>CAKXYN010000012.1:23945000-28945000 GCA_935064755.1 Tragelaphus eurycerus | reverse complement strand
CAGGATTGAATCCAGGTCTCTTGCATTGCAGATGGATTCTTAACCAGCTGAGCTACCAGGGAAGCCCAAGAATACTGGAGTGGAGTGGGTAGTCTATTCCTTCTCCAGCAGATCTTCCCAACCCAGGAATCGAGCTAGGCTCTCCTGCATTGCAAGTGGATTCTTTACCAGCTACCAGGAACCCCTATTTGTTCCTGGTTCTGGGAGGGAGCCTTTAAACCCTTGTAATTTCTTGGGTGATAAGAATTTCTTTGTTATTCATGGTGGCCACTGGCATCTGAGTTTATGCTAATGAAGTGATTCATTGTAGGCCCATGGATAATTTCAGGATAGGGACTAGTCAGGGCAGAAAGACCAACTCTGTGATTGGAGACTGGAACTTTAATGTACCCCAGTCTCTGGGAAGGAGAAGGATGCTGGAAACAGCTCAGTCAAACAGCCAAGGGTTCAATCATACCTATGTAGGGAAATCCCAATAAAAACTCTGGATACCTGAGCTCTGGTGAGTTTCTATGCTGGTGAAATGTATTAATATGCCAGGAATACAATGCATCCTCAGGACACAGAGCATTTAGAATGCTACCAGACCCAGTTCTATGCATCTCTTCTCATGGCTTGTCCTTACTTGATAGAAAAACTGTAGTGATAAGTTCAGTACTTTCCTGAGTTCCATGCATTACTCTGGTGAACTATCAAACCTGAGGGGGTAACAGAAACCTTCCAAAGTGTAGCCAATTGGTCAGAAGTTCAGATGACCAAAGAACCCCAGAGTTTGCAGATGGCATGTGAAATAAAGGAAGACTTATAGAAGGCATAACCTTGATCTCAGAAATATGACCTAACTCCAAGTACAGTCAAAGCTACACTGCACTCAGAAAATTCCCACTGTTCTTGAATAGCTTTCAGATAGATTCTTCTCTGAAATCTAATGTTTAAAACACAGGCTCTTGAGACAACTTGGCCTCCTTCCACGGTAACTGACCTGTACTTTCTGCAGGATGAGAAGCAATTTAGTTTGGTCACCGTACCCTTCTATGCCCAGCCTTCCTCTCCAAATATCTCCAACTTATAGTCAAATATCTCAAAACCAAAAGACTTTTCTCTATATTTAGCTGAATTCTTATGGAACCCCTATTTATGGCATCAATGCAGAAAAGCAGACTAAAAGCTATATTCATTTTCACCCCAATGTGTAATCCCTTAATTGTGCCCATAAAATCAGGAAGGACAGGTAACAGCAGGCCATGACCAGAAAGGAAGTCTTCAGTTCAGTTGCTCAGTCGTGTCCAATTCTTTGTGACCCCATGGACTGCAGCACTGCCAGGCTTCCCTGTCCATAACTAACTCTCAGAGTCCACTCAAACTCATGTCCATTGAGTCAGTGATGCCATCCAAACATCTCATCCTCTTTCATCCCCTTCTCCTCCCACCTTCAATCTTTCCCAGCATCAGGGTCTTTTCCAATGAGTCAGCTCTTCGCCTCAGGTGGCCAAAGTATTAGAGTTTCAGCTTCAGCGTCAGTCCGTCCAATGAACACTCAGGACTGATTTCCTTTAGGATGTACTGGTTGGATCTCCTTGCAGTCCAAGAGACTCTCAAGAGTCTTCTCTAACAACACAGTTCAAAAGCATCAATTCTTTTGTGCTCAGCTTTCTTTATAGTCCAACTCTCACATCCACATGACTACTGGAAAAATCATAGCGTTGACTAGACGGGCCTTTGTTGGCAAAGTAATGTTTCTGTTTTTTAATATTCTGTCTAGGTTATTCTTTAATAACCCAGTGTTATTAAACCTAATGTTATAAAACCTAATGTTTCTGCTTTTTAATATTCTGTCTCTTTCAAGGAGCAAGCATCTTTTAATTTCATGGCTGCAGTCACCATTTGCAGTGATTTTGGAGCCCAAGGAAGTCTTACCATTAGGGGCCCAGAAGGGAGGCAAGCATTTCTTTCTGTTGCCTGTTGATTAAGTCCTCAGCCTTTAGCAACCTATTTCAGATGGACATTAAGAAGTTCTCTCCTGCCCTTGCCTCCTCCCTCTCTTTCTTCCTTTCTCACCATCCTTTCAGACTCTTCTATCCCCTCTTCAAGCTTCATGGAGAGAACAGAAGAGCAGATCCATTGAGTCTTCCATTCCACTGAAGGCAGCTTTATAGCCTGAAGTGTCTTCAGAGATAAACACCTGCAAGAGAAACACGTGTTCCATGCCATTATCAAAACCTTTCAATAACAGCATGACCCATTCAAGGCAACAGAGTCAGTGTTTCTTTTTTTTTTTTCACCAAAAAGATCCTCCATGGAGCAAAGAGTGGAAAAGAAAAAAAAAGGGGGAGTAAGTAAGGAAATGCAATATATAGCCTAAAAGTGTAAGTAATCATTTTTTTTTAACTGATTCTGACTCTGCTGTTATCATAACACATTCCCAGGTGGCACTAATGGTAAAGAACCCACCTGCCAACTCAGGAGACATGAGAGACACAGATTTGACCCCTGGGTCAAGAATATCCCCTGGAGAAGGAAATGGCTACCCACTCTGGTATTTTTGCCTAGAGAATTCCATGGACAGAGCAGCCTGGCAGACTCCTGTCCATGGTGTTGCATAGAATCAGACACGATTAAGCAACTAACACTAACTGACTAATAGCTAAAATCAGTCTCCTAGTATGCAGTGAGATGGTAAACCATATACGGAAATCCCTTTCTTCTCAGATTCTCATGCCTTGGCTTGGTAATAGAAAGGACCAAATAGTATGTGGACAACCAATTATATATCTGAATTTTAGTTGCCAGTTCTGTCTATAACATGAAAACAGTAATAGTATCCTTTCATCATTATTGGAAGGATAAAGTGAGATAAAGCATATAAAGTGTTTGACCCAGAGGAGACATGAAAAAGATATAGTAGCTATTATCATTTTCCTTTTTTGATCTTATCAACACAGCTAAAACTTTCAGCTTAATGTTGAATACAAGCCTTGTTTGGTTTCTCATTTTAAAAGAAATGCTTCTAAAATTTCATCATTAGCCCTTGCTTTAGGTTTATGTTTTTAACAGGTGATTTTCTCTGTTCAAGGTAGTTTCTAAATCTAGTGTGCCTAGATCTTTTTGAACATCATCTGACATGGTTCTGTGTCTTTTGTATGTGTGTGTGCCATCTTAATGCTGTGTTCTACATTATTAGATTTTCTGATGGTTGCATGCTTCTTCAATCTGTGTATTAAAAACCAGGTTGCTTATGTTTCATTTTATTTGTATACATCTTATTTTAGAGCTTTAAGGTAGCATAGTTACATCTGTTCAAAAGTGAGATTGGCCTATAAATTTATCTTTTGTGCTATCTGTGATTCTAGTTTCGAGTTACTCTAGCCCTGTAAAATGAGGCACGTACTTGATTTTTTAAAATTCTCTGAAACAATTTGCTGCAATATATTTTTTTTTCTTTTGCTATCTTGGCAAAGGAAATCCCATCTAGAAACAGTGTGAGCCTGGAGATTTGCAGGAGTGTTGCAGGGATGAAGCAATTGGGGGTAAGATTTTTGATTATCAATTCAGTTGATTCACTGGTCAGTAGTTTATTCACATTTCAAAGTTACTTCAGTAAACGCTCAATGCTTCTGTTATAAAACATAACATACTACTTATGTTTATAATATAAGCAGTATGCTGAATGATTATAAACAGACTACTTTTAAATCTGGCAGTACTGGTTTGAAAGTTGTCTTTCTCGATTTCTATCCATTGATCTTAATCAATTTGCTAAGCCTCCCTAATCTTTGAGTTCCTTGTTCATCAAAGGGAGATAATAAATACTGACTGCCACATTTTTTTTTTAGAATTAAAGGAATAAATGTATACAATTAGTCACCAGAGTATCTGGAAAACTGAACATTCAGTGGATATTATCTATCATCAGCAGGGGTTGTCATGTAGAAAATAATGGATTTTTAGGAGATAAATTCTTCTTGATATTTTGCACATATGATTCAGCTGGGTAATTCTGGTAAAGATTGGACCTGCCAATCTCTCTAATGCAGAGATTCTACATTGATGTACCTGCTTCAATATTAAAATAATAAGTAGGATTTTTTTCCTTTCGATTCTGACCCATCTTCCTGGATATGACAGACAGATACCCCTCTGTCTATGTCCATCTTGATTCTTTAAGTATACCTAAGATGAGCTGATGTGCCCTCCAGAAGAGTTTCTCTTTCCTCTGTGCTGAGGTCCCTGGTTGCACAAAAGGTGTGAAGTGGTTCTATGCACAAGTCCACATGCAGTGAGGGCAATAAGGAAGACAAGTTCCATGGCTGACTTCAGTGTTTGCTGGACTCGGGCAGATCCAAGTTCACCTCTACTACTTACTCCTATAGCCTTGGTTCAACTCAGTTCAGTTCAGTCACTCAGTTGTGCCTGACTCTTTGCAACCCCATGGACTGTAGCACACCAGGCCTCCCTGTCCATCACCAACTCCCTGAGTTCACTCAAACTCATTTCCATTGAGTCAGTGATGCCATCCAACAATCTCATCCTCTGTCTTCCCCTTCTCCTCCTGCCTGCAGTCTTTCCCAGCATCAGGGTCTTTTCCAATGAGTCAGTTCTTCACATAAGGTGGCCAAAATATTGGAGTTTCAGCTTCAGCATCAGTCCTTTCATTGAATATTCAAGACTGATTTCCTTTAAGATGGACTGGTTGGATCTCCTTGCAGTCCAAGGGACTCTCAAGAATCTTCTCCAACACCACAGTTCAAAAGCATCAGTTCTTAGGCACTCAGCTTTCTTTATAGTCCAATTCTCACATCCACACATGACTGCTGGAAAAACCATATCCTTGACTAGATGGACCTTTGTTGGCAAAGTAATGTCTCTGCTTTTTAACATGCTGTCTATGTTGGTCAAAACTTTTCTTCCAAGAAGCAAGTGTCTTTTAATTCCATGACAGCAGTCACCATATGCAGCGATTTTGGAGTCCAAAAAATAAAGTAAGCCACTGTTTCCCCATCTATTTGCCATGAAGTGATAGGACTGGATGCCATGACCTTAGTTTTCTGAATTTTGAGCTTTAAACCAACTTTTTCACTCTCTTTTTCACTTTCATCAAGAGGCTCTTTAGTTCTTCTTCACTTTCTGCCATAAGGGTGGTGTCATCTGCGTATCTGAGGGTATTGATATTTCTCCTGGCAATCTTGATTCCAGCTTGTGCTACATCCAGCCCAGCAACTCTTATGATGTACTCTGCATATAAGTTAAATAAGCAGAATGACAACACACAGCCTTGACATACGCCTTTCCTAATTTAGAAACAGTCCGTTGTTCCATGTCCAGATCTAACTGTTGCTTCCCGACCTGCATACAGATTTCTCAGGAGGCAGGCCAGGTGGTCTGGTATTTTCATCTCTTGAAAAATTTGAAACAATTTGTTGTGATCCATACAGTCAAAGGCTTTGGCATAGTCAATAAAGCAGAAATAAATGTTTTTCTGGAACTCTCTTGCTTTTTCGAAGATCCAGTGGATGTTGGCAATTTAATCTCTCATTCCTCTGCCTTTTCTAAAACAAGCTTGAACATCTGGAATTTCATGGTTCATGTATTTTTGAAGCCTGGCTTGGAGAATTTTGAGCATTACTTTACTAGCGTGTGAGATGAGTGCAATTGTGCAGTAGTTTGAGCACTCTTTGGCATTGCCTCTCTTTGGGATTGGAATGAAAACTGACTTTTTCCAGGCCTGTGGCCTCTGTTGCATTTTCCAAATTTGTTGGTATATTGAGTGCAGCACTTTCACAGCATCATCATTTAGGATTTGAAATAACTCAACTGGAATTCCATCACCTCCACTAGTTTTGTTCGTACTCCTGCTTCCTAAAACCCACTTGACTTTGCATACCAGGATGTCTGGCTCTAGGTGAGTGATCACACCATCGCGTGTGATCATGATCTTTTTTGTATAGTTCTTCTGTGTATTCTTGCTAATTCTTCTTAATATCTTCTGCTTCTGTTAGGTCCATACCATTTCTGTCCTTTATTGTACCCAACTTTGCAACAAAGGTCCATCTAGTCAAGGCTATGTTTTTTCCAGTAGTCATGTGTGGATGTGAGAGCTGGATTATAGATAAAGTTGATTGCTGAAGAATTGATGCTTTTGAACTGTGCTGTTGGAGATGACCCTTGAGAGTCCCTTGGACTGCAAGGAGATCTAACCAGTCCTTCCTAAAGGAAATCAGTCCTGAATATTCATTGGAAGGACTGATGCTGAAGCTGAAATTCCAATACTCTGGCCACCTGGTGCGAAGAGCTGACTCATTGGAAAAGACCCTGATGCTGGGAAAGATTGAGGGCATGAGGAGAAGAGGACAACAGAGGATGAGTTTGTTGGATGGCATCACTGACTCAATGGACATGAGTTTGGGTAGGCTGCAGGACTTGGTGATAGACAGGGAGGCCTGCCGTGCTGCGTTTCATAGGGTTGCAAAGAGTTGGACACAATTGAGCAACTGAACTGAACTGAACTTGCATGAAATGTTCCATTTGTATCTCTAATTTTCTTGAAGAGATCTCTAGTCTTTCCCATTCTAATATTTTCCTCTATTTCTTTGCATTGATCACTGAGGAAGGTTTTCTTATCTCTCCTTGCTATTCTTTGGAACCCTGCATGCAAATGAGTATTTCTTTCCTTTTCTCCTTTGCCTTTCACATCTTTTCTTTTCTCAGCTATTTGTAAGGCCTCCTCAGACAGCCATTTTGCCTTTTTGTATTTCTTTTTTGGGGGTATGGTCTTGATCCCTGCCTCCTGTACAATGTCACAAACCTCCATCCATAGTACTTCAGGCACTCTGTCTATCAGATCTAATCCCTTGAATCTATTTGTCACTTCCACTGTATAATCATAAGGGATTTGATTTAGGGCATACCTGAATGGTCTAGTGGTTCTCCCTACTTTCTTTAAGTTTGAATTTGGCAATAAGGAGTTCATGATCTGAGCCACAGTCAGCCCCTGGTCTTGTTTTTGTGACTATAAAAAGCTTCTCCATCTTTGGCTGCAAAGAATATAATCGATCTGATTTCAATATTGACCATCTGGTGATGTCTATGTGTCTTCTCTCATGTTGTTGGAAGAGGTTGTTTGCTATGAACAAGGTGTTCTCTTGGCAAAACTCTGTTAGCCTTTGACCTGCTTCATTCTGTACTCCAAGACCAAGTTTGCCTGTTACTCCAGATATCTCTTGACTTCCTACTTTGGCATCCCTGTCCCCTATAATGAACATGACATCTTTTGGGGGGTGTTAGTTCTAGAAGGTCTTGTAGGTCTTCAGAGAACCAATCAACTTCAGCTTCTTCAGTATTACTGGTTGGGGCATAGACTTGGATTACTGTGATATTGAATGGTTTGCCTTGGAAATGAACAGAGATCCTTCTGTCATTTTTGAGATTCCATCAAGTACTGCATTTCAGACTCCTGTTGACCATGATGGCTAATCCATTTCTTCTATGGGATTCCTGCCCACAGTAGTAGATGTAATGGTCATCTGAGTTAAATTCACCCATTCCAGTCTATTTCAGTTCGCTGATTCCTATAATGTTGATGTTCACTCTTGACATTTCCTGTTTGATGACTTCCAACTTGCCTTGATTCATGGACCTAATATTCCAGGTTCCTCTGCAATATTGCTCTTTACAGCATCGGACTTACTTCCATCAGCAGGCACATCCACAACTAGGTGTTTTGCTCTGGTTCCATCTCTTCATTCCTTCTGGAATTATTTCTCCACTGATCTCCAGTAGCATATTGGGCACCTACCAACCTGGGGAGCTCATCTTTCAGTGTCCTCTCTTTTTGCCCTTTCATACTGCAAGGCAAGAATACTGAAGTGATTTGCCATTCCCTTCTCCAGTGGACCACATTTTGTCAGAACTCTCCACCATGACCCATCCATTTTGGGTGGCCCTACATGGCATGGCTCATAGTTTCATTGAGTTAGACAAGGCTGTGGTCCATGTGATCAGATTGGTTAGTTTTCTGTGATTGTTGTTTTTAGTCTGTCTTCCCTCTGATGGAGAAGGATAAGAGGCTTATGGAAGCTTCCTGATGGGAGAGACTGCCTTGTGCAGGTTACTAAAGTCTTCAAACACCAGTTTTCATTCCTAGAGAATGTGAGTACATGTTGTAATACCTTACTGGAAACTCTTGGAGTCTAGTGTGTTCTGAAACTCAGACTTTCCAGATTTTAAGTTAATGGGACAGAAATATACTATATATTATGTAACTTCCTAGCTGAAGTCTCGAACAGTCCCCTATAATCAATCACATGGACATCTTAGAAAAGAAATGTAGCATCATTCCCAATAAATAAAATAAGTGAGTATTATAAACAACTTGCCACCAATTCAGTTGAGGTCAGTTCAGATTTTGCTACCAAATGAATTAGGAAAAAAAATTCCAAAATTTAGTGCTTTTTTGGACTTCAATACTTCAGGAAAGCAAAGGTGAACCTGTAATATCAGTAGCTACATGATGGTATTTTGTACACATTGAATGCAATTATGTACAGTAAAGTATTCCTAAGCCATACTTCCACTACTGAGATGTGCTCTTTGAACAGAGCTTTTATAAACCTAGGAGTACCCAATGCCATAAAAAGAAATAATACATCTTCCTACATAAATTCTCTTCTAATTCTCTTTTTATTCCCTTTCTGTCTTCCTCTCTCTTTCACTGGCTCCTTCTGTGTGTGTGTGTCCATGTGTATATATAATACATATCTATATATTATATTATATAAATATATTTATGTAACATTTATATAAATCTGTACAATAAAGTTATGATCAACCTAGGTAGCATATGAAAAAGCAGAGACATTACTTTGTCAACAAAAGTCCTCTAGTCAAGGATATGGTTTTTCCAGTGGTCATGTATGGATGTGAGAGTTGGACTGTGAAGAAGGCTGAGCACTGAAAACTTGATGCTTTTGAACTGTGGTGCTGGAGAAGACTCTTAAGAGTCCCTTGGACTGCAAGGAGATCCAACCAGTCCATCCTGAAGGAGATCAGTCCTGGGTGTTCATTGGAAGGACTGCTGCTGAAGCTGAAACTCCAATCCTTTGGCAACCTCATGTGACGAGTTGACTCATTGGAAAAGACCCTGATGCTGGGAGTGATTGAGGGCAGGAAGAGAAGGGGATGACAGAGGATGAGATGGCTGGATGGCATCACCGACTCAATGGACGTGGGTTTGGGTAGACTCTGGGAGTTGGTGATGGACAGGGAGGACTGGCGTGCTGTGATTCATGGGGTCACTAAGAGTCGGACATGACTGAGTGACTGAACTGAACTAAACTGATATAATAAAAATATATCTATCATAAATTTTACAACATATAAATTATGTATATAATTTTTCTAACGTTCTATCTCAAAAATGAGCAAGGGGAGCCACAGCACTCCACCTACTGGGGGAAAGACCACTGTTCTAATGAGTCTTTCAGGAGAAAAGAGCAATACGAGTTTCACAAAAATGCCACTTACTGTTTCCTGTGCCTTCATACCACAATTGGTAGAAATTAAGAAAAGATCTCCAAGTTCTCCATGCTTCTAATGAGACCAACCCCTGTCCTACCTGCAGCACTTCCAGTATCACACCACTGTCTGCCTTGGCACTTTCAAAACTAATTTCATTTGCCCTACATTTCTGTTTACATCAAACTCAAAAAAGCCCAATACTCGCAGGTCATATCTTAGTCCCAAGACTCTAATCCCCCTGTGAAAGTGAAAGTGAAAGTCACTCAGTCGTGCCCAACTCTTTGGGATATCATGGACTATATAGTCCATGGAATTCTCTAGGCCAGAATACTGGAGTGGGTAGCCTTTCCCTTCTCTAGGGGATCTTCCCAACCCAGGGATCAAATCCAAGTCTCCCACACTACAGGCAGATTCTTTACCAGCTGAGCCACAAGGGAAGCCCAATTCCTACTCCCACCTCATTCCTAAAACTCAACCACTATGCCCTTTGGCACTCCTGGTCAGTTATCCAAAAGATCCCCTCTTTCTTCAACATTTTTTCCACATTTTTTTTGCACCAACTAAACTATGACATTCTTCTCCTGAAATTTCTTAGGAAGTGATTTTCTGTCTCACAAAAATTTTACCTCACTGTGTAGATTCCAGACCATTTCCATTCCCCTTCTTTCAAAGCCCCTGATTTTGAATCCCATAACATCAAACTAGACTGCCTGTTAATTCTTGCTATGATCAACCTCACAAGTGTAAGTCCTTCTAGGTTATCCCTTCAGAAATATTAATTCCTGATCACTTTTTTTCTATTTAATTCTTGTCATAATTGATGGTGATTTCAAAATTTACATGTATAATATCTGTCATCTCAGTATCTTGACCATCTTCTCTCCAAAGATCACATTCTTCACCTTTGTTATTGTTCAGTCACTCAGTCATGTCTGACTCTTTGTGACCCCATGGACTGAAGCACACCAGTGTTCCCTGTCCATCATCAATTTCGGAAATTTTTCAAACTCATGTCCATTGAGTCGGTGATGCCTTCCAACCCTCTTGGTCATCCCCTTCTCCTCCTGCATCCACTTTATCTATGCCACAAAGGTCTATCATTCCCTCCAGGACCACTGCATTATCAATAACTGCAACCCCTCCAATATTCAATTGCAAAAACACACCTCCTGTCTTCTCAGTGTCTATCAACAATTCTCCAACTCTCTGCAGCCAAAAATCCATTTATTCAACTACTTTCTAACCATGAATTACTACTTTCACATCTAATTTTTTGTCAGCTTAAAATCCACAATTTTTCATTAGAATCACTTCCTTGCATTCCCAACTCCCTTGCCCCCTCCTTCATTCATCATTCTCGCCTGTCAAAAGCCCAATTCTGGTTAAATCTAACTCTCTACTCACCTTATACTTTCATTCACACACCTGAATACTTCTGGAGTAAACAATACAACCAAACTGAATGGCCCATGTTAAATTCATGACCTTGAATTCAGACCCAAAGAGCTTTCTGGGTATGAGATGCAATGAAAATCTACTAAAATAGAAAGGAAGAGTTCATTGAAAGCATAGGCTACAAAAGAATATGTACTATATAATCTTATTTGATTTCAAAAATGTGCCTGGGTATGTGCATAGTTAGGCAGGTGAAAAGGTGGCTGGATGGACAGATCTGCAAGAGTACACAGTAAGGATTTCTGGAATTATATCTTAATTTTTAAAAGATTTTTGCTTCTCAGATTTTCTGCAGTGTACTTGTGCTTCTTCTTTTATAATAACAGACTATGTAAAATAAAATAAAAATGGAGCAATTCCCCCAAATCAGTCAACCATTAAACAATTTCTTAGATTCTGAAATAAACAACCTAGTTCAAGGTGAAAGATCAGTAAATCTTAGTAAAATAAGAACAAAATAGTTTTATAAATATATGTGTGGCAATAAATACCCTAAAAATAAGCGAAGTATGAGGGAGGCCATCTCCAGATTGAAAACATATATAAAATACATATGTGTGTGTGTTTAAATTGAGATAGAAAGAGAATATTATGGAAGATTTGATGAATGAGATGAGACAGAGAAAGCTGATGCTTTTAAAACATATTGAGTGGGTAAAGCTGAGGAAGGAGATCTTTCCATCAAAAATCTAGGGATTGTGCAAACTCATTTTAGTTAATAGGGAGGATGGAATGAAAAGTGGGACTAAAAATTAGAATTGAAGGTTTTGAAATCTTTTAAAACCAGAGATATTGTAAAGAGCAATACTGGATAGGAACCCGGAAAGTCAGGTCCATGAATCAAGGCAAACTGGAAGTCATCAAACAGGAGATGGCAAGAGTGAACATCAACATTTTAGGCATCAGCGAACTGAAATAGACTGGAATGGGTGAATTTAACTCAGATAACCATTATATCTACTACTGTGGGCAAGAATCCCTTAGAAGTGGAGTAGCCATCATAGTCAACAAAGGAGTCCAAAATGCAGTACTTGGATGCAATCTCAAAAATGACAGAAGGATCTCTGTTCATTTCCAAGGCAAACCATTCAATATCACAGCAATCCAAGTCTATACCCCAACCAGTAATGCTGAAGAAGCTGAAGTTGATTGGTTCTCTGAAGACCTACAAGACCTTCTAGAACTAACACCCCCAAAAAGATGTCATGTTCATTATAGGGGACTGGAATGCCAAACTAGGAAGTCAAGAGATATCTGGAGTAACAGGCAAACTTGGTCTTAGAGTACAGAATGAAGCAGGTCAAAGGCTAACAGAGTTTTTGCCAAGAGAACACACTGGTCATAGCAAACAACCTATTCCAACAACACAAGAGAAGACTCTACACATAGACATCACCAGATGGTCAATACCAAAATCAGATTGATTATATTGTTTGCAGCCAAAGATGGAGAAGCTTTTTACAGTCAGCAAAAACAAGACCAGGGGCTGACTGTAGGTCAGATCATGAACTCCTTATTGCCAAATTCAAACTTAAATTGAAGAAAGTAGGGAGAACCACTAGACCATTCAGGTATGCCCTAAATCAAATCCCTTATGATTATACAGTGGAAGTGACAAATAGATTCAAGGGATTAGATCTGATAGACAGAGTGCCTGAAGAACTATAGATGGAGGTTTGTGATTGTACAGGAGGCAGTGGCGATTGAAGGCAAGAGGAGAAGGGGATGACAGAGGATGAGATGGTTGGATGGCATCATCAACTCGATGGACATGAGTTTAAGTAAGCTCTGGGTGTTGGTGATTCCCAACTCCCAGAATTCTGGCATGCTGCAGCCTATGGGCTTGCAAAGAGTCAGACATGACTGAGAGACTGAACTGACTGAAAACCAGAGAAACTCATGCTTCTCCCCACTCAACAGACCTCATACTGAAGATAGAGTCTCTTAAGAATTTACCCCCAGACAAAAATAAAATATACAAGCCTAAAATGAAAATTTGAGAGATAAATTTAAAGAATCAATTCAGAAGGTCCAAATCTATTAGATTTTCCCAACAGAGGAAAAATGTGAAGAAACTCAACAACAACAACAAAATACAGAAGAGAATTCCCCATGAAGAAAGACATTAGTCTTCAAATTGAAAGTGCCCACCAAATGCATGGTTAGTTTTAAAAGTACTGTCTATCTTTTAGCTGGGGGCTTCCCAGGCAGCTCAGGGTCAAGCATTTGCTTTCCAATGCAGGAGATGCAGGTTAGATTATTGAGTTGGGAAGATCCCATGGAGGAGGAAATGGTAACCCATTCCAGTGTTCTTTCCTGGAAAATTCCATCATGGGGTTACAAAGAGTTGGATATGACTGAGAGACTAGCTGTACTGTGAGACTGTATTCATTCACTCAACACATGCTTATCAAGTATCGATTACCCATACCGCACATGAGTATTCAGAAAGTAGGCAGGCTTGCTGTTCTCCTGAATCTAGTGGAAAGAAATAATGAAAAATTCTTATTAAAGGTCTCTTAAAATTGTCTTAAAATGTATATTCAGGTAAAATTATTATTTTTAAATTTATATTAACTTAAAAGCTAAAAACTCATGTAAGGCTTTACAAAGCTCTTGTGCTATACTATCTCAGTAAATATTTTCAATAAGCACATATACTTCAATATAAGTACTAGGCAATCTAAAGTTATTTACATAATACCAAAGTAGGACTTTCTCATATCATCTGGGCTTAAGAAGTCTTAAGTCAAGATATAAATTAATAATCATGATAAATGCTGAAATTTTGCAACTACATTAATGTTAAAAACATTGATAAACTGTTGGTCCAGAATAAATAAACGGAAGCCAAATATCTTTAAAAGATTTGGGGAGACTGTATTGTCTTACTTTTCTCTCACAAATAAATACAAGATTTCTAATGTTTTGTGAGTGAAGCTTATAAAAAGAATTGATTTCCATATCACATTCCAACTAAAATATTCTACAATTCTTTGGGTCATAAAACATAGACATTCCATTTGGTTTACAATGCTTAAGCAATCTGGAGTCAGAATTTTTTTCTTTTTTCCAAGGGAGCTTGTGCTTTTCCCTTGTCTTGAACAATAGATCTTTCAGAGACAAGAATCCAATGACCTTCTTCAAGGGTCATTTGGAACCTTGGGCAAAATGTAACAGTTCTTACTGATGGATTTCCACACAGGGTTACTGGAGACTCAAAGTCTATGGTAAATAGAGTCTAGGGAAACACAAACCTGGATCTGTCTGCCAGCTCATTATTAATACATCTGAATGGCTTGAACCTCTGACCTATGCACTGATTCTTTAAGCAAAACTTGCCTTCCTCTCTCTTCTCTATGGCACTGTGGCCCTTGCTGGCTTTGCTCACTTTCTTCTTAACTTTGTATTCATGTAATCCCCATTACAATATGAAGTCAGATTTATTTTATTTTCCACATCTGCTCTTTTGAGCCCTATTGATAGCACTTGGTGGCAAGATGAGCTCGGGAAAGAAAATAATCAGAGCGTGTGGGGTTTCAGGAGGAAAATGGAACTTTCTGCCTTTGATCTCCAAAGTCCTGTTTCTCCAAGAGAGCTTCCTCTCTACATCTTGGAGAACATTAGATGCTAAAATCATACTACCTTGAGGTTTAGGAAGAGAAAAGGAGAAAGAACAGACAACAAAAACCTTGAAATTAAAAACAAGGACTCTTTACACAGCTCTTAAATATTAATCTAAACATTAAAGAAAAAAACTCAAGTGAATATGTGAAAATTCCATAAGAAGCTGCATGTGTAAATAAAATTATTTGACATACTTAACCCAAGACTCAAAACAAAATTATTACTCAGATTATTATCTGATAAGAAAAAGAATTCTATCATCAGCAGGAGCATATCAAATGTTGCTGCAAAACTTGAAATCTCCTGAAATTCTCTATCAGTATTGCAATATCAGAACTTGAAGGATTTAATTTTTTATGATGGTTCATCTCCACAGACTTAGTTATTGACTAAATAAAGAAATCATTAGTGTCAACATCAACATGTTCTTTGCCTCGTTGACTTATAGCTCTTGACTGGCTTAACCATGATGACTTAAAATCTAACCTATATGTTTTCCTGAAAGACTTAATGAAAGTTCTCTGGGCATTGATATCTATACCTAAATATGATTTTAATTTTGCCCTACTATTACTTCACTCCCTACTTCAGGTTTAAAAAAAAAAAAAAAAAGGAAACATCAAAGTGTAACCCTGCTTTTGCCCACTTATTTATTCCAAGTCTGGTTTTGCCCTCTTTGTCCCAAAGAGATTATAGTGAACCATTTAAATTTTTTAAATTACATTCTTGTAGGCAGGAAGAGTACCATTCCTTCCCTACAGCTCCTCTCAAGAAAAATAAATAAATAAAGTGTTAAATCTGAGCTGAGAAAAAAATGAGTCCTTCTGCAAGCAGTGAAAAACCAGGGAATCCTTTCATTGTCACGACCCAGTAGCCACCAGATGCTTAGAATTCCATGTATTTTAAGGACAAACCATTCAGTGAACTCCTTTGACACCCTAAGTATGCCAATAATTCAATGTATTAGTTGGATGCAAATTTTATACAATAAGGTATGGAAAGCAAACTGTAATTGGGTCTGCCAGAGTGAATGGAGCTCTATCCTCTGACAGGGCCCATTGTTGAACCCCAGCCTGAACCTCCGACCCGTTACTTTGCAGGGATACAATAGCCTTTGATATGAGATGGTGGGAAACGGACTTAGAGACTCATTTCACATTCAGTTGCAATTCATCAGTTTGGCGAGGACTTTTAGCAGCTTTAATGACCACAGCAATTGATGGTTAAATCAATTTGTGCTGGTGACAGCATGGCTGGCCTGTAGACTGTAACAATCCAGGATTGCACCAGGCAGAAAAGACTCTGTTATTCAGATGTGCATGGTTCTTACTCCGTTCACAGTGAGAACAACGGGGAGACAGTCTCTCACAGGGCAGGCCTCAGAGAATACATACATTCACTCCAGTTGACCACACAATGCTGGGGCCTCTTTGTAAAGTGCTGCCACAGATTTTTTTAAAGTATTGTTGCAAGTAAAAATATACAGTAGAAGACAAAGATTTCTAATATTTAACTATATCCTAAGAGAAAGTAGCAAACCAGAAAGAATTTAACCTTTGTACTCTTGATCAAAATGGGTGGTCCCACTCCTGCCACTACTAGACATCCCCCCCAAAAAAATGAAAGAAAGGAATAGAAAATCAACAGCAGAGGTTATGACAAAGGAGGTTTACGTGTAGAAAAAAAAAAAAAAAGGTGAAGTAGGAATTTAAAAAACAACTCTGCATTCTGTGTCAAAAAGAAGGAAATATTGCTCCCTCTTCTGTTTATCAGAGGGAATTTTTCCAAATAGAAGACCTATCTTTTTAAATTTTTTTTAATATAAATGTTTATAATGAAAAATGGCAACGTCAGCATGGTGGGACAGCTGATGTGATTTATTTATAATAAAAAATGTTAAATAAATAAATACTTTGCTGAGTTTACATTTTAATGTTTGAGAAATACATAACCAAAATTGACATTTTAAAGGCACGGGAAGGGACAAAAAGTCATTTCACATCTACAAAACTTTTTGTGTCAGCATAAATGAGTGTTAGAATGACTAATTAAATTATATTCAAGTCTGCATAAAATGTACTAAGTAAGGCCTCTAACCATACGTTCAAGTAATGTGGAACACCAATACATTATTTAAACATCTGAATTATAATGGCTGAAATAACCTAAGGTTCACAGATGTACTTGAATGAACTTCTAAGACATGAGAGATATTTCATATTACTGCCTAGGTTTTTTTGAAAAAAAAAAAGCATTAATGGTACAATTTTCACAAAACAGAAATGATCTCCAAAGGTACAGAAACTATGCACATGTCGTATTAAGATGAAAAGTCAATGAAACACTACAAAGATGGAATGTCTGTAATCCTAAGTTACCTTTTATACTGCCTTAAAAATCAGATCAAAGAGTACAATTTTTTAAGCTATAATGGACAGGGTAAGGGGGTAATAATCTCTTTCAGAACATGGATAGATCCAGCGGAAATGTGTTGTACCAAATATACAGCTATAGTAGTGTGGGGAAAAATGTAAACAACATTTTCCACCAGATTTGTCTAAACATTGAAAGAATGCTGAGGGTGTACAGAGGAGGTCTTGGCACTGAGTCCAGAAGCTGTACTTGGTAACTGAGGAGGGGGAAGACAAGGAGGCGAGTTTCCATGGCGACGCTGGTGCTGAAAGCTAAGGGAACTAGCGTACATCTTCCCAAGGGAGGAAGGGAGCATGGGAAGTGAAAATGGAGGGTGAAAGGAGGTGGCAGCTTCTGAAAAGCTAGTTTATGCTGTCTAAGTGTTTTGTGTAAAGCTGTGATATGATCCATATCAGAGTGTGTATTCTGAGATCTGATATTGTCTTATAAAGTAGTGCTCCAGTGATTAAAGATCACTTTGCCTGGGAACATATATTTGTCTAACAACTTCCAGTTTGGATATATAAAGATACTGAAGTCATCCTGAGGCTTACACTGTCTCCTGCCTTCACAATAAAATAATGAGATGACTACAACGACCTTTGTGTGTCTTTTTCTTTGTCGTTGTACCTGGGAGTCAAGTTTACATGGAGGGAAAAAAAAACCTTTTATTTCCTCTTCTTAGCATTCAAAGGCAGAGAGAAGTGGTTTCTCATACTTGTGATTATGAAACTCTGATTCACTCCTGACAACAGTATTTCACATGTCACAAGGCAGTATGTTATTCCTAAGGAATAAGACTATGTTGAAGCCAACCTTATTTATGATTTAAATGATCATGATTAATATTTTCATTTCATTATGAATGGCTCAGTGATCAAGGACATCCCCAAGAAAAAGAAATGCAAAAAGGCAAAATGGTTGTCTAGGGAGGCTTTACAAATAGCTCAGAAAAGAAGAGAAGCTAAAGGAAAAGGAAAAAGGAAAAGGTATTCCCGTCTGAAGGCAGAGTTCCAAAGAATAGCAAGAAGAGATAAGAAAGCCTTCTTCAGCAATCAATGCAAAGAAATAGAGGAAAACAACAGAATGGGAAAGACTAGAGATCTCTTCAAGAAAATGAGAGATACCAAGGGAACATTTCATGCAAACACGGGCACAGTAAAGTACAGAAGTGGTATGGACCTAACAGAAGTAGAAGATATTAAGAAGGGGTGGCAAGAACACACAGAACTATACAAAAAAGATCTCTATGACCCAGATAACCACAATGGTGTGATCACACACCTAGAGCCAGACATCCTGGAATGTGAAGTCAAGTGGGCCTTAGGAAGCATCACTATGATCAAAACTAGTGGAGGTGATGGAATTCCAGTTGAGCTCTTTCAAATTCTAAAAGATGATGCTGTGGAAGTATTGCACTCAACATGCCAGCAAATTTGGAAAACTCAGCAGTAGCCACAGGACTGGAAAAGGTCAGTTTTCATTCCAATCCCAAAGAAAGGTAATGTCAAAGAATGTTCAAGCTACCACACAGTTGCACTCACCTCAAACACTAGCAAAGTAATTATCAAAATTCCCCAAGCCAGGCTTCAACAGTAAGTGAACTATGGACTTCGAGATGTTCAAGCTGGGTTTAGAAAAGGCAGAGGAACCAGAAATCAAATTCCCAACATCTGTTGGATCATTGTAAAAGCAAGAGAGTTCCAGAAAAACATCTATTTCTGCTTTATTGAGTAGGTCAAAGCCTTGACATGGTGGATCAAAACAAATTGTGGAGAACACTTCAAGAGATGGAAATACCAGACCACATGACCTGCCTCCTGAGAAATCTGTATACAGGTCAGAAAGCAACAGTTAGAACTAGACATATAACAACAGACTGGTTCTAAATTGGGAAAAGAGTATGTCAAGGCTGTACACTGTCACCCTGCTTATTTAAGTTATATGCAGAGTACATCATGAGAAATGCTGGGCTGGATGAAGCACAAGGTGGAATCAAGATTGCTGGGAGAAATATGAATAGCTTCAGATATGCAGATAACACCACCTTTATGGCAAAAAGCAAAGAACTAAAGAGCCTGTTGATGAAAATAAAAGAGGAGAGTGAAAAAGTTGGTTTAAAGCTCAACATTCAGAAAATGAAGATCATGGCATCCAGGCCCATCATTTCATGGCAAATAGATAGGGAAACAATGGAAACAGTGGCAGACTTTATTTTGGGGGGCTCCAAAATCACTGCAGATGGTGATTGCAGCCATGAAATTAAAAGATGCTTGCTTCTTGGAAGGAAAGTTATGATCAACCTAGACAGCATATTTAAAAGCATAGGCATTACTTTGCTGACAAAGATCCATCAGGTCAAAGCTATGGTTTTTCCAGTGGTCATGTATGAATGTGAGAGTTGGACTATAAAGAAGGCTGAGTGCCGAAGAATTGATGCTTTTGAACTGTGGTGTTGGAGAAGACTTTTGAGAGTCCCTTAGACTGCAAGGAGAGCCAACCAGTCCATCCTAAAGAAAATCAGTCCTGAATATTGATTGGAAGGACTAATGCTGGAGCTGAAACTCCAATACTTTGGCCACCTGTGCAAAGAACCAATTCGTTGGAAAAGACCCTGATGCTGGGAAAAATTGAAGGTGGGAGGAGAAGGAGATGACAGAGGATGAGATGGTTGGATGGCATCACCAAATCGAGGGACATGAGTTTCAGTAAGTTCCAGGAGTTGGTAATGGACAGGGAAGCCTGGCATGCCGTAGTCATGGGGCTACAAAGAGTTCTACATGTCTGAGTGACTGAACTGAAGTGAATTGATAAATGGATCAATGTAAAGATTAAAACAACCATAGCACCAAGAAGTGACAGATGGAGGGTAACTCTCCTCAATGCTCTAGAAATACCATATTACCACAGAAAAAAGCCCTTTCGTGAGAGGTCAGATTATATTACAAATTAACATTGAGTAGAAGTGCCGTGATAAAATATAGGCTTTGTTGCACAGATGTTAAATCTATACCATGACTTGATGGCTTTAATAACAAAAATCTGGATCCAAATATTCATATGTTTATAAGCTCTGTTGAGGGCTATGGCTATGCACTTACCTTTTTCACGTAACGTTCCCAGCAGTCCACAGAGCCTGCAATTAGCAGATACCCAATACATATTTGTTAACCATTTTTCAAAATTGTGATATATGACTTATAAATGCACAGGAAAGAAATGAACTTTTTATTCACTATCTCCAGCATAATTATTAAGGCAGCCTGCTCATGTTATTTTAATATTCACAAATACCTGGAAAGATATTATTATATACATTACAAATGAGAAAAGAGAACCCCTGGGAGGCTGTTACTTGTCCAAATTGACACCCCCGAAAGAGCTGATACTCAAGTCCCAATCGTATCCAAATAACGCTTTTGTACATTTCAACTTTTTCATGCTACTTACCTTATATCAGAAAGCAGTGACTAACTCCAACTTTGATCTAATCTGAAGAATTAAAGTACCAAGGATTTCCTCATCATTCTTATCTTCCCCTGGGGACCTCTCTGAAAACTCACGGAACAAGGCTTCGGGTCTCCCATCAGCCCTGCCCCCTTGGAAGCCAGGGGAGGCCAGGATCTGAAATGTGAAGTTGAATTCACCAAGTGTCTCTTAGTCCTTTGAGGTATCACTGGTGTTAAAACCCTGTAGAAGTAAAAATATTTGTGTTTCTAAGTGCTAACGGGATCTTAGCATAACCCACACTTCCACTGTCCACTCTAATGCACTGCTTCTCACACTCTATGATTCTGTCCCTGTCAAGGCTGAGCCCCTCTGGACTGGCAAAGCTTTCCCCAGATGCATCTCAACCCCTTCCCTTCTTCATCCTTCCTCTACTGATGCCATTTAAAAATATCAGTTCCAGTGATTCCAAAGGAACCTCCATCAGTTATCAATATATTTTACCATGAACTTAAGTCTCTTCATAGAATAATCCCTCTACTACATCTTAATGGTTTTCTCTTTCATCTGAAAAAGTTGTTCATTTTTCTTCTCCCTTTATTTCAAGGTTCATAACACTCCCGAATTCCCACCAACAGTTTCAGACTATTATCCTTTCACCCTTGTTTAAAAGATGGGATACATCTTTATTTAAAGGCCCATATATTATGAGCAAATAATAACATGACAGCCATTGTCTGAGGACAGTGGCTTATTTTCCATAGATTTCACTTCAATCTATGAAGCAGTGATATTTATTTCCATGTAACTTTCCTTGAAAGTAAGCTTCAAACAGGTAACATAACTGATCTAGCTTTTGAAATGGAGTGGGAATGAAACCCCTCAGTCAGGTTCTCTCCATAACATCATCGTTTCTCTCCAGCTGACTAAACCAACTTCTTTCCATCCTCATTTCTGCCATCCATAAATCTCCACACAAGTCCCTACAGTCACAGAGACTCTTACATTAACTCACATTGTACCTCTCTACTGATATGCATCTTAGTATATCACTAACCTCTGCCCTGCGATCTTTTCTTTAAATTTCAGAAATTCACTCTCATGGTTATATCCTAACCAGGTTCTCAAAAAGTGGCCTAAAGGTCTTTGATGATTACCAATGATGTCAGCAAATAAGTGGCAGTTTAAAGCAAAAGATAATGAAACCATTTTGTCTTTAATTTCAGAAATCTCACTCATTTAGTTCATAAATATTCATTATGTATCAGCTAATTGCCAGGCACTATTGGAGGCACTGATGATTTAGGAGTAAATAAGACAGACAATCTACCGCACAATTGCACTCATCTTACACGCTAGTAAAGTAATGCTCAAAATTCTCCAAGCCAGGCTTCAGCAATATGTGAACCGTGAACTTCCTGATGTTCAAGCTGGTTTTAGAAAAGGCAGAGGAACCAGAGATCAAATTGCCAACATCCGCTGGATCATGGAAAAAGCAAGAGAGTTCCAGAAAAACATCTATTTCTGCTTTATTGACTATGCCAAAGCCTTTGACTGTGTAGATCACAATAAACTGTGGAAAATTGAGAGAGAGATGGGAATACCAGACCACCTGACCTGCCTCTTGAGAAATCTGTATGCAGGTCAGAAAGCAACAGTTAGAACTGGTCATGGAACAACAGACTGGTTCCAAATAGGAAAAGGAGTACGTCAAGGCTGCATATTTTCACCATGTTTATTTAACTTATATGCAGGGTACATCATGAGAAATGCTGGACTGGAAGAAACACAAGTTGTAATCAAGACTGCTGGGAGAAATATCAATCACCTCAGATATGCAGATGACACCACCCTTATGGCAGAAAGTGAAGAGGAACTAAAAAGCCTCTTGATGAAAGTGAAAGTGGAGAGTGAAAAGGTTGGCTTAAAGCTCAACATTCAGAAAACGAAGATCATGGCATCTGGTCCCATCACTACATGGGAAATAGATGGAGAAACAGTGGAAACAGTGTCAGACTTTATTTTTCTGGGCTCCAAGATCACTGCAGATGGTGACTGCAGCCATGAAATTAAAAGACACTTACTCCTTGGAAGGAAAGTTATGACCAACCTAGATAGCATATTCAAAAGCAGAGACATTACTTTGCCAACAAAGGTTCGCCTAGTCAAGGCTATGGTCTTTCCTGTGGTCATGTATGGATGTGAGAGCTGGACTGCGAAGAAGGGCTGAGTGCCAAAGAATTGATGCTTTTGAACTGTGATGTTGGAGAAGACTCTTGAGAGTCCCTTGGACTGCAAGGAGATCCAACCAGTCCATTCTGAAGGAGATCAGCCCTGGGATTTCTTTGGAAGGAATGATGCTAAAGCTGAAACTCCAGTATTTTGGCCACCTCATGCGAGGAGTTGACTCATCGGAGAAGACTCTGATGCTGGGAGGGATTGGGGGCAGGAGGAGAATGGGACGACAGAGGATGAGATGGCTGGATGGCATCACTAACTCTATGGATGTGAGTCTGGGTGACCTCCGGGAGCTGGTGATGGACAGGGAGGCCTGGCGTGCTGCAGTCCATGGGGGCGCAAAGAGTCGGACACGACTGAGCGACTGATCTGATCTGATCTGAAGACAGACAATATCCTGTTCTCATGGGGCTTATGATCTTAGAAGTAGAGGAAGGGAGAAATAAAACAATTATAAAAATTAAAAAAAAAGAGAGAAGCAATACATTATCAAGTAGCCAAATGTAATATTTACCCACTCAGCAGATACTTTTTGAGCTCCTATATTGTATAAGTCACTGTTGTACATACTGCAGATGCAGCAGTAACCATAAAATGCTAAAGTCAGAGAAACATCCCCCACCCAGGAAAGATAATGGTATGAAGCTTACCACATCCACTTTGGGTCCATGATTTGGGCTCCAATATATGACAAAAGCTTGTTCTTTATCAATTACTATCATCTGGAATTAAACATGCAGGTGTTTGTGTAATCATCTCTTCTTTCCTGTGTGTATGACAGTCTTTGCTCATGTGTTCAACTTAGAACTTCTTGGAAGCATGTGTTTCCTTGGCCACGAAATTGAATAAGCCTAGTTTTTGTTTTTAATCTACTGAACAGAGTGATTTTGTTTGTTTTTCCCAGGATAAACAATGTCCTTGCTATCCTGGAGATTCATTTTTAATCAGGGGGAATCATCTATAAGTAAATGATAATAAGTAAATCTATTTTAGGGTATACTGAATGGAAGAATAAAACATAATAGTGTGGAAGAGAGAGGTGAGGATTTGAGGTCTGGGAATAAGAGAATAAATATAGTGCTGGGGGAAGGCCCTTCAGAAAGAGGAGACTTGGGAGCTTGAAGTAAAAAATGCCAGAAATTCTATTATGTCCTTAAAGATCATTGGATGCTTAATACATGCACATGTGCAACTGAAACAGTCAATAGTTTTTACCTAGTATTCAAGTTTAGAGACATCTCAGTCTAATATACTGTTTAAGAATTTATCTATTTTTTTTTGCAGTCATTAATACCCATAACATATTTCAAATTTAGAAAAAGAATGGATCAATGACTCAAAAGTTGTTAATTAAGGCATAAAAGTGATGAAAATAAGCAACAAAAGACTACATCCAGGCAAGTCATCAATAGTGAACCAAACTTCAGGATAACATCCGATGGGAACCTCTATATGCAAGGCAAGTGACTCTGCAAGTCTAATTATTTCACATAAATAGAAAAGAACAAAATGAGAACAGGCTACATAACAATGAGTATCTGAAAATGCAGTTGTATTGAATCAGAGATCAATTAGTCTCAGTGCATTTTCTGTTGAAAGTATACCAAATAACATTATAAAGTCATAAAAACTTTTAGTACTGTATATTGTTTTTAAAAAAAAAATCACAGTGACTTCTCTGGTATATCAACTGTTTTTCCAGGATGAGAAACAAATAATGGTTTCCAGTATAGAGCTGATGAATTTGCTTGTCAGAGGAAGAGAAGAAATGAAAACAACAAAGGAAACTTCCAGTCACGTGGTTCATAGCACAAACAGGTATATGAAATATTATTCCTGAGAGGTTTATAAGGCAGTCACCACAGGTGTGTGTGTGTTTTGGAAAGAAAGCAAAGTAAGTTGAATACAAAATACCCAATGTACTTTGCATAGTATCAGTGACACATGATTTAGAAGAGCAGTTGTTAACACTGCATTAACTGTGCTGATATGTTGTTTTATAGTTCTATAAATGTAACTAACATGAAGAACACGAATTAGGTCCAAGTATGTGTGGGATATACAAGGGCAAAGTGTTATGTGATTATTTGTTCTGCACAGAGATGCGATTTTTTGGTACATAATAATGATTGTACATGCCAGATATAGATTGGGGGAGTTCATTTAGATCAATGCCAACTAATTTCAACTATGTGTGTAGCAACATGGCATGTTGCTGTACAAATAAAATTAATTGCATCTGCATATCAATCAGTACACATACTCATTCACAGAGAACTCTTGCTAATGAACACCATACTTTCTATGTAGATTGAGTACTGAAAGAAACATGAAGCTTTGAGAACATAATTACTAGGATTGCTGTGTGTATGATAGTTGAATTCTTTAAGGAGAAGGTGGTGGTGGTGGTGGTGGTTTAGTCACTAAGTCATGTCCGACTCTTGCAACCCCATGAACTATAGCCCTCCAGGTTCCTCTGTCCATGGGATTCTCCAGGCAAGAATACTGGAATGAGTTTCCATTTCCTTCTCCAGAGGATCTTCCCAACCCTGGAATCGAACCTGGGTCTCCTGCATTGCAGGCAGATTCTTTACCACTGAGCTACAAAGGAAGCCACCAAGGAGACAGTTTACTGTCAAGGCAGTGAGTATAAGCAATTTACTGATTGTTAAAGGGAAAGATACATCTATCTTTGAACTAAGAAATAAGATATAAACACTTCATAATGATACTGATATTGCTCACATCTATTTCAAGTGGCTTTCTCAAATGTTCTACCTTGAATAACCTGCACCTATCACTTAAACATAAAAAAAATTACACATTTTAATGTTGAAATCATTTGAAAAAAATTACAAGGATTTCTTACAAAGATTGAACTGTTGTTGTACTTTTAGGTCATTTGCTGGAAGTGACAGGTTTCCCCAACCCGTCATGATTCTCTCACTCATTGGAAAAATTGATACCATATTATAAAGCTTTTTAAAAAAATTATGGTTTTAAAAACTCAAAACTTACCACCCTAACCAATTTTAAGGGACCAATTCAATAGTGTAAACTATATTCATATTATTGTACAACAGATTTCTGGAATTTTTTCATCTTGTAAAACTGAAATTCTATATCCATTGAACACCTTCCCCATTTCCTCCTCCTTTCTGCTACTTTCTAATCAATGTGATTGCTTTAGGTACCTCATATATGTGGAATCACACAGTGGTCACATTGTGAGACTGGCTTATTTATTTGGCATAATGCACTAGAAGTTCATCCATGTTACATATAACAGGAGTGCCTTCTTATTCAAGAATGAATAATATCCCATTATATGTATATACCACATTTTGTTTATTTATTAATTCATCAATGAACATTTGAGTTGCTTCTATCTCTTGACTATTGTGATTAATACTGCATTAAACATGGTTATGCAAATATCTTTGAGATCCTGCTTTCTTTGATTTATCTATCACATTAAATATATTAATGGGATAGACAATTCTTGGCTACCTATCCCAGTAGATAGCCATTGGATATGCCATTAGATAGCCAATCAATTCTTTGGCTATCTATCTCAAGGCAGAATCACTGAATCATACGGTAAATGTATTTTTAACTTTTTAACCTTTTGAAGAACTTTCATACTATTTTCCATAGAGCCTTTACCATTTTACCTTTCCCCCAAGAGTGCACAAAGATTTCAATCTCTCCACATTCCCATCAAGACCTGATTTTTTTTATGGCATTTTTGATGATAGCCATCCTGATGGTTCCAAATTGGGAAAGGAGTACGTCAGGCTATATGTTGTCACCTTGCTTATTTAACTTATATGCAGAGTGCATCATGCGAAATATCAGGCTGGATAAAACACAAGCTGGAATCAAAATTGCAGGGAGAAGTATCAGTAACCTCAGATACACAGATGAAACCACCTTTATGACAGAAAGTGAAGAAGAACTAAAGAGCCTCTTGATGAAGGTGAAAAAGGAGAGTAAAAAAGCTGGCTTAAAACTCAACATTCAAAAAACTAAGATCATGGCATCTGGTCCCATCACTTCATGGGAAATAGATGGGGAAACAATGGAAACAGTGGAAGAGTTTATTTTGGGGAGCTCCAAAAGCACTGCAGATGGTGACTGCAGTCATGAAATTAAAAGATGCTTGCTCCTTGGAAGAAAAGCTATGACCAACCTAGACAGCAAATTAAAAAGCAGAGACATTACTTTGCCAACAAAGGTCCATTTAGTCAAAGCTATGGTTTTTCCAGTGGTCATGTTTGGATATGAGAGTTGAACTATAAGAAAGCTGAGCACCGAAGAATTGATGCTTTTGAACTGTGGTGTTGGAGAAGACTTTTGAGAGTCCCTTGGACTGCAAGGAGAGCCAACCAGTCCATCCTAAAGAAAATCAATCCTGAATATTCATTGGAAGGCCCGATGTTGTAGCTGAAACTCCAATACTGTGGCCACCTGGTGGGAAGAACTGACTCATTGGAAAAGATCCTGATGCTGGGAAAGACTGAAGACAGAAGGAGAAGAGGACGACAGAGTACGAGATGGTTTGATGGCATCACTGACTCGATGGCCATGAGACTGAGCAAGCTCTGGGAGTTGGTGATGGACAGGGAAGCCTAGCGTGCTGCAGGCCATGCGGTCGCAGAGTCGGACACTAATAAGCAACTGAACTGAGCTGACCCTGATGGTTATGTGATAATAACTCATCATGATTTTAATTTGTACTTCCTTATGGTTAGTGATATTGAGTATCTTTTCTTGGCTTGACCATTTGCATATTTTCTCTGGAGAAACATCTATTCAAGTCCTTTGCTTGTACTTTAATTGGGTCCTTTGATTTTTTGTTGTTGAACTATAGGAATTCTTTATGTATTCTGGATAGTACTCCCTTATCACATTTGTAATTTGCAAAGATTTCCCCATTTTTAGGCTGTCTTTTCATTATGTTGATTGCTTTCTTTAATGTGCAGAAGTTTTTAAGATTCAGTTGAGTTCAGTTCAGTTCAGTCACTCAGTCGTGTCCGACTCTTTGCGACCCCATGAATTGCAGCATGCCAGGCCTCCCTGTCCATCACCAACTCCCAGAGGTCACTCAGACTCACGTCCATTGAGTCAGTGATGCCATCCAGCCATCTCATCCTCTGTCGTCCCCTTCTCCTCCTGCCCCCAATCCCTCCCAGCATCAGAGTCTTCTCCAATGAGTCAACTCTTCACATGAGGTGGCCAAAATACTGGAGTTTCAGCTTTAGCATCATTCCTTCCAAAGAAATCCCAGGGCTGATCTCCTTCAGAATGGACTGGTTGGATCTCCTTGCAGTCCAAGGGACTCTCAAAAGTCTTCTCCAACACCACAGTTCAAAAGCATCAATTCTTTGGCGCTCAGCCTTCTTCACATTCCAACTCTCACATCCATACATGACCACTGGAAACACCATAGCCTTGACTAGACGGACCTTTGTTGGCAAAGTAATGTCTCTGCTTTTGAATATGCTATCTAGGTTGGTCATAACTTTCCTTCCAAGGAGTAAGCATCTTTTAATTTCATGGCTGCAATAACCATTTTCAGTGATTTTGGAGCCCAAAAAATAAAGTCTGACATTGTTTCCACTGTTTCTCCATCTATTTCCCATGAAGTGATGGGACTGGATGCCATGATCTTCATTTTCTGAGTGTTGAGCTTTCAGCCAACTTTTCACTCTCCACTTTCACTTTCACCAAGAGGCTTTTTAGTTCCTCTTCACTTTCTGCCATAAGGGTGATGTCATCTGCATATCTGAGGTTGTTGATACTTCTCCCAGCAATCTTGATTCCAACTTGTGTTTCTTCCAGTCCAGCGTTTCTCATGATGTACTCTGCATAGCAGTTAAATAAGCAGGGTGACAATATACAGCCTTGACGTACTCCTTGATTACTGTAGTCCTATTTGTTTACTTTAGCTGTCCATACTTTTGTTGTCATAAACAAAAACAAACACGCTCATATCCAATGTAATGAAGCATTTTTTCTATATTTTCTTCTTGAAGTTTTATAGTTGCAATTCTTACATTTAGGTCTTTAATCTACTTAGACTTAATTTTTGTGTAGGTAAGGATCTAACTTTACTCTTTTGCATGTGGATATTCAGTTTTCTCAACATCATTTGTTAAGAGACTCACCTTTCCCCACTGTGTTGTCTTGGCAGGATTACCAATATCTTTTGATCACTTATGAGAGGGTTTTATTTTTATACCACATTCAAATTCTATAAAAATTAAAATACAATTTACAGTGATAAATGCAACTTAAAAATGGGTTAGAAATCTGTTTGCATATATTTGTCAATGAGTGGGAAATGTTTGTTAGCAACACTGGAATTAGTTTACATGAAGAGTCTCTCTGAATTTTTGGACATATGTTCATTCTGAATATTCAGCTCTATTTGACAGCCACTAAATAATTCTTCCCATTCTGCAAATTCCGAATTCAAAGTGTAGGACTTATTTAATACAAATAAAGACTAAGAATACAAACTGCTATGATTCAGCAGTACTAAATAAGCTATCTACAAATGAAATTGATACTAAAACTTTGGTGTAAAGTTAGGAAAACTCTATCAATTATGTTAAGCAATGACCATTTTTATTAACACATATTAAAAATATTATTTATTCTAAGTATTATTATTTATTTTATGCTGTCATAATTTTTATACTTATTTTAAAATATTATTCAATATGTTCTATATAGCCATTAAATGATCTAAAACCTCTGTCTTGAGTATATAAATATACATCCACAACATCACCATTCAGTAGAAATATAATATGTAATACATAAATATGCAAACCACATCATGTAATTTTAACTCTTCTAGTAGCCACATTAAAAAATAGAAAGTAATATGTAAAATTAATTTTAATAACATATTTAACTAAATGTGCCCCAAACATTATTATTTCAACATTCATTAAATATTTTAAAATACTGAGATATTTTGCATCCCTTTTTTTACACTAAGTCTTCTCCATATTGCACATTTATAGCACATCTCTATTTGGAGTAACCACATGGGACTAGTGTCTACCGTACTGAACCAGATCTTCAAACCTAAGCTTTAACATGGCATTCTCTGATCTTAACCTTCTATTCGTGCACTCCTTCCAATATTTTTCTACCATTAAATCAAAATTTAAACCCCAAGAGACTCTGACCTTTGACGCTCCCCTTCTCAGAGTCCAGCAATCCCTCTGGCCCATGTTAGGGAAGCTCTCCGTTTACTTGCTCTCTATTCAGCGTGCCTCACCTGCCAGACCATGGGACATTGCTGGGTAAATCTAAGCACTCACTTTTCTATTTCTTCTCCAGGCCCATGAGCACTACTGAAGGAAGGGCAGAACCATGTTGATTAGTGCTATCTCACACTGTCTCTTCCACCCTCAGATGGTGGGGGGTATAGGAGAGGGCAGGGGTTGCAGGGCGGGGGGTGGTCTTCAATGCTCCATTACAAATTACAAGCCCTGTATTCATTCTTAGTGGGGTCTGCATTCCAGTCCTTCAACAAACAGTTCAAACTGAGATCACTCTCCTAATGACCCATACCCTTCCTTCCCCCTTGACCTTGGCGGATAGTCTAGCTCCCTACTTTAGAGAAAAAACAGGTGCCAGAGCATGCATAGCCCTTACCTCTTCCAGGTACATGCCTTCCACCCAAGCTTTCAACTCATCCTGAGTTTCCTCAATGACTTTGTGTAGAAAACAAGAGGACAGAGGATATTCATATTAAATATTGATGTAATTACTCAGTTTCTTAGTGGGAAACTTAACTTCATTGTTCCCATTTTGGTACCAAATGTGACTTTAAGCAAGTGTTTCTAGACCTCAGTTTTCCTCTCATTAAGGGAAGGCTGGATGAAATTTGGTCTATTGTATCTGTTGTCTCTTTTAGCTCCAGTGTTTTAAAGTCCACAGTTTCAGCACAATATAAAGTAAGCTTTGAAGTGGTTACACAGACTGAGGACAGGACAATGAGTATCTGTAAAACCAGGTGGCCTCTGCTCCTTCCTGACTGTGCAACCTCAGACAGAGGCCTGAACCTCTCTCCAAGATTCCATTTCCTCATCTGTAAAATTGAGATAATAGTTACCAACCACATCACAGAACTGCTCAGAAAAATTAAAGGTGCGGCTCCAGGTAGGCAAGCCTCCCCCAGGACAGGGCCCATGCTGTTCACTGCTCAAGCACTGTCAGAGACCTCGTGGAGGTTGGTGCCCGTCTGCACACAGATGCACCCCTGCCCTGTTCCAGCAGATTACCTCTTCCAGACTCCTTTGCCAAATGGCTTTCTGGCATGTTTACCCAGTCGGAGGCAATGGTAGAAAACTAACAGTAAAAGGAGGAGAGAAATACAGAATTTCTCCCTTTATTTCTACACCTCAGGCAGCATTTTACATGGTTCCAGCTCCCTGCTAGACACTCCCTACCTTAATGGTCCTGGATTTTTTCTTTGTCAAAGAGAGGGCCTTTAGTTTGGGTTCTGTTAACACCACCACTTGCATCCCTCCACCTCCCCCTGAGGTTCCTCCTTTTGTTTAAAATATTTAGTGATTCCTAGCTTCTTACCACAGAGAAAGCAATGGCACCCCACTCCAGTACTCTTGCCTGGAAAACCCCATGGACGGAGGGGCCTGGTGGGCTGCAGTCCATGGGGTACTGAAGAGTCAGACATGACTGAGCAACTTCACTTTCTCTTTTCACTTTCATGCATTGAAGAAGGAAATGGCAACCCACTCCAGTGTTCTTGCCTGGAGAATCCCAGGGACGGGGGAGCCTGGTGGGCTGCCGTCTGTGGGGTCGCAAAGAGTCGGACATGACTGAAACGACTTAGCAGCAGCAGCTTTTTACCAGGTGGCGCAGTGGTAAAGAATCTGCCTGCCAACACAGAAAATGAAAAGAGACACAGGTTCCATTCCTTGGTCCGGAAGATACTCTGGAGTAGGAAATGGCAACTCATTCCAGTATTCTCGCCTGGAAAATTCCATGGACAGAGGATCCTGGCAGGCTACAGTCCATGGGGCCACAAAGAGTCAGACAAACTAGGCAACGGCACACACACACACACACACACACACACACACACACACACACACACACACACACACACACACACACACACCCCTCCTGATTGGCCCTCAGCCAGCACAGCTGTGGTTAGTGTCAGCTACCATTGAAGAGGGAGAAGGCAATGGCACCCCACTCCAGTACTCTTGCCTGGAAAATCCCATGGATGGAGGAGCCTGGTAGGCTCCAGTCCATGGGGTCGCTAAGAGTCGGGCACGACTGAGTGACTTCACTTTCACTTTTCACTTTCAGGCATTGGAGAAGGAAATGGCAACCCACTCCAGTGTTCTTGCCTGGAGAATCCCAGGGACAGAGAAGCCTAGTGGGCTGCCATCTATGGGGTCGCACAGAGTCAAACATGACTGAAGCGACATAGCAGAATGATGTGAGGATTTTAACACTGAGGTAAAGTAAAGAGCCAGGTAAGCCATTGAAACTGCTATTTGATTTCAATATTCTGATTTTTTATACTCTGTCAAACGTTCATTACACTAGTTTCATGGCCTAAGGCTTAGTGTCAAAGTTTCTCAGAAAAGTACTGAGTTCATAGAATGAGCAAAATTAACCGATATAAATTTTGGTGAGTCCAGTGTACCACAGCTGGTCCTAATAGCAAAGCCACAGGCTGGAAATTGTACACATGAGCCAGACCAACTGTACTTTATGATCCTAGGTCCAGTTTTCCCACAGCATATCCTCCCACAGCTAATGTCTTACATGATTCAAATCTTTCCCCGTTCCTGCTGGCCTTGCTTTGTTGGAATGTTGAGGTTTCTAATGCTAATCTTAACCACATTCTCCCCTCTGGGTGCTGCTCCAGGATGGTACAAAGCGGATGCATATGTAAAATATAGATTTTTGGGGGGAAAAAAAACCTCAAACTTCTCTTGAGCCTATATATTGAGTGAGAATTCATTTCTTGAGCATCACTATTTCTCAGAAATACTCTGTCTTGAGCTAATAGCAAACTGCCTTGCCAGAAGTTCCAGTCTCTTAGAAATGTCACATTCCTGGTTCCCCCTGACATCCTAACCTCTCCATGCCTGTTGCAATGTCAGACATTACATCATTATATCTATTTGCCTCTTCCTTGAACATTAATTTGTCTAAGCTCCTGAACAGCTGATAATTAGATGGCTTTATATATAGTTCCTTACATAGAAGTGGAAATAGTGATATTGTATTTCATTCTAATATCCCCTACATAACAACTATTGCTGCACAGTTTTCATAATTCTAACAAATATTTTATCAAATCAAGCATTTTTCTAAACACTCAATATACTCAATGAACTCAATGTTCATTCAATGTTCACAGCCACACTAAAAAGTAGGAAGCTTTGCTTTCTCCATTTTACAGATGAGGAAACTGAAGCACTTAGAGATTAATTTGAAAGTTATGCAGTTAGCAGGTAATGGAGCTAGAATTCAACCCCAAGATTTCTGATGTCACAGTCTGTGTTCTGAGTCTGAGTGACCTCCGAGAGCTGGTGATGGATAGGGAGGCCTGGCGTGCTGCGGTTCATGGAGTCGCAAAGAGTCGGACATGACTGAGCGATTGAACTGAACTGAACTGAATCTGTAATTACTATTAGTTTTGCCAATTATCATATTAATTTCTTTTTTCTGACCCAGGGAGCCAAAACTTTCTTTGTTTTTCATGACCTTCATACTTGGACCTCATCATTTTGTTGATTGTCCATTTGAGTATATAAAATAGTCTTGAGACTGGAAAAACTGGGCATTAATCTCCAGGAAGTCCTCCTAACATCACAAAAAGGTCCAGCCTAGATGTACATCTAACCGTATATATGATGGAATATAAGTCCTGACTTCTCAAGAAGAATCCACAGGTTGGGTCTGGGATCAGTTGCTGCCCCTCCTCTGCATGCTCTTCCCCCACCAGTGCTCCATTTTCAGAGCACTATTGGCTTGTAATTAATTAGAGAAATATTTCATTCTACTAAGTAATCTGTAGGAATGTGATCACTCAAGAATTTTCTGCCCTGAAACAATTATGGGGAGAAGCATATGAAGGAATTTAGTTTGTTTTCCTACATATGTTCCTCCTGAGGATTTCTACCTAATTGGTTCCAGATGAATTTCCTGCACGGATAAAAACCATAAATACCACATTTCTATTGTTACAGAGGTATTACAGGCAATGTCTCCATGTTTTATAATCTAAACGGAATACAACTATTTGCCATTTTCAGGTTATTACCTACTTTTTTTCCCTAGATGACCGAGGCAAAATGTACAAAGTTGATGCTGCTTAGACTAATCCCCATGTCCTATAAATACTACCCTAGCATTCTTCTCAGTGGACATTCTATATACTGTATGTAACAACATGGGCAAAGGGTGGAAAAAGCACCCATTTAATGTCATGTAATGCAAGACAGGCATCCCTAAAATTAGTGGGGCCCAGAGAGTGAGGGCTTCCTCCAAAAGTTCAATTAAAAAATGACTCATTTTCACCACTGTGAGACATTCTCAGTTTACACTGTCCTTTCTCTTGATCATAGAAGATATCATACATTGATCAACGTGCTTAACTCTCCACTTTTCCACATTGACAGGTAAGAGTACTCTACTACTTTGAAAAGTAACAGCAATTCTCATGTTTACGGGCCTTAGGATTCCCTTATTCGTGTGTGCTAAGTCACCTCAGTTGTGTTTGACTCTTTGCAACCCCATGCACTGTAGGAGCCCGCCAGGCTCCTCTGTCCATGGGATTTCCAGGAAAGACTATGTAGTGGGTTGCCATGCCCTTCTCCAGGGTATCTTCCCAACCCAGAGATCAAACACACATCTCATATACCTCCAGCATTGGTAAGCAGGTTCTTCATCTCTAGCACCACCTGGGAAGCCCCAGGACCACCTTTATAGTTTTAAAAATTATTGAGCACTCCAAAGCCTTTTTGTGTAAGTGGATAACAACTATCACTATTTTGCTGCTGTTTAGTTGCTCAGTTGTGTCTGACACTTTTGAGAACCATGGACTACAGCACGCCAGACTTCCCTGTCCTTCACCATCTTCCACAGCTTGTTCAACTCATGCCCATAGAGTCGCCAATGCCATCCAAACATCTTGTTCTCTGTCATCACCTTTTCCTCCTAAGGAGCATGCGTCCTTTAATTTCATGGCTACAGTCACCATTTGCAGTGATTTTGGAGCCCAGGAAGATAAAGTCTGCCATCGTTCTCATTGTTTCCCCATCTATTTGCCATGAAATGCTGGGGTCAGATGCCATGATCTTCATCTTTAGAATATTGAATTTTAAGCTAGCTTTTTCACTCTCCACTTTCACCTTCATTAAGAGGCTCTTCAGTTCCTCTTCTCTTTCTGCCATAAGGTTAGTGTCATCTGAATGTCTGAGTGATAATTTTCCTGGCAATCTTGATTCCAGCTTGTGGTTCATCTAGCCCAGCATTTCGCATGATATACTCTGCATAGAAGTTAAATAAGCAAGGTGAGAGTGTACAGCCTTGATACACTCCTTTCCCAATTTGGAAACAGTCCGTTGTTCCATGTCTGGTTCTAACTGTAGCTTCTTGACCTGCATGCAGGTTTCTCAGGAGGCAGGTAAGGTGGTCTGGTATTCCCATCTCTTTAAGCATTTTCCAATTGGTTGTGATCTGTACAAAGGCTTTAGTGTAGTCAATGAAGCAGAAGTAGATGTTTTTCTGGAACTCTCTTGCTTTTTCTATGATCCAAAGGATGCTGGCAACTTGATCTCTGGTTCCTCTGCCTTTTCTAAATCCAGCTTGAACATCTGGAATTTCTCAGTTCACAGACTGTTGAAGCCTGGCTTGGAGAATTTTGAGAATTACTTTGCTAGCATGTGAAATGAGTGCAATTGTGTGGTAGTTTGAACATTCTTTGGCATTGCCTTTCTTTGGAATTGGAATGAAAACTGACCTTTTCCAGTCCTTTGGCCACTGCTGAGTTTTCCAAATTTGCTGGCATATTGAGTGCAGTACTTTAACAGTGTCATCTTTTAGGGTTTGAAATAGCTCAACTGGAATTCCATCACCTCCACCAGCTTTGTTCATAGTGATGCTTCCTAAGGCCCATTGACTTCACATTCCATGATGCTTGGCTCTGCACAGTTATCTGGGTCATGAAGATCTTTTTTATATAGTTCTTCTGTGTATTATTGCCACATCATCTTAATATATTCTGCTTCTGTCAGATCTATACCATTTCTGACCTTTATTGTGCCCATCTTTGAATGAAATGTTCCCTTGGTATCTCTAATTTTCTTGAAGAGATCTCTGCTCTTTCCCATTCTATTGTTTTCCTCTATTTCTTTGCACTGATTGCTGAGGAAGGCTTTCTTATCTCTCCTTGCTATTCTTTGGAACTCTACCTTCAGATGGGAATATATTTCCTTTTCTCCTTTGCTTTTCACTTCTCTTCTCTTCTCAGGTATTTGTAAAGCCTCCTCAGACAACTATTTTGCCTTATTGCATTTCTTTTTCTTGGGGATGGTTTTGATCCTTGCCTCCTGTATGTTATGAACCTCCATCTATAGTTCTTCAGGCATTCTGTATATCAGATCTAATCCCTTGAATCTATTTGTCACTTCCACTGTATAATCATAAGGGATTTGATTTAGGTCATACCTGAATGGTCTAGTGGTTTTCCCTACTTTCTTCAATTTAAGTCTGAATTTGGCAATAAGGAGTTCATGATCTGAGCCACAGTCAGCTCCCGATCTTGTTTTTGCTGACTGTATAGAGCTTCTCCATCTTCAGCTGCAAAGAATATTGAAACTGAGAATATTTTAAAGTATTTATTTATCAGTTACTGAAAGCAATAGTAATCCATACAAATAACATCTTTATATTATTTTGAAAATGGTTTTAACCCCCAAAGATCTCCTAAAATGATCTCAGGGACTCTCAGGGGTTCCAATATGACATTTGAGAACTTCTGTATAATAGACATTTCCTCTTAGATTCTTGATGCAACACCAAGAAAAATTTAAGTTACAGCTATGTATCTAAATTATTATATTTTTAGCAGAGGTTGGCTTAAAATTCAACATTCAGAAAACGAAGATCATGGCATCTGGTCCCATCACTACATGGCAAATAGATGGGCAAACAATGGAAATAGTGACAGACTTTATTTTCTTGGGCTCCAATTTCACTGCAGATGGTGACTATAGCCATGAAATTAAAATATACTTGCTCCTTGGAAGAAAAGCTATAACCAACCTAGACAGCATATTAAAAAGCAGAGACATTACTTTGCTGACATAGATCCATCTAGTTAAAGTTATGGTTTTTCCAGTAGTCATGGACGGATGTGAGAGTTGGACTATAAATAAAGCTGAGTGCTGAAGAATTGATGCTTTTGAACTGTGGTGTTGAAGAAGACTCTTGAGAGTCCCTTGGACTGCAAGGAAACCCAACTAGTCCATCCTAAAGGAAATCAGTCCTGAGTATTCATTGGAAGGACTGATGCTGAAGCTGAAACTCCAAGCCTTTGGCCACCTGATGCGAAGAACCAACTTACTTGAAAAGACCCTGATGGTGGGAAAGATTGAAGGCAGGAGGAGAAGGGGATGAGGATGAGATGGTTGGATGGCATCACCAACATGATGGCCATGAGTCTGAGTAGGCTTCGGGAGTTGGTGATGAACAGGGAAGTGCCGGGAGCCAGCACGGGAGTTCCTACCCATGACAAGGTCATGAGGGAGAGCCCTGACGGGCAAGGCGAGTCAGGGCTCGAGAACCCCCTGGATCTGCCTGAACGTCTACCCCAAAACCAGAATCTGTCTGTTTTACTATTTTATGACTTTCACCAACTCCTCTGACATTAACAGCGGGCTATCCCCGACCACCTTTTCTCTGAAGGAAATCAACTTAGAGCTCTAGTTAATTAGCCTCCTGGGCATAATAGGAGTGTTTCAATCCAAACCCCTCAGATGGCTCTCTAACTTGCTTGACAGGTTTATCCGGACTCCTACAGCTACTCATACAATTGTTTACAGCCTCCCAACCGCGAGAGGCATGGGAAGCTTAAGATATTCAAATAGTATAGAAATTGTTAGAATGGAACTAGTAGACGATTTCATTGTTGAGCCAATGCTTGCTGCCAAGTTTCCACATCCCCTGTATTGTGTCCTTGGGAGTATATTAATTAATATAGTTGGTATACAGAAAAAAATAAGTAATAGCCTTAGTGCTAACAACTTTAGACCCTTAAGGTAATAAATTCTTTCCTTGTTGTAAGCCCACTGCACCTTTGCCCTATAGGAATGCAACTTTATCGAACACCTTCGGAGGATGGCGCCAAACTTTAAAATAATTTCTCTTAGAGAAAATAAGTCTTATGGTTGACAAACCTTTACCAGAGTCATAAAATGTTAACAGGCCTTCTGGCCAGAAGATGATGTAAATCACCTAAACCATTTGTATACGGTAAGTTTGCAGAAAAGAAAGCCTGGGCTCGATAAGGATCAAAGACTGATGACTTTGCATGATTTTACACCTACTATGGCACCCCGCTCCAGTACTTTTGCCTGGAAAATCCTACAGACGGTGGAGCCTGGTAGGCTGCAGTCCATGGGGTCGCTAAGAGTCCGACACAACCAAGAGACTTCACTTTCACTTTCATGCATTGGAGAAGGAAATGGCAACCCACTCCAGAGTTCTTGCCTGGAGAATCCCTGGGACGGGGGAGCCTGGTGGGCTGCCGTCTATGGGGTCACACAGAGTCGGACATGACTGAAGTGACTTAGCATAGCATAGCATTATGCTCTATGCACAACTTAAGGTATATAGGCTCCCTTTGAAAATAAAGGTATGGGCCTTGTTCACCAAAGCTTAGTCTCCCCATGTCGTTCTTTCTTGCTTCCTTTTCTCTCCTTTTCTTCTCTGTTCTTCCTTCAGGATGACTGACTTGGAGCATGGGGGCTCTCTGAGACCACTCACTTACCTGGGCTTCTAAGACCCACTCAAGAAGGTGCCTAAGGTGGGGCACCTTCTGCGATTCGAGAAGGCACCTGTGGCCTCCATGGTCAATGCAAACCTGGTGTCACAGGTTTTATTAGTTTCCCATGTAAACCAGTAGAGTCAAGCCTCTTTCTCTCCCCTTTTGCTATTCTTTCACCAAAGCTGTCCTCCCGAAGGAATCCCTGGATCCAACTGGGGCTGGACCCCGATAGGGAAGCCTAGCGTGCTCCAGTTCATGGGGTCGTAAAGAATCAGACATGACTGAGTGACTGAACTGAACTTAGCAGATAGATTTTTTTTTTAATAGATAAACCAACTTCCTCAGACTGAGAAGATAAGACTCAGTAATATATTCCCCTAGAGGAGACTGACAGTCACACTTTATGTTGGTGGGGTGGCATTTTAGGCAACATGAAAGCTACAAATAGATCGGTGATTATCTTTATCTTCAGTTTTGACTCCCAATTCTGTGTACAGCATTATTATTTTTGATCATCCAAAGATGGGCAGTAACATAATTAATAAAATCTTTAAACAATCTACATAATACTTTCTTACCTATAAATAACATATTTTTTCACTACTTTTAGCCCATGAACTTAGAAAATATCAAACGACTGGAACATGACAGGTTAGGACCCTTACATTTTTTTTAAATAAAAATGGTACAAAAACTGTCTAGAAACTAGATTACTGTGCCAAGAGCCAAGACGTTAACATTTTGGAGTGTATTATATCACTCTGACGGGGAAGGCAATGGCACCCCACCCCAGTACTTTTGCCTGGAAAGTCCCATGGATGGAGGGGCCTGGTGGGCTCCAGTCCATGGGGTCGCTGAGAGTCGGACACGACTGAGCGACTTCACTTTCACTTTTCACTTTCATGCATTGGAGAAGGAAATGGCAACCCACTCCAGTGTTCTTGCCTGGAAAATCCCAGGGACAGGGGAGCCTGGTGAGCTTCCATCTATGGGGTCGCACAGAGTCGGACACGACTGAAGCGACTTAGCATAGCATAGCATAGCATATCACTCTGAAATGTGTTATCAAGATTTCTTAAATCATTTCCCTATTGTATTTTCACTTATCAAAATTAAATCCTAAAGACTCTGCTGTCACTCAGTTCAAGAATTGTTTCGTACTGAAACTTCTCATATATGGAAAAAGTGAAAGTGTTCGTTGCTCAGTCATGTCTGACTCTTTGCAACCCTACAGGCTGTAGCCCGTCAGGCTTCTCTGTCCATGAGATTCTCCAGATATATATAACAAAGTTTTAAATTAACATTATTTAGCTTCAGTATTCTTACAGTGACCTACAATGCATGACTACTTAATTGTCATAAACAAAACCTTTATCTTTATTAAAGTCCTTTAAAAACTAAAAGAAAGGCTAATTTAAATCTTCAAGCCACAGAAAAGGGATGAAACAGTACTTTGCCACCCAGCCATGAAATTAAAAGATGCTAACTCCTTGGAAGGAAAGTTATGACTAACCTAGATAGCATATTCAAAAGCAGAGACATTACTTTGGCAACAAATGTCCGTCTAGTCAAGGCTATGGCTTTTCCTGTGGTCATGTATGGATGTGAGAGTTGGAATGTGAAGAAGGCTGAGCGCCGAAGAATTGATGCTTTTGAACTGTGGTGTTGGAGAAGACTCTTGAGAGTCCCTTGGACTGCAAGGAGATCCAACCAGTCCATTCTGAAGGAGATCAGCCCTGGGATTTCTTTGGAAGGAATGATGCTAAAGCTGAAACTCCAGTACTTTGGCCACCTCATGCAAAGAGATGACTCATTGGAGAAGACTCTGATGCTGGGAGGGATTGGGGGTAAAAGGAGAAGGGGACGACAGAGGATGAGATGGCTGGATGGCATCACTGACTCGATGGATGTGGGTCTGAGTGAACTCTGGGAGTTGGTGATGGACAGGGAGGCCTGGCGTGCTGCGATTCATGGGGTCGCAAAGAGTCGGACACGACTGAGTGACTGATCTGATCTGATTCCTTTTGACAAAAGCACCAGATTTACAGACAGTTCTTATCCCCGCTTTAACCTGGCTCCTGGCCCAATCATTTCTCATTAGAGGGTCTATGAAGTATTTGCAATAATTAAATATGATCCTGGAGCATAACAATTTTTTGGTTAAACAACACACAGTCTTTTTAATTGTAGAGTTGTCAAATTTTATGAACTGTTTAATAGTTATTTCTGATATATTTCTTCTAGATATCACCTTTTGTATCACCACAACCACCCCACCCAAGTCATTTTTAAAAAATAGATAAAAGTGGTAAAATCTAGGCCTTTACTACTATGTATTACCCTATAATCATTGCCCCAAACATAAGCTGTTTATAGGTTTCAAGTGGGATTGACATATCTGCAAATGTATCACTTCCAATTAATAACCAAAACAAAATGTTTTAATTTTTCTGATAATGCTTTCTTAATCTCATTGAAAAATACACGAATTTGGATTCTAGTTACAAATGACATTAATCCAAATCAAACTACCTTATGAAAATAAAGAGGAGTCCAATGAGTAGATATTGGGCCAATTCATCGACTCAATGAAGATATGCAGAAGTTGAGACTGGAATGGAGAATTCAAATGCTAAAGCTATTATCTGTCTCTCATGTTCTCTCTTCTCTGGATCTCTTTCCCCATGTGTGAAGTGTGCATGCATATCTCACCTTAGTTGCTCACTGCTTGTTAGCTTTTGCTGCCAGGCTTTATCTTTACCAGGGAACATGGCCACCTGCAGCTCTCGAGGTGCAATCTCAACTCCAACAACATAGAGCAAACATCTATCTGGGGCTATGTTTCTATGCCTTTAACCAACTGTAGCTAGGAGGTGCCAGAGAAGGCAATGGCACCCCACTCCAGTACTCTTGCCTGGAAAATCCCATGGATGGAGGAGCCTGGTGGGCTGCAGTCCATGGGGTCACTGAGAGTCAGACATGACTGAGCGACTTCACTTTCACTTTTTACTTTTCATGCATTGGAGAAGGAAATGGCAACCCACTCCAGTGTTCTTTCCTGGAGAATCCCAGGGATGGGGGAGCCTGGTAGGCTGCCGTCCATGGGGTCACACAGAGTCAGACACGACTGAAGTGACTTAGCAGCAGCAGCAGCTAGGAGGTGCAGAGCCCTGAATGGACAAGTGTAGGTTATGTGGCCATCCCTAGGTGAGGAAAAGGAAGGGAGGAAGCCACGGCAGCCACTTCTGGGTTGGAATCAAGGAGAATAAGGTTCTTGGGGGAAGATGAAAGCCATTGCCAAAAGAAAGGGGGAAAGAGGTACTTTTCAGCAACAACAACAACAAAAACGAAAGATAGCAATTATAAATAGCTTTCTTCCATTACAAATACTGATTTTGAAATTAATTATTAATAGGACTTCCCTGGTGGCTCATGGAGAAGGCAATGGCAACCCACTCCAGTACTCTTGCCTGGAAAATCCCATGGGCAGAGGAGCCTGGTAGTCTGCAGTCCATGGGGTAGTGAAGAGTCGGACACAACTGAGCTACTTCACTTTCACTTTTCACTTTCACGCATTGGAGAAGGCAATGGCAACCCACTCCAGTGTTCTTGCCTGGAGAATCCCAGGGACGGGGGAGCCTGGTGGGCTGCCGTCTATCGGGTTGCACAGAGTCAGACACGACTAAAGCAACTTAGCAGCAGCAGCAGGTGGCTCAGATGGTAAAGAATCTGCCTATAATGCAGGAGACCCAGGTTTGATCCCTGGGTTGGGAAGATCCCCTGGAGGAGGAAATGGCAAACCACTCCAGTATTCTTGCCTGCAGAATCCCATGGACAGAGGAGCCTGGGGTGGCCACAATCCATAGGGTCTCAAAGAGTCAGAGATGATTGAGTGACTAATACACACATGTCTTAATCATTCAGTTCCACTAACTTTTGTTTTTCTTAAAATAACTGATATCTTTCCCTTACTCAGCATTTCACAACTGCTATCCTAGTATAGTCACTTGATATTTGATCCATTCAGAATTCCCTAGATGGCCAAAAAACTGATTCATCTCCTTTCAGCTTCCTGAAGGTTTACTTTCACAGTACCCTGCCTTAGACAAAGCTGGTCCCAGGAAGTGGGACAAGTGTCAAGTTCTTGCATTTCTCAGGTCTTAGAATACCCTCCCCCCTTGCCCATTTCTGTTTTCAACCCTGAAGCATTCCTTTAGTTACATCTATCAAGTCCCAGGCCCCTGCAAAGTATTTCCCATTGAGGCAGCTCTCACTAGTTTAACTCTTTTCCTGCTAGCACATATAATTGATGGCACGTTATATAAATCTTTACTGTTGCAGCTCTAAGACAGACCTGTTGCCTGAGAAGAGGTGTCAGTTTTTACAATTTGCATCTGCTACTGTATCTACCTGGTCTATAGCACTTTGACATTTTATTGATTCTGAGTTTCCTTTCATCATACTTTTCATAGGTTTTACATCATCATATATTCAATTTTTATTGTTCAAAGTCTTTCTCATACTCATTTCATAGAAATACTTCCTAATCCATGCAATCCCTTAGCAAACCTTAGATAGCTGAATACAGTTTCAATGCAAAGTTTAAAATGCTCCACTGTTTAAACATTATTTGCATTATCTGGATCATAGGTGTCTTTGCTTACTAAAATACATTACTAAGACTTCAGCCCTAATTTAGTGAGTGAGCACAATATTGTTCAATAAATGAAATAATCAAGAAAGAGAGAAATGGAAATATACAACAGTAATATCTTATTGTATAGACCTGGATTTATTTTTCATACCTAAGAATATAGAGATAAATGAGATAAGGCAAAATATTTTAGTTAAGAAGGAAGGTAAAAGAGAACATGAAAAAGCTACAGAAAAAAAAGTAAAAAGGATCATACGCCATCACCTATTCTTCAGCCTTTAGGATGTGTCTGTTTTGCACATATAACTTAACGGCTCTTTCTTTGAACATCTCCCACCTCGGAGTAGTTTCTGATACTACATTTAAATTAAAAAGTGGGAGTAAATTAAATCACATGGGCTTTACGATTGGGACCCTTAGCACATACAATTCAATGATTGTTTTTATATAGTTAACTAGCCCCATAATGACAAAGTCTTACAATCTCCCCATGTTTGTTATTTCCTCTGTGAATTGATGTAGGTATTCCCAAAGCCCTACCAACGGGATATATGATAAGTATATTGCACATTGGACTCTCAAAAACAAGACCTTCTAAGACTCAGGCAAGCACACCAGTTGTGCTGGGTTTTTTACTTCCTCTTTCAGACACCACTCACAAAACAATCCTACTAGTACTCAGAGCAGGGAAAATCATTCACTTTGTTTCACTTCTTATAATTACTCCCTCCTCCATTTAGAAATCAGGACAACATTTATGGCATTCTTTTTTTTTTTAGGCAGAAAGCAGATGACACTCTAGCATATGTAGAATTTTAATATTACATTATTAAGAGCCACAGCAGCATTTATATCATTTAAGACAAGTACCTTGTCCAAGACGGCTACAGTGATCATCACTGCTCTGTAGAGCATTTTGTTAGATGGGGAAGAAAAATCCATTACACTCATTATTTCAAATACCTCTCACCAATGAGAATACATTTAAAAGAGAAAAAAGAAGCAATCTCATGAAGAGATCTTACAGAATGCCATACTCTGCTGGTTTAGAATGCTATAATCTATAATGTGATTATAGATTTATGAAGTATGTAGTTTACAGAGGTGACAGTGTAGAGAGACCTTGGTATGACAGTGTGAGGTGCCTTTAAAATATTTTTTGATGGAGTATAGTTCTTGCTGCAACATGTGACTACCTTGCTTCCAGGGGGAGAAAAAATAGAAAGAAAAAATGCCCGACACAGGTTGCTATGGCAGCAAGTGCAAAGAGTGAGCCTGAATTCTGTGCCAAGGTAATGAATTTAGCATCTACAGGAAAAGAAATGGATTTCCTGTCACACACTGTAAATCCACCACAGGAAATGAACACATTGTAGACATTTTGGGATGTTTCAAGCCCATTTAAGATGCGCAAAAGTGGTAGAGAGAGTGCATCAGATTACCTCAAGAGGCCCAGTCCTTCCCCATTGGTGTGTTTCCATCCATATCTGCGATAGGGTAGAAGAAAGAACTTTCGATATTAATCGGGTAGTTTGTACATAGCAGTTTGTACACATGACAAGGCCTCGATGTTTCCTCTGGGCTTCATGGCTGCCCTGGACTCCTGCAAGCCTTCTCTCAGGGAATGCGCCTCAGAAGGATGTTTCACTCCTTCCTGATGCTTGACGATTCTCTTGTTCTTACTCCAATCCGTTTATTTACAGGGTCATCCTTTAACAGGGATTCCTGGGCCCACTCCTAGGCTCTCTTTTCTCCCTCACAAAAATAGTTGTGATATTTTTGTATCTGGGATGCTAAGCTGGCAACTGAACTAAGCTAGGCTATTTTCAAAATACATATGTATGTGTGTGTGTGCATATGCAAGTACAAATGCTGTGTCTTACTGAACTAAGGAACAGACATAATACATAATTTAGGAAGTGTTTCCCAGGTGGCACTAGTGGTAAAGAACCTGACTGCCAGTGCAGGAGACATAAGAGACATGGGTTCAATCCCTGTATTGGGAAGATCCCCTGGAGGAAGAAACGGCAATCCACTCTAGTACTTTGGCCTGGAAAATCCCATGGACAGAGGAGCCTGGCAGGCTACAGTTCACGGGGTCACAAACAGTCAGACACGACTGAAGTGACTTAGCATGCACACACATGCCTGTGTGTAAGGACAAATGCTGTTATTTTACTGAACTGAGGAACAGACATAATATATAATGTAGAAAGTGCCAACTATTCAAAGATTCATGAATAATCCCTCTTAAATAAAATTCACTCTCACAGATACAATCCTAACTACTTAACTAGGGTTATACATTATACTTAGTAATGATTTTGGGATGTTTAATATGGGTGCTACAACAGACCTTAGTTTCAGAAATTTAAAACTAAAAACATTTATTTTTGTTGATGGGCCTGCCTGATGTGAGTAAAGAAGCCTCCTTGCCTTGTAGCTCTGCCATCTAAAGCACTTGACCTCTAAGGCTGACCAGGGAGGGGAACAGAGAAGTCTGATGGAACAGCTTTGGAAGTAGCATCCTTTACTTCCAACTATATCTCATAGTCAGAAACCACTCACAAGGCAACCAGGACTACAGGGATTCGTGGAAAACAGAAAAACATGAACCATTTCTAAAACCCTAATTTCCTAACACAGACTTTTGATGGATAATATTTTCTATTTTGAAAATTGGAGTGACCTTAGTTATTGACTGAGTAATACAAGTCAAACATAGGTAAAATAATATGGTAGCTTAAAACCCTACTTAAGAAATTAATGACTTGCATTGGCAGCTGTACTAAGCCTCTTCATGTCAACATTATTCCTTCTCTATGAAATTTTTATGCCTCACCTATTTTTCTAAAACATAAGGATGCAGAAAATGATCTCAAGATTTTATTAGAGAAATATTTCTGTATTGACCAGAATATTTCTGTAAGGAATAGGAAACAAAGTAATGATAATAGCAGTCTTTCATTGTACTTTCAGGAAAAATTTAAAACTCTTACTTTCTCAGGATCCTCTCCCACTTTTCAAGTATTCTTAGACTTAGTGTTTAAAGAAGTCCACACAAAAGTGCCATTATTGCAAAATACCTTCATATCACTTAGCAGTCCAGTAACAGTATTCTGATGTCAGTAGAATTATAATTGAGTGTCTTCTGACCATTGTTACTTCTATCATCTCTGAGGATAGTTAGTGTAGTCAGAATAAAATAGAGCATCAAATCAAATATTGTTTATTTTTATATTTCTTTATTAAACAAGGCAGAAATCATAAGCTGTCTCAGTCCACTTATACGGAAAGCAACGAAACAGAATTCCTAAGTATAAACTTGGATGAACCCATTTGGAAGCCCAACTTGCCTATTGCTTTAGAAATTAATGGACTGCAGATGTTACTATATTTTAACAGCATATTGTACCCAGATCAGAGTCTATGCATGGTCCCAGTAGTACAGATGTTTTGTGCAGTCAGTGGAAAATTCAATCAAATAAGCTATAATTGCAGAAGTAATTAAAGTTCATTACTTACAGTAAATACACTCAAAAAACTTCAACAGTTAAGAAAAAGCAACTTTCTTCATTTTCCATCACATCAGGCAAAATTAAAAATGAAAGAATCTGATCACTGGGGGCAAGGCAAAGGATTCTCTTCCAGTCCAGAGGTAAGTAAATATTTGCAAAGAAGTAATAAAAGTTAAATTAAAATGCACAGGGATGTTTCTTATAATAAATACTGGAGATGACAAAAATTATGGGCCACAGAATATTATCAAGCACATGGATGGCAGATTTGGACATATAATAAACTTCAAAATAGTTATATAATTTCAAAATTGTACCATCGGGAATATTATGTAAGAGGTTAAAAATATGGTAGATCTTGCCAGTTTCCTCCACACTCAATATTTGGTCTTTTAGAATAGCTCTGAGGAGTGTTTGGGGATTTCTTGTCCTTAAAAGTTCAGTGAAGTGTCACCAATCATGCATTTTATAACAGTATCACAATAGCTAATGCTTTTAATCTCCTTCCTATGTGCCTGGCATTGTGCTAAGAACGTAACAACAATCCAGTCAGACAGGTCCTGTTATTTTCTCCATTTTACAGATGAAGATAATATTAGAGAAGTCAGTAAGGTCCAAACATCACATACAAGTGGAGAGGCTGTGACGACAAACTAGGCCTCCAGAGGCCACACTCTTAGAGACTTCATAGCCTCAGAAAGTCAACAGTATGAACCTTACTTATTTAAACATTATTCATTTTCAATAACCATTGGAGGTGGCTACAGTATTATTTTAAAATCACAGGCTATTCACGAATATCTTAAAAATCTCCCTTGAACTCATTTATATTTTCAGCCTCTTGTAACTGTTATGTGAAGTGTCCTCTTTGATTCTACTACTAATTCAACCTCATGATTCAAAGAGAATTGCTTTGTTGTACATGTTCTGAATTTGATGAATTAAGGATATTGCTCAGAGTTTCCATGATTTAAAACATTTTAGGTATGTCTTTATTTGCTGTTCTGTTTCCTTTTAATTCTTTTTAATAAGCCCTATTTGCTTCCTATTTGTACTGATATAGAATCCACTTACCCACTTTATCAAACTATTATTAATCTTCAGTTTATTCTCTGTAACATTACTGTTTCTTTATTCTTTCAGATCAGATCAGATCAGTCGCTCAGTCGTGTCCGACTCTTTGCGACCCCATTAACTGCAGCACGCCAGGCCTCCCTGTCCATCACCAGCTCCCGGAGGTCACCCAGACTCGCATCCATCGAGTCAGTGATGCCATCCAGCCATCTCATCCTCTGTCGTCCCCTTCTCCTCCTGCCCTCAATCCCTCCCAGCATCAGAGTCTTCTCCAATGAGTCAACTCTTCGCATGAGGTGGCCAAAATACTGGAGTTTCAGCTTTAGCATCATTCCTTCCAAAGAAATCCCAGGATTGATCTCCTTCAGAATGGACTGGTTGGATCTTCTTGCAGTCCAAGGGACTCTCAAGAGTCTTCTCCAACACCACAGTTCAAAAGCATCAATTCTTCGGCGCTCAGCCTTCTTCACAGTCCAGCTCTCACATCCATACATGACCACAGGAAAGACCATAGCCTTGACTAGGCGAACTAAGATACAGCAAATTAGAATTACAAAATATCTAACTTTGAGTAAAGCCAAACTAAATGTTTTCAGTTTTGCTTCTTTCCTGGTAATGCTTTTTAACCCTAAGTATGTTGTTGTTGTTGCTTCCCTCGTGGCTCAGCAGTAAAGAATCTGCCTGCCAATGCAGGAGACACTGGCTCAATCCCTGGGTCAGGAAGATTCCCTGGAGAAGGAAATGGCAATCCACTCCAGTATCCTTGCCTGGGATAACCCCATGGACAGAGGAGCCTAGCAAGCTATATAGTCCATGGGTTCGCAAAAGAGTCGGACACAACTTAGCGACTATACAATAACACCTTGGATTAGTTCAAGAAACAGGCAATTCTTTCTAGAAACCTTTACTAGGTTTTTAGGAAAAAACTCCAAGGAGCCATGGCTGCACGGGTGGAGGAGGGCCTAGAGAAGCTATCCCACATTGAAGGTCAGGAAGGGCGGTGGTGAGGAGACACCCCTCGTCCAAGGTAAGGTGTGATGGCTGTGCTTTGCTGGAGCAGCCATGAAGAGATACCCCACGCCCAAGGTAAGAGTAACCCAAGTAAGATGGTAGGTGTTGCAAGAGGGCATCAGAGGGCAGACACACTGAAACCATACTCACAGAAAACTAGTCAATCTAATCACACTAGGACCACAGCCTTGTCTAACTCAGTGAAACTAAGTCATGCCCGTGGGGCAACCCAGGATGGGCGGGTCATGGTGGAGAGATCTGACAGGATGTGGTCCGCTGGAGAAGGGAATGGCAAACCACTTCAGTATTCTTGCCTTGAGAACCCCATGAACAGTATGAAAAGGCAAAATGATAGGATACTGAAAGACAAACACCCCAGGTCAGTAGGGGCCCAATATGCTACTGGAGATCAGTGGAGAAATAACTCCAGAAAGAATGAAGGGATGGAGCCAAAACAAAAAGAATACCCAGCTGTGGATGTGTCCGGTGATGGAAGCAAGGTCTGATGCTGTAAAGAGCAATATTGCATAGGAACTTGGAATGTCAGGTCCATGAATCAAGGCAAATTGGAAGTGGTCAAACAAGAGATGGCCAGGGTGAAGGTCGACATTCTAGGAATCAGCGAACTGAAATGGACTGGAATGGGTGAATTTAACTCAGAGGACCATTATATCTACTACTGTGGGCAGGAATCCCTCAGAAGAAATGGACTGGTCATCATGGTCAACAAAAGAGTCTGAAATGCAGTACTTGGATGCAATCTCAAAAAGACAGAATGACCTCTGTTCGTTTCCAAGGCAAACCATTCAATGTCACAGTAATCCAAGTCTATGCCCCAACCAGTAACGCTGAAGAAGCTGAAGTTGAACGGTTCTATGAAGACCTACAAGACCTTTTAGAACTAACACCCAAAAAAGACGTCCTTTTCATTATAGGGGACTGGAATGCAAAAGTAGGAAATCAAGAAACACCTGGAGTAACAGGCAAATTTGGCCTTGGAATACGGAATGAAGCAGGGCAAAGACTAATAGAGTTTTGCCAAGAAAATGCACTAGTCATAACAAACACCCTCTTCCAACAACACAAGAGAAGACTCTATACATGGACATCACCAGATGGTCAACACCAAAATCAGATCGATTATATTCTTTGCAGCCAAAGATGGAGAAGCTCTATACAGTCAGTAAAAACAAGACTAGGAGCTGACTGTGGCTCAGACCCTGAACACCTTATTGCCACATTCAGACTGAAATTGAAGAAAGTAGGGAAAACCACTAGACCATTCAGGTATGACCTCAATCAAATCCCTTATGAGTATACAGTGGAAGTGAGAAATAGATTTAAGGGCCTAGATCTGATAGATAGAGTGCCTGATGAACTATGGACTGAGGTTCGTGACATTGTACAGGAGACAGGGATCAAGACCATCCCCATGGAAAAGAAATGCAAAAAAGCAAAATGGCTGTCTGGGGAGGCCTTACAAATAGCTGTGTAAAGAAGAGAAGTGAAAAGCAAAGGAGAAAAGGAAAGATATAAGCATCTGAATGCAGCGTTCCAAAGAATAGCAAGAAGAGATAAGAAAGCCTTCTTCAGCGATCAATGCAAAGAAATAGAGGAAAACAACAGAATGGGAAAGACTAGGGATCTCTTCAAGAAAATCAGAGATACCAAAGGAACATTTCATGTAAAGATGGGCTCGATAAAGGACAGAAATGGTAGGGACCTAACAGAAGCAGAAGATATTAAGAAGGGTGGCAAGAATACACAGAAGAACTGTACAAAAAAGAGCTTCACGACCCAGATAATCATGATGGTGTGATCACTGACCTAGAGCCAGACATCCTGGAATGTGAAGTCAAGTGGGCCTTAGAAAGCATCACTATGAACAAAGCTAGTGGAGGTGATGGAATTCCAGTTGAGTTATTCTAAATCCTAAAAGATGATGCTGTGAAAGTGCTACACTCAATATGCTAGCAAATTTGGAAAACTCAGCAGTGGCCACAGGACTGGAAAAGGTCAGTTTTCATCCCAATCCCAAAGAAAGGCAATGCCAAAGAATGCTCAAACTACTGCACAATTGCACTCATCTCACACGCTAGTAAAGTAATGCTCAAAATTCTCCAAGCCATGCTTCAGCAATATGTGAACCATGAACTTCCTGATGTTCAAGCTGGTTAAGAAAAGGCAGAGCAATCCCACTGCTGGGCATACACACTGAGAAAACCAGAATGGAAAGAGACACGTGTACCCCAATGTTCATAGTAGCACTGTTTACAATAGCCAGGACTTGGAAGCAACATAGATGTCCATCCACAGATGAATGGATAAGAAAGCTGTGGTACATATACACAATGGAGTATTACTCAGCCATTAAAAGAATACATTTGAATCAGTTCTAATGAGGTGGATGGAACTGGAGCCTATTATACAGAGTGAAGTAAGCCAGAAAGAAAAACACAAATACAGGATACTAACGCATATATATGGAATTTAGAAAGACGGTAACAATAACCCTGTTTATGAGACAGCAAAAGAGACACTGATGTATAGAACAGACTTTTGGACTCTGGGAACGGGAAAGGGTGGGGTGATTTGGGAGAATAGCATTGAAATATGTATAATATCATATCTGAAACGAGTCGCCAGTCCAGGTACGATGCCTGATAACGGATGCCTGGGACTGGTGCACTGGGACGACCCAGAGGGATGGTATGGGGAGGGAGGAGGGATGAGGGTTCAGGATGGGGAACACATGTATACTTGTGATGGATCTATCTTGATGTATGGCAAAAGCAATATAATATTGTAAAGTTAAGCAAAATAAAATTTAATTTTAAAAAATGCAATAAAATAAAAAAAAAAAAAGAAAAGGCAGAGGAACCAGAGATCAAATTGCCAACATCCACTGGATCATGGAAAAAGCAAGAGAGTTCCAGAAAACATCTATTTCTGCTTTATTGACTATGCCAAAGCCTTAGACTGTGTAGATCACAATAAACTGTGGAAAATTCTGAAAGAGATGGGAATACCAGACCACCTGATCTGCCTCTTGAGAAATTTGTATGCAGGTCAGGAAGCAACAGTTAGAACTGGACATGGAACAAGAGACTGGTTCCAAATAGGAAAAAGAGTTCGTCAAGGTTATATATTGTCACCCTGTTTATTTAACTTATATGCAGAATACATCATGAGAAACGCTGGACTGTAAGAAACACAAGTTGGAATCAAGATTGCTGGGAGAAGTATCAATAACCTCAGATATGCAGATGACACCACCCTTACGGCAAAAAGTGAAGAGGAACTAAAAAGCTTCTTGATGAAAGTGAAAATGGAGAGTGAAAAAGTTGGCTTAAAGCTCAACATTCAGAAAACGAAGATCATGGCATCTGGTCCCTTCACTTCATGGGAAATAGAGGGGGAAACAGTGGAAACAGTGTCAGACTTTATTTTGGGGGGCTCCAAAATCACTACAGATGGTGACTGTAGCCATAAAATTAAAAGACACTTACTCCTTGGAAGGAAAGTTATGACCAACCTAGATAGCATATTCAAAAGCAGAGACATTACTTTGCCAACAAAGATTCATCTAGCCAAGGCTATGGTTTTTCCTGTGGTCACGTATGGATGTGAGAGCTGGACTGTGAAGAAGGCTGAGCGTGGAAGAATTGATGCTTTTGAACTGTGGTGTTGGAGAAGACTCTTGAGAGTCCCTTGGACTGCAAGGACATCCAACCAGTCCATTCTGAAGGAGATCAGCCCTGGGATTACTTTGGAAGGAATGATGGTAAAGCTGAAACTCCAGTACTTTGGCCACCTCATGCGAAGAGTTGACTCATTGGAGAAGACTGATGCTGGGAGGGACTGAGGGCAAGAGGAGAAGGGGATGACAGAGGATGAGATGGCTGGATGGCATCACTGACTCAATGGATGTGAGCCTCAGTGAGCTCCTGGAGTTGGTGATGGACAGGGAGGCCTGGCGTGCTGCAGTTCATGGGGTCACAAAGAGTCGGACACGACTGAGCAACTTATCTGATCTGATCTTCCTAGGTTTTAATTTGTAATACATTCCTTTCCTGGGGCTTCCCTGGTGGCTCAGACGGTAAAGCATCTGCCTGCAATACGGGATACCCGGGTTCTTATTCCTGGGTCAGGAACATCCCCTGGAGAAGGAAATGGCAATCCACTCCAGGACTCTTGCCTGCCTGGAAAATCCCATGGATGAAGGAGCCTGTTAAGCTACAGTCCATGGGGTCGCAAAGAGTCGGACACGACTGAATGACTTCACTTTCACTTTCACATTCCTTTCCAATTATTGCTTGCATTCTTTTCTAGGTACCTCATATTGACCAACATTAAGTTTTAAAATTTCAAATACTGTTATCCTGAATTTTTAAAAATTCGTCATTAATGAAAAGTTTTAACAAAAATGCTAAGTTTTGATGATATTATTGACCTTTCAGATTCCTTTCTGCACATGGTAGCTTAGTAAACACTGAGACTGAGATATCTGCTTTCAGATATCTCAATCTGAAGAGAAAAAAAAAATGCAAATTAAGGAAATAGCCTGAAAAGTTAGCTTCCAAACTGTTCATTTATCAAAGTCTGCTTATTCCACTGCTTCCTAAATGATAGGTCTCAGAACACTAACTCCATACCATTAAACCAACCAGTCCATTCTAAAGGAGATCAGCCCTGGGATTTCTTTGGAAGGAATGATGGTAAAGCTGAAACTCCAGTACTTTGGCCACCTCATGAAAAGAGTTGATTCATTGGAAAAGACTCTGATGCTGGGAGGGATTAGGGGCAGGAGGAGAAGGGGACGACAGAGGATGAGATGGCTGGATGGCATCACTGACTCAATTGATGTGAGTCTCAGTGAACTCCAGGAGTTGGTGATGGGCAGGGTGGCCTGGCGTGCTGCGATTCATGGGGTCACAAAGAGTCGGACACGACTGAGTGACTGATCTGATCTGATCTGATCTACTGTTTTGGATATCAGTAATTAAATAAGATAGACAAGTTTTTATATGCCAGATCTCAGTTCTTTCATTATACTTAAGTTCATTATGAATTTCCAAGAGAAAACATGTTTTGAACTATTTCCTGCATTCCGTTGGCCCCAGAACCCTTTTAGTCACAAACTTGTTCTCAGTTCTACCGTTCTAAGCACACACACTGGGAAATGCAGAAGTAATCATTATGTTCCACAACCTACATTCTGAAACTACAATGATTTCAACTTATATAATGTCTAGCAGAGGATAATCTAGGTACCATTTTATATAAGGATCCACTCCTTATATATAATTAGAAGGACTTTGGAGATGGTCAACGCAGAAAAGGACATTACTGAGCGGAGATGAAGCAGGGTGACAGGTAACACATGCAATTTATTATCAATATAAGCTGAAAACTTAGCTAATTAACTTAATCAACTTTTCTCTTGTTTTCATTACACTGTAAGTATTTGAAATCATCATGACACTTTTTTCACTAAAATTCAACTACTTCCATTTTACTGTCATATACATTAACACAGAAAAAAATTGTATGTAATAAAGTTTTCTGTTCCATTCAAAGTATTAAGTCATTAAACCATCGTGTTAATAGTGTCTGCAGCAGACCAATAAAAAACTGGCTTTCTTTAGATAGAATAAGTCTTCAACTGACTCACTGGGTATTTTTCTACCAAAAGTCATTAAGTTTCCTAAGATTTCTTTAAAATCTATGGAAACAGGAAAACTGCCATTTTTAAAAAAATACATCATTCTCACTTATATCAAATTGTTGAACTTGTATAAAATTTGTTTATAACGTGCCACAGCATGGTATTAGTTGCTCAGTCATGTCCAACTCTTTGTGACTCCATGGACTATAGCCCACCAGGCTCTTCTGTTCAGTGGAATTCTCAAGGCAAGAATATCGGTGTGGGTTGCCATTCCTTTCTCCAAGTGGTCTTCTTGACCCTGGAATCAAACCCAGGTCTCCTACATTGCATACAGATTCTTTACCATCTGAGCTACAGGGAAGCCTAACATGTGCCAAGCAATTAAAAATATGAACAAATATTCATCCTCTGATTATAATATGAAGGAACTTAAAAACCTTAAAATAAGTTAAGGATTTTAAATTTTTAAAATGCTAGCATTACTAACACCTTTTCTTGTGTAATACTGCAAGTGCTGAGAGCTAAAATGCCTTTTCTTATCCAATAAGATCTTAGCTTCAACAAATATCTTCAATTCCTAAGGGTAAAATTTGATGTGCCTTCTTTAAAGATATTTTTGACCAAAGGGAGAGAGATATATCCAGATGTATGGTGAGATTGCAGCAGTTCTGAGCAGTGTCAGTGACCTGGAATTTGTAGCATCATTCCCTTGGATACTGAGTAAGATTCTGCATGTGCTATTAGAAATACAAATAGCAGTGATATCAAATGATAGAAGTCAACAATGAACAAGACTTTTTGCTTAGAAAAAGTGAGAGGGTACAGGGTAAAACGGAGAAATAATGAGAAAGTGAGAAGCACAGAAGAAAAGTTTCACCTCCTTAAAAATGTCTTCTCTGTGGATACAGTAATTTTCTCACCACAGAACAATTAAAGGCAAATAAGACTGCAGAAGAAATACTAGAGGGGCAGATAATAGGATACAAGGGGAAAGAGTACTATTTTTCACTATGTTCATCATTAGTTTTCATTTTTTTAACAAGGAAAGTATTTTTAAATAAAACAAATATTTTTTTTTTTTAACTTCTGAGTTTGAGGGATTAAAGTCTCAAGCAAGAAACAAAAAGTAAAGCAGAAATAAGACCATGAAGCATCCCATCTCATGTAGCCCATCCAGGGGTAAGATGCCAGGCTAATTCCAAAAACAGGACTAGGCCAATGGAGGCAACATGAGACCCAACCCTCACTCTTTCTACAACAAGATTTGAAGGAGGATTTCTTTTTCTGCCTAAATTTATTGCAAATTCCACAAGTGCACAGATAGTGAGTGCAAGGAAATATGACAGTGCATTATCAGTTTTAGTCAGGAATGGAAAACTCAAACAAAACACCCATAATGCATTGGCAGTGAACACTGAAGTGGAATACCAAAAATCTTCCTAATACAATAGTAAAGTATCAATATAATCACTGCTGCTAAGTCACTTCAATCGTGTCCAACTCTGTGTGACCCCATAGACGGCAGCCCACCAGGCTCCCCCGTCCCTGGGATTCTCCAGGCAAGAACACTGGAGTGGGTTGCCATTTCCTTCTCCATAATCACTGGGCCTCAAGTAATAAGTAATGTGGTGAACATAATTAAATAAAGTATTACCACTCCCCAAACTATAATTCAAAAAGATGTGTGCATCCCAAAGTTCATAGCAGCACTACACAATAGCCAAGATATGGAAACAACCCAAATGTCCATCAAGAGATGAAGGAATGAAAAGAATGGGGTGGAATACTATAAAACAGAATGAAAGAATGCCATTTGAAGCAACATGGATAGACCTAGAGATTATCATACTAAGTGAAGTCAGTCAGGTAGAGAAAGACAAATATCTATGATATTCCACACTATACCATATGATACCATGTGATATACTCCACTTATATTTGGAATCTAAAATATGATAAAATGAACTTATCTACAAAGTAAAAAACAGACTCAGAGACATAGAGAATAGACTTTTGGTTGCCAAGCAGGGAGTGAAGGTCAGGGAGGGAAGGACTGAGAGTTTGGGATTAGCAGATGCAAACTTGTATATACTGAATGGATAAACAACAAACTCCTACTGTATAGCACAGGGAACTATATTCAAAATCCTATGTAAACTATAATGGAGAAAAATGTTAAAACGAATGCATATATATGTATGTATAATTGAATCACTCTATTGTACAGCAGAAATTAACACAACACTGTAAATAAATGATTCTTCAATAATAAAGTCATCACTCCTTAAACTACGAGTCTTATCAGAGCACTTAAAAATGAGATCAATTACTCCTTTTTGTAACATACATCTGAAACATCCAAACTTTTATTAATCATAAATTTTCTTAACATATGGATGATGTTAAAGGATACAAGTTCACTTTCATTGTTAATTTATATGCATATATGTATATATATATATATATTTAAAATAGTAAAACAGCCACTGTGTCAACCACCACTCATAATTTTAAAATATTAGTCTGCACATTTGACACTAATCCTTTTTCTTCACTCAAGGAAGTAAAACATTAAAACTCAAATCACCTTTCCCCAAATTTGTTCTCTACCCTTCCTGTCCCCAGAAAACCATTAACCAGAATTTATTATACATAGATATTTTTATATATTCATAAATATATTTACATATATTTATACATATAACTCAAGTCATTTTTAAAAAATAATCATGCTGTACCACATATATATCAATGTGTAATGTAGGTATTTTTTATTTAAAGAATGCCGTCGCTACATATTTTTGTGCAAGTTGTATTTTTATTAAACATTATTTTTCATCTAATCTATCCATATTGGTACACAGACCTAGTTTACTCATTTCAACTACAGCAAAATATTCAAATTTTATTTTCAATGTACTTCTTAAAGAATGTCACCACATTAAATGTTTTCGTATAATGGCGTTTTCCTCTGTCTCCCTTTTCCGCTCCTTTCCTGGTCTTTCTGACCAAACACACACACACACACTCAGAAGTTTTATTTTAGGGTTCTCAAATCCCAGAGTCTTTGGAGTATGTTCTGGAATCAGGCTCCCTGGGTCTAAGTATACAACAGGCTGAGACGCAGAGTGTGGACAGGAAATACCTGGATTTTTGTCAGGACCCCCTCGGGTGCAGTAATTATATGTAACTCAGAACGTGTTTGCAACTGAGTATGAACCTGAGAAAATTTATCAACTATGGTTGGAATGTCACGCCAATTTTTCCAAATGGTTAATAGTTAAAATGGCACTTCAGGAACAAGAACTAATAACAGATAGGGTATACAGACTGTTGACTTAATAGGGTGTTTTCATTGACAATGCTTTTTAGCTGTGCAAATTGGAAAGGAACGTGAAAAGGAAGGGTGAGCTCATCAATTCACTCAAAAAACTAAACTCTCATAAAGTTTTGCTCTTGGAGTTGAGATTGCTTTGGATGAAAAAATGCTGCAACCTCCCTGTCCCCAATTCCCATTTGTTCCATTTCTGGATTTCATTAGCATTACATTCTTTTCCTTCACACACACACACACACACACACACACACACACACACAGACATTTCCAAGGTCAAATTATAAACCTGAATATTCAAAATAATTTAGCTATATTTTTATAAGATTATATTTGTCCCACATATTGTGACAAATCTTACTTCTACTTCGTTTATGCTTCAAAACAGAATGTCAATCAATTAAAATAATTAAGCGCCTGGGAAAAGAGCAGCTCAAGCTAATTTTCATCTCCTCACCTGAAAAATATCATGATTTACTTTATAATTACCACAGGCTACTGATTATATTTATGGAAATTTATACATATATATAGTGATTCTATATTGCACATTTAATGTGGGTAACACTGTGCCATAGATACTATAAAACAAAATCAACAATCACAAAAGCAAAAATGATTCTTTATCTCAGGGAGTTTACATTCTAATAAGTGGAATCCTGCTGCTGCTGCTGCTAAGTCACTTCAGTTGTGTCCCACTCTGTGCAACCCCATGGACAGCAGCCCACCAGGCTCCCCCGTCCCTGGGATTCTCCAGGCAAGAACACTGGAGTGGGTTGCCATTGCCTTCTCCAATGCATGAAAGTGAAAAGTGAAAGTGAAGTCGCTCAGTCGTGTCTGACTCTTCAGTACCCCATGGACTGCAGCCCACCAGGCTCCTCCGTCCATGGGATTTTCCAGGCAAGAGCAATGGAGTGCGTTGCCATTGCCTTCTCCAAATAAGTGGAATGACACAGTCAGAAATAAGTAGCATTGGCTATTAATATATTTTAATAGGCAAGAAGGGAGAATTTTATCCAGGAAGAAAGAAATGCAGCTGGAAGTCCAGGAAGAGTTCTGTCAACTATACTCATCAGGAAGCCAGGCGCCATGGAACAGGATAGGATTAGAGACTGGGAATTCTCAAATATTTGTCTCCACCCTGGCTCTACTCTTACTGACTTAGCATCATGCCTGACACATAGCAGATGCCAATGAAAATTTGCTGATTTATTGAGTGGACTTGAGAGCGTCAGTTTCTCATAGTCTTTTTTCCTCTCCCAAAAATGGGGATAAAAGATAATTCATAAGGTTCTTCTGAGAGTCAAATAAAATAATACATATGAAAACATATAAAGTCAGTTTTAAGGTGCTAAAAATATATTGCTTACCATTCTCTGAGGAATTTAAAAATGAGTTGCAGAATTTTTAAAGCTCATGCATCAAAGTATGAAGGTAAATTTTCTAGGAAGAGCCTATGGTCGGGAACAGGAAAGAGAACCTTAGCTCACTGTTATCCTCTTCCTTTGGCCTCAACCACTCCCCAACCTACCTTCTTTCCTTCCCCAGGTCAGGAGATAGCTGACCTTCCAAACTTGTGATTTCCTTTCCCATGGGTGATTGGGACTTTTCCCAGGAGAATGTTAAAGAAAAACTACCTCCACACTCAAAACTGACCCCACAATGAAACCAATCAGTGTCTCCTTGATAAGCCCCAGTGCAACAGCCCCGAGGAAGAATTAACAACTGGATTTTGTAAAGCTGTGGCTTACGTGTGATTTTAAATTCCCATTCTAAACCAAACTGCCTGCTAAAAACACTGGGAAGCCTGCATGTATATTAGCTGCAATTCTTATGATCTCTGATAACCTAAGGAAGGATACCCGGATTTAGAAATAAAGCACAGCACTGTAACCACAGTGATCTAAATGTAATGAGGAACTTGCCCTCACAGGTTAGATTTATGAATCACAGCCTTGGAGATAACATTTATTATCCCAGAATAGGAAAACATTCTGAGCATTGTTACATTGACCAAACCTTCTGCACAATTCCTCAAAATAGGCACTGTGTGACTACAATACTTCAGGGGATCATACTGCATGTGTTCATCTTTTCCTGATGTTCTCCTTCTACAGCATGTCAGTGATGATGTAAAGAGTGATGACTCAACCAAAAAGAGAGATGACTAGGATTATCTGGAAAGAAAGAGAGAGAAGGAAATTATGAGACAGAGGGAAAAGAGAAAGGAGGAAGGGGAGGAAGGAGGGAGGTGGGAGGGAGGGAAGAATAAAGCAAAGAACTGGAAATAGGGTTGTCCCCAGTGGAGAAGGTAAAACAGATTAGGCAAAATATGGGACAATGTATAGTGCACGAACTATCTTGGCATATTTGAGAGAGACTATTTTTTTAGGGCTTTTACTATTGACAGATTTACTATTTACTTGCCATTAAAACGGAAATTGTGTACATATTGATAATGTTGTTCTGTTGCTAAGTCGTGTCTGACTCTTTATGACCCCATGGACTGCAGCACTCCAGGCTTCCCTATCCTTCACAATCTCTCAGAGTTTGCTCAAATTCATGTCCACTGAGTTAGTGATGCTAACTCATCCTCTGCTGAGTTAGTGATGACATCTCATCCTCTGTTGTCCCCTTCTCCTCCTGCCCTCAATTTTTCTGAGCATCAGAGTCTTTTCCAATAAGGAGGCTCTTTCTATTAAGTGGCCAAAGTATTGGAGATTCAGCATCAGTCCTTCTAATGAATATTCACTGATTTTCTTCAGGATTGATTGATTTGATCTTCTTGCAGTTCAAGGGACTCTCAAGAGTCTGCTCCCACCACAGTTCGAAAACATCAATTCTTTGGCACTCAGCCTTCTTTATTAATAATTATCCACAAATAGATCAACTTGGTTCTAGCTACACACCATTCTTCTCAAAGATGCCAATAAAATGTTGAGATTACAAGCAAAACTAAAAGTTAAGTAAGACCTTATAAATCTCCTGCACGATTCATTTTTATCAATCTAACCAGTTAGAATCTTTTCAATCGTTTGTTTAAATCGCTTCTTCTTCAACGTAAACACATCTAATACACTTATCAGTAAGATGTTCTACACAGTGTCCAACACACAGTATGTTCCCTTCCCCTTTCCCTGATATCTTTCTTTTCTTCTGTGGTATCTACGTAAACTGGTGTGTAGGTGGTACCATAAAACAAGGTGGCAGGAGTAAGAAGTGATTATGAAGGAAAGAAAAGAGGTGATCTTTGAAATAGAAAAGTTCTGGGGTAAGTAGTTTTCAAAAAGTATAAAGTGAGTTTCTGATGATATGCAAGCTGTCTTCCTCAAAGCATCTTTCTTCTTTTACCCATCACCTAGTCCCCATTTCTTCGCAATCTTTATCTCTGTTAGCCTTTGCTTTCAGATGATTTTTTGTCTTTCTCTACTACTTTTTTTCTCTTTTTCTTCTGTTTCCCTCTCAACATTGGAGACTGCTGCTTTAAGACCACTTCTTCTTTCCTGTGGAATCTTTCATGGGAAGTCAATTTGTGGGTAAACTTCAGTATGTTGAGGTATAAGTGGATGAATGGCTTCCCAGGTGGCACCAGTGGTAAAGAACCTGCCTACAGTCTGCCTGCAATGTGGGAAACCCGGTTCAATCCCTAGGTGGGGAAAATCCCCTGCAGCAGGAAATGGCAACCCAATCCAGTATTTTCCCTGGAAAATCCCATGACGGAAGAGCTTGGCTGGCTACAGTCCATGGGGTCACAAAGAGTACAAGCCAACTGAGCAAGTAACACATACATGCATGCCAATGCAGGAGACATAAAAGACCCCCGTTTGATCCCTGGATTTGAAAGATTCCCTGGAGAAGGAAATAGCAACCCACTCCAGTACTCTTGCCTGGAGAATCCCATGGACAGAGGAGCCTGGCAGGCAACCATCCATGGGGTCCCAAGAAGTTGGACACAAATTAGTGACTGAGCATGCACACACTCACCCTTACACACACACACACACACACACACACACACACACACACACACACCCGAGGATGCATACAGTGCCAGAGTCACCCCACAGTGCATTTTTTTAACGTTAAGAGATTATATTTACAGATGCTTCACAGAGAAATCTGTCAGAAGCCCCCAACTTTCAGAGTGGATCAGTTTCTAAACAAATACATACCTACGCTCCACTTGTGCGTGTTGCCATTTACTGGTCCTCCATGGTTCAGGCTTTTTCAGTACACCAAGTCCTCAGGTATCTACCTTCTTTACCGCCCTTTTCCCAGCTCGATGGATAGACCAGGCTGCAGGACCCTGGAACAGTCAGGAGGTGGCAGAACCAGTGCAATTGGCTGCCATGCAAGGTCAGTGTGAGGTCATCTCAAGGTCAGTGGAGGCACAGCCTCCACTTCTATTCCTGCCCGTTGGCCATGGGACAGAACACGGCCAATCTGGAGCTAAAGCAAGTTAGCTCAAAAAAAAAAAAAAAAGGTTTGAATCTTAAATATATAACCTGTGTGTTACTAGCTATGTTTTGTTCTTTGAGTCTTACAAGCTATTCAGTTAACATTTCTTTAAAACTATGCAATTAACATTTGAAATAATAAGAAGAACACTTGCAGGCAGGTGATGTGGAAGCTATATTCTCCCAAAGACTCTTAACTCTGCAGTTTCGTATGAAGCAGCATCTGTAAGACATGCTGAGTGTAGGAGACACGCAAGGCACTTGTCTGATGAGCTGTGGAAGAATTTTCCTGTGGAATGTACATTGTGTCTCTTCTCTGAAGTTTTCACCAAAAGTGTTTTCTGATCATACACTTATTCCTCTTATTTTTGCAAAAGGTAATAAGTATATGAATTTTGCTTCTGTTTTCAGAAGACTCAGGGACCTGAGATCACTGCATATTTCAGAAAATGTTACCCCATAGGGCTACTGGTACATCAAATAATAAAGCTAGACCATAGGAAAATCCCTGTGCCTCAATCCCTGTGGTTCATAGGGTTTGCCTAGTGGCAAAGACGGTAAAGAATCTGCCTCCAATGCAGGAGACCTGGGTTCAATCCCTGGATTGGGAAGATCCCCTGGAGAAGGGAATGACAACCCACTCCAGTATTCTTGCCTGGAAAATTCCATGGGCAGAGGAGCCTGGGGAGCTATATGGGTTGGCAAAAAATCAGACACGACTGAGCAACTAACACACACACACACAAATAGGACAATCATAATGATAAATTTCATACAGTACTGAGTCCCTTGTATAAATTAAAACACAAGTGGTAAACCCCTCCTTACAACAGAATGACAATAGAAAGGTAACTAACTGATATGGATGGAATACTGGCATTAGAAAATCCCTTAGCTACTAAAACTAGAGGATTAAAATCTAAAGCATTTCCTCACCTCAGCAATACTGGAATAAACTACCATTATGTAGCTTCTGATACAATACACTGAGAAAGACACAGCATCACTTCGGTGATATTCCTTCCTAAATACTTTATAACCTGAATCTAATCATGAGGAAACTAGACAAACCCAAATTAAGGAATTTTCTACACAATAAGAGACCTACTTATACTTTTCAAAAATCTCAAGGATGAGAAAAACAGGGAAAAATTGTAAAACTGTAAACTAAATAAGACTAAAAGTACATAAAAACCTAACAGGACATAATAATTAAATGAAATTCATTTAATTTGGATTAGATTTTAGAGTAGGAACATCTGTAAAGGATATCATGGAACATTCAATGAAATTTGAATATGTACTATGAATTAGAGTATGCATAAATGCCAAAGTTTAGAATTTTAACAACTATACTGAATATACCATGGTTATAAAAGAGACTTTACTCATTTTTAGGAAATAACCACTGAATTTTTAGAGATAAAGGGGCATGATGCTGCTGATGCTGCTGCTGCTAAGTCGCTTCAGTCATGTCCAACTCTGCGCGACCCCATAGACAGCAGCCCACCAGGCTCCCCCGTCCCTGGGATTCTCCACGCAAGGACACTGGAAGGGGTTGCCATTTCCTTCTCCAATGCATGAAAGCGAAAAGTGAAAGTGAAGTCGCTCAGTCATGTCCGACTCTTAGTGACCCCATGGACTGCAGCCTACCAGGCTCCTCCGTCCATGGGATTTTCCAGGCAAGAGTACTGAAGTGGGGTGCCATCACCTTCTCCAGTAAAGGGGCATATCTCCTTTCTATTCTAAAATGCAGGTAGATGGGTGATAGATGATATATAAAGTTTAATTAAACAATTACTAATCTGGATAAAAGGGGGTGTGTGTGTGTGTGTGTGTGTGTGTGTACCCACGTGCACGCTTTCAACTCCTTGGAAAATTTGACACTACATACAAGTTAAAAAGTAAATTAAAAAGTCTGCTAAGATCAGCCCTCTAAAATACCAACAGTCCAGGTTTGACAGCTCTTCAATTACTAACCATTTATTTTTGCCGGACCTAAGGGATTTCTTGGGTGAGAATTTTCATCACTGTAACCAGGAACGTCCCAGCAAACCAGGGGAAATTTGTGACCCGACCCCTAATATGCAGGGTGAGAATTTACATTGGACATGGACTAGAGGAGTTTCCTTGCTGTTTCATTTGAATGCTGAGATTTATGCATTTATAGAAGCATCATATCAATGTAAGAGAATACTATCAGGATGAGAAAATAAGATAGGAATTGTACTATTAGAGAGTTTGGCTTGCTAGAGTAGTCATTTGTTACAGGAAATAGCAGAAGTAGATATTTACTACACACTTTCTTTGTAAAGAAAGACATTTAGCCTGTACATGTGTAAGTTCCATGTTCCATCATCCAAAAATATAATAAATATGCAAAATTCTTTACTTGAATTTAAAGAGTGCCTCTTTATGTGAAAGATTAAAGGAAACTGATTCCTCTCTTGGTGGTGTTTAGTCTCTAATGAAGGAACTTCAATTTATTTCAACTGAGACTACATTTTAGCATCCCATCCAAGGCACAGTACCTACCATAGCTGGTATGCATGGTACATTGATTGGTTCTAAAGGGAAAACAGATGAATAGTGTAATTTTATTTTTAAAACATTTAAAACATCTTTGATGCTTGGAACGTCACTTCATTTTTTTTTTTTTTTTTTTGCCAACAAATAATGCCATTTTTCTTTGATCTTAAGAATATAATGCAAGTTTAAAGCAAGGTTTTCAGAGATTATTATGTATTTCAGTTGAGAAAAATTTTGGAAAATACAGGCCAAAATTTCATATTACTACCATCAATTCAACTTAAACCTTTTTGTAAATAGATGTTAAGCTGAATGTGAAAAAAGAAATTCTGAAGGATTTTTCTGCAAGCATTGCTCAAGTGTCTGCCTTCAAAGTCTCTTTTAAAGAAAGTTAGCAAATAGACTGTTGAGTTACACAAATATCTTCACATAAATACTTTCTTCCCATGGGCCACAACTACACTTCTTAGACTTTGAAACAAAACCTAAGAGAAACATCCTTTATTTTTCAACTGAGCTTTTCTTTTGGAATTGCAACATTGCCTTGAGGAAAGTAATTGGACTGGAATCCTAAGATATTCTTTGAATCTTAGTTTCACTAATTATTGGTCTTAAGATAGAGCAAGTCCTGTGAGCCTCTGAGCCTGTTTACATACCTGTGAAATAATATAATAACACTTGACTTACCTACCTCACAAAGGATGTTTAAAGTACCCACTGTAATAATGTATAAGAAAATAATTTGCAAACTTTGGTTATGATCCTTTTGGATCATAGTTCATATATATCACCCAAATACTGTCCTGATAGTGTTTACAATAGTTTTGATTCAAAATGTTTTCATTTTACCTAGCTTCAAGAGAACTGTATTAAGAACAGACTAGATTGTGTGAGAAATTCATGTGTGCTGCTATAAGGGGCAAAATATGACTCTCTCCTTAGTGAGGAGGTAACACATGTTTAGGGCTTCCTAGGTGGCTCAGTGGTAAAGAGTCCACCTGATAATGCAGGAGACACAGGAGATGCAGGTTGGATCCCTGAGTCAGGAAGATCCCCTGGAGAAAGGAATGACAACCCACTCCAGTATTCTTGCTTGGAAAATCCCATGAACAGAGGAGCCTGGTGGGATACAGTATATAGGGTCACAAAGAGTCTGACCCAACCTAGTGACTGAACATATAATACATGTTCTACAACAAGGGATGAACTGGAGATTTTCAACAATGAGTTCCTGCCTTTATTAAGGTAATTCCTATCAACAAAACCTTCATCAGGGCATCTCCGGCTCTGCTACCAGCAGCTCCAGGGTGGTTTTTCTTGAGGGATTCAGATCAGATCAGTCACTCAGTCGTGTCCGACTCTTTGCGACCCCATGAACTGCAGCACGCCAGGCCTCCCTATCCATCACCAGCTCTCGGAGGTCACCCAGACTCACATTCATCGAGTCAGTGATGCCATCCAGCCATCTCATCCTCTGTCGTCCCCTTCTCCTCCTGCCCTCAATCCCTCCCAGCATCAGAGTCTTCTCCAATGAGTCAACTCTTCGCATGAGGTGGCCACAATACTGGAGTTTCAGCTTTAGCATCATTCCCTCCAAAGAAATCCCAGGGCTGATCTCCTTCAGAATGGACTGGTTGGATCTCCTTGCAGCCCAAGGGACTCTCAAGAGTCTTCTCCAACACCACAGTTCAAAAGCATCAATTCTTCGGCGCTCAGCCTTCTTCACAGTCCAGCTCTCACATCCATACATGACCACAGGAAAGACCATAGCCTTGACTAGGCGAACCTTTGTTGGCAAAGTAATGTCTCTGCTTTTGAATATGCTATCTAGGTTGGTCATAACTTTCCTTCCAAGGAGTAAGCGTCTTTTTTAACTCTTAGCAAAGATCTTCTACATAATTCCCATTTGTTCCTCAGTGGTCTCAACGCCTTCCCCGAAGAGTGACCCTGGTCAGCTCTCTGAAGGATCTCCATGTTTTTTGGCAATTCACAGTCCAGGGTCACTGTCTTAATATCATCTGTCCAACAAGTATTTATTATATTCCCACAGTTTTCCCAACACTGAGCTTAATGATTGGGATAAAAGTAAGCAAAACAATATGAGAAACTTATAGGCTAATGTTAGCCACAGACCCACTTACAGAGACAGATATGCCTTGCTGACCCTCAGGTAACTGCCAACTCTTAAGGATCCCAGCTAAAACCAGAACTAAAGATTTTGAGCAAAATAAATGGATATATTTTTAATTCACTGAGTCTTGGAGTGATTAAATGGCAAAAACTAATGAAATAATAATAAATAAGGATGAAATAAATATTGTTTGTAAGAAACTATGCTAATCATATTGCTGATGATGATAGAAATGGCCATTATCATGGAGCAAATACTGGCAGTCATAAATGCCACATTTAGTGAGAGATGTTTAGGTTTTACAGCAATTCATTTTTAGCTCTTATATTAGTCACATCAGGCTGTCATAACAAAATACCATAGACAGGGTGCCTTAAACAGCAGAAACTAATTTTCTCACAGTTCTTTCACATGGTCAAGTGAACTCTGGTGTCTTTTACTCTTCTTTGTAAGGGAACCAGCCCTATTGGTTTAGGGGTCCACTTTTATCACCTCACTGAATATTTATCACCTTCTTAAAGGTCTTCCTGGAGAAGGAAATGGCAATCCACTCCAGCACTCTTGCCTGGAAAATCCCATGGATGGAGGAGCCTGATAGGCTACAGTCCATGGAGTTGCAAAGAGTCAGACATGACTGAGCGACTTCCTTTCACATTCTTAAAGGTCTTATATCCAAATACAGTCACTTTGGGGGAACACAAACATTCAGTCCATACTTAAAAAGCACTATTATTGTTGAAACTCCTATAGTAAAATTCACTTTGTTATTGCAAGATGGAAACTTTCTAACCCTTAACTCTCTTTTCCCTGTTAAACAATTGTTTTTGATAACACAGTTTCTTAGTAATGCAACTTTTGAAATATTAAGCTGAACACATTATAAAAATTGTTCTGGCTAAAAAGTTTGCTATAGAACCCAATATTTTATGAAGAAAAAACATTATATTGGAATAAATAACTTTAGCTTTGGTAGCTTTTTAGAAGTGAAGATAGTCTTTAAAACAAGTAAGTCCCATTTGTTGTTTTACTCCTTAGAAAAACAATTCTCAGAGGTCTACAAATATATCTCATTTTTATTATTTCCCTTTCTTCTCGTATATTTTTCTTTTCACGTTTTAGAAATAAGATGTCAACCTTGTAATATTATTTAAATAACAAAATAGAAACAGTTATATTATGTAAATGGAAAAGAATGTTTAAAGTCTGTTAGGTATTTGTTTATGCTCAGAGAAACAAGGCAGAGAGAGAAAGACAAATACTATATAATGTCACTTATACATGAAATCTAAAAACTAAAACTAGTGAATATAACAAAAAAGAAACAGACTCATAGATATAAAACAAGCTTGTGGTTACCAGTAGGGAGAGGCAAGTGAGGAAGGGCAAAGTAGGGATAGGGGATTAAGAGGTACAGACTACTAGGCATAAAATAAATAAGTTACAAGGACATATTGTATAACACAGGGGATGTAGCCAGTATTGTACAATAATTATAAAATTTTGAATCACTGCTTAACACTTGAAGTTTATATAATTGTAATAATTGTAATCAGCGGATTCATGTTGATGTATGGCAAAACCAATACAATATTGTAAAGTAATTAGCCTCCAATTAAAATAAATAAATTTTAAAAAATAAATAAATAAAAAGCAGAGACATTACTTTGCCAACAAAGGTCAAAAAAATAATAATAATTATATAATTATAATTGCAAATCAATTATATCTCAGGAAAAAGAAAAAAAGTCTATTAGATATTTGAAGACTATAAGTGTACCACAATGCATATAAAAAGGCATTTTTGCAAATTTTGTATTTCTTATAGTAAAATGCTACAAAGATATCACTGGTATACTGTTTCACATTTGAAGTGTTTTGTATTGTTCTGTTTTAATCATTTTTTTAATGTTATTTATGTATTTATTTTTGGCCACGCTGTGTCTTCATTGCTTTGCTCGAGTTTTCTCTAGTTGCCATGAGTAAGGACTACTCTGTTGTGGGGTGCGAAATTCCATTTCAGTGGCTTCTCTTGTTGCAGAACGTGGCTCTAACCTCGTGGGCTTCGGTAGTTGCAGCCTTCAGGCTCCGTAGTTGCAGTGCAGGGGCTTAGTTGCTCCACAGCATGCGGAATCTTCCCAGACCAAGGATGGAATCCAAGTCCCCTGCACTGGCAAGTGGGTTCTTAACCACTGTGTCACCAGCGAAGTCCCGTGTTTTGTATTTTAGGTGGTGCCCATGGTAAAGAACCCGCCTGCCAATGCAGGAGACATAAGAGACACAGTTTCAGTCCCTAGGCCAGGAAGATTCCGCTGGAGGAGGAAATGGCAACCCACTCCAGTATTCTTGCCTGGAGAATCCCATGGACAGAGCAGGCTGGAGGGCTACAGCCCATAGGGGCACAAATGTCAGACACAACTGAAGCGACTTAGCACACATTCACGCAAGGAAAGAAGACTGAAGTGTACAAAATAGTGGCTACATCTTAACACATACAGAAATGGCCTGTTCAATAAATATTGTTGGCTGTCTACTATTATATTTTTCTCTTTTTTACTACACCAACATGAAGTTAAAGATATAGATTATTCTGTACCCTGACATCATGAAGATATTTTCATGTGTTAATAATTTTGGCTTTCACCCAGGCTTTATTTTGTGTATGATATAAATTAGGATTCTGATGTGTTGTTCATATAAATACGTGTGGCCTGAATAGAATTTGTGGAAAATATTGTTCATCCTCCACTAAACTCCCATGCCATCCCTGTCATACATGTCATACGTGCACATATGTGTGTGCATCTACTTTGGGGCTCTCCATTTTCATTGGTCTGTCTATCTACACCCATACCACATTGTCTTAATTAATATAGCTTTGTAATAAATCTTTTTTTTAATCTAATATCCCCTCTTCCTATACCCCCTCACCTACAGTAATCACAAATCTTATTTCTTTTTCTATGAGTTTCTTTGCTTGTTTGTTTGTAGAAGTGTAGTTGACCTATGACACTAAATTAGTCCCTGGTGCACAACACAGTGTTTCCATATTTTTATATATGTATATCCAGGCAATAAGTCTTAATATACAGAAGAGCAAGTCTTTTTAAGACTGTGTCTATATGGTCTCTTGAATTTACGTATATATTTTTTAATTAGCTTGTCAATTTTCATGGAAAAACCATGCTACAATTTTGACTAGGATTGCACTGAATCTATGGAGAAGGCAATGGCACCCCACTCCAGTACTCTTGCCTGGAAAGTCCCACGGACAGAGGACCTGGTGGACTATAGTCCATGGGGTCGCTAAGAGTCGGACACAAATGAGCAACTTCACTTTCACGCATTCGAGAAGGAAATGGCAACCCACTTCAGTGTTCTTGCCTGGAGAATCCCAGGGATGGGGGAGCCTCGTGGGCTGCCATCTATGGGGTCGCACAGAGTCAGACATGACTGAAGTGACTTAGCAGCAGCAGCAGCGCTGAATCTATAATCACTTAAAGATAATTAATGTAACTTATTCTTTCACTTATTTAGGTATTGTTGAATATCTTTCACTTATATTTTAAATCTCCTCATAGAGTTATTGAACACATTGTGTTAAATATGTTTTATATAATTTGTATGCTTGTTGCTAGTACAAATAATATCTTTAAATTTTTTGTTTGTCAGTTCAGTTTGGTTGCTCAGCATTATCTGAGTCTTTGCGACCCCATGGACTGCAGCACACCAGGCTTCCCTGTCTATTACCAACTCCCGGAGCTTGCTCAAACTCATGGCCATTGACTCGGTGATGCCATCCAACCATCTCATCCTCTGCCATCCGTTTCTCCTCCTGCCTTCAATCTTTCCCAGCATCAGGGTCTTTTCCAATGAGTCAGTTCTTCGCATCAGGTGGTCAAAGGATTAGAGCTTCAGCTTCAGTATCAAGCCTTCCAATGAATATTCAGGACTGATTTCCTTAGGATGGACTGGTTGGATCTCCTTGCAGTCCAAGAGACTCTCAAGAGTCTTCTCCAGCACCACAGTTCAAAAGCATCAATTCTTTGGCACTCAGCTTTCTTTGTGGTATAATGCTCAGCTTTCTTTGTGGTATAATGCTCACATTCATACATGACACCTGGAAAAACCATAGCTTTGACTAGACAGACCTTTGCTGGCATAGTGATGTCTCTGCTTTTTAATATGCTGTCTAGTTTCGTCATAGCTTTTCTTCCAAGGAGCAAGTGTCTTTTAATTTCATGGCTGCAATCACCATCTGCAGTGATTTTGGAAGCCAAAAAAATAAAGTCTGTCACTGTTTTCATTGTTTCCCCATCTATTTGCCAAGAAGTGATGGGACTAGATGCCATAATCTTTGTTTATTGAATGTTAAATTTTAAGCCAGCTTTTGTTTGTAATCTTAATATTTATTACTGTTGTATAGGAATGTAATCCCTGGAGGAGGGTATAGCAACCTACTCCAGTATTCTTGCCTGGTGAATCCCCATGGACAGAGAAGCCTGACGGGCTACAGTCCATGGAGTTGCAGAGTCAGACAAGAGAGAGCAACTAAGCACAGAATAGGAAAATAATAATTTTACTATATAGACTTCATTTGGCAACTTTGCTTTCCTCTTAATTTTGAGTAATTTACTTGTAGGTGCCTATGGCCATTCCTTGTACACAATTATATGATTTGCAAATAAGCTTTTATATTTTTGTTCTTTTCAGTCATTAAACGTATTTCTTTTTCTTGTGATAACACTGTCTAGAAACACTGGTAAAATATTGAATAAAAAGTTAGTACTTAGAATCTTGGTCTTTTTTTGCAAACTCAGAAGTACAGCTTTAAGTTTATTCTCCTCACTCTATATAAAATTTACTGTTGATTTTGAGTCAGTTCAGGTAATTCCCTTCTGGTTCTAATTTGCCAAGAACATCAACATCAGTGAAGATTATATTTTACTGAGTGCTTTTTCTGCAATTGGTGAGGTAATTTTGTGATCTTCTTTAATCTTGAAGTATGGCAAATTATATTAAGATACATTTTAACATTAATACAAGCTTATCTTCCAGAAATAAACCCACCTTTTTCTTTTTTTTTTTTTTATGTTTGTTTTTTTTTTTTTTGATCAAGAATCTCTTTTATTGATTATCAGAAACATTACAAACATCTAGTATGAACAAATTGTAACATGATAGTGTTTAGTTTGAACAATTAATACATTTCAGATATAATATTATACATATTTCAATGCTATTCTCCCCAGTCATCCCACCCTCTCCCGGTCCCAGAGTCCAAAAGTCTGGTCTATACGTCAGTGTCTCTTTTGTTGTCTCGTAAATAGGTAAACCCACCTTTTTCATGGTAGATTATACTATTATGCTTTATATATGTTCTAAATTCTCTTTGTAAGCATATTATTTATGATTTTTGTTGTATCCTTGCTTCATAAATTCATAAATAAATTTTCCCATGTTTTGTTTCCTTACTATCTTTGTTACATGTTGGTATTGAAATTACACAAGCTTCATTAAAAAAATTCTAGCACCCTGGAATAGTATAACTAAGATTGAAATATTTGTTCTGTGAACACTCCTAGAACATATGGGTAAAGAATCTGTGCTTGGAATTTTCTTAGTGGGAATATCTTTGGTTACTGATACAATTTTTAGTTATTATAATACTATCCAGATCTTTGAATTCTTCTCTAGGTAAATTTGCATGTATATATTATAGAAATTTGTCAGTTCAGTTAATATTTTTAAACCACCTAACATAAATTTTATGGCATATTTTCCATAAACTTGTCATAAATGTTAAAATTCCCAGAAATATCCAAATAAGTTATAAACTTACGTCCAGACAAAAATCTGCACATAAATGTTTATAACAGCATTGTTCATAATTGCCAAGACTTGGAAGCAACCAAATGTCTCTCAGTATGAATGGATAAATAATTCATGGCACATCTGTATGACAAGATATTATTCAGCAATAAAAATAAATGAGCTATCAAGCCATGGGAAGATGTGAAGGAACCTTAAATGCATGTTGTTAAGTGAAATAATTCAATTTGAAAAGTCTGCATGCTATATGATTTCAACTCTGACATTCTTGAAAAGGTGAAACTGCAGAGACAACATAAAGATCAATGGTTGCCAGGGGCTTGTAGAAGGGAAGATGGGATGACCAAGTGGAGCACAGAGAATTTTCAGGGCAGTGAAACTATTCTGAATGATACTGTGACAGCAAATAAGTGTCATTATACGTTTGCCAAAACCCATAGAATATATATGCAAACAGTGAACTCTGATGTTACTATAAACTTTAGTTAATAATAATGTGTGACTATAAGCTTATCAATGGTAACAAATGTTCCACACCAATGAAAAATGCTAATAATTAAGGGAAACTACATTCAGGATAAAAGGGGTTATCTGGGAATCCTCTGTATTTTCTGCTCAATTTTCTTTAAATCTAAAACAGATTTTAAATATAGTCCTTTGAATAAATAAATAAGCATTGCATTAATTTTGTTTTTCTCATATGATGCTTTCTAGTTTCCTTTATAATTGCATCAATCTTTAAATATATGTTTCCATTACTATATTACATTTTTATAATGATGGAATCCAAAGCTGTCTAAGTCCTGGATCCAGTTTCCTTTAAAAACTCTTTCTGTATCATTAAAACACTACATTTTTTCCCTAATTGACTCACTTTTATGGGTATGTTACTTTGATAGACAATTTTAAGAAACGCTCTCATTAGTGTATGTTTCCTTACTCAATAACTTTTTTAAAAAATTAGCGATACATTATTGTTGCTAAACTGTGATTTTTTAAAAAAATTGCTAAGCACCAAGTGTGCCAACTAAGATAATTCTTAGCTTACCTTAGTGCACATTTGCCTGAAATGCCAACTGAATAAATTTATTTATTTACATTAACATAGTGGTCATATAAAGCCATCAGAGCAGATATTTCACAACTTTAGATAAGTTCCATAACCCTGATGGAATGGTGATATTTTTCCAATAAGTATGGGAAACAGAAAAGAATCAATTCAAGAAATTAAACAAAGACATATGTCTCAGGACGCTTTGAGAGTTCCACGTTCTCTTTCCTATTGAATGCAGCCCATGTGCACAAAGATGAAAGCTTGTGTATGTGGCCCTCTGATTGCATAAGAGAGTCTGGTTTTGTTTTATTTGAGATGCTTCGTTAATACAGCTTTCCTAAACTTTACAATTCAAGCCTCCTTTTTTCCTTTGGGCAGCTATTTTCCCCTCAAATTACAAATGATCTGTAAAGTGAAGGAAGTCATACGTTTGATTCTTTTGCACTGACTTAAGCAGCAAGTTTGAAGTATCAGAATTATTTTATGAAATTCCCTGCAACTAAGCAGAAAATTTGGTTGCTACTATTAATTATCTTTTTTATATTTGATTAGGAGGAATTTTCTTTTGTTTACTCTTTCTTTTCTTTATTTGATCTGGAGGAACTATATGAATGAAGGACAGAGCAAAAGTAAACTATCTTTCCATGTATATGTATGGCTGAGTCCCTTTGCTATCCACCTGAAGCTACCACAACATTATTAATTAGCTATGGTGCTCAGTCACTGAGTTGTGTCCAGTTCTTTGCAGCCCTTTGGACTGTAGCCCACCAGGTTCCTCTGTCCATGGAATTTTCCAGGCAAGCATACTGGAGTGGGTTTCCATTTCTTTCTCCAAGGGATCTTCCTAATTCAGGGATCAAACCCTGGCAGGCAAATTCTTTACCACTAGTGCCACCTGAGAAGCCCGTTAATCAGTTATACTCCAATATAAAATTAAGAGTTTAAAAAACTGAAAAAATATACATAAATCTTATATAAAAATATACAAAAATCTTAATACATACATTTTAGGTTTAATTCATAATTCTAAGCTCTTTTATTTAGGATAAACTTGAAACTATTTCTACTTCAAACTCCTAAATATAGGGAACTATGGCACTAACAGTAAGAATGAAGAAAATAAAAGTCTCTTCTCCCTCCTATGGGCATGCAGCTATGTGTTGAACTTCATTGTACTTTTTTACCTATAGGTCTCAAGCACAAAATCTCTACTACATAGCTATTTGCACAAAATATCTACTATATAGCTATTTGCTAACAAAATAAATTAGTCACAAAGTTTAGAGCAGGAATTTTTTAGCTTTCTTGAATTAAAAGAAAAAAGAAAGAAATGAGTCATAGTCCAATACCTATTTTTGTAAATGTCCTCTCAGATACAAAGCTCAACTAAAAATCAAATTTCTCCACCAGGTTAGTTGCTTAGAAAACAGCTGTGGAATCACCATGATTGAATCAGTCAGGTCTAGTCAGGAGGAGAAACCACACCAAGTAGTCCAATAGAGGTTATTAACATAGGACACTAGTTACAAAGGAGTAGGAGCTAGAGACACTGAGGGGATGGTGAGGATACTCAGAGTTTAGTGTCAATAGCCAGAGCCAAAAGTTATTCTAGAGCTGCAGAGACAAGGGAGGTGATGCTATTGAAGGTCTGAATACAGACTGTCCAGACAGAGGCCAAATGCACAGAGAAGCAGTCGCTCATGGAGTCAGAGTTCAGATGGGAACTGGGGCTGTGGCAGAAATCGGCCCAGTGAAAACTGTGACCACGGAGAGGACTTCTAGAAAGAGATGGAATTATAGAGACTCCGATTATTCTAGAAATGCAACCCAAAGCCCAGGGAGATGGCAAAGAAGTAATGTATCTTCCCTCCACTAGTCCTCCAATTTCCCAGGTTTGTCACCCATTAGCCGCATCTACTTAGAAAATAATTGGGACTTCCCTGGTGGTCTAGTGGCTAAGAATCCTCCTGCCAATGCAGGGCACTTGGTTCTGATCCCTGGACCAGGAGGATTCCACAGGCCGTGGGGCAACTAAGCCCATGCACCACAGCTACTGAGCCAGTGCTCTAGCATCCACGAGCTGCATCTGGCCCCACAGGCCACAACGACTGAAGCCCAAGAACTCTAGAGCCTGTACTCCACAAGAGAAGCCATCACAATGAGAAGCCTGTGCACTGAAACTAAAGAACAGCCCTTGCTCACTGCAACTAGAGAAAGCCTACGTGCAGCAAGGAAAACCCAGCACAGTCAACTATTCAATTAATTAGAAAAAGAAAACAATTGGGAAAGGGGATGTAGAAAATCAAGTTTTCAGAGATCAGAACCTTGAGACACTGAGTAGGATTGCAAATGGATCCTTTCTCAAAGTGAAGTAGTCATGGTTTGGTGGGATTTAGTAAAACACGCAGAAGCTTGGAACTAGGAAAGAAGAAAGAAATGCAGGATTGGAAAGTCCCATAGTAACTCAGAGTAACATTATAAGACAGAAATATTCACATTATTAGTGTCTATATTAAGTTTTATAGCAAATAACAAAGGTTTCAGGAATGTTTTTAAAAATGAGCTCTTAAATCAGTAATAAATCTTGCTTATGCCCAAGTTCTTGTGATAGCAACCATCTATCAAACATGTATTATGTGCAAGGCACAGTGCTATATATACATTCTCTTATCTAATTCTTACAAGAACTCTGTGAAGCAGATATGAGTATCTTCATTTTGTAGATAAAGGGACAAAGATATAAAATAGATTAAATAATTATCTGAGGTTACAGTGGTAGTAAGGGGGAGGGTTTCTATGCAGACTCAGTTTTCCCAGTCTCCAAGCTGTCAAGATCACCATGCAACTCTGCCCTAATCAGTGTTGGCCAAAGGGAGCTTCATTATGTGTTATTCATAATCACCTTTCTGGAGCAGATGGCTCTCTCCCACTTCCACAAGGCTGGCTCACAATAATGGTTAAAATTAAAAAGGTGTTTTACATCCAACCCACACAGAAGATGAAATCATTCCTACTTATGTGACCAATGATTTGTCTAAAAGTTGTATGTACATTTTTCTATCATCTCTTTCATCACCTGTGACTGTTCATCTATAGGATGGCAAAGGGGACAGGTGCACTGAGGCAGGAAGGAGACACCCATCTACTGGCAGCGATGGCAAGTCTTCTCCTCACCCAAAGCAGCCTTTCAGACCTCCCTGGACTCCAAGCTATGGCTGATTTTGCCCTGCCAGCCCTGAAGTAGAAAAACATCTGGTGTTCAAGATTGGCACACATTGTTACCTTGCCCTGGCCAAAGGAGGCTTATCTAATTACTATGTCCTCATCTTGCCCATTGGGCTAGAGCCCAAGCAGGGTCCATATGACTTAATTTGGTAACAAGAGAGTAAGAGACATCACCTCCAGCAACGGGTCATGCTTGTACCACTCAGCCAGGGCACCACTGCTGACATTAGAAATGCCTTCATTTCCCAGGGCACAGGAACAACAGATAGTGCTCTTGGGTATCCCAGAGCCCTCTGCCATCAAGCAGATGGCACTGCCAGGAGCAGAAACGTATTTTCATGTTGAATTTGAAGCAGGAGAGAAGCCTTTCCACAAAATTAAAAGGAATTTTCCTCTGTAGTTTGGAAGAGAGTTCTGGCCAGTAAAGCCATCCTTAATATTCCTGACAAGCCTGGCCGGAGGCAGTGTCGGAGCAGCAAGGAAGCCGAAGAGAATCTGTTCAGCAGGTTTCATTCTGGATGATTAAGCAAAGGAAGCAGGACTTTATGAACTTCACAGGAAGTAAGAGCAGCCTGATTTTAAAGAAACTACAATATCCCTTGGGTACTGGGGCCCTTTTTCTTTTTCGTGCATTCCCTTGAACCCTACCTGCAGCAAAAGGCTTGAGATTGAATGGTTTTTGGAAAAAGTCCATTCTCAAATAAAAACTCCATTTGTTGAAAGCATGTCTGTCACCCAGATCCAAGTACAGCTTGTGTTTATCAACATTTTCAAAAAACATTTAGAGTATCAAAATCCAAATGCTTTTCCATGAAAGAAAAAAAAAGATATGTGATGGGTAGGGGGCAACACTAATTCTGATATTTTTATTTTAGACTAAATTAGGTATTTCTTTGAATAGTTAAGCTGAAACAGCTTAATTATTGATTGATTAATATTTATTAACTTCTGATATATTATATAGTGTGTATATGTTGTATGTGTGAGTATAGTATGTGTATGTGTTTAGTAGGAAAAAGTACAGTGTACTATACTGGAACTCTCTCAAAATTGCCTAAGACAATGGCATTTAAGAACCTTATTTTTAATGGGTATTAGTACTCATTAAAATAAATAATAATAAAATATATGCTATTTTATGCTAAGTCACTTCAGTCGTGTCCAACTCTGTGTGACCCCATAGACGGCAGCCCACCAGGCTTCCCCGTCCCTGGGATTCTCCAGGCAAGAACACTGGAGTGGGTTGCCATTTCCTTCTCCAATGCATGAAAGTGAAAAGAGAAAGTGAAGTCGCTCAGTCATGTCCGACTCTTAGCGACCCCATGGACTACAGCCTACCAGGCTCCTCCATCTGTGGGATTTTCCAGGCAAGAGTACTGGAGTGGGGTGCCATTGCCTTCTCCGAAAATATATGCTATATAATAGTAAATTTAATCTTTACATGTTTCTATATAATGCTACCCAGGTTACACTGGACATGTTTCTCAAAGAAATGTACTTCCAAGAAAAAGTAGTAAAGAGAGGAGTATCATTCTTCAATTTCACCCATTGGGTATCATGAAACTATTTTCTGTCTCTGGGCCAGCACTCCATTGGGTAAAGAGATTCAAGGGTCCCACCTATGCTCTTCCTTTTCCCTGTAACCGTGGATGTCACTTAAGCCTGTTGCATTCACAGTCATTTCTGCAAAGTGTGAGGCAATTACTTCCTCAAAATACATTCCAGGTAGGAAATTGTAAAATGAGATGGTTGTTAATGTACTTTGCAAATAATAAAATGTTACACAAATTTAAGTTGTAAAAGAAATTCTTCTGAGTTCTTGTGCACTGGTTTAGATATACATACTCATCCATTATAAACACTTTCATACACACACACATACCCCTACGGAACCAGGAGTCATGCCATGTTATATGATTCACACTTTTATAAGGATTGTGATTCATGGACCATGAAAATTGTTGGAGGGGTGGGAAAGGAAGGCATATAGTTTCTATAGACTGGAGCAGTTGTCCTGGCCCCTATCCTAATGCTGAACTCTCTTAGTATGTTAAACAAACAGAGAGAACGGTGCGCAATTTGATGCTGGGAAAAGCATCTGTGGTAGAAAATCAAATTAAACCATCTAATTATTTTATGGTCCCCTAAAGGTTTTTCTTAGTGAGATTAGAAAAAACACATTACCATCTCATCTCTATCTAGAAGAATATGGGATGATACTTTCACAGATAAATTACAAAAAGAACTTTCTCACGATTGACATCTAGAAAAATAATCAGAAACATCAAGCCTGTCATAAAGAGCAGGACTACATTCACTATTTTAAATATTTCACTATACAAGATATATTACATATTGTATAGAGATTTCTATAAAATAGAAATAAAAATAATATTTCTCTATACAAGAGCACCAAAGAATTGATCCTTTTGAACTGTACTGTTGGAGAAGACTCTCAAGAGTCCCTTGATCTACACTGCCAGGAGATCAAACTGGTCAATCCTAAAGGAACTCAATCCTGAATATTCATTGGAAGGACTGATGCTGAAGCTAAAGCTCCAATACTTTGACCACCTGATGTGAAGAACTGATTCATTAGAAAAGACCCTGATGCTAGGAAGATTGAAGGTAGGAGAAGAGGGGACAACAGAGGATGAGATGGTTGGATGGCATCACCGACTTAATGAACATGAGTTTGAGCAAACTCCAGGAGATGGTGAAGGAGCTGGGAAGACTGGCTTGCTGCAGCCCATGGGGCTGCAAAGAGTCGGACACAACTGCGTGACTGAACAACAACAAATACAAGATAATTGTATTAACTGAAAATTGGAGAACTGAGAAATTTTCAGTCTGGGGGATGTAATTCCAGCCAGTTTACTTTCTTTTTTTATCCAACACAGAAGTTCAAAACACCATACTAGACCATCTTTTCTGTGAAAGTAAAGTCGCTCGGTCATGTCCGACTCTCTGCAACCCCATGGGCTGTAACCTACTAGGTTCCTGCATGCATGGGATTTTCCAGGCAAGAATACTGGATTGGGTTGCCATTTCATTCTTTTCTGTAGCTGTTGCCAAACCATTTGTCATTGTTTATCACCTAGGTTTTGGTTTGTTTGTTTGTTTTAGGTATGCCAGAGGTCAGTCTTCCTGATTGTCTTCATTTCAGAAACTACTTTATGGAAAATTCCAAGCTACTCATTTATGTGTGCTGTGTGCTAATGTACTTCAGTCATGTCCAACTCTGTAGTCATGCCCGACTCTGCAGTCATGTCCGACTCTACATCCATGGACTGTATGTAGCCCTCTGGGCTCCCCAGACAATGGGATTCTCCAGACAAGAATACTAGAGTGGGCTGCCATTTGCTCCTCAACTGGATCTTCCCCACCCAGGGACTGAACCCATGTCTCTTTACTTCTCCTGCGTTGGCAGGCAGGTTCTTTACTACTAACTCCATGGTAAAGGTTTTTCTTTACCACACCAACTCATTTATGTGTTATTTTAAGCCTCAGTTTTATTCCTTTGAAATGTCACAGTAGGTAACTCAGACTTTAATCTCCCATTTTACTTTAAAATTAAATAATCACTTCTCTCTCTCAAATGAAACTTTGCATTCTTCAAGAATATTTTACTCTCTTTTCTATAATTTCTGTTTGAATCTATACTTCACTTATCATTCTGGCAACACAAATGTCTATGAAGATATAGGAAAAGTTGCCACGTCAACTTATTTATGTGTTGGTCTTAATTTTCTTCTTGACTACCTGAAGCTTGTTATCATTTTTACTAAACTCTGAAATAAAATATTTTTTATATTTCGGCAGTTGTCACATGCCAACTAAGGAGCATAGCACAGAAGAAAAACTATATGGGAAATTACTTAAAATCTTGTACTTCAGAGCACCTCTTATACATAATCAGTTCAGTTCAGTTCAGTTCAGTCGCTCAGTCATGTCCGACTCTTTGCGACCCCATGAATTGCCGCATGCCAGGCCTCCCTGTCCATCACCAACTCCAGGAGCTCACTGAGACTCACATCCATCGAGTCAGTGATGCCATCCAGCCATCTCATCCTCTGTCGTCCCCTTCTCCTCTTGCCCTCAATCCCTCCCAGCATCAGAGTCTTCTCCAATGAGTCAACTCTTCGCATGAGGTGGCCAAAATACTGGAGTTTCAGCTTTAGCATCATTCCTTCCAAAGAAATCCCAGGGCTGATCTCCTTCAGAATGGACTGGTTGGATCTCCTTGCAGTCCAAGGGACTCTCAAGAGTCTTCTCCAACACCACACTTCAAAAGCATCAATTCTTCAGCACTCAGCCTTCTTCACAGTCCAGCTCTCACATCCATACATGACCACAGGAAAAACCATAGCCTTGACTAGATGGACCTTTGTTGGCAAAGTAATGTCTCTGCTTTTGAATATGCTATCTAGGTTGGTCATAACTTTCCTTCCAAGGAGTAAGCGTCTTTTAATTTCATGGCTGCAGTCACCATCTGTAGTGATTTTGGAGACCAAAAAAATAAAGTCTGACACTGTTTCCACTGTTTTCCCGCTCTGTTTCCCATGAAGTGATGGGACCGGATGTCATGATCTTAGTTTTCTGAATGTTGAGTTTTAAGCCAACTTTTTCACTCTCCACTTTCACTTTCATCAAGAGGCTTTTTAGTTCCTCTTCACTTTCTGCCATAAGGGTGGTGTCATCTGCATATCTGAGGTTATTGATATTTCTCCTGGCAATCTTGATTCCAGCTTGTGTTTCTTCCAACCCAGCATTTCTCATGATGTACTCTGCATAGACGTTAAATAAGCAGGGTGACAATATACAGCTTTGATGAACTCCTTTTCCTATTTGGAACCAGTCTGTTGTTCTATGTCCAGTTTTAATTGTTGCTTCCTGATGGTATGCACCTAAGAGAAGCAGAAGATATCAAGAAGAGGTGGCAAGAATACACAGAAGAACTGTACAAAAAATATCTTCATGACCAAGATAACCATGATGGTGTGATCACTCACCTAGAGCCAGACATCCTGGAATGTGAAGTCAAGTGGGCCTTAGAAAGCATCACTAGGAACAAAGCTAGTGGAAGTGATGGAATTCCAGTTGAGCTATTTCAAATCCTACAAGATAATGCTGTGAAAGTGCGGCACTCAATATGCCAGCAAATTTGGAAAACTCAGCAGTGGCCACAGGATTGGAAAAGGTCAGTTTTCATTCCAATCCCAAAGAAAGGCAATGCCAAAGAATGCTCAAACTACTGCACAATTACACTCATGTTACATGCTAGTAAAGTAATGCTCAAAATTCTCCAAGCCAGACTTCAGCAATATGTGAACCGTGAACTTCCTGATGTTCAAGCTGGTTTTAGAAAAGGCAGAGGAACCAGAGATCAAATTGCCAACATCCGCTGGATCATGGAAAAAGCAATAGAGTTCCAAAAAAAACATCTATTTCTGCTTTACTGACTATGCCAAAGCCTTTGACTGTGTGGATCACAATAAACTGTGGAAAATTCTGAAAGAGATGGGAATACCAGACCACCTGATCTCCCTCTTGAGAAAAACATCTTATACATAATAGTGAAGCATGATTAAATAGATTTGGCTACCTGAAAATAATAGCTCCTAATTTGAAAGTGCTGTTTATCATATTTTATTCTGGTGTATTTCCTAAAGCATTAGAGGTTTGTATTCATCTTTTGTAATCAACATAAATTTATATTGCAAATAAAGACTGTGAAGTTTCTGGGCAGAAGAATAATCATTTGGTACTGATACCAGCTTTCTAGCTGATAGGACAGGGAGAGTGTAATGGCCAGCAGTAGGGCTGGTTGTTGTTTAGTTTCAAATGACCAGGATGGCTGGGTGAAGCACAGGTGAGCCAACAATTGCTCTAAATATAGATCTATCCCCTATTTAATTAGTATAAAAAATGTTCACAGATCATCCAAAAATTTGTTAATTTTCCTTTTAAGTATTATTGTGACTTTTCGTCTTTTTCTATATGTTCATAGACATTTGTGCTGCCAGAATGATAACTGAAGTATAGATTCAAACAGAAATTATAGAAAAGAGAGTAAAATATTCTTGAAGAATGCGAAGTCCCATTTGAGAGATAGAAGTAATTATTTAATTTTAAAACAAAATGAGAAACTAAAGTCAGAGTTAACTACTGTGACATTTCAAAGGAATAAAACTGAGACGTAAAATAACATTTATTGGCTCACAGATTTGCAATTTGGGGTGCACCCCACTGGAGAGTCTTTCTTCTAATCTCACTTGGGGTCACTCAAGCAGTTTCTGGGATTGAGAGCTTTACTGGGAATGGATGGTCCAAAGTGACTTCACTCATGGATCTAGTGGTCATCCAAGACAGTCACCCAAGGCACCTCAAGTATTCTGTCCACATTTACTAATGGGGTAAAAGTAGACATTTTAAGACCTCTTAGAATCCAGGCATATAAATCATACAAGGTCCCTTATACTATACTTTAGGTCAAAGCAAGATGCAGCCCTATTCAAATCTAAGAGGTGGGAAAACAGACTCCCATTCTTGATGAAGGCTAAGAAATTGACATTGCAAAGGGGCATGGACAGAAGAGTATAATTCACTGGAGGATTTTATTGTCCTAGTCTATCCGTCTAGACATAAAACTATTCTTTCACAGTTATGATTAAAATAGCTTCTAATATGCATCAAAACATTTACACATCAAGCAGCTTTTCTAAATAATTAACATATAAATTTTCAAGCAACTATCTCTTATGCTGAGATAAGTATTGATAATTCTGAAGATGATATATACAATGGAGTATTACTCAGCCATTAAAAAAGAATGAAATAATGCCATTTACGGCAACATGGATGGACCTAGAGATTGTCATGGACTTACTTCAGTAAGTCAGATAAAGAAGGAGAAATAACAGATGACATCCTTTATATGTAGAATCTAAAAAGAAATGACACAAATGAACTTATTTACAAAACAGAAACAGACTCACAGACTTAGAGACTGAACTTATGGTTGCCGGGGGAATGATCAGGGGAAGGAAGAGTTAGGGAATTTGGAATGTATAACATGTACACACGGTTATATTTAAAATGAATAATCAACAAGACCTACTGTATAGCACATGGAACTCTGCTCAATGTTATGTAGCAGCACGGAAGAGAAGTTTGGGGGAGAATGGATACATGTGTATGTATGACTGAGTCCCTTCACTGTTCACCTAAAACTATCACAACATTGTTAATCACTATACCCCCAAAACAAAATTAAAAATTTAAAAATAAATAAATAATAAAATGGATAACCAACAAGGATCTACTATATAGCACAGAGGACTCTGTTCAATATTCTATAATAACCTAAATGGGGAAAGAATTTGAAAAATAACAGATACATGTATATGCATAACTGAATCACTTTGCTGCATACCTGAATCACTTTGCTGCATACATGAAACTATCACAACATTGTTAATTAACTGTACTTAAATATAAAATAAAAAGTTTAAAAAAAAGCAGGCATTTAAAATTACTAAGATAAAATATACTATGCAACAAATTCTTATATTATTTGGTAATTATTTCATAAAATAGATTATGAACAAAATGGTCATTTATTTGGAAAAAAGTAAACTTTTGATGCACATCTCACTGACCAAAATAAATACAAATAAATTGACTAAATAAGTGTATAAATGTTAACACTGGAACAAAGTATGAGTAAATACATCTAAAACCTTAAAGTGTCCAAGCACACATTTTTGACTTTTTTTTTTATTGAAGTACAGCTAATTTATAATATTATATTAGTTTCAAGTACACAATATAGTGTTTCAATGTTTTATGGATATACTCTCTTTAAAGTTATTACAAAATAACGACTATATTTGCTTGTGCTGTACAATATGTCTTTGTTTTTTATTTATGTTATACATAGTAGTTTGAGTCTCTCAACCCATATCCCTACCTTGCCCCTCCTCCCTTCATAAGCACATTTAGATCACAAAATTTTAGGCAAAGTCTGCCTATGAAAGCCAGATTATCAGAAAAAAAATTATAGATTTGATTACATACAATAATCATAGCTAAGACTCATTAATAATTTATAGGCAGTATTCTAAACGTCTTACAATTACTATAACACAGAGCATTCACATGATGTCTATGAGGTGCTATGCTGCGTGTTTAGCCGCTCAGTCGTGTTTGATTCTTTGCAACCCCATGGACTGTAGCTCGCCAGTCTCCTCTGTCCATGGGGATTCTCCAGGCAAGAATACTGGAGTGGGTGACCATGTCCTCCTCCAGGGGATCTTCCCAATCCAGGGATCCAACCCAGGTCTCCTGCACTGCAGGCAGATTCTTTACCGTCTGAGCCACCAGAGAAGCCCATGAGCTAGGTGTTAACATTATTCACAATTTACATCTGAGGACACTGAGGCACGGAGTTGCTTATTTTTTATAACCACATAGCTTATAATTGGCCAGTTAAAATTAGAACAACAGCATTTGGACTACATAGCCTGTGATCTGTTATAAAAAAAAATTTTTAAGGCCAAAAAATGAAGAAATATAAAGTTGAAGACATAAAAAAAAAACATGGGAAAGGGAAATAGATAAAAGACATAGCAAGTGAGAAAGAGTCCTAACAAAAAAATAATACCAACAGAAAACAAATGGGCAAAGAACAGAAAATGGGACATTCATACAGAAAAAGAAAAATAAATATTCAATGGAAACAAAAAATGTTCAATAGCAATGTTAGTTGCTCAGTCATGCCTGACTCTTTGTGACCCCACCAGGCTCCTCTGTGCATGGAATTCTCCAAGCAAGAATACTGGAGTGGGTTTCCATTTCCTTCTCCAGGGGATCTTCCCAACCCAGGGACCAAACCCAGGTCTCCTGCATTGCAGGCACATTCTTTACCATATGAGCCACCAGGAAGCACTAGTAATCAAATAAATACAAACAAAAGCAAGAATAAATTATCAATGCCAATCATTAGCCTGGGAAACATAAAAATAATGAGCTTATGAATCTTATGAAATAGCTATCCATATACAGTGATGCTGCTGCTGCTGTTAAGTCACTGCAGTCATGTCCGACTGTGCAACTTCATAGATGGCAGCCCACCAGGCTCCCCCATCCCTGGGACTCTCCAGGCAAGAACATTGGAGTGGGTTGCCATTTCCTTCTCCAATGCATGAAAGTGAAAGTGAAGTCACTCAGTCGTTTCGGACTCTTAGTGACCCCATGGATTGCAGCCTACCAGGCTCTGGAGGGGTATAAATAGGAGGGTAACAAAATATCCTCAAAGTCAGAATGATCACACTCTGATTACGGATAGTATTTCCTATAGAAGTTTATTCTGATAAGATACCTTGACAAATGTGCAAAGATGTACATTTATCACACTATTGTTTGTAAAATGAGAAAGAAAATAAGCCATTTTAAAACTCCTCAGTGAGGGACTGCAAAATAAATTGTAGAAAAACTGTGTCATAAAATGGAATTCTGTGCAGGCATTAAAAAGGATGATGTAAATCTATTCACACTGATACTGAAATCCCCCTTATCTTGGTGAATGAAAAAAAAAAAAAAAAAATTCCTAAAACATTCTGTAATTGTTGCAGGGAGGAAGCCAATTCTGATTCCACGTTGGAACTGTTTTTTTGACATGCTCTTCGTTGTTTTTATTATTATAATCCTACAGAATGGTTTGCCTCTGAGAATCCCACCCCACTGCCTGACTGTTAAACTAACGTGCCTTTGCTCAGAACCCTATCCACCTGTGGATGGCAGGAAGAAAGAAATTAACACATCCCCTGCCTAAGGTTTGCCATTCTAGGAAATGTTTGCAAGATTGCTGCTGCTGCTAAATCCCTTCAGTCGTGTCCGACTCTGTGCGACCCCATGGACAGCAGCCCACCAAGCTCCCCCGTCCCTGGGATTCTCCAGGCAAGAACACTGGAGTGGGTTGCCATTTCCTTCTCCAATGCATGTAATTGAAAAGTGAAAGTGAAGTCACTCAGTCATCTCTAACTGTTTGCAACCCCATGGACTACAGCCTACCAGGCTCCTTTGTCCATGGGATTTTCCAGGCAAGAGTACTGGAGTGGTTTGCCATTGCCTTCTCCGGTTTGCAAGATTAATGGCCTTTTTGCTTTACTTCCTTACCTTCCCTCATCTCTAATCTATAAAAGAATCTGGCATTGAGACCCCAATAAGATGGTTATTTTGAGGCACTAGCCTGCCATCTTCTCAGTCTGCTGGCTCCAAGATCAAAGTCTCTTCCTTGCCTCAGCACCTCTTCTCTTGAATTCACTGGCCTATCGCAGGGTGAGCAGAGGGAGCTTGGACTTGGTAATATAATATGTGATCCTTAAAATAACATGGTAATGCATTAAGAGTATGAAAAAGTATTCACCCAGGTTAATAGTAGTTACAATTGAAATACAGAGGAATTGATTTTTATTCTTTATTCTTCCACATATTATTTAACTTCTTTACAGGAAGCTTTTTTTTTTTTTTTGGTAAAAGAGAAAGCTTGGCTTTCTGGTTGTGGCATCATGAAGACACTGGAAAATCCTCTCTCACAACAAAAAAAAAAGCATAAAACTCAACAAAGTTGTTAAAAACAAATATTGCAGAACCATAAAAACATTGACCAGTGATAAATAACAAATTGAGACATAATTTGAGAGAGTGGGATGAACTGAGCAAATAGCACTGCCATATATACACTACCATGTGTGAAACTGATCACGAGCGGGAAGCTGCTGTGCAACACTGAGAGCTCAGTTCAGTGCTCTGTGATGACCTAGTGGGTGGGTGGGAGAAAGGCTGGGAGGGAGACTCAAGAAGCAAAGGATATATGTATACTTAGAGCGGACTCACATTGTCGTACAGCAGAAACTAACACAATATTGTAAAGCAGTTATCCTCCAAAAAAAGAAAGAGACACGTTGAAAGCAAAAGGGTGAAAAAAATCTACCCTACAAAATGAAGTGAAGTTGCTCAGTGGTGTTCAACTCTTTGCGACCCCGTGGACTGTAGCCTACCGTGTTCCTCCGTCCATGGAATTTTCCAGGCAGGTGTACTGGAGTAGTTATAAAAGTGCTGGAATGGCTACACTAATATCAGGGAAAACAGAGGTTAAGTCAAGAAATAATACTAGTGACAAAGAAGGACACTTGTTGATATAAAGATCACTATATGTGGAAGTTATAAATGTATACGTGCCTAATATTAGAGCCTCAAAATACATAAGCCAAATATAGACAAAACTGAAAGGAGAAATCAACAGTTCAACAAGCATAGGTGGAGATTTCAATACTCTATGTCCAGCAATTGACAGAACAACTGGGCAGAAAATCAATACTGTTATAGAAGATTTTTGAACACTTCAATCAACTTGACCTGATATTTTTACAATACTCTACCCCAAAGCAGCAGAATATACATTCTTTTCAAGGACAAACAGAATATTTCCCAAAATACACCATAAGTCTAGGACATAAAATGTCTCAATAAATTTAAAAGTACTGAAGTCATATAAAGTATGTTCTCTGAACACAATAAAATTAAATTAGAAATTAACAGCAGAAAAAATTTTGAGAGATCCAAAATATTTTCAAATTAACACATTTATAAACAACCCAAAGATCAAATAAGAAAGAACAATGAAAATAAGAAAATATCTTTAATTACTTGAAAAAGAAAACATAACATATCCAAACTTGGAAATACAGCAAAAGTAGTGTGTGGAGGGAAACTGAGTGCCCTGAACACTTACATTAGAAAGAAATAAAGATACAAAATGATTAAGCTTCCATCTCAAGAAAGAAGAAGGGCTAATCAAACCCAAATTAAAAGATTGGTGCTGAAATCAATGCATATGAAAACAGAAAACCAAAAGAGAAAAATCAATGGAACGAAAATATGTTCTTTGAAAAGTCAACAAAAATTGATAAAGATACGTAGGCAAAAAACTGACAAAGGCAAAAAAGAGAGATGATACAAATCAATAAAGTTAGGGATGAATGAGGCAGCATCAGTAATTCTCCAAGAGAAATTCAAATAGTTATAAGAAAATATTGCAATCTACTTTATGTTACGGAGAAGGCAATGGCACCCCATCCAGTATTCTTGCCTGGAAAGTCCCATGGACAGAGGAGCCTGGTAGGCTGCAGTCCATGGGGTCGCTAAGAGTCGGACACGACTAAACGACTTCACTTTCACTTTTCGCTTTCATGCATTGGAGAAGGAAGTGGCAACCCACTCCAGTGTTCTTGCCTGGAAATCCCAAGGACAGGGGAGCCTGGTGGGCTGCCGTCTATGGGGTCGCACAGAGTCGGACACGACTGAAGTGACTTAGCAGCAGCAGCAGCACTTTATGTTAGCAAATTAAACAACTTAGATGAAATGGACACATTTATACAAATATATAAAAAGATGTCCTTTTCATTATAGGGGACTAGAATGCAAAAGTAGGAAGTCAAGAAACACCTGGAGTAACAGGCAAATTTGGCCTTGGAATACGGAATGAAGCAGGGCAAAGACTAATAGAGTTTTGCCAAGAAAATGCACTAGTCATAACAAACACCCTCTTCCAACAACACAAGAGAGGACTCTATACATGGACATCACCAGATGGTCAACACCAAAATCAGATCGATTATATTCTTTGCAGCCAAAGATGGAGAAGCTCTATACAGTCAGTAAAAACAAGACTAGGAGCTGACTGTGGCTCAGACTATGAACTCCTTATTGCCAAATTCAGACTGAAATTGAAGAAAGTAGGGAAAACCACTAGACCATTCAGGTATGACCTAAATCAAATCCCTTATGAGTATACAGTGGAAGTGAGAAATAGATTTAAGGGCCTAGATCTGATATATAGAGTGCCTGATGAACTATGGACTGAGGTTCATGACATTGTACAGGAGACAGGGATCAAGACCATCCCCATGGAAAAGAAATGCAAAAAAGAAAAATGGCTATCTGGGGAGGCCTTACAAATAGCTGTGTAAAGAAGAGAAGTGAAAAGCAAAGGAGAAAAGGAAAGATATAAGCATCTGAATGCAGCGTTCCAAAGAATAGCAAGAAGAGATAAGAAAGCCTTCTTCAGCGATCAATGCAAAGAAATAGAGGAAAACAACAGAATGGGAAAGACTAGGGACCTCTTCAAGAAAATCAGAGATACCAAAGGAACATTTCATGCAAAGATGGGCTCGATAAAGGACAGAAATGGTAGGGACCTAACAGAAGCAGAAGATATTAAGAAGAGGTGGCAAGAATACACAGAAGAACGGTACAAAAAAGAGCTTCACGACCCAGATAATCACGATGGTGTGATCACTGACCTAGAGCCAGACATCCTGGAATGTGAAGTCAAGTGGGCCTTAGAAAGCATCACTACGAACAAAGCTAGTAGAGGTGATGGAATTCCAGTGGAGCTATTCCAAATCCTGAAAGATGATGCTGTGAAAGTGCTGCACTCAATATGCCAGCAAATTTGGAAAACTCAGCAGTGGCCACAGGACTGAAAAAGGTCAGTTTTCATTCCAATCCCAAAGAAAGGCAATGCCAAAAAATGCTCAAACTACCACACAATTGCACTCATCTCACACGCTAGTAAAGTAATGCTCAAAATTCTCCAAGCCAGGCTTCAGCAATATGTGAACAGTGAACTTCCTGATGTTCAAGCTGGTTTTAGAAAAGGCAAAGGAACCAGAGATCAAATTGCCAACATCCACTGGATCATGGAAAAAGCAAGAGAGTTCCAGAAAAACATCTATTTCTGCTTTATTGACTATGCCAAAGCCTTTGACTGTGTGGATCACAAGAAACTGTGGAAAATTCCGAAAGAGATGGGAATACCAGACTACCTGATCTGCCTCTTGAGAAATGTGTATGCAGGTCAGGAAGCAACAGTTAGAATTGGACATGGCACAACAGACTGGTTCCAAATAGGAAAAGGAGTATGTCAAGGCTGTATATTGTCACCCTGTTTATTTAACTTACATGCAGAGTACATCAGGAGAAACGCTGGACTGGAAGAAACACAAGTTGGAATCAAGATTGCTGGGAGAAATATCAATAACTTCAGATATGCAGATGACACCACCCTTACGGCAGAAAGTGAAGAGGAACTAAAAAGCCTCTTGATGAAAGTGAAAGTGGAGAGGGAAAAAGTTCACTTAAAGCTCAACATTCAGAAAACGAAGATCATGGCATCCGGTCCCATCACTTCATGGGAAATAGATGGGGAAACAGTGGAAATAGTGTCAGACTTTCTTTTTTCTGGGCTCCAAAATCACTGCAGATGGTGACTGCAGCCATGAAATTAAAAGACGCTTACTCCTTGGAAGGAAAGTTATGACCAACCTACATAGCATATTCAAAAGCAGAGACATTATTTTGCCAACAAAGGTCTGTCTAGTCAAGGCTATGGCTTTTCCTGTGGTCATGTATGGATGTGAGAGCTGGACTGTGAAGAAGGCTGAGCGCCGAAGAATTGATGCTTTTGAACTGTGGTGTTGGAGAAGACTCTTGAGAGTCCCTTGGACTGCAAGGAGATCCAACCAGTCCATTCTGAAGATCAGCCCTGGGATTTCTTTGGAAGGAATGATGCTAAAGCTGAAACTCCAGTACTTTGGCCACCTCATGTGAAGAGTTGACTCATTGGAGAAGACTCTGATGCTGGGAGGGATTGGGGGCAGGAGGAGAAGGGGACGACAGAGGATGAGATGGCTGGATGGCATCACTGACTCGATGGATGTGAGTCTGAGTGACCTCCGGGAGTTGGTGATGGACAGGGAGGCCTGGCGTGCTGTGATTCATGGGGTCGCAAAGAGTCGGACACGACTGAGTGACTGATCTGATCTGATCTGATCTGATTTATTACCAAGAGAGATATTAAAAAAAAGTAGAAAATCTGTATAAAGCTATAACAAGTAAAGGAATGAACTTAGTAATTAAAAAGCTTCCCACAAAGAAAAGAACAGATCCAGGTGACTTCACTAAGCATTCTACCTAACATTTAAAGAAAAAAATGATACCAATCCATCACATTCTTTCACAGAAGGAAGAAACTTCCAATTCATCCTGAGGTCACAAAACTGTAAACAAACATCCTAAATGAATATAGATACCAAAATCCTTTATAAAATATTCGCAAATCTAGACAACATAGTAAAAGGATTATATACCATGTCCAAATGAGATTTTCCCAAAGAACACAAAATTTAACATCCTAAACATCAAATAGTGTAATACACAGTATCAGTGGAATAAAGCACAAAGTCACTTGGCCATCAGCAGAATCAGAAAAGCTTTTGAAAAGAAAAACCCAATACCCACTTATAATTTAAAAAAATACTCTCAACAAATTAGTAATAGGAGGGAATGTTCTCAGTCTCATAAAGGGCACCAGAAAAAGCCAACCATTCTTAATAATGAATGTTTGAGTGATTTCACTCTTAGATCAGGAACAAAAAGAAGATGCTTGCTCTTGTCACATCTATTCAATACTGTGTGAGAGGTTCTAAACAGTTCAATCAGGCCAGAAAAATAAATTAAAAACACATATCAGGGAATAAAAGAAATAGAACTGTCTTCATTTGCAAATAACATGATCCTCTGTGTAGAAAATCTGAAGGAACCTCAAGAGTGTAAAACAAAACCCAGAATCAGTAAACAAGTTTGAAAGGCCACAGGATGCAAAAATCAAAACTAAAAATGCAATTGTTTCATAATGCTAGCAAAAAACAATCAAAAACTGAGACTAATAAAACAATTTTATTCCCAATAACATCAAAATGAAATATTAAAGAATAAATTTAATAAAAGAAGTGAAAGACCTGTACATGGAAATATAAAAAGATTACTCAAAGCAATTAAAGAAGATCTGTAACAAAATGGAAATTTATTCTATATTCATGGATTATAAGACTCAATATTTTTAAGATGTCAGGTCTCCCCAAATTGACATCTATTTAATGTAATCTCTATTAAAAAATTATTATAGTCTTTTTTGAAGATAATTGATGGTGATCCAAAAATAAGTGGCAAAGCAAAAGACCTGGAATACCAAAAAAAAAAAAAAAAAAAAGCTTTGAAAAGGAACAGAGTTGGAGGACTTCTACTACCTGACTACATGACTTTCTATAAAACTACATAATTAAAGATAGTGTGGTATTGCATTAGGAGACATATAAATCATGAATCAGAATAGAAAATCCTAAAATAAAGGCTTAGGTATATGGTCAATTATTTTGTTTCATTTTCTAGACATATTTACATACATGCTGTTTCCCTAGTTATATTAAATTTTCTCAAAAGCCTTTTTAAAAAGTTAATGTTTTGTTTTAGAATTGTTTTAGATTTACAGAGAGTTTCTACGTGTGGTGACTCGGTTTCCCCTGTGGTTACTATCTTATATTACTGTTTATCAGTCACAACTTCCCTATGTCTCAGACAGTAAAGAGTCCACCTGCAATGCGGGAGACTCAGGTTCGTTCCCCGGGTCAGGAAGATCCGCTGGAGAAGGAAATGGCAACCCGCTCCAGTACTCTTGCCTAGAAAATCCCATCGATGGAGGAGCCTCGTGGGCTACAGTCCAGGGGGTCACAAAAGTCAGACACAACTGAGCCACTTCACTTTCACTTACACTTTATTTGCATTTCCTCAGTTTGTATCTAATATCCCTTTTCTATCCCAGGACCCCATCCTGGATACCACATTACAGTTAATCGTCACGTCTCATTAAGCTCCTCTGGACTATGACAGTTTGTCAAGCTGTCCTTGTTTTTATGACCTTGACAGTTTTGAGGATTACTGGTCAGGTTTTTAGAATGTCCCTCTATTGGGTATTTCCAATCTCCTACCCCCCCATGGATGTAGTGTGGTTATGTGTTTTGAGAAGAAAGATCACAAAGGTGAAGTGTCCTTATCACATCATATCAAGGATACATGCTATCAACATGACGTCACAGAGGATGTTGTCCTTGATCGCCTAGTTGTGCTAGCACTTGTCAGATTTTGCTAGTGCAAAGTTCCTCCTTCATACCCTCCACTCACATCCATACTGTACTCTGCAATAAAGTCACAGTGCAATCCCCACAGCAGGCAGGAGGAATTATTCTCCATAAGGGTCAGTTGGCAAACTATTTGGTACTATTCACTATTTGTTCTCTAAAGAAACTTTCATAGCAACTTAGAGTCATTTTTATATGTTAAATGTGGAAATTGTGTTTTAACATATCTTTGTTTTATCACATTTTTATAATAATCCTTTTTTATTATATTTAATTAGATATATGGTTCATGATAGACTTAATATTTAAAAAAAAGAACAAACTTCTTTTCCAGAGTTGGAGAAGCAGTGATCTTTAACTATTTAATAGGTGAAGAAGCATAAAAAATTTTTGAAAAATATAACACTGGATGAAAAAAAGAAAATTTGAAAAGTGTATAGTATATCACCAGTGATTTTATAAATAAATATATACTTAGTAAAATATTTGTCATATGAAATGGTAAAATACATATAACCTGTATAGTAAAAAGAGTAAGTATATACTGATGAGTCATTCATAAGAATGATAAACACCATTCTGTGTATAAGCACCCTCTGCAGAAGGGAAGGAGGCAAGTAGACTCAGAGGAGTAGGGGCTTCAACAGTATGTGAGGTGTTTCTGCTTCTTTCTAAAAATATATCTAAAACAAGTATGGCAAATGCTGAATTTTTTTAAAGCTTGCTCGTGGGTATGTGGGTATTCATTAAACTATTCTCTACCTTTTATGTTTGAAATATTCTATAATAAAATACATAAAAGTAAACAAAGGGTTTTTTTTTCCAAATGCAATATAAATTGCAGATTGTTGGAAATTTTCCATGAAAAAAAAAATGGAAAGAGATCTAAGAGAACATCAAAATTTCTCTGAAGTCTCTGACAAATTTTAATGGATTAGGTATCTTTCCAAAGTCCTTTATTGAACAACTATGTGCAAAGAACTCTGCAAGGTATTGAAAGTAGGGAAAACTACGTGCTGAGGATATGCTGGAGACTACTGGAGAGGAACCTGAGACTAACACAAGGGTTTATGAAGCCAGACGTCTTGATACATACCCAAAAACAAAACTGGATCTGTATCGTAGACGGGCAAGATTTTACCTGGAAAGGGACAAGTTTCCCTCTGTTATTACTTCATTTTCCCATATTATCATTATCTCATATTATCCTGGTCTTAGCACTATTGCCTGGTAAACTGGCACTTCTAGAACACAGAGTCTGAAGTTCATAAGAAAGACAAAATTTCTAACAACAGATGCTGGGCAGATGTCCCCCCTCCAACTATTTTTTCTTTTTTGTTTTTCCTTTTCTTTTTAATTCAGAAGTTGGGCAAGTGTGATCTTTATGTTCTTGTTTAACTCTGCAGACCAGCTGCCTCCACAGCAGCCTCAGAACAAGTGGGTTTCCTTTGTGTTTGAAATCATCCAACACCAGATGTCAGCTTAGAGGTTTCCATCCCTCAAGAGTACAGGGCTGCCATGTTCCCGAGCACTGGGAATGATGCTTCAGAAACAGTGCTTTCCTATCCTGTTTCATTAAATTGAATGTGAAGTGAAAGAGAATTTGACCTCCCTGAGAGGATGGTTTCTTTGACCTGTGAGAAGTTTGCTGTTATGAAATGAAAATGCAATCACCAGAGAGATGTAAAATATGAAGCTAAGCTGGGCAGCTTGTAAATCATTTAACAGTCTGCATGTGATTTAATAGTAATAGGGTCAAGATTTCCAGAGAAAATAATTTGATGCTGATTACATGATACTAAAATGTAGAGACGCTTCTGTGTGCCACTGAACAATGAGGACATAAGAAGAGCAATAAACATTCTTCATTATGACTCTGCCCCTCTAGGGTCTGGTCACTTCAGATATCCTTCAGTGGAAGCTTGAGCAATTAAGATGGCTGATTACCCAGGGAGAGAGCGAGCTTTGTGTTAGCAAAGCTCAACTGAGCACAAAAGCCGAGAAGACTCTCCGAAAATAGCTAACTCTATTGGCTCTAAAATTTCTCTTGTCTTAATTTACAGCCTAAATTAAACCTGACTGTTTTTGAGAACCAAGTATCCAACTGTTAAAGTAATCTGGGGGGGGGAAAAAAGATATTTTCTTGTTGACATGAAGTTAGAAATTTGCTTTGCAGAATTTTGAAGGAATCTTTTAAAGTCATTTTTCAGATCTAAAGAGAAAAATCAGAGCCATTTTACTGAGTAAAGGGAAATGAAATCTGCCACAGGTAAAATTTGTTAGCTATTCGTGAAATTCTTTTTCTCCTCTGTCATGTTTAAGGAATAAAAGCTGATAGAAACACTGAAATCAGTGGTTCCTAAAGCTGGTTTTGTAGCATCACAGCATATCTCCAATGAACCTCAGGATTTCTTAATTAACTTTCGACCACGTAAGTGTTTATGTTATTAATAAGACAGAAAGGCAGGCGCAGAGGAGCATCTCAGGGAATTGCAAGCCCTTAGCCACCCTCTGCCCTCTCTCACCTCATAGGCTCTCCAGGAATGTTAAAAGCAGTGACTCTGCAGCAGGCCTAGAATCCTGCTTCTGCTACCTCGTAGGAGCAAAACCGCTCAAACCCTCTGCACCTCCTCTCTTCATCAATAAAATGGGAAATCACAGAGTACCTACATCACTATTCTGAAGAGTTAGAGCTTTATATTAACATGTGGCAAGGGCACAGTGCCTCTTACAAGCAACATGTAAACGTCAGCTACTCTATCACCTAACTTAATTGGGTCATTGTTCCAGTTGAAACATTTTATTCAGCAATGATGTTAACTAGATAAACTCGCACAATTTTTGGCCTTAAAATTTTGTAAATACTTATCTGCATTTCAATATAGAGATGTAGATATACATGTTTTAAAACAGAAAGGAAATATCAGAAAATATGGAGTGATTATGAGTATAGTGACATTTTCTTTTTGATGTTTTTCTATTTTCTAATTTTTTAATGATATCTCCTATTTTTCAAATTTTACTTTTGTAATAAAAAAATAGAATTTCATGAGGAAATAAAGGTATCAGAAAGTTGCAGTTCTAGCATTTGATACCTTGTCATCCAGGACACCTGAATTCCGTGCTCTTTTAGCAAGCTGGACCCAGATCTCTGCTATTTCCTAATTGACAACTTTCAATTTACAGGCTTGTGCATGTGGTAAGTTGCATCAGTCGTGTCCAACAACTCTTTGCGACTCTATGGACTGTAGCTCGCCAGGCTCCTTTGTCCATAGGGATTCTCCAGGCAAGAATATCAGAATTCAGTTTATATGTCTGACATGTTTCTCTAAGGAGAAATTTCCAGCTTCTTTCAAGATTGAACTCTATTGACAACAGCTCTAGGAACAGATTCCTCATTTAGTATAACTATAACCATTTGGGGTTTTTCTTTTGTCTACAATGGAAACACCTACAAATATAATTGCAAATACTAGGGATTAGTCTTAAAGCAACCCACTCTGGTATTTGGTACTTTTTTCACTTTATTTGGGGCCTCATTACTCTCTGAACAAGCTGAGGCCCCAAACTAACAGGTGGCCTAAGTGAAGACATAGGAAATTTGGTTTCTCTTCAGAACTGCTCTGAGATCTTTTTAAAACATGTTTTTGGGACCCTCTCCAATCCTATTAAATCAGAAACTCTCAGGAAAGAAATGAGAAGGAAGGAAAGACCTGCATTTTTGAATGACAGCTAAGTGATGCAACTGGGCATCACTTAGTAACTGGGCAACTTTGTGAACACTTACAGTTTGGGACCAGGTAATATTAGGAGAAATAGTCAGTAATAATTGTATGTAGCTCTACTTTATATCATATGTGTTATGTACTATAACATATACATATACAGCATCTATAAATGTTCTGTATATTTGATGTATTTTTACCTCTACATTATCAGTTCTCCATCACCTTGAGTAAATGGAGATGTTTGTAATTGCTGGTAGGCAAATAATCCTCACTCAAAATATTATCTTAGGCTCATTTATTTGGTCCAGTATTTGGGTGGTAAGTCCTCTACAATTTCCCTCAGAAGATTTCTTTGTTTTAAGTCTAGTGGTTTTCAGTAACAGAAATGCAAAGAGATTTTTCTGGCAGGACACTCCGTACTTTTGGCTTCTTGCATTTGGACCAATTCTGAAGTTTAAAGGTGTTTGGAAAATGGTCCAGAGGCCTCTCTAATAAGGCATTAGGCTTCAGTTTTATGTGGACTGCAAATGAATGTTCAATTATTGGTGCGTGAATTGAGTACCTTCCAGTTCAATGATAATATCAAAGCATTATAAAAGTATGCTCTGATCCAACTTAACTGATTTTAGGTGCTTCAGTTTGGGTTGAAAAGTTCCTTTTCAATCAAGTTGCAGACATTAGAGTTATTTCCAGAGTGGCTGATATAATCATGAAAAATTCCCAAGTATTTTGCCAATTTCTTTAAAAAAAAAAAAAAACACCCTACTTTTTCCACTTAAGTTATGTAAATTCTATGGGTATTGGGAAATAAATATAAAACAATAATGAAAGCAACTCCCCCTACTGAGGAAGAGAGTAAATAGAAAAGTAGTAGTTTCCTACATTCAGTGTTTACCTTAAGAACAATTTGACCAGGCAGGTGACTTGCTGGTCTGTTTCTTCCTACACCTTGCAACTTGAATAGAATGAATCCTGTTGATTCAAGACAGGACTATTTGTTTCTAACCTTCATATTTAAAAAGTCATTTTTATTTAACTAAAGAGAAGATTCTTGAAGGCTTTATCATCCCCAAAATAAGTTCATAGTGGAAAAAAAAATAAGTCCATAGTGATATTGGGCTAGGCTACAATCCATGGGGTCGCTAAGAGTCAGACACAACTGAGCGGCTTCACTTTCACTTTTCGCTTTCATGCATTGGAGAAGGAAATGGCAACCCACTCCAGTGTTCTTGCCTGGAGAATCCCAGGGACAGGGGAGCCTGGTGAGCTTCCGTCTATGGGGTCGCACAGAGTCGGACACGACTGAAGCGACTTAGCAGCAGCAGCAGCAGCAGGTGGAACTAGTCATACAGAGCTCACCTGCCAACACAGGAAACATAAGAGATGTGGGATCATCCCTGGGTGGGGAGGATCTCCTGGAGGAGGAAACGGCATCCCCCTCCAGTATTCTTGCCTGGCGAATCCCTTGGACAGAGGAGCCTGGTGGGCTACAGCCCTTAGGGTCACAAAGAGTTGGACATGACTGAAGTAACTTAGCACACACGCATAGTGATATTATTATTTTATAGGTTGAGACTGCTCTTTCAACTAGACACAAAAAATTTTCCAAGATTTAGATTTTTAACATTCAACTTTCAACTAACCTGTCAGTATACATTCCAATGCCATATTCTCAAAATTAAAGCACCAAAATTTCAAATGAAAGAATTAATTGAGAGACGAACAATGACTCACAGTGCCCTGGTATGCTGACTTTGATTGCTGTATCTTAAAAGCTTAGTTTTTAATTACAAGATAACTTATCACATCACTAAGGATGAGCTTTGCTTTTTCCATATGATGAAACAGGTTTAAAGAGATTCCATGTTGAAAAAACACGTCTAAATTCTAAGATCCTGAGTTAAAACCGTCCTGCTTTGATAAATCCTACTTAAGAATACTTTAGTCTAAGGACCTTGGGAGAAAACAGCAGAGTACACTGTTTCCTTTCCAAATCACTCTCCCTGGAGAATAAGTGACCATCCAAACTTGGAGAGACCAAAAATGGCCCTCAGTAACTTCAAGAAACCAGATCAAAGGAAGTGATATATTTCTTTCCTTGATAGAAAACTGTTACTTTACAAAGTTGCCCCAAACCAAAAGCCTCTTGTGTTCCAATTTATTTAGTATTCTTTTAAATACCATGCATTCAAAGAGTTCTGTCCTTCTCGGGGAAATTCAGGGGGAAAAAAATCATATTTAATTAACCAGCCAAATGAGTGAAAATTTCATTTGAAGTTAAATATTTTTGAAATATTTGGCTTAGTCCCATAATTCAATGTCCAAAGTGCCTATAGATTTTTGTTCCTAAGTGGGTTTTCAAATTCAATTAAACTTTCTGGCTTCAAAGCTACTTAAGAAGTATTCTGGGCCAAAGATATTTCGGTTACCTTTAAGCCCCCTGGGGAACGCCTCTCCAAAAAAATCAGGTCATTTATTCTTGAAACTCATAAATGTCAATGCAAACATATCCTGAAGTTTCATTTATCACATAGAGGTTCAGTGAACCTATGACTGGAAGTAGAACGAATAGTAATAACTTCTGAATATGTTCCGTACTTTTGCATGCTCTGTAGTTTTCAGTATCAGTTTTCATTTGGTACTACAGAACTGGAATTTATTAAGGTATATTAGGGATAGGACCTAGATTCATATTTCAAATATTTCTGCCAATCTCCCATGCCAAAGTAAAAAATAAGTGTTCATTGATACTGATAATTCCCACCACTGTTGACAAGTTTCACTTTTTTTTTTCCTTTCTTTTCCCAGCTGAGAAAATACTTGCTGTTGAACATCTGGCTAAGGAATGTTGAAAAGTCCAAAGGCCTGTAGTATTATATGAAGTGGACTTTTTGAAGAACAGTAACATGGAGTACTAGGCAGTTTCCCAGAAAAAGATTTTCAGAAAAAAAAAAAAAAAATTGCCCAGTGACATTTCGTGAAAGTCAGAACATTCTAAAAATGGAAGGATGGGATAAAGACTGATCAGTATGGTGAAGTTATTGTGGGTTTAGGATAAGAACACTGTTATCCACCTGTGTTAGCACTCCCGATAGGAACCAGGAGGAAAGTACATAAAATTGTCCTTACTGAATCATCTAGTCAAGCACTTGATCATCCAGGATTGAAATCAATGAATTTTTGTGCTAAAAATACATTCGTAGGTAGAAGGAATGGTTGGGGGTACAATTCAGCATCGGAAGAGTTCATGGCAAATTAAAGAGTACGTTTATACATGTATAAACAGGCCTTCACAAACTAATATCTGTTGAGTCATTCTAACACTCTGTCCTCAGCAGGTCAACAGCACAGGCTGAATGAATACTTACAACCTCACATCTATGTGCCGTATCTTCCCTGATCACTCAGACAGTAAAGAGCCTGCCTGCAATGTGGGAGACCCAGGTTCCAACCCTGGATTGGGAAGATCCCTTGGAGAAGGAAAGGGCAACCCACTCCAGTATTTTTGCCTGGAAAATTCCATGGACAGAGAAGCCTAGTGGGCTATGGTCTGAGGGGTCACAAAGAGTCCGACACGACTGAGTGACTAACACTTTCCCTTTCATACTTCACCGCAAAGCCTTTGCATTGATTATGTTAATGTGTTTCAGAAACAAATGCTACTCATTTTAGACAAGTGAGAACCACTTGCAGCATAATGTGAGTTATGCAAAAGCAAGGATCTTATCCCCCAAACCTGGCACTAAAAATACCTACTGTCTGAATTTAAATGTGTCCGTTTAATATACAGAATTTTAGATCTGTAAAAGGACAGAGACATCATCTAGTCCAATCTTCTCATCTGGCTGAGTAAGAAAGTGTGATAGGAAGTGGGATATTTCTCTAAAATTATAGAAATAAGTATCAGATTCAGAGCCCCTACCTCTTTCTGTCACACTATAAGAATTATTTTATGTTCATTGTCATGATATGTATTGCCTTGACTATTAGGACATTGTTTTGTTTAGGTTTTCTTCTAATTTCTGGAATTGTTAAATTCTCCTGCCATGCATTCAGTGGAACTTTCATTTATTTTTTTAATCCTGAAATGTTAATATGGAGGAGATGAGATGCATGCTAGAAAATCAAGACCAACAAAAGGGGCTGAGTGCGGGTGTGCTGCCCAGGACCTAAAAACAGGACCTCTGGGGGTCTTTTGCCTTCTCTCTTTCTCCCTTCCTTATTTTCTTTCTTCCTTCTTTTCTTTTTTCCTTTGTAATAGTTTAACAAATGCAGCTATTACCATGAATGGGGAAATGATTCTTTCAGAAATGTGCAGCCTGATACCCATTACACTAGAAATAGGAATTTTAACACATTCTCTTGAAAAATGACCATTACTTTTGGAATGGTAATAATTTTCCCATTGAGTTAATGCTAAATTGCCCCCCTCTCTTTTACTTTGGCTAGGAGCTTTTTTTCTTATTTTATAAAGGTAGAAAATAAAGTTCTTGCACAGTGCTTGGTGGTTTGGGTTTGGGTTTCAAGCTCTTCTGGAGGAACAGAGAGGCATAAATGGCTCCCTTCAAAGCCTGATGTGGGCTGTCCGTTCCCTGTGGCTCCTACCAATTATTCACAGCCAAACAGTAGAACCAGTGATCCAGTTCCCATTTTATTGATAGCTTTCACTTCCAGATCCAATTTTCCCTAGTGAATCCTGTTGGAAAACTAGCATTCCTACACATGGGCTCACATTTTCTCATTTTCAAAATGAACAAAGAATGGACTATTAGTCACAGAACCACAGAACTGGGAACAATGTTAGCCTCATGCATGTAACTAAACCAAAAACAAATAAGCAAACAGAGGCCCGGGTCTGTGGGAGGTGAGCACTAACACCGGGAGATGACTGCCTTCCATCCCCTAGAGTCCTGTATTATTCAAGAGTTCTCAGACAATAATAAATTAGTTTGACAAATTATTCCTCTCACCAGACTTAACCGTTATCAACCTTTCTGAGAAGAGTTTTAGAAAAGAAGCTTTGTCTGCAAGTGACAGGCTGAAGGCATCTGTTTAACAGATTCATTTTCTTATGGGTCTGTGAAGGCTGCTTTCACGAGGGTACAGTGTGGGGTACAGCGGCTCTTCATTCTCACAGAGCTCACACCCCATGTGTCACTGTCAGTCTTTCTGCCGCATGTCTGATCCGTCCTTTCCCTGCCCTCTGGAGTGATGTCCGCTCTCAGAGGGATGGCTCAGTCCACATCACATCCTGTTTTGCAGAACACATACCTGCCACTCACGTATTTCACATGTACATTTTTCTTTTATTTGGGTGAAATTCATTTCCCAAAGATCATAAAACAAAAGCCAATACATTTTAGTCAATAAATTGTGTTACCATATTTCTCCTCAGCATAATCATTAAGATATATTTTTCATCCTATGAGAAATGAACAGCAAGCACATCCATTTACCAAACTCTTCAAAAAGGCACTGCCACAAATCTTGGAAAAATTAAAAGGCTGGTCTCTGTGTCCAGCCTTGCCCTCTCCAATCCATTCTTCACAATGCAGCTAGAGTCATCTTTCAAAAATACAGATCTGAGCACATTGTAGACCTCAGCTTAAAAATGCCTGAATAATTCACCACTTCTCTTACAAAAAGGCTAAATTCTTAGCAAGATGTATAACATCCTTCATGATCTGGCTTCTATCTCCCTCTGAGATCAGTTTTATCTTTTGATACATTATAATACCACCCTTGTAACCTGTATATCAGACCACTAAAATGCCTTTGGTGGTGGTGGTGGTTTAGTAGCTAAGTCATGTCTGACTCTTGTGACCCCATGGACCCACCAGGCTCATCTATCCATAGGATTTTCCAGGCAAGAATACTGGAATGGGTTGCCATTTCCTTCTCCAGGGGATCTTTCTGACCCAGGGATTGAACCTGGGTCTCCTCCACTGCAGGCAGTTTCTTTACTGACTGAGCTACCAGGGAAGCCCCCAAAGGGACCTGTTTCCACCCAGTTACAGGCAGAAACATACACTAAATGCCTTTAGTGTATCCAAATGTACCTTACAAAATGACTTACCCCCCTTGCTCTCACTTCCAAATCTTTGAACATGTAATCTCTGCTTGCAACATTCTTTTCCATTGCCTTCCTCCTTTGGATAAATTATAATTTGTGTTTCTCATCTTAGTTGCCATGCTCTTCAGCATGATCCCTGGTCCTCCAAGATTGGGCTAAATGCCCACAGTCCTAACCAACTCGGTTACACCAATCAATTCAATTGTAGTGAACTCTTTTCTTCTTTTTTGCCCCAGCAGTCAGTAAATAAAGTGCTTTAAGATAAGGAGTATATCTAACAAGTCATTATAGTCCCAGCATCTAGAATAGTGTCTCATACAAAAATGGCAAAAGGTAATAATTTGTTAAATGGTAAGCCTATTACATAAAACAAGAGCTGTTAAAAAATGCCCTCCTAGTGCTGATGGAAATATAACATTTCTACTCAAGGAATTTGCTATTTATTTGGAGTAATGAGAATTCATGTTTTAAAAAATCATTAATAAAAGAAATAAGGCACATAACTATTGGATGCAAATGATACATTAGTAAAATAAAACAAAAACAATTGCCACAGTACTTGATAGGGAAAAGTCATCACAAACTATGTAGCCAGGGGGACTCTATGGGGGTGAGGTTGACCCTAAACTGTGAGAGACAAGACTCCTTGAATAAAAGTAGTATGAGGATAGAAATTCAAGAATCAAAGAAAGGAAAGGTCTAGATGGAAAGTCATACATATAAGTTCAACAAACAATGACTGACTGATTAATCTGGAAAGAAGGAAAAGAAGAGTCTTGCGAGACCATTCCTTAATTTAAGCAACACGTACACTGCACATATCTTATATGCCAGGCACTGCTCTCAGCACCTGGGAAAAGTCAGTGGACTAAAAACAATGAACATTGCCCTCATGGAGTTCACCCTCCAGTGGAGAGAAAAAAACACCACCAGTATACAAGTCTACAATCCCTTCACTGAAAAACAAGTCTAAGTAGGTCTAAAAACCTAATGTTTTTGCTGAGTTTGTCAGTAAATTTGATCTGAACTGAATGACTATGTGTAGTCTTTATTTCAATTAATAAGCTTACTTCTGCGTTTTGCTTCAGAAATATTACTGTATTTGATCACAGAACTCAGCTATGAATGAGATGTAATGTATGGTATCTAATGTGGCATTCTCTACTAAAATTTGAAAAAGGCTAAATGCTGAAAAGCATCATCCCAAGGGTTTTGGATGGGATTGTGGACCTAGAGACCTAGAAAATGAAAAAATAAAATGTGGAACAGGGTGAGGGAGATCTGGAGGGTCAGAGGTGGAGAGGGGAGCTGATGCAGAATTAATTATAGTGGTCAGGCCTCTTGGAAAGGTGAGATTTAGGCACCTTCACTTACAGAGGGGAGGGAGTTAGCTAAGCAGGGATCCAAGGCAAGAGTGTTTCAGAAGCAGGAGAGCAAAGGCCCAGGAATCAGGGGAACACAGGGCGCCCCTAGGCACCAGTAAGAAAATAAAGACACGACCAAGAAGGAAGAGTAGAAAAGACAATCACAGGAGACCAAATCATGTTGAATCGCTGAGCGACTTCAGGGTTTTGAGCAGAGGAGTGACATGATACAACTTCGATTTTAAAAAGTGTCATTCCAACTGCTGTGTTGAAAATAAGCTGCATGAAAATAAGGGTAGAATAATGGAGACCTACTAGCAGGGGATTGTTAGAACCCACATGAGACCATGGTGGTTCAGACAGGGGTGATGGTAACAGAGGTGGTGAAAAGCAGGCTGATCCTGGAGAGATTTCAAGGACAAAATCAATAGGATTTCTTAACATCCTGGAGAGAGAGGAGACATGGGAGCCTCCAAGATTTGAGGCCTGAATAATCAGAAGACAGGAGATGTCATCGTCAAACAGATAAACTAAAGGTTCAGCAGGTTTGGAAGTGATGATTGGGAGGAACTGGACTTATGTTAAGTTCAGACATCTATGGGACTCCTAAGAGGTGATGTGGAATAGGCAGGTGTATATAAAAGTCTGGAGTTAGTCCAGTCTGGAAATAAATATGGGGATTATTAGCATATCACTGGGAGAAGGCAATGGCAACCCACTCCAGTGCTCTCACCTGGAGGGTCCCATGGATGGAGGAGCCTGGTAGGCTGCAGTCCATGGGGTCATGAAGAGTTGGATACAACTGAGCAACTTCACTTTCACTTTTCACTTTCATGCATTGGAGAAGGAAATGGCAACCCACTCCAATGTTCTTGCCTGGAGATTCCCAGGGACGGGAGACCCCTTGCCATCTATGGGGTCACACAGAGTCAGACACGACAGAAGTGACTTAGCAGCAGCAGCAGCAGCATAGCATTGGCATTTAAAGCCATATGACTAGATGAGAACTATCAGGAAGCAGATGAAGCTAAAGAAGAGACATTCAACGATTGAACCCCAAGAAAGAAGATAAACAGAGGGGGAAGGTACCAGTAGGGACGTTATACATGTGTATCTCTAGAATTGAGCATTCACACCTGTTGTCATCTCAAGTAGTATCGAACTCAGAACAGTATGAATGAGTCCAGTAATCCCTAAATATAAGATTGGGAGATGTAAATAAGATACATTAGAAAATGAACATACATTTCCTGGTTTTTAAAGTATTGGCTGAGACTGGAAATAAGAGTTTACCAGAGTAATGCAGCTCTCCAGTGCCTAATATATTCCTGGCAGGATTCAAATCAACATAAAAGCATGCCATTCAGACCTAATTTTTATTCCCACAGAGCTGGAAGAAATGTAATAAATGCTTTCAGTTACTCTAATAATAAGCATCAATTATGGTAACAATGGTGTTTGCTGCTGTGGTAAGAACTAATAGGGAGACTTTAGAAGGTGCCAGGCACTGTTCTAAGTGCTTTATGCTTGTTAACTCATTAATTCTCACTGTAACTCCCTGAAATAAATAACATTACTAAGGTTTAAGAATATTGCCTAAGACCACACAGTTGTGAGTTGATAGAACTTGGATTTGAACTCCAGCAGGGTGAATGAGGGGAGCGAAAAAGCTGGCTTAAAACATTCAGAAAACTAAGATCATGGCACCTGGTTCCATCACTTCATGCCAAATAGAAGCAGAAAAAGTGAAAGCAGTGACAAATTTTATTTTCTTGGGCTCCAAAATCACTGTAGATTGTGACTGCAGCCATGAAATTAAGACATTTGCTCCTTGGAAGGAAAACTATGACAAACCTAGCCAGTATATTAAAAAGCAGAGATATCACTTTGCCGACAAAGTTCCGAATAGTCAAAACTATGATTTTTCCAGTAGTCACGTACAGATAGGAGAGTTGGACCACAAAGAAGGCTGAGCACTGAAGAACTGATGTTTTCTAATTGTAGTGCTAGATAAGACTCTTGAGAGTCTCTTGGAGTGTAAGGAGATCAAACCAGTCAGTCCTAAAGGAAATCAACCCTGAATATACACAGGAAGGACTGATGCTGAAGCTGAAGATCTGATATTTTAGCCACCTGATGCAAAGAGCCAACTCATTGGAAAAAGACCCCGAAGCTGGAAAGATAGAGGGAAAAGGAGAAGAAGGGTGGCAGAGGATGAGATAGGTAGCATCACCAACTCAATGGACATGAGTTTGAGCAAACTCTGGGAGATAATGAAGGACAGGGAAACCTGGTGGGCTGCAGACCAGGAATGGCAAAGAGTCAGACCCAACTTAGGGACTGAAGAGCAAAAACAACAACCCAGTTACTTTACCCTCATGCTACACTTCTTCTCAGGAGGAACCTTATTACTTAGCATCTGATTTCTGTTATAAGTTCTAAAAGGGAATCTATCTCTCCAGGATGATATAATATTAAACCAAACAATTAACAGAATAATTGAGATTGACATCAGAATACAGACTCAAGTTTATGCTCTGCCACTCTCTAGTCATGTACCCTGACTTAATGTAACAATCTAGAACCCTCCTATGCAAATCAGGGTAAAGTGCATGCATGCATGTATGCTCGCCAAGTTGCTTCAGTCATGTCCGGCTCTTTGATATCCTATGAACTATAGCCCCCAGGGTCCTCTACCCATGGGATTTCCCAGGCAAGAATACCAGAGTGGGTTGCCATGCCCTCCTCCAGGGGATCTTGCCAACCCAGGGCTCAAAGCCTTGTCTCTTTAAGTCTCCTGCATTAGCAGGCCAGTGTTGTTGTTGTTGTTGTTGCTGTTGTTGTTGCTGTTGTTGTTGTTAGTCTTCAGTTGTGAAAATGGGGAGCCTTCCATCCTCAAATCACCATTGTGCTTTATAATGGGTTCTTTACCAGCGCCACTTGAGAAACCCATGTTAGGATAACATTGGCACTTAATACAACCTAGCTATGAGGATTTATGGCAAGTATATATGAAAATAATGCTCTGTATGTCTTGAAGCATATGTATAAGTTATTTTTTTAGGACCTGACAAGTGGGAGGAAATTCTTTGGGAAGAAAATATGTTTTGTTACAATGACACTGCCCCAGTCCCACAAAGTGACAAGGTCCCATGCTCAGTCCCAGAGTGGGAAATCCTCCTCTTGTTACAGATATCCCCAGAGACCAAATTTGGTCCTTTCTTCATACCTCTTCCTACTCTCCTTTTCTTCTTGCATATTATATCCTCATTATCTATTATAACTCTGACCTATTGCACCTTAGCGCCAGTTCCTTGCAGCTGCTTACACCCAGAAGCCAGCCTTGATGACAGGTCTCTGACCCGGAACTGAAAAACACTAGCACTAGGTTGCTTGCCTGGATTAAGTGTTTTAGAGTCTTCTGCGGCAGCAAGAGCACAATTATTTTTGAAAATGTGGGACCGTGACAAAGAGCTTCTCAACATATTAGTAATCCGTATAAAGGCGGATTTTATGCATCAGGGACTTTCCTCTCCCTTGCAAATTTAACCTGAAGGTACTTCCCCATTTGAACTGGTTACAAGTTCACTGAGAAAGCTGTATGCCTTGGCTGCAAGGTGTGAGCAACGATTCCCTCCCGTTGAGAACTGAGCTGTTTAACAAGGAGCATTCAGAAGCCATTCGGCTATGTTAAAAGCTGTGAAAATGACTTAGACTGGTAGCCAGTGATGAACTTCTCATAAATTACTTTGTTTTTTACAGATTATCAGGGGGTGATATCTCTGGAAATAAATGTGAAAGAAATCAGCATTGCTTAACCGTCATATTTATCAGTCCTGTGACCTGTATAAATGCTATCCACTGCTCCCAACCTTACATTATGACCTTGAATGCTGAATCAGTTTTCTGTATGGGATCCCATTAACGAAACTCTCAGAAATGAAGCATAGACTATCACTGCTACTGAAGCCACATTGACTTTTGCTATTTTCCAAGGCTATATTCCACATGGGATGAAATCATCACCTCTGCATTAGCACCTGTTTCAGGTCTCTGATACCACAGAAGTTGAAATGAATTCAGGTATGTCTGAGGGCATGATCCAGAGGAAAAGAAGTAACATGGGAAAGAAACACTTTCTTTTCTCTCTAAAATTTGATGGGAAAAAATTGAAGTAGAGATGTTTTCTGCTTGATGCTTTGAGAGCCTAATACGTTGGGGAGCTCTTCTCTCAGCAAAGCTCATTAACATTGTGTTTGAGAAAAACAAACAATTGAACTATTCCAACCAAATCTTTAAGACACCATCTGTCTCGGTTGGTGGTAAGACATTAAAGAATCCTACAAAAAAAAAAAAAAAGTATGGTGAAATGCAATCTTATGAAGAGGAAAGTGTGCTGCTAAAAACTCCTATTCTGTATTTATGAAAATTGAAGAAATCAAATAAGAAATAATCTTTAAAATATCCTGAGAGAGCCAATTGCCAATCTGACCATTAGTGGCCAAACATATCCTTCCTCAAACACAAACTCAGGGTATTCTTTTAATTATCCAATTACAAGCAGAATGTTCTCAGGCATGTACTCAAAGTCATATCAGTGGGCAAAGGTAGGATTTTCATAAAAGAATTGGGATCTTTAATACCCATTCAGATCCTTCTTTGTTTCAGGACATACTCAGATTCGAATCTTTAAGACTTTGAAAATATTCTCTAGCCTTCCAGCCCCACCTTTCACTCCCACTTTGTATTTACAAATTTACTGAGAAAAGTAAGCAATGGTCTACTTCTCTGCCAAAAGACAGCTTAGAGTTCTCTTAAATTCTGCTCATGTTTTCTTTTTAAAACAGCTTTATTTAAATATAGTTGGCATACAACTAACTACACACAGTATACAATTCTATGAGTTTTTAAACATGTACATACTAGTCAAACCATCATCAAAACAAAGACAGTGAAAATGTTCAATCCCCTGCTGAAAGTTACCTTTAGCCTCTTTGTATTTCCTCTTTCCTCTGCCCCTCCTCCTCCCAAAGCAGCCACTAGTCTGTTCTCTGTCGCTACAGATTAGTTTTCAATTTCTAGACTTTTACATAAATGAAATCATACAGTATGTAATTTCTTTGGTTTCTTTCACACAACATAATTATTTTGAGATTCATGCATGTTGTACAGTTCACTCCTTTTTGTTGATGTGTAGTATTCTATTCTATGGATACAGCATCCATTACTTATTTCTAGACATTTGAGTTCTTTCCGGTTTTTGACAATTGGAAATAAAATTGCAATAAATATTTGAATTTTTGAATATTTGAAATAAATGTCTTTGAATGGACATACACTTTCATTTCTCCTGGTTAAATATTTAGGCATGAAACAGCTGAATCATATGACAGCCATGGGCTTTCCTGGTGACTCAGCAGTACAGGATCTGCCTGTAGTGCAGGAGCTGCAGGAGACCTGGGCTCGATCCCTGGGTTGGGAAGATCCCCCAGAGGAGGACATGGCAACCCACTTCACTATTCTTGCCTGGAGAATCCCCATGGACAGAGGAGCCTGATGGGCTACAGTCCATGGGGTCGCAAGGAGTCAGACATGACTGAGCAACTAAGCATAGCACAGCAAACCACACATTTACTTTCTATTGGGCACATTTTCATATCACATAGATCTACCCCATATTTTTTCAGAGCTGAATAACATTTCACTCTTGGAAGGTCCATTAATGGATTTTCCAACCACTCCCTATTGATGGGCATTTTAGTTTCCATAATTTTGTTATTAAACAAAACTTAGTTTTTTACATGCATGCAACTTCCTATTAGGAAAGCAGTGCACATTTGTTATTGGAACTGTTGCTGTATTTTCTACATAGCACTTCCTTCTCAGGTGCATCTTTGCTTTCCATAGTCTCTCATTCTATGCATGTTCTTTACATGTCAAGAGACATCAGTTAAATCCTCAGAATTAATAGCTGCTGTACCACGTTGTGTGCCTCCCAGGTGGCACTAGAGGTAAAGAACCTGCTTGCCAATGCTGGAGACTTAGACACAGGTTCGATCCCTGGGTTGGGTAAAACCCCTGGAGAAGGGCATGGCAACCTGCTCCAGTATTCTTGCCTGGAGAATCCCATGAATGGAGGAGCCTGGCAGGCCACAGTCCATCTGGTCACAAAGAGTCAGACATGACAGAGCAGCTTAGCATGCACGCACATGCCACATTGTGAGGAGAAAAAGCAGCCAGCAAAAGGAAAGTGAGTGCTCTCTGACTTGTCTTGAATCTCTGTGGCCCCCCACTTCACTGCTGCAAGAGGTAGTATGCTTAGTGAGAAAGGCTTGGAGCCATATACGGACTTAGAGTTGAGCCCAGCCTCTAGTTATCTTTGTCCCCCCCCACCCCCCAGCAAGTCACTGTAACACTCTGAGACTTCCCTTCCCTTTGTCAGTGGGAAGTGAACTGGGGTGGTATTTGAATAAATTTGGGTGGGGTGATATCCCTACAAACAGAAATGGAAGGACATACTCAAGGAGCTCAGGGCAGCAGTTATTAATATTTCCAACTGGTACAGAACCATATATTAACCACCACAGAAGTCTGACTCTTATCCACCCGCAGAAGAACAACAGTATAAAGCCTTGTACCTGAAACTTGGTTCAGTTCAGTTCAGTAGCTCAGTTGTGTCCGACTCTTTGTGACCCCCATGAACCGCAGCACGCCAGGCCTCTCTGTCCATCACCAACTCCTGGAGCCTACCCAAACTCATGTACATTGAGTCGGTGATGCCATCCAACCGTCTCATCCTCCGTCGTCCCCTTCTCCCCTTGCCCCCAATCTTTCCCAGCATCAGGGTCTTTTCAAATGAGTCAGCTCTTCACATCAGGTGGCCAAAGGATTGGAGTTTCACCTTCAACATCAGTCCTTCCAACGAACATTCAGGACTGATCTTTAGGATGGATTGGTTGGATCTCCTTGCAGCCCAAGGGACTGTCAAGAGTCTTCTCCAACACCACAGTTCAAAAGCATCAATTATTCAGTGCTCAGCTTTCTTCACAGTCCAACTCTCACATTCATATATGACCACTGGAAAAATCATAGCTTTGACCAGACAGACCTCTGTTGGCAAAGTAATGTCTCTGCTTTTTAATATGCTGTCTAAGTTGGTCATAACTTTCCTTCCAAGGAGTAAAAGTCTTTTAATTTCATGTCTGCAATCACCATCTGCAGTGATTTTGGAGCCCAAAAAAATAAAGTCTGACACTGTTTCCACTGTTTCCCCTTCTATTTCCCATGAAGTGATGGGACCGGATGCCATGATCTTCGTTTTCTGAATGTTGAGCTTTAAGCCAACATTTTTACTCTCCTCTTTAACTTTCATCAAAAGGCTCTTTAGTTCTTCTTCACTTTCTGCCATAAGGCTAGTGTCATCTGCATATCTGAGGTGATAGTAAACATTTACTTCTTTCCCTCTACATTATAAACATTTCTTTTACATTTCTTTCATTAGTTGTCCTGTGTCCTAGCCATATGTTTTTGGTTTGTCATGCTTCTGATATAGGAGAATAACATCTTCTTGGAAAGTTTTATAATATCTTTGTGATGAAAAGGGTAATATCAGCAGCCAATTTTTATAGAAAATTAAATCTATTAGCATTTGCTAAAGAAATCATGGGCTTCCCAGGTGACTCATCTGCCTGCCAATGCAGGATATGGGTGTTTGATTCCTGGGTTGAGAAGATCCCCTGGAGAAGGAAATGGCAACCGACTCCAGTATTCTTGCCTGGAAACTCTGATGGACAGAGGAACCTGGAGATCTATTGTCCATGGGGTCACAAAATGAGTTGGACATGACTTGGTGAACTAAACAAAAACAAAAAGAAATCATATTTGAGCCATTACCTTCCTCTATTTCTTCTTATATAGTTGTACCATCAGTACAACTAACAAATAACTACATTAAGTTATATTAGGGCTAGTGTAGGCACTCTGTCTTTGTTTGAGTGAGGAATAGTGTCTATGAGAAGCCAGGTAGCCAACCCCATGGTGTGACAAAGGTCCTTATATACCGTTCAGTTAAAATGAAGACCCATTTGTCTCTGCAGTTCCCAGCACCATGCCCGACAGAGGGGTGCTGAAGAAAATACTCATTGAGGGAATCCTCTGGCAGTCCATGGTGAAGACTCAGTGCTTGCGCTGCCAGGGCCTCAGTTTAATCCCTGGCCAGGGAACTAAGATTCCACAAGCCATGTGGCATGCATGGTCAAAAAAAAAGAGAGAGAGAGAGAAACTCAACAATGGAAGAGAACCTGTGATGAAACTTTGGTAGAGCTACCATACTAACTGGAATGCCACCACCTGTTTTTGCTTTTCCTCTCTAGTATATGGAGGGGACAAGAAAAACTGGGATGGGAGGCAGGCAAAAGAGAGCAGTAGTGAAAAGCTCAGGGATGAACTAACAAAACACAAACTAGAAAATAATCATACTATAAATTCTATATAGACAGCAAGGTATGAAGACAGATATCCAGTTGAAAACCTGCTGCTGCTGCTGCTGCTGCTAAGTCGCTTCAGTCGTGTCCGACTCTGTGCGACCCCATAGACGGCAGCCCACTAGGCTCCTCTGTCCCTGGGATTCTCCAGGCAAGAACACTGGAGTGGGTTGCCATTTCCTTCTCCAATGCATGAAAGTGAAAAGTGAAAGGAAAGTCGCTCAGTCGTGCCCGACTCTTAGCGACCCCATGGACTGCAGCCCACCAGGCTCTTCGGTCCATGGGATTTTCCAGGCAAGAGTATTGGAGTGGGGTGCCATTGCCTTCCCCAACAGGTACTAACAAATCCATGTTCACACTCCCTCTCTTTCATTGTCTATGTCTTCATAAAGTTAAGTCAATGCACATATCTCACAGCCCTACAGTTGCAGTTGGAACTCTCAGGATGGGGTTGTTTCATCCATCATTACAGTCATAGGAACAGCATCAATAGAAAAGTATCAACATGGAAAGAAAAATGGGTGTTTTTATTCTTCTAACTAAGCTCTGGCAATGCTGCTGCTATAACCACTTATCCTTGCAAGGAATCTTGCTCTCATTCCCACTAGTTCAGATTGCTCTTAATAGCTCTTGCTTCTCTAACTGGTCACATTTCTTCCTTCAGGGCTAATGTGGGCTCCTCATTGTCCCAGCTAATAGGTTTTTAATATTTTAGATTCTCAGTTATGTTTGCTTTACTTGGCCTCATTCCACAAAAATTAATCTTTCCTTGTGGTGTGTTTGCTGTTGTAGCGAAGGCTTAGGCAAGACCCAGGTCGCCACTCAGAGATGAGCCAGCCCCAGGATGTGGCCTCTTGCCAAAGGAGTCCAGGTGTTTTGAATCAGAAGGGGAATGAACTGTGTTCTTGGCGTGGGACTCCCAGATCAGAATGAACTTTGGGCTAATGAAGTGAGCAGGGACTGTGTCCAGCAAGGTTAACCAAGCAGGGTCTGCCTACAAGGCTGCTGTGCCTGGCTAGATAGCCCCTTCATGTCACACATAAGAACAATCTAACACTTTCCTAGTTGCAATGAAAATGATTCTCCAGGCCTCTTTCTCTGAGGCCCTTTTCTTGTTCTCCACTTGTATGGCCTAAAGGACAGGAATGTAATAGGAAGTTTGCTACTCTCTAGACAATCCAAAGTCTAAGAAAGGGATTAAATGTTTCCAGGCACTTAGAGATACAAAACGTGGATGTAAATGGTCTTCAATGAAAAGATCATATTAAGTAGGAGCATATGCATTATGTCAAGGGTATCATTATGTCCATTTCATAGTTAATGGGATGGAGACCCAAGAGATTAAGTGATTTTCCCAAAGATGATACAGTTAATTAATGGCCAAGCTCAGAATAAAACAGGTTTCTTAGCTGCAAAATTATATTTTCTCATCTTCTTTCCTTTTCCAACCCTTTAAAAACCTTTCTGATTTCTCTGTACTTCGATTATGAAAACAACAGCAATACACGACTGCAAATTAAAATGCTAACTTCCTTGTGATAATTTTTTTAATATAAGCTTTGGAAAAAAACTCTGGCTCCTCCATCCATGGAATTCTCCAAGCAAGAATGCTGGAGTGGGTAGCCATTCCCTTCTCCAGGGGATCTTCGCAACCCAGGGATCAAACCCAGGACTCCTGCACTGCAGGCAGATCTTCGCTGTCTGAGCCTCCAGGGAAGTCTATATGAAGTATATAAATGGCTATATTAAAAAGGGGTATGTCAATGGTATCTCATACCGGAAGTATGGGCAATGGAGTGCCATTAACCATATATCATGTAACTGTGAAAGTTACTGAAAGCCTCCTCTGTAACAGACTCTATTTAAAAGTTCCACAGATACTAACTCACTTTGTTAGTTTGTTGTTTCATCGCTAAGTCATGTCCAACTCTTTTCGACCATGGACTGTAGCCTGCCAGGCTCCTCTGTCCATAGGATTTCCCAGGCAAGAATACTGAAGTGAATTGCCATTTCCTTCTCCAGAGGATCTTCCTGACCCAGGTATTGAACCCTCATCTCCTGCCTTGGCAGGTGACTCTTTACCATGGACCCACTTGAGAAACCCTTAACTTGCTTACTCTTCACAGACACCAGTGGAGTAGGTACTATTATTATACCATGAGAATATAGCTGAGGTTTGAACCCAGGCAACCCAATGCCCCAAGTCTACATATTAAGGATTCTGCTTTATACAGATTCTTAATATTTAGTAAATAAAAACAGACACTAATGTCCCTTGTTCAGAGAAACACATTTTTTTTTCCTTTCTTTCCATCCAACCAAAAAATGATGCTAAAGTTAAAATACAATAGCGGGAAGGACCCCATGCCCGAAGGGCGGCGGAAAGAGGAGTTACCCCAAGTCCGAGGTCAGGGGCAGCGGCTGAGAGTATCAGACTGCGATGGCGCAGGAACGGCCGAGAGGAGTTACCCCCTGTCCGAGGTCGGGGGCGGGAGGTTGGCGGCCGAGAGGAGATACCCAGCATCCGTGGTCAGGGGCAGCGACGAGAGGAGTTACCAGGCGTCCGAGGTCAAGGACAGCAACTAGAGGAATTACCCCGCGTCCAAGGTCAGGGGCGGCAGCCCGGAGGAGCTACCCCAGCCCCTAAGCCCAAAGCCAAGGGCAGCAGCCGAGAGGAACAACCCCACGCCCAAGGCCAGGGGCGGTGGCCGGGAGGACCAACCCCAAGTCCCAGGAGCCCTGGCTGCGCAGGCGCAGGAGGGCCTAGAGAAGCTATCCCATGTTGAAGGTCAGGAAGGGCGGTGGTGAGGAGACACCCCTCGTCCAAGGTAAGGAGCAATGGCTGCGCTTTGCTGGAGGAGCCGGGAAGAGATTCCCCACGCCCAAGGTAAGAGTAACCCAAGTAAGATGGTAGGTGTTGCAAGAGGGCATTAGAGGGCAAACACACTGAAACCATACTCACAGAAAACTAGTCAATCTAATCACACTAGGACCACAGCCTTGTCTAACTCAATGAAACTAAGCCATGCCTGTGGGGCAACCCAAGATGGGCTGGTCATGGTGGAGAGATCTGACAGGATGTGGTCCGCTGGAGAAGGGAATGGCAAACCACTTCAGTATTCTTGCCTTGAGAACCCCATGAACAGTATGAAAAGGCAAAATGATAGGATATTGAAAGACAAACTCCCCAGGTCAGTAGGGGCCCAATATGCTACTGGAGATCAGTGGAGAAATAACACCAGAAAGAATGAAGGGATGGAGCCAAAGCAAAAACAATACCTAGCTGTGGATGTGACTGGTGATAGAAGCAAGGTCCGATGCTGTAAAAAGCAATATTGCATAGGAACCTGGAATGTCAGGACCATGAATCAAGGCAAATTGGAAGTGGTCAAACAAGAGATGGCAAGAGTGAACGTCAACATTCTAGGAATCAGCGAACTGAAATGGACTGGAATGGGTGAATTTAACACAGATGACCATTATATCTACTACTGTGGGCAGGAATCCCTCAGAAGAAACGGAGTGGCCATCATGGTCAACAAAAGAGTCCAAAATGCAGTACTTGGATGAAATCTCAAAAACGACAAAATGATCTCTGTTCGTTTCCAAGACAAACCATTCAATATCACAGTAATCCAAGTCTATGCCCAACCAGTAACGCTGAAGAAGCTGAAGTTGAATGGTTCTATGAAGACCTACAAGACCTTTTAGAACTAACACTCAAAAGAGATGTCCTTTTCATTATAGGGGACTGTAATGCAAAAGTAGGAAGTCAAGAAACACCTGGAGTAACAGGCAAATTTGGCCTTGGAATACGGAAAGAAGCAGGGCAAAGACTAATAGAGTTTTGCCAAGAAAATGCACTGGTCATAACAAACACTCTCTTCCAACAACACAAGAGGAGACTATACATGGACATCACCAGATGGTCAATACCGAAATCAGATTGATTATATTCTTTGCAGCTAAAGATGGAGAAGCTCTATACAGTCAGCAAAAACAAGACCAGGAGCTGACTGTGGCTCGGACCATGAACTCCTTATTGCCAAATTCAGACTTAAATTGAAGAAAGTAGGGAAAACCACTAGACCATTCAGGTATGACCTAAGTTAAATCCCTTATGATTATACAGTGGAAGTGCCAAATAGATTTAAGGGCCTTGAACTATGGAATGAGGTTCGTGACATTGTACAGGAGACAGGGATCAAGACCATCCCCATGGAAAAGAAATGCAAAAAAGCAAAATGGCTGTCTGGGGAGGCCTTACAAATAGCTGTGAAAAGAAGAGAAGCAAAAAGCAAAGGAGAAAAGGAAAGATATAAGCATCTGAATGCAGAGTTCCAAAGAAGAGCAAGAAGAGATAAGAAAGCCTTCTTCAGTGATCAATGCAAAGAAATAGAGGAAAACAACAGAATGGGAAAGACTAGGGATCTCTTCAAGAAAATCAGAGATACCAAAGGAACATTTCATGCAAAGATGGGCTCGATAAAGGACAGAAATGGTAGGGACCTAACAGAAGCAGAAGATATTAAGAAGAGGTGGCAAGAATACACAGAAGAACTGTACAAAAAAGATCTTCACGACCCAGATAATCACAATGGTGTGATCACTGACCTAGAGCCAGACATCCTGGAATGTGAAGTCAAGTGGGCCTTAGAAAGCATCACTAGGAACAAAGCTAGTGGAGGTGATGGAATTCCAGTTGAGTTATTCCAAATCCTGAAAGATGATGCTGTGAAAGTGCTACACTCAATATGCCAGCAAATTTGGAAAACTCAGCAGTGGCCACAGGACTGGAAAAGGTCAGTTTTCATTCCAATCCCAAAGAAAGGCAATGCCAAAAAATGCTCAAACTACCACACAATTGCACTCATCTCACACGCTAGTAAAGTAATGCTCAAAATTCTCCAAGCCAGGCTTCAGCAATATGTGAACCCTGAACTTCCTGATGTTTAAGCTGGTTTTAGAAAAGGCAGAGGAACCAGAAATCAAATTCCCAACATCTGCTGGATCACGGAAAAAGCAAGAGAGTTCCAGAAAAACATCTATTTCTGCTTTATTGACTATGCCAAAGCCTTTGACTGTGTGGATCACAGGAAACTGTGGAAAATTCTGAAAGAGATGGGAATACCAGACCACCTGATCTGCCTCTTGAGAAATCTGTATGCAGGTCAGAAAGCAACAGTTAGAACTGGTCATGGAACAACAGACTGGTTCCAAATAGGAAAAGGAGTACGTCAAGGCTGTATATTGTCACCCTGTTTATTTAACTTATATGCAGAGTACATCATGAGAAACGCTGGACTGGAAGAAACACAAGTTAGAGTCAAGATTGCTGGGCGAAATATCAATCACCTCAGATATGCAGATGACACCACCCTTATGGCAGAAAGTGAAGAGGAACTAAAAAGCCTCTTGATGAACGTGAAAGTGGAAAGTGAAAAGGTTGGCTTAAAGCTCAACATTCAGAAAATGAAGATCATGGCATCCGGTCCCATCACTTCATGGGAAATAGATGGGGAAACAGTGGAAACAGTGTCAGACTTTATTTTTCTGGGCTCCAAAATCACTGCAGACAGTGACTGCAGCTATGAAATTAAAAGACGCTTACTCCTTGGAAGGAAAGTTATGGCCAACCTAGATAGCATATTCAAAAGCAGAGACATTACTTTGCCAACAAAGGTTCATCTAGTCAAGGCTATGGTTTTTCCTGTGGTCATGTATGGATGTGAGAGCTGGACTGTGAAGAAGGCTGAGCACTGAAGGTTGATGCTTTTGAACTGTGGTGTTGGAGAAGACTCTTGAGAGTCCCTTGGACTGCAAGGAGATCCAACAAGTCCATTCTGAAGGAGATCAGCCCTGGGATTTCTTTGGAAGGAATGATGCTAAAGCTGAAACTCCAGTACTTTGGCCACCTCATGTGAAGAGTTGACTCATTGGAGAAGACTCTGATGCTGGGAGGGATTGGGGGCAGTAGGAGAAGGGGACGACAGAGGATGAGATGGCTGGATGGCATCACTGACTCGATGGACATGAGTCTGAGTGAACTTCGGGAGTTGGTGATGGACAGGGAGGCCTGGCATGCTGTGATTCATGGGGTCGAAAAGAGTTGGACACGACTGAGCGACTGATCTGATCTGATCTGATCTGATGTAAAAGATTCTTTGTGAGTCTCTGTGTACTCAAATTGTCTATAATTGGTCTCTTATGAGCAATTACAATGTATATATAAATTAATGCTTTTATTTAATCACAGTTAGAGTTAACTTTAACTAAAATCTGTGAATACAAATTAGCTGAATTGCTTGAGTAGAACAGAAATGTTTGCAGAGATGTCAGCAGGTCCATGTTACTAACATTTTCAGTTCAGTCACTCAATCGTGTCTGACTCTTTGCGACCCCATGGACTGCAGCACACTAGGCTTCCCTGTACCTTATCAACTCCCAGAGCTTGCTCAAACTCATGTCCATCGAGTCAGTGATACCATCCAACCATCTCATCCTCTGTCATCCCTTCTCCACCCACCTTCAATCTTTCCCAGCAACAGGGTCTTTTCCAAAGAGTCAGTTCTGTGCATCAGGTGGCCAAACTATTGGAGTTTCAGCTTCAACATCAGTCTTTCCAATGAACACCCAGGACTGATCTCCTTTAGGATGGATTGGTTGGATCTCCTTGCAATCCAAGGAACTCTCAAGAGTCTTCTCCAACACCACAGTTCAAAAGCATCAATTCTTCGGCACTCAACTTTCTTTATAGTCCAACTCTCACATCCATACATGACTACTGGAAAAACCATAGCTTTGACTAGATGAATCTTTGTTGGTAAAGTAATGTCTCTGCTTTTTAATATGCTGTCTAGGTTGATCATAGCTTTTCTTCCAAAGAGCAAGTGTCTTTTAATTTCATGGATGTAGTCACTATCTGCAGTGATTTTGGAGCCCCTCCCCCCACAAAAAAATAAAGTCTGTCACTGTTTCCATTGTTTCCCCATCTATTTGCCATGAAATGATGGGACCAGATGCCATGATCTTCGTTTTCTGAATGTTGAGTTTTAAGCCAACTTTTTCACTTTCATCAAGAGATTCTTTAGTTCTTCTTTGCTTTCTGTCATAAGGGTGGTGTTATCTGCATATCTGAGGTTATTCATATTTCTCCCAGCAATCTTGATTCCAGCTTTTCCTTCATCCAGCCCAGCATTTTGCGTGATGTACTCTGCATATAAATTAAATAAGCGGGGTGACAATATACAGCCTTGACATACTCCTTTCCGGATTTGGAACCAGTCTACTATTCCATGTCCAGTTCTAACTGTTGCTTCTTGACCTGCATACAGATTTCTCAGGGGGCAGGTCAGGTGGTCTGGTATTCCCATCTCTTGAAGAATTTTACAGTTTGTTGTGATCCACACTGTAAGGCTTTGGCATAGTCAATAAAGCAGAAGTAGATGCTTTTCTGGAACTGTCTTGCTTTTTCAATGATCCAGCAGATGTTGGCAATTTGACCTCTGGTTCCTCTGCCTTTTCTAAATCCAGCTTGAGCATCTGGAAGTTCATGGTTCACATACTGTTGAAGCCTGGCTTGGAAAATTTTGAGCATTACTTTGTTAGCATGTGAGATGAGTGCAATTGTGTGGTAGTTTGAACATTCTTTGGCATTGCCTTTCTTTGGGATTGGAATGAAAACTGACCTTTTCCAGTCCTGTGGCCACTGCTGCTCAGTTTACAAATACTCTATTTTTTTTTACATTTTACAAATATTCTAATAATTTCAAAAATTACTCTCATTCTTTGTTAAACTGATTCTTAGTCACTCTTGTTGAATAACATATAGAATTTAACATTAACTGGAATGAAACTTTAGCTATAAATAATTAGTTGGTTTTTACATTTGGAATAGTATTTTTTCTAATGCTACCACTGTTTGTATCAACCAATTCTTTAAAAAAAATAATCAATGGTGATATTTAATAAACTCTGGGAATAAAAAAAAAGTGAGCCATTCCTTTAAGAGGCTATGCTATGCTAAGTCACTTCAGTCGTGTCCGACTCTGTGTGACCCCATAGACAGCAGCCCACCAGGCTTCCCCGTCCCCGGGATTCTCCAGGCAAGAACACTGGAGTGGGTTGCCATTTCTTTCTCCAATGCATGAAAGTGAAAAGAGAAAGTGAAGTCGTTCAGTCATGTCCGACTCATAGCGACCCCATGGACTGCAGCCTACCAGGCTCCTCCATCCGTGGGATTTTCCAGGCAAGAGTACTGGAGTGGGGTGCCATTGCCTTCTCCATTTAAGAGGCTAAATGATTCATTTAGGGAATTATTTAACAAAACCACCAGCTGTACCCTCAATCACTCTATTAATTAAATATAACTTTCAGTGTCCTAGAAGAACAGAACCATGATTGTATTCTCATATTTCCAGACCATGGCTCTGGTGGTGTTTGAGGAAAAGTCCTTTGTCTGATGGAAGTTTGTAAAAGTGAGCTGCATTTTTAAATGGTTCCTGCAAATGGTGACCATTTCATTTCAGTTTCACTGAAGTTATCAGTGATATTGACACATGCTCATAAAGAAGGAAAATTATCCTCTGACTTGCCATTTTATTACTTTCCAAAAAACTTGGTGTTTTGTTTTTTTTTTTTTTTTTTTTTTTTGAGCATTTTGAAACCATTTTTCAAGATGCAAGAAAATAGATTCCCTATTATTGGTTGGGACCTTAACAAACTAATAATGATAGCCTTCTTCTAAAGACACTGGTCTGCAACCCTTCTTGAATTTTAATCATTCTAGAGACTCATGCAATAAAAGAGAATCAAATAAATGATTGAAAGAATGAAACAATTGTTCCATGTGTCACTTATCTGGACTTATGTTACTTATGTCCACAGAAAATTTATCTGCTCCTTGCCTGTGTGGAATATTTTCAAAGTAATATAAACCATGGTCTTTTGCATTCTTTTCTTCTTGTGATAGTTTATGTAAGAAATAGATGCATCCACATAGACATATTAAGGCTTTATATCACTTTCTCAGATATGCAGATGACACCACTCTTATGGCAGAAAGAGAAGAGGAACTAAAAAGCCTCTTGATGAAAGTGAAAGTGGAAAGTGAAAAGGTTGGCTTAAAGCTTAACATTCAGAAAACGAAGATCATGGCATCTGGTCCCATCACTTCTTGGGAAATAGATGGGGAAACAGTGGAAACAGTGTCAGACTTTGTTTTTCTGGGCTCCAAAATCACTGCAGATGGTGACTGCAGCCATGAAATTAAAAGACACTTACTCCTTGGAAGGAAAGTTATGACCAACCTAGATAGCATATTCAAAAGCAGAGACATTACTTTGCCAACAAAGGTTCACCTAGTCAAGGCTATGGTCTTTCCTGTGGTCATGTATGGATGTGAGAGCTGGACTGTGAAGAAGGCTGAGAGACGAAGAATTGATGCTTTTGAACTGTGGTGTTGGAGAAGACTCTTGAGAGTCCCTTGGACTGCAAGGAGATCCAACAAGTCCATTCTGAAGGAGATCAGCCCTGGGATTTCTTTGGAAGGAATGATGCTAAAGCTGAAACTCCAGTATTTTGGCCACCTCATGTGAAGAGTTGACTCATTGGAGAAGACTCTGATGCTGGGAGGGATTGGGGGCAGGAGGAGAAGGGGACGACAGAGGATGAGATGGCTGGATGGCATCACTGACTCAATGGATGTGAGTCTGAGTGACCTCCGGGAGTTGGTGATGGACAGCGAGGCCTGGCATGCTGCGATTCATGGGGTCGCGAAGAGTCGGACACGACCGAGCGACTGATCTGATCTGATCTGATATCACTTTCTATTGAGAAACATAATGATTAGATAAGACATTAAAAATATAACTACATCCTTTGTCTTCAAAATGATAGGAGCTGAAACTTGGTATAATGGGAAGAATAAAGCTTTGAAAGTCAGACCTAATTTCCAATTGAAGTCTTACGAAGACTTACAAATGTATGACTTCTAACAGAGCCTAACCTCGTTGAGCTTCAGTTCCTGAGCTGGACACCTTCTTCTTGTTCACCCAGATGTACTACCCACTCCTCCACCCCATTCTCTTTCACAGGAGGCTGACTTCCAGGGACAATGTCATCAGATGACCTTGCCCACTGGCTTCTCATTAAGCTCAAATATGTGGAGGCTGGCAGAAAACTGGCAGGAGGAAACCAGGTTCAGTATTCACTCTCCAGCTCCCTTTCTGCAGAGTCCCTCCAGTCAACCCTGTAATTTAATTAAAAGGTCAAAACATCTCTCAAGGCATCATGCTCCACCAGTCTCCTTCCAGGTTCCAGTGCCCACTCCCACTCCCTCCCTTTGTCTTTTGAGTTTGAGTGTGGGAATAGCTCTGTAATGACCAGCCTTAGAAGACTGCACTACCTTCTGTGGGTCCCTCACCCTGAGGATTTTCACAGAGTCCCTTTATTAAGTCATCCTTGATTTATTCTGTTGCAAGGATCCCATCTGCTCCCTGCTAAAACCCTGACTGATATAGTTCTCCCAACCAAACAAATGGGAATAATCATACCCACCCCCATAAGGTTATTATGAAGAGTGAAAAGATAAATGTGTGCAGGGCTCGGCCCTTCTTTGGCATTCAGTATACATTTGTCTTCCCTATAATACTTTGGTTCAGTTATGAATTTTCATTATGTGCAAAAGTGAAAGTATTATGTGCTTTGGAATGGATCCTCAGATTCCACAGTTTAAACATTGGTGTGATATCTGTGTGCTACAAAGACTTCACTAATAAAGTGTTAGAAACTTAAGAGGAATTCTACTTGACCACCACCAGGCATTTTGTTTTCTAGTCATACAACACTTTGTTAAATACATAGATTCTTATTCCCACAGCCAGTCTCTGAATAGGAACATGAAAAAATTACTCTGTGAGATCTATTATATCCAGTTATGGATAACATCTTACTACATATGTAACTACACTGCTTAAGTAACCGTCCAAGTAACATATCAGTAACACATGTTAAGTAAATAATATCTTACTAAGTTAAACAGGAAACTGGCTATTCTTTATGTTCAAGAAACAGTATATGGGATTTTAAAGATAATTTCTGGCTTTGGAATTCAACCGTGCTAGTCCTATTTCATTCAAAATCAAGTTAAGCATGTATATGTTGATTTACCATTTTATTGCAAAATAAATATCTAGAATTGCCTTTTCATACATCACGTTATTTATTCAACCAGTTTCCCAGGTTTTGCAAACATTGCAATTATTTAAGTTTTTATTTATTGAGTCCATATATCACATATATACAAAATTTTATATATATTTCGCTTCACCTAGCATACTTGATAATCACTTTTATAACATTTTAAATCATTCTGACTCTTTGAACAGCAATTATTTGCTAAAAATGATTTAGTTGCATCAGTTCAAGGAACCTATTTCATATCTTCATTTTAAATATGGGGCTGATTATGCTAATCATTTCCAGTTTAAATAGACTAGATATTTGGAAAACTCTGAACTGATATGAATTCCCTGAGCTTAAGAGGAATATTTTAAAAGGGAAGCTTTAGAAAGAAGGAACCATCTATTCCTTCTCTAGGTCAATGAGAAAGGACACTCCTTTATATGAAACTGATGATGTAATTGTGGCCAGATGTCTCTCAGGCTTCTTTATGTGTACTAAGAATAGTACAGTGCATTTTAGATCTATTATCAAATCAATCTTCATAACACTACAAGATAGTATGTAAATAAGGAATAGCTTTTGGCTGTTCCTTTAGTTAAGTCAATAATGGTGTCTTTGTGTGTAACAAAGTCCCAAGGTAGGTGATGCCAGGCTGGTGGAGAAGCTTCACCAGGCCCCAGCAACCCATCTCCTTTCAGGTACAGATATAGCCCACAACCTCATGTTCACTAGATACCTGGAGCTCCAACCATTGCATGCATCTCCTTGGAAGGAACAAGAGGAAGAGGAAAGAGCAAAGGCAAAAAAGTACCAGTTGGCTAAGTGTACCACTTATCAAAGCCCTTATTAAACAACTCCCACTCACATCTCTTGATCCAAGACATGACCGCCTGGCAAAGTATGCTCCAAAATGGAGTACCTTGCCAATGTCATCAAATTTACTATTCTTTTAAAAAGTATTTAAGAATGGATACTGGTTAGGCAGCCAACTTGCCTCTATCATAGGTAAGTACTGCTGTTATCTCCATTTTGTAGATGAGAAATTTAAGCAATCTGCCTTTGGATATACAACCAAGAAGCGGCATTAGTAGTACAAGTAACGCTAGAATCCTTCTTTGCCTTACTATGAAACCAGTGCTTCATTTTGTTTAATTAAACTGAAAGTATCAAGTCACTATTTTTGCCATAGGAAAAAAAAAGCTAATTTTTTCTATTTCCTTTATAACAAGAGTTGGGTTTGCCTGGTACCTCAGACAGTAAAGAGTCTGCCTACAATGTGGGAGACCTCAATTCAGTCCCTAGGTCAGGAAAATCCTCTGGAGAAGGTAATGGCAACCCACTCCATTATTCTTGCCTGGAGAATTCCATGGACAGTGAAGCCTAGTAGGCTCCCACTGACTATAGTCCATGGGATTGCAAAGAGTCAGACATGACTGAGCAACTAAACACACTAATTACACCAAGAGTTAGATTTTAAACCTTCCCTCAATTTTACATTAAACATTTTCAAACTTCCAGAAAAGCTGCAAGAATACTGTAAGAAATACCATTTATATCCTTCACCCAGATTTACTAATTATTAAAATTTCATCACATTTGTTTTTTATCTATTTATATGCATACATATATACACACTTATGTGTGTGTGTGTATGTATGTTTATGTGTGTATGTATGTATATGTATGTATATAATATGTTATATGATATATATATATATATATATATCATAGCTGGAGCCTTTAAAGAATTACTAACGAACATCAATACCCTTTATATCAAATACTTCAGATTATATCAGCTAAGAACAAAGACATTATCCTACAATAACCAAATGCAGTTATCACCAGGAAATGTTAATAACATTATCTATTATATGAGCCATATCCAAAAATCTTTGTTATTCTGATAATGACCCAGAACTCTGTCAAAGACCACACACTAAATTTTGTTTCCCTGTCCTTTTAATCCTCTTTTATCAAGAATAGTTTCTCAACTTTATTGCCTTTCATTTTCCTGATATTGATATTTCTTTATATCATTGGTTTTGCTGAATGCTGCTTGATATGGATTTGCCTGAATTGTCCTCATGATTAGATATGAATTAAACACTTACAGAAAGAATAGTTCTATTTTTCTTAGTACTGTGCATGGTGGTAGGAGGTTGCAGGGGAGTTGATATTGGTCTCTCGTTAATGTAACTTTGATCACTTGACTAAAGCAATATCTGCCAAGGATAGAAGTTGGGGTTTTTTTTAATATTTCTTTATTTTTGGCTCCACTGCGTCTTCGTTGCTATGTTCGGCAGACTTTCTCTAGTTGCCGCAAACTAGAGCCGCTCTTCCTCGTGTGCCGGCTTCTCATTGCTATGGCTTCTCTGGTTGCGGAGGACAGGCTCTAGGGCACAAGGGCTCAGTAGTTGTGGTGCAAGGTTTATTCGCCCCTCTGCATGAGGGATCTTCCCAGACCAAGGATTGAACCCGTTCCCCTTCCTTGGCAGGTGAATTCTTAACCACTGGACCCCCAGGGAAGTCCCTGAAGTTGGCTTTGGGGCCTCTGTCCTTGGCTTGTAACTAGCTACCTTCACGCTGTGTCTTTGCATCATCTTTACTCGAGTTTTAGGTCTCTAAATTTCCTTCTCTTGGGTCCCTGCTGCTGCTGCTAAGTCACTTCAGTCATGTCCGACTCTGTGCAACCCCACAGACGGCAGCCCACCAGGCTCCCCCATCCCTGGGATTCTCCAGGCAAGAACACTGGAGTGGGTTGCCATTTCCTTCTCCAATGCATGAAAGTGAAAGTGAAGTCGCTCAGTCGTGTCTGACCCTCAGCGACTCCATGGACTGCAGCCCACCAGGCTCCTCTGTCCATGGGATTTTCCAGGCAAGAGTACTGGAGTGGGGTGCCATTGCCTTCTTAGGTCCCTAGTCACAATGAATTCAGGCTCTCCATAATGACCTCATTTTAATTCAAAGACTCTATCTCCAAATACAGTTACATTCTGAGGTTCTCAGGGTTAGGACTTCAAAATATGAACTGGAGGGTGGTTAGACACTATTCAGTTCATGACATATAGGAGGTACAATAGAATTCCTCGAGAGTTTCAAATATTACTTTTGATGGGAAGGCTTCTCTCAGTGAGATGTTAATTCTACAGCTTTGCAAATGAATGAGCAGAAATGCTCCAGTGTGATGGCTTCCATTATAGTTGGAAAGAACATAAGGAAGACTTTATTCTGGGAAATAGAGTACTTTAGGTTATTTTACTCCTGTGTGTCACTGGCTTCCTTATATTCTTTTTTTTCTTCTCTATCCATGGTGAATGTCTGTGAAGTTACCAAATGCCATCTCTTCTATTTGACTCCAAAGCTTATGTTAAACTTCATTCCCCTCGACACACACACACACTTAACACCCATCCACTTTTTTTGGAAGGTGCTATTCTCTCAGGCTTTATCTAGGGAAGAAACATAATAGCCAAGCATTTTGTACACATAAAACAGATGACCCTGGTGGGAGGGGGCGGAAAACAGATGACTGGTACAGCTCTTTTAAAGTCCTCTAATTAATGTTACTGCTGGATCTCTAGCCCACTTCCTGTCCTCACCCTTGCTGATTTCAAGCTTGTATTCCTATGAAAATCTCATGGAAAAAGATAGCTCTTGACTCTATAGCAACCTTCTCTATATTTCTGTTTTTTCCTAGTATCTGTATCTTCAGCACTCTCAGAAACCTGTCTTTTTTTCTTATATTTTTTCCTGTAATTTCAGTACAAGTTGGGAAGATAGAAAAGGGAAATCTGTGTCTCAACTAGCTATCTTGATCCAGAAGTCATGAACACCATTCTAAGTTCTTGTAAACCCAATATTTAATAATACATTCTGCAAATTTTCTAGAAATCAACACCAAGCTCTGCCTGAAAGTGACAGAATATATATTCCCTTATAAACACAATAACATTTCCCACACCTCTCCTGTGTGCCATGGTTTCTACAGGAAGATAAATGTTCATTCTGAGATCAAGTCTGTAACCTTTTCCATGCCTGAAATGTAATTCCGCTTTTAAAGTTGCTGAGTGATCTCTTCTTACCTCATCTGCCTGGCTCTTTTTTTAACCTCCTAAGTTTTTTGGGGAAGGATTGGGGGCAGGAGGAGAAGGGAACGACAGAGGATGAGGTGGCTGGATGGCATCACCGACTCGACTGATGTGAGTCTGAGTAAACTCCGGGAGCTGGTGATGGACGGGGAGGCCTGGCGTGCTGCGATTCATGGGGTCGCAAAAGGTCGGACACAACTGAGAGACTGAAATGAACTGAACTGAAGTTTTTTGTGTGTTTTTTTTAATCCTCCAGGTTGGAGACACTTTCTAGTGAAGAAACATGTCATTGTATTTTATGGGCAGCAACTCTTGACTTCATCTGAGATTGTCACACAATCTTAACTTTGACAAATGAACACACCAAGATTCAGAGACAGCAAGAATCAAACCAGAGGGAAAGCTGGAGAAAAGTTTGCAATTTTTTCTGTTAAGTCAGGATTTGTGACTGATTGAGGATAGCAAGAAGAGATAAAAAAGCCTTCTTCAGTGATCAATGCAAAGAAATAGAGGAAAACAACAGAATGGGAAAGACTAGGGATCTCTTCAAGAAAATCAGAGATACCAAAGGAACATTTCATGCAAAGATGGGCACGATAAAGGACAGAGATGGTGTGGACCTAACAGAAGCAGAAGATATTAAGAAGAGGTGGCAAGAATACACAGAAGAACTGTACAAAAGAGCTTCAAGACCTAGATAATCATGATGATGTGATCACTGACCTAGAGCCAGACATCTTGGAATGTGAAGTCAAATGGGCCTTAGAAAGCATCACTACGAACAAAGCTAGTGGAGGTGATGGAATTCCAGTGGAGCTATTCCAAATCCTGAAAGATGATGCTGTGAAAGTGCTGCACTCAATATGCCAGCAAATTTGGAAAACTCAGCAGTGGCCACAAGATTGGAAAAGGTCAGTTTTCATCCCAATCCCAAAGAAAGGCAATGCCAAGGAGTGCTCAAACTACCGAACAATTGCACTCATCTCACATGCTAGTAAAGTAATTCTCAAAATTCTCCAAGCCAGGCTTCAGCAATATGTGAACCGTGAACTTCCTGATGTTCAAGCTGGTTTTAGAAAAGGCAGAAGAACCAGAGATCAAGTTGCCAACATCCGCTGGATCATGGAAAAAGCAAGAGAGTTCCAGAAAAACATCTATTTCTGCTTTATTGACTATGCCAAAGCCTTTGACTGTGTGGATCACAATAAACTATGGAAAATTCTGAAAGAGATGGGAATACCAGACCACCTGATCTGCCTCTTGAGAAATCTGTATGCAGGTCAGGAAGCAACAGTTAGAACTGGACATGGAACAACAGACTGGTTCCAAATAGGAAAAGGAGTACGTCAAGGCTGCATATTGTCACCATGTTTATTTAACTTATATGCAGAGTACATCATGAGAAATGCTGGACTGGAAGAAACACAAGTTGGAATCAAGATTGCCGGGAGAAATATCAATAACCTCAGATATGCAGATGATACCACTCTTATGGCAGAAAGTGAAGAGGGGCTAAAAAGCCTCTTGATGAAGGTGAAAGTGGAGAGTGAAAAGGTTGGCTTAAAGCTCAACATTCAGAAAACGAAGATCATGGCATCTGGTCCCATCACTGCATGGGAAATAGATGGGGAAACAGTGGAAACAGTGTCAGACTTTCTTTTCTGGGCTCCAAAATCACTGCAGATGGTGACTGCAGCCATGAAATTAAAAGACGCTTGCTCCTTGGAAGGAAAGTTATGACCAACCTAGATAGCATATTCAAAAGCAGAGACATTACCAACAAAGGTTCGCCTAGTCAAGGCTATGGTCTTTCCTGTGGTCATGTATGGATGTGAGAGCTGGACTGTGAAGAAGGCTGAGCGCCGAAGAATTGATGCTTTTGAACTGTGGTGTTGGAGAAGACTCTTGAGAGTCCCTTGGACTGCAAGAAGATCCAACCAGTCCATTCTGAAGGAGATCAATCCTGGAATTTCTTTAGAAGGAATGATGCTAAAGCTGAAACTCCAGTATTTTGGCCACCTCATGCAAAGAGTTGACTCATTGGAAAAGACTCTGATGCTGGGAGGGATTGGGGACAGGAGGAGAAGGGGACGACAGAGGATGAGATGGCTGGATGGCATCACTGACTCGATGGATGCGAGTCTGAGTGACCTCCGGGAGCTGGTGATGGACAGGGAGGCCTGGTGTGCTGCGGTTCATGGGGTCGCAAAGAGTCGGACACGACTGAGCGACTGATCTGATCTGATCTGATCTGAGGATTCTGAACAAGGAAGTTAAAGAGAGACTCGCCGTAATATCCACCTCATTTGGTCTTCTATACTTGACCTAATTCCAGTAGAGACTTGAGATAGGCTTCAGTGAAAGAAACACAAGACACAAAATTCTTAAAATAGAGATGTAAAAAGGATGCATACATTAGAAATGGGAAGGGGATGAGCCATGGTTATCACCACTGTATACAAGGGTCTCAGTAGTATCTGTTAGATGTTTTAAGTAAGTAACACACAATTGGTCCCACTGGTGAATGTACATCTCAGAGATAAACTATGTGGAATGGGCTTTCTTTTAAAATTCCATCAGATCAGATCAGATCAGATCAGTCGCTCAGTCGTGTCCAACTCTTTGCGACCCTATGAACTGCAGCACACCAGGCCTCCCTGTCCATCACCAACTCCCGGAGGTCACTCAGACTCATATCCATTTGTCAAATACCCCTGTCTTGAGTAGAGCAGCATTTGTGCAAGATCTTATTATTTTTATATATATTTTATATTTTAACCCCCACAGCCTCATCAGGAACAAAATATTTTAGCAAATAACTGCAAGAACTCAAAAAGGGAACCCAAACAATAATGTGGAACCGCAGAATGTCAGAGGATATCTAATAAGAAAAGATAATGAATTTGGTGTCTGTTTGGAAAAGAAAAATATTGAAAAATTTTAAAGTAGATAAGCGTACTGCAAGGAGATCAAACCAGTCAATCCTATAGGAAATCAGTCCTGAATATTCATTGGAAGGACTGATGCTGAAGCTGAAACTCCAATACTTTGGCCATCTGATACGAACAAGTGACTCATTGGAAAAGATCCTGATGCTGGGAAAGATTGAGGGCAGGAGGAAAAGGGGACGACAGAGGATGAGATGGTTGGATGGCATCACCGACACAGTGGACATGAGTTTGAGCAAGCTCTGGGAGAAGGTGAAGGACAGGGAAGTCTGGCGTGCTGCAGTCCATGCAGTCACAAATAGCTGGACACGACTGAGTGACTGAACTGAACTGAAAGGTAGACAGGTGCCTTTACACAGAAATCCCTTGCATTCCTGTACACTAATATGAGAAAATAGAAAGAGAAATTAAGGAAACAATTCCATTCACCATTGCAATGAAAAGAATAAAATACTAGGAATATATCTTCCTAAAGAAACTAAAGACCTATATATAGAAAACTATAAAACACTGGTGAAAGAAATCAAAGAGGACACTAATAGATGGAGAAATATACCATGTTCATGGATCAGTAGAATCAATATAGTGAAAATGAGTATACTACCCAAAGCAATTTATAGATTCAGTGCAATCCCCATCAAGCTACCAACGGTATTCTTCACAGAGCTAAAACAAATAATTTCTCAATTTGTATGGAAATACAAAAAAACCTCAGATAGCCAAAGCTATCTTGAGAAAGAAGAATAGAACTGGAGGAATCAAGCTGCCTGACTTCAGGCTCTACTACAAAGCCACAGTCATCAAGACAGTATGGTACTGGCACAAAGACAGAAATATAGATCAATGGAACAAAATAGAAAGCCCAGAGATAAATCCACGCACCTATGGACACCTTATCTTTGACAAAGGAGGCAAGAATATACAATGGATTAAAGACAATCTCTTTAACAAGTGGTGCTGGGAAAACTGGTCAAACACTTGTAAAAGAATGAAACTAGAACACTTTCTAACACCATACACAAAAATAAACTCAAAATGGATTAAAGATCTAAATGTAAGACCAAAAACCATAAAACTCATAGAGGAAAACATAGGCAAAACACTCTCTGACATTCATCACAGCAGGATCCTCTATGACCCACCTCCCAGAATATTGGAAATAAAATCAAAAATAAATAAATGGGATCTAATTAAATTTAAAAGCTTCTGCACAACAAAGGAAAATATAAGCAAGGTGAAAAGACAGCCTTCAGAATGGGAGAAAATAATAGCAAATGAAGCAACAGACAAACAACTAATCTCAAAAATATACAAGCAACTCCTACAGCTCAATTCCAGAAAAATAAATGACCCAATCAAAAAATGGGCCAAAGAACTAGGTAGACATTTCTCCAAAGAAGACACACAGATGGCTAACAAACACATGAAAAGATGCTCAACATCGCTCATTATCAGAGAAATGCAAATCAATACCACTATGAGGTACCATTTCACGCCAGTCAGAATGGCTGTGATCCAAAAGTCCACAAACAATAAATGCTGGAGAGGGTGTGGAGAAAAGGGAACCCTCTTATACTGTTGGTGGGAATGCAAACTAGTACAGCCACTATGGAGAACAGTATGGAGATTCCTCAAAAAACTGGGAATAGAACTGCCTTATGATCCAGCAATCCCACTGCTGGGCATACACACTGAGAAAACCAGAATTGAAAGAGACACGTGTACCCCAATGTTCATAGCAGCACTGTTTACAATAGCCAGGACTTGGAAGCAACCTAGATGTCCATCCACAGATGAATGGATAAGAAAGCTGTGGTACATATACAAAATGGAGTATTACTCAGCCATTAAAAAGAATGCATTTGAATCAGTTCTGATGAGGTGGATGGAACTGGAGCCTATTATACGGAGTGAAGTAAGCCAGAAAGAAAAACACAAATGCAGTATACTAATGCATATATATAGAATTTAGAAAGATGGTAACAATAACCCTGTTTATGAGACAGCAAAAGAGACACTGATTATAGAACAGACTTTTGGACTCTGGGAACGGGAAAGGGTGGGGTGATTTGGGAGAATAGCATTGAAATATGTATAGTATCATATCTGAAACGAGTCGCCAGTCCAGGTACGATGCCTGATAACGGATGCCTGGGACTGGTGCACTGGGATGACCCAGAGGAATGGTATGGGGAGGGAGGAGGGAGGAGGGTTCATGATGGGGAACACATGTATACTTGTGGCGGATCCATCTTGATGTATGGTAAAAGCAATACAATATTGTAAAGTTAAGCAAAATAAAATTTAACTTAAAAAAAAAAAAAAAAAAAACAAATGAGAAGGGAAAAAATATCCCTAGTAAGAAAAAGAGAAAGTGCTATTTAAATCCTGAAGATCCCACTTGAAATCTTAATAAGGACAAGGAAGAAATAGGATATCTTGGAAAATTACAATCAGAGGAAGGAAAAATAGGAGATGGAAGAGGAAATACAAAATGAGGCAAAGGGAACCTCAAGGAGGAGTGGGATCTGAGATGGAAGGAAAGAGAGAGAAGAAGGTTATTCACAATAGCTCATTAAAACCACAAAAAGATGTGTTTGAGGAAAACTGTAATGTAAATAGAAAATATACAATATCAGAACTCTGAAACAAGAGCAAAAACAAAATAAAACTCCAAACAGCCTTTTGTAGTTTGATTGAATTTTGAAAATTTTGTGACCATGGTTTATTAGTATATTTAAGTGTTACTCAGTCATCTCTGACTCTTTTCAACACCATGGACTGTAGCTCACTGGGCTCCTCTGTTCATGGAATTCTCTAGGCTTGCCATTTCCTCCTCCAGGGGATCTTCCAGACCCAAGGATCGAACCTGAGTCTCCCACATTGCAGGCAGATTCTTTACCACCTGAGCCACCAGGGAAACCCTAATAGTATATTTAAGAAAGACTGTAAATACAGAGCTTTTCCCTGGTGGCTCAGTCGGTAAAGAACCCACCTGCAATACAGGAGACCTAGGTTCAATCTCTGGGTTGGGAAGATCCTCTGGAGGATGGCATGGCAATCCACTTCAGTATTCTTGCCTGGAGAATCCCCATGGACAGAGGAGCCTGGCAAACGATAGTCCATGGGGTCACGAAGAGTCTGACACGAATGAGCAATTAAATGAACAGTTACAGTTGTGAAGACTTTCAGAAAAAGCAGCCATGTGAAAAACACCTTATCCACTTAAGATACCAGGTATTTTATCAAATACCTTTAGGGTAGCAATGGACTAGGATAGTAGTAAATGTGTTTTCATAAATATGATAGATATTACTAATTGTTCCCCAGAATCCAGAACCCCTTGAGCCTTAGCTATATATATAGCTGCTCAAATATGACTACATTTTCCCTCACTCCCATGCAGCTAGACACAGCCAGGTGACTAAGCTCTAGCCAATGGATTAGGAGAAAAAGCAGTGTGTACAACTTCTGAGTCTGGCTCTTCAAAGTCATTGCTTACCCTCCTGCTATGGTCTGAACGTTGTGTCCCCCCCAGACTTCACATGCTGATTCCTAATGCCAAATTCACAAGGTGAATCCTAATGTGATGGTGTTAGAAGGAAGGATCTCTGGGAGGTGATTAGGTCATGAGGATCAAGTTCTTATAAATGAGATTAGTGTTCTTTTATTATTTTAAGTGAAGTATAGTTGATTCACAATATTGTATTAGTTTCAGGTGTACAACAAAGTGACTCATATATATATATATACCCACACATATATACACACACACACATATATATATATACACACACATGCATATATATTTATATATATGCACATAATCTACCTATATATATATTCTTTTTTATTATTCTCCTTTATAGGTTATTGGAAGATATTGAATATAGTTTTCTGTGGTACACAGTAAATCTTTGTTGCTTGTCTGTTTTATATATGGTAGTGTGTATCTGTTAATCCCATACTCCTAATTTACCCCCACCCCCCTTTTGCCTTTGGTAACCGTGTTTGTTTTCTATGTCTCTGAGATTGTTTCTGTTTTGTGAATAAGTTCATTTGTATTATTTGAGGGGTTAGTGCTGTTACAAAAGAGACTCCTACAGCTCCCCGGCCCCTTCTGCCATGTGAACATACAATAAGATATCTAGGACCCAGAAGAAGGTCATGCCTGGCACCATGATCTGGGAATTCCAGCCTCCAGAATTGTGAGCAATACATTTCAATTTATAAGCCACCCAGTCTGTGGTATTCTGTTATAGCAGCTGGAACAGACAAAGACACCTCCTCTTCCTCTTTACTGTGGATAAGAAACTGTAGCATAGACAATGAGGTCATGAGCAGTCTTCAGCCACAAGGGCAATGTCTTAGGAGGAGACAGAGTAACAAGATAGAAAGGACTTTGGTCCCTCGGGTACCTCATGTAGAGCACCCTCATATCCCACACATATGACAATAAAAAAACTATCTTACTTAATCACCATTATTTGGTCTCTTTTAAAACAGTCAAACAATAATCTGATATAGTAAGCCTATCAGTACTACCTCTTACCATGCCTTTCAACAAATATTTTTGCTCTCTTGATATGGAAATATGTTCAGTAATTTAAACATTTAATTACATCAAAACTAAAAGAAATCTGAAGAGTTCATTACGATCAATGATGTAGTTTTCCTGTCCTCATGCACATATGTGTTTGTGTTATTTTTTAAAGAATAAAAATAAGTAGTAATGATGGTGAGAAATTAAACACATGCTGACAAAAGAGAAAAAAGGTAGAGAGCAAAAATCTGTGTGCAAGGAAATTTCAATTTACCAGCAGCATGTATCAATCAACTTATAACTTAGATGAGCAAGAAATGTGACTTAGCTTATGTTTTTAACCAGACTTGATATTGAGCTGCTATGCACAAGCACAGGCAGAACAGATGTTAAATACTGAAATGCCTCATTACCGGTTCACGTGCACCCCTCTACTGCCACTGACACCCTAGGCCATACTCCATAAACTCCTAGCCATCTGAATGTTCCAACAATTTAAGAGATTTCACAGCAGGAGGACTCCAGGATTTTTAAGCCAACAGCTGTTCTTAGGGATTGGTACCAGTGTTATATGGTTGCTAAATATTTAATGTTACCTTTGTCTTTATTTAAACTTAATTTTAGTTTTTAATGCCCATCTCACCAAATAGCAGGAGCAATGTCAGTTAATTTAAGGTTCTCATCTCTTTTCCCAGGGGTTTTCTCTACATTCTAGAAAGGTTAAGTCATGCAAAAAGCATCAGATAGAATGATCTAAGGATGGGTGTGGAGAGATTCTGCCCTGTAAGACTGGGAAAACGCACTTTGCCAGTTTTCCACCTTATCTCCAATTTCACTGGCACTCAGCTGTCAGCAAGTAGAAAACCCAGTCCTTGAAATGTTAACAGTGTGTTTACCCTGTCCCACAAATGTCTTCTTTGCCAAGTAAGAACAGTTTAGTAGTTTACAGAACAACCATTAATAACTCTAAATTTTGGAGTGCCAGGTTCACTCAGGGAGAAAATTAAGAGACTTTCAATGGCTTAACACATCATTGGTCACTAAGGTTTGGAACTCAGTAGCTGCAAGCTGCAAAACTAAGAAGACCAATTAAATAAAGAAGCTATAAATATACTGCCTAGCTCCTAACCTCGGAGGTACATGGAGGTTCATCAGAAATGAGCAGGGCTGCGCACAGCAGAAGACAATCAGTGGGTCAGTGATCCATCACATGGGGCCCTACTGCATGAACAGATGCATGGGAGGGGCCCCACATGCAGGACCTGGGGTGGACAAGTGATAGGAATTATCCAGGGAAGAAATGGAGAAAGAAAAAAATATTCAAAGACTACAGAAGGTAAATCTAGATAGTTGAAAAGTTCACGCAACAGTACTAAGAGAAATTTTAAAAGACTAAAGGTAGCCTGGATTTGAGGGGGTTTAAATGCAGCATGGAACAACAGACTGGTTCCAAATAGGAAAAGGAGTACCTCAAGGCTGAATATTGTCACCCTGCTCATTTAACTTATATGCAAAGTACATCATGAGAAACTCTGGGCTGGAAGAAGCACAAGCTGGAATTAAGATTGCCGGGAGAAATATCAATAATCTCAGATATGCAGATGACACCACCCTTATGGCAGAAAGTGAAGAGGAACTAAAAAGCCTCTTGATGAAAGTGAAAGAGGAGAGTGAAAAGTTGGCTTAAAGCCCAACATTCAGAAAATGAAGATCATGACATCTGGTCCCATCACTTCATGGCAAATAAATGGGGAAACAGTGGAAACAGTGGCTGACTATTTTGGGGGTGCTCCAAAATCACTGCAGATGGTGATTGCAGACCAACCTAGATAGCATATTAAAAAGCAGAGACTTTGCCAACAAAGGTTCGTCTACTCAAGGCTATGGTTTTTCCTGTGGTCATGTATGGATGTGAGAGTTGGACTGTGAAGAAGGCTGAGCACCAAAGAATTGATGGCTTTTGAACTGTGGTGTTGGAGAAGACTCTTGAGAGTCCCTTGGACTGCAAGGAGATCCAACCAGTCCATCCTAAAGGAGATCAGTCCTGGATGTTCATTGGAAGGACTGATGTTGAAGCTGAAAGTCCAATACTTTGGCCACCTGATGCAAAGAACTGACTCCTTGGAAAAGACCCTGTTGCTGGGAAAGATTGAAGGTGGGTGGAGAAGGGATGATGGATGATGAGATGGCTGGATGGCATCACAGACTCAATGGACATGAGTTTGACATCCACAAACTCCTGGAGTTGGTGATGGACAGGGAGGCCTGGAGTGCTGCAATTCATGGGGTTGCAAAGAGTTGGACACAACTGAGCGACTGAACTGAACTGAACTGAAATGCAGCATCACTAGCTTCAATAACAAAATAAACAAGAAGGTTACTGCTCAGTTATTCCCCATCTCTAATCAAGATAAAGAGAGAAGAAACAAGATTAAATTCAAGCAGCAGCAATCAGATGAGGTATTAGAAATACTTTCTCCATCATAAGAGTGAGGCTGGATTTTAAATACTTCATAACTATTGAAGACCTTCTGCTATAACTCAAAAAACAGACAGGAGGGAGACTGACCAGGGTGCTACGTGGGTACCCTGAACACTCTTATTTACTGCAGGGATCTGGCTAGCAGAGGAGAAGTGTTTATAAATATTATTACTACATGTGTTCACCACTTTTTTCAATTATATTAAAAACAGCTGCTATGAAGGAACAAACATTTGGGCCGTTCTGGGGCTGTGATTTTCAACTCCAGAATGCACCAATAAAGATGACATTTAAACAGTGCTTTCAAAGCCTTACATAAAAGTTTAAATGAAGAGAAGGCTTATTCCCCCACATTTTCCTTCTCATTCTGGCCTCACCTTTGACCCTGGTATATTCCCTCAGGACAGGACTTAAAAACCTAAATTATGTGGAGGCTGTCTCCCCACTTCACCCTTTGCCCCAGCTCCCACCACCACCCAGAGCCCTGTAGATCTACTAGGATTGAAATTCACTTGCAATCTTATGCTGATAAATCAAGGACATCGGGGAGCTCTGACCTGTGGCATTCGCTGATTTTCATCTTGTAAATACGTCCACCGTGGCCAATTGCAAAGATGACTGTGTTTAACAAACAGCTTCTAAAATTCCTGAAAACTTCACAGTGGGCTCTCATGAGCTGCTGTGGGCAAACTAGTGAGGGAAATCACCCTGAATCCAGTTCTTAGCCCCAATCAAGAAATAATCCAAACCTCTGAGCAGTCTTAAGTAAAACTATAAAATTAACAGTTACCTAACAACTCTTAACATGCAGAGCTTTGATGTCCCTCAGGATAAAATTGATCACCACCTGAACCTTATGAAGTCATTATCATTATGTCCAAGTGTTAGTCTCTCCGTTCTGTCAGGCTCTTTGTGACCCCTGTAGCCCACCAGGCTCCTCTGTCCAGGGGCATTCTCCAGGCAAAAATATTGGAGTGGGTTGCCATGCTCTCCTCCAGGGGATCTTCCCAACTCAGGAATCGAACCCAGGTCTACCGAGTTGCAGGCAAATTCTTTAACAGTCTGAGTCACCAGGGAAGCCCCTATGTAATAAATACTGCTGCTGCTGCTGCTGATGCTACTGCTGCTGCTGCTAAGTGGTTTCAGTCGTGTCCGACTCTTTGTGACCCCATAGACGGCAGCCCACCAGGCCCCCGTCCCTGGGATTCTCCAGGCAAGAACACTGGAGTGGGTTGCCATTTCCTTCTCCAGTGCATGAAAGTGAAAAGTGAAAGTGAAGTCACTCAGTCGTGTCTGACTCTTAGCCACCCCATGGATTGCAGCCTAACAGGCTCCTCCGTCCATGGGATTTTCCAAGCAAGAGTACTGGAGTGGGGTGCCATTGAAGCTAAATAACCTGAACAAGGTCATGGGTATTGGAAGTTAAAGAAGGAAAATTCAAACTCACATCTGACTCCAAAATCCATGGTTTAACCTCTACCCAGTCCTGCTTATTTTACAGTGGAAAGTACCTAGATGGTCTTCCAAAAGTCCTGCTGCTTCTCTTTAATACTTTCCTGCCATTTGTCTTTACCTTCACTGGGGTCCCCCATCACTTTCTCCCTCCAGCTGAAGGAATGTTCGTTACTGGAGGACAGGGGCAGGGTCCCAGTGTCCTGTGAGTGCTCTTTCAGCACTCACTTGCTGGATGAATGGAACAATGGATTAATTCAAACTGAATCCATGACTCAGCTTTTATTCCTGTTGCTTAGAAGGTTCTACATCTCACTTCCCACAGGCATCAGAGCCTCAGGATGGAAGCCTACTTCTTAGGTTAGAACTGGAAATAAGAAGACGCAGTGGAGCCTTAAGTTAAAGTTCAATCACAAGACATTGCTTATTGCCTCCATTGGGTTTAGTTTTGTGGGGTTTTTTGTGTTTTTTTGTGTTTTGTTTTTAGGTAAGAAAAGATGAAAGACCTTTAAAGAAATATGCCTAGTTCATAGGTGCCCTGGGCTAGTTGTCACCTGTATTTATATCTCATATGCTCATTAAAATGCAAAACTTTCAAATGGTCATTTCATTGCTTTCCTGCCCTTCTAAATGATTAAGTATCACCTCTCTAGACTTGAGGCTGAAACTAGTCACCCAGACTCACAGGTCTTTGACCTATAAAGTAGACTCATAAAAATTACAGCCTGGAGAGCAACATCTGGAGCAGTCCATAGACAAGGCTGATAAATCATTTTACAAATTCATAAAAACTTAAGAGCATTTTCAATTGAATAATAATAATCACACTTCAAAAGAATCTCAGCAGGTCCTTTTTAAATTGAGGCACACTGGAGTTTTTAAGTAGCAGTGTCTAATAGAATATTTCTACATGTTTGACTTCCTTTCACAATGTGTGAATTAGTTAGGCAAATTAGTCCGAAGTTCTAAGGCCTGTGACACACATCGGATACAAGAGATATTAAGTTTGATGCGGGTTGTGCTAAGTCACTTCAGTCGTGTCCAACTCTTTGCGACCCTATGGACTGTAGCCTGCCAGGCTCTTCTGTCCGTGGGATTCTCCAGGCAAGAATACTGGAGTGGGTTGCCATTTCCTTCTCCAGAGGATCTTCCCAACCCAGGGAGCGAACCCACGTGTCTTAAGTCTCCTGCTTTGGCGGGCAGGTTCTTTACCACTAGCACCACCTGGGAAGCAAAATCTGATTCATTTCACTTCTTCCACGTATACCTGGGTGACAGGCAATCATCTCCTTTTTAGGATAACCTCTTTGTCTTCTTTTGCTGAACCCAATGGCCCAAGGTAAGAATTCATAAATATCCAAGTTTGGTTTTTGTGACACACCTGGAAATAACTATTAACTTAAACCAGGAAGTATGCTCTTCACATATACAAATCTTTCAATAAATACACAGAATTATTTTAGTGAGTTCCTTCTAAAAGACTTTATTTCTCTCCTGAATTAATCACAGTGCCTTGCTCATAGAAGGCTCCAGCAATCCTGTCTGGTTGCCTTACTGAACTTTAGTTCTAGTAAAACCGCAGCAGAAGGGGACATGGGGCTTCAGTCTTAGACTATCTTTTCTGCTGGTGAAGTTGACTGTATCATCTTTAAGTAAAAGACAGTCCATCATTGGGTAACTTGAAACTTGTTCAAATAGAAGAATTCCAATTTAATTCATATTTCAATATTTACTTTCTTCCCTGATAAAAATATTGAAAGAGGATTCTTCCCTTTTAATTAATTTATAAAACTATGGCTTTCAGAGATTTCCTAAGCATTCTTAGAAAGCACATACCATGTATCTTATTTCATACAGCCCATGATTTGGAACTCTACCCAGTTTTCCAGTTTTAAAGAACAGTTTGAATATATGATGATAAACTATTTTTGGTAAGAATGTTTTACTTATTCCTTCTTCTGGTCAACGTTATAGTCACAAAATGCTATCAATTTTTCAAATATTAGAATCCTTTAGAAAGAAAAACATAAATATGGTAGATGGGTTTCTTATCCTTTGTAGAATATTATTTACAAAGTATTTTCCCCCAAAATGAGAAAATGACATTTCCCATCCTGCAACTGAATACAGTCTAATATGTTTTATAAGTAGCAATGTCACATATAAAAATTATAGATTCAATTTATGGTTTCTATAATATTAGATTCATACTCATGCACACTAAATAATTTAAAATTCATTTTCCTTTTTTGAGATTTTCATTTTCTTAGTGTTACGGGGAGGAGAGGTTTATTGGGCAAGTAGTGAAGAAGCCACTTCTCACTCATGGTCTTGAGTTTTTCTCCAACGTCACTTAAAATACTTGAGTGAAGGTGCTTATTCTGAAAGATGGATGAGTTCACATGAATGCTAAGGAATTGAAAGTATATCATCACACCAATTGACAATGGAAACCAGGAGGTGAGGATATAAAGAGGTTAAAGAAGAGTGAAGGAAAATATATATTGCCAAAATTCTAAGGGAATAAAAGTCTGTGATTTCTGAAGACTTGAAAAACTACCTGGGCTCCAAACCCAAACCAACCAGAAGGGGACCATGAACAGGATAACTACACACACAGTTTGCTGACAGTCCCATTTCATACACAGTCTCTTGGACTAATCAATAGCAATCACTTTAACTCTCAAAATGTTCTCTTCTTGATAATAAATCATGTGCTCTCCCAGCTGTGGAGGAGGCAGAGCCCACAATAAGTGTGTGCAAAAATAAAATGGTTGTGTTATGGCAGAAAAGAGAAAACCTAGTATTTTTTTAAATTTCTGTAATGAACCAGAACACTGTCTTCGGTGATTTTCATGTTTACTGTATAATGCAATCTGATTTTGTCTTTAAAACAGCAGCTCTATAAGTTTATTATCCTGATTTTACAAATAGAGATATGGAACACTAATCTAATACTTTGCTAAAACTACAGACAATAGTCAGTAAATTTGTAATTTCAACCCATGTCTAACTGGCTACAATTTTTAAAAGTTGAGATTATAAGTGGTATATAACTAGATAGACAGGATAGGCAAATGTAAGACAAATATAAAACTTTATATTTTAAAAATATTTTCAAATATTTTCCTTTTTTACTTTAAAAAATTATTAAATTGTGTTGATAGAATGCTGGATTTTTTTTTCATACAAAAAGTGGAGAATTTTTTTCATAAAAAATAGAGAATGACCCTTCTAGATATGTCTTGAATACTTTAAAATTGAACTATCATTTAATAGCTATCAATGAGGAACTATGGTGGTAACCTTGGCTTAGAAAATTTTATAGAGACCAGTTAGCTCTTTGCAGGTTCTTGGCTACAGTGAGTGACTTTAAGGATAAAGAAAAGACTTAATAGTAAATATCATGAACAACCAATTCACAACTATATACAACATTTATGAAGTTAATTCTAAATTAAAGCCCAAAGGGACAAATGTAAATAAGGGAGGAAAGGAAGAGAGGACAGAAGGAAGGAAGGGAGCAAGGCAGGTAGGGAGGAAGGGAGGGAGGAGGGATCAAATCTGCTGTGAATCAAGTTAGCTTTTATTAAGCCACATGATTATCAATGCATTATAATCTTTTTTTTAGTCTGAGAATATTCATATGAAGGTTTTTGTTATAAGGAATTTTACTTGTACAAATCTCTGGCTAAAATCTGACTTCTACAAATATAAACTGATGAGTAATAGTGCCTGTGATTTTAACAGCCTTACAAAGGAAAGCACTAAGCACCTGATCTGCTGAAGCAACAGCCCTGGGGTTTCTTCCCCCTGTAGACTCGGTTCTCTACCTGAGTAATCCTGCACGTCAGCTATAGCTGTTTGGACCAGAGTAGGCACCTCATAACAGATCAGCCCATTGGAAGCCTCTCCCCAATGGTACTCATGGTGATTACCCCAATCAAAGTATTCATTGTACTGGAAGTTTTGTGTGAAATATACAAAGCGTTATAGCTAGTATATGGACATTTAAAGCACCAAAAACAGACATAGAGCAGATGAGTCATAAAGAGGCCAAATTATAAGTAAGCAGAAACACTGAATGGGGCTTCCCAGGTGGCTCAGTGGGTAGAGAATACATCTGCAATGCAGGGGATGCAGATGTGGGCTCAATCCCTGGGTTGGGAAGATCCTCTGGAGGAGGAAATGGCAACCCACTGCAGTATTTTTTTGCTTGGAGAATCCCACAGACAGAGCAGCCTGGCAGGCTACAGTCCATGGGGTCGCAAAGAATTGGACACGACTGAAGTGTGTCCAACACACACAGAATCGCTGAATAAGCAGAAAGTACACCAAGGAGTAAAGATACTAGTAGAGAGAATGGTAATTAAACAGAATAGTAAAATCAGAGGGAACTCAACAGAGAATTAAAGAACTGTCAGTGAGTGGCCATGAAATGATACTTGTTCCCCAGAGCTGTCTTGAATCCTAAAGGACCCTTCCTTCTGGGATGAGCTCTGTATATCATGGATGAAGCTCAGCTCCCATTTCTTTCCTGTGACCTGGCTGTTACAGTCTTGTGAGGCCCCATCTCTTTTACTGCCACACAGGTAACCTTGTAATAAATCCCCATCATTAGAGAAAGTCTCAGATTCTTACAAACAAATATTTTAACTCAGTTCAGTTCAGTTGCTCAGTCATGTCCTACTCTTTGCAACCCCATGGACTGCAGCACACCAGGCCTCCCTGTTCACCAACTCCTGGAGCCTACCCAAACTCATGTCCATTGAGTCGGTGATGCCATCCAACCATCTCATCCTCTGTCATCTCCTTATCCTCCTGCCCTCAATCTTTCCCAGCATCAGGGTCTTTCCAAATGAGTCAGCTCTTTGCATCAGGTGGACCAAGTATTAGAGTTTGAGCTTCAGCATCAGTCCTTCCAATGAACACTCAGGACAGATCTCCTTTAGGATAGACTGGTTGGATCTCCTTGCAGTCCAAGGGACTCTCAAGAGTCTTCTCCAACACCACAGTTCAAAAGCATCAATTCTTCAGCACTCAGCTTTCTTTATAGTCCGACTCTCACATCCATACATGACTACTGGAAAAACCATAGCCTTGACTAGATGGACCTTTGTTGGCAAAGTAAAGTCTCTGCTTTTTAATATACTGTTTGAATGATTCCTACCTTCCCATCAGCATATAATTAGCAATTGAAAAGTTGTGATAATCATATTTTGAGACAGTGAGAAGTACAGAAATGGAGAAAAAGTTTACAAAGAAGGAAAATAATGATGGTGACCATGAATTATGGGGCTTTAGGGTTTGGAATTGCAGGGGACTGATAGGATTTACAGGCTTAATAGGGCTATCATATACCTCCAGGTGACTTGACTTCATAGCTAATTAACTCCTAGATGTTGGTACAAGTTGCCCCAAGTAGAAAGAGGGAAATCTAGGTTTTAAATGGAATTTGTGTTCCAAATCAAAGTGCTGGCAGTGAACAGGGGCATAGAGGATATTCCTAATTTCTTTTAGTCCCGTAGGTTTGAGTGGCAATCCAGTTCACATAAATGCCTAATTATTTTCTCAATCTAGTTCCACTGGCCTTATGGATGATATTCTTCACACCTTCTTACAATAAACTGATTGACAGTTCTAGTTTTCTGTGCAGTGAAATCAAATATTTTATTAAAATTTGTTTCTGCACACATATGATATAAACAATGCAAGCCTCTCTCTTTGCTTTTGTTCCCCTTCCTTGTTCTCCTTTTCTCTTTTTGAATGGCAGCAGAGTGGTTTGGAGGTAGTAGGAGAGACTGTAAAATCTGCTTTAATAATGTCTTGATGATAAATATTCCCCTGCTCCTTTGGCAGAGGTTAGGTATAGACCACCCCATTCTCATTACAAGTAGGCACTAAGGCCCATCCAGCACAGTCAAAAGTAATTGAATGGAATCAGAGGAAAGCAAAATGGTGAGATCCTGCTGAATATCCCTGAGTTCTTGGTGAGGTGAAGATGGAACAATAGAGCCAGGTTGCTCCAGTCTTGCCCTCTGCTGGACGTTCTGGGGCAACCAGGAGCATTCTGCCACTGAAGCCTCATGGCCACTCACTGTCTCAGCCAGAGGTGTGTGAGACCAGGGAAACACCATCAATGTCAAGTCTGAGGGTGCCTTTTTTTCCCTGAAGGAGTGGCTGACTCACCATAGCATGTTCTTATTTTGGACCTCAAGTCTCTGAGTTGGTTGTCTTTCACCTCCTTCATTGTTTGGGGTCACCTAAGACCCCAGTCCTGCAGCAGGGACTCCATCCACATTTAACTTTGAGTTAAATCAGAGAAGCTTGGAAATTTGGACATAGCTATTTACATATCACTTCTGTCATCTATTAAACTCTAAAAATGGTGTAATACCCTGATAGAACTTGGTAGAACAAGGTCAGTGATGAGGGCAAAATCTTTAAGAGAGTGCTTATTCCTGCTGATATTCAGCTCACATATTTCACTGACATAGGACATTTACTCCCTTAAGAAGGTGTTGCTTGGGCTCCTTCAAAGCCATTGTTATTCAGTCGTTAAATTGTATCCAACTCTTTTGAGACTCCATGAACCACAGCATACCATGCCCTTCTGTCTTCCACTATCTCCTGGAGTTTGCTCAAACTCATGTCCATTGAATCAGTGGTACTAGCCAACTATCTTATCCTCTGTTGCTCTATTCTTTTGCCTTTAATCTTTCCCATCATCAGGGTCTTTTCCAGTGGGTCAACTCTTCACATCAGGGGGCTGAAGTATTGAAGCTTTAGCTTCAGCATCAGTTCTTCCAATGAACATTCAGGGTTGATCTCCTTTAGAATTGACTGCTTTGATCTCCTTGCAGTCCAAGGGACTCTCAAAAGTCTTCTGCTACTGCTGCTAAGTCGCTTCATTCGTGTCCGACTCTGTGCGACCCCATAGACGGCAGCCCACCAGGCTCCCCCGTCCCTGGGATTCTCCAGGCAAGAACACTGGAGTGGGTTGCCTTTTCCTTCTCCAGTGCATGAAAGTGAAAAGTGAAAGTGAAGTCGCTCAGTCATGTCTGACTCTTAGCGACCCCATGGACTGCAGCCTACCAGGCTCCTCCATCCATGGGATTTTCCAGGCAAAAGTACTGGGGTGGGGTGCCATTGCCTTCTCCAGCACCACAATTTGAAAGCATCAATTATTTGTCCCCAAAACCATGCCAAATACAAATATACCATCAAGGTTCACTGTCATTCCCAAATCTTCCATATCCTCAGTCACTGTCTCTGTCACCACAAAGTTGGGGCACAGGAAATACTCTAAGGCATCTTGTCTCATACATCTATTTGTGTCAAATATCTGATAATACCCACTCCTAAAACTTAATTCTGAAAACCAATTAAATGGCCTTGAACATCCAGCACTCACAACATAGGATAATAGTATATTTTCACACCTTTAGTACATGGGTTAATCCACACTTTGCCTCATTTAGCCTAGTTTTTTCTATACCCATACAGTTGGTTAAGGATAAGGGACACTAACAAATAGTTGTCAATAATTCTTTTTTTTTTTTTTTTTTTGCTTAACTTTACAATATTGTGTTGCTTTTACTATACATCAAGATGGATCCGCCGCCAGTATACACGTGTTCCCCATCCTGAACCCTCCTCCCTCTCCCCTCCCCACACCATCCCTCCAGGTCGTCCCAGTGCCCCCAGCCCCAGGCATTTGTTATCGGGCATCGTACCTGGACTGACGACTCGTTTCAGATATGATATCAATAATTCTTTAATATACCTACTCAACTTACTTATCCCTTCCAAGTCATTCCCTCTGGAATTCTCCCTCCACAGTCTGGTGTATTGTGACTTTATTTGAAGTCCGTCAGCTTTAACATAGCTTATATCTCACTCAGGAAGGCAAAGTGCAGTACTCCCAGCCTCTCTCTTAATCTCTCCTTTCTTTCCTTGGTCACTAGAAAACCACTAAATTTATGCTGCAATAGGGAGAAAGTACATCTTCACGTGTTTGTATTTTCATATCCACCTTGTTTCATCCTTGAATGTTTTAGATTTCAGTGATTTTAATGTGAATTGAAATGAAAATCTTAATGACTCTATCATCTCCATTTATATTAGACAAATATACAATCCAATCTACATAAATATACATGCATTCCAAAAAAAAGAGAATACTAATGCACCATACTAAAAAGAAAGTCTCAAAAGAAAATTTTTAAAATAATGTACCTAAATCTGCAACAACTTATTATACTTTACGCATAGGTGAAATTATTTGAAATCATCGAACAACTCTCTACAGTCATGTTAGCAAACCAAAGTTGAGCCCGCTCACTGGGGCACAGTGAAGTGGATGTACTGGTGAAGGGAAGTGCAGCTTTATCACCAAGCAGAGAATCCAGAACAGCTAGTTCTCAAAACACCTGCACTCCCCATGGGTTTCAGCAAAACATGTTTAAAGGCTAGGCGAAGGGGGCAACCCAGGGTGTGTGATCAGCTCTCTACTCGGCTCATCCAATTGGTTGACGGTGAGGTTAACAAAGTGGGGTCATAGGAGTTAACATTATCAACCCTTAGGTGCCAGTAGGTCTAGGGCTGTATCTTCATGGTCAAGTACTTAATTTCTTCCATCTGGTTGTGGTTTTAGCATCGGTAAAACAACTCACATAATGCGCATCAGATACTGTTATCTGGGCACTTTAGAAAGAAGCTAAAGCAGAAAATATGGGGGAGAGGTCTGTCCTAGAAAGGCCCCATAGTCATGATGGTTATAGTTGGGGTTAGAGTTTCTGGAATTTTGAAGTAGAGCAGGGTACAGTTATGACTGTTCTACACTGGTGTTTCTAAAACTTGCATTTATCAACTCAAAATATGCTTCCTTACTTTTTAAAATCAGTCTTAAGAGACTTTCAATAATTACTAACATGTGTTTATAATTTTGCATATTCAGAGTACAAATCTATGATTGAATATCATTACCAGCAGTAAATTAGGTCTATGGTATCTGCTCAGATACAAAATATAAATAATTCAATCTCCTTATATTCAGATTGCAGGGAAGTATAATTCAGTCTTAGGGTTTAATTAAGACAAGCCCTCAAATGTAAAGTGGAATTCTTGTATTTTTAAACAACCAAAATGTAAATGTCACTGAGTGGTAGCAAACTAATGGAAGGCTTCAGTTTTATGTCAAATGCAAGTTTGTGTCAAGTCCATTGAAAGACATCAATAACTACCTCTGATAAACTGTACATGCTGAACCAAAATGATGCCAATATTCCCTTTCAATTTATGTAATTTTATTAAATCATTCTATCATGTATAATTGATACATGTGTATATATGTACATATATATACACATGGGTATACTTCCAACTTACATAATTTTATTGTATATTATACATATATTACACATATTGTATATTATTTATCAGATCAGATCAGTCGCTCAGTCGTGTCCGACTCTTTGCTACCCCATGAATCACAGCACACCAAGCCTCCCTATCCATCACCAACACTCGGAGGTCACTCAGACTCACATCCATAGAGTCAGTGATGCCATCCAGCCATCTCATCCTCTGTCGTCCCCTTCTCCTCTTGCCCCCAATCCCTCCCAGCATCAGAGTTTTCTCCAATGAGTCAACTCTTCACATCAGGTGGCCAAAATACTGGAGTTTCAGCTTTAGCATCATTCCTTCCAAAGAAATCCCAGGGCTGATCTCCTTCAGAAGGGACTGGTTGGATCTCCTTGCAGTCCAAGGGACTCTCAAGAGTCTTCTCCAACACCACAGTTCAAAAGCATCAATTCTTCGGTGCTCAGCCTTCTTCACAGTCCAGCTCTCACATCCATCATCCATACATGACCACAGGAAAAACCATAGCCTTGACTAGGCAAACCTTTGTTGGCAAAGTAATGTCTCTGCTTTTGAATATGCTATCTAGGTTGGCCATAACTTTCCTTCCAAGGAGTAAGCATCTTTTAATTTCATGGCTGCAGTCACTACCTGTAGTGATCTTGGAGCCCAGAAAAATAAAGTCTGACACTGTTTCCCCATCTATTTCCCATGAAGTGATGGGACTGGATGCCATGATCTTCGTTTTCTGAATGTTGAGCTTTAAGCCAACCTTTTCACTCTCCACTTTCACCTTCATCAATAGGCTTTTGAGTTCCTCTTCACTTTCTGCCATAAGGGTGGTGTCATCTGCGTATCTGAGGTGATTGATATTTCGCCCAGCAATCTTGATTCCAGCTTGTGTTTCTTCCAGTCCAGCGTTTCTCATGTACTCTGCATATAAGTTAAATAAACAGGGTGACAATATACAGCCTTGTACTCCTTTTCCTATTTGGAACCAGTCTGTTGTTCCATGACCAGTTCTAACTGTTGCTTCCTGACCTGCATACAAATTTCTCAAGAGGCAGATCAGGTGGTCTGGTATTCCCATCTCTTTCAGAATTTTCCACAGTTTGTGGTGATCCACACAGTCAAAGGCTTTGGCATAGTCAATAAAGCAGAAATAGATGTTTTTCTGGAACTCTCTTGTTTTTTTGATGATCCAGTGGATGTTGGCAATTTGATCTCTGGTTCCTCTGCCTTTTCTAAAACCAGCTTGAACATCAGGAAGTTCACTGTTCACATATTGCTGAAGCCTGGCTTGGAGAATTTTGAGCATTACTTTACTAGTGTGTGAGATGAGTGCAATTGTGTGGTAGTTTGAGCATTCTTTGGCATTGCCTTTCTTTGGGATTGGAATGAAAACTGACCTTTTCCAATCCTGTGGCCATTGCTGAGTTTCCAAATTTGCTGGCATATTGAGTGCAGCACTTTCACTTCTACACTTTCATCATATTATTTATATATATACACACATACATATATATATATATATATACACACATACATATATATATATATATATATATATATATATCAGGTTGTTAAAAATCACTTTGGTGCCTTATTTGATGGCTCAGTTCAGTTCAGTCACTCAGTCGTGTCCAACTCTTTGCAACCCCATGGACTGCAGCACACCAGGCTTCCCCGTCCATCACCAACTCCCGGAGTTCACTCAAACTCATGTCCATCGAGTCGGTGATGCCATCCAACCATCTCATCCTCTGTTGTCTCCTTCTCCTCCTACCTTCAATCTTTCCTAGCATCAGGGTCTTTTCCAAGAAGTCAGTTCTTTGCATCAGGTGGCCAAAGTATTGGAGTTTCAGCTTCAGCATCAGTCCTTCCAATGACTATTCAGGACTGATTTCCTTTAGGATGGACTGGTTTGTTCTCCTTGAGTCCAAGGGCCTCTCAAGAGTCTTCTCCAATACCACAGTTCAAAAGCATCAATTCTTCAGTGCTCAGCTTTCTTTATAGTCCAACTCTCCCATCCATACATGACTACTGGAAAAACCATAGCTTTGACTAGACAGACTTTTGTCAGCAAAGTAATGTCTCCAAATGGTGGCTACCAAATTTCAAATTGATTATAATTCCAGGTTGGACATTTCACCACCAATATCCAAAATATTTACTGAGGTCTATTATGACCAACCTAGATAGCATCTTCAAAAGCAGAGACATTACTTTGCAAACAAAGGTTCGCCTAGTCAAGGCTATGGTCTTTCCTGTGGTCATGTATGGATGTGAGAGCTGGACTGTGAAGAAGGCTGAGAGATGAAGAATTGATGCTTTTGAACTGTGGTGTTGGAGAAGACTCTTGAGAGTCCCTTGGACTGCAAGGAGATCCAACCAGTCCATTCTGAAGGAGATCAGCCCTGGGATTTCTTTGGAAGGAATGATGCTAAAGCTGAAACTCCAGTATTTTGGCCACCTCATGCGAAGAGTTGACTCATTGGAGAAGACTCTGATGCTGGGAGGGATTGGGGGCAGGAGGAGAAGGGGACGACAGAGGATGAGATGGCTGGATGGCATCACTGACTCAATGGATGTGAGTCTGAGTGACCTCCAGGAGTTGGTGATGGACAGGGAGGCCTGGCGTGCTGTAGTTCACGGGGTCGCAAAGAGTCGGACACGACTGAGCAACTGATCTGATCTGATCTGATTATGGTAAGAGTATTTTTTGTTGCAACATTCTTGATTCTCCTGCTCATTCTCCTGTCATGGATACTCCAAGAGTTTTCCTATGGAGAGTGTCAAAGTCAATAAGTGCTGTCAGATTTCTGATCTTAAAGTGAGCTATCAGCCTTGTTGTTGTAAGTGGGTTATTTCAGAGTAAAAAAGAGTTAGGGGTTTGACATTGAAATGACAAGTTCCCTTTGCCTCTAATCTTGAAATTGATGTTTACAAGGAACACAGTATTACATGTATTTTGAACTAAGAGAAAATTCTACTCAAAACTCAAGGTTAGTTTGTGGTGAATGTCTAAGCTATTCTCTTGTTAGCCCCAGCTCTTACTTTTCCAAGGATGTCACACTGTAACCACAAAGACCTCATCCACATGGCCCCTTGGGAGATGACACTCTTCCCTGACTTCACCCCAGGGCCCCAGTTGATTGGACCAGATGTTGCTACTCATTCAAGTTGGGCCAAGTAAAGTCCTCCTTGGGGATTCTTTTGAACTGAAACTGAGAAAGTAGGTCAGTCTTTAGTGTCAGTGGAAAATTTAATATGGAAAATTCATAGACTATTTATGGCTTATATTCAACTCTCTGTCTCTCATCAGAGATGAGAAACGTTACATCCTGATGGCATTCAAATCCATGGGCACAGGGGGCTTGTGAGAACCAGCTACTTCTCTGAAATTCGGTTGTTCAATTCTTCCATGGATTCCAGGAGGTGATTTTAAGTCTGATAAGGCAATGGCACCCCACTCCAGTACTCTTGCCTGGAAAATCCCATGGATGGGGGAGCCTGGTAGGCTGAAGTCCATGGGGTCGCTGGGAGTCGGATACGACTGAGTGACTTCACTTTCACTTTTCACTTTCATGCATTGGAGAAGGAAATGGCAACCCACTCCAGTGTTCTTGCCTGGAGAATCCCAGGGACAGGGGAGCCTGGTGGCTGCCGTCTGTGGGGTCACACAGAGTCGGACACGACTGAAGTGACTTAGCATAGCATAGCATAGCATGGTTACTTAGGACTTCCCTGGGGACTTCCCTGGTGGCTCAGTGGTAAAGAACCCACCTGCCAATGTAAGAGACTTAGGTGACGTGGGTTCAATCCCTGGGTCAGGAAGATCTCCTGGAGGAGGGCATGGCAACCCACTCCAGTATTCTTGGCTGGAGAATCCCATGGACAGAGGAACCTGGAGGGCTACAGTTTGTGCAGTCACAAAGAGTCGGACACGACTAAGGTGACAGCACACACACACACACACACACACACACACAGTAACTTACAACCAAGAGTCTGGTTCCTACAGGGACAGAACCTTAAATGTTGACCAGGTAGGGTGGGAGTGAGTATCTTTTTGAAAGTCAGAGCTTTCCAATCCAACAATTTGATATCTACACTTTCATTAATAGGCATACCTTTTGAAGGCTGTAAAGCAATCGGTTAAACTACTACCTGTTATCTCTTGGATTCAGACCAAGTAATTACGGAGGCTTGAGCCTTGGGCAACATGGTGGGAAATGCTGTCATCACTATCATAGGATGCTGGGTACTCCTTTCAGCATCCATCAAGTTGAGGCACAGACAACCTGACTCATCTGAAAGTTGACAGGAAACAAAGGGACAGATGATACAGCTTTGCCAAAGAAAGAGTATTCTGGAGGACTTCCCTGGTGGCCCAGTGGTTGCTTCCAGTGCCTCTACTGCAGGGGCTGTGGGTTTGCTCCCTGGTCAGGGAACTAAGGTCCCACGTGCATTGCAAGGGCTCAACCAAAAAAAAGAAAAAAAAAAAGATAATTCTCCGTGGACTCAGTAATCTGAGGCCTCTGAAGTTCAGGTAACAATACAATTTGATAAATTGCCACAAACTCTGTCTCACCCCAAAGTAGCAAGCTAAAAGGAAAAATACTGGCTTCTAGCAATTGGAATGGGTATATTTCAAAAGACCCAGCATTCTTAGCAATATCTGATTCTTTGGCACTTCCTATATACCTACTACAAGAAAAATACAAAACACACACACACACACACACACAAAAAAAAAAACCTTCTATTAAAAAGTTCACTTCAGGGACTTCCCTAGTGGTCCAGTGGTTAAGAATCCACCTTACAATTCAGAGGACATAGGTTTGATCCCTAGTCCAGAAACTAAGATCCCATATGCTGGGAAACTAAAGATCCCATATGCAGTGGAGCAAATTAAGCCTATGCTCTGGAGCCTGCACACCACAATTATTGAGCCTTCCTAAAGTCCTCATGCTGAAACAAAGGATCCTGCTTGCTGTAACTACAACTCAAGGCAGCCAAATAAACAAATGCGTATTTTTAAAATTCATTCAGTTCAGTTCAGTTCAGTCACTCAGTCATGTCCAGCGCTTTGCAGCCCCATGGACTGCAGCATGCCAGACCTCCCTGTCCATCACCAACTCCCGGAGTTCACTCAAACTCATGTCCATTGAGTTGGTGATGCTACCCAACCATCTCAGTTTAGTTAAACATGGCAAATTGACCTTAGTCTCCTCTTTCTCCTTTAACCCTACTAAAATGATAGTTAAAGGAGATAAAAAAGATAGAAACCAAAAGGCAAAGTAAATTGGAGACCAAACAACGGCAGAGGAAAGATTTTAATAAAATTTTCAAGGATGGAAAAATGGATGGAGTGGTAGTAACTAACTTAGCAGAGTTGAAAAACTTTTAAGAACTTATAAAGAGAGAATACAGACAGGAAATGAACCAACACACTACAGCACCCACAAAAGACTCATGGGTAAGTGAGAGGCCAGGTAAGTGTTAGGTGCAAAATGGAACATAGATGGATTTAATGACAATCTAAACAGGGAGTTGCTGGATTTGCCAGCTCTCTTCTCCAATCGAGCAGAACAGGTAACCCCTTAGTAATTCCCCCAGAAAAGCTGGAAGATTTATTCTTCGAGGAAACCTAAGCAACAAGAGTCTAGACTGAGGGAGGCAATAACTGTGGCAAAGTTAAGACTGAAACAGAGATTAGTGAAAATATACATATTGAACTGTCAGACTCTAAAGCCTTTTACTGTGAGCAGAATTCTTCTCTGAAGAAACGGAACAGCCTGAGACAAAAGACACCCACAGAGGTTTTTGGCATCCTCTGACAAAAAGGCAGTTTCAACAATCTGTGACTCCTACAGTGAACCCCAGGAGTCAGAACCTTGATGCACACATACACAACTTCCAATCCACTTTCTAGCGACTCACTCTTCACTATGCACAGAGAGCCCAGGATCACCAGATCTGAGGAACTCTTCAAATGTCTGAGACGAGCATCAAAGTAAACAAAAGGATCCCAGAGGAAGGAAAGGCAGGGAAACCAGAAAAAAAGTTAATCCTGTGATTAATAACCTCAGACAGATAATAAGAGTGGCATGGCAGATGCTAATGGAGGGATTTGCTTTGGATCAAGCACTGTTCTAAGTGCTTTTAACTCACTGAACAATCCTTTGATGAAGGTTTTGGGCCCATTTCACAGATGAGAAAATTTAGTAATTTGTCCAAGTTTACACAACCAGTAAATAACAGAGCTGGGATTTGAGTATAAATTGTCTGGTTTCGGGTCCACCTCTTAACCATAGCTTATAACATAGCAATATAAGAAATTATCCTGTGTCCATGAAACCAGTTGTATCCATATAAGAATAAGACAGAAATCTTTGGCATGATGTGATAATCATAATAAATAATATTAATAAAAGAGGGCTTCCTTAGTGGCTCAGCCAATGCAGGAGACATAGATTTGATCCCTGATCCAAGAAGATCGCACATGCCATGGAGCAACTAAGCCTGTGAGCCACAACTACTGAGCCTGTGCTCTGGAGCCCAGGAGCCACAATTATTGAAGCCTACAAGCCCTAGAACCTATGCTCCACAACAAGAGACACCACAAGAGCTGTGTGAATGACAACTTGAGAGCAACCCCTACTTTCTGCAACTTGAGAAAATTCTGTACAGCAGCAAAGACCCAGCACAGCCAAAAATAAAGAAAATACATTTTTTAAATATTAATAGAAGAATCAAAATAATATTTTAAGAATTCTCCAAGAAAGTTGTATTTAAAATAAAATAAACAAAGATAATAAAATCAGATACTCAGTACAGAAGATCTAGTACGTGACTAATAGTAGTTCCAAAATGAAAGGACAGAAAGAATAAAAACAACGAAATTATCAAAAACTATAATGATGGTGATGATAACAATGACAAATCCTACTGGGATAAAGGAGCTAGTCTAAAGGTGGTGTTGATATTTCGTCCCAGGCTTCCCTTGACTAAGCACCATGTCCTGAAAGGTCTGCTACTCTAAGGAGAAACTGTGTAAATCTTAGGGTGTCATCTGAATAAACGGTCTGTTGTACTCAGAACTGACTTCATGGATGGGTGGCCAGTGCAGTCACACAGCTTGCCATGCTCAGAAGAGCTCTGTGCTTGGAGTAATGCTCAGGTGTCACCATCTCTAATTCTTAACACCACTGTCTTTATACTTCCGTTTTGTCAGTGAGTCTGAAAGGACAGTGGAGCATGAGTACAGAAGATGCATGCAGTCTGCACAGGGACCATTCCCAGCTGCTCTGTTCACAGATGGCATTCTCCGTGCCCCACAAGTTAGATGCTCCAGTGGACCCACAGTGGCAGGAGTCCAGCAGGGCAAGCATGTTGTGTCTGTGACCGAGTAAGTGGAGGTGTTGACAATCCCAGAAGGCCACCTCCCCGCTCCATTCTCAGCTCAGAAAGAAGGCAATGGTGGCCTGAGAAACATTAAAAGCTGAGAAACCCTGTCATGTCCTTTCTTATTTGTGTAAATTCCCTGTATTAACCAACCACTTACACTGAAAATGGTAACATGGAAGTTAAGGGGGAAAAGGTAAAGATAGAATAGCCCATATTTTGCATTTGTCAAGAAGTGAAATAACATTTTAGTTATTTTTTTCATGTCATCTGTTAAGAGAAAATTACATATACCTGTATAAAATACAAATTATGGAATTTCAGTGATTCTGCATACAAGTTAAATGGTCTTATATTTGCATTGAGAATTGACAGTGTACAATACAAAGAATGATAAAATTCATGCTAACAATGAAAAGTTATATATATATATATATATTTACTTACTATGACATTAAATAAATTAAAAACACTGTGACAATTCAAGAGAAATACTATTACTGGGAACCCTTTATACTCTAATACTTCTAATGGCACATTTTTGAGCAATTCTCAATACACCAAGTCACATACACACACACACACGTGCGCCCACCTCTACCAGTCATTGCATTCTTCAGGTCCTGTGGTTAAGCGTTCAGACTCCTTTTGTTACCGCAAAGGCAGAAACCACTAACTTACAGATGAAAGGGTGCCAAGAGTGTGTAATGCTGCCACCGTGAACTGACCCAATCCTGACCTGTTTTATACTAACAGGCTATACCAGTTCTGAAAATGTCCACTAGAGTGTGCACTCTTTCCAATTCATTGAGGATGACTCAAACTAGTGATATTAAAAGCAATCTACTCCAACCCTCCAAACTCATCCAAATGGACCTTCTAAATTAAGCAGTCAATATTAGGGATCTCAAAAAGAAAACAGACGATTTGCATTTAGTGGGTCGAGTGGCCAATGAGGAAGTAGCAACAACTACCTACCTTAGTCCAACGGCAGGATAATTTTTAATCTAAGAGCTGGCAACCTCAGGATAAATGTGTCAGGCACCACATACACCATGATTTACTGGCATCACCTACACACATACACACATACAATCCCTATTTCCAGAAAAAGACGAAGAAGTAGAGATGAATCCCAGATCAGTAACCAGGTGGGAGAGATGTAACCTGAGCAGCAGTCCTGCCTGACCACCAGAGCTCAGCCTTTTCCAATAGTTGCCCTTGTCTCTCTGCTGCTGTGTAACAAAGCAGGGCAGCTGCTACAGTTTGTTAACTCAAAAGCAGTATTAGCTGTCAGTGATCAATCACTAGGCTTTTAACTGTATGTCTTACAATATAGACAGATCACACAGCTACCAAGAGTGGAGGACATACCATCAGATTAGTCTGCTTGTGACACCACACAGCCCTCCATAGAGAGAGTTGGGGAGAGACAAACATGTAACCTGGGCAGCTGAGATCGCTGATACTCATTATTAAGGAAATACAAATGGACATTTTTCAATAGTGATTTTGTTTAATGCTCAAAATAGCATTTAGTATATTATCTTTTCCTAAACTGAAATTCACGTGTTTAATACAGTTCAGTTCAGTTCAGTCACTCAGTCATGTCCAACTCTCTGCAACCCCATGAATCGCAACACACCAGGCCTCCCTGTCCATCACCAACTCCCAGAGTTCACTCAAACTCACATCCATCGAGTCGGTGATGCCATCGAGCCATCTCGTCCTCTGTCATCCCCTTCTCCTCCTGCCCCCAATCCCTTCCAGCATCAGAGTCTTTTCCAATGAGTCAGCTCTTCACATGAGATGGCCAAAGTACTGGAGTTTCAGCTTTAGCATCATTCCTTCCAAAGAACACCCAGGGCTGATCTCCTTTAGAATGGACGGGTTGAATCTCCTTGCAGTCCAAGGGACTCTCAAGAGTCTTCTCCAACACCACAGTTCAAAAGCATCAATTCTTTGGCACTCAGCCTTCTTCACAGTCCAGCTCTCACATCCATACATGACCACAGGAAAGACCATAGCCTTGACTAGATGAACCTTTGTTGGCAAAGTAATGTCTCTGCTTTTGAATATGCTATCTAGGTTGGTCATAACTTTCCTTCCAAGGAGTAAGCGTCTTTTAATTTCATGGCTGCAGTCACCATCTGCAGTGATTTTGGAGCACAACGTCTTCCCACAGTCTGTCAGCACACTCAATGTTACTCTTTTTTTTTTCCTAGGAGTATGAAACCAAAATTTCTGTACAAACTCAACCTGTTTCACTTCATGGTAGCAACTGACTTATTTGCTTCTGTAGGGCTGGTCTCTTTTTCCCCTCTCACTATTAACTCTAGAAATCTCTGAAACTACCACTGTTTCCCCATCAACCAAGATGTTCCAGACTTACCTTGCTTTACTTGTTCCATGTTTAGCAGTGGCCACCCTCAACGAGACCTAGTGCATTTTGGAGAAAGATAGTACGAAGTCCTATAATCTAGTCCTACTCCGCATTTTCACCATTCATATCACCGTTGGCAGTAACTACGAACTATTAGAAGCTGTATCATTTATTTTAGTAGCTCAGGAGTAGACTTTCAAAGTCATTACTTCAGCTACTTATGTGAACTAACTAGTGTTAGCCAGGATTGTCAAAGCAGTGGATTTTATCTGCAATGCACGTTGATCTCTAGTGTAGGTACTCTGGTGATAGTAAATGGGGTTAAATACAAAAACTGGTTTCTCTAAAATGGTAGAAACTTCTAATGGGTCCAGATCTACACATAACCAAGCACGGTCCAGTTCTGGTTGATTTTTCTGCCCTATCAAATGTAGGGTAGAAAATTCTATTAACACACTCTGGCAAAATGTCCCTTGGCTGTTGGTCTCTGTTAACAAAGAAGCAATTCAATAAAATGAAGTCCATTCACATCACTCTTCTTACCAGCACTGCCCTTGTGATGAAATATATATTCTGACCAGTGTATGGAGGGGTTGGGGTTTCCTTTGACTTTACTTTCACCTGAAATAGGACATTTTATTACAGCTTTCTTAATTTTTTGTACCTGTTACATATCATTTATGAATGTAGTAGATAAATTTGTTATCTAATCCATAGATTAAAAACTCTATATAAAGAGTATCTCTTTTTTTATATTAAGCTTCTGAGTTATCTCTGTACTTCATACCAAAGAATGTTAATTTTTAAAGATTGTCTCAAGTGATCAGCTCGGAAAATGCAATGGCACCCCACTCCAGTACTCTTGCCTGGAAAATCCCATGGATGTGGGAGCCTTGTGGGCTGCTGTCTATGGGGTTGCACAGAGTTGGACACGACTGAAGTGACTTAGCAGCAGCAGCAGCAAGTAATCAGCCATTTGAATACAGACCATCCTTAGTAATCAAGGAAAGTCATGGATGGAAAAACTGCTGTTTTCTAACAAAAACCTGCAGGATTTAGAATGCACTGGCACATTTTCAGCAAGCTAAATTGGAAACTTTAATCAGGAACTGAAAATCTGACCATTTCCAAAGAATAGAAGAGTCAGAGGTGAGAAGATGCTCACCTGGTCTATGCTCCTCATGGGTCTCTTAACTGAATTACTAATAATGGGAGAAGACAGTGCACTCATAAAAGTTTCTTTATGGACTTTGCTTAAAATCATTCCTCTGTCTAGATCTTCTGAGGGATCCTTCCTAGGGAGAACATTGACTTCAGGTCATGTAAAATCTTTTGAGGGGCTTGTCTTTGGGATTCTTGGCCCGGGTGAGCCCATCACCATAGCAAGATAAACTAACTCACCCTGTTATGCTTATGTAACTGATCTGTGCCCCCGAGGTCTCCTGCTCCTGAGATCCACACCTGGAACAAGGTTCTGTAGCGCAAAGGCCTTAATGCAGATGCTTGTAGAGGCCAGCGAGGAATGTACATGGATGCACCTGACTGCTGAAAGACAGAAGGGGAGGTAATCTGCGGCAGACTGCTCCATACCTACCCACCTCCTGGCTCCCAGCAAGCCAGATCTTAAGTTGTCAAACCTTCCTCTTTCTCAAGAGTAACTGGTTAGAGATGTCAGATAAGCAGAATGGGATTTATCATACTATCAACTCATGACATATTATCTTCATTTATTCTTTATTTTATTTTAGAGGTTTATCCCCTTCATCCTATATAATCTACTTTCCCTCCCCCTCCATATGCTCCTAGCCTAAAATATTAAATATCTGTACTTTCAATTCGGGGAAGGCAATGGCACCCCACCCCAGTACTTTTGCCTGGAAAATCCCATGGACGGAGGAGCCTGGTAGGCTCCAGTCCATGAGGTCGCTAAGAGTCGGACACGACTGAGCGACTTCACTTTCCCTTTTCACTTTCATGCATTGGAGAAGGAAATGGCAACCCACTCCAGTATTCTTGCCTGGAGAATCCCAGGGACGGGGGAGCCTGGTGAGCTTCCATCTATGGGGTCGCACAGAGTCGGACACGACTGAAGCGACTTAGCAGCAGCAGTACTTTCAATTCAACTTCATTATTTTTATTCATATATGTATATGTGAAAATCTTTAAAAAATATTATTGTTTGGGTATGTTTAAGTTACATAAACAGTGTAGGATTACAAAATTTATATTTTAGAGATGTATTCATGTGGCTAAACATTACTTGGGTGATTCCTTGTGACTGATATATATAGGTCAATAATTTGACTTAATCAGTCCCTGCTTTTTTCCGCCCACAAATAATGCTGTGTTAAACATCTTCGTAAAAATCTCATGGTACACTCTTATGAGGGTTTCCTACTGTTTAAAGTCTATATAGTAATTACTACTATTACTATCTTACTATTGCATACAGTCCAGTCACTCAGTCATGTCTGAATCTTTGCAACCCCATGGACTGGCAGCATGCCAGGCTTCCCTGTCCATCACCAACTCCCTGAGCTTGCTCAAACTCATGTTCACCGAGTCGGTGATGCCATCCAACCATCTCATCCTCTATCGTCCCCTTCTCCTCCTGCCTTCAATCTTGCCCAGCACTGGGGTCTTTTCCAAGGAGTCAGTTCTTTGCATCAGGTGGCCAACTATTAGAGCTTGAGCTTCAGCATCAGTCCTTCCAATGAATATCCAGTACTGATATCCTTTAGGATTGACTGGTTTGATCTCCTTGCAATCCAAGGGACTCTCAAGAGTCTCTTGAAGTATAGTAATACTATAGAATTACTATACAGTAAATACTTAATTCCATGAAATTATTCTATTGCTTTCAAAGTGACTATACAGTCTACATGGTCCCCAGCAGTGCTGATGCTTTCCACCTCCCCACATCCTCATCAGCATCTGATACCCATCTATCTATATTTTGCACAGTCTCCTGGTGGTCTAGTGGCTAGGATGCAGTGCTTTCATCTCCAAGGCCTGGGTTCACATCAGGGAAGATGTGTTTTTTTGGAGCTCCCCAGGGGGCGCTACGGAGAAGGCACTGGCAACCCACTCCAGAACTCTTGCCTGGAAAATCCCATGGGCGGAGGAGCCTATGGGGGACCCCATAAGCTGCGGTCCATGGGGTCGCTAAGAGTCGGGCACGACTGAGCGACTACACTCTCACTTTTCACTTTCATGCATTGGAGAAGGAAATGGCAACCCACTCCAGTGTTCTTGCCTGGAGAATCCCAGGGACGGGGGAGCCTGGTGGGCTGCCGTCTATGGGGTCACACAGAGTCGGACACGACTGAAGTGACTTAGCAGCAGGGGGCGCTAATGATAAAAAAACCTGCCTGCCAACACAGGAGACATCAGAAATGCAGGTTCTATCACTGGGTCAGGAAGATCCCTTGGAGGAGGAAATGGCAACCCACTCCAATATTCTTGCCTGGAGAATCCCATGGACAGAGGAGCCTGGTGGGCTACAGTTCATGAGGTCACAAAGAGTCAGACATGACTGACGTGATTTAGCATGCATGCATATCTGTATTTTCTCCTCTCTAAACAGTATCTCAGACTTTTAATTTGTATTTTATTGATTGTTGGGATGTTAATATCTCATCTGTGTATTTTTAACTATTAAGGTAGCTTAATCATAATCCTTGCCATTTTTTGGTTCTTTTTCTTGCTTCCTTATAGGAATTTACCCTCTTATTACAAAGATATTAATTTTTAGTCCTAAATATTTTATAGGTCCTCTTCTGAAATATCACTTATTCCTAAATTTTGTCAATGGCACCCTTTATTGTCTTTCATTAAGCACCAACTGAAAAGTTGAAGTGCACACCTTCCAGACTGCATTGCAGTTGTGAATGGCCAGATAACTAATTTTGAGGTAATAAAACATACTCATAAACTACTGTGTATAAAATGAATAAGCTATAAAGATATATTGTATAACATAGGGAATATAACCAAAATCTTACAAAAACTATCAGATCAGATCAGTCACTCAGTCATGTCTGACTCTTTGGGACCCCATGAATTGCAGCACGCCAGGCCTCCCTGTCCATCACCAACTCCCGGAGGTCACTCAGACTCACATCCATCGAGTCAGTGATGCCATCCAGCCATCTCATCCTCTGTTGTCCCCTTCTCCTCCTGCCCCCAATCCCTCCCAGCATCAGAGTCTTCTCCAGTGAGTCAACTCTTCACATGAGGTGGCCAAAATACTGGAGTTTCAGCTTTAGCATCATTCCTTCCAAAGAAATCCCAGGGCTGATCTCCTTCAGAATGGACTGGTTGGATCTCCTTGCAGTCCAAGGGACTCTCAAGAGTCTTCTCCAACACCACAGTTCAAAAGCATCAATTCTTCGTCTCTCAGCCTTCTTCACAGTCCAGCTCTCACATCCATACATGACCACAGGAAAGACCATAGCCTTGACTAGGCAAACCTTTGTTGGCAAAGTGATGTCTCTGCTTTTGAATATGCTATCTAGGTTGGTCATAACTTTCCTTCCAAGGAGTAAGCGTCTTTTAATTTCATGGCTGCAGTCACCATCTGCAGTGATTTTGGAGCCCAGAAAAATAAAGTCTGACACGGTTTCCACTGTTTCCTCATCTATTTCCCATGAAGTGATGGGACCAGATGCCATGATCTTCATTTTCTGAATATTGAGCTTTAAGCCAACTTTTTCACTCTCCTCTTTCACTTTCATCAAGAGGCTTTTGAGTTCTTCTTCACTTTCTGCCATAAGGGTGGTGTCATCTGCATATCTGAGGTGATTGATATTTCTCCCAGCAATCTTGATTCCAACTTGTGTTTCTTCCAGTCCAGCATTTCTCACGATGTACCCTGCATGTAAGTTAAATAAGCAAGGTGACAATATACAGCCTTGACGTACTCCTTTTCCTATTTGGAACCAGTCTGTTGTTCCATGTCCAGTTCTACCTGTTGCTTCCTGACTTACATACAAATTTTTCAAGAGGCAGATCAGGTGGTCTGGTATTCCCCTCTCTTTCAGAATTTTCCACAGTTTATTGTTATCTACACAGTCAAAGGCTTTGGCATAGTCAATAAAGCAGAAATAGATGTTTTTCTGAAACTCTCTTGCTTTTTTGCTGATCCAGCAGATGTTGGCAATTTGATCTCTGGTTCCTCTGCCTTTTCGGAAACCAGCTTGAACATCAGGAAGTTCACTGTTCACATATTGCTGAAGCCTGGCTTGGAGAATTTTGAGCATTACTTTACTAGCGTGTGAGATGAGTGCAATTGTGCAGTAGTTTGAGCATTCTTTGGCATTGCCTTTCTTTGGGATTGGGATGAAAACTGATTTTTTCCCATCCTGTGGCCACTGCTGAGTTTTCCAAATTTGCTGGCATATTGAGTACAGCACTTTCACAGCATCATCTTTTAGGATTTGAAATAGCTCAACTGGAATTCCGTCATCTCCACTAGCTTTGTTTGTAGTGATGCTTCCTATGGCCCACTTGACTTCACATTCCAGGATGTCTGGCTCTAGGTCAGTGATCACACCATCGTGATTATCTGGGTCATGAAGATCATTTTTGTACAGTTCTTCTGTGTATTCTTGCCACCTCTTTTTAATATCTTTTGCTTCTGTTAGGTACATACCATTCCTGTCCTTTTTGAGCCCATCTTTGCATGAACTGTTCCCCTTCTTATTTCTAATTTTCTTGAAGAGATCTCTAGTCTTTCCCATTCTATTATTTTCCTATATTTCTTTACATTGATCACCGAGGAAGGCTTTCTTATCTCTCCTTGCTATTCTTTGGAACTCTGCCTTCAAATGGATATATCTTTCCTTTTCTCCTCTGCTTTTCACTTCTCTTCTTTTCACAGCTATTTTGTAAGGCTTCCCCACACAGCCATTTTGCTTTTTTTGTATTTCTTTTTCTCTGGGATGGTCTAGATCCCTGTTTCCTATACAATGTCAGGAACCTCCATCCATAGTTCATCAGGCATTCTGTCTATCAGATCTAGTCCCTTAAATCTATTTTTCACTTCCACTGTATAATCATAAGGAATTTAATTTAGGTCATACCTGAATGGTCTAGTGGTTTTCCCTACTTTCTTCAATTTACGTCTGAATTTGGGAATAAGGGGTTCAGGATCTGAGCCACAGTCAGCTCCCAGTCTTGTTTTTGCTGACTGTATAGAGCTTCTCCATCTTTGGCTGCAAAGAATATAATCAATCTGATTTTCATATTGACTATCTGGTTATGCCCATGTGTAGAGTCTGTTTGCTATAACCAGTGTGTTCTCTTGGCAAAACTGTATTAGCATTTGCCCTGCTTCATTCTGTACTCCAAGGCCAAATTTGCCTGTTACTCCAGGTGTTTCTTGACTTCCTACTTTTGTATTCCAGTCTACTATAATGAAAAGGACATCTTTTGGGGGTGTTAGTTCTAGAAGGTCTTGATTTCCAACAGAAAATTGGATTAAAGATTTACTGAGCATAACCCTACCCATCAGAACAAGACCCAGTTTGCCTCTCAGTCTCTCCCATCAAGAAGCTTCCATAAGCCTCTTATCCTTTTCCATCAGAGGGCAGATTGACTGAAAACCACAATCACAGGAATCTAACCAATCTGATCACAGGGACCACAGCCTTGTCTAACTCAATGAAACTATGAGCCAAGCCATGTAGGGCCACCCAAGATGGACGGATCATGGTGGAGCTCTGACAAAACATGGCCCACTGGAGAAGGGAATGGCAAACCACTATTCTTGCCTTGAGAACCCCATGAACAGTATGAAAAGGCAAAAAGATAGGACACTGAGAGATGAACTCTCCAGGTCAATAGGGATCCAACATGCTACTGGAGGTCAGTAGAGAACTAATTCCAGAAAGAATGAAGGGATGGAGCCAAAGCAAAAACGACATCCAGTTGTGGATGTGACTGTTGATAGAAGCAAAGTCTGCTGTAAAGAGCAATATTGCAAAGGAACCTGGAATGTTAGCTCCATGAATCAAGGCAAATTGGAAGTAGTCAAACAGGAGATGGCAAGAGTGAATGTTGACATTTTAGGAATTAGCAAACTAAAATGGACTGGAATGGGTGAATTTAACTCAGATGACCATTATATCTACTACTGTGGGCAAGAATCCCTTAAAAGAAACAGAGTAGCCATCATAGTCAACAAAACAGTCCAAAATTCAGTACTTGGATGCAATCTCAAAAATGACAGAATGATCTCTGTTCGTTTCCAAGGCAAACCATTCAATATCACAGTAATTCATGCCTATACCCTGACCAGTAATGCTGAAGAAGCTGAAGTGGAATGATTCTATGAAGACTCACAAGACCTTCTGGAGCTAACACCCAAAAAAGATGTCATTTTATTATAGGGTACTGGAATGTAAAAGTTGGTTCTGCTTATGGATAAACAAAACACTTGTGGCTCAGACATTAAAGAATCATCCTGCAATGCATGGCACCTGGGTTTGATCCCTGGTTTGGGAAGATCCCCTGAGAAGGGAATGGCTACCTACCCAATCCAGTATTTTTGCCTGGAGAATTCCACGGGCAGAGAAGCCTGGCAGACTACTGCTGCTGCTGCTAAGTTGCTTCAGTCGTGTCGAACTCTATGCGGCCCCATAGACGGAAGCCCACCAGGCTCCCCCGTCCCCGGGATTCTCCAGGCAAGAACACTGGAGTGGGTTGCCATTTCCTTCTCCAATGCATGAAAGTGAAAACTCAAAGTGAAGTCTCTCAGTCGTGTCTGACTCTTAGCGACCCCATGGACTGCAGCCTATCAGGCTCCTCCATTCGTGGGATTTCCCAGGCAAGAGTACCGGAGTGGGGTGCCATCGCCTTCTCCACTGGCAGACTACATGAGGTTGCAAAAAGTCAGACACTATTAAGAGACTAACACTATCACTTTCACTTTTTCATGGATAAATAAAGAACTTTCTATTAATCAGCATATATCAATAAATTCGGGGAAGGCGATGGCACCCCACCCCAGTACTCTTGCCTGGAAAATCCCATGGACAGAGGTCCCTGGTGGGCCGCTGTCCATGGGGTCGCTGAGAGTCGGACCCGACTGAGCAACTTCACTTTCACTTTTCACTTTCATGCATTGGAGAAGGAAATGGCAACCCACTCCAGTGTTCTTGCCTGGAGAATCCCAGGGACGGGGGAGCCTGGTGGGCTTCCGTCTATGGGGTCGCACAGAGTCGGGCACGACTGAAGCGACTTAGCAGCAGCAGCAGCATGAATAAATTACCACCTTTTCCTGTCTACCTAGGGTTCTCTTTCTCCATTAGTCCTGGCCTTCTTCCAGCCCAGGCACCCTCCCACAACACCCTCCACCAACCCTCCTGACCCACCAATTCTCTTTGGGGAACATGCCTTCCATAATCCCATTTACAGCCACTCCCACTTGCTCTCCAAAGACATGCATTTAAAGCAAAATTACACTGGCATGAGAGAATATGAGCAGATGTTTGGAAAATAATCTAGACAATTGGGACAAGACACTTTATCTTATAAAACTCTGCCATGCTTTGTGAAGTTCAGATGTCACTGGTTCATCATCTCTACCATCTTCATCAAAGAAAAATAACAAGCTAAAGTGGAGCTTCAGCATTTATGAGAAGCACAAATAAATCTTTTTAAAAATATATGGCAACCATTGGTAAGGGTTTATCTATTTGATCTGCCCCAATTTGTAACATTAAGGAAATATATCCCATTTTGAACTTAAAAAGTCTTGATGAGAAGTGTTTGTGCTTCCGATAGAGCAGACAGATATTTTATAAGATCTGCTTGTGATTTCTAAAACCAAAATTTTGTTTTTTTTCCCTCAAGAATGCAACCATTGGGTTTATATATGACTAAATAACAATATATTAGTAACAGTAAAGATATAATTAGCTTTCCAAGACTCTGGTCTGTTTTAATCAGGGAATAGGATCTCTGTTATATTCTTTTTGGTTCATCAGCTTGCAGACACAAACAGTGAGTAGATATACCTTTAAAACAATCTTCATAGATTAATTCAAAATTCCTCCTCTCAGACCATCTGGAATATCTGGATCTAATATTATTTACAAGTCAAAGGCTACCTCCTACTCTGCCTGTTTTGTGAACTCTGCACTCAAGCCAAGTCTTAAAAAACATCAACGTCTTTAAGGATAGACTTGCACTCTTATTCTGATTCTACTTAGCCTAGCTCAGGATCACCAGCATTGCCCTATACCGGGCTTCCTGCTTTGGCCACAGATTGGATCTTCAGAGTCCAGTAAAGTGAAGCATCAGCATCTTTTTTTTTTCTCTAAGAAATTGCTGTCAACTTCCTGCTTCTTGCCCTTCATTTAGGTCTCCAGAGAATTACCTGAGATCACAATCATGTCCTTCAATAAGCCTGGCATTTCAGCCTTTTCTAAGGGTTTTGCCAAACATTGTTTTTATTATACCCAATAATCCATGCTTTAAAAATATTTCTTACTTGAAAAATGGGGCACGAGGTCAGTCTGTTTTTGCTGGTCAGATCAGATCAGATCAGTCGCTCAGTCGTGTCTGACTCTTTGCGACTCCATGAATCGCAGCACGTCAGGCCTCCCTGTCCATCACCAACTCCCAGAGTTCACTGAGACTCATGTCCATCAAGTCAGTGACATCATCCAGCCATCTTATCCTCTGTCGTCCCCTTATCCTCTTACCCTCAATCCCTCCCAGCATCAGAGTTTTCTCCAATGAGTCAACTCTTCACATGAGGTGGCCAAAGTACTGGAGTTTCAGCTTTAGCATCATTCCTTTCAAAGAAATCCCAGGGCTGATCTCCTTCAGAATGGACTTGTTGGATCTTCTTGCAGTCCAAGGGACTCTCAAGAGTCTTCTCCAATACCACAGTTCAAAAGCATCAATTCTTCAGTGCTCAGCCTTCTTCACAGTCCAGCTCTCACATCCATACATGACCACAGGAAAAACCATAGCCTTGACTAGACGAACCTTTGTTGGCAAAGTAATATCTCTGCTTTTGAATATGCTATCTAGGTTGGTCATAACCTTCCTTCCAAGGAGCAAGCGTCTTTTAATTTCATGGCTGCAGTCACCGTTTTTGCTGGTATTTTGTAGTAATTAGACATTGTAACGGTTTTTTGATCATAGTCACAGTGCCATGCATTTTGTTGTGAGAAAGGCAAGTGACCTCTTAGAAAAAATTTAAGGCAGTGTTTCACTTACAAATATGACTGAAAACTGTTTTTAGAAATTGGCTAAGTTGATATACACAGTACAAGAAGCCCTCATTATGTGAGTCCTAGGAAAAAACCATTTAAATCAAATCTCCTTAAAGACTCTCAAGTGAAAAAAGCAAGATACAAAGAAAAGTACATACTAAATGAACATTTTTGTAGAATATATATGTATACGCATATAAGACCTGTAGATGAGTCCCCAAGTATTGGTGACCAGACCTGTTTGTGGAGAGAATGAGGTACGTGGGGGAAAGAGAGTCTTGAGACAATTTTACCTGCACCTCTTTGAAAACTGTACCATGTGCTTTTATTCTCTGATTTTTTAAAAAGGTAACAAGAATCAGAATGTGAAAAAAAAAAAAATACCTCTGGTGGGGAATTCCCCAGTGGTCCAGTGGCTAGGACTCTGTGCTTCCACTGCAGAGACACAGGCTCCATCCCTGGTTTGGAGAAATACCTTTATGCCAGCTCAGCCAAAAATGTTTGAAATAAAGAAAAGAAAATACCTCTAGTGGATACAAATCCAGAATTTGAAACTTTTAAGATCATTGGTCCCCCTGAAGCTTCATTTCAGTCACTGTGACAGGATTCCAGGCACCCCTTGCAAGCTTTAGATTGACACAGTGGTTGGGGCAGGGCAGGGAGTGGAGTTGGTGAGGAAGGTCCTGATTTTCTCCTCAATATCTTAAAAAAAAAAAAAAACTAAAAAAACAGTGCCTTCTTGTTTTGAGGTTGGATACCTTGATACAGAAAGTACAGGGACACCATAGTTTAGGCAGCTCAGGATATCTGGCGCTACTTAAAGTGAAACTCTGAGAGCTGAGTCAGAAGGGAGAATGGAAACATTAATTGGATGTTTGATGATATTAAGGAATGATTGACATTTTATATATGATAATGGTATCATAATTTTCTTAAGTGCTTTTCATTTAGAGATACTGAGTATCTCTAAAAAGTTTAGAGATTTATCTCACATAAAATGATATGTGAGGCTGGCTCTTCAATCCAATGAGGATTTGGATATTTGTTGGCAATTGTTGAAACTGAGTGATAAGTACATGAATATTCATTATTCTGCCCTCTGTATTTGTACATGTTTAGAATTTTCCATTAAAAGAGGAAGCTGAGGCACACTTTACACATTGTCTTTCAGTTACTGAAGCTGGTCAGAAAAGAGAAGAAGGAAGCTAAGGGCAGACTGTGAGCCTGAAAAATCCTGGAAGACATCCCCCTGGGTGCAAGGGAAGACAGGACAAAGTAGATACGAGCATTTGGGGCTGCTCCAAAGGTCTCAGGACAGGCACATGGGAAAGCAGTCCTCTAGACCATGCCCATGAATCAATCACCACCAGGTCACAAGATCTTGGCACCCCATAGTATGAGTCAGGAATAAGGCCAGCTGCAAGAACACAGAAAGGAGAGCATGTTTGTCTCCAGATACAGAAGTGAGGCCAGTTGAGAATCCAGGGATTGGAATTAAAGGAAACACATGTGTGCATGCATACGGAGTCGCTTCAGTCGTGGCCCACTCTATAACCCTATGGACTGTAGCCCGCCAGGCTCCTCTGTCCATGGGATTCTCCAGGCAAGAATACGGGAGTGGGTTGCCATGCCTTCCTCCAGGGGATCTTCCTGACCCAGGCATTGAATCCACATCTCCTGACTTGCAGATGGATTCTTTAGCACTGGGCCAACGGGGAAGCCTTAAAGGAAATACAACCACATTCAATTCAGGAATCATCTGGTTTATTGCACATAATAAGCCCACACAAAACACAGGTCCAAGTATCAAAAGTGGGGTAACAAATCACTCCAAGGAGAAGTCAGAAAAGAGGCATCTTAGCATGACCACTGGTCTTTGGTTCAGAAATGTGTCTTGGGACAAGTGTGAGCAGGAAGTCGCCCTGAGCTCCCACAGATAAGCTTTTACCAGCATCAGATGGAATCAGTTCTCAGCTGGGTGGGATCGGATCTTCCAGCAAACAGCTTTCAACACACTCTGTTCAGTAGCCTCTTGGGGTAAACGTTAGCCCCAAGGAAGGGGGTCTTGACTCTATCAGTGGCTCCTTCTGTTCCAGTAATGTACATCACCTATGACATTTTTATCTAAAGTAATATTTTTAGGGGCCTCCTCAGTGGTGCAGTGGTTAAGAATCTGCCTGCCAGTGCAGAGCACACAGGTTTGATCCCTAGTCTGGGAAGATTCCACATTCTGCAGGGCAACTAAGCCCAAGCACCAGAACTACTGAAGCCCCCATGCCCTAGAGCCTGTGCTCTGTAACACGAGAAGCCACTGCAGTGAGAATCCTATACACCACAAGAAGTAGTCCCCACTCATTGCAACTAGAGAAAGCCTGCATCAATGAAGACTCAATATAGCCAAAAATAGATGTCTTTTACAAAATAAAATAGTATTTTTAGTTTATCCCTCTAAGACTAAACAACCAGCATGGAAGTTCACATTGGCCACTGTGTGACTCGATTTTGAACTACTTAACATATCTTAGATCCCATATGTTTCACACAGGATGAGTAGTAATCATAATTCAAAAGAAATCACATCATAACACAGGCCCAAAAATGGAAAACTATTTCTGTACCACATCAAGTCAGAGGTGACGTTGCAAAGCAAGCAGAGAGGCTCTGTAGCCAGCAGGGGTCCCTGCACACTTCTCTGTGCAGGCTTCTCTCTGACCCTCAGGCAGTCCCTCACCATTTTGGTCCAAGAGAGGAGAGCAGCAGGATGAAATAAGAGACCAAAAAGTGAGCAAAGAAGAAAAGCCAGCAGTTTCATGTTAAAGCCAGTTAGTTTCATGTTAGAGCCTGGTGGAATCTGTCATCTATGAATAACAAAGAACAGCACTCACCAAACTCTAAGCCAGCATGTGTGGGCTGTCCCGAGACAGTCACCTCGTAAGAAGCAGGAACACTCACTGCGTGCTCAGTTGCCAAACCGTGCCCGACTCTTTCCGACCCCATGGACTGTAGCCTGCCAGCCTCCTCTGTCCATGGGATTCTCCAGGCAAGAATACTGGAATGGGTTGCCGTTTCCTCCCCCAGGAGATCTTCCTGATCCAGGGATCAAACTCTCATCTCCTATGTCTCCTACCTTGGCAGGCAGATTCTTTACCACTGTGCCACCTGGGAAGCCCAAAAATCTCACTGCTTTTCCTAATTGCTTTCTATGGAAAATAGCTGGCGCAGCAGGGCTTGAACAAGAGCCTTTTTATTACAGAAAGTCCTAAAATCAATTAAGAAGAATACAGGCTTGGGTCATTATGGTGAACAGTCATTTTTATGCACATTTTGGGTTATTATTGAGATATTATAATCGATGAAAATAGTGTGATCAACATGAGGAGAGGCAGTGGTGGGTTAGAATGTCCATAATGTTATCTGAGTTTTGTGAACACACTGATCTAATGCTGTTGCAGGAAGGGGGACTCTTTCCACAGCTCAGAGAGTGGGCTTTTACCACTCATGAATGAAGTGTCCAAGAAGACACATGTGCTGACAAAGAAACTTTATTGGGAAGGGATACCCAGGTGGAGATCAAGAGGGCAAAGGAACCCAGGAGGACTGCTCTGCCACATGGCTTGCGGTCTTGGGTTTTATGGTGATGGGATTAGTTTCAGGGTTGTCTCTGGCCAACCATTCTGACTCAGGGTCCTTCCTGATGTGTGCACAGCTCAGCCAAGATGGATTCCAGTGAAAAGGATTCTGGAAGGACATATGGACTGGACTCTCCTGTCTCCTTTTGATCTTTCCTGATTTCTTCTGGTTGAGGGTGTCTTGTTAGTTCTATGTTCCTTACAAGGATCTCCTATTATAAAATAATTCTCACAATGGTTACTGTGGTGCCTGGCCAGGGTGGGGGTTTCAGTCAGTGGTTCCCCTAACCATTCCAGCTAAGACCACCCAACCTCCTTCATTCCCCCTTCCTTCTCTTGAACTGTTCCAGTGTTTTATAAATGTGTTTTATTTTTTATTTTTCAATGCAAGAATTAAAATTAAAACAGATTTGAATTTTAAATTAATCAATTTAATTGATGAGCAAATTCAAGAATGAAAATTAAGGTGCACTCTGTCCTCCAGTCCACTGGTTTGAAAATATGGTCCTCGCCAGCATCACTTGGGAACAGATTACAAAAGCAAATTTGGGGGCCCCACCCCAGATCTACTGAATTCATCCAAGGGATTCTGAGGCACAATAAACTTTTGGAACCAGTTCTTTAATCCAGTAACTTTCAACCCTGGCTGCACATTGAAATCACCTAGAAAACTTGGAAAAGAAACACTGTCTGCATACCATACCCAGAGGTTCCAATTTGATTGGTTTGAGGGGGTTGTTTGGGGAAATTTTGAGATTCATCACATGGCTGTAAGGAGAAGCCAGGACTGAGAACCATTGTTCCGGCCACTTACATTATCTGGGCCTTTACGACCAAATAAAGCCATGAAAATCAACTACATTCTAGGAGTGGTGGGGGACCAGTCTTCTTTCCAAATAGAAAGTGAAGGTAGTGTTAAGTTTTTCCCTGTTCTCTCTGACTCAGGTGGGGAGGATTGAGTTCTCTTACACCATTAGCCTCACTTGGTTGGGGCTCAGCCCACCCCGCACACTTCTTTCCCTCCATCTCCTTGGCCTTTTCTAGCTCTTCTTTCCCACATAGCCTGCAGCTTTAGTCAGTTATGCTAATTGAGGCAGACTGAGCTTGGTACTTCATCATTGTAGTTCAAGAAGACTGTGGTGGAAGGAATGTTATGCATGTATATAATGTATTCCATGAAGAAATAGTATAGGAGAGGCAGAGGAATATGTGGTGGGGGAGGGGGGCGGCAGGGAAGAGTAGGGGATATGATTCTGGCAAAGCTTTGTTGGGGAGGCATTTTATTAAGGGTTCCCAGATGGGGATATATGGACTGAGGGCTGGAAAGCTGAAATTTGAGAAGGGCCCTTGTAGGGGAGGCGGGAGATGCAATAATAATTTATTGATATTATCCTAGAATTATCATTAGATTTAGACTTGTAATTATCCTCAGATTTAGACTTGTAATTATCCTCATAGTACTATTGCTTTTTGAGGCAACTAGAGTTTTATTCCCCAAACTGACTCCACCTCTGCCCTTAGCACCAATTTAAACCTTTCTGTATACATCCAGTCCTCACAATTTGCAACAATGGGAGAGATTATCCGCGGGATAGGAAGGAGAGAAAGGACTAACATAGATGGGTGAGGAGGATGGGCACACCAAGATGCTTTCTTCTATCAGCCCCTAAGTAATACCAGTTGTTTCATTAGCAAAAGACTAGTCAAAGTGCAGTGTGTGTGTGCATACTAAGTAGCTTAAGTTGTGTCTGATTCTTTGTGACCCCAGGGACTGTAGCCTGCTAGGCTCCTCTGTCCATGGGGATTCTCCAAGCAAAAATACTGAGTGGATTGCTATGCCCTCTTCTAGGTGATCTTTTGGACCCAGGGATCAAACCGAGACTCATTTCTCCTGCATTGGCAGGTGGGTTCTTCACAACTAGCACCACCTGCTGCTGCTGCTAAGTTGCTTCAGTCGTGTCCAACTCTGTGTGACCCCATAAACGGCAGCCCACCAGGCTCCCCCGTCCCTGGGATTCTCCAGGCAAGAACACTGGAATGGGTTGCCATTTCCTTCTCCAATGTATGAAAGTGAAAAGTGAAAGTGAAGTCGCTCAGTCGTATCCAACTCCTAGCGACCCCATGGACTGCAGCCCACCAGACTCCTCTATCCATGGGATTCTCCAGGCAAGAACACCGGAGTGGGAAGTCCCAAAAATGCAGTACTTCTTCCTGCTGCTGCTGCTAAGTCACTTCAGTCGTGTCCAACTCTGTGCAACCCCATAGACGGCAGCCCACCAGGCTCCCCTGTCCCTGGGATTCTCCAGGGAAGAACACTGGAGTGGGTTGCCATTTCCTTTTCCAATGCAGGAAAGTGAAAAGTGAAAGTGAAGTCGCTCAGTTGTACTTTAGAAACTGTGATTAAGAAGATGTTTGCACCATGATAAACAGTATGTTAAGTAAATAGCCAACTTCACCAAAGATAATAGATGACATCACTAATTGGCAACAAAACAGCACAATTTACAAGAAAGGCCCAGGGCTAAAGAATTGGGGTGAATTATCTCATTTAACCACCACAATAATCCTGAAACCTGGTTTCTTATTAATCCCTCTTTACTAATTAGGAGATTGAGGCATGAAGAAGTTAGGAAGTTAGATAACTTGTCCAAAAAAATCACATAACTGAAAGTAATAAAATTAAGGTTTGAGCACCAGGAAGCTGGCTCTGGCAGAAAGAAAGCTAGTGCTCTTGGAGAGGAGTGAGAAGAGTAGGGGAAGGCATCTGAGAGAATCTGTTCTCACTGACCTATGAGTCCTTGCAGGGTTTAAAACAGGAATGACCTGATGGATAGTTTAAAAGAATTGTTCTGGTGCCCAAGTGGAAGGGAACTATGGAAAGGCAGGAGTGGAGCAAGAAGTTAGGAGGCTGTCACAACCATCTGGATGGGCTATGCTATGCTATGCTAAGTCACTTCAGTCATGTCCGACTCTGTGTGACCCCATAGGCGGCAGCCCACCAGGCTTCCCCGTCCCTGGGATTCTCCAGGCAAGAACACTGGAGTGGGTCGCCATTTCCTTCTCCAATGCATGAAAGTGAAAAGAGAAAGTGAAGTCGCTCAGTCATGTCTGACTCTTAGCGAACCCATGGACTGCAGCCTACCAGGCTCCTCCATCTGTGGGATTTTCCAGGCAAGAGTACTGGAGTGGGGTGCCATTGCCTTCTCTGGATGGGCTAAGTGTGAGGCTAAGATTAGAGTTGTAGCAATATATATACTAAAGAGCTGGAAATGTGAAATATTTTGCTAAGTAAAAATACCAGTTGGCAACAGAATGAGCATGTGACCCAGCCCCATCATTTCGCTTGGGCCACAGTGATTCAGATAGGAAAAAAAGAAACAGGCTAATCATTGGCCACTGGCATCTTCCCTGAATGTTTGATGAGAAGAAAAAAAAATCACTCAGTTTCTTTAGCTGAGATGAAAGAAAGCTTGGAACTTAAATCCCCCTGAAGAAGAGCTAGAAAGTCCCTCAAAACAAGGGTCCCCAACCTCCCAGTTGTGGACTGGTACCTCCTGTCAGATCAATGGTGACATTGCTGCAGCTACTGCTGCTGCTGCTAAGTCACTTCAGTCGTGCCCGACTCTGTGCGATCCCATAGACGGAAGCTCACCAGGCTCCCCTGTCCCTGGGATTCTCCAGGCAAGAACACTGGAGTGGGTTGCCATTTCCTTCTCCAATGCATGAAAGTGAAAAGTGAAAGTGAAGTCGCTCAGTCGTGTCCGACTCTTAGCAACCCCATGGACTGCAGCCTACCAGGCTCCTCCACCCATGGGATTTTCCAGGCAAGAGTACTGGAGTGGGTGCCATTGCCTTCTCTGAATGGTGACATTAGACTACACATAAAGTACACAATAAATGTAACGTGATGGAATCATCCCCATACCTCTCCCCTCTCATCCCAGTACCATGAAAAAATTTTCTTCCATGAAACCAGTCCCTGGTGCACAAAAGGTTGGGGACTGCTGCCTTAAAGCAAATGATCCTTGAGAGAACCTCTAGTCCTAGCAAACTGGGGCTGCCTTTTCTTTAGCACTCAAAGACATGAATAGCCAGGGACCTTCCCAGCTTTTCAAATCATAGTTTTAACCTATTGGTGAGCTGTGAAATAAAATTTAGTGTGAGGCCAGAATTTTTTCTAATATAATAAAATAAAATTATAGTGTATTACATCATAGTTATTGTCTCAGAAAACTTCTGTTTCAATATTACAAACACCTGTTAAGGTGGATTGGAGTGGTCCGCACCCAGGCTCCATGTCAGAGAAGGGCAAGGAGACCCCTGAAATAAAATCATAGGGATCAATAACAACAACAACAACACACCCAAACTGAGCTGTTCCTCACTCCCAATGGAGCTAGAAAGAAACATGAAGTGACAATTCTGTTAGGGAACCATTTACCAAAATTGCCCACCTTGGCCAGACACAATGATAACCAATTGCAGGAGTTGTCTCACAACAGGAGGTCCTGATTAAGAACATGTTTCTGCCACTGAAATTAACCAGGAGAATTCAGGAAGGACCAAGAGGAGGAAGGAGATGCCAGCCCATAATATTGTCCTACCAATCTCCTAGAAACCTTTGTACTAGAATTCGTCTTGGCCGAGAGATGCTGGAGCTACCAGGGAGGACCCTGAGTCAGATCAAATATGGGCCAGACAAGATGACTGGCCAGAGACAACCCGGAAACTAACCCTATTACCATAAAACCTGAGACTGTAAGCCACGTGGCAGAGCAGTTCTCCTGGGTTCCCTTACCCTGCCACTCTCCACCCAGCCACCACCCCTTTCCAATACAGTAAATTCCCTACATAGGAATGAGTTGCTTTCTGAGAGTACATTTGTTAAGTCCAATTTGTTGGGAAGTCCAACAAGCTAACATAATAAGCTATATAGTACTGTGCTATAATAGGCTTAAAATACTTTTCACACAAATAATACATAAAAAATGAGCAAGCAAAAAACAAGAAAACATTTTTCATCTTACAGTAAAGTACCCTGAAAAATTCAGTAGTACAGTACAACAGCTGGCATACAGGGTCTGGCATCAAGTGAACAGGCAAGAAGAGTTACTGACTGGAGGAGGTAGAAGAGGCAGGAGACGGTAGAGCTCAAGGACCATCAGCAACAGGAGATGGAGAGCAAGCTGAAATTTCACTCATTCCCGACGTTGATGGCACAGGTTCTGGTTCCTTGCTGGATTCAATTCTATCCACCCTCTTGAAAAAAAAAAAAAAAAACAATCCGGTGATGTCTGGGGAGTAGACCTTTTTATCTTGCTATAGATGACACGGTAGCACTCTACAGATGACATGGATTGTACTCTGAACGGCTGCTACAACTTTCGTGTATTGTTCTATGTTCTAGTCCTATGGCCCCAAAACTAATACTGCTACTGCTGCTAAGTCGCTTCAGTCGTGTCCGACTCTGTGCGACCCCATAGAAGGAAGCCCACCAGGCTCCCCCATCCCTGGGATTCTCCAGGCAAGAACAGTGGAGTGGGTTGCCATTTCCTTCCCCAATGCATGAAAGTGAAAAGTCAAAGTGAAGTCGCTCAGTCGTGTCTGACTCTTAGCGACCCCATGGACTGGAGCCCCAAAACTAATAGCGCCTCCTCAAATAAAGAAAATCCCCTTCCTGTTTCTGCTTCCTGTATCAGGAATCTCACTGGTTCTTCAGTTACTTCTTCTTCCTCTGTCTCTCTTCGTCATTTCTCTGAGTCTTCAGTTTCATCATTAGTAAGCTCCTTGTGTTGCACAGCAAGTTTCATCATTCTTACTTGGTACTTCTTAGCAGAACCAGCTATACCACTGCTGCTTTATGCTTGCTTCAGGACAACCTGGGCTTGAAATAACGTTACTGTACCACTGTACTCTATACAGCACTGTAAAGTACACAACACCACAACCACTTGTAGAGGGTGCACGCATGTGACAATGCATGCTAGACAGGTGAACTAACTTAGTGACTGGACATGCAAACACATCTTTTCATTTTTGAAAGTTTGCAACTTGCAAGTTCGTATGTAGGGGACTTACTGTAAAGTCTCTTGTTTTGTCAGTACTTGTGTCTTTTCAGATAATTCATTTCCAAGTGTTAGACAAGAGCCCACTCTCAGGCCCTGGAATGGACCCTCTTCCTACAACAATTCTGGGTCTCTGGGGCTCTTTGGAAAAGAAGTCAAAAGCAGAGTCCAGAATATGTCCCAACCCAGCTCTTTTAGGACAGATGTGACCTTGGAATGGCTGACTCAGTAAACTTTTAGAAATACAACAACTTGAAAGCACCTGAATGGTTTGAAAAGGAGCCATCATGAGCATTTAAGACTGGGGTGTGGGAAACTGCAGTCTAGCACAGTATGGGTGTCATGGAGAGGAAGGGGCACAAATTTCAGATTGGATGTGTGAGGACTCAACATTCTTAACAGTCATTTCTCTCTTTACATAATCGATTCCAGAAAGTTCATAATCTTAGAGAAACTGTTACTGGACCAAACGTGGGTCTGCCCACCCATGTGTAGAAAAGGCAACCCACTGACAGGGCTGTGGAGAAGGAAAGTGCAGTGTTTATTGCAGGACACCAAGCAAAGAGTCCAGGACAGCTAATGTCAAGACCCCTGAAGCCCCAGTGGGTTTCAGTAAAGCATTTTTAAAGGCCAGGTGAGGAAGGAGCATCCCAGGGCTTGTGATCAGCTCATGCACAATTCTGATTGGTTGATTGTTAGGTAAGAGAGTAGAGTTGCTGGGGTTAATATTATCAATCCTTAGGCAATAGCAGGCCTTGGAGCTATATGTTCATGGTCATCAAGGAGTTAACTTCTTCCATTTGGTAGGGGTTTTAGCACCCATAAAACAACTCTGGAAATGTGCATCAGATACTACTATCTACACACTTCAGAGAGGAGCTAAAGCAGAGGATATAAGGGAGGGGTCTGTCCCAGAAAGGCCCCATAGGGTTCTGCTTGGTTACAAAACTTGATACTCTCTGACTGACCCTACTGGCACCTCTTTGGCCATCATATTTACCATACCACTTTGAAAACCACCCAATATACCAATTATTTTGAGCATTCCAATTAGAAAAAAAGGACTGTCCTTGTGGTTCAGTGGTAAAGAATCCGCCTAGAATGTAGGAGACACAAAAGACACAGGTTTTATCTCTGGGTCAGGAAGATCCCATAGAGAAGAAAAAAGCAACCCTCTCCAGCATTTTTGCCAGGAAAATCCCATGGACAGAGGAGCCTGGAGGGCTACGGTCCAGTGGGTCGCAGTCAGACATGACTGAGCACGCAAGCATGCATTAGAATAAACATGAATCACCACTAGTGATATCTACCTTGGTGAAAGGTTCTGTTTTTCAAGAAAGTAAAAATGAAAATTTTCTTTCTTTCCCAGTGCTTTTGTCTCTCACATTTGAATTTCATGTCAAAATATCTCAACCTGGCATCTCATTCTTTTTCCCAAGACAGTTATCATTATCAGGAATTTTACTATAGTAAAGGTATTAAATACTGAAAAACACTGTTCCTATCCACAGAATGTAATAATTTAATTTATAATATACAACTCCCTGTTGTATATACTACAAAATAAATGTACAATGTAGTCTCTGATCATCACAGATATTTGGCTGAGAAACAGAACCATCCTCAAGTAAAGGCTAAAAATCTAAGACTTTAAAGTGCTTAATAACACCCCTTTGAAGCTGCAAATTTATTTAGCATCAAGGTCTACAAAATATACCCCCAAATCAATAAAAAATTGCCTAGCAACAAAGTCTACCAAATTGCCTCTTCTTTGATCATTCCGACATTTCTCACATGGAAGATCTCATTCATCTCACTGGAGAAGCCTAGAAAGGGATGAATTTCTGATGGACAGATGATCAGGAGGGCAGCATTACCACCTTCTATTGGCAACTCAGGACAAAAGAATGGACACAAAGGCTCCAAACAGGAAATATTACTGTTGATATAGATGAGGGCATCATAGCTAACATCAAAAAAATTGATTTCTTCCAACTCAATGTCTAGAAAAACTCCTACTCAGCTAAGGTGAGGGCTTGCAGGAATTCTGATTTCTGGGATGAAGCAGGTATATATTGTCCCAGCCTTCATGCTGATGACCCAGCACTGTGGGGGCCACCCAAGATGGGCGGGTCATGGTGGAGAGGTCTGACAGAATGGGATCCACTGGAGAAGGGAATGGCAAACCACTTCAGTATTCTTGCCTTGAGAACCCCATGAACAGTATGAAAAGGCAAAATGATAGGATACTGAAAGAGGAACTCCCCAGGTCAGTAGGTGCCCAATACGATACTGGAGATCAGTGGAGAAATAACTCCAGAAAGAATGAAGGGATGGAGCCAAAGCAAAAACAATATCCAGTTGTGGATGTAACTGGTGATAGAAGCAAGGTCCGATGCTATAAAGAGCATATTGCATAGGAACCTGGAATGTTAGGTCCACGAATCAAGGCAAATTGGAAGTGGTCAAACAGGAGATGGCAAGAGTGAACATCAACATTCTAGGAATCAGCAAACTAAAATGGACTGGAATGGGTGAATTTAACTCAGATGACCATTTTAGCTACTACGGCGGGCTTCTACTCCATAGAAGAAATGGAGTAGCCATCATGGTCAACAAAAGAGTCTGAACTGCAGTACTTGGATGCAATCTCAAAAATGACAGAATGATCTCTGTTCATTTCCAAGGCAAACCATTCAATATCACAGTAATCCAATTCTATGCCCCAACCAGTAACGCTGAAAAAGCTGAAGTTGAACAGTTCTATGAAGACCTACAAGACCTTGTAGAACTAACACCCAAAAGAGATGTCCTTTTCATTATAGGGGACTGTAATGCAGAAGTAGGAAGTCAAGAAATACCTGGGGTAACAGGCAAATTTGGCCTTGGAATACGGAATGAAGCAGGGCAAAGGCTAATCGAGTTTTGCCAAGAGAATGCACTGGTCATAGCAAACACCCTCTTCCAACAATACAAGAGATGACTCTACACATGGACATCACCAGATGGTCAACACCAAAATCAGATCGATTATATTCTTTGCAGCCAAAGATGGAGAAGCTCTATACAGTCACCAAAAACAAGACCGGGAGCTGACTGTGGCTCAGATCCTGAACTCCTTATTGCCAAATGCAGACTTAAATTGAAGAAAGTAGGGAAAACCACTAGACCATTCAGGTATGACCTAAATCAAATTCCTTATGATTATACAGTGGAAGTGAGAAATAGATTTCAGGGCCTAGATCTGATAGAGTGCCTGATAAGCTATGGAATGAGGTTTGTGACATTGTACAGGAGACAGGCATCAAGACCATCCCCATAGAAAGGAAATGCAAAAAAGCAAAATAGCTATCTGGGGAGGCCTTACAAATAGCTGTGAAAAGAAGAGAAGCAAAAAGCAAAGGAGAAAAGGGAAGATATAAGCATCTGAATGTAGAGTTCCAAAGAATAGCAAGGAGAGATAAAAAAGCCTTCCTCAGCGATCAATTCAAAGAAATAGAGGAAAACAACAGAATGGGAAAGAGTAGAGATCACATTAAGAAAATTAGAGACACCAAGGGAATATTTCATGCAAAGATGGGGTCAATAAAGGACAGAAATGGTATGGACCTAACAGAAGCAGAATGTATTAAAAAGAGATGGCAGGAATACACAGAAGAACTGTACAAAAAAGATCTTCACGACCCAGAAAATAATGATGGTGTAATCACTGACCTAGGCCAGACATCCTGGAATGTGAAGTCAAGTGGACCTTAGAAAGCATCACTATGAACAAAGCTAGTGGAGGTGATGGAATTCCAGTTGGGCTATTTCAAATCCTGGAAGATGATGCTGTGAAAGTGCTGCACTCAATATGCCAGCAAATTTGGAAAACTCAGCAGTGGCCATAGGACTGGAAAAGGTCAGTTTTCATTCCAGTCCCAAAGAAATGCAATGCCAAAGAATGCTCAAATTACTGCACAATTGCGCTCATCTCACACGCCAGTAAAGTAATGCTCAAAATTCTCCAAGCCAGGCTTCAGCAATATGTGAACCATGAATTTCCAGATGTTCAAGCTGGTTTTAGGAAAGGCAGAGGAACCAGAGATCAAATTGCCAACATCCGCTGGATCATGGAAAAAGCAATAGAGTTCCAGAAAAACATCTCTTTCTGCTTTATTGACTATGCCAAAGCCTTTGACTGTGTAAGGTAAGGTAAGGTAAGTCACTTCAGTCGTGTCCGACTCTGTGCGACCCCTGAGACGGCAGCCCACCAGGCTCCCCCATCCCTGGGATTCTCCAGGCAAGAACACTGGAGTGGGTTGCCATTTCCTTCTCCAATGCATGAAAGTGAAAAGTGAAAGTGAAGTCGCTCAGTCGTGTCCGACTCTAGGGACCCCATGGACTGCAGCCCACCAGGCTCCTTTGTCCATGGGATTTTCCAGGCAAGAGTACTGGAGTGGGGTGCCATTGCCTTCTCCGTTTGACTGTGTAGATCACAATAAATTGTGGAAAATTCTGAAAGAGATGGGAATACCAGACCATCTGACCTGCCTCTTGAGAAACCTATATGCAGGTCAGGAAGCAACAGTTAGAACTGGACATGGAACAACAGACTGGTTCCAAATAGGAAAAGGACTACGTCAAGGCTGTATATTGTCACCCTGCTTATTTAACTTATATGCAGAGTACATCATGAGAAACGCTGGGCTGGAAGAAGCACAAGCTGAAATCAAGATTGCCGGGAGAAATATCAATCACCTCAGATATGCAGATGACACCACCCTTATGGCAGAAAGTGAAGAGGAACTAAAAAGTCTCTTGATGAAAGTGAAAGAGGAGAGTGAAAAAGTTGGCTTAAAGCTCAACATTCAGAAAACGAAGATCATGGTGTCTGGTCCCATCACTTCATGGGAAATAGATGGAGAGACAGTGGAAACAGTGTCAGACTTTATTTTTGGGAGCTCCAAAATCACTGCAGATTGTGATTGCAGCCATGAAATTAAAAGACACTTACTCCTTGGAAGGAAAGTTATGACCAACCTAGATCACATATTCAAAAGCAGAGATATTACTTTGCCAACAAAGGTCCGTCTAGTCAAGGCTATGGTTTTTCCAGTGGTCATGTATAGATGTGAGAGTTGGACTGTGAAGAAAGCTGAGCACTGAAGAATTGATGCTTTGGAACTGTGGTGTTGGAGAAGACTCTTGAGAGTCCCTTGGACTGCAAGGAGATCCAACCAGTCCATTCTAAAGGAGATCAGTCCTTGGTGCTCTTTGGAAGGACTGATGCTGAAGCTGAAATTCCAATGCTTTGACCACCTCATGTGAAGAGCTGACTCATTGGAAAAGACTCTGATGCTAGGAGGGATTGGGGGCAGGAAGAGAAGGGGACTACAGAGGATGAGATGGTTGGATGGCATCACTAACTCGATGGACATGAGTTTGGGTGAACTCCGGGAGTTGGTGATGGACAGGGAGGCCTGGCGTGCTGTGATTCATGGGGTTGCAAAGAGTCGGACACGACTGAGCAACTGAACTGAACTGAACTGAACTGATTTCACTTTCATGAGTTAAAAATCTATAGCAATGGGTCTCAAAATTTTAAAATCTTAATCTCAAGACTTCTCACACTCTTACACTTGACTGAGTACCATAAAAATCTCAAAATCTTTGTGTTTATGTGAATTCTATTTCTGCATATATAGACCATTAGAAATTAAAACAGAAAATTTTAAAGAATATACTTAATTCAGTTAAGATAACAAAACTACTATACTTTAACATAAATAACAGTTTTATAAAAAACAACAATTTCCTCTAGAGCAAAAAAATAGTGAGAAGAATGCCACTGTTTTGCATGTTGGCAAACTTCTGTAATTTCTGCTTAACAGAAGACTGATGGACCCTTATATCTACCTCTGCAATCTGTTGGCATATTTTGTTTTGATTGAACTATGTGAAGAAAATTTGGCTTCCCACAGATATTTAGTTGGAAAGGGAAGAGTTGTCCCTAATTAGTATTAGATGCCGTAAATAGGGACTCTAATGGTCAGAAATCCTCTGGCCATTATTGAAGAACCATTGCTGTACAACAAATTTCATGACTCTAAGAGGAAGCCCCAAATCTCAGCTTCTTGACAATCAAAGACCCTAATGAATAATCCAACCATCTTTTTGTGTGGCTTCTGTAATCTCAGAACTAATTCATGTTATGTATTTAAATATGAATCATCTTCATACCTTTGCCCAATTATGATGAGGGTTCTTTCTTTTTCTTTCTATTTCAATTATTAACTACGATGATGATGCCAAATCAAGTTGTTCTCTACGGCAGTGTTTGACATCTAATAGGCCCAACAGATGTTTAACTATGACAAAAGCATCATCTCTCATTGGCATACATTTTTCAGCCAGATACGAATGTGGCTTGATTATATACTGACTCACTGCTGCCTCTGAGACTTGGTATGCTGGAAAAAATATTTCTACCCCAGAAATACTTTGATTCTAGATTCTTCATTACTACCATAATGCTGAGTTCAGGGAGAAATGTCATTTTTAAAATTTCAAGTGCTGGAAATATTTGGAGCCACTTATCTATAATATCTTAATACTCTCATAACAGCGTATCAAAAATGTACATGAAGATTTTTTTAATTTTTAGAATAAATTTTAATTATCATTAGTGCTTACAAGTTAAGATTAAATCACAAAATGAGCTTGTTTCCATAGCTTCCTGATTAAAAAAGAAATTGACTTTCACATATGCTAGTTAGATAAGACACAGCCTTTGGTGAGGGAGGGGGCATAGTCAGCCCCGTCTAGCATTCCTACAAGATGATGATGTGTTTACTTAAACCATGTTTATATTTTTCAAAGGGCAGCAGCTGAAGTGGGGCAGCTTTTCACAATCAGCTTCCTTCCCCTGGTGTGGGACGCATCTCCTCTCTTCTCTGTTCCCCTGTGATACATTAAACTGGACCCTTCTGTGAATCTGAAGGAAGACAGAGGGCACTTCTCTGAATTATTAATGCCACCAAAGCCCGCTAATGGAGCACCCATGCTCTCCTCTTCAAAAGGAGCCATGCTTTGCAGACCTGGCAAGCTCCATGAAGAGAATATTTTCGGCACTTTATAATATACAGAATGTTCACTTATTGTAAGGGACAGACTCTACCAAAAAAGCCAAGGATGATGAGATTCCTTAGTTATATATTTGATAAAGTATAAGCTCTACTCTGGTATTATTCAGGACCTCTTAATTTTTGGACCTCTGATTTTATTTTCAAAAATGTTGAGAAAAAAATTGAATAATGTTTATGTGTTTTATTCACAAGGTGTGTTCCTATCTGGATAAGAACTAGCCACAGAGTCCTTTATCCTCAGAAAATTACCTATAAAAAATACCAAATTCTAGTCTGGGTCTCCACGTAAGTTTCAGTGACCTTAGGCAGCTGCCTTCAAATAAAGTATTGCTTAGTCACCCCCAGTGGCCTCACTCTTCTGTCACCCTGTAGGTCCCAGACTCTGAGCAAGGGTCAATGTGAGTTTGCAGAGGCCAGAGGGAGTCAGTGTGAATTTGCAGCAACAGTGACATACACATAACCCTGCTCCTGGGGCTGTTTATCTTTGCAACTTTTAGAGCCAAATATAAGTGTTTTCAGATTATCCATATGTTTCTCCTCTGGTTTAGGGCTGTCGAAATGTTTTTGTGTAGGTGAGGAAGTCTAAGTCAAAATAAATTTCCTTTTCCCCTAACTATCTGACATTCAATGTATTATTGAAAGCAGCCTGCAAATCTCTTCAAAAGCCTAGATTTGCATCACCTGGACCTCAGGGAATTCAGGTAGTTAGGTGAGCCCTGTCCACAGTCAGGTGAGCCCTCCAGCTCAGGGGCTCACCAGCCTCGCAGAGGTCAGAGACCAACAATCAGGCTCACGAATAAGGCTGCACCCAGCTGGAATCACCCTCCAGGCATCCTCTTTGGATGAGCCGGCCCACCGCTCTTCAGTTACAGACCAAAATCCCTACTATGTGCCCTTGGAAGCTGCCCTTCTCTCCAGATTCATCTTCTAGAATCCACAAACCCTCCTTTTAGTCCTTCCCCATACTCCCTCCCGATTCAGGACAGGTTAGTTCTCTCTGCCTAGAACCAGTTTCAGCCGGCCACCGGGCCAACACCCAGCCATGTGGGATTTTAGTTCACAGATCAGGGATGGAACTCTGCCCCCTTCAGTGAGGTGTAGGGTCTTAACCGCTGAACCACCAGAGAAGTTCCAGAAACCCCGGTTATATCCTCTCATAACACCCTGCATCCTTCCTACAAGTAAGTTATCCCAGCGTTAGCTTTCACTTATGGATGTGATCTCTTGATTCATCCAAGGTCCCTAATAATATTAACACTTAGGACTTTTTCTGTGTTGCCAGGCATTTTTCTAAGTATGTCACGTTTTCTAGTATTAAATCTTTGCAGCACAGAGGGCAGATGCTGTTATCATTTAACCTCTCAGATGATGAATTTAAAGTTTTGCCATCACCAAACTGTTTGACCCTGGTGTGTTAACTAAAGTTCTCTGGATTAAGTATCTCTGGTGTCTTTCACGGGGCTTCCCAGGTGGTGCTAGTGGTAAAGAACCCACCTGCCAATACAGGAGACATAAAAGACTCTAAAGATCCCCTGAAGGAGGAACGGCAACCCACTCCAGGCCTGGAGAATCCCATGGACAGAAGACCCTACAGTCCATAGGGAAACAAAGAGTTGGACACGACTGAAACAACTTAGTATGCAGCAGGCAGCAGTGTCTTTCACAGGAGACAGAAATAAATTTCTACCCTGTTAAAATCAGTATATTTTATGCATAGTCCAATCCAATTGAAGGTCAGTTAAAATAGGTACTAACCTAGTTTTTTTTTTTTAAGTTTCTGGAGCTATATGGATCCATGCTATCTTGACAATCTCATCAGATTTTACCCAGGGATTGAAAACCCTGGACCCCAGCTATATTTTCTACCATATTTTTCATTTTTCTGACAGTTTATCATCTAACTGAAGAGACAGGTGTGACTTATTGGCCTGTCTATACTTCTAAGTGTCCTTTCTGCTTGGACATTGGCTCTCAGTTTTTTTGCAATTCTATTAGAGTTCCTTAGATCATCGCAAGACAAGAAATGGCGATGACTAATTAGAAAAGACTGCCCAGTTTTGTGTACACAACGCAGGACGCCTTATACAGTCAAATGTTTCAGTTACTATAAACATAACACGCTGTGCTGCCCGTTGTCATGAGGCAAGTCCAAATAAACTAACCAAAATAACTCTCCTTCAGAAGAACCAGCTACACCCTAAGTTTTACACACAAACATCCAATGAGCGTCTGCTATCTGTGTGACACACACATTGTTAAAATACTGAGGTGACCCTCAAGCAGGAATGATACTGCTGATGCCCTATATGTTACAACACAATTAACAGAGGTAAGACAAATATATGAGAAAGTAAAGAATACTGCTAAGTAGACAAGATGGTGTGTGGTATGTGCCAGACTACTGGTTACTCAAACATCTTTAAACCACATCTATATATAGATAACAGAGGACAATATAGTTTGGTCTGTTTTTAGACATCCTGTTTTCAGAATCTTCATACCTATTAATGCTCATTTCTTAAAATGGCATCAAAGACCGTTGAAAGCAATGTCAACTAATCTATTCTACATGAATGGACTTGAGGTACTTGGTATAGCTTTATATTCTAACCGAGCTCTCCTTGCATCCTAAAATAATTCCAATTATCCACAATTGCCCACAGGAAGTGTCTAATAAGTATTATGGATTGATAGTCTGTAATGAATTTCTTTATTGATTCCTGTACTTCTACCACTTCCCAGCTGGCACAGTGGTAAAGAATTCGCCTGTCAATGCAGGAGATGCAAGAGATGCCAGTTTGATCCCTGGGTCAGGAAGATCCCCTGAAGGAAGAAATGGCAATCCACTCCAGTATTCTTGCCTGGAGAATCCCATGTACAGAGGAGTGTGGTAGGCTACAGTCCATGGGGTCGCAAAGAGTTAGACACAATTGAGCATACATGCACTTATACTTCTACCACAAATAATGTACTATAGTATCTGCTGTGATGGCCCTGCCATTGGTGACAGGGAGACATCTAAGTGCCTCTATTGATGTGAGGCATCTAAGTTCTGAATATCAAGGGAAGGCTCTGCAGACTTGGAACTGGAAGGGGCATGGACGTATAAATAAAAGCCTAGAAGATTAGAAAAGAGGACCTAGGGCAGGACCCTGGGCAACACCACCATTTAAGGAAGGGGAAAAGCAACTCACAAAAGATCATGTTAAAGACACTGAAGGAAAGAGACTCTTGCAATTGACAACACAACTCTGGAACCCAAAGGCCAATGGAATCAACCCTTGAGAAGATCTAGCAGTTCAGCCTAACTGGAGCCAGAAGAGTGAGTCAGGCCAGGAAAAGCCAAAGCTAGGAGTTTCAGGGGACTGTGTAATTATTCCTAAATGGACAAGGAAGTCTGGGAAAAGAAATATGATGTAGCATATTAGTCCAAGTGAGAAAGGCCAGGCAACCACATACACTGCAGAATGGAGGTCAGAGCAAAGCTCCCAATTCAAGAACTCAAATCCAAATAGGAAGAAAGGGTAGGAAGAAATGAGCATGTCTACTTAAATTATTAAATTTCAATGTGATACAGTGTTGTACACAATTTATACATAATATCTTTCCTCTAAAAACTTCTCAGGAAATTCTCCTAAAAAAAAAAAAAAAAAAATTACTGGTATTGACCGAGGTCTCCTCTGCTAGTGTTTAAAATGAGAAGCATATTAGAAATGATTTATTTGCTTATTAATGAAGTAATCACAGTCTTAACATCTTCAACAAAACTATCCCAGATGCCTCTCTTCTGTAATAAAAAATTTAAATTATCTTATATATATTTAAGGCTATTGGAAAGTACTCACTAAGTTTGAGGGGTGCTATTATGCAAAAATATAAAAATGCTTTAAAATAATCAAAGAACAGTCACCTAATTAAACATGGCCTTGAAGGTATATACTGATGCTCAAATCAGTCCAGCCAGGATGTTGAAAAGTCAAATCACAAAGTATATCCAGCTTGTGCTTATGAAATGTCCAGAGGATTTATCTGTAGGTTGCCCAGAGTGATCTTGTTCAGGGATTAATAAAAAACCAAGCACAGTGAGGTCAGCACATCATATTACTGAAAGATTATTCCATGCACTGAAGAAGAGTTTTGAAGTGCAGATTTTTCTCAGGCTTAAATTAAAGAAGCTTAAGATTCTTTGGTGTCAAAGTATTTCAAGTAACTTCAGTTTACTGATTCAGCAAAACTAAGTTTCTGTGGAGAAATCATTTCCTAGGAAGATGACCTCTTCCTCTGACTGGGCTGGAAAGAACAACACTCCTGTCCAGAGATTCCATCTATTCCCAGTCAGTTGCCCCTGCAAGGCCCAGAGGTGGGAATCTGCCGTTGCACACTGCCATCTACCGCGTCTCTATGGGAACTGGAGCCCCAGACTGCAATATTTTTTATTCCAACCTTGATGGCAAGGAAACCAATTCATTTGTGGGAGGTTTTATGAATATTAGAAAACGATATAACCAAGAGATGTGCACTTATGCAGTTAAAATGCATTGAGATTCATAGGATGATGATTTTAAGAATGGCAGGGTAAAATTAGACAAGAAATTGTCTCACTTGGGGAAATCAACTTAAAAAATCTCTAATCCCTTTTCTTGGCATCCCAGAGAACAGGCAAAAAGGCATTCTGTTTTCGTTTTTAAAAAATCAAATCCGAAATCATACAATTCTAAGATGACTGAGTTATGTATATGTACATATAAAAAGAAAAAAGTATTTTCATGCATGTCTGTTTTATTTGCTCTTCTAACATTATCAGCCATTAACTGTCCAAGGTTCAGCAGCCTATGTTTGTCCATCCGCTCCTATTTTTCATCTTGGTGCCTGACTTCTGGTCCTTTCTCTGCAGTAGTGAGGTCAAAAGAGAGGAGACAGTACGTAATACTGAACTGAGACACATAGGGTTGTTAGCTGAGATTGTCAGCAGTTCTTATAGGTCAGTGGGGGGAGAGATTTTGAAATTCAAATACAATTTTAATATGGGTTTAATTCACCAAATCATCAACACTACTAATAACTGAATAATGGGTGAATTTCAATGTAATAGTTGATTATAATCTGTGCTAGTGCATGGTCGGTACACAACTAGTACCTAATACTAGTGAGCCCTGGCAAGACCATCTTTGCAAGGAGTTGACTAACTGCAGAGAAGCACTCTGCATTAGCAGAGGGCTTGAAATACCATGATTCCAAATGCAATTTTTTTCCTAACATGTTAGGCAGGGTCTTGTAAAAACTACTCTGGGGAGAATAACAATATAGGATGACTCCTGGAGTAGGTGAGTAAGAATTCAGTCTCTGGGAAACAAGCATCTAAAAAGAAATACGAGTCACAGAAGCTCAGTGTGGAAAAGAGCAAGGGTGTTAGACAAGAAGGGAGAGGGGACTCCCACTGTGTGATTTTGTTCTGTGTTGGTTCTTACCATCTTGCTCCTCAGTCCAAAAGACTGAGAGGGCCCCAGCATGACTTTTTTTAAGTTAATTATATCAAAGGAATGGACAGTTTTGTTTTGGTTTTGGCAACCAGTTAACTGAAAGAATTTTTACAAAGAAGACTTGCTTTTGAGCCTTCAGATCTCTACAGATCTTTCAGAAATGGTCTGAAGTCCCTTTTCAAGGAAAGGTAACAGTGTAAAGGCATGTGCTTCCCTTGGGTGTGGAGAACTGAGCACAAATTCTGCACTTCAGCTGTTACAGTCATTCCTTTCTGCTCCAGGCTGACTGGACAGTTCAGAACAACCCAGTCTCTGAGAGTCAGATGAAGCTTCAGTCTCCTAACTGTGAGCACCCACCCACCACAGCCCTCACTGCTCAAAGGACTAAATAAAATCATCAATTTCTGTCTCCCTCAGAATGAGATGGGTTTATAAAAGAGAGAAGTTTTTTATCCTTTCTCATAATCTAAATATTTATCTCATGTTTCTGAATAACTTCCAGAAAGGGCAAACCCAAGCAAAATGTTGTTCGGACCCCTAATTTTAAACACCTGCCAGTATCATGTTCAGACAAGTTCAGTCAGAAACTTTCCAAGCCTCTGATTTCCCCTCCGCTCTCATGTGCTTGCCCAAGGCACTCACTTCTCACAGCTAGACATACCTCCCATCACTTCGGCTGTTACCCCAGGCTGAGCCACCCTTATCTCTGGCCCCAGCTGCTGACAACAACCTCCTACTTGGTGGGCCTGCATCTATTCGGCTCCCCTTCCAGCCTTTCTGTTACTCACACCCACCACTCCCTGCCCCTTGGTTAAAACTCTTCAGGGGATCCCTATTGTCCCTAAGATAAAGACCAAAAGCATGTATTGCTCTGTGTCTGGACACTGTCTGCCTCTGTAGTCTTAATTCTCATCACTCTCCTCTGTTCTCCATACTAGGTTCTTCCTTCAGTTCTACGATGTGCTAAGCCCCTCCCCACAGTGCCAGAGCATGCACTGATGAAATGCTCTTTTGGCCTGAAAGGCTCCTCCCTCCTTTAAGCATTACTTCTCCTGAAAAGCTTCCCCTGAGCCCAGGCTTAAGTCGTACGCCTTTGATAAACTATTTTATTGAACTTCATTTTGGAGCACTTATTCTAGTGTATAATTATTAACATTGTATCTTTACTGCTACCAAGTGATCAAATTATTGAACATGATTATTCATTTATAAGCACCTGCCTGGTGGCTCAGATGGCAAAGAATCTGCCTGCAATGCAGGAGACCTGGCTTTGATCCCTGGGTTGGGAAGACCCCCTGGAGAAGGGAATGGCAACCCACTCCAGTATTCTTGCCTGGAGAACTCCATGGACAGAGGAGCCTGGTGGGCTACAGTCCATGGGTCGCAAAGAGTCAGACACGACTGAGCACTACAGACATATTCATTGATAATCCAGCTCTCCTGGTAGACTATACATTCCATGAGGACAAGAGCAGCTTCTGCTCACTTTTATATGCTGAGCACCTTGCCAGCCTCAGCTTCATAGAGGTATGCTCTATGTGCTGCTGCTGCTGCTAAGTCGCTTCAGTCGTGTCCGACTCTGTGCGACCCCATAGACGGAAGCTCACCAGGCTCCCCTGTCCCTGGGATTCTCCAGGCAAGAACACTGGAGTGGGTTGCCATTTCCTTCTCCAATGTATGAAAGTGAAAAGTCAAAGTGAAGTCGCCCAGTCGTGTCCGACTCTTAGCGACCCCACGGACTGGAGCCTACCAGGCTCCTCCATCCATGGGATTTTCCAGGCAAAAGTACTGGGGTGGGGTGCCATTGCCTTCCCCGATGCTCTATGTAGACTCCTGAATTTCCTGTGAAGGGAAGACCTTCAAAATATGTCTCTTGTTAACTTATATCAGAGATTCTTGTAACATGGTTAAAACATTTTACTAACAATTAAAGGAAATCTAAAACTTCCAGTGTCTCTGAGACAGGTTAAAAAAAAATCCTTAAGTTCACTCAGTTGTATAGAACTGATGGTGTGATTTTCATCAAGACAAGCATTGTTGAAGTAAGATGGAGAGAAATGGTGACCAAATCCTGAGTGGCAGACCATGGAAAGGCTTGTTGACTGGGGAAAAACACACATATACACAGAACCTAAAAGTTGAGAATTATGTTCTATTTGGCAGATTTTCAGAGGACTTAAGCCTGGAAAATAGCTTCTTGGATCACTCCCAGGAACTGCTCCAAATAGATACGGGAGAAGCCAGGACATAGAGGAATTTTTGCAAAAAAAAAAAAAATATATATATATATATATTCATACATACAGATAGTCAGAACATCAGAGATTACTCTTAAAGAAAACCAAACATCTCAAGTTAAAGAATTTAGCACCTTTCTGTGCAAGAGAAGAGAGTCTGGGCTCATTGAAATCTGTGCAAGAGAAGAGAGTCTGGGCTCACTGAAATCATTCCTTTGATAAGCACCTTAGCTATCTAGGGCCTCTATCTACTTTTTTTTTCTCCATCATGAATCCCCATCAGGATGCATAGTCTGGAGTGGCTTCTGTGACTGCCGGCTTGATGGCAGCAATATCCTTGGTTTACTGATAGGGCAGGCACACTCTTGGTCCACAGGCTAGAGTATCTGGCTGTATGTGGTAACTGCATACCACTGTCAGGCTTCTACAACTAAATTCCTTGACTAGGTCAATGTCATTCATTTTATTGATTTATGTCCATGTAAATATTGTATTCATGGATTGAGATAGATCTAGGTTTGATTTCTGGGAGCCCCTTCTTAGCCGTGTGACCAGGGAAAGTTATTTAACCTCTGTGAGACCCAGTTTCCTCATCTGTAGATTAGGGGAAATAGAGCTTACCTTATGGTACTATGAGTCAGAGATCATGCATGGAAATCACCTATCATTCTGGCATTTAGTTGCCACTCTAATCATTGAAATGGTTATACCAAGAAGAGGCAGAACTACCAGTGGAATTTATATATTTACTGCCATTTACTTAACATTTACTAAACTAAGATAAAGCACATTTCCTTTATTTCCTTTACCATCTACTCACTGTATTAAGTACCAGGATTCATAAGTCATTCAATAGTTTAACCTCTTGATATTTAATTTAAGCTGTCTTAATATCACACAGATGATGTTACTATTAACCCAAGCAGTTTAAAAATGAGTTTTAATCCTTCCTCCTCCTGTCTAAGTAATCAGATAGACTCAAAGCTCCTTATAGTTTAAAAGCTCTTCCAAGTTTATAGCACTGGAAATGGTATGTCCATTGAACCTAGTCTTTATTTCCACTTACTAATGAGCACTGACTGGGTTATAATCTCCTTATGAACTAGCAGAGATGATTTCTGTGTCCCCAGAAATGAATTATGACTGAGGTCAGAGTTTGTCCTAGGGGGACTGATAAGAAAATTATAAAACTGGGCCAGAAACTGAGCAAGTACTCAGTAGAACTAAAGAAGCTTGTTTCTAAGGTCACGGTGGTAAAGATGAAGATTTGCTCTGGTATACAATTTGTGACAAGGGAAGGGTAACGGTACAGGATACAAATGAGACAACTAAACTCCTTTTCATTGTCCTCATCATGGTGATTTTATTTCTGAGTTTACAGAACAAAATCAGTAATAGATTGAAGGCAAAGGCCTCTAAACCCTGAAACTTACATCAGTCTGATCACAGAAAAACTTATGGACATCTGGGGGTTTTTTGATGATGATTCATCAACTCAGGCTTCCTAGGTGGCGCTAGTGGGAAAGCTGCTGCTGCTGCTGCTAAGTCTTCAGTCGTGTCTGACTCTGTGCGACCCCTGAGACGGCAGCCCACCAGGCTCCCCCGTCCCTGGGATTCTCCAGGCAAGATCACTGGAGTGGGTTGCCATTTCCTTCTCCAATGCATGAAAGTGAAAAGTGAAAGTGAAGTCGCTCAGTCGTGTCCAACTCTTAGCGACCCCATGGACTGCAATTAGGAGACATAAGAGACGTGGGTTCCATCCCTGGGTCAGAAAGGTCTCCTGGAGGAGGGCACTGGCAACCCACTCCAGTATTCTTGCCTGGAGAATCCCATGGACAGAGGAGCCTGGCGAGCTATAGTCCATAGGGTCACACAGATTTGGACATGACTAAAGCGACTTAGTACACACACATTTACCACCTCTCCATCCGTCCATTCATTTTAGGCAATAATAATTTTCAAAACTCTAGCATATACAACTTTGATAGGTACTAAAAGTATTTAATGAATGTTAAGGAATTGGCTCAAGAAATGTATGCTCTGGGTTGATAACCACAACATATTATGCAGCTGCCATACTCTTGAAGCAGAGGGGGGAAAAATTGAATCATGAGGAAGGAGCATCTCATTATGCTAGAATAATGAAGAAGGAAGCCAGGACAATACTTTGTTTATGACTTGCATATGCGATGTGCCATACTGTAGCTGATGTAAGAGTAAAGTATACACATGTCTTCTATTCCTGCTGAATCCCATTCTCCCTAGAAACCAAAAGGGCACAGCTTACTTCTTCATCTCTTCCTTACAACGCACAGCACAGTGCCCAGCACAGCATTATTTAAGTTCCTGCTGAAATAAATTACAGAATGTTTTTTGAGAAAAAAGTGCACGTGGCAAAAGACTGTGCAATAGAGAGGTGCATCTTTCAAAGTATCAAAGAATTGGGGCAGAATTTTGAAGTTATTCGACTTGCCAACGGGCTACTGAAAGCTGGTCTTTTGGGGCCCAGGTGCTGATTGTCAGATGCTCAAAAATGATGACCCAGCAAAAGAGCAGAATGGTCAGACTTGTGACTGTTTGTATGCGGGTGCTCGGTCGTCTTCGTCGTGTCCGACTCTATGCCACTCCATAGACCATGGGACTGAGGAGTCTTTAAACACTGTATTTTTTTTAAGGTTTCATTTATTTTTTTGACATGTACACCCTGCTATATTGTATTTATTTATTTCTGGCTGCACTGGGTCTCCGTTGCTGCGAGGGCTTTCTCTAGTTCCAGAGAATAGGGGCTGCTTTCTAGTTACTGTGTGAGGGCTTCTCACCGCAGTGGCTTCTCTTGTTTCTGAGCACAGGCTCTAGGCAAGCAGGCTTCAGTAGCTGCAGCTTGAGGGCTCTAGAGCAAGGGCTCAGCAGTTCGGCGCACAGGCTTAGTTGTTCAGCGGCATGTGGAATCTTCCAGGGATCGAACCCATGTCCCCTGCATTGGCAGGCAGATTCTTATCCACTGTGCCACCAGGGAAGTCCTAAAAAATGTGAATTTATATCAAACTACTTTTGATATTTTTAAAGTAAGAAGCCCCAAAGACTTGCTTTAAAACCGTGTTCCCAAACCACACATGTGTCCATGCCCAGTCCCTGGGCTATATGGCCTATTAGGGCACAAAGATTCTCCACTAGCTAACACAATCATGGAATTTTTCTTTCAAATTTAAGAATCAAGCCCTTGGTGTAAGTAGACAGTGAGGAGATTTTTATGAATAGCCTCCCTATTATCATGGTTCATGACTTTTTTACAACGCAATTACTGTGGCACGTATCATAACATAATTGAGATTCTAGAAAAGGAAATGAGTGCTAACTGAAGGGACAGTTACTCAAGAAAATGCAAATGCCATTTTATTTGCAAATTAAATTAAAAATATAATGAAGTGGGTATAGAAATTGATTGAAAAATTAATTGAGAGAAACGAATTTGGAATACTTTGTAAGGGACATCTGTAAGAAATTCCTCTGACACACTTTTTCAGAGAGTAAATCTCTTCTTATAAGCTTAAACTTTAATAGAAGCCAGACTAAAGACAGATCTTTATAAGATGTCAGAGTAGCCAGATTTATCCTCTGAGGCCAAATGGTGAACTTGTGGACTTGCCTGGCCTGAGCAACAAGCCACAGGGAATTTTTCAATACGAACTACAAATCAATATTTAGGCTAGAGTTTTTTCACATTTGCCTTCTTTTCACTCTCACTCTATCTCTCTTTCTCTCTCAATCATCTCTGCCTTTACTGGTTGAAAAAAATAAATAAATAAGTTGAAGACATCAACATTTTGCTCTAAATACTTTAGCATGTTGCTCTTAAGAACAAAGGAATTCTCCTTCAGTGACAGTATCATTGCAATCAAGAATCAAGGCGTAAGAATCTACATTCTATTTGTTATATCTCTTAAATCTCCTGATTCTAGAACAGCCCACCACCACCAACAACAATAACAACAGCTTTTTGTTTAAGCCAACATTTTGATAAGTCCATGCCTGGTGACTGTAGACAGTCCCCCCATCTGGATCTAATTGAGTCCTGATGTTTAGGTTCAGGTCAAACTGGATCATTGTTTTTAAAAGTGGATCACAATAGTGTTTACTGCTCTTTGTCTCTTTCAATGATAGGCGATTCTTTAAAACAAATAGAAACTATGAGTTGACCTTTTAAAACAAAGTATCAAAATAAAGTATCAAAGAGGTAAGAAACTGTAGATTTGTTTACTGCCAATTTCTTTAGGTTAGGATAGTGTATTCACCAGGTGTCTGTGAATCCTAAAATTTCTGAGCATGTTCTGAAGGGATACAACCAGACTTTAGAGATTTACTCAAAACTCCTTTTTCTTCCTCCACTGAGAGATTTTCGAACTTGAGAATTTAGAAAGTGACTGTTCATTATCCAAGCCCTTTTAAAAGAGAAAAAGAAGTGGGTGGCACTATAAAGGGAGAATCTTAGCTGCCGGGATAAGAGACAAAATTTATGACTTTCCCACTGATTCCTCAGCCAATTTTGCCCCTCCTCTGTCCCCACTTCTCCTGAGATTAAAACATGCTTGAATTGGAGTAGTCATTTCCTTCCTTCTGTTCAGTGCCAGTTCTCAGAGGAAAACATCCATTTTGCTCTTTGGTTCTTGTAGCCCAGAGACTGCAATGAAAGAACCTGCTGCTTCTTCCAGTAGAAGGATTTTATTTGGGGGCTGCAGGGCAGGAAAGAGAATCGAAGGGTGTGTGTGTGTGTCAAGCGTGGGTGTGAGAATGATTTTCTCCAGGGCCAGTTAGTTGGCCTAGGGCCCAGAGTGAACTATTCATCCACCTTAAATTGCACCATGAAGCAGAGATGGCTGGAGGAAGTCACTAACCGGCCCTGCCACTTGCTGCCTGTTCTCATTGCTTCTCCTCAAAGGGGGAATATCCTAGAAACTGATGCAGTTTTCCATCTTCTCCTACAGGGGGAGTAAAAGATGCACCTCACAGTGGGTCAGTGAGCTGTAATAAGGTGAATGTGAATCATCTCCCGTAAAAAGCTGAGTTGAATCTTTTCTCATATTGTTGTTGTTGTTTAGTCACTAAATCATGTCTGACACTTTTGTGATCCCATGGACTGTAGCCTGCCAGGCTTCTCTGTCCATGGGATTTTTCAGGCAAGAATACTGGAGTGGGTTGCTATTTCCTTCTCCAGGGGATCTTCCTGACCCAGGAATTGAATCTGAGTCTCCCCTGTTGGCAGGCAGATTCCTTACCACTGAACCACCTGAGAAGCCCACTCTCATATTACTACAGCCCTGTATAACCTGTATAACTGTGAGTATATAAATATACTCACAGTCTTTAATCCTAAGTTGTAAGTACTGCTGCTGCTGCTAAGTCACTTCAGTCGTGTCCGACTCTGTGCGACCCCAGAGACGGCAGCCCACCAGGCTCCCCCGTCCCTGGGATTCTCCAGGCAAGAACACTGGAGTGGGTTGCCATTTCCTTCTTCAGTGCATGGAAGTGAAAAGTGAAAGTGAAGTCACTCAGTTGTGCCTGACTTTTCACAACCCCATGGACTGCAGCCTACCAGGCTCCTCCATCCATGGGATTTTCCAGGCAAAAGTACTGGAGTGGGTTGCCATTGCCTTCTCCGTGTAAGTACTGAGTGGATGGTAAAGATGAAAGGGCTCTAGATAAAGACATGCAACCTATTCAGACATCTGATGCTCAAAAAGTAGACTCAACTCAATCCATTTTAATCTGAAAATGCTTACTTTTAACATCCAGTTGCAGGTTATAAGATAAAAAAGACATGAAATAAAGCATATAAATAAACCTTTCTAAGCTCCTCACACAGAGAAGGCAATGGCACCCCACTCCAGTACTCTTGTGGAAAATCCCATGGACAGAGGAGCCTGGTGGGCTGCCACCTATGGGGTCACACAGAGTCGGACACAACTGAGCGACTTCACTTTCACTTTTCACTTCCATGCATTGGAGAAGGAAATGGCAACCCACTCCAGTGTTCTTGCCTGGAGAATCCCAGGGACGGGGGAGCCTGGTGGGCTGCCGTCTATGGGGTCGCACAGAGTCGGACACGACCGAAGCGACTTAGCAGCAGTAGCAAGCTCCTCACAACATGAAATCAATGTCTTTAAACATTTCTAATTAAGGACACAGAAACTGACAAAGAGTATGGTTTTATTTTTGCTTTTTTTTTTTTTTAAATTTGAAACAAGAAGTGAATTTTGGTCAGGCTACATGGTGGATTCACTAAGCCTAGGCTGGCCAGTTGTCCTGGTTTTCTAGAACTAAGGAATTTCTCAGGACAAGATGTTTGCAGTGCTAAAACCAGGACAGTCTTTGGGCAAATCAAGAAAACTGGTCACCCGAACAAGACTAGAATGTGCATAGGACCTAAAATATGTAATGCTTTGCCTAGTTGAACTGATACTCAGATCAAAAAATTTACAGAACCAAAATACTCACTTTTTAGTGAATTTAAAAATTCACTGAACAATATCTTAACATTCTAAAGGATTAATGCACCTTCAGAAGAGTCTGTAAACTTCTGGTCAAAAATAGGTTGGGATTTGGGAAGAAAATGTACATCATAAATCTGAAATATTGACATTGGTTTTTATTTTCTATAATAACCAAATAAATATCTACTAATTTGCTATAATTTATGATAACCTCCACATATAAGTCTAGAAACAAATTGCTTTGAATCAATTTAGTTTAGTTATATATAATTATCCTATTTGTATACAGGAGTCAAGATGTCTCTGGAAATTGCATTAACTTATCAGAAATAAAGTTTGAACTTACCTTTTTTAAAATCAAATATTAGCTCACTTTAATTATAAGGATAAGCTGAATAAAAATTTTGTGAGCAATTCAAAAATTACAATGTATTTTGTATGTTTTTGAATTTTCTTTTTAGTTTTAACACAGTTATATTTTTAAAAAGAAGTCTTTGGTAGTTATCAAAACAAGAATCTAGTTATTTTAAAACAGTCTTAGATGTCCCAATCTTGTTAGATGTTCCTCAACAGCTAAAAATTTGAATTGGCTGTTGTGACAAATTCAGAAAAGCACCTTTTTTTTTTTTTTTTTCAAATAATTCCTAGGACATTTACAATTGGAATAACCTAAAACATGATAAGATGTTGGTGAGCAACTGCTGAAAACTAGAAATCTAATATTTGATTTTGGAATGCTTCTTCATATAGTTAAGTTATCTCATAACAATTGAATTTTCTCTTTGAAATGAAAAATTCACACTAAGGACTTTGCATGTGTTATCTGACTTAACTCTCAGATAAATGAGAAATTTTAAAAGGCGAGGAAACTGGGGCACAGAGGGGTTAAGAATCTGTGGAAGCACAAACAGTGAGAGACACGTTAACTCACAAATCATCACTCTTAATGAACACCAATCCTGCATTCAACAAAATTTTAAGTGGTGGTAGAGGGAGGGGAGCCCACATGGGAAAGAAGTAGAACCAGGTTGGGATGGAGAGAACTGGAAAGACATAGTGTTGGAGAAACAGAGGAAATATATAGATTGTTTTAGCAAAGAAAGCATGGTCGGCTTTGCTAAGTGCAGCACACAGAGCCTTGGAGATAAAGACTAAGAAGGGTCAATTGCATCTGGGTTATGAGGTCATTTTTGGTGACCTTAGTGAGACCAGTTAATAAATGGTGGGTTCCAAAGCCAGATCCTATATGAGGTAGGAAAGCCAAGTTAGGGGTCCAGCCTACTCCTTTGATAATTTTGAATTCTCAAAGCAAAGAGAGATTTGATGATGGCTCCAGAGGGAAATGGCCTCAGAGTCAGTTTACATTTTTAGAAACCTGTGGAGAAGAGTGGAAAAAGAAGAGTGTGGGGCAGTGACTGTAGGAATAAAATTCCAAAGAGTTCCAAGTGGCCCGAAGGTCATTGATTTAGGTCACTGACTTAGGTTAGTGGCCGAGAGGACTTGGACTTGAGTGGGAGCAAGCCATCCTCTGAGATAGGAAAACAGAGCATGCTAGCTGGTATAGATGTGGATGGAGGGAGCATGAGGCTCCCAGCTGGTAGTTGATAGAGGGCTTACTTGGGACCTAAAGGTCGTCAGAGTAGTGACAGCAAGGTCATCTTTGGAGACAGAGGAGGAGAGCATTAAAAGGGGTCAGAAGGTGTCTGGTGCGGTTATGGGAAATCATTAAAGGAACGGGAGAGGGAGGCAACTCTGAAAAAGTAAAAGCATTGACAGGAATTTCTGAGCACCCAGCTCAGATTGGAGACCAATTGTCTGCAGTGGCCGTGATCTGCCAGGTGTTATGGCTTTACCAGAGGGTTTACTCTCTGGAGCATGGGAGCAGAGGAGGAAGATAAACTCAGGATTCAGTGGTGCTGTGCAGAAGCAGTGAAAGAATGTAGTAAGCAAGAAGCAAGATGACTGGCAAAAGTTATTACAATCCTCAGCTATGCTACTCAGTCTAGAAATAAAATGAGCTGTTGCTGAGGTCTTCTTCCATGTTCCATATTTTCCAAAGGCCCCATTCAAGATCCAGGGAGCCAGAAGTTAAATCATATGCTCAGGATATGCCCTAGAGAGTTCAAGGATTTCACAGTCTGGGAGCCTGACCTGTAAACACTGTTCCTGGTGTGTAAGGAAATGAACTTTTAAATCAGAGCCTTACAGCAGAACATTAGAAACCAAGAAATGCACACTAACCTCTACACGACCTGTGGAGAAAATGGATGGGTATGCTTCTGAATTCAAGACAGTATTTGGAGTATGGCCCTCAGAAGGAATCTCTCCCCTGGAGTGTCTCAGTCAAGAATGTGTTCAGCTTAGACAATCACACCTGCGCAACAGAGTCCTCCCTTGGTTCACATCAGCGACAGAAATGTCAAATTTTCTTACCAAAATAAAAGAATCTTAGGATTGGAAGAGAAGTTGAAGATCATTTAAGTCGCTTTTTGTTCCCCCTTTGGAAAGTCCCTCTGCAGTCCAAGAGAGTAACATATTTTGTATTTTGTAAAATAAAAATAAAAACTCATCCTACTCATTAGAACTTAACCTTTTGTTCATTTCCTTTTAAAAAAAATTATTGACATGTCTTATTCTTAAAAACTTAGAAATAAGAATTTTAAAGCACTTTAGAAGCCACACAGAGACATCATTCAGGAAGAAATTCTTAGGCACTGATAAATTAGACTAACAGATTGTAATCTTTGCAGATTTAATATGACTAAGAGCAGGGATTTAAAAAGAGGCAGTATGTCACAGACTAAAATCCTTATTCCAAAGCTTGCTGAGTAACTAAGTTATTGTTAACTTCCCTATATCTCTATTTTCTTTTCTGTAAAATAGATAAAATAACGCTACTTTACAAGATTTTTTTAATAAAAACTCTATGCAGATTACCTAAACAGAGAACATGAAATGCAGGGAGTATTTTTGGGGAAAAAAATTGGTTATGGTTGTTTTAGGAAAGGCTTTGCTGAAATTCTCTGTGATTACAGAGAAAACAGACAGTGATTACTCCCTAGATCAAAAGCTGTCTTGGGGCTCAGAGCTGGCTTCCTCTGAATCAGCAGGAAAGACTCCATCTCTGAGCACATATTCTTTATATTTCAAACTCAAAGACGTCAAGTCTGCAACGTCTTCAAATGCTAAGTTTTAAATTAAAGATTTTTTGTGTGTGTTTTAACCAGCAGATGGTGGTGAGTGGGGAGGCTCCTCAAATGTGCCTGCCTCTCTTCTCAGTCTCTGGGACCTGGAGTGTGCCGTACTCCCAGTCCAGTCCAGGCCCCTTAACACTCAAACCTTGGCTCTTTCATAGCACCTAGCATATTGTCGATTTTTGTCTGTCTTCCTCAACACATCATGACTGCCTGACTCCTATTGGTATTCCCAGGCGTTAGACAGACAGCAAATATTTGTTGAGTGATGAATAAGAAAAACCAGGCCCCTGCCCCAGCCTTGTCTTGCCTTCAGCTCTTCAGAACACTCAAATTCTTCATTAACTAATGGGCGCTTCAGCTGATTGAACTGAGGTGTTTTCACATACATCAGAGAATAAGCCCAGTGATTGCACACTCTGCTTCTCTTCCACTCAACATGTCCTGGTTTCCAGCTCATTCTGGGAGCTTTCCTGTCCAGTGAGAAGAAGCTTTAACTAGGAAAGAAAATATTAAAACAACAACAACAACTAGGCTGCCTAGCACTCACCTCAGTAAAATTTAGGTGTTTGGAATAGAGCTAGTGTTAAAGAAACTTAAATTCTTTGATTGTGCCAAAAGGTAAAGGAGTTGCTAGGTCAGCATATACATTCTGACTCAAAATAGGTTAGCCAAAAACAATTCAGTTAAGTCCCATAACAGAACGTGTACACTTAGGAAAGCTTTCAAAGGTATCAGCATGTTAGGACCTGCTCTGTAAGTGTCAAAAGGGGCCTTATCTACAAACAGCCAGATAATAAAGGATGCAAGGTAAAGTTTTACACTTTCTTGGAAATGCCTGCTCAATATCTCAATAGCAAGCTGTCTGGATAGTTTTCTTCTCATCTACCTAACACTATCACCAACCCAACTGTATTTTTACCTTACATCAGTACTTTCTAGAATCGTTTTTGGTAGCGTAGATCATTGATTTTTCTCAAAGGATTCTTCCAGAGGTCTTCTACAATCTTCAAATTCTGAAATAAAATTACAAGTAATTATTTCCCCTCTCTTTCCTCAATGAGAATCTAAGTAGATCTGTCCACACAGACTTTAAATGCCCTCAGCAGGGGACCAATTTGGTTCACTCTCACTAGGATATTTGTTCCCACAATCCTGTCTTTGTCAAAGCCCGTGAAATTCAAATTGATTACAAATGCCTATTTATGTGTATCCTCAGAGGTAACTTGCAAATACTGAAAACCTCAGTGTTCACCCTGGCAAGGCCCTGAGTAATATTCACCCAAATAGGAATGGCTGTCTTTAAGATTCCTTTGTAACCTAAGAAAAACTATGAGGCTTCATAAGAAATCTGTAATGTACTTTTTTCTTTAGCTTGGAGCCAGAAGCTGAGAAACATTGGAACATTGATACTGCAAAAGTAAAGCACAAATAAAATAATAAAACAAATTGTTATGATGATTTCCATTGTATATGATTTTCTGTGTTGTGCTTAGTCCCTCAGTTGTGTTCAACTCTTTTGTGACCCCACGACCTATAGCCCGCCGGGTTCCACTGTCCATGGGGATTCTCCAGGCAAGTACTGGAGTGGGTTGCCATGCCCTCCTCCAAGGGATCTTCCCAACCAAGGGATCAAACCCAGGTCTCTTGCTTTGCAGGCAGATTCTTTACCATCTGAGCCAGCAGGGAAGCCCAAGAATACTGGAGTGGGTAGCCTATCCCTTCTCCAGTGGATCTTCCCAACCCAGGAATTGAACTGGGGTCTCCTGCATTGCAGGTAGAGTCTTTACCAGCTGAGCTACTAGGAAAGCCCCCATGACTTTCTACATAACGGCTTTATTGAGATACAATTCACAGACATATTGTACATTTTACCCATTTGAAATGTATAATAGTTATTAGTCTATTCGCAAAGTTGTACAGTTATTATAACAATCAATTTTAGAACATTTTTATCACCCTCCCTAGAAAAACCCATATCCATTAACTGTAGCTCCCCATTTTTCTCCCAATCCTCTCAGTCACAGGCAGCCATCAGCCTACTTTCTGTCTCTATAGAGTTGCCAGTTCTAGACACTTCATATAAATGTGATCCTTTGTGACGGGCTTGTTTCATCTAATGCATTTTCAAGCTTCATCCATATAATAGCATGTATTAGGACTTCTTTTCTTTCTGTTGTCAAGTAATATTCTATTGTATGAATATTCATTTTATTTATATATTCATCAGATGATGAAGGTTTAGGTTGTTTCTATTTTTTTAGGCTATTGTGAATAATGCCTATGAACACTTATATACAAGGTTTTATATAGGCATGCGTTTTTATTTCTGTCAGGTATATACGCAGATGTCTAACTACTGAATCATATGGTAGTTATATTAAGCTTTAAAGAAACTTCCAGGCTGTTTTACAAAGAATCTGCACCATTTTCCACTTCCACCAGCAGTGCATGAGGGTCCCCATTTCTCCACATCCTCACCAATACTTACTATCATCTGACTTTTTAATTATAGTTATCCTAGTGGGTATGAAGTGATATTTCACTGTGTTTTTAATGACTAATGATGTTAAATATTTTTATGTGGTTATTGGCCATGTGTATGTATGTATTATTTGAAGAAATGTTCTCAGGTCTTATGCCCATTTTTAAGTGGGTTATTTGTCTTTGTGTACAGTACTTTTAAGGTGGCTGGTGGCTCAGACATTTTGCCTGCAATGCAGGAGACCCAACTTCAATTCCTGGGTTGGGAAGATATCCTGGAGAAGGGAAAGGCTACCCACTCCAGTATTCTTGCCTGGAGAATCCCATGGACAGAGGAACCTGTCAGGCTACAGTCCATGGGGTCACAAAAAGAGCTGGACATGACTGAGCAACTAAGCACATACACAGCACTTTTAAAGTTTTCAAGATGCCTTAGTGTATACTATTTCATCACAGTGATATGGATATTATTATTATCATAATTCAAGCAAAGAGGTCTGAGGCTCAGAGATGTCAACTTACTTGTGAAGGTCACTTTCTATCAAGCAGCAAAGCCAAAATTTGAACCCAACAGAGACATATCCCCTGTGAGCTCTAAGGAAAAAAGACAGTTTTCCTTGCATCCCACTTGGTCTGGACTGGACAAACTTTGGACACCACAGTGTCCAAAGTTCACTAAATCAAATGACCCTAGAATCTGCACACTAAAGATAGCTGCCCAGGAGAGAGTTGAGCCAGAGCATCCAATATGGATTGTATAATGACCACTCATACTATTCCCGAGCAAGTGTTCTGTACATGGCTTAACCACAAACCCCACTGACAACTCAGAATATAACATGGATTTTTCATTTGTCAGGTCATCTTGCTGTGACCATCACTAGCTCTAAATCATACACCATATGAGGTCTAATAGGTGCCCTGTTTTATTTTTCAAAACAGGTGATCTTCATCTTTCTCATGATTGAAAAGAACTTCCAGATGCTTCCAGATGTAGTAGGGAGATCATTCTATGATCATTTTCTTCTTCTGTAAAATGGAAATAATGATAGCTCTTTACCTATCTCACTCTGAAAAGTCTGATATGCCTTCAGAGAGATGGTATCCTTTCCTCATGGTGGCTGTGACCCTCTTTGGTGATTAACTCTATCCTCAGAAAGAGATTCCATGATTCTATAATTGGGTGGTATCTCAGAAAAAAAAAAGGAGGGGGGTTATGTATCATCATAATCAGATCAGATCAGATCAGTCGCTCAGTCGTGTCCGACTCATCATCATAATAGTGGTAACAAATGAGTTTGAAAGCTTTGAAGCATTTCTCCACATTATTTCATTTTAGCCTCTAGTGTCAAACTGAGATAGGTAAAGAGCTATTATTATTTCCATTTTACAGCAGAAGAAAATGAATTCCAGAGAGTTCAAGTAATTGACTAAGCTCAGGGTGGTACACAGAGTTTATTTCTTATCCTCATAAATGTATAATTTTGTGAGACAAGATGTATTAAAGGAACAATTGAGAATACCCAAGAGAGTACATGCCAGTATCAAACTAAAAACAATAAAATATTGTAATGAGTGGGGATAATAATAAATGCCAAACAAATAGCTGAGAAAGGGGGTTTGCCTGATTATTAGAAGAGATTTGATGGAAACGTTAGTATTTCAAATGGGAGTTGGATTTGGCAGGTAGAGGAAAAGAAAACATTTCAGACAGGAACATAATGAGAAAGCATTAAGATAGGAATGTGAGGCCTGCTATAGGAAAGAAAATGAAGCAATGAAAAGTCTGGCCTGTTGAATGGACTTCTTAGGAGCAATGTTGCAGGAAGGCAGTTCCCTTCTAGGGCCTGAGAGTGAGCTCTTCCTTAACACTCAGAAATGAACTGTCTGAGGAGACAAATATGCTGAAAAAGCAAGAGACTATTGGGAAGAGGCACTCAAGTGGAGAGCTGCAGGGTAAGGGAACCCAGGAGAACAGCTCTGCTGTGTGGCTCGCAGCCTCAGGTTTTATGGCAACAGTGTTAGTTTCCAGGTTGTCCCTGGCCAATCATTCTGACTCAGGGACCTTCCTGATGCCTAGTTTATTTCTCAACCAAGATGGACTCCAGTGACCAGGATTCTGAGAAGTTAGCAGGACATGTGGACTGGTGCCTCCTCCCTCCTTTTGACCTTCCCAAATTCTTCTGGTTGGTGGCAGCTTGTTAGCTCTGTGTTCCTTGCCAGGACCTCCTGTTGTAAGATAACTCATGCAAGTAGTTCCTATCAGACCTGGCCAGGGTGGGCAGTTTTGGTCAGTGGTTCCCCTAATAGCAAGATATTAGGCTGGAAAGGGAAAGTCAAAATTTTAAAGGCCTAGAGTAACAAGGAGAGATATTTGATACAGAACCTTTAAGCAAAAGAAAAGGATTGCAGATATTTTCAAAGGGGAGATAGAGAGTTCGTTAGGAAGAGTGGAGATGGAGCTAGTGGTAAAGAGCCCACCTGCCAATGCAGGAGACATGAGACACAGGTTCAATCCCTGGGTCAGGAAGATCCCCTGGAGGAGGGCATGGCAACCCACTCCAGTATTGTTGCCTTGAAAATCCCATGGACAGAGGAGCCTGGTGAGCTAACATCGATAGGATAGCAGAGTCAGACATGACTGAAGCAACTGAATACATTAGCAAGCGTGGTTTGTTGAGAACATGCACAGCAGATAAAAGGAAAAAAAAAATGCTAGAGGCTAGAAAAAGAGTTGAAATGCTAAAACTTTCATCCAAATGTGAAGTGATGAGGTCTTTATAATGGTAGTGGGGATAGAAAAGCACAGGAGTAAATTCAGAAGCAGAAGAAACTTCCTCCCAAGAGCTGAGTCCCAGGATATGAAGATAGTCTGATGCCAGTGAAGAAAAGCAGGCAAAAAGATATATATTTTATATCTATATTTGATAAGTTTTATGTGTACATATATACAAACAGACCCAATAAATGCTGTCCCCCGCTCCCCTTCCAGAGCCCTGCAGATGTCATTGTTTAAGAAGTTATTACTTTAGACATAATAACTAAGATTGTGAGAATAGACGAGCCCTCAGAAGCAACATATGCAGAATTTTTTTTTAAAGGCCCACAGAGCAAGATTTAGGGAGCCTTCACCGTTAAAGGATGGGAGAAACTAACAAAGGCGATTAAAGGAGCAGGGGAGAGAGTAGTCCCCTATGATAACAGCACAATCGCCTTCTAAAGCATTCAGTTTAAAGCCTTACATGCACTGCAAAGGGTGTGAACGGTGAAGTTAATTGAGAAAGCAGAGTTATTCTGCCGAAGAGACCCATTTGAAAGTGAAATAGAGGTCAAAACCCCACTCTAACATGGAAATTGAAACCCGCCAGATGTTCCGATGTTGTGGTATGGTTCAAAAAAGGGCAGAATTGACGGATTATTAACCATGCCAGCTGGCATCATGGAATTTATGTTTCCTTTGTTATGTAAAATGTACAATCATAATAGAAACATTAAAAATCTGAGTAGGTTCAAGGAAGGGTACAAAACAATATAAATCAAATTTTACTGTAATAAATATAAGTAACAGCAGAGGGCTCCCTTCCACGTCTGGCAAATTAAAGCAGACAACCTTCAAATGGAGTTTTTATTTTCTAGTAACTTCTGCTAACAATTGAATATTTTCATATGTAGTTGGGGAAAAAACAACTTTGCAATTGTAAATAAATTACAAACACAATATTTAGATGACCGGGTCCTAAGGCTTTAAAAAATTTTTTTTTTTCCACTGTGCTTTTGCTAATGAGAAACTGTATCTGAAATCATTAAGACAATACCTCAGGATAGTCTAGACAGAAGGATGACAAGAAGTTACAATCCAGAATAGTCAAATACTTAGCAATTATGATCTTGAATCATCTTATAGGGTTTCTTTTTAAATGAAAGTAAGATTTTTAGATTTAATAGTGATATATACTCATTAGGGGAAACAAAAACAGAAAGAAGAAAAACTCAGTAAATTTGTCCTCCAGGTACATCCTTAGCTATTTTGGTGAGTTTTTTGTTTTGTTTTGTTTTTTCCAATCTCTTTTATGTATAACTTTGCTTCCATGTTAATACATAGATTGATTACCAAATTGTGTATAGAATTTACAACTTTCATCTTGCTTCAGTAATGAAGATTTTATTAAAACATGTCACACTCCAGTAAAAATTTATTTGTATACACAACTCTTTAAAATTACATAGCATTCAGTAACATGAGCATATGTACTAAAAAATATTTAACCAGATATAGCTGGATATTTAAGCACATTCTAAATATTCTTTTTACATAGTATAATATCTTTTTGCTTAAAATATCTCTTTCCTATATTGTGAATTACCTCCTTAAGTTAGTCTTCTAAATAAAATTTTTGACAACAGAGTATGAAATAAGTAGCCAGTTTAAACATACTCCTGTTTAAGTTGAGATGAAATGGTGAAACTGTAAAACCTAGCAAAGCAATAAAAATGACCATTTTTAGCCACACTGCTACCCCTGAAGGACAGCTGATAATACATGGTAAATACCCATAGCATAGAATACATCAGAGGAGACCACTTGGGTTTGATAATTTGCAACAGAAGTACACTAAATTATACCTATGTTTGTGTGTTTTTATATTGCTTTTAAATCTATTCATATTTTTTACTTTTAAGTTAAATGGGAAAAAGGACATACTACATTCTGAAATATTGGTATCATTATTTTCTTAATTCATCATATTGTTGTTTTAAAATCCTGAATTAATGGGGACTTCCCTGGTGTGCTGTGGTTAAGACTCTGTGCTTCTAATGCTGGGGGCATGGGTTCCATTCCTGGTCAGGGAACTAAGACCCTACATGCCATGTGGCCAAAAATAAATTAATCAACTTAAAAAACTAAAACCCTGAATTAATGAAAACATTAAGAATTATTAAGAAGAGATATGTAAGCCAGTTAGTAACCACTGACACTTCAAGTAAAGATTCTGGTGCTTGAATAGCAGACCCAAATGCACACCCTTTAAAACACAGAGTCTGCTGGAGTGGGCTTTTGGCTTCACAGTGACCATGAAGTTTGAGTGGTGTGATGGGCTAAGCATCACAGTAAGATGCTTAGAGAGAATCTGCAGTAAGATGATTTGAATTCAAGTTTTGCCCTGATTGTTACCAGATGTATGATTTTGTACTAGTGAAGTAATCCTTGGAATTCACTTAGGGGATTAAAAAAAAAGAGAGAGAGAGAGAGACAGTAAAGTGATTTCTCTAAACCCTCTCATGCATTTCAGACTATTCACCTGATGACACAGGCAGTATTTCCATAAAATTGCAATCTGGGGCCTATAATTCCTGTATCCAAACACACAAAATAGAAACACAAGAAGGCTGGACTCTGCAATCAGGAATCTTGAACAAATCAGAGCCCAGAGAGAACAGACATCTGGTTAAACACTAAGATGTTTTAAAATCAAATCGAAACCCTACTTATATTTTTTATAAGATACTTTTAAAGTTTTTAATAATTTATAAAGCACGTTATGAGTGAACTATGTAATGCATTCATATTTTCAACAAGCTGTTTTTAATTTATTGTGAAAAATAAGGACAAAAATAAATTTTTGCCCCCAAATTTTGTCATTCAATTTGCACATTGTCCTTAGAAAGGACAATGATTTGTCAAAGGCAGTTTTACTGCTAGTCAAGTAGGGCACTTATCTGAATACTGATATTTTTATTTAAATGCATATATTTGATAGCTTCTTACTCAGAGGTTAAAGCATCTGCCTGCGATGCAGGAGACCTGGGTTCTATCCCTAGGTCAGGAAGATCCCCTGGAGAAGGAAATGGCAACACACTCCAGGATTCTTGCCTGGAGAATCCCATGGATGGAGGAGTCTGGTGGGCTACAGTCCACAGGGTCGCAAAGAGTCAGACACGACTGAGCGACTTCACTTTCACTTCACTTAGGATTCATCAAAGCATATCATTAACAACATCAGGGGTCAACAAATTTCAGCCCTTCAACTCAAGATCCAAGTTCAGTTGGCTGCCTGTTGTGCACAGCCAACAAGTAAAGAATGATGTTTATATTTTTAAATGACAAAAAAATAAAAAGCATAATATTTTATAACATATAGAAATTATATGAAATTCAAGATTGTGTCCATAAAGTTTTTAATTTCACTAATTGGAAATTTGTTTTCTCTCCTGTTATGTAAGTACTTACATAATACCCTTAATTTTGCTGTTTGGCTCACAAAACTTAGAATATTTTATTTACTACTCAGCTGTAAACAGAAAAAGTTTGCTAAGCTCTAAGCAACACCAAAACCCCAAACCATTATTTAATGCTCCTTGGATCTTCATAAATAATTAAATACTTTCTCCACTTTAGCATTAGAAGCAAATAGTCTGTAACAAATTTTTTGGTTACCCAAATTATCTAACTGAAATTACCAGGGTACCATCAAAAAAATTTTGATGTTTGTGTCCCAGCCCCAGAGATTGTGACTTAATTGGTCTTGGGCATGCCCTCAGCTTTGAAAATTTTTAAGGATGCACAAGTGATTCTAACATGGAACTGAGGAACCATCCAGTATTTTGGCAGATCTAATCTACCCAAATTCACCTAGTTCTTCCTTCTACAGACAGTCCTCCTGCTCCTTCTGTTGATTCCCTAGCACACAGCAAACTGCAGCTGCTCCGCACGCTCCAAATTCCCCTTAAGTCTTCCATTCCCAATGCCCAGACTTCATTTCTAATAGGAAGCGACCTACTCCTCAATGTGATTGAGAAGATCAAGGCCAATTCATCACCAAGTTTGCCTGCCTTACTTCCTGAATGGAATTCCTTCCTTAAGTTCATTCTCTTCTGTCATAAACTCTTCTCGAGAGAATATACTATGGTGATTAAAAAGAGATTTTGACTCAGGCTGACCTGAATTTAAGTCCCTGTTCCTCTACTTACAAGACATGTGACCTTGAACAAATTATTTAATCAGTTTGACCATCAGTTTTCTCATTCATAAAGTAGCAGTAAAAATAATCCTTACCTCATAGAGATCTTTGTGAGAATTAAATGAGATTTGCTTGCTACTTAAAGTGTAGTCCTCTGGAGAAAGCAATGGCACCCTACTCCAATACTCTTGCCTGGAAAATCCCATGGGTGGAGGAGCCTAGTAGGCTGCAGTCCATGGGGTCGCTAAGAGTGGGACAAGACTGAGCAACTTCACTTTCACCTTTCGCTTTCATGCATTGAAGAAGGAAATGGCAACCCACTCCAGTGTTCTTGCCTGGAGAATCCCAGGGACGGGGGAGCCTGGTGGGCTGCTGTCTCTGGGGTCGCACAGAGTTGGACACGACTGGAGTGACTTAGCATAAAGTGTAGTCCTCAGACTAGCATCATTAGTATCACCTAAGCACTTATTCGGAGAAGGCAGAGGCACCCCACTCCAGTACTCTTGCCTGGAAAATCCCATGGACGGAGGAGCCTGGTAGGCTGCAGTCCATGGGGTCGCTAAGAGTCCGACACGACTGAGTGACTTCCCTTTCACTTTTCACTTTCATGCATTGGAGAAGGAAATGGCAACCCACACCAGTACTCTTGCCTGGAGAACCCCATGAACGGGGGAGCCTGGTGGGCTGCTGTCTTTGGGGTCGCACAGAGTCAGACAAGACTGAAGCGACTTAATAGCAGTAGCAGCAGCAGCAAGCACTTGTTAGAATCTCACATCTCACCCAGACCTTCTGAATCAGAATCTGTGTTTTTATGAGATTTGTTTGTAATTAGTATACACATTAAAGTTTAAGAATCATGGTGCTAGGAAGCTTTTCATTTCAGTGCATGCTTAGGCTGAGTCTCTTTTCAGCCCTTCAATAACAACACCACATATATATGACATGAGAGTGCCCTGGAGCATGAATTTTACGTACAAAAAGAGATTTTCTTAATTAAAAAAAAACTGATCTGTCAGTCATGTACAAGGTAATTTGAAATCAAGAGTAGTGTGGGGAAAAGTGAAAGTGTTAGTTGCTAAGCCATCTTTGACTCTATGTGATTCCATGGACGATAGCCTGACAGGCTCCTCTGTTCATGGGATTCTTCAGGCAAGAATACTGGAGTGGGTTGCCATTCCCTTCTCCAAGGGACCTTCCCAACCCAGGGACTGAACCTGGGTCTCCTACATTACAGACAGTTATTTACCATCTGAGCCACCTGGGAAGCCAGTGTGGGGAAAACAGATAGTTAAAATGTTCAGGGTCACCCTCATGAAATAGGAAAATATACTCCTCCTGAACATTTATGATCCCACAGGTGCACACCTGGTGAGCTGAGTCCCTTTGCCCTTTAGAAAAACATACTCCTCTGGGTTTCCCTGGTGGCTCAATAGTAAAGAATCCACCTGTCATGCAGGAGACCTGGGTTCTATCCCTGGGTCAGGAAGATGAAGGAAATGGCTACCCACTCCAGGATTCTTGCCTGGAGACTTCCATGGACAGAGGAGCCTGGTGGGCTACAGTTCATCGGGTTGCAAAAGTCAGACACAACTGAGTGACTAGCACACACTGGGCTGTGCTGCCCTGTTTCAAAGCACATAATTTGCCAAATACAGCAGGGCCTCTGCCAGCTGGTCAGGGCCAGTATGTGGCAATGCTTTGGAGGTGAGATTAGTTGAAGGGCTGAACTAGCTCATGGTCAGTTGGAATGAAAAGCAAGGATAGATTCCATAAAAATGCCGAAATGATGGAGTGCAATGGGGAAAAGGTAGAGTGGAAAGTGGAATTGTTAAGGAAGACTTCTGGGATGCGGTAGGATTTGACACAAGGGCTTGTATAAGCAGCCTGTATATAGTAGGAAGAACGATGGACTAGAAAGCGAGAGGGGGTTATTGAAGAGTCTCAATTCCTAGACTATGAATTTGAAACTATATTACTTTCTTCCAATGATAGTACCCAACTATGCTAGACCAAGCCCCACCCTAAACAATAACAACTTATCCCTAATTTATGCTTTTAGTCACTTTATTTGATTAAGATATCATATTATATCCAATTTATCACATTTTTCTCCCTTCCTCTAGCCAGGGATATGGCCTTTGTCAGATGCCAGCTCCCTTCCTCATCTTCCCTGTAATGTCTCCTTTAGAGTTAGGGCAGGGTGGAATGAGCTTGCATGCTTCCCCTTTACCCCCATCTCTGCTTGACTGTGGCTCCAGCATGCTTCCCTCTCACCAACACTCCGTCTGAGCCATCACTCTAAGCATTGGCAATTCCTTATGAAATTTGGCCACATTTCTGGCTGACCTCAGCTGGCACTGTTATATCACATTCTTTTGTCCCTTGTTATGAGATACCTCTAGAGACACATGATCCCAAACTCTAACTTCCTCAGCCTGTTTGTAAGCTTGCAACATATACATGTAGGAACACTCTCAGTATCTCTTAAAAGGGGGCACATGTGAGAAGTCCTAGAGGTCTCTGCATTGAAGGGTTCCTTCCCCAGCATCCAACTACATGTTGCCCATCTGTGATCTCTCTCTCTGTCTCTCTCTGTCTCTCTCTCAGTCACACACACACACAGAATAGCTCAGAGGTAGTTCATCAGCTCTGCTAAGTAGATATTCAACCAGGGAAAGAAGTGTCAGTGGGACTTTCATTAGCCACCCTCAAGTATATGAATGATTCTCTCAGACTTCCTTCTCTTGCCTTCAGTGGAAGAGATAAAGAGAAGAAATGAGCACTTCACTCCCTCAAATGGCTTGTCTTCCTCATACATCAGCAGGGGATAAGAGATAGTGGAACAATAATGCCCAGTCTGCTGAAATAATCCTTCTTAGTTACCCCTGCAAAGAGACAGTAGGTCCCATTAGCTACAGTTCTCAGGGCTTAGAATTTGGGGAACAGCCCCAGCTCTGGGTCTTACTGATGGTCTGGGACAACAGGGAAAATCCAACTCAGCCCCTGTTGTTACCTTGTTACAAGATTAAGATGTTAATTCTCAGAGAAGGGAATATGTTTGCCCAGTATCAATTAAGAGGTGAGATGTAAATACCCACACCAAGCTCCTCCCACTGGTTCTCCATAAGTCAGCTTACCTATCCATAACTTGAAAGCTTTTGAGCTAGGTGACTTCAGGAAAATGAGAGTGGACTGCCAAATTATGCAACCACAGCCACCAGTCCCAGTGAGCACCTCCACATGCCTTTCACAGATTGATGTAATTAGCCACAGAGCTGAATTCTAAGCCTAATTCATTCATCAGTTACAAGTATTTCAATGTTACGTTGGTTTAAAAAAAAAAACACTCCCCATTATCCACTGTATCCATTACCCAATAGATTTAGACTTGAACACTGGAGCAGTAATACAACCAGCAAGGAAATGAGGGAGAGCTTTCCTTGGAAACATTTTCCTCCCTACATCAAGACATTCCAACCTGTAGCTGTGGATGGCTAAAGTTAAACCAGCTTCCTGTGCCTTCAGAAAGGTCAAGCTGGAGATTACCTTAAGCAAATATTTATTTTTATGTTAGGCCAGGTCTATAAGAGCAAAGGGAGAGAAAACACTCTACCATTAACTAAAGCATTTGGTTCATCTCCAAGGAACAAACCAAGATCCTTTGCAGACATGTTTATAGGTAGGACAGTGAGCATTTACTTAAATCCTCAAGTTACTGAATATTTATGCTCTCTTTCATTTTACTGGGGATTAGAAGGTTTCCCTGCATGGAGATACCACATTGAGAAAGCCAGTGCAGGGCTGTAACCAGGAGGTCCATAAATACCACTGGGTCAGATGAAGGTGCTTTAGAGGCAATTCGAGTCAAACATGACTTCAGCTAACAAGTATTTAGTGAGCACCTGCTCTGTATTGAGCTTTGTGCAGGGGTTGTAAATCGTGACTCAATATAACTTCCCTGTGAGCCAGAGATATTTTCTATTCATCTTTTTCTAAAGGCACAATACAAAGATATTGTGGCTTGGCCATGTTTTCAATGCTTTGTTCATCCTTATTGCACTGATCCATGCTGTGAGGTTCAAGGTCTTTGGTGCTTTCCAGATAGGAAGTCTTGCTTTCCCTCTTTTGATATAATACATTTTGAGTTGGTACCAGCTGGGAAATCTTTGCTTACCTCACTTAATTGAGCTGTCAGTTCAGTTCCCAGTCTAGATTTGTTTCAAAAAATGAAGGAGGGAAGGAAAAAGGGAAGAGAGGAAGGGAAGCTAAGGTTAATTCTAGCCCCTAGTGTTACAGTCTTAACCCATGGCTTTTTGAAGTGGAATTAACATGCCATTCTCCAGATGCTTCATTTTGTAGAGTAAGGAGCCCCCAAAGAAATGTTTAAGCACTACCGTTAAACAGCCATCACTAAGTATCTCACTGTGGTTTGATGATGCATTTACCTCATTTATATGTATATCCTTTTCCCCCTTGATAAGAAGTGATCAGTAAATATTTAATGGATGAATGGAAAATAAATAGATGTCCAAAGGCAACCTGAGCGTTTAAATGCCTGCCCACAGGAACTAATGATTCATGACAACTGGTAAAAGGAAACAAAGGCACCAAGAAAAGGTTCAGCAGTGGGTTGAGCTACTCAGACACAAAGTTATTGGCCGTGGAACAATCTGTAGATTTGCAACATTAAAAATGAGCAGCAGAAATAATAGAAGTTGCCATAGATCTTCCTTACAACCTAGGATAATGAAAATCCTACCAACTTCCTTTGTAGAAGTAGCTTAGTTCTGTTGAATACAAAGAACCAAGCAATTAATTAACTTATTGGAAGAGATTAAAAAAAAAAAAAAACACAGAAAGTAGAATAGAAAAGACAGGCTGTGAGGAAAGAGAAAGGCAGGGGAGAGGAAGGAGGGGAGGGAGAGACAGAAAGACTAATTTCTTCCCTCAGAGCTAACCTGGGGTATAGACTCATTAAATAAAGAGCATGTCTCTCCTTGAGAGATGGCATTAGGTTCAAACTAATGCCATAAATAAGACATCAATTTTCTGCTACTGCCACTGAAAAGAGATGAAGAGCTTGCAATGGTTTGGGGCACCTTAGTGATAATCAGGAGCCAGCAGTCTGTCTGCCAAGTTCATTTCAGAAATGGACAGAAAATGAAGTTAAACAATGAAATTTATGGTCCTTTTTGGTCCACAGCTGAAACATCAAGCTCCAGTGTGAAAGATAAATGCAGTATCATCCCCTCAAGTGTTCTGTTCTCAATAATATGTGCTTGCCTGCTCCAGGAGAATAATATTTGTCAGAAAATGCAACGGTATGTAATCCAGCTAATAGACATTGTTACGATGTCCATGCTTTGCTTTAAAATGTTGTTACTTCAGCATACATTGAACCTGGACTGGTGACTCATTTCAAATATGATATTATACATATTTCAATGCCATTCTCCCAAATCATCCCATCCTCTCCCTCTCCCAGAGTCCAAAAGACTGTTCTATACATCAGTGTCTCTTTTGCTGTCTCGTATACCGGGTTATTGTTACCATCTTTCTAAATTCCATATATATGCGTTGGTATACTGTATTTGTGTCTTTCTTTCTGGCTTACTCCTGTGGCGGATTCATTTTGATGTATGGCAAAACCAATACAATATTGTAAAGTTAAATAAAATAAAATGTTGTTACTTTAGCATAAATAGCATTTATTAGTGTAAGTAAAGCTTTAGGTTCTGTGTGTTGTCCTTAGCAGAAATTCCCATCCCTGGGATGTTCAGTAGGCTACTTAGTTACAGTTAATTGGGAAGCCCACACTTCAGAGGAGGCTAGCATAGCTTTCAGGGATGCTTTCCTCCATCTACACCAGAGAGTTATGAAATTAGCATACAGAATATTAGGAATGGGCTCTCGGAGATGAAATCATAGGCACCATAAATATATAGACGGGGCTTCCCTGGTCACTCGGTTGTAAAGAATCCACCTGCCAACAAAGGACACATGGGTTCAATCCCTGAACTGGGAAGATCCCCTGGAGAAACACTTTGACACGACTGAGCAAGTAACACATCTATATAAGTAGAGGGTCTTCCCAGCTGATGCTAGTGGTAAAGAACCTGCTTGCCAATGCAGGAGACACAGTTTCAATTCCTGGCTTGGGAAGACCCCCTGGAGAAGGGCATGGCAACCCATTCCAGTATTCCTGCCTGGGAAATCCCCTTGACAGAGGAGTCTGGAGGGTTACAGTCCATAGGGTCTCAAAGAGTCAGACACAACTGAGCGACTAAACAACAATAATTGACATATAGAGGAGGTAAAATAAAATAGTTTGGAGAGATTCTCCATCCTAAAATAAAAGTTTAACCTGACCTGTATCCAGCTGTCCTTTATCCAGCTGGGAAGTCAGAAGACTTCTGTTTGCCTTCTGTTACACCTGTCAGGGTAACAAAATCCTGTCTCCAGGAAATCGGTGTGTCTGCCTCAACTAAACTTTCCATGTAACAGGCAGTTAAATCACCTAAAATCAGATCGTTAAGACCTCCTCAGTCTTAAAGAGTTGAGCTGGCTTGGCCCTGCTTAGTAATAAATGCTAACAATGTCTATATGTGACTCCAGAATTTTGTTTGAGAATTTCTTTCATCATCACTTCATACAAAGGTGATGAGAGTGGAGCATCAAATGGATCAAATAGCTGGAATCTCCTGTGCGTGTATGCTTAGTTGCTTCAGTTGTGTCCAATTCTTTGTGATCCTATGGACTATAGCCCACCAGACTCCTCTGTCCATGGGATTCTCCAGGCAAGAATACTGGAGTGGGTTGCTATGCGCCCTTCCAGGGGAATCTTCCCAACCCAAGGATTGAACCTGCATCTCTTATGTCTTCTGTATTAGCAGGTGGGTTCTTTACCACTAGCACCACCTGGGAATCCTGGAATCTCCTATTATCCACCAAAACAATCTTACATGTGGAGCATTTCCAACATGGCCTGGCTCAATTTGGTATAGATAAACAATAGAAACTTCTGCTTTCAAATGTGCCTTTCAAGTGTTGGAAAGTTCAGCTCAAAAAAGAGTTCCTGGAGCATCAGGCCACTCAAGCCGAGATGTTGATAATTCTAGCTGTTGATTACAGGGACTATCCCGGCTGTGACTTTGGCCTAACCCTCACGATCACTGACACAGGCTTCCTCATGTTACACTTGTAACTTGGTTCCCAGCTATGAATGCTACTCTCCTCACTTCAATATTTGTTTTGATTTTATACATCACAAAATTTATGTCTCCAATGTTTATGTGTCTCTCTGCATATATTTATATGCATAGGATATTAATGTGGAAGATTAGTACAATGAAGATGCGTGTACACTTTAGACAGAATTTATTCCACTAAAGTGGGCACTGACTTCCAAGAATGTCAAACATGCAATTAAAAATTCAACATTAAACAATGTTAAATACAAGGCATAAATGTAGCTTGTATTCAACAAATAACATTTTCAGCCAAGACTGGATCATAGCTTTGGAATCGAAACAACTGAGACAAAGAATATTTGACTTAAAATATAGAAGGTTGATGATGGCAAATTGGCTCATCACAGCTAACATTTTTAAGCATGTTTCCTTAGAGGGTTTCAAAATATTTTACCAAGAGTTTTTATTTCTTTATTTCTAAAGCATTGCCATGCTCACCTAACAGAAGAGTAAACTGAAAAAGAAAAATTCCAATGTTTGGTCCTCCAGTAGCATATGAAAGGTAAAAGACCAAAGGAAAGTGACTGAATGTATCTCCCTTCAAATCCAAATCATACAGGTAGATATTATAAAAATTAATTAGTCCTGCAAAGACCATGAAGAAAAATAGCAGTGACCAGCCTCACCCCTGCCCATACCCAGTCCTGCTTTCCAATGGCACCCAGTTTTCAATCTTAACTATTTCCCATAGTACTCATTCACATTTTAAAATGATGTATGTGCTGCTATTCTTAGTTTATGAATTTTACATGGTAACCTACTGGTATCTTCCCTTGTGGCTCAGAGGTTAAAGCATCTGCCTGCAATGCGGGAGACCTGGGTTTGATCCCTGGGTCAGGAAGATCCCCTGGAGAAGGAAATGGTAACCCACTCCAGTATTCGTGCCTGGAGAATCCCATGGATGGGAAAGTCTGGTAGGCTACAGTCCACAGGGTTGCCAAGAGACAGACATGACTGAGCAACTTCACTCACTCACTCACTACTGGTTTCCTATTAAGGAAATTGAAGACTCTGACTCTTGAGCACATTGGCAAGGTTAAATTTACACAAAGAAGTCAGAATATGAAGAAGAAAGAAAATTTGAGAAGAATTATTTGGAGAAATTTATGCTGGGGTACGGGGAAGGCAATGGCACCCCACTCCAGTACTCTTGCCTGGAAAATCCCATGGACGGAGGAGCCTGGTAGGCTCCAGTCCATGGGATCGCTAAGAGTCGGACACGACTGAGCGACTTCGCTTTCACTTTTCACTTTCATGCATTGGAGAAGGAAATGGCAACCCACTCCAGTATTCTTGCCTGGAGAATCCCGGGGACGGAGGAGCCTGGTGGGCTGCCGTCTATGGGGTCGCACGGAGTCGGACACGACTGAAGCGACTTAGCAGCAGTAGCAGCATGCTGGGATAACCAGTTCTTTTCCACAAAAGGGCAGGGATGTCATGTCAGTTTCAACTTCCTTAGCTTCAAGTCCAAAAGAAAACTGGGTTTCAAAGTGAACACCAGAGGGAATCACACATTATCCTCCAGTGGAACATAGTAGAAATGTCTCCAACTCCTGCCCAAGAAATCTTAAAGGAAAGAAAATCCAGCAGGCTGCTTTGCTGGCAAGACAGAGAAAGCGGAGTCTGTGTTGAGAATTGTACATCCCTGATGGTGGTCAAAAGTCTGTGAAACTCAGGACCCGAGTGTGGAACCTATAGAGGGTATGGTGAACATAAGGAGATCACCAGTGAATCACAGTCCCATACAATTCCCTCCTGTTGAATGGGGACAGCACCTGTGACTGGCCCCTAGCTGATAGAATATGACAAGTGACTGGATATCACTGCTTTGATTATGTTACATTGTGTGATGAAGTGTTGGAATGTCCCGCCCATGATTAGGCAAAGAGGATGGGATAGTCACTTGTGTGACTGTGTTACATTGCATCGCATAAAACTTCCTCTTTGCAACCAAGATAGAGATTTAACTTCTCTCTTCAAAAGAGCTGCTGCCATGCTGTCAAAGTGCCTGTGAGAGGGAATATGACAGAGAACTGCATGTTCTAGGAGCTAAGAACAGTCCCTGGTTGATGGCCAGCTAGAAAACATGGACCCTCAATCCTACAACCACTGGGAAACAAAATTCTGCCAACAATCTCATGAGCTTGGAAGAGAACCTTGAGTTCCAGAAAGGAATGCATCCCATGCGAATCTTGACTACAGCCTTGTGAGACCTTGAGCAGAGGGCCCAGCTAAGTTGTCCCCAGAGTCCTGACCCATGGAAACTGAGATAAGAAATGTGTGTGACTTCAAGCTACTGAGTAATTATTTTGTGTGACAAAATAAAATTAATATACATCGAGATGGATCCGCCACCAGAATACACGTGCTCCCCATCCTGAACCCTCCTTCCTCCCCTCCTCCCACACCATCCCTCCAGGTCATCCCAGTGCTCCAGTCCCAGGCATCTGTTATCGGGCATCGTACCTGGACTGAGTCGTTTCTGGTGGCGGATCCATCTCGATGTATAGTAAAAGTAATACAATATTGTAAAGTTAAGAAAAATTAAAAAAAATAATAATAATAATAATTTTTAAAAAAGGAAAAAATAAAAAAATTTAAAAAAAATAAAATAAAATTAATATAATTGAAATGTTGTACTGGGGTAATATGAGAAAGGAGCCACCCAGAGCACAAAAAGACCTTCAATAGCAGGATTCCAAGGAGTGATCATCTAAAACCAGAAGCTGACTGAGGGTTGAGAGTGGCCTGTCAAAGGGTAACATGCACTGCCCATCACATCTGAGGTATCTGATGATGAGAGTCTCCAAAGAACTCACAGGTCAGGGAGGAGAGGTGAACCGTCTGGTAAGTCTAGAGAGCACATAGCCACTGTAAACAAAGAATGCTATTAACAGGCCCTCGTCCAGAAATAGCACACTGAGTGACCTAACAATGAAACCCTTGCCTGACCTAGGAATAAGGCTTCCTAGCACCATGAGACAAATTGGTCAGGAACTGCCTCCTAAACCTTGGTCAAATTTTGACCAATGAGGGCACTATAAACAATGTCCCGTACCATCCCAGTTCTATGAGGGTCAAATCATTAGTCACTATAGTTACTGACCTACAAGTATGCCTTGAAAGGAATTCAGGATGAAGCATTCTGTCTTTTGGATATATGGTAGTTGATAAACACATATCTAAGGAAGATAAGGAATAAACACATATCTAAGGAAGCTCTGTACAGTCAGCAAAAACAAGACCAGGAGCTGACTGTGGCTCAGACCATGAACCCCTTATTGCCAAATTCAGACTGAAATTGAAGAAAGTAGGGAAAATCATTAGACCATTCAGGTATGACCTAAATCAAATCCCTTATGATTATACAGTGGAAGTGAGAAATAGATTTAAGGGCCTAGATCTGAGAGATAGAGTGCCTGATGAACTATGGAATGAGGTTCGTGACATTGTACAGGAGACAGGGATCAAGACCATCCCCATGGAAAAGAAATGCAAACAAGCAAAATGGCTGTCTGGGGAGGCCTTACAAATAGCTGTGAAAAGAAGAGAAGCGAAAAGCAAAGGAGAAAAGGAAAGATATAAGCATCTGAATGAAGAGTTCCAAAGAATAGCAAGAAGAGATAAGAAAGCCTTCTTCAGCAATCAATGCAAAGAAATAGAGGAAAATAACAGAATGGGGAAAACTAGGGATCTCTTCAAGAAAATCAGAGATACCAAAGCAACATTTCATGCCAAGATGGGCTCGATAAAGGACAGAAATGGTATGGACCTAACAGAAGCAGAAGATACAAAGAAGAGGTGGCAAGAATACACAGAAGAACTGTACAAAAAGAGCTTCACAACCCAGAATAATCACAATGGTGTGATCACTGACCTAGAGCCAGACATCCTGGAATGTGAAGTCAAGTGGGCCTTAGAAAGCATCACTAGGAACAAAGCTAGTGGAGGTGATGGAATTCCAGCTGAGCTATTTCAAATCCTACAAGATGATGCTGTGAAAGTGCTGCACTCAATATGCCAGCAAATTTGGAAAACTCAGCAGCGGCCACAGGACTGGAAAAGGTCAGTTTTCATTCCAATCCCAAAGAAAGGCAATGCCAAAGAGTGCTCAAACTACCACACAATTGCACTCATCTCACACGCTAGTAAAGTAATGCTCAAAATTCTCCAAGCCAGGCTTCAGCAATATGTGAACCATGAACTTCCTGATGTTCAAGCTGGTTTGAGAAAAGGCAGAGAAACCAGAGATCAAATTGCCAACATCTGCTGGATCATGGAAAAAGCAAGAGAGTTCCAGAAAAACATCTCTTTCTGCTTTATTGACTATGCCAAAGCCTTTGACTGTGTGGATCACCACAAACTGTGGAAAATTCTGAAAGAGATGGGAATACCAGACCACCTGATCTGCCTCTTGAGAAATCTGTATGCAGGTCAGGAAGCAACAGTTAGAACTGGACATGGAACAACAGACTGGTTCCAAATAGGAAAAGGAGTATGTCAAGGCTGTATATTGCGGGGGACTGACCTGATAAGGGCTACGTCCTGGGGGCTGCCTCGCTATGTGATTTCAGCTTGAGGCCCCCCTGTAGCTCTCTGTCCCGCCTTCCTCAAGAATGTTTTTTACAACCTTAAGACTCCAGCGAGTCTGGCTTGTGGCTACACTTCAAGGAGCAGAAACCTTTTGTATTGCTAATGTAAAACCAGGCCTAGAGATAAGCAAGAGTCTTGCATGTCGAATGTCACGTACTACATGGTATAAATATGAGCATCAATAAAGACTGGCATCGGTCCAGTGTTGTCCGATCCTCTCAACCCCATCTTGCTTTCATTCTTTTCTTCTAAGCTCCTCGACAGCAGGGTTCCTGGGGGTTTCGCCTTACTAGCGCTGGCCGCGGCACTATATTGTCACCCTGTTTATTTAACTTCTATGCAGAGTACATCATGAGAAACGCTGGACTGAAAGAAACACAAGCTGGAATCAAGATTGCCAAGAGAAATATCAATAACCTCAGATATGCAGATGACATCACCCTTATGGCAGAAAGTGAAAAGGAACTAAAAAGCCTCTTGATGAAAGTGAAAGTGGAGAGTGAAAAGTTGGCTTAAAGCTCAACATTCAGAAAACGAAGATCATGGCATCTGGTCCCATCACTTCATGGGAAATAGATGAGGAAACAGTGGAAACAGTGTCAGACTTTATTTTTCTGGGCTCCAAAATCACTACAGATGGTGACTGCAGCCATGAAATTAAAAGATACTTACTCCTTGGAAGGAAAGTTATGACCAACCTAGATAGCATATTCAAAAGCAGAGACATTACTTTGCCAACAAAGGTTCGCCTAGTCAAGGCTATGGTCTTTCCTGTGGTCATGTATGGATGTGAGAGCTGGACTGTGAAGAAGGCTGAGCACCAAAGAATTGATGCTTTTGAACTGTGGTGTTGGAGAAGACTCTTGAGAGTCCCTTGGACTGCAAGGAGATCCAACAAGTCCATTCTGAAGGAGATCAGCCCTGGGATTTCTTTGGAAGGAATGATGCTAAAGCTGAAACTCCAGTACTTTGTTCACCTCATGCAAAGAGTTGACTCATTGGAGAAGACTCTGATGCTGAGGGATTGAGGGCAAGAGGAGAAGGGGATGACAGAGGATGAGATGGCTGGATGGCATCACTGACTCGATGGATGTGAGTCTGAGTGACCTCTGGGAGTTGGTGATGGACAGGGAGGCCTGGCGTGCTGCGATTCATGGGGTCGCAAAGAGTCGGACACGACTGAGTGACTGATCTGATCTGAAGGAAGAATTTCAATGAACCCAGAGTCTTGCATCTGCTCATAATAGAAAAGTACTAAAATCATTGCGTTATCTGATCCTCATGACTAGTAGTAACCTTTTGCTGAAATCTTGATCTTGACAGTGTGTATATGTACTGGCTCCTCCTATACTTCTTTGGGCTAGTTTCTCAGAGCTATGTGAGATGCTGTCTTCTGTCTCCTAGGCTATAGTCTTTAGTAAGAATAAACTCAGCTCTTATGTTGTGTCTGTGTGTTTTTTGTTTAAGTTGAAACACCAAGGGCCAGGGCAAATTCCAGACTGACAGTGGGTTAGCAAACACAGCTATCCAGAGAGGGGAAAGTCCTGACTTATAGCACTTACCAATTTCTGTGGTATAAACATACCCACCATGATTGATCAGGAGATGGAAATGGCAACCCACTCCAGTATTCTTGCCTGGAGAATCCTGCGGACAGAAGAGCCTGATGAACTGCTGCCCATGGGGTCACACAGAGTCGAACATGACTGAAGCGACTTAGCATCCATGCATGCATTGGAGAAGGAAATGGTAACCCACTCCAGTATTTTTGCTGGAGAATCCCAGGGATGGCAGAGCTTGGTGGGCTGCTGTCTATGAGGGTCGTACAGAGTCGGACAGGACTGAAGCGACTTAGCAGCAGCATGATTGATTTCAAGCTACCAACAGTTTAAAAACTCTCTTATAACTTTCCTGATACTTAACAACTAGCTCTTGGGAGCCATTGCTCTAACACATCAGGGCTGCCTTCACTTTCCTCTACCCTCTTTATTCTATCCTGGAAGGATTAACCAGCTTCCAGGAAGAGGGGTTGCCATGGAGAGAACAGAAGTCTGACCTTCAAAACTTGGTCTTCAGTCAGGGAGAGGGTAAGAAGAGACTTAACCTTGATTGGAGATTGATGTGGTGGTTAATACCTCAGAGTGGACTGTTAGAAAGTTGAGACTCCATGTTCATGACTTAAGAAGATGTCAAATTGCTTATTTTACAAGGATGAGTGAAATGTCATAGGCTCTGTCCAGAGTTTCATATACACATTCACATGCATGTGCATGCACACACACACACACACACACACACACACACACACACTAACGTGCCAACAAAATAAAGCAATTTTCTCTGTAGGTTATCTCTATTCAAGATAGAGATAAAAATTGCAGAGCTACCATTTTCTTTCTTCTTTTTTAAAAAACTATTTCTTAGTATTTCCCTCTTTAATCGAAATGCCTTTCTAAAGTAGGTGCCTCATAAATTCCAAAGTTCTAATCAGAGAAATGAATGATTAAATGTGTAGAGTCTATTTCCTAATGTTGTTTGTCTGTTTCAAAGTGCTGCTGCCATCTCAGGAAGCATTTACCTGTTTAAATGCTTACTCAGTTAAAGCATACAAGAAGGTGCTCTGCTGTGGGGCATCTCAGAAGATGCCAGGAAAAAAAATCTTCTTTTAAAAGCAGTGAGATGTGAGCGGCTTTTCATACCTAAACAGACCTGACAGCTAAGTGTGGCTAAGATGAATATTTGCTTCAGGAAACTCACATGGTACAGAAGGGAAAAGACACATCAACCTTGGGTGGAGCCAGACCTCTGGGGTCAAGATGAATTTGTCGATGCTGTTTCCATTGGATTTCCACTCATTAGTCCTTGGGTGAGTAATATGGGAGCGGTTTGTGCAGTTGTCATGGGTTACCTTTTAGAATATTCTCCAAGGGATCAAAGTCCCCAAATTCCCCACAACATATACTGAGTTCTCGGAGAATACCACTTTGAGTCATACATCAAAGAGCTAGACAAGAGTTACCCATGGCAGCTATTCTCTGTACACCCTATTACAACACTTCTCAAACTGAACTCTTGCCTCCACTGATTCTGTGTAAGTGAAACTGGAAAATGATGCTTAACAGAAAGAGTTCAAAAGTAAAACATTTCTTTGACGTAATACTTATAGCTTCATAAAATTTTTTTGACTATCCTTGCTCTCAGATGCTGACCTCAATTCTCTCTTCACTGGGAAATAGAAGCAAGTAGAAGAAAATTTCCACAAGCAACTACTAAAATATCCACCCACATTCTCTGCATACCCACCTCTTTCATGGATGAAATTTCCATTTTCCTAAGTGTCAGCCCCTCTCTGTGTATACTACATCCCATCCTGCCTGTCTAACCAAGGATATTGATATACCAACTCTTATCTCCTACACCATTCATTTTTCACTGTCCTTTGCATCATTTCTATCACTATTCAAACATGCTGTTATGTGTCTGATCTTAAAAAGAAAGCACTTATTCTGACCCCACTTTCCCTACCAACGCCCTTCCTTTATCCCTTCCCTTCCTCCGGATTGGTAATTCTACTTTTCCCTCAGGGTTAGTGTTGGAGAGCCCCCAAACTCAGTCCTTGGCCTCTTCTTCATCTACCCTTTCTCCCTTAGTGATTCCATTAAGTCCCTGACTTCCTCATCATTTATTTGCTGATAACTCCAAAATGTAGATCTTCAACTTGAATCTCTCTCCCAAATTCTAGATTCATAGCCAACTGCTTCTTTCATGTCTTCAGTTGGATATCTAACCTCTCAAATTTAACAGATCCAAAACGGAACTCTTGACTTCCTGAATTCTGCTCCAACAGCAGCCTTCTCCATTTCATCTGGGGAAAACTCCATCTTTCTACTTTCCTCAGGCCAAAATCTTTAGAGGTATCCTCGCTTTTTCTTTTTCCCTAATACATACAACCAACCAGAAAACTGCACTGGCTTTACCTTCAGAATCTGAGCACTTCTTACCACATCCCTTGCTCCCTGACGGTCCATGCACCATCCTCGCTCATCTGAATTACTATAACAGCCTTCTATAAGTCTCCTAGCATCCATTATTGCCCTCTAGTGTCTTTTGCAGTATAACAGCCATTAATTTGAAACAAACTCTGTTATTCCTCTGATTAAAACCCTGCAGTCCTCAGCATCTTCTGCAAGACAACTGCCTCAAGGGGGGCCACTGCAGTCTTCAGGCTGAAAGTGACTAGCTTCCCTAGTCAGAGAGGAAAAGATACTTCTACTAACAAAGTAAGCAGAGCTTAGAGGTACACTCTACAGCTACATTAGATTCTGCATGTTTCCATTCTAATTTTCAGGGTCCACTACTTCACAATAAATGCCATCACTTCAACATAAGAGATCCTGAAATGTTCTGAATTCAATTTACTGCTTGAGGATAGCTTACTATGTTGCATAGGTTTCAATAAAAAGTGTTTTTCTCGTCACTACTTTTTCCCCAGCTTGTAATTGAATTTGATACCCTTGTTAAACCAAGAGTTGTTAGAGTGTTTTTAAACTTCTAAATGGATATATATTTTTAAAAACTATTTTACCCCTGTTAATGTCTACTTTTGTGAGACTGTTGTGAGATACTATGCTATGTATTGCTTCTTTTTTCTTGAATGTGTTAAGATTTTATATGTGTTCTAGTACATAGACAACTGAATATAACTATTTCCTGTGTGGTTGGGAATCAATTACATTCTGTACTTTTACATATAGTTAATATGTTAATTTTGTTCATCAAATTCTCTCTAGCCTTCCATATTTTGTATTGACTTAATTTGTCAGTTTCTGACAAAGGTACATTAAGGGAGAGAAATACCTGTTGTGGCTCTCATCACATGCGGAGAAAAAACCCAAGTCCTTACAGTGGCTGCAAAGCCCCCTGCTTCATTGCATCTCTGGCCTCTTTTCCTATCCTCCTCCTCCTTCCTCACCACTATCTCTCTTCCAGCCAGAAGCCTGTTTGCTGCTCCCCAAACGACTTTTGCTCTGTGTTCCCTCTGCCTGGAATGCTCTTCCCCAGAATCCACCCAGCTAACTTCATTACCGCCTTTGAATCTTTGTTCAAATCTCACCTCTCCAGTGAGAACTACCCTCTCACCTTATTTAATACACAATCGTTCCCCACCTCCAAATGGCAGTTTCAATCCCCTCTTCCCTACTCTATTTTTCCCTCTTTTTCATAGCATTTATATCATCCTTTGACCTACTATGTCATTTACTTATTTTGCTTATTCATTATCGTCTATCTTCTCTACTTGAAAGTAAACTCTGAGAGACAGATGTTTGTCTGTTTTGTCAACTAGTTTATTTCAAAACCCTGGAACTGTGCCTGGCACATAGTAAAGACTTTGTAAACACTTGATGAATGAACGCTCTATCTCTGAGCAGAGGCTTTCATTTTGGTCACCCTTTCTGAGAATGTTCATTGCATTCTGAGACCTTTCTCAACTCTCTATTGGGAAAAAGAAATAACATTTTATATGTGTTCCAATGGGTCATTAGTCATAGGTCTTGTTATGAGATCACATCACAATGCATCTATTTGCCAGTTATTTACTTTAAAAGTGTAGCAATTTAGTTAATATAAATGTATGTTATCATTACCAAAAAGACCACACACATCCAACATTTCTTAACTCTTTATGGCTTGCTGCTATCATGGCCCAGAAAAAAGAGAAATGTATGTACACATATTTTTTTTTCAAATTCATAGTCTAAGGAACCCTGTCTCTTCTTCATGAATCTCTAGGCATCCATGGACATCAGTAAGAGACTCTATGCACATATACACTCACAGAGGCATGTACGAACACTTGGGATATAATTTACATGGACTCTCTGATTTCAATCTTTTTCTCCAGTACTCTTTAACTTTCCCCTACATCTTACCAAGTTTTTTTTTTTTTCATGTTTATTGAAATGACTTTAGAGTGTTTCAGTTTCACAAAAGCGTGCAAGTACAGGATGACCACATGAAAATCCCATGGGAAAGACATTGTATAAATTTTCACTTCAAAGCAAATGAAATGCAAAATGAGGGTGTGGAAATAATTTCTTGGCTCATAAATATTTAATAAGCTCTTGGGTTGATGGGTGTCAAGTGGAAAACTTAAAATGTACCATATTTAGAAGTAAAATAGATAGCCATGCAATTCTTTGTGTGACAAACTATTAATCTACCACTTATATTCCTTATATTCAGAATGCCTTATTAATTTGTATGCTGTTAATTATAATTACAAAAGGCAATTCTGGTTGTGGTCTCTGAGCAATTGTTTACTGTAAGAAGTTTAAAAGTCTACCTAGGAGAAATAGGCAGGCTCTGTTTGTACTATAGACAAGTGGTTTTTGCAATATCTGAAGTATATGAGGCTCTTCTTTGCCACTTTACAATTATGAATTGTAGTTTTCCTGACTCAATCACATCTCACTGAATTGGAATCTCCCAGGTGGTGGCCAGGCATGCAATTCTGAAAAACTTACAGATGAATCTTTGAAGACAAATTGAGAAGCCCTGCACAGACAGTGAGACGTATTTCTTTCTTTCTTTCCAGCTTGTATTTTTGGGTAATACCTGATTTATAGAAAAGTTGCTAAAATCAAACAGAATGCTCCCATATACTTTCATTCAGCTTCTCCTAACCTTAACAGTTTACATACTCATGAGTCATTTGTCAAAACTAAGAAGTTAACATTAATTAGTTCACTTCAGTCACTCAGTCATGTCTGACTCTTTGCAATCCCATGGACTACAGAACGCCAGGTTTCTCTGTCTATCACCAGCTCCCAGAGCTTGCTCAAACTCATGTCCATCAAGTCAGTGATGCCATCCAACCATCTCCTCCTCTGTCATCCCTTTCTCCTCCTGCCTTCAGTCTTTCCCAGTATTAGGGTCTTTTCCAATGAGAAATTAACAGTAATTAATTAATAAACATTAACAATCCCAAAGAAAGGCAATGCCAAAGAATGCTCAAACTACCGCACAATTGCACTCATCTCACATGCTAGTAAAGTAATGCTCAAAATTCTCCAACCAGGCTTCAGCAGTATGTGAACCGTGAACTTCCACATGTTCAAGCTGGTTTTAGAAAAGGCAGAGGAACCAGAGATCAAATTGCCAACATCTGCTGGATCAGCGAAAAAGCAAGAGAGTTCCAGAAAAACATCTATTTCTGCTTTATTGACTATGCCAAAGCCTTTGACTGTGTAGATCACAATAAACTGTGGAAAATTCTGAAAGAGATGGGAATACCAGACCACCTGACCTGCCTCTTGAGAAACCTATATGCAGGTCAGGAAGCAACAGTTAGAACTGGACATGGAACAACAGACTGGTTCCAAATAGGAAAAGGACTACGTCAAGGCTGTATATTGTCACCCTGCTTATTTAACTTCTATGCAGAGTACATCATGAGAAATGCTGGGCTGGAAGAAACACAAGCTGGAATCTTGCCAGGAGAAATATCAATAACCTCAGATATGCAGATGACACCACCCTTATGGCAGAAAGTGAAAAGGAACTCAAAAGCCTCTTGATGAAAGTGAAAGTGGAGAGTGAAAAAGTTGGCTTAAAGCTCAACATTCAGAAAACGAAGATCATGGCATCTGGTCCCATCACTTCATGGGAAATAGATGGGGAAACAGTGGAAGCACTGTCAGACTTTATTTTGGGGGCTCCAAAATCACTACAGATGGTGATTACAGCCATGAAATTAAAAGATGCTTACTCCTTTGAAGGAAAGTCATGACCAACCTAGATAACATATTCAAAAGCAGAGATATTACTTTGTCAACAAAGGTCTGTCTAGTCAAGGCTATGGTTTTTCCAGTAGTCATGTATGGATGTGACAATTGGATTGTGAAGAAAGCTGAGCACCAAAGAATTGATGCTTTTGAACTGTGGTGTTGGAGAAGACTCTTGAGAGTCCCTTGGACTGCAAAGAGATCCAACTAGTCCATCCTAAAGGAGATTAGTCCTGGGTGTTCTTTGAAAGGACTGATGTTGAAGCTGAAACTCCAGTACTTTGGCCACCTCATGTGAAGAGCTGACTCATTGGAAATGACCCTGATGCTGGGAGGGATTGGGGGCAGGAGGAGAAGGGGATGACATAGGATAAGATGGCTGAATGGCATCACCAACTTGATGGATGTGAGTCTGAGTGAACTCCGGGAGTTGATGATGGACAGGGAGGCCTGGTGTGCTGCAATTCATGGCGTTGCAAAGAGTCAGACACGATTGAATGACTGAACTGAACTGAACATTAATTAATGAGGAATTAACATTAATCATTACCTCTAATTAATCTACAGACTTCATTTGGATTTCACCAGTTTTTCCACTACTATTCTTTCTCTGTCCCAGGATCCAGGGGACCACATTGCATCATGTCTCCTTAGTCTCCTTTATCTGTGAAAGTTTCTTACTTTTCCTAGTTTTTCGTGACCTTGACACTTTTGAAGAGTACTGGTCAGATATTTTGTAGAACATCCTTCAATTTTAGTTTATTTATTGTTTTCTCATGACTTAAGGGAAGGATATCCTTGAGGTACCTAAGGAACATAACGTTAAAACCGCTTATTAATCACTGGTGAGGTGATCACATGATTAAGGTACTGTTTATTAGTTTTCTCCACCGCATAGGGACAACTTCTTTCTGTTTTCTAACAGCACTCATTAGAGGAGTGGTTCTAAGTCTACCTACACTAAAGGAGAAGAGAATTAAGTTCTTCCCCTCAGAGAGGGGAGTGGTTATTAATACATAAATTATTTGAAATTCTTCTGTAAGAGAGATTTGCCCCTCCCCCCTCATTTATTTATTTAATCAACCATTTACAGTAGTATGAAAGTTGGAATTTATAAAATATTCTTTGAGATACACTTCAGTTCTCTCTCTCTCTTTGCTGAAATTTGTTCTACCTTTGGCGATTCCAAGCTCTTTCAAGTTGGTTCCTGCGTCCTTTTGAAATGCTCTTTTTTTTTTTTTTTATGCCGCGCCTCTCTTTTTGGCACTGTGAGTGCTCCAGGCTCATCACTGATTTTCTGTGACCCAGGACTAGAATCAGACATTTCTCCAAGGAGCTTTGGTTCCTAGTGTTGGAAAACGACTTCTGGAAACCAGGTCTAGGTGCTGGTGTGCTTGTTGCTACTGGGGGTTCACTGCTTCTCGGCCCTCTCAAAGGACAGAGCTAGGATATATACACATGTGCACTAACTCATGTACATACACATATCAATAACTCTTTTATATCCATCTGTCCAAGTATAAAACCACACATGCATTCGTACTGATGATTCCAACTCTAATCTACTGTCAGGCTTATTTCAGCCTTCTTTACTTATTTGTCACTTCTGTCCCTTCCAGTTAGAAACCTGATCCCATTATCTGCAGTTTATTTACATATTTGTTCATTCCTTATATACTTGTAAAGTAGTCTCACAATTGCTAACCCATAACCCTGTAAGAAATGAATTTCCCAACTAGAGTACAGTGTTATGTATCATTCTTTACATTTTCTGTTTTATAGCATCTAGTAAAAACACTATTTTCCAAAGTTACTTAGAGCAACTCCTTTTAATCCCACCAGTTTACTTTTAAATAATATTTTTGCCTTGTTACACAAGTAACATACGCTCAGTATAGAGATATGAGCAAACAAAAATAAGAAAATACAATTTATCCCAATACTGTGACTCAGCAATAACAAGATAAGCACTGCTTACATTTTGCTGGACTGTGTATATGTATGTTATCTTTACTAATATTGAAACTATTCTTTATATTCCTTTGTATGATTTTTTTTTGCCTAACACTATGGATCTTTAAGGAATTATAGATTTATAGACAGAGGCATCTACTGTTAAGATTTATGTTATAAAGGCCACTTTGGTGATATTGACAGAATACATTGGAAGTGGAGAGAAGGAAGCGGGTACGGAAATCAGAAATACTAATCCATAAGATAGAATTATCTAGACTAAGAGATAATATGTGACATATTTAGAGGGACAATGGGGATAGTTGGATTTGAGAGGCATTCAAGATAGAATTGCCAGGATTTTAGCAAATGATCGGATATTGAAGTGAGATAGAAGTTGAAGAACTCTGACATTTTAAGATAGAATGGATCCATCAGCAGTGATGACATTTACCAATGCCCACCAAGCAGGATGGGTTTTAGAGAGAAGGTGATAGTTTCATTTTTACACATATTGAGTTTGAGATGCTTTAGGTCTTCCAGCTGGAGCAGTTCAAGGATCAGTTGGAAGTTTGTGTCTGGAGCTCAGATAAGAGGATCAATAAAGAGGCAGTCATGCCAAGAGACTGGGTGAAAGTCAGGGTGATCAGTAAAGCTGAGGAAAAGAACAAGAAAGGCAGTTAGAAGCTTAATAACATTTAATATTTAGAAAAAAGGAAGAAGAATCAGCAAAGTAAAGAGAAGAAAAGGAAAAGCGGTCAAAGAGCTAAGAAGCAAACCAAAGGCGCGTTGTCTCCAGAGAGTGAAAAGTGTGAAGACTTCAGAGAACAGAGTGGCCAACTGGGCCAGTGCCGCAGTCACAAAGATGAGAAGGTTTCCAAGGACTGGAGACGGCAAGGATGCCGGAATAACACATCCGCTCGCCTTCCAAGAACGTGAAGGTGAAAAGAAGCCAAACCACAGACTGGTATCTTGAGGAGACGTTAGGGTAGATGAGAAGCATTGTTTCCTTTCTTTCTCTCCTCTTCAGGACTGCAGACATTAAGAGGCCACAGGTTGGAGGGGAGGAGGCTCTCCAAAGTCTGATGTCCAGGTGAGTCTCCTGCCCTTCAAGTGACCCTTATAGATGAAAGGCCAAGTGAGAAGTTATTGCCAATGTAAAGAAATTGGAAATTCTCAGTGTGGGTTAGGTGTGGGCAGGGCTCACAGAAAATACTGTAAGTCTTCACCATTTACACACACAAACATACAGAAGGCAAGAAGAAATCATCAATAAAAATGGTGTGGGGGGGAAGCTGTTGTATAACACAGTTAAAGCTACAGTTAGAAATCCTGAGATTCCTTGAAGAGAAACATAATGCAGCTTTGTGCTTTCTACCCATGATATAGTTTTTAAACTCAGTCTATATTGTACAAGTGGTTCAAGAACAATAATACGATGTGTTTCCTGAGGGTTTCATATGTGTAATGAACTTGAGCATGAATGGAACTTCAGTTAACCATTATAATGCTGTGAGAAAAATGTAAGCCTCAAAAGAAAAGTCTACATTTCATCACTTGTGTGGGAGTAAATGTTTTAGAAATGTCTAAACAAACAATTTTAACTTATTTATTTATGCTACATTTTATAGAAGAGTGCATTGAAAACATAAACAACACTGAACTGAAATAAGGGCTGTTTATTGAATGGCTCTTTTCAAAGATAATAATGTGGGTCACAGAAGTTAACTGTTCCCTTTTATAATAGGACATGGAATTTCTTTTGATGTGAACAAAGATACAGTTATTTACAAGTAAAATAAATAGAATTTTTAATTTTTAAAATTAAGATAAGAAGACTGATTTATATCAAACTGACTGAGTACAGGACTTCCCTGGTGGCTCAGATGGTAAAGCGTATGTCTACAATACAGGTGACCCGGGTTTGAGCCCGGAGATCCCCTGAAGAAGGAAATGGCAATCCACTCCCTGGAAAATCCCATGGACAGAGGAGCCTGCTAGGCTACAGTCTATGGGGTCGCTGAAGCCTATTATACAGAGTGAAGTAAGCCAGAAACAAAAACACAAATACAGTATACTAACGCATATATATGGAATTTAGAAAGATGGTAAAAATAACCCGATTTACGAGACAGCAAAAGAGACACTGATGTATAGAACAGACTTTTGGACTCTGGGACCGGGAGAGGGTGGGATGATTGGGGAGAATAGCATTGAAATATGTATAATATTATATCTGAAATGTATTAATTGTTCAAACTAATCACTGTCATGTTACAATTTGTTCATATTAGATGTTTGTAATGTTTCTGATAATCAATAAAAGAGATTCTTGATACCTAAAAAAATAAAAATAAAAAAAATAAAGTAACAGGTAAATTTATGATTAAAAAAAAAAGAGTCGGACACGACTAAGTGACTTCACTTTCACTTTCTGACTGAATACAGATAGAAAATTCTACTCTGTGCTCCGCACTTGCTGTACTACTACACTATTCTGTGCATGCACGCTCAGTCACATCTGCCTCTTGGCAACCCTATGGACTATAGCCTGCCAGGCTCCTCTATCCATGAGATTATCCAGGCAAGAATACTGAAGTGGGTTGCCATTCCATTCTCTGGGAGATCTTCCCAATCTAGAGAGCAAAGCTGGGTCTCCTGCACTGCAGGCAGATTCTTTACTGTCTGAGCCACCAGGGAAGCCCACCACTGTACTATACTCTATACTTATTACAGTGTAAGTATATTCTGTAGAAGAGCCTTCGTGGTAGGGGTGAGAAATGGAGTTGTGAATGCCAACCCCAATTCTGTTGCCAAATGGCAGGTCACTTGCAGTCTCTGGATTTTGATCAGAGTACATTTTGCCAATTGTTTGATTCCAGTCTCCTATATGAAATGTGTGATTCCATTTTCATTTCTGGAAATCAGGGAGATAAAATCTTCTGATGAGGTGACTAAGGCAAAAAGAAATTCATTGACTTACTGAAGACAAAGAACGAAGACACCGAAAGAAGCAGATAGACAGAATGTCTCAGTTCACACCAGCACAGTAGAGCGGCCAACAGCAAAAGCTAAGGATTGGGACCAAGTTATTTTACCTCCAATTCCCCATCCTAAAAACGGGCTAATAAAAGACCTACTGCTTAGGGTTGTTGCGAGAGCTGAGCAGTTAGATAAAGAAAAATGCTTAAAATAGTGCCTACTACATGTAAAAGACTCAAGAAATGTTAGTTATTCATATTATTTGCACTATATTCCTCATATTTAACCTTCAGGGGCTTAAATTTCTTAGTCAAACACGACGTAGATTGAACTACTCAAAAAGTCAGTCAACCAAAGCCAAAGCAGGTATTAAGTGGCCTGAAGAGTATACAATTTGGGAAGATTGTGGACGCAGCAAAGCCCCTGTCAGAAGCCAGGCATTTGAGGATCCTGAAGTGCACACGTGATCAGCATCCTTTTCTATCCGTCCTCCTCTGCCCTCCACCATCACATTATAGAACACAGCGTGTTACTACCCCTTGTAAACTCTCTGGTTGTGAAACAGAACAAATGTAGGAATTCTAGTCCTGACTCCACTGAGAGGTTCTTGGATCCTCTATAACTCAAGGCTGAGACACTCACAGAAATGTTTGAAGTTGGAAGAGACCAACTGGATGTTTTTATTACGAAAGCATGTTTTACGTGCAGGCCCACGGGCCAGCTTTGTAATTGCTGGGTCCTGACATCCAGGAGGAGCAGACGGGGATGGTGAGGCTGCCAAAGAGCAGGGCCCCAAGCAGCTGCATGCGGTGCGAGTGTTGAGAGCCAGCTTTCTCAGACAGTGCTTGTATGGATGGCTCAAGTTACCCAATGCCTGGGTGAAGTGAGCTGTTATTTATTCTAAAAGAATAGAACTGAGGTGGGAAAAGAAGAGGATAACAGTAAAAGAAAGGGAAAGCAAATGATGTTTCCTGCTTGTCCATTGAAAAGGCAAGGAGACATTTTCCTTAATGACTTCGCTCTGACAGGACAACACTTCCTTGAATACTTCACTACAAGGCAGTGAAAGGAAAGCCAGGCTGCAGGAGAGCAGGAGCATTTGAAGGCAAACAAATGTGGAGAGTTTTCTTTTGTAAAAAAATTTTCCTAGCAAACCATCCAAAACCCATGCAGTTGTAATTATTTATCTATACTAAGCAAGCTTAATCATGAACATACTAATAAAATTTCCTCTCCCTTTGTGGTGGTCCAGGCAAGGGTAGTGTTATGAAAGAAGGAAAAAGGGAACATTGGAATTATCTTTATAGATCATCTGTAAAATCCTTTTGAAGAAACCAGTACAGCTCAGTGATTAACACGGCTTGGCTCCATTTCTTTTCAGCTGCATCCTGGATAACGGGTAAACCTTTCTTAACCTTAGTCTCCTAGAATGTGAAGCGGGGAGGAACAAGGGGCGCCTGTCTCATGGAAATGCTAGGGAGGCTGAATGAGATAAGACAAACCAAGCTCCTAGCAAGGCACCTATTAAGTGCTCTAAAAGTACAGTATGAGCATTGGACTACTGGGTGTGACTTGATACTTTCTTAATCCAACATATCAATCACTTCAATAGTCAAAGCAAATATAATCTGAAGCTTTCTTAAAAGTTGTTGTTTAGTCACTCAATTGTGTCCAGCTCTTTGGAACCCCATGGACTGTAGCCCACCAGGCTCCTCTGTCCATGGAATTTCCCAGGCAAGATATTGGGGTGGGTTGCCATTTCCTCCTTCAGGGGATCTTCCCAACCCAAGGATCCAACCCATGTCTCCTATTTGGCAGACAGATTATTTACCATTGAGCCACCAGAGAAGTCACAACAATAAATACACTTTTTTTTTCTTTTTCTTGATGTGTTAACTTGCTGTTCCCCAAATTATAGCTTTGTGCTTTTAATTTTTAAAATGTGAAAAATCACCAACTGAAGGCCTCCAAGTTGAACATTTCTATAGAACACCAGCTATGGCTGAAACTGCTTTAAGAAATAGTGCTCTCAGATGAGAACACAATGTTTGGAAACTTGTCATTAATATCCTATTAAAGCCTGAAATCTATTCTTGGGAGGACACTCAGATCTGTTGCAGAAGTAAAGTGAGGTCCTTGGCCCTGAGAAGTTTATCATTTAATAGAGCAACTGGCTGTAGACAGAATCACATAAATAAATGTAACAGAAGCACATAAGCAAACATTTATACATAGCTGAGCACAGCTGCTTAGGTTTACACAGGTGCAAAATAATATATCAGGGGAAATATTTTTAAATGGTTATTATAGTACTTGGCAACTAGCATACAGAGCAATGTAAGTTTTGAAACTGCATAGAACAATATACACATGGTCTTCATAGTTGCTAAAAATATGTGGAGCTTAAAGAAGCTCAGAGATTAATGCAGAATCAAGGATTTCCAAATTTGGGGAAGCGAAAGGCAAAGGAGAAAAGGAAAGATATACCCATCTGAATGCAGAGTTCCAATGAATAGCAAGATAAGATAGCCTTCCTAAGTGATCAGTGCAAAGAAATAGAGGAAAACAATAGAATGGGAAAGACTGGAAATCTCTTCAAGAAAATTAGAGCTACCAAGGGAAAATTTCATGCAAAGATGGGCACAATAAAGGACAGAAACAATGACCTAACAGAAGCAGAATATATTAAGAAGAGGTGGCAAGAATACACAGAAGAACTATACAAAAAAAGATCTTCATGACCCAGATAACCATGATGGTGTGATCACTCACCTAGAGCCAGACATCCTGGAATGCAAAATCAAGTGGGCCTTAGGAAGCAACACTATGAACAAAGCTAGTGAAGGTTATGGAATTCCAGCTGAGCTATTTCAAATCCTAAAAGATGATGCTGTTAATGTGCTACATTCAATATGCCAGCAAATTTGGAAAACTCAGCAGTGGCCACAGAACTGGAAAAGGTCAGTTTTCATTCCAGTGCCAAATAATGTTCAAGCTACTGCAAAATTACACTTATTTCACAAGCTAGCAAAGTAATGCTCAAAATTCTTCAAGCTAGGCTTCAACAGTATGTGAATTGAGAACTTGCAGATGTTCAAGCTGGATTTAGAAAAGGCAGAGGAACCAGAGATCAAATTGTGAATATCCGTTGGATCATAGAAAAAGCAAAAGAATTCCAGAAAAAATATCTACTTCTGCTTCAATGACTATGCTAAAGCCTTGGATTGTGTACATCACAACAAACTGTGGAAAACTCTTCAAGGGATGGGAATACCAGACCACCTGACCTGCCTCCTGAAAACCTGTATGCAGGTTAAGAAGCAACAGTTAGAAATGGATGTGAAACAACAGACTGGTTCCAAATTGGGAAAGGAGTACATCAAGGCTGTATATTGTCACCCTGCTTATTTAACTTATATGCAGAGTACATCATGAGAAATGCTGGGATGGATGAAGCACAAACTGGAATCAAGATTGCTGGGGGAAATATCAATAACCTCACATATGCAGGTGACACCACCCTTATGACAGAAAGCAAAGAAGAACTAAAGAGCCTCTTGATGAAAGTGAAAGAGGAGAGTGAAAAGCTGGCTTAAAACTCAACGTTCAAAAAATGAAGATCATGGCATCTGGCCCCATCACTTCATGGCAAATAGATGGGGAAACAAAGAAAACAATGACAGACTTTTATTTTGGGGTGCTCCAAAATCACTGCAGATGGTAACTGTAGCCATGTAATTAAAAGACGCTTGCTCCTTGGAAGAAAAGCTATGACAAACCTAGACAGTGTACTAAAAACCAGAGACATTACTTTGCCAGCAAAGGTCTACATGGTCAAAGCTATTGTTTTTCCAGTAGTCAGGAATGGATGTGAGAGTTGGACCATAAAGAAGGCTGAGCACCAAAGAATTTATGTTTTTGAACTGTGGTGTAGGAGAAGACTCTTGAGAGTCCCTTGGACTGCAAGGAGATCAAACCAGTTAATCCTAAAGAAAATCAGCCCTGAATATTCATTGGAAGGACTGATGCTGAAGCTGAAACTCCAATACTTTGGCCACCTGATGTGAAGAGCCAACTCATTAGAAAAGACCCTGATGGTGGGAAAGATTAAAAGCAGGAGAAAGGGATGATAGAGGATGAGATGGTTGGATTGCACCACCAATTCAATAGACATGAGTTTGAGCAAGCTCTGGGAGATGGTGAAGGACAGGGAAACCTGGCATGCTACAGGCCATGGGGCACAAAGAGTTGGACATGACTGAGCGACTGAACAACAACAACAATAAATTTGGGGAAGAGCAAGTACAATGGATTCAAAATGAATGGGGCTGAATTGTTGTTGACAAATATTTGTGATTGATATTTGAGCATTTCCAACGTACCAAGAGAGGCTTCCCTGGTGACTCAAATGGTAAAGAATCTGCCTGCAATGCAGGAGACCCAGGTTCAATTCCTGGGTCAGGAAGGTCCCCTGGAGAAGGAAATGGCAACCTACCGCAAGATTCTTGCCTGGAGAATTCCATGGACAGAGGAGCCTGGCGGGCTACAGACCATGGGGTCTATAGAGCTGGACACTATAACTCAGTAACTAATACACTCACTATACCAAGAACAAGGCTCTAAATGAATCTCACAATCCAGAAAGGTTGTGTGCTTGTTACTTCACATTTCACAGACGAGGAAACTGAAACTCTTGAAAATTTAGTGCCTTCAGTGCTAAGTGTCAGTGAGTGCTAGTACTGGCATTTGAACCTGGGTCTGTCTGATTTTAAAACTCCGGGTGCACTGAGACAACCCAGAGGGATGGGATGGGGAGGGAGGTGGGATGGGGGTTTGGGATGAGGGGACACATGTACACCCGTGGGTGATTCATGTCAATGTATGGAGAAAACTATGACAATATTGTAAAGTAATTAGCCTCCAATTAAAATACATAAATTAACAACAACAACAAAAAACTCCCTCTTAAGTTATTATTCCACTTCCTTGCTGTCATGAACTGAAAAGATAAGAGAGGTATAAGTGACTACTTTTAAAGCAGACAGTAGGATGAAAAGCTGTTAACTAAGCCTCTTAAAGCCCCAGATGAAGATCATGACAGGACCAAACTGTGCAGAAAAGAAGAGGAGGGTATGGGAAGACGAGCCTTGGGTGAGGAAGAGCCAGCAAGAAGGGCTCAATGGCATACATTTATCTACCATTTAAAGCATTACAGACAAACTCTTTCTTTATTACTAAGCAAATTGTTTTTACCTGAAAACTTTTAACTCCCTAACAAACACTGCAGCATCACAATACCACATAGTAAAGAGCTGCTGCTGCTGCTAAGTCGCTTCAGCCGTTTTCGACTCTGTGCGACCCCATAGACAGCAGCCCACCAGGCTCCCCCATCCCTGGAATTCTCCAGGCAAGAACACTGGAGTGGGTTGCCATTTCCTTCTCCAATGCATGAAAGTGAAAAGTGAAAGTGAAGTCGTTCAGTCGTGTCCTACTCTAGTGACCCCATGGACTGCAGCCTACCAGGCTCCTCCATCCATGGGATTTTCTAGGCAAAAGTACTGGAGTGGGGTGCCATTGCCTTCTCCAGTAGTAAAGAGCTGCTGCTGCTGCTAAGTCGCTTCAGTCGTGTCCGACTCTGTGCGACCCCATAGACGGCAGCCCACTAGGCTCTCCCGTCCCTGGGATTCTCCAGGCAAGAACACTGGAGTGGGTTGCCATTTCCTTCTCCAATGCATGAAGGTGAAAAGAGAAAGTGAAGTCGCTCAGTCATGTCTGACTCTTAGCGACCCCATGGACTGCAGCCTACCAGGCTCCACTGTCTATGGGATTTTCCAGGCAAGAGTACTGGAGTGGGGTGCCATTGCCTTCTCCGATAGTAAAGAGCAGGTCATTCCAAACATGCATGTAGATAACCATAGAGAGAGTACTGGTTGTATATTTGGTGATGTGGTCAATTGATAAATGAAGCGGAAAACTATCTGCTGCCCTAACAACTACTCCATCAAGTTACCTTCTCTGAATGAGTTCTTTGTACAGCATTCTCTGTTAACCTACCCATTAGAGTAAGAGTGAATGTCTCAGAAGGATGGACCAGGTCTCATTGGCTTTGGACCCTAGACAAGCTTCATAAGAGCTCTAGGCATCCTCTCTAACATATGCCGAGGAGATCTATCCTAGGGTTATGGGGAGGACTAACTGAGATGATACATGCGAAACACTTAGTATGAATACAATGCTTACCCCATAGTAAGTGCTCAAACATATTGCAAGTGCAAGTGTGCAGTCATGTCCGACTCTTTGCAACCCCAAGGACTATAGCCCACCAGCCTCCTCTGTTCATGGGATTCTCCAGCAAGAATACTGGAGCCATTTCCTCCTCCAAGGGATCTTCCTGACCCAGTTATTGAACCACATCTCCTGCATTGCAGGCGGATTCTTTACGGAGGAGCCACCAAGGAAGCCTGCTTTAACATATTAGCTGTTGTTATTAAAGATGTTATAAGATAGGTAAAGCACTTTATAAGCCCTTCAAGGCAGTCAGAGGCATCCTTTCTCTTTGCCACTGAAATTACCAATGACATTCTTCTGTTGAGGGTATAAAAATCTACGATTTAGCACCTCTGAATTAGACAAGCACACTTCTGCTTTGGGTGGTACCACTTATTCATGTGGAATAGAGATCTAGTTAAGCACAATACTTTGGAACTCCAGTAGTCAAATCTTATAGCTGCAGTGGTCAGGTCAGGGGTGAGGGTGCACTGCTCATCTGAACATTTCCTCTCGGACTTTTTGTTTCCTTCTGGCTTCTTGTGAAACTGCTTGCTGGGCTCAAATGCAGTCAGGATTTGCCATGCAGTTGAATGATGCTCCTATCACAGTTGTACAATGTTTTGTTTGGGTGCTGTTTGATCAAAATGATGTAGGGGTGGGCTGGGGGAGGGAGTGCAATCTACTGCAGCTGTTCATCATTACCCAGATAAGCTGGAGAAGCCTCCCAATTAAACTTCATGTGTAATAAAGCCAATCAGTACATGAAAACAAGAATTTCTCATTTACTGAAATTATATTTGGCTTGTAATTGCTGTCTGGGAATGTTGAGCCAGGTAGAAAACATTAAGAAAATTGTCCTCCTCCCCACAAATTTAAGCTTGGTGATCACTGAAAAAAAAAAGACAAAGAACTTCATTTGATAGCCTAAGCTGCTTTTGTTCTGTTTTCAATGTAAGAATAGAAATATACATTATTTCCTCTGCTGTAAAATAATAAACTAAAGCATACTTGCAACTTTAAACCTGAAATAAATGTATGGGGCATATAAATGTTTTCCTAAGTCCTTATGGCTTAAAAATCTAAACAACAGAAATTAATTTGAAAACATATTTTCCTTACATGTATGTTTCATCTTATCAGAGAAAGAAAATGAAGCTTTTATGTAAATAAGAGATGGACACATCACCATAAAATATTAATAAGGCCAGTCAAATGGTACCATTTTTTGAAATCTTGCTGCATTTATATTACTGTACTATCTATGCTGGATGATCAATATAATATTAAGGGTGAGAAGAATTAAGCCTCATTAATTTTGTGACTAATAGGCCCTCAAATATTTATTGAAATGACTTTAACTTAACTGAATTATATTGACTTGAATCAGGACAATTATAAGTCACTGCCACTATACTTAAATCACTAACTAAAGAATTAAAATATAAATGCATGAAATTTTGAATAGTACAACTATGAATAACAAAACATGACTATATATAATTTTAAAATAATGACTGTCCTCCAGAACAGTAGTTGTTTATCTCTGTCCACCTTCTCTCCAACCAAACATGTGCCATCAACCTCATGGAAAACTCAGTGAATGGGGGGATGGACCCTGAGGTTCCAGAACTATATTTTTGGTCATGAACTAAAGGCCAAAGAAGATTATGATGAATATGAGCAACAGTTACCTTAAGAACAGTCAGTTCAAGGGCTAGTGTAAAGGATAAATTGCACACTATTAAAGCAGAGGCAGTGAATTATGAAAGCAGTCCACTTAAAGTAGCACTGGCAACTTTGAAAATGTCTACTCAGCCAACAGTTTTCTGTGAGAGCTTTGAAATACCACCTGGGATCTTACAGTTGAAGTGTGGTTTAGGGCTTGTGCGTATTAGTGCACACACTTAGTAGCTGTAAAGGAAGATATAGATTCAAAAGATGAAGAGAAGGAGGATGTGAAACTCCTTAAGTATATCTGGAAAACCTTCCTTCCCCCAGAAGTGATATCAAGTTAACAGAAAAAAGTAAAATTTGCTGCTGCTGAAGATGACTACGATGTTGATTTTGGTACTAGGAAAGCTAAAGAAAAAAAGCTCCAGTAAAGAAATCCATATAAGATACTCCAGCCAGAAAAATGCACAAAAAACAAACCAGAATGGAAAAAACCTCGAAAACTTCAACACCAAGATCAAAGGTCAAGAATTCTTTAAAAAATAGGAAAGAACTCCTAAAACACTGAAAGAATCTAGTTCTGTAGAAGACATTAAAGCAAAAATACAAGCAAGTATAGAAAAAGACTCTTTCCCAGAGTGGAAGCCAACTTCATTTAATCAAATGTGAAGGATTATTTCCAGATGACTGACCAGGAGTCTACTCAAGATCTCTGGCAGTGGAAGTGGAGGAAGTCTCTTTTAAAAAATAAGTTTAAATGGCTTATTAAAATTTTCCATCTAATTTAATTTCAGTAACAATTGACATCTGGCAGTCCTTTTCATAATGAAGAGGAGAACCATCCCTACCATGTCTGATAAATGTTACCCAGGTACCATTGCCAAGAGTGTGTTGTCCAAAATGCCTAGTTTAGTTTTTAAAGAAGGAACTCCACCCTTTGCTTGGTTTTAAGTACACATGAAATGTTATCATAGGGCATAGGTATAGTGGTAGTAAGACAAATGGAAATGGTGAGGAGACAAATATACACATGAAATAAATTCAAGATGTTAAATAAAAAATCAATCAATGTAATCACTAAATCATGTCCGACTCTTTGAGACCTCATGGACTAGAGCCTGCCAAGCTTCTCTGGCCATGGGATTTCCCAGGCAGGAATACTGGGGTGGGTTGCCATTTCGTTCTCCAGGGGATCTTCCTGGATTCAAACCTGATTTTCCTGTGGCTCTTGCATTCGCAGGCAGATTCTTTCCAACTGACCCACCTTCAGTTCATTTCAGTTCAGTCGCTCAGTTGTGTCCAACTCTGTGACCCCACACACTGCAGCACACCAGGCCTCCCTGTCCATACCCAACTCCCAGAGTTTACTCAAACTCATGTTCATTGAGTCAGTGATGCCATCCAATCATCTCATCCTCTTTTGTCCCCTTCTCCTCCTGCCTTCAGTCTTTCCCAGCATCAGTGGCTTTTCCAAGGAGTCGGTTCTTCGCATCAGGTGGCCAAAGTATTGGGAGTTTCATCTTCAGCATGAGTCCTTCCAATGAATATTCAGGACTGATTTCCTTTAGGATGGACTAGTTGGATCTCCTTGCAGTCCAAGGGATTCCCAAGACCCTTCTCCAACACCACAGTTCAAAAGCACCAATCTTTAGCACTCAGCTTTCTTTATAGTCCAACTCTCACATTCATACATGACTACTGAAAAAACCAAAGCTTTGACTAGATGGACCTTTGTTGGCAAAGTAATGTCTCTGCTTTTTAATATACTGTCTAGGTTGGTCACCTTAGATAAATATAAATAATGATAGACACACAGAAAGTTGCAAAAATGGCACACAGAATCCCATTGATCTTTTACACAGCTTCCATGGTGCCACCTTATATGACTGTAGTATAATATCAAAACCAAGGAAATGACATTGGTACCATACTGATAACTAGACTACAGTCTTCATTTGACATTCACTTTTTGTCTGCTACTAATTGTGTGTGTACGTGTGTGTGTGTGCTTATAAGCACATGTAGTTCTATGAAATTTAATCCCCTGTATAGAATTGTGTAACCACTACCAAGTCAGGACACAGAACTATTCCCTCATCACAAAGCAACTCTTTCTGTATACCCCATTGTAATCACACCCACCTTCTACCACAGTCACTAATCTGTTCTCCATTTTTATTGCTTTGCCATTCCAAGAATGTTATATAAGTAGAATCATATAGTATGTAACCTTCAGAGACTGTCTTTTTCCACTAAGCATAATGCCCTTGAAATCCATCTAAGTTAAGCCATTATGGCAATAGTTTGTTTTTTTATGATTGAGTAGTATTCCAGTATTCCATGACTGGAGAAGGCAATGGCAACCCACTCCAGTACTCTTGCCTGGAAAACCCCATGGATGGAGGAGCCTGGTAGGCTGCAGTCCATGGGGTCGCTAGGAGTCGGATACAACTAAGCAACTTCACTTCCACTTTTCACTTTCATGCATTGGAGAAGGAAATGGCAACCCACTCCAGTGTTCTTGCCTGGAGAATCCCAGGGACGGGGAGCCTGGTGGGCTGCCGTCTATGGGGTCGCACAGAGTCGGATACGACTGAAGCGACGCAGCAGCAGCAGTATTCCATGATAGGAGAAGGCAATGGCACCCCACTCTAGTACTCTTGCCTGGAAAATCCCATGGACGGAGGAGCCTGGTGGGCTGCAGTCCATGGGGTTGCACAGAGTCGGACACGACTGAGCGACTTCAGTTTCACTTTTCACTTTCATGCATTGGAGAAGGAAATGGCAACCCACTCCAGTGTTCTTGCCTGGAGACTCCCAGGGACGGGGGAGCCTGGTGGGCTGCCATCTATGGGGTCGCACAGAGTCGGAAACGACTGAAGCGACTTAGCAGCAGCAGCAGCAGTAACAAATTATTTGTAGCTTGCCATGCAGTTAGAACCTTAGAATTTACTTTTTTTTAATCAAAAGTTATAAATGATCCTGAGGCACGATAATATTTGAAAGACACTATACTTCCACTCGTAGAAGGCAGTGGCACCCCACTCCAGTACTCTTGCCTGGAAAATCCCACGGACGGAGGAGCCTGGTAGGCTGCAGTCCATGGGGTCGCTAAGAGTCGGACATGACCGAGCGACTTCACTTTCTCTTTTCACTTTCATGCATTGGAGAAGGAAATGGCAACCCACTCCAGTGTTCTTGCCTGAAGAATCCCAGGGACGGGGAAGCCTGGTGGGCTGCTGTCTATGGGGTCGCACAGAGTCGGACACGACTGAAGTGACTTAGCATAGCATGGCATACTTCCACTAATTGCAAAGTGATTTGTTTTTTATTACTCTATTCTTCATCTATTCATTCATCCAAAAAGTATTAATTGAGGACCTTATATGTAGAAGGCATTGAAGAGAATAACTTAAGGTTCAGTGATGGAAAGTCCTGGCAGACAATTAAAAAATGTAACAAGTACCAGGGTGGGTAAACACAGGGGTTTAAGGAGATTACAAATGTGGCACCTCACCCAGTGATAGTAGATATAGTTTGAGACTTGAAGGTAGAGTAGAATTAGCCAGGCAAAGAGAGACAGAGGAAAGAATGTAGAGAAAAAAGCATGTTTAAAAGTTAACAATAGAATAACATGCCTTGTTCAGAAAATTTTAAGATCTTTGGTATGGCTGGAGAAAGAAGGAAAAGGAATAAACATAAACATCTAAATGCTCAAATATTTTAATCATATTACTTTAATGTCTCTAATAAAGTAATATCAATAAATAAGAATCAATGGCTGTGAAAGGGTGAAGTCATTTTTCTTAAGCAAACAGTAATTGCTCATTGCAGCCTGAAGGGCTTTTGAAGATTCACTTGGAAATAAACGTCACCTCATTAAACTCTATTAACAGCATTTTTTTTTTTAAGCTTCTAACCCTGCCCAAGAGTCGTTGACCTCAACTTCAGGGTCAAGAGATTTGCTTCAGGCACTTATTTCAGACCCTAGATTTTATGGGAACTAAATACCCCTTCTTAATCCAAGCGTTCATCTCTGCTGAAGGAAATTGCTCTGTTCTCTAAATGACACTAACACTTCACTTTTCAAATACATGTCAGCTGTGTTGCTGACCAACTACAGCATATGTCATTCTGCTGCCTGAGCCAGTGACTCAGAGAAGCTGCCCTTCCAGCAATGTGTGTGTGTGTGTGTGTGTGTGTGTGTGCTGGAGAGGCTGGAGGGGATTAAAATATAAGATCCCAATTGAAGCACTTTAAATTGCTAAAATCTCTGTAGTACTCCACTGGAACCAAAAGGTGATGAATTCTTCAACTGAACTGTTGAAAAAGTTATCAAGAAAACTGAAAAGGAAAAGGAAGTAAGTAAAATTTCATTTTCAGAGGTTAACTTTAAAGAAAAAAAAAAAAAGCAAGTTTCATCTCACTGGGGATCTTTGCTGTTCCAGAATGGCTTTAAGTTCACTTAGGGATATTTTAGTTTTATTTATGTTTTGGCAAAATTTATGAGCTGCAGATCATTTCCTGAAAACAAGACACTCATACTGTCACTGCCAACACCGGAATAAGTTTCATTTTATCAAGCAAAATTTTTCAGGCTCACAATTTTTAAAAAGAAAAAATTTATACCGGATGCTATAGAGGACTTTTCTTCTTCTTCTGGAACTCTGAGAAGAATAAAGCCATGATGTCTACTTATGGGAGCAATTTTGCATCAGAAGACTCTGACCTGGATGTCTCCACCGACCAACCATGAATGAGGACTTGCCGCTGCCATCACAACAAAGCCTTAATTAAGAACCTTTCTGAACATGAGGCCATGTAGACAGACCAGCTATGGAGGAGATAATCTGATAAATTTGAGGGTACTTCAAGAGCCCACAGAGCACAACATCTGAAATCAGGGCTATCTTAGAAAATCTAAACCATGTCAGCACTGTTCCTACCCTCAATTGACTTACCATATTAACCCTGTTGACATGGATGAAGACCAAACCAAAGAAATAAGAACATATGATAAACATGGTTAAGAATACATATTCTCAACCAATTATGTTTTTTTCACTGTCAGCAGTTATCAAATCCTTTGAAGGCTCAAAATGCTATAATGGAAGGGCATATCAAAAAGCCCCACTAGCCAGCTTCTCAAGCTCCTCATCTTAGCCACTTTATGTAATAAAACTAAAAAACACTCTCTTAACCAGAACTGAGGCTAGGGAGGTGTGTGTGTGTGTGTGTGTTTGTGTGTGTGTGTGTGTTTGTATGTGTGTGTTGGGACAGGTCAGAGCTTGAATACAACACTAAAGAGATTCTACCCATGTCATTATTAAATATTTTAAGCCAATATTATTGTATTTGTAACTGCCCTCTTCAAAAGGTAACTCTGAGTGTGACAGGCCACCCCTTAGAATATCAACAGCCCTTGATACTTCCCTAAGGACAGCCTGAGAGTAGCAGGGTCTTTCTCTCCTGCCTTGAATCCATGTTCACCCAACTTTGGCCCTTTGGTTAATGGAGCATTCAATATGAAAATAAATAAAACTCTGCTCCAAATCACTGCCAGTGTTATGGCAATTGGTCTTCCCCAAACTCGTACATTGTGTATCTCTTTCCCACCCATCCCCGGGGATGGGTGGGAAATTAAATAGGATGGGCAGAAGAGCAGCAAATTTCAAACTAACCTTTTCCTCCTTTCCTCCCCACCCCCGACTCCTTCCTTGAGTCTTTGTCCTCTGCCCTAAAAGTGTCTTGTTTTTTTCCCCTCTTGTCATCTGGCAGCCAAGAATATTGAATGCAGCTTAAAGAAATAACATATTATGGAAACATGCTTTTATTAAGACAGCTGACTACATATGTTAGTACGTGTACTCATTCTTTAGATGCTATGCCATTTTAGGACAGAGAGAGGATTTGGATGCAGTCTTCATGCTATTTTTTAAAATTTCATGTGCTGTGGGGAAAAAAAGTAAAGCTTGCCATTTTTCATTTTTACAAGATTACGAGGATTAAGGACTATTTTTTCCATCCCAAGATTTAACACGACTTTGAAAATTGCCCATTAACTCCCAATGAGATCTTGATATTGTAAAGCCTGAACAATCTTTAAAAAGCAAAAGCAAAATATAGCTAATTAACAAGGAAACAAAGATTCCTTTGAAAGAATGGCATGGTACATTTCCGGAGTCTGGCCCAGAAAAGATGAGAAAGGTGATCCTCAAATATTGGTAAGTTCAAGCCTTTAGGCACCATTGTCTTTCTGCAAATGTGCACTTTCCAGCTCACATATGAGACCCTGGCATGTTTATAAGCTGGCTGTTCCTTTCTTGCCCTTCCCTCTCCTGTCTCTTTTATAACCCTTTCTCTTCTCTTCTATAGGAACTAAGCTGCAGGATGGTAAAAGGAAATGATTTCATTAGGGTGGAGAAGGAAAAAGATAGAGCTTTAGTTCCAAATCTTGGAAGTCAAATGTGCTGTGTAAGAAAAACAGCTGCCTGCCAAGCCACCAGCTGAGTCTCCTTAAGCGGCAGAGCCTTGCTAAAGCAGATGCCCAAGGGAGGGAGCAGTGTAGGGTGGGGACAGGGAAGAGACAGGACCAAGACTTGCACCGTGGTTCCATGTCACAATTCTCTCCTACCGTCCTTTCCCTCTCTGTTGGAGCAGGAGCAGTGCTCTCCAGAGATCTAGAGTGCTCTGCTGGCAGTCATAACTTCTCTCTCACAAACTGCAGGGAAAGTGAAAGGATTACTAATCTTCTCTGCCTTGGATTGCACAAAATGCCTATTTCTTAGATCATTGCATAATGTGCTCACTCTGAAAACTAATCTAGAAATAATTTCGAAAAGTAAGATGCTTTTAAAAACTTGGATTTAAGATTCCATCCCAAACCAGAAAAGCACAGTTAATCCTCAGGGGGAAAAATATTGCAAGATATGTGCTTACTCTCACTGACTCTTGCTCATCCTGTCAAGCTTTATCTCCAGCACGCTTCAGAGAAGAGGAGATACAGAATGTATTAAAATGGTCTGGGTTTTCAGTTCACGATCACACCCAAAATGGATGCTGGTGGGTTTCCCTATGTGCAGTGGGGGAACCTGGCTCCTCAATCCAGCCTCTGGGGGGCTCAGATTTGGGAACATCTGTGAACTTCTTTCTGGAGAAGGAAATGGCAACCTATTCCAGTACTCTTGCCTGAACACCTATTTTATTAGTGTTTCTATTCATACTTTTGGATGGAAATCTTGGAAATCTCACATTTATTTCTGTCCTCATAATGAGAGGATATTCAATTATTTAACTGTTTGATGACTGGGGGTCTTTTTTTTTTTAAAGTCCACCATCTAACCCACCTCTTTCCCTTTGTCATCTCACTTCCTTTCTAACTCTTTTTCAAGGGGAAGGCCTTGTCAAACTGATCCAGAAAATTGCAAGACATTGGCTGGGTGACAATTCACCAGGAAGTACGGTCAATCTTCATCAGTAGACTCCAGCTCACTTGCATTTCTTATGGTCCTTCTAGAGAACAGATGTAACTATAAGAGGGTGCCTTAAAATCTCTTGGCTAGGCACTACAAATACTACCCTATTTGATTTTATCACTAAGTCTTCATGATAATCCATGAGATATGTACTAATATTATTTCCATTTTACAGATAGGAAGAATGAGTCTCAAAGAATGTCAGTAAGTACAAGTAGAGAGACAGCATCTAAAAGGAGGCAGTCTCTTCAGCCCTTGCTCTTGACCTCTGAACTATGGGGCATTTCATCTTAAATTCTACTGCTGGACACTCTACATGAGTCCTGATTTCCTGCCAAGGGTGCTCACGCCCAGTGCTCCCAAAATGGGGAGTGACTGGAGTGGGGAGGGGTCCTTCTACAGGCCATGGACAGCTATATTCTAACCAGAGGCAGAAAGAAAGCCATGATCACCCTCTCATTCCTATAGGGGTTCTTGTTTTTTAAACTTCATGAAAACCATCCTTCAGTCCTGCCATAACCATTCTTTCTAAGGGCAAGGCATATATCTGTAGACCACAATTTTATCCCCCAGTCTCCCATCAGTGGGTGATTGGACTCTTTTGTGTTTTCCTTGTCATGAGCAGCACTGCTGTGAACATTCTCAAGATCATGCCCTGTTGCACGTGTGTGGGTTTCTCCTAGGAATTCAGGGAGATGTAGAATAGCTGGGTCACAGGTGTGAGATGGACTTTACATTTACTTTACAGTTCCCTGGCAAGTGTAACTCCTAGTTTAGGTTCAAACGGGGACCCCATTCCACAGGAAAGTAGTTCCTCCAAAGATGTGAGTCAGGAGCCCTGCAGACTCTAGATTGTGGAAAATAGCATACTGACGAGCCTTAGGCCACAGATAGCTAAGGACTTTACTTACGGTGGTTTAGAAGGGCTCTGAGCTAACATTAGAACCATGTTAGGAAGATCTGTGTTTTCATGATGTCTTTTTATGATCGAGTTGGAGTTTAGCAAACTATGAGTAGTTACTTTCATACTGTGAGGGCTCAGTCATTATCGATAAATTATTTTACTGGTTTGTTGCAAATATTCAAATTAAGGAGCTTCTCCAAGTATTGCTATTGCTACCTCTTGACCTGGGGGAGTGATGTAAGCGCACTAACAAATATAGCAAGATTCTAGTATCCAAAGGGAGCAATCAGATAAGTCAGATATTGTTTGCAGATATTGCATTATGTGGGTATGCTACATTAAACCACCATTGTAGAGATGCTTTTCCATGCCAGTTATAGAGAACTGTTTTCATTTTCAAGAAATAATCCAAATTCTGTATTTTTTAATCTCTGATTTTAATTTTTTTTAAGTTTTCTCTCTTTTCCTTTCTGCCAAATTATTAGACATTATTTCACCTTCTTTTACAATTATGCTCGCTTTTCCTCTTATGAAATAGTTTTATAATTCACTGTGGGCTTAGAAACCACTGGCCAAACCTGTTATCATTGTGGGTAATATAAGAGCAAACGAGGTCCGAGAGAGTCTGGAGAGGCTTTCTTCCAAGTAAAATGAATCTCATGGACTTAACTTCTAAGGGTTAAAGACCTTTTTTGCTCACTTTCTTGTTCTCAGTTGTGTTTTCAGTGGGAGAAGAAATTAAATGCCAAAATTCAAACTATTTAAGATAATTGAGCAAAGGATTCAGATCACAGTTCAGATTCTATTTCAATCCTGAAGTTTGATTTCTATGTGATTAAGTAAGAAACTTAATCATCCCAACCTCTCTCAGTTTATGGAACTAGAAAATGAAAATGGCCACCTCTCCTAAGATAGAGAAAGGCTTAATTATCATCATGTACCTATTTCTTCAGCTGGATTGCCTTACCACTGCATAAGCATTATCCTAGTGAACTGAGATTACTTAGAGCATGTTGATCCCTGGTTAGAAACCTCTAGAAAAGTCCCAAGTTTCTAAGCCTTTCATTAGGCAAAGAGCCAAGTAGCTGAGGTTTCCTAACAGATATTCCAACTGGTACAGAAACATCATATCAGGCCTGAAGGCAACTATTTTACATAGTTGAAGAGAAAAAAATCCAGAATATTGGGTATCTAGAAATCGAAGTTTGTCTTAAACAATTATAATAGTGTTGTACTGAAGTGGATTAAGTGAAAGAAAAAGTCAAGGAGAATGGTACATTTATCCTTCTAATTATCTTTGACTAAAATTTGCCAAAGCAGATAGCAGCAAGCTCAGTGTGGTATATTGCAAACATGATCACAAACTTGTCACTTTCGGCCAGTAGGACATTAGCAAACTGGACACAAGCAGAAGTGGAACTGACTCTTGCACACTGGAACATGCCTTCTCATTGTTCTGATAACCTGCCTCTACAGTGTAAAGAAGCCTAGACTAGCCTGCTAGAAAACACAAGGACTTTTAAAGGCGAAGCAACTTCCCCAGCTGACAGTCACTCAACCCCCTCAAAGTAGAGCCACTGATAGCTGACTTCAGACACATGAGTCTGAAATTCAAAAACAAATGCAAAGAACCATCCAGATGAGCCTAGCCTAAATTGCTAAGCCCCAAATCATACACCGAGTAAATGGTGATTATTTTAAGCACTAAAGTTTTGAGGTGGCTTGTTACTCCATAATAAACCATTGCTACATTGAACATCTCTTTCTCCTTCTTTCTTGCTGTCAGACTTCAAATCAGTCAAGTGATTTAGAGGATGGGGACCTAATCCCCACCTTTAAGAATGAGTCTTGATTAATCTAGACCATTGATCTACTATCTTGCCAATTATGGTTTATTGCCTATGCCATTGATATCTACAAGTGGCAAATGATCTATTGCCATTGATTGGTAAATAATGAAATCTGAGGGGGCAATCTGTTAGGAGGCTGGATCTTTCTCTGCTTCTAGATACTATCGTGTATGGCTACGAGACCTGGAATTGCTGCGGCCCAAGGATAATCAAGATACAGAGAAAACCAAGAGACTTGCAGTAGCTCAGAGCTTGAGCTCTCATACCCTGTGCCTGTGGCCCAGCCCCTGCTTCTGGGCCTCTAGTGATGGGAGGACCTGAATTTCTCTATCGTCTGTGCCAGTTTGAGTAGGGGTTTTCAGTTTTTTGCCTTCCTTGAATACTCACTCCCTGTACAGCAGGACATGCCAGCTAACAGCTAGAAATGTCACTTGAAATAAACATTTTACAGCTATTACATAAAAATGTTTTAAAAAGAGAAACACGTAACAAACAAAATATTTATTTTTCGTGTTTCCACACATTTTGATTTTATTACATTCTGGAAATATTCTTTGATGTAAAAAGAAACAAAATTATGCTGGTGTAGCAGTGAATACAGTTTTGGGAACATAATTTCAGAGCTACATATAGGCTTGGGTAGTTATAACCAAAGTCAGTTCTAAGACCTAAAGAAAAATGTATTTATTCATCTGTTATCAAACAAACTGATAAATATGGCCTTTATAAAGTGCTAACTATAATAATCTTGGAGCATAGTTTTTCTACTTGTGGATGGAAATAGTAGCTTTCAATAGAAATTAGTAAACACCACGTAAAAGACAGCCCTTTATAAACCCAAGCAAGACCAAATGAGACACAGAGTAAGATGTCTGCTGCTGCTGCTGCTAAGTCACTTCAGTTGTGTCTGACTCTGTGAGACCCCAGAGATGGCAGTCCACCAGGCTCCTCTCTCCCTGGGATTCTCCAGGCAAGAATGCTTAAGTGCGTTGCCATTTCCTTCTCCAAATGTATGAAAGTGAAAGTGAAGTCGCTCAGTAGTGTCCAACTCTTCACGACCCCACGGACTGTAGCCTACCAGGCTCTTCCGTCCATGGGATTTTCCAGAGTTGCCATTTCCTTCTGGAGTGTGTTACCATTTCCTTCTCTGTAAGATGTCTGCCGACCACTTAAAAGAATTTTAAGCTACGGAACACTGAGTAAGTATGAAATTGTTTTTATCCATTTTTAAAAGCCTGTGCATCCGTGATTACCTACACATTGATATAGAACTTAAGTGTAACAAATTACCAAATGTTAATTTCTGGAATCAAAAATAATGTTAAGCAAGAGTCCATATCCACTCTGCATATAGCTTACTCCTGAATGAATTCAGTGAAATGACACATCAGATGCCTTTTTTAGAGGATGATTTTTTCTCTGCATGCATTTGCCAAAATGCATTCCTTTACTTCCAGAAATTCCTCAATAGGTTTCTCTTGAAGTGCTCCTTGACCTAATTAGCAGAGAAATGCATGGGACCCAATACAAGGCTCTGAGAAGTATTGCTGTTTATTTTTTTTTTTAACTTTGTTTATCCTGTTATCTGTAAGATGATACTTTGTGAAATGCTTTAATATAATCTATTGACTTGGCAATATTAATAGGCAATGAGGTTCAAAAATGATACAGTAGTAAAAACTGTGTAGATATGTTGAGGCTAGATGATTGGGAAAACAGTGGTTATTTTAATATGAAAGGAAGCATGAAGAAGGTTTCAGGTGTGGGGAAATGATGAGTTCCATTCTGAGCATACTGAGTTTGATCTGAAGACCCCTTTTGGGCTATAATTGTTCACTAGCTGGAAATTTAGAACTAGAGCTTACTAGACCAGGTTTCCCTGGCAGCTCAGATGGTAAAAAATCTGCCTACAATGCAGAAGACCTTGGTTCAATTCCCTGAGTCAAGAAGATTTCCCTGGAGAAGGGAATGGCAACCACTCCAGTATTCTCGTCTTGAGAATTCCATGGACAGACCATGGGGCTGCAAGTGTTGGAAACAACTGAGCAACTAACACACATAAAGCTTAATAGAATGATCCTGACCAGAGATTAAGGTTTCATAGTCACATACAAAAGTAACAATTAAAGCCAGGGCAATAGATTAAATTTGGGAAGGAGCTTAGGAAAAGAGAAGAAAGCATGCCAAAAGCAAAACATCTCACTGTATTTAGGGAGCCTGATCAGAGAGTCCACATCATTTCTGTCCTTTATTGTGCCCATCTTTACATGAAATGTTCCCTTGATATCTCTAATTTCTTGAAAAGATCTCTAGTCTTCCCCATTCTTTTGTTTGCCTCTATTTCTTTTCACTGATCACTGAGGAAGGCTTTCTTATCTCTCCTTGCTATTCTTTGGAACTCTGCATTCAAAGGAGTATATCTTTCCTTTTCTCCTTTGCCTTTAGCTTCTCTTCTTTTCTCAGCTATTTGTAAGACCTCCTCAGACAACCATTTTACCTTTTTTGCATTTATTTTTCTTGGGGATTGCCTTAAGCACTGCCTCCTGTACAATGTCACGAACCTCTGTCCATAGTTCTTCAGGCACTCTATCAGATCTGATCCCTGGAATCTATCACTTCCACTGCATAATCATAAGGGATTTGATTTAGGTCATATCTGAATGGTCTAATGGTTTTCCCTACTTTATTCAATTTAAGTCTGAATTTGGAAATAAGGAGTTCATGATCTGAGCCACAGTCAGCTCCCAGTGTTATTTCTGCTGACTGTATAGAGCGTCTCCATCTATGGCTGCAAAGAATATAATCATTCTGATTTCAGTATTGACCATTTGGTCATGTTTAGATGTCCATGTTTAGAGTCTTCTCTTGTGTTGTTGGAAGAGGGGGTTTGCTATAACCAGTGTGTTCTCTTGGAAAATTCTGTTAGCCTTTGTCTTGCTTCATTTTGTACTTCAAGGCCAAATTTATCTGTTACTCCAGGTATTCCTTGATTTCCTACTTTTGCATTCCAGTCAAGAATGGGGATCCCAGACCACCAGACCTGTCTCCTGAGAAATATGTATGCAGATCAAGAAGCAATAGTTAGAACTGGACATGGAACAAATGTCCAGACTGGTACCAAATTGGGAAAGGAGTACATCAAGGCTATATATTGTCACCCTGCTTATTTAATTTATATGCAGAATACATCACACAAAATACTGGGCTGGATGAACCACAAACTGGAATCAAGGTTGCCAGGAGAAATATAAGTAACCTCAGATACACAGATGATACCACCCTTATGGCAGAAAGCAAAGAAGAATTAAAGAGCTTCTTGATGAAAGTGAAAGAGGAGAGTGAAAAAGCTGGCTTAAAACTCAACATTTAGAAAACTAAGATCATGACAATTGGCCCCATCACTTCATGGCAAATAGATGGGGAAACAATGGAAACAGTGAGAGACTTTATTTTCTTGGGCCCCAAAATCATTGCAGGTGGTGACTGCAGCCATGAAATTAAAACATACTTGCTCCTTGGAAGAAAAGCTATGACCAACTTAGACATTATATTAAAAAGCGGAGACATTACTTCACCAACAAAGGTCAGTCTAATCAAAGCTATTGTTTTTCCAGTAGTCATGGATGGATGTGAGAGTTGGACCATAAAGAAGGCTGAACACTGAAGAATTGATGTTTTTGAACTGTGGTGTTGGAGAAGACTCTGGAGAGTCCCTTGGACTGCAAGGAGGTCAAACCAGTTCATCCTATAGGAAATCAGCCCTGAATATTCATTGGAAGGACTGATGCCGAAGCTGAAACTCCAATACTTTGGTCACCTGATGTGAAGAGCCAACTCATTAGAAAAGACCCTGATGGTGGGAAAGATTGAAGGCAGGAGAAGGGGACAACAGAGTATGAGATGGTTGGATGGCTCACCAACTCGATGGACATGAGTTTGAGTAAACTCCAGGAGTTGGTGATGGATAGGGAGGCCTGGAGTGCTGCAGTTCATGGGGTTGCAAAGAGTTGTATATGACTGAGTGACTTAACTGAACTGAACTGATGGTAAGAACCTAAGCTTTATGGAAAAGGCTAACAATTGAAGGAGTGCAGAGGAACGAATGGCCATTGAGCACTGTCTTAGTATGTCATTGATTAAAGAAATGAGAAGGATAGGTTGGTAATTTAAGCAAGAGAATATAGGGAAAACTCACATTTTTAAAATGTAGGATGGCCTAAGCTTTTCTATAGGCAAAGGAAGTGATTCCCGCTGTAAGCTAAAAGGGAAATAAATAGTTGATAAAGTAACATTTCAAAGAAGTAGGGGACTGAGGTCAGGAGCCTGGTTGCTATTGATGTAAGACAAATTGATAAAGCCTTTTTAGAGAACAATGTGACAATATCTATCAAAATTGTAAGTGTGAGTACCCTTTGATCTAGCAATTTCACTAATACAATTCTGTTCCACAGAAAAACTATAGCAGGTGTGCAAGGATATTCATCATAATATTAATTGTAATAGCAAGAAATGGAGAACCTAAATGTCTTTCAATAAAGAAACATCTAAATAAATCATGGTAGACCTCTTCTACAGGATAACACACAGGCCTTAGAAACAATTAGATATATACATATATATGGAATGAAGCTGAAAAGGAATGAAGTTCAGTATCTTTCCACTGCACCGTGGAGTGGACTGCATAGCTCTCCTGGAGCAAGAACCATGTCTGTTTGATCAGCTTGTATACCCATACCCTAGCATAGAGCTTGACCCAGAGCAGATGCTCAATAAATACTTGCTAAATGGAATGTTGATTTTAGAAACATGTTGCAGAATAACATGTAAAATGCAAAAATATACATGCTTAAAATATATATGTGTAGGTTGGCATGTGTGTAGGAAAAAGTTCTGGAAGACTAGTCAGCAAATTAATTATCTTTGGGAAGCAGGGCTGGATGGGAAGTAGAGCAAGAGAAGTAAGTACATATACTTATTTTATTGTGACTTTTATTTAAGTATTTAAATTTTTATTTATTTATTAATATTCATTTGGCTATGCTGTGTCTTCGTTTAGGCATACAGGATCATCATTCTTTGTTGCAGTATGTGGGATCTTTAGTTTCAGCATGCAAGCTCTTAGTTGCAGCATGTGGGATCTAGTTCCTCAATCAAGGATTGAACCTGGGCCCCCTGCTTTGGGAGTATGGAGTCTTAGCCACTGAACCACCAAGAAAGTCCCTACACTATTATTTTAATCACTTCTGCATTTTCAAATTCTTAAATTCAAACATGGATTTCTTTCATAATTTCACTATGCCAATAAAAGATACAAAAATCACTGGGGAAAAGGAAAGAAGAGTGCAATAGAATGGACTAACCTTGAACAGGGTCAACCTCCCTCCCTGAAAGAAGGTAGTGAGCAAAGTCAATGTTACAGAAAGGAGGAGAAACTGAGAAGCCCAATCATTTTTATCAATAAAGAAGGAGCCAGTGTCATCCCTAAGAGTGAGGGTGGTGGTAACTGGCATCTGAGAAAGATCATGAAGGTTCGGAACATGGACTCTGTTTTAGAGCTGGGGAGGCACTGGAGATGATTCAATCCAACCACTCATTTTCACAAAGACTTGTCAAAGAACACACACGTTTTTGTGAGCAACAATGCCAGTTCGGTACAACAGCCTCTAGAGATATGAAAAAAATAATTCAAAACTGATGAATACATGGATTGCCAGGCATTTGTGAGGACTCTGAAAAAGCTAAGAGGAAGGAATTGTAATGTACAATCTATGTTATACATGGCATTCTGTGTCAAGGCCAGGCAGAGAAGCTGGCGCAGAAGTAAGTAGTAGTGAAGAACAGGCAGGCTGCTAAGGGGAGATGGTGATGAGTTCTGGCAAATTAAAAAAAAAATGTTTCAAACAATAAATACACAAAGAAATGGAATGAGGAGCTGGAACTTGTGAGCTAATGAGAAAAATTCTAAGCTCAGGAAAACGGTGTCAAAATGGGAGACAGTTGCAACAGGGACTGACAGATTGGAGTTTAGATTGACGGGCTCAAATGAGGGATAGGTCACTGGGTTGTTCCACTTTCATCTGAACAATCATGTCTATGCTAGCATCATGTGAATAGATAAGAGGATGGAGGTGCTGCTTAAATTGTAAAGACAATATTCACTTGCCTAATAAAATATGACAGCATGCCAGTGAATGAAAAGTCTGTTGGTGAATGCTGATCTACCATTTCGAACAAGTTTAACAAGCAGTTCAGCCCTTCAGGAAGACAGTGACTGATTAAGGCTAAACGCAATAGCAGTTGTGTCTGACTGTGACTTAACAGAGGGGTGACTTAAGGACAAGAGAAACATTCTTAAATTCTTTTCCTTTTGTGGTCAGCAGTGGCCTTATTTTTTGTCTGATCTACAGGTCTGAATCTGGCAGAGTTTAAAATGATAACTCATCTTTCTCTTTCCTTTACTGCATTTGATTTATTCCATGAATTGTCCACAGGCTTTTCTGAGGTAACTATCTTCAGGTAGAAATGACCAGATCCTGGGTTTCTTTATTCTATTGGGGATGGTCACGGAATAGTGCTCCCAATCTTGCTTTCTAAACCATCCATTCACTCCTGGCCACAGCCAGAATTGTCATGGTGTCTCGGGATAGGTCCTTTTCTAGAAAATGAGAGCTATAAAGCTGAGTGGAACCCCAGGCTCGTCCTGTCTCTTTTTATTTTACAGAGGGAAAAAGTGAAGGCCAGGGAACTTGAGACGAGCTCAAGGCTGTGACTGGGAGGAGCAGCCCTGGGATGGAAACATCAGGTCTCCAGCGCCCAGGCCAGGGCCTCTTCTTCCCAATGTGCTCTTCCCTAGGGATCTGCTTGTCAGCACTCATCATAACACCAGGTTAAAAACCATACTAGACCTTTCCCAGAGGCGATCCCACTGAATTAAGTACAGAAATGTCACTGGCTCATCTTCAGTAGCTAGCTGGAAAGTCAAAGTGTTAGTCACCCAGTCATGTCTGACTCTTTGCGACCCCATGGACTCTAGCCTGCCAGGATCCTCTGTCCATGGCACTTCAAAGACAAGAGTACCAGAGTGGATAGCCATTCCCTTCTCCAGGGGATCTTTCCGACCCAGGGATCAAAACTGGGTCTCCCTGTATTGCAGGCAGATTCTTTACCATCTGAGCCACCACAGAAGCCCCCAGATAGCTGGAAGAACTGCTTGTTTCAAGGTCTTTAGTATACAATCATTTTCATCCAGATTTCTTCCCTTAGAATACAAGCCTGGGCCACGATAAACCTAGTTCTTAAATTGTGCTCAGATAGCCCAGTTCACAAAGAAAGAGAATAAGACTTCATTTTTGTTCAGTTGTTTAATGATGAAATATGTCTCCTTCCATACATACATTCCTTCTCTCCAATCCCATGGGAAGAGATCACGCCAGGCAGAGAACGTGAAAAGCAGCCTTTCCGTCTTGGTCTGCTACTGCCTGATGTTTTCCTTTCTCTCAGTTTCAAGTTGGATAATGGTGCTGACTCCACAGAGTTGTCAGGAAAGTTACTTGTGATAGTGTAAGTGTCAGCATTCTGCTTACTCAAAATGAAGAGAAATGAAGTCCTATGTAAAATGTCATAATTCTAAAACATTTTAGTAATTATAGAGTCTGAATTTGAGTGCCTGAGAATACTAGACAGGAAACCGTCCCTTAAATTATGGTCTGTGTGCTGTGTTGTGCTAAGTTGCTTCGTTGTGTCCAGCTCTTTGTGACACTAGGGACTGTAGCCCGCCAGGCTCCTCTGCCCATCAGATTCTCTAGGCAAGAGTACTGGAGTGGGTTGCTTAGTCCCCTAGAAAAGCCTGTTTACTTCTAGGAACTTATTCATATGGATTTTTACTATATCTGAGTTAACAAATGAAAATTCAAATAGAGAACTGAGCCTGTTAAAGGCATGATTCATAATAAAATCACTTTGGACTGAAAGAGCCAAGTAATTAAGAATGAAGTAGTTGGAGCCATGAATTATCTGGATGGTGCCAAGGAGTAAGATGGGACCTACAATGAAGAGCCAGATGTTATCTTAGATTGATAGTGTGGCCACAGCCATGTGATAGGCTGAGTAGCAGGCTCCACAAAAAATGTTAACAAATATTAGGTACCATATTGATAACAAAGCATCTATAATTAAGCTATAGCTTCTGAATATAAAAATGACTAAAAGTGAAAAATAGTTATTGAATTGCTATAGATAACAGAGAATTCTATTAACTTTATCATCATTAATCTATCTCTCTGTTTTCCAGTTTTCTTCTCCAGAACACATTATTCATATAACCATAGTAACAATACTAAATTAGTAATAATAGCAGCTAGAATTTATTGAGTGCTCACTATTGCCAGGCATCATTCTGGGCAATTTACACACATTATCTTATTTTTACCCTCACAAAAACCCTATGAAATAGGTACACTCCCCATTTTACAGATGTGGCAGCTGAGGCTTCGAGAATGAACTAACTTCCCAAGATCAGACAGCTGGCAAGTAGGAAAATTGAAGAAAATAGACAGTCTGAATCTACAGACTGGGTTTTTAACAAATACATCTAAATCTTCTTCTAATAAATGTCTCCAAACTGACAAACTTATGGAAAACCAATATATGCTTTGCCTTTCTGTTGTCTCCTTCTAGAAGAATAACATAGCTGCTCTGCTAGTGATCTATTTCTCACTAATACACTCATTACAGTCTCTTTCAAAAATCACATTTCTTAAATTCCTCCTTTTTTAAATCAAAATCCTTTTCTTTGTATCAGAAGCCTTGGGAGTTGATTTAATAGGAAAGATTAGCTTTTTATTAAAGGAAATATGTACTTGTGTGTGTGTGTGCTCACTCAGTCATGCCTGACTCTTTGCAATCCCATGGACTGTAGTCTGTCAGGCTCCTTTGTCCATGGAATTTTCCAGGCAAGAATACGGGAGGGCGTTGCCATTTCCTATTCCAGGGGGGTCTTCCTGACCCAGGGATAGAACCTGAGTCTCTTGTGTTTCCTACATTGGCAGGAGAATTCTTCAACACTGCACCACCTGGGAAGCCCCAGTGTGTACTAAACTTTAGGTAAATATAATTAAAGACAGTGTAGGACTTTTGAGAAAACAAATGAAGACCAAGAAAAAAAAGGAGAAGAAGAAAAGCAAGCAAGAATGAGCGAGAGGAAGGGAGAAAACTATTAGTGGTTATTTGGAAGTACTTGAAATAGTCAAAGTAAACCCAGGGTCAGTAATTAATCAACTTTACTTAAGTATGAAGTATATGATGGGTAGAAGCTATCTTAAGGAATTACTGTCAAGCTGGCTGAATTACCTTCCACTGGCAGAGGAGAATGTGTTGTTGCCTGGCAAGCTCATGATGGTGTGTGTTGGCAAGTATAAAACATTGTTTTCTTTCCCAGCCTATCTATTCCCTTCAAGGGCAAAGTGTCGGGGGAAGGGTGCGGGGGGTTGACTTGAAATTCAGCTCAGTTTCAAGGAAAAATTGGTTTTATAAATTGAGATGGCTGTGATGCAACTGGATTGACCCAGAGATGGGGAGTTACGTTTGGGAGACACAGTGACGGTTCATAAACATTATTCTATGTGTCACCTGAAGCCTAGACTGTTATTGCAACAATGTCCCAACTCGTCCCCCAGGCTCCAGTCTCTCCACTTCGGCACTCTCTCCACATGGTTAACTCGCCTGTGAGTCTCTCTCTCCCCTAGTAGTAAACTCTCAGGTCCATACTTATCCATTCCATACTATCTCCGATTATCCACCCAGATGAATTTCTCACAGTGACCCAGCCAGTCTGCCTTTGCCCTTGCCCTTGCATGAACATGTGTGTGTCTTCACTTTTCTATTCCTATGTCTATACTGTTCTATTTGCATGACATTCCCTTCTCCATGTCCTTCCCCCACCAGTTTTCCCATGCCTAATTCCTATATCTTTGTGGAGATCTGGCACAAATCTATAATGCCTTCTCTTAACTGAGCTCAAAGGGTTCCCTTCTGGCTTAAAGCAATGGATTTGCACCCATCTTGACCACCTACTGTTACCTACATGCTACAAATCTCCCTTACTAGACTATAAGGTGTCCCTAGTATTATTTACAGTATGACCCACAATGACTTGTAGATCCCAAGTAAAAACACAGTTTGTGCACGATGTATTATGAATTTATAATGTTTTAAAAACAAGTCTTTAAAACAGGAAGGAATACAGTGTAAGAATCTTATATAAGAGGCATTTCAAAAAAAAAAAAAACTTATCCAAAACTGAACTTTTCATCATCTCTGTTACCAACTTACACCTTCAATTTTCCTTTCCATGTTAGTAATGGCAAATCAATCATTTAAGTCTGCTCAGGCCAAAAGTATGGACCTCAGCCTCGAGTCCTTTCTTACTCTCATTTCACATGTCCAGCAAATTTCATTAGTTCTACATTCAAATAAATCCAGAATCTCATGACTCTTCACATCTAATGCTAATACTGTGGACCAAGCCACCATCAGCTCTCACCTGTACTATTGCAAAAACCTCTGATAGTCTCCCTACTCCTTCCCTCATCTCTTTCGTCAAATCACATCACTTGTGTACAGAACCCCCAGATACCTCCCATCTCACTCAAGGCAGAAGCCAGGGTCTTTACAATGATCTCAAAGGTCCTGCATAATCTACCCCACATGGCCCCCTGCCTTTCTGACTTTATCTCCAACTACTCTTTACCTCAATCACTTTATTCTAGCCTCTTCCTCAACAAGGCCCGCATTTTCTGTACTCTGCAGCCTTCAATCTCTATCCCACAGCAATTTATTCTTATCCATAGCACTTACTACTTGACATAATGGATTTCATACATATATGTATTTCTCTTGCTTGTTTATTCTCTTTCTCCTAACCTTGCCTCAGTAAGAATATAAACTTCACGAAGGCAGAAATTTTGATCCAATTCTTATTTACTCTATTCCAGAGCCTATAAACGTGCCGTTTTTGAAGTAGACATTCAAAAATATGTGTTGAATAAATAGCTGATGAATAAATCTTATTTAGAGTGTTAAATTTTCAAAGGCTGTAGGTCACCTAACGGATATAGTGGACAGAGACTTGAGAATCTTTCTTCTAAATGTCAGAATCTGCACATTTGAACTTTTAGAACCAGATCAGTTTCTCATTTGTTAGAGGAGCAAAAACTGTACTTCAATTCCAGACTATAAAACACTGTGGAAATACAAGGCATTGTTATGGTTATGTGCTCCCCATTTGAAATTTGTTTTCCGAAGTCTGTTGATTTCCCAAGGTGAGCATGTCGAGCATGTGTTTTCTGGAGAATAATGCAAGGGCTGCAGAACAAGACTACAGAACATTTGAGTTAGCATCTTACAGCCTTGTCTGCAGCTGCTCACACAAAGCAGGTTAGAACACATTTTAGCCCTCTGCCCTGCTTATACACCCATCATACAGCAAGTCTCCTCTAAAAGAGTCTTCTCTTCCCTTTGGGGTGCTGGGGGTGGGGTATGTGCAAGGACACACAAAGCCCTTTTCTCAGACCTTCTCTTTTGAATGCTGCCCAATCCTCCTTAATTGTATAATTTCATTGTAAAGTCTCGGGCACTCCTGTTTTTTATTGATCTCATCCCCAAGTTAATGGATGCTGATGCCTCCCTACTCAGTTGATTACATTACCACAGAGCATCCGTCACTTCCCTGTAGCCTGATGAAGTAATTATTCCAGCAGACCTAAAGGAAGGCCACGGCAGAGGCAATCGATAGTCCTCATTAAGACCATTCTCTCTCATCTGTTGGTTTCATCCCTTTCTCCATCAGGCTTGGATCAGGACATCCTCATTGCTATTATCATTCCCAAATGCTCTCTGAGCCCCTTCTTCATGGGTACAGTCCCTGCCCTTGAGGCTGATGGAGCCACTGTGAAAAGAAAGGACTTCCCAGCCTCCTACTGGTCCCTCAGCACAGCACTTATCCGCACCAGCCAATCATCCTAGAATGCTGATCTGAACACTGTGAGCTATATACAGTAACACTGGAGTTAAGTGATATGACATGGAGAAAAAATATATACAGTTTGATTCATTTCTACAAGAAAAAAGTAGATGGGATCTTTAAAATGGACATATATTAAAATATATTTTACATACACAAAAACATATATAATGGAATACCTAAAATATAAGGATGATGGAATTCATTAATATAAATTCAACAGAAGCCTGAAGGCATATGCATTTTCAGTGTTGTCAGTCATTGCCCCAGATTGGTATGATTCCTGGTTGCCCCTCACTTCCTTCTTGCTGGATATCTGTAATTTCCTATTCTACTGTAATTATACTGTATTTTACTATACTTAATATATTTGGTTTTTGAAGCTGAAACTCCAATACTTTGGCCACCTGATGCAAACAGCTGACTCATTTGAAAAGACCCTGATGCTGGGAAAGATTGAGAGCAGGAGGAGAAGTGGACGACAGAAGATGAGATGGTTGGATGGCATCACCGACTCAATGGACATGGGTCTGGAGAGACTCTGGCAGTTGGTGATGGACAGGGAGGCCTGGCGTGCTGCAGTTCATGTGGTTGCAAAGAGTCGGACACGACTGAGCAACTGAACTAAACTGAATATATTTGGTACTTTAAAAATTCTTTAAATTCCAACATGAGCGAGTCATTCCCGGGCTTAAATTTCTTAACTTGAGAAAATGGATCACAATTTTATGATGCGATTGGTCAGAGAAGCAAGTATGAGCTCTCCTCTACTATGAGATTTCCAGCTGACCATCAAGCAGCAGGAAGTTAAGGTTGAAGAGGGGCTCTTCCGTGCACTCTCCTCTCCAGTCACGCATCTCCTCTTTGAATGATTCCAGTGGGAATTCAGGCCACCTGAGGAGGAGCAATAGCAAGAGTGCTGGGAGAGGATGGAGCTTTTACAAGTGGTTCTTCCCCACAGATAAAATTCCACGCTGTACCCTTCAGAACTGGTTAAGAGGGTAGGTCTCATGTTCTCACAATTAAAAAAAAAAAACACCTTTTTTTTTTTCTTTTCAAAGTTGTTCTTCCTCTCAAAAGTTTTCTCAAGCTATTGAGCAGGATGTCGGTGTAACTGAGAACAGCTCCCCAGTCTTCAGATCTGCATTTGGGAAGGATCCTTCTATTGCACCTAGAAGCGAGTAGGAGGCTGGGAAGCCCTTTGTCCTTACAGGGCTCCACTCTGTACTGAAGGCCATGCATAACTATGCATTGTGAAGATGGGAACTCAAAGAGCCTTTCCACATCCCGTGGTCTTCTCACCCTCCTGCGGCACTGGGGCTCTGATGCGTTTGTCCTCTACATATATATTTCTCCCCTTGGACCACCGTCCTTCCCCTCCTCTCCACAGTTAAGATGCACTGTTTCCCCCTTCTGCAGCCTTTGCCCAGCCTCCCTAGCCAAGTCCCAGTAAAGGGCTTGTTCTATACAGATACTTTGATGTTGTTTAGTCACTCAGTGTGTCCAGCTCTTTGGCAACCCCATGGACTGCAGCCCTCCAGGTTCCTCTGTCCATGGGATTCCCCAAGCAAGAGTACTGGAGAGGGCTGTCATTTCCTTCTATAGGCTATCTTTCCAACCCAGGGATCGAACCCGTGTCTCCTACCTGGCAGGTGGATTCTTTAGTACTGAGCCACTAGGGAAGCCCATATAGATACTTAATTATCAGGATATCTGGACTTCTGCTTTCCATTCCTGGTAATCACTTTTTATTCCTTACAAGGGTCTACGTGTGGTCTGTCCCACCAGACTCTCAATTCCTTGGGAGACAGGATCATGTTTTTATTATTTTACCCTCAGCATCTCACATGCCACATAGAAGTGTTCAATAAATTCTGATTAAATAAATAAGCAAATTAATGAATACATTAAGTAAATAATGGATGGAAAGGATGCAGGCGTCACAGGCTAAGGCCAGATGGGGCTGCGACAGCTGTCAGAGTCGGGAGACTAAGCACAGAGAGCACGTATCACCCACATCCTGAACAAAAGCCTGAACAAACTGACGGGTAAAGCATCACTTTTAGAAGTCCCGTTCTCTCCCAGAACTCTTGCTGTTTCTTCTCCTCAGGTGGCCTAAATTCCCACCAGAGTTGCTCACAGAAGAGACTCGTGACAAGAGAGGAGACACAGGAAAAGAGGAATAGGAAAAGAGACACCCCCCACCCTCCGCCTCCTTCCTCACCTTCCTGCCACTTGACTATCCATTAGAGATCACATGGCAGGGAGAGTTCATACTTGCTTCTCTAGCCAATCTCATCACAAAATTGTCACTAGTACACAGTCCCCACAACAATCCTCTGTCTAATTATGTCCAAGATTAGCACTTAAAAATCCAAAATAGCATCTGACGTGACTTTCTATTTGCAGAAGGGCACATGGGATGCATTAACAACACCCTCGCTAGATCCTTGGACGCTATGGAACAGGCCCAACAACCAAGTGCTGAAGGGATTGAGCAGCCCTGATATTTATCTGTTGATAACTGTAGTATGGGACTCAGAAGAGAATTCCAGAACCCTCTGTTGATAAAGCCTCCAAACCACCAGATCTGCTGCTGCCAGAACTAAAAATAGCTTGGTCTGGTTGAGAAAGGATTGGTCTAGGAATCAGAAGAGGAGAAGGCAATAGCAGCCCACTCCAGTACACTTGCCTGGAAAATCCCATGGACGGAGGAGCCTGGTAGGCTGCAGTCCATGGGGTCGCTAAGAGTCGGCCATGACTGAGCGACTTCACTTTCACTTTTCATTTTCGTGCATTGGAGAAGGAAATGGCAACCCACTCCAGTGTTCTTGCCTGGAGAATCCCAGGGATGGGGGAACTTGGTGGGCTGCCATCTATGGGGTCGCACAGAGTTGGACATGACTGGAGTGACTTAGCAGCAGCAGTGAAAGTGTTAGTCACTCAGTTAGGTCTGACTCTTTTCAACCCCATGAACTGTAGCCTGCCAGGCTCCTCTGTCCATGGAATTCTCCAGGCAAGAATACTGGAGTGGGTAGCCATTCCCTTCTCCAGAGGATCTCCCCAACCCAGGGACTGAACCCAGGTCTCCTGCATTGCAGGCAGATTCTTTACCATCTGAGCAACCAGCGAAACCCCATTTAACCTCTTGGCCTATCGCAATGTTGTACTCTGTTTTGTGCACTGGGAATTACAGAGCAGCACCCCTTCCACCACAGGGTAGGTGGGAGTTCCAAAAGAGAGTAGGCACGAGGTACTTGCTGAATGCCTGGAGAGGGAGACAGGAAGAGTCGTGATAAGAGAGCAGTCACACTGGAGACACTTCCCAGTTGTAGTGTTAGCAGAAATAAAATTCTCCCTCATTCAGGCCTTTGATGGTCTTGAGGTGGGCCTTTGGTGATGATTACCTTTGTTCTAGTGCCTTCCAGATCAGATCAGATCAGTCGCTCAGTCGTGTCCGACTCTGCAACCCCATGAATCGCAGCACTCCAGGCCTCCCTGTCCATCACCAACTCCCAGACTTCACTGAGACTCACGTCCATCGAGTCAGTGATGCCATCCAGCCATCTCATCCTCTGTCGTCCCCTTCTCCTCTTGCCCCCAATCTCTCTCAGCATCAGAGTCTTTTCCAATGAGTCAACTCTTCACATGAGGTGGCCAAAGTACTGGAGTTTCAGCTTTAGCATCATTCCTTCCAAAGAAATCCCAGGGCTGATTTCCTTCAGAATGGACTGGTTGGATCTCCTTGCAGTCCAAGGGACTCTCAAGAGTCTTCTCCAACACCACAGTTCAAAAGCATCAATTCTTCGGCGCTCAGCCTTCTTCACAGTCCAGCTCTCACATCCATACATGACCACTGGCAAAACCACTAGACGGACCTTTGTTGGCAAAGTAATTAATGTCTCTGCTTTTGAATATGTGATCTAGGTTGGTCATAACTTTCCTTCCAAGGAGTAAGTGTCTTTTAATTTCATGGCTGCAGTCACCATCTGCAGTGATTTTGAAGCCCAGAAAAATAAAGTCTGACACCGTTTCCACTGTTTCCCCATCTATTTCCCATGAAGTGATGGGACCAGATGCCATGATCTTCGTTTTCTGAATGTTGAGCTTTAAGTCAACTTTTTCACTCTCCACTTCACTTTCATCAAGAGGCTTTTTAGTTCCTCTTCACTTTCTGCCATAAGGGTGGTGTCATCTGCATATTGCCACACAATAGCCAGTCTCCCCCCTGGCCTGCCTGCTGTCACTCTAAGATCCATGAGTGCCTCATTCATGGTTATGCAGGGAAGTCCCAAGCAGCAACGAGAAATGTGAACAGCTATTTTCAGCAAATGGAAGGTTACTCAAGTCATAGGATAAATAAACAGAGTTATTTTTTTCTCTTTAAAAATAAAGATTCTATTCTTTTTTAAGACTTTAAAATACAGTGTAGTTAAATACTAAATACTGAGCACTAACTTTATGCCAGGCTGTGTTAATGCTTTAGTCACATTATTTCATTACTCAATGAAGGTGGCATCATGATCCCATTTTACAGATGAGGAAACTGACATTCAGAGACCACGTTCTGTCAAGCTCCCAGAACCACTGTAAACAAACCTAGGATTTGAAGCCTATTTTCCTTCATATAAAACCCATGTTCTTGTGTATTACTTGCTTTGTCTTGAAAATAATAGTAGTATCTGTAGAAAGAAGATGAGGAGGAAGAGTTAGAAGTACACATTTAATAAAAAATTAAAAGCTCATATGTCTTGAATAAGTGTATTTCTACCCTCTCTGCTCAGGCCTCTCAGAGAATCTGAACACTACCTGGCAAGCAGGAAAGAGACTCTGAATGAAATAAAAAGTGTGCAGTTAATTGACATTAAATGAAAGACAGGACATAATCCTTCAGGAAACAAATGGGAACAGCTTCTGTGTACTGATGAGGTCTGTGTCTGAAGTTAGAATAGTATATGTACATAAATAATAGTAACAACAATAATAATTATTATATTTAAATTTTTTTTTTAAAGTGAGAGTGTGACAGGATATTTGAGCATCAAGTTTTCCCCTTTAGAGTCTGGTCATCTTGTCTCCCAATATAAGTTTCTTGAAGAACCAACCAAACCAAATATATATGCTTAAGTTCTTTTACTTAATTTAGCAAGTTAACCAGCTTATGTGGAAGAAGATGATTGTAAATTAGTTAATGGTTCATTACAATACTATTTTTATATCTTAAAATGAAAACATTACAGATACTTTGGGATATAGGAAAGCTTTTTGCTTCTTCCAGCTTTGGTACTTTTGCATTATACCATTTTGTTGTTGAAAAATCAATGACCTTAGCATCAGATTTACCTGTTCTAGTAGTACTTTTACCACATCAGATCAGATCAGATCAGTCGCTCAGTCGTGTCCGACTCTTTGCGACCCCATGAACCGCAGCATACCAGGCCTCCCTGTCCATCACCAACTCCCGGAGGTCACTCAGACTCACATCCATCGAGTCAGTGATGCCATCCAGCCATCTCATCCTCTGTCGTCCCCTTCTCCTCCTGCCCCCAATCGCTCCCAGCATCAGAGTCTTCTCCAATGAGTCAACTCTTCGCATGAGGTGGCCAAAGTACTGGAGTTTCAGCTTTAGCATCATTCCTTCCAAAGAAATCCCAGGGCTGATCTCCTTCAGAATGGACTGGTTGGATCTCCTTGCAGTCCAAGGGACTCTCAAGAGTCTTCTCCAACACCACAGTTCAAAAGCATCAATTCATCGGCACTCAGCCTTCTTCACAGTCCAGCTCTCACATCCATACATGACCACAGGAAAGACCATAGCCTTGACTAGGCGAACCTTTGTTGGCAAAGTAATGTCTCTGCTTTTGAATATGCTATCTAGGTTGGTCATAACTTTCCTTCCAAGGAGTAAGCGTCTTTTAATTTCATGGCTGCAGTCACCATCTGCAGTGATCTTGGAGCCCAGAAAAATAAAGTCTGACACTGTTTCCACTGTTTCTCCATCTATTTCCCATGTAGTGATGGGACCAGATGCCATGATCTTCGTTTTCTGAATGTTGAGCTTTAAGCCAACCTTTTCACTCTCCACTTTCACTTTCATCAAGAGGCTTTTTAGTTCGTATATAACCTTACCTCATTATAGTGAAGATGGAAATAAATTAAATAATGCAAACTTTTTGACACCTAGAAGGTACTACAAAAAAATGGACATGTCATCTCTTCTGTCTCTGAATTTGTGGCCTTTATTTCACAAGTTTCAGTGTGGTATAAATGTGAAAGATAGTTTTGGAATCAGTGAGAACTGAGTCCAGCTTTCTACCAGCTGTGCGATGGGCAAATGTCCTAGTCTTTCAGAACCTCCCTTTTTAATTCTATAAAAAAAAATAATAGTCTTATTTTGCAAAAATGCTGTGAGGCTTACAAATAACACATGCAAAGTATCTGGCATATGATAGGTGCAAAATAAATGGCTGCTTTGTATATTCTTAGATAAAATGATTTTTGTCCTATAAATAGAGCTAACAGGTTTACTGAAATGTTTTATTGCACAACTATGAGTGATTTCAAACACCTCAGAACTTACTTAAGCGTCATTGTATGAGTGTCTCATCTATTCCTTTTTAAGACATGTTTGGGTCTCACGGGAATGTTTAAAGCTCCTTATAAAGCCCATGAATGCAAAGGTATCTTAGCTGTAGTGGCCACTGACCCATCCACATGGGTACCCCAACATAATTGTAGCTCAACTTCATCCCAAAGTCTTGGAAAGGTTACATGACAGACAGATGTAGTAGGCATGAGATTACAGGCCAAGAGGAAGAGGTCGGGCTGTAGGCTGTAGGCTCATACACTGCAAGCCTTGTTTCGGGCCCCTTACAAAGCACCGCTTTAGGAGGAAAACAAGATGTTCTTTGTAAATAAAAGTTCATGCATTTGAGTAATGAAGTCATTTTCCAGCGCTGGAGTGAAAGATACTCTTTTCCCAAGCCCTCTGGGTGAGGACTATTGGGAGGAAGAGGGTGGCCAGCCAGTCTCCAGGGAAGGTATGAGCACTAAGACCGCAGCAGCCTATCCTTAGAAAAGGAGAAAGCTGCCCAAGGAAGTGGGTGCCCTCTCCCCTGCCATCTGGGAGCATCCACCTCTGGCTCCAGCCCGAATCCCTTTCCCACCCACTTTCCTGCAAACCAGCGGGGCCACATAAAAGATCTGCATAAATATAGATAAGACATCCGGCACCTTAGCTAAATAAATAAGAGAAGTGAGGAAGCAATTACAAAAGCTGAATATTCATCTGGGGCACTTGGAGGGGTTCCAAACTGAGATGGGAGGGGAGGACGCCAGGAAAGGCCCAGCCAGAGTGCCTGAAAGACCAGCTTGGAGAGGGAGGTCCTGGAAGAGAAGGTAAAAAGGGAGTGGTAAGAATGGGTGTGGGAAGGAAGCCAGGGCAGCGCAACCCCTAGTCCCCACCCGACCGGCCGGGGACAGGAGGCGGCCTGCGCTCCCGGGGCTCTTCCCAAACTCATCCGCCGCATGATGCTGAGCTTTAGCTTCATCCATCTGTACATTCTTTAGCCAGTGTCTCTAGGGAGAGAGAGAGAAAGTGAGAGAGGGAAACAGGGGAGAGAGAAAGAAGAGAGAGGGAGGCAGCGAGGGAGGCCGGCTCTAGCTTACTCTCTCACTCTCCCTTTTCTACTAAGTTGCTCCCGGGGCTGCCCTGAGTTCCCACATCTGGATACCGCAGAGGCAGGGAAGGTACCATAAGCGAGGCACCACCGCATCACAGCGGGGACTGGCAAGGACTAAGAGTGGCCGAGCCCCTGGACGAACCCTGTCGGATGTCAGCGGAGAGATGGCTTTGAGCTCAGCCTGGTGCGCAGTCCTGCCCCTGTGGCTCCTCTGCGGCGCCGCCTGCTCCCGCGCCGCGTCTGGGGACGGCAGCGCCTTCCCTTTTGACATTGAAGGGAGCTCAGCGTTCGGCCGACTAGACCCGCCTGAGACCAGCGAGCCCCGCGTGGCTCCCGGAAGCCTGCCGCCTGCTCCCAAGGTACAGTGCCCCCTGCCGCTGTCACCCTACTGGGGCACCTGAGCCCCGTGCTGTGTGTGCCACACTCGTTGTTCCCCTCCCCCCGCCTTCCCTTTTCCACCCGCCTTGAGACTAGGTCAGTTTCACCTGGACTAGGTCAGTTCAGAAACTTGAAATAGAGTTTTACTTTGTACTTTAGATTTGGACTTTGTGAGTGAGAGCAGAGACTTTGGAACACGTCCTTGTTCGAGCTGGGAAAAGGGCATGTGTCCTGAATACTCTGAGTCAGTAGGCTAGACTCTCACGTAGGGCCACAGCGGCACTTCTGAGACTTTCTGCCGTTTGTATGTTCCAGCAGAGGCATTTTTGTCAAATCACACCTCATAATGTGTGTGCCCTGTCACTGGCTTACTGCTCCTCCTCTCCGTGATACTAGGACAGTGGGAACAGCAGTGCGCAGCCAATCTTTTGGTCACAAATTAATCAGAAGGTCCTCAGCAACAGGGGAGGGTGAGGGGTGGGTGAGGGCACCAAAGAAGCTGTTAGGAAACTGCAGAGCAAACACCTTAAATAGACAGGGGCCATTATATTCCAGAAACAAGAGGTCGTGATGAAAGTCAAGCCCCAAACCAAACGTAAAAATGATGAATATATGCTATTGATGATAGTCAAAGAGCTGTTGTTTGAATTCCTTGCAATAGCATTTACATTGAAAACATAACCAAAGTGTAGAAACTGGGTAAAGGAAGATGGATCCAGAGTAAGTGATTTAAGAGCTCCTTTAGCCAAGACAGACAATAGCATGTCCAGTGCGTGGGGGATGCTAAGTAGGAGGAAAATGAAGTCACCTAAGTTCATGGGAAAAGAAAGAGCAGTTGACCTAAAAAGACACATATACACACACCCTATAGCTATGGTTACAGCAACTGTAGAACCAAAGCTATTATGTGGATTGATACCATTTCTAACAGCACTGAAGTCTGGATTATTGCTATTAGTCCTACTAATTGTTAGTATAACTGTAGCTTTATTAATTACTACTGAAAGATATGCTGCGTGAAGATGGTCCTTCTCCAGGAGTGAGCTCTACCCACGCCCTAAAATGAGGGGAGGATGGGTAGAGCCAGAGCATACCAACCCCTATTGTGGTGTGAAATGTAATCCCCATGAGAAAGAGAGGCATGCCTTCTAGTCAACTTTGTACTCAGATGCACAGAGAAGCCAGATCGGAGACACTCCACACAGTGGGAAAGCTTCACTTCTCTACAGCTTGGAATCAACCCCTCAGGAAGCATTATCTCCACCTGTTGCTTTGAGTGTGGAAAGTTCCAGGATGAAATGCTTGACTTAAGAGTAGGAATGCCAGATAGAATACAGGACACCCAATTAAATTTGAATTTCAGAAAAACAACAAATAGATTTTTAGTTATGTCTCAAATATTTCATGAGATGTATTTATGCTAAAAACATTTTTCATTGTTGATCTGAAATTCAGTTTATCTGGGCATTCTGTATTTTTACCTGCTAATTCTAAAAGGACAGGCGCACATAACTTTTTGTAATTCTCCTCTCACAAAAAGTAAGAAAATCATTCTTTTATTCTTAGGGAACCTTAAATCTATTGCTGAAACCCCCAAACAATTTCTTATGCCCTCACATACCCACTGAAATAATATGAAGTCAGCACATCAGAGTTTTAGATTGCAGGCTTTGCAGTCCAATGGTCCCAAGCTCAAATTTTAGCTTCTGTGCTCCTTACCTTGGGCAAACTACAGATGCCCAACTTGCAGATAAAGAAACTGAGGCTTAGAGAAGTTACTGATGTCTACATCATACTTCATATACTAACTGTGATGAAATTAGATAAAATACATAGAGGGTTTAACACAGTGACTGACAGTGTAAATGCTTTATACACCCCAAGTGTTGTCTTTATTATTATTATTATGAGGAATACATGGATTATTGGACTGAAAGAGACCCTTATTTGGGAATATTTCTCAGAAGTTTATTTTTATGCTGCTATTTTACTTAATATTGCTTGTCTGTATCTTTTCAATCAAAAAGAATGTCCTGTAGTGAGTTAAATTTGTAATACTGTCAGAGACTAATAGGTTCAGAATGCCCATTGAGGTTTTTGGTTTAGGGAAACAGAAAGAAGCTATTAGTCATTCAAAGTATATGATGTAGAAAGGGTGGGATTGGGATAATTATGTTCCCACTGCATAGTTTCACATAATGCCTCCAGTCAGCCTGTGGTCCCACAGCGATCCCAATGCCCCACCAGTCGGGTTTCCCATGCTCTTTATAGCCAGGAAGGAGACCTGAAATGAAATACATTCTGGAGATTTAATAACATGGTACAGCCACTCTGATGAATTGGTTCAGGAGGCTGTATTTTCATCTATAGAAAGAGAACATGGGTTCATACAGAACATTATTCATGGGAGGTTTGAGAAGTGGATGGAAGGATATTCTAAAAATACATTCATTTTATTTGAATTGGATATATACGTGTGTGTGTGTGTGTGTGTGTGTATAAATGATTATTTCTCAATTTGCCTTCAAAGGGAAGGAAGAAAAATATTACGGCAGGCGTGGAGCAGTGGGAGGTGCTAGGCTGGTGGTCTTTCCAAGGCTCCCCCATGCTCCTCCATAGCAGGACTGACATCCTCTCCACCCCTGAGCGCTCCACCCTCAGCACAGAGGAAGGCACACTGGTGCACAGTGTGAGTTGGGGAACAGACGCACTAAATGTGCAATGAGGAAAAGGATAGGACGTGCTGGCTGACCAAGGAGGAAGGCCCCTCCCTACCTTCTAAAATAAGCACAAGCTTCCCTCAGGATGCAGAGAATGTGAAAAGAGGAGCACCCATGGGTAACTCTGTGCTAGTTGGCAGGATATCCTCACTATCTAGGTGAGGAAAACACTAGCTTTGTTTTTTTATATAAGCAGATAATTTACTGAGCCCATTATTCCTGAGTATATGGTGACAATAATGATTTTCAGTAGGTAGGGGTGGGGAAAGGGGAAACTAGGCAGTGTCATAAAATAGATTTAGTATCCTAATATTCCACATTTAAGAAAACAAAGTCTTAATTTTATTATATAAGTGAATAATAGGCACAATTGAAACTAGGCACAAATCTTCATGGCCAATATGGAGACACAGAAGAACGGGCGGGGATGCAGGGACAGAAAGAGAGTAACATCCCCAGAGAAGGGTAGCAAAGTGTCCTTGGAAAGAGTGACATTCTTGTCTATCAGAAAGAAGCAGGAGTTAAACAAGGTCACAGACACTAGGTTAGAGGTTGATTAAAAGAAACCATTAAAGTGAAAGTGAAGTCACTCAGTCGTGTCCGACTCTTTGTAACCCCATGGACTGTAGCCTATCAAGCTCCTCTGTCCATGGGATTGTCCAGGCAATAGTAACTGGAGTGGATTGCCATTTCCTTCTCCAGGAAAAGAAACCATTAGTTGGGCATATTTCTCAGGACTTTATGGTGCTGTTTTACTTAATATCACCATTTGTCTATATTCTTTGTGGCTGGAAAGAAGCCACCCAAAGACTTAGAAGGAGAATGGGGACTCTGCAGGAGGGGCAAAATGTGAAGTGGTGGAGGGCCACAGTGCTGTTACTGCCTTTGGTAGGTTATTGAGAAAATAAGGGAAATAATTGACAATATTGAGCAAACTTCTCTGAGAGGTGAAAACAGGAGTTTATCTCCTAATAAAGCAAAACCTGCCTGGGTTTTGCTGCTGCTGCTCTTAGCTTCCCTCCAAGAAAATTAGTGCCCCATGAACTACATGTACAAGTATACCTTGCATGAGACAAACCTGCTTGCTAAAAGACAAGCACTATGAAGAGACTCATTCTGAGGACTCTTCTAGACTCCCTTCATGGTCTATTTGTGATCCCGTACTCCAATATATAGTTAGGTGCCTGGCCACTAAAGGACTGCAGTATGTTTATTAAAAGACAGCTTAGATCTCTTTCACTATCTGCTTTCCTTTTCCTTATCTTGCTCCCAGACTTTGAAAGAGGCTCTGTAGAATCACACTAAGACTTCCAGTCGCTGGCCTGGGCCATCATTCTGTACCGTTCTCCAACAGTGTGGTTGGTAATTTGACACCCTCACATCCACCCTGGCATGCAGTCATTATTTCATTCATTTATGTGTGTGTGCTCTGTCGGTCTGACTCTGTCTGACTGTGACCCCGTGGACTGTAGCCCACCAGGCTCCTATGTCCATGGAATTTCCCAGGCAAGAATACTGGAACGGGTTGCTGTTTCCTACTCCAGAGGATCATCCCAACCCAGGGATCAAACCTTCGTCTCTTGCCTCTCCTGCATTTGGCAGGCAGATTCACTATCACTGTGCCACCTGGGAAGCCTATTTCATGCAATATCCTCCAAAGAGGAGGTTTTGAGTTCTGCCATGTAAACAGCAATAAAGCAAGGGCCAGGAGGGACACACAAAAAAAGCAGTCACATTCCAACCCTCAAGGAGTAAGCAATCTAAGATAGAAAGATATATCCATCAGTTCAGTCAGTTCAGTCGCTCAGTCATGTTCGACTCTTTGCGACCCCATGAATTGCAGCACGCCAGGCCTCCCTGTCCATCACCAGCTCCTGGAGTTCACTCAGACTCACATCCATGGAGTCAGTGATGCCATCCAGCCATCTCATCCTCTGTCGTCCCCTTCTCCTCCTGCCCCCAATCCCTCCCAGCATCAGAGTCTTTTACCACTATATAAAGAAGAATGAATTAATGTTCTGTAAGAATGACTATCACTAATGCCATGGGGGTAATATAGAAAAAGTACTACTCCTGGGGTAGGAGAGCAGAGCACAGCCACTCATCAAACACTGAAGAAGGCTCGTAGGAAACATTATTTTAGAAGAACTGGAATACAGTAACAACAACAATAATAATAATGGTAATACCATGGCCTATAGATGACATTCATTGAGTATTTACCATGTGTTGGACACTGGCCTAAGCACTTGCCATGAGTTACTTCCTTTAACCCTCATAACAGTTCAATAGTCTGGCATAGTTATCATCTCATTTTACAAACATGGAGACTGAGGCACAGAGCACTTGCCCAGGCATCCTACCTGGTAAGTGGCACAGCTAGGAAGGAGTTTATGAAAGTAATTCAACTTTGCAACAGTATCTAGGAAAATGTGGCTAGGTAAGTAGAACTATATGTGGAAATAATTTTCATCAAAGTTTGCAAAAAAAATGAAGATATATAAAATACCATTCAAAGACCATTTATTCAGGGCTTCCCTGGTGGCTCTCAGATGGTAAAGAATCTGCTTGCGATACAGGGGACCTGGGTTCAATCCCTGGGTCAGAAAGATCCCCTGGAGAAGGAAATGGCAACCCACTCCAGTATTCTTGCCTGGAGAATTCCATGGACAGAGGAGCCTGGCAGGCTACAGTCCATGGGGTCACAAAGAGTCGGACATGACTGAGCAACTAACACCTGACCTGCTAGATGAGTAGCATAAATTACATGGCCTATATTACAGAATTTATTATAAGATTACTGAAAAATAGAGAATTCCATTTGCTGTGATTCTCGAGTTCTCAGATTTAACCAGAAGAAAAAATTTTAATTGTGGTAAAATATACCCAAAATTCAGAGAAGGCAATGGCACCCTACTCCAATACTCTTGCCTGGAAAATCCCATGGATGGAGGAGCCTGGAAGGCTGCAGTCCATGGGGTCACTGAGCGTAGGACACAACTGAGTGACTTCACTTTCACTTTTCACTTTCATGCATTGGAGAAGGACATGGCAATCCACTCCAGTGTTCTTGCCTGGAGAGTCCCAGGGATGGGGAAGCCTGGTGGGCTGCAGTCTATGGGGTCGCACAGAGTTGGACACGACTGAAGTGACTTAGCAGCATACCCCAAATTTACTATTTTAACCATTTTTAAATACATCAGGTACGTTCACCATTCATCATCATCCATTGCCATCCATCATCATCACCACCATCCATCTCAAAGTTTTTTCATCTTCCCAACTGAAACTCAATACTGTATACATTAAACAATAATTCCCATTAGCCTTTTCCCCATGCCCTGGCAGCCACCATTGTACTCTAGGTAACTCATATAAGTGGAATCTACTTGTCTTTTCTTATCTACCTTACTGCACTCACTATAACATGTTCAAGGTTCATCCATTTTGTAGCATGTGTACAAATTTCATTCAGAATGATATTCTATTCTATGTATATATTGCATTTCATTTATCCACTTACCTGCTGGTAGACATTGAGTTGTTTCTATCTTTTGGCTGCTATGAAAAGTTTTGCTATGAACATTGGTCTACAATTATCCATTTGAGTTTCTTCTTTCAGTTCTTTTGGGTATATACCTAGAAACAGAATTGCTGATCCTATGGGACAGAGAAAGTTTTGAAGCTCATATTTTTATAGGGGCCAAGCAAAAAACAACTGAGCAGTGAAAGGAACACGTCCTATTGAGTAATGGGGCCCAAGAAACAGCAGAGGAAGCGTGCCTCTTCTGGGGGAACCCACTTCTGTGTTTAATGAGAAGATAGAATCTGGATTCTTCAGTGAAATTGTTGACTCAATTTTTTAATGCTCTGAGGGAAGCACAGCTGATGGTCCAGGTCAGCCTGAAGACTGTTTATTTGTAGTCCTCTGCTTTACATTTGAAATTCACCTTTCATCAAAGGCATGATGTGTGCATCTGGCCAGACAGATGTGGTAGGAATCTAGCTCCCCTGCTTTCTAGCTGTTTGACTTTTAGGCAGATTAGCTCGGAGGCTTGATTTGTTTGGTTTACAATGGAGTATCACTCAGCCATTAAAAAGAATACGTTTGAATCAGTTCTAATGAGGTGGATGAAACTGGAGCCTATTATACAGAGTGAAGTAAGCCAGAAAGAAAAACACCAATACAGTATACTAACGCATATATATGGAATTTAGAAAGATGGTAACAATAACCCTGTATACAAGACAGCAAAAGAGACACTGATGTATAGAACAGTCTTTTGGACTCTGTGGGAGAGGGAGAGGGTGGGATGATTTGGGAGAATGGCATTGAAACGTGTATAATATCATGTATGAAACGAGTAGCCAGTCAAGGTTCGATGCACGATACTGGATGCTTGGGGCTGGTGCACCGGGACAACCCAGAGGGAGGATATGGGGAGGGAGGAGGGAGGAGGGTTGAGGATGAGGAACACGTGTATACCTGTGGTGGATTCATTTTGATATATGGCAAAACCAATACAATATTGTAAAGTTTAAAAATAAAATTAAATAAATAAATAAAAGTAAAACAAACAAATAAAAAAAATTACTTTGACGATAAAGCTTCTTCAAAAGGACATTTTGCTCTTTCCTCTGGTATAACCATACTAGGCTAGCAATTTGCTTCTGGGGCTATAATTTCTTGCTTAGCTCTGTTATGTATAACATCAAAATGGTATTTCTTTAACAGATAGGGAACAGAACTTTTATGTTTCTCCAATAAAGTTGTTCATTTAAATCCAAAAAAAATAATAAAATGAGTACAAATGTATTTGCCTGATTTGTGAAATTTAAGTGAAATTATGTATGCTATGCTATGCTATGCTAAGTCACTTCAGTCGTGTCCGACTCTGTGTGACCCCATAGACGGCAGCCCACCAGGCTCCACCGTCCCTGGGATTCTCCAGGCAAGAACACTGGAGTGGGTTGCCATGTATAGAAGCTGCCTAATGCAACGTTTGCCCTCATTCTCTCTTCTCTCCTTCCCTCCTCACCCTCTTCCTTCCACTATCTGTTTTTATCTACCTGCAAATTTATGTTTGTAGTATTTGCTTATTTTCATCTAAATTTTTATTTATTCTGTAAATTTGATTACTCTCAACTTTTGCTTACAAATTTGTTGATTATTCAACATTGGAGAAGGAAACTAGCTTAATTATTATAATCATTGTATCCCTAATGGTTCTTTAAACATAACCTTTCCCCAGGAATCTGAGTAGTTAAGAGAAATGAATGAGTTTTTCAAAATCTCGAAAAAGTTAAACAAAAAGAAAAAATGCAATAAATTTCATATGACAAGGACTATAAGTTTTTTTCCCCCATTCACAATTAAATTCTCAAATCTGACTTGTTATAATTTCCTTAAACATATAATGCCACAATATTCCTCTCCTTTAGGAATGGAGTTTTTCCTTGCTCAAAGTAACCAAATAATAATGGCCAGACATAATTCTGAGACATTTGATTGATTAGAAACCATTAAAATCAGATCATTAGCACATGCTTTGAGTTCCAAAAATTAGCATTTCCAAACAATTACTTACATGTTTTCTAAAGCAGGTAATCTGCTACTTGACTGAGATATAGTCATCACATAGAAGAATATTTAAATATCTACTCCAGCATTTGCCAAAGAGCAGCATTCTTTTTTCAGCTGTTTTTCTTTTTGCTCCTCGTGTGGTACAGTTAAATTCTGGGAAACGGTTTACTAAAGGGAAGTTTAACCACAGATGTTTGTAATTCCAACTTAAGTTTCCCATCAAAGTCTTAATGAAATTCAGCTGCCAGCAGTTCAGCTCTGAATCTGAGTCTTTTTATCCTGAGAAACTTGGGGGAAACAGCATTCCGAAGATGAATGGTAGTGGGAAAATGTCCATATTAAAGCCCAAATCCTGTACATAAAGGAAAAAAAATACACGAAGAAACAAATTCATTTAAAAAAAAGCAAGAGAAGAGTGGTCAGCTGTACTTTGAGTAACATGCAATATGGCCCTCCTTTCACTTCCAGGAATTTCTTAGTTTGTGTGTTGTGTTTTGTTGGAAGCTAGAGATTCTAGTGTTTACCTAAATGGAGTCAAGTATCAAGGTTTATGACTCCATGGGAACCAATGAGTTGGAGAAATCCCATAACATTAAAAGCTGCATTAGCCCAAGTCTCTTGGAGACTAGAGCAGTGATCCGTGCTGCATTCTACAGCTAACAGGACTCTCGAGCACAGTGCAGACTCTGTATGTTAATATTTATTTTGAAATTATGCCCTCCATCACAGGGAGTGGCATGGCTACTTTAAAGGAAATCGGGATGTTCACTTAAATTCACCGTGGATGTGACTGTTATATGCTATACTGTTGTCTGTTTACAAAGTGAACTACAGCATGGCACCCTGCACTGAGCAGCTCTAAAAAGCTAAATGTGGGACCAAAGGAATGCATTTATAGACATCAGCAGAAGGCAAGACAAATGTCTAGCAAAGCCTTGAATTGTGGGATGCCAGGGCTGTAGAACCAATTAGAATCACAAGAGCCAGAGCAAAATCAGGGTTTAAAATCATGGCTGGCTTCTTCTCCCATAGCAGAATTATTCTATAGTGCCTTTCAAGGTTCACAGTGCCAGTGTGTATGCTACCCTTTGATAAACAGTGCTATAATCTGACAAGCTAAGTGTGCCCTAAGTGTAACCTCTCTTCCTGTCGGTGTGCTATTAGTCCTAGGAACAGCAGAGCGGTTCTGTCATCTGTGATTCTGTCAATCCCCAGGTCACAGGTGAGGTGCTAAGTGCCTGTTATTTGGAGGCTGAACTGAGTCTGAAAGCCTAGAGACCAGCCAGTGTTTCTTTGTGGTGCATGAATGACTGCCTCATTCTGTACTGTTCCCTTGGAATTATTGTCTGTTGTGATTAATGCCAGCAGACACCTTGAAATGCAACTTAAATCAGAGACAAGCCCTGAAGCCTCTACTGCAGCACAGAATTCAGCATAGAGGAGACCTGTTTGAATGCCAGCCAGTGGGTGGTTATCACTGGATGTGTAACTCTATTGGACCTTGCAGTGGGAACTGTAAAATCAAAGGGATCACAGGATATTAGATCTGGAAGGGGAGTTTAGAGATTCAAACCCTCTCATTTTATAGGTAAGGAAGTTGAGTCTTGGAGGAGTTGAGGTGCTTCACTCAAGGATGCAAAGCTCACAAGCAGCAGTGCCAGGAACCATGTCTTCTGACTTCCAGCCTTATTTTCTTTCAAATTGTTTCAAGGGACTTAATCATCCTTAGCTTTAGAACTGGGGATCATTAAGTGTCTTATATATGTGTGCTGTGCTTAGTCGCTCAGTCATGTCTGACTCTTTGCAACCCCATGGACTATAGCCTTCCAAGTTCCTCTATGGGGATTTTCCAGTCAAGAATACTGGAGTGGGTTGCCATGCCCTCCTCCAAGGGATCTTCCTGACCCAGGGATTGAACCCAGGTCTCCCGCTTTGCAGGTGGATTCTTTACCACTGAGCCCTGGTGGTAAAGAATCTGCCTGCCAATGCAGGAGACACAGGTTTGATCCCTGGGTCAGGAAACCCCTGGAGAAGGGAAATGGCAATCCACGCCAATATTCTTGTCTGGGAAGTCCCACTAACAGAGGAGCCTGGAAGGCTATAGTCCATGGGATCCCAAAAGAGTCAGATATGATTTAGTGACTAAACAACAACAATAATATATATATATATATATATATATATATATATATATATATACACATACATAGATATAGATATCTTTAAGAAAAAAACTATTTACTTCTAATATACTATCCCTAGAGGAGGAAATGGCAGCCCACTCCAGTATTTTTGCCTGAAGAATCCCATGGACAGAAGAGCGTAGTGGGCTACAGTCCATAGGGTTGCAAAGAGTCAGACACGACTAAGCAGGCATGCATGCAATATACTATCACTTCACTCTTTACTGTTTCTAGATAACCTTAAGTTGAATTATCAATAGGACAGTCTCCCAGAATTGAGTAGAGTGGGAAAAAGCACTGAACTGTGAGTCTGGAACTAACTATTCTGGTTCTTGGCCATGCCACTAATAATCATATCACCCTTATCAGTTAAAGGAACCTAAACAAGTCCCTTCACCTCCCAGGGTGACTTGAAAAGAATAAAACAAAGTCAAGGTTAATGCAACTAACAAAGCTCTATAATTGTCTAATAAATAGATCAAATTATAAACTGTTAAAGAGAAGCCAACTTAAGGAACAGAATCACTCAGAGTCCAGCTTCTATCCTAGTTAGAACCCAAAGATGTAGTATCCGAGCCTGAGGGAAACATGGGGTCCCGATCTGGTGAAGAGGGTGGATGGGAATGGTTTAACACAGTCCTTGTTCCTGCTTCCTCAGAACCCCAGGGGCAGGGCTGAGGATGGAATGCAGAACAGAGCACTGGCCCAGCCATGGACATGAGCCTTTCCAAGTCAACTCACCCAGGAGGTTCCCAGCCAGTATCCAGGACAGAGACCTAAGAGAACCCAATGAACATTTACAGTCTCCACATCGAGGTTCCTGGATACTGCTGTCTGCCCCTCCAGACCCTTCAGGGTGACTCTAAGCATTAAGCTCCACATGGAAAAACAGGAAGTATGACAATAGACAAGATGAGGGACATGGGGACTCGTGTCCATGTGTTTTCTAACACTTAAGTGACCTGTGACAGAGGGTCCAGAGAGGAAGACTGTCTTTTCACTCTGCAAAAGGAAGGAAGAGCCAGTGAGAGATTACTGACTCATCATAAACATCAACTGAAATCACTGTATTATAATAGACACAGTATCATTGCTGCCAACTGAGCCTTCATGATAAGGTAAAGAGGAAGCCTAATTCGATAGCCTTTTCTAGCCTGGGCAGAAATCAGAACTCAACATTTGGAAGCAAATGTTTTTTGAAAGGACCTTTCTGGAAGTCAGAATTGTCAGTGTACCAGAATTGCCCAGGAGTGTGAGTGACTATGGGGAGGAGGACGACATCATGGAGACACCAAGAGTGGCCCAAGAACAGCAGCATCAGCTGCACATGGGCCAGTGTCAGGCATGCAAACCCCCAGGTCCCACTCAAGAATCAGAATCTGCATTTTCTACCAGATGCCCAGGGTGTTCACAGGCACATTAAAGGATGAGAACCGCTAGTCTCAAAAATGCAGCTGGGCTTAGACTTTAATGGACTTCAGGAAATTGAGAATCCAGAAAAGGAAGTGTTTTTGACGTAATTACAAAGAGGCCTAAAATATAAAACTAAATCATGGCTGCAAAAGGCTAGTGAGAGAGCTTACAGGTTCACCTCAGTACTAATTCTTGACCTGGACAGGTACACTTTAGAATAAAATTCAAGCTTCAAAGAAAACTGCTGCTTGGAGGCATCTGGAGGAGCTGAGAAGGTAACATTGTTTCCTGAAAGCCTGGTGAGCACATAGTAGGTGTTCAGGATGGGGATGTCAAGAGAGGCATGAAATGATAGGGAAGGTTTCTATTCTCTCCTCCTCCCAGCACACGCAGCCTAGGAACAAGACCACTGGAGACTCTATGTCCTTCAGAGGAAGGGAGTGGAGATGGGGAGAAATTTACTTATGGAATCTTCTTGAAAACAGGGTGTTGCCAGACTCAAAATAGTGGGATTATAATGTTTCTTTTGCTAATAAGGGAGGCTTTCTATAGGGAGGATGATGTGACTTTGGGGAGGGAGGAGTATGGTCTCTGATATAAACTAGAAAGATACTGACAAGAGATTTGGAAAAGCTAGTTCCCCAAAATGAAAATTGCCAAGGCTAGCCCCACTCCAGTGTTCTTGCCTGGAGAATCCCAGGGACAGGGGAGCCTGGTGAGCTTCCGTCTATGGGGTCGCACAGAGTCGGACACGACTGAAGCGACTTAGCAGCAGTCCTCAAGCTAGTACTTTTCTAGAGGGGGCTGAGATTTGCAGGAAAGTGCTCTTGAGACAGAGTCTCTGTCTCTTCCTGCATCAGTGGAGTAGTGCCCATCGTCTTGGATGATTCCAGGTCTCCCTGATGCAGCCTCGGACCCAAGAGGGCCCCTTGTTATTTTATAACAACCTTACAGGACAGCTGTCATTCTTTTAATGCCTAAGCACCTGCTTAGCACTTGCTGTGTCCTAGGCATTGTTTGAGACACTCTATTATTAGTTTTGCTCGTAACATAATGAGGAAGGTACTACTATTAGCACTAGTCTACAGATGAGGAAACTGAGTCATATAGAAGCTGAATAAAAAATTGAGTTACTCACTCAAGGTCACAATGCAGGGAATCTGACTCCAAGCTTTTAATCTCTGTCTTGTAAATACCCTCTAACATCTGTTTCTAAATCTCAGAGTGTCTTACAGTTGCTCAGCTAACAAGGGTCCCCGGTATCATCCAGGAATGCCAGAGTGGTCTTAGTACCTGATGAGTTTATTTAAAGAACACTAAATTAGTGGTATGTTTATCCTTTGACTTGTTTTTCAAGTTCCAGAGTAAACTCACTCTGTCATCTCAGTAACAATGGGAGGTTCTTCTTTGGGCAGAAAAGCCTTAAAGATTGACATAATATCTGAATGTGTATGTATTTGTTTATCTCCACCTAAGCTAAACATTAGTTGCTTCAGTGGAATCCTGAGTTTACATTAGGAACCTATAACTTGAAAGAACTTGATAGAGAGCTAAAGAAAGAACTTGAACTGTAGTAAAGGCAGAGACTCGGGGGAAATGATTAGACAAAGTATGTCCACTATAAGAAAACTGAGTGAAGGCTTAGAAACTGTTTATCTTTCAATTTTTTTCTCTATAAATGACAGTATGGAAAGAAAGGGAGCTTAGAAACTGAAGTCAGACCTAAAAGACATATAGGCTGTTAACTTCTTTCCTAGGAATTTTCAAGCACTATATATTAATAAAACAACATGTCTGAAATAAGTGAGTTACTCACTCAGCTCAAAGTGGCTAAGAGCTGAGAGGAACCAGGCAAGGCATCAGTGATTCCATCTGGAACAAACCCAGGTAGCCTCTGCCCTCCTGAACTAGGACAGCTCTGCTAGCAGTCACTTATGGGGTCTGTTGTTAACCTTGGAGAAAGGAAGGTGTCAGAGCAGTGCTTCCCCAGATCGCCAGGCCCAAGAATCTCTACTGCTTCTCCTGTTCCTCTAGTCTCTGGTTTGGAACTGTTTTTCTTACTATAGTAGTGTTTGCTCGGGCTGCCATGATGTTATAGCACAGACTGGAAGATTTAAACAATAGAAATTTATTTTCTCACCTTTCTGGAGCCTAGCAGTCTGGAATCAGGTTGTCAGGATTGGTTTCTGGTGAGAGCTCTCTTCCTGACTTGTAAATGACCATCCTCTCTTTGAGTCCTCGCATGGCCTTTATTCTGTGCCCATGCAGAGAGAGAGAAAGAGAGAGAGAGATCATCCTCTCTCATAAAAACACCAGTTCTATCAGATTAAGGACTTACCCTTATGATCTCACTCAACCTTTATTACCTCTTTATATGCACTACATCCAAATCTGTGCATGTGATATCATGCACAGAACTTTAACATATGAATTGGATGGGGGTAGGGCAGGGAGCAGTGCACATAATTGAGTCAATAACACCTACCAAGGGAAGTATGTTATGCAGTATCTCAGTTTTTAATGAGGCAAAGTAATTTATAACAGCAAAAGAGAGCTTCTGATAAAATAATGTGTTATCACTCTGCATTAACTTCAGCCAAAAGCAAAACAAACACAAAAATTTAGCATTTCAGTTCAATTGTATGTTTCTATGAGCATGTCACAGTTAATTTTATTAGATATTTTGAAATATGAAGAACAGTATATTCAGTCTTATAGTGCCACTTTGTATTCCTTAGGTGTCCAGAGACACTTGATTGATCAGCATCAATGTTTCTGTTTTCTTATTTCCAAAGGGTACCTACTACCTCAACAAGTTGCTTTGTATGCTACAAGGATGCATAGAACACAGTCAAAGAGATAAAACAAGTAACTAATAGTGTACGACAACTAAATGGGTATGTTATCAAAACTCTTATCTAGAAAGGTTTAGAAGGAATATTCACTTCTAGTGGGAAGTTCATAGGTGACTTCATGGAATAGGTGACATTTAGGTTGAATCTATAAGACTGAGGAAAATTCAAGCTGAGGGGATCAGATAAATAAAGATCAAAGACACAAGGTTCTTCTGAAAAGGGAGATAGTCCAAATTGACGGGACTGGACAAGAAGGAGTCACTGAAGATTTCAGAGCATAAAGAAGTGATCTGGAAAGGGGCTATTGGATGGATAAGGCAGTAGGCAACAGGGAGCCTGGAACCAGAGTAACATGTATTGGTAATTGTCCAGGAGAAAGTAAGAAGGGTCTGGATTTAGATGGTGGCCATGGTCTACAACAGAGAAAACAGATGCTGGAGTCATTGCAGAGATTTTATTAGATGACTTGCCATGTTTTGGAGAGCAAGGATGACAGAGGAGTCAGAGGTGATACTGTAGAATTGTACTGTATTATTGCAATACAATTGTAGAACTGTAAATACATCATAGGAAAAAATCTCTTTAGAGACCTTTTAACAAAGACCTACTAAATCAGTAGCTTTCAAACTGAAGCTTCATGGAAATGCCCTGCCTCAGGTACAACTTAGGGTGTGGGAGTGTGAGCAGCAAGAGGCAGGGACTCTGCTTCCTTTAACCAGTGTATCTTTTTAATCAGTTTCATAGGTGAATTCTATATGAGATTTCCCTCATGTAGAAAGAGAAAAAGGAATTTTTTGCTCCACAATGTTTGAGAATCATGATACTGGGCGCTTCCAAGCTGATATTCTAAATCATGACGAATCTCCAAAATGTTGCCCAAAATCTCATTCAAATCAGTGCTTCCTAGGCAGTATCTCAGTGTTACACACACCTGCCTCAGAGTCACTGTGAACTGCTGATTGCAGAGCTTCTGGTGCTCTGAGCACCTCTGCTGCAGCTCCAAACACAAACTAGAAATCTCTAAACAATTGGTGCTCTCCTGAGAGATATTTTTATGCTTCCTGTTCCTGTCAGAAGATATTTCTGGCCCTTTCCTAGGAAATTAGGAAATTCCACTTTTGTCTCAGTTATTACCTGGGGATGCTGAGCAAAACAGCAAATGAGTTTTGGAAAGTTTTGGAGAGTGATATTGGGCAGAGCAGATGATGGTATCTTTCAGTCCTCATAGGAACAGTCAGACGTTTGTATGGTTCTTACTTTTCTAAACCAATTATTGTATCATTATTAACATCATCTTAACTTAAAATCTAACCACCCCTTCTCACCTGCACTCTGACCTAAAAAGATAACTCTTGGTCTTACTTTCCCCTCCCTCAACACAGGATTACAACCATCTGTAGTCCTTCATCTCCAAAGGCCAAAATGCTTCCACTATAAATGCTATGTCTACTAAAAGGGAGAAAATAAATACTTTAAACTTTATCTTTTTTTATTTGAATAAAAAAGTGACACCTTAAGCTTTTCACAGTGTCATTAAGGCAAGCTGCCAGATATTTTGCCTTATGACATATGTTCAGAATACTGACAGAACTGATCTTATGATAAATTAGGAAAGCTCCCTATATATCTCAACCCAAGTTTAAAGAACACAGCTTTCAAAAAGCTGTTGATATTGGACAAATGTTATTTACAAATGAAAAATAATGGAATTTCCAATGACTAAATCAAAAAACAATGTTAATACTTAAAAGCTTCTGTGATTTACAAGATATATTCATATATATTTCCACCTTTATTCCCTGCAAACCAGGCAGGCTAGCTGTTATCAGTCTAATTTATATAAATATGTTAGTGTTAGGCTTCCCTGGTGGCTCAGACAAAAAAGAATCTGCCTGCAATGCCAGAGACTGGGGTTCCATCCCTGGTCAGGAAGATCCCCTGAAAAAGGGAATGGCTACCCACTCCAATATTCTTGCCTGGGAAATCCCATGGACAAAAGCTACAGTCCATGGGTTACAAAGAGTTGGACATGACTGAGCTACTAACACATTCACTTTCCAAAATGTGGACATGTTAAATAATTTGCTCAAAGTTTCATAGCATGAAACAAATATGAAACAGCAGGAAGGTTTACAGAATTCTAGATCATTAGGATGGGAAAAGCCTAGAAAGCATCGTGCCACAAATATCATTGAAAAAGGAGGAAACTGGAGCTTGAAGCTAAGTCACTTCCTCAAGGTCCCACAGCAGGTTTCCAGAAGTGGAACCAACTCAAGTTTCCTGACTTTTAGAGCAGTCCTTTTGTTCTATTGAATCACAGCATGGGCACCATGCTGCTGCTGCTGCTGCTAAGTCGCTCAGTCGTGTCCAACTCTAGCAACCCCATGGACTGCAGCCTTCCAGGCTCCTCTGTCCATGGGATTTTCTAGGCAAAAGTACTGGAGTGGGGTGCCACCATAACCAAGGCAAATAATAGGGGTGAGGAACATCTGGTGATCTGTGTGTTGGGATATTAAACAAGTTGGATCAGACAAGAGTGTATCCATGTTCACTTTCTTGTTGTGACATATCACCATTGATGCCTTATTCCTAAATAATTTAACTACTAAGATATCAGAAATTATCTTGGCTTTTGATCAGTATATTTACCCAAATTTTGAATTTAATTTATAACCACACTACTCGTAGCTTCTTTCAAGAATTTTTGCTTAGGCCCCATATGGCTACTGATCTCTTCAATTGTGCTTTCAGCAACTATACTTAAAAAGAAAGCTTTCAAGTGCAGTAAGATTTCAGAATTTCCGGCTAGAGTTTTTCTGATGGTCATATAAAAATAAACAACACATCCTGGATCTCAAAAGGAGGAAAGAAAAAAGATCTACTTCAAAAATGAACAATGACCCTTTTGTTTTAAAACAATTGAAGAACTAAGTTTAAAAATTCCCAGACCACATTATGTCTGCTTTTCCTGCTGCACAGTCATCATTCAGGTTTCCACATGACTTTAAGAAATTTCCCTATCATCATGCAAAACAATTACAAGTTGAGAAATTAATGAAGAAAATTAAATGTGTGCTGGCACCAAAGTGATCTCTTCTGGCAGTTGTACCCCATTGTGACTGTCCCAAACTGCTTTGTAACAGTTCTGAGTTTCAGCATCTCCATTTTTATCTGTGGAGATTTTTCACTGCTGATCTCAAAGCCAAGTCACCCTACTCTTCTAACAGAAAGTTTCTCAAAGACAATCTACTGATTCCCAACAGAACTATAGTTACTAAAATCTAGGGACTGCCCCTGAAATCCAGCCTGCTGGTGCCTCTGTCCATGGGATTTCTCAGGCAAGACTACTGGAGTGGGTATTTCCTTCTCCAGTGGGTCTTCCCGACCCAGGGATTAAACCTGCATCTCCTGCACTAGCAGACGGATTCTTTACCACTGAACCACCAGAGAAGTACCCCCCACCTCCACACACAAAATCCAGGGATTGCCCCAGAAATAGCACTGCTTAGATGTGCCCTGAGTCTAACAGGGAATGAGAAATAAGAAAGACTTCAGGGGGTTAGGGCAGCCCCCATGTAGTCAGCAAAATAAGAAGGTCTCTGGCAGGCAGAACAGCTCTAACTTGCTGCGCACTCAACGGTTCACTTTCAAAACAGTGGGCACCATCATCCCTTGTTTTCCTCCTGAACTTCGTTGTGGGGAAGATCCTCAGTATGGTGAAAGTAATACTGTATTTAAGAAAATATAAATATATTTGTAAGATCAAGTAATTATCTTTATGGGGGAAGGATAATACTCTTTGTAAGGTGCTTAAAATCTCTGGGCTTTACTAAAGGGCTGGGCTCTTCCTACTCTCAAAGACTATCTGTGATTATTTTGGCAGGTGAAGCACATTTTTCCCGTGACCTGTGTTTTTGGACCTGCAATATATCAAAATGTTCAGTGGAAATAAGCGTTTTGTTGTTGTCTTTCTGCAGAACATCTCTTTGTCTGCTCTCCCATTCAGTTGTTTTGAAAGCTAACAAGTGTTGTACCCTTGTTTTGATTTTAAGACATTGTATCTTCATCTCTGATTATCTAAACTGTTTTGATTTTCCTTTGATTACGGTCTCTCTTTTTTAAATCTGCTAACATAAATTCATCTAGAAAATGTGCTCTCTCCTCAAAGTCATGAGTCAGCATGGATTTCCTTGGAACTTAGCTCACATCATCTAAGAAATTTACAAACTTTTTAAAAGGAGAAAAAACTGAAATAGCAGTGAAAGCTTTAAATGAGGATAGAGTTTTGCTCTGTTTCAACTGTTCAGTGACTGGGCTATTGACAGTAGAATAAAAAACCCAAGTGCACAAGGTTCTTGCTTTAATTATTAATAGATTCTCAATCAATTAAATCAATCTTGTAGCTACTGAGAGGGCCATACAACCAAGTATTTCTATTATCATGCTTTGGTTCATCTCACTTTTGCTTAAAATGCATTAGATAGCACAATGAAAGAGGATAATATAAAAATATTCTCTTCTTATAGTTGAATGGCATTATCCCTATGCACAAATTTTGACTTGGAAATTATTGTCAGTTCCAAACTCCTAACTCCTAGCTACATAACAGTTCTTTATGGGATCCCAGTGACCACAACGGGGAAGGCAATGGCACCCCACCCCAGTACTTCTGACTGGAAAATCCCATGGACGGAGGAGCCTGATAGGCTCCAGTCCATGGGGTCGCTAAGAGTCGGACACGACTGAGCGACTTCACTTTCACTTTTCACTTTCATGCACTGGAGAAGGAAATAGCAACCTACTCCAGTATTCTTGCCTGGAGAATCCCAGGGACAGGGGAGCCTGGTGAGCTTCCGTCTATGGGGTCGGGGTCGCACAGAGTCGGACCCGACTGAAGCGACTTAGCAGCAGCAGTGACCACAAGGAATTAATGAGGCTTCTAGGCATACCTAACACTTAGTTTGGGGTTTAGGGCATGCCTCCAGTGTTATATATGAAAACAGAAGGTGGCGTAGACAGAAAGTGGTATCTCCGTGTGGGTATACTGTAAGCCAGAAGGTTGCTGAAGATGTCACATGAGTTTAATTGCTAATATTAAACGTATCCTTCCAAATAAGATCCCAGAAAGTAAAAAAAAAAAAAGTCATTCCATCTGGTGCCTTTTATTGAAGGTTACTGGGGTCTGGGAGGAAGGGAGCAGGGAGGATGTCTACTTGAAGCAATAAAACAATGAGAGGAATATGAGTGCTAGCCTCTCTGCCTTATGGGAAGTGATTAAAAACCGTCTTGTGTTTTCCAGCCTTTTGGCTTCAGTGTTCTCTTTCAAGAAAACCCTGCACAGATGCTACCTCCTCTGAAAAATCATTCTTGATCCACTACCCACCTCCAGGTTAAAAGTAAATTTCCCTTCCTCTTCACGCTCTCAGCATTTCTCTGTACTTCTCCTATATTATGATTCTTAGCACTTTCTACTATATATTATAGTAAGTTATACATATACCTTAAATGCCCCAACTAACCTCTTGGAGGCCAGAAGTATCCATAATTCATCTTCTGGTTCCCCAAATTGCCTGGCCAAGTGCATTCAGGATAATAGTTGCTCAAGAAAATAGTTCATGCTTTCCTTATTTGTTGAATATCTGCTTTGTGCCACACACTAAACCAGGCCCTGGGTAAACAGTGCTACATCAAAGAGAGATGCAGAGCGAATAAATGACCATACCAAACACTGAAAGCCAAAATGGTGCTGAGTTTTCTATTTGTGGCACATGTGCATTCTGACATAATCCTGTCATATGCTTCTGATGAACAAATCAGCATTCAGTGAACCGTGGTGTCCCTAGGCTGTTCCTTCCAGGAGCTCTGTGCCACGGGCAAGAATGCCTTTTAAGCTAAAAGCTTTGTCTTTCCCACTGTATATGGAAAAATTGACTATGCACTTTCATGGAGAAGGTCTAGCTAAGAAATGTTTATATTGGAACAAGCCCCATCTCTAAATCTGGGCTTGTTGTTGAATGGTATTTTGTTTCCTTGGATCAGGGAAGGGGTCTGGAAACATCTGTAACTAAACGATCACTTTAAAATCAGTACAATTTTCCCCGCCTTATATGACAGATAACAAAATTACTTTAAATCAAACACTCTCAGCCTTCCTCATCCATTTCCTTTCATAAATGTGTATTATTTTGCTGTCATTAAAACAGCAGTGCAGACAACAGATCTATGGCACTTGAGGAATTGTCATCTCCACAGTCATTTTCTTTTCACTTTGTGTACTTTACCTTCACTTTTATAGACATGCTTTAACAGAATAACTATCTGAATCAAAGCAGTAATTTGGGGACAAAATTTAAAAGCTACAAACAGATGATACCAGATTGTAAAGTGATTCTGAAACTACCCTTCAGAATTTTTACTAAAAATAAAATGTGCAGGTTATTTATGGTATTTATCAATGTAAAATGGAATTAAATAAAGATTTAAATAGTATTTTACCAAATCATAAAATAAAATTTTAGAGGAGGGAAGTTAGGGAGAAAAATTGTGGGAAATAATCCAAAATAAGATGAAAAGAATAGAAATTCTGTACCAACTTTGAATATCATTCATGTTCTAAAAATAATGGAACTTATAAACAGTTCATGATATTGTGGTTAACATTTTGTGAGTATAGATTTACAACTTGTTGGAAAAGTTCTTCTGTTGTTGTTTTATTTTAAATAGCTCCCCAAATTGAGGAGCTAAATGTTCAGGATGGTAACTCATTTGCCTTGCCTTCTGTAAGTGGTTAGTGTTTGATATATTTGTTTATTTATGAGCTGTTTGAAAACGGCCCTGTCATCAGAGTCTCTGAATAGACCACCACTCTGAAATACTTCATTTGTGGCCTAAAAGATTCCATCTCTTGAGCCTTCTAAGTGCTTGACACGTAGAGATGTAAAATGTTAGCTTAATGAATTCTACTGCTCCCATTCTGCAAATAAGAACACTTGGGGTTAGATCACATTGTCATTTGCCTCATAAAATTTGTCTTGTAAAATACATCAAAGGCAGCACATAGGTTCAACTTACAATCCTAAGCTTTGAGCCACTCACAAACCCTCTGTGTGGGATCTAGACTCCTTCAGTGTTGAAGGACGAAGGTGTTGGTTTCACGGCCCAGTCAAAATGGGAGTGATGGTATTTTATTAGTACAGTTTACAGGTCATAGTTTTCCTGCTAGGTGGGGCCAGATGTGTGTCAAGCTGTCATACATTCTGTCTAACGAGACATCTGCTTCTGACTCATAAGGGGAAACACCTGCATATGTTACGGGAAGGGGGCATCCTTTCCCAAGGCCCATTGTCAGATCCCTCAAATGAAGCAAGGGAGGTGTCAGGGATGCAGCTGGATGTCACATAACCAGCTTCTAACAAGAGTTGACTTCTTTAGTGAGTAATTACATTATTTGCTTCACAGTCTATTTCTATCTGCACTAAATAGAAAGTGTTAAAAATTGAAACACACCAGCTATAAATTATTATATTTTAATTACAAGTAATTGCCATATGCCACATCTAGTAATGCAGAGGGCTGAGGGACAATGTTTCCTATCTGAACTGACCCACACACTCAGCGCAAACCTGAGCGAGGTCTACAGTGCTCTCCTCCCTCACCTGCCCAACTGCTCCACCCCGTCTCACCCACTCCCTCACCCTTATGCCTGGGGACCGGTATTCAGACTCTTTGATGATTGATAGCACTCAGTTCTGAAATTCAGGAGATGGTACTAATGGAATAACTTTAATGAGATTCTTCATAAATCTAATAACCCTGAGCAAAGTTGATTCTTATTCCAGATATGCCTGGGAAAGGCAGAGATAGACAGTGTGGGCCTGTTTGCAGCCCCAGACGAGATGTGAGCTTCAGCACAACCTTCACTTTTTTCTCCTTTTTTTTCCTTTTTTTCTTTTTTTTTCTTGTTTTTCTTTTTTTTCTTTTTCCTTTGGCCATATCATGTGGCATGTGGGATCTTAGTTCTCCAACCAGTGACCTGGGCACTGGAAGGCAGAGTCTTAACCACCGGACTGCCAGAGAAGTCCCACAACCCTGCACAATTCTTAACATCACTTTTCTCATCATCATCAAAAAGAAGTGTGGTTTAGTGGAAGGTACACTAAAGGTGGCATTAACTTGCTCTATGTAACTGACTTTAGATAAGTCCCTTATTTTTCTAGGTTGCAATTTTCCAAACTTTAAATGAGAGGTTAGATGAGGGAACCACTAACATCCTTGGCAACTCTGGAATCCTCTGATTCTGTAATGCCAAGATACATTCACTACATATTCATTAAGCACCTGCTATGCAAGGCACTGAGGATACAGCGACAAACCAGAAAAATCCAGATTCTGTTCTCAGGGAGTTAAGTCTTCTGAGGAAGAAAGCCAGTGAACCAGGTGTCACTGCTGAGGTATGTCCCATAAAGAAAGACTTAGAGCTTAATGAGCTATCAGTTAAAACAGACAACCCTGGCACAGACACATCCAAAAGGAAGAGAGAAAACTAATAGCTATTGAACCCCTTCCATTGGGCTTTAAATGTACAATATTAGTTGATCCTCACAACCACTCTGGGTGATAAAATGGTGATCATTCCCTTTTTTTTTTTTTTTTTCAGGAAAAACAAAACAAAACCTGAGACCTTATGTTAAATAAGCCAGGAAAGGTTAGTAAAACTGGAATTGGAATCAGATCTCACGCTTTCCACTGCTCCAGTTTGTCTCCAGGGGATTTAACTACAGTGAATTATGGCTTCTCTAAGGAAGAGATTGTAGTACACCACATCGATACACATAGGAGATAAAACAGTGAGGTCTAGAATCTGGGGGTATCCTCAATGCAAACATATTTGGAGGAGAGATTCACTCAACAAATATTTACTGAGCTGAATCACTGCCAGATGCATGGTTGACAAATGGGGACTTGAACATGGATATACACGTGTGCACTTCTTAAAATGCCAAAGAGTAGATTTTCAACATATTCTGACAACTTGGGGTGCAAATTCTAAAGAAAAATTACCTACAGATATATGTTACAGGGGGAGTGGAGAATCTATTAGCTGTTGGAAGAATAAGGAGAAAAAAGAAACAGAGAGAACACATTTGAAAAGAAAATTGCCCTACCTATGAAACACTCTGAATTTAACAACTGACTGCAATTCATTGAGAAATCTATCAAAATTGATACTTGAAAGGGATCTTTCCTTTGAATACAATCTCTTATCTATGTGGATTCCTTGAAAATATGCTTTATCAACTGAACAGGGGAAATCTGTCACTTCTCCCAGATTGTTATAAATTATGAAAGAAGGGTCCAAATATGTGAAGTGCAATCCATCTTTAGATGGTGCAGTTTCAGTTTCCAGATGGATAGAAGTCAATTTGCTACTTCTTTTCAGTCTATAACTGGCTATTCCAAAAATATGCTTCGTTAGAGACACTGATATCCATATACTTTTCTGACTGTGGTCCCTAATAGAACCACTTAAAAATCTGTTGTCACCCCAAATTAAAATTTAGGATGATTATCGCTTAAAAAAGACCTTTCCACTTCAACAAAGAATAGTTATTTTCCAAAAATTGATTAAATGTACATGAAATGTAAAACTGGGTTCAGGATGTTGGAGGAGATCATGGGTATGGTTATGGTTTTGCCTGCTTTCAGAGGTACGTCCCAGCTAGAATAAATAGGCACCCTTAAAGTCCTCCATATTGCACAGGTAGCCTAGGACACATAGCTTTACTGACAGAATAAATTAATAAGTGTAAATCAAATTGTCATTTAAACATTTTAGAAGAATCTAAAAGTCGATGTATGTTTTAACTTAGACAGACATACAGACATGTGAAAGGCTTCCACATGAGATGAGGTAGTTATTGGCTGTATGGTAGAAAACAAAGGAAGAACAAATTAAGTAAGGAATGTTCTTCTGCTTATTTTTTTAAATGTGTGTGATAATGGTACATAAGATGAATAACAAGGAAGTTAATATACACAGGCAGCTGTATCTATTGTCATGACCACATTAGTCACTTCCTAGAGATTATGTTTTAGAGACCTCACCAGGTCTAGACATGGAAATCCAATAACCAGCCAATCTAGGTGGGACCTTTCATTTTTCTTCCTTCCTTTTGTTCTTTCTCTTCCTTTCTTTTTAATGAGCATTTGTATCCCCTACATGTATCTTAAGAAATAAAATATTGCCCATATATCTTCAATCTCACTCCTCTCCTTTACTCTTAAATTGCCTGATTTGGTAGGTTTCAATTTCTTTTTTTTTTTTTTTTTTCATTTCTTATACTTTTCTTTATATGCATGCATCCCTACACATTATATATAACATAACATTATTTTGCATGTTTTAAAATACAATATAAATATTATACTGCTTCTATTCTATGGCTTGCCTTTTTCTTTAATATTTTTTAAAGACTCATTCATGACTGGAGGTTTTCATTTCTGAGATTTGTCAAATTGCTCTTCAAAGTTTTTACATGACTTTTCCCTCTCTTCGTTCCTTCTTTACAAGTTCAAATCCACTTTTTCAACTAACATATTTTCAGCATCTACTGGCTATTTGTTAATTACTCTAATATTAATAGATAATAAGGATACAAAGATGAATAAGACACTATCCCTGTTCTCAAGGAGCTCATGGTGATTTCAGGGGGCGGGAGTGGAGCATAAATTAAAACTTGCAATCTAGACTGCACTGGCAGTTCAGTGGTTAAGACTTTGTGTTCCAATGCAGGGGGTACAGGTTTGACTCCTGGTCAAGGAGCTAAGATTCCACATGCCTCATGGCCAAAAAACAGAAGCAATGTTGTAACAAATTCAATAAAGACTTTAAAAAAACTTGTAATAGCACGTTACATGTGCTCTAATGAGGTGTGTACAGAGTGCCATGTGAACACAGAGGAGGAGCAACTGAGTCTGAAACTGAGGAAAGGATTCATAGGTGATGGAGATAAAAAAGGCACCCCAAGACCCTGCAGCACAGTACATGCAAAGTCAAGGTGGTCAAGAGAATAGTATGCTGTGGGGTGGAAGAAGTAAGTGGTTAAATTAGAGCAGAGAGAGCTGAGGTTGAACGTGAAGAGATCATTAGAAATTGTATTGTGAAATAGAAGCCTTGTATGTCATGCTAAGGAATTTTACTTACTCATGTATGCAATGAATAAAGAGCCATTGGGAGGTCTGAGGTGGAAAAGTAGTATGGTGAAGTTATTAAAAATTACCTCTGGTAATAAAGAATGGACCAGAAGGCAGAAAAACTGATGATCAAGAGAAGAGAGTGAAGGTAATTATGATAATCCACGAGAGAAATGCCAAGATTCTGAGCTAAACATTGGTATTAGGAACAAGGAGGAAGAGTTATTTTGCTAAATATTTCAAACAAAGAGTGCAAACTCTATGAAATAATAGTATACAAAGGGTGACAGGAGGTGGGATTAGTCTTACCCAAGTGGAGGCAATAAGGGGTGCATTGTGTACAGAGAATTTTAAAACAGTAATAAAACTTACTAAACCACAATCTGCTTTTTATTAACACTGTGTGCCAGCAATTCTAAATAATGTCCATGACAAAATTCTCTTCCCTAAAAAATCTTCTGTTGTCTAAGTTCTAACCAGTCACTGTGGTAACTGTTAAGTTTTAACAATATAACAAATACATAAGCTTCAAATTAGCAGATTCCAGTTAACTTAACCTTGATAAACATTGTATCCTACACAGAAATTAATTTGGAGAACATCCAGTCCTACTGTCCAAACAGATAAGAGATATTCATTTAAAGAGTAAATGTATAACAATTCAGAATTGTGTAGTTTCTAACTTGAGACTCTAAACTCTGTGATACTTCATTTACCTCCATTTAAACCATATATTTGAAATAAACAAAGATAGCATAGTGCTTGTAAAAAATAAATAAAATGTGAGTACTTAAACTTTGTCATTCTATATGCACACCATTCCCTGATTCTTGCAGAGTTCACTCTTTTGGAAACATTTCAAAAACTACATTAATGCAAAATACATTCATGTGATTTAAAAGCATTAATTCATTACTTTTTCCTTTTATGTTCCATAATCTTTATCATTAACCGAGATATAAGAAGAAAAACAGATTAAGGAGAGAATATAATAAGGTCACCGTGGGATACATTTAACTCCATATGCTTGCTGCTGCTGCTGCTGCTAAGGCGCTTCAGTCGTGTCCGACTCTGTGCGACCCCATAGACAGAAGCTCACCAGGCTCCCCCGTCCCTGGGATTCTCCAGGCAAGAACACTGGAGTGGGTTGCCATTTCCTTCTCCAATGTATGAAAATGAAAAGAGAAAGTGAAGTAGCTCAGTCGTGTCCGACTCTTAGCGACCCCATGGACTGGAGCCTACCAGGATCCTCCGTCCATGTGCTTACAGACCTGGAAAAGGACTTGTCTAACAAGCACTTGGAAACAAAAGCGTGGCATAGAAGAGTGAGATCGGGGTTATGTAGTGAGTTTTGGGGAGAGGTTGACCTCACCAAACAAAAGTATGTAGATAGAAAACAAGGATACAAAGGTTATCTTGGGGAACACCAACCAAGTAGGAGCAGCAGAGGAAGAGGAACAACCTACCTTCCTTCCCCTCAAATGCTCCCTGACCCCAAATACTGAAAAAGACAGGCAGGAGCAAAACCCAAAGAGGGAGTTTTCTTGCAGAGAGAGGAGAGAATTTCAAGGCAAGGGGGTGGGGGAAGGTGGAAATCTCAAAAATATTAAGTGCTGGATAAGAACAAGTAATATTGGAAAAGCAAAGCCACAAAGACATCACCTGACAGCTTTGTCAGGGCAGTTGCAGCAGCACAATGGAAACAAAGGCTGAGATCGGCATAGAAGGAAGCAGAGCCAATGTGACTGAGTTCTCACTCACCAAGCTTGGCTGGGCAAGAATGGAGGAAAATGAAGAAGGGGCAGAGCTGAGGGAAGGTGTTCTTACAATTTGAACCTGAGGGAAGAAGTCAGGGCTCATCCAATACAGGACCCGGCATCTTAACTGTACTCTGCTTCTCCTCATCCCTACCGGTGCAAAGAGACGGGTGGCACATTAGGGAGGGAGGCTAGGTGTTGGAACAGAGCCTGCTGGCCACAGATGTGCGAGCCCCAGAGCATGGAGAGAGGGTGAGTCTTTCCTAAGAAGAGGAACACGAGGTCCTCTGAAGTGGGCAGAGGACATTAGGACGAATCACGATAAAGATGAGTTTTGAGAAAGAGAAGAGAGGTAGTATGAGATTTTGCGCCCAATGACCTCCATCTTCTCATTAAAAGAGGAATGGTTATCTCCTGAGATTACAAGGATAGAGTAGAGATTTGGCATGCATTTCTCCTTTCCTACTAATTCACCACAGTATTTCTTCTGTGATGCATAAACCCATGAGGAAAAGCATAAAGAAAGACAGTACTGCCAGTCACATTCTGCTTTGCATCCTGAGTGGTCCAGTGTGAAGGCAGCACCGGGTACCTCAAGACAGAAACAGGTACATCTACTAGCAATGGAAATTGATGAAATACCTCAAACAGAGGGCTCATCCAAGGAAGCACTGCTGCCTTCCCAGGGCACACTAAACAGGAGCCATTGTCAGTCTATAGACAATTAAACTTCTCAATTTCTTGTAAAATGTAATGGTAATTTAGGCAGGCATTTGCAATCCTGTGGGTAATGATCAAATTGGAATATCTACGAGGTCGCACTGGGGAAGGCAATGGCACCCCACCCCAGTACTTTTGCCTGGAAAATCCCATGGACGGAGGAGCCTGGTAGGACTGAGCGACTTCACTTTGACTTTTCACTTTTATGCATTGGAGAAGGAAATGGCAACCAACTCCAGTGTTCTTGCCTGGAGAATCCCAGGGACGGGGAGCCTGGTGAGCTTCCGTCTATGGGGTCGCACAGAGTCGGACACGACTGAAGCGACTTAGCAGCAGCAGCAGCAGCAGCATGAGGTCGCACAGAGTCAGACACGACTGAAGTGACTTAGCAGCAGCAGCATAAAGAATACTTAGCTCAGTGCCTGGAGTCTGTCAATAAACATTAGCTGTTATTATTCACAAAAAGCAGTTAAAGAGGACAAAGATGTCTTCATCTTATAACATTGATTCCCACTAAGCGGTTAAGGAGTCATATCAAAATCCCCTAAACCTTGTAACTCTGAAGTTATTTCTCTCTCCTTGCTCTTAAGGCTAGCCCTTGTGGTTCACATCTCTTCCTTTCTTGGAAATGTGTCCATGGCATTTGCCCCAGTAAATTAAATAAAACTGAGTCAGTTTTCAGATATTAAAAAAAAAAATTTGGCAGAGGCTATGTTGTGTAACCATAACTTGGAAGGCAAGGAGTGAAACACACAAGCCAGCAACATGAGGCAATGTGAGGAGGACCTGGAGCAGAAAGGCAGATGCTAGCAGGAGATTTCTTTTCTTTCCTTTTTTTTTTTTTTTTTAAGAAAAATCAAAGGGAAAAAGGGCATTACTAAAGCCCCATTATGTTTTATAAGTGGTAATCACTACTATAAATGAGCAACTTAAAGTGTTTTAAGTAACTTTTCAAGGAGGAAATTAAAGAAATTTTCATCAGCATTAATGAACATAATCATGCTCCAATCCAACTCTTCAAAAGAAAAATTTTTATGGCTCTGGGGCTCTAAACTTTTCTCGTTTGATCCTCTTGGTTTTACAACTAAAGAGACCTATTTATTAGCACGCATGGTAAGTATTTCATCACAGCCTGAGTCTGGTGTTATCTACAAGTCCAAATAAGCATTTTATCAAGTACGGGGTTTGAGAACAGTTATTTGAGATCATTGAGTGGAGTACTGGTTTCCATGCCCAAGAGAATACCAAGAAGACCTACAAAGTGTGCTGAAGAATAGCCACAGAAATACAAAGCAAATGCCACAATAAATCTCTCTACGCTCTACAAAATTAAACGAGCTGACTTAACTGTGGACAAGATAGCAGTGTTGTGTTCCTCAGAATTCCTCAAGACCTAAATCAGTGTCTCTAGTTCATTTGATTATTAAATTGAGGACTGGAAAGCTTTATAAGCTTGCCAAGGAATGGCAGATAGAGCTCCTAAGCAATAAGCACAAAGGTAGTTCTCAGAGCCAATTAGGAGAAACCAGCACCATGTTTTGTGTTCAGCTGATACCCTAGCTTTACGGTGCCAATCCTAAGAAGAAACATCCTTGAATTGGATAAACCCCTAAGGAATGTTGAAACCACTTTCCTAATCAAGCTATGGTGAAATCACTGTCAAAATCTAAAAATTAACTTCGCCTATTGAAATGTAGGGAATTTCAATTACGCAAACAAGAGCTTAAAGAGACCCAAGGGAGGATACATGGGTAATTCTCTCCATATTCAAGTAGAGTCAATCAAAAAGGCAATTTCTTGCTAACTGTAACCCATTGCATAATGCATTTAACTTATTTTGGCACTTCCATTACAGTTTTGTATATGAATAATCAGAACATGTTAAGTCTTATCAAAAAAAAAAAATAGAGAGGCAAAGTTATCAATAGCTTAATTAAAGACTGTTTTCCATGACAGATACTTTATCTTTTGTTTTTACAGATATAGAAAAAAATAGCCAGTGAGATGCCTGCATGCATGCATGCATGCATGCATGCAGTCGCTTCAGTCGTGTCGGACTTTTTGTGATCCTATGGACAATATGCAGCCTGCCAGACTCCTCTATCCATGGAGATTCTCCAGGGAAGAATACTGGAGTCGGTTGCCATGCCCTCCTCCAGGGGATCTTCCCAACCCAGGGATCAAACCCATATCTCTTATGTCTCCTGCATTGGCAAGTGGGTTCTTTACCACTAGTGCCACCTGGGAAGCTCATGAGATGCCTACCCATGTAATAAATTATTATGTTCTTAGAAGTCACTCTTCCCCAGCAAAGGCTAAAGTGATTGATTGTTATTTTTTAATATTTATTTTTATCTATGTATCTGGTTGTACTGGGTCTCAGTGGCAGCACGTGGGATCTTCAATCTTCGTTGCGCGTGGAGGATCTTTTAATTGCAGTATATGAGGTTTTTAGTTAAGGCACGCAGGATCTCCTTTAGTTGCATCACGTGGGATCTAGTTCCCTGACCAGGGATCGAACCCAGGCCCCTTGCACCAACAGCCCAGAGCCTTAGCCACTGGACCACTAAGGAAGTCCCTAAATTGACATTTTTAAATAGATTAAACTACTGGTTGCTATTAGGCCCCTAGATACTATCTGATTTTAATTCTGCTCAAGTTTTAAACAGATGGACGTCAGCATTGTGTAAGATCCAGAGACCCTTGAGTAAAGGCACAAAGCTTTAGATCCTAAATTAGCATAACATTCTATCTTAAGGTGACTAAATTTTAAGGTGACTCACACATTAAAAATGAAAAAAAATGGAACTCATTAAAACTAGAGCTAAAATCATTGTTACCTGGAAACAAGAGAAAAGTGGATTCATTATGCCCATACAAAAATCGAATCAGGAAAGTAACTGAATGTGGGCTGTTAAATTTTAAGAATACTAATTTAGAAGATAGCAGTGACTCTCATGCAAGTGAATGAATTTAGAGAAAAAAATTTTTAAAGCTTTTCACATTAAGTCTTAGAAAGTTAAAGCAAAAATTAATGAATCAGAATTTTAGGAGTCCAATTCAGAAAGCAAGATGAGTTGAAACATTTGTAAAATGTTTGTAGATCCTCGGTTGAAGACACAATACAAATATTCCAATAATAGGTCAAATCCTATTAAAATAGGCACAGGGCTGTGGAGTATACTCTCAGTAATGGAATTTTATTATCATTAATTCATTATTTGTTGGAACTGGAGATGAGAGTCTGTTTCTCTCTGGGACATCAAGAACATACTCACAGATCTCAAGATATGTCTCACTCTCTCAGATGACAACTTCAGGCTCCTCCTCAGATCAGATCAGATCAGATCAGTCGCTCAGTTGTGTCCGACTCTTTGCGACCCCATGAATCGCAGCACGCCAGGCCTCCCTGTCCATCACCAACTCCCAGAGGTCACTCAGACTCACATCCATCGAGTCAGTGATGCCATCCAGCCATCTCATCCTCTGTTGTCCCCTTCTCCTCTTGCCCTCAATCCCTCCCAGCATCAGAGTCTTCTCCAATGAGTCAATTCTTCTCATGAGATGGCCAAAGTACTGGAGTTTCAGCTTTACCATCATTCCTTCCAAAGAAATCCCAGGGCTGATCTCCTTCAGAATGGACTGGTTGGATCTCCTTGCAGGCTCCTCCTAAGTCTGGTCAATTTTGCCATTGTCAGTTTTTTAATGGGTGATTAGAGACCTCAGATTCCTAAAGAATGCTATTAGACCATATAAGCTTTTTAGTCAACTGGGCTTTTCAAAAGTAATTTTGAAGGTCCTCAGTTCAGTTCAGTCCCTCAGTCATGTCTGACTCTGTGATCCCATGAACCTCAGCACGCCAGGCTTCCCTGTCCATCACCAACCCCTGGAGCTTGCTCAAACTCTTGTCCATCAAGTCAGTGATGCTATCTGATGGTCCTAGAGATTCAGTATCTATATGAAAGCAGTGGCTTGTAGCCAATTTCAATTAATTGGCTCCTCTGTGATAATACTTGGAAAACACAGTGAGATTTTGGTGAGTTTTTAACGTGAAACAGTATTACTTTGCTTGGTACTCACTTTATTTGATAACTCCAAGAGATTTCTAGGAATTTGTCACAACCAAAGGATGCAGACTGAACTGTACTTCAAAAGACTACAATTTAAGAACTTTTAAGAAAATTCAAAACATATGATGAGAGTATTGTTGGTTTAAGTCTAGTGTTTTCAAGGGGATTTTTTTCAATGAGGACAAAAATGATCAGCTGTATAAATGTCATCCTCTTTGTCAAGAAACAATCTTCATTATAAATATATATAGTGAAATAATTAACATTGTGATTATGTGATGAACCTCTGGAAATAATGCCTTCTGCAGAGATATCAACATATATATATATATATATATATATATATATACTGTCAACAGTGTCAGACTTTGTTTTTCTGGGCTCCAAAATCACTGCAGATGGTGACTGCAGCCATGAAATTAAAAGACGCTTACTCCTTGGAAGGAAAGTTATGACCAACCTAGATAGCATATTCAAAAGCAGAGACATTACTTTACCAACAAAGGTTCGCCTAGTCAAGGCTATGGTCTTTCCTGTGGTCATGTATGGATGTGAGAGCTGGACTGTGAGGAAGGCTGAACGCCGAAGAATTGATGCTTTTGAACTGTGGTGTTGGAGAAGACTCTTGAGAGTCCCTTGGACTGCAAGAAGATCCAACCAGTCCATTCTGAAGGAGATCAATCCTGGAATTTCTTTAGAAGGAATGATGCTAAAGCTGAAACTCCAGTATTTTGGCCACCTCATGCGAAGAGTTGACTCATTGGAGAAGACTCTGATGCTGGGAGGGGTTGAGGGCAGGAGGAGAAGGGGACGACAGAGGATGAGATGGCTGGATGGCATCACTGACTCGATGGATGCAAGTCTGAGTGACCTCCGGGAGCTGGTGATGGACAGGGAGGCCTGGCGTGCTGCGGTTCATGGGGTCGCAAAGAGTCGGACACGACTGAGCCACTGATCTGATCTGATCTGACTGTCATTTTGAGTTCTTTTAAATATAAGTGGCACATGGATATACCACACTAATTTCCTCCTAAGGATCATCTAGTTCTAATTTCTATAAATATAAAATTAGTCAAGTACACATACATTGATTTTTACTCCAAGTCAGACATCACACTAATCATAACAAAGTAAGCAAATGGCAATTTTAACTCTTATTCCTCAAAGGGAGAAGTAAATGTTATTGATTAATCCAATCTCAGTGTCAGAGCAGGAGGCAAGCTGTGCATTAAGAGTGGCTTAATAGTGGAGAGCTGTAAAAGGTCTACAAGTGATTTAGTGGAAAGTAACTGGTCAAAACAACTATGTGGCTGAAGTAACTTGTTTAGAAAGTAAATATTCTCATTCAGTGGCTTTTATATATTAATAATTGGATATATTTTTAAGCATGTACTTATTTTCTATTTAATTTTCTGGGCCTTAAATGAGAGATTTTACATTTTTATTCATTTTAGCCTGCTTTGCATTTGCTGTTTATAATAGTAAAACATTGTAAATAACCTGAATGCCCAACAAAAAGGGTTTGATTAGCATATATTAATGATACACCAGATGGTTAACAGCTCAAATTGATAGTGAAACAGTGGATCTAATTTCTGGGTCCATCATTTCTTATCTGTGTTATTTGATCTGGGTAACAATTACTGTAAGCCACACAGACCTGATCAGCAAAATGAAGGTAATAGAAGCTATCTCATAGGGCTATGGTGGGGTAAAAACAAAAGACCTATGAAACACGACCAAAGCAGTGACTTAAGCATGGCAGACATTTATGCTCAATTAATTTAAAATGTAAATTAAATACATTTTAAAAATTTACTTATTTATGAGGGGGCATCATGGTATAGTAGAGAAACAAGATCCGGGTCGGTCTGAACCTCTTACATATCCATGTGATCCTGGATACATTGCTAATCTTCTCTCACTCTCAGCTTGTTCACTGCTAAGATTCAAGTGCTGTGCTCTGCTGTGCTGTGCTGAGTTGTTCAGTCGTGTCTGACTCTTTGCAACCCCATGAACTGTAGCCCACCAGGCTCCTCTGTCCGTGGGGAGTGCATTGTCTTGCCTTCCTGCAGGGGATCTTCCCAACCCAGGACTTGAACCAGCGTCTCCTGCAATGCAGGTGGATTCTTCACTAGCTGAGCTACCTGGGAAGCCCAAAATGCAGATATTTACATCTAATTCACAGAGTTGCTGTGAAAAGTAAATACTATAACATGGATAAAGTACTTATCACAATACTTGGTACATAGACTTTAAGTAATTATGATTATCATCATTATTGCAATTATCATCCTTGTTATTATCATCAATGTTTTAAAGGTTGCAGCACCATGCCAGAAGGTACAAATCCCCCAAGTGCTCTCTAAATCACCCACCCACGTGTTATACAGTTGTCTGCTGTAGGTCAATCTTAGAAAGGCAAGAGGATTCAGGGTGACATGAAAAATTGATTGTAAGACTTCTCTTGCTTACACACACATGTATATACACAAACACATCTTTGTTTAGTAAATTCTGGAGAATACTTTCAAGGAAAGAAGACAGGTAATATTTTCTTTGTGAGAAGACTATGCGGCTTTCAGTTCAGTTCAGTTCAGTTCAGTTGCTCAGTCACGTCCAACTTTTTGCAACCCCATGAACCGCAGCACACCAGGCCTCCCTGTCCATCACCAACTCATAGAGTCCACCCAAACCCATGTCCATTGAGTTGGTGATGCCATCCAACCATCTCATCCTCTGTCATCCACTTCTCCTCCTGCCCTCAATCTTTCCCAGCACCAGGGTCTTTTCAAATGAGTCAGCTCTTCGCATCAGGTGGCCAAAGTTTTGGAGTTTCAGCTTCAACATCAGTCCTACCAATGAGCACCCAGGACTGATCTCCTTTAGGATGGACTGGTTGGATCTCCCTGCAGTCCAAAGGACTCTCAAGAGTCTTCACAGGCCTCTAAACATCACAGGTCTTGGATTACTTAAAAGATTGTTAAGCAGGAACAAAACTAAAAAAATAGCCACATTTTCAATCTTAAAAATATCATAAAGGTCAATTTTGTCAGTTTCTATAGAATTTCAAGAAGAGATTTAGTAAAAATTAACAGACTGGGAAAGACTAGGGATGTCTTCAAGAAAATCAGAGATACCAAAGGAACATTTCATGCAACGATGGGCTCGATAAAGGACAGAAATGGTATGGACCTAACAGAAGCAGAAGATATTAAGAAGAGGTGTCAAGAATACACAGAAGAACTGTACAAAAAAGATCTTCACAACCCAGATAATCATGATGGTGTGATCATTGACCTAGAGCCAGACATCCTGGAATGTGAAGTCAAGTGGACCTTAGAAAGCATCACTACGAACAAAGCTAGTGGAGGTGATGGAATTCCAGTTGAGCTATTCCAAATCCTGAAAGATGATGCTGTGAAAGTGCTGCACTCAATATGCCAGCAAATTTGGAAAACTCAGCAGTGGCCACAGGACTGGAAAAGGTCAGTTTTCATCCCAATCGAAAGAAAGGCAATGCCAAAGAATGCTCAAACTACCGCACAATTGCACTCATCTCACACGCTAGTAAAGTAATGCTCAAAATTCTCCGAGCCAGGCTTCAGCAATATGTGAACCGTGAACTTCCTGATGTTTAAGCTGGTTTTAGAAAAGACAGAGGAACCAGAGATCAAATTGCCAACATCTGCTGGATCATCGAAAAAGCAAGAGAGTTCCAGAAAAACATCTATTTCTGCTTTATTGACTATGCCAAAGCCTTTGACTGTGTGGATCACAATAAACTGTGGAAAATTCTGAAAGAGATGGGAATACCAGACCACCTGATCTGCCTCTTGAGAAATTTGTATGCAGGTCAGGAAGCAACAGTTAGAACTGGTCATGGAACAACAGACTGGTTCCAAATAGGAAAAGGAGTACGTCAAGGCTGTATATTGTCACCATGTTTATTTAACTTATATGCAGAGTACATCATGAGAAACACTGGACTGGAAGAAACACAAGTTGGAATCAAGATTGCCGGGAGAAATATCAATAACCTCAGATATGCAGATGACACCACCCTTATGGCAGAAAGTGAAGAGGAACTCAAAAGCCTCTTGATGAAAGTGAAAGTGGAGAGTGAAAAGGTTGGCTTAAAGCTCAACATTCAGAAAACGAAGATCATGGCATCTGGTCCCATCACTACATGGGAAATAGATGGGGAAACAGTGGAAACAGTGTCAGACTTTATTTTTCTGGGCTCCAAAATCACTGCAGATGGTGACTGCAGCCATGAAATTAAAAGACGCTTACTCCTTGGAAGGAAAGTTATGACCAACCTAGATAGCATATTCAAAAGCAGAGACATTACTTTGCCAACAAAGGTTCGCCTAGTCAAGGCTATGGTCTTTCCTGTGGTCATGTATGGATGTGAGAGCTGGACTGTGAAGAAGGCTGAGCACCGAAGAATTGATGCTTTTGAACTGTGGTGTTGGAGAAGACTCTTGAGAGTCCCTTGGACTGCAAGAAGATCCAACCAGTCCATTCTGAAGGAGATCAGCCCTGGGATTTCTTTGGAAGGAATGATGCTAAAGCTGAAACTCCAATATTTTGGCCACCTCATGCGAAGAGTTGACTCATTGGAGAAGACTCTGATGCTGGGAGGGATTGGGGGCAGGAGGAGAAGGGGACGACAGAGGATGAGATGGCTGGATGGCATCACTGACTCGATGGATGTGAGTCTGAGTGACCTCCGGGAGTTGGTGATGGACAGGGAGGCCTGGTGTGCTGCGATTCATGGGTTCTCGAAGAGTCAGACACGACTGAGCGACTGATCTGATCTGATTTGATCTGAACAGAACTTTCTGGGGGAAAATGATGAAATATTTTTTCATGAAAGAATCAGCCTTAAACACTCTTCCTAAGGATACTCAAGCTTCTCTCAAACCACTTAACAATCTACCATTCCAAGAAATCCTCTAAAGTTCTACAATATAAGGTCTAAGGTATCAAGTGTATGGGGTCTAGTAATGGCATCAGAAGCTCCCCTTATCCAGGATTTTTATTATCTGATAGTGGTACCTTCATGTGAATTTTAAAATGGTGCCTCCCTTCTGGATAGATGAGTTAGAAAATACAATCCTTCCAGGTGTACAAAACCCAGCAACAAAGGAGCTGGCCAGGCTTCCAACTTTTGGTGCCCTCTCAACAGGGGGCCAGATGACTTCCACACAGCCTTGTCCCTGCCTCCCTTGTCTTCCCATCTCTCACAGTATGAGACCTGAGCCAAGACATCTTTCACATAAGGTCAGAGCCTTTGCCTAGTGGGTGGTAAGTGGATAATGACAGAGTGAAGTCACCTCCTAAACAGCATAAAGTAAAGATTTCATCAAATACACAGTCTAGGTAGTAGTTGCCTGAACTATGATGAGAAAGACTGCAGACCCAATGTACCCCAGTAGAGAGCAATGAGTGGGTTAGCAGGATTAACCACTGGTTTCCAACAGCATGTACGCCTCAGATGTCCTATCCTAGTCCAAACCATTCAAATCACAAGCCTTCATTGAGCAATGACCGTGTACAAATCACTGTGAGTGCCTCTTTGAAATAATCTTTTCAAACCTGGTCTCACAAAGATATTTCATGGGGTCTTTTAAAAATACATATCCCTCAAATTTTTTCAGCAAACCTAAAATTATTCTAAAATACAAAATCTTCCCCTTTTCTGTTACTTTCTGGGTTTTTTCTTATGTTGTGATAATTTTAGTTTTTGAAAAAATAAGTCTCTTAATTTAGCTAGGGCCTCAGGGATATAAGAGATTAGTCACTGTCATACTTAAAATGATGCATTCATTCAGGGCAAATCTTAATTTTCTTTGTCTACTTCAGAAGAAAGAGCTGCAAGAATGCCTAAAAGACTTGAGCTACTATCAATTTAAAACACCCTTACAGAAATTTGATTCCTTGGGCCAGAGGAAGGTCTTTACTATAGTTGATGGTACAAGTGGAGCGTTTCATGTACTGCTTCCAGGCATCATGTACTGCTCTTCATGTACTGCTTCCAGACTCTCTGCCACCACCAGTGTGTTTTTCTGTTTCAAATAAACCTCCGGTCTCTGCCCCACTCCTTGGAAGGCATGGAAACAGAGGCCAGAATGGTGGTTACAGGGGCTGGGATGAGAGACAAGCAAACTGAGAGAGGCTGGTCAGAGTATAACTTCCAGTTAAAAAGCTAACAAATTGTGGTTATCTAATGTACAGACTTCCCTGGTGGCTCAGACAGTAAAGCGTCTGTCTATGATGCGGGAGACCCGGGTTCGATCCCTGGGTTGGGAAGATCCCTTGGAGAAAGAAATGGCAATCCACTCCAGTACAACTGCCTGGAAAATCCCATGGACAGAGGAACCTGGTAGGCTACAGTCCATGGGGTCACAAAGAGTCGGACACGACTGAGCGACTTCACGTTCATTGTTCACGTTCAGTGTACAGTTAGTAATACTGTATTATACATTTGAGAGTTGCTAAGACAGCAAATCTTACATGTTTTCAACACAAAAAAAGAAATGGTGATTATGTGACAAGATGGAGCTGTTAGCTAATGCTATAGTGGTAATCATTTTGCAATCCATACTATCAAATCAGCATGTTGTATATCTTAAACTTATACAGTGTTAGATCTCAGTTATATCTCAGTAAGGCTGGGGGAAAGAGTTAAACAATTTTTAAAATACAATATTTATTTTATTAAAAAATGTAGATTCTTTTGCTTCACCATCAGACCTACTGAATCAGAAACTCCCCAAATTAAATGTCCTTAACTTGGGCAGTTAGAAAACTCAGAAACCACTGGTTTGGAGGCTCCTGAGATATCTAATACTAAGCCCTTCACTACTGTTATCCATTCCTCTTATAATTAAAAATTTCACCATATGTGAAATTAGGTGGTCTGACTTAAAAGCTTCTGGTTATCTAATAACCTTTTCCTCTCTTTTGTTCCCTATTGGAAACTGAAAAAAGGCTTACCATCAACTATAAAGTCTCCTTTATAAATTGGTTCCCTCTCAGCCTTCTCACTTAGAAAGACAGAATTTCTTTACCTTTTCTTTATTAAAAAAATGTCATTGTGCTCTATTAAACTTCTTTCAAACGGAATATATTAAATTTTAGTTTTAGGACTACAGTGTTTTTATACTGTGAATGGTATTTAGTGAGTCTCTAGAGAGAAACAAGCAAGAGGAAATGGCTTTGTGTAACAGTCAGGGACCTCAGCCAGATACAATGAAAAGTTTCCTGGTCAAAGGACAGTACACACTACACTGAGTCAATGAGGGGTGTGATGGGAACCCTCTTACTTTGTAAGTTTGTGGAAACAACCCAGATTCTTATCTGTCTGGAATTCTTTAGATGTAAATCTGTCTGATAGGCAAGGACTGAACTTCCAGGCTTGTGACCGCATGGCATTTCTGCCTTGCAGTGCTGAAACATTCCAAAGAAATGCAAAATACATATCTGTAAGCCAGGAACCATGGCATAAAGGAGGAACAATCTCACAGTTTCTCAACTGGACTCCTAGTGATATTTTTGGCACCCCACTCCAGTACTCTTGCCTGGAAAATCCCACGGATGGAGGAGCCTGGTAAGCTGCAGTCCATGGGGTTGCTAAGAGTCCGACATCACACAGCAACTTCACTTTCTCTTTTTACTTTTATGCATTGGAGAAGGAAATGGCAACCCACTCCAGTGTTCTTGCCTGGAGAATCCCAGGGACGGGGAAGCCTGGTGGGCTGCCATCTATAGGGTCGCACAGAGTCGGACACGACTGAAGCGACTTAGTAGTAGTAGTAGTAGTGATATTTGGGGAGGGCCATTCAGCAAATGCAAGATAGTCTACCATCATAACCCACAGCATCTCCGGGCTTAATTATCTCACTAGAAGGAAGGAAAAGAATGTTTATCTCACAGTCACGCGGATAAACAAAATACAGGGACGGCACCTACACACAACCCACGACATGTGTAAGGATTCATTAACTCCCTAACCCCTCCATTCAAAACTTTAGGATCTGAAAAGAGGATTTTTTTAAGGGTACAACTTTATGAGGCACACCTTTTAAGTCGTTCTGCCACAGCGAATAATTTCTGAACCCGTTAGGTCTTTATTCACAGGGACCAAGATGTAGTTCTTCACCCTGATGTGGTTTTGTTTTGTCTTGTTTGGGAATGAAAGAAAACATTAGAAAATTTCTCCTTCATTGTTACCTAAAATCTTCTCATTCCTTCTAACAACGTTCGATGGTGTTAAAGGTGTTCCTGTTGTCCTCAGAAAGTGACAGGAGTTCGCGCAGTGCACACGAGGTCACGGTGCGCGCAGGCAGCTGCACATCGCGAGAATTTGGCGCCATTTGTTCTCTCGGTGTCCCGACTGCCTCAGGAGCCCTCCCCCGCAGCCCCCCAAAATCGCAAAGAGTGGGAAAAGAGGAAAGAAAGATATATGACAAAGACAAGTGAATGGTAGCATAAATAGTTCAATGGCACCCCACTCCAAAACTCTTGCCTGGAAAATCTCATGGACGGAGGAGCCTGGAAGGCTGCAGTCCATGGGGTCGCTGAGGGTCGGACATGACTGAGCGACTTCACTTTCACTTTTCACTTTCATGCATTGGAGAAGGAAATGGCAACCCACTCCAGTTTTCTTGCCTGGAGAATCCTAGGGATGGGGGAGCCTGGTGGGCTGCCGTCTATTGGGGTCGCACAGAGCCGGACACGACTGAAGGGACTTAGCAGCAGCAGCAGCATAAATAGTTCATTTCAGTATGTGTGCTGTAAAGAAATATGTAGATTGTTTACTAATCATCTCTTACTCTTCCCAGAAAATGTTGCCCAAAATTGACCTTTTCAATCACGAAGATGCTTTTGTTGTGTCTGTTTCAGAAATGTGACGCTGGATTCTTCTTTGCCTACTCGGAAGAATGTCTGTCCTGTGACTGTAATGGTAATTCCAACGAGTGCTTGGACGGCTCAGGACTCTGTGTGGTAGGTCGGGCGCATGTGTCATTTTTCATATATTTCACTGAGCCTTTGCATCTCTGGTAGAGATGAAATATTCTTCCTGGACATTTGAGCTAACGGAGGAGCAAACTGCTCATCATGCTTTCTCTTTACCTTTCAGCTTTTCCTGTAAAACACCTCATATCAGAGAAGGCAATGGCACCCCACTCCAGTACCCTTGCCTAGAAAATCCCATGGGTGGAGGAGCCTGGTAGGCTGCAGTCCATGGGGTTGCTAGAGTCGGACACTACTGAGCGACTTCACTTTCACTTTTCCCTTTCATGCATTGGAGAAGGAAATGGCAACCCACTCCAGTATTCTTGCCTGGAGAATCCCAGGGACGGGGGAGCCTGGTGGGCTGCTGTCTATTGGGATCGCACAGAGTTGGACACGACTAAAGCGACGTAGCAGCAAACTGCTTATGATTGTAAGTGGCCACCAAGGTGTATCTGTGAATGTTCCCCTGTCCCTGGTGGTAACTGCCCCACCACTTTCGGCAGCTGATTTCCAGCTATCAGCCACTGGGGATGGACCTGAAAAATAATACACAGAGGAGGAAACCATCCATCCAAATTCCTCTGTAATAGTATAGTTTGCCATATGTTTGGCTTCACTCCACATAAACCAGGAGAATAAAACAGTTGTTTCATAGCCTATTTTATAACTTAAGATAGTCAGGTCTATAGATCAAAATTTCGTAAGAAAAAAAAATTTGAACCAAATAGCTAATAAAAATGAAAACTTTGGCACTGTGGTCTTTGTAACTCTGTAATCAAGCCCCCTCCAGAGACTTTTTCCCCTTAACTGAAATGAATTTTCTAGTAGACAGTGAAACATGATAGAGATTTATGAAGGAGACTGAGAAACCTTTTAGCAAAAGTGCTTGCTACATATTTCCTATTTTCCCTGAATGGATTGAAAACCTAGTGAAAATGGAGATTGAAATATTTACCAGAAGTGACTTCAGTAGAAGTCGTAGGAGGCATTTTTAAAGACTTATACTCCAAGATCATGTTTTCCTTCATGAGCTACACTACATAGCAAAAGTGGATTCTTCTAGTTCCCAGGAGGCAAAAGAAGCTTTTCAAAATGCAAGAATATTTTTGCATAAACTAGAAACTGTAAGAATACTTAAATGCACCTATCTACCTCAAACTTAGCATAATTGATGGCATTAGGCAGACGGTTTTGATTATAAGTGGTCTTCATGGTGTGTACATGAAGGTGTTGTTTTACTCATGCATTCCATTAAGATGCAAATTAGAATATTTCCATTTATTTTAAAACTAACAATTCACATTTTTCTAGGGACAGAAGTAAGTGGCAAACACTAAAGGTTGCTAGTGCATTGTAGTGTTTGTTTAGTCCTGGTGTTTCTATTTTCCCCTTCCCCCATCTTCTTAAATAACCATTACATCCAGGATGTCCTCTGTAGCAGTGTAGGCACACGCAGCTGCCAAATCGACCCCTTTCTAATGCTTCCATCTCCGGTTTCCTGTTATTTTAATCCCAGTGACATTTGAAAAGAGAATCCCATGAATGCACTTGGACTAATAATGTACATCTCTGATAATTTGACCAATTAAGGGCTCTTCCTTATCTGGTTTATTTAAGTGTAAGACAACAGGGACTGGCCAGCCCATCAGCTGCTTTTAGGTAGTCAGTAAGATGGAAGACTGAAATAAATTAAAGGGGGGAAAAAAAATCCCTCCTGTTATGCCTATGGAGAGCTATGATAAAACTACTTTTCTTTACAATGACCTTGTCAAGAAAGGAGCTATCATGGTTTTATCTTCGACCTGGACTTGAGCTTCCAAAGGGGGCAGTCATCATGTGATTCCTTCATCGTTCCTGGGGCATACAAGGTTCTGATAAAAGTTTGGGGATGTACTTGGGTATAAACGTTTATAAACACACTCAGGTCAGTTGCCAATCTTCCTGAAATTACTTTGTTCCAAGATGGAACATAAAAAAAAAAAGCCATCTTACTTATCCTAAAAGTGGTCCCTCCACCTCATCCTACCTAGAGGGAAGTGTCTTTTCCCCGATTAAAGTATGCTCAAAGTAAAATATATATATATGTATATATATATATATATATATACATATATCAGATCAGTCGCTCAGTCGTGTCTGACTCTTTGCGACCCCATGAACCGCAGCACGCCAGGCCTCCCTGTCCATCACCAACTCCCGGAGGTCACTCAGACTCGCATCCATCGAGTCAGTGATGCCATCCAGCCATCTCATCCTCTGTCGTCCCCTTCTCCTCCTGCCCTCAATCCCTCCCAGCATCAGAGTCTTCTCCAATGAGTCAACTCTTCGCATGAGGTGGCCAAAATACTGGAGTTTCAGCTTTAGCATCATTCCTTCTAAAGAAATTCCAGGATTGATCTCCTTCAGAATGGACTGGTTGGATCTCCTTGCAGTCCAAGGGACTCTCAAGAGTCTTCTCCAACACCACAGTTCAAAAGCATCAATTCTTCGGCGTTCAGCCTTCCTCACAGTCCAGCTCTCACATCCATACATGACCACAGGAAAGACCATAGCCTTGACTAGGCGAACCTTTGTTGGTAAAGTAATGTCTCTGCTTTTGAATATGCTATCTAGGTTGGTCATAACTTTCCTTCCAAGGAGTAAGCGTCTTTTAATTTCATGGCTGCAGTCACCATCTGCAGTGATTTTGGAGCCCAGAAAAACAAAGTCTGACACTGTTTCCACTGTTTCCCCATCTATTTCCCATGCAGTGATGGGGCCAGATGCCATGATCTTCGTTTTCTGAATGTTGAGCTTTAAGCCAACCTTTTCACTCTCCACTTTCACTTTCATCAAGAGGCTTTTTAGCCCCTCTTCACTTTCTGCCATAAGGGTGGTGTCATCTGCATATCTGAGGTTATTGATATTTCTCCCGGCAATCTTGATTCCAACTTGTGTTTCTTCCAGTCCAGCATTTCTCATGATGTACTCTGCATATAAGTTAAATAAACATGGTGACAATATGCAGCCTTGACGTACTCCTTTTCCTATTTGGAACCAGTCTGTTGTTCCATGACCAGTTCTAACTGTTGCTTCCTGACCTGCATACAGATTTCTTAAGAGGCAGATCAGGTGGTCTGGTATTCCCATCTCTTTCAGAATTTTCCACAGTTTATTGTGATCCACACAGTCAAAGGCTTTGGCATAGTCAATAAAGCAGAAATAGATGTTTTTCTGGAACTCTCTTGCTTTTTCCATGATCCAGCGGATGTTGGCAATTTGATCTCTGGTTCCTCTGCCTTTTCTAAAACCAGCTTGAACATCAGGAAGTTCACGGTTCACATATTGCTGAAGCCTGGCTTGGAGAATTTTGAGCATTACTTTACTAGCGTGTGAGATGAGTGCAATTGTTCGGTAGTTTGAGCACTCCTTGGCATTGCCTTTCTTTGGGATTGGGATGAAAACTGACCTTTTCCAGTCCTGTGGCCACTGCTGAGTTTTCCAAATTCGCTGGCATATTGAGGGTAGCACTTTCACAGCATCATCATTCAGGACTTGGAATAGTTCCACTGGAATTCCATCACCTCCACTAGCTTTGTTCGTAGTGATGCTTTCTAAGGCCCATTTGACTTCACATTCCAAGATGTCTGGCTCTAGGTCTGTGATCACATCATCATGATTGTCTAGGTCTTGAAGCTCTTTTTTGTACAGTTCGTCTGTGTATTCTTGCCACCTCTTCTTAATATCTTCTGCTTCTGTTAGGTCCACACCATCTCTGTCCTTATACATGGAATTCAGAGTGAAAAAGCACTCACAGTCTTATCTCCAAGAGCTAAACATATGTCTATATTCCTGTAAATTTAATTTAGGTAAATAAGACTAGATGATGGGCTTCCCAGGTGACTGAGATTGTAAAGAATCTGCCCGTAATGCAGGAGACCGGGTTCAATCCATGGGTCAGGAATATCCCCTGGAGAAGGAACTGGTGACCCAGTCTAGTATTCTTGCCTGGAGAATTTCATGAACAGGAGCCTGAGGGGCTGCAGACCGTGGGGTTGCAAAGAGTTGGATACGACTGAGTGACTAACACTAAACGTAAGTGAGGAAGCAGAAGAGGCTTGCCAATGTAAAAAGAATATGTTGTTACCTAGTTGGCAAATACATTGTCTGTGGTGGCACATTGGAATCAAACTCATATTTTTCTGTTTCCTTTGTCATCCTTGTTCCAGTTTGCCAGTCAAGCAGGGTCAGCTTCTCAGCTCCTGCCCTGTAGAAGCTGTAACCCCAGCTCATTCTCAGCTCCATCTAACACCTGGCAGCTCATTCTGGGCACCAGAGTTTCAGTCAGTTCTTAAAGTTTGCCTGACCTAACTCATTTCTCCCACCTTCCATAAGCAACCAAAAATAAACAGCTTCTTTTGTTTTGTTTTATTTTGAAGGCTTGTAATGCCTCTGTCTTGTCTTCTCCTATTAGTTTTTAATTCTCCCTCTATTCCCATGTTCAGTTTCAGTTTAACCTTGTATTTTACAAACTGATTTTAAGAAACTAAGCCATTTGACAATAAAATACAGAGAGTAGACAGTTATGTTACCATTTTAGACATACCAAAAAACTTAAGAGATAAGAGGATTGGCAATTCTTCAAATGCAGAAAGGTGGCCAAATGAAAAATGGCTTCACTAATGAAATCCAATATGTATTGATGGTCTTTTCAAAGGGCTGCCTTGCATCTTATCAGAATTTTGGTGCATTGGGGTTTCAGCAGAATCAGCTAGGCAGAGCCCCAGAGGCCAGGCAGCTCCAGTGGGCATGGCAGATTCTCTAGGAAAGCACCTGAAAGAGGCATGAGAAAGGAATTAAGGTGTAGAAACAGAGCAGACAGATGGCTAGTGATGGGAATGCCTGGTCACTGATAACCCATACTTTATCCCAGTTCTAGAGGCTAGGTACAGAGAACCAAGAAGAGGTCATGACTAAGGCCAGTTACCATGTAAAGAACCGGTGCTTCATCATTAGCAGAAAGCATGGAGCCCACTGACCAGAACTAGGGTGGAGAAAATCTGACCTGAAATTCACCACTTGCGTGGGGTTCCTTAGATTCTTTTGACTAGAATTGATTTGTTGATTTCATTTATCCACTTAACAAATAAGCATTTTTTGAGTACCACTTATCTGCCTGATATTATTCTAGGATCTGGGTTAAGTGGCCTCCACTGTGTGGACTGAAGGGCTGTAGGGCAGAACACTAGTTGAAAATGCCTGTGGATGTAATGAAATTCAAAGTAAGAGGACCATGGGAGCTTCAGAAATATATGCAGAAACCCCAACTTGCTCAGTAACAATAAAAAAAAAGATAAAGAAATTTCGAGGTCTGTGCCAGAATTTCAGGGGAAAAAAAAAAAAGCTAAATCTGAATGAAAATAGATTTGAAACCACTCAACCACAAAAACATAATTGAAACCTAGAGAGAAAACCATCAAGCTGTTAAGTGTTCACATCTGGCTGGTGGAAATGTGAATGGATGTTTATTTTCTTCTTTTTGCTTTATAGTATACCTGCCCAAGTGTTCTACAACTGTCTGTAATAATTTTATAATTAAAAAGATTGATGTTCAGATGAACTTCTATCTCACCCTAAACACAATGGAGAAAGGGAAGTAATTCAACATATTTAAGGCTAATGAATTTTTTATTACTCCCAAAGCCTAATTAAAACCTAATTCAGGAAAGCAAAGATTTTACATTTCTAATTTCTGTAGCATCTTTCTTGTGACTTTCAAACTCTCCTTTATGTGTGTAAAGCCAAAATCAACCAATCTAAGTCCCTTTAAGACTACACATGTGTGATCGGTAAACCAACACCCTTATTAGGTATCAAAGAGAAAGAAGAAACTGAGTAATAGGGAACTTTTTTCCATGTTTTACATGCAACTATAAAATCAGTATCTAAATCGAAAGCATAATTCTTACATTAAAGTCTTGACAATTTTCCAATCTGTTGCAAGCTTGGAAAAGCCCAAATTTTGCAAATAGTGATTTATTTCCTTGCTAGCTAAAATTTTGAAATAAAGTCAGAAAATTACATGTGCAAAGGATTCTAAGGATGGCTAGCTCAGTGGAGTCCCCTGGTGCTTTGTGCCTCTGCTGCTGCTGCTGCTAAGTCACTTCAGTCGTTTCCAACTCTGTGCGACCCCATAGACGGCAGCCCACCAGGCACCACCGTCCCTGGGATTCTCCAGGCAAGAACACTGGAGTGGGTTGCCATTTCCTTCTCCAGTGCATGAAAGTGAAAAGTGAAAGTGAAGTCGCTCAGTCATGTCCGACTCTTAGCGACCCCATGGACTGCAGCCTACCAGGCTCCTCCGTCCATGGGACTTTCCAGGCAAGAGTACTGGAGTGGGGTGCCATTGTTTGTGCCTCTAGCATAATAATATGATGAGAACCAAGACAGGTAATAAGTTCTCTATATGTTGTTTTTCCTTCTTCTCCCAACCCTGAACATGCCTCTCCTTTCGTATTCCCCACCTCAGTTAATGACCGCACCATTCTGCCAATCCTCCATACTTAGATGTCCTACATGCTTCACCAACTTCCTTTTTCTCTTCACCGATGTTTAGCTGGACACCAGATCCTACTAGTTCAACCTAGGAGAGAGCCTCCTCTGTTCTGCACCATCCTACTATGTTAATTCATGCCCGCAGCATCCCTCCTTGATGACTGGTACACCTTCCCAGCTACTCATGATGCCCTGCTCTAGACTCCCCTTCCCTAATCTGTCTTCCTCACTAGCAGATATTTTTTTATTTATTATTTTTTTTGCAGATATTTTTAAAAACAACTTAATCAAGGCATCCCCTTTTCTAAAATCTTTCAAGGATTTCTATTCCAGCCTCAGTAAGCTTCTTACTGCCATCTCCCTGGACATATTTTGAGAACCACAAATCTAGACAGACTACAGTGACCCATGAAGCATCTGACGAGCCACTAACCTGATCCTTTTAGGCTTTCTTCTCACCTTATATTGGTGCTGTGGCCCAGATGTCTAGAGACTCCATTTCTCACATGAAGGAGACACAGCTGGTGCCCAGATGTCATTCCTGCAACAAATCTGCGATTGATTGTCCAGACATAGCTTTCTTAACCATTGGCCAAAGATTCAGAATGCTTTTTTCATTTTTAAGTGAGGTCAGTTTTATTAAAAAAAAATTAATTTTTAAAAAATTTTCCCAACAACAATATACTATTTATTATTGTCATTTTTTCCTTTCTGATTTTTAAATGGCAGAACAATGAAGGTAAAGGATATTCGCAGTCTCAGAGAAAAAGATTTAAGAAACATTGTGTACTGTCTCAGCTAGATCTTTGTTTTACAGACAGAAAATAGAGACCTAGAAAAGTCAACTGACTTGTTCAAGTTCAGTCATCTAGAAACCGGAGGAGCTAGGGAACTCTCCCTGATGCCAGCACTGTCCCTGCCAATCTCACAGAATGTACTTCATTCACCTTTTAGGAAATTTCATAGCAAGCTCTTTAAAAGAAGGCAGATGGCTAAAGTCAGTGTTTGCACTCTGAGCACTTAGAGGTCATAGTGATTTGGAGGCTTTGCCCTTGAGGGTAATTGCTCCCTGTGGCTGCCAAGGCAGAAATAGGGCCCTGACAAGGAAACCAAAGCACCCATGGAGTCACAAAGAATGGTCTGACATCTTAACACCAGTCCTGTTTTCTTCTGCACAGATGGGTTTCATCTGTCCAACAAGGACTCGGACTAGTTTGACCCCACTCTAGAGTAGCCCTGCCAGATTGCTTATGGCTTGTGCTGCATGCTACGTCGCTTCAGTCATGTCCAGTTCTTTGTGATCCCGTGGACTATAGCCTGCCAGGCTCCTCTGTCCTTGAGATTGTCCCAGCAAGAATACTGGAATGTGTTGCCATGGCCCCCTCCAGAGGGATCTTCCTGACCCAGGGGTCAAACCCATGTCTCTTACATTTCCTGCATTGGCAGGCGGGTTCTTTACCACTAGTGCCACCTAGGAAGCCCTGCTTATGGCTTAAATTCTGGGTAGTTGGACAGGGCTCATTGGTTTTCCCTGGGATAAGAGGCTGCCACCAATTTTGAGCTGGCTCTGGGTGTGTGTTAATTTCCTTTACTTGCTCCAGATATGAATTCACCCTTTCCCACTTTGGCCTTCCTCTTTCTTTTCAACAAATATTTGCTGAAGATTCACTCAGCACGTAATGCAGCATTAAGAACAGTGAGGGAAATGTGTTAACATCTTGTTGTCTGCACATCACACTCTATTTTTTTCAGTTTCTCATCTGTCAGGTGTCCTGAACTAGCCTCTTTAATCCTATTCTGTTAACATAATTCTAATCAGCAGTCAAAGGCGGCTAATGGCCGAGTCTAATGGCTGATCAATTGCTAAAGACCGTTCAACCACGATAGCTGTGGCCCACTGTTCAGTGTGTTGCACTTGATTTGAAGTCCAAACTGTTAGTGAAACAGTATGACACTTTCCAGTGCAGTCATTTTATGGTTCTTTTGGGAAAAGAACCTTTTCTCCAACACACTGGAGAAGCAGTATAATATGGGAATTTCCAGCCTAACCTCTGGAGCCAGATTGCCTGAGCTGAAATCTCACTTTTGAGACACACCTACTGTCTGTGTAACACTGAGCAATTTGCCTAACCTCCTTGTATCTCTGTGCATTTTGTAAAGTGTGAAAAAAAATAGGACCTTAGAATTATTGTGAAAATTAAATTAGTTAATCCACATAAAGTGTTTAGAGCAGGACTTCACTATTATTTTATTTTGAACCTCAACATAGAACGTAGAGACAAAATAAAGAGCTCAAAGTTAAGTTCGCAGTCCCTCCATCTTGCCTTCCCCAAGATTCCTCCGCAGAGCCCTGTTTGAAAAAAGTTAACTGTTAAAGTTCTGGTGCATGGGTGTTACCAAGGGAATTGCTCAAACAGTAGGGTGTCTCTTCAGTGGTGTTCTAATTCTAGTAGTACAGTTCTTCTCTGAAAAGCCCATTCAAACTTTATACACTCTGGTGAATATAAAGATGAAAACATCGTCATGCTACTACTGGCGTTGCCCTGTGTGATCTAGTCCAGTTGGAGAAAATACCAGTAGACCTGCATCACTGCCTCTTACAGAGGACTAGTGAGAAATTAATCCACCAGTTCAACAAACAGCTGCTGAGTACCGCTCCATTGAAGCTGATGGCAGTGCAATGCTGAGAGACAGTGTAGGGGGAAGCACTGCTGAGGCTGGGTGTCCCTGCGTGCTCAGTTGCCTCCGACTCTTTGCAGCCCTATGCGCTGTAGCCCATCAGGCTCCTTTGCCCATGGGATTTCCCAGGCAAGAATCAGATCAGATCAGATCAGTCGCTCAGTCGTGTCCGACTCTTTGCGACCCCATGAACCGCAGCACGCCAGGCCTCCCTGTCCATCACCAGCTCCCGGAGGTCACTCAGACCCGCATCCATCGAGTCAGTGATGCCATCCAGCCATCTCATCCTCTGTCGTCCCCTTCTCCTCCTGCCCTCAATCCCTCCCAGCATCAGAGTCTTCTCCAATGAGTCAACTCTTCGCATGAGGTGGCCAAAATACTGGAGTTTCAGCTTTAGCATCATTCCTTCTAAAGAAATTCCAGGATTGATCTCCTTCAGAATGGACTGGTTGGATCTTCTTGCAGTCCAAGGGACTCTCAAGAGTCTTCTCCAACACCACAGTTCAAAAGCATCAATTCTTCGGCGCTCAGCCTTCTTCACAGTCCAGCTCTCACATCCATACATAACCACAGGAAAGACCATAGCCTTGACTAGGCGAAACTTTGTTGGCAAAGTGATGTCTCTGCTTTTGAATATGCTATCTAGGTTGGTCATAACTTTCCTTCCAAGGAGTAAGCATCTTTTAATTTCATGGCTGCAGTCACCATCTGCAGTGATTTTGGAGCCCAGAAAAATAAAGTCTGACACTGTTTCCACTGTTTCCCCATCTATTTCCCATGCAGTGATGGGACCAGATGCCATGATCTTCGTTTTCTGAATGTTGAGCTTTAAGCCAACCTTTTCACTCTCCACTTTCACTTTCATCAAGAGGCTTTTTAGCCCCTCTTCACTTTCTGCCATAAGAGTGGTGTCATCTGCATATCTGAGGTTATTGATATTTCTCCCGGCAATCTTGATTCCAACTTCTGTTTCTTCCAGTCCAGCATTTCTCATGATGCTGGACTGGAAGAATACTGGAGCACATTGCTGTTTCTTACTCCAGGGGATCTTTCCGACCCAGTAATTGAACCCGAGTCTCCTGTGTCTCTTGAATTGGCGAGCGGGTTCTTTACCACTTTGCCACCCAAGGCTCGAAGCTGATGATAATATGTGTAGGGAAGGAGGGAAGGATCAAGGAGGGGTCATCAGGAAGGAACCCTGAAGCTCTCAAAGGCCTGGTGCAGATGTTGAATGACAAACAGGCATTCTAGGCAGAAGAATCAACTGTTGTGAGCTTTTCCTCCAATTATCCCCACCATAAATGGAAGAATCACACAATAAACCAACTTACTATTTCTCGTATATCATTACCCAGATACCAGCCCATTAGCTGAATATTCTTTATCTACCTTCTAGTCCATTTATACTTTACTTGAACACATTTTATTCTCCTGAGCTCGTAAATTCTTAAAATGTTCCCCCTAGCGTTTACCAGGAGGGGATTTTTTTTTTCATTTCTTATTTATTCCTGGTCAGTAAACTGATGCTTCTAGGATATTCAGAGCTTGATCATTCTGATCATCATTCTGAATTGAAATGAATGACTAATAATCTGCTCTTCACACCAACTCTGAAGAGCTCCTCCAGCCTGCCAGTGCACGCACATAAGTGTTCCCCATGGTTCACACTTTGTAGCATCCACTGGGCCCAGCATAGCTCCTCTGTGCTGAGCAGTAAGTATCATTACACACCATCTGTTTTGTCAGGCCCAATATCCCTTTTGCTTGAAATACTGCTTGATTCCCCAGATTTGCTGCGTATAAAATTTCTTGTGTGCCTTTGTCAGTTTTCTTATCTTTTTGTCTCATAGCACTGCCAGCGGAACACAACAGGCGAGCACTGTGAGAAGTGTCTAGATGGTTATATTGGAGATGCCATCAGGGGACCCCCCGGTTCTGCCAGCCATGCCCCTGCCCCCTGCCTCATGTTGCCAAGTAAGTCTTAAAGGAAAATAGCCTTTTACACTGCCTGTCCCCTTTGTTTTTCTTTTCTTTTTTCTCCCTATACAGAGTTTTAGGGTTTTTGTACAATCAAAATTGAGTATCTCCTGTTGTAATGAGATTGGAAAAGATATAGGAAAGTTTTCTAGCCCGAATCCACTTTCAGGAAAACTTAAAACACTTGCAGCGTAGGTGATGACTCTGTTCCCTAAATATTGGCAGTGGGTTCCAGGACACATCACAGACACAGTGAAGTTTCCCAAGCTTTATAAGCAAGACTAGTCTCATTGTTTCTCGGCTATCCATTGACCTAGAGAAATTTCAAGTGGTGATGCCAACAGACATTGTAACTCAGTGTTTTCAGTAGTAGTAGTTTCTTCTGACTCCCACAAAGCAGACCTTTTCGACATGTGGCAGCTAAGTAGATTTTCAGTTAGAAATAGAGCATAGATATACAGAGTGCTTTAAACCAGTCAGCACATAGAAGATTTCTGAGAAAATGAATTTTCACTTCTGGCTATGTTTCCTGAATGAGAAGTTAAAGACAATATGCATACATCTTAGTTGAAATAAATGGAATTCTTTTCAGGCACATATATGTATAAATCCAGTAGTCAAGTCAGGACTAGTCATTTTATTGGCTTAAAAATGTAGAATGTAGAATTAAAATGATGTAATGGTATTTCGTTTTCCAACATTTTGCATACTCTGTATCAGGTGCTCTTCTGATTGTTTGGATGTAATATTTCCTTGATAGTTGTTGTAAAGATTAAATAATGCATATAAAGTAACTAGAAAAAGTCCTGAATGCCTTACATACACACTCTCTCTCTCTCACACACATACACACACACACACTTTCTTGTTTTCTTTTTTATTATGGCTTAATACAGGATATTGAAGATCGTTCCCTGTGCTATATAATAGGATCTTGGTGTTTATCCACTCTATGTATAATAGCTCACATCAGCTAACCTCAAACTCCCAATCCGTCCCTCTCCCACCCATCTCAGGCCACCTGACAGCCACCAGTCTGTTCCCTATGTCTGTGAATCAGTTTCTGTCCCATAGATAAGTTCATTTGTGTCATATATTCGATTCCATGTATAAGTAATATCATCACACGTACTTTGTTATAAAGAGAAAAGAGATGACAGCCAAGTTTCCCCCTGTTTTCCCCTTTATTGAACACCAGTGTCATCTAACATTTCACCTCATAGCTTGTGGTTTGTTCAGAGCCTCTGATGAGTCTGGCAGGCAGTGAAGAAGTCAAAAGCTTTACAGTCCCATCTTTCTTTAGAAACCATTAAACTGCCTTAGCCCTTGCTTTGTGACTTTTCCTGTTCAGTGGTATTAATAATGTGTACAGAATGGATGGTACTGAGAGTGGGAGTAGAAAACTCCAACACTGTGCTCTGTTATTTTTATTCAAGCATGTCCTGATTTATGAGCTCCCTTTGCTTCATCTAGATATATTATTTAATTGTTCATTAATATTCTGCTCTCAAGCTTGAGTCTTAACCATATCTGATAGCGTGTTCAATGTGCCGTTCTCTTACCGTGGTGTAGTTATTTTGTTTAATATATTTACCTCCAACTTTCTAATAACGGGTTTCACTCATTCTCCCACATGAACAAAGTTGTTATACAGCATCATCTGCTCACAGCAGGTTTATAAGATTAGAGCTGCAGTTTCTTTAGAAATTAACAGATGAATTAGAAAGGTAATCCCAAATTCTTCAGTGTGTTGTCTGACTTTTGTACATTTTTGCACCATACATACGACAATTACTTATCTAAATTATGTGACATTAATGCTTTGATATATGAAGCTTCTGGAACCTCATTGGCTGAGAAGTTTTATCTATATAAAATCATTAAATATTAATCAAGCACTTACTGTGTGCCAATCATGTACTGGTTGTTGGTCACAGTTGTGAATAGAATGGTCAAAAACTCCTATATTCCTTAAAATAGACCAGATTACAACAGTATTTTGATGCTTCTAAAGCATATGACCTTTTTATCTATGAGACAGATTATCCAGTGTCTTAGTTCATCGAGAAGCTCTTTTGAAGACTGTTAATGCTTTTAAATAAAATAAGCAGATACTTGCCAGTTGGGTAATTAGCTTCATGTCTTAAAAGAGAAAACAGAGGTAGTTCCATAGGCACCAAGAAATACCATTTCCACCCATGTTCTTTCTCTGCATGTGTGTATAGATCTGAGTTCAAAAGAGCAATTGAGGAACTTAGGGAATGGATTGTGCAGTTAGGTACATATTCACAGATATTCATAGATATAAAAGCTGAAGTTTCTAGAGGACAGATTTGAGATGAAAAAACCTGTTGAAAATTAACACAAAAGCAAAAATATACAACCTGTAAGTAAAGAACATATGTGAGAGTATGGAGGAATGGGGAAGGGTAGGAGAGATCTGCGCTCTCTGTAGCGGCAATAGTTCTATTTCCTGAATCCCTTCGGGGAAAAAACTGGCTCCAAAAAGCTGGGAGTAGTCTGCAATCATAGAACAGGACAAATTGGCCTGGATCCTATAAAGTGCTAGTCTTTCATCTGGCCTTATTATTGACTGAGTTAACTAATCTCAAATACTAATCAAATATCATATAAAATCAGACTCCCCAGTGCCTCTTTCAGCTTTTCTTAAAATTCATATTGCTGCTTTCTATAAAAATCATTCATATTGCTGCTTTCTATAAAAATCAAAGTGCCAGAACTTTTATTTGAGCTTTCAGAAAGGCACCATGTGTGGAATCTCAGTTTCGTTAGAAAGATATACTAGTTGAGCCTACAGACCCAGGATTTGGATGCCCAGTTACAAGAGCCACATCTGAAAGCAAGAAAGTGATGCTTGAGGGAGTTTTGCAAACAAACAGTGCTGAGTCTGTTTTCCTTTAAGTTCCCTGAGGGTTTTCAAAAGCATGACTCCCTTCCACTTGGAAAGGGCACCATGGTTGTTAGTGTGGCCTGAGAAAGGCGAAGTGATTTCATTTCCCTAGCGCCAAACAGACTTTAGCCTAAGCAAAATGTAAACAGTTAATGCTGATGAAAAACCAAAAAAGGAGCTCTTGATGGCCCTACTGCCTCTGCATCTCCCTCCACCAAGACCAGTGGTCACATAGCTGTTCCCAGGGTCCATTTACACAGACCTCAGTTATTTATTTGGGGTTTGGCCAAACATCCTCCATGTCTACTAGTAATTGCTCCAAGTAAGGAAAATGTCATCTGTTTATAACAGTAGGATGTTAGCTCAAAAAAGATAGCTTCAGGCAGATATTTCATTCCTTCAAGCCATGGGTGGGCCACTGGGTGGAACATCTTCAAAGAAATATGCATGTTCTGGATGCTTAACTGATGGTGTTTCTTTAAGGAGGCTGAGGAATAAGAATAAGAAAAATAAAGGATAAATGCCAAAGAAATGTAATTCATTGGAGTGTTTTTAACCAAACTGTTAGAGAAAATAAATTGTGTGTACTGCCTTTTACTGAGAAGCACATGTTGTTTTCTGATTGATTTTATAAATGTATTCACACAAAGCAAACATATCCATTTGCTTTCCTCCAAAGACCATTAGGTCTTTGCTGATACATGCAGAAATGTGAGAACAGCAGGTCACGCTCCATGGATTGTACGCTACCTAAGCCAAAACTAATTTAAAAGTCTTTAAAATTTTGTATACCATCCTCATAGGGATAGATTCCTGTCAATGTAGAATTTTCAAAACGTATAGAGTAATATTTCATTTCCCTGCCTTGATAATTAAAATATTTATTCTGCTGAAACAATGTTTGTTTGTTTTCTGTTCTGTGTCATACTTTTTATTATCAAAAAAAGAAAAAGAATCAAGAGAGAGGGTTTCATGGACTAGAATCCTTTTACTGTGGGTTCTATTTTTCGCTTGAGTACTTGCTTTGTGACTTTGGTCAGTTTAGCCAGTCCCTACACCCTTTATTCCCAACCCTTAAGGTACACATGAAAGAAATTAAAGTTCTGTGGACATTATAAAGCATAGTTTAGAACTGGCTCATGACATTGAAGAGTAAAAGAGAGCTAATGCAGGAAAAAAGAGGAAAACTTTCAACATCGGTGAACCGTGAACTTCCTGATGTTCAAGCTGGTTTTAGAAAAGGCAGAGGAACCAGAGATCAAATTGCCAACATCCGCTGGATCATGGAAAAAGCAAGAGAGTTCCAGAAAAACATCGATTTCTGCTTTATTGACTATGCCAAAGCCTTTGACTGTGTGGATCACAATAAACTATGGAAAATTCTGAAAGAGATGGGAATACCAGACCACCTGATCTGCCTCTTAAGAAATCTGTATGCAGGTCAGGAAGCAACAGTTAGAACTGGTCATGGAACAACAGACTGGTTCCAAATAGGAAAAGGAGTACGTCAAGGCTGCATATTGTCACCATGTTTATTTAACTTATATGCAGAGTACATCATGAGAAATGCTGGACTGGAAGAAACAGAAGTTGGAATCAAGATTGCCGGGAGAAATATCAATAACCTCAGATATGCAGATGACACCACTCTTATGGCAGAAAGTGAGGAGGGGCTAAAAAGCCTCTTGATGAAAGTGAAAGTGGAGAGTGAAAAGGTTGGCTTAAAGCTCAACATTCAGAAAACGAAGATCATGGCATCTGGTCCCATCACTGCATGGGAAATAGATGGGGAAACAGTGGAAACAGTGTCAGACTTTCTTTTTCTGGGCTCCAAAATCACTGCAGATGGTGACTGCAGCCATGAAATTAAAAGACGCTTGCTCCTTGGAAGGAAAGTTATGACCAACCTAGATAGCATATTCAAAAGCAGAGACATTACTTTACCAACAAAGGTTCGCCTAGTCAAGGCTATGGTCTTTCCTGTGGTCATGTATGGATGTGAGAGTTGGACTGTGAAGAAGGCTGAGCGCTGAAGAATTGATGCTTTTGAACTGTGGTATTGGAGAAGACTCTTGAGAGTCCCTTGGACTGCAAGAAGATCCAACCAGTCCATTCTGAAGGAGATCAATCCTGGAATTTCTTTAGAAGGAATGATGCTAAAGCTGAAACTCCAATATTTTGGCCACCTCATGCGAAGAGTTGACTCATTGGAGAAGACTCTGATGCTGGGAGGGATTGAGGGCAGGAGGAGAAGGGGACGACAGAGGATGAGATGGCTGGATGGCATCACTGACTCGATGGATGCGAGTCTGAGTGACCTCCGGGAGCTGGTGATGGACAGGGAGGCCTGGCGTGCTGCGGTTCATGGGGTCGCAAAGAGTCGGACACGACTGAGCGACTGATCTGATCTGATCTGAATGCAGGAAAAAAGAGGAAAACTTTCAACATCACAGAAAGTGATGGAAAAAAGAGAAAATTCTCATATGAATCTAAAATCACAGGTAAAATTTGCTTATTTTATATCCAGCTTTGGAATATGTGGTTTAGACTTGCATTAAATACACACACACACACACACACACACACACACACACACACACACATACATGATGTTCTGCAAATTCCCACTGTTTCAAGTCAAAATAATGAAGTGCCTCTATGGAAAAATAAATGAGGTAGACACAAAAGATGTCACCAGTGGTGTGTCACTTTCTGTCTGAGCCTGATATTCTAAGCTTTCCTAAAAGGAGGGAGATTTAATTTAAATGAAGCAAGTGATCATACCCATTTGACCTTGAGGGGGACCAAGGTAGAGATGATCTAATCAAAATTAAGACAGCCTCTTCAGTGATGTATGGAATTGACTTCTAATATTCTCTTTCAATTCTAGTTTTGCAGAGTCCTGCTATAGGAAAAACGGAGCTGTTCGGTGTATTTGTAAAGAAAACTATGCTGGACCTAATTGTGAAAGGTAGGCTCCTGAACACCCCTATGCTCTGTGATGGTAAAAGGAAACTTCCTGTTTCCTATATTCATCAGTTCTGCCATGCTCTCATTCAATAGGTCTTAAGAAGCAATGAGGGATAGCATTTCAGAAGCCTGTAGGGGAACTTTCCCAAACCCCATGCTGTAGATACAACTATAAGAATGCTCCCTAGGGACTTCCCGGGTGGTCCAGTGGATAAGAATCTGCCCGCTAATGCAGGGGACCACGGGTTCAGTCCCTGGATGGGGACGATCCCACGTGCCACAGAGCAACTAAATCCGTGTGCCACAACTACTGAAACCTGTGCTGTCTAGAGCCTGTGCTCCACAACAGGAGAATACACTGCAATGAGACGCCTGTGCACCACAGCTGGAGAGTAGCCCGAGCAGCAACAAAGACTCAGTGGAGTCAAAAGTAAGTTAATTAGTTAAAAAAAAGAATGTTCCATAGGTGTCCATAGCTACATCACAGGATAAATGGGTAAGGAAAGAGGAAAAAGAATGTCTGTATTTTGAACAGATGGTTTTGGCAACGGTCCTTTCTCTCTCTCTCTCACTGAGAACTAGTAGTACAATAATTAATGTTCAAAAGAGAGGGAGAAAGAGAGAAAGACTTCTTCAGGCATTCCTGTATTAACTGGTCAGTTAACAGTGATACATTGAAAAAGGCACAAACCTATTATTTAACCTATTTTTTATACCATTTCCTCTCCTGAAAAGTAATTCCATGAGTTTGGATTTTCTGAATGCCTTTTTTGGTATTTATACCTAACACTTTTTTAAGTTGCTTTGGGCTTTGCTCAAACAGGAAAGGACTTGGCAAGCAAGAGCACACGGCTTCCCACCAAATGATTTCTGGCAAGATATTTCCCATCTTCCCTCAGCTGCTCACAGGTTTCTAAGATAAAAGGGCTTTCACTAAAAGAGTCTCACAGAGGCCTTCTTATTTTTAACACAAATGCCATTAACGTCGGCCTCCCCATGTGTTTAGGCAGCAAAATGATGCATAGTGTTCTCAAGAGAGGGAAGGAAGGGCCAGAAAGGACCAGTCAGACATCTAGTCCCATTATCCCCACTGCCGTGGGGCGCTCACTTCACACAGTGCAGTGTCTACTGCCCTAGGTGGGGCTCACAGACTCAGCCTAGAGTTCAGAAGGTAAACCTTAATTACCATTTCACATCCAAAGAAAATACCCTCCATCTCTCAAAGTGTAGCTCTGGAACTCTTTTGAAAAAGCCAGAGTGTCTATGGAACGTAGAAAATCTCTATTTTGAGGAGATTGTTATTGTAATTGTTAAATATGGAAAATACGGATAATTCTTTTGCTAAAGAGTTATGGGATTTTCCCCCCTTTTTACTGTAAGGGAAGAGGAACATGAAAGCTAAGAGACCATGTGAATGTCATCCTTTAGGGGGACTGCTAGAGATGATCAGATGACCTTTGGCTGATGACTGTTGCTGACCTGCACATTCTGTATTTCTTTATGTGGGGGCCCAGGGATGTGAGCCATCTGATTTACTCACTATCTGGCTCCCCAGGGATGTGAGAGGTTGTTCATCAGCCAGGGATGGAGCTTCTCATCAGTGTCTGAGGTTAAACTCAGTTTAGTCTGATAAGAATTGAGCAATATTCCTGGCTAATGGGTGCTGGATGGCTCATGAGAGGGGAATTAATATCTTAGAGTCCTGCTGACCGAACACACATTCCCCCAGAAGTGAAGTAATCTGGCCCCCAAGGGCTCAGCTCTGCAGAGTCACACAGGGGTGTGGATAGGGTTCTGTCGGCGACACTGGGGGGCCTGGCACAAGACAGCATGTACCCTCAGACGTGGAGCTGTGGGTGATAAATCCCCCGGCACACATTGGAGGCTCCTGGAACCTGGCATTAATCAGCAAGGCTCAGTGAGATCTGCTGCTTAGCTGGACCTGGATTGATAGGATGGAGGGGAGAGCACCAGTTTGGGAGGTGGAAGTAAAGTGCTGAGATGCAGTGTCAGCCTGGCTGAGTCCATCTCTCAGCTTTGGATTCCTTTGTGATCCCTTTGTGATTCTCCTGGGTAAGGTATTTGATCTCTGTGTGGCAATTTCCACGTCTCTAGAAAAGAAAAAAAATGAAAAATGCCCACCTCATAAGACTGGTGTGAGGAATACTGTGAAGTTCTTAGTATGGCACCTGGGACTTAATAAATGCTCAATAATAATTAACTGATGACAGTGTGAGTCATTGTGCTGATTGTCCTGTTTCCACCACTGGCATAATGTGTGCTTGGGACCAGTTGGCTTGTTTCCCTAAATCTGTTTCCTTAACTAGAAATGGTGCCTTTACTATGATTGTCTCTTATCATAGTAAGAGACTATGCCTGCCTCAGCAGGCATAACTACCTGCCTCAGCCTCATAACTACCCCTAGAGGTGCTCATATTTTATCATTTTGCAGGTGAACCAGGATTTGGGAAGTTTGGGCTAAACATTTGTATTCTTCTCCCATTCTGCTTTTCCCAAATGTCTTCCTAAGAGTCTCCTATTTTAAACATTGATGATTAATGAGCTAGATGAACTTCTGATATGGAGGAGAAAAATGGTTAATCTGTTGCCTGGATTCTGTCTGACAGGAGGCTACATCTACAGGGGCGCTGGAAGTAAGCGTCTCTTCTGAGGCCTTTCATCTGCTTTAGGGGAGGATCACTTAGGGCAAATTTCTTCATATTTCCTGTCCATCCTTCCTCACACCCTGCTCTTTTAAAGAGAATAATGTACTGAGGTCTTTTACATTAAAAACTGACCTGATAATCCAGGGAACTCTTCCTCAAAATAGAATTGACCACGAAAACAGATTGTGGTGGAGTGGGTAGGGATGCGATACAGGTAAGATATGGTCTCTTGTCCTCAATGAAGTCAAAGCTAGGGGAGCAGACAAACCACAAAAGCATTGATTGCCAGACAGAAAAAAGGAAACGCCAAAGAGAAGGCTAGCAGAGGCTCTTCACAACTGTAGTGGAAGGAGAGAGTTCCTTCCCATGGAGGGGCTGGGTCATCTCACAGGAGGTAGCCTCAGCTGCCTGTGATTTCTTTGACTCTGGAACTGAGGGGAGGGAGGTCTCTGTTTTGAGTTTAATCATCAGATTGTTAAGTTTTTCCAGTTAAACTTTATCTAATATGTTTTCAGTTAATTTGTAAACTCAAATCCGCCCACAAGATTTTTTCAAAATATGTAGCTCGTTTGTATGGCTATCTCATTCATCCAAACAAGAATGTACTGGGTGTTTCTGTACTTAGAGATCTTTTAAAGGTGGTTTTCAAGTCTGACTTTGTGTATGTATCTCCTGGAAACCTTTGGATTCCCAGGCCCTGCCTAAACCCCCTCCGTGCCCCACTGAAAAGAGACCTCTCAGGTGAGGCTGGGGGACCCATATTTTGACTCCCCGTTGGGTTCTCACAGCAATCATCTCACTGGCTTGTGAACTACTGCTCTGTTTCAACCTTTGATACCACACTCACAAACAATAAAATAGTGTTTCCCAAACTGGGACACAAGAGCCACAGGTGTCCTCAGAAATATTTGTGGAGGTTCATGGGTTCTCAGTGAGATTTTTCTTAATTTTGTGTTTTATTTCAGTGATAATCTCGAGGAGAAAAAGTTCACTCAAACATGTTCTATACATTCTGTAGTACCATGTTATAATAGAGGAGGATCTATCTGCCTCAGAGCTAATGGCTGATGGTGTGTCAGTGAGACATTACAGACAGCTGGAGGTCCAAAGACATGACATTGAGGCAAACTGAGTCATCATACAGCAGAAGATAATAAGAAGAGGTGCCAAGACCAGAAGAAGTATACAAAAAAATCTTAATGACCCAGATAACCATGATGGAGTGATCAGTCACCTAGAGCCAAACATCCTGGAATGCAAAGTCAAATGGGCTTTATGAAACATCACTACCAACAAAGCTAGTGGAGGTAATAGAATTCCAGTTGAGCTATTTCAAATCCTAAAAGATGATGCTCTTAAAGTGCCGCACTCTATATGCCAGCAAATTTGGAAAACTTAGCAGTGGCCACAGGACTGGAAAAGGTCAGTTTTCATTCCAGTCCCAAAAGAAAGGCAATGCCAAAGAATGTTCAAACTACCACACAATTACACTCATCTCACACGCTAGCAAAGTAATGCTTAAAATTCTCCAAGCCAGGCTTCAACAGTATGTGAACCATGAACTTCCAGATGTTCAAGCTAGATTTGGAAAAGGCAGAGGAACCAGAGATCAAATTGCCAACCTCCATTGGATCTTAGAAAAAGCAAAAGAGTTCCAGAAAACATCTACTTCTTTATTGACTATGCCAAAGCCTTTGACTGTGTGGATCACAACAAACTGTGGAAAATTCTTAAAGAAATGGGAATACCAGACCACCTTACCTGCCTCCTGAGAAATCTGTATGCAGGTCAGGAAGCAACAGTTAGAACTGGACATGGAACAGACTAGTTCCAAATCAGGAAAGGAATAGGTCAAGGCTATATATTGTCACCATGCTTATCTAACTTATATGCAGAGTACATCATGAAAAATGCCAGGCTGGATGAAGTACAAACTGGAATCAAGATTGCTGGGAGAAATATCAATAACTTCAGATACACAGATGACATGACCCTGATGGCAGAAAGTGAAGAACTAAAGAGCGTCTTGATGAAAGTAGAAGAGGAGAGTGAAAAGTTGGCTTAAAACTCAACATTAAGAAAACGAAGATCATGGCATCTGCTCCCATAACTTCATGGCAAATAGATGGGGAAACAATGAAAACAGTGACAGACTTTATTTTGGGGGGCTCCAAAATCACTGCAGATAGTGACTGCAGCCATGAAATTAAAAGACGCTTACTCCTTGGAAGAAAAGTTATAACCAACCTAGACAGCGTATTAAAAAGCAGAGACATTACTTTGCCAACAGAGGTCCATATAGTCAAAACTATAGTTTTTCCAGTAGTCGTGTATGGATGTGAGAGTTAGACCATAAAGAAGGCTGAGCACCAAAGAATTGATGCTTTTGAACTGTGGTGTTGGAGAAGACTTTTGAGAGTCCCTTGGACTGCAAGGAGATCCAACCAGTCCATCCTAAAGGAAATCAGTCCTGAATATTCATTGGCAGGACTGATGCTGAAGCTGAAACTCCAATACTTTGGCCACCTGATACAAAGAGCTGACTCATTGCAAAAGACCCTGATGCTGGAAAGATTGAAGGCAGGAGGAGAAGGAGACGACAGGATGAGATGGCTGGAGGGCATCACCAACTCAATGGACATGAGTTTGAGCAAGCTCCAGAAGTTGGTGATGGACAGGGAAGCCTGGAAAACTGCAGTCCATGGGGTCACAAAGAGTTGGACATGACTGGACAACTGAGCTGAACTGAACTGAGTCTTCACACAGCACAGGGCAAGTCATGCATGCTGCAGTCCAACGGTCCTCTACCCTGTCACATTGCAAATGGTCATTCAGTTGCAACAACATCATCTGTTGCGTGAATTATGCTGTTAATTTGAATTCGATTCATTTTATAGCTTTGTTGTGTTTTATTTGGAAATTTTATCCTGGTTTTTCAAGATATATAAGAGTCATAGACATAAAGAGTTACTACTTAGTTTTCTGTTTGAAGTAATTAAGGATGATTTAAGCAAACACTGGAAGAGATAGTCTATATAAATATTTTCCTTTTCACAAGGATCCATACAACATACATGTTTGAGCAACACTGGTCTAAAATGGGAAAGACATGAGCCTCTTTAGTACCATGCAAAATAGCTCAAACATGCTGGACTTCCCAGTTATTTAGCCTACTCTGGGTCCTGCCTGTCTCTTCCCAAAGCCCTTTCTTACCTCATAATTTAAACTCCCCATACTGGACCTGCTGCTCTTAACACCCACTGGGTCAGCTGTAGAGCTTACCACATATTTTGTTGCATTTAGGTGATGATCATGGTGATAGTGGTAAAAATAATCAGTAATATTTGCTAGTGCTTACTGTATGCCAGGTACTATTGTCAGCACTTTCTTTGCAGGCAATGATACATTTAAACCTCAAAGAAAAATCCTGTGAGATATCATTTTCATCCTTATTTAAAGAGAAAGAAAGTGGGACTTAGAGAGGTTAAGCCACTTGTTCAAACAATTTTTAAAAATCTCTTTGAACTGTGAGCTTCTCAACACTAGTATCTTATTTATGTCTCTCTTCATTCTTCCCCCATTAAAATATAGAATATTGTAGGCACTGAGTTACATTTGTTTCAGTAATGCTTCTTTAAAACTTTTTTTAACTAAAAATCCCCAAACTTTTATTATTTCTTTAAAGACTCCATGCAGTGACAAGAGTCAGACATTTCTTGCACCATTTGACACCCTACTTCTCACACCATGCCTGGAAAATCAAAGACCCAGAATTGAATAGAGGTTGCAGATGTAAGTTATCTTCTGATGCAAATAATTATAAAATGAACAATCATATGGACAGGAGTTTTGAATCTCATTCTTATTCAGAGTGACCTTCCCTCTGTTCCTAAATAGTACATTTTTAGTACATTTTAATTAGTAGTACATTTTAGTAGTACATTTTAAAGATGGATAGGCCTGAGACTCAGATCCTTGAGGAGATTTAATCTAAGGTCACACAATTAACCCTCATTGTTCAATGAAGAGTTTTCAGTTACTCAACATATATGATATCCATGCTCTAGGTAGTCCATATTGTCTCTTGTGGCAGCTTTAACAGTGTACCTTCATCCATTCAACTCTTTGGGGGATTGAGAGACATGCTGAAACCTTATGAAGATTTATTACATGGCTCTTATTGTATGCAGGTCAGGAAGCAACAGTTAGAATTGGACATGGAACAACAGACTGATTCCAAATAGGAAAAGGAGTACATCAAGGCTGTATATTGTCACCCTGCTTATTTAATTTATATGCAGTGTACATCATGAGAAACGCTGGACTGGAAGAAACACAAGCTGGAATCAAGATTGCCGGGAGAAATATCAATAACCTCAGATATGCAGATGACATCACCCTTATGGCAGAAAGTGAGTGAAGAGGAACTAAAAAGCCTCTTGATGAAAGTGAAAGTGGAGAGTGAAAAAGTTGGCTTAAAGCTCAACATTCAGAAAACGAAGATCATGGCATCCGGTCCCATCACTTCATGGGAAATAGATGGGGAAACAGTGGAAACAGTGTCAGACTTTGTTTTTTGGGCTCCAAAATCATTGCAGATGGTGACTGCAGCCATGAAATTAAAAGACGCTTACTCCTTGGAAGGAAAGTTATGACCCACCTAGATAGCATATTCAAAAGCAGAGACATTACTTTGCCAACAAAGGTCCGTCTAGTCAAGGCTATGGTTTTGCCAGTGGTCATGTATGGATGTGAGAGTTGGACTGTGAAGAAGGCTGAGTGCCAAAGAATTGATGCTTTTGAACTGTGGTGTTGGAGAAGACTCTTGAGAGTGCCTTGAACTGCAAGGAGATCCAACCAGTCCATTCTGAAGGAGATCAGCCCTGGGATTTCTTTGGAAGGAATGATGCTAACGCTGAACTCCAGTACTTTGGCCACCTCATGCGAAGAGTTGACTCATTGGAGAAGACTCTGATGCTGGGAGGGATTGGGGGCAGGAGGAGAAGAGGACGACAGAGGATGAGATGGCTGGATGGCATCACTGACTCGATCGATGGACGTGAGTCTGGGTGAACTCCGGGAGTTGGTGATGGACAGGGAGGCCTGGCGTGCTGCGATTCATGGGGTCGCAAAGAGTCGGACATGACTGAGTGACTGAACTCAACTGAACTGATTGCTTAAGGATCAGGAAATAAGAATGGGGCTGCTGCTGCTGCTAAGTCACTTCAGTCGTGTCCGACTCTGTGCGACCCCACAGACGGAAGCTCACCAGGCTCCCCCTTCCCTGGGATTCTCCAGGCAAGAACACTGGAGTGGGTTGCCATTTCCTTCTCCAATGCATGAAAGTGAAAAGTGAAAGGCAAGTCGCTCAGTCGTGTCTGACTCTCAGCGACCCCATGGACTGGAGCCTACCAGGCTCCTCCGTCCATGGAATTTTCCAGGCAAAAGTACTGGGGTGGGGTGCCATTGCCTTCCCCGCAAATTAAAGTAAATTTAAGGGAATCTGAAAATCTAACAGGAAAAACTGAACATAATATCATCAGAGACCATGATGATGACAGTGACAATGATTTTGATAATGACCTCGAACTTAGAAAAAAATAATGAAGAGGAAGAGGAAGCTAACATTTATTGAGGATTATATTATGATTATATTACGATGTATTATATTATATTATGATTCATTCCGAGATGGCACAGTGGTAAAGAGTGTGCCTTCCAGGGCAGGAGACTCAGGTTCGATCCGTGGGTTGGGAAGATCCCCTAGGGTAGGAAATGTATTCTTGCTGGGAATATCCCATGGACAGAGGAGCCTGGAAGGCTACAACCCATGGGCTCACAAAGAGTCAGACGCGCCTGAACATGCACCATATTATGATTTGGTGATTTAGTCTGATTCTTTATGCAAGCATCATGGTTTTCAAACTTAAGCTGTCAGACCTGTTATCTGTACAAAATTCTTCTTATAAGCCCTACTCTTGCCTGCTCCATTTCTGGATTCTTGCCCTGTGACCTGGAATGGGTTACTTATATTTCCCTAGCTTTAGTTCTCAGTCTTTTGTAGAGAAGTGGAGAGCATTTATCTGGCACCTACTGTGTAACAGATACTTTTTTTCTTTGTTTAATTTAACCCAAATGACTATAGAGCCATGTCCTCCTCAGAAAAGCTTCTTTGCCACCTGGGCTGGGAATTTTGGCACTTTTGATAAAAAGGCATTCGGTGAGGGCTAGAATGTAGCCCTGGGAAGAGAAGCAAAGGAGAAAGAGCAGAGGACAGGAAGAACACTACAAAAACTCCCCAAATAATAGTTTTTAGTAAAAAAAAAAAATTTTTGACCAAAATGTTTTTTCCAAAAGCATATCTTTTTTTCACCCCATTTTGCCAAATGATATGATCACTGACTGAAATGACAAAGTTCATATGCCACTGTTTTTTCATTTGCATTGTATATTTATCAGCTCTATTTTCTATGAGTGGATTACATCATTAGTATAACTAGAAATGAAATTATGGAAGCAAAAAAAAGTGCACCAGTCCTGGGCACCTGGACTCCAGTGCTGACTCTGAATCCAATTCCTGGTCCTTTTGTATCCTTTGTAATTTACTCTTAGAGGGCAGGAATTAGGCATATTAACAGATAGCATTTGATTACTCACCTGTTATATCATTAATGGGTTAATTAGTTGACTCATTAATGCCATACTTGGGGAGTGGAAAGAGTATAAACTTGGGAGTCCCACTCGATGCTTGGGCCGTGTAGTGGTGAACCAGTCATCCAGCTTCTTCGTAGTCAGGTTTCCTCATCTATAGACTTGGAGTCAGAGGGGGCTTAGTACAAAACCTTTGCGTTCTCAGGCTATAACATCTGTAGGGTTGAAGTTGGGACTGTGACTTCAGAGTTGCCTCTAAGACCGCCACCAAAAGATGTTCTTGAAATTCAAAGTAACTCAAAGTAGGTCTCTACTGTGGTTGAGATTCTGACTTAGAGAAGAGAGAGTTTGATTTTCTCTTGTATAAAACCAGGAGACTGCCTATGGAGATCAAAAAAAGTGGAATCAAACAGAGAAAAGAAAGTAACTGGCATCTGGCTTCTGTGAGCTTGGACAAGTCCGTTCACTCCCAGACCTCAGTCTCCCAGTTGCACACTGAGGTGGCAGATCCGCATCCCATTTTAGTGAGCCTAAGAATCCTAATATTCTGTTTGGTGGACTGCAGCCCAGGATAGTAATTCAATCCAGCCGTGAGTTCCACAGAGGAATGATGTATGCTGACTTGGGGACCAGAGGGCCTGTAAACTAGAGGTACAGAGACATAAGCATGAATAACAAAATGTATCAAACATTTCCTCTTTGTGGGTTGTGTGGCACTTAACATTCATTCTTATCTTCTTCATAGTCCTCGGTATCTAGAGTTTGTATAATTATGCCTAATTCCCTTCCTGTTCTTTCAGTGCATAGGCTGTGTGTTTTTCCTCTTCCTGTCTCTCCATGCCTTACACAAAGTAGACATGAATTGTCCTTCTGTTGGTTGAATTCACTCATTCATGTAAAGCAGCAGCAGTGTGACAGGGTGGAGTGAAGAAAAGAACATCAGGGTCAGAGGGTCTGGGTCACATGCTGTCACTTCCTGGCTGTACGAGACTGGGAAATCAAACTAGCCTCTCAACCTCAGAATGCCAGGCCTGGGTGCCCTCCCTCCTGGGTGTCTGTGGTAACTAAATAAACTTTCCTAGTTGAAGCCATGAGATGCAATGCAAGTGACTGAACATACACCATCATTACGATTACATCAAAAAACCGAGACAGGAATAAAGCCTGGGAAAACATACGCAAAATGTTGAACAGTGATTTTGTTAAGGTCTTGGGATTACAGGTGTGATTTTTTTTTTAATTTCTTTGTTTTTCAAATGTTCTGAATCATAATTCTTTTGCTTTAAATGAAGGCCTTTAAAAATGTGGTGTCTTATTATTACTGGCTGGGTCTTACTGGTTTCCTTGGAAAGTCTTGCTTTCCACTCCCAAGGCCAAGGTTCCACCCGAGGCCCTCCCTACCCAACCCCGGTCTCCTATTCCAGCCCACAGTCCATCCTGAACTCTTATGCCAACACTGGCTTCACTCACCATTACTTTTATCACGCATGAAAACCTTCACTGGCTCTCTTCCTTTTTCTCTCTCTTGAAAACTAACTCCAGTGCCGAACCTTCAGTCCCATGATGGTGCAACTGCACATTCTTTCCAGCCACTCCCAAAGCTGCTTCAGCCCACCTTAGCCAGTCTTCAGCACCAGTTTAGGGTCCACAGCAAAACAGGGACAACAGCCAGCCAGAAAATGTGTATGTTGGCTCAAACAGTATTCTTAAAAATTTTGAAGCAACCTTTAAAAATTGAGATTTCACATACAAATCCAAATTTCAACATTTCCTTTAAAAACAGTAAGATGTACAGGACAGGTCATTCCCTCACAGGTACTACGTGAAACAGTTGATAGGAGCTGAGAAGCATCTGCCCCCTCAGATGAGGCCTGTGGTCCCATCATGCTCAGCAGGGCTTCTGCTGGCCTACAGATTACCTTTTGGAAACAGTAAAGAAAGGCATTTTTCCTCTGGGCAGAGGCAGCCCCACCCAGAGTGCACAACTTGGCAAAGCCAGCAAAGGCTGGAAAGATATCAGTCTCTGCTCTCCAACTGGGCTGGATTCTCTTCATTAAGGGCCAGCTGGCATGACCATAGGCATCAGCTCTGTCCCCCACAACAAATGCAGCTAGGTATCTGGCCTCTGTAGGCTTATACATCTAAAACCTACAGAGTAATGGCCATCCGGCTCCGACTCCACTTATCTGTGGGACTCCCTCAGCTCTGCCCTCTGCTTCATCTCCACACTGTCTTCTTTCAGTCACAGGGTGGCTGCCAGAGCCAGTCGTGCTGCCTGCCTCTTTATTCACCTGCGGATGGAGAGAATGACTTCACAAGGCCCTCAAACAAGAGCCCGAGCTGCACTCCAATTGAATCATTCCTGTGCCAAACCATTTTGGCTGGGACAGTGCCAGGCACTGATTGGCTCAGGTTTAGTTTATCAGAACAATCACTCTGGCAAGGTGGAATATATACCAGTGATTCTCAGTAAAGGTATTATTAAAATTTTGTCCAGAACAATTCTTAGCTGTGCCCTAGTGGCAAATCTCATGGCCACGTTTAGCATATCTAGTACCACCATCCTATGGCAGCAGTGCATCCCAGTCATTGGCGTGTGACCAAAAATGCCCACAAACTGGTTATAGCCAGGACTCCTGCACCTGAAGGTCTTGCTGAACTGAACAGGCTGGAACACAATGGAGAGGGGTACTTCCCTAAAAAACAAAGTCCAGTTCCATAGGAAGGTGGGAGAGGGGGGATTAATTCTGGGAGAACAGTCCAGAGAGATTCATTATACTTCCTTCTAGGTGGGAAAGAAGACAAAAAGGAAGAAAACTATGGATGCTCAATTTTTAACGTGTGATTCCCCTTCAGATGTGCTCCTGGTTACTATGGAAACCCCTTGCTGATCGGAAGCACTTGTAAGAAATGTGACTGCAGTGGGAATTCAGATCCTAACCTGATCTTTGAAGATTGTGATGAGGTCACTGGCCAGTGTAGGAATTGCTTACGCAACACCACTGGATTCAAGTGTGAACGGTGCGCGCCTGGGTACTATGGAGATGCAAGGAGAGCCAAGAACTGTGCAGGTACAGTGCTGTGCACCCTACTGCAGCCACCCGACGGGCGCACGCGTGACAGGAGCAGGCTCTCTGTCAGTGCCAGGTTCAGGTGGATTTCTCTTGGGGACATACTGCAGTTACCCCCTTGACACTTTTCCAGGGTAATATGGAGTCTCAGGGTATGCATCCCATGTTCTTAGGGGTAGATATTTTTGTCACGACTAGTGTAACTTAGCTCATGGGTAGAATGGACCATGAGACACTTAACACCAGTGACCTTTTGTCTTACCATCTTCATGTCCTTCCAGTTTTGGCCAAAGAAGTAAATCAGACTTCCGCAGATAACCTATCATTGGCCAGAGGACTGAATGAAAGCTTGCATGGTTCACATCAGTTTTCTTATTCTGCAAACTATGTCTTTCTTTTTAGTTATATTTGGTAAAAATTAGCATTTCAGTGAAATAGATTAGTCAATCCAGGAGTAGTTTCATACCCTTATTTCTTCAAATTATCAGAGAAAATATTTCAGGGATAGTATCTTCTTGGAGAGACTTCAGTTAGAGTGAAAAGTACCAATTTTATTTGGGATTTCTCCAATCCGTTTACCTCAGAGAGTGAAGCTCTTCAGAAGTAAAGTTAAATTGCCTTCCTGCAGGATTAAAGGGAGGCTGAGACTGAGTATTCCTCCTTTTATGTGCCTTTGAGATGAAGACTGAGGAAGAGGTATTGTGCTCTTGTGGCTTGCTTCAATTGGAGATACTCTCACTGAAACAGGTTTCCACTTAAAGAGATTTTTAAGAAGTGAAGAGTTTGAAATTGAGAAGAAAACAAATATGATCTGCAGAAGTCACAGAAAAGTAACCATGCCTCCAGGAAAGCTGTGTGCACAGAAGCATAACCCCAAGAATAACAGACGGAGGAGAGGAGCACTGTGTCCAGTCAGACTAGAGAGAAGTGGGCATCAGAAGGAGGGTTGGCAAAGCCAAAGACTTAAACGTTGGCATCCTGATTCTCAAATTATTGACTAAACTCATGTTTAAATGGCATGGATGCAGATCACTCTAAGAAAAGAAGTTAATGTTGGAAGCAATAATGCATGACCTTGCTGAATTGTTTCATAAATCTGAATTTTGTGGAACAATTTAACAGCCAAAATGTAATAAATGTATGTTATCCTTGAAGCCAGTTTTTTATGATTATTCTGTAAAGACAGTTAAGAGGTGGGAGGAAATTCACAATTCTATTCCAGCTTACTGCTAGCCTACATAACTGAAGAAATCCTTTATAAATACTAAAAATTAATCTCCACCCCAAAAAGCATTCTTGAAAATCATCAATAGATTAATAATGAGCTCTCAAGTCTTCTAAATTCATGTAAATATGGTCCTAATTCTTTTCACAACATTATTCCCAGCTGTCCCACTGGTAGCTATCATTGGGAGGTTTGGAGTCAGTCTTGCCAAGGGTCAAGCCCTGTAGGAGCCAAGAATCGCTCTGGGGCCCCTCACTTGCTACTAGTGGGCAACTCCTCCCTCACACCTGGCAGTAATCAAACCTAGACTTGAATTAAACTAGAGAATCTGACTGTGATAAAAGGATGACTTGGATTCCAGCTGAATGATGGACTCTGATCATTTCGTACCTTGTGAAACTGACCCGATCTCTTTGGACTGAAGCAGTTGCAGAGTCATGTCAGAATCTCAAAAAGTTGGGAAGGGAACCCTAGAACATTGAGATTTATCTACTTTTGGCCCAGGGTCACCTTTGAAAGTCTCACCAAGCTGGGGCTTAATTGGGTAAGAGGAGTAATCCCTAAATCATGTATTCCTCATGATCTTAAGAAACAATATAAATTAATCCCCACTGAAGAATTATATACTGATAACAAGTATTTCTGCAAGCCACAAAACACTGTGATACTTTAGGCATTAAGAAAATGAATCCCTAATCTCTTGTTTTTGTTTCCCACAGCATGCAATTGTGGGGGAGGCCCATGTGACAGCGTAACCGGAGAGTGCTTGGAAGAAGGTTTTGAGTCCCCTACAGGCACGGACTGCCCAACCATAAGTAAAAATAACAGTACATGATTGACTAACCCCACTTTCTCTAATATGCTGCAGGTGTAGGATTAAGAAGATCTATGCAATCCCACCCTCTCTAGAAATGAGTCCCACCGTTGGCTTTAACCCTGCCTGTGCCTCAACCAAATGGACCCTAAGCAAAAGACATTCAGTCCACTTGGTTCCAATTGGCAAATAGCAGGTTGCATTTAAACAGCTCTATTTTAGAAAAATTATTTTTGTCAAGTCTTTAAGTTCAACATCTTACTTAGTAGGTAAAGTTGGAAATACAGTTCCCAATGACTGAGTTCATTTTAGGTCCTTTTTCTATATTATCTCTTCAGGTCCTCAGATAATGTAATCCATAGACAATGCTTTACAACATTTGATAAACTCATATACCAAGAGATTTAAGTACTTTTCCCCAGATCACTCCAAATCTGAAGTGGCACCAGTAATATAATATTCAGTCCTTATGAAAAGGAGCTGCCTTCTCTCTTTCCTGTCTCTCCTGTCATTCAAATCATGAAAGTGAAAGTGAATGTTGCTCAGTCGTGTCCAACTCTTTGGGAGCCTGTGGATTATACTGTCCATGGAATTCTCCAGACCAGAATATTGCAGTGGGTAGTCTTTCCCTTCTCCAGGGGATCTTCCCAGCCCAGGGATCGAACCCAGGTCTCCCACATTGCAGGTGGATTCTTTACCACCTGAGCCATAAGGGAAGCCAAGAATACTGGAGAGGGTAGCCTGTCCCTTCTCCGGTGGATCTTCCCAACCCAGGGATCGAACCAGGGTCTCCTGCATTGCAGGCGGATTCTTTACCAACTGAGCTATCAGGCAAGCCCACTTCAAATCATGAGTAGTCCTAATGGTCCAAGAACCTGCTGAAACATTTCAAAACAAATGCCCAGAGCCAGTCTTAATTACTTCTCAAGCATCCTTTAAGGCAGTAGCCTAGAAAAGTCCATGATTGACTTTTAGAAGGATTTAAGGAAAGTTTTGCCTTAGAAAGCCTTCTATCAAGAAAGTAACTAATATTTGGCTTTAAGTAGAGTGTTTTAAAGACTACTTTAATATTAGACATCCCTTCCCCCAAACAAAAGCATCTTGGCCTCTCAGTCCCTCTGGGCACAAGAGATTAATATCACAATGAATCCCATATTAGAAGGTGACATAGGATGGAAGGCACAGGCTGGGCAAAGTTTGCATACTGACAGCATAGGTGATCCTCTATGCACAGTCACTTTAAGGACATCAAGGTGCCTGCTTGGCCTCTCTGTGTCTCCTCCACCAGCCTGATGTACTGGCTGGGGAGTCATTCCTTAGAGAGAGCATATGAGGAAGACCGCATTAAACTTCAAGTAACAAATTAACATATTAACAACCATTAACCCTTTAGTCTCCATTTATCAGTTCTCTAGATGAGAGTACGTCTGGTAGAAAAAGGTTGGAAACAGAAAAATTTCAAAGGGTGTCCTTAGTGAGTGTGTCCCAGGAGGGCATTGGATTGTGGGGGTGATGACAGTGGTCAGAGGAACTCGAACGTGAAATGCAGGAAGCAGCAAGAAACTGCCACCCTCCTCACCACATGTGCAGGGTCATCAGCTGTCAGAGAGTACTATTAGCAAACAGGGAGGTCCTGCAAACCTATTCAGACAGGAGGTCAGGCCATGGGGAGGCACCGGGCCATCTGTGGAGTGAGGAGAAAGCACTGGAACCTGAACAGTCAGTAAGGAAAGCTCCTGGGAGAGGAGAAATGGCAGGTGAGTTCCATCTTCACTGGCCAGCACCAAGCGGAAACCCACAGCCTGACATGGAGGGTGTCCTCCCAGACAGCTTTCCCCTAACCAGAGAGAAGTGGGGAGCCATCCCCATCAGCCACCCGCCATCTCTCAGATGCCTTGTCTTTTGTGCTTCCTTTCCTCCTCAGCTCAGCCATTAGCGTTCATGGTAACCTGCTTTTCAGTCGCATGTTTGTTTTTTTATGTTTTAAGCAGGGATAGTGCCCAGCGTACACTTTGGTCATCTGAGGCTCTCTGAGTATAAGGTCTAGTTCCGTGGTCCAGAATAGCTCCTCAGGAAACAAAAATACGAATAGTATTAACCAAGCAAGGGCATATAATGACCAACTTAGAGCAGCATGCTTCCCAGCTGACCTTTGATTTTGAGGAAATGACATGCCCATTGTACCACCAGGCTGCGATAAATGCATCTGGGATCTGACTGATGACCTTCGGTTAGCAGCGCTCTCAATTGAAGAAAGCAAATCCAGCCTACTGAGTGTGTCATCTGGTGCCGCAGCTCATAGGCACGTGAACGAAATCAACTCCACCATCTACCTCCTCAAAGTATGCAGGAATGGTGTACTCTCTGTGTATTTTCACTCTGGTTTCACAGGGTCACTCCTAGTACCTCCTCAAATCAGATCAGATCAGATCAGTCGCTCAGTCGTGTCCGACTCTTTGCGACCCCATGAATCGCAGCATGCCAGGCCTCCCTGTCCATCACCAACTCCCGGAGGTCACTCAGACTCACATCCATCGAGTCAGTGATGCCATCCAGCCATCTCATCCTCTGTCGTCCCCTTCTCCTCCTGCCCCCAATCCCTCCCAGCATCAGAGTCTTCTCCAATGAGTCAACTCTTCGCATGAGGTGGCCAAAATACTGGAGTTTCAGCTTTAGCATCATTCCTTCCAAAGAAATTCCAGGGCTGATCTCCTTCAGAATGGACTGGTTGGATCTCCTTACAGTCCAAGGGACTATCAAGAGTCTTCTCCAACACCACAGTTCAAAAGCATCAATTCATCAGCGCTCAGCCTTCTTCACAGTCCAGCTCTCACATCCATACATGACCACAGGAAAGACCATAGCCTTGACTAGGCAAACCTTTGTTGGCAAAGTAATGTCTCTGCTTTTGAATATGCTATCTAGGTTGGTCATAACTTTCCTTCCAAGGAGTAAGCGTCTTTTAATTTCATGGCTGCAGTCACCATCTGCAGTGATTTTGGAGCCCAGAAAAATAAAGTCTGACACTGTTTCCACTGTTTCCCCATCTATTTCCCATGTAGTGATGGGACCAGATGCCATGATCTTCGTTTTCTGAATGTTGAGCTTTAAGCCAACCTTTTCACTCTCCACTTTCACTTTCATCAAGAGGCTTTTGAGTTCCTCTTCACTTTCTGCCATAAGGGTGGTGTCATCTGCATATCTGAGGTGATTGATATTTCTCCCAGCAATCTTGATTCCAGCTTGTGTTTCTTCCAGTCCAGCATTTCTCATGATGTACTCTGCATATAAGTTAAATAAACAGGATAACAATAACCTTTTGTTATCTGAGTCCAGTAGTTATATTGCAGATTGCTAGACCTCGGAAATTATGAATAGTTGATTATAGTCATGCGCTCCATCCTAAACCAGGAGCTGTCATCTATGAAAAAGGTTAATGGAAAATGAAATGACTGAAAAACTAGTATCTATGTACCAAGCTATTGATAGAGGAGAAACACTTATTTTCTTAAGCTGTACATTGGTTACTTAAGTCAACATAGCAAACATACTATTACCTTAGCTTCAGTTTGCTATGTTTTCATGGGTTTCTCTGAAAACTCATACACTCTTGTTCTCTCTTTTTCCTTTCTTTCCTCCCTCTTTCTTCTGCCCTTACCATTCCATCTCACTGACACACATTTTTTCTCATTTTTCCATACTCACACACACACTCAAACACACAAGCATGCTCATATGCTCTGTTTCTCTTCCTTGATCCAGTGGTTAAATCTGATAAGCAAGTTAAAGGCAGACAGTAGTCAAAAACTGTAACAGTGCTTATACATCTAAGCTTTAAGAGGTGTTTGTTTCCCTCTCTAAATTATAGGCTTCTATCACAACCAACAGATACTTTTTAAAACAATGATAATCAACTGAAAGGTTAATAGAACTAATTCCAGCATACTTTTTTATTTTGTTAGTCAAATTAGCATAGTGGTTAAGAGCATAAATTTTGACACCAGAATGCTTAGATTCAAATCCCAGCTCTGACACTTACTAGTTTTATGACCTTGAGTAAATTATTTAACCTCTTTAGTTTTCATTCCCCTCATCTGAAATTGATGATAATTATTACACCTATCTCATGGGTTGTTGAGAGAATTCAGTGAGTTGTTATATAGAGAGCAGTCAGAATAGTATCTAACAGAGAAAGTGCTCAATTCTCTGCTTTTAGGAGGTACAAATAATATCCACAGCAATTGCCCAAATCGGCAAAGTGTAGAACAAAACAAAAATCACAAAGTTGTAAAGCTGGATGAAGTCTTAGTAAGCACTCTATTCCCAGTTTAGGAATTGGTTTTTGTCCGAACTCATCTATTTGGACACATGAAGGCAGTAACTCTCAGAGGAGTAACCCAGACTCAGTCCTCTTTATACTGCTTGAATCCTCTTTCCCCAAAAGGAGAGCTTCAAGGTAGAAATAGTTATTATATCAGATATAATAATATTGTAGCTGATAGGGAAGGAAAACTATACCTCGTACAAACTCCTCAGAAAAGGAAATGAAAAGGGCAAATTGTCTGAAATAAAAATAATTGTTCTCCTTACACTAGAAAGAGGAAACTGAATTTCTAGAACTCCATTTTCATTGATCAAGGTGGGTTATCATTTCCTCAAAGACCTGCCAGAATTGAAATTTTAAAACTCAGACACGCAAAGCCACCACCTGTCAATTATATTGAGCCTTTTTGCAAATTTGCAAAAGGTACCCTTTCCCCAGAACCAGCACAGCCCACACCAGATTCTCCAGCCTACTGAGGGAAGCTCACAGAATTTCTGTCCCCAGAGCTCTCAGTCCCCTCATGCAGACCTCAAATTTCATACCAGCTTGCAGTAGCCTGTGGACCTCACTATTTTGAGAATAAAGGCTAACTCTCTACTATAGTCCTCTTACACTGAAAGAGTTTTCTGTGTATTTTTATAAACCTGGTGTGCACATCTACTGACTATGGAAAAATACGTATTTGGTTTTTTTTTTTAATCCACAGACAAAATTGTCAGAAAGAGAAAACCAGTATGTCCTAAGAAAGATACAAATCAACAATGCTGAAAACACAATGAAAAGCCTTCAGTCTGACGTGGAGGAATTAGCTGAAAGGGTATGTATTTGGTTTCTGAGACTAACTTCAATGAGGGATTTAGCTAGTGTGAGACTGGCTAGTCACAAATGATTGAAGCTTAACCCAACCCAGAAAAAATGCAGGGACCCAAGGTGCCTTAAGATAAATCAAGGCAAAAGCTGAGGATAAAGTTAATACGTTTGGTCTCTACTATATCTTCCCATTTTGATTGGTTTCCTTGAAAACCCATGTTTATGAGGAACTTTCATTGTGTTTGCTGCTGGTAAATATCGTTGATACGTATTTCATTTGGATATTCGTTCAGCTGTTTGCCTTAACATTTTATGGCTAAGAGCTATAGAGCGTCCAGAAGTAAACTTTATTACATAGAATATAAACTTGAAATGCTTGCTACAGGATGCATTAAATAATGAAAGAGGAGAAATTGTGTTGAGAAAGCAATTTTGCAGTTTGGCAGGGGAAAAAGAACACTTTGGACCCTCATTTTTTTAACCATATACTATTAATAAAATTAACTTCAAACAGATTAAAGACTTTAGTTTAAATCTAAAATTTTCAAGAAAACAGAACTAGATAATTATTAAATCTTGAAAGGAAATAAAAATACAAGTAAATATAGTGTGAAGAATTATAGTAAAAATAAAGAATAGATTTGACAAGGTAAAATTGCAAATACTCAGTAGAACAACTAAATAAATGAAAAAAGTGAGTGAGACTAAGAAAAATGTTGAGGGAAATGTGGCTTGTAAAAGCTCTCACAGATTAACAAAAACATTAAAACATGAGCAAAGTCATTCCCTAAGGGTCTAATGGAAAAATATCCATCTAATAAAAAAATAGAAATGCAACTAAGCTCCAAGGCACCATGTTTAATATACTAAAATCTTTAACACATTTTTCCCCTGATTATATGTTCCACCAGTTCTGCCCAGAGTACCCTGGAATTTCTGCTTTCAGATACTAGTATTTGACATAAATTGTTGTTCTTTTCAGAAACAATTCTCATTTTCTGCAAAAATAATGGTTAAAATGACTCTGATAATCTCTTTTGACCTTGGACCTCTTAAACTAAGAGATTATGTAAATATGAATTACTTTAATTGAATCCTTGGAAGATTCAACTGCTTTTAAATGCATATAAAAATTGTGTCCCCCTTTCTCCATACAATAGACCATATTAATACAAACATCAACATTTGAGGAGCAGTGAGATCTCTTAAAGTTCAAAGGAAAATACCATGAAAGAAATCTTTGTGAAAACTCATTGTAATTTCATTTCTATGTCATGGCTGGAACTTGCTGGAAATGTCTCAAATTCTTGAGGAAATGTTTTCACCAAGATTAGTTCCTCCCATAGCTTAGACACAGAGTTACTGATTGTTTTCTTGTACAGTTTTCCTACTTCCAATATTAATTAAATTCAAGTTTTCATGGGGAGGAAATAATGTAAGCTTCAAAGGAATATCACAGTAGAAAAGGCTCCTGAGCAACAAGAACAGACCACCAAAGCAGGAAGTTGATGATGAAGCTACTAGAACATTCACCCAGTTGTTTTCATTGATTCCTATTGAAAATAACATACTTCCTTTTTTTTTTTTTTCTTTTTAAAAAATTTTTAATTTAAGGATGATTGCTTTACAGAATTTTCTTGTTTTCTGTCAAACCTCAACATGAATCAGCCATAGGTATACACATATCCTCTCTCTTTCTCCCATCTCCCTCCCCATCCCACCCCTCTGGGTTGATACAGAGCCCCTGTTTGAGTTTCCTGAGCCACACAGCAGATTCCCGTTGGCTATCTATTTTACATATGGTAATGTAAGTTTCCATGTTACTCTTTCCATACATCTCACCCTCTCCTCCTCTCTCCCCATGGCCATAAGTCTGTTCTCTATGTCTGTTTCGGGAGAGGGTGGGACGACTGGGGAGAATAGCATTGAAATATGTATAATATCATATCAGAAACGAGTCAGTCCAGGTATGATGCCCTATAACAGATGCCTGGGACTGGAGCACTGGGATGACCTGGAGGGATGGTGTGGGAAGGGGGGAGGGAGGAGGGTTCAGGATGGGGAACACGTGTATTCTGGTGGCGGATCCATCTCGATGTATAGTAAAAGCAATACAATATTGTAAAGTTAAGAAGAAAAAAAAAAAGAAGTTGTGGTACATATACACAGTGGAATATTACTCTGTCATAAAAAGGAATGCCTTTGAGTCAGTTCTAATAAGGTGGATGAACCTAGAACCTATTATACAGAATGAAGTGAGTCAGAAGGAGAAAGAGAAATATCGTATTCTAATGAACATATACGGAATCTAGAAAAATGGTACTGAAAATAACATACTTCTTGTTGTGACATGAACAGTCCTGATGGTACAAGAACCTGCTGAAACATTTTGAAACAAACACCCAGAGCTAGTCTTAATGACTTCTCAAGCATCCTTCAAGCCCTTGGTCTAGAAAAGTTCATAATTAATTCTTAAAAGGATGTAATAAAAGCTTTGTCTTAGAAAGCCTTCTATCAAGAAAAGTTCACAATATTTAGCTTTAACTAGAATGAAGAATTTCACTGTAGATTCCCACAGTGTGGTAAAAATCACAGTAATGTTGCCTCTTAAAATTGAAAATGTGGTTGATCCTTGAACAGCATGGGTTTGAACTTCAAGGGTCCACTTACACACAGGTGTTTTTTGATCCTGTGGTACAATGATATTACATGATCCACAGTTGGTTGAGTCCAAGGGTATAGAACCTCAGATATTGAGGGCCAACTGTGAAGTTATATGTGGATTTTCAACTGTATTGGTGCCCCAAACCCCTGCATTGTTCAAGGGACTACTGTACCCTCTGTATGCAAAGTATCTGTTACATGAATCTAAAGTAACCCAAATCTCACAGTTTACATTAACTTAAAGTTACTGGATTTTTGCCCCAAGTTCCATATCTAAGTCCTCTAGCCCTCTTTTGATAAATCCTACTGCCTCTTCCCACCCCATACTTATGGAAATTTACCTGCCTCCTGAGAAACCTGTATGCAGGTCAAGAAGCAACAGTTAGACCTGAACATGGAACAATAGATTGGTTCCAAATTGGGAAAGGAATACGTCAAGGCTGTATATTGTCACCCTGCTTATTTAACTTATATGCAGAGTACATCATGCAAAATGCCAGGCTGGATGAAGCACAAAATGGAATCAAGATTACCAGGAGAAATATCAATAACCTCAGATATGCAGATGACACCACCCTTATGGCAGAAAGCAAAGAGAAACTTTGCTTTCTTTTGAATGTCTTTTGATGAAGGTGAAAGAGGAGAGTGAAAAAGCTGACTTAAAACTCAACATTAAAAAAATGAAGATCATGGCATCTGGTCCCATCACTTCATGGCAAATAGATGTGGAAACAGTGAGAGACTTTATTCTCTTGGGCTCCAAAATCACTGCAGATGGTGACTACAGCCATGCAATTAAAAGACATTTGCTCCTTGGAAGAAAAGCTATGACCAACCTAGACAGCATATTAAAAACCAGAGACATTATTCTGCCAACAGAGGACCATATAGTCAAAGCTGTGATTTTTCCAGTAGTCATGTATGGATGTGAGAGTTGGACCATAAAGAAGGCTGAGCACTGAAGAATTGATGCTTCTGAACTATGGTGTTGGAGAAGACTCTTGAGGGTCCCTTGGACTGCAAGGAGAGCAAACCAGGCAATCCTAAAGGAAATCAGTCTTGAATATTCATTGGAAGGACTGATGCTGAAGCTGAAGTGCCAATCCTTTGGCCACCAGATATGAAAAACTGAGTCATTAGAAAAGACCCTGATGCTGGGAAAGATTCAAGGTGGGAGAAGAAACAGACAACAGAGGATGAGATAGTTGGATGGCATCATCGACTTGATGGACATGAGTTTGAGCAAGCTTTAGGAGATGGTGAAGGACAGGGAAGCCTGGCGTGGTGCAGTCCATGGGGTTGCAAAGAGCCAGACATGACTGAGTGACTGAACAACAGCAACTTCTGGGAAACCCCTAAAGGATGCCCATGCATTTGTGTTCTCAAAGAGCGGCTGCTCAAGAAAGTCTCTATTTTGCCACTGCTGATCATGTCTGTAATGAAATACCAAAGCCTCTGTCAAGATTCCACTCTCCCGTGTTCCGAAAGGCACCGTGCTCAGAGCCAGAGTGGACTAGGCTACAAGCAGAAGTGAAGATAGTGACCTTCTCCCAGTCTCAGTGCTGCCCTTTGCCATCTGGATCTAGAGCCCAGTCTCCCAAGAGCTGGCTCAGGAGGGTGCCACACTCCCTACACTTCTCCATCTCCTCCATCTCATCCTTACTCCTTCAGCTACAGCAACACGTATGAAGACCTTTAGGATTGGAAAGAAAGTAGATCACTTCCATACATCAAAAGCCTCATCTCCAATCCTATAAAAAGACAGGACAAAAAGTCAAAATATGTTTCAATTACAGTTGACCAGAAGACTGTACCCACTCCAGTGTTCTTGCCTGGAGAATCCCAGGGATGGAGGAGCCTGATGGGCTTCCATCTATGAGGTCACACAGAGTCGGACACAACTGAAGTGACTTAGCAGCAGCAGCAGGAGACTGTAGAACTTCAGCCTTGGCATTGCAGAAGATTAATTTAAAAAGCAAGGAGCAGTTCTCAGAGGCCAAATCATGAAGAACCTTGCCCACCATGCTCATCCTATGGACTTTGGAAGATATTGGAGCATTTACCTACAACAATGAGCTGATTAGGTGCAAAGTTTCAGAAACATTGCTCTGCAGTGGGGATGATAAATTGGTGAGTTTAAGACTGAAGACAGGGACACCAGTTAGTAGACTGTCACAGTAATCCAAACAAAAGCAGTCAGTTGCTACCTTGTATTCATTGGAGAGGAAATTGCAGTGAACTGGGATAAACTGAAACTAGTGGTGGGGAACAAGAAGAGAGGCCAGAATGGCAAGTGAAATAAAAGTGATTCAGTGGCCAGTTGAATATGAAGAGTTGCAAAGATGTAAGCTATTAGACTTAGAAAGATAAATGGCCAAGACTGATAATTCAGAATGGATTCTCTGGACCTCGTCAGGTGAAGTACCTGTGGATGCCAGAGATTTGAGTCTGTAGCTCAAGAGAAGAGATCAAGGCTGGAAAAGTATTTCAATGTTTAGGAGACAGTTAAACCCACACAAGTAGACATGACCGTACAGATTGTGAAATGGCACACCAATATTCCTACTGCTGTTTTGTCCAGCACTGCCTCTGTTTATACTTGTCTTAGAGTTATTATTAAAAGATCCCCTTTCACTCTCAAAAGAGTCCGGACCATGCTAGATAATGATTAGCATCCTCACTCAATAGAATTGTATTCTAGGTACACTATACTTTATGCCCTGTATAGTAAATGAAATTCTTGCCACCTTTTACATCAAATGTGTGTCAGAATTCACTGCTGAGGTGAGTAAGTGATTAATCCATTTGTAATGCTAAACATCAACCAGCTTACAGTTGTGAGCTAATTTTTTAATAGTTTTCCTTAGAGCAGGATGCACCTGTTTTACCATGTGCCCATATCATTATTTTCCTTCCATAATCAAAGTTAAAGAAAACCGTAGAACTTTCAAATAAGGCATCAGATCAGATCAGATCAGTCGCTCAGTCGTGTCCGACTCTTTGCGACCCCATGAACCGCAGCACGCCAGGCCTCCCTATCCATCACCAGCTCCCGGAGGTCACTCAGACTCGCATCCATCGAGTCAGTGATGCCATCCAGCCATCTCATCCTCTGTCGTCCCCTTCTCCTCCTGCCCTCAATCCCTCCCAGCATCAGAGTCTTCTCCAATGAGTCAACTCTTCGCATGAGGTGGCCAAAATACTGGAGTTTCAGCTTTAGCATCATTCCTTCTAAAGAAATTCCAGGATTGATCTCCTTCAGAATGGACTGGTTGGATCTTCTTGCAGTCCAAGGGACTCTCAAGAGTCTTCTCCAACACCACAGTTCAAAAGCATCAATTCTTCGGCGCTCAGCCTTCTTCACAGTCCAGCTCTCACATCCATACATGACCACAGGAAAGACCATAGCCTTGACTAGGCGAACCTTTGTTGGTAAAGTAATGTCTCTGCTTTTGAATATGCTCTCTAGGTTGGCATCACTGTATATTATATCAGTAATTTTGCAGTTTAAAGTAACAGATGTTCCTCTTTGCCGCTGTCTTTTTTAAAATATATGTATCTTAGCGCCCTCTGGTGTTGGTCAAAAGAGCTTGTGTTTGAGTTATCCTCTAGCTGTCTTTCATTACTTCAGTGAATTCAGTTTCCATATCAAGAAATAAATGAACACAGTAATAACAATAAACCTTTTCCCTTGAAGGATGAAGCCAAAGTCAAAAATATGCATGTTGTATTTTGTAAATATAACTGAATTTAAACTGGACCAAAAATCAACTTTAAACATTTTTTTAATGTTTTATAGGTCTGTGTCCCTATTTTTTAAAAGTAGGGAGGGATGACATCAAGAATAAGATTCATTTTATTTTCTACATCATCTCATTTTAAAATGACCACAAAGCTTGTGTTTCCAGAAAGCATTAGAACAGGGCAAGACGGAGATTGAAATTGTGGGAAAAGAACATGTGACTCAGATTGCTGTGTCCATTCAGAGAGCATGCATTTCAGCAAAGGAGCTGCAGTATTGCTGCACAGGGAGCTTTGTTTGGAGGGATTTTGGATACAGTGCCAATGAAAAGCTCCTGGGGCGTGTGTTTGCTAGGATACCATTTCCGCATTCTCCCCTTGAAGGGCCGGTGGCTTGGGTTATGCTATGTGGTGGTTGTTCAGTCACTCAGTCCCGTCCAGCTCTTTGTGACCCCAATGCCTGTAGCGCTGAGCTCCTCTGTCCCTGGGATTTCGCAGACGAGACTACTGGAGTGGGTTGCATAAAAACATTCCAGGTAAAAGCATGGCCTAATCCTCCCACTGGAACAAGACATGAAAGGAGAGAGATTTGAAACAGCCACTCTCCTGTTCTGGGGCCTAGCAGCCAGCACTCTGTGTGGCAGGTCACCTGGCAATCCAGGCAGGTACAGCTTCTTTGTCACAGAGCTGAACCAGAAAGACACTGGGCAAGGCAAGTGGGCGCTTGATCAAATGCCAGACTGATCTGGCAAACACCTCTTAAATATAACCCATAAATCCATCTTTCTGATGCCAGACTACGTACCCATCCCCATGCTGTGCATCCAGGCCAGTGTCCTGGCCTTGAACCATTTTTTTAAGACATGCTTCCCTTGTGGCTCAGACAGTAAAGAATCTGGCAAAAATGCATGAGATCTAGGTTCAATCACTGAGTGAGGAAGATCCCTTGGAGAAGGAAATGGCCTTCCATTCCAGTATTCTTGTCTAGAGAATTCCAGTATACTTGCCTAGAGAATTCCACGGACAGAGGTGCCTGGCAGGCTATAGTCCATGGGATTGCAAAGAGTTGGACACAACCAAGTGACTACACTTTCACTTTACTTTCTCTTCTGTCTTTATACACACAGAGAGAAATACACATGTACACATGCACACCCACACATCCTTTCTTCAGGAGCCACATTTGAGCTGGGGTTTCATCTTGACAGATCCTACATGTGAGTTCTGAAACAGAGTTGAAAGAATGAAATCAGCTTCTCAGAGAAGAACTTCATTCACTCTGAGCCAAAGCTGCTTGAGTAATTATTTGTACACAAGTGCCTTCAGTGTTGATGGGAATTTGGAAGGCAGCACTGAAAATAGCGTTTAGCCTAGTGAGCATAATCCTTTCAATCTCTGTGGTAATTTAGTTGCAGCAGTGGCTGGACCACCCAGAAGCCACTGGATGCACGGAACATTTTGAGATCTGCCTGCTTTCTCAACATGTTTCCCTTTGAACCCTTAAGCATTTCAGTCAGCACAATGTCAAACTGATCAGCCGACATAGATAATTCCCTAGTCTGGCATCTTGAGATACAGTAAAAATTCAAAGGGTAGATTACTTATGAAAGATGAGTGGCTTGGATTGAACTGTGACTGATGGCTTAGGAATAGAAATAGCATCTGTAATTCTAAAGCTAGTCATCACATCCATCTTCATGCATGAGTCCATTTTATATGTTACAGAACTTTCGCATGTCAGGGAAATTTATGTTTATAGAATACATTATGCTCACCCACCCCCACATTCGCATACACAGCCTTTCCTTCTCGTAAAATTAATCTGGTGTTTATACGGATTATTTATAGGAAAGCCAAGCTTCAAGAAAGGTCCAGTTGGCTCAGAAAGAAAGCATGGATACCATTAACCACGCAACTCAGCTTGCAGAGCAAGCCCACAATATGAGGGATAAAATCCAAGGTAAATATACTCTCTACTGGTTCAGCTCCATGTCAAGGAATCACTCATATTATTAACAGCAATAAAAGTAATGGCTACTGTTAGTGTTTATTGTGTGCCAGGACCTGTTGTTCGAGTGCTACCGTTTCAAACTCATGTAAGATCTTCTTTCACATTTGTTTGTCTGGGACTTCTGAGCACTCATCTCCACTTACTGTCTATTTTCAATAATAAATGTGGAGAATAGAGGAAATTTCCTGACAGTCCAGTGGTTAGGACTCAGGCAGTGCAGCCAAAGGGGGGGGGGGGGGGAGAATGTATGTAAAAAATCATTCCCTTTCCATGCATTTCACAGAAGTGAAATGCCAGTATACCTTTCCAGTAGAGGAAATTACATTCTGTGTTGTCTCTAAAATGCAAGAGTTGAATAGGAGTCACATTTTTCTCAGGTATTCGCAGTGAAAACCCTGCCTTTAGAGTGGCAGTAAACTGTCCACTAATCCAGGTTATCCTGTGCTGTCTCTCTGATGGTGTCCTAAGAACCAGGCAGGTGCATGCTCTGGTCCCCAGTCCAAAAGAAAAGCCAAGATGGGGTGTGGAAGAGTTCTTTGCCTTAAAGCATAAAACGGGCAGATTTTACCTTTCTTCTTGAGGGTTTACTTACTTGTATTCCAGCTTCTCATAAACACAGGCTGCATTTTGAAGACTATCTTAATAGCACACTGAAAGCAAACCTTCAGTTTACCAACAGGAAACAGACGGTTGCTTTGGTTCTAAGATAAAGAGAATTTACTTGGGTTACAGTCTGCTAAGATACAGTATTCATGTGTTTCCATAGTTTTTATTATCCTATATATTAAGAGCTGGATGACAACTACAAGTACATCTCAAGGGCACAATGACAGTAAAGGGACCCACAATGGAAGATTCATATCTTTATACTGAGGTAGAGGGAGCATATTCCAAGACAGGGGATGTATTGAGCCAAGATTAATCATTTGCTGTATTTCCTTCAGTGCCCATAATACATAATAAAAACAAATGGTATGCATTTCAAACATCCCCTGCTCCCATCCTTACTCTTTCATGCTTTTGCATCTACCAATAAAATGTTCTTTCCCTATAGTACTTTATAGTTAAAATTGATTTGTTCAAAAAGTAAGATTAAACCTAGATTAGCTGATCTCATCTAATTAAGAAATAAATGTCCCTCTCAGCAGCAGATAAAGCTAGCATCCTAGATCTTAGCCATTCAGGAAAAAAAAACAAAAACAGTTCACCTTTGCTGTCTAACTCAAATTTCGATTCTAGGGTACTTCATTTGGAAGGAATCTAAGCCTTCTTATTTGACCCTTAGGACATAGGATAAGAAGGAAAAAATACAAAAGAAATGTAAATAGAAAACAGTAATTTCTATCAGTTTCTACGTTTTTAAAATAATGTATGAACAGCCTTCAAAGACCAAAAGCATAAATGTTATTCTCTGTATTTCCTTTTTCTAATCTAGAGCAGACATGGCTAAAATAAAATAACCCAGATTGTAAATATAATATCTGCATCAAAACGCCAAGAAATTCAGCACTGCCAATGCTAGATCTAAGGAAAATATATATGTTTAGTTTATTTCAAGTGTTAATATTTTAGACTTTACTTGAGAAATGAGTATTTAATTCCTTCTTGAGTTTTGTTTGAGCATATTTTAGTTTCTCTAAAGCTTTTATCAGTAATATTTACAGCACTGAAAACCTCTTCCCCCATTTATCTCCCTTGCTTCAGAATTCAGGGATGCTGCACAACACCAAGAGTGTGTCATTCCTTATTCCCAGCCATCTCTAAAATAACTACTGGTGACCTTCAAGCTATTATCCATATGAAATACAAGCCCTTATCCTGGTATGATTTATGTAAGACCAGTGTTGTTTACCCATCTTGTCTGGCCAACCATATAGATCATAGTAAACCACAGACAGACAATTTCATATATGCCAGGAAGATAAAATGCTTCCTCCTGGAGCTACCGTAGGACAAGGTGGCAATTACATAACTTTCATCTGATCATATATAGTAGGAAGAGGGAACCAGAGGCCTGCTCAGCTCTGCCAGTATTCAGATAACCCATCTAATGCCTCTGAGCCTCAGCAGTCCCTCTGGTTCTGAAATGAATGCTACTTATGGATGTAGGCTGAGAATGACCCAGAGTCAGAATTGAACAGTCTTGCCACAGAAGGCAAACAGCAGTTGCAAAAAAATGTATATATTAATGAGCAAAAGCTCACATCCTGCTGTAAGTAACATCTGTGTTATATCTAGTCTATACAACAATCTGAAATACTCACTTGAACAGCCATCAGTATACACTCATTTTGGCTTAGAGCTTAGGTAAAATCCTAGGCTAAATTACAATTAATATCTCCAATGCCTCCTATGTGTGACAGGTGATACATCAGAACATTTTCTCCAAATTATATATTTTATTATTTAAAAGATTGATCAAAGACCCTAGATTTGTATTTCTTAAATATTAATGTTTTTTAATCACAGTAAAATCAGACTCAACTGAAATCAGAGCAAACTTTCTATTAATTCCACTCCTGTTCTGAAGTTGCCAAATGAAAAGCAAAGCAGAGTGACTTCCTTTGGTTTAACCTCTCCCTGGAATATATGATGAACTCCAGGGCCGACACCAGTATTCACAGCATGACCATCACCACGCTGTCTTTGCATCGGGTCTCTGTCTCCGTTTTAGGATCAGCCCTGCCCGTTGCCCTCGTTGTTCGTGTTTTCAGTGATGTCACCATCAGACTCCCCATCACCTCTCCCTCCTGCCTTCTCTCACCGTGCCCTTCCTTTCAGAGATCAGCAGCAAGATGCTGTATTATGGGGAAGAGCAGGAACTTAGCCCTGAGGAAATCTCCGAGAAGCTGGTGTTGGCACAGAAGATGCTTGAGGAGATCCGACACCGTCAGCCGTTCCTCACCCAACGGGAACTTGTGGACGAGGAGGCAGACGAAGCCCATGAATGTAGGTATATTCAACTTCTGGAGGCCAGCACATGTGTCTGCTTCCTTTGTGGGTCCAGGAGAGGACACCCAGTCACAGGGCAGCGTTTGGTCAAAGCAACCAATTCCCGATATTCAGAGTCACTGAGCATTTAAAGTGGCCTCAGGGAGTTCTTCAGGACAACTTGACTCTATATATATAGACCAGGAATTTTAAATACAGACCCAACCTTCAGCTTTTGAGAAACTGCTGAGATTCCACAAGGAATCTATTAAGATTTTACTCCTGAGGAGAAAAAATAGGAATGTAGCAGTTGGTGAAAAAACAGGGGAAGGAAAGCTAAGGGAAGCAATTCCCAAAACTTCAATAAGAGAAGTCTCATTGAGAAGGCAGTAAAGATGTAAGGAGTCCCAGCAACATTCATGTTCTGATGTCCGTGAGTGACTTTTAATGACTTTGAAACCTCACTGGAAATTTAACATTTCCTTTAATGATTAATATACATAACAAACCACAGTAGTATTAGTGAATCTATGACTTGGTCATTGTATCAGTTATCAATTAATATCTCACAATCTACCCCAGACATTAAAACAATAAGCATTTGTTTGTTCATAATTTCATAGGTTGGCAATTTGGGTTGGACCCAACCTAGACATGAATTAGGTTGGACCCAACCTAATTCATCTCTGCTCCATATGGTGAAGTTCACTCACATGTCTGGGGTCTTAGCTGGATGGCTGGGCATCTCCCTCCACGTGGGGTTTTATTCCCTGGGAAGCTCACTGAGCTTGTTCATATGGCAGAAGCCTTCCAGGAGGGCAGGAATGGAAAGTACAAGGTCTCTCAAGGCCTGGCCTTGGAACTCAGCAATGTCATATTCATTCCATTGGTCAAAGTGAAACTGAAAGTCGATCGGTCATGTCCAACTCTTTGCAAGTCCATAGACTATACAGTCCATGGAATTCTCCAGGCCAGAATACTGGAGTGGGTAGCCTATCCTCCAGGGGATCTTCCCAACCCAGGGATCATACCCAGATCTCCCACATTGCAGGCGAATCCTTTACCAACTGAGCCACAAGGGAAACCCAAGAATACTGGAGTGGGTAGCCTATCCCTTCTCCAGGGGATCCTCCCAACCCAGGAATCAAACCGGGCTCTCCTGCTTTGCAGATGGATTCTTTACCAACTGAGGTATGAGGGAAGCCCTCTGTTGGTCAAAACCAGCCCAGATTCAAGGGTGAGGAAAAGACTCCACTCTTGATAGGAAGAGTTACAAAAAATTGTGTCCATTTTAATATACACAGTCAACAAAAAGAGGCTACAGGTTTGTGTATCATATTTTAGTTGTCACTGTTATTTCACAATGTTAAATTCATCAATAATTCAAGAATTTTTGTAGTTACTGGTTTCACCTCTAAATCTTATTAGTTAACACACTGATAAGGAAGCACATGCATTATTATATTACCAATTTTTATGCATCTTTTTAGTTCTACATATTTTATCTTGTACGTTTAAAAACATATAAGAAGGGATCTGAAGGCTTTGCTAGGTTGTAAAGGGGCCCATGATACAGAAAGGGTTAAGAACACCTACATTAGATCATTTTCTGACAATTGTCACTATCAACTTCTGTTAAAACTTATTGTGAATATTTTAATAGAGGCGTATTTTTGGCATAAAGGTATATTGTGATAGCAGACATACAAGGTCTTAGAAACAGTAAGAAATAAGGCAGAATCTCAGGCCCGTTTGAGTCCAGATGAGGCCAGCAGTCAAGAAGGCTGGAGCTCTCATGTCACAGCCAGATGCTTTGCCTATTTGGGGATTTAACAAGACTGCTCTGGGGAAATGGAACCAAATACATCTCCCACTTAGCAGCCTTCCACCGAGTAAAGGCATTTTTTCAGCCACTTTCTCTACTCAGCCGTGAACTTGTATCTTCTGCTCATGATGATGAAAGTAAATACAAAACCTCAATAACACAGACTGATAGTCCCTGGAGAGAAAATAGAATCAAGGTACAGAAGCAATGCATGTAACTTTGATGAGAGAATTAAGACATAGGCAAAGTTTAAGAATATTTCATTGCCATTTAATCTTTCAGAATAATGATTCCAGAATAATGATTAAGTTTGACCTAAATAAAGGAGCTAACTAAAAATAGCTGCCTGGAGAGAATACAGAAGATGAGTGTTTGTACATTTGCCAATAATAGACGAAATAATTGCAGATATGTCTAATAGTAAAACTGTAGTATATCCAAGTTTCGTTTGTATGGTAAAACTATTAATAATTTGTGTAATAATAAACCTAGTTGAATGACATAATTTCCACATAAAGCATCATCTTGACAGAAAAACTAATCAACTCCCTTTTTAGCTGATGGTGGTCTAGGACGGTCCAAATCCTACAAACTAGTATTTAAAACTTCAAATAATGGGGCCATTTTTGTGACCAACAGCTTCAGTCACTATTGCTAAAGACATCACCTGCCAAATTTGCATCTTTGCTTCGTGGGCTGGGATGGGAGGAGAAGGGAGGAGCCCAGACTGAGTTTCTGTGTGCCTCTCTCCCCAGTGCTGAGCCAGGCTGAGAGCTGGCAGAGGCAGTACAATGACACTCGCTCTCTGTTTCCTGTGGTCCTGGAGCAGCTGGACGACTATAACGCCAAGTTATCAGACCTCCAGGAATCACTTGACCAGGCCCTTAACCACGTCAGGGATGCTGAAGACATGAACAGAGCCACAGCAGCCAGGCAGCGGGACCACGAGGTATGGTGGATACTAAATGTAAATGCATTTGGGGCATATATTAATACAACACGAAGTTATCCTAAGAAGAGACAGTTGGTAAACAGTTTTAAAAATATTGGTACATTCAAATCTTTATTTTTAAAATTATCTGCACATTTTTTGCCACTGTCATTTGCTAATATAAGTCTGTACAACTAAAATCAAGTTGAAACTATTGCAGTTGTTTAGCTTGTGCATTAAGAAGAATGCAGTTGTTCTTTGCGCTTCTGTCTGTCTGTGTTGGATGTATTTCCCTTGCAACTGAGAAGACAAGGCGTGATTCTTGTGTATAACTTCTTTTATACCGAGAGTACTAAAAATCCCAAAGCAACTCAGAACTGTGTTTCCTGTAAGGATATGTGTGATTTTGGAAGGGCCTGATTAGCAAATCTCACAGCCTGACTGATCAGCAGCTGCAGAGATAGGGAGTCTAATTCAAGCTAAGGTCTTACAATTACAAAGAGGTGAAAAAATTTCCCAGGCTTGGCCAGAGCTTGCCAAAGTGGTCACCTTATGGGGCCAGGATTTGTGCATGCCCACACCTCCAGATTTAGAACTGGTGGTGCTCACACTTCTACCCTGAGCAGTACACGCCCTCACACCATCACTGTGAATGGTCATTTTCTGGTAGGAAGACATGTGCCTCTAAAAGCAGTGTCAGAAATAAGAAGCAGCTATGAGCAAACTCATTGCTTCAATTATGTTATCAGCAAACCCAACTTAAATTAGATTCTCCATCCTGATTTTCAGTTATCGCTACCTTTCAGTAAGTCGTCGTCAAATTTCCTAAATAAAAGTGAATTGTACTTATTATCACCATTTTGCACCACTGGAGCAATCTCTTAGCCAATATTTTTTAGTATAATAATGGTCAGGATAGCATTTTTGTTTAAAAACAAAAACATGATTATCTGGCACAACAAAATTATGAGTGTAGCACAAAATAAATTCTTTAAGCAGAATTTAAGAAAGTTATTGGGACTCATCCTTATCCTTGAATTTTTCCCACCCTCACATCTCATCAACCACAGGATCTGGCCCATTTTACCTTTGGAGTATTTTTAACTATCTTCCTTCTTTTCCCTTCCTCTACAACTTTTTCAGTGTGGGCCTTTGTTATTTCTCAACTAAAATAGCCTCCTCCACTCCCCTCCATTCTTGCTACTGTATTGTGATCATCTGCTAGTAGATGTCTCCCCCACTCACTGTAAGTATTTTAATATCACATTTCACTGTAAGAACTACAGTATGGCTTAAAAAAAATAACACCAAAATGTCAATCCTTATACAAAACCAAAAATAACCACAAAGTTTAATCATTTTGATGTGTGCAAATAATAGCCACACAACTAGTGATTACATTATTTATTTTGTCTTTCTACTCCCAATGTGAAAGGATAACAGAATAATAAAAATCTTTATCAGATGAATATGAGATTCTATATAGGGACTCTGATAAACCAAAGTTCCACCTTCCCAAGACTTTCTCTGTCTCTTTAAGTATGAGGAGACTTTTATTTTTTGCATATGTGAAGTGGATACTGAAGCATGCTGAAAAATGCTAATTATGTCATTTTCACTAATTATTAGTTTCTAAATTTTCTTCTGTTCAAATTGTCCATCTCTCTGTGAGAATATCTCTGTTTCAAAGCTAATTTTATTCATTTCTGTCGAATTCTATATCTGGCAAGTGACAGAAACCCTTTAACTTGAAGCACATCATTTCCAACTACTACCGATGAGCTTATCATTTCCAACTACTACCGATGAGCTTATCAGGCAGTGCTGTTTGCACATGGTTTTGAAGCTTGGTTGTTACTACAGGGTGTTAGCTGTGTTCCCATAAGGCAGCTCAGATAGATGAGCTTCCGGAAGGGGTCATATCTCAGATTCTGTAACAGGAAAACTGCTCTGAGAGATCTAGATAATACCAATCTTTTTCACCTTTCTTCCTTACATACTTTAAAATATTGCTTCTGTGCAGAGTTATATAACTACCTGTCCTTGTGAAGACAAGAACGGTTAACCCCACATAGTCATACTATATTAAGCTTGATGGATTTTGAAGGGAAATTGATTTTTTTTTTTAAGCTCTTACTTTAAGAGGATGTTCAAATGAGATGCTTTTCTGTTGCTAGACCTGTCTTCCCCTATAGCAACGTATGTGGGGAAAATGGGTTTCATTCTTCTTTTCCACTAAATTAGAAAAGAGTCCAGGGAGTGAGACAGGACATTAAGATGGACTTTAAAAGTTTTAAAATATGTCATTCAAGTGTAGGCTTTTGTAATGATTTCTGTGATATCGTACCATAACAAAAATTTCAATTCCAATTTAAATTACCATTTCTAAAGTAACTTCAGCTCATTTTTTACTCAGATTACAAAATGAGGCTTTTACTTTTTCCCCTCCTAAAGTTTCACTGTGTGTTCCTTTCAGTCTCTGAAGTACCACAGTGTCTCTTCAGAATCACAGCATCCCTGACTGTGAAACTCCAGAGTGGCAAGTATAAATGAAAGTGTTCATCAGAAAATATATCCACACTTGGAACAGCCCAATGGAAAAATGGAAATTTCTCCAAAGAAGAAATATAGATGGCCAAGAGGCACATGAAAAAGATACTCTACACCACTAATTAGTAGAGAAATGCAAATAAAAACTGCGATGAGCTGTTAGTTCACACTGGTCAGAGTGGACATTATTTAAAAGTTTACAAATAACAAATGCTGGAGAGGGTGTGGAGAAAAGGGAACCCTCCCACAGTGTTGGTGGAAATAAAAATTAGTGCAGCCACTATGGAAAGCAATATGAAGATGCCTTAAAAAACTAACAGTAGAACTACCATATGACTCAGCAGTCCCACTCCTTTGCATGTACCTGGAGAAAATCACAATTCAAAAAGATACATGCACCCCAGTATTCATAGCAACACTATTCACAATAGTGAAAACATGGAAAAAACAAAATGCCCATTGACAGATGAATGGATGAAGACAATGTGGTATATATATACAGTGGAGTACTGTGTGTGTGCTCAGTGGTGTCTGATTCTGCAACACCATGGACTGTAGCCTACCAGGCTCCTCTCTCCATGGGATTTTCCAGGCAAAATTACTGGAGTGGGTTGCTGTTTCCTTCTGCAATAGAATACTACTCAGCCATAAAAAAAGAACCAAATAATGCCATTTGCAGCAACATGGATGCAACTAGAGATTATCATACCAAGTGAAGTAATTCAGAAAGAGAAAGACAAATACCATCTGATATCACTTATATGTGGAATCTAAATATGGCCCAAATGAACCCATCTCCAAAACAGAGACAGACTTATAGACAGGGAGAGCAGACTTCTGGTTGCCAGGGAGAGTGTGGCAAGGGAGGGGATGAACCGAGAGTTTGGGGTTGGTAGATACAAACTATTATGTTTAGAATGGATAAACAACAAGTTCTAATGTATAGTATGGAGAACTATATTCAATATCCTGTGATAAAACATAATGGAAAAAGAATATAAAAAAGCAATGCATATGTGTGTGTAACTGAGTCGCTTTGCTGTACTGCAGAGGTAGCACAGCATTGTAAATCAACTATACTTCAATTTTAAAATTTTTGAAAAGGAAAAAAAAAGGAAGAAAGAGCTCCCCTGGTAGCTCAGTGGTAAAGAATCTGCCAATGCAAGAGACACGGGTTCTATCCCTAGTCTAGGAGGATCCCACATACTGCAGAGCAGCTAAGCCTGTGTGCTACAACTACCGAGCCTGTGCTCTAGAGCCCAAGAGCTGCAACTTCTGAGCCCATGTGCCACAACTACTGAAGCCCGTGCGCTCCACAAGAGAAGACCCCTCAATGAGAAGCCCGTGCACCACAACTAGAGGGTTGACCCCACTTGCTGCAACTAGAGAAAAGCCCACGCAGCAACGAAGACCTAGCACCGCCAAAAATAAATAAATAAAAATTATAAATATTTTTTTAAAAAAGAGGGACAAACTATATTCACACTTGGGCAATTTACCTCTTCAAAATAGCTGAGCATCTAACATAAAGAGTAGGAAGAAGCGAGATTAGAATTTTATGCTTTGATATTTGGGTCACTTTAAATTTCTGAAAGGACTTTAAGATTCTTTTGTATATATTTTATTCCTGTCCAGATGAGCTATTTGTGCCTGGCCCAAAGTTCGCACATGATAAATGCTTTCTGGAATAGGTCACTTTTCAGTGACTGCAAATATGAAGCCTGTGTTCAGTCCCATAGTCTTGGCCCCACTTCACATTAATGGAGAAAGAAGCAGGGGCCCTCTTTGGAGTGTCAGTTCTCTTTGATGTGGTGGCACTGTAAGTAATAATCATAACTAAGTTCTTCAAGGCTCCTGAGGAGCTTACTTTCATTGTCTCCCTTTTATAAATGAGAAAGCTGAGCCTGGGCTGGGTGGAATTGCCCAGCGTGGCACAGCGAGTCAGTGGTGGGTCTGAGACAGGCTCTGTCTGAGCGCAGTGACAGCAGGCTGACAGCACTCTCCCTAATGCCTTCCTCAGCTAAAGTGACCTTCTCTTTCTCTCTCCCTTGCTTTTCCTCCTGCAGAAACAGCATGAGAGAGTAAGGGAGCAGACGCAAGGGGTGAATGCATCTCTGAGGATGTCTTCCAACTCACTGATGATGCCACGACTGACCCTTTCAGAACTTGATAGCATAATAAAGGTAAGGACACATGTGACTTTTTCAGGTTAGTATTCATAGTAGGTTAGAACATTAGCTCAGTGTCACAGAGGAGCAATCAACTCCATTCTATCAAGTTAGGTGGCATTGTTAAACTAAGATCAGGTGCCTGCATTTTTCAGTTTCTTTCATTGTTCAGTTGCCATTAGCCACATATGGCTACTTAAACTCTAAATTACTCAAAACAAAATAAAATTTAGGACTTCCCTGGTGGTCCAGTGATTAAGAGTCCACCTGCTAATGTAGAGGACAGAGGTTCCATCCCTAATCCGGGAAGATTCCACATGCTGCAGAGCAACTTAGCCCAAGCGCCACAATTGCTCTGAGCCTTCATGCTGCAACTCCTACTGCAAGCCTGCTCACCTTAGAGCCTGTGCTTTTCATCTGAAGAAGCTACCACAGGGAGAAGTGCTCGCCTTGCAACTAGAGAAATCCCTCTTGCAGCAAGGAAGCCAAAAGTAAATACTTTTTAAAAAAATTCCTCAGTCACATTAGCCACGTTTCATGTGCTCAGTAGCACCACATGTGGTTGGTGGCTGCCATTTGGGGCAGCACAGCCAGTCACAGAAAGTTCTGTTAAAAGTGCAAATGTAGATGCGTCCTACTCACTCTTTACACATAAGTTGTATGTTTAATAAAGCTGGGATACAAAATCAATGAAAGTCACATTTTTTTAAAGTAGAAATTTTCCAATGAATGCGGTGAACCAAACTATCACTGAAGTACTCTCGGTTCATTTTTATTACCTTTAAAAGGATATTATCTTCAAGTCATCTGATCACCATCCTGTTCTTTGAAGTTTTAGCTTCCTTTCTATCCCTACTCCCATCTGGTTCCTCAGTGACATCAAAACCCACATGAATGAGTCTACCAGCTCTCAGACCTCCGGTTCCTTCAACTTCTCCTGTCCGACAAGCTCTTCTTCCCCATCCACCTCTGTAATCCCTCGTATGACCAGACCCAGATCTCATCATCAATAAGAGCACCTCTCTCAAATCCCAGTATCAAGCATCTCCCTCCCTAAGCTTGGAGAAGGAAATGGCAACCCGTTCCACTATTCTTGCCTGGAAAATTCCATGGACAGAGGAGCCTGGCAGGCTGCAGTTGCAAAGAGTCAGACACAACTGAGCACCCTAAGCACCATCTCTTATCGCCCTTACTATAGAGTGTACACTCCAGAAACTCTCTGCTGCTGCTGCTGCTAAGTCACTTCAGTTGTGTCCGACTCTGTGTGACCCCATAGACGGAAGCCCACCAGGCTCCCCCGTCCCTGGGATTCTCCAGGCAAGAACACTGGAGTAGGTTGCCATTTCCTTCTCCAATGCATGAAAGGGAAAACTCAAAGTGAAGTTGCTCAGTTGTGTCCGACCCTCAGCGACCCCATGGACTGCAGCCTTCCAGGCTCCTCCATCCATGGGATTTTCCAGGCAGGACTACTGGAGTGGGGTGCCATTGCCTTCTCTGCAGAAACTCTCTACCCACTCCAAAACCTCCTCCATCTCATTCGCGCTACTCCTTTCATAGTCTTCCTTCCTTCAATTCAGCCACTCAATTGTGTCTGTCTCTTTGTGACCCTGTGGACTGCAGCACGAGCAGCTAAAATTATCAGTATAATCATTCTTTACAAACACCCTTTACTTCCATACATACTTCTTTCTCTGTTATACTCACCTGAGAATTCTAATCTCATAACCCAGTAAACCCAAGTACTCTCAGCATCGTGGCCACACCAGAGAAGCCAGTATGACTGGTGGGAAACCCACCTCCCGTCTATCAGTCTGGCTGGTGAACTTGCTTCATGCTTCATTAAAAATAGGAACAATGAGAAGAGAACTCCCTTCATTTTCACTCCCCAAATCTACCAGTCTGCTTGCATGTGTATCCTACTTCTCCCTTCCTTTCTGCTCTAATTAGTGAAGTGTCCCTTCTCCTGTCAGAGTTCAGCCCCCCTACCTGTGTTATGAATCCCATGCTTCCTCTGCTCAACAGTAGGGTTGCTGGGTTTCAGTCCATCAACTTGTGCCCTCTCTCTTCTGTTTTGCCCAGTTCTTACTCTACTGAATCATTACTGCCAACGTAGAAACATACTCTAGTATCTGTTATCTTTAAAATTAAAAAAAACTTTCACATCCTGATCTCTGCACCATTACTCTGCTTCACAACAAAACATCTCAAGAGTTCTATATAGTTGCCATTTCCACCTTCCAGTCCCCGACTGTCTACTGTACTCAACCCATTTGGAGAAATTACTGGTTGTCGTCAGTGTTGGAATCTCTGAGGAGAGCTATCAGTAAATGCTACCCACCTTCAGGACCTAAGTTCTAAAAAAGTTGAAAAATAGTAAATATGAAGATCAAGAATATCACCTTTATTTCAGCTAAATTGAGGTGTGGCTTCTCAAAAGATCTCTTAGCCAAGTAGGATGGCTGATACTCAGTTCCAGAATTAGCAGGTCTGCCCAGTGAAACTGCCAACACCGCAAGGTTCCTGGTTGTGCCCCGGGCAGCTTGCACTGTATGGAGGAGCACAGGAAACTCAGCTTTCTGCTGGCAGCTTGCTCCCTGGAGGCAGCAGTCTGGAGTTGAGCAGCATCTATATAGTTATACCCCCAAATTTACCAATTAAATAAACCACTTCTCCTCTCAGAGCAAAGTAAGGAAAAAGTGCAAAGGTCACTAACTGAGCTCCCTTCACCGAGATGGAACATCACATCGGGAGCTCGAAAAAAGTGCTCCCCGCTAACAGTTGGCTTATGTCTTCTAGATAAAAAAAGAAAATTAAGTGACCTGCTGAGAATCAGATAGAGGTGAGGGGAGGATTTCTTATTGGCTTTGGAACAGTGACAGTGTTTAGAATCACTATGTTGAATGACCAGGAGAGCAAATTTCTTTTCAGGGTTGAGGGCCCAGCCAAGGCTGGAAGTAATAGGTTTGTAACAGCATCCTATGTGTGATCTTTAGCCAAAATCATAGGTCCACAGTTGAACTGAAAATTAGGAGAGGTCACATGGCAAGGTGAGTGTCAGTGAGGGTAGTCAGCACAGGAAGTGCAGGTGAGAGGTCAAATAAGATGAGAACTGAGTGATAACCATGAGACTTAGTACCTCAGAAATCATTAAGTAAATTTCTGTGAGGTGGAGCAGTGAGGTAAAAACCAGACTGGAATAAGTCAAAAGTGTGAATTTTAAAATGATGAAATAGAGATAGCATGTATAAACACTTTATTTGCAGAGGGGTTCTATTTTGCTATGAAAGGATTAAAATTAGGGAGAAGTGAGGACAGTGGAGCATTTCTATTTAGTTTTCTTTTTAGACAAGAGATGGCAGAGCATGTCTGAATCAGTAGAGAAGGAGTTGAAGATGCAAATAGGTAAATATCTATGTATATAGTCTTTTAGACTTCCCTGGTGGCTCAGCTGTAAAGAATCCACCTGCAGTGCACGCGATGCAGGTTTGATCCTTGGGTGAGGAAGATCCCCTGGAGGAGGGCATGGCAACCCACTCCAGTATTCTTGCCTGGAGGATCCCACGGACAGAGGAGCCTCGTGGACTACAGTCCATAGGGTCACAAAGAGTCGGACACAATTAAATCGACTAAACATGCACGCATAGCCTTTTAGACTCTTCTGGATCTGGCCTGAAGCTTACTGAACTTCACAGTAAGGAGGGATAGAGATTATCTTTGGTGCTCCCTAGGAAAAATATTTTAAGTTCCTCTAAATTCAATTTTTTTCAATATTTTCTTTAGAATGCATCAGGGATTTATGCCGAAATAGATGGAGCCAAAAATGAACTTCAAAGAAAACTATCCAACCTGAGCAACCTCAGTCATGATTTAGTTCAGGAAGCTGTTGACCATGCACGGAACCTTCAGCAAGAGGCTGATGAGTTGAGCAGGTAATACCCTGGTTGTAAGAATGCAGACATCTCCAGACTGAGTAACTTATTTTTGTTCACTTTCACATGACAGGGTTGCTGGGATACAGTGTTAATTGTTTGTTTTTAGGGTTGGGTTTGCGTATTTGTTTGTCTATTTGTTGGTTGGCCAGTTTGAGAACCAGTTGTTTACTGAAATTGCTCTGGGGAGACAGTTTTTCAGTTTTAAAAAATCTGTCAGATTAGAGTTCTGTGTTGTATCGGGGTAGCTCTGTTCCACAATTAATAGGATAACCTAACACGTTTTAGTTAGGGATATAACTGCTCCACAAAATGTTATCAGGTAAATCAGATCCCTCTGCAAGGTCTAATCCTGCCGTCATTTCAGAGACAGCATGAGCTTTTCATACCCAGATGTCTTAAGTAAAGCTGGAAGGAAGTCGACAATATAAGGGACTTGTGCAAATCCTCTAGCTGCTCCACAGTGCCTAGCAGGAACTCTTTTATTTCAACAGCTGTTAAGAGAGCACTGGTTGGTGGTTTTCCTCAAAGTATCTAGAAGAGAGTCATAAGCACTCATTTAATGTTAATTGAAATGTACTAAAAGATTGGAGTTTAATTCATGATCCTGAAAAAAAATAGGTAAATAACGAGATCATTGCAAAGAAAGATTGCAAATCTGGCAATTAGAAACAAGGATTGGTAAAGGTCATGAATTAAATAAGAACCAGTGTTCACTTCTGTTCAAAACTAAATCACCTTTTTTTCTGATTGTCAAAATTTTCAAATATCCTTCCAAGTCTCCCAAGAAGAGAGGGCAGGTTTGGAGTGGGGTCTGGATAGATCATGGGTAAAATCTTGGAGTGTGAGATGGTTTTGTATACAGCTCAGTGTCATGTTCCCCGGAAATGGGTTTTTTAGCAAACCTGTCAAGTGGAACTTGGAGAAAATGCTAATTTTGGTAATAACTGTATTGGTAGGTTATTGTTTTTGAGATTAATTTTATGGCTGTCTTCGTCATTCTTTTGTCGTTTAGTAACTACAGCTATCTGGGAGTTCCCTGGTGGCTCAAATGGTAAAGAGTCTGCCAGCAATGCAGGAGACCTGGATTCGATCCCTGGGTTGGGAAGAACCCCTGAAGAAGGGACAGGCAACCCAATCCAGTATCCTTGCCTGGGAAATTCCATGAACAGAGAAGCCTGGCAGGCTATAGTTCATGGGGTTACAAAGAGTCAGACACCACTGAGCAACTAACAGCTCATTGAATAGGATACCAACACAAACCTCTAAATGTCACCCAGCAGCAAACAGAGTTCTAGCTAGAACTTCTAAGGAAGTAACCCCAAGCTGTACATGAAACATAATCAGAAATATCAATCACATTAAGTCTCCTTTTTATGTTTAGCATATTTCTATATATATTCAGGAAAACATCCGAATTTATAGATATCTTCCCTTCAAAATGTGAATATTCTTCGACATCTATCTGGTATACCCAGTAGATTTGCATATTTTGTCTCAAATAGAAATACATATAATTCATCAAGAAGCTTCCATTTCAAAAGCACGTTTTTTATTTTGTGTATCAATATAGTACCCGTTTTGTACCTAGTAATGAAAACAAAGAAATAAAGGCTTTTTGTTTCAAATTCTTAGGTATATCTGCTCACCAACTCTAGCCAGCAGAATTTTTAAGTATTTAAAATATTGGTAACATTTTATACCTTTTATCCATTTTTTTTAAAACCTTCTCAGATTTTACTCTTTTCCATTTTTGAACAGGGAGTTATAAGGAGATACAGGTAGCAAAGATTTGGATCAGAATTACCTTTGCAGAGCAGGGCTGCATTATAATTTTCATGGGCTGTAAAAAAAATTTAATTATATTTCATAACGACCTTGATATAAAAGCTAGTGTAAGAATTACTGTTATCTTCATTTTTCTTCTTCTGATTTAAAAAAAAATTAACATGAAAACATCTTTGTGAGCCCTTAGTGTGCATGATTGGAGAAGGCAATGGCACCCCCACTGCAGTACTCTTGCCTGGAAAATCCCATGGATGGAGGAGCCTGGTGGGCTGCAGTCCATAGGGTGGCAAAGAGTCAGACATGACTGAGCGACTTCACTTTCACTTTTCACTTTCATGCATTGGAGAAGGAAATGGCAACCCACTCCAGTGTTCTTGCCTGGAGAATCCTAGGGACAGGGGAGCCTGGTGGGCTGCCGTCTCTGGGGTTGCACAGAGTTGGACACGACTGAAGCGACTTAGCAGCAGCAGCAGTGTGCCTAATAGATATCAGCCCTATTGTAGAGGAGCCAAAATGATGGTGAACTTGGACAAAAGAGAAGGGAGTTGCCAAGGAAACACAGAGGAAGTCTCTCTGAGCCTAAGCCAGTGTGCAGAGACTGAAACTGGATGGAGGAGGCTGAGAAACGATTAGCTGAGCTCAGTAGGTCCAGGTGGTGTGAAGAGAGGAGCCAGTGTAAGATCTGTCGTGTTGTGTAGATCACATCACAGTGACTCTTCTGAGAAGCTACTGATGAATGAAATGATACTAGTCATCAGTATCCAGAGTTGGGGGAGAAAGGATGGAACTGGTGGGTTTAAAACCGAATAAAATTAATACAAAGGGTTTAGGATGGACTGCGGAAGTGAGGGTGGAGTTCATAGTATAGAGGAAGAAGAAGAGTTTGTCAGTAATACGAATTACTACCCATACAGTTTGAAATTTCCATTTAGGAAATAGTTTAAGTGTAATAATGAGCCTTGAGATTCACTAGATGCCAGGCATGGTTCAGTCCAGTTCAGTTCAGTCGCTCAGTCGTGTCTGACTCTTTGCGACCCCATGAATCGCAGCACGCCAGGCCTCCCTGTCCATCACCAACTCCCTGAGTTCACTCAGACTAGCACTGAACATTTTAATCCTGTTGGACCTCACTTCAATCCTTTGAGGCACATATTGTTATCAGCCTCTGCATGGGGGTGTCTAGTGCATGATGTGCTGTGCTGTGCTTAGTCACTCCGTCCTGTCCGACTCTTTGTGACCCCATGGACTGTAGCCCTCCAGGCTCCTCTGTCCATGAGGATTCTCCAGGCAAGAATACTGCAGTGGGTTACCAAGTCCTCCTCCAGGAGATCTTCCCAACCCAAGAATCGAGCCCAGGTCTCCCTCTTTGCAGGTAGATTCTTTACCATCTGAGCCACCAGGGAAGCCTAAGAATACTGGAGTAGGTAGCCTATCCCTTCTCCAAGGGAACTTCCTGACTCAGGAATTGAACCGGGGGTCTCCTGCATTATAGGCAGATTCTTTACCAGCTGAGCTACCAGGGAAGCCCCCAGTGCATGATGGGTACCAGTAAATATTAGCGGAACCTTACAGGAGTCAGAGGAGACAAAGGCAGAGAAAGTGGTATAAGGATCAGGGTGATTGTGAGTCGGGGCTGTGCACTTAAGGGGAGCAGCTAGGCCTCAGGAATGAGACAGATCTTAACCATGTTTGCCCTGGGCAAGTTGTGCACCCTTCCTCAGAGCCTCAGCAACTTTTATGGGAAAGGAATAACAATGTCAACTTCACAGGTATGGGAAGATGTACAGATACAGTATATGGAATGGGGCTGACCCAGTATCTGCATGTGATGCTCAATACATATTATAACCCTTCTTCAAGAAATATGTGAACTGTTATATAAAAGAAAGAAATAAGATTGAATAAATAGAGTGAAACCAGCTAATATTTATTAATAACACCATGCTGAGGTTATGCACCCTCTCTGAGAGCCTTACTTTCTTTGACAGGAAGGGAATAACAGTGCTGATTCGGGTAAGCAGTAGGTGGGGATGAATGTAGGTTCATTCCTCTGCCTGACGCCACCACATAAACAAGCTCTTGCTTGAAGAGGTGCAGATGCTGTTTTAAAATCAGCATTTCCTTTCCCTGAGGCTGCTGCCAGGCAGGCAGTTGCCAAGGAGCCAAAAGAAGATGAAGTCTTGAAAGAACTAAAAGCAGAGAAATTGGAAGACGATGTGCCCCTAGGAAAGGCCACAGGTTGGGGGGTGGCAGTGGAGGGGTGAGGAGGGAGCGCAAGGGTGAGCACTGCCCATCCAAGTAACTTTAAAAAAACAGGAAGTGCCTATAGTCCTGGAAGTATTCTAATCAGACTCTAAAAATGGCCCTGTTTCCCAAGGAGGTAAAAAGAGGCAATAATGCCCGGTTTGTTCATTAACAGGAATTTGCACAGTTCAGATATGAATGGACTGGTACAGAAGGCTTTGGATGCTTCAAATGTCTATGAAAATATTGCCAGTTATGTTAGTGAAGCCAATGAAACAGCAGAACAGGCTTTGAACATCACTGATCGAATTTATGATGTGAGTATTCCCTTATTTTAACATTCATTTTTATATCAATATGTTGCCTTTTCCTGGCTTATGACTGTTTTCTAATGTCATCTCTTGAGCTTCCAATGTAATTCAAATGGCAGAAAGAGCAGCAGAACTGAGAAAAGACCGTTTTATTTATGTTATGAATGCTTCAGTAGTACAGGTTCTTAAAGATATGTCATACTCCAGTCAGTGAATGCCAGTTCCTTTAACATAAGCTTTTTTAAACCAAAGTCCCTGAATAAAAAATATTGAAGACTAGTTCCTGCTGATATAGAAAATTGTTGTTCTTCAGTTGCTCAGTCGTGTCCTACTGTTTGTGACACCGTGGACGGCACCATGCCACTAGAGAAGATACTTTATGCATATATTCAGATTTCCTCAACTCAAGAACATTGTTTATTCAACAGCTTCTTCGTGACAAGCACTTTGGTGGGGCCTTGGCCAGGCACTGTTCTGAGTTCACTGAATTTTCTTCAAAAACCATTTATCTTGTAAATATCAAAGATATTATTTTCCCATGTTTACATTTGACCTCAATTGCAAACTATGAAAATGAAGCTGTATGAATTTTGTTTGGTGTTTAGCCGATAAAGTGTAAAGCATTTAAATCCTGGAACAATGAAAATTTGATTTCTTTTGCTGTCATTCCTACTTTCTCTCTCCGATTCCTTTGTAGGCTGTCAGTGGGATTGATACGCAGATCATTTACCATAAAGATGAGAGCGAGAATCTCCTCAATCAAGCCAGAGAGCTGCAAGCAAGGGCAGATTCTAGTAAATATCTTCACTTTCCTGTCTGCCTTCTGATTTGTAGCTGCTTCCCTCCTTTCAGACAGTGTTTCTGCATGTAAACAGAGGTTTCAAAATTCTAGAAATAGAAAGAAGAAATTCTGTTTCATTTGAATATTGCCTTAATAGTTCCTGCTCATAGTCAAGGTATAAAAAAAAAGCGGCTGTTAGATATTTTAAAATAAATTGTGGTTTTAAAAAATTTCCATGTAGTAAAATTACATGGAAACATATAGTGGATATTCTTGCTAATCAAAAAGGCTAATTAATAGAAACTTGCTATAAATACCAATTTTCAGGGAGTTATTACCATAAAATACTCTTCACCCTAAAATTATATCACACATAATGTAACCTTTCTTGAAGAATTCAGAAGCCCTTTAAAACTTTACCATGAAGGGGGTCTTCTCTGGTGGTCCAATGGCTAAGACTCTGCCCCCAGTGCTGGGGGAAGGGAGGCGGGTTTGATCCCCCGTCTAGGAACTAGATCCCACATGCCACAACTAAAAGATCCTGAATGCCACAACAAAGACCTGGTGCTGCCAAATAAAGAAATAAAAATAAATATTCAAATTTTACCATGAAGAGATGGGTCAGCACTGAGTCAGGAGGACAGGGTACCGCAGAGCCCTCTGGTTTTTTTGCACTTTTTTGTAGTTTGTATTCTACCCAGTTGCTGCATTTAGGACAGCCCTAATGACCACATGGAAAGAAGCACTTCCAAAGGCTGAGGCCTGCATCTGCTAAATCAAATAGGTCTAACATTGGGAGAGGGAAGGAAGAACAAAAGTGAAATGATTCTGGTTAGCTTTGAATCTTATTGCTGCTGCTGCTACTGCTAAGTCGCTTCAGTCGTGTCCGACTCTATGCGACCCCATAGGCAGAAGCCCACGAGGCTCCCCCGTCCCTGGGATTCTCCAGGCAAGAGCACTGGAGTGCGTTGCCATTTCCTTCTCCAATGCAGAAAAGTGAAAGTGAAGTCCCTCAGTCGTGTCCGACTCTTAGCAACCCCATGGACTGCCTACCAGGAGCCTACCAGGCTCCTCCATCCATGGGATTTTCCACGCAAGAGTATAGGAGTGGGTTGCCATTGCCTTCTCGAGTTACACTATTATAATCATTGATCATATATCAAACTATATATTTGATCAACTGCTTCAAGTCTAGTCATCATTTCCGTTGAAGGCTCAGTCATGTACTTGGTAATACAAGAAATAATAATCTTGTGAAACAAGCAAAATACAAATGGTATAGTTAATAACATTAGTGGAATTAAAAGTAAATATTTTAGCCATGAGCCTCCCACACCAGTTTTTTTTTTAAAATTGTTAAGACTAGGGAATGGGTCACTTAGAGCAGAAACCTTGAATCTTGTTAGTTACTCTTAAAAACAAACTGAAAATTTTTACTAAAACTTACTTATCTCTGGGGTAATGAGCTCATTCCTAAGGATATTCAAGCATTGACTAATGAAGTTGGAAATCCATTATCTAGCTAACTTCTGCCACCTAAAAACAAAGACCAAGTTTGAAGATTTCATGTGATTTTATCAAAGTAATTAATCCCAAGTCTAAATGTTCATTTTCTCTTTTTTTCCCAAAGAAAACAAATGCATTTGTTTTTATATGCAGACTCTTTAACTATTTAATTACATAAAACAACTATTTTCTGGGTGAACAAAGGCATTAAAAATGCTGTTTCTTCATTCTAATTAATTTATTATACAAGTCTAGTCTTAAACATGCTCTTTAGAAAATAATTAGAATATTAACAGTAAAGAATTAGAATATCAATAGTAAAATATTTTTGGATAGATGTTGTCATATCTGTGTATTGCTTTGTTTGTGAAGACCAGATTATGTGGGTCTTTGTGATGCGGAAACAAAGTGTTTTAGTCTCCTTAATAATTGGCAACGTATTTTCTCAGTCTTGTCTTTATTGAGTTGTTGAACCTTGTGAAAGCAGTTTTGCTATTCTAATAATGCTGTCTTCAAAGTTGCATATTTTATATGCAGATTAGTCTCTCTGGTTTGGTCTCTGAATATTTTGCAGATCTGGTCACCTATTTCATGATCTTGTTTGGTTAAATCCCTTTATATGTTTATTTGCAAAAGAGACACCTATGGGGACTTAGGACTGTGTGGCTCAGAACTTGCTTCCCTTTAGAAAATATGAGTGTTTGTAATATAAATTCACATTTTCAAATTGGATCATATTCATCTCTTGAGTTATATTGTAATTTCAGATTACCCTGTTAATTCATTTCCAAATGAGTTCCAATGATCAGTAATCTTTATTTACCAGGTTTCCTTATCTTCATTATCTGTGTCAAATAGTTAGCAATCTGTAAAAAACTCAGGAAGCTACTATTTTTAAAAATCTTCTACTGAATTCATTTGTAAAATGGAAAATGTTTATGTAAGACAGTAAGTTCCAAATAGGACAGACATTTTATGAAGCATTTCTTCTTTTAAACATCCAGCCCCAAATAGATTTTCTTTCTTCTATTTTTATCAGACTCCAAATATAGTTAAATATATTTAGCCTCAATATATCAGCCAGTGTTTTTTGCAGTAACAGACTCAAAAGAAAGAGTGAATAGACTGCTGTATCACAATATTAAAAAGTTGAAACTAAAAGGAGAGAAGGCGCAAAACAACTGCAAAAGATGTTTAAGACCCTCCTTGAATTCTGGGGAATTATTGACACTAACCAGAGGAAACAAGAAATAAGTGCTTGTACTTTAGTTATGTTGTACTTGGTACAAAGTACATTGACAGAATCAACTAAGCAATCACTATAGGTGATTGACAGAATCACCTATATACACCCGTTATACACATGTATGGGAAAAAAGTAACTGTACAATAAAATCAAGCACACCAATACTGTATAATTGAAAAGAGACAGTATACCATGGGAGAGTATATATCTGTAAGCCCATTAGAGAGAAGGAAAAGAAGAATGGGAAGTGAAGAAATTACGTATCTGTCAAGAAACATACATTTCTTGATGCTTTGAAAGTAAACAAAGCATGAAACACTTCTTGGGAAGTTGATCCTTCAGTTTAGGTGACGAGATTTTACATCATGACTTGTTTAGATTTGTGCCAAGATAGCCCCAATTAAGGTCTATGCTACAAGCACATTTTCGAGAATAATTTTTTAAGGAAAAGACTTATAATCAAAACAGGTGCTAGAATGAATGGAAAATCTGATGTATGTAATCTGGAGAACTGTATGTATGTGCACATGTATAATAAATCTAATCAGCAATTAAGCCCTCCCATAAGAAAATCTCAAGGCTCAGATGGCTCCACTAGTGAATTCCCCAAAACACTTGAAGAAATAACTCCGTTAGTATGTAAATTCTTCCAGAAAATAGAAAAATTGGAAATCCTCTGTTTTCCCAGGAAGTCAACAAAATTTAGACATCAAATCCTAAGGACATTATAAACAAGGAAAAATATAAGCCAAATTCTCTCAGGAACAAAGATGTGAAAATGCTATCAAAAAATTAGCCAATCAAATCTAGCATACATAAAATTGGTAACACATGATCAGATCAGATCAGTCGCTCAGTCGTGTCCGACTCTTTGCGACCCCATGAACCGCAGCACGCCAGGCCTCCCTGTCCATCACCAGCTCTCGGAGGTCACTCAGACTCGCATCCATCGAGTCAGTGATGCCATCCAGCCATCTCATCCTCTGTCGTCCCCTTCTCCTCCTGCCCCCAATCCCTCCCAGCATCAGAGTCTTCTCCAATGAGTCAACTCTTCGCATGAGGTGGCCAAAATACTGGAGTTTCAGCTTGAGCATCATTCCCTCCAAAAAATCCCAGGTCTGATCTCCTTCAGAATGGACCGGTTGGATCTCCTTGCAGTCCAAGGGACTCTCAAGAGTCTTCTCCAACACCACAGTTCAAAAGCATCAATTCTTCGGCGCTCAGCCTTCTTCACTGTCCAGCTCTCACATCCATACATGACCACAGGAAAGACCATAGCCTTGACTAGGCGAACCTTTGTTGGTAAAGTAATGTCTCTGCTTTTGAATATGCTATCTAGGTTGGTCATAACTTTCCTTCCAAGGAGCAAGTGTCTTTTAATTTCATGGCTGCAGTCACCATCTGCAGTGATTTTGGAGCCCAGTTAGGTTTATTCCAGAATTTCAATATTTTAACGTTTAAAACATTAGTAGCAATTCACCACGTTTACCAAACATAGGAGACCACTCATAGGCTTATCTCACTACATGCAGGAAGGTCCTTTAACAAAATTCAGTACCCACTCGTGTTTTAAAAAAACTCATAGCAAACTAGGAATAGAAGGAAACATCCATAATCTAACAAGGAAGAATAAAATAATATTCAGCAAGCATATATTCATACTGAAATATTGAAAGCTTCCTCATTAGGATTGGAAATAAGGATGACCCATATTATCAATTCATTGTGTAAGTACCTAGTTTAATTCTGGGTAACACAATTAGAAATTAACTTTTAAAATAACACTGTTTGCCAAAACAAAATACCTAGGAATAAATCTGATGAAAGATGCTAAGATCTTTATACATCAAACTGTGGTACACTACTGAAGAAACTAAAAGGTGAAATAAATAAATAGAGATAAAAATGAGAATTTAGATCTAAGGAAGCATAAATAAAAATTGTGTTTTATTTATATATATTTAATATGTATAAATACATATACATTTTTATATAATAAAAACTTCCATTAAATGAAAGTTTTTATTATATTAAGAACTCTGTAAACTATATTATTTATATATGTTTTTGTTCAGTTGCTCAGTCATGTCTGACTCTTTGCAACCCCATGGACTGCAGCAGGCCATATTTCCCTGTCGTTCATCATCTCCCAGAGTGTGCTCAAACTCACGTCCATTGAGTCAATAAGGCCATACAACCATTTCATCCTCTGTCATCTCCTTCTCCTTCTGCCTTCAATCTTTCCTAGCATCAGGGTCTTTTCCAATGAGTCAGCCCTTCGAAACAGGTGCCTACAGTATTGGCGCTTCAGCTTCAGCATCTGTCCTTCTAATGAATACTCAGGGTTGATTTCCCTTAGGATTGACTGGTTTGAGCTCCTTGCAATCCATCAGTTCTTCAGCACTCAGCCGCCTTTATGGTCCAATTCTCACATCCATAATGACTACCGGAACAATCATAGCTTTGACTATACGGACCTTTGTCAGCAAACTGTCCCTTTTTTAATACGTTGTCTAGGTTTGCCATAGCTTTTCTTCCGAGGAGCAAACATCTTTTAATTTCATGGCTGCAGTCACCATCCATAGTGATTTTGAAGCCCAAGGAAATAGTCTGTCACTGTTTCCACTGTTTCCCCATCTTTTTGCCATGAAGCAATGGGACTGGATGCCATGATCTTAGTTTTTTGACTGTTGAGTTTTAAGCCAGCTTTTTCACTCTCCTCTTTTGCCTTCATTAAGTGGCTCTCTAGTTCCTCTTGGCTTTCTACCATAAGGATGGTGTCATCTGCACACCTGAGGTTATTAATATTTCTTCCAGCAATCTTGATTCCAGCTTGTACTTCATTCAGCCCAATGTTTCTCATGAGGTACTCTGCATGTAAGTTTAATAAGCAGGATGACAGTATACAGCCTGACGTACTCCTATTCCAATTTTGAACCAGTCCATTGTTCCCTGTCTGGTTCGAACTGTTGCTTCTTGGCCTGCATACAGGTTAGGTGGCAGGTAAGGTGGTCTGGTATTCCCATCTCTTGAAGAATTTTCCACAGTTTAATGTGATCCACACAGAGGCTTTAGCATAGTCAATGAAGCAGAAGTAGATGTTTTTCTGGAACTCTCTTGCTTTCTCTATGATCCAGTGGATGTTGGCAATTTGATCTCTGGTTCCTCTGTCTTTTCTAAATCTGGCTTGTACATATAGAAGTTCTTGATTCACATACTGTTGAAGCCTAGCTTGAAGGATTTTGAGCATTACCTTGCTAACATGTGAAAGGAATGCAATTGTTTATTTATGAGTGTAATGTATTATTTATATATAAATAAATAAAGTTTGTATATAATAACTTACATTAAGTGTGGGCTTCCCTGGTGGCTCAGATGGTAAAGCGTCTATCTGCAATGCAGGACACCTGGGTTTGATCCCTGGGTTGGGAAGATCCCCTGGAGAAGGAAATGGCAGCCCACTCCAGTATTCTTGCCTGGAAAATCCCATGGACCGTGGAGCCTGGTAGATTACTGTCCATGGGGTCGCAAAGAGTCGGACACGACTGAGTGACTTCACTTTCACTTTACATTAAGTGGAAGATTTGAATTTGTAAAAATAAGAGTTTCTGCCAGAATATATCTGTAGATTCAATATAATTGCAATTAAAGTACCAGAACTGTATATACACATATGGGATGTTTCTAGAATTTCTTTTTTTTTTTTTTAAGACTACAACAATTGTATTTTCAAAACTGTAATTACATATTACCAAATAAAGTAATAAACAACTCTTAATTTAGAGTGCAAAATAAAAGCACCTTGTTATTTTCAAGGTGCAAAAGCAAGATAATACAACATAAACTTATCCACATTTTTAAATAGTTGTCTGTGTGATGAGTAAATGCCATTTAAAAACACTTTAAATAGAAAAATGATTTATAAACCAGTTTACAGGAGATCAAAAAAAAAATCAATGTTTAACTTTGGAAATGGGCGTGGATAGGGTAGGCAAGAATAGCCAGCACAGTCTTAAAGAATAAAAAAACAATTGGAAGATTTAAACTACTCAAGACTTCTAACTGTATAGAAATTAAGACAGTGATACAAAAGATATAAAAAATTATAATATTCTATCATTTCTTTTGAATAAAGCTTAAAAATAGACACAGCTAAGGAACAGAAGTAGGACTACCTTCAGGTAAGCATGGAGGTCCCAGGAAACCTTAAAGGGCTAACCATGCTCTTTTTGTTGTCCTGGGTATTGGTTATATTTGGCATTCAGTTTGGGAAAATTCATCAAGCCATGTGTACCATTTTCTAGATGCGTGTTGTGTATCAATAAAATTTTATTAAAACAAGTAAGAAAAAAGAACTATTCTTATCTAACCAGTCTGCTCTTAATCAGTTGTGCTACTAGGTGCTATTAGTCACAGCAGTACTATATTTTTCAATCAAAAAATTAGCCATTATCTCTATACCTTTATGAGTTACTTGATGACATCCTGTATCACTCCCAAGCAGTGTTACAGGTTTTCTGCAGTCCTTTACCTCTTAACTCAAGTACCACTTCCCAGAATTGGTGTTCTATGTTTATATCATATTCAGAATATTGCAGATGACTCCATCGTACAAGGGGCTTCCCTCATAGCTCAGTTGGTAAAGAATCCCCCTGCAACGCAGCAGAACCCAGTTCTATTCCTGGGCCGGGAAGATCCACTGGAGAAGGGTTAGGCAACCCACTCCAGTATCCTAGCCTGGAGAATTCCATGGACTATATAGTGCGTGGAGTCGCAAAGAGTCGGACATGACAATGACTTTCACTTCACTTCGTTTCCATGGTACAAACTAGAATTTTTTTCATTGAAACAGAGATTTCACCACACATACCCCACCCCCAATCTTTGCCCTACTTGTACTTCTTTTGGCTTCTTCTCCACAGGCAGTGATGAGGCAGTGGTGGACACCAGCAGGCGCGTGGGTGGAGCCCTAGCAAGGAAGAGTGCTCTCAGAAACAGATTAAATGATGCCATTAAAAGACTACAAGCCACAGAGAGAGGTGAGGATCTTAAACAAAACTTAAGCTCATCTGTTTGTTCACTAATATTAAGGTAAACCTCTGAGGAAAGAGTAAGTGATACCCTGCTTATTAATCTTTTTATAAATAATATTGCTTCTTGATGACAAAAGAAACTTCGTTTATCTCACACACACACACACACACACAAAAGTCCTGAAAGATAATAAAAGCTGTAGCTACATCACCTAGGGATGACAATTAAATTTAAGAGCATTTTCCTCCAGTCTTGTGTGTGTGTGTGTGTGTGTGTGTGTGTGTGTGTGTGTGTGTGTGAATGAGATCAGGATGTTTATACTGTTGAGTAACCTACTTGTGAACATTCTTTTTCATTAACAAATAAGCCCTAATTTGGTTATTGGGTTTCTCTGACCCCAGCAATAAACAGCTGCTCTCTGTTACATGGCATGTCTTTCTTACGATGCAAGCAGAGAGACCACCTAGCCAGAGAGGGAAACAAGAGCACTCATGTTGCCTAATCTGAAGCTACGGGGGTGTCTCAGAAAGATGTGATGGGAAGCAGATGTGCCTTTCCCAGCATAGTGATAGTTAGCACATTACTGCTGGATATGGTGTTTCACTACACGGAGCAAATCCAGCAGCAGTACCACAGGACAGCAAAGCCCTGGCCAGATGGGTCCATCTCATCGGCATCATCAGAGCTACTACATGCTAAGCCCTGGGCTGTATTTTACAAACATCATCTCATGTGGGAAAGTATTGCTTTTAGGCTGATGTGAACCCCAAGGCTTGTCAAGTTTTGGGAGCTTGCTCTGAAAGGTACAGCAACACAAAGACAATGACCCAGGACTCAGAGCCACAGCTGTCACGAGTTCAGAGCATGAGAGGTTGAGTTAAATGTCTCTGGTTAAAAAAAATAAAGAAGCAGCAGCTAAACCTCACCTGAGAGATTTTTAATTGTTTTTATTTACAGAAGTAATGCATGCCCATTGTAGAAAAATTAGAAAATATAGATAACAAAAGAGAAAAAACAAGGGAAATCTGTTATAATTTCATTATCTAGGAAACAAACATTTTGTTGTAAACTTGTTTTAATTTTAAATATGTAACTTAAAAATTGCACTATAGATCTCTTTTGAAACTTACTTTTCTTATTCAAAAATACCTTTCCTTACCAATTTATGTCTCTACTAGAGCATCATTTTTATGGCAGAAGGAAAGTGATATTTACAGTGAATTTCAGGCAAACATTTTATGAGTTAGTATCTCATACACATTTTGTATAGTTTTCTCACCAGGTCTCTAACCTGAAGTAATATTACTCTTTAAAAAAATACCTCTAATTTGGAAATGTTTTAAATGAACTACATGATTTTATTGAGACTTTAGAGTGTTTCAGTCTCATTTGTCAATACTGTTCACAGTATTGTTATGCACCTAACTTACACCATGATTAACATGCATGTAAAGGTCTCAGTTTGACTGAAAAGCCTGAATTTGAGGTCTGTTTCATCCCAGTGATTAAATGAGTATTCATGATCCCATCAAAGGCCCTACTTCTTTGCAAAATAAATATACTTGTGCTCTGTGTGAAGGTGATGCCCAGCAGCGCCTGGGTCAGTCCCAGCTGATTACCGCGGAAGCTAACAAGACCACAATGGAAGTCCAGGAGGCAACCGCCCCAATGGCTAGCAATCTAACCAACTGGTCACAGAATCTTCAAAGTTTTGACTCTTCTGCTTACAACACTGCTGTGGACTCTGCCAGAGATGCAGGTATCGCCTAGCAACTTCCCAACTTGCATCCAGTTGAGGACTGGTCATTAAACTCTGCATATCTATCTTTCATTAAGAAGCAGATTTTTTTTAATTTGAGTTTTAGATTAGAATGTTGTAGAAGTTAACTTGTGTGCTTAGTCGCTCAGTCATATCTGACTCTTTGCAACCCCGTGGACTATAACCCACTAGGCTCCTCTGTCCAGGCAAGAATACTGGAGTGGGTTGCCATACAAAACAAGTAAATAAAAAAGCATATTGTAATATGAGAGTTCATAAAGACTCTAAAATGGCTCCATTTCTCTGAGAGAATTGAGGGGAGAGAAACCCTGTTTTGTACACATTTTCGTAACCAACATTTAATGTAATGTTTTAAATGTACTCTACTGCCTTTAATGTTAAAGACTGTTATACTATATAATAATAGTCATTTTATAGTATGGCTCTTGTGGTCAGTGATCCAAATAACATACATTTACCTCTGTATTAATAAACATACTAAACTGATAGTAGCTAATTATTTACCTAATTTCTTTCCTTTTGTTGGAGAAGCAGTTTGTTTCCTAAGTACAGAAAAGAGATGTTTCCTAGGTCCTCACTGAAATAGTCTCCTGAAGTATGAAAATGAAAGTAGCTCAGTCGTGTCTGACTCTTTATGATTCCATGGACTGTACAGTCCATGGTATTCTCCAGGCCAGAATACTGGAGTGGGTAACCTTTCCCTTCTCCAGGGGATCTTCCCAACCCAGTGATCAAACCCAGGTCTCCCGCATTACAGGTGGATTCTTTACCAGCTGAGGCTCTAGGGAAGCCCTATTCTCCTGAATCTGAGTTTAATTTGGCTCCAGGAAGAGGCTTGCTTTTGCTCAGTTGCTCATGCTCAGTGACCATGCTCTGCCCTTAGCTAGGAGTTTGCCCAAAGGTATTTGTTTTCTACTCCTGCTGCTGCTGCTGCTAAGTCGCTTCAGTCGTGTCCGACTCTGTGCGACCCCATAGACGGAAGCTCACCAGGCTCCCCTGTCCCTGGGATTCTCCAGGCAAGAACACTGGAGTGGGTTGCCATTTCCTTCTCCAATGTATGAAAGTGAAAAGTCAAAGTGAAGTCGCCCAGTCGTGTCCGACTCTTAGCGACCCCACGGACTGGAGCCTACCAGGCTCCTCCATCCATGGGATTTTCCAGGCAAAAGTACTGGGGTGGGGTGCCATTGCCTTCCCCGGTTTTCTACTCCAGTGGTTCTCAAACACGAGTGTGCATCAGAACCACCTGGACCCCATCCCCATATTGCTGGTCTGGGGACAACACATTGAGAACCACTGCTTCAGTCCATGAAACTTTTAAGAAAGCCATGCTATTCTCTGTTTTGGATTTTTTTTTTCATCAAGTTGTATCCTCATGATTTGTGCTCTTTTCTCTGTGTACATTATATATCCCCTCCTTCCCCTCCCCCCCCACACACAAAAAATAACATTAAAAATCAGTATGGTCTGCTCATACTGTCACCTTTGTCTAGGATCATAGATCATGACTCCCCAACCCCCAACCTTGGCACCACTGCCACTTTTCCGGGCACACTCCCTTATTTCTTCCATCCAGCTCTGCTGCTGGGACCACTGCAGTGGCATTGTGATGTGTGAACAGGCATCTTAGAAAAAAACCTTCCCACCCACCCCACCTTGCCCAACATTTCTTTTGACCTGTTGTATCAGTTAGAAATGTAAGCAGAACTTGTGCTCTTTAGTGAAACATTTGTGTATTTGTCATGGGTCCCGCCCTTTGGAAATGTACATTGTATGTCAGCTTGTTCTGCACACAATTTCTAGATCAATGTGTATTGTAAACATCGCAGGATAGAAACTGATTATGCTTTGGACTTAACTATTAATTTTTTATAATTAAATATAATTTCTTATAGTTCTACCAGAAGTAACCATGCATTTGTTATCTCTTCACCTGATTGCTGAAGTAGACTTAACTACTGAGATACCTACTCAAATGATTCATTTTTATTAACCACAGTTGGAAACCTGACAGAAGTTGTCCCTCAGCTCCTGGATCAGCTTCGTACGGTAGAACAAAAGCGGCCTGCAAGCAATGTTTCTGCCAGCATCCAAAGGATCCGAGAGCTCATTGCTCAGACCAGAAGTGTTGCCAGCAAGGTAACCAGTGAAAAGAGTCATTATCAGTCACTCAGTGATAAGGACAGCGTGAGGCTGAGCTTAGATCCTTGGGCAGCTTCCAGAGCTGGAAACTTCCTACTGTATTATCCAGCTTGATAGTTCTCAGCTGCATCTGTTCATTAGACTCAGCGAGAAGATTTGAAAACCAAACCAATTCCTGGTCCCAACCATAAAGCAATAATCGGGCTCTCTAGATGAGGGCTCAAAACCTGTGTGGTTTTTTGTTTGTTTGTTTTTTTTCGAAGTTCCTCAGTGATTCTAATGTGTAGCAAGATTCAGAGGTATACATTTAGCCTAGTCAACATAGCTCATAGAGCAAAAGGAACCAAAGAAGGCCAACCCCAATTAAAGACTCAATGTACCATTACTATTCATTATCCTAACAGCTATATTTGTGTAATTACTAGATGGAATATTCTTGCCCATCTGCCTTTTCAAAGAATTCTCTGGCACAGCATAGATGATACGAAACTTTTACTGACCTCTCCACAGGCTCAACACATAGCAGCTAAAGTGAACAATTTCAACAAAGTCCCCATTCTGACATGCTACACAGAAGCAACACAATACTGTAACTAGTGCCAGCACTGATAGGAAATATCCTAACACAACAATTAACATTTTCACTGTGGCACAACAAGGCTTGTTCTTGGCCCCTTTTCTAATTTGTTTTTTATTCATTTATAGACCAGCATGATTTTTTTTTAACAACCAAATTATATGGTTTTATTTTCTCAATTGCGAGTCAACCTGAACAGACTATTGGCCTTAATCACTGACAGAATTAAGAACTGGAAATCAACTGTTTTGTAATGAAGGAAATTATTATTGCTAAATATACCCAACTTTTAAATAATATATGGTAATTAGCCCTATGCTGCAAATCACCTTATAGATACCTTGGAGAACATTTCAAAAAAGATTTATCGTCAGTAAATGGCATTTCCAAAGCTAGGTTTCTGTGAATGCCTTCTGGTACTTTTATTTCTATGGAGTAGAATTTAGGAGCCTTAATCACCTAAAACCATTTTCTGAAGAAAGTCCTGGCAATGCCTTTGGGAACGCACACAGTTCCCCAAAGGGAGATGCTTTCTAATACAGATAGATATCTTTTTCAAACTCTCAATTTTTACAGACTTTAACCCCATATACTACTTGATTATTTACTAAGATGTATTGTATTCTTCTCAACTGGCCACGTAGGACAGCTGCACTTTAGGCGCTTGGAAATATAATCTTGAACTCACTGGCCATCAATATTAACTAAATTAATATTAGTCAATTGATGTAATGTATCTAATTATTCATAAATATTTGCATAATGGCATGAATATACACAGTCCTTACACTTTTGAATATTCTGAAAATCACCTTGAATCAGACCAGGTCGGCATGTTATACTGGGCCTCTTAGAAATGCATTTTCTGAATTGTGCTTCATTGTGATGCCTTTCTAAGGATTATTATAAGGAATATCTTAACGAAGTCATCATTACAGTTATTATGATAGAGCCAGACTTTGTTTCATCCTCTTAACAAATCTTTTGTCCTCATTTAACAATGAGGAAACTGCAGGTTAAATGATTTGCTCATGGTTCCACAGCTAGTAAGTGGTAGAGCAGATTTCAAGACCTCATATAAGACTTAGAAGCTGGGTCTAGACCCCTCCCAATTGTCTAAACATGGTCTAAGATACTGCTCACAGCCTCACCAGAGCTCCTCTTTTGAAGACCCTAGGGAGAAGATCCTAACTGTGTTAGAACCCAAGATTAGTTATTATTCTTCTGATCAGTTAGTTGTTAAATTTATGGGCCTTGTGAATTGTATAACAAAGTATCCTTTCAAGCTGTTTAGGTCACTTTAACCAAATAGGTAGCTCATTGTGGAATTCATATTTACCCTCATTCTTAGACCTACTTTATTGCCTTTTTGTTTTGCTTTGTTTCACCTAGCTTTAAATTTAAGCTGTATTATCTTCTTTAAATCCTTTCTCCAACAAGATAAGGACATAAGTAAACAAAGGCTTGGAGGTCATGAGTAAAGCTCAGAGACCTCATAAGAAATGAGGGAAGCCCATTGAGAACCACGGGAAAGCACTGTGCCCACTTCTGTACTTCTGCACATTAATGAAATAATCTTCTAACTGCAGATCCAAGTCTCCATGATGTTTGATGGCCAGTCAGCAGTCGAGGTGCACCCCAGAGCCAGCATGGATGACTTAAAGACCTTTACATCTCTGAGCCTGTACATGAAGCCTCCTCCTGTGAAGCAGTCGGAACTGGCTGTGACCGCAGACCAGTTCATCCTGTACCTCGGAAGCAAAAATGTAAGAGGTTTTACAAGAGGGAATTACATTAAAAGGAAAGATAAGTGCTTTTCTCTTCCCTCAAAAGAAAAAAAAACAAACTACCTGTGCAAACAAACAGAATTCCCATTCTAGCACCTCAGAGGGTGTAGGTCAGAAGGCCAAGACTAAAGTAGCAATTCCTTCTTTGTGTGGGACAGGTAATTCTTCCTCTGTGGGGGATATTTCTGTGGTTTCCTCATATCACCCTCACACTGCAAACTCAGGAGTCTGAATGCTGCATTTCAAAGACATCCAGAGTACAGAGACTTCCTATAGTTAACGCTGAACCCTGCTTGAAGGTATATAGCAGTCGGTATTGGCAGGCAGCATTATATTCCCAGATTAACGAAACAAGGTTAGCACCTTCCGGGCAGCCATCAAATGTCCACAAGCCCAGAGTTGCTTGCCTTCCTGTCCAGGGTATACTTAGGCACAGAGGGGTGTAGGGGGTGGGGGGGTTGGGTAGTGGGCAGGGGCCTCACACTGATGCAGCCATAGGGAGGCTGGAAAGAAGGAGGCGCTGCCCAGTCTAATAGGCACTCTGGTAATAATTCAAGCCAGATATGCCTTATAGACAGCCAAACATTTAGATTGCTAACTGTCCTTTAAAGAAATGAGAACAAAAGATGATATTCATTCATATAAATTTTATTTACAAGACTTCTTAACATTTCAGGCCAAAAAAGAGTACATGGGTCTTGCAATCAAAAATGACAACCTGGTGTATGTTTATAATTTGGGAACTAAGGATGTAGAGATTCCCTTGGACTCCAAACCTGTCAGTACCTGGCCTGCTTACTTCAGCATTGTCAAGATTGAAAGGTAAAGTGAATCCATGACTCAGGGCTGATCTGCACATTTTGTAAGAAATCTATTGAATGCACTCACGCACCCACAGATACATATACACACACTCTTTATGTGGATGCTGCTCCTCTTTCTTCCATTATTTATGTATTTCTTCACAAGTACCTTGGTAGGAAACAAAAAATTAGAAAAAATAGTCATCACTTCTAAATAGAAATCTGATTATTAGTTGTTGTTTTTTAATCTGGCCAATCCACATATCCAGTCTGTAAATGCTTACGAAAATGACAAAATCAAGTCACCAAGTCTGTGATGAAGGAATTTTCACATTTTGACATTAAAAAAAAAAAGTATTTTATACAAATTATCTGGCTACTAAGGAGTGAAAATTCTTTGTCTGAACAGGGTAGGAAAACACGGAAAGGTGTTTTTAACAGTCCCAAGTCTAAGTAGCACTGCAGAGGAAAAGTTTATTAAAAAGGGGGAATTTGCTGGAGATGACTCCTTGTTGGATCTGGATCCAGAAGACACTGTGTTTTATGTTGGGGGCGTGCCATCAAACTTCAAGGTGAGCTATCCAGCCATATTTTTACTTAATTGCAAATCTATAATGATTGTTTTTAGAAGTCCATAACACCTACAGTGACTCAGTTGATTGGAAACCTGGATACCTTAAAAATACAGTTTAGGTCCGTGGGTGGTAGAATTCTGAATCAGGGTCTGTAAATATGCTGTGTAAATCTGATCTCTGCAACACATATTTTCATAGTGTCAAATACTTTCATGCTATAGCTAAAACTTGAATATCAAATGTGTTTCATCCTGATACATGCATTTATAATTAATATTACCCCACCTACTGGAAGAATGCCTATACCTTGTAGGTTTATAGCTAGTCTTCAGGTTTACAGATGACAGTTTCAAAAACTCAGTTATTTCAGCTGATACACAAGCAGGAAATGAAATACCCGGGATGTGGAAGGGGGTAGGATCTAGGGAGACAGATGAGACCTGATGAAGGGCAGATTCAGGAAGGGCCCAAGAAGATAAGGAGTTGATCTACAATTTCAGGTGTAGAACTATTACTCACTAGTTAGAGGCACATTATTGAACTTTTCTGAGAATTACTTTCTCTCTCTTTATGTGAGGACAGGAATACCTACCTCATGGAGCTAGTGTGAGGATGGACTTTGGTCATGAATCCATTGTCAGGCGAGTGACTGGCACATAGTATATGCTCAGTAAACCCACACCCTCTCTGCTAAGATAGGAACAACTGAACAAATTCTGTATCTGAATAGTTGGCATAGAATAGACACAAACTCAGGTCTATAATGATATTTCTGTCAATGGGAAGGTCCGCTTGACCTTTGTCTCCCAGCCTGATCTGTGTGGACTGGATGAAATGTAGTCATGGGAGAATTGACTTCACTTTGTTTCACAGCTCCCTGCTAGCTTAAACCTGCCTGGCTTTGTTGGCTGCCTGGAATTGGCCACTTTGAATAATGATGTGATCAGCTTGTACAACTTTAAGCACATCTATAATATGGACCCCTCCAAATCAGTGCCCTGTGCCAGGTAAGAGCATGCTAAGAGCACTGAAAATGTGATGGCTGTGCAGGAGCTGCAAATAGGACACGTGGGGTCAATACTCAGGTTTTCAGTCTTTTCTTGGGGAAGATGTATTTTGAAACTGCTTAATAGTCATGCGTGTAAACAGCTTTTCAGTTCTTCTGTATCATAATGAGCATGCACAATTATTAAAAAGTTAAACTCCTAAATTGCGGCTTTGGTTTTAGATAACAGAAACTAGGGTCTCACTAGAACCTTCTGTTATCTTAGCACACAGGGTGCTAAGGGTAAAAATCCATCACAGACAGTTTTTTTAAATGCTTCTTTATGTCTCATGTGCAGACATCAGGACTTCATTTAAATGCTGTAAGACCCATGGAAAATGTCATGAGAATGGGTTGAAAAGAACCTCATTTGAAAGCATAACAGATACTGTCATGTTTATATGATCCTTGCATTTTTGTTTCAGAGACAAACTGGCCTTTACGCAGAGTCGGGCTGCCAGCTATTTCTTCGATGGCTCTAGTTATGCCATAGTGAGGGATATCACGAGGAGAGGGAAGTTTGGTCAGGTGACTCGCTTTGACATCGAAGTTAGAACACCAGCTGACAATGGCCTCGTGCTCCTCATGGTCAACGGAGTGAGTAAAAAGTCCTACATCTTCTCCCTTATTGCCTTTACTTTCCACCATGTGTGTTTCTAGGAACCTTCCCAAGTTGTGTGTGTCATGCCATAAAGATGAAGGTTTAGTTTATAAAGCAAAATTGGTTTTATTTTCCTGCAGGGACATGATGTCAGCAGTAAGTAAAAGCAGCCATGAAATGGCATTTCCATGCACTATATTTTTAGATGTATATTAGATATAATACATTCAATAAACTAAGAGAACTTTGATGAAAATCAGCACCAAGATCTAAATGAGCATCAGTTCAGTTGCTCAGTCGTGTCCGACTCTTTGTATATGTCTACAGAAATTTAGCACTTACTTTTTAAATCATATGCCCTAATCAGTTAAAAAAGAGTTTGAATGCTTAACATATGTGTGTGTGTATATATATATATATATGCATTTCTTTATTAATGATATACACATACTATATATGAATATAATATTCAAAACTAGGAGAAATATAATTTTTATAAATATAAAATGTTGAAATAAATGCAAGTTTAAAATGGTGGTAGTGGTTTAGCCACTAAGTCGTGTCCAACTTTTGCAACCCCATGAATTGTAGCCCTCCAGGCTCCTCTGTTCATGAGATTCTCCAGGCAAGAATACAAAGAAGTTTAAAATATTATTTTTATTTTGCTGCTGCTGCTGCTAAGTCGCTTCAGTCGTGTCCAACTCTGTGCGACCCCATAGACGGAAGCTCACCAGGCTCCCCCTTCCCTGGGATTCTCCAGGCAAGAACACTGGAGTGGGTTGCCATTTCCTTCTCCAATGCATGAAGGTGAAAAGTGAAAGTGAAGTCGTTCAGTCGTGTCCGACTCTTAGCGACCCCATGGACTGGAGCCTACCAGGCTCCTCCGTCCATGGGATTTTCCAGGCAAAAGTACTGGGGTGGGGTGCCATTGCCTTCCCCGTTTTGCTAGTGACACAAAAATTATTAATGGTAGTGTTAGTGAGAACAATGTAATTAAATATGTTTAAGTATTTTTAAAGTCACATTAAATTCTTTGTGATACTAAAGTCTTAGCATGAGTCCAGTTTATTTCAGTAATAAGTTTTATTGACTATCATAACTAGACAAGATAACTCATATAAATAAAAATGTAGGAAGTGTATCATTGTCTATGCTTAGTAAATCATGATGTCATTATTATTTCATTCACTGATTGGCAAAAGTTGTCTTTGAAAAATGGCTGGCACATTTTCTTCTTCCCTGATGTCAGTTCTTGGAAGCTAATCAGATAGTATATCATTTTGTAAACTTTAACAGAAGAATTCAAGACCATTAAAAATCTTCATGTGAAAAACTTTTAAACTTAAAAAATAAACAAAACTTTTTTTGTCCAAAAAAGTTTTAGTAATATAGATATGAGAGTTTTTATGGTAGTACATAAAAACATGAAAAATTACATTGTTTTCATCAGCAAATTTACTTAACAGTAGAAAATTTTTCAGATTTTTTTTTAAAAAAACCATCTCTCCAGAGTACAACTTTCTTCCCACCAAATAGTTTCTCCTTCATTATTATAATGTCCCTACCTTGAAACAACAGATCAAGTATATTTTTAAGTAGCTAGTGGGTTTCATACTACCAGAAGACATTTGTCATCACAAGTAAAAGTCTATAAGTTTAGAATAATTCATTTATAAAGCAAATGTGTAATGCTCTCGAAATTTGACCACATTTTTAGTAATTTGTAGGAATTAATCTGAAAATATCTATGTGTCTCAGAATATTTTCACATCACAATATTTCAGTAGAAAATCATTATAAATATTCTATTATTAAGTGGCCTTATTCATAAATCCATGTAACCAGGTACCCATAAACTGCAGTAATTGCAATAGGCTAAACACAAAGAAATCAGTGCAGAGTGGGCCGTGGCCCATCTTCAAGTGTGGAACTTCATTCTCAAAGTGTGAATCTGAATCCTGTGAAAACCCACTCAAAGGACAAAATGAAGGCCCAGAGTCAATCTGTGTATTAAATATTAAAAGTTGGCTTCTCTATTTTAGAATTTTAAAATGATTGTAAATAGAAATTGAAATGTTTTCTTTCTGTCCCCCAGTGGATTGTGTACCACATTCTTAGGAGTATATAAACTCTGTCCAAGAGATCACTTTCAGTGAAATAGGGACTTTACCATCACCAACTCAACGAACATAAATCTGAACAAACTCCAGGAGATAGTTAGGGTTGGGGAGTTGGACACAACTTAGCAACTGAACAACAACCATAAGACTTTATTCTTCATATCCACTGAATTCTTCTGTCTATGAACTATCTTCTAAAACAAGCTAGCCTGACCAGGAAATTACTTGAGTGTTATAGAATTACTTTGGTTGTTGAATATCATGTGATCTAAGTGCATAATAATTCCATGCTTATTTATGTAAATCCAGTGTTACAGAAGTGGGCCTTCTTTTCCTTTTATCCGTATTTACTGATAATTTTCCAAGATTCTTTTCAGCATACCTTGGAATTATTTTTCAGTGGTACCAGTTTTGCCCTTAAAAATGAAATGTAGTCACATCTGTTGGCCTGTTACAACTTTCAAACATTGCCTTAAAACAGGGCCGTTGAATACATATGGCCTATAGTACTCTGTTTTCAAGATTGTTAAAAATATGGTAAATTTAAATTTTCATTAATTCACAAGTAAAAACAGTAGAAGATAATTGTTTTAAATTGTGTGTGAATATTAAAACTTTGGTATATGAGATGTAACTGCTGATCTGAATGTAGTTGTGATTTTTATTTCATAGTAAAAATTTCATAAGACTTCTGTATTCTTCAGACAGTTTCAATAATAAAGAATATACTGTTATTTCTCATATTCAGCTAAACCTGCTCTTTCATAATAGCAGACTCATGTCTACAGCTTTTTTTCTTCTCCACAGAGTATGTTTTTCAGCTTGGAAATGCGCAGTGGGTACCTACATGTGTTCTATGACTTTGGGTTTAGCAACGGCCCTGTGCATCTTGAAGACACATTAAAGAAAGCTCAAATTAATGATGCAAAATACCATGAGGTACTGATCATTGCAGTTTGAATGTGTTGTTTTATTTGTATTTGGATCTGTTGATCTAATCACATGGTCAAATGAGATAGGTGAGAAAGTAATTAAACTGAACACTTTCACATATAAAAACCAATGAAAGGCCCTCATGTACTCAAGTCCAGGATAACATTTGCTTCAAAAGAGTGGACATTTTTATCATACTGGAGTTTCCAGTAAAAGAGTCAGTGCAGATACATTTTAATGGCTTCATTGATCAAAAGACTCCTGTTGATATTCAATATATTGATTATGTTGGCGCTTCTGTACATTCGTTGAAAATGAGAATGTAGATATAAAGCTATTTTGTTTTTGCTTTTTCCTTGAGTCCCATTAAATATAAAAAGAGTAGATATAATTGAAGAATTTCCTTTTTAAACCTTTTCTCTGACACTTAGAAAATAGTAACACAGATTTTCTTATAAATGAGAACCCCCAGAGAATTTTTATCTGTCTTGACACAGATGTGCAGTATGCTGGTATTTCATCTGTTTTTACTAACAACTACTTTAAATCTATACTTTAATAAAATATGTAGAAGTCACAGTATCGTCTAAGTTGAACTAAAATGCAGAGTAGAGGCTATATTTCTCTTTTCAGTTCAAAGTCCATAGCCTTCATGAGGGTGGTTTACAATAGAATATTTTAACTATTTCTCTGACTGGAATTTTCCCACATTCATTAAAGCTTATTGTGTCACCAAAAAATGACATCTGGCAACATGCAGACCAGGGTTCAGAAGGCACCTGTTTACACTTTTTTCCTGAATCCCCTCAAAGGAGCAAAATATTAATTAAAAAGTTGATCTCATAACAGAATTTTTCTTGGGCTAGCTGTGAATCCATATGGAATCCTTCTCCAGCAAATGGGAACTTCTGGTAATATGACTAAGAGTTTTCATGTCTGTGAGTAAGGACGGAAGAGCTATTGCCCATTTTGTAAACAAATAAGCATAAGATCATGGAGGCCCAGCTGTTACAACATAATTTAATAATTAAGAATAATTAAATTATTATTAAATAATTAAGATACATAGCAGTCTTCAAAAAGCTGATTGTTAAGCAATGATCAGGACTTATTATGTATTATTTCTCCCAGATCTCAATCATTTACCACAATGATAAGAAAATGATTTTGGTAGTTGACAGACGACATGTCAAGAGCATGGATAATGAAAAGATGAAGATACCTTTTACAGACATATACATTGGAGGAGCTCCCCCAGAAATCTTACAATCAAGGTAAGCTTTTTTGTCCCTGTTAAGCTGTTTGTTCCTAACGCACTGGGCTGAGGACTCAACATCCAGAAGAAGTGTAGTAAATGTTTGAGCCTTCCCACCTACTACTTCTGTGCACATGTGCAAGGGCACAAGCACAATCATATTCCTGTGTGCCCTGTGCAGCCAGTCCTTGTGACCCCCTTAAATTAGCATCGGGTAAATGTGATCCAGTACTTTGGCCACCTCATGCGAAGAGTTGACTCATTGGAGAAGACTCTGATGCTGGGAGGGATTAGGGGTAAGAGGAGAAGGGGACGACAGAGGATGAGATGGCTGGATGGCATCACTGACTCGATGGATGTGAGTCTGAGTGAACTCCGGGAGTTGGTGATGGACAGGGAGGCCTGGCGTGCTGCGATTCATGGGGTTGCAGAATCGGACACGACTGAGCGACTGATCCAATCTGAAATGTGATCTACAAAAGTCTATGTATTACTCTTAGTAATACATAGTCTTTTGCAGTATTTCTGCAAATACTGCATAGTCTAATACAGTATTTAGACTAAATACTAAAAACATAGTCTAATGCAGTATTTCTCATCCACAAGAAGAAAGTCGTGGAGCATATGTGAAAGCAAAGAAGCATTGTGTCCATTTACTTTTGTTTTAGTATTAATTTAGAGTTATTTGAACTCTCAAATAGTATCTGAGAGTAAACCAAAATTTTAAGCCTGTTCCAGGAGTTGTGAATTAATTATGTTGTTGTTGTTGTTTAGTCAATGAGTTGTGTCCGACTCTTTTGTGACTCCATGGATGGTAGCCTGCCAGGCTTTTCTGTCCATCAGATTTCCCAGGCAAGAATATTGGAGTGAGTTGCCATTTCTTCAACTAGGGGATCTTCTCCACCCAGAAATCAAACTTACGTCTCCTGCATTTGCAGGCAGATTCTTTACTGCTGAGCCATCAGGGAAGCCTCATGAATTAAGTATGTGTGTGTGTTAAGTCTCTTCAGTCGTATGGACTCTTTGCAACCCTATGGACGGTAGCTCACCAGGTTCCTCTGTCCATGGGATTCTCCAGGCATGAATACCGGAGTGAGTTGTCCTCCCCTCCTAGAGGGGATCTTCCCGATCCAGGAATCGATCCTATGTATCCTGCATTGGCAGGTGGGTTCTGTACTACCAGCGCTGCCTGGGAAACCTAAATTAAGTGTAATGAAATATTATTGTGATATATTCAAAAATTCAACTATCTCTTATTACACTCAATTCATAGCATGAGAGATCCTAAACTAACAGATAGAGTTAGGATATTCTGATATTCCAGTCCAGTCACTCTCAACCCTGGTTCTCATTAGATCAGATCAGATCAGTCGCTCAGTTGTGTCCACCTCTTTGCGACCCCATGAATCGCAGCACGCCAGGCCTCCCTGTCCATCACCAACTCCTGGAGGTCACTCAGACTCACATCCATCGAGTCAGTGATGCCATCCAGCCATCTCATCCTCTGTCATCCCCTTCTCCTCCTGCCCTCAATCCCTCCCAGCATCAGAGTCTTCTCCAATGAGTCAACTCTTCACATGAGGTGGCCAAAATACTGGAGTTTCAGCTTTAGCATCATTCCTTCTAAAGAAATCCCAGGGCTGATCTCCTTCAGAATGGACTGGTTGGATCTCCTTGCAGTCCAAGGGACTCTCAAGAGTCTTCTCCAACACCACAGTTCAAAAGCATCAATTCTTCGTCGCTCAGCCTTCTTCACAGTCCAGCTCTCACATCCATACATGACCACAGGAAAGATCATAGCCTTGACTAGGCGAACCTTTGTTGGCAAAGTAATGTCTCTGCTTTTGAATATGCTATCTAGGTTGGTCATAACTTTCCTTCCAAGGAGTAAGCGTCTTTTAATTTCATGGCTGCAGTCACCATCTGCAGTGATTTTGGAGCCCAGAAAAATAAAGTCTGATACTGTTTCCACTGTTTCCCCATCTATTTCCCATGTAGTGATGGGACGGGATGCCATGATCTTCGTTTTCTGAATGTTGAGCTTTAAGCCAACCTTTTCACTCTCCACTTTCACTTTCATCAAGAGGTTCTCATTAGAATGACCTAGAGAGTGTTTATAAACATCACTACCCACAGTCATTCTCCAGAAGTTATAATTTTTCTGGGATAAGACCCCAATTTTAAGCTTCCTTTCCAAACTAAATATTCTCAATTCCTTCAGCCATGCCACTTGGGATCTTTAACCATTGTGGTTGCTATATGTGCAACTTAATCTATCAATTAGCATGTCATCCAGGCATGAAGTTGTGAGACCAGAATACAGTGGGACTGTTACCCCTTAGTTTGGTCAGTATTCATCTAAAATACATTGAAGTCATTGTAACTTACTCAGAATTAACTTCATATTCATTCAGTATCCAATACTATGTTCTTGGGCACTTCCTATCTATTAGGCATAGTGATGGGTACTGTTTTGAGCAAAATGCTGTCTTTGATCTTAAAGATAAAGGATTTCTCACTTTCCTGTTGCTCCAAAGTCCCAACATTCATTGAAAACTTCTCTAGCCTTGGTTGATTAGTGTGTTGCAAATAAGACAAGTAATTGAGTTCATGACTCAAGTAGGATTAGTGGACAGCTGAAGACCTGGGTTCAAATCCTAACTTTCTACTTGTGACATAGGGAAAAAAAAAAAAGACTTAATATTTTTTAGTTTCATTTTATAGGTAAACCATGTGAAACTGCCAAGAGTTCACAGTTTTTGACCTATACATAAGTCAATTCATTGTGATTGAACCTATTAATCATCTGTAAAAGAGAATAACATCACCATCTAGCTCTCTGAACTGTTATAAAGATAAAATGAGCTGATGTAAGTTAAAGGATCTTGAAAACTATAAAGAAGTAAACAAATTGTCTCCATGCAGAATAAAGCTGTTCTTGTATGCAAAGATTAGAAATTACTGTGTACTTATAAAGCATGAAAATGTGAATAATTACAAAGCTATTAAAAATAACTATAAATAAAATCAAATTTTACATCCTGCATATGTTGGGTGACATCATCACCACCTCTACCACCATTATCATCAGAGCTGTATCAGTAAAGACTGATTTTCTTTTCCAGGACCTTAAGAGCACATCTTCCCCTAGATATCAACTTCAGAGGATGCATGAAGGGCTTCCAATTCCAAAAGAAAGATTTCAATTTATTAGAACAGACAGAAACCCTGGGAGTTGGCTATGGATGCCCAGAAGACTCTCTTGTAAGTACACAATTGAAAGGTTTTTAATAAATAGACAAGAACCTTACCTCTCTTGAAAGCTGAAAAAACTCTTTTCTCTGTGATCCTGTGTACACCCTGGGTTCCTTTCTGCCACCATCAGACAGAAGGATCATTAAGCTAAAAAGTCTTATGGGAATCCTCTGGACTTGTCCAGTTGCTTCACCCTTCAATGGCTGGAATGCCAAAGCCCAGAGAGGCTACGTGAGCATCTTCACTCACTCACAGTAGAGGAAGTAGGCAAGCTGAAACCCCATCGGTTAGCAGCATACAGAAGGAAGGCTGACAGGATAAACCAGAAATTAAAACATAACTATTAATATAGGAGCTAGCAGATAAGGCCTTTGGTATGTAGGAAATGGACATTTTAGGCATTTGATAATTATCACAAACTCTATATTCATACTTTCTTTGGCACACAGATATCTCGCAGAGCATATTTCAATGGACAGAGTTACATTGCTTCAAGTCAGAAAATATCTTTTTTTGATGGCTTTGAAGGAGGTTTTAATTTCCGAACATTACAGCCAAATGGATTGCTGTTCTATTATGCATCAGGGGTAAGTATTTGTTTTTTGTGGTGGAAACTTCTTTGTGGTAATTGTTTTGTCTATTAAAAATACTTCTAAGCACATTAAAAGTAATTTTCAATTCAGATTAATTTTGACTCCTGTACACACATGGAATGTCTCATGTCAAACACTTTGTAAAATATTATAAATATATAGTATGTGAGTTCTTAACCTGGGCTTCATAAACCTCCCTAAGGAGTTCATGAAGAGAATTCGGTGGGTCTGTGAACTAGGTGAGAAAAAATTAAATCTTTATTTTCTCTAACTAAAATTTAGCATTTTCTTCAATTGTGAATGTCAGCAACAAACCACAATAATATTAGCAGTACCTATGATTTTGTCTTTAGTAGAAATTAAAGATATTTTTCATTTCATGTTATAGTTGTCATGCTGCTAAGTCGCTTCAGTCGTGTCCGACTCTTAGCGACCCCATAGATGGCAGCCCACCAGGCTCCCCCGTCCCTGGGATTCTCCAGGCAAGAACACTGGAGTGGGTTGCCATTTCCTTCTCCAAGGCATGAAAGTGAAAAGTGAAAGCGAAGTCGCTCAGTCGTGTCCGACTCTTAGCGACCCCATGGACTGGAGCCTACCAGGCTCTTCCGTCCATGGGATTTTCCAGGCAAGAGTACTGGGGTGGGGTGCCATTGCCTTCCCCCATAGTTGTCATATATATCTCAAAATATCATTTTTGTTTATTGCTACTTCTAAATTAAAGTGGTTATTAGATCTGCTACTAGATTTTATTATTTAGTGCCTTAATGTAGAAGTACATATATAGCACATATTTATCATTTTGGTATTTTGAAACTGTATTTCAATATAATTGATTTCCTTTGTATTCCTACATATTTTATTGAGTGATTTTTAAATATTTTATGAAGGAGCCCATATGTGTCACCAAACTATCGCAAGAGTCATAGCACAAAATATGTTAAGAACCTCAGTGTATATATACAGTACGTGTGACTCAATTTATGAAATAGTATTTTAATTTGCTGTAGAACTTTAGCTACAGTCCATGGGTAGCAGTCCTTGGGGTCACAAAGAGTTGGACACAACTGAGCAACTGAACTGAACTGAACAAAGATATACTAATACTATGTCAAGAATAAAATAATGTTTATAAAAGTTTGGTGACCTTAAAGTATTTATGTTGAGAGCTAACTGTAGAGATTGAGACCCATATCGGGGAAGAAAAGGAAGATTATCATTTTGCCAATATTTTAAGGAATATTGCCAAACAATAAAGAAATTCAGAAAAATAGATGTTAACTTCTGCTGTTTTTTAATTTTTCTGCCTCTGTAGATGGAAAGTGAAACATTTTTTTTCTTTTATTTTCTGTTCTTTTTTTTTTTTTAATTGGAGGCTAATTACTTTACAATATTGTGGTGGTGTTTGCCGTTCATTCACATGAATCAGCCATGGGTGTACATGTGTTCCCCATCCTGAACCCCCCACCCACCCCCTCCCCCTGCCATCCCTCAGGGTCATCCCAGTGCACCAGCCCTGAGCACCCTGTCTCATGCATCGAACCTGGACTGGCGATCTATTTCATATGATAATATACATGTTTCAGTGCTGTTCTCTCAAATCCTCCCACCCTCGCCTTCTCCCACAGAGTCCAAAAGTCTGTTATTTACATCTGTCTCTCTTTTGCTGTCTCACACATAGGGTCATTGTTACCATCTTTCTAAATTCCATATATATGCATTAATATACTGTATTGGTGTTTTTCTTTCTGACTTACTTTGTATAATAGGCTACAGTTTCATCCACATCATTAGAAATGATTCAAATGCATTCTTTTTAATAACTAAGTAATATTCCATTGTGTATGTGTACCACAGCTGGAAAGTGAAACATTTTTAAAAGCCACAGTAGCAAAATAACTCTTGCCTAGTCATCTCACTACATGCCCAAGGAAATTAAAATACTGGTTTTTTCAAAAGTGAGGCTGATGACAGAAGAGAAATGCTTGAGTAAAGAAAGTAACTGACGCTGGGATAACAGCTACTTAGCATGACAAAATCACCTGAAATTTTCAGTTTAAATACAAGAAATTCCTCTTTCCATTGAAATGTGTCTAATTTTATAAGTAGCATACCAGTCCAGGCAATACAGTATTTTCTTGTTGCTGTTCATAGAAATTGTTTTTCAAGCAAACCTCTCACATGTGTGTGTTCCTTTAAGCAGTCCTATAAGTAAATGTTGAAAACATGTCCACCTTTTGGATCCCTGGCTTCCATTGTTAAAAAACCTGTGCTTGCGTTTCAGTCAGACATGTTCTCCATCTCATTGAATAATGGCACCGTAATCATGGATGTAAAGGGAATCAAGGTGCAGTCGGCAGATAAGCAGTACAATGATGGGCTGTCCCACTTCATCATTACCTCCGTCTCCCCAGCACGGTATAGCTCCTCGCTTTATATTCTTTCCACCAGGTGGCTTTACCTGTAGGACATGAACTCGTCCAATGACCACTACTAATAGTAGACTATCTCTTATTACCTTTCTAGTGTTTAAAAAAAATGGTAGAAGGAACAACTTACTTTTTTTTTTTTAATTGCTGTTAATTTTTAAAACATGCCAAATAAGTCACTATAAAATTAACAGGTATATAAAAATTTTCCCAGTGAAACCATAAGCTATAATTTCCTTGAAGGAAGTACCAGTACATACCACTTAAACTAAATGGAGTGCAGTGTTTTGTACATAGAAAAAGTTAACAAACAACAGGTTTCATTAGGTTTTAATTAAACAATGGAGAAAGTTACATTTATGGTCACATTTTAAAAAGTCTTTGGAGAAGGAAATGGCAACCCACTCCTGTATTCTTGCCTGGAGAATTCCATGGACAGAGGAGCCTGGTGGCTACAGTCTGTGGGGTCACAAAGAGTCAGACACAACTGAGTGACTAACACTTTAGCTTTACTTTAAAAAGTCTTAAGTTTATCTTTAAAGTATTTAATACTGTATTTCTCGTTCATAAAAGGAAAATTCTTTCTGTAAAAGCAATATATTTTCTGTTGCAGACTGCCGCTATTCTGTGTCCATTCCTGGGGAGCCCTCCCATTAAAAGAAAATGTTAATAGTTCTTTTCAAGATGCTATTTCCAATCACTGTCAATGTGCTTTAGAATGAAAATAGCTTCCCACAAATGTGATTAAATGATCATCATGATTTATGTTCTGATTTTTCCACACCAAAAAAAAAAAAAAGTTACTGATGACTAGTCATTTGAACCTGCTTCTATGGGTTTAGATTCCAGTCATGATTTGGAGAGTCTTTTCTGCATATAGAAATATTCATCCATTTTATTCTGAGCCTCACAAAGAGTCTGGCAACTTGTTATCTTGTCATTAATCAAATGTTCCATTTCTCAATTCCATGAGAAAACATACAACCTAGAATGGAACTCAAGTAGTACGTTGGCTGTGTACTGCTTAAAAAAGCTTTTCCCTTACAGGTATGAATTGATAGTAGATAAAAGCAGACTTGGGAGTAAGAACCCTACCAAAGGGAAAGTGGAGCAGACCCAAGCAGGTGAAAAGAAGTTCTACTTCGGCGGCTCACCTATCACTCCCCAGTATGCTAATTTCACTGGATGTATAAGTAATGCCTACTTTACCAGGTACAGTATTTTTAGTATTCATAAATCTGCATGATCAGTAAAGACGTTCAGGTTGATAATTAAAATATTTACCTTATTAAAACTAAAAACTATGAAATATTGGGGGCACAGGAGGGTAGTAATTAAATGCTTGCATGTGCTTGAAAAACTGACACACTTGGGTTTGTAAGTTTTTTGCCTTTTCATTTTTGTATGGCATCGGCTAAGTAAGCCTTTGTTTCTTCAACTGCAAAATGCAGATAATAATAGGGCCTGCTTGGTAAACTTGTTATGAGAATTAATTGAGATAATGTGCATAAAGCACATGGCATACAGCAAACTGTGAATGTTAAGTGTGGTTAGTTCTGTACTTACTGTCAGTGGTACAATACAGAGCAACATACCCAAATCATCCTCAGAGGTTTAAGAAAGATTTTTATATTAATTTAATGCATGACTATTTTTTCATTAATTTTCTCTTGTTGAAATTTGGTTGATGTACAATATTATGTTAGTTTCAGGTATACTACATAGTGATTTGACATCTGATTGTTCAGTCTCTAAGTCAGGTCTGACTGTTTTCAACCCCATGGACTGCAGCACACCAGGCTCCTCTGTCCTCTATTATCTCCTTGAGTTTGCTCATACTCATGTCCTTTGAGTTGGTGTTGCTATCTAACCATCTCATCCTCTGCCACGCCCTTCTCCTTTTGCCTTCAATCTTTCCCAGCATCAGGGTCTTTTCTAATGAGTCAGCTCTTCACATCAGGTGGCTAAAGTATTGGAGCTTCAGCTGCAGCATCAGTCCTTCCAATGAATATTCAAGGTTGATTTCCATTAGGATTGACTGGTTTGATCTCCTTGCAATCAAAGGGACTCTCAAGAATCTCCTCCAGCTCCACAATTCAAAAGCATCAATTCTTCAGTGCTCAGCCTTCTTTATGTGTTCAACTGTCACATCCATACATGACTACTGGAAAAACCATAGCTTTGACTAGACAGACCTTTGTCAGCAAAATGATGTCTCTGCTTTTTCATATGTTGTCTGGGTTTGTCATAGCTTTTCTTCCAAGGAGCAAGTGTCTTTTAATTTCATGGCTGCCTTCACCGTCCACAGTGATTTTGGAGCCCAAGCAAACAAAATCTGTCACTGCTTCCACTTTTTCCCCATCTATTTGCCATAAAGTGATGGGACTGGATGCCATGATCTTAGTTTTTTGATTGTTAAGCCAGCTTTTCCACTCTTCTCTTTTGCCCTCATCAAGAAGTTCTCTAGTTACTCTTTACTTTCTGCCATTAGAGTGGTATCATCTGCATATCTGAGGTTGTTTCTATTTCTCCCAGCAATCTTGATTCCGGTTTGTGATTCATCTAGCCTGGAATTTCTTATGATATACTCTGCATATAAGTTAAATAAGCAGGGTGACATTATACAGCTTTGGCGTACTCCTTCACCAATTTGGAACCAGTCCATTGTTCCATATCCAGTTATAACTGTTGCTTCTTGACCTGCATATAGATTTCTCAGGAGACATTTGCATATATGAAGTATTCACCAAGATAAGTCTACTAACCATCTTTCTCCATACTGTTATTATAATGTTATTGACTATATTCCTTATGTTGTTTATTAGATGCCCATGGCTTATTTATAAGTGGAGGTTTGTACCTCTTAGTCCTTTTCACCAGTTTTGGACTCACGCCTCCCCTTCTGCATCCACTCTGTATCTGTGACCCTGTTCTGTTGTTCGTTTTGTTTTGCAGATTCCACTTTTAAGTGAAATCATGTAGTAGTCTTTCTCCATCTGACTGATTGCATTTAACATAATACCCTCTAGATCCATCCATGTCACAAATGGCAAGATTTCATTTTTCATGGCTAAATAATATTTCATATACATATACATACCCCATCTTTATCCATTCATCTTCATCTATCAGTCAACACTTAAGTTGTTTCCATATTGTGGCTGTTGTAAATAATGCTGCAGTGAAACTAGGGTTGCATGTATCTTTTCAAATTAGTCTTTTTGTTTTCTTCTGGTATATACCCAGCAATGGAATTGCTGGATCATATGGTAGTCCTATTTTTAATGTTTTGAGAAGCCTATTTTCCATAGTGGCTGCACTAAGTTACATTCCTACCAACAAAACGTGAGGGTTCCCTTTTCTCCGCATCCTCACTAACACTTATTGTATCTTGTCTTTTTTATGATAGGCATCATGACAGGTGGTATCTCTTCATGGTTTTGATTTGCATTTTCCTGTTGATTAGTGATGTTAAGCATCTTTTCATGTGTCTATTTTATGTCTTTATGTCTTCTTTGGAGAAATGTCTGTTTAGGTCCTATGCCCCCTTTTTCAATCAAGTTGTTTGGTTTTTATGTTGAATTGTATGAGTTCTTTGTGTATTTTTTATATTAACCCCTTATCAGATATATTGTTTGCAAATATCTTCTCCAATTCGGTAGACTGCCATGTTGTTTTATCCTTAACAAAGACAATGAGAACCCCTTGAGTTTAAAAACATGCAAGGGAGGAATTTAATACAGATTAAGTAACAGAAATGAGGTCCCCATCATCCAGGACATGGTGAGGGAAGACATGTTCATCTGTCAGAGTGTGCTGGTGCCAGGCACAGAGTTATTGGTTAATTGGTTAAATGATCAATTAAAGGGTTCTAATTAAGATAGTGGTTGGTGGATAAAGACCCATCACATACACACATACACACACACACACACACACACACATTAATTGTTAAAGTTCTTTGACTTCCATAGTTTCATCATGTAATTCTGAACAACATTCTTAAGATTTTTCTTTCCTCTGTTACAAACACAGGTTGGATAGAGATGTAGAGGTCGAAGATTTCCAGCGGTATTCTGAAAAGGTCCACACTTCTCTTTATGAGTGTCCCATTGAGTCTTCACCATTGTTTCTCCTTCACAAAAAAGGAAGAAATTCCTCAAAGCCTAAAACAAATCAGAATAAAAAGGTAAAAGATAATGCTGTGCCAACTTCTAGATTGCCCTTGTATTCCACACATACAATTCTAGTCACTGGTGCTTTATTGAATTTACTCGTTTGCAACTGTGTTTGTATGAAGGATATGATTTCTATAGTATCTGATATTGCAGTTTACCAGATTTGTTGCATCAGTTCTTATTCCCAAAGAAGCAGTTTGAGTAAGCTTTTGCTCTTACTTCCAACTGCTTTTCATTACAGTGGTTAAAATTGCTCTGTATTTTATATAAAAATATATACTATTTACTGTGATCATTCTCTAGTATCATTTGTTGTTGCATAACAGCCTCTAGTTTCTGTCACAGTCCTAGAAATCATTGATTTCTGATCTTACCTTGTTTTCCCTCCTTCTTTGACCTTCCTTTTAACCACTCACATCCACAGTTGATCTGTGGCATCAACTAGAGTGACTTTGCATTCAAAATCTTGAGTCTTAAATTTTGGTCACTGATGACTGTTCTCTCATTCGTTTTACACCTAGCATGTACATTTTTTGCCTTCATTACAAATGAAAGTCCAGTTCCTTCTCATTCTTTCAGTCTGACCCTCCCTACTCCTTCCTGGCCCAACGTAAACAATGCGGTCAAGTGCCAGTGCTACCATCCTGGTCCAAGCCATTGTCGTCTCTCATCTGAATTACTGTAATAGCCTCCCAACACGCCTCCCTGTTTTACCTTGTTTCCCAATAGTATATTCTCAGCACAACAACCAGATCCTTTTAAACATGCCTTATCACATTACTTCTGTGTTCAAAATGGTCCTCCCACTGCACTCAGATTAAACGCTGAAGTTCCTACAATGTCTTAGAGACCCTTGTTCTCACTTGCTCTTCTCCTTCTAGTGATCTACCAGCTGTTTCTAGAACAAGCCAGGTACACTCCTGCCTTAAGATCCTCCCTTGAGCTTTCCTCTTATCTAGACCGTGCTTGCCCCAAATATCTGCATTGACAGCTTCTCAAGGATTGCCCAGCTCTCATCTGATCAGTGAGGCCAGCCTTAACCCCTATTTTATTTGTTTTTTTAATTGAAGTATAGTTATATAATGTTACATAAGTTACAGGTATATAGTATATAGTGATTCATTATTTTTAAAGGTTGTACTCCGTTTATAGTTAATATAAAATATTGGCCATATTCCCCATGTTGTTCAGTATATCCTTGTAGCTTATTTTATACCTAATAGTTCGTACCTCTTATTCTCCACCCTTGTACTGCCCCTCCCCACTTTGTTCTCCCCACTGCTGACCACTAGTTTGTTCTCTCTCTGATTCTGCTTCTTTTTTGTTATAGTCACTAGTTTGTTGTCTTTTTTAGATTCCACGTATAAATGATAACCCACAGTATTTGTCTCTAACTTATTCACTTAACACTATGTTCTGCAAGTCCATCTATGTTGCTGCAAATGGCAAAATTCTGTTCTTTTTATGACTGAGCAGTAGTCCTTTGTGTGTGTGTGTGTGTATAATGTATGTATCTTCTTTATTCATCTTTTGATGGTCTTTTAGGTTGTTTCCGTATCTTGGCAACTGTAAACAATGCTACTGTGAACACTGGTATATGTATCTCTTCAAATAAGAGTTTTTGTGTTATTTTGAATATATACCCAGGAGTAGAATTGCTGGGTCACATGGTAGTTCTGTTATATTTTTAGTTTTTTGAGATACCTTCATACTGTTTTCCACAGTGGCTGCACCAGTCTGCATTCCCACCAACAGTCTGAGAGGATACCTTTTTCTCCACATCCTCACCAATTTGTGTTCTTTTTGATGATAGCCATTCTGACAAGTGTGAGGTGATGGCTCACTGTGGGCTTGATTTGCATTTCCTTGATTTCTTGGATTTGCCCAGAACACAGACTTCTTTGGAGGTCTTATCTTTTTCCCATATGAGATTAAGAGTTTGGGGCTTCCCTTGTGGTCTAGTGGTTAAGAATCATTTGCTAATACAGAGGATGCAGGTTCAATCCCTGGTCTAGGAAGATATTACGTGCCCTCCACTTGCCACAATTAGAGAAAGCCTGTGCACAGCAACGAAGACGCAGCACAACCAAAAAATATATATATATATATATATATATATATAGTCAATCTATTCCAGTCTGTATTACAATATTGTTTTATGGAAATTCCACACTGCTTTGTTTGACTAGTAGAAATCCTCCTCTACTTCCAGGAGTACGATGGATTTATTTTTATGTGTATAGTTTTCTGACATTTCAATGGGAATTAGGGAGAGGGAAAGCTATGTGCATTCATTCAGCAATCCTGAACCAGAAATTGTCCTCTCCCCTCTGATCCTGTGTCTCAACCTGACTCTTGCTGTGTTCTCCAGCTCCCTAGCTCCAAACATTTCCTCTCTCTTCTTACTTTATTGCAAGATTTCTTCCCAAGTGGATCAAATCAGGCCACTCCCTGCTTTTCAAACCTGTGGTGCTTCTCATCACCTAAAAAACAAAAGCCCATCCTTTACCAAGCCATCTAAGGTCCTTTCTATCCAGCTACAACCTGTCTTCCAATTTGTTGTTTAAAAGCCAAATCAATTTTCAGTCCTTAAAAAACAGGAACCATGTCTCACTCACCTTTCTGTTCCCCACCACACACTGCCCACTGAAGGCACACAGAAACATTGATTTTTTCTTTTTATTCTTCACTCCTACTTATTAGATACTCAATAAACATTTGCTTGAATAAATGAGTAAATGACTGAATGCTCAGATTTACTTGCATTTACTTTTGCTTCAGAAATTGACTAAATAACCATTAAATATTAGTCTTTAGTTTCAGAACTGTAAATTTTAAAATCAATAGCAATTTTAAGAACACAAAATAATTTTTAAAAATTGTTCTGTATCCTGTCACATAAGTTTGCTATGTATCTTATCACCCAAAACATTCTTTAAAAAATATTTTGAAGATGTTACTAAGTATTTAACTTTTTATGCAGGTTATGTAAATAATAATATGTATATTCAAGTGGTATTGTTGCATATGATATGAGGATTTTATTTATCAAGTCTCTCAGGGGTCTTTATTGCCAATTTTTTCATTTTCCACCATTGATTAAAATGTACATTTAATTTAAATCACAGAGCACTCGTCTCTATGGCTTCACTATACAAATTGTTTTCAGACTATAAATGGGAATTTTGAGTTTGTTAACATACTCTGTTGTCGTTTGTTGTTACTGCTGCAGCTGCTGCTGGCATTTGCTTATGGTAGTAGAGGAATGGAGAGGTCTAATATTTTACGAGTAGAATATGTACAAAGAATATACACTTTAATTATTTAATCATCATTGTTAATGATAAAAAATTAAGAGTGAATTTTTGTCTACTAGTATGTCAGTTTTATCCCTTAAATGAGTCATTTCCTACTCTTACAGGGAGGGAAAAGTAAAGATGCTCCTTCGTGGGATCCTGTTGGCCTGAAATTCCTAGAGAGGAGTATTCCAAGAGACTCACACTGCCAGCTTTCCAACAGCCCTAGAGCGATAGAGCACGCCTATCAGTATGGAGGGACAGCCAACAGTCGTCAAGAGTTTGAACACCTAAAAAGAGATTTTGGTGAAAAGTAAAGTAACACACTATCCATTTAGAAACTTGATGCCATGGCTGGGCTTCATCCTTGCCTGCCATATGTTATTTTTCCTATAATTTTTCTGTGCTACTTTAATCTCATTCTTTTTTCATCAAAACAATTACTAAATAGTACATAATTCATACTGTCCAATAAATAACATTTTTCATGACTTTCTTCCCAAAAGTAAGATGCATATAACAGCATTGTCCTAGGAGTTTGCTGTACTTAATGAAAAAGAAAATACAAAGAAAGGAAGATGGGGGAAATTTTAAATGACTCATCATGTAACCTTACTGTCACCTTCTCTTTCCAACACAAATCGCTTTCAGACTGTAAGTGGGAATGCATCTGAACTGCTGGAAGGTTAATAAGGAAAGACACTAAAAATAAAATGCACTGTGTCTCTGTTGACCCTCAAGCTCTCTCTAAAGTTCATCACTTCTTCCTGGTGTTTCACAACTCTCCAAGTTATTTAGGATTATTTAAGATTTCTTTTAAAGTATTAGCACCCAGATACTTATATATATGGAGAAGGCAATGGCGCCCCACTCCAGTATTCTTGCCTGGAAAATCCTATGGACGGAGGAGCCTGGTAGGCTACAGTCCATGGGTTCACTAAGAATCGGACACGACTGAGCAACTTCACTTTCACTTTTCACTTTATGCATTGGAGAAAGAAATGGCAACCCACTCCAGTGTTCTTGCCTGGAGAATCCCAGGGACAGGGGAGCCTGGTGGGTTGCCATTTGTGGGGTCGCACAGAGTTGGACACAACTGAAGCGACTTAGCAGTAGCAGCACTCTTATATAGCTCTTTCAAACATTCATACCATCAGTGGATTCAATAAGAAACTCCTAATTTCCTATTTTCCTAATAGGCAGAATCAGTATTTTGTATTCTTCAGGAAAAATACAGAGTTAATCAAACTGGAAATTAGCTTAATAAATGTATCTTATCTGTGGCCTAAAGCTGAATTTCTAGAAATTTTATTTGATTTCTACACATTTTGGTAGCTGTTTTTAGCATGTGATATCCATTGATTAATTTTTATGGGGAGAAAACTGAATCTATATTTTAGATAGTACATAAATCATATTGTTTCTATGCAAATTTTTATATGCATATTAATTGCTCTCTATTATTTTGTCTACATGAAGCTTCCTTAGCATAAAGATTTTTACTAAATTAAGTGCAATTTTTCAAAGCAAGACATGATATTATCCTTTACTGAAACACTTTTTAAAAAATTTTTTTAATTGGAGGATAATTACTTTACAATGTTGTGTCGGTTTCTGCCATACAACAATGTGAATCAGCCGTAATTATACATATGTCCCCTCCTTCTTGAACCTCCCTCCCACCCCCGACTCCATGGAAACCCTCTAGGCATCTCTGGTTTGAGCTCCCTGTGTTATATGGCAGCTTCCCACTAGCTGTCTATTTTACATATGGTAATGTATACGTTTCCATGGCACTCTCTCAGTTCGTCCCGCCCCCTCCTTCCCTCACTGTGTCCACAAGTCTGTTCTCTGTGTCTGCGTCTCTATTCCTGCCCTGCAAATAGGTTCATCAACACCATTTTTCTAGACTCCATATGTATGTGTTATTTTATGAAACTTGTTTTTCTCTGATTTTACTTCATTCTGTAGTAAAAGGCTCTAGGTTCATCCACCTCACTAGAACTGATTCAAACTCTTTTCTTTTTATAACTGAGGAATACTCCATTGTACATATGTCCACAACTTCTTTATTCATCTGTCAGTGGACATCTAGGTTGCTTCCATGTCCTGGCTATTGTAAATAGTGCTGCGATAAACATTGGGGTACTGGTGTCTTTTTCAGTTATGATTTTCTCAAGGCATATGCCCAGCAGTGAAATTGCTGGGTCTTATGGTAGTTTTGGGCTTCTGAGGTGGTGCTAGTGATAAAGAACCCACCTGCCAGTGCAGGAGACATAAGAAATGTGGGTTTGATCCCTCAGTCAGGAAGATCCCCTGGAGGAGGGCACGGCAATGCACTCCAGTAATCTTGACTGCAGAATCCCATGAACAGAGGAGCCTCGTGGGGTATGGTCCATAGGGTCACAAAGAGTCAGACACAGTTGAAACAACTTAGCATGCATGCATATGGTAGTTTTATTCCTAGTTTTTTAAGAAATCACCACACTGTTCTCCATAGTGGCTGTATCAATTTACATTCCCACCAACAGTCCAGAGGGTTCCCTTTTCTCCACATTTTCTCCAGCACTTATTGAAACACACTTTCTTAAATGTGGGATTTATCCTTGTTGTATGAGGAAATGGAGGATTTACATTTTTGAATTAGCAGTGCTTACCCGATATTCACAATAATAATAAGATGTAATTAGAAGTAATGTTGCTTGGGATTAGATCAGATGGCTTTATTCTTCCTTACGCTGTATTGTCTTGGGCAGTTAGAGATCATAGTCTTCTTTGACAAGTGGTAAGCTTTTCCTTCTCATTTACCAGATCCCAGTTTTCCATTCGTCTGAAAACACGTTCCTCCCATGGAATGATTTTCTATGTCTCAGATCAAGAAGAGAATAACTTCATGACTCTGTTCTTAGCCCATGGCCGCTTGGTTTTCATGTTTAATGTTGGCCACAAGAAACTGAAGATTAGAAGCCAGGAGAAATACAATGATGGATCGTGGCATGATGTAAGTTGAAGGCAGAGAATATTATTATCAGCAAACGTCCACCATTCTGATACCCCACTAGTGGTTTCTCTAGAAACATCCATTTACAAATTTTGTTGCTATATGTTCAGAGTTCAGTTTCAGAAACTTTCGTTAATTTATTACAAAAATCTTGAAGCTTATTATTTTAAAAGAAATATAATCTGAGTATAATTTTTTTGACAGATCAGCTATTTTTAGTGCAGTTAATTTAAACAAAAGATCAGTGGTCGGCATAAGCTGAAGTTTGGTTTCTATAAAGATTTTTCACTTGACTGGGTTTTTTTCCACTGCCTATAATATTCTAAATTTTCTATGAGTGCTGAGTGTCTCATAGACTAAGCTATGGAAGGTACAAAATAGAGTAAATCTGTTAGGAAGAAAGGATACAACAGGTAGAATAACCTAAATATCAAAGCAATTCTGTGTGTGTATAGTGGGAAAGTAAGCAATGTCAGCTGCATTACAATTAGTTATAATTAAATTTAGAAGTGAGAGCATGTAGGCTGCCAGCTGGGACAGAGAACTCTGCTAAACATAAGCTGTATTCAGAGATGAAGCCTGAAACTTTAAATCAGGCTTCAAAAGAAGAGACAAACTCCTGACCTCTGGTGAGAGGACCACTCTTTAAAGAACTTCCGCAGCACTGCACATGATAGCACAGTTGAGAGGAGCAACACGGCCTTTCCACTAATCTTTGAATGTACTAAAGACACGCTGTTGTCCTTCTCTCCTTATCAAGGTGATATTTATTCGGGAAAAGAGCAGCGGCCGAATGATAATTGATGGGCTTCGAGTCTTAGAAGAAAGTCTTCCCCCTACCGGCGCTGACTGGAAAATCAGGGGTCCTATTTATTTGGGAGGTGTGGCTCCTGGAAGGGCTGTGAAAAATGTCCAGGTAAGCCAGGTGTGATCAGGTAGAGACATCAACCTTTAGAGTTGAAAGGTTGTTTAATCTAGCCCTCGCTTCATGATTAGAAAACTGGCAAAAGTAAAACTGTACTTTGGCTGGAGATGGGATACATGAGTGGGTATTGTTTGATGGTTGTCTGTCCACCCTGTGACATCACAAAGCCCGGAGTAACCTTTTGATTCTGAGGTAGAGGTGAGATGAAAATGTTTCAGAGGTATACAACTGTCGTGAAAAGTTATGTCTCAAGGGGATGCTTATTTGTTCAGCAAGTACTCATGCTTTTAGTCTTAAAGAACACCCAAAAGAGAATTCCCTGGTGCTCCAATGGTTAGGACTCAGTGCTTTCACCGCCCAGGCCTGGGTTCAATCCCTGGTCAGGGAACTAAGATCCTGCAGGCTGCATGGCACAGCCCCCCTCCAAAAAAAAAAATTACCCAAAAAAGAAAGCAAGTCATTATATTATATATTATTGGGTTAAAAAAAACAACTTTCAGGCCATTATGTAAACTATGATCTCCTTTTCATTTCTTACACACACACACACACACACACATACACACAATTTGTAATTGTACAAGGAAATGTGGTTACCCCTTGGGGGACATGAGGATATGGTAGAAGAAAACAACATTATTTTTGTAATGTAAAAGTTTAAAATATTGAACCTTCAAAAATATTTAGCAAAAAAGGAATGCATCAAAGGACTAAGCTTATTTTTAATATAAATACAGGTTTGACTTTAACACAAAGAATACACTTCTAAGATCCATTAAATGGCTTCCCTGGTGGCTCAGTGGTAAAGCATCTGCCTGCCAATGCAGGAGATTCAGGTTTGATCCCTGGGTCAGAAAGATCCCCTGGAGAAGGAAATGGTAACCCACTCCAGCATTCTTGCCTGGAAAATCCCATGGACAGAGGAGTCTAGCAGGCTACAGACCACAGGGTCGCAAAAAAGTCAGACACAACTTAGCAACTAAACAACAACAAAGACCCATTAATATGTGGGTGTAAAGCAAAAATGGGGGAAATGCTCATGTTTAATTTGATTTTAGATGAGTAGCCCCAATTCCATGACAGCTTCTTTAAAAGAAAGATTTCTAAAACTGTGAAATCAGTTATCTAAAGTGGCCCATGTTTCATGTCCTGTGGTATCATAAATGCTCAAACACAAGCCAATAAAGCAAGTTCTCTGCTGTTTGTTTAACCATGGTAGATTTAACAGTTTAGTTCTTTGCTAGCCCTCATCAGCATTAGGTGACCTAGGGCACAGCTGTATTTCTTGAAGAAAACAAATGAGAATATTTCTAATTCAGTTTGAAAACCACAGCTGCAATTTACCTTGTTGTGAAAAATGTTGAAATTTTTGTACCTTAATTACGGTAGGCTGTTATTATCTAATACAAAATTCTAGCTTCAAAGATCTAGTTAAAAAGCAACAATCTGGAAAATGATTGATTATTCAGATAGCTAAAACAAATAGGGCAAGAAATTCCTAGGTTCCTCTCAGGACACAAATGCCTTCATTGATGCGTCTGTGAGTGTTGAGAAAATGGATTTTAAGAAATGCCTTCTCCTCTCAGATAAACTCGGTCTACAGCTTCAGTGGCTGCCTCAGCAATCTTCAGCTCAATGGGGCCTCCATCACCTCTGCTTCTCAGACATTTAGTGTGACTCCTTGTTTTGAAGGTCCAATGGAAACAGGAACATACTTCTCAACAGAAGGAGGTTACGTGGTCCTAGGTAACAATAACTTATGTTAAAACATGAATCATGAAATACTTCTTTCCTGGAGATGGCTAACAGGGATATTGGGCCCAAAGTTAAAAACCAGAATAGCAAACTCAGCCCTTGAAAATGGTCACTTTTCATAAGGACCACCTTTCTCCTCTGCTGCCGTCCAAATAGACACATGGACCATGCCAATCCCTGTTTGCTTTCCCTAGCCAGTGCTTCTCCACAGCTGCCAAACCTCTGGGGATAGACTATCTTGGCTCCTTTAGACTTTCTGTGCTGCACCGTGGTCTAACCTGTGTGGGCTTTTGGCTGCCTCACACACTGGGGTTTTCTCTGCTCCTTCTAAGCAGCACCCATTGTTCCTGCTAAGGAAAGTTCCACTGGCTCCCCCTCCAGCAACTCCAGCAGACAAAGCTATCCTTAAAAAATTTTCTTTCTGGATTTTTATTCTCAACTCTTACTCTCACTCAACAAAGTTTTCATTGTGTGCCTCTGGTATGACAGTCCCTGTGCCAAGTGATGGAACATAATGGTTCTAAAAATAAGGAAATAAAATCCTAAACAGACTACACACAATCACCATCCAGTCCATTCTGACAGCATTCTGTAGAACAACCATTGGGTGTGAGGAGGGCACCAGAACAGGTGCTGAGAAAGAAGACAGGAAAATGTTCCTGCCTTCAACATGCCCTGAGTGAAGACTGTATACAGTGCAGTCAGTTATCCCTTCTTAAACCATCCCCATGTCCAACATTGTCCACGGAGGCAATGTTTCCTCTCTGTGTCTAGTTCACGATTTTACTTTCCTTTCTCCTTCTTTATCTCTACTAAGACACCAACAGGCACATTCCTCTGCCTTTCATTGAATTTCAGTGAAATGAACTCAAAGGTTTAGACAGCCTGAAAAGCATAGCAACCTGCACAATTCATGTTCTCAACAGACATTAATAGCAGGAAAACTTTAAAAACTGATCTATAAGAAGCCACGTGAAGTGAACACTATTAAGATGCCCAGCTTTGCAGTGAGTCTCAGAGTGAACACAGCTGTTCTTAAGAATTCATTTTCTTGCATCACTGCAAAAACAGCTCCTAACCGCTTTTCCTGTTCTTACTTTCTCTTTCCTCCAAAATGCTCTGCAGCACTGGCTCCAGTGATCTTTTTTTTAATTATTTTAAATACAGATCTGATCAAGTCAGCTCCCATGCTCATTGTCTGCAGTATAAAGTCTATCTTCCCTACTGGAGCCTGGGAGCCCTTCCCCGTGTGGCTCCTGCTGGCCTTCCCTACTCACCCCCCTCCACCCTCACTCGCAGGGCACGGACAGTCCAGACACACTGGCCTCTGCAAGTGCTCTCCAGACGTCCCAGACTCTGCACTTGTGTTCAGACCAGTTCTTCGTAGTTAGCTCTTTCCTGCTTCTCACTTTTGAAATAATAAATGGTCCTGCTGGTTGGAATCAATTTTTCCTCACCTGAGCTCCCATCAGATCAGATCAGTCGCTCAGTCGTGTCCGACTCTTTGCGACCCCATGAACCGCAGCACGCCAGGCCTCCCTGTCCATCACCAGCTCCCGGAGGTGACTCAGACTCGCATCCATCAAGTCAGTGATGCCATCCAGCCATCTCATCCTCTGTCGTCCCCTTCTCCTCCTGCCCTCAATCCCTCCCAGCATCAGAGTCTTCTCCAATGAGTCAACTCTTCACATGAGGTGGCCAAAATACTGGAGTTTCAGCTTTAGCATCATTCCTTCCAAAGAAATCCCAGGATTGATCTCCTTCAGAATGGACTGGTTGGATCTTCTTGCAGTCCAAGGGACTCTCAAGAGTCTTCTCCAACACCACAGTTCAAAAGCATCAATTCTTCGGCGTTCAGCCTTCCTCACAGTCCAGCTCTCACATCCATACATGACCACAGGAAAGACCATAGCCTTGACTAGGCGAACCTTTGTTGGTAAAGTAATGTCTCTGCTTTTGAATATGCTATCTAGGTTGGTCATAACTTTCCTTCCAAGGAGTAAGCGTCTTTTAATTTCATGGCTGCAGTCACCATCTGCAGTGATTTTGGAGCCCAGAAAAACAAAGTCTGACACTGTTTCCACTGTTTCCCCATCTATTTCCCATGCAGTGATGGGGCCAGATGCCATGATCTTCGTTTTCTGAATGTTGAGCTTTAAGCCAACCTTTTCACTCCCCACTTTCACTTTCATCAAGAGGCTTTTTAGCCCCTCTTCACTTTCTGCCACAAGAGTGGTGTCATCTGCATATCTGAGGTTATTGATATTTCTCCCGGCAATCTTGATTCCAACTTGTGTTTCTTCCAGTCCAGCATTTCTCATGATGTACTCTGCATATAAGTTAAATAAACATGGTGACAATATGCAGCCTTGACGTACTCCTTTTCCTATTTGGAACCAGTCTGTTGTTCCATGACCAGTTCTAACTGTTGCTTCCTGACCTGCATACAGATTTCTTAAGAGGCAGATCAGGTGGTCTGGTATTCCCATCTCTTTCAGAATTTTCCATAGTTTATTGTGATCCACACAGTCAAAGGCTTTGGCATAGTCAATAAAGCAGAAATAGATGTTTTTCTGGAACTCTCTTGCTTTTTCCATGATCCAGCGGATGTTGGCAATTTGATCTCTGGTTCCTCTGCCTTTTCTAAAACCAGCTTGAACATCAGGAAGTTCACGGTTCACATATTGCTGAAGCCTGGCTTGGAGAATTTTGAGCATTACTTTACTAGCGTGTGAGATGAGTGCAATTGTGCGGTAGTTTGAGCACTCCTTGGCATTGCCTTTCTTTGGGATTGGGATGAAAACTGACCTTTTCCAGTCCTGTGGCCACTGCTGAGTTTTCCAAATTTGCTGGCATATTGAGTGCAGCACTTTCACAGCATCATCATTCAGGACTTGGAATAGTTCCACTGGAATTCCATCACCTCCACTAGCTTTGTTCGTAGTGATGCTTTCTAAGGCCCATTTGACTTCACATTCCAAGATGTCTGGCTCTAGGTCAGTGATCACATCATCATGATTGTCTAGGTCTTGAAGCTCTTTTTTGTACAGTTCTTCTGTGTATTCTTGCCACCTCTTCTTAATATCTTCTGCTTCTGTTAGGTCCACACCATCTCTGTCCTTTATCGTGCCCATCTTTGCATGAAATGTTCCTTTGGTATCTCTGATTTTCTTGAAGAGATCCCTAGTCTTTCCCATTCTGTTGTTTTCCTCTATTTCTTTGCATTGATCACTGAAGAAGGCTTTCTTATCTCTTCTTGATATTCTTTGGAACTCTGCATTTAGATGTTTATATCTTTCCTTTTCTCCTTTGCTTTTTGCTGCTCTTCTTTTCACAGCTATTTGTAAGGCCTCCCCAGACAGCCATTTTGCTTTTTTGCATTTCTTTTCCATGGGGATGGTCTTCCCATGACATATTTTCAGTATGCTGTTTCCACCCTGCACTCCAGACCCGCTCAGAGCTTTTCAGTGTGTTTGACATGGAAAATGACACTTTCTACTTATCTACTGAAAAATGTTATCAAACTTTCCAAAAGAGATACAAAAATGTGCAATTACAAAATCATGCCATGGTTACAAAATTTAGGTTGCTGTTCTTGAGAACTAATAGTATTTCTCTCCACAGATGAGTCTTTCAATATTGGATTGAAGTTTGAGATTGCATTTGAAGTCCGTCCCAGAAGCAGTTCCGGAACCCTTGTTCACGGCCACAGTGTCAATGGGGAATACCTAAATGTTCACATGAAAAATGGGCAGGTAGCGTGTTAAAAATTGTTTTAAGTCTGTCTTCTCTGACCTTGGATTCTAGCTCTGAAGCAGTTTTATTTCACAGAATTATTTCATCGATCTTTCCTAACTGAGGGGAAAAACAAGCAACAGCAAAGCTAAAACATAAAATTGAAATGCAGGCAATTTTTGGATTCAGATTCATATGTTGAGAATTGATTTGATTAGAGCAAAGAGCCATGAAATTGTGGCAAAGCCAAAAAAAAAAATAATTAAAAAGTTTTAATAAAAGAATCAGAAGAGGAATTTTTTACGACAAATGGAAGCAGCAAATGTTCATCTGTCTATAATATGTATGCATACCATACATACATTCTTTTCAGCTGCTAAAAATAAAATTGTTATAATTAAACACCACTTTCATCCTCAAATAATATTACTAAAGAACATTCATGAGAGTATTCAAATAAATATGAAGCATATTTTCATCAATGCCCCTAACTTATTTTTTTTTTTTAGTTCTTTTTTTTTTTTTTTTTTTGACCTGTACATACTACTTTATTTAAAATATATTTTAAAAGGATTACCAATAAAAACCTATGTATAGCAGAGGGAACTCTGCTCAATATTCTTTTTTTTTTTATCTTTGATCAAGAATCTCTTTTATTGATTATCAGAAACATTACAATGCCCCTAACTTAATATAATTGGTTTTGATTTGAGTTCCAGTATATTCTATGAAATCATATAACAATGAGAACACATCCTTATATGGTTCTTTCTGTGGGTCAGGTACTATTCTAAATGCCTTATTTGGATTAACTCCTTTAATCCCAATAACTGTGAAGTAAGTATTACAGTTATTGCCCTTACTTTACAAATGAGAAAACGTGGCACAGTGAGGGCAGTAGGAGGGCTTGAGAATGGGCCCAGGCAGCTGGCCCTAGAGGCCAGCTCTTCCTCAGTGCCTTTACCTGCCTTGTACAGCACATTCCGCCTTTAAAGGAATTCACTGTGCTGTCTTACTGTTCCTCTGCCCCCTCTTCTCTCCACTGTCTTTATTTTGTTCTCTTTCTGAGGAACACATTTCCTCTAGTCTACTGAACAGTGACCCCTTGTGTTCAAACTGCAAAGCTAATGTCTGGATGTTCAGTTTTGCTTCCCTGTGGTAAATCTAAGAAATCTCACCTTATCTCAATGAGGAGAAATGACATGAAATTCCACAACGTGCCCTGTTTTTTGCAGGTCATAGTGAAAGTCAACAATGGCATCAGAGACTTCTCCACCTCAGTGACACCCAAGCAGAGTCTCTGTGATGGCAGATGGCACAGAATTACAGGTGAGGAGAGCTGTGTGTCCTGGGTTTCCCTGACAAAGTGAGCCTATACACCCACCTCTGACATGATGACTTGAAAGAACTTAGTCTGTACAACTCATACGACAGAATAGGTAATAACTGACAGTCCAAAAGCAGTCAAGAAAGAGAATCAAATGCTGATGTACTAAAATTTGTATATTGAATCCACATGTGATTTGAAAATATTAATGCTGCCAGAATAGTCTTATGGAGTTGTTTAAATAATGCATTGTTTATGAAGCAAAGAAAAAGTATCAGAAATCGTATTCTAAATATTCTCCCTTTCAAAGGAAAATTTTACAGTGATTGGTTAGACATTGATGTTTTCAGTGATTAGAGGGAAGTGTATGGTTTATTCTGGAATAAATAAAAGCTATTGCTATAATAAATTATTCCCTTTCATGTGAAAATTAATCACCTCAATATCACTTATGACCACTCTTTTCCCTGTATTTCAGTTATTAGAGATTCAAATGTGGTTCAGTTGGATGTAGACTCTGAAGTGAACCATGTGGTTGGACCCCTAAATCCAAAACCAGTTGATCACAGGGAGCCTGTGTTTGTTGGAGGTGTTCCAGGTAAGAGTTATTTAAAGTGATGAGTTTCCAAATCCAAAAAACACTCAAGTTCTCATAACTGTTAGTACAGTATTAAATATTGAGCTATGTATTTTTATAATTTACCTAGTAACTCCAAGAATTTTATATACAATATCCTTTCATAGGGGACTTTCTCAGGTGGCGGAGTGGTAAATAACCTGTCGATGCAGGAGACGCAAGAGATGTGGGTTCAGTCCCTAGGTCAGGGCGATCCCCTGGAGTAGGAAATGGCAAGCCGTTCCAGTATTCTTGCCTGGAAAATTCCATGGACAGAGGAGCCTGGAGGATACAGTCATTGGGGTCACAAAGAGTCAGACATGACTGAGCAACTGAGCACACACACATCCTTTCATAGGAAAATGTATACTGACAATTAGGAAGCACACAGCACATCCAAGGATCAAAACAAAACAACAAGTAAGAACTACACGCAGCATGCTGAACAGTAGGTACTGCTCTCCCTCTGCTGTATCTGATGTTTTTGTCTTCTCTTTACACACACCTCTCACATACACACAGCGAAACACACTCTGTTTTCTCTCTTACACGAAGAAAACTCATTTGCTATTGCTGCTGTAGGATCTGAGAACCTTAGAAGACTAAAAGTTTGGTGACAATTACTCCTCTTCCACACTAAGAAAGAATACACAGTTCTTCCCGTCCAGGACTAGTGTGAAACGTGAAAACAGCTGCAGACCATAAGTTCTGTTGTTCCTACATGGTGACATTCCCTGAGAGAGGCTCCCAGCTGCAGTTCTGTAAACATCACCAGTAACATCAATGCTGTCATCTGCCAAGGATGGTGGATAGTCCCAGATGGTGATGGGGCGCTTATGGACCCCCCACAATTACTTTAAGCCTCTAAAGCAGGGACCATGACCTTTTGTTGAAAGTGTTTATTTCACACGCTTCATTCACTTGGGAAAACTGAATGATAAAGGTAGCATGAGGGAAAAATCAAGCTTTTACAACTGGCATTTGATGAGGATTTAAAGGAAAAACTTAACATAGTTTTTCCTTGCACCCTAACTATACTATTTTAGACTGACCCATGTAAAGGCAGATAATGCTTTAACCAACAGAGTGAGAAAGATTAAGCATCCAGTCTTGGGTACTCACAAAATAGTAGCAACTAAGCAAGCCTCTGCTTTGTAATGTAGAATTTTCAAAATGCCAGTATAGACAGTAACAACTCACTGATGAAATAGGAGACCCTCAGAAAGCAATCTTTCTCCTTTACTTCTGTTATCCACTCCTGTCTCCATTCCTTAGTCCTCTTCTCCTGCTCCAGGCTTCGGTTCTGAAATACTGGCAAAGATCACCTTGCACTTCATCCAGGTACAGTGAGGAAGACGGGTGCTGTCCGTCCTTCCATTTCTGCACGTTGCTTTTTTCCTGGAGATCACAACATAGTTTAAAATGTTGCAGGTTCCCAGAGGCCTACAGGATCAAAGTCAGCCTAACATGCAAGGTCCTGATTATCTCTCCCCACTTTGCCCCCTTGCCTCTAGGGCCTCCCCCTACCTCCTGGGGCTTGTAGTTCTCTGAATGTTCAGTAGTGAACTTTGCTCCAGGCCTTCACACAAGAGCACAAAGCCTCAATTTCTAGAAAATGTTCTTCTTTCTTGCTTCTCCCACTGCTCCACCAACTTAACTCCTATTGACCTTGAGGATCCAACTCACACTTCTTACACACATGCTCCTCCCCACCCCACCCTGAATATCACTTTTATGGCACTCACTGCAGAATACTGTTGAAGCTAAATAGCATACTCCTTGCTTCCAGAGAGCATGACTTCATCACACAACAAACGTGCACATGCTGTCGCTTCAGTCGTGTCCAACTCTTTGTGACCCAGTAGACTATAGCCCGCCAGGGTCCTCTGTCCATGGGGATTCTCCAGACAAGAATACTGGAGTGGGTTACCATTCCCTTCTCCAGAAGATCTTCCTGACCCAGGGATCAAATCTGCATCTCTTACGTCTCCTGCATTGGCAGGCAGGTTCTTGCGGCACCTGGGATACTGAGTGTCTATTAAGCACTGTGCTAGGCTCCAGGAGATGGACCAAACAAGCATGGCTCTCCCTCACGGAAGTTACAGTATTTGTTCTTTACTTTGTACCCGAAGTGCTTACTGCATCATTCAGACACATATTTATCTCTCTGATTTCTGGGTTTTTGAGTCTCATTCCAGCATGACATACTACCACCATCTCTCACTACAAGACTTGCTCCATAGGCTGACTGGGCAGGATCCACCTGAAGCCAAAGTCTGCCTACCTGAGACGTATCATGAATAGCAAATTTGAGCTAATTTGCCAGCACACAGGAATTAGCAAGGCCAGTGAGGCCTACCCACCAGCCTGGACCACTGCAGCTTTTAATTCCATCTACAGATCATGCAGCAAGTCTAGGACAAAAAGTATAATTTAAGCTGAACATCATTAATTACATAATTTTTGAGCTGTTCAAGATTAACTCCACTAAAATCACATCAGAAACTGGGGCATGAAAAAGAATAACTAAGGGAAATTAGGCATAAACAAAACCACTGTATGTACTGAAATCTTAGAATCCCAACCAGTGCTCTTAAACCAGGCAGAGCTCTGGTAACACACTATTTCTATCAACAAAGAGTTAATGCATTGAAATTCATGAAGTTTGTATCAGAAAATTCAACTTTATTGTATGATCATTTAAAAATCAAGATTAGATGTTAAGTTTTTGAGTTAGCGACTATGCATTCCTCTGCTGAAAATCTTGCATTATTCTGTATATAGTCAAGCTTTCAACCTGAGCAATGTTTGCTCTTAAAATCATGTGTTGATTTTATTAATCAATTACGTAGGGTTCTGGGGGCACTTTGCCACCACTGTCATAAATTGTATAGTGACTTATGCAAACCATAATTTCTATATGAACTGTTTCCTCTAGAATTTGTCCCCCATGAACCAAACAGTGGTAAGCCCGGGCAGAGTCAAAATCCATGTTCTAAAACTAGTATCTAAAATGAACAGAAGAAAGAGATGTTTTACCCCTGATAGTCTTTCCTGTTCACTCTTTATTCTGATGATGTACATACACTGCAGTCTTGAAGAATGACAAAAGTATGACCAAAAGTCCTACTAATCTAGAGACAAGGAGAATTGACCTCTTAGGCCCCTTCCAAATCTAGAACTTGATGCTTATCATTCTAAATATGAAATACTATTTCAGTGATTTTCAATAAACAAAGCTTCTGCATATTCTTAATCTACATTGCTTAGAAAACTTATTACAGCTGCTTGATGGTATTTAACTTGCTGTCCTTTTTTATGTTTTTTCCCAAGTTACTAATTTCTGAGTGTTTTCCATCTTTTTATCTGCCACTGTTCACATAGCTGTTTTGTACCTAATAATAAACTTTGACTAAATGGATTTTAATTTCATGATATTCCTAAGCTCCCTAAATTGCTTTAAATTATGTTGCTTCTGTCATTTCAACACATTTAATTGTGTCTGTACAATTAATAAGCACAAGGCTTCTTCCAGATCTCTAATTAAGATAAGGGGAGAAAGTTCCTCTGGCATACCCCAGGGCACCTGTACCCACACACAAGACTAGGCTAGTTTATCCTATTTATAGTTCTTAAACCCTGAGAGCTCAGGAAAATTAAAATTTTAGTTTATTTGAATTCATTATTTGCTCATTATATTTTATGAGCTTGGCAAAAATGTGGAGGATTAAGGATGAAGGGTAATGATACGAATTAAACAGAAACATTAACCTATTCCAAGAAGAGTCTGGAAGCTGAATTTTCTTTCCTGTCTCAAATCATACAAAATAAGTGAGGCCCAGGTGAAATTAACTCTAAAAAGCATAAGCAAATCCTGAAAACTCACTGCTGAGATTTTACTTGTAAGTGGTAAATTTCACTGGTAAATACACAGCTGAATTATACTCAAAACTCTAAAATTACAACATGTTCATATTACTTCAAAAGCAGATAATGTTCCTAAAACAATAAGTAAATTACTGTATTCCATCTTTGACATGTAGATCATCTTGATAATGTAAGTGGTTTTGACATGTATTTTTGCCACAAAGTAGTATTTGGGCTTGGGATGCCTCGATTGCAAACTTGGTGTTCATTTCTTTTTCCAGAGTCTCTACTGACACCACGCTTGGCCCCCGGCAGACCCTTCACAGGCTGCATCCGTCACTTTGTGATTGACGGGCGCCCGGTGAGCTTCAGTAAAGCAGCCCTGGTCAGCGGTGCCGTGAGCATCAACTCCTGTCCAGCAGCCTGACACAGCAGAGCCATCCAAGCACAAAGTTCTTTAGAGCACTGAAAGAAACACAAGGCCAGCCAGGAGGAGTGGCAGTGCTTCCTCTCGGTAGAAGCTTTCATCTAGTTGAGCAGGACTTAAATGAGTCATCAGGGACTGGATGTTTATTTCTTACTTGGATTCTTACCTTGGATCCAAGATGTCTGCCATGGATAACAATCAAAGGAGCGTTAAACTTACCTGTATTTTATAACTTCCTGCTGGTGAAATTCCTGTTCCTGTTTCTAATAAAATAGAAGGGATTCTAAATAAACACCGGCACATATTTTTAAAGTGTGGCTAGATCCTCAGATTCCTCTTTCATTTAGGGATGATAACATTCAAATTAAACCAAACTGTCTTTAGTGTACTTCCTTTATCCTGAAAAGATTTACTGATTTACATAAAACCTAAAATTAGATGATCAGATTTGCTTTTACCACTTTGGTCTATCAGGATAGCGAGAGTATTTTAGGCTTATCAAGGTTTAATAAATTTCTAACAAATTATCAGAATGGTAATTTGTTTCCAGATAAGAAAAAAAAAAAGAATGCCTCAATCAAATAAATGCTTACTTTTTTCCCCTTACTTCCTTAAAAGAAAAATAAAATTGTGTGAGGAGAGGCTCTTGTAGGATATTATTACAGTGCATTTTGTAGGAATCATGAAGGACATTATATAGCAAAGAGTAAGACAAAATCACACATCCACTTAAAAGTATAAAAGTCCTTTTATTAAAAGTTTTTCCCCCACATACCTGCAACACATTATTTATAAAATGTTATAATCATATTAAGGTATATATTGTAATAAAATCTAGAAAAGGAAAAATTGGCTTTACTAGCTGATAGGATATTAAAATATAGAAACTGAAATAAAAGAATTATACATGAAAAGAAAATCAGCGTTGAAGACAAAATGAGAAAATAGGCCCTCATATCAACAGGACTGAAGGTATGTAAGAGGAGTAACTGGGGGTATGGGGAGGAAGTATAAAAGGTTTTGAGGAATTACTAAGGGAATAAAATAATCTCTTACATATACATATGTAATTATTTACATTCCCCTACTACCCTCATGTCTCTGATACATTAATAATGATGATGATCAGTGAAAATAGCTAATATCTACTCATAGAGGACTTACTAAGTGCCAGCCTCACAATAAGGTAAATTGAAGTAGGTTTCACTTGATCATCACACAAGTGAATGTGTGATGATCAAGTGAGAAACCTGAGACTTAGAACTGTTAAATAACGTGCCAGTTGTCATTCAGCTAGACGGAGGAGCCAGAACTGGTAACAGGGCCGCTGCCTACCTCCAGAGCCCGCGTGAGTGTCCCCTTCCTTCTTGCCTCCAGGGGACTGTCTGCCATCCGGGCCAACCCTCAGCTGGTCTCCAAAGCTGAAGTCACAAACTCAACCACATACCAAGCCAGAAAGGTATCCTAAGAGTGAAGCTGGTTGGGTCCGACAGAAAATTAATGACAGGGCACCTGCCATGGCTCATCTAGAGGGGCAGCAGGTACTCGGCCAATTATTACCATAAAAGAACACAAGTCTTAAAGGGCCAGAGTTTCCAAAAGAAGATGGAAATGTGAAATTTGAGAGGCTTGAAACGGCCTGATTTTTCAGTTAGTAACTAATTAAAAACAGCAGCAATTAAAATGACAAAAACACTGGGAAGACCAAACAAAAAACCTTCTGAGAGCTAAGGGGCTCTGGGCTAATGTGGTTTCTGGGCTAAAGACTCTGAATCCAGTAGGGCCTTAACTAGTATAGGTTGAACCAATGCTTCAAACACACTAAGCCCTCACAGTATTTCCTACACTAGATCCAAGCAGGAGGCAGTAGCTCTGAAACACCCTGCCATTTTCTTTTCCCAAAATTTTCCTGAGACATCCTAGAGGGCCCTCTGTCTCTTCATTCTCAGCAGTGGCCCAAAGTCAACTCCACCAGCCAAGTTGCAGACTGGCTGGACCTCCAGTAGCTCCAGCTGGTGTGTACACAGACTCACATATATGCAGAAGAGAACCACAAAAATTCTTTTTAACACCTTCTCTACAATTACAAGGCCATTTTGCAGTTAGTATTTCACAATTATGCTCAGCAAAGAAGAATACTGACCCCTATCAGCTGACCTGGTTAACAACCACACAATGACATTCAGAAACTTTTGAGTTTACCATTTATAAAAGCTTGATTCAGTTCTTAGATGGGACCCCATCTTCTCTCAACTTCTGTCTAGGGAGAAGTTGTCCTTTCTTTTAATCAAAGCATATTGGAACTTCATATAGAGAAACATGGATGGATGTTCGGAGTAATTTTGACTGGTTGTCATTCATGACCCCTGCCTGTTCAAAGCACCTTCAAAATGAGGCCTCCCATAGCCCCGGTTTGAAGGAGCAGCCCTATTCGGGCCTGTACCCTACCGTCCTTATCTCATGGCCATAGCTGATTGGGAGAGGGCACCCTCCAACAGCTTTACAGTGAAGCAACATCCCATTATCGAGTGGTGTGAAAAGATGAGTTCCAACAACTGAACATTTTCTCAGGAAACTGACTTGCAAGACACAAAGTATTGAGCACACGGCAATAAAAGCTGAAGCACAAATGATCTCATCTAGAAGTATGGTTTTAAGTGTTTACCATACACATTTATTGTATTGATGCTTTTGAACTGTGGTGTTGGAGAAGACTCTTGAGAGTCCCTTGGACTGCAAGGAGATCCAACCGGTCCATTCTGAAGGAGATCAGCCCTGGGATTTCTTTGGAAGGAATGATGCTAAAGCTGAAACTCCAGTATTTTGGCCACCTCACGCGAAGAGTTGACTCATTGGAGAAGACTCTGATGCTGGGAGGGATTGAGGGCAGGAGGAGAAGGGGACGACAGAGGATGAGATGGCTGGATAGCATCACTGACTCGATGAATGTGAGTCTGAGTGACCTCCGAGAGCTGGTGATGGACAGGGAGGCCTGGCGTGCTGCAGTTCATGGGGTCGCAAAGAGTCGGACACGACTGAGCGACTGATCTGATCTGATCTGATACACATTTATAGTCACACACTTCTCATTCTATAAACATTCAACAATATATATCCACCTACAATCCACAGGTCCATTCTGAAGGAGATCAGCCCTGGGATTTCTTTGGAAGGAATGATGCTAAAGCTGAAACTCCAGTATTTTGGCCACCTCATGTAAAGAGTTGATTCATTGGAGAAGACTTTGATGCTGGGAGGGATTGGGGGCAGGAGGAGAAGGGGACGACAGAGGATGAGATGGCTGGATGGCATCACTGACTCAATGGATGTGAGTCTGAGTGACCTCCGGGAGTTGGTGATGGACAGGGAGGCCTGGCGTGCTGCGCTTCATGGGGTCACAAGGAGTCGGACACGACTGAGCGACTGACCTGATCTGATCTGATCTGATCTGACAGTCCACAGGGTCGCAAAGGGCCAGACATGACTGAAGCAACTTAGCCCACCCACACACCTTTTGTCCATTAAGAACTGCCTCAGTTCTGGGCTCACAGTTTGTAAGGGGACATCTCAGAAGACACTGAGCTATTTCTGTTCCCTGGGCCCTATTTCCTTGTATGTAACATGGCAGTCCAGGGTGTTGAGTAGGGTCTTTGCTTACCTTAATCGGTGAATACAGACTTCAACCAAGACCATAAAGCAGTAAATACACAGTTCAGGCTCACCACACTGAGGCATGAGGCCAATCTCTTCTCTTTGGGACTGGCTCAGAGAGGTCATTTCAGTATAAGCAGTAAAACCACAATGTCCCCAACATACCACACACACACACACACACACACACACACACACACACACACAGCTCAGAGAGGTCATTTCAGTATAAGCAGTAAAACCACAATGTCCCCAACATACCACATACCACACACACACACACAGGCTCAGAGAGGTCATTTCAGTATAAGCAGTAAAACCACAATGTCCCCAACATTCCATACATACACACACACACACACACACACACACAGTCTGTGTAAAGAAAGGCAACAGTAGAGGTACTGTCTTGCGTGTCAGGTTTCATGAATTTTGTCTATTATCCACTGATGTGTTGTAAAAACCTAGAACCGTACCTGACATGTAGGTATGTGCTCAATAAATATTCTTTGAATAAATTTCAGGAAAGCAAAGTTTCCATAAAAGTTACCCCCTCATCTTGCCTCCCAAGGCAATCACTTATAAAGTACTTGGCAATCTTCAAAAGGGAAAAAGTGATACTGACTCCTCCACTTGGGTTCCCCTGAGCCCTAGGGATCTCTGATTTGCCTGAATTTATGGAAACAATCCCCAGAGGAGGGCATGGCAACCCACTCCAGTATTCCTGACTGGAGAATCCTGCAAAGAGTCACATATGACTGAAGCGACTTAGCATAGAGAGAATACCAAGGCAAAAATGGCATATCATATCAGAAAGACAAGCGTTCCCTCAAGTCTTTAGTAACCTTTCAAGTCTTGAAAAGTAGATGAAAATGTTGGCTACCATGGATAAGGTCACTCAATTTATAAACTTCATAGCACCAGAGGACACCATTCCCAGAGGATACTACCGGGGGCAGGATGGTATGGGTAGAGTTGTAGATGAGTTTTATAGGTGAAAGCCTGATAATCTGCCAAATCATGGGATGGGCAGGTTATTTCCCCTCCTTGGATGCAGGTTTAGTTACGTGGAATCAGTTTAAGCTTTGTTTCGGCAGATTCAGAGCAGCCTTCAGTCCACAGCTTTCCTCCACTCCAGACCCACCCCCACTGAGGCAGTATCTAACTGATATATCATTAAATGATCTTTCCACTATGGTTGAAACACAAATTATTCCCAGCCTTGTATGAGCTCAGAGGAATTTTTCACAACTCCTTTCTCCGTTCCCATCACGCTTTCCCCAGCCTTGGGCAATTTCTTTTAATGGATTTTGTTCTCTTCCTTTATGGCATCTTAAATTTTTGTTTGGCAGATAATTTAAGTTACTCATGAATCACCTTGATTCTCTCAAGTCTTATTTTTAAGCTTTGTTAATATTCACGTATATTAGTTTTTAGTCTACTGCTAGTTTAGACCTCCCACTAAGATTTATGACCTTTCTGAGGTCTCTATACAATGCCACACATGTTCACAAAGTCTTTCCAATCTGGCTGGTTGGAACTCAGACACCTCTCACCACTATGTGAGCTCTCATAATTTCTCCATTTATAAATCCCTGATGAAAAGTTTTTCTTTTCACCTCATGTAGCACACATATGTCTATGTCCATGTAACTATAGCTAATAAAGCTTTCATTTAAAAGGCTTATGTATAAGCCTTATGTAATGTAGGCAATGGCACCCCCCTCCAGTACTCTTGCCTGGAAAATCCCATGGATGGAGGAGCCTGGTGGGCTGCAGTCCACGGGGTCACTGAGGGTTGGACATGACTGAGCGACTTCACTTTCACTTTTCATTTTCATGCATTGGAGAAGGAAATGGCAACCCACTCCAGTGCTCTTGCCTGGAGAATCCCAGGGACAGGGGAGCCTGGTGGGCTGCCGTCTATGGGGTCGCACAGAGTCAGACACGACTGAAGTGACTTAGTAGTAGTATGTAATGTAGGAAAGTAGACAAGAAACTGGGGAAACTATCTGACACTAAAGTCAGTCTTCTGGAGAAAAGAAAATTTTATAGAATGAAGGGTGGCAACCATCAAGAGGAAAAGAAAGCAAGCTGAGTTTCTTGGAACCATTACAAGAAAAATAAAACAGAAAAAGCTGGCCTAGACCTCAAAACTGAACCTTCAGTTCAGTTCAGTTCAGTCGCTCAGTCGTGTCCGACTCTTTGCGACCCCATGAATCGCAGCATGCCAGGCCTCCCTGTCCTTAAGTCTAATCAAATAAAATGATCCATCTGAAGTTTCTCAATACTAACTATAGACAATTTCAAGATGACTGGCTGGGACTTGGGGTAGAGTGTGATGAGAAGACATCATTATTCCTTGGGGTTAGAATCATAGCCTTGACCTCATTATAATAAGTTAACCAATAACCTGAGCTCCCTTATGATAGCAGTGCATATGCTTTGCAGATTAACCATGGACTAAGACTCTCCTTTGGTCTTGGGTAGTATTCCAAAATGCATAACCCACAGGGTTCCATATCTCACCCAGTATAATCATTCCTGGGCAGAACATTATCAAAAGACAGAAACTGGCTTGGGGTATTCAAGTGAAAGGGTTCAGCTAAGTAGCAATTCAAATATAAGCAAAGGAAACCAGCCCAAAACACATTAAGCATTGAGGATGAGCCCCTCCTGTCTGATAATCAAGGTGACTTAAGCTTCACCATAAATTATTGATATTAATGATCCACTGTGAGCAAGATGATCTCGAAGGTGCTTTCTAACTGTGAAATATTATTCTGTCTTATCAAACATAACTGATGACTTATCACTGCACACGTTTTATAGACGACATTTCTGTCTTTCCCAACGAAAAGTAAATATTTCAACTATTGTCATCATCCAAAGGTGCCACCACTTTTATTTGTTTACCAGATCATAAGATGATCCTGGCCCATTACCCTTGACCTAGTCAGACCTCTACAAAAGACTTAATGGTGCTATTTGGGATGCATTTCCTTGCTGCTTTGGGCAGATGGCTTTCGCATTGTTGCATAGACAGTGATGGGAACATCGGTTATTGTCAGGCAATGACTTCCAGGGCATCTTCGGAGTTGCCTAAATTAAAACAACAAATGACATGTTGTGAAATATAAAAAAGGAAATTTTTTTCAGAGCACCAAAGTTTGAATGCATATTCAGCTAAGTCATTTTGAAATCTCTCAATGTCAGAAAATAATTTTAACACAGTGGCACTAACAGAGCAGACGTTTTAGACTTACACTGCAAAGAAATTGTTGCTAAATGGTGTGCCATACATTTAATCAAAGGAAATTTATAAAGATAACCTTCCATATGTTCATTCTGAAAGGTATGCAGTGATTACCTAATAGCCAAGAAAAGTGGAGGGGGAAGTGCATAGTTGTAAACCTAAGTGATAATACTATGGAAATTCATATGTATATGCATCTTAAAAGCACTCCAGTTGAGTGACTTAAAAACTAGACTATTTGTGGAAAAATATAAAACTGAACATATGACTCCATGTACTATTCAAATGTCGATAGGATCTCAAGTTTAAAAGAGCCTTAAATGACATCTAGTCTAAAAATACACTGAGTGCTTGAATTTCCTTTCCAACATCCCCATCAAACAATAACCCAACCTTAAACATTTCTAAAGACTAGTGATAACTATTTCTCAAAGTCATCTGTTTTATACCTGAACAACTCTGATGTTTAAAGTACCTCCCTTATTAAGTTTAAATTCGTGTTCTGAAAATTTCCAAGCCACAAGAAATCAATGTACTATTTGCTATGGTAAACAGCTGAAAAAATCCTATTATAGTTTTCTTCAATTTTGCAAAAATGATTTTGTTTCATAGAATCTTCACCTCTATATCACTTACCTTCTGCCAAATGTCAAGTAAAAGCCAAAGTGACACTAAATCTGAGGTCTGAGTTTTTCACATTTTATAGCCTTATGCCTAGAACAGTGCCCTGCACATAAAACACACTGAGGTTTGCTTATTTGATGGGATGTTATATAATCTTGAAACTATAAACAAAAAAATCAAGATAAATATTTACCCCCAAAAAATGGTCTACCATTCAGACTTACAGAGGTGTATAATACACAGACTCTATGCTAAGAAAACCTAGGCTCTGTTAAGATTAATTTAATGGGACTTCCCTGGCAGTCCAGTGGTTAACACTTCACCTTCCAAGGCAGGGGGTGTGGGTTCAATCCCTGGTTAGGGACCTAAGACCCCACATGCCCTGCAGTCAAAAATGGAAACATAGAGCAGAAGGAGTATTGTAACAAATTCAATAAAGACTTTTTAAAAAATGGTAGACATCAAAAAAAAAAAAAAAAAAAAAAGCCTTTATAAAAAAATACCAATTTAATAACAGCAATATTCTGGGGCTTCTTTCTTACTAATTGAATGTTAAATAAAGCTAGTATTGATGATAGCCATATATGTCTCCTCAGTTATTAGGGTAAGAAGACTTTTTACCTGGTTGGTGACATCTCTTTCCCATTACAGGCAGCACTGGAGCTCAGTCCAGGCTCCAGCCCAATTGAAGAATCTCCCCCTTCCACCGGAAACCTCCTTGGCTGAGTCCCAAACCGAAAAGGCATAATTCACTGAAAACCTAGGTTAGAAAGTTAAAATAAGGGAGATGAGAGGTGCGCTGTTTTGAAAAAGCTCTTCGGAATTCTTAACACTAATTCTGCTACAGGCACATAGAAACATTCTGAAAAATGACATTTTTAAAGATCTATAAAAGTGCATACATACTCTATACAACTCTTTCTTACATACAATTTTAAGTCTTGAGCAAATATAAAATGGCCACTAGATGATAAAATTAAACGGTGCCCTATGGTTAACTGAAATCCATTTCTGTGATATGAAAAATAACTATCTGACTTTGGTTATGGCAACAACAGGCTTGACCTCCCTGCCTCTCTGTCTATTTATGCACTTCTCTTCCTTTGATACACAGCAGTTTCACATCTATGTGATATCTACAGCTATTCCTTCTGTCCCTGGTGATCATTCGGTAACCCTGCTCCTCCACATTTACGGTGCATTAGTTAAGAACGTGCCATGGGAGACTTGGATTGACCAGGATTCAAATCCTTGTTCTGGCACTTCCCAACTATGTAATCTTAGGAAAGATACTTAACCAAGTATGTTTCCAAAAATAAACTGAGCTTAGTAATGGTATCCACCTCCAGGTAATAATGAGGATTAAATGAAGTAATACATGTAAAATGCAGTGCCTAAGACATAGTACATGCTCAATAGATGTTAACTACTATTACTCAGCAGTTGCTGAGCATCATTATATATACATATATAATGCAATGTATACATGAGATATGTATGATACACACACAGCTACACAAAATAAGCTCCTTACTGCCCACTGTTGCCTCTGTTTGGAATTCTTCCCCACCTCACTGCTCCCACTCTTTACTTGTTAGGACCAAATCATTCATTAAGTCTGAATTTAAATTTCACTTTCTCAGAGGCACCCTTTATAACCCTCCATTATATGTTTTCTTAGCACTCTATTACTACTTTGTAACAGTTATCATCACTTTGATTCAGGATTTCTCAGCTGCAACACCACTGACATTTAGGACCATATAATTTTTTGTTGAGGAGGGAGGAGGCTGTCCTGTGCCTTGTGGGAAGTAGCATCCAAGGACTCCACTTACTTACACAACAATAGCACCCTACCCCCAAAGTTGTGACAGTCAAAAATGTCTTCAGACATTGCCAAATGTCTCTTGGTAGAAAAGGGAGAAAAATCTCCATCTGGTAAGAACCAGTGCTCTAAAATTCTGTACATGTTTTTCCTTAATCATTGTCCCCCCCACCCCCACTCTCATTCTATGTCTTTGCCACCATGGATTAAATCCTTAATACCTAGAACAGTGAAAGTGAAAATGCTAGTCTCCCACACACTGCGACCCCATGGACTGTAGCCTCCCAGGCTCTGCTGTTCATGGAATTTTCCAGGCAATAGTACTAGAGTGGGTTGCTATTCCCTTCTCCAGAGAATCTTCCCGACTGAGGGATCGAACCAGCATCTCCTGTATTACAGGCAGACCCTTTACCGTCTGAGCATAGTAGCTCTATCTTGTATAAATTCACATGTCTTCAGCAAAGGACAGGAAAAGTGAAAAATATCTCATAACTGTTTCTTATGCCTAGTGCAGTATTCTATGCCTAATAAGTATTTATGATGGTAATAATAAAACTAAATTATTAAAGCTTTGGAGTTTGAATATTATAGTAGTTTTTATAGGCTGTGAATCAATTATTGAGGGGAAAAAATGCCACATTCAATGACAAGTTAGTAAAACCACAGTAAAAATCTATGGCTTAGTTTAACTGTTGTATTAAGTTACAGCTGATTTGATACATAGACTTACCAAAATAGGCCCAGTCTGATTCCTGTAGAGGTGAATAAATCAATTGCTTCTACTGATCTTCCAGGGAAGGCTGGAACTGCCAAAGGAATGATGATCTAATGTTCCAGTGACACCCAGAAACTGTGACATCAGAAGATTCTTTCACATAGTTTCCTGCCTGCTAACAAATAAAATATCACAATTCACAGCTCCAGCACAAGCTAAAACTGTGCTCAAAATTGTCTCTAAAGTATATGAGGGTTTTATTCTTGTTTTCTAGTAATATTAAATATTTTAATCTATGAATGCTGCATCTCTATTCTAAATCAACCATCTAATCAATCTGCACAAAATCACATGAGATTCTTCTCACTTGATATGCTATTTTTCTCATTATCTTTGTCTCCCAGGCTTTCCCTTAATTAATTACCCAGATTAATTCAATCTACCTATTCTTCATCCCACTGAAAAGGCCTCAAACTGCACTTTTACACATTTCTCTCTAGTTCTTTCTGTGCAGGACTTTCTACAACCTCTCTTTAACGCCTGGACTACCTCTTATTTCTTGTTTTCTCTAAAGAGCCTTGAAATTCCTAAATGACAGGAATAATGACAATTGAGAAAGAGAGAACACATCTCATACAGTCCTCTCTCTTCTGTTACCTGAACTCTGAGACTCTCCTCTGTTCATACCATCTTTGCCAATGAATGATGATCAAAGAGCCCAGTGACACCCAGAAATTATGACATCAGAGATTCTTTCATATAGTTTCCTACCTGCTAGAGAATAAAATGTCTCAGTTTGTAATTCCAGCAACAAGCTGAAACTTATCTTCTGGACCAACCTCTCTTTCCCAATCTCTGTGTCAACAACAGCTTACCATACTGAGGGCAGTACTTAAGTTTACCGCTTAAGCCAGAAAATTCATTTTCAGCTAATCATTTTTTTCAGTTTCCTTAGTGATGACTGAACTATTAAATGCTAGTGAGCATTTTTCACATTTAATGAGTCTTTTTTACTACCTACATTTTATGCTAAGTTCCCACTGTTCTGCTTTCATATGCTTTATATAGTAGGAAAATAGCATTTTACATAATTAAGTTGATGTTAGACAAAACCTTAATTCTACCTTCTCTTTCTTACTAGGGTGCTATTTGTGAAGTTTATCACAATTTTAGCTCAGAGAAACCATTTAACTGTCATGGTCAGATGGACTGAAATAATTGCTAGCCATTATTAGCTGATACATCACTGGGACCAAACATTTGGTCCTTAGGATGGCAGAATGTTTTTTAACAGTTTGAATTATTTATGGAGGTGGCAGTGTGGAACTCATGGCTTTTGGCATCAAAATTAGGTTTAAATTTGAACACCATGTTAGCTCTGAGACTTTGAGCAAATCACTAAGCTTGTAAAATGGTGCCAATTCCTACATCACGGAGTTGTTTTGAGGAATAAAAAGCTAATGCCTGGAATACAAAAATTCAATCAGCACAAGTTCTCTTATATTTTTGCATAACTCTTAAAATCAGAGTGTTGAGGCAATGATTTCACTTTTCAATCACTGACATATTGACACTACCTTTAAACTGCAAAATAAGGTATTTGCAAGTGAAATGTTTTTAAATTCCCCCAATTTATCATTTTAAACTAGTTTATTTAGCACAAGTTGTGCCAAGTTTCTTCTTTAATATGGATGATACAACAAAACAAACCAAAAAGTAGTCTTAATGATGAAACTATCCAGTACGAGTATATACATCAGAGTATATTTGGCCACCTCATGCAAAGAGTTGACTCACTGGAGAAGACTCTGATGCTGGGAGGGATTGGGGGCAGGAGGAGAAGGGGACAACAGAGGATGAGATGGCTGGATGGCATCACTGACTCGATGGATGCGAGTCTGGGTGACCTCCGGGAGTTGGTGATAGACAGGGAGGCCTGGCGTGCTGCAATTCATGGGGTCGCAAAGAGTCGGACACGACTGAGCGACTGATCTGATCTGATCTGATATTCACAGAGAAATGGATGAATAAGCAAATTATCAACAGCGAAAAAATGGTGAAACCTCTAAATACTCTCTCAGCTCTCATAAGCCCAAGAATAAGTGACCTTTCAATCTTCAGGATATTTATTCATGAGATACAGAAAAAGAATAATGTTTGAACTGGTCACATCCTAAGAAAACAGATCCATTAGTAGAATTACCTCATTCATACAAAAAAATATGTATTTGCTGATAACCCACCATAGGCCAGGCATGTGTTAAGTACTAAAGATAAAATAGCAAATCAAATACAGTGGCTGTCCTAGTGGAGTTTCCAGGTTAGGGGAGAGTGCACTAGACTAGGACAAAACCTAGAGGATGAGCAGGCATTAAGTAGGAGGAAAAGAGTGGGAAGCAAAGACACTGAAACATCTGGGAAGGGGGCAAACAGCATGTACAAAGGTCATGTGCCAACAGAAAGGAAAACAAAGACCTAAAAAACAAAAAAAAGGAACCAGGTCAGAAAGAGTAAGTAGTGATTAAATCAAGCAGGAACATGAACCCAGTTAAAGAGTTTAGACTTTATGAGCAAGGGAATCCACAAAAGAATGTTAATCTCCTGGAAAATATATTTAGGTTTCAGTGATTTTTCTCTCTTAAATTTTCTGCTTTCTATTTATTTGATTTCAACTCCAATCTTTGGTACTTCCTTTTTACTGTTCACTTTGGGTTTGTTTTTGTTTGTCTAGTTTCTTAAAATAGAATCGTAGATCATTGATTTGATACCTATTTTATTAACATAAGCATTTAATTCTATAAATCTCAGTCAAAGCACTGCTTTAGCTTCATTACACAAATTTTGAAATTTTGTATTTTCAATTCCTTCAGTTAAACTTTTTCTTTCTGGTTTCTTCTTTCACCTACGGGTTGTTAGTGTTAGTCACTTAGTCTTGTCCAACTCCTTTAACTCCATGAAGCACAGTCCACCAGCCTTCTCTGTCTATAAAATTCTCCAGGCAAGAATACTGGAGTGGGTTGCCATTTCCTTCTCCAAGGGATTTTCCCTGAGATCTTCTCAACCCAGGGATCAAACTTGGGTCTCCCACATTACAGGCAGATTCTTTACCATCTGAAGTACCAGAAAAGCCCTTTAGAACAGTGATATTTTGTTTTCAAATATCTGGGAATATTCTAGTTATTAATATCTGTTACTGATTTATTGATTCCATTGTTATCGGAGAACATTCTTTGTATTATTTTAATTGCTTTAAATTTACTGAGACCTGTTTATGGCCAGAATATGGACTATCTGGCAAATGTTCATGTACACTTAAAAAGAATGTGTATCCTGCTGCTGTTGGGTGACATGTTCTATACATGTAGTTAGATGATTGACAGTTTTTCAAGTCTTCTATGTACTTATTTTCTGTATACTAGTTTATCAATTATTGAAATACGGATATTGAAATATCCAACTATAATTATGAATATGTTTCTCTTTTCTATTCTGCCAGTTTTTGCTTCACATACTTTCAAACTCTTATTAGGTTCATAAATTTTTAGTAGTATTATGTACTCTGGATAAATTTTTATTATTATCTTTATCCCTAGTAATATTCTCTGCTCTGAAATCTACTCTAAAATTTACATAGCTACTTTCTACTCACTAGTATAATTTATCTTTTCCTATAGTTTTAGTTTTAACCTTTATATCCAATGTAGCTGTCTTATAACCAGTATACAGTTAAGTCTTGCTTTTAAAAATCCACCCTGATGATCTCTGACCTTTAAATTAAGAGTGTTTTGATTATTTATATGTAATATGATCTTGGAGTAGGAAATGGCGACCCACTCCAGTATTCTTGCCTAGAAGGTTACCTGGATGAAGGAGCCTGGTGGGCTACAGTCTGTGGGGTTGCAGAGTTAGACAGGCTGTGACTGAACATGCATGTACATGTAATGTGACAGATATGACTGAACACACATCTGCCTTCTTGCTATTTATATTCTATTTGTGCCATCTATTTTTTGTTCCCCCTTGTTCTTATTCTGTACTTTTGAAACAAACAACTGAATATAGTTTATGAATCTATTTATCTCCTTTATTGGTTTATTGCTATACAACCTTGAATGTTGCTTTGGATTACTTCAAGGCTTAAGGTATACATCCTAACATTCAGTATGCCTTCAATCACATTACACTACTTTTAATGCGAGAAAATCACAGGAGTATATTCTATTTCCCCTCTCACATCCTGCATTACTTTGTTGTTATATATACTTCTACCATATATATATACCATAAACCCCACAACACATCATTATTTCTTCTTTAAGCAATCATCTCTTTAAGAAATTTTTCAAGAGAAGTATTTTGTGTCTACCCACATATATATCATTTTCAGTGCTCTTTATCCCTTGGAGTAGGTCTACATTTCCATTCAAAGTCATTTTCCTTTTTTTTTCCCCTGCCTGCCACAGATACTGTGTTTTGGTGTCATGTTTGCAAGTGCTTGTGGTGTACTTCCAAACGTTGTTCATCAAGTATTTCTGGCTTTCTGTTTTCCAGAAATTGTAATCCCTGCCCTCCTTATGATTACTTGGAGCCCATGTGACTAGTTTTATCCTGACTTACACAGACTTAAGTCCTGCCATAATAAAAACATAAAATGTAAGTCACTCGCATACCAGTCAAGCAGCAAGTACCAAGAAAATTATTCCTGGAAACTTTAAGCATAATGATAGTTACCTAAGTCGTTCAGTGGCAAACCTATTGGAAAAAAATCTTTGGAAAACTCTGTGATAACCTAGAAAGCTGCTGATTTGCTAATGAACTTGAATGCTAGGTGAAGAGGTTGAAAGAATGTAAGTAAGTGGAGGCCTTGGATGGTAATCCTAGCCAAACCCAGGAGAAGCAAGTTGAGATCAACTGAACAGCAACTCTCCACCTTCTATTTACTTGTTTATATCCTCACCCACTGAATCCTATTACACTTCGACTCAGCGCTACACAACATGGTCACAATTTTTTTGAGTATTTCGTGTGTATCTTCAATTAGACTGCAAGCTTCTTGGAGCTGGGTCTATGTCTTAACTTCTTTTGAATCCTCCAGAAGGTCTAGAAGTTAATGTTGGGAGCATGCGGCTTCACCATACACAGCTTAGGTCTCTGAAGCGCCATTTTAGTCAGAGGGTATAATCACCTAGTTTTGGCTGTACCCTGACACGTCTGTTGGTCCGGGGTTTCTTTGTGCTCATCCACAATCTGTTTTCTATCAGAACAAAGGGCTTGTTGAATAGATAAAGTAACTCATTCTCTCAAGTAATCGGAATAAACGGAATTTGACCCACTGACTCGAACATTAAGACTGTGAACGAAGACTAAACCTCTGACAGATCAAGACAGCTTTAAAGACACGTGTTTTAAAATCCCACTCCAAGGCCTAGTTACCCGCCAGTTACCACGGCCTCCGGAGCTGCAGACGCTCAAAGATGTTGACTAGGCAGCGAGGATCCGCGGTCCGGAGGCCCAGTCGCTATGGTAACGGTGAGACGCAAGTACACTTGCGCGGCCTTCTGACGGAAAATCTTAATCTGAACCTAGAGAGGAGCGGAGCGACGGCGGCGACTTGCGGCAGCGGAGTGACTTACGGCCGCCCCGCCCCTTGGAGAGCGCCCGTTGGTGGGCGCGGAATACGGAGGCCGGCGCGGGCTCAGGTGCGGTGGGCTGGCCGGGCCGAAGCATGACCCAGTCGGTGGTCGTACAGGGTAAGCCTCCTTGGGAGGATAGGGACCCAGTCGCCGCCGAGGCGAGTGGCCCTTTTTTCCGCCTCATGTCTGTTCTCTTTCCTTCCTGGGCACAGTGGGCCAGTGCGGAAACCAGATCGGATGCTGCTTCTGGGACCTGGCGCTAAGGGAGCACGCCGCCGTCAACAAGGTACAGCTAACCCTAACTCCCCACCCGCACCCCAGATCTGTCACTGAGGCTCTTCCAAAAAATAAGCAAGAATCACTCTTTGTGAGCTCTTGTCTGGCCACTATTTTTATATGAGATCTTCTTGGTAGAGGGCAAACTGGGTTTTGTTTTTAAATTTTATTGAAGTACAGGGGGCTTCCTTGGTGGCTCAGCGGTAAAGAATCCGCCTGCCAATGCTGGAGACGGGGGTTTGATCCCTGGGTCAGGAAGATTACCTGGAGTAGGAAACGGCAACACACTCCAGTATTGTTGGTGGTTCCCAGGTGGCGCTAGTGGTAAAGAACCCACCTGACAATGCAGATGTAAGAGACCCTAGGAATCCCCTGGACAGGGGAGCCTGGCGGGTCCATGAGGTCGCAAAGGAGTGGGACACGACTTAGCAACTGAAACAACAACAACGTGGTTGATTTACAATGTTGTGGTTATTTCTTCCGCACAGCAAAGTGACTCAAACTTATGGACAAACGTTAAGGACAAATTTAAGTTGGCGTTAGACAGACAACAGTCTTAAGGAACACTGGCCAGAGACCTTAGTCTTAATTCTCAGAGTTGCATCTTTGTCAGGGTTCTTGGGAGGAGCAATGATATAGCATATGTGAAAGTAGTTGTTCAGTCGCTAAGTCTTGTCTGACTCTGTGACCCCGTGGACTGAAGCAGGCCACTCTGCATTAATAGGTAACATGTGTGGTATTGTAATCCTTAATTTAAGCAGTTAGCTCTTTAAATGATTGCCAAGACTCTAAGGAAAGCTTCCATTTGATGCACCTGTTCTACAATTCTGTGAGGACATCATTCTTCAGTACCGTCAGCTGAATTTAATCCAAAGATCTCGCGATATTTCCTCTTCTCTAGGTTGGAAGAATGAATCTAAGCATTTTATGATTATTTGCTTTTTTTATTGTAGCTGTATGCCAGCCTTTAAAGTATTGTGGGATAATTAAATTAATAATCCTTAAATTAAAAGGACTTAATTTGGAAAAGAGGCTAAATGTAATCAAACACCGATACATGTTATTTTTTCTTTTTAGAAAGGGATTTATGATGAGGCAATAAGCAGCTTCTTTAGAAATGTGGATACCAGGTAAGATGGGGTTAAAGTTTATCACATAGCATAATGATTATTTTTATGCCAGCAGTTTGGGATACAGTTTTTCAAGGACAATAACAGTTGATAGCTGTAAAGAAGTCCATCTTTTTGTTTGTTTTTCTCATTATTGAAAGCATATTCTCTTGTCATTAATATTCTCATATCAGCAGAGCAGGACTGCATTTCCTTTCTATTCCTTTATATCAAGAAATAAAAAGAACCTTTAATGTACGTTCTTTTACTTGGCCTTGAAATAAAGTTTCACTAAAAGGAATGCTGAAAATTTCCCTGAGACTATCTTGTTAATGCATTCAATAATGGCTAACTTTTGAAAGAAAACTGTTCTGTTTACATTCCTGTGATATTACTTGTGGTCAGGAGTATTTGCTCTACAAATAGAATGTGCTAAAAAGAAACAAAGCAGATGTTGTCAGATTAGTTTTGTTAATTTAATAAAGAGTATATGTAAATATAGAGCTTCCCAGGTGGCTCAGTGGTAAAGAACTCAATGCAGGAGACGCTGGTTGTATTCCTGGGTCAGGAAGATTCCCTGGACATGGCAACCCACTCCAGTATTCTTGTCTGGGAAATCCATGGACAGAGGAGCCTGGTGGGCTACAGTCCATGGGATCGCAAAAGAGTTGGACACGACTTAGCAACTAAACAACAACCACAAATATGTAAGTATATATCTTTTACCTGAAAGAGTGATATGATGTTCAGGGTATTTTTTCTAAGCTTTTAATGTTAAGTCATGAAGTTCATGCATTCTCAAAATGCTTAATAAAACTAAACCTGCTGGGCTTGAACTGAAACATAAATGGTTTATATGAGTTTTAATCTAATAAAAATTTCAGTTTTACTTTGAATTAGTTGATTGGATATCTGAGGCAGTTATCTCCGAGGGAAGGCTAGTTAGGCCCCACTTTTTGGTGAATTTCAGATTTTGATTCTCAGGCTTGCAAACTCAGAAACTTCATTGACACCTTGAGAATGGATCCAGTGCTCTCCAATACAGGCAGAAAACCAAACTAAAATGGGAGATTAAAAAGCAGAAAGTCAATATAGTCATGGAAAACAGGAACTTTAACTCAAGACTAGATACTTATTATCTTTCACAGGCACATTCTGTTCTGTAAGAAATCTATCAGGAAATCTAAGTAATAGAAGGTTGCTTAGTGACCGTGGAAATCAAACCAAAGTAAGTTAGATATACTACCTAACTTAACTTAATGACTGGTGTTATTTATCTTTATTAATATGGAGACATCTGTCATATAGACTAGGTTTTCTCTTGTTTGTACACTGTAATATCTTCTCCCTTAAATACTATTAAGAGATTCAAATTTGCCTTTGCATTACTTCCTTGTAGGTAGTATTCTAAATTCGTACTCCCATTCCCTCTGTAATATTCCTTTTATTGTTACATAGTTGAGACTCAGCCTGGAAGCCATTCTCTCTTAATAAGGTGATTTTACATAACTGTATTCTCATCTCCTTGGTTTGTTTTATAGTTTAACCTGAGAACATTCTTATTTCCCTAATATCAAGTTTGAAGAGAGGGCCTTGGCATCTTGCTCTTCTTTCCATGCGCTATGAATACATGCAGCATCTGTTCCACAAAGTAGTACAAAAATTCTTTTTCAAGAACAGGACCACATCTTTTTATATACTTTATCTATTTGAGAAAATTATCATACCTTTTTAATAGCATGATAGGAATTTACCTATACCAAGGGTTGGCAAGCCTTTCCTATAAAGGACCTCATGGTAAATATTTTAGGTTTTGCAGACCATAAAGTCCATGTGCCACATCTCATTTAGTCTGCTCTGATAGCATGAATGCAGGTATGCTGCTGCTAAGTCGCTTCAGTTGTGTCCGACTCTGCGCGACCCTATAGATAGCAGCCCACCAGGCTCCCCCGTCCCTGGGATTCTCCAGGCAAGAACACTGGAGTGGGTTGCCATTGCCTTCTCCAATGCATGAAAGTGAAGTCACTCAGTCATGTCCTACCCTCAGCGACCCCATGGACTGCAGCCCACCAGGCTCCTCCGTCCATGGGATTTTCCAGGCAAGAGTACTGGAATGGGGTGCCATTGCCTTCTCCGGAATGCAGGTATAGATAGTACATAAACAAACGATGTGACTTTGTTCCAGTAAAACTTGTTTTCACAAGTAGCTGGTCAGAGCTGGCCTGAGGATTATATTTTATCAATTCCTGACCTGTGGCATCATCTATATTCAATGCAGCTTTCCTTCGTATATTCTGTCTTGTAAACTATACTATATTGACCTGTATACTGTTCGTGGTCACAGATTTAGTTACTTTGGTAACTTATCTTCAACATGAAATTCTAGAAACAGCCTTAGATACTCAACAGTATATAACTGGTAGTTAGTTGATGTGTGTTTGGCTGCGACAGGAAGCCCACTAATGGTGGCTTAAACAGTAGATGTACCCAGTTATGTCACATTCAAAGAAAACTGGAAATCGGATGATCTCTATCTGGAAAAGTGCCCTAAAGACCAAGATACTGTCATATTATTTCATGTGTTGGTTTTTTGACGTCATGTTTTTTTACTTGTAACTATAAAATGACAGCCTCCACTGCCAGGAATCCCATCCGTGTTCATGTTCAAGGTAGGAAAAAGGACCAGCTGCATCTGGTCATTTTTATCAGAAAGCTTCCCAGAATAACTCCTTTTTATCTCACTACCCAGAACTAGATTTCATGGCCAGCCCAAACTGCAAACAAAGGCAGGGAAATAAGTACCCCACTTTTGCAGCCTGATGGGAGATAGGTAAGGGGGATGGAGGTTAAGAATGGCCCCTTTGTTGTCTTTTGTGTCTGCCTCTCTTGGCTTATAAGTAGCTTTACTCTACAAATGGAAGTTAACTTTATTATCTAATAGCGTTATTACCCATGGGCTATCTTATGACCTTTTCTCATGTTTTATCTTTCAGAGTGGTTGGTGATGGTGGCAGTATTTCCAAAGGGAAAATTTATTCTTTAAAAGCACGTGTAAGTTGTATGCACTTGGATTCTTATGTTGCATGTTTTTTTAAAATAACCATACTTTTGTAACTATCATTAGAATAAAATTTTACTTTAACTTCTCAACTTTTAAAAAACTATTTGCTAAGCCACATTTAATGTAAATATGATTAAGCAGACATTTGTGTCTCCATGAAACTTCAGGGGAAAATTTTGTGCTTAAAGTAAAAATGCTGCATATTTAGCATTTTTTGTCTAAATATTTTAGGGGAAATATATGTCTAGATAAATAATGAAAGCTGTCTTAACTCTAAGCCTAAAATACGTTCTCAGTCCAGTTGCTCAGTCATGTCTGACTCTTTGCAACCCCTTGGACTGCAGCACACCAGGCTTCCCTGTCCATCACTGACTCCTGGAGCTTGCTCAAACTCATGTCCATCAAGTTGGTGATGCCATCCAACCATCTCATCCTGTGTCATTCCCTTCTCCTGCCTTCAGTCTTTCCCAGCAGCAGGATCTTTTCCAGTGAGTCACTTCTTCACATCAGGTGGCCAAAGTATTGGAGCTTCAGCTTCAGCATTCAGTCCTTCAGTGAATATTCAGGACTGATTTCCTTTACAATTGACTGGTTTGATCTTGCAGTCCAAGGGGCTTTCAAGAGTGTTCTCCAACACCACTATTCAAAACCGTCAATTCTTCAGCAATCAGCTTTATGGTCCAACTTTCACATCCACACATGACTACTGGAAAAACCACAGCTTTGACTAGATGGACTTTTGTTCGCAAAGTAATGTCTCTGCTTTTTAATATGCTATCTAGGTTTATCATAGCTTTTCTTCCAAGGGAGCAAATGTCTTAATTTAATGGCTGCATTCACCATCTGCAGTGATTTTGGAGCCCAAGAAAATAAAGCCTGTCACTGTTTCCATTGTCTTGTTTTTGCTGACTATATAGAGCGTCTCCATCTTCGGCGGCAAAGAATATAATCAGTCTGCTGTCGGTATTGACCATCTAGTGATGTCCATGTGTAGAGTCATCTCTTATGTTTTAGAAGAGAGTATTTACTATGACCACTATGTTCTCTTGGCAAAACTGTTAGCCTTTGCCCTGCTCCATTTTGTACTCCAAGGCCAAACTTGCCTGTTACTCCAAGTATATCTCTTGACTTCCTGCTTTTGCTTTCCAGCCCGCTACATGACTTCCATCACCAGACACATCCACTACTGGGCGTTGTTTTCACTTTGGCTCAGCCTCTTCATTCTTTCTACAGCTGTTTCTCCACTCTTCTCTGTTGGGCACCTACCGACCTGGGGAGTTCATCTTTCAGTGTTGTATCTTTTTGCCTTTTCATACTCTTCATGGGGTTCTCAAGACAAGAATACTGAAGTGGTTTGCCATTCCCTTTTCCAAAATACATTCTCATGGAGGTTAATTTTCATTTGAATATGGTGAAAATTTTCTTTTCATCATAGTTATTGCTCCCAATACAAAGCATGGATTCAGCCATATTGTAGTGAATACATACCATAACCATGTAAAAACTCCTGAACAAAAACACTTCTAGTCAATAGCTTGTGTTTAGCCTCTAACAACACTTCTCTTCTGTGATTGTGTCTCTGCAACAAACTGCTTTTTCCAACTGTTGATCAGTAATATTTGATTATGACAAAAATAAAGGTAGTTTAGATGCTATGGAAATAATTGAGATGATAAGGATCAGACCTGGAGGAGTGGCTGAAAAGTTAGAGAACAGTAGTGTTGTGGTACCTGGGTACCATCTCCTTGTGTTTTAGGAGACCATGTGCTTGTTAGGATAATTGATTAACCTAATTAGAATAATTGATTAACCTTTGGTATAGTGCATGCCTTAGGGAGTATGTTAGTCCCTACCAGATCTTAGTCAGAGATAAAGAAATGTTGACTTTTCCTAGTCCACTCCCAGTTTGAGCTCTATCCCACCACACTAGTGAGCAAGGTGGGAAATGGAGGAAACACTGTTGGAAAAGGGTAAATCAGCATGTTTCTGTAGCCTTTGACTTTTTTCCTAGAAAGTTTTCTTCCATTTCTCCTTAGTAGTCTTGATATCATGTGGCTATGATCACTGAAGAGTCTAAACTTTAAACGATAACTTGTTAGTTGGGTTCCTCCTCTGTGTCCAATATCTTAGGTTAACAAGCAAACACTTAGAATTTGGTGAATCCTGTATTACAACTAGGGAAGGCTGAAAGGCCTGATAGCTATCACCAGGTAGCTCTGGAATAAAATAATAAACATCAAATCTTAGAAGCTGTGACTCCAGACCTAGGCTGGCTAAGTGAGGAGAATAATTCCTTCCAATTTCCATTAACTTCCAAGGGAGAAACAGTGGTCTGATATGACAAAGGAAATATCGAAAGAGTTACAGACTGTCAGGGTTTAGTGCTAAGTGACTATGAAAATGGTAATTCTCTAAAAACTGACTTCAGGAGGTTCTCATTTTCTTTTTAGTAATAGATGTTGTCTCCTATGTCAGTAAAGCTTGTGGCATTTATAAGTTTGTGAATTTTTATTGTGAGTTACTGGTGAGGAGGGACACCGTCGTCATCTTTGACATCTGTCCAATACCTTGGCTTTGCACATATAAGTAGTTTACTGATTTGAACTGGACAGTTTTCAGCTGTGATTTCATAAAGAGTAGCATGGTTGTACCTAGTGAGCAAGTACATTAATGCACCCTACATTCATTGAGAATTTTTTCTCGTTAAGGTTACCATCTAGACTTCTGAGACCTTGTTCTCAAGAAATTTATAGTCACATAGGCACATAAATCAGACATGGCTGAGTGACTTTTACTATAGCCATCCATACTTTCCCCTGGAGAAGGAAATGGCAACCCACTCCAGTATTCTGGCCTGGAAAATTTTATGGACAGAGGAGCCTGATGGGCTATAGTCCATGGGGTCCCAAAGAGTCAGACACAACTAAGCAGCTAACACTAAGCATATGCATAAAAGAATTGTTAGAAAACCAGAGAGAATCATTCAGTTCCCTTTTTTCCTTCTTATTCTTTGGATAAAGGTTCAGAATCCATCTTTTCATTGTATTCCACTTTTGGAGCAGAGTGAAATTAATTTTTTAATTTTTGTAACAAATTCTATATAAAAGCCTCAAAGATTTGATTGGGTTTAAATTATAAAAAGAACAATGCAACTATAAGCTCAAAAATTATTTTTATTTATAGAGTGACTAAAGAAAAATATGCTGATTACATTTTATTTCTCTTTCTCAGGCTGTTTTGATTGACATGGAGGAAGGGGTAGTAAATGAAATTCTTCAGGGACCATTGAGAGATGTATTTGATAGTAAGCAGCTCATCACTGATATTTCTGGCTCAGGGAATAATTGGTGAGATTATGCCGAATATAAAAACCGAATGTCATCTGAAAAACATGAGGAATCTTTGTTTCATTCTGTTAGGTCCTACTGACATGAAAGCAAGATGTAATTTGCCACACGTCACACTAGGCCTTTCAGCCCATCATCTTTTCCTTCATAGATGATGGTGTTTCACAATGCTTGGAGGCTATCTGCATCCTAGTTGTTTCTCTCTCTCTTTTTTTTTTTAAAGAAAAAGATGAATCATGAAAAATTCATTTACTAAAATTTCTCCTTGTAATTTGATTCTTCATAAATGCTAGGTAGTGACAAAAATTGCAAGTATAAACTGTTCTCTTACCTATTACTATAGGTAATAGTAAAGACTCTATCACAGTTTTCCTATCAATCAGATTTAATAGAAAATGATCATACAAATACCGAGATGCAAACCAGACCAGTATTCCAGCATATGTAACTTATTCTGTAACTTTTGAGTTACACCTGACCACATTTGTGTGGAAGTCATTCTTACATTTCAGTTCACCATAATAATACTTGCAAATCTGGGCAACCAAAAAGGCTTGCAGAGCCTCATGAATATTAGTACTAGATGAAATGTGTGACATTTCATCTAATACTGACATGATGTGACCAATGTTTTTCTCATATTTTAAGCCTAAGGTCCATTTAGAATTTTTAATTTTTCATGTCTTTCTAGTTGACCACAATCTGCTTTTTAATACATAACATACACCATAGTCAGAGATTAAGTGAAGATGAGGAAAAAAATCTATGTACCTAAAACTCATTTTGTTGTATTTATACCTTAAGATAAATTTTAAAAACTGTAGTTTAATATCCATTGATAGTGAACTATCTTACCAGGTTATTTATGGATTATATTTTTAAATATATATATGTGTGTGTGTGTGTGTGTTTATTTGCTCAATTTTCTACCAAATATCTATGAGATTATATAATATGATTTATTGATATTAAACAGGAATAGAATTTACTTAAAACAGTAAAAATACCTTTTCAAGTTTATAGTCTTTTAAGTCAGAAATAATAAAATCTTGAAATAATAAATGCAAGATTTTTTTAAAATCTGTATTCTTTTTTCTAGGGCTGTGGGTCACAAAGTATTTGGCAATCTTTATCAGGAAAAGATTTTAGAGAAACTGAGAAAGTCAGCAGAGCACTGTGATTGTTTGCAGTGTTTTTTTATAATACATTCCATGGGAGGAGGTAAAATTATTCAATCATTTGTCTATTACAGTGTGAAAATGCAAGTGGGTATTCATTTTGTCAACATAAGTCTTACTTTCAGGCCTTTACTTTAAAAAGATAAATCTATTAAGAATTAAGAGTGTGTTTATGAATGCATGTACATAACAGCTTTTTAATCGTAAGTTTTTGTCAAATTGTGTCACTCTGATCATTTTTTACAAACTTAAAAGCATTTAAAGAGCCAATAGAACTGAATCTGAAAAAACTTTTCTTCTGTCTTTAGTGGAAGGTAGATTTCAGTATAAGCTTTTTGAGAATGCTGCCTTTCTAAGAGTTTTCTTACGTGAGTCTGCACCCTAGCTAGAGCTAAGTATTTGTGCATATTCATAAATGTGCCTCCAGAAGAATATCAGTACCCTTTCTTTAACCACCTTCAGCCCTTTCTTGTGTTCAGTAAGAGAAATAAGTAAAAGAAATCCTCTTAGTTCCTTTAAATCATTCCTTACATGGTAATTAACCATCTTAACCTAGAATAAATGATCTGCTTTGCTTTCTTTCCCAGGGAAGCCTGTACCTTGCAAGTGAAGTATTTTGCTCCTCTGTTCCATGAAGTAATTTCAAAAGAGAATTAGCCTATTTTAAAAGAAAAATTTGCCACACTTTTTCCCTCCAAGCTGAGATTAAGATTTTTATATTCAGCAGGTTATGTACAATTGACTTTCATTATTATTCAGTATGATAGTTTTGAAAATTAAAATTGCAGTATAACCATGCCTTTACTACTACTAAGTCACTTCAGTCGTGTCTGACTCTGTGTGACCCCATAGACAGCAGCCCACCAGGCTCCGCCGTCCCTGGGATTCTCCAGGCAAGAACACTGGAGTGGGTTGCCACCTCCTTCTCCAATGCATGAAAGTGAAAAGTGAAAGTGAAGTCGCTCAGTCGTGTCCGACCCTCAGCGACCCCATGGACTGCAGCCTTCCAGGCTCCTCCACCCATGGGATTTTCCAGGCAGAAGTACTGGAGTGGGGTGCCATTGCCTTCTCCGAACCATGCCTTTAGAAGGCCATTAAAATAATTAAATTAAGAAACTAGTTTTCTTTGTACTGACATAATTAACCTGCAGATTTTGAGTAAGTTTTCCAAAAAATACCAGTTTGATTTATAGTTCTTTATCATACCTTTTTATATCCCTTTATTACTCAGAATATCAGTAGATTGTACTTTATTCATAGTTCACTGAAAATGGCAAATATACTTGAAACAATATTGAAGATTAAAAATGAAGTCTTTTCCTACATCTAATCCCTAATTCTCTCTCCTCACAGAGAATCAAGTTTGCCAGTGTCTCTCCTTCCAGATATTTTCTGTGCACATTTTGTATGTTTTTACATAAACAAGATCATGCAATACATATTACTCTACCATATTTTCACCTTAAATTGTTTCTGAACATTTTTCAATATCAGCCCATCCAATTGTGTAAATATATAATAATTTTTGAAGTCAGTTCCTCACTAATGGATGTCAAATTGTCCATGGTTTTTAGTTACGACATAAAAATCCCCAGCGAACATTTGGTATCTGCATTTTTGTTCGTTTGTGCCACAATAGCTGTAAGCAATATTCCTCGATAGGAAAGTGGAACCAAAGTTTGTTGGTACATTTTAAGTTTTGATTGATACTACTAAATTATCTTGCCACAATACTGCGCCAATCTGTATTGTTAGCAGCAATTTATAAGAGCTTATTTCCCCACACTGTCACCAACACTGAGTATTATAAGACATTAATATATTCAAAATTATATTGTGTTAATTTGCATTTTTAATTAGATGAAATATTGAGCATCTTTATATCTATTTGCAACTTGGTTTATTATTTGGTTTATTATAATAATTATAACTATTACAATTTCTATCCTTTTTCCATTGCATTATTCATGTTTTTTACTGTTGATTTGTAACTCTCTTTATTAAAGAAATTTAGTCCTCCATCATATGTTTTGAAGATTTTTTTCTTAGTTTGCCTTTTTTTTTTCATATATATGGAGAGAGGAATTTTATTTTTAATGGAATCAAAACTGTCTTTATAATGGCTTTGGTTTTTTATAATGCTTAGAAAGTCCTTTTTAAGGATTAACTGCAAAAAATCTCTTTTTAACCCAAAAAATCTCCATCACTTTCATCTAATATTTTTAACATCATAACTTTTTAATATTGATGCACATGAGGTTAGAGCATTGGCTTTTAAACTTTTCTTTCATCAGAAGAGCAAGAAGTACAATTTATATCATAGCCCAGCATACACACACAAACATGCACAAACTAAAACAGATTACTTACCCACACTATATGTGACTTACTAATATTTCTTTTGTTTCATTTAAGAAAAGAGAATACTAGTCATGGTCTTATAAATTAGGTTAATAACCCACTAACGGTTCACAAGCCATACTTTGAAAATCGCCAGGATAAAGGATTCCAGTTTTCTCTAAGTTTTAAGATCTTAAAAATATCTGAATTTGTGTATATAGAACTCTGTGTGTCAGAAAGTTACCTGAATGGAATTCTTAGAGTTTCTGCTTTTAGACAGTAAAAAAGTTTCCTGTTTTAAAATTATGTAAATTATAGTTGGTCATGCTTAGCTTTAAACCGTTTGAACTCCGTGTTTTAAGTTGCTTCATGTCATGATACAATTCATCATTAAGATTATGTAGGTGCTACACTAAAGATGTCAAGATAGTTTGTTTTTAAGTTGCTTAATATCAGGTATAGACTGAATACTGTCTTAGGTAAATTTTTTACTCTTTGATCAGTTCTCTTGGTATCGTATAGATATAATTTAAATGTAAAAAAGCGTGAAGTATAGAAAGGTCTCTTATCATCATAGCCAGACCCAGAGATTGAATTCATGACTTTAAGTCTCACTACCTATATTGTCTTCATTTCTTTATCTGAAATTAATTAGTTAATATACATATAATCACAGGTATGAGTTGAAAATTGTGTTTAATAAATATTTTTACCGAAAATACCCCACAGAAATCCAGGTTCTTTACAATTAAATTCTGAACCATTTACGCTGTTTTCTTTTTGAAATCTTAATCCTCAGGAACAGGATCTGGACTTGGCACATTTCTTTTAAAGGTGCTCGAGGATGAATTCCCAGAAGTATACAGATTCGTGACTTCAATTTATCCTTCTGGTGAGGATGATGTCATAACCTCACCTTACAATAGCATCTTGGCAATGAAGGAACTTAATGAGCACGCAGACTGTGTTTTGCCCATTGACAACCAAGTAAGAAATGGCATTGTAATTTATGGACATGTCGTATATACATTCAGTCTTGTGTCATGCTTGTGTGTTTATGTGAAACAGTCTCCACTTTTCAGCCTTTCCATCTAAGATAAAAAATAAGTTTAAATTGATTTTTTTTGTCTTCCTGGTAGAATGTCATCTATGTCTTCCCTTCTTAATTAGCTTCTTTCCCAATATTTTTCCCTTAAAAGTCTTTATTTGACATCATTAGCAAAATTGACCACATGGTGAATTCTGGAAAGTTGGGTGCAGCTATAAAGCCAAAGAGTCTGGTTACTTCAAGTACTGGAGTTTTTAAAAAGCGGCAGGAGAAACCTTTCGATGCAATGAACAACATTGTGGCAAATTTGCTGCTCAATTTAACAAGGTAATTCTATTCACAGTGTACCTAAGGGCAATTTAAAAACTTCACTGTGCTTTTGATGATGTTTTGCAGTAGCATTTTTTAGTTTGTCTAAGTTATAGAAACTTTTAAAAAAATTTTATTTAAAAAATTTTAGTTTGTCTAGTATTTTCAGATCTTTGAATGATAGATCAGAATTTTATTTTCACTGACTCCAGAGCAGCATTTTCCCCAAGTACATTCCATGAAATATTAATAGGTGTTAAATGATAATAGGTTTTGTGGGAGATACACTTGAGAAACACTTTGGTTAGACAAAAGCAAACTTTTTTTCTTTTCCTTTCTGTAAATTAACCTTTTAAACCAGCTGATATATAACTTTATTAGCTGGTCCAAAATATTTGTTTTACTTTGATCTAAAAGATTACTTTGGCATTATTCCAAATTACAGCACGTATAAGCAAACCCTGGGGGAATTTATTAATAGTAAGATTTATAGAATTAACTATTGAACTATATTTGATTCAGTCTGAAGTCTGTTTTAAGTAAAAATTTATGTATATAATTAACAACTGTGGTCATGTGTCTGGTTATACTTTAGATAATCCAGAAATAAGAATTGCTGTAGATGTTGTGTTATATTTTAATTATATTTATACATTATGTTCATGATACTAAATTTCACTAATATAGAAAAAGCATTTATTCTCTACTAAAGTACAGTATACAAAAGTAAGAAAGTGCCTGCTGACTAAATCAAGCTACATTAATATTTTTCATGTTTTAATGTTAATTTTTTAGCTCTGCCAGGTTTGAAGGATCCCTTAATATGGACTTGAATGAAATCAGCATGAATTTAGTTCCTTTTCCTCAACTGCATTATCTTGTTTCAAGCCTAACGCCTCTGTATACACTGGCAGATGTTAACATTCCTTCTCGAAGGTAAGATGTAGTAACTGTATTTCAATTACTTGAGGATTCTGATTACTTTAAAAACAAACACATTTTTAAGAGATAAGTGTATAATAATTCTAGTTGTTTCTACATATTATCTTCTTTGTGAGCAGTATATAAAATAGTTGATGACAGCCTTTTTCTATTCAGTGAATGCTGCTTCAGAAGTCAGTTTAAAATAAAAATTTTAAAAATAGAAGTCTTTTTAAAAATCTGAATATTAAGTTGTTTGAAATTAAATCTAATAACTGAATTTTAAAGATATAATTTGTATTGAAAAAGATTTAACAGCTTTGAAGTCTGACATACTTAGGCATGAATGTTAACTCTGTCACTCTTTACAGGACCTTGGGCAGGAGACAAACTTTTAGTTTTCTCATCTTTAAAAATGAGAGTCAAAGTACCTACCTCATATGCGTTTTGGGTATATTAAATAAGAGTATCTTTTAAAGCTCTTGGAGAAGGCAATGGCATCCCACTCCAGTACTTTTGCCTGGAAAATCCCATGGACGGAGGAGCCTGGTAGGCTGCAGTCCATGGGGTCGCTAGAGTTGGACACGACTGAGCGACTTCACTTTCACTCTTCACTTTCCTGCATTGGATAAGGAAATGGCAATACCACAGTCTAGCACCATAGAAGGCTTACAGATATTGCTCTATTCAGTTGAGTTCAGTCGCTTAGTTGTGTCCAACTCTTTGCGATCCCATGGACTTCAGCACGCCAGGCCTCCCTGTTCATCACCAACTTCCAGAGTTGACTCAAATTCATGTCCATTGAGTCAGTGATGCCATCCAACCATCTCATCCTCTTTCGTCCCCTTCTCCTGCCTTCAGTCTTTGCCAGCATCAGGGTCTTTTCAAAAGAGTCAGTTCTTTGCATCAGGTAGCCAAAGGATTGGAGTTTCAGCTTCAGCATCAGTCCTTCCAATGAATATTCAGGACTGATTCCCTTTAGAATGGACTGCTTGGATCTCCTTGCAGTCCACGGGACTCTCAAGAGTCTTCTCCAACAGCATAGTTCAAAAGCATCAATTCTTCTACACTCAGCTTTCTTTATAGTCCAATTCTTACATCCATACATGACTACTGGAAAAACTATAGCTTTGAATGTTTGGACCTTTGTTGGCAAAGTAATGTCTCTGTTTTTTAATATGCTGTCTAAAGTCTCTGTTTCCATTGTTTCCCCATCTATTTGCCATGAAGTGATGGGACCAGATGCCATGATTTTAGTTTTCTGAATGTTGAGTTTTAAGCCAACTTTTTCACTCTCCTCTTTCACTTTCATCAAGAGGCTCTTTATTTCCTTTCTGCTTTCTGCCATAAGGGTGGTGTTACCTGCACATCTGAGGTTATTGATATTTCTCCCAGCAATCTTGATTCTAGCTCGTGCTTCATCCAGTCCAGCATTTCTCATGATGTAGTCTGCATATAAGTTAAATAAGCAGAGTGACAATATACAGCCTTGACGTACTCCTTTCCCGATTTTCTCTGTTATAGTTGTTATATATCATTTCCAGGAATACCTTGTTTTGTAATTTAAGCATAAAAGTTATATCAATTTACTTAACAAAAAATGTAGTTGAATAATACTCTTAGTATATACAGTGATGATGAACTTGATAAGGTCACACTGACATTCACAGTTGACTGAGGAAAAGGTCTTGTCAGACTCTGTTAGAGGAAAATCGGAATTCCCTGGCAGTCCAGTGGTTAGGGCTCCAAGCTTCCACTGCAGGCAGCCTGGGTTCCATCCCTGTTGGGAGAACGAAGATCCCTCATGCTTCACCGCACAGCCCAAAAAATAAACTCTTTTAGAAGAAAGTATGTAAATGATAAAGTGAAAACTAGATTACAGATCTTTTTTTAAGAGTTTAAATTTAAATTTTGTCAAGCTAATTCTATATTGTGGAATGTCACAGTGATATTGATTAAATTTTATTTGAGCAAATAGCCAACTATGCCAACTAGTAGGCACAGTCTCTTTCTCTGTGTGAGATGCTAATGAGCTTAAGCAACTTGCACAATTTATTGAACATGGGAGTCAACTATAAATGTTTGCTTTTATTATCAGCCCAGCATATTAAAAATGAGTATATTGGTGAAAGACACACCTTCACTGTGAACATACAGAATGTAAAGTGGTGCAAACTGTTTATTGTACAGTAATGATTCTCCAGACATTTACAGTTAATCCTTAAAAGCTAAAGACATGTAATTTCTAATTAAGTTCAGCATAATCCTCCTTGGTATATTTTGATAAAAATACCATGTCAACATTTAAAATGTTTATTTATATAATTATAACTTATTAAAGGTTTGTTTTTAATTAAAACATGTTAAGAAAATCTGTAGAAAACTTTAAAAATGTTAGACTCTGAAGAAACTAATCACAATGCTCTTTCTAGCTTTGTGTTCGTCTCCTTTTTGCCTCTGCTATACTAGAGGTATTTCAAAGGCCACCATATCTACATACAAACATATTTATCCTTAAGAAAATAATAAATTGTTTTAAAATTATACTGTTAAAAGGCATAGTTTTAAAACTTTAGTGTATTAGTAGTCTCCAACAACTAAGAATGATTTTTGGTTGTGCTTTGTATTAATAAATGTCATCTAGTCCATTTTTATCAATGAAAATAGAAAAACATATTGGAATGTGTATATGCTCCTTTAGATTCCTTATTTCTAATGTAAATATAAATATGCCAAGAACTATAAATAGCTCCTTGCTAATTGTTAAGTTTTTTGACAAATGGTAAATCAAGAATGAGTTTGCCTGCTTATTGTATAGTGGTTCTTAACCTTTTCTGGATTAAATGTCCAAAAGCACATTCCAAAATGTTGAACACAGTAGAGGAATCATAAGTCCCCCAAAGCTCACCATCCACTAAGAGAGTCCTCTACCCTTCTTACTAGAGAAGAATGAGGACAGAATACAGCCTCCACTAGAGTAGGGAATCTTTGTTGTTCACTGCTGGGTCTCTTGCACCTAGAATGGTGCCTGGCATTTAGTAGATACCTACTGAATGAAATCGCAGCATCGTGCAATTTCTGTGGCTCTTCCTAGACAGTCTGCAGATTCGGCACACAGAGTTCTGGCTAGAGTTATCAAAGGAACTTAATCATACTTGTATTGAGTTAAATAGGATTTAAGAATCAGACTGGGGCCATATTAAAGGCCTAGGAGCCTGTATTATTATATAAACTTCATCAGTCACTTTTATCTTCCTCTCTTTAAAGAATAAAAGAAGTTAAAAGTCTTCATTCACTTAAAAGTATCCGTTTTCAGGAATAGTAGAAAGTTGTGTCTCTTTTAGAGAACTTAGTATTGTCCTGTGATAGTTTCCTCTTAATTATTCCTAACTAATTTGCGATATATTTTATAGACAGTAGTCTTAATAGGTTTTTAATTAGTTTTGATAGTTCTGATATTATGAAGTAGATAAGCATATTGAATTAAGTAATAGTGATGTAAGTTTTAGACATTAGTACTACAGAGTTAACTGATGATTTAGTCAACATTTTGTAGCTATCTGAAATCACCAGTATATTGCAGAAGCTTTATCATCCCCCTCAAAATTGCTTGATTTCCTCTCCTCATATTTACCCAGATTGCTTTGAGAAAATGATAGCTGAGATTCAGAATATAATTGTGTGTGGTTTATTTACCTATAGATGACTGTCTTTTCATCTTATAGTTACAGATAGAAGAATGATATAATATTTGTATAAACAGTGACTCTTCCATTCTTCTAGGCTGGATCAGATGTTTTCAGATGCCTTTAGTAAAGATCACCAGCTAATTCGAGCTGACCCCAGACATAGTCTCTACCTCGCCTGTGCCCTCATGGTTAGAGGAAATGTACAAATTTCTGATCTTCGCAGAAACATTGAAAGGTTCGATTTTATACTTCTCAAGATAATATGTTATATGCACTGTTTGCAATGGTGGAGCATGTAGTTAAGTAGTTAAGTAATTGTAAACTTCAATTGAAGTGTGACCTTGAGCAAGCTACTTAGCCATTCTGAGCCTTATTTTTCCTCAAATTTAGAAAAAAATAATAGTCCAAAGTTGTTAATTATGTTATGCACATTAAATGATGAGATGTTATCTTCTCATTTAATGTGTAAGTGTTCAGGAAATTTAACTATTGCTGTGTTTATTACCACCACCACTGCTACACTGCTTCTTAGTTTCTGTGACTATTGACAGTCTTTTAGTGAAGTTGCTTTATTGAATTTCAAAGCAAGGAAAATTACACCTTTATTTGTTTTCATCCCCAGATTTCTAATGTTAAAGAATGTTTCTAGCTTCTTGAATCACCATTATAGCCAATTTAACATCCCTTAGGTCACTGTCAGACTATACCTTGATACTGCTAGTATTAAAAATTAGATAACCTACATTATAATCTAAGCACTTAGAATGGTACCATTAGTAACGTCCTAGTTTAACTAATGTGGGCAACCATAATATGGCAGACATTTTAGCACTTTAATTCTTACCTTTGAGTTTTTGCATCTCAGATTAAAACCTTCTCTACAGTTTGTCTCCTGGAATCAAGAAGGCTGGAAGACCAGCTTGTGTTCAGTACCTCCCGTGGGCCATTCCCATTCATTGTTAGCATTAGCAAACAACACGTGCGTGAAGCCTACCTTCATAGAACTGAGAGAGAGATTCATAAGGCTCTACAAGAAGAAGGTAACCATCAGTGCACCTTTGAACTGGGTGTTTATTTTGGCTATTTACAGTCCATGGAGTCGCCAAGAGTCATACACAACTGAGCGACTAAGCACACGCAAGGGGTATTCTCAAGAATTACACATATAAATCAGGCGTGATCCTGTTTGCTGTATCAGTGTATTGATTTTAACTGAAGAGGAGAGGCTTACTCACACTCTAAATGAGAAATCTCATGGGTTTATAGGATTTGGGTTCTCATTTCCCTTGTAAAGCTGAGTGAACTATCATTTTAATAAGAATATTTACATTATAGGATAGTTGTCTGTATTAAATTCCTAAAACTGGTCAGTGTTGGTTTTTTTATTTATAGGCTCATCTTCATCACTATCTACAAATTGAAGGGATGGAGGAAAGCTGTTTCACAGAAGCCGTGTCATCTTTATCAGCACTTATACAGGAATATAACCAACTGGATGCCACAAAAAGCATGCCTGTGGAAGATTTACCTAGACTAAACGTAGCTATGTGAAAAAGAAACCCCAAAGATAAAACTTTTTTTTTTAATTTCACATTTTTTACCCCTTTACCTTTCTGCTTCAGAAAGCCTAATGTGTTTTTCATATTGGGAAGACTGTCTTTAGAATGGTTTCCATTTAATTACAATTTGTTGATGATACCATTGTGTGAAATTAGCCAAGTACTAGTGCCTTAACGTCAAACATTTGTCTTCCAAAAAAGTCTTGTTTTCTAAATTAAGAGAACAGAGCTCAACATTTTATTTATAGTCTCATATTTAGTCATTTATACAGAGATAATCATGTCTGCAATAAAAAAAATCTTGTACAGATATTTTTATATTTATAATTTGTTTTCATAGTCTGTTTAAATTCTGACTCTTTAAAAGTAAATACAGGAGTAGAACATAATATAAATATTTCTTTAGTAACAGCCACGAACTTCAGGAATAGATTTTATTACAATTTAAGGAGGTTTTATTTCTTCTTTGGGTAACCACTTGTTTGCACTCAAAAGAATCACAGTTTACAATTAACTTGTATTTGTATTAAGTTATTACAAAATGTTTTTTTAATCAAACCAGTTGATTTTGTAATAATAAATGTTCACATTCTAAAACTGTTCCTTGTTATCAGTTTTGATTGTCACTATTTATATAGCAAACAGAATATTACTAGGCTTGATACTTTCTTTGAAAGTTTGCAGTAAATTTAATAGTCTAGTGAAAGTGTTCCAATTACTATAAATCTCCAGTTTTAGTCTTTAGCATTAATTTATTATATATTTCAGATTCACTGATGGACTTACCATTTAAGGAAGTAATTTTGAGAAAATTTATTTTCAAGCCAAAAAAAAAATCTTGTGTGCTTTCTTTAGTGTTATTTTTTTTATTTATTTCCTTTTCAAAGTAAGTATACTGCTTTTGGTTCTTACCTTGGAAATCAAATTTTTTACAGTTTGGTATAAAAATTTAGATAACTGTCAACAGTGGTCAAAGAAGTTCCATTTTTTTCCTTCCAAAAAAAATCTTAATTGATATTCAGGATAGGGCATTGGAAATAATAAATATATTTACAGCTTAATCTTACTTCTGTTTAAGATTTAATCTAGAAAATCTTATAGGATAAAATGTTCTCTTGTAAATTATATAATTTTTCATTTCATGGAATATGTAGATAGAACCAACTATTACATAATTATACATTTTAAGAGCTCAATTTTAAGGTTTTCATATTTTACATATATTTTTAGGAGAACCTTTTTTAAGCTTCTAATGCCTTAAATACAGTTATCTGAGAACATCCAGGCATTCTTACTGTTTTAAACTAATAAGGCAAATTTGCCACCCTCGTAAAACCATTTTAAATTTTGATGTAATAACATGATTAACCTTAACTTTTCCTCCTTGTGCTTCATTTTATAGAATCTTGAGCTCAGAAAATATATTCCCTGGATCTCTGCAGTTTCTCTGACACACACAAGATGTAATCCACAGCATCTTCCATTTAAATGACCCTTCATTTGGGCAATCAAATTGAATGGTAATCATTTTAGACTTATTAGGCACACAGCATCTCTTATCCAAGCATATTCCGCAGAAAGTGGGTCTATAACTCTGAGTGCTTGAGCATCCAGAAAAGACAAATTTTTCAGCTTTGACAGGTTGGAAAGTAGGTTGGCACGTTTTTCCTTTGGGAATCTGAAAAGATACATAACGTTAAGTAGTCACTCTTTAAACTTGATAACATTAAGTAGTCACTCTTTAAACTTGATCATAATAGTTCAGAAAAGTGATACTTCATAGAATATAGACTATTATATATACACACAGAAAATAGTTGCATTTGTGGCATTAATAGTTGCATTTTATTTATTAATATTTATTAATATTAATAGGGCAGTAATAGTTGCACTCAGTCATGTCCAGCCCTTTCCGACCTTTAAAATCCCCCTCCCACAAGAGGACTCTGAAGGTCCTCCCACGCATCCTCCATCCACTCCCCCGTGTTTTTTTCTTGTCTGCCTTTCACTTAGTTCCACAATAAATGAAAATCTTTCTGTTTTGTTTAATGTCAAGGGCCGTGACTTAGAGAATTAGCTAACACAGTTTAAGTAAATGGATAGATGAATAAACATCTTAATCCCTTTGAAACTGTCAACTTTCTGATAGGGAATAACTTGGGGATAAGACTGGTTTTGTAGCATTTCTAAAAATTAGTCTCGAGACAGTCATCTTGCTTAGTTCCAGAAATAGGACCAGCTCTAGTTATACCAGGCAACCTTAGAGTGTGTATTATGACATTACAGTCCTTTGGGAAGCAGTAACTAAGCAAAGCATTCTGGAAATGGTGTGGTTCCCTCTCCAAGCTGGTGATACATAACTTAAGATCAGAACTGCGCTGCTGTTCATATGTTTGTTTTCATAACTACAGTGTAGCAACCAAAACCTTTTATTGATGGCTCTGATTCCACTACATAAAATTAATATAGGAAAAAGAATCTGAAAAAGATCTTCTCTTAAACAGTATACATGGTGGGGTACCACAACAAATCAGACTGATCGAGACCCGACAGTTACGTTGTTAGAATATTCTAGAATCCACAGGTTAACATTTTCTCTCTGCTCGATGAAAATTTTTCCCACAAAGTGCAGCTAGTTAATATTTGCTTTCCTTCAAGATAGTTTGACTCTAATAAGGGTTTCATGAAGTGGTTTTATTAACAAATACCTCCAGAACACCACATACACATACTCACACTTTTCAGGAGTCTCAATATTGAATTATAATGAAGTTAAATATAATTAAACTTTACCTTTACTGTCTTTGATACATCACTGTCACAAGGCTGAATGTAACACAGTCTTTTCTCGTTCCTCATTTCACAGTTGCTGTTTTCATTGGTCACCCTGTTAGATATTCCCATCCCACATGTTCTGGAGCAAGGGGTCCACTTTGTTGCTTGCACAAGACATTTTCTTTTCCAAATCAGTGGGAGATTCCTATATGCTAAAATAGAGGAGGGGGAGTACATGTACTTAAATATGTATGTACTCATGCAGATAATTTTTAATCCTGATTTTTAAGCTAATGGTTTATAGATCTGAACTTTATATAATGTAACTCTGAATAAAATAAGCTGATGGTCTAATTAATTCTATTTTCCCTACTCCCCAAATTATCTTTTGACCAAATATTATAGTCCAGTGCCTTAGGAATAAAAATGCATTATCTTTGAGAAACTGAGTAAAATACCCTTTACTTCTTTCTGCTTAGCCCACCCCCTGAGTACTAAACAAGCTTATGCTTTGATGGACAGCCACCTTTTCTCTGGTTCTTGGCTTATGCTTGATGTTATTTTCAACATGTTGAAACAGACATGAGTAAGATTAGGGAATTCAGGATATTATTCAGACAATGTGGTCTTATTATTAAATTTCATGGTTATATTAAAATATAAAAGTTAAATCTCAGAATTCAGCTATCAATGAGACCAATTATTATTTTCACCACTTAAAAATCTAGTCCTTTAGAAGATTTTCTACACTAAATAATCATATACTAAGTCATGAAAAATGTGCCATCTATTTTATTCAGTTTAACTGTTAAATTCCCTGTGGCATCAGCCCTAACCCTTCCATTGTCTAGACATTTCATGCCACTTCAGAATGAATGGAAAGCATTTCCTTCAGGTTAATATACATCCTAAAGTGGGTGCTTCAGAAGTAAGGTAGAGATTTGAGTCTGCAATTGAACACAGCAAAATTCTGGCTACATTACTTTACAATGCCAATTTAAAAAGGACTGCTCCCCATGCCTTCTTGATAGGAAACATCAGTCACTTGGAAGTATGTGCTGTCTTTGAATACAATGATACTTTGATACTGTTGTCAGTTTTATTACAGTAGGATCTTGCAACTGCACACACAGAACTGAGGGAGAGGAAGCAGAAAAATGGAGATACCTGGAAGGCAGGCAGCAGTTTAAAGACATCAGCGCAGGAAGCAGGGTAAAAGCCTGGCGCATCTGCAATAAATAAAGGCAGCTTAGATTGTCCTGTTACCAGTAATCCCCCTCAGAGTTAAGCCAAGAGCTGCAGTTCAGGAAATGTGCTTAGCATCCACTTAAGGGCAAGAAAACTGGAAGAAATTGTAAAAGTTTAGTGTCTACTGAGCAGTGAGTAAAGCAGAGAGGCATTAAGTCATTGCATGCTTCCTGCTGTCCAAGTAAAAGCTAGATTCCAACCGTGGACTCTGGAATTAACAAAGTTACTAGACAAATACATCTTAAAGTATGTGTGTGTCCTTGTGCTTCATTTTAAAAGCCAAAGTTGTTTGGGCCCGTAAGTACAGTTTTAAAGGTAAGCAAGAGATATTAAACTGAACGTATACTTCCTCTGAAACAAATCTAGGTCTGTATATTAATAAACAGAGCACTTAAGAGAGTCTAATTTTTTGTAGCAAAGCACTAACCACTAAGAATGACCATCTGTGTCCTCCACCAGGTTCCAAGTGAATCCACTGAAGCCACTCTAACTTTACAAATGAGACCAATTTGACTTTGATCCAAAGGCCTTTCAGTTCAGTTCAGTTCAGTCGCTCAGTCGTGTCCGACTCTTTGCGACCCCATGAATCGCAGCACGCCAGGCCTCCCCGTCCATCACCAACTCCCGGAGTTCACTCAGACTCACATCCATCGAGTTGGTGATGCCATCCAGCCATCTCATCCTGTCGTCCCCTTCTCCTCCTGCCCCCAGTCTCTCCCAGTATCAGAGTCTTTTCCAATGACCTGGGGACAACTGCTGCTCTAAGTTGGTCTCATCAGGGAGGTTCACAAATGGGTCCCTAAAAACTTAAGTCATGCAGATTCAATGCAGAAAATCAACTGATCTTGTCCATTTGGAAAAAAAAGAATTTGGCTTATAATTTTAACAAGTTTTAGAGCATTAGTAGTATGAGGCTGTTAGCTGAAAAGCCACATTTGGTAAATGCCAATTTGCCATAGCCTGTTAAATTTTTTTTGAATTAACAGTCATAATTGGAATCCCAGAGGATGTTCCCCCTTTAAGGATTAGGTTTTAAAGATCTAAAACTTATTTCTCTGATTATGGTTGCTTTTATTAACTATTCCCATAACACAAGTGAATTTAGGAGTCTTTAGCATATATAAATACTCCATATTTCCATGGCACCTTTCATTTACTAAGCTTTAAATTTCAAGAAAAGGCCAGTCTTCATTTCTGGATGAAGACACTGATGTGAATAACAACAGGCATGAGTATTGCCCCCTTTTGAGTCCTTCACCTGTGCTTCAGCTGCTGGCAATTTTGAAAACCCTGTCCCCCAAAAAACCCCAGCACCTAAATAAGGTGCTAACTCAGAGCAGACCAAATACAAGGGTCATGAATACAGAGACACCAACTATAAATGGCCAGGTGCTCCAGCTGAGTAATGCAGAATCTCACTATAAGTTTCTGACTCCTCACATACCTGGGCAACTTACTTAAAGATGCCTGTGTGCACATTTATTTAGAGGCTGGTAATTATTAAGCTTCACTTTCAGAGTGAAGGAAAGGGTAATTTTATCTATTTTTAGAAATATTTACAAATTCAACAAATACCCTCTAATGTTTTTAATCAGTAGCCTTTCATTTCTGCTTTTACCAGAAAAGTTGTATTGGAACTGGATAGTTCATACTTCTTGCCCATAATAATACAAATAAAAGTTTTTCCAGGCTAGGGTACATGTCAACAATATTTGGTCAGTTTTCCTATGCATGAGCATGCTAAGTCACTTCAGATCAGATCAGATCAGATCAGTCGCTCAGTCGTGTCCAACTCTTTGCGACCCCATGAATCGCAGCACGCCAGGCCTCCCTGTCCATCACCAACTCCCGGAGGTCACTCAGACTCACATCCATCGAGTCAGTGATGCCATCCAGCCATCTCATCCTCTGTCGTCCCCTTCTCTTCCTGCCCCCAATCCCTCCCAGCATCAGAGTCTTCTCAAATGAGTCAACTCTTCACATGAGGTGGCCAAAATACTGGAGTTTCAGCTTTAGCATCAGTCCTTCCAAAGAAATCCCAGGGCTGATCTCCTTCAGAATGGACTGGTTGGATCTCCTTGCAGTCCAAGGGACTCTCAAGAGTCTTCTCCAACACCACAGTTCAAAAGCATCAATTCTTCGTCGCTCAGCCTTCTTCACAGTCCAGCTCTCACATCCATACGTGACCACAGGAAAGACCATAGCCTTGACTAGGCGAACCTTTGTTGGCAAAGTAATGTCTCTGCTTCAGTTGTGTCCAATTCTTTGCGACCCTATGGACTATAGCCTGCCAGGCTCCTCTGTCTGTGGGATTCTCCAGGCAAGAATACTGGAGTGAGTTGCCATGTCCTCCACCAGGGGATGTTCCTGACCCAGGGATTGAACCCACATCTCTTAACGTCTCCTGCACTGGCAGGCGAGTTTTTTACCACTAGCACCATCTGGAAAGCCCTGAGAGGTTAAATAGAAATAAGTAGAGGTAGTAATTTAGAAGAATTTCCTGACCTAGTAGAAAACTGGAATAGTTTGGGAGTTCTCTAGTGGTTAAGATTCAGTACCCTCACTGCCATGGCCTGGGTTCAATTCCTGGTTGGGGAACTGAGATCCTTCCTGCAAAGCCACGTTACAAAAAAAAAAAAAAAGAAAAAAATCTAAAACACTATAAAATTCCCTTTTCAGATACTTAAAGCATACCTGCCTGAGGCAAAGACCAAGTACAATGGCACACTCAAACTAAAGCTCACACTGACCACCCATCAGTAAGTGCATACTGAGTCCCTTGGTACATAAAAGGAACACGAGAGAAAACGAGGCAGTCGGACGTGAGAACTAGTTCTACAGAACAAGCACCTGGCATTGTTTTGTAGCTTGTTGAGAGCTGTTTCTTTGACGACCCCAGGCCACATTTTGACTGATGAGTCTTCTCTCCACCTTTAACCCCAGAGCAGTGCCTGTTGGCCAGCTTTGGTATGAACAGAGGTGTGCATCCAATGGCCCCACTCACACACAGGCAGCTGAACAGGGGGCTGGGCTGAAACGCCTGGCCGTTCTGATAATGCACCCCGTTGAACTCACATCCCACAGCGACGAGATCTGAAAGGAGAAAAGAACAAAGTCACCAAAGAACTGTAACTGCTCGTCTAGACCTCCAGCTGCAAACCCTAGAGCAAACGGCTCTCTCCTTTATGTAGTTCTCAATTCCCTGGTGGGCTGGTGGGCTTCCATCTATGGGGTCACACAGAGTCGGACACGACTGAAGCGACTTAGCAGCATTTAGTACCAAACTCATCAGAAAAGCCTACATCTTGGGTAGCTATAAAGATCTCAGTGGTGGACACAAGTTTTCCAGAACTCTGATTTTTGCTCGACAGCCTTCAATTCTGTCATTGAAGTGTCTTTCCTAGCTGCTAGTGCTCCTAGCAGCAGCAGAGGAGCTTGGTTTACGCGCTGCTGCTGCTAAGTCGCTTCAGTCATGTCCGACTCTGCGCAACCCCATAGACGGAAGCTCACCAGGCTCCCTTGTCCCTGGGATTCTCCAGGCAAGAACACTGGAGTGGGTTGCCATTTCCTTCTCCAATGCATGAAAGTGAAAAGTCAAAGTGAAGTCGCTCAGTCATGACCGACTCTTAGCGACCCCATGGACTAAAGCCTACCAGGCTCCTCCGTCCATGGGATTTTCCAGGCAAAAGTACTGGGGTGGGGTGCCATTGGTTTACGCGGGAGACCAATAAAACTTCAAGACAAGAAGTTTGTACCACTTGTGTAGGCCGCAGGCGCCCGCTCAAATAGCGGAAAGTGCCCCACCTTAGGCACTTTCTCGAGTGGGTCTTAGAAGCCCAGGCATGATTAGCAAGCTTGGTGGGTTCTGCGCTCCAGATGGAGACTTCAGCCGGAAATGGAAATTGAGAGAAAGAATGACATGGGGAGACCAAGCTCTGGTGAGCAAGGCCCGTAGCTTTATTTTCAACAGGGGCTTTTATACCCTAAGTTACACATAGAGGATAATAGGGGATGCAAAGTCAGCAGTCTTTGATCCTTATCAAAAACCAGGGTTTCTTTCCTGCAAATTTATCTCGTACAAATGGTTTAGGCGATTTACATATCTTCTGGCCAGAAGGCCTATTAACATTTTATGACTGTTGACAAAGGTTTGTCAACCACAAGACTTATTTTCTCTAAGAGTAATTATTTTAAGGTTTGGCACCATCTTCATCCGAAGTGTTAGATAAACTTGCATTCCTATAGGGGGGAGGCACAATGGGTTTACAACAAAGAAAAGAATTTATACCTTAAGGGTCTAAAGTTACTAGCACCAAGGCCACTACTTATTTTCTCTACAAACCAACTATATTAATTAATACACATTCAAGGATACAAAACGGGGGATGTGAAAACTTGGCAAAAGGCATTGACTCACTAATGAAATTTTCTACTAGTTTTTATTCTGACAGTTTTTAACTCTCTGAGAGGCTCTAAGCTATTTGAATATCTTAAACTTCCCGTGCCTCTCAGGGCTGAGAGACTGTAAACAATCACATGCATAGCTATAGGAGTCCGGGTAAACTTGTCAGGCCAGTTAGAGAGCTATCTGAGGGGTTTGCATTTGAACACTCCTAATGCCCAGGAACTTTATTAATTGGAGCTGTAAGTTAATTCTTTATTAGAGAGAGCGAGATGGTGGTGGGGGACAACCCCCAGTAAAGTCAGAGGTGAGAGCACAAAGCAGTAAAGTAGGCAGACTCTGGTTTTTGGGGGGTAGATGCTCGAGAATATCCGGGAGGACTCCTGAGGCTTGATCTCACAATTGCGTTTGCCAAGCCTCCTTCCTCATGACCTTTGTCACAAGTAGAGTGCCTCTCCGCGGCGGCTCCCAACAATAAACCATTGTTCCAAACTGGTATTTTCCAAATAACTAGTGTATGCTATTGTTATAAAATTATGCATGAGGAAAAGCCCTGTTCCAAGTGGGTCTTTGACTAAACCAATGTATTTTAATGTCACAGAGTCTGATAAGTTCATCAACGTGGTTTCAGAGTCCACATGATTAGCAGTGATGCAGTTAATTTTTAGAAACTCCACTTAAGTTATAATATGATAAAAATATAATTATTTGAAAAGTTAAAACATTCCTTCCTTTTCCAGCAATATATCTGTGTGAGGCTGGAATCCCTTCATATATTCCAATCTAAAATGACATATAGCAATATACTGAATGAGAGATTTGCAAAAATGTCAAACAATTCCACTTTCACTTGTCTCTAAATTTTTCTTTTTGTTTTTAAAGTAAGTTCTTTCACAAATAATATATTTTTCTATCAATTTGCAATGAGCAGGTTATTTCATTTCAAATGAATTAGTAAATAGTTTTAAATTTCTAACCCATTAAATGCCAAGAAATAATTCATAAACAGAACCTCTTTGGGTCCTTATTAATTTATAAGACTAAAGGGATCTTCAGACCAAAAAAAAGATTGAAAACCATTGTTCTATATGATGAATCAGCACGTTCTCTGTAAAGTTATATAGCCTTTATAGACTATTTGGTCTCTGTTGCAACTACTAGATGCTGCTATTATAAAGCAGCCACAGACTATATGTAACTGAACTGGCATGGAGGTTCTCTGATGAGACATCATTTATAGAAACAGACTATGGGCCAGATTTGGTCCCAGAGTCACAGTTTGTGACCCCAGTTATAGATCATCCCCACCCCCATTCTCATGGCTGTGCTCTGTTACGATACTCATCATACTGTACATGAAATTACATTTTTGAGAATTTACTACATACCAGATATTTTGGGTTTTGTGTCATCATTTCATTTGACCTTCCTAAGAACTTAAGATAGAAAGTACATACAATATAACTGAGCCACAGAGAGGTTAAGCAACTTGCTCAAGGTTACTCTGCAGACAGAGTTCAGAATCGTTGAACCCAGAGATAATCAATATAATAAACCATGAAATTAAAAGATGCTTACTCCTTGGAAGGAAAGTTATGACCAACCTAGATAGCATATTAAAAAGCAGAGACATTACTTTGCCAATAAAAGTCCGTCTAGTCAAGGCTATGGTTTTTCCAGTGCTCATGTATGGATGTGAGAGTTGGACTATAAAGAAAGCTGAGCACCGAAGAATTGATGCTTTTGAACTGTGGTGTTGGAGAAGACTCTTGAGAGTCCCTTGGACAGCGAGGAGATCCAACCAGTCCATCCTAAAGGAGATCAGTCTTGGGTGTTCATTGGAAGGACTGATGCTGAAGTTGAAACTCCAATACTTTGGCCACCTCATACGAAGAGCTGACTCACTGGAAAAGACCCTGATCTTGGAAAAGACCTTGATCTTGGGGAAGACTGAGGGTAGGAGGAGAAGGGTATGACAGAGGATGAGATGGTTGGATGGCATCACCGACTCAATGGACATGGGTCTGGGTGGACTCTGGGAGTTGGTGATGGACAGGGAGGCCTGGTGTGCTGCGGTTCATGGGGTCGCAAAGAGTTGGACACACTGAGTGACTGAACTGAACTTACAGAGGCATCAGGCTCCTGAACTTGAATGATTCCACACATTCACCCCAGCTCCAGAGACATGCTCTCACCCCACACTCACAACCTAACTTCTGCTAGTAATTAATCTTCCCACTTAGACTGCTCTACAGAGTAACTTAACCACTCAGTTGACATGAATATTTCCCCTTCCCTTAGAAATTTTACTTTTTATTCCTAAATAAATCAGCATCCTCGATTATTGTCAAGGCATAGGCTTAGATGGTCTTGAGCAGTCTCCCCAGGTGGCGTTAGTGGTTAAGAAACCGCCTGCCAATGCAGGAGACATAAGAAACACGGGTTTGATCCCTGCGTCCGGAAGGCCCTCTAGAGGACAGCATGACAACCCACTCCAGTCTTCTTGCCTGGAGAATCCCAGTGGACAGAAGAGCCTGGTGAGCTACAGTCTAGAAGGTCGCAAAGAGTCAGACATGACTGAAGCAACTGAGTGCACTCCAGTCTCCAGAGCTGAGACCCTCCCTTCATAAAGCTGAGGGCCCAATTGAGATTTGGGGTGCCCCGCCCTCTCTCTTACAAATCTGCTTCAGTAAAAAGTACAGTAACTTGATGGTTAGTTCGGAAGGCTGAGATTAAAGCAGTATATCAATACTAGAGATAAATCCTTACATATTAAGAAAGAATATTTTTCAGGTACACAAAAGGCTGAATTCAGATTGCATTTGATAGTATAACAAAAACTGTCCTTTTTGCCATTTTAATAAGTCAGACTGTTTACACAATTTCTCCTATTTTTATCACTAAAAGAACTTCAAGGTCATTTCAATGCAATAAGACAACGGGGTTTCTGAACGTGTGTGTAACATCTGCTCAGTTCAGATGTGTTCAACATGACAAGGCCAGTCTCACTGGTGCATGAAAACTAAACCCACCTCAGATTTAGTCAAATGAAGATGATTATTCCAATGTAAAAACTGCAGAAATAAGTCCTGTCTAGACTCAACATTTTCCAGCCGGTGCAGAAGGAAACACTTACATGCACACACTCCGGTCTCGTACCTAGGCCTGTCTGCTGAGTAGTCACAGTACAGCCCTTTGTGGGGGTCACAGAGGTCAGCTTCGTTGCAGGTGTCCCCTGCCTGCCTGGCACAGACTTTACAGCATCCGCAGCCGTCTCTCACCAGGCTCACTCCAGGAGGGCAGCCGGGCTTCCGACGGGGGCACTGACAGGGCCAGTGACAGAACTGCTTCCGATGGTGCCCTTCTGCCACCTCTCCAGGCCTTCCTCCGACTGCTGTGTCTGACAGCCCAGCGTCCTGGGCCCTGCAGCAGAACTTCAATGGACAATAAAGGTGGTGTTAGAAATGGTTTCTCAAACCAATTTCAGAGGTTTTCTAGAAATAGATTTCACCTCAAATTATTAATACTAGGATACAGCATGGTAAGTTGTAGTAATATCTAACAGTATTTGACATGATCGTACATGCATGCTCAGTCATGTCAGATTCTTTGTGACCTCCATGGACTGTGGCCCACCAGGCTCCTCTGTCCATGGGTCCATGCAATTTCCCAGGCAAGACTACTGGAGCAGGTTGCCATTTCCTTCTCCAGGGGGTCTTCCCAACCCAGCAATCGAATCCACATCTCCTGCATCGCCTGCTTTGACAGCAATCGCATCCGCATCTCCTGCATCGCCTGCTTTGACAGCAATCACATCCGCATCTCCTGCATCGCCTGCTTTGACAGCAGCTTTGTCACTGAGCCACCTGGGAAGTCCGATTGACATGCTCAGTCTCTCTTTAAACTTTTCTGCACTCAGCTTCCAACACATGACTCTTTCTTCCTCCCCCTTTCTCACCAATGGCTCCTTCTCAGTCTCCTCTGCTGGTTTCTTCTCATCTCTGAGCACTGGAGCTCCCTGTGGGTAAGTGCTCTAAAGTAACATTCCTCATTGTATCTCATAACTCCACCTAGGCTTCTCTTCTGAGCTCAGACTCAAATTGCCTACTTAACAGATCTCCACTTAGACATGCAATAAGCATAGCAAACTTCACAAGATCAGACACATCCTCCCAATTCTTCCCTCCAAACTGCTCTCCCTTATAAAGGAAAGAGAGAGGCAGGTGCGTCAGAGATGTTGATGCTAGAACCAGAGGGAACATGAGGCCGCTGCTGAAGGGAGGTCACGGGCCAAGGAATGCAGGCAGCTTATGAAAGCTAGAAAAGGCAAAGGACAGATTCCCCCTAGATGCCCCAGATGGAACACAGCCCTGTTTTGATTTTAGCTCTGATTTTAGACTACAGAGGCCAGAACTGCAAAAGAATAAATCTGCACTGTTTGAGCCACCAAGATTGTAGCCATTTGTTTCAGTAGCAACAGGAAATGATGTACTCTATGTAACAAAGGAAGACTATGAGGCTCAGACTGCTTAAGATACTTCAGGTCACACATCAAGTAAATAGAAGAAAAGGTACTTAAACCAGGAGCTTCCAGAACCTTTCCACCTCCCTTCCCTAGGCCGGGTCTTGCCACAAATCAGATTGGATATTGAACAGATCACTGAATCTCTGCATCTGGTTCTCCTCTCCAGCCCAGACTCTCCCCATGGGCTCACAACTAGCTCAATCCTTTCTGCAGGATTTCTCCCACTTTGGTGTCCCACAAGGACCTCACTTTCTCTCCCCAAGAAACTGCTCTCAGCTGATCCCCATTTTAGTGAATGTTGTGACACCATCCACTGAGTTTCCCAGCCTTGCCTGCTCCCTCTCCTTCCTCCCTCACACCTGAAGGTCACAGACCTGCAGGGAGGTCCAAGCTCCTGAGCACAGCATTCAGGGCCCTTCTTGTCTCTTGAGTTCGTTACATCCCTTCAGTTCAGTCGCTCAGTCGTGTCCGACTCTTTGCGACCCCATGAATTGCAACACGCCAGGCCTCCCTGTCCATCACCAACTCCCGGAGTTCACTCAGACTCACGTCCATCGAGTCAGTGATGCCATCCAGCCATCTCATCCTCTGTCGTCCCCTTCTCCTCCTGCCCCCAATCCTTCCCAGCATCAGAGTCTTTTCCAATGAGTCAACTCTTAGCATGAGGTGGCCAAAGTACTAGAGTTTCAGCTTTAGCACCAATCCTTCCAAAGAAATCCCAGGGCTGATCTCCTTCAGCTTCCAGCAAATGAAAATGCCTGCAGTTCCCTGCATATCTGAGGCTGTTCAATCTTCCTACAAACTTCTTCACCCACCCACCCCCACACTCCCTCACTGAGTTACCACCTTGTCCAGAAGACTTTCTGTAACTTCTCCATGCTCCCTTTTACCTGTATACTGAAACTGTGAATAAGTGCCCGTCTTCACCACTTGTCATAAAAGCTACCCAACCACAGGAACCTGAGGTTCACTTGCTGGTGTATTACTGGCACTTAGCACAGAGCCTGGCAAGTAATTTCTGTAATTCTCAACTTTTATTTGATGGAACTGAAGGCAGTTAGATTGATCCAGAGATCTAAACCTCTTTCCAACTCAAAAACCCTACACTTTAAAGTATCTGTTTGAAATTCCACCATCAAATCTTCAACCTTTTTTTTTCCCTTACCACTGATGAAATATGTATCCCCCAGAGTAACACTTCCAGCTACTATTTGAGTTGAATGTACAATGTGAGAATAGACTTTGAGGGTACAGTGCTGGGCTTCTGGAGGATGAGGATGGGCAATGGAAACTCAAAATGTGAAAGGAGTAGAAATAGCAAGGGTAGAAACAGTGAGTGCCTGCTTCTCATTCTTGCCCAGGTTCAGCCGTGGCTACCAGGGACCCCTTGCCAGGCTCAATGGCCTCTCAGCTGGGCTCATGCTCCTGAACTCTCTGTCCCCACCTGACCCCCTTCTCTAAGGCACTGGACTCTCAGTTCTCCGCTCTCCCTTGACTTGCATGACACCAGCCCCTCCCTGTCACCCCAACCCAATTCTATCCCTACCTCTGGACATATTTTGTCAATCTCCTTTGCAGGCTCCTGTAACCCTAAATTTGACCTAGATTCAGGCTCACGGGTGTTTTATGACCTTACTGGATTGCTGATCTCAGTGTCCCCACTCTCACCCACCCTCTTGCCTTCGTTTTTTAACCCTATGCAGCTTCAAATATAAATTTCCATCCAGGACAACTCCACTGAACTCAGACCCACATAGCTGACTGCCTATTGGACATCTCCACTAGCACCTCCTACAGGAAAACTCACATAACAAACTCATCATTGGCCCACCTGAGACAGTGTTTCCATACTCTGGAGGTAGGAAGTTGGGAGTCATCCAGGTCATGTTCCTCTCCCACACCTCCTACAGTCATTTAGCAACTAATCCTTCTTCCCATCCTCATATCCCTAAAACTAGTCATTCATCCCTCATTTTCACTGCTACTGAGTACTGTTGCTGTAAGTTCCTAACTGGTCTCCTTCTCTCAAGAAGGACTTCAATGAATCTCCCACTTTTTAAGGATCTCTTTTAAAAATATCTGTTGGTCCCCAGCATCTCCACCAACAAACAAACAAAAACGTATCTGATTTTACTTCTCATCTTAAAGCCCATCAGTGGCTCCCTACTGGCAAGAGTATACAGTCCAAACTTCTGAGCAGGGTATCTAAACCCTATGTGTGCTGATCCCCACCTTCCTCGCTAGTTGCATTGCTCAATGCACTCTCCTCCCATGCCATGCACTTGACAAGAGGGACCAGGCTGGCTTCTCCTCCATGCTTTTGCTCATGTTGCTTCCTCTAATGAAGTGCCCACTCCCCAAATTTCCCACCTGGGGACACATGTTTATCTTTCTAGTCTTGAAGCATTTCTATATAATCTCCAAGGTGACAAGGTAACACTGTTAAAAACCAAGGATAGAGAGAAAATCCTGGAATCAGTCTAAGAAAGGGAGAGTATTACATATAAGAGAAAAAACAATAAATATGTGATCTGACTTCTCATTAAAAGAAGGAAATCAAGATGTCCTTCAGTAGGTAACTGGATAAACTGGCACATCCAGACAATGGAGTAATATTTCAGTGCTAAGAGGAAATGAGCCATCAAGCCTTGAAAAGACAGGCATATTACTAAGTGAAAGAAGTCAGCTGGAAAATTTTACATATTGTATGATTCCAGCTATATGACATTCTGGAAAGGGCAAAATGATGAAGACAGTAAAAGGATCAGTGGTTGTCAGGGGCTGAGGGAAGGGATAAACAGGTAGAACACAAAGGATTTTTTGGAAAGTGAAAATGCTCTGTATGATACTATAGTAGTGGATACACATTATCATGCATTTGCCCAAACTCATAGAAGGTACAGTACCAAGAGTGAAAGCTAAAGTAAGCAATGACAATGAATGGTTATGATGTGTCAATGTAGGTTCATTAGGTGCATGTAGAACTCCTACTACAATGTAGTTCATTAGTTGTAGCAAAGGTACCACTGTTGCGGGAGACATTGATAATCAGGGAGTGGGGGGCGGGGGGAGGCTATGCACGTGGGGCAGCAGGTGGTACACAGGAAATCTCTGAAACCTTCCTCTCAAATTTCTTGTGACCCTAAAACAACACCAAAATAGTATGTCTTTAAAAAAGGAGAAGGAAAATAAGAACAAGACACACCCTGAGACAATGCTGAGAGGGCAGGAAAAAAACTGTCAACCTGGGATTCTATCTCCAGTGGAACTATCTTTCAAAAATGAAGGTGAAATTAAAGACATTTCCAGATAAACAAAAATGGAGAGCAACTGTTGCTAGCATGCCTGCCTCACAACAAGTAGTAAAGGAAGCTCTTCCACCTGAACGGAAGATTACAACAGATAGTATGCTAGAAATATAAGAAGAAATCAAGGGTGCTGGAAATGGCAAATATGTGGGTAAATAAAAAGAATTACATATAATTTTCTCTTTTCAGATATTTTTATTGTTTTCAAAATCAAAATATTAAGACAACAAAAGAATCATCAGAATAATACAACAGAAATGAAGGCTTTGACCACAGAGCTACGCTTATCTTAGATAACATTCATTTATTTGATCTTTGAGCTTCAGTCCTCCTCTGTAAAACAGGATCAATAATATCAACGTTGCAAGATTATTTTGAGTTATTATCTTAATCACTAAAGTGTGAAGCACAGTTCTTGGCACATATTAGATTTTCTATACATGGTAGGTACCATCAAACCCTTCAAAAATCCAGACCCTTAACTTTGCCATTAAGCATAATATTTTCTTGCTGCTCTATCTATAACCTCTTTTTGTTTTTTTTGTTTGTTTGTTTGTTTTCTTTTGGGCACATCTCTCTCTGTTGGAACACATGCTGCTTAGGGATATGCTGTAGTTCTCAATCCACACAAGTGGCAGGAGTTTTCCTCAAGGGCAGTGGACCAGGCAATAGACAGCCCCATCTCCCTCCTACTGGGAAAAAGCATCTCTCCATCCGTCCACATAATGGTACCACTGACATTCTTGTTATGACCATTTTAAGATCTTAAATCTCTCCATATATAACAATTTTCAAACCCGTTTTCTAAAATACATCTGCTGCTTAACTACCTCAATCAAATTAACTCACACACACACACACTCCTTGTATTTTAAAACTGCTGCTGCTAAGTCGCTTCAGTCGTGTCCGACTCTGTGTGACCCCATAGACGGCAGTCCACCAAGCTCCATTGTCCCTGGGATTCTCCAGGCAAGAACACTGGAGTGGGTTGCCATTTCCTTCTCCAATGCATGAAAGTGAAAAGTGAAAGTGAAGCTGCTCAGTCGTGTCCCACCCTCAGCGACCCCATGGACTGCAGCCTTCCAGGCTCCTCCGTCCATAGGATTTTCCAGGCAAGAGTACTGGAGTGGGATGTCATTGCCTTCTCCGGTATTCTAAAACACCAGGTTTCAAAAGCTCTGTCCTCTGAGCTAGCAAAAACCCCCACCATGTAGATAAATCCATAAAATAAGCCACCCCGTTTCAATCGTCTTAATTTAAAAAAAAAAAATTGCTAAAGCAAAGAATCACTCATATTGAATTAAACTTCCCTTTGGTCTGCTGCTCAAAATATTTAAAAATCCTGTGGACTGATTCTATCTCATGAAAAGAGAAAAATACATGGGTTAAGAAAAGAAAAAAAAAATAGAATGTTTTAAAAATATTAAGTGTTTGCTCCGAAGTGTTCTCAAACAACCACAGGCTTAGCTGAAGAGAGCCGTCAGGGTCACTTTTTCCAGCAGCTCTGTGCAGTCCGTCCGCCTGGCGCCGGCAGAGGGGCACCGCCACCCACCCCGCCCGCAGGGCAGCCAGCTCACGGCAGACTCCAGTTAAAAAAAGAAAAAAATACATTTTATGAAAACCTGGGGGCTGTTCAAACATATCAGAAGCAGAATTAAGTGCCCTACCCCCGGAAGCTAATGAACTAAAACAGGACTTGATTAGAAGAAGAACATGGCTCCCTACTCGTCTGGAGCTATTTCCACAAGGAACGCACCCCTCCACTTCCCCCATCTTCTCTTCCTTTTTGATTTCTGACCTGAGGAAATGAGGGCCACCGCAGCCCCCGGGGGACGGAGCGGCGGGAGAGCCAGGACGTACCTGCGACAGGGCGGCCAGGAGAAGCGTGGAGAGCAGCGGCCCCCGCATGGCCCCGGGCCGGCCTTGCGCAGCCGGAGATGCTGCGAGGCCGGCGCACAAAGCTCTCCTCTGTCTCCTGGAGGAAGGACCCACGCCTCCACCTCCCAGCTCCCGACTTTGTGCTCCAGCTCTCAGGCTCTGCTTTCGCTTTCCCAGATCCCTTTTAATACCCTGTTTACTTTCAGGCGACTCCTCATATTTACCTTCGCGGTGGCCTGGAGCGCGCTTCTCCCCGGACTGAGAGGGGGCAGACCAAGGGTGACTTCTCTTTGAAGGAACTGTTGTTCTTCCCGCTCCAGGAGATCAGAGCCAGCCTTGAGCAAAAAGGTGATGTTTTACCGCCTTAACCCCTCAGCCTCTCGTCTGGGTTTGTGGCCCCAGGCCCTCTCTTTGCTGCTTGCTTGTTCTCCCGGGGCCCTCAAAACACAGGGGCAAGTCTGGCCTCTGACCACCCCATCACAGCCTGCCCCTGCCCAATTCTCCCACCACACTGTAACAGATCCGCCCCACCTTCTCTCACTCAGCAGCTTCTTATCACAGTGCCTGGGGACTTAACCCTGTTACAGCACGTTTCTCCTACCAGGTGGATTAGGTTTGGAAATACTGTGGATGGAACCCAGGTTCCTGCCTACAGTCTGGGGCCCGAGAGAAGCCGCTTTCTGCCGCCACAGCCCCATGACAGACCAGAGTAAAGTTAACCCCAATCTTTTAGGGCTAAGACAAAACAGTTACAGTAGTGGCAACCATTCATTTAACAAATCAAGATTTTTTTAAAAGCCCCTTCCCTTCTAATTCTCACCTCCCCAGCATGTGTGGTCACCAGCCCATATCCTCCTGTGTCCAGTGGTTTGTGGCTTTTTTACCCAACTTTCAACTATGGTCTTTGTCTGTGTATCTTGGGGTGCACCTTCAATGGGGTTTTGTCTTCTTGTGGATCCGGTGTCTGGCCCACCTTCCTGCCCCCATTCTAGGGCCAATTTCTATTCCCTGTGATCTGTCCTCTGTCTCCGATTTACCTGTTACCTCTCCTGGGTTCACTGCTCACCTCTCTTTCTGTGTATAAAGACACAGTGACTGAAGGCCCAAGACCTGGAGAAAAACTGGGCTTCCTGCCAACAACAAGGACTCTGGGATCCTCAGAGAGCCAGGGACTCCATAAAATGTGCAAACATACCCCACATGGTTTACTAAGTAGTTAATTACACCATAATCACACACACACACCAAACAACAAGGAATGCCCAGCGTACGTATGATGTCAACTCATCTTCCTGCCTGAGAAATAGGATAAAACCTGTGTAACAGGGAAAAACCTTCGTATTCTATTACAAGTTAATCACTAAAGGGATGTTGCCTATAAGCTAAAATTAAACATCATGGCCCATCTCTGGGAACCCTGCCTCCCAGGTAATGAGAGTAAAGCTATACCAATAAAATACCTTTGTTTAGCTCACAGGAAACACCTGGACCAGACCCTCCTGTGAATAACTGCAGGAAGAAAGAAATTAACACATCCCCTCTGGAGGCTGACAGATCAGGAAATGTTTGACTTTCCTCCCTTCCCTTTTAGTATAAAATAAGCCTGAATTCTAACTCTGGGAAGATGGTTCTTTGGGGCACGGTTCCACCATCTTCTTGGCTTGCTGACTTTCCAAATAAAGTTATATTCCTTGCCCGAAGAATTCGTCTCTAGATTGATTGGCCTGTCGTACAGGGAGCAGTATATGTTTGGTCTCCCTAACACCTGAAAACAGCCTAATGAAGGAAGATGGGTCTGTGTTAGTCCAATCTGATCCATTATTTTTATGTCTCTGGTTTAACACCATCTGATCTTTGGGTTCCCAGCCTCAGGGATTCATGCACCACAGCGGTCATGAGAAAGGATCATCTCTCATTTCCTCACTGGTTCATCGAAGGCAGAAGAATCTAAGCCCAGGATTAGCGTACTCATGAACAACATCCCTCCTGTTCTGAATGTGATACTGCACCGATCTGTTCAGTGTCTGGACTTAGGGAGACTCACGCTCCTTCCACATGTTCTCTGTAAATGCTGGTGGCAGCAGCCATTCTTCTGGAAATGGCTTTCCTCCCTCTACAGTCTCTCTGCCACGGGGCAGGGGAAGGGGTCAAACTCCCATCCTTGGCTCTTGGTAGGAAAGGAACATCTTAGTTGAGAATGAACTTGAGTCCTCTCCCCCAGAGTACAAGATGGAGGGGCTCTGAGCTACTCACTGCAGCTTCTGTTTCGACATCTCCAGCCATGGGAGTGATCCTGTTTAACAACTGCAAGCCCACTATGGATGGACTGAATGAATACGGCTTTTCTGCCATCTGCTGTGGACACCAAGAGCCATCCTGGCGTGTGTCTTGCTCTGAACACGTTCCTCGGTTATCTCATTTAACAAAATGCTAATCTGCCTAGGCGTCCATTTCACAAGCATTCAGTTTGTGATGTACATTCAAATAGACATGGACATTGAGCATAACTAATATTTGCATCATGTTTCATGATTTACAAGGAAGTTCACATGTATTATCTTTTTTAATTTCACAGCTCAGTGAGGTACACAAAAGCAGTATTTAAAACCATCTTCATTTAGCAGATTAAAAAGTTGAGGTTAAGTGATTGTACTTGGTCCACAAAACACACTTAATCCCTGCCCCCTAGAGCTATATAATTTACTGAGAGAGAAGATGCTGAACAAATAAACATGCAAAGTATCCCTGAGGAAAAATTGAATAAAGGCTAAAGGCTAATAATAAAGAACAAAAAACTACAGAGGAAAACGACAGATAGGAGCTAAGTTAAATCGGCAGCAGGGGGAGCTAAGAGTTGAGATGGGAAGCCAGAGGGAGAGTGGGAGAGAGTCCTGGTGCAGGGCTCTTTCCACTGGAAACACACACACAGCGAGGACAGTCCCTTCTCCTGTGTCACCTGGGCCGGCAGAGATCAGCACCCACAGCTCTGTCAGTGCCCCGAGCAGCGGGGGAGTCCCCTTTCCTCACCCCCTCAACAGTCCCTCCCTCTCCTACTGGTGGTGGAGAGAGAAGCGTCTGTCCCAGAAAAGAGACCAACATTGTTGGTGCAATCATGCCCTGAACATGTGCATCAGGGAAGCTAGAGCTTCCCAGGGGGCTCAGAGGTCAAGAGTCTGCCCGCCAATGCAGGAGATGCAGGAAATGCGGGTTTGATCCCTGGGTGGGGAAGATCCCCTGGAGAAGGAAATGACAACCCACTCCAGTATTCTTGCCTGGGAAATCCCTTGGACAGAGGAGCTTGGTGGTCTACAACCCAAGGGGTCGCAGTCAGACACAGACACAACTTAGTGACTAAACAACAACAACAACAAACCATAATAATAACCACAGCAAACAGTGATCAAGTGCTCAAGGTGCCCTCCCCACTGTGCTGAGTGCTGCACCTGTGTGGACCCAGCTGCTTCTCCCAGCATCACTGCCGGGAGGCACAGTTATTATCATCTGTGAGGAAACTGAGGCAAGGCCATGTGAATAGCAAGAGGTAGGACCGAGATCCCAAGCATTTAGCCCCCTGCTCTGCTGCCCTCTGCATGGCCTCTATGCTACGGAACAACCTGTAGCAGGATGATTCCGTGAGACCGTTACTCTGCATTGCATTCTCTACGATTTTTTCCCCCTCCTACTCCCTTCTCTAGTTTTAAGAAGTTAGTGAGGTCATTTAGAGTTCCCTCTAAGCAGAAGGATTCTCTGGTGGCTCAGACAATAAAGAATCCACCTGCAATGCATGAGACCTGGGTTGGATCCCTGGGCTGGGAAGATCCCCTGGAGGAGAGCATGGCAACCCATTCCAGTATTCTTGCCTGGAGAATCCCATTGACAGAGGAGCCTGGCGGGCTACTCTCTGGGGCCCCAAAGAGTCAGACATGACTGAAGCGACTAACCTTGCCCTTGTACTTGTCCAAGCAGAAAGGAGCTGCCACAATGCTTTGTCTCTTGGGGAAACTGGATCTCACGGAAGAGGTGATGCTGGGAGAGGAAATAGGAGGGAGTCTGGGGCAGCCAAGGGGATGAGGAAGCTCAGGAAGCCCCTGAGTGGGGGTTGAGGAGTGGGGAGGTGAGAACAGGACACTTCAGCCTTTCTGCACAAGTTCCCCGAGGACCTCTGTGTCCTTCCTCGCAAGAGCCTTCACTGCCCATTCGGATGTGAACCATCAAGGTGTGGGCAGGAACCTCAGAAAGAGAAGCCCGATGGCCTGGCCTCTTCTCCAGGCACCAGCCAGGCCTCCTGCATTGTTCAACCTGCCTTGATGGTGGTGATAAACCTGGGAGGAGCCCACTGATGGTGGCTCAGAATAATAACACATTTATCTCCAGATGGAGATGGGGGAGGTTGGTTTGGAGCCAGCGTTAATTTAAATTTTAATTAAAATTAATTAATTGAATTGCATTAATTAAAACTTTAATTTGAGGAAAATGAAGAAACGGATATTCCTACACCCCTGGATCTGTGGCTTCACACTCATCCTTGTTACAAATACTGTAAGTCTCACAAAGTCGCCATTCTCCTGGAGCGTGTACTCTCTCCTGGAAATTCACAGGCCTTGAGACCAAAACCCAGGCCGGGAGCCTCCACAGCATCTCCTCCAGCCCTCTGTCAGCTCCGCCTGGGTCAGCAGCTGGGTCTCGAATCAGGGATCCTTCCAGTCCGGTGGCTACTGTGGACCCAGTGGTGCTGAAGGGCATTCAAATGGCAGATGTCCAGTGAAACCTTGTTGATCATTTAAAAGGACTCATCAAAATCACCGTGAAGCTACTGAAGTAGTTATGCATGTCTCTAATCTTGCATAATTTATCCACTGTATCCTTCCGTGCCCTTTTCTAACTAATAATCGCCAGTCTCTTGTACTTTTTTCCTATGTGTGTATCTTCTGTTAAATGCATCCCATTTTTTTCCCCCACAAAACTCTGCCCCTAAGATTCTGACATGGATTTCACGATACATGCCTGGAAGGGCAGGGGTACGCTGTCTTCCTCCACTAACCGACAAGCCTAGTTCACCAGCACCTGTGCGCGCTCTCAGGGGCTGCGGTGTGTGTGCTAAGGTGCTTCAATGCCGCCACCTTGGAGGGCAGGCTGGAAGGGTTGCCAGGCTCTGCTTGGCCTCCCGTCCAGCTTTTAGTGAACTAGGTCCAAGAGGGAGCAGCCACAAATCAGCAGCCCTGGCATCTGCGTGGGCCTCGAAGCAGAGTCTCCTTGAAAAGAGGCAGGTGCCCGCGTTCCCAGGGCATCAGAAAGTCAGGCTGTGGCCCAAGGAAAACAAGGCCAAATGGCTCAGAGGATCTAATTCACTTTGTCACTTGGCTCTGTTCGACTGGTTTGCAAAAGGAGCCCTGTGTGGGAAAGAGGACCGAGGCAATCAGACGCGGGCGCTGAGGGGCCTCCTGAAAAGTTGGAAGGGAGAGCAGAGGTAGTTTCCATATTTTGCAATGTGGGTGGAGCTCATCTTTCAGGAAGGAAAATATGCATAATGTGGTGTCATTCCTGAGCCTGAAAATGACCGCATGTGTGAATCATAACCCAATTAGACGGGCAGGCCCATTGGCAGACTTGGAGCCAGTGGGCTCCAGTTCACAATCCAAGTTCTGCTATGTACCAGCTCGCTGACCTTGGACAGTCTCCACCACACCTCCCCACCTCTGGGCTTCTTTACCTGGCACATACTGCTGCAGATTTATCTTCCTTCAACACAGATTTGACCAGGTCACCCTCCTACTCAATGCCCTTCTTCTACCCCCTCTTTCAAATTGATGTCTTCAGATTGTGACGCTGCAGAAGACTCCTGAGAGTCCCTTGCACTGCAAGGAGATCAAACTAGTCAATCCTAAAGGAAATCAACCCTGAATTTTCATTGGAAAGACTGTTGCTGAAGCTGAAGCTCCAATACTTTGACCACTTGGATGCAAAGAACTGATTCATTGGAAAAGTCCCTGATGCTGGGAAAGATTAAAGGCAGGGAAAGATTGAAGGCAAAAGGATAAGGAGGCGGCAGAGGATAAGATGGTTAGAGATCATCCCCGAGCCAATGGACGTGAATTTGAGTAAATTCCAGGAGACAGTGAAGGACAGAGGAGCCTGATATGCTGCTGTTCATGGGCTGGCAAAGAGTCAGACACGACTTAGCGACTGAAAAACAACACCACCACCTCCCCTTTCACCCAGGATAAAACCCTACTCCTGGGTAGCACAGTGGGCGGCCATCTGTGATACAGCAACCTCCTCTCGGGCCTCTCCCGTCGTCACCCCTGCACTTAAGCAACACAGAACTGCGCTATGCTACGTGTTCCCCCAGCCTCCTGCCTTTGTTTATGAGGTTCTACCGGGAGAACCCTCCTCGCCGTTCACTCGCTTGGTTATGTCCGAGAGCCTCCCCTGAGAAGCCTTCCTAACCAGCGCCTCTGAGCTCCTCAGTCCCTTCGTGTACCACTGATGACCTTGTAAAACCTATATTGCAATTCATGTGTTTCCATGGAGGGTTGTGAGATTTAGCTAATAACAAGAATGGTAATAATAATGATAGGATGCCGAGTTAAAATTTTAATATATATGAGACACATTTATACTAAAAATTTATTCATTATTAATGTGAACCTCAAATTTAGCTGAACATATGTTTATATGGATTTTCCCTACTGGTCTGAGTGACATGAGGGTGGAGACTGATGAGACTGTATTCGTATGGCACCCCACTCCAGTACTCTTGCCTGGAAAATCCCATGGACGGAGGAACCTGGTAGGCTACAGTCCATGGGGTCGCAAAGAGTCAGACACGACTGAGAGACTTCACTTTCTTTTTTCTTTCTAGGTAAGCACAAAATGACTGTCTTAAAATCTTTATTTACTTTACATGATTGGCACCCGGAGTTTCTAATCTCAAGTTATTCATTTAACAAGCAAATGAATAAACACGACAGACATTTTTTTTTTCTTTGCCTTTTCTTAGCCTTTTGAAACCCACTCTAGTGTTCTTGCCTGGGGAATCCCAGGGACGGGGGAGCCTGCCGTCTATGGGGTCGCACAGAGTCGGACACGACTGAAGCGACTTAGCAGCAGCAGCCTTTTGAAGGTTAAGTGGTGGTGTCCCAAGCGCAATTTAGACTGCAGTTTCTGATTTTCCAGGTCCAACCTGCAGTGGACACTGATGGACGCTAGATGGCGCAATGGACCAACGTACGGCCTCCTCCCCGCTGCGGGACCCGGTTAAGAAAGAAGGCGCGGCGCTGCCGCAGAGCCCTGCATTATTGATTGTGAGGCTGCCGCAGAGGTGGGAGGAGCCCGCCGCCATCTCGCCAGGTCTCCCGCAGCAACCGGGACGGCCCTTCAAGATGCTTTCCCCTCCCTGCCAAGTCCCTTGATGTGGGAGGAGAGAGCTCTGTGTTGCACAGTTTTCTCATTCATAGGAATACCGGATCTCTTCAATAGTCAGAATTATTTTTGTTTCACGTTGTCATTGTGAACAACGGCTCCGAAGAATAGCAACTGTACTTCTTGAAGGCCACCGCCTTTTAAATTAGCATCTGTTTTTAAATATTATCGAGTATAATTAAAAGGCATTAAAATCATGTAGGGGTGGGACGAGGGTGTTCATCAGCCAATTATAAAATATTTTTTTATAAATGAAACGGATGAAAATAAATAGATGAAAATAGTTTGGATGTAAAATAATTTCATTATCTTGTTATACTGATGCGAGTACGTTTTCTCCCCGCATTGTAACTGGAAATCTGCACATTCTAACCGAAAAGATGCTCTGTAACTAAACCGTAGGTGGGGCCGCCATGTGATCCATGGTTGGCCGCCCTCACTAATGACCAGTAGAGGGCGATAATCCATTCAGACAAAAAGGACAAGGGCATAAATGTATGCAGCCAACCTTTTATTGTAAAAGGGAACTCAAAATGTATATTCACTCACTAGTCCTTTTATCTAGCCAATGCCTTTTCTTGAAATATGGATTACCGATTAGAGTGCCGTGTTATTTCCTTTCTTTGCAAACCACACACATACACACAAAGCCCATCCTCTGTATTGCTTCAGTGGGTTTCCTCAGTGAAATGAGAATGTAAATGAGAGTGTAAAGACAGTACAAAGCATCTGGACTCAAGAATCCTTCTAGATACTGTAACTGATGATCATCAAACATGATTCAACAATGCTTTTTATATCAACTTTCCTTCACTGAGTCTTTCCAAAGCATTAAGTTGAATTTCCACTGGCAACCCATCCCTTTCTTTGTGTACCAAGGTATCACTAGTTTTAATAGTATCTGGTCAAACTGTGTAATTATTGGAAAACAATCAATTGGAATTAACAGGTTAGGAAAGAAGCAAGCAATGCCCTGTGGACCCTAAGCAGTAGCCTCTGCGGTACCACCAGCCCTCAGTGAGCTGTGGGCATCAGTCAGCATCTTAGCTCACGCTACTGCAATAGAACACCGCTGAATGGGTGGCTTACCCGTGACAGAAATCTATTTCTCATAGCTCGGGAGACTGAAAGTCTGAGATCAGGACACGGTCGGATTCTGGTGCAGCCCCACTTCCTGGTTGAAAAACAGCAGTCTTCTCTCTATTGGCTGATGTGGGGAAAAGACAGGGAGAGCACTCTCTGGGCTCCCTAATATCATCATAAAGGAGGCTGGATTTCAACATACGAATTTTGGAGGAAGACAAACATTCAGTCATTACAGTCACTACATTTCACAAAGGAAATGGAGAGCTAGTTAATCTGGCCAGTCCTTTACATGGAAGTCACTTAAAGAGCTTCTCCTTAAATTCAGACAAGGAATCATTGTTTTTCAAAAGACCAATGAAAAACATACCCTAATCTATCACTTTACCAAATCCACTTGCAACGTAATTGAGTCAATCGCAAAATCACACGCTACCCTAAGATCCGGCAGAACAAAACGGGGCTCACTTTCACCCCCAACAGGGCTGTCAGTCAATGAGGCTCATCCACAAAGTCCTCCTCAAAGTGAGTCTCATGTCAAATTTTCAGTGTGGATAGCAGCTCTTCAGTTCTGGAGGCTGGAATGCCATCTGTGTCCCCTGCCAGTCACACAGACACTGTTCTTAACAGCCCCTCAGATTTTATGCCCAAACTTAGTATATCCAACTGCAGCAAGCAAGAATTTTAGTCCTGAAACTCAGACGCACGAAAAATATTCTGTATTTTTAGGATCCCTTGCATCAAGTTAAATGTGACTCCAAGTCCCCCTTCCACTAAGCTGAGGGGCAGTTGAATTATAACCATCATTGGACACCTGCTCATCCTGATCTGTGTCAGGGTTGCAGGTTCCTGCAGCCCACAGGCCACGTTGTCCCAGTCCCTGTGGTTCCTCGGGCTCTGAAGACTTGGCTGCTTCTGTGCCACTCTTGGAGCATGAGGACCCCTGGTGAGCTGGAAGCTCCTGCATCTGGAGTCCAGTCTCTCTGGCTAGGTACACTCTGGGAAAGTCCTAACCCCTTCTCAGCACACAGACAAGGTGTGGTGAGCAGCCCCCACTCTCACAAGGCCTCTGACCACTTGTAGGGGGAAATCTCTCCCTCAACACCCAGCTGCCTCAAAAGACACACCTCCAGGGCAGAATTTACTGTAAACAGGAGCAACTGGGACCCCCCCGACACACACACACCACCCTTAGCATCAAAGGGTGGTAGAAACAGTTTGTGGATTGGCACTGCCTGGAAATGGGTTCTTTTTTAATGAGGAAAAAAAACAATTTTAATGATTCAAAGCAGCTTTCATCAAGAATACCTTGTCTTTCCTGAACAGTTATAAAAAAAAGGAGGGATGGAAACTTCCCGGCCATGGAGAACACAGGGCCCCTGCTGTTGGACTCTGGAAGCATCTCCATATGCAAACATTTCATCTTGTTAACCAGCAGCTCCAGCTCAGACATCACTTCCATCCCACCTCTAATTAAGCAAGTGCATTACATTTCAGTATCAGCAATAAATGTTCCTCCAGCCCAAGATAGTTCTACTATAGTTACACACTGATTCTACTATAGAAAAGAAAAAATAACTCGCGTTTATGTGACTCTAGTGTTGGCTTTGAGAAAACGAATATGTAAGCAAGTCAGAAAGGAATTGGCAGGAGGTATAGTGATGAGAAAGCATGCTAGAATTCACAACCCCTGGGAACACAAGGGTCGGTCTGGGTCAGTGAACCACTCTGTCAGGGACCACTTCCATTAAGGAACTCCATTAGGGAAACTTTCTGATGGAAAGATTCTGCAATATAGAGTTTGCTATGATTGTGTGCTTGCTACTAGGTACTTAAAATATGGCTTAATATAACTGAGAAACTGAATTTTAAATTTTACGTTAATTAAATTTAAATAGTCATACATGGCTTTGTTTTGTTGTTTGTTGCTGGACAGCACAATGCTGTGGTCTTTTTCGCTTTTAATCTATGACATGTACATCACCTACTTTCATAAAAGTTCAAAAAAGGATTACCAAAAAAAAAAAAAAAAATCAAGTGTAGCATGAAATGGAAAAATTGAAAAAAAATTTAATAATAAAAGAAGAAAGCAATTCTGTGAGAGAGAGAAATAGATGTTCCCAGACACATGGAATGAGTTAGTCCTTGCCTTTGAAAATTAAATTTATTTCTAAATTGCTGGAAAGTGAGGCAAACACGAAGAGTCACCAGGAGGCACGGTGGAAATGTAGAGTTAACAAGTGTTTGTCTGCCAGCTACCCTTATTTTTTGGGAACGGTTGCCGTGCCTCTGAAGCTCCCAGCCCTCGCCCACGACATCTGCTTGGTTATGACACAGCAACTCGGGGTGATGCCCCGCCTCTGGCACCTGAACCGGCCAATCACAGTGGTCGGCCTGAAAGACTGGACTTGGGACACGGGAGAGTGTGACGTCTCCCTGGGCCAGCGGAGCCGAGCGTGAAACCTGGGGTCTGTGGAGCTGAGGTGGTCTGCACCGAGGAGGCAGGAGGACACGTGTGGTGAGGGTCGTGTGCACAGGTTCTAGGTTCACCGGCTCTCTTACCTACTAGCTGGCCACAAGCCCTGACTTCTCCAGGCTGCATCTTGTGTAAAATGGGAATGATTTTAGTTCAGATTTCACAGAGTTGTTGTAAAATAATAATAATAATAATAAATGTAAGGACATAGTCCTTCACAAATATTATGATTAATTATAATAATATTTCGGTCAGGATCCTGATCGCATTCAAGTCACTGGACGGTGTCGTTGCCACAGTCTTAACAATTACCAGCCCCTGGGCTCCAAGAAACACATGCCTCCTCGTACTCTTAAAATAATATTTTGTTTCAAGTCAGCGAATTCAGATTGGGTTTCTAGTGACTGTACGCAGCAGAGTTCTAACTTGTGTACCATCTTTTGGACTGCCACCTGTCATCTTCTCTGTGCAGATGGCCGGGTGGACCTAAGCTTCCCCAGATGCTTACCACAGGCAGGGTGTGTGGGACAGGAGAGCTCGGATAGACACAGCTTTAAAGGTATGACCTTTGGTGGACTTGTGCCATATTTTTGGCTGCCCAGTAACCACACCCGTTTATTTGGGAATAAGCCTTCCAGCATATGCGTCTTGCAGGGAGATAGGGTCCCATTTTCTACTACAGGAGCTGGGAGTTGCCAAGTGACACTTTTCTCCCCCTCCTCTTGGCAGATACAGTGTGGACACATGACCTGGGCCGGGATCATTGAATGCTCAAAATCAGGACTCTGGAAGGAGCCACACAGATGTGACTTGTGGCCATCATGGTGACGGTGGTGCTGACGTCCAGACTCCAATCTGGAGGGGCTAGTGCTGATGCCAATAGGCTGCCCTGATTATTCCTGAGATCTGACCGTCATGGGCTACCCCTGCCCAGCCTCCCAATTTCCAAGCCTAGTTCTGCAATCTTCCTGTCCCTTCTGTGAGTTACCCAATATGTTGCCAATGAACTCTCTTGCCTTTGGTCTGTACCCAAGAACCTTGCTTTTCCCTTTCACCTCTTTGAGTAACTAAATGACCAAAAATAAACACATCTTCCTCCCTGGGCTCTTTCTGGACCATCTTCAATCTACATTCCTGCTCCAGCTCCCAAGGTGGGCACATTTCTATCAGTTCAGTTCAGTCACTCAGTCGTGTCCGACTCTGTGACCCCATGAACCACAGCACGCCAGGCCTCCCTGTCCATCACCAACTCCCAGAGTCCACCCAAACCCATGTCCATTGTGTCAGTGATGCCATCCAGCCATCTCATCCTCTGTCATCCCCTCTCCTCCTGCCCTCAATCTTTCCCAGCATCAGAGTCTTTTCAAATGAGTCAGCTCTTTGCATCAGGTGGCCAAAGTATTGGAGTTTCAACTTCAACATCAATCCTTCCAATGGACACCCAGGACTGATCTCCTTTAGAATGGACTGGTTGGATATCCTCACAGTCCAAGGGACTCTCAAGAGTTTTCTCCAACACCACAGTTCAAAAGCATCAATTCTTCGGTGCTCAGCTTTCTTTATAGTCCAACTCTCACATCCATACATGAGCACTGGAAAGACCATAGCCTTGACTAGACGGACCTTTGTTGGCAAAGTAATGTCTCTGCTTTTTAATATGCTCTCTAGGTTGGTCCAAGGAGCAAGCATCTGTTAATTTCATGGCTGCAATCACCATCCACAGTGATTTCGGAGCCCAGAAGAATAAAGTCAGCTAACTCGTGCACAATCCTACACTGCTTGGGCTGCCACTGGGCCATGTTTGACCTGACTATTGTACCACAGCCCAACCTGTGATGGAAGAAGTCAACAGGACCGAGCGAGTAGCAGACACGCTGCTCTGCTTCCAAAGTTTGGGGGCTAATGTCACATTCTGGAGAGAGGAAAAGAAGTTGTCTTCAGAATGAGTGAAAGAAGTGAAAGTCACTCGGTCATGCTCGACTCGTTGGCACCCCGTGGATTGTAGCCCACCAGGTTCCTCTGTCCTTGGAATTGTCTAGTCAAGAATACTGGAGTGGGTTGCCGTTCCCTTCTCCGGGGGATCTTCCCAACCCAGGGATCAAACCCATATCTCTGGCACTGGCAGGCAGTTTCTGTACTGTCTGAGCCACCAGGGAAGCCTAAAATGACTGAACGCATACACAAATCAAATGGTCATCTTTTATGTAAAGTGTATGTGCCAGAGCACCTCTAATAATGATCTTATCCTTTAGGTTAATAAATTAGTATTCTCTCTTAGTGGAGTAGTTATAGTTTCACCTGACATATGGTTTTCACCTAACATCCCAGAAAGTTTTCATTCAACAGTCTGTCCACAGGTGTGCTTTCTCTGAGTTCTGGGTAGACATGAGCGTATGTATTGCTCTTCACAATAAACACTAGATAATAAACCTTTGTTGAACAAATGAACAAGGGAGCTAATTCACGAGGGAAGGAGTCGAATGAGGAGCCTGCCATTCCTGTTGGCCCTGGAAGGGCAGACCTTCCATGAGCTTGGTAATGGAGAAGGAAGAGAACAGCTGATGATCCAGAACATCAACTCATCACAGAAGTATGAGGCTGTTTGGGTCTGTTTGTTTTGCATCGCGAGGAGAACTAACAATTAAATCCTTCTGTGAAGGTAGCAAGCACATGGAGCAGGAGACGTGGACTCAGGCTGTGGGACAGTCACTCGTGGGGCCACGAGTGGTTCACCTCTGTCTCGGGGTGGGGGAGTGGTATTCCACTAAGCTCCCCATCTTTGCCCACCCGGCTCAGCCCTGTGAAGCTCTTGGGGCAACAGACTCTTCTTTCCTGACTCAGACCAATTTGGATGACTTGGCTGATCTCTTATGGCCTAGATTTCTGATTTTCCCCCATTCTTTATTTAACCCAAAGCTTAAAGAACCATTTTGGACACCCTTTGTCATCTCTGTATATCTAACTACATTTCTGTGTTTTTTTTACCACATCAGGGGAACACACCTAGACAAGTTTCCACCAGTTTAGGATTGGATAACTCAAAATATTGACTTTGAAAAATTTAATTTGCGGACCCTGGAGGCTCCTTCAAGAACCAGGCAGTCAGACCTCCAGGGTAGCAGACCTGAGGTCTAGGAGGCTGGTGACTATGGACCAGGAGAGACGTGCCTTCCAGCCCAAGATGAATGAAGAGCCCACAGGCGACCTTTCTGGATGGCATTATGCTGAGTGGAGCTGTTGTGCTAGCTCAGTGCCTCTGGGCCAAATACAGATCTCACAGGGATCGCCATTCAGGACCTGGAATTTTGCCCCTCTGACTGGTGGTCCTTAGACCCCCACCTGAAGCAGGAGGTTCAGGTCCACAGTGGGCAGCATGGCCAGTACTTAAGCAGCAGAGGTTGACAGTCTCCCAGAGCACCTTCTGGTACAGCAGACACACTCAACAAAGGAACCCCAGCATGCAGAAGAACCGATCCTTTTCAACATTTCTATTCCCTTTCCCCTAAGGCAGTGGCTCTCAACTTGAGCTGCCACTGGGATGACTTGGGGCGCTTGAAACCTCCCAATGCCTAGGACTCACCTCAGACCAGTGGCATCAACAGCTCACAGGGTGAGACCCAGGCGTCTGGATGTTTCCAAGCTCCCCCGGGTGATGCCAGTCGGCAGCCAGAGCTGAGCCTGGCTGCCCAAAGCGAGCTCCTGTCCGGGAGTCGTTGGTGTGAACTGCAGCCCTGCCTCCTGCTGGTCCTTCTGCTACTGTCCCCTGCCTGTGGGGCCTGTTCCCCATCTGAGCTTGGGAATAGCGCTCATTCGCCCATTTGCCGAGGTCTCTGCCTTCAGGCCTACCTGTGCTCTTGGCGCTGACACCCTCTCTGCTCTCTGCTGGGGTATGGCTCCCAGAGTGTGTTCTACACAAACTCCATGGGGGATACTAATAGATACTACGGAAAATGAATGTATTTGTTATATTACAGTAGTTTGGGTTAAAGTCATCCAGATTTGTTTACTCTAGGATTTCTCAGATCCTTTACTATTTGATAGGCCAGTGTGCCCATCTCTAGTAGGAAGACCCTAGAGGCAAAATTTTCCAAATGAATTTGACCGCAAAAACTATCTTAAACAACAAATTCAAGAAGCGGGCTTTGGAACACACTGCTTCAGGGTATGATTTAAAATTTAAACTTTCCTGGATGCATTTCCTAATATTTTCAATATTGATGTCATCATCCATGTCTTTTATTCAATTGACTAGTGTTTTATGCTACTGCTGCTGCTAAGTCGCTTCAGTCGTGTCCGACTCTGTGTAACCCCATAGACGGCAGCCCACCAGGCTCCCCTGTCCCTGGGATTCTCCAGGCAAGAACACTGGAGAGGGTTGCCATTTCCTTCTCCAATGCATGAACATGAAAAGTAAAAGGGAAGTTGCTCAGTCGTGTCCAACTCTTCACGACCCCATGGACTGCAGCCCACCAGGCTCCTCTGTCCATGGGACTTTCCAGGCAAGAGTACTGGAGTGCGGCGCCATCGCCTTCTCCATTTTGTGAGTGTCTATCTAATGCTCTGGGCTATATCAGGTACTAGGAAGTATGAATTTGGTATCTGCTTCACATGAAACAAGTTAAGAATAACAGTACCTAATTGAGCTGTATTATTAAAATACAATAAAATGTAATTCAATTTAAAAAATAAAGGAATAACAAGAGAGAGCTACTTGAGGCAAGGAGGCCTTTGTGGAGGAAGTAGTACCTTCCTTGAAGACTTTGAATGAGTTGGGTTTACACAGACATGCAAGAGAGCAGAAGGAAGGGCATTTATAGTGGTGGGAACAGCATGACAAAACCCAAGAGCAGGAATGAGGGGAGTGGGATGTGGTCCAGGGAGTAGAACGCAGTGTGGAGGACACGGAGTGGACGAGCCTGAATACAACACTGATGTGGGGCGGGTGCTGCTGCTGCTAAGTCACTTCAGTCGTGTCCAACTCTGTGTGACCCCATGGACTGCAGCCCACCAGGCTCCTCTGTCCATGGGAATCTCCAGGCAAGAATACAGGAGTGGGCTGCCATTTCCCGGGGAGGTGGGTAAGGAGTGCTGAGGGTATGCAAATAAAAACATTTGCTCATAAGGTAAAATCCAATTTCCCAATGAGATGAATTTTTTTAATTGGTAGCCAACCTGAATGTATAGACTTGTCAGGCTACCGATGAACTAGCCAGTGTCTCCCTATAATGTTTGTTAATGTGGTAATCTTACTGTCCCAGGGCAAGCTCTTTGCAAGCAGATGCTGAGAGGGAGTTTGGGGTGCACAATGTTCAACAGAGATCAACACCCACGAAAGGGCGAGGAGGGAAGGGACTTGAGTATCTATGGTTCCCCAAGAGGTTCTGGAACCAACCCCTCATGGATATCGAGGGAAAACTGTTAGGTGACTGGTGTATTCCGAAGGAGTGGTTTTGTAACCATTGTATAACTACAGACTCTGGTTGGTAGCTCTCTGGAAGAGGTTTTAAGCCACAACAGGACACAACGCCTACCTTCATGCCCTCCCACCTGTCCCAACAGTTTGCTTTTTGTCAAAAACGAAAACCAAAGTTTTTCTCTCTGTTGTCACATTGACCACTCACTGTGATGGAATCACGATTAGCCGAAGTTGTATCCCGACCTCTGTGTTTGCAGGAACCACAGACTTACCAAATACCTCCCACTTACTACTACCTCCCTGGACCTAGTTATTGTCCTTGATCCTGCTACCACTGTGATGAAAGTTTTTACTTGGGAAACACGAGGACTGCACTTTTTTACTACTTTGATCTCTGTATTGGTTATCATGGTAAACATGGTGGATGTTCTGTAAGAAATGTAGACATTGACTGGCTGGTTAGTTGCTTGGTGTATAAAAATCAGTAAAGAGAACCTGCAATTAAAACAGAGCCAAGAGGCCAAAAGGGGGAACTCTCACCTCCTCTCACCAGAGCAGAGCTCAAAAGGAGGAAGAAAGACCTCCTCTTCTTGCCTGGCAAGAGCTTAGCCAACGAGAGACTGTCACACTCGGCCATTGAAAAACCACTATACTTTGAACTCTCAGTTCCTCCAATGGCCAACCCCACTCTAGCTTCCTCTCCCCATCTTCAGAAGAATTCTCCTCCCTTTGCTGTGATGGGACTAGCATAGAATTCACCACGGTTGCAAAATCCCAACTGTAATTCTTTGCTGACCTTGGAATAAACCCAATTTTTGTTGGAGAAATAACCGGCACTCTATTTGTTTTAGGTCAGCAGTTGGTTGAGGCTCCACATATTAATCGAAATCTAGACTGCCTCTAGAAGGCAATGGCAACCCACTCCAGTACTCTTGCCTGGAAAATCCCATGGATGGAGGAGCCTGGTGGGCTACAGTCCATGGGGTCTCTAAGAGTCGGACACGACTGAGTGACTTCACTTTGACTTTTCACGTTCATACACTGGAGAAGGAAATGGCAACCCACTCCAGTGTTCTTGCCTGGAGAATCCCAGGGACGGGGGAGCCTGGTGGGCTGCCGTCTATGGGGTCACACAGAGTTGGACACGACTGAAGCGACTCAGCAGCAGCAGCAGGCTGCCTCTGAGTTGCTCCTAGGTGTCAACCCCAGTACTTCTCTAACTTCACTGTGCACACAGAATACCTGATATCTTATTAAAATGCAGGTTCTGATCTGGTGGGGCTAAGATGGGCCCTGACAGTCTGCATTGCTAACAAGCTCCCATGCTGACCGCTTTTTGTAGAAGGCTCTTGGCTATGAAGGCGGCCCTGGGCCACTGCAGACTGACCTCTTCTGGGAACTTAGACACATACTGTAGATGGTGAGACAGTCACTGCGGATTCAGAAAAGCAGGAAGCTCAACACAACAAGGCTTCAGGACAGTTCAAAACATCCCAAACCTCACCTGACAGGCCTCGTGGCAAGGGGTGCATACTCTATCGACAACAAGATTCTAGGACTTGGAGGAGCTGCAGAGCTTCTGTCAGTCAGCCCCTTCTCAGAGAAGGCTGTGGAGGAGGGGGCACCAATTTCAGCAAGAATGAGGACTATTTTCTTACGAAGAACTCCCCAATTATGCAGTTAGAGAACCATGTGAGGCACATTCCTGGGCCTACACTGCTCTCATAAGGATTTCACTGTTAATTTTAAGAAGAGAAACAGCAATGCAACTTTCTCAACTCCCACGCCATTCACACACTGACTTTGTGTGCCAACTCAAAGCATACCCACTGGAAGTGAAAACAGAGTCAAAGCCAGCCCTTATATTGAAGCTTGTCAAGCTACAGAGCTACGCACGGGGGAGGACTTGGTTTTCTTTCTCTCATTTCAAAACAAAATTTTCCCTCTGCTGTTTCTTAAATTTACACCAGACTTAGATTTGTTAAATCAAAAATGTCAGAGCGCCAGTCGCCTAACACAGGCCGCTTCACATAGTAGGCACTTGATCCACGTTTGTTTATTGTCGGTCTGGTCTTTCCCGCACTTCACAATCAACCTAAGGACACAGCCTCTGATAAGAGCCCCTTGTGAACAAATCCACATACCCACACTCTGGATGCTGCCCAATCAAGTCGGTCAGTGATGGACTCTCCCTCTGGAAATATGAGTGGGCAGCATGGATGGAGCTATTAGGCGACTGTGCAGCAATGAGACTGCAAATCCGGATCTGATCACTGGCGGCTCCAGCCAGCTTAGTCCCAGTGGAGCAGCGATCTCTAGATGGCAAGGGCTTTCAGAGCCTCTTGACTGTGACTCTTGGTAAGAAAAATAATTTATCACATCCCAACACACACACACAATTGAAACAAGAGTTTTATAAAATCATCATCACCCCTGTTTTTGAATGATGGTCTCTTCTAATGCATCATTCAGACAACTCCCTAAACCACATTCTTTGCATGAATTTCTTTGTTGTTGTTTTTTTTGTTTGTTTTGCTGAATCGGCAGCATGTTCTTAGTTCTCCTTTACTGGTGCCCCCCTGCAATGGAAGCTGGGAGTCTTAACAACTGGACCACCAGGGAAGTCCCATGAATTTTTCTTTAACAACAGCAAAAAGCTACAGGGCAGCCTTTTTCCTGATCTCACAGTTTCAAAGTACTATTTTAATAATTTCTTTTTCCTTCATCACCCCATTCAATGCATTGTTTCTATGGTTTTTATTCCTCTCGGTGAAGTTTATTCTCCTCTTTTAAAACCTGGGGGAGCAATAGGAGGAGCATAGAGTCTGGAGCCAGACTGACCTCCACGACTGTGTGATCTGGGGGAAGTTACTTAGCCTCTCTGTTTCTCATCTATAAAAGGAAGATACTAACAAGGCTACTTGATAAAGCTGTTCCACGGGTTTAGTGTTGATACAGGAAAAGCACCTAGAGCCGTATGGAGCACAGATGAAGACCCCTGCTACCACGAAAGCTGTTACCCCTCACATCCTCTCTTCTGGGAAGGGACGCCCGCTGTGACCAGCCTTGGCTTCCCCTTTCAGCACTCAAACGTACAACCCAGACAGTGTCCTTCCGCATCTGGGGACACAGCCATGCTACACTTTCCCTGTGCTTTTCTGATTTTAAGCATGCAAATTTCTTTTCCTTCTGACGTTTCTAAAATGTTTTATTTAGCTTAAATGATTTCAGAAAGTACTATACCTACTTGAGGCTTTGCCTGATTACAAATGGCCATCATTAAAAACATCAAATTATGACATGAGGGTAGATCACTGTGATGCCTCCTGGGCCTGTGACAAGTTTCCTTTAGCCAGATGTTCCCATCTTTCATTTGCTCCAAAATGTTTCTGTGAGGTTGGCAGCCCAGAGAAGCATGTTGTTCGAAGAACAAACAAAATCATAAAAACAAATCAGCTCTGTTTGAAGACCTTCTTAATGAGTAAAGGGCATGTGCTTTGGTGCATGTGTTCAGGGATATTTATTCTGGCTGACCTGGGGACACTGGTCTTCAACTATGTTCTAAACAATTGCTGCTACCCAAAAAGGGTGTCTCAGTTAGTGAGGTATCGTTAGACACTGTTCTCGTGATATTTCATGGGTGAATGTAGCCTCTTCCCAACCTGATTCTGTGGTTCAGACTATGGTTTTTATTTAATTAATTAATTCATTCTTTCTTTCAACCAAAACATGCTAAAGTGCCAGACTTTCCACTTGGTGATGGAAAATAACAGCAAGCATGTACATGAGTTTTTATAGTTGTCAAAGTGCTTTGGGTAGATGACTTCATTTATTCCTCTGAACAGCTCCATGAGATAAGTGATCTTATTCCCATTTTACAGGCAAAAAGCAAAGGAAATAATGCACAGAAAAAGTAAAGGGAAACGAAAAGAAGTTATTTATTAACTGACCAAAGATCCTAAACATGGAAAGTCAATACAACCGAGCGGCATAGACCTCAATCCCTGAACTTATCTGCTGCTTTGCCCAGCACAGCGCTGTATGCAAAGAGTTACTGAAGAAACATCTTATATGAAGACAATTTTGATGTTGGTAAGATTTCAGGTTATGTCTGGTTAAGTGGGAAAGGATGGTAATGAATTCCAGGAGCCTAAAAAAAGGAGACTAACGATCCTGGTCCAACCGAATGTGTGTGTGTGTGTGTGTGTGTGTGTGTGTGTGTGTGTGTGTGTGTGTGTGTGTGTGAGGGGATGCTGGGAAGGACAGGCAAGTCTTAAATGAAACTAATGAGGGTGAGGTTGATTTCAGCCTGGGGGAGAGGACAACCTGGCTGAGGGGACGTGGGGCTCGATGAAGGCATTAGAGCACAGGGACTTATTATCCAAGGACTGTTTCCAGAATGTTAAAAACTGACCTCAGGAAAAGGGAAACACTCTCCATGCCTTCACCAACAACTTGCAGCCAGCAAAGTGGTTCCAGATTTTTGGCAGCCTTTTAAATTAGCTTCAGTCCCAAATTCAAAGCAGAAGCTGCCCTAGATTCCTTTGCTTCTCAAGATTGCCCTTTTCAGTTGCACCAGGCAACTCCATATACCCCTCACGAATGAGTTCAAAGACAGTGGCTTCACAGATGAACCAACGAGTCTAGTATTTACTGGAAGCCAGCTGCGGGCTCCTCTCAGTGAAGCGTGCTGTGATGAGGATGAGCAGTATCACAGATGGCACTCTGGCCAGCAGCAACGCTGCGTGCCGGGAGTGAGCTTGTGGTATACCCTCGTGGGTGTATGTACTCAGCCAAAGAGGTTACAAATGAGTGGGAAGTAGGATCAGATAGGTGGCATGGGGCCATGTCACAGAAAGCCTAAAGAGGGAGGAGGTTAAGTCAGAGGATTTCATTAAAGTCTAATGACACAGTAGGTAGGTGTCCAGATGTGTTGAATACACACAGGTGTGCATGATTTATTTGTTTGCATGATTTAAATTGAGCATTTTGTTCCAGATCCAGGACACAGTCATTTCCTCTAAATTTAGGGGGTCCTGGGTGTCAAATTGTGTTAAAATACTTATATGATAGGCACAGCTTTGTAGAATTATTCTGAGATTAGAGAATAATCTAATCTTCACGTTCCCTGAAGACAGTAACTTTTTTAAAAAATATAAATTTATTTATTTTAATTGGAGGCTAATTACGTTACAATATTGTATTGGTTTTGCCATACATCAACACGAATCTGCCACGGGTGTACACGTGTTCCCCATCCTGAACCCCCCTCCCTCCTCCCTCCCCATCCCATCCCTCTGGGTCATCCCAGTGCACCAGCCCCAAGCATCCTGTATCCTGCATCAAGCCTGATCTGGAGATTTGTTTCACATATGATATTATACATGTTTCAATGCCATTCTCCCAAATCATCCCACCATTGCCCTCTCCCACAGAGTGCAAAAGACTGTTCTATGCATCTGTCTCTCTTTTGCTGTCTCCCATACAGGGTTATTGTTAGCATCTTTTTAAATTCCATATATATGCGTTAGTATACTGTATTGGCGCTTTTCCTTCTGGCTTACTTCACTCTGTATAATAGGCTTCAGTTTCATCCACCTCATTCGAACTGATTCAAATGTATTTGAAGACAGTAACTTTTGACTCCCTGAATCTGATCCCTGGGAAACAGGGGAGAAGCTGAAAGAGAAGAATGCTTGCACATAATGCACCCTGCTGCTGCTGCTCAGTCACTTCAGTCGTGTCCGACTCTGTGTGACCCCACAGACAGCAGCCCACCAGGCTCCCCCGTCCCCGGGATTCTCCAGGCAAGAACACCGGAGTGGGTTGCCATTTCCTTCTCCAATGCATGAAAGTGAAGTCGCTCAAGTCGTGTCCAACCCTCAACGACCCCATGGACTGCAGCCCACCAGACCTCTCCATCCATGGGATTTTCCAGGCAAGAGTACCGGAGTGGGGTGCCATTGCCTTCTCCATAATGCACCCTACAGATTGCTGAATAACACAGAGACGATGCGTGGAAGAGAAAAGAAGCCACTGCTGTCACCAGATTCTCCTCTTGCCCAAGTGTGGCCCCAGCAGAGCAGCCGCAGGGAACACAGAGAAGTAGGTTCACCATCGCCTCTGCTGCATTCCTGCTCAACAGCCATGTGCGCAATAGTTCACACTGTCCGACAACCAGGTCTTAAGTGCCATGATTCCTTGTGCCCTCCTGACTCCCGTCCTTCCTAATATATCTTGTTTATTGTTAGTGTCAAAGACAGAATGCGTAGAAATCTGCATAGTGAGCACTGACTTTAGGTGGTTTCTGCATCTCCAGCAGAAAGTCTTACAGATGAAGACTGTACTGGTCCACAGAGGATGCCTTCAGAAGGCAGTCAACAGATCCCATCTCATCAGAATCTTCCTGGGATAGAACCGTGGGCTCCTAGTTTTCTCTTGTCCGTCCTCCTGCCTTCTGTCTGTACACAAATCACAGCATGTTCATCTGACCCTCAGACCAGTCTTAGGGCAACTGCCATACAGCTTTGTATTCTGCTATGCTATGCTAAGTCGCTTCAGTCGTGTCCGACTCTGTGCGACCCCATAGACGGTAGCCCACCAGGCTCCCCCGTCCCTGGGATTCTCCAGGCAAGAACACTGGAGTGGGTTGCCATTTCCTTCTCCAATGCATGAAAGGGAAAAGTGAAAGTGAAGTCGCTCAGTCGTGTCCGACTCTTAGCGACCCCATGAACTGCAGCCTACCAGGCTCCTCCGTCCATGGGATTTTCCAGGCAAGAGTACTGGAGTGGGGTGCCATTGCCTTCTCCTTTGTATTCTAGCCCAACCTTAATACTTTGAACATGAGAAAATCTATTAAGGTTGGGTTTGTATTCTAGCCTAACCTTAATACTTTGAACATGAGAAAATCTATTAGGACAAGTTCATTGTCTCAGTGTACAAGGAATCTGTGATGAGTACCAGCAGGGGGCCTCGTCCTAGAGGGAGTTGGAGAGTGGAGCCTATAGCATACAGGGGTAGAGTGATTCCTGCCCTAGATTTCTTTCCCTTAAATTTGCCTGAACAGCTCTTAAAGCAATTAAGAACAGCGAGATATTTCTTCAACAGTCCTTTTCTTTCCCACGATGTGAGGCCCAAGCAGCAAGGAGCTGGGCCCGTCCGTGAAGGCCCTCTGCTCTTGTGTTTTCTTTGTGCCACTTAACGGAACCATCATTAACCGCTGGTGCAAGCCTAGGGCTTCTCTGGATGCCACACTTCTTAGCTGTATCAATTGATTAGCATTTCGTTTGGCCAATAAAAAGGAGGAAGTTAGCAATAGGGACTTTTAGGTATACACATTGAATTCAAAACCAAAACCCATTACTACGTCCAGGTTTCACTGACTTTGCTACTCGGGTAGATATCCCAGAGGTCATCAACCTCATAAGCCCACACTTCTGTAAAGTGTGTTCCTAGGGCTGCATGGAATGGAGGAGGGAATGAGGAAGAAGAGGAAGAACAGAAGCCAGATTCCTCTGTCTTTACCTTTTGGAGGGCAATAATCACCCCACCACTTGGGAATTCACAACCCAGACACATGATGCTAAAAGCTCCTGCAAGGAGACTGGCTGCCCTCTGACGCTTTCACCAGGAATTAAACTCTACAGCTTAACTTGTGGCTGTGTCCTTCAACTGAGCACATTTACTCTGTGTATCAGATATCTTGCCTCACAAGATGAGAGATCCTGTTTAAAGATCAACTGGAATGCTGAGAGTTTTTTCCTATGGACCCTGCCCTCTTTGACATTCAGGAAAGATCATCTCAGCTCACATCTGATTAACAAACAGTAACGGCAGTGGGTCTACTACTTTTGGAGGCAATTATCCAATGTCCCCATCAATAATCTTTTATCACTTTAGACTAATAGAGTCAACTGCTTTGACAAGTGCTTGGGTGGCAGGTACCTGTGCACAACAGGATGTGGTTACACAGTCAAAACTCACATGTCTTAGCAACCCTATGGGGCTGGATGACACAAAGAGCCTGGAAACCCCAGCCCAAAATGTATAGGGTTGACTGAAACTGTCAGAACATGTAGTTTAGTTCAACATATGTTCATATATATATATATACACATATATACATATATATATGTATATTTATTTAATGCCTGCCACATATAGTGCTTGGTGTTATGGGAAGTAAAAAATCAAGATACAGTCCCTGTGGTGTAATGAGGGTGTAAGGTACAACAGACTGAGATAAGCCGTGTTTTAGCTTCATTCTGGAATGTGTATGATTTTCTAAGTTTTCCCCCTCTGGCCACCAAAAAGATTTGAATACTCCATACAGACAACCCTCTAAAGAGACACCTGAGAGGGTGCTTGGATCAAGGGTTTTTAAAGACATGCTAGAAGCATTTACTGGGAGAAGCTGGACCAATACCCTGGACTAAGAGCTAGATGCATGTTACACAGAGTGCACTTAGACATCTCTGCACACACAACTTCAGATGATGGTGTGCATTGGGATCCAAGACATAATTCCACCTCTTTCTCATTCGGGAACTAGTGAGAAGGAGTTTGCTGCCAACTGGCTTGAGTTCTGATGTGTTCAGGCTCCTCTTCTCCTGGGCCGCCCCTCCTCTGTTGGTTGCTGCCTGACTTGGCCTCTCTCCAGGCTGAGTTGCAGCTCTGTGCCTCCCACACACTGGGCACCACGCTGCCTGCCAGCTGAATCTTTCCCTGTCACTGGGGGGACTGGCTCTCTTCTACCCTCTCTCTGGCCTCGGGCTGTCATGAGTGTGTTCTCTGCCCTGTGTTCTCTGAGATTTTGAGTAAACTGGTAGAAGGGAAGCATGTGATGGAAAGAGTGATTTCCAGTGTTCAGAGAGAGATAAAAATGCATCCTGCCTGGAGCAGAAATAAGACTCCTGACATTGTCTGTTGTTAGCTGTCCCGCGGCTGGTTTTCCAGCTTGGTCTTTGACACCAACAATCATGTGGGTTGGGTAGGGGTGGAAGTATGAAAGGCTTGACATAGAAAATCACAATCATGGGGTGCAGAAAACCAACCACTTCGACTTTACCTCACTCCACCCTCTTTCCATCCACCACATGGCTCGGTAATAGGAAAGCAGTCTAAATGCTGTGCATGTGTATCCATGGTATTGCTTCCTTTAAGATATGGAAATAGCCTGAGGATTTTTCATGAACTGTAGTTGGTGTTCACTAATATGAAAAGCTTACCACCACCTTCCTTGCATGGTTTTTGATTCATGTACCTGCACTTTCTCTCAAATCCCCAGCCTCTATCATAACTGCCCACCTCCTATGAGACTGCAGTCTCTGAGAGGGCAGGCCTGAAGTCTGACAGTCTCAGGTTATCCCCATGCCTCGCATGCTGCCCAGCACAATAGGAGGGCTCAATAATTATTTACTGATTAAATAATATAAGATAAATCATTAGCTCTCAGTCTAGGCCCAGGGTGGGGAATCATGTTCACTCACCCCCATCCTTTACTCCATGATGTCTCACTGTAACATCCTAAATTCCAGTGGAAAACCATTGAAGTTGTCAGAAAGGCAAAAGAACAGTCAAAAGTAGGCAAAAATTCATTACAAAACTTGTGAGACAACGGCCGTGGTTCTATCTTTTTTTTTTTTTTTTTTTTTCACGGAAGTAGAAGATGAGGGCAAATGAACATCCTGAGCACCATACAATGACAAAGACTCCAAGCACCACAGCCCCGGATCCGGGCCCCACCCTCTCTACAGCACCACCATTTTCCCTGCACTCTGTCCAGGCACGGGTCATAGACCATCGCGGTGTCAACAGCAGACAACTGAGTTCAAGTCCTGGCTCTGCCGCTTGCTAACTGGTGGGCGACTGTGATTGTGTGCTCCCAGAATTCGTATGCTGAAGTCCTACTTCCCCGGGGACTTCAGAATGTGACCTTATTTGGAAACTGGGCTTTTGGCAGATGTGATCAGTGAAAATGAGATCATGTTATAGAAGGGTGGGCCTCTAGTCCAATACGACTGGTGTCCTTATATTAATAAAAAGAAGAAATGTGGACCCAGAGACACACAGAGGGACAATGCCGTGTGAAGACACGCACAGGGCCAGGGACAGCCACCAGCTAGGAGAGAGGCCCTGGAGCAGAGGGGGCATGCCCCTGCTGGCACCTTGATTCAGACTTCTGGCTTCCAAAACCATGAGAAATGATTTCTATTGTTTAAGCCACCCAATCTGTAGTGCTTTGTTACATATGATAGCCATGGGAAAATTAATACAGTGACTTTTGGAAAATTAATTTCTTTGTGCCAGAGTTTCATTGTTTTTTAAAGAAAAGATTAGTAATGGTCCCTATGTCTCAAGAAAATTCAGTCCGTGGTTGGTTGAATTCCAAGGCACGGAATCTGAGAATACAGAAGCCTGGCTGTGCTTTCATTCACTAGGCACTAACTTTGCACCTTCCCTGTGCTAGAGGAGAGCTAAGGATCTCACGTGTTCAGGTGTGACCTTCCAGGGAAGAATGTTCTATATTATTTTATTATTTTCTGATACTGAAGCATTAAAAGTAAAATGATCCTAGATTTTCATCAGTTTCTTCTCTACATTTCTAACTTTCTCATAATTTACATAACCCCAGAAACTCAAGGGACTAGGAGAACTTTTTAAAAGACTCTATGAATGAAGGATTGAAATAGCTAATGGGCTAGTGAGTGAGGACAAAGAAAATTAAGGAATTATTATTCTCTTTTCATTTTAAACAAAGGATTCTTTCCTAAACAAAGGATCTCTTATACTTCACTAGTGAAGCTTAATTACGATGTGGGAGTGTTGTGCAGTTTCTTTGGGAAAGGAGTGTGAATATCTCTACTCTCTTGGCCAAAATGACCACCAGGAAATTAATTCATCATTCATTCATCTATCAACCATTCAACAAGTATTTATTGAGCACTTAATATGTGTTAGGGCTTTCCTGGTGGCTCCAGACAGTAAAGAATCTGCCTTCAATGTAGAAGACCTGGGTTGAATCCCTGGGTCAGAAAGATCCCCTGGAGAAGGGAATGGCAGTCCATTCCAGTATTCTTGCCTGGAGGATTCCATGGTCTGAGGAGCCTGGTGGGCTACAGTCAATGGGGTCGCAAAGAGTTGAACATGACTGAGCGACTAATACTTTCAGTATGTATTAGGTGCTATTTTAGGCACTGGGCATATGGCAATGGATAGAACTTTTTTTTTTTTTAAGGAAATGTGTTTGTATTTATTTATTTTTGGGTGCACAGGGTCTTCATCACTGCACGTGGGCTCTCTCTAAGTTGTGGCACGCAGGCTTCTCATTGCAGAGGCTTCTCTTGTTGCCGAGCACAGGCTCTAGTGTGCGCCAGCTTCAGTAGGTGTGGCACATGGGCTTAGTTGCCCTGTGGCATGTGGGATCCTCTCAGACCAGGGATCAAACCTGTGTCCTCTGCATCGGCAAGCAGATTCTTAACACTGGACCACCAGGGAAGCCCTGGATAGAACTTATAAAAAAAACTATATCTTCATAGACTTCATATTCTGGTGCGGGGAAAAGACAATCAATACAATAAGTATATAAAACATATAAATATGTATGTCAGATCGTCATAAGTCCTAAAGAGAAAATGAAATCAGGGACATAGTGGAGTGAAGGGTTTCCATCAGGGGAGAAATTTTGAACAGAATGACTAGGAAGGCCCCAGGAGGAAGGTGGCATTTGAAAGCCCTGAAAGAGGTGAGGGAGTGAGCTGTCAGATACCTGGGAGAAGAGCACTGTGGGCAGAAGGGACAGCGAGGGCAAAGGCCTCAGGGCACGAGAGTTCAGGGAACAGAAGCCAGACCCCTGTGGCTGGAATAGAATGAGAGGTGAGAAGCATGCGAGGGCATGAAGAGAAGGAGGTGGGGGCCGAGTCACAGGGGGCCCTGAAGTCATCCTGAGAATTCTGGCTTCTGCTTTCACAACAGCACACACGTCCTCGGTGCCCCAGGGCACCATGCTGAGGATCTCTGGCAGCTGTTTGGCTCTTCTTGACTGTGTCAGGGGCAAGAGGATGAAGGGAGACGTGTTAGAGGCTCTGTGATGATTCAGACAAGAGGTGGCAATGGCCTGGACAGGATGGCAGGGGCAGCAGCTGGATATATTCTGAAGGTAGAGTAAGCAGGATTCACTAAATGGGATGTGGAATATGAAATAGAGGAGTTACGACTAACTCTAGGATTTCTGGTCTGAGCAGTTGGAAGAATCAAAGTTTCATAGCAGACTTACAGGCAATCTCAGGAGTGTGATTCTGGATCCATAGGGTTGGGTTCTAGACACCTATCAAGCCTGGTATTCAATTTTAAAATTATTTGTTTATTTTTGACCACAATGCATGGCATGTGGGATCTTAGTTCCCCAACCAGGGATCGAACCCATGCTCCCTGCAATGGAAGCACAGAGTCTTGACCACTGGGTCACCAGGGAAGTCCGTTGCATGGTATTTGATTTCCTTCTATGACTGCCTAATGAATTACCGCAAACCTGGTGGCTTGAAATAACCAAATGTATCCTCTCACAGTTCTACAGACCAGAAGTCCGAAATTCGTTTCAGTGGATGAGATCGAGGTGTCAGCAGGGCCACCACAGGGCTTCAGGAAAGAATCGGTTCCTTGCAGCTTCCAGCTCCCAGTGGCTGCTGGCATTCCTGGGCTTGCGGCTGCAGCACTGCAAGCTCTGCTTCCATGGTCACGTGGCCTTCTTGTCTTCTGTGTGTCAGGTCTCCCTGCCCCTTCCTCTTGTAAGGTTACAGGTGATCGCATCTCAGACCCACCCAGATCAACCAGGAGCATCTCCGTGTTTCCGTATCTTTAACATAATCACATCATCATCCGCTGCCCTTTGCCATTTAAAGTAGCACACATAGGTGGCAGGAGCTATGAGGCGGATATGTTTTAAGGGCCATGCCTCAGCCTACCAGACATCCAAGTGGAGGAGATGTTGCATAAGAAATTCCGTATATGAGTCTGGATTTCAGGGAAGAGGGACAAGCTGGAGGCATAAATCTACAAGTCATCAGTGTTTACAGTCATGAGACTGGACCACCCAGGGAGTGCCTATAAAAGAACAGGATGTCCAAAACCCAGGCCAGGGCCCCTCCAGGGTTCACAAGTGTGGGATATTGGGAGAATTCAGCAAAGGAGACTGAGAAGGAGCAGATGGAGAGGCCAGAGGAAAACTGGGAGGCTTCTGAGAGGCACCCATAGGATGCTTCTGAAACAGCAGAGAGTAATCGACTATATCAAATACACTGATGGGTCCAGTAACATGAGATCTAAGAGTACTGGGTTTAACAATGTGGAGGTCACTGTCAATCTCAGCAAGGGCAGTTTGAATGCAGAGAAGGGGTCAAAAGTCTGATGGGAGAGGTCTCAGGAGAGAATGGAGAAAGGAACAGGAAATAGCAAGCACTGGCAACTTTTCAAGATGCTTTGCCCTGGAAGGCAATACCCAAAACAATCCCCTTACCTGTCTTCACTTTCAGAATAACTGCAAGAACAGCCATTGGAAATGTTTTAGCTCAAATTCTAGGATTCCGAAAATAGGTGGATGCTGAAGATATCACCTGACTGTTTCATCCAAGGTCTGCCTCGTGAATCCTTCTTTACCATGAAGGCTGACTGCATTCTGAAAACTCCCCATGAAAGAGTTGTCCTGAAGTTGAAACCCTTAGTCTCTGTGGTCAGAGGGACCACACCCTCTCCCAAACCCCAAACACAAGCAGGGAGGCTCTGACTCTTAGAGATGTGCTGTGAAACCCCCTCCCAGGCACTGAAAGATCTTTAAATAACAAAATTTCCAAGCTGGTGGGAGCCACGCACCATAGTACACACACTCCGGAGATGTAGAGCTAATTAGCCTTGAACTAGGCAACTTTCCAAGTCTCTCAGAGAAGTTTATTTATGCCTCATATAACTGAGGGCAATGACTACAGTCTTTGATTTTAATTCCACATTTGAGAAGGTGTGAGGCATTCCTTTAATGCTGACGGAGAATGGCATGGGTAAATTAGCACAGGCTTGCAAGGAGTTAGTTAAGGAAAAGTATACGACTCTCTCACGAGTTTCTAGAAGACACCATAGTGTAGTTTTCAGAACCATGACACCTAAGGAGACAAGACCAGACTCCAACAAGGCTGGAGGGATGGTATTAGTTGTCCTTAACTGAGTGCTTATTCTGTGACAAATACAGCACCAGATGCTTTGTGCTTTATTGCTGAATCCTCATAAGAGTCTTGTGAAGCAGTTACTTCTATTAAACTCATTTTAAACCTGGAGGGAAATGAGGTTCAGGGAAGTCACAGGGCTTCAGGCCGTTCCCATGGGAACTGCAGGTGAATGCAAAACCATAGCAGGTAGATCCTTGTCTACGGAAGTGAAATGCCTGCAGTTCACCAAACAAGATGGAACCAGGGCTTCAGGGAAAAAACCAACCTGCTTCATTGCCCTACTTCCGAAAATGCTTTGGCGATAGCCAACATCCTTTAAAAGTCTCCTCTGGAAAAAGAAAATGAAATTCTTCCTTTGTGAATTGAGACAGAGCCACAAGTGACCTAGAAGGTATGGGATTCGGGGTGCTCCTTATGTAAAAGAAACCTTGTAATTACAGATATTCATTTCTAGACAGAGCAGTCCTCTGAGTTTATTGAGGGAGACTGGGATTTGGTTATCAGCCCAGTGGACTGTGCATGTTAAAGAGGGAAAGAATGGATTTTTTTCCCCCTATGGCAGTTATTTTAATAAGGTCAAATTTAATATAACACCAGTGTTTAAATACCCCCAGAGACTAAGTGGTGCATGTGCTTTGGCATATGAATGGAAGAACTACTGGTTTCCAGAAACTTAATGGGTTACCCAAGGCCAGATTTAGGCAACAGTTGTCAAAGAAAAGTGATCTGCAATAGTTCTTTTGATCAACACCTTCTTTATTTAGGAAACCCCAGACAGTCTCAGGTTTCTGCTACCTGCAAGTAGAAAAAGCAAGGGAATTCCAGAAAAACATCTACTTCTGCTTCATTGACTACATGAAAGACTGACTATGCAGATGATAACAAACTGTGAAAAATTCTTAAGAAAATGAGAACACCAGACCACCTTACCTGTCTCCTAAGATACCTGTATGCAGGTCAAGAAGCAACAGTTAGAACCAGACATGGGAACAACAAACTGGTTCAAAATTGGGAAAGGAATATATCAAGGCTGTATATTGTTACCCTACTTATTTAACTTCCATGCAGAGTGCATCACACAAAATGCTGGGCTGGATGACTCACAAGCTGGAATCAAGATTGCTGGGAGAAATATCAACAGCCTCAGAGATGCAGATGATACCACTAAAATTGAAGAGAAACTGAATAGCCTGTTGATGAAGGTGAAAAAGGAGAGTGAAAAAGCTGGCTTAAAACTCAACATTCAAAAAACAAAGATTATGGCAACCAGTTCCATTTCTTCATGGCAAATAGAAGGGGAAAAAGTGGAAACAGTGACAGATTTTATTTTCTTGAGCTTCAAAATTATGGCAGATGGTGACTGCAGCCATGAAATTAAAAAACACTTGGTCCTAGCAAGAAAAGCTATGACAAAACTAGACAGAGTATTAAAAAGCAGAAACATCACTTTGCCAACAAAGATTCATACAGTCAAAGCTATGGCTTTTCCAGTAGTCATGAGTGGATGTGAAAGTTGGACCATAAAGAAGGCTGAACGCCAAAGAATTGATGCTTTCTAACTGTGGTGTTGGAGAAGACTCCTGATAGTCCCTTGGGCAGCAAGGAGATCAAACCAGTCCAGTCCAGTTCAGTCGCTCAGTCGTGTCCGACTCTTTGCGACCCCATGAATCGCAGCACACCAGGCCTCCCTGTCCGTCACCAACTCCCAGAGTTCACCCAGACTCACATCCATTGAGTCAGTGATGCCATCCAGCCATCTCATCCTCTGTCGTCCCCTTCTCCTCCTGCCCCCAATCCCTCCCAGCATCAGAGTCTTCTCCAATGAGTCAACTCTTTGCATGAGGTGGCCAAAGTACTGGAGTTTCAACTTTAGCATCATTCCTTCCAAAGAACACCCAGGGCTGATCTCCTTCAGAATGGACTGGTTGGATCTCCTTGCAGTCCAAGGGACTCTCAAGAGTTTTCTCCAACACCACAGTTCAAAAGCATCAATTCTTCGGTGCTCAGCTTTCTTTATAGTCCAACTCTCACATCCATACATGACCACAGGAAAAACCATAGCCTTGACTAGACGAACCTTTGTTGGCAAAGTAATGTCTCTGCTTTTGAATATGCTATCTAGGTTGGTCATAACTTTTCCTTCCAAGGAGTAAGCGTCTTTTAATTTCATGGCTTCAGTCACCATCTGCAGTGATTTTGGAGCCCAGAAAAATAAAGTCTGACACTGTTTCCACTGTTTCCCCATCTATTTCCCATGAAGTGATGGGACCGGATGCCATGATCTTCATTTTCTGAATGTTGAGCTTTCAACACTGGATATTCATTGGAAGGACTGATGTGAAGCTGAAGCTTCAATACTTTGGCCACCTGATGTGAAGAGCTGATTCATTGGAAAAGACCATGATGCTGGGAAAGATTGAGGGCAGGAAGATAAGGTGGTGACAGAGGATGAGATGGTTGGATGGCATCCCGACTCAATGAACATGAGTTTGAGCAAACTCCAGGAAAGAGTGAAGGACAGGGAAGATTGGTGTGCTGCAGTCCATGGGGTCGAAAAGAGTTGGACACAACTTAGTGACTGATCGACAACAACAACCTGCAAATAATCCCAGCTACCCAGGCCCCCCACCTATGGAGGCCCCAGTCCTGCCCCCTCTTGCTCTCATTAGAATTTGTGTCCTGGACGTGATTTTTTGAGCTTCCTCCGAGGTGACCAGTAAACTGATTAGAACAGCGGGCTGGTGTTTTTCAGGGAGGAGAAGCACTTTCAGGTGCTGCGGAAGCCACAGTCAATAGCAGTGGCTTATCTTCCTTTATCCAGCTTTGGACCCACCTCTGAAATTGGCCATACTTTCCCATGCCATGTACGATCCATTGAGCATCTAAGAGATATACGCCAAGAAAGTCATGCATGCAGAGGATTCACTTATATAAAATGATCTTCACGGATCTGGTCATTATTTAATAGGAATTAGTTTCTCAAATCCAAGTGAGAGACTAATAAGACAAAACTTACTCTCTGAAAAGATTGCTTTTCCTACCCCAAACCTTCACCCACATTGCAAAACAAAAGCCGAACTCGTATACACACAGCCCAGCACTGTAATTCAGTGTCTGTGCTTCAGTATCACACCGAACCAGGTCAGTTACCTGTTTCTGTTACTTGTTAACGGATAATTGACTGACATCAGGTGGCAAGTTTCCTCATCTACAAGACCAAGGTGGTAATAGTTCATGCCCCAAAAGGGCTTTGTGCAAATCAGATGTAGTAACTCAGTACCGTGCTTGGCTTCAGAAGATGCTAGCCCCAGGACCATCACTCTTTGAATAATAATAGCTATACTTATTGTGTAGTTCACCCATTAGTTACCACTCCTCTAAGGAAGGAAGCTTGGAACATAGGTTAACTCATTTAATTTTCACAACCTTACAATGTATAGTAGGGAGATGGCGAAGGACAGGGTGGCCTGGCGTGCTGCAGTCCATGGGGTTGCCAAGAGTCAGACGCGACAGAGTGACTGAAGAACAACAATACTGATACTGTTGTCCCCATTTGAAAGAGGAGCAAAGGAAGTTAAGTGATTTACCTAGTTAAGAGGAGCACAGAGAAGTTAAGTGATTTACCAAAGCAACACAGCATGTAAATGGCAAAGCACAACTCAAGCCCTAGTAGTTGGGCTCCAGGGTCCGAACTCTCTACCGCAACCACCAAGCTCTATGCCACTGGACGGGGGCTTATGGAAGGCACACAAGTTGACCCCCATCTTATATCAAGGAAAAGTTGTGAGGCAGAGAGAAGATTATATGTGAACTCTGTCCCCAAAAGGAAAAAGATAATATGTGAACTCTGTCCCCAAAAGGAAAGAGTAAGCAATTCTCAAGCCTAGAGGAGACGTCCACTGGGGGGGGGGGGTTCTCAAATCTGCAAGTCAAGATCTGAGTTTCTACAGTGTTGTGAGATTTAAGGGGAGGGTGTTCCTCACCATAAATGAACACAGGTCACCATGAAGTTAGGAACGAAAGAGATATTCTATAAAAAGTGCTAAAGAAAGAAGGGTGGGGCAGGAGGGGAAAAGGAAAAGAGGAGGAGGAAGGGAGTAATAGTCCTTCAGTTGTAATTCACACGCAGCTCAGGATCTAGCAGTGTTTATGGGGACAGCCTGTCCAATAACACACACAATACACAATGCTCTCAGGATCTGTAGGATGTTGAAATGTTTTCTTGAACGAGATTCACAAAGGGAATTCTTGTTGTTTGACGTTCCTTCAGGTTTGTTAGGCCACAATGGCCTGTGCGAATTGCTGTGTGCCACAGGGCAGTGATTAGTGTATATTCCCACTGGCTGTATTTATTCAAGCCCAAGTCTTGACTCTCCAGTTTGGATACTGCTATGTATGCCTCCTACTTAATTCACTCATTTGATACTTGGGCAAGGAAAGGAGGAGGGGAAAGAGAATATCCTTTGTGGAGATTTTGCCTAAAATTTTCTTTTCAATAACTCTAAGGAAATTTTCCAACTTGTGGTTCTTTTCAAAAGCATCTCATCTTTTAACAAAATCTCTTTAAAGTTGCATCAAGAGAAGAGAGCATAACTTGGGAATTCATCAAGATAAAGTCTGGGCTTCACCAAAACTATTAGCTGTTGACCCTGTGAACATTTCCTGGCCGAGTGGACAAAGCCAGACCCAGGGTCCGCAGAGAGAGTAAAAGGCCCCCAAGGTGTTGGCCCCTCCGCCTTATTTCCGGGAGTACATCCTGTTGCCATGGGAATGAAAACCCTTCAACTATTGTTTCCAGCGGCTGGCTACACGCAGGGAAACGCTAGTATTATTACTATTATTTTGCAAATAGCATCTATAATTTCCACCAACAAATTCTGAAAACCTATAACCACTTCAGAGTAGAAGGGAACAAATAAATTGCTTTTCAGTTTCTTTTCCTTGCAGTTGTCCTTTTTGAGGGAAATTAGAAATTATAAAGCAGGAGAATGGGCAATGAGTTCTCATCAGTTGTGAGTTGCAAGCTAACCATCTACGCTGTATCCTTGCTATCAGGTACTCGAAGGTCTTCCTTGGGCTGACCGAGTCTTTTGCAGTAGATCCATGAATTGCCTTCCAGGCTTCTAGATCTGCTTGCCTGGTGACCTTAGAGCTGAGAAGGGCCACACGCGCTCTGTAGAGGCAGCTGCTCCAAAGTCAGCTTCCTGCTCCCTGGGCAGCACGTGGCCAAGCTGCTGCACCCCCACTCCCAGCCTCTTTTTTAATTTCCTAAAGGACTTCTTTGACCACACAGATAAACTTCATTTAAATTCAGGCACACACACCCACAGGCTGATCGACAGAGAGACCATGAATTGAATGATAAATAATACATGCAGACAAAGACAACACCAGTGCTTATTTGTGGATGAAAGAACACTAGAAATTATTTTTGATGGAAATATAAAGATTAAATTCATGCACGGAGTGGGGGAGGAAGTATTTTTTTAAAGCTCCTGAAGAAACAACCTTATTGTTTCACATTCCAAAAGGAGCTTTCTCTCTCGAGTTGGGAATTCAATGGGCACTGGTAATTCAAGCCTCAGTGAAGATGCTTGTCCACCAAGGATAGAGCCCAAGGGAGCAGAAACAGAACTTAAATCTAAGATAGGCAACCTGCTGGTGGGAAGGTCTGGAATCTGTCTCCCTTCTTCCAGTGATTTTCTTTGGGGTACTATGTCTTTTCAACTTCCAAGTCATATAGACAAATGCTATTATGTCCCACCATCCACAATGATGGGAACAGGGTTGGGAATATAACCCAAGTCCCACTGAGACCCAGTTGCTGGAATCGACTCTCCTTTCACTGACGTTTCCAGCCTCTGAGATATAAGCCTGTAGCTGCTGGTGTTCATGTGATCAGGAGATCCTGCCTTGAGAACACTGGAGAACTTTTCTGGTGGTCCAGTGATAAAGAATCCACCTGCCAATGCAGGGGACACGGGGTCGATCCCTGGTCTGGAAAGATTTCATATACCTTGGAGCAACTAAGCCCATGAGCCCCAACTACTGAAGCCCCTGCTAGTATACTAGGGCCTGTGCTCTGCAACAACAGAAAGAAAGAAAAGAAAGTGAAGTCACTCAGTCGTGTCCGACTCTTTGCGACCCCATGGACTGTAGCCTACCAGGTTCCTCCGTCCATGGGATTTTCCAGGCAAGAATACTGGAGTGGATTTCCATTTCCTTCTCCGGGAGATCTTCCTGATCCAGGGATTGAACCTGGGTCTCCCGCATAGTAGGCAGACGCTTTACCATATGAGCCACCAGGGAAGCTCTCAACAGAAGCCACTGCAATGAGAAGCAACTAGAGAGTAGACTCTGTGTAGCAATGAAGATCCAGTGCAGCTATACATATGAAGAGCACAGGAAAACTGAGCCAAGAAACAGAAAGCTCCAGATTCCTCCCAATTGTGTAGTGTGAGTGCCTGGGTTCAACCATTCCTGAAGCTAGACTGGAGTGAAGTGAAAGTTGCTCAGTCATGTCTGACTCTTTACAACCCCATGGACTGTAGCCTGCCAGGTTCCTCTGTCCATGGAATTCTCCAGGCAAGAATACTGGAGTGGGTTGTCCTTCCCTTCTCCAGGGATCTTCCCAATCCAAGGATCAAACCCAGGTCTCCGGCAGTGCAGGCGGATTCTTTACCGTCTGAGCCACCAGGGAAGCCAGACTAACCTCAACATTTTTTACATAAGCCAATTAATTCAGCCATCTCATCCTCTGTCATCCTCTTCTCCTCCTGTCCCCAATCCCTTCCAGCACCAGAGTCTTTTCCAATGAGTCAACTCTTCGCATGAGGTGGCCAAAGTATTGGAGTTTCAGTTTCAGCATCAGTCCTTCCAATGAACACCCAGGACTGGTCTCCTTTAGGATGGACTGGTTGGATTTCCTTGCAGTCCAAGGGACTCTCAAGAGTCTTCTCCAACACCACTTTGTATGTATACATATATATGGTTAGCAAATAAACATATTTGCTATTTATTAAGGAATATCAAAGCAAAAAAACAACAAAAAATAGGTGAACATGTTACTTTTGGAATATATTATTTTTTGTTATATATTATTTATTTTTATTTTTGAATATATTAATTTTATAAGTTAAGAGAAAACATGATGCACCAGTTATTTCCAATATTCTAGGCCATATGAATATGCCTACTCATCCAGAAGTATTTTTCAGTTATTTAATGTAATTTTCTGAAGGGAAAAGCAGTAATAGCTTTGTGCTTAGTCACTCAGTTGTGTCCAACTCTTTGCTCTCCCATGGACCATAGTCCACCAGGCTCCTCTGCCCATGGGGACTCTACAGGCAGGAATACTGGAGTGGATTGCCAGTATTCTTGCCAGTATCTCCTCCAGGGGGTCTTCCCAACCCAGGGATCGAACCCAGGTCTCCCACATTGCAGGCAGATTCCTTACCAACTGATTTCCTTACCAGGAAAGCCCAATAATAACTTTAAAATGTTTAAAATAACAGGCATCAACTTAAATGTTATTGCATGAACTCAATGGTCTGATTGTATATGAGTACATAATTGTAGAATATCTCTGATTATTATAGTTGCTATTGAAAATTATTCTTTTGATGTGAATATAACTGAAAATAAAACAAATAAGTGATAAAATGAAAGAAAATAAATGTACAAGTCAGATCACGTCATTTCTTGGCTAAAAATCTCTCCATTTCCCCCAGGAAAAGTGAAAGTTTGAAGGGTCAGAACAAAGAATGATTATGACACATTTCAACCAGATAAAGAAATGAAATCAAAGGGCAACATTTTGGCTTTTTTTTTTTTTTTTTGCCTAGTTGAAAGGTGAGTGCAAAATCCAGCAGAAAATATAAGTACACTGATATTCAAAGTTTCATACGGCAAAAACTATCAAACATTTTGAAACAAAGGAGAGGAGACTTGAAGCATCATGGGGATAAAGTAAGAAGCACTGGACTGACGTGGGATTGTCTGGACTTATACCCCAGCTCTACCCCTTTAACTAGCTGTGAGAGGCTGGACAAATCACTTCCCTAAGTCTCAGTTTTCTCATCTGTGAAATGGGGGTGCTAACATTACCTACCTTATCATTTGACAATTAAATGAGATAATACGTGTAATCAATTGGGTTGACTAAAAAGTTCGTTTGGGTTTTTTGTAAGCTGTTTTTCGTAAAATTCATTCAAGCATAACCCAAATGAATTTTTGGCCAACCCCACACTTAAAACTTGCTTAACATAATGTGGGAGTTCAACAAATGCTGTTAGTAGATATCGTGTTTATACCTATTATCTATGTGTTAAAGAAAAAATTTCAGATATTTTAGTTATGAGAAAGTATCAACATATTACCACAATCATGCTTACAAGGAAAAAGGCCCTAGTACTCCAAATCAGAGATAGTCTATTGGCAAAGAGAATGGTGCATATAACATTGTCAGATACAAAAGAAAAAGAATGCCTGATTAAAGGTCTCTGAAATCTTTTCTGACAACCAGCTGAAGTCAGCTGGGTGGGTAAGTAACTAATTTCCTAGACCCAATTTTCATCTCATTAAAATTCAGCAAAAAATCACATAAGCATTTCTTTTCTAGGAGGAAGCTATGGGCTTTTATCACACAGAAAGATTCTACCCCAAACCAGACTTGGAACAATTTTCTGTTACAGAAGAGAAGTGCACTGAAGCATACCACTCTCTCACTGTTTCCTTGGAAGTTCTCTGTATAGGGAATGTGATGGTGAGTCACATTATCATCTCAGAATAATGAGAAGGAGGCCTCACTCCCAGAGCAGACCAAGTTTATGTGGTTAGGTCATATGACATGACAGCAGAAGAGTGGGAAAGGGAATCTCATTCATAATAACAGTTCAATGGTATTAGTATCATGGAAAGAATATAGTATTTGAGTCAAACAGACTTTAGAGTCAAATCCTGGTTTAGTCAAGTTACCTAACCTCGCTTGGTCTTGTTTTACTTAGCTGAAAATAAAGATGATGATCTCTGTCTCAAAGGGTTATTGTGTAGATAAGGTAAGACAAAGTATTTTTCAAATACCCAATGTGTTGTGTGTTATATAAACTCAAGATAATATTCATCTTTCCTTTTTCTTTCTCTTCCCTACCTGCAATGCCCACTCTAGCTAGAAATTTTCAATTAAAAAATATTTATTTCTATTTATTTATACTATTTGGCTGTGCCAGGTCTTCATTGCAGCAGCTAGGATCTTTGATCTTCATCGCAGCATGCAGGATCTTCAGTTGCAGAATGTAGAATCTAGTTCCCCAACTCAGGATTGAACCTGGGGCCCCCTGCATTTAGAGCATAGAGTCTTAGCCACTAGACCACTGGAGAAGTCCTCAGTTTATATATCAAATAACAACCCATTAAGTCTCCAAGCTAGCAGTCACTTTCTCATTTCCTGCTTTTATTAGGAATTCTCAGGAGGGGAGCAAAGTTAGCAGGAATTAGACTCTCCCATGTACTCCAAATGGGTACACTTACCACAACAACCTATAGCTTGCATCTAGGGTATTACCTTCTAATGGTCATGACATGTCCAATCTTCAGAGCTCAAAAACTAGGGGAGGCTCCTAATGTGTCTGGGAGAATGGCCCTCTCTCCCACCTCTGGGCCAGGCTTTGTAACTTGAATTTATGTCCACAGTCTGAGTGGTTCCAACCAGCTCCTGACAAGATTCCTCCACTCCCAAGCACAGCACTCACCTGCTCCCTGGACTGGATGGGGACAGATGTTACAGGATCTCCTCCACCTCATCTTCTTTTCTTGCTTCCGTTTGCAAAGTCAAAATTCCCATATGTTAGATTAGAAGCAAACACGGTGGTGGTGTGTATTTGGGGGAGAAGGTGGAGGAGAGGGTCACTTATTGAAAGCAGTCAGTTCAATAAGCCCAGAATAAACCTTTATGGAATATTCTGAATTTGAAAGATGTCCAAGGAGGGGAGAAAATATAGACTCAATCATGATTATGTTCTTGGTCAACTGAAAAAAGGACCCTCATCCCTAAGGCCAGAGCAGTTATGTCTCTTTCTGTATTATATCCTCCATATACTTGCACAGAATGGAACATCAACAGTTACGGAAAATATGAATGAATTAGTGAATATTCTTCTTTAGCTAACTTAATATATGCTCAAAATATGTGCTTTTTTTGAGTTTTATAATGTATTTTAATATCTATCTAATGAAGTGAATGCTTCATTTCCTAAAATAGATGTGGCCAGGGGATTATAAAACATTTGGTACATTTATTCTGCAATTTGGAATTCTATTATGTGAATTTTCGGAAGATGTGATTCTTGTTAGACCAAAACATTGTTGATGAAGTATCTGAGCGCTAAAAGTGATGGTTTCCTGTGTGAGTGAGAATATAAAACATGTGCCTTGTCAAAATTAGAGACTGGGCTCAGATCAATCAGAGACTCAATGAAGAAAAACAAAGTGGTTTCCACATGAACAGATATGGAGCAAGCAGAGGATTGGCACCGTTGATCTGGCTGAGTATGAGTCATAAATGGTTTGGAAGTCCACGGAGGGCCCCAAGGCAACAGCAGAGCCTGATGTATCGGGCTGGGCTGCAGGAACTTCAAGGTCAAACAGGCATGAGTTCACTGTTTGATTTGGCCTTTGGTACAAACCCAGTGGGGATACTAAGTGTATTCTTCAAGTTCCAAATTTCAGTATCAATGTAAACCAATTAAAGAAGCTTCTGAGGAAAATAAGAACGATAAAAGTTTCGAAAAACAAGTCTTAGGAGGAAATACGAAAAAGATGGCCTATGTTTGGTTTTTAAGGAGACAGATGAAGGGGAGTCATGAATCTTTAGGTGCGTAAAATTACTTTACAAAGAGGATAAAATGATTTCTTGTTTCTTATTTAAAAAAATATCTATTTAGTTGACTGCTCTTAGTTGCAGCATTCGAGATCTTTCGGTTGCCCATGCAGACTCTTTAGTTGCAGCAAGTGGACTCTTAGTTGCAGTGTGTGGGATCTAGCTAGCTCCCTGACCAGGGAAGGAACCTGGGCCCCCTGCACTGGGAGTCTGGAGTCTTAGCTACTGGATCACCAGGGAAGTCCTGATTTATTCTCTAAAGTGAAGTAAGTCAGAAAGAGAAAGACAAATCCCATATGAGATCACTTACATGTTGACTCTAAAATATGACACAACTGAGCTCATCTACAAAAGAGAAACAGACTCACTGACCCTAGAGAACAGACTTATGGTTACCAAAGAGGAAAGGGGTAGAGGAGGGATAATTAGGAGTATGGGATTAGCAGATACAGACTACTATATGTAAAATAGATAAGCAACAAGGAACTACTCTATAGCACAGGGAACTATATTCAATATTCTGTGATAAACCACAATGGAAAAGAACACATATATATGTCTATAACAGAATCACTTTGCTGTATAGCAGAAACTAACACAACTTTCCATATACAGTGGAGACTTGAAATAATAAAGGCATGGTGTCAACTTTGCTTCATGAGCACCAATAAAGCCATGATGTAGGCAAGGAAGACAAACATTAGTGCAGTCTGCTCCACCTGGGGCAGAAGCTGGCCCTTAGTCAACATATTACTCAAATTACATCAAGGCTGTATATTGTCACCCTGCTTATTTAAATTCTATACAGACTATATCATGCAAAATGTCAGACTAGATGAATCACAAGCTGGAATCAAGATTGCCAGGAGAAGTATCACTAACCTCAAATGCAGATGATTCCACTATAATGGCAGAAAACAGAGGGACTAAAGAGCCTCTTGATGAAGGTGAAAGAGAAGAGTAGGAAAGCTGGCTTAAAACTCAGCATTCAAAAAACTAAGATCATGGCATCGGGTCCCATCACTTCATAGCAAATAGATGGAGAAAAAGTGGAAACAGTGACAGACTTTATTTTCTTGGGTTCCAAAATCACTGCAAATGGTAACTGCAGCCATGAAACTAAAAGACACTTGCTCCTTGGAAGAAAAACTATGAACCACTTAGACAACATATTAAAAAGCAGAGACATTACTTTGCCAACAAAGGTCCATCTAGTCAAGGCTATGGTTTTTCCTGTGGTCATGTATGGATGTGAGAGTTGGACTATAAAGAAAGCTGAGTGCCAAAGAATTGATGCTTTTGAACTGTGGTGCTGGAGAAGGCTCTTGAGAGTCCCTTGGATTGCAAGGAGATCAAACCAGTCAATTCTAAAGGAAATCAGTCCTGAATATTCATTGGAATGACTGATGCTAAAGCTGAAGCTCTAATACTTCAGCCACCTGATGTGAAGAATTGACTCACTGGAAAATACCCTGAAGCTGGGAAAGATTGAAGGCAGGAGGAGAAGAGAGCATGAGATGGCTGGATGGCCTCATCAACTCAATGGACAGGAGTCTGAGCAAACTCCAGGAGATAGTTAAGGACAGGAAAGCCTGGCCTGATGCAGTCCATGGGCTCGCAAAGAGGCAACACAACTGAGTGACTGAGCAACGGTCGCTCAAAAGCTCTGTTTTTCCTCCACTAGGATAAACGAAATCTACCTTCACAGAAACCTCAGCAGGAGGAAACAATTCTTTATCCTCTCACACAGACGGACAGAAGGTATCAAAATAAAAATATTAATACATTCTAGGAAAAAGCAGTTGAGTCGAGAGGTTTATGCAGCCACCAGCAATGCCAGTTCCCAAATTCCTGTGTAAGTAAATTGGTAAGGCCTCCAGGGGCTGGAGCAAGTGGGGATCTCTGTCCTCTGTGAACTTACACTTTAATTAGGTTTATGCCTCCCCAGTATAGGCTGAGAACCTATACAAGTTGTTCAAGAAGCCTAAAAAAGCCTTTTTTTTTAATAGCATGCAGCACAATATGGGCCTCCTCTGGTTGTTTAAGCTCCCATACATCACCAGGGACACAGTCATAGTCACTCTATAGAAACCTCATGGCTTTTCTCCTGCTCAGGCCTGCTCTCCCACCCTGGTCCCTTACCCTGCGCATGTCTGTTCTGCCCTGTGTCTGCATTCTCTGTCCAGCTGCCTTCTTCCCTAGTTTACAAGCACGCTACTGTCTCCTCAGATTAACGCTCCTTGTATTGTCTCTGCTTGACCCTTACTTCAGACTTTGCCTCAGTGCTTTCTTTTGGATTTCCTGGGACTGCATGAATGCTGGATTACCCAAGGTTACCCTGAATATTGACTTCCCTGGTAGCTCAGTCGGTGAAGAATCTGCCTGCCATGCAGGAGAGCAGGGTTCAGTCTCTGGGAGGGGAAGATCCCCTGGAGAAGGGAATTGCTACCCACTCCAGTATTCTTGCCTGGAAAATCTCATGACAGAGAAGTCTGGTGGGCTACAGTCCATGAGGTTGCAAGGGGCGGACACAACTTAGTGATTAAACCCACTGTGGATATAAATGAATTCGAAGTATCTTAAAGGGTCATTAAGATGCGAAGTATAGACTTTAGGCCCAGATTCAGAATCTCTAAACCCGCTACTCTGTAAGAATGTGAGGAAAGTAGACGGACGTGCCCTCCCCTCAAAAGGAAAAAGCACTCTCTTTGTTCTGATAAGAACTGGGTCACAAACAATATGCCCCCAGGGGTCAGAGAGACAGTGGAAATGGCTGAAGGGGACCAGGAAGAGGAGTGGTGGGAACTGTGGCCACTGGAGAGCATGCTGTGTTAGTCTGTATTAGTCTGCGAGGCCTGTCATAACAAAGCGCCCCAGACTGGGTGGCTTAAGCAACAGAAATTTATTTTCTCTTAGTTCTGGGGGCTAGAATTCCAAGATCAAGGAGGGGGCAGGTTCAGTTTCTTCTGCCGCCTCTCTTCTTGCCGTGCAGATGGCTGTCTGTTGCTGGGTGCTCACACGTTCTTTCCTCTGTATCTCCCTGTGTTCTAATCTCTTCTTATCAAGACGCCAGTCATATTGGATTAGGGCCCACCACAGTGATCTCATTTTATAATCACCTCTTTAAAGATGCTAATTTCCATATATAGTCACATTCTGAGGCACTGGGAGTTAGGATGTCAACATATGATTTGGGGAGACACAGTTTAGCCCATGACACCCTCCAACAGAGGAGCCATTTCTTGACTTCCACTAAAGTGTGCCATCATAACGAGGGTCCAACATGGATGGTACATCTTATTTCTCAGGAGAAAGCAGAAATCTGGAATTTCACATGAAAGCATCAGTTTAAAAATGTAGACAACTACGTTTTCTTTCTTAAAAAACATTATATGGAAAAAAAATACATCACGTGGGCTGTAGGTGCCACCAGGCAGTCAGTTTCTGACCTCTTCAGTGAGGCATGCGGCTTCCCTTGGCACTTCGCAGCAGGAATGGCCACTTGAGATGCTAGAGATTAGGCATCCTAAGTAGCTGATACCAAAGGCACGTGGGCCAGCCTTGTGGGCTCTTCTCCCAGCAACATGCTGACCTTGATCTTGCAAAGGTGAGAGGGCTGAGCAAAGACCAACCTCAGTAAAGAGTGGAAAGATAAAGAGCGTACCCTAAAGCCGGGGCCCTGGGGTGTAACCTCCTGCCCCAGGCCCCTGATTCTTCTTGAGTTTTTCCGGGCCAGACATGGCACCCCACAACAAGCAGCCAAAGAGAAAAGTGGAAACTCAACAAATGACTATGTGGAAGCCAAAGTATTTAAACTTTTTGCTTTTCACACCACAAGGCTCACCCCTAGCACCAGAGTTCAGTAATCTCACTGACCCACATCAGCACTACTGTCCTCGGGAATAGAGGGATGGAATAAGGGGTTTTTGGTGGAGGACACAGGGATGAATGGGAGATTGGGTCCTCACAGAGCCTACTAAGAAGACCAGTTCCAAGTGCTCATCAGGAAAGCTCTCACAGTCACTCTGACCTGGATCTGTCCCCAAGACAACTCTACAAATGGGCACAGAGAAGAAACCAGGACATTTCAGAAAAGATCTATGATGTCTCTGGGCTTCCTTCAAACACTTGGGTAGAAGAGTCGCGGGCTAAGAGTCGCATCTGACCCTGTGACATAACTCTCCTAGATTCTGTAGAGTCTTGGTAGCTAAACTCCAACCAGCCCAGAGCTGTCTGGTGGGGACCAAGGACTAAGAAGAATGGTAGGTGGGCTTCATCTGTCAAATGGACAGGAGAAAGGTCAAGTCCGGAGAGGCAGAGGTGAAACGAGCAAACTGGATGCATGTGGGCAAGGGCCATCATCTAATTCAAGGAGGCCAAACAGGATTGCACTCATGTGCCAACTCTGACTGGTAGTGGCAGCTGGGAGTTGAACATGACCTGCAGCCTTGTGGGGACACAAGGAAAGAGTGTTGTGATTGATTAGCCCTGTCTGCCCTGGGCACAGGATGGGGAGTGGCCATGACTGTGTCATCTCTGCTCTAGGATGTCAGGCAGTAGCCATCAAATACCTAGGTTTGGAGATGAGAAATATCAAAAGTGCTTCAGCTTTACAAGAAGCTAGAAGCTAGGTGAGGGGTCTTAGTACAAGAAGCCAGAACAGAAACAAGAGATTCTGCATTATTTGCCTAGGGAGCAAAACAAAAGTTTAGGAGCATGGAGGTCAAAGCAGAGATGTGAAAAGCTGAGGGGCTGATTTTGAGAAGCTAATTGATAGCCTACAAGCTAGGAAAATGGTAGGAACCGGTGGTTCTCAATCACCAAAAATAAGGCAGGGGCCAGAACGTAGGTATTACAAATAGGGGAAACGAAAGACTGTAGTGACAACCAGAACACATGTGTGCCTGGAGGATAGTTCACCGGCCAGAGAAGCCAGGCAGCAAGTGCTCTGTGACCAAGGCATGCAGATGTGCAGGTTTGATAGCATGCAGCTGCAGTTGGCTAAGAAAAAGCTGGGTCCTAAAATCACTTTAGGACCCAGCTTAACACAGGTCAGTTTCTGGACTGCAGGCTCACTGATTCACTCAAAGGATTATTTATTAAACAGCTGCACTCTGTCAGGAGCAGAGAGAAAACAAGGCATACTTGGGCCCTTGAGGAGCTCAAACTGAGGCAGGAAAAGCAGAAAGGCCCAAGTCACCATAATGAATGTGCTGGGCACTGTGCTAAAGGTAAACACGGCCTGCAGCACACACCGGGCACAGGGGCAGCAGAAAGTGCTGAAAATGAGCGTGAGCTTGCTGCACAGGAGCCGGGATAACACATGTTTACACAAAACTACCTAACGTGTACTAGGCATCATGATCAATGCTTTATTTACATACATTAATTCATTTCCTGCTCTGAGGGAAGTACTTTGTTATTACCATTTTAGAGATGAAGAAACTGAGGCTTAGAGATATTAAGTCACTTGCTCAAGGTCCCACAGTTAGTTAAATGCAGAGCCACAGTTAGAACCTTTGTGGTCTGCTCCCAGACCTTGTGCCTTGCTGCTTAAGGAATTAGATCTAAAACATCATTCTTTTAAAATTAATTAATTAATTATTTGGCTGCACTGGGTCTTAGTCACGGCAGGTAAGATCTTGCATTGTGGTGCATGGACTCTCTAGTTATAGGGCAGGGGCTCCAGAGGACGCGAGGTCAGTAGTTGCAGCATGTAGACTTAGTTGGTCTGCAGCATGTGGTATCTTAGTTCCCTAACCAGGGATTGAACCCACATCCCTTGCATTGCAAAGCAGGTGCTTAACCACTGGACCACCAAGGAAGTCCCTAAAATGTCATTCTTTAAAGATGTTTCAGGGGTAAAATAGACCTTGGAGTCCATGTAATACAAGTGATACCCCAGACAGGGATAGTTAAGGTGGAACCCTCAAAATCTTGAATTCTTTGATTGTTCTGAACTCTCTGAGACTTCAGAAGCACCCCCCACACTTCTCTATATCCCTAGGACAAAATTAATGGGTACCCAGCAAGGATGCTATTTAATCTGAAACAAAGATAAATCAAGGATAAATGACCAGGACGCTAAGGGCTACCATACCAATAAGAAGCCATGATCCCTTGCCCCATTTCCAGATATGAGCAAGTTTTAAAGACCTAATAATTGAAGGAGAGGTCAGGTCTCCAGGAGGAAGGACCCTGAAACGTCACAGCAAGTGTACCCAGTAATGATTTCTCCAGTCCTTTCCCAAAGAGAAGTGTGACTGTTTGCCACATATACACTGAGGCAAGAAAAATGCCCCAATATTCTGGGGTCTATTGAACCTAAGATCTGACTCAACATTGATAACTGGAGACTCAAAGTATCAACATGGCCCTTCTGTTTTGAGTGAGGATACATCAGTTCCAGGAGGCAGCCAGGCATAAGTCTGGCTTACTGAATCCATGGACCCATTCAATGGTTATTCCCAAGTCTCTAAATGTACAATTCGATGCACATACACCCACACTATTGCCTTGGACTGTGGGGAAATCCAAGTGGAAACCTTTGAAATGACATTTCTTACCAAACCCAGTTCAAAATAGTAATAAATCAAAGACAATATAGTTTCTTAGGGGAATGGGAGGAAAAAAAAAGTAAAGGATCTATATCCATTTACTTTACCAGTCTGGTCTCTACAGAAACCAGACAGGTCCTAAAGGATGACTGTAGATGATACCACTCAACCAAGCCCAAACACAGCTGCTGTACCAGATGTGGGATATTTGTTGAACCAGATGAACATGGCCTTGGGTACACGGAATGTAGCCACTGAACTGGCAAATACCAAAAAAGAGGATCAGAAACAGAAAACTGTATATTCAAACTCTGGTCTGAGGGCTATATCAACTCTCTCACCTGATGTAATATATGTGCTAGTTGCTCAGTCATGTCTGACTCTCTGCGACCCCATGACTGTAGCCGCCATGGAATTCTCCAGGCAAGAATACTGGTGTGGGCATCCATTCCCTTCTCCAGGGGACCTTCCTGACCCAGGAATTGAACCTGGGTCTCCCTCATTGCAGGCAGATTCTTTACCATCTGAGCCACCAGGGAAGCATAACATAGTTCAGAATAAAACCCTGGACTGATTAGACATCCCACAGAATATCACACTGGTTCATTATACTAGTGACATCATGCTAATTGGATTGGATGAACAAGAAGTGGCTAACACGTTGTAGGCCTGGTTAAGCAACATGCATTCTAGAGGGTGGGCAATAAATCCTATGAAGATTCAGGAACATTGGTAAGACTTTTAGGTTCCCAGGGATCTGAGGAATGTCAGGGCATCCAAAATAAGGGATAAATTATCACATCGTGTGCATGGCTCCATGAAGAAAGAAGGCCAACAATGCCTGTTTCCAGTAATGGGTACCTGAGACTTATTAATACTTCACACCACATATGGGATGATAAGAGCATTCCTGGAAGCCACTGCTGCTTGGAAATGGCTACCTGTAACCTAACCATACAAGAAGTGAGTGCAAACCACTTAATACAAAGGCATCCCTAGCTTACCTCCTTTTACCAGGAACACAAAAGGCCAACAACACCCAACACAAGAGGAAGTAAGAGTGCAGATCTGTTTAAAAAGTCTGTCCAGTGAACACAATGCTAGGACCCCTTCCCAGAGCCTTGAGAAGAGTCTATACATGTGAGGAGACCTGAAGTTCAAGTGCCATTAGCTTCTAAGTAAATCCACGGATGGCAAGGAACCAAGAGAAGGAGCATATAGATAAGACTGGGGGAGTGTCAGGCCAAGGCTGGGCTCGATATGAGTGCTTATTTTTTAATGCACTTTTCAGAACCTCTTTCTTATTCCTATGTATATAAATGTTTTCAGTACTGTGGCAACTGCCAAAGGCTTTTCGTTTATACATTTTATCCAACTAGGTTCCATCCAATACTTTCATAATTGGGAACAGTTGGTAAAGTACAGGCACTGGGAGAGGAGGCAGTTTTCCACCCTCATCCAAAAAAAGACATGGAGACCAAGAGTCTGGCCCCTTAACTGCTGCTCTGGGTGGAATCAGAAAGAGCTGGACATTCTTGCCACAGTCTAAAATTCAGGAGTTTTAGACCCAAGCCTGAGAGTTCTCAGGTTCAGTTTTCCCTATTTGCAAATTGATGATATTTACCAGCCTGTGGCTGCTGAATGAGTGGCACTATTTAACAGCAAAATATTAGTATCATTGCTTTTCCTCTTTGATATCACAGGGCAAGATAAATTTATAATATTGTAATTGTTTCCATGGCAGCAAATCATATTGTCCCAAACAGGGGATTTTATGACTTCATGGTTGGATTAAGAAAAAGGAGAAATCAGATTGAGAGTGAGAAATTTGCTCAAGCATAAATATCTTCAACGATAGCAAGGGGAATAGCGCAAATTACAGATAGGCAAAATTGCCTTCAGTTTAAACGTTCTTTTCACAAGTTCATCTTGGTGCAGAAGCCCCCTTCTCCAGGCATATAATTTGGATAATGATGCCTCTTTGCTTGAATTCACAGAAGGCTAATGGTGAAGCTCATCTATTTCGGGAATGCTCCAGCAATGCTAATACTAATTGTTTTGCAGCAGATATCTGGATTTCTGCTGTAAGCGGTTTTGTTTGGCTTTTCTAATTGTTTGGGTTTTTTGTTTTTTTTTTCTCTCTTTAATTCCCGCAAGGTCTTATCTACACAAACGTATTTGAAAAAAACCAATTTCCAGATAAAAATTGGCTTTTTGTCATCTGAAAATCTGTCAAAAGCTCCTTCTCCTCACTAGAGCATCTGCTTTGCTTTTCTTAGGTTCCTATTGGCTTTATTCTCACATTTCCAGAGTCTCTCGCTAGTTTCTATCAGTTTAAGAAGGAGATAAAATTTCTTTCCAATTTTGAAGCCACTTAAATATAACCTCAGTTTCATTTAGCCACAGACAACAAACAGCAACCTGGAACTTTGAAACTCTGCTGTCTCTTCCCTCCCTGCCTCTCCTTTCTTCCTCCTCCTCTTTCTCCCCCTCTTCTCTCTCCCTTCCTTCCCCACCTTCCTTCTCTCTCTCTTCCCTTGCTTCTCTCTCTCCTCATTTCTCCCCAAGCCCATCCCACTCTTGCATTGAAATAGTTCCAGCACCTTCCAAGAGTGATCTCCCCACCTCTCCCTTTTAATCTTCAAATAGCCAGCATCTTGCAAGTTCCCGCTGATTCGTAAAATTTCTTGAGAACCAGTTGGCCAGGAGCACGGCATAGCTTCTACTCTGCACACCCCAGAGATTTGCTGCATCTTATCAAGTTCTCTCAGTGATCTTTCTCCATTCTCACTCTGAAGACTCCACTTTGTTGAATCCTATACAATAAATTATATTGTATAATTGTATATTGTATACAATTGTATATTGTATCCTCAGAGATATTGTAGGTTTGGTTCCAGACCACCACAGTCAAGCAGATAATTCAATAAAATGAGTCACACAATTTCTTGGTTTCCCAGTGAATATAAAAGTTAACATTTACACTATACTGTGGTCATTTAGTGTGCAATAGCATTATGCCTAAAACAGTGTACATACCTTAATTTAAAAATATTGCTAAGTTGTAGTAGTAAAATCAAAGATCACTGATCACAGATTATATATATAATTATTATATAATTATATTATTATAACAAATATAATAATAAGTTTGAAATATGGTGAGAATTACCAAAATGTGAAAGAGAGACATAAAGTGAGCAAATGCTATTGGAAAAATAGCACCGATAGGATTGCTTGACACAGGTTACCCAAACCTCCAATGTGTTTAAAAAAAAAAACACACACAGTATATGTGAAGCACAATAAGTGAAGTGAAAGTGAAAGTCACTCAGTCGTGTCTGACTCTGTGCTACCCCATGGACTGTACAGTCCATGGAATTCTCCAGGCCAGAATACTGGAGTGGGCAGCCTTTCCCTTCTCCAGGGGATCTTCCCAACTCAGGAATTGAACCGGGGTCTCCTAAAGAATCCTGTAGGCAGATTCTTTACCAACTGAGCTTTCAGGGAAGCCCGAAGCACAATAAAGCAAAGCGCAAAGACACGAGCTGTGTCTGGATGCTTCAACATGCTTCCATTAACAAATGCTCTATGATGGTTGGTTTTAATATATGTCAATTTGATATCTTGTTATTTAATCAAATGTTAATCTAGGTGTTTCTGTGAAGGCCTTTGGTTGATGTGGTGAACATCTACAATAGTTGACCTTAAGGAGGTGACCCTGAGCCTTGTTCAATCAGCTAAAGGCCTTAAGAGCAAGAACAGGCTTCTCAAAGAAGAAATTCTGTCAAGACTGTAACGTCTATTTCCAACTGAGTTTCCTAGCTGCTGCCTGCCCTACAAATTTAGGACTTTCCAGAACCCCACAATCATGTGAACCAATTCTTAAATTAAGTCTGTCTGTGTGTGTGTTCTCTGAAGAACCCTGACTGACACATGCATGTAAAGAACACACTAGGTGTTCAGGTGACATGCCGAGCATATACTATGAGAAATAAAGGACACCCCACTCCAGTACTTTTGCCTGGAAAATCCCATGGATGGAGGAGCCTGGTAGGCTGCAGTCCATGGGGTCGCTAAGAGTTGGACATGACTGAGCGACTTCACTTTCACTTTTCACTTTCATGCATTGGAGAAGGAAATGGCAACCCACTCCAATGTTCTTGCCTGGAGAATCCCAGGGACAGGAGAGCCTGGTGAGCTTCCGTCTATGGGGTCGCACAGAGTCAGACACGACTGAAGCGACTTAGCAGAAGCAGCAGCAAGATATGGTTCCGGAGAAGGCAATAGCACCCCACTCCAGTACTCTTGCCTGGAAAATCCCATGGATGGAGGAGCCTGGAAGGCTGCAGTCCATGGGGTTACTGAGGGTCAGACACAATTGAGTGACTTCACTTTCACTTTTCACTTTCATGCATTGGAGAAGGAAATGGCAACCCACTCCAGTGTTATTGCCTGGAGAATCCCAGAGACGGGGGAGCCTGGTGGGCTGCCGTCTATCGGGTCGCACAGAGTCGGACACGACTGAAGTCACTTAGCAAGATATGGTTCACTCCCCTCCAAAGAGTTGTAAGTCATAGGAGAACTAAAACTACCTCCGCCTGCGCCTGCTCCTGCAGGTAACTGGTAGGAGCATGAGATGAAGAAGCCGGTTTGGAGGTTTGAGGAAGGAGAGAAGGCCATTAGTATCTGCTGGGCCAACACGCATTTTGGATGAATGACAACCATGCCAGGCAAAGGCAGAGGGGCATAGAAGGGGGATAGTGAGAATTAAAAGTGAGCCTGAACTTTCTCCAGCGGGGTTCTGCTTGCAGGGTGCAGCCCTTACCTGGATCACCATCTACTTCCAGGAAAAGCCGGCCCTTCCTGAGTGCTCCCTTCATCCATGCTACCATTTGCCTATTCCATGACCGAGAACTTCTGAGAAATCTTTGGTTCATTCCTAATCTTCATTAGTCCAGTTCATTAGCAAATCCTGCTGCCACTTTTGCCTCTTACTATTTAGCCATTCTACCTTTCTTTTTGTACCATCACAGCCTGAGAAGAAACACTGATAAATTCCCATGGGGACAATCTTCCACCGCAGACTTCTTCCCTCTAAATCTGCTACCCTCCTCCACCAACCCTTGCCACGTCAACCAGAATTATCTTCCCCTACTGTTGTCATTTTTGTGTTTTTTTTTTTCTTTTTATTTATTGGAGTATAACTGCTCTACAAAGTTGTGTTAGTTTCTGCACAACAAATGAATCAGCTATGATATACATGTGGCCCCTCCCTCCCACCCATCTAGGCCATCAGAGAGCGCCAAGCTGAGCTCCCTGGGTTATACAGCAACTTCCCACTAGCTATGGTTTTCCACATGGTGGTGTATTTATGTCAAACCTAATTTCCCAATTCATCTCACTCTCCTCTCCCCACCATGGCCACACATCCATTCTTTACATCTGTGTCTCTACTCTTGCCCTGAAACTAGGATCATCTGTACCATTTTTCTAGATTCCCCATACATATGTTAAGATAGAATACTTGTTTTTCTCTTTCTGACTTACTTCGCTCTGTATGACAGCCTCCAGGTCCATCTACGCCTCTGCAAATGACCCAGTTTCATTCCTCCTTATGGCTGAATAATATTGTTTTTATTGAACCATCATTTTTATTTTACTTTTCTTATCCTTCTTGAGCTGGGATTCTAGCAGCTTTCCACATCATCAAAGATAGAGCCAAGGTGCTGATCGTTTGTTTCCGAGGCCAGGGAGCTCTGGCCACCTTTCCTCTTCGCTATGTCCCTCCCCCTTGGCCTGACCTTCTTCTTGCCCCAAACCTGTTCCTAAGCTGTGCCACAGGCTCAGCCAGGCCACCTGGGGAAACTTGCTGAACCAATCCAGTACTCTCACGGGCTTCCCTGGCCCTGACTATATGTAATTCCCACCACTCCCTTTATTGTCCCGTTCACGGGCTCACCCTCATCTATCACTCCCGATCCTGGCATATAAGTGTGATGTTAAGGGAACACACAGGGCCAGGGATAGCCTGAGTCCAGGATCTGGTTTGTCAGCTGTAAGAACGGCTCTTAGTTGAAGCATCTGCTTAGGTTCGTGATCTAAAAATGCAGGGAGGAGGAAGCACTCACGAAATCAGGAAGGCTCCGCACAATGATGTGCTCACAGCTTTAAAAGCAAGAGCCAAGGAGCTTCCCTGGTGGTCCAGTGGTTGAGAATCCACCTTCTCATGCAGGGGACTCAGATTGATCCCTGGTTGGGGAACTAAGATCACAGACTCCTTGGATCAACTAAGTCCTCGGGCCACAGCTACAGAGCCCACATGCTCTGGAGTCTGCCCACAACAACAAAAGATCCCACACGCACCAACTAAGACCCAACGCAGTAAAAAATAAATAACTTAAAAAGTAAAAGCAGTAATAAAAATGCAGCATTTCTACTTTGAAGTTTTGTTAAAAGGCAGTGGGGAGGTGGTGAGGGGTTGCAAGAGGCAAACCCAGTTCTTATTGTAAAAACATCCTGTGAATGTAACAGCCTTCAGTGTGTTGAAGTTACAGGGAAATATATTCCCTCCCCACACCCCAAACCCCTATTCCCATTGCAAAACAGCAAAGTCATGGACCAGGCACTGTGATTTTAGTCTTTCTCTGAACACTCTCCCCCTGGCTCCCGACAGAGTTTGGAGATCATCCTTTGACCTCATTCTTCAGAGGGAACGAACACCATCAGCCTGTGAGCTAACTTGGCCTAAACATCACCCCTGAGACTCAAAACCCGGCTTCAGAAGAGTGGGAAGGGCTGGAGACAAGGAAAGGAGAGAGAGAGGGCAGGAACCTCACTGGTTGTTATTGGAAGGACCAGGTCAGGGGAAGGAAGTCTTCCACAGCCCATAGCCAGATGAAGAAATGGAGAGACAGCTGCCCTCGGAGAGCCGCTGCCACCGAGGAAGGCCGGGCTGGAGACCCTGAGTTTCCCCACAGACCCTGCCTGACCCCCTTCTCTGAGCATCCTCCCACCCCGATCCTCCCCTGCTCAACGCTCTCTCCAGCAGGTATACACTCCCCACAGTTAGAGAGGTTGATGCTAACCTGACTGAACTCTAAAAGCAACCAAGAAGGCTTTAAAAAAAAAATCCTGGTTATCTATTTGGAGGAAATCTGCTAGAGAAATAAAAAGGTAACTCTTTGAGTAGCATCTGCAGCCCTGATGGTTGTGTGCAATGCAAGTGAAACAAATTCTCCGTCCTGAGCTTCTCTACCCGGGAAAAACAAGGAGGAAACGGTCCATCTTGCCTTTGTTTGCGGTGAATTTCAGAATTCCCATCTCTGCTCTTTTTCTGTGCTCTTAGCCAAAGGCAAACCCTGAACCACACACTAGAGGTCGCTGTTCATTACGCTCCAACCTCATCTTCAAGGCGGGTGGGGGAAGGGCTGACCGCCTCTCTTCTCCACGTAGTGGGAGGAGCCTGCAGGCTCCGGCGGCTGGGAAATCTGCTTGGTCACACCCAGGGCAGGTATGTCAGGAGGCCGGAGCCTGCAAGTGCGTTGCTTTTCCTGACACAGGCCGAAGTATAACAAAGGAAAAAAGCAAATTGCCAAAGGTACTTCCAATTGTAAAGTACTGCCTAATTGGTGACCTTTAAAACACTTGCCCTCTCCTCCCCAACTTACCAAATGAAACCACATCCTTCCAAGTGGCCCACCATGAACAATAAGGAGCTGGATAAAAAGCCAAGGTTTAAACAGAAGGTACCAGCAGCGAGCCACCAGCAATGACAGCACTGGGTTGGTATCCTCCCCAGCTGGTTCTGTGCCCAGAATATAAAACAGCTAAGAAATAAAATGACAAGACAACAAAGCAGATAACACTGGAAGCAATTACAGCCTCTCTTGATGCTGAGATTTCTAGGACTGCCACTCAAGGAGCGGTACTATTCTAATCGAAGGCCATTACCCATGAACCAGATCGCAGGCTGACTGATTCCTATTATTCTGTTCCTAATTTTCCTAATTATGTTCACCTGGCAATGACACACCCCCCCCCCCCCCTCCACTATTCTTGCCTGGAAATTCCCATGGACAGAGGAGCCTGGTAGGCTGCAGTCCATGGGGTCACTAAGAGTTGGACATGACTGAGCGACTTCACTTTCACTTTTCACTTTCATGCATTGGAGAAGGAAATGGCAACCCACTCCAGTGTTCTTGCCTGAAGAATCCCAGGAACGGGGAACCTGGTGGGCTGCTGTCTATGGGGTCGCACAGAGTTGGACACGACTGAAGCGACTTAGCAGCAACAGCAGTCCCTTCTTTAGTACCGACTTTGTAAGTTGCAGTTCATTTCACACAGACCCATCTCAAAGGCAATATAGAGGCTGGAGTTGACAAAAAAGTCAGCAGTATCATTGTTTCCAGGCAAATCACAAAGTGTTTCTTTATTATTTGCTGCATTTCCACTTCTGTCTTTTACTCTAGATCCAGAGTTGAATCTATTAATAGATGTTGATGCAGAGTCCCTACACATACAGGTGCTGCTACGAGACAATGTATGTCAGGATGAAGATTGTAGCACTGACTCCATCTCTTGGGGAAATTCCTAAAAGACAGAGCCCAAAGCACTGGTGTAGACAGAGACAGTTTCTTGCTGAAGAGTTCAGTTCAGTCAGTTCAGTTCAGTCACTCAGTTGTGTCCGACTCTTTGCGACCCCATGAATCGCAGGATGCCAGGCCTCCCTGTCCATCACCAACTCCCGGAGTTCACTCAGACTCACGTCCATCGAGTCAGTGATGCCACCCAGCCATCTCATCCTCCATTGTCCCCTTCTCCTCTTGCCCCCAATCCCTCCCAGCATCAGAGTCTTCTCCAATGAGTCATCTCTTCGCATGAGGTGGCCAAAGTACTGGAGTTTCAGCTTTTAGCATCATTCCTTCCAAAGAACACCCAGGGCTGATCTCTTTCAGAATGGACTGGTTGGATCTCCTTGCAGTCCAGGGGACTCTCAAGAGTCTTCTCCAACACCACAGTTCAAAAGCATCAAATCTTTGGTGCCCAGCTTTCTTCACAGTCCAACTCTCACATCCATACATGACCACAGGAAAGACCATAGCCTTGACTAGGCGAACCTTTGTTGGCAAAGTAATGTAGGGGCTTAAGCCTTTCTGCTTGCGGGTTGCAAGCGGAGGTGGGAGCATGTGGGGCCAGGAGCAGCTTGGCAAGGGCAGGGAAGTAAACAGAAGCATGGCTTCTTGGAGACCCAGGTGATGCTCTTTGCCCCAGGCTGAGGTGCTGTTGCTGAGTTAGAAAGGAACAAGGGAACCGCTAAAGGTGGCAGAGCAGGAGCAGCACAGTGTGTATCGTGATGAGGAGTCCGGACGTACACTTTTTTTTAATCGTGGAAAAATACAAAACATAAAATGTACCATTTTAATCATTTTTAAATGTACAACTCAGTTAGCATATCCACATGATTGTACATCCATTGCAGCTATCCAACTCAGGGACTTTACCATCATCTCAAATAGAAACTCTATACCCCTTAGACAATAATTCCCCACCACCTCCTCCCCCAGTCCACAATAACCTGTAATGTCCTTTCTGTCTCTGGGACTTCATCTGATCTAGGTGTCACGTACAAGTGGACTCACAGAACATTTGCCCTTCTTGTGTCTTGCTTATCTCCTGTTGTGTAATGTCTTCAAGGTCCATCCACGCTACAGTATGTGTCAGAACCTCATTCTCTTCTAAGGCTGGATGGTATTCCATTGTATGTATATATTACACTATGTGTATCTGTTCATTTGTTGATGGATACATGGGTTACTTCTACTTTATTTTGGCTATGGTGAGTATGCTACTATGAACATTGGTTTAAAAGTATCTCTTTGGGCCCCTGCTTTCAATTCTTTGGGATTGGAATTGCTGGATTATTATGGTAATTCTATGTTTAACTTTTTGCAGAACTACCAAATTGGTTTCCACAGCAGCTACACCACTTTATAGTCCGACCAGCAAAGCACAAGATTCTAATTTCTCCACGTCTTCACCAGTACTTGTAATTTTCTAGGTTTCTGATGATGGCCATTCTAATGAGTCTAGAGGGGGTATTTCATTGTAGTTTTTGTTTGCATTTTCCTAATGATTAGTGGTGTTGAACATCTTTTCATGTGCTTATTGACCATTGGTATATCTTTTGATGAAATGTTCGTTCAAGTTCTTTACCCATTTTTGAATGACTGTACACTTTAGAGGCAGAATGTTTCTGTTTCAGCTTGGCCACCTCCTACCTATGTGACCCTGAACTGGTTACATAATTTCTCTGTGCCTCAATTCCTTCACCTGTAAGGCAGAGAAAAGATCATTTACCCCATCAGTTCAATTCAGTTTAGTCACTCAGTCATGTCTGACTCTTTGCGACCCCATGAATCACAGCATGCCAAGCCTCCCTGTCCATCACCAACTCCTGGAGTTCACCCAAACTCATGTGCATCGAGTTGGGGATGCCATCCAGCCATCTTATCCTCTGTTGTCCCCTTCTCCTCCTGCCCCCAATCCCTCCCAGCATCAGAGTCTTTTCCATTGAGTCAACTCTTTGCATGAGGTAGCCAAAGTATTGGAGTTTCAGCCTCAGCATCAGCCCTTCCAAAGAACACCCAGGAGTGGTCTCCTTTAGAATGGACTGGTTGGATCTCCTTGCAGTCCAAGGGACTCTCAAGAGTCTTCTCCACACCACAGTTCAAAAGCATCAATTCTTCAGCTCCCAGCTTTCTTTATAGTCCAACTCTCACATCCATACATGACCACTGGAAAAACCATAGTGTTGACTAGATGGACCTTTGTTGGCAAAGTAATGTCTCTGCTTTTTAATGTACTGTCTAGATTGGTCATAACTTTCCTTCCAAGGAGTAAGCGTCTTTTAATTTCATGGCTGCAATCACCATCTGCAGTGATTTTAGAGCCCCCTAAAATAAAGTCTAACACAGTTTCCACTGTTTCCCCATCTATTTCCCCATAGCATTGAGCAATTTGTATCCGTTATGCATTATGAACAGTGCCATAGCTGACACGCAATCAGTATTAGTCTTAGGAAGATATGAGGTGTCCGGGAGAGGAGAGAGACGCAAGGAGTGGAGGGCAGTCAGGAGACAGTGTCCTGCCACAAAGGTTGTTGGGAATGGCCTCAGTCGTCTCATAATCCAGGCTCTTTATGTAACAGGAGAGGAAAGAGACAAAAATGAAGCCCAAGTGTCCAGTGGCAAGAGAGGCTCTCAGAGCCTCCTCTCTAGAGCCCAAATCCTGGACTCTTCCCTTCTCTGCCTTTGTTTCAGCCTGCAGCATTTGTTAATGTCCTCTTAGGAAGTGACTTGACCATATTCAAAACCACCTGGACCTCCTCTTACTGGTATCACAAGCTGGCATCCATGGGCCTGCAAAAGCTGTCAGTTTTGAGGCTGAGAAGGGGAGCTGATGTGAGTAAGAGGTAGTGTTGCATCCAGAATTCCTCTTTGGAGAAAAGGACCCCTGGGCTCTCTCAGTGTTTAGGGTGCTCCAGTTTTTAGATGGCATCACAGCCTAGATGACCTGTTACCAACCTTCTGCCTAAACCTCCTGCATGTGTGGGAAGCCAGTTAGAGTAGAAGACCAGGGACCATGGGATCCCCACCCACCCAGAGTCCAAGAGTGCAGGCAGCCTCACTCTAGTCAGATGGTGGTCTCACTGAACAGAAGACCTACTTGACCTTGTGTAACTCTGATTACTCTATGCCTACCTGCAAAGATGAAGATGCTGCCTCCCCGCCCCCATGGTGGCAGGTGACAGAAATTGTTGCATAAATGACCAGAAAATGAGCTGAGGTCACATGGTCTGCTGAAGGTTTTTACAGCACCTCAGACACAGAGCTCCTCGCATTACTCCTGGTGTGTCAGTATAGGCTCATCTCACAGAGCCTGAAGCTGAAGTTCATTTCCAGTTTCCTAAACTGTCTTGCCTCCAGCAGCAGAATCTGCTCATTTCAGCTTTAGGTAAACCCAGGCGCCCCGAGTCTCTATCTTAGATCCCGCCAATGTGCTTTCTCCCGCCCGCTGCCCTAAACAACACAGCGCCATGCGCTTCATCTCTGATGAAGCCACACGCCCCTCTGCGAGGTCTGTGTTCTGATGATTCACATCAAATTTCCTGTTTGGCTTCCTTTATAGACTCGGCTCCTGGTGTTTTCACTCTTCTTCTTGTGGTACATCCGGCCTAAGAACACTTATCACGCTTGTCAGTTTAGCAGCTGTACTTCTCTGCCCACACCACCCCAGGCAGAAGAAGATAGTTTCATGTTTTAAACTGTTTTGATTATTTCTTCTTTCTTATATGTTTTCCTCTCTTCTTCTAGGATTAGTAATAGTGGGTTTTTACAACTCCAGGGTCCTAAATGCATTGTAATAGACGGTCCAACAGGCAAGAAGCACGAACTGGCACCAAAACAAGGCCGCCACCAGACAGGAGGACGAGGCCAAGGGAGCCATAGCAGGAAGTGGGGGCCCCCCAGGCACTACATAGCCATGGGGAGGAACCCAGTACCACAAGGATAATTAACTCTGCCTGCAGAAGCCAGCCGTGGTATAAACCGGTGGTTGTCAAACTGCTCCCCAGAGGTTCCATGACAGAGTTAGACAGAGAACAGGGAGAGGTGGGCGCTGGACCTTCTCCTATTCCAACAGAGCAGCTCTGAAGTTCTAGGCTTCATAGAAGCTTTTCCTTGGAAGAAGGGCATCTGTGGTCTCCAATATGCAAACCCAGCAGTGAACTTGGAAGGGCTCCATCTCGAAAGGCAGGGTCTGGGTTCAACCTAGCTCTATGGCCTTTGGCACAACACTGACCTTGAAGACTCCCTGCCATGGCTAGAATTGAAAGCTTTAGATAGGAGATGGCCAAGGCCCTTCCAGTTCTTTTATTTTTTTAATTGAAGGATAATTGCTTTACAGAACTTCGTTGTTTTCTGTCAAACCTAAACATGAATCACCCATAGGTATACATATATTCCCTCCCTTTTGAACCTCCCTCCCACCTCCCACCCCATCCCACCCCTCTAGATTGATACAGAGCCCCTGTTTGAGTTTCCTGAGCCATACAGCAAATTCCCGTTGGCTACCTATTTTATATATGGTAATGTAAGTTTCCATGTTACTCTTTCCTTACATCTCACCCTCTCCTCCCCTCTCCCATGTTCATAAGTTTGATAATCTCCTCTCAAATGGTATTTGTAACCTTAAGATGGCCACATCAGTTTCAAGACAGAAGGACTTGCAACTGAATTCCAGCTCTGTCCTTGGCAGCTGTTACCTGAGGCAAGATCCTCCTCTTGCCTGAATTTCAGGTCACCCTCCCCTGTGACCACGAAGTCAATGACTTTGCAAGGTTATGGTGAGGATTAAAAGTAACACCTGGGGACTTCCCTGGTGGTCCAGTAGCTAAGACCCCACACTTCCAATGTAGGGGGCCAGGTTTGATCCCTGACCAAGGAACCAGGTTCCACATGCCACAAACTAAGAATTCATGTGCCTCAGCTAAAAGATCACGAATGCCACAACTGAGATCCAGCACAGACAAATTAACTAATTAATTATTAACTTTAACATCTAGAACTTTTCTCGGCTCAAAGTAGTTGTTTAGTAAAAGGTAGCTATGACCGACTATGATTGTTACGCATTTCTATTAACTCCTTAGTGCTCAGAATTTGCCCTCTTCATATCTGAATGGGGTTTCCCTGGTAGCTCAGCTGCTAAAGACTCTGCCTGCAATGCAGGAGACCCTGGTTTGATTCCTGGGTCGAGAAGATCTGCTGGAGACGGGATAGGCTACCCACTCCAGTATTCTTGGGCTTCCCTGGTGGCTCAGCTGGTAAAGAACCCACTTGCAATGTGGGAGACCTGAGTTTGATCCCTGGGTTGGGAAGATCCCCTGGAGGAGGGAAAGGCTACCCACTTCAGTATTCTGGCCTAGAGAATTCCATGGACTGTGTAGTCTATGGGGTCGCAAAGAGACACAAGTGAGTGACTTTCACCCACTTACTCATTATCTGGATGAAAGTTCACCAAGATGTTAATACAAGGATTTTCATAGCAGCAAAATATATAATACCAAAAAAAAGTAAGAGGTTGGGGTAGGGGGATAAACAGAATGTGTCCAGCAATCAGGAAATGAATAAATAAATCATGAATTAGGCCTTTTCATATATCTGTATTTTGTGACCATGGATAGGTTTGGTCACTGATTTATTTTATCAAAAGAGAGATTGCTATGCTATGCTAAGTCGCTTCAGTCGTGTCCGACTCTGTGCGATCCCATAGATGGCAGCCCACTAGGCTTCTCTGTCCCTGGGATTCTCCAGGCAAGAATACTGGAGTGGGTTGCCATTTCCTTCTCCAATGCATGAAAGTGAAAAGGGAAAGTAAAGTCGCTCAGTCGTGTCCGACTCTTTGCAATCCCATGGACAGTAGCCAACCAGGCTCCTCCATCCATAGGATTTTCCAGACAAGAATTCTGAAGTGGGTTGCCATTTCCTTCTCCAGAGGATCTTCCCGACCTAGGGATCGAACCTGGGTCTCCCGCATTGTAGGCAGACGCTTTACCGTCTGAGCCACCAGGGAAGTCATACTTCTCTATATTAAAGGTGAGTTCAATAAATGTTATTTTTAATGTAAAAATTTTCTGTCCTTTATATGTATTTGGTAAGTAAAGAAATTGTTACCATAAGAAGGTGATGGTGCAGTGGTGATAGATCACTTTTAGAGGGTGGAGGAATCCTGGCCTATCTTTCAGGCCAGCTATCAACAAGGATCAGGCCCTTCAGATGGATTTGCTCTGGCTCATCGTTTTTCTGGACCACATCTGCTGCACCTGATGAATGACTTGCTCCTTCCTGGGATCTTCTCCAAGTGAAATAACCCTCCGACCCTTGTTTTTATTTTACTCCATTTTATAGCAGAGGAACTAGGAGAAAGAGGAGTTTACAGTTCTTACCAGGTCTCAAAACATTTAACCGAAAGCTCAGCTACATATCATCAGGGTTCTCCGAGGACACAAACTCAGCTTCTCTGGTTTCCATGTAGATTTCTCAGCAGTTGGGTTGGAGAGTGAAAAGACTTCACATCCCCAGGCAGATAATCTATTCCACTTTCAGAAAAAAAAAAAAAAAAAAAAAACACGCTGCTGTCTTTATAGATAAAGCTCAGATCTTAGAGGTTTCTCAGTTTTATTCTTAAGATTTCTTTTCCTAACTGCCTCCAAATAAAATGTTCATTTTTCAGGTATGCAGGTCAGTGCTGAACAAATATTCCCAACTCACAGATTAAACACTCTAGCCAATACTAGTTCAAAGACACAGGACCTCTGGCCTAGGAAATACTTTTGTAAGTAGGATAGTCTGGTCCCTTTGTCATCTGTTAACATCCCACCCACACATGTTGAATGTCACACTACTTCCTCTGGCTTCAGGGCCCCACTGTGACATCCTGCCACACCTGACTTCTTGTGAAGTGTGCAAAGCTCTACACAACCTTTCCTTCTCCTTCCCCACTTACCCCTCCACCACCCAAATTCCCCAATTCTCATATAAACTGGAAGTTTTTCCCTCCTCATGTAAACATCAGAAGGGAAGTAGCTGATTGAGTAATTTAGCTTATAGTGTAAATGACTGATAGCTTGATAATTTTCTCATGGAAAGCACAGTTTGGTTTTTTTTTTTTTTCAGCCACACTGTGCAGCATGTGGGATTTTAGTTCCCTGACCAGGGATCAAAACCATATCCCCTGCGCTGGAAGAACAGTCTTAACCACTGGCCTGCCAGGGAAGTTCCCCAAACACAGTTTTTATCAGAGGCATTTATTGAAAACCTTTACCCAGCTGAGATTATAAATCCTCCACATTTTCTTTTCTGTTTTCCTAACCGAGCACAGATTGGATGTCGATGTACAGTCCTACTGTGGGAGGGGTCCTCAGGGCTGAAAAGATCTCAGCTCATCAAGAGAAAAGCAGTTCTTTCCTGATAGACTGTTCTCCTGTGGGCCTGACTGCTTCCTGTTTGGGTATCACATAAGCTGCCCTTCCCTTCCTCTGTTTTTCCCCATGACCCAGATCACAGGAGGGCACCTATTTTTACTGTCTCCAAGATGCCAACCTTCCATGGCAGACTTGGGGAGCACAGTGTAGAGAAAAATAACTAGGATCTAGGCTAGGAGTCCCATTCATGAAATCATGATCACTACCTGTTCAAGAGGCCCTGGGATGTCTTGAGTGTGCTTTCAGACAGCATTTACTTTTCTCCTACCTCTTCCACTTTTTACCATCAAGATTCCCCTTGTAGGGACCCCTGCCTCCCGGCTGTCCTGTAGCTCCTCTAATTACCGTGTGTTTCTCTGAATCACAGTCTAGGGGTGAGGTCTGTTTCCCACCATTGATAAAAATACCTTTCATAAACCAAAATATGAGACAGTCAGGCCTACTGAGTGGCTTGGAGCTGCCAATGGGACCACTTTTTAAATTTGAGTACAGTTTTTATTTTTTGTTCCCCTTCCCTTTGGAAGTTGGTTCAAATCCTCTAGACCAGGAGATATTGTGGAATGCTGAATAGCACCAAACCAAAGAGTAAATTTATCACCAAAGTTTTGTTAATAAGACTAAGTATATGGCTTACAGCAGTGAAGGAGAGCCAGAGCCCTTTCCATCAGAGTCTTAGCAGCATATCTAAGTGGGAAGGGCTAAAGAAATATATTTACTGAGATTTTGAAGTCTAGCTTAAGACAGGTGTTTCGAAGTGGGGGTATGGTCAAGACTGAGGAAGGATCATGATACAACTTAGGACCAGTAGACAAATTACAGCAAGGAGGGGATTTCAAGGCTAGAGACTCAAAGGGTCTCTTGTCACCGGATTTTTTTTTTTAAAGTGTTGATAGGTCTTGCAGAAAGTTCCTGCAATGATCAATAAAGTTATCTGCACTTTCATCTCCCTGGCCAAATGTTTCCTAGAAGAATGAAATTATATGTTGAAGACAGTGGAAGAGTAAAGTCATGTGTGAAGAGTAAGCTGAGTAGGAGGTTTGATCCTCAATAGTAGTAAGACCCACATAGTGTGGTCCTGACTCATCTCCCTCTATTCCCATCCTGCACAATCAGTTCCACTCTTCCTTTCAGAATCTGCAGAGCTAGAAGATTTAGTCCATATTCTCTTGTTATAGTTCCTTTTTATCCTGTTCGCCATCTGGCAAGGCAAAGGATACCTATTGTCATCCACAGATCAGCCACACACTGTCTCTCCTTGAAGGCCATCCAGATATCATGGAAACAGAATCCCTTCCAGCCTTCTGGGAAGACCCTAACAGGCCTGAATTCACACACAGTAGGTATGCACTATTGGCCTTGGCTCTACAACTCTCATGACACTTGAAGATTTTGTATAAGAGGCAGGATGTGAAATTTGAACATCTAAAGTGGCACGAAGTTCAAAAGTACCACACTAAATTACTTCCCAGGTGGCACTAGTAATAAAGAACCTGCCTGCCAATGCAGGAGACCTAGGTTCAATCCCAGGGTCGGGAAGATCCACTAGAGGAGGGCATGGCAACCCACTGCAGAATTCTTGCCTGGAGAATCCCATGGACAGAGGAGCCTGGCAGGCTACAGTCCATGGGATGTCAAAGAGTCGGACATGACTGAAGTGATTTAGTACGCAAGCACTGAGGGAAATGGGAAAGAGACAGCTGGATGTCCTCCAACATTTTCGCTCCCCCTTTCACAGTATGGAGTTATCGTTGAGTGTCGGTTGCCCAGCCAGGGGCTCTATTTCCCAGGTTTGCTGGTCTCTTAGTGCAGTCATGTGGCAGGTTGTCACTGAAGAATAAGCAGAAATGACTCCTATCCTTCTAAGTCACCACTTTAATAAGTGAGTGTACCTTCTTCATATTCTACTTGCCCTTGTGCCAGCTTGATGTGGATATGGCAATGCCCAGGGGATATCAAGAGATAAAAGAGCCCACAGTCTCAAGAGCATCAGATGGGGGACAGCCACTTGCCATGCAGGAAGTGAGGGAAAAATACACTCCTATTATGTTAACCATGAAAAATGTTTGGTCTACTTGTTACAGCAGCTAATTCAGGAAGTAAAATGACAATAACACTCCCATAGGGAGTCAAAAGAAAATGATCCCATCATTGTTTTGAACTAAAAAACCACACCACAGTGAAGAATATCCAGTTCAAGCTGTGGGTGACCTTGATGGGGAAACCAGGACAAATTAATTTGGCTTTTGGCATATTAATAAAGTGGCAGCTATTTATAGAATGTGTTATTAGCTGATCATCCTTTGAGAACCAGTTTGCTTCTTGGGAAAGGTTTTGGCAGCTCTGAATAGGCTAAAAGTTGGCATTGTTTCCTTGCTCGTGGTAATAAATTCAGATTACTCTAATTTATGTACTTAGATGCAAAGAAAGACAGAGGCAAAGTCACATTTGAGCCATCCTCAGTACCTGGGCCATTCTTCCTAGAGCTAAACTTGCTGCAGGATCAGGAAAATAATGTCTTTTGGTGCCCCTCTAAACACCCCCTGGGCCTGAAAAAATGAATGCCCTTGCCGCAGAGGAGCCCTCACTCTGGGGGCCTGCCCTGCAATTTTGCCTAAATGTGAGTGTTTAAGCTGAGTCAAAGGAAAAAATAGAACATGGCCACAAGGATAGGCGAGAGCCCTCTTTCCCCTGTGTTCCTATCACATTGTGGAGAAGGACATAGTGTTGATCAAGGTACAACATCCTTACTAGGTTGCCTGGGACCACATGTGTTTGAGGATTGCCATGCTGGTTTCCAGCCCGAGAATGTGGCACTGAGAGGCACCCTGTCTAAGTCTGATGCTACCCGGTACCCATATGATGGCTGCAAAGCATTTGACCCCACCAAGCCTCTGTAAAATAAGGTTGATAAAATGGGCCAATCTCATGGAGGAGAGGTGGTTAGATAGTAAATGATTACAGACAGCAGCTAAGAGAGAAATACACAGGACTAGATAATAAACACTACAGATGCATTATGAGCCTCGGTGCTGAGACAGTTTGATCAACTACCACAACATTGTTAATAGGCTCTGCTGCTAAATCGCTTCAGTCGTGTCCGACTCTGTGCAACCCCATAGATAGCAGCCCACCAGGCTCCCCCGTCCCTGGGATTCTCCAGGCAAGAACCCTGGAGTGGGTTGCCATTTCCTTCTCCAATGCATGAAAGTGAAAAGTGAAAGTGAAGTCACTCAGTCGTGTTCGACTCTTCGTGACTCCATGGACGGCAGCCTACCAGGCTCCTCCATCCATGGGATTTTCCAGGCAAGAGTACTGGAGTGGGGTGCCAAGTCTCTCTACCCCAGTACAAAATGGGCTTCCCAGGTGGCGCTAGTGGTAAAGAACTTGCCTGTCAATGTAGGAGAATAAGTCACGGATTTGACCACAGGGTGAGGAAGATCCCCTGGAGGAGGGCATGGCAACCCACTCCAGTATTCTTGCCTGGAGAATCCCATGGACAGAGAAGTCTGGCAGGCTACAGACCATGGGGTCACAAAGAGTTGGACATGAAGCTACTTAGCATGCACAAACAATACAAAATAAACAGCTTAAAGTTTGGGAAAAGATGAAATCATATATAGAAAAAAAATGGAAGAGTCTAGTGGATTTAAAAAAAAACTTAAAACATTTTTTTTTTGCTCAGTAAAACTTTATAGTGGGGGGAAAATGCAGCATTTGGCTCGTTTATCCTGAGTACAAAAGGATTCCAAGGTAAATAATCTCATTAGAAGAAGCTTTCCAGCTCACGCGTATTCCTTCATTCAGAAGAGCGTGCGAGCTCTCTAGCAAACTGGTTTTGTGGCATTCTCAGGTAAGGAGGGCACGTGGGCACCTGCAGACTTTTCCAAGTGTGAGTCTGGCTTTGGTGGAGTTGTTTGTGGGCCACATGAAAGCAGTGCAGGTGGCCTTCTGAGGTTCAGAAGGGAGTGAGGAGAGAAGCTGGCTTCGGGCACTGGAGGGCTTGGAGACCTGACAGACTCAGCACCAGGCGCTATTTTTAGATCCCACTTCTTCAGTCTTGCTGACATGATAAATGCTGAGCAAAATAAGACCCTAAAGGAAGGCACCCGGTGTAACCACCAAATGCAGCAGAGAATAATAATTAAAAGCTCTTCTCCTTGAGGGCCACCTTTACTCAGTTGCACCTCTTAACTTCCAGGTAGAAATTCAACTTTTAGTATTTGAGGAACAGAGGGAATGCCTTTAGATTTTTATTATTTTTCATAACTTGGGATTTTAAAATAAAGAGATCTAAATTTGTTTCGGGTTCAAGATTGCTTTTTGTTTTAAAGTTTCCAAATTGAAATACCATAGAAATTTAGACTGCCTGGAGGCTTAGGAAATCAGGGAGAAGTGCCATCTCAAATACATGTTGTGGTATTATCCCCCCACCTCCCAAGCTGAGGTGAGGGATAACCTGCTGCACACGTGGCCTTCTCTCCAAGAGAGGCAGCCACAGAAGGAAAAGTGGCTGTCCTTGTGGTCTGCTTCAGTTTGAGGACTAGAGACCCACTGGAGAGAAGTCAAATAAAGGAGACTTTATTGTGGGAATACATGAGAAATGAAAAAGAAACGGGTTCCAAGGACATCTGAGAAGAAGGGCTGTAATAGAGCTAGTTCTCAGAAGTGCTGAGGGGAGGTCCTGGCTTCAGGGACACTCAGTGGACCCCACAGCTAAGAATTAATGGATCTTTGCTCCAAAAACTTCAAGATTGGCCAAAACCCATGTCAGATGATGTCACCCCTCTGCCCCAAATGCTCCAGGAACTCCCCCTCTCACTCAGAGTGAAGACAAAGTTCTTACCACAACCATAGACTCTATGTGATTCTCATGCCCTGCTTCCCTCACCCATTGTTCCCCTTTCAGTCACTCTGCTGGGGTCATGCTGCCCACTTTGTGGTCCTCAACACGCCAGGAACACTCCTACCTCAAGGATACTGCCCTTGCTGTTCCCTCTGCCTGGATGCTCATCCCCTGACACCTGCTGTTGCATCTTTCAGATCTCTGCTCACATGTCATCTTCTCTGTGAGTCCTTCTCAACCCCAGTACTTCCTGTTCAACCTGTCTGCATTCTTTTTAAAATTTGGGGTTATGAAAGACATTCTGTAAAATTTATTTATTTATTTTTGGCCTGGCTGGGTCTTCGTGGCTGCACTTTTAGGCTCCTCTCTAGAGGCAGTGCTTGGGCTTCTCATTGAGGTGGCTTCTCTCATTGCACAGCACGGGCTGTAGGGCATGTGAGCTTCAGTAGTTGTGACTCGTGGGCTCAGTAGTCGTGGCTCCTGGGCTCTGGAGCGCAGGCTCAATAGTCGTGGCACCTGGGCTTAGCTGCTCCACGGCATGTGGGATCTTCCTGGACCAGGGATCCAACCCGTGTCTCCTGCATTAGCAGGCGGATTCTGTCCCACTGAGCCAGCAGGGAAGCCCCAAGGGTTATGAAGTATTTTAAACATACTCGAAAACTGTATAATGAATCCCACCATCAAATAGATATCTCCATTTGCTGATCTTGTTTCTTGTTTACCAAGCTTTCATTTCCCCCCTGCAGTATTTCTAAACCTCTCCAGCACTTGTCACCAATATGTATATTTCTTATTCTCTTGGCTATTTTATGTCTCTCTCACTTGAACATCAGCTCCCCGGTGGCTGGGGGTTTGTCTGCTTTGCTCACTGCTTTTTCACCAGCACCTGCCAGAGTACCTGATGCATGGTGGATGCTCACTCACTACGGTTGAAAGATGTAATGAAGCTGGTATACCACAGTGCCACCTGTTTTCTTCCCTGCAATCTCCCCCACCATCTGACCTGCACCCAAATGCCCCAGGCACCCCAACTCTGACTCCACCCAGCGTTTGTCAGCCACAGCAGCCACCTGACCCCCTCCCAGACTCTCAGGAGTTCCCAGATCAGATCAGATCAGATGAGTCGCTCAGTCGTGTCCGATTCTTTGTGACCCCATGAATCGCAGCACGCCAGGCCTCCCTGTCCAAGAGTTCCCAAGTCAGAGGCAAAACCAGACTGCTGGAGCTCTCTGTGCGCCACGTCACAGTATCCTGGCAAGTCTGTGAATTAACTTCCCCAGGGTCTCCTGATTACTGCTGGTCATGTGACACAAAATTGGGCCCCCAACAGGGACCCAAGGTGGGGCATTTCCCTTAGAAAGGGGTTGTGAATGAATGGCATCTCTTCCACAGTAAATTGTTACCAAGTGTGATGAGATTAGGCTAGGTTTCTTCTTATGTGAATGAATAAATCTCCTGGACAGCCTCTGGTTATTCCAGCTATCCCTGGAGTTACTGTGCATCCCATAGAGAAGCTACTTTTCACCAAGCTCCACCTGAGAGGGGAGAAAGACTGCAGAGGGAACAGCTTGCCTCAGTTTAGTCTCTTCCATCACTTTCGAGACTGTCAACTGGCAAAGACCTTCAGGCATCAGACACTCTCCAATTAGACCATCAATAAAAGCCAGGGGTGTTACCAGCCATGATGACAAGTTAGGAACTGGAAGGACCAGAAATGCACTAGTGCTCTGGCAACCACAACTTGGATGGCTTGCCCAATGCTCCTTGCCCAGTGTTTTCAGTCTACCTGCCAATGGGGAGTGACTCCCTCCTGGGTCAACTCCTGTGTGACCAGGCCAGGGCAGACCCAAAAGAGAACCTCACCACATCAAAGCATAGCCCGGGGCTGTTGCATTCATTTTGTTGAAGACTTAATTTTCTCCGAAGCTGGGTAGCCCTGAGACCTCTCCTCCACCTGACTGCTGCTTAGGATGACTTGTAGGGCCACCTGGTTTTCAAAGTCATCTTATGAGGTTGTAGAGACTCAGGAGCTGTGAGTCTCCATTCAGATTCAAAATTTTAAATTAACAATATTTCCTCTATTGGATATTGGATATTTTAGCAATAGGTGTTGACTGAGACCTCACACGGGCATAGCCTTTTTCTAGATACTTTCAAGATTAGAATCTATATCCATCTGGTGCTGCCTGGAACAGCCTTCCTGCAGTTAAATTACTGAAATATTTCTGTACGATTTAATAAGTAGCCAGCGCCCTAAGCAACCCCTCTCCAAAGTCCCCAGCCACTTCAGCCCCTCCTCGCAGACTTCTGGACCTTGGCATGACTCAAGGATGAAAGAGTTAATGCTGGCCCACAGGGATCACAGGTATCTGTAGTGATGGCTCAGCACCTCGGCTGTGCAGGCATGCATGCTAAGTCACTTCAGTCATGTCCAACTCTGCGAGCCCCATGGACTGTAGCCTGCCAGGGTCTTCTGTCCATGAGATTCTCCAGGCAAGAATACTGGAGTGAGTTGCCATGCCCTCCTCCAGGGGATCTTCCCAACCCTGAGATTGAACCCACGTCTCTTATGTCTCCTCTATGGGAAGCCCAACTGTGCAATACCAATTGTTAAATACTCTATCATCTCTCTCCCCTCCCCTTGACTTGCACATCTCACTTCTAAGGTAAAAACAACCACCACCACCACCCTCATTTTAAACATTTTTATCCTTCCTAATCTATAGAGAGGAAGCTTCCCTGGTGGCTCAGCAGTAAAGAATCTGTCTGCAAGGCAGGAGACGTGGGTTCAATCCCTGGGTTGGGAAGATCCCCTGGAGGAGGAAATGGCAACCCACTCCAGTATACTTGCCTGGGAAGTATACTTGCCCATGGACAGAAGAACCTGGCGGGCTACAGCCCATGGGGTCGAAAAAGAGTCAGACATGACTGAGCAACTGAAAAACAACAAATTAATAGAGAAGGATGCAATGGGATTGGGGTTGGACCAAGTCCTAATCCCACACGGAGGCAGGGCAGCCAGAAACAGAATTGGTCATCCAAGTGGCGATGCTGTAAACATTTTCCTCTGCTTTGGACATTTCTCCACCAGAAAGATATCCACAGGGAGAGGAACTTCTGTCTGATTTGTACACTGCTGTATCCTAGCACCCAGAACAGTGCTTGGCACACATACACACCTCAAAACACTCAATAAATCAATATAGCTCCTGAATGAAGGCATGGATCCTCTGCTCTGATGGTTCAGTTATTGCCTCACTTGACAAAACTGGGAGAATCTAAAAGCTTTTCAGTGCTTCACAATTCACATTTTTTTGGAATTATTCAATCTCTTCAGCTTTGAGGCCCAGAGGAAGCTCGTTCACCATGCTGACCATTGCCAAAGTCCCCACATCCACGGCCATGTGATGCTGGCAATCTGTGACTTGCAAAGGCATTCTGGTCTTTCCAAGAGACTTTGTCATTTCCAGAAAATTAGCCTCACACATGACACCATGTCGACTGGTTAAACAGAAGCCACTCCATGATCTGAGCTGGGGCAGGTGAGACAGAGAGAGGAGGGCCATCATGCAGTCATGGCCCTGTGACAGCCACACCATGGTCATTGTGGCTTCTTGTGGCAAGGTGCTCCCAAGGAGTGGAGCGGGATCCGGCCAGGAGGTAGGGGCGCTGGCCGCAGGCCTCTGAGACCCTCGGTTAGCCAAGCTCACACTCTCCAGCCTTTGAAGAAAGCCACTCCGGAGAGTGAAAAAGTCCTGGGTTTTGTTCACTAAGATGTCCCTCAGCCCCTACCCACTGCCCAGCGGTGCTCCCTGGGGACGTGTTTTTTGTCAGCAAGTTGGTGTGGGGTTTAAATGGTGAAAGGATGAAGTCTCTGAAGGAAAATTTGAAACCTGTGACATTTGACAGTCAGCTCTCTTCACTGTTGACAAAACTGTAGGGGAAAGTGTTGGCCTCAGAACCCCTCCCACAGGCAAATCCACACGTCCTCTTGATGTTACTTTGGAATTAGTTTAGAGACCAGCGTGGCTCCCACTGCAGATTCTCCAACGCGAGCTGTGCTCCCTGGGGCCCGAGTTCTCAGGTGGCTGTTATCTGTCTACCTCCATCCTAATCATGACATCCATGGCCCAGCTAGCCTGGCGTCACCATGACACTTTGCTTTAACCCCTTTCATCCCTGCATTGCCAAGCAGTTTGCAAACATTAATTAATACCCTCTTGCAGAGTAGTGAGTTTCATTATCCCTGTGTCAAGGTTTGAGGAGTCGAGTCACCACAGGCTATGACCCACGGGCCACAGGCTGAGTCAGGATGAGAGGGAGAGTCTAAATTTCTGGCCACCAACTACCCACACCACTGGCTGGCCCCACGCTCACAGTCAGGCGTGTATTATTTGAAGCTGCTTGCTACAACTCACACCTCCTCTGAGGTCTTATTCTGAAGTCGCAGCGAGCAAGGATGTGGCAGGCCAGGAAGGGTGGAGAACAGGAGGTAACAGGGGTGGAACGCACATCAGATGGCATCTGAGGCCCCAGGCATGGTCAAGAAAGTGGGCCTGAGGTGGGAGTTTTCTCTCATGAACATCAGACCACAACGCCTTAGCTCACTTCCTGAGCCTTTCAGATATCTCACCATCCAGACTTGGTCCCTGTCTCCCTAGATAGAGCCTCAGTTCTTATGTCAACACCTCAACCCCATGCCATCCCTTCTGGAAACACCTCCATTCCCACTGTACCCTCTCCTGCTGACAGTCTTTGATGTGAGCAAAACGTGTCCCTTGCCTTCCTGAGAGAGACAGTTCTCACATTCTTTCCATATTCATCCTCAGCAACAGAGATGTTGCAGGAAGGAGTCCCCACGAATGTGGGAAAGCCACTGATTTCCTTTCTTGCCCATCCCCTGTTCCCACAGACACCCCCAGGACAGTTCTCTTCCAACAAACCCTCACACCCACATTCCTTTGCTTTGAAGGCCTGGCCCTCCGGCTCACCTTCTGTATATGGAATCTCTGGTATTCCCTAGAAAAGGAAGCCAGGAACCCACTACTAGAAACCAGCTCTCGGGGATATGACAGCATGTATTGGAGAAGGAAATGGCAACCCACTCCAGCGTTCTTGTCTGGAGAATCCCAGGGACGGGGGAGCCTAGTGGGCTGCCATCTATGGGGTCACACAGAGTCGGACACGACTGAAGTGATTTAGCAGCAGCAGCAGCAGCAGCAGAGGGAACACAGGGATGCCTAAGAAAGCACCTTGCTTGGAATTTGGGTTCCTAGCTGTTGCAAACAAGGACCCTTTTTTTCTCCTGCAGAAGGAGGAGAAACGCAATGCAGTGGAGTCCTGACGAGTTTTCATTCATAAAGAAGCAGTGTGGTACAGTGGCCAGGGGAATAGGTTACAGAGCCTGACTGAGACAAAGCCCTGGTTCCACAGCGACCAGCATGAGACACATACCTTTCCTCATCACTAAGGGCTGCAGTTCACTCTTCTGCAAACTGGCTAAAATCATACCCCCTCCTCAGGATTGTGATGATAAATGAATGACTTGAGGCATCTAAGCGCTTCCCTGGTGGCTCAGTGGTAAAATATTCTCCTGCTAATGTAGGAGACTCAGGTTCCATCCCTGGGTCAGGAAGATCCCCTGGAGAAAGAAATGGCAACCCACTCCAGTATTCTTGCCTGGGAAACTCCATGGACAGAGGAGCCTGGCGGGCTACAGTCCACGGGGTCACAAAGAGTCGGACACGCCTGAGCAACTGAAAAACAGCAACAAAAAGGCACCTAAAGTTCTTAGAACAGTATTAGTTCTTAATGACTTTCAGAAGCCAACATTTCTTTCTGCAAGTGTGCTGAGTGAGGAGTTGACCCTCCGGGAGTCTAGTTGGGGACACAGACACGCGTCGTGCACTGTGGTCCTGGCGTGATGGGGGCACGCACAGGGCGCTATGAGTGTGCCTTTGTGTGAATTTGGAAACAATTCTAGCCCTGAAGACACATGCTAAGCAGTGGGACTTGAGCTGGAATTCAGGAGTCTAATTCCTTAGGCAGGTGACATTATGCACTGGAAAACCCACACAACTACACACGGTGGAACTTCAGAATAGCATCACCCACCCTGGAGAGGAAAAGGAAGAGCATCACCCACCCTGGAGAGGAAGAGGAACAGCACCAGCCACCCTGGTCAGAGATGGGTTTGGAGAAGTGATGGCTGGATTTATTCTGATCAGGGATTCATTCATAAAAATGGATAGGAGAATCTGAAACCGTATTTGAGGCAAAGAGAACAGCATGAACAGAAGCAAAGAGGCAGGAAAGAGCACATTCAACGCAGGAAAATACAATTAATTGGGTACCACGTTAAACATGAGGCCAGGAATGGCTGTCCATGTGTTAGGCAGGAGCCAAGCAAGGTAGCAGTGGGCCTGCCATGTGAAGAGCAGCCCACCAGGCCTAGGGGGAGTGGGTCACAGGGTCAGCTCTTTACACTGACTCAAGTTACTGACTTGAATGTGATTTCTTTCTCCTTCTCTGTTCTCCTCTGGGATAACAGTGGGTGTTGCTAAGACCTGGTACCCTGAGGACCAGTGACCTAACAACAAATTTGGATTCCCATTCTTTCTGGTCATCAAGAGTAGACTGGGACCCTGTGTCAAGACGGAGTCTCTCTAATTTGTGGAGAAACGCTAAATGAAAAGTTGAATTATTTGTACCTTCTCTGCTATACAACTTCCTGTGAAATCCCAGGGGCATGCTCACTCAAGTCACTTCAACAAGAGAAGACATGGATACATTCTGAATATAGAATACTGCCAGAACATTGCACAGTTCCACTGAAAATGAAATATACCTTTTCATGGCAACATGGACATTCACAACTATAACTCTGCTTTGGAGATTGAACTTCTATTTTGTGTTTTACTAATCAAATACCACAAATAGTGAATATTTATTTTCTCATTGTGCAATCTGCAAAAGCAGAGTAGATAGATTTCCAGGACAGCAATAGGAGTTGATATGCAAAACACAACCCTAGGCCTGAGAACCCCTTATTCCATCTCAACCTAGAATTCAAGTCTTGGCTCAAGTCTCTTTCAATCACTTCATGTAATGATTCAATAACTGTTCAAGGCAAAACTTTTAGAAATCAGAGAAGGACTGGCTTGGTTGGGAGAGCTGGGGAAGGCTTGATCTAAAAGAAAGAATTTAACCTGGCTCTCAGAGACTGAAAGAAGTTTCTTGGGGATTGTAGAGGGGATTTTAGACCAAAGAAAACACAAGGTCATGAAAAAGTCTGGTGTTTCAGAAAGCAACAAGCCATTCCACCAGGAAGACTGTGATGAGGGGTCAAAATAATAGGAGGGGAGCCATAGCTGTAGGTTGGAACTGGACTTTGATGAGTCTTAGAGTCCTGTGCTCTTGGCTGGAAAATCCCATGGACAGAGGAGCCTGGTAGGCTGCAGTCTGTGGGGTCGTGAAGAGTCAGACACAACTGAGCGACTTCCCTTTCACTTTTCACTTTCATGCATTGGAGAAGGAAATGGCAACCCATTCCAGTGTTCTTGCCTGGAGAATCCCAGGGACGGGGGAGCCTTGTGTGCTGCCGTCTATGGGGTCGCACAGGGTTGGACACGACTGAAGCGACTTAGCAGCAGCAGCAGCAGCAGCAGCACCAGAGTCATGTTATCAGGTTTGCTTTTTAGAAAGATATTTCTGTTGGTTTATAAAGGATGGACCAGAATGCAGTGCAAGTAGAATCAGGGACTCCATAGACGGAGTCATTGCCACCCCCCACCCTCCGCAGAGTGAACAGTGGTGATGGCCTGAACTAACGTAACACAGTGTGGGTATTTCTGGGGTAGAAATCTCTAGCTTTATGACTGACTAGGAAAGTGAAAGAGAGTAAGAACTCAAGAATGACTGAAATTTCTAACCTGGGAAACTGAGGAGGCAGTGACACTGTGAATCAAGATCAAGAATAAGTGATGGAGAAACGGGTTCCATCTGAAATATATTCATTTTGAGGTGACATAAGGTGGTTCAACTGCAAGTATCGAGTTGGTCACTGGAAATATGTGCCTAAGCTTAGAAGAAAGAGCAGGACTGGAAACAGGAATCTAGAAATTACTATGACTTTAGCCATATGTACTTGCCCACCATTGATCACATTTTACCTACAAAAATAGCAATTTCATTGGGGAGAATATTTTGTATTCAAATATATTGAATAAGAGGGAAGAATCCCAAGGATAGGGTATTATTTGGGAAACATTAGCTTCCAAGAGTGGGCAGAGAATGAGAAATTCTGAAGAAAATTGTTAAGGATTGGTGGAAGTTAGCAACACGGGGGAAACTGAAGAAGGAGGAATGGTGGAGAAGCCAGAGTAGGAGTGCTTCTCAGAAAGGAGTGGTTTTCCAACAGCCTCAAAGGGTACAGAGGATGCAAGTTAGGAGGCCAAAAAACAGGCCCTGAATCTGGCATTTGGGAGGTGACCATACCTCAGTGGGAATTTCAGCTGAATGATGAGACAAGAAGTTGAAAAGGAATGGCTGGCAACAAGGTTTTGTTTATACACTGTTTTTTAGCGGTTTCTTTGCTGGTCTGGAAGAAACACAAGTTGGAATCAAGATTGCTGGGAGAAATATCAATAACCTCAGATATGCAGATGACACCACCCTTATGGCAGAAAGTGAAGAGGAACTAAAAAGCCTCTCGATGAAAGAGAAAGTGGAGAGTGAAAAGTTGGCTTAAAGCTCAACATTCAGAAAACGAAGATCATGGCATCTGGTCCCATCACTACATGGGAAATAGATGGGGAAACAGTGGAAACAGTGTCAGACTTTATTTTTCTGGGCTCCAAAATCACTGCAGATGGTGACTGCAGCCATGAAATTAAAAGATGCTTACTCCTTGGAAGGAAAGTTATGACCAACCTAGATAGCATATTCAAAAGCAGAGACATCACTTTGCCAACAAAGGTTCGCCTAGTCAAGGCTATGGTCTTTCCTGTGGTCATGTATGGATGTGAGAGCTGGACTGTGAAGAAAGCTGAGCGCCGAAGAATTGATGCTTTTGAAGTGTGGTGTTGGAGAAGACTCTTGAGAGTCCCTTGGACTGTAAGGAGATCCAACCAGTCCATTCTGAAGGAGATCAGCCCTGGGATTTCTTTGGAAGGAATGATGCTAAAGCTGAAACTCCAATACTTTGGCCACCTCATTTGAAGAGTTGACTCATTGGAGAAGACTCTGATGCTGGGAGGGATTGAAGGCAAGAGGAGAAGGGGACGACAGAGGATGAGATGGCTGGATGGCATCACTGACTCGATGGATCTGAGTCTCAGTGACCTCCGAGAGTTGGTGATGGACAGGGAGGCCTGGCGTGCTGCGATTCATGGGGTCACAAAGAGTCGGACACGACTGAGCGACTGATCTGATCTGATCTGATCTTGGTGGCTCAGGTGGTAAAGAATCCACCTGCAATGTGGGAGACCCAGGTTCAGACCCTGGGTGGGGAAGATCCCCTGGAGAAGGAAATGGCTACCCACTCTAGTATTCTTCCCTGGAGAATTCCATGGATAGAGGAGGTTTGGGAAGACTCGTGTATATTTGTATGTGAAAAGAAGCCAGAGAAAAGAAAGTAATTAAAGATATAGGCCAGGAGAAATGGAGAGTGGGTCCTGGACGGGACAGAGGGATAGACATGGATGCATGGGGGGAGGTTTGCTTCAGGCAGAGGGACAGAGGTGGCCCACTGAAAGATTTGTGTCCCCACCATCATGTGTATTTCTAGCCACGCACTCAGACAGATCATACTTAGTGCTATTATATTGTCATGGGACAAAAATTCTACTCAAAGAGAAAGATGGACGAGATTTTAATTACCAGAACTTCCTTCAGAGGTGGGTTGCAATGCCTTTGATGTATTCTTGGGCACACCCACCTCACCTCACAGGCTGAACCATCCCCACTAAGCCCTCTCCGCTGGCCATCATGGGCCTGCTGTCACACGAAGAGCCACCTCCTAAGAAACACCTTTAAAGAGGCACTTAGGTTCTTTGGCCAGAACTGAAGAGGGTGTCTGAGTTCACTGGTTGTTAGTCTCTGGGGAGATGTTTGGACATTTCTTCTGGCCCTGGAACCAAGGGTCCTGACTCCTATCACTGACAAGAGTTGGGGCAAAGGGCTTCCCTTTGGTTCCAGTGTTTAACAAAAAGAGAAATTAATCACCCAGGCAAGTTGGTATTTTTTTTTTTTTTTTTAATGATGGATCACAAGCATAGACGCTGTCTTAAAATTCCCAGCTAATCCTGTCCTGGTTCTCATCACTTTAAGACCAAAGTGCTAGGATTATGTTGTAGTCATCTAACTAGAAAGGTAGGAGAAACAGGATTAGAAACACAAGTCTCCTCGACCATGGAAGTTAAGAAGTTAAAAAACCCAGCAGGCCAGCCCTCTAATAAAAGAGCCTGAAACCCATTAAGTAAGGGGCTCAAGTTGCCAGCTGAGTTGCCAACAGATAGGGACCTTGGAGGAGAAAGCAATGGCAACCCACTCCAGTACTCTTGCCTGGAAAATCCCATGGACAGAGGAGCCTGGTGGGCTGCAGTCCTTGGGGGCGCTAAGAGCCAGACACGACTAAGCAACTTCACTTTCACTTTTCACTTTCATGCATCGGAGAAGGAAATGGCAACCCACTCCAGTGTTCTTGCCTGGAGAATCCCAGGGACGGGGAAGGCTGGTGGGCTGCTGTCTATGAGGTCGCACAGAGTCAGACACGACTGAAGTGACTTAGCAGCAGCAGCAGCAGCAGCAGCAGCAGCAGGGACCTTGGAGAAAGAATGTGACATCTTGGTAAAAAAGAGGGACCAGATGAGAGACCTGGAAGTTTCCCACTAAACCCTCAGATGTAAGCCACAGAGCACGTACAGGTGTCCTAATTGTCAACGTACAGCAGTCTCTAGTACAAGAAACCTATCCATTATAATAGATGCTCAACAAACATGCCTCTAACAAATGAGCAAGTGAATGAATGAGTTCTACTGCCAGGTAATTATACTGTTTTTCTGAATATGTGTTTAGCTTGTCTTAGTGCTTCTGCATGCATGAGAAAGAAAAATGAGGAAGTTTTCTTACTACCAGTTTCTAATCTAACATAACGAAACCAGTTTCTTTTTTTTATTTTAAAGACGCAGATCTTCAATCTATGCTTGCGTGTATGCATAGATACACACACACACACACACACACACACACACACAGAGTGAGGGGTGGGAGTGTAGGCATGGGTAAGACTATGGCTTAGAGTAAGATGATCTCAGATTCTGAAAGATTATGAGAATGCTAACACAATTTTACATCTAGTAACATCAAGGGGATTTGTACCAGCCTTTTGAGATAAATAAAACAGTAATAAAATTTTTTCGGCATCCAAAGAAATTTTGACTTTAGCTCTTGTCTTTTGTTCCCTTCAGATGCCTTCTTTTTATTCTATAATCTTCCATGTGTTTCTTACATTGTGAAGTGATTTTGTTGCTATGGAAACCACAGGGTTGGCATAAAGCTCAAATACGATGTTAACTTATAAAGTGATTGAAATGTGTCCCATGGTCTGACAAAAAGCATTTGGAGGAATTCTCATACCCTTATATAGTCATGTGCCCATATAAAACACATATCTGGGAATATACCTTTTCTTCTAATGGGTGGACACTTGGGTGGGCCAACATGATTAATGAAGAAATGTCTTTTAGATGCTACTCTGAATGAGAATATAGCTTGGTTAGGAAATTCCAGGTATATAAAATCACATTAATTATGATTTATAGCAGATGGAGCTTATCCTTCACATGCAAAGCTCTGCCTTGTTTACAAAGCACTTAAGTCCTAGCTTTCTGAAAGAGCTTCCCTGGAAATATTTGACAAGAACACATCAACCATCTAAGGAGGAATTTTTTTTTTAGGTGACTTCCTGCCTGAAGGCAAAAGATAAAGACGCTCACCTCTTGGAGTCTTTTCCAGGCCAACGAAAGCCAGTTCTCCCACTGGAGATCTTGCTCTGCTTCTTAGGCCGAGTTCTGCCTCCAGACTAACACATATGTTTCTGATGTCATCTTCTGGCTTTGAGTCCCTAAATGATTCAGTGGCAGTGGAATCTGCGCTAATACTCTGAAATCACTTATTACTCTGATAACTAGAGGAAGCCTGGGAAACCCACAACCAAAAACCCTATCTAGTTTATTTGAGGAAGAGCCCCAGCTCTGTAAGAGCTGTTGGACAACAAAGACAGAAGTAGAGTATAAAGCAGTTTAAAAATTTTTTTAAAAGAGGGCCAGCCACTCTGCTCACTGCCCACCCACACTCCCCACGACCTCCTCCAGCTACCCTTCCCTCCGCCTAGTCACTTGTGGGTGTATCATCACAACAGCACTCTGGAGAACATTCTGTTGGGTAATAAGAAAGCATAATTATATGCTTCAGAGCTGGTGAGGTTTTCTCCTATTTTCAAAACAATGAATATCCTGTGGAAAGATAGCGCCACTTGTGAGTAAGCTGAGATGCCTTTCCTTGAACACGCAGACAGTGGTTGGAAAGAGAGACCGGAGGACAGCCCTATTTCCGTTTTTATTCCTCGGACAACCTAACCGCATTGTTTCGTGGCATTCCCAGGAACAAACGTCTCTGTAAACATAATCAGAAGTGTAACATCTTCAAAAGAAAAATGTATATTCATCTCTCTCTCGCTCGCTCTCCTAACCCTGAATAGCCTATCTAGTGCTGAGAGAAATGTGGAGATATTTATTAGTGCACACCATGCAAAACTCAAGAGTGACCTCCACAAAGCATTGTATTTATTCTTTCTTATTAATAAGATTGTCTTATTCCCTGGTAGCTCAGAGGTAAAGAATCTGCCCACAACGCAGGGTTCGATCCCTGGGTTTGGGAGATTCCCCTGGAGAAGGGCATGGCAACCCATTCCAGTGTTCTTGCCCAGAGAATCCCATGGACAGAGGAGCCTGGCAGGTTATAGTCCGTGGGGTCACAAAGAGTTGGACATGACTGGGCTACTAACACTTTAACTTTGTTATTGCTCACTTTAGATATCATCAATGAAGAGGTGGGAGCTGTTTTAAGTGACACGGTAGTCTTGAGGGTTTGGAAACAGAGTAAAGCTCCATGGATGTGCAGTAACTTATGGTTTTCAGAAGCAGAGGTTTTTCCCTGCAATTATCACACCAGCATTTTCCAAGTCCAGCAGAACCTCAGGGAGAACAGTTATCAGTGGGGCTAACATTTCCAAAATGTTAATCCTTGTAACTCCTCTGTTTGCTAAATATTGACACCTGATTCCACAGTAAGAAAACACAGAACCAGAGAGAGTCATAGACATGCATATCTCAGGGTCCTTGTTTGGACCAGACTTCTGGGACCCAGGCTATTTTCTTACCATTAAATCAGAATGTCCTTCAGAAAAGGCTGTGTTGTTTCTAAAAGATCATGTAAGTGTGGTTGTTTGTGTCACAGCCCACCACGCTCTTGGTTCCACTCAGATTGCCCTGCACAGTACATGCTCTCAAGTAAAAGCATCACGCCCTTGCTTTTATAAGGCTTGGGGCAAGTTCCTTTGACCATATGGACTCTGTCTGCAGCATGGAAATGAAGATTGCCCATAGCTGGCAGAATATGTCATCCCTCAAGAGGAGGCGAAGCTCTGTGGGGCCCACACCACCAGCCACTGCACCTCACTGGACCACAGCCTCATGGAGTTTCTGCGGCAGGCACTAAGGACTTGATTTCTTTTATTTTGGTGGTGGTCTGGGAAATAGTCTTACTTCTTGAAAATCTGTTCTTTGGCAGTAAACACCAAACTTAAGGGGCTGAGTCACTTTTCCTCATCCAACTTTGTGTTTTGCTTCTTAGGCAAGCAGGAAATTTTGGAAACCCCAATTTTACGAGTGTGCAAGTATGTGTGGTATATGTGTGACCTTGGAAAGGAGGAGAGGAAGAAGAAGAAAAAAAAAAAAAATATATATATATATATGCTAGAGTTAATTTCCAGAAGATAATTCATGTCCTTAGTTTGTGGCCTTGAAGACTATCATCTTATTAGCACAAATAGGCAAGAATTAAAAAAAAAAAAATAGGAAAAAAAACCCTTCAGTTGTATGGGAAAATCTCCTCAGCAAATGGAACACATCTCTTCCAGACCTCAGATCCTTCATTACCAAGTATCCTCCTTTTCTCGCTATTGGACCCATTCACTGGTGGGGAAACAAATGCCAAGAGTTTCCCAATAGCATCAAGGAGGGATTCTGAAATGAAAATCTGGACCATTACGGGAAACTCTTGAACAAAGTCGCCTAGCCTGCCTTACTGGAAGGCTATGAGGGGTTTCTTTGCCTAGTTAAGGAGTAACCAGGACCGAGCCCTGAATAGCATGATGCTGTGTCTTCTGTGTTCTGGCTCTGAGCCTCCAGATGCAGGAATTCAGAGACGTTGTTCGCTAAACTTTTTAAACCCCTCACTTGATTGACACCACTTTCTACATCTGAAACCAGACCACAAGAATAGGATTACATTCAGATCAGATCAGATCAGTCGCTCAGTCGTGTCCGAATCTTTGCGACCCCATGAACTGCAGCACGCCAGGCCTCCCTATCCATCACCAGCTCTCGGAGGTCACTCAGACTCACATTCATCGAGTCAGTGATGCCATCCAGCCATCTCATCCTCTGTCGTCCCCTTCTCCTCCTGCCCTCAATCCCTCCCAGCATCAGAGTCTTCTCCAATGAGTCAACTCTTCGCATGAGGTGGCCAAAATACTGGAGTTTCAGCTTTAGCATCATTCCTTCCAAAGAAATTCCAGGGCTGATCTCCTTCAGAATGGACTGGTTGGATCTCCTTGCAGTCCAAGGGACTCTCCAAGAGTCTTCTCCAACACCACAGTTCAAAAGCATCAATTCTTCAGCGCTCAGCCTTCTTCACAGTCCAGCTCTCACATCCATACATGACCACAGGAAAGACCATAGCCTTGATTAGGCGAACCTTTGTTGGCAAAGTGATGTCTCTGCTTTTGAATATGCTATCTAGGTTGGTCATAACTTTCCTTCCAAGGAGTAAGCGTCTTTTAATTTCATGGCTGCAGTCACCATCTGCAGAGACTTTGGAGCCCATAAAAATAAAGTCTGACACTGTTTCCACTGTTTCTCCATCTATTTCCCATGTAGTGATGGGACCAGATGCCATGATCTTCGTTTTCTGAATGTTGAGCCTTAAGCCAACCTTTTCACTCTCCACTTTCACTTTCATCAAGAGGCTTTTGAGTTCCTCTTCACTTTCTGCCATAAGGGTGGTATCATCTGCATATCTGAGGTTATTGATATTTCTCCCAGCAATCTTGATTCCAGCTTGTGTTTCCTCCAGTCCAGCATTTCTCATGATGTACTCTGCATATAAGTTAAATAAACATGGTGACAATATGCAGCCTCGACGTACTCCTTTTCCTATTTGGAACCAGTCTGTTGTTCCATGACCAGTTCTAACTGTTGCTTCCTGACCTGCATACAGATTTCTCAAGAGGCAGATCAGGTGGTCTGGTATTCCCATCTCTCTCAGAATTTTCCACAGTTTATTGTGCTCTACACAGTCAAAGGCTTTGGCATAGTCAATAAAGCAGAAATAGATGTTTTTCTGGAACTCTCTTGCTTTTTCCATGATCCAGCGGATGTTGGCAATTTGATCTCTGGTTCCTCTGCCTTTTCTAAATCTAGCTTGAACATCAGGAAGTTCACGGTTCACATATTGCTGAAGCCTGGCTTGGAGAATTTTGAGCATTACTTTACTAGCGTGTGAGATGAGTGCAATTGTGCAGTAGTTTGAGCACTCTTTGACATTGCCTTTCTTTGGGATTGAGATGAAAACTGACCTTTTCCAATCTTGTGGCCTTGCTGAGTTTTCCAAATTTGCTGGCATATTGAGTGCAGCACTTTCACAGCATCATCTTTCAGGATTTGGAATAGCTCCACTGGAATTCCATCACCTCCACTAGCTTTGTTCCTAGTGATGCTTTCTAAGGCCCACTTGACTTCACATTCCAGGATGTCTGTAGGTAACAATCATTTCCATTTTGTCCCAAGAGCAGAATGCACATTTATTTGGGAAACTTTAATGAGACATGTTGATAGGGACACAGTGAGAGACCCGCTGATCTCTTTAGCATCTGAGTCTTGCTTTCCACAAATAGTCAGTTAATCTACATGCATATGAAACTTCTTCAATGTGATTTGAATCATGCAGACACTTTAGGGAGACAAAAACAGTAAAGACTCTTCATACTGATAAGCTAGCAGAGATTAGCATCGATTCACATGTGAATGAATAGCTAAAAACACAAAGGGAACCAGAGTGAGATGTCATAACTCATTACGGTATAAGCATACAATATTTTAATCTTTTATTTATTCATTCATTCAGCAAATATTAAGTTGGCACCTATTAATATCATGTGTCAGGCACTATTCAAGGTGCCAGGAATAGAGCAGAGAACAGAACAGATAAGAATCTCAGTTTGCATAGTTATTACCCAATACTGCAGCAAGTCAGATGATAAAACGTAAGTAAAACACAGAGAGATAAATTGTGTCAGGTGGAGATGAGTGATATGGAGCAAAATGAAGCAAGAAAAGCCAGGTAGAATGAGAGGTATGTGTGTGGGGTGAGGAGTTTGAAATTTAAACATTGTTGGGGAAGCCTCATGGAGAAGATGACAGCTGAGCAGAATCCTGAAAGCAGTATAGGAAGGAGCCACAGTCAAACAAGAGCAAGGAAGATCATGCCAGACAGAGGGAATAGCAAGTGCAAATGTCCTGTGATGGGAGTGTCACCCACACGTGTGGTTTTAAGTTTCAGTTGCTCAGTCGTGTCCGACTCTTTGTGACCTCATGAACCGCAGCACGCCAGGCCTCCTTGTTCAACACCAACTCCCAGAGTCCACCCAAACTCATGTCCATAGTGTCAGTGATGCCATCCAACCATCTCATCTTCTGTCATCCCCTTCTCCTCCTACCCTCAATCTTTCCCAGCATCAAGGTCTTTTCAAATGAGTCAGCTCTTTGCATGAGGTGGCCAAAGGATTGGACAACATCAGTCCTTCCAATGAACACCCAGGACTGATCTCCTTTAGGATGGACTGGTTGGATCTCCTTGCAGTCCAAGGGACTCTCAAGAGTCTTCTCCAACATGTGTGGTTGGAGCAAAGCAAATATGAGGAAAGTATAAAAGAAGAGTTTAGAGAGCTATGGGCTGGGCAGGGTATGAGCCAGATTATGGAGGGTCATTTAAAGGACATGATCTTCCTTCTAAAATGGGGAGTCAGTGGAGAGTTCATTTTATTTTGCTTGCTACTCACTAAACGTGGGCAACCTTAGGCAAATCAATTAACTATTCTGAACCTTAGGTTCTTCATCTGTCAAATGGGGACAGTAATAGAATAACAGTACCTATACTAAGCATGGTTGTAAAGATTTTCTTTATATTGGTAAAGTGAAAGTCATTCAGTCATATTCAACTCTTTGTGACCCCATGGACTCTAGCCCACCTGGCTCTTCTGTCCATGGAATTCTCCAGGCAAGAATACTGGAATGGGTTACCATTCTCTTCTCCAGGGGAAAATATACACAACAATGTTTAAAATGATTAATTTTACATTAAGTGTACAGTTAAGTGGTATTGAGTACATTCACATTGCTGTTCAACTATCACCACTATCTATCTCCAGAACTTTCTCATCAATACAAATTGAAACTCTGTACCAATTAAACAATAACTCCCCATTCCCTCTAAGCCCTGGCAACCATTGCTCTACTTTCAGCCTTTTTGATCTTGCTATTCTAGTACCTTATATAAATGGAATCATACAAGAATTATCCTTTTGTGACTGGCTTATCTCATTAAGTATAATGTTCTCAAGGTTCATCTACATTGCTGCATGTGCCAAAATGTTCATCCTTTTTAAGACTGAGTAATATTCCATTGTCTGTATATACCACATTTTGTTTATTCATTCTTCTATTGATGGGCACATGCTGATTCCTCTTTATGGCTATTCTGAGTAATTCTTCTATGAATAGGGCTGTACAAATATCTCTGAGTTTCTGTTTTCAATTCTTTTGGTTATATAAATACCCAGAAATGGAATTGCTAGATCATATGGCAATTCCATGTTTGATTTTTTTAATTAATTTATTTTAATTGGAGGCTAATTACAATATTGTAGTGGTTTTTGCTATACATTGACATGAATCAGTCACAGGTGTACATGTGTCCCCCATCCTGAACCCCCCTCACACCTCCCTCCCCATCCCATCCCTCTGGGTCATCCCAGTGCACCAGCCCTGAGCACCTTGTCTCATGCATCGAACCTGGACTGGCGATCTGTTTCACATATGATAATATACATGTTTCAATGCTATTCCCTCAAATCATCCCACCCTTACCTTCTCCCACAGAGTCCAAAAGTCTGTTCTTTACATCTATGCTTCTTTTGCTATCTCACATATAGAGTCATCATTACCATTTTTCTAAATTCCATATATATGCGTTAATATACTGTATTAGTGTTTTTCCTTCTATGTTTAATTTTTTGAAGAATCACCATAATGGTTTCACAGCAGCTGCACTATTTTACATTCCCACCACCTACGCACAAGGGTTCTAATTTCTCCACATCCTCACCAACACTTGCTATTTTCTGTGTGTGTGTGTATGTATGTTTTTATTAATAAGTCATCCTAATGGTTGTGAAGTGGTATCTCATGCTTTTGATTTAGAGTTCCCTAATTATCAATGAGGCCTTCCCAGGTGGCTCAGTGGTAAAGGATCCACCTACCAATGCAGGAGACTTGGATTCAAACCTTGCATTGGAAAGATTCCCTGGAGAAGAAAACGTCAACTCATTTCAGTATTGTTTCGTGGAGAATTTCATGGACAGAAGAGCCTGGCAGGATATAGTCCGTGGAGTTGAAAAAGAGTTGGACACAACTTAGTGACTAAACAGCAACAGCAGCAAAGGTTAGTGATGTTGAGCACATTTTCATGTTTATCAGCCATTTGTTATCTTCTTGGGGAAAACGACTATTTAAGTCCTTTGCCTCTTTTTAATTGGGCTCTTTGGGTTGTTTTTTTTTTTTTTTGCTGTCAAGTTGTAAGTGTTATTTATATGTTCTGGAGATCAATACTATTTCAGATATATGATTTGCAAATATTTCCCCCCGTTTTGGAAATTACTTCTTTACTCTCTTAATAATGCTTTTGATGTTTGAAAGATTTTAATTTTGATGGATTCTAATTTATATATATTTTTTCTTTTGATCCCTCTGCTTTTGGGGAAATACAAAACGCCATTGCCAATTCCAACACTGTGAAGCATTCCTTCTCTGTCTTCTTCTAAGAGTTTTATAGTGTTAGCTCTTATGTTTAGGCCTTTGATCTGTTTTGAGTTAATTTTTGTATATGGTGTGAGATAAGGTCATTGGAAAGTCTTGAAGAGAGGAGAAACATGATCTGGCTTCCATTCTTTAAAGATTATTCTGGCGGCTATGTTGGGGCCAGGGTGCTGCCAGCTGGGTTTTATTCAATCCTCTCATACAAAAGGTGGGTTTTCAGACAACATCTCAACATGATTTTATAACTTTTCAGTCATGCCTTTGTTCAACAATTGTCTAAATAATTGGATATTACTTTTGCATGAGTATGTGCATAGCTTCTACCTCACCCCCAGACAAAAATCCTAACTCATCATATGGGAAATAGATACTGTCCTCTATATTCATATTAAACTCATTATTATTTAATGCAAGTATTCATTGGCTGCCTACTACAAGCCAGGCACTTTCCTAGGTTGAGGAGATACAGTGGTAAGAAAGGCAGATCCTATTTTCATGAAGCATTCATTCTAGTCTTGCATTAAAAAATTGACCTAATGAATAAATGGTCCTCATATCCAGTGATCATAAGAAGAATGATTAAATCAACTATTTTTAAAAAAGACACTTTCTATTCTCAGTCATACCCCAAATCAGGTGAGACATCAAAACCAAACAATATCAATACAATTCATAGAAAACTGTGCTACTTAAGCACAGATGTTTATTTTCTTCTGTGGCCACAGTCAGCACGCCATATCCATAGACTCACTCAGTCCTCAGTTCAGTTCAATCGCTCAGTCGTGTCCGACTCTTTGCGACCTCATGAATCGCAACATGCCAGGCCTCCCTGTCCATCACCAACTCCCAGAGTTCACCCAAACTCATGTCCATCGAGTCGATGATGCCATCTAGCCATCTCATCCTTTGTCATCCCCTTCTCCTCCTGCCCTCAATCCCTCCCTGGATCAGGGTCTTTTCCAATGAGTCAACTCTTCCCATGAGGTGGCCAAAGTACTGGAGTTTCAGCTTCAGCATCATTCCTTCCAAAGAACACCCAGGACTGGTCTCCTTTAGGATGGACTGGTTGGATCTCCTTGCAGTCCAAAGGACTCTCAAGAGTCTTCTTCAACACCGCAGTTCAAAAGCATCAATTCTTTGGTGCTCAGCTTTCTTCACAGTCCAACTCTCTCATCCATACATGACCACTGGAAAAACCATAGCCTTGACTAGATGGACCTTTGTTGGCAAAGTAATGTCTCTGCTTTTTAATATGCTATCTAGGTTGGCCATAACTTTCCTTCGAAGGAGTAAGCATCTTTTAATTTCATGGCTGCAGTCACCATTTGCAGTGATTTTGGAGCCCCCAAAAATAAAGTCTGACACTGTTTCCACTGTTTTCCCATCTGTTTCCCATGAAGTGATGGGACCAGATGCCATGATTTTCGTTTTCTGAATGTTGAGCTTTAAGCCAACTTTTTCACTCCCCTCTTTCACTTTCATCAAGAGGCTTTTTAGTTCCTCTTCATTTCCTGCCATAAGGGTGGTGTCATCTGCATATCTGAGGTTATTGATATTTCTCCCAGCAGTCTTGATTCCAGCTTGTGCTTCTTCCAGCCCAGCGTTTCTCATGATGTACTCTGCATAAAAGTTAAATAAGCAGGGTAATAGTATACAGTCCTACTTTGTTTTATTTTTTTCTTTTTTTTAAATTAAATTTTATTTTGCTTAACATTACAATATTGTATTGCTTTTGCCATACATTAAGATGGATCCGCCACAAGTATACATGTGTTCCCCATCCTGAACCCTCCTCCCTCCTCCCTCCCCGTACCATACCTCTGGGTCGTCCCAGTGCACCAGCCCCAGGCATCCATTATCAGGCATTGTACCTGGACTGGCGACTCGTTTCAGATATGATATTATACATATTTCAATGCTATTCTCCCAAATCATCCCACCCTTTCCCGTTTCCAGAGTCCAAAAGTCTGTTCTATACATCAGAGTCTCTTTTGCTGTCTCGTAAACAGGGTTATTGTTACCATCTTTCTAAATTCCATATATATGCATTAGTATACTGTATTTGTATTTTTCTTTCTGGCTTACTTCACTCTGTATAATAAGCTCCAGTTCCATCCACCTCATTAGAACTGCTTCAAATGTATTCTTTTTAATGGCTGAGTGATACTCCATTGTGTATATGTACCACAGCTTTCTTATCCATTCATCTGTGGATGGACATCTAGGTTGCTTCCAAGTCCTGGCTATTGTAAACAGTGCTGCTATGAACATTGGGGTACATGTGTCTCTTTCAATTCTGGTTTTCTCATTGTGTATGCCCAGCAGTGGGATTGCTGGATCATAAGGCAGTTCTATTCCCAGTTTTTTGAGGAATCTCCATACTGTTCTCCAAAGTGGCTGTACTAGTTTGCATTCCCACCAACAGTGTAAGAGGGTTCCCTTTTCTCCACACCCTCTCCAGCATTTATTGCTTGTGGTACAGTCCTACTTTGTTTTAAAATTAGAACCTACTATGTGCCGCACACTGCTCTGGGAGATGAATAAATAAGACTGAGGTGAAAGCTGACGTGAGAGAGGAGAGCAGAGGACAGATGTTGGAGGGCCATATAGATCCCAGGAATGAGTACACCTGCTTGGAACATTGTCCAGGGTTAAATGATTTTGGGTGTGTTCTACAGTGTGGCGTGGTGGCTCTTAACCCAACTGCACATAACTACCTAGGATTCTTTTAAATGCCAATTCTTGGTTCCACTCTCAGAGATCCCAATTTAATTGATCTGAAGTGAAGCCAGACCATCACTAACTTTTTTAACTTTACACATTTTATTTTGTATTGGTGTATAGCCGATTAACGATTTGTGGTAGTTTCGGGTGAACAGCGAAGGGACTCAGCCATACACATCACGTATCCGTCCTCCCTGAAACTTCCATCCCATCTAGGCTGGCACGTAACATTAAACAGAGTTCCCTGTGCTATACAGTAGGTCTTTGTTGGTTATCCATTTTAATATAGCACTGTGTACATGACCTCCCCAAAGTTCCTAACTATCCCTCTCCCCCAGTAACCGTAAGTTCATTTTCTAAGTCTGTGAATCTCTTTCTTGTTTTGTAAGTAAGTTCATTCGTATCATTTCTTTTTAGTTTCCACACATAAGGGATGTCATATGGTATTTCTCCTTCTCTGTCTGACTTTCTTCACTCAGTATGATACTCTCTAGGTCCATCCATGTTGCTACAAATGGCATTATTTCCTTCTTTTGAATGGCTGAGTAACAGTCCATTGTATATATTTACCACATCTTGTTTATCCATTCTTCTGTCGATGGACGTTTACGTTGCTTCCTGTCTGGCTGCAATGAACAGTGCTGCAATGAGTACTGGGAGACTTGTATCCTTTTGGATCATGTTTTTCTCCAGGTATATGCCCAGAAGTGGGATTGTAGGGTCATAAGGTAGTTCTGTTTTTAGTTTTTTAAGGAATCTCCATACTATTCTCCATAGTGACTGTACTAATTTATATCCCCAACAACAGTATAGTGGGGTTCCCTTCTCTCCACACCCTCTCTAGCATTCGTTGTTTGCGGGTTTTTTGATGACAGCCGTTCTGACTGGTGGGCGGTGATATTTCATTGTAGCTTTGATTTGCATTTCTCTAAAAACTAGTGACGTTGAATGTCTTTTCATGTGCCTATGAGGCCATCGTTATCTTTTAAAGAGTCCCTAAGGGATTCTAAAGGGCTTCCCTGGTTGCAAAAGGTTGGACATGACTTAGCAACTAAGCAACAACAAGGGGACTCCAAAACACAGCTAGGGTTGAGAACCAGTGCTGTGGAACTTTGTGGCTGCATCTACCTACTCATCCATGTGTCAAGGAAGATCAGGGTAGCTTTTTTCTCTGAAAACAAACTTCATTGCTTTATTTTCTCCTTATAGCCAAATAACATCTGCTTATGGTAGAATAATGCATAGGAAAGAAAAACATCACCCAGAATCCCACTTTTCAGAGATTTTTTTCCACAGACATTTTGGTGTATTTTCTTTTCATACATTTATCTGTGCTCTTTGTCCTCAAAATGGTATACAACTTCTCTCATATTTAATAATGCATCATAAAAAATCATCCAATGTCAGAACAAAAGACTATTTTGACCCTGCCTGCAGATAAACGCTCAACTCTCTACACACAGAAATAGGATAGTTCTGTTTAGGCAAGTATATTTGCTTGACTCTTAATTTTCATTTTTTAAAAAGGACCTTAGTGTTAATCTCCACCTGCCTGATCATCCAGTCACATCTCTCTGTCCTTCACCAACAGCAGAGGGTACCCATAACTCAGGGCCTTGCCTTGAATTCTTTCATATCCTTTTCAAAAGCTTAGTTGACAGAGATAAGATCTATAGAGGGTTGCCTGAAGGACACGAGCCTATTTATTCCTCTTTCTACTCTAAACTGTGTCCTTGCAGCATGCCAGACCTTGGAGGATTGCTGACATTGAGCATGCTATTTTAACTCCTTGTAAAAATGTGTTTACAGGATTGAACCTCAGCTTTATATCTTCAATCTTATTGGCATCACAAGAAACAACTCTCTGAAGTTTATCATCATAACTATTATGAAAGTAGACACATTATTATGCTGGACATCATTTATTTATATTACTCGGTGTTCCTTTTATGAGAATCCACAAAAGTGCTCAGAAAAAGAACTACAGTTTCTATGTATCCTTAATCTCACTACTCCTAATTTTTTGTCTCTATTTTCCTTTGGCTGCCGGGAAGCTCAGTGAAATGGTACCTCAACTAGCAGTTATGTGTATCCATACTATGTGGTCATACATTTCCTCTTAACTCTGGCTTTATGACATCTCTGTCCTCATCTTCCCTTCACCTATTTTCTCTTCAACTATTGCTAAAATAGTCTTCAACTATTTTTATGTTGGGTGCGTTGTTAAAGTCTTTGTGGGAAAGTAGAAGAGGGAACGGAGAAGGCAGTGGCACCCCACTGCAGTACTCTTGCTTGGAAAATCCCATGGACGGAGGAGCCTGTTCGGCTGCAGTCCATGGGGTCGCTAAGAGTCGGACACGACTGAGCGACTTCACTTTCACTTTTCACTTTCATGCATTGGAAAAGGAAATGGCAACCCACTCCAGTGTTCTTGCCTGGAGAATCCCAGGGACGGGGGAGCCTGGTGTGCTTCCGTCTATGGGATCGCACAGTCAGACACGACTGAAGTGACTTAGCATAGCATATAGCATAGAAGAGGGAAATAGAAAACAAGATGGGGAAGATAAAGAGAAAGTAAAAGGAAAAAGAGAGAGAGAATGGTGGGAAGGGAAGAAAAGGCAGGCAGAAAAGCAATAAAGGACAGCATAATAAATAGTGTCAGAGCTGGGCCACAGGGGTCTCAAGGGGGAAGAGTCACCTTGTAGCTGATGGTTTTGGACACTGATGGCCTGAAGAAGTCAGTGATGGCACAAGCTCTTACAGAGAGCTGCCCTCTGCCAGGTACTTTATTTTTTTATGTTTCAGTTTTTTAAACTAATTTGTATTTTGCAGTATAATTGCTTTACAATGCTGCATTAGTTTCTACTGCATAGCAAAATGAGTCAGCCATACATATACATACACCCTCTCCCACTCAAGTCACTTCAGTGCATTAAGTAGAGCTCACTACGCCATACAGTATGTTCCCATCAGTTGTCTATGTTCCCTTCTCCCCCTGGAGAGGGAAATGGCAACCAACACCAGTATTCTTGCCTGGGAAATCCCATGGACAGAAGAGCCTGCGGGCTACCATCCATAGAGTTGGACACAACGGAGAGATGGAGCACACACATCAATAGTCTGTATGTGTCAATATCAATCTCCCAACTCCTCTGATCACTGCCCTTTACCCCTTGTATCATACATCTGTTCTCTACATTTGTGGCTCTCTTTCTGTTTTGCAAATAAGGTCATCTCTACCATTTCTCTAGCTTCCACATATATGCTTCAATCTACAATATTTGTTTTTCTCTTTCTGACTTACTTCACTCTGTATGACTGTCTCTAGGTCCATCCATGTCTATACAAATGACCCAATTTCATTTCTTTTTATGGCTGATAATATTCCATTGTATATATGTACTACACCTTCTTTATCCATTCATCTGTTGATGAACATTTAGGTTGCTTCCATGTTCTGCCAGATACTTTAAATGCATCATTTCATTCACTCTTCAAAGCAACCCTTTGAGAAAGGCACTATCATCATACCCATTTCTCAGATTTAAAATAAACAAATGCCAGGACTATAGAAAGGGGAAATAACTCATCCAAGTTCACATTGTAGCAGTGAACTTTTAATCCAGATCTGTTTGCTAAACACCACAAGCCTATAGTTGAAGATTAATATGACTCTTGAAAAAAGACTGTTGAAGCTTTTTACAAAAATCAAAACTCCAGACGAGAGGTTTTTTTCTTTTGAAATAACCTTTTATTTCACTATCATCTTGGAGGGGGTACATGTGTGTGCTATAAAGGCCGACTCACCCTTCATCCATTTATTTCTGTCTCCCAGAGAAATGGAATTACGTAGAAAGTGAGATCAGGAACGGGAGGGAAATGGCACAGACTTGCTGGCAGGAAGAGCAAGCAGGAAAGCCAAAAGGACAAAGGGAACGCTGACAAGACAGAAGGAAAAGAGTGAACGGTGGGAGAGCAGACGGGAAGAAATGCTTGCAAAGAACCCAAACCTTGACTGAAGGCCAGGGAGAAAACAAAGACAGTGTTGGCAGCAAGCCTGGCATGAGGAATGGCGAACTCGAGCTAAAGTAATAATGAGATGCTCAGGAAAGATGAAGTTCTAAGGAGAGAAAGAGGGAAGGCTTTTCCATCTGCTCTGCTCTGGGTTCACGACAGGGGTCAGGGTGGCCAAGGCGCAGTAGGGACGCAGCATCTGCTCTAAGTCCTCAAAACCCTAATTTTTTTTTTTAATTGGAGAGCTGGATGGTTCTATTTTTACTAAAGAAATTTTTTTTAATTCCAATTATGCAGTTTTTCTACAAACTCATAATTTTCCCAACAGCTCTAAGATCCAAGTAAAACTCAATATTAAAAAAAAAAAATCTCTAAATCTCTGAGGGATCTTTATGCTAACGCACGGATGAAGATGGATTCGTGGACACCCAAGAGAGTGCCCACTTGCAGTTCCATCACGCAAAGCGAGGCTCCATTCACAAATGCACCAACAGCCACAGGGTGCTTAGCGATTCCATTAGCAGCAAAGTGGAAACTCATCGTTCTCCTCTGGGTAAGGGACGTCATCTCTACTTCAACTCGGTCTTTTTAAAAATTATCCTGTTCACAATACAGCTGGTCATAATGTCAAAAGATTCCATTCAGGAAAGCACCCAAAAGCCTAGCATGTATATCCTGAATGAAAATCATGACAGTTCTTTTTTCTCCCCTCCAAAGTTTTATTTTGAAAAAGGTCAAACCTACGGGAAGGTTGAAAGAAAAGCACAATGAAATAGCATATACCATTCAACTAGATCGGCCAGTTGTTAATATTTTGCCACATTTATGCCTTCTTTCTCTGTATGCGTAATACCTACACATACACACTCATTTTGTGCAGCACCTTCGAGCCTTTAAAGAGTTATTTGCTGGTCTTACAATCCTTCACCCCAAATACTTCGGCATATATCTTTTAATAACAAAGGCACTCTCTTTCATAACCACAGTACAATGATCATACTCATAAAATTTCACAACTGACATAGTACTATTATCTAATAAAATACAGCCTACATTCAGATTTCTCCATTTATCCCAATAATATTCATCATAGCTGAGTTTTCTTTCCCAATTTAGGATCTGAAAAGGTGGAAATCATTGTATTTGGTTATCATGTCTCTTTAGTCTCCTTCAACCTAAAGCAGTTCCCTCAGCCTTTAAAAAAAATTCTTTCATGACATTTACATTTTAAGAATCCAGGTCAGTTATTTTGCAGAATGACTTCAATTTGCATTTGTCTAGCCATTTCTTCAAGGGCTTCCGTATTGGCTCAATGGTAAAGAACCTACCTGCTAATGCAAGAGATTTGGATTCTATTTCTAGTGTGGGAAGATCCCCTGGAGAAGGAAATGGAAACCCAATCCAGTATTCTCGCCTGGAGAATTCTGTGGACAGAGGAGCCTGGTGGGCTACAGTCCATAGGGTCGCAAAGGAGTCAGACACGACCAAGCAAATGAGCACGATGAGTTGTTTATTCAGAATTAAATTCATGTGATGCACCAGAAATTAGTTTGACTCAAGTGAAATTGTCATTTTTATAGACCAAAACGAGTCAAATATCAGCAATTAAATGTGGTTCAACTTAACACACAGGAATACTGTATTCTTATCACATCACATCAAAGACACACAATGCTTGTTTGTCTCATTATTAGTGATGCTTGATCGTGTGAGTAAGGTGGTGTCCACTAGATTTCTCCATTGTAAAGGTATTGTTTTCTCTTTGTTATTAATGAAAAATCTGTTATCAATGGATCCTTTGAGACTATGTAGGTATTCTGTTTCCCCATGGTCTTTCACCCAATTATTTTATCTTCCATTGATGATTTTTCTCTGAATCTATTAATACCATGGCTATATAAAACAGTGTCTTTCTGTTATCATTGCATCCACATTTATTAGCTGACATTCTTCTGTAAAATAGTTTACCTTCCCACTGTGTATAAACTTCTTAGTCAGTGAGGATTCATGGATTCTCTTTTATTTGTTACAATTCCTTCCTGCCATTATTCACCACAATCATTTCCACATTAAACATTTAACTTTTTTAGCTTACCAAGTCATTCTTGCTTTTCTAATCCCTGTATACCTTCCTCCTACAAAGTATATTATCTGCTTTGTCAAATGTGAATTTACATTTCCTGAGAGGCAGTTCCAGAATTCACCAGAGAAGTGAGATTTTTAATTTTTGCATTTGGTCTGAACTTTCCATCTTTTTTCAACATCTTAGGTCAGTTCCCTGAATTTGATCAACTTTTATTGGGAAACTCTTCTTGGTTGTCACCACTTTGTTGCTAACTATAGTTACACATGATGGAAACATGTGGTGGAGGGGAAAGCAAGGGTTTGGGAACCTCAGCAATGCAGACTGAATCCTGGCTTTGCCTCTTAATAGCGACGCAAGCTTGGGAAACTTATCTTACCTTTTTAAGCACCCATTTCTTCAACTTAAAAAAAAAAAAAGAGATTCTAATCCCTGTTATAAGGTGATTGGGAGCATTCAGGGGATGCTGTAGACAAAGTGACCAGCTAAGTAACCGATATATACAAAGAGCTCAACTAAGTGGTAGTTATGATTAGCATTATTAATTTTTTATTGGTTACTTATTTTTTAATGTATTTTTAACAAGTGGAACTGGGAAAACTGGTCAACCACTTGTAAAAGAATGAAACTCAAACACTTTCTAACACCATACACAAAAATAAACTCAAAATGGATTAAAGATCTAAATGTAAGACCAGAAAATATAAAACTCCTAGAGGAAAACATAGGCAAAACACTCTCTGACATACATCACAGCAGGATCCTCTATGACCCACCTCTTAGAGTAATGGAAACAAAAGCAAAAATAAACAAATGGGACCTAATTAAACTTAAAAAGCTTTTGCACAATGAAGGAAACTATAAGCAAGGTGAAAAGACGGCCTTCAGAATGGGAGAAAATAATAGCAAATGAAGCAACTGATAAAGAATTAATCTCAAAAATATATAAGCAGCTCTGCTGCTGCTGCAGCTCATGCAACTCAATACCAGAAAAATTGATGACCTAATCAAAAAATGGGCCAAAGAACTAAACAGACATTTCTCCAAAGAAAACATACAGATGGCTAACAAACACACGAAAAGATGTTCAACATCACTCATCAGAGAAATGCAAATCAAAACCACAATGAGATACCATCTCATGCCGGTCAGAATGGCTGCTATCCAAAAGTCTACAAGCAATAAATGCTGGAGAGGGTGTGGAGAAAAGGGAACCCTCTTACACTGTTGGTGGGAATGCAAACTAGTACAGCCACTATGGAGAACAGTGTGGAGATTTCTTAAAAAACTGGAAATAGAACTGCCTTATGATCCAGCAATCCCACTGCTGGGCATATACACCAAGGAAACCAGAACTGAAAGAGACACATGTACTCCAATGTTCATTGTAGCACCGTTTACAATAGCCAGGACATGGAAGCAACCTAGATGTCCATCGGCAGATGAATGGATAAGAAAGCTGTGGTACATATACACAATGGAATATTACTCGGCTATTAAAAAGAATGCATTTGAATCAGGTCTAATGAGGTGCATGAAACTGGAGCCTATTATACAGAGTGAAGTAAGGCAGAAAGAAAAACACCAGTATAGTATATTAATGCATATATATGGAATTTAGAAAGATGGTAATGATGACCCTATCTGTGAGACAGCAATAGAGACACAGATGTAATTTTGGACTCTGCGGGAGAAGACAAGGGTGAGATGGTTTGAGAGAACAGCATTGAGACATATATATTATCATATGTGAAATAGATCACCAGTACAGGTTTGATGCATGAGACAGGGCACTCAGGGCAGGTGCACTGGGATGACCCTGAGGGATAGGATGGGGAGGGAGGTGGGAGGAGGGTTCAGGATGGGGAACACATGTACACCCATGGCTGATTTATGTGAATGTATGGCAAAAACCACTACAATATTGTAAAGTAATTTGCCTCCAATTAAAATAAATAAATTAATTTACAAAAAATTATTTTTTTATTGAAGGATAATTGCTTTATTTAATGTTTATTTATTTGGCTGCATCAGATCTTAGTTACTGCACATGGGATCTAGTTTCCTGCTGCTGCTGCTGCTGCTGCTGCTGCTGCATCTCTTCAGTCATGTCCGACTCTGTGCGATCACATAGACAGCAGCCCACTAAGCTCCTCTGTTCCTGGGATTCTCCAGGCAAGAATACTGGAGTGGGTTGCCATTTCCTTCTCCAGTGCATGAAAGTGAAAAGTGAAAGTAAAGTCGCTCAGTCGTGCCCAACTCCTAAGCGACCCCATGGACTGCAGCCCACCAGGCTCCTCCATCCATGGGAGTTTCCGGGCAAGACTACTGGAGTGGGGTGCCATTGCCTTCTCCGAGTTTCCTGACCAGAGTTCAATCCTGGGCCCCTGCATTAGGAGTGCAGTCTTAGCCACTACCACTAGGGAAGTCTGATTAACATTATAAATGTCATTTTTTTTATGCTTACATTTCTTTGCAGGTTTTACCCATTCTTAGATAATTTTATATCTCCCAAGTTATTTTCCTACAGATGTATAATTTTCTCCTTCAAAGTGAGAAGTCATTTTACCCTTTCCCATCCCTTTTTTTTTTCATTTAGGTCCTTTTGCATGTAATTGACTCTTTTTGATATTGCATTCCTCCTAACCTATAGCATCTGCAAACTCCACTTAAATCACATTTCTTTCATTTCTTTGCAAAATTTATAATCCTGAGTTTATTTTATATTCTCCTTATCCTCTTCCAGAAACATTCTCTTCCAAAAAAGTCATTTATAGTCACCCTATATTTAGTTAGGAAGCCTTTCTCCTCCCTCTCACTTTCTTTTCTCTTTCTCTCCCCACCCTTGCCTCTCTTTCTTCCATCCTCTACCCCTTCTCTCTTTGCTTTTCTTTCTTTCAAGTGACAGGTATGTCTTGGAGTACCTGCAAGACTGGACAGTATATCACTAGATTCCCTGACCTCAGTCTAGTAAGAAACTGGTACATAATCCAAGGTAGACTAAATATTACAAAGTTATAAAATGACTTGAAAATTTAAATAAGAAAGAAAGGAAGAGTGAGTAAATGCTGGACATTTGATGTCTTGGAAGATAATTGGTAAAAGTTAAAAACCAAACTATAATCTCAAGTAAAGTTAAAAGTTTCATCTGACATTGCACATTCACCAGGATTACACATGTTCACTGTACACATAGGTGCCACATTCAATTTCTAATGCAGAAAAGTCTACTGCTGTCATTTATCCCTTCCATACAAGACAGAGCACTGCATTTGATGCTATAAATAGGAAGAAAATCATCCTGGGTAATTTTTTTCTGAATTATCTTCCAATTTACTAATTCTCTTTTCATTTCATCTAGTATTTTTAACCCATATGATGAGTTTTAAATTCCAATTCTGTTTTTTTCTAGAAGTTCTACTTGTATTTTTTTCAAAATTGTTTGGCTAATTTTTAAGATTTTTTATTCCATGTAGATATTTTCAAGTTTGTCTTGTATTTCTTTAAATATAGTAAGCATGGTGGTTTTATATTCCTTGAAGAATATGAAACCTTTGTAGATTTGTTTCTCTATCTGTTTTCCTATTGGATTTCCTTCATGGTGCCAATTTCCTTGTGTGCTTAGTTATTTTTTACTGTGAGCAGCTCATTTTTCATGGAAACTTATTTGTGGGACTTTTTTGTAGCTTATTATGATGATGTTTTCATCCAGAGAGAATTTCTTGTTGCTTCTACCCAGCTGCCTGAGGCCACTGCCATTTCCAGACCACTTTAATCTAAATTTAGGCTTGACGTTTAACTACCCAAATGATATAAAATTTGTGTTAAAAAATGCACCAGGGCAGATTTTTGTGGGCTGAGATGTGTTAATGCCAGTCTCTTCCAATACTGGCTCTTGTCAGAACCAAAACCACTTTCTTCACAGTCCACTGGAGGTAGGCGTAGGAAGTGTACATTCATTTCTGGTTGACCCTTCCCCTAAGGATCTAGCCCTCTGGGGTCCTAGTTTTATGGGCAGGGTCTCCATCAAATAGTTCCCTACCTTTGATAGGCTATAGCCTTTGTCCTAAGTCTTCTCAGGCTCTTGGACTATTAAAACAAACCCAAGCTTGCTGGCTTCAGCAGCTTTTGGCAAATAACTTTAGGGCAAAATTACATTCCTCTCAGTTGTTTTGCCTTCACTTAAGATTGGCCTAGTAATTTTTTTACAATATTATTAATACTTCTATGGAAAAGTCTTAAAGAGATGGGAATACCATACCACCTTACTTGCCTCGTGAGAAACCTGTATGCTGGTCAAGAAGCAAAAGCTAGAACCAGACATGAAACAGTGGACTAGTGCAAAATTGAGAAAGGAGTGCATCAAGGCTAAATATTGTCATCCTGCTTATTTAATTTGTATGCAGAGTACATTCTGCAAAATGCTGGGCTGGATGAAGCACAAGCTGGAATCAAGATTGCCAGGAGAAATATCAACAACCTCAAATATGGAAATGATACCACTCTAATGGCATAAATTGAAGAGAAACTAAAAAGCCTCTTGATGAGGGTGAAAGAGGACAGTGAAAATGTTGGCTTAAAACTTTCAAAAAACTAAGATTATGACATCCGGTCCCATCACTTCATGGCAAATAGATGGGGAAAAAGTGGAAACAATGAGAGATTTTATTTTCTTGGGCTCCAAAATCACTGCATATGGTGATTGCAGCCATGAAATTAAAAGACTATTGCTCCTTGAAAGAAAAGCTATGACAAACCTAGACAGTGTATTAAAAAGCAGAAACATCACTTTGCTGACAAAGGTTCATACAGTCAAAGCTATAGCTTTTCCATTAGTCATATACAAATGTGAGAGTTGGACCATAAAGAAGGCTGAGTGCCAAAGAATTGATGCTTTCAAACTGCAGTGCTGGAGAAGACTCCTGAGACTCCCTTGGACTGCAAAGAGATCAAACCAGTTAATCCTAAAAGAAGTCAACCCTGAATATTTACTGGAAGAACTGACGCTGAAGCCGAAGCTCCAATATTTGGCCAACTGACATGAAGGGCCGACTCATTGGAAAAGACACTGATTCTGGGAAAGATGGAAGGCAGAAGGAGAAGGGAATGACAGAGGATGAGATGGTTGGATGGCATCACAACTCAACAGATATGAGTTTGAGCAAACTCCAGGAGACAGAGAACAGGGAAGCCTGGTGTGCTGCAGCCCATAGGGTAGCAAAGATTTGGATACAACTTAGCAACTGAACAACAACAACCCTTCTATGCTTTAAAAAATATTTTAGACTACATATTATCAAAATTTTATTTTAATGTGAGTGTGCAAATACCTAGTCCACTGTACTCTAAGCAGAGATATCACTTTGCCAACAAAGGTCCGTCTAGTCAAGGCTATGGTTTTTCCAGTGGTCATGTATGGATGAGAGAGTTGGACTGTGAAGAAAGCTGAGCACCGAAGGATTGATGCTTTTGAACCGTGGTGTTGGAGAAGACTCTTGAGAGTCCCTTCGACTGCAAGGAGATCCAACCAGTCCATCCTAAAGGAGACCAGTCTTGGGTGTTCATTGGAAGGACTGATGCTAAAGCTGAAACTCCAATACTTTGACCACCTCATGCAAAGAGTTGACTCATTGGAAAAGACCCTGTTGCTGGGAGGGATTGGGGGCAGGAGGAGAAGGGAACGACAGAGGATGAGATGGCTGGATGGCATCACCAACTCGATGGACACGAGTCTGAGTGAACTCCGGGAGTTGGTGATGGACAGGGAGGCCTGGCGTGCTGCAATTCATGGGGTCGCAAAGAGTCGGACATGGCTGAGCGACTGAAATGAACTGAACTGAACTGTACTGTACTCCAAGAAACAGAACTCTAAATCCACAGTAACTGCAGCAACTTCTCAAACATCACATGATCATTCTATTTTGAAAAAATTACTTGCTTAAAAGTTTTCAGTTCCTAAATATTCCAAGTTGTTTGCTTTTGATTATAAAAGCTCTTGTTCAAAATATATTCAATGATCTCAACAGTATGTGTGGCAAATCTTGGAAGACTTTAGACATTGATGGTTTACATGTGTATAATTTTTAATAAAATCTAAACTTCCTAGGAAAAGCAGAGAATAAACATGTTGAGTGGTTACATTTTTTTGGATAATAACGGCTAAGCAAAATATGATCTTTTTGTTTTATCTTTATTATTAAAATTGTCTTAAATGTATAGACATACATTAGTTAAATACACAAAATACAGTTTAATGATTCAGATTCTTACAATATTTGTTATTAAAAACTCTCAAAGGTATTTTATAACCTTTATTTCCTCCAAAGTATCCTCTAGAAGTTATTCCAAAAAATTTAAAGTACATTTAATATACAAACCCATCTAATGTTTACTTTGTGTTTATCTATTTGTCATCCAAGTCAAAAGGTGAGAGATAGCAAATAGCATTTGGTTAATTCAGGCTAATAAATTAGGTGTACTTCAGTTAATTTTGATTTTAACTTCCAAATGGTTCTTATTTTTCACACAGCTTTGTAAAAATGGCCTGTATCATCCCTCTTCCACAGATCAGCAAGCAGAATGCTACCAGTTGATTCAAGTAGTAAATGATCAGTTCAATGTTTAGGTGGTGGAACTCTGCTTTTATTTCCCCTGACACAGTTTCGGAGCAAAAGTCAATCACTTTTAAAATTCTGAAAGAAGGCTTCTGTGGTAATTCAAGTGGCCAGAAAAGTCCAACAAATCAATATAAGCAGTGGAGTAGAACTCAGGAATTCCTCCTACTCAGTGGACTTATTCAACAATTATTCAAGTGTTCCCTACTTTGGAGACTACACCAAACAGTGTAGGTACACAGTAAACAAGACAGAGTATCTTCCCTCCAGGGACATAGTTTTTTAAGGTAGTCTAAGATCCTTGGACGGGGAAGGCCATGGCACCCCACCCCAGTACTTTTGCCTGGAAAATCCCATGGACGGAGGAGCCTGGTGAGCTTCCGTCTATGGGGTCGCACAGAGTCGGACACGACTGAAGCGACTTAGCAGCAGCAGCAGCAGCAAGATCCTTGGAGGTGTACAGTCCCTACAGTTACAAAGAGTCAGACACGACGGAAGAAACTTAACACATATGCATTGTAAACCAGGGTACAGTTTTAGGGAATACAACAGGAATCAGGTGGCCCCCTCACCCCAGCATCTGCTTTGTTGACCGAAGTGCCAGCCTGGTCCCATTTCCTCATCACCTTCTCTAGAAGTCCTTCGTATGCCTCATTCCAGAGTTCACACATTGGAACCCAGTAGCATCTTGGTCAGGCTTTATTCTGAAATATGGATGCTTACATGATGGTCTTGTGCTAATCTGTGCTGAGTCGCTTCAGTCGTGCTTGACTCTTTGCGACTCCATGGACTGTAGACTGCCCGGCTCCTCTGTCCATGGGATTCTCCAGGCAAGAATACTGGAGTGGGATGCCATGTCCTCCTCCAGGGGATCTTCCCGATTCAGGGATCAAACCCACGTCTCTTAGATCTCCTGCATTGGCAGGTGGGTTCTTTACCACTAGTGCCATCTGGTAGCACCCAAGGTAGCAGAGATCCTCCTCACAGAGCAGTTTCATCTTCAAATGAGTTTGCAAGGGTTGATATCAGTGAGAAGGCTAAAGTAGAAGAATGTGAGTGGACTTGCTTATACACACACAGGAGATGCATCCCAGGGATTTGTGAAGTCCTTATCAGTCAGTAGGAGCAACAAACCAGCAAAAGGTAGGCTTTCAGGGTCAAGGCAATCTCACTGTTAGCCAAAGCTAGTGAGAACTGGGGACATTCAGGACATATATGCTGCCTGTCTCCAAAATGCAAATCAAAAAGAGAAAAGGGATCAGAGAGGACCATGGAAAGTCCTCAGAGAGAGCCCTTTACTCTCAAACTCTCTTTTAAAAGCCACATGACTGCTTCATGCTTGGGCATACGGGAATGAAGTTACAAGATTGAGTATGTCCCGTCCCACAGTGGGTCTTAGAAGAAAGGACTACATAATAAGGGATAGTGTTAGGAAATCAGAAAAAGTGGGCAGCCTGATTCTGGATGAAGTCAGAAGAAAGCTGGCATTGACTAGGACCAAGAAATACACCCAGACTTATTTATGCCAGTGCACAGCCTGGACTCCCACTGCCACCTCTCCCCTCAACAGTAACTTGCTCCTTCATCACCCCTGCAGGCTCATGCTCACCCCTTTTCATCCACCCACCTCCTCCCACTTTATTTTAACCCAATAAACAGTTTACAAATTTTAGTATCATGGCTCTCTACGTTGGCTGCATATTAGAATTACCTGGGGAGCTTTTAAAAATCCCAATACCCAGGCCAATTAAATCAGAACTGAAGCCCAAGCATCAATAGATTTTAAAGCTCTCCTGGTGATTTCAGTGTACAGCCAAAGTTGAGAACCTCTGTTTTAGGAACACAACTGATTAATAATGAATTGAATTCTGCCTAGCTTTTCTTCAAAAGCAGAGTGTCAAAAAGAAAAGCAGACTGGTAGCATAGGGTAGAAGTGGAATATAGAAGTGAGAATTTTGTATCAATAATGAAAACAGTGTGTGTGTATGTGTGACCAATGTGTTCTATGAAGAGCTCATACAAATATAGAACAAAAACATTGAGATCTTACAAGTGAAATGCACAAAGGTCATGAACAATTCACATAGAGAATTACAAAGAGTAAACAAACACAGAAATATCTTTTTTTGCTGATAATTCAAAAACCTAAATTAAAAGCAATCTTGAGATTCCATCTTCTAACCACTAATGTAAGAAGAAAAAGCTTAAATGACACTTAATTTTGATGGGATTGCAGTGAAATCAATATGCTCACAATTTCTGATGGCACTGTTAATTGGTTTTAAAAACCTCTTTCTGGATAGCAAATGACAGTATGAAAAAAATTAGAAAGGTGTTTGGGACCATGGACTTCTAGAGGTTTATCTTTAGGCAGTATAAATCCAGAAAACAGGGGATATATGTATATATATAACTGATCACTTTTTTTTACAGAAATATTGAACAGCAACCATATTCCAATAAAAATTAACTTAGAAAAAAGAAAAAATAAATCTGTATACAGCTCACATACACTCACAGAGAATAGAAGGGAGGGAAAAGTGGAAATAATAAATTTCAAATAATGAATTGGATAGTTTATGTTTTAAAAAGCTATTATAATCAACTATAGGTCAATAAAAAATTTAAAAATAAGCTGAAGCAAAAAGAAATACACTTGACAACAATCTCTGCAACAAATTCTAAATAGCAAAAATGTGGAAACAACCTAAATTTCCAACTTCAGGGTAATGGCTTAATAATTCATGGTATAGCAGGACCACAGAACATTATGCAATCATTAAGCTGACAACTATGAAAACTGGGAGGAAACGTGGGGGGGAAAAAATGCTCCCTTGAGGGACCCCGGGGCGAGGACTCAGCACAGCCCCTCCTCTGCACAGCAGTCTGCCTGTGAGGGCCAGTCTGAAGAGGAAGCTGTAATTTGACCTGATTTCCCAGCTTCCCTTGAGAGACCACCGGATGTGGCTCCTGTCAGCGCTCACTCACATCTCTGTTCAAGTCCATCACCAGGAAAGCCCAGCCTCCTGCCCTGCCGGGCTCAGCCCCAGAGCTCTGAAAGTCCCCTTGAATCACTGAGCCTTCTACCCCACCTCCAACGCCTTGCAGTCTGTCTTCTGGAGCCCATGAGGTGTCAGCAGCAATCACCTTGTACCCCTGAGATCGTCTCTGAGCCTTACCTTGTGATTCTAACTCAGTGCTCAGGAAGTATTTTAGAAACTGGAACTGTTAATCATCAAAATGACTGGGTGCTCCTTCTGCCAGGGGGTAGGGTTTGTTGCCTTGAGCGCAACAGTCCCTCACAGTGAGGAATTGCTCTGTATTGCTCCTGCCATGTGGACTTGTAACTTAGGACACCATTTATAATCATCTGAAGCTAGAATTTAACTCTCTTCTACATATAAACCCAAAGGATTATTTATATAGTGTTAAAATATGCTGAATTTTTCAGAAATAAAACTTCCGTATTAAATTGGGGGAACACTATGCTTTGTTTTGTGCAACTTCTACTAGTGGTACATTTTGGAAAATCACATCCAAGAAGGCTACACACCTCTTATGCTCTGCCTCTGCTGCTGTGTGTTCACAGTGTTTCCTTAACGGATCCAAAGAGCAAACAGCTTCATTAGGTTTTTTAGTGGAGCCATGACCAAACATTTTTTTTTCATTTTCAAATGAAATTATCTGTTATAACTTATTATCCTTTTTTTTTTGCATTATATTACAACTAGGGAGTTCAGAATATTTGAATATTTGTTATAGAAGAGGAGCATTTTTAATCAACATTTTTTATTGAAATATAGTTGATTTACAATGTTGTGTTAATTTCTGCTGTGATTCAGTTATACATATATATCATTCTTTTCTTATCCTTTTCCATTATGGTTTGTCATGGGATATGGAATATAGTTCTCTGTGCTATATAAGACCTTGTTGTTTATTCACTCTATATGTAAAAGTTTACATTTGCCACCCCCAGCCTCCCACTCCATCCCACCCCCACCCCCTCCTCCTTGGCACCCACATCTGTGCTCTACATCTGAGATTCTGTCTCTGTTCTGTAGATAGGTTCGTTTGTGTCACATTTTAGATTTCACAGTATAAGTGATATCGTATGTGATTTGTTTTTCTCTAAAAAGGGAGCACTGGGTCTCATAGGAATGAGCATGAAGCTTCTGGTGCAGCGCATGCAAGTGGAGACTGCTGTTCCTCCCTCCTCTCACACAGAGCCACAGCTGGTTCTCCACTGCTGCCTCCCCACCACATCTGCCTTCTTCTCTATTAAAAATCTCAATTCTTTCCGAAGACCATGCCATCAGATTATAGCATCCATGACCTACCCCTACCCGCCCCCCCCCCCCCACCTTGGTATTCTCAACTACTGACTCCCAGGTCACTCTCCTTCATTGACTGATTTTTAACCCAGGGCTCAACTCTTCCTTTCTACTAATATTTCTATTGTTCCTGGAAATCTCAGCCTCTATGAGGACAACCTACCATTGCCCTGGCTTTGCAGGCTTCTCATTTCCCCACTTCCAAAAAACCTTCTTCCACCCTACCTGAGCCACCTACTACCATGGTTATATGCCATGCTCATCACCACCCATGAGGGCATCGCCTCTAATATCTCAGGTTAAAGCCTCCACTCTCTGACTACTGCTTGTCTTTCCAGCTCACTCACTCCTGAGTCCTCCCTCCAACATGTCTTAGCCCACTGGGATCCCGACTCATTGGACTCATCACTGTTCTGCTCTCTCTCTATCCCTGCCCACATTTCTGCCCCCTTCTATTTTACCTCTGTCCTCACTATTGACCAAGTTTTGATTCCATGATATACAATTTTACATAAACACACATACACATTTCTATATCCATATCCACATTCATAACTGCTTTGTTGCTTGCTCTGTTCATTTTATTGTCTGATAAAGTTCTAATTCCAGTTAAACGCTTCACTTCCTGCTGGATGTAGCTGATAAAAACGCACCATCTTGCAAACTGATCTAACTTTAAATTTATGACCAAAGCTTCAAGTGGGGATTCACCTCATTCACACTGACAATGTAATCCTAAAAGATGTCTAGGAAATTGATGTTCTCACTATCTAAGGTAACTGTCACATTTTCTGCTTTCTTCAAATCACCAACAGCAGCCTCCCCTCCTCACCTTCTGATGATGATGGATGAACTTTTATTTCATCCATCAAATAGACGAAATTTGATGAGAATCAAATTTTCTTTGACTCTGTCTTTGATTTCATTGTTCCACTACTAAATCTGACAGCCTACCTATAGGCAGTATGCATGTTACATCTTTACTAATGCAAAATGAATGAACTGTCCATATTCTCAGACCAACACTCCACTTGTACACTGAGTCCCATCACTTCTCACCTGCTTACAGTCTCCCTCATCCTGAAAATTATCCCTCCCCTATGAATCACCATTTTCTCTTCTCCTTCCCAACAGCCTGCATGCACACCTACTCTAAAACGTGCCTTGCCCTTAGATGCATCCTTTCCCAGCCCCCATCCTGTTTTTCTACTCCTGCTCACAGCCAGACTCAAAAGTTGTCCCTGCATGATGTCTCCGTTTCTACACTTCCCACTCTCTCAATAATTCTCGCTCCATTCTGCATCATATCAGGATTTTATCCTCGCCAAAGCACTGAAACAAATATTATGAAGGTTGCCAATGACCTCCATTTGGTTAAAACCCAATGGATAATTCTGTCTTCAATCTTATTCCACCTCTCAGGAGCATTTTACCTAACCCATCATGTCCTTCCTTCTTAAAGCATGTTTTCACTGCTTCTAGGATACTACACTATCTTATTTCTTCTTCTTATTGACCATTCATTCTTGGTTTTGTTTACCTCTCTTCTGTGAAAGTGAAGTCAGTCATGTCCAACTCTTTGCGACCCCATGGACTGTAGCCTGCCAGGATCCTCTGTCCGTGGGATTTTCCAGGCAAGAATGCTGGAGGTGGGTTGCTATTTCCTTCTCCAGGAGATCTTTCCAACCCAGGGATTGAACGCAGGTCTCCACATTGCAGGCAGATGCTTTACCATCTGAGCCACCAGGGAAGTCCTCTCTTCTGCTCAACCCCAAAGTCTCCTGAGCTTAGTTCTAATCTCCTCTTCTGCCTACCCTGAGATCTATGGCTTTAAATATCACCTACAAGCCAGTTTATACCTCTAGTGCCAATTCTTCTCTGGGGTTCAGGTGCATATCTCTCACTACTTACTTGACATCTCCTCTGGGGCTGCCTGGAGCTTCCCAGGCAGTGCTAGTGGTCAAAGAACCTGCCTGCCAATGCAGGAGACATAAGAGACTCAGTTTCAACCCCTGGGTCAGGAAGATTCCCTGGAGGAGTGCATGGCAACCCACTCCAGTATTCTTGCCTGGACAGTCCCAAGAACAGAGGAGCCTGGCAGCTGTAGTCCATAGGGTCTCAAAGAGTTGGATACCACTAAAGTGACTAAGCATTCACACAGGCTGGGGCTGCCTAATAGGCACCTCAAACTCAGCAAAACCAGCAGGAAATGCTTGATGCCCCCACCCCCACCCTGTCACAGCCTACTCTTCCACAACCTTTCCCAATCACCTTTAATGGCACCACCATCCATCCACCCAGTTGCCCAGATCAAAAACCTAGGAGTCATCTTGAACTGATCCGTTCCCCTCATCCTCACATCCAATCCAACAGCAAACCTTCTGACCCTACCTACCAGACTTGTTTTTCACTATGGGAAATACAAACATATAGCATCTAATTGTTGTCAAAGTTACTCTTGTGAATGTGTGTCACTGACTGAGGCTTAGACTAAGTGAATCCAGCCAGACAGAACTCAGCAAATCCCAGCCATCTCCAGACACCCACAAAGAATTTATTACCCAGCTGTTTCAGTTGTCTGACACCATATAACCACCCCAATATTTAGTGACTTAACCTAAAACTCTTGTTTATGTGCTCACTCTTTGGCAGATTAGGCAGCTTCTGGTGGGAATCCCTCATCCACAAGGCAACCACTGTGGAGCCAGCTGGTGTTACGGGATCTACCCCCACCTTGGTCTCACTCACAGACCTGGCAAGTTGACACTGATCATTCAAAGATCATTGGTGACCTCCATTCTCCTGTAAGTGGGCTTCTTCCCAAAACTGCTTGGATTGCCTCACTGCAGAGTGAGTTCCAAGAAGAAGGAAGCACAGGTTTCCATTCACTTTTCTTCACTTAAAGAGAAGATTTGAAGTCAGTACAGGGTCACTTCCATTGTACCCTCTTCGTCAGTCACAAGGCAGCCAAAGTTCTAGGAGGGAGGTGGATAAATAGACTCTACTGCCAAGCAAGGGGGAATAGCAAAGAATCTGTGACCATCTTTAATCCACTACAGCAGCCCTTTGAACGGTATAACAGATCTGTAGTTGATTTGGTTCTTTAGAAACCAGGGCATACTGGTAAAATGTTAACTGACTGGAGGGAAGCAAGGGGGAGCAGGTGTTGATTTATAGTATTTGCCAATTGTCATAGTGTAAATACCTCCACCAGGACTGATTTCAGGCTCACCAAACACACAGCTGGGAAGGAATGCACACAATTATTCAGCTCTTTTTGTTTGTTTTTCAGCAATCAAATAAGTATTGATTATAATGAATTATAACCTATCAAAGAAATCACATCAGTTGAAATTCTGTGGAGGCAGGGAATGCTGTTTCTCGTTAAACTTTGAGTTTGTTTATTTATATCAATATAGACTCATGACTTCTTCTTTGAAAATGAATTGTAATCCACTACAATTTTTTAAAATTTGTTTTCTGTTGGAGGATAATTGCTTTACCATGTTGTGTTAGTTACTACTTTACAACATCATGAATCAGCTGTACGTGTACATATGTCCCCTCCCTCTTCAGCCTCCCTCCCACCCACCCAGCACACCCTTCTAGGTCATCCCAGACCACCAATATGAGCTACCTGTGCTTTGCAGCAGCTTCCTGCTAGCTATCTGTTTTACACATGGCGGTGTATATATGTCAATACGACTTTCTCAATTCATCCTCCCCACCTTCTTCCCCCTCTGCGTCCACAACTGGCTCTTACAAGCCAGTACAAGCTAGCTCCAGAAACAACACTGACCAGTTGAAAAAGAAAATTCTGCATGGTTGTCCAGGCAATAAACATTTATGGAGAGCCCAATATGTACAAGACATTAGGAAGAGAGGTGAACAGAACAGATCCAAAATCTGGCTTCAGAGTTTGCATTCTAATGGGGGAGTCAGATAATAAGCAAGAAAGGATATACTTTAATGAAAGGTGCTATTAAGAAAATAAAACAGGGCAAAGAGCAGAGAATGATGGGCAGTACTGTTTTTACATACAGAAATCAGAGAAGACCTTTCTGAGGACACATTTCAGGTTAGCAACCATTAACTGTTTAGTAGAAGGTCACTATTACACAGTACTTACTATGTGCCAGGCAATCTTTTGATCAACTACATATATTAATTTATGAATTAAAGTCTATAAGAAAACGTCCTGAGTGAGTGAGTGAAAACTGCTCAGTCGTGTCTGACTCTTTTTGACCCCATGGACTATACAGTCCGTGGAATTCTCCAGGCCAGAACATTGGAGTAGGTACCCATTCCCTTCTCCAGGGAATCTTCCCAACCTAGCCATCCAGCCCAGGTCTCCTGCATTGCAGGCAGATTCTTTATCAGCTGAGCCACCAGGGAACCCCTAAGAAAATGTCCTAAGTGAGGAAAAATTCAATTTAAAAAAACCATTCAAACATATGTCTAGATCAGAAGCAAATGAGACAAGGGAAGAACATTTGAAATAGGTAATGTAGAAAGAGAAGAGCCTGGCCACTTGGGAAGAATGTGGTTTGTGTTTGACTCTCACCCAATCCTATAAACTGTGGTACCATATGTGGTAGGGAAACCAGCTGTGAGAGGACAACCTCAAGAGTGTGTGGAGAAGTGGAGACAAGATTTATATTCAGGCAATGAGGCCATTTAGGAGATGGTTTACAAATTGTCTTTAATTGTGCTATCATGGCCTTCTCAACAAGGGCTGTATCTGAGAGAAACACCATAAATGTGTGATGTGTTTTATGGTCCAGACTTTTTCACATTTATTCTCAAAACCACTCCATGAAGTAAGTATCCAGGGCAAGAGATTTCACAGATTAGGAATCTTGGACTCACTAAACAAAAGAGGATGATTTTTCTGACTCTAAACCAAATTAATGCAATAAATACATATGGAGTGCCTGCAATGGGTCAAGCAAGGTGCAAGTGCCAGGGGTCGATCCTTCCCTCCCCAATTCCCCACCAGTCATGCACAGCCCTGGGAACATGGCGATTGTGATGCCACACACTCACTGCCCCCACACACACACGTGCCAGGGTAGCATTCCCCCACTGATGTATATTTCAGGCAGAGGAGGGAGGCAGGGAGAGATGAAACCCCCTTCTGTGCATAGCAGTGGATTTGGGATCGCACACACGCCTGCCTTCTTTCAACTAGAAAGAGCAGAAACATTCCACCTTGGACTTTCTTACTTCCCCATCCATAAAGCAATCTCAAAACTAATTTCCCTTATAACTTAAAATCTTTCTATAGTACTATATGCCAAAATACAGATTTTATACTCACCATTTTAAAAATACTGAGAGATCTCCTCTCCCTAAACACATGCTGCCATTGCTCTCAATTAAATGAGTAAGAGCTGGAGCAGGCAAGAGGAAGTGTGCTCCCCGGCAGAGCCCTGGGGCTGATGAAAACATTGACTCAATGGGTCAGAAGAACACATCCCCAGAGACACCATCTAAAAGCACACTGAGAAATGTGAGTTGAACCAGGTGTCAGAAGACCCATGGAGCATTTTAAATGGTTAAGTGATTGCTGTGATCAGCAGAGTGAAAGGCTTCTGAAATATCAAAGGCACCATAGAGCAAAAGACAACCCAAGTCAGCCATGAATAATAACTTGTTTTCTTCCTTAAGGAGCAAAACTTGCTAGGGCTAAAGCCAGAATGAGTACATTCAAGCTCCGTCGAATAGTGCAGGAAATGTATATATGGTTATGGGAGTAGGGGAAGGGTATTTAAAAAAAAAAAAACTATTTTAAATGGTCCATATACATTCATTAAATCTGTCTGGAACTATGAGGGAAATGATTGGAATTAGTTTCTCCATTTTACAGTCAAAGAAACTGATGTGAGAAGAATAAATGGCTGAAACATGTTAAGTAGATGTACAGGAGCAAAAAATCACAAATATTTTTAATTCCTTGGTCTGTCCATCAGAGAACATATCCTTTAACTTAAAATGATGGTTATCTAGTTACCTTCAGCCTGGGGAAAGATCTGAAAGATGGCAACATGCCTGAGCTATAGGCTCTCTTGGGAAAGGGGTTATGGTTGATAAGAGATTTTCCTATCAGTGGAAGGCCAAGATTGACTTTCAGCTAGGAACTCAGCCAATTTAGAACTTCTTTTCTACTGTGAAGAAATACTATATATGGACACAATGAGACTTAAAGAAACTGGTTAGAGGGGAAAGATAAAGCAAAACCCAGGCAGAGAAAGGCAGACAAGTAGGAGCAGTTTGCTGGGTTTCTATCCAAATTCACCTCATTATGCGTGAGGCTTGGCTGCAGTTTGACATTAGCTAGGGTTGTCCCCAGGCAGCCAGGCTAAGCCTGCAAGCTCCAGTCTGCACCAGCTGGTTAACAGGGCACCAAATAAACTTTGTATAAGCAATCTGGGTTTTCTGTCCTTGTGCTCAAAGGAGACTCCCTCCCCAAATTGAAGTGTACTCTTCTTTTTAGAATTGCTCCCTCTTTGAATGTCCATGATCCAGTTACTCTTTGTTCCTGCTTATACACAGCTTGACACAGTCTCTCCTCCTTGCCCTTGGCCTTATTCTCTTCCTTTTTCCACTGACTCCACCCAGAAAGGACTGCATTTCATTGTATGTAACTAACTCAGTCATGCTTTCTGCACCAAGGACATTTTAGGAAAAAAAAAATTTCCCCCTATTTCTTGGTGGTCTTTGCAGGAACATCTGAAAAGAAATCTCATGAACCTCAGTCTTGCTCTCCTCTCCAAACAAGCAAAGAGGGACTTTGTTTGCAAGCCAAGAGGGACTTCATTACGAGGTGAATTTTAAATGGAATGCATCTTCCTTTGGCTGTTTTCTCTTCCACACTTCTTCTATCCCACTCCCAGTCCCACTCTCAAGCAGCAGACTGAAAAGGGAGCTGACTGTCCGTGCCCTCCTCCCCTTGACCCATCCTCCAGGTTGGAGGGTGACAGGCCACTGAAGCCTGGGGAGTCCAGGCATGGGCAGAAAGTCCCAGGCTCTGGACGGTGTTCATGGCCTGCCTCTGTTCTTCCTCCCTATCAGCTGCTTCTCCCTTGCCAAGCCAGCTGTCTGCACCTGGACATCTCTGTCACTCTCTTCCCACACTCTGCCTGGCCAGAGGCCACGCTGGCCTGGTCCCTACTGGGGTCTGTGCTCTGCTGCAGGCAGCCAGTTGGAACTGGTTGGAGGTGGGAAGGACACCAATTCCTGAGGCACCAGGCTGTGCTCTGGCTTCACCTAGCTATTTACCTCGGGTAAACAAATCTATAACTTCCGAATGTGTGCCCTACCAAATGAACAGCCCCATTGCAAAATATTCCTGTTAGTGAACAACTGTTTGGGCTTATGTGTTTGGGCATATCTGTAGACCAAAGTCAATACTGCCATTCCATCTAAGTAATATCTTCAAAATGCAATTATAAATATTCAACAAAATAATAGATTTTTTTCAATAACCTTCAATCTGTTTAAAATTCCGAGACTCCCCAAAGTTCATTTAATCTCTCCTGAGTTTTCACATAGCAACATTGCCAGGAACAGTTACAATTTTGTTGCAGGTCACCCCAGTCTACACTCCATTTTGTTACTCCTTCCTTATAAGCAACAGAAAATCAAACCTACTAACTTAAGCAGAAAAAGGGAAATTTTTAGAAAAGATACTTTTAGAACCAAGTAAAGAACTTGAAGGAAGGAAGGAATGGAGAGGGGGTGTGGAGTGTGCTGAGGCCCTTGGTTTCAGGAGGTCGTACCTGCCTCCAAATATATTGCAATGGCCCTGTGACCTGTGCATTAATTTCCTATTGCTGCCATAACAAATTACCACAAATGTATTGGCTTAAAGCAACACAAATTTCTTAACTCACAGATCTGTAGGTCAGAAGTCTGGCACAGCTCAACTTTGTCCTCTGCCCAAGACCAAAGCCAACGTGTAGGCCATGCTGGGGTCTTCTCTGGAGGCTTGAGGGGAAAGTCCACTTCTAAGCTCCTTCAGGTTGTTGGCTGAATCACGTCCTTGTGATTATAAGATTGAGGTGTCCACTTCCTCAGTGGCTATCAGCTGGGAAATTCCGTCAGCTCCTAGAAGCCACAGCACTTTCTTCCCCTATGGCCCCCTCCATCTTCAAGCCAGCAAAGTCCCTCGTGCTTCAAATCTGGCTCCTGCTGCTTTGAAAGAACCAGATGACTAGATCAGGCTCACCTGAATCTTTTGTCTTATGGTCAACCCTGCCACGTAACACAGCAATTGTGGGAGTGAGAAGCTCAGCTTCTCATATTACATGTGCCCTACGTAAAACTCTGCCTACCACACGGGGCTCAGCTCCCATAACTTTTGGTCCCCACCTATCTCTGTCCTTCTTTACATTCTCAGGAGTGAAACTCTGATTGGCTAATTTGGGTCAGGCATCCAACCCCATCCATCAGCTATGATAAGGGGACGGGCTCCTACAGAAGAGGGTCAGCATCTTGAAATCAGCAGCTGTTCTGAGAGAGGGAAAAGTTGTTGGGAGATGGGCAGAGATCACAAGAGAAACCCTTGAAGAGGGACATAGGGAAGTGAAGCAAGGAGAGTCCCATCACTAGCAGACAAACGACAAACCAGCCCAATAAAGCTAACAGCCTAAGAGGAACAGGAGCCTGGTGTACGTGCTCATATTTTGTCCTTGTATTTTCCACAGGGGTTAAAAGTCTATAATGTTCACATTATTCAAACAGAACTAGGGACTAGTTTGAGTTCATGAGTACATTTCTGAGAGTTGTACGTTTTTCCTGTTAAGAACTGGGGATTTGTACACTTCCCTATACCACCCTCTAAGAGAGAAGGTTTATAACAGTGTCCCACAAGGCAGTCAGTAGAGAACAGTCCAGAACCAAGTAAAAACCCTGCAGAGTCATGGGGGTATTTTCATGCCACTTTCAAATACAAAACCAGGATTTGGGCAGCATCGTGCTGCTGATTTTAAAGATTAGAAAACTGACACCCCAGCCAAAAGCAAAGGTTCTCTTTGAGGTGAGGTTCTCCAAGGGTCTTGGAGAAAAGCTGTTAGGCATATCTGACAGATATTTTCCCTTGCAGTAATGGTGACAAATGAATGCTCCACTTTTGTACAGTAGCACTTCATACTTTTCAAAGAAGACATCCTTGAATTACATGCCTTGTTAGACTCATTTGGGGAATGAGTCTGAGTTGGCCGCATTTATCAAGTGCCATTTTATGCGGAGTTCCCTGGGAGAATCAGAGAGATAAGAAAGAAGCTGAAAGGCCTTGGTATACAATGAAGGAACTCTTTCCTTCAAAACAAATTTTGCCTGGAACTGTGTTAAAATGAAAGAGAGCATCTCCAGCAGAAATGACACAAAACCCTCTAAAATCACAAAAAAAATTTTTTCCCCCTTCAGAAGTTCATATGTCATACTGAACACAGTGGTTAGGATAATCTCAAATGGAATTACAGGTCAAAGGTTGTGGGAATGATTTTCTCTGTTTCATTTACTTCAAATCTCAGCACCAATCTGTTCTTTAAATTAGTCATTATTACTACCTAGAAATTATTCCCTCATTCCTTTAAACTGTTTTCCTTCTTGTCTGAAAAATTCTTCTGAAATGATTTATTCCTTATACCCCTTGCCTCTTTCTACGTGCTGTTTATTATTCTCAACTCCCCAGTTACTGAGTATCAACCACAGGTCACCCAGAAGGAAAAACAAGTACCATCTTATCTTAGGTGAGACAGACATAGGACAGCTCCACCAGCCAAGGGCTTGGTCCCATCCTGTGAGATGATCACAGGGGTATTGAAAATATCTTCTCTGATACTGACTGGTCATTCTGTTTTGGTTTCTTTTTTGCCAGTTTAAGAACCAAAAAACATCATCTCATGTATTATTCAGTTCAGTTCAGTTCAGTAACTCAGTCATGTCTGACTCTTTGCGACCCCATGAATCGCAGCACACAAGGCCTCCTTGTCCACCACCAACTCCTGGAGTTCACTCAGACTCACATCCATCGAGTCAGTGATGCCATCCAGCCATCTCATCCTCTGTCGTCCCCTTCTCCTCTTGCCCCCAATCCCTCCCAGCATCAGAGTCTTTTCCAATGAGTCAACTCTTCAAATGAGGTGGCCAAAGTACTGGAGTTTCAGCTTTAGTATCATTCCTTCCAAAGAACACCCAGGACTGATCTCCTTTAGAATGGACTGGTAGTTCCTAGTAATTATACATGTTGGTTTAAAATGCATCCTGAATAACTTATTTTTATGGCAGGTTATTGATTCTCATGGTCTGCCATGTGATCAGATTTGTTGAGCATTCCATGGACATTGGGAAAGTATGGGCATACCACTTGCTATACGAAGTTTTCTCCATGCCTCGTTTACATGCTTATTTATTCAAATCCTCTAAAATTTAAAAAAAAAAAATCTAACCTTATCTGTCAAAGACCTTTTACAAAAATTATAATTGAGGCAAAATATACATTACACAATGTACCGTCTTATCCATGTCCAAGCATAGAGTTCAGTGGCACGTCTACATTCACATCCTTGTGCAACCGTCACTACCACCATCCTCGGAATTCTCATGTTGAAAAACTGAAACTCTACACCCATTAAACAATACTTCTCCACCCTCTCCTCCCCCCAGACCCTGGCCACCACCATTCTGCTTTCTGTCTCTATGAGTCTGACTGTTTTAGGTACATCACATGAGTGAAATCACACAGTATTCATCCTTTTACGACAGGCCTGGTTCACTAAGCAGAATGTCCTCAAAGTTCATCCGCGTCACAGTATGTGTCAGCATCTCCTTCCTTTTGAGCGCTAACTGATATGCCATAGTACATATATATCACACGCTGTTTATTCATTCATCCATCAATGGACACTTGGGTTGTTTTTGTTTAGTCACTGAGTCATGTCCGATTCTTGTGACCCAAATTGTTGCCCGCCGGGCTCCTTTGCCCATGGGATTTCCCCAGGCAAGAATCCTGGAGTGGGTTGCCAATTCCCTTCTCCAGGGGACACTTGGGTTACCTCCACCATTTAGCTATTGGGAATAATGCTGCTATAAACACTGGTGAGCAAATAATAATGGAGTCCTTATTTTCAATTCTTTTGAGTATATACCCAGAAGTGAAATTGCTGGATCATGTGGTAATTCTATTTTTAACTTTTGAGGAACTGCCATATCATTTTTTCATAGCAGCTACACCATTTTACACTCCTAACAACAGTGCACAAGGGTTCCAATTTCTCCACATCCTCACCAACACTTGTGATTTTGTTTTTGTTTTTGTTTTTTGATGGTAATCATCTTAATGAATGTGAGGTAGTACCTTATTAGAACAATCTGTCAAAGACTTCTGTAATTTCCATTACAACTGTGGTTTCATTCTTATACTCTAGTAAGTAACTGTGTTTTATATATTTGATACTGTTTTTTTGTGTGTGTAAAAAACAATAACTTTTACATAGTCTGTTTTTTGTATCTTTTTGCCTGGCAAGTAGCCCTTATTGCTTGACAAATTGCTTCTTAAATCTCAGCAGAGATTGAAGATAGACTTTCACCTCCCTGATCCGTCTCTGGGGCTTGTGGCCCCTCCCGTTGTCTTTCACTCTTTCTCTGCCTTGCGTAGGAATTCATATTAGCATGCCAACCTCTAAAGGCAGCTACATACCACCTGAACTCTGTGAAATCAGAAAAATAGGCTGGACTTCCCTGGTGATTCAGTGGTTAAGAATCTGCCTTGCAATGCAGGAGACTTGGGTTAGATCCCTGGTCCAGGAAGATTCCACACGCTGTAGGGCCACTAAACCAGTGCACCAAAACTACTGAGCTCGTGCTCTGCAACAAGAGAAGCCACCACAGTGAGAAGCCTGCCAGCCACAACCAGAGAGTAGCCCCTGTTTCCTGCAACTAGGGAAAGCCCGCAAAGCAACGAAGACCTAGCACAACCGAAAGTGGATAAATAAATAAACAAGTTTTTTAAACTCTTAAAAAAAATAGGTTGACTGCAATTGAACCATTAAGGGCCTAACTCCATACCAGCCTGCTATTTAGATCCAGCGAAGTAGAAGGTAGAAGTAACCTGCATTCATCCTCTGGCTGCTTCCCACCTTCACTTGCTCAGTTGTCAATCAGTTGATCAATAAATACATGAGCATCTTGGGCTAGGTCCTAGAAATGCAGTTGTGAACATACACACAGCTCCTGCTTTCACAGATCTTACAGTGGAGAAGGGAGATGTTAAATAAATAATTGCAAGTAAAGTAAGTCCTGTGAAAGAGAAGTATGGAGCGTTAAGTAGCACAGAAGAGAAAGATCTAGTCTGGTTGGGGAACCAGGGAAACCATCTCTGAGGAAGTTGTTTCAACTGGTACACAAAGGATCATTCAGTCAGTCACGGAAGAGCCCTTGAAGAGCTTCATGGTTTGGAGCACAGACTCTGAAGCTAAACTGTGTATTCAAATCCAGCCCTGGCACTTAGTAGCTGGAGGGCTTTGGGTGACTTATTTAACTTCTCTATAAATAATAGTTGTCACAATTAATTGATACACATATCAGTTTCTATCACATAATAAGTACTCAATTAATGTTTATTAATCATTAAATCAATATTGCTATTCCAGTCTATGTGGTGGATACAGAGAGGATGATGATAAAATAGACACAGACATCACCTTCATAGTATTAGGGATAGGGAATAAACCTCCAGAAACATTTAAATTGACAGTTTTTATCTAACATCTCTAAAATGTCCCTACTCTTTAGCTCAAAAATTACATATCTGGAAATTTAATCCTAAAGAAATAACCACAAACACATGCAAGGTTTTAGCTATTTCTCTTACTGAAAAGTTGAGTGTAACCTGAGTGTCCTATAGGAAATTATATTATGATACAACTCATATATGATGAGAGATCATGCAATCATCAAAATGGTATAGAGGAATTCTGTTTATTGTTATGCATGTGAATCAGTTCAGTTCAGTTCAGTTCAATCGCTCAGTCGTCTCTCTTTGTGACCCCATGGACTGCAGCACTCCAGGCTTTCCTGTCCATCACCAACTCCCGGAGCTTGCTCAAACTCAGGTCCATCGAGTCAGTGATGCCTTTCAATCATCTCATCCTCTGTTGTTCCCTTCTCCTCCTGCCTTCAATCTTTCTCAGCATCAGGGTCTCTTCCAATGAGTCAGTTCCTTGCATCAGGTGGCCAAAATTTTGGAGCTTCAACTTCAGCATCATTCCTTCCAATGCATATTCAGGACTGGTTTCCTTTAGGATTGGCTGGTTTGATCTCCTTGCAATCCAAGGGCATGTGAATAGCTTTTGCTAATAACATATACTAATCCATAAGAAGTCAAGAATTGAAGTATTTAAACCAAGGTATTAATAGGACTTTTCTCTAAGTAAATATGCCTACTAGGAATCAATGGACACTAACTCTAGCAAACTTATTGTGAGGGTGGGGGGCAGAATTTACTGGAAGAAGCTGAAGTAACTCAGAAAAGGAAGAGAAAGTTGAACACCCAAGCTTTAGGTAGGGCAGGAACCAGCTGGATCTGGCATCCAGGTGATAGAAATCACAGGATGGTTTCCAGTAAGCTATCAGATCAGATCAGATCAGTCGCTCAGTCGTGTCCGACTCTTTGCGACCCCATGAATCGCAGCACACCAGGCCTCCCTGTCCATCACCAACTCCCGGAGCTCACTCAGACTCACATCCATCGAGTCAGTGATGCCATCCAGCCATCTCGTCCTCTGTCGTCCCCTTCTCCTCCTGCCCCCAATCCCTCCCAGCATCAGAGTCTTCTCCAATGAGTCAACTCTTCGCATGAGGTGGCCAAAGTACTGGAGTTTCAGCTTTAGCATCATTCCTTCCAAAGAAATCCCAGGGCTGATCTCCTTCAGAATGGACCGGTTGGATCTCCTTGCAGTCCGAGGGACTCTCAAGAGTCTTCTCCAACACCACACTTCAAAAGCATCAATTCTTCGGCGCTCAGCCTTCTTCACAGTCCAGCTCTCACATCCATACATGACCACAGGAAAGACCATAGCCTTGACTAGGTGAACCTTTGTTGGCAAAGTAATGTCTCTGCCTTTGAATATGCTATCTAGGTTGGTCATAACTTTCCTTCCAAGGAGTAAGCGTCTTTTAATTTCATGGCTGCAGTCACCATCTGCAGTGATTTTGGAGCACAGAAAAATAAAGTCTGACACTGTTTCCACTGTTTCCCCATCTATTTCCCATGAAGTGATGGGACCAGATGCCATGATCTTCGTTTTCTGAATGTTGAGCTTTAAGCCAACCTTTTCACTCTCCACTTTCACTTTCATCAAGAGACTTTTTAGCCCCTCTTCACTTTCTGCCATAAGGGTGGTGTCATCTGCATATCTGAGGTTATTGATATTTCTCCTAGCAATCTTGATTCCAACTTGTGTTTCTTCCAGTCCAGCGTTTCTCATGATGTACTCTGCATATAAGTTAAATAAACATGGTGACAATATACAGCCTTGACGTACTCTTTTTCCTATTTGGAACCAGTCTGTTGTTCCATGTCCAGTTCTAACTGTTGCTTCCTTAGGATTAGTAAAGGGCTTCCCTGATAGTTCAGTTGGTAAAGAATCCGCCTGCAATGCTGGAGACCCCGGGTTGATTCCTGGGTGGGGAAGATCTGCTGGAGAAGGGATAGGCTACCCACTCCAGTATTCTTGGTCTTCCTTGATGGATCAGCTGGTAAAGAATCCACCTGCAATGTGGGAGACCTAGGTTTGATCTCTGGGTTGGGAAGATCCCCTGGAGAAGGGAAAGGCTACCCACTCCAGTATTCTGGAGAATTCTATGAACTGTATAGTCCATGGGGTCACAAAGAGTTGGACACAACTGAGCGACTTTAAAAAAAAAAGTAGTAAAAGTCAGCTCAGTCTATTAGTGTGTGTAAGTGTGTGTGTGTGTTTTCTCAGATTCAGTTCTCCAGGTGAAAGAGTCTGATTGGCCAGACTAGGTCATGGGGAACCACCATTTTGGCGGCTGCAGCAATAAATCCTGAATGCAGTGGGAACTCTGCAGTGCCCCAGAGAAAGGAGCCAGGGGAGAGGTGAAGTCAATAGATGTTCACTATGATGGGATTTTAGGTACAGTACTTTCCTTTTTATTGTTTATCTATATTTTGAAAATTCTTATATAATAGACAGATATTGATTTTGCAATATGAGAATTTTTTTTGTAATTTCAAAAACCCCAAAATGCAAATAAGTTGCCAAGTTTCCTGAATGGGTTATTTCACAACCTGTTTCCTTCTTTTTATTCCATTGCTACATCTTCTGCAACAAATCCCATCCCCACTCATCCCACATCCACTCATATACCTACATATCCACATGAATTATTTTTATGTAATTTTTATTAATATAACAATGATACAATCAGCACATAATGCTCTGAATAAGCACATAACATTCCATTTTAATAATATAATGACAAACAAATTCTTCAATTCATTGGCTAACAGCAGAGTCAAATTTTGCAGAATAATCACGAAAGATTATAGCAAGCATTTACAAAGTACTTGATCCATGCCAGACACTGAACTGACTCCTTTACTTACTTTAATGTAAAATACACAATTTGACAAAGCAATGTTTTCCTTCTCCAACACAGAGTTCTTATTAGATTCTATCTTTTCTGGAAAATAGATTCTTTCTCTTCCAAGAACCTCAAGGCATTCCATTTGCATCAAGTATTCCATTTAAATTCTTTCGCCATCACTAAGAGGAAAACACAGGACTAGATATCACGTATCTCCCTGTAGAGTTGAGGAAGCTTCAGAGACATGATTTCCTCAAAATCGTACAGCTATCAGAGGCATGTGAACATCTCTCTATTTATGGAGCTGATGGCACTGAGACAACAATTCTTTAACTTAAGAGATATATCTTGTGGTCCTACTTTGTATCAGTCTTTTGTGCAGGAATCAAAGACTGATTCATTCATGTATTCAATACATCCATACTTCCATGCCAGGCTGTGCCAGTTACCAGGATTAAGACCGACACAGTCCCAAGCATGATGCAAAGGCCCTGGCTGTTCTCAAGGAGTCTGCAATCATCTGATAAACAGGGGAGCATTTGCAAGCTATGCATGAGGCTTAAGAGAGAGAAGTAAAAGTAAATGTGGAATTGGAAATGTGCAGGGAAATGTTGAAGTAAGATCAAAAATAGAGCAAATACACGCAATTCAAAGACACTCTTGGGAGAAGGTGAAAGTTGTGTATTGAGTTTGAGGACTTGAGGAAGCGGAGTTCACAAGGCAGTGATCATACCCAGAGAATACTGCAGGCCAACTTGAGAGAAGCTATGTCTCCAGGGAAAGGACACTGTTAGTGAAGTCGCTCAGTTGTGTCCAACTCTTTGTGACCCCATGGACCGTAGCCTACGAGATTCCTCCATCCATGGGATTTTCCAGGCAAGAATACTGGAGTGTGTTGCCATTTCCTTCTCCAGGGGATCTTCCCAACCCAGGGAATGAACCTGGGTCTCCTGCATTGCAGGCAGACACTTTACCATCTGAGCTACCAAGGATATAGTTAGTTCAAGGCAAATTTGCAAAGATAGAGAGAAGGAAATAAAACCTAACCTTATCCAGGTACCTCCTCTGACTTCTTCTCGGATCTCCCACTGGCCAAACCAAGAAGCAAGAGAGTCTCTTGATATAGCCTAGATGGGCCAGCTTCCCAGGTGGAGGGCAGGATAGAGGGCACTGGACAGTGAACCTGGACAGGTGAACAGAAGATATCTGGCACTTCTGGTTGTGCTGCTGCAATGTATTCCTTGACTGAGTCCCTTGGTATCTGTGGACCTCAGTTTCTTTACTCTTCCCAGAAAGGCCTCACTCTGGTCATACTTAAGGCACCTCCCATGGTCAGCACTGTACGAAGAGAGAGGAGTCATCTGTATGAACTAGGCTTGTACTTAGTATCGGGAGATTTCCTTCTTGTTGTTGTTCAGTTGCTCAGTCGGGTCCAATTCTTTGCCACCCAGTGGACTGCTGCATGCCAGGCTTCCCTATCCTTCGCTATCCCCTGGAGTTTGCTCACATTCAGGTCTGTTGAGTCAGTGAAGCTATCTACCATCTCATCCTCTGCCACCTTCCTCTCCTTTTGCCTTCAATCTTTCCCAGCATCAGGGTCTTTTCCAATGAGTCACCTCTTCACATCAGGTGGCCAAAGGATTGGAGCTTCAGCTTCAGTCCTTCCAGTGAATATTCACGGTTGATTTCGTTTATGATTGACTGGTTTGATCTTCTTGCAGTCCAAGGGACTCTCAAGAATCTTCTCCAGCACCACAGTTCATTCTTTGGCACTCAGCTTTCTTTATGGTTCAATTCTCACATCCGTACATGGCTACTGGAAAACCATAGCTTTGACTATATGGACATTTGTTGCCAAAGTGATGTTTCTGCTTTTTAATATGCTATCTAGGTTTGTCATATCTTTCCTTCCAAGGAGCAAGAATCTTTCAATTTCATGGCTACATTCACTGTCCACAGTGATTTTGGAACCCCAGAAAATAAAATCTGTCACTGCTTCCACTTTTCCCCCTTCTATTTGCCATGAGGTGATGGGAACAGAAGTCACGATCTTAGTTTTTTGAATGCTGAGTTTTAAGCCAGCTTTTACACTCTCCTTTTTCACTCTTATCAAGAGGCCCATTAGTTCCTCTTCTCTTTTGACCTTAGAGTGGTATCATCTGTATATCTTAAGTTATTAATATTTCTCCCAGCAATCTTGATTTCAGCTTGTGATTCAACCAGCTCGCATTTTGCATAATGCACTCTGCATGTGAGTTTAAAAAGCAGTGTGACAATACACATCCTTGACATACTCCTTTCTTAATTTTGAACCAGTCAGTTGTTCCACGTCCAGTTCTAACTGTTGGTTCTTAACCCATATACAGATTTCTCAGCAGCCAGGTAAGGTGCTCTGGTGTTCCCATATCTTTAAGAACTTTCCAAAGTTTGTTGTGATCCACACAGTCAAAGGCTTCAGTGTAGCCAATGAAGCAGATGTTTTTCTGCAAGTCCCTTGCTTTCTTCGAGATCCAGCAAATGTTGGCAATTTGATCTCTGGTTCCTCTGCCTTTTCTAATCCAACTTGAACATCTGGAAGTTCTCAGTTCATGTACTGTTGAAGCCTAGCTTGGAGAATTTTGAACACAGTCTTACTAGAGGAGCCTGGTGGACCACAGTCCATGGATTCACAAAGAGTCGGACACAATTGAGTAACTAACAACACCTTATTAGTATACGAAATGAATGCAAGTGTATGGTAATTTGAACATTATTGGGCACTGCCCTTCTTTGGGATTAGAATGAACATTGACCTTTTCCAGTCCTGTGGCCGTTGCTGAGTTTTTCAAATTTGCTGACATATTATTGGGTGCAGCATTGTAACAGCATCATCTTTTAGGATTTGAAATAGCTCAGCTGGAATTCTATCATCTCCATTAGCTTTGTTCATAGTAATGCTTCCTAAGGCTCAGTGGACTTCACACTCTGGGATATCTGACTCTAGATGAGTGACCACACCATCATGGTTATACGGGTCATTAAGATCTTTTTTGTACACTTCTCCTGTGTATCCTTGCCACCTATTCATCTCTTCTGCTTCTGTTGGGTCCTTACCGTTTCAGTCCTTTATCTTCAGTGCCCATCCTTGCATGAAATTTTGCCTGATATATCCAATTTTCCTGAAGAGATCTCATCTTTCCCATTCTATTTTCCCCTCTATTTCTTTGTATTGTTCATTTAAGAAGGTCTTCTTGTCTCTCCTTACTATTCCCTGAAATTGTTCATTCCATACGGTATATCTTTCCCTTTCTCCCTTGCTTTTTACTTCTCTTCTTTCCTGGGCTATTTGTAAAGCCTCCTCAGACAACCACTTTGCCTTTTTGCATTTCTTTTTCTGGGAGATGGTTTTGGTCACTGCCTCTTGTACAATGTTATGAACCTCTGTCCATAGCTCTTCATGTGCTCTGTCTACTAGATCTAATCTTTTGAATCTATTTGTCACCTCCACTGTGTAATCATAAGGGATTTGACTTAGGTCATAGCTGAAAGGCCTAGTAGTTTTCCCTACTTTCTTCAATTTAAACTTGAATTTTGCAGTAAGGAATTGATGATCTGAGCCAGAGTCAGTTCCAGGGCTTGTTTTTGCTAACTCTATAGAGCTTCTCCATCTTCAGCTGCAAAGAATATAAACTATCAATAATCTTGGTGTTGATGATTTGGTGATCGGACGCGACTGAGCGACTGATCTGATCTGATTTGGTGATGTCCATGTGAGGGTTGTTTCTTATGTTGTTGGAAGATGGTGTTTGCTATGACCAGTATGTTCTCTTGGCAAAACTCTGTTAGCCTCTTCCCTGCTTCATTTTGTACTCCAAGGCCAAACTTGCGTGTTACTCTAGGTATCTCTTGACTTCCTACTTTTGCATTCCAATCCCCTATAGTGAAAAGGACAGTTTTTTGTTTTTTTTTTTTTTTTTTTTTTGTGTGTGTGTGTTAGTTCTAGAAGTCTTGTAGGTCTTCATAGAACCTGTCAACTTCAGCTTCTTCAGCATCAGCAGTTGGGGCATAGACTTGGACTACTGTGATGTTGAATAGTTTGCCTTAGAAACGAACTGAGATGACTCTGTCATTTTTGAGCTTGCACCCAAGTATGCATTTCAGACTCTTTTGTTGACTCTGAGGGCCACTCCATTTCTTCTAAGGGATTCTTGACCACAGTAGTTAATATAATGGTCATCTGAATTAAATCTGCCCATTCCCATCCATTTTAGTTCACTGATTTCTAAAGTGTCAATATTGGCTCTTGCCATCTCCTGCCTGACAACATCCAATTTACCTTGATTCATGGACCTAACATTCCAGATTCCTATTCTTTGTAGTATTGGACTTTACTTTCACCCCCGACACATCCACAACGGAGCATCACTTCCACTTTGGCCCAGCCACTTCATTCTTTCTGGGGCTATTAGTAATTGCCCTTGCTCTTCCCCAGTGGCAATACTGGATGCCTTCTGACCTGGGGGGCTCAACTTCCAGTGTCAGATCTTCTTGCCTTTTCATACTATTCATGGGGTTCTCATGGCAAGAATACTGGACTGGTTTGCCATTCCCTCCTCCACCTAGAGACAGTCATTCCCACCACCTGAGTCATGTTTGGTGCTAAACCTGCTTGAGGAAACTTCTTCACTGGTGAATGGAAACATCTTTGCTAAATGACAAAAATGCCTATGAACCGAAGCTCTGGGAATATTAAACTTGGTGTGAACTTCTGGGCAGTCAGTCCCCCACTTGCTGTAGCAGCCAGGAAGCAGAAGTAGACAGAGAAGGTCATCTCTCCTCTTTAAATGTAAATGCTATTTTAATACAAAATAATTGAGGAGCAAGGAGATGAAAGGAGGAGGGGAAGATTATCATTATCATTGTTGAAAGTGACTTTCATCCAAGGATAGACACCAGCTCATCCAAGGATGCTACACAGTAATCACTCCTGAGAAGTGTAAGACACTGGCTAATTGCCAATAGACAGGGTCTGAGTAAAGGGATTGATGCTTAAAGGAGAGACATGCAGCCATGTGAAGCCCAGAGGCTCTGATGGGTTGTCCGCTGTCCGGTACAAAGCATGGTTCATTCAACAATGCAAAGTATGTGCTGGGAATTAGCACACCCATTAACTGAAGAGGATGAGAGCTTACCAAAGTGAAGCAAGAGAAGGGTTCCCTGCCCCCACCAACCAAAATCAATACAACATCATGTCTCATTTTATCAGTGAGTTCCAACATACTTTCAGAGTCACACACTTTGACTTAACTGGATGGGAGAGGTGACATGGTGAGGTTAAGTAGGCAGTGGAGTGAGGCTGCCTGGCTTCTGCCCTAACTTCAGGCAACCTTAGTAAGTTACTTAACTTCTGCAGAGCAGTTCCTCATAAATAAAATGAACAATAGTGCCTCCTCCTTGGACCATTATGAGGATTAAGCATCTGATAAAGAGCTAATAAAGTTAACCAAAGTTGAACAGTGCCTAATATATGAGAAGTAGTATATGTGTTTAATAAAATATTTCAACAGGAGGGCAAGTAATAGAATACAGAAATCCTCTAACTCAAACCTCTGGTGAGTTGCCTAAATGAAACAGAAAAGACAAAGGTAACTCCTATATATTTAAGCAGCTTCCCGGGTAAATTTAAGAGGAGATTTGCTACTGTTTTTTTTGTGTTTTTTTTTTTTAACTTTATAGATGTTAGGAAGTATTTGGCCTATAGTCTTCATTTATTACAGGAGTCACATATTTATATGTATGTGTATATAAATAGATTTGCACACATACGAGTCAGATTCTCCAAGGGCATTACCTACTCTCTGAGTGTCACTCCATTGTAGTAAAAAGAGTAATGAATCTGAAAGTGCATTAGGATTTTGATTAGAGATCCTTTGGGGACGATCTTAGGTAAACATAGCTTTGGGATATGTCTCTTTATCTAGATATGAGGTGATCTCTCTGATTGTTATAAAAATCAAATGAGTTATTGAGTTGGCCAAAAAGTTAATTCAGATTTTTCCCATAACCGCCTATGGGAAAACCCAAGTGAATTTTTTGGCCAACCCAATGATACAAGCAAAGCACTTAGAACAGTGCTTGAGATGTGATGAACACTCAGGAAGTATTAACCAGTTATTTTGCTGTTATTATCGCCAATGTCCTTTCCGGGGTTAAATGATGTCAGGGGACCTGTTTGCTAACAAAAGAAAGGGCTGACAGGAAAAATAAGCTCAATGAGCAGTTCTGCCAGGGCTGAGAAAACAAAAACTGCTCAAACTATGGGAATCCCCACTCGAGCATTGCTAGTGAAGAACTTGCTGAGACACCTTCAGGTCCCATCACCACTCCTGGGCCCCTTACACAGATGCTGCAGCTCAGGGCTGGACTGGGCACCCCTGCCTCTGCCCAGTGCTTCCTGAAGGTCTCCAGAGAGGTCCACATGGTGGCCCCTGTGCTCTATGAGTGTTTGGCCCCACTCAAATGACTTAAAGTTCTTAGGTTTGCAAATTCAAAAAGAGTTCATCTAAACAGAAATAGTCTCTTCCCTGGAGGCAGTCATATTATAGAAAAGTGTCAGGATCATTCACTTTGTGATTTCTCCTTTGTTGAGTCCTCCTCTAAAACAAGACTTGTCATGTTATTCTTTCTTTTTAAGAGAAACTTGGTTGCTGTCATAACTGCTGGCACCTTTCCTTTAAAAAAAAAATCTTCCTGATAATTGCTCTTGGCTATCTATAATTGCTGCATTTCAGGTTTTGTTTTGTGTGAAGTTTGGCTCTGCATCACTTTATTTCATATAAATAAATGCCTTGTTAATAGCTTAAATTAGATGGTTTATTTTTTTCTGTTTTTAAAGTATTTTGAAAGTTAATCTTTTCTCTCTTTTGTTTTTTTTTTCCTGCTAAGCCAGTCAGACTGATCTCTAGTTTTTGTGGCCTAGAAGGCTGCAGTGTCAGGCTAAACCAGAATTATACTCACCCTGGTACAGGACACTGAGAGGAAAAGTACCTGTCTCAAACTTAGCACTGAGTGCAATGGAGGAATAATCCCTGCTAATTCATACTACACTCTGTTCTCACCTAAGTTTTTTTAACCCCAAATCACACTACCAGGTAGCCTGAAAATCCCTGAGCTGAAACTGAAGCAAGAGGCTATTAAAATAACCAAGGAGATAGTTAGAAAAAATAAATAGATTCTAAAAATGAAAAGTTTATAACTGAAATTATAAACCCAATGGATAGGTTTACAGCAGAAAAGTCATAGCAGGAGAATTAGAGAACTAGAAGCTAACAAATTATCTAGAATGAAGCAAAGAGGTACAAAGGGGTGGGGGGAAGCAGTAAAGAAACTGAATCATAGAAAATATAGTGAGGACAGTGCCTAACATACATCTTATCAGAAAAAGAGCAAAAGAGACATTGGTTGAATAGAGGCAGAATTTGATGAGATAATGACTGAAGATTTCAGAACTAATGAAAGATACTACTTATTCAAGAAGCCCAGGGAAACCCAAGCAGAATAATTAAAAAGAAACAGGGACCTAGAATCTACCACTACAACTGCAGAACGCTAAATTTGATTAGCTAAAGATAAATGGCAAAGTTTCCAGATTAAGTGCTAAAATAATAGAAATATAGTGTTTAGTAGCTTCCAAACTCATAGAGGAAAAAAATGTAATGAGAAAAAATAATCAATATAAAAGAAGACAAGAAGGGAGGAAAAGGAAACACAGAAAAAGTGAGACATCATAAAGTACAAAATAAGATTTATAATAAATCCAAATATATCAATAATTATAATATTAAATTGAATGTTTCAATAAAAGAAGTTAAGTCAGACTGGATTTTTTTAATCCACTTATATATTTCTAACAAGAGGTACCTCTAAAATATAAGAATGCAAAAGAAACTTGAAATGATGAAAGATTCATGCCAGGCAAATGCTAATCAAAAGAAAACTGCTTTTAATGTCACCAAAATAGACTTCAAAAATCTAAGGCAAAAATAAGGCAAAAATCATGACTGGACATGAAGAGAATCACTGCACATGAAAAAGGTTAAATTCACTTGGAAAATACAGCAATTCTAAGTGTTGGTACACCTAATAGTATTATCTTAAAATATACCCCCCAGAGTTGATAGAATTACATGGAAAAATACACAAATTTACAGTCATGGTAGATTTTTAACATGGTTCTCAGAGTAATCAGTTGATCAAACAGACAAAAGAAAATTAGTAAGCATATAGATTTGAACAAGCGATTGGGAAACACACATAGAACACTGAACCCAACAGCTGTCTTTTCAAGCATGCAGGAAGAGTTACAAAATTGATCACGTAATGGGCCTTTAAAAGAGTCTTAACCTTCAGAGGACTGAAACCATACAGAGCATATTCTCAGACCACAGTTCACTTCCTCTTGAGTGTGGGCTGGACCTGGTGACTCATTTTGAACAGAAAAAAACCCCAAAATAATAGAAAAAAAAAAAAAACTTGAAAGAAAAAAAGTAACAGTGCGAGACTTTGAAGACCGGGTCACAGGGCACTGCTGCTTCCTTTATAGTCTGCTTCTGGGTCCCTCTCTCTGAAGGAAGCAACGTGCCATGCTGTGGGGGCACCTGCGAAGCTTTATGGAGTGGTAAACATGGGGAGGAACAGAGGCCTCCAGCCAACAGCCACGTGGATGTGCCATCCTGGGAACAGATCGTCCAGCCCCAGTCAAGCCTTCAGATAACTGCAGTTCTGGTCTACATCTTGACTGCCAGAATTACCTAGCTAAGCTGCTCCTAGATTCCTGACCCTGGCAAGCTGTGTGAGATGTTTGTCTAAGTAAGCTGCTAAATTTGGGGGTAATTAGCTACAGAGCAGTAGATAGCTAATAAAATAGGGTTGGAATTCCTGATCTACCTATACTTACAATTCAGAATAATAACAACAAACATATACAAAATAGAGAACAGACCAGATGTAATAAGGGGCAAACTGTCTACAGTAGGAGACAGGGCTGTGCTCAAAGCAGGTGGTAATTCTAAAGCATGAAAAACAAGCTGGAGAAGAAAGACATCAATTTTCCAAAAGGAAAATAGGGTCGGAACTTAGTGCTTTGTTCATCCACACAACAAATAAATTGAGCGCCATCTATGTGCTATACCCTGAGCTAGGAAATAAAGCTACAAAGATAAATGTCTTAACAATGATTCCTGCCTTCCAAAAAGTCACAGTTTTACGGGAGAAAGGAACAAGTAAACAAAGACTGACAATATGGGTGATAAATGTGCTCTGATAGTACCCTACAGTTTTTGGAGATTTGGGAAAGCGTCACAGATGAGACAATATCTAAGCAGAAATGAACTTTGGGGTTGCATTAGCCAAGCAAAGAGGAGGAGATGAGGGACAATGCTTCAAGCCAAGGAAACGACATGTGCAAAGGCGGGAAGAGGACAAAGCATCTGAAATGAAGTTCAGGGTGTCCGGAGGTTTGGACTGAGAGAGAGCAAGGTGCAGAGGAAAGAGAGGCTGGGACCTGCAGACCTTGAAAGTCCTTTAAAGAGTCTGCTCTACATCAAGAGTGAGAGGGAACCACCAAAGGGCTTTAAACTCCAAAGTTTTGGCAGAATAAGAGGCAGGAGCAACGCCATTCGAATGTAGCAGTTCAGTTCAGTTCAGTCGCTCAGTCGTGTCCGACTCTTTGCGACCCCATGAATCGCAGCACGCCAGGCCTCCCTGTCCATCATCAGCTCCCAGCGTTCACTCAAACTCATGTCCATCGAGTCGGTGATGCCACCCAGCCATCTCATCCTGTTGTCCCCTTCTCCTCTTGCACCCAATCCCTCCCAGCATCAGAGTCTTTTCCAAAGAGTCAACTCTTCGCATGAGGTGGCCAAAGTATTGGAGTTTCAGCTTTAGCATCATTCCTTCCAAATACCAGGTCTGATCTCCTTTAGAATGGACTTGTATACTGTTTCTCAATTTACTGGGTCTTCAAAAATAATCCATCTCCTTAATCCTACCAATTAATCCCCAGGTAGGTATTATTAACACCTCTGTAAGGAAGAGACAACCGAGGCTCCTCAATTGAGAGTTTTGGTTTAATACAGCATCACACGCTAGTGGCAAGGGGCAGAGCTAGGACTTAAAAGCAAAGAAGAAAAAGAAAAAGGAAGAAGGGAATAAAGAAAGGGCCGATAGGCAGGGAACCAGTCTGTCAGGACGGCAAAAAGGACAGGATAGTATTTTAAAAACCAACTTCAACTATCTGTTATTGTAATAGACTTCCTTTAAGAAGCATGTTGCCTTTCCATAGGGGAGTGAACGTACGGGTTCACACATATGTGTGTAAGACCCACCGTAATTACAGAGGACTCAAAGTAACTCTGACAGGCTCCTGCTGCTTTCTCCATAACAGCATGTGCCTTGTGAAGTTTACCAGTGGGCTTGATCTAAATTCATATAATGAGAATGCACAAGTAATAGATGCCACTCCAGCGCCATTTTGTACCACTTGAAAGCATGTGATTCCCAGCCAGGGTCCCCAGTGAGAAGTGCCCCCCAGCCCAACTGCACTGCCCACCTCCAGATCATTACCCCCCAGAAACGCTTCCATCCTGGCATAGAGAGGAAACAAAAGCTGAAGCATGCCTGCTGAGCAAAAGGACATTTCAAACACCCTCAATGAAAAAAATAAGTAAAACATCCTTAACTGCATTCCTAACAGCAATGTGCTATTTATTATTTTCTTCAGGCCCTTCATTCACATAATTTACTTAAATATAACTAAATATAAATCCTCAATAACTTTTAAGAATTTCCACCTTCAGGCTTACAAAACAGCTTTGTGAAATTCATTTGTGTCAATAACTGTTGTAATGAGCAGCAGGTTGTCCTTACACCAAATCAAATGTCTGGGTGTACATTTGAAGGTTTTTTGTTTTTGTTTTTTAAGAATACTGCTTTTCATTTTTCTTTATTATTTTAGCAATAGGAGAGAAAGAAAATGAGTATATACCATGGGAAATAGGAAAAAGCTGAAAATTTTAAAAAAAAAAAAAAAAGAACAGGATAAAGTCAGATACATTTTCTAAATACAACAGAAAAATGCAGATTAAAAATAATTTCATGGAGGCATGCCCTTGATAGTGTCTGAATCTTCTAATAGATCCCAGTCTCAAAATCACACACACAAAAAAGAGAACCAATCAGATCTTACATGCAATAGGAAGTACCTCGCACCACCTAGACATTAAAAATTGAATAAGGGATCTGATCAAGCCTCTGGATTGAACTAGTCACTTGTGGGAAACACAGAAGACAGAGGTATAAGTTAAGTGACACCACAGAGAAGCAATTAGATGAATCCAGAATATAGGGCACTCTTCAGGCAAATGACTTGCTTTCTCCCACAAATCATAGCATGAGAAGAAGAAAAAAGAGAGGGGGATATGATGATAGAGATTTAGAGGAATCTTAACAACCAACTATGACTTCCTTGGTGGCTAGTGGTAAAGCATCCGCCTGCCTATGCAGGAGATGCAGGTTGGATCCCTGGGTCGGGAAGATCCCCTGAAGAAGGAAATGACAACCCACTCCAGCATCCTTGCCTGAAAAATTCCCTGGACAGAGGAGCATGGCGAGCTATAGTCCATGGAGTCACAAAGAGTCAGACACAGCTCAGCAACTAAACAACAACAACAACCAAATATAATGCGTGGAACTTCTCTGCAAATGGATTTGAATTAACCAATAAGCAAATCTGAATAGGGTAGCATGGTGATTTTTATTTTATTAATTAACTTAGTTATTAAGGCGTGGTGGTGAATTTGTTAGGCATGATAATAACACGGTGGCTTTATTTTTTAAAAAACAGCTCAATAGGTTACAGATGCATACTAAAATTTACACTGGTGAAATACTTTGATATTTGGGCTTTACTCTTAAAATATAGCAGTTTTTTTTTTAAGGCTACAGGAAACAAGATGGGCAAAATGTTGAAGCTAGTTTACAGCATGTGAAGATTCATTATAGTATTCTCTCTACTTCTGTGTGTTTGAAATTTTCCATCATTAAAATTAAGGGGAAAAAATGAATTCCCTTAAGGATAGATTTCTGTGGCAGGACCTAACTACATGGTTTAATCTCATTCAGGTCACTTATAAACTCAGTAGCCTCAGAAATAAAGACTCTTGGAATCCAACAAGACCTCAGGGATATTTTTTTCCCTTGAATTGCAGATGAGAAAGTTGATGCCAAAAAGGTAAGTGAGCGATCCAGGTTTACCACCAGCCAGTGAACTAGCAGGAATGAAATCCAGACTCTCAGTCCAGCTTTCTTTCTTTGCCACCTGGTGACAGCCCAATTACTGAATCCTCCTGGAACCCAGTGACGTTAGCCTTAAAATGAAAATGCTGTACTTACCCTACCTGAGTCATTCAGACTTACCCTGGGGAGGTGAGGGGGCTTTATACAACTCTCCACAACTGTATTTCCCACTTCATTTACCCAGTATTGACTGGCTAAACTCAGAGTCACCCAAAGAGGTGGATGTGGGGGACAGGGTGGGGAATAATAAACAACAGAACCACAGAATGGTTTTAATTCTGCCAAGACAAATTCAGTGTAACCTCCCTCGGAATGAAAGATGACTGGAGATGGAGCAACAATATCTCCAAATTACAGCCTCGAAAAACTACAGCTCATCCTGCATCCTTACCTGAGAGAAGCATTCAGAGGGGCCTCTCCTGAGATAGCAGTAGCCTTTGGGGGTACTCCCTTGTTCCTTTCTGGAAACTCTTTCTCCTGAAAGCCATATGGCTCCCTGCTGGGGGCCCAGGCACAATAGTGCACCTGTCAACTAAGAGGTGTGACTTCTCTAATTGGCAAAGTCTGTTCAAGTGTCTGGCCACCAGCTGACAGACGCCACTGTCGACAGTGGGGAGGGGGAGTATGAGAGGGTGGGAGGAGCTATGACGTCAGAGAGGCAGATTCTCTCACTACATGGACTCTGCCTTTCCCCTTCCCTCAGCTTTAGAGCCAAGGGACATCAGCAACACACTTGGCTGTTCAGATAAAAGATGTTATAGTAAGAGAAGGCAGATGCCCACTCGGGAACATCTGCTCTGCAGAGCGCCTACAAAAACAACTCAAGGACCATGAAGGAAGCCTGAGGCTGGTGAGTTCCAGTGGAAAAGAGGAGGAGGAAAGACAGGTGGAGAATTAGATACCCACCTGACCCCATCCACCCATCCATGCTGGCAAGCGATGGACTGGTCAGGGGCAGGCTGAGCCCTGTTTCCAGGGCAGCAGAGACAGCCTTTCCATCTATAAAGCATGTGCCATGATTCCAAACCCTTGCAAAAAGAAACAAAAGTCTTGCATGGAATGCACAGTCCAATAGCTTCCTTTCTTTCATTCATTTTTGTCATTCAACAGCCATTTGTTTAGCACCTGTTCCACACCAGGTGCCAAATGAAGTGCCGGGAATCCAAAGATAAAGTGAAAATTGGAAGATGCAATGAGTCTAAAGGCTATGGGGAGAAACAGAAAAGAACGATTTTTTTTTTTTTTTACCATATAGCTAAACCTTGGTTTCTGAGAAGTGATAATACTCAGACATGAGTATTTGAATATAGGCTCCCTATCAACTTTCTGAGTAACCTTCTTACAGCCACCTAGTTTTCCTAAGATTTTGTTTCCTTACCTGTAAAATGGGAATGAAGTTGCTTTTCCCTTTATGGAAAGTTCAAGGGGGACTGTATCTATGAGAGATCTCTAGATGTACAACGTTTAGGGTTTTACCAAGGAGGTTGTGTCTTTTTCTTTGTAAAGAAGTCTTCAGATTTCCAGAAGATTATGTATCACCTTGGTCTGTCTTTTCTTAAGTGTGTAAGCCCACAAAAAAGAAAAATAATCATAACAAAGAGAATCTCCACAAAAAGAGATTCCTGAAAAGAAGCAATTGTTCCATCTATATGTATCCCAATGAAGTGCAAAATATATACCATGGCACTGGCAGCCATTTATTTAGTGTTTACTTCATGCCAGGCACGATGCTATGGGTTTTACACACAGTGTCATGCCATGCTAAGTCATTCAGTCACGTCTGACTCTTTGTGACCCTATGAACTGTAGCCCACCAGGCTACCAGGCTCCTCTGTCCATGGGATTCTCCAGGCAAGAATACTGGAGTGGGTTGCCATGCCCTCCTCCAGGGGATTTTCCCAAGCCAGAGATCAAACCCACACCTCCTGCTTTGACAGGTGGGTTCTTTACCACTAGTGCCAGCTGGGAAGTCCCCTACATACATATACACATAGTGTTTAATCCTTAAAGTAGTCTGATGAGTTAACTGTATTAACCTCACTTTACAGGGGAGGCAACTGAGAGCCAGAGAGGCTAAGCAACATGCACAAGATCAGACAACTAGCAAGCAGAGGTGCCTTGATTCAAACCCAAATCTGCCTGGTCCTTGTTTTTAAGTCTCACGCTGCACCATCCGAGCTGTTGATGGAAAAGGATGAAACTATGACTCCAGCAGCCAGCAGAGCAATGCACAGAACCATGAGGTGGCAGGGCTGGAAGAGATCATCAAGGTCATTTGCTCTCCCTCTTCATCCCCCAGCTCATTCTATATAGGGGAAAAGCAGGTCAAAAAAGGTTAAGTGCGCAGCTCAGAAAGACCACCTGTCATTCCATAGCCTTCCCACCATACAGCATGGCCCTGGCTGCGGGCCCCTAAACAGAACCTCAAGATGAGGGATTTACAAGAGGTGACTTCATAAGGATCAGAGAAGTCAAGGATCAGAAGCTGACCACTGCTGAGTCTTTCCTTCCCAACTCACCTTCTCCTCTAACGGCTGGCCTCCCATGTAGCTTACCCTGGTCCAGTGGTTCTCAAACTTTAGGGGCATCAGAATCACCTTGGACAGCCAGTTAAAACCCACATTGCTGGGTTCTACCTGAGCTTCCAATTTAGAAGTTTGGGGAAGGTGGGGTGCAAGATTTTGAATTTTCGATAAGTTCCCAGGTGATGCTGATACTGCTTGTTGAGAGCTATATTTTTAAGAACAATTGGTATACAGCACTGATCTTGAGGATGGGTGAATATTTAATACAATATTTGGTAAAAAACCACTGCTGCTGCTGCTGCTAAGTCGCTTCAGTCGTGTCCGACTCTGTGCGACCCCATAGACGGCAGCCCACCAGGCTCCCCCGTCCCTGGGATTCTCCAGGCAAGAACACCGGAGTGGGTTGCCATTTCCTTCTCCAATGCATGAAAGTGAAAAGTGAAAGTGAAGTCGCTCAGTCGTGTCCGACTCTCAGCGACCCCATGGACTGCAACCTACCAGGCTCCTACGTCCATGGGATTTTCCAGGCAAAAGTACTGGGGTGGGGTGCCAAAAACCACTAGTTGCTCCCTAATATTGATTCTCCCCTTCTTCTGTCTTAGTAGGACTTGATTATTTAGCTGAGCATATAGCCAACCAAAATATAGACAACATTTTATATGTCCTTTGTAGCCAGATGGAAACTGGTAGACTATACAGTCTACTTAGAGTGAGAGGATACAAGCAGTTGTGATGTATGTGGTTTCCGGGTTGTGCCCTCCCTTCACCTGCCTCCTCCATGTTGGCTGGAATACAGACAGGGGTGAAGTCACCTTGGACTCTGAAGATGACTCAGAAGGAGAAGAGGTCACTGATGACTTAGTGGAAGATAGTTTTTAACCACCTTGGACTTTTATATAGAAGAAAAACAAGGACATTGTCATTCAATAGTCAAGAGTCCAATACATAACAGACACTTGATGTGGAGAGCTACTTACATAAATAGATCACCAATCAACTCCAGTTGGTTTGGCCAAGGTTTAATTTGGCCATTGTCGTTTCCATTGACAGTTATAGAAAATGTTCCTCATTCATTTTATTGCCCTACCCTACATTATACCTATAATCTTTCTAACTTGGATTGTTATCTGATATACAATTAAACTTCTAGAAGACTAGAATCTCAGCAGATGATTTAAAATAAAAGTTAAATGGATATAATTTGTGTTTATTTTTGTGTAATTGAAACCAAATACTATAGAATTGCCAGTGTCTATTTCACAGGGATGGTTTGAGCCAAGTGGTTGTAGTTTCCCTTTAAATAGCGTCTTTGAAGAAAGTTTACAGGATTGAGACTGTAACTATCCAAGGAAGGAATGAGAGGGAAAAGTTCAGGTCTCACCATGGCCAGGTTCTATCATTGAAGATTACTTTCATCCATATGCTACTTTCCAAAACAATAAGGTCCCTATATTGGTCTTTGAAAAAAAGATCAGATCAAGAGTCAGAAGAAATAGAAAAAATCAGAGCATCTCAATATTGACGAATAACAGCAATAAAAACATTTTACATTCTGAGGCATGTCAGAGTTCGCACATTGCAAAACACACTATCTCTTTAAATGAAAAAAGGCAAAAATATTTCTCCTTTTAAAATAAATTTCCAATAGTGATCACCCACAATTACATGAAATTCCTGCCTAGAGATGCTACACAGAAGTTGTGATGTATATAAATTTATTCACAAGATTGGTTGCCAGCTCCCCCTCAATAATATATGGCTCATTTTGAGTTGTTCCAAATTGAGGACACTGATTAACTGGATTTGAACCGACGTCTTCTAAGAAGCTGTTTTCTGACACTTCTGCGTATTCTTAGAACATAGAACAGTACTTGACATTTAGAGGTCAGGAGAGAAAGAGAAAGAAAGGAAAGAGGAGAGAGAGGGAGGAAGAAAGGAAGAGGGAGAGAAGGAGAGAGAGAGGAAGATTAAATGAATACAATGTACATAGATCAAACAGAAATTGAAATGAACAACTTGGAATTCTAAACATCCCACAATGCAATGTACCTGACAGAGGATTACAGAGTTGGTTGAAAAGAATCCCACCTTTCCCTTTGTAATTTAGTCTTTGGCAGAGTTGTAAGGTGGTTAAAGTGATCGTGTACGTGGCTGGCATTCAGTTACATGAAGCAATTATGAAGTAAATGTGTATTTACAAAAGCCGTTGACAATACTTATGGTATGAAAGAACATCCATGCTAATTATAATTCATGAGCAGTACATAGGAATATATATTTAAAAGGATATACTAACTAAGCAGTTTTAAAATAATCTTCAAATTTCAACAAGGATGCCTCTTGCAACACCCACTCTGATTTCATCAGATTCTAACTGTAACTTTCAAATTAGACTGTGACCATGGACCTTCCAAAAGTCTGATGTCATCGATCGCAGACATTAAATAATGTCACTGCTCTGGGAATGTTTACCTAATAAACTAAAAATAAATTGTTTTTTTATAATCCTGGAAATTATGGTGAGTAGATGCCCTTCTAGACTATTAATCATTCTTGTTGATTATCTACATCTGTTTTTATTAAAGTTTAAGGAAAATAAATTAATGAATGGAAGAGACACAATGGGGTGTTAAGGCAAAGGAAGGTGGATTGGGGTCAGTCCCACTGGGAAGATGGGCCCTCCCACAATGCATTTCTGGTGATAACAGTCAGAGATGAATAGGGGAGAGCTAAGAGGCACCCTTTAAGGCATGTATTTGATTATATTATGTTTAAGAAAGTTTCATGAAACACTGCTGAAAGTTATTTCAAGAAGGCACCCATCCATCATGAAGATTTTTTAAAATAAAGATTATTCGGCTAGAAGATACCACTCCTCTCACGTGTTCCTTGATAGTTAAGCAACATGCACAGCAATGCTCATCCTGTTTCAAGAAGATGGAAAACAAGAGGACTAATTACAGGAATTTTTTTTTAAATGCTCAAGCAATTTTTTTATTTGTCAACTTGATTGTAAACCATAAAAAGTGATGAAAATAGTTATTGTGCTATAATTTCTTTATAATTTGTTATTTTTAGAGTCATGTTTCCAAATGATAGTATCTATGGGATTCTCAGAATTTAAATGCAGAATTAAAAAGCACTTGTACAAGAAAACAAGTACTTACCACTAGCTAGCTCTTATCAATACAAAACGAAGCAGGTTTTGATTCTCCTCAAGTGATATGCATTTAATTACCTCAGAGCAGGGAAAGCTTGGGAAATGGGGTGTTCTTTTTTTTTTTTTTAACCAGGTTTTTAATTAAGTTGGTGACCAGCAGCCCCAGAAATCCAACATTTGCCTGAACTCACAGATTTAGGAGCTGAGCCAAAGGATGTAGTCCTGGATGTGTATCTGGTGCTAGCAGGCACTTGAATATGTTGAATAAGTGAATGAATGGTCAGGTATGGCTCAGAGGGGACAGCCCCAGGAGTAAGAGGATTTTAGAGGTTTCCTGTTTGGTTGGTGATGGATATTTTCTAAACTTATTTGCAAATCTGACTCTAGAGACTAAACTTTGAAGTGACCCTTTCCAAAACTGATCCTCAAACACCCCCTCACCAGCCGCTCCTCCCCCAAGTTGACCTTCACTCGACTGCAGCCACCAGCTGAATGTTTATGCCATATTACGCACTTTTTTTCCCCCTCCTTCTGCCTCCCCCCACCCCACCCCCAGGTCAGGCAATTTTTTGGATATAAGAGCCTAAGAGAGAAAAGTACAGGACTGTTCATCCAGGAAGATGAAGGCCTGATTATTTTGCAGGTTCGGCTCCCTAAGAAGACATCATCGTTCAGGACTCTAGTCTTCTCCAGCATCTGACACTCCTGTGGGGCCTCCAAGAGAGGGTGGATGGAGCCACTGGGCTCTGGGGCCAGGCAAACGCTGGACAAAAGTACATGTGGGGCGGGGAAGGGAAAAGAGCCAGAGCTTGAAAAGGGAGAATTACCTCCGCTGTCCTTGAGACCACCAAGCAGGTTCTTGAATATAAGGCTTAACCCTGAGGACACAGCCACTTAATACACTTTCAGATTCTCTCTGGAGACTGTCTGTTCCCTCCCTTCCATGATATAGGTGGGACTTCAGGACTACATTTAGTTGTCAAAAAAGCACATATGTTCACCCATTTTTGGTTAATGTATTTTTATAATTCAAAATTCAGTTTTTCTGAAATAAATGTTGTGGATACTCTAAGAGGGAGACCCAGATATAAGATCAATAATGGTTTACACCCCAAGAGTGCCATAATGTTTACCAGTGAGTATGATGTTAGCTCAAGCCTTGAGAACCTCATGAATAGTATGAAAAGGCAAAATGATAGGATACTGAAAGAGAAACTCCCCAGGTCAGTAGGTGCCCAATATGCTACTGGAGATCAGTGGAGAAATAACTCCAGAAAGAACGAAGGGATGGAGCCAAAGCAAAAAGAATACCCAGCTGTAGATGTGTCTGGTGATAGAAGCAAGGTCCAATACTGTAAAGAGCAATACTGCATAGGAACCTGGAATGTCAGGTCCATGAATCAAGGCAAATTGGAAGTGGTCAAACAAGAGATGGCAAGAGTGAATGTCGACATTCTAGGAATCAGTGAACTGAAATGGACTGGAATGGGTGAATTTAACTCGGATGACCATTATATCTACTACTGCGGGCAGGAATCCCTCAGAAGAAATGGAGTGGCCATCATGGTCAACAAAAGAGTCTGAAATGCAGTACTTGGATGCAATCTCAAAAATGACAGAATGATCTTTGTTCGTTTCCAAGGCAAACCATTCAATATCACAATAATCCAAGTCTACGCCCTAACCAGTAACGCTGAAGAAGCTGAAGTTGAACGGTTCTATGAAGACCTACAAGACCTTTTAACACCCAAAAAAGATGTCCTTTTCATTATAGGGGACTGGAATGCAAAAGTAGCAAGTCAAGAAACACCTGGAGTAACAGGCAAATTTGGCCTTGAAATATGGAATGAAGCAGGGCAAAGACTAATAGAGTTTTGCCAAGAAAATGCACTAGTCATAGCAAACACTCTCTTCAAACAACACAAGAGAAGACTCTATACATGGACATCACCAGATGGTCAACACCAAAATCACATCAATAATATTCTTTGTAGCCAAAGATGGAGAAGCTCTATACAGTCAGCAAAAACAAGACCAGGAGCTGACTGTGGCTCAGATCATGAACTCCTTATTGCCAAATTCAGACTGAAATTGAAGAAAGTAGGGAAAACCACCAGACCATTCAGGTATGACGTAAATCAAATCCCTTATGAGTATACAGTGGAAGTGAGAAATAGATTTAAGGGCCTAGATCTGATAGAGTGCCTGGTGAACTATGGAATGAGGTTCATGACATTGTACAGGAGACAGGGACCAAGACCATCCCCATGGAAAAGAAATGCAAAAAAGCAAATTGCTGTCTGAGTGTCTGAGGAGGCCTTACAAATAGCTGTGAAAAGAAGAGAAGCAAAGGAGAAAAGGAAAGATATAAACATCTGAATGCAGAGTTCCAAAGAATAGCAAGAAGAGGTAAGAAAGCCATCCTCAGCGATCAATGCAAAGAAATAGAGGAAAACAACAGAATGGGAAAGACTAGGGATCTCTTCAAGAAAATCAGAGATACCAAAGGAACATTTCATACAAAGATGGGCTCGATAAAGGACAGATATGGTATGGACCTAACAGAAGCAGAAGATATTAAGAAGAGGTGGCAAGAATACACAGAACTGTACAAAAAAGCTTCACAACCCAGATAATCACGATGGTGTGATCAATGACCTAGAGCCAGACATCCTGGAATGTGAAGTCAAGTGGGCCTTAGAAAGCATCACTACGAACAAAGCTAGTGGAGGTGATGGAATTCCAGTTGAGCTATTTCAAATCCTGAAAGATGATGCTGTGAAAGTGTTGCACTCAATATGCCAGCAAATTTGGAAAACTCAGCAGTGGCCACAGGACTGGAAAAGGTCAGTTTTCATTCCAATCCCAAAGAAAGGCAATGCCAAAGAATGCTCAAACTACCGCACAATTGCACTCATCTCACACGCTAGTAAAGTAATGCTCCAAATTCTCCAAGCCAGGCTTCAGCCATATGTGAACCATGAACTTCCTGATGTTCAAGCTGGATTTAGAAAAGGCAGAGGAACCAGAGATCAAATTGCCAACATGCACTGGATCATGGAAAAAGCAAGAGAGTTCCCGAAAAACATCTATTTCTGCTTTATTGACTATGCCATGCTAAAGCCTTGGACTGTGTGGATCACAATAAACTGTGGAAAATTCTGAAAGAAATGGGAATACCAGACTACCTGACCTGCCTCTTGAGAAACCTATATGCAGGTCAGGAAGCAACAGTTATAACTGGTCATGGAACAACAGACTGGTTCCAAATAGGAAAAGGAGTTCGTCAAGGCTGTATATTGTCACCCTGTTTATTTAACTCATATGCAGAGTACATCATGAGAAACGCTGGACTGGAAGGAGCACAAGCTGGAATCAAGATTGCTGGGAGAAATATCAATAACATCAGATATGCAGATGACACCACCCTTATGGCAGAAAGTGAAGAGGAACTCAAAAGCCTCTTGATGAAAGTGAAAGTGGAGAGTGAAAAGGTTGGCTTAAAGCTCAACATTCAGAAAACCAAGATCATGGCATCCAGTCCCATCACTACATGGGAAATAGATGGGGAAACAGTGTCAGACTTTATTTTGGGGGGCTCCAAAATCACTGCAGATGGTGACTGAAGCCATGAAATTAAAAGACGCTTACTCCTTGGAAGGAAAAGTTATGACCAACCTAGATAGCATATTCAAAAGCAAAGACATTACTTTGCCAAGAAAGGTTCGCCTAGTCAAGGCTATGGTTTTTCCTGTGGTCATGTATGGATGTGAGAGTTGGACTGTGAAGAAGGCTGAGCACCGAAGAATTGATGCTTTTGAACTGTGGTGTTGGAGAAGACTCTTGAGAGTCCCTTGGACTGCAAGGAGATCCAACCAGTCCATTCTGAAGGAGATCAGCCCTGGGATTTCTTTGGAAGGAATGATGCTAAAACTGAAACTCCAGTACTTTGGCCATCTCATGCGAAGAGTTGACTCACTGGAAAAGACTCTGATGCTGGGAGGGATTGGGGGCAGGAGGAGAAGGGGACGACAGAGGATGAGATGGCTGAATGGCATCACTGATTCGATGGACGTGAGTCTGAGTGACCTCCGGGAGTTGGTGATGGACAGGGAGGCCTGGCGCGCTGTGATTCATGGGGTCACAAAGAGTCGGACACGACTGAGCGATTGCTCTGATCTGATCTGATGATGTTAGCTGTGGGTTTGCAATATAGGGCCTATGAACCACTGCAGGCCAATAAAATAGACAACCTAGGGGAAAATGGACAAATTTTTAAAGGCACAATCTCCAGAGACTCATGCAGGAAGAAGTAGAAAATACGAACAGACCAATTACCAGTAATGAAGTTGAGTCAGTAATCTAAAAACTCTCAGTAAACAAAAGTCCAGAAGCAAATATTTAGAGAAGAGTTGGCACCTCTCCTCCTCAAATTATTCCAAGGAAAAATTGAAGAGGAAGGAGTATTTTTTAACTCATTTTATGAGGCCAGAACTGCCTCAAAAATATCACAAAGAAAGAAAATATCACTATTGCATTCTAATTTTGATTTGCATTTTCCAGATGATTAATGATGTTGAGTGTCTTTTCATGTTACGTATTGGCCCTTTGCATATCTACTTTGCAGCAATGTCTGTTCAGTTCCTTTGTCCACTTTTAAATAAACTTATTTGGGATTTTTTGCCATTGAATTTTATGAGTACCTGATATATTTTGAATACTAACTCCTTATCAGATAAATGGCTAGGAAATGTTTCCTCTCATTCTGTGGATTGCCTTCTTATTTGTTGACTATTTCCTCTGCTGTACAGAAGGGTTTTTGTTTGATGTAGTCCCACTTGATTATTTTTGCTTTTGTTGCCTGTGCTTTTCATGTCAGATTCAAATAAATCATTGCCAAGACCAATGTCAAGAAGCTTTTTCCTATTTTTCTTCAGGGCCTTTTATGGTTTCAGGTATTATACTTTACGTCTTTAATCTATTTCAAATTAATGTTTGGGTATTGTGTAAAATAGGGGTCCCGTTTCATTCTTTTGCATGTAGATATCCAATTTCCCAGCACCATTTACTGAAGAGATTATTCTTTCCCTGTTGCATATTCTTGGTGTCCGTGTCAAAGATGTGTTGATATATTGCCCTTTCTGAAAGACCTTTTTCTAGGATTTATAGTACCTAATGACTTGCGGTTGGGAAATGGAAGAAAAGCTTAAAAGGAAAGGAAGAGATGTGATTTCATTAATCTCTAAAGCACTACTATCAAATCTTAGCATGCGTGCAAATTATGCAGGGATTTTAAATGCATATTCTGATTCAGGAGATCTGGGGTGGAGCCCAAAGATTTGCATTTCTAACAAGCTCCCAGGTGATGCTGCAGCTGCTGGTCTGGAGACTGCACTTTGAGTAGGGCAGGTGCTAGAAGTATATTTAGAGAGAGGAGCTGTGATGTGCCAGAATAACTGATACACAATTCAAAGAGATATATCTTTGACTTTAATCACAACCTCTCTTTATTGAAAATAGGAAAGTCCATCTTCTCAGTAAGACATGGTTAAAAACAAATGTTTCTCAAATCTCATGAGCTATTTGCAAATAATATTTCTGTCTACCTAAAAATTCTAGGACATTCGACTGAAAAATTCAAACTAATAAGAGGACTCAGCTATATAGTCACCATGGGGGAAAAAATAGATTTCCTATTAGCCAGTGAGAAGCAGCTGGAAAATATAAATGTAGTAGGTAGGGAAGAGAAATTTCATTACGGCATATATCTACATGAAAAACAATGAAGTTGGATCCTTACTTTATACCATATACAAAAATCAGATCAAAATAGATCAAAATGTAAACTTAAATGCTAAAACTATATGACTCTTTGAAGAAAACATGGAATTGGCAGTGATTTTTTGGATATGACTCCAAAAGTACAAGCAACAAAAAGGAAAATATAGATACATTGGATTTTATCAAAATTTAAAATTTTTGTGTTTTGAAGGATACCACCTAGAGTGAAAAGACAAACCATGAAATGAGGAAATAGTTCCAAATCATATGCTTGATAAAAGGTTTGTATTCAGAATATACAAAGAACTCCTATAATTCAAAAACAATACCAAAAAAAAACCTGAATAAAAAGTGGACAAAGATCTTGAATAAACATTTCCCCAAAGCAGATATCTAAGTGGCTAACAAGTATAAGAGAAGCAGCTCAACATCACTAATCATTAGGGAAATGCAAATCAAAACTATAGTGAAATACCACTTCATATCCATTAAGATGGTACTATCAAAAAAGGAAGGGAAGGAAGAGAAAAAGAAAATCACGTTTTGACAAATGTGTGGAGAAATTAGCACTTTTGTGTGATGTTGATGAAAATGTAAAATGGTTCAGATGCTAATAGAAATCAAGTTCTTCAAAATTTAAAAATAGAATTACTGTGTGATCCAGCAATTCCACTTGAAAGCTGGGACTCGAACAGGTATTTGTACACCCTTGTTCACAGTAGCACGATTTTCAATAGTCAAAAGGTGGAAGCAATCCAAGTGCCCACTGATGGATGAATGGATAAGCATGTGGTATATACTTACAATGGAATGTTATCCAGCCTTAAAAAGGAAGGAAATTCAGACATATGCTACAACTTGGAAGATACTTGAGGGCATTATGGTAAGTAAAATAAGCAGTCACCCCAAAAAAAGTGCTATGTGATTCCACTTATATGAGATACCTGCTGCTGCTGCTGCCGCTAAGTCTCTTCAGTCATGCCCAACTCTGTGCAACCCCATAGACGGCAGCCCACCAGGCTCCCCTGTCCCTGGGATTCTCCAGGCAAGAACACTGGAGTGGGTTACCATTTCCTTCTCCAATGCATGAAAGTGAAAAGTGAAAGTGAAGTAGCTCAGTTGAATCTGACTCTTCGCGACCCCATGGACTGTAGCCCACCAGCCTCCTCCATCCATGGGATTTTCCAGGCAAGAGTACTGGAGTGGGGTGCCATTGCCTTCTCCAATGAGATACCTAGAGCAGTCAAATCCATAGTGACAGAAAACAGAATGGTGGTTGCCAGGGACTGAGGGGAAGAAGGAAGGGGAGTTATTGTGTAGTGAGTGCAGAGTTTACATTTATGAGGATGAAAAAATCAAAATGGACAGCGGTGATGGTAGCACTACCATGTGACTATTCTAAGTATGTCACTGAACTAGATACTTAAAATGATTAACATGGTAAATTTTACATTATGTGTACTTTACCACAACATTTAAAATCTAAGGTCTAAGGGTTTTAAAACTAAGGAATATAGACAGCTATTTGGACAATTGGAAACCACTGCTGTAAGTTTGCATTAGTTCTTCCTGTCTTCTGAATCTTAAATTTGTTGCCATCATTTTTATAAGAGATGATTTTTCCCTCCGTTGCTTTTCTTTTTTCTTATGGCAGCTCAAATGACAGTGAAAGGGTTAAAAAGCGATCTTTGTTAGAAAGCACAACGATGTACGTATTTTTGTTCAGTTGGGAATGCCTCCTCTGCTGGGGCCTAAGTCAGGAAGGTGTGTTTCCTATTAGAAGGAGCTGGCTCAGAAATTCTCTCTGCAGCTTGCAGAAATGGCAGGACAAGGGATCCGGGAGCAGCAGAATGGGGATGCAAGATGAAAGACTAGTAAAGAAGGCAAGAAACCACCCCCCGCCCGGCTAAGTGCCTGAGAGGCAGGCATTCTGTCACCCCTAAGGACGGTCTCCTAGGTTTGCACGTGAAGCATTCCTGAAAAGTCATTCGAATTTGAATGTCTGAAAATGACACATTAGGGCACTATTGTGGATTGGGAGACAACTGTTTTATACCCAAAGAGGAAAAAAATAGTGAATCCCTAATAACGGATCCCTGAGGCACGGCCTCTCTCAGGCCTGGGCCACTCAGTGGGCTAAAGAGAGAATATTGAGTCAAGCATTTTTCCTTTCTTTGTACACGTTCCCTGATCCCTCTCCAGGGACCCCCAGCACAGGGTCATGAAGACCTCTGCCTTTAAACTTGGATTCAGGACATGCTAGCTATCTCTGGCTGAGGTGGTACTTCTTTTCTAGCATGGACACAGGCAAAACACAAACAAATAAAGGTTGAAATCTTAAAAACAAGGGAATATATTAGCATAATAATTACCAAGTGTGGTGAATGCAATCAAGGAGCTAGAATGATGTAAGAAGGAGCAACTTGGGATGGTGCCATTTGAGATAAGGTGGCCAGGGAGAGTGTCCCTGGGGAGGGGCCATTTGAGCTGAAATAGAAGGTCAATGTGTAAAAGAATAGGAAAGAGCACAGCAGGAAGAGAGCGTGTGTTGGGCTCTTGAGACAGGCAAGAGCAGAAGGTGGTCAAGGAAGAGGTCAGGAGAGCAGGGAGGGAAGAAGTGAGGACAGAGGGAAGCAAGAAGGGGCCACATCTTGGATGCTTTTAGAGACCATGGTGAAGACAGAATTTTATTCTAAAAGAATAGGAAGTCAGACACTGTAGAAATATATGACTTGGCAAAGCAGGCTTTAAACTGGTGTTTAAACAAAGCTAGTTTCTAGCTCTTACTACGCTAGATTCACTGCACTTATTGGAAAAGATGATTTTAATATATACTTAATACTTCATTTTATAGCAGTTTTAGGTTCACAGCAACATTGAGAGGACGGTACAGAGATTTCCCATATACCCACTGCTTCTACCTCATGCGTAGTCTCCCCATTATCAACATTCTCCATAAGAGTGAACGTTTGCTACAACTGATGAACTTACATTAACACCTCATAATCACCCAGAGTCCATAGTTTGCTTTAGGGTTCACTCTGGTATTATATGTTTCAGGGATCTGAACAAATGTATAATAACATGTATTTACCATTATAGTATCACAGAGCATTTCCACTGCCCTCAAAATCCTCCGTGTTCCACTTTTTAACCCTTGGCCCTAGTCTCTGGCAATCAGTGATCTTTGTACTGTCTCTATCGTTTTGCCTTTTCAAGAAAGTCATGTCATACAGCATGCAGCTTTTTCAAACTGGCTTCTTTCACATCATAATATTCATTCAAGTTTCTTCCATGTCTTTTCATGGCTTGATAGCTCATTTCTTACTATCACTGAATAATATTTCATTGTCTGGATGTACCACATTTTATTTATCCATTCACTTCCTGAAGGATATCTTGGTTGATCTAAGTTTTGGCAATTATATGAATAAAGCTCCTAAAAAAACAAAAAAACAGCTGTTAAACATTTATTTTGCATATTTTGTATCATTATGTCAGCTTTGTCCCAGGTAATTTATTCTGTTATTTTAATAAACAAAATAGTATTTTCTTCATAATTTTGGTGAGTACATTATCTTGCTTTAATATGGATATTGTATGAAGTTTTATTTTTAGCTTATATTAAATTCAAATACACTGTTCTATGTGGACAAGTCCAATGTTCAGGCACCAGCTTTTCTTCCCTCTCTGTGTACCAAGACAGTAATTTTCTTGATCTGATTACCTATTTGGATTAAGACTTAATAGTATTCATAGTTATCAGGAAAATTAAGTACAATTCTGTCTCCTTTCTTAGACCTTAGGGTGAACATAAACCCAGACTTTCTAGTAAATTGCTCCTCCCATGAATTTATTCACTTGTTGATTCATTTTTCTCTAGTCATTAACTCAATATATATTTCTTGAATATCAATTATGAGCCAGGTACTGTGTTATTTCTGGGGGTAAAAAGATGAATAAGACAATTTCTGCCCTCAAGGAACTCACATCCTGGTAGGGGAGACAGATACTAAACAAATAGTAATGATGCAGTGTGACATATCTATAATTATAATAGCAGTGAGTGCAAGATGCAAGCGTAACCCAGTATGGGGCAGTGATTAATTGTGCTTGAGGGAGCTGGCACAAACTTCAAAGGGCCCTTAGCATTTGACCTGGGTCTTAAAGATTTGAGACATATTTCACTAGGCAGAGATGGAAGACTTTCCAGAAGAAGAACACAAGAAAAGATGACAAACCATATATATATGTGTGTGTGTGTATATATATATATGTGTATATATATATATATTGCAGAAATATATATATATACATGGTTTAAAAATATAATTTTCAAGAAGCCTTTATCCCACAACTTCATTCCTACTCCACCCCCAAAACACATTTTTTTTAATAACCATTTTATTTTAGAATAGTCTAAATTTGTAGAGCAGTCATCCTCAGTATCCACACAGTTTTGGTTCCCGAGCCCCATTCAGATATCAAAATTTGTGGATACACAAGTCTTTAATGTAACATGGCATAATATTTGCAGATAACCTATGCATATCCTCCCATATACTTTATATCATCTCTAGATGACTTATAATACCTCAGACAATGTAAACTATATGTAAGTAGCTGTAAATGTAAATGCTAAGTAAATAATTGCCAGTTTTGGTTTTTGGAGCCAAAATGCAAGTTTTGGTTTTTGGAACTTTCTAGAATTTTTTCAAATATGTTCCACCTTCCCTTTAGTTGAATCTGGGGATACAGACCCCATAGATGCGAAAGGCCAACTACAATTTGTTATAGCAGCAACAGGAATCTCATACAGGGCTCCCCTCTCATAGGCCATTCCCCATGAAATCCACTTTGGGGTGCTGGGTTACATGCTTTTTGAGGGGAGATCTTCTAAATGCTGATATGTGACCACTTTTTCTTGGGAAATGCTGTTTCTCTAGCAAAGAATCCTCCCATTTCTTGTCTGAAATAGTACTGTATTCAGAAAACATTCTAAGAGGGAAAGGCTTTGAGGAGTCTGCCCATTCTGAATGAAGATTTCCAATTAATTTCCTCATTTACAGTTCCATGTCTAACTCCTGGCCAGGCTATGTATGTTATTTCCAAATCCTAAGTCTTTTCTCTCTTCTTCTCCCTCCAAAATATAAATCTGCCTCCTGACTATGGAGTAAAGATTGCATAGCTGCAGAGTTATTACAACGGGGCTGGAAGCAGAGTAGATAGACTGTTCACAAATCCTTAAACTTCTTCCCACACCCTCTCCTATATTAGAGTCCTCAGTTTCAGAGCTTCTCCGGAATTCTACAGGACTATCCTACTCTCTTCTTGTTGGTACCCTCTGCTTGTCACTTAAGATACGACAACTTCAGCCCAGCTATATCAGACAATTCTCCTCTATCCTTTTTCTGGCTTTTAAAACATGATTGAAATATTTCATCAGCTAATGTCCTCTCTCCTACTCTCTTTGTACTTTCAAATGTAAGCCTCTTTTATCCTTCCAAATAAAAAGAAAAAGCTATAAACTTGAGGCTATACATAGCCTGGCCAGGAGTTAGGCATGGGGCTGTAAATGGGGGAATTAATTAGAAATCTGATACAGAATGGGCAGACTCCTCAAAGCCTTGCATTCTTCTATCTTTAACCTAAATAAAAGGTAAAACATTTTAATGGTTAAGAGTACAGATACACCTGCACTTAAATTCTGCTTTCATCACATACTCTGTCTAAAACTGAGCAATGGACTTACCTCTTGAAAGCTCCATCTCCTCTCTGTAAAATGGGGATAATGCCACTACCTACCTCACTATGTTGCTATGAGGATCAAATAAAATATTTATGTTTGGCACAGTGCCTAGGCATTTAGTAACTCCTGAATAAGTGTTAATGATTGCCATTCTGCAGGTAAAATATGATTTCCACATGATGGAAAGGAGAACTTTGGGACATGAGTCTTAAGAAAAGTCAAATTAGTGTGACAAAGAGATAAACTGTGTCATTACTGATGGTTTGGGAAAGACGGGAGGTAGGAAGTCAGTTGTGAGGTTGTTGCAATAGCTCAAGAGAGACATCACAAGACCATGACCAAATTGGTTAACGTTGGGTTGAGACAAACAGTTCTCAACCCTGGATGACCCCTATACTTCTCTGGGGAGGTTTTGAAAATATGGATTGCCCGAGTCCCACCCCCAGACCACTGAATCAGAATGTGTACAGATGTGTCCCAGGCTTCCGTGGTGTTAAAGCCTTCCAAGTGATTCGAATGCGTCTCCAGACTTGAAAACCACTGGTTTAGATGATGAGAATAATAGGATTGATCAAGAGATTGTCAGAGGACACAGAAGAAAAGTTCAGAGCTGCCACCAAGTTCTGGTTTGGCTGCTGGGTTGGATGGAATTTCAGGCTCAGGAATCTCTTTAGGGCTAATTCATACCACGAGCAACTTGTCATCCAACCTCCTCTGCAAAGAGGACAGAAGGCGGGGTGTTCTGGTGAGACTGATGTGTGCTGTGTACTAAGTCACTTCAGTCGTGTCTCACTCTTTGCAACCTTGTGGACTGTAGTCCATCAGGCTCCTCTGTCCATGGGATTCTGCAGGCAAGAACACTGGAGGGGTTTGCCGTGCCCTCCTCCAGGGGACCTTTCTGACCCAGGGACTGAACCCACATCTCTTATGTCTCCTGCATTGACAGATGGATTCTTTACCACTAGTGCCACCCAGGAAGTCCAATAATAAGGTATATTTCTAATGATCACACTGCCTCTCCCCACCTGTCCCATCTTCAGGGAAGAAAACAAACTGTTGGGACACTGTTTCTCCCCAGTGCATTCACAGCTGCCCAAGGACTGTAACCCAGGCTTCGGAAGGGGGACACAAGCAGTCACAAGGCACCTAGGAGGTGAGGGTAGGGTGTAGGTTACAGGTCCCTGTCCTTGTCAGGAGCCAGAAGCCAGGCTTGTGGTAGTCTTATTTATTTAGGATTTACAACCGGCTTACTTTCGAAAGGATTTGAGGTAGCTTATCAGATTAACTAAACACATGACCAGGAAACCAAAACAGAGACCACCACCGAAGGGCTGGGGAGAAATAGATGCTCCCAGGCACTGAGATGAGCTGGTCTCTGTAACTGGGCCCTGACATCAGCTCTGAGGTCTCCAGAGGACACGGCAGATTTTTTGCTTTTTAGCTTTAGATGCTTTAAAAAAAAAAACAAAAAAAAACACAGGCCTTTTTCTAGGAGGCACCAGGCTTTTTCATGAAACAAAATTTGAAAAGGTTTTACTGCAAGTAAAACCTGCCCCATATAACAAATTCCTGGAAGGAAGAGAGGAAAGAATAAGCTAAGTAAATGGCTCTTTTGAGACTCATGGTGCTTAGAGACTCAGCAGCTGTAAAGTACAAGACTGGGAGTCAGGCCTGGGCTCTGTATCAGCAAATCCCTGAAGCTTCTTCATCCACAAAAAGGCTGGACGGAACAGGTACACTTCATCTCTACCACTTGGATGTGTGCATTTGTGATTATATTAAACAGGAAGGGTAGAACTATGCATTTCCCTAGATTTTATAGCGAATGTATCCTCTTTCAGTAACCCCAACCAGTAACGCCGAAGAAGCTGAAGTTGAACGGTTCTATGAAGACCTACAAGGCCTTTTAGAACTAACACCCAAAAAAGATGTCCTTTTCATTATAGGGGACTGGAATGCAAAAGTAGGAAGTCAAGAAACACCTGGAGTAACAGGCAAATTTGGCCTTGGAACACGGAATGAAGCAGGGCAAAGACTAACAGAGTTTTGCCAAGAAAATGCACTGGTCATAGCAAATACCCTCTTCCAACAACACAAGAGAAGACTCTATACATGGACATCACCAGATGGTCAACACCGAAATCAGATCGATTATATTCTTTGCAGCCAAAGATGGAGAAGCTCTATACAATCAGCAAAAACAAGACCAGGAGCTGACTGTGGCTCAGACCATGAACTCCTTATTGCCAAATTCAGACTGAAATTGAAGAAAGTAGGGAAAACTACTAGACCATTCAGGTATGACCTAAATCAAATCCCTTATGATTATACAGTGGAAGTGAGAAATAGATTTAAGGGCCTAGATCTGATAGATAGAGTGCCTGATGAATTATGGAATGAGGTTCGTGACATTGTACAGGAGACAGGGATCAAGACCATCCCCATGGAAAAGAAATGCAAAAAAGCAAGATGGCTGTCTGAGGAGGCCTTACAAATAGCTGTGAAAAGAAGAGAAGCAAAAAGCAAAGGAGAAAAGGAAAGATATAAACATCTGAATGCAGAGTTCCAAAGAATAGCAAGAAGAGATAAGAAAGCCTTCTTCAGTGATCAATGCAAAGAAATAGAGGAAAACAACAGAATGGGAAAGACTAGGGATCTCTTCAAGAAAATCAGAGATACCAAAGGAACATTTCATGCAAAGATGGGCACGATAAAGGACAGAGATGGTGTGGACCTAACAGAAGCAGAAGATATTAAGAAGAGGTGGCAAGAATACACAGAAGAACTGTACAAAAAAGAGCTTCAAGACCCAGATAATCATGATGATGTGATCACTGACCTAGAGCCAGACATCTTGAATGTGAAGTCAAGTGGGCCTTAGAAAGCATCACTATGAACAAAGCTAGTGGAGATGATGGAATTCCAGTGGAGCTATTCCAAATCCTGAAAGATGATGCTGTGAAAGTGCTGCACTCAATATGCCAGCAAATCTGGAAAACTCAGCAGTGGCCACAAGATTGGAAAAGGTCAGTTTTCATCCCAATCCCAAAGAAAGGCAATGCCAAAGAATGCTCAAACTACCGCACAATTGCACTCATCTCACACGCTAGTAAAGTAATGCTCAAAATTCTCCAAGCCAGGCTTCAGCAATATGTGAACCGTGAACTTCCTGATGTTCAAGCTGGTTTTAGAAAAGGCAGAGGAACCAGAGATCAAATTGCCAACATCCGCTGGATCATGGAAAAAGCAAGAGAGTTCCAGAAAAACATCTATTTCTGCTTTATTGACTATGCCAAAGCCTTTGACTGTGTGGATCACAATAAACTGTGGAAAATTCTGAAAGAGATGGGAATACCAGACCACCTGATCTGCCTCTTAAGAAATCTGTATGCAGGTCAGGAAGCAACAGTTAGAACTGGTCATGGAACAACAGACTGGTTCCAAATAGGAAAAGGAGTACGTCAAGGCTGCATATTGTCACCATGTTTATTTAACTTATATGCAGAATACATCATGAGAAATGCTGGACTGGAAGAAACACAAGTTGGAATCAAGATTGCCGGGAGAAATATCAATAACCTCAGATATGCAGATGACACCACTCTTATGGCAGAAAGTGAAGAGGGGCTAAAAAGCCTCTTGATGAAAGTGAAAGTGGAGAGTGAAAAGGTTGGCTTAAAGCTCAACATTCAGAAAACGAAGATCATGGCATCCCGTCCCATCACTACATGGGAAATAGATGGGGAAACAGTGGAAACAGTGTCAGACTTTGTTTTTCTGGGCCCCAAAATCACTGCAGATGGTGACTGCAGCCATGAAATTAAAAGACGCTTACTCCTTGGAAGGAAAGTTATGACCAACCTAGATAGCATATTCAAAAGCAGAGACATTACTTTACCAACAAAGGTTCACCTAGTCAAGGCTATGGTCTTTCCTGTGGTCATGTATGGATGTGAGAGTTGGACTGTGAAGAAGGCTGAGCACCGAAGAATTGATGCTTTTGAACTGTGGTGTTGGAGAAGACTCTTGAGAGTCCCTTGGACTGCAAGGAGATCCAACCAGTCCATTCTGAAGGAGATCAATCCTGGAATTTCTTTGGAAGTAATGATGCTAAAGCTAAAACTCCAGTATTTTGGCCACCTCATGCGAAGAGTTGACTCATTGGAGAAGACTCTGATGCTGGGAGGGATTGAGGGCAGGATGAGAAGGGGATGACAGAGGCTGAGATGGCTGGATGGCATCACTGACTTGATGGGTGTGAGTCTGGGTGACCTCCGGGAGCTGGTGATGGACAGGGAGGCCTGGCGTGCTGCGGTTCATGGGGTCGCAAAGAGTCGGACACGACTGAGCGACTGATCTGATCTTCTTTCAAATATTAAATGAATCAGTTGAGCCCTTAGAATATGCTCAATGAGTTAATTCATGATCAGATCTCCAACATGGATCCATAGTGCTGAAGTTTTCTTGTTGGTTAAGTGAGAGCCAAATAGCTTAGATGTCAGATGTGGATGGGACAAACTGTATTATAGTCTCAGTTAAACCCAAGGCCAACCCACATCAATTTGAGAATGCACAATAAAGATTCCTCCTGTGTTTAATTTAAAGCAGAGCATTGTCTCTGCATAAGAATTTGCAAAATGGGAAAGGAATGAACATTTACTGGATTCCAAGTGCTACTCTGCAAAGTGATGTGTACATTTACATCTCCTGGATCCAAGGGCTCCAGGAAACTCAGGCTAACTTCACTGGTGCTGTATATATTAATACATTATATCACTGAATCTCCTCCAGAGTGAAGTAAAGCAGGCAAAGATTTCCTCGATTTACCTTTGAGGAAACTGAGGTTAAATAATCCACCCAACATTATGAGGATTGGCCTCAAACCCAGGTCTGTGTCCTTCCAAAGTCCGTGACCTTCCACATACTCCCTTAATCACCAATGTACGTGGATGAGTCTCTAAAGTTACATCTTGTACATCAGGGAGACTACTATTCTCTGAAAATCTCTTTGTTAAAATTGTGGGACCGGGAGAGGATGGGATGATTGGGGAGAATAACATTGAAATATGTATAATATTATATCTGAAATGTATTAATTGTTCAAACTAAATACTGTCATGTTACAATTTGTTCATATTAGATGTTTGTAATGTTTCTGATAATCAATAAAAGAGATTCTTGATAAAAATAAATAAATAAATAAATAAAATAGAAAAAAAAAATTGTAAGAGCATAGTTCAAAGACTTTGACATAGTAACTAATAATATCTGTTGTTGCTGTTGTTGTTCAGTCACTAAGCCGTGTCCAACTCTTTGCCACCTCGTGGACTGCAGCATGCCAGCCTTCCCTGTCCTTCACTATCTCCTGGAGTTTGTTCAAATTCATGTCTGTTGAGTCAGTGATGCTATCCAACCCACCTTGACCTGCGCTATCCCCTTCTCCTTTTGCCTTTAATCTTTCCCGGCATCAAGGTCTTTTCCAATGAGTTGGTTCTTTGCATCAGGAGGCCAAAATATTGGAGATTCAGCTTTAGCATCAGTCCTTCCAATGAATCAGATCAGATCAGTTCAGTCACTCAGTCATGTCCGACTCTTTGCGACCCCATGAATTGCAGCACGCCAGGCCTCCCTGTCCATCACCAACTCCCAGAGGTCACTCAGACTCACGTCTATCGAGTCAGTGATGCCATCCAGCCATCTCATCCTCTGTCGTCCCCTTCTCCTCCTGCCCCCAATCCCTCCCAGCATCAGAGTCTTCTCCAATGAGTCAACTTTTCACATGAGGTGGCCAAAATACTGGAGTTTCAGCTTTAGCATCATTTCTTCCAAAGAAATCCCAGGGCTGATCTGGATCTCCTTGCAGTCCAAGGGACTCTCAAGAGTCTTCTCCAACACCACAGTTCAAAAGCATCAATTCTTCGGCGCTCAGCCTTCTTCACAGTCCAGCTCTCACATCCATACATGACCACAGGAAAGACCATAGCCTTGACTAGGCGAACATTCAGGATTAATTTCCTTTAGGGTTGACTAGTTTGGTTTCCTTACAGTCCAGGGGACTCTCAAGAGTCTTCAGCACTACAATTCGAAAACACCAATTCTTTAGCACTCAGCCTTCTTTATGGTTCAACTCTCACATCCATACATGATTACTGGAAAATCCATAGCTTTGACCATGGGCTTTTGTCAGCAAAGTAATGTCTCTGCTTTGTCATACACTATCTAGGTTTGCCATAGCTTTCCTTCCAAGGAGCAAATGTCTTTTAATTTCATGGCTTCAATCACCATCAGCAGTGATTTTAGAGCCTGAGAAAATAAAATCTGTCACTGCTTCCATTTTTTCCCCTTCTATTTGCCATGAAGTGATGGGACCAGATGCCATGATCTTAGTTTCTTAGTGTTGAGTTTCAAGTCAGCATTTCATGCTCTCCTTTCACCCTCATCAAGCGGCTCTTTAAGTTCCTATTCACTTTCTGCCATTAAAGTGGTGTCATCTGCATATCTGAGGTTGTTGATATTTCTCCTGGTGATACTGATTCCAGCTTGGAATTCATCCAGCCCAGCATTTTTGAGTGATGTACTCTGCATAAAAGTTAAATAAACAGGGTGATATCCTTGTCATAATCCTTTCCCACTTTTGAATTAGTCAGTTGTTTCATGTCCGGTTCTAACTATTGCTTCTTGACATGACTACAAGTTTCTCAGGAAATGGGTAAGGTGATCTAGTACTCCTGTCTCTTCAAGAATTTTCCAGTTTATTGTGATCCACACAGTCAAAGGCTGTGAATGAAGTCAATGAAGCAGAAGTAGATGTTTTCCTGGAATTCCCTTGCTTTCTCTATGATCCGGCAAGTGTTGGCAATTTGATCTCTGGTTCCTCTGTCTCTTTGAAAGCCAGCTTGTACATCTGGAAGTTCTCTGTTTATGTACTGCTGAAGTCTCACTTAAAGGATTTTGAGCACAACCTTGCTAGCATGTGGAACCAGTGCAAATGTACAATAGTTTGAACATTTTTTGGCATTGTCCTTCTTTGGGATTGGAATGAACACTGACCTTTTCCAGTTCTGTGGCCATGGCTGAGTTTTCCAAATTTGCTGGCATAGTGAGTGCAGCACTGTAACAACATCATCTTTTAGGATTTGAAATAGCTCAACTAGAATTCCATCACCTCCACTAGCTTTGTTTGTAGTGATGCTGCCTAAGGTCCTTCACACTCCAAGATGTCTGACTCTAGGTGAGTGACCTCACTATCATGGCTATCCAGGTGATTAAGACCTTTTTTTTTTTTGTATAGTTCTTCTGTGTATTCTTGCCACCTCTTTTTAATCTCTTCTGCTCCTGTTAAGTCCTTAATGTTTCTGTCCTTTATTAAGCCCATCCTTGCATGAAATGTTCCCTTGATATCTGTCACATTTGTATAATTCTTTTCAATGATTTTAAAGATATGCAAGTCTATGAGGTTATTATTATTCTCTCGACAATTTTATGAGTTAGTTCAGGGCTGGCTGAGTTAATCCCACCTCACCAAGTGGAAAAACTGAGGCCCCCCTCCAGAAATGACTGAAGCCCCCTCCAGAAGTGACTCCTAGCGGAGTCAGTTGTTGAAGAAGACAAAAGCAGAAATGTGTCTCTCCAAATCCAGCCATCCTCCACCTCAGCACATTTCCCCAGTCTTCATTTCAATCTTACAGATGTTGCTGTCTCTAATGAGGGGTTATATCACCTGTCAGATGTGGCTTTACCTAAATCTCTTTCCTTGAGTATCAGAATAATAAAAAGGATTACCTAGCAATGGTCAGCCAAAAAAGGATGGGAATTGCCCCTGCACTGCTAGAAAACTGCACAGGATAAGTGTTACAGAAAGCCACATGTAGGGATTAAACTGCCCATTTCCCAAACTCAGATGGCTAGGGCCACATCTAGCTAGTTCTACTGGTGAGGATCAAATTCCTTTCCTCTGCTGGCTAGGGGGCCAGGGTTGGACGGAGGAGTGGGGGTGAAGGGGAACAGTGGTTCTCTACCCCAGGAAGGGCACTGACCTCTGGTTTATAATCAGCGCAGCATCCATGCTGGTGGTTTTCTGCAACACATGGTAGAAAGATCGCTCTTCACATTTGATCCTCATTTCCAGAAAAGGAACTTCTATTTTAGGTATTCAGTTATATTCAGTAAGTACTTATATTGAACACTGAAGCCAGCATGGTGCTAGTGTTAGGGAGAAATATTGCTATTTTTATTATTATTATCCAAGTGAAACATTATGAAAGTACAGTGTGTGAGTATCAGGTTAAATATTAGGAAAGCACACTGTGCTAATGTGACAGAGAAGAGAAAATAAACTAGGCTTTACATTATAGCTCAGGAAAATAAATCAAAGGTGAATCTGGGGACCCAGAGACAAACCCAAAAGAACTGTTTGGCACTTTCATAACTTCTAGTGAAAAGGAGCAAAATGATTCAAATGATTTTGCTTTACAAAATCAACTGACTTGAAATTCTCCATATCTAAGTATATTAAAATTATATCTAAAATGGCAAACAGAATCAAAATCAATGTCTCTGAGACACAAAAGAGAGTCCTGAGTCTTACATTTACTTTCCAATATGACAGTGTCTTCCTGTAAAAACAGATGTGAGTATGCTCAGTTACATCTGACTCTTTGTGACACCACGGACTGTGACCCACCAGGCTCCTCTGTCCATGGAATCTTCCCTGCATCTCTCATGTCTCCTGCATTGGCAGGTGGGTTCTTTACCACTGCACCACCTGGGAGGCCCTATCTGCTGTTGGTTCAGTGGTAAAGAATTCATTGCCAGTGCAGGAGACATGGGTTTCATCCCTGGGTTGGGAAAATTCCTTGGAGTAGAAAGTGGCAACTCCAGTATTCTTGCCTGGGAAATCCCATGGGCAAAGAAGCCTGGCAGGCTGCAGTCTGTGGGGTCACAAAGAGTCAAACATAACTGACGACCTATACAATAAGCTGTAAACATAGATACTGATTGATTTTTGAGAGTTGTCTTATGAATATCAGTGAATAACTTAAGCAGCCTTATTCTTCTTTGGGTGTCTAATTTGTTTTGATTATAGTTTCCTCTAATATATCTGTGATGTTTTTGTCCAGTGTCGAAAGCCTGGTTCACATATGATAGCAAGGCTGAGTGACCCAAGAAAAACATGAAGGGAAAGCAAGCTGTTCATCTTTGCAAGGTGTTCAGCGTGGAACATATTTAGACAATTTTCTTTTCATGATAGTTTTGCCACTCAGAAAACTGGGTGTGTAAAAGAGTAGTGCTGAAAATGCACGGCAGCCCAACAAAACGCTACATGATGGTTGCCATCCAGCTCTCATCTGTGGTCTTCGTATTTCTCTTCCCTGTTCGTTACTTAGGCTCTGGCAGTTTTGGCCTCCCATGGGGACCAGGGCTTACTTTCCCAGATTGCATCACTCCAAGGAAGGAAAACTTCAGACCTTGATTTCTTGGCACAGTTCCCTGTTAGCCTTGTTCAAGCCTGGTTCACTAAAATAAATAAATAATGTAAAAACATTTTAAAAGTTTCATCTGAATTTTAGATTAATAAATAAGTTTTTTAATCCAAAGATGTTCATATCAGAGAGAATAGAGAATTGTAAGCCAGGGAACCCGTTCACTGGTGTGTTCTGGACCTGTTCTGGTGCTGCAGCTAGCAGCTATGTTAACTTCAGCAAATCACAGTCCTTTGTTGTTGTTGTTTTTAATCACTCAGTTGTGCCCAACTCCTTTGTGACCCCATGGGCTGTAGCCCACCAGCTCCTCTGTCCATGAGATTCTCCTAGCAAGACTACTGGAGTGGGTTGCCATTTCCTTCTCCAGGGGATCTTCCTGACCCTGGGATCAAACCTGCATCTCCTACATTGGCAGGCAGATTCTTTGTCACTGAACCACCTGGGAAACCCTCACAGTCCTTTGGAAGATTGTATTTTCATCTGTGAAACAGTGGGTCCCAACACATTTTTATCATCGACACACACTCATTCATCAACAGTTTGAGTGCCGACTCTCTGCCAAACCCTATGCCAGGTGCTAGGGAATTCGCAGAGATGGTAACGGTGTGAAGCACGCGGTCAGGGTATCTTCATCCTGGCATTGACAGTCACTGACTAACCCTGCGCTCTGCTGAGACAGTGACAATACAGTCAGAGCAACCTGCTGACTATTTTTACCCCCCAAAAGCCATATTTTAAGAGAAAATTTTAACCTATTTTCCCCAACCCAAAATAGAAATGGAGCCATAATGCTCAGCCTATTATTATACAGTGGGTGTCAAATGCAAAGATGCTGGATTACATGAAGGAAAGGGAGCATCCCAGAACGAGTGCCAAGCATTCTGCTTCACTTCCCGAGGGGCTCGCTTTGCTAAATATTTAGAGCAGCCTTTCCCAAAATGTGTTTCCTAGTGTACCAGTTCCTCAGAATGTTACTAGTGTTCTGTGAAGGAAGGTTCCAGTATTATAAAAGTTGGAGGAATACTAGGCAAAGAAGTTAAGGAGGTTTCCTTAGAGCAGGTTTTCTTAGTCCTTTTATTGTGGAACGTGACTCTAAAGGAGCAAAGGAGGGTTTATTTTGAACCAAACTTATTTGACCATAGAAATGGTTGGTCTGTTTTCCAGAGCATTTCATGAAGACAGTCCTCTGTGGGACTAGCCGTTAGGACACTTGTGAAAACAGGGATTTGTTTTAAAATGCATAGCTTTCACACAAAATCTTGTACATGAACAGTCATAGCATCGTATTCATGATAATCCAAAAGTGGAAACAATGCAAATGTTCATCAATGGATGAAGGCATAAATAAAATGTGGACTATCCATACAACGGAATACAATGCAGCCACTAAAAGGAAAGAACTACTGCTACCACATGAATGGACCTTAAAATATGGCAATAGGAAAGAAGCCAGACATATTCCATGATTCCCCTTATATGAAATGCAGATCCATAGAGACAGAAAGTAGATTGTTAAGGATTTCTTAAGGATTGGGTGGTGGGAGACAACATGAAATGACAGCTAATGGTAATGGAGTTTCATTGGGTGGAGGTGCTGAAATGGTCCAAAACTATAATCTGGTGATACAATTTCAAATATACTAGAGACCATCGAAGTGTGTACTTTAAATGGAAAAACATGATGGCATGTGAATTATATCTCAATAAAGCTGTCAACAAATACATATTTTTGTGGAAAAAAATGAACTGAAAGGATTTGGGCCTGTCTATGTTATCCATTTTTACTTATGATTTATCTTCTTAGAGGCTTGCATGCCATAGTCGAAGAAGCTGACTGGGTTTAAAACCTACTTGTACATGATTACAAGTAGGTTTAAGCAACTGTGATTGAGTCCTAACCTCCCTAGGGTTCCCTTTCCTTATCTAAAAATAGAAATAATAACAGGACTCTTCTGAGGATTAATAAAATTATGTATGGATATTCTTTTGAAAATTAAAAATTTTATAAAAGATAATTATTATTTAACTGTAAATAGTAATGGACCACTTGAGTGTGAAATCTGTGAGGGATTCAGTAGGGTTTTGAAGCTTTCTAAGGCTTTTTCTCTTCTGAGATAATAAAATACTTCTCTCATGGGGTTGTTACAAGAATCTACAACATGTGTAACACTCTTAAAGTAGTGCCTATGTTAAATATTCCTGCCTGCAGTAGTAGATATAATGGTCCTCTGAGTTAAATTCACCCATTCCAGTCCATTTCAGTTCGCTGATTCCTAGAATGTCGACATTCACTCTTGCCATCTCTTGTTTGACCACTTCCAATTTGCCTTGATTCATGGACCTGGCATTCCAGGTTCCTATGCAGTATTGCTCTTTACAGTATCGGACCTTGCTTCTATTACCAGTCACATCCACAACTGGGTATTCTTTTTGCTTTGGCTCCATTCCTTCATTCTTTCTGGAGTTATTTCTCCACTGATCTCCAGTAGCATATTGGGCAGCTACTGACCTGGGGAGTTTCTCTTTCAGTATCCTATCATTTTGCCTTTTCACACTCTTCATGGGGTTCTCAAGGCAAGAATACTGAAGTGGTATGCCATTCCCTTCTCCAGTGGACCACATTCTGTCAGATCTCTCCACCATGACCCGCCAGTCTTGGGTTGCCCCACTGGCATGGCTTACTTTCACTGAGTTAGACAAGGCTGTGGTCCTACTGTGATTAGATTGACTAGTTTTCTGTGAGTATGGTTTCAGCGTGTTTGCCCTCTGATGCCCTCTTGCAACACCTACCATCTTACTTGGGTTTCTCTTACCTTGGTCGTGGGGTATCTCTTCACGGCTGTTCCATCAAAGTGCAGCCATTGCTCCTTACCTTGGACGAGGGGTCTCTCCTCACCGCCGCCCTTCCTGACCTTCAACGTGGGATAGCTCCTCTAGGCCCTCCTGCGCCTGCGCAGCCATGGCTCATTGGATGTGGCGTTGGTCCTCCCAGCCACCACCCCTGGCCTCAGGCGTGGGGTAGCTCCTCCTGCTCACCGCCCTTGACCTCAGACGTGGGGTAACTCCTCTTGTCATCGGCCCTGACTTCGGACGCTGGGTATCTCCTCTCAGCCGCCCCCCCCCCCCCCCCCCCCCGACCTCAGACACACGGGGTAGCTCCTTTCAGCCACCCCACCCTTACCTCAGACGCGGGGTAGCTCCTCCCCGCCGTTACTGCGCTGTTGCAGTCTGGTACTCTCGGCCGCTGCCCCTGACCTCGGACGTGGGGTGGCTCCTCTCGGCAGCGCTTAGCGCGCCGGTCACAGCCGCCTGCCCTTATGACCAACCTATATAGCATATTCAAAAGCAGAAACATTACTTTGCCAACAAAGGTCCATCTAGTCAAGACTATGGTTTTTCCTGTGATCATGTATGGATGTGAGAGTTGGACAGTGAAGAAGGCTGAGCACCGAAGAACTGATGCTTTTGAACTGTGGTGTTGGAGAAGACTCTTGAGAGTCCCTTGGACTGCAAGGAGATCCAACCAGTCCATTCTGAAGGAGATCAGCCCTGGGATTTCTTTGGAAGGAATGATGCTAAAGCTGAAACTCCAGTATTTTGGCCACCTCATGCGAAGAGTTGACTCATTGGCGAAGACTCTGATGCTGGGAGGGATTGTGGGCAGGAGGAGAAGGGGACAACAGAGGATGAGATGGCTGGATGGCATCACTGACTCGATGGACGTGAGTCTGAGTGACCTCCGGGAGTTGGTGATGGACAGGGAGGCCTGGCGTGCTGCAATTCATGGGGTCTCAAAGAGTCGGACATGACTGAGCTACTAATCTGATCTGATCTGGTCTGATGTTAAATATTTGTAGTTTAATTTCTTATTTTTCTTCACAAATTTGCTTACCAACATTGTTTTCAGACATTGTATTTTTTCATATTTCTTTCTTCTTGTGTTGGTCTCTTCAATCAAATTGAATATAGAATCCCTCCCTTTCTTTTTAGTGGCTCTTAGTTATAAATCACTATGTTCCTGTTTTCCTGACATTATTCTAGGCTGTGCCTGCCAAATTATATTTGTTACTTCTTAAACACGTGCCCAGCAACCCATGCTGTAGTTTTTTGGTTGGTTTCTGATGTGTCAGCAACCTTTTTGCTCATTGGTTCAATTATCTGACTACTAATGATGATAATGATAAGAAAAGACTGCAATGAAAAGGGAAGAGAAGAATGAAAATTCTACCTGAGAAATACTTATTATCTGCTCTCTTTTAAGGAGAAAGCTTTTAAATCGGGGAAGGCAATGGCACCCCACCCCAATACTTTTGCCTGGAAAATCCCATGGACGGAGGATCCTGGTAGGTTCCAGTCCATGGGGTCGCTAAGAGTCGGACACGACTGAGCGACTTCACTTTCACTTTACACTTTCATGCATTGGAGAAGGAAATGGCAACCCACTCCAGTGTTCTTGCCTGGAGAATCCCAGGGACGGGGGAGCCTGGTGAGCTTCCGTCTATAGGGTCGCACAGAGTCGGACACGACTGAAGCGACTTAGCAGCAGCAGCTTTTAAATGGTGATATCATGAGAGAAAAGTGGGCTGTTAAGTACTGGTAGGACATATTTGTGCATTTATATATCGTAATTGATGAGTTAGTAGTATCGATATGCTGTACCTCCTCTGATAGTCACTGTATTAATGCTTTGAGGTAAGTTTGGTCACCGTCTAGCAAAACTCCATAACAAAGATACCTTACTTTAATCAAATGAGAAATATGAAACTATAAATTTTGGAAATAATGGAAAGAAAAGGAATAGGACTCATGAGAACTATGACTAGGTTAAGTTTCTTCATGGGTAAATTAGATATTCAGTAAGATCCCTTTTAACATTACAACTCCCTGGTTCTAACATTTAGGAGATTATGTTCACTATTAATTCATTCATTCAACAAACAAATATTGACTGCCTAGAGTATACTGGAATTAGCATGTGTGCTGAGTCCTCTGTGAGAGGAAGTCTCACAGGAGGTTACCTCACCCACACTGGTAGTTTAGCAAAGGCTTCTAGTCAACATGAGGCCTTCCTGGTGGCTCAGGTGGTAAAGAATTGCCTGCAGTGAGGGAAACCTGGGTTAGATCTCTGGGTTGGGAAGATCCCCTCGAGAAGGGAATGGCTACACACTCCAGTATTCTTGCCTGGGAAATCCCATGGAGAGAGAATCCTGGCAGACTACAGTCCATGGGTCACAAAGCATCAGACATGACTGAGTGAATAACACTTTCCCATCAACATGACACTCAGCTAGGTCTTAAAGAAAAAAAAAAAAATTAGTTGAGAGAAAGAAGAACATTCCAAGAAAAGAAAGAGCAGCCTCAGGCACAAAGGCTTGGGAGAAGCCACCATGTTCAAGGAACACCTTAGTACTTATTTATCAGGCAATGGCACCCCACTCCAGTACTCTTGCCTGGAAAATCCCATGGACAGAGGAGCCTGGTAGGCTGCAGTCCATGGGGTTGCTAAGAGTTGGACACAACTGAGCAACTTCACTTTCACTTTTCACTTTCATGCATTGGAGAAGGAAATGACAACTCATTCCAGTGTTCTTGCCTGGAGAGTCCCAGGGACGGGGGAGCCTGGTGGGCTGCCATCTATGGGGTCCCACAGAGTCGGACATGACTGAAGTGACTTAGCATAGCATAGCATAAATGCACAATCTGGCTGGTAAGGAAGTGTGTGAAGAACAGAGCATAACCTGCTGTGTGTGCCTGGCATGTTGCTTAGCACATCATGCCACAGAGTTCGGATACTGTCAGGAGGCAACAGAGAACTGAGCTTTTTAACTGGATAGGGGACATGATTACATTTGCATTTTAGACATATTTGGGAAATACATGGAAAAAAATAAAAGGGCTGGTGTAGAGGCAAGAACAACAGTTACAAAGCAAGCAATGACAAGGACCTAATTAGGGTGGACACATTGAGAATGGAAGACATCAAAGACAGATCTGAGTCATATTAAAATAGATACAACTAACTTGGGTGACAAACTGGATGCACAAGCTAAAGGAGAAGGAGCCAAGAGATCTCCCAAGTTGCTGTTGGGTGACTGAGTAGACAGAACACCAGTCTCCAAAGAGAATATTTGGATGGGAATGGAAAGAGGAGCAACTCTGTTTGAGACATGCAAGTTGGAACGTCCAGCAGGCATTGGTTCTATGAGTCATAGAAAGAAAGATCTGGGTTAGACTTCTAGTCCTAGTGGTCATTAGCACATACGTAAAAGTCGCTACCTCTGGATTATAAGTTCAATGAGCAGGAACTCTGCCTTACTTACAGTAGGAATTCAAGAAATATTTGAATGAATGAGTGCAATCCCAAAGGGAGTGAGAAGACTGGAGTCCACACCTGGGATTCCTAAAATTTATGTTGAGCATACAAAAAAAGAATGAGAAGAAACAAGAAGGAAGAAAATGAAAACACTCAATGGAAAAGATCCATGCACACCAATGTTGATTGCAGTACTATTTACAATAAACAAGACATGGACGCAACCTAAGTGTCCCTCAGCAAATGGATAAATACAGAAAATGTTTTATACATACATATGTATAATTAAACACATACACACACATCACCATAAAAAAGAATGAAATTCTGCCATTTGCAATAATGTGGATGGACCTAGAGGGTACTATGCTTAATGAAGTAAGTCAAACAGAGAAAGACAAATATCTGTTATCATTTACATGTGGAATCTAAAAAATAAAACAAATGAATATAACAGAACAGAAGCAGACTCACAGATATAGAGAAGACACTGGTGGTCACTAGTAGAGAGAGGAAAGTGGGCAGGGGCAAGGTGAGGTGTTAAGAGGTACAAACTACTATGTACCAATAAGCAACAAGGATATATTATACAACACAGTGAAATATAGCTAAGATTATGTATATATTTAATATAGCTTTAAACAGAGTATAATCCATAAAATATTGAATTACTATCTTATAAACCTAAAACGAATATAATATTGCAAACCAACTATACTTCAAAATATATACACACATACATACAGAAACAAAATGAGGAGTAGGAGTAAACCTGGGGGAGAATGAAGTAATGAAGTCCAGAGAGGAAAATATCCAAGAAGAAGAACATTCCAGTAGGATGAAAGAATTCTGGAGGGTTTGATGAAGTGAATCGAAACCACGTTCATTGGATTTCATGTCAAGGAGGAGTCCTTGACCTAGGGAAAGAGTATGGGTTCAGTGAAGGAGGAACCATCCTTATGAAGGGCTTCCCAGGTGACTCAATGGTAAAGAATCTATCTGCCATTGCAGGAGAGTCAGGAGATGGGGGTACAATTTAGGAGATGGGGAAGATCCCCTGAAGAAGGAAATGGCAACCCACTCCAGTATTCTTGCCTGGAAAATCCTATGGACACAGGAGCCTGGCGGGCTACAGTGCATAGGGTCTCAAAGAGTCCGACACGACTGAGCACGCAGGCATGTACTAGTTTTATGCACTGGAAGTCCATGGCCATGGTGGCCCCAGACAAACTGGGATGATTGAGCACTCCACTCACCATCTAACCACCTAGCTGTGAAGGAAAGGAGAGGAGAGGCTGGAGGAGACGTTTTGCCAGGGAGGGTGTGTCTCTTTGTTCTAAGATGAGAATGGTATAAATAAGTCCATTTGATGAGAAGGGAAAACGAGTAGAATGAAAAGGGCTGAGGCATAGAAAAGTGAAGAGATAATTAAGAAGTGAGTTTTACAAAAACCTTCCTAATTAGAGTCTTCTGCTCAGGGAGCTCCTTATGGGCCCATAAATTGCTCTATGATTTACAAAACAAAGAGATCCGCATTTCTTTTAAAAAACACTTCAGTTGTAGAAATCAAGAAATACTTGTGGCATGCACCATTATCTATGAGAAGTATCTCTATAGCAATCAAAGTTTCCTATGTTTAATTACAAAATGAGGCTATGCCCACTGATCCCATATTATTCCTTGCCCCCCTCTCTCCCTCTCCTCAGCCCTAGACAGTGATTTGTATTCAGAGCTCCCAAATGGAAGAAGATACATCAATTCCCCCTGTTCTTTCATTCCAACCCACAGGCTTTTTAGTTTTTGATTTACATGCAGAAACTGAAACAGAAGAAAGAAATCCCACTGAAACCGTGCATGCAACCCTGTGGGAGGAATGCTTCAGGAATCTGGTGAAACGGTGGGATTCTGGAAAACCAGGCCCAAAGCTCCTCTCATATGTAGGAAGGCTATACCATCCATCAAAAGCAATGAAAAAAACCCTCAACAGATAACAAAAGAAGAAGAAATCCAGTGTAGCATATTCATATTTGTAGAACTGCTTCTCAGTGGCTACCATCACGTTCATCTTTCTATCTGAATGGATAGGGCTGGTATGTCAGTCTCACCATTGGGGGGAGATCTCTAGACCAGGGGATCCCAATCTCTGGGCCATGGACTGGTACTTCCTGTCAGATTAGTGGCAGCACTAGATTAGAAATAAGTGAAGTGAAGTCGCTCAGTCATGTCCAACTCTTTGCGACCCCATGGACGGTAGCCTACCAGTCTCCACGGTCCATGGGATTTTCCAGGCAAGAATACTGGAGTGGGCTGCCATTTCCTTTTCCAGGGGATCTTCCCAACCCAGGGATCGAACCCGGGTCTCCTGCACTGCGGACAGACGCTTTACCGTCTGAGCCACTAGGGAAGCCCTCGATAAAGATTAGAAATAAAGTGCACAATAAATGTAATGTGTTTGAATCATCCTGAAACCATCCTCCCCCCTCACCCTGCCACATCCATGGAAAAATTGTCCTCCACGAAACTGGTCCCTGGTGCCAGAAAGGGTGGGGACCATTGCCCTAGAAAAAGAGTTTCCTTTATTCCTTTTCTTCACCTCTCTTTAACAGTAGTAAAGTAGCTCATTTAAATCACCATGTCTGCTCACTAGTTTAGAAGTCAAATCAGTAGTTTTCTAAAGTAAAAATAATGCATAGACTTTATCAAAAGCTCCAAGAGTCAAAGTCCCTCCAGCGCCTTCAGGTCCTATGACATTTCCCCAGAAGTAACCATCAATGGTAGCTATTGGGTATCCCCCCCAGACATTCCTAAGGTGGTGTGAGCAAAGCTATGAAACATTTCAGTTGAAAGGAAGATGATGATGGTGATAATCACCTATGTCCTTCTCAGTTCCAGTCCTGGACTTTTGTTTCCAAATCTATAAGTGGGTCCCCTGTTTCTTCCTTTTCAAATGAATCAACTGAAATGGGCACCCCAGCTGTACATTGTAGTCTTGGTTGGGTAGTGATAAAGTCCTAAGTAGGTTTTAGAAGCGCTGTGAGGGAACTTCAGCCCTCTGATCTGCCTCTTTCTCCTCCAAAAGGGAAAAGCAGCTTTGAAAAGTTAGCCCCCCACTGGAGTCCCTCTCTGACTCCCCCCAGGCTGCTCTGAGGAAGCTCTGTCCTCTTCCTGCCTAGAGCCCCCCTTCCTCCAATAGGAAAGCATCCTGCTGTTGGCTTAGCTTTAATGAGTACCTAGTTAAATAGAAAACCTAAATCTTCTTTTCTGAAGATAAGAAAAGGTAGACCTGAGATGGAAAATACTGTGAGCCAGGAAGTAAGTGCGGGAGAACCCGAACATTATTATTATTATTATTAACCTTTTAAAAATTCTAAGGGTGATTTGCTGTTTCCACACATACCATTTTTCTTGGATCTGCTTGAGAGAGCTTCCTGTCATCATACTGAATAGCTATATTAATAGTGTTAGTCACTCAGTCCTGTCCGACTCTTTGAGACCCTATGGACTGAAACCCTCCAAGTTCCTCTGTCTGTGGAATAATACTGCTTAAAATGTGCAAACCTGTCTTTACGTGTTTTCATTGACAAAAGAGACCTCTCATATTTTCTTCAGACTCAGTCTTTCCCCTCTTTAGGGATCTGAGCAAGTAGATGAGTAAAGGGGGAAAAACAGGCCGGGTCACACTTTTTTGGCATCGACCCAATTTTCCAATCTTCAGCATTCTCAACCAGTTTCCCTCCCCTCATCAGTGCATTGTGCTACTTGAAAGACACAGTGGAAATAGCTATGGGAACACAAAGAAAGAAAGAACACACACCATGGGGTTAGCAGAGAGGAAACCCTCATAATAGATTTCAAAAGAATAAATCCTGGAGCAATCCTGAGTCTTAAAAAGATTTACCAGAAATGTAGGCAGAACTCCAAGATCATGAACGCTGGAAAAAATTGCAATATTGGGCACTGTAAGATAGGAGATAAGGAGAAGAGAAATTCCAAATGAGTTAATAATTACATTCACATATGGTTTCTTATTAGCAAGGCCTTACTGAGAACCTCAAGATTCAACCTTGTTACCCTGTTCATTGGAATAAATATGATGTAATAGTTGCTAAAGTAACTTGTATCATCTTATTTCTAAAATAACTTCCTGTACTCAGTCCTTTCAGGCAGCAAAATCCTGCACAAAGTAACAGTTTTCCAGTGATTTTTTAAAAATCAGATATTTCCTGTATATATGCGTTTCCATGGTGGCTCAGTGGTAAAGAATCTGCCTACCAATGCAGGAGATACAGCTTTGATCCCTGGGTCAGGAAAATCCTCTGGAGAAGGAAATGAAAACCCAGTCCAGTATTCTTGCCTGGGAAAGCCTGTAGACAGAGGAGAGACTAGTGAGCTACAGTCCATGGGGTAGCAAAGAGTCAGACCCAACTAAGCTACTAAGAACAGCAGCAGCATTTCCTATAGATATATAGCCTTGCTTGTCTTAAGTTCTGACTATGCTTTCACAGGAATATTGAAATCTATAGCTTGACTGGACCACAGCTGTGTCCTCAGTAATTATTCTCTGTCTTATGAACTCATGAGGAATATACTCAGAGCAAAGAAAGCAGAAGAAATTGAACTATAACAAGCATCTCCCTAAAGCTGCATCAAGAAAAATAAATTGCATTCGGAAGTATATTTTTCTTTATACCAGTGTGGGTTCTGGCAACATAGGAGGCTTTTTAATAAATAATCTGGGTTTATTGGCTTTTTCTTTAAAGGTTGCAAAGATAAGATTCATTTTACAGATGTGTATGACCATATACAAGTTTCAATAAACTTCAAGTTATATTGAAATTTTAATAGCTTGGCTTTAAACCAAAGACACTCATCAAATATTCAGGGTTTACTGGCTTTTTTAATGTTTGGAACTCTAGGGGTAATAAGGAAGACATAACAGTATTTTTTTTTTAAAACTAATTGGTGAATAGATTTATTTAAAATAGAGACTCAGCAATCCTGTCTGTAGGGTGTCTGTCAGAAGTGCTATGGAAAATAGGCGAGATAACAGAGTCTAGATGAATATATTAGGGAACGGGGTGGTATCGGCACACAGGGTCATCACAGGAGAGAGGAAGACGCAATGGCTTGGGTGTCAGGAGATGGAGACTCTGGCGGATTCTACCATTGCTTATCCAACAGATCCCTCATTTTGTTCAGATATTGGGCAGACAGGCTTTGATATCAAGGAACATAGTTCTGGCCAACCCACCCACCATCTTCCAACTTTGGTCTTGGAATGTCACAAAGCACTCTGCCATGGCAGCCGTGTTGCCATCATGAGAGGATGAGAAAAACCAGCGTGTCATGGATGGTAAAGCAGAAGGACAGGAAAAGCCTGGAATTCTGATGACCCCACTGAGAAAATGAACCAATGCCAGCCACTGGCTATCTCTAGACATCTTGATATGAGAACAATAAATTCATTTTTTAGCCAGTGTTCATCAGTATTTCTGTTATTTGCAGCTAAAGGCATTCCTAAGGAAGTTGTAGTCTTGGTTATAAAACTGAACCCACAGCACGGCACTGAACACACACCCAGATGCAAGACATTGTTAAAAAAAAAAAAAAAAGAAAATGAATGACCTCTCAAATCTTCAGTTTCCTTATTTATAAATAAGGAATAAGAACCCCAAGATATCACCACAGTCTTTTCAAGAGAAACAAAGCAGTCCACTATTTTGAAATGATTTAAAACGTATTTTCAGTTCCTACCTAAGGTATTAAATCTTTCCTGGCCCTGTGCTAGGATTTAGTCTATATTACTTCATTTAACCTTCCAATGATCCTTTAATGTGAGTGCTCTTAACCTCATTTTACTTTTTAAAATTTATTTATGTAATTGGAGGAAAATTGTTTCACAATGTTCTGTAGTTTCTGCTGTACAACAATGAGAATCAGTCATAACTATATATATCAGATCAGATCAGTCGCTCAGTCGTGTCCGACTCTTCGCGACCCCATGAACCGCAGCACGCCAGGCCTCCCTGTCCATCACCAACTCCCGGAGGTCACTCAGACTCACATCTATCGAGTCAGTGATGCCATCCAGCCATCTCATCCTCTGTCGTCCCCTTCTCCTCCTGCCCCCAATCCCTCCCAGCATCAGAGTCTTCGCCAATGAGTCAACTCTTCGCATGAGGTGGCCAAAATACTGGAGTTTCAGCTTTAGCATCATTACTTCCAAAGAAATCCCAGGGCTGATCTCCTTGAGAAGGGACTGGTTGGATCTCCTTGCAGTCCAAGGGACTCTCAAGAGTCTTCTCCAACACCACAGTTCAAAAGCATCAATTCTTCGGCGCTCAGCCTTCTTCACAGTCCAGCTCTCACATCCATACATGACCACAGGAAAGACCATAGCCTTGACTAGGCGAACCTTTGTTGGCAAAGTGATGTCTCTGCTTTTGAATATGCTATCTAGGTTGGTCATAACTTTCCTTCCAAGGAGTAAGCGTCTTTTAATTTCATGGCTGCAGTCACCATCTGCAGTGATCTTGGAGCCCAGAAAAATGAAGTCTGACGCTGTTTCCACTGTTTCTCCATCTATTTCCCATGTAGTGATGGGACCGGATGCCATAATCTTCGTTTTCTGAATGTTGAGCTTTAAGCCAACTTTTTCATTCTCCACTTTCACTTTCATCAAGAGGCTTTTGAGTTCCTCTTCACTTTCTGCCATAAGGGTGGTGTCATCTGCATATCTGAGGTTATTGATATTTCTCCCAGCAATCTTGATTCCAGCTTGTGCTTATTCCAGTCCAGCATTTCTCATGATGTATTCTGCATATAAGTTAAATAAACATGGTGACAATATACAGCCTTGACATACTCCTTTTCCTATTTGGAACCAGTCTGTTGTTCCATGACCAGTTCTAACTGTTGCTTCCTGACCTGCATACAGATTTCTCAAGAGGCAGATCAGGTGGTCTGGTATTCCCATCTCTTTCAGAATTTTCCACGGTTTATTGTGATCCACACAGTCAAAGGCTTTGGCATAGTCAATAAAGCAGAAATAGATGTTTTTCTGGAACTCTCTTGCTTTTTCCATGATCCAGCGGATGTTGGCAATTTGATCTCTGGTTCCTCTGCCTTTTCTAAAACCAGCTTGAACATCAGGAAGTTCACGGTTCACATATTGCTGAAGCCTGGCTTGGAGAATTTTGAGCATTACTTTACTAGCGTGTGAGATGAGTGCAATTGTGCGGTAGTTTGAGCATTCTTTGGCATTGCCTTTCTTTGGGATTGGGATGGAAACTGACCTTTTCCAATCTTGTGGCCACTGCTGAGTTTTCCAGATTTGCTGGCAAATTGAGTGCAGCACTTTCACAGCATCATCTTTCAGGATTTGGAATAGCTCCACTGGAATTCCATCATCTCCACTAACTTTGTTCATAGTGATGCTTTCTAAGGCCCATTTGACTTCACATTCCAGGATGTCTGGCTCTAGGTCATTGATCACACCATCATGATTATCTGGGTCGTGAAGCTCTTTTTTGTACAGTTCTTCTGTGTATTCTTGCCACCTCTTCTTAATATCTTCTGCTTCTGTTAGGTCCATACCATTTCTGTCCTTTATCAAGCCCATCTTTGCATGAAATGTTCCCTTGGTATCTCTGATTTTCTTGAAGAGATCCCTAGTCTTTCCCATTCTGTTGTTTTCCTCTATTTCTTTGCATTGATCTCTGAAGAAGGCTTTCTTATCTCTTCTTGCTATTCTTTGGAACTCTGCATTCAGATGTTTATATCTTTCCTTTTCTCCTTTGCTTTTCGCTTCTCTTCTTTTCACAGCTATTTGTAAGGCCTCCTCAGACAGCCATTTTGCTTTTTTGCATTTCTTTTCCATGGGGATGGTCTTGATCCCTGTCTCCTGTACAATGTCACGAACCTCATTCCATAGTTCATCAGGCACTCTTCTATCATATCTAGGCCCTTAAATCTATTTCTCACTTCCACTGTATAATCATAAGGGATTTGATTTAGGTCATACCTGAATGGTCTAGTGGTTTTCCCTACTTTCTTCAATTTCAGTCTGAATTTGGCAATAAGGAGTTCATGGTCCGAGCCACAGTCAGCTCCTGGTCTTGTTTTTGCTGATTGTATAGAGCTTCTCCATCTTTGGCTGCAAAGAATATAATCAATCTGATTTCAGTGTTGACCATCTGGTGATGTCCATGTATAGAGTCTTCTCTTGTGTTGTTGGAAGAGGGTATTTGCTATGACCAGTGCATTTTCTTGGCAAAACTCTATTAGTCTTTGCCCTGCTTCATTCCGTATTCCAAGGCCAAATTTGCCTGTTACTCCAGGTGTTTCTTGACTTCCTACTTTTGCATTCCAGTCCCCTATAATGAAAAGGACATCTTTTTTGGGTGTTAGTTCTAAAAGGTTTTGTAGGTCTTTATAGAACCGTTCAACTTCAGCTTCTTCAGCGTTACTGGTTAGGGCATAGACTTGGATTACTGTGACATTGAATGGTTTGCCTTGGAAATGAACAGAGATCATTCTGTCGTTTTTGAGATTGCATCCAAGTACTGCATTTCAGACTCTTGTTGACCATGATGGCCACTCCATTTCTTCTGAGAGATTCCTGCCCGAAGTAGTAGATATAATGGTCCTCTGAGTTAAATTCACCCATTCCAGTCCATTTTAGTTTGCTAATTCCTAGAATGTCGACATTCACTCTTGCCATCTCTTGTTTGACCACTTCCAATTTGCATTGATTCATGGACCTGACATTCCAGGTTCCTATGCAATATTGATCTTTACAGCATTGGACTTTGCTTCTATCACCAGACACATCCACAGCTGGGTATTCTTTTTGCTTTGGCTCCATCCCTTCATTCTTTCTGGAGTTATTTCTCCATTGATCTCCAGTAGCATATTGTGCCCCTACTGACCTGGGGAGTTTCTCTTTCAGTATCCTATCATTTTGCCTTTTCATACTGTTCATGGGGTTCTCAAGGCAAGAATACTGAAGTGGTTTGCCATTCCCTTCTCCAGCGGACTACACCCTGTCAGATCTCTCCACCATGACCCGCCCTATATATATATCCCCTCCCATTTGAGCCTCCCTCCTACCTCCCAGCCATCCCACCCCTCTAAGTTCATCACAGAGTGCCAGACTGTGCTCCCTGTTTAACCTCATTTTACAAATGAGAAAACTGCAGTTGAGGAAGGCTGAGTAATGCCCAAGATCACATCACTAATGAGTGACAAAGTCAGGACTCACAGCAGGTCTCTTACCTGCATCTCAAGCCGCTCCTCACCTAGAGAAATACAGCAGACATTCATCCTACACTATCACTGTAAGTGAGACCTAATGCCTTTTGGACACTGTGTTGATGTTTGTGGTTTTACATTTCAAGAGATGGGACTTGAGCTATGATACAAACAAAAACCACATAATAGCTACCCCATCCCAACATCATCACCATCACCATCTTCAGAGATGGACTGTAACTGCCCACAGGAGGATAGAGATTCTAAGGAAATAATCTTGAAGGCATTTTGATACGTACTTAAACAGCTAATTGAGACACTGAAGTTCCATGCTATAAAGTGTGTCTATAATAACCTTTAATTTGAAGAACTTTGAAAGCTGGAGTAATCAAAGCCTACCTGTGTTACATAAAGAAATCTCATGGAGGCATCCAAACACAGAAGGTCTGTCATCAATGGTCTTTCCTGGTACATGGCTAAAATACACTGCAGAATTCACTCTAGATAACAGAATGAATGAAATATCAACTAAAGGGACACTAGCTACATCAGTGAGAAGAGAGGAACCTCTGACCAAAAAGATGAATTTGGTTTTGTAATTATGATTAATTTTTTTCTGGCAGGAATTAGGCCACAGGTCTGTTAAGACATATCATGATTCATGATATTAAAACCTTATCCTCTGAATATGGAAAAACACTCATTTAATCTCCAAAATTCATTTATTACTTAGACAATTTTTGATAGCAAATTTTTAAAATACAGATAAAGAAAAAAAAAAAAAAAAACAGTAAAAAAGATCACCCATGGTCCCACCACAAGGTGCAACATTTTAGTATAGGTTCATTATCTGAATGAATAAATGTCCATACAGTCAAAGCTGTGGTTTTTCCAGTTGTCATGTACAATGTGAGAGTTGGACCGTAAAGAAGGCTGAGTGCCTAAGAATTGATGCTTTTGAATTGTAATGCTGGAGAAGACTCTTCAGAGTCCCTTGGACTGTAAGAAGCTCAAACCAGTTAATCCTAAAGGAAATCAACCCTGAATATTCATTGGAAGGACTGATGCTGAAGCTGAAGGTCCAATACTTTGGCTACCTGATGCAAAGAGCCAACTCATTGGAAAAGACCCTGATGCTAGGAAAGATCAAGGGCAGGAGGAGAAGCGGGTGACAGAGGATAAGATGGTTGGGTAGCATCAACAGACATGAGTCTGTGCAAACTCTGGGAAATAGTGAAGAAAAGGGAAGCAGGGAGTGCTTCAGTCCATGGGGGTCGCAAAAAGTCGGACGTGACTACATGACTAAAGAACAAAAAATTAGTAAAAATAGAATGTTGGTAAGAGCAGCAGAGTGCTGCTTCCACTACATACCAGATGCTTGTCCTTAGGCAAGTTTTTTTAACCAATCTCAGCTTTCGTTTCCTTACTTAAAAAGTAAGAAAAGAAGAATATCAACTTCATTGTTTTTTTAGTGACGACTAAATGTTATTTCGTGTAAAGCATTATTCATAGTGCTGGTGTGTATGAAGCACTAAATAAATATGAGTCTTTGCCATACAATGTTTTGTAACATATCCTGTCATCTCTTACATGTTATTTCACAATCTTCTACAATATAAATTTTAGTGGCTGCAAGGAATTCAATTGTAATGATATGCTGTAATTCAACCAGTTTCTTATTGTTGAACATTTCAGTTATTTCCAATATGTCACTACTTTATACAATTTACACTGTGACAAAAATAAACTACTTACAGTCAAATTTTTGCACACACCCCTGATTATTTCCTTCAGATGTAATGTTAGGAGTGAAATGGCTGTGTCACAATGGTTCATGCAAAACTGAGTTTCCAGAAATGCTACATGAACTTCAGCTCCTCTAGTATTGTCTGGAAGAGTACAACACTCACCACCACTTTGAAAAATATTCAGTATTTTTTCAATTTGATAGTTTAAAAAAGATTTGCCTTTTCTGTTTTAATTTTCCTTGGGTTCAGGTGACATACTTTTTCATTTGTTTATGGACATTCATGTTCTGTCCTGAGACTTGCCTGTTCCTGCACTCTTGCAGGGCCAAATGTCTTACAGAGGTGTAGACACACTAATCTGTGTCTGATCTCTGATCTTTGATCTCTCAGTTTGCTCCTCACCCATCACCGGTGACCTTTACTTCACCAAATCCTAGGATCACTTCTCTCATCTCATTTTTCTAGACCTTTTGGTAGTACTTGATACCATACCACTTCCTCCTTAAAACACCCTCCTCTCTTGCCTTCTGAGATACCACATCTTCCTGTCTCTGTAGCTGTTCCTTCTCAGCCTTGGCCTCTACCTGACCCTCCACACCCTCGTCCTAGGCCCCCTCTCTGTGTAAATTCATTCACTCCCCATTTAATTAGCACATAGACTAATTACCACATTTACATCTCTAACTAAAACTTCTCTCCTGATAGTATTCAACTGATGGTAGCATCTCTGCTTAGATGTATCACAGGACTCTCAGATTTAACATGTTCTAAAAAAAAAAAAAAAATTGAACCCCTCCACCCCCCACCGCTATTTCCTCAGTCTTTGCTGACTTAAACGTCACCACAGTTTTCAGAGCTACTTACATTGGAAACTTGAGGGTTATTCTTGGTTGCTTTCTCCTTCCCCACTGGACTTTCCCTTCTCGCTCATAAGCAAGTCTTACTTTTTCTTTTTCCAAAATAGATCCTAATGCTTCTACTTCCCTCCCTCTCCTCAATAAACCTCAATCCAGGTCAGCACCACCATAGTCGTTTCCCATCTCTTCACCCTATTCCCTTATTCTCTTGCATCCCTTCAATCTGTTTTTCATAAAGCAGTCACAAGGGACTTTCCTGGTGGTCCAGTGGGTGAGACTCCACACCCCCAATGCAGGAGGCCCAGGTTCCATCTCTGGTCAGAGAACTAGATCCCACATGCTGCAAACAGGAGTTCACAGGCCACAACTAAAGATCCTGCATGTTGCAACTAAGATCCAGCACAGCCAAATAGACATATTAAAAAACAAAGTAGTCACAAGAATTGCTAGTTTTCAAAATTAATTAATATATTTCAATTGGAGGCTAATTACAATATTGTGGTGGTTTTTGCCATACATTGACATGAATCAGCCACAGATGTACATCTGTCCCTGCCACCATGTCCTGAAACCCTCTCCCACCACCCTCCCCCTCCCATCCCTCTGGGTTGTCCCAGTGCACTGGCTTTGAGTGCCCTGTTTCGTGCATCAAACTTGGACTAAGACCTGCTTTTAAAGTGGAAATTTTAATCGCATCACTTCCTACTCAAAGCCCTTCATTGGCTTCCCCTAATTTTTCAATTAAATTCCCAACTTGTTATCATGATCTAGAAGGCTCTGCATGATTTGATCCTCATCTACTTCTTCCATTTCACTTCTTGCCACATTCCGTCTTATTCCTCACCATGCTGCCCTCCTTCCCATTCATTGTATCACTAAACTTTTTGCTACTACAGGGCGATTGCAAAAGCTGTTTCCTCAGATTGGAAGGCTTTTCCCACTTTCTCCCACCCCTCCTTACCTAGAAGATGTGTTTTCATCCTAAAGGTCTTGTTTATATGCTGCTTCTCAGAGAGACCTTCTCCAATCACTCTATCCAAGTATATCCACTCTGTATCCTTGATTATCTTCATGGCACTTGCCTCCCAAGGAACAGGCTCTCAAGAAATATTTTTTTTAATTAAATTTTATTTTGCTGAACTTTACAATATTGTATTGCTTTTGCCATACATCAAGATGGGTCCGCCACAAGTATACATGTGTTCCCCATCCTGAACCCTCCTCCCTCCTCCCTCCCCATACCATCCCCCTGGGTCATCCCAGTGCACCAGCCCCAGGCATCCGTTATCAGGCATCGTACCTGGACTGGCGACTCGTTTCAGACATGATATTATACATATTTCAGTGCTATTCTCCCAAATCATCCCACCCTCTCCCGTTCCCAAAGTCCAAAAGTCTGTTCTATACATCAGTGTCTCTTTTGCTGTCTCGTAAACAGGGTTATTGTTACCATCTTTCTAAATTCCATATATATGTGTTAGTATACTGTATTTGTGTTTTTCTTTCTGGCTTACTTCACTCTGTATAATAGGCTCCAGTTCCATCCATCTGATTAGAACTGATTCAAATGCATTCTTTTTAATGGCTGAGTAATACTCCATTGTGTATATGTACCACAGCTTTCTTATCCATTCATCTGTGGATGGACATCTAGGTTGCTTCCAAGTCCTGGCTATTGTAAACAGTGCTGCTATGAACATTGGGGTACACACTTAAGTAGGCTTCAGCAATATGTGAACCATGAACGTCCAGATGTTCAAGCTGGTTTTAGAAAAGGCAGAGGAACCAGAGATCAAATTGCCAACATCCGCTGGATCATTGAAAAAGCAAGAGAGTGCCAAAAAAACATCTATTTCTGCTTTATGGACTATGCTAAAGACTTTGACTATGTGGATCACAATAAACTGTGGAAAATTCTGAAAGAGATGGGAATACCAGATCACCTGACCTGCCTCTTGAGAAACCTATATGCAGGTCAGGAAGCAACAGTTTTGGACATGGAACAATAGAACTGGACATGGAACAACAGACTGTTTCCAAATAGGAAAAGGAGTACATCAAGGCTGCTTTGTCACCCTGCTTATTTAACTTATAGGCAGAGTACATCATGAGAAATGCTAGGTTGGAAGAAGCACAAGCTGGAATCAAGATTGCCAGGAGAAATATCAATAACCTCAGATATGCAGATGACACCACCCTTATGGCAGAAAGTGAAGAAGAACTAAAGGCCCTCTTGATGAAAGTAAAAGAGGAGAGTGAAAAAGTTGGCTTAAAGCTCAACATTCAGAAAACTCAGATCATGGCATCTGGTCCCATCACTTCATGGCAAATAGATGGGGAAACAGTGGAGGCTGACTTTATTTTTCTGGGCTCCAAAATCACTACAGATGGTGATTGCAGCCATGAAATTAAAAGATGCTTACTCCTTGGAAGGAAAGTTATGACCAACCTAGATAGCACATTCAAAAGCAGAGACATCACTTTGTCAACAAAGGTCCATCTAGTCAAGGCTATGGTTTTTCCAGTGATCATGTATGGATGTGAGAGTTGGACTATAAAGAAAGTTGAGCGCCGAAGAATTGATGCTTTTGAACTGTGGTGTTGGAAAAGACTCTTGAGAGTCCCTTGGACTGCAAGGAGATCCAGCCAGTCCATCCTAAAGGAGACCAGTCCTGGGTGTTCTTTGGAAGGAATGATGCTGAAGCTGAAACTCCAGTACTTTGGCCACCTCATGCGAAGAGCCGACTCATTTGAAAAGACCCTGATTCTGGGAAAGATTGAGGGCAGGAGGAGAAGGGGACAACAGAGGATGAGATGGCTGGATGGCATCACCGACTCGATGGACATGGGTTTGGGTGGACTCCGGGAGTTGGTGATGGACAGGGAGGCCTGGTATGCTGTGGTTCATCAGGTTGCAAAGAGTGGGATATGACTGAGCTACTGAACTGAATTGAACTGAATGAATAGATACTTTATTCAATTTAATTTTGATTGATATCTTAATATTTTCTTGTTGATTTTTAAGAACTTCAAGCATTTTTAATATATTAAGCATGTTTTCTCTTTTTCAGTTTTGTTTGTGGTGATTTTGGTCTATAGGTATTTTTCCCTTCAATGGACTCAAATTATTCATTTTTTTCCTCTAAGATTCTTTCTCAATTGTCAAGCTTAGGCTAGACTTACTCATTTTGTTATAGACTTATCCCAAAAAATGCACCTTCATTTTCTTCTATCTGGTACTTTAATATTTTAACTTACATTTTAATCTTATATCCATGTGGAATTTGTTCTGCTATGTGATGCAAGATATAACTTGTACCAATAATATTTATTTACTATTCCTTTCATTTATGGTTGATTTTTAAATGCCACATGTGATTACTACTTACAAATATTTGATGTGTTCCTGCAATCTTTAGGGCACTTGCTTTGTTTGTCTGTCTGTCCCTGCACCACTACCAATTTAATTTATTATTTGGTAAGGCCAATACCTTCTTGGTATTTAAAGGATTTTTAAGGGCCACATTGACTGCACTGAAGTTTTCAAAAATTGTCATCTATCCTCACTCATTTTTTCCCTTCCAGATACACTTAAAAGAAAAAAAGAATCCTCAGTAGAATTTTAATTGGAACTGTATTTGATTTATAGATGAATTTTAGGGAAATTAAAATCTTAACATTATTAAGTCTTTCCTCCTAGGAACATGGTCCATCTCTCCATTTTAACTTTTGTATTTATGATTCTCAGTGGAAATGTGCAGTTTTTATATTTAGATCCCATTCCTTTTTAGGTTAACGTGGTAGACACTGCCAGTGCTGTTCCCACCAAATACCTTCGGCATCCCCTATCTACTTTCCAGGGGCAGCTTCCTGGGCATCCCTGTGGCTCGAGAGAGGCCTTTTCTGGCCATAGGAGCCTAGTAGGACTGTTGGCAGGGCCAGCCGGAACTGTGGAGTTTATTTCCCTAGAAATAGCCTTTCACTAATGATGGTGGAGAGTTGGTGAGTAAACACCAGCTTTCTCTGCCTTCTGTTGTAACTCTGTCACGTGCTCACACCGGCTCCCCGAGGGTCTGCCAGGGGGACGCTCTATTTGCCCCCAGGAAAATCTAGTTTGATGATGCGCCCTCTACTGACATCCTTCCTGTCCCCATCTCCCATCCTCATTCCCAGACTGGGTCCCTGGGATCACTCTTCACTAAACGAGTCTATCATTCATCCTGTCTAGAGATCAGCTTTGAAGGAGACACAAACCGAGAAATGATCCCGTATTATTTTTGGTTGTCATTGTAAAGGAGACATAAAATTATAATTTTTAATTAGCCATATAAGTTATTGATTTTTTGTCTATGGTTGAGATAGATCATCAATGCATATAACTCCATATTTAAACACAAGTTTTTGCCATAGTAAAAATAGTGTTAATTGCTTTACATATATGCTCTAATGTGCTACAAATTACTGTATATATTACACACATGTGTATGTTATACATATGTATACATAACACTGTATATATTACACTGTTTTCTATATATAAACAGTGAATAGAGTTGTACCCACAACCCCATGTATACAGTATTTTAGGGGCGATTTGGAGAATTTTCAAGGGTGATTTTGGCTATGCACAACTTTGACCTCACTCACTGTTATTAGAACCTAACCTAATCTTTGGCAACTGACTTTTTTATTGAATTCACTTAATAGTTTTAATAGTGTTTCAATTGATTTTCTTGATCTTTTGAGGCAGACAACATCAACAGGAAATAAGAAGTTTGTCTCCTTTTCATTATTTATGCATATCGTTTCTCCCCTGTGTTTTATTGCGTATACTAGAATTTTTAGAACAGTGTCATGTATTGGTGGTGAGGACTTCCCTGGTGGTCCAGTGGTTAAGAATCTGCCTGCCAATCCAGGAGACACAGGATCTATCCCTGGGCCAAGAAGATTCCATATGTTGTGAGCAACTAAGCCCGTGTGCCACAACTTGTGAGTTTGTGCTGTAGAGCCCAAGAGCCACTACTATGGAAGCCTGAGGGCTCTCGAGCCTGTGCTCCATAACAAAAGAAGCCACTGCAATGAGAAGCCTGCACATCTAGAAAGTGGTTCCCCTGCACAACTAGAAAGTCGTTCTCCTGCTCACCGAAACTAAAGAAAGCCTGGGGGCAGCAATGAAGACCCAGTGCAGCCAAAAAATAATAAATTTTTAAAAAGTATCAGTGGTGAAAGCAATATTCTTGTATAATTTCATATTTGAGAAGAAATAAAATTATTTCTTTTTCTATTGGGAGAGTGTGTGAGAAAGTGTGCTTTGTGAATGCATACTATGTATTCAAATGCAATACAATAAATGATCAATTAAATTTAATTAAAATAAACGATAAGTTGAATGCAAGGGGGGATAAATTTCAGTTTTACCCCAGTATGAGGTAAAACATTTCAATAAACCATTCCTGGTAAACTCAATTCTCTTGGTTTAAAATGAGTATAATTTATATAACCTCAACTATAATTTGTCTATTGGAGATCTTCTCTGGTTGCTTAATTTTCATTGGACTTTTGATTCCTTGGATCATATGAAGAAGCACTGCTCCTTTAGGCTGGATTGAAACCTCCAAAGATCAGGGCAGTTGACCTTGATTCATAAGATAGAAAAATTAATCTCTAGAATGTAAAAGGGATATGGGTTTCCATACCCACACTTGCCAAATTCACACACTCCACAACAAATACAGGGGGGACATTTGTCACTTTTAAAATTTTGGCCTGGCATTCCACCTCCTCTCTTATTTGGGGAAGAGTCTTATCATCTAAACTGGTTGGGGAGCAAGGTCTCATTATGCATGGAAATTAAAGAAGCTGGATGCCCCTTCCCCACCTCTCCCTCCAGTCCCATCCCCCATTGACAGCTTCTGTATGGCCAGCCTATTGGATGTTGCCACCCAGGAACTTGGATCTTCAGCAACTGAGAGAAGAATGAAGAGATAGCTTCAAATCCACCTCCAGGCTGAAGTCCCTGGCAGTGTGAAGGCCCTAACAGAGCTTTTTACCCATCCTTGGGCTTCCCAGCTGGCGCTAGTGGTAAAGAACCCATCTGTGAATGTAGGAGACATGAGATGCGAGTTCAACCCCTGGGTGGGGAAGATCCCCAGAGGAGGAAATGGCAACCCATTCCCGTGCTATTGCCTGGAGAATCCCATGGACAGGAGCCTGGCCTGGGTTACAATCCATGGGGTCACAAAGAGACAAGATTGAAGCGACATATCACAGCACAGCACAACCCATCCTTTGAGGTGTCCCTGGGTGGTGATTTCTGATTCCTGCTTGTTTTCTGAGCCTGGTCCTCAAATCTTGCAATTGATTCTATGAGCACCCAATATCCTTTTAATCAATTCCTTTTCTGCTTAAATTAGACAGAATTAATTTCTAATGCTACAACCAAGAACCTTGACTGATACAACAATTTTCTCTTCCTTCTGTTCATTTTTCCCCTTGACAACCTGACGGAATATTTGAATTCTCAAAAGTGGCAAGATACATGTTGTAAAATTCTTGTCTCATGCAGGTATAGATCACTGAAGTAATTAGAAAGTTGAGACATTATCTTTAGGGGGTGGGGTAGGGATGACAACAGGCCATGACCAGAAAAAACAGCTGAATCATCAAGGTCACACTCTAGAAGCTCTACCAGTTGACACACACACACACACAGAACCTGTGGGCTGCATAATGTAGCTCTTGAGTGTCTTCCCAAGGATGGCATGTCAGGCTCAGCTCACTCAGAGAAGATCAAGTCTAACCAACATATGCCATGGATGACTGAAGGCTTCTGATCCAATTATCTGCACCAGGGTGGGGCTTCCTTGTGGCTCAACCATACAGGAGGAGCTTCAAACACCATCACTGCATACAGTAAAGTCAGGAAATAGATAAGAGTAAATAGTCAAGAAAGGGCCAGAGTGAGAGGTACAGCTGCTGCTGCTGCTGCTAAGTCGCTTCAGTCGTGTCCGACTCTGTGCGACCCATAGACGGCAGCCCACCAGGCTCCCCTGTCCCTGGGATTCTCCAGGCAAGAACACTGGAGTGGGTTGCCATTTCCTTCTCCAATGCATAAAAGTGAAAAGTGAAAGGGAAGTTGCTCAGTCGTGTCCGACTCTGTGCGACCCCATGGACTGCGGCCCACCAGGGTCCTCCGTCCACGGGATTTTCCAGGCAAGAGTACTGGGGTGGGATGCCATTGCCTTCCCCGAGAGGTACAGCTAGTCAGGATGTAAAAGAAAGTGACAAGCCATCTTATGACAAGAGAGCCTTCCTAGTTAGACCTCTACAAGGGTTCTGGTAGGAGATTTGCTGGAAGATAATTATATGAAATTAGAAGTCTTTCTATCTAGATACTCAAAGCCACTCAGGTCTATTGCCATACACTTAGACCACACCAGATGATAATACACGCCTCCTTTGGAGAGTCAGGCAAAGAAGACCATTTTCAATCACCACCACCCTTCCCTCCCTCCCTATGGTCTGGTTGGGATATGGCCTCTCTACCTCTATAGAATCAACCCTTTCCAACAGGACCAGCTCCTGCAGTAATGACCCTGACCCACTGAGAGCACCCAACAGAGGTCCGTGGACCTGGGTTCTAAAACCTCATTCGTAATAATGACTGTTTATTCAGCCTGGTCTCCACTTTTTTAAGACAGAAAGGAACTGGAGAGACACAAACTAAGGAGCCACCCACCCGCAGAAGGAGTCACTGTCCACTTTGGACAAAACTTGACAAGACCAAGCTAGTATAAAAGTTAGTATAAAAGTAGTGCCAGAGTCCCAGCTTCAGAAGCTGGGCATGGCCTCTTTTGGAGGCAGGTTTAACACTACCTGTCCCCACCTCCTCCTGAGCTCAGGCTGGGTGTTGTATGGAGGGTCCTTCCTGTCACATGTGAGATTTTTCCCAGGACCATCACCTTATGGCTCATGGCATGCTGTGGACCCAAAACATCCTAAATCTATTGGCTATGGTCTGGACATCATAGATTTTAAACTATGTAGTTCTTTCCATTAGAACTTGATGGCATGAGATGTCAGAAGAAGGGTTTCACAGTAAACCAGGTGTTCAGAGGTTAGCCTTGGGACATTTCCCAGGGGTCTCCTGCTTTCAAAGTTAAATTTTCGGAGAATCATTCTTACAAGTCCCAAGAGGTCCATCAGAAGCTAGATGGGTACTTGTGGGTGGATGAGAGCAGGAGGGCTCCAACCCTCCTAGCCCCGGCAGGAGGCCTCTCCTAGATATCACCTCTATGGCAAGAATTCTCCAAATGGGAGGAAAAGAGCAGAGAAGAGGAGAAAGAGAAAAGGGAAATTATAGTAGCAAAGAAAGAAAAAATTTTTTAAGTTTTATTTTATTGTTTCTTTGGTTATGCAAAAAGTTCAGAAAATCAGAAAAGATCAAAAATAAACTGTAATTTGATAACTTGGAGAAAAATCACTGTTAACATTTTAATGTATGTACTTACATACTTTTCTATGAAAATGTAGAGATAAATTTTAAAATAGAGATAGAGATAAATTTTAAAATAGAGATAAATTTTTAAATAATGGAATAAATATACATGCCTACATGTACACATACCCATACGAACTCGCTGTCCACTTTTTTCTCTTAACACTTTATTGTGAAAATCTTTTCACATAAATAAATGGCATCATTATCATTTTCATGGCTATGCAGTGTTCTATTATAGTGTAGTTTATACACCAAATCCCTTATTAACAGACGTCTCGATTTTTCATCATTATAGACAATGTTCCAATTACTCACAACATAAGTGCATCTTTGCAAACTTAGTCCATTCTTTCCCAGAAGGAGAATTGCTGTATCAAAGGTATGGACTTCTTTAAAAAATTTTTATTGGAGGATAATTGCTTTACAATACTGTGCTGGCTTCTGCCATACATCAACGTGAATCAGCCTCAGGTACATATATATCCCCTCCCTCTTGAACCCCCTCTCCCATCTCCCACCCCATCCCACCCCTGTAGGTTGTCACAGAGCACTGGGTGGAGCTCCCTGTGTCACACAGCAAGTTCCCACCGGCTATCTATTTTACATAGGGTAATGTATATGTTTCCATACTGCTCTCTCAATTTCCTTCCTCCCTCCCCTTCCCCAAAGGGCTTTTCATAAATGTTACTAAGTTGTCCTCTAGAAGTGGTATAATACCCATTAACATTTTCTCTGGCAGTGTGGGTATCCACTTCCCTACATTCTTCATGTCTTTGGCCAACTAGGTAGTTGAAAAAACTGTATCTTTGCATTGCTTTGATTACAAGCAGTGTTATATCTCTTCATGTTTACTGATCCCTGATAGTACTGATACCCTGATAGTTGGTAAAGAATCTGCCTGCAATGCAGGAGACCCTGGTTCAATTTCTGGGTCAGGAAGATCTGCTGGGGAAGGGACAGGCTACCCACTCCAGTATTCTTGGGCTTCCCTTGTGGCTCAGCTAGTAAACAATCCACCTGCAATTCAGGAGACCTGGGTTCGATCCCTGGGGTTGGAAGATACCCTGGAGAAGGGAAAGGCTATCCACTCCCAGTATTCTTGCCTAGAGAATTCCATGGGCTGTATAGTCCATGGGGTCACAAAGAGTTGGACACGACTGAGACACTTTCACTTTCACCTTGTGGATGCACTTACTTCTCATGTGTTTTCAATCGACGTATTCGTTTTTGCTTCCTGTGGATGTGTCAGCATTCTATATTAAGGATTCTTACCCTTGCTGTATATGTTACTGTTGAGTTAACATTTAAGAGATTAAAACTGAAATGTAATTATCAAGCAAGAAAACATTTCAACTAAATAAAATTTAAAAGAAGGAAAATGTTCCTTTAAAAATAAGAGAATAAGAAATTCAGCTGAGACAAAACAAAGCCCGGATAGGAAGAGGAAAATTGAAAGAAATAGAAAGAAAAATAAGCAGTACCCGTCAAATCAAAGAGAATTTCTAGAACAATGTCTGCATTCTAGTTTGTATATATTAAACTGTCAGTAAGAAAACAGAATGGGGGCTTAACGGACAATATGGCTTATCACAGGAAGGCTAGGGGCAGTGCCACAGATCTTTAATCAAGGTCTGTGTAGAGACCTGCACAGTAGATCAAAACGGGGAATAGCATCCAAATCTTTCACAGTACTCTATATACTTGTTCAGACCATTAGCTAATCCTCCTAGGAGGCCAAATCCATTTAAATCCACATTTCAGAAGGGCAACAGATAGAAAGGTAGGCAAGGAAAGAATTACAAAAACAGGATGAAGTCTTGATGGGAGCAGGTTAATCTGTCATCTTAATTGCATTGTCTCTTCATTTTGTTCCCTAATTAGATCAAGGAGTTATTAGAGTTACAGAAGCTAAAAAAGTGACTCCTCTTGAAGAAACCATAAACAATGAGATGCCTCACCCTACCTACTCCAGATTTCATGTAAGATAAATTGAACCTCACCTGGAATTCCAAGGAGGGCTCTATCTCAAGAGTGGTTTTTCTGAGAGTACATGACATTATCCTTAAAAAGGAGGAAGGTACCCTTTCTTGTCCTTTTAGTCTTCAAACAAGTAGCGTGCATCAGATCAGTTTTACTGTCTCCATTTTACATAAAAGAACACTAAGGTCCAGGAAAGGTAAGTGATTTGTCCCATCAAGGTGCTGTCAACAGTGTGCAGTGTGGAGCTGGAATCAGAAACAATCTAGACTAGTGCTGTCCAGTAGAAATATAATGTGAGCCACATATGCCATTTTAAATTCTCTAGTAGACACATTAAAAAGTTAAAAGAAATAAATGAAATTAATTTTAATAATATATTTTATTTAGCACAATATATTCAGACTATTATCATCTTCGCATGTAAATAATATAAAAATCATTTAGATGTTTTATATTTTTTATGCTAAATCTTTAAAATCCAATCTGTCTTTTACTTTTACAGGGCATTTATATTTGCACTAGTCACATATCAAAAATTCAAGTACATTTCAAGTGTGTAAGAGCCAGGTGTGGCTTTTGGTTACCACATTGGACAGCCTGGTTCTAGATCAGTGTTTTTCAAGGCCTGATACCCAGACCAGGAGCATTAGCATCACCTGGGAACTGTTAGAAGTGCAAATTCTTGGGCTCCATTCCAAGTATACTGAATCAGACCCTCTGGGGGTGGAGGTCACCAATCAGTGTTTTAACAAATCCCTTCTGGTAATTTTAATGCATGCTAAGGTTTAGAATCATTTGTTGCTGTTGTTCAGTTGCTAAGTTGTGTCTGACTCTGAGACCCCATGGACTGCAGCACGCCAGGCTCCTCTGTCCTCCACTATGTCCCAGAGTTTGTTCAAATTCATGTCCATAGAGTTGGTGATGCTATCTAACCATCTCACTCTCTGCCACTCCTTCTCCTTTTGCCTTCAATCTTTCCCGGTATCAGAGTCTTTTCCAATAAGTCAACTCTTTGTATCAGGTGGCCAAAATATTGGAGCTTCAGCTTCAGCATCATTGCTCTAGACAATTGCCTCTCCATTCCAATCCATATAAACCTAGGACAGCCATTGCAGGCTAGTACTGGGAAAGAGGAGCCTCTTCTCTTGAGATAAACAATTCTTGGCTAAGTGAAGTTGGTGTTCTCTTGTATGGAAATCTTCTAGTCCTAGTTGTGGTTCCATTTCTTGGGATTATGAAATGAATTATCAACATATAATTTAAATATTATTTCATTTAGTATTTTATTTAAGGAAGAAAGAAACCCAGTAATCACACTATACAATCACTTCAAATTTAGTTTTTAATTTCTCTTGTCCTCAGTTTCCTCATTTGTAAAATGGAGATTGTTTAACAAATGTTAGCAACTTTAAAAAGTATTGTGTACCTATTGTATAGCATAGGGAACTCTGCTCAGTACTCTGTAATGACCTATATGGGAATAGAATCTATAACTGTGGATATATGTATAACAGATTCACTTTGCTGTACAGCAGAAACTAACACATCGTAAATCAACTATATGCCAATAAAAATTAATTAAAAACAAACAACCCCCTTTTCCACCCAATATTGCACAGATTTCTTAGGGGGAAGTTTCCATATAAATATCTCTTAGTTTAATTTTTTTTAAAAGTACTATGTATCAAAAAGAAGAAAGGCAGAAAAAGTGACTAGTATATGGAAAACTACAGTCAAAACTTAGTGGGCAGAAAAGGTAATATTATAGATTTTGAACACAGAAGCAGATGCCAATTCACTTATATTTCTCAGAGCGCTATATTTTGCTGAGGGGGCAGGGTAGGATTCTTGCCAAAATAATTAAGAAGAATGACTCTGAGCATGCCTTAGAGTAGAACTTTCAGTAAACAGGAATTAACTATAAAGAAAATCAGGAAGCTAAAGTGTTTGCTTTTTTTTTTTAATGAAGTTACATCCTGCCATAGAAATGCTGGATAGGAAATAAAGACTGATGCACTCCCAGTTGTATATTAAACCAGCTATTATTTCATCAAGGAAAATCTGAGCAAAAGGAAAAAAACCACGAGAAGGCTGAATTCATGAGAAACCAAAGACAACCAATGGCTACAATTAAACATGTTTTTGGAAAAAACTATACAAACAAATACCCACTCTGTGATTGCAGATTCTTTAGTAGTCGCTTGCCCTCTCCACCCCCTACTCGTATTTCCCTAATATTCCTGCAGACTTTGCTTGTATATATATATACATATATCAGAAGACTATAAATTCATCCCAATTTATTCCGTTGTATCCCCTTCCTTTTCTTCCTCCCCCTCCTTATAATTTACTAATAATATTAACTGTGCGTTTCCAGATATCTCTTTTTTCCAGGTTTCTGTGACGGGATTCTCCCTTGCTCCGCACTCTTCGGTTTGATCAGAGAAAACAATTTAATCATCCTAACAGTTTTCCAATTTATCCTCCCACCTTCAAATTAAAAGACAACAGAAAGGAAAGATAGCCCTTTCTCAAGGCAGGTTCCCATGGTTTTGAGGCAATGGCAGATGCCTTTCTGCAGTAGCGACTGCAACCTTCTCCAAAGCAGAAACTGCAGCTCACACTCTCCTCTTCTTTCCTTACCCTAACCCACTACCTCAAGTCCACGTAAACCTTAAAAAACACACACTCACAACTCCTCCAATCTAGCATCCCTTCTCACACCCTTACACCACACGCACGCCAGGATGCCCAATGCCACGGGAACGCTCTGCCCACTCGGTGGCCCCACCCATCGCCGCCCCGCCCCCGCTCCAACCACCAATGGTCGCCACCCGCTACTCCCGAGGGGCTCGTTGATTGGACAGTGGAGCCTGCCACTCTGGCGGGGTCCCGCCCTCCCTCACTCCCTGTTGGGCTGGAGGGGGCTGGAGCATCAGCGCGAGTAGCTCGGAGCAGCCGCGGCAGCGGCGGCGCGTCGTTGCAGTTGCGCCATCTGTCAGGAGCGAAGCCGGCGGGGAGGGGGCTGCCGCGGGAGAGGGAGGAGGGGGTCGCCTCAAGCCGAAGGCCGCCGAGACCCGCCCGCCGACCGGCCGCGGGAGCAAAGGAGAGGCTGCCCTCGGAGCCGCGCGTCCATCACCGCCCCGGCGCGCGGCGCTTCACCCCGCGCACCGAGGGCTCCCCAGGCGCACACAAAGCCGCCGCCCGCGCCTGGGAGGGATCCGGTTGCCGGGCCGGGGACACCCGGCGCCGCCCCCTGGGCACTCTCAGAAGGCCCACCGGCTCCCGGGCCCGCCGAGCAACCACCGGAGCCGCTTCGGCCGCGCCGGAGGAGGCGGGGAGTGGACCATGTGAATGGGCTCCGGAGCCTGAGCGCAGCGCAGGTAAGCGGCCGGGGATGCGCCGCGGGGCCGCGGGGATGCTGCGGAGATGCGGGCCGCGGGCGCCCAGCGCAGCGCCACCCCCGCCGCGGGGCCCGGCGCTGCAGTCTCTTGGCCATCTCCGCCTCTGGGGCTCCCCGTGGGGCTGCCAGGGAGTTGGCCTCGCTTGGAGTCTTCCTGTGGTCGCTCCGGAGAACACCTCTGAGGGCTGCAGCCCCGAGGTAGCGCAGGGCTGGGGGTCCATTTCCTCAGGGTTTGAATAGGAATTGGCTTGGGGGCTGGCTAGGCTGGCCCAGACTCCGCCTCCGCCCTCTTTTCGGGGCCCCCCGCGGGGACCCGGGCTGTGTGTGTTGTTTTAATGTCAGGGATGATGTAATCACTTAATAATTGATGCCCCGTGCTGCTTCCCTCCCCACCCCACTCCACCCCTGCCCCACTCCTCCACCTCTCGGCCTCCTCCTCCTGTGGCCGTCGCCTTTCCCATCGCATCCTCCAGCTTATTTCTGGCACCTCCCTTGCACTTCCCCCATCGTCTCCTCCACTCTTCCTGTGCCACCACCCACCCTTCCCCAGTCCTCCGTGCTGGAGCCTTAGCTCCTCTTCCTCTGACCCCTCCAGCTCCCTCAGGCTCCTTTCTCCTTCCTTCTCAGCTCGCTGGATTTCCTCTCTACTTCCCTAGATCGATGACTGTTTTTGTTTGGTCGCCTCCCCTCTCTTATCTCTGCGGCCACAGGCGGAGGGGACTGAGCCAGAAAGAGGCCACCAAGCTTGGGCCCCGGCGGAGATTTGCTGGGACTGAGTGAGAAGAGGGGGTAATAAAATCAGCCTTCTTGCCCCTCCTCCCACCAATAAATCACACAGACTCGCCGGGTGTGTGTGTGTATGTGTGTGTGTGACACAAAGAGCCCTTTCAGTGCACAGAGAGGAGACGCACAAAGTGCCCAAGGATGGGCGCGATGCTTCTTGTTTCTCTTCCCTGGGGCTTCCTTTTGCTCAGATAAAGCAGTTGATCTTCTCTCTGAGAGTCTTTCCTGCCACATTTACCAAAAAATAAAAGGCCCCAGATGCAGGGTGGCAGGTGCTGGCGTTTTTCTGTATTCATGGACCGGTAGTGTTGACTGGCGGCTGCAGTACTTCTTAGATTGAAGGGGGAATTGATTTCAGCTGTCTGAAGAGTTGCTTTACTCTCAGGGTAGTACCCTCCCTTGCCCAGTTTTAACTCCCTTTCATGGTAGTAGGTAGGATACATGGGTGTGGGAGAGGGAGAATTTTGTTTCCAAAAGAGTTATATTGATGTTTGCTAGGAGTGAGGCAGCCTAACTTGTGTCTCTCAAGTCTAAGGAGGACTGAAGTCATTTGAAATGAAGCCTTGTCCACCCAGTGATAGTTGTTTCACCCTTGTATTTAAACAAGATCCTGGGAACATTGCTAACACAGCAGTAAGTCAGTATTTGGAAGACCACTGGGGTCTGTGTCTCTCTTCCCTGCTTCAGGGTAGCCTTCAGACGCCCACTTCCTTCCTCTCACCGCCAAGCCACGGCTGTACTTTCCACCCTTTGTGCTCTTTCTCCCAAGTCCCTGCCCCTCTGCCCCTCGGGTCCTGTGCTTTCAGATGGAGGGACTCAGATTTTTGGAGGAAGTGGTTTTGTTAACTGTCTCAGGTGTTGGAGGCACTTAGCTATGAGCGAAGGATGTAGAGAATCTTTTGCCTGATCTCTTAAACCATCTGCTTGATGTTCCTCTTGAAAAGGAAATGTAAATGTAAATCTGGGGGCTTAATGTTCCATTCTGTAAGCCAGTGACTGTTACATGCTTAATCAATAATGTCAAAACTTAGGTCGAACCCATTGATTCCTAAGAGCATGGCTCTTTGACTGTTACAAGTAATAGAACTGTCTCAAGTTCTTCAAGAATTTTATTAGAGAAGAATTGTTATGGTTCATTAAACATTTACTCCTGCACTTTCTAAGGACATTCATCTTGGAACATTTTATATTAAAAAAAAAAAAAAAAAAAGGGTTAATGAGGGTAGTGTTCAAAACAAAACAAAACAAAGCGTTATTTGTTTGGCCAAACCCAGGAAAGAAAGTGCACAATAAGCTGTTGACCGAGTTCAAGAGAGTGATGAGGTTGAATGTGAACAAATGCATATTCTGCTTTCTGTACTTTTATTCTCTGCCTTCTCCTGGGTCTGAAATCTCCTAACCCCATCTAATTTGCTTGGGTTCTGTTAAACCTAGGGCCCAGCTCAAAAGTCTTTTACTCTGGGATGCTTTCTCCTCCTTTCCCCTTCAAGCAAATTACCATGCCTCCAATTTTGTTTTCACACTTCAGCAGCTGACATTATGGTTGGCACGTGTCTATTTCCATCATTAGTTGATCAACACATTGAAAGAAGGAACCTGGTCTTGTTTCAACAAATGTGTTAGGTCTTTGGTATGTGCTAAGCACCTGGCTTAATTAGGCTAATATTAGCAGCTATAACAAATAGGCCTCCAAAAATATAATGACTCGAAAGTAGTAGATGTTTATTATTCTTCATGTAATAGTTCAACATGGGTATTTCTGATCAGTGGGTGACTTTCCTCCATGCAGTGATTCTGGGCTCCAAATTCCACCATGCCTTGGTGCTCCATTGTAATCTGCTTTCAGCTGGCAGAAGCACAAGAGAGTAGAGGGGATGCACCCACTTTTTAATTGCCCTGGCCTGGAAATGACACCATCACTTCTACTTACATCCTTTACTTGAGGGCTAGTTAAATGGCCACATTAAATTGCAAGGGATCCTGAGAAATAGTTATCATATGACCAGAAACAAAGTCAAAAAGATATGTGTTTAGGGCCAGCAACTTTGCTATATGTCACAACTCAGGTGCCGCAAGTGGGAAAGAATCTGCCTGCCATTGCAGAAGACATAAGAGATTGAACCTGGGTTCAAACCCTGGGTCGGGAAGATCCCCTGGAGAAGGAAATGGCAACCCACTCCAGTATTCTTGCCAGGAAAATTCCTTGAACAGAGGAGCCTGGTGGGCTATAGTCCATGGGTTGCAAAAAGTCAGAGCACACACACACACAACTTTGCTACGTGGTGCTGCTCAACAAGGCATAGTCGTTGCCTTCACGGATTTTGTAGGTTGATGAGAATTAAATGGAAACCTAGAGCCTTTACCTGTTATTGCCTTCATTCTTTTGCTATATGCCAGACTTTTGATTTTACAAGTTCAGACCTTCACATTTTACACATGTTTCCAAAAACCTTGGTTTTTTGTCTGTTCTAGTAGCCACTTCCCACCCAGTTGTTCCCTGTAATACAGTGATCTGATGGCTATGGTACTGACTTTGATGTGGCTCTCCAGGACCACCTTTGTTGGCCTAGATTGTTTGCTGATTTTATAGACTTCCCGAATGGCCAGGAGAGTCTTTAGAAATCACAGTCCTTCCTTCTCTAATTGGAAGAGGAAATGAAAGAGACTCTAGAGGAGAAAGTTTTTGCCCCAGGCCATGTTCATGGAAAGGGAGCCTCACCTGCCCAGCTCTTTAGTCCTGACAGGGTCCCCTCCAACTCGCAGATGTCTTCAGCTGGTGGGTGACTGTGAGCCCTGCATCTTCCATGGGATTAAGTGAGCTCCCGGAGCCAGGTGAATCACCTGTGTTTTGGGTAGCCCCTGTTCTCCACAGGCCTCCCCAGGAGCAATTCTGTCCCTACTAGTCATCAGACTTAGTAATACACATACTTTTGCTATGTTGTGGTTTAGTCACTAAATCGTGTCCGACTCTTTGGGACCCCACGGACTAGCCTGCCAGGCTCCTCTCTCCATGGAATTTCCCAAGCAAGAATACTGGAGTGGGTTGCCATTTCCTTCTCCAGTTTTTTTTTTTTTTTTTGCCCCTGTGTGTACGCTATAAGCAGTTCATTATATTCATCAGTTCTGTAGACATTAGCCCAATATCTTATTGTGTGCAAGGCACTGGAAGATAGGATTGTGAAAATGAATACTTCTGCTGTCCTTGCTGTTTAGGAGCTTAGTGTGCTAGAGGAGATAAAAATAATACATAATAGCTAGTTTTATTGAGCATTTACTATATGCCAAACACGAGATCAATCCTGGAATTTCTTTGGAAGGAATGATGCTAAAGCTGAAACTCCAGTATTTTGGCCACCTCATGCGAAGAGTTGACTCATTGGAGAAGACTCTGATGCTGGGAGGGATTGAGGGCAGGAGGAGAAGGGGACGACAGAGGATGAGATGGCTGGATGGCATCACTGACTCGATGGACGTGAGTCTGAGTGAACTCCAGGAGTTGGTGATGGACTGGGAGGCCTGGCGTGCTGCGGTTCATGGGGTCGCAAAGAGTCGGACACGACTGAGCGACTGATCTGATCTGATCTGATCTGAAACACTGTTTAAGCTCTAATGTTAATAATGGTATGAACAGCTGAAACTAATACAATATCATAAATCGACTATTGCTGTTGTTTAGTTGCTAACTTGTGTCCAACTGTCTTGCAACCCCCTGGACTGTAGCCTGCCAGGCTCCTCTGTCCGTGAGATTTTCCAGGCAAGAATACTGGAGCAGGTTTCTATTTCCTACTCCAGGGGATCTTCCCAAACCAGGGAGTGAACCTGTGTCTCCTGCATTGGCAGGCAGATTCTTTATCACTGAAGAAGCCTAACTATACATCAGGGTTGTTTTTATATGAGGTAGTTTTGCTTATAATCTCCATTTTACATATGGAAAGTGAAACAAAGGAGGTTAAATAACTGACTCAAGATCATACACAGCTGGTGAGCAGTAGAGTCAGGATTCAGGTCCAGTTAGTTTGGTCTCATAGCCTTTGCTCTTAGCCACGAGGCAATATGCAAGATAATACATATGGACATAATGATGATATTGATTAAAATGTGTTACATGCCATGAAGGAGGGTGGCATAAATACAAATGGATTCTTTTGGTTGTTGGGAAACATAACTTTATGTTTAAATAAAAAATAAAATATCAATTCCTGTCGCCATTCTTTCCATTTTAGACCCTTGTGCTAACCTAGGAAATTTTTAAAAAATCTAAGAATGGGAAAGCAAAGCATGTTGATTCTGGAACTACTTTTACTCAGCGTGACTCTCTATTTTAGGAGGGATCCTTCCGTGGCCCACAGATAGGTCTGTAAGAGTTTGTGAATCGTCCTACATATTTACTCATCAAGGAACATTCATTCATTGTTATCTACCATTTGCCAGACATTGAACTAGATGCCTCAGGAACAAAGAGTTGTAATCCTGCCTAAGGAACTGCCTGAGGAAGGCTCTGACCACAGTGATAACTGCCATGATTCTGGCTCTACAAGGCAGCATGAACTCCACAAGGAGGTGGGAAATTGGGGTGGCCAGGCAGAGAAAGCCAGAGGAGGAACTGGCCATTTGAGTGTTGTGTGAAGGCCATTGACCTGGAAGAAGCCGAGGATGCAGACGCACAGACTTTAGGAAAGTGAAAGTGAAAGTCAATCAGTCATGTCTGGCCCTTTGCAATCCCAAGGAATTCTCCAGGCCAGAATACTGTAGTGGGTAGCCTTTCCCTTCTCCAGGGGATCTTCCCAACCCAGGGATCAAACCCAGGTCTCCCACATTGCAGGCGGATTCTTTACCAGCTGAGCCACCAGGTAAGCCCAAGAATACTGGAGTGGGTATCGCTTCTCCAGGGGGTCTTCCCAACCCAGGAATCGAACTGGGGTCTCCTGCATTGCAGGTGGATTCTTTACCAACTGAGCTATCAGGGAGCGGGTGTTTTAATGATAACTTTTTAGGTAACTGCAAGTAATTTAGGGTGAGTGGGGGTGATAGATGGAAAAGATGAGACTGGTGGGAAAATTGAGAACGTTCTTAAAAGTACTTTGTCCAGAAATGCTGTTTAAGAGTTGCAAGTAGAGATGCCACTTTGGTCTGATTTGTTTTATGAAGATCTGTTTGGCCACAGTATGGGCTGTTGACCAGAGGTGGTCAACATCTATGTAGCTAAGGTAGTTATGGAAACTCAGATGAACCATAGATGCAGTGCTGCACAGAATTGGGGATGGAACAAGAGAGACAGGATAAGAGAGGGTGAGACAGTATCTTGTGGGGCTGTGGAGAGGTAGAAGGGGGGGTCCTTGAGAGTAGGTGGAGAAAGACCTGCAGACAAGCAGTGCAGTAGGACCAGGGAGCGGGTGTTTTAATGATGACTTTTATCCTGGACACTTTGGACTTTCAGGTCAAGGTATCTTGCAGGCAGTTGAATAGATGGGTCTGGATTGAGGTATAAGATATAAATCAGATATAAATCTATTAGCAGCATATTACAAAATACTGGGAGCTGTGGATATGGACAGTATCAGTGAGGAAGACTGTGTTGAATGGAAGAGCAAACAAGGCTGAGAGCCAGGGGAGCAGAGGTGCCCAGGCCCTGAATGAGAGAGGTGCAGCCAGAGGATTGGGCTGGCCGAGGAGGGAGCGGGCCCTGATCCACAGCAGGGGAGGGCTGTGCCCCGGACGTTAAGTAGGATTGAGAATGAAAAGTGCAGTTGGGTGTTGTATCCAGCCAGAGCAGTGTGACCATAGAACTCGAAAACTCTGCTGCTCCCCAGACCAAGGTAGAAACATATAGCAAAACCCAGAGAACATAGAACCGTAAGGGACTTAGAGATCATGTAGTACGGCTGGTCCATTTCACTTGTGAGGGGAAATGAGAACCCAGAGTGGCTGACTGATTTGTCCAAGATGGTGAAGTCATCACTTAAAGCCAAGTTTCAACCCTTTCAGCCCCAGTGAGGGGTGTGGGCCTGGTGCAACCCCTTCCAGCTGGGCCCAGTTACCTAATCTATTTGTGCCTCCCTGTCTTCACCTTTAGAATGAGTTCCTACTTCAGAGGCTTGTTGGGAAGGGTCAATGAGTTGATCCATGTAAGGCACTAAGTAAAGTATCCCACATATAGAAAAGCAATGTGTATGCTGCTGTTAATACATATATAGATGTATATATCTATACATCTATACATACACATATGTATATCTATACATACACATAACTCATGTACATCTAACTCACATATCCCTTAGGGAAGGGATGAAAATGTATTGTGTACAGAAAAGGAGATTTTGAACATTTTAGAAAGATTTGAGTGATTGTCAGTTCTGAGTTAAGAACTATTGGAGAACATAGGAAATTAGTTGAAATAGTATGATGGGAAAATGGCATTTTTAGTAAGTCGTCTTAAGAAACGCAAAGCCTTTCTATTGTTGAGAATAGAAAACATAAAAGTGCTTTGAAGTTAGCCCTATAAAAGAATGTCTTTGTTTTAGTCAGATAGCCAGAATTTTACCCTATCTATGATGTGCGGGTGTGTCCCTTGAGTTTGACTGTAGAAGTCACCATGACTTTCTGAAGGTAGAATAAACTCCAGAGTAGAAAAAAACCCCGCAAGTTATGAATTTCATGCACTTGGTTCCTATGAAAAAAGGGTGATTTGGGTTATTTAGAGAAATATAACTTTTTTCCCAGTGATTCTAGTTGAGCAGATCTAATTTTTAGCTACTAAAACACATGAGAAGCCTGAACAGTATTATCCAAATAGACTTGGGTGACATGGAGTTCAGACAGCTTCCGAATAAGTGGCGCTCTGGACTTGATTAGAACACAGTAATCCTGGAAGGGTATAAATTGAATGGATTTATGGTCTAATAAAAACGTGGGAAGAAAAGATAATGCTTACTGACTCATGAAACTTTAACAGCGTTTGCAAGACTCTGAGTTGTAATATTTGGATGAGAGTGTTTTCCCATCCGTCTTGGCCTGCTTCCTGAATGACTCGCGTTGTGCCTTGCTCAGGGCGTGAAACAGATTCAGGAGCTCTCGGGTGCAGAGGTCGTCATTACCTGTTCTGCCCTGTGCCCCCCGTGTCCTCAGGCAGCACTCGTTGGTTTGAGCAAATGTGTATTGAGCACGCATTAACTCTAAGTTTGAGGGAGGGAAAATAAGATGTGGGAAAGTTTTAGCCCATTGCTAATTTCAATTCAGAAGGCCTTTTCTGAGAACTGAGTTTTTCTGATCTGTATTCCTATCTCTGTGATAGTATAAAAAAGCACACAGCACCCCACTACCACTTACCCCTCCCTAAATACACCAGAATGGTAATCATACCTGCCTTTACTATTGAATCCCGGAGGCCTGAAATGCTTTACATATAGTAATTTACTTAGTCATCACAACTAGACAAGGCAGGTGTTACCCCCATTGGTCAAGTGGGAAGATTGAGGCTCAGAAAAGTAATTTGCCCATTGTCACACAGCTAATTACTAGAGAAGCCAGGTCTGTCTGGCTCCTAAACTCACACCTGCTTTTGCTCCAAAACTGTTCCTTGTTCCCTGTGTACTTTCAAACCTTACTGCTTTTGCCTTGCAGTTACTTCTGTGTTAGGTTTTGGGGGACAGGAAAAGTACCTTTGCCCTCAGGGAAGCCCCGCTTCTTCTGATGACTTCATGAAGACCTACCTTCTGGGAAGCCCCTGTTGGTTCTATTTTGGGGCTCCGTGGCACTTGATTACCACCTCGTCATCACCCTTGTCACAGCCTGACTTATAAAGCAGAGTGGGTCAGCTGGGTTGGACAGGAGGAAGATACTGGCCTTTTGTCCTGACTTGGGAGCTCTTTGGAAGTCAGACTGTGTTTTATTCATGGTTGACTTGCCAGCTCAACACCCAGCACAATTTCATGATGTACTGTTATTATTCCCATTTAACAGATAGGGAAACTGAGGCCTGGAGGTGTGGTGATTTGGTCAGGGTCACACAAGTAGTAGTAAGCAGAGCTGGGCTCTGAACCCAGGCAGTCAGTCTGATCCAGAACCAATGTTCTTAATGCTAAATTGTTTCATCTCTCCAACGAGATTACAAACTGTGAGGCTAGAGGCAGCGCCCACCACCACCTAGCCCAGCACTTCACAGCTCATACACAGTAATAGGCCTTCTTTCTTCCATTCACCTGGCAGGGAGACAAACAGGAAACGTCAACCCAGGGCTTATCTCATGGTAAGGAAAGGGCTTTGGGGCCTTGGTTGCATGACTGTTCTCTGAGGATCTTAGAGAATGCGTAGTCCCAGGCCTGGTTCTGGTTCAGTAGGTATGGGGTGAGCAGGGTTAACCCTGACATCTTTTCTATATGTGAGAGTTGCCCTGAGGATGGAACCCATCAGGGAGGCAGCTTCTGAAAGAGGAGAAATGAAGAAGCAGAGTGACTCTGAGCCACAGTGGTGGGAGCTGGCTGCTGAAGGGGTAGAAAATCATCCATCAGAGGCAGAGGGAAGTGAGCCCAGGGGAGGCTGGGGATCAGAAATCTCTTACCTTGTGTTTTTAAGATTTTTAAGTACCTGCTCCTTTTGAATATGCTGGTGGGATTTCATCTGATGCAAACACTTTCATTTTCTTCAGAGCTTCCATCTTTGAGGTACCCAAAAATAGTAGGCTTTTCATGGAGTTGTATAAGGATTCCATCTGCTTTATCCTGAAAAGTAGGGCTTTAATGGAAAATTAAAAATGAGTCAGATCGCCTTTCCCACAACAAAGCCCAGGGCGCTTTTCCCAATCTTTTCTTCTTCTAATCCTCAGAAAAAGTTACTGAATCTATATTTCTGTGAAATTCTGCCCAATTTAAATTCTACTGAAAAAACAAACACCAGTGAGTTCCTTCATTGCCACACATTGTAGTATCTGTTTGAAAGCAATAACAATTTTAAGTGTTGTCACGTGTAAAATTTGAGTTTTATTTCAGTTTCAATTTTATTCCAGAAATCGTGTGATATGTTGCACATGCACACAAGGATACTTGAAAAACACTAATTTATGTTAAAGGTTTCTCTCGTTTGCTCTCAGAGTTTGGAGGGGTTCACCTTTTTCTTGTCTAGTTTATTGTCTGACCTTTAGAAGTATAAACAGCCCCTCATCATTTTCTGATACAGGGCCTGAGTTGTCATACTCTGTCTTTCTGTATCTTTTATCACCTTTTCCTGCTTGAAAATGCCAGTTCTGTGGCTTTATTCTGTGTGCACCTTTGCCTGATCGATATTCTCTTGATATGTCCTTCACTCTCCTGGGGTTTGCAAATAATGATTCCAGCTGCTTCATCCTATGCTTTCTAGTTGAGGATGTGTTCCTGATTTGAGGAATCCAAGGAGCAGAGAATTTTGTGACTTGCCCACGGTCAATGCATCCAGTTCCTCCTTTAGTTTAGACTAGAATCCAGGTCTGGAGAAGGCAATGGCAACCCACTCCAGTACTCTTGCCTGGAAAATCCCATGGATGGAGAAGCCTGGTAGGCTGCAGTCCATGGGGTCGCTATGAATCAGACATGACTGAGCGACTTCACTTTCACTTTTCCCTTTCATGCATTGGAGAAGGAAATGGCAACCCACTCCAGTGTTCTTGCCTGGAGAATCCCAGGGATGGGGGAGTATGGTGGGCTGTCGTCTGTGGGGTCACACAGAGTCGGACACTATTGAAGCAACTTAGTAGCAGCAGCAGAATCCAGGTCTCCCAGAAATCTGTATATGTGAGTCCCATCTTCTCAACAGACCATGGCCTCATATGATGGGGTTTTTTGGTCCCCCTGTAGCTCGTAGCACACTGTCATTCATAGTGTAGATGCTCAGTAGGTGTCTATTCAGATAGACTCTGGGGGCAGGGCACTGGAATCTGTAGCTAGTTTCCTGGCCATCTGCTGGCATCTTCTTGGATATCGAGCTTCTGTAGTCTCTGATGGCATCAGGTTCACTCTCTATAGACTCGTGTGACTTAGGTTTGGGACTGTGCTATACTGTTTTAGGAACCACCATTGTCTTTTGACAATGATGTGTGTTTAAAGCTCTTTGTCCATAATCTTTAGCTTTTTGTTAAAAATTTAGGGTGGTCAGGAAAACAGTTACTTCCTTGCCCTCTGTCATCAGGTTTTCATCAACAGGATTTTCACTAAAAAAAAAAAAAAAATAAGATGTTACCAACAGTGCCTAATGACATCCAAGACCAGGGAAAAATGCAGAATGTTTCAAAATCTGGAGGAAACTGGAAAAATACGACAGTGAGCGATGGAAGAGGAAAGAGTGGCAGAATGGACTACAGGGCTAGGCCTGAAAGCCTGTGGGGCTGCATGAAACGCAGCAATGGCTACGTGGGTGCCATCTCTCCATGCACTCTTTTTGTTCACTTGGCATAGCTGAAGAATCTCTTTAGCTGGGAAGGAGGGTTCCATCTTAGACTTTAGGTCCTACAGAGTAATGATTTAACACTGTATCCCAACCACGGCCTCTGTATAGCCTGCAAAAGAGTGATTGACAATAAGCCTTACAAAATGTTTTCCATGGTTGCGGGGAGTGATTGCTTGAGTCATTTCTGTGACATAAGACACAACAGCACAATAGGCGATGTTTGTCAGCCCCGCATTAAGAGTCTTCTCAGCTCCCTGTGAAAAGCTCTCTGTGATTCTTCATTAATGGCTTCCCCTGCCTAGCCCTCACCTGGATGCCAGGTTTAATGTATCGGAGGGAGAGCCTCAAAAACACATTCTGTGGCTATGGACCACTGCTGCAGCAAAGAGGGGAAGGGGCGGACCTCATGCTTCACTGTCGTTTGAAATGCCGTTATGGTCTTTGGAAAGCGGTAGTGAACTTTTTTTGCTTCCTTCACTATGCACTGTCTATGATTTCAGAGCTTTTCCTGCCCGCCTCCCCACTGCCACAACTACCACCTTAAATGTTGGAGATCACACACCACTAACAAAATGCACTTTCCCCTTGGCGCGCCTGTAATGTCACCACTTCATGTATTTATCCAGTTTGTTCCTGTTTAGTCACTCTGGTACATGTCAGTGTCAATATTGTCTGTTTTCAGTAGCAAGCTTCTAGAGGGCTGAAAGCACACCTCATTTAATTTGCTTTGTGCCATGGAACACTACACGGAACTGTGCATTTATTAAGTGCTTGTTGATTTTGATTCTGTGCAGATTTTGGTTGCACGTAATGTTTTAGGATCCATCTTTTGTTTTACCCCCTTGGGTGAAGATGCAATGATCTCAGCTTCTAATTCTGTTAGCAGGTTAGGGCCAAAGCACAGATAGCATGCTATGCTACACCCTTCTTTTCATAGAAGTGTGGTTGACCATATCATTCTCAGTGTCTTATGGTTATTAGTTCAACAGATTCAAACTGCTTGATTCTTGATTTCAAACTGCTGAGAGTTGGAGGTAGTTCTTTATGAGGGTGAGAACTGCTCAGTGAAGGCTGATGAGGTGTGATTTAAGAACCTACAAGGACTACAGTGTCAGGAGAAGAACCACATACCTCTGTGGGTGTCAGTAGCTCCTGGGAGGTTTGGGTCAGTTTATGCATGTGTGTGCGCTCAGTTGCTTCCTTGTGTCTGACTCTTTGTGACCCCATGGAGTAGCCCACCAGGCTTCTCTGTCCATGGGATTCTCCAGGCAAGAATACTGGAGTGGGTTGTCAATCCCTCTTCCAAGGGATCTTCCCAACCCAGGGATCAAACCTGCATCTCCTGTGTCTCCTGCGTTGCAGGTAGATTCTTTACTGCTGAGCCACCAGAGAACTGTGGTGCTGGAGAAGACTCTTGAGAGTCCCTTGGACTTCAAGGAGATCAAACCAGCCAGTCCTAAAGGAAATCAATCCTAAATATTCCTTGGAAGGACTAATGCTGAAGCTGAAGCTCCAGGACTTTGCGAAGAGCCAACTCATTAGAAAAGATCCTGATGCTGGGAAAGATTGAAGGCAGGAGGAGAAGGGGATGACAGAGGACAGGATGGTTGGATGGCATCACTCACTTAATGGACATAAGTTTGAACAAGCTTCAGGAGATGGTGAAGGACAGGGAAGCCTGGCATGCTGCAGTCCGTGGGGTCGCAAAGAGTCGAACATGACTGAGTGACTGAACAACGGCAGTCACCACCAGGGACGCCCCCTGGTCAGTTCACACCTGAGCGCAATGCAGGGAGGATTGGTGCTTGGAAAACTGCAGCCCCAAACATTCTCTGATTGTGCTCAGCCCACCTATACCATAGGGAGAAGAGTCCAGTGTAGCAAAGTAGTAAGAGTCCCCCATTTAGAGTGGCCCAAGGAGAGGCCCAGTGCCCTCCCTTGATCTCACATCCCTGCTTGTGACAGAGGTCATTTCCAGGGGTGAAAGACCCCAGCTTACACCCCCACAGCAAGGCGCCCATGCACTTGAGATACAGAACGGTCACTGTGGGAGGAAACTTGCTTGTGCTCCCCTGAGCCAGAACATGCAGAAATGATCCACTAGACAGGATAATTAAGCAGAGAAGGAGCCCTTGTATTCATTTCCTGTGGCTGCTGTAACAAATGACCATGTTCCAGGTGACTTAAAACAGTAGAACGTTTCCTCTCACAATTCTGGGAGCCAGAGGTCTTGAAATTAAGGTGTCAGCAGGGTTGGTTCTTTATGGAGACTCCGAGGAAGACTCTGAGTCCCATGCCTCTTTCCTAGCTTCCGGTGGCTGCCAGCAACCTTTGACTTTCTTTGGCTTGTAGACCCATTAGTACACTTTTTACCTTCATCTTCACATAGCTTCTCCTTTCTGTGTCTTTATGTGGCCTTCTCTTCCAGGATGATCTCATCTAGAGATCCTTACCTTAATTACATCTCAAAGACCCTTTTCCCATATAAGGTCACGTTCCCAGGTTTCAGGTGGACATATTTTGAAGGCCACCATTCAACCCACTGTAGCCCTCAAAGGGACAACTATTAGTAGTAACCTGGGAGGAGAAAGAAAGATAAGAAAGGTATTGCAAGTTTGAATGCCTACAAAAGAATAGGCACAGTACTTTACGTGTGTGATTTTAAACTATTGCTGTAAGATGGGTGAAGCTAACAGTGAAATTTTTTATGTGAAAAGAAGTTCAAAAGCATAGAGTGTCCTGAAAAACTTTTCAGTAAAATTGAAGGCTGAGCCATCATCCAACGTTGGAAGATTTGGAGGGGGAGGAGACTTGGAGAATACAGAAAAAACCCAAACAGCCAGGAAAATATAGAATAATGTGTTAATAGATTAAAAAGTATTGCAGAGAAGTAGGGAAGCCCCTTTGGAATTTGTGTTTTTAACAGGTCCTTTTAGCCCAGTTTTATGACTGCTTAGTAGTACTTGTCACTTGGGAATGGAAAATCTGACCTGTGGTGACCTAGAGTTGAGAGTTGGTTTGAATAGTCAAATGAGGAGGATGCTCCAAGAGATTAAAGAAAGCGTCAGTTGAATTAGCTGAAAGGGCTTCCCAGGTGGTGCTCATGGTAAAGAATCTGCCTGCCAAAAGAGGTGATGCAGAAGACATGCATTCGATCTCTGGGTCGGGAAGATCCCCTGCAGTAGGAAATGGCAACCTGCTCCAGCATTCTTGCTTGGAAAATTTCATGAATAAAGGAGCCTGGAGAGCTATAATCCATAGGGTTGCAAAGAGTTAGACGTGACTGAGCGCCCAGAGAAGGTAGTGGGTGGATAGGGGAGTCAGCTGGAAGTGGGATGATGGATAAGGCAAGGGAGGGTCCAGGGTTTTAGGGATGGGTGAACACAGTGGATATGGAGGAGACGCAAGGGCCTTCTCACCCTGGGAAGAAGAAACCTAGGAGGTGGAGAGTTCTGAATGATTCCGAACCAGGTGGCTTCCTGTTGAATGGATCTATTCAACAGTAGAATAGAGAGTAAGGACAATAATTCTTATATAAAGAATTCAAGAAAATGAAAGTCATAGTCCCCTTTTTGCCCTTGCTTCAAATTATGTATAAATGGTGTCTCTAGAGAAATGGCATGTCAGTCTGTTGCACATTTAACAAATCCTGGATGAGTGTTCTGGGACCCCTGAGACCTTGCATTATGACCAGCCGGCTTAGTGGGGATAATATTTTGAACTGGTATTCAATTTACTTTCCCTTTCTTTTAATTCTTGTTGCCCTGGGAGTCTCCCCCATTGAGCTGAAGGATTCCATTACTTCAGGGGGAGGACAGAGTGTGGCCTAAGACAAAGAAGACATTGTTTGGCTTCTGACTTCCAAAACAGGACCTTGAAGCCTGTTTCAGCAACCAGAGTTAGCCCAGGCCTTCGTTTAAGAGAGGCAAGCTTTGTTAGCGGAAAATGATTTGTGGATTCCGAGGAGCCGGGTCTCAGAATACGTGGCATGTATTGTACAGAGAAGCTGCCAGCAGGAGCAAATGCCTTCCTGGGTTGGAGGATGGAGGTGGCAGAGGTTTGGAGGAGACTCGACGTCCCCCGCTCCAGGAGAATCTGCAGGGAAAGAGCACGTGTACCCTGTACCCCTACCTGGAACTCTGGAAGGAAGCCACAATGGAGTGGACCCTGCCCTGGGGCACATTTAGGCAGAAACAGCCCTGAGCTGATATTCCTTCCCCCTGTTTTCCAAAGCTTATACATGGTGTAGGATAAATCGCAACAATCCTTGGACAGCTGTGGAGGTGCTATGAGAGCTGGGCGGGGGCATCCCAGGGTCAGGACGAAGAGGGCACAGAATAAACTGGGTCAGTCCCACTGCTGAGGACTGGCTGGGATTGGGGCAGCAAATTTCCACCAATCATGTCAGCAGAACCAGGCCAGCTCGCAGAACAAAGGGATGAGACATCCCAGGGAGGCCAGGGAGGGCTTGGAGGGCAGAGGGGAGACGAAGTCCTCACCCCATCATGTGGGGGTCTGTAATCAGCCCCTCGGGGGAAGGAGGGAGAGGGAAGGAACACAGCCCTGAGAGGCAATCTGGGATGAGCTCAATTTGACTAATTGCCCTGAAGGAGCGAAATTTTTAAATCTGAAGAGCAAGTTATCTTACAGTAGCAAGATGGGTTTTTTTTCCCTATGGTAGGCAGAAATGCAGTGGTCATGATCAAGTTGAAATCAGCTATGAAAAATGTGCACAGCTGGGTAGTAATTATAAATTTCAAACCTTGCATATTGCATTTGAGCTGTGTTTTAACAGGATGATCATGGTGATGATGGTGACAATGGTCCTGGTGGCAAATTTGCCTACTTGTATTCTTGTAGTATACTTTTCCCTTGTGTAAATTGTAAGTCTACCTGTACTTGGTTCATTCTGGGCAAGAAGTGAAAAGATCTGTGCTCTCAAGGACAATCAGAATTGTCCACTGGGTATTCCAAAGTTTAGTGAAGATTTGGACTTTGCATGGTTTAACTAGTGGCACTTCTTCTCAGGGTCCTCGGTTGCCATGGAGTCCGGTCAGTGCAAAGTATTAGAATTTCAGGCTTTTCTCTAATGAACTTGGCTGTGATGATGGAGACTAGAAGATCATTTTTACTGGGTGTGAGCCTTCATATCTTAAAGGTATCAAGGTGAATCCTGGAAATTACACTCTCTGACTGACTATAATGGGAGAAGCTCTTCATTTTTATTCAATCCTCATGTACTAAATAAAGCATGAGTTTATAAAGGGATTCATTTCCAAGTATAATTCATAAATAGTTATCAGAACACTCAAATGAGGTGGGGGCGGGGGGACCAGTTAGCTCTTTTTAGATACATTTTAATCTCTCTTTGACATTCATAAGAGGATGATGCTGCATTTAAGAAGATGTTTTAAAACCTGCTGTTTCTTGAAATGCCTAGTAATTTTGGAAGGGAAAGCTTTAGTCTTGCTTTAAAAAGCATATGTTTGGTGGGGCGGAGTGAGGTGGGAAGTTGCCTGTTAAGATGCTGCTTATGTGTTTTCCTACTTGAAAATTATGGTGACATGTAAATACATCTCACATTTCCCTCATCTGTCAAGCATAGCCAAGGGAGCAAGAAATGGGGAACTATAACCACTGTTTGACAGGAGTCACTGAAATAGTTTAAATTATAGAACTTAAAAAAATGTTGATTAACTGATACCACTTCCATAATATTTTTAACCTATGAAATAGTTCCCTTCAATATCTCAAAATAGAATTTTTAAAAATTAAAAACATGTCTCAGATGTTAGAGGGGGAAAAAAAAACTTTTTATATCGTTGATATAAACAACAAAAAGAACATAAGACAGTAACTGTTCTTGGTACATGGGGCTTCTCAGGTGGCACAGTGGTAAAGAATATGCTTGCCAGTGCAGGAGACATGGGTTCAGTCCCTGTGTCAGAAAGATTTCCTGGAGGAGGGCATGGCAATATCCTTTAAAGTTGTGTTTTATAGTTAATATTTGAAACTGTTGCTATCTTCAATTGGCATTTACATATACATAATATTTTTAACAGAAAATAGCATTTTCTACAGATGCACATAAGCTCAGAGCAAATTCTGCTAAATGGAGGCTTTTCTCAAAATAGCATTTTCCCCCCATACTGAAATGTGTACATATTTTAGCCCAAATATTTTCACAAGTCTTTTATCCCCACTCAGGATTCTTATCACCAATAAATATTTGTTATAAGGCAAAACTCATGAAAATAAATTCCTCTTTGGTACTTTTAAATGCTTTATCACATTTAGATGACACAAAATTATAGATCATTCCTAATTTCACTCCATTGTAGTACGAATATAAATGTATCTGATTAAAACCAGGAACATCATCAAAATATTGCCACAAGTTTAGATGCTCCAAAACATCTGTGACCCTATTTTTGGATTAAAACTTGGACACTGAATTCTCTAATGTGGTTAGTGCCTTCCTTTGCTCTTGTTGGGATAAATTTTAACATCTTCCTATTTGTAAGCCTTGTTTTCAGTAACTGCACTTGGTTAAATGCTTTTTAAAATCTGAAATGTTTTGGCACTTCATTCCCTACTTTGAGCAAAGATTTCCAACTGTTTTGAAACAGAACACACCCCAACTTCACAGCATTCATCCACATACCATCACAACACACTTAGGTTGATTTAGAGAATCATTTCTCAAACATTTCTAAAGCCTAGTTGATGGTGACAGGCAGCAAAATAGAAGATGTGTACTTACAATGCCGCAGTGTTTTTTGTATTCACAAAAACACTTGATCACAAAAATTTCATAGTTCAATTTTTCTGTTTGCAAGAGAATCCGTAGATGTAGCAATTACAGTTTGTTAGGATATAGCCACTTGTTGAATGCAGTTATGAATTAGGTGTACGCCATACCCACTTCATATAACTTTCTGCCCATAGGTTTCTTGATTTAGTAAGGAAAGTTATTTATCAGATCAGATCAGTCGCTCAGTCGTGTCCGACTCTTTGCGACCCCATGAACCGCAGCACGCCAGGCCTCCCTGTCCATCACCAGCTCCCGGAGGTCACTCAGATTCGCATCCATCAAGTCAGTGATGCCATCCAGCCATCTCATCCTCTGTCGTCCCCTTCTCCTCCTGCCCTCAATCCCTCCCAGCATCAGAGTCTTCTCCAATGAGTCAACTCTTCGCATGAGGTGGCCAAAATACTGGAGTTTCAGCTTTAGCATCATTCCTTCTAGAGAAATTCCAGGATTGATCTCCTTCAGAATGGACTGGTTGGATCTTCTTGCAGTCCAAGGGACTCTCAAGAGTCTTCTCCAACACCATAGTTCAAAAGCATCAATTCTTCGGCGCTCAGCCTTCTTCAGGGTCCAGCTCTCACATCCATACATGACCACAGGAAAGACCATAGCCTTGACTAGGCGAACCTTTGTTGGTAAAGTAATGTCTTTGCTTTTGAATATGCTATCTAGGTTGGTCATAACTTTCCTTCCAAGGAGCAAGCGTCTTTTAATTTCATGGCTGCAGTCACCATCTGCAGTGATTTTGGGGCCCAGAAAAACAAAGTCTGACACTGTTTCCACTGTTTCCCCATCTATTTCCCATGCAGTGATGGGACCAGATGCCATGATCTTCGTTTTCTGAATGTTGAGCTTTAAGCCAACCTTTTCACTCTCCACTTTCACTTTCATCAAGAGGCTTTTTAGCCCCTCTTCACTTTCTGCCATAAGGGTGGTGTCATCTGCATATCTGAGGTTATTGATATTTCTCCCGGCAATCTTGATTCCAACTTGTGTTTCTTCCAGTCCAGCATTTCTCATGATGTACTCTGCATATAAGTTAAATAAACATGGTAACAATATGCAGCCTTGACGTACTCCTTTTCCTATTTGGAACCAGTCTGTTGTTCCATGACCAGTTCTAACTGTTGCTTCCTGACCTGCATACAGATTTCTTAAGAGGCAGATCAGGTGGTCTGGTATTCCCATCTCTTTCAGAATTTTCCATAGTTTATTGTGATCCACACAATGTGTGGATCACAATAAACTATGGAAAAGTTATTTATAGCATTACAAAATTTGTATTCTGCAAAAACAACATCTTATTTTAACCTTTTGACCAATTAACAGTTGTATTCACACTAGCATGAGATATTCCACCTGTGACAGAATGAACTTTCACAAGCTTTATTTTGATCCTAGGAAATAGATGGGGGAAAAAAATAAAACCATAATCGAAATTAATGGATTTTTCTGTTTAAAACACCTGTTAATACTAACTTACAACTGGAATCATTTGTATGTTTTTTTCTTCTGCTAATGAAGCCAATAAATTAAAGGTATCACTTCACTTTTCCAATGTGCACCAAAAAAAACTGAACTCAGAAATAAGCAGAATCAACATAGAATAGCAGTCATTTGATCCAAAGGAGAAGTCATGCTTCCTAGAGTGCTGGCAGTGAGCCTTCCATAGCTCTCTGTATTAAATTGTCATCCTTGGGCACAGTCTTATTACAATAACTGTTATGTTAACATTTGCGGTAGCTACTGATGCTTCCTTAGCATCAGTATATTGTATTAGTACATACGGACTTACAGAGTGAATAATATCAGTGAGGCTCCCATGCTTGATAATATCAGAGAACATTTTGTATGAGCTCACATTCATTATCAACTTTCTTAAAAAGGCAAAAATTTAATTTTTCATTTAATTTGTTTTTTTTTCTTTTTCAGCCCATTGTTGCTAAAGGGGATATTGCAAAGTAGAATATCAATAAATGACAAAAACACTGTCATGAGCACATTCACATCATTTTTGAAAAGGTCCGTTTCCTGCAAATATTTCATGTACACCTAACCTGTAATTTTCTGTTTCCCATGGATGCTTCTGACCAATGTTTTGTGCATCTCTGGCCGCAGTGTGGTTAGCACAGCTGGTCAGTGCATCCGGTGTGTGGAGGGGTCTGCCAGGGGAGAATGCGAGGTGTTAGCTGCTCTGGCTGCTCATGTCCAAGTGCTCTTTATTTTATTGGTGAGCATCCTACCTGTTTTCCTTGAAAGAGAGGTATTTACTGCAGCCAAGACTGGAAAAGGACAGGAAAACAGATGGATTGTCGTTGGTTACCATTCTGACTTAATCACATGGTAGGATGAAAATTCTCTTCCCCATGTAATTGTCTCATCACTAGTAGGCAAGACCATGGCTGAATCTGGAAAAGCCAAGTGGAGGCTGCATGCTCAGTCACATCTGATTCTTTGCAACCCCATGGATTGCAGTTTGTCAGGCTCTTCTGTCCATGGGATTTTCCAGGCAAGAATACTGGAGTGAGTTGCCATTTCCTAGTTCAGGGGATCTTCCTGACCCAGGGATCGAACCTGCATCTCTTGGGTCTCCTGCATTGGCAGGTAGATTCTTTACCACTGAGCCACCAAAGTGGAAGTTACCAAACCCAATCTTGGTGCTTTTTACTGCAACTCTTAATAACAGTCCTTGGTTTAAACAAATGAAACATCTGGACAAACCTTCATCTGATGGGCTGCAGGGGCAATGGGTATAATCTAGTGCTTTCACAGATAAGCCAGGACCTAAGGTCACCCAGGCTTCCTGGTGGTTTAGTCAGTAAAGAGTCTTCCTGCAAGACAGGAGACCACCTACAATGCAGGAGACCTGGGTTTAATCCCTGGGTCAGGAAGATCCCCTGGAGAAGGATATGGCAACCCACTCCAGTATTCTTGCCTGGGAAATCCCATGGACAGAGGAGCCTGGTGGCTACAGTCCATGGGGTCGCAAAGAGCTGGACACGAATGAGCGACTAAACCACCTCAAGTCACCCTAGTCAGAGATCACATTTGTCTGTTTCCTACTGTCCTCCTTTGGCCAGACTGTTCTGATAAGCCTGCCGCTCTGCCCTCCTATATTGCTAGCTTCCAGTCCCACCGCTGAGTGAGCTTTTTAAAAGTCCTTGTGAGAACACATTGCTGGGTAACACCCCTCAGTATTGTCCTCTTGAGCTGGAATAGTTGAACTCTTCACTGTAGCCCAGGGAGCCTCTTAAGCATCCACCCACCCAGCTGGCCCTGTAGATTTTAAGCTTCCAGGTGCCGCATACCTTGCCTGTCTATTCTCTTTGCCAGGGTGGTTCATGAGAGCCACTCAATACACTTTCTCGAAGGAGTGAATATGATTTGAGTCGATGAAAGGAAAACAGAAGAAGTATCTTGTTAATCCATGGGGATAAGGAATGCAAGTCTAAATCTCTACGTCCTAAATATTATTTCTATCTCTGATAACAGAGTTGGACAGCAGAATGTAACAGGACTACATCCTTCTTCTCCACCATCAGAGGTGTTATGATGCCTACAAACCTACAAACCATTCAGATTCTCAGTTTCCCATCCTCCCCACCCCCCACCCCTTCTCTCAACCCAGGGAGAAAAGTGTGAATTCTAGTGCGCCTATTGTTTCCTCTAGCATGAGGCCAGAAATTTTGTTTGGCGTATACTTGGTGTATGTGGCAAGGAAAGGTGCTTTTCTGATTGATTTGGGGAAAATGGGGCCACATGACGGTGATGGTGGAGAAGTACTTTGAAATCACGATTTTGAGATCTGTGTTCTTACATGACTGCTTTCTGTTGGATCTCTCTTTAAAACATACTGCCGTTCAGTTTCATCATGAATGCCTTTCCAAGGACAGTAAATGGTTTTACACACTATGACATCGTTTCCATGGCAACTAATGTATTTTAGCAAAGAGAGAGACTCTGCTAGAAGTAGGCTAAAAAGGACAAATACAGAAATGGCACAGTGTAAAATGTGGGACAATGTGTGTTGTAGTAAAGATTTTTTTTTTTTTCTGACTTCTTGTTTAGGAAAACCTGTGTAAGTAGATCCTGGTTTCTTAACTCTTAGTAGTAAAATGTTTACTGTACCCAACATGATCTAATATTCTGCTGACACAGTTTCTTTATTTAGTACTTGGGTTTTTTGTTGTTGTTGTTGTTGTTTTTTGCTTGCTTGTCTGTTTGCTTTAACATGTTGTTCGTTCCATTAACATACAACATTTGTAATTTCACCCATTTTTAAATGATGAAACTTCATGTTCACCTCAAGTTTTCCTGTGGTAGCCACCTTACATCTCTGCTGCCCTTAATGACAGCACCTCTGTGGAGGGCTATCTCCACTACCTGTCTCCACATAGCATCTGTTAAAAAAAAGAATCAAAGTCATTCCAAGCAAGATTTTACCCCACCACTTGCTCCAGTTACTCACCTCTCATCCTCTAAGGTTATTACAATTTAGCTCTTGGATTTTTCAGAAGCTAACATGTAAGTGTAAGTATGACTGACTGTTAGTTGCTCAGTTATGTCTGACACTTTGAACCCCATGGACTGTAGCCCAGCAGGCTCTTCCATCCATGGGATTTTCCAGGCAGGAACACTGGAGTGGGTTGCCATTTCCTTTTCCAAGGGATCTTCCCAACCCAGGTATCAAACCTGGGTCTCCTGCATTGCAGGCAGACTCTTTATCATTTGAGCTTCAGGGGTTATAAGTATACATTTCAAATAATTCCACAAAGCATCAAGCCTCATGTGTGAGCCTTTGTGTAAACCTAGTTTTAAGAAAGTAAGGGATTGGGTTACTCTGCTTTGTGCGCCTGAATGTGCTTGGACTTTTTGTTGTATGATAACAAAATGCTCTTAAGTAAACCCCAAATGGTGGGCAGATAACAGTCAGTTTCCTATTTAACAGGAAAAGAAGCCAAGGGAACACTCTCATGACTTAGATAGCAAACCAGTCTCTGGGATGGATGAGGGATGATACCCTCATTTATCTTTTGTTGGACCACATGGTGGATTTAAAAAATTCAAACCAACATTTAAAAATTGAGCACTTTTATATAAAAACTGAGATTTCCAGCCTCTCTTGAAAAAAAAAAAAAACAGGGAGGTCTGGCCAAGCCTGCCTTCCGTCCTGACAACAGCCTGCCCAGGCAGCATTGCAGCTGTCCTCTTGGAATGGAGCAGGGTTCTTCTGCTCACCCCAGCCCCATCTCACATGCTCCATTCATTCCTTTTACCTGCCTGGCTGCTGTGGGTTGTTTAATATGTGACTGTTGCTGTACCCTCTCCCTTTGCCCAATCACAAAGCAAATAAATAGCAGAGCTAGGAGCAGAACTTGGTTTCCAAGCCAACTGCTTCCTCCCTGGCTGTGTACCAAAATTCTGTGTGTTGGAGCGTAATTCGTAGTTACTGGTGAGAGGGATCATTAAGAAGCGGAGGCTATGCTTTGCACCTTACTGCTTGCAATAGAGCCTGTGGTTAATTGTACCAGGCACATTGTTCATATTTGGGGGGGCCTTCCCCTTCTGTTTCTCTCCGAAGGTTGTATGTGCTGTTGGTTGTGATGGGCAAGATGGCAGTGCTCCACTAGTGTTAACATTTCTGTGTGCATAGAAACATAGGCAAGAGGTGGAAAGCTCCAACATCGTAACAGTGGTTCCAGAGTTTCTAGATTTTTCAGTGAGGTGCATGATTATTTATATAAAAGAAATAAGAAGGGGGTAGTAGCCCAAAGTGTGTCTGACATCGGCCAAGCCCCATGACATCTTCCCAATTGTAAGAGGCTCAAGGGTGTCCCCAGCCACTTTTGCTGTCCTCTCCCAGACTCACCTTTTCCTTTGAATTCCTTCTGGGTCCCCTTGATTTCAGGGAGCTGAAGACACCCTTGAGGGTGGCATCCATTTGTCCCCAAGCTCTTCACTGCCCTACACCCCTCACCACTTTGAACATGTACTCATCACTATGCCCTTTCTAGGGGTGGGTAAGATGAGAGAAGAGTTGCAGGTGCCACCGCCTCAAACCTTCTTAGAAGGTTCATGTGTACAGGAAAACACAGGAGGAGAATGAGCTTGTCTGGGACTAGAAGGAATGGCCAGAGGTGGGGGGGAATTTATTTTTCCCAGGGAAACGGAGTAATGAGGAATACTCCACAACGAAAGGCCTGTCTGACCAGGGTCCTGTCCTGGGGCCAGCCCCAGCTGGGGGCTGCACAGCAGAGCAGGGTGCCCTGCGTGTCTGCTTGCAGCTGTGGAGGCCCCAGGCACCCACTGTGAGAGTGGGCCTGTTCCTAGGTTGCAGGCAGGGAGCCAGGGACTGCCCCCTCACCAGAGAACATTGAAGCGCTTCTGTGTGCACTCTGTATGTGTCTCAGCTTTCTTTGGAATTGTGGCAGAGTCTGGCCCTGCCTGGTCTTTTTGTGCCTTGGATCCTAAGTTAAGAATAACCGAAGGAACAGTGCCCCTGTTGACACACTTAATATGGAAGCTGCTATCAAATGGCCATTTTATCCTTGATGGCCACTGACATCACACCACGTACAGCTCTGAGTTCTCACTTGAGTTCTGATTGAATAGAGCTGTGATCGTTGGAGCAGAAAGAAGCCATTCAGACGTGAATATATGGAGACGTGTCTAGTAACGTGCAGATGTTTTTTGGCAGGTCAATAAATATTTTAAGTCTTTTGCAAGTAGTGAAAAGGGTTGAATTGAGAATAGAGGAGATTCTGTGGCAAGAGAAAAGTATACCTCATTTCTCTCTCAATCTTCCATTTCTTAATCAAACAAAAGCCCGAGCCACAATTTAAATCTTGGCTACATCATGGCCCTTCGTATCTTATTCAAGACGTGATTATGATTCTAATGTATTGAATCTTGGTTTCTTGGTCACATTTTTCAAGTAAAAAGGAAACACTGGGTAACATTAAAAGTAACAGCCGAATCTTCAGAATGGATCTTTGTCACTTATTTATAGCTAAAGACATGGGACTAAATTGAAAAAACAGGTCATCTTCTGGGTACATGGGTGTATGCGGCATGTGGGCGCACCCTGGATTTATAACCCCCTTCCTTCCCCAGCACCCTCCCCGCTCCTACGTGCAGGAGGTGGCAGGTCGGCCTGATTCAGTGCAGCAGTTTCATTTCCTTCATTTCTGTGTTCAGTTCTTCATTAGTCACCCTGCCCCTCTCCACCCTTCACACCTCCATCCACAGAGGTGGCACAGGTCCCCTTTGTGTTGCTGGCACGGTACTTACTCACTGCCATTCTGGCCGCAGACAAGCTGGTGTTCCATTGGAGAGGCAGGGACCAGTCCTACCTGAAGTGCTATAGGCACATGGAGGAGAGGAAATCCAATTCTTCATAGAAGTAGGGCCAGAGGGGAACAAGAGCAGAAAGGTAGTTCTGTCCTGGGCCCTGAAGGCCAATCAGGAGAGGTTGCTACTTACCCAGCAGAGTGAGTGAGATGGAATGAGGATCCTTAGTCCGGGGCCAGGAATATGCTGGGGCTTCTATCTGTTTTTCTACCCTTTCCTGAGAGAGAGGTGGGTTGAAAATATACTAGTGGGTGCAGATGTGTGCCCCTCACTGCCCGACTTCTAAACTGGCATACACTGTCTCTTACCACCTGGCCTCTGCCTTAGCTTCCCACCTTTCTCCCTCTAGCCTCCCACTGTCTGCACCCACCCCATGCCCTGCACACTGTCAAGCCTCTTGCCATTCTCCAAACATGTGGCCAGTGTCCCTTTGCCAGGTCAGGGTATTCCTCTGCTGGCACTGTCCTTTCACAGGGTATATGGTAGGTGCCCTGGCATCTGAAATAGGAGAGCAGGAGGGGTGGGATGGGGGTGGCTGTATCAAGAAGAAGCTCGAAGTTGAGGGCTTCTCAGTATTATTTTTGGAGTTTCTTCTAAAAAGAAAGATCTTTGTGTATCCCCCCAATGATGGAGGACTTGAGCTGATCTAGAGAGTGGGGAGGATTCATTTTGGGTCCAGGCCTCATCCTTCAGCTTCCCTTCCTGCAGTTGATCACACATTTGCAGCGTTTATGGATCTGCCTTTTCCACTGGGGGAATCTGGGTCACTTCAGCCATGTTCTCAAACAAAGTATCAGAACTACTTCAGCAGGAAGAACAAAAGCATGGACCATGCCCTAATGCCCAGAAGCCCACGATTGGGGGCTTTTATATGGAAATAGTCAACTATTTATATGGAAATAGTCAACTATTTGGGCTTCCCTGGTGGCTCAGATGGTGAAGAATCTGCCTGCAATGCTGGAGATCTGGGTTCGGTCCCTAGGTCAGGAAGATCCCCTAAAGAAGGGAATGGCAACCCACAATATTCTTGCCTGGAGAATTCCATGGACAAAGGAGCCTGGCAGGCTACAGACCATGGGGTTGCAAAGAGTCAGACACGACTGAGCAAATACGCTGAAAGGTGAATAATTGGTCAGTTTTTTTAATGTGAAAGTGAAAGTGTTAGTCGCTCAGTCCCGTCTGACTCTGCAACTCCGTGGACTATATAGCCTGCCAGACTCTTCTGTCCATGTAATTCCCCAGGCAAGAATATTGGATGGTTTGCCATTTCCTTCTCCAGGGGATCTTTCATACCCAGGGATTGAACCTGAGTCTCTGGCATTGCAAGCAGATTTTTTACCATCTGAGTTACCAGGGAAGCCCTTTTTAAATATAGGAGTCATTGAAATAAAATATTACCTCTATTTCATCTAAGTATTTGATGACCAAAATTTATTTGTTCTGTACTTTTCAGAAACAGCCTTTATTTAAGAATGGTATAACTGGTTTTTAAAAAGCTAAAGCTACTCTTCATTCAAGATGGGTTGTCATATGAATTTTACTTTCAGGCAATTCTATTTCATCCACCCGTATTCTCTTTGAAACAATGGAGCTGGTGCCTAAAAATATCTCAGGCTGTGTGTGCTTGCTGTGAGTCTTTGAAGTTGACGCTGTGACATCCTTCTGGTTTCTGGCTGCGGGATGGTGCATATATGTATTGTCTTTGTTAATTAACTCCGTCTGTTTAGTAAGCCTGAAAAAGAAATTGGATGATGCTGCATGTGTGTACGTATGGATAAGATTCTTTGTGTAGTAGTGAGCCAGCAGCTGCAAGTGGGTTTTCAGTTTTCCTTTTAGTACTGATTGTTAAAGAGCCATGGAGTGAAGGCTCATTCTTTCAGAGCATGTTGCTGAACTTGGTACCCTCTGAGGTTGCTATTGTGCTGTGTACATGGGAGAGGCCAAGTTTCCTCACTGCTTTGGATGAGGATAATGATTCTCCACCTGCTCTTTCTGTGGCAGATGAAGGCAGCCCTCACCTGGCAAATTAGAACATTCTACTTTATAAGTCATAATGCTGCTGCTGCTGCTGCGTCAATGCAGTTGTGTCCAACTCTTTGCAACCCCATGGACTGTAGCCCACCAGGCTCCTCTGTCCATGAGATTCTCCAGGCAAGAATATTGGAATGGGTAGCCATTCCCTTCTGCAGGGAATCTTCCCAACCCAGGGATCAAACGCTTGTCTCTTAGGTTTTCTGCTTTGGCAGGCAAGTTCTTTACCCCTAGCACCACCTGGGAAGTCTATATACCAGAATGACAGCCTTCCTAAACCTCTTCATAATTATTTAAGAATGGACATCAGTCTTCTCTGTATAGATAGATGTTCCCTTTGGTGAAAAGTTCTTATAGTACTGACTGACTCTGCAGGTTATAGAGAGGCCAGTTGAAATTTCTAGAAAGAGAGAATTCCTTTTTCTTTTTTCTTTAACAGATCAACACTGTCTAGACCCCCAGTGGGGGAGCCAGAAGAGAAGGCATGTATTGCCTAGTGGCGTTTGGTAGGATAAGACAGTGTGTATCAGAAGCCAGGAAGAGATGGGGCTGTGGGTTGCCCAGGCACAGACTGTGGTGAACTCATTAGCCCATTCTCTCCCTCCAGCCTCTGTGCTGCTTCTCTTGCATGTCTGCAGTGAGTTCATGATTTGAATGCCCATCTGCAGAAGACAATATATCAGTTTCTAATTCTCTTCCCCATGGTCATTTTTTTCTTCCCTTCATTCTGAGTCATCTTTGATTAAAACAAAGATGTGACTGTTAATTATGTAGTCTTCCAAATAGTGTAAAAATTCTTTTGTGTGTGTATGAAGGGGGATGATTTTGATGGGGTTGATAATTTATGATGGGGGTATTTTAAACCATGGGCCAGAAAGAAAGATGCTAAGAATCATACTAAAAGCAAGTTTGAGTCTCTACTAAGGTAGGAAAAATTGTTTCTGCTTTTTTTTCCTGCAGATTTTTCAAACCTTTTACTTTCTACCCTGACATATTGTCATCAACATAATTCCATTCAACTATTTTTATTGTTCTTTTTAGGCACCTTATTAAAACAGAAGCTTTGTTCAAGCAGCTAGAATCACAAAGAATAAATGAGGTATTGGAACACAGTATTGGCAGGTTGTAGGCAGTGTACTGGTAAAGAATTCACCTGCAATGCAGGAGACCCCAGTTTGATTCCTGAGTTGGAAAGATCCCCTGGAGAAGGGATAGGCTACCCACTCTAGTATTCTTGCCTGGAGAATTCCCATGGACAGAGGAGCCTGGTGGACTGCAGTCCATGGGGTTGCAAAGAGTCAGACATGACTGAGCAACTAAGCAGCAGCAGACAGAGAGCATGAGAAATCTGGAGGTCCTGATCCTGGCATTTTAAAGATTCATGTGACGTGGGCATGGGTGCCATCAGTCAGCATCAGCTGTGCCCAGGACTTAACACAAGGTTCTAAGGTGATCTCGGGACTAGATTTCCATGCACAAGTTGTGCAGGCTGCTGGGTTGGCAAAGCCTCTTGGAGAGGGTCTCCCAAGCTGATGGGAAAGCAGGCCCATGCCAAAAAGCCTGTTTTGACAGTGAGGCTTGCCCGTAGTCAGACAGGAAGTGGGGCAGATAGGGTCTGGGGACTAAGGAGAGATTTAAGCCAAGAGATACGTTGAAACAAGACCTTGGGGACACATTTTTAATGTGTCCCAGCTATGGATGACTTATAGGCACTCTGAAAAAGGAGTGTGTGTGTGTGCACGCGTGCATGCATGTGTATACTCAAGATCTCCATCTCTATTTTTCCTGGTTCTGGAAACTTAAGATCTCATGCTGGCGTACTTTGGTTGTACAGGCCCAGGTCTTTGCAGTTGCAGGCAGGTGTTTGTGGCAACTGTGACTTCACAACAATTGTGTGAACAAGAAAATAAAATTGTGGGCAAATCGATTGTCTGCAGCAAGTGAAAATTCTATGGTGGTGCTTTGTGGGTGGTTTACAGGTGAGGAATGCTCAGTTCCCATGTAATTTTTGTTTTTCTTCTACAGTTTTTTGAAGAAGCAGGATGCTGATCTAGACGTGGAAAAAGTAAGTTGGCAAGTTTTGCACTAAAAGCATATGCCTTGTAAATTAGAAAGGTTTGTCCACCAGAATTAGGTCCACTTTGAACTTGGCATTGAGACTTTGAGCCCATGGGTTTCTGAGAATGAGGTTGAATTGGAGGTGGAGCTGGTGTATGATATAGAAAGCCTTAGCTTGCTTAGATGAACCTGCTACTTGCCCCTCTCCCCTTGTTTGTAACACTCAATTTTGAAAATTGTGGGAACATATGTTTTAGCTCTATGATACGTCTCCCCAGCCCAGAAATAGAACAGAACAGCTGTCCTGTGGCTGCTGAGTCTTCAAGGGCTGGTGGGGGGTGAGCAGCCCTCCAACTTCTGGTTAAGACTGGTTAAGGGAAGGTTCATTCATTGCTGGGTTTTCCTCTGCTGTCAGATGGCTGCTGTTTACCGTTGCCCTAGTTGTACCTTCAAATTGCAGTCACTGTGTGACAGGTCATGCTTTCATTCGCTTAACATTTTTTTGGTGCCCATTGGGTGCTGGACACCTTGCTGGACTCTGCCGAGACAAAAATGAATGTGAAAGACAATACACAGATAATTATTGCACAGTCTGATAGAGCTGTGCAAAAGGGTTCTGGAAGCTCCAGCTGAGGGCTGGACATCCAGAGAAGCTGCTGGAGGGAGAGGGTGTGTGAAGGAACCATGTGTTCATTCTTTCTGCAGGCTGGGTGAGTCTTCTCTGCCTGTGTTTCCCTTGCCTCCCAGGCCCCTTGGGTTCCCAGCAAAGGCTGGACTTACACAGGTCTCACTAGCCAGCTATAGGATCCTTCAGTGCCCCAGACTCCACTGACCAGTCACATGGCCTTGAGTGTAATCTTTTATTGGATCCCTGGTCAGTCAGGGACTGCCATCTCATCATTCTAGAATGACTTGGATGTTATTACTTATTTGAATTTATGTGCAAAAGAGGTTCTTTTCCTAAACTAGAGCCATTCTGTCTGCAGATAGTGCACTTTTATTTTCAAGTCAAGGAAATACAACTCTCTTAAAGCCTTGTTTGAGAACAGTTATGAGCAACCCCTGATCTTTGACCCCATGCAAACTCCCCAGCTTCTGCAGAATGATCTGTGATCTCCTTTCAACCTGGTCTTTTTAGCTCATACAAACCAAGGGACTCAAGGAAGTAAAAAGGCTCTAGTCAGAGCAAGTAGAAGGGAGCCTTTGTAGAAACCCCATGGGTTAGATCTTGACTATGGAAGCCAGAAGTCAGGAAGGACATCCCCATGCGGGTGAACCCTGTGGCCCTCCTGGGCCAGGCCAGACCCCCAGCAGCCAGAGTCTCTGGGTGTCAGGAGCCACCCCAGGGTGGTGTAGCACAGATCAGCAGAACACCCAGCAGAGATGAGGGCGGGGAGAGGGTCCAAGAAGTGCCTGGTGATGCTCCAGGCTACAGAGCCTGCCTGGCCTCATGCAGCCCAGGCCACAGTGAATCCCACAACCACAAGGCCGGGAGATCCAGCTCATGGGTGGGGTGCATCTGTCTGTGCAAGCCCACAGGCAGACCAGAGGGCTTAGCAAATGGAGTGGGGAGCCCCGAGTGGAATGAATTAAATTCTTGCTTCAGCTCTGCTGTTCACATGCTCTAAGATCTTAGACAATCTCTTTTCCTTTCTGAGACTCACTTTTCTCATCAGTAGAGAGAAAATTCCTTTTCCAGGACCAAGTAGAATTCTTCATTTTTTAACTTAAAAACACGAAACATGTTTTTTTATTGTTGTTTTCTAACTTGAGCCTTGTATCAGAAAGGAAAAGTGGTTGTTGCTGCTGCTAAGTTGCTTCAGTTGTGTCCAACTCTGTGTTACCCCATAGATGGCAGCCCACCAGGCTCCCCTGGGATTCTCCAGGCAAGAACATTGGAGTGGGTTGCCATTTCCTTCTCCAATGCATGAAAGTGAAAAGTGAAAGTGAAGTCACTCAGTCGTGTCTCAATGACCCCATAGACTGCAACCTACCAGGCTCCTCCATCCATGGGATTCTCCAGCCAAGAGTACTAGAGTGGGGTGCCATTGCCTTCTTCAAAGTGGTTGTTGGCCACAGTCTAAAGAAGACTTAATAAGGCTGGACTTGGGGTGGGAGCTCCGCAAGTGGAGTCTGATCTATTGTACTGACAGCAAGGTGTGTCTAACAGTGGGATGAACTGTGTGACTGACCCTGTTTTGGGCATTGGATGTTAGTTAGTACTGAGGGAATTTAGACTGAAAGAAGCTAAACCTGGGCTGGGAAATGCTTCTTGAGCCGAGTGAGTTTGGGCTCCTCTGAAGGGTTCTGCCCACACCCTCTCAGTCAAGTAGTTAGTGACCTGAAAAACACTTAACCACCAGAGGGGAGTTCACTATTTTAAAAGCTCTGATTCAAAGGCTTCAATTCCAGAATCTTTTTCTAATGCTCCGAGAAGGCTATTGATACGGATATGCCAAATAATCTTTTTGCCTGTGTTTATATACCTGCCAGGAAGAATCTAGTACCTCCATTATTTAAGTAAATGATACCTGTTAGCCAACCCAAGTGAAGAAAATTCACTGATGTCAGAATGTCTTTGTTTCCTAATGGATTTTTGAGTTTTCTCTTGTAGTTGAACATTTTTGTAAGGATAGAACTAGGAAAGGAAAATTAGCTTTGTTTTGACATGTCAAAGCTCAGAGATACATCAGCATACATTCTATTATTATTGTCTGTAGTTTACTGGATTTCCACCACATACTGAGTGCTTTTTATGTATGCTGCACTTCACCATTACAGCAATCTTGTGAGGTGACCATGTCCCTTACCATGAGTTGCTTAAGGCACCATAGTAGTAGCAAGGATTCTAGTCATACTTATCCAGTCCAAAGCCTTCTCTTTCTCATGCCCCTTCTTACCTTGGAATTGATATAGTGTTCAATGTATCTTTTAATATTTTCTATTGTGATAAAAGTCACATAATATAAAACATTACTATTTTAACCATGTTTAACTCTATAGTTCAGTGGCACTAAGTACAACCATCACCATCATCCGTCTCCCAAATTTTTCACCTTCCTAAAATATACTCTGTTCCCATTAAACACTAAATCCCCACCCTCTCTCCCCACCTCACCTCCATCCCTCTGACATCTACCAATATACTTCCAATTCTGTGAATTTGACTGTTAAGACAGTACATTTGTGTTATCTCCTTTTTAAAAGTTTTATGAGTAAGTTGTAAAAAAGCAATGTGACTTTCTAGAGAGGTCTTCCTTGACTCCCAGTCTGGCTGGAGGCGTAGTTATTTGTACAATAGCCATCTAATATCTTTTTCCTCCTGGAATGGAGCCTTCAGTCTGAATTCTTCATGTATGAAGCCTAGAGCCTGCACCTAGTATACCTTCTTAAGGTGTTGAATGCCACATGACCAAATTGAGGGGTAATGAGACCCAATGAAAGCTACCTTGGTAGGTAGAAAAGTTAAAAACTTTATTGTATACCCCAGAAATCATGTTTCTCTTCTCCAGCTATGGGTTTTATCTGTGGAAATCATACTTGTTAATAGCATTATATGGAGATAGGATGATCATTCCCTATCCTCAAAAGTACAGTTTCAGGCAGACAAACGAATAGATAATTCTTAGAATGAAGTCATCTGGGCAAGTAAAGCAAGTCTAAAAGGAGCAGTAAGAACACAAGGGAAACATTAAACTTTTTTTTTCCCCACAAAATCTTATAGAATTATTGAGAAATGTACTTCTGAGTATCAGATCAGATCAGATCAGATCAGTCGCTCAGTCGTGTCCGACTCTTTGCGACCCCATGAACCGCAGCACGCCAGGCCTCCCTGTCCATCACCAGCTCCCGGAGGTCACTCAGACTCACATCCGTCGAGTCAGTGATGCCATCCAGCCATCTCATCCTCTGTCGTCCCCTTCTCCTCCTGCCCTCAATCCCTCCCAGCATCAGAGTCTTCTCCAATGAGTCAACTCTTCGCATGAGGTGGCCAAAATACTGGAGTTTCAGCTTTAGCATCATTCCTTCTAAAGAAATTCCAGGATTGATCTCCTTCAGAATGGACTGGTTGGATCTTCTTGCAGTCCAAGGGACTCTCAAGAGTCTTCTCCAACACCACAGTTCAAAAGCATCAATTCTTCGGCGCTCAGCCTTCTTCACAGTCCAGCTCTCACATCCATACATGACCACAGGAAAGACCATAGCCTTGACTAGGCGAACCTTTGTTGGTAAAGTAATGTCTCTGCTTTTGAATATGCTATCTAGGTTGGTCATAACTTTCCTTCCAAGGAGTAAGCGTCTTTTAATTTCATGGCTGCAGTCACCATCTGCAGTGATTTTGGAGCCCAGAAAAACAAAGTCTGACACTGTTTCCACTGTTTCCCCATCTATTTCCCATGCAGTGATGGGACCAGATGCCATGATCTTCGTTTTCTGAATGTTGAGCTTTAAGCCAACCTTTTCACTCTCCACTTTCACTTTCATCAAGAGGCTTTTTAGCCCCTCTTCACTTTCTGCCATAAGGGTGGTGTCATCTGCATATCTGAGGTTATTGATATTTCTCCCAGCAATCTTGATTCCAACTTGTGTTTCTTCCAGTCCAGCATTTCTCATGATGTACTCTGCATATAAGTTAAATAAACATGGTGACAATATGCAGCCTTGACGTACTCCTTTTCCTATTTGGAACCAGTCTGTTGTTCCATGACCAGTTCTAACTGTTGCTTCCTGACCTGCATACAGATTTCTTAAGAGGCAGATCAGGTGGTCTGGTATTCCCATCTCTTTCAGAATTTTCCATAGTTTATTGTGATCCACACAGTATAGTTTCCATAAATCACTGATTTAAATATATAAGGTGTGTCTTCTAAAAGTGAAACCCATCCTCAAGTGAATTTTACAGAGTATGTCATTTGCTGGAAAAGATTGAAGGCGAGAGGAGAAGGAGAGGACAGAGGATGAGATGGCTGGATGGCACCACCGACTCAATGGACATGAGTTTGGGTAAACCCTGGGAGCTGGTGATGGACAGGGAGGCCTGGTGTGCTGTATCCATGGGGTTGCAAAGAGTCGGACACAATTGAGTGACTGAACTGACTGACTGAATTTTGTTTTTATGTCAGAAAAACAAAAATGTACTTTTTAAAATAAAAAGCTGATAAAATTGAGTCATCTTATTTAGTAATTTAAACCTTGATTTAAATGAATGTGATTAACATCTCTTTGGTCATAACTACTCTCCAAGTTCTAGGGAGAGAGGTTTGATTTTCATGTACCCTACATGGCCTTGGTCCAGCATGATGAAAGTGTTTTGGCGTCTGCCTTGAGAGGGGCCCCTGTTATATCTGTCGTTCCAGTGAGACCAAGAACTCCTGTACTGCTGTTCCAGCTGTTTGCAGGACTTAGATGGCTGCCTTCAGGCCTCAAATATGGCCAAAATACTACTGTCTCTTTGGTAGGTCACCTCAACTAAAATCATCCTTGAGAAAGAAAAGTAAATTTAAAAATCACCTCCTGATTTAGAGTTGTTTCCTTTCTCTCAGTGAATTTCTTTTTTTCAGTGAATTACTGAAAAATGGAGTAGCTTCTGTGTTCATCTGTAAATGTAGAATGCACATAGAAGTTACTCCATTTTTCAGTCTGTCTTTTGTTTAATAAGTCCCAAAAGAAATGATAAAAAAAATCCTAGATTCTTATTGTGAGGCCAATTGTCTTGTGAAAAAAGATCTCTTTCTAAACAGTGAATGGTTCAAAATTCAAGACTGCATTAGAAAATAAGCTTTAAAGTCATGTATGATTCCTACACAGCTGGTTGAAAAGAGAAAAAATTGTGACCCAATGGACTATATCCCACCAGGCTCTTCTGTTCATTGGATTCTCCAGGCAAGAATACTGGAGTGCGTTGCCATGCCTTTCTCCAAGGGATCTTCCCAATCCAGGGATCAAACCCGTGTCTCCTGCACTATAGGCAGATTCTTTACCACTGATCCATCAGGGAAGCTTTTAGTGGGGGTAATATAATTTCCAGGGGTCAGAGGATCATCAGGACTTACATGGAATGTCCAAAGGCTTAAGAATGCTGGTCAGTGGCAAAGCATTTGGCTGTGTCTCCGTGGGCATGTGGGGGGTTGGGTGTTGGGGGTCTACCTCCCTGGATCTGCTGCTTGCTCTAAGGAGAAGGAGAGAGAGAGATGAGGACCAGCATGAGTATAATACCCTGCTGTCTGTAGAAGCTACTCTTCCTGAATGGAGGGGAGGGCTCCCCAGGTGCTGTGGGTCCCTTAGGCCCTCTGACACAGGTGCATAGAATATTGCCAACTTCAGGACCTGTGAGATGCTCAGTTAGCCTCCATTCTCCATGTCCTTCGCCCCAACCTCACACACAGACTGACCTATTCTACTGGTGACTGAGCATCGGGAAAGACCAGCCTTTGTTTCACTTAGCAGAGGCCAAGCCTGACACAGCCTGTTCTCCTGGTGATTACGGATCAAGAAAAAGGAATGGCTTTTGGTTGGGGATGAGGGAATGTCTGTGTTTAGGAGCAAGAAACTTGCACAGAATTCTGTTTTAGATTGAAGAGCAAACTTTTTAAAGTCATGGACCAAGAATAGTTGTTATGCATCACCCATAATAACACCAACTTTCTTTGACATATGTGTGTAGATTGTAAAATCTAAGCGCCACCACTGTCCAAGAAGAAAAAACATGCCCTCTGCCAGTTCAAATTTCCAAGATAATAAGAGATCCCTCTTCCTAGATATTATAAACTCAGGCAGATGTTGATGGCAGTTGGAAGAACTGCGGGTAACAGTATTAGATTGTGAGTCAAGGAAAGAACTGAAAGGCTGGGATGGATTGTCTGCTGCTGGATGCAGAAGAGTTAATTTATCCTTTCCTCAAACATTGATGAACTCAGGTGGGCCAACCACTGTGTAGACCACATGTCATCTTATTCAGTTGTCCTGTTTTGCATGTGAGGAAAATGAAGCTCAACAGAAATGAAGTGATTTACCCGAGGACTTGAATATTGGAAGTAGCAAGATCTAAATTAGGTCTCGGTCTCTTTCCATTCCATGTTGGAGGTTCTATCCTGAGGTTCTCTTGAGCAGAAGACAAATGAATCATCATTAGCCTCATGTCATCAAACTGGCAGTTTTATATGTACCTTTCATTTTCCCTTCCTTGATTTTAAAAGGACTTTCTCCCTTATGGTGTGGTTTTTAAAATAGTAATGATGTTTTTATCAGGGAGATGTTAGAAACTCAAAACGGGAACCATGTCCTGCAGCCTGACCTGGTACCACCAGGCGGTCCCCTGGGTGACAGCATGAGAGCTGACTTGGAGAGATGGTGGTGGTGGGAGTCTGGGCAGGCCTGCGGGACCTTCCTCCTCTGTCCGAGGCCAGTTCCTAGGCTGGGGGATCATGCTGTTGTATTGCTCATCTCAGTAGCATTCATCATTCTCCGAAGGCTGGATGTTGCCAGGCAAGGGTGGGGAGAAATGCTGCCCACATCACAATAGAGAATCAAGACACGATCCCACCTACGCTGGAGGCTCTCTCCTCCCATGTGTGCAGGCAGATTGCTGGATCATCTCTTCCGCAGCAGTGAAGAGGCCTGCTGGGTGGAGGTTAAACCAGCTGGTTGTCTGCCCTGCTTGGACTTACTGTCTGCTGATTTTGTGTGTGAAGCAGAGATTATTGGTAAAATGTGCACTCAGAATGGCTTAAAAGATGCCTTTTATCACTGTCCCCAAACACTTTTTAAAAGCAGAGTCGTCCTTGTCCTAAGTCTGGTTTGGAATAGGCCATAAAAACACATACAAGTTCAAACTTTTCCCTTGAAGAAGGTTTTCCTGCCCACTGTTGGCCCTCAGCAAAATTTAACTAATCAGAAAACCTTCCTTTTAGTTTGCTGTGACTGTCATCACAAATGAGTACAAACGTGGTCTCTTAAAACAACAGAGATTTGGTCTCTCATGCTTTTGGAGTCCGAGTCCAATGTTAAGGTATCAGCAGGAATACATGCCTTTCGGAGGCTTTCGTTGTTGGGGGAGAATCGGTTGCTTGTCTCTTCTTTCCCAGTTTTTGGGGGCTCCAGATGCTCTATGACTTGTGGCCACATCTCTCCAATTCCTGCCTCTGCCTTCAGCTTACCTTCTTCCCTGTGCATCTCCATCTCATCTCCCTCTGCATCCCTCTTATAAGGATGCCTGTGATGGCTTTTGAGCACCTGCTGGATAATCTAGAATCACCTCCTCCTGTGGACATTCTTAGCTTTATCATATCACAGCATTTCACGTCAGGTCATATTCACAGATTGCAGGAATTAGGAAGGGTATACCTTAGGGAGGGGGAGACATTTTTCTGCCTCTCACACCTTCCCTTGGGGGAATTTCTGTGTTTTTCATTTCCTGAAACATAAAGTGTGTCACCGTTTATTTTGCAAGTCACTTGAGTGAATTTGATCTTCCTGGAAGGGACCACTTGGAAGACCTAGGAACCAACCTTGTCTCCCAGGCCTTACTCAGAAAAGGCAAGGCCAGGCCTGTCTTCATTCTCAGATTGGGATTAATGTGAGAATGAAGAATTAGGGGCTCTGAGAGCAGGGAGGGGCCTAGGAAATCAGATCTTCCAGTCTGAGAGACAAATGGGCTGCAGAGACAGGGTCATGGAGACAAGGAGCAGAATGGGATGAGCAGTCATTGCATCAGCCCTTCTTCCAGTGTGTCCCTGCAGGCCCTCAAGCTGCTGCTCATTAGATGAGCCTCTTGGTCTTCCTTCATGCAAGAGCTCTTAACCTGAAAAACCATCCCCACAAATCCATGTTTTCTCGGCCAACAGCCCTGGTTCTTACAAACCTTCTTACATTACCTGTATCAGGAATTCTGTTATTCTGGTTACTTCCTCCTGGATGCATTCCCTTTATGTCATTGTCTCTTTGAAAGCATGACACTCAGACACAAACAATACTAAAGAGATGTCTCAGCCAGTATAGAGTAAGGTCTCTACACCAAAGACTCCTAAGGCCTGTGAGATGCACGTTTTCTGCGTCATTAAATGCTGAACCAGTGCAGACCAGGATCACGTCTCTGGTTCACCTGCTCTGTGGCACTCTTAGCTTGCATTGAGCTTGTATTCAATAAAAATCCTTAAGACTTTAAAATATGAATTGCTTTAAACACATCCCCTTTGCCCCTGCCACGTAAAAATGCTGGGCTTCTGTCTGGGCTTCAGGATGCGGTCAGGTGGGAATCCAGAATATTAGCCAGATGAGAATCTGGAGAACAGATGGATCCATGGCCAGGGACACGTTCACGGGGACATATGAGCAGCATGTATGTAACAGGAGACAACGAAGGGAGCTGGGAAGGTCTAGCACTGGGGGAGTCCTTCCACGGGTAGCAGTCTGGATGGACATATGTTGTTGGGTTAGCAGGATTGTATGGCCGAATGGGTCAAGGGGCCAGATGAAAGGAGTGGTGGAGAATGGGGACAAGACCACAGCAGGAAGCCGTAGAAGGTTTGGGTCTACAAGAACAACTTAGAGGATCAACTGCCAGAAGGGGTTGGGGCCCAGAACTGGAGACTGAGCCCAGAGAGTAAAAGGCAGCCCCAGCTCAGAAGTCAGAGTCATAACATTGATGGGACTCTGAAGTCAGAGCCCTGGAGCCTCTCCCACCCAGGGTCTGGGGTCAGGGACATGGCAGAGCTTATGATCAAGGTGAGCTGTCCGAACAAGAGCAGGCTCAGGAATCCTGAGCAGGCACCGACATCAGCTATATTTATGCAGTAGATGTCTTTCTTTCTTTCTTTTTTTTTTTTTTTGCAGTCAAAAGCAGGATTTTTATCTGTTAACTTGGAGGGATTTTGTTGTTGTTTTGGCTCAGCCTGTTAACATCCTTTAAAATCTCTGGTCTTCCTTCCTTCCTTTCTTTCTTTTTGTTCTATTTTCTCTCTGTCTATATCTTGGCTCTTCTACATTCTTTTACATTTTTTTTATTGGAATATAGTTGATTTACAGTGTTGTGTTAGTTTCAAGTGTACATTCTTTCTTCCAGTCAATTAACTATCTCCTCTCATCTGAGAATTATTTGTGATCTCTGTAAGCACATCTTGATGAAAGCATCCTTAATAAGCAAGGATGTCAAACCTCCCAGGTCCTGCATACAAGGAGCTCCCTCCAAGTCAGTGTTGCTCCATGTGATGTTTGCGCCCTTGGGAGGGCTATGCAGTCAACTCTGAGTCTGACAAACCCAGCTGTCACTTGGCCCAGGTTTTCATACCTTGCTCAGCTGTGTTTTAGTGACTGTCCAGAACTTTGCTGACGTCAGGGTGCTCTCTGTCTGTAATCTGTCACTTAGACAGTCCATGAAAGCACCGTGAGATGGAGGCAGTGCCACATGAAGCGGGGTTGGAAGAGTATTTGGTTGTTTGCTACTTTGAGGGCAGAGATACCCGTTTGCTCTGAGCAAACGGAGCGCCCTACTTCCTGAAGCGCACCCGGGAGCATCAGCTCGCGGGGGAACTTTGAAGGAGGAACTAGAACCCGGTATTCAGATGTGCAGCCCTGATCTTTGTCTTAACTGTTTGCCTCCACTGAAGACCAATCCTCCTTTGCGGGTCCCGTGTGGTCTGTGGAGAGCAGCCCCCACTGTCGAGTGAACACAGCTGCTTCTCGGAAGCCGTGGGGTGTTCGCGAAGTTGTGAAATACACCACTGCTGAAGAAAGTCAGGGTGTAAAGTGAAGGAAAGGAAGTGGACCGTTTCTGTTAACACAAGAAGAGATGAAACAGTGCGTCCATTTGCATAGTCCTTCCAACAAGGCTACCATGAGAAGGCGAGATGCTTCCAGAGCCGAGCACAGGCAGCGTGAAGCAGCAGAAAGCGTGAGGGCCCAGGGGCTTGAGTGAGTCCTAACGGGGCCTCCAACGAGCTGTGTGGTGGTGACCGTGCGGGAAGCAGAGCGTTATCACTCGTCAGCCTGCAGCTGTGGTGAGTGTCTCAAGGAGACGTGCAGGGTGCCCTGAAATCGCTGCAGTCACTAGGGAACCCTGAATAGGAGTCAGTGAAGAGATGCTGATGAAGGGAGGGCGTTGTAATAATTTACACCTTCTGTCTGTTGTCCTCTTTCTTTGGGCAGTACTGTCCAAGGATTGACTAACTCCCAAGTATGCTGTGGAATAGAGTCATACACAGGGTAGGAGGTTTTCTGTCAAGGGAAGCTTTCTTTCCACAACATGATTGTATCTTTTGCTACAGTAACTTAACACAAACAAAACTTTTTTTGTGTGTCTGTGTGGGAAGATTTTGTTCATCGTTAGAAGAAAAGTGGTCCTCCTAGACTAGTGGTGGTGGAAACAGTCATTTAAAAAGCAAAGTAACTGCCATTTTGCCTATCATATTATTATCAGATGAAGGAGTCTTTTTTTTTCCCCCTTATACCAGAGAGCTTGACCCGTGTATCAACGTGAGACTTATTGCAAAAAAAAAAAAAAAGTGAATTTGATAATGGGGACAAAATTTGAACAGCTCTTGGGTCTTATTAGTTACTTTATTTTCTTTTTGTTAATTTTTTTTAAACTTTTTATTTTGTACTGGGGGCTTCCATGGTGGCTCAGGCTCCTTCCTGCAATGCAGGAAGACCTGCATTCAATTCCTGGATGGGGAAGATCCCCTGGGGAAGGGAATAGCTACCCACTCCAGGATTCTTGCCTGGAGAATTCCATGGACAGAGGAGTCCGGCGGGCTACAGTCCATCAGGTTGCAAAGAGTTGGATACAACTGAAAGACCAACACTTTCATAGCCAATTAACGGACAATGTTGTGATAGTTTCAGGTGAACAGTGAAGAGACTCAGCCATGCATATACACGTGCCCATTCTTTCCTAAACTCCCATTTTCAGTAACTCTTCATGAAATTTAGAAGTTGTTACAGCCATCATTCCCATGTGGCTCAGCTGGTAAAGAATCCACCCACGATGCAGGAGACCCCGGTTCGATTCCTGGGTCAGGAAGATCTGCTGGAGAAGGGTTAGGCTACCCTCTCCAGTATTCTTGGGCTTCTTTGGTGGCTCAGCTGGTAAAGAATCCCCTGCAATGCGGGAGACCTGGGTTTGATCTATGGGTTGCGAAGATGCCCTGGAGAAGGGAATGGCTACCCAGTCCAGTATTCTGATCTGGAGATTTCTATGGCTATGGGGTCACAAAGAGTTGGACACGACTGAGTGACTTTCACTTTCACTTTTCACAGCGATCATTAGTTAAGTTTTAGGTATGGGGAGGCCTTACTGGCATTGTGTCAGGGGCACTTTTTTTAAATATGGCCTTTGAGCTGGTAGAACTAAAAAGTTTTGACAGCCACTATAATATTTGCCATCTCTTCTCATATTTAGTGTTACTGATATTGGCTACTAGCCAATCAAGTGACTTCTTTATTCTATTTCTATAGTGGTCCAGTGGAAAATATAATTACGGTTCATTGTTTTCTAGATGGTAAATACAACAAGACACTGTATAGAGTTGATCCTAGAACAGAAGGGGTTTGAAATGCAAGTGTCCACGTACATGCAGAGTTTTTTCAAATAAGTGTTACAGTACTGCATGATCTGCAGTTGGTTGAATCTACAAATGCAGAGCCAAGGATAAGGAGGGCTGATTGTAAAGTTACATATAGATTTTGACTGCCCGGAAGGTTGGCTTCCCAACCTCCCCTGTCTGTGCTGTTCAAGGGTCAACTATAACTTTTTTTTTTTTTTTGAAGGAAAAAGCCAAAAGCTTCAGAAACAATCATTTCAGACCCCACAGAGGAAGATGCGTTAAGGCAGGAAAAGTGCTTAATTGTTTTTTTGTTTTCAAGTTTGTTTTTTTTTTTTAAACAGACTTCATTTTTTAGAGCAATTTTAGGTCCACAGAAGAATAAAGAGGAAGGTACAGAGATGTCTTATGTACACTCTGCTCCCACACATGCTTCTCCTCCACAAATATTTGTTACAAATGATGAACCTACACTGACACATCATTTTCACTCAGAGTCCATAGTTTGCTTTAGGATTCATTCTTGATGTTGTACGTTTTATGGGTTTGGACAAGTGCATAATAACATATATCAACCATTACAGTATCATACAGATTATATTCACTGCCCTAAAAACCCTCTGTGCTCTGTGTATTCATCCTTCTCTCATCCCTAACCTCTAGCAGCTAGTGATCTTTTTACTGTCTCTATAGTTTTGCCTTTTTCAAAATGTCATATAGGTGGAATCATACAGTGTATAGCCTTACCTGACTGACTTCTTTTGACTAGTAATATGCATTTACGTTGTCTCCATATTTTTCATGGCTCAGTAGCTCATTTCTTCTTAGAGCTGAATCATGTTTCATTGTCTGGATGTACTAGTTTATTTATTCATTCATCTCCTGAAGAATATCTTGGTTGCTACTAGGTTTTGGCAATTATGGAAAAACTACTATGAACATCTGTGTGCAGGTTTTGTGTGGATGTTAGTTTCATTTTCTTGGGGTACATACCAAGGAGCACAATTAAAAGCGTTCCTTTTTGTTGAAATTCTATAAATTTTTTTTTTCTTTCGGGGTGGTGGTATAGAGCCCGAATCAGTGTATGCCATAGGCCTGTTTATATGTGAATTCTAAGCAGCCCTCATTTTGCTGATGCTTTATCCATGAACATCCATCACTATATTTCAGCTCAAATTTGAGATGATGAACGACTAATTTTTGCTTTTTCTCTTATATTACCATGTCCCCTGGCTCATAATCATTGAGAACTTTCTTCACTCAAATTGAAGGAACTGACCAACTTGGATGCCTTTCTCCAAGAGCCCTCCTTTTTTCCTTTCTTTTCCTACGACCATGTCCCTGAGTCAGGTTCTTGGCACCTCAGACTTTGGAATCATCCTCCCTGGCCTGGTGTTCAGACTTGTCTTTCAGTTTCTCCGATTATTGCTAACCTCTTGTCTGAATTCTGTTGAAGCCATCCACCGAGCCTGACCCCCTTTCTGGGCCCTACCATCCTGCTCCTCATGGGGCTAAATGTAGAGTTGTTCACAGTATCCTGTCACTTCTTTGCACCTCTACCTTACTTTTCTTGTGATTTTTTTCATATTCATTCTTTAAGTATATCTTCTATGATCAAGTGAAAATAGGCCCATTAAAGTTAATGGGGCCATGAAGTTTGATTTGCATGCTATGATACAGGCAATATGAAACATTTTTGAAAAACAATCAAATTAACCAGACTGAGACCTCTAGGACAGTGGTTACATTTATGTATTTTTCCCATAAGAAGTCTACTATATAGAAGAAACAAACTGAAATTAAAAAAAAAAAACTATTTGCCAAATCCATTTGCTATTGAAAAACATGATCAGTTTCCATTTCTAGGTAGGAAATAGAAGCTTTTTAGAACAACATTCCCGAAATAAAATAAATCCAATAAGAACTCTTATTTGGTCTAAATTAAGGCCATCATACCAAGATCAGGACTCCTGATATAACTGTATATATAATCTCAGTATAACTGAGATTAGAGCAAAAAGCAATCTCAGGGTCTGCTGTTCAAAGAGGAGAAAGAAGGATGGAGAATTATGCCAGGGTTGGGAGCCTGGATGTCTGAGAGCTGGGGGGCCTGAGATAACTTTATAGAAACAAAGGGAAAGTCAGGAGCAGTAATGCGATGGCATGAACTTGACACGCTTCTTGGGAGCAGTAGGAGACCCTGTGGTTGGGTCGGGCTTGGAAAGTCCGGGCCAGTACTGCCTCCTACAGCTCCAATCCATTGCACCCTGAGTAGCATTTCAGGTCCCCTTGCAATACGGTCACCACCATCTTCTGAGGGAGAAGTCACTGCAGAGTTTACCTTCCCATTAGCGGTGGCCTGGATCAGTGCTCCAGGTGAGTGCATCTGGAAGGAAAGGAAGAAGAGCATCTTGTTGGGACTTCAGTGATTCTCATGTTTCAGTAGAGCAGGGAGTCCATGGAGCAAGCACGCAGGCTAAGACAGAGTCCCCGGCTGAGGGCTCCATGGGAGCGGACCCCTCAGTGTAACATGGAAAATTATGATGATGTATGCACAGGAATACACATGCAGCAGTGTGTCTGTGTGTGCCCGATACATACATATATACCTACGTGAAGAGGGGCAGGGAGGGAGGAAGGGGGAGAGAGGCAGAGAAACAACACAACACCCCTGTGCCATAATGCAGCTTAAAAGCTAGAACATCACCAGCACTTCAGAAGCCCCTGTGTTCCTCCTTGGCCATACCTCTCTCCTTCAAAGGAAACACTGTTTTGAATTTTGTGTTTGTCATTTCCTGGCTTTTCTGGGTAAGCATGTTTCCCTAAGCAATGTGTTATTAAGTCTTGTTTGCCTCAGGGTTGTATATAAATGGTATTCTTGTACCATTTGCTTTGTTCAATCAATGTTTATTTTTTAAGATTCATCCCCATTGATGCATGAAGTGTCATGCATGAAATTCATCTCTACCGCTGTGTGGTCTTGCCTTATATGAATACACCACAGTTTATTTATCCAGTCTCCTCTCAGTGGACATGTGGGTTATTTCCAGCTTTGTGCTATTTTAAACAGTGCTGCTGTGACCATTCTTGTATGTGCATCTTGCTGCAGTTTCTCTAGGATAGGGACCTAAGAGAAGAATTTCTGGGTCTTAGAGTCTATGCATCTTCAGCTTTACTGGGTAATATTTTTCAAGGTGGTTATATTTGGACATTCCATCTGATGTTCCCATGAGTAAACAGATTAACTTTTAAGAGAAGGGGAAGTCCGAAGGGAAGAAGAAATGCACAATTAGCTAAATATTGGTGAGGAAAAGGATGTCATTAGGGTTTGATGAAGTACAACTCCCCATCAAAGTGTGGAGTAGAAACAGGTGGGGTCATGAAGGGGAAGGAGACATGTAGGTCCTACACAACCATTATGGGAAGGGTGAAAGCGTATCTTGCATGGACTGTGGTCACATTGGCATCAGGGAGCAGGTTCCATCTCAGTAAGAATGAAATACCCAGTTCACTCCGTTTTCACTCAGTCTCCGCTGATCAGCAGGAACCTTCAGTTTTCTGTCTAGGGAGCAGATAGATGCTGCCCGGCCTTTAAGGGTCTGTTTCCACATCAAACTGAGGGTGGCATGGATTCTAGTCAAGCTTTTAAAACAGTTATCCACACAGAAGCACACAAAGATTTGGGAGATTACTTTCATCCCAACACAGGGGGATTTTTCTTACAGCATGCATTGTATTTTACAAATTCAGTAGATGACCCAGGGTTTGACAATGCTGTTTATCTGACCTCGGATGAGAACTTGGAGCTGCTGTGTGGTTTTAATTCACTTGACCTGAGAAATATGGGTCTGTGGCCTTTTCACAGCACATTAACTGTGAAATATGACACGGTCCTAGGTGAGCATCTTGACCACATTTGCAAATCATGACCACTGTGATACGTAAAACTGATAGAATTTGTTTTCAAAGAATTTCCATTCTTCCAAATCGAGATTTGAGTGAGGATGATGTCTTTTGTTGGCATTCCTGTGAAACTGAAAGTAGAGCATTAAACTATTAGAAGCACGTGCTCTCTGGAGTCTCAGAAGGGCAGCTTTTTTTAACTTGTTATTTTTGGGTCACCCTTTATTAATAGCATTCATCCGATTTATTTGATTCCAGGCCAGAGAGCTCTGTGATGGTGGCATTTTCAAAATATTTCAATCGTAGTTTTTCATCATCTGTTGATTGGTATTGTCTTTTGATGGTGACATTGCACATTTGGGAAAGCAACATTGTATACTGGAAATAACACTTGTGCTTTGCCAAAAATATGTAAAAGAACCTTGATTTTCCATAAGTGAGATCTCATTATGTAAACCATGACACATCTGTTTAGTGTAACATTACATATTAGTTAAAATGATTATTATAAAAATTGTTAAATAAGTTGGACAGATGTTTAGTTTAAGTTTTAAAGAACAGAATACAGAATTGTGGAATATAATCCTAATTTTGAAATCTAAATGCATGGGTAAGAAAAGCCTACAAAAATTATACCAAAATGTTAGTTGTTATACTTGGGTAAATGAGATTATAGGGGTTTTCTTCTCAGTGTGGTTATATTACTTTCATAATAAAATTAATTAAAAGAATGGAAAGAGATATCAACCTGGATTCAGATTGCCCTGTACCACTATCCAGCTGCTTGACCGTGTGGTCAAGCTACTTAACTGGCTTCCTCAGGAGCTAAAGATGTTATGTTTACCTCCATAGGGTTGTTGTCAAATGACATGATATTCTGAAGACCCCCTGTGCAGGTAGATATTTTAGTGGTTCCTGTCCTCTTCTCCAGCTTTCCTTTTTCTGTCGAAACAGGCCTCGCCCAGCACACACCCAACAGCTATGAGTGATGCTCTCTTATCGTCTGGTTTCTATTTTGTCTGGTTGGGGCCTTACGCTGATCTTAGTAAATACTTTTGACCTCTTGGAACTGCTTTTTTAGCAGTGACAACTGATGGTTATTTTAGAGAAGTGAGTGATGAGTAAGAATGCTTTTTGTCACAAGAGGGGAAATTTGAAGAACTGGACTTTCTAAGGTTTTAGAATTTCAGCTGTTCAAATACATGCATTTGATTGACAGAAATATGCTTGCTAATTTAAGGACATCCTTGTTAACCTCCCTTGGCCAGTGAAGAGGAAACATGTTAAATGCTTGCTAACCAAGCTGGTGATTTTCTTAGCTCTGCCAAGTTCTTCTAAGAGACAGGTACAAATAATATGTATGAGAAGAATTCAGCCAGGATCCCTAGGGACTGTATGTAACCTCTAAGATGTTAAATGGAGCTTTGTAAACTTTGAGATTATATGCAATGATCATGTTCAACAGTTGATGTAAACAGGAGCCAGAGATACTCTATGAGATCATAGTTTCTAACTTATTTCAGAGTAAATTTACTGGAGGCGGGGAGAGGAAAGTTCATTTCTTAATAGTAATAGCCAGATGCAGATTGACTAGGCAGTGGAAAATGTAATCTTGCCCAGAGTTCAAAAAAAGATGCCCATATTCACATGGTCCCAAGTCGTCCCCTCTACTTGGACTAAGACACATAGTATCTGAGATCTTCCCTAGACTCCTAGAGTCTATTAGGGCAGAGGACCTTCCTGACCTACTGAAGGCTGGAATCCAGGTCTCTCAACTCTCAGTTCACATCCTGTCCAGAATAGCAGACTCGCCCTCTGCCTCTTGAGCTAGTCACTGGACAGGCTGAGCCTCATTTTTGTTGTAAGATGAGAGGTTTAATCTCCAAGGGCTCTCCTAGCTCAGAATCTCAAAGATTCAGTGATTCCTTTCAGTATTTCTTTTTCTAACATGTCAATATCTTGAGAAACACAAGTAATTAAACCAGAGAAAATCAACTGTGAGTTCTTATCCCTTAAAGTTGGAGGCTCTGAATCAGGTACCTTGTCTTCTACAGATAGTGAGGTAGGATCAGGATCTTTCTGTCCAAGGCCTTAGTTCTACACAGCCCAATCTTCATGGCCTGACAAAGGGCCCATATTGGCATAAGGCAAACCAGAGTGTCCCACCAGGGGCTTCCTATAGGCTGTTGTAGCTCTTTAGAAAAAGGAAGAGAGCAAGGACAAGAAATAAAAGGCTTGAGATTGGATGGGAAGAAGTAAAGTTGTCTTTATTTGCAGGCAACATGCCAGTTTATATAGACAAATCCTGGTGGCTCAGATGGTAAAGAATCTGCCTGCCAATGCCAGGAGACCCAGGTTCAATCCCTGGGTTGGGAAGATCCCCTGGAGAAGGGAATGGCAACCCACTCCAGTATTCTTGCCTGGAGAATTCCATGGACAGGGGAGTCTGGCAGGCTACAGTCCATGGGATTGCAAAGAGTCAGACATGACTAAGCCACTAACACACCCACCCACCCACCTACCCAGAATGTATTAAACCTCTACTAGGAAGAACGAATCATTGAACTTTATAAAGTCACAGGATACAAGATGACCAATATACAAAAATCAATTCTGTCTCCATAGATTAACACCTAATAGGTAGAAAATGAAGTTAAAGTTCTGTGTATAATAACTGAAAAACATAAAAAACAATTAGGAATACATTAGCAAAAATCAGCCAATTGGTACTGTCTTTGGCAGGAACTTGAGGATAATGAGTGCTGACAGTCCTAGGCAATCCTGGGGGTGTGGACATTGTTTTGTAGCCCTTAGCATTTCTCAAGAGAGAAGCTTTATAAACTTGTCTTGTTGTTTCGAATCATCACGACATGGATTGTAATGTCAGTTTGTATTCAACAAGCCAATCCGAACACCTAAGACCATGCTATTATCTGATACCAGACATATGTTCTTTGCACTTACTGTGTTGGGTAAAGTCCTGAGTGATTTTCAAAGTCAGATAGGCATAAGATGTTAACTCAGAAAGTTGTGATTTTTCTTTATTCTTTGTTCGTTCTTCTCTCCAGAGTATGATGAGGCATTTAATCCATCAGACAGCAGGAGGATCTATGTAATGAATTTTTACGTGCCCCGGTCATTTTAATGTAATTGTCCTTCTTTTAAAAGGCTTCATTAACTCTATTGTTAGGATTGTAAAACTACCTAAGAGAGATAGGAGGGCTTTTCCCATTTTCAGAATTTAACACAGTTTCTTAATTGCGCTGCTTTAGGTGAACAGTAATTAAATGGGTTGGGAGAACATGCAATATTTATTTATAGTAACGCAGGCATGTCATGTATTTATAGTCATTACTGCACAGTCTAGTTGATAACATCCTTTTGGGAAAATTTTCATGACTGTTAAAGTAGCTCCAATCAGTGTTTTTGTCAAGTCTTTGAATCTAACTGTGAAAATTAACAGGTCCAGATACCCTTATATTAAGGTACCGTACACAGTGAACTTTTTGCAAGAAACTTGTACTTGCAAAACCCTCAGTATGCTTTTAACATTTTTAATTTAAAAGATTTGGGTTAAACATGTGTGCCAATGTCAGTAGTCTTTGGAGTGTTATCATATCTTAATTGTGACAAGATAACAATCACTATTCCTTGGTTCTTACATTTGGTAATAAATACAACATTAGCACCTTATTCTTGATGTGCTCTGGTATGACACATTTGTCAAGTGGATAAGAGAGAAGTTTCCCATCCAATGTTGAGGATTTTAATACCAGCTAAACCACTGTTTGGGGGTCTTTTTGCACACCAGATGAAAAAGCTAGGAATCCTCCATCCAGAAAAACGTCTGCACACAAACACAGGTACACCGTGCTACTCAGGAGCAGGTCTCTGGGCTCCCTGAATGTGCCCAGTCATGGACCCAAAGATAGGACTCCTTGATCAAAATGCCACTTGTACAGATAGCCTCACCGGATGTGCATACACACGGCTCCACCCCTGGCCGTGCCTTATCTCTCCCATGTCTATGCATCTGCAGAGTTATTTTTATTTACACCTTTTCTCCATAGGATGTTTTTATTCAGTATCTTCATTTAACAACTCAGTTTAAATGCGACAGGAACAGAGGTTCCTTTTCCATCACTGCTGATTTCTCATGCTTCCTGTGATTTCCTCAGTCATTACAGGTACTCGTCAACTTCTCCCTCAGCTCCATTTCCCCTAAAAACAAGCTGCTCTCTTCCTCCAGGCATCCAATACATGGATAGCTTTTTATCCCATGTGTTTTCACAGAGCCACCGCTTTCACCCCTTCTGCTGTTTATTAGCCGCACCACAGAGCCAGCCTTCACAGCTGTCCTTGAAACTGTCCCAGTCCCTCTCCCCTGGATGCCCCTCTCCCCTGGATGCTCCTCCCTTCACCCTGCCCTCCTTGGGGACTCAGAGTCTGCGGTGTATGTGGTCAGCCTCACGCAGCCACACCTTCCCTTGAGTCCCGCCCTACTCAGCCACCTCTGGAGACTCTCTGTCACCACACACTGCAAATTCAAACCCGCCAGCTCCTTCCCTCCGGGGCTGCTGCCCCCAGGACTCCTCCTTTGCCTAAGTCCCTTGTGTGTTCCTTCTCAGCCACTGCTCTCCCATCTTCCTGCACCAGGAACTCTCTGCCCCTCCAAGAAAGAAGCTCAGACAGGTTGTCCCATCTGCTGACCATCAGTGGTTGGGCATCTCTCATTTTCTAGTCACGGAACCTGCAGGAAGATGGGTCCCCAGGACTGGGCAGCCTTATTTCTGTTCATTCAGCAACACCCCTTTCTTCCTTCCACGATTTACCTGCCTCAATTGAGTCAATAGTTCAAGAAAGATTCTTTTGGAAACACTTTTTTTTTTTTAAGTGTTGGGGCAACGGAGTAGGAGAATGATGCAAATTATTATTAATAATAATTCACAAGTATATAAGTTCCTGAAACTCCACTCCCCATGTGCACAGCCTGATGCTGGTGGCTTCCTCTTTGCTCATCAATGATCTACTCACCTCTGCACCCTAGTACAGGGCAGGCACTCAATCAAGTGTCTGGCGAAGGAGCCGTACAGGGACCTGGCACATCGGTTCAGTATTTCATAGACTCGTAGAGCTGGGGGTGACCTTTGAGGTGATCTCCTAGTATCTCATTTGACAGCTGAGCAAACTGAGAGTCACGGCAGTTAAATGACTAGTCCAAGGTCAGACAGCAATAAAATCAGCTTTTGAACCTGTGTTTTCTGACTGACTCCCGGTCTCCTTTTTGTTGCACTAGAAGGACTCCTCAGCCTGTGGTTCTTCTTTCCCCATCTCTTTCATCTCTGTGATTAGTGCCTGTCTGGTGCTAAGAGATATTTTGAGCTCTAATGCTGCCTGGTGTTGTCTGCTGCACCTCAATGTACCTAAGAACTTAGTAATGATCTTACTTTTTGAACAGAACTTGATACTTTTCAGGATCTTTCACATATGTTTCCTCATTAGATTTTGCCACAGACTAGTGACATAGGTTGAACTTATGTCAGAGGAGAAAAAGTAGAGCTTAGTTGAGGCCACGTGGCTAGTCAGTGTGACACAGTTGAGGCTAGGCTCTGGTTTTCCTGTCTCAGGATGTGGTGACTTACAACTGTTTTGAGAATCTGGCCTCAGGCTCTGGAATCTTGCCTTCCTTTATGTAAATGTGAAACATAGAGTTTCCTATTTTCTAACAGTTTTCAGTGTTTTGTAAAGTGTGTTCTGAAGCGCTCTGGTCCCATGGGATGATCTGTTGGGAAAAAAAAAAAAAAAAATTAAAACCAGGTTTTGTGACCAGATAAGCCAGGAAAAACTGCTTGCTGGATGCCTCTCTGGGGGATTCCCAGTGCACGTGAGCATTTAAAGACTCTGAGAAGTTCCTCTCCAAAGACCATGGAGTATATTTTAATTGTGGTGAAATACATGTGATGTAAAATCTACCATCTTCATCATTTTTAAGTGTTTTAGTTCAATAGTCTTAAGTATATTCACATTGTTTGCCCAGTCAGTCTGCACAACTCTTCTCATCCTAAGAAACTGAAAGTCTGTACCTATTAAACAACCATCCCCATACTCTCCTCCCTTAGCCCCTAGTAGCCACCATTTTACTTTCCGCCTGTGAATTCGCCTGCTCTTGGTGCCTCATAGAAGTGGAATCATGCAGTATTTTTTTTTTTTCGATGACTGGCTAATTCCACTTAGTATAATGTCCTCAAGGCCTACCCATACATGTCAGAATTTCCTTCTTTTTTAAGTGAACGTCACTCAGTCGTGTCCAACTCTTTACAACCCCATGAACTATACAGTCTGTGGAATTCTCCAGGCCAGAATACTGGAGTGTATAGCCTTTCCCTTCTCCAGGGGATCTTCCCAACCAAAGTATCAAACCTAGGTCTCCCACATTGCTGGTAAATTCTTTACCAGCTGAGCCACAAGGGAAACCCTTCTTTTTTTTTTTAAGGCAGAGTAATATTCCACTGTGTGCATATACCACATATTTTTATTGATGCAACTGAAGGTGACACTTGAGTTGCTTCTAACTTCTGTTTCCTGTGAATAGTGCTGTTTTTTCTGTGGGTATGCAAACATCTCTTTGAGACTCTGCTTTCAGTGTTTTGGGGTGTATATGCGCTCAGTCGTGTCTGACTCTCTGTGACCCATGGACTGTAGCCTGCCAGGCTCCTCTGCCCATGGAATTTTCCAGGCAGGAATACTGGCTGGTGCTACTGCTAAGTCGCTTCAGTCGTGTCCAACTCTGTGCGACCCCATAGACGGCAGCCCACCAGGCTCCCCCCGTCCCTGGGATTCTCCAGGTAAGAGTACTGGGATTTGCCAGGCAAGAGTACTGGAGTGGGAGCAGGTTCAATTTCCTACTCCAGGAGATCTTCCTGACTCAAGGATCCAACCCACGTCTTTTGCATTGGCAGGCAGATTCTTTACCACTGTGCCACTTGGGAAGCCATTTGGTGGGTATATACTCAAAAAGAGAATTGCTGGATCACAAGGGAACTTCATTTTTATTTTTTGTGTGTGTGGAATTGCCATTGTTTAAGATATTTTTAAACTCAAGTTTCACAGCTTTTTTGATCACAAAATTCCTTTTCCACATTATTCCTTTGAGTATCCCACAGAACATGGCACTTTCAGGAAACAGTGGGAAATCCTGAGCTCAGTAAGGATTTCCATTTGTTCCAGGGGGCTGGCAGACCTCAGGATGCTGCCTGGCAGTTGGGCCACAAAGCTCCCAGTCCAAGGGCAAGGTCAGCAGTGTGGTCCCAGGAGCTGCAGGAGGGGATAAAGCTCATGGTACACAGCAAACCAGAACAAGAGTCCTTCCACCGGAACCACCTCTGCATATGTGGCAGGGTTATAGCGGCTGCTGTGGCTCTGATGTCATTCCATGAGTGAGTAAAGAAGGGTAAGGCAGTGCCTACGTGCAGTGAGGGACCTGAAGCAAGCTTTCCAGTGAGAAATTTTAGAATTCAGAATCCATTGTTTCCCCCTCCCCTTGAAATGGAGAGCATGCCACCTGGTCACAATCTAGATGGGCTCTTCCCTGGGGCCTGTTGTGTTGACTCCATCTCATTGGCCCTTCATATGGTTCCTCAGTAATTGAGGGGTGAGTGTAAACACTCTAATTGTGTGGATAGATTAATATTCCAACAGAGCTGATTTGCCTCACACAGATGGAAAGGATGTGTAGAGCAAAGGCAGTAAACTGAGGAAAGAAGCAAATTCCCCAGCCCCCAAAGCTGCTGGCTACCTCAGATGTCCTTGTGGTCAAGTTCCAACTGTTGGTGAGCTGGAAGGAGGCATTACATGATTGGACACCCGAATGCCCTGGGTTGTTTCTCTAAGCCTGGGCTTAAAAATTGAAATGGGCCTGAATCGTATGCTTGCTCCTTTGAAGAAAAGCTATGACAAACCTAGATAGCATATCAAAAAGCAGAGACATCACTTTGCTGACAAAAGTCCATGTAGTCAAAGCTATGGTTTTTCTAGTAGTCATGTATGGATGTAAGAATCAGACCATAAAGAAGGCTGAGTGCCAAAGAATTGATGTTTTGAATTGTGATGCTGGAGAAGACTCTTGAGAGTCCCTTGGTCTGCAAAGAGATCAAACCAGTCAGTCCTAACGGAAATCAACCCTGAATATTCACTGGAAGGACTGATGCTGAAGCTACAATATTTTGCCCACCTGATGCGAAGCACCAACTCATTGGAAAAGACCCTGATACTGGAAAAGATTAAGGATAGGAGGGGAAGGGGACAACAAAGGATGAAATGGTTGGATGGCATCACTGGTTCAATGCACATGAATTTGAGAAAAACTCTGGGAGATAGTGAAGGACACAGAATGCAGTCCATGGGGTCACAAAGAATTGGACACGACTTAGCAACTGAGCAACAACAGCAAAAGAAAACAAACCAGGAGGTTGTAGCTTTATCCAGCTGTTTTTGATGTTGATAAGGATGAGGACATAAAATCATGGAGAGGCTTTGTAGTCCCAGAGAGCTTTGAGGCAGCCTGCAGGACGGCCATAGCACACCCAGCTTCTTAGTTCCCTTGTCTGAGAGCTGGTATTGATAATGATGCCACACATTGTAGGGAGAGAATTTCATAAGCTCTCTGAGATTCTTAGATGAAAGTGGCTACTGATGTACAAATTATTATCATTATTTTAAGAGATTTTACTGTTCTATAAATAAATGCTGTGCCTTGTTCTCTCTGACTCTCTTGCTTTAAATGAGTTCAGATTTGGCTTCTCTCATTGGCTGCCTCCCACCCAGATTATTTCCCAGGGTCACAGTTCTGTTTGGAGGTGCAGAGGTAAAGTGGAAAAGGGCTTGGGAAGTTCTGTGCAAGCCACCTCGGGCAAGCCACCTACCCTCCTGGGGCCTTAATTTTTGCATTTTTAAGGTTCTTTTCTAAGGTCCCTTCCAGCTCTGTAGATTTGTGATTTTATCAAAGATTAGATAAATAATTCAGCTAGCTGCAAATTACCAGTATTTATAGAGTACCGAGTCTAAACCAGGCACTGCCCTAGGTACTTGGGATAAAGTACCTTATTCTGGTTGGGGGAAAGGAGGTGAGACAGAAAACAATAAATAGTAAATATTAATACCTAAGTAAATTATATAGTTGTTAGAAGGTGATATGTTCTATGCAAAATTAAACTAGTGTGGTAAAAGGAATTTGGGAATGCAGGCAGCAGTGAAATTTTTTAAAAATGTAGTAGAGAAGAACTTTCCCATATGACAGTTTTTAGAAAATCAAGTACATTAATGGGAGGCTGCAACCCTCTCCTATGGAGATTTTTAGGGAAAAAAGAAGTCCTCTCGTCTTTTTAGAATGAGGTATATTCTTATCTGGGTGGAGAGGGATTTGCCAGATGATCCTTTCGAAAGCTTTCTTTGTAAATGATTTAGTGGTTTGCTCAGGAGGCAGCCCCAGCATTTGTGTGAGGATGCGTGTGTTCACATATAAACAAACACACACATACTCACTTATACATGTGCATGTACACCTGGCACATGCATATCTACTGCTTAAGGAGCAGGTACAAGCCAGCTTTGGGAGGCCCAGCTGCTGGCATGCATCCCAGCTCACTTTTAAAAGGCCACCTGGTGTACCATAATAATATAGCCCTCCCATCCTGCCATTTTATGAGGGAAGAACTGAAACACAGAGATGCTAGTGACTCGCCAGAATCAGGATGAGTCAAGAGTGGCTTACAGGACCTGGAGTCACACTCTGCTTTCAGCCACCCGCCTTTCGGTACCTCCCTGGACTCCTCTGCCCATGAGTGGGTGGCTCAGCTGTTTTTACATCCCCTCCCCTCAAGCTTAGGGACCACCTCCATTCCCAAGTCTGTGTAAGTAATAATAAAACCAGTAGAGTACTTCCTTTAACCTGTATGTATCCAGACCCACATATTCCAGTTTTAATGATTCATGTTAGGGCCAAACAGATAACAGTCATGTGACAATAATTTCTTTTTTAATTTTTTATTTATTTTTCTTTTTAAAATTAATGCACAGTTGACTTACAGTGTTGTTTTAGTTTCAGATGTACAACAAACTGATTCAGTTTTACATTCATATCTATTCTTTTTTGGGCTTCCCAGGTGGCGCCAGTGTAAAGAATCCACCTGCCGATGCAGGAAATGCGGGAGATGTGGGTTTGATCTCTGGGTTGGGAGGATCCCCTGGAGGAGGAAATGGCAACCCACTCTAGTATTCTTGCCTGGAAAATTCCATGGACAGAGGAGCCTGGTGGGCCACAGTCCATGGAATTACAAAGAGTTGGACACAACTGAGCATGCATGCCACGCCATTCTTTCTCAGATTCTTTTCCCTCGAAGGCTATTACAAAACATTGAGTATAGTTCCCTGTGCTATGTAGTCGGTCCTCGTTGGTTGTCTGTTTTATATATAGTAGTGTGTATTTGTTAATCCCAAATTCTCAATTTATCCCTCCCTCCCTCTTTCCCCTTTGGGAGTTGATTTTCTATGTCTGGGTCTATTTCTGTTTTGTAAATAAATTTATTTGTATCCTCGTTTTAGATTCCACACACATGATGTCATGGGATATTTGTCTTTCTCTGTCTACTTTAGTATGATCATCTCTAGGTCCATCCGTGTTGCCGCAATTGGCATTATTTCATTGTTTTTTTATGGCTGGGTAATATTCTACTGTACATGTATACATCATCATCTTTATCCATTCATCTGTCAATGGGCATTTAGGTTGCTTCCATACTGTGACAATAATATAGCAAACGCTTTATTTACTTGTGTTGTTCAGTACAACAGTGGGGTCATAGAATCCACAGCAGCACCTCAGGTCCCTCCTTCCCCCATGAGCTGTCCTTACACCCTACGGCCTCGACAAACTTACTGATATTTCCTAACAATGACCCACTGTTCTTCCACTTCTCCTCCTGATTCTGCATTGTAAAATATACACCCCGCCCCCAATACCGGAGAAGGCAATGGCACCCCACTCCAGTACTCTTGCCTGGAAAATCCCATGGATGAAGGAGCCTGGTAGGCCGTAGTCCATGGGGTCACTAAGAGTCGGACTCGACTGAGCGACTTCACTTTCACTTTCACGCATTGGAGAAGGAAATGGCAACCCACTTCAGTGTTCTTGCCTGGAGAATCCCAGGGATGGGGGAGCCTGGTGGGCTTCCGTCTATGGGATTGCACAGAGTCAGACACGACTGAAGCGACTTAGCAGCAGCAGCCCTCAACACTTTCCCAGTAGGCTGGATAAGGGGAAGAGCCAGGAAGGCTAAGCCAGGGTCACTGCAGCAGCTGGGGCAGGAAGGAGCCTGGTCACATGTGTTCTTCATTTCTGGTCACCACACCACTGTTTGTTGTATGCTGTGCTGGCCAGTTGGAGAAGGAAATGGCAACCCACTCCAGTATTCTTGCCTGGAGAATCCCAGGGATGGGGGAGCCTGGTGGGCTGCCATCTATGGGGGTCGCACAGAGTCGGACACGACTGAAGCGACTCAGCAGCAGCATGCTGGCTAGGCTCCTAGATTACCTCCTGTAATTTAGTCCTCACGGCAATCCTACATGGTAGGTATTGACATCATTGCTTCACTGATGAAAAAAACCACAGTCAGAGAAATCGAGTAACTTGCCAGATATCGTGCTATAGAGAATGCTAGGCTTTGAGCCCAGGTGTATCTCATTATAAAAACCATGCTTGGTCTCCAGGGCGCTGCCTCTAAGTCATGTACATCCCGAGGTTCCATGTTCTTTCAGTTGCCAAATTTGTTGGGTGGGAAACACAATGATAAAACTCTTCGGTGTTTGCTTGAGGCAGTTACATCTGTTTTCAGCCAAGATCTTGAAAGCTTAGGAGCTAAATGAAAAAGAGTAGGTTCTCCCCAAGCTCTGTGGAGTGGAATCTGTTTTGTTTGGAAACACAGAGGCCACTAAGTTCTGTGGTCCACTGTTCCAACATGTCAGGCCCAATTGTTTTCTGACTCTTTCGGTCTTTTAGCAGCTTCATGACCAAGGTGGTGCTCAAGTTAGGCAGTGTGCAATCTAAGGAATTGAACAGAGCACAGAGATGAGAGCTGCAAGGAGCTTTCACAGGATATGGGAGATTTTAAGCAGTTTCTTTGTCGCAAATTAAAAATAAAGATACTTTCTGACAAACATGTTGATTCAGCGTGTGAATCTGTGAACTTGATATAAGCACCTCAAGGGTAAGGTATCCAAGGATGCATTTTGTGGCGACCTAAGGTTGGCTTAAAGCTCAGCATTCAGAAAACGAAGATCATGGCATCTGGTCCCATCACTGCATGGGCAATAGATGGAGAAACAGTGGGAACAGTGTCAGACTTTATTTTTCTGGGCTCCAAAATCACTGCAGATGGTGACTGCAGCCATGAAATTAAAAGACGCTTACTCCTTGGAAGGAAAGTGATGACCAACCTAGATAGCATATTCAAAAGCAGAGACATTACTTTGCCAACAAAGGTTCGCCTAGTCAAGGCTATGGTCTTTCCTGTGGTCATGTATGGATGTGAGAGCTGGACTGTGAAGAAGGCTGAGCGCCGAAGAATGGATGCTTTTGAACTGTGGTGTTGGAGAAGACTCTTGAGAGTCCCTTGGACTGAAAGGAGATCCAACCAGTCCATTCTGAAGGAGATCAGCCCTGGGATTTCTTTGGAAGGAATGATGCTAAAGCTGAAACTCCAGTATTTTGGCCACCTCATGCGAAGAGTTGACTCATTGGAGAAGACTCTGATGCTGGGAGGGATTGGGGGCAGGAGAAGGGGACGACAGAGGATGACATGGCTGGAGGCATCACTGACTCGATGGATGTGAGTCTGAGTGACCTCCGGGAGTTGGTGATGGACAGGAAGGCCTGGCGTGCTGCAGTTCATGGGGTCGCAAAGAGTCAGACATGACTGAGCGACTGATCTGATCTGATCTGAACACTAGCTCGCAGTTTATACCTTGGTTGAAAGCTAGCATTATTTTAGGCAGGGAGGGGAAAGGGCCCCTGCAAGGACAGGAGACCAGAGAAGCAAAATAGTCACACTCAACAATTACAAAGAGAAAATCCAAAGTAATGAGTGAGAGAAGATGAGGCAAAGTAGATGAGGCAGGATGAACAGGGACAGACAAGCAAGTGTGGGAGTACGTGAACTGAAGACACAGAACGCAAGAAGGAGAGACCAAAACACAGGGATCCGTAGGCAAGAACATCACCCAGTGTTAACAAGATGCTCTCCAACATACGGTGTTAAGGCTTTTTCCTAGGTTTCAGTAGAAACTTAAGCCTAGAGTGCAGAGGGCTTTCATATGAGTTCTCTTTCTACCTGCCTGAGATTATATTTGTTCCATCAGGAGGAATATCATTTGAAAGTAGAGACACTAATATTTATCATTTTCCACATCAGTTCTTAGTAAACTATGAGAATCAGAGCAAAGTGAAATGAACTTGAAATAGATTCTATGACAGTGATCCACCCAATGATGTTATCGTATACAAGTCATTACGGAATAGATTCTTCACCTCTTGCCATACATGATTTTCAGTTTTCAGAAGTGTATAATGAAGATTTTTAAAAGCTTATGCACTCACTTGAGAGTCACAACGGTCACTATGTTTCCTCTGTGGCAGTGCTACACTTCCCCAGTTATTTTCCTAGTTAGAAATGCTGTTTGACTTCTGAATGTTCTATATGCATAGTTGTTGGTTTTATATACTTCTTGCTTTCACTTCCTGAAGCATAGTGGTATGATGAACTGATTACAAATAGCATTCTAATGAAACTGTTGGGTGTGTTGTTGTACTATAAGTCATCTGCAAATGGGAAGTGCTTTCCTGAGGAAATTGATAAACTGAGAGTCAGCTTGCATGCTCACATATTTTCTGTGAGAATTTTTGGTCCCTCCTCATTTTTTGTCCTTTTAAAAATTTGTGCCAGTTAATTCGTGCTTCCCATCCAGACACGCATATTAACACTTGTAACAGTTAGCTGAGGTTGGTTATGTGAACATGATATTAAGAGTTTGCATTTAATGTTTACCAGCAGAGAATCTGAGGATGTAAACTCTTAAAGGAAAGTAGAGTGAATCCTTTTTAGTTCAAATACTGGATATTTTTAAAAGTAAAAATAGAGAATGGTTTTTTTATCTACCAGGTCTATGCTCTTAGCCTAGAGACAACGGGCTCTTTCCGGAGAAACAGAGAAATTTTACTTGACATTTCCCCCTCAATACCAGGCTTACAAAGAGTCACAATGCTATAGAGGTGGACTACAGGCCTGTTTTCCCGAGTCCAGTGTATTGTAAAAGTCTGGGCCAGCATTTTTAAAGTCAGGATACTTCACACTTTAAAGAAAACCAGACTTATGACATCTCTTTAAAAATAGCATGCTCTGGCCACAGTGGGCCAGCATCATCCCTTGACAGTCAGTGCTGGGGCTGGAGCTGCCTAGCCACCCCAACTCCCACCCCCTGTAGGTAGTTCCTGGGCCCTCTTTGTGGGTCCCTACACCTGAAGTCTATGGCCTCCAGTGCTGGTTGCCATTCATGATCACATTTGTAGTGTTGATTTTTACACGATGGACGAGTGTTTTTCTGAACCTATTTGGCAACGTGGAGAAAACAGGAGGGTGGGGGCAGCCTAACTTTGCTTGTTCCCCCGGCTCACTTGGCCCATGCAGATTACCTGTCTGCGGCATTTGAGCTACACCTGCTGCTCCCTCCCTCACACCACATTTCACTTGTGCTGTGTGGCACGTGGGGTCTTGGTTCCCCAACCAGGGATGGACTCAGTGCGCCCCCAACCCCCCGCAGTGGAAGCGTGGAGTCTTAACCATTGAAAGTCCCCACCCTGCTGCCTTCTATTTCCGCTGAAAGAGTCATAGCCCAAACCGGGGATTCCTCCCTGTCCTTGACGTGTCCTTTCTTGGGTCCTCCCCCTTCTCCAGCTGCCCTCTCAACACCGTCCTCTCATAGGGGCTCCACCCTCATCAGGATTTCCTTCTGCTTCCAGCTCATCCCTCTCAGCCTCCTTTGCTGCCTCCATTGTCAGCTTCATTTACTTTTACTTCTTCATTATACAAGCATTACCTGAATTATATAGATTATTTTAGAAATTCAGACAATAGCAGAGATATGTTAAAAGGTAATCTTTTTTTATTTTAACTATGTTCCTTTCCACTGCCTTTCTCAGAGAAAACTATGGTTAATCCCTGGATGGCTCTCTTCTCCTGACTCTTTTCCATGTAATCTGGTGTGTGTTCTGGTTTAACACAAATAAAATCATTTTATAGATACTGTTTTTTAACTTTTAACTTGGAGAGGACCCTGGTCAGTATAAACAGATCTCTGCCTTACCCATTTTGTGATCTGCCAGTTTCTTAAATCTTGGTGCTTCCCAGCATAACCTACTGGATAATTGCAGTACTTAATACATTGTTGTTTTTATGGTTGTGAGCTGCTAGGGACAGTACTTATCAAAGCATTTGTCAATACATATTCAGTGACTGAGTGAATGAATGAATGAATGAACATTGGTGTTTTTGCCCATTCAATTAAATCATTGTAATTTATACTTTATGTATAATATTAAATTGCATAGAAATTTAAAATCAAACTAAAATATCTGTAGTAGGTTATGTATTAGCATAATTCTTGTAAGACACAGTTAACCTATTTCTCAAGTTATTTCTTAAAAGCGATATTTATTGATTTTACTTACCTCAGTAGGATCACCCTACTGTGATGTAAAATATTATACATAGGATGGATAAATATCAAGGTCCTACTGTATAGCACAAGGAACTATATTCAACATTCTGTATTAAAACATATTGGAAAAGAATATAAAAAAGAATATATGTTTAACTGAATCACTTTCCTGTACAGCAGAAATTAATGCAACATTGTAAATCAATTATACTTCATTAAAATTTTTTTAAAAAAGATCACCCTACTATGCAAAAGAGAATTCTGTATACTACTTTTTTTTGTGTTCTTGGAAGAAGTATTGGTGGCTGGTGGTTTTTGTTTTGTGTATTTTAAATGAGTATATATTTTGGCATCTTTCCAAGGCAGATAGTATTCTGGGTACAATTCATCCTTCATAAAAGTTTCATTTTTATCTTTAAAAAGATATAAATGCACAATGATTGTATAAACAGAATTGACTTAATAGAGCATTTCTTCAGTAGGAAAGTAGTTGAGGTTTATGAAGGGAGCCTTGTCAGAACTATTGTAGAAGGTTCTCGTTCAGATTCATGCTGCTGTTAATAGCCCTGATTTAAGGAGAAACCAACGAAAACATCTATCATCTGATGGCTGTGGGATGTCATCCAGGCTTGTGTCATGGTCGTGTCATGTCCCTGGGTTTGTGGGATGAAAAAAATAACACTTGGATACTTGGAATTCATCTGTAAGCTGTTTTTGTCAGGAGTGGGTGCGTTTCTGGCTCCCAAGTCGAAATGAGAGTTTTAAATACTGTTAATAACTCTCTCATCACCAGACTCTCTGGAGGAGACACCAAGGGTGAGTGTGTGGGAACGATAGTTTAAAAATGTATTCATGTATAAAGTGGGGGTGGTGGGACTAATTGATAATGAGCTGAAATCAGTTGGTCACTAACAACCCATAGCAAGACCTGATCCCTACTTGTGCATGTTTGGAAAATCAAGAAACAAACACAAATTAGAAAATAAAGAAGAAAATGGAAACTATATAAAGACCTCTGCAATGCGCACAGGTCTGTTAAACTAATTAAAATTCTGCCCAAGGGGTTACTGAAGTGGCTAAAACTCAGCTTAATCTGGGTCAAGGTCTTGGGGAAGGTGGTTCAAGTGCTGTGTTTTTAAAGAGAGGAAAGAACATTTAATTTCAAGGGACTGTCATAAAACAGTCCAAACAAGCTCTAGATGGAAACTTACAGTGTGCCATATTATAGGACTGAAATACCGGAGTAATAGTTGAATGCCTTTGACAGAGGACAGAAATGGAGTGAAAGGAGTGTGCTCACGCTGACGTCTTGAATTTATGTGTTGTACTATAGTTTACAGACTCCTTTGGGGGAATTTTTTTTTTTTTTTGATCTGTATTAAATGTTAATGAACTACAAGCCTGTTTGAAGACTGAAGCTCCAGGGTTGATGGTGGCAGCCTGCCTGGATGTAGGGGATGAGAGAAGAGAGATTAAGACAAGATCCACTCTGAGTTTCTGGACCTGGATGATATCTGTACTCCCAACGAAAATTAACAAATGTAGAAGGGCAGTTTGGGCAAGAGAAGATCAATCAGGCAGCCAAGACTGGCAGAGGAACCCACTGACAGTGTTCAGCTCTTGAGAACAAGGAAGGTTAACTTGCTGGTGAACTCTAGGAACACTTGTAGCCTGGTGACCTTGAGAGCCAGAGGCCCCGTGTGGGCATTGGCGCAAGATTGGAGAGGACACATTAAGTGGGAGAGGGAGCTGATGGACATGGGTGAAAGCAGGGGCAAGAAGTCGCTGGAAGGGAAAAGCGAGTGTCAAATGACACTTGTAAATCAGGGAGCCGCCAGGATGGTACAGTTTAGAGAGACAGCAGCGTGACAGCATGAGATCATGTTTTGTACTGTTTATTTGCAGTTTGTTGAGTTTTATATCCCTCAGGAAATAGCTGTGGCTCAGATGCAGACAGCTCTGAGTAGACGAGGCACATGACAGCAGCATCAGGGAAAACTAGTCAGCAGTGGCAGGAGCCAGGCGAAAGAGCACGTGCTTGTTCCCACAGTGGAGCCGAGCCCCTGACACGAGCTGTCTTCTGGGCTCCTCTCTCAGGAGGCCCGTGGGCATCTGCACAGGTCCCAGGCTGGCCACGCATCTTGTATTTGAATGGAACCAGCATCAAACAGGTGTGATCTCAGACTGTCACCACCCCTGGACATGTAACTCAAAGCTCAAGTCAGGAGGTTCATCTTCATATACAACGCTTCCTTTTTAAAGAGGATTTGCAACCCTAAATCCATAATCAGCTTGATCCGATCTAGATCAAGCCAGCCACCCTCACGCTGAGGCATTGAGAATGCTGTGCATGTTGGCTGCCTGCTGTTGCTGCTGGATTGATGCTGCACCCAGGAATTATAAGGAGAGAAGCAGGGGGTGTGTGTTCTTCCGGTGGTCTGTCTCTTTTCGCTCAGCCCTCCATCTTGCCGTCACTCTGCACATGATAATTTAGGGAAAATACTACAAGGCCAAAATATGTAGCTTATTCTTGACTTGGTGAACCCATGAATTGGCATGGCGTGGGATACATTGCAGCAAATGTTTGTAATTCTGATAAATGACATCCAGAGGAGGAGGCTTATAGTCATCGGCTCACGTGTGTCCTCTCCATCGTTCTCACAGTTGGCTGATTCTTCAGGGCACGTGTGTAGATGTAGCATTTGTTGGCCCTGACTCCTGCTTTCAGAGGCTGGCCAGAATTGCAGCTGGGCCCTGTTGTCACCAGACAAGGCCTCAGTGGAGGAATCATGCTGCCCTTTTTTGAATCCAGAGAGAAACACTTTGTCATTTGTGTATCAGCGATGCTTGTATTTTCTCCTGGATTGAAAACAAAAATGACCAGAAACCATTAGTTATTAATACACGCCATACACTTTTAATCTCAGTCTAGCATTCAAGAAAAGCAATGTTTGTTTGCCAGATAACTTGAGGTCTTTGTGTGTGGAGCTAACAGATGGAGTGCATTGATGATGACTGCACGTGGATGCGCGCTGAGCCCAGGAGGGCATCCCTGGGCTAGGAGGGCTGTCCAGAAAGTTAACAAGGCTGGATTCAGAAGGACTCTAGACAGAAAAAGCCCAAGTAGTGAAATATCTTTTACGGAGGTTCTCTCTTCAGTGTAATGGTTACCAGGGCACTGATTGCAACTGTTTTCAAACAGATGTGCCTTGTGTTCATTCTGTTTCAGGCATGTTATGGGAGTATAAAAGAGAACTTCTAGCACAGAGTGTTTGAGAAAACAAGGAAAATCAAATTGTCTTAAATCTTATCCTCTGAATAACATCTATTACTTAGTGGTATTCTCCTCCTCCCTAGTACGGTGGTTGGGATACAAATTTAAGTAGGAGTCTCCTCAAGCCCCCAAAGGACTTCCCTGGTGCCTCAGATGGTAAAGAATCCATTTGCAATTCAGGAGACCCAGGTTCAATCCCTGGATTGGGAAGATTCCTCTGGAGAAGGAAATGGCAAGTCACTCCAGTATTCTTGCCTAGAGAATTCCATGCATGGACAGAGGAGTCTGGCAGGCTACAGTCCATGGGGTCACAAAAAGTCAGACACGACTGAGCGACTCACACACGCTATCTCCTCAACCAAAAAGAAAATGTAGCTAATATTTTTAAATAAGTCCAAATAATACATAAAAGTATAAAGAAAAAGTGAAAAATTCGTACCTGTATTGTCCTTCTAGGTATCTACACAGATATAGTGTTACACAGGTATATATGTATGATTTTATATGAATAGGATTGTACCAATAGACAACTCTATAGTCTGTTTTGATCACTTAACAAAATGCTGAATATAGCTTTACATCAGAAGTATTATTGCTGGTCTAGAATTCAATTATATAGCTGTATCCCATTAAGTTATTCATTGTGCCATTCGTTCACCAGATATTTATTTTTAGTTCTAGATATAGTAACCAGATTTTGCAGATACAGAAGTAAACTCCCCTATGAGTGGATATATAGATTACTGCTGATTTTTCTATGTTATAAGCAATATTGCCTTGAACAAACAATACCACAACACACAACATATTTAATTTTCCCTTTAGTATAAATCCCTAGGTAGAAAACTGGTTGATGAGTGGTTTGGTACATTTTGGAGTTTCATCCACATTTATTATATAACTACGCTCTACTAAAAGTTTGCAATGGTGCCAGTTTGTCAGTACTCTTATGGTGGTACTTTTCTTTCATTATCATCTTTGTTAATAGGATAGGTGAAAAATGGTATTTCACTGTTGTAGCTTACATTTCTTTGATTTATAGTGTACTTGGGATGGGACTTTAAGCCACTAAGAAATTATGGCTTTCCACCTGATCTATGGGCTTTCCTGGTGGCTCAGACAGTAAAGAATCTGCCTGAAATGCAGGAGACCTGGGTTCGATCTCTGGGTCAAGAAGATACCCTGGAGAAGGAAATGGCAATCCATTCCAGTATTCTTGCCAGGAAGATCCCATGAACAGAGGAACTTGATGGGCTACAGTCCATGGGGTCACAGAGTCGGACACGACTGAGCTACTAACTCTTTGTCTCACATGATTGATGGAGCACCGTTTTCTTTGAGTCTTAAGTTTATCCCTCTCACAAGGAAAGATTCTTTTTACTTTCTTCTTTGCAGTCAGATCAGGTAGGTTAGAATCAATAAGGGGTTGTCTGTTTAGTGACTGGATCTTCACTGAAAGAAGGTGTGTAAGTGTTAGTACTGATTTAAATCTAGATTGTTGGTTTTAGTTCATGTAAGATTTGATTAATTTCCTTTCATTTTCAAATAGATATCATACTTTTAAAAATATTTGAACAATCATGGAGATATTTAAGGAGTACCTAATTAAAATCTTTTATATAAATGCCTAGAAGTATATTGTCTCCATATAGCTTTTCACTTGGGTTTGTAGCGTTGTATTTAAGTGTTTTGTTTTTTCTTCCAGCTACAAATGAAATTTAGTTGTAGCAAAATGGTTGTGAGACAGACACGTCTGAGTTCAGGTTTCCATCCTTCAAGTATTAGTTGCCTTGGTCTCTGTTTCCACATCTGCAGGGATAATAATAATACCCATCTCGGGAAGCATTAAAAAAAAAAAACAAAAAACTTGCATACTGCCTGGAATCAACATGATCAATAAATATTACATTTATTATTGTGGGAAATTTTAGCAAAATTAGAAACCCTCAGGAAAGGATATAATTTCTTTACTGAAATTCCATCATCCAGAGACAATAAATGTCTCTCATTTTTAGATGTTTTATTCTAGTATTTTTCCTCAAAGATACATATTTTGCAAAAGTGGAACCATACTAAAACTGTACAGGATGTCAAATTTCAGCAAATGTGTGTACTTAATCATTCAACAATGGAAGAGAGTGGTTACCCAGATTTTTTTAAGAAATAGTGGTTTAGTGGAGAATTTTGTGCTGATATTTACTTGTCATGAATTTTTTGTTAGAGTGAAGATTAAGTATAATTGAAAGGCATTTTGGACAATTAAAACTTTAAACATTTCCATTCCTTCTAATTCAGCATTCAGATCTGTTTCTTATGCAATCAAAAATATATATCATTTTTCTCTGTTACTTGGGAAAGCATTTAAACAGTTGACAGACTGCAGGAGTCCAGGACTATGGTTTGTCTACACTGCTTCCGCTCCCAGGAGAACAGCAAGGCAAGCTGACACTGACCGAATGTGGATGGGAACTTCCTTAGCTTGCCATGCCTTATCCCATGGCCTGAGCTGGATTTCATGAGTTGTGTTTACCAAATAGAGTCCAAATTAAATTTTTGTTTATCAGGTTCCTTTTAAGGGAAGCCAACTCTTCAAAGAAACCTCCTGGTGAATCTTTTTAAAGCATATGCATATATATACACACACATGCAAAACTCACCAGATTACCTACCTTCCATGTTGAGATTATCTAGGAACTATATTTCAAACATTTTCTGCAAGTAAAGAGCACAAATATTCTTTGAACTCATGTTTTTGTGCTCAGCAATCAAATCCTGACTTGCATTTCTGCCCCTAAGACTTCCATGTAAGTTTATTTTGGTTGAAAAACTGTCTGAATTTTCTTGCCATTTTCCTTTTTTTTTTTTTCCTTTTCTTCAATAAGTATGGGGTTATTCAGTTCATTTCAGTTGCTCAGTCGTGTCCAACTCTTTGCAACCCCGTGAATCGCAGCACACCAGGCCTCCCTGTCCATCACCAACTCCCGGAGTTCACTCAGACTCACGTCCATCAAGTCAGTGATGCCATCCAGCCATCTCATCCTCTGTCGTCCCCTTCTCCTCCTGCCCCCAATCCCTCCCAGCATCAGAGTCTTCTCCAATGAGTCAGCTCTTCACATGAGGTGGCCAAAGTACTGGAGTTTCAGTTTTAGCATCATTCCTTCCAAAGAAATCCCAGGGCTGATCTCCTTCAGAATGGACTGGTTGGATCTCCTTGCAGTCCACGGGACTCTCAAGAGTCTTCTCCCACACCACAGTTCAAGGTTCAAACCAAAGAGATATTTTTAAAATATTTATTTTGTTTAGCATTAATTCTCAAAAATATTCCTGTCACTGGGTAAAATTCATAATTTAAGTTTATATTTTCTTAATACAGTAAAGAATCTGCCTACAGTGCAGGAGATTGGGGTTCGATCCCTGGGTCGGGAAGATCTCCTGCAGAAGGGAATGGCCACCCATTCCAGTATTCTTGCCCGGAGAATTCCACAGACAGAGGAGCCTGTCGGGCTACAGTCCATGGGGTCGCAGATAGTCAGATAGAGCTATTAACACTTTCACTTTTCTTAATTTAATTCTACACATAGTATAAATTTTATGTATTATATGTATTAAAATGTTGCATAAACTTTTTATAAGCTATCTCAATACAGAGTTTTGTATAAGCTTTTTTTCCATTTCCATAATTCAGGTTCTTAATTATTTTCAACCTTTTGTTAAAAAGGAAGATTAAATTTTACCTATATTAAATTAGTTTTCTCTAGTTCTATCTTTATTCTTCTCCTGGGAAATTCCAAAAGCTTGCAGTAAAAAAAAATCTTTACATGCTTCAGGCTTTTACTTTATTTCATTTTAGATGAGAATCTGGGACCTTATCAATGAAATATGGTTTTATCATTCTCTTCTGCACCTTTGTCTTTAGAATCAAAACTTCATTCATAAAACCAAAACCACTTATGAAAACGTATTCAATATTAAGGTTTGTTTTCTCCCCATCATTTTGACCTGTTTTTAATACGAATAGTGTTTTTAATAAGAATAGTATTGGCATGGGATTTTCCCCTTAAGTTTTTAACCTTCTCCAGAGTGAGCAATGTGCTTTCTCTTTACAGAGTTAACATAAATCCAGATGGCATTGAGGCACTCCCATGTTGAGACATGATGAGAAATTAAGGTTCACTAGTGCTGATTCCCGTGTGGCCTGCACTCTCTCCTTCAGCTCACATCTTGCTGGGAGAATTGGAAGGATGATCCTCAAGTGTCTCGGCACCTCTGTGCTTTCTCTATAGCAGGGGAAACAGAGACACCGTGGGAACTTAGAAGCAGCAGGTTCTCTCTTCCCATCCGCAACCCACTTTCCGGTTTCAGTAACACCTCTTTGCTGAAGCTTTGGCTTCCATGCAAATTCTGTTTCCACACAGCGAAGATCTTTGTCATATCTGAAGTTAGCTGAGTCTTGACCACGTGCCAAGACCTTTTTACTCTTTCACTGGCACTTCTTGCAAATCCTAGGAGATAGGTAGTATAGTATTATCTCCATTTAGAGGATGACAAAACCAAGACCAAGAGAAGTAAAGCTGCTTATCTAAGATCACAACTGTTATATATGGTGTGGGGCTTTGTGTCCAGAGTACTGACTCTAAGCCTCACACTTTTTTATATACATTATATATATTTTTATATAAAAATATATTTATTTATTAATTTTTGGCTGTGCTGGGTCTTTAGTTGCGGCGAGTAGGGGTCATTCTTCTCAAGTTGTGAAGTGTGGGTTCTTCATTAGAAGAAATGGTGGCTTCTCATCTTGAGCACAGATTCTAGGGCACACAGGCTTCAGTAGTTTCAGCTCCCCAGCCCTAGAGCACAGGCTCAATAGTTGTGGCGTACAGGCTTGCTGGCTCCACGATAGGTGGGATCTTCCTGCACCAGGGATCAAACCCACGTCTCCTCCACTGGCAGGCAGATTCTTTACCATTGAGCCATCAGGGAGGCCCTTTTAAAAAATATTCATTTATTTGGCTGCACTGAGTCTTGGTTGCCGCACGTGGGATCTTTAGTTGTGGCATGTGGGATCCTGTTCCCCCACCAGGTATCAAACCCAGGCCCCCTGCATTGGCAATGTGGAGTCTTAGCCACTGGGCCACCAGGGAAGTCCCATTCCTCACACTCCTTACTATTTCTTTCTTCCAAGCAAACTTTGATAGAATCACAGTTCAGTGTCATAAAACGTATTGAAGTAACCTTGCGTATTCATTGTTTCAGGATTTGTCCCACATTATCTCTGGGGATTCTCTTAAGATGAGACATAGGTTGTGAATAAAGCTGACACAGAGTGGTTATTCCCTCAGAGTTGTATTTCACAAACTGCAGTGACTTGCTCATGCTGTTTCATAGAGTTTTCCTTAAGTTGTTGGGTTCTCCAGGGAGTTGCATGGTATCTCCCTAAAATTGCTGCTCTGTTAGGCCTTGGGAAAAGTTCATCCAGGTTAGGTGAGGGAGCTCTTTGCTGCTAAGTCGCTTCAGTCGTGTCCGACTCTGTGCCACCCCACAGACAGAAGCCCACCAGGCTCCCCTGTCCCTGGGATTCTCCAGGCAAGAATACTGGAGAGGGTTGCCATTTCCTTCTCCACCGTATGAAAGTGGAAAGCGAAAGTGAAGTCGCTCAGTCGTGTCCGACTCTTAGCGACCCCATGGACTGGAGCCTACCAGGCTCCTCCGTCCATGGGATTTTCCAGGCAAAAGTACTGGGGTGGGGTGCCATCCTGAACCGTTAGATAGTCACAGATCTAGTAGAGGGGAAGACACTATTTAATTTCATACGATGTTTAATTGTGAAAAGACAGATCCAATGGTGTATTTTGGAAAATACTTGCAACATACTAAGTCTGTGATTTTAGAACATAATTGTAGGTGTCTTACCTCTGATGAAGACTATTCCATGGTCTAGAACATAGTAAATGTTCAGTGAATAGTTGTTTAATGAATGAATTAATTACATTACTTATGTAATTTTGAGGGGAAAAAGTGAGCAGTCTCAGGGTGTATAGGAGGACAGTAATGATCATGTTTAACACATACTCTGCACTTGATGGCGTGTTGTTGTTTAGTCGCTTAAGTCGTGTCTGACTCTTTTGCAACCCAGTAGACCGTAGCCCACCAGGCTCCTCTGTCCATGGGATTTCCCAGGCAAGAATATTGGAGTCGGCTGCTGTTTCCTTCTCCAGGGGATCTTCCTGACCCAGGGATTGAACCCACTTCTCCTGCTTGGCAGACGGATACTGTACTGCTGAGCCACCTGGGAAGCCCCCTAGAGGGCATGACCATCTCCATAAAAACATTTTGTATGTTGGTAATATCTTTTATCTAAAGAACTTCATGTTTTAGACCTTAGTTACTTCTCAAAGCACTGCTCTGAGGAAGATGAGCAACACACTCTTCATTTTTAGATGAAGAATTTGTGGTTAAGCCTAGTTTCGCATGACTGACTCAAGATTGATTAACTCCGATTATACAAGCCTTGTCTCCAGCTTCAGTCTGTGCCCCCGACCTGCTCTTTACCCTTTCAGCAGCTGTGTGGCCTCCTACTGTTCAGCACCCTCCCCCTATTTCTTTTTTTAAAAAGCATTTTTAATGTAATAACCCACTTTAAAGGAAATGTAATAATTTAGCTATGTAAGCATGTTTGGTTTCTAAGTCTACAGCGAAAATATTTCTAGCCATTTGGCCCCACACTCTTTTTCTCTTCACACAGTTCCACAAAGTGCACACCAAGCAGATGGCGCCGACAAGCTCATGGTTTATTTACAGCCAGTACAGTAGACGTTGGCATATGTGCTAAGCCCCCTTATACCCGCTCCACGGGAGCCATTAACACATCCATTTAGATGGAAGAGTCTCGGGGCTTTGCTGTGGGCATTTCAGTTCGCTCCCCCTTCCCCAAGCATCACCATCTGCCCTGCCTCCACTCAGAGACCCTGGCACCCTCCCCTCTTACCCAGGCGGCCTCAGGCCTGTTCTGAAGAACAGCCTTGGTTTGCTTAGATACGGCGCTGGCGGCAGCTGCTCTGTGTTTCTCTCTCAGACAAGTTTAACCCTAAGCCTGTTCTCATTCCCCCAAAGCTGTGCTTGGACGAGGTTCGTTCCCATACAGTTCCACAGACATGCTTGAGCACCCTCCCCAGGCCAAGCTGAGGCCTGGAGTGCGGAGGGTCCTCAGACATGTGCCCTAGGATGTCGCACGTGTATTTCTTCCTTTGTGCTCTAATTTCAAGGCTCCAGCTCTCCTAGTCACCTGTGATGCCTGGAGAACCAGCAGCTGATGGGCTGTAAGACTTCCTGCGCCAGATGGACCAAACCCTAGCCTCTACTTTCTACACCACTCACCAGGGATCTTATGTACATGCTTTTCTTCCTTCTCAAATAGTCTTCCTGGGCGAGTAATTATTAATTATATTTAAAGAGCAGCAATTCAGAATGTTTTCTACCCAGAATATCTGGAGGGGTGGCAAAACACTTTGTTGCTATCTAGTCTAGTCATTTCTTAATCGTTCCCCAACTCCCCACCAAGCTTTTTTTTAAAAGCCATTTCAGTTAAAATGACCTGTCAGTTTAGCAACCCACAACTAACTTGTAAAGCCACTCCATTTTGTAATTCCAGATTCCTGGCAGGGCAGTCTGATTGGCTTATCTTTTTCAGCCAAGCTACAGAACTTGTAGGTTCCCAGCCAAGCTACAGAACTTGTAGGTTCCCAGCCAGCGTGTAGGCGGAGCCTCCTTCTGGTCTGTTGTTCTCTTCTGTCCAGTCATACCTTGCTGGACTAGCTCTGGTCACGTGGCTTGTTGCTGAGCTGTTGGCAGGACAAATGCCCAGAGAAAGGAGCAAAAACAGGCAGACACCCAAAAACACATATAGAGGACAGATAGTTTTGAGAGACACTGAAATATAAAACCACACTTTGCCCTATGTCCTCAAACAAGTCTCTGTTAGAATGAGAAGCATAGAAGCATCTTGACCCCTATTGTCCAGTGTTTGCTATACTTACAAGTCCAACTCTGCATTGTATGACCCACCCTCCCCCCAAATTAACTCTCTATTTTGGTATGTTTCAAACCATTCCATTTGAATCTCAACGTTAGGACTTAAGTAAAATTAAATCTGTTTATTTATTATAGCTCTAGCACTAAAGCTGAAAAGAAATAATAGTCACCAATGAAATCCTACACCATGTAATAGGATTCCTCTGTCTTATGTGGCTAAAACTGAGGTCCCCAAATTAACAAGTAGTGATGCTTGCACATCCAGCCAGGGCAGGGGCTGAGGATTCTATGTGTGCAACCTACAACATACATCAGCTGGTGCTGGGCAAGGTCTGCTGCCTGTGCCAACAACTCAATTATTGTTTGGTAAACACACTTTTATTCATTGAGGAGCAGTTGTTTGCCAATGTATCATACAATTATATAGTGAAGGGAGAACAATAGATGCATTGTAGAAATATTTTTAAAACAAGGCAGCCGCAGACAGCGCATAGGAAAAGGAGCCCAGCCCTAGAGTACCCGCTGCCATGTGGCATTTAACAAAGCAGAGCACTCTGTCTCAAACACCTCTTTCTGGCATGAACCTGGCAGCACCCATTTCTGGCTCTTTCTGCTGGATACGTTTGCCAGTGGGGACATCAGGGGCACAGGTGTGCAGATGTGCGTGGAAGTGGGTGTGAATACACCCAGACACTTGGCTTCTTCACACTCATGATTGTAGGAAGAGAAAAAAAGCTTCAAACATTGGTTGGTTGAGTGTCTCTTGAGGTCTTGACTTGAAAGGAACATGGACAAAAGTGTAAATTCTTCAGCTTTGGGGGCAACTTGAGAGTTGAACAAGCATGTCTAAGAGATTTACAGTTCGTGTAGGAGGTGATTGTTGACAGTGTTTCCTAATCAGTACCACGGAATATACAGTTTTTTAGCTTTTACCAGACTGACATCAGAAGGATTCACGTACCGTGACAGATTGCTTTGTAATTTATTCTGCCTGAATGGCCCTGGAATACTCTCAGTGAAGGTCTTGTGTGAATCAGAGAAGGTTTTGCTCTTCACATTACAGTGACTGCCAAAAACTCACTTGTCAGACCTGATGAGTAGTATTTAGCTCTTTCTCCTACTTCGTAATCCATGCTCCCATATTTTCATCCTACAACAGTATATTGCATATAAATCTTTAAGCTTTAATGTTTAATCATTTATCACAGGCATCTCTGTTAAGAACAAGACAGAATTCAGATTACAGAGCAATTTTATTAAATTTTTATTAGTCTCTTTGAGCTTCAACCCTCTGACCAGAACTACTACTACCTTCAATGAAAGAATTGTTTATTTACAAGACAATAAAATTAGTCATTATTGCCTATTTAATGGCAGTAAGAAATAAAACCTAGGTCTCTCTGACTCAGGAGGTGTACTTAGCATTAGATCACTGTTTCCCAAACTTTAGTCATTTGTATACACCTGTATGATTTCCTCCATATCTGTGTACCGCCTGTATTACTTAGATATTTTCCCTTAAATTGTTTTTATGCTTGTTGCTGTTCAGTCGCTAAGTCATGTCCAACTTTTGTGACCCCCATGGACTGTAGCGTGCCAGTCTCCTCTGTCCTCCACTACCTCCTGAAAGTGAACATGAAAGTATAAGTCACTCAGTCGTGTCCACCTCTTTGCGACCCTATGGACTATACAGTCCATGGAATTCTCCAGGCCAGAATACTGGAGTGGGTAGCTTTTCCCTTCTCCAGGGGATATTCCTGACCCAGTAATCGAACCGGGGTCTCCCCCGTTGCAGGCGGATTCTTTACCAACTGAGCTATCAGGGAAGCCCTAAACTATCTCCCAAAGTTTGCTCAAATTTATGTCCAGTGAGTCAGTGATACTATCTAACCATCTCATTCTCTGTTGTCCTCTTCTCCTCCTGCCCTCAGTCTTTCCTAGCATCAGGGTCGTTTCCAGTGAGTTGGTTCTTCACATCAGGTGGCCACAGTACTGGAGCTTCAGCTTCAGCATCAGTCCTTTCAATGAATGTTAGGGTTGATTTCCTTTAGGATTGCCTAGTTTGACCTTCTTACAGTCCAAGGGACTCTCAAGAGTCTTCTCCAGCACCACAGTTTGAAGTCATCAGTTCTTCAGTGCTCAACCTTCTTTATGGTCCAGTTCTCACATCCATACATGACTACTGAAAACACCATAGCTTTAACTATATGGACTTTTGTCAGCAAAGTAATGTCTCTGCTTTTTAATATATGGTCTAGGTTGTCATAACTTTTCTTCCAAGAAGCATCTTTTAATTTCATGGCTACAGTTCTTTAGTTCTTCTTCACTTTCTGCCATAGAGTGGTGTTATCTGCATATCTGAGGCTATTAATATTTCTCCTGCAGTCTTGATTCCAGCGTGGGATTCATCTAGCCCAGAATTTTGCATGATGTACTCTGTATAGAATTTAAATAAGTATGGTGACAGTATACAGCCATATCGTGCTCCTTTCCAAGTTTTGAACCAGTCCATTGTCCCATTTCTAGTTCTAACTGTTGCTTCTTGACCTTCCTACAGGTTTCTCAGGAAGCAGGTAAGGTGGTCTGGTATTTCCATCTCTCTCCACAGTTTGTTGTGATCCATCCAACCAAGTTTATTTTTACAAGATGCTTTTTATGACCCGCTCAAATACAAAACCAGTATCATTTGATATGAATTGATGACAATCATGAAAATAAATCAATGAAAACCAGAGTGCCACTACAGCCTCATAGACTCTCTTGCTAGACAACCCTGTGCCTGAGGCTGTACCTCTCTGATAAAGAGGGGCATGGGAGAGTTAGAGAGAGAGCTGTTGCAGACAGCTTTGGGGTTTGAGAAGGCTTGAAAAGCATAGAAAAAGGATCTTGTTTTGTGATTCTATAATGTGCCTCTGGGATTACCTGGAGTCCCGAGGAAGCGCATGCTGCTGACCACACAGCTAACCTGGAGAACTCAGGAGGCAGCGTCTTCCTTCACCCGTGCCAGTGAAACAGGTATGCATAGAGACAGGGAGGTGTAAAAGTCATTTATTGGGCACCCACTGAAGTGACCTTAGAGGATGGTGATCAAACGTGATGCTTCCTGAGCACGTAAGTTTAGTGGAACTAACATTAGTTGAGTAGAAGTTGAAAGATGGGATAAATCCGTTCCTCAACCCACTAATTTCAGGTCACTTGGCAGCACATTATGCATGTAATTGCTGGCTAATATTTGGAAAAACCATATATATTAAAAAGAAAAACAGATCACTTTTGCTATAGGTTATAGGTACATGCAGTCAATCCTAAAGAAAATCAGCCCTGAATATTCATTGGAAGGATTAAGCTGAAGCTCCAATACTTTGGCCACCTGATGCAAAGAGCCAAATCATTGGAAAAGACCCTGATGCTGGGAAAGATTGAGGGCAGAAGGAGAAGGAGGCGACAGAGGATGAGATGGTTGGATAGCATCAATAACTCAATGGACATGAATTTGAGCAAACTCCAGGAGATAGTGAAGGACAGGGAAGCCCTGGCATGCTGCAGTCTATGGGGTTACAAACTTGGACATGACTGAGCGATTGAATAACATTATGAGTATGTGCAATTCAAGCTAAACTATTTTCCACTTCAAAAACCTGAGATATTTTTCTTTTCTGTAGTATTTTTGACTTCTTTTAGAAAAAATAGCAACAGGGGCTTCACTAAACTCTGAACACATTTAGCACAAAAGATGCTGAAAGCTTTACTACAAAGACTAAAGTGAAGTATGGTGTCTTTTATTGAATAGGTGCTCAGTAAATATTTGGTAAGTACATCTGTAAATGTATTTTTGAGATACTTCCCTGAACAGAGTTGTGTCCTTTCTGCAGTTACCTGAACTGTCAGGTGCCTTCATAGGCGGGCATGGTAGAAGCATCAGAGCTTCAGCTTTTGCATGCGGAATGCTTCTGTCTGCAGTGATGGGAATGGTTTGACACTCCCGAATACAGTTTCTTTAGAGACTTAGTGCCAGGCATCTTCCTTTTCCTCCTCTGGGTCCAAACACTATCCTCCTTTCCCCACTCTGTCTGTGCTCCAGAAAATGGACTTCTCTGCACTGGTGGGCTCTTTGCCTCTGGTTTCTAGTTTGGTTCAGCAACAGGAGAGCCCAAGATCAGAGGAAGGGAGGTAGTGAAGTCAGGACTCATCTTCCCTATGGGGTTTCCCACACTGGCAGCAGCCCTTCAAGGATGGTCACAGCACCTGTCAGGCAGCCGGCGGTCCCCACCAGCATTTCTGTTCCGGTTCAGGTGCCACCCTCGTCTGGCCCCTTTGGGCCTCGGGGGTTGGACAGAGCCTGCTGCTGCTGCTGCTGCTGCTAAGTCACTTCAGTCGTATCCAACTCTGTGCGACCCCATAGACGGCAGCCCACCAGGCTCCCCGACCCTGGGATTCTTCAGGCAAGAACACTGGAGTGGGTTGCCATTTCCTTCTCCAGTGCATGAAAGTGAAAAGTGAGAGTGAAGTCGCTTAGTCGTATCCGACTCCTAGCGACCCCATGGACTGCAGCCTACCAGGCCCCTCCATCCATGGGATTTTCCAGGCAAGAGTACTGGAGTGGGTTGCCATTGCCTTCTCTGGGGACAGAGCCTACCTTACCCAATTCCCTCTCGTTCCTATCCCAGGGCACCGCATTAGACCTTGTGGCTTTCCTGTACCCTGCCCACTTCTTTGCAAATTGTCCTTTTATTAAATTCCTCTCAGATTATCATGATTTGAATCTGGGTTCAATCCCTGGGTCAGGAAGATCCCCTGGAGAAGGAAATGGCAATCCACTCCAGTACTCTTGCCTGGAAAATCCCATGGACAGAGGAGCATGGTATGCTATAGTCCATGGGGTCGCAAAGAGTCGGACACGACTGAGCGGCTTCACTTTCACTTTATCATGATTTGAGGATGCCACCTGTTTCCAGCTGGTACCGCCACTCATAATGGGTGTACATGCTGACTTCTTAGCAACACACAGTAACGCTGACTGGTTCCGGAGGGACTGACCTCTGACCTCAGCTTTGATAGCAATGTGGTCTTTACCAGTGTGGTCCCCAAATTTGGGGGTGCTTCATGGTCACATGGAGATGCTGTTAAAATTCAGGTCCCTGCCCCCTACCACGTACTGACTTAGGGGTGCCGAGGACAGTTCTGAGGCCCTTGTGATGACTGACCTTTTGTAGTTCACTAGACATGGAATATGATGATTCATAGCACCCTAAAGCCCAGTGGCCTTCAGAACAGATAACTGGTTACAGGGCACTAGACCCCCGTCTTGTGCCATGTCTAACTGTTCCGTTAAGCATGAGAGAGTGGCACACCTGATAGTTGTAAAGATGACTTCTCCTCCAGAAGCACAATTTAATGAGAAAGGAAACAACCCGAGAGAGGGGAATGGCTGCTCTTTCAACTCCCATTAAAAGCAGTGAGCTGATGCAGTGCAGGAGAGGCCCGTCCCTTCCTGGCTCACTGTGCAAGATTTGAAAGGGACAAGACTGTCTCTTATCACCCATGGGAAAGCTTGATGTCTGTTTTGCCATGGAGTTCCTCACCATCACCTATTTAGAAAAAGAATCTTACTGATAACCAAAGTGTCACTCAAGATATGAAATGTAATTATCTAAAGACTGGACACTGTTATCTTGCAAAAAGTGGTCTTTTAAGTTATAAGTCCCATGTTAAAGTAAACGCTTTTGGTGGATCCCTTGTCATAGGCTCATGGGATGCTTATTAGTTCATTTCTGTGACCACACTCTGAGAAAGTATCAGTATTCACTCTGCCAAGGGAAAATTGTGACCAGGGTTCAAGACCCTGAATGAATCTGGGTAATGTGTCAGAAAGACACAAGTTCAAATCCTGTTTGCACCAAGGGGTTGGGTTCATTTTTCCGTGTCAGGATGTGGGGCGTGTAAAATTCACAGGGAATGTTACTCCCTGTTCCACATCCCCACTGGAACTCTGTAATCATCTAAAAAAATTCACATCTCTCATCTGAGGGCAGAGTCACAAAGATACTATAAAGTTAGTTGGAAAGTGTATTCTGCTGAGTCAGTGAGGCAGACCCCAGGTGCCTCCAGCCACCTTCAGCCACCTGGCAGTGCCTTTTGCAAAATTGTAAGAGAATGTCTCACTCCCCACATTAGTAGTAGTAACAATTCATCTCACTTAGCTGTGAGCCAGGACAAGTAGTTGTTCTGCCTTCCCAAAAGACTGAGGGTCACTCTGCTGAGGACTGCTAAGTCGCTTCAGTCGTGTCCAACTCTGTGCGGCCCCATAGACGGCAGTCCACCAGGCTCCACCATCCCTGGGATTCTCCAGGCAGGAACACTGGAGTGGGTTGCCACTTCCTTCTCCACTGCATGAAAGTGAAAAGTGAAAGTGAAGTCGCTCAGTCCTGTCTGACTCTTAGCGACCCCATGGACTGCAGGCTACCAGGCTCCCCTGTCCATGGGATTTTCCAGGCAAGAGTACTGGAGTGGGTTGCCACTGCCTTCTCCAAATTGCTGGAGAAAGATCGCAAACTGTCTGTTATATGTTCTACCATTTCATGCATTTTCAGCCTTTTCCTTTCAACGGTTTGGTAAAGTGCTTTTAGCTAATGGGTTGTGGATGTTAAGATAAAGGGGTCTTCTTGGATGGGATAACCTAGGAACAGAGATCCTTTCCAAGAGGGCAGAGTTGGGTCTAAAGAGGAATCCACTGACCCAGGTGGAGAATACTGAGGCCTGTCCTGCACTGTCCTGTGGGTTAGCTTTCAGAGCCATCTAGACTGATTTGCCCTGGAAAGAGAGAGGAGTTCTTAACAGCCCCTGGGCTTACTGGGACCAGCATCAGGGAACCAGGAGTCACAAGCTTGTGCACTTGTGTTTCACTTCTGAACACAAAGTACGCAAAAAGGGAGAAAGGTCAGTCAGGCTTTGTGTTTTCAACAATGTAAATACATTAAATGCTGGCACTGAAGGACCCTAGGAACTGTGCTGGTGTCCTAGAGAGCAGCCCTAGAGAGTGACCCCTGGCTAGATGACCTCTTTACAGACCACCTGCTAGTCTACCCCATTCCATTCCACTCTTCCGTTCATCCCTTATCGATGTGTGGTGTCTTCAGCTACCCCGAGAGCCATCATAGGCTCAGAAGACAAGAGAAAAAGGCTAGGAAGAACAGAAAAACACTTTAGAGGAACTGTTGCAAGAGCCAGCAACTAGATGGTCCCAACCCTCTCCTACCTCCTACCGCCCCCACCATACCTTCCTGTCACACAACCTACATTTTTTTTCACTTCAACTTTTTGGCAACCTACAATTCAATTATTTTCATTTGAGGTTATAAATGACCTTTTTTTTAAAAAAAAAAAAAAAAGGTAGTTTCAGAGGAAGTGATGACTCATTAAATGATCAGTGACATGTGTGTGAATTAATTAATTAAATTGTTCAGCCAGGGGAAAGAGGGCTGTGATTGGAAAGAGGGGGCACCTTAGGAAGGGGGCCCAGGTGGAATGTGAGGTGACAGGAAGCCAGCAGGAGGACTAGAATGGGCAGTTGTAGGAGTGGGGAGAGGATTAGGTAGAAAAACACTGCAACCACAGGACTCTTGCTCCTGAGACCCAGAAGTCAGGCAGTGGTGGTTTTCTTCTCCATAAAACTTGTCTGGTGGGGCAGCCTGGTACCTAACTCCACCCACAGCAGCATGTATCACGTGGAACATTGCCAGATTTAGTGAATTAAAAAAATCCATGATGCTTGATTAAATTTGAGTTTCAGATAAACAACAAATAATTTTGTAGTGTAAGTATGTCCCAAATTGTTCATTCAAAATTTAAATTTAACTAGGCATACTGAATTTTATCTGTCAGCTTGCAGAGTGGCTGACATTCGGTGGTTCTTTGAAAAAGATGCCGTGGTGGGGAAACTGAGGCTGAAGAGGGGTCGTGGTTTACAGCCTCTTGGGTGATACAGAAGCCTCCAAAGCAGGTGCTCCTAAGTCCTGAAACATTATCCATGGCTGGCTTGTGGATCCAATCTGGGCCATCTGATGTTTGTCTTGGGGTGGCAGAAAGGACCCTAGAGGGAGGTGAAGCCAATGGAGGGCTCCATGATAAGCCCTTCCAAAAGGCTCAGAAGGCTGGGAAGCTGAAGCAGGCTAACAGAGACTCCAGGAGGTGTAAAACCCTGGGTAGAATCAGAGCAGAAGGTTGGGAGGGAAGGAAGAGTCATCTGGTCTACCTTCTTCCATTTTTATGATGATTTTTTTTTTTTTTTTTTTAATGAAGAAACTGAGGGCTAGCAAGGTAAAGTGACAACTCAAGTCATGGAAAATCAGTGAAGCCTGTGGGAGAATCAGACTTCTTAAGTCCTCACTGAATTCTTTCCACTGCATGGTGCTGACGGAGCAGATTCTTAGTCAAGCCTCCGTTTCCACACAGTGCTACATTGTACACAGTACCCACTTAGCCTAACCTTGTGGGAAAGACCGCCTATGAGTCACCACCACCCTCATTTTCTTTTCTGTTGGTGTAAGAACCACCTCGGTAGACCCTTATTACCAAGAGGCTGGGTTATGCTTTATTTCCCAGTTAACAAAGACCAAGGACCAAGAGATCCAGGTTTCACCATTCATTTCTTTAGTTGCTATTTGGGGCAGTTATGCAGGTTTCCCAAATCTGGCTACTCAGTAGAATGAAAGCAAAACATAAAGCTGTGCTTCCTTCTGGCTTAAGGATATATATGGGTGGTTTTGCAGTTTAGTATTCCTTTCCTGTTTAGGCCAGAAATATGATAGGAGACTAATCAGCTGCAGTCTGTAGAGAGCTCCCAGAGCCCTCTACGGTGCCCAGTTGGGCAGAAAGGAATGCTTAGGGTAGAACGAAAGAGGGAGGGACACTCCTGAAGTGGAGAAAACCACCGCCTCCATTTCCTCCAGAGGCTGAGTTTTATAGTAACAGGAAGAGTGGCTGTTTCCCAAAGCTGTGTTTTGTTTTTTTGGTTTTTTTTTTTCTGAATCCTTAAGCATGACCTTCTTATATTTTTAGGATCATGATACCTCTTCCTGGCTTTTCAACTTGTGAGAATGACATGTTCTTTTTAAGTGGATTGGGTTTACTTTAGAGGCTTTTGATATAAACTGTGGATCTTTGAGGATAAGAATACTTCATTGAACCAGTGGCTGTGTCCACACTGTCTTATCCCCTCAGTGAATTAGCACATGGGAAACTATTTAGAGGGGAGAAGGTCATTTGTGGGAAAGAAGACTCTTTACTTCTTCTCTATTCATGTGGTTTTCTCCCTTCCTGACATGATGGATATTAGTGATGTTTTCTTGGAAAGCAAAATATCCCACATTAACATATCATGGCCTCTTTGGGAAGCTGAAATTCCACAAGCTCTTCCACAGATTATTTCTTCAGGTAATTCTACATTTGCACTGTTTGCTGCAGAAATGCAATAATCCTAGGCAAATTGTTTCTGTATTATCTTAGGGGTGATAGTATTAAACATTAGCCAGCCAAAGTCATAGGCAAAGACACTTGATATTTGAATTCTTATATTACCTTCTTTATATTGCCCTGTATCACCCACCCCCAGGAATCACTGGCTGGAAGCATTATGAAGTGATTACTTCCTTCCCCGACATTAACAATAATTACACTTGACATCACAAATTAGAGAATGTAAAACTAAAAAACTGAAAATATTTGATAAATAAACTGACTGAGATCTGATCAGCATTGTAATGTGTGGTCAATCACAGTAGCTTGAGAATAAGAAAACCTCTATACATTTATTAATGTTATCTACTGACTCCAAAAAATGATCCTTAGGATGAAACTTCCTTTCAACTCCAAGCCATAAAAGTGGCATAGTTCAAAAAATCATTGAACTAAATGAAGCCCAAATATTTGAAGTGATTGAATTAATAGCTTTAAAAAAAGCCAAATAAACATGTTCCCCTGAAAGGAAACCAATTTAGAAAAATTTTTTAAATAAATAAGTCCTACCAGTTAGCCAAGAACAGTGCTCAGAGGGTGATATGGCAGCATACCCTTGGAACACCAGTCGTCACTGGGGAGCTGCTCTTTTGAGGCAGATCAGAAGGAAGATCCTGGGAACAATTCTACAGGCGAGTGGGCCCTTTTCCTAAAGAAGAGTAGGTAAACAGCTAAGCTGCTTAGTTTCGGCTTTTGTCACTTAGAACCTCAGCTAAATTCTGGTCATCTTCTGGTCCTGCATTTTCCTAGCAAGAAAAGCATGCCTGATTGGGAATTGCAAGAGTTTTAGCCAGTTTCCTTTAAGACCCACTCTGCATCCATCTTGGTAAATAGTGCTTAAGTGTTGGCTTAAAGCTCAACATTCAGAAAACGAAGATCATGGCATCTGGTCCCATCACTGCATGGGCAATAGATGGGGAAACAGTGGAAACAGTGTCAGACTTTGTTTTTCTGGGCTCCAAAATCACTGCAGATGGTGACTGCAGCCATGAAATTAAAAGACGCTTACTCCTTGGAAGGAAAGTTATGACCAACCTAGATAGCATATTCAAAAGCAGAGACATTACTTTACCAACAAAGGTTCGCCTAGTCAAGGCTATGGTCTTTCCTGTGGTCATGTATGGATGTGAGAGCTGGACTGTGAAGAAGGCTGAGCGCCGAAGAATTGATGCTTTTGAACTGTGGTGTTGGAGAAGACTCTTGAGAGTCCCTTGGACTGCAAGAAGATCTAACCGGTCCATTCTGAAGGAGATCAATCCTGGAATTTCTTTAGAAGGAATGATGCTAAAGCTGAAACTCCAGTATTTTGGCCACCTCATGCGAAGAGCTGACTCATTGGAGAAGACTCTGATGCTGGGAGGGATTGAGGGCAGGAGGAGAAGGGGACGACAGAGGATGAGATGGCTGGATGGCATCACTGACTCGATGGATGCGAGTCTGGGTGACCTCCGGGAGCTGGTGATGGACAGGGAGGCCTGGTGTGCTGCAGTTCATGGGGTCGCAAAGAGTCGGACATGACTGAGCGACTGATCTGATCTGATCTGATCTGATCACATTGTTAATTAGCTTGGCATGTACACATGCCAAGTTAGCAAGTTTAGTTATCAGGTGAATGAACTGCAAACGTCTTGAAGATCAAGACGGTGGCTGATACTTTTGTTCTCTTCACTAGCCCCTAACCAGCACCTTGCACACTGTTCAGTTACCTGTTACACAGAAATCTTCCCCTGGTGCCCAGTGTAAGTCATTGTGGGTGCTAAGATGGGGCAAAGCTTTTTTTCTCAAAGGCTGTGCTCACATTTGGGAGCATTTAAGCTGCCTACAGGGCATCATATGTGTGTCTCACACCAGTGGAAGTGAGAGGAAGGAGTAATCCAAAAATTATACACAACCCAGGCACCATTTTTATCCGTCACAGTCTCAGATGCACTTGCTATTTTTGTAGTCAGCTTATGTTTTTCTGGTATGACATGGACCCTGGGAGAGGCCCCTCAGTTTTCTGAAAATTCATAGAGTGAATGATACATTCACAGATCTAAGTCTTAAGTGACTGGTATGGAAGTTCTGTTGAATTTTGGTATTCATTTCTCCAGCCAGCAAATTTGTCTCCATATAAATATTTGTTCAGTTAAACTACACATTGTGAGACTTTCCATGTATTCTGCTTCAGGGAGACTAGGCCAGTGTAATAGGAAAAATAGAGAACTTGTCCAAAAAGCCACCTGGTCCTAAAAAGCAGATGCCCCCACACCTGCCACTGTGCATCTAGTCTTTTATGATGTGGGGTCTTGTTATTTGATGACAGAGGTCGTCTTACTATCTGAGAAGCATTAGGCTAAAGTACAAGGAAGTATAAGGTGGTTGAGGATGGAACAGTAAACCCTGAGATTTTTAGATTAAAATTTTGATCTCTTCTCTTTCCAAATTATGGTATTTAGGCATTTGCCATTAACCCCCATGCCATCCCTCCCTGTCCTCTGAAGAGTTCAATAATCTGGCACTTGGTTTCCCACAAGAAGAGTTGAGGAGAGAACTGCAGGCCTGGGCAAGGGAGGGTTAAAACTAAAGCTGGGTTTCCAGAAATTGAGGCAGAGCTTTGTGCCACTGCAAAATAACCTACTTATTAGCAATTCTGCTGCATCATCCTTTGAACTTAAATCCCCATTTTTCTCTTGGTGGGGATTTTCAGGAGTCAGTGAGTAGTATTAACTTGTGCTCTGGAGAAATGGGAAGGATCCTGTGGCAGAATTAAGAAGCATGATTGCAGCCAGTCCTTCCTGTTTTAGATTATAGTAAATGCCTTCTGCATCAGGCTTGCTTTTTGTGCGTTTTCTTTTCCTCCCTTCATCACATTCGTTATCCCTTGGGCAAGTTGTGTCTGTCCACACTCCCCCGCACTCCAGGCTAGAAGCTCTCCTGCAGAGACTCCAACCAGTTGGAGAGCCTTCTTTCTCCCATCCCCCTGTCTTTCCCACCCCCGTGGTGAGACCCATGCCTAATTTTCAGCTCTTCTGGGGCAGTGTGTCATTACTTGGAAGAAAATTAGAAAGCATTTTACACGGCTTATTACAAATCATTAATTGAAGTGCCACGAAACCCAAGGAATTTATTCTCCCACTGATGTGTGCGTAACTCCTATTAACATTAATAAAGTTGTTTAGAATCAAAGAACCAGCAGGAACCCATAACAGAGGATCCATTTTGATCCTGCTTTACTAAGTGACTCACACCCACAGGGCATCAACAAGCATTTTAAATATAATTTTTACAACTCCTTTTTTTTTTTTTTTTATGAAAAGCAATTACTGAGTATAACATCTCAGCACACTCCTGTCCTTCAGTGTGAAGTATGGCAGCTCCTGCTCCACCTGAGTTGGAAGTGGGAAATGGCAAGCCTGGTCAGTGTGTACGCAGGGAAGATCCGTGTGAGTGGTTTCACCTGGGGCCACCATGCATGCTCTTATTGTGGGGGAGCTGCCCGAACTGTGGGAAGGGGACCATGCCCATGGACACCCACAGACAGAAGTAAATAGAGGTATTTGCTTCACCAGAGCTGTTTCTGCCCTGTCCTACCTGTGCAATTATGACAGGTAACATTGATGAAATGAACAGGTGAAGGGTGGGGATAATTGTAAATCTTTTAGTCCAGATAATTATAAATCTTTTGAACACTCCAAGGACCCCAGAGAATTTGAAGATGTAGAAACAAGCGAAAAGTACCCTTAACCTTTCAAGTAAAGTGCAAACACCAGTAGTTAGAGCTGCACTTTCTCTAACAGTGAGTGAATTTGTACAGTGTTTGTTTATTCACCTTCTTAGCCAATAAAGGGAGAAGGCAATGGCACCCCACTCCAGTACTCTTGCCTGGAAAATCCCATGGACGGAGGAGCCTGGTAGGCTGCAGTCTATGGGGTCACTAGGAGTCGGAAACGACTGAGTGACTTCACTTTCACTTTTCACTTTCATGCATTGGAGAAGGAAATGGCAACCCACTCCAGTGTTCTTGCCTTGAGAATCCCAGGGACAGGGGAGCCTGGTGGGCTGCCATCCATGGGGTCACACAGGGTCGGACACAACTGAAGCGACTTAGCAACAATTAGCAACAAAGCCAATAAAGGGAGACTTCTGAAGGGCCGGATTTTTAGATCTATGTCTTTCCTCCACCCCTTCCCAGTTCCTTCTCTGTCTCCTCTTCCGTCCACTATAGGGCATTCATTTATACAGATGTTATTAATGTTTGGAAAATGATTTCAGTGTGGGTGACGAAGAGAGGTTTTCATTGAGAAAGATGGTATTCTTTCAGTATCCTGTAGTCTGTCTCGAAAATGTTAAATTTTATAACACTTAGATTAATACTTGTTTGTTTTTAAATGTTACTTTTAAAAAGAATCACTTCTCCTAAAACAGATGGAAAGCTAAATTGCTTTTATTAGGTTTCTGAAGTGCTAGTTATAATTGAATTATTTCCCTCAAAACTGGCAGCACCTCACCAAGGTTTGTCCTTGGAATGTTACTGAACCTTGTAAGAACTTTGAGTTCCCTCTGCTTTTGTCTGAGTATAGGAAATAGGTATTTGTTTCTGAAATTGTTAATTTAGACACTCCAAGGAAGGAAAATACGGGATATCCCTTTAATCAATGAACCTCATTTCCAACCCTTTATTTTTTCTTAAGTTTAAGTGTAGAGTTTCCAAAAAAGGAAGCAATGCTGGTTATAAACAGGTAGGATCCATCTGGCACCGTGCAGATAAAAACAAGCCCAGAATTCTGTTCACTTGTCCTTCACCCCAGGGCTGTGATCTGGGTCAGGATCATCCTTGTTTTACAAATGAGGCAGCTGGAGCTGGAGAGGTGAAACCAGCCTTTCTCAGGGCCACAGACCCAGGGAGGGTTAAGAGCCCAGATGAGGTGGGAGGGTTGAGGGCAGGGGCTGCATGATTACTGCCCTGCCTGCCTGTCCCCTGGATTTTGTTAGAGTTGGGCTGCATAGGCTCACTGTTGGCCCAATGGGTCGTACAGTCCCAGACACCCAGTTTGACTTACTGATAAGTCAGATTTGACTTACTTATCAGTACCTATCAGAGTGCTTGGAGCATGATGACAGGCACTCAGTAAATGTTTGCAGAATGACTGTGTTGCCCAAACCAGAGTTCTCTGTAATTCATAATCTCATCCTGGTCATTGCCCTGGCCACTGCCACATCTATTTTGAAACCTCTTTGCAAGTGAGTTTAGACACATGTGTGTATATACTTTACATATGAACTTTTAAAGTAACATTTCCAGAATTTGCCTCACATGCCAGTGTGATCAAAGACCAGTAGCAAATCAGAGTTGTGTGTGGAGGTATTAGATGCACACTTTCTTTGATTTCAGCATATTTCAAATGGTCGTTTCCTGACTTTAAAATATGCACTCATATTAGGTATTTGTCTTTCTCTTTCTGATTCACCTCACTTAGTATGATAATCTCCAGCTGAATCCATATTGCTGTAAATGGCTTTATTTCTTTTTATGGCTGACTGGTATTCCGTTGTGTGTATGCACCACATCGTCTTTATCCACTCATCTGTTGATGGGCATTTAGGTTGTTTTCCTGTCTATTGTGAATAGTGGTTTTATGTACATAGAGGTTCATGTATGTTTTTGAATTCTAGTTTTGTCTGGATGGTATTTTCCCGGGAGTGGAACTGCTGGATCATGTAGTAATTCTATTTTTAGTTTTCTGAGGAACCTCCACACTCTTTTCCATAGTGGCTGTACTAACTTACATCCCACCAATAGTATAGAAGCGTTTCCTCTTCTCCACACCCTCTCCAGGCTATTCTGACTTGAGTGTGGTGGTACCTCATTGTAGATCTGATTTGCATTTCTCTAATAATTAGTGACATTGAGTATCTTTTCATTGTGTCTATTGGCCATCTATATGTCTTCTTTGGAGAAATTTCTCTGTAAGTCTTCTGCCCATTTTTTTAAGCTAGTTAAGATTTATTTAAGCATTTCATGATTGAAACGAATAAGAGGGCATGGTTTTTGCTTTTGTTCTTTTTCATTTTTAGTGGAATATAATTGATTTACAATGTTGTGTTAGTTTCAGGTGTACGGCAAAGTGAATCAATTATACATAGATCATTACAGAGTATTAAGCAGAGTTTCCTGTGCTATACAGTAGGTCCCTAGTAAAATGACTTTAAAAGCAAATACTATTTTCTTACCATAGGAAAGTTTAACTGGGGATATAGAAGCCTCCTTAAGTGTGTTTTTCAAAAGAAGTATTATATTTGGGGGCTTTCTTACTCACTTTAAGTTGAAATATATTATAAGATTGCACGTAAAGGAGAACATAATACACAGTTTCCTGTTGTGTCACTGATGTTTTTAAATAGAGGGTACAGGATTAAAAAGCAATAAAATGTTATTCACACACAAAAAAAATGATCCACAAAACCATTGTTGGTCAGATAGTGGAATTAAGTGTAGAATTAGCATCAGAAAGTCTACAGAAAAAGGAAGTGTTTAAATCTAAGGGGTCTCCTTTGGGAAGCTAATATTGGGGGAATGAAATCTCCAAGGAAGGTCCTGGGTGTTCTTGGCAAGTGAAGAAGAGCAGCTCAACTTCTAAGGTCAGGCCTCATGCTCATCTCTGAGGGTGAGTGAGGTCTCCCTCATAGGAACCCTCCTCAGTCCCCTCACACACAATCCTCTCCCAGCTCAGAGAGGAGGCTAAAGTGAGACCCTTTCTCACTTCCCCTGGGGGATCCTTGCACCCCAGGCTGCTGTATAAGTGCCCAAATAAATCTCTTGAACAAAACAAAGCATCTGAGAATAGAGTCTGGCCATATGGTTTCTATGTCCCCAGGGATGTATTTCAGTGGTGGCTGGAGCAGTTGTGTGAAGCCAGTGTCTAATGGTGATGAGCCAGCCCTGCATAGATTCTGACCAGCTGCTGAGGTCAAGCTGCCCCCCGAGACTGGGGACAGAATTCTCTCTCCATATATGTGATGCTGGCTGCTCTGAGGACGGTCAGGAGTCTGCCTCATGACCACATGTATCCACAATGGAAACCTGAAGAGCCTGGAAATAGACAAAGGCAGGAATGGTGTCCTGGGAATTATTTTTCAATATTCCATACTGTTGAGTGGAAACTATACATTAATCCACAGCAAGACTCAGGCAAGCTGAGCTGATGTCTTGGGGTAACTTTGAAGTGGGGGATGTGGAGCGTGGACTGTGTGCCACATAGAGAGACCACCTTTATGCTTAGGGCTTTCCCCTCCAGAGATGCTGTAGACTATAAACGAAAGCCCCAGGAAGCTTTTTTAATAGATGTGAAAAAAATTAGGCTTGAATGTCTAAATTTTCACCTTAAAAATCAATCAGATCAAGTTAAAATGATTTGTGTTACTTTATTTTCAAGCTGTTTACTTCATGCTGTCCTAACATACAATAATAAAAATAACTTGGGCATGACAGTCATCTTAAGTGAATAAGAAAAACCCAATGAAATGAAATGGTACTTTTAAGCTTTTAGCAAAGCAAATTTTTGAATTATATTGCTTAAATTAAATTGCTGCACTCTTTTACTTTCAGCACTTATAAGAGCTCTGTTTTGTCTCTGGTTTCACTGCGTTAACCACTGAGTTTTTTTTTTTTAATTGAAGTATTAACATTCATATAGAAAGTGCACACTTTGTTAATTGCACTGAAAATGAATTTTCTTAAATGAGAATACCCCTGTAACCAGGAACCAGATGGAGAAAGAACATCACCCAAGCTGCAAAGCCCCTTAGACTCCTTTCTAGTCCCAAAATCCCACCAAAGGTAACTATTATATCATGATTTCTAGCATAGGTTGAGTTGTCTGTTTTGAATTTTATATAAATAAAATCTTAAGGATGTATTTTTGTATTTCTCTCAACATTACATTTGGGAAATTAATCCCTGTTGTCATTGAGTTGTAGTTTGTTCACTCTTATTGCCATGTAATATACTGTATAGCTCTCCCAGAGTTTGTTTAACCCTTTTGTTATACATGGGCTTTGGGCTGGGTTCAGCACAGTGCTGCTAGGAGCACTCCTGTACGTGCCGGTGGGTGAGTACCTTTGTGTTGCTGTAAGAGAGATTCCTTGATGGTGAGATCCTGCGTCATGAGACATAGGTGTGTCCAGCTCTGATAGATCCTGCCAGGTTTCCACAGTGTCTTTATCAATTTACACTCTCATCAGCATAGTATGAGAGTTCCAGTTGCTCCATGTTGTCCCCAAGACCTTGCAATTTTGGTCTCTGTCATTTTGTCATTTGTCTCTGTCTCTCTGGTAGATGTGTGTTGGTAAGGCATTGTGATTCTAGTTTACTTTTTTTTGATGACTAAACTAGTCCAACTAGTTTAGTCCATGGACTGCAGCACGCCAGGCTCCTCTGTCCTCCACTATCTCCTGAAGTTGGCCCAAATTCATGTCCATTGAACTGGTGATGCTATCCAACCATCTTATCCTTTGTCACCCTTTTCTGCTTTTGCCTTCAATCTCTCCTAGCATCAGGGTTTTTTCCAGTAAGTCAACTCTTCAAATCAGGTGGCCAAAGTATTGGCGCTTCAGTTTCAGCAACAGACCTTCCAATGAATAGTCAGGACTGATTTCCTTTAGGATTGACTGGTTTGATCTCCTTGCAGTCCAAAAGACTCTCAAGAGTCTTCTCCAACACCACAACTCAAAAGCATCAGTTCTTCAGGGCTCAGCCTTCTTTATGGCCCAACTCTCACATCCATACATGACTACTGGAAAAACCATTGCTTTGGGCATACGGACCTTTGTCAGCAAAGTAATGGGTGCTTTTTAATACACTGTCTAGGTTTGTCATAGCTTTTCTTCCAAGGAGCAAGCGTCTTTAAATTTCATAGCTGCAGTGATTTTGGAGTCCAAGGAAATAAAATGTTTCACTGTTTTCCCATCTACTTGCCATGAAGTGATGGGGCCGGATGCCATGATCTTAGTTTTTGAATGTTAAATTTTAAACCAGCTTTTTCACTGTCCTCTTTCACCTTCATCAAGAGGCCCTTTAGTTCCTCTTTGTTTTCTTCCATTAGAGTGGTGTCACCTGCATATCTGAGAGCATGTTCTTATGTGATTATTGGCCATTTAGATTTCCCTTTTTGTGAAATTTCTTCTCAAGTATTTGCCCATTTTTGTATTGGGTAGTCTGCCTTTTCCTTATGGGCTTGTAGGAGTTTTTTGCTGGATATATATGTTGCGATTATTTTTTCTTCACTGTGTGGCCTACCTTGATCCTGTTGAGGTGTTTTGATAAAGAATTCTTAAATTTAATACAGTCTAAATTATCATATTTTTTCTTCATGGTTAACACTTTCTTGTGTTTTATTTTTTTGAAACCCTTTACCTGTCAGAAGATCTGAAGGTATTCTTTGTTTCCTTCTAAAAGTTTTATTATTTGACTTTTCACGTTTATTTCTACCATCTATCTGAAATTGACTTGCGTGTGTAAAGTAGAGATTAAGGTTCCTTTTTTTCTTACAGATACACAGTGCATTCATTTCCTAGGGCTGTCCTAACAAAGTGCCACAAACTCGGTGGCTTAAGACAACAGGAGGTGATCCTCTCAAAGTTCTGGAGGCCAGACGCCTGAAATCAAGGTGTGGGCAGAGTCATGCTCCCTCCAAAGGCTCTGAGGATGATCCCTTCCTCACCTCTTCCTAGCTTCTGGTGGTGGCTAGAAATCCTTGACATTCCTTGCTTTGTGTCTGCATTGCTCTGACCTCTGCCTCCATGGTCACATTGACTTTTTCCCCTTGTATCTCTGTGTCTAAATTTCCCTCTTTTTTTAAACGGAATCAGTCGTATTGAATTTAGGGTGCAAGCTAATCTGCTATAATGTCATTTTAACTAATTACATCTTCAGTGACCCTATCTCCAAATAATGTCACCTCCTGAGGTACTGAGCCGGGGCGGGGTGGGGGGCGCTTGGTTAGGACTTAAGTATATGTTTTGGGGAAGCACAATCAACCTATAATACCCAGTAAACCCAGCTCCATTTCTTGAACTTCAGGGTCATCTTGGTCATAAATCAGATGATTGTCTGTATAGGTCTATTTTGAACCTTCTTTTTTGTTCTATTGGTCTAATTGTCTATGATACAAATACCACACTGTCTTAATTATTGTTATTTTATAATGAAATCTGGTGTCTGATGGAGTAAGTCTTCCAGCTTTGTGGTTGTTCTTGAAGATTATCTTTGTTTTGGGCACTTTGCATTGCCATGTGAATTATAGAATCTGCTTGTCAATTACTACCAGAAAAACAAAACGTTTTTAAATCAAAATTGCACTGAGGATGCAATTTAGGGGAGAACTGACATCTTTAAAATACTGAGATTTTTAATCCATGTACACAGCATAACCCTTTATTATTTAGGTATTTAATGTCTCTCAGTTCAGTTCAGTCGCTCAGTCATGTCCGACTCTTTGCAACCCCATGAACTGCAGCACGCCAGGCCTCCCTGTCCATCACCAACTCCCGGAGTTCACTCAGACTCACGTCCATCGAGTCAGTGATGCCATCCAGCCATCTCATCCTCTATCGTCCCCTTCTCCTCCTGCCCCCAACCCCTCCCAGCATCAGAGTCTTCTCCAATGAGTCAACTCTTTGCATGAGGTGGCCAAAGTACTGGAGTTTCAGCTTTAGCATCATTCCTTCCAAAGAACACCCAGGGCTGATCTCCTTCAGAATGGACTGGTTGGATCTCCTTGCAGTCCAAGAGACTCTCAAGAGTCTTCTCCAACACCACAGTTCAAAAGCATCAATTCTTCGGCGCTCAGCCTCCTTTATGGTCCAACTCTCACATCCATACATGACCACTGGAAAAACCATAGGCTTGACGGGACCTTTGTTGGCAAGGTAATATCACTGCTTTTGAATATGCTATCTAGGTTGGTCATACTTTCCTTCCAAGGTTGGTCATACTTTCCTTCCAAGGAGTAAGCGTCTTTTAATTTCATGGCTGCAATCACCATCTGCAGTGATTTTGGGGCCCAGAAAAATAAAGTCTGACACTGTTTCTACTCTTTCCCCATCTATTTCCATGAAGTGATGGGACCAGATAAGAGGCTTTTTAGTTCCTCTTCACTTTCTGCCATAAGGGTGGTGTCATCTGTATATCTGAGGTTATTGATATTTCTCCAGGCAATCTTGATTCCAGCTTGTGCTTCTTCCAGCCCAGCGTTTCTCATGATGTATTCTGCATATAAGTTAAATAAGCAGGATGACAATATACAGCCTTGACGTACTCCTTTTCCTATTTGGAACCAGTCTGTTGTTCCATGTCCAGTTCTAACTGTTGTTTCCTGACCTGCATATAGGTTTCTCAAGAGGCAGGTCAGGTGGTCTGGTATGCCCATCTTTTTCAGAATTTTCCACAGTTTATTGTGATCCACCCAGTCAAAGGCTTTGGCATAGTTAATAAAGCAGAAATAGATGCTTTTCTGGAACTCTCTTGCTTTTTCCACGATCCAGCACATGTTGGCAATTTGATCTCTGGTTCCTTTGCCCTTTCTAAAACCAGCTTGAACATCTGGAAGTTCACGGTTCACGTATTACTGAAGCCTGGCTTGGAGAATTTTGAGCATTACTTCACTAGCGTGTGAGATGAGTGCAATTGTGCAGTAGTTTGAGCATTCTTTGGCATTGCCTTTCTTTGGGATTGGAATGAAAACTGACCTTTTCCAGTCCTGTGGCCACTGCTGAGTTTTCCAAATTTGCTGGCATATTGAGTACAGCACTTTCACAGCATCATCTTTCAGGATTTGAAAGAGCTCAACTGGAATTCCATCATCTCCACTAGCTTTGTTCATAGTGATGCTTTCTAAGGCCCACTTGACTTCACATTCCAGGATGTCTGGCTCTAGGTGAGTGAGCACACCATCATGATTATCTGGGTCGTGAAGCTCTTTTTTGTACAGTTCTTCTGTGTATTCTTGCCACCTCTTCTTTATATCTTCTGCTTCTGTTAGGTCCATACCATTTCTGTCCTTATCGAGCCCATCTTTGCATGAAATGTTCCCTTGGTATCTCTAATTTTCTTGAAGAGATCTCTAGTCTTTCCCATTTTATTGTTTTCCTCTATTTCTTTGCATTGGTCGCTGAGGAAGGCTTTCTTATCTCTTCTTGCTATTCTTTGGAACTCTGCATTCAGATGTTTATATCTTTCCTTTTCTCCTTTGCTTTTTGCTTCTGTTCTTTTCGCAGCTATTTGCAAGGCCTCCCCAGACAGTCATTTTGCTTTTTTGCATTTCTTTTCCATGGGGATGGTCTTGATCCCTGTCTCCTGTACAATGTCACGAACCTCATTCCATAGTTCATCAGGCACTCTATCTATCAGATCTAGGCCCTTAAATCTATTTCTCACTTCCACTGTATAATCATAAGGGATTTGATTTAGGTCATACCTGAATGGTCTAGTGGTTTTCCCTACTTTCTTCAAGTTAAGTCTGAATTTGGCAATAAGGAGTTCATGATCTGAGCCACAGTCAGCTCCTGGTCTTGTTTTTCCTGACTGTATAGAGGTTCTCCACATTTGGCTGCAAAGAATATAATCAATCTGATTTTGGTGTTGACCATCTGGTAATGTCCATGTGTAGAGTCTTCTCTTGTGTTGTTGGAAGAGAGTGTTTGATATGCCAGTGTGTTCTCTTGGCAAAACTCTATTAGTCTTTGCCCTGCTTCATTCCATATTCCAAGGCCAAATTTGCCTGTTACTCCAGGTGTTTCTTGACCCTATAATGAAAAGGACATCTTTTTTGGGTGTTAGTTCTAAAAGATCTTGTAGGTCTTCATAGAACCGTTCAACTTCAGCCTCTTCAGCGTTGCTGGTTGGGGCATAGACCTGGATTACTGTGATATTGAATGGTTTGCCTTGGAAACGAACAGAGATCATTCTATCATTTTTGAGATTGCATCCAAGTACTGCATTTCGGACTCTTTTGTTGACCATGATGGCTACTCCATTTCTTCTAAGGGATTCCTGCCCATAGTAGTAGCTATAATGGTCATCTGAGTTAAATTCACCCATTCTAGTCCATTTTAGTTTGCTGATTCCTAGAATGTCGACGTTCACTCTTGTCATCTCCTGTTTGACCACTTCCAATTTGCCTTGATTCATGGACCTAACATTCCAGGTTCCTATGCAATATTGCTCTTTACAGCATCAGACCTTGCTTCTATCACCAGTCACATCCACAACTGTGTATTGTTTTTGCTTTCGCTCCATCCCTTCATTCTTTCTGGAGTTATTTCTCCACTGATCTCCAGTAGCATATTGGGTACCTACCAACCTGGGGCGTTCCTCTTTCAGTAATGTTTTTAATGGTTTTCAGTGTTAAGGTCTTACACATTTTAAAATTTACTTTTAATTCTTTTTATAAATTTATTTTTTTCTTACACATCTTTTATTGGACTTATTCCTAGATATTTGATATTTTTGATGAAGATTTGTTTCAATGCAATAAAAAGCAAAAGAAGAGAAGAAAAGTTTCTACTGGGTTTACTGCCTCACATTATTAAGGAATTTGCCAACGTTTACCAAGCTTAGCAGGGCTAAGGTTTAAGTTGAGGTCTCACTGGGTCTAAGTAAGGGTCTGGCAAATAAATTAGTTAGTCCTTCAGAAATGCAAGGTTTAGAAGAGATGAAGTGGTTCAAAGCATGGGATCCTTAGATTTAGGTTAAATGGGTCCCTGGTAGAGAAATATTAGAGGCATTGACTTTGGCATGTTGCCCCGTGGAGAACCATGGCTGGAAGAGATGTTGAGGACACAATGCAGATGTTGGATGGGGTAGGAGTCTAGTTCTGGGGTTTCCAGTGTTCTTAGAACACCAAGCTCCCCAGAAGTGCTGAGTGGGACAGGAGGATGGCCCAGATGGTGGTGTTTTGAGTCCTTTCCTCCTTGAACCAGAGCTGTTCTGTTCTACTTTTATCTAGTATGTTGGAGGATAGCATACATGTTGAAAATGCACATGTATGCACATCTGCATGTGATTGCACAAGGTTCTATACTAAAAAAAAAAAAAAAAAAAGAAAGAAAAATACCTTAAAGACTACCAGACTAGACATTCTTTAACATTCCATTCAGCCCCAGGATTCTGGGATTTTAATATTCTAGCCAGTCTACATTTCATGGACTCTGCAGACATCATTATTAACCTTGATCTTGGTAGCATGGTGATACTGTGTGCATATCCAGGGTCTTCCCAGGAGCCACTGCAGAATGTCTGTTTTAGAGGGTCTTGAGAGTGGTTATCAGGTTGGAAGAGGGCTTGGGTAATTGTCCAGCTACATCATAGCAAAGCAGTGTTTTTGTTCAGACTCAGGATTGCAAATCACTAGAAATAGTTTCATTTACTGAGTATACTACAAAACAGAGTTTCTGTTTTATTTTTACCTGATACCTAAGGAATGTGATCACCTGATAGAAACTCATTGCCCAAAAGAAAAGGAAGACATAATTCTTATATATACTTCATTCTCTTTTGTCTTATGGAAGCAGAATCTTATTCCTCCTGACAGTCAACTAATTAATGCAGTGGCATTCACTTCATTTATTTCTTTCCCAAATAAAACTTTAACGTAGAGGTTTAAATATAACAATCATCATTATCATAAATAATAATTATTAATAATATATTACAAATTAATGATGTATAATAAATTATGTGAAGGAAGAGAAGAAATTATATCAGTAGTACTCTTACTGCTGGGGTTGATAGAGGTTATGGGGAGCCCTAGAGCCCCATCCAGGCCCCTCGGACCACTCCTTTGCATGACAGCCCAACCACTTGTGCCCAGGAGCCCAAAATATGTACCTGAGAGCCGCCTCCTGGGAGGCAAGGATAAGCTCATTTGCTGGTTTGGGGGTGCCCTGCTGCTCCAAGAGCCTGAGTGCCCGTCATCCTGGCAACGGCTAGTGAGAGAGAAGCAGCGGCCCCTTCTAGTCCAACCTTCCTGCCCTCTCATCCTGGAGTCAGTAACCCCTTTGTGCTGGCTGAGGGCCCTCCACGCTCTTCTCTTTGTCTACCCTTCACTCTTTTCTTCCACGCTTTACTCCCGCTCCAGCAAATAATAAAGCAAACAGCCACCACAGCCTTGTTTGAGTCTTCCCAACTTGTGGTGGTAACGCCAGAAGGACCAGGGCCCCTGCAGTCAGGGAGAGCAGATGGGCCAATGTCGCCTGCTCAGAGCACCCCTCTCCCTCCCCAACGAAGCAGGCCACGTTTCCTAGTGAACTCGGTTTTTTGCTTCCCATCCTCCTCCCTTGTGATTGGGCTTTGCTTGCTCACTTGCTTGTTTAATGCATCATCCTGCCGTTTGGAGCTCCTTAGTTTTGCAGACAGTTGACTTTGGACCTGCAGGGAACACTGTCAAATGCCCAGCTTGCACCTCACATTGCACAGGACAGCTGTAGCCACAGGAGAGCTGTGGAGGGGAGGGGAAGTCACCCTCTCTAGCCCCTGTCCTCTTTCCTTTGCTTTTGAAAATAAGACAGCAGAGACTCAAACAGCTGCTCCTTAACGGGTGGGCCCTACAAGCATGCAGGCTTTATCATCAGCCCTCACCAGCTAGAGGATGACTTGGGAGCCCCATTCCAGAACTAGCTAATGTGGTCACAGAGGTGAACTAAAAAGGATCAAGCCCTGTGAACGCAACAAAATGACTAGAAGTGCCTCCTCTGTGTGAGGCAGTGGGCCAGGCAAGGTGTCAGTGGTTCAAAGATAGATATAGAGTAAGTTCCTGGCTCAAGGATCTGGCTCACTTCTGGTAGAGGTGTAAACGGTGATTTGAACTCCAGTGGATTGGACAAGAACTTCAGGGAGAGATTTATGTTTCAGTTGGGCTGGAGGGGCAGGTGGGGTCACCATTCTTGCAGGTGGAGGTAAGGGTGTGTGGGAGGGAAGAACAGGGCAGGTGAAGGCCCAGAGGAGGGACAGGTGCTGGGAACAGCAAATGCTTTGGTAAGGCTGCGCATGAGGGAGAAAAAAAGAAATGGGCGATAATGCTGAGTTGGGTCTGGAATGATGGTGGTTGAGTTTGGAGTACAAAGCTGAAGAGTGTGAGTCTCTGTAAGTCTTTGGTCTTTCTAACCGTGTCACTACCCTGAGGTTCCTAGGGGGTGGCTTAGAGGCACTGCAGGGGCCAAAGGTCAGAGCCCTTCCTTGCTCGTTGTACTGGGCATTACCTTTCACTGAAGAGGGTTCCCATTGGCCTGTGCCAAGCACCCATTCACTTACCTAGTCCATCAGTCTGCAAATACTTACTGAGAACCTCCTGTATGTCTAGCCCGTATTCCGTTCTGCTGAGAGACTGTGGAAGGTTTTTGGTTTTTTGTTTGTGTGTTTCATTGTGTTTGTTTGTTTTTGTTTTCTGTACAGAAGGTTTTGACCCAGTGGCAGACTAGCAAGAGCCGTGGGTCAGCAACCTGAGTTATATTTCTGTCTCTGCCACCCACTCTTCATAAATCCTTAAGCAAGTCTCCTGACCTCACTGGGAGTAGTTTATCCTCTGTGAAGTGTAGAACTAGACTGGTAAATCTTACCCAACTGAGACGTTCTAGGACTGCCATGATCAGTGCATGATCTGTAGTCCAAAACTTTCCTTTCTGTCAAGAGATTCATTAAAGGAGAGACCAGAGGCAGAGAGGCCAGGTAGGAGGTGATGGCAAGAACATCTGTGGGGCGCCTTACGGATCTGAGTGAGGCCTTTCACTTATTCATTCAACAAATGCAGTACTTAGCGCCAGCCATTGCCCTGAGCATGGAAATATATCAGTGACCAGTACAGAGCCTCTGCTTTCAAGGTACTTCCTGTATGGAGGGCAGTGGTGGGACTGGGAACAGGAGTGACAGATTGAGAGATGTAGTTTGGAACTAAGAACAAAGGGTGTTAGTTGGAGCTGTGGAAGTGTATGAGGTACCAGAGAAGAGAACGGACAAAGGTTTAGAGGGAAAGAGAAACCTGGGATGATGGAACCTAAGGAATCTTCTGTGGAAAGCCAACTTATGTTCACTCCATGATAGAAAATACATTCTGTGTCATGCCAAAACAAACAAACTTGTCCCCCAAAATATCCTGGTGTGGCTGCGAAGCTATGACACTAAAGAGAAAATGTCTGTTTAGACACTCGGTTCTCCTTGACTACATCGTTCCCATATATGAAGCAAAATGACACCAGAGCCACGTATGGGTTTATATTATATTATGTGAAGTGTTAGTCACTCGGTTGTGTCCGACTCTTTGTGACCCCATGGATTGTAGCCCACCAGGCTCCCCTGTCCATGGAATTCTCCAGGCAAGAATACTGGAGTGGGTTGCCATTCTCTTCTCTGAGGAATCCTCCTGACCCAGGGATGAAACCTGGGTCTCCCACATTGCAGGCAGTCTCTTTACCAACTGATCCACCAGGGAAACCCTGGGTTTATATAATAACAGATCTATTTGCTTTCCTCAGAAAGGTCTCTAATAAGTACCAATGATATGTAAAAGTAGTGTGGGCAGCTGCCTAAGTTGCTAGCCCTTTAAATCTTTTCCTAGAGCAGCTGTCTCTCTCCCATTCATTCATTCATTCATTCTCTGTCCCTCCAAGTTATTGGCATGCATCCAGAGCAGATTCTGAGAGCCTCAAGCTTTTCCTTATTTACCCTTCAGTAATTACATATCACAGGTTGTTTGCTCTATGAGAGTCTGGAGCTGGGCAATTAGTTTCCCATTGTCTTTGCAGGAAATGACATCCATGTGACTTCTGCAGAAGGCAACTGTTGACCACTCTGGTTAAAAGGATTTGGAAAGCATTCAGCACTTCCTCTGGTTGATCATTCAGACTGGCTGATTGGGAAAGCTTTTGGAAATGTGCAGAGCAAATAATGGTTGACAGAACCAGAAATACTACTGGGTCAGTCCCTGAACAAAAGAGGCCTCTGAACTGTTCCTTGCGTCTCTCGATGCACTGACTTGTCTGGGGCCCTTCACTGTGTGGCTCAGCATGGTGCCTCGGCATTCTATTCCTTTTGTAATACTTACTGGGGGATGATTAGTCAGGATACTTTCCAGCTGCAGATAATTGACTATCCAATTTAAGGAGGTCTGTGCAATATGAAATTTATTAAAAGTCCAATAGCTCTGCAGACTTTAGGATTGACTGAATGCAAACACCCCCAACTCTTCTTTCCTGAGTTTCTTCTGTCTTTGCATCCTCTGTGGGCCAACTTTATCTTGTTGGAGCAAGAGAGCTGCACAAGTCCCAGACATCACATCCCATACAGCATTCAGAAGGAGGGACTTTCTCCCAGAAGAATGAGGAGAAGCTCCCAGCAAAACATTCTGCATCTGTTGTTGGCCTGGATAGAATCACATGGCCAGTCTTGAACCAGTCACTAGCAACAGGAATGAGTTTCCCTTAGATCAAACTGTATCTCAAACTGTAGCATGCTCACAGGTCACTTGGGATCTTGTAAAACAGCTTCCGGTTCAGTAGGTTAGGGGCAAGACCTCAGAGCTGACATTTCTCAGAAGCTCCCAAGTGATGCTGACATTGCTGCTGGACACACTCCAAAGCCTTAGACCATGCAGGTCCCCACCCCAGCCGGGAGTGCTGTCACCTGCCCACAAGGACTGTGGCTGGAGAAACATGGGGGATCTGTTAGGAAGAAGGAAGAGGGAATGGCCCCATGCAAATAAAAACTGTATCAGAGAAACTTGCAGCCAGTGCATAACAAGCATGTTACCTTTAAACCAGGAGCCACTGGAGGTCTATGATACAGAAGTAGAAACAAAAAGCACTTGCGGTACTAGGTGTGGTGTGGGAGCACCTACAAACACCTTATTATTTATTTATTCTTGAGGTTGTATACATTGCCATTTTTTAAACAAAAGATTAAAGTCATGCTACTTTCTTGATTCTCATTCAGCTATTTTTATTTAATGCCATATACCTAATGTGACTCAAAGGGAACGAGTTCAAATGAAGTGGATTTACATATCCTTAAGCATAAAAGACGGAGAAGGCAATGGCACCCCACTCCAGTACTTTGCCTGGAAAATCCCATGGATGGAGGAGCCTGGTAGGTTGCAGTCCATGGGGTCGCTAAGAGTCAGACATGACTGAGCAACTTCCTTTTCACTTTTCACTTTCATGCATTGGAAAAGGAAATGGCAACCCACTCCAGTGTTCTTGCCTGGAGAATCCCAAGGACGGGGGAGCCTGGTGGCTGCCATTTGTGGGATCACACAGAGTCAGACACGGACTGAAGTGACTTAGCAGCAGCAGCAGCAAGCAAAAAAGAGTGTGCCAAGTCTAGCCATCGTTCTTTGAGTGGCTATCTGATCATTGTCTTAGTTACTGGGGAGGGAGGGTACACCCCCACTCATCCTGTGAGTCACTTGACATGATGTTGGGGCGTGGAAGATGCTGTCTGTCAGTGGTGAATTTCTGCCAGTGCAAATGGTCACAGTGCCCTTATACCTGATGTTCAGTGGAGAAAATCATTATGCTCTCTACATTGAAAAGAAAGAACTATTTTGTTATCTTGGGTGGGGGGGGCGGGGAGTAGGGGTTTCTTGACAAAAGACACACAGGAATCCTGAACTGCTGTAATTTGGGGGGAAAGGTTGTTAAGACTGAAGGACCAGCGTTCCTCCTGATCACAGACTCAGGGGGCCCAGGACCAGCGTTCCTCCTGATCACAGACTCAGAGGGGCCCAGAGTGCAATATGCGGCCAGGTGTTGAGTAAACCCACCTGGGTGGTACCCAGAGGGACAGCCGTCTCCAAAATCACATGCAAGGACAGCACTCTGTGAGGGAGATGGAGTTTTCCTGCTCCATCTGCTTGACCTGCCCACTCTGAAACCACAGCTTCACATCTATGAGACCTGTGGGAGGGCAGAGCAACTCTTACTAACTGTCCTCACCTACACAGGTCACCAAAGTGCCTGTACTTAGGAATTACTGACCCTGACACCTTCAGAGGTTCTCGGCTCCTCTGGACCAGCTGGGGAAAGCTGCTGGGCTCCAAGCTCCAGCAAGGCAGGAACTGTGCTCACATCACACCGGTGCCCCATGGATAGGCAGGATGACTGAACAGGAAGATGGTCAGCCCCACCAACCGAGCATTCACTCTTTAAGGAGAAATAAAAGAGGGGAACATTTTGTTGTGTAACTTCAGTAATTTATCAGCTAAATATACAATGTTTACATGTCCCATCCATATATTTAGAACCTCAAGGACTGCCAGTTAGAGACTAAATAATATTAGCTGATCCTCTGTTCTCCAAGCAAGGTGGCACTATGATTCATCAATTGGTTCAAACGATGTTGACTGAATGTCTTCCTACTGTGTGCACTGTGAGGAATGGCAGTGGGAGTTTGGTCCATGGATGGGTGCCCAGAATAGGGAAGACGTTGTGGTTTCCAGAAGGGAAACACAATATATGCTTAGTTACTTCTGCCTAATGATGCATTTTTCATTTCGTTGTGGTATTTTTCAGGACCAGTCCAGCAGCTGTATTAGAAGACATGTGGTATATATAAAGTTTGTGATCGTTGGGGGAAATTTTGGTAAGTGTCACTGCCTTTATCTCTGATACCTTGTGAAGTACGTGGTGCTCATAAAAGGAAGCCAGGGCTTTGTCTCTGTATCTTAAATCTGCTCTGCACTTGACAAAATGGATTTTATAATTAAATGTGACACTCAATTGGTATTTTCTGACAGTACGACATTTTTTCTTGTCATTGCTGGTGTTATTAAGCCGTATGGGGTTTTCTAAGATATAAGTCTATATTTTAGGAAACCTTCCAGATGTGGGATGAAGAATACCCTGGACCATGTAGCTTATGTTCTAAGCCACCCATGGAATATGTAATTAACTTGCAAACCAAAAGAAGTGAAAAAAAAAAATGTTTTTAGGTTTCCAGAGCAGAGAGATCCTTCTGGTCTATTTGTTGAAATGAGAGAGAAACAAGCAGTTAGCTGCTTGGGGAATGGGACATGAAAGGGAATTAAGAATCCAGCATGCCTCATCCCAGCCTGGGACCAGCAGAGCAGTGGTCTAAGACCAGGAACATTAAATTCAGCAGTCACCCAGAAGACCTCGATAGCAGTAGTCAAAAGGACAGGAGACATGGGTTAAAACCCAAGTTCTACACTTACCATTTGTTATATAACCTCACTGAGCCTCAGTCTCCTCATCTGTAAAATAAGGCATATAATATTACCGACCTCCTAGGATTGTTGTGAAAATAAAGCAAGCTAAGTAGTGCAGGGATGCTCAATAAAGCAGTTTTTTTTAATTTATTTTATTGAAATATAATTAATTTACTGTGTTGTGTTAATTTCTGCCATGTAGCAACGTGATTCATATACATATTCACATATATATACATTCATATATTTTTTCATGTATATATACGTTCATATATATTTTCGTGTGTATATATACACATTCATGTATATATATATCCATATATATATATACACACACACATTCTTTTCATATTCTTTTCCATTATGGTTTATCACAGGATATTGAATTAGTTCCTTATGCTAAACAATAGGACCTTGTTGTTTATCTATCCTATACACAATAATTCGAATCTACTAATCCAATCTCCCAATCCCTCCCTCCTGCTTGGCAACCACAAGTCTCTTATCTATGTCTGTGAAAAGCAGTTATTCTGGATAACAGAACACCTTTGTTTGGAAACTGGACATTTGCCATTGAGGTCAAGCCAGCAAAAGGTGTGCGTGTCTTCCAGAAGAAGAGACGTTGAAGAGGGGCTAATCACCCCCTGTTTGCTATCACAAGGGACATCACAGCTGGTCACCACAGTCCCTTCTCCAGCGTCCACTGCATAGCAAGCAGGGGGAAGCCTCAAGACATTTGCCTTCTTCTCTCACCCTGTCAACCTGTTCTTAAACCAGCTTAGCTAATTTAACTCCCCTTCCTGCCACCTTTGCAGCCAGGTGTGGTCACATTGTTTTAGCTTTGTTCAGTTTGAGAGCTAATGTTATTTTGAATCAAAATGATGAGAAGAGAAAGAACAGGTCAGAAGGAGATGGTACCCTTGGTTTCGGTCTCAGTTACCATGTTGAGGCTCTCATTTCCAAACCTTTCTTTGGACTTTTTTGTCTATGCTTATTATTCAGGCCTCACAGAGATTCAGTTACTCGACAGAATTTTTTTTTAACTAAAGTCCACATTTATTCACATTTCGTCTATTTATCTATTAATTGAAGGATAATTACAGAATTTTGTTGGTTTCTGTCAAACATCCTCATGAAGGGGAGAAATATTTGAGCTTTAACTAAAAAAATTTGGCTTTGGGGTGGGACCCTTTACCGGAAGTTGGGGAGAATGAAGCATGTCACTGAGATGAGCTCATGGTTAAGACTGGGTGTCCGGAGGTGACAGCCCTCCAGTTGCAGGGCCTCAAAGAGATGGACATGGCCTCAGGAGTTGTCTGGTCCAGTCTTCCACTAACAAAAAAATAAAACTCTTCTCCAGAATTCTTGACAGAGGGTAGTTCACATTCTTTCAGAGGTGGGGTTTGCTACTACACAGAGGAGCTTTCTCCAATTAAAAAGCAATTCAGGGCACAGGGAAATTTAAAGGGGTGAGAAAATTGTGCTAGCTTTGACTGTACTGGTATTTATACAACTGTAGGCTTTTGTGAAAACTCACACGGCTATACAACAAAAAGGGTGAATTTTGCTATAGTTAACTAAACCTTAATTTTTTTAATGGAGAAAAGAATGAGCAACTAGACAAATACCTGGACATTAGCTCAAATTATTACAAAGAAAGAAAAAGGGAAGGAGAGGAGGAGGGAGGGAAGAAAAGCTATCTAGACCTTCTATTGATATACAGTATGTGCTCAAGGGAACAGGACTTGGTCTTCTTCCTTGTTCTTTTCAGTGTCTGAACAGTACCTGGCCTGCAGAAGGCCTGTGCTGAGTAGTTATTAAATCATCGAGGCCCCTGAGTCACTCTCTAAGCAGATGGAGACACGCTCACTGACTTTCCCACACACCACCTACTGGATATTTGAAGATGCTCTCCTTCCTCATTCTTCTTCTCTGGGCTGAGTTTAAACTGTCTTTGTTCTTTGATTCTTCATCTCCTGATGTGATTTTCCTTTCTCACCCTGCCCGGCGCCTCTCCTGATTTGCTCCCTACAAGTGGTCTGGGGCTAGAAACGCAGCCTCTGAGGGGATCTGTACCCCAGAAGAAATATAGTGGGTCCCCACTTCTGCAGACGGTGTTAATACACAGCAAGCCTTATCCCCTTCCTTACTAAGGGCTTGGTAACTGGATCGTGAAAGATTTCTTACCAGTAGTCTTCTAAGAATGGAGCTCCTAAAAGTAGGAAAGCTAGTGGTCCATCCAAGAGATCAGGTGGCAGCAAAGCCAGCCTCATCAGTGTCTTGACTGAAATGAAGCCAGGTCCTGCCCCTGGTTTGAGACAGCAGCAGTGCTGTTTATAAGTCTTTCTGGGCAGTACTGTATTACAGGCCCCACTTCTTCACCATGAGTCACAGCAAGTTAGAAATTCTGAAAATTAAACTTACAGATGCCTTGAAAAATCTAGACTTTTTTTTCCCCTGGGCAATGCCAGGGGAAAATGTATAAATAGGTAAATAGAGAGCAGTAGTTCTCAACCAGGGTTGTTTTTGTCCTTGCAGAGGACATTTAGCAATGTGTGAAGACATTTTTTGTTGCCACAATGGGGGAAGGTGGGTATGTACTATTGGCGTCTAATGGATGGAAGCCAGAGATACTGCTAAAGACCCTAAAATGCACAGGACACGCCCCCTCCATACACACACACACACACACACACACACACACACACACACACACAGAAATGATCCTGCCCAAGATGTTAGTAGTTTTGAAGGTTTAAAATTTTTAATGTTTTGGCATTTAATTAAATGTAAATACATAACTAGAAAACATAAAGAAGTTTGTTCAAAGAATCACAAATCTGAAAGGGCTCCTAAGAGGCTACGTCACCACGAACTCCAAGCCAGAAATGTCTAGATGAATTCAGACAGATGGGTGTCTGAAGACATATACTGAGGACTGTCAGCTAAAGCTGAAAACGAGACTCACACAATTTGGTTCCGGCATTCACACAAAAGAGACTGGCTCGTGTTTTAAATTCAGCCCGGCTTCTTCAGATGTATTTGTCTTCAGATGACCTCTGAGATGAGGCGGTATTTCAATCTGGGTTAGCCCATCCTTTTGAATCAAGGGTGTGATTCTGGTGTGATGAGAATGTGCTTAGGGAGGAGAGAGATCTCATTACAGATGATTGAGATTGGGTATTTTGGTACTCAGGGCTGTTTATTTGCATCAATTTCCTAGTGACAGTACAATCTGGTTTAACTGGGAGTCGTTGTGAGCTTGTGTAGCCCGATATGGCTACATTTGCCGAAGCAGGGGGATTAAAGCAACATATGTCAAGTTGTGATATAGGACAATCCACTTGAAAAGACTTTAATTATAGGGCCTATTTTGGGAGGATAACTGTGCTTTTTGTGAGGTGTATTTTGGGATCCGCTAACCCAACTTCAAGGCCAGTAATATCTTCCCAGAAAGGGTGTGGTTGTGTGCTTGTTGCCTAAATATTTTCTTACCCAAAGCTTTGGTATTTGGTACTTTCCTTCGACTTTACTCCCCTTCATTTTTCTTTTCCTGATAATCTTTCCTCTTGCCAGAATGCTATGAAAATGCATTCTGGGAAGCTGGAGAAGAGAAGAATGAAAGATCTCATTTAGATGGCCAAGTCCAGAGATTTAGGGGCGTTACATTATCAGTCTGCTGTTTTTAAGACAAATAGAATTTGGAGGAATGCCCCAAAAGTAATAGTAAGCAGAATCATGGGAGACTATAAAAACAACACATTGGGGGAAAATATTTTACTGTATGTGTCTATTAGCAGAACTACACACTTACAACTACTTGTTTCCAGTGCCCGTTTTCCAACCCATGGCTAATTCTTGTGGGCCATTTCAGTGTTCTTTGGCTAATGACCTGGAGTGAGTTATCTGGTTTTACTTTTGTTCTTTGAGATTCTTGCCTTTTTTCAGCCCTGCCTCTGGTGCCTCAGGTGAATCCCTCTGTGTGTGTGTGTGTGTGTGTGTGTGTGTGTGTGTGTGTGTTGGGCAGGGTGGGGATGGGGAGGGTGGGGCATTGTCTCCCTGCCTAGCTCTTCAGGTGGCTCCCACACACTAACCTATGTGAACCGCAGCTCCATTCTCTCCTTTATCGGGGTGTACAGATTGCGTGCAACAGCCCTTCCCAGCCTCTCAGATGCCCTTTTGTGAACATCGCTGGAAGATTTAAAGAACAGAGTGGTATGACCTGTTGAAAGCCAGCCCTGTGCATGCTGGCCCTGCTCTGGTGTGCATGAGAGCAGGTGCACCAAGGTTGAGCAGATGCATCAACCTTGTACTCTTGATCTTTGAAGTAATTCCCACAATCAGTTATCCCTTGCTCCCTAATAGAAGTGCTCTTCTGTCTCCAGGTCAGTTTTGGTGCCGTCCTAAACCAGCCTCATTGAAGCTGCATTGAGGCTACCCTCCTGCTTGTCTTCCCCAATAGCTCATGTACTTAGAATTCACTCTAAAATTCACACTGTTGTGTGGTTGTTACCTCCAGCAACACTTGTATACCAGAATTTCCCATTTATGGAGGGAAAACATTTTCAGAATAAGTAGCTGACAAGTATTCTAGAACATGACTGGAGATCTGACATTGTGTCATACATCTCACCTAGGATCCAGGTGATGGGACCCACCCACCCCCCAAGCCCTGCCCCTAATTGGCAGGCTGCCCACATGTTGAATGCATGTGATGATACCATTTGTATAACCCACTTAGGTTCATAAGAAGCTGCCACGCATTTGCTCCTCCCAAACCACTTCTTAGGTGGTGGAGCAGGTGCCATGCCCAGATAAAATCTTTTGCTCAGAGACTATAGCCTTAGTCTCAGTCAGGGGGCATTTGGGAGTGCAGACCTGTTTGTTGTCCTGCTCTCAGAGAGAAAGTAACTACTGGCATGTGGAGATACAGGGGTGGGGCAGGGGTGGTACGTGTCCTGCCGTGTCTAGGACAGCCTGCCCAGTGAAGAATTGTCCCCAGTGCAGCATGCACTGCAGCCCTGCTGAGAAGCACTGCTCTGAGGTTGAGTGGCTGCTATACAGCAGAGTGGGGCTCATGCCCTCTCTCTATGTCCCTCCACATTGGAGGCATCACAGAGTTCATTCCCACTTCTTTGGGAGCGCACACTGCAGTGAAATTTAACTCAGAGTAGCTGTCCTTGGACTGTGCCATTGCTGCTATAGCACCAGACCTCCGCTGCAGCATCCTGCAGGGGAAGCAGCCTCTCTGGGACCTCAGTGGCCCAGCCGAGCAGCACCCTGTGCCTGGCATTCCTCTGTCTATGCCCAGCACAGGTGGAGAGAGAATATGTGTGTATTCTCTTAGGAAGAGACCAAAGAGGATGCTCCACCCAAAGCCTTTGATCTCGTCTTACTGGCTTACACACCATCCACAGGGGCAATTAGGTTTCAGTGTTAGGAGGTTTTGAAATGATAGCTTAGGTTTCCTATCTACCTGCTGCACTTCTACAGCCTGTTGGAGCTTTGTTTAAAGTTTGGTTTTGATATCGGCCAACAAAGAAGCCAAGACAGTGGCTACATCAGTTTGAATGAGCACACATGAAAGTTGATTAACGTGGTAAAAATAAAGCCATGTCGAATGAAAAGGCACACAGTGAAGCTGACTTGAATATAAATGTTGAAGGGGTTATGTAAAGGGGAGGAAGTGATAGTATCTGATCTTTTTTTTCTTCTTTCCTGGCTTTCCCCCCCACTTCTCTCTCTTCCAGATTCTATCTCAATTTTTTATTTTGAAAATTTTCAAACCTACTGGCTTGGTAGAATGATAAATACCTGTATATCCTTTATTTAGATTCACATGTTAGTCTATATTTGCCATATTTACCTTTTTTATCCCAATATATGTAATTTATATAATTATATGTTATATAATTATATGTAATATATGATATATATTATATGTAGTATACGTTATATAAATTTTGCAAAACCATTTGAAAGTTGCAAACATCTTGACCCTTTGCCTCTGAATAGTTCACCATGTATCTCCTAAATATAAGGACTTTCTTCTACATAGCCACAATGCTATTAGCTAATAAGAAATAAAACAGTAATTCTGTAATATTATCTAATACTCAGTCCATATTCAAACTTTCTCAGTTGTCCCTGGCTGGGTGTGGTATAGAATGCCCTGCCTCCTGAGCTTGTCTGTTTCTTCACAGGATTATTTAACTTGCTCCTCACTTCCTGAAATTTGTTAAGTCTAGAGGCTTGATATTAGAGGCAGGTGAAACCTCTTTTGGCAAGAATTCTTCATAGGCAGTATTCCATCCTTGATGTTACATCACATTAGGAGGCAGAGGATGTCAACTTGTCCACCATCCACAGTGCTGAATCTGACCTCATAGATCAGGTGGTAACCAGACCTCACCAACGTCCAGAAGCACTTAGAGTCAGTAAGGTATCTGTGGGCTGGTACCTGGGTCCTTTGTCAGCATCCTGTCCCCCACCTACCTTTCATCCAGAGATTTGAGTATCAATGAATAATCCTAGCTTGCATTAATTATCACACTGGGATAGTGTCTGATAGTTGTTGTTTTTTTTTTTTAATTTAATTTAATTTTATTTAACTTTACAATATTGTATTGGTTTTGCCATACATCAAAATGAATCTGCCACAGGTATACATGTGTTCCCCATCCTGAAACCCCCTCCCTCCTCCCTCCCCATACCATCCCTCTAGGTCATCCCAGTGCACCAGCCCCAAGTATCAGTATGTCTGATAGTTTTTATCCTTTGCTTTCACTTCCTCAGTTATTATAGTGAATGATCTGGGCCTTCATATTTTTCAGTGATGACTTGTCCGCTCAATTTTGCTGTGATAATAGATTATGCTAACCGTATTCCTTTCTCACCTTCAGAATAGGGAGTAACTTGAGCAGAGCATTTACAGCACACCAGGACCACACAGACTCCTTACCTATAGAACTCCTTTCACTTTTTTCCCCTCACAACAACTCAGACTAGCAAGCAAAGTGACTTGCTCAGGGTCACCCAGCTCCTGCAGTGGAGCCAAGATCGAGCAGATTTGTCAGTTTCCCACTCATTCATGTTCCCTCCAATCCCCAACCCTGGCTGTGTCTCCCACCCTGCAGTTCTTGCCTTCGATGAATGCCTGCCTGACTGGTGGGTCCGTGAACAGGGAAGGTCACGGGGAGAAACAGGAGGTGAGGGAGGTGCAGGAGAAACGCATGCCACCCTAAAAGGGCCAGGTGCCACTGGGTTTCTGACAGATGTGGCTCAGTACCACCAGAGATCTCCATCTGTGTGTTAACCATTCCAACTTTTTAATATTGGCAGCTAATTTATATATTCTGATACTTTTTCAGCCAAGTCGTTAGTTTTCCCCACCAGCACAGCTGCTGGCTAAGACTGTCTTGACTCAGCCTGGCTTTGCTTAGAAATGGAATTCATGGTTTGTCTGTTTTTAACACCCTTTTTAAAGTGGGTATTACTGTTCTTGAGATGGGATGCTTTTTTGATTGGGGGGAGTGTTTGATTTTTGAAGAGGGAAAATCAATCTTTAGGGAAGTTTTCTTTAATTGATACATTATTATAAAACCTTCATTTTATAGGATTTTCTTTTTTACTGAATCAACACAGTTCATTATTGAACTGCACTTTCACACAGATGGTTTCAGAGAGCTAGAACAGATATGGGGTGGGGATTGGGGAAGGGACAGGTGCCCCCCAATAGGCAGGACCGCTGGCTGGCTTCCATGGACCAGGACAGGGGAGATCGGGCTGTTCAATTTCTGGGGATCAGTTCTCCACATGTACACACACAGCAAGCCAGCAGCTCCTCAGACGTAAATACAGACACACTGAACAAAAATGGGATTTCTTAACTAGATGTTTCATTTGTAGCTTTGAAGGAAAGCAAATACACTTCCCTCTGAATATCATCTGTAGAATTTTTTTTTTTCCCCAAAATGTTCTCCCGAGTCCTTGCAGGGCAATGAAGTCTGTCTGTTTCACCCATCATGTACTCTTTGTTCTCGTGTTTATTTATCCTGTGTTAAGGAGTCAGAACAACCTGCAAACTTGTTCCTATGAGAAGAACTGAAGCAGAACTGACAGACAAACAGCAGCACTTCTCAGGATGGGCCTCAGTCATTGTAGTGCTGCTGAGGATAAAGACCTTTAGGTTAATTCTAATTGTTCCTAGCAGAATGACTCCTGAGTTGGGAGCAACAGGGAATGATCACAGGTAAAGACCTTCTCTGGTCTTACTTCCTCATGCAGGAGCTTATTCCTGCCCTCTCATTTTACCAGATTAGTAACCTGAGGCACAGAGAGGTTGAGTCCTGTCCAGGTCAAACCAAATTAGCCTGGGTCTTTTGTGATTGTGACTCAGGTTTCCTAAAGCTAAAAATTTCAGTCAAGTAATGCTTCACCCCATGTGTCATCTTATTGTCAGCAATGTTTATTTCCATCCAAACCCTCCATAACCCAGCTTACCACCACCAATAATGTTTATCAGGTGAAGAAATGAAAGCCCAAGTTGGTGTTGTTCAGACACAGAAATAGAAGACAAGGAGCATGTGTAATTATAATTTTCCAGTAGCCATGTTGAAAGAAAGTAAGAAGAATTAATTTTGATAGTGTACTTTAACCTAATAGATATCTGAAATATTAACATATCGCCATGTAATCAATGTTCAAAATAACTGGAATTCTTGTAGCAAGTCTTTGGGATCCCAGTGTGTACTTTACACTTGAAACAGTACATCTCAATTTAGCCATATTTCAAGTATCCAGCATGGCTAGTGGCTCCCAGTATAGGGCAGCATGGCAGTGTGGTAGCCCAAGGTCATACCTAGCTAGATTCTTTAAGTCTCTTAAGAAAAACTTCAGCAGCTTTTTTCTTCTCCCCCTAATCTGAGGCCACATATTTCTGTCCTCTTTGTGTCACTTTTTCCCCAGCTAACTCTAATTACAGGGGATGCTTGGTTTGGCCATAACCACAAGCTCAGCAGTTTTCCACCAGTCCTGGCGGGTGGTGAGACCAGCACACTCTGCCTTGTAAATGATAGTGTGAAGCATTCTTCCAAATTTCTCCACAGCAGTTTCCATGATTTCCTTTCTCTTAGGAATAGCTCAGTGGAATTTTGCAAAGCCAGGGAGATTTTTTTCAATGCATCCTTCCTTAAAGACCCATTCTAATCAATGAATGATTCTTAAAATACTTGCTACCTAGTAGGCTCCCCATGACCTCAGCAGACCAAAAAAGCATTACACATTTTTCATCTGTTTTTATAGTGAGATACCTATGTTAATTCATGATGGCTTATTTTATTTTTGAACTAATCAAATGTTTCCCCAATATGTCAATCTCATTTTGAGCATTATTTACAAAGACACTGAGAGCATTATTTGCGGTGAAACATTAGTAAAAATCAGATTCCATTTCCACTCAATGTCAAGTCTCTGGCCATTGACCCCATTACTTGAAGTATTAGCCTGTAATACATCCCAGAAACAAAAATGTCAGAAGAATGGTAATGGGCTCCTGGAGTTTGTTATGTTGGACTTCCCCCAAATAGAAATCCTGATTTGTAAAAATTTAAATCATAACACAGGAGATCCAGGTTTGATCCCTGGATCAGGAAGATCCACTGGAGAAGGGAATGGCTATCCACTCCAGTTTTTCTTGTCTGGAGAATTCCATGGACAGAGTTGCCTAGTAGGCTATAGTCCATGGGGTCTCACAGAGTTGGACACGACTGAGCAACTAACATTTTCCCTTTTTTTCCCCAGGAAAATGATTGTCCCCTGTTCTTAATTAGAAGCCAGCCCTCCACATCTTCCAAAATTCTCAGTTAAGAATAGAGAAAACAATATGTTTTCCTGTGGCCTTGTGCACTAATTGAAGAATGGCCCCATAAAACCAGATAAGTGCATTTCCCCTGATCTCCTGCATGCTGTCTTCTTTAGATTTTGGCCTGGTGTCCATTTCTCTTATTCATAGACCCCCTGAAATCTGTCCTTTAAAACACTTTAGATGTCAGGTTGCATTTACAATCAGAACAATAAGTTGCGAGGGCTGTTTCTTCTCATTCGCCTACTCTCCTCTAGTGATGCTCACTTTGACCCCCAAATCACAGTCCTCTTATTCCCTCTGATTTGAAAGTATTTTTATGTCTTTTGAGTGAATAGCTCATGTTCATTTCAGAATGTCATTTAGTAGCTACATTTCTGCTAAATAACCAGAAATTATAGTTGACCCTAGCCAAGAAGCTGAGTACCTAGATTTTGCTTCCAAGTATGGTGCTGAGTAGAAATGTTTTCGTTTCATCTTCAATATTAATAGTAGACTGAGAGTGATGAATGGGCCTGGATATGAGAAAAAGAAAGGAAATGTAGATTGCCCTGGCAGACCATCATCTACTGAAGGGATTCTTGACCTGGGGTTTTTTATCAGAACCACCTGAGAAGCTGTTAAAAAATCCTAGTGTCCAGGCCCTGCTGTCAGAGCCCCTGAGGACATGACCCAAGCAAGTGTACAAGGACCATCTGCTCTTCCTCAGCTGCATTTGTTGTGAAAATTAAGGGAGAAATTGACTCTATGAAAAGTATACCTCATTCAACTTTGCTGTTGTTCAGTCACTCAGTCCTGTCTGGCTCTTCGCAAGCCGACGGACTGCAGCACGCCAGGCTTCCCTGTTCTTCACTATCTCCCAGAGCTTGTTCAAATTCATGTCCATTGAGTTGATGATGCCATCCAACCATCTCATCCTCTGTCACCCCTTTCTCCTCCTGCCCTCATTCTTTCCCGGCATTAGGGTCTTTTCCAATGAGTTGGCCCTTTGCATCAGGTGGCCAAACTTACTATCCTAAAATACATGCATACACTGACATTTTTGATACTCACCATGGAGAATATTTTGACTGTCACATGCTCTGGGGTCTGAAGATAAAGCTCACAGCTGAAACAAGCATTCATCCACTCAGTCAACATTTAAAGGTCAGTGCCCAGTGTTGTTCCTGCCCTGGGGAAACAGACACACAGCACATGTCCCAAAGCGTTTTGTGTTATGGATGAGATCAATATCCAATATCTGGCATCACCAACTTGATGGACATGAGTTTAAGCAAGCTCCAGGAGTTGGTGATGGACAGGGAAGCCTGGCGTGCTGCAGTCCATGGGGTCGCAAAGAATCAGACACGACTGAGCGACTGAACTGAATGTCCAACAATTACAACGCAGAGTAAAGTGTAATAAATGTATCTGCAGAGCAAAAAGAGAGAAGGAGACCCCCAACAAACATATACACATATTCCCAGTCCTACCCCATTGCCTTCTTAAAGGTGGAAGGTGGTAGGCAGTGTGGGAAGGATTCACAGAGAGGCCAGAGAACGAGTCCTGAGGCTTGAGTAAAGAAGTAAAGAATATTCTGCCTGTTTTGCAAAGGAATGGCTCTCAAAATTTGGTTCTAAAGTAAAACAAGGTCTTTATGACATCATTTGTCTTTTAAGGTGATTCTACAGCCTTTGATGTGATTCAGTTTGTTTATCTTGATCTATGTTGTCCCAGCCCAAGTCACATGGCTGGCACATAGTAGGCACAGTGGGTGTGCTGAGTTGAATTGATGCTTCCAATAGTTTAGCCTTTCCTCTGACAAACTGTTAAGACACAGTAGTATCCTAGGGAGGGTAATAATGCCAGTATATAATTTTCAAAATAGCACCCAAGTTACTTCTCCAAGCATTATTTCTAAAAGACTAAAAAAAAAATTGCTCTTAAAGGAGAGCACATTAAGAATATGTGAGTAGTTCCTGCTGGTACATGTCATGGTGTGATTTGATTTTTATATTTTGGGAACATTCACTCTTCTTTCTAACCTAATTTTTACTCTCTCTCATTCGTAAATGTATCTGAGGTTTCGGAAGAGCAACTGGGCCAAAAAGCCGATTGATCATGGCATTCCTTACTAAGTCTTTTATTAGTGTAAACAGAAAACAACATTGTATTTTCCTAGATATTGAATACTTTTTCAGGATTTGGGGGGCAGAAAGTGTTTGAGAGTAGCTGTTGACACTGCATTGAAAAAAATACAGCCAGTGCTGAGGAGCCTACTTACCCAGAGCAACTGTTCTCTCTACACATTTTTGCAGCTTTTGTGCATGTGTGAAGCCGCTTCAGCCATGTCCAACTCTTTTGCAACCCTATGGTCAGGCTCCTCTGTCCATGGGATTCTCCAGGCAAGAATACTGGAGTGGGTTGCCATGCCCTTCTCCAGGGGTCTTCCCTACCCAGGGATTGAATCCTCATCTCTTATATATTCCGCATTGGCAGATGGGTTCTTTACCACTAGCGCCACCTAGAAAGTCCCTTTTGCAGCTTATGTCCCAGTTACCACCACTGATTACTTTGATGCTGCAGAGCATAATAGGGAAATCTGTGACCTGACCTTTTACCCTGGTATAATATGGAAGGAGAAGATTCCGCTCACATACTTCTTTGCTCAGAGGGCAGTGTTTCTAGAGGTGCTGTGTGTGTTGGAATTTTTTGCTGTTAGTCTGCCTGCTTCCCAAACCTAAAAACAATGTACACTCCACCCCTGTTCCATTAAATAACCATTCTGGTTGGAAAGAAAGTAGATGATGCCATGGAAGCTGGGCCTGGGATTTAAAATGGCAGGATGGCGTTTAAAATCTCCTCGGCTTGTGATTAAATCTAATCACTCCACTGCTGACCAGCTGTAGAGTCTTGGGCAAGTCACTCCACCTCTGAGAACCTCACTTTCTCATTTCTGAAATGGCAGTTAAAGATGAAAGCAGATAAGAAGCATGATGCTAACACGATGCCTGGTGCTAATACATGCTTACTCTCTGTCAGGTCTCTTTACTTCCCCTTGTTAACCTGCATATCAGTTTGATCATTTTCTTGTTTAAAAACTTTTCAAGACTCGCCTTACCGTCTGATAAAGACCTTAACACTAGCCTGGCATTCATGGCCTTTTACCATCTGCCTGTCTCACCTTTCTACCACATCTCTTCATCTCAGAGCAAAACCAAACCATCTCTGTGCCCTCAGTGGGTCTCAAGCACTCACTGTCTTCTTGGAGTGCCCTCTGCCCACCTCTTAAATCTAAATCCAATCTGCTGCAAAGCTCATTTTTTTTTTTAATTGAAGTATAGTTGATTTACTGAATGTTGTGCCATCTCTGCTGTACAGCAGAGTAACTCTGTTATACATATATATATATATTCTTTTTTTAATATTCCTTTGCATTATGATTTATCCCAGGAGACTGAGTATAGTTCCTTGTGCTATACAGTGGAACCTTGTAGTGTATCCATGCTAAATGTAATAATAGTTTTGCATCTGTGCAAGGCTCATCTTAAGTGCCCCTTCCTCCTAGTCCCTCAGACTGGAAAATTCACCTCCTTGTCCAGCCTTGTCTTTCTCATCACAGGTGCTCAGAGAGTTTTTTCCCCTGGTGAGCCTTCTCTTCTTTTTCACCAAGCCTGCAGGTGGCCATCTTCTTCTCTGTGTACACGCATCCTTCATGTGTCTTCCTCTTATAAGGACACCAGTTCCACTGGACTAGGGCCCTACCTTTATGACCTCATTTAACCTTAATGAAAAGACTCTGATGCTGGGAAAGATTGAAGGCAGGAAGAGAAAGGGGAGACAGAGCATGAGATGATTGCATGGCATCATCAACTCAATGGACATGAGTTTGAGCAAACTCTGGGAGATTTGAAGGACAGGGAAGCCTGGCGTGCTGCAGTCCCTGGAGTCACAAAGAGTTGGATACAACTGAGCAACTGAATAGCAACAACTTCTGTAAAAGCTTCATCTCCAAGTACAGACATGTTGGAGATTAGGACTTCAACATGAGAATTTTGAAGAGACAGGATTCAGTTAGTTACATATGGGTATAAAAATCCAGCTGGATCCTCTGAGGGAGTGTAGGGGGTAGGGGGGAGGGCAGTGTGGGTGGGTGTAATTTCCCTCTGCTACTAGCATTTTTCTTCTCTACCCTCATTGCGGAGTACCACAGAGAGGCAGCCACTGTGTGGTTCCCCTGGGTCTCTAGCCTTGGCCAACCCAGTACAGCTGCTCCCCCGCCATCTCGCCCACAGAGCCCGCTTCCGCCCCCACCGAGGTCTGCTGGAGACCTGCACTGCCTCACGCAGCGGTCCCATCACAGCCCCCTCCTGGCTGCCCGCAGCCAGCCAAGGAGAACAAGAGAGAATGAGCCCCAGCAGGAAAGGGAAGGAATTAAGGGGCCGAAACAGAAGGGTGACTCTTTTGTCTTAAAGGAAAGAAGTGAAGCTTTTCCTTTCACTTCTCTGTTAAACATTGTTCACGGGCTATTTTTTCCTCCACATTTCTCAGGCACTGAGGCACCCCTTAGCTCTACAAGTTTAGACAGTTGATAAGCAATGTGAGAGAATGCAGTCTAATTGGGTCCTTCGTTAACCCACCCCTGACTTACAGAGGGAGGTGATTTGGTTACAAACCGTTTTTACTCTGCTAAATCAGGGGTTCCACATGCTGTCATCTGCTTGTAAATTAGCTGGAGGCACAAGCTTTGCATTATGCAAAGTATTTATTCTTGCAGTAAATATGCTGGAAAGTGTGGTTTCACACGTTTCTTCTGATACAAAGGTTCTCACCCAGTAGTGAACCAGTCACTTGGGGAGCGTGTACAAAGTGCCAAGTCCATCCTTCCTCCTCCCCACCCCCACCCCATGAATGTAAGTGTGAGAATAAGAGCACGGGGCCTCCCTGACCCTACCCTGGAAATCCCAGAGTCATTGCTTCTTGCTTTATTACTTCCTCAGAGATTTCTTACTAATTTTTTTCAAATATAGGATTCTTTTTTTTTAATTCTTGACAAAACCCAGGAACTAGTTTGTTTTTTATTGTTTTATGATGGAAAGCTTCAAATTTACACAAAGTATTGGTGTCACATAATGGACCCCCATGATCACCCAGCTCCAGTGATTATCCACGTTCTGCTATTCTTGTTCTTCTGTGCCTGGATTATTATTACTTTCTGACTAATTCAATTTTATTTCCTAGATAAGAAAAAGAGTGTAATCTGTGAACTAAAAGTTGGTTACATGTCCTTGCAAGTGTTTCCCCCACTTTTCTGCATTTACTCCTCACAGCAGTCCCAGGCATCGTTACCTGCATTTTATAACCTTGGAAATTGAACCTCTCAAAAATCACACATTTGCCCAGGCTCTCAACTAGTAAGTGCTCAAGTAGGGTTCACTCCCAGAGGCATCTGAGAAGTCTGCTTTCCCCCCTAAGCTACACCTTAGAAGAATAAGGACCATAAAAAATAAGTAGGTCCAGGTTTCACATATGGACAGATGTACAACTGTATAATAAAGCAAATACCATTTAATGTTAATATCAGAAGCTAGATGGTGTTTGGGCATTCAGTGTAAAATCACTTAAACTTTGTGTTTGAAGTTTTTCACGATAAAATATTGATGGAGGGGAATTTCAGCAGAAGCAGACTTTGTCTTTCTCATCAAGCAGGACATAAACAAGCTAGTTTCAGATACCCATTCTATGGATATCTGTTCAAAAGACACAGATTGGAAATTTCCTTGAATTTTAATCTTAAAAATAACAAGCCAGTGATAGAAATTACCTGGAAATGACCTTATCAACGTTCCCTGGTGAGGTCTTAGAGAACTTAGAAAACTAGATGCCTTAACTGTGAGAGGAACATGATGATAGTTCTCCAGCTCTGGTCACTTAGGTGGGATTCAGTCATTTACCCAAAGCGACATTTGACATAGTAACATACATCCTGCATGTTGAAGCGCTTCCTTAGCATAACTTTTTTACACTACTCCATCGTGTGGCACAGGCCCTGCTTTGACTGGGGAGGGGCCAGAAACTGCTGAAGGTACAGAGGCCCTGCGAGTACAGCCAGCAGCCCTCTCCCATTCCTCCAGGGGGCGCTGTGTCCCAGCAGCCAAGGCTTGGCCGCCATTTGCATTACCCAGCCTGCCCCGTAGCACTCAAGGCCAAGTGCTCCGAGCCCAGGGAGAGCTCTGCCCTTCTAGCTTTAGCCTGCTGTGGATGAAGGAGCTGCTTAGTTATACAAAAGCTACGTACCCAGAGTCCTCACACACTGCACAACTATGATCACATCAGGGAACCAAGAAATTTCCAGTAACAACCTAACTCACTGATTTCCAAAATTGCAATTGAATCTTGGGGTCCATATGACTCACTGATGTTCGTACCATCATACCATTCTCCTTTGATTATATTCTGAGTAGAATCAAAAGCCCTCAAGAGGTAACTGTCTCTTGTGTGAAGTACTCCATCAGTGTCCTTCATCCTGAGGTGTCCAGACAGTACAGTCTACAAGGAAGAGCAAGGTTTGTAATTAGACCTGGACGTGAATCCCAGCTTCCACCATTCCTGGCTGTGAGACTTGGAGAAAGTTGCTTAACTCCTCTGAGCTCAGCTCATAGGACTATTGTAAGGTTTGAACTCAGATACGGGTATGTGAAAAGGCTTCCCAGGTGGCTCAGTGATAAAGAATCTGCCTGCCACTGTAGGAGATACAGGAGATGCGAGTTTGATCCCTGGGTCAGGAAAATCCCCTGGAGAAGGAAATGGTAACCCACTCCAGTATTGTTGCCTGGAGAATTCCATGGACAGTGGAGACTGCCAGGCTGCAGTCCATGAGGTCTCAAAAGAGTCGGACACGACTTAGTGACTGAGCGCACATGTGTACGTGAAGTCACCAGCATGATCTTGGGCCCACTAAGCACTGGTTTCCCTTTGCTCTCATCTGTATGATTTATTGTGAATATGAGATGAGGGCTCACATCCCTGCTGCTCACTGCTGGTCCACATACATTGTGTCTCTTCCCATCCATGCTTTCATCATCTAAAAATGGACTGCCTACTCTCCAGGATGCTGCAAGTGTGGGTACTATCTAACTGCCCCTTGGGGTGTTCCATCACACTGTGGGGCGCAGGACAGTCCTGAACATGCAGCCCAGAAAGGGTAAAGGCTGGCAGCAGATTGGAGCCTGTGGGATCAGGTAGGGAGGGCAGCGGAGAAATGATCAAAGTGAGTCTGGAATCAAAGCTTGGCATTTCTGAAAACAAAGATTACAGCTTGGTAGCTTTGCCAAGGGTGACCTCCACGGGATGTTAGTTATACCACACCAAGGAGGTGGATGCTTGACTTCCGGTCACTTCCCCGCAGAAAGCCTAATTGCAGCCTGGATCCTTTGTGACTCCGTGGAGGGGGGCTCCTAGGCTAGGGATGGGGAGACTGCTGCAGTGTTCCTGCCTGCACTACTGCCTTCCTCCGGAGAATGATTGCCATTATTATTTCATGTGGTCTTACAACCAGGAACGAGAGTTTGCTCAGTTGTGCATAACAGACATTAAATCTGTTGCCCAATTTGCAGTCTAAACTTGCTTGTGGACCTTCTGTCCTTGCTGGTTCCTGCCTGCTACAGCCATCCGAGCACTTGGGATGCATTTCCTTTCTTCCCCGAAGCTGCGAGGGGCCCAGGAGTTGGGCTTCCTTAAATGCAAGCAGATGGAAGCAAGCAGGAGTGTGGAGGCAATTAGAGGATTTCTTCCTCCAAGCAGTACGGGCTTGCTCTCTTTGGTGTGTGGCTGTTCTTGCTCATTTTTATTTTCCATTTGGGTTTTGTCAGCCTGTCAGCTCTTTTTTTCCAAGCTGTGTGTTTTGCTGCTGGTTGTAGGCGCGTACAAGATAGGGTGACTTGGTTGTTTATTGTTTGAAATCAAACTTTCCACACCGAGGTATGGATAATGCATGATCATGAAGATGATGCTTATGCTTCATATTTGTAAAATATTCTGCAGCTTAGAGTGCTTTCACATACATCACCATTTCATTTGGCCTGGGCAGAAACTCAGATTGAAATGACGGCTATGCTCACCCCGCTGGAGTGGGTCTCTATGCTATCTTGTGGGTCTTTGTCTCTATGCTGTCTTGCTAGTCATACACAAAGGGGAGGGGAGTAGAATGAAAATTGAAGTCTCTTTCTAGCTTCAGTCAGTCAGTTACATATTTTTCAAGCACTTTATGAGCACACCGCTAAGTTCTCTGGTGACATTTAAATAACTGTAGCAGACAGCCCTTGCCATCAGGGGATTTCCAGTTGAGGAAAGAAGACCTGCAACTATGAGTTTAAGTGACAGTGCCCAGCACGCAGAGGGCATTGAGTAACTAGGTGTTGGATGTGTGAGTGAATAAATGAATGAATGGATGATGCAACCCACCAGAGTCCTGAAGAGCAAGAAGAGCAAGGGAGGAGGGAATGAGGTTAGCAGTCCTCAGTGGGATGGGACACAGAGGATACAGCAGACTCGGGATACCTGGCTCCCAGGACTCGAGAACGGGATCACCTGCATTCTGAAATGCCACCCTTAGTGCAGCTAAATGAGAGCTGAAGATGCTAAAGGAAACCACAGAGATATAGACTGAAGAGTGAGCAAGGAAAATGTAATATGGGGCAAGCAAGAAGAAGGGAAAGAGGGAGGGAGGCCAGGAAACAAACTAGAAGAAAGACGTTGCTCATCAGCTGTTGTCAGAAAAAGGGCTAGGGAAGCCACTTCATCTTAAAAGTCTGTCTCCTGGTTTTAAGAACCTACCGTATTGCAGCCCTCTAGTAGGAACTAGGAGAAGGTGATGGAAGAATTGAGAGAATCAGAGAAATATAGGATTTGGCCCTATCCCTTAAGAGAGCCTGCCATGCACAGGAAATAGTGAAACAAGGTGAATACCCCACCTGCTGGATGCTGGGGACAAGCCACGGAAGGGAGAGACTTGGAGACCAGTGTAGCCTGAGGAGCTGAGGAAGGCTCCTTGAAGGGGGAAGATGGGCCAAGGCCTGGCTCTTGGAGATGCAGAAACTGCACAGGCAGTTGTGTGGAGATGTGTACCATCACCAGTGGACCTCATGTTGGGCCAGTGGGAGATGCTGGAAGAGGGGCAGGGCCCCTGGTGTGGAAGGCATGGAAGCCAGGCTGGGAAAGTTGCTGAGCAAGGGGGTGACATAGAGGCAGTAAGTGGAATTTTCTTTATGCCCAGAATTCTCGTTAGTGTCCTGCTGCCCCAGATGCTGGGCTGGGTTCTGCACTGTCCCCTGCTGATGGTGTGGGAGTAAGCTAAGGGAAGGAAATGCCTCCTTGGGATGGGCATCAAAACCTCCCAGCGTCTCCTGCCAAATACCACCTCTCCAGTGGTAGAGCAGGAGTCATCTCTGGTAGAGCTGTCAGTAGGACACTCTTCTTTGTGGCTATTTTAGCTTAGTTTTGGACTTAGTTTGTGTTTTAGACATTCATGAAGTCTATATAGCTTCATTATGATGAAATTTTTAAAAATAATATCCATTCATACATACCCCTGATATAGAGAACTTAGGAAATAAATTACAAAGGACAAAAGTCACCTTTTATTCCATCACACAGAGACAGTCATGCACATTGTTCATATGTTGTTCAATGCCCCTTCCTTATACAAATTTGGAAATTATTTAAAAAAATTTATTTTTTAAAATAAATTTTGTCTTATTTTTTAGCTTGACAATAGACCATGAATATTTTTCTAGTTCAGTATTTTTCAATATGATTCCAGTGATGTATCCTATTCCATTGTAGGAATGTATCATAATTTATTTGATCAATCAAATAGGAAACTATTCTCCTATTTTTGCTCATTTTGGTTGTTTCCAGAAAATTAGGTTGTTACATATTTTTAAAAACAGCATCATAATGTGGTATTTTCAGATAACCTGTTTTCATTAAGTGAATTGAGCAGACAAATGCAAATGAATATAGAATGTTCCTTATGAAGTTTTATCTTACTTTTGGTGTCACTTCATCAAAAATAGTTAATCAAGCCCTGAGTGGAAGAGAATTACGTGTGCTGAAGCATACTTCTCTAAGACTGTAAAAGCATGAGCTAACCAAGCCCCATGCTGATAGATATACCTGAATATAGAGTAAGAGTTTAGGGATCCCAGTTGGATCAGGTAGTTCTTAGAATTTAAATGTCCTCCCATGCTTGATTGTAGTGAAATTACAGCAACAACAAAATTTTTAAGTAACCCTGAATATTATCTTCACATACATGAAGAGCCAAGCATTTAAGAACTTTAACCCCCTCTGTACCTACCTCTTGACCAGTGTTTAAGACACCGATCTCCTTCCTGATACGGGACACCGTTTGGAGGGCTGGTTCCTGCTGACTTTATTATAAGCTGCATAGAAGAGAAGTTGCCAGCTTTATTTTTTCTCTGAGACAGAGTTTGATTTACAGAGATCTGAAACTTCCTGCTTGTGTTTCTTTTCCAGTAATATGTGTGATTCACCACAGTTCAAGGTAACCACGTCTTATAATGCCTTACTTTTTTCCAGTGGTATTTTTCTATGGGAACCCTAGAATAGAGAGGAATCCTCTATGTCTTCCATGATCTCATATTCCCTGCCTCTTAGAGTTTTGAAGTATAATTAGGTTACTTGTTTTTCTTAATTATTTTTAATCATCCTGTGCTGAAGAGGAGGAGGAGAAGGTCAAGAAAAAAATAAGCTGTGTTCTATTTTTTAAACATTACTTTGTATGTTGCTGGTGCATAGGAACAGCATTTTTCATATTGGACAAATACCTGGAAATTTGCTAAAGCCTTTTATCAATTCTAATAATTGACCTGTAATTCTCTTAGATTTTCTGTGTAACCAGTCATATCCATAAATAATTTAAAATTTTTCTTTTGCAATCTTTTACTTTTTTTTCCTCCCCCCTTACTACTCTGGTTGGGACCTGTAGCACAGTGTTAAAAAAGAAGGGCAAACACACATCCTTAGTTTATTCCAGATTTAAAGAGCAGGCTGCTAACATTTCACCATTGAGTATGACACTTACTCTTGGAAATTGGTTAATTCTTATTAGGTTAAGAAAGTTCCCTTTTGATCCTAGTTTGTTAGCAGTTGCTATTTTTTTTAAGTCACAAGTAATTGTTGGATTTTATTCAGAGCTTTTCTGTGTCTATTGATAAGATTATCAGGGTTTTCTCTTTTAATCTGATAACAGGGAAATCACTGTTGTCAATTTTCTAAAGTTAAACCATCATTGCATTATTGGTAAAAATCCAATAGCCATGATATGTTTTATAGGCTGTTGGGTTGAGTTTGCTAAAAAATTTTTTAGGATTTTTTTTGTTTGTATTTATATCTGAGATTGGCCTATAATTTTCCTTTTTCTCTACTGTCCTTGTCTGCTTTAGATGCAAAGGTTAAACTAGTGCTTTTCTGTTTTCTGTCTTTGAAACCTGCCTCTCTTTTTCTGTAAAACCATCTAACCTAGTGTTTCTTGGCTTTGTTTTCTTTGGCAGAGGGACCTGTAGATTTTTAAATGATGAGTCAAAGAATTTCTCTGAAATTTTTCATTTCTTAAACTTAATGACATGCAATTGTTCATAGAATGTTGTTATTTTTAATCTCTGCTGAACCTGTAGTTACATTCTCTTTCATTCCTATTTCATTTCATGGTGATTTGTCTATTTTGTTAATTTTTCAAAGAAACATCATTTCCTTTGTTAATCCTTCCTAACGTATCTATATTTTCTGATTTTATTAATTTTATCCTTTGTTATTCCCTTTGTCCAGTTTCCTTGGATTTACTCTTACTGACTTTCTTACTTCTGGAGCTGGATACTCATTAATTATCTATCTTTTTTTCTTTTTTAGGATAAGATTTAAGTATTTTCCTCTAAATAAAACTTTATTAGAATCTGACAAGTCTTATTATGGAATATTTTCATCATCACTCAGTTCTAAGAATGTTATAATTACCATAGTTATTTATTCTTTGATTCATGAATTATTAGCAGTGTCATTTTAATCTTCAAACAAATGAGACTTTTTAGTAATCATCTTGTTTTGGCATCTAACTTAAAAAATGTTCTTGTTGTCAGATAATGTTGTTAATACGATACTAGTTTCACAAAATTTTTTGAGACTTGGTTCATAGTTTAGTATGTGATGAGTTTTTTTGAAAAATTCCATGAAATGTTTTTTAAAAATGCGTATTCTCTGATGGGACTGGGGGAATAGAGTTCTAAATATACCCATTAGATTATGCCTCTTAATTGTATAGTTCAAAAATTTTATATACTTAATCAATCACTAAGAGAGGTATTGTTAAAAATCTCTGACTGTGTTTATAACTTTGGCCTTTTGATTCTGATGATTTGCTTTATACGTGGTTATATCTATTTCCCGGAAAGAGTATTAAAGAACTCTTCACTGGCATTGTCCTCTTTGTCTCAGAACACAGATTCCTTCCTTAAGCTTCTAGGTTAATCCAACTTCTCAGAAGCCTTGCCCCCAAGGCATTCATCTTCTGATTACTTTCTTAGCTTCAACACTGGGATATTTCAAGGGGATAAAGTATCATAAAACCATAGAGCTGCTATGCTTGAAGGAGACTTAAAGTTCATCTAGTTCAACCAATATCTTGATCCAAATTCTTCTAAAAATCTCTAGTGTCAAGATACTTTCTATCAACTTTGGGAAGTTCTCATTATTAAAATGAGTCATAAGAAAATATTCCTTCTTATAACCACCCATCAGGTTTTTAAAGACTGCTTAAAATGTCTTCTTCTCTAAGCAAAGCAATTTTCATTTTTTTGTATTAGTTTTTCCCCATATAATTCCCCATCCATCCAATATCTTAGTTACTGTTTTATAGACAAGTTCTGCATTCTGTGTAGTCATCGCTTGAGAGATTTTCAGATTTCACACACACACATATACATGGGTATGTTGTACATGTGTTTTTAAGGAATATTTTATTGGATAATTTTTAAGGAAGCCCCTCAAGAAAACATCTTACATGGAGGTCAAAACCCACTGACCACAGTATATAATGATTTCTCTCTCTCTTCTCCCTCAAGGGAGGGCCATTGTGATGAGAGACCATGGCTCTTACATATTGTTCCAGGCATGTGCTTAATGCAAGAGTGTGTACTTAGAATCAAGGCCCTTGTGTTCCTTTTCTGAAAGCCACACTTCATAAGGAAGGAGAATAACACACAGGAGCAAATTTCCTGTTTTAAAAAAATCCAACTTTGTTTAGAAATTAGCCAGCATGATTTCTGTGCTTCTAATGGAGAACCCTTCCTCTCCCTTTCTAAGGGAGAAGGAAATGGCAACCTAATCCAGTATTCTTGCCTAGAGAACCCCCATGGACACAGGAGCTTGGTGGGCTACAGTCCATAGGGTCGTGAAAGAGGCAGACATGACTGAGGGACCAAACACCAGCAATGGAGAATAGGGGGAAACTTGCCCTTCATTTGCTGACATAAAGTAAGTATTGGTTTGGAAGTCCAAGTCCACAGTTTTTATACACTGAGGGAAGGTAGTAAGAAGTGTCAGAAAATCTCCCAGTGGGAGCAGTACCCTATTGTGCTTGCAGAAGTTGGCTATAAGTCACTTGCCCTCAGCATCCTCTCCAACCACCAAGAAAGCACACTCCCCTTGGGGCCCAGGACTGTTCAGGAGGTTGAAGAGTCCCACCTTCAGACAGACAGTGCAGGTAGTATCTTAACCTTGCTTAGCACCATATTTAAGAAGGAATACTGGGACAATATTGCCCTTTTAACTTTGTCTCTTGTGGTATCAAATATTTCATTATCACTGCAATTTAAATACTCCTAAGTTCAGACTAGCTCAGAATGGGTAACAGCAGCCTCTGGTTTAGCAGCCCCTTAACTGTGGTCTGTTAACCTCCTTAGCTCAGCCTCACTAAGGGAGGACCTCCACAGTAACCAGCAAAACCTCTCTCCTTGGTTAAGTCAAGCTAAGTTTGTGACGCAACATTACCCAACATATTTATATCAAAAGCACCCACATTTCTAAATATTCTTGGAACCTCAACTTAAGTGCAACCAGATCTAATGCTATTTTTCAGTAAATACCTCATTAGGTCACACTGGCTTTTAAGCAGGCATATCAAACAATTGACTCAAATTGAAATTACTTTCAGCACACACCACCCCCTCAGTCTTTTTCACACATGCTGTTGCTAAGCCATATACCCCATCCTGCACTATGCAACATTTTTTCCTTCACTAATTTTTATCATCTCAGTTCTGGCCTATTAGTTACTCTAACCCATCAAGGTACTTTTGTGTCTTGAGCTTGTCACCTTCAGCATTTCTATCCCTCCCAAGTTCATTTCATCTGAACATTTTATCAAGCAAATTTTTCCTGTCTTTATCTAAGATGTTGGCAAGGTTGTTAAAGATCTCAGGCCCTGTGTTATATCCCTGAGGTCATCTTCCAGGTAGACGTGGACTCCTTGATCAACGCCATTAGCTGTCCTGATACCCAGCCCACATTTTTCTATCTTGTTCCTCAAGGATTATGAAAGGTCTTTTGGATGTTAGATTACTGAGATTCATAAAGAACCACATTTCTCTGATTCCTGTCAAAACAGAAAGAGGGCTGACTATGCATCCTCTGAAATCATCCTTTGTGAAGGGTCAGATCAGACCAAATGCCGAAACACTTTACTAGGATTACCCAAATTGGCTTTTGTTGTTTTTTACATCTAGCATTCCTTGACACTTTTTCCGTAGAAGCAGTTTTTTCATAAGATCAATCGAGGTTGAGATTTCACATACGGAAATGGGATTGAATTCACCCAAAGCTATTTTTGCTGGCATTCAGGTTAACCATTTCGCTCACTTATGCTTAACTGTAAAATACTGTAATGTGTCAACTAAAATGTTAAAAATGAACCATACTCCCCAATCCCATTCTACTAGTTATCAGCTCTGTCTATCCCTCCATCCTTCCCTCATCACCAGCTTCCTAAAGCAAGATCAAGATTCATTAACATGGCCTACACCACTAAAACCTCTTCCTAGCTGTGTGTCCCTCGTCCAGGAGTTCCCTGGACTGAGCCACCCTGCAGAGAGCTATCGGACCAAGTCACTCCAACTCAGAGCTCTTCAGGGCTTGTCTTTCACACTCCAGATTGAGTCCGTCGCTCTCCCTTGGCTGGTGATCTGCTCATGGCAGCCACCTCCCCATGCCTCAGACCCTGCACCACCTAGTGTATCCATCACTCTTCCCTAATAAATGTCTTTCATGCCCCTCTGACTCCCTGATGCCCATCTTTGCTCTAAATGTCCCAGAGGCCAGGAATGTCCCAATCCATTTCTATATTTATAAATCTTGAGCCTTTCTCAAGTGATAATTTAAATGCTTTTCTCAATAAAGCCTTGACTGATTCCTCCGCTGAAAGTAATTTTTTTTTCTCTGCTTCCCTGGTGGCTCAGATGGTAAAGAATCTGCCTACAGTGTTGGAGACCCGAGTTCAATCCCTGGGTCAGGAAGAGCCCCTGCAGAAGGGAATGGCAACCCACTCCAGTATTCGTGCCTGGAGAATCCCATAGACAGAGGAGCCTGGCAGGCTACAGTCCACAGGATCACAAAGAGTTAGACACGACTGAGCGACTAACACACATACACAAGCGCCTGTGAGCACTGTGTAACTTCCGAGTGACATTATCTTGCATAGAATTGTTTGTGTACTTGTTTTATCAAAAGCTGCTTCAGTGTTGAGACAATAGCCCTGTCTCAGCACTTGTCTCTTATTTGCCTTTTCAGTTCAGTGCGGTCCAGGCACCTAGTAGATAGTCAAGACATACTTGTTGGATGGATGGGTAGTGTTGAGACTCTGGAAAGGATAAATAACTTGCCAAGGTCACAGAGTTTTGACTAATAGAATTAATAACAGTTCCCAAATTTAATAATATGATATTTGGCCAACGCTATGCTACATTCTTTCACAGTTTTGCTTTGATCTTTTTGTGGACTTATAAGTAATAGACATCCAGTTTTAAGAATTAGGCCAAAAGTCTGAGTTTGATTGTTTGCTTCATATTACCCCTTAGTTTTGCATGCTTAGGAATGTATTTGGGAAAGGGGCATGATAATAAGCTTTTCCTACCACATTCATCAAGCTTCAGAAATAACTTGAAAGGAGGAGATGCTGCTACTTTGGAACATTTGTCCTTTACAATTTAAAATGCCTGTGAACACACTTGGAAGAATTATTCTTTTCAACTCTAAAAATCATAATTCTCTCAATAGAAAAATGCTCTTCAGCTGTACTGTGTCAGCAGTTTGGGGCTTATGTTTGTTTTTATTTAGAGTGAGGAGTGGGCTAGAGATCTAATGTTAAAAATAGAGAGTAAGCCCCAGGACGAAATGGTTACCCTAACCTAGAGAATGTGGTTCTGGCTTTCTCCAACTTGTATAACAAAAGCACGATATTGTCAACCTGACCGAGGGCTGATCAGCCTCATTTGAATCTGAAAGGGAGCCCACATCCTTCCTGTTGCCATGCAAAGATGCTGAAAAAAATTCACAGAGAAAACAGATGGACTAATATATGCTGTGTTTCCCAGACATCCTGTCCCCAGTGCCCCCAAAACGGTGCAATAATTGAGAATGAGGTTGAACAAGAAAAGAACAAAGAAATAAAAGCATAAAATGCTGACGAAAAGCCAACCAGAAGCTATTCTTTTTAATCTGCTTCTCTTCGTGTTTTTTCAAATGTGGTTCTGTAGATAGGGGCAAAGGAAAGAAATGCAGGGTCATTTTTTACATTTTCAAGTAAAATTTTGTTATCTTGCACAGTACACTCACCAAGACTTGCTTTCATTCATCATTCATGGTAGACTCCCGTTTCACCAATTTTAAAAGCAAAGGTGGTCAGTGTATTTTTTTGTTGTTCTGTGACGCTGGATTCCCTTTTTGGTTTTTGCAGTAAGTTCCCCCAGAGTTGGAATGACCAAAGGACAAGCCATTTATCTCAGCAATTCAGTGAAAATTTCTAACTTAAAAAAAAAAAAATGGATTGTATTGGCATGATGTGGATAGACTAATCAAAAAAGGAAAGAAGGGAGGAGAGGAGAATGAGAGAGGAGTGGAACCTAACACTTACCTTTCTCACCAGGTGTTTCTTGGCTTCAGCAACCCACTCCAGTATTCTTGCCTGGAGAATCCCATGGACCGAGGAGCCTGGTGGGCTCTGGTCCATAGGGTCACATAGAGTCGGACACGACCTAAGTGACTTAGCAGGCATGCACATTTCTTGGCTTACCTCCAGTACAGGCGAGGCTTATCAGTTTTGTGATAAGATGATCCTGTTACAGAAAGTCCCAGTTGAAGGCATCTGGAGCCGCATAAACAAAGGCAGGACAGCTTCAAAGTGGACAAGTGTATTGAGTTGCATTTGAACATGGTATCACTACACAGTCAGACATTAAAGATTTCAGATTTAAATTAGATCTAACAGAGAAATTCCACAGAAATGAGGATATAAATTTTGAGATTCTTTCCAGGGGAGATCATGCACTATTTCTGGAGATCTTCATCATAAGCAAGATTTCCACCCCTACGGTAGAGGCATTTATCCGTATGCTTTCTTAATTCCAAGTTGATTTCTACACATAGATTTCAAGCGTATATTTACTTAAAATATTTATGGCGCCATGAATGCTATTTGTCTTGTGCTGAAATTTTACCCTATTAGTTATAATTGAGTTCCCTAAATTTAAATTTTTTAACCATTTTAGGAAAAACTCCGAAATCATATAAAAAGTGTGTAATTTGCCTGGGAGATGCAGAATAACTTCCAGAAGGTAATTAGATGTTTTGAAAATACAAAGAAACAGGGTAGAACCTGAACGAAAAGAATAACTTGTTCTGTTTGCCTTCCTTCAGGCTATTTTAGAACATTTTGGCTTTATCTCTTAATAAGGATTTATGGGATTATTAAGGAGCTTTTAAGTTTTCTTCCATGTTAGACATGTAACCTTAGTATCTAAAACCCACCTATTTGCATACATGGAACAAATGGCAGCATCCTTCCTTTAGAGTAGCCCAGTCTCTATCTCATAAACATGATATTATTGCCCTTGTGTTTTAGCTGTTGCTCCCAAAAGACTTAATCCAAAGTACATCATCACATGTAAGAGATGAGCAGGCAGCATTTGGGCTACAGATACTGAGAGAGTATTCAAATTCAAATATTAAAAATTAAAGTTCACCTTCACCCATTGGTTCTTAGTCCTTAGGAATTTGCCATAGACGCAAAATGCGAGAGCTAGAAGGAATATTGAAGCTTCTCTGGATCAAAGAATTGTAGAAGAGAGGCCCAGGAGGGTGAGTGGCTTACTGGAGGTCACCAGTGAATCCGGAAAGGATAGCAGTACCAATGTTTTGCTTTCTACCAAATCATCTTATTCACCTCTTAGGGAACATATTTCACTGCAGATAGTTCACCACTTTTGATCAGATACATCAAATCTTCAACATGGGTTAGTTTTTTTGATTACGAGTACCAATCTGCACTGTCTGATACACATATAATGAACCTGCAAATGCAAGCATACAAATAATTTTAAATTTTCAAGTAGCCACATTAAAAAAGCAAAAAGAAACAAATGAAAGTAATTTTAGTAATGTATTTTATTTAAGACAACATATCCAAAATATTACCATTTCAACATGCAATCAATGTATATAAAATTTGTTAATGAGGTACTTTACATCCTTTTCTTCATACCAAGTCTTTGAGATCTGGTTATATGCTTTACATTTACATCGCATCTCAGCTCCCACCACCTACAGGTACCATATTGGACAGTGCAGGTCTGCAGGCTGAGGAGGCCCAAGCTTTGCACCAAACCACAGACCCCCTAACCTTCAAATTGTAAATGTCTATGAATCTAGTTCACATTTCCTTTCATTTTTGCTCTTAATATTTCATGCTTGTCTGCGGAAGATCCAGAGAGAAGTAAGCAAGCGTCAACTGCTGCAAAGGGAGTTTATCTGTTGAACACACGGTTCAGCTCTTGCTGAGATAGTGTTACTGTGTGATATATTACTCCTGCCTTCCTCTAATTCCATGAAGTCTTCCATTTCCTTAATGTCAAAAGTTTCCTTACCAGCTGCAGCTGTTTCCTGTGGATAATGTTCTAAATGGTTTTTATTTATGAGATGTCTTGTACTGTAACTGCTGTCAGAATGAATATGTATACCAAAGCCTATATCCCAAGTCAGTCTAATTAGCTGGCTTCTAAGAAATAATTGTTAAACCTTAGCTGCAGCTCTCAACAGTGATAGTTCTCACTTTGACCTAATTACAGAATCTAATGTTAAAATATGTAAGGAGGGAGATCAAAGAAGAGGATCATTTTGCTTTCTGTTTGTTCACGCATCATCTTTCGCATCTCCCAACCCCCACCTCCAACCAGCCAGGCAAAGGCACCACATGGAATAGTAATGAATGACTAGACACTGAGGTGGTTTTGTTTTGCTCATCATTGAAGTAGGAATAATAATAGTGCCTACTTCAAAGGCTTGTGAGAGTGAAGCCAAAAGCACCATATCTGACACAGTTAGACCTCAACAAAAAATGATAACCACTGTTATTATTTGCTTTGTAATGACTTCATAAAAATCAGATGGACAAAATAGAGAGCAAGTAGGTGTAAGTTGTCTGGAAAACAGAAAGGAAACTTGCCACCTCTTTTTAAGGACATTATCCATATGATTCTTGGAACCAAATCAGGCTTCAGCCCTGAGTTGAGATTGCTTTCTGTTTCCATCGTGTCCTCAGCATGACTGTGTGAACCTACATCGCTTCCAACAACAGTGGGAGTGTTGGAGCCAAAGTGACCAATGCAAAGGACAGGCCGTGTGCAAGGACAAGGGAGGAGCTGACCCACGTAGGGTGTGTCAAGTCATGAGAACAGTGTTCATACCTGGTTTTCATAGTGAATTGTAATAGAAGACAATCCATGTTTGGGTTGTCCCTCGGGATCTTTTGTGATGATTCTTTAAACAATTTCACAGAGTAAGAAAATAGAGGTTTTAGAATATAAGACTATCAAGATAACTTCCTTCTTTCCTTGCTTTTGCCTCTGCTGCCCAGGAAACCTTTTCACTGGAGACCTAGTCAACTCTCTTTGACACTTCCGAGTATCACCTCTTGGTTGAACACAACTAAAATCACATTGAGTTGTTCCTTGGCATTGTTGGAAGCAGTTCTCTCTTTGAGAACCAGTGAATTCTCACAGTACTTTCCAGTCCCTTCCTTTCTCTTCCGAACCACCTCCCTCTGTTTACTCAAGGCCGCTTGTGACAGGAAAGCATTAATGATGAGAGGGAAGACGATGTAGACTCTTAGGCTGTGTGCAGGCCTCTGTGGACACCTTTTGATGGTCTTAAGAATATTTTAGTATCTAAATTATTTGTCTGACATTCATCCTGAGTACCTGAGTTCTCCATGAGTTGGCATCTCTCTTCTGGGGGCCATTTTTCATCTGCTCCTACTATCTGAACATAGAACACTAAGGCAGTTGACAAGTGGTAGTCTCTCTTGTTCTTCCTGATTTGCCTGAAGTTCTAATCCCTGTTGCTGATAGAAGATTCTGAAGACAAAGCTGACTCACAGAGCCTGATAGCGTAGAGAGCAGCAGCCACATTGCTTGACCTGCACACCCACACCTGTCCTTTACACTTTGCCTCAGATAGGCAATTGCATCTCTGTTTAGCAAAAGAAGGGGCTATTAAACATATGCCAAAGAGTGTTGTCTTCCTACCTTAGAATACTGTTTGGCATTGAAAACTACAATGAATAAAGCAATAGAAACTACTATACCACCCAGGTGGTACAGTGGTGAACAATCTACCTGCCAATGCAGGAGACTCAAGAGATCTGGATTCAACCCCTGGGTTGGGTAAAACTCCTGGAGTGGGAAATAGCAGCCCACTCCAGTATTTTTGCCTGAAAAATCCCATGGACAAAGGAGCCTGGCAGGGTACAGTCCATGGGGTCGCAGAGTTGGACATGACTGAGCACACACACAACACAACTTGTAAGATTACATTTCCATGCAATCCTGGACTATGAAACTATGACGAAAAAGAGGGGGAACTGAAAAATTCACCCTACTTGCTAAACCTCCCTCAATTACTAGAAAATCTTTGTTCATTTCTGAGACATTTTCTTCCGGGCTGGCTACTGCGTAACTGCTCATCACCCCTTTTTATACCTTACACTTAATAGGTAGCAGTTTCCTGTTTCTTTGGTCTCAGTCCCACACGCAAAAATAGTCAGCCATACCTCAGAAGCATAGAGAGACTTCCTTTTCACAAAGATTGTCTGTCCTAGGTTACGTGGGAAAAGTTGTGCAAGGGAGATTTATTACTTGAAGACTATTTTTGGAAAGCATGTATTCTCTCCCTAATTTCTGATTGGTTGCATTAATTCAGAATTTGGAAGTGTGCCTTGAACCAAAACTCTTTGTCAAGTTTCCTGTATTGTGAAATGCAGATGTTTACATTAAAATTTAAACCTTTTATTCACCCCTCACCCTCTCCCTCTGGTCCGTCCCCCCTGCCTCTTAAGTAATCTTTCCAAAATGCAAATTTATTGTGTAAGCCTTGCTCAGAAGCCTGATGGCCTACTCTCTCTCACATTGGGGCCCCTGCCTAACTTTCCAGTTGCCCACCTACGCTCTTGGCTTTTGTCCCACCAAACAAGACTGATCCCTGGAATGCTCCTCTCTGGATCTGTGCCTTGTGAGAACTGGTCCTCAGCCTGGGGAGCATTTAACCCACACTCTCCTCTACCTGTCCTTCCTGGAGGCCCAGTTTGGATACCCCTGTTCTTTGAGAACCTGTTCTAGCTTCCTTGGGGTAAGAGTGACCCACACACCCAAGCTCACAGGGTACCATGTGTGTTTCTCCAGCTCAGCACACTTGCTACATTAGAAAAGAGCAGTTTCTTTCCATATCTGCCTTCTCCCACTGGGTGGATACTCTTCATTTACAGGGATGCATTTTACATCTTTGTGTTCTGTGCACCCTGGTGGGTGCATAGTCTTGATCCAAAAATGGTGGGTGGGTGGCTGGATTGATTCACTCATTCATTCATTCATTCATTTACTCATTCAGCAATGTAGAAGTTCCCTTCTTTTTGAGACCTTGGAAGAAGAGACAAACAAGGACCAGAATGCCCCTAGCAAAATCAGTGTTTCTGGGACAATGTTACAATATTCTGATCCTGCTCTCTGCTTACTTTTCCAAGTGGTAACAAGAACCTTGTGATGCTTTCTGCCTGGGTTGCACTTTCTACCTCTACTTCCCTGCATGAAGGACTTTCTACCCAGTTCCAAGAATGAAAATAAAAATACACCACTAATAATTAAACCAATCATCCTCCAAGGGCTCAGTGAGTAAAGAATCTGCCTGCCGTGCAGAAGACACAGGTTCGATCCCTGGGTCGGAAAGATCCCCTCGAGAAGGAAACAGCAACCCACTCCAATATTCTTGCCTGGAAAATCCCACAGAGAGAAGAGCCTGGTGGGCTGCAGTCCATGGGGTCTCAAAGAGTTGAACATGACTAAGTACATAACTCAATAATTAAACCAGAGCTGGAAAAAGAAAGAAAGAAAAACAAAATACAAATACCACCTAACAATAAATTCACTTTTTACAATTTCTAAATATCATAGTTTTATCCTCACAGACATCAACGAATGAAGCAGGCAAGGGGTAATTGTCCCAGCAGGCAAATGAGAAGACTGAGGTGAAGTAAAGGCCAGATGATTTGCCCAAAGTCACACGTCTGGTTAGTGATAATGCCGAGACCAGAATAGAAGTCCATGTGTTCCCAACCAGGCTGGGAGAGTGTTCAGAAGTACAAGTTCCCAGGAAGATCAAATAATTGCTGGAAAAGCACTTCCGATCTCCAACGAAAACAGATCTTTCCAGCTGAGTGCCCTCCCTAAGGCCTGAAGAGTATCATCTGCCAAGTAGCTGTTCTTTCGTCTTCTGCATGAGCTACCCAAGGCTGAGGGCCACTGTGACATCCGGCAGAATCAGGAATGGCCACATGCTGCCAAAACACATTTGAAACTTATAGAATCAGGAACTGTCCAGGTCAAGAGAAATTAGAGAATATTTGTTTTTAAATTCTTGCCAGGACGCAGGTATGGAAACTGATGCAGGTGGGGAGCTTTGTCACTCATGCCTCTACGTGTGTTCATGTGTGTATGTGACAAGACAGCTATTTCTGTGAGGCCAGTTTAAATTTAAGAGCAAACATTTCACAGTAGGATAATGGCTGCTGAGCCTGCATTTGCAGCTGCAGCTGCATCATTGCTCTGGGGAAGGCAGGATGGCTGTTCTCCAACTATTCACAGGGGTGAGAATCAGGAACTAAAAGAAGACTTGGTCGTATTTAATATTGCAAGTCCCAGCTCATGTCCCACGTTAGAGGCTCAACTCAGAAGCTGACCACAGGGACAGCTCATTGGCTTTGAGACCCAGGGTTTGTTCCATGAGATCTTTCAGACCTTCTCTTTTCTATAATAAATACAATAAATAAAATCCTATGCATTTAACTGGGAGTGAAAGAGCCAGCTCTTTTCAGATATTAACAAATGAATGGCTGTGATTTTTGTCTGCCTCACTGATTGGCTGCACAGAGGAGATTGCAGTCACTCCACATCTGAAACATATTCAAATCGTGTTAGAGCAAAGTTGTCTTTGATATAAAATTTTAATTGCTCTTAGGTATCCAGCTCTGGGATCCTCTGGTCTTTTTTCCCCCCTACATCCACTCTACCCTATTCCCTCTTTCCCATTTATTTTTCTTTCAGCATTTCCACTGACCAGCTTTGCTAGCCAAGATGTACTGATAATTTCATTAGAAAATGAGCCTCTGAAAAAGGACCCCTGTGGAGAGGACAGGGGCAGGGACTGATCCTGTGAGCTGTCTTGACTGAAGCCTTCATTCCTCTGGTCCTACAGGCAGAATTACATGGAAAGTTTTTTTATTTTCATCTAAAACCTATTTAAGCATCTGCTTCAGGGGTCTGGAATAAAACACATGGGGATAAATTATGAAGCAAAATAAAAAATACAGGGAGACAGATATAACTGCATTTTTTGTTGTCAATCCTGAAATAACCCACTAATACGTAACCTTCATTTGGGATTCTGGCCAAAACTTTGATATTAAAGAATATCATCAAGTCCCTTTGCAATCACAGTGTTTACAAAGCTTTATCAAGCTTGGATCAAGTATGACCACAGGGTAGAACAAATTGTAACTTGTTGGTTGTTGGTTGGGCTTCACTGGTGGTTCAGCTGGTAAAGAATCCACCTGCAATGCAGGAAACCTGGGTTCCATCCCTGGGTTGGGAAGATCCCTTGGAGAAGAGAACCCTCCAGTATTCTGGCTTGGAGAATTCCATGGACTGTATAGTCCATGGGGTTGCAAAGAGTCCAATACAACTGAGTGACTTTCACTTTCACTGTGGTTGTATAGATGTTTGTAGGTGTTGTGACCTTTTTTACCAAGACTTTCTTGTCCCTCTTTCATTTCCTCATTAATAAAAAGAAAGGGAGCAGTTATTAGTTTCTAGCTAACTTTTGATCTAAAATCCCATATTTGTGTCTAGTTCTTAGCCTTCGATTTTAAATCTGATTCCTCAGATAGTGGGATAGCTCTGTTCAGCCACAAAGTCTGTTAGATTCTTGCACCACAGAGCATGTGTGAACTTTTCCCTTGGTTAGAAGCTGAGATTGGTGATAAATTCTGCCTCTGCCACTTATTTCACAGATGACTTGTCATGAGTCAGGCATCAACTCAAATCAGCTTTACTCTAGGGTTCTGGGTTTGGAAGTTCCCGAATATCATGTAAATGAATAAACCCTGGCTTCAGGCCCAGATGAAAGGTTGACTCTCAGTACTGGTGTATACACCTTCTGTAATGCTGGGAGAGTGACATCATATTACTGTTGCTTGGGGGTGTTTGTTTCTACATTGGGAAGCATTGATTTGCCACTTTGAATGCCATAAGTGACAGCTTTTTGTTCTGTTCTGGAGGCTGATGAGTAAGCATGGACTTTATAGTCACAGAGTCCTGGTTTTGAAATCTGACCCCAGCACTCCTAGCTGTGTGCTCTTAGGCAAATTTCTTAATCTCATGAGTTTAGGCTTTCCACAGTAAAATGGATTACACAAACAAAATGTAGATACCTAGCACAATGCCTGGTGTAGAGCAGGCTCTCAACATTGTTTCCTTTCCTTTTTGTAGAAACTTCTGGGAGGAAGCCTAAAAGATAGGGTTTCCTCTCAATTCTTTGGTGAAAGTATTGTTTTAATTAGTACCGTTTCTACAATAAAAATGACACATTTCTAAGGGAGTCATGAGAAGCAACAGTGCACAGCCTCGGGGTTCTCAGTGCGGCCCCAGACCAGTGGTTCCGGATTCATCTTAGCACTTGTCAGAAATGCAGGTTCCCAGACCCCACCCAAAGTCACTGATGCAGGAACTTGGCAATGAGGCCCCTCAGCCTATGTGTGCGCAAGCATTCCAGATCATTCTCATGTGAAGTTTGAGAACCACTGGTGTTGTGAAAAGAACACCAGACTAGCTTTTTAACATGTTCTGCTACTTAAATCAGCAGCCATTTCTCCACACTGGGCCTCCGCCACCCCATCTCTGGGATGAGAAGTGAGATTGAACCAAATAACCTCTGAGATCTCTTCCAGTTCTGGCATCCTGTGGTTCTGGTCTCAATCCAGTTTATAGTCAGGCAGCATTTTCTTAGTGACTGTATTCTAAAAAACAAACAGAAAATAACTTGGCTCAGACAGTAAAGAATCCGCCTGCAATGTGGGAGATCTGGGTTCGATCCCTGGGTTGGGCAGATCCCCTGGAGGAGGGAATGGCAACCCACTGCAGGATTCTGGCCTAGAAAATCCCCATGGACAGTGGAGCCTGGCTGGCTACAGTCCATGGGGTCGCAAAGAGTCAGACATGACTGAGCAGCTAAAAGCCCAGCTCGTTATTTCCAAAGTAGCACGTTATTATTGTTACAAAATGAAAAAAAGCAAAATGAGGAAATTTAGAACCATCTAGAATCTCAGTATCCAGAGATTTCTTTTGTACTATGCTCTCCCAGTACTTTTTTTGGCAAATTATATCCATATGCGTGTGTATATGTATTAATCTATGTGTACACATATGCACATGTATATGTATATAATCTATATGTACACATATGCACATGTATATGTATATAATCTATATGTACACATATAAACGTCTCCTCACGGTCATTCAGCATCTGTCTGCTAGGTTTCTGTCCTGTGCCAGGCATAGCCGGGGTCCCTGTGGGTACACAGTGAACAGTCAGGAAAAGCCCCCATGGGGCTCTCATTCTCACTGCGGGAGATAGCAAGCAAGAAAATAAGTAAGTGAGGTCATTACTGACAGAGTTAAGTGCTATGAAGGAAATAGAACGGAGTGATATGATAGAGTGACAAGGCAGTGGCCAGCTGATAGTTGATGCCAGGAAGAAGCCAGCTATGGGAATTTGCGGGGAGAGCATTTTAGGCAAAGGAAAAAGCTTGTGCAGAGGCCCTGAAGGCAGCCCAAAGAAGAAGCATGAGGAGGCCAGACAGATAGGGGCCAAGCAGGGATGGCTGTATAGTTTTAAATTTACTCTAAATGTAATAGGATTTCATTTTAAAACTAGGAGTAACTCAAAAAACATGTATCACTGCAATTGCCATGTAGAGAATGGATTACAGAGGATGAGAGCAAAAGTAGGAGAGATAGGAGTGTATGTCTATCTAGTGTTTTATAACGTGTGTGTTTCCCTTGACTTTTTTTTTTTTTAATTTTATTTTATTTAACTTTACAATATTGTATTGGTTTTGCCATATATCAGATTGAATCTGCCACAGATATACATGTGCTCCCCATCCTGAACCCTCCTCCCTCCTCCCTCCCATACCATCCCTCTGGGTCGTCCCAGTGCACCAGCCCCAAGCATCCAGTATTGTGCATTGAACCTGGACTGGCGACTCGTTTCATATATGATATTATACATATTTCAATGCCATTCTCCCTTGACTTTGAATCATGAACATTTCCCAAGTTTATTGATATTTTGCCACATTATCATTTTTAATGGCTGCATAGAAATCTGGTGTGATACTGTGTTTTGTTAATCACCTGTGGTGGTGAATAGCTAGATTGTGTCCAGTTTTTTATTATCATGAATAACACCGTGAGTATTGTTAAACCTCTGTGTGCATCCTTGTTATTTGCTTAGAGTAACTCCTAGAAGTGCAAATCTTTGGCCAACAGTAGACTCATCTGACGGGGAAGGCAATGGCACCCCACCCCAGTACTCTTGCCTGGAAAATCCCATGGATGGAGGAGCCTGGTGGGCTGCAGTCCATGGGGTCGCTAAGAGTCGGACACGACTGAGCAACTTCACTTTCACTTTTCACTTTCATGCATTGGAGAAGGAAATGGCAACCCACTCCAGTATTCTTGCCTGGAGAATCCCAGGGACGGGGGAGCCTGGTGAGCTTCTGTCTGTGGGGTCGCACAGAGTCGGACACGACTGAAGCGACTTAGCAGCAGCAGCAGCAGCAGACTCATCTGAAAAGACCCTGATTCTGGGAAAGATTGAAGGTGAGAGGAGAAGGGGATGACAGAGGATGAGATGGTTGGGTGGCATCACTGACTCAATGGACCTGAGTTTGAATAAACTCTGGGAGTTGGTGATGGACAAGGAGGCCTGGCATGCTGCAGTCCATGGGGTCGAGAAGACATGGACATGACTGAGCAACTGAACTGAACTGAGGCTGCATTTGAAGAGTCTTTCTTCAATCTATTGGTTAGTTTCCCCTATAATTTTGTAACTGAGCTTTCCCAGTGGCTCAGCAGGAAAGAATCCACCTGCAGTGCAGGAGAGGTCAGTGATACAGGTTTGATCCCTAGGTCGGAAAGATCCCCTGGAGCAGGGAATGGCAACCCACTCAAGTATTCTTGCCTGAAGAATTCCATGGACAGAGGAGCCTGGTGGGCTACAGTCCATAGCTTTGCAAAGAGAAACCACTGAAACAACTTAGCATGCATGCACCCTCTAGTCACTTAACACGTTAGCTGATGAACTTCAACAGGCTGGGACCAGAGAGAGGCAAATGAGTCAACATCCTAGGGCACATAATTTAAGTGTGCACCCCCCCCCAAAAAAAAAAACCTCAGTAATCAAAATAAATAATATTTCAGTGCAATCTTTTTTATCCTGACTGCTGAGCTTTTTTGACATCTCTTTACACTTCGCCCCCAGGTCAAGTGCCCTACTCTATCTTAGACCTGACCCTGGCACTTTTTATAGGAAAAAAAACATAAGAATGATTTGTCTCTAGATTTGAATCTGTTTTTACTTATCCTGTTACAAAATGACATCACTAACTTAATTGTTAGCTACATAGTAACACTGCGTGTGTCCACTGTTTTCTCAAGTAAATGAGAAATACATGGGTCTGAGACCCCTGTCTTTCACTTAGGAGGCCTGGGGGTGCGGTTGTCTTAAGCTCCCTGCTCATGACTGGCTGTGATCAGATTTGCATTTCCTGGTCCTGAGTCGCTGTGCTGGTTGTAACCAGGATGCAGGATTTGCCAGGAGCCTGATGGGGGTCTAACTGACCTAATCTTGTGGACCCAACAGTGTCCATTTATTCTCTCTGATCTGCTCAGACTCTTTTCATTCTCTCTACCTTCTCAGGAGAACTGGAGGACTCAAAGTTAGCACTGGAGTTCTGTGGTTTTTTGTTTTTATCTCAAATTAAAGAGCCATTGGCCAGAATCCAAAAGTGAAAATTCAAGTGACAAGTAAGTTTTGAGTTCCATCTTTTGGTTTCCTTTTCTGCATTGTCACCCCCAGCCAGCCCCTGGCCTCTACTCAGAAGTCAGGAGCTAAGTGAGGATAAGAGGGAACCTCTGTGTGCTGTAGGAGCCACTGTCCTCCCATCTCTCAAATGCAGGGCTATGTGCTCATGACATCGCTGGCCTTGGATGCACAGACCTCCCCCACAGCTGGTGTCAGCCTCCATGGTTCCTAGGCTGGGCAGCCCATCACGCCATGGAGTCTGCGCTCCAGAAAGTCTGCAGGTGCTGCCAAGCAAAGTGTCTTTTTCCTCTGTCATTTCCTCCATTCCGTTGAGCCTATTTGCAGCAAACAAGAGTGGAACATATAGAACAATAGGTACATGATTAGCAAGAAAGATCACCATCACCAAAAGCCACAAGTCCAAAAACAGTCAACCCAAAATGTTGCAAAGCTATATCCCTCCAGATCACCCAGTTATGATCAGAGGGTTCATGTCTAATCTGGCTGGCAGAGTCCCCTGCCCTTATGTCAGCATGGGTAAAGGAGAAGGGCCAGGTGACTCTGAGATGGTAGCCTTTCCAGCATCTGATTGGATTCAGCAACCCCACTGGTCCAGAATGTCTCTGTGTGCTGGAGGAGATCCTGCAGTCAGGAGACCCGGGCCCTGTGGCCCAGTGATCTTATGAGAGATGCTGATGCTTCATGGAGCCGCAGAAGTGATCCGTGGAATGGAATGTAGGAATTGGAATGTGGCCACCACAAACTCACCTGTTCCCTATTTCCTTTGAGATGATATCATGGCAGTCCAGGCCAAGAAGATTGCTGAGAATGCCAGGGCTTTCAGAACTGTCCCTTCATGGTTTTGAGAAAATCATGGAGCTAAATATAGCCCCTTCTGTTCTGAGATCCATGTATTCTTCCCCATGTTATCTGTCATCAGAGTAAGACTTCTAAAAAGTCTGTGCTAGAACATTTTATTTAGGTGAAAATGAGCTTATTGTATGCCAAAATGCTTTTCAACTGAAGTGTCTTTGTTTTAGTGACCCCTTAAATTGCCCCTTTGATGGTGAGATTCAGACTGAGATTTTTAACCCAAGAGTTGCTCTAAAAGCTCCTTTTTCTCTCTAAAAGATAAGTAACCCATCAACTCCACCTTCCAGCTAACATTAAATAATGTGAATATTGTATGACTGTTGTCACGCCCTTTGAAAACTAGGCAGTAGATTCTTTCTTGAGTTGAAACCAAAGAAAGATCAGGCAGACATTCAGCTTTCTCCCTAATTCATTTTCTTTTTTATTTATCAGAATAACTCATTTTGTTGGCTACCCAGTTAAGCTCATCAAGTGTTATCCCTAATCCATGTGACTGATCTCTAGTCACACAAACTGACCGTCTGTCTCCTAGCCTGCAGGAAGTCAGCTGTCATTTGTGCCTGGGCTAGAAAGCCCAGTCATGACCCCAAGAGAACCCTCAGGCTCCAGCATGCCTCCCGTCCTCACATACATGTGCCTGTTACATCTATATCTTATTGAGCATCTATTTTGTGGGCAAATAATGGTCTGGGTGCTATCTACTAATCTGAACCATATGAAATTGATCTTTCCTATCTGTAGAACAAAAGATGGTCAGGTATCAATATACTTCCTAATAGTAATTAATAGTAGAGTGTGTTTATTCTTATTTTTTTAATTAACATAATTACATTTTAGAGGTCGTGGGCTCCCCTTGTGGCTGAGTAGTAAAGAATCCTCCCCTGGGTTGGGAAGAGCCCCTGGAGAAGGAAATGGCAACCCACTCTAGTATTCATGCCTGGAGGATTCCACAGACAGAGGAGCCTGGCGGGCTACAGTCCTTGGGGTCACAGAGTCAGACACGACTTAGCCACTGAGCATGCATGCACCTTTTACAAGGCATCGGTTCGGTTCAGTCGCTCAGTCGTAAAGCAGAACAATTTTAGTGACCTACACAAAATACAAACTTTTTCCTCACTCATGGCTTCTACACTGATACCCTGAGGTGCTGAGGCATGAGGAGGAGGAAGAAGAGGAGAAGAATGAAGAAACAGTCTCAGAACTGAAGGAGTGGAATTAAAGCCATTACCAGAAGAATCATTCCTGTTTCTCTCCCACATGCCTGAGTAATGAACTGCCTAGCCTGGGCCTCCCTTGAGACAGTCATCTGGGTGGGCAGCAGACAGCTCCAGTAGGAACCACACACCCACGCGAGACAGAATCCTGACAGGGCCATGGAAATAAGGCCCTGTCCTGTGGAGATGGGCTCTGTGCGGCCTCCCGGAAACCAAGTCCAAACCCCACTTACATTTACATCATCCCTTTGGTTTCCTCCCGACAGAACACTGTCTCCCACACCTGCACATCTTGCTAGAACATAATTATAAGCTAGTAATTTAAATGGAACAAACTGCCTCCACCCTCAGTATCCAACTGATGCTGAATAACTGGGCAAGTTTCAGGTGCCCAGAGAAATCTAGAGCACTGTTGATACTGTGAAGATAGTTTTAAATCTAAAAGAACAGGCTCCATGGTAATCAAGACTTTGGCCTCAGGACATTTCAATTTCAAAATCGGAAGATTATAGGAAGAGACCTAGCCGGTCTGTGCACTTTCCCCATTTGTCTTTAGAGATGATGGAAGCCATTCTTGGCATCAGGGGAGGAATGAACAGAGGTGAGGTTGACGGAGGCACCATCGCACACCCTCCTGAACTAGAGCTGCCAGTGCCAGGAGGAAGGCGAAGGCAGCTTCACATAGGAAGGTAGAAAGTTCCCTTCACTTCTTTAGGAGAGGTTCATTATCTCGTGTCCTGTTCATCGTCATTCAAAAGTGTTTATTAAGGGCCAGGTTGCACCAGGCATTGTACTTGTGTTGGACTCAGTCTACCAAGAATCACAAACAGGATGCCCGTGGAGAGAGTGTTCACAGAGGGGACACACCACCTGTGTGTGAAGGGAAGACCGGGGCTCTTTACCAGGGCTCACACTTAAGCCTTACCTCCTGAGTCACCCAGGGGCCTCCTCATTCCGTGCAGAAAGCACGCATCCAGGGCGGCCTCCTGACAGGGTGGACAGCACTGGGCCCTCTGCTGCAGATGAAGATGAAGGCCAGTGATAGTGATTCAAGCACCTTATAAGCCAGAGCTCACCCAGGCAACCAGAGAAGGAAGAGGAGGATGCAACAGTGAATTTGCCCAGATCTTGGGCTCTAGCTATCTTTGACCAGGAATCAGCACCCCAAGGATGGTCACATAAACCTCAGGCTTGCTGCACCTTTCCCATCACTTCTCTCCTGGAAGTTCTCCTATGGCTGCAGACACAGGTTTTGGGGGACCCAGCTCCAAAGACAGGTTTGAGCTGAAATTGTAAACCTTCAATCCCAGACCCTTTCAGTGGAGTGAGGCCCATACATCACGTGCAGAGCTATAAAGACACAGATTCCTGAGCCTCTCAGATCTGCGGAGCACACATAATCCCTAGTTCAGTGGGCATGTTTCTTTAGGCATACATGCGTTAAGAGTGGAATTATTGCTTATCGGATAGATTCATTTTCGTCTTCACGAAATAATGCAAAATTGTTTTTCCAAAGTAGTTGTAACCAGTTTACATTCCACCAGCAGTATATGTGAATTCAGTTGTTCCTCAGTTTCACTACTACTTGGTATTGGCAGACTGAAATTTCTGCCAATAGTTTTACTCCTTTGTGTTAGAATTACAGTATAGAAATGAAGGAGTTTGGGGGTAGGTGAGGTTTGGTCTGATTTGGAAATGAATGATACTTTTGTCATCTGGCCTAAGTGAGAAAGCAAAAATGCTCCAGTACCAACAAAGTGGTAAAATTGCTTATTTTCCAAGGGGAAGCAGAGTCAAAAAAGAGAGAAATGTATTTGAGCTCTCATTTTAAGCTGAAGAAGAGTCAGATGCTTGAGGCACAAAAGAAACAAGTAAAAGAATGGCAGGAAGGATTAACCAGCAAGATTTGAGAAGAGAAACAGACTTAAAACCATTGAAGTAAAATTAAGAAAAATATAGTTATTAAATAGCTTAGCAGGTTTGGAAGGCAGGAAATAGGCTATATAATCGGTCTGTTCTATAAGAGATACACAGATCCACTAATATTTTTTAGCAACATTTTAATTTTAGCAATGGAACCTACATAGAAAATGCAAATCTTAGAAGAGAAGCAGGATGGTTAGGAAATGGTGTGGGATATAGAGGGGAGGGCATTCAGGTAATGGATGTCCAAATTAAAGATGAAACTTGATGGAACAGAGAATACCCAGGGGGTATAGAACTCTTATGGGGCTTCCCAGGTGGCGCTAGTGGTAAAGAACCCACCTAACAGCGCAGGAGACGTAAGATATGTAGGTTCGATTCCAGGGTCAGAAAAGCCCTTGGAGAAAGGAATGGCAACCCACTCCAGTATTCTTGTCTGGAGAATCCTATGGACAGAGGAGCCTGTGGGCTGCAGTCTGTAGGATCATAAAGAGTTGGACACTACTGAAGCGACTTAGCACACGTGCATGTATAGGCTGCTTATACCCAGGACTATTCTTTTTTTCATATGGGCTGCTTTTGCTAATCAGCATGTCGGGTCAGTCTTTGTCAAAAAGAATTACGCACAGCTGTTGTCTGGGCTCACTCCAAGCACGTACCATTGTGACTCGCTGAGTCCATCTAAGTTGCATTGAACCAGCACTGGGACCGAGTATGAAACCACACTCAGGGTCATCGTTACCTGGAGTCTGTAAGGCAGCTCCCCAGGGGCTCGACATGAACACTGGGGACAGGCCAGTCCTGCTTGGCGCCAGGACAGTTCACCACAGCTCAGAGCTGCCAATGGGTAGCGATCACTGGTGGACGAGCAGGAGTTTTCATCCTCTGACCATGGTGAGCCTGTAGATGTAAGCAGGGCTGTCATGGCTAAAACATGGGGCATCTTCTGACACGGGCCCAGAGAATTTGTTCATAGTACAAATATACAAAACTGAGATAGAACTGCTGCTTCTGCATCCTGATGAAAATGATCATGTTTGACTTGATGGAGTAAACTCTGCAGAATCGGAGGCTTTGGTGTGCCCCTCTTTACTTTACACTGCCCTGCACTGATAACCTTAGCGCCTTCTTCAGGCTTCTCTTGTGGATGTTGGAGGGCATTGTTGGATATTAGCTATATCATCCCTTTATTTAGTGGGCAGTTGTCTTTCTTCAGATGTCCTGCACTGCAGATGTCTGTCTCTTTTGTCTGTTTTCCATCTCCCACTCCTACCGGCCCATAGAGATCTTGGGATTCTTTCTATGACAGGGCTCTCAGAAAATGTAACTTACACAGGCCCATAGAAATTGCCTCTGCTGCAATACGCATTCAGGTCTTTATTCTCACATGCAACAAAAGCTGCAGCTTTGCTACAGTTGGAGACAATTTATGAGGTATGAATTATGCATAGGCAGGTAGCTAGAATGGATAGAGTTATTTGTCCAGCTGAGAAAGTCAAATGTTATACTCAGATGCCTCTCCATCCCCCCTGTGTACAGTCCCTTCCCACGGTGGTCTGGCTTTCCGGTTCGCCTGCACTGCTCTTTTCTCTTCCCCATTTCACTCTGTTTATCAAGACCTAGTCTCACTCCCATTAACTACCAGATAGGTATCAGCTGGATAATGTACAAATGCTTTAGCCTGCTAGCACATGGCTAGGGGTATGTATCTTAGATTCAGTCAGATGTGGATTAAAATCGAAGTCAATTGAGCTATGAGTCCTTGGGAAAGTAGCTTGACGTTTCTGTACTTATTCCTGCATCTGTAAAACAGTACCAATGATGATAATTCCCAGTTCACAGGCTTTTGATGGATCAAATGACATAATTTGCTTATTGCACGTAGCAATGCCTCGGGCACCATAGTGAACACGCAGTAGAAGAGACCGGTAGTTGTTTATGATTTGGCTTCATTTCCAGCCATCTTTTGAGCTGTACACATCCATTCCATTAAACTATAAGCTTTTTTTTAGTAGGAAGTACCTTCATTCTGTAGCCCAGAGCCTCACAATATGCCCAGCACACATTCCAGTGCTCTGTAAATACGGGACCAAGTCAAGTTAGCCACTTGGAGCTGTGCCATACCACACCTCTGCTCTCCATGAGCACCCCATGCCCACCTCACCTGGGCCATATCCAGTCACTTTCAGAGCTGCCAACCTGGGTGATGTGGGGCTCCCTCTGCACTCACTGTCCAACCCAAGTCCACTGACTCAGTGGCTTATCTCCCTCCTAAGTATATACAAGTGCCTCGAAGGCAGGGTCTTGTATACTTGACCTTATATCCACAGGTTCTTGCACAGCTCCTGTCATGTAGAGAGAATCAGAATGTGTCTGCTGAACAAAGGCTGGAGGTAGGGCTAAGTGTAGATAAAAGGATGTGTGTAAAGCGACAAGAATGCAAGGGACTTGAGACAGTTGGAAACTGGTGATTTGTTACTATGGTGATCTCTGAGTAATTTTTGTTTAGGAGGATGGGAGGTTTGTCCTTATTTTTGTTGTCTTCTTAACTTCCTCATCTCTAGCAGTTCGGGAGGAGAACAGCTGTACCTAGCAACCCTAGGGTAGAGCAGTAGAGGAATGGAGTGGAGATGTGGCGAGGGAAGAGGTGGGTCAAGACCAAAGCAGGTTATAAATGCCTGGGCTGGTTGAGCCAGGCCATAAGTTACTCTTCATTTTAGCCACAGAGAGAAGTGGAGGACATAGTCAAGTCTTCTGAAAACCACAGTAAGAAAGAGTGCTTTAAGCCAGAGTGTAAAAAAATAAAAAAAAAAATGTAGGACAAAGCAATGCCCGGCTCCCATTACATTGGTAAAACTCTCATAATATTCATGATGCAGGCTCTGGCTGTGGTGGGGGACATCTGAGCATTCAAAGCCAAACCTGACCACATATCAAGGTCCCTCTATAAGTCCCCATGATTGATAAGATTCAGCCTAGGGCTGAGGAGAGTGGAGAGCTGTCTGGGGACTCAGTTCTGCCTGAATATGTGCAGAAGGGCTCTGGGCCCCTTTAGGAATGTGAGGCTTGGAATGAACCCTGAAAGCTGCTTGTCAAAGACTACTGCTTGATTGGTGAGGAAACCGGGCTGCACGGCATTGGAATGACATACTCCATACCACTTGGCTGCTCAGCAGCCTTGTTAAGGCTATGCCACTGCTTCTAGACCTTCTCTAAACCAGGTGCCTGGGACCAAGATGTCCTAGAAACTTGGAATCTAGCCCTAAACTAGATCACTTCAAGAAAAGAACACTGTAAGCCATAGTGTAAAAAATAAAACCTGTAAGACATAGCAATGCCCAGTTCCTATCGCATCACTAAAATTTTCACATCATTAAATCCGTCTTCTAATGAGGAACAGAACATTCTTCTCAAAAGGCAGAATGGGATAGTCAGGTCCAGGTCCACTGACTGGGTGACTCTGGACAAGTTACTTAAGTTCTGTGAGCCCAAGGTCCCTGGTGGTTCAGTGGTAAAGGATCTGCTTGCCAAGCAAGAGATGTAAGCTTGATCCCTGCGTCAGGAAGATCTGCTGGAGGAGGACATGGCAACCCACCCCAGTACTCTTGCCTGGGAAATCCCATGGACAGAGGATCCTGGTGGGCTTAAGCCCATGGGGTCACTACAGAGTCAAAACATGACTTAGTAACTAAACAAAGGTTTCTTAACAATATAATACCCTGCTCTGCAGATGGAATGAAATGCCATATGTGAAGTACCAAGCAGAAGATAAGTTCTTTATAAATGGTAGCTTTTGTTACAATTCATTATGCTTGTTATTCTACTAACCTACCTTAATCCAAGTTTAACTGTCAGTGTCAAAGGAGGTTAGAAGCTCTTCTTGGTTCTAGAGTCTGAGGGAAAAGCAAACAGGTGGCCAACAGAACCCCACCCCCTTGACCTCTGTGTCAGATTTACTTCCTCCTTGTGTTGGGGTTCAGGCTGCCTGTTATAACAAAAAGACCCCATTTCACTCCCCCCAGAAAACTAGTGGCCCACGCAGGATAGGTGTTCCTGCCTCTCATGTTACGGTCGGAGATCAGAGTTTTGGGTGAAAGCTGAGTTCCACAAGGCCATCCGGGCCCAGGTTCCTTCTGTCGTGCTGCTCTGCTCTTTCCTGGTGGACTGCCATCCTCTGCCTGGTTAATGCCAGTTTGCCAGCACCATATTCACTTTCCAGCCCACAGGAAGTGGGAAAGAGAATGGAGGGCAGCCCACTCTATCTTGAGGAATTCAAGAGTTGAGTGTATCACACCCACTCTCAACCAGTTGTCCAGAATTAAGTGAGAGGACCACACCATAGCTGCAAGGGAGTCTGAAAATATGGTGTCTAGCTGTCTAGCCACATACCTAGCTAAAATTCTGTTACTGTGGAAGAAGTAGGGTGGATTTGGTGGGACAGCTCTCCCTCACCAGCTTTCATCCACCCACTACTCCTTTATTTTAAGTGATGTGGATTTGGACCTCTGACCCTTCAGCCTCAGGGCAACCGTATCTGATACCAGAATCCTGCAAGCTCTCGGAAAAAGGCAAGATAAACATCTGTGCTGTCTTTAAGGAGATAATCTCAGATTCAGTAACTCCACAAGACAACACTCTGGGGAAAAGAAAAAAAAAATTCTGCCTTATATATATATGCCAAGTGAAAAGTCAATATTGAATTGCTTTTACCATAAAATGTATGGTGGTATGTAAACTAAGTCTTCCTTCTTTTGGATTTGCTAACATAAATCTGACTGGATTTTGCCTGCCAACTAGATCATCAACGCGTAGTCCAGCCCACATAACCCAAGTTCCTCCCACACAACATGGCCACAATGTGTCATTCCAAATCCTAGTTTAATAGCTCCTGGGGAAAGCATCACTGGTTGCTTTCCTTGGGTTCCATGTTCTCTTCTTCCTACTTATTATCTCCCTCCTCTAATTTCCCTGTGTCTGTGTTGGCATTCAACTTTGTGTTCATGAGTGCAAGCTCTTGAGAAAGCGTCACTGAAGCAGGTACCACGTAATCAAGCTCCTTGGGCTCACTAAGGGTGAGGAAATGAAACTCAAAGGGAAGGCAGAGACTGTTCTCGTTCCCTTTAGGCGAGGAGATGGCAGGAGGAGGCTGCCCAGAGGCGGCTGGCCTCTATGCTCTCTTTGTTCCCATTGCCACCCTCACAGTTGTTCCCTGTCCCAGTGGAGGCTGTGGGATTCGGGGTCTGTTTTCTGATAGCCAGTTTATCAGCATTCACGCCAAAACAGCTGCCAAGAAGCTTTGAAATTCTAAACCGCTGCAAGGGATGCGAAAGTTACGGCTGCTGGTGTTGCTAATTCCTTGCAACTTGAGAAAGTGCCAGCATAAAGATCCAGGGGAGCAGGGACCAGGCTTCATGTCCTTCTTCAAAGAAAAGGCCTCAGCCTCAGTTCCAGAAACACAGTGCAAATGGCCCCACCACCAGATTCTCAGGGAAGGAGATTTTGACGGGCTCTGACTTCATAAACCAGATACATCATCAGTGAAAAGGGAAGTTGCGGTCAACAAGACACACTCTCAAGGGCAAAAATAAGAAAGTAAAATATGCTTACTCAGAGTCCATTCTGTATCTTTAAAGAAATGAATCTTCCTGCCTGGAACTGGTGAATTAAAGGAAAAAAAGAATTCACTGTTTTTTGAAAGGAGGAGGCCCCATTTGCAGAATCATCTGGCAAGGAACCTCTATAGACCCTGGAAAGATTGGCAGAGCTAGTTTTTGTCCAGCCGTGGAGAGCAAACCCCCTGGGCTTTCATTCTCCGGGTTGGCAGGGAGGGGACGTTGATGATGCCTGTTCAAGCAGCTGCTTTGTGCTGGTGTGTTTTCTTGTGGCTCTGCCAGGTGCTAGCCTGACCCTCGGGCCCTCGGCCAGTTCAGCCCAGAAAGCCAGTGTCTGCCACCATGGCCCAGATGTGACACTGACTTTCCTGTTTCTCTTTGCTGATTCACAAATAGAAGCCTACATTTTTGTTTTTATTTTTGTTTTCCTGTGATTGTTTTTCGATAACAGGGCCAAGGAGAGTGGAAAGAGGCTTGACCCCAAATGTTTAGATTAGGAAGAAACATCTCTGTTGGAACTTTTATGTTTCTGAAAAACTTCAGGTCAAATAAACCTCTGTTGGTTATTGTTCCATGTGCTGCTTGGATTGCCCCAGATTCTAGGGCTTGTGGCTCAAAAGTCAAGGTCTCAGAAGGCTGAACATCCCAACAGGAAAGGGTGAAGGCAACAAGAGGACAAGTGAGAGCAAAATTCGGAACTTTTCTGCCTGGTGCCCCAAGCAAGTCCCTTTGCCTGTAACAAGCATCCCAAGAACAGCAGTACTTTGCTTCATCCTCCACCCTCTTGGGTCTGTGCCCATGTGGGGTCTTCAGGCCTGTACTCACAGAGAGGTCCTACAGATCCTCCATAACCAGACCCCCTTGGTTGGGTTTCAAGGGTGACTTAAGTATTATCATCCTGAGTTTATTGGGTTTCCCCAGCCACCTAGGAACTTGGGACTAGAGATTCTCTAGAACCCACTCAGCCAGCCACCCCACTCCTGGTTCTGTTAGCCCAGATTCTGCCACTCGCCATCTCCGTGGTCCTCTGAGTCGATTGTATATCACAGCTTTGCTCAATCTGTGCCCCTGATTAGATTTCTCTGGGGGCTCTGTGTCCGTTCGCCACCCACTCTCAGTTCTGCTCCCTCACTGCCCACTTCCCAGCACAGGTGTGATGAAAACACACTCAGAAGTCTCTCTGTCCTTTGGTACCTTTTATCTTGACAACTTCTGGAAGGAGCGGTTGCCTCTTAGTAGCCTTGGAAATCGATCACTGTCTCTCCCTCTCATAATTTTTCAGTTCACAATGCATACAATCATCATTTTACAATTGTTATCCACTTATACACAAATTAAGTCAGTAATTGATGAGAGTAAAAGGACCTTTCTTATTAACAAGTCAAGACAATTTATTCTCATTTTTAAAAATGGTGGATTCTCAGTACAGAAAATCTGAGAAACAAAGAAACCAAGAAGAAAGAATATTGCCCATGACGTTATCCCCTGCACACAACCAGCAAGCGTCTTGGTATCTTTCCTTCCAAAGATTTCTCTAGGCGTTTGTTACCTACTTGCAGTCGTGTGACCCTTCTTATTATAGCAGGAGCATTTTTCCCATGTTAGTAATCATTTTCTTTAAGCATAAGTTTTAACTTCTGTTTAACTTTACATTATGGCCTTACAATATACTTAGCTATTGCCTTTTTATTAAATAATTAGCACACTTTATAATTTTTTTAATTATAAGTAACACCTCATAGGATCTCTTCGTATGTCATTTTTTAAAAAAAAGCATCTCTCTAGCACAGATTCAGAGGTTAAAGAGAAGACCCATTTTTAAGTTTTGGGTTTTTTTTTTTTAGTAATATTGGCCCGTTGGTTTACAAAAAGTTACATGCTAACTCCTGGTCTTCTGTCAGCAGTGTATGAGAATAGTCATCACTATTGGCAAATATCTTCTTAAAATTTCATTAACCTAGAGGTGAAAGTAACTCACCAATCTAAATTGTGTTACCACTGAAGGGAAATATATTTTAAGGTTGTTTTTTACTTTCTTTGAATTGCCAGCTCACATGCTTTCCTATTTACCTAATCTTAGAGTTGTCTTATCTGTATAAATTCCTTATATGTTAACCCTAGAGAATTGAAAGCATATGTCCACACAAAAGCTTGTTCATGAATGTTTACAGCAGCATTATTCATAATAGCCAAAAGTGGGAACAACCCACATGTCTATCAGCTGATGATCAATAAACAAGTGATATATCCATACAATAGAGTACTTTTCAGCCATAAAAAGGAATGAAGTACTAAGTCATCTATGAATGTTATGCCAAGTAGCCAGTCAGAAAAGCCACATACTGTGCAGAAGAGGCAAATCCATAGAGACATAAAGTATATTAGTGGTTGCCAAGGGCTAGGCTGAGAACGGGATGGGAAATAGTTGCTTAATGGGTACACGTTTCTTTTTGGGGTGATGAAAATGTTGGAATTAGATAGTGGTGATGGTTCCTTTTCTTGACTTCCTACTTTTGCATTCCAGTCCCCTATAATGAAAAGGACATCTTTTTTGGGTGTTAGTTCTAAAAGGTCTTGTAGGTCTTCATAGAACCTTTCAACTTCCGCTTCTTTGGCGTTACTGGTTGGGACATAGATTTGGATTACTGTGACATTGAATGGTTTGCCTTGGAAACGAACAGAGATCATTCTGTCATTTTTGAGATTGCATCCAAGTACTGCATTTCGGACTCTTTTGTTGACCATGATGGCCACTCCATTTCTTCTGAGGGATTCCTGCCCACAGTAGAAGATATAATGGTCATCCGAGTTAAATTCACCCATTCCAGTCCATTTTAGTTCGCTAATTCCTAGAATGTCGACATTCACTCTTGCCATCTCTTGTTTGACCACTTCCAATTTGCCTTGATTCATGGACCTGACATTCCAGGTTCCTATGCAATATTGCTCTTTACAGCATCGGACTTTGCTTCTATCACCAGACACATCCACAGCTGGGTATTCTTTTTGTTTTGGCTCTATCCTTTCATTCTTTCTGGAGTTATTTCTCCACTGATCTCAACCTAGATAGCATATTCAAAAGCAGAGACATTACTTTGCCAACAAAGGTTCGCCTAGTCAAGGCTATGGTCTTTCCTGTGGTCATGTATGGATGTGAGAGCTGGACTGTGAAGAAGGCTGAGCGCCGAAGAATTGATGCTTTTGAACTGTGGTGTTGGAGAAGACTCTTGAGAGTCCCTTGGACTGCAAGAAGATCCAACCAGTCCATTCTGAAGGAGATCAGTCCTGGAATTTCTTTAGAAGGAATGATGCTAAAGCTGAAACTCCAGTATTTTGGCCACCTCATTCGAAGAGCTGACTCATTGGAGAAGACTCTGATGCTGGGAGGGATTGAGGGCAGGAGGAGAAGGGGACGACAGAGGATGAGATGGCTGGATGGCATCACTGACTCGATGGATGCGAGTCTGGTGACCTCCGGGAGCTGGTGATGGACAGGGAGACCTGGCGTGCTGCAGTTCATGGAGTCGCAAAGAGTCGGACACGACTGAGCGACTGATCTGATCTGATCTGATCTGATGGTTCCTTTGCAAATATATTAAAAACCACTAAACTGTACACTTCAAGAGGGTGATTATATGGCATATGAATTATATCTCAATAAAAATAAGACAAAATTTTAAAGTGCTAACCACACGGAATTTTTCCATGGTCCAGGAAGTGATGGGGGAAGGTCTGAAGAACAATCAGTGCCCTATTTCTTTATGAACCCTTTGTTTGGCATAGACAGTTTAAATCTACCTTTATTTTTATCACCATTCACTCTTGTCTTAACCTTGATATCCAAAAGTGAAGTGAATGTAAGAAGAAAGTGTTCTTCACTCCTTTTGGAGCTTTTCCACGGTTTGCTGTTAAAACCTCATTTGTCCATTTGGGTTTGGGAATGGTTCCAGCAGTTAGTTGACTGCAGTGTTAAATCTCACCACTGGGGTCTAATGCTTCCATTTCTTTTTATTAAGTGCTTGTGGGTCCCTGGGCATCAGAGAATGGAAGGTTGCACAGAGGGAAAGAGAGTATGCTGCCAGGGTATAAACTGCCGCCTAGCAGCCTGAGGGTCATTTGAACAGGACAAGCCAGAAAGAGGAAACCAGCAGATGTTCTAGGTGCCAGGAATATGGCTTTTTCTTAAAGTAATGTGACATTTTAAGAGTGATTTCTATTAGTTCAGTTCCCTTGCTCTGTGGTATGGAGCAAGGTCCTTCCTCCTCACCCTCCAAAGGCCGTTGTTGCAAAGCTGAGCATCAGTGATCCGATGAGTCCAACTCCACCTCTTATTATTTCTGAATCAAAGTTTTAACTTGATTTTTCAATAGGCTCTGGTTCTGCCACTGTTGCCTGTGGCAAGGGTCTGCCTTGTAGATGTTCCTGCTTTCACTTCTTCTCACCACAAAGATGTAGTATTATTTTATCACCTGTATTGGTGGGGGGGGGGGGGGGGGCTCTCGCTCTGAGGGCTCCCCAGAGTAGAAATCTGTTATTGTTGTGCTTGGAGGAAGCATTACATGTGTGTAGCTCAGTTGATACAGTCAGCATGTTTCAGAAAGTTTACATAATGTAAAGCGCATCATGTTTTCAGTGCAGTAGGACAGCTCTGTTTTACACTAAGGAACCCAATGCTGACTCCTTTCTGGTATCTATAAATATCCTGCCATGTCTAGGAAGTATCAGGAAACTAAGGGCTGCTCTAATGTCATTGGCATAAACGTTCATTAAGATGCCAAACCACATCAAGGAAGCTGGTGACTCACCATACCTGGCGTGGTACCAGCACCCTTGCTGAGCCCGCTGTCTCAGGGGGTGGGCTGGGGATCTGGAGGAGCGGGGCCCAGTCCCTGAAATCAGGGCTTCCATTAGTCATGCACATGAGGCTGGGTTCTGTGGAGTCAGGGACCTTCTCCACTGGTCTGTCCCTCCACTCCTCCCACCCTGGTGACCACACCCTTGTGTGGTCTGACCTAGATTCCATGGGGCAGGAGGCAAGGCTAGTGTAGAGGCTCCATGGGCTGGCCAGGACGTCAGCCTGTCTGGCTTCAAATCCCATCCCCACCCCTGCCTGAGCTGTGGACAAATTCCCAAACCTCTCTGATCCTCCACTGTACAGTGAGAGCAAAGAGCAGTCTCATCTTAGGGTTGTCATGAAAATTTAGTGAGAAGACACGTTCCAGTACATAGCACAGCACCTGGCCTGTAGGGCACCTTCGCTTGATAATGGTCGTCACTGCTGAGATTGGGAGCCTTCATCTCTGTGATGCCCCAGCCCACCAGAATATAATAAGTATTTGTTTTCTGTTGCCCTGTAACAAATTATGACAAACTTCCTGATTTAAAACAACGCCCATTTATCAGCTAACAGTTCTGAGTCACAAGTCCAGACGCAATGTGGCTGCTCTCTCCACTTGCAAGGCTAAAATCAATATATTGGCTAATAGCATTCTCATCTGGAAGCTTGAATGGGGAAGAATTCATTTCCAGGCTTTTAGGCTTCTTGACCCAACGCAGTAGTTCCTTGTGGTTGTAGGACTGAGGTCCCCGTTTCTTTGAAATCTGCCAGGTGGGGGCTGTTCTCAGCTCCTAGAGGCCACCCATATTCCTGGCCATGTAACTCCTGTCTTCAAAGCCAGCAGTGGAAAATATCCCTCCCATGAAATGCCTTTCACACTTTGAATCTACTTCTCCAAAAAAAAGTCAGTTCCTTACAAGGGCTCACATGATGATGTCAGGTCTATCTAGGATAATCCCTCTTCAATTAAAACCAACTGTGCCAAATAAGAGAGCCTAAACACAGGAGCCATGATTCCATCACCCACAGGTCCCAGGGACTATCCAGGGCTTATCTACAGGGGGTGGGGATCTTGGGCACACCTTAGAGTTCTGCAACACCTTTTCAACAAGGCAGGTACTTCACGCCTGCCTTCCAGTTGGCAGCAAAAAGAGGATTTTCCCTCACTGGCATGGTCTTTCGTGTTCGTTTTTTCATAACTGGGCTGCAGCCACTGGCTGGACCCAGCACCAGTGCTGTGTGTGGTTCAGACTTCAAGTATTTACATCTCTAAAATGCCATCCCAGCTGTGACCTTTCCCCTGCTTTGGGGAGTGTTTGTGCTTCAGAAAGGGTCGAGCATGGTCCTGTCTCTCTCTCTAGCCTCCTCAGTCATCCCTGGTCCCTCTGTCCTGGCTGTCCCCATCGGACAGCACTGCCTGCAGGGGATCAGGACCCAGGGTCCCACAGAGAGGAGAGCCATATCGTAAAAGATATGAAAACGCTGAGACACTGGAGTGACAGATACTGTGGCCCAACTACCACTGCTACCCGTGAGGCCCTCCTCTGTCTCCGAATGTCCTGCGTCCAGCTCTTCCACGGGGAAAGCTAAGGAAAGCCTTCCCCAGACTCTCAGGGGATTAGTTTCCCTATCGAGAACACAGAAATATGTACCTCAGGTTGATTCTTGTGGGTATTTCCAGTCTTACAAGGATCAAGAGTTCCCTGCCATGAGTCTTCTGTCCTAAAGTCAGTCCATTTCTCATGTGACTCTGTCACATCTTATCCATTTGCCTCACTATTACTGTTGACTAGAAAAGGGTGTTTGGTTGTGAAGCTGCCAGTTTTTGCTTTTTTCCCCAGAGAAGTCGATGCAGCTGTGCAGTCAGTCTACAGTTGAGCTTTGAATACCTTTCCAGCTGTCCCCAGCTCAGTTGCTTGTGTTTGGTTTCCAGGTTCTTAGTTTAGTTCTCTTTCCCATTCTTTTACTTTCCTCGTGATACCCACCCAGGTAGAGCAGAGAGCAGCTAAAGGGATGGTGAATGAGAGCCCCAGGAATCATGCCACGTCAGCGCCCAGGCCAGTGTGTTCTCCCTGTAACTCTCCAGAGTCTGGGCTGTCAAAAACCTTGCTGCCACTTACGTCTGAGAGCTCTTCTCTTCTCCACACCCAGCTCGGTTGGTTTTTCAGGCATAGTGCTTACATTGTTGAAATTGTTGTCGGTTTCACCTTCCTCCTCCTGCTATCCTATTTGTGTGTCTCAAGAGAAAATAATTTGCTTTTTGCAGAAGACCGCCAGTGGCTATTTTCCTTTTCTGGTACTAAGCTCTCTCACATGCCTGCAATCTCACAAGTCCTGCTGTGGTGTAACCTGAGCATACAGGTATTGCTTAATTGATTGGCATATGAGGAAATGTGGGTGAATCTGGGTTTAATGTGCATCTAACCACCCAGACCGGGTTCTGCGGCATCAGCGGAGGGAATGTACATTCCACCAGACTCATGCTAAACCAAAGTAGCCTGTGCCCAGTGTAGCGGATAGATTCCATCCTTCATGTCAGCTTCCGTCAACCACTCAAGGGCTATGTGAAAAAGGATTCTAAGGCCACCTATGTGATGGATGGATGATGTCCATCACTCTCATAGGAAGAGGGGACGGAAGTCCTGCGATAATTCTTTCTTTAGTGATTTCTGCCCATTGTTTCATGCTCTTGTGGCACATATGAGAACACCCACAAGACTAAGGAAACTTTAAGTAAATCAGGTTTTACTTACATAGTAGAAGCAGAGCCCCTGTGTTTGCAGAAGGACTGGAGAATAGGGGTCTTCACAGCTCTAATCTATGCCTTGACCACAGGTACAGGATCCTGCTGGTCAAAGTGCTGTACATCAGTTTTTCTAGGCATAGTAATGTGCGGAGGACAATGGTCATGATGTATGATTTACTGATCAGAGTACTCCCAGGGCCCCCCTTTCAAATGGCATTATTCAGCATTTCCCAGTGCCTCACAGATCTTGAGCTAGTGTATTAGTGCTTTGTATGTTCCCGATGGATGCACAGCATGGGCCATAAAAGCCACACTATAGAACTGTACATAATAAGGATGTTTTTATTTTAACCTGAATGCTCAGAACTTTTCTTCAATGGCAAGGAGCCTGAAGTCACACTCAGTACAACTCATAGCATCTTCTGACCCCTTTCATCAGGAAATAGTTAGTCTGACCACCTCAAGTGGGAAGAAGACCACAAGTTCTTATACAAATATTTTCATTGGAATTTAGCTTTTAATGACTTGAGCCTGCATTTCCTGATTTATTTCCTTTTCTTCATGTTTGTCAACAAAGTGAAGAGGATAAGCAAGATCCAAGTAGAAACATTTCTTACGCAAAACTGCAAGCACGTGAAGGGGTAACAGAGCTGTCCTTTCTAGAAAAGAGAATTGTTTTCTATGATTCTGAATGAGTTTGGTGTTTCTGCATTTAACATGTAACACATAACTTATTGAGTACCTGCTGTGTTTCAGGCACTGTTCTGGGCACTGGGGATGCAATAATGAAACAAAAACAGAAGAATAATCACTGCTTCCAAGGAGCTTATTATTTATTTCCTTCCATTGTTTCATAGAATTATATAAAAGCTGTTAAACGTTTATTACAGTAGTAATACTTTTCTTAGCAGATTTTTTTCTTTTTGGATATTTGTGAGTTACATTTTATTTGGGGCAAAATGAAGACTGCAGCCCTGGAGGCAGCACCTTAGATAGCTCTGAGAGACTGGTCCCGGTAGATTCTTGAAAGATTTTCTTTCTTAGTTTGGTTAGATGTAGGGTTCTGTTTTCAATAGGTTTCTGATGTAGGGTTGTTTTTGTTTTTTTTTTTTTATGGAATTGAAAGAGTAGTTTGTAGTGAAAGTTCTCAGTGGTTTTAGATTATATACTGTCACAGGAATGAACTTCTCGAGAAAAAACTGCACTTTATGTCAGTTTTTTAAATTGCCTTTTTCGCCCCAGCATACCTGTTCTCCTAAGGAAGGCATTCTGGATTGCAGTGTTAATCACATGCGTATAAAGAAAACAGCTCTTATACTGATTCAAAGATATAGCTATAAATTCTGTCTTCTTCATAAATCAGAATCTCTCAGGCTTCGTGCATTCACATTTGGAGCCAGGTAATTCTTTGTTGTTAGAGGCTGTCCTGTTCGCCCTAGGAGGCTTTGCAGCACCCTTGGTCTCTTGCCATTGGATACCAGCAGTCCTCCTTACCCTCAAGTTGTGCAGCCAGACATGTCCCTTGGTCGTGGGCCACCAAGTCCCCCGCAGCTGAGAACCACTGGCATAAATGGTGTGATTCTGTGATGCAGGTCACACGTCCTCCGATTACAGCAGATCAGTGGGATCCCTGAGAAGAGCGCCTAGGACAAGCAGTGTGTTATTGGCCTTTGTAGAAGCTCAGGGCAGTGTTCCACCATGAAAGGGTTAATATGACGTGAGCAAGATATTTACCAGTCTTGTGAAATAACACCAACAACAAATGATGAAAATCCTTCAGCCAATCATGCCTTGGAGATACTTTGCATTTCCTATTGGAAACTTGTTAAAAATCACATTCGTTTACCATAAGTTAGAGAGCATGTTGGACAGAGTACACTGTAAGTTAATCTGGAATGATTTACGCGTAAATGTGTTCCAGATTTGGTGAGCTCAGCTCGAGCAGCAGGCGGCTTGTTTCCAAACATTTCCATCCTCGGGAACTGACATTCAGTTCAATAAGTATTTACTGAAACATGTAATGTGAAAGGGCCTTAAACAGTCTGATATTACTTCCATGACCCCAGCCGGCATGAAAGCAGTGCTCAGAAAAGGGCCCCCCAGAGTCTCTGTGATGTGGCACCCCCATTTTGGTTTGCAAGATATAGAGAGATACTAGTTCTTTCCTTGCCCTTCACCGCCTCATGTCCCTTCTTGTCCTGTACCAGCTGTACTCTCCCCGGTGGATACATGTAATCACATGTGATGTCATGTGTTTCTTATTTGGTTCTTTGGTCCCAAATGGGCCAATTTTCAGAACTTTGGCAGGGACATCCATTGCATTTTCTACCTCCCCGCCGACAGCTGGACAGGGTATTGCAGTCCAAAGTGGGGTCATTTAACCAACTCACCTTCCATTTTTTAATCTTCTTCACTTCTCACACATGCCAGTAGACTCTAAAACACAGGGCACTGTGCTGATAAAAGTTGCTAGAAGAAGGATTGGCTTTGAGGCAGAAAGGATAAAAGAGAAACAGTGGGTTAGAGAATTTCCGCTCCTTCAATTGCTCTTTATTGAACACCCACTACGTGCCAGCCACTGGCAATAAAACAATGACAGAAATGGACAGGACCCTGCTTTCCTGGAGCTCACAGTCTACTGGGCAGTGAGACAAGTGGGAAGGCCATGTTTTCATATGGTGCAATAGATGCTGTAAAGAGAGAAACCAAGATGCCATATGAGCATTGAGGAAGAGCAGCACCCCAGCCTGGGGGATGATGGGGAATCAGAGAAGGCTTTGCAGAGGAAGTGGTGTCTTAACTGAGACATGAAGATTATATTGTGTATCATAGAGGGAGAGGGAGGGACTTCTTCCCTGGTGGTCCAGTGGTTAAAACTTCACCTTGCAATGCGGGGAGTGTGGGTTCAATCCCCGGTCAGGAAGCTAAGATCCCACATATCTCCATGGCCAAAAAACCAAAACGTAAAACAGAAACACCATTGTAACAAATAAAGACTTTTTTTAAAATGGTCCATATCAAAAAAAAAAAAAAAAAACCAGAGAGGAGAGGACAGAGGGGTTCAAAGCCATGTTCCAAGGACGAAAGGTGAGTGGGAAGAATAGAAGCTTAAGCACTGAGAAGTTAGGCATGCTTGGATGGTAGAGTGAGAGACAGGATGGCTGAGAAGTAAACGAAGAGGAGCCTGTGACAGACGAGCTTCAGGACTCTTCCGAGAACACTTGGGTCTTGGCTGACGCCCTTTACTGAGACCAGCACCGACACAGTAGGTTTAATTGGAAGGAGGATGGGGTGACAGTGACTCAAGTTTTAATTCACCACTAATTCTAGAATATGGGAATGAGCTTTTAAGTGTTTCTGAAAGATGTCAAAAGCTAATGGAAATTTAAAAAGTTAATTAGCCTGTTTAAGTGATTTTGTGACTGTAGGCTATCATGACATCCTGCAAATACACTCAGCCCTCTTAGTTTCTGCCAACTGTATTTTTTTCATCTAGTGATTATTTCTTAATTTTGATACTTATCATCTTATTGCTTAAAATTTAGCAAATGTGTGTCTGTGAATGAGTACCCATGAATGAAGAAGTACAGTAAGCTATTTAAGGGCTATATTCTGGCTCTTCCAACATGCCTGTATTCTCTTTAGATTTCCTTTGCTGTGATGGAGGTTTTTATTCTAATGTTTTATTCTAATACTGCACAGATTCATTTTCGAGAGCATACACTATTTTTTAAGGTGACTAGAGAAAACCAAGTTATATTATTAGACAGTCTTTAGGCAGGTATCTGATATTATAGGATTGTAAGGGTACAGACCTCACGTGAGGGAAAATACTGCATGGTGAACATCATGCTCTGTGTTGATCCCATTGCCCAGAGCATATGAGGGATAAATGTGATGGTCAAGTTAAGGGCACTGAGATTGCTTCTAACCGCCAACCCCAGCCTCAGCTTTCCATGGCCCTCTAGGCCGGAAATACCGCATGGGAACGTTGTAAAAGATTCCCCTTTATAGTCAAGAGACCCAGCCACTAGGGGGCATCCAAGTTCACATGCCTCTTTCTGTTTGTTTTCCACAGGAATTTAGATAATGGGCTGTGTGCAATGTAAGGACAAAGAAGCAACAAAACTGACGGAGGAGAGGGATGGCAGTCTGAACCAGAGCTCCGGGTACCGCTATGGTACAGACCCCACCCCTCAGCACTACCCCAGCTTCGGCGTGACCTCCATCCCGAACTACAACAACTTCCACGGGGCCGGGGGCCAAGGACTCACCGTCTTTGGGGGTGTGAACTCTTCGTCTCATACTGGGACCTTGCGAACAAGAGGAGGAACAGGTCAGGATGAAGCTGCTCTTAAATCTTTTAGCAATTGAACATTTGTGCTCCTTTGACGTTTAAGTGTTTAACCACTCCCCAGCTCCCTGCTACCAGATGAAAGGCTCTTAAAATCACTAAAGCTTGATGGACAAATCTGGATACCGGCAACAGCAGCATGGGGGTCCCCCGGCTGCTGCTCTGTGAGGATCCTGTGAGGGTTACGAGGCACAACTTTCTGCGGAGTCATTTGAGGCCAGTGGCTCTCAACCTTGGCTGGCTGGCTTGGAATAACTAGGCAGCTTTTTCAAAATATAGATACCTGAGCCCCACCCCCAATCCCAGATCTTTTGAATCAGAAGTTTCAGGACTAGATATAAGCGTGGATGTTTTGAGTTCTCCAGCTATGAAAGCACTCCTTCCCCACAACCCCCAGTTCAGAGTGTTTCCAGGGGAGTACCTGCCCTTTCAGCTTTCTAATTAACCTCCATCCTGCCGGTCACTTCCCAGCTGGTGGGCTCATTTGGCTATATTATTTTTTGGCAATTTGTCTCCACTGATTCTCTCTCTAATCCTCCCATTGGCTTCTATATATGACAGAGTTTATCAGAACCTCGAGTATTTTCATCTCTTTTGTATTTTAAAATTGAATCTTATGTATCCTTAAGGGATCTTCTCTTTTTTTCTTTTAACTTTTCCTTCTCTTTTCCCTAGGCCGTGTTTCACTGCTATGTGCATTTGCTGACTTAGCTAATACTTTGTAAAATATCTGGCGTGTGTTCTCAGACATATGTTTTCTGAAATATTTGTAAGATATCTCATGCATCCTTAATCTTCCAAAGCATCTCCTAGTATGTGAACCATGGTAACTAGATATTTGACATAACTTGTTCCAAAACTGTCTTATTTATTATAAAAGTTTTTTAAATATATATATATAATACATCAATCCATATGTTCTCAGTTCAGCTGGGAACAGAGGCCTTATAAAATAGCCCACTATTACTTTTTACATGGGAAATTGGCACTACCAAGGCCTCTCTTCCCTCTGCACCCAACAGGGTGGTGCAGTTATATCCAGGGGACCTGACCCAGAGCCTTGGGCAACTAGCTACTTCTGTGCTGCCAACACTTCACACTCTGTTCAGTAGAAGAAAATATTTATGTTCATCCTTATGGTGAATGTAGCTTTCCCTCGAGAGCAGGCCTTACATGGGTGACTGGAGGCTGAGCACACTTCCTTATCCTTCCAGCCTTCCTGGAAGGCACCTGGAATGGAGGGCTGAAGGAAAGAAATCATCAGGCAGTCTAGGGACGTCTGTCTCTGGAGGATGCAGCGGGGGAAACGGGCCAGAGATGCACCCAGCACACACCCCGTGCCTGCTGGGAGAAGGCGCGCTCTGCTGTCTCCCCCTGGGCCTCATGTGGCTCCTCATGGGGGCAAAGCGTGTCTTGTCCGTGCTGCAGAGTGCTGCCCATCTGGACTGTAATGTTGCTACTTGTTGCCCTTGGCTGTGGCCATAATGTAATATTAATATCTGTCTCTTCTTGAAGACTCATTCCACGTGTGCAGAGAGAAATCCTTCAGCCCTGGGTTTAGTCAGCTCACATAATGCTTCCTTTCACAAAGACTGAGGCATAAATTCAGCTCGCGACTCTGGTTTCACGCATTAGTTACAACACTGCCTGATGTTATCAGTGCTGATTAGATGTAAATTTTGAGAATGAGGCTTTAGTGAAGATTTAATTTCTTGGAATTAATTTTCCCTGGTGTAATAATTTCTCCTATTTTGATTTTGTTTTTTGTCAGGAGTGACCCTGTTTGTGGCCCTTTATGACTATGAAGCACGGACGGAAGATGACCTGAGTTTTCACAAAGGAGAAAAATTTCAAATATTGAACAGCTCGTAAGTTCGGAGAGGGAGAAGAAAGCAGGCATGCCTTTCAGGCCGGGAAGTGATTCTAGTATTAGCAGTCTGCGCCTTTTTTCATATCTCTGAAATGCTAAGAGAGCACTTGCTCATCAATCCATTAATTCTTAGCAATTTAACTTGAGGAAAGAAGAGTCGATGAACCAGTGTGGTATTATATGGTGCTGTGTGTCCAGGGAGCTTTTTGGGAGCGTAGAAGCAGAGTCAATGGTTTTGGTTTAAAGGCTGTGAAAACACCAGGATCTCCCTCTACAAATCTACAGTTTCAGATGACTGGCATGGGGCTTGCCTGTCCACATTACCCTCTCTCTCTGCCCTGAGATTTTCTTCAAATTTCATGTGTCACCCTGGCCTCATGTAAGGTTGGCAACACATTCCATTTTCAAAACTGCTAGATATTCTAATTGGTGATGCCTGTGGAGGCATTTTGCCATAATGAAAATTTGCAATTGACTGAAACCTTTGTAACGGGGAAGGAGAACCGATTTGGCCCTCTTGAGAATGACTACAGTGCATGCCTTTTCAATGTGGCCAGTAGGAACAGCCTGTTACACAGGCAATGGGGAAACGTCAAGGACGAGAATCACTCATGTTTCAAATCCTCCATTTAATACTTCCTTTAGGGAGAGTAAAATATGAGTCTAATTTCCCTTCAGTTTTTAAATATTGTGTCTATTAGGTTCAGGCAAGGTGCACAGGTCAGGGCCTTCCAGAAAAATTAAGGCTCAGAAGAAAATGATGTCCCATGTGTCTAAGTCAGGACCCCTCCCCTACTCCTCAAGTTTCCCTCATGAGCGCCCCCTAGTGTCTGGGAAAAATAAGGGCGGAGAACCCGTTGGTGCTGCTGCTAAATCGCTTCAGTCGTGTCTGACTCTGTGCGACCCCATAGACGGAGGCCCACCAGGCTCCCCCGTCCCTGGGATTCTCCAGGCAAGAATACTGGAGTGGGTTGCTATTTCCTTCTCCAATGCATGAAAGTGAAAAGTCAAAGTAAAGTCGCTCAGTCGTGTCTGACTCTTAGTGCAGCCTACCAGGCTCCTCCATCCATGGGATTTTCCAGGCAAGAATACTGGAGTGGAGTGCCATTGCCTTCTCCGGGAGAACCCGTTAGGAAGGTCCAGTTAATCTGCCCTCTTGCCCTCTGAGCAAACTGGATTGTGTGATGGTGGAAGGCCCGGACGCCTGGCACTTCTGCTTTCCCACAACCCTGCTCACTCTGCACATCCCAGAAAAGAGGAGTAGTCCTTGGAGCAAGGAACTCCCCCAGGCCCTGAACACTGCCTCCTTGTAAAGCCCTCCCCTCCCCTCAAATGCCCCCAACTCAGGACCACCTTTCAAGGGCAGGAATGGAATTCCTCCCATATTAGGCCAGTGACTCTTCCAGACATCAGAAGGCACTGTCTCTGTACTTAGAGGATTTTTTTTTTTAATTTATTATTGTCACCATTTACAGGGGGGTGGATGGGATTTTTTAAAACTTTTTATTTAAATTATGGTGTGGTCAAGTGCTGATCTGATCTGATGGTCAAGTGCACAGATCAAAAGTGTGCATGGTGATGCTCGCACAATAACACTGCTCAACTGGAAAATAGTTCAGGTGGTACCTTGTATGTCATACGTATTTTACCACAGTTTTTTAAAGGTGTACCATTTGCAGAATTTTCACAAACCAAGCATACCTATATAGCGTGTACCGGGATCAAGAAGAACATTACCTGCCCACCCCACCCCCCAGCCCTCCTCCTGTAGCCACAGGAGTTTTTCTTTAACTAGTGAGCAGCTGCTCTTTGTTGAAGGCTCTCAGGTGCCAGCCATGTGCTAAGTTGCACACATTCTCATTTGCCCTTCACAGCAACTGAGGTGTGGCTCGGAGTCATCTTTGGACAGAGAAGGAGCCAGAGGTTCAGGTTAGAGAGCAGCCCGGGTAGGTGCAGCCAGCAGGTGGCAGAGCCGAGGGTGAGATGCAGGGATGGCGTACGGAGTGCAGAGTCGGGGCTGGAAAGGCCCGAGTCAGAGGAAGCTGAGCCATTGGAGGCACATACAAGTTTGAGGGGAAGTGCGGGAGGGGGCATTTGGCTTTGATGTCTTCTGATTTCTGATTCCTTGTTGTTAATTCGATGCTCAGATGAATGCTTCTTGTCAGAGGCTGCTAATTTCGAACTCTGAAATACCACCCTCCTTCCCCTCCCTATTTTATTCAGTATTTCCTAAATGCCAAGGTTGGTTAGAACTTTGCAATTCATTTGTAACTTCTAAAAGGTAAGAATTCAGAAATATAGGAAGTACCTTAAGTCACTCTCTTAGGTTTTCTCCACACTGCACATGGGTCTACACATGAGGTTTGCAGGGCACTTGGAAAGCCAGTCATTGCCAAAATCTAATTTGTGACTTCCTCCTTTGTTAAGCTGGGTCAGATCTGGAATGGCTTCTGATTGGAATTTTGGAGAAGCACTCAAGGAAGATCCGATCTACCTCAATCTATATTTTGTGATTTGCATACGTGGTCTTTAATGTTTACAGAAGGCATTTGAGGCTCTGACCCTGTTCCCTAGAAGACAATATTACAAAGGATTTTTTTCCCCCTTTAATGTTCTTCCTTCTTGCCAGTGGAATTTCTCATCCTACGTGCCATTTAAATGCCCTTTTTCAAGGTTATGGAGCATTGAAAATAAAGTTTTTGTAACAAACACAATATCCCAAAGTCAAGGGTAATAACAGGGAAGGGAAAATGGTGAAGGAAAAACAAAGCAGCAGTGCAGAACCAGATGGCGTGCGACTCCCTCCCCTTCCCCAGCCTCTCCTGGGCCCCTGGCTCCCACCCCTTGAAAGACAGGGAGGGACAGGGCTGTGTTCTCCCTGGGGCAGCTGCCACACCTCCCATGTGGGTCCTCCCACTCCTTTCCCTGTCAGGGGGCAGAAACTGGAGGCCTCCCGGCAGGCTTTTGTACTTTAAGGTGCAGCGTAAACCGTGAGATGTGCTGTGTGGCTGTGCCCCCGGCCCGAGCTGGCGGCACTGCTTCCCACCACAGGGAGGAGAGGTGTAGGTGCTCAGTGCGGGGTGTTCAGACATTACCAAACTTGATCCATTTTTGAATACAGAATTCATCTGTTTTATTCCTATTTTTGCATTTCATGACTACTGCTGCACCACCAGAAACAGCAACTGTAAAATATAATCAGTGTTTTACAGAGTGGAACAGTGCTCGTGGCCTAGGGTGCTGTCAATAGTTGTGTCCAACTCTTTGCAACCCCGTGGACTGGAGCCCGCCAGGCTCCTCTGTCCATGGAATTTTCCAGGCAAGAATCCTGGAGTGGGTTGCCATTTCCTCCTCCAGGGGATCTTCCCAACCCAGGGATCAAACCCACTTCTCCTGCATTGGCAGGTGGATTCTTTGTCAGTGACCCACCTGGGAAGCCCCCATGGCCTACGGTAGTGACTCCTTTAAAGTTCTTTTCATTGTAATAGAAGAAATCTGGTTTAGAGCCCATGTAAGCTTTTGACCAAATTGTTATGGATATGCTCTGTGAGAGTAAGATGGGTGGTGACCAAATTTAGAAAGAATCCAGCATTTATAATAATAATGTGCCAAAGCTCCATAGATCAAGGCTGACTTCTGTTTGCAAATGTCATTTCCTGGCTCCATCAGGGCTCCAAACTCCCAGCTCCTGGGACCACAAGCCCTCTGAGCAGCTCTGGGGAATGGGAAGAGGCTCTTTTAATATCTGTTTAAACCAGAGCAAGAGGGGAAGCTGTGATGGAAATTTCTATTCTAAACCAGAGCCAAGGCTTAAATCATGTATTTGAATCAGACCAAGATAACAGTTGAAGAAAAATCTCAACAACTCTTAAATTAATGAAATAACTGGACTGTAAGAACTGTTTAAAGAAATGCAATTTTAATAATACTGATTACTCATGGTAACTCAAAGAAAAAGTAACCTAGTAAAGATCCTGTTTTCCTAAATCAAGCTGAATAATTTGCATACAGTATGTTATTTATTTGTAAGTGAATTGGGCTTCCAGTGTATTAAAAAGTGATTTATTCATCTGCTCAGAAGGGTCCTTTTGCTATCTTGAGTCTATACCAGCCTGTCTGGGCACAATATGTGAGTTACTACATTGTGTTCTTGTCACCTCCTTTGGTGGAGAAAGGGACCCTAGATGGCCTCAAAAAGGGAAAAGGATTTTATCTTTCTCAGCTTCTCATGAATGACTGAAAACCTTTGTGAGATTAATAATCATTCAAGAGAAAATCGTGAATTCCTAATACATGACTTTAGAATGATCTGATAGTTGGATTCTAATCAGTGCTAAACTATTTAGGTGCCAAAACCAAAATGAGGTAGTTAATGCTCGATTTGAAATGGAAAGAACTTGATCACCTGGATAAGGCTGTGCTTGTCACAACTTGCAGCAAAGTATATTGGTTTCCTGTCCCAAATGACATTTCCATGCACCTGAAAATTGATAGTATTGACTTTTTTTCCTAAATTCAAATCAGTTAGAATTAACTCAATGAAGGTTATTTTGCAATAAAAAATAAATAAGCCTCTGCTGCAAGTACTTAATATTTTCCTTACTGTTTGGGAGATTTCCCAGGTGTGTGTCTGGTGGGAAGCACAGAGAAAGAGAAGAAAGCCTGAAAGTGATATGTACTGTTATTTTCTATAATGAAATGTCTCCATCTAGTGGAAGTTCAGAGCAGTAAATGTCACCACGTTAAAATGATAATGGCTCCAGAGCAGGTTCCTTAAACACGTGCAATGTAAAGAAAAAAATAAACTTCCACATATGTTCTTAGATGATGTCCTAACAACCACATGTATTTCCCTTGATAGATGTAGAAATGAAACCAATACAAACTGTTACAGTGTTAACATCTGTAATGTCATAATTTGAACCTGAAAGGCAGAGGGACAAGCTCCGGGAGCTACACAGGGTAGATGCCACACAGCCAGTATCAGTCTAGTCCTTAAGTTGGGTGGTGGGTTCACAGGTGTTGATACGTACCTATAGTCTTTGGTATGCATAAATTACTCCATGAACTAAATTTAAAATTATTAATAAAGGAATTTCTGGGTGCAACTATCGCCTTCTTTTGATTGATTTGTTTAAATTTAATAGAGTAATGAAAGACTGAAAAACTAATTAGAACAGCAGTTTTTTAAAGGCTTTGCGAGCACCCTGTTTCCTTGGGAGCTCTTCTGTGCTGCTTGTGCCACCTGACACTTCCCGCAGCAGCACCTGTAGCACCGAGGGGCTTGTCACCGTCTGTCTGTCGTTGTGTGAAATCCTGTCTGGAGTGGCTGCACATCATCACCTTGCCCAGGGTCAGGCCTTAGAGGTTGGGTCACAGAATGAGGCTTGGTTTAACACGGAGGCTGATCCTCCTCCACCTAATTGCATCCATCTGGGGAGGATCCTGCCCAGGGTCCAGAGCCAACATTTCTCTTCCCTGTCGGAGGGCTTTGACACACAGGTCAGTGAAAAAGTGATTAAAAAAAAAAAAAAAAAAAAACAGCCTGGAATTGCCCTTGCTTCCTCCAGGGACCAAAAAAGGCAAGAGAGAAGGTGCTGGGCATCTGGTGATCAAAAGGCTGGGAGGCCTCTGTCTGCTCAGGGGCAGTTGGGTCCTCCCTTGCCCCTCCTGCTCTTGACCACAGTCCGGTGGAGGGCTCTGTGACGCCATCCGTGTCAGAGCCACAGCCCCACATACACGCTGACCTTTGTTGATGGGGGAGGAGGCACACACTCCGCTCCACCCGTGCTCTCTGTCATGTGCAGCTGTGTGAGTCTGATCGTATGAACTCTAACCATTCCATCTATTCATTTGTTTCAAGCTGAGTTGTGTTTCAAGTCCCCTTTTCTACCCGTCTGCCCACAGCGCTGAGCACTAAAGTGGTGAGGCTAAGACTCTCATCCTCTTAGCGAGGTCTTTTCTTCCCCCTGCACCCACACAGCTGAACCCACCCTTCCTCTCCTGCCCCCCAGACTCAGACCAGTGCTGTCAATACTTGATGAAATAACCTCAGAGTGAAAATGTATGAGCAAGTTATAACCCATTGTAAGCTTTATTCTTCTACCCATTTTCTTGAAAACAAACAAGGCAGATATTCAGAGCGCCTGCATCCTTTATTGGGCCTCCTAACAGGCTGCCTTTCTCAAATGATACACAGCTATGAAGGGCTTCCCAGGTGACACAGCAGTAAAGAATTCACCTGCCAATTCAGGAGACTCAAGAGACACAGGTTCCATCCCTGGGTCGGGAAGATGCTCTGAAGTAGAAAATGGCAACCCACTGCAGTACTCTTGCCTGGAGAGTCCCATGGACAGAGGAGCCTGGCAGGCTCCAGTCCACGGGGTCACAAAGAGTCAGACGGCACTGAGCGACTAAGCACACAGACACACATATGCAACTACAGTGTCTGTCTGCTGTCTGTCTGTCCCTTTTTTCTTCCTTTCAAATCATTTACTAGCTGACAAAATAACTTTAAAGCCAGGGGCCTGCATAGAGGTACCAGGACGCTGGGGATGAAGTAGAGACTGTTAGCCAAATTAGCACCATCAGTGCATCCTTTATTTTCTCCCAGCTCAGCTTTATTGAGATATAATTGGAAATATGATACTGTGTAAGTTTAAGGTGTACAATGTGATGGGTTGACACATATATGTTGTGAAATGTTTACTACAAGAAGGTTGGTTAACACATCCCTCATGTCACATAATTACAATTTTGTTGTTGGTACAATGTTTTCCTTAAGTAGGCAGTGATTGAGTTCCCTTCCCTCTAAGTTGGAAACACTTACCAAGCCAAAGGGACTTCCTGAGCGGTGCTAGTGGCAAAAAAAAAAAAAAAAAACAAACCGCCTGCCAGTGCAGGAGACATAAGCCACAGAGGTTCGATCCCTGCATCAGGAAGATCCCCTGGAGTAGGAAATGGAAGCCCACTCCAGCATTCCTGCCTGGAGAGTCCCATGGACTGAGGAGCCTGGTGGGCTACAGTCCATGGGCTTGCAAAGAGTCGGACACAACTGAAATGCTTAGCATGCACCAAGCCAAATGCCCTCTTCCCCATCAGTACCCCCTCATGAAGGGTCCTACATTCTCAATTCATAAATAGAGAGATGAGAGACAAAGCTGGATTCCTCTCCTAGCTAATGTGGATTGCATGCATTGGACGCTCACAGAAAGCTGTGTGGGAGTTTGGAAAAATCAGGTAGTAGAATGACTAGAAGGTAGTCATGTGCTCCCACTACACTGAGTCTGTGACTGCAGAACACTGAACCAGTCGACATATTCACTTCCTTTTCTCTTTTTTTTTTTCCTCCAGGGAAGGAGATTGGTGGGAAGCGCGCTCCTTGACAACTGGAGAAACAGGTTACATTCCCAGCAATTATGTGGCTCCAGTTGACTCCATCCAGGCAGAAGAGTACGTTTTGCTGTTTTCTCTTAACTACTTGCTTTTCCACGATAGTTGCCCTGATAAATTCATTAGCCTTATGCAAGAGGAAGAAGCAGTCCCCTAGAGCCATTAAGGGGGAGAGGATGTGGCAATGCTGTGACCCCCAGGCTCTATGCCGTGGTTTTTGCCACATCTGCGTAATGCTTGTACCCTTATTAACTTACTGTTTTTCTTAAAGCCTGCTCACGTTTTAAAAACATTTATTTCAAGAAGAAACTTTATAGTAGCACCTCATATGAAAACCCAGTATTACTTTGCCATAGATAGAAATAACCATAAGAACGTGATGAAATTCTACCTAGAGCTTGCATTACTGGCCACTCCAGCATCTAAGCCTGCAGTCTGCTGGAAAAAGAGAGGGAGGGGAAGGAAGAAGGGAGGGATGGAGACAGAGAGAAAGGGAGGTGTAAGTAATCATTGAAGATCAATTTGAGATTTTTCTCCTCAGCATGTACGGGAGTGTTAAAGGGGTGCTGGAAAGACACACTGTTCACAGCCCAGCTAGTGTGTGTGTGTGCAGTGCACACTCATGTGCAGTGTGTCCTGCCACTCAGGAAGCCCCGTGGTCATGCACTTCAAATGGGCCTTTGCTTTGACATGGAGTCTCAGGTGGCTTCTTTCTTAGCAAATCATGACTAGCAGTGCAAGGATTTCACTGATAGTGGTTTCAGAAGATGGTCGATGGGCTGAGGGAATATCCTAGAAGGAATGACCATAATTCCTCCCCCTGGCCTGTGGGGATTCATGGGCATTTCCAAAGCGGAGAGCTGTTAGGATGGCTCATGTGGCGGCCCTCCCCTCTGAACTGAGGGCAAGGGAGGTGGAACAGGATCTCCCGAACGTGGGAGCCAGGCCTTCCCCCCCGCCCACCCCACTGCCCCAATACCTAGGGGACCCGCCTCTGCTGCTGGAGGCAGTTCTGACTTTCCAGCGAGGTTTCTGAGAAGAGTTGGCCCCGGAGTCCACGCTTTGGCTCTGAGATTTAACATGCCCAGCACTTATGTCAGCACTTCAGGGACAGTCAGACTCCCCTGAGGGATGGCTTGCTTGTCTTTAATTCCCCTGTATCTACTCTAGGAAGATCTGTTCTGTTTTCCACGATCGAACACTCAGTGACTCTGAGCTCCTTTTTGCTCTCAGTAAGTGTGTTTCATCATCAGTGACTAAGGAATCTGCTCTGAATCATTATTTTAGGGCAGGTTTGCAAACATCTCTGTGTTCTTTCAGAATAAAAGATGCCACCAAAATATACCATTACTTTGACTGAACTGGGAACCTACCCAATATACATTTAAGTTATATTTGTAATAGTTTTTTAAAGAAGAAAATAACATTTAGAAAATAATACCCATGGTTTTACATGCGCAGTTAATTACCATTATCTTAAAATACGATTGCCTTAGTTCACTCTATTGTTCTAATGGTTCCCCTTTCACCACTGTTCATGTTTACACTGCGTTTTAATTGGGTTATTGATACAAATCTGGAAAATCATTTCCCACAAAATGATTTGTGTAGTTCCCTTTACACCCCTAGCACAAGGTTAGGATTATTGAAGTCTTGTGCCTTTAAAAGTCAGGAAGAAGCTGGCATGCGGTGTGTCTTTTCTTATCTTCAGGGAAGCTCACTCATTCACAAAAGAACTTGACAGTGAACACATAATAGCTGTGTTCATGTATAATGAATTGAAATTTCATTTTAGAAACTGGATCCTTTCACAGTCAAACATTCTAAAAATTGTCCCTATGCACAGATTCCAATGGAGCGCCACCAAGTTCTCCCTGGGGCTCTAGAAGCACCTGCTGCTCACCCAGCACCTAGTGCGGAAACATTACCCAATTGTCAGGCTGGGCTTACAGCTGGAGAGTACGGGGGAGGTGAAAGATGAAGAAGGAAGGCCAGGAGGCGACTTGATGCGATGCTTCCTAAAGTGGCACGGGAGTGATATTACAGGGAGGGTAGGAACACGTCTGTGACACCGAGTCGTTTTTAAGGCTGTGCTGGTTGACTGTGCACAGTAAGTGGCCCTGCCACTGTGCCAGAGGTCACATGTGGCAGGTCGCGGCACCACCACTCAGCACATGCCTCTTACCAGGTCCTTCCCGCTGCTGAGCAGGAAGACAAGAGTCACAAGCATCCGGGGACAGCACTTGTCTCAAATTAGGGATAGTCTTGACCTCATTCTTTCAGAGTTCCCATAGGTAGGAAGCTACTGAAAATGCTGCTGATGCATTCCAATGGGCTTTTTTTAAATGCTTAATTAATGATCTTTATGTACACTAAGACTGTGATTTGTTATTTGCCAAGGATTGTAATAATGCTCAAAAATCCAGGGTCTTGTAGAAGCTCATGGGCAGGGTGTCCTGCAGTTGCCATTTCAAAACAAGGTCTGGGGTTTTTCCTTTTTGTTCATGCAAGTGATACTTGCAACACAAACCCACCGGTTTCCCATCATCTCTGGAAGGAAGAAAAATAACCTGCGATTCAAATCTGATTGTTTTTCAGGCATGAAAGGGGTGGATTAGGGACCGAATCAGGAATAGATTGAAAGGGAACTACATGAAGCTAGGAAAAATACACAGGGGGAGGCCAAGGAGGGACTTGGAGGTGAGGAGGATGCACGGGCACTGTTCCACTTCAGCAAATGATCGTTAGACAATGCCTCCTTCCCTTGATCTCACTTACAGGTGGTACTTTGGAAAACTCGGCCGGAAAGATGCTGAGCGACAGCTTTTGTCCTTTGGAAACCCACGGGGTACCTTTCTTATCCGTGAGAGTGAAACCACCAAAGGTAAGATAACAAGTTGAAGACGTTGGCTTGTCATTCAAATCTGTGGATTAGTCAGAGGGGATGAAAGGCTTATCTCTAATGTACAAGGATTTTTAAATGGCACATATCCTCTCTGCCTCGTGAGCAGAGTCCTATTTTCAGTTTCCCCTCCAGGCTCTAGAACTGCAGACAGTTCCAAAAGGACTACAGAGGCTCGAAACCAAGACCTTCCTCCCGAAACAGGGACTGGGCTGCTTCTTCCCTCCAGGCACACAAGATCACAGAACGTTCAGAAGTCCTTTAGAATTAGGATTTTCTGAAACTCTTAGTTCCTCAGGCGCCCATCACACAATTTGTTTTTTTTGGTGTTTTTTTGTGTGTGGGGGGGGGGTTTGGGGGGGGTTTTTTTGCATTTCTTTTGTTTTTTTTTTTTTTTTTCCCACAACTGAGGACTTCTCTTCTTCCATTTGCTGGCCTTCTCATTATTTAACAACTCATTAGAGCCCATGAGAGGAGCTGGGCCAAGGAAACAGCAGTGGCCTTCTAGCTTGAACAACCAGACTACTGGTTATCGGCTCCTGTGAAAAGTGTTGTGAAGCAAGAATCAGAAGCTCAGTTCTGGAGAAACAGTCCTTAGATTTCTTTCAGTACTCGCCACCCCTGACTTGGTGATGCTCCGTGGATAACCCAGACTAGGACAGCAGTCTCCGCCGTGAGCATCTGTGCTTGCCTCATCTTGCCCTGGGGGAGTTGGGTCTACGCCGAGTTCACCAGGACAAGTACACTGAATAGACTTATCATAGGAAAAAAAATCCAGGGAGCTTTCATTCCCAACGGTAGAATCATTTTATTACTTATATCTTCTGACATTAGCAGGAAAAAAGTTATTTTCTTCCTATGTTGCTGAATGGATGTGTGTGTGTGGTGTGTATGTCTCCTCTTGATAATTATCCATCAGAATACTCAAGTAAATGAGTCCCCCCAAAAGAAATTGGTATTCAAAATGATTGGAGCTGCTAATGCTTTGCACATTTCCCAGGTGCCTATTCACTTTCTATCCGTGACTGGGATGATATGAAAGGAGACCATGTCAAACATTATAAAATTCGCAAACTTGACAACGGTGGATACTATATTACCACCCGGGCCCAATTTGAAACCCTTCAGCAGCTTGTACAACATTACTCAGGTAAGGTGAATTCTAACTGGCTACTGACCATTTGGATGCTGGAGGGAGGGAGTGAGAAAAGAGTGGGAAAAGGGAAAGTGGTACAGCAAATATATTACAAAGGCACTAGGAAAATAGTCTTCTTTGCTAGGCTCTCAGGATGAGGCCGAATAGGTTCTGGCACTATTTTTACCTTCACGGTTATCGTTAGTTACGTACGTTTGTCAAAATACAGGCCACTCTCATTCCCCAACTAGAAAGCAATAGGTTAAATTCTAAAAGCTGTTTGCTTTTTCGTCTTCGTCTTTAAATCCTTGGAAGTTATCTCTTCCTGCTCCCCTGCAGTATATATATAGTTTGGAAGCTGTGAAAGGAGAAGGTGCGGTCTCTAGGGGAACTCCATCCATGGGGCCTCCTAGAGGGGGTGGTGTGTTCCTACCATCACTTCCCTCTCATCAGGAAGGGCTGCACATACGTACACTAGATGACTTTCGCCATCCATTTCTCATGTTCCACTTCCCCACCAATGCTTCCGTTTACTAACTAGACTTAGATGTATATGACCCACAGCTCCTAGAGCTATTACAGCTATTGAATTAAATTAAACTTTCAAACAGTAGATCAATCTCTGTCCTAACACCCAGACATCACCATCAGTCTGTTGTTCCTAGAAACATATAATTATTAGGTGTTTAGGTGTGTGATTTGTATATTTTATTAGAGTGTGATTGTACGTGCAGTTGTTAAAACGGTTGCTTTCTTTCCTAGATTAGCAAGTCAACCCCACGATATCAGTATATACACACCAATGGATAGACATATGCATGTCCAGACAGAGGTCTATAACCCAATAGTTTTTATGTGACCAATGTGTACATTTTCTGTTATTCTTTAGGATAATGACAAGACTTCAAAATACTACATGGCTTGACTTCCACTATTGCTCTATGCTCATTCATTTAAAAATATATATGTATATTTTTTTAGCACCAAAAAAGGCAGTTTTTTGAAAATGGCACTAAGAAATATCTGTCTATTGATCCTGGGTACTAAAGAGCAAATGAAAAAAGCATTAACAGCACTTGGCAAGCTTGTTGATTAGGGGGAGGGGGTCACTTTCGTTGGTGTGGATTCTAATGAAATACTCAGGAGAAATGAAGCAAAATATCTCCCTGAGATTAAATGATATGCTCAAAATGCCCGCATGTTGTAAGGATCTCTCAAATGCCTAAATATATTTCATTACAGCCAGACATCAGCTGGATCCCCAGGGCTTGGATCATTTGAAAATATTGTGTTGGAAAGGGCACCTTAATAACATCATAAAGCTGGAAGGAGAGAAGGGATGTGAGGAGCAATAGACACTTTTTAATCTCAAAAAAAAAAAAAAAAATACATCGCGAGACAGATTTGTTTTTATATTGGCTTCTCCCCTTGCCTCTTTCTCTCCCTCACACAATAAAATGCCTTTGAAATATTGACACATAAATAATTTCCTGCCTAAATGTCTGAGAACCTGATTCTGTCAAAAAGAAAGGAATACAAAGGAACTTGCAGCTGGTTCCTGGAGCAAAGGCGACAGCTCCACATTCTGTGTCCCTGAGTAGAGGCGCCTCCAGTGGGGTGTGGCCAGCGGGCTCCATCCCACCTCAGGCCAGGCTCTCTGCAGCTTTTGTCACTGCCCTGAATCCCTGTCCGTTGTCAACTTTCTCACCTGACTGATGTTTAACTTGGCATTTAGACAATTTCCCCTTACCACTGCTACAGTCTAAAAGACTTTTTCTTTAAAGAAAGAGAGAAGAAAAGGGAAAAATCCTCCAAATAATCTATAAGTGATAATGACTTTTTTTCCTTCCTCTTTTTCATAGGAAATAGAGTTCTCTCACATCCTTGAGTTTCTGCAAATTTTAGTTCCCATTCTTTCTCCTTTCAAGCCAGACTCCTAAATTATACATCGGAGACTGTTATAAAGATTTTTTTAATGGAAGATTTCAAAGAAGCAAGAGTAGCTGACTGGTAGAATAGAGTCAGTTCAAATTGTCAGAGAAATCACTAGAGAAATAGGACCTCTTTTTTCCCTCACCAGGTGTAATCTCCAGCCTTACTAGTTTATAACAGTCTAACGTTCTGTACGAGTAGCCTGTACTGAAGCTACAATTTTAAGTATATTCATAGCAAGGAGAGTCCCCACGCCCTTGATATGAGATGGCAGCAAAAGACAGTTGTGCTGATATTCTGTGGTCCAAATGTACTTTTTGAAATCAATAGAGGTTATTTGCAGAGTTTCAGAAGACATGTTATTAGCACACTGGGCTAAAAACATTTTTCTTATTTCATAAGCACAGACACAAAAGCAGCCTGAATCTGTATCTATGTATAGACTATACTCATGGACGGAGGAGCCTGGTGGGCTGCAGTCCATGGGGTCGCTAAGAGTAGCACACGACTGAGCAACTTCACTTTCACTTTTCACTTTCATGCATTGGAGAAGGAAATGACAACCCACTCCAGTGTTCTTGCCTGGAGAATCCCAGGGACAGGGGAGTCTGGTGGGCTGCCGTCTATAGGGTCGCACGGAGTCGGACACGACTGAAGCGACTTAGCAGCAGCAGCAGACCTGGGTGTATGCAGTCATCAAAATCCAAAACGTCTTCTGTTCTGCCTCCAGCAAGCACGTTTCAGTGTGTGGTGTCTAATCTTCCAACATGTGTGTAGTTCTCTGCTGACATAGCATTGTTTTGAGTAACACTGTGCGCTGGCTGGGTTTGTGCCCCGTGAGTGTTGTTTCACGTGTTTGCTTTTCTCTTCCTCTCCCGCCGCTGTCCTCGCCCCATCAGAGAGAGCCGCAGGCCTCTGCTGTCGCCTAGTAGTTCCCTGTCACAAAGGGATGCCACGGCTTACCGACCTGTCTGTCAAAACCAAAGATGTCTGGGAAATCCCTCGAGAATCCCTGCAGTTGATCAAGAGACTGGGAAATGGGCAGTTTGGGGAAGTATGGATGGGTATGCCGAGACTCAATTACTCTATTACTAGCTTTCTCGTTTGGGGAAGTCCCAAACATCAAAGATGGAAGGTGAAAATAAAGACTTTTTGGCCAGGAAGAGAATATGAATTACGAATAATTTGGATTTTGATTTCAGAATTCTGGTTAAGATTGGCAGATGGCTCAAATGATACTATTATATGAGCCTCAATTCATAAACCAGGAAATGGTACAAGGAATATTCTAGCCTGCACCAAAGGCCTCCATTTCCAACTGCAAACGTTGGTAGAATGAACAGTGTCGCCCTAAAGGGCCCGTCACCTCCCATCTTTTCTAGTGCATGCATGATTATGGATTATAAGGACTGTGTTTTCTTTATTAATTCCCTTTCCTGTAGAGAAAGCTGATGGTTTGTGTTTTAACTTAACTGTGATTGCATCGAGTTGTACCCCACAAACTTCTGGATTGTCTAAAGATGCTTGGGAAGTTGCACGTGATTCCCTGTTTCTGGAGAAGAAGCTGGGTCAGGGGTGTTTCGCTGAAGTGTGGCTTGGTAAGGCAGAGGGCACATTTTGTTTTGGCTGCATCTCAAAGCCAGCTAAAAGGCGATTTTGAACAAACACACACACAGCTGGTGGGACCAAGATGCTTGACCTGGATGGCTAGATGGGCACAAGCCATTCAGGTTATTCCCTTCCATTCTGCTTCTTGTGGTTAATTAAGGCACACAGAACAGAAAACCAGTACAGTAAGAATGATGTTTCCTCTTCCTAAGACGTGGGAAGGTAAGATTCTACAGATGGACTAATGTAGGAAAAGACCATGGGCTTTTTTCCTCAGTAGCCTGGATTTGAATCTTTCCCAGCTGATTGACCATGGGCATGGGGCTTATTTCATCTCTTTGAACCTCAGTTACCTCATCTGTAAAACTGAAATAATACCTACTTCATAGGATTACCTTGAGGGTGATATGGCATAGTATATCTCCATGGCAAATGGCAGGTACTCAGTAGACACTCGTTCTTCTCTCTTAATTTGGTTGTCTTTGGTCAGGCCAACTTCTCTGGCCTTCCCCACTGCTTTAAAACACCCTGAAACATCTGTCAATAAGGTCATGTTGCTGCTTATGGAATCCTGCCTCTTACTTTCTTAGGTTAAATTAAAAGCAACATTATTTAAAAGCAAAAGCATAGGTTGGTACCTGTTGATTTGTGTGGGTGTAGGTACTTAGGTGTGATCTGCATTAAAAGATTTAATGCAGTTAAAGCACTTAGAATGGAACTTGACAACTAGTAAGTACTACATATAGAGAGAGGGAGAGAGACACACACACACCCCCTCAGACATACACATGGATGAGTGTATGCATATGCCATTATAGTAAGTATTATCATTATTAATATAATCGCTTTCCGAGTCAACTTATTGTGTCTGTCTCTATCTGGAACCTAACTCTCATGTTGTATTTATATGGCCTTACACTCCCTTATCCACCCAATTTATAATTAGATTTGTGAGTCCTAAGGATTTCAATACAGTCATTCATGAAATCAGGAAAAATTAAACTCTGTACGAAAATTTATTTTCAAACATTATAGTTACCAATTTTAAATCATTACACATGCTGTTATGTTTTCCCCTGACTGTGAAACATCATGTTGAGGTAGTTCAGGATGAGGATGGAAGGTTATCTAGGTAACCAGGTGATATTAGAGAGGATAATCTCACTGTTAAAATTTCACGGGTGCTAAAACACTCACACAGACCACTTACCAGTTTTCAGATTTCCCATTTATTTTTAGTGATCAATTTTCTATAAGATTTCAATGAACTCTTTTTTAAGCCACTTATCCTTTGATAATTTACATTTTTATAGGTTGCATGTTGTGATTATATGAACCATGTTTTTAACAGGGTAACAAGACTTGTTGCAATTTATAGAATTTTTTAGTTCTAGGATTAATTATATTAAGTATAAAGTTAATTTAAACCAGCCTTCTTTTCCAAATAGAAAACAATATAATCTAACTCAGTAGATTTTTCAGTTTACCTTATAGTTTTAATTCAAAGTCATAGGACTAATAATGAATACACATAGGATTTAATGGTTTGTTTTTTTTTAATTTTGGTGCTAAAAGAGACTGGAAAGATAATCCAGTTCCATTTCTATATTTTACAGATGAGGTAAATGATGAGGATCATAAACCAGGCCCACCTCTGAAACTCCTAGATTATTTTACATATGTGAAGTTTTAAATATTTCTTTTCCCTCTTAGCTGCTGTTTAATTTTTCCAGTCTAGTAGAAATCATTGTTCTTGTGGCTGACCATCAGTAAACTTGAGGAATTTTCTTTTCCTGGTTGAAGTATCGGCAAGTAGACCAAGAGCTTCTTGCCAATACTTCTCAGCACATTTAGCTCAACTTCTCAAGGACTCAGTCAAGTAGCTCATCCCTGGCTGACAACTGAAAGTCTAGAGGTAATTTCCAAACTTCCTTAGTGTGATGTCATATATTTTAAAATGGCACACCCCAGAAAATAGGACTTAATGTCATTTCTTCCATGCTCATCCTCCTGTCTAAGGGACGGCTATTGGATGGACATTGAAGGCCAGTCCTGTTCTAACCCCTAGACACTCATCCTTATAAAGTATCCAGAAAGTACTAGTGATCTAATGTACTACATGATAAGTAAATATAATTAACATCCTGTATATTATCTATGAAAATTGTTTAGGGGATAAATCCCAAGAGTTCTCATCACAAGAAAAAAATTTATTTGTATTTAATTTTGTATCTATCTGAGATGATGGATTTCACTAAACTTAACTGTAATAGTCACTCCATGATGTATGTAAATTAAATCATTATGCTTTACAACTTAAACTGATACAGTGCCATATGTCAATCATATCTCAAAAACTACTAGAAGGAAAAAAAAAAATGAAGTATCCAGAGCTTTTGATACAAATTTGTGATCACGTGGCTGAACCAGAAAAGGAAAGTGATATATATCAAAATACAAAAAAATTTTAAAGAATTGTAAAACCATGATATAGCCTGTAAATAAACACATTTTTTCCTATTGAAAATACTTGACAGAGTCCTTGCATTTGATTGTCTTTGTTCAACAACAACAACAACAAAACTCTATTAAGTTTTCTTTAAACTTAAAATCTAACTTTATACAAATAGCTATTCATTAAAAAAGTTTTTTTCCCATCCAAAGAGGATCCTTGGTTTGACTTAATATTGTGGGGTATCTGCAGGTACCTGGAATGGAAACACAAAAGTAGCCATAAAGACTCTTAAACCAGGCACAATGTCCCCTGAATCCTTCCTTGAGGAGGCGCAGATCATGAAGAAGTTGAAGCACGACAAACTGGTCCAGCTATACGCCGTGGTGTCCGAAGAGCCCATCTACATCGTCACCGAGTATATGAATAAAGGTTGGACTGGGCCTCTCGGGCTCCCCCTCACAGGGACCTGCAGGCTTATCTCAGGGAGGGGAATGGAGCTGCCTGCCTGCTTTTTCCCTCCTTCCTCCATGAGTCAAGCATTCTTTGTCAGGAAGCATAAACTATGTGCTCACTGGCAAAAACGTACGAACAGTGACCTTGAGTTTGACCCCCAGATTCCTTTGCATGCTTTTGCACATGTCAGGATTTCCAGCTCCTCTCCATAATTGAAGTAATTCATTTTTAGTATCAGAATGATCAGTGCATGCATGTGTAGTCGTGTCTGACTCTGCAACCCCATGGACTGTAGCCCACCAGGCTCCTCTGTCCATGGGCTTTTCCAGGCAAGAACACTGGAGTGGGTTGCCATTGATACAGAGGGCTATAAAAGTTTGCTGTTATTTGGAATGCCACAGCTCATGTTAAAAATTAAACTTTTTCAAACAAAGACATGAGGCTATATAGTTTTCAGGTATTCATCTCTTCTGCCTCATTCCCACTACCTTTGTCTGTCTTGAGTCCCCTACTCAAGACACCACAACCTTGACCATGTTGGAAACCCTTATCAAGGGTGAGGTTTTTTTAATCACATCAGTTCAAAACTTATTTGTTTTGCAGTAAAATTTTGTTTGAAAATGCTTTTTTGTGTACAGAAACATAAAAGTAAAAAATTGTGTTATGAAAGGTTTTGTGGCATAGCTTAGCCATCTTAATAATAAATTACTTTCTTACACATTGTTTAAAAATTAAATGTTTCTGCAAGGCTGAACAATTAACATCGGGCACTGAGCTCTGGGTTAAGTTTAGCCTCCATCTTTTTTCAACATCTTTTTTTTTTCTTCAGCTCTCTTCTTAAACATCTGATGTAGAAAGACATGCTTTTAAAGAGCACATTATATTCTCATTCTTTTTCTCTCTCTCTTTGTCTTTCTAATCAAAGCAATATTGTTGGGGATAAGACCACAGATCACTTTGTTTTGGAAAAACAGATGAACCAAACAAGAAACAGCCTTAAAAGGCAACACATTGTACATCAGATGACACCAGAACAATTTTTCCCTTTCCACGTACTTTCTATTAAAATATATTTGGAATTATTCTCTGGCACATTGTTTGTCCTTTGTATTTGGTTATTTGGTAAATAACTTTGTGATTAAAGCATGAAAAAAAATACCAGTGATCACATGAACCTCCAGCCTCTGCCCATGATTGCTTCAGCCCCAGCGTTCATTCTGAGCTCCTTAGGCGGAGTCATCACACTGGCTCTGAAGCTGCAGCCTTTGGTTTCAGGTATCTTTCAAGGCCTGATTGGCCATGATCTAATGTGGGGAGCCACCTACCCCAACCCTGTATTCCTCAGATACCCTTTTCTTGATTTAAAAATCTGTCAATAAGTTGAGTCACTGATTGTACACTTTACTATATGTCGGAATCACCTAATACAGGGGTCCCCAAGCTTTGAGAGCTAATGCCTGATGATCTGAGGTGGAACTGATGTAATAATAATAAAAATAAAGTACACAATAAATGGAATGTGCTTGAATCATCCCTAAAGCATCTACCACCCCCAAGTCCATGGAAAAATTGTCTTTAAAGAAGCTTGTCCCTGGTACCAAAAAGACTGGGAACCATAAGTTTCTGGGCCAAAACTCAATTCTGTAGATGTGGGATGGGTTCTGAGAGTTTGTGTTTCCAACTGGTTCCCCAGGGGTTGCCGTTCTTGCTGGTCCGGGACCTTGTATTGGGAACCACTCAGCTGGGCACTGTTTTCTCCACTTTACCCTTGAGGGGGGCTGATGGGGAATGAGATTGAAGTGGTGCAGCCTTTAATCTCATTTAAGGCTGCTTCTTATGACATCAAGTCCCGTTTCTTCTAGCTTCATTCCATTTTTGTTGCCCTTAGAATTGGAGTCACCAGTGTTTACTTTTAAAAGGTAAAACTTCAGCCTCCAGTGCATAGTTTTTTGTTTTTTTTTTCTGCCCAGTTTTTATGTGTGAACCTTTTTTTCACTGATGGTCTCATTTCATCTGATTACCTCAATCCTTCTAATAAGAAAACCAAATACAGCCCTTCATTGGGAATTTTGACCTTTCAAAGGAAATCAAAATGACTTTTATGTTTTGTTCATAGGAAGTTTACTCGATTTCTTGAAAGATGGGGAAGGAAGGGCTCTGAAATTACCAAACCTTGTGGACATGGCAGCACAGGTAGGCTTTCGATTCCTGCCTTACATTTACCAGCGAGTGAGCACGCAGAGCCACGTGTAATGCGCACTTTTCGGTCTACGCAGGTTGCCGCTGGAATGGCGTACATCGAGCGCATGAATTACATCCACAGAGACTTGCGGTCGGCAAACATTCTCGTGGGGAATGGACTAATTTGCAAGATCGCCGACTTCGGATTGGCCAGGTTGATCGAGGACAATGAGTACACGGCAAGACAAGGTGGGCGCTTGAATGAGGAAGGCTCGCGATCCCATCCTGCACAGCCCTTCCTCCTCCTTCCCTCCCTTCCTCCTCCTTCCCTCCCTTCCTCCAGAAAATATTTGGAATGTCATTCTTCAGCTGGGTTTTTCCTTCTTGATCTGGCAGGAATCTGACCACACTGCAGATGGGAGACTGTAGTGGGTTCAGTTGGTGGATGAGATGTTGCTTTTTTCATGCGCGAGTGTCCACTGATGTCCTCCTGGCTTGTGCCATTCTGGTGCCTGCATCCAGGCTCGGGACCCTCTGGCTTTCCAGGAGAGGGTGTGGAAGGCCAGGAGAGCAGTCAGGAAGCCGCTTATCATTCCGTCAGAGTCTCAGCCAAAACAGAAGGCACTCTCATTGGAGAATTTAATAAAGGAGTTATTTGCGACAGCGCAGGCAGGGTTTAAGAAAACCAGCAGGGCGTGATGTGGCCTCCCAGAGCTTGTAACAGCACCAGAACTAAGAATGAGCAGCTGTGCGTGGAGACCACCGCTGGCTGAGACAGGCCTCTGGGGAAGTCACGCCCAGGCTCACTCTTCAGCCCTCCTGCCGGTCTCCTGGCAAGCCCAACTAGAGCCAGCAGTCAGAGGAGCCACTGACAGTCCAGATGGGCCCCGAGAAGGGAGAAGATAGGTAGAGAAGGGATCTGGAGGGCCAACAGGAGAGAACAAGAGTCACTCGAAAAGCTCCACTTCCTTGAATCATCCCCCTCCATTCCACCCTTTCATTTATAGAAATCAGCCTCCAGATAAAATACATCTCAAACCAACAGCAACTCCAGTGGGACTACTTTTCAGGTTCTTCTAGAGTACTAGATAGGGGAGAAGGAATTCCCAGGGTTACTTCCTTTCTTCCAGAACTTTACACAGTGGTCAGAGGGTAAATGTGTGGAATTAAGTGTGCAGTTTGCAATGGAACATAGGCTCCTCATGGTGAACATAACATGTCTTAAGGAAGGGGGGTCAGCTTCATTGTTCTTCTTAACCAAAGCCCAGTCATTCTGAGCAAGGCTGAGCAATGACTGGAATAGGTTACAGGGCGGTGTTATCTCCTGGAGGTTATAATAGTTAGCTCTGCACTTCTTCTTTCTCGCCTTCTTTTTTAATTCTTTCATTTCATGCCAGTTCTTCCCTCCTTTTATCCTTCTTGGCAGTCTCAAGTGATGAGGGGGAAAAAATGCTAAACTAAGACCCCCGCCTCGTACAGATACCGTCCAAAGGCTAAATTACATGTCGGTCAGACAGCTCGGCTATTTGAATTTCCCCAACATGTGGCAGTTCTTGTCCTGGAGCCAAAGGCCGACACATCGAGCATGCCCATTCATCACACACATCCACATGTGCATATGCACACGTGCACACGCACACACACACACACAGTGCAGGGCCAGATGGTATGCCGTATCACTAATCAAAGGCACGTGGGCAGCTTTGATTGGCGCTGCACTCTAGAGAGGACTGTGGGCACAATTTTGAGTCAAGGTGAGCTGAGAGGGTCTGAAGTGCCCCCGGGTCTTAGACCTGGCCCTAAATGAGAGAGTTTACCCTGAGGCAAACCTGTCAGATCCCAGCTCACAGACCTAGAAGGACAGGCGAGCGGGTGAAGGTTGAGAGACATGAATCTTTGGTTTAGGAAGGGGTGAGTCATGTCAGCATTCTTCCGTGTGTGTGTTTTGGGGCTGGAGGAAGCAGTTCAGGATTTGTTTCTCCCATTCCCCCCAGGCTCTGGACTGTCTGGAATTTGTTGTTAGCACCCTTGAGTCATCAATAAATGAGAACGTTGCAGGGCCTGAAGCCTGAGCATGCTTGCAGGGGTGCTGTTGACAGGGCTGGGTGTTTAGTTCATGGGGTGAGATGCCCAGACTGTGGCCCTGCATGATTGGCGTCTGGGGGAAGGCACGTCAGGAGCCCTCGCTGCAGTCCCCTCAAAGCGCTCTGCTGCTGTGGAACAGGGCTGTGCGGCTGCCACAACCCCAGGCCTCCCGTCCTGCCTTCCTCCCGATTGTCTTTCTGGTGGTGTCCTCTCCACCTCCATCACCTTCCCAGATGTTGTCCTGATGCCCTTCAGAGGGTCAGCTTCACACCCTTAATTTCCAAACAGAATACTCCATCCTTCCCTCTTCCAATTCTTTTTTCTTCTCTCTTCCCTTTTACAAGTATCTTCTGTGTGCTAAGTCGCTTCAGTCATGTCCGACTCTTTGCAACCCTATGGACTAGAGAATTAAACTGGGGAGAAAAAAGCAAAGACTGGGCCCCTGGGATTTGCCAGGAGAATAAAAGAAATGTTGCAACAGAGGACAAAGAAGGAGCGGGGGTGTTTATAGGAAACCTACCCAGTGCCAGGTCCAAGTGGGCAAATGTGAGGAGTGGAGTGGGAAAGATAGATACAGGCTCAGAGAGGCTGAGTGACAGACAAAGTCACACAGCTAGTCAAAGGGCAGAGGCAGGATTTGGATTCAGGCATGGCTGGTCCTGTCGCATTCACCCTCTTATGCTATGCTGACTGCCTCTCATCAGAACAATGATTGAAAGAAGAGAAAAATAAAAAATTGAGAGGATTGGTCATAAGCTCCTTTTCCCCTTTATTTTATAGAAGCGCTTTTAAGAGTCACCTTCTAAAGTGCATGTGAGGGGAGTTGGAAGACCTTCATCTGCCAGCTCCAGGTCAGCCCAGCTGTTTACAGGACACCTCTGGGGGTCTGCCCTGTGCCCAGGCCACTTTATGAGGCAGGAAGGGCCCAGTATGTATCCACTGGCGTGCTCTGCAGATGGCATGCGTGCCTCATGCTGAAGTTTCTGCAGGGAATTAGTCAGTTCTTCCAGACAGCTGCTCCGTGTGCCTGAAAATATTTACAAGTCCGGTTTTATGTTCCCCACAGGCCTCAGGCAGGCCGCATCTTGTTTATGGAAGTGTGGGCAGTATTGAGAAGCGTGTGCTGATCACAGGTATTTTCAGACTATTGTTTCTCAACACAGTGGTGAGGTTCCCATCTAAGGGCTCGCTGAAGTGTCTCTCCCCTCCTCCTATCTGGTGAATGAGCTGGCATTTCCCCAGGCACCTGCAGGACTGGATTTGGGACCTGAGTTAAACAGCCGCTCCTGAGTTCCTTTGTCCTCCCCTCCCTGCCCTACTGGATTGTAAGCGGCAGCCCCGTATCAGGGAGAAGGTCAAGACCAGGCCCAGAGCTGGGGAGGGTGGTCCTCTGCCAATAGCATTCTGGAAGCAACTAGCAATCATTTGGTATCACTCATTTTCTTGCCTCTGCATGTCCCCCAGTGACAGCAGTTAGGTCTTCTTCTGTCCAATCTGGATCTCCCAAGTAATGGCAACCATCATTATTCGAGTGCCCTCAAAGTGAAGGGGCTTTGATAGGAGCTCCTGAGTGAAAGAAGCCAAAGACTGAACCGGGGCAAGCTGCCAGCATGGAGTCAGATGAGATCTGAAACCCACCCCTGTCACCCACCAGCTCTGGGGCCTTGGGCACATTGCCTAACTTTTCCACACCTTTGCTTGCTTATCTGTAAAGTGGAAACATACTTTCCCTGTTTTGTGCTTTTGTTTTTGCAAAGATTAAGTGAAACAGCACATGTGAATTGTTTAGCACAGTACCTGGCATGTAGCAACTGGTAAACAAAAAGGACTCTTGTTATTCTGTTCTGGACAAGACTAAGTTCTTGGGGAATAAACAAATTCCAGATTGGCCACAGACACGTGGAAAGGCTCAGCCACCATCCAGGAAAGGGAGAGAGGGATCAGAGCTAATTCCCTGTGGTCAGATATGAGTGGTCATGATGATGCAGTTGCCAGCAACAGGCATGAGTGAGTCAGGAAGAAGGTTTTCTTTTCCAAGAACAAGGGTGAGTTTGGTTTGGTTTGGGATTTGTTGAGGTTGAGGTAGTTGTGGCGGTACATCCGAGTTTGATCTCCAAGCCCAGAGAGGTCAGTGGGGGTGCCCTCACCTCTGAGCACTCCTCCCCACATCACCACCCCTCGGCCAACCATGGCTTCTCACCCCCATGCTGCCTGCACCCTCCCTTGAGGTCTGATCATAGCCCCTCCTGCCACCAGTTCCCCAGAGGTCATGCAAGAATTCCTGAAAAAAATTTTCTTGAAAAAATGTTTCTTCCTGAGCTTTAGGAAGCTCAGTGCTGACTAATAACTGATTTAAACCTAACAAGCTCATATAGACCTGGCTTACGTATCAGAATGATTTGCTTTTATGGACACATTTTTTTTTATTGAGTCATAATATATGTACAATAAAATGAATAAGTCTGAAGTGTACAACTCAGGGAATTTTTACATATGGGTGTGCCCTTGAAATTGCCCACAGATGAAGGTACAAACATTGCCAGCCCGCTAAATACCTCCTCATCCCCTTCCAGACAGTCAGCATTCCCGAAAGTAGCCACTGTTTTACCTCTGTCACCAGAGATTCCTTTTCCCTGTAACTGATCTTCGTATAAACAAATCATTCAGTATCAGTCTTCTGTGTCTAGTTTCTTTTGCGCCATAGTGAGATTCATAAAACAATGTTGCTGCATAAAACACCAGGTCTTTATCCTTTTCTTTGCTGAGTAGTATTCCATTTACAGATAGATCCACATCCACTCTCCTGGTATTTCTGACTGGGACACTTTATGAAATTAGCTGCCGTGGTGGTGGTCATGTCCTCCTATCTTCTGGGTATAGTTCTAGGAGTGGAATTGTTGGTCTTAGGACAGACCTGTACTGCCCAGCAGGCTTTGTGGCCTTATCTTTAACGATAGAATACACAGGCCCTGTGTTGCATAGGTGTTTTGCTTCTCTTTAGGCCGCTAAGGCAGCATGGTGAGGCTGTGGAAGCTGTGGCTGGCAGTCAGGAAGCCCGAGTTTGAACTAGCTATCTCTTACAAGGTTGCTGTGTCCCCAGGCAAATCAGTTAACCTTTCTGAGCCTCATTTTTTAGCATCCGTAAAATGGAGATAATAAAAATAATTACCTCACATAATTAGTGTGAGAATTAAATGGACTCTCTATAAAAGCTGTTGGAGGGTTGTGAAATATAAACCATTCTTGTAACCTGAACTTTTTGTGTGTGATGTACATTTGCCTTGAAAGAGGTCTTTATTTTCTTAACTAAAAATTCTTTTTAAGGAAAAAGCTAGTAAGGAATAGTAAAGAATAATTATTCTTGTAAGAAAAATAATATATTTTGTTATTTTACAGCCAATTCCATTGGTCTGGGCAGGTGCCATTTGGTTTATGTGCATGCCCAAGGGCCCCTCTGCACACAGCTGGGAGTGGGTGGTCTACTCACCAGCCTCTCCAGCAGAGTTTCGTTTTTTTCTCAGATTTGCCTTCTCTGTTGAGAACTATCCCTACCTCCATTATTTTTGATCTTGTCAAGTCTGAACATCTGATGGACATTCTCAGCGGTGTCACTGATGGTTGCACATGCGTGTGTGCACGTGCACACCCACATGCATGTGCAAATATGTGTTCCAAAGATGGCAGGGACTGGACTGGTTTAGAGTATGACCCATGAAATCAAGTTATCCTGATGTGAGTATTAGCAACACTGCTAATGAGTTGTGAGGCCTTGGATGAATTACTTAACCTCTCTGAGCCTTTATTTCCTCCTCTAAAAACAGGGATGATAATAGTTATCTGTATCAGAGAATTGTTGTATGGCTTCCCTGAGAACATACAGAAAACACTTAGCACAAAGCAGATGCTGAGCTGACAGTTGTATAATTTTAGTTACTAGTAGTAGCAATAGTAACATCACTACTGTTGATCCACTGGGGTGTTAATAGTGTTCTTTCTCCCTTTCTCCCTTACACACACACACACACACTCTCACTCTCTCTCTCTTGGTCTTTCCCTACCCCCTCCACAGGGTCTCCCACATGTGTGCACGCGCGCGCACACACACACACACACACACACACACACACACACACACACACACACACATACACATTCTTGGTCTTTCCCTACCCCCTCCACCAGGGTCTCTCGCAAAAAGGACCTGCCTATTTAACCCTTTCTTCTCCTGATTTGAATCATCACAAAGATGGGAACTTAGAGTTGCTCTGTATTTTAGGTTTATTTGGGGTTTGGGGGTTTTCTGGGGTTTTTCAAGGTCTAAATTAATGACAGGATCATTGCTGAGAAAGCAAATGTCAAAGCCCCATTTAATCTTTGGATCTTTGGAATATATGGAAACAGGCATTTAGGACTTTGTATAAAACCTGCTGTAGGTTTAGGTTTATGTATTAAATAGAAGAAAAATACGTCTATTCAAATGAGGGTTTAGGTTGAATAGATTATTATCTGAAGGAAAATTCCCATATAAATTAGACTGCAAAGAATTCATAATTGTTGCAGTTTTCATGTTAATTATTTCATGTTAAAAAATTGTTGCTGCATAAATTAACACATTCTTTCATGAGAACATATTTTAGAAAGATTTGTTACTTTAATAACTCTTTGTGTATTAGAAATCCCAGATGCCTGTACTAATTAAATATAATCAGATTTTGGATTCAAAAAGCACAGTAGCCATTTAACACAAACAAGCAGGCAGCTAGGTTGACAAACACAGTCAGGAAGAAGCAGATCCCCGTTTCTTTCAGATTTTGTATTTCACCATTCAGAACTGTGAATTCAATTCCTGTCCTTCCTTTGTACTGCCACGACTGGGGATTATCAGACTCAGAACGCCAGCTTTCCAGCTCAAGGGCTCCTGCAGAATTATTAATCAGCCTCTTCTGAGGCCTCTGTAATCCGAAGGCAGATCAAGGCTGATCTCGCCGCGAGATGCCCTCCCTGCTCCCGCCGGCACATGCGTTTCTTGTTCTCTGTCAACAACAGCATTGCCATTCCCACACAGTGTGCTGTGACCTGAACAGCAAATGTCAGGGGAGGAGGAGGGGGAAAAACCCTTTTAATTATTGAATTTAATCTAATTCTTCCCATGCTAGAGAAGCAAATCATCCTTTGACAAAAAGCAAACCCTTTCCAGCTCAGCTATTGTTTTAAGCACGGAGCAGGAAGCTCATTTGTTTGAACTGACCGTGCCGCTGGGCCTCGGTCAGGGTCGCGGGTCCCGGGGGTGTCTGCTGAGAGCCCAAGGCTCTCCCGGCAGAACTCCCTGCCCTCGGCCAGACCCTCCCAGCCCTCCTCCCTGCTGTTGCTGAGAGAGCTGCATGCCGGAGCCCAGCCTGGTTCCAATCAAGCCTCCCAGATTCTGAGTTTGGTGCACTTCCGTCACAGGCAGAGAGCGCCTTCATTTGTATTCCGCCCCCGGCGGCCGGGCTACCACCAGCTTTTCCGAGAGGGGCGCTTTGTTTATCTGCGCACCCACCGCGGAGCCCCGGGGCCAGGCTGGGGGGAGCGGTCAGGCTGCCCGAGAGAGGCTGATGGTGCGGCAGATCGTGTTTTCCTCGGAAAAGGGACGCGGGGCAAGCCAAAGACTAAAAGGAAAGGAAAACTCACCCCTGCCTCCCCCACTGTCTCTTTTAAAATTAAAACTGTTTTCTGGGAGGACATGGATTCATTCCTTCCATCCCCATAGCCTGGCTGCTCCCTGCCTCTGCACCTGGGGGGCAGAAGGGAGGGGACAGATGGGCCTGCTGTAAGCCCCAGTCACCGAGAGCTCAGCTTGTCTGAATATCTTTCCTCTTCTCTGCACTGGGCGGTCACGTTTTGTATTCCATATGGGTCGGTATCTCTCTCTCTCTCTCTCCCTCTCCCTCTCTCCCCCCGCCCCCCCATCCTTTGTGCTGTCTTGAGCAGAGCAATTTGGCAGTTGTTTCTGAATGGTCAGAGCAAGTCCTTGGTTTGTGCACCCACGTTCCTTGGTAATCATCAAGAAGGAAGCAGATGGTCACCCTCTGTGATTTTAAAGTGTGTAAATAGGAACTACAGACTGCCATCAAACATCAAGAATGTCACTTGACTTCCTTGTCTTGCTTTGCTGAGAGGAACTCCTGCGTTAGCATCATCCTGATAATCAAGGACAGCCCGTGCATGTGAAAGCTGTCCAGTGTTTTGGAGGAGGGTGCACAGCAGCACGGGGCTGGTCTCCCCAAAGGCACAGGCCGGGGCTGGGGGAGTGGTGTGGAAAAGCACCCCAAAGTGGTTATCGTCTTCTATACATCCTCTCTTCCTTCCATTTCTTCCTGACTCCCAACCAGACCCTTGATATGACCACCAGCTCTTTCCGAGCAGTATCTCCAACCCCAGTGTCCCTTACCGCCTAACAGGCTTTGTGACATGATGTCAGGCTGACCCAGGCCCACTGCCCCTGCTAGGGGTGACCAGATTCTTGAGATGATGTCTGTGTTGAGCTCAATTTCAGATGTGTGTTTTGACTTCAGTCTGAATTCTCACCACCCTGAACGGCAGCATACGGTTGCTTCCAGAGCACTACACGCAGCTTTCTTGCCTTTTGTTCTGGAGAAAAGACCACAGATACGGTCTCCATCATACCCAGAGTGTGAGTCAGAGATTTGGTCCTACCTTTGCCTTCCTTGTAGTTCTTGGAAAGCTGGAAGGATCATTGGAGTTATTCAACATTCTGGTGTTCTAGAACAGCAAGCAGGGGCCCTCCTTTCTTCAGTTCCACCCAAGATAATCACTTCCACAAGTCCCAACCACCTCCCCCCCCCCACACACGCACATACATACACACACATTCAGTCCTTCAGGCAAGTCTTTTTGTTTGTTTGTTTTTTGGCCATGCTGGTGGCATGCAGGATCTTAGTTCCCCAACCAGGGATTGAACCTGTGCCCCCTGCACTGGAAGCACAGTCTTAACCCCTGGACCACCAGGGAAGTCCCAGGCAAAGTCTTGCTGATGAATCTTAGATCTCCTCCCTGAGAGCAGGGGGACCAGACAGCATGATTTCAGGAGATGTTAGTTAATTTCATCCTTTGCTTTTGTGTTGCCAGTGAGAGTTCTCCTGGGTTGGCACTGGTCAACCTTGGGAGGAAGGTGATGGGGGAAGACAAGTGTCCTTCCCTCCCCTTCTGGCTCTAGGTTTGTAGAAGAAATGTCACTGGCTCCTTCCTGTTCTCCTCCATGTAAGGCACTCCCGCCCTCCCACAGTTCACTTGCCTTCCCATCCCTCCTCAACAGCAAGACACCAGGACCGGTGCCTTGCCTCCAGCCTCGTCCACCATCCTCCCAAGTGGCTGGGCTTGCTCCCCACTGTCCTATAGTTGTCCTGATTAGGCTTTTAATACACGCTGATGGATGTTCTACTCCTTCTTGTCTGGTCCTTGGCCTGGGGCTCCCCTTGAAACTTTGTTCATGCCTTTCAGCGTGACTATTCCTTCCTGGATTCAGCCACACCAGACTTTGGTTCAGTGCCTGGCTAAGCAGCCATCATGTTTACAGCATGTTCAGGCCCTGCCTCTGGTCCTGGGTTCTTGTCTTCCTCCGCCAAACTTGGTCCTCCTCCACCCACAACCTGGGGAGGATGGCCCTCCTCCCTTCTGCCACCTCCTTCCTTCTCTAACGCCCCACTGACCGTTATGCATTTCAAATAGAATAGCATCTCAGCCCATTGTTCCATTTACTTTTCCTTTTATGTTTTTTACACATGGTTCTAAAAACCTTACAAACCTAAAGTAGAAATTACAACAGAATGTGTCACCAGGAATAACTGGGAAACACACAGTTGTATTACTCCAGACACGTTTGGGAAATTCTGAATTTTGCTTGGGCATGTTTTATTGGGTTTGAAATCATCATTTTGTTTGAATAACCACAAAGTTCCAGGTCAGATCAGCTTTGATTTTACCTCTTTCACAGGATATCCTGTCCAGGTCCCACCTTGTGACCACCCCCTCTGCCCTGCCCCACACCCTACCAACCATGTAATCAGCTTCCTGTTATTGGCATAGATCATGCTTTCTTTTATTCTCCAGGGTAACTGTAAAGTTGAAGTACTTCACATTATTTAATATTGGATATAATAGCTTGCAGAGTTTGCTGCTTTATAACTAAAGAGGGTTCTGGATGGATCTTTGGTTCAAAAAAACTGTGTCTGTTGTTGATACAAATGCCTTTCTTCCTTACAGATGCTTTTAGGGCACCATTTGTATTCTCTGGAGGGAGGGTTTGGCTGCTGTTATTCGGCACTGTCTTTGACTTCTCCACCTAGGCCCAAGTTTTTAGCCAAAGGGGATATTTTCAAGGCTATGGAATTTGCCTGGTCACCATTAGGAAAAAAAAAAAAGGCCTGAGAGTCCAGCTCTCCAGTAAGAGCTGATAATATGAGCTGGGCCCCACCCAGGCCTGTCCTGGTCCCTGCCTGGAGCTCCAAGAAGAATAGAGGGTCCCATTGCAGCACCCCGTGTGGCCGCCCTGTGTGTGTCCTCTTTCCCTTGCTCCTGAGCCCAGAGCCACAATTAGCTCTGTTGGGTTTCTCCGTGAGCTCTGTCCCCAGCTGCCTGGAATGTCCTAGGGCAGGAGGCGGCTCCCGCTTGGTTTCCCAGGAGTGCGCCCAGCTGTGTTGGGGACTCCTGGAGGCTGAGTGAGTTCTCTGTGATTGACTGCTGAGTGTATGGGCTTTTCTTCGTCCTCTTTCCCTCTCCTGAAGTTTGGAGAGCTTTGGCTGGCCTGATGCAACTCAGTGCCTTTGCATTAAGATCCAAGGAAGATACTAGCTAGCATTGATTTAAATATTGTGAGGTGCCAGATGCTGTGCTGAGCCCTTTGCATTATTTGTAATTCTCATCACAACCTTGTGAGATCCCAGTTTACAGACAAGGAGACTGATACTTAGCAGGCTTTTAAATGGTCACCCAGCAAAATCAGTGTGCATACCCAGGTCTACCTAACTCTGGGACTCCTTTCCCTAATGACTGTCTTGAGCCTTCCAGAAATGACCACTCCAGCCCAGGCCACAACTGGGCCTCTTTGCATTGTCACAAAAAATATTTGCTCCCTCTTTTCTGGCTGACTTTCACACCCTCAGTGCAGGGGGCAGACTGGAAAGTGAAAGTCCCTGCGGCCTTCAGTTGAGCATCTGAAATGCCGCCACCGAGGGCCTTAATGCACCAAGATGCATAAAGTACTGTAACTGAATCAAGTAAGAACTGTTTCTTTTTAAGATGGAAGAAAGCAGATTGCCTAGCCCGAAAGGACCTTCATTCACTTGATCGGAGCCTGGGAGGTTGGGATGAGCCACCCTGACCTAATGAAATTTAGCTGGTCGTCCTGTTTCCACTTAAAAACCAAGAGCCTTCGGTCAGACTGTCCTGGAGTGCAGTGAGGAGGCTCTTATTCCTATAACTCTAAGGGTGAAAATTTGTTCTGTAGCTGTATTGTGTCACTGTTTTTTGTTTGGCTTGATTAAATTTGTGTAAAGGAAGAGAATCTCTGTGGCCATCAGAGTGTTGGAGAAATTGCTAGGTTGACCCTTTAACCAATTAAAGCATTTATTGAGCAGTTGCTGTTTAACCAGCCTTAGGCAAAATACTGTGAAGGAAGAGCAGCATAAAACATGGGCTCCAGCCTCAAATGATCTCCGTTCTATTTAACGAGAGGCAGAATAACTAGGAGAGAGACATACTGGAAACAGGATGTGGCAGTGATGGTTGAGTGTTTGGGCTCTGGAGCCGGACTCCCTTGGTTCAAATCCCAGCTCCACCATTTATGTGCGTCCTTTGGCCCATCGCTTTACCTGTGTTCAGTTTTCCTGTCTGTAGAACAGGGCTGTAATCGGTATCTGCCTCGTATGGGTAAAGCACTTAGCGTGATGCTTGCCACTTATCAAGCACTCAATATATGCTTAGCTGTTGTGGGAGCTTCTAACGTCAAACTTTATTAAACTTCTTTATCACACTGGCTCCAGGAGCATGGGTGAGCTCAGTGAAGACTGGAGTAGTCACAGGTGACTTGATGAAGCAGGTGGGGCTGGAGCTGAGCAAGCTTTAGCTAAGCAGATAGAAGGAGAGACAACGTTTAGAATATGTTAATGTAGAAGAGGCAAGTTCATGATCATGCCAAGTGCAGGGTACAGGTTACAGGAAAGCAAACTAGACTAGATTTAACTATGGGTTTGGGGCAGAAAGAACCAAAGTTGAATAGATATGTGGGTCCTAGGAAACTGGGTGGGAGATTTTGACTTAATGCAGTGGGGAATCCACTGTGTGGTTGTGGGGGAGGCTGGTATGGACGTTATGAAGCTGAGGCTTAAAATTATTAATTGGAAAAACAATGAGCCGAAGGCTGGGCACCATGGCTCGAGGTCTAAACAGGGATGAGGTCCTAAATCGAGTTTTGGCAGAGAACTTAAACAGGAAAGGGAAGGTTTGAGAGGCTTGTCAGAGAGGGAAGCAAGAGGCCTTAGTGATGGCTTAGATAGTGGGTTTAAGGAGAAGGAGAAGTCTCAGCCAGCTTTCAAGTTTTTTCACCTTGAAGCCTGGCAGAGTGGGGTCTGATTCTCAGAAAAGGGATACTAAAAAAAAGAGCCTCTGTTTGCTTCCTAGAATATTAAAGTACAAATCAACTTTGTCAGCCATCTAGGAAAATTTTCCACCTACAAGAACTTCTTTTATAACAAACTGTCTTATTCATAGTAAAATGATTTAATGAAAAATAAATTTAGATTCATAGTTGCCACATTTGAGATAAAGTTGGGGCATCCTAGAGGCTTTGTCCCTTAGACATTTGCAAATCGGGAACCAAGGCTTCAGATGAGAGACAAAGTTTCTCCAGTGTTTCCCTCCCTGTTCACACAAAAATGCTGGGCAGGGTTAATCCTGAGAGAGGCGTGTTTCCCCAGGGAATGAGCAGAGAGAAGGGTCTATAGCACTGAGACCTCTGAGACACTTAGAGAGAGGGAAACTGAGGAGGAACCTACAGCAGAGACAAGAGAAATGCCTAGAAAGAAAGGAAGAGCATCAGGGAAGAAACTCAAAAGATTGCTCGTTTCTCATAGGAATGTTTGAGCTTTACCAAGTGTTGGAGTGTGCCAAGTTCTACTCCTCTGCTCCTGAGGTGATTCCTATTACTCAAATGTGAATTGAAGTGAAGTCACTCAGTCGTGTCCGACTCTTTGCGATCCCATGGACTGTTGTCTACCAGGCTTCTCTGTCCATGGGATTTTCCAGGCAAGAGTACTGGAGTGGGGTTGCCATTTCCTTCTCCAGAGGATCTTCCTGACCCAGGGATTGAACCCAGGTCTCCCGCATTGCAGGCAGACGCTTTACCCTCTGAGCCACCAGGGAAAAGTATACTAAAACAGCACAAACGTGACTAGCGCCACGAGGTAAGCAAGCGTGACAGAAGTGACAGTAAACACGTCGTCAGCCTGATTGTTGGTCACTAATAGCCATGGGCCTTGAAATGTCATGATGCTTTTCAAGAGTTTTGAAAAGTCAAAGCACTTTTCACGTTCTGGCTCATCGTAGATCATTCTCTAGGTAATGATGTGTGACTTACGTGTTTTAAAGACAAGGAAAGGGTGGGGGAGTGCTCACAGCCCCCAGTGGGTCCCCACCACACCAGAAGGAATCCAGAGTCCTTAGTGTAACCTGCAGCACCCCATGGCGTCTGTCCTTATGGCCCATCTTATTCTTCTTTATGGCCCTTGTCTCTGTCTGACATATAAAGGTCACTAGTTTATTTTATGTCCTTCCCAAGCTAACCCGCAAGCCCCCTGAGAGTAGGAGATTGCATTCACTGTGGTCTGCCCAGCACTACAGACCGTGCCAGGTACATGGGAGACTCCAGGAGAGAGAGAACAAAACTAGTCCAGCAAGCGTGGGGTCTTTGGTTGTCTTGCAGATAAACTTTGATAACTGAATAAATCCACAGCTCTCTCCTTTCTCTTACTTAAAGCATGGATGGTTATTAACCATATTCTGAAGACTAGTGAGGTTGAATGATTGCTATCCAGTCACCTGCTTCCATCCCAGTTTATTGAAAAACTGATTTTTTACTTTCTTTTGCTGTGATCGCTCTAAGGCCTCTGGCTACCTTGCCTCTCTGTGGGTCTAACCTCCCAGCTGTAGCCCTAGGCCCATCAGAGAGCCAAATCCAGGATTCCTGCCGTCTCAGACAGCTTTACTCTGACCCAAAGGTTTCTGAACACACTTCATTTGTAACTAAAAATCTGGGTTTTCCAGGTGGTTTTGTTTCCTTAGCATGTGACCGATGCTTTTCTACTGTAGTTGACAGTTGTTAAACCCTTCAAAGGGCATCCAGATGGTGATAGACAGGGACACTGGTCACTGAGGACAAGGCGAGGACTCGCCAGAGAGGGGGGAACTGATTATAAGCCCTATAAGGAGCCACAGTTGTTCCACCAGAAAGGGAACGCTGAACAGGTTAACCAGTGTCCAGTTATTCATTCAGCACCTCCTTAACTAGTGCCTTCTGTAGAGCTGGCGCTGGGCTCTGTACTGTACACATGGTGGCCATCCAGAGACATGTACCAGCCCCCAAGGACAGTCTCTGTCCATGGAGAGAAATGCACTTTCTGACAGCTTACATGTTCAGTGCATTTGAGTCATAACAGCCACAATGAACCAGACACCCTGGCAGCACAGAGCTAGGGAACCTGCCCCAGTCTTTGTGCTCAGGCCAGGGCTCCCCAGGCAGAAACACTCAGGCCAAGAACAGAGAAGGAGTGGGAGTTAGCCATGGGCAGGAGTGGGGTGGGACTTGCAGCAAAGAAAATGGCCTGACCAAGGCCCTGCAGCAGGAAGGACAGTCAGAGGGGACCTGGGGGAGCAGAGGAGGGGAGGCCCAGGATTATAGGAGGCTGGGGAGTGGGGAGCAGGGGCCAGATTGTGGGGGGAGACAACTGGAAGGGATTGCGGGGGAGGCCAGTGGCAGGGAGCCAGTGGGGACTGGAGTGCAGGTGTGAAGAGGGACAGACACCTCCACCGGTGTGAGATCAACTCAGTATGGACTGTGATAAGGCAGCAGAGGCCAGAGATGACTCTGTGAAGATCTGTGATGCTCCTTCTCTAAGTAGGCTCCATGCTGGGCTCTCTGGGTGGCACTAGTGGTAAAGAACCCCCTGCCACTGCAGGAGACACAGGTTCGATCCCTGGATTGGGAAGATCCCCTGGAGAAGGGAATGGTTACCCACTCCACTATTCTTGCCTGGAGAATCCATCATGGACAGAGGAGCCTGCTAGGCTACAGTCCGTGGGGTCTCAGAGAGTTGGACACAACTGAGCAACTAAGCACAGAGCACAAATACTGAACAAGGACACTGAGAGTTTCTGGGACCCCCACAGCCCAAGGTGTTACTGACGCAGATCGTCATACCTGCATCGGCTGCTTGATTTCCTCAGCGAGGTGCACAGGAGAGGACATTATCTTGGTGTCTAATCCTGGTCCCAAAGGGGAATTCCAGGAAGAGTGAATCAGCTAGTTACCTGGCAGCACCACGCTCATTGTGGCATAGGTCTCCTGACAGTCCCCTTTTTCCTACAAATCCATCCAATTAGAACTTTGGTCTTGGCTTATACCTGCCATGATACCTATGAACAAAATTTGAGAGGGCAGAACTATATTTTGAAGGAAAAGACAGTGTTTACACCCAGGAGGTCCTTCCTTCCAGGCTTTGGCGCTTTCCTAACTTTACCCGAGGAGCAACCCCATCCAACCCCAGCAGGGTTGTATCCACGGCAACCTTAGGGACCCCATTCTCGTAGATGGGGTTTGCACTGTGCAACCTCAGGGCCATTTTCAAAGACCCCTGCCCAAGCTTGGCGTGAACTCTCCCTGCTGTGGAGCTGCGTCTGTACCCTGAGGAGGCAAGAGACCAAAACGAGGAGAAATTGAAGTAACCAGATGAGTAGAAGAGTGAGCATTGATTCATTCTTTTCCATTGAAACCTCACTTGATCACTAACAGTTTATCTCTGCTTTAATTTAACCTTCTGTCTTCCTTGAAACTGTGAGTTATCTTTAGAGAAGTCAAGAGCAGCTGCTATTTTGAGACCAAAACAAAGACAAAGGCATTCTTCATTTTTTTCCCCTCCAACACATATTATATGTAAATACGTTGCTTATCTTAGAAAACGAATGCAAAATAAATGTATGTAAGTAAGCTCCTACTAGTAAGTCAGAGCACATACCTACAAAAGGTTTCTTATCAGAGATCCATTACAGGTGTTGTTTCAGCTTCTCTTTTGAAGGTTTATATAATTCTTGTTGTAGATGATATAATGAGAAAACAGTAAAGCAGACTACCGCAACTGGCTGATACATTGACATTTGCTTTTATAAAAAATATGAAATTATGAAATCTTCTCTCAGAAAGTCCAAAATGACTTTATCCCAATTTTAACTAGTTTACTTTCAGCCACACTTACATCTTGAGCAACAGGGAATGATTCCAAGAAGGGAAGAAAGGATTCTTTTGCTCGTCATTTTATTTACAGGATTTGTGTCTGCACAGTGGAGAAAAATGTTCCATTTGCTTCAGAGACGGACATAGATTTCCAAGCCATTTGGCTTGAGAGCTGGTTTAAATAGGAATGAATTTAATATACCTTTAATTCTCTGAAATAAGAGAACTCCAGCTGAGGTTTGGTCCAGGGCAAAGTCAGCTCTCGACACTGAAGAGAATCTATCACATTAATCCCAGAGGCTCGGAGTCCAAAGCTGCGTGAACAGAATGCTGGAGGATAGGAAGTGTGAGAAGAATGCTTTGAAAGAAACTTTAAAAACAGAATGACTGTTCAGAGAATACCAGACCTTGTGTGGAATCATGTAGCACTTAAGCAAAGATATAAGTAATTATGCTTGAGAAACGTAGCTAATTAAAAATAACTCAATGCATAAAAAGGAAGAAAAACTAGAGAATCATTTCTCTGCTCCAGTGTTAATATGAGATGCCACAGAATGAAATAGTAGGATTTTTTTTAAATTGCATTTCACACGGGCATAGAAGAGATGGAGAGGAAAATTATATTGCCCGAAAATGCCAGGGTAGATTTGCTGAAGATGTTATCATGTACTGTATTTAAAACAAAAAATCTAATTGCTGTAATTTATCATACCTCTGGTTATTAAAACCATGCTAATTCAAAGATTTTAATCATTTGCCAGTTTTACACATAATGGCTTTTCCTAGAAGATACTATGAAAATTTCTGATTTTGTCAGCCTTTGTGTGATTTTTTTAGGCATTCCTAAGTAAAATTAACATGCTTTAAATATATAATTGTGTTTACATCAGTAATAAAAATTCCTTGTGTTTCCCTTTTAGTCTGTTTAATGAAATATCTGAAACTGCTTTATAATTGCTGAGCCTAATGTGTGAGAGCACAGGCTGCTGAATCAATTTTAATTCCCAGTATACACATCTAGCTTTGTAAGGAGCAGGGTGGACCCCACTCTTCCTTTTTGATTGGAGAAAGGATTCTTTTAACAGGAGACATTCGCAAGAAAAGATTTGGCACAAAATTTGCTTCTTGGTCTTGAGAAATTAAACTCATAAGATAAGTCATTGAGATAAAACCACTCTGTAAAAATTTTAGATAGTACCCTGTTTGGCTCATAGGAGAAAGACAGGAAGGTAAGCAAGGGATGGTACAGTGCAGAAGAGAAACATTCCCCAGAATTAAAGGTGGCTACTATTAGGGGAAAGGGTGGAAGCAAAAAGGAGAGTGTAGTGGGGAAGTTGCTGTTTTGCTAAGTCATGTGTGCTTCTTTTGCAACCCCATGGACTGTAGCTCCTCCAGGCTCCTCTGTCCATTGGGATTTTCCCAAGCAAGAATACTGGAGTGGGCTGCCATTTCCTTCTCTCCCCAGGGGGGTCTTCCCAAACCAGGGATTGAACCCACATGTCCTGCTTTGCAAGCAAATTCTTTACCACTGAGCCACCTGGGAAGCCCTGTAGTGGGGAAGTAGCTTGAGGCAAAATCATTTCTCTGCTGTGAGTGTGGAAGCATTGGGGAAATACAGCCCATCTCCACATAATATGTGTGTTGTGTTTTCGGTTGCTCAGTTATGTTACACTCTTGGTGGCCCCATGGACTGTAGCTTGCCAGGTTCCTCTGTCCTTGGGATTCTCCAGACAAGAATACTGGAATGGGTTGCCATTTCCTCCTCCAGGGGATCTTCCTGACCCAGGGATCGAACCTGCGCCTCTTGCATCTCCTGCATTGGTAGGCAGTTTCTTTACCACTAGCGCCACCTGGGAAGTCCCACATAATGCATGGGCTACAGCAAATTGTCTCCATCCTTGGGAGATGCGTGGTGGTTTGATCTAGTTTTTATGTACCTCAGTAAGAGGAGACTATGGTCTTTTATATTAAAGGATTCTCGAGGATAACATTATGATTTACAACATTATTTGAAAGTGAAAGAAAAAAATATAAAAGTTTCCCAAATCATAAGTTAGCCCTACCTCCAGACCAAACCTATGACATTCAATCAGTTTGTAGAATCAAGTTGAAAAGCCAGGACATGAAGGGGCTTTGAAGCCCAGATGGGGCTTGCTTAGGGTTGCAGAGGCAGGAACAGACGCCAGAGCTGCTCAGTCCTAGCCCAGGTCGGGTTTCCTCTCCTCCATGTCCTCCTCTCTGAACCTGATCCCATGAACACATTCCCACCTGCTGCTCTTTCCCCAGCCCCGCGCCCGTAGCCATGATCTCTGCCTGAGGAGTAACCAGGTGTTCTTCCTGCAGGCGCCAAGTTCCCCATTAAGTGGACAGCCCCCGAAGCAGCCCTGTACGGGAGGTTCACAATCAAGTCTGACGTGTGGTCTTTTGGAATCTTACTCACAGAGCTGGTCACCAAAGGAAGAGTTCCGTACCCAGGTAAGAGCCAGACACAGCAGAAATGGGCCTAAGTGGATGTTCTCCCAGTGCTATTTGGGGAGTCCTCTTCCTGGTTGCCTTCTCAGCCCCATTTTCAGCTTTCTCCCAGGTATGGGAATTTGAAGAACATGGACAGGTATTTAGCCAGGGGAAAGCAGAAGTGGGAGCCCCCATGGCGTGTAGACAAGCAACCATTGTGAATTGTGTGCCAGGATTAATGCAGTTAGCAGCTGGTGAACACTCCAGTCCACCTCAGTCCGTGGATTCTCTCCTCTCCCCTCTCAGGAGGAGTGTGTGTCCCTGGCTCCCAAGATAGAAATGTCACTGGCAGAACTGTACAGATGGACTTTGTAGACCCTTCTGGGAAGGAGAAGAAGAAAAGCCCCCACTGCTTTTTGATTACGCCATAGCACTGACCCTTGGCGTGAACCTGGCGGGAAGATGCCAGCACCTGCCCCCTCTGCATGCCCTGCTCCAGGTGGCTGGAGAGAACAGAGGCATGAGGAAATGCCATGCAGAAGCCACTCACTACATGTGTCTGGGGTTTCTTAGGGGTTGGGGGGTTGTTTTAGGGGAAGAGAGGGTTGACTGCTCTGCATAGCTTATAGGAGGATCTCAGTTCCTGGACTAGGGGTTGAACCTGACACCCACACCCCCGAAGTGAGAGCCTGGAATCCTAACCACTAGGCCACCAGGGAACACCTTCACTGCACGTTTCTGAATGATTAAAATATGCTCTACAAAAGCAAGTATGTCTACGTGCTAAATGGCTTCAGTCAGGTCCAACTTTTGCAACCCCATGGACTGTAACCTGCCAGGCTCCTCTGTCCATGGGATTCTCCAGGCAAGAATACTGGAGTGGGTTTGCTGTGCAGTCCTCCAGGGGAGCTTCCTGACCCGAGGATCAAACCCCTGTCTCATGTCTCCTGCATTGGCAGGCAGGTCCTGTACCACTAACACGTCCTGCAAGTGAAAGTGTTAGTCCTGTCCGACTCTTTGCGACCCTCTGGACTCTACTGTCCATGGAATCTCCAAGAGTGGGTTGCCATTTCCTTCTCCAGGGGATCTTCCCAACCCAGGGATTGAATCTGGGTCTCCTGCATTGTAGGCAGATTCTTTACCATCTGAGCCACTGCTACTGCTGCTAAGTCGCTTCAGTCATGTCCAACTCTGCGACCCCATAGACAGCAGCTCACCAGGCTCCCCCGTCCCTGGGATTTCTGAGCCACTGGGGAAGCCCAAAAGCAAGTATAGTGTAAAGAAATTGGAGATTCTTAAGCCCTGGAGTTTTTCTGGATTATCAGTCATGCTCTCCAAAGAAACCACGGCTTTAGGTGATTCAGGCTTAAATTCATTAATTTAGACAGATACTGATGTAAAGGACACTTGTGCCGTTTCACCTCCATGCTTTAATGGTTATAGCACAGGGACGATCTGCTTTGTGAAATGTTAAGGACATATTTTTCTGTTCCTGTTGAGTGAAAAAAGAACATAGCTCCCCATCATGCCCTGCCTAAGAGAGGAGCTTTTAAAAATTAAAACAATAATAATAATAAACACAGTGATAGAAACGATAGCAGAGATTACTGAGGAATTGAGAGCTCTTGCAAATGCTGGGTCTGTAATCATATCTTTGCAGTCAGAGGACCAGTGAGGGCAGATTAATTTGTAATCTCTTTGTTCCTTTTTTATGATTGTTTCTGGTCATCTTCGGAGAATTCAGAGAAGTAAAGAAGATCTCTTTCTGGGCTGGTCGTAAGCCTCAAGACTCCTCTAAGAGAGCCGGGTTGGCACAGAGGCAAAATTTGACAAATTCCCTATCTCTGAAACACCAGCACTGGGTGGTTAGAGATGTGGGCGGAAGTCAGTTTTACTGATGTTGCCGCAGCAGCTGCTGCTCCCTGTGCAGTGGGCAGCCGCTCTGGGAGCAGCCAACCAGAAGAAAGGGCTGCCCTGGAGGGGCCTGGAACCCAGCACAGGCATTTCTGAATTGCTTCTCAAGGGGGGAAATTTTGTCAGTGCTCAGGATTTTGAAGATATGAAGTCGTCTCTTTTTTCATTGTCTGAATTTTGAATGAATTTCTTCCTGAGCCCCTCAGGTTTAGCCACCCGATGTGTTGTAGGGGGGAAGGTTAATGTCTTGCATTTCTGTGAAACCTTTACTTCCAGGAAGACAAAGCAGCTTTTTGTTTCTCGGAGTCACACACAGGAACCGAGACAAAGGGGTGGGGGCGGGGGCCTGGGAGGAGGAAGGCAGGTGTGCGTTTCTGAGGGAGAGTCTTTTGTCAAGTTTGGTTTAGGCATAAAGAAAGCAGTCTCCTTTTTCAACTGAGGCAGGATTTTCATTCATTCAGCTTAGCATCGGTCAATGTGATTGTGCCTGGCGTGATTTTGCACTACCTGGGAAGCAAGTACTGAGAATAAGACATTCACACTCTCAGCAAACATTGATGAGAGCAGGCCGGAAGGAGGATGCTGCTTTAGTTCCTGGGGGATAGAACAGTGAGCCGAGAAATAAATTCAGTCCCTGCACTTACAGAGCTTACAGTCGGATGGATGAAATAGAAAGCAGCCCAGGTAGAAAGCAGCCCTTTTTTATTGCTTCTGTTTAATTAGAGGAAATCATCTTTGGGGGATGCGGTACTTGAACTCACTCACTGTGGGCCCCCAGTCTTAATCCTGATAATGAGCCAAGGGCCCCAGATTCAGGTGTCTGCACACAGCAGGTCCGGAGAAGGGCTTTTCACTCAGAATCCTGTGAGGATGGCCAAGGAGTTTGACAAGAGAATTCAGTCCACTTTATCATGCCTAGTTATACACTTGGAGCAACTCTGATGTGCTGGGGGCTTTGATAGCCGCCCAGATTCTGTGAGGGTGGCTGAGCAAAGGGGCCGTGCTGGGAAGCTTCATGGAGAAGAAGCTACATAGGCTTTCCCCTTCACATTAAGGAAGAATGATCCCAGACAAGGCTGGATGTGTGGGAAGGCTCCAGGGCCTGGGTGGAGGCCCCTAGGATATGAGCCTGTGGAGAAGGCTGTGAGGTGGGGTTGCCTGGCCAGACCCCGTGATGAGGGCCTGGTGCAGCCACAGAAGGCCTGGCCCGTTTGTAGCCGGGCCCTGGAGCTGTGTCAGAGGGGAGCGACAGGAGCCCCAGAAAGTTGTTCCCAAACCTATTGCTCGCCATGGATGCTGCTTGTTTTTGTTCTCAGTGTAACTGTAATCATATTTAATTGTGCCTCGAATCTCACAGTACACTCTTCTTGAGGGAGAGGCTTTTACAGAAGGATTCCAATTACAGGATGATTACCTTAACGAAGGAGAACAATTCCTAAGGAACAGACAGTTTCTTTCAGCCTTGTCCAGTGGCACCGGAGAAGGAAGGCCCTTCCTATCCTCATTCTCACTGTCTCTTGGAGCGGCCAGGTTGGCGGTGTGTGCTGAGGGGCTGCGTCTCCACTGACCAGAGTCCTTGTGGCTGGGGGTGGCACCCAGGACAGACACCCAGACCTGTCCACTGTGGTTCCCATCCTAACTTCTCAGCAGTTATTTCTCAGTTGCTGGAGTGTATTTTGAAGTAATTCTTGTTTCAAGAGCAGTAGGCAACGATACATTTTTCTTTCATACCTGAGAATGGCCTTCTGTCATCTTTATGCACAGGAAAGGTACTTTGGCTGGTGGTGAGGATGAGGGTCAAGGGAGAGATGAAAGTGACTTCTAAATGGATTTTATGAAAGCTTTCCAGACAGTTTTGCCCAGTGTGAAAGAAGGTCCAGAAAAAGAATCAGAGAAGGAACTTGGAATAGTATTTGGAAGGTGTAACTGAATGAAGGGCTCACGGAAGGAGGCAAAAATAAAACATTGGGTTGGTTGGTTAGTTAGCAAGTTTTACAAAATGGATGATTTGAAAGGAAGGAAAGAAGGAGACTCAAATTGAGTGAGAGCCTGGAAGCCAAATTAAAAATATTGAAATGTGATTCTGAGATTAACAGGGAGGGTAGTGGAGAGGAGTCCTATCACCCTACCAGACAAAGAAGGTTGCTTCCAAGATGTGTAACAAAGATGCTCTGAAGAACAGCTCTGTTTTCCAGATTCCCACAGCCTGACCTGAGTGCCTCCTCAGCCTAGCTGTACAGCTTGCTTTACTATAAGCCAAGGCTCAGAACCATTCTTTGCGTCAAGATTATACCTGATTTTGTGCCGATGAATTGTTGCATATGAGAATTGAAAGAACTTAAAACTGTTTTCTAGTATTGATGCATAAAATCTGAGCAATGCATTTTAACCTATTTTTTTTTCACCTCCAAATCCTTCTTTTCTTCTTTGTTGCCACTGCCACTGCCCCACGGCAGGCTGTCATCCTCTGCTGCAGGAGCCCCCTTCATGGAACTTCCTACTTCCTGTCCCCCCGCCCACCCCCACCATCTATCATTGTCACCATCAGAGTTACCCTAGAAACAGATCTGCTTATCCTGCCTCTGCTAGTTAAAAAGTCCATGGCTTCCCCTTGCCTTCCAGATAAACTCCAGAAGCCTTCGTCTGGCGTCGTCCTTCTTAACTCTTTCCTTCAATCATTCAACATATATTTATTGAGTACCTGCTCTTTGCCAGGTAGTGTTTAGGTCCCCAGGAGTGTCGCAGTGAACCAATAGGCAAAAGCTGTCCTCCCAAACTTTTCACTCCTCAGAGGAGACAGACAAATAAGCAAAATACATTCCGCATTGGCTGGTGGTAATGGGTAGGGAGGAGAATAAGATGGGGAAGGGCAGAGAGGGTGGCAGGGGAGGACATCACCAGAAAGGTGACATCTGAGGAAGAAGGCTCAGGTTCACTGGGGGAGGAGCCCCCCTTCAGAGGGAACCGGAGCACAGAGGCTCTGAAGAAGCAGTGAGTGGGGCAGGCGGGCCCAGAGGCCCCAGACAGATCAGCAGGGCCTTCTGAGGCCATGGTTAGGGCATTTGCACTCAGCAAGATGAGGACCGACTGAGGGGCTTCAAGCAGGTGACATCATCAGACACGATGTCTCCTGTGCTGCTCCTGACTCTCGTCACCAAGAGATTTCTCTCAAACGTGCAAGTCTGTCTTCTCAGCTCCACTCTCTGCCTCAGAATCCGTCCAACCGTAACCCAAAGTCCCCTCCTTTGTGTCGCCTTCTCCATGTCTCTTCCCGGGTCGCTCCTCTGCTCACTCCCATGCCACTGGGTACCTCTCTGGTGAAGCCCTTGTCTGTGTGTCTCTGTTTCCCAGTAGCTCTGAACCCTGAGAAGGGGGCTCCTTTAGTAGACTCTGAGTAGGTCTTAAGCGGATGGACGGAAGAATGGGTGGAGGGATAGAGGGCTGGCTGGATGGATGGGTGGGCAGAGGGGAAAAAATGATTAGCCCAAGAGGCTTTTAAAATAAGACTTCGCCCATAGCCTGCAAAACCTTTCAACTCTATTTCATCATCTCCAAACATAAATAAGGCGTGTTTTTCCCAGCCGCAGAGTAGCCTCTGTCCTCAAAGTTGTTCTGGGAAATTGACCCTGTGGTCAGTTCAAATACCATGTCCCAGCACCATTCTAGGTGGAATGTCCTGGCCGTTCTGGGCCCTGGCTCTCCGCTGAACACCTGCTTTGGGAATTTGGCAGGATCTGGCAAAGCAGGAACATTCTCTTAAGCATATCACATTTATTCATGCATTTGCAGTGCTTTCAACTCTTCCAACAACTGACAGCTGCCTGACTTTCGTGAATGCATCCAGTTATTTGATAATGACTTGAAGAGGAAGATAAATTAGTGAATGTATAGCACTTTCCTTGAAGAATTGCAAGTCTCCACCTTCATCGTCCCTCTGCCCCACTCACATGCCTTCCGACAGAGCCTGAGCTGTAGGCCTAAATTCCTTTGTGTTCAGCAGCCCATCATGGTCACCCTTATCCCCACTGGGCCCAGCCTGATAACCAGGACAGGTTTCTCCTAGGGGAGGAAGAGGTCAGGACTCTCCATCCAGGAGAAAGGGAATTGGGATGAAACTTCAAATCTCAGCCAAGGGTGCTTGGTCTTCCACCTTCCGTGCTCCCATCCACAGTCCTCAGGCTTTTTTCTTTTGGTTCCTGTTGTTCCCTCCAGAGGAGTCCTGCCTGGAATGCCCAGGAGTCTTGTTACCTCCCCCGACAAGGTTTCTCTTGGCCCACGCGGCTGGTGGAGGAGAGAGCAGACAGGGAGAGGCTCTCTGCTCCCCGGTCCCACCCGCTGCTGCTCCTCTGTACCCCTGTGCAAATTTTCCGTGGCCTGCCCAGCGGGCACCCTCACCCTCTCTGTCACTTTTTCACTGCTACTGGGACAAAGGAGCTGTTCATGATACTGGATTATCAACTTTCACTTTTATGTGTTATGACACCTGAGTAGTGGTCATTTCTGTGTTTATTAATAGAGTGGGCTTCATAAAAACAGGTGTCCTAAGCTTATCTGGTTAAGACGCAGAAAGAAAAACAAGAGTCATCGTTGTGCCGCCCCAAGCTAAACTAAGTCATGTCAGTCGTGTCCGACTCTGTGCGACCCCATAGACGGCAGCCCACCAGGCTCTGCTGTCCCTGGGATTCTCCAGGCAAGAACACTGGAGTGGGTTGCCATTGCCTTCTCCATTGTGTGAAAGTGAAAAATGAAAGTGAAGTCGCTCAGTCACGTCCGACTAGTAGCGACCCCATGGACTGCAGCCCACCAGGCTCCTCCATCCATGGGATTTTCCACGCAAGAGTCCTGGAGTGGGGTGCCATCACCTTCTCCAGCCGCCCCAAGGTCACTCCTTTATTTTCAGCTCTCCTCTTTGAGCAACATCTATCTGCCTGGAGTCTGTACTTTGATCTCATAACCGAAACCGAACTTGATGTGTCCCAGTTGTAGCCCAGTAAGATAACAAGAGCACATGGGCATCTGATAGCACGCGCTCGTGCTGAGCAAGCACCATTAACGGCACTCTCCTTCCTTCCGCCCTCCCTGCACTCCCAGCACTGCTCAGCAGACAAGTAAACAGAAGGGCCTTTTACAGGGTTTGTGTGGAGAAGCCAGGGGGAGCCTCTGACAAAAAGCCTGATGCACAATAGCGTCTAATTTCCTTTCAACAGAAAGCTCGGTTTGCAGAAGTAAGCTGCATATCTGAGAACCTGAGCGTCATTCCCATTGTCAAAGGGCCTAATTATTCACATGGCACAAAAATCCAGGCTCTTGCAATCCCTAGTCCAATCCAGATACAAACCTGGATGGTAAACAGCAAAAATCCCCACTTGTATAGCCACAGCCCCTGGAAGATCCGTATTAGGAAACTGAAATGGTGAGCTGTCAAGCCCAATACCCTATGTTCATAGACGACACTTCAGAGAGCCGAAAGCACAGTGAATATGGAGATATTCCATTGACAAACAGAGAAACTGAGGCAGGGGAAGTCAATCACCTGCTGAGACACAGAGTTGAAAGAGTAAAGTGGCTCCGCAATGAAAATGGTTTTCTTAACTGTGAAAGTCGCTCAGTCATGCAGCCCATGGAATCCTCCAGGCCGGAATACTGGAGTGGGTAGACTTTTACTTCCCCAGGGGATCTTCCCTGGAGATCAAAAAAAAAAAAAAAAGCCAGGAGACACCACTGAGTTAATATCTAGCTCAAGGAAGAGGCACAGGAAAGTGTAAAATAAAAGGAGGGAGGAGAAAAAGGAGAGAAGGGACGGAAAATACGCACACGTGAAAGCAGAGACTATTGGCAGCCGTACCTAGTAAGGACTGGAAAGTGAGAGCTGGAAACTTGACCTTAATTCAGGAACCGAGAGGAAGCCAGCAGCATGATTTGGAAGGATAATACGGTCATAATGGCAGGAAGTGAATTCAGTCCACTTGGCCAGAGAATCTCAGCTGCAGGGTTTGGGGCAGACCCACTGAAAATGAGGCTACCAGTGACCATGTTTGAGAGCCTGAGATGCAGGGTGACAGGAGGCCCCCATGGAAGGTGCAAGAAGAGGTATCTGAAAGTTAACTCCGGCACAGCAGACTCCACAGGTGTTCTGTGAACTGAGTCCCACTGGGCTATGTGCCCTGTGAGAGTGACCTGTGGAAATGGTCCATTTTCCTGACTGACCCCAGGGAGAGCAGAAAGGTGAGGAACCCCTGAGGAGGGGGCAGAGGAGGACAGGCTGGAGTGAAAACAGCCAATGTGTCTGCTTGCTGGTCACCGAGCCCTGTGCCCTTTCTGTGACGTGGAGGTTGGGAACCAGGCAACATGCCCTGGGGAGCTTTGTTACCATAACATGGTTAGATGCCACAGGCTGGCATAGAGCACCCTCCTGTTGAAAAACACTCTCTAATGTAGCTTCCACTAAGAACTCTTGGTGACAAAAGTTTTCCTAAAACATACAACCATGTTTTAAAGTTTCTGCCTCTTCAGATTCTCCCTAAGAAAGAAAAAAATAGGCAGAACATTCCCAGGCAGCCTCTTCCCCAACCCCCACCCGCTTCCTCAGTTGGAGGTAAGAGACAAAGATTCTTCCCTTTGCCCACGTCCCTCAGGACTCCACTGGCCTCCCTAAACTCAGTGTTGTGTGTGTTCCCTTCCTAGTCCCTGGCCCTCACCTTCCCTGATGGCTCAGATGGTAAAGAATCTGCCTGTAATCCAGGACACCTGGGTTGATCCCTGTGTCAGGAAGATCCCCTGGAGAAGGGAATGGCTACCCACTCCAGTATTCTTGCCTGGAGAATTCCATGGACAGAGGAGCCTGGCGGGCTACAGATCATGGGGTTGCAAAAAGTCAGACAGGACTAAAGCAACTAACACTTTCACTTTTCTTTTCACTTTCAAAAAGAGCTCATGAAATAGTAGCATGAAGAGGAAAATCCATTTTTACTAAAAAGCAATTCTTAAATATGATTTTTCAAAGTTCTTATAGCCGAGAATACTCTTTTTTGAAAAAAATATGAACACAGCCCACTTACTTGGGTTAATGTTTGTGAAGTGAAAAGTGACCCAAGCCTTGCTGAGCGAGCATCTCTTGGTTGTGCAATTCTCACTGCCAGGGACCATCGTAAAGGAGCTGGGTCCACTTCTGGCCTTCGGATGCTTGGAAAAGAGCCAGTCCCATTCAGACTGTCACTGTCAGCCAAGTGCATTGTCTTTTATCCCACTTTTCTGGCAAAACTGATGTTGGTATGTTTCTTGTTAGCCTGGTGCATCGAATTGGTTTTGTGTGCTCTTCATGCTGGGAGAACCTGGGGAGTGGCATGAGAAGGGGGAGAGGAGAAGCAAGAAGATGCGGGCAGAAAGGAGGTGGAGGGCATGGGCAGGAGCTGCCAGTGAGGCTGGCTGGTGCCCTATACCATGAGGGCCAAGGCCCAGCTCCGTCCTGGTCCCAGCTGCCCTGGGGAGCAGGCTGCCTCCCTAGACGCTACATGTTGAGGGTCGAGCTGTGTTCCCGACTCAGGCAGAGCACTGGAAAAACAGGCTTGACCCAAGTGGCCAATTAAACTTTGCATTGGTGGAGACTGGATCAAGACAAAAAAAAATACATGAAATCTTTCCATTTGAGTAATTTGTTTTTTAATGACATGAATCCTGTAATGACATAAGGGCTGCAGAGCAATAGGAGAATGATTAGCTAAGCTCTGTGGTGTGGTTTCGGATGATCCTAGTGCCAGAATGAAGCATTAGGAGGAGGCATTTGGGTTTGGGCGGGGGGTGTAACCACCTCCAGCAGGGCCTGTCAGACCTTCTGAGGCTCAGACCGCCCACCTGCCTCTCCTCCAGTTCTCACAGACTCCTGGCAGGGCCGGGGACAAGGGGGACTTCTGCAGGTTCAGGCATGTGTCTTCTGAGATGTTAAGAAATCAAGGACTGCACTGAAATACAAAGCACATACTTAGGAGGAAGCCAGTTCTGATATGGGCTCATGCTTTCTTCCTAACCTTTCTGGGCTCCTGGAATGTGGTGGCTGCTGTCCACTCATGCCAGAGCTTCACAGCCAAAACCCTTGGGACTGGACAGGCTTCACAGTCAGACTTGGTTTTCTTTCTCGAAAGGCCATATAGTGCTTAGACCATAATTTATATAACACCTCAGGAGGGTCTTGGGCTGCAGAATTAAGGATGTTCAGACACATCCTTAATTCTTCTAATATGTATAAATGAAGAAAAACAGTCGAGCGCCTCACACCAGGTCAGGTTTTATGGCCAAATAAGGTGAGTTCAATGGCACCCCACTCCAGTACTCTTGCCTGGAAAATCCCATGGATGGAGGAGACGGGTAAGCTGCAGTCCATGGGGTCGCTAAGAGTCGGACACGACTGAGCGACTTCACTTTCACTTTTCACTTTCATGCATTGGAGAAGGAAATGGCAACCCACTCCAGTGTTCTTGGAGAATCCCAGGGATGGCGGAGCCTGGTGGGCTGCCATCTATGGGGTCGCACAAAGTTGGACACAATTGAAGTGACTTAGCAGCAAGGTGAGTTCAGATCAGTTTGCTGCCAGGGAAGTTCCCAGAACTTGTGCTTTGCAGAGCTTATTGGATTGGGTGTTGTGGATGAGGAAATGCTGGTCCTTGTCCCCTGCCCTGTTTGTCCAGAGCACCGCGGGACACTCTAGTGGCAACCTCAGCATCTCCCCTTGCTTCTAACTGCCCCCACCCCACCCCACCCTGAATTATCAAAATGAGTTTTCAGTGGTTGGAAGAGAACATAACGTAATTAACTACAGAGCTGACCAGTCATCCAACTGAAGAGAGCCCCTGTGAAGTCAGGCATGGTGTGGAGGAAGGGGACCTAGATTCAACTACCAAGCCTCTCTCACTAAAATAAGGGTCACCACCAAAATATGAGCAGAGTTATGTTAGAATAATTAAATTGAAGGCCTACTTCAACACAGCAGAAATAATACACAGATTTTATCACCTCAAGGAATTACAGTGGCAGAGAATAAGAAAGCATCCTGAAAGGGTTTGGATAAGCATGTGACTGACAGGGCTGTGGTGGTTGACAGTCACAGGAGCTGGAATCAGCCCAGCTCCAAAATCAACAACAAAGAGAGCTGGCAACAGATCGCAGAATCTGAGCAATTCTGGGGGACAGGAGGACAGGGTCGTGACCTGGCCCTGCTGCTCTGGCTGGGTGGTTCTGCTCAGCAGATTGCCGTCTCCTCCAGAAGTTGCAAAATGTACGCACTGTGTCCTGCTGAGCGGAGCCCTCAGAGCGAGGGGAAGAATTCCGGGTTTCTGAATGGCTGAAACTCGGGTTTTTGCTTTTATAAATTAACTGGGTCAGAAGTTGGAAAGGATTCCAGATTATAGGCTCAGGGCCAAGGAGCAGCCAAAACATACAAGGTCTTGGCAGGCAATGGCAGAACACGATATAGCAGAAAAGGGAAGCAAACCAGAGAAGAGAGCCTGGCAGTGATTGAGAAAGGGGTCAGGGTATTCATTCAGCTCCCCCGTCCACCCCTCATGTGGTATTTCCTGTTCTGTTGAGAAGGCCAGCATGCAGGAAGGCTGCACTCTCCAGAGGGCTGGCGGTCTCCAGAACGTCTCCTGTTAGCTCCAGGCATCCCGAAGTCTCTGTATCAGGCAGCTCCCCCAGAGGGTCATAGAGGTCTCTGTGATTGATGGCCTGTCCAAGGTCATCAGTAAACAATGCCCTGTCTTCCTGTCAGAATCATCTTAACCCAGGGCACCTGGGGGTCACTGGGCTGGACGGAGCCCAGAGTGATGGCGTGATGGCGGATCTCAAATGGCCAAACACTGAGAGTTTGTCCAGGCGCGAGGACAGCCCATTTATGAAGTACATCAACAGAGCTTATAGGTCCTGTGAACAAAGGACAGTTTAGTTTTCATTCCCTGGATTTGTTTTAATCTGCTTCATTCATACTTTTGTCAGCATAATTGATGTATAATTTACATACAATAGAATTCTACAGTTTTAAGAATTCAGTGAGTTTTGACAAACATAAACAGTCACACCTCCATACTCAGGGTATAGAACTTGGATTGGCAGCCTACAGCTTCTAGGCCAGATCTGACTCCCACCCTGTCTTTGTTTTCTGCATTTTCAGAGTTGTAGAAAAATAAAATGAAGGATATGCAGCAGAGATAGTATGCAACCTAAAATCTTTACTGCCTGGCCTTTACAGGGAGGGTTTGCTGATACAGAACGTTTCCATCACCCTTGTGTTCCCTGCGGCCTCTTTGCAGGATTGCCCTCCCCGTCACCCCTGGCAACCACTGATCTGCTTTCTATCACTATAGTTTTTGCCTTTTCTAGAATTTCATATAAATGAAATCATGCAGTACGTCGCCTTTTGTGTCTGGCTTCTTTCACTTCTAATGCTTTTGAGATTCACCCTCCAGGGCTTCACGTGTATCAGTGGGGGAGTCCTTTTTTATTTCTGAGTGGTGAGATAGCCCATTGAAGACAGGATTCGCCTCTGGGTGAGGTGGGAGCACTCAACATGTTTTAACCACCTGTAGGCTCCACGGAGAAGAAAAAGAGGACGCAGGGGCGCCCGCTCTCACGGCCCTTGTCTTTGCAGGCATGAACAACCGGGAGGTGCTGGAGCAGGTGGAGCGCGGCTACAGGATGCCCTGTCCACAGGACTGCCCCATCTCCCTCCACGAGCTCATGATACACTGTTGGAAAAAGGACCCCGAAGAGCGGCCCACTTTCGAGTACCTGCAGGGCTTCCTGGAAGACTACTTCACTGCAACAGAGCCTCAGTATCAACCCGGGGAAAACCTGTAAGACCTGGGTCTGCAGAGAGAGGCCTGGGCCCAGAGGCTTCCCCGCCCCCTCCCCATTAGCTTTCAATTCCATAGCCAGCTGCTCCGAGCAGAGCAGCCAGAACCGTCCAGGATCAGATTGCATGTGACTCTGAAGCTGACGAACTTCCATGGCCCTCATTCATGACACTTGTCCCCAAATCCGAACCTCCTCTGTGAAGCATTCGAGACAGAACCTTGTTATTTCTCAGACTTTGGAAATGCATTGTATCGATGTTATGTAAAAGGCCAAACCTCTGTTCAGTGTAAATAGTTACTCCAGTGCCAACGATCCTAGTGCTTTCCTTTTTTTAAAATGCAAATCCTATGTGATTTTAACTCTGTCTTCACCTGATTCAACTAAAAAAAAAAGTATTATTTTCCAAAAGTGGCCTCTTTGTCTAAAACAATAAAATTTTTTTTCATGTTTTAACAAAAACCAAACAGGACAGGTGTTTGTTTTTTTTTCCTTTTTTTATAAATATGAATACATATAATCTATATATCCCTGTGCATACACCATGTGGGTGCTAACATGGAGACCGTGGCCAACGTGGGCCACAAAGCTTCGGGACCCAGAATGAGGATTTGACTGGAAAATCAACATAAATGCACTGGTGTTATTCTGAAAACCAGTGGGCTAGCTTTTTGGCTTTTGCAAAACATGTTTGTTTGTGTTTTTTTAGATTGTACTTTTTTGGTTCATGACTGTGCCTGTAGATGGCTGTTACTTTGAGTCTTTTCATCAGGGCCCAAGCTGAATTCACAATTTCTTTTTCCAGTATTTGCTTCAGCTTACCATGATTTGTTCTTGAAACTTAAAAATGAGCCTCTTTAAAGCAAGCAAGTGGCCAGTACCACCAGGGAAACTAGAGGATGGATATCACAAACTTCTTGTATAAAAACATGAATGCTGAAATGTTTCCAACTTTTTTTATTTAATAAACCTTGTAGCCACATTTAAATGGTCTAAAATCCATAGCATTGTAGTCATGGCAACATGCTAAATTTTCTCATACAACTAAACCTTACGGGAAGGTGAGGGAGGGGTTGTACATTTCCCATTGTAAAATAAGTGTTTGAATGTTCTGTACTGCTAATGAAATGACTTTCTCTATGTCCAGGAGTCCTCCAGTGAAATAACTATGCACTACTTTACATTTCATGAGGATGCACAAAAAAAAAAAAAAGTATTACGTTTCTAGTTGCTGTTTGTACCAACCTTGAATTACAAATGTTTAACAACAACAAATCAAAAACCCTATTTCTATTTGAGTTTTTAATACTGAGTAGCAACTCTGAAGTCTTAATTCCTTTTTTGTTATTTCTTTGTGAGTTTACATTTTTAAATTGTTTACCTTTCTTAATTTAGTAATTAAAAAGAGAGCATTTTACATTTGAATTTTTTTTTTTTTGTTCATTTGTTTAAATCATGGAAGGTACTCTAGGAGTGACATATGTGTTCCGCACCCAGTGGTAAGGATTCACCTGGAAATGTAACCATTGTGCAATGATTTCCAAATGACAGAAACATTCAAAACAGCTGGAGTGAGGTTTTTTTCACCCAGAAAGGCTAGACCATTGTCTAGTTAATTCAGAGGATCATTAAAGCAGGAGTAGACACACAGTAACATGTTAATTTATCAGATATTTTCTCTTAACTGGAATTTTCTATATCCCCATTGTAGGAGAAGAATCTTTCTCCTCCTGGAGTCGGTACATGTTTCCCAGTGCCCCTCCACCTCTGTAATGAAGTTGCTAAGCAGGGAAACAGCTTGGTGTGGCAGATGGGACAGTGGGTGGATGGGGCCAGCAGGCCAGGCCTGGCTCAGCCCTCATTCAGCTGCTTTCATTCAACAGTCACCTGAAGTCGTTCCCTTTCAGGTCCTATCTGTAGAAATGAGGGAGTTGGATGAGATTTACTATAGGTTCCTACATCTGAGATCCTGGGATTCTTAGATCACTGATGTCATGTAGAATTATACAAAGAGGACAATTTTCTTGGTGATATAGCCTTTATATGTTTAGAAAGTTTCCAACATTTTTTAAGTGAAGCAGGGATTTTTCTGAATAACTCAAGTTTTTATGGCATTGGTTTGGTATTAATACAATTGCTAAATTGATAAAATTTAATAAAATTTCAAAAATCTTGTTACATACAATTATTATCACAGTACTGGGCAGTTTTTTTAATACTGTTCTAAACGTGTTTAAAGATGTAACTGTTTTTCATCTTTACATCCCAATAGGTTGGATAATTTTCAGGTACTCTCTGGGGGGTTTTTGTGTATGTTTCTGACTTAGTCATTCTAAAAAGATCTGAAAAAGTCACAACAGCCTGTTTTAGACAGATTTTTAAAGGAAAATAGTCTCTTCAAAGTATAGCCTTTAATTCCTCCATTGAGTTAATTGTGAGTTCTCTTATATGAAGCAAAACTCAAGACTTTGGCTAACTCGAGGACACACTTATGAAATGCATCTTGCTGAAACTATTCTGAAACAGAGTAGGATTGCAGAATAAAGGTAAAAGTAGCTATGAATATGAAGAAATCAGAGACATTTCAGGTGTTTTCTTCCAAGCAGCTTATGAGTTGTCAAGAGATCTCCCTGATGCAGACTAGTCCAGGCAAATAAGACATCACTTCCAGGGAGTCCCCACACCTCCCAAAAGGTTCAGAAGTTTGGAAAGAGGAAACTGAACCCACTGACCCAAAAAGTTCTCTTGTATCTTGAAAGGTGCCTTAGTGGCAAGTGATGGTGAAATGTCTGTTTTGTCTTTCATAACCTGGCAGTGAGTAAGGACTTGCTCTGTTCCCTGAGGAAAGCTGGCATCTGGCATTGCTGAGCTGCACAGGGAGGCTTCCTAATAATCTAGCTGATTCTACTTCCTTAAAATCAAATTGTAAACCTGCTGGAGAAGACGACTTGACAAAGCTCAGATGCTGTAAATGAAACAGAGTGATTTCTGTTCAGCCGTGCTCATGCTTTGCTCTCTCCTCTGAGTCTGCTTTGTTGCACGTGTACTGACGGGCCAGAAGGACCTGAGAGAGGACCAGGAGAGGCCGGGTCTCCCCTGTGGTAGAGCATTAAGGTGTAGACTGAAGCCACGATGCATTTGGCCCTGCCTCGTTCATGGCAAAGAAAGGTGTGTGAGGATCGAGGCACTTCCACAAGAAGAGTGAAGGGTGTTCACAATCCCTCCAATACAGCCACACAACTGAAGATTCCCCCGACAAGCACAAGAGGGTATTTACCTGCCTTGAGAAAGACGGGAATCCTCCTGTGGCTAAATCTTGGCACCAGAGGATTTTTCTAGTAGCACTGGAGCTGCAAAATCTTACCTGAAATTTCCTATGGGACTTTGAGAATGTATACCGTATTAAATGGCATGGTTCTTTCACGAGTGCTGGAAGAAGGTAAGGTTTTCTGCAGGATTCAGAGGAGGACGGACTGAAGCCCACAGCATGAGGTATGTCATCTGCTGTTGGTCACAGCTCTGGACAAGAGACCTCACTTGACAAAATAGGAATTTCCTAACAAGTTGCATTGGTATAAAATGGCTTTCGGTCACTTTGGTTCTGAAAGGTATTTTAATAGGTTTAGATAAGTTTTGTTGGCTCTCTTATCACTATATATTATATGATTGGAATTCAATTCGGTGATTAAAATATTTGCTGGAAAGGAAGGAGAAAATAAGCAGGGAGGGAGAGAGGGAGGAAGTAATTGAGGGGAAGGAAGGGGGAGTGAGGAAAAAGGAGGTTCAAACAAATTCTCACTCTAAAAATTATATTGTAGGGTATGAATTTACTAAGGCAGGTACCAATAGTATGTTTATTTCATTCCTCAAAAACAGATTGCAACTCCAGAGAAGAAAACAATGAAAAATTATCTTTTTGATATCAAATGAAGCTTCACAGTTTATATATATACCTAGATTCTCAGAAATTTTTCACAATAAATTCCTAAAGCGTACCTCTTTCTTTCCAAACATGCAAAATATTCAGAATCCCATGGGTGGTAATGGAGATATACCTTATTTTTTAAATTAATTCTGGGGACTAGAAATAAAAATAAGTGGCTTTCCAGTGTGACAGGGATGATTCTATGGAGACTGTGATCAGTAAAAAATGACTGCTCCCCCAGCAGCCAGAATACTGTGCTCCTTTCCAGAATACTTCTCTTTAATAATGTGTTTAATAATGTGACTCTTCTCTTAATGCATTTTCCTTGCCAGATTTTGAGCTCCTTGAGAACAGAAACTGCCTAACTTGTTCATCACTCTACTCCTGCACCAAGGGCAGTGACGAGCTGATGGTAGATGTTGGCTGAGTGGGAGGATGGCTAGATGGATGATGCCATCCTGTGGGGTGAAAGATACATCAATGAATAACATAGTTACCTTAGGGCCTGCTAGGCACCCTGGGATTTGCTGTGAGCTGCCCAAGGCACTAGCATTGCCATCGTGAATGTGTGCTTGTGACTTGAAGACCAAGTCTAGCTTGAAGTGAACACCATTAGTGTTCCCTGAATCTTCCCCCAGAACTCATCCACACACCAATGGGAATAAACCTGTACCCCTTGGGACTTGGGGCCTTCAAAATCTCATTCTAACGTTTGTGCATTTTATGAAAAAATTGATATTTTCCTAAGATACCCATTTTTTGTCTTCATATAGAATTCTTTTCCCATCCTTCAGATTGTGCATTGTTAACAAGTCTATGGCTTGTAGTATGCCTGGCAAAACTCTGCCATGACCCGGGGAGTCCCTGTACCCTGATTGAGAATCACAGGATGAAGATCTTGTCCATAAGATACTATTGCTAACATGGATATATTGTAGTTGGGAGAGGTAATCTTAACCAAACTAATATAGATTCTCTATATTTGATTCCCATTTATCACCCAGCAAAGAACAGCCCCCTGACTGAGAATGGGACAGAAGATGGGAGGGTTTGATCATAGGAAGAGGAAAATCATCCAGACCTGCCTAGAAGTGAAGGTCTAATCAGGTCAGCCAGCTGGTCCAAGATGGCAGCAAATTGGGGAAGACAAGCTGGAGACATTGGACAAAGAGGAAGAAACCAGAACTGGGGTGGAAGGAGCCCTTTGCTGAGGCTATTCAAGGCAATGGGATGGCCACCAAAGAGATGACTTTGGTTATATGTAAGGACTTCATTTCTTCTGCAAACATTTTTTGAGTACTTATTATGGGTTAGATCCTGTGCTTAGCACTAGAAAGCTAAGGAGACAATTAATATTCCCAGTCTAGTTGCTCAGTTGTGTCTGACTCTTTGCAACCCCGTGAACTGTAGCCTACAAGGCTCCTCCATCCATAGGATTTCCCAGGCAAGAATATTGGAGTGGGTTGCCATTACCTTCTCCAGTGAGATGGAGGTCCATAAAAGATAGTTGCAATAAGCTCTCTGTTAGGAGGAAACAAAAGGGGCAGCAAAGGAGTCCCAAATGGCCCAGAATGGGGAATTAAAGGGAGGCTTCCTGGAGGAGTGGGTGCCTAAAGGACAAGCAGAAGTGGATTATGTAATGCATGATGGTAGGCTCAGCATTTTGTGCCTTCAGTTGTATTTTCTTCTAATCCCCAACCTCAATTAGGGACCAGCTCTAAATATAGAATGTGCTTTGAATATAGAAGGTGTTCAACAAATGCATCTAAATGAAGAGAAACCAAAACCAAGCAAAATCTAATTCTCCTTCCTCCCCCTCCCTGAACACAGACATTAAAAGGTATGTCGGTAACATCGGTTATTCTGATTATTGTGCTGCTAACTACCCGGATGGGAGATAATACCGTAAAAGGACAGAATAAGGTTTCAGGCAGGTTTTTGACTCCAGCATCCTAGTTTGAACTATATAGAGTATGAGAAGAAGAGAATTGCCGGACTTGTACACTTCCTCTCCTAAGAATAGTTAGTAGGGGGTTTTCTCCCACTGCTAAGTCACTACAGTCATGTCTGATTCTGTGCGACCCCATAGACGGCAGCCCACCAGGCACCACCGTCCCTGGGATTCTCCAGGCAAGAACACTGGAGTGGGTTGCCATTTCCTTCTCCAATGCATGCAAGTGAAAAGTGAAAGTGAAGTCTCTCAGTCGTGTCCGACTCTTAGCGACCCCATGGACTGCAGCCCGCCAGGCTTCTCCGTCCATGGGATTCTCCAGGCAAGAGTACTGGAGTGGGGTGCCATTGCCTTCTCCTTCTCCCCCTGGTGACCCTGTTGTCATTCATTCCTCCCCTCCCATTTAAGAGGCTATTTTGTTTGAATCATCAGGTAATATGTAAATTCATGAAAGCAGGTATATATTAGCAGATGCAAGGCATTCTGGTTGTTTTGAAATTTTTTTCCTTTAGTTAATTATCAAGTGCTTGCTCTGTAATAATCAATGAGTAGCTAATTGGAAGTAAGAGGGAATGAAATGGGTATTATTCAGATAGTGTTTTTAACAGAAGCCATACAAGTAATACTGTGGGGAAATATTACTAAATAGCAAGAGATTTTGTCGTGTGTGTGTGTGTGTGTATACGTGTGTGTGTGTTTACAAAAGGATTCATTTAAAGCCACTCAGAAACTAAATCCAGATATGTGAATCCTTTCATTTTCAGACTTCTCCCAAGAGGTAAGCACTGGAAGATGACAAGAGAGAAGTGGAGCCCCTAGAGATCGCCTTGGAACCAAACCACCCTAAATGGAGCCGGGAGGTCTGTCAATTCCCAGAGAGCAACAAGGAAATGGTAAGCAAATGGCAGCAGTTGCCTAGAGAATTAGGGAATGAATAACAATGCTATATGGTAAATTAACCATGTTACATTGTGCACAGCAAAGTGATGGAAAAACCCTGTTAAAAATTGAATAATAATTTGCCCACATCATTTACGTAAAATGCATAATTTTCCTACTTCAGTGGACTTTAGTTTGATTTAAAATATGAACAACTCCGGTCCTGTTCACCAAAGCATAGTTTTTGAGATAATTGGGAAGGGGGAAAGGAATCAGACCATAATCAGCGCAATCCTATGTGAACCACTTCACCTGCCCCCTCACCTGTGCATTTCAGAAAATATTTGTTTATTTGCTCCTGAAGGTCTCTAAGTGAAAGTGCAAGGCATTCATCACTGTCACCACTATCACTAAACCATGACCTCACCACGTTTGAGAGGGGGGAAGCAATGCTTCATTCTATTCAATATTTTTCTGCTCTAATTCAAATCAGTACTTGTTTCTGGATACTAGGGAAAATGGAAACCGTAGCAAAGCTGTACTTAAAACAGCAAGCCAGGAACAAAAGCAACTTGCGCAGCCAAAGGAGACCTTAGAAGATGCGTAGATAAAACAAGAAGCTGTGCTTGGCTGGGACTCTCTTTTGGAATCAGATGCAAAATGGAGAACATTGTTCCAATTGTAAAGATTTTGCAGTCCATAATATCTGGAATAGAAAGGCATCATATCATCTACATTGACATTCAGAAGCTGTGCTATTGCTATGAGTTATGATACTTGTTCCTGAACCAGAGTGGTCAGAGTGGGGTGGAATTCCTGTGGTGGACCAGAATTTAAGCTCCACTTAAACAGTGCTTTCCCATGGCAATCAGTGTCCATTTTCCTTCCCCCGACCCGCCCCCGCTCCCCACCCCCACCAGAACCATAGAATTTTTATTTAGATATTCACTCATTCTCTTCATCCCCATCTCTCTACAAAGGGTCATTATTTACTTATTATATTCAGCCATTAAATGTCAACTTTTTAGGACAAGTGTATAGCTGACTCTTTCTGCTTCTCATGAAGACTCCTTTTGTTGGCCATATCCTGTTAAAGCCTCGTTGACCCCAAGAAGTTGAATCTTGAACCCCACAAATCTCAATACTTTTTATCTCTTGGGTGCTCATTTTGGTTGAGCAAAGGGGCCTCCCTCAATCCTAAGACTCCTCCCCACTTCCTCCTTTTCTCCTAGTAACTCTTGCCACTGGCCAAAGATTTATTAGACCCTCATTTTGTCCCTATGCCTCTTGCCACTAGCTATAAATTGCCTTTTTGCAAATTAGAAAAAGCTACCCTACCTCAAGACACTTTGCTGCCATCTGCCAGAAAACTATTGTAATAAATATGCCAAGAGCTCATGACTAGAATGTGAATGGTGTGCCCTAGAATTGTGCGCTATACAACTGGCACAACTGTATGTGACAACCCCGTACTTGGAAGTCGCCTGAGCTATCCTGGAAGCTGGTTGTATAAATAAGAACACAGTAGGTCAGTCTTGCCTTTTTATGACAGTTGGCAATTTCAAAATCTAAACCACTTGGCCATGATCAAAAATTGCTGAGAGGCAATTTCTGGAAGAGACCGAGAGCCCCCAGGTAGCAATACTCACGAGAATAAAGGGTTCTTATTCAGCCCGAGATTTGGCCTGCTGGCTGGGTATATACAGCCCAAACCACCTTGGCTTGATTTTCAGGAAGCATCACTTAGAAAGCTGGTAAGTCTCAGTATTGAGGGTAAAGGAGGAAAGTGAACTTGGCTGATGTTTAAGTCAACCTTTCGCACTCCCTAGCATTAGCTGCTTCATTCTTGTTGATCGCTCCATCTGTTCCCCTCCCTCCTTCACATGCAGTACCACCTGCATGTTCTAGTGATCTTTTGCCACAAAACAAACTACCCCAAAACTTAGTGGCAGAAATAGAAACAGTCATTTATTTTGCTCACAAGTCTGCAATTTGGACAACATTCATCAGGGACATCTCTGCTCCACCGGGCATCAACTAGAGCATCCCTGTGTGGCTGGAGGACCTGCCTTCCCAATGGTGTACACACGGCCGCTGAGTTGATGCTGGCTTCTGCCCAGGAGTTTGGCTGGGGCTCTTGCCAAGGGCTTTGGTTCCTCCCCACTTGGGCTCCCAGGTGGCTGTGGGGGCTTGCTCACACCACGGATCTCGTGCTAAACCACCAGTTGAACCACCCTAACTGACTCCTCATGAAGCAGAGACAAGCTGCCCCTCCCAAAAGTAAAGTGAAAGCGTTAGTCGCTCAGTTATGTCTGACTCCTAGCGACTCCATGGAGTGTAGCCCGCCAGGCTTCCCTGTGCGTGGAATTCTCCTGGCAAAGATACTGAAGAAGACTGCCATTTCCTTTTCCAGGGGATCTTGCCCCCACCAAACCTTACCCAAATTTCCAATTTCTGAAAAAAAATAAATGGCTGGTTTTAAGCCACTAAAGTTTGGAGTGGTTTGTTTTGCAACGATAGATCACCAGAATGCACAGGTGGAATGTGATGTGGGTCCATTCCTACATCTTCCTATGACGCCTGTAGGTACATGGAGTAAAGGAAGCTAAAAAACAAAACAAAAAAACTACGTTTCCCAGACTCTCTTACCATGAGGGTCATGAGAGTCAGTAAGGCCATCCTAGTAGACATATCAGCACAGAGTTTGGAAGGCAAAAGTGAGACAGAAGCCAAGTTCCTATAGTTTTGGTGTGTTTTCTGTTGGAAAGCAAGGCCATGGGGCCACCGACGTCCAATCTCCAGCTTCATGGGTGTCAGGAGTCAGTTGAGGAGGGGGCAGTGGCTCCTGCATGTCCCAGCATGCAGGCAGATGTTCCCAGCGGTCTGAGCAAATGCTGTGGTATTGCAGCCACCGTGTTCTTGGGGCCAACAGTGCCAGCGGCAGCCCCTGAGTCCCACCTTCCTGAAAGTGAGAGAGGTGGCAGTGGTGAGGTCAGCTCTGCCACACTCTGGGAATCATTCCTAGAAATCCAGCATAGAGCCTTCTCTTCCAGCCATTCAGCAAGTTTGTAATTCCACCTTTTTGCTTAAAAACCCTAGTCTGGTTCCTATTTCCTATATTAATCCTTCAACTTATGAATCCTGCACGCTGATCCCCTCTCAGCCACCGTTGTTCTTGCTTGCTTTCTCTCATGTACTCACTCCTTTGACAAATATTTGTGGCATACCTACTCCACCTAGACAGCATATTAAAAAGTAGAGACATCACTTTGCCAACAAAGTTCCACATAGTCAAAGCTATGGTTTTTCCAGTAGTCACATACAGATGTGAGAGTTGAACCATAAAGGAGGCTGAGCGCTGAAGAATTGATGTTTTTGTACTGTGGTGCTAGAGAAGATTCTTGAGAGTCTCTTTGACAGCAGGAAGATCAAACCAGTCAATCCTAAAAGATCAAGCCAGTCAGTCCTAAGGAAATCAACCCTGAATATTCATTGGAAGTTCTGATGCTGAGGCTGAAGCTCCAATACTTCGGCCACATGATGCAAAGAGCCAACTCATTGGAAAAGACCCTGAAGCTGGGAAAGACTGAAGGCAATAGGAGAAGGGGAAGGCAGAGGTTGAGATGGTTGGATGGCATCATCAACTCAAAGTACATGAGTCTGAGCAAACTCCGGGAGATGGTGAAGGACAGGGAAGCCTGACATGCTGTGGTCCATGGGGTCCCAGAGTCAGATACAGCTGAGTGACTGAACAACAACTCCACTGCCAGGCACTGTGCTAGACCCTGGAGAAGAATCTGTGAACTAAACAAACATTGGCACCACCCTCATGGAAGGAACCAAGACACAGACCCGGAAACAGAGAACTACAACCCTCAGGCCAAGTCAGCCCCTGCCCATTTTTGTGGAAAGGTTTTCTTAGCACACAGCCACGCCCATTCACTTCTGTCTTGGCTCTGGCCAGTGTTTTGCTACAATGGCAAAGTTGAGCAGTTGCAACAGAGACTGTATGACCCACAAAGCTGAAAATATTTACCACCTAGCCTTTCACAGAAAAAATTTGCCAACTCCTGCATTAAACAAATAAAACTCCAAGTCAGGCTCCTGTTGTACCCACATCCAATCAATCACTGTCAGTTCTGCAGACACACACACCAAGCTCAACTCTGAGCACTCCATGAGAACCCTCTTAACTTAATTCTCACAACAGCCTTTGGAACATACTGTTAAAATCAAAAAGCATGGGGAGAGGCTGGGGTCGGGGTGACTGGGTAGTTGGTAAAGCTTTAATGAAGATGCATATCCCAGGAGGAGGAGCTAAGAGTAGGCAGGAGCTGGTGGACTCGGTGTAGACTCGGGTGGGTGAGGCCCGCACGTGTGAGCGGCTGTCCTGGCCAGTTTTTGGCGTAGTGTGGTGGGGAAGCATGATTTCAAGTCTGGCCTGATTTCAGGGTCAAATCACAACTCTTCCACTATTAACTGTGTGGCTTTAGTTACTTAACATCTCTAAGCCTCTTAGCTTCCGTCTCCTCACAAGTCAAATGGGCTCTTGTCAAACTGAAGTAAGGGAATATGCATGCAGCATCGAGCATAGGGCTGGGTCTGTGGAAGATGTCGGATCCATGTGGTCACCTCCCCTTCATCTTTGGTCTGTCCTGTATGTGGTGGAAAACTACCCTAAAATCTCAGCTGACATTGTGTTATTCTCCTTGTTAGAAAATATGATGGCTTCCACCGGCCCCTACTAGTGGAAGGAGACACTAGTTTGGAGGGGCCACCCAGCACATGCCTCTTTAAACTCCTCCCCGCCCCTATCACTGCACTTTCTATTCAAAGTCAAGTTTTTACCACATAACCCTCAGATCAGATCAGATCAGTTGCTCAGTCATGTCCGACTCTTTGCCACCCCATGAATCCCAGCACACCAGGCCTCCCTGTCCATCACCAACTCCCGGAGGTCACTCAGACTCACATCCATCGAGTCAGTGATGCCATCCAGCCATCTCATCCTCTGTCGTCCCCTTCTCCTCCTGCCCTCAATCCCTCCCAGCATCAGAGTCTTCTCCAATGAGTCAACTCTTCGCATGAGGTGGCCAAAATACTGGAGTTTCAGCTTTAGCATCATTCCTTCCAAAGAAATCCCAGGGCTGATCTCCTTCAGAATGGACCGGTTGGATCTCCTTGCAGTCCAAGGGACTCTCAAGAGTCTTCTCCAACACCACAGTTCAAAAGCATCAATTCTTCGGCGCTCAGCCTTCTTCACAGTCCAGCTCTCACATCCATACATGACCACAGGAGAAACCATAGCCTTGACTAGACGAACCTTTGTTGGCAAAGTAATATCTCTGCTTTTGAATATGCTATCTAGGTTGGTCATAACTTTCCTTCCAAGGAGTAAGTGTCTTTTAACTTCATGGCTGCAGTCACCATCTGTAGTGATTTTGGAGCCCAGAAAAAGAAAGTCTGACACTGTTTCCACTGTTTCCCTCCTGATTACCAAAACAGCTGATGGTACTGGGGACAGACACCTGACGGGAACCAGTCCATTGACTGGCCACTAGCTAATGGAACTGTGTCCAAGAATCAAGAGGCTCTGGTGATGGATGCTGGGTTAGGTTGAGTCAGGATCAGAGATGGCCCCATGGAGAGCAGAGTGAAACAGTGGCTAGAGACCACCAGCCACCAAAGAGTGAGTGGCTGGGAACAGCTGCTGCTCAGCTCCTCCATCTGCAGATCTAACACTACTTGCAGAGAACTACACCATTGCTCTGAGATTCCTCAAGCCCCCGCAGACACCATTTGTCCCTTGAGCTATTTCCAGGGAGTATAGGCCCCTGCAGTCCTGCTCCACTGTTTGCTTCATCTCTCCTGCTCCCTCCACCATCACCCCTGCCCTGGGTCCTGTCTGCGCTGCACTGCCTGCAACTCCTCAAGCACACTCTGCACTGTTCCAGCCTTTCCCTCTTACCTGGAATGTTCTTTTGCCCTCTCTTTTATGAACCACCCACCATCCTTGGAGGCCTCACTCAAACATCTCCTCCTTCCTCTCTGATCCCTCAGTCATAAATGGTGGCTCCTCCCAAGAGCTCCCCACGTTGGGCTCTGGTCTCCCCAGGGTCTCCTGCACCCTCCCTGAGCGCTCCTCCTCATCTCTTTGCTTGCTGCCAGTAGGAAGTTGGCCCGAGCTAAACACTCAGATACAACAGTGAATTTACTCCAAGGGTTAGAAAACCTCAAATACGATCTGAGTTTCTTCCATAAAGACTATTATGCCAATATAAGGCATTGTTCATTAAAATGGAAATGCATTTAGAGAATGCTTCAGATTAAAGGGATAAAGATCAAAGGGTGCATTTTTGGCCAGGAGTTCTGAGTCTTACAGACCCAAATAAATTGTAGACATTTTATTTCCTGAACTGATTGGAACCATAACACTGGATTTGGTGCTGGAATATAAAACTTGCTGAAACCTTTAGCCTGGTGAAAAGTTTGTCGCCTCTTTATGGTAAATGGATGTTCTCATCTGACATTAAAGTGCCTGTGTCTCCTGCTGAAACTAGCTAGTCAATCCGGAAGGCCTGACTTGGAAGAAGCCTCCATCGTTGGTGGAGAACTCGCAGAGCCCTGCCCTTAGTTAGAGTTTTAGGCACACCCGGCTCCCAGCGGATCAGGAAAGGGTGTATCTGTTGCATGTGGACACATGTCCACTCGGGTTCAAGATCCTGCAGATCTGTGTTGAGAATAGAAAGCAGCTGTTCATGCAGACAGCACTTGAGACGCTGGCTGAGTTTTACAAATATTCAAGAATCTGTTCACCAGCATCCTGACCGCTGCTGTGGCCTGGACGCTCCTCTGGGTCCCTCTGCCCAGGGCTCATCCCTGGGCTTGCCCTCCCTGCCACACTCCCAGCCCGGCTGCCCAGGTTCCCTCTGGAGCAGGGGTTGGATTGAAGGGTTCTGGCTCATGGGGTGAGCCAAGCCTCTGCCCCTGAGTCCAGGGAGGGAAGGACACACTGCTGGGAGGAGGGCCACCAAAAGGGCTCGTGATGGGAGCCCTCGGGACTTAGCAGGAAGCACCCTGCTCCAGATAGGGCAACAGGGCGGTCTAGGGCATGGGCCTTCAGCTTTTGCAGAAGCCAGTCGGGCCAGGCAGCCTTCGCCCAACTCAACCCCTGAGAAAGCAGGCCCCTGCCTCAACAGGGACAGTGACCTGCGGCCAGTCTTGTGGGGGCTGCTGAGAGGTAGGACTGGAATTTGGGGAGCAGGACAACCTGACTCCTGTCCCACCAGGTGAGATGCGGCTCACATCTCATCTCCTACCTGATCTGGGGCTACAGAACAGGGCCTCTGCCTGGACCTCAACCCCAGTGCTTCAAAGAGATGCTGTTCTATTGGATTTGATGAACCTGACCTCTAGCAGAGGATCCCGGAAGATCACTGACTTATGTAGCACAAGGGACAGGTTTTCAAAGCAAACCCCTGATTTTATAGATGAAACCAAAAGAATACATTGACATTCGCGTGTGCTTTATCCCCCACACCCTGACCTTGCTCTGTTCTTAATAAGAGTATCTAAGAGCCCAGGGCCTGCAGGGTCCTGGCCCTGGGCTGGCCATGGTGACAGATGCCCCCTCACTCCTTATGCCCTCTTTTGATAACCCTCAAGTACCCCCTCCACCCTTCAGAGACTCAAGTATGCTCCCCCAGAGGTGGGATGGAAAACACTGTGTATAGGAAATGCTAGCAACTGACAGGAACCTTCTCCAAAAGCTGAAAGACTCCAGAGCTTTGTGCCCCACCTGACCTCCTACAAACTGAGAAACCCTTGGGTAAAGTTGTCCTCCACCTCCGGCTCACAGGGGACACCCTACAGTTTGTCTTTGGCCCTGCCTAGTTCAGTGAGCAGCTCTTACCCTGGCTGGCCGCTTCCTTGCAAGGTAGTTGCTGACTCGGACAGCTGAGAGAACAGGGTCTGAAATTTCCATTAAATGCAAATCCCTAGACTCTTCTGATCTTGGGGCAAGATGCAGAAATGTCCATTTTCTTTTAAAACATAACGATTTTCATTTTGATGGCACAAGTAATATGTGTGATACAGGTAACAGCTACTCTTAGGGTAAAACCAATAAGCATTCTGGAGAAAGAGATGGCAACCCACAACAGTATTCTTGCCTGGAAAATCTCATGGATAGAGGAACCTGGTGGGCTACAGTCCATGGTGTCGCAAAGAGTTGGACACGACTGAGCAGGTGAGCACAGTAAGCATTCACACAAAGCAATCCATGCCCCCGCCACCGGCCCACCCCTTTCCAACACCATAGCTTCCACAGGTTATTGCCTACCATCTTTGTCTGTGTCTTTGCACTCGTCTTGGAGCACATTTACACGGGCAGGGCTTTTTCTTTACGTGAGTGAAACACATGCTGCACCATGACTCTTCACTGAGGAATCCTTCTCAGAGAACTCTCCACGTCTACACATTGAGATTTGCTTTCTTCTTTTTAACAAATGGTATTCAACAGGATTCCATAGAATGAAAACGGCATCATTCATTTAACCCTTCTCCCACTGACGGATAGTTATTTCCAGATTTTCACTGTTACAAACATCCTACATCCTTGCACCGTTTTTGGTGGACATCAGCAAGGATTTCTCTTGGAGAACTATCTAGAAGTGGAATTGCTCTGGTATTCATTTTAATACATTCTTGACTTTAATATATACTGCTGAATTGTCCCGTCAAACCATTTAATCAGTGTATATACAAGTAAGTTATCATTCCTGGAATCTTCATTTTTTTAACAAGTGCCCAGATGTTTTTTTCATTTTTTTATTTATTCATTTTTTTTAACAAGTGCCTTAGCAGGTGGCTAAGGACCACACTTTCAGGACATAGTGGTTATATCAACTGACCGTGGCTAGAATAACACTACACTTAAGTTATTCCCAAACCTAATGGCTTAAAATATCAAGTTTGGGGGCTTTTTTCTCAGTGTGATCTATAGTTGGACCACAGCCCAGTGAGGTTTAGCTGGACTGCAGGCTCAGATTTCCAAGTTACCCACTGGAGGACTTGGATCCAGGCTTCAAGTCAAGCTCTGTGTGCAGGCATCCCTAACATCTCCCTGTCCTCATCTTTTTCAGTCAGATTGGATTATGGCCTCATTTTAACTTATTCACCTCTCAAAGATCTTATCTCCAAATACACATTCTGAGCGCTGGGGATAATACAAACCTTCTTGTTGTTCAGTCGCTAGGTTCTGTCCGACTCTGCAACCTCATGGACTGTAGCACACCAGGATTTCCTCTCCTCCACTTTCTCCCAAAGTGTGCTAAAATTCATGTCCATTGAGTTGGTGATGCTATCTAACCATCTTATCCTCTGCCGCCTGCTTCTCCTTTTGCTTTCAATCTTTCCCAGCATCAGGGCCTTTTCCAATGAGGTGGCTTTTTGCATCATGTGGCCAAAATATTGCAGCCTCAGCTTCAGCAATAATCCTTCCAATGAATATTCAGGATTTCTTTCCCTTTGGATCGACTGGTTTGATCTCCTTGAGGTCAAAGGGACTCTCAAGAGTCTTCTCCAGCACCACAATTTGGAAACATCACACACAATTCTTCTGCCCTCAGCTTTATGGTCCAACTCTCACATCTGCACATGACTAATGGAAAAACCATAACTTTGACTATATGGATCTTTGTGAGCAAAGTGATGTCTCTGCTTTTTAATACGCTAGGTTTGTCAGAGCTTTCCTTCCAAGGAGCAAGCGTCTTTGGATTTCATGGCTGCAGTCACCATCCACAGTAATTTTGAAGCCTAAGAAAATAAAATCTGCCACTGCTTCCACTAGGGACACAATTCAGCCTATAACAATAGATTATGGACAAAATAACTTTAAAAATTTTTTAACAGCTTTATTGAGATATACTTTGAGTCACTCATTTATATGTCTCATGCATCTGATTCATACAATTTAATGGCTTTTTGTAGAGTCACAGAGCTGTGTGATCATCACCGCTACCAATTTTGGAACATTTTCATTACCCCCAAACAAAACTCCAAGCCCCTTAACCATCACTCACTCACTCATTTCCTTCCCATCCCCTCAGCACTAGGCAACCACTATCTATTTTCTATCTTTATAGATTTGCCCATTCTGTACATTTAATTTAAATAGTATCATATAATAAGAAGTCATTTGTGACTGGCCTTTTTCATTTAGCATAATATTTTCAAGGTGTATACATGTTGGACCTTTTTAAAAGAAAAATTATAAAATAAGAAGATAATACATTGGACCTTTTTAAACATAAGAACTCGTGTTCATCAAAAACACCATTAAGCAAGTGAATACGCAAGTCATAGCCTTGGAGGAGATATCTTCAATACGTAATTCTTTACAAGTACTCAAACCAGAATGTATAAGAACTATAGGTCTATAAGAAAAATACAGATTGTTCATTTATAACTGCGCAAAAGTCTTGAACAAACCCTTCACAAATGAGGATATCCAGATGACGAATAAGCATTGGAAAAGGTACTTTACAACATTACTCATCAAGGAAATGCAAATTAAAGTCACAGTGGGATAGCACGGAATGGTTAACAGCAAAAAGACTGACAATATCAATGCTGGGTGAGGATGTGGAGCAACTGAAAGGTCATTTATTGCTGGTGGGAATATAAATTTGTTCCACCACTTTGGAAAATTGACAGTGAAGTTGTGTGTGCCTGCTACCCTGTGTCTCAGCAATTTCACTCCAGGTCTACATCCATGAGAAATTAGTGCATATGCCTACTTGTATATGAATATTCATAGCAACTTTGTAATAGCCAAAAACTGGAAACAATTGAAATGATCATCAACAGAAGAATGGATCAATAAAACTGGATAAATTCATGCAAATGAATATACTACATAGCAATAAAAAAGAACAAACTATTAATATGTGCCAAAATATGAGTGAAATCTCAAACTTATTATGTCGAGTGAAAGAAACCATGCATAAAAGCGTGCATTTTATATGCGTCCATTTATATGAAGTTTAAAAGCAGACAGAACTAATCAATGGTGATAGAAATTAACCTAGAACTATGTTGGGGTCAGGAGGGTGTTAATTGGGAGAAGGCACAAGGAATGAGGCCCACTTCCTTCTGGAGTGAAGGAAATATTCTAAATCTTGATAAGGTTGGTGGTTCCATTGGTGTATCCATAAAATTCACCAGCTTAGATGGTAAAAGCATCTGCCTACAATGTGGGACACCGGGGTTCAATCCCTGGGTCGGGAAGATCCCCTGGAGAAGGAAATGGCAACCCACTCCAGTACTCTTGCCTGGAGAATCCCATGGAGGGAGGAGCCTGGTAGGCTACAGTCCGTGGGGTCACAAAGAGTCGGACGTGACTGAGTGACTTCACTTTCACTTTCACCTGCTTAAGACTAGCCCACATAATTAAGTGTAAGTTGTTCCTTGATAAAAAATAAATAATTGAGAGACTTCCCTGGTGGTTGGGTGGTTAAGACTCCAGCACTCCTGTGGCAGGGGCACAGGTTTGATCTCTGGTAACTAGGAGCCACATGCTGAAGGACGTGGCCAAAAAGAATGAAAGAATTGAAAAAGACTACTTTGTATTGAAAGAGACTTTATGAGGACTTAAAGTTAAGTCTACTCTCTCTTTTCGGGACAAGTGAAAGTGAAGTGAAATTGCTCAGTTGTGTCCGACTCTTTGTGGCCCCGTGGACTGTAGCCCACCAGGCTCCTCCATCCATGGGATTCTCCATGCAAGAATACTGGAGTGGGTTGCCATTTCCTTCTCCAGGGGATCTTCCTGATCCAGGGATCAAACCCAGGTCTCCCGCATTGCAGGCAGATGCTTTAACCTCTGAGCCACCGGGGCAAGAGGACTGTTTAAACTCTCTAAGCCTCAGTTTCTCATCTGTGAATGTGTTAGTTGCTTGGTTGTGTCCAATTCTTTGAGACCCCATGGACTACAGCCCACCAGACTCCTCTGTCCATGGAATTCTCCAGGCAAAAATACTGGAGTGGGCTGCCATTCCCTTCTCCAGAAGATCTTCCCGACCCAGGGATCAGACCCAGGTCTCCTGCATTTCAGGCAGATTCTTTACCATCTGAGTTACCAGGGAAATAGAGATAATACCTCATGTCTATTAATTTGATAATCAGCTAATGTATATAAAATATATTCTCTAACTTTCTCCCTCAGTTTTCCCATCTGTAAAATAAGGATAAAAGTAGTAACTGCCTCAGTAATCCTGAGCTACTTCACGTAAAGCATTAAGTACAGTGTGTAAAGAGGAAGTTTTCAATACGTGCTCATAGTAGCAGCTGTTACGGTTATTATTGATGTTATAAATATGGACCAGATTAACTTCAAGGCCCATTCAGCTGCTGGAGGCCTCTAGAAACAAATGGAAGCCAGGAAGTTTGGACATATGGACTCTGACTCCTGTGACAGGGCTGAGTTGAAACCCCAGGTCCTTTGATGCCCCACCCCGAGGTCTTTCCGCCACCCAGCGCTGCCTGAATAAAAGGGAGCAATGGGGAAAGTGTGGATTCTGTGCTGATTGTCATGTGTCTGGCCCTCTGTGTCTGCCAACAGAGTGTCTGTGGTCTTGTGAAGTATAAGGTCGGGAGAGGAGAGGCACCTCGGCCTCCTTCTCTTCCCCTGTGGGTACCTGGACGACTGCTGCTCCTAAATTATCCCTGATGTGCCAAGTGAAGCCTATTATCCCCACATCACAGTTGAGGGAACCGGCAAACAAAGTGGCTAAGTGACTTGCCTGGAGTCACACAGCTAAGAAGTGGGGGAATGCAGCCTGCCCGCCCAGGGCCAGCGTGCACTCTCCTAGCCACTGCACTGTGCCGCCTTATCAGCGTGGGCTCAGCTTCTGTGGGAGTTTTTCTGGGTCATGAATCATTTCTTGAAGCACCTCGCCTGCGCTCTTCTCCACCTCACCTTCACTGAGGTTTAAGGAGCTATGGCTGCCTTTGTGAGCTAGGCTCCCTCAGGGCAGAGGTCGCGCTGCCAGGGGCATTCAGCTTCCTCTATAGCCCCTATCCCGCTCCAGACCTGCACAGCTGCCTCTAATGACCTAGCGCTTGGGAATGCCCCAGGGCTAACCTAGCCATGCCACTTGACTCCCTTCCTCCAACACCCACCTCTCTTTTGGAGAGCAGTGATTTATAACACGTGGGCAGCTGAGCTGTTGCCATAAGCAAGACTGTCAGGGCTAATGTGGTTTGGGGCTTAGGTGTGTGAAAAGCTCTCAACTCTGTAGACTCCAGTGTCCCTTGTGTTCCCGAATGTCAACCTATGCAACCCTGTTAAATCAAAGACAAGGCTGAAAAGGTGGATCCTGCTGCAGTGCTGGGGGACAGATACAGATTTCATGTAAAAAGCCCCACAGATGTTTGGTTCAGCGAGTGTTTTTGGAGATCCTTTGTCCCTAACCAGAATCCTCAAGTAGAATCAGCTAACCCTGTGTCAGAGAATAAAACTGTTGCCGCCCACCCCCATCTTTCTAATTCTTTAGTTTCTCTGGAGTTCATCTAAACATCCACAAAGGTGTCTGTCTGGGGTTAGAGGGACTGCCCTCAGGGTAATAGACTTCCTACATCAAGCAAACCTCACAATATGGAAAGCTTTTCCGAGTTTGGGTTCAGATATCCTTTACCAGTGTCCCCACCCCCCAGACCCTCATTTTGCGTTCTGTTCGACTCCGAAGGCCTCCAGCTGATATAATTTGCAGTCTAATAAAGGAGCGAGCGGGTGTTAAAGCACACCAGCCTCGCTGCCTGTCACCACAGGAAACTGTGCTCTTTCCAGACCCAAATTTATGTCCATCCTACATAAACTTTATACGGTGCCACGCTGCTGTTAAAAGTGATTTACTCACAAGATGTTGGCTCACAGGAGGCCGACCTTCGGGAGATTTGTGCTAACTCTGCCGGAGTCACATAAAGTCGCCAGCTGAGGGTCACAGTTCTCCTGAGGGCCACAGATGGCAAGGGTCTGGGGTGATGCTCCTCCAAGGCTGAGGTGGTGGAGGTTGGCTTTAAAGCCTGACAGCCGTAAAACAGAGAAGGTGGCCCAAGTAAATCTCTGGTGGGTTTGGCAGATGGCAGGAAATCCATGTGCAATATCCTTCATTACCAATAAACACTCAAAAAGAGTCTGTACATGTTGAAAGGAAAGAAATGGAGGGAGATATGTATATAGACGTATTTAACATACATCTGTTTAAATATAACAAGCAATGCGTTTTCGAAATATTTGCAGTGGGGAACTAAATCTACCTGTGTTGTTTGGTGACTAATAGAGAGAAGAGGGGAACCCAGAGCTCTGGGCATGGGTGTGGCCTAGGAGTAGAGTCACCTGAAGTGGCAGAGGCTGAACTTTGGCAGGTAAGCACTCCCTTCCTGCACCAGGACAAATTCTCCTGGGCACCGAGGTCAGCCATGGGACTCCAGGTCAAGCCTTTCTGGGCCAACCGCCAACTCCCAGAACTGAGAAAAGAACAGCCCTGGTGTTCACCCTCAAGGAGCCTTGGCTCTGCTCAGTAAGGAAACCTAGTTGCCATGCTTTGCCCTCCACAGTGAGCCATGGAAAACTATCTGGGAACTCTGATATTCCACACTTCTGAGACACAGAATGGAAGGGAATGCACGATCCACCTTCCTGGTTCTAAAGAGCTCAAACAAAAGGAATGATCCCATTTCTCTTCTATTTAAGGTTGAGTCTGTCCTGGGGGATCTTAATTTACCCGGGAAAATTAAAACTAGCTACAATAACAAAAACCCCAGAAATCTCAGAAGCCTAACACAATTTAGTCCCATTCTAATCCAATGTGGCTATCTCTCCTCTGAGCTGTGGCTCAGGCTCTTTCCATCTCACGGAGCCACCATCCCCGAGAGCGTCTCTGAAGCCTCTGCTGGCCCCTTGGCCGTCACCTAGCCATTAATGAAGGACAGTGAGCTGACCGTCCAATGGGGCGTGGTGGGGCTCGGTCTGGAGTAGCCTTTATTACTTCTCACATTCCATCAACTACAACACGTTGTATACTGTGGGGAAGGCCATCTCTGCATGTGCTTGAAAGAAGAAATAAAATATGTGGGAATCTAGCTGTTCTCTGCTTCATCCAGAAATGGAGGTGAACCTGAAGAGTTCAAGGCCTGACTGCATCCCTGGTCTACCCAGAAGCAGCGTGTAATAATCCCACTCAATCCTGATAGAAATTTATGTCACCTACATAGTGTGATTTCTGGACCATCTAGAAAGCTCTCCTGGGAATTCCCTGGCAGTCCAGTGATTAGGACTCCATGCTCTCACTGCCATGGGCCCAAGTTCAATCCCTGGTCAGGGAACTAAGATCCCACAAGCAATATGGCGAAAATTTAAAAAAAGAAAGAAAGAAAGCTCTCCTGCTCCAAAATACCTTCTCTAGATTGCCTATTCTGGAACTTTGTCAGTGGAGAATCATACCGCTGGGCTCAACATCATGTTGATCTTTTCCTTCCTTTTTAGATTGTGTGCCAGTTACCCATTTATTACTTCCTCAGCTACATATTCATCCTTCATTGCCTGTGCTTCAAAAATGGACGGGTACCCTGTAGCTGTCCCCATGGTAAGTTTTGTCAATAGAGGATGCTGGACAGACACTGCAGGATGAAGGGGACTTCTGCCCTGGCTCCCTTATGCTTGTTCAGCAGATTCCTGCAGCTTACCAGGCTCCCGGAGCACCAGCAGCTTCACCAGTGTCCAGCTCTTGCAATGCACAGTGGCCAGTAGTTTCCCTGGCACTTCCCTCACGCCCAGTGCTTTTATAGCAGGGTACCTCTATCGAGATATCGGCCTGTGATCAGCTTTTCCTGCACCCTAGGAAGCCGATTTCCAGTAAGTTCCACCGGTGCAGCATCCCAGAGTCTTCTCTGCCCTCCAGGGAGCCACATCTGTGCCCTCTTCCAGAAGATCTGAATCTCAGCCCTGGGGACCTCTCCATCAAGGACTCTGTCTCATTCCTACGGGTTGTTGTTCCTCATCTGCCATCCCTAAATTCTTTAGAGTTCCCTTTATTTCTTAGTACTTTAATCTCCTGTTATAGTTAATTATCTTTATATTATACTTTCTCTATCCAAATTACTGTATAGATTCTCCCTTTTGACTGGATCCAGAGTGATAGGGGTTGCAGATGTCCTTGGGTCAAATTCACAAGAAGTCAATGACACTTTAGTGTAAAATAGCTTATTTTGTTTTTCTAGCATCTAGAGAGCAGTAGGTGCCTTGGAGCTGAGAGAAAAGATAATAAGAAGAAAGACCCAGAGTGGATATTGGAAAAATCCTAGTGACAGACTTTGCCTGTTTCACAGTTTTGCCATGGGCTGGCTATAGCTGTTAAGTGTTAATCTTCATTTCAGTGCAAAACATCTTTGGTTCCCAGGGTCAGCCTAACCACACCAGAGAGAGAATGAAAGCACTAGTTTTTCTGGTGAAGCAGCCGCTTTTGCACTTTGATAAGCTCCGTGCATTTCCCCCCTTTGTTGTTTTATTTCTTAATCACACATAAAAGTGTGTCACCACATAAAGCAAAAAGAGAACAGCTCTGGACATTTTATTTCATTGAACAGAGCCAGGCTACTCCCTAGATGTACATTAACTCTTTCAGACGGGACATTATCACCTTCAGGCTGCAAGGAAAATGTGAATCAAAACCATGAAGACTGTCAGACGATGAAATGGCTCAGTGAAGGAGAGGCTGGCGTTTCTCTGGGGATTGTTAAAGCTAGGATGGCAGGCTGTGTCTTTAGGATGGTACAAGTGTAGTCTCGATTAAAAGTGGGAGTAGAAACAACAACCAAGCTCCTGTCCAACTTAAGAAAATCTAGTTTATTAAAAGTAATATATCTACACAATTTAAAAAACAGATGATAGAGAGGACGTATTTAGAAAATCAACTGTCTTCTCTCTTACCTTCTCCCACCATCCACTGATTCCTGCTCTTCAATTCTCTTCATGTTGTGGGTTATATCTATTTCATTTTCCTTCTTTATCACTCTAATGGATTCTTGAGAGGGAGCAAATAGAAACACATGTGTGCAGCCTGCCGTCTTGAAAAATAAGCCTTCCTCTCAACTTTGACCAGTTTTTTCTTAGGGAAAAACTTAAGAAACAGAATCTGGTGCTCTGAAAATTCTCCGCTTACCAATCCAAATGCATATATATGAGTATCATTTAAGCCTGTAATGGAAACATGCTTCTTCCATCTAGTCTCGTCTTTTTGACCTCCTAGATATTTCTCTGTTCCATTGGCCACTTGAGTTCAAAACCCAAAGCTTTTTGACCTCAACCATCTGGTGCTCTTCGGACAAGCATTACCTTGAACATCTACACTTGAATTAAAAATTTCCACGTTAAGTCAGCTGTAATATTATTATCAGGATAAAAACAGCAATGTTGCAAATAGTGGATCTAGAACTATGCCCTGTAAAGGGAGACACAGGAGCTAGAATGAAAATGGCTGAAGTGTTGGACCCTCCCACCATGTCCTTCCCCTCTCCTGAGTGTGGGTGTCCCCCTCAAATCACTCTCTTCTCCGCTGAGGCCTCCTGCTGTATACCCACCATCTCTGCTCTTTCTGACAGAAAGGTAGAGGGCTGGACAGTGCATAGAAAAAGAGAAATTAGGCTAAATTGATCTTTATCCAACCTACTGCTAGTGAATCCATCTATACCTCACATTTTCCAATTCCACTTTTCCTCAACTGTCATGAACACCACAGAAGGGCCTGCCCGACAGGCTCAGATAAGCTAAAACTGTGTTTTAATCAGTCAGGAGCACTGTGTTTAAGCTCCTTTATGCTCATGGCCATTAGTCCATCTTTGTTTACTGACAGTTGTTTTAAAGACAGCTAAGTGAAGCTTCCCATGTGTTGTGGTGGTAAAGAATCTGCCTTCCAATCCAGGAGACAAAAGAGACACGGATTCGATCCCTGGATCAGGAAGACCCCCTACAGAAGGAAATGGCAACTCACTCCAGTATTCTTGCCTGGAGAATCCCATGGACAGAGGAGCCTGGCAGGCTACAGTCCATGCGATCACAAAGAATCAGACACGGAGGAGCACACACACAAATAGCCAAGTAGATAACACTGGTGGAATGCACCTTTATCTAGGTTGGTGTCAGTGCCAGGGAAAGAGCTGAGATATCTGTTTTGCAAAAAAAAAAAAAAAAAAAAGCCATCAAAGCTCCTTAGCACATAATACATTTCAGCAATCAGAGCCAGCATCCAAAAGCATAATAAAAAAAGGCGAGTGAAAAATGCTGCTAATCGTCATATTTTAAATGCCTTATTTCCTGCCAATCTTATATCTGTTTCCAGAGAAGCGAAAGTTGCCCACTCTGCCAGCGCCTTTGTCAGCTGCCAGCTGTTACTTCCCCAGGAAGGGGGTCAGAAGGCTGCTAGTAGCTAATAGCCAGCCAGAAGCTGCAAGGAAGAACTGTCCCTCGTGGGGTTTAGCTGCTGGCTGATTGTCAGCTGAGAGCTACAAGTTCTGGTTTGATAAAAGCCAGCTATAGATTTCAAACCTTCTTTTTTTTTTTTCTTTTTCCATTTGTGCTCTGAAATTGTCGCGCACTCCAAATGGAACTCAGCAAGCACGCGGGCCTTTGTTCTGCCTTGTTAGGCGCCGGCAGTAGACTCCTCTGCAGTCACTTTGCAGGGTGGCTGGTCGGGGTGAGGCACAGTGCGGGGGCGGGGGTGGGCTGGAGAAGCTGCACCATGCCTGCTGGCCCGTGTGTGACCCTGGACGAGGGTGGACCCGGCACAGGGGGCTTCCTGAACGCTCTGAGAGGCAGGCTCAGACTCTGGTGGGGTTTTTTTGTGACAGTAGGGTAGGATGTACTTGTCAGAGCCAGAATTTACTGACTGAAGCCCCCTGAAATGAAATGAGCCACAAGATCCCTGCACCAGGCATGCAATCCAAATCTTAAACCGTCCCAGAGCTCCCACTCTTCCCAGAGGCCAACAGTCAAGGATTCTCGGAGACACGGTGAAACTCAGAGTTCTGTGGATTTCAGGGGGTTGGGCAAAAGGAAGGGGGGCAGCAAGAATTCTGCACAACGGTGTGCTTTAAATTCAGATGCTTAGGGGCTGTCATGTGCAATGCATCAATGATGAAAAATAAACACCCAGCAGAAGCTGGCTTGGAGTTAAGGCGAGTGCACAATAAATTTCAACTGGTTAAATTAATCGCTCGCTGCTTGTTGTGAATATTAATCCCAGGGAGGGAGCTGGCTTCAACCCAATCAAAAGACAGGTGAAAACTGCAAAGAGAAAAACATTTGGGATCTCTAGAAGGAAGGCTTACCTGTGAGCCAGGCATTGATGCTGAATCCCAAAGAGAAGCAGAGTCTGTGAAACAGCCCCACCTACTTCACAGGCACAGCTGTGCTGCAACAACCAGCCCACCCTGCCCTCGGCCCTCACCTGTCCCCTCCGGGGGCTCTTCTGGGACTTGTATGAGAAACGCCTGGCCTGAGGCTGTGGAAGATGAAAGAGCCAAGATTCCTAATTTGCTTTTTTTTTTTTTAATTGTGGTAAAATATACATAACATAAAATTTATCATTTTAACCATTTCCAGTTTGGTGGCATTAAGTACATTCACAATGTTCTACAGTCGTCACCACTGCCAATTTCCAGAATTTTTTCATCATCCCAAACAAAAACTCGGTACCCATTAAATGATATTTCCTCATTCTCCCCACTCCCAACCCCTGGTAACCTCTATTCTACTGTCTGTCTCTATGAAATTGAGTACTCTAGGCATCTCATATCAGTGGAATAATGTAATATTTGTTCTTTTGTGTCTGGCTTATTTCACTTAGTATGTTTCCAAGGTTCATTTGGGTTGTAACGTGTATCAGTACTTCATTCCTGCTTAAGGCTGAGTAATACTCTGTCTTATGGTATGGCACGTTTTGTGTATCCATCCATCGAGGACATGTGGGCTCTTTTCATCTTTTGACTGCTGTGAATAGCACTGCAATGAACATTCATGAATAAATATCTGTTCAAGTCCCTGCTTTCAGTTATTCGGGGTATATACTCAGAAGTGGAATATCTGGATCACTTGGTAACTCTTTATTTAATTTTTTGAGGAATCACCAAACTATTCCCTAATTTTTTTTAATAGTCCCCTAATTGCTCATGTAGCAGAAAGAAAAAAATCCTTACAGATAAAATGATGGTCTCTTTTTGTCATTTAAGGAATAGGATTGATCTCTGTAGTAGAACTGTGTTGTCGGAGAAGACTCTTGAGAGTTCCTTGGACTGCAAGGAGATCAAACCAATCAATCCTAAAGGAAATCAGTCCTGAATATTTATTGGAAGGACTGATGCTGAAGCTGAAGCTCCAATACTTTGGCCACCTGATGGAAAGAACTGACTCAATGGAAAAGACCCTGATGGCTGGGAAAGAGTGAAGGCAGGAGGAGAAAGGGGGGACAGAGAATGAGATGGTTGAGTGGCATCACTGAATCAATGGACATGAGTTTGAGCAAACTCCAGGAGTTGGTGATGGACAGGAAAGCCTGGCGTGCTGCAGTCCATGGGGTTCAAAGAGTCGAACATGACGGAGCGACTGAACAACAACAACTGTAGCAGATGACTGTTTACAGAATGACTTTGATAGGACACGGCTGACTGTGAAAGGTGAGAGCCCCTTCAGGTAACCATCAGGAAAAGGAGCTAAATGGTACTGGGCTGGTAAAGTTGCAAGAATATTGTCTTCCCTGGGTGGTGCTGAGACAGAGGTCCAGGGCCCTCAAAGCAGGAAGAGAAGTCTCTGGAGGTGGACGGGGCAAGTTCTGCACCACCAGGGTCCAGATGTCCTAAGGTAAAAGATGATCAATGAGATCTTTGCCAATGAACCTAGAATGCCTTGTAGTTGGCTCTGAATCTCTTACTTGGTCTGCCCTGAACTGTGATTCCCCTCCATTGTCTGAAAGCCTTCAGCTAAAATCTGTTCTGAGCAATAGAGTTGCAAGAGTGGTCCTGTGAGCAAATTCGAGGGAGACAGAGCTGGGGGAGGGGCCCTCCAAAGTTGGGGGAGACGGGCTGCACCCCATGTTGAGTGGGAGCAGGAACTCAAAGTGTGGGCTGGCTGTGGGGCATGTCAGAAATCCGGCAGAAGATGAGGTGGGGGCTGCAGCCACTTGGAGTAGAAGTTGAAGGAAAAGACAACTGCAGATAATGGGAAGACTTGGGGTTTTTCAGACTATCCCAGGAATATGATACCTTTGAGCAGAAAACCCAGAGCCACCTGAGGTGAAGCCCCAGCCTCATTTGTGGGCAAAATCTCAGCAAATGTTCTACCAGGCCAGAAACAGAGATTCACCCACTTGGAGACAAGCTTTGGTAAAATAAACAGCCTGTGAAACAGCTCTGTGGCTTTCAGGGAGCTGGGTGACTTTGCGGCAGCTTCGTTTAGATCTAAATTCTCATCACCAGGAGGAACATCCCCTAGATGAGTCACTCCAGAGTGATGCAGAGCAGGGACTGGCCTGGGAAGGTGAACTTGCTCAGACAAACACACCTCAGGCTGAGACAGGAACTTGCACAGTGCTGTAGCTTCAGAAAGACCACCATTGTTATCAGGACCCTGACTCTGATGACTGGACTGGGTCACCTCTGTCCAGAGATTCATCTGTAGAAACACAAGAGAAGTTGCTTTCATCAAGACTGTAAGCAGCGAAAGACTTGTTATCGTGAATGAGCCGTCACTCTGGAAAAAGAATGAGGTGTTATTCTCATTCATCTCCAGTTACACTTTTACACAACAAACTGAAAGACTCGTTATCATTTTAGTTCTGAGACAAATCCCGTGTTTCTCTTAGCTAAGGTTCTGGGGATAGGAGCGCATGTGATTAAGGGATTACCCTTGGGGCTCCTTGGACTGGTCCCTCTTCTGCGAGTCCTGCCTTATTCTCATCCCACATGGTTTGCTCCGCTCTGGTTGTTCACAGCTGCATCAGGGCCCTTGCCACTAAGTCTCTGTCTCTGCTGATGTAATAGAAAAGGAAAGCAAATGATACAAAAAATAAACCTCTGTAGGTGCGTGTTTGAATTCTAGAGATGGAGGGTGTGTGGACAGGGTGAGGAGGGGAGGAAGCAGAAGAAAAATGGCTTGACTGTTTAGGAAAATACCTGTTTGGTTATCAAAGGGGAGCCTCCCAGCATCGTCTAGAAGGAGAGCTGAAGTAATCTGTATAATGAAGTGGAAGGAATTAGGAGATTCCCTCAGGCATCAGGGCTCCCCCAGTGGCTCATCTGTAAAGAATCTGCTTACAGTGCAGGAGTTGCAAGAGACATGGATTCAATCCCTGGGTTGGGAAGATCGCATGGAGGAGGACATGGCCACCCACTCTAGTGTTCTTGCCTGGAGAATCCCATGGACAGAGGAGCCTGACACGCTACAGTCCATGGGGTCCCACAGAGCTGGACATGACTGAAACAACTTAGCACGCGCTCATGCCCCAGGCATCAAGGGAGACTTGCGTCCAGTTACTGAGAATAGGATACAAGGGATCAGATTAGGCTTCAAAAATGGCCAAGATCAGGACTTAAGGACAAAAGCAATTCCAGTGAGAAACTCCCCATGCTGGACAAAGCTGAGGATCCTCAGAACAGTGGTACCTCCCTCAGACTCTGCTTTTGCTATTTAAATTGTGGTCCATAGAATAGCAGGGTCAGTAGCACCTGAGAGCTTGTTAAGAAAGCAGAATCCCAGGCCCCACCCCAGGCTTCCTGGACCAGACTCTCATTTCAAAGATCCCCAGGCAATTTATATGTACACTGTTTTCGTAAGAGATGTTTTAAAACATTGGTCTGTGGTATGGATAGAGGAGCCTGGCAGGTCCATGAGATCGCAAAGAGTCAGATGTGACCGAGCAACTAAACACACACACATATACACACACTGAAGCTTCAGCTGTGCACTGGAATTACCCAAGGAACTTTTAAACATGCTGACAACCCACCACCAGAACTCTCAGGTGATCCCTAATATGTAGCAAAATCTGAGAACCACAGCCTTAGCGGACTCCAGCCTGGCTGTGCCCCGTGCCTGGCGGGGGGCATCCGTGCCAGCGGTGCACTAATAAACAGGCTCCAGGGAAAAAAGTTGGTTTTGTAGATTGAAGTGTCTGCTGGCTTCCATTGTGTAAACATTCCCCCACACAATAGCTGATTTCCAGCTACCAGTTCGATGCTCTGAAAGTGGAGATAGGAAGCAATGATTTGAGTCTCAAGAGCTTGTGCTCACCCCACAACGTGGGGCCAGTGGGATATGTCTACACCAGGGCTCTCCCCCTCCTTTAGGACCTTGCCGTTCCCTGGTCTTATGAGGCCAAAAGGGGGTGGTATAGAGTTTAAACATGGGCCAGAGTGTTCACAGCTGAGGTCCCTAGTGTGTGGGATGTAGCTGGTGTTAGGAATGGTGTGAGAGAAAAGGTGAGGGCTGGGCCGCCAGTACTTTCTTGCCCCTTCCCTGAAAATGTGGGGGAGGGCCTGTGGGATAAGCATGCCCCATTTTGAGTTTGCAGCTCTTTCCTGAGCTCTGCTATGGCATGGTGACCCTCTGTTATCACCAGCCATCCCCAATTCCTAAGAACACACTTAACATGCTGGTTTTGGCTTAGGTGTGCTTTGGGGAGTCGGGGGAAGATGGTGCCCTTTCCTGAAGACCCCACATGCTGGAGGCAAGAGGACAAGAAGGATCGAGAATTTAATTTAGAGATTATCCAGGAGGATATGACTCACCCTCCACCCCCCAGGAGCCCTTGGAAATGTCGGGGAGGCACTGGACTTCCCACCGGAGGCAGGAGATGGAGTTAAGGCGTTTTATTTATGTGTTACAGGAAGACTGATTTATAAAGTCTGGAAGATTTGGGATGAAGAGTCCAGAGCCTGCAGCTGGATTGCAAGGGTTAAATTCTCAGCTCTTCCTTGGACTAGCTGGTGGCCTTGGAGAAGTGGTGGATATCTACCTCCTCAGCCTGGAGAGTGTTGGAGGAGCCAGCGTGCTCTTGAAAGGCAGAGAATTGGCCAGACCTGGGGCAGGAAAGGGTCAAGGAGGACAAAGGGCCAGGAGGCAGTCATGCTGGGAGGGCCCTGAGGGGACAGCCAGGGAGGAGCTGAGACAGAACAGTCAGCAGCCTCAGTGAGAGGAGCCTCATGGGAAGATGGTCCCCTGAAAGAAGGGCTCCCAGAACTGATGAAGGGAAATGTTTCATGAAAGGGGGCCAAAGACAAACATCACCTCCTCCCCAGGTTGCTAGCACCTGCCTTCTGCCTCTCACCCAAATGCCAAGCAACATTTCCTTTGAAACGGTCCAAGTGTGAGAGCTTGAGCCCCACCAGTTGCTGGAAACCAAGCCTCTCAAACGTCAGAAGGCTGATGTTTTCACCATGTGCACGTGTGTGTGTGTGTGTGTATGAGAGACAGAGGAAGTCTTGTGGGTTGTCAGGGTCTCGTGGTTTCCTTGTCAGCATCAGTGACAGTCAGAAGCAGCTTCTTCTTGCTTGTTTCCAACCCAGAACTAGGCCACGTTCAGGGAGTCCCGGCCAGCAACTTCCTCCCTTAGACTAGCTTCCCTCCCCTCAGAGGACCTGCCCCGAAAGAGGAAGAGATTAGTATTCCATTCTGTTCCAAGGCCTGTCTTAGTCCTCAAATCCTTTCTATGGTTGAGCCCAGCGTGATCCTAAGCCTCGGTCCTCACCATAGGCTCTCCTCTACCTCTAGACCCTATGCCTGAGAGAAAGAACGAGAAATGCCGAAATGCTCAACAATTCCCAAAGCGAGACTGAAGCGAGAGAGACTGAATTACTCTCACTGGCAAGCATGTGGCCTCTTCCCCGTAATTTAGTGGGATGGGAGTTCATAAAGAGAGACAGGAAAGCTCTAGAAAAAAGGCTGTGGGTTTCTGGGGGGTTTGGGCATGATCTAAAAGTTAAAACTCTCTCCTTTCTCTCTTCCCCTCTCTCTCCCTCTCTCTCTCACACACACACATAAAATTTACTGGCCTATTGTTTTTAAAATGAAATTCTAAGAACACCTTTCTTACAGCAAGCACCGCTGTGCCTGTTTACACTTACTTCTGTATGCAACCTGCCAGCCAGGAAAAGCTGAAAGGGAAGATATTTTAAATTAAAAGAATACATAATTATTCTCCTGCCTGGAAGGTGTCAGTATCAAGGCAACAGGCTGAGCGAGTGAGGACAAGTCTGCCTGTATAATACATAAACTTTCATGTGGCCTGAGAGGTGAAGTGGTCAGTCTGTCCCCAGAACAGAGCCCAGGCAAAAGCCCTCAAGAAGCATGTGGTTTGACCTTTGGTTTTTGCTCAACTGGATCCTCACCTGTGGTTGGATTCTCTGATTTGCAGTGAATTCTCTAACATACGGTACACCCTTATTTAATTGTTAGCATAAGAATGTCTTATTGCTACATATGCATTTTTAATATTATTTACTATTTTGTTGAGTTTTTTTCTTTTCCAATATTGACTGATCACTGACTCCTGGTATACTAATTGAGTGACACATTATTTAATAGTTATTATTATAACAGTAGCTAATATTTATTGAGCACAATGCCAGACACTGCACAGAGGTCACTTTGTCTAATCTTCATAATAATCTCAGAAGGCTGCTGTATAGGCAGTTGATGCCTGGCTGAGAAGGCAAAATCAGCCCTGGTTCCTATCCACTGAGCTCTGTGTTCATGCCCCAGGAGGAAAGGAGATGTTTTCTTTACACGAAAGCAGCAACCAGAATCAGTGCACTTGTTCCCTTGATCACCGATGAAAGAGATTTTATCCCATTATCCAGATTAAGAAATTGAGGTGCAAAGAAGTTAGGAACTTCCCTGAGGTCGCACAGCTGGCAGGAAGTGGTCGAGGGATAGTCCACAGCCAGACTTGCAGCCCAGGCTCTTATCCCAATGCTGTCGGTGTAATATCTTTTTCCACTCCTGGGAATGCTCAGTCCTAGTCTGTGAGTGCCCAGAAAACAGGCATTTACATCCCCATGGGCTGCCTTAGGTCCTACACAATACGCCATGTCAGTGAGCACAGACATGCGGGGCATTCTTGACTGTAAAGGAATGATTGCTCAGATCTTTAGGCAGAGACCTCCAGCTACCACACCCAGTTGCTTTAGACTGGAATTTCACGATGCAACGGGAAGGGAAGAGGCAGTGAGAACTGTCAGGGAGACAGCACCCTGAGGAAATCAACCCTCTAGATTCTCTTTTCTAAGGTGTGCCCAGTTCTGGTGACAAACAAAAGCTTAGAGTCTGGAGGTCAGGCAGCTGGATGGGAAAAGCTTAATGAGAACCGCCCACCTATCTCCCTTGCATCCACACCTCACATCTTTGTGCAGCCTTGAAAGATGAGTCTGTCCATGAAATACACCTGCCTTCTAACTTTGCGCCTACAGTTTGCACCGTTTAGTGCATTTCTCTGGGTTGTAGTGCTCCTGCCTGCCACCACACCCTCCAGTTTCTTCCTGCTTGCTCCCTGATGCCTGAAATTCCTTTAACATGGAACAAAGGCTTTCATTTCATAGAGAGTGATGAGGCTTAAAATGCAAGCACCCCTCAGAGAGGTAGCACAATGATTTAAATTCACACCGTGTAACTGAGGTATAAATGAGTGATCAGGTTTTTTTCCTGAGAGCACCTTTTTATGAGGGAAAGGCAAAAGAAAGAAAAAGTATGCTAGAAAAAGCAGTGTTGAAGAAGGAAGGGTAATCTAGAGAGGGTAAGGGACACGAGTCTGTGGCTTTAGCGTCCACCTGCCCCAGTGGGTCCTGGATAGCACGGTGCAAGGAAGAGATGGGGTCTTCTCGGGGAGTTGGCTCCGGTTTGAAACCCAGCTGTGCAGCCCTAGCATGCTACGTGACTTCGTGCCTCCTGATTTTCTCACCTGTAAAATGAGGGAAATAAAACCCACCATGCCCACCTGCTTTGGGGGTTATTTTATTTTAATTGTGATGAAATAACATAAAACTTAACCATCTTAACCATTTTTAAGTGCACGGTTCAGTGGCATTAACTACATTCATGTCATTGCATAACCGGCATCCCTATTTATTTCCAGAACTCTTTTCATCTTGCAAATCTGAAACTCTGTACCCGTTAAACAATAACTCTGCATTCTTCCCTCTTCTCAGCACTTGGTAACCACCACTGTACCTTCTGTCTCTGAATTTGATCACTCTAGGTACCTCAGCCAAGTGGAATCAGATGGTACCTGTCCTTATATGACTGGCTCATTTCACTGAGCAAAATGTCCCCCAGCTTCATCCATGTTATAGTACATGTCAGAATTTCCTTCCTTTTCTAAGGCTGATTCATATCCCATTGTAGGTGTATGCCATAGTCGGTTCATCTGGTCATCCATTGATGGACACTTAGGTTGCTTCTACCTTAGCTATAGTGTATGATGCTGCTATGAACGTGGTGTACACATTTCTCTTTCAAACTCTGTTTTCTTATCTTGAGGATCTTTTTGAGACCCTCACTTCTTCTGGGTGTATACCCAGAAATGGAATTATTGGGTCATATAGTAATTCTATTTTTAAATTTGTGAGAAATGGCCATACTATTTTTCACAGAGGCTGCACAATTTCAAATTCCCGCCTATGGTGCCCATAGGTTCCAATATGTGTATATTCTCCCAGAAACTTGTTACTTTCTCTTTTTTTATAGTAAAGTGAAAGTGAAGTCGCTCAGTCGTGTCCGACTCTTAGCGACCCCATGGACTGCACCTAATTTTTTAAGTTGAGATATGCTTGATTTGACTTCCCTGGTGGCTCAGACGGTAAAGCGTCTGTCTACAATGTGAGAGACCAGGGTTCCATCCTGGGTTGGGAAGATCCCCTGGAGAAGGAAATGGCAACCCACTCCAGTACTCTTGCCTTGAAAATCCCATGAATGGAGGGGCTTGGGGCAGGCTACTATCCATGGGGTCGCAAAGAGTCAGGAACGACTGAGTGACTTCACTTTCACTTTACTTTTCATGCTTGATTTACAATATTGTGTTAGTTTCAGGTGTCAGCAAAGTGATTTCTGTTTTTCTGTTCTTTTTTCTATTCTTTTCCATTACAGTTTATTACAAAATATTCAATATAGTTCCCTGTGCAATACAGTCGGAGAAGGCAATGGCACCCCACTCCAGTACTCTTGCCTGGAAAATCCCATGGATGGAGAAGCCTGGTAGACTGCAGTCCACGGGGTCACTAAGAGTCAGACACGACTGAGCGACTTCACTTTCACTTTTCACCTTCATGAATTGGAGAAGGAAATGGCAACCCACTCCAGCGTTCTTGCCTTGAGAATCCCAGGGACAGGAGAGCCTGGTGGGCTGCTGTCTATGGGGTCGCACAGAGTCGACACGACTGAAGTGACTCAGCAGCAGCAGCAGCAGTGCTATACAGTAAGTCCTTGTTGTTTATCTATTTTATACATGGTAGTGTGCTTCTGTTAATACCATGCTCTCAATTTATTCCTCCCAGCTTCCCCCTTTGGTAACCATAAGTCTGTTCTCATGTCTGTGGGGCTATTTCTTATTCTTTTGTATCATATTTTAGATTCCACATATAAGTGATATCATAAACTTGTCTTTCTGTCTCACTTCACTTAGTATGATAATTTCTAGATCCATCCATATTGTTACAAATGGTATTGTTTCATTCTTTTCTATGGCTGAGTAATATGCCATCACGTATTTGTACCACAACTTCTTTATTCATTCTTCTGTTGATGGACACTTAAGTTGCATCCATGTCTTGGCTACTGTAAACAGTGATGCTATGAACATTGGAGGGCATGGATCTTTTCAAATTAGTTTTCACCTTTTCCAGATATATGCCCAGGAATGAGATTGCTGGATCATATGGTAGTTCTATTTTTAGCTTTTTAAGAAACATCTATACTAAAAGCTGGACTATAAACAAAGATGAGCCCTGAAGAATTGATGGTTTTGAACTGTGGTGTTGGAGAAGACTCTTGAGAATCCCTTGGACTGCAAGGAGATCCAACCAGTCCATCCTAAAGGAGATCAGTCCTAGGTGTTCATTGGAAGGACTGATGTTGAAGCTGCAATTCCAATACTTTGGCCATCTGATGTGAAGAGCTGACTGATTTGAAAAGAGCCTGATGTTGGGAAAGATTGAGGGCAAGAGGAGAAGGGGATGACAGAGGATGAGATGGTTGGATTGCATCACAGACTCAATGGACATGGGTTTGGGTAGACTCCGGCAGTTGGTGATGGACAGGGAGCCTGGCATGCTGCGGTTCATGGGGTTGGAAAGAGTGGACATGACTGAGCAACTGAACTGAACTGAATACTGTTCTGCATAGTGACTATACCAATTTATATTCCTACCAACAGTGTAGGAGGGTTCCTTTTTCTCCACACCTCAAGCATTTATTATTTGTAGACTTTTTATGATGGTCATTCTGACCAGTGTAAGGTGATACTTCAATGTGGTTTTGATTTGCATTTTTCTAATGATTAGGGATGCTGAGGATATTTTCATGTGCCTGTTGGCCATCTGTCTGTCTCCTTTGTAGAAATGTTAAATTAGTTCTTCTGCCCTAACCATCCTATTTTTTAAATAGAACCTGAATAAACTCCCCATGTACATGTTCAAAAGTCAAACAATTGAGTACATCCAACTATAGAAGACTTGGAGAATAATGTAGGATTATTAATTACAGACTTCCTTGAAGGGTGGAGGATCCCTCCTGCTCTCTCATTACCACACTGAGTCTCCTCCATCTCCTCTGTAGACCTCATGCTACTTCCTTATCATCCCTTTCCAAACATCCCTCTCATCTGACTTGCTGTGCTGTGTCCAGCCTCCACAGGAAGCAGAGTCTGGTCTCTATCTACTGTTGTCTGGAATTCTGGTGAGTAAATCTCTTCATTTTGTTAGACAGATAGTGAAAATCACTTGGCACACTGTAAATAATAAATGGTAACTAATCTTCTAGTACCTACCTCATAGGGGTATTGTGAACATTGAGTACATAAATGCACACAGAGTTCTTAGAACACTTAGGTGCTATCTGAGGTTAGCTGTTATTATGGTGTTGGTCATATTGGGGAGCCTAGTTTGTTAGGACTTAATCACTTTTGAGCAAGAGATGCTGCCAACAACTTTGGGTCCAGGTGATCACTTTGAGGAAAGTCACCTTGAAGCAGATAATCTTTGGCTTTTCCAGAACTTTAAAGTGTCCCCTTTTAAGGATATAAATGTAAGGTGAATTCATACCATTGCAGTGGGGAAAGGGAATGACAGAGCTTTTTTGTAGGCTGACAGAATCTTATACCCTTCATAGGAGAAGGAGATGAACAAATCTATACAGGGCTCAAGGAACTTTTTTTTTTTTTTTTTTTTGCCACACAGCATGTGGGATCTTAGTTCCCTGACCTGGGATCAAACCAGCATACCCTGCACTGGGAGCGCAGAGTCTTAACCACTGGACCACCAGGGAAGTCCTTAAGGAACCTCTAAAAAGAGAAGGAGTGAGAGAGAATCCTTTCCTCATGAGAGTCTGTGTTACTAACAGGACCTCTAGGCTGCATGTGTGAGGTTCTGACTAAATCAGCTGACAGAATCTGAAACGGTTGTAGAGGGCAACCCTATGAGAAGAAGGGCCCCCTGGACTGGTGGGGCAGGGGCCAGGGGCTCAGTGGGGGTCGGGGAGGAAGGCAGTGAAGAGTTCTGGCTTCTGCCTGCCTCTGGCAGCCCCTCTGAACTAGAAGCAGTGGAGAAGTAACCAGTGATTCTACAGCCATATCTGGTGGCTAGTTTGTTTGGAACTCCCTGTATTTCCATAATTCTTTGCTTCTGAAAGAGACACAAGAACCTGAGAATCTTTCAGTTTGTGTGCCTAGCACCCAGCACATCTCCAGAATGAGGCAAGTACTCACTAAAGATTGTGGGACTGGAGTAAGCCAGAAGGGCAGGCAGGACCAGGCGCTGGGAGCCGGGGCACCTCTTCTCTTCTTGCCTCGGTCCTGGAACCAAGTTATGGGGAGAGTCACCAGTGCTGGGGACTCTGTGAGTGAGGACCATCCTCTGGGAATGAAGGACAGGAGTTTTCTTCTCTTCCTCATGGTGCGCCATAGTTTCACTCTGCCTTTTAAGCACTTAAAATCATAGCGTTTAAAAACGGAAAAGGTTTGTCCAAGGAATGAATCTTTTCGTCTTTGCCTCTCTTTTCATGGGTTAAAACCATAGTACAGTGAGTCCAGAGCATTAGGTCCAAATGGCTTTGCTTACACAGGTGGGAAGAGCTGGCCTTTATCTAATTATGCAAGAATACTGAGCGACTCTAGAACCTGGCAAACACCTATCCTGCCTCCTGGACCAGAACAAGAAAGCTGGTCTGCCTCCTGAGTACTCTGCCTACTGTGTATACAGCAGCCGGCATCGCATAAACGCACCACCATGGTAACTGGCACAGTTTCAGATCCATCCTTTTATTTCTTACACCTTTATCCTCCCTCTCTTAAATTGTCAAGAGTTGTGCAAAGAAAGCAAGTTCTATGTGCTCCACCCAAACACGTAGGAAGGGCAGACTTCAGCAGGGCGGCCAAGGAAGGGAGGTAATATCCACCTATTGGAAGCGAGACAGTTCTGGAATTCTTCTCCACAGACTAGCTGTGTGACCTTAGGAGTGACTCTCTGCCTCAAGCTCCAGATTCCTTAAAGGTAAAGTGGGAATGACAGGAGTAAACTCATCTCCAAGACTTTTTGGAGGATTAAATACACTAACAAGTACTGTATGGTGGTTCCTGCGTGAAGAGTTCCTCTTCTGTGGGGGCAGCCAAAGGGCTGTGTGGATCAGCCTGAGAACACCAGCGGGGTCTCCTTCAGGGCTGGAGGTGTTCATTTCCCAGGCGCTCCCTGACGTTTCCCCTGTCATCCATATTTGACTAACGGCCACAGGCATGTTCAGATGGAAGTTTCTAGTGTTCAGGACCGCCTCTCTAAACTGTTTACATCCTCAGGCTGCGTTTCAGTGGGGCCCCAGCAAGGGCTCCTAAGTAGGAGCTCAGGATAACCTGAGCCAGAGGAAGGCCCAGCTACCAGCAATTCTGAGCAGCACTGCAGTGCTTGGTAGCTCCCCGCAGGGCCCTTAGGCTCACATCTGGGGAAACAGTTGGTGGGAGAACTAGAAAAAAAGATTCCTCTTGTTCTTCCTGATGGGCTGTATTCCAAAGGCAGTAGTTGACAGGAGCGTCTTCTGGGCTTTTCCCAATCCATTTAAAGGCATCTAAGAGAAATGAAAACTGTCTTCACCCCACCCTTTCTTTGCTCTCCCTCTTTTTTCCTCCTTTTGTCGCTCTTTTCTATTCTCATCTCCTAATAGTGATAGCTTTTTCAAAGTATCCTGGTACCAACAGCTCCATACAAAAAAAGCACTATTTTCCCCTAAACTAAAAAAGCCTATCATAATAATAATTTTGAGGTAGAAAACTCAAGGCCAAGTTAATAAGTGCAATTTTAAAATATTTTTTTTAATAAATGAAGTACAACACACTTGTGGGGAAAGGAATCCGGTATAGACGTGTGGGTGTTTGTGTGCTCGGTCGTGTCCGACTCCGTGCACTGTAGCCCCCCAGGCTCCTCTGTCCATGGAATTTTCCAGGCAAGAATACTGGAGTGGGTTGCTGTTTCCTCTTCCAGGGGCTCTTCCCCACCCAAGGATCGAAACTGCAACTCTAGTGTCTCCTTCATCTCAGCTTTTTTACCACTTTTTTTTTTAAACCTCTTTTTTACCACTGAGCCACAGGGAAGCCCCAATATATGTATAGTATACATATTTTATGCAATGAATAGGATAAAAGCCTTCCATTCTCACCCCTTCCCTCAGCCCTCTTTCCTGGAGGTGATCACTACTTGATAGTTTGATATGCACTCTTCCAGACATTTCTGTCATTTTTTGGTCATTTGGCAGTTATGTCATGCTTGCCTGCTATGTTCTGAGCACAGTGATAAGTGTTAGAAACAACAGTGAATAAATGTATATAGATACACATACTTGTCTTTATCTGTCATATCTACTGGCAAAAACGAGATGACCAGGGTAATGGGCTGACCGTCTGGACTCAACCGGCAGGCAGGGCAGTGGGAGCACAGTGCACCTGCCCACACCCAGCCGGCCAATGGGCAACTGAGTTCACACCCGGGCCACACAGCTCCCGTTGCAGTCTGCTGTCCTGGCCATCCTGTTTCTAGTGTCTCCATCAGCGACAAATTCTGTAGGCACCGCTCAAACAAGGAGAAGGAAAGATGTAGAAATAAACTTGAGGACATGAAAAATGCAGCCAGAGGAAGACTGTGTGTGTGTGTTTTCTTAAAAAGAGTCACTTTTTCATGCCTGTGGATGGGGTAAGGAATGTGTGTGTTGGGGGGTGGGGTGGGGGGATGGGCAGTGAGTCCTCCCTTTGTGATTAAGAGCAGTAAATGCAGTTAGAGACGGTAAGAAGCTTTGCTCCATACTCCTCCCCACGATCTGCCCCACCCCGGTTTCCTGCTCTGGAGCTGCTAATGAATAACCCATCTTACCACCCCTCCCAGGGCACCATCTCAGGCCTGGGTGCTTTGACAACCCTGAGGTTCAGGGAACATTCCTCAGCAGTTACTTAGCTGGGTGATGGAAAAAAAAAAAAAAAATGCAGCCTAATTGGCTAGTGGCCTTTTCTAGTGAATGAAGGTTTCTGTTTTAAGAAGTAAAGTGACTTCTGAGCGGCTGTTGATTCACTGCCCACAGGGAGATTTTTGAGCAGAGGCTTCCTAGCCTCGGTAGAAATTTGCATACAGCTTCCACTTCCTGCTTCGGAGCCTGTTCCACGGCTTACCTGGGCCGGGAGAGGGTACAGGGAGGCCTGGAGCGACTCAAGGTAGAGTGGCCCCGAGAAGGAGAGAGCGTGACCACCCGTGGCCGGTCTGTCTGTCCTTGGCGGCTCTAAGGTAAGTGGTTCAGTTGTCACTTGACTGACCTTAACTTCTGATCCATTTTCCAAAACACTGTTTTCTCCTTTACCGAAAGTGCCGTCTCACTTTCCTCCGCCTGCCTCTCCCCACCTTTCATTTGTTGGTTCGTGTTCAGAGAGACAGCTCCGGCTTAGAACATGACAGCTACGTGTCGGCTGTGAGACAAGGCCAGTGGTTTAGTATTTCAGACGGGAGAGCGAAGATTAACTCTTTGAGGAATAGACACACACACACACACACCACCCCCTGTGTTTGAGGACTTAGTGTCCCCACAAGTTTTGATGAAGAAGACTCCCCCCTCCCCTCCCCTCACCCCCCTACTCCAGGGGGGAGCCGGGGAAGTCAAAAATGAAGACTTTGGCTTCCAGCCCCGGGACACATCAGTGGCAGAGGTGGAAGGAGAATTCCCGAGTTTTCTTGATCCCTCTTTCACTCAGGGAAAAAAAAAAACAAACGCCCTGTTCTTGAGCCAGGAAGTCCAGCCCTGTTCTGTGAGGGCTATGGCTCTGCCAGTCCCTCTGCCCCAGCCCTCCACCCTCCCACACCACCCAGGCATATTTGCTGGCACAGACAGCCGGCCTGGCCTTTAGGAAGAAACAAGGAGAGAAGTGCTATTATTTGATCTTAGAAGCTTATCAATCTTCATGTGCCTGTCAAGTTCAAGATGGTCTCTTAGCACAGGGGGATATTTTTAAATGAACAGGAAAATAAATAATAAAAACAGAGGATCTGAAATTTGGTTTCAGATTCTCCCTTCTCTCCTGGCTGACTCTATGCTGCTGCTGCTGCTAAGTCGCTTCAGTCATGTCCGACTCTGTGCAACCCCATAGATGGCAGCCCACCAGGCTCCCCTGTCCTGGGATTTTCCAGGCAAGAGTACTGGAGAGGGTTGCCATTGCAACTCTGTGACTTAGGCAATTTACTTTTTTTTTTTTTTTTAACTTGGGCCTGGATTTCTTCATCAATAAAATGTGGATGGGGGTGGTGAGCTAAGATTATGTTGAAATTCATTTCTAAGAAAATAAGGCAAGGGTGATGAGAATCCCAGAGGGGTAGCCATAGTGGGCGGCCTTAGAAGATATGTGTTTTGTTTACTGATGATTCAAATATATTAATCTTACCTCTCCTACTAGATAGTCCCTGGAGTAAAAGGACTTAATCCTTCTTTACCCTCTAGCACTCAGTATACTATCAAACACCTCGGGGGCACTCAGGTTTCTTCCACATAAACTGCTCTGATTCATTTCACTCATCTATAAAAGGTGAAGCCTTAGTCTGGGTGAAAGGCTGGGTGGGTAGGGGAGGGTACTGGGCAGCCACATGGCTCTGTGGGAGAGCTGCCTGGAATTTAGGTATTATTTTTGACTCTAGTTAAATAGGAGAACACAGGGGGTTTCTTGCATTAGTTTATGTCCTATTTGGGTTACCCAGGAAGAAATGGCCTGTGCAGTTGCCCACAGAGTCCGGGCAGTGCCAGAGAGCTGGCACACAGGCCTGGCTCCAGAAGGCTGTGTTACTGACTTAGCTGGAGCTGGAAATGACTCCTTGGCTAGACCAGTCGCTTTGTGTGGGGCCTTTAATGGGAGGTGAAAGGAAGCTGTGAAGCACGTCCTGATACCACGTAAGGGTGATGACTAGGATCGGACACATTATTAGATGGTAAACACCCTGAATTCTTAACCTTTTCCAAACCACTACTTTGTTAAAAAAAAAAAAAAAAAAAAATCATTGTTTCTTTTGAGCTAATTCTCTCCCTCCATACAATTCACACGGGCCCTGGTTGAGTGGGATGGGCTGACTCAGGGCTTTTGGTATTGCTCAGCTGTTTCTGTGGAATATGAAGGCCCTGGTATGGTCCTCTTCATGCTTTCAGACAGCTCTCTCTCTCATCCTGGGATGAGAGGACAGGAATTTCAAGATGTTTCACCTGTGATGCGTTACTGATTTTTATTTTCAAATAACATGCACCATTATCTGAAATCAAGCCAACTGTAGTTTGCTGCCAGCCAAGCTTTGACCCAGAAAGACCACCCACAGACATTCTTCATCTTGTGTAATTTGTGATGGAGCGGCCCCTGCTTTGCTCGGTGCTTGAAGTGAGCTGACTAAGCGTGAAGTCTGGGCGTGTTGGGGAGAAGACTGTTAACTCAGGGATACTCACTTTGGGAGGGTTCAAAGATGGAAAATATTTAAGCCTGCTTCTCAAAATTAAGGAGCTAGTGACTTTCAAATGCTCTGAAAATAAGGAGAAGGCAGTCATAGCTGCAGAAATTCAGAATCATAGATGCAGGCACTCAGAAAGATCGGCTATGCGGGTAGTTTGCCTAAATTAAATCTATGTTTTGAAGAGTTGAAATCTTGGAAATATCCTGAATTCGAATCATTTTTCCACGACAGACAATTTTCGATTAGCCTTTCAAAACACATATGAATTGCAGGCAACTGCAGTATGGGAAAAAAGAGCACACAGATGAGGCATATTAAACTTTAAATTCCTTTCAGATCCAATGAAATGACTCCTAATGTTTGATCATATGTGAAGTGAAGTCGATCAGTCGTGTCCGACTCTTTGAGACCCTGTGCACTGTACCCTACCAGGCTTCTCCATCCGTGGGATTCTCCAGGCAAGGATACTGGAGTGGGTTACCATTTCCTTCTCCAGGGGATCTTCCCGACCCAGGGATCGAACCCAGGTCTCCCGCATTGGAGGCAGACGCTTTCACCTCTGAGCCACCAGGGAAGCCCCAATGTTTGATCATATTTCCTTATCAAAACAACCCTGCAGTCCTTCCGTGAGAAAGCATCTGAGGATTACAGTCAAGCAGCTCTCCCCCGGGCCCCTTCTGTTTCTTCTAGTGTATTGTCACCGAGGTATTTTTAGTTCATGAAGCCCAGGCTGTCCTTCTCCCTCAGACATTTGACATTCTTTGCGTCTCTTGCCCAGCAGGCCTCCTACTCACCCACATGTGTGTTGATGCCTGAGAGTTAAGCTCGCTCTGTGCCTCTGTGCATGTGTGTATGCGAGTATGTGTGTGTGTATGTGTGTATACACACAGAACTTCCTGGAGACTTGAAGCTATAAACTGGCTGAGGGAGGAAGGTGAGCTTTCATCCCCCTCGTGACCTGCGAAGCTGTGCCAGTCTGGAGTGATTTCCTGATAAGGCAGCTGAGATCAAGTCGCTTGGGACTGACAGGAGCCCCCAGCCCCCATGACGCCCTTCCTTCACCCTGAAGACCCAGGCTGGCTGAGGTCTGGGCAGCTCCTTCTGTGATGATGGGAACTTGGCTTTTCCCACCTCCCTGTTTCCTGCACTAACGGTTCCAGTGTTTTTCCTTCTTCCTCTCCCAGGCGGGGGTCCCAGGTCTCCCTCCCTTCGCCCTTCCTGCTCTGTGCTGTTGGCCCAGGCTCTTCCGGGCTCAGCAGCTCCCCTCCAACACTCTTGCCTTTCACCTGCACTCATACTCTCCCTCCCCTTCCAGCTGCCCCTCCTCTTACCCAGCAACACTTTGAAATCACAATTTAAGTGAGCCTCTGTCCTCCACCAATAAAGGACAATTTTTTTTTAACTTTTCCTTCAAAGTTTCCCACTCTTCTGGCTTCTTTTCAATTTTCCTTTCCTCCTTTCCATCCCTTCTTCTCCGTCTCCAGATTTTTTCCTTTCTGCCCCTTCTTCTCCTTCACTCTGGGGTCTGGACTGAATTAAGAATCACAAATGTGTGTTTAGAGAAACCTTATCTGAAACAAACAAACAAAAAGAACCCATGGGCTGGTTTGAGGTTGTTCTCTAAACAGTTTTTACCAGCTCCCAGCACAGTGGAGTCAGTCCATTCCCACTGGCCCCGTCAGCCAGTTGAGCAGCTCAGAGGAGTTCCAGAGCGAACTTGTAATCAGGTCGGGTCACGCTGCACTGCCTTCAGCCTGCTGTGAGCTGTGCGGTGCAGGACACGAGCAAGGGCCAGTAAACGTTCCCTCATCTCCAGGGCTCCCCACTGCCTCCAGTCCTCTGGCAAACCAAGTGGAAGAACTTCTCTGTCTGGGAAATTCCACAAGTAAACTTGGAAATATTTACTCACTGGAATTTGAACGTGAGCCACACAGTTCACTCAAAACCAACTTCCACTAAACCAACTGATGTTGGGAAAGTTTGCATGCATTTGGGTAGTAAATGAAGAATGTTAATGAGTTTAAAGGCTTGTTATTGTTTTTTAATCCAGAACTTTCAAACACTTACAAAAAAAAAAAAAATTACTCCCTGGAGAATGAAGTAAGACCTTGAGAATCTGTGATTGCAAAGATCTGATCCAAATTGGATCTGAGGCTCTTCCTAGTTGTAAATTTATATATTTATTAATATATCTGCCCAAAATATTCATGCTATGTGTCTCTAGGGCCTTTCAACCCTATGGTTGACCCAAAGAATGCTTTAAAAAAAAAAAAAAAAAATCCAAGCAGTTGGTAACAGCAAGACTTGATCATTTAGGAGCTAGTAATGTGGGTTATTAATTACTCAGGCTGCTCACTCCTGCCCTTCCTCTGCTTCTTGCTCTGCTATTTGTCTTCTTCCAGGGACATAACACCTTCATTAAATCCCATCCGTCCTTGCCTCAGAGGCGTCCCCTGGAAAATATCCCCTCTCTAGATGCATCGCCATTTATCATCACCCTTTGTTTGTGCTCTGTCAACAAGTTTTCAATTTATTTTGAATTCAGTTTATGATTAAAATTTAATGAGATCCAATCAAGTGCTTTTCTCACATCAAGATGCCTCGGCAGTCTCACCCATATCCTCTGTTGTAGTGGCATGAAGGAAAGCCATCACAGGTTTCCAGCCTGGCCATTCTTCATAAAACACAGGTGGCAGGTATCCACGCCTCCTTAGCTTCAAGGTGAATGGTTCTGAAATCTATTTATTCCAGAAGCTTCTATTTACTCAGCTCCTGCCTTCCCCTTTCTCTGCTGCCCCCCAAAGCTGTGCAAATCCATGCTTCCAACCAAGAATCAAGAGGATTCAGGGCACAGGCTCTGCTGCTGAACTGCCTGGGTTTGAACGCTAGCTCTGCTCTTCACTAGCTCTGTGGCCTTGAGAAAGTTACTTAACCTCCCTGTGTTCGGTTTCCCCATTCCTAAAATCGGGCTGACGCAGTGCCTACGAATAGGGTGTCTGTGAGGATAAGGTAATACATCCAAAACACCTGGAACGATATTTGACCTGGAATTACATTTGAACAAAACAAATGTAAACATTTGACAAATATTAACAATCATTGTTAGAAAGGTCAGCTGTAAGTATATCCATTTCATTAAGTGTATGTTGATTTATCAGCATAATGTATATCAGAGGTTGATAAACTACAACCCTTGAGCCGAAGGTGGCCCATGATCTATTTCTATACCTGCCTATTGCTAAGAATTTATATTTTTAAAGGGTTGTGTACAAATGAGCTAACTAAAAAGCAGAGTATGAGAAAAAGACAGTTTGTGGTACACAGGGTATGAACTATTTACTGTCTGGTTCTTTACAGAAAAGGTTTGCCAGTGTCTGATTTATTGGTTTAATGGGAAGAGTTTGGAGATCTATAGGCTGGAATTGGCTGTGATGTTGAAAAAGCTGTGCCTAAGGCTCTCTATGGTAGGAATGGTAGTGATACCACATATCTCTCCTCTGACCCAGCTGTTTCAGGACCAGATGAGATGATGTATACTGAATCTGCCGAAAATACGCGTTGGTTAAAAAGATACAGACTCCATACACTTTGTTGTTGTTCAGTCACTAAGTCTCGTCTCTTTGCAACCCCATGACTACAGCACGCCAGGTTTATGTAATAGTTTTAGCATCCACGTATAAAACAAGCAACCATGGTCTAGAAAAACAGTTCCAAAGCCAACTATTTGTTGCAAAAATAATAACAAAATAACCTTTGTTTTTAGAGAGCTTGATATGGGCCAGACTACAGTCAGCACTTTGTTTACACCTTCTTTTATCCTCACAATACCCTCCTGTGGGGCAAATGCTGTTATCTCCCCTGCACACACTTTACAGATAAGAAAAATGAGGCCTAGAGAAGTTCAGTAATTTTCCCAAGGTCACACATCTAATCATGCCACTTCAGTTTAGTTCAGTCGCTCAGTCGTGTCCAACTCTTGCAACCCCATGAACCGCAGCATGCCAGGCCTCCCTGTCCATCACTAATTCCCGGAGTTTACCCAAACTCAGGTCCGTTGAGTTGGTGATGCCATTCAACCATCTCATCCTCTGTTGTCCCCTTCTCCTCCTGTCCTCAATCTTTCCCAGCATCAGGGTCTTTTCAAATGAGTCAGCTTTTTGCATCAGGTGGCCAAAGTATTGGAGTTTCAGCTTCACTTATACCACTAGCAGAGAAAGACGGAGAGGGCAATGGCACCCCACTCTAGTACTCTTGCCTGGAAAATCCCATAGACAGAGGAGCCTGGTGGCCTGCAGTCCATGAGGTCGCACAGAGTCGGACACGACTGAGCGACTTCCCTTTCACTTTTCACTTTCATGCATTGGAGAAGGAAATGGCAGCCCACTCCAGTGTTCTTGCCTGGAGAATCCCAGGGACGGGGGAGCCTGGTGGGCTGCTGTCTATGGGGTCGCACGGAGTCAGACATGACTGAAGCGATTTAGCAGCAGCAGCAGCAGCAGAGATAGAATCCAATCATAGGGAGCTTGACTCTAGAGCCTGTATATCTAAGTCCTGCATATTTTCCACATCATAAAAATATGTATTGATTCAGGATAAGCCCATCTGGATGGCAGAAGCCATAGTTAACTGTGAACATGGACATCAGATCTGAATATGTGTGCTGAAAGAGACTTGTATCCTATGCACCGCAGGGTTAGGGTCTAATCTAACAGACCTGCAGAAAGACAGGCAGACATGATAGGAGGAAAAGAAGTTTTGGATGAACTATGAGATGAGAAAGGTGGGACTATGAGATCAGACAGATTGATCATTGGAGGCAGAATGTGATGGAGGAAAGAAAGGTTGCTGGGAACAGACATGAGCAAAGACTTGGAGGCAACGAGAGAGACAAACAGACAGAATGAAAGGGAAATTCTGAGAATGGGACACCAGGGAGCATTGCGATGTCGAAGCTGCTGATGTCTTGATAATTATCTGTGAACCTGGCTACTCCGGAAGGAGAGAAAGCAGAAAGGAAGCCAGAGAGACTGGGACAGAAACACTGACAGATCTGAAGAAAGATGCTGGTCAGAATCTAAGGGCTAGAACCACAGCTCACAGTCCAAAGGGCAGTGAGATTCCAGAGAAAATTCTAGAAAACTGCTGTCTCTTGAGTCAGATCAGATCAAGAACCACACCCACGTGCATCACCAGTTCACCTGGTTGTATGCACCTGGCGGCAGGGAGCGGTTTTCCAGGTGGCATGAGTGGTAAAGAACCCACCTGCCAATGCAGGTAGACATAAGAGTCTTGGGTTCGATCCTTGGGTTGGGAAGATCCCCTGGAGGAAGGCATGGCAACTCACTCCAGTATTCTTGCCTGGAGAATCCCATGGACAGAGGAGCCTGATGGGCTACAGTCCATGGGGTGACAAAGAGTCAGACACGACTGAAGCAACTTAGCACGCACACACGTGGACCTGGGGCTAGTCTTCCATTCCTAGCTCGTGCCACTCTGGACAAATGTCTTCACCCTCTGCTGAATGGTCTTTTGTATTTTAAAGAACAGTTTACTCTCTCCTAGGTGGTCTCAGCAGTGCTTCTCTCTCATTGACTCTTAATCTTTGTGGACATCAGAATCACTGGTGGAGCGTTTCCTTTTCCTTTTTTATCTTGTAAGTAGATATACAGGCATTTGGTACAAAACTTAAAAGGTAAAAAAATGCTCTGAAAAGCTAGTCTCCCGCCCGCCTCCACTCCCAGTCACACAATTCTTTCCTGGAGGCACCCTCTGTTCCAGCTTTCTGACCACCCAGCGTGGGCACAGACAGGCTTAGATTGGACAAAGGGTAACATATACTCTACACACTGTTCTGCTCCTTCCTTTTTTAATTTCACGATAAATTTTGGAGATAGTTCCAAATCAGTTCACACAGCACTTCTTCAGTCTTTTCACAAAGATGTGGAGTATTCATTGCAAGGCCGAACCACAGTTCTAAAAAAGCAGAAGCTTTTTGGATGGGTGAGTCCTTTGCAGTCTTTGCTGTTACAGACCTTGCTGCATTGCCTATCTTCAGAGCCTCTTTGTTTTTACAAAATAAGTGCATCTCGCTATAGAGGAAATTCTAGGAAATGAAATTACTAGGTCCAAGGACATTAGATTTAAAAATCCTGATAGTCATGGCCAAATCGTACAGATGACACTTCCCTTGGTAAAATATGAGAGGACCTATTTACCTGTGGGACTTGGTGCTGGTGGTTTAGTCGCTCAGTAGTGTCCGACCCCGTGGACTGTAGCCTGCCAGGCTCCTCTGTCCATGGGATTCTCCAGGCAAGAATACTGGAGTGGGTTGCCATTTCTTTCTCCAACCTGTGGGACTTAGAAACAAAAAGGCGCCCTGGTCTTCTCAGAATCTCAAGGGGTGGGGCCTGGGCATCTGAGTTGTGAGCCTCAGAAAGTGCTTCTGAGTCAGAAACTCTTCTGAGGTCCGTGGCTGGCCAGCCTCTCCCTTTCCCCAGCAATCTGAAGCCATGAGCTAGACCTGTCTGTTGGCTGCATCCCCAACAGCCTCAGCCTCTCCCGACTTTCTGAGCTCAGTGCTGTGCTGATGAGCTGAGACTGCCCAGAGCTTGGCTACCAATGGGGTTCAACAGGCCCTAACTGGGAGGTCTTCTGTCCCCCTCGGGGTCACAGACGTCTCTAGATCGTGGCTAGAAAACAGGGCTTTTTTTTTGCTTAAAGCCAATTTGCACCCTCTAAGGGAGATGGGAACATAGGCTGTGCCAGGGTTATAACCACCTGGATAGCATATAGAAGAGGTCTGGAATAAAACAGGGGAAATGGAAATGGTTGGAGAGGTGGAATACTGAGTTAATTTTTTTTAATGTCTAGTTATCTTTTTTATTACAATATTGATATTAAAGACCAAAAAATAAAACTGCCACTTCCAACCTAACCCACTGATCTGCCCATGGCCCTCTGATGTGGCATTGTATTCTCTGTGACACCCTCAGGAGGGTGGCAGGGTTGTTCTGTCAGTTCTGGCTGAGGTCTAGGGCCAGAGGGCCCTTGTGGTGACCGCAGGCCTGCCCCACCCGCTGCTGCGGATGTAGGAGGAGGCCGGGTACTCCGTGTCTGAGCAGATACCCCATCATGCTGCGGGGTAGGCTCTCTGTTACTCTCCCAGCAAGGGTTCAGGTCAGCCCTGTCGTAGATGGGACCTCTTCAGGCCTGGCCTCAGGGCCTGACACTTAGTGGAGCTTAATACATATTTGAGAGGAAGAGGGAAGGGTACCCATGTGGTCTAATTTCAAGAACTCTGAGTACTTGGCCCACCAAATCCTCCCTGTCACCCTTCATGGACCTGACTTCCTCACAGTCAGGGATCCTCCCAGCTACATGGATCTGTCTCCTCTCTAAAACAGGTATTGGTCCTTCATTCATTCAACAAATATTTATTGAGCGCCTGCTAGGTACCAGGTATAATTCTAGATGCTGGGAATACAGCTGTGAACAGAAGAGTCGAAAATCACACCCCCATGAAGCTTACATCCTGTGGGGAGAGGCGAGACAATACACAAGGAATATTGTACTAGGTATTAGAACTGATAACGTCTCTTTATAGTCTATACAATGGTGACAACTGCTCAGAGAAGCATAGAGCAGGAAAGGGAGACAGAGTGAGAGGAGCGTGTAAAAATTTTAGCGGGTGACCAAGGACCCCCCACGGAGGAAGTGAGAGCTGAGTAAAGACTTAAAAAAGAAAGAAAGAAAGGAAGCCATGCACATATGTAGGGGAAGAGTGTTTGAAGAAGAAGAAATGGCAAGTGCAAAGGCCCTCAATTTATATTCGTTTGATTTCCTGTACTAGTCATTTACCTTCAGCTGGATTACAAACCACTTGAAGGTAGGAATAATGTTTTATGTCTCCAGAAATAATTTTGTTTACCTTTTACTAGATACCCTCTTGGACTTCTTGAGTTATGTGTCACTTGTAGGTATCAACTGTAAAAAGAATTTTAATTGAGCTTGTGCTTCAGAAGAGGAGGTTCACAGCATAGCGTCAGACACACAACAGGGTTCAGTAATCATTTGCTGTTTGAATATAAGGCAATGGCACCCCACCCCAGTACTCTTGCCTGGAAAATCCCATGGACAGAGGTCCCTGGTGGGCCGCTGTCCATGGGGTCGCTAAGAGTCGGACCCGACTGAGCGACTTCACTTTCACTTTTCACTTTCATGCATTGGAGAAGGAAATGGCAACCCACTCCATTGTTCTTGCCTGGAGAGCCTGGTGGGCTGCCGTCTATGGAGTCTCACAGAGTCGGACACGACTGAAGCGACTTAGCAGCAGCAGTAGCAGCAGCAGTGACAAATTTAAAACATCAGTGTTTACTGTGTTTGTTAAAAATTACTAATCCCATAGTTTTCCTGAAAGGCTGTTCATTGCCATGCCAGGTTTATTCACTATCATCCAAGGAACCACTTGTTCCTTTTTAGACCAGTTTCAAATCTAGAATTCCCTCCCTAGGACACGACCTCAGAATTCCAGTTATGTGACCACACTCCGGAGATGACCACCCTTGTCCCCCTTTTTATTAGCTTCCTCCAAGTCCTTGAAATCTCCTCAGCTGGAAGAGAATTTGCAACTTTTCAAATTTAATTTTATAAGTTTTAGGGAAGCACTTCTAAGATATTCATATTTGAAACCCAGGGAGAATATAAACAATTGTACCTGAAGTGTAGAAAGAGAAAATGAATCGCATACCAAGAAATAGCCGACAGCATTTAGTTCTTTTGCTGGCTGGTTCTCTGGCAGCTTCTCCACCCTCCCCCTGTCCCCCTCCCCGACCCCCATCATTCAGCTGTGGGTCCACAGATGCTTGCTGAAGATTATGTAACATGCAGCCAGTCCTTTGGAAAATACTTTTGCTTCCTGACCAGCTGAAGCGCATGTTGTATGGCATATCCAATTTCAGAGCTGTAGAAAAACTGTGAGAAAGAAAGGAAAACAATGGTGAACATTTTAAAATGCTCAGAAGTTGAAATATGTGTGTTTTGGGTAGGTCTAATCAACTGATATCAGTTGAAAGGTGTGGGGTTTTCCAGGGTCTAATCAGTTTCGGAGCCGAGGTCTCCTCTGCAGAGCCATGGGGCAGGAAGCACACCCAGACTAGACAGCAGCCTGGAAAGCCCACGGCAAGGAGGGAGGGAAGGCTGGCAGGGCCTGGGAGCCTGAGGGAATTTTCTCTTGTGAGAAAGTGGTAAGGGGTTGTTTGGAGCAGATGGGTAAGTCTGATACCAAGTGAGGGTCTGAGAAGTGTTAGCGGACATTCGTTTGGCAGAGAGTGCAAGGAAAACTGGGGCTTTCCTGATGGCTCAAGCAGTAAAGGATCTGCCTGCAATGCAGGAGACTCAGGTTCAACCCCTGGTACAGGAAGATCCCCTGCAGAAGGAAATGGCAACCCACTCCAGTATTTTTGCCTGAGAAATCCCGTGGCCAGAGGAGTCTGATGGGCCACAGTCCATACGTTCGCAAAAGAGTCAGACACTGCTGAACACACACGGCAAACTGACATCTCTTTTTATAGGCCAGGAAGAAAAATGTGGGAAACCACTGATCCCACTTCTGCTTCTGCGGGGCAGCGTTTTAAAATGCATGTGACTTCCCTAGTGGTCCAGGGGCTAAGACCCCAGGCTCCCAGTGCAGGGGGCCCAGGTTCAAACCTTGGTCCTTGTCAAGGAACTAGACCCCACATGCCGCAGCTAAGACCTAGTGGCAGCCAAATAAATAAAAATATTTTCTAAAGTATGTTGCTTAAAATGCATGCTGTCAGGTTGCCACTGGGTTGGGTACCAGGCTCAAGAGAAGGGGAATTCCAATTTTTTCCAACTTGTCTTAGAGCAGTAACTGATGGGCATCGTGCCTTGGGGCAGTGAGCCCTCAGTGAGTGAGTGTGGTTGAAATTCTACAGGGATGAAAGAGGAATTTGAAGATCCAACCACCAGCACCACTCCTTTTCTCTGTATGGCATTTGAGGCATGTTATGTACGAGGCCTTCACGGAACAGACCGCTGGGGTCTTCTCTTGTGACTCCTTCACTCCCACTCCCCCTGCTCTGGCTCCCCGTCCTCACTTCAGAGACATCTTTTCCCCTGACCTGCCTCCTTCCTTCCCCTGGAGCCTAAGTATTCTGGGGCATCATTTCAACCAATCTGATGATAAGGGGAGGCCAGTTTTCCTTCCCATTCTGTCATGTTGGTTAAGAGTTCTATTTCTATGGGTAAAACAGTATTCCCTGGACTGTGGGCTGACTGCTGCGGGCTAAAGGCTAGTTTATTGAGCCTTGTCCATGGAGCTGCTACATCACAGGCCAGATGGCCGTGCAGGCATCATGCAAGAGGGAATTAAGTCCTCCAAATAACCTATAGCTGTAACTGGAAAATGTCACTATGACCTTTTTTCCAGTGCTTTTTAAACTCGGGCTTTAAAATTCTTTTTTTCTTTCTTTCTTTTTAAATTAGGCAATAGGTCACATGGAGCAATAGTTTAAAAGCTCAGAAGGTGAAAAATCTCCCTCATCCTCCTCTCCCTCAGCTTAGCCCCATTCTCAAGAGCAACCAATGCACCAATGTCTTATGTGTCCTCCATACACATTTTATTCGTGTGCAAGCAGATGTGCACACACACACACACACATACTCACACATTTCCCTCTCCTAATTTTTTCCCACAAAACAGCAGCACCATTTACACATTGGTCAGCACCTTGCCTTTTTTTTTTTTTTCTTATCACTTAACAGTATATTTTGGAGGTCATTCCACATCTGTTACTGATATTTCTTTCATCATGGATTCCAAACACACATGAAGCGATCCATGTTCTGATCATTTCTCTTTCCTCGGAAATTGGCCATTGGTTTTCATCTGTGTCTTCCCCTTGCTGGTGTATGACTTCTACTACACGATGGTCCAGTCACATTCTTTGAATAGCCTTCCAGAAAAAATGATTTTCATAAGTCTTAGTGCCTTTCCCTGGAGGATAAGCAAATGATTTTACGTGACTGGGGGCTCTGCCAGCACATTGGTGTCATACTACTGTTAATTTAAACCACATCTTGAATGGGGTCCCTTAAGGTCATGAAGTGGGAACTTCAAGAACTGATCTGACTCCTGAGTTTGTGCCTTGTTTTCTCTTGTTCCAGACACTAGAATGAACCGAAGCATTCCTGTGGAGGTGGATGAATCGGAACCATACCCAAGTCACTTGCTGAAACCCCTCTCAGAATATTCCCTGGCAGAGGAGTCAGAACCGCCTGCTCCAGACGCAAGGAACATGGCGCCTAACAACTTGTCTGCATCCCCAACTGCTCAGTCTTCCTCCAGAGACTTTCCTCAGGCTCACCCGCCCCTGCAACTATCAAATCTCCAGCAGTCTGTGTCCCCGAGGGTCACCTGCCTGCGTGCCAAAGTCTTGGCAGAGAGTGAAGACAGCTTGTGGAGGAGACAAATCTATCCCAGCAAAGACTTCATCTCAGGCTCCTGTGCAGCCGGGGAGCCCGAGACTCAGTCTGTGGCTGGAGCCCTCCCCCAGGAGCATCAGTTTTCCATTATGGAAAAACATAATCAATGGCTGGGATCTTGGCTTTCAGCAGCTTCCCCTGACACTGGCCATGACTCTGACAAATCCGACCAAAGTGTACCTAATGCCTCAGCAGACCCCCAGGGTGGCAGCCAGGAGATGGTGCCCCGGCCCCACAGGCACCGAGCAGCCCCAGACCCACCCACAATAGACACAGGGTATGATTCACAGCCGCAGGACGTCCTGGGCATCAGGCAACTGGAAAGGCCACTACCCCTCACCTCCGTGTGTTACCTCCAGGACCTCCCCAGACCTCTCAGATCCAGGGAGTTCCATCCGTGTGAACCTCAGAGATACCCAGCATGTGCACAGATGCTGTCCCCCGAGCCCTCCGCGCAAGCTCAGTGGAACTATCACTACTATTGTCCTGGAGACCCTGACCACCAGGTGCCATGTAAGTGAGTTGCTCTCCTCTGGACGTTGTGGCCTGGGTAACTGAGTAAACGGGAATCTCGCGTCAGTGTCTCGCATTGCTAGACCAGCGCAGGCAGGTCAGAAGGCAGAGAGGGCATTCTGCTTCCTATGGGGCTCTCCATGTGTGTTTGGATTTGCAAGGGGCTTTAGAAATATGCTTTATCTTGGCCCAGAGCCTGTCTCACTTGGAACCTGCCTCTCTAGAAAACGTTAAGAAGAAAACAGACTGCTCTCTAGGGTAGCTGAAGAGAAACTTACCTAGAGGCAGGGAGCCATCCCAAATGACTTCTAGAAAATTTTGTTGTCCAAATTCTTGGGCGTTCCTTACATGCCTATTCTCCACCTTAGATTTTTCAGAGAAAGAGGCCTTCAGTCAAAAAAATCAGAAGATGCCCAGAATGTCATTGAGACTTCAAATTCATGGCATTACATGAAGGTCCCATCATTCCTGTATTTCTGTTGCTTAAAGCCCTTTGGAGGTTGAACCATCCATACCTACCCTACGATCTAGCCACACTCAAGGACTGGCAGCCCCCTAACATGTCAAGCTATTTCATAGACTCCTGCATTGTCCACATTCTTCTCTCTACCTAGGATTTTTCCCTTTCTTGTATACATTTGAACCAGTTCTATACCTTTTAACTGTTTTCTCAAGTTCTAATGTGTATACTGTAAAGTTTGCCCTTCCTCATTCATTGAAGGGTAGTGTATTTAGTGTATGCAGCCATCACTACATACATCTTTTAAGACTTAGCTCAGGTGTCCCTCTGACAGCGTCCCCAGATCACTCCCTTCTTCAGGCTGTTTCCTTATGCTCTGCCTAATGCCAGTATGGTATCTACTTTGGGTCTTTTTACTTCTCTTGTCAGACTGTAAGCTTTTCACATCAGCAAATTGTGTATTTTCAATCCATAATTCCCCAGCATCCTCAATTTAGCCCAGTGACCAATATCATACGAGACTCTCAACAAATTATGTCCAGTGAATGAATAAAATGCATCAGTACAGTAAGCATCTCTGAAAGTGATAAACTCTTAGGCTGAGGTAAAAGGTCCATTACAGTTCTTGACGTCAAGTCTCCATGAGGCTGCTGGAAAATAGCAATAGGGCTTTCCAGACAAAACACTGGCTGAGAGGCTGGGAGATGCAATATTTTTCTTAGCAAATAAATACCATATCAAAAACAGTTTGAAGAGTCTGACCAAATCTGATGCCTAGCTTTAAAATATATTATGGAAATAATCACAAATCCTATAATCAATCACAACTGATTCATTCGTACATGTACACTTAATATAAAGCTTCCTAAAGCAAATTCAGCAACAGGGTAATTCATAGTTTAAAAAAAGAAAATGTGAGGTAAAGGAATTTAACTTAGATGATGCCTGAAAGAAAACAGGGAAGAATGAATGTGAGTTAAGAGTGAGGGTAAGAGATGAGGCAGCAGCAGGGCTTTGGGAGAAAGAGCCCCTGAGATCTACAGCTGGGACTCTGGTGTTGGTGTTGGATGTTGGGCAGTCAGCTGACTGTGAAGCAAGAACACCACTGGTGCTCCGAGTGTTCAGGAACAGGGTGAGTGTGCTGACCAAGTTCCTTAAGCATAAATCACTGAACCTTGGCAGGGTCAGGATTTGCATTTTTTTCCTCAATGATTTTTAGGTTAAAAAGGAATCCCACAATACTTTTTTTTTTTTTTTTTTTAAGATTCTACTCTCTGCATTTAAAGTTAATTTTTCTGATCATAATAGTAATATTTGTTCGCTTTCAAAACTCAAATATGCCCAAAAGCCTAATTCATGTTTCTATCACCCAAATATAATTCCTTATTGAGGTTTGACATATTTACTGGGGTTTTTTGCATGTATATATTTAATAAGATATTAAAATAACTTCAGTATAATTTTCTAGCATTGTTTCAAAATGTTGCATAGTATTTCATCAGATGGATCTACCAAGTTGTTTTTAAGCGATTTTCTGTTGTTGGATATTTTAGTTTCCCATTTCTGATCCAATAAGCAATTATATGATACATCATGTACCTATGCTTTTATCTGCATTTCTGGTTAATTCCTTAGATTAATGTGTGGAAGTGTGAATACTTCATCAAGGGCTTTGTGATACTAAGTCCCAAGCAGTTGCCTTAAACCACTAACAAGAGTAAGCCTCACTGTGATAGACAGAGAAAGCGCGAACTATTATCATTTGAGGGTCCCAGGAAGATCTTCCCACTTGAAGATATTTTTCCTGTTGAACCCTGAAATGTCATCATTTGCAATCTAGTCCTTGGGGGTAAGCATTGCCCTCCCAGGGCAGGCTCTGTTAAAATGCAAACACGCCCGCTGGGAACACTCTTAGTCTCTAACACCTGCTTTCTTTATTCAGATTGCCTCCCCTTGTTCTCTGTATTATTTCCTTCTATTGACTTGGGGAGGAAAGGGGGGCCTTAGGATCCTGGGAGCGAAGGCAAGCAATGAAAGGCAGAGAGGAGAAAACTGGGACAGGAGAAGGGACTAATTCACGGAAGGTGTATAAACAGCCAATAAGTGTATGAATCCATTACTGAATTTAAGAAATGCAAAATTTTTAAATATATATTTTTCCTAATCAGATACACAAAAATAAAATGCCTGGGACAATACCTAGTGTTAGTGGGATTATGGGAGAATGAACATTCCCATCCACTCTTGGTTTTTTTTAAAATGTATTTTGTGATTTTATCCATTTATTTTTGGCTGTGCTGGGTCCTTGTTGCTATGCTAGGGCTTTTCTCTAGTTGCAGGAAGCAGAGGCTACCCTCTGGTTGCCGGGCACGGGCCTCTCACTGCAGTGGCTTCTCTTGTGGAGGCAGGTTCTAGGGCACTCAGGCGTCAGTAGTTGCAGCTCCCAGACTTCGTTGCTCTGCGGCATGTGGGATCTTCCCAGATCTGGGATCGAACCCGTGTCTCCTGCATTAGCAGGCAGATTCTTTACTGAGCCACCAGGGAAGTCCCCATCTACTCTTGATAGGAGTATAAATTGGTACAGTCTTCCAGGAGGCAATTTCACTATCAAAATTTTAAACGTGTCCTATTTGGTGCAGCGTCTCACTTGTAAGAATCTATTCTATCAGATCAGATCAGTCGCTCAGTCATGTCCGACTCTTTGCGACCCCATGAACTGCAGCACGCCAGGCCTCCCTGTCCATCACCAACTCCCGGAGGTCACACAGACTCACATCCATCGAGTCAGTGATGCCATCCAGCCATCTCATCCTCTGTCGTCCCCTTCTCCTCCTGCCCCCAATCCCTCCCAGCATCAGAGTCTTCTCCAATGAGTCAACTCTTCACATGAGGTGGCCAAAGTACTGGAGTTTCAGCTTTAGCATCATTCCTTCCAAAGAAATCCCAGGGCTGATCTCCTTCAGAATGGACCGGTTGGATCTCCGTGCAGTCCAAGGGACTCTCAAGAGTCTTCTCCAACACCACAGTTCAAAAGCATCAATTCTTCGGCGCTCAGCCTTCTTCACAGTCCAGCTCTCACATCCATACATGACCACAGGAAAGACCATAGCCTTGACTAGGCGAACCTTTGTTGGCAAAGTGATGTCTCTGCTTTTGAATATGCTATCTAGGTTGGTGACACATTCAATTAGCATGTAAAAATACATGAATGAGGACGTTTATTAAAGCATTGTTGCATTAGAGTAAGAATAAAAAATCTAAAATGCCTATCAATAAGGGGGAAATTATTATAAATAATTATCAAATATGTTATAAAGGATATAAATTATTATAAATAAGTTGTGGTTTATTTATACAATAGACTATTAAGTCCCTGTTACTACACTCTGACATAAAAAAGATTAAAGAAGCATGCTATGTGGATCCCATCCATGCTATTTTTTTAACTATATATGTTTAAAAATTGCATGAAAAAGACTGGAAGATGGCCACAACCATTAACAGTGATCAGGAGGGGGAGGGGAATCAGGAATTAGGAGAGACAGGGAGATTTTTCTTCTAACTCTCTATACTTTTGTTAAATTTGTTATAGCAAACAGGCATCACTTTTATAATGTAAAAAATGAATAAAAGTTAAAAAGAAAAAGGAAATGAGAACATGTGGGCTCACCCTAAATCACCCCGCATGTGCCTTGGCCCTGGCCTCCAGGGGCCTCTAATTACAGGGAAGAGGGTCAGGGCTGGGCTGGTTTTGCCTGGGAAAACCAGTGCTTGTATTTTGTCCTCAGGGCACTGCAAACCCAGAATATTTCTGAAGCCTCCGATAGCAATGGTTCCCAAGAAGGTTGCTATGAGGATTAAATGAGATAATGTATTAAAGACACTAGGAAAGTGGCTGGCTTGTAGTAAGCTATCAAAAACTAGCAGCTCTTAGTTATTATTGCTCTTATTTAAATAGATCCTGCGGCCCAGCCCTGTAGAGTGCCCCTGTGCTTCCAGATCCCTCTCGCTGGCACAGATTTGAAGCATTCAAAGCAGGTGTACAAGTGCTTAGCTTTGTGTCAGGGCTATCACTGCACTTAATTGCCAACAGAACCGCTTCAAAAGAGCTGTTCGCCTAAGCAATGCTCTTGCAGTTGGAAACCATGGCTACACGATTCTGCTTGGCTTTAGAAGATCATTACTTCCTCATCTGTTAGTGAAAATATAAATAAATGCTGATCATGCAAATGGGACAGCTTAGCCCCTGCAAGTTAAAGCACAAATGGTTACTAGTCACTCCTTTCATATTAAAAAAAAGTTATCAAAGTAGGTGAAAACAAAAAGTGGAAAAGTCTATTTCTTTCCTTCCCCATCATCCCCCAGAAAAGTCAGCCTCTTACTGCCTCAAAATCCTTCCTCTGAAGGTCACCAGAATGGAGGTCATGGCTCTGCAATCAAATAAAACCCTTGACGCAAATAAATTGGAAAAAAAAAAAAAAAAAAGAATGTTTTAAGTCTAAAGTGCTCTTATCTTACTGTAAAATTCTTGCTTTCTATACCAAAGAGACTGAACAAAATAAACCTGTGGACACATGCACACTATTGCTCATATAGACCCCCAAACATGATTATTTGTGTGCTAGAATGCATGCACAGTTAAAATTAAGGAAAAAACAAAGCAGATGGAAGAGATGATAAAGAAAGGCAGTCTCTTTCAGGAACTACAGCTGTTTACAGCTGGGGGAGTTCCTGTAACAGTTTATGTTGGCCATCTTGTCTTCCTGGCTAAACTGATTGTGTTATAGCATCATGTTTTTTTTGACAACTTGAAAATCACATTTTACTTTCTCCCTCATAAATTCTTTTAATATCATTCTTAATAAGGAAGAAAAATGTTGAATGTTTTGACTGATAAGTGGAAAACCTTGTTTAGGATTTGGTTTACAAATTCCAAGTGGTCAAAGCCCAGTAACAAGAATACCGTGTGTAACCCAAGCCAAGAGGATCATAAGATTGACGGGCAACATGCAGTTCTGGGCACGCATTCATGATTGTGCAAGATTTGTGTTTTTGTTCTGTGATGAACACTGTGTCAGAATCTAAGAGTTACTCTGCTAACAAATCACTTGTCTATCACATCCCCACCACCTTCTAGACTCCATCTTCTTGATGGAATTCTAGGCACGGAGCACAAGTCTCTGGGGGAGATATCTTGGGGAGTGGTTCTTAAGTCTACCGTGTAGGTGGCTGCGGACTTGCATGTCTCCTACTCGTACACTAACGAGTGTGGGTTTATGTTTCAAAACAGACATCCACAGACAAACAGATTTTCTCTTTCTCTCCTGATTTATTTTGAGCAGCTCAGGAGAACTATAGCCTGTTTATCTCTAGTCATTGCATGCTTAGCCATAGAAGTTCAGTAATATTTGTTGAATGAATAAAAAGAAATCTGTTCCCTACTTCCTAGAAAAAGAAGTGATTCCCTAATTATGAGTAGAGGCTTTGTGATCTCAAGCCTTTGAAAGGCTATCTCTACTTGTCTTATGGGAGGGCAGAAGAAAGAAAGGAGGTCACTGGGATTTAGAAACAGACCTGCTCATTTGTTCATCAATTTATCCAAATATTTGCCCAGTTCTATGCTAGGCACTGGGTGTACAGTAGTGAATACAACACCCTGTCTTTGTGGAGTTCATAGTCTACTGGAGATAAGCCTACTGATAAGTTGAAATCAGCAAACAAAATAACAAAGAGTACATGTTATAAAGAAAATAGCCAGATGTTAGAGCAAGCATTAACAGCATGGTGAGAGGAGGCCTCTTTGAGGAGGACACATTTGAGCTGAAATCTAAAAGATGAGAAGGTCCAGGAAGCAAGGACTTTAGTATTGTTAATGTACTGAAATCAAGTGAGTGGAGATAGAGCAGAGTGAGCAGTGAGAGAATGATATGCTAGAAAATGAAAGAGGCAAGGACTGTGATATGGACTTTGGGTTTTTTACTCAGTTTAACTTCATCTTCAGGAAAGCAAAAAATTGAACTCTATAATCCTGAATAAGGAGCTTAGAACAGTACTTGGCATGTAACAAGTACTCAGTAAATATTAGCCATTATTACATATACCATACCCAATTAAACTAGCAAGCCTTGGTCAAAATAGTAGAAGGAAACTATCAAAACTTGAGCAATGAAAAGACGTTCATTTATCTGAAAATGTAGGTTTTATTTCTCAACTTCTTCACACAACCAGCCAAATTCCAGTGGAACCAGTCAAGTTCCACTAATAAAATCTTATTTTTGATTGACCCTCTAATATTTAATATTTCTTTGTTTTAAACAATCAAAAGACGGCATAGAGAACTCTTTTGTCAGTATCCTAATTTTAAAATTGAGGTGGATCATTTTCCTCTGCTCACATAAACCATTATAAGTTTTTATCACAGGTGGCCATTTCAGAAACAAGAGTTACAGCTAATCAAACACTTAGTCCTCATGCCTTAGTGATTTTAATGATATGATTTGTTGCTATGAGACAAAAACATGTTGTGCGAGAAATAATCTGTTCGAAATCATATGACCTTGCTTCAAAGGCTTTTGATTAACAACACTAACATACACTTTCTGGAAAAGAAACAAACCCTATGATTAGAGCTTGGTAGTCCTTTTAAAGCAAATAAAACCTTATTAGGCATTTATTAATGGACATGGGAAGCAAGAATGGCTCCAAGCATTAAAAACTTTCAAGGCCACTAGCAAAGTTGCTCCTCTTTCACCTTTTCTTTCTTCTTCCTACTGCCAAGGAGACAACTGAAAAATACCCCAGATGGAGAGCAGATGAGAAATAGACTCCCTAGAAGACCCAAGACCTAGCAGGCAGATTGTGCCATCCCACATGGCTTTGTTTGTGCATATGTATGAGGTTGACTTTGTAACTTTCAGTCTTCATTCATACACTGAGCATCCCCCAGGTGTTGGCACTGTGCTTTGAGATGTGGTGGCAAATGGATCACAGTGCATGCTTTTACAAAGCTTGGAGTCTAGTAGGCAAGGCAAGCGAGAAGTTGACAAGTAGGAGGCATGCTTACTTACACAAACATGAAAAGTGCTAGGAAGAAAGTAAAGTGATGAGATGGGATAAGTAACTGGTGACCAGATGATATCTGAGCTGAGCCCTGAATGTCAAGAAGTTGATCTGTAAAGATATAGGGCAAAACACTCTGAGCAGAGGGGATGGCAGGCTCAGGCTCCCAGAGGTGGGGGCCAGCTTGGCGTTCAAGATGAAGAAAGATAGCCAAGGTAGCTAGGGCTTGCTGAACTTTTGAGAGTGTAGTAGGAGATAAAATCAAGAAGGGCAGGGACCCCATTCATGCAAGGTGGATTTTAAATGCAATAGGAAATCTCTGGAGGGCTGTATTTATAGCTAGCTTTGTAAAGGGTCTATCCATATAAGACTCACCTAAAAACATGGCTGCTGCTGCTGCTGCTAAGTCGCATCAGTCATGTCCGACTCTGTGTGATCCCGTAGACGGCTGTCCCTGGGATTCTCCAGGCAAGAACACTGGAGTGGGTTGCCATTTCCTTCTCCAGTGCATGAAAGTGAAAAGTGAAAGTGAAGTTGCTCAGTCGTGTCCGACTCTTAGCGACCCCATGGACTGGAGCTTACTACGCTCCTCCGTCCATGGGATTTTCCAGGCAAGAGTACTGGGGTGGGGTGCCAAAACATGGCTAGCCCTTGCCTAATGACCTGATGGCAATGGCACTTTTTGCTCTGTTCTAGCTGGGAAAGGGCCTTTCCTGGTGGTTCAGTGGTAAAGAATCCGCCTTCCAATGTAGGAGACAGGGGTTCAATTCCTGGGTCAGGAAGATCCCCTGGAGAAGGGAATGGCAACCCACTGCAGTACTCTTGTCTGGGAAGTCCTGTGGACAGAGGAGCCTGGAGGGCTATAGTCCATGGGGTCTCAAAGAGTCAGACAAGACTTAGTGACTTAACAACACCTGGGGAAAAGAGCACCAAGAGAGACCAGTCCTACAATCCTGAAACTCCAGCTGGTGAGGTGGACCCCTTGGAACTTATCTGACCTGACCCAGAATGGCCATAAAAACAAAACCTTGTTTTATCTTGTTCTAGATCACAGGGGTCTCTGTGGTCCTGTCTCCCCATTCTTAGAGATGCCGTCCAAGCCCTGGTCTTTGTCAGCCAGGGGGTAGGCACAGGCAGATCCTTTTATCCCTCTCCCCTTCCTTAAGCCCCAGATATCATGACCAGGCCTAAGCAAGAGCAGGGCAAAGGTCATGGTCAGGGCCTCAAGAGAAGCTGTGTTCAGAGGGATGTGGTCAGTTTTGCCAGAGGAAGCATGACCTGGTGTCATGGGTCAAAGCAGACAATAGACTAAATCCAGGGTATCTGACCAAGCTTGAAAGACTGGGTGGGGCACATTTCCAGAGTCACCCAGTCAGGTTTCCTGAGCCCACACAGTGGAGACCCTGTAATGGCCACACTAATGAACATACATATTATTAGTTTTCTGTACTTAAGGCCATATTCCTCTAGACAGTTCTTGACTACTTAGCAAACCAAGAATAAAAATCTTAACCACATTCTCACCCTCCACATCCTGGTGCTGCCGACCTTCTTCTTCTGGTATTTCTTGCTCACTTGCAAGTTTTGTTTCACCCTACTTCCTTGCAAGTATCCTACCTACACGACAGGCAAATTGGTTATTACTTTTCTAATCAGAAAAAGAATAAAGACCAGTAAAGATCTTTTGAATATCAAGGTTCCTTCTTGCCCTAACTAGCTATCACTGCTTGATCATCCAAGTTCTTACTTGGGCAGAGGTGGCAATACTTGGATCCCCAGGATGTGCTCATGGGGCGATCCACGTGGCTCTTTTTGCAGGGTTATACGTGCCTCTCTCCAGTCCTTCTAAGGCTGAGCTCATCCTAATGTGCATCCAGCCTCTCAGACTTCCCACACTTGAGCCCCATTGGATGGACAGTTCCCTCAGAGCCTTTCTCTCCCACCCTTCCTGGGTTCCTTGTATCCCTCCTCTGGCCCTCTCTTCTCTTCTCTCACCAAGTCAGGCTGGTTGCCTTTAATCCTTTGGGACTCTGTTACTCCTGGGCCTGGCTGGGGCTAACTTTGTCCCAGGTTAGAAATTCATATAAGTTGATGCGAGGACTGGCTTTGCTTTAAGATCTGCCCTCTTCTAACTGCCTGGCCCCAAGTGCTCATGGCCTTTAGCAAGAGGGGACTGAAACAGTTGTGAGGTGTTGCCAACTGCTTGGCTACTTTCCAGGGATAAGAGCCAAGTTTTCATTCATTTACTTCTTCCTAAGAGGGATTGAAAAAGCTGACTTGAAACTCAATATTCAAAAAACAAGGATCATGGCATCCATTCCCATAACTTTGTGGCAAATAGAAGGGGGAAAATTGGAAACAGTGACATATTTTTTTTTCCCTTGGGCTCCAAAATCACTGCAGTTGGTCACTATAGTCATGAAATTAAAAGACACTGCTCCTTGGAAGGAAAGCTGTGACAAACCTAGATAGCACATTAAAAAGCAGAGACATCACTTTGCCAACCAAGGTCCATCTAGTCAAAGCTATGGTTTTTCAAGAAGTCCCATACCAATGTGAGAGTTGGACCACAAAGAAGGCTGAGTGCTGAAGAATTGATGCTTTCAATCTGTGGTGCTCGAAGAGACTCTTGAGGGTCCCTTATATGCAGAGTACATCATGAGAAACGCTGGGCTGGATGAAGCACAAGCTGGAATCAAGATTGCTGGGAGAAATATCAATAACCTCAGATATGCAAATGACACCACCCTTATGGCAGAAAGTGAAGAAGAAATAAAGAACCTCTTGATGAAAGTGAAAGAGGAGGGTGAAAATGTTGGCTTAAAGCTCAGCTTTCAGAAAAATAAGATCATGGCATCCGGCCCCATCACTTCATGGCAAATAGATGGGGAAACAGTGGAAACAGTGTCAGACTTTATTTTGGGGGGCTCCAAAATCACTACAGATGGTGACTGCAGCCATGAAATTAAAAGACGCTTACTCCTTGGAAGGAAAGTTATGACCAACCTAGATAGTATATTGAAAGGCAGAGACATTACTTTCCCAACAAAGGTCCATCTAGTCAAGGCTATGGTTTTTCCAGTGCTCATGTATGGATGTGAAAGTTGAACTATAAAGAGGGCTGAGTGCTGAAGAATGATGCTTTTGAACTGTGGTGTTGGAGAAAACTCTTAAGAGTTCCTTGGACTGCAAGGAGATCCAATCAGTCCATCCTAAGGGAAATCGGTCCTGGATGTTCATTGTAAGGACTGATGTTAAAACTGAAACTCCATTATTTTGGCCACCTGATGCGAAGAGCTGACTCATTTGAAAAGACCCTGATGTTGGGAAAGATTGAAGGCAGGAGGAGAAGGGGACAACAGAGGATGAGATGGTTAGATGGCATCACTGACTCAATGGACATGAGTTTGGATAAACTCTGGGAGTTGGTGATGGACAGGGAGGCCTGGCGTGCTGCGATTTATGGGGTTGCAAAGAGTCGGACATGACTGAGCAACTGAACTGAACTGAACTGGACAGCAAGGAGATCAAATCAGTCAATCCTAAAGGAAATCAATCCTGAATATTCATTGGAAACACTGATACTGAAGCTGAAGTTCCAATACTTTGGCAACCTGATGCAAAGAGCCGACTCATTGGAAAAGACCCTGATGCTGGGAAAGACTGAAGGAGAAAGGAGAAGGGGGCGACAGAGGATGAGTTGGTAGATAACATCACCGACTCAATGGGCATGAATCTGAGCAAACTCTGGGAGATAGTAGAGGACAGAGGAGCCTGGCATGCTACGGTCCATGGGGTCACAAAGAGTCAAACACGACTTAACAACTGAACAGCAGCAAAGAGGGACTGGTGTGTGTGTGGGGTGGTGGGGGGGGGGGGGGGGGGGGTGGTTGTGTGGCGGGGTGTGTGTCCAGGGAAGGAAATGAACAAGTAGTGATTCTGTAGCTATAATGAGGATAATTTATCCTAGCCTTGGGTTTTAAAACTTGGGGAATTATGGTAGGAATAGTGGTGATCTGGACCCTTGGAATGTATGTGACCTGACCCAGGAAGGCTATAACAGCAAAACCTGGTAGTATAGCTCATCCTAGACCAAAGGGTTCTCTGTGGTCCTACATCCCCATCCTTAAAGATGCCTCCAAATCCTGGTCCTTATCAGCTGTGGGGCTGGAATCAGCTCAGTTTGGATTGCTTTAAGCATCTTATTTTAATAGGGGCCTATGTGGAGCTCTGTGTTTCCAATTTAAAACATTAAACTCCTGATTTCACAGATGTTTTTGTTTAGGAAAACAATAAAGACCATGACTCAGTTTAATGAAAACTATCAAGTAAATAATAGTACAGAAATGTGGCAAACGTCTCGGAGGTGGGAAATGATATATGGAACCCTCAGTTGGTATAAAGACAAAAATTTGCACTAAGCTTACCTCTCCTTTCATGCAAAGGAGCCACAGTCAGTCTTCCCTGTTTTCTTTGCTGTCTTCACCTACAGATGGCCATAACTACCCTCGAGCAGCCTACCAGCAAGTGATCCAGCCAGCTCTACCTGGGCAGGCCCCACCTGGAGCCCATGTGAGAGGCCTGCACCCTGTGCAGAAGGTCATCCTGAGTTGTCCCAGCCCCTGGGACCAAGAGGAGAGGCCTCCCCAGAGAAACTACTCTCCCCCAGGTCTCCCCAGGTATCAGTAAGTACAACTGATGGGGCCAAATTTCAGGCAGTTTTAACATGATAAAGAATGACACCAATGCAATCAATATACATCAGAACTTTGTTCCTTTGCCACGCAGACTGGTGACCAAGTCACACAGTTGAACACCCCATATAGACTTTTCAGGTCAGGAGGAAACGGAAGCTGTGTGATAAGAATCTGTTCAACAGACACATGAAGCCCTTGAAGGAAAGGCTCTTAAGATGCTGAGTCACACCTGCTTTTACTTCCAGATCTCTTGGCCTTTTGGATCAAAAAATAGTTTTTCATTTTCACTATGACTGACTTCCAAGGCTACAAAATTCTTTTTTATATCCCTAATCTCTACACTGTGTGGATCACAATAAACTGTGGAAAATTCTGAGAGAGATGGGAATACCAGACCACCTGATCTGCCTCTTGAGAAATCTGTATGCAGGTCAGGAAGCAACAGTTAGAACTGGTCATGGAACAACAGACTGGTTCCAAATAGGAAAAGGAGTACGTCAAGGCTGTATATTGTCACCATGTTTATTTAACTTATATGCAGAGTACATCATGAGAAATGCTGGACTGGAGGAAGCACAAGCTGGAATCAAGATTGCCGGGAGAAATATCAATAACCTCAGATATGCAGATGATACCACCCTTATGGCAGAAAGTGAAGAGGAACTCAAAAGCCTCTTGATGAAAGTGAAAGTGGAGAGTGAAAAGTTTGGCTCAAAGCTCAACATTCAGAAAACGAAGATCATGGCATCTGGTCCCATCACTACATGGGAAATAGATGGAGAAACAGTGGAAACAGTGTCAGACTTTGTTTTTCTGGGCTCCAAAATCACTGCAGATGGTGACTGCAGCCATGAAATTAAAAGACGCTTACTCCTTGGAAGGAAGGTTATGACCAACCTAGATAGCATATTCAAAAGCAGAGACATCACTTTGCCAACAAAGGTTCGCCTAGTCAAGGCTATGGTCTTTCCTGTGGTCATGTATGGATGTGAGAGCTGGACTGTGAAGAAGGCTGAGCGCCGAAGAATAGATGCTTTTGAACTGTGGTGTTGGAGAAGACTCTTGAGAGTCCCTTGGACTGCAAGGAGATCCAACCGGTCCATTCTGAAGGAGATCAGCCCTGGGATTTCTTTGGAGGGAATGATGCTCAGGCTGAAACTCCAGTATATTGGCCACCTCATGCGAAGAGTTGACTCATTGGAGAAGACTCTGATGCTGGGAGGGATTGAGGGCAGGAGGAGAAGGGGACGACGGAGGATGAGATGGCTGGATGGCATCACTGACTCGATGAATGTGAGTCTGAGTGACCTCCGGGAGCTGGTGATGGACAGGGAGGCCTGGCGTGCTGCAGTTCATGGGGTCGCAAAGAGTCGGACACGACTGAGCGACTGATCTGATCTGATCTGAATCTCTACACTTGTTTAAGTCCATTTCTTACTTTGAAATTTTAAATTCAATTGGTTCTCAATAGAAATTTAAAATAACTATTATTTTGTAATAAAAGCATTCACTCATGTTTAACACCATTATTAGGTCTTTCCAATATTTCTTCCAGAAAAATAATTTTGGCTTTTCTTGACTTTTACTGTCTAATCTTTTAATCATATTTCTCTTCATTGTTCTTTTTTGACTCCTCAAGTTTTTTTTTTTCTCTTCATTTATAGATCTAAAATATACAGGGAAAACTCATGTAAATGGAGTTTCCTAATTTATGACAAAATTGGAAAGAGAGTAGATAAAACATTTGCTCTTGCTCAAGCACAACTTTTATCTATCATTCAAAGTAAATCTATTTTCCATTTTGAGAATGGAATGAGATATGAACCTTTTATTGAAGCAATTTTTTTCAGAAATGGAGAAATAGGTAATCAGCTCAAAAAGTGTATTGAAAAAAAAGCCTACTCTATTTACAATGGCAAATAAGGTGCCTTTCCTCTTTACTCAAAAGCCAACAACCCTCAGATTTTCTTTGCAGACAGATGCCTTATTTTTTTTTTTTTAACAAACAAAGTAGAATGGAATTTAAGTAATGGAATTAAGTAATGATTTTATAGTCAGATCAGCACTCTTGCAGAAAGCAATCTAAAATTCCAAGAAAACAAAATTTAAGCATCTCTATGTATAGTGTTGAATAGGAGAAGCAATAGTAATTTTTAAATGAACTTTTATTTTGAAATAATTTTGGATTTATTTATTGTAAATAGTACAGAGCAATTGCCTTTATAACATCAATTAAAGCCTACTATGGTCTCCAAGGATTTATCATTTTAAGATAATGAAAAGTAAGTTCAGGTAATGAGATTAATTGTCTTCTTACTGATCTTTGGAAGAAGAACCTTAATACAGAAAGATTACTCTGTCATTACTCTCCATGATATTGTTTATATATGAAAGGTTTTTTTAATAGTATCAAGGCCTTAATATTTCTTTGTCAAATGAGCATGCGTGCACGAAGTCGCTTCAGTTGTGTCTGACTCTTTGTGACCCTATGAACTTTAGCCCTCCAGGCTCCTCTGTCCATGGGCTTCTCCAGGCAAGAATACTGGAGTGGGTTACCATGCCCTTCTCCAAGGAAGAGCGTGGTGCCATGCTCTTCCCAACTTAGGAATCAACCTGTGTCTCTTAGGTCTCCTGCCTTGGCAGGCGCGTTCCTTACCACTAGCGCCACCTGGGAAGCTTTGTCAAATGAGCGATCATCTTTTGTAAACAACTAAGTAACTTTGGGTACAAAGGCACTTAATGCAAAAAGAATATGAAATTGGATCCCCATTAGATGGAGGCATATTGTGTAGAAATTTTTTCTATATTAATATAAAATAAAAATAACTTCCTCAAACACCACAATTAGAAATATATTAATAGCATAGTTGAGATTTTGTATAATTTTAAATCTTGTTACATAGGACTTTCAGAATTTTTTGATTACTCTTTTAGGTAAAAATATAAGCAATAATCCACTGAAACTAGGCCTATACACATAGATATTACATTCAAAACTTTTTTTTATATTTACAATATAAAACAATTGCAAACTCATAACAAATAACATTCCTGTTCCCGCTACCTAGATTTTTTTAAATGTTAACAATGCCACATTTACTTCATATTTTTTTTTGAAGAAATAAAAATATAGATACAGTTTTAGTCCTCTTAGCAGTTAGAATTCAGTTACAGAAAACAGAAACAACTCTAGCTGTTGTAAACAGAAGGGATTTAATATAAGGAATTAGGTGCTTATGACATTGGAGGTTGGGGGTTGGAGGTTGGGTGCTTATGACATTGGAGGTTGGGGGTTGGAGGTTGGGTGCTTATGACATTGGAGGTTGGGGGTTGGAGGTTGGGTGCTTATGACATTGGAGGTTGGGGGTTGGAGGTTTTGGGTTGGACTTCCAGGAATGGTCCCAGGGCAATATCACAGAACTGGGGAACAGAGGGGCTGCTTCCTGTGGCCTGGTCAGAGAGGCACAGGGCCAGAAAGCTGCCACAGGGCTCTCCATTCTGGGCCACGCTGCCAGCACCAACCAGAACCAGGAAGCTGCCATCGCAGCTATTAGAAACATTCCGTGCCTACCAGATCTGCACTGGCAAAATACCGATGCCCATGCCCTTCCCTTGAAGCTGTACTGGAACACTGGGAGGCCTCCTCAGCACCCCATGACAGCACTTAGCAACAGAAACCACAGAAGTGCCAGAGGCATGGCCTACGTGTCCTTCTACCTTCCAAATCTCACACAAGTGCATCTGATCGTTCTTCTCAGCAGACTGTTCATAGGAATACTGGTGACCAAAATAATAATAAAGACGCCATATGATAATATGGTAGAAATGTCTTTAGTTGATCTTCAAAATTGGATTTTCATTTGTGAAATACTAGCAGCATAGATACTTTTTTTTTTTTGGCTGTGCCATGCAGCGTGTGGAATTTTAGCTCCTGGACCAGGATCAAATCTGCGCCCCCTAGAGTGGAAGCAAGGAGTCTTAACCACTGGGCCAGCAAAGAGACCCCACAACATAGATACTTTTAAACCTACATGGTCTTTTCTATCTTTTAATACATAAATAAATGTTATCTGTTGTTGTTGTGTAGTTGTGAGTCTTTGCGACCCCACGGACTATAGCCCACCAGGTTCTTCTGTCCATGGAATTCACCAGGCAAGACTATTTTTTTTTTTTTTTTTTTTTTTATTTTTATTTTTTATTTTTTTGTGTTTGTATTGTTTTTTATTTTACCAGGCAAGACTATTGAAGGGGGTAGCCATTCCCTTCTCCAGGGGATCTTCCAGACCCAGGGAGTGAACCCGTACCTCCTGCATTGCAAGCAAATTCTTTATTGTCGGAGCCACCAGGGAAGCCCAAATGTTATCTATTATGAGCTTAAAGTTCTGTCTTTTTATCTGAATGCCTAAACATCAAACCTTCTATGTCACCCATTATATTACTTTGTTTTGTTGGTGGTCTTGTTTGATATGAACATAAGAATTATCTTTCCCATTATACAGTCCTTAAATTCAGAAATCAAATCCTGCTTCCCTCTTTGACCCCAAGCACAGGCCCTTATAAATGCCAGCTGGCTGAACTGCTTATTGACAAAAACTCTGCGGGGAAAAAAAAAAAACAAACCTAAACACCAAACCTTTGCCCTTCTGGCTGAGAAAAGAAATGGAGGCAGAAGAAAGATAGCTCACTGGTATTACCCACAGTCATTAAAGGATTTCTGTCCCTCTAGGTTTGCCTTTATGCAACATGAACATTTACTGTGAATGTATTCCTTTCCAGGGACCAGCTGTATAACCAGCCACCTAATAGAGGTGGTGCTCCTGAGGGGTCCTTGGAGTGTCCTGCCGAGTTGAGGCCACAGGATCCCCAGGCTCCATCGCTAGCTGCTGTCCCTAGACCCCCGAGTCACCCTGTAGCCAGAGGAACTCTGAAAACAAGCAATTTGCCAGAAGAATTGCGTAAGTTGTTTGCAATGTGGTTTTTTCCTTCTTCTTGGTCACGTCTTACACTTTGAGAGTACTTGATGATTCTTCATCTATAATCTTGGATATTTCTCACATACTACACAGTGAAATGAAATATCCTTTTTTGCTTTTTCTTTAAAAACTAACCAGGATTTTGTGTGAGTGTTTGTAGTGATTCTGACACCACCTGCAATACTCCCAAAGTGCTTACCACTAGATTTTCTACAACTGTACTCCAACAACAAATAACCCCCATGCTTTCTCCCTCTTCTAAATGATTCTCTTGAGTGGACTTGTCCCTGGATAAATTGATTGGATGTCCATGTGGTATTGGCTAGGGACCTAGTGTCTCACCATAAATTAGCAGCAGCCTTCAAGAACGAGGTCATTTCCTGTAGGAATGAGCAATCGTGTTTGGAAAAACCAGTCTCACATTCTCCATGCTGCTGTACAACCAAATGCAAACTAAGCCTTTTATTTAAAGAAACATTCGACTAAGTGTCAGGTGATGATGCTTTTTCCACATTTTGCAGCCAGAACCAGAAATGTTGAAATATCACCAAAATGTTCTCATATGAAGGTCAGTCAGGACAGTAAGTTCCAGAAATCTTAAGAAAACAGTCACCCCTTATGAAATTGTTATATTCTGTTGTGCTTGCCATGATTCTAATAAGCCCTTTCCAAATCTAGGTACTGCTTTGAATTAAACTTAAAATTAAGCCCTTTGCATTTAATTCCAACTGGGGAATCAATATTCTTTAGTCATTTAAGGCTCTGAAAGATTTCTCTGACAATTGTTTTTTATTTTAAAAAATTTGTTTTAATCTTAAAATCTTATACATTTAAATTTTGAGCATTTCTGGAGATCGGATAATGTTGGGATATAGTCTGGATATCAGTGTATAGAGCATATTAATTTTACCATAACCTATAAAGGGAGTCCTAAAATTCTTACAGAGGAATTGGTTGAATATTATATGTGGAGAAGAAAATATATTGAGTGCCATCAATATGCCTGGCTGCTTAAATGAGTCAATATGACCACTGAACATCCTCTCATTTGAGAGAGGTGCTTCAAAAACAAGAGCCTAGGTCCCCTGGAGGAGGGAATGGCTACTCCAGTATTCTTACTTGGAGAATTCCATGAGCACAGGAGCCTGGTGTGCTACAGTGCATGGGGTCACAAAGAGTTGGATGCGACTGAGCAACTACCACGTAGTAAGTGGGTTCCCTCCAACCACCCCCGCACTGTCTTCTCCACCCTCTGCCCCAGAGCTTCCTGAGATGTAGCCAGTTGATTTCAGACTAAATGCCAACAGAGAGAGATTATTCATCTACTAGGTTAGCACGCTAGCCAGATGATTTACCCAAGACATTAGCCTGGGAGAGCACTGGTTCTTATCCTGACTGGGTTAAGCTTGTGGGCACAATGCCATCTGCTGCTCCAGACTGACTCACAGACAAGTAAGGGAGTTAGTGATGCTGGACTGCCCAGAGGCAGGGTCTCTGCTTCAAGCTACTGAAGTTCTTCATAACATTTCTGAGCTGCCCTTTAGCCTACTCTAACTTCCTGGCCAGTCCCCGACCAATAAGTAGTGAGGGGAAGAAGGTGGTGGAGAACCACTTTCTCCCCTCCCCTCACTTGCTCTCATCAAGTTCAGGGTAGCAGAGAGCATCACATCATGAGATCAAAAGAGGACACGGCTGGGTGGCCTCTTAGCAGGGCTCAACTTCCAGGCCTGCTGTGAGAGTATTTTCTTGGGCACAGTGCCAAGTGCGTCTCATATACCCGGGGTGGCCTAACCTTAAGGCCCCGCAGATTCTGGATGGTGGATTTTTGTTGTTGTTGTTAATGCACCATGTGGTTTTTCAGAAGACCTCCTCTGCTTCTCTCAGCCTGCCAGCACTCTCTCTGACGCACCCTGAGCAGTCTGCACACCCTGGGACAGACCCCTTACCCCTTTGGGACTGCAGATCTATGTCTGAGGACAGTTCACCCTGCTGCAGCCATAAGCCCTGAGACCGCCCCCTCATTCTGAGGAGTCCCTTCACTGTTCTAGAAGGCCGAAAGACACTGCATACGATTTGCAAGTGTTGTTTAGAGTGGAATGATTTGACTAGTTTCTAATAATTGACAAAAATCTCTCTTTAGGGAAAGTCTTTATCACTTATTCTATGGACACAGCCATGGAGGTGGTAAAATTCGTGAACTTTTTGTTGGTAAACGGCTTCCAAACTGCGGTAAGTATTTTATCCAAAGAGAAGACTAAACAATTAAAGTGAGTATAATGAAAACAAAAAACAAGAGAAACGTGTCAAAAGTTGTTGATGGCTTAAACTCTATTATTTGATTTATGTGATCATGACCTAAATGCTTATGGATTTAGGTAATTGTTTTCTAGAATTCAAACTATCCAAACTCTCCAGCATGTTTGTCCTGCATGCCTTTTGAGTGACCCCAAGTGCCTCTGAGGACTTCCCTGGTGGCTCAGACAGCAAAGAATCTGCCTGCAATGCAGGAGGCCAGGGTTCAATCCCTGGGTTGGGAAGATCCCCCGGAGGAGGGCATAGCAACCCACTCCAGTATTCTTGCCTGGAGAATCCCATGGACAGAGGAGCCTGGCTGGATCCATGGGGTCACACGGAATCAGACACAACAGAAGCAACTAAGCAGCAGCAACAAACAAGTGCCTCTGAATAGCAAGCACAGTATTAATGCCCAGCATGCGTGCAGCTGGTGCTCAGCCCACAGGAAAGCCAGGCTATCACTTCACTTGGCACCTTTGCCCTTCCTCACCAATCATGCCACTTTGGTTGTGCTTCTTGTGGTGCAAGAGACTCACCAGGTCACCTGCTCATTTGACAAGATCCTTTCATTCTGCACTGGGTCGCATGGTTTGAGGTGGAAGCCCGGCAGCCTGGGGCCCCCCACCCCACTGTGCACAGCTGGCAGTCCACACTTTGCTGCCGCAGCACCAACAATTCTGAACAGGGAGCCAGGTTCTGCGACCCAGGGCCGGGTTCCCAGTTGGTCTCGGCTAGTTCAGGGAGGTAGACACCCCAGCCCTCCAGTCCACTGTGATCTTAGGCCAAGAAATTTCAGGAAGCACACACTCAAGTGCCCTGCAGTGCCTTGGAAAAACACAGCTTACACCCATGTAAGTCTTCCTTAGGATAAATAGAATACCACAGGAGGCTACTCGGAGGACTGGCTTTCCTCAAACACTGATATCACTTCTCTTCCTTCCCCGAGGCCTCCTCTGGGTATTTAGTGACAGTGGATCCTAAAGAGTAGTGAAAAATTAAGGGAAATATCTACGAATACAAATGTTGAAAAAGAAAGAAAGAATACTTAGTAACTAAATGTCCATTTTAAGGATTATTTAGCATTTCTAACAGGAGTTTTATTCAAATATTTCTTTAGTCTGTAATTATTTTTAAATGGAAGTATACGAAAATTTTTACAAGTATACACTCTACACCACAACTTTATGACTATATAGCTATATGAATATATAGAGATCAACATTTCAATTTCTCGTTTCTGGGATAAGAAACACGGGGGCAAGTCATATAAAATCAAATTACAGGACATAAGGCCAACATTGTAGAAAAGATCTTACTTTTAGTCCTTTCCACATAAGCATACTGATTGCCCCAGAGAAGAGGACAGGTTTTTGTGACCTTAACAATTAGGGGCTGCTTAGGCCCAATTTAAATTTGTCCCTAAACCCTAATCCTCATCATTATGAAGTAAAAAGTGAAAGTGTGAGTTGTTCAGTCATGTCAGACTCTCTGTGACCCTGTGGACTATAACCCACCAAGGTCCTCTGGAAATGAAATTTTCCAGGCAAGAATACTGGAGTGGGTTGCCATTTCCTTCTCCAGAGGATCTTCCCAATCCAGGGATCGAACCCAGGTCTCCTGCATTGCAGGTGGATTCTTTACCATCCGAGCCACCAGGGAAGTCCTTAAGCTTGTGGTAAAATCCCAGAGCCTCATCCTGGATAGCTAAGTTATTGTATCGATACATCAAGATCCCCTTAGCGGGTAAAAATTAATTTAATGGGTAATTTAATAAATGGATCATTTTCAAAGTTCCAGGTGAGTCGTAGGAAACCCATAGAGAATTAGTGCAATATCTCAGGACTAGCAAAAGCAAGAGGGAAGGCAATGGCACCCCACCCACTCTTGCCTGGAAAGTCCCATGGACGGTAGGAGCCTGGTAGGCTGCAGTCCATGGGGTCGCTAAGAGTCAGACATGACTGAGCAACTTCCCTTTCACTTTTCACTTTCACGCATTGGAGAAGGAAATGGCAACCCACTCCAGTGTTCTTGCCTGGAGAATCCTGGGGACGGAGGAGCCTGGTGGGCTGCCGTCTATGGGGTCGCACAGAGTCGGACACGACTGAGTGACTTAGCAGCAGCAGCAGCAAAAGCAAGGAGAGTCTACCACCCTGAGGCCTAAAGAGGCAAGGGAGCAGTGACTCCTGCAACCTAAAGGGGGCGCTATATTGGTTTGCCGGGTCTGCCACAGAGTACCACAGGCTAGGGAGCTTAAACTGTCCTCTATTTCCTCAGTTGTGGAGGCTCATAGTATAAGATCAAGGTTTCAGCAGGGTTGGTTTCATTCTGAAATCTCTTCCTTGTCTTGTAGAGGACTGTCTTCTCTGTCTTCCCCTGGTCTTTCCTCTGGTCTTTTGTTATGGTCTCCTCTTATAAGGACACTAGTCATACTGTTTCAGGGCCCACCTACGAGACACCTTTTACTTTAATCACCTTTTAAAACCCTATATCCAAATATAGTCATATCTGGGACACAGGGGGTTAAGACATATATTGAAACATGAATTTGGAGGGACACAATTCAGCTCATAACAGTAGCTGGGTAGAAAAGTTGGCCTGACAGAAGCTGTATATTTTAGTAGATGTCTGGAGAGACCAGTGGAAGACCTCCAGCACATTGTTCCTTTCAGAATGTCTACCTCCATAGCAAGGAAGAATTGAGGTGCTGGGATAATAATAAGAATGACCATTTATTGAGGACTTGTTTATGCCTGGCATTATGATATGCCTTTTCCACTCTAACTCATTATAATCCTCACAAGCACTCTAGGAAGAAGGTTTCTTAACCACATACTACAAATGAAAATAGTAAGATTTAGAGAACTTTGGGAACATTTTCAAAGTCTTCCAAGTGGAAAGAGGAAAGCCACGCTGCCCGTCTCTTGTCAGCCCTGACACACATTGCTTTTCTCTCGTAAAACAGAAATGGATAGCTGATGCAACCTCAGAGAACTGCAAAGCCTCTCTCCAGGTTTCCTAACATAGTCATTGGCCATTGAACATTTTAAAGCAGGAATCATCCAAACCAAAAGGAAAGCCATTCCATCTTTTATGTTTCATCAGTTTAAAACTACATATTCTGAATTCATATTCTATACTGTATGTATCTGAGTTTGGTGTAGAGCAGGATCTTGTTCCATAGGAAGCTTAGAACCCGGCTCAAGAGCTAAGCCAGACATCCATGAGACATTCAGTAAATGAAAGAATGCCGTAATAATGTGTTCATTGTCTGGTACCATCAGTGGTCACAGTGGGGTAGAGTTCATTAAGAGGAAGAGGAGAAAGGCAGTGTGTGGGGAGGATTCACAGAGCAGGGGGGCTTGCACTGTGCTTTTATGGCGCAGGGAGCGCAAATGTGAAGAGTAGAGTAGATAGGACATGTGTGGGGAGAAGAGATGACACTGGATCATGGACGCATGGAAAGCTTGCTGAATGGCTGGAACTTGACTGGCCCTAAACGGCAGCATGACATTGAGGACAATTGACGTGGGAGCGGTGGGGCTGAATCAAATCACCCCTCTGTAAGGACTCTCTCCCTGCATCACCCATCCCTGTACATAATCCATCTTCCAATCAAGAGCACCTTTTGCAGACACACACTCTTCTCTGGCTGCAGGACAAGCCTGAGCCCAAGAAAGGTCTTGTTTGGGCTTCTGTAAAATGGGAAATAACTGGGTTTTCTCCCCTTCAAAAATTTAATATTTAATACCAGTCTTTTCAAGGCCCAAGAGTTCTACTTCTCAACTTTCATCATAAACCTTTCCCCCACTATCTCAGTAATTGTTTTTGTGACTGTTTCTTGGATTTGCTTCAAGTTTCACACAATCCTTTTTAAATATATAGGTCAAAACTGGATATAATACCATAATAATGACCTGGCTAATGCAAGCAAAGTACCATATTGTATCTCAGTACTTGCATACAACACATCCATTAAAATCCTCCAAAATCATTTTTGCCTTCAAATTACAGATATATGCATATGTTTTGTGTATATATATAATGCATATGTTGCTGGCTTACATCCAACTTGGTGGTCTACTATGTCTCTCCAATTTTTAAAACATAATTACTAATATTAAATACTCAAATGCCTACTAATCTTGAAATAGGAAACATTTTAAGAAAATTACATCTTGATTTTTAGACTTTCAGGCTCTTCTTTGCAAAAACACATTAGTGACTTTTTCAGCCTTAAATGTATACAGCCTCTTGTGCTTTCTCTTGCTTTGCATCTAGACGGAGCGTCTCATTAAGAGCCACTTTCCACATCTTTTTTTCTTGTAGATTGACATATTTGAAGATAGAATCCGAGGCATTGATATCATTAAGTGGATGGAACGCTACCTTAGGGATGTAAGTACATTCCAAAATTCTGAGCTTGTTTGCTGGTGAGAAAGACAATTAGCTCGTGGAGTTATTTTATGAAAGAAGCACTGGCATACCCACCAAGGCCAAAGCTGACCAAGTCCCAACAAAGCTTCCCTTGTTGGCAGCCGTGCAAAGACCTGGAAAGGAAGGATGGGGTCACCCTCCTGGACATGCACAGGCAGGAAATAACTGTCGAACTAGACACAGGTGGTTGATAATAATCAGAGCAAACAATTTTTTGACCAGAATAGGAAAGGAGGAAATGAAGGCGGGGAGTAGGGAGGGAGCAGCAGAATTCAATTTAATCTGAGGCCAGCACCAAGTGTTTTGCAGGATCAGACTGAAGAGGCTTCCTGGGCAGCCTCACAGGCAGGGCAGCACGCCGCCCACCCCCCACCCCAGACGCCCCCTCACAGCCTTGTGATTTGTTTTTCACGGACAGAATCTATACCGGCCACTGGGACACGTTGTGCTTTAACAAGATAGAAATTGATTGCCGCCAGCCTGTCCGCGTCAGCCGGTGGGGGACGGAGTCTGAGCTGGCTGGGGTTTTGAGGCTTTTCCTTTTGTCTGCAGCCTGATGTTTGCTTTGTGCTGAAGGGTCTACTCCTCCCGACTGGGCTAAGCGTCAGCGGCAAGCAGGGCAGTCAAGGGTGCAGTAACTGACAGCTTAGATCCCGCTGCCGGAGGGAGGCAGAGCCTCTTTGCCACAATGCAGATTTACTTAGTCATTCCGGGTTTCATTAGACCTTTATTAGTGATGGCTGTGGAAGATGGTGGGCAGAACCACGTCCATTTAGGAGAGGCTCTTGTGTTTGAAGGGAGCTGGGGAGGGGGAAAAGGAGGTGGGGAGCCAGGAGTCTGCCTGGGTTGGGGCCTCGCCAGTCACTTTCCGTGGATGGGGGCCGGCCCTCCACCCTGCAGTGTATCAGAAGATGCTCACAGTCTTGCTGGCCGGTTTCCAGCCTGCCTTCCCCAAATGGACCACACGCCACACTTCCATAAACATGCTTTCTCCCTCTCATTAACAGAAGACAGTGATGATAATCGTAGCAATCAGCCCCAAATACAAACAGGATGTGGAAGGCGCTGAGTCGCAGCTGGACGAGGATGAACATGGCTTACATACTAAGTACATTCATCGAATGGTGAGTGATGAAACCACAGCACCTTGCCAGCCCTCAGAGTCAGGCTTCTGCTTCTGTGAAAGCCTGTCCTTCACTGGATACCCACTGAGGGTGGGGGCTGATGGTTGAAGAATGAGGCAGGAGAGGTGGGTGTTGGTTCTGGCTCCATCTACCTTGGGGACCCGGGGCAAGTCCCCACGCTTCTGGGACTCCATGTTCCTTCTCAGTAACAGGGAGATTAATCTGTGATCTCTAAGTTTCAAGATTTGGGAAAGCAGAACTCTGCTGGTTTAACTGTTTATCCACAGATGTGAAGTCCTGGGAGGGCAAGAGACAGGGCTGTGAAGAGAACAAGCTCCCTGCATCTGTGTCCAATTCTGTCCTCTGCCTTTTCAGAGAGCCAGAGCAGCACATCCGAGAGGACACGCAGTGTAGTGTCAGGTAGCCTGTGTTCAAATCTGCCTTCCTCCTGTATCAGGTGTATGACCGTGGAAAGTGAAAGGGAGTCGCTCCATCGTATCTAAGTCTTTGTAACCCAACAGGCAGTAGCCTGCCAGGCTCCTCTGTCCATGGAATTCTTCAGGCAAGAATACTGGAGTGGGTTGCCATTTTCTTCTCCAGGGGATCTTCCTGACCCAGGGATCGAACCCAGCTCTCCTGCACTGCAGGAAGATTCTTTACCATTAAATGTCTTTGTGCTTCCATGTCACTACTCAAAAAATAGGTCACTAAAGAGGAGGAAAAAAGTTGGCTTAAAGCTCAACATTCAGAAAACTAAGATCATGGCATCTGGTCCCATCACTTCATGGGAAATAGATGGGGAAACAGTGGAAACAGTGTCAGACTTTATTTTGGGGGGCTCCAAAATCACTGCAGATGGTGATTGCAGCCATGAAATTAAAAGAGGCTTACTCCTTGGAAGGAAAGTTATGACCAACCTAGATAGCATATTGAAAAGCAGAGATATTACTTTGCCAACAAAGGTTCGCCTAGTCAAGGCTATGGTTTTTCCAGTGGTCATGCATGGATGTGAGAGCTGGACTGTGAAGAAAGCTGAGCGCTGAAGAATGGTGCTTTTGAACTGTGGTGTTGGAGAAGATTCTTGCAAGTCCCTTGGACTGCAAGGAGATCCAACCAGTCCATTCTGAAGGAGATCAGTCCTGGGTGTTCATTCGAGGGACTGATGCTGAAGCTGAAACTCCAATACTTTGGCCACCTCATGTGAAGAGTTGACTCATTGGAAAAGACCCTGATGCTGGGAGGCATTGGTAGCAGGAGGAGAAGGGGACGACAGAGGATGAGATGGCTGGATGGCAACACCGACTCGATGGACATGAGTTTGAGTGAACTCCGGGAGTTGGTGATGGACAGGGAGGCCTGGCGTGCTGTGATTCATGGGGTCACAAAGACTTGGACACGACTGAGCGACTGAACTGAACTGAACTGAACTGAACAGCATTGTTGTGAAGATTAGGTGAAATAAAGTCTGTAGAGCATAAGGCCTGGATCAGATGCTCAGTCAAGGGAAGGGATGGTTCTAGTTCATGATAGACAGGCAACATCTGGACTCTGGGGGCCTGGTCAAACTAAAACCAGCAGAGGAACCTTACAGGAAGTTAGACTTAGCATCTGACAGAACATTCTGGCTGAAAATATCATCCAGCTTTGAAACGGACTGTGTTACGAGCAAACAGCCTCCCTGCTTTCCGTGATCATACTGACCTTTGAGGAGACGGCGCCTGCTTGACTGGGATGCCAGACTAGGCTTGTGACGGTCACACTCTCCCGTGAAGCCACCCTCGTGCCCATACCTGCTGGGCACCTCCCCCAGAGCTGTCTGCCTTTCTCGGGCTTGTTTACCAAGGATTCTGAGACTTAAAAAGGCTTGAAACTCACTGGACTAGAACTTGTAAGCTCCATTTCAGCTTGAACATTCCACAAGGCGGGGAAGGCCCCTGGAATAGGCATAAAAGGTCCCTGATTAAGACAGGAAGATGGGGCAGGAAGCAGAAGTGGCTCAGATGGAATAAGTAAGCTGCACAGGGCACCAGGGGGTCAGGAGGGGCAAGGACATGCAGCTTTACCTCAAGGGAAGTGGACTGAAATCCTGTGGCTCAGGAGGAACACAGGAAGAAGGCAGGCTGGATGCGTGGATATCCCCATCTGGTTCTTCAGTGTCTGGTTCCTCTTCTACCAAGTGCTGACCCCTTACTTGAGCTCACAATCAACCCAAAGTAAAAGCCAAGGCAAGGTGGGGAGGTCAGAGAGTGAGGCCAAGGAGTAAGTTGAGTGTCCCTCTTATTTCATTCTTACCCAGCTTGGCAGCCCCCGGTGGAGCCCAGAAAGGGGTACTGTTTCTGCCCTAAAAGGTCACAGCTGGCTCTAGGTGCTGTCCCCCTTCACTGTTTGCCAAAGCACTTCACGGCCCCAAAGCGCTCCATCTCTAGGAACTGCCAGTCCCTCAGCCGTCAGCTTGTGTGTGTGTGTGTGTGTGTGTGTGTGTGTGTGTGTGGAACCTCAGAGCTTGTCTGATAGTGCCCAGCTGTGAACCAGACTGTCTCTAAACTCCCATTTCTTGCAACAACAATGTCTCAGGCCCTTCCTCATCAATGGAGGGGTCGAAGAGGCCAGATAGGAAAGTGCCTTTCTGCCCAGCTGGCTGACCTCCTGGTCCCCTCCAAGCAGCAGAAAACTCCAGGGCAGAGGGATCAAACAAACCCCGGAATAACTGCATTTTAGAGCCAACAGCTTCCCAGAAGGTCTATCTCTGGAGAGAATGAAAGAGCGCTGTCGCTGGGGTAGCCTAGTAGACAAGCAAAATTTTACTTGTAAAATTCTGTAGTATCCTGGGAGTCAGAGACTGAGTCCAGTTCTTCACGTTTATCTTACAAGCGCTATGCCCTTCCTCTCGCCTGTTTGTACTCGTGTGATTGGTGCGTTTAAGTCCACCGCTCTAGTGCCCTTTTGAAATAGGCTTTTGGGGTTATCTTCTGATTTTTAACAGGAGGTGATTCTGAGAAAACACCTCCTGGAAGATTTGTGTGTGTGTGTGTTTATGAGGGGGTTTCTATGGTGATTTCAGTCGTTACCACTGTTACTTTCCTCTCGGTTTTGTTTTTATTCCCATGCATGGTGAAGATTTCTCAGTTATAAAATTCACTTGGAAGATGAGATAGTTGGGAACACATAATTCCTCATCTCCTTTGTCATCAGATGACTGAAAGCTTTGTGCTGGTCACAGGATTCGGAAGACTCTAACTCCTCTCATGCTGAAATTTCTGGTTTTGATCGAGTTCTTGGCAGCTAGATCTTTTGGGGGCCGCTGCTATGTCAGAGTGGTGTGGGGAACCTAAGGCTTGGCAGATGGAGCTCATCTTATTGACCTCCAGCTTCACTTCCCTCACCCTCCCCAGCCCCCCTGGATTCCTAACCAGTCCCAGCCCCCAGACATTCCTTCACACCTCCAGACATTTGCTCATATACTATTTCCTTTGCTGAGGCCGTCCTTCCCCCACCTCCCTCCATTTTCCCTACCTGAGCAAATTCTTCTTTTCTTTTAGTATCCAAATGACACCTCCCTTGTAACTCCTTCAAACCACTGATGTAGAAAAGGATGGCCCCCATTGGGCTACCACAGCAATTTGTTCATACTTTTCACACTGCACTGTGGTCAGTAATTTTCCTTGCTACCTGCTCAATAAGCTGCGGGCTTTATAGCTGTGGTACCTGGTAAACTGATCCTCAAAAAAAAAAAAAGAGAGGGAACCCTGATTTGTAGCATTTGTCCATTTCCATGTACAAATATGCTCACAGGACTGACTTCAGACTACCACTGTGAAGTCACTGAACACAGACTTGGGCAGAGATGCACACGAGGCTTCTGCAAACTGCTGTGCAGCAGCTCAGCACACCTCAGAAAGTATTCTAGTCCTTGAAACCCCAAGTCTAACACAGAGCTTGACTCTTAATAGGCTTTCAATATGTGATTGATGAATGAGCAAAAGGCATGGATGTGTGATGGAAAGCTTAAAATCAGGAGTGTGTGGCATGGACGGAAAGCAGAACAAAAATCCTGTGTGGGCTTGCCTGATGGTGAGAACCATTAATTTCTCATCCTCAGTCCTGAAATTAAATCTTCAAGTGTGTTCTGTTCCAGATGCAGATTGAGTTCATAAAACAAGGAAGCATGAACTTCAGATTCATCCCTGTGCTCTTCCCAAATGCCAAGAAGGTAAATGAACAAAGAAACGAGTCTTTAAGTCCAGCTTTGGTTTAAAATCTCCAGGATTTTAAGTGGGAAACCTTGTCAGCTCTTTACCAATCCTTCGAGATAGCAGTGTTGCCAGAAAGATCAACAAGTTGTAGCACTCAGTGAAGAAGCCTGAATCAGGAAGATTTTAAAGCTTTATCTGATAGACCATCGCTGTCCTAATTGTTCAAACAGCCATTACACACAAAGAAGTAGTTTGTGTTTTTAGCCCATGAGACTAAAGGAGGCTGTTCATCTGATACTTCTTATCTCTTGTACATAAAAGTCAAAATGTGAGCATTTTTGGCTGGCTGTTGCACGGAAATGTTTTGTTGAACATAGCTCAGTGCTCAAAGCTATAGAATACAGGAATTAAACCTACACAGTTACCAAAGGGAACTTTGCTGTGGCTCATAGGCGGGATTGTGTTCACTAGAAGGGCAGGCCAGCGGATTTGGAGAACAGGGACGAAAAACATCTGAGAGCCTGTGTCAGGCTTGGAGAAGTGATGGCAGCTGTGTAGTGAAGGTCTTGGGAGCCAGATCCCAGAACCCTGAGCTCAGGCCCAGCCCTACCCTGGAGTATCCCTGGATGTCAGGACTGCATTGAGACTCCTGCCCTGGATGAAGGAGGGTCCAGTTTATGGGACCAGGACCCCTGGGCTGGCCCAGTTCACAACCTGCCCAACAGCGTGCTCCTGTCCCTTGCCCAGCCTCTGACTGCTCTCATTGCATGATCTCCTTCCTCGTTGTGCTGTGTCCACTTTGATTCTGTACCGGCCATCCTCTGCTCTGCCATCAAAGGGGAACATCCGAAATGTAGATCTGATCTGTCTCCAGCTTAGAAGTTTTGTGGTGGGTTTCCTACCGACTACAGATCGCGTTCATCTTCCTTGTATGGCATACGAGGCCCTTGAGAAGAGGGCTCTGCCTGCCTGCTCAGCTTTCTGCCTTGCCACTGTGCGCACAGGTGACACTGCGCTCTGGTCGCTGTGGGCCGTGTCAGGTGTCCTGCCACTTGCCACACGCTTACTGGGTCTCTGCACTTGTGTTCTCGCTGCTTGCAGTGCCCTCCCCTGACTTGTCTGTCTGGTGAGCTCTCAGCCCTCGAGCACCCAATCTCTTAGCCTTTCCTGACTGCTCCCCCTTCATGCCCAAAATATTGAACAGTCCTTCTCTTGAAAATACCTGGAGTCAACAACGGTATGTGGCTGGGGGTGGGAGTGTTGGGAGTAATTGTTTAGAATTACTGGAGCATGGCGACAGAAAAAAGCAGACCCACTTTTATCTGGTTTTGTTAATGTTTTTTAAACTTCTTCAAACAATCCTCTTATTACCCACACTCAGGGCAGACTGCTCCCGTCTGCCTGTCCCTTTGGCATGCTACTGCCTGGAGAATAGTTACATTTTGACTCCATCATAAGACTATGAACTCCTCAAGGCAGTGACTGTGTCTTTTTTTAATAAAATGTTTGTTTGGCTGCACTGGGTCTTAGCTGTGGGCTCAGTAGTTGTTCTATGGCATGTGAGATCTTAGTGCTCCGACCAGGGGTCAAAGCTGGCTCCACAAAGCTTCCTCACTCTACTGCTCTACATCTTCACTTGTTTTCTCAGTGAGACTTTTCCTGTCTCTCAGTTGCGTCCAACTCTTTGCGACCCTTGGACCCCAGGGGAGCCTGGTGGGCTACAGGCCGTGGGTCTCAAAGAACTGTACACGACTGAAAACAGGCAAGGAAAGATCTCGCTAGAAAACAAGTAAAGATGTAAAAAAGTAGAGGAGGAAGCTTTGTGGAGATCGTTCCCTAATGCCTGACTTAAAACCGCAGCTGTTTCATCCCTGCCCAGCACTCCCTACCCCTTTTACTCTGTTCTATTTTTCTCCACGGCCTGCATTGCCATCAAACACACTATACCTCTGCGTTGTCTGTCTGCCCCCAGCAGAATGTCCACTCCCTGAGGGCAGTCTGAAACCGTGCTCTCTTTGATCCGTGGCTGACAGGTTCGGCTTTTGCCGGATTGCTGGGATCTGCGGTGGGGGAACCTCCTTCTTCTGCGGGTCAGACCTGGGGCCGGAGTGAAAGGATAACGAGTTGGATGAATGCCCACGGCCTTGGCACACTTCTGCTGGAGCCACTGGGGAATTCATGTGGCTTTGTGTGACCTCTGTCCTACCCCTTTCAGGGGAGGGTGGTGAAAAGCATGCTGAAAGGCGAAGGGCAGGTACCCTGGGAGACTGATGGGACATGCCGTGCACATGTGCTTTCTGTAATGAGCTACGCAGCTGGCACCCGGAGCCAAGAGCATTTCACACGCAAACCCCTTCCGAAAGCAAAATAGCATAGCCCCCAGGAGAGTTTAGCAGGAGATGCCTGCGAAGGGAAAATCGCGGATGTTGGGGAACTGAGCCGGGATCTGGAATCCAGGTTTTTCTCTAATGGCTTTTGCTTCTGTCCTTCTCTTCTTGCCCTAGGAGCATGTGCCCACCTGGCTTCAGAACACTCACATCTACAGCTGGCCCAAGAATAAAAAGAACATCCTTCTGCGGTTGCTCAGAGAGGAAGAGTACGTGGCTCCTCCCCGAGGGCCTCTGCCCACCCTTCAGGTGGTCCCCTTGTGACCCCGCACCCCCACCCCCAGATTACAGCTCCTGTGGCTGAGGCTGGCTGTCAGCATTCAGGGCTGTTGTTTTCCATCCCTCCTCGAGGGGCCTTCCAACCCCAAGAAACCTGCTCTGCAGGGGCCGCTTCCTCCTGAGACCTTGAAGGACCTTGTCTTTGAGATGGAGGCCATGACTGTTCTGCATTCCCTGCTTCTTAAACCCACCGCCGTGCATGTTCCCCCAACACTGTGAGTATCCAGAATGGGCCCTCAGCACCCAGCACGTAGATAATACAAGTGACGTTACTGTAAACACCAGCGACCGCAAACACTCTCTGCTTAGGGCAACATTCTGAGTTCGCCAGATGCTGTGTGTCCTCAGACCAAACTGATTCATGTACAAATAATAAAAGGTTTACTCTTTTGTAAAACTGTGTTTCACTTGTCTCAAAGAAAATAGATATATATTAATTTTTATGGGCAGTTGCTTCCGGGGACATCGATAAATCTACTTCAGTATAACATTAGACAGATGTAATAGACTGCTTTGTATTAAAAGATGAAGGCCAGATAGTTAAGCATCCCCTTTTAACTTCATCTTGAAAGTTTTATTCCTTCAGTAGAACTTTATAACAATACAACTTTGTACCACATACTACCATGATCCTAAGTGAGATCATAGCTCTTAAGGCCCAGGCTACATATATCAAAATGTCTGTGAACTGTATGAAGAGGCAGGGGGACGTACAGTGCAGGCTAGAATTGTGGTTTGGGAGACCTGAGTTCTAGTCTTGGGTCTGCCACTAACTAGCTATGGTTTCATGCCACATGGCCTGAGGGATGGTTCCCTGTTAAGGGATCAGCCCTGTGCCCTCACAGTGAAAGTGCCAAATCCTAACCACATGGCCACTAGGGATCTCCCCTGACACTAGTTGTGTGACCTTAACCAAGTCCTTTCACTTTTCTGAAAAACCAGAGATTAATTTCTATAATTATGTGGACAGAAATATTCCTAATGATCCTAAAAGGTTTAAAGCCTAGAACCTAAGTTATAAATACTCTTGAGGAGTGACTGAGTCTTCATTTTCATAATAATCTCCTAAGGGACTGAAATTACATTTTCTCAACAGGGATATTTTCTTCTTCTTTTTAAAATACCTTCAACAGTACCTTCACATGAATAATATCTTGCTCATTTGGTCTTCACAGAAAGCATATACAGCACACCCATATATGAAATATATATATACATGTATGTATGTGTATGAATATGTATAGTATATATAGTCTACTACATAGAACAAGGTGAAATTAATCATGGTCTAAGATAATAAGCCGGTATGAAGACTTCGGGCAGGGCTGAGAGCCACTGCTTCCTCTTCTCTGCCTATCTGACCTCTTTGTTGCTGTTGTTCAGTCACATAATCGTGTCCAACTCTTTGCGACCCATGGACTGCAGCATACCAGGCTTCCCTGTCCTTCACCATCTTCCGGAGTTTGCTCAAACTCATGTTCCTTGTCGATGATGCCATCCAACCATTTCATCCTCTGTCATTCTCTTCTCTTCTTGCCTTCAATCTTTCCCAGCATCACTGTCTTTTCCAATGAGTTGGCTCTTCGCATCAGTGGCCAAAGTATTGGAGTTTCAGCTTCAGCATCAGTCCTTCCAATGAATATTCAGGGTTGATTTCCTTTAGGATTGACTGGTTTGATCTCCTTGCAGTCCTAACCTCTTAAACAAGGCTAAATTGTATTACAATATAGTTCAACCCTTATATGTCACCATGAACGTGAAAGTCGCTCAGTTGTGTCCAACTCTTTGCAACCCCATGGACTATATACAGTCCATGGTATTCTCTAGGCCAGAATACTGGAGTGGGTAGCCTTTCCCTTCTCCAGGGAATCTTCTCAACCCAGAGATCGAACCCAAATCTCCCATATTACAGGAGGATTCTTTACCAGTTGAGCCACAAGGGAAGCCCTAGAACACTGGAGTGGATAGCCTAGCCCTTCTCCAGTGGATCTTCCCGACCTAGGAATAAAACCAGGGTCTCTTGCATTGTAGGCGGATTCTTGACAACTGAGCTATCAGTGAAGCCCATATGTCACCATAGGAAAGAAAAATACTTATCAATTAGAAATAAGGAATTTTGCTGATGAATTGCAAAGAACACTAGTTTTCTTTACATTATAAGCTAGATGTCTACTGTGTACAGTGAATGTCTTTGTCTTTAAAACTAGGAAAATAAAAGCTCAAATACTGGAAGTCCTCGTTCCTAAGACTCTATAATGAGTACCTTTAGCATCATAGCATTTGAGACCTGATAAAACTGATGTGCTTGTTTAATTAACTCAAATTGCCTGGAAAACACCCCACACACAAACGTTAAATCTTCTTTCTCTCCTTTTCTTATCTTTTTTTTGGAGGTGACAGCATCATCAAGGATTCTACACACAGTTGTAAAAAAAAAGGCATCAGCAAGGATTACTCTGAAGTGTTTCTAGTTTGCAGAGATTTAATAATGTGATGTTATTACCTTTCCCTCTTGTTGGAGACCTGTCCTGAGCCCTCAGCCACTATTCCTCCCCCTAGGTGAATGGTGAGGGAAGGTCCCTCATGTTCCACGAATAGTCATTAAAGTGTTACAGCTGGTAGCCCTGGTAATGAAAACACACACACACACAACAAAAAGGGCACACACACAACTAGCCAAGTGATGGATATTTGACCCCTGGAGTTTCTATGAAATCTGATAGAAACATCAGAGGAATTACAGCAACTATTCTAGAGCACCGACACAGAGATTAACACTTGGTTTATTTAGACACCACCCTAGTCCTCTTGCATTCATCTGCAGATATTTGTGGGGTGGAAGTGGGGTAGGTCTGACTCAATAAAAAACCTCTTAGCCTCAAGGCTTTGTTCAGACCTGACCTGAATATTTAAAATGTAATGTTTAGGGAGTCCCCTGGTGATCCAGTGGTTAGGACTCCCCTGTTTCACTGCTGTGAACCCAGGTCCAATCCCTGTTTGGGGAACTAAGATCCCACAAGCTGCACGGTGGCCAAAAAACAACAAACTTTTAAATATTTTAAATGTATTTTTTAAATTTCAGTGACTAGTTCCAAAGCATCTGTTTAACTTCTGTATTATTCAAAGACATCTCAGTTCATGGCTATAGTCAAAAGTATTAGACTACAGTCAAAGTCTTTCTCAGCTCAGTGCTCAGAAAAATTGTTGATACCCTTTTTCTTTGCTTCCTATTAAATAAGTCACCTATTTAAAGACTGGGTTTTTCTCAGAGTCATGTCAGCAAGAGAGGCAAGCTCTCCATTTTGAACATTCCAGAACTTGGTTCATGATGTTTTGCCAATAGCATTCTTCTCAACCTCAGTCACTTCATCAACGGCCTCATCCACTTTGCCAAACGCCCCATTGTCACCATCATGTTTGCCAAATGAATTGCAAAGCCCTGTGATCACTGGGAAATAATCCAGAAAGTCCCTCAAAACACAGGATCTTTCTGTTTCTTCTTAATTAACCAAGAAGAATCAGTGAGACCCACCTCCTAGTGGCACATGAAAGAGAAGGAAGGTGAGACTGTGGGAAAATGTCCCACGAAGAACAAATGCTTCTTCTCTTGAAGAATCATGCAGTATTTTTCAAAATAAATAGTTCTGTCCAGGCCCACCAACCAATAAACCACCACCCAAACCAAAAAGGATGAATGAAATCACCAATATAAATTTAATTCTTGTATCATTTATTTCTGCCCTGCAGTCTTCGGTCTGGAAAGGACCTAAAACTCACGCACTCTGCAGTTTTGTTTTATGCATTAAAAAATGGGGTACAGAGAAACCATGGCTCCACCAAAGCCTCATCCTCGGGCTAGAAGCCAGATACCCTGGCTGCCCATCTGCAGACATTTATTCTGTGAACCTAGAACTTTTCTAGGGTTTGAAGGTAGATTTATTCAGCAAATGACCCAGTATCTCCTGGAGGTAAACTGAGCCTCAAGAACGTAGGAGGCCTGAAGGAAGCTGCACCTCGGTGGCTGAAGGATTAAATGATCACGTTGCAACTTGTTTTGTGGGAAATTCTTTGGGGGATTAATTATGGTTGTGATTACATGGAGTGTGACTTTTCTTGAAGTCATTTGGCATATTTATTTTATCCTGCTAGTCCAGGAAACTGAGGCACAGTTGAAAAGACCTTGACACCTTCCAGAAGCCTACAGACAAAACCTGCTAGGATATTGGTTTCTTTTTGTTGTACCTATCAATTTCCAAAACAACAATAAAGCAAAGGTTTTTATTTTTTAATACCGTGATAGTCATCTTGCCTTCCCTCCTTTTTTTTTTTTCCTCCCTCTTGCCTCTTCTGATTCTATAAGAGTGACCCTGGTTGGAGTGATACATAACTGTTTGGAACACCTGCACTACCTTTCAGATGAAGCAAGGAGAAATGGATGGGTCTGGCTACCTCTCCTGTGGGTAGGGGGGAAGGCTTTGGGAAGAGATGAACGTCAACAACATAAAGGAGCCTGGCTCATTCAATACAGCTGGCGTTTGGAAGGCCTGGTGCCCGGGCAGGACAGCATGTTCCTAACGTCATACTGATTGTTTCATTTTCTATTGCAAAAGGCTTTCAGATAGAATCATGAGATGCTGGTGGGAGGCTTTCAAAGACCCTGGGCAGTCACGTGCTGCCAACCCACCCACATGTGCCACAGCCCCTCCATCTGTGCCATGCTTTTACTCCCAAATCTTTAGCCTCAAGCCAAGCAGGTGGGACCTGCAAGGGGGATGCTCAGTGTAGTTCAGTTCTCTATTGAATCTTCCAAGGACTGTCTGAGTCTGGGGCTGGGTTACACTTACACAGGTGTTTAGGAAGTGATATTTGAGCCTTTGCTAAACAATGGAAGTCTTGGATCGGCATGTACCTGGGCAAAGGTGACCATGGTCTGGATCTGCCTGCTCTTTTCCAGAAACACTTCTTTGGAAGGAGTAGTTGAAGCCCCTGTGTCTCTCAGAACCTGTGAACTAAGACCAGGAGGGCACACGCTTCTTGCCCTTTGCCTGACCTCCCTCGGTTCCCTTCACCAGGAAGGTGCTGATGGTAGATGGCAGCAGGGGAGAGAGAGAGGGAGGGCGAGAGAACTCAGGCCTGATGGATCTCATTAGGCTTAGAGTGCAAAGCAAGTTGAGATGAAGTAGCTGCTCTGGTATGCGGCCAAAACTGCTGTTCTATTTTTAGTCCCTCCCGCGTGCTTCTCAACCCCGCATTGTCCGCCCGGGCACCTGGATCGGCAGCGAGACAGGGAACTGAGCCACTCGTTTGTAAAGCTGGAAGGAGGAGGCCATTGATGCGGGGCTTGTTTATCGCTGACAGGGAAGGGGGAGCTGGAATGTTAATGAGGACGGCTCTCTGAAGCATGCCTTCATGGTGAGCTAGGAGTTCAAAGGAGGAGGCAGGCTCAGTCCTGTGCCCAGCAAATGTGAACCGTTGATAGAGGGGAGAAATCAATTATGCTGTCTCAGGCCTCATGTCATTGTGCTGGAGTTGTTAGGAAAGGTAGGACAAGGACCAGATCTCAAAAGGAAACAAAGCCACATGGCCCTGAAGTATAACGAATTTGCCATGGCAACTGATGGAAATGAGCCTCCGGGGCCCTGAGCAGGTGTGTTATCTTACAGAATAAACAGACTTCTCTCACTCCCAGGTTTTTATAATAAAACCTGTGTTTGGATTACTTTCCCCTCCTCTTTGTTACCGGGAGAAGCTGGCTGTTGCTCAATCAGCCCAAGGCTCTGATGAGGGAAATGTAATCAGTGTTATCAAAAGGGCTGTTTTTGAAAAGCTGGCACTTAGCTTGGCTGCCAGCCTCATTGCTGAGCAGCAGCTGAGCTACAGGTACCTTTCTGGCCTTTGCCACCTTCCAGGTGATGCCTGGCCCAGAAATCCACCCGTTCACTCATTCAATGGTGTGACGGGGAGGTGGGGCTCTCATGCTGGCGGTGGTCAAAAGCTGCAATCTTTCAGGGAGAGGAGAAATGTGTTTAGGTGAGTCTGGGACCTGACCAGTTTTCAGCATCTTGCATTATCTGGGATATGGGCCAAGGGTTCCTTGAGTTCAGGGATTAACTATTTCCCAGTCTGTTGCTATAACAAAGTTCAGTTATTCAGAAACTTGCAGAGAGTTGCTGTTTCTCTGAGCTTTAAATCAATCTGAGATTGGGTCTGAGGTGACAGATTCTCATGTCCAAAATGTACACAAAATATGGAGATTTTGTAAAACCCTCCTAAATCAGAAAGAACAGTTGACACTGTGTTGTTCCAAGGCCAAAACCAACACAGCAGGATGGTCCTAGTTTCATTGCTCTCACTTTGTGACTAAAGGAAAACTTCCATTCTGGCTTCAAATTGAGTTTCAAAACAAGATGCTCTTGTTTGAGTTTCAAACAAGATGCTCAAGAGTTTCATAACAGACTCTTAGGACAGGGACAATCTACACTGAAAGTGCAGTTAGTTGCTCAGTCGTGTCTGACTCTTTGTGACCCCATGGACTGTAGCCCACCAGGTTCCTCTGTCCATGGAATTCTCCAGGCAAGGATATTGGAGTGGGTTGTCATTCTCTTCTCCAGGAGATCTTCCCAACCCAGGGATTGAACCTGGGTCTTCTGCATTGCAGGCAGATTCTTTACCATCTGAGCCACCAGGGAAGTCCAGTTTTACACTAGGTTTGGGCAAAACATCCAACCCAAGAAGAATTGTGCCACCAGCTGTGTCCAAAACTCGCAGGCAGCAGTTACTGCTCCACAACACTACCCAGCACCCCCTGCTTCTTTCCTCCAATAAGATGGCCCACGTCAGCTCCTGCCCCTCTGTAGAGACCTATCCCACACTGGCTGCCCCTCCATGCATCGCCTGATCTTTAATCTTGGTAAGAAAAATATGGCCTGAAGAATGGATTTAAGCTATGGTGTCAGTGTGGAAACGATTTCATGCACAAACCCTCTCAGGCAAAATGGCATCACCAAGGCCAGACTGTGAGGTAGGCTTAAGAGTTGGGGGGCACTCCAAAGTGGATGGGCAGTGCCTTCCCACATTCAAACTTTTGAAATTCAAGATTCTAAACTAGGTCTTTGGATACTGGCACATACTTATTCTTTGAAAAGACACACAAAGCGGAAGTCTCTGATAACCCAGTGTGAGCACGAGAGTTCAGATGCATCATGTTACCATTTCTAATGAAACTGTACTGCAAAAGCTAAACCAGAAGGGTCAGGGGTGTGGTGGGGGATGGGGAGGTTTAAGCAGCAGTCACAGATCAGCAACCAACCTACAATTACTTATTAAATGCCTACTATGTGCAGGGGGCTCTGCTTGGCACAAGGATTGGTGAGACATGCTGTTGCCCTCCAACTATTTAAAATCTAACTGAGGAGCTAGGCCATCCTGTAAGAAGAGAAAACCCAAGGCAGCATACAGTAGAAGCTGAGCAAGTTGGGCCAGCTGGTTCCTTTTCCCTGGTCCTCATATGACCCGGGACTGAGCTCTCATTTATGCAGTTTCAAGGTCAGATCTTCAAAGAAGTGTGAGATTGGAGATTTTTCCTAATAAATAGGAGATGTGCTCACTCCTCCTAAACACATACACCTTTTAGATTACAATATTCGGAGTCCCTATAAATCACCATGTAAATGAGATCTGAGTTAGGAGACAGAATGTAAGAAATGGGAAAGTATAAAAATGCATCACAGAGTGTGCACATTAAGCCAATAAATGACAGTGCAGCCCACAGGACATATATCAGTCCTCTGTAAAGAGCAGCCTAGACACACGCCTCAAGGAGGGCCAGGCAACACTGGAGGCAGTGGCAAGGTGAGGAAGTGCTATTTACATCTGGGGGTAGGGGTAGAGCCCTAGCTGGTGCTGGGATCACCTTAGAGAGAGCAAAGGGATTCATGCATTCTGTTGGGTAGGGTGTAGAGAATGTTTGAAGTTGATTCTATCAGCTAAATATACAAATAACTGTGCCAGAGAGCAGAGAATGATAACATGCTGGAATAGACAGAGAGACTCTCTCCATGAATGAGTACAGGCATTGTCTAACATACTCAAACAACATCTGTGGCAGAAAACACTGACCAGCTTGGTCTGTGATATGTCTTGACATGTTTTGTACTTGAGTGAGTGGTAATCAGACACACCTGAGTTTGAATCTCGGTTCGCTTACAAGTTGTGTGGTCTTAGACACAAGTTATTTTTACCTCTCAGAGTCTCAGCCATTGTAATGGGGACAACAGAACAACTTCCTAGGGAGGTTATCAGGATAAAGGAAGATGGATGATACAAATATTGTACAACAGTGCCTGGCATGTAGTAAATAATAATCCTTCATTTCTTGCCCTTTCCTTCTTGCTTTCTACCTCATAATGAATGATTATTTATGGGAACTTTGAATCTTTTCTTACTTCTAAAAAGTCAAATGGCAAATCCTAACAACAACCTTTCAGTTTAAAAATGAAGCCTCAGAAGTCAGCTTATGAGCTTCTAAGCTGAAAACTTCCATTTAGCTTTTTTTTTTTTTTTTTTTTTTTTGGTATTTATTTATTTATTTTACTGGGCCGGGTCTTAGCTGTGGTACATGGGATCTTTAGCTGCAGCATGTGGGACTTTTAGTTGTGGCATGTGGGATCTGGGCTTTCCTGGTGGCTCAGACAGTAAAGAATCTGCCTGCAATACAGGAAACCTGGGTTCAATCCCCGGGTCAGGCAGATCCCCTTGAGAAAGGAAAGGCTACCCACTCTAGTATTCTTGTCTGGAGAATTCCATGGACAGAGGAGCCTGGTGGGTTACAGTCCATGGGGTCTCAGAGAGTCAGACACAAGTGAGCAACTAACACACACACACACACACACACACACACATATATGGGATCTAGTTCCTTGAGCAGGGATCAAAGTCAGCCTCTCCCCAACCCCCAGGGACCACTAGACCGCCAGGCAATATCCTTCCATCTAGGTTTTCAGAGAAGCTCACCAGCACAGTTTGTTTTAATAAGACCTGCAAGAAGTCACAGCAGACCCAGAACAACCACGGCATCTGGAGACAGACTTCTTTCCTCCAGCATCTTGCTAAGGAGCAGGGCGCCGGCATCACTGGCTTGGATGATGAGAGGTATAACATGTCAAACTTGGCAATGAGGTTTGACACGAAAGGAAACTAACTTTAGGGATTCATAATGGGGCCTCAAAAATAGGATAATGGATTTGAAACTATTTTAAAAAGTAATTTGAAAGGCAGTTTTGTGTTCACATTATACCTATTGCTTAAAAAAGGAAGTTTTGAATTTGGATTGGGAAAACTGCTATGCTTTCCTCTGGCTCTGCTTTTCCAAGAAATGAGGTATCACCACCTTCTTTTCAGAGCCTGCTGTGAACTATCTAGCCAGGGACAAAAGTGGGGGTGGGGTGCAGCAAATATTTAGATCGAAAGATAGTTACCTTGTTGACTCAGCTCAGCCTGGTCAGTGGCCTCGCACTCTAGGCGACCCCATGGACTGCAGCGCGCCAGGACTCCCTGTCCGTTGATTAGCATTTCTTAGACCTCCTTTTATTTCCAAAAGGAAAAAGTTCTCTTGAGAGCTCCCCCATGCTGATTTAAATGATTTTCATTTAAGGAACATATTGTTCCTTAAATATGTGCCAATATATAGATATAAATGCTTTTTACATGTATCTCTTTAAAAACTATAAGAACACAGAGTGAAAAAGTTCTAGACATTTGTAGTACACAATGTGTGAGGACAGTTAACACGCCCAAGCTGTACACTTAAAAATGGTTAAGATGGTAAATTCTGTATTATGTGGGGTCTTTTCAACCACAATTAAACTACCAGGAAAAAAAATCAAATTTAACAAGTTAGAGGGAATGCCCTGGCAGTCCGGGGGTTACGACTCCGCACTTGCACTGCAGGGGGCATGGGTTCAACCCTCCCCCACCCCTCCAGCTAAGATCCCAGAGGCTGTACGGTGCTGCCAAAAGGAAAATTCTTTTAACAAGTTAGATATAAACAAGATCATCAGATAAATTAAAAAACATTAATTTAGTATAAAAGTAAAATTTTGCTGAAACTAAGTTGTCAATGTTGGATTTATAGTTTATACACATAATTATAAAAGTATAATAAGATTTTTTTATGCATTTTGTGTCTCAGTTGTTGACTTAAATATGTGATTTTAAGCAGAATGGATGGTCCTTTGATTCCTTATCATTACTATATTCAGATCAGATCAGATCAGTCGCTCAGTCGTGTCCGACTCTTCGCGACCCCATGAATTGCAGCACGCCAGGCCTCCCTGTCCATCACCAACTCCCGGAGGTCACTCAGACTCACATCCATCGAGTCAGTGATGCCATCCAGCCATCTCATCCTCCGTCGTCCCCTTCTCCTCCTGCCCCCAGTCCCTCCCAGCATCAGAGTCTTCTCCAATGAGTCAACTCTTCGCATGAGGTGGCCAAAATATTGGAGTATTACTACTATAATTATTCCTTCTATCAGGTTACTCATTTGAAACCATCAGTTGATTCTTTTACTTGGTCCAATCCATCTAAAAATGGTTTTCTCCAAAATATAATATTGATAATTATTTTTTTAATGCGCCTAAAAAATGTTCTTCACAGAGAATATTTGCAAGCTGATACATCGTATAAATAAATACCACACACAAACACATCTGCCAATAATCTGAATAGAGTGGCTATTTTGCCTAGCTTCTTTTGAGTTCAGCCTATGATACCAAGAGACCTGTAATGTCTCAATTTTCTCTCCACTTTCCTGTATTTGAACTTCTGTAAAGCTTCCTTTGTAGTGGCATGATTCATTTGGCCTTCACTTTGCATAACGTTATCATTTGTGTATGAAGTCAGTCAGCCTGGTTCTTTTCTCATTAGCCTGTGACAATTAAAGTAGCATGGTTATTTTTATGATGGAAAGTCAAAATTAATTTATTAAATAAAAGAAGACACAAATCTCATCACTGAAAAAGAGCAGTTTTAGCTTTTTAATTGGTAGGATAACTCAATATAATTTTTATCAAACAGAAATCAAGATGGTTTTTGTATTTTGATGCCAGAAATGCCAATCTAAAGGCTACCATCACTTTAAAAGTTAAATATTGCCACATTAATAATCATGTGGTACCAACACAATTTTAAACACAAAACACCAACACTAAATGTGGTTGTAAAATGAACATCCCAGATACGCTTATATTTTATACTGTAAGTTTTTTTTAGATCATCATTGAAATAAAAATAAGTTATTACCAATGGATCATCAATAATACATACACAGACCTCATGAGGAAGCACTTTGATTATTCACAGATAATATAAATCTTTATAGAATGGGAGCACCAGAAAAGCACGCAGGAGGAGAGGGCCACTCCTACAGAGGCTCGGCTTAGCTCAGTGTCAGAGCCACAGCGGGCTGAGAGGGTGGCCCAGCATGGGATGGCCCAGATGGGCTGAGGATTGAGGGTGGGAGGGACAGCCCAGCAGGAGGTTTCAGAGCTCACGTGGGGCGAGGGGCGTGTTCTTGCAAAGGAATAGCCTAGTGCTAGATGTTGGCATCCAGGCAGGCTGAAGAGGATATTTCAGAGCCCAGGTGGGGTGAGATGAGTGAGTATCTGTGTAGGAAGGTGGTCCAGTGGTCCAGCACAGGGTGTTGTACAAAGCAGGTATGTTACCTAGTAAGATACAATAAGCAGAGAACATAGCATCACTTCTGTATGGTATCGCTGATAAAGACATAATTGTGAGAAAACAATGCTAATTTCCTAATTTTGCTGTTTGCACTGGAATTGTAGGGGAATGCCTCTGAGTCAACATGCACTATGATATTCAAGAGCGATGGAGGAATCAGATCAACAGCTGCCTTGCATATGTTTCAGGGGAGAAAAGGTCTTTGTACTTGCAACTTTTCTGAAAATGTGAGATTGTCTCAAAATTTAAAATTTAATGAGATTGAGCAATGTTGTTTCTTTTTTTTAAAGGATAAAAAATGCATGTATGAAGTCTGACCAACTCTGTAGGAATATCTTGCAAAATGGTAAGAGTTCCCATATGAGCACTTAGTATGTGTAAGATGTTGAACTAAGCAGTTTGTATCTTTTATCTCATTTAAATTTCACACCAGTCTTACAGAGTGGATATTACTAGTATCATTTTACAGATGAGGAATCTGAGGCTCAGAGAGACTGAGTAACTTGACCAGGCTCTTAACTAATCTACTGTACTGCTCAAAAAAAAAAAAAAAAAAAAAAAGATTGGAAAAATATTTCCAAAAAGACTGGAGGATGCTAATGGTTCTCTGGGCAGTGGGACTACTAGTTTCTCCTTTTGTGGTTTTCAGTATTTTACGAAATATCTGCAATGGCATGGCTGCTTTTGTAATTAGTAAGAAAGAGAAAGCTGTCATTTACAAAATATTCATTCATTGTGAAGCAATGTCATAAAAATATGTTGGTTATTTGAAACCATACTGAACAACCCAAACTACTAACAGTGGTATTATCTCTTAGTAATGGCACCCCACTCCAGTCCTCTTGCTTGGAAAGTCCCATGGACGGAGGAGCCTGTTAGGCTGCGATCCATGGGGTCGCTAAGAGTCGGACACGACTGAGCGACTTCACTTTCACTTTTCACTTTCATGCATTGGAGAAGGAAATGGCAACCCACTCCAGTGTTTTTGCCTGGAGAATCCCAGGGACGGGGGAACCTGGTGGGCTGCCGTCTCTGGGGTCACACAGAGTTGGACACGACTGAAGTGACTTAGCATAGCATAGTGGTATTATTGGTGACTCTTTGATTTTTTGCTTTTCTGTATTCTACTAAGTTTCTATAATTAATTCTTTCATTCATTCACAAATACTTACTGAGCATCTGCTATGATTTATTTTTATAAGAAGAAAAAAATTTAAAGAAAGAAATGTACTGTGTAAGTCTAAAGTTGTTAAATTTTATTCAAAAAGCAAGAAGGGATAATATGTATGCTTAGAAAAAGACTAGGCACCAAGATGTTACTAGCAGTGTTACATACTAAGGTGTTTCAGCGGTGAGTTAGTGGCAAGTTCACCTTTTCTTAATACTCTTCCATGCTTTCCTCATTTTCAACTATAAATTACTTACCTGTTCTATTCATAGCTGTGCCTCCGGTGCTTAGAAGAGGAGGTGCCACATAGTTCAAGAAGAGTTTTTTTCAATGAGCCAATACTTTTGATTATAAGTTGCTGTTTTAAAAAACACTTTTACTTATTCATTCCATTATAGTCAGCAAACTTGGCATTCAACTTGTGCTCTTCTAAGCTGGAGGAGACCTAGGAGATTGTAGTTAACAGGTAGTGGTGAGGAGGAGAGCCACATAATGGGAAGACAGGGTGAGCAGAAAGTAGGGAAACACTATTCACAAACCATGTGTTGTTTATTGTATTTATTAAGATTTCTGTTCAACCTGTTTTTAGGAGAATTGGTGACACATCACTATACCAGCGTCTATTGAGGATAGACCTTGTGTTGTATATAAGGATAGACCTTAGTTTCTTGGTAGTGATATCTGAGGTTCACAGAGGAATGGAGGGCTGGGATGAGGTTGGGGTGACTCAGTCATAAGCCCCCAATGGCACCTTACTCCATTACTTTTGCCTGGAAAATCCCATGGGCGGAGGAGCCTGGTAGGCTACAGTCCATGGGGTCGCTGGGAGTTGGACACGACTGAGCGACTTCACTTTCACTTTTCACTTTCATGCACTGGAGAAGGAAATGGCAACCCACTCCAGTGTTCTTGCTTGGAGAATCCCAGGGACGGGGGAGCCTGGTGGGCTGCCGTCTATGGGGTCGCACAGAGTCGGACACGACTGAAGTGACTTAGCAGCAGCAGCAGCAGCAGGAAGCTTACATCTCTGGTTTTACAAAGTAATGTAGATCAAAACCTTAAGAGAGACTGGATACTGGGCCAGTGAGGGAGAGAAGTCCCTCAGCTGGTTTATGAATCCAGCTGACTGCCCAGCATCCATAGCTCCAGTTGGCTGTTCAACTCTCAACTCATTTGCAGGGAGATGTTGTATGTTACATGATTTTGCCTAATTCAAAGATTCTCAAAAGTCACATGAATAGTCCTTATGTGTATCTGGGGATTACCAGAAGAAACAGACCTTTCTTGTCAACCTCGAATCCTCTCTTTCTCTTCCAGCAATACACTGGCAAATTCTGTTGGTTCTACCTTCAAACTACATCCAGAACCTGAGCACTGGCCCCTCTCTAGCCTTATTTGGTTTATTGCAAGAGCCTCTCAACTCCTCCCTGCTTCAACCCTCACAGTGGCCACAGGATCCTTTCAAAACCTCAGTCAGATCACATCTTTATAGCACCCTACATTAGCCACAGCACTTATAGCATGGTGCTGGCTTGTGTCCCACAACTTGCTCTCACTTCTCTGACCTACTTTTCTCCAGCTTGCCCCTTGCTCACTCCACTCCAACATCCAGACTTCCCTGCTGCTCCTCCAACACGCCAGGCACCCTGTGCCCTTGCTATATCCTCTGCAGGAACTCCCCCACTCTCTCTCTCTCTCTCTCTCGAGGTCTTTCCTCAGATGTCACCACATCAGACAGACCGTTTCTGACCATCTCTATCAAGTAGAGACCACCTCCCCAAATACCTGCTCCTTTACTTTGCTTTTTTCCCCTCCTTGCAGTCATGGTCACTAGGACAGTTCTGACCATGGAGTGTGTCTGATTTTCCTAAACACATCATGCGGTTGCTCTTCCTCACCTGTTGAAGTTGGGTGCAGCCACGTACCCTGCTCTCTCCCGCGCTGTGTGAGGGGAAGGGCCGTGTGTGTCTTTCAGGAGGAAGCCAGTGTGGAGTTCACTGCTGTCTTCTCTCTCTCCGCAGACATTGGCCGTGCTCCACATGGGGCTTCTCCAGGCAGCCTGGGCCCCAGAGTGAAGGTGCACAAGCTGAGCCCCCGGCTGGCCTGCAATGAACACAGCACGTTGTTGTTCTTCAGTCACTAAGTCGTGTCTGGCTCTTTGTGACCTCAGGACTGCAGCATGCCAGGCTTCCTGTCCTTCACTACCTCCTAGAGTTTATTCAAACTCATGTCAGTGATGAACACACAAGTGCGGGATATAAACATTTTTTTTAAGCCATCAAAACTTGGCTTGTTTAAAACCACAGAACAAGTAGCCTATCCTGACTGAAACTCTCTGACATATTCCATATTTATTTGCTGTCTCTTCCTATCCCCCTCTAGAATGTAATCTTTTGATGGTAGGGCTTTGTTCACTATTATATCTCCAGGTCCTGAAACAGTGCCTGCAATGTGGTAGGTATTCAATAAATATCTGTTGCCTGACCGAATGAATGATGAATTGATCACCCCAACGGAAACAGGAAGATTTCACAATGGCAGGTGTTAACTATTCCTGGATGTGTCCACAAAAGTGCTCGTTTGATGTGATCTGAATGAGAACAAGATGGTTCCTGATTCAAGATTAGCAGTGTGGCTGCTCGCCTCATCAGACACAGTTTGAAAGCACAAATCGCCTGTGGGCACATAACACAGTGAGTCGTGGAGGCACATAAAGTAGTTAAAGTTACCACACAAATGGAGATCTGGCATACTGCTGAGGGGACCCAGCGACAACCATAAATAAAAAGCATTAGCAGCATTTGTTTCGATGCTGAGTGCTGACGTGGTTTCCTTTCCCTATGTGGACATTAGCATTTGTAATGAACTGAGCTTCACAGGCTTGAGGTTTTATCTGCCGTTATCATAAATTGGTGTATGAGCCCCTCTCAGGACTTTTGCAAAAGCTGTGTGTGCTTTTGTGAGCTGCTTTCTTTTCAGGCTTCCTCCTGGTACGCCTGAATTTGGATGGGGATAATGCATTTCCTGTATCGTGTGGCATCGTACAAGGAAACCCATTGTATCCCCTCAGAGGAAGAGTACATCTGTAAGTAGTTTTTAAGAGTGTACTGAAGGATCTTGTTAGGGTGACTTATTCTCCCAGTTCCATTTGGTTGATGAAGTGGATCACGTGACAGATGTGCATAATGAACTGCTTCAGTTGCTGCCAGTGGGAAGCTCAACCTATAAAAAGTGAAATCTCTTGGACTCATTGAGGGCAGAGCAAGCTGATCACACAAGAGAGAACTCTGCCTGATTCTGAGTTGTCATTTCTTACTGCCGCATACAGTGCACCAGTGTTCCTGGGCTTTGCTTTTCCTTTCTCCCAGAGGAACTGCCTTTCCAGTTTATTCTTAATTCAAACTGGAAAGGCAGTGGTTTCTGCATACAATTTCCCCAAAGAGCAAACATGATTAAGATGTTCAAGTAATCACCCATGAAATGCACTTGCAAGGAGCCTTTATGTTTTGTTGTTAGAAGAGGAAATGATTTACATCATCCAGTAGGATTGTGGGTTGTTTTTTTTTTTCGTCTCTTCCCTATCTCTTTTCCCCTCACTCTTTCCTATATTTTCTTTCTCTGCTCCATTATTTTATTTTATTTTCCTCTTTATTTTCATTGATTGCAGTCATAAGGGATGTAACTTGTTTCCCATTTCCATGCATTGTACGGAACAGTGACATCCAAGCCAAAGACACAGGTGACCAATCTATTCCAGGAGTGGTCTAATTTCCAGCTCATTCTAGATGCTTCTGGGTTACTAAGGGACAATGAATGGAGAAATAAAGAGCAATCATGCAAATTTTAGTCCTAGATATGAGCATTGGGGAAATAACAAAAAAGGTTGAAAGTCAGTTCACTTCACTTGTACCACAGAGCATCCCCATGGGCTGAGCATCAGGCTAAGCACTGTGCAGGGAGCTGAAGAGAGAGCACACGGCCCTTGGAAGTTGGTGAGTAAATGATGGTGTACGATGACATATCCAAATGCCATAGTAGCAGCAAAGATAATAGGGCTTTAGGTGGTGCCAGAGGGGAGGCCTCAATGAGAATTTAAATGGTCAGGCAAGGATTTGAGCTGAAAGCAGGAACTGAGTTAGACCTAGAAGGAGAAGTAGATTTGGAATGCTGTCAGAAGAGCAAAATAGCATATTAAAGAGGTCAAGAGTGCATGGCATCTTGATCAAACTCAGCTGTTTGGGGTACCTCACTTTTAGCCCCAATTCCTCAAGTAGCCATATGTCAATTACACAGGTTACCTAAAGAACATTTATATATATATATGGAAGAGGAAATAGCAACCCACTCCAGTATTCATGCCTGAAAAATCCCATGGACAGAAAAGTCTGGTGGGCTACAGTCTAATAGGGTCTCAAACAGTCGGACATGACTGAGCATGACACCGATATTCACACACATACACATATATATATATTACTATTAGTATAAGGCAATTAGCCACAACATAATGTATGGAGATATCACATCTGTAAGCTTTAAATCAATTGCGAAGACAGCAGAATTGTTTTTCTTGCCTACCAGTGAGTGTCATGGATTAAAAGTGCTGCCAAATTCAAGGAAATTATATTTAAGAAAATATAATCTGGGAAATGAGAGCCCAGTCTTCTAGTAGCAAAATAGCATATGAGGCTTATTTCGAAGACTTTTTAAAAATGTCAGATTTGGCTTTAGCGAGTTTAGTGAATTGTCCTTTGTAGACAGAAAGCTGGCATTGGGGCACTCCAGAAAGCCCCCTGGCACCTTGGCTACCTCCTTCTGACTCTGATGCTGGCAGGAGGCCTCTGGTGAAAATCCCTGGCTCTTTTCTGCAGAGGAATGGCAAGACTTGGCAGCCACTGTTGAGTTCACACAGAGACGGGGAGTGACTGGTTCCCAAGGTCAGCTGGGGTGGGGGTGAGAAGCAGCTCAAGGCCAAGAGTTTGACTTCCTGACCCTTCCAGAAAAGTGTAGTGCTCTTTAATTTATTCCTAATTGGAATTCCTTGCTGTGGTTTTCCTTTTAGAAAAGGAAAGACGTGCCCTTTTAACCATTTCCTCTCAAAAGACCTTTGTTAGTTTTGATTTAGTTGTTTCAATATTAAAATAGCTACCACATAAAAATGATTTCTAAAAATGTCTCAAATTCCTGTTTCACATAACTCAATAATATAACTAGTAGACTGGGTCTACTAGTCCTTTTGGTTTTAAAGCACTGGAAAGAAAAAGTTATAGTTGATGAAAAATAAAAAGAAACTCTTGTGGACCATCTCCCCTTATTCTGCATGCTGTCAATATTTGAATGTGGCGTACACGACATGGTTTGCCTGCATGTGTGTGCACCCACACCCACACACACACTCTCACACATCACCTATTTTACTAAAACATATTATGATAGAAAACTTCATTATTTTTGTTTAAGTCCTGGTTGTAGTCCCTCAGTGAGGGCACTTGAGACACATATGTTTGCAGATAGCTGAAGGTACAGCTATGTGGTCTGCCTGAAACCTAAAATTAGATTGAGTTGACGATTCTATCGGGAGAGACTTTTCCCTCAGTGTTTTTATTCCCAAACTCTGCTGCCTTCCACTTCCTGCAGAGACTGAAGTCATTGTAGATACTACTCAAAAGTAATAACTCCTGAGAGACTCTCTCTGCAAAATCAGCATGCAAAAGGCAGCTGGCCCCAGAAGCCAAGGACTCTTGGCTACAGCAGTAGAATGTTAAAGCCACACAATAGTAAAAGGAACCTGGGTTTCCTATATTTTAAACTGTCTACTGTTTCATGCTTAGCTTTAGTGAAATCCAGAGAAATGAAATAAAAAGTCAGCTTTTAGAGTCTTTATAACAGTAAGGTATTTCTGTTGCTATTCCTTAAAAGATTATGAAAATTAGATGCTGAAATGTGGAGGCCTTCTGAAAATGACTTGGAATAATTATATTTGTTAAACTGGGCAGCCCTGATATTGTATGCTGTTTAAATCAACTTTCATTATTCTTTAATGATTCTTTGCAATTCTTTGTTCCAGAACTTTGCAAGCTTGACTTGTGTTCACCTTGCTATGGAATGCTTTAAAGGGCATTTCATCTAATAGCAGAGGAAGATGATAAATTATAGATGCCAAATCATAAAGCAGTGATTTAGGTAGCACTAGGGTAAGATCGTAAGCAATAAAATAAAAATTTTCCCAATCAACCTCTACATTAGAAGCAAAAAAAGGAGTCGCTGCCTGCATAATTAAAGCAAGACATGTCAAGATGCTTGTTAGTATGCTAATTTGAAGGCTTTAAAAAAAAAAAAAACTTGGAATCATAAAGGAGAATATGGGGAATATTTATCAGTTTGAACAGAGAAGTTCTCTGTGAATGAGTATGAAGTGATTTCATTGTTAGTGTGCTCTGGAAATACAGATATAAAGGAAAAAAAAAAAACCAACAACACCTCAGGCTCAATCTCTTAAGCATTTGGGGAGAAAACGAGATGGTTAAGAGTTGACCAGGATCTGAATTTTCACCACATCCCTGCTAGCTGTGTGATCTTATGCAAGTTAGTTAACCTCTCTGGCCCTGTTTCCTCAGCTGTAAAATGACAAGATTGTGGGTCCTACTTCATAAGATAATTGTAAGGATTACAAATAAAGCATTTAAAACAGAAACTAATAGGGACTTCCCTCGTGGTCCAGTGGCTAAGACTCCACACTCCCAATGCAGGGGCCCTGGGTTGGCTCTCTGGTCAGGATACTAGATCCCACATACCACAACCAACAGCCTGCATGTGGAAAAATGAAGACTGGAGATCCGTGTATGCTGCATCTAAGACCTGCCACAGTCAAATAAATAAAAATAAATATTTTAAAAAATAAAATAGAATCTAACAGAGCAAGCACTCAGTAAGAATGGTTGTATAAAATCTTTCCTCTGCCCGAACTCTCTGGAGCTTTCCCTCTTACTCCCAGTGAAAGCTGAAGTCCTTACCGTGTCTATAGGCCCCATACAACTGGGCTGTTTCTCTCTGACCTGATCTCTTTCCCTACCTGCTCAGCTTGCACTCTGGCCTCCAGGCATTCCTCAGATGCACCAGGCACCCTCCCATCTCAGGACCCTCGTCGTGAAAGCTGTTCCGCAGCTATCCTCAGGATGGCTTGTCTGTTCCATCAGGTCTTCACTTCAAGCACCTGATCAATGAGACTTTCCCTGGACACCGTCTAACAATCCTCTTGATATTTTATAGTTCTCCTTTCTGCCTTATTTTTCCCCTTAGCACTACTTCCTAGTATACTATATATCTTACTAATTTATCTCATTTGCTCTCTACATCTCCCACAAAAACAGAAACTGAAGGAAGGCAGGAATTTTTATTTTAGCCATCTATGTATCCTCAGTGCCTAGAGTGGTGTTTGTCACAATTGTAGCTGCCAATAAATATTCTAAGGCTGAATGAATGGATGATTTTCCTTAATTTCTAAAAAATAATAATTAAATCCTACACATATACTTCCTCATTTCCAAGTTTAATGAAATGTAGTTTTTTAGGGTCACATACATTTTTCTTGGTTGCCATGATGACTGTCAACCATCTTTAGACCACTTTTTAAACACCAGATAACTGTTTAATGAAGTGAAAGGATAAGGTTTGGCCACCCAGGCCATGACTCAGCCTTTTTCTTCTAAGCCTTCATCAGTTCACCTGGAGGAAGAAATAATGATACTTGCTGGACCTCCCTAGTTCCTCCTTCAGCCACAGATAAATCAGGGACAACTTCTGATTTTCCCTTTCCACCCTGGTCTTTTAATAGCTACAAAGAAGCAGGGAAGCTTCTTAAGTAAATATGGCACGTGTTTTCCAAAACCTGAATATAAGCAAGGACAGAGTATATAGAATGCCGTGAGTTATCACTGTGGAGTGATCTCGCTCTTTGCCCCCAGGGGTTATTGAAAGGGCATTCCTAAACATGGACATGTTGCAGAAGGTCAGATAGAAGGTAAAGGTTCCTGAACATCTTCTGTGTTCCCAGCTTGGCTTATACACACTGCATCACCTCACAACCACACTGTGGTCTGTGTTATCATCCCCAGCCTCTAGATTGTAACCCCAACCTTGGGGTGAGGCCAAGGCTCAGACAGGATAAGTGACTGTCCAAGGCCACCTAATAAGTGGGACAGCAAGACATGGAGTACTTATCAGGAACATGACAACCACTTTTCTTTTTCCTCTTTGCCCTGATAAGCAGTTTCCTAAGAATTAAACCAATTTGTATGTCTTGAGCCAACAACTGCTGAATTAGTTGAGTGTTCGTGATGGATTTCTGCCACAGCTTAAAGCTGGTGGCTTAAAACTACTGGGATCTCAGCAGTTTCTCCTTGTCTCATCAGTAAGGTGAGGACCTGCACCCTAGGGATAGGCTGACATGAGAGGAAGAGCAGCGTCTGAGCCCCGTCCATACTACCCATGAGAGGAAGAGTTACTAACCCCAATACATAACACAGTCTCCAGGCTTAAGTATATTACCCAAGATCAGCTGCTAGGAAGTGCTGGGGCTGTGTGCTTAATTCAGATGTGTATGGGTCCAGAGTTTGGTTCAGTCATTATCATCACCTTGACCACTTCAACTCCAACTCTACCTTACAACTTTCACAGCATACCCCAAGTCAGAAAAAGAACGTTTCTTCAGTTAGCATATATAATGAAAGATGTTGCTTTCAAGAAATATGTTCATGACTTCTTAAATAATCTAAAGTGTTCTTTTTCTCCTCTTTGTTTCTCTTTTTCTTTTTCAAAGATTTGGCCTCTGGAAAATATTTCATGTATAATGGCAAAGCATCTAACTTTCCTATGAGCTTATGAAATGAAGTGGTTCTTTTAGAGTAAACAAAAAATCTTTTCATCTAAAATTTTAATTGCAACCAATTCAGTGCCCTGGGAATTGGTTCCAGTGTTTGGCTCAAGTTTCTGGCACTGAGCTCTGGCCTCAAGCCTGCACTGGGTCACCTTACAGCTGCACCTCAGGGCTACTCTCCAAGAAGCTGGTCCCGTGGCATTACTACCCTATGGCTCGACAACAGAACATTGAGCTTTGGTACTGAACCTGACTGAAAGCAATTCATGTGACTGCAACTCTGTTTAGCAAACAATGTACAGGAGGCACCTGGTGAAGCATGGTAACATTCTCCCACATTCCTGGGAGAAAAGAGACATAATTTTCATTAGTTTGTCTAGAAGCAGAGGAGGGTATTTCTCCAAGTTTAATTTACAGCCATAAACTTGTACATTGATATAACCATAACATAAAGGAGGAAACATCTGTCACTTCCATTTGTAGCTGTGTTTGTAGCAGCTCTTTCAGAAAGGAAGACTAGAGATCAGCCATCCGGTTTGGGGGCTGTATGGTTAGGCCGGAGAAGGCAATGGCACCCCACTCCAGTACTCTTGCCTGGAAAATCCCATGGACCGAGGAGCCTGGTAGGCTGCAGTCCATGGGGTCGCTAAGAGTCAGACATGACTGAGCGACTTCACTTTGACTTTTCACTTTCATGCATTGGAGAAGGCAATGGCAACCCACTCCAGTGTTATTGCCTGGAGAATCCCAGGGACGGGGGAGCCTGGTGGGCTATACCGTCTATGGGGTCACACAGAGTCAGACATGACTGAAGTGACTTAGCATACCATAGCATAGCATGGTTAGGCCATTCAAGATGGCCGTTCTCTTGCTCTCTGTACATCCCTCGCTTGACTAGTGCCTGTTTCTCTCACATGACTGTATAATCCACTTATTTATAGCACTTAAATAGTCTCTGGTAACTGGTGAGCCCACTTGATGTCAACTCCCCCTATTAATGGTAGCCTTCTTCTCTCCTGCCTAGTAGTGAGGACTGCTGGTGTCCTATCCCCCATCTGCTACACATGGTGGTGTGTCGCTCCAGGCTCCTTTGTGTATGTTCTGCCTATCCAATAAACCACTTATGCCCCTATCGCTGTCTCTGGGCCCTTTCTTCAGTCTTGGAGGCTGGACAACTACAAGACTTGAAGGGCTGGGGGATGCAGCCCAGCAGGGACCACGATCAGTGTCTGAAACCAGGTTTTCCTCTAACCAGGTGGGTATGCACAAATAACTTAATCTCACTGTGCCTCAGTTTCCTCACAATACAAACTTTGGGCATGTTAAATGAACTTTAAGTCTCAGTCCTAAAATTGTATTACATGTGTAAATATTCATAGCTTTTCTAATTTGGTGTAATCACTTGAAACTTACCCTCCTACTAGAGAAAATCTGAATTTCTAAAAGCCTGAGGTTGACTTTAAAGATGGAACTTAAGAACAAGGAATTGTAGGACTTCCTTGGGGGTCAGGTGATTGGGACTCCACACTCCTGGTGCAGGGGACCCAGGTTCAGTCCCTAGTCAGGGAGCAGGATCCCACATGCCGCAACAAAAAGCCCGCATGCCACAGCCAAATCAATATTTTAAAACAAACAAAAATAACCCCCAAGGAATTGCAGAGTTTTAGCTGTAAGAATCTAGATAGATAATATACCCCAACTTCCTCATTTTGTCTTCTCCCTTTTAGTCTTTTCTTTCCTTTCTTCTTTTTTTTTTTCCCAACATATTTTCTAGATTCTGGTAGGTACCAGGCATTGAGCTAAGTGCTGGAGACCAGGCCTGAGTCCTTAGCTTTAAAGAATTTCCAGGACAGTGGGCACAGACAAGTGAATGCAGTATTAAAACACAAGGAAGTGAGGTTACAACAGAGCATAGGGTACAGTGGAAGACAGAGGCCATCTCAGGTTGGGATAGGGATGGGAGTCAGGGAAGTGTCCCTGGGGAAATGACATTTAAATTGAGGCCAGGAGTCAGGATTGGGGGCACATTTCTAGGCAGAAATGCACCATGTGCCTCTGACTATCACAGAGACAACTCTGGAAAGGTGGGCAGTAATTCTCCAGGGAATGCAACCAGCTGGTGGCAGAGCTGGTGGTACAAATAGAGCTCAAGGTCCTAACTCCAAAGTTGCAGGCTTGGTTGAACGGCAATGACGTGAAGTAATAGCTTTGGGTTTTTTCAGGTTTTTTTTTGGCACAGGTGAAATATTACAGGGCCTTGGTGCCATCACCTTAATTAAGACTCAGACTCTCTCCTGGACTCTCTTGGTTTAGGATATTCCCTCTCTGGCTCGAGGGTCTTCAGGAGTAACTCATCAATACAGAATAATCACATCACAGGCCAGTCATCTGAGAAGTCACCACCACCAATCTACTTTGGGGATGGAGATCTTTCAGCTTGTGAGCGGTGTGGATGGACAAAGATCCTGGCTGACGGGTTTAGGAGACCATCCAGGTCAGTCACGGGATAGTTATGAGTCATGATGGTTGTTTTCAAATATTTGAAGGATTGAAGGAGGGATTAGATGTGTTTTTTGTGGGTTGAAGGGAAAGAAGGAGAAACCAAATGAATGTATATAGGTACAGATAACTTTATTGTTCCTAAATAAGAACTGGAGGCTTCCCCATCCTCACCCCTGCCCACTCTTTTCACTGTTGCTTTCTATGTATAGCTCCCTAGACCTTTCACTTTTTAAAACAAGTGTTGTGTGTAAATAAGGAAAAGAAAATAAAGAACTGGAGGCTGGTTGCACTGGAAATAATGAGTGTCTTTACACCAGAAGTGTTTAAAACCAGGGCAGATGACCACTTGGCCCAGGATGTTACCAAGGGGATTCATGCCTCTAAGATTTGATTCATAGAAGCTTAATCATATCTTGCTGGCTCCTTCTGTGATTCTGCATTTTCACACTTGGCCCAGGCCAACTAAGGTTTACCTGTTCTAGTGTCTTCTCTATTCTTCACAAAGTATTTACTCTCAGCTCTTCCCTGGTGGCTCAGACAGTAAAGAATCCACCTGCAGTGCAGGAGACCTGGTTTGATCCCTGGGTTGCGAAGACTCCCCTGGAGGAGGAAATGGCTACCCACTCCAGTAGTCCGGCCTAGAGAATTCCACGGACAGCGGAGCCTGGCAGGCTACAGTCCGTGGGGTCGCAAAGAGTCAGACACGACTGAGCGACTTTCACTTCACTAGTTAGCTGGCATTTCCAAGCACATTATTTTTACATTCCTAAACAAAGATACACTTAGTGTTTTTTGTGATACTTATAAAGGCAGTTTAGTGTTGGGTTTTCTTTTTCACATAAAGAATTAATATATTTACCTAGAGGTAGTGAAACTGCTATGCTTATGTGAGAAAATGGGTGGTTTGGCACATGCACAGGGGCACACATATCCACATATGTAGTCTGGTGCGTGTGCACTGACTTATTTTAGGTGTGCTTTGTCCATGTGCTTACATGCTGTTCATGCTAGGATCCATCCTCTTACACACCAAAAGAAACTTTACAAATTCCTTCTTTTCTTTCACTTTTGTTTATTGTGGAACCTGTTACTCTTCCCTGAGTCTAAAGATATGGAGGGAGAGAAGGGAAGTGCAGCTGGTGAAAACTGAAGATATTACTGGCAGTTCTGACAGATACAATTTTGATTTCATTAACCCCCCAATATTCAGAGAGCAGTGGTAAAAGATGATTTATATTGTTTTTTTCAGGCAGGCTTCTCTGTTGCCAACATAGTAAACTAAAACATGTAATTCGTTTTTACCTGCTTTCTATGCTTGGTGCATGTAACGTGTTATAAATCAGAGATATTAAATAATATTTTGTTTTAAATTAGTATTTGGGTGATAAATTATGTGGGATCTAAAATAGGTATGTTTCAAAACCACATAATAGCTTTTTCAAAGGAGAAAAGGAATGCAAGCCCATTTTTGAAGCATTCAAAATCAAATAACATTCAAAGGACCAGTTGAGAAGAGTCAGATCATCCCTAAAAGCCGTGGAACATAAATTACATTGACATATTATGCGAAGACACTTGTCCTGCACTAGCTCGCGTAAGCGACCTTAGAGAGAAGCTTATACTCAACTAACAACACATTAGGAAGGAAAAAAAAAGTGTTCAGTTGCTGCTGGTTGTCATGGCTTGTCGTGCGCCAAGAGGGCTGCTGGGAGGGGCTCCGAGAGTCCCCCGGCACTCTGTGTGGAGTCCGCGGGGAAGGGCCTCTGGAGAGCTGATGACTGTGCACAGGATGAATAAATCATCTCTCTCAAGGTAATCCTGGGGAGGGCTTCCCCTCGCAGAGTCATCAGCATCTGGCCTCTGCATGCAAATGTAAAATTAGAGCTTTATGTTGTACTGAAATGGCAGCCCACGGAAAAGATCACTGCCAAACAGGACAAACAGAACTCGTGGGGGCGGCAGCAAGCAGCTCTGTATTGGCTGACAGACTTTTCCCCGCTTCCAGTGGTTTTTCATAAGATAAAAATGTTTTCACTAGTGATTTTCTTTTTTTTTTTTTTTTTTAACTATAAAGAATGGTAAAAGCGAGGGGGACACCAGGCAAAAATCCCCTAAAAGCACTGCAGGGACAGGGCCCGGACCTGAGGAGGGCAGGTGATTTTAAAAAGAAAGAAAAGGACAACTGGGAGCAGAGGATGGGACAAAGTCTGAAAAGCCAGAGAGCAGATGACAGAAGATTCTACAGCTGCTCACTGCAGCTGCTCTCATAGTCTCCTCTGCTTCAGAGTCGAGACAAATATGTTTAGAAATGAAAGGCAGGAGGCAATGGGGAAAATGTGCCTTCCATTTCTAACCAACTGGAATATAATCTTCACAAAGCTCATCCTGTTTTCATGAGGAGGTTATTTTTAGGATTCAAATATAGGCAAAATACTAACCAGCAAACCCTACGTGCTTCTTAGCTGGAAGCACAATTGGGTACGCTCAAATTATCAAGAGCACATTGCAATTTCTAAAGACAAACTTGTAGTTGGGAGCCTTGAACGTTAGAAATGGTAGCAATTTAGTAATACGATAGTTTATGGCCTTGCCTAACTGTTTCAGAACTCATAAAATGCTTTGTCACATGTAACCTTAATTTTTATATGCTTTAGGCCACATAATGGCTTTAGGCCATTTTTTCTTCTTTTAAACTCAATACAAATAAGGATAGTTGATCCCTCTACTCTGAGATGATTTCCAAGCACTCTGGATCCTGTTGAGCTCTGTGCTATCCTGAAGAGTGGGTCCAGTTGACTTGAAATCCTATCCTGAGGAAATAAATACAGGGTTGGGAGGTGGGGAGGGGCAGGCCAACTCCACCCACCCCTATGTTTCCTTTAGGATCCCTAAGTGTCCTGAATGGTAGAGTTTTTACCTCTTTGATAGCTGAGCACATTTATGATCAGAAAAAGATGTTCTTCCAAAATGTCAGCAACTGAGAGAAGTCACAAAGAGGAAGAGAATGAAGAGTAACCTCATAGTTACTGGGCTATTTTACAGATTTAAAAAAATATAACGAGCTAAAAAAACTTAGTCGTTTGTCTAACATCACACAGGCGAGTCAGAAGTCAAAGGTCTGTGAGACTAAAATTTCTACTACAAGACAGCCTTGGAGGTGGGAAGGGAAGTGGAGAGCGCAGAATTCCCTAGAGCTCTCCCCTATGAAGGTTCATCAAATGCAGACAGAGAATGCGTATCTCATTGATTCAAAAAAGGAGAAGCCATTTCTGAGGCTATGTGCCTTCCTGGCAGCAGCACCCTCCTCCTGACTCCGGCTGGGCACGTAGAACCACGTGAGCTGCTCCGAGGCCTCCTGCCAGGCTGAGTCTGTGCAGGCCTAGAGCCAACAGGTGCACCATCTCCCAGCTCAATTAGGCATGACACAAATCTGGAGCGACAGTGGTCCACAGAGTGTGTTGTAGTCTGAGCAGCCTAAGGATAACAAACGTGCCACTAAATGCAAAGCTCTGAGTTCTTTTTTCATTATTATTTTTATTGGAGTATAGTTGATTTTTACAATGCTGTTAGTTTCTGTGGTACAGCAAAGTGAATCAGTTAGACACACACGTATCCATTCTTTTTAAGATTCTTTTCCCATATAGACCATTACAGAGTACTGAGAAGAGTTCCTTGTGCTCTACAGTAGGTTCTTATTATCTTTTTTATACAGTAGGGGCAAAGCACTTTGTTCTGTTGAGATGTGTTCTAACCAACATGTTCAGAGAACTGAGATAATTTCAGTTGGCAATTCAACTAACAGAACAACAATGTTGACCTCCAGCATGAGTCATATTCATCATCTGACCCCAGTCTGTTTAGTCCTAAAATATTTCCCATAACTCCCCAAATCTGTCTGTTCCAGGGACAAAGTTTCTTTGTTGTCCTGCCTGTCTCCTGCACTCCTGCCTTTGTGCCCCAGCTGCTACTGAATCCTCTAACACGCCTTCACTTCCCCCCACCCAGCAAATCCTACTTTCGAGGTCCATCTCAACACTCAACTTTTCTCCATTGAGTTTGCCTTGATAACTCCAGTCAGCAGTGGCCTCTAAAATCCTGAGCTGCTGTGACAAGTATCTCTAGTCTTTGTTTTCATATGGATTATGTTCAACTTGGAACTTGACTGTGGTGTTCTGCAAACACTCATTTATCACAACTTTGTAAACACCCCCATCCTCATCACCAAACTGTAAGCATCTTGAAGGCCAAGGCTCTGTTGACAAACTAAAATGACTGGCAAAGAGAGTACCACAGCAGTGATTTGACTCCTAACTCTGAGTCTATTCTTTTGTTCACTTTGGATTTAAACCAGACGGGAGCTGAAGAACACTGTCCTTTGAGACTCAACAAAATCGGCTCAAATCTTGTTCCTTTGTGCAGTGGGAGCCCTACATTCCTTCCTAACTGTCTGGGGGATTCTGGGAGGGGGTGGGGTAGTTTACAATTTCGTTTTCTAGTCACGTTTGGCTGCAAGTTCTTGCTTCTGTAGACTTACAGACTTCAGTGGCTACAAGGAGCATATTGCTATCCCTAAGACCAACATTTCCAGACATGGAACTCAGCTTCTTTTCTTGCTTCAGTTAATGGACTGAAGCAGGAATGATGCCCACATGGGAGAAAAATCAGAAGTGAAGCATATGTGTCCTAGGTCTTCAAATATTAATGCTTCATTATGAGTACTATTTGCCTTTGACGATTTAGAAGAGAAATATAATACTTTGTATTAAGCCTTCATTACAGAGAGTAGGATGCAAGAAATTAACTTAGAATTTTTCTTTGCCATTTTCTAAGTAACTGATTTATTACTTCAGCCATAGTTCAGTTGAGTCACTCAGTTGTGTCCGACTCTCTGCAACCTCATGAATCGCAGCACAGCAGGTCTCCCTGTCCATCACCAACTCCCAGAGTTCACCCAAACTCATGTACATTGAGGCGGTGATGCCATCCAGCCATCTCATTCTCTGTCGTCCCCTTCTCCTCCTGCCCCCAATCCCTCCCAGCATCAGGGTCTTTTTCAATGAGTCAACTCTTCGCATGAAGTGGCCAAAGTATTGGAGTTTCAGCCTCAGCATCAGTCCTTCCAATGTACACTTCAGCCATAACCAGGGAATAAATGAAAGGTGCTTCACTATCTTTCATGTAGGACAGCCTAGTAATTTAATTAAACGTATACAGACTTCTGAAGTTTAATCATCATTTTACTCAAATAGATACTACTGTGTTTTCTGTTTCTTTGGCCCAAACAGGATGCATCTAGTTGAAAGGGGGCCGTGTGAGTACAGACTCTAGTGTCAGGCTCTGTGGATTCAAATGTTCTCCTATTACTTACTAGATATGTGACTTCTTGGGCTTCCCAGATGGCTCAGCAGTAAAGAATCCACCTGCAATGCAGGAGTCACAAGGAGACACAGGTTCAATCCCTGGGTCAGGAAGATCCCCTGGAGAAGGGAATGGATACCCACTCCAGTATTCTTGCCTGAAGAATCCCATGGGCAGAGGAGCCTGGTGGGCTCTGAGATTCCACAGGGTCTCAAAGAGTTGCTTCACAACTGAAGCAACTTAGCACAAACACACGCATGTGACTTAATAAACTACCTAACCTCTCAGTACCAAATGGGGCTAGGAGTAGTATTTAGCTTGTATGGATTAAATAAATATGTGTAAACACATATTTGAACAATGTTTGACACATAGCAAACATTCAGGGGAGCAGGTTTATTTTCTTTTTCATTTGGTATCACATGGTTTTTGCGATATATGCCTTGTTAGGGGCTGAATTGTGTTCCTTCAAATTCATATGCTGAAGCTCTAACCCCAAAGACCTTGAATGTGACTACATCTATTAGAGACAGGGCTTTTAAAGGGGGTAATTAAGTCAAAATGGAGTCATTAATCCAAAATGACTAGAAGAGTAGGTTAGGACACAGAAAAATAGAGGGATGATCATGTGAGGATACAGAGAAGGCAGCCAGCCACCTGCAACCCAGAGAGAGAGGCATGAAAAGAAATCAAACTTGCCAACACCTTCATCTTGGACTTGGAGCCTCCAGAATCGTGAGAAAATGACCTTCTGTTGTTTAAGCAACACAGTTAGTAGTATTTTGTATGGCAGCCCTAACACATGTATCAAAATTAAATTTGGTTAAAAAAGGTAAATCTCCTGAGAAACTAATGGTTTGTTGTTACATTTCTCACTGCATTTCATTGATAGGATGTCTTTAAGTTTTGACTTTTTGTGAGGCTGAAATCAGTGGTTAGGAGCACTCTAGTCTCGGTTCTGTCACTTTCTAGCATGATCCTTTAGGCAAGCAAAGCCTAAAGACATATATAAGGGCTGTTTAAGCTCTACTGCTTCATGGGTGTGTCAAGACTAAATGAGATAATACCACAGTGCCTGGCACACAATAAATATGAAGTTAATAAAATTCTGTCTATCTAGATATCTATCTAAATGTCCTCTGATGGTGGTACAGATGGCAGAGAGGAAAACATTTTCTCAGCACCTGACATTTTCTGATTTTTAAAAAACCAAATAAAAAAATCTGAGGTCTATACAAATTATTTTCTCCAAGGTTTCAGAGAATATGATGGAGCTAGGATTCACAGGAAGGTATGTCTAATTCCAAGATATATTCTCTTTCCACTATATCACATTACCTTTCCCATAAATTTTCTTAGGTTCTAGTATACTGTTCCCAAGACCTACTTAAACATGAGTGTGTGTGTGTGTATACACATTTGATGCATGGGGCAAGAGCACTAGGAAATTAAATATTTTCAAGAGGTCTTCTCATATATGAAAAGAAAAGCAAAAAAAGAAAAAATTAAAATCCAACCTTTAGGTAGAAGTGGTTCTAGCTTTGGTAACTCTACTGTCCTGTAATGAAGAAATATGTGCTTTATAGTCTCACATTACAGTGTCCTGATTTGAACCAACAGGCTATGATTTCTAAAGGATTATAACTTGTGCTGCTATTGGACCAACCCCAAAGTCTAATTTTAGCACAGGACTTGCTCTGGCAATATTTAGTCCTTGTTAAATAAGTGTGTGTTCTCAGTTACTAAATGACAGTTCTCTGTTTCATTTTCTAACTTTTCTATTCTCTTCCACCCCCATCAGAGTCTCAGACCAGCTACCTATGGAGTTATTTTAAGATACCCCAAAAGGCATGGTCCAACTAGTTTCTTTAACAACAAAAAACTCAATAAAACAATAAGGTGATCACTTCTTGAATCACTTGGGTTTTTACTAAATTGTTGTTGTTCAGCTCCTCAGTTGTGTCCACGTCTTTGCAACCCCATGGACTGCAGCATGCCAGGCTTCCCTGTTCTTCACTGAATTACTTCCCAGAAAATATTTAATTCCATCATGTGAGCAGTTAACTCATATTTATTTTTGTTAAAAATAGACTAGCTCGTAAAGATACCAATTTTTAAATGTTTCAATGTGAACGGCCACATACACATTTCTACCACTTCAATTAAAAACAGAAGCCAAAGCTGGGAATGGGACTGTTTTTCTAAGTGGAGTTAAGATGGCTGTGTGAACTACTTTGCTCTAGAAACAATTTTTGCTACTTCACTAGTATTGTACTATGACAGAAGCTTGTTTGCATGATATTTAGATACTTGGGTTTGAAATGTGAAAACCTCTATGTTCAAAAACTCATTAATCCGGTAGAAATAGTTTAAATGCTTACTGTAAATCACAGTGCAAACCTGCAAGACAATTAATGGTATTGTCATTGTCAACAGAATGAAGAGCAAAAAGCTGAATGAAAACTGTTAAAAATCTTCTCATCAAAAAGAATACAGACAGAGCATAGTTTGAGGCAAATAGGGAGGCAAAAAAGCTTATTCTGCTCCTTTTGCCCAATTTCAAGGGTAGTAACTATGTGGGAGGTCACCGAAGGTATGTCCAAGGGTCTGAAAATCCACATGTCCTTCAAACCAGTTTGAAGGTTGCTGTATCAGAAAGAGGTTGGAAACCACTGCCTCAACCTCCCTTTGACTTTCTTTCTTCTGTGTCTTCAGGAAGATATGAATAAGAAATTCATGGAGAAGAATTCAAAGTGGAAATGGACATGACAGTAAAGCAGTATTGATGCCATTGTCATTAACCAGAAGTAGTAGAATGGAGCAAAGTTAGAATGCTGCTTCTCCTTTGTTCTATGCTAACTTAAGTACTGAGTTACAATGCCCTCAAAGAATACAGCCACTATATGGACAGTGACTATTCACCTGGATTTCTGTGATTTGAGGTCCCTCAAAATGACTGGAATGGCTTCTAAATAATGCAGGCTATTCCATTACATTATTTCCTAAATTAAGTCAGTACCAAATTGAAAAAGAATCGGTAGAATTTCCAGTCAGGTGGCAAAGTGAATTCATGCTTCAGTTCATCCTGTATGCTTTAAACGCATGGTAATGCAGATAAAATAGAAAAAGAGAAAGCCAAAGGTCATTGCTGGTCTCAAAAAAATGAGATAAACATCTTTGTGCACTAGAAACACAACAGAAATGCAAAGCAGTGAGCTGAGCTAAAGCTGCAGCCCATCAGGGCCTGGGCCTTCAAATAGCTGGTGGCAATGGGAAATTCAGCTCTGGTGGAACACCGAGGCTAAAATGCTGTAGACATAGACCAAAGCTAGCATTGTTCTGAAAGCCAGGAACTGGAACACACCAACCATCCTGGTTTCTCCAGGACATTCTCTGCTTTACCAGTGAAAATCCTGAGTTTCAGGAAATCTCTTTGTTCTGGGTAATCAGTGATGATTTGTCACCTAACTTTTCCCAGCCCCATGAAAGGGAGCTGGATAAAACTGCTGCCAGTATATTGCCTGGAGCTGTGGATTTATCAGACGTAGTGGACCCAAGAAAGCAAAAGGACACACACACACACAAAAATCATTACAGCAAATGAACTGAGATACCAGCTGGCTCAGTTACTAGATTAGACATATTCCTAACATTGATAAGGAGCATGAACCCTCTAAAGCTATCTTAAGATCTTGTTTCTGGACTGGAGCATGGAATGGAGATAAAGGCAGATGAAAATACTCATTAAATTGGAGATGGAGTAAGAAAGAATAATGGAAATATCTCCCACTCAGTGACTGTGCACATCAAAATCCCAAAACACATAAAGAAGTTAATGCTAAAAAAAGATAGTTGTGCAATGATGGAGTAACCAGTACCAGACTAGATCTCCTATTATTAAAAAATTATAAAAATAAACACACACACACATATATATATATATATATAACAATTGTCAGAAGTTGAACAGGCATGGGACTCTGTTCCTTGGGAAGAGAAAACAAACAAATGCCCCAGCTTTCTGCCTGGAGGTTCTTTGCAAATTGACATTAAAAAGAAAAAGAATTCAAGCAGAGCACAGTGGTTTTGCTGAGATGAAGAGAGACTGGAACTCTGGAAGTAAATGCAGTTTGAGAAGCAGAGTACCAGAGAGGAGAGAGGTGTGCAGAGACAGTTCCAGAAATCTGCACAAGGGTCATCTCAAGTGTTTGTCCAAATATTAAGATGCACATGTATAAGACAGGACCCCATAAGGTCAGGCAAAACAACTGGGAGAAGAACAACTCTCAGAGGAAAAACTACTGGGGATGTGAGACTCAAGCAATGCTTTCATGGAGATGGTAAGCATTTAAATTCCAACCAGTAGAGAGACCTCTTGAACATGACAGTTTTCAGTAAAATACAATCTTCCATGGCATTGTTGCATGTCTTGTAACAATTTTGTTCCAGACTACCTTTCCAAGGATATTTGTATATCCGGTAGCCTTTTGATCAGAGAAGGCGATAGCACCCCACTCCAGTACTCTTGCCTGGAAAATCCCATGGACGGAGAAGCCTGGTAGGCTGCAGTCCACGGGGTCACGAAGAGTTGGACACGACTGAGCGACTTCACTTTCACTTTTCCCTTTCATGCATTGGAGAAGGAAATGGCAACCCACTCCAGTGTTCTTGCCTGGAGAATCCCAGCGACGGGGGAGCATGGTGGGCTGCCGTCTATGGGGTCACACAGAGTCGGACACGACTGAAGCGACTTAGCAGCAGCAGCAGCAGCCTTTTGATACTATTAGAGTCACTCTCCAGGACAAAGCGTAGCTTTGTTTCCTGACCAGGAAAATAGAATGGCTCCTTCCAGGACAAAGTTTGGACAGATTTGCTAGCAGCTGTAAGTTGAGAGGTTCCTCAGCTCAAGGTTCCTCAGCTGTGATCCAGATCCATAGTGTGTGTGACATCCAACTTGGATCCACTCTGCAATGGCCCCATGATGTTCAGGGACCAAGGGAAACAAATGAGAATATGAAACTTAGGATGCCTGCTGTGCTATAATAAAGTCCTGTCTCTGTCCAAGGAGTCTTATATCGTCTGCCAAAATCCAGGCTATTTTTGTAGGCTTGCAAGTAGGGTAAAATCTCAGACACTGACTAGTCCCTGACTGACAGCATTTAATTGAGACTCTTTTGTGACTCCATGAACTGTAGACCACCAGGCTCCTCTGTCCATGGGATTTCCCAGGCAAGAATACTGGAGTGGGTTGCCATTTCCTTCTCTGGGGGATTGTCCCATCCCAGGTATTAAACCTGTGCTTCCCGTGTCTCCTGCATTGGCAGGCAGTTCTTTACCACTGATCCAGCAGGGAAGCCCAAAATAATTACTACCTGGCTCTTTAAAGAAAAATTTTTAACTCCTTCTGCTTTAGAACCATCTTAACAAAACTTTAAAACAAGACTTGAAAGGATCAAGCTCATCTGAAAGTAAATTAACTGCCTGATGAAACAAAATACTGTCAAAAAGGAAGACAAAAAAGTCTAGAAACTCAATTGTACGGTTCAGCACCAACAGAAAATTAGGAGACACATAAAGAAAGAAAATGAAACTCATAACTAGGATAAAATCAGTCTACTAGAATAGGATTTTAAAATAGACCTTATAAATATGTTCAAGGTTATAATGAAAAACATGAAATAATTTGGAAACAAGTATCTAAATAGAGACACTAAAAGAAGTTTTGAAAATCTTATATAATTTCTAGAGTTGAAAAATTAAATTATTTGAAAGAAAAATTTCATTGCAAGGGCTTAACAGCAGCAGATCACTGTGGACGATCAGTAAACCTGAAAAACGGACAATGGGAATTATACAACCTGAAGCACTGGGGAGAAATACAAAAAGGACAGGGCCCCAGTGAATTGTGGAACAACATCAAGGAGTATAATTCAGAAGCAGAAGAAAGAGACTGGCAGAAAAAAATATTTGAAGAAATGATGATTGAAATATTCCCATAATAGATGAGAACCATTAACTCATAGATCGAAGAAATGCAATAAATCCTGAGAGGGATAAACACAGGATCATCACACCAAGGAACATCATAATTAAGTTGCCATAAACCAATGATAAAGAGAAAATCTTAAGAGCAGTCAGAGGGAAAAAAAAAAAAGATACATTACATAGAGGGGAACAGAGATAAGAATGATTACCAATTTTTCATCAGAAAGAAAGTAAGCCAGAAGACAAGTGTTGAAAGCAAACAGACATGCAAATAAAAACATCATCAACTTAGAATTCTTTATACAGAAAATGTAACTTTGAAAATGAAAACAAAAGAAAGAACCTTCCTGACAAAAGTGAGAGAATCTGTCACTAGCAGAACTGGACTGTAAAAAATTGTAAAGAAAATTCTTCAGGTTGAAGAAAATAATACCAGATGGAAAAGTGATTGTACACAAAGGAATGAACAGTGGAAATTATATATACATACATATATATAAATATAAAAATAAATTTTAGGGAATTCCCTGGTGGTCCCATGGTTAGGGCTTTGTGTTTTCACTGCCAGGACCTGGGTTCAATCTATGTTTGGGGAACTAAGATACCACAAGCTGTGTGGTGGGGCCAAAAATAAATGTTAAAAAGACTATTGACTATGTAAAACAAAATATTTAGAGTGTATTGTGGTTGTATAAAATATGTGTTGAAGTAAAACATCTGGCAACAAAAACACAAAGTACTGGAAAGGAGAAATGGAAGTATACTATTGTAAGGTAAGTAGTGTAATAAGGATTGTGGTAAGTTAAAGACATGTGTTGTAACCCTTAAAAAGCTAAAACAGCCATAACTAATAAACAATAGAGATGGTAAAATGATTTTAAATAGTCAAATATCTCAAAAGAAGGCAGGAAAAGAAGAAAAAAGAACTTGGAATAGATGGCATAAGTAGAAAGCAAACAGCAAGAGAGCAGACTTAAACCAACCGTATCAATAATTACAGTAGCTGTAAATGGACTGCTGCTGCTGCTGCTAAGTTGCTTCAGTCGTGTCCGACTCTGTGCGATCCCATAGATGGTAGCCCACCAGGCTCCCCTGTCCCTCGGATTCTCCAGGCAAGAACACTGGTGTGGGTTGCCATTTCCTTCTCCAATGCATGAAAGTGAAAAGTGAAAGTGAAGCCGCTCAGTTGTGTCCAACTCCCAGCGACCCCATGGACCACAGCCCAACAGGCTCCTCCATCCATGGGACTGACTCTCCAGGCAAGAGTACTGGAGTGGGGTGCCATTGAATTCTCTGATAAATGGACTAGGCACATCAATTAAAAGGCATAGAAATCTGACTGGATAATAAAGCAAGGCCTAACTATATACTGCATATGAGAAACACATTTTAAACATAGAGATAGATTAAAAGTAAAAGGATTTTAAAAGACTCACAATATAAACACTAATTATAAGAAAACTGAAAAAAAAAAAAAAAAGAAAAAAAAAAAAAGAAAACTGAAATGGCTATATTAATATTAAACAAAGTAGACTTTAGAGGGATAAAGAATATTACCAAAAATAAAGAGGGACATTTCATAATGCATTCAGCTAATAATAGAGCTTTAAAATACAAGAAATAAAAACTAATCCAAACAAAGGGACATACAGACAAATTCACAGTGACAGAGATTTCAGCTCCTCTTTGATCGATAAAGTAATTGATAGAACAAAGAGAAAATCAGCAGAGATATAAATGACTTTTATAATGCAATCAGCCAACTTAGTCTAATTGACATTTATAGAATACTATCTAAAAACTTCAGGATACTCATTTCTTTTCACGTGCACAAAGAAAATGCACCAAGAAAAGCTGTTTGCTGGGCCTCAGAGCAAGTTCCAAAAAACCCCCAAATGACTGAAATATCAAAAATATGATTTCTGACCATAAGATGAAATTAGAATACAATATATGTGCAAATCCCCAAATATCTAGACATTAAATAACATTTTTAAATAGCCCATAGGTAAAAGAAGAAATTACAAGAGAGTATTTTGAACTGAATATACAATATACCAAAATTTGTGCAGTACACAAAAGCAGTGCTTATAGGGAAACTGATAGATCATCTTTGATTAGGGATCATACAGAATAAATACTTGAATGTCCAAATTGAATTAAAAAAATTTTTTAAACAGCAAGCTACTGAAAGATACAAGAGTTCAAAAGAAATTAAGATACATACATTTTTTTCACAGTATATTTCTCTTCAAGTATACAAGAGTCCCACGATTCTTCTAAAGGGAAAAAAAGGATCTATGAGACCCAAATGAAGCTAAATACATCTTCAAATAACGTCTGTAAAATAGAATTGGTGAGATAGATTTAAAAAATTTAGTCAGCATGATTAATATTCCCGTGTCATTTTCTAGTTACACTCTCATAAAGACAGATTCACTCAACAAGTTATTGTTGAACATTTACTACATTCTAGGAATATACTAAGAATATGAGAAGGAGGTAAAAAGAAAAAAAGTCCCAAGCACTCATGGATTTTCCTTGGGAGCAGGGCAGATGATAAACGACAATTAACAGGTAAAAATACATAGTATTTCACCACACGGAATAAGTGAAAAACTGAGCAGGGAAAGTGGTGGTGCTGGGGGGAGCTGTAATTTTAAAGAGTGAACAGAAAGGTTATATTGAGAAGGTGATATCTGAGGAACAATGCAAAGAAAGTAAGGGAACAAGCCACACTGGTGCAAGTGTTATGAGTGTGCCTGGTGTTGGAGGGAAGAAGAGGTCCATGTGCTGGTGCAAGAGGAGCCCAGAGAGAGAAGCTGGAGATTGAGTTAGAGGCGAAAGACAAGAAAAACCAAATAAGGCTTTGAAAGCCTTGCCAGGGACTTTAGCTTTTACCCTCAGTGAGCTCTGGAGGGTTTTGGGCAAAGGAGTAGTAAGATCTTGGATTTTTCTGGCTATTGAGATGAGTAGAGTTTGAAGAGGAGCAGGGCTTGAAAGACCACTTAGGAGGCTACTGCAAGAATCCAGGAAGAGTGCAGAGAGCTGCTTCCAACAAAGTGCTAGCAATTTAGGCAAAGAGAAATGATCCAGCAGAGAGGGCGGGAATGATGATGCAGAAGAGAAGGGAAGATTGCTGATTCACTGTCTGAGTAAGAGGGAAGGGATAGGATCTAGGGCACAAGCTGAAGAGATACATTGGAACATTTCATTCATAGTAACAAGAAGAAAGGAAGAGAATATGCACAGAAACTGGCGGGTGATGGTGGTGGGATCTGTGGATATTCTTCTCTGATTACTCCTATTTCTCAGAGAAACAAGACACAAGGGCCGAAAAAGAAGAGGGGAAGGAGGTATTGGTGACTGCAGGAGGAGCAAATATGCAACAGCGAATTAGGAGAGTAGGAGAATGAACAGATTGGATTTGCCCTGGTTGGTCTTCTCCACTCAAGATACATTTGAAACAGTTCTCTAAACATTTTGCCCCTGAATCTATGTACATGAAGAAAACATAATTTGGAAGCCAAATAATTATCAATGTCTATCTATATTATCCATATTCTATTCTGGAGAGAGAATGAAAATTCTGCCTGCTAGTAAGGGGAGAGATGCCTCAGAAATATACAGCTCAATGTGAATGAAATGCTGGCAGATTTGTAGCTTTCTTTTATTTTTGCAGATTAAGGTTCTCTGTTTTGAATTCCTTCTTTATTACAAGAACACTTTCAAAAGAGAATCAGCACATCATAAATTTAAATGCAGTTATTATGTGTACTTCCCATTTACTCTAAAATTACAGCTGAAGTAAAAACTTATAGGAATAAATTAATGCCATAGAGGGAAAAATACTTATTTAAGAGGCTGGAATGTTCTAATTTTTTCCAAAAGATCATTAAGTTTTCTAATGACCAACTGACACGGAAAGCTTAGGAAAGATAAGTGAGTTTTTTTTCATACCCTGCAGATACCAGCTAACAAAATCATCTGAAATAAATAAGGGTGTAAGTTGTGTCATAAACATGCTGAAATTATAAATCTGTAAATCCTCTGATGGAGTGGCAAGGAGACTAATTATCATTTTGTATTTCGTCTATTGATGCAACTCAGGAAAGACGCAAAGCAAGTCTGTTGTTTTACAAGACATGAGCAGTATGATGGCTCTCCTAAAACATCTGCTTCTTCTAAAACTCTTAGGAAAAAAGAATTCATACCTAAATTACAACATTATTGGACTACACTTACATGTATATGTATTTCCAGAATCTAAACCTGTAAATGTCTCATCACCCCAAATCTCCCAAATTCACAATCTTTACCTGTCCATACTCCAAAATAGGAACCTCCTGCACCTCCAACTTGCTGATCCAAAAGACAGCTGTCTTTACAATGGATGCATTTTAAACAATGTTGTAATGGGTTTTCCTTTGTATGTGGGGGGATGGCAGATGATCATTTAAGAAAATTAGGTCCCTTCTGGGACTTCCCTGGTGGTTCAGATGCTAAAGAATTCGCCTGAAATGCAGGAGAGCTGGGTTCAATCCCTGGATTGGGAAGGTCCCCTGGAGAAAGAAATGGCAACCCACTCCAGTATTCTTGCCTGGAGAATTTCATGGACAGAGGAGCCCGGCGAGCTACAGCCCATGGGGTTGCAAAGAGTTGGACACAACTGATAGTATAAGGCCACTTACAATAATTACTGCTCAAGTTTGGCAATAAGATTAAAAAAAAAAATCAGGAATTTAAAAGCCAACAAGTCTCAAAACAGTCTATTTTTTTTTATATGAATGAGGCCAAATTAACCAAATTACCTTGCTGGTTCCTAAGCAAACATTTCTAAAAATCTTGTTCCAATTACTCTTAAAGACAGGGGCAAGTAGTTACAATTCCTAAGGTAGAACTATTTATTCTGCTTAGTTCAGTTTTGGTTTTGAATAGCTTCAGGCAGTTTTTCACTCTTGGGCAAGGCCCATCCAGCCATTCTCAGGTAGGTTTGACTTTTTCCAGATGGGCAACTTAAAAAATATTGGTTGAAAATGAGTAATACAGATGTTCAGATTAGATTCAGCCCATGATCACGAGGGCCTTTGGGTCTGTGCATGTCATGACGGAAGCTTGCCCTCTGAAGCTGCTTCTCTACAGGATAAGAATGCATAACAAAGCCACCTGATTTAAAGAAACAGTACATTATTAATGATTGAAATATTAAAGGGGGGAACCAGATTTTAACTTAAAAAAAACTGTAAAGGGCTAGTCATATTTTCAGCCCATGCTACCACTTGAAGTAATGAGAATTTTCTTAATTCCCTGAAATGCTTTATTGTTTATCTTAAATTTATCTTTTCATTCCCTCACAGAAAGGAAATGTAACAAAGAACAAATTTCAGTCATAATGCCCTGATATAAGATATTCCTGATAAATAAGTTTTAAAAAATAACTGCTGAACTGAGCTTCTTGTTTTATTCATAGCTTTTAATCATCTCAGCAGTTCCTGTCCCTCATCTGCACACATAATTGAAGGTTGGCTGTGCTATACCCCAAATTTCATTCTGCTACCATCAACTGTGTTCAAACTTCCAAAGTTTCTCAGGTTTAAATTTCCTTGCTTTCTGATAAACAGTGTATCTATTTTGTGTAAAAGAAAAGGGAGAACATGCCTTATATGGATTATTTAAATACACAGCTAATCCTAAAGCCTTATTTGCATCACTGATAGCAAACAGAAGCTGTAAAAGCTGGGGCAACTTGGAGCCAGATCAAGTAAGCCCTTTGTGTAGAGTTTGTTAGATCTTCCTCAGGAAAATGGAGTCTGTGCTGGCCTCTACCTCTGTGTCTGAGAAACACTCTATCCACATGTCTTATGGGTGCCGGTATAGCCCATTACCATCATTCTTAGCTTCTCACGAGTAGGTGTTCACCTTAATTGTTTGCTCATCATGTAATACTCACAGATACTAAGTACTGAATACATTTTTGTCAAATTGATAAATAATTCCATAAGATACGGGGTCTGAACTTGATGACCTCAAGGTTTCTTTCCTGATCTAAAATTCTCAATTTCTATTTGTCTCAGCCTCTACCTAAAGATTTTAAGAAATACTAAGGATGTTAACTTCATGAATAATATACAAAAGTTGCCAATTTGGTCATTAATGAGGTTTTAATCCTTTTCCTGAATTATGGTAGTGATTTAAGACCCAGAGTGAAGGAACAATCTTGTTAATAGTTATTCTAGATCAGTGCTGTCCAATAAAAATATAATACGAGCCAAAAAATACAAACCACAAATGTAATTTAAAATATTCTGGTAGCCACATTAAAACAGTAAAAAGAAACAGGTGAAGTTAATTTTAATATATTACTTAACATCATATGTCTGAAAGTATCATTTCAACATGTAATTGATATAATTAAGATATTTTAAGTTTTTGGTGTGTGTGTTAGGTCTTCAAAATCTGAGGTATAATTTACACCTGTACACCCCAGTTTGGACTCACCACATTTCAAGTGCATGTGTGGCTGGTTAGTAGCTGTTTTTTTGACAACACAGTGTTATAGCCCGATATTCAAGTGCTCTAAGGACCAGGAGCTTGTGAGAAATGCAAATCCTTGGAATCAGAATCTGAACTTAACAGGTACTCCAGGTAATTTGTATGATATCAAATTTGAGGAGGGAGTATCCAAATACTTTTTCCAATGAAACCAAGCTTTAGATATTTTTATAACTTTCACATTTCTTTTTTTTTTTTGGCTGCATCATGTGGCATGAGAGATCTTAGCTCCCCAAACATGGATCAAACCCATGCCCCTTGCTCTGGACCACCAGGGAAGTCCTCACATTTCTAATTCGTATAAATTTTTTCATGTGTCATGCTGCCTGGGTGTCCCTCTCCCCATTTTTAAAGTAACATTTTTTTTTCCAGTTATAAAAGCATAACCTGTTTTATAGAAAAATTACAAACTACAAATAAAAGAAATCACTTGTCATTCCATTAACGATAACTACTATTGACATTTTGGGTGTTTATCCTTCCAGTCTCTAAAATGTTTATTGCTTAATTATGTAATACATAAATAAATTCTTATAAATAATTCAAACAATAACATATAAAATGAAGTCCCCTCAACTAATATCCCAAATGTCCCCCTCCCCACCCCCAATCCATTCACCAGGTGAAAGACATTTGGGTTGTTTCCAGCTATGGGCAATTATGCATAAAGTTGCTATAAACATTGATTTTTGAGTTTTGGGGTATGTGGGAGACTGCTTTCAGAAAACTTTTCAACTGACTACATTGTACTTCAAAATTTGAATATATATGAATATATATTCACTCATTCATTCAACCAACAAATATTGAACACTTTCTCTGTATTAGGCAATGAGAATATAGTGAACGCAGTGGTGGTCAGTGTTGGTCCCAGTCCTCATAGAATTTGTTTTTAATCAAACCTCTATTAATAGACATTTATTTCCAATTCCCTTATCGTAAACAATGAGTTTTAAGATTTCAATTCAGTTATTACTGATCATCTGCTACCTACCCAAAATTTTCCTTGGAGTTTTCAAGGAAAAAAAATGACCAACTGGGTAGTCATCTTGGTTGAGAGAGTCACCTAACTAACCACAGCACTGGTTAGAGGCTGGAGGAAGGAGGGAAAGCAGACACTAGCCTCAGGCAGCTGTTGCTAGTTAACTCTAGCTTAAAGTGGAGGATCTGGATAATCCTTCATCTTCCTAGGCCATGGTTTTCAAACCTTGGTCCACACCAAGATCAGAATCCTGTTAAAGCACAGATTCCTGGACCCCACCTTTGATTTAGTATGTCTGGGATGGGCTCATCAATTTGCATTTTTAACAAGTTCCCAGGTGAGGGTAACACTGCTGTTCCCAGGAACACACTTTGAGAACTGTCCCAAGCTATTTCTGGGAGTTTCTGAGCCTGATATCTTAAATGTGGACTCTTCATCAGTGGTTAGGAATTCAGAGATCTGGAAGTACCATATCTTTTTTAAAAAATGTTTTTTGATGTGGACCATTTTTAGTCATTCAAATTGTTACAATATTGCTTTTGCTGTTTTTGTTCCGGCTCTTTGGCAGTGAGGCAGGAGGGAGTTCAGCTCCTCTGCCAGGGACTGGACCCGTACCTCCTGCACTGGAAGGTGAGATCTTAGCCACTGGACTGCCAGGGAAGTCCCTGGAAGAAGGTAGCTTTGAAGTTACTGGAGAAGTTATTAATTAATGCAGAAGAAACATCTGTGAGTCTAGAGGCTCCTTTGTGGCATCACCTGACAACTCTAGTTCCTTGGATTTGATTCCTTTTCCTCTTTATTGTCTTCATGCAGACTTTGCTGTTACGCTGGTTGGCAGGGGAACCTGTCCTTTGGCACTCTCAGCACCACCAGTACGCACAGTTGAAGGGTTCTTCTGGAGCCCTGTCTTAGTATCAAGCTCCAGAATTTCCTCATCTGGGTTACAGGTGACTGTGTTTCTAGCTGCAGGAACCTACTGAAACCTGCAAGGCGTTTACCTGAGACTTCAGGTCGTGTCCACCTCTTTGCTCAGTCATGTCCAACTCTTTGCAAATGTACAGGCTCTAGCCCTCCAGGTTCCTCTGTCCACGGAATTCTCTAGGCAAGAATACCGGAGTGGGTAGCCATTCCCTTCTCCTGGGGAATCTTCCTGACCCAGGGATTGAACCTGGGTCTCCTGCGTTGCAGGCAGATTCTTTACCATCTGTGCCACCAGGGAGTGGGCAAGTTCAAATAAGGAATTTGTGCATTCAGTCCCCTCATAACAGTGTGAATCCAGTTTCACCACTCACTGGCTCCATCTCTAACTAGTTTTTAGAAAATTTCCTCGTCTATAAAATGAGAACTCCTCCATCCTTCAGTTACTGTGAGATTTAACACAGTAACATACGGAAAGTATTCAATACCTTGTTAGCTCAGTACAGGACACATTGGAGAACCCTATTCATCTACTGGAAACATGGACTGGAGTGAAGTTGTTGTACATCATGCTGTGGGACCTTCATCAGACTTATCACAAAGTACATGTGGATCTCTGTGTATATAAGGATACTGGCATTACTCCCTCTGGGAAAAGAAGGCTCAGTAGTGTTGGGGGCCTGCCCTCAAGTCACTCACCAGCATGCTCATGCTCTAGAGGGGATGTAAGATGGGGCCTACAGAGCTGCCAGGATAAGAGCCTGGAAGAGTAGGAATGTAAGGTCAGTTTGGAAGAGCGAGAGGACAAGTTGGTATGACAAAAGCATTAGAGCTCATCTTCCTGCTTTCATTTGTCATTCCCAGACACTCTAAAAGGTTAATTTTACTTGTATGTTCACTATAAACATTATTCCAACAACCTGACTTTAGCTTATCTACAGTTTAGTACCCATGTTTATACTCCAGTTTTACGTTTTAGTCAGGAATCTTGTCCTGTTGTCTTAGGCATATCTCAGCCAGTAAAAATAATTTCCCTCTATGCCAGAAACTTAAAGAAGAAAATAACCAGAAGCCTTCCTTTTAAAAAAGCCTGTAAAATGAAAACTTTAGATACAATAGAGTATTTGTGAAACTTTCTTTTTTAATAAAAAGTCCTTAAAAAAAAAAGCACAAAACCAAACTGTACTTAGCAATGGAAACAGTAAATAATTTCAGAACGGAATGTACAGAGTGCACTCCCATCCCCCACCTCATACTCCTAGGGTCCTCTGAGTTCCTGTTCCTTTTGGTGAAGACCCATCATGGATATGAATCTTCATTAAGGGGGACCTGACTCTCTCCTTCTCTACATCCATACTTAGAGGGGGAAGATGGGGGCGGGGTGGTGTTCCCCAGGACTTCGACTGTAAAAGAAGTATTTTCTCACTGAAACGATGTTAAAAGTGATGTATGAGCTTCCCTTAACTATGAATTAGATAAATTACTGAGAGCTAGGCTGAAAAGCTAATAGCCATTTTAAGATTGTTTCTAGGAGAAACACATCTGTAGGCCCCAAAATTGGCTAACAACCAACAAACATTTGAAATACAACCTGTTAAAGATGGGGAAATGATTGAACAATTTAAAAAATTTGATTTATACAAATTCTTTCAAGCATGCAGTAAGTCACAAACATTTCCTGAGTCCCTGAATATGCTGCATTAACAAACAGTCCCTGTATTGACATCTCACTTAAAGCTCAGACATAACTTTCTTTAGTTTTCCATATGTCTGACATTTTTCACAATAAAAATAAAATTTGTTTGAAAAATTTTCAAATAAAAATTACTGCATTCATTAAAAAAAAAGACCCTTTCAAACATAAATTTCAAAAATCCCAAGGGATCAACCTAGGGCAAAAATGAGAGGTGATATAAGAACCCCTAAAAAGAAGTAAAAACTTAAATTCTGAATTTCCTCCATAATATAGACAGCAAAGCAGCTATCAAAATATTTAAAACATTTGAAATAATGGACCTATTTTAAAACCTCCAAAATGTCTTATCACTATTGTTCATAATTAAGAAAGTCTTTTAAATGCTTAAGTAAAAAAAATTCATTGAAATTGATGCAAAAAAAGGAAAATGAAATTCATCTTTCAGTATATATACCTCTTTAAGATGTAGCTTGATAAAAGTCTATTAGACTTCCTAAAATGTAATTTTATTAAATTCAGTTAAAACATACACTCTTTAGATATCCACAGCCAACTAATAAATTTCTGATAACATCTTTCATATTTTTTACAAAGTATTTTGTAAACCTACAATAGCATGATGTAAAAGAGCAATAATTATAGTCGACAAAATTAAATGAAATATGATATGCCTTCTATGTACCTATGAGTTATACAGAATAATCATTACCACAGATGTCCTCAGAGAACAAAAGAGAACAAGAAGTACAAAGGTGGCGGAAGGCATGGAAGATATTTTCTGTTATCTTCTACTGTGTGGTCTTTCACTGCACTTTCTTTAAACAAAAAAAGGTCTCTGCAAGGGCAAGCCCCGCTTCAAATGTCCCCTTACCCTCCTGACTGGAGAATAATGTGTTTGTGTAGTATATGATTACACCAGACAAGGCTGTGAACATGTGTGATTTATTCCATGATCCTATTCTGCTTCCTTTTAAAGATAAAGAATGCATTTAAGTCGATTGTGTATGAGACTGTGGTAATTCCTTAGAAGGCACCATTCAAACAGAATAATATTACCTTATTTTAAAACACCAAGAGCATAGCCATTTCTCGGTCTTCATTTTCTTTCCAGGCAACATCAATTAATACTTTCATTTATTTTAAAAGAGGAACATAAAAAACACAAGTAATTACTTTGAAACAGTTTTAATTTTTCTTTGTATAAGCAAAACAGTCCCATAAGACATTTATTTTTCAAAAATCCTTATATACAAGTAACTGTGTAAGATGGAAGAAACAACTAAAAACAGCATAAACCACCAACACAACAGCTCCTAATAGTAGGCCAGGTCAGGGTGCAGACCTCATGAAAACAAGCTGCTGACCTGCCAAGAACTATAGTCCCCAGGGAGCAATCTTGTCCTCTTTAACTTGCTGGGTGGCAGAGCTCAGGGGAATTACTCAAACTATGAAAATCCCCAAGCATGGTCACCTAGAGGGAAGTGAGGAGACAGATATGACTTGAACAGGATAATTATTTTCTTGTAGTAACAGTAAAGAAAAGTAAACTTAAGTGGTAAAGGCTGCGTGAGTTCCAACTTCAACAGGTAGCTAATTGTGTATTCTCCAAACACGGCATTTGTTAGTGAAGTCAGAACACACAATGTATACTTGCTACTTGTCTTTCAAATAACAGTCTCTATTAACATTTATTGATTATAGATACATGTAAATGGTATGTAAAATAATAAAAGGATAGCAAACACCAAGGCATAATGTTCTATGTGCAGTTTATTTCACTTAATCCTCACAGTAAATCCTCACAGTAACCCTATGAGGTGAGAACCATTATTATTCATGTTTTACCACACACAAAAAATCTAAGTCATAGGGAATTTAATTGTTTGACCAAGATCACACACCTGGAATGCAAAGCTAGGTATTTTGTCTCCAGAGCTCCTGCTTTTAATTTAGCTCCAGTTCTGCCTCATGTAATTGGATTTTTAACCCCATTATCACAGAGCTATTCTTCCAAGACTGTAAATTCTGTTTCTGCATTGTGAACTTCCACTTCTCTGAACCATTTTCATCTTCTGCCTCCCAATTCACCTTATGGTTTCACCTGCTTCTATGAACAACCTGGACCCCTAGTCATTTCAGCTGTGCCCCAAACCCCTCCCAGGCCTCTCCCACACAGGCACACCAAGGTGGCCGCCTGCACTGGAGATCTCTGTTGCTACTACTGCTTCTCAGCAGCAAAGCATTACTGCTGACCTGAGAAAAAGTCCTGCTGTTGGTCGGTAAGCGGGCCTCACTACTGCTCAGCAGTCCTTTCACTGACACTGCACAGCGTCCATAGCAGCTGTTCCAAACTTCTTCCAGGATTAAATCCCCCCCAATGCACCCATCTAGCCCTTTGCAGATTATCTTACCATGGCTTTATTGAAAATTCATCCAAAGTAGGGTTGTCAAAACGCAGGTTGTCAGGAGTTATCTGAATTTCAAATAAATAAGGAAATATAGTTTAGGGTAAATGAGTCCCAAATACTGCATTACAGAAATACTTAAATGGTATTTAAACAATAAAAATAGCAAACCGAGAGCCTATCAAATACTGTATGCCATGCCATGAGTGCTCAGTCATGTCCGGATCTTTGCAACCCTATGGACTGTAGTCTGTCAGGCTCCTCTGTCTGTGGGATTTCCCAGGCAAGAATACTTGAGTGGGTTGCCATTTCCTTCTCCAGCCAAATATTGTATAGAACATACTTAATACTAAAAACTTGTTCATTGTTTACCTCAAGTTTAAATTTTACTGGGCATCTTGAATTTAATTTGCTAAATCTAATTCAATCAAATTCCTCTCTTTCCATTCCCAGAAGTATTCTTTCTTTTTTTCAAGGGTTAATTCTCTGACCTATGGAATTGATCTTTCTCCTTACTTCACCTTCTTCTTCATCCTACATATTCTTTTGTTTCTCCTTTCAAGCATACTCCTGTTGTTCCTACTATGGTATTAATGGTCCCAATTCTTCACCCCTGTGTGAACCCATGCCTTTACCATGCCACTTTGCAATTTCTCTAGAGAGGTGGATTCTATTTCCCAACCCTGGAATCTGGGCCTGGTCACATAATCTGGCCAATGCAATGAGGCAGAAGTGCCAGCATGTCAGTTTGGAATCTAGACCTCAAGAAGCCTTGTATATTTCTGCTTGCCCTCTTAAGACTCATCTTCCAGATAAGAAAGAAAAAAAAAATCAAAGAAAAAACCCACTAATTCAAAAAGATACATGTACCCCAAAGTTCACAGCAGCATTATTTACAATTGCCAAGACATGGAAGCAACCTAAGTGTCCATCAACAGATGAATGGATAAAGAAGATGTGGTACATATGTATGATGGAATACTACTCAGTCATAAAAAGAATGAAATTTTGCCATTTGCAGCAACACAGATGGATTTTATGTTAAATGAAATAAGTCAGAGAAAGATACTGTGTATATCACTTATATGTGGAATCTAAAAAACACAACAAACTAGTGAATATGGTGCAAAAGCAGACTTTCAGACATAGAGAACCAGTGGTTAACAGTGGGGAGAGGTGGGGGAGGGGCAATATAGGGGCCAGGAATTGAGAGATACAAACTATTATGTATAAAATAAGCTACAAGGATACATTGTACAACACAGGGCATACAGCTAATATTTTATAATAATTATAAATAAGTATAGCCTTTAAAAATGTGAATCACTATATTGTTCACCTATAATTTATATAACATTACACACCAACTGTACTATAATTTTAAAAATACTTCAATGAAAATAAAGCCAAAAACAAAACTCTTCCATCTCCATGAGAAAACACGCTTAGGCAAGTCCGAGTCCCAGGAGGATGACAGATATGTGAAATAGAGCCCAGCCTAGAGGAAAACCCCCAGTAGGCTTTCAGATATATGAGCAAGCCCAGCAGAGATCAGCCAACCCTCAGACACTTGAGCTATAATAATTACTGTCTTAAGCCACTGTGTTTTAGAATGTTTGTTATTCAGCAATAGCTAACTTGAGACATCTATCCCAACTTTCTTTCTTGCACTCCTAACCTACTCCAAAAAGTATCCTGTATTTTTTTTTTTACCTTTGTTCTCTTACCACTTATTTTTGTTATCTGTACCACTTCTCTCTCAATTGAAACCAAAACCTCTTAATGGTCTGTCCAATCACTTTGGCTCTGTTCTCTTTGCCTCTATATAGCACCTGACACCTCCGTTAAAATCCCCTGCTCTTGGACTGCACTACTATCAACTTCTTTGACTGTTTCATCTACTTCAGGGGTTTATCTTCTCTTACAGTCTTCTGGGAGTTTATTCATCCCCCCTCCAAAGCAACTTGACTCACAGCTTTATCTCCACCCCAAACTCTCTTCTAAACTGTAGTTCAATAGGTTCTCAAACCAATGCATTAGAATCACCCAGAGGGCTTACTGGTATTCAGATTGCCAGGGCCCTGTTCCTCAAGTTTCATATTCAGTTAGTCTGGGGTGGGGCCTGAGAATTTACATTTCTAAGAAGTTCTTCGGTAATGCTGATACATCAGTTTGAAAACCACTCTTCTGGTTTCATATTTCTAACTAACAGTCTCCACCTGGTTATCCACAGGTGCCTCAAAGGTCACATACAGTGCCAATTAGAGGGTTTTTTTATTGTAAGCCCTAGGAACCAATTTGGGCTAACTACAGCAAAACAAGAATTTATTAGGGAGTTCACAGAATCAACGTGAAGGCTGGTATACCATGTTCCAAATAAGACAGGAACAAGAAAAGAGACTACTTGACAGTAGAAGCATTACCTCTAAGTCAGAAGAAGTAAACAGTGTTTCTTATATTCTTAAGTCTCTCTATTCAAGATTCATTCCAAATGAGAGTCCTTTACCCAACCCTGAGTTGTACCAGGGCAGCGATAGAAAAGATTATGGTGGAAGTAGCCACAAAGGACTCCTCTTCTTTCTGTCTTAGTTTAGACCCTCCTAACCAAGCAGGTGGATTACTACAACAATCTCTTAACTGGTTTTCTTGCCCCTAATCTAACCTCCAGTTCATTCTCCTCATCTTCACATCATCTTCAGTTATCTCCTTAAGACATGTCATTTTCTTCTTTGCCTTGTCTGGTGTAGTGTTCCTATCTTAAGTAATAAATTACTTCTCTGTATGTGCAAGTGGTTGCGATACTTTTACCTCAGCAGACTCATAAAATGGAAAAGTAGTTTTAGAAGGTAGGGAAATACGTTCTATTATAAAATGAGGATCTAATTCCCTAGTAACTAGCAAGGATCTAATTCCCTAGCAAGGATCAGAAGTGGTCCCAAAGGTCTGCATCGAGACCCCTCTAGGAGCCTTTAAGAGATCAATATCTCATGAGACTACAAGACAAGGACCTAGCCCTCAATTGTATTACCAGCACTGGACTCAAAACAGGCACTTAATGAAATCATCTCCAGGCCCTCCTTACTTTAGGTTAGTATATGTGTTAGTCAGTTAGACTGACTTCCTGGTCTGCAGTCTCTGCCTGCCTATCTCCTTACTATCAAATCCTTCCTGTATAGCAATGCTAAATCAAACTGATCATCATTTCCTGCTCAAAACTATCAGACTCCCCAAAACATGCTTGCCAACTATAAACCTCTCAGTATTCAAAGCCTTCCATAATCTGGTTTCAACCAACTTTTCTAGGCTTTCTTCCACTTGTTACTTACACTGTCAATCTTGTCTAAACAGGTTTTTTTCAATAAAACCTTTTCTGCTCTTATTGGTTTGGTTACACTTTTTGAAATGTGTTTGTCCCATGGTGTATACTCTACCCCACCCTACCTTCAAAGTCTAGGTAAAATCTGTCAGTGTGTGTGTGCATGCCAAGTTGCTTCAGTTGTGTCTGATTCTTTGTGACCCCATGGACTATAGCCCGTCAGGCTGCTCTGTCCATGGGATTCTCTAGGCAAGAATACTGGAGTGGGTTGCCATGCCCTTCTCCAAGGGATCTTTCCAACCCAGGGATCAAACCTGGGTCTCTTATGCCTCCTGTATTTGCAGGCAGGTTCTTTACCACTCATTCCACTCCAGTGTTCTTGCCTGGAGAATCCCTGGGACGGGGGAGCCTGGTAGGCTGCCGTCTATGGGGTCACACAGAGTCGGACATGACTGAAGTGACTTAGCATAGCATAGCATAGCATAGCACCACCAGCACCACCTGGGAAGTCAGTGTTCCTAATCTTTTTTAATCCATGACTCACATTTCAGGTTCTTTTGGACATGCCCTCTTGTACCACATACCTGTTAACTCCCGAGTTAAGGATCTTTCTATTTGGAACTTTTTAAAACTAATGTCTTGTTTGTATAAATACTTCATGAGTTAAACACATACTATCTTAAACTTCATTATAAGCTTGTGTTATTTGTCTTACCGGATTTTAAGAGCATTAAGAAGCTTTCTATTACTACTTAATTTTCTGTATTTCCGAGAAACTATTCCTGTGCCTTACACATAGTAGTGGTGATTATAATCTGTTACATAAATGGATGTTTATAATATAGGGCTAGTGTTTGGGACTGATCCTTTATAGAAAGCAGCCAGTGGCTACATCAGGAATTCCTGAACTGCTGGAATCAAGGGATATAGGTCTTGGTGTTTGGAACTAGAAGCTGAGTCTAAAACCAAAGATGATCAGGTTGTAGTCAGATGCCAGGAGGCCAAACACAAGCATCAATTAAAAAGATGCACAAAAAAAAAAAAAAAAGATCCAAAGGCCAAACCTGAGACAATGTGTAGAGCAAATGGTATGGCGTAAGGCAAAGGAAAGTAGAAAAAATAATAGGTTAATAACAAGTGGATGGGGATCCGGGATAGTAGACTTCTTTAGGGGCTTATGCATAATCAGATCAGATCAGTCGCTCAGTCGTGTCCGACTCTTTGCGACCCCATGAACCGCAGCACGCCAGGCCTCCCTGTCCATCACCAGCTCCCGGAGGTCACTCAGACTCGCATCCATCGAGTCAGTGATGCCATCCAGCCATCTCATCCTCTGTCGTCCCCTTCTCCTCCTGCCCTCAATCCCTCCCAGCATCAGAGTCTTCTCCAATGAGTCAACTCTTCGCATGAGGTGGCCAAAATACTGGAGTTTCGGCTTTAGCATCATTCCTTCTAAAGAAATTCCAGGATTGATCTCCTTCAGAATGGACTGGTTGGATCTTCTCGCAGTCCAAGGGACTCTCAAGAGTCTTCTCCAACACCACAGTTCAAAAGCATCAATTCTTCGGCGCTCAGCCTTCTTCACAGTCCAGCTCTCACATCCATACATGACCACAGGAAAGACCATAGCCTTGACTAGGCGAACCTTTGTTGGCAAAGTGATGTCTCTGCTTTTGAATATGCTATCTAGGTTGGTCATAACTTTCCTTCCAAGGAGCAAGCGTCTTTTAATTTCATGGCTGCAGTCACCATCTGCAGTGATTTTGGAGCCCAGAAAAACAAAGTCTGACACTGTTTCCACTGTTTCCCCATCTATTTCCCATGCAGTGATGGGACCAGATGCCATGATCTTCGTTTTCTGAATGTTGAGCTTTAAGCCAACCTTTTCACTCTCCACTTTCACTTTCATCAAGAGGCTCTTCAGCCCCTCTTCACTTTCTGCCATAAGAGTGGTGTCATCTGCATATCTGAGGTTATTGATATTTCTCCCGGCAATCTTGATTCCAACTTGTGTTTCTTCCAGTCCAGCATTTCTCATGATGTACTCTGCATATAAGTTAAATAAACATGGTGACAATATGCAGCCTTGACGTACTCCTTTTCCTATTTGGAACCAGTCTGTTGTTCCATGACCAGTTCTAACTGTTGCTTCCTGACCTGCATACAGATTTCTTAAGAGGCAGATCAGGTGGTCTGGTATTCCCATCTCTTTCAGAATTTTCCATAGTTTATTGTGATCCACACAGTCAAAGGCTTTGGCATAGTCAATAAAGCAGAAATAGATGTTTTTCTGGAACTCTCTTGCTTTTTCATGATCCAGCTGGAGAAGGGAATGGCAAACCACTTCAGTATTATGCATAATAGCACTTACCAAATCAAAATGAGTGGTTTGTTGGTAGAATGGAGTTGCCTAAGTATCAGAAGTTGGGGTGGCAGCCATTTATCATTTCTAGCAAAGAAACACATACATGGAAATAAATTTATAATTGCAAACATGGTGAAATATAAATCAATTTGCTTCGAGAGATTTAATTTGAGCTCCATTTTCTTGCTTCTGCCTTGTCTCCTTAATTTCATAGTTTTGTACAAGATTACATACAAGTTCTAATGTATTTTTTCCTTTATATCATGGATGGAGAAGAACATTTTTAAGAGATATAGTACTCAATATCAAATACAAAAATTCAGAAAAAAAATTTTGCTATATTTTTTAGATTTTTAATCTACCAATTAGTAAAGCTACAACAAGAAAATGGTACCTAATAAGTGACAAATAGGGATGCCTGGTGTGCTGCTGTCCATTGGATCACAAAGAGTCGGACATGACTTAGTTACTGAAAAACACGACTCTAATAACCACTGATTTTCCTACATTGACTGTTCACAGCCTGGAAAATTCCAAGAATATTTCACAAAGGTTTTTAAAAAATTTTTAACATAAAACAAAAAAATCTTAATTATCAGAAATGCCTATTTTATTATTAGAGCTCTAAAGAGTTTAATGCCTACAGCTACCTTTCCTTATCAAGCATTTGTTTTGTTTGCCTGTCAGTCTGTGCGGTTGAGCTGAGCAGCTCTCTGCCATACAGTGTTTTCTTATACTAATTAGCAGCAAGCATTGTGGCAAAAACTAATGTCCACATGAAATGCACAGCAAAATTCACTTTAAATTCTATTGTAAACATGCAGTAGTCCTTGGCATGCACTGTAAAATAAATTTCGTTTTGAATTAAATTCTCAAAAAGTATACTTTTAAAAGCCATATTATTCTTTCTGATATTGCTGAGACAAAGATAAACTCCCATATTAATTTCTTTAAAAGTCAGTATTTGGCAAACAACATAAAAGAATAGGAAGATGACTTACCAAGGAGCTAGGTGACCTGGGTCCCACATACTCTTTGGGGTTTTAGGCAAGTTACTTATTCTAAATCTCAAATTTCCTCATCATAAAATCTAAAGACCTGAATTAGCTTAATGGTTCTTTAGAGGAAGAGGCATTAGAACTTGGTATTTCTGACTTGGTAGATGTGAGAGGGGAGTCTGGGTAAGTGTGACTTTACAATACTTCATGGGTGATCCTGATACATATTACTGGGTTAAGAACCAAAGGACTAAACCATTTCATGGGTCTTTGCAATTCTAAAACTCTACTTGTTATGTTCAATCAGTGGAATTTTAATAGCTCCCAGCTTTCATCATTATTCTCTTCTTAATGAATACTATTTTAGGCAAATCCAAGTAGTCTCTAGTTGTTATAATTCCAGGCCAGAGGCCTAAGGCTCAGCTCACTTGAGTCATTTCATTCTTGCCTTTCCCAGCTTCCCCTTTCCATCATTTCTTAATGAAGTGTATTTCAGGTAATAAAGAAGCTGTAATTATTACTAATATTGTTGTTGTGTAGTTGTTCAGTTGTGTCCGACTCTTTGTGACCCCATGGACTACAGCGCACCAGGCTTCCCTGTCCTTCACTATCTCCCCGAGTCTGCTCAAACATGTACATTGAGTCAGTGATGCCATCCAAACATCTTATCCTCTGTTGCCCCCTTCTCTTCCTGCCCTCCATCTTTCCCAACATCATGGTTTTTTTCTGTGAGTTGGCTCTTCACATCAGGTGGCCAAAGTAGTGGAGCTTCAGCTTCAGTCCTCCCAATGAATAATAATTTATTATTCTAAGTTATGAATAATAGCTTATAGTTACTGGTGTTTACCAGTTCTAAGGTATTAACTCATTTAAAACACATAATTCAATCTTCTGCCAATGCAAGAGACACAGGTTCAATTCTTAGGTCAGGAAGATTCCCCTGGAGAAAGGCAGAGCAACCCACTCCAGTATTCTTGCCTGGAAAATCCCATGGACAAAGGGGCCTGGTGGGCTCCATCTACGGGGTTACAAAAGAATCAGATACAACTTAGTAACTAAAACAATTCGATCCTCACAACCACTCTGTGAGGTAGGAACTTAGTATTATCATCTGTATATCATGGGTGGGAGAACTGAGGTACAGAAAGTAATCGGCCCAAAATCACAGAGCAGGGACCTAGGGAAGCTGGGTTGTAGAGTCTGAATTCTTAACCATGCTGCCACTCAATAAACAAGTGTATGTACAAACATACACATTGCTGTTGCCCATTCATGCAGCACTGCTTTCCCTCCTACTTCAGGGGGGAAAGGGAGTGTGTTCTTAGAAATTTGTGGGATCAGAAATGATGGAAAGGGGAAGCTGGGAAAGGCAAGAATGAAATGAATCAAGTGAGCTGAGCCTTAGGCCTCTGGCCCCAAGTTACAACTGGAGACTACTTGGATTTGACTCTAAAAGGTTAAGTATCGTAGTAGTGATTTCCCTTCCATTATCATTTCATTCCATAATGTTTGAGACTGTTCTCTTTGACTATTCAAATACTAATTTTAAAAACATTAAAACTTTACCTTATTGGATAGACAAGACCCCAAACTATAAAGTAAAACAGGAAAGTAAGCACAAAAGCTAAATTAGAGAATCAGAGAGAGGTTAATGTAGTTGAAATAATTCAGCTTAATACTACTTTTGAGTATACAAAGAATTTATAATATTGTATCTTGGTTTATGAAGCGTGAGGTTCAGATGGGTAGAGACTAATACATTATAAAGAAAACTTTCTCTTCCCAATAGTATGGATAGAGAATGATCTAGCCAGGATTGGAGGTCCTGAATTTAGTGTTACTGACAAAGTGACAATTCAGCGTTACCAACAAAGGTGAACTTATTGCACTGACAAGTCTGTCTAGTCAAAGCTATGGTTTTTTCAGTAGTCATGTATGGATGTGAGAGTTGAACACATAAAGAAGGCTGAGCACCGAAGAACTGATGCTTTTGAATTGTGGTGCTGGAGAAGACTCTTGAGAGTCCCTTGGATTACAAGGAGATCAAACCAGTCAATCCTAAAGGAAATCAGTCCTGAATATTCATTGGAAGGACTGATGCTGAAGCTGAAACTCCAATACTTTGGAAACCTGATGCAAAGAACTGACTCACTGGAAAAGACCCTGATGCTGGGAAAGATTGAAGGCAGGAGGAGAAGGGGATGACAGAGGACGAGATGGTTGGATGGCATCACCAAGTCGATGGATATGAGTTTGAACAAGCTCTGGGAGTTGATGATGGACAGGGAAGCCTGGCATGCTGCGGTCCATGGGATCGCAAAGAGTCGGACATGACTGAGCGACAGAACTGAACTGCCAATACGCACAGCAGTTATTTTTCTCTATCTGGGTGCACTCAGCAAGCTGGGAGCAGACACCTAGTTAAACTGGTGTTTTCCCAGGTGATACCAAGGCAACATAGCAAAGGAGACGTGTTTCCTGGCAAGAGTGATAATTTAAAACAGAATGCAGCAGGAGACAAAAGAAGTGAAGGCAGGAGAAGGCTGATAGGGAGAAAGAAGTGAAGTCTCTGGAATGGAGTTCCCAACTCAGAGAAACCTGAGAAGGTAGAGGCTGCAGCGGAGTTGGGAAGGGCACTGGAAATGAGACGTCAGGGAACTGAGAATTGCCGTACTGGGAGTAACTGAGACAGCAAGTTAGGATGAAAGTTCTGGCCAGATGTGAAGTCTGTATTTCTGAAGTCAGAGGAGAAACATATTGGGTGTATGACGAGATTCTCAATGTGGCAACAGAAGTGAGAGGCTGAAGATCACATCAAGGAACTCTGAGGTTGGTGCTAGGAAGCTGTCTCTTTGGGTAATGAATTTACTCAGGATGAGGGCAGGAATGCAGGTAAAGAGGAAGATGTAGCCAAGTGTCATGGTCATTAATTAAGTTTTGAAAGACCCTGGATATGCTTAGTACAGGGGACTGGATATTCTAGAAAGGTATCTTTCTCCCTTATTTATATGAGTTTTCAGTCTAGAACAATTCATATTGATGCAGAAGCAGCAGCTTAAGAAAAATGAGTAATGTTTCCCCTCATTCTTAAGACTTATCTTTGCTGTACTTTTTAAACTTGGCAAGAACTTCTGCTTCACATTTTAAAAAACATTCAGCTGTGCTGAGTGTTAGCTGCAGCATGCGTGGTCTTCAATCTTAGCTGTGGCATGTGGGATCTGGTTCCCCAACCAGGAATCGAACCCAGAGCCCTGCATCGAGAGAGTGGAGTCTCAGTGGATCATCTGGGAAGTCCCATATTTTTATCCTAAGTCTAGGTCTGCTAAAGTCAAATGGAAAATGAAATTACTTGCTAGTTTAGGCAAAAGAAAAAAACAAAAACAAAAACACCTCAGTTCCCTGCTTCATAAATTTGTGGAAGTAAATGTTTTAAAAACAAATAACAACTCAACTGCCCTAGTTCTGGTTTGAAAACATCTGGTGAGACCACTGGGTAGTTTCCCACTACTCTTTAAAAAAATATATTTTTTTAAAGATATAAACACATACACACAAAGGTTTGTTACAATCTTGAAGGAAGAGGTTGGCATGTTATTTACTGACAGGCTGACCCGTACACAAACAACCCCTGCCTTCAACAAGCTGAAATTACTGTTACTGATGCCTTCAGAATATTGTCTGCTTCAGAGACCAGCAAGTTTTGTCCAAGTCATACAGAAGTGGCTATACTGGACACCATTTTGTCAGCAAATGGTGCAATGCAGAGGGCAGGGGAAAATTATTTCTGCAGTACCAACCATATGTGTGATACCATGCAAGGAAAAAAAGGAAAGGTCAAAATGTCAAGAAACCTACAATTTATTGGTCAATTATATAATACTTTAGCACAGAGCTAGGTCTTACATTTTTTGAATCACCCTCAGCATTTAACACAGGACTTTATAGATATCAACAAGAAGTTAACAAAAAGTTAAAACAATACAAAATGCTTAGAAGAAATAAAATACATGCTTAATATAGGTGACCAGGAGAAAACAGCTAAGCTTGTGTCATTCATTACTACCTATGAAAAATTTTGCTTCTAATTTTAAGCATGTACTGACACAGGAAGGTCCCTATTGTTACCCTTACTTTTACCCAGGTAACTCCTCTTCCTCCTTAAATATTAACTTAGAGTCATATTCCTCAAGAAAGTCTTTATCCTTCTCTATAGACTAAGTTGGACAGTTTTGCCATGTGAGAATGGCACTCTGTTCTTTTGAAGTATTTGGTCATCTCAAATGATCTGTTTAATAGCTGTCTTTTCCACTAGACCAGGGATCAGTAAACAATAGCTCATGGATCAAATCCAGCCCTGCTACCTGTTTTTTAAATAAAGTTTTATTGGAATTCACTCTTTCATATATGTGTGATTCATGATTGTTTTTGAGTTTCTGTATCAAAGTTGAATAGTTTGTGAGAGAGACCACATGGCCTGAAAAACCTAAAATTTATCTGTCCCTTTATAGAAAAAATTTTCTAAACCCTGCACTAGACTATAAGAATGAAGGTTGAAATCATGCCTGTCACTTTCACTTCTATATTCCTAGCACCTAGCATAATAACTGGCACCTAAGTATTTTTGGACTAATTTCAACCTCAAGCTTTAACCCATTTTATCAGTGATAACACATGAGATCACATTAATTGGCCTGTGTTTATAACAGCATTATAATCACTGCTTATCCAGATAATGATTGTAGTATTCTCTAGTTGGGGTCGGGGGGAACAAAAATTAAATAATACACAAATGAATGGGTTATTGCAACCAGAGGTAAGTGCTATGGAAAAGAAAAAAAAACAACAACGCAGTACAATTAGAGTGTGTAACAGAGAAACATAATCAAATACAGACTTTGGGAAGCCCTCCATAAGTGACCTTTGACCTGAAATTTAAAGAGTAAACTAACTAGGGAAAAGAGGTGGAGAGTGGAAGAACAAACCAGGCAGAAAGAAAATCACATACAGTTCTCTCTTCTTTGGAGAGGAAGAACATGGCATGTATGGAGAACTGATGCTCTTGTCAAATAATAAACAGTAAATTCCTGCAAAGTTAAGAGTAGGATCCAAAATGGAGCTAATCACTGTGATATTTATAACATAAAATTTGAAACATTCTGTTACTGGCCAACAGTAGGAAAATGGAAGCTATTGTACGTCCATGGCACAGTGTATTCTGCATCCATTAGAATAATGTATACAAAGGATTCTCATTTGCATGGGAAATGTTTCTGCCTCAATGTAAAGCAAAAAAAGAACCCAAGAGATTATTTCCATTATGTAAAGTATTTATTGAAAAATTTTCTAGGGAAAAAATAGACTAAAATGTTAATCATAACTGCCTTTGGGTGGGATTAAATGTCCTATATTTTATGGTTTTTCATATTTTCTTTCCTGTGCATTTCAAATCTTTAAGATTAGAGAAACATATTTTACTGAAATAAGGAAACACAAGTGTTGGTCTGTGACCTACACATCTGACAGTAAATAGGCTCTCCTGGCTCCTGGAAAGGGGATGTAAATTGAGGATCAAAAACAATTATTAGTGGAAGTTCTCCTGGAGTGTGATTTAAGCTGTGCAGTGGGGACTTTGAGGCCAGGGAAAACTACCCTGAGATATGTCTACAGACACTTGCTTGTAAGATTTTGTATTTTGATTATTTAAACTGAAAACTTAAACTAACCTTACTTATTATATGGGTTTGGTTTCTTCTGGCCTAGGCATAATCCATTGGAAATGCCCCAATATTAGTTCTGGATATGTAATTTAGATGAGGGTCCTGGAGAGCACAAGCGTAAGTTCTAATATTACTCTATTCTGAAAGCTTCTTTTCGTTTCTCAAACATCTTTAATTTATAGGCTCATTGGTCTCTCCCTTAAAACCACTACTACTAATTTATGGAAGTAGGAGAGTTCAAAGTTGTTTTCTGAAAGTTTTGTTTCTCCCTGTGACTGAGTAGATTAACTGGTTAAAAAGATAAGAACAGAGAGAAATTCAGCTCTCACCACAATGATTAATTTTACTGTCCTTCAGTTTTTTTTTTAAAAGAAGACATAAAACTCCATTCTTTTAGTAAAAAAATATTTTATTAATCATTCAGGCAATACATATTTATGTGCCTATCTTATACCCAGATGGCTGCTGTGAATAAATTGGGGAAAACCTGCATGAAGTCTTTCTGAGAGCAAGCAGTCAATGGCAATTGCCTCCAGAGTTTGCCAAATATATTTACTTAGGTCTTTTAAATCCCTTCCGGGAGGAAATGAGTTTCTTTTCCATCATGGTTTCATAGAGGCCAGACACTGTATGAAGGACTGAGTAAAAATTTCCCTTAGAAAAGATCAACTACCATTTATATGCAAGTGACACATAAAATTCACTGGTCCCCTTTAAATTTTCATTTCCAAATGTTTGCTTCATCACCAAGGTCATTTGTATTATTTTTCTGACAATGGGAAAAAAAGATCACCATAATTCTGCTCTCCCAGGTATGAGAATTTTGAAATCTTTTTAACTCAACTCTGTATTTTGCTCTGCTTGAGAATCCAAAGCAAAAATTGCACGTGACCTTTCCTAGATCTGTAATGATCATGGTTCCTAGCTGCAGACAGCAGAGTCCACTCCAGGAGTTCAGTAGAGAGAAGTAACTCCTCTTTGGGGGCATTTAGAAATATATGGGGGCATTTTTATCACAGTGGAATGTAGTGCCCAGGGGTCAGGGATGTTAAATATCCTGTACAATAAAGAATTGTTTCATCCAAAATATCAGGAGAACCCCCCTTGAGAAACACTGAGCTCAGGGTCAACTTCATGGGCATGCAAACTGTGCAGTCATACAGGGTCCACTGCTTGATTTAGTGCTCTGCAGTTACCATGCTGAGAATCTTAATACTTTTATGTTTGAATGTCTGTTTTATAAAAGAAGTCAGTGGTACAATGGATCATACAGGCAAGTAGGGGAGGCAACCTGTTTGTCTTTTTCCTTATACCCAGTTTGCATACATCAGTATAATGCCTCACAAGGATTATGATGAACTTAAGTAGTACAGGAACTCAGAGAGTTACAAAGTGGCTACAAGGCAAGCATGTTAAATCAGTGACTGATTTAGTGGAGGCACTGACAGTTCTAAGAGGCAAAGCTTTCCATTTCAACCAGAAGTTGTGTCAGGTACAGAAAAAAGACAGTGGCATCCTAAGACACACATGTGACCAAATAACTATCATATCCTTTCTTGTGTGTGTTACTTTCCTGTATGACTATTTTCACTGAAAATGATGACACAAAAGGAAGGGGAAAGGTAGGGCAACCCATAGTTCCTTTCAGCTCAGTCCTTCCTTACTCAGGTTGATAGGCTGTGCTCATATCAAGAAGGGAAAGAAAAACAGCTGAGTCGGTTGTATGCAGTATTTACACTGCTCTGAAAAGCACAAAATACACCCTTGTGGGATGTACAAACTACAAAATATGAACTGTGTAATTTTGGTGATTTCGTGTATGAGTTAAACGCTCTTATATTTGCATCTATAAATGGCACTGCACAATTACAGATAAATGATAAAATTCATCCTAATAATCTAAAATTCTAATTTTTCTATACTCAGAATGACATTAAAATACAAATTAAAAAAACAGCACGACAAGTTGAGGAAGAGATGACAGAAGAAAGAAAAAGCCTTATATTTTCAGTACATGTAATGGCAATTTTTTTCCTGCTTTGTGAACAGGGGCCCTACATTTTTCATTTTGCTCTGGGCTCAACAAACTGTGTAGCTGACTGTGACTGAGCTAGTTTAAGCAGCAAGGGATTAAAGGATAGTACTTAGCTCATAGATCTCTGAGAGGACCAGACAATCAGGCTTGGATAATACATCGCTAGAAACAACATCCAGAAAAAAACTACACCAGGAAGAACATTCATCCCACATCACATTGCCATTCTAGCAGAAACCCACCGTAGCACCACTTGCCACAGCACCTATGACTCCCAAAACGGATGCCAGAATTCCTCCTCAGCTACTCAGAAGAATCAGACACCTCCGCCATGGTGTTTGCCAGAAAATCCCATTGCCCTTAGTGCAGTTGAGGCATTGTGTTGCTCATTTTCAGGTCTATGTCTCCAATGGGCACATCTGATTGCTGTAAACTAGGTCGCGTGGAGTGAAAGGCAAAGCTAGCTGGTAATCGTCAGCTTCTTCTCCAACTAACTCCCCATTCAGTGAAACCACTTTGATAGCTTGGGAGTATTCACACAATGAAAATTGGTCAGTACTAGAAATCAGGGTCTTTCCCCTCCTCCAGCCATCCTTAATGACTTACCAGCACACCACTTATCCATGCCAGTACTCCAGTTGCAAGGCAGTGTTGAAACAGTATTTTACAATTTTCTAACTTCTAAAGTACAGAAAAGCAAGCTAGAAGGGGGTTGGATAAGTGTTGAGTAAGCCATCTTATAATATCTGCCAAAAAATTATGGTATCCATTGCCTTCTGTTCTAGATTATAAATTGCTAAGAGGCAGACGCTAATAGACATTGAACAGTATTAGTATAGAAGGCTGAGCAGGCTTTTACTAAAGGCATGACATGATGAAGCATAGGTCAGTGAACTATAAGAGATGATCAAATGTTCATTGATATGACTGTAATACATTTCTGTGATGCTAGACTATAAAACCTCTAAGAGCAGGAAACATGTCTGCTTTGTTTCTCACTGTATCTCAAATCATTTGGCAAATAGTCACTTAACAGTAACAACTAAAAAAGATGCTTTACGGTTATTGAGTATAGAGTTCAATTTTGGCATTTCTCATATTGTATGTAGGTAAGAGTTCCAAATGATTTTACTGTTTTCAGATGAGTTAAATGTCTGGACATCAAAGTTTATTTTGATACTTTCACATACATTATCTCATATAATATCCCATAAAAGTTAAAACAGGAATTATTCTCCATTTCATAGATGAGGAAAGAACCCCCCAAAACAGTTATCTTTCCAAACTCATTTACCTAGTAAATGATGGTTTTTCATTCTCTAACTCAAGAGTCCAGAGCTCTTTCTTACCTCTAAAGAATATATTTATAAAACACATTTGACAGTGATTAGTCAGGGAAGTATTGTCAGGTTTTCAATCTGACCATTAATTTAATTACATGCAACTGGACACAATATCCTAATTTCATGCTGCAAATGTTTATCTTCAAGAGTGAACATTCCTTCCTTGGAGTTCTAGAAGGATCTGAATGGTGATTGCAACTGCCTTTTCTTAAAGTAAATGATGTTGATTTAAGAGGTAGGAGGAAAGAAACCATTTTCTAGAAATAGCTAATCTGTGAATTTGATGGTTGCTAATTGTTTAGTCACTAAATTGTGTTCAACTCCTGTGACCCATGGACTGTAGCCCACCAGGCTCCTCTGTCCATGGCATTTCCCAGGCAAGAACACTTTTACCTTTTTCTAGTTAGGAATAGTATAAATGTTATGGATTTACTAGATTGTAATATAGTACAGGCATTCATGATTTTATATTACTGAAGAACCACAACAGTGGTGGGTGGAGTCGCTAACAATACAGATTTCCAGGTCCCATTCCTCAAAAATGTGATTTAGTAAGGGCCAAGCTATTAAATCTTTTTTCAAAATATTAAATTTTAAATAACACTCTAGTGACATAGAATACTGTGAGAATCACTGGTACTGTGCATCTGATATTCAGTTTGTACAAGATATTTTTCCAGAAAATGCATTTTGTATGGTAGTCCTTTTTTAAAATCACTTCCATTGCCTTCTAAAACTTAAATCAACTTAAGAGATTTTGCCTCTTAAAATACTAGGTAATTTTCTGGATATTAGCAGAAATCTTGCAAGATATGTTTATAATCATGCTCTCAGGTTGAAAGCCCAGGCTAATTTGATGTGGTAATCAGTCTCCAATTCCCTGGAGCACAGATTCTTATTAGCATTGTATGTCATGGAATTTATAGACAGCTTACCAGTGCTCTGTCCCTTTGAGCTTTCTGGTTTTCCTACTTTGAGAACCACAGTATTTCCAAATGAGGATCTCTCTCACAACACTTCAAATATATAGAAACCTATTAACCATTAAAATATACCTGGAAATACATGTGTGAAAGAATGATCTCTAATATGGATAGACTGAAAATGACTGTCCAAAGTCCTAATTCAGTGATATATTTCAAACTTGAAACCACGGTTTTTGCCGTCTACTGCTTAAATAATTTTGCTAGGAAGAAACTTACAAAATTTTAAGTGAAAACTCTCGTTTCACAGATGAGCAAACTGAGGCCTCGAAAAAAACCCAATTTGTCCAAGGTCACGCCCAGTGTTAGTGACCAAGTCAGACAAAAACCTAACGGTTCCACTATTATGGACAACCCAGCTGCATCGCTTACTACCCTCTTTTTTTCCCCCTCGCTTTCACAACCGCACCCCTCCTTTTTGGATGAAGTTGTTTTGTCTAACGGTCCTTCCCTTTTGCTTTCTGGCCTTAGGCTAGTAAACCCTCACACAAACCATTAATGAGTAACATTGGGAGTCCACATCTGATGCGCTGACTTTCATGGGCTTTTTTCTTTGGCCAAAAATTTCGCTGAAGGGCTCTTAATCCTACATTCCGCCGGGGAAGGGAGGGGAGGGAGGTCACTGGGAACTGACAAGTCCTTACATGTACAGGCGCGCGCCCGGGACGCAGCCTGCGGGCCCCGGGAGGAAACCAAGGAAGGATATACTACGGCGAGAGGGAAGCAAAGGGGCGGGAGAAAAACACCGCGGTGGGAAATCCCTGTGCACTGGATCTGCCAACCCCTGGCAAAGATGAGCAGAGCCGAGCGTGAATAAATCTCATTAAGCGGCCGGGTGCAGACACTGCAGAACGGCGGCGGAGGAGGGGGCCCGGCGTCTCGCACGTTCGGGAGGGAACGGCGGGGCGGCCCTTTTATAGGCCGAAGCCCGCGCTCGCGCGCCCCCGCCCCTCGCACCGCCCCTGGGCCACGCGCGAGGCCGCGGCGTTACCTGAGAAGGGCCGGCTGCGTCCGCCGCCCCCGCCTCCCGCGAGGCCGCAGCGGCACGAGATCTGCGCCTCGCCTTCCCCCCGCCCCGCTCCCGCGGGCGGGTTTTCTTACCTTGTAAGAGGCCGTTTCCGCGGCTGCCCCCGCCTTCTCTGCAGGATGTGAAATGGCGGTCGGCGAGGCGAGCGCGATAGCCGCGGCTCCGGCCGATCCCGCCTAGCCGCCAAAAAACGACCCTGAACACTGGCGCCCCCCTCCCCGCCGGGCCCTCTGAGCCCATCCATGACATCGGTGCTCCGCCGCCCCCTCCCTCCGCTGCCCCTCACCCCAGGTGGCCTTGCCCACCGGCCGAGTCATCGATTCCCCGTGCCCAGAGAGGGCCCGGATCTCCTACAGCCTCCGCCCTCGCGGCGTGCCCGGGGGCGGAGGGAGAAAACACTTACTCGGCCCCCCGCGTGGGTGTCCCGCTCGGGTGCCCGCCCCGCTCCCTCCCTTTCCCGCCGTGTCCCCTCCCCCAACTACTCTTGGCCCTCCCTTCGCCCCACACGCTCACACACACACAACCCCTTCTCCCCTCCCCCAGTGGTTGCGTCCGTGACATCATCATCATGGCAACAAGAGCTGCAGCCGGGGACCGAGGAGCCCGTGTAATTCCCGGCGGCGGCGGCAGTGGCGGTAGCACCAGCAGCAGCACCGACGAAAGCGCGAGGGCTTCTCCCCGGTCGCCCCTCGCCGGGTGCTCCTGAGGAGGCGGCGGCAGCAGTGCCCACGCCGCCCCGCCCGCCGCCGCGGCTCGCCGTGTCTGAGTGTGAGGGGAGGGGGCGCCGCCGCCGCCGCCGCCGCCGCTGCTGTGGGGCCGCCGCTGCGGAAGGAACCGCCGCTGCTGCTGCCGTTGCCAGGTCGCTAGTGAAGAGGAGGCGGCGGCGGCGGCGGCAAACATGTTTTCAGTGAGGATAGTGACTGCCGACTACTACATGGCCAGCCCGCTGCAGGGACTGGATATCTGCCAATCCCCCCTCACCCAGGCCCCTGTCAAGAAGGTGCCGGTGGTGCGAATCTTCGGAGCAACCCTGGCAGGTAAGCGGGCGCGGGGCGCGGGCGGGAGTGGCGGGCGCCCGGGCAGCTCTCCCCGCCGCGCACTCGCGCGCTCGCCGCCGGCGCCGGCCCTCTCGGCTGATCGCTGCTGCGTCTTCCCTCCCCCTTCGCCCTCTTTGCCTTTTCCTTCCCAGCATGACAAGAGGCGCAAAAATGTGGGTCCGCGCGAGCGTTCCGCCCCCTCCTCCCCCCATCCAACCCCAGGCGGGGAGGCGGCGGGCGCCGAGTGTTTACACTGCGTGCGGCGGTCGGGAGCCGGGTCCGCACACTCGGGGTCGCGCGGGCAGGCGGAGCGGGCGTCGCTCTCGCCCCGGAGGACGGGGTCAGGTGGCCGCGCCATGTCTTCCGTGAGCGGGCGCGCAGGGCCCCTCTCTGAGGTGGGTGACTGGTGGGACCTCGGACACCCTCTGCGTCTCCCAAGTGCCCCTTGATGGAAAGGGCTTGAGGAGTAGGAAGTGTCAGCTCTGTTGTCAGTCGCTCCTCGTCGCCTCTTCTCAGCAGCGCTCTCCTCTGCCCCTTCTGGAGATGCTGTTGGCTGAAGAGTGGCGCCTGGGGCCAGATAATCTTTCTCATTGAAGTGACCATGTGGTTCTGCTGTGAGGGCAGGTCGTAACTTAGAGCTTCAAGTAAAGCCTCGGAGTCTGGGGGCAGGGCTGCGCCCCCAGGTGCGTTGCTTTCAGGGAAGTGTGTATCCGCGGAAGTAGGAAATGCATGTTTATGTCGCCCAGTGTAAAACATCCCACTTAATAGCGTCAATTTCATAAGAACCACAGCTAAGCTCAGCAACGCAAACATTAAAGAAATGTCCCTATGCTGGGTTGTAGGATTGCATTTTAAATATACGTACGTTTAAGACAGTACGCTTTTTAATAGGCTGTTTTGTTTTCAAAAACTATTTTGAACAAGTGGGGTGGGGAGACAGAAGCTATGTTCTCAGAAGCTCTTGGGAATTTATGATAGTTTAAGTAGGGTAGTGGCCAGATTTGCAAGGTTTTAAATTGTTTTGCCTTTCTACACGCTTTGAACTGCCTGTGTGAAATAATGGAGCTGCCTCCTAGAAAGAGATGCTCTCTAGCTATGTACTGCCCTATGGGATTTTAGATAGCATTTCCCACTTGATGCTCCTTGCCCTAATCACCATTCATCTTATTACTAGTCAGTTTTCCTGTGGGCTATCAAGATAATAGCACTTTCCAAACTCAAGCACTCATTCTAAGCAGTTGTCTTTTAATGTGAATTCTCGTCGTTAAAAATTTCAGTGTTGTTAGTGAGATTTGATAGAATGATATTTGGTATTTCTTTTTAAAATAGTGACAAAGCTTTTGATGATACGGAGTTTTTAAGTTGGGGCATTTGAACGCTGTTAATTTGTTGAAAGTGTAACACTTGAAACTTAGAGGCTGGAGAATAGAGACAATAAAATGTTTTAAAGGATAGATTTTCTGCCCTTTTAAGTATAGTGGTGCTGTATTTATTTCTAATTGGAATTTCAGTGTAATATACTGTTGTTTTTTTTTTTCACTTCAGGTACAGAGGAAAAATAAGATAGTGATGTTGATATAACTCTGTTCAGCCACATTTTGAAATTATCAGGGGACATGCTAATACTGTGGCATATACTGGGTATTACAATTTATATGGTTTTGGTTACTTTTCTACACATAATTTTTTTTTTCCTACACTAGTCATTAAATATGTATCTGAGTGATTTGCAAGCTTTATTTTATAGGCAAGATTTGTTTATGGAAAAAATTTTCATATAAATTTTATTATAAAAAATTCTTAAAAAATAAAGAATATGGTATATTTTTGTTTCTCAGTATTAAAAAAAGACGTGAAAGAAATACTTCTTTCTTTCCTCTTGGCCATCTTACAGTAGATTACCAGCATCATTCCCCCTTTAAAAAAAACTGGATTTGAAAAAATACACCTTGAAATGTATAATGTAAATCAGAGTTTTTTGGTATATACATTGAAAGATATAAGACTTGATACAGCGAATTTCAAACTTTAAGTTGTAGGATTATTGAATTGAGTTTACTATAAAATTTGTGTTTCCTCAAAAGGTGAAAAATTTTGATGTCACTGGCATACATTTAGAGTTTACAGCTTTCAGAAATCAAGTCATCATTTCTAGCATGTAAAATTAATGTTAATAAGCATAAACAAAAACTATCCTATTATCTGCTTCTGAATTGTCTCCCCAAAGAAAACCAGTCCAGCCACCTAGTAAAATAAATTTTGAAAATAATATAAAAAAGAAGTCAATTTGGTTCTCTAGTTTGAATGCTAGAATTTTTAATGCAAACAGATTTATTGTTTGAAATCACAAACTGTTTATGTACTAATTAGTAAAATTAATGAAAAGTTGTAACACGGTAAATCTATGTTACAGACTCATAAAATTAAGTTTTTCCTATATAGTAGTTAATTTTGGGAGTCTTCTATTCCTTACGTTGGTTTGGAGAAAATATTTTTAAACTGAGTTTGCGTTTCAAGTGAAATTGTGAAAAATAGCAGCAGAAGAAATCTTCCAAATTAAGTGACCATTTCAGATGTACATTATAAAATTTTGAACCAATTCATTTATTAGAGTTTTACTAGTTCAGTTTTTCTATTATTGCATGAAAAGTATTTTTCTGCTTTAGAAAACAGTCCAGTAGACTTCCTATTGTCCTATGTTTTGAGGGCATATTTGAGTACTTTAAAAAATAAATTTAGTGTATTAGGTTTAAAAGCTCTCATATCTTAAGTTAGTGAAATTTGAAAAGGTATTTTAAAAACTGGTACATTCAGATTTGAATGGTTAATCCTGACTGATTTAATCCCTTGCTGGTTGAGGATATTGGTTCCTGAGAGAATCACTTAAATTTTCTATATGTAAGTGATGGAATTATTTTTAAAAACCCAAAAACATCTTTTGCTTTTCTTTCACTCATTTAAAAATGACTTGAAATTGTTTTGACATACAATGTATTGAGCAATTTAACAACTTTGGTAACTTGTTTTAGTGGAGGGAACCCAGGTCATACCTAACTACAATACAAGACAGCGTTTTTTATTTTTTCACTTAGATTTGAATATGAGTGTGAGTGCTCTGGGATTTCACTTCAAAATACTATAGCTTTACTATGAGGAACTGACTCAGGTGAATCTGGGAAGCTGCCCAGTTACCACATCCCAACTCTTGCTTATTAGGTGCCTGATGTAACTCACTTCATGTTGAGCTTAGACAGCTTTCTCAGTTTTCTCAGCATCAATTTAAAACAGAATTATCGTTTCAAAAGCTTCCCTGCTGAGATGCAGAGGAGGAGTAAATAGAAGAGTGTGAGCGAGAGGTTCACAAAGCAAGTAATTAAACAAAGTAGGCCAAACAGACTATAGAGGGAGCTGCTTGACTTGAAGAGTACTGTAAGGAACTCTGCCATCATCCCCCTACCCCGCGCCCAGTCTTCCTCCAGCTAGTGAATTATCAACAACTTAGATGATAAATAATTTCTCTAATAAAGTCTTGTTTGTTCATAGCCCTTTTTTTTTTTTTTTTTTGCTAAATCATTTAACAATATTTTAACATAACACAATGCCTATTGAATATAAATATTAGAAAGGTTTTTCAGGAGCACTACTGAGATGTAGTGTTTTACCACAAACAAAATTAGTCACTTTAGTATGTATCTGAAGCCCAAGTTCCAAATTTTATTGGGTTTCTTTGTTACGCTTGCCTTAAATAACCCGTAAGTTAATCAGAAGCTTATTAAAACAGGAGTCCTCTAAAATCTGTGGACACAGTGGAATCTTGTAATATGTGATTCAGTTCATTCAGTGAACACTTAATGAGAACTTAGTACATATATTGAGCTGTTTTTTAAACGAACAACTTATGAACAACTTTTACCTCCCACAAGCTCACAATGTAGGAGAGATGATAGACATGTAAACATAATTCAAACATAGTTTAATTGGAATATAAAAGAAATGTGTATAAGACAAAGTGAGGACTCAAAGAGGACGTGTTCAGTGACCACCTGGCAGGCCAAAAGGGGAGTCAGGGAAGGCTTCATGAAGGAAGTATGGATTAAGTCATTTTAAAGGAATTTCAAAAGAATTTTAAAATTCTAATAGAGGAACAGATACAAGGTAATTCACAAATGAAAATAAAACTGCTCTTAGCCCAATAGCTTGGCAATGCATAGCAGATCCTTGAAATGTTTTTTGACCCAATAATTTCAGTTTCAGGGATTTTGATCTACGAATGTAAATCTTTTGACAAAATCTGGTTATCTTTTGAATCCGTCTATTTCTTTCATTATCCATCACCACCCTAGTCTAAACTACTAGCGTTTTTGGATGCATTTACAACAATAGCCTCCTAATCTTGGCCTACCCCAATCTATTCTGTTCCCCTCTAATCTGTTTCCTACACTGTAATCGGAGAGATCTTTTCAAAATGCAAACCTTATTATATCCCCCTACTACTTGGTATGCTTCAATAGTTTTGCATTGCATTTAGGATAAGGACAAAGCTACATGTCTTATGTGGTGGTGTCTACTTCTCTTACAAGGTCTTGCACAGTTTGGCCCCTACCTCTCTATCTAGTCATGGCTTGAGCCATGTCCTTCTTGCCTTGTTCTTTATGTTCCAGCCATATTGACCTTATTTCAGTCCCTTATTCTTGCCATGCTCCTCCCACAGTGAGGCCTTTGAACCTGCTGTTCCCTCTGCCTAGAATGTTTTTCCTTTTCCTTCACCTAAACTCCAATTTATCTTTCCTCAGGGAAGCCTTCCCTACCATAGACTCTCAAAGCTTCATAAACTGTCCTTCATAACACTTGCTGTAGTTGTCATTTTTATATACATAGGAGACTAATGTTTGTTTTTCCCAGTTACCTCCATAAATGCTGGTAATGTGTTCATTTTTGCTCACCATTATACAGCCAATGGTTGCTTACCACAGTGCTTGAAATTCAAGCATTTGTTGCAAGAATTAATAAATAATAGATGATAGGCATAACAGGGAACAACCCCAAATGTTCAGCAACCGAGAAGTGGTTACATAAATTGAGCGTATTTAGTAGAATCTGTCATTAAAATCATGTTTTCATGATTATTGTATAATATAAAATAATACAGGAAAGTGCTATCAGTATATTATGTGAGAAAAATCAGTTTATGAAATAGTAATTTATTAAAAATGCACCGAAATATAAAGGTTGCTTATCTCTAGGAGGTGTAGTTTGTATTTTTCAGCTTGTCTGCAGAGAATATATTGATTTTATAATTTGGAAAAAATATATATACAAAATTAAGGAAAAACTATCAGAAATATGAGAAAAAGTCTTGAGTTTGATATTGGGCTCCCATATAAGTATCAACTAAAATATGTGATTGCATGATGAAAGTGTTAAATTTGATTATATAAATTCAGTTTAGGAACTGCAGAATTATTCTTATATTAAAGAAAGCCAATAATTTCTGGTTTTATTATACTTATTTATATGTAAATTGATTTTAATTTTAAAATCTTTTGCAGAGTAGCATGTCTTTGACACAGCAAAATGAAATAGCAATGAAATAGAGCAGAGGTCAGAAGTTGACTTGTGTGTAAGAACTTAAGTGTATGATAATGGATGTTACCTTTCCTATTAGTAGGGAAGAAGATTCTTTAATACTGAGTGTTGGAATACCTACTTAGTCATCTGGAAAAGTAAAAACTTGGCTTCCAGATGAGTCAGAAGATTTGAATGTAGAAACAAACAAAAAACATAAGATAATTATTTTAATCTAGGAATGGTGAAGGAGAAGGCAATGACACCCCACTCCAGTACTCTTGGCTGGAAAATCCCATGGGTGGAGGAGCATGGTAGGCTGCAGTCCATGGGGTCGCTAAGAGTCAGACACGACTGAGCGACTTCACTTTCACTTTTCACTTTGATGCATTGGAGAAGGAAATGGCAACCCACTCCAGTGTTCTTGCCTGGAGAATCCCAGGGACGGGGGAGCCTGGTGGGCTGCTGTCTCTGGGGTCGCACAGAGTCGGACACGACTAAAGTGACTTAGCAGTAGCAAGAATGGTGAAGGCCTTTCAAAGTATGATACACAACTGAAGCCAGATTGCTGAGTTTTACAATGTAAAGTAAAATTCTATATAGAAACAAAAATCATAAACTTAAAAGAGAAATAGACTGGTAGAGCTTATTTGTACACTTTCCACAAAAGACTAATTTCCTCAATATACAAAGAGCTCCTAGAAAATAATCCTATAGAAAAAGTGAACAAAGAGAATTCTTAGGAAAAGATGTGTGATTTTATTATAATGAAGATGTAAATTAAAACTACAATATACCTTTTATCCCTAATTAGGAAAGATTGATTATACAGTATAACCTGAGGAGGATGAGAGGAAGGGGAAATGGGCATTCTCACAATTGCTGGTGGGAATATAAAATGTTCATTTTCTATGGAAAACAATTTGGAAGTTGTTTTCAGAATTTAAGATGCATATATATTTTGGTAGTTCGTCTTTCTTTTTTGGAGGGAGGAGGGTTCTGCATTGCGCCCTTGTGGGAACTTACCCTACCATGAATTGAACCCAGGCCCCTGGAAGTACAGAGGTCTAACCAGTGGACTGCCAGCGAGTTTCTCCCCCTTGTTTTTTTATTCTTTCTTTTCTTTTTCATGTACATTTTGATCTAGCGACTTCATTCAAGGATTTTATTCTCTAAAAAATTTTATGTATGTGTCAGATGAGCATGTAAGAATATTTGTGGCAGCATTGTTTGTCATTGCAAAAGGTTGGAAATAACCTAAGCATGAATCAGTAGTGAAGTATTATGGTGTATCTCTTCAGTGGAATACTAGGCAAGTCCTTAAAGTGATGAGGCAGTACTATATGTACTGCTCTGGTGCCATGTCTCAGATATATATTAAAAGGAAAAAAAGCAAGATGCAAGGCTCCATATGTGGTATGCTACCATTTGTGTGGCTTAAAAATATATATATATACACATATATATAAATTAAATATTTATATGTAAATATAAATATATATTTATAAATAAATATGTTGTGTATATATATGTACACATATATCTGAAAGGATACATGAGAATTTTGCAACAGTGGTTGCCTCCAGTGAGGGTAACTGGTGGCCTACAGGACAAACTTGGGAATCTAATTTTTTTTTAAGTATACTCTTCAGTAACTTTTGGAGGTTTTTTGCCATGTGCGTGTGATACTTATTCAAAGTTCATTTTTTTAGATTATGTTGTGCTTGCAACAACTGGTAAGGAAGAACAAAAATACAAAGTCATAGTAGTCATAAATATTTAGTTGTCAAATGATTACTGCAGTACTGTTTAATTTTAGGTTATAGTAGAGGTCTTCTAACTCAGAGCTTCTGCTTGATGTTGTGTGGCTCTCTGGAGGTGGTAGACCCTAGTGGAGTGGAGTCTGAAGGCAGGCTGTGGGGCTCCTTAAGCAGATTGCATGATGAGCACAGCACAAGTGTGTTAGTCGCTCAGTCGTGTCTGACTCTTCGCGACCTCATAGACTGTAGCCCACCAGGCTCCCTTTGGGATTCTGTCCATGGGATTTTCCAGGTGAGAATACTGGAGTGGTGTTGTCATTCCCTTCTTCAGGGGATCTTCCCAATCCAGAAATTGAACCTGGGTCTCCTACATTGCAGGCAGATTCTTTACCATCTGAGCCACCAAGGAAGCCCCATGATGAGCACAACCAGCAGTTATTGCTCCATTTGGTATTTTAAGTACGTTAAAGAAAGTGCTTTACCATTGATATACTTGAAATCTGCTTCAGCCAACCAGAGACTGTAGCTGCCTCTTATGGAGAAGGGATCATGAAACTTACTGGAGTTTGTACTCTGGGTGCTTGAGAGAGCATCATCTGATGATGAAAGGACAGGGTGGCAGGATGTTGCTCTGGGGCCTAGCTCTTAGCCTGTCCTTTGCCTGTATTGGATCCTCTTAGCCATTTTCTGATGTGCCATGTAGCTTGCTGCAAGGTGACTGCCTAATAGCATATGTATGTTCTGCAAAAATTAAGCATCATTGTTATTTTGAAATGTTCCTAATGTGGAAAAGGTTGGATTTGAAATCCATTCATATTGCTACAAGCTTTGTTTAATTTTTTTTTAATTTGTTTAATTTTCTTTCACAATTATATAAAGAAAACATAATTTTTTTTCATCAAGCACAATGTTGATGCCTCCAAAAGACTTATTATTGGCTATTGTGCTAAATGAATATTATTTACAATGTGAAAGGGGTTGGAAAACACTGTTCTGGTGAAATTCTTTGATTTTATTTAAAGAAAACTGATGTCTAGATAGATTAACTCAAGGATTTGTCCAGTGTCCTGTATCCTATAATTGGTTGGTGTGGGGCTGGGTCTAAAAACTGGGGATTTTAACTCTCAGCCCTTACTACCTCACACTGTCTCCCCACGTCTGAGAATTGGAAAGACCTTGGTTATAATTGAAAGACAAACATACAGAAGTTTAGAGGAATTGATTAAAAAAAAAAGCATGTACACAGTTTAGAGGGCCTACTGTGTTCAATAGTGTTTACACTCTTCCCGTAGAATAGGTTGTAGCTGGATTTGTTTTGTGATTATTGTAGCTCTCTCTTAAAAAAAAAAAAATGTCTATAACATATATGTCTATAGATTAGTCTATAACAAGAATTTAGGACAGATATAAACAAAAATTGATACTAGAATTGTATGTATATAGTTTTCCAAAGGAAAAGGCAATGGATCAGGGGACCTTTCAGAGTTCCTCTGGTACTGTACTTAAACATTTTCTGGTCTTACTTTTGATTTGATTAGAATTTGTTCAATTAAAAATGAGTGGAAAATGAGTTTCTAAGTAGGTTGGGTTTAAGTAGTTTTCAGAGGATGTTGCCATTAGCCTTATATATTTTCGAGAAATACTTGGAAACTTACTAAGATATGGAACATGGGATGGTGTATGTCACTTTGGTACCTGACTGCCTTTTTAGTACCACAGTGATTCTGAATGAGAGAGGAAATAAATAATGGGAGTTGAGGTATAGTAAACTGTGGATAAAACTGTGTTAACTTAGAGTTTCCAGATAGGGCAGGAGTAGGTGTCTTAGGCAATTTAAAGGAAAATTCTTCACTGTCTGGACATAAAGTAGGTGCATTTTGAGGCTAAAACAAATTATAAGTAAAACCCTCTTAATGACAGTCTGTGTAACCTTTTGGTGTGTGGTTGGGTGGGGTATTTTTTGTTTTTATTTTTTGTCATTTTTAAAGTTTTCCAGATGACCCGTGTTTTTTCCAGTTCTTGGTAGATTTTTAAGTATTTCGTTTTTAAGTGAAAAATATTTTGTTGCTTAATTAGTATTGGCAAACTGGACTGTTTTCTGCAGCAGAAATTGAATATATGCCTAACAGTGTAAATTTGGAGAAAAAAGGGCAGTAATTGTCTTTGGAAAATTTAAGGGTTTTTTGGTCCAATTCTATTTTCTTTTTAGATGATAGCTGTGGGAAGTACCAAGATTTTGAGGTCAGTTTCCTTGGGGACAGTTATTTAATTTTCTTTGGGTTAAGAGAACATTTACTATATAAATGATTCAAAGAATTTAAAAAAGCGTGTTACCTCAAAAATGCTTGTGTAATATATAACAGTTTAACAACAGTTTTCTATTTTTCTTCTATTTATTATAATTACCAAGGAAGTATAACAAGAATTAAAAGAACTATCTTATTTTGCATATATATTTATACTTCAAAGTAAATTTATATATTAAATTAGTTATTGTTTGAGATGGTGAAATGAAAGACTCTGTAAGTAAGAATACATGTTGATATGTGAAAAAAAATGTGAAGTTAAAACATGTTGGCATACTCCTAGTTTCTCAGAACAAGAAAATGACTAATCTAAATTTCATTTCAGAATAAAAACCAAGACAAGCCACATAAAAGCAACCTAAAAATTAATCTGTCATCATATTATTTGTTTTAAAACTATGGAATAAAATATCTGAGGAAGATTTCTCTCAAAATTGTTTTTCTCAATTTCAAGTAAGTAATTTATTTTGGTTGATATATTGGGGATGAGGGGAGGTGGGAGTGAACCTTGGCATTGAAGTTTATAAATCTACTCATCCTTAAAGTAACAACTCAAAGATTAACCACTTTAAAGCCTCTGTGACTCCTTTGCCCATTCCCAAAAGATCCTCTTTGGTTTCCCACAGTCCTAGCCTCCTTTCACATTGCTGATAAAGGACTGACTACACTGAGTGTTGTATTTGTCTGTAGGAATAGTTATATGGCACTACCCTCGTGTTCCTCCTGCCCCACACCCCTATTCCAGGACCCTACTGCTGCTGAGAAACCCTGGACAAGTTATTTTATTTCTGTGAGCCTTAATTTCCTCCTCTGTAAAAAGAGTTTTAATAATTTCTACCTCACTGGATGATTATGATTAAATACTAGTAACCAGCAGCTGTCTGGCATATATAGTAACATAACTATTACTTTCTTTCTAACCCTTCTAAGTACTTCTTTCTTTTCTAACCCTTTTAAGTACTCTTGCCTGGAAAATCACATGGACAGAGGAGCCTGGTAGGCTGCAGTCCATGGGGTCGCTAAGAGTCAGCCACACTGAGCGACTTCACTTTCACTTTTCCCTTTCACGCATTGGAGGAGGAGATGGCAGCCCGCTCCAGTGTTCTTGCCTGGAGAATCCCAGGGACAGGGGAGCCTGGTGGGCTGCCGTCTATGGGGTCGCACAGAGTTGGACACGACTGAAGCGACTCAGCAGCAGCCCTTCTAAGTCTGGAATCTGCCACATTACTAGGTGTATACCAGGTGCTCTTTAAATTGAGTTGAGTTGGAATGAAAAATGGAATTTTTGTAGCATTTATTCATTCCTCACAATAGGACAGACTAAACTACCTGTACATTGTGGTATAAGGCTTTTTCCAGTTGGTCATTGACTCACATGTCTAAAGTCTAGCTGATTACCAGTTTAAAACACTTGAAAAATTGTCTTTTTTTTTTTTTTTTTTAGTACCCTACCTAGGCTTGATTTTTCTTTTTAAAATTGTTGATGTATACATATATAGACAGAAAGCTATCCAGGCCTGATCTTGCCCTGAAAAAGGGCAGTGTTAAGCCGTTGATCAAGGAGTGTAACTACAGTTTTCCAATATTGCAGTTTAAGTGAAGTGTATTTGTTATGAAAGAGCCTTATTTTCTAAAGTCTTCTTTTTTTGCTGTTTTAAATGGTAGCAGAATGAGTTGGAGGTGTCTGTGCCAGAGGTCATTGCAAAGGCAAAAGTAGGAACTATTGCTCCCTTTTTTTTTTTTGCCTTTTCTGAATTTGTAACACACACGCAAATTGAAACCTTTGGTTTTTAAACCCATTTAGAATTGTGAAATGTGGACCAAATGAATTTGTTGTTGTTTGGAGTTTCAGTTTTCTTAATTAAAAAACAAAAAACAAAAAACCCCACAACATTCCCAGGTTTTGTTTTGCTTTTTTATAAGATTGTCTTTTTTTTTTAATGAAGTCTTTAGGAAAATTTTTCAAATTAATTTTGATGTATCACACTTTGGTTGATGATGCTTAGTGGTTATAAAATAGAAGCCAAGTTAGTCAAAAGACCTTAAGTTTACATCATTTTACTAACAGAAGTTATAGATCATTTATTGAGCCCTTACTGTATGTCTTATTCTAAGTGTTTTAATTTTCACAACTCTGTAAAATAAGTACTTTTATCCCCATTTTACAGTTGAGGAAATGCATGAAGAGGTTAACTAACTTTTGCTTGAAGTTATTCAGCTTATCTTTACTTCATAGCATGTGAGAACTAAAATGAGAGACTATGTACTAGATCATTAGCTGCAGAAACAGAAGAAGCAGGGAAGCAAAATCTGAGATATATGTCTCCTAATACTTCCAGAATCTGATAATAGCCATTATTAAGACATTGATCATGAATGTTTTCTTATTCACTAATTTTTTTTTGTATTAAATATACCCTGCAACTTTGTACTGACCCTGTTCTTCCTGAGCAATATTAATGTCTTCTTTCAAATTCATTTTCCCATTTGGACTGAATTACTTTGTTTTTATGTATATGTGTTTATAAGGTGATTGTAGGGCTTTACTATAATATCAATCTGATATAAAAATATTTTTATAAATTAATTAAATAGTATATGAATATGCTCTTGTGAAATTTAAAAAGCAGAAAACAGGTAAAGCAAAAATTTTCTTTGACCACCAATTCTATTCACCTCCCCACTGGTATCGATTTTTATATAACAAAACTCCCCAAAAATTTAGTGTATAAAACAATAGCCATTTGTTAGCCCATCATTCTGGCATGGGCTCAGTTCAGCAATTCTGCTCCTGCTTCTGGCTGGGCTTACTTATGTGGCTGGGTCAGCCAAGTGGTCATCTGGAAGCTATTTGGCCTAGAATGGTGTCACTCATAGTCTGGATATTGGTGCTAGAGTGATGGAGATCCATGTGTTTCCAGCAGCTAGCCTTCAGATCATGTAGCCAGGACCAGAGTTGATGCAGGAGGAGTTTCCTAACTGTGTGACTCACTAGGGGACCATTACTGCTAAACTGCGCTATACCTCTGTTGCTTGCTGACTCATTTTTCAGGAAACATTTGTCAGTGTACAGTGCCTTGTTCTTGAAAAAGTATAGTGTTTAAGCAATTAATTTACCAATTCAGATAAATTTAGTTAATTTTTTATTCTCACTTGTTTTACACCATTCTGATCATCCCTCAGCATCATTCTTGGTCCCATTCACCCAGAAAATTTAATTAAACACCCACTAAGTGCACAATAAGCTGTCATGAGGCAAGCTCAGATGAAGCAGTACTGTTGTCAGTATTGCTACTTTATCATCCAAGTTTCATAAACTTATCTACCTGTCTGTTTCATTTTGTGAACAATATTCTATAAAAGTGGATAACTACAATAGTATTTTTTTTAATGACCAACAGCTCACACCAGGCTGAATATATCTTGTGTACTACATTTTTAAAAATGTCTTAGAAAGATAGTCCCAGTAAGAAAAACTATAATACAAAGGTGGTTTCTGTGTTAATAGTTTCCCACCAGCAATAATGAGACTTTTTCCATATTTTCACCAAGGTTATGGTCTCAGATATTTTTATCTTTATCAGTCTAATAGATAAAACATATGGATCTCAGTGTAGTTTTAATTTACATTCTTTTATTATAAGTGAGATTGAGTGTCCTTCCATATATTTGAGAATCATTTGTATTTCCTTTTCAGGGTACTACTCGTTTATCTTTTACCCACTTTTCTATTGTGAGTCTTGGTCTTTGGATTGTTGATTCCAAGGAGCTCTTCATATATTGGGAAAATTGGTCCCTATCTGTGAATTGAGTTACAAATATTTTTCCTAGTTTGTTTGTTCTTGTGGTAAATACATTTTATTTATTTTTTCATTTTATAAAAAAGTTTGTATCTTAAATGAGGCGTTTAGAACACATTTAGTTGAATCTTGGTTTAAGTTTTAGGTATGGGAATGGAAGAAAACTTACAGAACTTAGCTTTCAAAACTCTGACTTAAAATGAACAGTTTCAGAAGGATCCTATCTTCAGTACACTTCTTTCTCTTTAAAGTTTGGTTCTATCATGAGAACCGGTGCTTTTGACAGACCAGTCTAAGAAGTAGGATCATCCTTTGGAGGGTAATTTTTAGATGATTGAGTGTATAGCATAGGTGGAAAATACTTTTGTGTTATTACTTAGAATAAATTGTTCATAATGTTGCTTTGAGTCTTGTCTAGTACAGCGTGTATGTTTTTGTGTGTGTAATGTGTCCAGTATATACACACATACATATAGTGGTAGTGTTTCAAGTAATGCTCTCATATAACCCTTTATCTCTTTAGCCAGCTTTTACCTAATCAACTGTATAGTTATATGAGGGTGGCTACATTAGGCCAGCACTTTTCCAGTGGGCCACAAAGAAGAAAGACAGACAGACTGTGACCTTTTTTGAGAAAGCAAAATAATGCTGCTACCCATATACTAATAATATCCTAGATTTTTAATGAGGTTGTAAGGAGCTAGGAAGAGAATAGCAGAGCAGCATCTGACATTATGGAATACTTTGACTTTTTCTCTGGAGTTCTATATAAAAGTGAATTAAAAAACTGCAAGGCTGAAGAGATTAGCGTGTTTTAAGTCATTTAATGTAGTTTTTAAAAGTTTTTAAAATTGGCAAACCTTCTTCATAATAGTTTTACCCAGGAGCATCAAAAAAGCAAAAGCAAACAGGAGTCCTTAAGTAATTTATAGTGGGAAATGGTAGAAAACCAGTTTTTGCCATGCTTTAGATACTTCTTAATTTTTCAAAGTTGTTGAGGTATTCTTTAGGGTCTATAATATTTTCAGTATCTTTATAAGTGTTTTGTTGCAAAGTTTTCTATTTATTTGATACCAAATTGTTGCCCTACTATTATTTCCGTGATTAATTCTTTTTTTTTTAAATTCTAGTATTTCTGAGGTTAATACACCTCACACTGTGTACATTTAACACAGCTATTTTTCTTCTCCTGAAAAGCTGGTACTAAACTGATGGTACATCTTACAACAGATGACTTCCTGAAGAAAATGTGACATTTCATAATTGGTTTTCATTCTCTACTTAATTTTAATCTAATAGGTCATGAAACTTTCCCACTTTATTTTGTTCTTTGTTTTTTCCTCGCATCTCTATTTTAACTTTTGTATATTTTGATGTTATTTGGCACATAAAGCTTTATAAATATATGTCTTATATAACTACTTTTCAAACTAATTGTGGTGAAGAATCTCTTTTTTTCTGATACTTATTTAAAATACACTAAAAGTAAGTACTAGAAAAACGAAATGAGAAAGAAAACCCAACAAGCAAAATACAAGCTCCCTTTTTTTAATGATTATTAAACAGGTATAGAATTCCCCTGTCAAACTACTAAAAGAGTTTCTAGTTTGATACTTATCTTGTTGCAAACCTATAATAAACAGTTCATTCATAGACTGCATTTGAATAGCATTATAGATAATTTTTTAAAATCAGTCTAAACTCTTTGGTTTCTGTTTTTTGCAGCATAGACTCTGTTTTATGTGTTTTATTAAGAAGCATGATGCAGTAAGCATTTTAAAAAGCATATATACAGAATTGTAGCTTTAATTACAAAATTTGGAAACAAAAAATACTTTCTTTTATGTAATACAAGGAGTTTATTTTATATTTTTGTACTCTCAGCTTCCCAATTTTTCAGACTATCTTATAAATGTTGAATGTTTTAAACTGTGTATCTTCTCTTAAAAAAATCTTTCAGTTCAGTTCACTTCAGTCACTCAGTCATGTCTGACTATCCGCGACCCCATGAATCGCAGCACGCCAGGCCTCTCTGTCCATCACCAACTCCCAGAGTTCATTCAGACTCACATCCATCGAGTCAGTGATGCCATCCAGCCATCTCATCCTCTGTCGTCCCCTTCTCCTCCTGCCCCCAATCCCTCCCAGCATCAGAGTCTTTTCCAATGAGTCAACTCTTCGCATGAGGTGGAGTATTAAATTTAAACAGAGCAATTTAAACTGACTTCCATGTATTAACTTGGTGTAGAGTACCACACGACTGAGCAACTGAGCGCAAGCATGAGTACCACTGCTGATCTATTTATCCCATACTACTTATACCCCCTTCTTGAGCTCCAGGTTTGATTGATTAATTGATTGATTTTGATTGCCTTAAATACATTTTCAGGTACCATTTTTCATTACAGATTCATTTTTTTGGCAGTTTAAGAGGATGTACTTAATGTTTGTATAAGCCCCAAGTTTATCAATCTGTGAACAAGAGGCTGTTTATCTGGTCCTGTTGTTCGCAAGTTGACAGAGTATGGGAAGTCCAATTGATTGTCTTCACTTTTGCTTATAAACTGATAGAATTGCCCTCCTAGTTATACAGAGCTAGTAGTTGAGCACAACCCACTTAGATGAAAACATTCATTTTTTGTGCCCCTGCTGGACTGAGGTTTGTTTTCCCCCATTCTGACTGCACAGTCTCTGACATGTGGGAGCAGACTTACTCTGGGATAACTTGCGGTGTTTTCTGTCGGTCTGTCTGTCTGTCTTTCTTTACTCCAGAACATTATGTGAAAGTCTCCAGGTTATGAAAGCCCTTACAACTTCTGATGATTTTTCTCAGTGATGGAGGCTCATTTAACATCCAGAATGAAGAGAGCTGTTCTCCAGTTTTGTTGATAGTGAGAGTTATGTTTTTAGAGTAGATGAAGAAAGAGAGGTATTGAGTGAGAAAATATAACCTTGGTATTGAGTGAGAACATACAACCTGACACATCTTAGAAAGTTTTTAGTAGGGGACCAGTTTCTGTTTGAGTGGATTTTGTCTCCAAGGGAGAGAATAATGCAGCATATCTTAAATATTTTAGTGGAAAAGTGGAAGAGTTATTTTGTATTCAGTTGAATCTAAGATGTTTATCTCCCCCTCCCCATTTTTATAGCTTATTAGGGGATGTAGCTTACAATCAGTGGTTAAAGAGTGTTAGTCGCTCAGTCATGTCCAACTTTTTGGGACCCTATGGACTGTAGCCCACCAGGCTCCTCTGTCCATGAGATTCTCCAGGCGAGAATACTGGAGTGGGTTGTCATTTTCTTCTCCAGGGGATCTTCCTGACCAAGGGATTGAACCCAGGTCTCCTGCATTGCAGGCAGATTCTTTACCATCTGAGCTACCAGCTGTGCTGTGCTTAGTTGCTCAGTCATGTCCTACTCTCTGGATCCCCTGGACTGTAGCCCGCTAGTCTCCTCTGTCCATGGGGATTCTCCAGGCAAGAATACTGGACTGGTTTGCCTTGCACTCCTCCAGGGGATCTTCCCAACCCAGGTTTTTGAACCCAGGTCTCCCGAATTTGGATTCTTTCATTTGTTAACAAATCAGGGAAGCCACCAATCAGTGGTGCGGCATATTTAATTGGAAAAATGTTCTTTCTTAGTCATATAAAAATTAATGGTGTCTTGAAATCTTTGGCATTTTAAGTGAAATATATTAATAGCTGTTTAGCTTAGTACCATTCTAAATTTAATCTCACTTAGTGTGAGTAAAGAATTAATAGCTTTTCTTTTTTTTTGAACTCTTTTGGTTTTGGGTTAACTCTCTAGCTTTATTCACCTGGAAATGATAGAAATAGAATGTCAGTTGTGTAACCGAGCACCATTGTTTTTAGTAAAAATGAATCATGGTTAGTAAAGTACACATATATGGACTGGGAGGACTGTGAATAAACTGTAAATATTAATAGCAGTGGGAGACAACTGCTTTGGGCTTCCCTGGATATAACTCTTATAGTTGAGCAAGTTTATTCTGTGTCTGGGAATCTTTGTCTATAGCTGAAGATGGTGACTACTAATCTGTATTTCCAAGCTAAGTTGAATACTGCACCAGCCTTTGTGATTTCATTCCTTTTACTTAACCTGCCACCTGGAAGGCCAAAGGGAAAACTCCCTGAATTGGTGTGAAAACTGCTGAAGAGTGACTACCTGACACTGCCTTGCTGGCATGTTGTTTCATGTTTTATATCGTGTCAAGTGTAATGGCACCCCACCCCAGTACTCTTGCCTGGAAAATCCCATGGATGGAGAAACCTGATAGGCTGCAGTCCATGGGGTCACTAAGAGTTGGACACAACTGAGCGACTTCATTTCACTTTTCACTTTCATGCATTGGAGAAGGAAATGGCAACCCACTCCAGTGTTCTTGCCTGGAGAATCCCAGGGATGGAGGAGCCTGGTGGGCTGCCATCTATGGGGTCACACAGAGTCGGACACGACTGAAGTGACTTAGCAGCAGCAGAGTGGCCATGTACCTCTCAGTGTTGAGGAACATCAGGGGTGTTGTCCTTTATTTGGTAATTTTGTTTAACGTTTTTTTGTTTTTAATATTTGCTAAGTGAATCTATATTTATTACTTATTCTTAATATGAATTTTAATTATAAATATATAATAAAAGAATATAACATGTATAAATTAAGGAATATAAAAGAGACATATAAAGAACAGACTTGGACTCTGGGAGAAGGCAAGGGTGAGATGATTTGAGAGAATAGCATTGAAAATGTATATTACCATATGTGAAATAGATGAGCAGTCCAAGTTCAATTCATGAAACAGGGCACTCAGAGCCGGTGCTCTGGGACAACCTAGAGGGATGGGTTGGGATGGGAAGGGACATGAGGGGCGATTGGGATGGGGGACACATGTACACCTATGGCTGATTCATGTCAATGTATGACAAAAACCACCACAATATTGTAAAGTAATTAGCCTCCAATTAAAATAAGTAAATTAATTAAAAAATCTTTTTACTGCTCAGAATAAGAAATAGAACGTTACAAATATCTTTGAAGTCTCTGATTGCCTTCTCCTCTCCTATCTGTCTAATCATTTCCTTGTTTTCTTTATAGTTTTACCTCATTTGTAAACATCTCTAAACAATGTATTATTTGGCTCTTGTCTTTTTAGAGTTATTTATGTGTATCTGTTCTTCTGTGACCCCCGCCAACCCAACATTATGTTACAAGGAGTCATCTGTGTTGTATTATACAGCTGTAATTCATTCATTTTTACTGCTGTATAGTATTGTGTTATAGGAATATACCAGTTTTATTTATTCATTCTCTTGTGGACATCTGAGTTGTTTCTTGGTTTTTTGAATCCTCAGTTATTAGCAATGCCATTATGAAAACTGTTGTACATGCCTTCTAGTGCATTTGTATAAGAATTTAGCATGTCTTCAAGTGCATATGTATAAGAATTTATACTAAGGGTGGAATTGCTGTGGTAGAATGTGCACATTCTCTGTTTTATTAGGTAATACCCAATTGTTTTCCAGAGTGGTTCTATCAAACTGTTTGCCCACCAGCAGTTTATTAGAGTTTCTAATGTCCCTCATCTTCACCAATTTTCACATTTGTCAAACTTCTCAAGTTTTAAATAAATTCTTACAGGTGTAAATGATCTCTTTCGTTGTGAGTTTGTATATTTTCTCTTAATAGTAAGTTGAATTTTTCCATATGTTTATCATCTGCTTGATCTTTCAAATATTGAGAGGAGGGGTGTTACAGTTTCCAACTTGTGGATTTGCCTGTTTCTCTTTCAGTTCTATCAGTTTTTCCTTCATGTATTTTGAAGTTTGTATTATGTCCTTGTATATTTAGAATTATTATGTTTTCTTGGTGAAAGGACTTATTAATCCCTGGTAATGTTTCTTATTCTGTAAGTCTTCCTTGTCTGTTTATTAATATAGCCACCCCAGCTTTCTTTTGATTATTTTTTAACATGGTATATATCATGTTAAGAATTGTGAAGTGCCTGAGATCTTGTCTTCTTGAAAGGTAACAATTTGCCATAAGTTTCATAAATGCTGGCTATAGACAGCAGATTTCTGACATTCCACTTTATTGCCTACTATTAAGGAGCAACTACAGGTGGAAGGTGGTTGCAGGTCAGTTACAACCTGTAGTAGATTCAAAGACAGACATCGTTAACAGAGACCCGTGGAGAATTGTCTCCTAACATAGCTTTTCACATCCTTTTACTTTCAACCTACTTAGGCTTTTATTTTTAAAATGGGTTTTTTACAAACAGTATATGTGTGCGTGCTAAGTTGCTTCAGTTGTTTCAGATTCTTTGTAACCTTATGGAGTGTAGCCCACCAGGCCGCTCTGTCTATGGGATTCTCTAGACAAGAATACTGGAGTGAGTTGCTGTGCCCTCCTCCAGGGGATCTTTCCAACCCATGGACTGAACTCATGTCTCTTAACGTCTCCCGCATTGGCAAGCAGATTCTTCACCTCTGGTGCTACCTGAGAAGTCAGACAGTATACAGTTGGACTTATTTGTTTATCTGATCTGACAGTCTCTTTTAATTGATGTGTTTAGGTTTATTATATTTAATGTAATTAATAATATGATTGAACTAAAATCTACCATTCTGCCAGCTGTTTTCTGTTATTCTGTCTGTTTTTTGTGTTTTTCCTCTTTTGGATTACCTGGATATTTTTTATTATTCCCATCTATTATAAATAGCTGCTTTCACTGTGGTATGTTTGCCCTGGTCAATGCTTTTTGACTTTTCTATCAGTTTAGTATTAAAAGACAAAGCAGGCTGGGCTGCCGTTTCAGCTGTCATGCTTCTTGATAGTGTCTTAGTTCTTTTTGTGCCCTAAGAAACACTGCTTTTGATACCAGATGACATGTTATTTAATTTTGATATTTATCTGCTGTTACCTGCTGCTTTATTTGTACCTCTTTTTGAAATTAATTTTGTGGTAGTTTTAGGGTTTGTAATATACATTTGTAACCAAGCAAGTCTTCCATTATATAATAGTATGTAATTTTATATTTATATATATGTATACACTAAGTGGAGAAGGCAATGGCAACCCAGTCTAGTACTCTTACCTGGAAAATCCCATGAACGGAGGAGCCTGGTGGGCTGCAGTCCATGGGGTTGCGAAGAGTCAGACACTACTGAGTGACTTCACTTTCACTTTTCACTTTCATGCATCGGGGAAGGCAATGGCAGCCCACTCCAGTGTTCTTGCCTGGAAAATCCCAGGGACGGAGGAGTCTGGTGGGCTGCCGTCTGTGGAGTTGCACAGGGTCAGACACGACTGAAGTGACTTAGTAGCAGCAGCATACTATAAGAATTTTAAAACTATTTACTCCACTTCTTCCTGTTTATCCTTTGTGCATTTGTTGTCACTCAGACATATGGCACTTTTATACATGTTAAAGTTATGACAAACCTAGACAGCATATTAAAAAGCAGAGACATTACTTTGCTAACAAAGGTCTGTCTAGTCAAGGCTATGGTTTTTCCAGTAGTCATGTATGGATGTGAGAGTTGGATTACAAAGAAAGCTGAGCACCAAAGAATGGATGCTTTTGAACTGTGGTATTGGAGAAGACTTTTGAGAGTCCTTTGGACTGCAAGGAGATCCAGCCAGTCCATCCTAAAGGAGATCAGTCCTGAGTGTTCATTGGAAGGATTGATGTTGAAGCTGAGACTCCAATACTTAGGCCACCTGATGCGAAGAACTGTCTCATTGGAAAAGACCCTGATGCTGGGCAAGATTGAAGGCAGGAGGAGAAGGGAACAACAGAGGATGAGATGGTTAGATGACATCACCAACTCAATGGACATGAGTTTGAGTAAACTCCAGGAGTTGGTGATGGACAGGGAGGCCTGGCATGCTGCAGTCCATGGGGTTGCAAAGAGTTGGACATGACTGAGCAACTCAACTGAACTGAATGCATGTTACCAGAACTCAGTACATGTATTTTTGCTTCAGACAGTTATCTTTTAGAGAAATTACAAATAAGAAATAAATGAGGTTTTATATTTATTTTCATTTATGTCATTTCTAGTGTTGTTGATTTCTTTGTGTGGTTAAAATCTTTTGTCTGCTGTCATATTCCGTCTGCCTGAAAAACTTCCTTTATAATTTACTATAGGGCAAATCTAGTGGTAATGAATGGAGAAGGCAATGGCACCCCACTCCAATACTCTTGCCTGGAAAATCCCATAGACGGAGGAGCCTGGTAGGCTGCAGTCCATGGGGTCACTAGGAGTTGGATACAACTGAGCGACTTCACTTTCACTTCTCACTTTCATGCATTGGAGGAGGAAATGGCAACCCACTCCATTGTTCTTGCCTGGAGAATCCCGGGGATGGCGGAGCCTGGAGGGCTGCTGTCTATGGGGTCGCACAGAGTCGGACACAACTGAAGTGACTTAGCAGTGGTAATGAATTACTCAGTTTTTTTATTTTTTGAAAGAGAAAATATTTTTCTTTTATTTTCCTTCATTTTAATAAAATATGTTTGCTGAGTATGAAATTGTAGGTTGCCTTTTTTTCTTTTAGTACTTAAAAGATGTCAGTCTAGGGAATTCCCTGGCACTCAAGTGGGTAGGATTTGTTGCTTTCAGTGCCAGGGGCTAGGTTTGATCCCTGGTTGGGGAGCTAAGATCCCACAAGCTGCATGGTGCAGCCAAAAAAAAAAAGATGTCATTCTGTTGTTAATTCTTTGATTCTCTGTATATTAAATGTTATTTTTTTTGGTCTGTCTTTTTAAGATTTTCTCTGACTTTGAATATAATGTGTCTTTACTTTTGAAAATGGTGTGTCTCTTTGGTTTTCTTTGAGCTTCTTGGTTCTGTGGTTTATATCTTTTTGGAAAATTCTCAGTCATTATCTTCTTTTCTTTTTTGACCTGTTCTCTCTCTCTCTGGAGAAGGCAATGACAACCCACTCCAGTACTCTTGCCTGGAACATCCCATGGACAGAGGAGCCTGGTGGGCTGCAGTCCACGGGGTCGCTGAGTCGCACATGGCTGAGCTACTTCCACTTTCACTTTTCACTTTCATGCACTGGAGAAGGAAATGGCAACCCACTCCAGTGTTCTTGCCTGGAGAATCCCAGGGACGGGGGAGCCTGGTGGGCTGCCGTCTATGGGGTCGCACAGAGTCAGACACGACTGAAGTGACTTAGCAGCTCTCTCTCTCCTGTTTGTGTGATTTCAATTATATGTATGTTAGATCATAAAATACTGTCTCATAGCTCTTATATGATTTGTTCTGGGCTTTTTCTGTTTTTTTTTTTTCTTCTATACTCACCTCACCTCCCCATATGATGAGATTTATCTTTAGAGAAATTTCTTTAATGATAATAGTTGCTGTTGCTATTCCTTAAGTATATGTCAATAAGTGAAGTTGTGGTATAGAGGTATATGCTTTTTAGCATGTACTGAGATCTTTTAGATTATTGCTGCTACTGCTGCTGCTCTTGCTAAGTCGCTTCAGTCGTGTCCGACTCTGTGCGACCCCATAGATGGAAGCTCACCAGGCTCCCCCGTTCCTGGGATTCTCCAGGCAAGAATACTGGAGTGGGTTGCCATTTCCTTCTCCAATGCATGAAAGTGAAAAGTGAAAGTGAAGTCGCTCAGTCGTGTCCGACTCTTAGCGACCCCATGGACTGGAGCCTAACAGGATCCTCCGTCCATGGGATTTTCCAGGCAAAAGTACTGGGGTGGGGTGCCATTATTAGTAAAGGATAAATTTGTAATGATTTTTAGTCCAATTTAAACTAGTCTGATTAGATTCTGGGAAATGGCCCCAAATTATTTAATTGTGAAGATGGAATATAATATAATAATCCAGTAACTTATGAAGTAAGATATGTTTTAGTTTTTATGTCAAAGTATATTCTGATTTTTCTGTGTTAATTACTTGAAGTTCATTGGATTTTCATTCTGAATTATGTTGCAGTTATAACTTTACATACTTAATTTGGAATAACAAAATAGTATTAACATATTACCAGGTAGCTAGACCCAAATGTTTATTTTACTCTCTTGGAGAGTGTGGAGTTACATACATATGAGGTACAATATAAGTAAGACTCTAACATTATTTGCTTTGTTTTTGTAATCTGTTGTTTGAGAAAGTGGTTTGGAAGTGTAAATAGGATGCCTTTTAAAGGAGACTTTTTTTTTAAGATCATTGAAAATCCATAAACCTATTACTATAAATAAAATGAACTTAAAGCTTCTTGAAGGTGAAAGAGGAGAGTGAAAAAGCTGGCTTAAAACTCAACATTCAAAGAACTAAGATCATGGCATCCAGTCCAGTCACTTCATGGCATATAGATAGGGAACCAGTGGAAACAATGAAAGACCTTTATTTTCTTGGGCTCCAAAATCACTGTGGATAGAGACTGCAGCTGTGAAATTAAAAGATACTTGCTTCTTGGAAGAAAAGCTATGACAAACCTAGACAGAATATTAAAAAGCAGAGACATTAATTTGCTGATAAAGGTTCATCTAGTCAAAACTGGTTTTTCCAGTAGTCATGTATGGATGTGAGAGTTGGACCATGAAGAAGACTGAGAGCCAAAGAATTGATGCTTTTGAACTGTGGTGTTGGAGAAGACTCTTGAGAGTCCTTTGAACTGCAATGAGATCAAAGCAGTCAATCCTAAAGGAAATCAACCCTGAATATTCTTTGGAAGAATTGATGCTATAGCTCCAATACTTTGGCCACCTGATGAAAAGAGCTGACACATTGAAAAAGACCCTGTTGCTGGGAAAGATTGAAGGCAGGAGGAGGAGGGGATGACAGAGGATGAGATGGTTGGATGGCATCACCAACTCAATGGACATGAGTTTGACCAAACTCCAGGAGATAGTGAAGGACTGGGAAGCCTGGTGTGCTGCAGTCCATGGGGTCGCAAAGAGTCAGACACGACTGACCGACAGAACAACAACAAAACTCAAAAAAACTTGGATATTTTTCAGAGTAAAAGTTTTTTAAGTGGATACAGATGCTTTGAATCATCAAAAGTGATAAATTAGACTTACCTAGTTTTTTTTTTTTTTTAATAAGGAAGATGAATAAAAAGGAATGTTACCTCAGAGGAAAGCAAGATATGCTTTTCAGTTTTTCATCAATTGAGGTATGTCAGATTTAAACCCAGAGAAAGTCTTTGGATATGTCTGCTTCAAGTGTCTAAAAGTTTAATCATAATAAAACCTTGCATTTGTCATCTGAAGCTTAATAGTGTGAATGGGTATTAGTATCTTTTAAAAAAACTTTTTTGGGGAAATAAACTGGTTTATTGTAAACACTTTTAAGTGATCTCAGCTTTACCTAATAAGATTTCTTTTCATTGATTAATTTTAACTTGTCACAGAGAGTAGAAGTGTTTTGTTTGACCCAGGTTCTAATAGTTGGCAGATTTTGAAATGCGGACATCTCAAGTTTATATTGGAGAATAGCCACATAAAATGACAAGGAATCAAATGCGTAAAGCATTTGCTTTTTTGGCAGAATGCCCCAGTAGATACAGATTCTTTAAAAATTGAAGTAAACTTGATCATGGGGAGTTTCTTGCTTAGTATGTTAATTTCCCACTATAGCCCCATCAGATATTCAATAACAGAGTCAAGCTTTTGCTGACAACTGTGATACTTTCTGGCTCTGCTTTTTGCAGTTGTAATACTGGAACAGGGAATTGTTTTTCCTCTGATAAAAAAGAATACTCTAAATCACTTAAATGCAATTGGAAATCTGATCCTACACATCATATATGTGTACATATTACAGAGTGAGAAAAGTGAAAATGCATGCTGTTTTTTTAATTCTAATTTTTTCTCAATAATTATTCTTTGATACTCCTATGCTATAGGAGTTTAATAAATATTTATTTTAAAAAAGAATTACTTCTCTGCATGTTATGTTAATCAGATGACAAACCCTTACCTGTAGATAATGGACTTTCAAATCCATTCTCTGTTCGTTTCTATTGTTACTGCTTTGATTGAGATCTATCTCATTATTTTTGCTTGGACCTCTCACCTTGCCTTTAACTTAACCTTTTTTCACATTCACCTCTTATAATGTAACTAAAGTGATATTTCTTAAATCTAGATACTGTCCAAATGTTGACACTGACAGTGGTACAGGAAAATAGGTGAAAAGTTGCTAATAACCTAAATACTTAACAATAAGGGATAGTTACACCTAAATATTACCTATGGTCTGCTATGCAGTCATCAAAAATATTTACTAAGAAAGAATAAAAGGGAGAAATATCCACTTTTATAACTAAAGTGAAGAAAATAGGCTTCAAAATAGTTGGTATAGCATGATCCTTCTACTTAAAAATGTATATTAACGTACTATTAAGTGAAAAAACTATCTCCAGCTGGTAGAATTGAGTAATGTTTCTCTTTGTGTTTTTTTATGTCTTTTGAATAAAAGCACTTTTTTAATTAGGGGGAAAATTAATAAGTCCAAACAGATAAACTGTTCATATTATTCTGCTGTTTGAAGTCATCATTAACTTCCCATATTCTACAGAGATATTTCCCCAATACTCTTGCCTGGCAAATCCCATGGATGGAGGAGCCTGGTAGGCTGCAGTCCATGGGGTCGCTAGGAGTCAGACACAACTGAGCGACTTCACTGTCACTTTCCACTTTCATGCATTGGAGAAGGAAATGGCAACCCACTCCAGTGTTCTTGCCTGGAGAATCCCAGGGATGGGGTAGCCTGGTGGGCTGCCGTCTGTGGGGTCGCACAGAGTTGCACACGACTGACGCGACTTAGCAGCAGCAGCAGCAGTCCATGGATATATAACTGCTTTATAATCACCTGGTGTACTCATTAAAAATAAATTTCTGGGGTCTATCCCCCAGGCATATGAAATTAAAACCTTTGGGGTTATCCTGGGAATGTGTACTTCTAGTAAGAGCCATCTCTGATTTTTATTCTTTCTGAAGTTCTCAAGCTGGACTGCAGTATAAAGTAAAACTCTGGATGATATAGAACTTTCCCGTATTTGACACCTAAGTGCCTTTCCAGCCTCACTTTTCCTCCCCAAGCACTTTGCTGTTCAGTTTGAGCTGCTTGACCTTGTTCAGATGTGTATTTCATGGCTCTGTATTAGCTCCTACCTTAAGGAAATCAGGAACTCTGGTGGTTCTGGGTGTGGAGTGCCTGGCATAATTTTCTCTCTCTTGGACTGTTGGATGACTGGAATGACCATGTGCATTTTGTGAGTTTATCATATTTTACAACTGTCCTAAAATACCACCTCCCTTGGGAAGCTCTCCTAATTTCAGTATACCCAGAGTTGATTGCCCCTCTGTGCCATCATTGTACTTTGTATCTCTCTCAGAGCAGTTATCATATTGACATGTATGACTTCCCAGTTCAGAGCATAAGTTTCATGAGGGTACAGCAGTATGCTGTCAGTCTTTGTATGCTTAATGCTGTTGCTTAGACATCCAATAAAAATTAGTAGAAAAAACTCATGATGGAAGGATAAATTTTATGCAATTCAACGTGTAAGTGGTATCTAGAATAGTCAAATTCATAGAGAAAGAATGTAGCAGTAGATTAGTGGTTACCAGGGACTGGGAGAAAATGGGAAATAGGAATTTGTTGTCTAATGGGTACAAGAGTTTCAGTTTGGGATGATGGGAAGAAGTTTCTGGAGATGGATGATGGGAATGGTTACACAACAGTGTGAATATACTTCATATTATTGACTTGTACACTCAGAAAAGATTAAGGTGGTAAATTTTGTGTATATTGTGGCACCAAAGGAAACAACGACAAGGAACCAAAAGCCCAAACCACCTCATGAAGCTAAAGGCCTTGACCAATTTACTCAGCTGTCTTTTCTGCTATTCCTAATGTTGTTTAGTTTCATTGTGTTTTCATTTGACATGGTAAAACTTGATTTTAAAGATGTTTGAAATTAACTTGATGTACAGAGAAAGCCCATAGGAAAATCTGTAACAATAAATCAATATAATTTATGAAGAGGGAAAAAATAAAGGGGGCTGAACATAGCGTCTATCTTTTTAAAAATTGAGTATTGAAAGAAAATATTGTTATTATAAATAGTAATTAAAATTGAAGTGGCTGCCGCCTGCTACTAACCAGTATATAGTTGTGAAATGGAGGCAGTATGGCGTTGTGGAATTTCAAACTTGGTAAGGTCAAAGGATCTTTTTTCCTTTGCTTGGAATTGTTTTCCTGCCAAAGTCCAGGATGATTGGCAGCTGACACACTGATTTCTTAAGTGATTTTTGTAGAGGATACATTTGAGTCCTTTGTAGCTCCATGAGAGATGATTCTGTGTTCCTGTAAGAAAAGCACATGTGCTGTTGCATACCGTTGACCTGGAACTGTTGTAGACACAGTTGTGCGTGTGTGTGCATGCGTATCTGTATGTTCCTTCCAGTATAGTGGTTCTCTCAGATTCAGTTTGCAAAATGACTTCTTTGGGAGCAGTTCAGGAGGTAGATTTGGGGACTTTTCACCTAGAATGTCTGATGAAAGAGGCTTGAGATGCTTCTGACTTAGGTAGCCCTTAGAACATTATGTAAGAAATAATATTTTGATGAAATGTGACATTTTGGCCTGGTCAAGGTCTCATTTAGAAGTAAATTATTCTCATTATTGGTATGGTTAAAATGGAATAAGAAAGGCATACTATTATTTCTCCTTATGACTCTATCATTCCTGGCAACTCCCTGTTCTTTTCTTGTCAAAGAACTTTACATCTCTTCTTCCCTGACTTTTGGCATTGTCTGTCAGGTGTTGATAAATGTGGGTGAGTGACGGTATGATGAAAGTAAAATATGTTCATTCCTCTCTTCTTTGTCTTTAATCAGTTTTATTGAGGTGTAATTTAAACAGAATTGACCAACTTGAAGTATATGATGAACTGCAGCATGCTAGGTTTCCCTGCAGTTCATTGTATACTTAAAGTTGGTCAGTTTTGTTGGACACAACTTAGCGACTGAACAACAACAAATTATATACAGTTAGGTAGGTTTGGACAAATATGTGTGGTCATGTAGCAGCCATCACCAGAATCATGATACATAGGACATTTCTATCACCTTGAAAAGTTCCCTTGTGCCCCTTCAGTCAAACCTTCCTCTCCCCTCCAGCAACCACTGATCTAAATTACTATAGTTTTGTCTTTTCTAGAATTTCATATAAATGTGTTCATACAGTATGTAGTCATTTTTGTCTTTATCCACATTGTTGCGTGTATCAGCAGTGTGTTCCTGTATATTGCTGAGTCATATTTGATTATATGGATCTGCCATTCACTAGGAGCTGGACATTTGAGGGTTGTTGCCAGTTTGGTCAATTATGAATAAAGCTGCTGTGGACACTCATGTACAAGTCTTTATGTGAATATATATTTTCCATTTTCTTATAAATACTTAGGAGTGTTATTGTTGGGTCATAAATTTACTTCATAAGAAACCACCAGAGTCTTTTCCAAAGTAGCTGTATCATTTTGCATTACCTCCAGCAGTGCATGGGAGGTCTAGTTTCTCCATCCTCTCATCAACATTTGGTTCTGGTTTAGTCTTTTTAAAATTGAGTTTTTTCTTTTGGGAGCATAACAATATCTCATTGTTTCAGTTTTCATTTCTAAAGACTAAGGATACTGAACATCTTTTAATGTGTTTATTTGCCATTGGCATGTCTTTGGTGAAGTATCTGTTCAAATCTGTTGCCCATTAAAAATACTGTTTTCCTTCTGCTCTGGTCCTCCTGCCCTGCTCCCTTTTCCTCTATGTCCTTTGGACATGTGGCTTCTTAATGCTTGTTGTTTTTTGGTCAGTAAGTTGTGTCCTACTCTGCGATCCCGTGGACTGCAGCATACCAGGCTCCCTTGTTCTTCACTATCTCCTGGACTTTGCTCAAGTTCATGTCCATTAAAAAGGTGATGCTATCTGTCTATCTTATCCTCTGCCACCCTCTTCTCCTTTTGCCCTCAATCTTCCCCAGCGTCAGGGTCTTTTCCAGTGCGTTGGTGTTTTGCATCAGGTGGCCAAAGTATTGAAGCTTTATCTTCAGCATCAGTCTTTCCAGTGAATATTCAGGTCTGATTTTCTTTACGATGGACTGATTTGATCTCCTTGCAGTCCAAGGGACTCTCCAGAGTCTTCTCCAGCACCACAGTTTGAAAGTATCAGTTCTTCAGTACTCAGCCTACTTTATGATCCACCTCTCACATCCATATATAATTACTGGAAAAACCATAACTTTGACTATATGGACCTGGACCTTTGTTGGAAAAGTGATGTCTTTTGTTTTTAATATTCTGTCTAGCTCATTAATATGCTTGTCATAGCTTTCCTCCCAAGGAGCAAGTATCTTTTAATTTCATGGCTATTGTCACTGTCCGCAGTGATTTTGGAACCCAAGAAAATAGTCTGTCACTGTTTCCATTTTTTCCCTGTCTATTTGCCATGAAGTGATGGGACAGGATGTCATGATCTTAGTTTTCTGAATGTTGAGTTTTAAGCCAGCTTTTTCAGTCTCCTCTTTCACCCTCATCAAGAGACTCTTTAGTTCGTCTTCACCTTCTGCTGTTAGAGTGGTATCATCTGCATGTCTCAGGTTGTTGATATTTCTCCCAGCAATCTTGACTCTAGCTTGTGATTCATCCAACTCAGCATTTCGCATGATGTACTCTGCATATAAGTTAAACAGGGTGACAATATATGGCCTTGTCACACTCCTTTCCCAGTTTTGAACCTCTCAGTTGTTCATGTAAGGTTCTAACTGTTTCTGCTTAACCTGCATACAGGTTTCTTAGGAGACAAGGTAGGATGATGTGGTATTCCCATCTCTTTACAAAATTTCCACAATTTGTTATGATCCGCACAGTCGGAGAAGGCAATGGCACTCCACTCCAGTACAGTTGCCTAGAAAATCCCATGGACGGAGGAGCCTGGTAGGCTGCAGTCCATGGGGTCACTAGAGTTGGACACGACTGAAGCGACTTAGCAGCAGCAGTAGCACACAGTCAAAGATTTTAGCGTAGTCAGTGAAGCAGAAGTAGATGTTTACATTTACACTTCCCAAACTTCTAGCTCAGGCCCAGGGCATTTCTATACTCTTCATATAGAGTTGTGCATCTGTCTTGTTTTTATATGGGAATTCTTCACGATTCTTTCTCCTTTCTGGAGTTCTCCTGGTGACCCATGTGGCATAAATTTAACGAGAAAAAAGCTCTTTATGCTCTTCCTCTTGTGAGATGACTAGGATAGTTGAGTACCTCATTGCATTCTTGAGTACTCTCTTAACATTTCCGTAATCAGTACTATCCTGTCCCCCTTTTTATACTCAGTCATTTCACTCGAGGTGGTATCTTAGGTTTCTTGGGTGTATCAGCTTGTACATAACACAGTTGGTTGGTTGTGTTTCCCAGCCAAAGCAACATAAGCAACAGATTAAGCAGAGGCGGATATGAGACTCCAGCTTTCTCTTATTAAGCAAAGTATTAGAGATTTACAAAAATGTAAAGCAGTTTCTGTCTTTGCACTAATTTTTTTCTTTTGGAAAACAAAATGAAATGTTATTCATGTTAACATGTAATAGGTTTATTATTTTCAGTGAATGAAAATGTCAGTACTTTGTGTATTCCTCAGTTTTAATGTGGTTTCTTGTATGGTTAGTATTGGTGTAACCCACATAAACAAAGTTCTTTGGAGTCCTCCATAACTCTCAAGAGTGGAAAGCTTTCCTGAGACCAAATTTTTCAGAACTGCAGTAGCCAGGGTTTATTGGGGACTTATTACACCTTTTTTACTCGTTTAATTCTCAAAACAGTACTGTTGTGTAGGCATTGTTGTTATCTCAAGTTTACTAATGAGAAAATTGAGACAGAGAGATTGAGTAACCCTTCTAAGTTCATATAGTTAGTAATTAGAGAAGCTGAAGTTCAGACTTACTGAATCTTTTTCAAAATTTTAGCTTCTTGTGTCCTTCACAGTATACAGTTAATCACTAGTTTCTATTATTTCTTCCTTCAGAATATTTTCATTTCTCTCTTTTCCTATTGTCACATTCTAGTCTGGGTTCTTCGGAGGAGGCAGTGGCACCCCACTCCAGTACTCTTGCCTGGAAACTCCAATGGATGGAGGAGCCTGGTGAGCTGCAGTCCATGGGGTCGTGAAGAGTTGGACATGACTGAGCGACTTCACTTTGACTTTTCACTTTCATGCACTGGAGAAGGAAATGGCAGCCCACTCCAGTGTTGTTGCTTAGAGAATCCCAGGGATGGGGGAGCCTGGTGGGCTGCCGTCTGTGGGGTCGCACAGAGTCGGACACGACTGAAGCGACTTAGCAGCAGCAGCAGTCTGGGTTCTTATTATGTCATTCTTAGAGGCAGCAGCTTCTGTCTGTGCTCATTGTCTGTTATTGTCAAAAGAATTTGCCTGCATTGTGGGAAACCAGGGTTCGATCCCTGGGTTGGGAAGATCCCCTGGAGAAGGAAATGGCATCCCACTCCAGTATTCTTGCCTGGAGAATTCCATGGACAGCGGAGCCTGGCCAACTACAGTCCATGGGATCACAAAGAGTTGGACATGACTGAGCAACTTTCATTCACTCAGTCTGGGTCTTTATTGCTTCATTCTTAAGAGGCAACAGCTTCTATTTGTGTTCCTTATCTGTTATTGTCAAATTAATTGTCCAGATATACAGCTTTTCTCATTTTTTTCTCCTATCCATCATCTAAATAGCTTGCTCTTATGTACCACTTTAAGTTTATATTTATCTTTTTTTTTTTTTTTTTTTTGGATTTGCATATAGTACTTATCCTCTAAACTGGGGACTCAGATTCCATCCATGTATTTGAGTCTACGTAAAGTTGTCACATAGGTTACTAATGTTCATTTTTTTAATGCTTATTACTCTTGTGCTTCATTTCACATAGTTTCTGCTGCTGTACTTCAAATTTATTAATTTTTAATTCTGACATTTCATTAATTTCTGAATGAATTAATGATGCTAATAATTTATCCATTGTATTTTTCATCTCAAACGTTTATTTTTCATTTCTTATGAGATAAAAACTTTGATTTGTGTTTTTATATTGTCCATGTCACTGCTTAACATAGTTAAGTATTCTACTTTCCTTAACATATGGATTAGTTATAACTTTCTTGATATTATTGCTAATTAATAGGTCGTGTTTTTCTATTTCTTTTTATGCCTGATAGTTTTGTATTGGATGTCAGACATAATGAATTTTACCTTGCTGTGTTCTGGAAATTTTTGTATTTCTAGAAATATTTATTCTGGGACACTGCTGAGTGACTTGGAAGTAGTTTGACACTCGCAGAGCTTATTTTTTATGCTTGGTTAGGTGGGACTAGAGCAAATTTTATCTAGGGCTGATTTTGCTCCTCTCCTGAGGCAATAACTTACAATTATTCCACCTGATATCCTGTGAGGTATGAGATTTTTTTTCTTTCTGAATGAAACACAAAAATTATTCCTACCACCATCTGAGCCTCTGAGATTGTTCCCTCTGCCCCTTTTAGTTGTTTTTTTTTCCTGCTTGGGGTAGATCTTCACAAGCATGTAGTGATATTGTTCTGGAAAGACTTGAGGGAGCCCCTCTATAGATCTAGATCCCCACTCTCACTCTGCAACTTGCTTCTCTCTGGTACTCTACCAGACAAATTCTAGCAACGTCCTCAACCCAGGGATAGTGCTGGGCTCCACCTAGGTTCCTTCATCCTTCTGCTCCCTGGAAACTAAGGAGGGAGCTATGGGAAGAGGCTCATTTTATTTCGCTTTTCATGGGTTTACTCTCCTATACCAGCCCTTGTTCAGTGTCTGAAAACCAGTTTCATATATTTTTCTGTTTTTTAGTTTGTTTTTTTTTTTTGGCAGGAGGGTAAATCTGTTCCTTCTTACTCCATCTAGACTGGAAGCCCTGTCTATTCATTTGTTAGAGATTTCAGCTCAACTCCTAGCACTTCTCCAAAATGCTCCATGATCCATTTTCTAGCTGGGAATCATTTAGTTGCAAAGAACAGAAGCCTTTTCAAAGAAGCTCTAATAAAAAGGAAATTTATTATTATAATACAGAGAAATTTCTCAAGTCTTCATTGCATAGTACAAACAGGTCTTTTCTTCCTGTCTCTTCTCTGCACACCAGTTTCCTCAGCAGAGTTCTTTTCACTTGCCTTTGACTCTCCTTTGCCAGGTTATGAGCTCTGGCTTTAACTTACTATGACCTTTCAGCTCTAGTCCTTGTAATCAGATTGCCTATTTATGTGAATAGCCCTGAGGAGTCAGAAAATTAACATTCATCTTGTGTAAGCAGGATTCAGTATGACATGACCATGATTAATATTGAATGAAAGTAAAAATTTTTAATTAATAAACATTTTAGAATAAGTATTTTCTGTGAGAAATATCAACCTATAAATTCTAACTGGGAAGTTAAAGTCTCAAATAATACTTATTAAATACAATGTTTATACTGAGGTAGCTCAGACATTTTGCTGATGTTTTTTGATTAATAAATACTGTGCTTCATCGAAAAACATTCACTGAGTATATATTATATACCAGACACTGTCCGGGGGAAGGCAATGGCACCCCACCCCAGTACTCTTGCCTGGAAAATCCCATGGACGGAGGAGCCTGGTGGGCTCCAGTCCATGGGGTCACTAAGAGTCGGACACGACTGGGCAACTTCGCTTTCACTTTTCACTTTCATGCATTGGAGAAGGAAATGGCAACCCACTCCAGTATTCTTGCCTGGAGAATTCCAGGGACAGAGGAGCCTGGTGGGCTGCCGTCTATGGGATCGCAGAGTCGGACACGACTGAAGCGACGCAGCAGCAGCAGACGCAGACACTGTCCAAGGCACTAGTGATTCACAGAAGTTTATGCTCTAGTTAAAGGGTTGCAAACTACAGTCCTGAGAGCCAAATCCAGCCACCTTTTCGTAAGTAGCTTTATTGGATCACAGCACCTCTCATTCATTTTGTCTTATCTGTGGCTGTTTTTGTGCTTCAGCAGGCTCTGAGTAGTTGGAACAGAGACCCTATGACTCACAACACCTAAAATTTTACTATTTGTCCTTTTACAGAAAAAGTTGCCAACCCTTGGTGTAGGGTGATTGTATATATTTTTTAAATATAAAAAGTTTGAAGTTTTAAATATAAAAAGTCTTTTTGTAGTGTCAGGACCTTATTTAATCAGATCTTAGACTTGGACCAAAACTAATGTTTATAAAGAGGTTAAATTACTTTCCTAAATTCCTAACATTAGAAGTTTCAGTTTCATTAATTAAGACCATAGGATTATTTTGTCTCTTAATTAATTTCTTGTTAGATTGGAGATACCGCAGATGAGGGCATCTGGGTTTACTGGTGATTCAGAACACATGTGGTGAGGTATTTGGCAAGAGGCTAAAGGCCAAGTGTTGCAACCACCCACATAACAGTCCTTTGCAAACCATCAAGTGCTTTCTGTAACTATAGAAATAAAAACAGATTTTTTTTCCCCCTGCAGTATGTTAAAACAAAGAAGTTAATATACTTTGAGATGGTAGGCATAGTTAGAAAGTAACTTGTTTTCAAATGTAGAAATTAAACACAGAATCTCAGGAAATACCGTCTGAGTCTAAATGTGCTTGTGAGGTTAGTAATCTGTAGTAGTTCCTCTTGGTTCATGACGTCATTGTGAAAGTGTTAGTCCCTCAGTCGTGTCCTACTCTTTGCGACACTGTGGACTGTGGCCCGGCAGGCTCCTCTGTCCATGAGATTTTTCAGGCAAGAATACTGGCGTGGGTTGCCAGTCCCTCTCCAGGGGGAATCTTCCCGACCCAGGGTTTCAACCTGGATCCTCCCGCATTGCAAGCAGATTCTTTGCTGTCTGAGCCACCAGCGAAGCCCCATGGTGTCATTAGTTAAAGTAAAGAAGTCATACAGATTTGCATGAAACTATTCACTCTTCAAGTCTCTGCTACTATAAAAAGTATAGATGTTAATCATTTTTAACATGTGCCTGATCTGATCTGATCTCTCTTAATTAGATAGCCACTAATCTCAGAATCAAATGTTAGATTCTTCTTCTGCCTCACCAGAGATTCCCACTGTGAGAGAATCTTAAAGAAAAAGTAAAGCGTCCCAGTGATTTGGATAGTTTTCATAACTAAGATAACCATATATCTGTTTCCCTAGGATGTTCCTAATTTACCCTAACATAATTACTAACAGTTATTATCAAAAGTAATAACTTTATTATTTTTATTATCAAAAATCCTAGTTTGGATGGCAGTATATGACTCATTGGAGAAGAATCTGATGCTGGGAGGGATTGAGGGCAAGAGGAGAAGGGGACAACAGAGGATGAGATGGCTGGATGGCATCACTGACTCAATGGACGTGAGTCTCATTGAACTCCGGGAGTTGGTGATGGATAGGGAGGCCTGGCGTGCTGCGATTCATGGGGTCACAAAGAGTCGGACACGACTGAGCTACTGATCTAATCTGATATGATCAACCTCTTTGTTTATAATCACGTTGACCATTGAGCAACTGGACCTGCTTTAAAATTTAACATTTAACCAGCCTCAGCATTTATTCTGATCCTAATTCTCACAGAGGAGTTGGTGGATTGATGGCTGTAAGATAGTATAGTTACTAAAGTAAAACTTAGCTCATATTTATTTATAGAGAGACTCATCTGATAGCAGGAACCTAGATTTTGTGTGTTTCTGCAGCTCAAAATTCTTTGAATCCCCACTGCTAACAGTGAACTTTTTTTATACTGTCTGGGGACTTTCTCAATCTCTTCATCTTTTCTTTCATATTTTTCTTTCCCTTTCCCACTCATGAACCCCACATTTCAGCCCTACTTCTATAGTTTGATTTTCCTGAATATAGTCTTTTTTCCCCTAATTTCCATCCTCTCTTATGTTGTTCCCTTTAGTTTTTTCCTGCTCTGAATTTTCCAGTTTCCTTTTCCTCTGTCAAATTCCTACCCATCATTTAAAGTATAATGCAGATATTACTACTATGAAGGCTTTTTTGCCACACCCCCAATTCTAATTAACTTCTCTTTTCTCTGGGCTCCCTAAGCAGTTTGTTTCTATCTCTGTTATGTCTTATCATGTAACTTGGTGCCCCAACTCTGTCCCCAGGTCTTTAAAGACAAGAGCATGTATTTGATTTATTTTAAAATCCACAATGCCTCTGCAAAGCCTTTTAGATACTATTTGTTCAGTAAAAATGTATGATCAATTGTTGGTGTATTCCCCTAATTTTTTTGGAACAGCTAGGCTAGAAAATATTTTAAAAAGAGATTTTCTTTGTGAGCTTTGTAAGGGTAACTTTAATATGCCAATTTCTGAAATAAAACCATTATTTATTTTAATTTTTTCCTTAAATTATAGTTGGTTTACAATGTGTTTTAATTTCTGCTGTACAGCAAACTGATTCATATATATATATAATTTTTTTTGTGTTATCGTTTATCACAGGTTATTGAATATAGTTCCCTGTGCTATATAGTAGGACCTTGTTGGTTATCCGTTCTGTGTTTACTGTTTTGCATCTGCTAACCCCAAACTCCCACTTTATCTCTCCCCTACTCTCCTCCTTTGGCAACCACAAGTTTATTCTTTATGTTTGTGAATTTGTTTAGAAGATCAATCCATTTGTGTCATATTTTAGATTCCACATATGAGTGATATCATAGGGTATTTGTTTCTTTCTTTCTTCACTTAATATGGTAATCTCTGGGTCCATCCATGCTGCTGCAATGACATAATTTCATTCTTTTTTATGGCCTAGTAGTGTTTCATTGTGTATGTACGTGTGTGTGTAGGCCTGAGTGTTCAGTTGTGTCCGACTCATTGTGACCCCATGGACTGTATGTAGCTCGCCAGGCTCCTCTGTCCATGGAGTTCTCCAGACTAGAATACAGGAGTGGGTTACCATTTCCTTCTCCAGGACGTCTTCCCAATCCAGGGACTGAACCTGAATCTCCTGCACTGCAGGCAGATTCTTTACTGTCTGAGCTACCAGGGAAGCCCATGTGGGTTTCCCTGCATATACCCATACAACACATCATCATCCATTCATCTGTCATTTAGGTTGTTTCCACGTTTTAGCTATTTTGAATAGCGCTATGCAAATAGGGGTGCATATATCTTTTTGAATTATAGTTTTGTCTGGAAATACGCCCAGGAGTGGGATTGCTGAATCATATGGCAACTCTATTTTTCGTTTCTTGAGGAACCTCCCTACTGTTTTCCATAGTGGCTGCACCAACTTACATTGCAGCCAACAGTGTAGGAAGGATCTTAAGTTCCCCAACCAGGCATTGAACCTGGACCCCAGCAGTTAGAGTGCCAAGTCCTATCCACTGGACTGCCAGGGACGTCCCAGATTTGGGGAAAGAGATCCAGGGTCACCTTGTATTGTGCCACCATAGACCTTCATCAGGAGGGGAAAGGTGTAGCATTTGGTAGTACAGAAAAGTTCTCATCCTTCAGTCTGAATAACAATTGTGCTCTGAGAAGGAACTTAAAGACTATGGATTGAAGAACTGCCTTTTATGATATGTTTTAAAGAGAGATGAAACAACATCACTCATTATCAGAGAAATGCAAATCAAAACCACAGTGAGGTACCACTTCACACCAGTCAGAATGGCTGCTATCCAAAAATCTATAAGCAATAAATGCTGAAGAGGCTGTGGAGAAAAGGGAACCCTCTTACACTGTTGGTGAGCATGCAAACTAGTACAGCCACTATGGAGAACAGTGTGGAGATTCCTTAAAAAACTGGAACTAGAACTGCCATATGACCCAGCAATCCCACTGCTGGGCATACACACCAAGGAAACCAGAATTAAAAGAGACACGTGTGCCCCAATGTTCATTGCAGCACTGTTTATAATAGCCAGGACATGGAAGCAACCTAGATGTCCATCAGCAGATGAACGGATAAGAAAGCTGTGGTACATATACACAATGGAGTATTACTAAGCCATTAAAAAGAATACATTTGAATCAGTTCTAATGAGGTAGATGAAACTGGAGCCTATTTATACAGAGTAAAGTAAGCCAGAAAGAAACACCAATACAGTATATTAACGCATATATATGGAATTTAGAAAGATGGTAACGATAACCCTGTATATGAGACCGCAAAAGAGACAAAGATGTATAGAACAGTCTTTTGGACTCTGTGGGAGAGGGCGAGGGTGGGATGGTTTGGGAGAATGGCATTGAAACATGTAAATTATCATATGTGAAATGAATCACCAGTCCAAGTTCAATGCAGGATACTTGGAGCTGGTTCACTGGGATGACCGAGAGGGATGGGATGGGGAGGGAGGTGGGAGAGGAGTTCAGGATGGAGAACACATGGCGGATTCATGTCAATGTATGGCAAAACCAATACAATATTGTAAAGTAAAAAAATAAATTAAAAAAAATAAAGATAGATTGATACATTTCCTAAATAGAAATGGATGATTTGACAGTTTTGAGAAGAGATGTGAAAGGCTGATAATTGTCTGGAAATGCCAGAGTTAGAGTACTCCTCTTGGCAACTGATAAGATTAAAAATAGGAGACATCAGTGAACATATAAGTTATTCTCATTTAGGACAGAATATAGGTTAGTAATACAGGAGATATTTGAGAAATGCTAGGTAAATTTACAGTCAGCGTTGGCAGAAGTAAAGATTAGGAAGAAGTATGGATTATCGAAGAAACATCAGTGTTTACTGTGAATGGGTACTTCCTTTTAATCACTAAATTTATTTGATAAAAAATACAACCCCTCAGTTTTTGTTGTTTTTTTAGCTTGTTTGAAGTGGTGCTTTGATAAAGTGAAAAGAACATCAGACTAAGAATCAATAACTTAGAGTTCTTCAGGTTCTGAGGTCCTTGGACTTCTCAGCCAGTTGAATGTGTGACTTTAGGCACCTTGAATCTCTCGTTTCATATATTAAATGGGTAAACTGAGAAATACCCATACAAGGAGTTACTATGGAGCAATAAAAAGGAATTGGCTACTGACATGTGATGTTATGGATGAATATCAAAATCACTGTGCTGAGCAAAAGAACTCAAGCACAAAAGAGATATGTACAGTGTGATTTCACTTTTATGAAGTGCTAGACAAAACTATTGTGAAAAATTAGAACACTGATTTCCTCAGAGGACATGGGGATTGACTGAAAAGTGGCACAGGGGAATTTTGGGGTTGATGAAAATGGGAAATGTTCCATAACTTCATGAAGATACACATATTTGTCAAAATTAAGTTCCAGTATTTGTGTCTTGCACCAAATGGAAATTTTATGACTCTTCCTCTGCTCCTCCCAGAAAATAACAGTTAACAAATACTGAATTCTAGTTAGGAGGTATGCCTTTCTCAGTTGAAATGTTTAGTAATTCTGAAACTACTATTTACATTTTCTAAGTTTTTGAAGACAGGTAAATATATTTAGGAAAATGGGAGCCAGGTTTCTAACTTTTAGATAAGAGAGAAACGTGGAAATGGGACAACTAGGGACTTCCCTGGTGGCTCAGAGGGTAAAGCGTCTGCCTGCAGTGCAGGAGACCCGGGTTTGATCCCTGGATCGGGAAGATCCCCTGGAGAAGGAAATGGCAACCCGCTCCAGTATTCTTGCCTGGAGAATCCCATGGACGGAGGAGCCTGGTAGGCTATAGTCCACAGGGTTGCAAAGAGTCGGACACAACTGAGCAACTTCACTTCACTTCAGAATGTCTCTGGGGGTATTAGTTTGGAATTAGGGGTGTCAGTATGAACTCAGCTTTTATAAGAGGAGGTTAGATAAGTAGGTCGTAGACAGGAGAGAGAGGAGGGGGCAAAGAGAAAGACAAATATAGTAGTGTGTATAAATATATAAATTCCCTAGCTCTGTTTGCTTAAAGGTTCTGCAATTAATGACACCCTCATAGCAATAGCAGTGAGCATACCTACTCCCAGATCTTGATTTCCAAATAAGATTCTCACTAAATGAACCTTTGTCGCTTCAGTCGTGTCCAACTCTGTGCAACCCCATAGACAGCAGCCCACCAGGCTCTGCCGTCCCTGGGATTCTCCAGGCAAGAACACTGGAATGGGTTGCCATTTCCTTCTCCAGTGCCTGAAAGGGAAAAGGGAAAGTGAAGTTGCTCAGTCGTGTCTGACTCTTAGTGACCCCATGGACTGCAGCCTACCAGGCTCCTCCGTCCATGGGATTTTCCAGGCGAGAAATGGAGTGGGTTACCATTGCCTTTGAGACAGGCTCCCCCTGCCCAAAGAGGGAAACTACTAGAGCCTAACCAGCCTGGGGAAAGGGAAATCCCCAACTTCAGCTCTGTCCAGTCTTATTGCCTCATGGAAGAGGGGAAAAAGGCTGAGAGGCATTTGCGAAGGCCACAGCCAGACACACAGGGCCACTTGAAAACTCAGACCTAACCATCGGATTAGAGAATACTTTTCTCACCCCTTTTATCTTACCACCACCTCAGTGGGGCTCCTGTATAGTAATAGAGGATTACAGATGGAAAAACTACAAGGTTTGCACTTTATAAGGAGTTTCTAGGGAAACTCAAAAGACAATAGGAAAGACAAAAATAGGGACCTTAGAGGAAATTTTAGCCTCTGATACCTGTGACTACAGTAAAAAAAGCTTTACTACTAGTACAGTATGGCACGGATTTTGGAATTGTCAGACTGGGAATTTAAAATTAAACTGATTAATATACTAAGATCTAATTAGAAAAGTCGATAGCATGTAAAAACATAGGTAATGTAAGTAGAGAGATAGAAACTCTTAAGAAAGGGAAATAATGGAAATCAAAAACATTGCAATAGAAGTGAAGAATGTCTTTGATGGACTAGAGGAAGGAACAAAGGAAATATTTGAAGTAATAATGGCTGAGAATTTTTCAAAATTAATGACAAGACACCAAATCACCAGTCCAGGAAGATTAGAAGACACTAAATATGATAATAGCAAATCTACACTTACTCATATCATTTTCAAATTGCTAAGAGTTATATTGGACTTCTCTTCATAAACCATGCAAGCAAGAAGAGAGTGGAGTGAAATGTTCAGAAAGGAAGAGCATTATAGAAGGACAAGTGAAGGTAAAATCTTTTGTTTTCTTGTTCTTAATTGACATAGTAGATAACTTCAAAATAATAATAGAAGCAGTGTAGTGGGTAATTATAGATTTTGGAGAAGGGAAATGAATGATAGCAATGTTATAAGGGAAAAGAGGGAGGAATTTGGAATACCATTATTAAAAACTTGGAAAACTATTATATAAAGCACTGTCCTTGAAATGCATCTGTAGTGTTATTTGATGGTTGGTGTAGGTTATGTTTAAATGTATAACACAAACTCTAGTTGTTGTTCAGTCACTAAGTTGTGTCTGACATTTTGTGACACCATGAACTGTAGCACTCCAAGCTCTTCCATCCATGGGGGTTTTTCAGACAGAAATACTGGAGTGGGTTACCATTTGCTTCTCCAGGGTGTCTTTGTGACCCAGGGATCAAACCCAAGTCTCCTTCATTGGCAGGTGGATTCTTTACCACTGAGCCACCTGGGAAGCCCAGATTCTGGAGTAACCACTAAAATTCAGTTTTTCCTTTTAATACTTTAAAGATGTCACTCCACTGACTCTGGTTTGCCTTATTTTTGATAGGTTTGGCAATATTTTTCTGCCCAAAATTTTGGACTCCCAGTCTTCATGATTTATAACTTCTCCTTATTTGGGTGCCCATGTGACCAGTTCTATGCTTAGTAGAACTAACTAGTCATATCAATTTGGTAGAATGCATGTACTCTTAACTAACTAAACACCGTCCTAAGAAAACTTCTTTTTAATTCATATACAAAAGTTGTGGATACTTGGGGGAAAGAGAGTTAAGGAGCAGAATAAGGCTATACTGCTTCTACCTTTTGAGAGAGTAAATATTAAATACAGTGAGTAGTTTAGTTTACTGTCAGTTTATTTACTGTCGGATAAAAAGAACTTTCTTACATCAACAGTTCTGTTTTAATGTTTAATTTCTTTACCTGTTTCAGTAATGATCAGTTTAAATAGAATATCTCTCTATAATTTGACAGAATCTTAATGTGATTCAAGATTCAGTATGAAGTGTATCTTTATGTGGAAATAAAGATGTGTAAGTGGTTTTAGTGGCTAATGTTTGTACTTCTCATTTTATTCATAATTTATTTCTATGATGAAAAGTGAGTATTGGTCACTCAGTTGTGTCCCACTCTTTGCAGCCCCATGGACTGCAGCACGCCAGGCTTTCCTGTTCTTCACTATCCCCCAAAGTTTGCTCAAACTCATATCCATTGAGTCAGTGATGCCATTCAACCTTCTCATCCTCTGTCACCCCCTTCACCTTCTGCCCTCACTCTTTAGGTCTTCTTATTAGAGACCTCCAAAGAAAACGAGTATGGATAGGATAAAATATATATGTAACAACATAATATTGTAAGTCAACTATAAATATGCAATAACAGCTTTATTCAGGTGTAGTTTGTGGCTCCATGAACTATAGCCCACCAGGCTCCTCTTCCCTGGAATTTTCCAGGCAAAAATACTGGAGTGGGTTGCCATTTCCTACTCCAGGAGATCTTCTTAACTCAGGGACCAAATCCACGTGTCTTGCACCTTCTGCATTTGCAGGCAGATTCTTTACCACTAGTGCCACCTGGGAAGCTTTAGACATTTCACAAAAATGGAATCATACAATATGTGATTTTTGTGTGTCTGACTTCTTTAACTTAGCAAAAGGTTTTCAAGGTCCATCCATGTTGTACCATTTATCAGTATGTCATTCCTTTTTATGGCCAAATAAATGTACCATTGTATGGGTTCCACACTATATTTATTCATTCATCAAATGATTAACATCTGGGTTATTACTACCTTTTGGCTATTACAAATAATGCTGCTGTGAGCATTTATGTGCAAGTTTTTGTGTGGATATTTATTTGTATTTATCTTGAGCATGTTTATAGGAGTAGAATTGCTAGTCATGTGATAATCCTGTGTTTAACCTTTTGAAGAACTGCCCAGCTACATTCCACATCAACTACACTGTTTAACATTTCCATCAACAGTATGTTGAGGTTTCCAGTTTCTCCGTAACATTTGTTATTGTCTGACTCTTTGATTATAGCTGTTCCAGTGGGTGTAAAGTAATATTTAATTATGGTTTTGATTTGTATTTCACTAGTGGCTACTAAGGTTGAGCGTCTTTTCTTGTATTTATTGGCCATTTTTATGGTTTCTTTGGGAAATGTCTATTCAGATCCTTTGCCTCTTTGAAAATTGGGTTATTTGTCTTTTTATTGTTGAGTTGCAAGACTATTTATTCTAGATATAAGTTCCAAATACTTTCTCTTATTTCTTAAATTGTCTTTTTACTTTCTTGTAGACAAGTAAAACTTTACGGTCCTTGAGTGTTTAGCTACCATAAAGTATGCTTGAGAAACTTACTAGATTTGCATAATCTCATTATTTGTAACATTTTAGTTATGTGCCTTTGAAAAAAATTCAGGCATTTACATACAAAGTTGACTGGACAATAAGTTTATCTTGCTGCTGCTGCTAAGTCGCCTCAGTCGTGTCGGACTCTGTGCGACCCCATAGACGGCAGCCCACCAGGCTCCCCCATCTTGATTAGCTATTAATACTGCTTTAAATCATCTGATTTGAATTTTCAGATTAATTTTACTTCAAGACCTTGGATTACTTACCTTTCAGTTGAAATACTGTAAGGATTAATATGTTTGACCATTCTGGCTAAAACATTGAAAACTAAAACATTGGTTTTCTAAGTCAGAATTATATTTTCAGAAAGTTAATAAGTACAAGTTATTTTTATGATGTTTAGTTTGAAAGGTGCACATTTTCTTGGGAAGTGTAGCTTGAAACCACTGTTAGCAATTTAATTTTTTAAGGCTAGGGTTTTTAGAATAGTATGATGATATATACCATGGTGTGTGAAGTAGTATCCAGGCTGAGGCTCACTGTCACTGTGAAAGTAAAGGTGATTACTGATTTCCTTTCTGTAATAGTATTTGCAAATTAAATTACATATGGATGTTGGGCATGTCATTTCATCAGATTTTTGACATATTAATCATAAAATAATTCGTTTATATATGCTTTTTTGCAACCCCATGGACTGTAGCCTTGCAGGCTACTTTGTCCATGGAATTCTCCAGGCAAGAATACTGGAATGGGTTGCCATTCCCTTCTCCAGGGGATCTTCCTGACCCAGGGATTGAACCCAGGTCTCCTGCATTGCAGGTGAATTCTTTACCATCTGAGCTACCAGGGAAGCCCTAAAATAATCAACAGCAAGTGAAGTGAAGTGAAAGTCACTCAGTCATGTCTGACTCTTTGCGACTCCATGGACTATACAGTCCATAGAATTCTCCAGGCCAGAATACTGGAGTGGGTAGCCTTTTTCTTCTCCAGGGGATCTTCCCAACCTGGGATTGAACCCAGGTCTCCCACATTGCAGGCAGATTCTCTACCATCTGAGCCACCAGGGAAGCCCAAGAATACTGGAGTGGGTAGCCTATCCCTTCTTCAGCAAATCTTCCCAAGCTAGGAATTGAACTAAGGTCTCCTGCATTGCAGGCAGATTCTTTACCAGCTGATCTACCAGGGAACTAGAAGTTGGTTATTTTACTGCTGTTACTATGGAAAGATCAGATCAGATCAGTCGCTCAGTCATGTCCAACTCTTTGCGACCCCATGAACCGCAGCACGCCAGGCCTCCCTGTCCATCACCAGCTCCCGGAGGTCACTCAGACTCATACCCATCAAGTCAGTGATGCCATCCAGCCATCTCATCCTCTGTCGTCCCCTTCTCCTCCTGCCCTCAATCCCTCCCAGCATCAGAGTCTTCTCCAATGAGTCAACTCTTCGCATGAGGTGGCCAAAATACTGGAGTTTCAGCTTTAGCATCATTCCTTCCAAAGAAATCCCAGGGCTGATCTCCTTCAGAATGGACCGGTTGGATCTCCGTGCAGTCCAAGGGACTCTCAAGAGTCTTCTCCAACACCACAGTTCAAAAGCATCAATTCTTCGGCGCTCAGCCTTCTTCACAGTCCAGCTCTCACATCCATACATGACCACAGGAAAGACCATAGCCTTGACTAGGCGAACCTTTGTTGGTAAAGTAATGTCTCTGCTTTTGAATATGCTATCTAGGTTGGTCATAACTTTCCTTCCAAGGAGTAAACGTCTTTTAATTTCATGGCTGCAGTCACCATCTGCAGTGATTTTGGAGCCCAGAAAAAGAAAGTCTGACACTATTTCCACTGTTTCTCCATCTATTTCCATGTAGTGATGGGACCAGATGCCATGATCTTCGTTTTCTGAATGTTGAGCTTTAAGCCAACCTTTTCACTCTCCACTTTCACTTTCATCAAGAGGCTTTTTAGCCCCTCTTCACTTTCTGCCATAAGAGTGGTGTCATCTGCATATCTGAGGTTATTGATATTTCTCCCAGCAATCTTGATTCCAACTTGTGTTTCTTCCAGTCCAGCATTTCTCATGATGTACTCTGCATATAAGTTAAATAAACATGGTGACAATATGCAGCCTTGACGTACTCCTTTTCCTATTTGGAACCAGTCTGTTGTTCCATGACCAGTTCTAACTGTTGCTTCCTGACCTGCATACAGATTTCTCAAGAGGCAGATCAGGTGGAAAAGTGGTCCTTAATTCAATCTCTTGTACTCCCTAGCAAACAGGTGGAGAATAGGAGGGCATTATGAATATCTTCATTAGCATTTGAAAAGCAATCTTTATAAGGAGACAAAATAAAAGCAGTCAAATTTCTACTAGACTCCATTTTTGAAAACCTTTGTAGATGTTGCCCAGTATGAAAAAAATCCTGTTGTTTCTGCTTTCTAACCATACATTCTCAATTTTCTGACATCAACATTGGATGTTCTACAATTCAATTCATTTGTGACACTACCTGAAGTTTGTGCAGACTCCACAGAGTAAGGGATCAGTCACGTAAGACTGTCGTCACTCCTCAGCCATGAATGTGGTCCCCAGGCTACCTTCACTTATGTTCAGCCAACTACGGATTAGGGGTTTTCCATAATCCCTCTCTCAAGTCCCTTTCAGGTTCAATAAATGGCTATAATACTTACAAATCTAAGGACAGTGTTATACTTAATGTGGTTTATTTAAGAGGATACAAATGAGTAGCCTGATGAAAAGATACATAGGGCACGTTTCAGAAGGCTCCTGAACTCAGGTGCCTCTATCTCCAGTGAGGTGGCATGCACCACCGATTAGGAAACTTCCCAAAGCCTCATTTTTCAAGAGCTTTTATTGAAGTTTTCTTACAAAAGCGTGACTGATTAAATCATTGGCCGTTGGTGATTTAACCTGGAGATGAAATGGGTGAGATGAGGTTGAAAGTTTCAACGCTCTAATGATATGGTTGATTGCTGGGTAACCAGTCCCTATTTTGAAGCTGTCTAGCAACCCCACCAAGAGTCTTCTCATTAGCATGAACTCAAAAGGGGTATAGTCAAAAGGGGTTCGTTATGAATAATGAAAGATACTGCTATCAGGATGCTCAGGAGATACCAGATGTTATAAGAACTATGGAGAAGGCAATGGCACCCCACTCCAGTACTCTTGCCTGGAAAACCCCATGGATGGAGGAGCCTGGTAGGCTGCAGTCCATGGGATCGCTGAGGGCCGGACACGACTGAGCGACTTCACTTTCACTTTTCACTTTCATGCACTGGAGAAGGAAATGGCAACCCACTCCAGTGTTCTTGCCTGAAGAATCCCAGGGACAGGGGAGTCTGGTGGGCTGCCATCTATGGGGTCGCACACGACTGAAGTGACTTAGCAGTAGCAGTAGCATAAGGAATCAGGCACAAAGATCAAAATAAACATATTTTAAAAATTAAACCACACATGCTAATCTAATATGTATCAAACACCCCGTGTATTTCAGGCTCTCTGCTAGGCATTAAGAATAGGAAGAATAAAAAGACATGATATGTGTGTTTGGGGAACTCACACTGTAGGTGTGAAGATAGAAACAGTGACGCTGCATCTTACAGGGTGTTAGGGTCTGAAGGTAAGGGTATGAGATTAAAACCTAACAGGCAGAATTTCTCTGACAGTCTTTTAAATTGCATGAAATCCACCACACAGCTTTCTATAAGTCCAACAGCTTAGTTTTCCAACATCGCAATCTCCTCAGTTGAGCTCCAGTTGAAATAGTTGGTCTGCAATCAGGGCCGTGTTTTATGAAAACTCTTAACTGTATCTTTTAAACAGTGAGATCATACTTAGTTAACCTCTCTCAGTAAGAGCTGCTTCTGCAATTAGAGGCATATAGGATCTGAGAGACTAAGGAACAACAGATTTATATTTCTCATAGTGCTAGAGGATAAATTTGTTGACTGATCACACTGGTATCATTTAATGTGTTCTCATATTATTCATTTAGTCTCCTCTCTATGTGTCTCTTCCCATCCTCCCTCAATCCCTTTCTATCTCGTAAATAAGACACATATATGATGTGGTTCCGCTGTGTATAAACATAAGTATAGCATAAGTGCCATAATAGATTTATATAGGTGAGGACACAAGTGAAGAAACAAGGTTTAAACTCATCTTTGTAGGTAAAGGATGTGCTGTGCTGTGCTTAGTCGCTCAGTCATGTCTGACTCTTTGCAACCCCATGGACTGTAGCCCACCAGGCTCCTCTGTCCATGGGATTCTCCAGGCATATTACTGGAGTGCGGTGCCATACCCTCCTCCAGGGGATCTTCCCAACCCGAGGATTGAACCAGTGTTTCTCTTATGTCTCTTGTACTGGCAGGTGGGCTCTTTACCACTAGCACTACCTGGGACGCCCAAAGGATGATATTCATAGTTGAATTAGCAAGTGGAACTGATACTTCGAAATAAGATGCAACTAGTGTTTTCCATCCAAATACTAATCACATACTTCATTTCCTTCAAAAAATACTTGTTATGTCTGTCTTTTTCTTATTTTCTCAGTGATTCTTCTGCTTATAGAGTATATTTATTCAAGAAAATGTACTGAGCATGTCTGTGACATGGCTGAGGCAGAGGATTCTAATCTCCAGTTTCTCTGGCTTGTGATGCTGCTGTAACTTGTCCACAGTACCCCAAGTTGTACTGGTGAATATAAGTATGGGAAAATTGATCTTCCCCGTTGATCAGAGAACTATAGGCCGACATAGAATGCGTCCTTTGGCCACCTACATGGTTATGTTACAGTAATACAGCTTCTGTTGCTCTTTGTTTTCTCTGTGTATAAAACAGAGAGCTTTTATGTTGCTCTACTTTTCCTTTATGCTGAAAAAGTTACCTTCTTTTATGCTAAAAAGTTATTTTCTAGTATACTATTTTAATTCTGTTGTTGTTTCTTATGTGTATGTATGTATATATATGCGTTTGTGTGTACATAAATTAGGATTCCCTGGTGGCTCAGATGGTAAAGAATCTGTCCGCAGTGCGGAAGACCTGGGTTCGATCCCCAGATCAGGAAGATCCCCTGGAGAAGGGAATGGCAACCCACTCCAATATTCTTGCCTGGAGAATTCCATGGACAGAGGAGCCTGCAAGGCTACAGTCCATGAGGTTGCAAAAAGTCTGACATGACTGAGCAACACACACACACACACACACACACACACACACACATACATTTAAGCTACTTTGCTTGGGGTTGCCACAGGGATTACAGTTAACATCTTAATTTAAAACAGTCTAGTTTGGATTAATCTAAATTTTAATATACAAAAACTTTTTCTAGTATAAAACCATTTATAAAAATTATATCTTTATAACATTATAAGTCCATCAACGTACTTTTTTAGATTTATTTTATTTTGGAGGGCTGTGGTGGGTCACTGTTGCTGCTCGCAGGCTTTCTGTAGTTGCAGAGAGTGGGGGCTCCTTTCTGGTTGTGGTATGCGGGCTTTCCATTGTGGTGGCTTCTCTGTTGCAGAGCACAGGCTCTAGGGCGTGTGGGCTCCAGAGCATTGGCTTAGTTGTTGTGGCACAGGCTTAGTTGTTCCATGGTATGTAGCATCTTCCTGGACCTGGGATGGGACCAGTGTTTCTTACATTGTAAAGTGGATTCTTAACCACTGGACCACCAGAGAAGCCTCCATCAGTACAATCTTATAATAATTTTATGCACCTGTCCTTTAAATGAGACAGAAGAAGAGTTACAAATACACATTTTTTATTATCTTTTGTGTTCACTTACATAGCTACCTTTACTCTTGCTTTTTATTGCTTAGTGTGGATTTAAGTTACTGTCTCTTGTTTTTTTGTTTCAGCCGGAAATGAAATAACCGTAGTGTTTCTTACAGGGCAGGTCTTTTAGTGATGAATTCTTTCAATTTTCCTTTATCTAGAAATGTCTTAAGTTTCTTTTTTCCCACCTCACCTAGCTCTCCTTCATTTTTTGAAGGGTACTTCTGCTAGATGACAGTCTTTCTCTTTCATCATTGTGACCATATCATCCTGCCCACGGGCCTGCATAGTTTCTAATGAGAGGTCAGCTGTTAAACTTGTTCAGGAAACTTTGTACCTAAGAAATGTTTTCCTTTTGGTGCTTTCATAATTTCTGTCTTTCAGCATTTTGGCTATGAAACATCCAGGTGTGAATCTCTTCAGCTTTGTCCTACTTGAAGTTTATTGAACTTCTTAGATACACATACTGATGTTTTCCATTAAATTGGAGAAGTTTTTTGTCATTTTTTTTCAGATATTCTTTCCACTCCTTTTTCTCTCTCCTCTCCTTTGGAAACTCACATTGTATATATGTTGGCATAGCTGATGTAGTCCCACAGATCTCTGAGGCTCTCTGTTCATTTTTCTGTGTGTGCGTGCACGTGCTTAGTGGCTTGTGTTCGACTTTTTGCAACCCTATGGACTGTAGTCCATCAGGGTCCACTGTCCAAGGGATTCTCGGCAAAAAAAGTGGGTTATCATGCCCTCCTCCAGGGGATCTTCCTGTCCAGGGATCGAATCCATGTCTCTTGTGTCTTCTGCATTGGCAGGCAGGTTCTTTACCACTAGTGCCACCTGGAAAGCCCAAGTTTCTTCGTAAGATTGGAGAATTTCAGCTGTCTGCAAGTTCAGTGATTCCTTTGCCAATTCAAATGTGCTGTTTATATTCTCTAGTAAAATTTTCATTTCTTTTATTGTTCTTTTCAACTCAAATGTGTATAGTATACTTTTTATATTTTTTAATTGCATTGGATGGGAATATCATTTTCATATTGAAGTGCCAGCTTTTTATTTGATTGTTTTTATAATTTGTCTCTTCATTTATATTATATATATTCTCTAAGTAGAGAATATAAAATGTATTATATTTGTATATAAATATAAAATTATTATATATATAAATGTATTAAATATATAAATTTATATATAAAATGTGACTCAAACGTTCCTTTAATTTTTTATACATAACTTTCTTTATTTCTTTGAAATATTTTTAATAGCTGATTTAAGGTCTTTGTCCAGTAAGACCAACATCTTGACTTCTTCAGAGACAGTTTCTGTCAACTTTTTTCCTATGTATGAGTCATTCTTCCCTGTTTATTTGTATGTCTTACAATTTTTTGTTGGAAACTAGATGTTTTTAATAACTTGACAGTTAAGAAAACCATAGTCCTTCCTACCCCTGGGATTTGTTTTGCTCTGTTGTTGGTGTTGCTGTTTCTTTCTTTAGTGACTTTGCTGGGTTAATTCTGTTCAGTCTCTGTTCTCTGAAGTCTGCTCAGCTAGCTTGGTGGTCAGTTATTGATTGGCCAGAGATTTCTTTAAATGCTTTGAGCCAGCAGGTCTCTGTTCAGCTTTTGCTGAGGGCCTGTGTGTGTGTGTGTGTGTGTGTGGAGACAAAGCTTCAGGGTCACCCAGAAGTGAGTTATTAGGGCCTTGTTAGGTCTTCTGCGCAGTTCACATGGCTTCACGTATGTGCATAGCCTTCTAAATTCCCAGGACTATTGCAGAGTTTTTCAAAGTCCCTTACAGATATTTCACTCCTCAGTTTTTCCTTTTAAGTATTTTGGTCACCTTCTTTATTAGCAGCAATTAGTAAAATCTGCTCAGGAAACTGCAATGTTAAACAATTGCTATTGACTGTTTTCAACAAATATGCTGCCGATAGGACCGTACACATTGAGAGAGTTCTGAGTTGTCAAATAAAGCCTGAAGAATGTAGTTTTTCTAGCAAGCTGCCATGCAGGTGAAATAGTAAGAGTTTTCTAGTGCTTGGGTGGGGCCGGGGGCGGGATGATGCAAATATATTCTGGCTCTCCAGTATCTGCTTGGTGTTTGGGTTTCACAGCAACCATAGTAGCAAGATTTTGGTTTTCAAGGCTTATCTGGAGCTGGAGATGAGAGATTGCATTAGGGTAAGTTAACAGCCTACAAAGCTTGCTGTTCTTGCTAAGATCAACAGGTTTTCTTGAGTAAGCATTGCTTGGATTATCACAATCCTTAAGTTAACTTCCTGAGTGCTGGAAAAATGTTTATTTTGATAGTGTTTATCTGTATTCTTTTAAAAAATTTTTCTTGAAGTATAGTTGATGTACAGTATCGAATGTTACACGTGTACAATATAGTGGTTTATTATTTTTAAGGGTATCCAACCAGTCCATTCTAAAGGAGATCAGTCCTGGGTGTTCTTTGGAAGGACTGATGCTAAAGCTGAAACTCCCAATACTTCAGGCACCTTATGCGAAGAGTTGACTTATTGGAAAAGACTCTGATGCTGGGAGGGATTAGGGGGCAGGAGGAGAAGGGGACAACAGAGGATGAGATGGGTGGATGGCATCACTGACTCGATGGACGTGAGCTTGAGTGAACTCCGGGAGTTGGTGATGGACAGGGAGGCCTGGCGGGCTGATTCATGAGGTCGCAAAGAGTCGGACATGACTGAGCGACTGAACTGAACTGAACTGAACTGATACTTCATTTATAGTTATAAAATATTGGCTATATTCCCTGTGTTGTAAATTACATCCTTGTAGCATATTTTATACATAATAGTTTATACCTCTAAATCCTCTACCTGTAAATTACCCTTTTTCCTTTCCACCACCCTCCTGATAAACACTAGTTCTCTTTGTCTGTGAGTCTTTTTTGTTGCATTCACTAGTTTTGTATTTTCTCAGATTCCACATATAAGTGATGTATCATGCAATATTTGTGTTTCTCTGTCTGACTTATTTCACTTGGCATCGGTTTCAGTTAGTCTCTCAGTCATGTCTGACTCTCTGTGACCCCATGAACCGCCTCCCTGTCCATCACCCAACTCCCAGAGTCTACCCAAACTCATTTCCCTTGAGTTGGTGTTGCCATCCAACCATCTCATCCTCTGTCGTCCCTTTCTCTGCCTGCTCTCAATCTTGCCCAGCATCAGGGTCTTTTCAAATGAGTCAGTTCTTCGCATCAGGTGGCCAAAGTATTGGAGTTTCAGCTTCAACATCAGTCTTTCCAAAGAACACCAGGACTGATTTCCTTTAGGATGGATTGGGTGGATCTCCTTGCAGTCCATGGGGCTGTCAAGAGTCTGTTGCAACACCACAGTTCAAAAGCATCAATTCTTCTGCACTCAGCTTTCTTTATAGTCCAACTGTCACATTCATACATAACCACTGGAAAAACCATAGCCTTGACCAGACGGACCTTTGTTGGCAAAGTAATGTCTTTGCTTTTTAATATACTGTCCAGGTTCGTCATAACTTTCCTTCCAAGGAGTAAGTGTCTTTTAATTTCATGTGTGCAATCACCATCTGCAGTGATTTTGGAGCCCAAAAACATAAAGGCTGCCACTGTTTCCACTGTTTCCCCATCTATTTGCCATGAAGTGATGGGACCAGATGCCATGATTTTAGTTATCTGAATGTTGAGCTTTAAGGCAACTTCTTCACTCTCTTTCACTTTCATCAAGAAGCTCTTTAGCTCCTCTTCACTTTCTACCATAAGGGTGATGTCATCTGCATATCTGAGATTATTGATACTTCTCCCAGCAATCTTGATTCCAACTTGTGCTTCTTCCAGCCCAGTGTTTTTCATGATGTACTGTGTATATAAGTTAAATAAGGAGGGTGACAATATACAGCCTTGACGTACTCCTTTTCCTATTTGGAACCAGTCTGTTATTCCAGGTCCAGTTCTAACTGTTGCTTCCTGACCTGCATACAGATTTCTCAAGAGGCAGGTCAGGTGGTCTGGTGTTCCCATCTCTTTCAGAATTTTCCACAGTTTATTGTGATCCACACAGTCAAAGGCTTTGGCATAGTCAATAAAGCAGAAGTAGATGTTTTTCTGGAACTCTTGCTTTTTCCATGATCCAGCGGATGTTGGCAATTTGATCTCTGGTTCCTCTGCCTTTTCTAAAACCAGCTTGAACCTCTGGAAGTTCACAGTTCACATATTGCTGAAGCCTGGCTTGGAGAATTTTGAGCATTACTTTAATAGCATGTGAGATGAGTACAATTGTTCAGTAGTTTGAGCATTCTTTGGCATTGCCTTTGTTTGAGATTAGAATGAAAACTGACCTTTTTCAGTCCTGTGGCCACTACTGAGTTTTCCAAATTTGCTGACATTGAGTGCAGGATTTTCACAGCATCATCTTTTAGGATGTGAAATAGCTCAAGTGAAATTCCATCACCTCCATCAGATCAGATCAGATCAGATCAGTCGCTCAGTCATGTCCGACTTTTTGCGACCCCATGAACTGCAGCACGCCAGGCCTCCCTATCCATCACCAGCTCTCAGAGGTCACTCAGACTCACATTCATCGAGTCAGTGATGCCATCCAGCCATCTCATCCTCTGTCGTCCCCTTCTCCTCCTGCCCTCAATCCCTCCCAGCATCAGAGTCTTTTCCAATGAGTCAACTCTTCGCATGAGGTGGCCAAAATACTGGAGTTTCAGCTTTAGCATCATTCCTTCCAAAGAAATCCCAGGGCTGATCTCCTTCAGAATGGACTGGTTGGATCTCCTTGCAGTCCAAGGGACTCTCAAGAGTCTTCTCCAACACCACAGTTCAAAAGCATCAATTGTTCGGCGCTCAGCCTTCTTCACAGTCCAGCTCTCACATCCATACATGACCACAGGAAAGACCATAGCCTTGACTAGGCGAACCTTTGTTGGCAAAGTGATGTCTCTGCTTTTGAATATGCTATCTAGGTTGGTCATAACTTTCCTTCCAGGGAGTAAGTGTCTTTTAATTTCATGGCTGCAGTCACCATCTGCAGTGATTTTGGAGCTCAGAAAAATAAAGTCTGACACTGTTTCCACTGTTTCTCCATCTATTTCCCATGTAGTGATGGGACCAGATGCCATGATCTTCGTTTTCTGAATGTTGAGCTTTAAGCCAACCTTTTCACTCTCCACTTTCACTTTCATCAAGAGGCTTTTGAGTTCCTCTTCACTTTCTGCCATAAGGGTGGCATCATCTGCATATCTGAGGTTATTGATATTTCTCCCGGCAATCTTGATTCCAGCTTGTGTTTCCTCCAGCCCAGCATTTCTCATGATGTACTCTGCATATAAGTTAAATAAACATGGTGACAATATACAGCCTTGACGTACTCCTTTTCCTATTTGGAACCAGTCTGTTGTTCCATGACCAGTTCTAACTGTTGCTTCCTGACCTGCATACAGATTTCTCAAGAGGCAGATCAAGTGGTCTGGTGTTCCCATCTCTCTCAGAATTTTCCACAGTTTATTGTGGATCTACACAGTCAAAGGCTTTGGCATAGTCAATAAAGCAGAAATAGATGTTTTTCTGGAACTCTCTTGCTTTTTCCATGATCCAGCGGATGTTGGCAATTTGATCTCTGGTTCCTCTGCCTTTTCTAAATCCAGCTTGAACATCAGGAAGTTCACAGTTCACATATTGCTGAAGCCTGGCTTGGAGAATTTTGAGCATTACTTTACTAGCGTGTGAGATGAGTGATGAGTGATCACCTCCATAGTGATGCTCATAGTGATGTTTCCCAAGGCCCATTTGACTTCATATTGTCTGGCTCTAGGTGAGTGATCACACTGTTGTGATTATCTTGGTCATGAAAATCTTTTTTGTATAGTTCTTCTGTGTATTCTTGCCATCTCTTCTTAATATCTTCTGCTTCTGTTAGGTCCATACCATTTCTGTCCCTTATTGAGCCCATCTTTGCATGAAATGTTCCCTTGGTACCTCTGATTTTCTTGAAGAGATCTCTAGTTTATCTCATTCTATTGTTTTCCTCGGGAGAAATATCAATAACCTCAATGACACCACCTTTATGGCAGAAAGTGAAGAGGAACTAAAAAGCCTCTTGACGAAAGTGAAAGTGGAGAGTGAAAAGGTTGGCTTAAAGCTCAGCATTCAGAAAACGAAGATCATGGCATCTGGTCCCATCACTACATGGGAAATAGATGGAGAAACAGTGGAAACAGTGTCAGACTTTATTTTTCTGGGCTCCAAAATCACTGCAGATGGTGACTGCAGCCATGAAATTAAAAGACGCTTACTCTTTGGAAAGAAAGTTATGACCAACCTAGGTAGCATATTCAAAAGCAGAGACATCACTTTGCCAACAAAGGTTCGCCTAGTCAAGGCTATGGTCTTTCCTGTGGTCATGTATGGATGTGAGAGCTGGACTGTGAAGAAGGCTGAGCGCCGAAGAATTGATGCTTTTGAACTGTGGTGTTGGAGAAGACTCTTGAGAGTCCCTTGGACTGCACGGAGATCCAACCGGTCCATTCTGAAGGAGATCAGCCCTGGGATTTCTTTGGAAGGAATGATGCTAAAGCTGAAACTCCAGTATTTTGGCCACCTCATGCGAAGAGTTGACTCATTGGAGAAGACTCTGATGCTGGGAGGGATTGAGGGCAGGAGGAGAAGGGGACGACAGAGGATGAGATGGCTGGATGGCATCACTGACTCGATGAATGTGAGTCTGAGTTACCTCCGAGAGCTGGTGATGGATAGGGAGGCCTGGCGTGCTGCAGTTCATGGGGTCACAAAGAGTTGGACACAACTGAGCGACTGATCTGATCTCTGACACAGCATGGCTTAGTTTCATTGAGTCAGACAAGGCTGTGGTCTGTGTGATCAGATTGGCTAGTTTTCTGTGATTGTGGTTTCAGTCTGTCTGCCCTCTGATGCCCTCTCTTAGCGCCTACTGTCTTACTGGGGTTTCTTTTACATTTGACATGGGGTATCTCCTCACGGCCACCACTCCTGACCTTGGAAGTAGGGTATCTCCTCATGGCCGCTACTCCTGACCATGCATATGGGGTATCTCCTTCCAGCGGAGGGCCACTCCAGTGCTGGGCAGCATAAGTATCACTTAGCATAATACTGTCCAAATCCTTCCATGTTATTACATATGGCAAAATATCATTCTTTTTTTATGGCCAAGTAGTATTCTGGGTGTGTATGTGGGTGTGTGTATATACATATGTACACAGCTTCTTTATCCGTGCATCTGCTGATGAACACTTAGGTTGCTTCCATATCTTGGAAATTATAAAAAATGCTGCTGTGAATATTGGGGTGCATATATCTTCTTGAATTAGTATTTTTACTAATTATTTCCTCTGCCATTCTGAATGTACTTCTTCCCATTGCTATGTATTTTTATTAGCATTCTGTTTCCAGTCTCTTATGCAGCTTCTCTTTGCTTATTTTTCTCTTACATGTTTCTCCTGGACCCTTGGAACCCTGGTTCCATGGCTAACATACTTTGTTGTTGTTTAATCACTAAGTCGTGTCCCACTCTTTGGTGACACCATGGACTGTAGCCCACCAGGCTGCTCTGTCCGTGGGATTTCCCAGGCAAGAATACTGAATTGGGTTGCCATTTCCTTCTCCAGGGGATCTTCCTGACTCAGGGATTGAACCTGCATCTCCTGCACGGCAGGATGATTCTTTACCACTGAGCCACCTGGAAGCCTGCTAACATACTTACGTTCTCAATTATTCACTGGCTGTTACTGCTCTTTTCTCTGTAGGGACTGATTCTCTCACATCCCACATAAATCACAATCCTCTATTCCTCCCTTAAATGTTAGTATTCCTCAAGTTTCTGGTCTATACCCCTTCTGTTGTCTGTCTTATTGCCCCTGAGCATTCTTACCTAATTGTTGCTCAGACTCGCAAGTCTGTCATTTTCTCTAGCCCAGATCTTTGTCTTAAATTCCACATCTGTATCTAATTGTGCTTAATGTAAATCTTTGGAATTTCTTTAGATACATAAAATTTCTTAAGTTCAAAATATAAATCAATTTATATTTCTTTCTCAGTTTCTTTGATATTCTCATTTATCTAGTTGCCTAAACCAAAAATGTGGGTCATTTTTTATTCTTTCTCCTTTACCCTTCCTCCATATATTAGAGTCAGTTGCTTTTCAATTCTGTGCCCTAAATCCTTCTTGAATTCGATTTTCTTCATCTCTGCTCTCACACACACACACACATATTGACACACACACACACTGTCCTCTCTCCATTGCATTTCTTGCTCCGTCCAAATTGCCTTTTTCCTGTTTCTGGACCATGTCATGCTCCTATTCACTTTCAGTTGCATACCACGCTATTCTTTCTCCTTTGGTTTTTGTTGCTTTGTCAGGGAAACCTTCTTGTATTCTCACAAACTGTATTACATACCTCTAGATATAGAATTACCATACTGTAATTGCCTATTTACTCATCTTTATCTCCAAGTAGAATGCCAAGTCCATGAGATCAGAGACTGTGCTTATGAGCAGCCTGTGGCCTAGCACTTAACATTGGGCTTCCTCAAATTATTTGATGAATAGTGAATTTATGCCTACATATACGAATGATGGAACCAACAATGTTGAGCACTGAGAATACAAAGATATATTCAGCAAATGTTGAAATAAAACAGCCCTTTGAAACATCTGGTGTTTGAGGGATATAGCTCTGCTAGTAATACAGCATTACTAACTTAAAGCCAATGATTCTAAATGAAGTCCTTTATGCCTTAGTTGAAAAATACAATGCCATGAATATATATATGAAACCCCAAAGCATTATTTAGAAATGAAAGGAGAAAGTGAAGAGAAACTATTCAATAGGAAGTTTTATATATATATATATGCCCATAATAAAGTTCGTGATTATACTTAGTTTTTATATTATTTTGTTTTTAATTTCTGGGTCATAGAGAACTAGGTGACTTCTTCCTTCCTGCCTGTCTTCTACACAAATTGTATAATATTTAGAAACTATTTATAAGCAACAAGAAAAAAATGAAATCACCCATTATCTGATTTAATATATATATAGTTTCACAATTGAAATAAATCTGAATATCACCAGAAATAGATATATCATAAGCATCTCTCTATGCTAGGAAATACATCAATACCATCTGTTACTGAGGCTAGCACACTTTATACCACATAGTATATACTTGAAGCTTTAAAGGCTAGAAGGTCTTTGTCATAATTATTCAGCTCCTCCTATATTTGGAACAGACCATTCCAAATGGGTGTGGTGTATTCCAATAAAACTTTACTTATAAAAACAGGTGGCAAGCAGGATTTCATATGAGAGCCATAGATATGTTCTGTGATAGATATAAACCATAATTACTTAATCTCCTATTTGAAGATGTTTATTATCTTCATTTTTTACGATTATTATACTGTCTTAACATCTTAATATCTAAATCTTTATGTACATTCTTAACTTCTTTCCTTAGCATAAATCCTGGGAAGTATTTCTAGGGCTAAGAGTATATCCTTAAAGCTGTTTTTGTTTTTGTTTTTTTTTTTCATGGGAATAGGTGATATAACACTTGCTTTCAAACTATGACTATTAGGAGTTTTGTTTGGTTCATTTTGTGGTTTTTGTGGGGCTAGGAAAAGAAAGATGGACTGATGGAGGCAAAGAAAGACTGTAGGGAAACATGGAATGATCGTAATATAAAACTTAAGAGATGTTTCATGAAGAAGAAAACATGAGAAATTTCATAAATACAAATTTTTCTGTTCCTATAACCAATTTTTTGTTTGTTTGTTCCATATCTCTATAGAGTTTTGTTTAAAATTTTGTGTAGATTGAGATTTGGGAGATGGGGTTTGCAAACTTCAAAATGAGCTTTTCTTAATCAGTCTCCTAAGATAACTCTTAGGCCAGCATGATTTTGATTGTGATTACCAGTCAGCTTGTTTTTTTAAAAAAAAAGAGGCGATTAAATTTTCCTGTTCTGGTTTACAGGGAAGTCTAATCAGAGCAGGGATTACTATCCATGGACAAAATCCTGCTTGTCCCCTGTTGTAAATTAAATTTTATTGCAACACAGCCATGGCCATTTACTTAAGTACTATCTGTGACTGCTTTCGGGCCATGACAACAGAATTCCATAGTTATAGCAGAGACAGTGTAGCCCATAAAACCTAAAATATGTACTGTATCCCACTTAACAGAAAAAAAAAATTTTCAGACCCCTGAATAAGAGGAATGGCACATGTTAGTCTATTATTGAAAATGGATCTACAAAATCAGAAGTCATTTTGTTACAGATAGACTAACACAATTTTAGAAGCACAGTTAATTCAGATCCCGAATCTAGGTTCTTAAAAGATAGAAGAAAATGTGAGAGAACAATAAAAGAAATGTTGGAATACAGAGGGCTTAATGTTTAGTGAAGTTTTAAGTTCTGTGAGAGATTAGATTTAGAGCATCAAACACTGGCTGTTACAGAAGCACCCACCTTAGTTATAAAATCCCTTCTTACATAGTTGGAAAACAGCCAATTCTACAAAGTTTTGCTATAGTATCTTATATGAGTATAAGAAGTTACGCCCTGACAAGTTCAATGGAAAAATTTTTGAAACATGTTTACATAGGCTTATTCTCCAATGACAGTTTTTGTTCCTACTGAATTTGTTGCTTTAATTTTCACATAACAATAATAGGGAACATTCAGAAAATACGGATATTTTCTTTCTTTGGATCCATGTTACCTGGAAATAGCTAATATCCAGAATCCCAAATCATTTAGTAAGGTTTTGAAGCAGCATAGCTTTTGTTAATTTGAGAAAGACATTCTTAAGAGAATCTTGTGTGGAACTCTTTGGAGTATAGTAGAAACGCCTTGAGACTGAAGTAGAATCTTCCTCTTGACTAGGCCACTAAAGAGATGTTGAAAAAACCTGAGTCTGTAGTACCAGCTACTTGGGTTTCTTCTATGAGGGAGAAGACACTAATGCTCACACCACTGGTTTTAGGGTGCTTCCTCACAGCTGAGTCTAACCCTTAGCGGGGTGAGGGCAGACGAGTTTATCTGAGGGGCTGTTCCTCTATATGATCCCACACATTTGTGTAGAGTAGAGCTAATGGAAGGAAATAAATAAAAAGTCTGTATCTTGTCAAGATCAAGCAATGCTATGGCAGAGCTACAAATTTTGTAGTAATAAAAGACATACTGTTGCCAAAAAGACATTGACTCTCATTCATTTTTACACATTTCTCTTTGTTTTAACTTTTGAGTCTTATTTTATCTTGTTTCTGTGACACTTATTCTGTATTAGAGCTGTTACAGCTCTGCCAAGAATTCCTTATGCTGTGGTTGCTCTTCGGGAGATTGTTCTTGAGAAGGGGTGGTGAGTAAAGCACTGAGCCATCCCTCGCTGCTGTAGAGCTAGATGGAGGTGCTTCTGTTTTGATGTAGTGACTACAGCTTTGAGTGGGACTTCGGATCCTTCAGGGTAGGAAAGTGCAGTAAGCTGGGAACTCTCTATGTCCTTCTGTAACCTTGGTGGTGGTGCCTTAGTTGTATCTGAGTCCCTCTGTTTTCATAGATATGTTTTTTCAGATATTCTGGGCTTTCACACCATTCCTTCTCCTTAAGCAACTATTCTGTTTTGCTGGAAACTCTTGCATTCATTTAATAAATGTCTATTAAACACATATGTTTTGTGCTGGATCCTGGGGATTTTATGATCATTGAAACACAACATCAGGTCCCAAAGAGTTTGCAGTCAGATGGGAGAGTCAGATAAAGAAACAGGTGTTAACAGTACAAAATAAAAACTGAGGAATTAAGAATTAAGGAAGCCAGTTATTAATTAAAAAAAAATTGAACCAGAATGGTTAAATGGAAAGAGCATTGGTTTTAGTTGTTGATCTGATTGATTTTAAATCTTGATTCAGTTACCTAATAGGTATGTTATTTTACTAAAGTTAACCTTTGTGGCACTTGCAAGGTTGTTCTAAGTTTTATAAACAATTGCATGTAAAGCACTTGATGTCCAGTGCCTGCTGAATAAATCGTTTCTGTTTTTCTCCTAAATCATACACCACAAATTTTATATTTCCAAAACCTATAAATAGAAAGATCATTTCTCTGGCCCCTACTCCACAGGAGATATGAAAAGAGGATATTTTAAATGTTTAAATGAACTTTGTAAACATCCTGCCTATGAGGAAACTAATAGAAATGAAATTTTATAATTATTTCTTATAAAATGTATCTAAATTTCCATTATTAAGATATTGATTAAAATTAAAGCTTAATAGTATTACTTGTAAAATATGCTAGTAATTCTGTAATTGCTGGTCTTAGATTTTATTTGTCAACTTAAAAAGGGAATACAATTCTGTCTCCTCACCTCCCTGGAGCACTCTGCGGTTTAGCATGTCAGTTACTTTTAACCAAACTGGTTTATATCCAGAAGTTGTAATGGTTACAACCTTTTTCATGAGATGTTCAAAAAACATTAAAATAGATCATCAATAAATTGATAAATATATTTTTTAAGACTCATTCATTATTTCAATTTGAGTTTTTTTCTATTTAAAGAATTAAAAGCTGCAATATTTAGAAAATAGTATCATGCTGCATGGTGACTCGGACAATTAAGACTTGTCTGCAGTGCTAGGAGATCTGGGTTTGATCCCTGGGTCAGGAAGATCCCTGGAGAAGGAAATGGCAACCCACTCCAGTATTCTTGCTTGGAAAATTCCGTGGACAGAGAAGACTGGCGGGTTACAGTCCAGAGGGCCCCAAAGAATCTGATAGGACTGAGCAACTAACACTTTCACTTTGATTGTGTTGTATTTAGAATGAAACAGAATAAAGAATTCGCTTTAAATGAAAGTTTTTTTATTTCTTTGAAATTATGTAACATAAAATTAGAAATTGAAATTGGTCTAACAGCAACAGAATTTGTAATTCTTCGAAAATGTCAAAGTTAGTAGCTCAAATCTGAATACCATACTGAGGAGGGCATAGATCTTATTCCATTATGTGACTGTTGCAGTTTTGCTACAGTTTATAACTATTCCAGATTTATTTGTTAATTCTGTTACAGCTGTCCCTTAAAAATAAGACAAGCTGATATTATTCACTAGAAAAAGTATAAATACAAGATATCAACAGAACATGAAACTCTTTTTTATGTATTTATTTTATGTAAATCACTCTAAATTATAAATAGGAAATAGTGATCAAACAAAAACTTTTCTGAAGAAAGAAAAAGCCAGGAAGCAAGAGTGGGATGAGAGGTGGGGGAGAAGCCTTAGGATGGTGTTGGCAGGGCAGTACAGTGACAGTGACAGAATGAGAAAATGGGCGTGTTCTTCCATCACTGCTGTTTTCCTCTGTGTTTGTATCAGACAAATGGCACATGCCCAAGGGGAACAAGGGACAGTGTTCTGAGGACAGGAACCGATTTTATACAGCCCTGCCAGATTCCTGAGAGTAATAGTGCATCTGCTTTTTGTTACTTAACCTTGCTGTGGATACATTACTGTTTCTGTAGCACTTTCTTCAGTGGGTTCTTGTTGCCTTCATTGTCATGGCTGTATGGGATTGTCTGTTGGCAGATCAGCACCGTTTACCCTTTCTGCACCTTGCCTAATGTGATGACTTCCTGGAAAGTGTGCATGCTTGTTTTTTTCCCTCATTGTGTCTTCCCTGTCCCACTAAACCAAATGTGCAATTTAGATATCCACAAGTCCATTACAGACAGTTGATCTGTAGGGATTATCTTTTGTCTTTGTCTGTTTTGATTTTTTTCCCCTAACAGCAGAATTGCATTTTTGCCCTTCCCAACTACCCCTTCTCCATAGCAAAATTCTACCCACTGGAATGTGAAGATAGACATTAACTGATTTATTTAGTAAACTTTTAGTGAACTTTTGTAAGCTTCATAACACTGTGTTATGTGGTATTACAGCGCAGTTTGGTGAAGTACATAAAAGTAGTTAGATTGTGAGGATGAAGTATTCCAACATATTTTCACCAAAACTAGTATTTAAATCATTCTCTAATGCTTATATTTATAAAATGCTTCTAAATGTTCCGTTATGAGATATAGTCAATACAGGTGGCTTTAACTATGGGTTAGTTTCTTCAGCCCTTCCCTCAGATAAGCTGGGCTGTCATTAGACCATTTAAATGACTTGTATTCTAAGCTTTGTAATGTTAAGGTTTTAAAATGCATCTCCAGTCTAAACTTTACAATGTGTTACATTTTAGGTCAGAAGACATGTCTTCATCTGCATGGCATCTTTCCTTACCTCTATGTGCCATATGATGGTTATGGACAGCAGCCAGAAAGCTATCTGTCTCAGATGGCATTCAGTATCGACAGAGCACTTAATGTGGCTTTAGGCAATCCATCTTCCACTGCTCAGCACGTGTTCAAGGTGTCATTAGTATCGGGAATGTAAGTATATGATAACATCTTTTTAAATTTCTATTTCTTTGAATTTATATTGTTATTCCAGTTAAAAGAAAATATATCCAATTGAGATATACTCTATTCATTTTTCCTTTAATTCTAATCTAATGGAACTGGGATGAAATTTCTTACTATAACCTTTTAAAATCAATTTTTATTGCAATGAAAGATAAATGGTTAACAGTGATTTTTGTCTTAACTTTTTCCATTTCTCTGCTTCCTAGAACTGTAGAAACTCATCATTTCTACATTCATGTAGAAATTCATGTAATTCATTCATCAACTATTTATTGAGCACCGTTTATGTGCCAGGCACTCTTGTAGGTGCTTGGGATATACTGGTGAACAAAACAAAGATCTTTGTCCCTGTGGAAGTTACATTGTAGTAATGCAAAACCAGTGGAAAATAACCAATGCATATAACATGAAATAAATGTATTGACTTATTACATGATAGTGCTATATAATAAAATATGTAGAATAGGATAGGAAGGATCACTAGTGTGGGTTAGAGAAGTAGACTGGCGGCAGTTTTGTATAGGGTAATCAGGGAAGGTGTCATTGACATGGTAAATGAGATTTGAGCAAAGACTCGAAGGTGGGCCGTGGGAACAAAATGGAGACCAGGTGGCTGGAGCAGAGGGAAAGGAGAGTGGACAGAATGAGATTAGCAAGATATAAGAGGATGGAGATCATGCTGGCCAGTAGATCACCATAATCAGTTTTATCTGGTTTGACACCATGAGAATGCACTATCAGATCTCCAAATACAAGGAACATAATTGAACAATGTCCCCAGCTACTGCGCTGAAATCCATTTATCATCCCATGTAAGCTGAAGCCATTTTTTCACAGGCTTCTCCCACCCAGTGACTAAGCACAGTAAGAACACTAAGACAGGCCTGTTTGTGGGAGACACTTGGGGACCTTCAGGTAGCCTTTCTGAACTTTCACTAGAATCACATTGCTATAGAAGACACTTCCACTCATCTTCCCTCTTCTCTCTCCTTCACTTAGATCGAACCTGTATCTAAGTCTGGTGGCTTTCCCACTCCTTCGTGAGGTCTTTCTCATATTCTTTCACAGGTGTTTCCACTAATTTCTTGCTCATTTTGACTTGGAACTTCTTGAAGGACTTCAGACTAACTAACACACTTTGCTGCTGCTAAGTCGCTTCAGTCGTGTCCAACTCTGTGCGACCCCATAGACAGCAGCCCACCAGGCTCCTCCGTCCCTGGGATTCTCCAGGCAAGAACACTGGAGTGGGTCGCCATTTCCTTCTCCAGTGCATGAAAGGGAAAAGGGAAAGTGAAGTTGCTCAGTCATGTCTGACTCATAGCTACCCCATGGACTGCAGCCTACCAGGCTCCTCCATCCTTGGGCTTTTCCAGGCAAGAGTACTGGAGTGGGTTGCCAAACACACTTGAGAACTTAGTAAAAATACATTCTTTGCTCTGATCCCAGACCTGATGAATCATATACTCTAGTTGTGGGATCAGAAATTTGTGAGTCTTTCTGCTGATTCTGATGCGTATTCACGTTTGAGAACCATTGAAGTAGGCTATTCTAAGGACTTTGGTTTCTATTCTGAGCTATTACGTGATTTTGAGCAGCCATGATCTAACTTTGAAAGGGTTACTTTAGCTTGTGTAAAGAATAAGTTGTAGGAGCACAAGAGTTGAATAGGGAGAACATTAGGACTGTTTCATTAATCTGGGTGAGAAAATATGAACGCTTGAACAAGGGTAGTAGCAGGGGAGTAGTGAGAACTGGTCAGCTTCTAGATCTATCCTGAGAGTTGAATCCTCGAGATTTGTTCTCTGATTGGATAAGGTTTGTGAGAAGAATCAAGGATGACTACGAAACTTTGAGTTGGTGCAGATAGAGCAGGTTGGCAGGAAAGTTTGGAGCTCATACTGGAATATATGAGTTGAATATATCTCTATGAAATCCATCTTAAATGTATCTACTTCCACCTGAATCCAGGTTTTCCTCTGGACTACCAGTGTCCTTTTAATTGAATTTTCTTCTTCTGTTCTTATCTCACCCCAGAGCTACAGAAGTACTCTTCTTATAATGAAAATTGGGTCCTTTTAAAATCATTTAAAATCCTTGAGTGTCTTCATATTGTTTATAGAATAAAATTTAAGCTTCTAGCCACAGCCTATGTGATCTGACGCCTGCCTGATCTCACGCCTGACATCTGCCTAGCCTGACGCCTGTTTCTGTTCTATCCAGAAACACTGGACTTCTTACAGTTTCTCTGATATACTGAGCTCTTGCACACCTTTGTACATGCAGTTTTCTTTCCTTGAGTGCTCTGCCCTTCTCCAGGACTTTAAATTCTTCACCTCTCCAGAGAAGTTTTGACTTCCCTTCTTAAAATAGGTTGATGTTTTTGTTTTGTATCTTTAGCCATTCTTTGTTTCCTTTTGTACTTAACTATTGTTCTTGCTGTTTAGTCACTAAGTCCTATCCTACTCTTTTGTGACCCATGACTGTAGCCCTCCAGGCTTCTCTGCCCGTGGGGTCAGGCAAGAACTCTGGAGTGGGTTGCCATTTCCTTCTCCAGGGAGTACTTACTGTAGTTTCCAGTTATTTTAATTTTTTGTTTATTCTTATGCTTTTCTCACACCAGCATGTAAGTTTCATGAGAAAAAAGACCATGTTTGTCTGTCCATCATTATATCCCTTACACCCTGTATGGTGTTGAGCACTTAGTAGAGAAGGCTCAATAACTATTTGATAGAATAAATGAATCAGCTGAAAGTTCACACCCATCCTATGATAGCAACAATTAGGTTAAAGATGATCATCAGCTTTATGTTCTACATTTTTTATGTTTAAAGATTTCTGAGGACTTTGCTATACATATTCTCATTTCAAAGTTGAATCTCCAAACAACCTAGTGGAACAGATAAGTCACCAACCTTTTTGTATTTTTGATGGGCATTTGTTAAAAAGCATAGCCATATTTTTAAGAGCAGTTGATAGAAATCTAGAAACCTGGAGGCAAAGGTGAGCTATTTAGTCTAATTTATGACTGCCATTCTCTTTTTTCTCCTGTTCTAATATTTAGGTTTTTTTCTTTATATAGGTCCCCTTTCCCCTTTTCCCTTGCCAGGCATTGTAGCTACTATGAGTCCTTTACTCCTTCAGTATTGCATACATATTTAAGGTAGACAAAGTTGCATCTAGCTGTTTAATTAAAATTTGTACAAACTTAATTCCAGTCTTCCTAGACTGTGCATTATCCTGAAGCTAGGTTAAGAGAGAGGAAGGACCATGACCTTAGGCTCATTTCAAGGGTTCCCTGCCACTTAGCTACCATGAGTCTAGAAAATAGTCTATAAAAAGATTCTTAGTCCATCTAAATTAATTAAGTTTTTTAAACTATCATTTTCCTTCTCATTATTATATTAAAAAACTAACTCCAATTATCAGGTGCACATTTTTAAGTATAAACATGTCTATGCTATGCTATGCTATGCTATGCTATGCTAAGTCACTTCAGTCGTGTCCGACTCTGTGCGACTCCATAGATGGCAGCCCACCAGGCTCCCCTGTCCCTGGGATTCTCCAGGCAAGAACACTGGAGTGGGTTGCCATTTCCTTCTCCAATGCGTGAAAGTGAAATCGCTCAGACGTGTCCGACTCTTAGTGACCCCATGGATTGCAGCCTAACAGGCTCCTCCGTCCATGGGATTTTCCAAGCAAGAGTACTGGAGTCGGGTGCCATTGCCTTCTCTACCTTAGACTTAAGTATACACATATTTACCTTAGACTCTGCTCCATTCTACTTTCTTCCAGAAAGTCTCCCGGTTGAGAAATTCTTTCGGCAAAATCAAGTAAAGTCAACAGTAGCAAGTAAGGATTGCAGTAGGAAGTAAGGATTCCAGGTTAAATTATACAGAGACTCTCTTGGCTAGAAGAAGCAGAAAACTGAGTTTATAGAATGTCCAGGCTATATTTTGAGGCAGAATACATAGAAAAGCAGAATCCTAGATTTACAAAGAATTGTAGAAATTTGATAGTCTTGTATTCAGCTTTTGAAATTTATAAGGTTCTAACTGTAAAAACCTAAAAATCTTTAGCAAAACAAGGATAACATGGGCCACACCAGTGCAGATTTAACTCTCTTCATTTCCATTTACCTGGCTAAAAGTGTAACCCCTATATCTTTAGACAAAGAGCTATATTTATGTGTATGAAAAATACCAAAGCAGAAGGAATAAAGACTTGAATTTTGCCAGTGAAAGAAAATGAAATCATTCATATAATGTATCTTTCACCGGTCATAGCAACAAAAATGCGGTGGAGAGGAAGTGGTGTTATTTTTTTTTTTTTTTGAAGAGGGGTAAAGGGTCAGGGATAGGGAATGAGGGTCAGTGCAGGCCTTTCAGAGGAGGTGAGTTTAAGCAAAGGCCTGACTGCAGATTGAAAGTAAGCCATGCAGTGGTTCAAGGCAGAACTTTCCAGGCAGAGGGAATGGCAAGTTACTTGAAAGTGGATCAAGTTAGAAGGGTTGAAATGTTTGGAATGGCTGGAGGAAAAAGGGTGAGTGGGTATGAGACAAGATTGGCTATGCTATGCTATGCTAAGTCGCTTCAGTCGTGTCCGACTCTGTGCGACCCCATAGACGGAAGCTCACCAGGCTCCCCCGTCCCTGGGATTCTCCAGGCAAGAATACTGGAGTGGGTTGCCATTTCCTTCTCCAATGCATGAAAGTGAAAAGTGAAAGTGAAGTCGCTCAGTCGTGTCAGACTCTTAGCGACCCCATGGACTGGAGCCTACCAGGATCCTCTGTCCATGGGATTTTCCAGGCAAAAGTACTGGGGTGGGGTGCCATTGCCTTCCCCGGAGACAAGATTGGAGTGAGTGGCAAAAATGAGACAAAGAACTTTTAGGACTTTTTCTTTTTAATAATAGAAATTGCTTTACAGAAAACGTACAGATGATTCTGACCTAAAGGCTTAGAATAGCTTATTTTTTTTAAGTTATTTAAATATGCCTCAAATGACTGTGTTGCCAACTTGTATACTTGAGGCCTACTACACTATCAGACATGACAGAGAAAATGGTATTCTAATGAAGGTAAGTTCTATCTAGTGCCCATCGTAAGGGGAAAATACATATTTTTTTAATGAAAAGAAACTGAGTTTATCCACCTAAAGATTTAACCAACTACTTACTTATAGACAAACTCTTGTCTATGGGGTCGCACAGAGTTGGACACGACTGAAGCGACTTAGCAGCAGCAAATACTTTTTATTTTGCCTATAAATTCAAGCCTATTTACATATTGTTTCTGATTATATAATCTTTGAAAATGGTAGTCTGTTTTAGAGTTTCAGATCCTCCCGAAATAATAACATGATAACTCAACTTATTCCTTCTTGCATTGAGGACTTGTTTCTCCTTCTATCATATAGATTTTTGCTTCTCTCTTTCCCTACTGCTGCTGACTGATATCCTGAATTGAACCCAGCCTCAGTATAAATAGGTTATTAATAAGGCCATGATCTTTTCCATCTAAGTTCTGTCTGCACAGTTTTCACAGTTTCATTTGATTTTGGTGTATGTTTTATACACACACACATGTACATATATATATATAACAGGTAAATTGTCTCTCCTTAGTGAACTTGTAAAATAATTTTGATGTTCAAATTAATAGTAGAGACAAATAAGGAGAAGAGATACAAATGCAATTTGTATCCTTTGTCAGTTAAAGAATTTTGTTGATAAAGAGCTTTAGTTTCTGACAGAAAAAAATGGGGGAAAGTGTCAGAAGGAAGGTCTCTCTTTCACATGCATTGCCTGAGTAGAGCCACTTTTTAATGGAGCCATGATGGTTGAAATTAAAGTATAAATAGTTTGCTATTCCTTTTTATCCCCAGGTTTTTTAAATAAAGTGGTATTTTTAAAAGAATTAACAAGATTTCATGTGTCATGAAATATGGCATTGTGGTAGGTTTAATTAAAAAGTCTTGGAGGTTTTTTGTTTTGTGTTTTGGGGGGAGGTGGTTGATAATGTTCAATGTAGGTAATTAGGCCAGCTGAGTCCAATTAGGGCAATAAGTTGCATTATTTCATCTCTGATGAAAATAAATTGAAATATCTATTTCTTGTCTTTCAGGCCTTTTTATGGTTATCATGAGAAGGAAAGACACTTTATGAAGATCTATCTTTATAATCCTGCAATGGTGAAAAGGTAAAAAGATAAGTGAAATAAAAATGTGAACAACTATCAAGTATTTTAATAATAAAAAGAAAACTCTAGAAGAAAGGCCTGTATAGTTTGTAGCATTATTAAAGATATGTATTATACATATGTACATATATGTATAAAGAGAGAGAGATCCAAAGTTTGGACTCTAGGAAGGATATATTAAGGGTAAGGGACCTTGTTTTATACCCCTTAACTGACTCTTTTCTGCCTTAAATTTAGAGAGTTTGTAGAAGTTGATAGAGGGATGATTGACTGCCTTGTATAATTGTAGTACCCTGTTAGCCAGACCATACGTTCAATACCAAGAGAAATTTGTTCTTTAGTTTCAAAGCAAGGAGAAATGTGTGAGAGTGAGGCCATTGTGGGAGAGCTTTCTACGGTGAAAGGTTTTACTTAACCTCTTTTCAGTACCTTTTTTTTCCTGATGAGATAGGTGATGATACTAACATTTTTCCATATTGTTTAATGAAATATATTACCGTTTAGAAGATTTATATAACTTAGTGAATGTGTATTTTCCAAATGACGAGGGCAAGACATTAGAAAATTATGCATGGGTAGAAATAAAGTGTTAGGTAGACCAATAGATTTTAATGTAACTGAGTACAAAAAGTTCATTGATATGGTTTCCGCATTGGTGCTAAACTTTAAGAAACCACCACCCCCATTGCATGTCCATGTAATAATAACAAAGATCAACATTTACCTGAAAAGGCTATTCACGTACTTTTCCTGTTTTCAATTATATATCTGTGTATGGCTGGTTTTTCTTTGTATGTTTCAATGAAGCTATTTCTGAGCTGAAGCAGACATGAGATTCCAGCTGTCTTCTATTAAAACAGAGATTTGCAAAGATGTGAAATAATTCCTTTTTCTCACTAAATTGTTTTTGTTTTGAAAAATATAGATTTTTAAAAAATAATGTTATTTATGTTAATATAGCTTGGGTTTATTGTTATTTTTAAATTAGTAGAGTTTCTTAAAATTTTCTGTTTTAACTTGATTTGGTAAATATCAATAGATATGAACCACATAAACAAAAGCTTTTTGATGCTAGCAGTAATTTTTAAGAATGAAAAGGAGTCCTGGGGCTAAAAAGCTTGAAAACCATTGGAATAAAACTCTCTTAAATTTCTGTCAGAGATTCTTAAAATCTATTCACAGCTGTTCTCTACTTTTCACTGCCTAGTAGAGCAGGAGAGATTTACCCCTACCTTTAAAGCTCACGATCCACTCCCTTTGAGCCTTTCCTTTCATCTGTCAGTTATCCCCTCTCCTTTTCCACACCATTTAAACAACAATAAGACTTAATTTTACACATACACACATTCATACTCAAAGACATTTATACTCACAGCTATTCTCCTGGAAGAATTTAGCTATATTTGTGTGTCCAGCATCTTATCTCCCGTTTGCTCTTTAACTTAATTCCAATTCTGCTCTCCAATTCAGCAGTTCCACTCAAATTGCTTTCCTTAATTAACAACCTCAGTGTTGTTAAATCCAATTAACACTTTTGACCTCATGTCCATCAATGCTTACACTACCTTAAAATAAGGTTGTTTTGATGTAAACACTTTTCTAGTTTTCCTCATACCTGTCTGGTCATTCATATTTATGTCATTTTGTTGGTTCCCCTTTTAACATATGTGTGGTTGGTCCTAGGACTTTTGTCTTGGGCATTTATCTTTTTCTCTATATGTGTTCCCCTCACTTTACGGTCTTACATACTTCTATCATTTTTGTTTTAATCTATATGTATTTGGCTTCAAAATATATATCAGTAGCTTAAATTTTCCTTCAGAGCTCCTGATCAGTGTATCAGACCATCTACTGGATAAATAGAATAGCACTATAGTTAAGAGGGCTTAAGTCAGAAAAAATTGGAGTTGAATTTTAGCTCTTCCACTTTTTGTTTGTGTGATTTGGGGTAAGTTTTTGATCTAAGACTCAACTTCTCTGTTTATAAAATGGAGATAACAGTAGTTACCATAGTTTTGTAGTAAGTATTACTTGAGATTAAGCATTTAGAGCACCTAAGTTTAGACAGCAACTGTGCCTAATACACAGTGCCTCAAAATATGTTTGCTGTCTCTCGTCTGTTAATAAAATTATCCTTAACCTCATCTTTATTACTCATTTCTAATATTTACCTGAACATTCCAGTATACGTCCAGTTTGTCTAAAACCAGTCAACTCCAGTTTGTCTAAAACCAAGTTTGTCTTTATTCCTTCTCCAAATAAAAATCCACAAATAAACCTATCTTCTTCCAATCTGTTCTGTTTCAATAAATGCAGCACCACCAATCTGCTGCTTAACCTAGGCTTTATCCTCAACTTATATTCTATCTCACCCTCCGCATCTAATTAGTCATCAAGGCCTGACCATTTTATTCCTCATATGCTTCCTGAATCAATACATTTCCTTAATCCTTGTTAAAGCCGCCATCATCTTAGTTTTTCCACAGTACCCTCTCACTCTCTGTCTCTAGTGTTTTGCTTTCTTTATCTAACCTGGTCATTTCAGTTTTCCTATTCTCTTCACTTGACAGGTAAATTCTACCACCTCTTCAAATACGTTAGTAGGCTCTGCATGATCTGACTTCTCATGACCTCTCTACTCTCCCACCACCACCACCACCATAGCCTCTGTCACTAGCCTCACTCAGTGGTTTTAGTTCCTGAATAACCATGTTTTCTTGTGACCCTTGACATGTGCGGTTTTATTTGGATGAAATGCTCCTTCTCATCTGAGAAAAAGTATTTCTAGTTCATTGTTCAAGAAGGCTATGCAGAAACTACAGTCTGTTTATTGTCCCTTCTATATGTTTTGTATACTTCTTCCCCCACATAGTACTTTATGTTATTTATAATTGCCTATTGTTTGTACCCCCCAATATGAAGGACAAATTACTCAGAGACGAAAAATAACAAAAGTGGTAACATCTCTGTGTGGTTGATTGAGTCATATGTCCTCTTTTAGAATTGTTGTATAATCTTTTCAAAATTTTTTTCTGGATTTTTTAAAAAGCCTATTTTCGGACATGTTAGCTTTTTCAGTATGCTATGCTATGCTATGCTAAGTCACTTCAGTTGTGTCTGACTCCTAGCGACCCCATAGACGGCAGCCACCAGGCTCCTCCGTCCATGAGATTCTCCAGGCAAGAGTACTGGAATGGGGTGCCATTGCCTTCTCCAGTATAGTTAGCATTAAATTGATTTTAGAAGTCAAAATATTCATTTAAGACATCTTTTCTCATTTTCTTTCAGAGCTTGCAGCTTACTTTAAAACTTGATTTAAACTTTCAGTTGCCAAAAAAAATAAATTTTGAGTAAAACTGAAATAAATTTTGTGTTATAGAGTAATATGTTTGTTCTCTATATTTGTATAACCATTATTTCACTTAACATTTTAGGAAACATAATTTTATGGTATAACTTTTTCTTCTAACTTAGGATATGTGAACTTTTGCAAAGTGGAGCCATAATGAATAAATTTTATCAGCCTCATGAAGCGCATATTCCCTACCTCCTACAGCTCTTCATTGACTACAATCTATATGGAATGAATTTAATAAATCTGGCTGCTGTCAAGTTCCGAAAAGCAAGGAGGAAAAGTAAGGTTAATTTCACAAGTTCATATTAAAGCTTTGAAACAAGTATTATGTAATTGATGATTTATAAAATAATATGTACTTAAAAGTAAGTGCTGAGTGGATAAGGAATAGAAAGAAATATGCAAAAATATCTTAGAGTTTATCAGGAAAAGAATCTCAATTTTTTTTGGTAACACCTTTATTCCTTACAATTCTCTCATTTAAAATGGACAGCTCTGGTTTTTCATATATTCAGAGTTGTGCATCCATCACCAAAGTCAAATTTAGAACATTTTTCAGCACCTATAAAGAAGCCCCGTAGTCTTTAACAATCTCCCGCAGTCCTCCCATGCCTTTACCTCTTAGCAACGGTTGATCTCCCTGCTGTCTCTATGTCTGCCCATGCTGCACATCTCATTTAAATGGAATCATATGTTTGTTTCACTTAGCCTAATGTTTTCAGGGTTCATCCCTGTCATAGCATGTATCAGTATTTCATTCCTTTTTATGGACAGCTAATACTCTGTTGTGTGAATATACTACATTGTTTACTGATTCATCAATGACAGACGTCTGGGTTTCCTTCTTTTGGCTATTATGAACAATGCTGCTATGAACATTTATGTACAAATATTCATATAGCCATATGTTTTTGTTTCTCTTGGACATATACCTAGGAATAGAATTTCTGGTTAAAATACTCTAGCATCTTTTGCATTTTATTCTGGCTGGATTCCTTCTCTTCTACTTAAGATAAAGTAAAACCAGGATTTGTCCTGCAATTCTATTGTCCTTTCTGTTATGATTTTTTTCTTTTCTTTCATTGCCAAACTTTTAAAACCAAAAGTTCGCATTTTTTTCTCTTGTTGCTTACCAGCTGTTCTTTTTTGGTTTAACTCTTTGCACTTCTTTGGCCATACCCAAGCTGTGCTCTGAAAAGTAACCAGGGAGGATTTTTTTCCTTGGAATGATGGGTTAGGTTAATAGGATCAACCTTCTTATAAAAACCAATTTAAGAGCTAGGTAAGGTTTGGTTTTTTTAAATCTTAAATGTATCACAAAGATTGCAAACAATAAAGAAGTACTGGCCAAAAGAAGAAACAGAGTGCTGAAAACAGCCTTTGCCCTGAGGGGTTTTGCTAATCCTGGCTGCCTCCATTGAGACTGCCTTACTAGGTGAGGGAACTAAAAGCAGCGATTCAGGACCTGCTGGACTGGTTGGAATCCTCCACAGAGGGAGGTAGGGTTTCAAAGAGACATGCCCAAAGTAGGAAGTGGAACCACTTTGAGACATTTCAGCCCGGTTTGAGTCTCCTGGGACTAAAAAAGACTGCCAAATCTAGAAATTTTCCTTAGGTAGTGGAATCATTCGGTATCCATATACCAGAAAATAAAAATAAGAGCCCAGGACTTCCCTGGTGGTACAGTGGATAGGAATCCACCTTCCAGTACAGGGAACACAGGTTTGATCCCTGGTGCAGGAAGATTCCGCATACCACGGAGCAGTTAGGCCTGCGAGCCACAGCTACTGAAGCCCACATGCCCTAGAGCCTGTGCAATGAGAAGCCACTGCAACGAGAAGCCCATGCACCACAATGAAGAGTAGCCCTCATTCACTGCAACTAGAGAAAGCTGGCACAGCAAAGAAGACCCAAGGCAACCAAAAGTAAATTAAAAAACAGACAAACAGATAATAAAAAAATAAAAGAGCTCAGACACATTCCACACCCTGTGTAAAAGTTAAAATGAGTCACAGACTTAAATGTAAAATTACCAGACTTCTAGAAGAAAACAATGAGAAAATCTGCCTAAAAAGTTGATTTTGTCAAAGTTAAAAACTTTCTATAAAAAGTAATATTAGAAAAATGAAAACGTAAGACACAGACTGAGAGAGAATATTTTCAAATTATACATCTGATAAAATACTTATATCTAGATGTATATATTTATATATACATATAACTACTTATATGTCAGTGACTAACATAAAGTGTTAGTCACTCAGTCATGTCCGACTCTGCAACCCCATGGACTGTAGCCCACAAGGCTTCTCTGTCCATGGGATTCTCCAGGCAAGAATACTGGAGTGGGTTGACATTTCCTTCTCCAAGAACATATAAAGAACTCTTAAAACGCAGTAATAGGAAAGCAAACAGCTCCATTAAAAATGGCCCAGAGACGTGAACAGAAATTTCAACAGAGGATACAAGGATGGCAAATGTAGGAAAATATGATTCTCAACATTATGTATCATTAAGGGAAATACATATTAAAACCACAAAGAACTACCATTACACATTATTAGAATGGGTAATATCCAAAAACAGCAATAAACAAATGCTGGTAAGAATGGGAATATCACCTCTCATTCATTGCTTTTGGGAAGGCAAAATAGTGCAGTCACTTTGGAAGATAGTTTGCCAATTTCTTGTAATATAAAATATAGACTTACTATATGACCGAGGAGGAGGAAATGGCAACCCACTCCAGTGTTCTTGCCTGGAGAATCCCATGGATAGAGGAGCCTGGTAGACTGCCATCTAGGGGGTCACACAGAGTCGGACACGACTGAAGCAACTTAACAGTAGCGTAAAAGTGAAGTCACTCAGTCGTGTTCAACTCCTTGCGACCCCATGGACTGTAGCCCACCACGCTCCTCTGTCCATGGGATTCTCCAGGCAAGAATACTGGAATGGGTTGCCATTTCCTTCTCCAGGGGATCTTCCTGACCCAGGGATCGAACCCAGGTCTCCTGCATTGCAGCCAGACACTTTACCCTCTGAGCCAACAGTAGCGTAGGACCAAGCAATTATACTTCTATATGTTTACCCAGTGATTTAAAACTTACATCCACCTAAATGTTACGTGGCAGCCTGGATGGGAGGGGAGTTCGGGGAAAATGGATACATGTATATATATGGCTGAGTCCCTTTACTGTTCACCTGAAACTATCACAACATTGTTTGTCAACTGGCTATACCCCAATGCAAAGAAGAACACAACTTATGTCCACCCAAAAACCTGTATGCAGATGTTTATAACAGCTTTATTTCATAATTGCTAAAAATCTAAAGTAACCAAGATGTCCACTCAGTGGGGCCATGGATAAACTGTTATATACCAATACAGTGGAATACTGTTTATCAGTGAAACACATCACAATATTGATTCCTACAACACTGATGAAAGTTGAATGCATTTACTAAGTGAAAGCCAGACCTAAAAGACTACAAGTTGTATATGCATATGTGTTAGTCACTTAGTCGTGTCTGACTCTTTGTGACTCCATGGACTGTAGTTTACCAGGCTCCTCTGTGCATGGAATTCTCCAGGCAAGAATACTGGAATGGGTTGCTATTACCTTCTCCAGGGGATCTTCCTGACCCAGGGATCGAACCTGGGTCTCCTCCATTGCAGACAGCTTTTACCAGCTGAGCAACCAGGGACATATACAAATTATATGGTTTTATTCATAGAACATTCTAGTAAAGGTGAAACTATAGAAATGGAAAATATATTAGTGGTTGCCAAGAATTGGAGAAGAGTAGAATATTGATTACAAAACAAATATATAGGGGAACTTTTCGGATGAATTATTCTGCATGTTACTTGCATGGTGGTATGATTTTTTACAGTCATCAAATCCATAAAAATGTATCCTAACCAAGTACTGATGGTCAGCAGTCCCAGTCATTGTATATAGTGTTATTTGGATATCATGTCCCCTCTCATATGATGTGATCATCATGGTATGCTTCAAAAAATACCTCATTATGGCATTTTCATGAAAACTCATAATGACAGACCCACTCCAGTGTTCTTGCCTGGAGAATCCCAGGGACAGGGGAGCCTGGTGAGCTTCCATCTATGGGGTCGCACAGAGTCGGACACGACTGAAGCGACTTAGCAGCAGCAGCAGCAGCAGTCATAAGAAAAACATGGACAAACCTGGATTGGAGGACATTCTATAGGTTACCTAACCAGTAATCGTGACTGTTGAGGTCATGAAAAATGAGGAAAGACTGAGAAATAGAGCAGAGGAGACTAGGAACACATGGTAACTAACTACAGTGAGGTATCGCCCTGAAACAGAAAATGGACAGTGGGTAAACTGGTGAAATGTAAATACAGTGCATAGTAGTCACTAGGAATTTACCTGTGTCCATTTCTCTGATAGATGTACTGTGGTAACGTAAGATGTTAACAATGGGAAGGATGTGATAAGCAGTATTCAGAAACCGTACTATCCTTGTAATGTTTCTGTATCTAAAATTCTTCCAAAGTAAAAAGGTTATTGGGGGAACAGCAGGTTGATTATCAGTGTCAAATACAGCTGGGAGTACAAGAAGGATTGAGGAATGGAAAATGTTTTAGAGAATGTGTAGGAGGTATTTACAGGAAAGGATGTCCTTTTTACAAATGTTTGTTTCCAATAGGTGAAAAAGCATGAGAAGAGTCTTAATTAGCAAATATATGTAAGCCATTTATTGTAGTTATAAAAGTTAGGTGAGTATTGGAAGGTACAACTGGAAGGCAGAAATTTATGAAATTTCTTTGGGGAAAATTAAAAGAAATTTCAAGTATGATGAAATAAAATTTGTGTTTTAATTTATCATTATTAAATAAACCTTCAGGTTTTTGTTTTGTTGAAAAAAATTAAAGATTACACTGAAATGGAAAGAATAGGTGAATTATTTTTTGTATTGCATTGTACCATGTTATCTCAGATATATTAAATTAGCTCAGATATATTAAACAGACAATAAACTTATTATAAATATGTTATATATGCATAACTTAATATTTTAATATTGTAAAACAAGATAATGTAGTCTATAATATAGTCTTTTGAAAGTAAATTTAAAAGTGAAAAATATTTAGAAATTTTAATATTATGTATGCATATACCATTTTGTCTTAGTATTCAGTTATATAATCAGTTGTCAAAACGAAATGAAAATACTATTAAGGTGAAGTATATAGAAGTACTTAGAGTAAACATTTTTTAGATCAGAGGCATTTTTTACTATTCTCCATAGTGACTTTGGCACCCCACTCCAGTACTCTTGTCTGGAAAATCCCATGGACGGAGGAGCCTGGTAGGCTGCAGTCCATGGGGTCGCTAGGAGTCGGACACGACTGAGCGACTTCATTTCACTTTTCACTTTCATGCATTGGAGAAGGAAATGGCAACCCACTCCAGTGTTCTTGCCTGGAGAATCCCAGGGACAGGGGAGCCTGGTGGGCTGCCGTCTATGGGGTCGCACAGAGTCGGACACAACTGAAGCGACTTAGCAGCAGCAGCAGGTAACTTGGTAATTAGTAAACATGTAGATTATTCATATAAATTTATTAGAAAATAATTGTTTTGTAATTTGCAACTTACAAAGTATTTCATATAAATAGTCTTGTTGCATAACACCGAAGCCTTCAAAAACTTCTGAAGGTAGATGGAACCACTTACATGGTTTGATACATGTTTTGTTAAAGCAGCAAAGATGGTAAGTCTAATTAATTACATAATTTTGTGATCAAGCTCACCAAATAAGTATTAAATTTAGTTGAAGAGGATTGCAAATTTAGTGTATTTCTTACACATCATTGTTAATCAGATATCCTCCAATATAAAATGAGAAGTTAAAAAAATATTTTATGTTGGGATTCTTTCTTTGGCACTTATTCAAGCGTTGTTTATCTGAAAATTTAAATTCCTCTTAAGAGATCACAAAAAGATTGCTAACATTTAGAGACCATTTCCAAAGCATGGCCTGTGAACTCTATGCATCTGGGATAACTAAGCAAAAGCATAGTTCTCTCCAACTAGGGGTTAAATTGTATTTGCATTTGCCCCAGCTTTCCACTCACTGTTACTGCCATTACTTTCGGAATGCATTATGTGTTTTCTTTTTATTCAAGGATTAGTATTTAAAGTATGTTTTGAATTTTATCTGGAATCTGGTTTCCACTAGAATTTTAGTTGAGGCTCATACAGAATACCCTAGGAATTTAGATTAAAGCCTACAAAAATTCTTAGGACTATCACTATGGTGTGTTTAAATGTATCATACTTTTATTCTAGTATGAAAGTATTGTGGCCATTTCTCTTTCATATCCATATATTGCAAATACTTTTCCCCCCTCTCCATTTGGAATCCTTACTCTCCACTGTGCAAATGCATTCCAGTATGTTTATGAATTTTTAGGATACAGTTTTAGGAACTAGTCATGTGGGTTGTATACTAATTTACCTAAGGAGTAATTATATGCAAGTTAAAAGTGGAACTTAACACTTTTGCCTTTTATTTCTAGGTGATCCATTGCATCTGACTGGGTCTTGCAAGGATCGGCTACCAGGAAAAAATTCCCTTACTGGTACTTTATTTCGGTGGGAAGAAGGCGAAATACCAAGGTTAGTTAATGTTGTAAAGGAAAAGAAAACTTAGTTACATATGTCCTACTCTGTTCAGAAATCAGTGGTTCAGATCAGTCGCTCAGTCGTGTCCGACTCTTTGCGACCCCATGAATCGCAGCATACCAGGCCTCCCTGTCCATCACCAACTCCCGGAGGTCACTCAGACTCACATCCATCAAGTCAGTGATGCCATCCAGCCATCTCATCCTCTGTTGTCCCCTTCTCCTCCTGCCCCCAATCCCTCCCAGCATCAGAGTCTTCTCTAATGAGTCAACTCTTCGCATGAGGTGGCCAAAATACTGGAGTTTCAGCTTTAGCATCATTCCTTCCAAAGAAATCCCAGGGCTGATCTCCTTCAGAATGGACTGGTTGGATCTTCTTGCAGTCCAAGGGACTCTCAAGAGTCTTCTCCAACACCACAGTTCAAAAGCATCAATTCTTCGGCGCTCAGCCTTCTTCACAGTCCAGCTCTCACATCCATACATGACCACAGGAAAGACCATAGCCTTGACTAGACGAACCTTTGTTGGCAAAGTAATGTCTCTGCTTTTGAATATGCTATCTAGGTTGGTCATAACTTTCCTTCCAAGGAGTAAGCGTCTTTTAATTTCATGGCTGCAGTCACCATCTGCAGTGATTTTGGAGCCCAGAAAAATAAAGTCTGACACTGTTTCCCCATCTATTTCCCATGTAGTGATGGGACCGGATGCCATGACCTTCATTTTCTGAATGTTGAGCTTTAAGCCAACCTTTTCACTCTCCACTTTCACTTTGATCAAGAGGCTTTTTAGTTCCTCTTTACTTTCTGCCATAAGGGTGATGTCATCTGCATATCTGAGGTTATTGATATTTCTCCCAGCAATTAGTGGTTAGCATAATTTAATTTTATAATTGTTTCTTTGTAAGTTTATCAAAAAAGCAAATCTCAACATAGTGTGTTACATGGATCATAGATTTCAAAAATAAACTGTGAAAATAGGTTGAAAATATACCTAGTTATTCCCTAATTAATAAAAGGAATCTGAATGTAAGTTTTTATACTTCTCTCCAATATCTATCTTGTTTGTACATTCTAAATTGACATCCTACAACTTGTCAAGCGGGCTTCCCTGGTGGCTCAGAAAGTAGAGAATCCACCTGCAATGCAGGAGACCTGAATTCAATCCCTGAGTCAGGTAGATCCCCTGGAGAAGGGAATGGCTATGCACTCCAGTATTCTTGTGTGGAGAATCCCATGGACAGTGGAGCCTGGTGGGCCGCAGTCCATGGGGTCACAAAAAATCAGACATGACTGAGTGACTAAGCGCGCGCGCGCGCACACACACACACACACACACACACACACACACACACACACAATTTGTCAAGTAAAAATCATATAATATAAAAGCAATTTAAAACCTAAATAGCAGGACTTGCCTGGTTGTCCAGTGATTAAGACTCCAAACTTCCACTGCAGGGGGTTCCACTCCTGGTCAGGAAACTAAGATCCCATATGTTACATGGTACAGCAGATAAATATTTAAATCAATAGGTAAACCAATCAATCCTAAATGGAAAATATTTTTAATAAAAATAACCCCTAAATATTTCTGAATGTTTGTGAGAAAAAAAGTGGGTTACTCTAGTGTATATGAATAATACAATTTGTGATTTCTTTTGACTATTTAGTATTTATTAGACTCTTGCAGAGGGTAAGATATTCCAAAGGCTTAGATTTCTCTACTATAAAGTAGATATATAATCAGTACCTATCAAAATTATCATAATATCTTTACATAGAAGTAGAGGATTTTGTTTTATACCAAAAAGTTGTTGCCCAAGCTTTCTTGATTCTTTTGTTGATTATTTGGGTATTGATGGAGTGGTGTGGTGTCTTCTTTTTCACTACTTATATGTCACCTGATAAGTTTTAAGAGTTTTTTTGTTGTTGTTTTTTTTTGCTTTTTTAAATGAAGAATGCAAAGTAGAAGTATTCAGTTAAATGACTTTTTTAATGATAAAATGTAAATTTATTAATTGATTGAAGATAAGCTGTCGTAAGAATATTTGTTTAGAGCTTAATTTATATAGTTTAAGATACTAATATGTTCTTCACAGAATTTCCATATTATAGAATTGCTTGGGCTTTTTAAGACCTAACATTAAGACTCTAATTAAATAATGATAGAAGTATGTTGATTTATGACTAATATTATGCCAGAATGAGACTTCAAAGCCTTCCAAGTGGACAGTGACTTGCCTTACTTCTGGATTCAGTTAGCAAATGTCAGGACTTTTTGGTAAAGTCCTACACGTATACATACATATGTACTTCTAGGGTCCTCAGATACAGCAGAATTGTTTTTATAATTGTGTTGAAATGGTATTAATTTTAGAGAGAGTGTTATTTAATGCATCAAATTCAAGTTCTAATTAATCCAGAACAAAGTGACCGACAGGCTGTTTTCTGTCTCGTTTTTGTGCCTGTGATATAGTTCCTCTATCTCTCTGAAATTGGAACAAATAAGCTTAACCCAAGGATTTGACCTACTCACTAGATCCCTTGGTTTTCAAAGTTCTGCATTTAGTAAGTTGTTTTTTGCACGATCAACTCAAATCAAGGTTTATTTGTATTGAAAGCCTTTTTCAGCAAGCATCTTTCTGGTTAGGTCATAAGACTATATAGTAAAGCTTCACTGGTTAGGAGTTAGTTTAAAGAAACTGTGTATTATAATGAAAAGTTTGAATTATTACTTTTAAAAGCATAGATGAACTTCCCTGGTGGCTCGGTTGTAAAGAATCTGCCTGCTAGTGCAGGAGACAAAGGTTCAATCCCTGGGTTAGAAATATCCCCTGGAGAAGGATATGACAACCCACTCTAGTTCTTGCCTGGAAAATCCCATGGACAGAGGAACCTGGTGAGCTGTAGTCCATGGGGTCACAGAGAGTTGGAAATGACTGAGCACAGTACGGTACAGAGCGAAGATATGAAATGGTAAACTGGTGAAATTAGACAAGGTATTCAGAACTAGAATTTATAATAAATGTAGGTTAGCTATAACCTACATTTTTGTCCCATACTTTTAGGCTTCTTGTATTAAACATGAAAATCTATCATTTCATCAAATACAAATAGCAAAACATCATAAACATTTTTGCCAAATCAGTACTCTTAAGTTTTATTAGTCTCATTTTTACCCCCATGTGAGCACCTTCCTCTGGGTACCTTTTTTTTTTTTTAAACCCAAAATGTTTTATATTCCTTCACAAGGAATTTCAAGGGCTGAAATTCCAAAATTTCACAATTTTTTACAGTATTATGTTGAATAATAATATTAATAATATCTGAATAATTTCACAATATTATTTCAAGGGCTGAAACAAATAGCAACAAACTCAATGAGATGAAAGTGCTGAGTTTGCAAGTCTACTAACCTTACCTGCTGTGGTGGTGGTGGTGTTGCTAAGTCATGTCCAACTCTTGGAACCCTATGGACTGTAGCCCACGAGGCTCTTGTGTCCATGGGATTTCCCATGTGAGAATACTGATGTGGGTTGCCATTTCCTTCTCCAGGGGATCTTCCTGACCCAAGGATTGAACCCACATCTCCTGCATTGGCAGGCGGGTTTTTTTCCATTGAGCCACCAGGGAAGCCCTGCTGGCTCATTGTAAATTACTATATATCATGGACCTTCAGTCATTTGCCAGGGTGTTGAATTCACAAAGGTCAAATCAACTGCAGTAATCTCAACCTGGCTGCCCATCAGAATGATCTGAAGAGATTTTTTAAAATTACAGATGTCTGAGCTCTACCCTCAGTGACTGTAATTTGTGGGTATATTGTGTTAAGCTGTGAATAGAAATATTCAGAGAGGTACAGTTGCCTAATTACCATTGTATTGCTTAACTACCTTTCATAATTAAAATGAATGGCCTACATATATTTGCAGGCTCAAATTTATTTTAATTTTTTAAAAACTATTTCTAATTGGAGAATTATTGCTTTACAATATTATATTGGTCTCTTCCACATATAAACATGAATCAGCCATAGTTAAACATTTGTCCCCTCCCTCTTCAATCTCCTGCCCACCTCCCATCATATCCCACCCCTCTAGGTTTTTTTTCTATTTACTGAAAGGAGTTTTTTAATTTCTGAAAACTACTTCCTAATAGATGATGCTGTTAAAGTGCTGCACTTACTATGCCGGCAAATTTGGAAAACTCAGCAGTGGCCACAGGTTTGGAAAAGGTCAGTTTTCATTCCATTCATAAAGAAGGGCAATGCCAAAGAACGTTCAAAGTACTGCACAATTGCGCTCAATTCACATGACAGCAAAGTAATGCTCAAAATCCTTCAAGCTAGGTCTCAACTATGTGAACCAAGAACTTCCAGATGTTCAAGCTGGATTTAGAAAAGGCAGAGGAAGCAGAGATCAAATTGCCAACATCCATTGATGATAGAAAAAGCTAGATAATTCCAGGAAAACATCTACTTTTGCTTCATTGACTACGCTAAAGCTTTTGACTATGTAGATTACAATAAACTGTGGAAAATTCTTAAAGAGATGGGAATACCAGACCACCTGACCTGCCTCCTGTGAAACCTTCATGCAGGTCAAGGAGCAACAGTTAGAATTGGACATGAACAATGAACTAGTTCCACATTGGGAAAGGAGTACATCAAGGCAGTATATTGTCACCCTGCTTATTTAACTTATATGCAGAGTACATCATGTGAAATGCTGGGCTGGATGAAGCACAAGGTGGAATCAAGATTGTGGGGAGAAATATCAATAACGTCAGATATGCATATGACACCACTTTTATGGCAGAAAACGAAGAATTAAAGAGCCTCTTGATGAAGGTGAAAGAGGAAAGTGAAAAAGCTGGCCTAAAACTTAACATTATATAAACAAGTGGCATTCAGTCCCATCACCTCATGGCAAATAGATGGGGAAGCAATGGAAACAGTGACAGACTTTATTTTCTTGGGCTCCAAAATCACTGTGGACGGAGACTGCAGCCATAAAATTAAAAGATTCTTGCTCCTTGGAAGAAAAGCAATGACAAACCTAGACGCGTATTAAAGAACAGAGACATTACTTCGCCTACAAAGGTCCATACATGGCGTGCTTCACTCAGTTGTGTCCACCTCTTTGCGACTCCATGGACTGTAGCCCACCAGGCTCCTCTGTCCATGGGGTTCTCCAGGCAAGAATACTGGAGTGGGTTGCCATGCCCTTCTCCAGAGGTTCTTCCCAGCCTAGGAATCGAATCCAGGTCTCCCACATTACAGGCAGATTCTTTACCGTCTGAGCCACCAGGGAAGCTTAGTCATGTATGGATGTGACAGCTGGACAGTAAAAAAGGCTAAGCGCTGAAGAATTGATGCCTTCAAACTGTGAGAAGACTCTTGAGAGTCCCTTGGACTGCAAGGAGGTCAAACCAGTCAATCCTAAAGAAAATCAACCCTGAATATTCATTGAAAGGACTGAAGCTGAAGCTCCAATACTTTCGCCACTTGATGGGAAGAGCGACTCATTGGGAAAGACCCTGATGCTGGGAAAAAATTGAGGGCAGGAGGAGAAGGGGATGACAGAGGACGAGATGGTTGGATGGCATCACCGACTCAATGAGTTTGAGCAAACTCATTCACAGGGGAGGGTGAAGGGTAGGGAAGCCTGGCTTGCTTCAGTTCATGGGGTCACAAGAGTCAGACAGATCTGAGCGACTGAACAGTAACAATATCCTTTCCCTAGTAACACCTCCTATTCTGAATGTCTGAAGTAGTTTTTAATAAGGGCAAGGAATAACTAAGTTTCTACTGTGAAATTGCATTTTTAAATATTTCTTCCCTTTGTCACAAATCATCTACTGGAAAATTCACCCTTGAAATTTATAATATAATTCTTTCAAAATTGTGAACATTTAGTGTAAAGGAGAAAACTGTTGGCCAAAACTATTTTATCTAACACTTTATTTCATGGCATAACTTATTTTGTTAAATGAGACAAGCTGTATTGCTAATTACTTTTTCTGAAAGTTAAAGAGATAGTTTGATGAATGTCCCTCCTCAGTGGTAGAAAGATATATGTGTGTTGTGTCTGTATATCTGTATCTATATGTGTGTACAGATAAATTATAAAAATTCTTTGTTTTAACAAATTAATTGCTTATGATCCATCAAAATTTATGCCTATGGCTGATTCATGTGGAGGTTTGACAGAAAACAACAGAATTCTGTAAAGCAATTATCCTTCAAATAAAAAATAAATAAATTTTTTAAAATAAACTTATTTCTTAGGTATGGACAATGGAGAATGAGTTTTGTTAATATGTTTCTCTTAAAGCATGACCTTATGGTATCACCTCTTTTCCTAGCTATGATCCCAATACTGGACATGGGTGATTTCACAATTGTCATGTTATAGAAAGTTTTAAAGCATTCCCTAGCTCAGTAGTAGTCGTTGAAGGCAGAGAGAGCAATATCACTTGCCCACTTTTTAATATGTTTATCTCCCCTCAACTCTTGTTATATATTTCTTCCTAATTTTTAAAAACCATCTTTTTTAATTTCTAAAAGGCATCTTTTAATAATTGCTGAGATAGATGCCTCTGGGCAAGTAATTGCATATGTGTATGGTTTTTGATGAGTCCCCTCTTGTCTCTCTGTTGCCTTAACCCAGCTTGCTCTGGATATGACCCACATGCTGAAACATTGTATATTCCCTTTTATATATTTATATACTTTTATGTATTTATGTATTGTTTATTTTTGACTGTGCTGGGTCATTGTTGTTTCACAGGCTATCTGTAGTTGCAGACAGCTAGGGCTACTCTCCAGTTACAGCTTCTCATTGCAGTGGCTTCTCTTGTTGAGGAGCACAGGCTCTAGGGCATGTGGACTCAGCAGTTGCGGCTCCCAGGTTCTAGAGCACAGGCTCAGTAGTTGTGGTGCACGGGCTTAGTTGCCCCACAGCATGTGGGATCTTCCCAGAGCAGGGATTGAACTCGTGTCTCCTGCATTGACAGGCAGATTCTTTACCACTGAGCTACCAAGGAAGCCCTGTACGTACCTATTATATAAAATATAATGAACCAAAGTATGTAAAATGATCCCAAAAAGATCTCTGTAGAGTTATCAATTGATAAATATCACTGGCTTTCTGGTTACCCCTTAAACATGAAAAATCATTTAAGAAAAATCTTAAAAAAATGTTCTCACGTAATTATTGTATCTTTTGATACTTCTTTAATACAGCTCTTTAATACTGGAGGGTGTTGAACCACAGAGTACTTGTGAATTAGAAGTGGATGCTGTAGCTGCTGATATCTTAAATCGGTTGGACATTGAAGGTATATACAGTTATTCTTAATGTATATTTTTATTTTTAAAAATCCATGACCAAAGAATGGAGAAAGTATGGAAGAAAATATCACTAGGGAAGTGAAATTAAAGGAAAATGTAAAATATTCTGAAGATTTTTTTCTGTTCCCTGATGAGATAGTCATTTTTTCATTTATGCTTCATTCATATGAGTTTGTGTGTATAGATATAAACCTAAAGTAAGTGTGACACTAAATAAATAAATTAGCCATTATAAAAGAATTTACTATGCTCTGCCTGCTAGTTTTTTTATTTTCAGATTATGTACCAGGGAGGGGACTTTTGGGTCTGTTGACTATCATCAAATGTTTGAATCTTATTCACTTGCTGGGGTTTTAGGGAACTAGTAAGGAAACTAAAAAGGGAATAATATAGTAAATGTAGGTTGGGATTATTTGTTTTATTACACAGAATAGGTAATTGTTTTTCTTAAGGGCAACATTTATTTTTTTTAATGTATGGATTTCTCTTTTTTTTAAGCAAGTAATTTTCACTTTAACCCTTGTTGTATTGAAGTATTATTGTGATTACAGCTCAAATTGGTGGAAACCCTGGTCTACAGGCCATATGGGAAGATGAAAAGCAACGGCGAAGAAATAGAAATGAAACTTCTCAAATAAGTCAACCTGAATCACAAGGTACAAGCCTAAGAATACTCTGATGATATTTTTTTAGCTGGATATTTTAATGAAAAAGTACAAGCCATTGAATTCTTACCTTGACATTAGATTTTGCTTTTCAAACTACATTTAAATTTTCTACATATTTTTCTTCCTATTCTCATTATTCTTCACATCCAAAGTGTCACTTATTGTCTCTCCTGAGAAATTGACATCTTCATTGGCCTTGGTTTTCATTCTACCCTTTTCTCCTTTTTCATTCTCTAGTATGTTTTAACCTTGGCATTTCCAAATGAGCTATAGAATACTTACAGAAAAGCATGAATCCCAACTTAGAAACACTGTTTAGTTCATTAAGCTTTGAAAATGTAACCCATGAAATTCTGTCCCCAAATTATTTCTCTGGGTATGTCATAAATTCTGACTTTGATTAACTTGTACATCTCTGAAGAAAATACTCATTTGATTTGTTACCAAACTTTGATACATTCAAAAAGAATTGGAAGAAATTTTTTAAATGCCATGGATCCAACGAATTATTAAATAAAAGTAAAAGAAGAGAAGACAGTTTAAAAGGCAAATGTATTTGAAATACAGTAGTAAGCCTACACTGTCCAATTAAAATTTGTGTTATAATCTCATGGACACTAAAAATCCTTTGATAAATTTTGAATGCCTTTTATGCCTTTTAAAATAGAAATATTTTATAAAGGGAAAATTTCTAGGTTCATGGTGTATGAAAACATTTTTAGATAGAAAATAATGTTTTTGTTTTTAATTTATAGAACTTGAAATGACTTTAAGTGCTTAATTTTATAGCTTCAGTAACAACCGTTTCCTTTTTGTTTGATTTATAATAGGACTGTTTTTAGGTGGTGTTATATGTGTCAAATATAGGAAATTGCTACCATTTTAAAAGGTACTAAAGGTAACTATTTCATTCATTTGCTGTCTACATTTTTTAATGAACTTTTAAAATTCAAAGATCGCAGGTTTGTACCAGCAACAGAATGTGAAAAAAAATTTCAGAAGAGACTTCAGGAAATTCTCAAAGAGAACAATTTCTCTGTGTAAGTGGTTATTTATTATAGATCTCAGAACTAATTTTATTGCTTTGTTATGTAGTTTTTTATAAAGGATATGTTTTAATTAAGCAGAACATTATCAGGATCTGTGGACTACAGTGATGGATCCCAGGAGTTCTCTGCTGAATTAACATTGCACTCTGAGGTTCTGTCTCCTGAAATTCTTCCATGTACACCAGCTAATATGGTAGAAGTCCACAAAGATTCAGAGTTGAGCAAAGGTAAGGGTTTTCCTGAAAACATACAGAAAATACCATTATAGACATCCTGTGTATCTAGCACTGAGATATTAGTATTTAGTTGAGTTAGCTCATTTTTTTCCCTAAGAACTAAATATCATTGATGTAGCAAAAACCTGATTCCTTTACCTTTTCTTAATCTCTAGAGGTAAGCATCATTCTAAAGTTGATACAAATTGTTAAACCATGTATGATTTTATATGTTCTTACATAAGTATGTCCACAACAAATACTATTATTTTAGGTTTTAAATTTTACATAAATGGTGTCCTTCTTAGCATAGATTAAGCAATTTGCATTTTTCATTCAACATTATATTTTTTAATAATTTAATTGAGGTATAATTTACATGGCATAAAATTCACTCATTTCAAGTGTATAATCCAGTGATTTATGATAAATTTACAGAGTTGTACTAACATCTCCATAATTCAGTTTTAAAACAGTTCCTTCACCTCAAAAGACTCCAACCCTAAGTAACCACTAATCTACTTTCTTGTCTCTCAAGATTTATCTTTCCTGGGTAAATCATGTAAATGAAGTCATAAAATATGTGATCTTTTGTACTTTTTTACTTCGCATAACATTTTTCATTTTTTCCATACTGTAGATCTCTATCAGTATTTCATTCCATTTTATCTTCTAATAGTATTGCCTTGTACCAATATATTTTATTGATTCATTCATTAGGTGATGAATATTTGAGTTCTTTTCACTTTTGACCCTTAGAATAATGTTGTTCTGAACGTTTATGTCTTTGTGTGGATATATATTTTCATTTTTCTTGAGTGGATATCAAGGAATAGAATTGCTGGGTCCTTTGATAAATTTGTGTTTAATTTTTAATAAACGGCCAAACTGTTTTCCTAGGTGACTGTACTTTTACATTCCCATCAGCAGTATATGAGGGTTCCAGAGACCTTGCATTCTCACTAACACTTGTTATTATCTGTCTTTTTTTATATAGCCATCCTAGTATGTGTGAAATGGCATCTCATTATGGTTTAATTATCATTTCCCTCATTAATAATGATGTTGAGTATCTTTTGTGTCAGCAGTAATAACTTTGAAATCTGTTCTTGTTCTTACATGTTTGTAGGTCACTCATTTTAGCTGCTGATTAGCATTCTTTTGTAAGACTAAACAAGTTTATCTGATTCTCTACAACTCTTAGATGGTTTTCACTTTTGCACTATGGTTAGCAGTGTCACATCTGTCACCTTGTGGCCATGTGCAGCAGTTTCTCTACAGAAAACATATAAAAGTATAATTTGCCAAGTCTTAGGGTGTATGTATTATTAAACTCTACCTTAGATAGCATCTATTCTGTCAGGGTTTCTGTAATGCAGTTAGCTTTTATATGGTTGGTAGTTAAGAGTGTAATGAAAGTTTTACTCAGAAGTTATGTTTTTTATGCATACAATTTTTCTAGGCAGGGGAGTCAGAATAGCAGGAGTAGAATTACCAACCTTCAGTAGGAAAGGAAAAGCCCTCTTTTCACTGCTGCATGGGCAGCAGAGGCACTCTTGACTGTATTAAACAGCAGCTAGAAGTGAGCACCTACAGCCACCTAGGGCTTCCTCCTTCCCTAAGACTTGCATCTTAGCGTTGTGCCCTCTGACTTAGATCAAGTTACACCCTCTCCCAAGTACTTTAATGGCAGCCTTTTGGATCAGAGCTCTACTTTGATTTGCTTTGTCTTAGCATCTACTGCTGCTGCTGCTAAGTCGCTTCAGTCGTGTCCGACTCTGTGCGACCCCACAGACAGAAGCCCACCAGGCTCCCCCGTCCCTGGGATTCTCCAGGCAAGAATACTGGAGTGGGTTGCCATTTCCTTCTCCAATGCATGAAAGTGAAAAGTGAAAGTGAAGTCGCTCAGTCGTTCTGACTCTTAGCGACCCCATGAACTGCAGCCTACCAGGCTCCTCCGTCCATGGGATTTTCCAGGCAAAAGTACTGGGGTGGGGTGCCATTGCCTTCCCCGATGTAGCCCCATCTACAGATGCTGAAGCATCTACTAGCCCCATCCTAATCAAAATGTACCCAGAATTTCCATACTACTTTTTCCAGTGCATTTTTAATATCTACTATGACAGCTTCCAGCCACACTGAGCTGCCTGCCTGACTGAGCAGTTTATTTCCTCGGGTACCAATTATTGATTTTTGTTAGTATTCTTGTTACAGAGTTGCATAAATTTTGTCTTACCATTTAATTTTCCTTATAAGCTCCATTTTAGTGCTCAGTTTTTCGGATTTTGAGGTATGTTAACAATAAAACTATCACATGTTATTACAGAATTGCTCTATGAAATGATTATACCTAAGTTTATATTCCCACAGAATGTTAGAGCTTTTACTTCCCTACATCCTCAACAATATTTGATAGTGTGAGATGCAAACATTTTTTGCCATTCTCATTCTTCAGAATCTGAATAGTTTAATCTGCATTTCCTGATTACTGGTATTTATAAGCATTTGGGTCTTTCTGAGAATTGCTTATTCATGTTCTTTGCTCATTTTCTATTGCGTCAATCGTTTTCTTACTAATGTGTAGAAATTCCTTGTATTTTTTAGATACCAAGCCCTTGATAGTTATATGTATTGTAGAGATATTTTCTCCTTATCTAGACTTGAACTTTATTTTTAGTCTTTTTTCCCATTTTCTTCCCTTTTTTAAAAAGAGTGTTTTATATGTCTTTTTAGCATTTTATTTAACAATTTTTTTCCTTTACTGTTTGGTTTTTGTACCTGATTTACAAGTCATTTCCTGTCCCGCTATAATGAAAATGTTCATCCTTCAGGTTTATGTGTGCTTACAGTTGGTTTTCCACATGTAGGTCCTACATTTTACTTGTGTACATAGTAAGGATCTTACTGTATCTGTTTTTTCTAGGTATAAATAGCTAGTTGTTCCAACACATTTATTGAAAAAAATTTGTTTTCACTGAATTCCCCAACCTCAGTTGTGTTCTCCCATGTTAATATCATACTGTTGTAATTACTGTTGCTTTGTAAGTATGGATATATATCAGGGGCAGATCTCTGAATAGCTTCAAAACTGTCTTAATGACTCTTGGATCTTTTAAAAAGCTCTCCCATGTTAATTATAAGATCAGATTGTCTTGTTTCTAAAAAGAACTTTGTTGAGATTTTATTGGAAAATTATTGAATATATAGACCGATTTAGAAATATTTTAAATCTTTCTCTATACCAAATTATCTCATTTATGAGCATGATATATTTCTCAGTTTATTTGGTCTTCTTCCTTATCTTTAAGTAAAGCTTTGTGGGTTTTTTTGTAAAAATATTTAATATCTTTAGATATACGCCAGGTGCCTCATAATTGTTGCTGTGGTAAATTTATCTTTCAAAAATTACATCTTCTAATTGCTGATATTAGGATCTTCACTGACCTTGTGTGTCAGTCTTATATCCAACAACTTTTATTAGTGTTGATTTATATCTGTTTCATTGGATTTTCTGTGTAGAGTCATTATCAGAAAATAATTATTACTTCCCTTCCCATCCTTTTATTTTTTCAATGTTTTAATGCACTGCTTAAGAACTCTACAATAATGTTAGGTAGAAATCATAAAAGCGTTTTTCCTGGCTTAAAAGGGAATGTTTTTGTATTTCATCATTAATTATGAAATTTACTACATGATATTGGTAGATAAATTTTAATCGGTTTATTAAATAGTTAAATCTTCTATTTCTTGCTTGCTAAGGAAAATTTGAGTTTTTAAAAGCAAGAATGGATATTAAGTTTTACCAAGTTTTTCTTTCTGAATTTATTGACATAATCAGTTTTTCTCTTTTACTCTGTTAATATGGTAGTCACATTAATAACATATCTAATGTTAAACTGTCGTTGCACTCCTGAAACAAATCCTTGTTTGTCATAATGTGTGTTGTTTTAAGCATTGCTGTATTTACTTTGCTAATAATTTTGTTTAAGGTTTTTTTTTTTCTTCCAGGAATTGAGAAGCATTCATACTTTAACCCCATTAAATGCATAAATGCATTGTAGAGCTTTTCCTATTTTTCTCCTCTCCTTTCAAGAATTTTTAATTGGATTGATATAGTCTATTTTTAGAGATTTGATACATCTCATCTGTAAAACCATTCAGACTTAAACAGATTTTTTTGTGGCTTGATTTTTATGTGAGGGTGAGGGTAGTAAGGGCTTCCCTTGTGGCTCAGATGGTAAAGAATCTGCCTGCAAAGCATCAGACCCAGGTTTGATCCCCGGGTCAGGAAGATCCCCTGGAGAGGGGATGGCTACACTCCTGTATTCTTGCCTGGAGGATTCCATGGACAGAGCAGCCTGGAGTCCTTGGGGGAAATAAAGGGTGTAGATGTTAAACTATTAATTTATCTTCCTTAATTGATACAGGTTTACTCAGGTTTTTTTTTTATTTCTGTTTGAATCAGAGTTTATATCATATTTTTCCTAAGAAACTACCCATTTAATCTGAGTTTTCCATATTTTTGGTATAAAGTTGTTCATAGTGTTCCTTTAATATATCTCTTTTACCTTTGGCACTTCCCCTTTTATTTCTAATGTAAATTATTTACTCTTTCTCTGTTTTGTTGTGATCATTCTTGCCAGTCTTATCTATTTTGTAATTCGTTTTAAAACTTGCTTTGTTTTCACTGATCTCAGTTTAGGGTTTGTTTTTTTTTCTTTGGGATGACCTGTTTTTTTGTAGTTTTCTTCTTTGTTCTTTCATCTTGATTAAACACTCTAGCTATGTCCTGGGTTGAAAACATTGATTTTCAAGTCTGAATATCAGAAGCAGAAAAATAGAATCCGCGTGGGGAACAGAGTAGTCCAGGTGGGGAACAGAATGGTCCCTGTGGGGAAACGTGTGGGGTTTATTTCTGAGCTCTGTATTCTGTTTCATTAATCCATATGTCTTTTCTTGTGCCAATATCATGCTATTTTGATTACTGTAGATTGTCTGAAGTCTGGGTGAGTTATACCTCCTGCCTTTTTTTTTTTTCTTCAGGATTGCTTTGGCAATTCTGGATCTTTTAGGAGATCCAGAATCTATATCCAAAGTATAAATTTTAGGCTTATTCTGGTTCTGAGAAAAAGTCATGGGTATTTTGATAGATATTGCATTAAATATATTGATTGCTTTGGGCAGCATGGCCATTTTAACAGATTTAATTTTTGTAATCCAAGAACATGGAATATCTTCCCATTTCTTTAATTTATCTTCAGTTTCCTTTATTAATGTTTTATAGTTTTCAGCATATAAATCTTTCACCTCCTTGGTGAGGTTTGTTCTAAGTATTTTACTTTTTAATCTGATTTTAAAAGGGACTTTTGTTTACGATCTCTTTCTGATATTTTATTGTTAGTGTAAAGAAATGCAAGCAGTTTCTGTATATTAATCTTGTATCCTCCTACCTTGCTGTGTTTGTTTATCGGTTCTTGTAGTTTGTGTGTAGAGTCTAGGATTTTCTATATTTCATGTCATGCCATCTACATATAATGACAGTTTTACCTCTTCCTACCGATTTGAATACCTTTTCTTTTTCTTGTCTGATGGGTGTTGCTAGAACTTCCAATACTGTGTTGAAGGGAAGTGAGGGTTGACATCCTTGTCTTGTTCCAAATTTTAGGTGGAAGGCTTTCAGCTTTTCACCATTGAGTGTTATATTGGCTGTGTATGTGTCATAGAGAGCTTTTAGTATGTTAAGATATGTTTCCTCTTTACTCACTTTTGTAAGGGTTTTAATCATGAAAGATGTTGAATTTTATTAGATAATTTTTTCTGCATCTATTGAGATGATCATATGGTTATTATCTTTTCTTGTGTTTTGATGTGGTAGATCACATTGATTGATTTATGTATGTTGAACCATCCTTTTGACCCTGGGATGAATCTTAATTGTTCATGGTATATGATCTTTTTTAAGTGTTGTTGGATTCCGTTTTCTCATATTTTGTTGAAATTTTTTATATCTATATTCATCAAAGATATTGCCTGTAATTTTTGGTTTTTTGATAGTGTCTTTGTCTGGTTTTGGCATCAGGGCAGTGGTGGCTTCATAGCCTATCTTTGAAAGTGTTCCTTCCTCTTCAGTCTTCTGGAAGAGTTTGAGAAAAATTAGTATAAGTTCTTCTTTGTATGGTTGGTAGAATTTGCCTGTGCAACCATCTGGTTCTGGACTTTTGTTTGTAAGGAGTTTTTTTTTTTTAAATTACAGATTCTGTTTCATTCTAGTGATTGGTTGGTCTGTTCAAGATGTATTTCTTCTAGATTCAGTTTGGGAGAGCTGTATGTTTCTACAAGGTTATCCTTTTCTTCTAGATTGTCTAATTGTTTGTGGTATTGTCTTACGGTTTTTTGTATTTCTGTGGTATCAGTTGTGATTTCTCCTCTTTGATTTCTTATTTTATTTGGATCTTCTCTCTCTTTTTCTTGGTGAGCCTGGCCAGAAGTTTGTCAATTTTGTTTATCCTTTCAAAGAACCAGCTGTTAGTTTCATTGATTTTTTTTTTCTAGTTTTTGAATCTCTCTCTATTTATTCCCTCCCTGATCTTTATTACCTCCTTCCTTCTGCTGACTTTAGGTTTTGTTTGTTCTTCTTTTTCCAGTTCTTTTAGGTGGTGGATTAGATTGCTTATTTCAACTTTTTTTTTTCCTTAAAGAAGGCCTATATCACATATGAACTTCCCTCTAAGACCTTGTTTTACAGATTTTAATGTACAGTGACTTTATCAGGGTAATATAACTGTACAAACTAGGTACTTGATTTAGTGAAGAGATTATAAACATTTAGTGATCACAGTTTCAGGGTTGTTTTTTTTTTTTTTTTTTTTCCTGTGTGACTGGTTAGGTTTCCTGTGGCTTTCATTAAGTTTAATATGTTTTATTTAACATATATCACTAATACTTCAAAATTTTAAATAGGTTTACATTGTAATGTTTTCTAATGTAAACAAATTGTAAGCAACTTCAGATTTAGGTCATTTACTTTAATGTTTTTGTATTCTTTGTCCTCTTAAGGTCACACTAGACCCAAAGTGGAGGAAGCTCTTATTAATGAAGAAGCAATTCTGAACCTCATGGAAAACAGTCAGACTTTTCAGCCTTTGACCCAAAGACTGAGTGAGTCACGAGTTTTCTATAAGCAACTATTCTGTCATAAGTTTTCAGTATGTTAAATCAACAAAAGTGCATATATCAAGTAGTATTTTTTCTTTTATTTGAAGAGGTTAAAGTTGCATGTTAAATAAATTCTTACTCAGTATAAGAAGGAAATCTTGCATTAAGAGAAGTATAGTTTCTTTTTTTGTTTTCCATACAGCTTTTTCTGTTAAATAGTTGGAAAAGAAAATAATTCTTTTTTTCTTAACTTCACTTTGGTTGGAAGAGAACTATATTGCTTTAAGAGGAAATGCGTTTAATTTTGAATTAAAATTCTTCAAAGTTAAGTACCTTAATAAAATACCATGATTGATTCTTTGTTAATAAGTCTCAGAAATTTCCCTGGATAACACCTTTCAAGCTATTAATTCTTGACTAGCATAGGACATAACAGTTATTTCTGAGTATCTTTTACATTTCCATAAATGCATTTTCATTAATATTACAAGCCATTTACTAGATTTCATTTCAGTAATTCACTCTAAATTACTGATATCTTTTTCAGAAATGTTTTTAAATTTTCATTGCAAAAAGTGAAATATCACTGAACTTCCTGCATCTTGTTTTGCTTGGTATAATGATTTTATGTTTCTTGCTCACTTTGTTTTTCCATTCTTACTGTATCAAATGAGATACGGCATCAACTGTGATCCTACCCCTCCACAGTATCCTCTCTGTTATTTACATTTTCATTTGAGTGGGAAATTAACTCAGTGACTAGGGACAATATCAAAATTACTGTACACAGTCATATTTCAAGAACATTTTATATGAAGGTAGATAACTTTTTTCTTTTTTAAATGAATGACATGACATACAGAAAGAAATGATCCAAAGACCACATCTAAAAATTAATTTGAAGTTTATAATGTAAAATGTTTTATTTCTCTGAGTAAATGTTATATGCCTAAATTATATTTTAGTTATAAAAAGACAGTTAAAGAAATTGAAAAAGAGAAAGGTGTATTCTTATTTCATCATACTAAGTGAATAAAATGTATCACCAGCTGATATAATTTTCACTTATCTAAAGTTGCAAAAAATAGTCTCAATGTTAGTCAAAGATCTGAGTCAAATATATGTAAATCATTTGCTAATATTAACTTTTTAAAAAGTATGTCAGGAAAAATAAACTGCAGTTCTAGGTTTAAGAAATGGATTTTTGCCAAAATAGCCTCTATAAGCAAATATCTTCAATTTTGGTAGCATGATTGAACTAGTTTCTTCATTGTGAACAAAGAAAACCTGAAACAATATATTCCCCATTTACTAAATTATTACATTTTACAGAGAAAAAGGTTGTGTACTAGATTAGAACAGCCTCCTTCTTTATGATATTTTTTTAGATAATAACTTTTAATGGGATATAATTCACATATTGTAAAACTAACCTTCTAATTTGTACAGTTCAGTGGTTTTCAGCATTTCATGTAGTTATGCAATCATTTTCACTATCTGATTACAGAACATTTTTATGACTCTAAAAAAGAAACCCCATACCCTTTTGTAGTCCCTTCTCTCTTTCCCTCCTCTTAGCCTCTGGCAACTTCTGATCTGTTTTCTCTTTTGCTAGATTTACCTATATTGGACATTTCATATAAATGGAATCATATAACCTTTTGTTTCTGTATTCTTTTCACTAAGCATAATGTTTTTAAGGTATATATGTTTTCATGTTGAGGTATATATCAGTGCTTCATTTCTTTTACTACTGAATAATGTTGCATCATATGGATATAAACCATATTTCATTTCTCTTTCCTTCAGTTGATGAATTTTTGAGTTGTTTCCACTTTTTTGTCTATTGTGAGTAATGCAGCTATGATTATTCATGTATAGGTGTTCGTTTAGACACATGTTTTCACTTCTTTTGGGTATATACCTACAAATAGAATTACTGGGTCTCCTGGTAACTCTGTGTTTAGCATTTTAATAAACTGCCAAACTTTTTTTCCCCCAGAGCAGCTGCACCATTGTACAGTTTGACCAGCACTATATGAGGGCTCCAATTTTTTTCACATATTGTCAACACTTGTTATTCTCTGTCTTTGATTTTATCAAACCTAGTGCATATGATGTGATATCTCAGTGGTGATCTTCAGAAAGTAATGCTATTAATCACTTTTAAAGCTCTCCTGTGTTTTTCAATTACAGGTTTTGTTTGGTAATCCTTTGAGCTAAATAAATCTCAAATGAGAGATAAGGTGTTGCCATGTTTCACTTAGCATTAATTCATATACTTATTATATATTTTATATTTATTATAATCATTTGTGATTATATTTCGTTTAGGGCTCCTCAGCCTTACTTAAGCAGCAAGAGCTTGAGCAGCTTGTTAACATGCAAATTCCTGAGGCTTGCCTCAGAAATTCTAATTCAATAGATGTGAGATGGTGTCTTAAGAATTTTCTTCTTAATAAGGACACAAAATCATTCTAGTACAGGTGGTCCAAGGGTCGTACTTTGATGGAAGAACTATATCAATACATAAGTCTCTGTACTAGCTGCATTCTTTCAGCATGTGCCAGCATATATGATTCTTAATGTTTTATATATAATTGATCTGAATTATTTAGAAAATGTAAGTTATTTGTTGGCGATGCTTTACTTGTTTTGTAGTGGACAGTAGTCCTGATGAGGCTCTGGTACATCTTCTTGCTGGTTTGGAAAATGACGGCTATCACAGGGGAAGAAATAGGATGCCATCACCGTGTCGTTCCTTTGGAAACAGTAAAAATCCTCAAAATAGCGATGATGAAGAAAATGAACCACAGATTGAAAAAGAAGAAATGGAGCTTAGTTTGGTAATGTCTCAGAGGTGGGACAGCAATATTGAAGAACATTGTGCCAAAAAGAGGTAACTTTTTAGTTATTTCAATTCCTTTAATAACTTTGTCATTATCAGTGTTCTTTAATCAGAAATTCTTACTATTATTCATAATGAAAAGCACCTTATAAACTAAACTGACTTAAATCTCTTTTAAATAGTGCCTTGTTTCTAATGTGTAATAAACTTTATATTCCAAGTGAAATGAAATTTTGGTACATTTAAAAAGATTAAACCTAACTTTCCCCCCATTATTATTGAGGTATAAGACATACATCACTGTATGAATTTTTGATGTACAGCATAAAGATTTGATTTATGTATATTGTGAAATGATTACCACAGTAGTTTTAGTTAACTTCCATCATTTCATAGATACAATAAAAAGAAATAGGGGATATGCGTATGGACTATAGAAAGATGGCACTGATGAACCTATTTGTAGGGCAGCAGTGGAGATGCAGACAGAGAACAGACTTATGGACACAGTGGGGGAAGGAGAGAGTGGGATGAATTGAGAGAATAGCATGGAAATATATACATTGCCATATGTAAAACAGATCAGATCAGATCAGTCGCTCAGTCGTGTCCAACTCTTTGTGACCCCATGAATCGCAGCACACCAGGCCTCCCTGTCCATCACCAACTCCCGGAGCTCACTGAGACTCCCATCCATCTACTCAGTGATGCCATCCAGCCATCTCATCCTCTGTCGTCCCCTTCTCCTCTTACCCCCAATCCCTCCCAGCATCACAGTCTTCTCCAATGAGTCAGCTCTTCGCATGAGGTGGCCAATATACTGGAGTTTCAGCTTTAGCATCATTCCTTCCAATGAAATCCCAGGGCTGATTTCTTTCAGAATGGACAGGTTGGATCGCCTTGCAGTCCAAGGGACTCTCAAGAATCTTCTCCAACACCACAGTTCAAAAGCATCAATTCTTCGGCGCTCAGCCTTCTTCACAGTCCAGCTCTCACATCCATACATGACCACAGGAAAAACCATAGCCTTGACTGGACGAACCTTTGTTGGAAAAGTAATGTCTTTGCTTTTGAATACGCTATCTAGGTTGGTCATAACCTTTCTTCCAAGGAGCAAGTGTCTTTTAATTTCATGGCTGCAGTCACCATCTGTAGTAATTTTGGAGCCCAGAAAAAGAAAGTCTGACACTGTTTCCACTGTTTCCCCATCTATTTCCCATGTAGTGATGGGACCGAATGCCATGATCTTCATTTTCTGAATGTTGAGCTTTAAGCCAACTTTTTCACTCTCCTCTTTCACTTTCATCAAGAGGCTTTTTAGTTCCTCTTCACTTTCTGCCATAAGGGTGGTGTCATCTGCATATCTGAGGTTATTGATATTTCTCCCGGCAATCTTGATTCCAACTTGTGTTTCTTCCAGTCCAGCATTTCTTATGATGTACTCTGCATATAAGTTAAATAAACAGGGTGACAATATACAGCCTTGACGTACATCTTTTCCTATTTGGAACCAGTTTGTTGTTCCATGTTCTGTTCTAACTGTTGCTTCCTGACCTGCATACAGATTTCTCAAGAGGCAGGTCAGGTGGTCTGGTATTCCCATCTCTTTCAGAATTTTCCACAGCTTATTGTGATCCACACAGTCAAAGGCTTTGGCATAGTCAATAAAGCAGAAATAGATGTTTTTCTGGAACTCTCTTGCTTTTTCCATAATCCAGCGGATGTTGGCAATTTGATCTCTGGTTCCTCTGCCTTTTCTAAAACCAGCTTGAACATCTGGAAGTTCACGGTTCACATATTGCTGAAGCCTGGCTTGGAGAATTTTGAGCATTACTTTACTAGCGTGTGAGATGAGTGCAATTGTGCAGTAGTTTGAGCATTCTTTGGCATTGCCTTTCTTTGGGATTGGAATGAAAACTGACTTTTTCCAATCTTGTGGCCACTGCTGAGTTTTCCAAATTTGCTGGCATATTGAGTGCAGCACTTTCACAGCATCATCTTTCAGGATTTGGAATAGCTCAACTGGAATTCCATCACCTCCACTAGCTTTGTTCGTAGTGATGCTTCCTAAGGCCCACTTGACTTCACATTCTAGGATGTCTGGCTCTAGGTGAGTGATCACACCATCTTGATTATCTGGGTCATGAAGATCTTAATTATACAGTTCTTCTTATTTATACAGTATTCTTGCCATCTCTTCTTAATATTTTCTGCTTCTGTTAGGTCCATACCATTTCTGTCAGCTGTCTGGGGAGGCCTTACAAATAGCTGTGAAAAGAAGAGAAGCAAAAAGCAAAGGAGAAAAGGAAAGATATAAACATCTGAATGCAGAGTTCCAAAGAATAGCAAGAAGAGATAAGAAAGCCTTCTTCAGCTATCAATGCAAAGAAATAGAGGAAAACAACAGAATGGGAAAGACTAGGGATCTCTTCAAGAAAATTAGAGATACCAAAGGAACATTTCATGCAAAGATGTAAAACAGATAGCAAGTGGGAATTTGCTGTGTGACACAGGGAGCTCAACCCAGTGCTCTGTGACAACCTAGAGGGGTGGGATGAGATAGGAGATGGGAGGGGGGTTCAGAAGTGAGGGGACATATGTCTACCTGTGGGTGATTCATGTTGATGTATGGCAGAGGCCAACACAATATTGTAAAGCAATTATCCTCTAATACAAAGGAAACGAAACAAGAAATGGGGCATTATTTCCTTGTAATTTGAACTGTTATGATTTACCCTCTTAACTTTCATATATGTCATACAGTAATGGTAACTATAGTCACTGTGTTGTACATTATATTGCCTAGTCTTATTGATCTTATAACTGGAATTTTATATCTTTTGACCACCTTGCTTAAATTCATGCTCTCTCCATACATCTAACTTAGAAATCATCTGTTTCTATACACAGTATCAATAGGTGTGTCCTAAATGGGACAAAATAGAAGTGCCTCCTTATCTCAGAAATTGAAAAAAGAAAGCCCACTTTCTCATATATTGTTGTTAGTTGTATAGAGATGCAACGAATGTCTTTATATTAATTTTGTACCCAGCAGTTTTAACACATTCATTGATGAGCTCTAGTAGTTTTTGATGGTGTCTCTAGGATTTTCTATATGTAGCATCACATCATCTGCACACAGAGTTTTACTTCTTTTGCAATTTGAATTCCTTTTATTTTTCTTCTGTGATTGTTGTGGCTGAGACTTCCAAAACTATGTTGAATAAAAGTGGCAAGCGTGAGTATTCTTGTCTTGTTTGTGATCTTAGAGGAAATGTTTTCAGCTTTTCATCATTGAGTATGATATTAGGTGTGGGTTTGTCATGAATGGCTTGTATTATTTTGAGGTATGTTCCCTCTGAACTACAACAAACTTTGGAAAATTCTGAAAGAGATGGGAATACCAGACCACCTGACCTGCCTCTTGAGAAATCTGTATGCAGGTCAGGAAGCAACAGTTAGAACTGAACATGGAACAACAGACTGGTTCCAAATAGGAAAAGGAGTACATCAAGGCTGTATATTGTCACCCTACTTATTTGACTTATATGCAAAGTACATCATGAGAAACGCTGGACTGGAAGAAGCACAAGCTGGAATCAAGATTGCCAGGAGAAATATCAGTAACAGCAGATAAGCAGATGACACCACCCTTATGGCAGAAAGTGAAGAGGAACTAGAAAGCCTCTTGATGAAAGTGAAAGAGAAGAGTGAAAAAGTTGGCTTAAAGCTCAACATTCAGAAAACGAAGATCATGGCATCCGGTCCCATCACTTCATGACAAACAGATGGGGGGAACAGTGACAGGCTATGTTTTCGGGCTCCAAGATCATTGCAGATGGTGATTGCAGCCATGTAATTAAAAGACGCTTGCTCCTTGGAAGAAAAGTTATGACGAACCTAGACAGCATATTATTAAAAAGCAGAGACATTACTTTGCCAATAAAGGTCTGTCTAGTCAAAGCTGTGCTTTTTCCAGAAATCATGTATGGATGTGAGAGTTGGACTATAAAGAAATCTGAGTGCCACAGAATTGATGCTTTTGAACTGTGGTGTTGGAGAAGATTCTTGAGAGTCGCTTGGACAGCAAGGAGATCCAACCAGTCTATCCTAAAGGAGATCAGTCTTGGGTGTTCATTGGAAGGACTGATGCTAAAACTGAAACTCCACAACTTTGGCCACCTGATGCGAAGAGCTGACTCATTTGAAAAGACCTGATGCTGGGAAAGATTGAAGGTGGGAGGAGAAGGGAACGACAGAGAATGATGGTTGGATGGCATCACCGACTCAATGGACATGAGTTTGAGTAAATTCTGGGAGTTGGTGATGGACATGGAGGCCTGGCGTGCTGCAGTCCATGGGGTGGCAAAGAGTTGGACATGACTGAGTGACTGAACTGATGATGTTCCCTCTATGCCCATTTTCTAGAGTTTCTATCATAAATGGGTATTAAATTTTATCAAAAGCTTTTTCTGCATCTGTTGAGATGATCAGATGGTCTCTATTCTTCAATTTGTTAATGTGGTGTAATCACATTGACTTGCAAATATGAAATATCCTTGCGTTCCTGGGGTAAATCCTACTTGAACATGGTATATGGTACTCATTGTATTGCTGGAGTCAGTTTGTAAGTATTTTGTTGAGGATTTTTGAATCTATTTTTATTAGTAATACTAGCCTGTAATTTTCTTTTTATGTGGTATCCTTGTCTAGTTTTTGTATCATGGTGCTGGTGGCCTCATAGAATGAGTTTGAGATGATGGCTATTAACTAAAACTATTGTGGTAATCATTTCACAATGTATGTAAATCAAGCCTTTATGCTGTGCATCAAAAATTCATAGTCATTTGTGTCAATTATATCTCAATAATGAAAAAAATAAAGTTAGGTTTAATCTCCTTAAATGTTCCAAAATTTTAAATATGACCTCAATCTCATATTTAACTTGCCTTGCTGTACATCTCTATCTGTTGTTAAACTTACCTAGTTTGGGCAGTGTTATTATTTATCTGGAAAGCAAACCACTTTTTAACTGGTTGGCTTGTTTCTAGTTTTGCTCCCCTGTAACAGGAGTGATAATTATGATTATTAAATCAACACTTCATGGGCATTTACAAAGCGAAGCAGAAAATATAAAGACCCTTTATGAGTTCAACTCATGCTCTACTGTCTTTATATCTTTTCAAAATATGGTTACTTAGGGAAATGGAATATTCAGTTGAGTCTTAATTTCAGCCAGATGTTTGACAAAGTCCTACATAACATCCTTATAGATAAGAAGGATGGTAGTAGTGACTGATTAGATCATTTCATAGGGAACTTGCATGATTTTGCATTCAAAAACCACTTAAATGCTTGCTTTGTGCCAGATGTCATGCTTGATTCAATTGAGATTGTTCGAAACATTGGAGATTGATAATTCATTGGATGACAGAGTATAGATTCAAAAATATCTTAAAACTGAAACGATGATGCCTAATAAGGTGTAGAGTCATAGGCTTTTTTGTTCAGTCAGTCAGTTTCACAAATATAGACTAGGTAGACCTACGATTCATTCTAGACTTAACAGTTTCTGTGGGAAAGCCATAAATTGTACTTTATTAAGAGCACAGTAAATCTGTAGTGTATGATTGCCAAAATAGTAAATTTAATTATTGATTACCAGATGTACCTGGGGGACGAAGGGCGTCCACTGCCCACAAGATTCGGGATCAGGAAAGAAGCTCTCCTTCCCGCAGAGCCAGCTGCCTTCCAGCGCGGCTGCTGGGCCTCGGCCTTATGCTGGCTGGAGCGACCAGGTCGCCCCTGACCAGACCTGACACCGGTGTTCGGATTCCTTCCCTCTAAATGAGGAAACCCCTTCTACCGGGAGGGTGTTATTCTTCTCAGTTAAAGGGATCCCGGACGAGCCCCCAAATGTTATGCCCAAGGTCCGAGTCCCCAAAACTGAAAGAATAAGATGTCTACAGCAATGCAAAAGCAGAAAGGGGTTTTATTGCTAGCTTGAGCTAGGGCTCAGGTCTCATCCAGCACAGTGGAAGGGAATATTTCTGAGAGACTATGGATTCTGGGCATACCCTGGACACGTAAAGAACAATTGGGAGACGTGCGGGGGACTACAACATTATTTCTGTTGGTCCTGGAGCTGTGTGACCTCCTGTGACGGGGTGGCAAAATGGGGGGTAGGGAACCGAGACTTGGTCAACTTCTCGTCTGTCTATCCCCTACCCGGCCCCTTAGACTGGGACGGAGTCAGGAACACACCCTGGGACGAGATTGATCAGGGGAAAGTAATGTTCAATCAGGAGTCGGCTAAGCAGGAAAGGTCTTGGGTTTCCGGGCTATCTTGGGGTTTCCAGCTCTATGTCAGGTGGCCCGGCCCTTACCCTGGAGGACTCCTAGTTATTAGCCAGACAATAGAACCCATCCAGACCCAAAGTGTGGGCCCCAATGAGGTCGAAAATCCAGGCCCACAAAAAGTAACTAAGGCATATCCGACTCAGAGGGCTGCAACGCTGAGCCCTGCGCCCTTCATCTCCCAACCGGGGAACCAGCTCCACGAAACAGCAGCCCTTGGCCCCTTGTCCTCCATCCCTGACTTAAAAACGACAGACCCATTATGGGATCTAGGTAAGGCAGTCTTTGCAGCTCTAAATCATTCTAACCCAGATGCAACTAAATCCTGTTGGCTCTGTTATACTCTCCACCTTCCCTTCTATGAAGCAGTAGGCTTAAATGTTTCTTACAACCTGTCCACCAGCACAAATCCACTTCATTGCCACTGGGGAGAACATAAGGTTGGTCCCACAATGAGAGACGTTTGGGGAAATGGACTTTGCTTAGGCGCGATACCACCTGAAAAGACCCTCTTGTGCGCTCGAATGGCTGAACTCACGAGACTAAATGAAACAAAATGGATTGTGCCTGAGTCAGGAGGGTGGTGGATCTGTTCACATACTGGGCTGACTCTGTGTCTACATGCATCAGTTTTTAATCAGAATAGAGAGTTTTGTGTATTGGTGGCTGTAATGCCCAAAATCTTATACCACCCTGAAGAAGTTGTGTACAATTATTGGGCGGGAGAGACAGCAAATCAGTTGGGAGAAAATAGAGTTAGGAGAGAGCCCATCACGGCCATCACACTAGCAACCATGTTCAGTCTTGGGATCGCCAGAGCAGGAACAGGGATAGCTGCCTTGTCCCTCCAAGGCCAACGGTTTACTTCTTTGCGGGCAGCTATAGACGAAGACCGGAGAAGGCAATGGCACCCCACTCCAGTACTCTTGCCTGGAAAATCCCATGGACGGAGGAGCCTGGTAGGCTGCAGTCCATGGGGTCACTAAGAGTCAGACATGACTGAGCGACTTCACTTTCTCTTTTCACTTTCATGCATTGGAGAAGGAAATGGCAACCCACTCCAGTGTTCTTGCCTGGAGAATCCCAGGGACGGTGGAGCCTGGTGGGCTGCCGTCTATGGGGTCACACAGAGTCGGACACGACTGAAGTGACTTAGCATAGCATAGCATAGATGTACCTGGGGTAACATTTATTAGTCTGACAGATTTTGGATTTTATTAGTAAAATAATTATAGTAATTTGATGTATTGAAATCTTGCTGTAATAAGTTGGGTTGCTTCTTTTATATTTCAGCAAAGTTTGTTAATTATTTGATATTTTTATTTGATCATGTGGCATTAATGAAGCATTTTTCTTATTTCCTTTTTTTTTTGTCTTTGTTGTTCTTTCATTGTTTTCTTTTGATACTGTCCCTTTGATTCTTACCTTTAATCTATTATTAGCATTTCTTCTACAGTTTCTTAGATTATGCCTGGTTTAGCTATTTAAATTTTCATGCCCATATTAAATAGATATGCATTCAAATATGTAACATTCTTGTAAAATCACCATCTTCTTATTCCCAGTAGTGCCAACATGTTTAAAATAATAGGCCTCATTTATCCCATAATGATTTAATGTTTGTGTATTCATTGACTGGATCATTTCTGTGAAAATCACCCTGAGGTTAACCTTGGAAAAATATCTTGAACATTTATAAAAGTATATTAGAGAAAGATTGATAGAAGTATAGTATCTAGAATGGGAGTCATTTAATTTCTGCTTGTATATTGGATATTATATTCTGCCCCAAGTACCAAATTTTTAAGCATACTGAAAAAGTAAAGAGAAAGAAGAACACTAGAAGGATTTGTGAGCACCGTCACTTTAAAGAACGGTGAAAAAATAGATAATGTTTACTCTAATTAGAAAAGAATTATGAAATCAATGATGAAAATCCCTTCAAATATTTTAAAAGTTATCATGTGGAACATGGCATAGATATGCTACATATGGCTACACAGGACAAAGGCAGAAATGAAAGATTTTTGTATAATATAGGAAGAAAGTTATTAACAGTTTGAGCCATTAATAATTTTTATTTGGAAAAGGTTTAATGAAAAAATTATTCTACATATAATAAAGTAATATTTTCAAGACAAGAAAGAAAAAGGTATGGGCAGAAAGTAAGTTTGCCCATCCAGATGGAAGGGAAAATATCAAGCTATGATCTAGTGAAAAATGTAAATTGGTAGGAGACAGAACTTAAGGAGAGTATGCATCTGGACTTCACAGCCCATCTGCATTCCTCAGTAACCCTGCTTTTACAGCCCCTGCTGGGATTGACTCAATACCTGTACTGCTTCCTAGCCTGTCTATCTGACCCCTTTTATTTTCTCTTTCAGCCCTGACCTGAATACCCACTTGCCTGTCTTTTTATTTGTTTTTTCCAATCATAATGTAGTAATTATGTTATCTTTGGAGACTTCTTAGAATATCCTAAGATGCCACTTTTTTAGAAATTACCAGGTACTCACCTAAGCTGTTATATGTGTATATTTAATGATAAGATAAAGGGGACAATATAAGGAAGAACATAACTAGATATGGTAATCCAAGACATTGTGGAGCTGTGAATATAGGAATGATGGTATCTTCTAGTTTTAACTTTCAGATCTGCTTTGTTCAGTTTTATTATTATAGTGTCAAGTTAGGCAAATTATTTGAGTCTGAGATGCTTTTTTCTAATGCTCATACTCACTGATGAATCTTAATATTCCCTAGATCACTGTGCAGAAATACCCATAGAAGCTCAACAGAAGAAGATGATTCATCTTCAGAAGAAGAAATGGAATGGAGTAGTAACAGTTTGCTTCTAGCCAATCTTTCTATACCTCAGTTAGATGGAACTGCAGATGAAAATAGTGGTAAGTAAACTAGTCTACTGTGAGCATTTTGTTATTTAGGGGCTGAAAATATATTTGATTTTGAAAAATATAATCACACACTCTACACAGTTGGCTAAGTGAGACTATGACAATACTGTTAGATTTTGTCCTTCTCAAGGATGTTTTCTTTTGAGAGAATGTAGATAAAGTATGTCTTTTCTCATTTCTAAGAGGATAGCTTTTATCCATCACTGATTAGAGCTTTATAAACTTTAATCAGTTTATCGTAACATTTAACCATAGAAACTATAAGAAATATGCTTAGCTTATTTAAAGTGATAATGCAAAAAAGGAGTGATAATGCAAAGATGTGTGTTATTTTATGGAAACTTTTCAAGGCAATGAGATTTTTCCCCTTATTCTCTCAAAAAGCATGAATATTGATACCATCTGTTTTTAATCAAAGGCATATGTGTTTAAAATAATGACTAATAGTCAAATGTAACTAACTCTCGATTATTCAGATTGAGATATCATCCTAATAATGAAAATGACCTTTCTGTTGAGTTAACTATTTTAAACATACAACTGTAATTTCATATAATTTCTTTCATGGTGATAGCATCATGATATAGGAAAATATTTTAAAAATTAGAAGAGTTGAAGTTAAGCAAATTCTTTTTTTCCCTCATTTCAGACAATCCACTGAACAATGAAAATTCTAGAACCCACTCTTCTGTGATTGCAACAAGCAAGCTATCAGTAAAACCTTCCATCTTTCACAAAGATGCTGCTACATTAGAACCCCCATCTTCTGCTAAGATTACCTTTCAGTGTAAACACACAAGTGCCCTTTCTTCCCATGTTTTGAACAAAGAAGATTTAATTGAAGACCTTTCACAGCCAAGCAAACTAGAGAAAAGTCTAGATCATTCAGTCACTTCTTTTACAAATGAAAGCACTTACTCTATGAAATATCCTGGCTCTTTAAGCAGTTCTGTCCATTCAGAAAACTCTCATAAAGAGAGTGGTAAGAAAGATGTCCTCCCAGTATCTTCCTGTGAAAGTAGTACTTTTGATTATGAAGACAATGTTCCACCTGTTACAAGACAAATACCAAGTAGAAAGTATACAAACATTAGAAAAATTGATAAGGATGCCCCTTTTATACATATGAGCCGTCACACTAATGAAAGTACATTGGGCAAAAATTCTTTCAACTTTTCTGACTTAAATCATTCAAACAGTAAATTATCCTCTGAAGGAAATGAAAAAGGAAACGGCACAGCTCTGAATAGTTTATTCCCTTCATCATTAAATGAAAATTGTGAATTGCTGTCTTGCTCAGGGGAAAATAGAACTATGATGCATTCTCTTGATAGCATTGCTGATGAAAGTGGACTAAATAAACTTAAAATTAGATATGAAGAATTTCAAGAACATAAAACAGAAAAACCAAGCCTCAGCCAGCAAGCAGCACATTATATGTTTTTTCCCAGTGTTGTTCTCTCTAATTGTCTCAGTAGGCCCCAAAAGCTCTCTCCTGTCACATATAAACTACAACCTGGCAATAAACAGTCTCGGTTAAAAATGAATAAAAAGAAGTTTGCAGGTCATCAAGAGACTTCTACCAAAACTGCTGAGACTGGATCCTCAAAAGATAATTGTATACAAAATAATCCTTGTAATAGTAATAATTCTGAGAAAGATAATGTATTGGCTAGTGATTTAATTAAGGTCACCCGTGGAACTTTTGAAAATAAAACATCTACAGACAGTTTTGTAGACTGTCACTTTGGAGAAGGAACCTTAGAAACTGAGCAGTCCTTTGGATTGTATGGAAATAAATATACCCTTAGAGCCAAACGCAAGGTAAATTATGAGAATGAAGATAGTGAGTCAAGTTTTGTAACACACAACTCAAAAATTAGCCTACCTCATCCCATGGAAATTGGTGAAAGTTTAGATGGAACTCTCAAATCTCGAAAACGCAGAAAAATGTCTAAAAAGTTGCCCCCTGTCATCATAAAGTACATTATTATTAATAGGTTTAGAGGGAGGAAAAATATGCTTGTGAAACTAGGAAAAATAGACTCTAAAGAAAAACAAGTAATATTAACAGAGGAAAAAATGGAACTGTATAAAAAACTTGCACCTTTGAAGGATTTTTGGCCAAAAGTTCCTGACTCCCCTGCAACCAAATATCCCATTTATCCATTAACACCAAAGAAAAGTCACAGAAGAAAATCAAAACATAAGTCTGCTAAGAAAAAAACTGGTAGACAACAAAGGACAAATAGTGAAAATATTAGAAGAACTTTGTCTTTCAGGAAAAAACGGTCACATGCTATTCTTTCTCCTCCCTCACCATCTTATACTGCTGAAACCGAAGACTGTGACTCAAATTATAGTGATGTTATGTCTAAACTAGGTTTTCTTTCTGAGAGAAGCACAAGTCCCATAAACTCTTCTCCACCTCGCTGCTGGTCTCCCACAGATCCAAGAGCTGAAGAAATTATGGCTGCTGCCGATAAAGAAGCAATGCTTTTTAAGGGTCCTAATGTGTTTAATACTAAGACTGTTAATTCCCGTATAGGAAAAAATAGTCGAGCAAGAATGCAGGTTAAGAAATCAAAAACAAAGCTTGTTAATCCCTCTACAGTTTCTAAGAAAAGGAACAAACGAAATCAGACAAATAAACTAGTAGATGATGGAAAAAAGAAACCAAGAGCAAAACAGAAACAAAAAACAAATGAGAAAAGTACACCAAGAAAGCACACAACACTAAAGGACGAAAAACTAAAATCTCAAGCTGGTACTGAAGTTAAGTTTGTGCTGAAACATCAGAATGGGCCTGAGACCGCAGATAATTCTGGAGGCTCTCAACTACTTTTTAAACAGAAAGATGTGTCATTAGTGGGCGCTGCTATAGATCATCCTCTTTCTGCTCCTATGCCCACTGGAATTCATGCACAACAGAATTTATCTGGCTGCTTTTCTTCTTTGCTAGAAAGCAAGAAACCTGTAGATTTGCAGGCCTTCCCCAGTTCACGAGGTGATGTGAATTCTTCCGTTGTTTGTAGTTCTTTAGGACCTGGAATCTCAAAAATTAATGTTCAGCGATCTCATTGTCAAAATACTATGTTTACTCTAAAAGAATCAAGCTTGATTCAAAAAATATATTTGACCTTTCAAACCATTTGTCTCAGGTAGCACAGAATACACAGATGTCTTCTGGTATTATGTCTCCAAAGATAGAAGAGAATGCAAATATACAAAAAAGCTATTTGTCATCTCTTGGAAAGTTAAATGAATATCGTAATTCCCTAGAATCAAAGCCAGACCAGACGTATGCCCCTAATTTTTTGCATTGCAAAGATAGTCAGCAGCAGATTGTGTGCATGGCAGAACGTTCAAAGCACAGTGAAACTTGTTCTCCAGGAAATGCAGCTTCAGAAGAAATTCAGATGCCTAGTAATTGCTTTGCAACTTCTTTGAGAAGCCCAATCAAACAAATAGCTTGGGAGCAAAAACAAAGGGGTTTTATTTTAGACATGTCAAACTTTAAACCTGAAAGGGTAAAGCAAAAGCCATTGTCAGAAGCAGTTTCACAAACCAAAGCACTTTCTCAGTGTAGGAATCAAAATGTGTCAACACCTTCAGCATTTGGTGAAGGACAGTCTGGACTGGCAGTTCTAAAAGAATTGTTGCAGAAAAGACAACAGAAAGCACAAAATGCAAATAGTATACAAGACCCATTATCGAATAAACAGCAGCCAAACAAAAATATCTCTGTTTCCCTTGAGCATAACAAATCAGTTAAACGAACACGATCAGTAACATCTCCAAGAAAACCTCGAACTCCCAGAAGTACAAAACCTAAAGAAAAAATTCCCAAACTTCTTAAAGTAGACTCTCTAAATTTACAAAACTCTGGCCAATTGGATAATTCCCTATCAGATGATAGTACCATCTTCTTTTCAGATCCAGGTTTTGAAAGTTGTTATTCACTTGAAGATAGCTTGTCCCCTGAACATAATTATAATTTTGATATTAATACAATAGGCCAAACTGGATTTTGTAGTTTTTATTCTGGAAGTCAGTTTGTCCCAGCTGATCAGAATTTGCCTCAGAAGTTCCTAAGTGATGCAGTTCAGGATCTTTTCCCAGGACAAACTGTAGAAAAAACTGAGTTTTTAAGTCATGATAACCAAAAATGTGAAGACAAACATCATGCCTCAGACTCAACCGCATGGATTCGATCTGGTACTCTAAGTCCTGAACTATTTGAAAAATCACCCATAGATAGCAATGAGAATCATCGCAACAATCAGTGGAAAAATACCTTTCATCCTCTAACATCTCGGTCTAATTCAATTATGGAGACTCTCTGTATTCAGCAGTCAGAGAACTGTCTAAATGAAAAATCCAGATTAAATAGGAGTTCAATAAGCAAAGAAGTGTTTCTTAGCCTCTCACAGCCGGGCAGTTCAGACTGGATTCAGAGTCATACCAGAAAAGAAATGGGGCAGTCTCTTGATGCAGTCAATACTTCTTTTACTACAATACTGTCCTCCCCTGATGGTGAACTTGTAGATGCAGCCTCTGAAGACTTAGAATTGTATGTTTCAAGAAACACTGATGTGTTGACACCAACTCCAGATAGTTCGCCAAGGTCTACCAGCTCTCCCTCGCAATCTAAAAACGGCAGTTTCACCCCTCGAACTGCTCACATTCTGAAACCACTTATGTCCCCACCAAGTAGGGAAGAAATTATGGCAACTTTGTTGGATCATGACCTTTCAGAAACCATTTACCAAGAACCATTTTGCAGTAATCCTTCTGATGTACCAGAAAAGCCCAGGTAATCAGGATTCTTTTTCCCCTTGGGTCACTCTGAATAATTACAATGTATGTAACAAAATTTGGTAACTGACTACTACTTTCTCTGTGATATTGTATTTGTAAGTATATCATTATGAAAACAATTTTGTAATTATGGACATATTAAAAAAATTCACAAACTGGGTGGATGGTTGTACCCAGATAAATTTATTTAAATTGATCAGTGTTGGTCTTGGATCTGTTATTTTGCACTGTATCAACATTAAAGGATTAGAGACTGTCTATGACATGATGCCAAGAAGGATGTCATAATACTTTTATAGTATTATCATTTTAAAGATGGTATTTAAGTGGTAAGCTTTCATAATTTTAAGAACTTTTTAAAAAAATAGTTTGAAAATAAACATACATATGTTTTAAATACTCTTAGGCTAATTCTCTAAATGAAGATTATTTTAATTTGTTTCTATTACATACACTCTCTTTTCATATTGCCAGCATCTTCATTCATATTGTTATTGTTGTTTGTACATTTATTAGGAGTACAAGATGGACTTTGATTCCCCTCATCTCTTTTAAGAATCTTTTCAGAAAAGTGATAAACAGAGAGACAGATCCGTGCACACACACAGCCAGTAGCAAAAGGTGAAGGTTTATAAATAGACCACAGCCCTGGCCTATTTATAAACCAGTAATTAAGTAGGTATCCTGTCCTGCCTGCATCACCAAGGTAGAACATACCTGATAAGCGGTAAATTGGGGGACAAGGCTTAATCCAGGAAGTTTAAGGGATGGCTTTGGGCCCTGCCCCTGTGTCTTTGATCCTGTTTACCTAATCGGTTGCAGAGAGAGGCAGTTCGTTTCAGCCATCCAGTCAGAAGCAGAGCAGAATTGCCAGGACTGCTGAGGCAGACCCTGCTTAATCTAAATGATGGAAAGAGATAAGATGTGCCAGCAAAAGCAAGAGGCCACTCTGCATGTACGCACTGACCTGGAGCAGCACTGTGCTCCTTACCCTACTGAAACAGACAGTGAGTGAATGCTAGGCTTTTTACCCAGCAGATTAGCAGTAATTTATGCGAGTCCATTTAAGAAAGGGGTGAGAAAAAGTCATCAGAAATAGAGAGTAGAAGTTCCCTCCTCTAAGGATTTGAAGTGAAAGGTAGAAAATCCTTCACCCTACCTCACCCCTGCACTGCCTGGCACATAGTTTTGCTGTTCTTTTGTGTCTGGTACCCACATTTGGTTTTTTAACATGAATGGAACTCTTTATTTCACTGTCAGAATATATGAACGTATGTTCCTTAGCTATTAGTTTCCATTATTTTGGGGACTTTGACTTTACCAGTAGTGATTATGGTATATTTTTTCATCTGTATTTTCTTCCTTAGCCTTGCATATCTTCTTAATTCTTAGTTAACTTATCATGTCCTAGTCATTTACTCTGTTACTATTAATTGTCCAACTTTGGCGCTTGTTCTACTGCTGAAACAAAAGGATATGATAGTCATTCTATTTGAAATTGTTACCCTATACAAAGTTTTCTAATTAAAAACTATGTATTCATGTGTAGAAAATTTAGGAAAAGAAGAAATAAAAATGATACCATTTCTCTACCTAAGTAACAACCATTATTAATATTTTAATGTTTTTATTTTAAAGTATATAGTTTATATTGTTTTATTGATGGTTCTTACTATAGTCACAATATTATGTTGAAATTGATTCACTCACCATTATAATGTAAACATTTTCCACATTTATGAGTGTCTTGAAACATCATTTTAAATGACTGCATAATATTCTATCACATGCATATTACTAGACAGAAACGTTGTTCTCTGTTTGGCTACTGTAGAGAATTATGTGATACCTTCATCATAAAGCATTTCTTGTATTTTGGAGTCTTTACTTAAAACTCGCAAAATAGGATGACTGAAAAATTTAAGGCTCTTGATATATATTACAGCATGAGTTGTAGCAGTTAGCATGCTGCTGACAATATCCAAGAAAGCTGAACTTACCACACCTCAGCAATTTTTGCTTATCTTTTACTTCATTATGATCTCTGTATTATTAATATTAGAGTTGGGTATAGTCACATATGTGTACTCATTTCCTTCAATAACAATAATTCTCCTAATTTTTCATAAAACTGCAAAGTAGGTGCAGGGAAGGTGCTAGTCCTGATTATGGAGTTAACTAGTAAGAGCTAGAATCTTTCCATATGTAGGGGGAAAGGAAGTGTGGTAACTCTGGTGCTGTTCCTGCAGCTCCAATCAAAAATAAGAATTCAGTTCATTGAGTTTTATCTAGAAAGTGACCAGGTCATTTGGGAAATCATGCCCTACAAGAAGTAATTGAAGAAACTAAGAATGATCTTCATACTCATGAAGGAGATACCATGAAGAAGAAAAAGTAATATTATGTTGCTGCAGAAGACATAAACCTATGGATAGGTTAGAGAACGAAATTTAGCTTAATACTTAGAGTAACTATTAGAAATGAAGCCAGGTTTCCTTTTAAGTAGTGATTCTTCACATGCATTAGTAGCACTTAACCTGTGTGCACCCTGCCACCTGCTAAGTTCTTGTGTTAGTATTAACCTTTTTTATGTAAAGGGGAGAAAGAATTATGGTAGTTTACATCAATTGTGTGTGACTTTTGTAATGTTTGAGGGAATTTGGCAGGGTATAAAGACTTGTTTGAACTGACAGGCTTTGCTAGACTGCTGCATAGAGAGTAGAGAATGTATAAAGAGGTTATATATAAAATCCGGGGTATAGTCTCTGATGATAAATTCTTCCAGCATTTTTATTCTTAATATGGTGACAGTGGAAAGTTATTTAAGATGAATAGAGGAAAGGAATAGGATATGTCTGTACCATCTCCTAAAAAGAAGGCTTCATTGGACACTTTCTTTCCCTGGTATTGATGATACCTTCCAAAGGAAGTTAATTTAGTAGTCATATACCTGTTAGAAAAAGCATATTGAGACTAAAGATAGAATGTACCTGCATAAAATACATGTTTGTGGAGGTTGGGGCATAGGATATGGAAACGGAAGAAAGAAATAAGCATTTTTAAAACTCCAAAAAGAACTTTTAAAAATCTCTAAGTTAAGGAGCTAAATATTTTGGTAATTTTTATTTGAGACAAAACAGTTGTTCTAAAATATGTTGTTTATAGGGAGATCGGTGGACGGCTTCTCATGGTAGAAACTCGACTTCCAAATGATCTGGCTGAGTTTGAGGGAGACTTTTCTTTGGAAGGACTTCGTCTATGGAAAACAGCCTTCTCAGCAATGACTCAGAATCCAAGACCTGGGTCACCCCCTCGCAATGGCCAAGCAGTTGTCAATAAAGGATCAAGTAATAACTGTAAAATGGCTGAAGATAAAAAAATTGTGATAATGCCTTGCAAATGTGCCCCAAGTCGACAACTGGTTCAGGCATGGCTTCAAGCCAAAGAAGAATATGAACGTTCCAAGAAACTGTCTAAAACGGAGCCAACTGGAGTTGTAAAATCTGCTGAAGACTTCAGCTCTTCAATTAATCCAGATGACAGACCTGTAGCGCCTCCAAAAATGGATACAACTCCACATATACTCCCCACTACAGCACATACCAAGGAAGATGTTGACAATTCTCAGATTGCTTTACAAGTGCCAACCACAGAATGCCATCAGACTGCAAGTGAAAGTCAGACGCTGCCACTAGTTGCTTCTGCAGGTGATGCTGAGAAAGATCAGGATGATGACGATGACTATTACATTAGTTATAGCTCTCCTGATTCTCCAGCAATTCCCCCTTGGCAACAGGCAACATCCCCAGACTCCAAAACATTAAATGGAGATGACAGACCCTCGTCACCAGTAGAGGACCTACATTCTCTGACTATTGAGAACTTATTAAAGCCCGTAAAAGATGGTGTACAGAAGAGCCCCTGCGCTGAGCCCCAGGAGCCTCTAGTGATATCCCCAATTAATGTTAGGACAAGAACTGAGATGCGTGAATCACTTTGCCTTCATAGTACACCAATCATACAGAGAAAACTAGAAAGGCTTCCTGAGGCAACTGGCCTTAGCCCTTTGTCAACAGGTAAGTTTACAAATAACAGAAAGTCACCATAGAGCTCTTCAGAGACCAGAAATGAAAGCAGCATTGACTATGTAATGAAAATCAGAGCTTTTTAAATGTAATTTTAGCTCAGCTAATGAGAGGTTATTGTTATTTTATCATGTCTTAGATACCATCACATGATAACTTTTTTATCTTTCTGCTGTGAAATATATTCACATCTGTTTCCATCCTTTCTTCTTGCCTTTTGGGTAAAATGTAGGAGCCCTCTCAGAAACCTTCTCTTCTTTTCAACTTAATTTTTCTTACTGGCTTTGATATATATCCAGATATTTGCCATTGTGTAAAATAGAAAACCAAACACCTATCTTGACCTTCCATCTTTTAACCTGTACTCTTTTTCCACTCATTTAAAGCCAACTTTCTTAAAAGATCTCTCTGATTTGACAGTTCTACTGCTTTAGATCCTACTCATTTGTCAGCCCACTCTAAACTGGATTCTGTCCCCATCAACTCACCAGTATGGATCTTGTGAAGATTCTCTGCGATCTTCATGTAGCTAAATCCAGTGGATGTTTTTCAGTCTTTCTGTCACATGCCCTCCAAGCAGCCATTGTTCTTATGACCACACCTTCCTTCTTAGAGCTGCTTCTCCCTTTGGCTTTACCCCTACTCCTGTTTCTTCCCACTTGCTTTCCTTTGAAGTTTACCTCACATTCTCAGTTATTATCTAAATATTGTAGTTTATTAAGGCTTAGCCTTAGCTTTCTTTACTCTGTGTTCTCTCAATGGCCTAGTTCCTGCCCACAGAATTGATAATTCACAAATTTAAATTTCCAGTTCAGAATTCTCTTTTAAGCTTCAGAACGCTCTATCCAGCTACCTTTAGCATTTCTACTTGAATGCTCAAAAGCACCACAAGGTCAGTAGTTTTTAAACTTAGTTTATGATCTCATTGCATGCATTCACTACCAATCACCTAGCACACTTTATACACATGCATACATGCCCACACATTGAAAACTATTGCTTATTTGAATGGACAGTACCACGAGTTCTGTCACTGAGTTACACAGGTCAGAAATAGTGGTCTTATTTATATCACCTGATTCCCTCACTGCCCATCCTGTGGTTTTCACAGTTCCTTGTTTCCTAAATTACCCAAAACTCTCTACCTCTGTCTCTGGTACAACCAAGCCCTCATCTCTCACCTGGGCTTCTACCCTAGCCTTCTTATTCACCCTTAACAATTTAGTTTTTTTGTTTGGTGATCAGGGAAAATTCCCACTCTTTTCCTACTTAATTTCTATTCTTTCTTTGTATTTTAGCTCAAAAAAGCTCTCCTAATTCCGTGACTAGATAAAATTTCTCAATTATCTTCTGCTTTGTTGTACTTACCCCAGTTATAATTTTACTTTTCTATATGTATTTGATCAATGTCTGATTCTCTCTCTAGACCTCACAAGGGTACAAGATTATTTTTTTCTTCATCTTCATAAATACTTGATAAGTCACTGAATAAATGGATTAAATGATTCCCTAGGGTAATAACTGAGGAATAAAATCCAACAACTAAAATCTAAATGTTTTTATTTAATAGTACAAACATTAAAAGTTATTTTAGTGTGGGAATCACAGGTTGGAATCAGTTTCAGTTTTAAATTGTGAAATCTTTGTGAAGAATTTATAGGAATATACTCATGAATGGTACCTAAGAGTTGGAACAACAAAATTTAAAAAAAAAAACAACAGAGAAGCAGGCAATGTTGATTTGTATATTAAATATAAAATTTCTTTCTGCAGAACCAAAAACCCAGAAATTGAGTCATAAGAAAGGAAGTAATACTGACGCTCTTAGAAGAGTACTCTTAACACAAGCAAAGGTAACTATGCTAAACATATTTAAGGATCAGTGGAAGATCCATTCTTATTCTTGGATTTCAGTTAGATAATTGATAACTTTTTGTCTCAATTTTTAAATAATTTTATTATATTTTTGCATCATTTATTTACATGTCTTTGAGACAACAAGAAATTGCCTAATTTTTAAAATTTTTTTTGTTGTTGGGATCTAAAAGATTCTTATATGTAAATACAAATATTACAGAGAAAGTGACTATGATAGCCAAAATCTGGATTATGAGGATACAAATACATTAACTGATTACTGGCAAAATCAGAACAATCCAATGACAGCAGAGCTCAAGTAAGTGATATTTGATCCCACCAAAAGTATATCCTTTTTCTTGGTTTTTTTTTTTCTCAAATACAGCATTATTGATTTTTCAGTTCATTTTGCTAAATATCAAAGGAAAGCAACATTATTTATTACCAAAACTCTGAAAAATCATAAATGTCTTTATTCAAATACTAAAAATTGTTGTAATATTTAACTGGAAATACATGGTTATGTGAAAAAAAGTATGCATTAGACATGTATCCTTAAAAATATATGATAGAGATCACTTCTATATTGGTCACGTCTTGTAAATATTAACTACATAAAGTATATTTCAGCATTTCTATTTTGAGATTACAAATGCTTTTTAAAACTATCATTTTTAAATCAGTATTGAATTAAAAGTCATATATATTAAAAACAAGTATGAGTGTACTACGAACATAAATCAACACTTTCAGGAAAATGATTAATGGATTTGGAAATCAGAATATATATATATATATATTTTTTTTTTTAATAAAGATTGTATTCTTTCTAACCCCTTGAAAATTATACTTTAGTTATCTTTCAGATACGTGTTGTATTAGGGTAAAATACAAACCCACAGTTTTAAATCTTTTATACATTTTGGCCAGACTGCTTGCAAATATATTGCTTGCTTCTTTGCTTGTCATATTTCCAAGAAAGGTCAAGATAAATGTCGATGTGGTATAAATGTCAACTCTCTACAAAGCTATTATTTTCTGTATTTGAGGTTTGTAAACTCAAGAATCAATATATGGTTGACTTACAGATTATATCAGATATTTCTATACATACCCAGTTCTGGTATCTTGAGTTACTAGCCTGAAAAAAATGCAAATAAAATACTTAAGTTTCTTCTTTTACTTACGGAGATGGTACTAGTTTATCATGTATTACTAAATGCATAAAGTTATCTAAGCAGAAATAAGTAATCAAAAGAAAGGAAATGATTGCTCATTATTTTTTTCTGGCTCTGTGTGTGTTTTTTTTTTTAATAGAATCAATTTGCAGCAGTAAATACCCCAAAGAAAGAAACTTCTCAGATTGATGGACCATCCTTAAACAATACTTACGGTTTCAAAGTCAGCATACAAAACTTAGAGGAGGCGAAAGCTTTACACGAGGTAAAACTGCAACAGTAAGGACACATACACACTTTAACTTTTATGTTTTATTCTGTGGTACAAGTACAGAAATTTTTTACAGAGAGGACTACATTGAATTCTATACCTATTCATCTTTATCATGTTCTTATTATCCTTACCATTTTATGGATTTGTATGAAACAGAGAAACTTTTAAAGTAGTCACCAGTTATTGAGACTGCTTTGTGGTTTGACAATTTTCTCAAACCTTATACCTGAAATTTTTAAAAACAAGCTAAAATTTAGAAAACGTTTCTCAGCTATTTGAAACTCTGTATATTACTCTGGGATTGTTTTATTACCATGTTATATCACATCCCAAATGTGATGCCTACTTGTGTTTTCTGTTTGGTTGATTTAGTGAATTATTGCTTGTACAGTTCATTTGTTCATGTAATCTTTATAACCCAGTTATCTTCACAGCACAAACCATATGCAAAGACTAGGAAGCTATCTTGAAAAAATGTACATTCTTACTGGAGAATACGTATGAATAGTTCACTGTAGATTTATCTGTATTCACTGTTAATTTATCTGTGTTTACTGTAAATATTTCTGTAAAAAAGACACAACTCAGAACATGTCTGATTGGCACAGAGATGAAATATTTTCATTGTTTATATGTGTGCTGTCAGAATGGTAGCTACTAATATCATGGTTATTGAGAATTTTAAGTTTGGCTTATATATCTAGGAATGAAATTTTAGATTTCATTTAATTTTAAGTAATTTATTTCCATTACAACTTTTGCAACCTCACTGAGATGTCCCATAAATGTAAAATGCATACTGATTTCAAAGACTTAATAGGAAAAAAGAATATGAAATACCTTATTAATAATTTTTTATATTGATTACATGTTGAATGGGTAGTTTTGATATATTGATTACGTGAAAATATTTTAAATTAATTTAACCTATTCTTACCTTTTTAAAGTGAGTACTGGAAAATTTTAAATTATGAATGTGACTTTCATATTTCTTTGGGTCAGTACTGGTTTATACAGCTGTTTCATGTCTTTGCCCTTATAGCTGAGAATATGATTTTTTTTGGTTGGGTTTTTGGTTTCCAGTAGGTTCTGTCTTCTGAGGATAAGATGAGTTGACTAAGAAAAATTTAAATATTGTCCTCATTTTTACCCTAACTTTGATCTAAGATTTTTACTTTTTTAGAATTAGATCAGAACATAGTCTACCTAATAGTTTATTTGCACATTTCTTCATTCAGCAGCATTCATTTAGTTCCTGTTTTATATCTGATTCTATACCATCCCCTGAAGCTCAGATAAATTAAGTAACAAACTCAGGAATGTTTATCCTATCAAGTACACACCCAAAATTCAAAAATTAAAGAAAATACTTTGTAAAAAATATTTATTAAAGCAAATGTGATAGACCTTAACAAAAAGACTTGTTGCATTTGATTTTTTCTGTTATTATCTGAAAAACATATTTTCCTTCTTATACTGTTGTTTTATTCTGTGTAACCCTATTTCAGAATCTTGGGCCTTCTTGAAGTTAAAATCTCTTCGAAGGTCTGGCAAGTTGATCGTAGCTTCCTCACATGCTTTTTGTGTCTCAAGACACAGTCCAAATAGCCACCTGGTGGTCAGATAGGGAATGCACCAAAATAAAACTGCTGTACTCTATTCCCTTTACTAGGAAATTGTGCTCCAAGCATTTTTCCTCTTTGCCATCACCCTGGGCTAATCTCTCTTTCTCTCTTCTACATATAAAGTACTCAGTGCAGAAAAAGAGGTTTGTATTCCCTTTTCTTACCGACTTCTTTACTGATCACACTCAGTAAATCTCTCTCCATCTCTTCATTCCATATGTTGGCTTAAAAAAAATACCCCTAAGAACTATAACGCATTTTATATTAAGGAGTGAAAAGGCAAAATTGGAGTGTGAAATTTGGCCTAGGGTATAACTAAATCAACCTCCAGAACTCTTGTGGCCCGAAATTGTCTTCAGTCTTCTCCATAGTATTTCCACATGTTCCTTCTTTTCTAATTAAACTGATTTTTCGTTTTTTTTTTTTTTAGATTTAGGGAGAAGGTTTCCATTTCACAAATTTTGGAGATTTGTTTTATTCCATATGCCTTATACATGCATAATTAATGTTCTTTATATTTTAAAAAGTACTTAATAACAAATTTACTGATGAATGCATGCACTATTACATGTACATGGTAAAAAACTTAAAGACAAAAATATTTACATTGAAAGTAAGCTGCTCTCCCACATGAATTCCCTTCCCCCAAAACAATAAACAGTTTCGTGTTTTCTGTCTCTCTGCAGACATTTTCTATGCATGTGCTTAACATTTTTTATATATGTGGAAGCATATTACACTCATTTATTCCATTTATCACTGTATTATGGTGATCTTCCCATATTAGGACATATAGATCTGGCTCATTCTTTTCAAAATGTTGAAGGTTACAGAGTATTCATTCTGTGTAGCATTTGTGTATGCCACCTAATTTACTGGCAGTAACCAGTTCCAATGAAGAAGGCAATGGCACCCCACTCCAGTACTGTTGCCTGGGAAATCCCATGGATGGAGGAGCCTGGTAGGCTGCAGTCCATGGGGTCGGGAAGAGTAGGAAACAACTGAGCGACCTTCACTTTCACTTTTCACTTTCGTGCATTGGAGAAGGAAATGGCAACCCACTCCAGTGTTCTTGCCTGGAGAATCTCAGGGACAGGGGAGCTTGGTGGGCTGCTGTCTATGGGGTCGCACAGAGTTGGACACGACTGAAGCCATTTAGCAGCAACCAGTTCCAAACCAATAGAGATTTAGGTTTTTAGTCGTTTGTAATTTATAAAAACTGAAAATAGTATCATCTTAGTAAACATCTTTGTGCATTTTGTGCATATATTTTGGCCATATAGTATATCTACTGGATACATTCTCAAGAGTAGGAATGCTAGATTGAAGGACATGTCTTGTTTTTAATTGAATTAGTTGATTTACAATATTATATGTTTCAGGTATATAGTGATTCAATACTTTTATAGATGGTACTCCATTTAAAGGTATTATAAAATAATCACTGTATTTCCTTGTGCTGTACAATATATCCTTGTTGCGTATTTATTTTATACATAATATTTTGTATCTCTTAATCCTCTATCCCATCATGACCTTTCCCCCTTGTCTTCCCAGTGGTAACCACTAATTTATTCTGTCCTTATAAAATTTTGATTGATATTATTTAGTTGTCTTCCAGAGATATCTACTAAATTCTACTCCCATCACTAAGGAGAGTTTTTGCATTTACATTTCAACAGATGGCATGCACGATAAATACAAAATATAGATCCTTTATTAAACTACGGTGACCTGAATAATTGCAGCATTGTAACAGTAGTCTCCTATTTTCCATTGCCAGATATATGTATGTCAGTGGTACAGTAATCCAGCTGTAATCATGAATCCAATTTATATCTTTTTTTCTTATCCAGAGTTTATTCTTAACTCTGTCTTAGAGAACTAAGTAAGGATTACTGTTAAGCATTTTTATTGGCATAGGAAGTTAAGTGTAAAAAAAAAAATATTACATTTTTTGAATTACATGTCAAAGAGAAAATGTGCATGGTCAAAAACCTGGCTGAGTCTTAAGTAACTCTCAGAGAATTAACAAGTAGGAGTTTCAAACTAAAAAGTAGAACTCTTGAGTTTAAAGTACAGGTAGAAGCATAGTTAACTGAATAGAAAGTAAAAAGTAACAGACTTTGGTTTGAATGTACCTTTTGGCGTAGTCATTCTTTCTCAAATAGAAATTGAGAGGCAACCACTCCAGTACTCTTGCCTGGAAAATCCCATGGATGGAGGAGCCTGGTGGACTGCACTCCATGATGTCTCTAAGAGTCAGACAGGACTGAGCGACTTCACTTTCACTTTTCACTTTCATGCATTGGAGAAGGAAATGGCAACCCACTCCAGTGTTCCTGCCTGGACAATCCCAGGGATGGCGGAGCCTGGTGGGCTGCCGTGTGTGGGGTCGCACAGAGTTGGACACGACTGAAGCGACTTAGCAGCAGCAGCAGCATGTACTCTAGAGAGAGAGTTTTTAAAAGAAAAACATGAATTGATTTAATCTGATCTTATAACTAAAAACCTAGTTTTAATTTGTGGAATGTTAAATTGTGAATGTGTCCTATATAGCCATTTTTCTGTAATTTTACACATGTATTTCCTCAGAGCCTTAGTGAAAGATACTACTTTCAACTTGTCTCAAAAAATGCTTAAAACCATGGTATTTATTTCCTTTTATAGATACAAAATCTTACCCTAATCAGTATGGAATTACATGCTCGAACTAGACGAGACTTAGAACCAGATCCTGAATTTGACCCAATCTGTGCTCTGTTCTACTGCATCTCATCTGACACTCCACTACCGGATACAGACAAAACAGAACTCACAGGTGTAATAGTGATTGATAAAGACAAGACAGTGTCTAGTCAAGGTATTGGTCATTTTTATTAATTTTATACCTACATACCTTAGGAAGTATGTAGGCTTCCCTGGTGTCTCAGACAGTAAAGAATCTGCCTGCAGTGCAGGAGGTCTGGGTTTGATCCCTGGATCGGAAAGATCCCCTGGGGAAGGAAATGCCTAGGCACTCCAGTATTCTTGCCTGGAGAATTCCATGGACTGAGGAGCCTGGCAGACTACAGTCCAGGGGGTCCCAAAAAGCTGGATACGACTGAGGGACTAACACTTTGACTTTCACCCGAGGAAGGACCTTGTATTGGGGCAGTTTCTTTGCTCAGGGTCTAAACCAAACAAGCATAAAGAGCTCCTCTCTACCCTATGGTTAGGAACTCCCTCAAATAGTACTATTTTGTTGATTATGCACCTTTGAGTTTCCTACCATGCACATCGTATAATCTGTTATTGTATCAGATTAAAATAACTGATTCCCTGGTGTTAAACAGAACTTCAATACTAGGATACATTCACCTTGGCTTTGATGTATATTGTTTTAGCTATTGCTGTATTCAGTTTGCCACTGTTATATTAGGATGTGTGCACTTATGTTCATGAAGAATTCTGGCATTTAATTTTCATTTCTTATATTGTGCTCATAAAACTTTGGTAATAAAGTTTTGCTAGCCTTAAAAAAAGAATTTCTCTCTAAATGTTTGCTGAGGTGGGAATAGGAGGTGTTGTATATAATTTTGTCTTAGATTCATTATTCTTAAATTATTGTTAGAAGTCAGAAGCAGTATAATATAAAGAGCTTAATAAAATTTCCAATTAACATATCTAATTTGATCTAAATATTATATGAAATACTAATTGTTACTGTTGAATTCAAATGATTATATATCTATAAGTTGGGTAGACAGTCTTTCTTATATATACATGCTGGTATTTTGCTGCTAATACAGAGTTTTTCTTTGCTTTAAGAAATTAAGTTATGGACTTTCCTGGTGGTCCAGTGATTAAGACTCCACCCTTCCAGTGCAGGGAGTACAGGTTCAATCCCTGGTCAAGGAACTAAGATCCCACATGCCATGCAGTGTGGCCAAAAATTTTTTTTTAAAATTTAAAAGTTACTACTGTAAGTTAATGGTTTGCAAACTACTTAAGGTATATTCCAATTTTGTTGATATTTCTTCATAAATACGTATACTTTAAGTTCAGAGGTTCTTCATATAGGGTACCACATAAGGCATTTTATAAAATACCAAGTGTTCTTTGGCAGTTTTAAATAGTAATATCTGAATTCAGTCATTTGAGGAGGAAGGTTTAACAGAACAAAACTGTTCAGGAATTTGCAGTTTAATCAGTGATATGCTTAAGCTGGCCTATACCAGCTCATGAGCCAGTTGCTAAATTTTCATGAATTTTTTGAAGTAGTTGATGTCACATTGGTAGTTTGAATTTAGCCATGGTCAGAATTTCTCATGTCTTAGAAATAAGCAAGCAGTACAAATCAGGGCTCCCCGCCACCACCCCTGCCATGGAGAGGTGCTTGTAAACATTTTTCAGCATACCACTAATTAAAATATTCTCTACTAAGCAAAGCTCTTTCTATAAAAAGAAATAAAATAATAAAATTTCTTTTTGGGTGACATGTTGTTATCTAGGGAATTTTGTGAATGTAGACTTTTCAGGAAAATAGCTGAAAATATAAAATTTGAATTTCCAGTTGTATATTGTACTAGAAAACCTTTAAGAAAATTTTCAGGAAACAATTATGTGTTTACTCTGGGGAAGTTGTCTTATTTTAAAATATTCTAGTTCTATAATTTTACTCAAAAGTAAGATAATACTTAACACAATTATATACAATAAACATTTTGTTTATTTCTTAGATATCAGATATCAGACCCCATTACTTATTAGATCTGGAATCACAGGACTACAAGTTACCTATGCTGCTGATGAGAAGGCACTTTTTCAAGAAATTGCAAATATAATAAAGAGGTATTGTTTTTATTTTCTGATTTTTCCAGCTTTTTTTCCAGTCCTTTTGTACTATTGCTGAGTAACGTAAGTGAAGGTAAAAAAGAGAAAGTGACTCCCTTCCTGTGGCCCTTGAAAGAAAAGTTTTTCTGGAAAGGATTTTGTTCTCATCTCTAATCACCATCATCATTTCCATCAGATTAGGGATTTAAAAAAAGAATATTCTATTCTCAGAACTGAGGGGCCAGTGAAAGACAAATACTAGCTTAGCTTCTAGCTTTTTCTAGTTAGATTTTAACATTTTTCTGTGGTGATGAAATAACTATAAAGTTAAATTGTATTATTGATTAAATAGGTTTATACCCTAGGAACCACCATTTCAATACCTTTTTACTTTTTTTTTCTTTAATGTTTTCTGAGTTCTAAACAAATCCGTATTTCCAAAATTTTGGATTATAATCTGTTCATAAATCTAGGACTATATGGTACATACCCTTTTGTGTCCATAATTTCTTAAAAATCTCTTTTGACCATTTGATGTTGGCTTTGATGCTTGATAGTAGAATCTTGTCAAAATTTATGAAAACAATGTTTTACCAAAGCTACTTTAATTTAAAAATAAAACAATTAAGTGAATCTCTTTTGTATCTTTTCAAGAATATAACTCTTAGTAGCCATGTGTTTCACTTTTCTAGAAACTTAAAACTTCTGCCTGTTGCTAGGTTTAGGTTTTTAAATGCCTAAAAGCAGGCTGGAAAATAACTCTTTGGATTCTGATGTATGGATAAAAGCTGTCCTTGAGCATATTGTTACACTCAGCCCTTTCTGTTTTGCTTTGGAGAACTTCCTGTAAAAGTGAGATGATATACTGTATTAAAGATCAGTGATGATATTTTACTGACTCAACATCTGATTGAATCCCAAATGGGTTAACAGAATCCATTTTGAAAATTAGAACCTAGAGGGGTATGATGAGGTGGGAGGGAGGTTCAAGAGATATGGAACATATGTATACCTGTGGCTGATTCATGTTGATGTATGGCAGAAATTAACACAATATTTTAAACCAATTATCCTTCAATTAAAAAGAATCTTTTAAGAAAGAAAATGAGAACACCCAAAAATATTTTCAAAGAAACAATTAGATGTCAGAGCATCAAAAAAAAAAAAAAAAAGATAACACTACTCTCCACCACTCTAGGGAGGAAAAAAGAGGAATGTATTTTTACTATTTATAGCACTGGTGACTGGATGGATTCCCATCCACTTGAGTCTTACCATTGTCAGTCCTATCTTTTATCTTCTCACACAGCTTATCAACATGTCAGGTACTTTCAGAGCTCACACTGCAAGCAGCTTAGCAAAAGGGGCATGTAAGAGTTTTAGTCAAATACCATTTTATGGGCCAATGCATATCCAGTAGTGTTCCTGGGCTTTGTAGGCTTGTGTTCTCCTTGTTAGGTCTATTCCTAACAATAGGATTACCTGCCAACATTGAGAATCTTGTCAGTTATTTGCAAGTGTAGTAACTTTTTAAATGTCCATAACATGAATTACACTAGTTGTTAAGAAAAGTCCAGTAAAGAAAATAAAATTAACTTCTGGTTCTTACTCTACATCACATGGCTACTAGAAAGAGAAGAAGAATTAAATATTAGCATTTCAATTCTGTAATGTTGTTTATGTATTACTCCAAACAACTCCTTTAAAGGTTATTTCCTTTTTAAACTTCATTTGTTGAGTACCTACTTAACACAGGCTTTGCTAAGAGCGTAGGCTTGGGAGTCAGCCATCTCTGTCTTTTTGTCTTTGTCTTAAACAAGTCGCTTCTCTCTCTAAACTTTAATTTCCTCATCTGTAAAATGGGTAATAGGTATTAGAATTAAGTGTGATAAAGCACATAAATCTCTTAGCCTGGTCAGTACTTAAATATTAACTCCGTAAAATACAGTGCTAGGTGCTGAATATAAAACTGAATTAAATACAGATGCATAGTCTCAAAGAGGTTTATCGTCTTTATTTTTTCATTTTTAATATTTACTTCCCCAGGTGGCAAACATGTGAAGTCATGTAAAGTGCTATTAAACAAGTAAAACCAGATCCACTAAATTCTTGACACAGACATTTTTTATCTTTCTCTATTTCCTTGAACTATTACTTACACATTTCCCTAGCCTCCCTAACTTAAACAGTTTAAGTTTTGAGTCCTACCTTTTTCTTTCCCCTAGTCCATGCATTAGTCCCTCCTATCCATTTAACCTCAGAATTCGTTTTCAAGATCATTCCTTCTCTTCTCCCCATGCTCGCTGCCACTCCCCAAGTTAGAGCTCTTTCACCTCTCATCTGTACAGGTCTTAGTGTTATCTGCAATATAAATTGTGAAGCAACTTTTTTCTGCCTAGGCAAATAAAATCATTTTCATGTTTCTGGTGCTCCCTCTCCACAATTTTGTTTTTCACTACTAATTGCATTTACTCAATCTTGTTCTTTCTGTAACTTTCAGAAACCTGGTAGAGTGAATAAAATTTACAAAAATTAAAAAACAAGTCACCAAAATTTTGTTACTGTCACCAAATGTTTTCACAGAAGAAACATGGAATCCTTGGAACTTTGAACTTGTAACAGATATCTTAGCAGCTTTGAGAGTCTTGTAAGACCGAACAATCTCTGGGTCAAAACAAATATACATGATAGATCTGAAAATGCTGAAATGACACAGGTTTTCTAAAAGAACCAAATCTTTAATAAATCTATTAACAGAAGAATTAAGGGTAACTTTTTATTTTTTTCAGCAGTCATCTCTGAGCAGTAGTAGTTTACAAGAGACACTTGTTAACTGAGAAAAAATTTTCATAGCTATTAAAAAATAAATGTAAATCAATCTATTAACCATTTACCACAACAGAGCAAGTTGCTGATTAGAAAGATAATTCTTACAATAATAAGATGTTACATGAGTCAAAGAAATTCAGATGAATAAATTGGAAGAACTGTGTAACAGTTATAACAGAAGAGCTCTTAATAATTTGACATCCTCTTCATGCTTAGAAATGTATATGATAGGTACTCCAGCAACCTTCCAAAGTCTTCTCTTAAGTTCAGAATGCTTGTCGTTGTTTAGTCACTAAGTCATGTCTGACTCTTTGCAACCCCATGGACTGCAGCATGCAAGCCTTCTCTGTCCTTCATTGTCTCCCAGAGTTTGCTCAGATTCATGTCCATTGAGTCTGTGATGCTATCTAACCATCTTATCCTCTGCCATCCCCTTCTCCTGTTGCCTTCAGTCTTTCCCAGCATCAGGGTTTTTTCCAGTGAGTCGGCACTTCACAAAGTATTGGAGCTTCAGCAACAGCCCTTACAGTGAATGTTCAGGGTTGATGTCCTTTAGGATTGACTGGTTTGATCTCCAATAGTATGAAAATGAACGTTCAGAGTTAACTGTGACCAAATTGCAATGCCTGTTCTAAATGAGAAGTATTAAAGCAATCAGATGTGGGTTCTTTTGTGTGTGTATGGGAATCCTTCACATCTCCTATCCTTGATGATCTTTAGAGATGCTTGACACTTCTGCCCAAGTTTTTCAAGTTTAGACATTACATAGTTTTACAGGGAGATGCACTCATCATATAGCTAATTGATCTTTGCCCTGAGAAGAGATTGACATTAATGGAAGAGTTGATGAAGTTGCTATCAACAAAAAGATGTGTTAAGATACTGGATATTATTTTAGAAGACTAATGAGCAGGAATGGTTTTGGGAGACTTTTTTTAAGACTCTAGGACCTTTCTGGACTTCCTTTTAAAGAATCAGTTCAGTTCAGTTGCTCAATTGTGTCCGATTCTTTGCAGCCCCATGAATCGCAGCACGCCAGGCCTCCCTGTCCATCACCAACTCCTGGAGTTGACTCAAACTCACATCCATTGAGTCGGTGATGTCATCCAGCCAGCTCATTCTCTGTCCTCCTCTTCTCCTCCTGCCCCCAATCTCTCCCAGCATTAGAGTCTTTTCGAGTGAGTTAACTCTTCACATGAGTTGGCCCAAGTATTGGCGTTTCAGCTTTAGCATCAGTCAGTCTACACTTAAGCTCTGATCCCTGAGCCTGAGTCTTAGCCATATTGTTGCATAATCCTTTACCTTCTTTAGCTTCTCCACGCTTATGTTGTAATCCCGCTCTTTGTTCCAGAATTACCAACCACATTGTACTTTCTACCAAGAAAACACTTACAGGTTGGGGAAAAGGTCCATTTGGCTGTTGCATTAGATTAATAAGTTTTATTAAGTTAAGTGGTTTTCTCAGAAATTTCTTGTCCTTTTTATATAGAGGAAAGTGTATATGTTATCTTTTTCTCCTAATAAATTTGAAGGCTACTTTGTAAGTCTGTAGTGTAACAATGGATCAAAAGCAGATCACCAGATATTGAAATTTACATTAGGGAATGTATTTTATAGGGCCCTTAATGAATAGGAAAAATGAAAAGAATATTATTGCAGAGGTTCAAACCTAGTTCTTTTGACAGCCACTAAATCCTTCAGGATTAAAAATAAGTAGACATATATAGTCGGACACAACTGAAGCGACTTAGCAGCAGCAGCAGACATATGTGATATTCTTATTTTTGTTGTCAAAGTACAAACTAAAGTAATTAAATACCCTTTTAAAGAAAATGGCTATGGAAGAATGACAGAATATTAGAAAATGGTTCTAAACATAGATCTGGTCTGTCCATGATGCATTGAAGTACCATAGATCTGATCTGTGCCACAATTGCAGAGTAGCCAAATACTGCTTCCATTAGACTGAGTAATGTAAGCAGTAGACTGAGATAATCTTATACTATAGACGTTGGATGATACTTCAAGTGTTAAGTGATGTAATATGGGCAGTTTGGTCATTCCATAATTCAAAATGAAGGCAGTTATGTGAAACCCAACTTTACAAATTTTTGTGATCTTTCACTCTGCTTTTTGGCTTTTATAAATACTAATACAACAATCAGGCTTCCCTGATAGCTCAGCTGGTAAAGAATCTGCCTGCAATGCAGGAGACCCCAGTTTGATACCTGTGTTGGAAAGTTCCCCTAGAGAAGGGATATGCTGCTCACTCCAGTATTCTTCGCTGGTGGCTCAGACAATAAAGAATCTGCCTGCAATGCAGGAGACCTGGGTCCAATCCCTAGGTTGGGAAGATCCCCTGGAGGATGGCATGGCAACCCACTCCAGTATTCTTGCCTGGAGAATCCCCATGGACAGAGGAGCCTAGTGGGCTACAGTCCATGGGGTTGCAAAGAGTCAGACATGACTGAATGACTAAGCACAGCACAGTACAACAATCAAAGTAATTTAGGACTTCTGATTTGATAGCATTGCAGTATCTTTTGCTCAAAAGTTTTTGTTCTCCACTTAAGACTACAGTCAGTTCTTGTCTTGCCCACACAGTTTTCCTGTGAAAGTAAATCTTCATGCTATTTTCTTGTGTTCTATAATCAAACTTTTTTTTTATGGTGGTCACCGTGAAAGTCCTCAGAAGTACAAAATGGCTTCTTCTGAGTTAGATGCAGATTGTCAGTTCATTCTACCAGTGCAACCGTGTGACCACAGTGAGCACATTTTTTTGCACATTTTTTGCTGTTTAGCTTCCCCACATTAATCTCACCCCTATTACTATTTATTCTTCCATTAAACTAAGTCACCTTTCTCTTAAGCTTAGAGGCACACTTGTCATTGTCGAAGCCTTTATTTATGTGAGGACAAAGTCTTTACTAAAATTGGAGGGAAAAGGAAGAAGTTTCCGTTTTCTTTCTCAGCATTACAACTGTTTAAGGACAGTAGAGCACAGAGAGGTAGAAAGTGACAACAGAATGACCTGGGAGATCATTTTCAAAATAGTATCCAAACATGCCCTCCTACTTCACCCCTCCCCTGCCCACACTGTATCTCAATTTTACCCTCATTCATGCATTTAACTGGTAATGCTTGCCTCCTACCCCAATTTTTAGCAGACTCTTTCTCAAGTCATATCAAGTAAACACCTAATCTAAGTAGAAACTACTTTTGCTTTACAAAAGTAGCTTCAAACTTAGAACTCTAAATGCCCCATTCCTTCCTATATAGAAATTCTATAGGGAAACAGTGTATCACCCTTTCCCACCTGAGAAATACAATAAAAAATAGATTTTTAATTATGTAATTTGTTTAATGAAGAAACAATTCTTCTGGTTAAAGGTTTAATTTTTTCATTTCTTCTTCAGGTATGATCCTGATATTCTTCTAGGATATGAGATTCAGATGCATTCCTGGGGTTACCTCTTACAGAGGGCTGCTGCACTCAGTGTTGACTTATGCAAGATGATCTCTCGGGTGCCAGGTAGGATACCGTGAATATTTGTTTGTTCAGCTACAAAGAAAATTACGGATAAATAAAGACAAGAGTATTGTTTTAGCCTAATTTTTAATACTAAATTGTGTAAGTTCTAGATATTATCATAACTCCATTATATAAAAATTTGAAAATCAAGAGAAGTGAAAGAAAAATGCTATAATCACTGCTATAGATACCATTGGTATCTCTGTTATTTTCCTTTCAGCCATTTTTCATATCCATACGTAGGTCTTTTAGGCTCCCCTACTGGCTCAGTGATGAAGAACCTGCGTGCCAGTGCAGGCAACAGAGGTTTGATTCCTGGGTTAGGAAGATCCCCTGGAGAAGGAAATGGCAACTTGCTCCAGTATTCTTTTCCTGGGAAATCCCATGGACGGGGAAGCCTGGCGGGCTACAGGTCATAGGGTCACAAAAGTGGGACACAACTTAGTGACTGAAAAACAAACAACAAAAAAAAAATACAGGTCTTTATTTTTTTATGTAACTTTAATCATACATATATCCCATTTTTACCCAGCATTTTAACATAAGTATTTTTCTGCTTTATGAGATAGTCTTTATAATCATTATGAAGTACAAAACATTTCTTTGACTTGGCATACCATAATTTTATTTGTCTGTTTCTATGTTTTATCTATTTGGTGAGGAAAGAGGAGATGGTAGAGAAACACTAACTGTTGTTTTTTTTGGGGGGGGGTATGTCAGGCTAAAAAATTACATGAATTTTGAAGTCTATTCCTCAAAAGTGTTATTCTAATTGGAGAGGGAGACAATAACATTCATACCAAAATTAGGTTTTTTTAATCATTTTTTAAATTATGTTTTCTTTATAGTTACCAAATTTTTAATAACTTTGTTTTAAAGGCCCCCACCCCCACAAGTCTGACTAGGACAAAGTAGCGTATAGTTCCAGAGGCTTAAAAGGTCAAATACAAAATCAGTAAAACTAATCAAGATACCTCCTGAAAAGGGTTATGAAGTCAACAAAATATCCAAAGTGTTGGTAAATGGAAAGAGAAGGGTTGAAGCTAGAAGATTCAGGACAGCAAATATTTTGAGCTTTGCAAAATCTTAGGATAAAAAGATAGCTGCTTTTAGCTTTTCATGGAATTAGTTTTTTGTAGCTTCTGTGTCCCTTGAGTGAGGAATAGTGATATACTTCAGTTTTTACATCATTTCACTGGGGATAGGGTTCTGAACATTGAGGATGGGTAGCATGAGTGTTCAGTGCACTTACTAGTTGATTAATTTGTAACAAGGTATATGACTTCAGAATAATGAATGAAACTTCCTGTCCTTTTAAAACATTGCTGAAACCATTTATGAGGTGGCATGAAACCATAGAAAGGGCATGATCTAAGGAAATGTAGTAAAGAGCACTAGTGGTAAAGAGTTCATTCTGCAGAAAGACTACCTGGGTTCCAGCCCTGGGCAACAGAATTTGGATGTCCAACAGGATAGGTTACTTAAGGTACTTATCCCAACAGGATAGGTTACTATCGATACTTCAGTTTGTTCATCTGTAAAATGGGGATGTAATGGGACTTATCTCACAGGGTGATTGTAAAATACTGAGAACAGTGCCTGAGAACGTAATAAACATTATGTAGGTGTTAAATTGAAACCTTTTTTTAAATTGATTTATAATACAGTGTTAGTTTCATGCAATAGGGCACAGGAAATTATACCCATTATCTTGTAATAAACTATAATGGAATATAATCTGCAAACATACTAAATCATTATGCTATACACTTGAAAAAATCTTTTAAGCATTATGTCTCTAAAATAAAGAAGAGTGGTAGGTGTGTCTACATGGTCTTTATAATCAACTAACCCAGGTTTAGAATACTAGTTTTTGTTACTACATGACCTGGGATAAGATATAACATTTCTGAGTACAAAGTATAATTTTTATTTTGCACTAGAGTACAAACATAATAAAGTAGCTATATTAAAATAAATAATGTTAGTAAAGTTCTTGGACTCAACAGACATTCAAATACCATTGTTGTTCAGTCGTGTCTGACTCTTTGCGACCCCATGGACTGGCAGCTCTCCAGGCTTCCTTTCCTTCACTATCTCCTAGAGTTTGCTTAAACTGTTATCTATTGAGTCGATGAATATACTTCTTATTCCAGAGCCTCTAATCAACAACATTCATTTATACCCAGTGTTATATACTAGAAACACATTTTGATTTCTATTCTAGATATAATCATCACTTAGAAACTAAATTCAGAAGTCTATATGCTATAAGAGGTACTCTTCAACTAGTTCTCTATATATAGTTAATAGAATTTCATCCTCAATATGAACATCATTAATTAATGTCAACAAATTTTCAGAGAATTGTTTAGGTTAAAAATTCTACCATTTTTTTGCAAGAGATGACAAGTTTCATAATAAATGTTTTTCATCCACACACCAAAGAATGATGTGATATTGCTGCTGCTGCTGCTGCTAAGTCGCTTCAGTCGTGTCCGACTCTGTGCGACCCCATAGACGGAAGCTCACCAGGCTCCCCCGTCCCTGGGATTCTCCAGGCAAGAATACTGGAGTGGGTTGCCATTTCCTTCTCCAATGCACGAAAGTGAAAAGTGAAAGTGAACTCGCTCAGTCGTGTCCGACTCTTAGTGACCCCATGGACTGGAGCCTACCAGGATCCTCCGTCCATGGGATTTTCCAGGCAAAAGTACTGGGGTGGGGTGCCATTGCCTTCCCCCGATGTGATATTAGGTATTCATAAAAATAGCACCAGTAATTATCATATTTAAAGAGAAAAGGATTTATTTTAAAAATACATGTGTATATATATGTTTTATTTTTAAAAATATGTACAGTTTTCAGATACATTTCACAAAATTCTTTTATAACTTAAAGAGGACAGAAAAACCTATCAAAATAATGATTATTCTCTTAAGTCTAATACAAAATAGACTGTGAATTACATTTAATCCTTCATCTTCATTTTTATTATTCTCATTTTCTTATGGTTTGCTTGGAAATTTGATTTCTGTGAGTCCTGATGCAGTCTGTATTCATTTCTGTAGATGACAAAACTGAGAATAGATTTGCAGCCGAAAGAGATGAGTATGGATCAGATACAATGAGTGAGATAAATATTGTTGGCCGAATTACACTAAATCTTTGGAGAATCATGAGAAATGAGGTAAGGTACTTTATCTGAAATTTGGTTTGGAAGTAAAAGATTAGATCAGTGTAATGATTTAATCATTATAGAACATTAGTATAGCTTCCTGTGTAGTGTATGCTTCCTTGTGAATTACTTTTATTATACTTAAGTGTTTCAAAAAGAAAAACTACTTTCTAAAATACAAAGCTATAAAAGTACTTAACTTCATTATTTATGATTTTTTCCCTGTTTCTGTCTAAGCACAAATAGCATTGGCTATGTAAGTCTATAGCTTGTCATAAAATGTTATCTTGTATGTATGGAATGTTGTATAATTTCATCCATCACTTTTTGCTCTGAAATCATTTTTACACAAAGCCAGATAAATTCAACTTGGCCTTTTTAATTTATTACAGTAAGAAAAATTTAGTGTAGACATGGGAAAGAACTTTTTGAAATTAGGATATTTAAAACCTAGCTGAATTAGAAAGGGACTTCCCTCGTGGCTCAGTGGTAAATAATCCATTTGCCAATGCAAGAGACGTGGGTTTGATCCCTGGGTCAGGGAGAATCCCTGGAGAAGGAAATAGCAACCCACTTTAGTATTCTTTCTTGGGAAATCCCATGGGCAGAGGAGCCTATCTGGCTAGTCCATGGGGTCACAAAAGAGTCGGACACAACTTAGCAACTCAACAAGAAATACTGGAAAGACAGTACTTGGAAATAATTAATAACACATTCCAGTTGAGTCTTTGGAGACCCAGATAAGGAGTTTTGGTAATATGAAACTATCTTACTAATATGCAATCACTCACCAAAAATGTAAGAAAAAAGATATCTACAATAAATTTGTCTGTTCTCAGATTTTAGACTTACAATATCAGATAAAATGTTTATATTTTAAAGAGGATTCTATTCTTCAACTACTTCCTTTTGAAACTATGTTCTATTTCTATTGTACACTTATTATTTGTTGTGATCTTTTCTGGCTCTTCTAGCTTTATATAAAAATTTTAATTTCCAGGCATGTTCTCTGCAATTCTTTTGGGACCTATCACACAGTAATTCTTCCAGATAAGGAAATACACTCTTTATATCAAATTTAGGTATTCTTGTTTTTAAAAATAATTTTATTTATTCATTCATTTATTTATGGCTGTGCTGGGTCTTCTTTGCTGCTCGAGCTTTTCCCTAGTTGCTGTGAGTGTGGGCTACTGTCTAGGTGAGGTGGGAGGGCTTCTCATTGTGGTCTCGTTGCAGAGCATGGGCTCCAGGGCACAAAGCTGTCAGTAGTGGTGGTATGTGGGCTCAGTAGTTGCGGTTCCCAGGCTCTTAAGCACAAGCTCAGAAGTTGTGGCACATAGGCTTACTTGCTCTGTAGCATGTGGGATCTTTCTGGACCAGGGATGGAACTTGTGTCTCCTGCATTAGCAGGCAGATTTTTTTTTTTTTTTTTTTTAACCACTGAGCCAGCAGAAAAGCCTTCCCATTTTTATTCTCTCTCTGCCCCATAGACCTGAAGTTATGCTCACATCTTATCTAATTTGAAAAAGTACCCTATATTTATCTACTTGAGGATAATTTTATCCTGTTTTTTCTTCTTAAAATATTGTCAGCACAATAATGCCCCAGTGATTTCAAAAATACAGTTGACCCTTAAAAAACATAGCTTTGAACTGAACAGATCCACTTATTGGTGAATTTTTTTCCCCAATAAATACATACTACAGTATTATACAGTCTGCAGATTGGTTGAATCTGCAATGCAGATATGCAGACATGAAGAGCTAACTGTAAAGTTATACACAGGTTTTTCAACTGCATGAGGGTCAGTGCCCCTAACCCCTGTATTGTTCAAGGGTCAACTGCAATTCCTAGTGACACAGCACAGGATATGAAAGGTACAGAGATTATGATGTATTTGTTTCATATATTCTATTATATATTTCAGACTTCAGTCTCTGATACTGCCTGGAATGAACACATAAGTATATAAACACAAAATTAAATCGTCGAGTCTTGGTTTAGGGGTTTTTCGTTCCTGAAGATCCAAAAGGCAGCTCTGCTGCTGGTAGTTGCTTCAGTCGTGTCCGACTCTGCGACCCCATAGAAGGCAGCCCACCAGGCTCCCCTGTCCCTGGGATTCTCCAGGCAAGAATACTGGAGTGGGTTGCCATTTCCTTCTCCAATGCATGAATGTGAAAAGTCAAAATGAAGTTGCTCAGTTGTGTCCGACTCTTAGCGACCTCATGGACTGCAGCCTACCAGGCTCCTCCATCCATGGGATTTTCCAGGCAAGACTACTGGAGTGGGATGCCATTGCCTTTTCCTTCAAGGCATCTTGAAGGCAGCTCTAACAATTATCAATTACTAGCTTAAAAAAAATCACAGTTTAAAGAGTATTTTTTCAAAGTTCAGGGCTTTCTTTAGTCCTTACAGAAAATTCCAGGTCAAGGGCTTTCTCTAACTCTAGGCTGAATATATAACATCTTGCTTTTTTTTTTTGTATCTGTGAGGAACAACTGTGAGAAAGTTATGAGTAGGGTAATTTATCCTGGTCTCCCCGAACTTTCCTAGATGAGCCAAATTAGATTATCATTTTTTTCTAACCCAAAGTACTCCTGGCAATTTGGAAATTTCCATGAAATTCTGAGTACACTTGTGGGAAGTATTGTCTTGTACCTCAAGTTGTATAGAACTTTAAGGGTTATGATTTTGGCCCTAAGAATTTCTTTATATTAGGGGCCCTTGGACTATTTTTTCTGGATTTAAACAGTTCCAGAAGCTCCTTTTTATCTTTATTTCTTTGTATCCCTCTATGGCACTCAGCTATTTCTAACTCTATTATTGTTTTCTTTAATCTTTATATTTGTTTTTAATATATTCTTTATTTAAAATAATTTATATTTTCTATTTATAAAAAACAGAAGAGTTTGTAAAGTGAAAGTGAAACCCCCTTGTTCTTTCTAGGACACCTCAACAACAGTTGCACCACCCAGATACAATTTATAGCTGAATGGATATCTTTTTTTTAAATGTTACTTTGGATTTAAAATTTATTTTATTTTTTTAATATACAATCACTAGTTTTCACTGTCCTACATAACTTTAACATGGAATTACTGCTATTCCCTCTAGACTCTGAATCCTTAGTAACAAAGTGCCTCTTAATAGTGCTCATGATATACTTGTTGACTGAGTGAATGAAAGAATAAATGACTCTTCCCCCAAAGGATTTTATTTAGAGGACTTCCAGATATCAACTTAATCCAGGCTTTTCAAGAATTTGCAAAGTAGGTTGAAAATAGATCAGTTTCAACAAATACTGAACTGATTCAGTTCAACAGCTATTATAGAACACCATCTCTAGTGCACAGATCTGGGCAGATCTGTTTTAGATTTAGATCAAGTTAAGTTTTATATCAAATTAAGATTAAGGGTGTAGCTGTTCCCTCTATTTTAGCAGGCAGAAGGCAGACTATCATGGCAGATGTTATTAGGTGGGTAGATGTGAGGATGAGAATTTGTGTAAGCTCTCGTTGCTTCAGTTTTCTTTTTTCTAATAATTTTAAAATTTTTATTTATTATTGGCTGTGCTGGGTCTTTGTTGCTGCTTGAGCTTTTCTCTAGTTGCCGCGAGCTGGGGTTACTCTTGATTGTGGCATGCAGGTTTCTCGTGGTGGCGTCTCCTTGTGGAGCACAGGCTCAATAGTTGTGGCGCGTGGAATCAGTTGCTCCACAGCATGTGGGTTCTCCTGAGGTCAGGGATCAAATCCACGACTCCCGCATTGGCAGGCAAATTCTTTACTACTAAGCCACAAGGGAAGCCCCTGCTTCAGTTTTCTCTCTGAAATAAAAAGCACTGTTTTTAGCTGAGAGTGAGCAGTGTGGAGGGGCTCTCTGGGTTTGAAGAGAGAAATGTCATCTAGGGGAATTTGAGAGTGGTTAATTAAGAAAATATAGAAGCTAGGCATTGACTACCCAATTGAGATTTGCATCAGGAAAGTAAAGTGATACCTGCCAACTGTGTTCAGATTCACAGATACAAGTACAGAGTAACAGAGGTTTAGATTTCATCACAGCTTGCAGGCAGAATTATGGTTTTACTAAAATTAAATTAATTACAAAGGAATCAAGAGGGGGCAGAGAACCAAATGTTAGTGTGAGGTTAGGATTATGATAATTGACTGTGAAATTGAGCTAGGTTAGGAGCAAAGAGGTCAAGGCACCAAGGGGAGTAAACTAGAAGGAGACAGTGTTAAGAGGATGGATTGCATGAAATTATGGAGAGGATACAATTACTGGTAATCACAGGTCTCAGAGTATGATCGTTGGGTTGGTTAAGGTAATACAGAGGCACTGATGTGATTTTATCTCAGAGACTTGTCTCCTGGTAGTGGTGTAGAAGGGGAGAAGACCAGAGGTAAGGAAACCAGTAAGAACATTATTGTAGTTCCTCAAATGAAAGTTGACAGTGATATCAGGATTCACAAAACAGTTTAGAGAGTATGCAAGAATTGGATGTACAAAAACATGAAGATGTGTCGAGAATGATTATCAGGGTTCTGACATAAATGGTTTAAGATCACGTTTAGATGGGAAACTGAAGATTAAGAATAATGAGCATGAGATATCAGTCATATATCCATGTAAATATACTCAACAGACATTTAAGTAGGAAAGTCCCAATTATGGGGTAGAGTCTAGATGAGAGGTACAGCCTTGGAAGTCACATTAGAGTATGGATGAGCTCACTGAGAAGTAAATGGAGAGAGCCAGCAGGGTTGATGTAAACACGTTTTTGTGAATGAAAACATTTTGAGAAACAGAGGAATCAGATGCTAAGGAGGAGTAGTCAGATAACAAGTTCTCTGAGGACATAGAGCATGTTTGAAATGAGTGTGGGGGCAGGCAGTGATGTGTATGTATATACATATCTCCCATATATATGGTTTTGATAGACCATCTGTCACTGACCCTACAGGCGTATAAGAGCCAAATGAGACATAAATGATATATACATTTAGAGGAAAGACAGATCACTGTTGAGTCTTGGTGCAGAGTGAGGAGTGAGTGGGAACGAGGTACAGAGATGTTCCTGCTGTCAAAGAACACAATCAGAGATAGGCTTGTCACCAATAATTGGTGTGTAGTAGGGTGCAGAGTGGAGAAGGCAATGGCAACCCACTCCAGTACTCTTGCCTGGAAAATCCCAAGGGCAGAGGAGTCTGGTAGGCTGCGGTCCATGGGGTCGCGAAGAGTCAGACAGGACTGAGCAACTTCCCTTTCACTTTTCACTTTCATGCATTGGAGAAGGAAATGGCAGTCCACTCCAGTGTTCTTGCCTGGAGAATCCCAGGAACGGGGGAGCCTCATGGGCTGGCTGTCTATGGGGTCGCACAGAGTCGGACACGACTGAAGCGACTTAGCAGTAGCAGCAGCAGCAGGGTGCAGAGTAAGCAGCTGTAACGAAAGAATACCACCTAGCAATGAAGAACGATGGAATATTGTCACACTGAACAGCTATTGAATCTCAAAGGTAATTTTGACCAAAAGAAACCATATAAATAACCCTTGGACTGCAAGAAGATCCAACCAGTCCATTCTGAAGGAGATCAATCCTGGAATTTCTTTAGAAGGAATGATGCTGAAGCTGAAACTCCAATATTTTGGCCACCTCATGCGAAGAGTTGACTCATTGGAGAAGACTCTGATGCTGGGAGGGATTGAGGGCAGGAGGAGAAGGGGACGACAGAGGATGAGATGGCTGGATGGCATCACTGACTCGATGGATGCGAGTCTGAGTGACCTCCGGGAGCTGGTGATGGACAGGGAGGCCTGGCGTGCTGCGGTTCATGGGGTCGCAAAGAGTCGGACACGACTGAGCGACTGATCTGATCTGATCTGAAATGTTTCCACTTAAAGTATAGAAATATGAAGTTTTAAAATGAACAAGCCTAGACTATAACTTTGGTGAATACTGAGTGGGAAAGGGCACAAGGCAGCCTTCCAGTGCCCTAGAAATTTCTATATCTATGTGGTGGCTACATGGATGTATGCATACATTAAAATTCATGGGTTCACTATAAATTTGTGTTCAGTTTAGTTCAGTCGCTCAGTTGTGTCCAACTCTTTGTGACCCCCATGGACTGCAGCACGCCAGGCGTCCCTGTCCATCACCAACTCGCAGAGGTTACTCAAACTCATGTCCATTGAGTCAGTGATGCCATCCAACCATCTCATCCTCTGTCGTCCCCTTCTCCTCCCGCCTTGAATCTTTCCCAGCATCAGGGTCTTTTCCAGTAAGTCAGCTCTTGGCATCAGGTGGCCAAAGTATTGGAGTTTCAGCTTCAGCATCAGTCCTTCCATTGAATATTCTGGACTGATTTCCTTTAGGATGGACTGGTTGGATCTCCTTGCTGTCCAAGGGAAGACTAAAGTCTTTAGAGTCTTCTCCAGCACCATGGTTCAAAAACATCAATTCTTTGGCACTCAGCTTTCTTTATAGTCCAACTCTCACATCCATACATGACTACTGGAAAAACCATAGCCTTGACTAGACAGACCTTTGTTGGCAAAGTAATGTCTCTGCTTTTTAATCTGCTGTCTAGGTTGGTCATAACTTTTCTTCCAAGGAGCAAGCGTCTTTTAATTTCATGGCTGCAGTCACCATCTGCAATGGTTTTGGAGCCCAAAAAATAAAGTCTATCACTCTTTCCACTGTTTCCCCATCTATTTGCCATGAAGTGATGGGACCAGATGCCATGATCTTCGTCTTCTGAATGTTGAGCTTTAAGCCAACCTTTTCACTCTCCTCTTTCAGGTTCATCAAGAGGCTCTTTAGTTCTTCTTTGCTTTCTGGCATAAGGGTGGTGTCATCTGCATATCTGAGGTTATTGATATTTCTCCTGGTAATCTTGATTCCAGCTTATGCTTCATCCAGCCTGGCATTTCTGTATAAAGTTTATGTCAATCAGAACTTTTAATTGAAGACTTTGTGGAAGTGAGGAACAACTGAGAGAGTAAGGTGATCGGATAATAGGCCCAGGCACTTCCTCATTGTCTCCTTCCTCTTTGTTCCTTTCCTCTTTATTTCCTGGCTCCCCTACAGTGATTCTCTGATTGCCTCTTCCCATTCTGAAGAATTTGTTTCTGAAGTGACTAACCATTGTATATTGCACACTGACTCTATGAATGGAAAAGTGTAACCATACCTCTTATCGCCGATTTCCTTTATCAGTAAATAAATGGCCAAGGACTACAACACTTTCTTCCTTTATATTGGTTCTGGCTTTGATCTGTTATACATAGTACATTATTCCAATGTTTAACTCAACTTAGATTGCCTTCTAAAACAAATAACAAATTCCTAATTCTTACTTTTAGATTCATATGTCAACTTGTGGAGTAAACCACTCTAAAGATTAGAAACATTCCAAGTATCTTAATTTTAGACTTCATGTTTTCTTTCCTTTAATTTTACTTATAGCTGGGATTGTAGCTGAGCATTTTTACACTTTTGTGACACTAATAAGACCCAAAGTAGAGTGGGTGCTACAAGGTTATAATATTTTAGCCTTAATCCAATTTGTGAAATAAACTATTTTATCTATTTTACCTATTTGAAATAAAATCAACTCAGAACATAGGTCTGCCATCTGCCTCAGGTATTACAGACCAATTTCTAAAATTTTATTTAAGTGTAGTTTGAGATCACAGAATCTCCCAGTTAATCCTTATAGATCAACTTATTACATGGGAGACTTCAAGTCTTCCTATAATGAAAGAGTTGCAAGGTGATTTTTTCTGGAGAGATTTTTTGCTTGTTATAATGATGATGTGTACTCTAGCAGAAGTATTGGTTTGGTCTGAAGTGCTATACTCTGTATTGGGTAATCATGTAACTACCTGAGATCAGATATTTGGTTCCATTTTCTATGAAACTAGAAAAAATTTTTAAACTAAATTAAAATATTCATTAACATGTACAAGAGTCATTCAAGTATGGGGATTTGATAATGAGTTATTTATTTTTGAGGGAAGTACTCTAGGGTAATACCAATTTTTGTAAAAAATGGTAGTAATTTACTTCCAAGACAATGTGTTATTACCTGTTTTATACTGGTGACTTTATAATAAATAGGCTCATTCCAAAGTTTAAAAGTCTGTATCCAAGTGTAAGTTACATGCACACACTCCATGAAATATGCCACATTTTGGTGCTGTTTTTCTGGAGATTGATAGAAACTGTAGATAAAGTGAGACCAGTTTGGGTCACTGGACTGAGATGAGCTTAACATTCAGTCTCTGTTTTGTACTTGTTGGATTGTAGAGGTAGAAAAGAAAGTATTTGAAGATTGTTATATACAAATGTGAAGTGCTATTTGAACTGTTCCTCACAACTCCAAGCTGCCCTAAGAATGGTGACTGCTGATTCCTTAATTTTCATTTACAGTGAAATAACTCTTTGTCTAGATTGCTGTGTCTTGTAGGTATTTATGAGAGATCATCTAGCTAGAGGTATGTTTTTATGAATTTGGACCCTTTTCCAGTATTCTTTTGCCAGTAACACAGCTTTCACTTACATATTTTGAAGATAAAGAAACATTCCTGCCATTTCTTTTTAATATTTTGCTTTGGGGATGAAGTTAAGTGACCCTATAATGTCCATGTATTGGGTCTTAGTACTGATGTAATTCTTGTGAGCAGGATGAATGCCTGCCTTTAACTAGGTAACTCATTCTTGAATCTGTGGGAGCATATTAATCAGCCTGTCATCCAGGACCAGAAAGTAAGTATGAGAAGAACAAAAAATTAACTTGCTTGACAATAATCTGTTTGTCAGTATTTGTATTGGCATAGATATAAACAGAAGTGATAAGAACTGGGATCTCTAAAGTAAGTATTATATGACCAAGTTGAATCTTACAGGTCTGATTATTTTTCCAATTAAATGTTAATTTAGTACAAACATTTCTGTCCAGTAGGCTGTGTCTACGTAGTTTTAAATTAATTGTGATTAAATTGTAACAGATTATTTTTACAAGTAGCTTTCATATCATATGAAAAGTTAGAAATAATATTTAGAATCTTTTAAAAACAAATTTGCATGTAAGTATGAGTGTTATTATAATGGATTTTTTTCTTTTTTTTTTTCCCCTAGGTGGCTCTAAATAACTATACCTTTGAAAATGTGAGCTTTCATGTTCTTCATCAACGTTTTCCCCTCTTTACTTTTCGAGTCTTATCAGATTGGTTTGATAACAAGACAGATCTATACAGGTAATGTTTTATAACTCTAAAGAAGATAATATCTCTTTTTAAAAATCAATAGTGAAAATGAAAGTCAGTCAGTTGTGTCCAACTCATTGTGATCCCAGGGACTATACAGTCCATAGAATTCTCTAGGCCAGAATACTGGAGTGGGTAGCTTTTCCCTTCTCCAGGATCTTCCCATCCCAGGGATCAAACCCAGGTCTCCTGCATTGCAGGCGGATTCTTTACCAGCTGAGCCACAAGGGAAGGCCAAGAATACTGGAGTGGGTAGCCTATCCCTTCTCCAGGGGATCTTCCTGACCCAGGAATTGAACCAGGGTCTCGGCTGCATTGCAGGCAGATTCTTTACCACCTGAGCGAACAGGGAAGCCCTGTTCAGTTCAGTTCAGTTCAGTCGCTCAGTTGTGTCCAACTCTTTGCAGCCCCATGAATCACAGCACGCCAGGCCTCCCTGTGCATCACCAACTCCGGGAGTTCACTCAGATTCACATCCATCGAGTCCGTGATGCCATCCAGCCATCTCATCCTCTGTCGTCCCCTTCCCCTCTTGCCCTCAATCCCTCCTAGCATCAGAGTGTTTTCCAATGAGTCAACTCTTCGCATGAGGTGGCCAAAGTACTGGAGTTTCAGCTTTAGCATCATTCCTTCTAAAGAAATCCCAGGGCTGATCTCCTTCCGAATGGACTGGTTGGATCTCCTTGCAGTCCAAGGGACTCTCAAGAGTCTTCTCCAACACCACAGTTCAAAAGCATCAATTCTTTGGCGCTCAGCTTTCTTCACAGTCCAACTCTCACATCCATACATGACCACTGGAAACACCATAGCCTTGACTAGACGGACCTTTGTTGGCAAAGTATTACTCGAGTATAATTTATATACAATAAAATGTACACATTTAAAGTATATTGTGCAGTGACTTTGAAAAATGTATATACCCTGTAATCACTAGCCCAATCAAGATAAAGAACATTTCTAACACCCAGAAAATTTGCATATACAGCTCTGTCATTAATCTATTCCTTAACCACCCACATAAGTACAAATTGAATTTCTATTACTATAGATTAGTTTTGCAGTTTCAGAACTTTGTATTACTAGAATTATTTACAGACTACCCTTTTGTGTCTGTTTTCTTTTAAGAAACTCCGCATGTTGAGATTCAACCATGTTGCACAAACCAGAGTTTGTTCCTATTTATATTACTAAATAATATTCATTTGTATGAGGATACCACAGTTTACCCAGTCACCTGTTGAGGGACAGTTGAGTTGTTTCTGGTTTGAGGCTATTGTGAATAAAACTGTATGCATACGTTTTCATTTCTCTAGGAATGAAATTGCCAGGTCACATGATTAGCATGTTTAACCTTTTAAGACACTGCTGAATTGTTGTCTTTGCAGTTCTAGTGCAAGACTGCTGGAAACAAATTCTCTTAGCCTTTATTTATCTAAAAATGTCTTCATCTCCCCCTTATATTTGAATGATATTTTCACTAATTCTGCAGTTGAGAATTCTTTTTCTTTCACTGCTGTAAAGATTTTATTCCCTTTTCCTGTGGCCTTCATTATTTCTGATGAGGAATCAACGGTCATTCTCCTTTTTCCAGTCTATGGAAAAGTCAGGCTTAATGAATGGATGGCTGCTGCTGTTGTTACTTTGTGTAAGGCTCAGAGTGGTGACAGGAGGATTAGTCACTTCCCAGGCCCAGAGTCTTTGAGAGTTCCTGTTCTCCTAGGCCTTGGGGATGAGGCTTCTTCAGCATTCCTGCTTGTCCCACGACAGCAATGGACCTCCGCTTTGCATCACTGCCAGGTCCTGGTCCAAGCAGGTGTCCTGACTCTCCCATGGAGGAAAATGGCTTACGCTTCTACTCCTGCCTCTGCAGTGGTATTTCTTTGCCTGAAAGCTATGGTGGGGATGTTTCTTTCCCCTTTGCTAGTGGTAGACAACTGCTGCTTGTTACTTGGTACAAGGCCCACAGTTGGAACAGAGGAGGCTTCCTGCCCTTCCCTCTAGTGCAACTTTTACTACCAACCTTGTCCCAGCCACAGACATCTTTGGCATCTCTTCTCTTCCCAAAGATAGTGAATCTCTGCATAAACCCTAAGGATTGGAGAGTTTCCTCCTGGTCCCACAGCAGCTCAAGGTTTCATATGAGAGATGGGTTGGAGGAAGTTGCAGGGTTTCATTTCTGTGCGCCCTGCCCTAGTGTCTAGGGCTTCCAGTGATTCTATATAGTCATGCTGGCTCATACATGACCTTTAATAATTTAATAACATGTTAACTGGTTCCTTCTTACCTGCTTTTATGAGTTGTCTCTCCTTCCTGTTCTCTGCCAAAGATGAAATACGTTATGTGTCCTGTCTATCCTTCAGTGGGTTTGAAACTATGAAATTTAGTTCACCTGATTCTTTTACAACCTTAACTTCCTTGAGGCTTCAATAAAACTTATGATTATGTATATTATCCAGGTTTTTATCATTGTTAGACTGGAATTACATGCTTTTGCAGCTTTCTACATCTGAAGCAGAATTACATTTTCCTGGCTATTTTCAAGTTTTTTTCTTTTTGCCTTTGTTTTCCATAATTTCAGTATGTATATTATACTAGCTGATAGTGTCCCACAGATCCTTGAGGCTCTGTACATTTTTCATTTTTTTTTCTTATGATCTATCCTTAAGTTTACTAACTTTCTCCTATTGTCACCAACCTGCTGTTAAGAACAACCAGTAAATTTTGTATTTCAGTTATTTTTAGTCCTGTATTCTCATTTGTTTTTTTCTTTTGATCGTGTCTGTATTCGGCAGATTTCCCTGTCCACTCATTAAGACTGTACTTTTAACTTTTTAAATATCTTTTCTTTAGATTTTTGAACATACCTTGTAATAGTTTCTAAATTCAGCACCTGGCCATCTCTGTATTAGTTTCTGTTACTGTTTTTTAACTGTGGGTCATGTTTTTTTGTTTCTTTGCATGATTATGTAATGGATATTACTGATGTTGTGTTGTATAGATTCTGGATTTTTATTATCCTCCTCTGAAGCATGTTTATTTTTGTTCCAGCCAGCGATTGAGTTACTGGCTGATCACCTGAGCTTGTGCATACCTGCTTTTTATGCTTTGTTAAGATGAATCTCTGGAAAGCTGAAAGTGCTAAGTCCCTCCAACTTGACAAGACTGAATCTCCATATTCTGTCCCGCAGGCCTGTTGTTAGTGCTTGGTTTTAGGTTTGCCTGCGGTGGCCTTACTTTATGCCTTGCTCCCAAGACATAGTTTTTCTGAGCTCTCAGTTGGATGCTTCGGTTGTTCATAAGTGGTTAATGAAGTCTCTCCAATCTGGCATGGCCAGACCTTCAACTACAACACTGTCTTACAAGTTCTGTTCCAGACTCAGGTCCCCAACAGCTACTCTCTAGTAAGCCTCTCCCTGCTCATTTTTCAGCATAGCCCTGGGCCACTCACAAGAAACCCCCATCTGTACTAACTCCTAACTCCTTCCCCTTGCACAGATGCCCTTTTCCACAGATGCAGATACAGCCTGCCTGAACTCTAGATTCTTGTCTCCTCGGCTTAACAGTATAACCACACTTTGCTCAGACCTAGCATACTGCACGGAGAAGGCAATGGCACCCCACTCCAGTACTCTTGCCTGGAAAATCCCATGGATGGAGGAGCCTGGTGGGCTGCAGTCCATGGGGTTGCTAAGAGTCGGACACGACTGAGCGACTTCACTTTCACTTTTCACTTTCACGCACTGGAGAAGGAAATGGCAACCCATTCCAGTGTTCTTGCCTGGAGAATCCCAGGGACGCGGGAGCCTGGTGGGCTGCTGTCTCTGGGGTTGCACAGAGTAGGACATGACTGAAGCGATTTAGCAGCAGCAGCACCATACTGCACTGGGTTTAGGAAATTACCTCCAGACAACCTGAGGCTCATTTCATATGAGTTTTCCTTCTCTCAAGGAGCATCATCCTGCACTGCCTATTGCTCACGGCCCAGAAACAGTTACCCTGAATCTTTTTTCCAGGAGAGGTAGTCTAGTACCAGTTACTCTTCTGAATCTGAAATGAAAGTTTCCACCTCTGCTTTTCTTTAAAGGTAAAGTGGATAGTTAATAAGCTTAGAAAATATCTGTATAAAGAACATAGTCTTAAAATTAATGTATCTGATGCTAGAAATGAGTAGAGTTGCTTACTGAATTAAAAGGCCGTACGATGGTGAGGATAGGAAGATTGAGCCTTAAAATCAATTTCCTATATTTGAAGTAACTGCTTTCTGAGCATGTCCACTTGTCCTCCAATCTCCTTTAAGGAATCTCAAGGAAGTGAAGTGAAATCACAGAAAATACTGAGCTTATGATCAAAGCCTTATAGAAGTAGAAGCTTAGGAGAAGTTATATACCAGTAAATAAAATGAAACTTGATATTAAACTTAACATTAATAACTACATTCAGTGGTTTGTTTATAAACCCTAGAGTGTTCTAAATGTATATTGTGCTACATCTAATTAGGTGTTACATAGGATGATAAGTATGTTTTTGCCAAGTAAAATCAAGAAAGTGGAATTAATATATTTTAAAGGAACTGACTGAATCCACATATATGTATTATCTTAGCTTTACATTTGGCTGTAGGATTGAAGGATTGTTATTGAAGGATTATATGAATGATCTAAAATAATACATATTAAAATGTGATATAGTTTTTTTGCCTATTAAACTAATTTTTAAAATTGCAATCCCTAGTGTTGACAAAGATGCATGGAAACACTTTACTAATATGAATTTAAATTATTCAGATCAGATCAGATCAGTCGCTCAGTCGTGTCCGACTCTTTGCGACCCCATGAACCGCAGCACACCAGGCCTCCCTGTCCATCACCAGCTCCCGGAGGTCACTCAGACTCGCATCCATCGAGTCAGTGATGCCATCCAGCCATCTCATCCTCTGTCGTCCCCTTCTCCTCCTGCCCTCAATCCCTCCCAGCATCAGAGTCTTCTCCAATGAGTCAACTCTTTGCATGAGGTGCCCAAAATACTGGAGTTTCAGCTTTAGCATCATTCCTTCTAAAGAAATTCCAGGATTGATCTCCTTCAGAATGGACTGGTTGGATCTTCTTGCAGTCCAAGGGACTCTCAAGAGTCTTCTCCAACACCACAGTTCAAAAGCATCAATTCTTCGGCGCTCAGCCTTCTTCACAGTCCAGCTCTCACATCCATACATGACCACAGGAAAGACCATAGCCTTGACTAGGCGAACCTTTGTTGGTAAAGTAATGTCTCTGCTTTTGAATATGCCATCCGGGTTGGTCATAACTTTCCTTCCAAGGAGTAAGCATCTTTTAATTTCATGGCTGCAGTCACCATCTGCAGTGATTTTGGAGCCCAGAAAAAGAAAGTCTGACACTGTTTCCACTGTTTCCCCATCTATTTCCCATGCAGTGATGGGACCAGATGCCATGATCTTCGTTTTCTGAATGTTGCGCTTTAAGCCAACCTTTTCACTCTCCACTTTCACTTTCATCAAGAGGCTTTTTAGCCCCTCTTCACTTTCTGCCATAAGAGTGGTGTCATCTGCATATCTGAGGTTATTGATATTTCTCCCGGCAATCTTGATTCCAACTTGTGTTTCTTCCAGTCCAGCATTTCTCATGATGTACTCTGCATATAAGTTAAATAAACATGGTGACAATATGCAGCCTTGACGTACTCCTTTTCCTATTTGGAACCAGTCTGTTGTTCCATGACCGGTTCTAACTGTTGCTTCCTGACCTGCATACAGATTTCTTAAGAGGCAGATCAGGTGGTCTGGTATTCCCATCTCTTTCAGAATTTTCCATAGTTTATTGTGATCCACACAGTCAAAGGCTTTGGCATAGTCAATAAAGCAGAAATAGATGTTTTTCTGGAACTCTCTTGCTTTTTCCATGATCCAGCGGATGTTGGCAATCTGATCTCTGGTTCCTCTGCCTTTTCTAAAACCAGCTTGAACATCAGGAAGTTCACGGTTCACATATTGCTGAAGCCTGGCTTGGAGAATTTTGAGCATTACTTTACTAGCGTGTGAGATGAGTGCAATTGTTCGGTAGTTTGAGCACTCCTTGGCATTGCCTTTCTTTGGGATTGGGATGAAAACTGACCTTTTCCAATCTTGTGGCCACTGCTGAGTTTTCCAAATTTGCTGGCATATTGAGTGCAGCACTTTCACAGCATCATCATTCAGGACTTGGAATAGTTCCACTGGGATTCCATCACCTCCACTAGCTTTGTTCGTAGTGATGCTTTCTAAGGCCCATTTGACTTCACATTCCAAGATGTCTGGCTCTAGGTCAGTGATCACATCATCATGATTATCTAGGTCTTGAAGCTCTTTTTTGTACAGTTCTTCTGTGTATTCTTGCCACCTCTTCTTAATATCTTCTGCTTCTGTTAGGTCCACACCATCTCTGTCCTTTATCGTGCCCATCTTTGCATGAAATGTTCCTTTGGTATCTCTGATTTTCTTGAAGAGATCCCTAGTCTTTCCCATTCTGTTGTTTTCCTCTATTTCTTTGCATTGATCACTGAAGAAGGCTTTCTTATCTCTTCTTGCTATTTTTTTTTAAATTATTAAGATTATCTAAAAAGCAGTCTGTCACTTCATATTCAGATCAGATCAGATCAGATCAGTCGCTCAGTTGTGTCTGACTCTTTGCGACCCCATGAACTGCAGCACGGCCTCCCTGTCCATCACCAGCTCCTGGAGGTCACTCAGACTCACATCCATCGAGTCAGTGATGCCATCCAGCCATCTCATCCTCTGGCGTCCCCTTCTCCTCCTGCCCCCAATCCCTCCCAGCATCAGAGTCTTCTCCAATGAGTCAACTCTTCGCATGAGGTGCCCAAAATACTGGAGTTTCAGCTTTAGCATCATTCCTTCCAAAGAAATCCCAGGGCTGATCTCCTTCAGAATGGACTGGTTGGATCTCCTTGCAGTCCAAGGGACTCTCAAGAGTCTTCTCCAACACCACAGTTCAAAAGCATCAATTCTTCAGCGCTCAGCCTTCTTCACAGTCCAGCTCTCACATCCATACATGACCACAAGAAAGACCATAGCCTTGACTAGGCGAACCTTTGTTGGCAAAGTGATGTCTCTGCTTTTGAGTTTGCTATCTAGGTTGGTCATAACTTTCCTTCCAAGGAGTAAGCATCTTTTAATTTCATGGCTGCAGTCACCATCTGCAGTGATTTTGGAGCCCAGAAAAAGAAAGTCTGACAAAGACCAAATCTAGGAATTTAGCTTAAGGAAATATTTAAGCATCTGTACATAGACTTAACTACAAAGATACTCATCCCTGGTGGTCCAGTGGTTAGGACTCCATGCTTCCACTGCAGGGGGTATGGGTTTCATCCCTGTTTGGGGAACTTAAGATTCTACATGCCACGTGGGGTGGCCAAAAGAAAAATGTTCACCACAGCATTGTTTTTAGTAATAAAAGATACTCAACAAATTACGACCATACAATAGTATACTCAATAGCTATAAAAAATACATAAATGTGGAGAAATAGTCACAATACATTGTAAAAAATGCAAGTTATAGAACAGTATTTCTGTTCATTTTAGTTTAAAAATTGAGTATCAATAAAGTTAAGGGTTTTTTTTGTTTGCTTTGTTCTTTTTAACAGTTTTATTCAGATGTAATTCTCTCGCATACCATACTATTCACCATTTAAAGTGTACAGTTCCATGGTTTTTATTGTATTCCGAGTTGTGCAACCATTATCACAATAAATTTTAGAATATTTCCATTCTTCATCTCTTAGCCATCACCCTCCAAACCTCCCTTGTTCACCTCTTCTCCCCCTCATCCCCATCTTAAGCAACCACTAGTCTACTTTCTGTCTCCATAGATTTGCCTGTTCTGGACCTTTCATATAAGTGGAATTGTCAGAATTTACAGTCCAGATTCATTCATGTTGTGGCATGTGTTAATACTTCATTTCCTTTTTTACCAAATGATATCCCACTGTGTAGGTATATACACCATTTTACTTATTCATTAGTTGATGGACACCTGAGTTATTTACACATTTTGGCTGTTTTGAAAATGCTGTTATGAATATTTGTACAAGTTTTGGTGTAGGTGAATATTTCTATTCCTCTGGGACATATACTTATAAGTGGAATTGGTCAGTTATACTCTGTTAAATATCTGTTTTTAACAATCTGAGGGATTCCAGTGCAACTGCACTATTTTACATTCCCACTGCATTGTGTGAGGGTTATAATTTTTCTACATCCTCACTAACACTTTTATTATCTTTTTAATTATAGGATGATTTCTTTTTTTCTTTTCATGTTCATTTTCTCGTTTTTTTGTGTGGATTAATCATGTGTCTTAGGAAAAGGTTTTTAAATAATTTTATTGAATTATTATATGACTATCTTGTTTTAAAACCCACATAATTAAAAGTTGCAATATATTTGAAACTTAATATTCTTTAAATGAATAGGTTTTATTCTTTATCGTGTATCTTTGAGTCATTTTTATAGTCCAATAACGTAATAGTGATGGTGATAGTGAAGTCGCTCAGTCGTGTCCGACTCTTTGCGACCACATGGACAGTAGCCAACCAATCTCCGTCCGTGGGATTTTCCAGGCAAGAATACTGGAGTGGGTTTCCATTTCCTTCTCCAGGGGATCATCCCGACCCAGGGATTGAAACCGGGTCTCCTACATTGTAGGCAGACGCTTTACTGTCTGAGCTCACTAAATTCAAAACTTCCTTTCATAACTTTGGCGAAGGTTTTTGTTGTTTGCTTTTTTTAAAAAAATAGTTTTATTTATTTATTTTTGGCTTCACTGGGTCTTCATTGCCGCACAGGCTTTCTCTAGTTGTAGCAAGAAAGGGCTGCTCTCCAGTTGCCATGCACAGGCCTCTCATTGTGGTGTCTTCTCTTGTTGTGGAGCACGGACTCTAGGGTGTGCAGGCTTTAGTGGGTGCAGCACATGGACTCATGGACTCAATAGTTGCAGCTCCTGGGCTCTGGAGCACACAGGCTCAGTAGTTGTGGTACTTGGGCTTAGTTGCTCCTTGGCATGTAGGATCTTCCTGAACCCAAGGATCAAACCTGTGTCTCCTGCATTGGCAGGCGGATTCTTTACCACTGGCCACCAGGGAAGCCCTATTATTTGCTTATTTATAAAAACGGTAGGGTAAGAGGGCGGGATGATTTGGGAGAATAGCATTGAAATATGTATAATATCATATCTGAAACGAGTCGCCAGTCCAGGTATGATGCCCGATAACGGAAGCCTGGGGCTGGTGCACTGGGACGACCCAGAGGGATGGTATGGGGAGGGAGGAGGGAGGAGGGTTCAGGATGGGGAGCACGTCTATACTGGTGGCAGATCCATCTCAATGGATGGCAATAGCAATACAATATTGTAAAGTTAAGCAAAATAAAATTTAATTTAAAAAAAAATGGTAGGGTAAAGAGCTTTTCAGGGTTTAAGTCAAAGAAGAGAATATTTATATTTTCACAGAAAATACTGATATGACATATTTGTTTACCTTATGTGTGGTCTCATTAAAATTATTTTCCTGATTTTTCTAAATCTCCACCAACCAAATCATTTCTTCCTGTAAGACGCCAGTGCATACTTTTATTTGAGACTGGTATTAACAGTAATGACTTGAAGTTTCCATGTTCTTTAAAAGCCTATAGATAAAATAATCAGATCAGATCAGTTGCTCAGTCGTGTCCGACTCTTTGCGACCCCATGAATCGCAGCACGCCAGGCCTCCCTGTCCATCACCAACTCCCGGAGGTCACTCAGACTCACATCCATTGTGTCAGTGATGCCATCCAGCCATCTCATCCTCTGGCGTCTCCTTCTCCTCTTGCCCTCAATCCCTCCCAGCATCAGAGTCTTCTCCAATGAGTCAACTCTTCGCATGATGTGGCCAAAGTACTGGAGTTTCAGCTTTAGCATCATTCCTTCCAAAGAAATTCCAGGGCTGATCTCCTTCAGAATGGACTGGTTGGATCTCCTTGCAGTCCAAGGGACTCTCAAGAGTCTTCTCCAACACCACAGTTCAAAAGCATCAATTCTTCGGCGCTCAGCCTTCTTCACAGTCCAGCTCTCACATCCATACATGACCACAAGAAAGACCATAGCCTTGACTAGGCGAACCTTTGTTGGTAAAGTAATGTCTCTGCTTTTGAATATGCTATCTAGGTTGGTCATAACTTTCCTTCCAAGGAGTAAGCGTCTTTTAATTTCATGGCTTCAGTCACCATCTGCAGTGATTTTGGAGCCCAGAAAAAGAAAGTCTGACACTGTTTCCACTGTTTCCCCATCTATTTCCCATGCAGTGATGGGACCAGATGCCATGATCTTCGTTTTCTGAATGTTGAGCTTTAAGCCAAATTTTTCACTCTCTACTTTCAAATAATATAATTGTGTAATTATTGCATCAGCAGCAGTGGCATCTAAGAGAGTGTTACTGCTTGCCAATGCAAAAACAGAGTAAGATCAAGCAAAATATTGAAAACAATTAGTCTTATCACCTTATCACAAGTACTGTTTTGAACTTTACATATTTTCACTAGGTTTTATGCCCTTGAAATATCTGCAGTTTTCTAATCTTTATCTATCCTTAACATATTTTGATAAAGACTTCATCGTGACTCCTTTCTAAAATAACTTCACTTTTAATAGGTAATTTTTGGCATAATGAAAATGTACTAGTTTCAAGTACCCAAATGTTTCCCAAATGTTCATAGCATGGATTCTCTTTTAACAGATGGAAAATGGTTGATCATTATATTAGCCGTGTCCGTGGAAATCTCCAAATGTTAGAACAGCTGGACCTAATTGGGAAAACCAGTGAAATGGCTAGACTTTTTGGCATTCAGTTTTTACATGTACTGACAAGGGGTTCACAGGTAGGAAATCAATTTTCTTGCACACTTGAAAGCTCTATGTGAATGATGTACTTTGGAGATATTGAGATGATCTGATTTTTTTTTTTAACTTTGTGTCTGATACCAACTAATATGTAGCTGGTTAATCAAATCTTGTCATTTTGTTTTCTGGAAAAGCTTAATTTCACTTTAATAGCTTTGCTTTTTTATTTTTTCTCCATACCAACTTTTTGACCACTGCTGAATTTTACATGGTAATAAAAAAATAAGTGGCTGTGCCCTTGAGGATGCTGTTATGTTCTTAAATACTGTCATTGTGATTAGGGATGCTTTGAAAGCTGCTTAGAACTGGAGAAGCGGCAAAGAAAGTCTACCTCTTTTGTTATACAGTCCTACTTTTGAGAGTTCCAAAACTTCCAACAGATAACTAATATTTTAAAAAAAAAAAAAAAAGATGAAGGAGGATTTGGGTATCAATGTAAGTGGGCTGTATCACTTTTTTTAAATATTAAAGATAAATGGGACCTTAGAAGCCATTTAATTCATCTCTTTAATTAGATTCCCAAGGCTATCATGAAAGATTTTGTTTAAATGCCTTACTGAAATGGTTTCCTGCTTTTATTCAACAAATATTTATTTGAATACTTTTAGTGTGTTAAATAAACACTGTGCTAAGCCATCTGGGATACTATATTAAATCACTCAGATTCCTTAACCTCATAAAATCTTTTAAGTATTTTATGTCTGTAACATTCCCCCCAGTCTACCAATTCAGTAAATATAGCAAACCTAGAGCTCTAATTACTTTAGCATTACTTGTTGCTGTATTTTATTTTACTGCTTTATATTGATTTTACTTATTTATACTCCCGTGAGTTTCAAAGCCTATTTGAACTGGCTTATAATAAAAGGCAGAGAGATACCTTAAAACCATATGAGAACATTTCAGGGAACCCATACTGGTTTTTGTGAGTACTTTTTTTTTTTTTACCCGTCAAACTACAAACTGTCCACTTTATAGCTGTTACTATAAAGATCAATAATTGCTTGATTCATTTTTGTGAAGGACTCTTATTAACCTATCTTTCAGTTTTGGAATCCTTGTGTTTCCTTCTTGGGAAATTGAGATAACATTTATCCATCTCAAGTCTCCTCATTGCCATCCTCTGGTTTTCCCAAATAAATTTTTGAAAGATTATTGGCCAGCTTTTTCAATGAAATTGTTACATTGTACAGCTGTCTATCCTACATCTTTTATTATGATATGGCTATTTCTAAATCTTAAATGTAATTGTGTCTTTTTAAAATTGGCTTATTGTATAAGTTATTTGACATAATTTATAGTTTTTATAAAAATTATGAAAGCTGATTAAATAACCATTACTATGTAACTGTGGTGTGAGAAAGTCATGCAGCTGTATTCTGAAGAACAAAACATCTCCCACGTGTTTCTCAACATATTCAGAAGACCAGTATATTTGTTTTTAAGTTTCTTATTCTCTCCTTACTTCCACCTCTCTGCCTGCAGTACCGTGTGGAATCAATGATGTTGCGTATTGCTAAACCAATGAACTATATTCCTGTGACGCCTAGCGTACAGCAGAGATCTCAGATGAGAGCCCCACAGTGTGTTCCCCTAATTATGGAGCCTGAATCTCGCTTCTATAGCAACTCTGTTCTCGTTTTGGATTTCCAGTCGCTGTATCCTTCTATTGTAATTGCATACAACTACTGTTTCTCCACCTGCCTCGGTCACGTGGAAAACTTGGGGAAGTAAGTTTTTTTCATATTTACAATTACTTTGTTACACGTCATACTTCTTAATAAACTTAGACTGTCTTTGAGTGTCTCTGCATATGAGACTACCCTTCTGAGCAGGATGAATGGGCTGTAATACAGCTAGTCCACTCTTTGTAGTTGTGTGTGTGTATGTGGATCACTGTATGACTAATTCAGCATCATGGATAGATAACTCATGTGAACAAGACTGTAAATACTTTCAGCCTTGCAATTTATCTGTTTCTCTCTTCATGTATATCTGTTAAATAAGACATATTTGTTATATCTTGTTAAATATAATCTTTGTTATATTTGTTGTATCTTGTTTACCCCTTGTTAAATAAGAATTACATAAAATTTGTTGGTATAAATCACTTTTCAGTGGAATAGTCTGAGGATTATGATCTTATAACTTTAGCTGTGACTTCCTCTTGACTTTTCTTAGAAATAGTTTTCTTTTAAAAAATTAAATTGCCAAATGTTAGATTTTATTCATGTCAATCAAATTTTTTCTCATAAGAAATGGCCTTCCTTTATAATATTCTTGTAATCAAAACCAAGTGTTACAGTTTTAGTCTAAAGTATATTCACTCCTTATAGAAAGCTTTTATGGAAACTGTATCAGTACTTCTGTCTTTTTAATAAGAATAGGAATTTGGAAAAGTTGTTTACAGTCTTTTTGAAAGTGAAAGTCTCTCAGTTGGGTCTGACTCTTTGTGACCCCATGGACTGTAGTCCATGGAATTCTCCAGGCCAGAATGCTAGAATGGGTAGCTTTTCCCTTCTCCAGGGGATCTTTCCAACCCAGGGATCAAACCCAGGTCTCCCACATTGCAGTCAGATTCTTTACCAACTGAGCCACAAGGGAAGCCCAAGAATACTAGAGAGGGTAGCCTATCCCTTCTCCAGTGGACCGTCCGGACCCAGGAATTGAACTGGCGTCTCCTGCATTGCAGGCAGATTCTTTACCAACAGAGCTATTAGGGAAGCCCCTACAGTCTTTTTTATTTAAGATTTAAATTTTTCTTTAGGTAATTTACTGTAAGGTAGTCAGTCATATGTTGAGGTGAAATTTGGTATTTCAGTATAGATTTTCCCTATATGTTTTAGAATAGTGCCATTTAAGAAATGTTTCCTTTAATAAACTGTATGTAAAGAACTGCTTTTTGGTAACTAAACAAATAAATGTTACTAAGTATATGAATTCATGTTTAGATGTTTAAAAATGAATTTCCAATAGAACTAGAAAGATTCCTAAAATGCCCAGAATCTCTGTTCTATGATTTGAGAAAGTATTTGCTTAAATTTTTTTTTTCCTTAACAGGTATGATGAGTTCAAATTTGGCTGTACCTCTCTAAGAGTACCTCCAGATTTACTTTACCAAATTAGGCATGATATCACAGTGTCCCCCAATGGGATAGCTTTTGTCAAGGTAATACTCTCTTAAAATGAAAGGTATCAACTGTGATTTAACCTTTGGAGAGCTAATGGTCTAGATGTTGTTGGCATATAATACAAAAAAAAAGCTTACTTCAATATCACAAAAAAATCAAAGATACAAGGAATCTTCTAAGAAATTTTTTAAATCATTTTTTAAAAAATAATGATCTTATTTTGCATGAATTTAGGTTTAAATCTTTTGTTAGACTTTAGTTTTTTAATCAACTATTGCAAAAAATAGATTGCATATATACCTCCTGCCCTCTATTAGAATCTGGTCGACTTAGCTACGTGATGATCACAACAGTGTTAACTTACAAAGATTAAAACTGCTTTAGCATGCACTTTACTAATTGTTCTATATATTTTAAATTAAGACTGTCTTAGAAGTGATACTCTATTTATTGATTATATTTTTAAGAAGATACCCAGACTTATAACAGGGTTCTTTTTTCTCTCTCTGTCTCCCCTTAAAAAAGAGACTAAAAAGCCTCATAAATGAATAAATCAAAGGCAAATAGGAAGAGATCTAGGAGAAGATTATATTGCCTCTCATATGCCAACTTCATTCCTTTTCTATTTCCTTAGCAGTGAGTCTGTAAGAATCATGGGACAGTAGAGTAGTTGGTGGTGGTAGCATGGACCCCACTAGCCCTCAAATTCATTCTGGTGTACTTAGCAAAAGTAGCATCATTCTCTACCAGTCAAAGGATGCTGTGTTTAAAGAGTACTCTAAAATTAGCCATTTAGATATGAGGAAAAATTTTACCAAGAGAGTTCAGGATATATTCCATTTTGGAAAACATTATATTTTAACATAATAACACGTCATGTCTTAACTAATAAACATGGCTGCTTCAAAAGGTACACAGAATGAATTAGAGGTTAGAATATGTTTTCATTGTTGCATATCTAGTAGCTTATTATTTTATCTCCATTTAACAGCATTTTAAGAACTTGCATCTACATTTTGACCTGATGTGTAAAGCTTAATGAAAGTTAGATTTTTTTTTTTTTTTTAGTATTCAGGAGTGTTATTATACTATCCCTGAGGTTTTAATTGTTCAGTCTGACATGCATTACCTTGCACGTGTCTGTGAATCATCCTCAAAGTTAATACTGTTTTGTGATTTTCATTCCTAGTGGAGTTCTCGTAAATTCTCCCTAGTCTTGATTAATACAAATGATTTTTTTTTTTTTTGGCGTCAACAAATTTTATCACCTCACTATTCATCCCCTCTTCCAGATTGCTAATAAATATAGGCCGGAGGGGATGGCTTAGTGGTCTAAGCATCAGATTTGAAATACCTAGAGTCCCTGGAACTGCAGGTTTGAATGTCAGCAGAGTCAACCCAGCTCATCATTCTTCCAAGGTAGATAAATGGAGTTCCATGCAGATTACTGTGTGGGGTCATTAGGATGAGATCTTTTAAAACTGAGGTTTGTTATGAGTGATACAAATCCCGTGTGTCTTTCTGAAAGAGTGGGGGTTTGGATCAAAGTTTTGACAAAATTTCCCTCTGAACTCATATGGTCTTTTACGTTCTAGTTGGTATCCTCCTTCCTGGAGGTCTCTGAACTCACATAGCAGTGCTACAGTAGATTTGTAAACATTACAGGAACCTTTTAGGAGAAGAGCCCTCTTCAAAAGAAGGAAAATGTGATGATTTTATATTGACTGCCACTGGTCTTGTGGCCACTCTTATTATTTGTTTCAATTCATGACAGTTGGCCATTGTTATACTTTTTGCTTCCTTCTTAATTATCTAAATCTATAATATTTATGGCATCTAAACATTCTTTTTTTTTTTTTTCTTCCGTTATGATAGCCTTCAGTAAGAAAGGGTGTGCTACCAAGAATGCTTGAGGAGATTTTGAAGACTAGACTCATGGTGAAGCGGTCGATGAAGGCTTACAAGCAGGACAGAGCCCTTTCACGAATGCTTGATGCACGTCAGCTAGGACTTAAGCTGATAGCAAATGTCACATTTGGCTATACAGCTGCTAATTTTTCCGGGAGAATGCCATGCGTTGAGGTAAGTGATACAAGTCTATAGTTTTTTTTAAAAGAGACTAAAGCAGCATTCGGAGAAGGCAGTGGCACCCTACTCCAGTACTCTTGCCTGGAAAATACCATGGACTGAGGAGCCTGGTGGGCTGCAGTCTATGGCGTCGCTAAGAGTTGGACACTACTGAGCGACTTCACTTTTCACTTTCATGCATTGGAGAAGGAAATGGCAACCCACTCCAGTGTTCTTGCCTGGAGAATCCCAGGGACAGGAAAGCCAGGTGGGCTGCCGTCTATGGGGTCGCACAGAGTCAGACACAACTGAAGCGACTTAGCAAAGCAGCATTAAGTGAATACCTGTTCATTGAAGCATTTTGTTTTTAAACTTTAGACTAAAGTGTTTCATTTCCATGGCATAGCATCACTTTTTCTTAAACCAGGGCTTATATACATACATATTCTTAGGGATTTGTGGGTTTTCTCTATGAGAACTCTATTTAATGATAATTTTATAAATTAGCATACACCTTTCTGGATATCTAGATGACCATATTGTAATCAATTATTGGCATGAGGTTTCTGTGCCACCTTTACAGCATTGTTTACAGTAGCACCTAGTACTAAATAATTCCTTTTAATGTATTGATAGAGATCTGAGGCTAGTTCATTTGTCTTCTCTAAATGTCAAAAAAAAAAAGTAATTCCATATTTACTAGTATACCGGTAGATATAAAGTAAAACCTTTCTTTTGCAGTAGTTCAGTTCAGTTCCTCAGTTGTGTCTGACTCTTTGTGACCCCATGAACTGCAGCACGCCGGGCCTCCCTGTCCATCACCAACTCCCAGAGGTTACTCAAACTCATCTCCATTGAGTAGGTGATGCCATCCAACCATCTCATCCTCTATCGTCCCCTTCCCGCCTTCAGTCTTTCCCAGCATCAGGGTATCTTTTCAAATGAGTCAGTTCTTCGCATTAGGTGGCCAAAGTATTGGAGTTTCAGCTTCAACATCAGTCCTTCCAATGAATATTTCCTTTAGGATGGACTGGTTGGATCTTCTTGTAATCCAAGGGACTCTAAAGAGTCTTTCCAACACTACAGTTCAAAAGCATCAATTAAGACACTCTTCATTAAAAAGACTAATTTCTTATTATTTACTAAATTAGGGGGTTACTCTGACATAAATACAAAGTAGTATGACAGAGTAATACAATAATTCACTAATTGAGAAAAGAACAGAGTATTCTTGTTTGGTTGATGATCTTTTCATGCCAGATGAAGGCTAGAGCATTGTGGTATGCCATATTTGCAGTAGCTCAGCAAAGGAAAAGCAGTGGAAGAATAAAGTCCCTGGACAGCTCACAGTAGGCAAAGTAAACTCCAAAAACTTGTGCAAGGGACTTCTGGTTATATGTCCAGCATGTAAGAAACTCAAAGTCTCCACTCTGTCCTCCCACCAAGTAAGCCAAACAAACGGAAGAGTCAACAACTCTTCTTAGATCTGTTGGAGAGGCGGAGTCACAGGGTAAACTGCTACCCCCTCCCCCCAGCTGAAGAGGCCCAACAGGTGAATACAGAGACTCACAGCTTACACAGCTCTTGTGTAATCCAAGAGCACAAGTCTGAGAACTAGTGCCGCGGTAAAAATAGAATCATAACTGATGAATTGCTGGAGGCTCAGGTTAAATCTGAGAGAGAGAAACCCCAATGGACCCAGTCATCAGGGTCCCCACACATCTAGGAACTGAGCCAGGTTTTCACATTGAATATCAGTGAAAAATTTCCTTGTGCATCTGGCACAGAGAGGGGAAAAGAACCATTCTGAAATACACTAGAGTATTCTGTGTTTAACAAAGTCTGCCCTCAGGAGAAACTATTTAACCAGCGCCCAAGCTGTTGGAATTTCATCAGAGCCTAACTGACCTGGGAAAAGAGAAATACCCAACTCCAACTGCTCTAGCCTTCTACATGGAAGAAAAATACTCTGGCCTGCTTTAGTCATCCTGTCCCACCAAAGTGGGGTGAAAATTATTTATGAAATCTATAGTCCAGAGGCACAGGTTTACTGAAAAACTGACACCTACTCTTAGGACTGAAGAGCATATCCTTCTCTCCCCAGCACCTTTTCCACATTTATATTAAAGGCCTGTTTATAGCAGTTCCTTTTACCCAGTACATCATGTCTGGCTGTCAGAAGGAATTGCAAGACATACTAAAAGGCAAAAAACACAGAAGAAACAAAGAAAGCACCAGAATCAGACTCAGATAGGGAAGAGATGTTGAAACTATCAGACTTCAAATTTAAAACTATGGTTAGGATGCTAAGCGGGGAAGGCAATGGCACCCCACCCCAGTACTCTTGCCTGGAAAATCCCATGGACAGAGGTCCCCGGTGGGCCGCTGTCCATGGGGTCGCTAAGAGTCGGACCCGACTGAGTGACTTCAATTTCACTTTTCACTTTCATGCATTGGAGAAGGAAATGGCAACCCACTCCAGTGTTCTTGCCTGGAGAATCCCAGGGACGGGGGAGCCTGGTGGGCTGCCATCTATGGGGTCGCACAGAGTCGGACACGACTGAAGCGACTTAGCAGCAGTAGCAGCAGGATGCTAAGAGCTCCCTCCAATGGCTAAAATAGACAGCATGCAAGAATAGATGGGCAATATAAGCAAAGAGGTGGAAATTCTAAGAAAGAACTAAAAAGAAGTGCTAGAAATCAAAAATACTGTAAGAGAAATGAAAAATGCCTCTGACTACTACACTGAACATGGCTAAGAAAAAAACTTTGAGCTTGAAGAACTCTTAGTAGAAACTGCTAAAACTGAAAAGAAGAAAAAAAAGGAAAAGATGTCCTAATACTATAGGACAACTACAGAAAGTGTGATATATGTGTAATAAAAATTCCAGAAAGAAAGAAAAGAACAGAAGAAATACTGAAGCAATAATGACTGAGAACTTCCCTAATTAATGTCAGACATCCGCTTGCTCCTTGGAAGGAAAGTTATGACAAACTTAGTATATTAAAAGGCAGAGACATCACTTTGCTGACAAAGGTCCATACAGTCAAAGCTATGGTTTTTCCAGTAGTCATGTACGGATGTTAAAGTTGGACCATTAAGAAGTGCTGAAGAATTGATGCTTCCTAACTGTGGTGCAAAGAAGACTCTTTAGAGTCCCTTGGACAGCAGGGAGATCACACCAGTCAGTCCTAAAGGAAATCAGCCTTGAATATTCATTGAAGGACTGATGTTGAAGCTTCAATAATTTGGCCACCTGGTGCAAAGAGCCAACTCATTGGAAAAGACCCTGATGCTGAGAAAGATTGAAGGCAAAAGGAGAAGAGGGAGGCATAGGATGAGATGGTTAGATAGCATCACGAACTCAAAGACCATGAATTTGAGCAAACTCTGGGAGATAGTAAAGGACAGGGAAGCCTGGTATGCTGTAGTCCATGGGGTTGCAAAGAGTCTGACATGATTTAGCAACTGAAGAACAATAGGAGCAAATTGTCAAACACCAAACTACAGATCCAGGAAGTTCAGAGAACACCAAACAGAATAAGTGCAAAAAAAAACCCCAAAAACCTAAACCTAGGGACATCATTTTCATACTGTAGAAAATCAACAATAAAAGTCCTCAAAGAAGCCAAAGGGTAAGAACCACCTAGCTTATAGAGAAGCAAAGGTAAGAATTGTATGCAACTTTTCCTCAGAAACCGTGCAGGCAAGAAAAAAATAAAATATACCGTACAAAATTATCATTCCAAAGTGAAGGAGAAATTAAGATTTCTCAGACATATAAAACTTGAGGGAATTTGTTGGCATAGACCTGCCTTGTAAGATTTGGTTAAAAGAAGTTCTTCAGAGAGAAGGAAAGTGACAATAGGTCAGAAACCTAGATCCACAAAGAATGGAAGAGCATCAGAGAAGGAATAAGTAAGGGTAAAAGAAGCCCTTTTATTTCTCTTAATTGATCTAACAGGTAACAATCTGTTCAAAATAATAATAGCAAAAAAAGTATTTGATTAGGTGTGTTTTTATATATGTACATTTGTATAACTAAAATGAATGACAAATGGTACAAGGACTGGGAGGAACAGATTAGGATTCTTTCATTTTAAAGTACCCACGCTACCTATGAAGTGGTTTAGTGGGTTTTGAAAATGGTGTATTGAAAGTAAACATAAATGCTGCAAGATTTTGGGCAACCACCATAAAAAGTTTTTAAAAAAGAAATATAACTAATGTGTAATATATAATAGTCAAAACCAAAAAAACAGTAAAAGAGTGGAAATTAAAAATAGGAACAAAGCAAAGGCAACATTAAAAATAAAATCAGGAAGAACATAGTTGAACTCAACAACACAATAAAAGGGCATTTACAGACTACTTCATCCAAAAACAGCTGAATACATATTCTTCTCCAGCTCACAAGGAACATGCAAGATAGACCACATTCTGGACCATGAAATATACCTTAATAACTTTAAAAGAATAGATTATATAGTGTATTCTGCTTTCAGATCAGAATTGAATTAAACTAGAGATCAATAATGGAGAAGGCAATGGCACCCCACTCCAGTACTCTTGCCTGGAAAATCCCATGGATGGAGGAGCCTGGTGGGCTGCAGTCCATGGGGTCGCAAAGAGTCGGACATGACCGAGCGACTTCACTTTCACTTTTCACTTTCATATATTGGAGAAGGAAATGGCAACCCACTCCATTGTTCTTGCCTGGAGAATCCCAGGGATGGGGGAGCTTGGTGGGCTGCCGTCTATGGGGTCACACAGAGTTGGACACGACTGAAGCAACTTAGCAGCAGCAGTAGAGATCAGTAATAGAAAGATACCTGGAAAATTCCCCAAATACTTAGAGATTAAATAGCCAATTTCTAGACACACAGGTCAAAGAAAAAAATCTCAAAAGAGAAATTTTTTAATTATTTTGAACTAAATGAAAATATAATTTATCAGTTTGTGGAGATCAGCAAAAACAGTACTTAGAAGGAAATTTATAGATTGAATGCATCTAAGCTTGATCTGATAAGATACATGCACGCCAGTGTGCACTGCAACACTGTTTACAATAGCCAAGACATGGATGCAGCATAACTGTCCATTGGCAGGGGAATGGGTAAAAAAGATGCGGCATGTATATACTATGGAATATTAAGTGAAGTCGCTCAGTCATGTCCGACTCTGCGACCCCATAGACTGTAGCCTACCAGGCTCCTCTGTCCGTGGGGTTTTCCAGGCAATAGTACTGGAGTGGATTGCCATTTCCTTCTCCAGGGGATCCTCCCAACCCAGGGCTCGAACCTGGGTCTTCCACATTGTAGACAGACGCTTTACCATCTGAGCCACCAGGGAAGTATCTATGGAATATTACTCAGCCATTAAAAGAGTGAAATAATTCCGTTTAGAGCAGCATGGACGAATGTAGAGGCTGTCATCCTGAGTGAAGCAAGTCAGAGAAGGAGAAATATTGTATGACATCCTTTACATGTGGAATATAAAAAGAAATTATACAAATGAACTTACCTACAAGACAGAAAGAGACTCACAGACTTATTAGAAAACAAACTTTTATGATTGCCAGGGGAAAGGAATGGTCATGTACACACTGCTCTATTTCAAATGGATAACCAACAAAGACCTACTATATAGTATATGGAACTCTGCTCAATAGTATGTGGCAGCCTGGATGGGAGAGTAGTTTCGGGAAGAATGGATACATGTATATGTATTGCTGGGTCCCTTCGCTGTTCACCTGACACTACCACAGCATTGTTAATCAGCTATATCCCAATACAGAGTAAAAAGTTAAAAAAATATATACTAAGCATAATACCCTCAACATCTCCATGTTGCTGCTTTTGGCAAGATTACTTTCTTTTGTATCAGATCAGATCAGATCAGATCAGTCGCTCAGTCGTGTCCAACTCTTTGCGACCCCATGATCCGCAGCACGCCAGGCCTCCCTGTCCATCACCAGCTCCCGGAGGTCACCCAGACTCACACCCATCAAGTCAGTGATGCCATCCAGCCATCTCATCCTCTGTCGTCCCCTTCTCCTCCTGCCCCCAATCCCTCCCAGCATCAGAGTCTTCTCCAATGAGTCAACTCTTCGCATGAGGTGGCCAAAATACTGGAGTTTCAGCTTTAGCATCATTCCTTCTAAAGAAATTCCAGGATTGATCTCCTTCAGAATGGACTGGTTGGATCTTCTTGCAGTCCAAGGGACTCTCAAGAGTCTTCTCCAACACCACAGTTCAAAAGCATCAATTCTTCGGCGCTCAGCCTTCTTCACAGTCCAGCTCTCACATCCATACATGACCACAGGAAAGACCATAGCCTTGACTAGGCGAACCTTTGTTGGTAAAGTAATGTCTCTGCTTTTGAATATGCCATCCGGGTTGGTCATAACTTTCCTTCCAAGGAGTAAGCGTCTTTTAATTTCATGGCTGCAGTCACCCATCTGCAGTGATTTTGGAGCCCAGAAAAACAAAGTCTGACACTGTTTCCACTGTTTCCCCATCTATTTCCCATGTAGTGATGGGACCAGATGCCATGATCTTTGTTTTCTGAATGCTGAGCTTTAAGCCAACCTTTTCACTCTCCACTTTCACTTTCATCAAGAGGCTTTTTAGCCCCTCTTCACTTTCTGCCATAAGAGTGGTGTCATCTGCATATCTGAGGTTATTGATATTTCTCCCGACAATCTTGATTCCAACTTGTGTTTCTTCCAGTCCAGCATTTCTCATGATGTACTCTGCATATAAGTTAAATAAACAGGGTGACAATATGCAGCCTTGACGTACTCCTTTTCCTATTTGGAACCAGTCTGTTGTTCCATGACCAGTTCTAACTGTTGCTTCCTGACCTGCATACAGATTTCTTAAGAGGCAGATCAGGTGGTCTGGTATTCCCATCTCTTTCAGAATTTTCCATAGTTTATTGTGATCCACACAGTCAAAGGCTTTGGCATAGTCAATAAAGCAGAAATAGATGTTTTTCTGGAACTCTCTTGCTTTTTCAATGATCCAGCGGATGTTGGCAATCTGATCTCTGGTTCCTCTGCCTTTTCTAAAACCAGCTTGAACATCAGGAAGTTCACGGTTCACATATTGCTGAAGCCTGGCTTGGAGAATTTTGAGCATTACTTTACTAGCGTGTGAGATGAGTGCAATTGTGCGGTAGTTTGAGCACTCCTTGGCATTGCCTTTCTTTGGGATTGGGATGAAAACTGACCTTTTCCAATCTTGTGGCCACTGCTGAGTTTTCCAAATTTGCTGGCATATTGAGTGCAGCACTTTCACAGCATCATCTTTCAGGACTTGGAATAGCTCCACTGGAATTCCATCACCTCCACTAGCTTTGTTCGTAGTGATGCTTTCTAAGGCCCATTTGACTTCACATTCCAAGATGTCTGGCTCTAGGTCAGTGATCACATCATCATGATTATCTGGGTCTTTAAGCTCTTTTTTGTACAGTTCTTCTGTGTATTCTTGCCACCTCTTCTTAATATCTTCTGCTTCTGTTAGGTCCACACCATCTCTGTCTTTTATCGTGCCCATCTTTGCATGAAATGTTCCTTTGGTATCTCTGATTTTCTTGAAGAGATCCCTAGTCTTAATATTTCATCATGTATAAAATACATTTTCTTTATCCATTCATCCATCATGGACACTTCGCTTGTTTCCTTGTCTTGACTATTGTAAATAATGCTGCAGTGAACATGGGGATATAGGCTTCTTTTCCAGTTAGAGTTTTTGTTTCCTTCAGAAAACAAAATACTCAGAGGTGGAATTGCTGGATCATTCTTTCAATTTTTGGAAGAACCTCCATGCTGTTTTCTATAGTGGCTGCGCCAATTTACATTTCTACCAACAGTACACAAGGGTTCCCTTTTCTCCACATCCTTACCAGCATTCTTTTCAGAGAATTTTTACTTTAAATATTTTTCTTATTATGACTTTTCAGGATCCCAACCATTGGCTAAATTATGAAACCAATTAATTTTTCTTCTTTTTAAATCCATTCTCTTAGCCCTGTAATCTTATTTATTAGGAACTGTTGCACAAAGTAGCAGAATCAGTTTTAATGTAATTCCCACTCCTTTCTTCTCCCCCAGTGCTCGACGGTGCCCTCACTCTCATGCCTGAGTTCTTCATCGTGCACGGGCCTCAGGGGCAGCTGCAAAAGTTCTGACTCTTCCAGGTGTAGTTTAAATGGGTCAGAGTAGATGGCAGGAGGCATACATTTAGGATCAGTGTATGTGTGTATTTATTTGTATGTGTAGATCTCAATCATATTTGACTCATTTGGATGGCTTACCCATTTAGCTATTTGCTATCACATATTTTTATCTTGTGAAAGTGACAAAAGACAGATTGAATGTTTTATTTAAACTTGAATTTCAATTAGATGACATGATTGATTCTTTTAATGTATTAGGCTGTAGTTCATATTCTCAAGGTTTTCTAATGCACAAAAGGTCTCAACAGGATTTATGATCTTAATTTAAAAACCAAATTAAGTTCCTGTGATCCGTTATTTGTTCCTTTGTTCATATACTTAATATTTCCTTTGTAAACATCTTTAAACAGCCTTTTAATTATTATTCAATCCTGAATTTAGTTCATATAATTCATATTTTACAGTAAAATGGAAAAGATCATTATAAATACTGTTTGCAAAAGAAAAAGTACATAATTCTTACTTTAAAACTTTAAAAAGTAATGTTCCATTTATGCTGAACAGCAGTTTCCCCAGCCTTTAGCTTTAATGAGTTTAATAAATGAAGCAGCAGTGCTATACTAGCCTCCTTAATTTATTTAACTATGAAATATAATTAGCTTGCTTCTCATATTTGTCAAGATCCATCATCTTTTTGCTTTGTCAGCTTATGCCATGATCATTGTTAAAACTCACCAATTACCAATGAAAGAACCCTTGTTAGACATACATCTGCTTACCTGATTTAAATTGAACACTGTGATATATTTTCCATCATATAATCATGCATTTTTCCTTGCATTCAGTATTAATATAAAAATTATGTATAACCAATCACTGAGATCTAGATGCAGCATAAACTTTTTTAAAATTTATTTTAATTGAAGGCTAATTACTGTACAAGATTGTAGTGGTTTTTGCCATACATTGACATGAATCAGTCATGGGTGTACATGTGTCCCCCATCCTGAACCACCCTGCCTCATCCCTCCCCATCCCATCCCTCAGGGTTGTCCCAGTGCACAGGCTTTGAGTGCTTTAATGATACTAAAAGAAATTATTGTAATACTCCAACAGAAAAAATTTGAAAGATATACATGCACACACATGCATATACATAGTGTGGTCTCCTGCCAGTATAAAGGCATGTTAGAAAGTCCTTGAATAAATAAGGCTTATTCTTCTAGGATCAAATATAGCTATCCTTGTATACAGTGCAGTCCATTATACTTACTGATACACTCACACAGGCAAGTCTGTATATTGATTGGTTACTTCTTTTAAATTATTCATCCACCCCATTTTCTTCTTGAGTACCTGAAGAAGGAATAATGAATGGCACTGGTGACTATTTTGTTTTCTTTTCAGTGTTCTTTTCTCCTTGTTTCATTTTTAGAAATATTCAGTAATGAAAATTAAGTATTATACATTAAAGTCTATTGTCTTATACTAAACTATATTAAGAAATTTTTCCCTATGTGTTTGTACCAACAGGTTGGTGATAGTATTGTTCACAAAGCCAGAGAAACTTTGGAACGAGCTATTAAACTGGTGAATGATACCAAGAAATGGGGTGCTAGGGTTGTATATGGTGATACTGACAGGTAATAAGTTCTGTTTTGTAGTTGTCCTTTTGCATCTCTTCAGATATTTATTTCAGTGTTTGAAATGCCTTAAGTGTAATCCTTCCTAAGAATAGAATTCTACCCAAGTTCTCTCCAGTTTTTGTGAGCCACAGACTGTGAAGATTCCCATGGCATCTCTCCAGGTAGCAAGTATGTAGATGTGATGGTGGGTTAGTTGTGTCCAATTCTTTGCAACCCTCTGGACTGTAGCCCACCAGCCTCTTCTGTCCATGGGATTCTCCAGGCAAGAATACTGGAGTGGGTTGCCATTTCCTTCTCCAAGGGATGGATGTTCCCAACCAGGGATCAAACCCACATCTCCTGCATTGGCAGGTGGATTCTTTACTGCTGAGCCATCTGGGAACCCCTAAGTATTTAGATAGGGATCTGTAAAAACTGTATATACAGGAGTTGAGTCTGTTTAAAGAAAGAGTTTTTAATGTGAAGAATTCCTCAGATAGCTGCAGGTCTCTGAATTTAAATATATATCTTAAAATAATCAAACTGTTTTGACTGAAAATAATCAGTTTGTTTCCAAACCAAACTGTTTTGGAAAGACAGTTGCCAAAGGTATGAGTGGTTCACTTTTCAATGGGCCCCAAAATCTGTTTCCCTTCTTATATAAACAGTTCATATAGGTAAATACAGTTTTCACTTTGATTCCAGAGGCTCACAGACTTCCTAAAGCCCATCATCTATGAGCTGACAAAGGATAGGACTGCCTTTGAATCCTAAAATAACCTCAACCTGGCTTACTTCGATATTTTTCAGGGCCCAGTTATTTATGTAATATCCTATTTATATGACTTAATAAAATTTTTATAAAATATAGGGGTTATGCAAGTTTCTTGGAGTCTGAAATTTTCTTTTCATATTAAAGGCTTAAAGTCACAGTGATCATTGTACGAGCACTTGCCTCAGGAGCTCTGATCACTTTATAGTGCAGTGGACCAATCAGATATAATGCACTGAAAATAGCTTCCAGCTAATCTTTAAACAGCATTTAATCTTCTCCAGTTTTTTAGTGCACATAAAATCAGCATAATCATATTAATGCTGAATAAGACCTTGTCTTCACATAGCAGCTGTTTCATTATCAACAGGTGGGGATAGTTTCAAGTTATCCAGGCCCCATTTATCCATAGTCTCTACTGTTCCCCATCAAAAGCCACTCCTCACTGAGTATTTTACTGCTCTGTAAAACCACTTCTGCTGAGAGGTCTAGCAAAATAAAAATTACTAAGACACAGTTTTCCAGAGCTCCTCACAAAATAATTAGGGGAAGAGGAGAAAAACTTTAAATTACTGAATTTTATTCAGGGTCTTAAATGTCAGTGGTTGACAACACACACCCAGAATCAGAAGTTGGCATGATTCTGATTATAGTTATGTTGTTTAGCCTTTAAGATTTTTAGGAAATCAAACAAATCAAAAAACACAGACTTAGAATGTCAGGCTAGAAGAGGACTTTTGGGGTCAGAGCTTCCATGTGGCTGGGAGAAAACCCTAGGAGGCCCATTCTCAGGTGCTCCTTAGGAGCAGATTCCCCTGGGGTAAGAAGTGTGTCTGAGATCACCCAACTAGTAAGACATAGAGCTCAGATGGTAAAGAGACTGCCTGTAATGCAGGAGACCAGGGTTCAATCCCTGGGTCAGGAAGATCCCGCGGAGAAGGGAATGGCTACCCACTCCAGTATTCTTGCCTGGAGAATTCCATGGACAGAGGAGCCTGGTGGGCTACAGTTCATGAGGTTGTAAAGTACCGGACGTGACTGAGCAACTTTCACTACTACATCAGATATCACAGATTTTTTTATGATTCTAATCAATGAAATGTATTTGCAGTATCATTAGAACTTTCGATCACCATTCACCATCTGATTCATCCAGTAATGCTTACTGAAATATACTGAATGAGGACACTTCACTCTAGGGCATGCATTCTCAACAGTAGTAACATTGCCCCAACAGAGGACAAATCTGTCCTTGAGGAGCAAACCACTTAGATAGTATGGTGGATCTGGGCCCCATGAAGATCAGCTGTACCCAACAATATTTTATTCCTTATTGATTATTTTCTCTTGTAAAATTTACTTTTAACTTTTTTTTTTTTCGGAGCAGACAGTAATGATACCATAGTGAGAAGCACTGCTCTAGGGATAACAGATGAATGCTTGATGGAAGGAAGAGTTCTTTACCAAGAGTGAGATGTGGAGTCTCTTTCTAGCTATGCTCCTAACTGATTGCATGGCCATCAGAAAGTCACTTGAGCCTCTCTCGGACTATCATCAGACCACATCTGATACATGATGATGAATTACCATTGGCTCCCTCCAATTTCAAGACTGCTGATTTTATGAATCTTGGAGTCTAGCTAAGGGAGATCAGTTACCAAAGCATCAAAATTACTCTGTCAGAAAGGGTGTTTCTTTCTCAAGAGCAGATATAATTGTGGTTCTCAACAATATTTGTCCCACCTTAGTGGGAAGGACGTTTGACAACATACATGTCCAGGGCAGCAGAAGGGTGCTGGGGAACTAGAGCAAAAAGTCCCTCAGGAAATTAATCTGCGTGTAATTGAGAAAAGGCCTCCTGGGTGATTCTAATACCCCCCTCAACTCTCCATCCCATGTGAAATGACAACCACTCCTTTAAGACAGTCTCTCTTTGTAGGCTAGTCACCTTAATTCTGTTAAGTGACCAAAAATTCCCATTAATCCTGGTCAGCTCCCTTGAAGCTTAGCTCCAACTATAACTGGCCAAAAGAGCATAGATGAACTCAGGTAAACCTACTGACACTGCTAGGTAAAATCTCAAACATATATACTATCGTAATAACTTTTAACATGTAAAGTATTTATAACTTTAATTTTTTTATCAGCTTTATCAAGATATAGTTTTTAACAAAGTACACAGTGTATATAGTTCAGCACAGAAAATGTATAGACACACATAATCAGCTGCCACCCCAGTCAAGATACAGAACATTCTGTCCCCGTTGAGGTTCTGCCCTGCTCCACTGCAGTCAGTCCCTCGTTTTCATCCCACATCCCTAGGCAACCATTTACCTGATTTCATTTACCACAGCTTAGTTTTCTGTGTTCTAGAACTTAGAAATTTGTGTATAAACACTTTCCTCCATCGTTGCATCTAAACATTTTAAGTATAATAATTGGTTTTTTTTTAAGTTTGGTATTTACATCTAAACTAAAACATACCCTTAGCATATGATTCAACAGTACTACTCTCGATATATATCTAAGAGAAATGAAAGCTTCGGTCCACATAAATCCCTGATGCATCTCTTCATTGTAGCTTTATTGATAGTCCAAAACTGCAGTCCAAATGTTCATCAATGGATGAATGAACAAATGTGACATATCCATAATGGAATACTATTCAGCATTAAAAAGGACTAGTGTTACTTCAGCAATATGGGTCTATCTCAAAATTATGTTGAGTAAAAGAATCCCGACATAAGTATATTAGCTTTGTATATTATATAAAATTCTTGAAAAAAGCAAACTTATAGTAACTGAAAGCAGGTGTGTTGCCTGGGACCCAAAGTGGAGTGGAGAATTGGTGCAAAGGAATATAAGGGAACTCCGTGGGGTCATGAAAATGTCCTATATCTTGACTCTGGTGGTAGTTACACAGATGTATTAGTTTTCTAGGGCTGTCACAGATCTGGTGGTTTAAACACAGAAATTTACTCTTTCACAGTTCTGGCTGAAGCCCAGGATGGAGGCGTTAGTTAGTAGGTGTGCTTTCTCCTAAAGCCTCTCGGCTTGCCTTGTAGGTTGCCACCTCTTACTTTGTCCTCACATGCCCTTTTCTCCATTCACGTGCAGCCTTGGTGTTTGTTTAGTTTCCTCTTATTAAGGATACCAGATTAGGCTCACTCTACTGCTACTGCTACTGCTAAGTCGCTTCAGTCGTGTCCGACTCTGTGCGACCCCATCGACGGAAGCCCACCAGGCTCCCCCGTCCCTGGGATTCTCCAGGCAAGAACACTGGAGTGGGTTGCCATTTCTGTCTCCAATGCATGAAAGTGAAAAGTGAAAGTGAAGTCGCTCAGTCGTGTCCGACTCTTAGCGACCCCATGGACTGGAGCCTACCAGGATCCTCCGTCCATGGGATTTTCCAGGCAAAAGTACTGGGGTGGGGTGCCATTGCCTTCCCCGAGGCTCACTCTAACCACCTAAATTAGAGCCACATTTTAACTTAATCATCTCTTTTAAGGCCCTGTCTCCAAATATAGCCACATTCTGAGATACTGGGGGTTAGGGTTTCAACATAGGACTTTAAGGGTCACAGTTCAGCCCATCACAAGTCTTATACATTTGTCAGTATTCATGAACTATACACCCAAAGTATATTCATTTCATTATATGCAAATTGTATCTGTATATAGTACTGGTGGGATTATATATCAAATAGCTTTCTGCAAAAAAAAAAAATGCTTTCTGGAATTCAGTTTCACATCATCTTTCAGAAAATATTTTTAGTGTATACCATTTATCTGGAAATTCTACTTTTAGGAATTTATTCTAAGGACATAGAGTGTGTGCTGTGTTTACTATTACATGAAATATTAGAAAAAAATTTAATGACAGTATCCATACATTGAAATACAGAACTGTTAATGTAAAAGAACTAAATGTGGGGAAATGTTCATAATACACTATTAAATGAAAGGGGAAAGTTATCAAACTTGATGATCTGTGATCCCAAATGAGAAAAGATTTACAGATGTACACAAAAGATGTACAGATTTTCTGGTGTCTTTGATCTGAGCAGTGAGATTGTAAGTGGCTGTTCTCTTTGTGCCTTTTGGTGTTTTCTGACTGTTCTTCGGTGAACATGTTTTATGTATGTGTGTTCTTTTCTAAGTTGGGTGGTTCTGAAAGGAAATTTTCTCCCGTATCACAAGTAAATTTTCCATTTCTTTATAATCACATCTTTTATTTTGTGACTAACATACTGTGTGTCATAAAAAGCCGTAAATGTATAGGAATGACTCAGGACCTTCTTGGCAGCTGTGCTAACTGGTCTGTGTGTAGCTAAACTAGAAACATTAGATGCTTTAAGGATCTGTAATAAGATATATCATGGGTACACAAGGCAAGGGCGATAAAACAAGAAAGCTCAGATAGGAAGCAACTTAGTAAGGAAGAGTAAGAGTAAAGGTTTTCCCTGGTATTATAGTATTAGGCAGGAAAATTACTATTGATGAGAATTTGTTGCAACTTCCTTATTACCCTACTCTATTTTTAATCCTCTTAGTATGTTTGTGCTACTGAAAGGAGCCACTAAGGAGCAGTCTTTTAAGATTGGGCAAGAAATTGCTGAAGCTGTAACTGCTACCAACCCTAAACCAGTGAAGTTGAAGTTTGAAAAGGTAAGAGAAACGTAATACTAAAAATCACTTATAAAATTCACATACCTTCTAGAGATTTCTGATTTCTTAATACATTTTCAGGGCATACAGCTCTGTGAAAGTGTTAAATTTAAAGTATTTTTCCATTAGTTTGGTATCGTTTTCACAAAAAATTTTTTTAGTAATATCTGATATAAAGAAATGAAAAGACTGTTCCACTGAACTATCAATGTGTAGCCCCAAACTTCATGGTATAAAACAAGCACCATTTTATTACGCTTCCAGATTTTATGGGCCAGGAATTCAGAAAGGGTACAGCTGGATGGCATGTCTCTGCTCCACGATGTCTGGGTCCTCAGCTGACAGCTTAGGACTGATCCCCTGAAGCTTGCTCACTGCTCACTCCCATGTCTGGGGGTTATTGCTGGCTGCTGTTTGGGACACCAGCTGGAATACCACCTACACGTGGCCTTTCCCTGAGGCTACTTGCTCTTCCTCACAGCATGATAGCTGAGATCTAAGAATGTACATCCCAAAGGGAACCAGATAAAAGCTGTTTGGCTTTTTATGACCTAGTCTCAGAATCATACAGATCACAGCCTATCTAGATATGAAAGGGAACATAAGCCCCCATCTCTTAATGGGAAGAATGTCAGAGTCACACTCTAAGAAGGCTGTGTCTTAGAGGAGTATTTCTTTGGAGAATGGAGTTTGCCACAAGGACCTTCTGTTTTCACTTTACCTTAGAGACGAAATATGCATTTAGTTCTTCCTGTATAAAAGATACTGACCTAGGAGCAATGTGGAATGCAAAAACATAGTCCTGCCCTCTAAGAGCCAGTAGTCTAAACGGAAAGATTAGAAATGTATGTAAATGGTCTTTTATTGTAAATTTAGGGAGCAGTCTCCCTAAGCACTATAAGAGTGCAAAGAAAAGGAGGTATTGTGTCCCTCTACACTAGGTGGAGAGACTCCTTGTGGGAGGTAAATGCTGCAGTGTGTCTCAGAAAATGGTTAGAATTTCAGCCGTGCAGCCATGGCACTGCAATCCTTGTGCACAGAAGAAAATGGCAAATAAAAGGATATGGAGTTGGAAATGCACAATATGGGAATACAGAGTAGCAGAAGTCTGGGAGAATAAAGTTGAAAGCAGGTTACAGTGTGTCTTGAATGCCAGGCTAAAGTGTTTAAACTTTATTCAGTAAAGTGTATCAAACAAAAGCATGGCAGAGCCTCTTAGGGAGGGAGGTTGGCCTCAAGGGGTTTGGAGATGGATGTGGAAGAGAAGAATCTCAAGACAGGATGCCTCTTACAACCTGTATATACTAAAGTAGGGGGATGAACTAGTGAAAATAAACAATTCAAGAGATACTGAGAAAGAAGGATGGGCAGGAATTAAAAGTTTTTTTAGGAGAGCAGGTGTGGAAAAGAGAAAAGAGGGAGATGAGAACCAAAGATGACTCCCAAATGTTTATTACGCACCTGCTCTGAAGCAAGAATTGTGCTGGGAGAGATTCAGAGAGGACTTGGGTTTGGTAGCTGCCCTGAAAAGTGAGCATTCTAATTGGGGTGAGAGGGGGAAGAAAAGTTAGAGAAGAGTGATGATGAGTGCTCTTCTGGGAGAATGTGATGCTGTGGACATTCAGCCTGTGTAGCAAAGTAAAGAGCATGGTGTCCTGAGAAACTTAACAGTGGACATGAGATTTTACCTGAAATAGATTACAGGCCTAAACATAAAAGCAAAACCTGTGCAACTGCTCAAAGAAAACAAACCATTGTTAAGAACTGTGATGCATATGTTCATGAATATTAGTCTGTAGTGGTTTTGTTTTTGTTTTCTGCTTGTATTGTCTTTGCTTTGGGGATAGGGTAAAAAAAAGCTGACCTCATGAGTTGGGAGTATTTCCTCTTCTACTTTCTGAAAGAAAAAGTGCATAAGATCGGTGCAGTTTTTGCTTAAATGGTTGATAAAATTCATCAGTGAAGCAGTCTAGTCCAGAAATTTTGGGGGGGAGGGAAGATTTTCAATTATAATTTAAATATCTTTAATAATTCAGGTTCTCATGTCAGTTTTAAAATTTGTGATCGTCAGTGAGTTTGTCCATTTCTCTGAAGTTACCAAATTTATTGGCATGAATTATTTATACTTCCTTAAAGTGATTTTGGTATCTGTAAACTCCAGTAACATCCCACCTTTTACTTTTGATATTGATAATTTATGTTTGTCTCTTCTTCCCCCTTGATCATTCTAGCTAGAGGTTTAACCATTTATAGAACTTTCTGAAGAACCATTTCATTAACATCCACTCTTTATTATTTCCTTCCTTTGGGATTAGTTTGCTTCTCTTTTCCTGTCTTGTTAATTTACAAACGTGAATCAATAATTTTAAACAAATTTTTAATATAAGCAGTTTAAATATATAAATTTCTCTCAAAGCACCAGTTTAGCTTCAGATTTTGATATCTTGTGCTTTTATTATTTGGATATCTTGTGGTGGTGGTGCTCAGTCATGACTCTTTGCGACCCCATGGACTAGCCCACCAGGCTCCTCTGTCCATGGGGTTCTCCAAGCAAGAATAGTGGAGTGGGTTGCTTTTTCCTCTTCCAGGGGGTCTTCCTGACCCAGGAATCAAATCTGAGTATCCTGCATTGCAGGCAGATTCTTTACCACTGAGTCACTAGGGAAGCAGCAGCTACCTGGGAATCCTGTGCTTCAATGCTAACGATCTATAGGTTATTTAGAAGTGTGCTGTTTAAGTTCCAAATATTTAATATTTTCAGATATCTTTTTGTTAGTAATTTTAATTCCATGTGGTGAAAGAACATAGTCTATGTAATTTCAGTGCTTTTAAATTTGTTAAAGTTCATTGTTTGGTCTAGCATATGGTCTCTCTCTTTTTTTTTTTTTTTTTTGGACTCTACTGGGTCTTTGTTGTGACCATGCAGGCTTTCTCTGTTTGCGGCCCGCTGGGGTACTCTCTAGTTGCAGTGCACAGGCTGCCCATTTTGTTGTCTTCTCTTGTTGTGGCACACAGGCGTTAGGAGTTGCTGCACGTGGGCTCCTGAGCGTAGGCTCTGAAGTTGTGGCACGTGGGATCTTCCTGAACCAGGGATGGAACCAATGTTTGCTGTATTGCAAGGTGGATTCTTAACCACTGGACCACCTAGCATGTTCCCATGTGACCTTGAAAATCCCTGTGTATTCTGGTTATTGGGTGGAATGGTTTACAGTAACACTTAGGTTAATTAATAGTGTTGTTGAAGCCAACAGTAACAATTTTGCTGATTTTATCACTTTCTAGGAGAGAGGGTCAAAGTATCAAATACAATCACAGATTTGCCTGTTTCTTGCTTTTAGTTCTGCCAGTTTATATTTCATGTATTTTGAAGTTTTCTTATTAGCTATATATACATTTATGATTATTTATCTCCTTGATGAACTGATATTTTTATCTTTGATAATATCCCTTGTCTAGAAATCTACTTCTTCTGATATTATATAGCCACTCCAGCTTTGTTTTGATTAGTGTTAACAAGTGTATCTTTTTTTCTAACCTTTCTATTCTTTTTTATTTAAGATAGATTTCTAGTAGAAAGTATATTGTTGCATCTCTTTGATGGGATCTAATCTGATCATTCCTGCCTTTTCACATTTTCTAACACCATTTTTACACTTTTTACACCACCTACATTTAATGTGATTACTGATACAGCTTGGGGCAGAAGAAAGGACCAATTTGGTAATATAAAAAGGGGTGGAGACACACCCATTCATCTAGGAATTCCACTTCAAGGAATTTATCCTTTGGATTAATCCATGCAAGGTTGTTCACGGTAACACTATTTGTAATTCCAAAAGATTGAAAACATCCTAAATGATGCAGAGTATGTAACTGGTTACAAAATTTATTATACCCTCATAAAATGGACTGCTATGTAGCTACAAAAGGAAATGAACTTTCTATTGAGAATGGAATTCTCTCCAAGATAATTACCAAATGAAGCAAGCAAAGTGCAGAGTGAGGTGGAAGGTAAGCTACCCTATGTGTATAAGTACATTTACTTAGCATATTTCTGGAAGAACATACAGGAAATCAGTAACAGAGGATGCCTCTATAGAGGGGATGGTAGACTCTTTATTGTATATTCTCTTGTAACTTTTTAATTTGTACCATATGTAGGTGTTACTGAAATTTTTTAATTATTTAGAGAGAGATGATTGACTCTGAAAGAGAAGTGTCAGCTGAGGAAGGAGCAGAATTGATAGTGCAAGTAAAGACAACTCATTTTGTGCGCTCTGTCCTCCAAGTGTTGTTCATGAATTTTGGGCCCTAAGCCATATTTAGAATTTTCTTAAAATTGACATCTGGTTAAAGAGAGAAAAAGGCATATAAAAATAAGATGTTTGTGGTTGGGGGAAAAGTGCTTATTGAGAGACACTTTATTTCACAGGTATATTTGCCCTGTGTCTTACAAACAAAAAAGAGGTATGTGGGTTACATGTATGAAACACTTGATCAAAAGGACCCAGTATTTGATGCAAAAGGAATAGAAACAGTGAGAAGAGATTCCTGCCCTGCTGTTTCTAAGGTAAGTTTTATCTGTCTTGTTTTCATCTTTTAGAAATAAGTGGCAAAGGAAGTGGTAAACATCCTTAAGCAAATATCTAAGTGGAAGAACTGTATAGACTATATGACTACGTCTAACTAAAAGAGAAACTGTATGATTTTTTGAGTTTCATTTTAATGAAAGCAGCTTATTTAAGTCCTTACCTTTTATATAGTTGCTAAAAAGCAACACTTGATAAAAATTTCCTGCCAAATCAACTAGAGTTGACATGATACTTTATCATGTGGAAACACCCAAAAGCTGTGAAGCAGGATAAGGAAGAGAAAGTGAACAGACAAATTTCATAAGTAAAATATTCCATCTTAGATTAACTGAAATTGTTTACTTGGGTTACCAAATACAAGTTAGGAAGATTTCTGAACACTGGTACTATAAATTACCTAAATTTCTCAACCACAGTAATTTTAGTTATAGTATTTTTTATTTCTTTTTTTCTTTATTCAGGCCCATATTCATTCTGTAACAAACCAAAAATAATTACTGTCAATCTCTTATGCTTTTAATGCTGTCATAAAACTCAGTGTGTATAGAGTAGGAAATGGCAGCCCACTCCAGTATTCCTGCCTGGATATTCTATGGACAGAGGAGCCTGGTGGGCTGCAGTCCATGGGGTCTCATGAGTCATACATGACTAAGTGACTTTCACTTTCAAAAGAATTAGAAAGAAAAGGAAAAATCATCTAACAGTCACAGATTTGGTTCTGAAGGACAACTGTTATGATTTCTGGAGAAGATCAGATTTTTTAGTACTCATGCATAGGTTTTTTTCCTTTCCTGTAGTATTAAAGGACAAAGTTAAAAGAGTATTCTGTATGTCTATGAAAATCAAAGTGCATACCAAATATTTGATCCCACAGGGATTGACTTATTAGTACTTGCCCAGCCTTGTGAAAAGTGCATGATGCACCAGGTCCCTTTGGGGCACATGCAGTCTCATAGCAAAGAGCAGCCTTTCAGGATCAGGAACTGCAGTTTCATGGTAGAGAAGTTTTATAACAGACATCAAAAATATTTTGGAAAACAAATTATGTTCAAAATTTAAAAATAAATGAGAAATGCATGCCTTAAAAAGACACAAAACCAAAGTCTCAACTCCTTGCAGACTGCTGATTAGAAGCTTCAGGGATTTTCAGAACATAAATCCTTGTTTTGTATGCTGTTTATACAAACAAATGAATTCAACAATGTGCAATAAAGGTTTTCTAAAAGGAAAAAAAGAAAACAGTGTGTAGAGTGCTATTCCATTTATACCATATGAAAGCATTAAAGGCATAAGAGATTGACAGTAATCAACCTATATGTCATATATGTAACATTATATAAATTTGAGATATATTTCATACTAGTTTCTGAAAAGATACTATCCAGTGCATTCTTTCTCTGAGGGAAGAATGGTAAACGGTACCTTAGCTAAGTTAGCAAACTTGTGTAAAATACCTATGGATTCCAGTACTCAAAATAAGATACAGAGCTTTCACCTGGAACTAATTTAAATTCATTCCACTGTATGTCATTCATTTTCCAGTAGACATACTGCAGCACAGAAAATTCTGTCACAGTTTCTATTTACTGACATTATAAAAAGGCAAAAGACTGGCTTTTCTTTAACTGCTTGGTGATGTTTAAACTTCTTTCTGTCCACCTGAATCCAACCCTTTCTATAATAGAGTAAATAAAAAATAATACATGAAAATCATGTCTGGCTTTCTGTGCCTACAGTGCTCTTGGCTATAAGACAAATGTTTCATGCTGCTCATCACACACAGCAAACATTTCATCTCCATGTCATTCCAATATGATTTTCCTCAAACTACATAATTCTATTTTTAGAAATAGCAAGCTAAATCTCCAAATAATTTCCAGTTTCAATAATTTTTTATTATCTAGTCATTGTAAATAGCAGATTGTTTAGGTAGATCAGGAAGTTTTCTGGTAGTTATGTAAATGAAAGTCTAACAGCAGTGATGAAGTATATTAGAGGATATTTTACCTTTACGAGCGTATCCATTTTCTTTTTAAGATACTTGAGCGTTCTCTGAAGCTGCTATTTGAAACAAGAGATATAAGTTTAATTAAACAGTATGTTCAACGACAATGTATGAAGCTTCTGGAAGGAAAGGCCAGCATACAAGATTTTATCTTTGCCAAGGAATACAGAGGAAGTGCCTCTTATAAACCCGGTGCCTGTGTGCCAGCCCTGGAACTTACAAGGTAATGATGCGCACAACAGCACAGCCCTCAGTACCTAGGAAGTGTGGTCCTGGGATTCTCAATGGTTTGGAGTAGATGAAAAGACCTAGTCCACAGGCACAGATACACAGGTGTCTGTCTCACATGAAGCCTTATTAACATGAGTCGGTGACCACCAAATGTTCCAAGCTCCGAAGTGGAAAAAAGAGCTCCTCTTCTGGCCTTCCCTGCAAAAACTAGATTCAGTGAAACTAATCTGTTACAGAGCTGGAAGTGATTGTTTTCCCTATATCAGAATCATGCTGCTTCTAAGTCATTTCAGTTGTGTCCGACTCTGTGCGACCCCATAGATGGCAGCCCACCAGGCTCCGCCATCCCTGGGATTCTCCAGGCAAGAACACTGGAGTGGATTGTCATTTCCTTCTCCATCGGAATCATAGGTAGTCCTTAATATTGATCCTACCACAACAGTAAGGTGGTGTCATTCTAGAAGGAGATCAGCTGATCAGCTAAATTTTCTCTTATTTTTTAGATTTATGATAGTTAATTTAAGCTAGTTCGTATCTGCCAACTCATACTGTTCTCCAGGTAACAGTAATTTACAGGGTAAGTTTTATTAAACTCTTAGAGCATATCCACTTGGTGCTAAGTGAAGTGTATATGGTTGTCAGAGTTAAAACTACCTTGAAGGTTCCCCTTGTCAATTTCTCATGGCTTCATTATTGTTTAATTCTCATTTCATTTTCTGGAGAGATGCCTTCCATGACAGTCTTTGAGTGACTGTTTTATTTGGATTTAAATAGGAAAATGCTTACTTATGATCGGCGTTCTGAGCCTCGAGTTGGGGAGCGAGTACCATATGTCATCATTTATGGAGCCCCTGGAGTACCACTTATCCAACTTGTAAGGCGCCCAGTGGAAGTCCTGCAGGACCCAACTCTGAGACTGAATGCCACTTACTATATCACCAAGCAAATCCTTCCACCCCTGGCAAGAATCTTCTCTCTTATTGGTATTGATGTCTTCAGCTGGTATCATGAATTACCACGGGTAAGCCTACTAAACAGTACCTGTGCTATGACTCCATAGAGAATTAATTTAACGTTTTCAGTAGAACTAAAGATTTTATTTACATGCTATCAGAGCAGAGCAAATCCTTTATTGTCCTAAACCAACAAAGGTGCTATACTATTCTGGTTTCATCTTTTACAAACATCTTCCCAGCTTCTGTCAGATTAGCCAAATTATAGAAGATTAAAATAAATCCCACAACTACTTCAGTGGTAAACACTTAACTATAAAATATCACAAACAGCAAATAAAAATGAAGAGCAGAAATTCCTTCAAAATGGGTATTTAAGAAATATATAAGCTGTAGTAGCTAGATATAGTTCTGTAGAGACCAGAGTAAAGAATATTAAAGTATCATTTTACTAATATAAAACATGCAGTGTGAAATCTTACCAAAGGGAGTTTTGCCTGAACTCCTGTTTTCTTAGTTTATCCCCATCCGAACTCTGAAGGAACAGTTTGTGGTTCTGTAACAATCAGGGATACATTACTCTAGGAAAGTAGCAGTTGTTATATGATGTTTACAATTAGGTCTGCTGAGTCATTTGCTCAGACTATGAAAGCCTGAGAGTATTCAGGAAAATTGATATAAGTTAATACTTAAATTGTTCTTACTTTCTCAGTACGTACTTAGGCCCCTCAAGGAAAAGAAGCAGCTGGGAAACTGAGGGGGAAGCTGTGCTTCAGACAGTCTGTGCTGGCCAGCATCCGTAATGCTGGGCCCTGGCTCTGCTCCACAGAGCTATCAGTGTTTTTCATTGCCTCAGCAGCAGGAGTGGCATTTATAAAAGGCTAACCTAATAACTTTGGTGCAGAGTGACTTGTAAGACACCAGGGGAATGCAGCAAGGGTATGATAGTAAGAGGGTAATGTTATTTCAGTGTGAAGAGTATCAAAAGACAGATCTCTGAAACATTATCAACTTAAAAGAAGGAACTAAGGTGACATGTATCTAATTTCATTTGAAATGCTCCAGGTTTACTTTTGCTTGAATTTTGCACCTTAATGCCTAACAGGTTACTTTTTACCTTGCTTCCATGGCCAAAACTGTGCAGGCTTAAACAGTATCCACTCTCAACCTGGATTTTCTCCTTTGTCCTCCCTGATCTCCTTTGTCCCCTATAATTTCATACATCTACATATTGCAACCAAAAAAACCAAGTGAAAAACTATTTTTGTTTTTCATTGAGGTACAGTTGACACACAATCTGATACTAGTTTCAAGTATACAGTATAGTGATTTGACAATGGAGATGATCACCATGATAAAATCTAGTTATCATCTGTTACCATTTAAAGTTACTACGATATTACTGACTTTATTTCCTAATCTACATAATATATCCTGATGACTTATTTACAACTGGAAGTTTGTACCTTTCTGAGACCATTTTCCTCCCCCCAAAAAAAGGAAAACAAAACAATATATCTGATGATATATATAGCTAATATATCTATAAAAGAAGGACTTTGTTCTTTTCTAAAGCCCCATTATCTAGAACCGTTCCTGATACATAGTAGCTATTCAGTATTTGTTGAACACAGAAAATAATGCCTTAGTGATCCTGTAATTAGCTTGAGAAGAGCCACTCTGCTATAAAGCTGGCTTAGACTTATTTCTGAATTGATGCTTATATAGATCCAGAAGGCCACCAGCTCCTCTCGAAGTGAACTTGAAGGGCGGAAAGGCACTATTGCACAATATTTCACTACCTTACACTGTCCTGTGTGTGATGACCTGACTCAGCACGGCATCTGCAGTAAATGTCGCAGCCAGCCTCAGCATGTTGCAGTCATCCTCAACCAAGAAATTCGAGAGTTGGAACGTCAACAGGAGCGACTTGTAAAGGTACAGCCTTGTTCAATAGACCCAGAATCCCAGGCAGTCTGAGTCTTCAGGGAAATGTAGTCAACTCCTGAGGGAGGTATAGTGTGAGATGTGAAAGTGAAGTAAGGATTCTAAGTTAATCAACTTCTAAAATCCTGAAAATAGCATAATTGAACTACTAAAAACTAATTGTGTTTATTAGAACCATAGAACTATACTGTCCAGCCATCCAGTTTCTTTTATAGCAGTATTTCTAAAAAAAGAAAATACTAATTGCTTTGTCTCCCATATCACTTAACCATTCTCACAGAAATCTTATTTTCTTAGAGAACTGCTAGTCAACTTGGAACATTTGCCGTTCTTAATGACTGATTGTATCTCCTTATACCATCATGTTTCAAGTTACATTTTTAGCTTTCAGGCAAGAGTAACAATCTTATGGTAGAGTTTGTTTTGTTTTTAGATGAGCAACATATAAGGTTATTGAAATGTTTTAAAGCCAACTGGATAGTTGAGAGGCAGTGTGATTCAGTGGAAAATGAATCCAGCTGATAGTAAGGACATCAGGTTTTCAGTCTGGACTCCATAGTATTGGCCATGTCCCTGGCCCCAGATTTCTCAGAATGCAAATTGATGCTCTTTCGTAGGTCCCTACTAGCTCTTCTGTTGTGAACTCTCCTATACAATCGCTCCTAGTAGCTCATCTGCTCTAAAGTAATCCAGCCACTATGGCACCCCACTCCAGTACTCTTGCCTGGAGAATCCCATGGACGGAAGAGCTTGATAGGCTGCAGTCCATGGGGTCGCTAAGAGTTGAACACGACTGAGCAACTTCACTTTCACTTTTCACTTTCATTCATTGGAGAAGGAAATGGCAACCCACTCCAGTGTTCTTGCCTGGAGAATCTCAGGGACAGGGGAGCCTGGTGGGCTACCGTCTATGGGATCACACAGAGTCGGACACGACTGAAGTGACTTAGCATAGCATAGCATAGTATGTAAAGGCCAGGCTCTGCACCATGCCCCTTCAAGGTAAAGAGGCTTTTGAACCAAGTCAGAGTGTCCACAGCCTCCTAGGAGGACACTCCTAGCTGCCACGCAGGGCAACAGGACAGAAGCCATCTCTGGGGAGACTAGGCTGTTCAGAACTTGTATGCTTATAGAAGGATAGTTACGGACTGTTAGAGACTGTTTCCTCTGCACCGTCGTAGCCACTGTTCTGCATTGGCAAAAAACTCTTTAAGTTATATAGTGTATATAGCTAGTCATTCAGAATGCAGTAAATGAATTTCATTAAGGATGGTAGCATCTGAAAGGTATGATTTTATTGATGCAACCATAGAAACCTAGCTTATTGAAATGATAAATTGACTTTTCCCTCTCCCCATCCATCTAGTAATTAGTTCTTAAATAAATAAGAACTTCGCTGCTTCCCTTCTGTTATCATCCTATAGTCCAGCCACCAGTATTTCTCCCTAAACTCCTGCAGCAGCCTCACACTGATCCCCTGCCATCCTGTCCATTCTCAGCACTGTGGTTCGAGCATCCTCACCAGAGAGCAGGTGAGGACTGAGGCCCTGCCCTTCTCTCACTGCTGAGTCAGCTGTCCCCAGCTAGAGTCCAGCCCTTGGTGGTGGTCATACATATGTATTAAATGAGGAAACAGCTTCTTGCTGAACGCACAGTTAAAGCAGCAGTAAGTCACTGGAGTGATTACCAACCGATTTTTAGCCATTTGTCCCAGTTTTTGTACCACCACAAAGTGGTGGTTGTAGTTAGTACAACCACTAGTCACCGGGTGTCCCTAACTTGTGGTTTTTGGGTTCCTACCCCAATGGCAGCAACTTGCCCTCCTAGAAAATTCTCTGTTGGCTTCTAGTAGAAGGTGCAGACATGGGCAGGGCCTCCAGAGCTCCTGAGTCCGAGGCAGCTTCCTGGACCTGTCCTCTGCCCCCAGCAACATACACTGTGCTAGTTAGAGCCATCAGTTTAACCAGAACCCTTGTTCAATATTAGGTCTTATTTCTTATAAAAATGCAGCTTTAAAAGTAATGCTATTCATAAATAAGGGGTGTTTCATCATCTTTAAAGAGATATTTTAACTTTAGGATTGCTTTTTTCCTAAGATAATTAAAATGTATGTCTCTTGTACATAAATAACCTGTAGGAATTCTCACAAAGAAGAAATTACAGGAGATAAAATGAGAAATTGTCAGAAACATTAGTAATAGTAAACAGCTCTCATACCAAGACAAGTCAAGTGATCAGAAATAAGTACAATTACTAAAGATCTAAACACTATAAGGTAAACCTTTTGATTATATATCAAACTCTCTAACCTAATAATTAGAGAATATATCTTTCAAATTATGGAAAACATTTATATGAAATGTTAAATAATTGACCATATCTTAGACTACAAAGAAAACCTTAATAAATTTCAGAAAGTAGAAATATTACAAACATTTTATCAGTACAATTCTATAAAGCTAGTAAACTGAGAAAACAAAATGATCCTTCTATTTGGAAATTTTAACACTTATTAAACAAACAGTACATACAAGATTCTAGACAGCCATGGCAGATCTCAGAAAAAAATTCACCACCTTAAACATTTAATTATAAACATAAACAAAATTAAGCATCTGACTGAAAATTTTTCAAAAATCTAGAAAGTAAGCCAAAGGGTAACAAAAAAGAATCAATAAATATTAAAGCAGGTTTTTGTTTGTTTGTTTTCTTAAGCATCTGCTAAAAAATAAGTTTCTAGGTTGTGATGTTTAAAATTTTAAACATAACCCATTCAGGGTTTAAATCGCCAGTAAAGGATCTTGAAACTAAACATTAAGTTTAGCAAGACAAGTAATTCCATCCTGGTTTATTTATCAGACAAGCACAGAGTGCATAAATATTTATCAGTTTGTTCTGGCACCTGGATGTAGCTGCAGGACATGGAGCTGTAATACAGACATTCTATATTTAGAAGTAGCTTTAAGTCTCTTGGCAGAGATCTAATTGGTGAAAGTCTTCAGAAGAGAACAGCACATTCTCCAGAAAGCACACTGAAGTTCGGGGCTCTGAGCAGTTCGCTTGTGGCAGTATCATAATACCAGGTAGAGTAACCAGGGTATTGAGAAAAATGGGCCCTGCAATCGACTGAAAAATATTGGGGCAGAAAACAAGTCTTTTCCCCCTCGCTGTGAGGCCTCTAAAACAGAAGCTCTTAGATACAGACCAGAGAATTAACTAGAGCAGATCTGATTTCTCTCTTAAAAGGTAATTAGTATAACAGCAGCTAATTGCTATCCCTTTTTTAAATCACTTGGATAAACTGTTCACATTAAAAATCAGCCTGTATTTTCTTAACCCTTGGGGCCCTCACTAGTATCCTTTAAAGTTTTTTTCTTTAAAGTTTTTCATGTTTTACCACTGTTAAACTGTGTGTGTGACTTGAGACCTTACATATTAAAATCTGATCACTGGGTAAGATATAATGCTTTTCTTTAAAAACTGCCTTATGATTTAATATTTTCTTTTAGATCAGTTCTCATTATACATCAGCATCATCTGGGAGCCCTAAGATGTACAGATTTTTAAACTCTCACACCCAAAGATCCTGATTCCTTGGTCTGGGATCAGGCTCAGACATTAGTCTATTTTTAAGCTCATGTACAGCCAGGGTTGAAACTATTGGTCTCTCCAGCTACTTTCAACATCTTTGATTTCCACCCCCCAATACTAGCATTTTCTCTTCTGAAATAAGAAAGTGGATAACTTTTTTGATTAGCATATAAAATGTTAGAGTAACTTGAAAAAACAGTGTAAATAGCTAATTTAAGAGCCAGTCTTTGGTAATTGGGTAGCCTATTTTGTGGATCTTAATACAATAGGATTCTACCATAAATGAAAGTTGATTTCTGGGATTAAATGAATCCTTTAGGGAATTTCGTGCTCTATGGTTTGTGAAATAATATTCTTTAGAAACAGCTCAACTTAGGCTTGGCTTGGCTATGCTTCAAAAAGATGATAACTAATGAAACTTTTCTGTAATATGTGCCAGTAATTTGTGGTGGGTCATGAAGGATTATAAAAGTCTGGTGTTTACACACGGAGACAGAAAGCTTCCTATGGTTTAATGTAGTCCTCTTGTCCTTTCAGATATGCAAGAACTGTACAGGCTGCTTTGACCGACATATCCCATGTGTTTCTCTGAACTGCCCAGTACTTTACAAGCTCTCCCGAGTAAATAGAGAACTATCCAAGGCACCGTATCTCCGGCAATTACTAGACCAGTTTTAAATTGTCAATATCACAGAATCCCAGGTGCTATTTTCCAGTGTTGACCACTAAACTGTTGTGCATGGTGCTTTTTCAACTTTCATCGAGTCAAGTATGTTCATTGTCTGTCTATTATCTGAAGACTATGAAGACTTTTATGATAACAATTAAAAATCGTATTTGTTGATCTCTGACTAGCTCACTTCTTACAATGTACAAATTCCTCATCCTTTCACCTTTTTAACATTGTTTTATAATGCAGGTGTTGAATTTGCTCCAGTATGTGTAACATCTTGTAAATCCATTTGAGTAGATCGTATTTACTTCCCTGTGGAAGGAGCACTGAAAACCTCTTTAAAAAAAGACATTCGTGTTTTCCTTGAACTGTCTGTATCAAGACGTGTTACTTAGAGATACTCATTCACTTTATAATTTTGACTGCGAAATATTTTGTAAATACACTTTTTTACTTTTCAAACAACTGAGTAAAATAATGTGCAATGAATTTTATACAAATGATTTTCAAGTTGTTTGGTATATTTCCTCTAGGTTTTGCTTGACTCAGAGTAGAGTTGTTATTTTGATCAGACTGTGCAAACAATAGTACCATGTGTAGCATTTTGAAACATTATTTTCTAAAACCGCTGTCTTGCTTTAGCTATTAATGGGGCATTGTGAGGAACTGTGCAAAGACATTTTTGTTACAAACCTGTGGGCCTGTTGCAATACTTTAAAAATAAAAAATTTTATTCCATTTTTGCTTGTTTTGTATAGACATTTCTATTGCTTCTAAATATGCTTAAAATATTTTCTTTCCTTATGTACTGTACAGTTAATCTTATTTGCCATCATCTTGAACACAAAATGTGTATTTAGAATATTTGTATAACTGTATATAAAAAAAAGAATTATGTGGTCAGTGCATTGTTTTCTAAACTGGAAATCATTTTGTTTTAAAAGTTAATAATGGAAACCATATTAAAATTGAATAAAATACGAAATGCAGCAGTGTGGTTTTATCTTGCTATAAGTCGCATGCTCTTTATCTGTTCTATAAGCCTACACTAGTTACACCCTTCCTACCCCACCCCTTCTGAATTTTAATAACGTAAATTTAACTCATATCCTAATTGATGCTGTAATTCCCTTACCCAAACTTTTTCAATGGAAGCAAAAGTAGTCTAGGAAATGTTTAGCTTTCATCCTTTCAGAGTTCTACACATCTACATTTTAGTACATCTCCCATGTTCATTTAGATATGATGTCCAGAGGGAAGGCAAAAATTAGTACTTCTTAAACAGTTATTTTCAATAGAAAAAAAATTAATTTTAACATAGAAAGCTCATCTGGTTATGCACTGGAAATAGGTCTCTATTTACATCATCTTTCTCACCAGAATAGCTAGACATAATATTTTCAACAATCATTCTTAACCTCTTCATAATTGGACACAGCCAAACTAACAAGTAGTTATTCAGTACCTAGTGCTCAAAACTAGTTTTTGGCACTTAGCATACCTCTGGTTCCCTTTTCTGCAGGAACTGCCTCCCTTTTCACTCTGCCCTCAGTCTGTAGCCTGACCGCCTTTTAATGAGCTGCATTTGCTGTTTCAATAACTGTTACCAGTGAGTGTGTTGAAACATGATCCTATTTCACCAAAAAACATTTTGTAAGAAGCTTCTAGTATACTTTCATAATTATTTCTCCTCCCTTTTAGAACAGCTATTAGTAAAGATTTCTCTTTCACCCAGATTGAAAAAAAAAAAACCTTTCATCTTCTGAGTTATGCTTAAGAAATAATCTAAACAATCCCTTATGTTAAAACTCTTTTTCTCATTCTGTTCTGCTCCCACCAATGTGTTTCCCTAGAGGTAAAGCCAGTAACAAAGACTACTTCCAACGCTAAGCTCCCCTTTGCTCCCACAGAGGTCCCAGTCAACAGCTGAAACAGGCAGATGCTGACATGTAATGTTCAATTTTACATGAACTTCAGTTTCTAATAGTGTCTGTGAAGAAGGCCAAAATATTGGGGGGAAACACTAAACTGTGAACAGAGGAGCAATTACAAAGAGCTCTTAGAGGAGGTAGTTCTGTGAGGGCTGGAGCGAGTTTGCAGACTGTTCAGCCTTGCTGACTGTCACAGGACATGTCCTCGCTGGTCTCGGAAGAAGCACTTGCCTGCCATCAAGAATGCTGCCCTCCCAGAGCTGTACTTTACACTAGTCGAGTCTTGTTGCTGTAGAATGTTGATCTGTCCGTCTGTTCCCCAGTGTTTTATTTTCTTAATAGATGAAGCACAAGGATATTCTTTAAAGGCCTATCAAATAAGACTTTGGTTGATTTCTCAACTTCAGAATGGCAATTCTTAAAACACTCACACATTTGATTTTATAAAGTAAAAATAAACCTGGTAATAAATGACATTATTAGGGCTCTGCCATGAAAACAGCGAAGGAAGACCGCAGTGCATACGTCGCTATTTTCAGGCTGGAAGCGTGTTCTTGGTAAGACGTGCGCCTCTTGGAGTTGCCTGCCAGCTGTGCTCTTCTTGTTATTGCCCTCCTAAGTACCTGTCTCTCCATGATGGGAGGAGGCTCGTTACACCTAACCGTTTTTGGCTTTATACGTGAATGACTTTTGATACCATTAATGCCCTGGAGGCTTGCTTAATAAGTAGCTATAGGAAACAGTCACGGGTGGCTCCTAGCACTGGGGATCTGAGGAGGAAGACGTAGCAGTAACCCTGGCACGTGAGTCTCATTTCCTCATTCTCATAACTGTTTTGTCACTTTGGTCGGAGCAGCTTACAAAGAAAAATATCTTGCAGAAGAACTCGGATTTATAAATGAGGTTTGGAGAGAAAATGTGACCAGGGAGACATGAAACCATTTTAAAATCAAAATACGACCTTAGTGCCTGGAGTCTCATTGACTGACTGGTTGGAGGGAAGGACAGGGAGGTTACAGGTAATAATGATACGTTAGGAGTAAGGAAATCCTGTGCCCTGGGGTTTCACACGATTATTAATGGTAATGCAGCCCTTTGGAAAAGGAACTGATGTGGCTACAGATATTAAGTTTAAAAATAGTCATTTTCTTTGAAAACTCAGAATAATACCACTTGCCTTAACAGGCTTTATGAATGGGAATGTGGGTGAATGCCAAATACATACACAAATGTAAAGTATTAGTCATTCAATAAATACTTAGCATTTAAGTTATGCCCCACATTTTGTTCATCTAGAGAAACCAAAGTAATCCCCTGCCCTCGGGCATATCACAGACTATTGGTAAAGACAGATAATTGACACTGGTTTCAAGAGGATGAAGATTTTTGCTGCCTCCATTGGATAAATCCAAAAATAAAAGAGAATACCAGAACTGATCACTGTTCGAGAACTCCAGGAAGGCTTAGCCACAGAAGACCCCAGGTGGGAACTGAACATTCAAAAGGAGCAGCTAGTCCAGTGGGCTAGCATGAGCCCCAGGTCCTGGCTTCACCCACCAGCAGGCAGGCACCAGCCCTGCCTGAGGTCTCTTGAACCCTAACTCGGCTGACGGTGAGCCAGCACTAGCCCCAGGACCCCTGGAGTTCCATAGCCAGACACGGCATGACCAAACCCTGGCAACGAGCAGCCAGTAGCCTCTGCAGAAGTCAGGGCCTGCAGCCAACTCAGCCAGGGGCCAATCAAGCTTACTAGACTGCCCATACCAGCCAGCCTGCCACACAAGGACCGCACTGCCAGCTCAGTGGGCATCCCTAGAGCATTCAGCTCTGGTGATGAGAGAGGAGTGTGCTGCCGGGACACACAGCATCTCCTACGATAGGCCACTTCTCCAAGGTCAGGAAAGGTACCCAACCCACCAGATCCATTAAAAACATTATGGAAAATGAGGTGACAGAAGAAAATACCCCAAAAGAAGAAACAAAGTCCAGAAGAAAAACTAAGTCAAGTGGATACAGGCAATTACCCAAGAAAGAATTCAGGGTAATGATCATCAGATCAAATCAGATCAGATCAGTCGCTCAGTCATGTCCGACTCTTTGCGACCCCATGAACTGCAGCACGCCAGGCCTCCCTATCCATCACCAGCTCCCGGAGGTCACCCAGACAGACTCACATCCATCGAGTCAGTGATGCCATCCAGCCATCTCATCCTCTGTCGTCCCCTTCTCCTCCTGCCCCCAATCCCTCCCAGCATCAGAGTCTTCTCCAATGAGTCAACTCTTCGCATGAGGTGGCCAAAATACTGCAGTTTCAGCTTTAGCATCATTCCTTCCAAAGAAATCCCAGGGCTGATCTCCTTCAGAATGGACTGGTTGGATCTCCTTGCAGTCCAAGGGACTCTCAAGAGTCTTCTCCAACACCACAGTTCAAAAGCATCCATTCTTTGGGGCTCAGCCTTCTTCACAGTCCAGCTCTCACATCCATACATGACCACAGGAAAGACCATAGCCTTGACTAGGCGAACCTTTGTTGGCAGAGTGATGTCTCTGATGATCAAAGAACTTGGGAGAAAAAAGGATCCACAGAGCAAGAAGTTAGAAGTTTACAACAGAGAGTCAACAAATATAAAGAACTACCTACCAGGGATGAAGAATGCAATAACTAAAATGAAAAATCCTGATAGGAGTCAATAGTAGACTAAATGATACAGAGGAATGAATCAGCTAGCTGGAAGTCAGAGTAGTGGAAATCAGTGATGTGGAAGAAAAAAGAAATGAGAACAGTTTAAGAGACCTCTGAGATAACATTAAGGGTACAAATATTTGCTTTATGGGGATCCAGAGGGAAAAGAAAAAGACAAAGAGGTTGAGGACACATTTGAGACATAATAGCTGAAAACATGCCTAACCTGGGAAAGGGCATTCAAGGGCACAGACATTCAAGACCAGGAAGCACAGAGAGTCCCAAACGAGATTAACCCAAAGTGGACCACAGCAAGACACACAGTAATTAAAATGACAAAAATTAAAGATAAAGAGAAAATATTAAAATTAGAAAGGGAAAAACAAGGAGTTAAAGGAACTCCCATAAGGCTAAGAGCTGACTTTTCAGTAGACCAGAAAGGGGTGGGGGCTTCCCTAGTGGCTCAGACAGTGGAGAACCTGCCTGCAGTGCAGGAGACCCAGGTTCAATCCCTGGGCTGGGAAGTTCCCCTGGAGAATGGAATGGCAACCTACTCCAATATTCTTGCCTGGAGAATTTCATGGACAGAGGAACCTGGCAGGCTCTAATCCATGGAATAGCAAACAGTCAGACACGACTGAGCAACTATCACTTTCACTTTCAGAAGAGAGTGGCATGATATATTTAAAGTAATGAAAGGGAAAAGCCTAGAACCAAGAAGATTCTACCTATCAAGGCTCTTGTTCAGATTTGATGGATAAATCAAAAGTTAAAGGACTCAAAACATAACACTGAAGATAGTCATCATTCAAATCATAAGAACAAAAGACGAAAGAAAAAAAAATCTGCAAAAACAACCTCAAAACAAAACAAAATGGCAATAATAATATATATGTCAATAATTATCATAAATGTAAACTGATTAAATGCTCCAACCAAAAGACAAAGAATGGCTGAATGGATATAAAACAAGACCTGTATATGCTGCCTACAAAAGACACACTTCAGGTCTTAAAGTTAGAGAGAAAGTGAGGGAATGGAAAAAGGTGTTCCATGTGAACTGAAATCAAAAGAAAGCCGAGTACCAATACTTATATCTGACAAAACAGGCTTTAAAATGAAGACTTTTATAAGAGACCTAGAAAGATGTTACATGATGACCAATGGATCAATCGAAGAAGATAAAATAACTGCAAATATATATGCACCCAACACAGAAGCACCTAAATAGATAAAGCACATTATTAGTGGACAGAAGAAACCAATAATGACACATAGTAGCAGGGGATGACTGAGCGACTTCACTTTCACTTTTCACTTTCATGCATTGGAGAAGGAAATGGCAACCCACTCCAGTGCTCTTGCCTGGAGAATCCCAGGGATGGGGGAGCCTGGTGGGCTGCCGTCCATGGGGTCACACAGAGTCGGACACGACTGAAGTGACTTAGCAGCAGCAGCAGTAGCAGCAGGGGATTTTAATACCCCACTTACAACATGAATAGATCATCCAGAACAAAAAAATTCCTAAGAAAATGTTGGCCTAAAATGACATATTATATCAAGTGCACTTAGCAGATACATACAGATAGATGATTCCATTCAAAAGTACCAGAATACACATTCTTTTCAAATGTACATGGAACACTCTCCAGGACAGATCACATGCTAGGTCACAAAACAAACCTTACTAAATCTGAGAAAACTCAAACAGTTTCAAGCATCTTTTGTGAGGACACTATGAGACTAAATGGAGAAGGCAATGGCACCCCACTCCAGTTCTCTTGCCTGGAAAATCCCATGGACGGAGGAGCCTGGTGGGCTGCTTCCATGGGGTCACAAACAGTAGGACACGACTGAGCGACTTCACTTTCACTTTTCACTTTCATGCATTGGAGAAGGAAATGGCAACCCACTCTAGTTTTCTTGGAGAATCCCAGGGATGGCAGAGCCTGGTGGGCTGCCGTCTATGGGGTTGCACAGAGTCGGACATGACTGAAGCGACTTAGCGCAGCATGAGACTAAAAAACAACTACAAGAAAAAAACTAAACACACACAAAAGGTGGAGTCTAAACAATATGCTACTAAATAAATAATAAATCACTGTGGAAATCAAACAGGAAACAGAAAAATACTTGGAGACCAATGAAAACAAAAACACAATGATCCAAAATATATGGGACATAGCAAAAGCAGTTTAAAAGAGTAGTTTACAGCAATATGAGCTTACCTCAGGAAACAAAAAAATCTCAAACAACCTAAACTATGACTAAAGGAACTAGAAAAAGAAGAATAAATAAAAGCCAACATTGATAGAAGAAGAGAAAGCATAAAGATCAGAGCAGAAATAAATGAAATAGAGACTAAAAAAATACAATGCAAAAAAAAAAAATCAATGAAACTACGAACTGAAACAAGCAACTGTATACCACAGGGAACTCTATTCAGTATTTTGTAATAACCTAAATAGGAAAATAACCTGAAAAAGAATAAATACAGGTATATATATATATAACTGAAACACTTTGCTGTATACCTGAAACCAATGCAACATTGTTATCAACTATATTTTTTTTAATATTTTAAAGAAAATTTTTTAAAGAAAAATGAGTCTAAAAAAATAGAAAAAGAAAATCAGTGAACCTAAGAGCTGATTCTTTGAAAAGACAAACAAAATTGGTAAACATTTACCCACACTCATCAAGAAAAAAAGAGAGTGCCCAAATCAATAAAATCAGAAATGGAAAAGCAGTAGCTATAGCTGACACCACAGAAAGACAAAGGCCCATAAGGCACAATTACAAACAACTATATTCCAAGAATAAAACATAAAATGTCCCAACAGTGCACCAGGAAGAAACAGAAAATAGTGAACAAATTACCAGTGATGAAATTCAATCTGTAATTTAAAAAACCTCCCCAGAGAACTGCCCTGGTAGTTCAGTTGTTAAGAATCCGCCTGCCAATGCAAAGGACACGAATTCAATCCCTGGTCCAGGAAAACTCCACATGCCACAGAACAAGCAAACCCATGCACCACAACTACTGACCCTGGGCTCTAGAGCCAGGAAGTTGTTAATACTGAGCCCACACACAACTATTGAAGCCCTGAGCAACTAACCCATCACAACTGCATGCACTAGAGCCCATTATCCATAATGAGAAGCCACCACAATAAGAAGTCCATATACAAGAAGACCCAGAGCAGCCAAAAATAAACAAATGATTAAAATGTAAAAACTGAAAAAAAAAAACCTCCAACAAGTAAAACCTCCAACATTGCCAGATAGGTTCACTGGTGAATTCTACCAAACATATAGAGAACAGCTAATACCTATCCTTCTCATACTACTCCAAAAATTTGAGAGGAAAGAATGCTTTCTAACTCATTCAATGAAGCCAGGATCACCCTGATACCAGACAAAGATATCACACAAAAAGAAAATATAGCCTAACACCATTGATGACACCATTCAATATCACAGTAATCCAAGTCTATGTGCCCTGAACCAGTAATGCTGAAGAAGCTGAATGGTTTTATGAAGACCTACAAGACCTTCTCGGAGAAGGCAATGGCACCCCACTCCAGTACTCTTGCCTGGAAAATCCCATGGACGGAGGAGCCTGATGGGCTGCAGTCCATGGGGTCGCTAGGAGTCGGACACGACTGAGCGACTTCACTTTCACTTTTCACTTTCATGCACTGGAGAAGGAAATGGCAACCCACTCCAGTGTTCTTGCCTGGAGAATCCCAGGGACGGAGGAGCCTGGTGGGCTGTCGTCTCTGGGGTCGCACAGAGTCGGACACGACTGAGGCGACTTAGCAGCAGCAGCAGCACAAGACCTTCTAAAACTAACACCCAAAAAAGATGTCCTTTTCATTACAGGGGACTGGAATGCAAAACTAGGAAGTCAAGAAACACCTGGAGTAACAGGCAAATTTGCCTTGGAGTACAGAATGAAGCAGGGCAAAGGCTAATAGAGTTTTGCCAAGAGAACTGGTCATTTTGCACTGGTCACAGCAAACACTCTCTCCCAACAACACAAGAGAAGACTCTACACATGGACATCACCAGATGGTCAACACTGAAATCAGATTGATTATATTCTTTGCAGCCAAAGATGGAGAAGCTCTATACAGTCAGCAAAAACAAGATTTGGAGCTGACTGTGGCTCAGATCATGAACTCCTTATTGCCAAATTCAGATTTAAATTGAAAAAAGGAGGGAAAACCACTACACCATTCAGGTATGACCTAAATAAAATCCCTTATGATTATACAGTGGAAGTGACAAATAGATTCAAGGGATTAGATCTGATAGAGTGCCTGAAGAATGATAGACAGGTTTGTGACACTGTACAGGAAACAGGGATCAAGACCATCCTCAAGAAAAAGAAATGCGAAGAGGCAAAATGGTTGTCTCAGGAGGCCTTACAATAGCTGTGAATAGAAAGGAAGCAAAAGGCAAAGGAAAAAAGGAAAGATATACCCATTTGAATGCAGAGTTCCAAAGAATAGCAAGGAGAGATGAGAAAGACTTGCTCAGTGATCAGTGCAAAGAAATAGAGGAAAACAATAGAATGGGAAAGTCTAGAGATCTCAAGAAAATCAGAGATACCAAGGGAACATTTCATGCAAAGATGGGTACAATAAAGGACAGAAATGGTATGGACCTAACAGATGCAGAAGATATTAAGAAGAGGTGGCAAGAATACACAGAAGAACTGTACAAAAAAGATCTTCACGACCCAGATAATCACTATGGTGTGATCACTGACCTAGAGCCAGACATCCTGGAATGTGAAGTCAAGTGGGCCTTAGGAAGCATCACTACGAACAAAGATAGTGGAGGGGATGGAATTCCAGTTGAGCCATTTCAAATCCTAAAAGATGATGCTGTGAAAGTGCTGCACTCAATATGCCAGCAAATTTGCAAAACTCAGTGGCCACAGGACTGGAAAAGGTCAGTTTTCATTCCAATCCCAAAGAAAGGCAATGCCAACGAGTGTTCAAACTACCACACAATTGCACTCATCTCACACGCTAGTAAAGTAATGCTCAAAATTCTCCAAGCCAGGCTTCAACAGTACATGAACCGTGAATTTCCAGATGTTCAAGCTGGTTTTAGAAAAGGCAGAGGAACCAGAGATCAAATTGCCAACATCCGTTGGATCATCGGAAAAACAAGAGAGTTCCAGAAAAACATCTATTTCTGCTTTATTGACTATGCCAAAGCCTTTGACTGTGGACCACAACAAACTCTGGAAAATTCTGAGAGAGATGGGAATACCAGACCACCTGATCTGCCTCTGGAGAAATGTGTATGCAGGTCAGGAAACAACAGAACTGGACATGGAACAACAGACTGGTTCCAAATAGGAAAAGGAGTACATGGAGGCTGTATACTGTTACCCTGCTTATTTAACTTACATGCAGAGTACATCATGAGAAATGCTGGGCTGGATGAAGCACAAGCTGGAATCAAGATTGCCGGGAAAAATATCAATAACCTCAGATATGCAGATAACACCACCCTTATGACAGAAAGGAGTACTGGAGTGGGTTGCCATTTCTTTCTCCAGAGGATCTTCCCGACCCAGGGATTGAACCCGGGTCTCCCTCTGGTCAGACCGTCTGAGCCACCAAGAAGCTGCAATGGGGCAGAGAACTGTTTTTTATGTGGGTGTGGGCAATGGCAACCCACTCCAGTACTCTTGCCTGGCAAATCCCATGGACGGAGGAGCCTGGTAGGCTGCAGTCCGTGGGGTCGTTGGGAGTCGGACACGACTGAGCGACTTCACTTTCACGCATTGGAGAAGGAAATGGCAACCCACTCCAGTGTTCTTGCCTGGAGAATCCCAGGGACGGGGGACCCCGGTGGGTTGCCGTCTATGGGGTCGCACAGAGTCGGACACGACTGAAGCGACTTGGCAGCAGCAGCATGACAGAAAGCGAAGAAGAACTAAAGAGCCTCTTGATGAAAGTGAAAGAGGAGAGTGAAAAGGTTGGCTTTAAACTCAACATTAAAAAAACTAAGATCATGGCATCTGGTCCCATCACTCCATGGCAAATAGATGGGGAAACAATGGAAACAGTGACAGACTTTATTTTTGCGGGGGGGTACAAATGGTGACTACAGCTATGAAATTAAAAGACGCTTGCTTCTTGGAAGAAAAGTTATGACCAACCTAGACAGCAGATTAAAAAGCAGAGACATTACTTTGCCAGCAAAGGTCCATCTGGTCAAAGCTACGGCTTTTTCAATAGTCATGTATGGATGTGAGAGTTGGACTATAAAGAAAGCTGAATGCCGAAGAACTGATGCCTTTGCACTGTGGTGTTGGAGAAGACTCTTGAGAGTCCCTTGGACTGCAAGGAGATCCAACCAGTCCATCCTAAAGGAGATCAGTCCTGAATATGCATTGGAAGGACTGATATTGAAGCTGAAAATCCAGTACCTTGGCCACCTGATGTGAAGAACTGACTCATTTGAAAAGACCCTTATGCTGGGAAAGATTGAAGGCAGGAAAAGAAGGGAACGACAGAGGATGAGATGTTGGATGGCATCACCAACTCAATGGACATGGGTTTAAGTAAGCTCTGGGAGTTGGTGATGAACAGGGAGGCCTGGTGTGCTGCAGTTCATGGGGTCACAGAGTCGGACACGACTGAGTGAATTGAACACTATTGATAGATACAGGTACAAAAATTCTCAACAAAATCATAGCAAATTGAATTTGACAGTATATTAAAAGGATTATACACACATGAGGTTTATCTCAAGGATGCAAGGATTTTTCAACATCTGCAAATCCATCAGTGTGATACACAACATCAACAAACTGAAAATCATAAAAACCATATGATCATCTCAATACACTTGAGATGTATGTATGTACATACTTAAGATGTACTCAATACCTACCTGTCAAAAGGAAAAGCTTTTGACAAAATTCAATACCTATTTATGATTTAAAAAAAAAAAAACCTCCTTAAAGTGGGCATAGAGGAAACATACCTCAACATAATAAAGGCCATATATGACAACTTACAGACAGCATCATACTCAATGGGGAAAAGCTAAAAGCACTTCCTCCAAAATCAGAAACATGACAAGGATATCTACTCTCATCACTTTAATTCAACAGAATTTTGGAGAAGAAAAGGAAATAAAAGGAATCCAAAGTGGAAAGAAATTGTCACTTTCTGCAGATGAAATGATACTATTTATACATAAAGCTACTAGAGCTCATAATGAATTTGGTAAAGTTGCAGGATACAAAATTAATACACAAAAATCCATTATATTTCTATATACTAAAACCAAAAGATCATAAAGAAAAATCAACGAAACCTCACTTACTATCATGGCAAAAAGAATAAAGTATCAAGGAATAAACCTACCTAAGGAGACAAAAGACCTGTACTCCAAAAACTGTAAAATGCTGATGAAAGAAATCAAAGACGGCACAAACAGATGGAACGATATTCTTCTATGTTCTTGGATTAGAAGAATCAATGGTGCCAAAATGACTATACTACCCAAGGCCATCTACAGAGTCAATACAATCCCTATCAAATCACCACAGAACTAAAACCAAAAACTTTTTAATTTCTATAAAGACACAAAAGACTCCAAATAGCCAAAGCAATATTGAGAAAGAAAAAATGGAGCTGGAGAAATTGGGTCCAATGACTTCACTCATCAAAACTGTGTGGTACTGGCACAAAAACAGACACAGATTAATGGGACAGGACAGAAAGCCCGTGAATGAACCCGTGCACCTATGGCCAATTAATCTATGACAAGGAACACAAGACTATACAGTGGAGAAAAGACAATCTCTTCAATAAACGATGCTAGGAAAACTGGACAGCTATGTGTAAAAACTAATTCATGGATCACAGCCTCGTCATGGTGAAGGGGCTTCCATAACTCAATGCAGCTATGAGCCATGCTGTGCAGGGCCACCTAAGATGAACAGGCCGCACTGAAGACTTCTTATAAAACGTGGTCTTCTGGAGGAGTAAATAGCAAAGCACTCCAGCAGTCTTGCTGCGAGAACTCCATGAACATTATGAAAAGGCAAAAGGATATGACACTGGAAGATGAGCCCCCAGGTCAACTGGGTCCGATATGCTACTGGGGAAGAGTGGAGGACAATTACTAATTGCTCCAGAAAGAATGAAGCAGCTGGGCCAAAGCGGAAATGATGCTCAGTTGTGGATGTGTCTGGTGGTAAAAGTAAAGTCTGATGCTGTAAAGAACAATATTGTATAAGAAGCTGGAATATTAGGGGTCCATGAATCAAAGTAAGTTGGACATAGTCAAGCAGGAGATGGAAAGAATGAACATCAACATCTTAGGAATCAGTGAACTAAAATGGACAGGAATGGGCGAATTTAATTCAGATGGACCATAATAACTACTACTGTTGGCAAGAATCTCTGAGAAGAAATGGAGTAGCCCTCATAGTCAATTAGAGCCTGAAATGCAGCCCTTGGGTGCAGCCTCAAAAATGACAGTATCTTTGTTCATGTCTAAGGCAAACCAGAGAAGGCAATGGCAACCCACTCCCATACTCTTGCCTGGAAAATCCCATGGACAGAGGAGTCTGGTGGGCTGCAGTCCATGGGGTCGCTAAGAGTCAGACACGACTGAGCGACTTCACTTTTGCTTTTCACTTTCATCCATTGGAGAAGGAAATGGCAAGCCACTCCAGTGTTCTTGCCTGGAGAATCCCAGGGACCAGGGAGCCTGGTAGGCTGTCATCTATGGGGTCGCACAGAGTCGGACACGACTGAAGTGACTTAGCAGCAGCAGCAGCAAGGCAAACCATTCAACATCACAGTAATCCAAGTCTATACACCAACCACTAATGATAAAGAAGCTGAAGTTGACTAGTTCTATAAAGATCACAACAGCTTCTAGAACTAACACCAAAAAAGAATGTCCTTTTCATCATTGGGATTAGAATGCAAAAGTAAGAGGCCATGAGATATCTGCAATAACAGGCAAGATTGGCCTTTGAGTACAAAATGAAGCAGGGCAAAGGCTAACAGAATTTTGTCAAGAGAACACACTGGTCGTAGCAAATACCCTTTCCCAACAACCCAAGAGAGGACTCTCTACACATGGACATCACCAGATTTTTAATACCAAAATCAGATTGATTATATTCTTTGCAGTCGAAGATGGAGAAGCTCTATACAGTCAGCAAAAGTAAGACCTGGAGCTGACTGGGGCTCAAATCATGAGCTCCTTATTGCAAAATTCAGGCTTAAATTGAAGAAAGTAAGGAAAATCACTAGACCATTCAAGTATGACCTAAATCAAACACCTTATGATTATACAGTGGAGGTGACAAATAGCTTTAAGGGATCAGATCTGGTAGAGAGAGTGCCTGAACTATGGACAGAGGTTCGTAACACTGTACAGGAGGCAATGACAAAGACCATCCCAAAGAAAAACAAGAGCAAGAAGGCAAACTGGTTGTCTGAGGAGGCTTTACAAATAGCTGAGGAAGAAGAGAAGAAGAGAAGTGAAAAGCAGGGGAGAAAGGGAAAGATATATCCAACTGAATGTAGAGTTCCAGACAGCAAGGAGAGATAAGAAGGTCTTCTTGAATGAACAATGTGAAGAAATATAGGAAAACAATAGGATGGGAAAAACGAGAGACCTCTTCAGGTCAACATATCAAGTGAACACTTCATGCAAGGATGAGCATGATAAAGGACAAAAACAGTAAGAAGCAGCAGAAGAGATTAAGAAGAGGTGGCAAGAATACACAGAAGAACTATACAAAAAAGCCTTAATGACCAGGATAACCATGATGGTGTGCTCACCCACCTAGAGCCAGACATCCTGGTGTGTGAAGTTAGGTGGGCCTTAGGAAGCATTACTATGAACAAAGTTAGATAGAATTCCAACTGAGCTACTTAAAATATTAAAAGATGATGCTCTTAAAGTGCTGCACTCAGTATGCCAGCAAATTTGGAAAACTCAGTAGTGGACACAGGACTGGAAAAGGTTAGTTTTGATTCCAATCCCAAAGAACGGCAATGCCAAAGAATGTTCAAACTACAGCACAACTGCACTCATTTCATGTGCTAATAGGTTATACTCAAAATCCTTCAAGCTAGGCTTCAGCAGTACATGACCCTAGAACTTCCAGACATACAAGCTGAGTTTAGAAAATGCTGAGGAACCAGAGATCAAATTGCCAACATTCACTGGATTATAGAAAAAGAGAATTCCAGAAAAACATCTGCTTCACTGACTACATTAAAGCCTTTGATTCTGTGGATCACAACAAACTGTGAAAAATTCTTGAAGAGATGGGAATACCCAGACCACCTCACCTGTCTCCTAAGAAATCTGTACATGGGTCAAGAATCGACAGTTAGAACTGGACATGGAATAAATGACTAGTTCAAAACTAGGAAAAAAGTAAGACAAGGTTGTATATTGTCATTCTGATTATTTAACTTATATGCAGAATACATCGTACAAAATGCCAGACTGGATGAATCACAAGCTGGAATTAAGATTACTGGGAAAAACATCAACAACTTCAGGTATGTCGACACTGCCATTCTAATGGCAGAAAGTGAAGAGGAACTAAAGAGCCTCTAGATGAAGGTAAAAGAGGAGACTGAAGAAGCTGGCTTGAAACTCAACATTCAGAAAACTAAGATCATGTTATTTGGTCCCATCACTTCATGGCAAACAGAAAGGGAAGAAGTGAAAGCAGAGACAGATCTTGTTTTCTTGGGTGCCAAAATCACTGCAGATGGTGACTACAGCCATGAAATTAAGACACTTGCTCCTTGGAAGGAAAGTTATGACAAACCTAGAGAGTATATTAAAAGCAGAGATATCATTTTTCCAACAAAGCTCTGTGTAGTCAAAGCTGCACCAAAGAACTGATGCTTTTGAACTGTGCTGCTGGAGAAGACTTTAGAGAGTCCCTTGGACTACAAGGAGATCAAACCAGTCCATCCTAAAGGAAATCAACACTGACTATCCATTGGAAGGACTGATGCTGAAGCTCCAATACTTTGGCCACATGATGCAAAGAGCCGACTCATTGGAAAACACTCTGATGCTGGGAAAGACTGAAGGCAAAGGGAGAGAGGCAGCAGAGGATGAGATGGTTAGATAGCATCACCAACTCAATGGACATGAATTTGAGCAAACTCTGGGAGATACTGGAAGACAGAGGAGGCTGACATGTGCAATCCATTGGGTCACAAAGAATCGGGCACCACTTAGCAACTGAACAACAACACACACAAAAATTAGAACACTCTTTAACACCATACACAAAAACAAACTCAAAATGGATTAGGGACCTAACTGTAAGATCAGATATTATAAAACTCTGAGAGGAAAACAAAGGCAGAACACTCTCTTGACATAAATTGCAGCAGTATCTTTTTTGATCTGTCTCACAGAATAATGGAAATAAAAACAAAAACAAAGACCTGCTCAAACTCAAAAGCTTTTGGACAGCAAAGATAACCATAAACAAAACAAAAAGACAACCCACAGAATGGTAAGAAAATATTTGCAAACTACGCGACTGACAAGGGATTAGTATCCAAATCTTACAAACAGCTCATGTGGAATAATTAAAAAAACACACACACACACTATCTAAAAATAGGCAGAAGACCTAAACAGACATTTCTCCAAAGACATACAGACCACCAAGAGGCACATGAAAAGATGTTTAACATCGCTGATTATTAGAGAAATGCAAATCACATCTACCATATCACCTCACACCAGTCAGAATGACCATCATCCAAAAATCTACAAACAATAAATGCTAGAGAGAGTGTGGAAAGAAGGGACGCCTTCTACACGGCTGGTAGGAATGTAAACCAGTACAGTCACTCTGGAGAACAGTATGAAGCTTCCTTAGAAACTAAACACAGAGCTCTCATATGCCTCTCCTACAATCCAACTTTCACACATACACCCGGCGAAAAACATGGTCCAAAACAGTACACGCACCCCAGCGTTCACCGCAGCACTGTTTACAACAGCCAAGACATGGAAGCAACCTAAACGTCCATTGACAGGGATGAATAAAGAAGATGTGGCACATATACACAATGGAGTGTTAATCGTTAAAAAGAATGCAATAATGCTATTTGCAACAACATGGATGGACCGAGACAGTGTTACACTGAGTGAAGTCAGAGAGAGGAAAAGATATCGTATGACATCCCTAATATGTGGACTATAAAAGAAAATGATACAAATGAGCTTACAACACACAAAGAAACTCCCAGACTTAGAGAACAACTTATGGTTGTGGGGCAGGGGCAGGAGGGACAGTTAGGGAGTCTGAGATGGACATGTGCACACTGCTATATATAAATTTATATTAAAAAATAAAAATAAAATGGATAAGCAACAAGGCCTTGCTGCATAGCACGTGGAGCTCTGCTCAGTGTTCTACAGCAGCCTGGATGGCGGGGGGAGGGGGGGGGGGGGGGATTCGAGGGAAAACGGGTACTTGTATAACTCTGCTCAGTGTTCTACAGCAGCCTGGATGGCGGGGGGATTCGAGGGAAAACGGGTACTTGTATAACTCTGCTCAGTGTTCTACGGCAGCCTGGATGGGGGGATTCGAGGGAAAACGGGTACTTGTATAACTGCTCAGTGTTCTACGGCAGCCTGGATGGGAGGGGGTTCGAGGGAAAACGGGTACTTGTATAACTCTGCTCAGTGTTCTACGGCAGCCTGGATGGGAGGGGGTTCGAGGGAAAACGGATACTTGTATAACTCTGCTCAGTGTTCTACGGCAGCCTGGATGGGAGGGGATTCGAGGGAAAACGGGTACTTGTATAACTCTGCTCAGTGTTCTACAGCAGCCTGGATGGGGGGGATTCGAGGGAAAATGGGTACTTGTATAACTCTGCTCAGTGTTCTACGGCAGCCTGGATGGGAGGGGGTTCGAGGGAAAACGGATACTTGTGTATGTATGGCTAGGTCCCTTCACTGTTCATCTGAAACCATCACAATATTGTTAATCTACTATATCCCAGCACAAAATAAAAAGTTCAAAAAAAAAAAAAAAGGAAAAAGATGTGGTATATACATAAGGAACATTACTCAATTATGGAAAAGAATGAAATAATGCCATGTGCAACAAAATGGATACACCGAGTGACTGTCATACTGAGTGAAGTTAGATAAAGACATATATCATATAATATCACTTACATGCAGAATCTTTAAAAAAAAAAAAAAAGCCTGATACAAATTAAATTATTTACAAAATGGAAACAGACTCACAGACTTAAAGAATGAATTTACAGTTACCAGGGGTGAAAAATGAGGGGGAGGAATAGTTAGGGAGTTTGGGATTGACATGTACACACTGCTATGTTTAAAGTGGATATTCAACAAGGACCTACAATATAGCACAGGGAACTCTGACAATATTATGTAACAACACAAATGGGAAAAAGAATTTTAAAGAATAGACACATGTGTAACTGAATCACTTTCCTGTACATCTAAACTAACACATATACATAAGAACTATTGTGACTCTAAACACTAATAACCAAATATTAGAAAGTGAAATTAAGAAATCAGTCCTATTTACAATTTACAATTGCACCAAAATGAATAAATATAAATTTAACCAAGGAGGTAAAAACCCTGTACACTGAAAAGTGTAAGACACCAATAAAAGAAATTGAAAACATAAATAAAAAGATATTCATGCTCAAGGATTGAAAGAATTAATATTTCTTTTTAGAATAAATATTTTTAAATGTCCATACTACTCAAACAAATCTACAGACTCAGTGCAGTCCAGATCAAAATTCCAATGATATTTTTCACAAAAATAAAACAATTTTAAAATTTGTAAGGAAGCACAAAAATCCCAGGTAGCCAAAACTATCTTAAGAAAGAAGAAAAAAGCTAGAGGCATCATGCACCCTGGTTTCAAACTACATTACAGAGTTAGAGTAATCAAAACAGTATGGCTGGGGAGGGGGAAGATACATAGACCAATGAAACCTATACCTATAGAGTGCCCAGAAATAAAACCATACATGTATAGTCAATTAACATACAACAAAGGAGCCAAGAGAATACAATGAGGGAAGGATAGTCTCTTTAATAAATGGTGCTGGGGAAACTGGACAGCTACATACAAAAGAATGAAACCGGACTACTGTTTCATACTATACACAAAAATTAACTCAAAGTGGATTAAACTGAATGTAAAACCTTAAACCATAAAAATTCTAGAAGAAAACAGGTCATAAGTATCCTGACATCAGTCTTGGCTATGATTTTCTAGATTTGACACCAAAATCAAAGGCAATAAAAACAATAATAAACAAATGGAACTATATCAAATTAAACAGTTTCTGCACAGCAAAGGAAACCATCAACAAAATGGCAACCTAACAAATAGGAGAAAATATTTGCAAATTTATTTATATAAACAAACAGCACACACACACACAAAAGCAATATGACCTGAAAATGGGCAGGGGATCTGAGGAGATATTTTTCCAGAGAAGATATACACATGGCCAACAGTTACTGAGAAAGCGGTCAGCAACATTAATCATCAGGGAAATGCAAATTAAAATCAAAGAGAGATCCCCTCACATCTATTAAAATGGCTATTATCAAAGTTTAAAAAGTATGAAATAACAAATGTTAGCAAAGATGTGGAGAAAAAGAAAGACCCTTGTGCACTGCCGATGGAATTGTAATTTGGTCCAGCCACTATGGTAAACAGTATGGAGTTTCTTCAAATAGAATAGAACTATCATATGACCCACCTTCTGGATATCTATCCAAAGGAAATGAAATCACTTTCTAGAAAAGAAATGTGCATGCCCATGTTCACTGCAGCATTGTTTACAATAGCCAAACATGGAAACAGAGTTAAGTGTCCACTGATGAATGAATAATGGGAATATGATATGTATGGACATAAGTGTGTGTGTGCATACATGGTAGAATGCTAATTCTAAAAAAGAAACCCTGTCATTTACATCTACGTAAATGGACCTTAGAGTTATTATGCTCAGTAAGTCCAAGAAAGACAAATACTGTATAATATCACTTACATGTGGAAACGCAAAAGCTGAATTCGTAGATACAGAGAACACACAGGTGATTGCAAGAGGTGGGGGTGGGGAGTCGACAAAATGGGGGAAGAGGGTCAAAAGGTAAAAACTTCCAGTTATGAAATAAACAAATCCTGGGGATATAAAGCAAAGCAACGGTGACTGTAGCTAACTATAGCATACTGGGCACAATAAAGGAAGCAATAAACAAGAAGAAGAATGGGAGAAAGTATTTTCAAACAAAGCAACCAACAAGGGATTAATCTCCAAAATAAACAAATAGCTCATGCAGCTTGATGTAAAAAAAAAAAATCTAAAAATGGGTAGAAGACCTAAATAAGACATTTCTTCAAAGAAGACATACAGATGCCCCAAAAGCACATGAAAAGATGCTCAAAATCACTAATTACAAGAGAAATGCAAATCAAAACTACAATGAGGTATCACCTCACACCAATCAGAATGTCCATCATCAAAAAGTCTACAAACAATAAATTCTGGAGAGGGTATGGAGAAAAGGGAACCCTCCTACACTGTTGGTGGGAAGGTAAATTGGTACAACTATTATGGAGAACAGTAGAGATGTTCCTCATAAAAAACTAAAAATAGAACTACCATATGATCCAGCAATCCCACTCCTGGGCACACCTCTGCAGAAAACTCTAATTCAAAAAGATACAATCACTCCCATGTTCATTGCAGTGCTATTTACAATGGCCAAGACATGGAAGCAGTCTAAATGTCCATCAATAGATAAATGGATAAGGAAAAGGTGGTACTCTCATCTGGAATGACTCTGGCCTGACTCCAGAAAAAAAAAGGTGTGATACCTATATACAATGGAACATTACTTAGTCATTTAAAAAAAGAATGAAATAATGCCACTACGATGAAAGTGAAAGTGGAGAGTGAAAAGGTTGGCTTAAAGCTCAACATTCAGAAAACGAAGATCATGGCATCTGGTCCCATCACTGCATGGGAAATAGATGGGGAAACAGTGGAAACAGTGTCAGACTTTGTTTTTCTGGGCTCCAAAATTCACTGCAGATGGTGAATGCAGCCATGAAATTAAAAGACGCTTGCTCCTTGGAAGGAAAGTTATGACCAACCTAGATAGCATATTCAAAAGCAGAGACATTACTTTACCAACAAAGGTTCGCCTAGTCAAGGCTATGGTCTTTCCTGTGGTCATGTATGGATGTGAGAGCTGGACTGTGAAGAAGGCTGAGCGCCGAAGAATTGATGCTTTTGAACTGTGGTGTTGGAGAAGACTCTTGAGAGTCCCTTGGACTGCAAGGAGATCCAACCAGTCCATTCTGCAGGAGATCAATCCTGGGATTTCTTTGGAAGGAATGATGCTAAAGCTGAAACTCCAGTACTTTGGCCACCTCATGCGAAGAGTTGACTCATTGGAGAAGACTCTGATGCTGGGAGGGGTTGAGGGCAGGAGGAGAAGGGGACGACAGAGGATGAGATGGCTGGATGGCATCACTGACTCGATGGATGTGAGTCTGAGCGACCTCCGGGAGTTGGTGATGGACAGGGAGGCCTGGCGTGCTGCGGTTCATGGGGTCGCAAAGAGTCGGACACGACTGAGCGACTGATCTGATCTGATCTGATCTGATAACATGGATGGATCTAGAGATTATCATACTAAGTGAAGTAAGTCAAAGACAAGTGGAATCGCTTATATGTGGAATCTAAAAAAATGACACAAATGAACTTATTTATAAAACAGAAATAGGATCATGAAGGTAGAAACAAACTTATGGTTAACCATGGCTGGGAGGAGGGATAAATTGGGAGACTGAGATTGATATATACACACTACTATTGTATAATAGATAATAAGGACCTACTGTATAGCACAGAGAACTCTACTAAATATTCAGTAATGACTTATATGCGAAAATAATCTAAAAAAGAGTGGATATATGTATAACTGATTCACGTTGCTGTATACCAGCCTAACACAACACTGTTGTAGATCAACTACACTCCCCCCAAAATTAAAAAGAAAACAAGTGTACTGAATACTTGAAAGAGTACATCATGAGAAACACTGGGCTGGAAGAAGCACAAGCTGGAATCAAGATTGCCAGGAGAAACATCAATAACCTCAGATATGCAGATGACACCACCCTTATGCCAGAAAGTGAAGAGGAACTAAAAAGCCTCTTGATGAAAGTGAAAGAGGAGAGTGAAAAAGTTGGCTTAAAGCTCAACATTCAGAAAACTAAGATCATGGCATCTGGTCCCATCACTTCATGGCAAATAGGTGGGGAAACAGTGTCAGACTTTATTTTTTGGGGCTCCAAAATCACTGCAGATGGTGATTGAAGCCATAAAATTAAAAGACACTTACTCCTTGGAAGGAAAGTTATGACCAACCTAGACAGCATATTCAAAAACAGAGACATTACTTTGCCAACTAAGGTCCGTCTAGTCAAGGCTATAGTTTTTCCAGTGGTCATGTATGGATGTGAGAGTTGGACTATAAAGAAAGCTGAGTGCCGAAGAATTGATGCTTTTGAACCGTGGTGCTGGAGAAGACTCTTGCATGTCCCTTGGACTGCAAGGAGATCCAACCAGTCCATCCTAAAGGAGACCAGTCCTGGGTGTTCATTGGAAGGACTGATGCTGAGGCTGAAACTCCAATACTTCAGCCACCTCATGCGAAGAGTTGACTCATTGGAAAAGACCCTGATGCTGGGAGGGATTGGGGGCAGGAGGAGAAGGGGACGACAGAGGATGAGATGGTTGGATGGTATCATCAACCTGACGGACATGGGTTTGGGTAGACTCCGGGAGTTGGTGAAGGACAGGGAGGCCTGGCGTGCTGCAATTCATGGGGTCACAAAGAGTCAGACATGACTGAGGGACCAAACTGAACTGAAGAGAATAAATCTTAATAGTTCTCATCACAAGAAAAAAATATGTAACTGTGTGGAGATAGATGTTAACTAAACCTACTGTGGTAATCATTTCACAGTATATACACATATCAAATCATTTTGTTGTACACCAAAAACTAATACAATGTTAAATGGCAGTGATGTCTCAATATCAATTAATCAGAGTGCATTATTTATGTTCATTTATAGGTGTACATAGGAGAAGGCAATGGCACCCCACTCCAGCACTCTTGCCTGGAAAATCCCATGGACGGAGGAGCCTGGTGGGCTGCAGTCCATAGGGTCACAAAGAGTAGGACATGACTGAGCGACTTCACTTTCACTTTTCACTTTCATGCATTGGAGAAGGAAATGGCAACCCACTCCAGTGTTCTTGCCTGGAGAATCCCAGGGACGGGGGAGCCTGGTGGGCTGCCGTCTATGGGGTCGCACAGAGTCGGACACTACTGAAGCGACTTAGCAGCAGCAGCAGCATAGGTATATATAAGATCCCCTGGAGAAGGGAACACCTACCAACTACAGTATTCTGGCCTGCAGAATTTCATGGACAGAGGAGCCTGGCAGGCTACGGTCCATGGGATCATAAAGAGTCAGACATGACTGAGCGATTTTCACTCACACTCACACACACAGGTATACAGAGGGCTTCCTGATGGCTCAAACAGTAAAGAATCTGCTTGCAATGCAGGAGACGCTAGAGCCTTGGGTTCAATCCCTGGGTCAGGATGATCCCCTGGAAGAGGAAATGGCAAACCCACTCCAGTATTCTTGCCTGGAGAATTCCACGGCCAAAGGCGCCTCACAGGCTACAGCCCATGGAGTCACAAAGAGTCAGACACAATTGAAGCGACTGAGCATACATGCACAGGAATATACATAAACACATTTTTATGTTTGCACAGATAAAATCTCTAGCAAGCGCACAAATATAATAAGAATGGTTGTTTTAACGGATCAAGGGTAAATAACATTTTTAAATGTACCTCTGTACTGTTTGATTTTATTACTATGCACACATATGACCTGTTTGCTCTTGGTGCTTCTCACTCTTTTGTTGCTGGTGGGCTCCAGTCATGTCAGCTGCTTGGTCAGGTCCAAGGAAGTCTGTCCTTCGCCTGGTGCCTGAGCAGAGAGCTCACCAGGCCTGGTGTGGCTCCAGTCACACATATTCTTACTGACTTACCAGGACAAATAAGTGTCCTGTGAACCATAACCCCATTAGCTTAGTTAGGGTGCCCCACCTGGCCTTCCCGGCCACAACAGTTATGGGGAAAAAAAAAACAAACCTCATTATTTCCCTTTTGTACATGGTCACTTTTCTAAACTAATGAACATTATTTTCTTATTAAAATTCCCCACTGTGGTTGCTTTTTCTTTGGCTGTGTGGTTTGGGAATAATAATAATAATAGTAGCAAACATTCGTTGTGTGCTTAACTGTGTTCATTTGCTAGGGTTGCCATAAAAACATATCATAACTGAGGTGGTTTAAACAAAAGGGATCCTTCCCATTATTCTGGAGGTGCTGAGATCAAGGCACTGGGAGGGCTGCTTTGCTAGGTGGCCTCTCCGTGGCTTGTAGGTGGCTATCTTCTGTGTCTTCATCTGATCTTGCCTCTGTCTCTTCTTCTGATAAAGACACCTGTCATATTGGATTAGCATACACCCTAATAAACTCATTTAAGTTTAAATGCCTCTCTAAAAGCCCTGTCTCCAGTCACAATCTAGGATACTGGGGGGTGGCGGGGGGCGTGTCAGACTTCAACATCTGCTTGCCTATGATTGCAACCCAAGGTACAAGAATAAGCAATGCAGCCCAGGTAATAGGCAGCAGAGTCAGAATTTGAATCCAGGCTCCAGATCATATGACTCTTCAGCACTATACGGCACATGAATTTTTTTTTCATGTATTCTTCTGGATCCATTAAAGTTTCCCAAAGGAGAGAGAATTAAATGGCTGCTATAGTAAACCAACAGAAAAATTCTGCTCTTCCAACAACAACAACAAAATTGCACTCTCCAAACAATGATCATTTCCAGTGGAAGGTACCAGAGGGATCCTGCCAGCCCTCAAGTGTGTCCTTGTGAACCACAGTCTTTAACCCCATCTTTCCAGCCCAGGGAACCCTTAGGAGCGGGTGGTGTGGTCATTCGGCCTACTCTCATGCCTCGCCAAGTTCATGGAAGATGAAATGGGTGTGCAAGGATCAACCAAGCCCCTGCTTCCTCATGAAAGCATTAGGGACCACGTGACGACCGGCATTGGACGTCACAGTCAGTTATGCTTGAAATCCCATCTGGCCCAATGCCGAGGCTTCTAGAGGTTTTTGTTTATGATGAGCCAGAAAAGGCCAAGCTTTGCCCACAGTCCCCGGCACGAGGCAAAGGTACAGAGGATCCCCGTGCAGAGTGAAGTGCACAGCTGTAAACTAGGCCACTGAAAGCAGAGCCAGTAGGGGTCATATAAGGACACCCAGAATGTCACCTACAACTGCTCCCACAAGACAACGGAGAACGTGGTCATTTAGTTTCTCTCAGCTTAAACGTCCCACTTTAAAAAAATATCCTTTTCTAAGACCCTCATAAAGGATGAAAGGGATAAGGAAGTTGCTATACACCTGAATCACAATCCAAGTTTCAAGTATTTAACCAAACCATCACCACAGTGTTTATTTAACTTATATGCAGAGTACATCATGAGAAATGCTGGACTGGAAGAAACACAAGTTGGAATCAAGATTGCCGGGAGAAATATCAATAACCTCAGATATGCAGATGACACCACTCTTATGGCAGAAAGTGAAGAGGGGCTAAAAAGCCTCTTGATGAAAGTGAAAGTGGAGAGTGAAAAGGTTGGCTTAAAGCTCAACATTCAGAAAACGAAGATCATGGCATCTTGCCCCATCACTGCATGGGAAATAGATGGGGAAACAGTGGAAACAGTGTCAGACTTTCTTTTTCTGGGCTCCAAAATCACTGCAGATGGTGACTGCAGCCATGAAATTAAAAGACGCTTACTCCTTGGAAGGAAAGTTATGACCAACCTAGATAGCATATTCAAAAGCAGAGACATTACTTTACCAACAAAGGTTCGCCTAGTCAAGGCTATGGTCTTTCCTGTGGTCATGTATGGATGTGAGAGCTGGACTGTGAGGAAGGCTGAACGCCGAAGAATTGATGCTTTTGAACTGTGGTGTTGGAGAAGACTCTTGAGAGTCCCTTGGACTGCAAGAAGATCCAACCAGTCCATTCTGAAGGAGATCAATCCTGGAATTTCTTTAGAAGGAATGATGCTAAAGCTGAAACTGCAGTATTTTGGCCACCTCATGCGAAGAGTTGACTCATTGGAGAAGACTCTGATGCTGGGAGGGATTGGGGGCAGGAGGAGAAGGGGACGACAGAGGATGAGATGGCTGGATGGCATCACTGACTCGATGGATGCGAGTCTGAGTGACCTCTGGGAGCTGGTGATGGACAGGGAGGCCTGGCGTGCTGCGGTTCATGGGGTCGCAAAGAGTCGGACACGACTGAGCGACTGATCTGATCTGATCTGATCTGATCACCTGCTGGGCCCTGTACAGAAGGAAGCAAGCAGCGGTAGCCCAGCTGCTGCCTGATGTGCAATTTGAAAATCTCCTTTCCATTCTAAAACAGAGATATCCCTGCCATCCTCTTAATTAGGGAAGCATTAATATCATTCAAGCAAAACATTAAAATTTGCAGCTCCGTCTAGTCATGGCTATGGTTTTTCCTGTGGTCATGTATGGATGCGAGAGTTGGACTGTGAAGAAAGCTGAGCACCAAAGAATTGATGCTTTTGAACTGTGGTGTTGGAGAAGACTCTTGAGAGTCCCTTGGACTGCAAGGAGATCCAACGAGTCCATTGAAAAGGAGATTAGTCCTGGGTGTTCTTTGGAAGGAATGATGCTAAAGCTGAAACTCCAGTACTTTGGCCACCTCATGCGAAGGGTTGACTCATTGGAAAAGACTCTGATGCTGGGAGGGATTGGGGGCAGGAAGAGAAGGGGACAACAGAGGATGAGATGGCTGGATGGCATCACTGACTCGATGGACATGAGTTTAAGTGAACTCCGGGAGTTGGTGATGGACAGGGGAGGCCTGGCGTGCTGCGATTCATGGTGTTGCAAAGAGTCGGACGTGACTGAGCGATTGAACTGAACTGAATAGCTTCTTTGGTGGACTTGTAAGGTTAGCAATTATGTCATAAACTTAAGAGGAGCTGAAGGGCCAAAAATGTTAGATGTCATCAGAGATTCTAGATGTCATTTCTAAAATATCCATATGAAATAAAAATAAAATACTATTCCCATTTTAGGAACCAATACACTATCACACACATTTTGGAGCACTCATAATCTAAACTCTAGAAATATTCTTGACTAATTTCTGGAGAGATACCAAACTCATTTTTAAAAATCCATGAAGTAAGACACAATTTTTATCTTTAACCAGTATCAGTGTTTATTTACATCAATATTTTACTAAAACAAGCTTTTACATTGTGCAAAGTCATATAAACAGTGAACAGGCTTAAATCCAAATGTAATAAATCTACAAGTTTACCACTCCTCCTCCATTAAGCCCCCCAAAAGTGACTAGCAAAAACCTGTCTAGAAAGGAAACTTCCAAAAGAGCTGGGTTTGGTTTCTGAGGGGACAGAATTTCAACCAGTATTGATTACTCCCTTTAACTGACCAAGCAGCAGCGGCAATAACACGAAATATGAGAGCTCTTCCCTTCAATTTCTCCTTCAGAGAAAGTACACAGGATTTCAAGCATCCATAAAAGAAACATGATGTAACCAAGCTGTAAATCACCCTTTAAAAACCACTGCAACAAGTTCAGAAGTTTCAGTTCTCTGCATTGATAAAAGCAGCAGTTCTCAACCTCTACTGCACATTACTTTAGGGGGTACTTTCAAAAATATCAACATTCAGGCCCCACTTCACACCAATTAAATTCTTATTTAAGTGAAAAGGCTGGCATCAGTAGACTTGGAACACTGGAGAAGGCATTGGCACCCCACTCCAGTACTCTTGCCTGGAAGATCCCATGGATGGAGGAGCCTGGTGAGCTACAGTCCATGGGATTGCTAGGAGTCAGACACGACTGGGCGACTTCACTGTCACTTTTCACTTTCATACATTGGAGAAGGAAATGGCAACCCACTCCAGTGTTCTTGCCTGGAGAATCCCAGGGACAGGCAAGCCTGGTGGGCTGCCGTCTATGGGGTCGCACAGAGTTGGACACGACTGAAGCGACTTAGCAGCAGCAGCAGCAGCTGATTCTAACAGCAGTTATGGTTAAAAAAAACACTGGAGCAAAATGGCCAATCTCTTGGCCAAGGGAACAAGAATATATGCTGCAATTATGTTTTTCCTTTAGGCTGTTTTTCCTCCTGGAGTTTATGGGTTTGGGAGGGTGTAAAAGCAAAATGTCACTTTGCCCTGCTTCTGTACCCTTATCACAGTCTGCAGACACTCCCTCTGCCCCTCACCAAGATAAAACCAAAGTAACAGGGTCACCTAACTGGCTCTGATCTCAGAAACAATAAAACCACGAACATTTCCCATAAGCCTGGACTCCCTAACAAAGCAATTCTATCCCTGGCTTTTGCTGCACTGGCATCTGAAGACTTGTCACAGTCTCTATGAATATGTCACGACCTCCTATGAATATGTGCGGGCTTCCCTGATGGCTCAGTTGGTAAAGAATCTGCCTGCAATGGAGGAGACTCCGGTTCAATTCCTGGGTTGGGAAGATTCCCTGGAGAAGGGAAAGGTTACCTACTCCAGTATTCTGGCCTGGAGAATTCCACGGACTGTATAGTCCATGGGGTCACAAAGACTCGGACACGACTGAGCGACTTTCACTTCACTTTCTGTGAATATGATAAACATGTGGGAGAGTTACTGCTTTTCCATTATGAACAGACTAACACAAACTTGGAAACTTTGGTACATGTTGCTTTTCTCCTTAAATAATTGTGTTTCTACTTAGCAAGCCAGTCCTTCTCTTTGAGGTAAACTTTTCCTTTCCTAAATGCTTCTGTCTCTGAGCTTATCCTCACTAAGAGTAAAGGCCCAAAGAGTATGTGGACCCAGAACCCGGTAATCCCCACCTAAGGAAAGAAACTTCTCAAGTGAATGAGAACCAGCTCAGTTAACCCATAGGTGTTTGAAGGTGTGACCCAAGATTCCAGTTCAACCAGAAATGTGTCCTTTGGCTCCTCTGAACAACTCCCGAGGTGTCAGAGTCCCCTGCTGCCGCTTTCTGCAGCAGGTTTTCACTATATTAACCTCAGCTGCACTGTGCTAAATCATTTTTATAAAGCTCTAAATCAAGAATCACTCCAGAGATTACATGTAGAAATACTGGAAATGAACAGACATAAACGTACACCAAGGAAACAAGAGCCTGGCTCTTGTCAATACTGACTTTTCCGGAACTGGTAAAACCCTTTACAATAGGTTTACTGATGCTTCAGCTAACAAAGACTGTCATGGCAAATCTTACTTGAAATAGTAAAGCATAAGCTCGATGCCAGCAAGGATCCCACCTGGCCTGTCCTCTGCTATATTCCCGCAGATTACTGAGCACAGTAAATGCTCAGCACACGCGTGCTTAGTCACTTCAGTCATGTCCGACTCTTTGTGACCCTATGGACCACAGCCCACCAGGCTCCTCTATCCAAGGGATTCTCCAGGCAAGAATACTAGAATGGGTTGCCGTGCCCTCCTCCAGGGAATCTTCCCAACCCAGGGATCTGACCTGCATCTCTTACATCTCCTTCATCGGCAAGCAGGCTTATCATCACTAGCGCCACCTGGGAAGCCCAAATGCTCAGAGGATACCTGCTAAATAAAATGTTGAGACTTGGAAATTTTTCTGGTTCACAGAGATTAGAGCTTTAATAAGATCTCTTGCAAACTGGGAATCCTCTTTTCTCTCTCTTAAGTACACATGCTACCCTATTAAGAGAGAGCTTTTGTCCTTGACAGAAATCATACAGTTCACTACTAACCTTGTCTAATAAGCTCCTCAAAAAAGATCTACCACTGGGTGTGACTGTTTTTCCAATTTTGATTCAAAACATGAACCAGACCATCTCCCTAGAGCCTGACAATTTGTATCCCATTCGGGCATCTGCTAGCAAATTTCCAATAAACCCAGTACTACCCCAGGTACAGAGCAGACAGAGGAACTTCCTTTTTGGTTGTAACAGCGCCCGTATTAGAGCAGCAGGGAGAGAAGCGTCAAGATGGCCACTCTCTGGATGGGGGCAACAGGCACCGACCCAAGAGAGGCCAAGTAACGGGCTGGTCAACAACTCCTGAGGCCAGGCTCTGCCCAGTAAGGACAAGAGCAGCTACTCAAGTCAGTCAGACAGGTTTCCTCTGCAATTTGGACTAGAGATATACCGAGGATGGGCCTAAGGGAGGAGGAACAGGGAGAAGTTCCACCGACAGGCAGAGCTGCCTTGAGAAACAGGCAGAGAGCAGCCTGGCCCCAGCACTGGGCCCATTCCAGCCCATGGTTCCCTGACCACACACTGTCTCTTCCAAGGTGGCCAGGGGGAGTCTCTGTGTTCCCAAACAAAGGAGAACATGACTCGAGACGAGCCATGTAGCAGAAAACGGGGATCAAAATCCCTGAATACATGATAATGATACTTGGTACTCCAAGGACAGGAGAGAAGTTTCATTAATACTTAGTCTACAGTGCCTAGCACAAAGTAAGCTTTCAGTGTAAGCTTAGTGACCGAACAAAGATTGGAAGCAGAAATAACAAAACTGTGAGGTAGATACCTGACATTTAAGTTCATTTACTCAGGGTGTGGGTGATACTAAGCTAATTATAATGCACCAAAAGCCTGCCTAGAGTTTGAAGTGATACTAAGTGTTTCCCTCTCCCTAGTGGATTAGAATAATATCTAAGCAGAGTAATAAAAATAAAGCACCCCTCAAAATTAAAACTAGAATCATATGATTCATCAATTTCACTTATGGGGATATACCTAAAAGAACAAAAAGCAGAGACTAGAGGACTTACTGTATCGCACAGGGAACTATATTCAATATTTCATAATAATCTATAAGGGAAAAAGCCTAAAAAGAACACAGACACATGTGTATATTTATATATATCATATTTATATAATATACATACAACTGAATCACTATGCTGTACACTTGAAACATTGTAAAATCAACTATACTTCAATATTTAAAAATTAAAAAAGCAGGTATTTGTACATCAATGTTCGTAGCAGCATTATTCACAACTGCCAAAAGGTGGAAGCAAAGCATGTATCCATCAACATATAAATAGGTAAACAAAATATGCATACAGCAGAGTATTGTTTATTTTTACAAAGGAAATTCTGACACATTTTACAACAAGATGGACTTTGAGGATGTTACACTAAATAAAATAACCTGGTCATAAAAGGACGAATACTGTTTATATCACTTATATGAGGTACTTAAGAGCGGTCAAACACTCAGAGACAGAAAGTAGAATGATGGTTGTCAGGGGCTGAAAGGAGGGTGGAATTGGCGAGTTACTGTTCAATGGCTTGAGAGTTTCAGTTTTGCAAGATAAAAAATGTTCTGCAGATGATGGCGATGACTATAGCACAATAATGAGAGTGCCCTTAATGCCACTGAACTGTACACTTAAAAATGGTTAAAACGATAAATTTTGTTATGCATATTTTATCACAACTAAAAAGGATTAAAAAAAAAAAAGAAAGCACTTTACTAATCACAATAAATTGTTCAGAAGCTAGAAATCCAAACCTCTTAAGCTCATCTTACAACTTCAAAACATTTCTCCAGGCCATCCATTAACTAACATTACCAAATGCATCAAAGGCAAGCTGCAATAATTTAGAGATCAGAAACTGAGGCATTCTGCAGTTAAAAATATAAGTCAAAAGGAAGACAGGAGACAATAAGTATCAACAGTCACAGTGCAAGAACCTAAGGGATCCTCCTCGTTGTTGTTGAAGAATTAAAAGAAATAAAAAGGGCAGAAATACAGGACAAGAGAAGACATAGTTACAATTACCACAGGAAAACGTTGGAAAATAAAGAACAATTCTCTTTGATTGTAAAAATTCAGTGCTATACAGTTTTAAATCATTAAATATGAAACCACTTAAACCTAAACAAAAATCCAACTCAAGTTCAACCTAGCTCAAGTGCCAACTGGCCAAAGTGCATTAAAGGAAAGAGCTTAAATATTCCTTCTGACAACCAAGTCACTAGCTTTGGTTTGCTTCTGTTATACTCAAGGAAACCAAAACCTTCTCTTTTACATCCCCACGTCTTTCTTAAATGCCACAATTTATACTATGCCGTTTGACAAGGTATCTATCACAACCTTCTGACCCCAGATAGTAGTTAATCAGTCTCTAGAACAACAGGAAATAAAGCCTTCCTGGAAATACTTTGTGCGGTGACTTGTCTGGCGCTTTGTTTCTCCCACTGGACTGTGCTATCTACACATGGCAGCCGCCCACCAATGGGGATACTGGGCAGTACTGCATTAGAGGGAAGTTCCATGAAGGCAGGAAATTTCTGATTTTTCACCAGTGTACATCTCACACAGGAACTACCAAACAGGAGGCATTCGATAACACGTGAAATAAATATTCAACAGCTAATGCAGCAAAGGGAGAGGACTGAAGAGAACTCAGTCTTAGAACAGTGTATACAAATGGAGGGGGTTCATGGGGACTAGAGACTCCCAGAGATTTAGGGTCAGATTTAGAAAAGCTAAAAGAAAACAAATGAAATTCCCAAAAGAAGTAGCAAAGAATTTAACATTCCCAAAAAGTGGACCTTGCTACCCAAAGTCTGGTCGACCCATGGGCCAACAGCACCTGGGAACTTCTTAGAAATGGAGAATCTCAGTCCCTAACCCAGCCCAACTAAATTAGAATCTGCATTTTCAGAAGCAATTCTAATGCACATTAAAGTATGAGAAGCACAAGTCTATTTTTCTATCTTTCCAGACTGAGCAAGTATTCTTCACTCAGCAAGTTTGAAAAAAACACTGCACACAACTACATGTAAATCGACAATAACCTTCATAAAAATTTCAATTAAAAGAACAACTGTAACAAACTTTGAAATCACACAGTAAGCTTTTCTGTATCCCTTCCCTATCACCTCTACCCCTGCTACATCCCCACACTGTAAGAAAATATCAGACACACACAGCATCTGTGGGCTCCACATACAAACATACACACACACACATTCACAACAAAACATTACGAATACATATTATGAACCAGGGCACCTGACAAACACAAGGGACCCCAGAAGAATATATCTACTTTCACTAAGAATTTTAAGCTCTATTTTAGTAATAATTTTTAAGTGGCAGGATTGAATGCTATATTGCTATAATAATACAAAAGTTCTGGTTATGAGAAAACTATCCTGATTATTCAATAAATCTACTTGAAACAAAATCATTTTACATGGAATCTGGGTCTCACGTTTTTTCAGGGGTGTGCTGATACTTTTTGTTCTGAATAAATTACAACTATTCAAACTAAAAACCAGTCCACCAAATGTAGTATCAATATCTAGACATAAAATTCAAGTCGTTTTTGATACTTTATCTGGAAAAAGGAATTTTTTTTTACCCCTTTACCCTTGTCTTGGGAAACTAAGCTGACTAGAAATGTAAGAACTTTCTAGGTATTTAGGATTATGATTACTTACATTTGTCCCTTAAAAATTTTAGGTACTTTCCTAATCTTCTACCATGACCTTTTTTATACCTTCATATATAATAAAAAATTATTTTTTTAAGATTTTTCTTTAAAAAAATAACAGGGCTTGAAAAATGCTCTCCAAGTCTTTCTGGACTTTACTATGAAAATACAATTAGACTGAAACTTATTAATTTCCCTCCTATTAAGCTGCATTTGAACAGGTTAAAAAGTACAGTGGAAAAGAGCACAAAATAAAATCTCAAGGGAAAAAGCCTAATTCTGAGTTAAGTTTATTGGCCTGGTCTATAGGGAGTTTTCCATTCCTGCACTAGAATATTCAGTGGGTTGTATCTATTATCACTTTTGGTGACTACTGAAGGATTTTTCCCCAGCTAAAGCTTTCTGGCTCCCTTGAGTGTTGCTGACACTTGAGTATAGCAGACACACCCTAAGGTGACCCCCAATAATCAGATACATCCATATACTAGCCTCTTTCCTAGAGTTTGGACAGACTCTGAGACGTCCTTCTAGTCTACAAAATCTGGCAAAAGGGACAGGATGTCACTCCCATGATTACACAGTATCATTAAAAACCCCAGCTCAGTTGGCTCCAGTGAGATTCTCCTGCTGGCTTTGAAGAAACAAGCTGCCATGCTTCGAAAGGATCTATGAGAGGGCCACATGGGAGGTCCTAGCAATCGAGACAGGTGCCTGCTGACAGCCAGAAAAAAAAAAAAAAATGGGGATCTCAGTCTACTACCTCAAGGAACTGAATTACTGTCAAAAACTACACAGCATAGAAGGGAAGTCCAAGCTCTACAAAGCACAGCTCTTCCAACAGCCTGACTGCAGACCATGAGATCCTGAGAACCAACCCAGTGAAGTCATGCCCAAATTCCTGACTCAAGAAAACTGTGAGGTTAAAGAAATAAAAGGTCTGTTGTTCTAAGCTGCTAAATTTGTGATACAATAATCTGTTACTCAGAAATAAAAAACTTCGGTATTGGTTACTTGAGTATCAGCAGACACTTATTTAACTAAGAACTGATTATTAGGATGACGGCTAATTCCTGGAATTGTACTGTCTTATCTTTCCAATATGGAAATACATTATCAAACTTTAACAATCCCTATAATCTCATATGGCCATTCACATTTTGGTTTGTGGAATTCTAATGCATTTTTTGTGGATTTCCAAGTTTTCTACCATGTTCTTATTCCCTTCTTTCCCTGAGGTGCACTTTTACCCTTTAAATGTCGATGCCACAGGTTGAATCCCTATCCTGGCAAGCCGCCCAGATGCCAAGTAGTTGCTACTGCCTACATTCCAACAACCCGAGAAAGGGCGGTAAGTGGAGCAGACCTAATCTCCAAGTTCTAGCTAAGAGAAAAGGATAGAATAAAGAGAGCAAGAAAAATCGGCTTTTCACTGTTAATTTCTCCACCAGCCCTCTCTAAAACTGTCAGATTGTTAAAATGACCAATAACAGACAGTGGTCGAGAAAGGTACTATTTTCCACTTATGAAAAAACAAAGGCAAATTTACAGAAATTAGTTAAAAAGTAAACATACTGCAACCACGTAGAAATTAGGTATTATTCAGCACAAAATGTGCTAAGAAGAAGTGAACAAAATCTGTCCTCGATGCCATTTATCAAAGGATACCGCACGCCAGATTTGCCATGCTCACGATCCCTCTTAGGCCCCCAAGCCACTTTCAAATCATTACTTTGATTTCCGAGATATTTTAGACTCAGGGAGGAGGAGGTCCAGAGGCCTGACACAGGTATTCCAATCGCTGGAAAAGACTGTGTCTCACGGTGAACTAAATTAGCAGTCTAATTTACAGTGCTTACAACGTGACTATCAACTAGACTCAACAAGAAGCAACTCCTGGAACAGCAGACTCATTCCCAGACTGTGCTGAGGTAAGCAAAGGACCACAAGAGACCCAGTTCACAGCCCTACTACTAACACAGGGACTCGGAAACAGCTTTAAAAACTGCAACAAGGCATCTATCTCCAAATCCTGTGTGAACACAGAGAAAACGAGCATACAAAAATAACTTCTCTTCTTAAAATGTCTGTAAAAATAGTACAATCTCCATCATTGAATGAATCACTGTATTCACTGAAATTCAGACACTGATTGTAAAATGCAACATTATAGAAGTATATGGGAAAAACTCAATTTCGTCACATTAAATGATCACTGATTTTAATACATACTTTGATTTCAGAGATGTTAAAAATGTGAAAAAAAGGTGCATCTCAGCATTAATGACCTACAGTGCTAAAAATATATTCCTCAGAATTATTCAAATAAAGTATTAAATACTGAGTCTCTTACATTGACATTATTCATAATCAGTAGCACATTCTTAGAGCTGTTCCTTTTTTTTCACTTCTCATTTGAGGTGACGAATGGAGGGGCACTTACGTTCATTTCTGACAGACACCTTGCACCAACTGTAAAAATGAGGGATTCCCATTTGAAAGTCATCTCACTCTCATTAGAGACCCAGACCAGGAGATGAGATAAGCAAGGCCTACACAAGTCAGATGACTGAGTACAGGGCCAGGCTAGGAAGCAGCAGTGGAGGTTTAAAGCCAGGTCTCTAGCACCTGTTCTCTGCTCTCTTCATAACAATCTGAAAACATCAGTAATTACCATGTTTTGATCCAACACTACAGAGTAAAACAATTAATAGAAATCTCTGTCATTTTCAAAAATGTCTTTTTATGAAACGATTCTCAACTTCCCTGGCAGAATACTGATGATGGAGAATTTGTCTGGCTAACCGATTCAACTACTAAACAGTTTTGCTTTATCCGAATGGCACACCCAACTTCTCAAAGACAAATGCCTTCTCTGCATGCTCTGAGGAGGGGTGAAGGCCATAAAATATCACCTAATCAGCCACATGCCACCAAACACGAGCCTCACAACAGGATCCTGCTGTATGAGATCACTGGTTCTTTATGAAAGGCTCTGGGGATTACAGAACATTTCAACACTCTTTAGCATTCGCTATACTCGGATCTAGAAATTGTGATCCTCAAAGCTTGTTGCAAATATGTTATGCTTTGCTCTGACTGGCCTCCTTAGAACTGGTGATTATCTGAAGAGTCAGTAAATAATCCATCCTCTCAAAGCATTAGTCCCTTTTGTCCTGGTTTCTTGCAAGGTAATTCACAGGGAAGTTGCCAGTATTAACTGGAGAGGATTCAAACATTAACACATTTGAGTAGGAATGGTTGGGGACTTCAGCTGTAGGCTCCATCAAAATATTTCTAGATGTTTCTATTACAGAATTCCTCATTGTATCATTCATCTCAATCACTTCAAAGTCCATTTCATTCCATTTTTCTGCATCATCTTCTTCATTCTCTTCCTCATAGTCATTGAGCCCAGAGCTAGAAAGCAGAGCTTTCTGGTCCTCACTTTTTCTGTGTTCTTTTCGCTGACGATCAAGCGGCAAGGTGGCTAATTTGTACAGCACAGGAAATAAAATAGCGGTGGCTACCGATGACCCCAAAGAGGTGTACAAAACTACAGGCAAATCAGGGTATTTGCCTTGAAGAATTCCAATTACTGCAGGAATAGCCATTTCTCCCAGGGCGGCACCGACTACAAAAAAGGCTGCAGCTTTCCCATGGATGGTCGTGTACTGCTCAATCCAAGACACTCCACTGGGGAACGTGGTTGCCATTGAGGCCCCATACACTGAAGTTGCTATCCAGAGACAAACTGGGCTCTTGTTGAAAAGCACCAGAAATAAAGATGAAGTCAGGCTGCCAATGTTGCTCAACACAATCATGGTTCCAGGTTGTAAACATGTAGCAAAAAAGATTGCCATGCCCCTACAGGCTGCAAAGGTCCCCCAGAAGATGGAGTTCAACCCGGCCGCTTCACTTTCTTTCATGCCAGCATGGGTGGTTGCAAATGAGAAAACATAAGAGCCATATGTTACCTCGGCTCCAACATAAAAAAAGAAGAACAGGAAAAGGAGACAGAGAAGGGCATTGTGGTATTTGGCTCTTCGAAATCTCTGAGCAGATGCTCTTGCTTTTTCTTGCTTTGAGCTCTTCTTTAAAAACAGAGCAAAAAAAAAAAGAGCAACTACAAAAATATAAGCACCGATAACTGCGTAAGCCCACAGCAAATTCATATCGTCAGGTATTCCAAATAGAGATTCTGAGTCAGCTTCAGGTGGTTGGTTGAAGGCAGATTGGTTAAAGTCAGCCTCTGTGCGATTTTCAGCAGACACCGTCGTGCCCAATGCCAATTTAGCCAGCAGTGGAGCCAAAAAGGCACCCAGGGCAAAGCTGAAGTGTAAGGCCTGCATGTGCGGGGCTCCTTTGTCCCCCAAATAGCCAAGATTAGGACGTTACCACCTATCAATGAAAGATGGAGAATGGTTTAATTATAGTAACTTGACAAAAAAAAGTTCATTACTATCCGAAAGAAATATTTTACATGGCACAAGAATTATAATATTCTAAGTTATCAACTGTAGCAACTAAGTCAATTCTACGATTAGTCCTTATGACTAAGTCAACTCGAACTCACCAACACTACCAAGAAACTCAGCACTAGAACCTCGCACACTCACAAATGGAATTCTATAATCTAGTAAAGCACTATCTCCTAGCACTAAGTACGTTAGCCCAAGGCTTTTTACAATACAGTTCCAATACCGGCTTTGAATACTTAGGCCACCTGATGTGAACAGCCAACTCATCAGAAAAGACTCTGATGCTGGGAAAGACTGAAGGCAAAAGGAGAAAAGTGCGGCAGAGGATGAGATGGTTAGACAGCATCACCAACTCAACGGACATGAATTTGAGCAAACTCTGGGATATAGTGGAGGTCAGAGGAGCCTGGTGTGCTGCAGTCCAGGAGGTCACAAAGAGGTGGACACAACTCAGAAACTGAACAACAATAATACCAGGCACAGGAGGGGTGGGGGTAGGGAAGAATATTTATATTTACTTCTAAATGTTTTAAATATATGTTATCAGATAGTAGCCAAATGACCAAATTTTTCTATACTGGAAATCAGTAGCCACTTGAGGAAAATTACTTATGTATACAGCAGGTGCAAAACACATATTCAGGACCCTGATCATGACAGGATTCTGCCCGTTACAAGAACAAGTAACAAGGATGCCTTCTAACATCTGCGGTCATACTCTAGGTATCTACAGGGTGAAGACGAGAAGCATCAAGTATAATATTTTTTTTCTTTTTAATAGATTTGCACATAAACATGCAATTCTATCCTGTAATTTCACAACCAAATTAAGCCCAAAGTAAAAAATATTTCTCCAACCTATCAAATACCAAGGAAGAGGTGGAGAAAGTTGGCTTTAGGGGGGAACAAATGTCACATATATTATTTAGTACATTTTAAAAAATAAAGATACATGAGGGTAGCAACTTTTGAGAGAAAAGGAAAAGGGAAATAATACACAACACAGGTTTCTTAGTTTGAAAGGCAGAGTGCATTTTAAATTGGAGAGCTGCTTCTATGTTTCCTCAGCCATATAATAGTTCCAAACTTGGTTTCATCTATTAATTCATCAATTCTTGCCACATTACAATGATAAAGACCTAGCCCAACTGAAAGCCTGCTCGTCTGCATTGTGATCACCCACACTGGGGCCCCTCTCCTCTTTGGATATTGTAAATCAGCAAACTCTCAAAGAACAAAACCCTCTGAATTCACTCTGTGGTTGGTTGCTCAAAAACAGGCACTCTACCCGGCAAGAAGGGTGGTACTGACTGGGAGACCCATGAAAAACACAGCAGGTCAGAGTCATTTTAGGGGACAGTGCAAGTGACAATTTAATATCAGCTGCTCTTTTTCTAATAGAAAGATGCTACTCCCAGAGACGATAATGAAGGGCTCACTAACCTGTATCCAGAATGCCAATTGAAACACCGAAGGTGGACATCATGACGATCAGTAACACTGCAGTCTTACAAAATGGAACAAGATAAAGACCAACTGTGGTAGCGAACATTGACACCCCTGAGAAGAAAGGTCAAAGTCAGCTATGAAAAACACTATTTAAGGCAAAGGGTCATGGATGAAGTCAACATCATTAAAACTCTCAAAAATGCAAAACAGGTCAAATTAAAATTGAGTAATGAGCAGAGGAAAGGTTCCACTTCTATGAAGTTATTTCATTTAAAAGCTTCTATCATCTTTATGAACTATAAAGTTTAAGCTATTCTAATATTAGTGTAACCAGAAGTATAACTAGTACACTTCTAGTACTGCTAATAATCAAAACACACATCACACCACAAGGCAAAATTTTATAGCCAAACAGATAGCTCAAAAATGATTTATTTTTAACACCCTAAACAGATTTTTAGATAAAGGTAAAAAATTAAATGCAATTACTATAGTAATTTGTAGCAGAAATGTATTAAACAGTGGCACTAGTGGTAAAGAATCTTGCCTGCCAATGCAGGAGACACAAGAGACACGGGTTCAATCCATGGATCAGGAAGATCCCCTGAAGTAGGAAATGGCACCCCGCTCCAGTATTCTTGCCAAGAAAATTCCAAGGAGAGAGGAGCCTGCTGCTGCTGCTGCCAAGTCGCTCCAGTCGTGCGCGACTCTGTGCAACCCCACAGACGGAAGCCCACCAGGCTCCCCCATCCCCGGGATTCTCCAGGCAAGAACACTGGAGTGGGTTGCCATTTCCTTCTCCAATGCATGAAAGTGAAAAGCGAAAGTGAAGTCGCTCAGTCGTGTCCGACTCTTAGCGACCCCATGGACTGGAGCCTACCAGGCTCCTCTGTCCATGGGATTTTCCAGGCAAAAGCACTGGGGTGGGGTGCCATTGACTTCCCCTGGCAGGCTACAATCCATGGTAACACATAGAGTCAGACACAACTGATCAACTGAGCACGCAGCACAAGCAGATTTGTTTGAAGACTAGGGAGGGAAATGTAAGAAATACATTCTTTCAACCCACTATGGAAATCAGAGGGATTATTGACTCATTCATCAACAAGAGTAATTATCTCCTTCCAAAGCAGTTTTGTCACATTAATCCAGATTTTTCTCTAAACATGTCAATTTATCCAAAAAAGAGTAAGTTAAAAGCTTTGCTATTTTGAGAGTGAGGTGGAGAGGCCTGGATTGATCATTCACAAGGAGCAGCTGGGACAAAAATTTAGCATTCATCATATCCCCCACCATCCCCTCCCACCTTTGTTCTCAGCCCAGTGTCTCTAGTCTGGGCAGGTCTGAGTTTATTCTCATCTATGGCCCCAGAAGATCTGCCCTAAATACTGACTGACTGAGAGCTCTTTAAACAACTGGCATGTGATCCAGCAGTGGTATCTAGACCACAGTGAAGGTCAGGAGGGCTAAGGATCACTAACACACTAGGACTAATCTAAGTGTCCAGAGGCATCCAGCCCAGATTCCAAGCAACTGCCAAGATGAGAGCAGGCAGCAGAGGAACCGGGCTCCCAGTGAGGATGCCTAAACACTACTTCTAAGCTGTCAACCATTCTGCAAGCCAGTATGCTTCATATTTAAAAGCAAGCTGTAAATTTCTTGAAAGTCTCAAAGAAGCTGAAACTGTCGTTTACTCACCCAAAAGGAGAAAATGATTCATACTGTCGAAAAGAACTCCACCAATCACAGAGCCACCCAGGTATCCAAAGGCACGGCCCACAAAAATCAGAGAAAGACTGCTGATGTTGCGGTTCACATTGGTTGCCAAGTCTTGAAACGTGGGTCCCAGTATAGCAACACTCATCCCCTAAAATTCAAAAAGACAGAAGTTTTTATTTACAATCATTAAAATAATGTCTATGTATGTGGTAGCTTTTTTCACTATTAAAAAGGGAGGAGGGGACTTCTACGGACGGTAGGAGATTAAATCCCACAGTTAAATACATTATGTACTACAGACTATTTCTGGTGTGTCAAATCCTATGGTTTTCCTCATCCTGACGACTCTCAAATTGAACTTTAAAAAAATTAATTCTTTTAGCTTTTTGGTGCAATTCTGTTTCCTTTTTGAACAATGCCAGAAAAGACTACAGTATTTCTATTAACAATAAAATGTAACATTAAAAAACGTTTTTGAAAGTTTTAAGTAGTCTGAAACACACTGCATGCACAAATAACACAAGAATTGTGATGCTAAACATTTAAGTTTTCAAGCCATCAAAATAGTATCCCATTTTCGATGCTGTTAAAACAGCAGAACTTCTGGATGTACATAGGGTCCTTCTTTAAAATTATACATGTAAAACATGCAAGAGAGAAACAATTTGAACGTTTCCCAATCTATATTTTTCTTCAAAGAAAACCAAAGCCTCAGGGGTACAGTCTGTAAGGCTTTCTTAGACAATATTACATACACCTGCATGCAACAGATTTAAAAATAAAATTTTATTCAAAGACATGTAATTTTAGCAAAAACTAGGGGCTGCATTTGGCTTCACAGGAAATTCGTTGGACACTTAAAAAAATGTTTCCAATCGGTCTACATTTCAAGAATAAGTGATTCTAATTGCACGACTCTGCCCTAAACGCTTGGATGTAGCCCCTCCCCAGACGCGGGCACAGGCACAGAGCTAGCGACTAATACATGAAGGGAAGGCAGTGCCCCAGCTGTAACCAAATTAGTCCCACCTGCAACGCGTTTAACAGGACGAGGAACTTAACAGGACGAGGAACGGCGTTTGCATTGACTTTTCTTCAAACACAAATACTGTAAGGATCAACTGTGCCTCAGGGAAAGATACTAAGTGGCCAGAAGTGACAGCTCAGAGAACTCACCCTCCCAACTCCCCAAGACCCCAATGTTTAAGACAAGCTACTAAGGGAACTTTTCTGGAATAAAGTAACCGCCTTATTCCAGAAAACGACGGCCAAGACGTTTGGCAAAAGGCTAAACTAGCCTTGCACTTTGTTCTAGGAAAAACATTCAAGGATCAGAAAATTTGTTTTACATAAAATTGTAGGCAGATTAGGAAACATTATTCCTGGCTCAACCACTTAACCGGCTGTGTGGTCCGAAAAAGTCACTCTTCCTGCCTGGGTCTATTTTCCCATTTGCAAGAATAAGGGGTCAATTCAGTCAAACGAAGACAAGAACCCAATAAAGCAGCTTTGTGCAATAATTTGGGGGTTGGGTGAGCGGCTGTAGGCCTGGCGACCCCTCTTGCATTCCCCTGACCCCACAGAGGAGAGGTAGAAAGGTTTGCTGGAACTGGATAACATTATATATTACGAAAATCTATTTTACACTTGACAATATTTCTCGAAAATAGTAATTGTGCCCATTTTACAGACTGCAAAACTGAGACTCGGGCAGAGGGATGAACCCAAGGTCACAGAGTCTCCTAGCGGCGGAGACAAGAGCTCAGAAGCCGCGTTCTCTGCAGAACGTCTGCCCTCGTCTCGGTTTCGGAGGGTTCCATCCCCGGCTCTCACCAGCCCCAGGAAGGCGGCACACAAAAGGACGGTGATGAACCAGCGAAGCATGCTGTCTGCCCGGCCGCTCCTCCGGGAGCCCACCACTGCCTCCGGCTCATTCTCCGCCGGGGCCTCGGCCTGGAGAAGCCGCTGCCCGGCAGCCGGGACCCCGGGCCCACAGGGTTCCAGTTCCAGCTCCATCGTGGCGGCTCCCGAGGAGCGGTCTCGCTAACGCTCGGCTTCTCAGCGGAGCCTCGGGAACTCAGCACCCTGCCCCGGCCTAGTGCCTCCAGAGCCTGCGGTCCCGGCTGGCGCCACCTCCCCGGGGGTGGCCCTACTCCGGGCGGAGGAGTCGAACTTTGGGACCCGCCGGCCGTCGCAGGCTGCGGCCGCGCGCCCTCCCTCACGCAGGGCGCCTGCGCAGATCACGTGGCGGAAATGTGGCCTCTCGCCAACCGCGGCCGCTCCCCAAACCGGAAGTTGATGTGGTTGCCCAGGAGACCCGACGTCTCTCTCAGGCCTTAGCATCACACTTAGCTGAGCCCACAGAGGCCCTGCAGCCGGGCGCCCCGTGGCGGAGCGAGCTGAAGCTGCAGCTTGGGACGAGTTAGGAGTTAAGATGCAGCCGAGCCGTCACGAGGAATTGCCAGCCAAGAATCGCAAGGTATGGCTTCACGCCCGCTCCCCGGGTCTCTTCGTGGGGCGGGCGGGCGGGGCAAAGGGAACCCCAAGATCTCTCTCTTACACAAATTTACAAAAGTTCTGCCCTAATTCCTTTGGGTTCTGTCGACTATTGATCTGAGGTTCGCCTGTCACTCCACATTTGTTGAGCCACTATGTAAACTTTCACGTGTATGATCTCAATTGATCCTCTTAACAACACTCTAAATTCCATATTATCCTGGTTTTACAGATAGGAGAGTGGAGTCATAGAAAGTAACAACTTGCTCAAGGTCAGTGAGCGAATCACTGGCTGTTCATAAACAGTGTAATACTAGCTCAAAAAAGAAATCTGGAGCCAAAGCTGCGGTTTGTAGCACACTCTCGCCCCAATCTCTACAAATATTTCCATTGTAAGGAAGTGCAGCAGGGCATCGATTTGCAGAATCCCCGAATTAAGAGTAACTTCCCAGGTGGTGCTAGTGGTAAAGAATCCGCCTGCCAAGGCAGGGGCGTAGAAGATGCAGGTTCCATCCCTGGGTTGAGTAGATCCCCTGGAGTAGGAATTGGCAAGCACTCCAGTATTCTTGCCTGGAAAGTTCCATGGACAGAGAAGCCTGGCTGGCTGCACCCCATGGGGTCGCAGGGAGTCGACCATATCGTAGAGCATGATGATATGGAGATGACTGAGCATGAAGCGCTGAACTGGATAAGATTATACCAGTGGAAAAGGAAAAACCTTACATTCTGTATCCTACTTTAGCTTTTTGTTTCCTTTTGCTCCTTGACCAGATAGACCAAATATGTATTTCTCTTTGTCTTCTATCTGGAGTATTCTTTTCCACCTAAATAATCCTTAGCTCATCCACGGTAGGCTCCCAATTGTACCACACCTGAGTGTCATCATTTCCCTTGCAGCCCAGCCCCATCGATTTGGTCATTAAGCACTTTCTCCATGTACATCAGAAAGTACAGGTGCTATGACTTAAGAGAACCTGTTTTAGATTTCAGAGTCAGGGAATATGTCTCTAATGGGGTTGAAACAAAAGGTATATACATATATTAAAGAGAATAAGATATGATATGGGAGAGGTAGGTTAGGTCCAAATTGCTAAGGGCAAATCCAGATTGCCTCCATTTCTTTCTCTTCTCCTTCTGAGACTCTTAATGACTTGTACATTAGGCCTTTTGATATAGTCACAAAGGTCCTTGCTGCTCATGTTCCTTTTTTTTTTTTTCCTAGCTGTTTTTTTTCCACCTCTGCTCTTGAGTTTAGATAAGCACTGTTGATTTCTCTATCTTCAAGTATATTGCACCCATCCAGTGAATTTATTTCAGATATTGTACTTTTCAGTTCAAAATTTCCACCTGGTTTTCTTTTTTTTTTTTTTCACCTGGTTCTTTTTCAGTTTCTTTTTCTCTGCTGATGCCTATCTTTATATTCATCTTTACCTTCTGGAGCATGTAATAGCTGCTTTGAGTGTTTGAAAATTCCAGCAACTGTGTTATCTCAGAGTTTGTGTTTATTGCTTAACATTTTCCCCTTGGAATTTGGTCACATCTTCCTAGTTTTTTTGTATGACAGGTAATTTTCTACTGTATCCTGGACATTATGTCAGTTACACTGTGCAGACTCTGGGTCCTGTTAAAAGCCTCTGGAGAATGTTTATTTAAGCAGGCCATCAACCTGCTTGAGTTCAGGCTGCAAGTTTCCTATAGCCTTCTGTGGGTGAACGTGCCAATCTCAGTTCAGTTGTCAAAGCCCGTGCTGTGCTGCTCTGGGCCAGTCCTGAACATGCAGCACTCCCGGGTTCATCTGAGACTTGGGCAGTGGTTTACCTCTCAGACCAGTCGTCAGAGCTGTTGCTGTGCTGCTTCGGGCAAACCCAAGGGGCTTAGGTGGTTCATACACAAAATTTTAGGGGTCACCTTTTCTAGCTCTCCCTTCCTCCCTCCCTACTCTCTTTCCAGTCCACAGAGTCTCCATTTCTCAGTTCGTTGGACCAGAAAGATGGGGTTTCCATCAGAGTTTTAGCTACTCAGAACACAGCTACAAGAAGAAAGAGGCAGGGAAAGCCAGGCAGTTCACTGCCTTGCAGGTTCCTTTTCTGTAAGCCTTGATTCCCCGCTCCTTTTCGACTTTTCACAGTCCTCGAGTACTTTCTCTTTGTATTTCACCGTGAGTGGAGATGGGCTGGAGCAGGCTTACGATGCCAGCGCTGAACCAGCACTCTCCCTCCCTGTCTTTGAAGAGTCAGCTGAGGTGTGTTACTTCCTCTAGGAAGCCTCTTCTGACCCTCCTCGTAGTCTCTGGTCTGTTTTAGTTTCCCTCTGACACATAAATAGGAAAATTCTGTGTGAAGTAGCCAGTGGCCTATTAGAATTATGCATAAGCTCATAAATACAGAATTTTCCTATTTATGTGTCAACTTCCCTTTTATACCAGGAATGCCCAAAGGAAGATGACTATGTCTTATTTAGTCTTTAACATAGTGCCTGGGACACAATGTGTCTCCAGTAAATGTTTGTTGAATGTAGTAGACTTTTTCTGAACAACCTAACCAAAACTGAATTCCTGTGTAGCCATGCTACTCCTAAATGTTCTCAACATTCTAGCTTGTGTTACGGTTGTTTGAACACTTATTTTTGGGCTTCCCTGGTGGCTCAGAGGTTAAAGCATCTGCCTGCAATGCAGGAGACCCGGGTTCGATCCCTGGGTCAGGAAGATCCCTTGGAGAAAGAAATGGCAACCCACTCCAGTATTCTTGCCTAGGAAATCCCATGGATGCAGGAGCCTGGTGGCCTACAGTTCAAAGGGTCGCAAAGAGTCGGACACGACTGAGCAACTTCACTTCACTTCAGGAGACCGTAAGCTCTGTGAAATGGAAACTATGGACCTTTTGTCTCTCTCTCCCCTGTGGCATTGTATTATATACTTTATAAATATTATATAATTGAATTGAGGGGTTTTTTTTGTTATTGTTCAGTCACTAAGTTGTATCTGACTCTTTGCGACCCCATGGACTGCATCACTCCAGGCTTCCCTGCATTGAAGTTCAGTAAACGAATTTTAAAGTTAAATGTTTTAATTCACCATGATTAAACATCAAAATAATTTTTTTTCTCCAAGGGGAAGATCTGCTTTCTCATTCTACCCACTTCACTCCAGAAAGCAGCAGGATATTTATTCCACTTTCCTCCAGAGGTCACTCACCACCTTTTTTTAAAAAGAGGTGATTAAAATAGGACATTGCTTCATGCAGGCTTCTCTTTAGACCATTACTGAGGATAATTTTTTTTTCATAAGACAATTCAAGAAAAATAAAAACATTGATGGGCCTTTCTTTAAATAAATATAGTTTTGATTCCCTTGGGGGGAAAATGGGTATTTTACAACATCTATGAGAATTTATGAAGAAAATAAATATCTGGGTCTTAGTGGCTAGTAGGATACTACCTTGGCATATTTGTGAAATGGCAACAGGGAAGCAGATTTTTCATCTTTCAACTTAAAATTTTACTTAGGACAAGAATGAGAAATTGGATTATGTTTAGAGACTATATATCACTGCTGCTGCTGCTAAGTCGCTTCAGTCGTGTCCGACTCTGTGTGACCATAGATAGCAGTCCACCAGGCTCCCCTGTCCCTGGGATTCTCCAGGCAAGAACACTGGAGTGGGTTGCCATTTCCTTCTCCATTGCATGAAAGTGAAAAGTGAAAGTGAAGTCGCTCAGTTGTGACCAACTTGTAGCGACCCCATGGACTGTAGCCCACCAGGCTCCTCCATCCATGGGATTTTCTAGGCAAGAGTACTGGAGTGGCTTGCCATTGCCTTCTCCGTATATATATCACTATTAGGACCTATTTAATCTTTATTCTCTGGAAAGACCATCCTTTTAACTTAGCAGATAAGTTTCATCAGTGCTTGAAGTGCATCATGAAAAAGTAGGTGTCATCATAACTATTTCTATCAGTACACTAAACGATCATTCTTTAACCTCATCACTAAAAGCCCAGCCTGTTAAAACCAACTCAGAGATTTAATTTCAGTAAGATAACTTTCATGTTTGTGCTATGTATTGTGAAAAGTTAGAAATAGCATTGAAAGGACCTAACATTGGTGTCTGTTTGATGGAATTAACTTATTAAAAATCAAAAGTTACTGATTCTTAATTTCTTTTTAAAAATATAAACTTAAAATTTTCTTTAGCTGGATGCATTGTAACAGGGCTGCAGGACTCTGAATCTACTGTCATAATGGTCTCCTAGACTGTACTGATCAGATAAAATCTTTGCTGTACTGTACTATTATTAGCCAAAATCAATATATCAGGAAAATAAAAACAAAGCAACCAAAAGTGAGAGTATAGCTACTGTAGACTCTGCAGAGAAAAACAGGCTAACATATGTGCCACAACTACGGAGCCCCCACTCTAGAGAGAGCCGCACCTGCTAAGCCCCCGTGACACAACTACCGAAGCCCATGCTCCAAAACAAGAGAAGCTGGTGCCTCACAGCTGGAGTGTAGCCCGCACTCACCACAGTTAGAGAAAGCCCACACACAGCAACAAAGACCCAATACAATGAAATCTTAAAACTTAGTAAAAAAAAAAAAAAAAAAAAAAAATTGGCGGTAAAACCTGACCCAAGCTGATATGAGGCTGTTTATGATTTTTTATTTATTTGGTGGGAATGTGATATTGATGTTTGATTATGTATCCCATTGGGAGTATTATGTAATCAACAATATATTTCTATAGTACCTTCCCATAATAAAAAAACAAAACTGGATTCTGAAACATGTGCAACCAAGGCTGCCAGAGAAGGGATTATAGACCTATATTTCCTTTTTAAAGGTGATTTTACTGTTAAACATTTAGGAAAAAGCACATACTCACACACATACACATGTACACATACCAATTAAGCTACTACTTCTTGAAGAGTATAAAACCTTGAAGCACTTTCCATATAATTCTCAGCTGAAAAGTAGTTATTACTAGTCCCAGTTTACAAATAAGGAAACTAAAACCATTTTAAAAGGCTTAACTATTTTATCCAACCACTAACACAGAATATCAAACTGTATTGTCATTTGTAAGACTTGTTAAAATTTCAGGTTCTGTCTGTAGATGATTTCAGATTCATAAAGGGTTGCTTTATTCCTCCTTTTTTTTTTTTTTTTTTTGCAGTTCAATAACTTTATTGGACCATCAGCAATTAGTTCTCATCCACATTGACTGTAGATTTTTGAAGGTGGTGACGGGCACGTAGGTAACCGAAGTATAGAGCTTGTTTGGCGAGTCTTCGTCTTCATTACGTTCTCTGGACAACCGCACACGGATCCGGTATGGGACATTCCTGATCCCTTTGGCCCAGAGGGCTTTGTTGAGCCTGGTGTCTATGCGCACATCTGGGGTTCCCATCTCCTTCATGGCAAACTTCCAGATTTGTTTGAGTGCTCTAGGGGCGCGCTTCTTGAAACCCACTCCATGGATGCGCTTGTGAATGTTTATGGTGTATTCTCTCTTCACCACCTCGTTGATGGCGGAACGGCCCTTCTTCTCGCCGCCCTTCTTTGCAGGAGCCATCCTGCCTCCTTTTAACAAATGTTTTAAGTGCACAGTACATTACTGTTAACGGCAGGTACCATAGGAGTTGTAGGAGTTCTCATATATTTTGGAGATTAACCTTTTATCACATAGATGGTTTGCAAATATTTTCTCCCATTCCGTAGGTTACCTTTTCACCCTGATTGTCTCTTTGCTGTGCAGAAGTTTTTTACTTTGATATAGTTGCATTTGTTTTTGTTCTTGTTGCCTCTGCTTTTGGAGTCCTATTCATGGAATCACTGAATTCATGGAATTCATGGACATTACCAAGACCAATGTCATGAAGCTTGCATTTTGCAATCATTTGTGTCATTCTGAAAGATATAATGAAACTGTCTTTCTGATTAGGAAAAATTTGTTATACCTTCCAGTAAATAGTAAGACAGTTTTCACACTTTTCAGAGTGCCTTATGTCAGAAGGATGCTATTATCTCTGCCAACTTTTCACCATGCTTCCCTATAAAGTGGTCACTTAATTTTGATGGTTTCATTGCTTCATTAGAGAAAAACATGTTAACAAAATGAGCATACAATAACTGTTCATTTGTAGGCAAAGATATAAAAGCCAACTTGAAATATTCAATTGAATATTGATACTTCTCTATAATTAATGAAATAAAGACTGCTGCTGCTGCTAAGTCGCTTCAGTCGTGTCCGACTCTGTGCGACCCCAGAGACGGCAGCCCACCAGGCTGCCCCATCTCTGGGATTCTCCAGGCAAGAACACTGGAGTGGGTTGCCATTTCCTTCTCCAATGAATGAAAGTGAAAAGTGAAAGTGAAGTTGCTCAGTCGTGTCCGACTCTTAGCAACCCCATGGACTGCAGCCCATCAGGCTCCTCCGTCCATGGGATTTTCCAGGCAAGAGTACTGGAGTGGGGTGCCATTGCCTTCTCCATATTCTTATAGACAAATTGCTATGAATGCCACATTATAGATACTTGTGTTAGATAACTTGAGTACTGACTACTCAAGTACCATGAGTGCCATTCCTTAGATGATTTTCCAAAACGAAGACCCACTCTTGGTAAAGTTCTAACTAAAACAAAACGTAGTGATCCCTTGAGTTACATAATATTTTATGTTCTTGGCAAATTTGGTGTTTAATGAAACCATGCAAAAAATTTTGTGTTTACATGTACAAGAGAGTTAGAATCTAAGCTCAGATACTTAAAAACAAGCCTTTTTCACTCAATGAATACTTAGCAGGACATTCAAAAGTTGACAGTGTGTGGGGCTACCCAACGTTGCATCCGGCCTATATACATTCTAGGATGTCTAGGAGCTCTGACACCTGACCACTAAACTACACCCTCACAGATTTCCAGAGTACCCTCTGGGTACAATAAGGCTTCAGTTGAAAACTACTCATGTCAAATGTCAGCCTCAAAGCTTGGCAAATAGTGTTCTCTCACAGGGGCAAGAGAAGACAGTAACATTTCTATTGTACCCTATTAGGATTCTAGATACCATGTTCTTTTACAAGATGCTTCATATTAAAAGTTCATACATGGTAAGAAATTCACGTACGAACTACCTTTGTTCTTAAGCTTCAAAACATTTATAGACATACAGTGATAAAGGTCATTGCTAGGTGGCAGAACTTCCCTTAACAATGAAAGTTGCTTGCTATCGAATATCTAAAGAGATTAGTCTGTTTAAAAACTGTGATAATGTCACCTGGGACAGGTGCCTTGAAAAAAAAGTTTCTTTCTCTTTAAGACCCATGACAACCATCCTCTATTGCCACTAGGTCCATAACAAACATTAAATCTCAACATGATTCACAGGAATAGGCACCAACTGTGATCCAGGAGGACCTAGGTTGCACATCAAAATAATTGCAATGGGTGGGTTGCCATTCCCTCATAGTTCAAAAATAAATCAGAGTTTACAGATTTAATGTAAAAATGAAGCCATAAAGATATTCAAAGGGATTTTAAAGATATAGTTACATAATAAGGGTAGGCCTTACTAAACATATAAGCAATCAGATCAGATCAGTCGCTCAGTCGTGTCCGACTCTTTGCGACCCCATGAACCGTAGCACGCCAGGCCTCCCTGTCCATCACCAGCTCCCAGAGGTCACTCAGACTCGCATCCATCGAGTCAGTGATGCCATCCAGCCATCTCATCCTCTGTCGTCCCCTTCTCCTCCTGCCCTCAATCCCTCCCAGCATCAGAGTCTTCTCCAATGAGTCAACTCTTCGCATGAGGTGGCCAAAATACTGGAGTTTAGTCTATAAAAGTGAAAACTTTAATTTGAAAAAAAAATGTATAAAGACAAACTGGGGAAACTTTTACCAATGCTTATTAGAGTCTCACATAATATATGAAGAACGCTCATAAACCAATGGGCTTCCCTGATAGCTCAGTTGCTAAAGAATCTGCCTGCAATGCAGGAGACCTGGGTTTGACCCCTAGGTTGGTAAGATCCCCTGGAGAAGGGAAAGGCTATCCACTCTAATATACAGTATTGTATATACTGTATATTGTATACAGTATTGTATATACTGTATATTGTATACAGTATTGTATATACTGTATATTGTATACAGTATTGTATATACTGTATATTGTATACAGTATTGTATATCCACTGTACAGTCCATGGAGTTGCAAAGAGTTGGACGTGACTGAGCAACTTTCACTCACAAACCAATAAGAAAAAAGAGGAACCCCTCAATTGAAAAATAGACAATGGATAATAACACAGTATACCAAAGAAGCAATGCCATGGCTGAGAAGCTTATGAAAAAATATTTAGTCATAAAAATGCAAATGTGGACAAATACCATATGTGTCCACTATAGGAAGCACCTAGCATGATCAACAGTAAAGAATCTGCCTGAAGTGCGGGAGACCTGGGTTTGATCCCCGGGGTGGGAAGATCCCCTGGAGGAGGGCATGGCAACCCACTCCAGTATTCTTGCCTGGAGATTGCCCTGGACAGAGGAGCCTGGCGGGCTGCAGTCCATGAGGTCACAAAGAGTCGGACACAACTGAGCAACTCGGCACAGCACCACACAGCACAGCATGACCAAATTCATAGAGACAGAAATAGAATGTGGTTGACAAGGACCGAGGGGAGGGAGGGCCGGGGAGTGAGTGTTGAATGGGTCCAGAGTTTCAGTTTAGGATGATTGAAGCATTCAGGAGATGGCTAGTGACAGTTACCCAACAGTGTGAATGTACCTAATGCCACAACACACTTTAAAATGGTTCCAATGGTACATTTTATGTTAAGTAGATTTTATCGTAGTTGGAAAACAAAAACGCAAATTTACAATGAGGGGTTTTTTTTAACCTATAAATTTTTCATGTTTTAGGATTTTTAAAAATAATCCTAAAAATAATAATCATACCTAGTGTTATAAAATAATCCTACCTAGGGAGAAGGCAATGGCACCCCACTCCAGTACTCTTGCCTGGAAAATCCCGTGGACGGAGGAGCCTGGTAGCCTGCAGTCCATGGGGTGGCGAAGAGTCAGACACGATGGAGTGACTTCACTTTCATGCATTGGAGAGGGAAATGGCAACCCACTCCGGTGTTCTTGCCTGGAGAATCCCAGGGACAGGGGAGCCTGGTGGGCTGCCGTCTACAGGGTCGCACAGAGTCGGACACGACTGAAGCGACTTAGCAGCAGCAGCAGCAGCAGTGTTACAAAGGTACAGAGAAAACGTGGTAATGCAGTTTGGTAGAACAGTAAAAATCAAAAGTACTTGTCCTTCCACCTAGAAATCCCACTACTAGGAATCCAGCCTAAAGGAAATAAAGATGAGCAGAAAAATTTAGCTATTAGTTTGTTCATAGCGGGAGTGTTTATTATTGTGGAACAATGAAGCTACTCCAGATAGCCAATAATAGAGTTGCATCAAATTAATTGTTCATCTGTCTCATGAGATAATTGTGCATCCATCCAAAAAAAAAAAAAAGATGTACGATTTTATTAACTGATATATGTGGTAAACTTCTGTTATTATGCCTTCCCAGAATCCATTCATCCCTTTTTCAGACAAGAGAACCCCACTTTTCTTAGAAGGGAGCCTACTTCTCCTCTTGTTCCATGAATTGGGTTGAGCACTAGCCAGCTTCAGGTAGCCTGAGGCTGAGGCCTGGTTGAATCAGCATATTCTGTCTTCCAGCCTCAATGATGGGTTTAGAGCTGGGCTCCTGACCTATGTTGGACCAGTATGTTTCAGTCCCAGGAATTTGTCCAAAATATTGGATAAGAGAAGCTTTTTTTCTTCTGCTGGAGTTGATGAAAAGGATAGCTTAGAGTTGTTGGGAAGAATTAAGTTTTTACCTGAATTAAGCCTACAGAAAAATAGTCAAGAGGTGGCAAGGTTATAGCTCCCATGACGTCATTCGACCGTAGATCCTAGCCGTCTGATTTCAGACTGCACCTGAACTTTTTACCCTTTGCCTTAAGCCAGTTTGATTTTGTTTTTGTTTTTTTTTTTTTTTTAACCTGACAACATCAATAAAAAGTCAGGAAGTTAGAAAAGTGTGTTGGAAAATTGTATATTTCCTCACTTTCACAAAACATTTTCACAGATAAGAGTCTTAAGGGACACATTCTGTAATGATAAAGGCAATTATCTGTGGATCAGGGGATTGTCCATGCTTTTGATTCTTGTTTAATGTCTGAAGACAAGCTTTTCTCTATATATAAAATTAGAAGGCTTTCCATGAGTGAGATCTTTGACTCCATCACGCCAGCATTATAATTTAGATTTAAAATATATACAGGGGCCTATCTTTAGCCAAATATAAAGAGTCTCCGCTGTTACAAGGGGACACACGCATTGCTTCTGGGATGTCCTCAGTGGATGGAGGTGGGAAACATACATATGAACACAACATCCACACACACCTATGTACATGTGTTATGTATATACACTAGAATTTGCCAGTCCTAGTCCATCACCACAGCATTTATTCCAGCCTTCCACCTCTCCAAATATGTACCTCCCTTCTCCTGTGGTAGAAACCTGGTTCTTTTTATTTGCTATCTATTTACTTAACTGTTCAAGCCCCGTTGTTATTGTTTAATCACTAAGTTGTGTCCGACTCTTTTGCGACCCCACGGACTGTAGCCCACCAGCTCCTCTGTCCACAGGATTTCCCAGGCAAGAATACTGGAGTGAGGTTGCCATTTCCTTCTTCAAAAGCCCCACATATGGCATCAAAGCTCCCAACTCTGTGGGCCCTCTCCTCTCCTTGGGGCCAGCCAGGCTCTCCCCAGTCCTGATCCTGGTGTTGCTGCCTCACTCCAGCTGCACTGGCTGAGTCCTCTAGTGAAATATTCCTAGGCAGAGGAAGTCGATATGCTAATGCTAACATGTTTGGAAACCATTCATTTATTCAACAAGTAATTGTTGAGTACTTACTCTATGCCAAGCATTTTTTTCTTTTTTTCAGCAGGTGGGGATAGTAGAAGTGGGGGAAAAATTTCTGGATATAGTTTGGAAGTAGAAGCAGTAGGGTTTGATAGTAGGCCGGAAGTGGGTGAGAGATGAGGACTTAAGGATAACTCCAAAGTTTTTTCTCTGAACAACTAGCAAAATGAAGTTGTCGTTAACAGAAATGAAGAGAGTTGCAAAAAGATGCAAGTACAGGAGAGCAGCCTATCAGGAGCTCAGTTATGGATGTGTTAAGTTGGGAGGCTCTTTGTAGTCATCCTTCTAGAGGTGTTAGATGTTAGGCAGTTGTATAAGGGTCTGTAGTCTAAGAGAGAGATATGTGCTCCATCTGCATTTAGATGGTAATTCAAGTCATGAGAAAGGATGAGTCCACCCAGGAAGTGAGCGGAGATAGAGTAGGACAAGGTTCAGAAACTAAACCGTGATGGATTCCCAGCATCAGGAACGGATTCCCTGTAACACATGCTGCTGATCATTTGAATAAAACCAGGGCTGAAAAATGACTATTTGATTTTGGAGTGTGGATGTCAGTTGTAACTTTGAGAAGGGCAGTTTCAGTGGAGTAGTAGGGGCAAAATCCTGATGGAGCAGATTCAAAAGAGAATAGTAGAGATAAAATTGGAGAGAGTAGGAATTGTTTCAAGAATTTTTTTTTTTTCTATTGTAAATGGATGGAAAGAAATGAGGCAATAGCTGCAAGGGGCATGTGAATTTAAAAGAAATCTTTCCCACTCCACACCTCCCCCATCACCACCAAAATGCAAGAAAGAATAGCATATATATGCATATGCCCATGGAAATGATCCTGTAGAGGGGAAAAACTGATGTTAGAAAAGAGGGAAGAGATAGTTTGAGGACGGAAGCTGGAAGTGTTTAATTTGGGGTTGGGGGAGATACATGGAGAAGGAAACGGCAACCCACTCCAGTATTCATGCCTGGAAAATCCCATGGACCTAGGAGCCTGGTGGGCTACAATCCATGGGGTCACAAAGAGTCAGACACGACTGAGCGACTTCTGTGTTCTGTGTGTGGGGGAGATACGGGGCAGCTAATGAACTGAATATTCGGGGAGCTTATTGGAGTTTTGCCAGACCCAGGGTTAAGGGTTAGAAAAATGAAGTAAAAACTGAAGAGATCTGATTGGTCAAGAGAGGGAGAAGTTAATGGGAAGAAGATCTCAAAGTTGAGGAGCAGACCAAGGGAAGTCAGTGGGAGGGAATGAAGTGATCAGCTGTCATAAGAGACCAGGATATTGGTGCTGAAGGTTCCAAAGATGAAGCAACTTCCAGAGAAGACAAGGTTCCAAGTGTCTCTGTTAAGTCTGAGTGAAATAAAGTTGCTCCATATGAATACTGAACATTGAACCAAAAGCCATGTGCTAGCGTGATGGGTGTGTAGGAGTGACCAGGGAGGCTGACAGGTGACTGAGACAGGGACGGGCGGTAGGGCTGGATGGTGAGTGTGGAAGGCAAGGGGGCCCTCTTGTATTGTAGACCATCCTCTAGGGTAGTGAGTTTCCTGTAAGTTTTGAGAAAACACTGGTGACTCTTGAGGGTTTTAAAAAGAACCTTTGAATTTAGGTTCATTTGTAGGAGACTATCCCATGGAGAAAGGAGCTGGCAGGCTGCAGTCCATGGGGGTCACAAGAGTTGGACATGACTTAGCAACTAAACAACAAGAGAATTTTAAACCCTAGAAGTATGATACTATGATAATTCTTTGAGTTATACCTCTAGAAAATTTGTTTTCTGTATACATTAGAATTCTATTTTTTCCCTATAAAAATTATTTTCTCAAGAGAGTGAAGTTTACCCTGCTTAGGATCGCCTGTACATCTGGTACTTATTTGCAGGCAAATAAATAATTAATAGATTCAATGACATATTGCAAATTTCACATTGATGTGTAAAATATATTTGGCACCATTAAACATCAATAGTGACTTGCTTTGTAGTTAGGTCATATCAAATAATAAACATCCTCTGACTGCAATCAGTTTTTCTCCAAGTGGGTAATCCATAATAGTAGGAAATTTAAAAAAAAACCCTCCAGCCTGGTCTTGATCACCCCCTGAAATTGTCAGTGAGAAATAGATCACTTAGTACCAGCTGAATTTAATAAATTTATTCAGTGTAAGTAAAAGAAGCAATAATTTTAAGTCAACTGCAAAAAAAAAAAATGTCAAATAGAAATAGTTTTTGGACTATCCAGTGCTTGTGGTTTGTCTACCTCCCTAGAGAAATAACAATACCCAAACACACTTGACATACATATATGAAGCTTTAAAAGCATACAGCTTATTTATTCAATACACACTATTTCCGTCCCTTTAGTCATTTTTCCTCCCCGCCTCCACCTCCCCAGGGAATTTCATAAATATAAGCACAAAGCCTTATAGACATTTGCTAAAAAATTTTTATTAACTGAGAATATCACATTGTTTCACAGTAAAATGATTTTATCCTCCAAATGATTACAAAGTTTTTTTTCATTAAAAAGATTTTGGTTATCTATATTAAATTGAACATTATAAAAAATCAATTATAAATTATACTCTTTAAAAAGAAACATAAAATTTTTTAAAAGGCAAGTACTAAAACACTGCACACTGATCAAACCCAGCATAATCATTTCACTTCAGTGACCTATATTTAAACAACTCCTGTGCCAAATGGCACCCTGTGTAGACAGAGCAGAGTCCCTGTGCAGCATGCACTCGGAAAAATCTGGTTTTGATGTCTAAGGTCAAACACGTTTTCTTAACTTTGAAAAATATTCAAAATAATTTAAAAATTAGTTTTCAGTTAAACATTAAAACAAGTTGACAAAAAAAGTGTCTATTAGGAGATACTTAAAATATCCAAGCTCTCTCTCAGTAATATTGCAGGGTTCATTCAGTCTGTCATAGCTGTAACTTTAAAGCTAAAATAAACTTGTAGGAGAACAGAACGACAAAATGCAAATTTATCAAGCATTGGGCAGTGCCTTAATAATGTTATAGTTCTCAAACCACAACATTATAACAATACATGAGAAGTTATTACTAAGGGGATATTTCGTCTCACTCCACTGTAACTTTTTTTGGGTATAGTTGGTTTACAATGTGTTGGTTTCTGCTCTAAAGCACAGTGAATCAGTTATACATACACATAAATACATTCTTTTTTAGACTTTTCCGATATAGGTCATTACAGTATTGAGTAGAGTTCCCTGTGCTATATGGTAGGTTCTTATTAGTTACCTGTGTTATATATAGTAGTATGTATATGTCAATCCCAATCTCCTCCCTCTATAACTTCTGATTAACAGGCCCCCATTCCTTACATACAAATCATGTTAACAGTAGAATGGAATTATCATTAGTTAACAGTGAATCCAGTATATTCTAGTAGATTCTAAATGTTTGGTTTTCCTAATTAGAAAAATGATAGTATTTTTCTAACTTACATTTTTAGTATCTTCACAAAAATAAAGTTAAGGCAACATCTAAAAAGACAGCAAGGTTAAATACAAATCTGTGGTCCCCACTTCCTCTGAATCCTACTCGTAGGTACGTTAGGGACTCAGAGACCTGCATGGAATCTGGGGTAGAGTTCTGGTGCGAGTAACACGGTCAGCCACGACCGTAATGCTCAGAGCCAATCATAGGTCTGAGATTTGCTGACTCTGACCCAGACACAGTTGTTTCTAATTTCTTTATGTTAAATCTGAAAGATGGACAATGATACTTTATGTCAGGTTTTGCTTTTTTTTAAGGAACTCATTGTCCAGGTTTTAAGATTGATGGCTCCCAAAACTCTAAGCCCGAAAAATAGCTTAAGTTATCTCCTTAAGCCCACACAAAAAGCTATTTTGTGTGTATATAATACATAAACACACACACACATATATATAACTATATATATAATATAATATGACATTTTTTTCACGTAAGAGTTACAGAATACTTTGAATAGCTAACTTCATGCTAGCAACATTGACCAGGGACTTTTTCTTTAGTCATTACCTTTGGGGGCTGTGTTCATCATTAAAGTTTTCATTTGGTGATCATTTTTTTGAGTTTTGTACCCTAACACCTTCTGTATTAACAAAATTTACATATTTTTTAGTAGATTTGAACTCAGTAATTCCTCTATATGAGGGGTTTTCCCTCAGCTATATATACAAAATGTAACATGCATAATACTGCCAGACATATAGATTTCCTATTGAATTATATATATTTAAAAAGAAAAAAATAATTTTGCAAAGAACATTAAGTTTAGCACCAATCCTGATCTAATCTTTCTCTGGTAGGAAAAAAAAAGGCACCAAATACAGTCAGTTCATAGGCTGGGGTGAAAATACAGCACTTGATAACAAACCCTGGGTCTCCTAGGCTGGGGTGAGAACACAGCAGTCTGGATAACAAACCCTGGGTCCCTGAAATAATATTCCAGTATAGGCTAAATTATGACATATGTTGACCTATCACTGTCTTGCATTGTAGAACCTACTATAGATGATTACATCTGGTGAAGATAACAGTAGAAAAGGTTTATGTGTTTATACACATATTTAACAGATTCACTCTTACTGAAAATATTATCGGATATTGACTTCTAAATGTTGTTTTGTGTAGATAAGTGATATCACATGCATGCTTAGTGACATTGAACTCCAAAATACTCTTCTTATAGGCCACCACACTGAAAGGCGAGAAACCTCTTCCATTAGATTGGGAACTTGTGGATTAACCCCTACACTATCGCCACACTCAGTGGTAGCATTTTCAAAAACTCCTGTAAGACGAAAACTCAATGCCACAGTCCCTGATCCACTTGGAAAGGAGTGCTTCTTACAGGAGTTTAACATGGAAGCTGTAAGGCTAAGGCACAAGCATACAATCTTGTCTGCGATCATCCGTCTTCCTGCCAAAGAAAACATGAAGACAAGGCCTCATTGTCTTTGTACAAGCCACTCATGATGCATTTTGGCAACTGTTCATTATTGTATATAGGTTATAAGGTTCGTCTTTTTTTTTTTCCTTTTTCAGATTATCCATAGGCAACATTAGTTAATATTCCATTTTTGTTTCCTTTTAAATACTATTTATCGGAACAAAACACGTTTTGTTTTACTGGTATTTCGACCCCCTTTAACAAACAGCCTACACTCCCTTGCCTTTTGGTCTCCAGAATCACCACTCACTCACTGATGATGCAGGAATTGACTACGCTGGGTTTTTAGGTAGATCCCAGAAGCTGAGGTAGGTGGGCTGCCATGACAAAGCTGAGTGTCATGATCAAGTACTTGAAAAGGTTTCATTTCATTCTCACGGTCTTTCCAGCATACTAATAAAAACCAGAAACCTTGGTTCATGAATGAGGTAGCCTCCTATTTTATATCTGTCTAAAAAAACTGTACCATGGGAAATTTCCTTGAATGTAGAGAGGCCAAGGTAATTAATGTTTACTTTTTAAAATTATTAATTTTTAAAGCTAAAGCAGGCTACTGTATCCCAAATATCAAGGTTTGAGTGATTCAAAGATGTGGCAATGAATTGCTTCATGGGTCCTAAGCAGTCATCTGATAAAAATCCCTATTTATGGTAGTTTGGTGATCATGAGTCTATGGTGTGTGTGGGCTTCACATATAGCTATGGGGATTTGGCCCTTTATTCTTGACAATTGTAACCTATCATTTGCAGTGTATATTTGAAACAAAGCATGAGTCTCTGTTAACAAGTAAAGTGATACAGCGTGGCTGTGACTGTCATCCACTCAGTGAGCCTGGGAGCTGTGTGTTGCTGTTGTCTACCTTATTATTTGCTCCCTCCTTGCAGCAACAATGAAGTTTTCAGTTTGAAAACTCCTGAATAGTTTTAAATATATATTTAAATTATTCACATATTTTTAAATTTTGGAGCTAATTTGCTCATACTTTCCACCCATATCTCTAGACGCTGGGAACTTACTCTTAATACCATTCACCGTAAAATTGTAACCCAGGCCTAAAGCAGATTCATGAGAGACTGCATCCCAGAGGCCTACTAGATTCCCAGGCAGCCTCCAGGGTATGTTCTCAGGACTACAATTTAGCAAAACTTTAATGGAATATGAAAATCAAACTAAAAAAAATATGCTCTGAAAATATGTTACGAACTTGACATACTTTCCTCTCAAAGCATTTACCTTAAATATTTAAAGTTTTATATGTTAACACAAAAGTTGACAATTCTATGAAACTTCTCCCCCCCCCCCCATTATTTTTTTTTCCAGTGTACCATTAGAACTCTAAGTGGAAAGCTGAGAGCAAGCCATTCTCTAGGTTACACAAAATTCGATGGGGTTCCATCCTCTGAAATCATCGGGACCAGTAAGTACTGCAGCTAAGCAACCAGTGGAACTAAGCAAGGATAGTCATTGACTCTTCAGCAGGTTTTTGAAGGATGTAGGGAAGAAAGGGGAAAAGAATGATAAAGATAGTATAGAAAGAGGTACAAAGGGCATGAAAGTTTGCCACCAGGAAGTCTTCAGTCCCACCCATGCTACAGGGTGCCTACCTCTGATTTCATAGCACATTTTCTATTCAGCCTTATTGGATTTATCATTAGGTTATATGAACAAGCGACAGCTTACAAATAACAGTGGCACAAATGTTAAGTGCAGTTAAAGGAGTATAATTACCAGAAGTAAACATATGTTTACTTTACAACCAAGTGTACATTTACTTTAAAAGTGTGGGAAGTTGAAGCTAATGGCATTAATTTTTTTTTTCCCCCATACTTGGGCAGAGTCCATGGGATCATCTGCAAACATGTCTAAACAGATAATGTCTGATCATGAAATGCAAATGAAGTCTTATTTCTATATATGACTAGAATTTGAAGCTCAGTGCAAGCACTGTGCAGTTTTCAGGAGAAATTACAGGTCTTGGGGTAGGGCTATAGGCTAAGCATTGCAACTGTGATCAAAGAGAGAAATTTTGAAAATAGTATCAGTAATCTGGGTGGCTTATTGTTACTGAAATGGATGCATCCCAGCAACAGGCACTGCAGTAAACCCTAACCAGAATGTTTCTGGAAGATCCCTGGGCATCCTGTTACAGTAACATCCCATCCAGACTGTGTGTGAAGAGGAATGATCGCTCCCTTCTTTTATATTGTTGGCCTCAAATGCCAGAACCTTTTAAATTTGAGAATTTGCTGAGTTCTTTAAAGATTTCATCTACTCTTTGAAAAAAGTGTCTTGGATTAAACAACAACAACAACAAAATGTATGTCCATCAGGTCACTTTACTGCAATTAAGTAACAGTCTTTAGAAATTAGGCCTCAGTTTGAAAGATTAAAGTAACATTCCTTGGTCTAAAACAAATCTTTGTGAATACTGGTATTTTTTCTTAGGTTATATATTTTAGACTTTTAGAACTTTTTGTACCAAACAACATATTACTAAATATGCATTTTATGTAATTTAGCATCTTATCTTCTATACTTTTAACTTTATATTATTATAGCACAGCACTCTCCCTAAGAGTCTCTCTTAGTGGAGCCTTCTCAGTGTTATAGATCCTGTTTGATTCATTCCATTAGACTGAAACTACATATGTGTAATATTATACACAAACACAATAGTCTGAGATCTAAGTTATATTATACTTGTCATGTTGCTCTTTTACTATGGAAAATAAACAAGAGCAAGTCTGAGTTTCAGATAATTAGTCCCCCTCCACCCAATATCAGCCAAATAATGAAAGGAAAAACATTCTGAAAGTCTTTACAGAATAAGTTTTTCAGATCTATTCGTTCTGAAAAATCACAGGGTAGTCAGGAGTTTGTGCTGAACCTGTAGAAAAAAAAAAGTATTTTATAGCGGCGGGTTTGATGATTGATTGTTCATAGCTGTTTGTATATGAAATGAGGAAGTATTGGAAGTAGTAAGTTGCAGCTGTGTGTATGGTGTAGTAAGCTGCTGAATGTCTCTAAGATCAAAATTGTTTAAAGCTCTATTGTAAATAAATTACATATTTAGTGTTTATACTGAACCTTCAAGGTTGCAGATTGAGAAAGTTGATATTGAAAAAGTTACTGGGTTTTCTAGTTGTTTACTTATCAGCCTCACTTTGCTCTTCCTCCTGAGTGCCCTCCTCCCCCAACAACTACAAATCCATATGTTTTACCGGTATCTCCATCCTCAGCTTGAGACAGGAATGGAAGGACTTTGCCCTTCACAAATGATCCAAGCTGAAAAGAAAAGTAGGGAGATTGCATTTCTCTCTGCACAAAGAATTTAAGAACAGGCGGATCCTGAAGGGGCTCATGGCATCTTCCCAGGTGAACAAGCCACATTTGAGGAGGATCTAATATACCTATGTATTGGGGATTTAATTATGAGTTTGCGTATTATTAACTTTTAAAGACCTAAATAAGAAACAAATGTACTAAAATATAATTTCAGGATGAGGGACCCATTCCTGTTTTTTTCTTTTAGTGGAGTTTAGGTCATGTCATGACTTTGGTTTTAACTTTAAATCTTTAAAACTTTAATTGCTTTCTTATATTTATATATAAATAGAAAAAATATAGGCAGTGTTAAAGGGGAACACACTAGGATAAATATATATGAATGCAAATTTTTGCCAGAAAGTTTTACCAACTTGAGCAATTCTTTCTAGCAGAAATAGATATTTTCTTCACAAAGACTTTTTTTTCCCATTTATGCCTAAAACTGCAACTTGATAATATGCTCGTTTAAATATCAGGTCCTAGTGCAACAAATTCAGAAGTCAGAAAAATTCTAAGCTAAAATTGCTAGAATATCTTTCAGTCATTCTATTTTACTGTTACAACTTAAACAATTCAGAAATCTGGGGTGTTTCTGGCAACTTGAGTAAAACACACTGCAAATCCAAAGGGAGAACATGTAAATGGAAGAAAGTCTGATTTCTGAACTGTTTTGCCCTTAGGGACAGTATCCTGTTCATCTCACATATTGATTCTGAATACCTTGTCAGCAACGTGCTCCAAGAAGGTCCCTTGACACTGGAGCAAGTCAGAATAACTTACTTTCATAGCTTATTTAACAGCAGGCAAACAATTTTTACACTGGCTTGAAATCTAAGTCGATCTGATATTATCTAGAATCCAGGCTTAAATTTTGTAAGAAGTTTCCAAATAGCAGAAGAAATTAAAACAGAGATACCAAAACTAAAAACACCAACGTGAGACAACAAATAATATTTCCAGTCCTAATCAAACCGCAACCCTTTCAGTATAGCTTGAGGTATTTTTTAAGTATTTGTACTAGCTAAATAGCATTCACAGTTTCCGAAGCTGCTTTTTTACTGAGATAGCCTCATATTCTCATGATAGTTGACTTTCAGACAGGTTTTCTTGTACATGAAAACTACGTCTGAGTCTCTGCCCTCAGACTCACAGAAATATCGGACAGCGAGCTGTTCACTGTCAGCAAATGGTTCTTGTAGTAATGAGGGTTCTATTTCCCAATTATTGTGCTACTCCTAGGATATGATTAAAAAAATAACAAATTTGCAATTCATATATAAAAGGAAAACTTGCTTCAGTTTCTGAAAGCAAGTCCAGTCTGGTGGAGGTATATAAGACATTAAATAACAGAGTCAGATTCCTTCTTAAAGATGGCAGATGAGCTTGACAGAGAGTTCTGGTTCGCCAGCATTTTCTCCATCTTTTCTCCTTCGGTAGTTTTAGTGACCTCTCTTTGCTTCTTACTGTGGACCCATGGGATAAAGCAAAGGACAGCACCTCCAATAAGGGGAGGGATTCCAGCGAGGTAGAATGCCACATCATAGGAGCCCAGCTTGTCACGGAGTAACCCTGGGAAGGGAAAACACTGTCACCAGGAGAGAACAAGCATGACGGTTGGGGTCTCAGATTAGTCACCCTGGGGGCCCGCTGCCAACCTCTGACCTTCATCCCAGCAGGCTAGTGCAGACACCTCAGAGAGCAGACGTTTTTAAGGAAATGGTTCTGAAAGATAAACCTTTTCTGATAGGAGGAAAGAAAAGATGTCATTTCTTTAATCTTGTTGCAAATGTGCGACAGGCTTCTGAGTTTTCCTACCAAGATATCACATGGACAGGACACTGGCAGTCAAGCTTTGGCTTTCTCAAAGCCCTTCAGAGGCCCTTTGGGTATTCTGACACATGGGGTTAAGGTCCTGTTTCGGCTGAAAGTGGACAGTCCACCAAGCTGGAACCTGTGTCATACACACAGACTTCAAAATGTTTACATTTTCAGACCTTTCTTGGGCCTGTTTATGAAATAACATGAAATTACTTAATCATCCAAAGTCATGAAAAATTTTAATCCAAAATCATGAAAAATTATAAATCTAAGAGGATGAAAAAGTTACATTGTTAAATACATTTTGGAAAGACACTAAGGTTTGTCGGCACCTGAGGGGAAAATGTAAGAATATAGATGTGGTATTCTAATAGAGCCTAGGGCTATGCTTCTGAAAACTGTCAGAGTACTCCTTATTTCTATTTTGCTAACAAAATCCAGATTTTAAAAGTTATCTTAGTGTTTCAGACTTTTACTGTACAACCTAAGTGACCAGAAATGTTCCAGGAACACATTATAATGAGTATCTGACTCTGCTAAATAAACAGCTGAGGATTTGTTCAGGTAAATACCAACACATTGGGGGAAAAAAAAAAGTGTATAGTCATTCCAAATAGAAACCTAAAACATACAGTATATCTAAATACATGCTTTTCCTATCTGAATCGAATATTGCATATATAACTGAACCTTGCATCTTTATGAACACAGGTTATGTTTGGCTGTAATACTGTAATCCCTAGAAGCTCCTGGTGTTTTTCTGCCCACTTTGGGAATTTCCTGTTACCCCCTTCATTCTTGATCTGTTATAGTCACCTCCAGTGGCAAATAGAAACACCACTTCTACTAAAGTGCTTCCTATAACTTGCTGTGGACTTGGAAACCCTAACAAAGCATGTAAAATGTAAAAACAGGTTGTTAACTGGGAGAGAGGGGAAGGACTGGAGGGTTCTCCTACAAGGAGACTGTGATGTTTAAAACTTATATTTCACTTGGTCTGCTCGGTAGTGGTTCTGCTTGCTTGATTCATGACTAGGTTCCCAACTGGCACGTTTGCTGATATGTGTGGTTCTGAGTATGAGAATGAATTGAACTGAACTCTCACTGAGCCACGCATATACAAGACAGATGCTAGTACATACGTTTAAATTTCATAATATTATATCAAATATTATAATTTATAGTAGTACCCAGTTAATACTGAATGTGAGACAACTTTATACTATCATTCAGAAGATTTCTAAAGGTAAAATTCGTATAACGTAAAATTAACCATTTTAGTGGCATCTGGTATATTTACAGTGTTGTACAACCACCACTCTCTCTCTAGTTCCAAAATATTTTCATCACACCAGAAGAAAAGTCCACATGGAATATGCAGTTACTCCCTAATCCCCCTTCCCTCAATCCCCTCGCATCTGTTCTGTCTCTGAATTTATTCTGGCTATTTCACATAAATGGAATAATATGTGACCTTTTGTATTTGGCTTCTTTTACACTTAGCATAATGTTTGAGGTCCACCTACCTGGTGGTGTGTACTGGTATGATACTTCATTCCTTTCTATGGCCGAAGAACCCCACTGTATGGATGTAGCACATTTTGTTTACCCATTCATCTACTGACGGACATTTGGGTTCTCCTGTTAAGTTTTACTTTTCATTTAACTATTTCTCAGGGAGGACTATGATCTCTTACACAATTCATACATATTTAGAAATCTTTCAGAATCTTCACCACTTGATAGAAAGAAGTCACATTTCCTATTCCTCCAAAACACTTACTAGCATAGGAACTCTTAAGTCTTTAAGTTCGGAAGCTAACTGCTATATATTTCAGCGGGCGTTTAAGGTATCAGTAAGAGTACGAGGGCTCATCAGCAAATTTTTCCAACATGCCATCTGTTGGTCTTGGTAAAAACGTTACAGATAAGGCATATACAACAGCAAGACAGCAGAAACCAATAAATCATAATATATTTAACACGTGAGACTCAGGACCTACCATAGACAATGCTAGGACAATGTTATTTACCTGCGATGGGTGGGCCCACAGTCATGGGTATAGACATGAATCCGAGCAGAAATCCAATTGCTTGGGAGACGTCCTGGGCACCAACCAACTCAAAGGCAATGGGGGCCATAATGGAAATGAAGCATCCATCGAAGAGACCCATGATGAGGCAGACAGCAATGAGGCCCCCAAAGACGCTGCACAGGGGGATCATCATGGACATCAGACCGATGAAGAGAAAGGACAGGACCTGGGACAGGCACACAGTGTCAGTGCCACTCTCGGAACAGGGAGCATCACAATTACTGAGGGACATGCGTAGGGCCTTTAAGTGGTTACCAGTTTAGTCACCTCCCCAGCCCACTTCGCCTCGATTTTATACACGTAATCAATTCCCACAATCATCTTCCCTGAATTCCCCTCACACTTTCTCAGTATTTCCATTAAGGGACAAGAAAAAAGTAAGGGTTTTTATATACTTACTTTCCTTTCCCAGCAGTAAGCTCTTTGAGATCAGAATCTGTACAAAAGTCATCTTTGGCCCTACATACAATAAGGTTTAAGGATCTGGTACCTGGTCAGTGCTCATTACGTATTTGTTCTTTGAATATCAGCTCAAATTCACTCATCCAACATATGATTTAGAAATTTTACCTTTGAAATTATTTGCACTTTACTGGTGTCAGTCCTCTGCATAATGAAAATATGCCAGCCAGATCTATCCTTCACCTCACAGAGCTTCCAGTTTGTTAGAGTAAGTAATAGAAGCAAACACTAGATTTTCCCTGCCACTGGGCAGCTCCTGTGCTCTGTTCTATGCACTGTGCCATGTCAATAAAACCTGGTTCGTACCCTTGGGTTATAAAGAGATGACTGTGTGAATAAGTGCACATGAAGTATTCTAGACGTTCTAGTTGTATATTCAAAGCATGGTGGGTACAAAAAAGGAAGGAGTGGGCAATTCAGTTTTTTAGGCAAATAACTAAAATTGTATCATTCACTCATTAGGTAGAATAGATGTTTTAAAAAGAATCAGCTTTTTTTTTAAAGTATGCATATAACAGAAACTGTCGTTTATTTAATGCTTATGAAATGCAGGCACTGTTCTAAGGACTTTAGGTGGTGATTTTATGAGGTGAGCCCTAATATTTTCCCCATTTTACAGATGAAGCAAGTGATGCTGGGAGGTTTAGTAACCCAGGTGGAACCAGCCTGGAAGCCATGGCCTGCTTGGGCAGTTAGTAGCAGGGGCAGTGGGACAGTCCCTAGAGGGCTCCCTCTGACGACAGCAGGGCAGGGGAGGGAGGGAGAGGCCCCAGAGAGCAGCGCTCTGGATCTCCACTTCATCTGCTCTGTTTGCCCAGGGCTCACTGGGGGACACCAAGCCTGGCAGGGCCTCTGGGCAGCCCCCACCACCTCAGCGCACAGCAGGGTCACCTGAGGACAGGGACACCCAACGGTGGTTTTCACAAGCTCCCCAGGTGACTCTGGCACATGTCATCCACTGACCCCACAATCAGAAACATTCTTGAAAAAGATTTTAAACTCCAAGTTGGGGACTTCTCTGGCGGTCTAGTGGTTAAGGCTCTGTGCTCCCAATGCAGGGGGCACAGGTGTGATTCCTGGTCAGGGGATTAAGATCCCACATGCCACTCAGTGAGGCCAGGGGGGGAAAAAATCCAAGTTGGTCTCTCTTCTGACACCACTGCTGTATTATATAGCTGAGTAAATATAGCTTTATGGTAGAATTAGTTTAAGACTCAGAGTTGGCTATTTGAAAAAGAAGTCTGGCACTTCACATTTTTTTCCTAAAGAACATGATCGCCACATTCTGATGGTTTATGCTCTACTGTAACATCTTTTCCTCAGGTCCAATTTCCATTAGAGTGGAAGCATAATTCCTTAGTGCTACTTAGTGCTTTGGGCTTCCCTGGTGGCTCAGATGATAAAGAATATGCCTGCAATTCAGGAGATCTGGGTTCAGTCCCTGAGTTGGGAAAATCCCCTGGAGGAGGAACTGGCAACTCACTCTAGTATTCTTGCCTGGAGAATTCCATGGACAGAGGAGCCTGGCGGGCTACATTCCATGGGCCTGCAGAGTCGGACACGACTGGGCGACTAACAGACACAGACTGGCTAGGCACTGGGCTTGCAGCCTTAAGGCTAGAAAGAGCTAAGGCCCAGAGGACAGGCCTGGGTCCAGACCTCTGTGACCCTGGCAGAAAGACCCGATGCTTCCCATCTACCATCTAGAGTTAAGGAGTTATTGTTGCAGAAAAACTAATTAGACCAATCCTAATATTATTTATTAGATACAGTTTTGCTCTATCTACAAACACAAAGGAGATAAAATTCCAGCGAACCTGGAATAAAATGTTAGGACATCACGGGGCCAGATTCAATGGGTTTAATGCCCAACCACACCACTGTACTTCGACTAGGTTAGCTTAGAATGCGCTTCCTGTTCTTTTCATATTTTGTTCAGTACAAATCTCCTGTAAGATAAGACAACCAGAGTGAAAGTTGAAAGCTTGTAGCACAAAGTCAGTTTTGCTGAATAAACAAATGTTTTCTTGGACCCAATTCATTTAACACGAGACCCAGGCACTTACAGTGCTTAACCTTATTTTTCTATTCATTTTTGGCCCCTTCAAATTTTTATTCTCTGTTCAGTTTTCTAAGAAATCATTCATGTAAGAGTTTCAAGTTTATTATTATATATTTTGAGCACATTATTACTCTTAATACTTTACCTGACTACAAGCTCTCCTTTTCTCAATTGAAATTATATTCTTTTTCAACTATTTGACAGTATTTAAAACTTAAATTTTAACAATAATTGTTAAATAAAAATTATTAGTTATTTAAAGTAAAATTTGCTGGTTTTTCTTTAAGAATTGAATTGATAGAAATTTACACACTTATTCTCTAGTATCTCTCAGAAAATACCTGGCTACTTCTGCCTTGCTGCTAAGTCGCTCCAGTCGTGTCCGACTCTGTGCAACCACATAGATGGCAGCCTACCAGGCTCCCCCGTCCCTGGGATTCTCCAGGCAAGAACACTGGAGTGGGTTGCCATTTCCTTCTCCCAATGCATGAAAGTGAAGAGTGAAAGTGAAGTCGCTCAGTCGTGTCCGACTCCTAGTGACCATAGACTGCAGCCCACCAGGCTCCTCCGTCCATGGGATTTTCCAGGCAAGAGTACTGGAGTGGGGTGCCATTTGCAGCTAAATAGTAGTGAGAAATGCTGCTGTTTCTCAGCAGGTGTAACTACCCTAAATGTAGCTAAGTTCAGAGGTAGCAAGCCAAGCTGACAAGGACATACCTGTTCCCCACACTCAGGAACACTCCACCCACAAGTAGCATAGACCAAGGCTTAGCGCACTGTGCATGTAGGAAGTTCATCACTTCCCCCAATATCTACTGATCTGTAGATACAAGCCCCCAGTGTGAAAGGTGAGTAATTTAGTATTACAGTCTTTTTTCCCACCCCAAACACAGTAGCTCTGGTTAGATTTAAAAAGAGATTCAAAGGTCCCTAACCCTTTTCTAGGCTCCGGCACTGCCATTTAATGAGACACTGACTTCTGAGATGTCTTTCTCGCTTCTGCTTCCTAAAACTGTACAGGAAATATTTTCTGCCAGAATATTACAATCTCTAGATTGTTAGCTTATGTACCTAAGAACAACAACAACAAAAGTCCTTGCTATTACAGCTCCCATTTCTGTCACAAAGAACATTTTTGGAGGAAATGTCAGTGGCAGTTTTGCTCAGAAATGTAAGCATAATGACGGAAGAGGAAAAAATGAGCTGCACCTGAATAAGCAGAAGGCACTTTGAGAGGCAGATGCAAATTATATTAATTTATATTCTCTTGGCCACAGTTAGAAACAAGTATTGCTCCTATGAATTTATTCAATATAAAGTGTGCAGACTCTCAGAGCCTCTGGCTAGGAGCCCACTACTGGGCAGCAGTGGTCTCCGGGTCCATCACACCAAAGCGAAGTGTTCAAAGCTGGGCATCCGGCTTCTCCTAAAGCATGCAGTCCTGTGGCAGTGCTTCACCCAGAAGTCTGTCCAGCTTTCCTACTGCACATAAACACCACCAACTCTGCCTGGAGGAGGAACCAGCCTCAGTGCCACAGCCCAGGTGAGAAGAGAGAATCACAGTCTGGTTCCTTGTTCAGGCAGGGGAACAGCTAATATCTGGATACCATTGTAGAAGTAGCTTATGTTTGGTAAAACATATACCTTTTATCCCAAGGTATCTTTCAGAAAACAGAAAACACTAAAAGGGAACAAAAAACAGCAGCAGCAACAGCAGAACTGGGCAACAGCTCAGTTGGTGCTGCTTCAAGCAGAAGTGACTTCCAGAGGAAGACGGATCTAAAAGTGATTCGTTTTTCTAAATTAGAAAAAACAATGCTGCACTTCAAAAGTAACTCACGAATATATTCCTGACAAAGTTCAAACTGTAGAAAAATGTATACCGTAATAAATGAAAGTCTTCCTTCAACCCCCTCCACCCCCAACCCACACTGTCCTGGTCAGGAATAACCACTCAATAATTTGATGGTCCTCCCAGACCTTTCCTGTGCGTACTCACTGGGGTTTGTCTGCTTAAATACATGGATATGATGTCCACACTTTGGTTTATGTCCATGGCACAGAGCAATCTGACACAATGGGAAAGTGATCTTAATCCAAAGCTTTCGATTCTTTCATTTCTTTCAAGAATTCTTTCGATTCTTTCAGTTACAACTTCCAAACCTTTGAAACACTCTCACACTGTTGAAACAGGTACACAGTAAAGACAGAAATCTGCAATAATGTCCTGGTGACTAGAAAGACAGGCCTGTGAAGTTAAGAAAGATGGCTGGGAAGATTGCCAGGACACAGTCTTCCCTCTCCTAATGAAGTACTCCGAGAACCTCTGCAGAGATTCTCTTTACCCATCATTATTGTATATAATACATTTCGATCACCTCTTTGCTCAGTATTCAGAATTGTTACCCAAGACCTTGCTGGAAGTTTAAATTCAGAACTCTTTAGCAAAAGTGTAAGATATATTCCTAAACTCTATTACCTATAAGCAAAGATCCCCACATCAGAAAAACCAAGGTCTCCTTTCTTGAGACCTGTTCCAAATCAGGATCTGCCTCAGTATTTAATAGAATATTAAAATCTCACAAAAGCAAGGATTTATTAGTGATCCCCCTGGACAGGCAGTTTACATAAGCTGTCACCATGAATCCTCACACAGCCCTCTGCAGGATCTGGGGACAAACTATCTCACTTTAGAGTCTGTGCTTTTCTGCTCTGCAGCCTCCCCAAACCCAAGATGACTGTGTCCCCAAAGCAGACCACATGGGATGCTGCGAACTGTGTCCCGGGCCCGGAAGCCACTCAGAACTGGTGTCACAGGGACAGAGAGGGAGGAGGACTGCCCTGACAAGGCTGAGCTGTAACAGCAGCAAGAAGCAGGCGTGTCTGAGAAAACCCAGCACCCACCAAAGGAAGGTAGGCTGTGGAAGCATTCCAGCCCTTAACAGCGGGGCCAGAGGGCAAACAGCCAGGCAGGGAGACAGGGAGGGGAGGAGGAAGAAGCTGACCCGCAGAGCTGGACTTGATCGCAGCAGCAAGAATCAAAAACCACACAATTTTCGGGAGTTGGGGCAGGGGAGAGAGCGGGGAGGGCTGTTGGCAGCTCCCAGCAGCACAGGACACCCCTTCTGCTCCACGGGCCTCCCTGGATGGCAGTCACCTCGCCTGTGACTCAGCACGCACTAGGTGTGACACTCGCTGTGCCGCATTTGGATGAAAAAAAACTAGATGCAACTTAAAAGAAGCCAGGCTGTGGCTAACCTTTCATCCAAAATGAAATTACTCATTCTTCACTCACTTTCGTGTAACTGTCAGCCACACGTGGGCCAAGTCAGGAAAGGCTGTTTTCTTTCCTCAGTTACATGAACTACTAACGTATCTGTCCCCTGTTACGTTGTAAATGCCCCTACTGTCCCACCTCTGGGGGGAACCTTTCTAAAGTCAAAGCTGTTTTGGAGTAAAGTGCTGATGTATAAAACACGCCATGACTTCGTCCATCGTGTCACCACAGTCTGGCCTCCATCCTCTCTAACCTGGATGCTGTATCATCTCCTCCTGGTCTCCCTCCCTCTTGCACTCCCGCTTCCATCACAGTCTTCAATCCTCCACACACGGAGCAACCACGCCGACTTCAAAATGCAAGATCACGTCATTCTCCAACAAGGACCTACTATGCTTAAAGTAAAATGTCTCCACTGTGTACTCCAAGGCTCTGTTTAATCTGGCCCCTCCTCTCCCCATGCCCTGCTCTTTTCAACCTCTTCCCAGGCCACTCTCCCTGTCTTCTTGAGTTCCCAATCATGCCCAGCTTTTCCCTGCCTCAGCTCTTGCTCTGGGAACTCAAGGACCATGTCTGTATCATGTTTGTATCATCCACCAGGGTGGAGGCTGGTGCTTGGGGCACAGAGATACTCTTAATAAATGAAAGGAAGCCGAAAGTCTGTAAGGCAACAAATGTCCACTAGAGGGCTCCCTTGACACTTGAGAACAAGACTTCTGATAAACATTCGACAGAGATACCCATGCTGCTGCTGCTAAATCACTTCAGTCGTGTCCGACTCTATAGTTAAGGTGTTAAAAGGGGGAATGATCGTAACACAGAAATACTTTCAAAGGTAGTACTCTCCCAGCCTTCCAGCTATGTGACCAGACTCCTTATTGCGCTGACGGCCTGGATCTATAGAGACACCCACAGTGAGGCAGCCTCTGTCCCTCCAAGTTCGCACCTGTAAGTGCGATGGCACGCACCTTGAAAGGCTGGGCAAGGAGGAAAGGCGCACTTGGTTCACTGACCATCACTATTATGTCAGATCAGATCAGTCGCTCAGTCGTGTCCGACTCTTTGCAACCCCATGAATCGCAGCACGCCAGGCCTCCCTGTCCATCACCAACTCTCGGAGTTCACTCAGACTCACATCCATCGAGTCAGTGATGCCATCCAGCCATCTCATCCTCTGTCATCCCCTTCTCCTCCTGCCCCCAATCCCTCCCAGCATCAGAGTCTTCTCCAATGAGTCAACTCTTCACATGAGGTGGCCAAAATACTGGAGTTTCAGCTTCAGCATCATTCCTTCCAAAGAAATCCCAGGGCTGATCTCCTTCAGAATGGACTGGTTGGATCTCCTTGCAGTCCAAGAGACTCTCAAGAGTTTTCTCCAACACCACAGGTCAAAAGCATCAATTCTTCGGTGCTCAGCCTTCTTCACAGTCCAGCTCTCACATCCATACATGACCACAGGAAAGACCATAGCCTTGACTAGGCGAACCTTTGTTGGCAAAGTAATGTCTCTGCTTTTGAATATGCTATCTAGGTTGGTCATAACTTTCCTTCCAAGGAGTAAGTGTCTTTTAATTTCATGGCTGCAGTCACCATCTGCAGTGATTTTTACATCACCCCAAAAGAAACCCCACACCCAGTAGCAGTTACTCCCCAGACCTTCCTTCGCTCAGCCACCAGCAACCACTGATCTACACTTTCTGTCCCTGGATCAGCCAATTCTGGACACTAGGTATACAGGGAACCACACAATATGTGGCCTTTTGTGACTGTATGAACCCTGGCCCCTCCTCCTCTGTATTCACCCTTCACAGCTACTATGTTAAGCTTTATAAAATACAACTCTTATCACGCCCTTGTATAAAAAAATCCTTAATGGTTCCTGGTAGATTCAGGATCGAGCTCAGCCTCTTGTGTGCTCACAAAGGCCCTTCCCAACCTAACTCCTGCCTATTCGCCAGCCAGTCAATCTACTAGTCTCTCTTTAGTCCACTCAAACACCGTTTCCCAGACACAGCACACAAGTGTCACACCTCCATCTCTTTGCCCATGTGGCCTCCCCTACTTGCAGCACTCTTCTCTGTTTTCCTTATCTATTTAACTGTTACCTTTGAACATCCCGAGAGCCAAGGGGGCCTGCTCAGACCTCCTCTAGTGATTTAGCTGCTTCAGGCCTGTGTTTCTGTGGCCCCACCTAGCCCTGGTATTCCACTGTGCTGCAACACGGCTTTATCAGTCTCGCCCAGAGACCGTTCGTCACAGAGCACACAGATGGTGTTTCATCTGTAGCATTTAGCACAGTACCGGGCATGGAGGAGTCACTTAAATACTTGTGAAGTGAACAACAGTATGGTCTCAGGACAGCACAGCCCACAACACCCAGAAGGCAATCTGCAGTGAAGACACTCAAAAGACATGCACACCCCTGAATTTCACAGGGACTGCCAAAGGCACATGACCATGAGAACTACATCAAAAACAAAGCATTCTTAGAAAAAAGCAAAACATAGAAAACCATTCTGGTTTGGTGCAGTTCCATGACAGAACAAGGAATATTGTTTGTTCACCAATTTCTCATGTTGAAAACCTCAAACTCTAGACTACCCTGGCAGTCCAGTGGTCAAGACTCTGAGCTCCCTCTGGAAACCGGAGGTTAGGGAACTAAGATCCCACATGCCATGCAGCACAGCCAAAGAAAAAACCCATACCTCACAACTGATTTTGCCTTTTAAAAGCTGCTCGTTAAAAGGTCTAGAAAATAGTTCTCATGTTTACGGAAGAATTTAAGTAAATAAGTACCTGTTTATTTAACTTATATGCAGAGTACATCATGAGAAACGGTGGACTGGAAGAAACACACGCTGGAATCAAGATTGCCGGGAGAAACATTAATAACCTCAGATATGCAGATGACACTACCTTTATGGCAGAAAGTGAAGAGGAACTAAAAAGTCTCTTGATGAAGGTGAAAGTGGAGAGTGAAAAAGTTGGCTTAAAGCTCAACATTCAGAAAACGAAGATCATGGCATCAGCATCTGGTCCCATCACTTCATGGGAAATAGATGGGGAAACAGTGGAAACAGTGTCAGACTTTTCTGGGCTCCAAAATCACTGCAGATGGTGACTGCAGCCATGAAATTAAAAGACGCTTACTCCTTGGAAGGAAAGTTATGACCAACCTAGATAGCATATTCAAAAGCAGAGACATTACTTTGCCAGCAAAGGTTCGTCTAGTCAAGGCTGTGGTTTTTCCAGTGGTCATGTATGGATGTGAGAGTTGGACTGTGAAGAACGCTGAGCTCCGAAGAATCGATGCTTTTGAACTGTGGTGTTGGAGAAGACTCTTGAGAGTCCCCTGGACTGCAAGGAGATCCAACCAGTCCATTCTGAAGGAGATTAGCCCTGGGATTTCTTTGGAAGGAATGATGCTAAAGCTGAAACTCCAGTACTTTGGCCACCTCATGTGAAGAGTTGACTCATTGGAAAAGACTCTGATGCTGGGAGGGATTGGGGGCAAGAGGAGAAGGGGACGACAGAGGATGAGATGGCTGGATGGCATCACTGATGCGATGGATGTGAGTCTGAGTGAACTCCGGGAATTGGTGATGGACAGGGAGGCCTGGCGTACTGTAATTCATGGGGTCTCAAAGAGTCGGACACGACTGAGCGACTGATCTGATCTGATCTGATGAGCCATTAGGTGACAAGGATAAATTTGCTAGAGGAATAAAGGCTTATTAAGGAAGTACCTGTAAGGGCTTCCCTGGTAGCTCAGTGGTAAAGAATCCACTTGCCAATGCAGAGGGGACAGGTTCAATCCCTGGTCCAGGAAGATCCCACATGCCGCAGAGCAACTTCTATTGAGCCCACGCTTGAGAGCCTGGGAACCACCACCACTGGGCCTACATGCTTCAACCACTGAAGCCCCACACCCCAGAGCCTGTGCTCCGCGACAAGAGACATCGCCGCAATGAGAAGCCTGCGCACCTCAACAAAGAGCAGACCCCACACAACCAAGAAGACCCAGCACAGCAAAAATAGAAGAAAATAAAGAATCAAAGCAACACCACAAGCCCATCTCTGCTCCAGAGGCTGACCTGAAAGCATTTCCCTGTACTTCTTCATTCCCTTGGAAATACATACAATAATGCTTGACACTGTGGGATGGGTACATGGGAGGTTCATCAATGAGGTTTAAAACTTTACATAGTACAGGATGTTTTAAAAAAAAAATCAAAGTACCTGGAGATAAATTTTCTTCACACCAGGCACATAATCCGCGATCCGGCCGAAGAGCAGCCGTCCAACTCCTGAAGTAATGCCGATGCACATGAGAACCACCTCTTTATTTTTCTCATCTTGAAACCTTTCATTCACATGTTTCATCTGTAGGCCAAAGAGAAAGAAGCCACACTAAATGTGGTAGGAAATTTTAACAAGTTTTGAGGCTTTGTACAAATGCTTTTGTACATGTAATAGACTCTCCTTCCAAAGTCAAATTTTTATAAAAATTTGTCTATGATAATTTTTCATGAGAACACATGAAGAAAAAGCAACATGGTTTAGCTTGTATAAATAAGAATTTTTATAAGAGGGATTTAAAAACATTTTTAATAAAAGGTAACCAGCACACCCGTTATCAGTTATCATTGGGCCATGAGCTAAAGGAAGAGAAGAGACCTTTGAACACACCACGCCACAAGGTCACCCAAGGACCCGGCCCGTCATCTGCTCCCCTGAAAGGCAGTTTGAAGGCTCAATTCTGGAGTCTCATCTCTTCTAGGAGGACCTAAACCAAACTGAAATAAGTTACACTGGAGCTTCCAGGATAAAAGCATAAGGCTCTCTATCTGAGGATCTGCCTATTTGTGTGGCATTAGAACAGATAAAAATACAGAAGAGGCTTAACACAATGGTTAAAAGAAAGGCATGAGAGATTGTCTGCATTTAAGTCCTGTTTCCATCCCTTGTTAGCCCTATGACCTTAGTTAAAGTTCTTAACCTCTAGGGCCTCAGCTTCCTTGTCTGTAAAATGGAGACAGCACTAGTACTTCAAGAAGCTGCTTGTAAGGATTAAATAAAATATCTATGTAAAGAACTGAGGGCCTGACACACACTTAAGAGTGATACTAAGTTTAGCCTTCGTGCTAAAGAAGCCTTCCCTCCATGTACACTCTACTTAGAACAGTGACTGCAGATCTACAACCTAACTGTTTCAAAAAAGGAGTGCGACTAGCAGGTGCTATACGGGGCGACAGAACCCGTGGCTCAGCACCCACTGCCTGATAGAAGCTTTGCTCCCACAGCCCCCAAGTCCCACGCTTTCCACTGCTTGCTCAGCACCACCACTTTCTCATGCTCACCTATCTGTGCTCATGGCAAGGAGAAAAGGCGTGCGTGTCTGAAAGGAAGATCATGGCATCTGGTCCCATCACTTCATGGGAAATAGATGGGGAAACAGTGTCAGACTTTCTTTTGGGGCTCCAAAATCACTGCAGATGGTGACTGCAGCCATGAAATTAAAAGACGCTTACTCCTTGGAAGGAAAGTTAGGACCAACCTAGATAGCATATTCAAAAGCAGAGACATTACTTTGCCAACAAAGGTCCGTCTAGTCAAGGCTATGGTTTTTCCAGTGGTCATGCATGGATGTTGGACTGTGAAGAAAGCTGAGCACCGAAGAATTGATGCTTTTGAACTGTGGTGTTGGAGAAGACTCTTGAGAGTCCCTTGGACTGCATGGAGATCCAACCAGTCCATTCTGAAGGAGATCAGCCCTGGGATTTCTTTGGAAGGAATGATGCTAAAACTGAAACTCCAGTACTTTGGCCACCTCATGTGAAGAGTTGACTCATTGGAAAAGACTCTGATGCTGGGAGGGATTGAGGGCAAGAGGAGAAGGGGACAAGAGAGGATGAGATGGCTGGATGGCATCACCAACTCAATGGACGTGAGTCTGAGTGAACTCTGGGAGTTGGTGACAGACAGGGAGGCCTGGTGTGCTGCAATTCATGGGGTCGAAAAGAGTCGGACACGACTGAGCAACTGAACTGAACTGAACTGAACGGTACTTCCACTGCTTTCTCTGCAACCACAGAGCTATTATATCAAACAGTTGTTTCAAACAACCAGTCTCACTGTCCCCTACACCAAACACTGGCCTGAATTCTGAAAGTCTGCAAAGCCAGTTTCCCAGAGAGCACGCTGGCCCAGATGATCTGCTTGTGGCACTTGCAGCCTTTCTGGACGACACTGCCTTAGAAGACCTCCATTTTGCAGTTTTAGGCCTACTTGGGTAACCAACACCATCACATCTCTCTTTTCCCTTTCAAAACTGGTTAACTGTTCTTCCTCACTTTTGTATTTTCACAGTGCTCCAGGATATCTCTCCAAGGAGATGGTCCAGTGGCTAAGATGGTGTGTTCCCAACGCAGGGGGCCCAGGTTCAATCCCTGGTCAGGGAACTAGATCCCACATGCTACACAGGGATCTATCCCACATGAAGATACCGCCTGCCACAATTAAGACCTGGCTCAGCCAAAGAAATAAATATCCAACAACCAGAACAGAATAACTCTCCTAAACACAGCTTCAATCTCATCGATCCCTTATACATCAGCTGACTACATTTATACCCCTTTATCTGGTATTAAAAGCCCTCCATAATCTGTCACTGATCTATCTCTGTAATTTTATTACCTACCAATCCTTGACTCAGAAAACTCAAATGTCTACAGGATTCGGGTAAACAGCAGAAAGGAATAAGAGAGACTTGCTGGAGAGGAACAACGTACACTGAGTCCCATCATTACTGTATAGGACCTCCTGCGCTGCCAAGTCAACCTCCTGGCTGCCTTTTATTTTTAAAAAAAGTCAGAAATCTGGATTTTTGTGTGGAAATGTTGGCATCTATCTTAAATTTAAAACACTGCGTGATCCAACCCCATGTGTGCCAAACCCGACATGTCAACAGCTTTGATCTCATCTGGCCCAGCAGGAAGGTTTAATCACGGTGTCACTTAGACAAGTCTAACACCTTCTCATCTGTCTACATTTCTGCTGCCACTTCTCCTGGTTCTCTGACTCTGCCCAAGTCCCGCCTTTTCTATAAAGCTGTCCTTGATTACCTGACCCTTGCATCCCCTTTGGGTTTCTGCCTAGCCTTCATGGGCACCTGAAGTACTGAGTGCCCTCCCCAGCCCTTCTGGCGTCATAGGTGGCGCTAGTGGTAAAGAACCTGCCTGCCAATGCAGGAGATAAGAAGAGACATGGGTTCAACCCCTGGGTCAGAAAGATCCCCTGGAGGAGAGCACGGCAACCCACCTCAGTATTCTTGCTTGGAGAATCCCATGGACAGAGAGGCCTGGCGGGCTCACAGCCTTCCTTCTTCCATTTCAGTCACCACCACTGCTGTTGACCCAACCACCCAGGTAAACACTGGACAACCATCCTAGACCACCCCCTTCCCTTCAAATCCAGTAGCCGCCATCCAGTTCCAATGATCTGTCCTCCCAAACCTCTCAGACACCCTGCCTTGGTCCACGCTCCCCACACCGTTTCTACTTTGGGGGATCACCCCTCCCCTGGATCCGTACACCTGCCTGAACATGCCACGGGCCAGAGCCCTCACTCCTAAACCTCTAACCTGCATCCCCTGAGGCCACCAGATGAAGTTCAAATTTTAAACCACAGTGCTCCACCACTGTGGCCTTGCAGCCTTCAGGGTAAAGCTCAGACTCCTGGTTTGTCAGATGAAGCCTCACCTCCAGCTGCTTCCTCATGCACCCACGTTGGTGGGTGCTGGCCAGGGTGGGCTGGGCTGTCCAGCACTTGAAATGTGGCTAATTTGAACTGAGATGTGTAAGTGTAAAACACACAGAAAATTTAGAAACCTTAGTGGGAAAAAAATGTAAAATATCTCAATAATTTCAAAATACCAATTCTTTGTTGGAATACTACTTTGGCTATATTGGCTAAATAAAATATATTATGAAAACATTTCATTTCTGAGGTCTTTTTTCTTTTTTTTTTTCAACTTTTAAAAATATGACAAGAAAATTTTAAATGACATGCATCTTGCCTTATATTTCTATTGAAGAGTGCTGGTCTAAGAAATTCACTTGTGGACACAAAGATAAAACAGCTGTTGATAAAAGTGACTTCAAACTGGCAAATTCCTCCAGGTCCTTATCAGAGATGGAATACAGCCCAATTCTGAAGAAAATGAATAACCTGATCTGAGGCAGGTGAGATATAATTACGGGAATTCATCAGCTTTATTTGGAATTTGAATTCAGACTCTTATGTATGAATCCACTTTAGGAATCACTCAAAGGATCTAGTATAATTTTTTAAGAGACACTCTTTAGTATTCAAACCAGACTGAATACGCTAGTCATTTTTCTGATGAAACTAAGAACACATGCCTGCCGGACTATTATCCTTCATTAGTGGTTTATTTTTCTTCTCCCTGCTCTACATTCATAATCCTTAAAAGGAATAATGAAGACAAATGTTTGGGGGTCTTGTGAAATAATGGTAAATTTGGTAAATTCAAATTATGCTTAAGTGGAAACTTACTTCTTCAGCTATAATGGGCCTTATTTCATTGAATTTTGTTATTGTTGGTGAAACAAAGCAAGAACTTCAGCTTCTAATACCTCCTTTCCTACCCTCAGCCAAAATTTTCAAAGTTAAGCTGTGGTTTATTTTGTTTGTCTTTTGGTTTTGTTTGAGCAGGAAATAAGCGAACTGGAGAACAGCATCTGGGGAGGAGGCATCTATTGGTCCAACAGATCTTCCTCATTGAGGAAACAGCCCGCGGGAGAGCTGGTGTATTCTACCAGCCTGGGCCCCCCACTACTGCTGCAACTATTCCCGGAATCCCCACCCATCCTTCATCCTCTGGAGACTGGCACACAGTTTAGTTTAGCAGAAGGCACGAGTACTGGCAAAACTGGTATTTCCAATAAGAGTCACATGGGCAGGGACATGAAAATGTTGACCAGATGTTCCCATATTTAACCTAACTTATTTAAACCAATACAAAGCTCTTATTAGAAGCCATTACCTACACAGGGGATAGGCTTCGCCAGTGGCTTCGTCGGTAAAGAGTCTGGCTGCAATGCTAGAGACCTGGGTTTGATCCCTGGGTCAGGAAGATCCCCTGGAGGAGGGCATGGCAACCCACTCCAGTATTCCAGCCTGGAGAATTCCACGGACAGAGAAGCCTGGCAGGCTATAGTCCGTGGGGTCGCAAAGAGTCGGACACAACTGAGTGACTAACACTTCACTTCAACAGGGGAAAGCATCATTTTTAGAACAGTGGTTTTAAAACTGACTTTATCCAAACGTGGAAGTGCCTTTAGGGCAGGGACTAGTCTTTTGTTTCTGTTCTAAACATGTGTTTACTCCAGGGCTGCACACCTCTCAGGGATGACCAGAGCCTGGGTGCTGCCTGCTCTTCAAACATTTTCCATCATTCCAACAACAACTGAACTTCATCAGTCACAGAAGCCATTTTTGGACTGGGTGAAACCCTCTTTTTGTTTTGTTATCCAAAGATAACCAAGAACTTAAAACCCATCATAGCTTCTCACTCCTTATCCATGAGTGAAAGAAGGGAAATCATGCGAGCTCAGGGTTTACTCCCTTCCCTCCTAACCATACCCACTTCGAGTAAAGGGCAATTCAGCTTCTCTCCATGGAGGACACGATTCTGATCAACCAAGCGAAGGGAGAAGCTCTTCCCCACTCACTAGAGCCCAGAGCCAGTGCCTAAGAAAGTGACCCTCTCATGGTGCTGGCCCCAGCCTGGCTTCTCCTCCTCTCAGCCCTTCCCGACGTGAGACATCAGGTAGTGCTCATCAGCGGAGAAGCCAGGCTGAGTCTTCTGGCTCCGAGAGCCAACTGTGAAGGAAGCTCAGCAGGCAGCCATTGTATGAAACCAGCTCTAGTACAGCTGACGCAGTGCACTAGAAACCCAAGCTTCTCCTTGACAGACGGTTTCACGACAGAAGATGGCCCAACAGAAGGGAACCTCAACTCACTTTATCTACGGAAGCCCCCGAAACCCAGTGACACTGCTGCTGCTGCTAAGTCGCTTCAGTCGTGTCTGACTCTGTGCAACCCCACAGACGGCAGCCCACCAGGCTCCCCCGTCCCTGGGGTTCTCCAGGCAAGAACACTGGAGTGGGTTGCCATTTCCTCCTCCAATGCATGAAAGTGAAAAGTGAAAGTGAAGTCGCTCAGTCGTGTCCAACTCCCAGCGACCCCATGGACTGCAGCCTTCCCGGCTCTTCTGTCCATGGATTTTCCAGGCAAGAGTCCTGGAGTGGGGTGCCATTGCCTTCTCTGACACTACGCAGCTGCAAAACAAGGAGCTCACTGGTCCAAAAGATGCAATAACTAGGGAACTCCCTGGCAGTCCAGTGATTAGGACTTGGCGCTGAGCGCCTGGGTTCGACATATGGTTGGGTAAGATCCCACACGGCTGGCAGTGTGGCGAAAAAAGAAAAAGTCCAATAATCACCTACAGTACTGCTTTCTAAGATTGAGTGTTATCTGGCCATGCGATAAACAGCTATTAGCCTCACTGTCCTCCCCTCCACCAGCACCGTTTTAAGGGGATGGGTGGTCTTCATTTAATATCTTTTATATAATTTATTACAAAAAAATGATAAAACTTTGGTACATACAAGTTAAATTATGTATCACTAGGGGACAGCAGTTAAAGGAGGAAAACTACTGAAGACGTAAAACAAAAACAACTTTATTTCTGACAGCAGACTTGTAGTAACAGCTGACTGACTCAAGTAGCAAGTGCTAACAAAGGCGGTATTTCAGGAAGGCCAGGGAAGCAGGGTGAAAACAGGCCCAGTAGAGCACTGCAGGCTATGGGACTAATGGAACAACTGCCCCTGCAGAACTGAGGAGGAGAAACAAAACCCTATTTATCATCCACTGTTGTTGCAGTTACTATGCCCTTTGGGAGAGAACTGATTCCAGGCAGCAGTCATTACCTGTCCTTGTCTGTGGCATCTCATTCCCCGATCCTCTGCCCCCCTCATCAGATCCACACCATCAAGCTGAGGAGGAGGTACACAACAGGCAGTCCTGTTGCACTCCTTTCGGTGGGGACAAGGGACCTGTATCATTTACATTTACACGGTACCTTCAAAAACGGGATAATAAATGCTGCACCATATTTTCAGGGGCTGTGGAATTCAGAATTTCTCCAGCTTCCTACTTCCCCACAGGGATGCTGAGTTCCGAGCACTTCTGCTCTCTCGCTCTTCCTGAGCAAGTTAATCTCTTCTAACCTGAGATTAGCAGGTTCCCCTTGTTGCCTCTTCCTTGCATGCAATTTAATTTCTAAGAACACATCCTTTCAACACCTGAAAAGCTACTCCATAACTCTTTAAGTGGAGTATTTAAGTGTATTCTACTTAAATATACTTTTTTTTAAAGGCAATCACAAAGAAAAGAGCCTGGTTCCTTTAAAAAGTACATGTACATTTGAAATACAGTAGAAGGCTGCTAGAGTAGTTAATGGATAATCTCAGGTTTTGTTGCAAATCAAAACTTTATGCTACCCTTTGACTTCAAAGAACGATGAACAGAAATCTGAATAGACTGAGGGTTTGTTTTTTTCTTTCTTTTTTTACAATAATTGTGTTTTTTCCAATCTTTGTCTTTGCTAAGAAAGTAAGTCAGCACTGCAGGGCATTCCCTGAGAAAGTTTTACATGGGTACAGTACACCAGCAAGTCCAGTGAGGTGACTACAGATAGCAGAAAACTAAGGCCCCAGATTTGGGTACATAAAATTAATCCCTTTGCACCATTTAATATTGAAATAGGACTTTACGGCCATTAAGACAAGTGCTGATTAGGGCAGCCTCAAAATATTTTAACATGTTAAATCTGATCAACTGTGCTTTGAAGTAAAACAGCTCTAAGATGTACTTGAAGTGAAAACACAGAATCTCCCTGGCTGCCAACATTTTTAAGGGCTAATATCTTAGGCAGCCCACTGTCTCTTTACTAATAAGGTACCTGTTGCGATTAAAGCCATGGCATGGGTACTGCCTGTCTCCCCAGCAGCTAACCCAGCGGAGGGCAGACCTTTGCCCTGGCAGGACTCTAGGAGGCATGGGCAGTTGGTTCTGTTTGTTTTTTCAAACGGCCAGTCTTTCCATTTCATTGAGATGGGTTTCCATGGTGCCGGTAATCACACATGGCACTACTAAGACACATAAAAGTCAAGACTGAGAAAAGGGAACAGTTTCCAGGAACTTATTTAACAGCCGCCAAGGGGTAGAAAAAGACGAGTTCTAAAGGAAGGAAGGTATCTAATGGTTTGGAAATCCCTGATTTGGAAAACATTTTCTAACTAAAAATTCTTGCTGCTGCTGCTAAGTCACTTCAGTCGTGCCCGACTCTGCGCGACCCCATAGACAGAAGCTCACCAGGCTCCCCCGTCCCTGGGATTCTCCAGGCAAGAATACTGGAGTGGGTTGCCATTTCCTTCTCCAATGAATGAAAGTGAAAAGTGAAAGTGAAGTCGCTCAGTCGTGTCCGACTCTTAGCGACCCCATGGACTGGAGCCTACCAGGATCCTCCGTCCATGGGATTTTCCAGGCAAAAGTACTGGGGTGGGGTGCCACTGCCTTCCCCAAAAAATTCTTAAGACCTGATTTTTTTTTTTTTTTTTTCAAAAATAATTTTCCTTTGATTAAAACAAAGTTCATCCTTGACATAGTATTGTTTAGATGAGATTTGGCAAAATGTTTCAGAGGAATCATCTGTCAAAACCAATCTGGATTTAGATGCTTCCCTGGTAGCTCAGAGGTTAAAGCATCTGCCTGCAATGCAGGAGAGCTGGGTTTGATCCCTGGGTTGGGAAGATCCCCTGGATGAAGGAAATGGCAACCTACTCCAGTATTCTTGCCTGGAAAATCCATGGACAGAGGAGTCTGGTAGGCTATACTTCACAGGGTAGCAAAGAGTTGGACACAACTGAGCAACTTAACTTTCTTTCAAATAATCCTAAATTATAGAAGTTAAAATGAATTTAATCTTAAAAAATAAATCACTAGGGTTTTCACATTACTTGAAGTTATTAGTGACCCTGACAATAATATCCGTGCCAGATAGTTCTCAAGTTATCAAAAATTATTCTTGTCCTTCTTGAACTATGAAAGATGTTTAATCTGTTGGTTGATTTAATTTTTATTCATTCCACCCAAATCCAAATATGATTCTGAACAGCTTTCTTGGAGGCTCATTCTTGGTACACCAAGGTCACCACTCCCTCAGACCCCTGGGTTCCTGGCTAGGTTGGATGAACACAGTGGACTGTGAACTGTTAAGACCGGGCCCATCTCTGAAGGAGGTAGACTGCCTCTACTCTGGTTGGGATGGCTCGGGAAGGCTCCGCTATGGTCCCTAGCATGTCTGCATGACTGCCTACCGCTTCAGGACAGCACTTTGAAGGTACAAACAGGTAGCAAGGTCTCCACAGGTGTAGACCCCTGGTTGTGGTTAATGCTTTTCTGAGGCATCACTGAGTTTCCATTTTTTTTTTTTTTTTTTTAAGGGAGGAGGTGATACATGCTCTTCTAAACGTACCTTGGATTCATCTGGTGATAAAAATCACCCATCAGCTAAATGTACATGCAGATACACAGGTGTGGGTTATGGAGTTTCTAGTCAGCAGCTAAACTGCATGAATTTAGAAAAATAGTCCAAAATGAACAAATGCACCCAGCAAAAGGCTAGTTCAATTAAGGCTGAATTTTTGAAGTTTAAGATAGACTTTGTCTTAAAATAGGAAGGGATAACTTCAGAAAGTATTATTTAAATGACTAGGATTCTGGGTAATTTGATAATGACCCTGGAGTATTATTAGTTTTTACTTAGCTTCTTGATTTTGCCCTTAATTTTAAAGTGATAAAAGACTGATCCTTCCACGAAAATTCTACCTTCTTCTAACCTCTCACTAAGATTGTTTCAGGCTAGTGATGCTGGCTAGAGTACCCTTTTACCAAAAGCCTTCTGGCCTCCTTTCTCCTTCAGTCTTTCTAAGGCATACCATAGAGCTTGTCTTTTTTACTAATTCTAAGAGTTCTCTCTTAAATTCTCTCCCTAGGATCACATCACATTTTTTAAAAATTATCTGAATAAAGATCAAAAATTGTTAGGAGTAGGGGAATCTTTGGCAGCGCAATGGTTAGGACTCCGTACTTCCACGGCAGTGCGCACCAGTCTGATCCCTGGTCAGGGAATTAAGATCCTATACATGCCTCATGGGATGGCCAAAAAAGAAAAAAAAAATAGGATTAGGCTCAGATCAGTCTCCCTTCCACTTTCACATACTTCTGAAATTGTCTATCCCAATTTTTTACCCTCTCTTTAAAGAATAAGACTACTTCAGAGTCGGGGTGAGGTGGTGGTGACTAACATTATTTTAGACATGTTCGGTCCTGTCTTGTGATTTTAAAGCATTCAGGAAGAAAAGGACCACACCTCTGCAGGATAGATAAGAAAGTAGAAAGCCTGAGTGGTCTGGATTAAGGCAGCTGGCGTGGCTCTCAGTCTTTTGTAGAGTTAGAAGGCCTAGGCAGAGCAGGTAAAAAAGTCTTTGAAATTGTGAGTTCTGTTCCTTACAGAGTCTAAGATCTTGGACATCACTTCCTTAGTTTCAAGTCGACATTGCACACTGCTTCACTCCCTTGGAGGGATGTTCTGGAAATCTACGGAGGCTATTTTTATCTGATATAGTTGTGCCCAAACATTGCCTTTTTTCCAATTAATTTTTTATTTTAATAAATTTTTTTATCACATAACATTTACCATTTAAGCCATTTTTAAGTGTATACAGTCAGTGGCATTAAGTACATTCACATTCTTATGTAACTATCACCACCATCCATCTCCAGAACTTCTTCACTTTCTCAAACTGAAACTCCAAACCCATTAAATAATCTCTCCCCTCTTCCCCCTTCTCAAAGTCCCTGGGAGCCCTCACTGTACTTCCATCTCTCTGAATCTGACTCCCCTAGGTGCCTCATCTAAGTGAAATCATACCCTTTGTATCTGGTTTATTTCATTTAGCATAATGTCTTCAAGGTTCCTCTGTGTTGTCACATATATCCCAAACATTACCTTTTAAAACACGTATTATTTTATCCAAAAATTACTTTTTATTTCTTTTTAGGTTACAAGTGGGGCATTACTGATTTTGTTTTAAATTACGTGTACAGGTAGGTTTTATGACCTAGGAATTTGGTTTCAGGAGAGAAAAGGAGGCGCCAGATCTGACACACTACTCTAGATGTGTGACAGGGCAGCTGTGAAGGCGAATGTGACACTAACTTAGCACCTCACGAGGAGATACGGGACAGGGACCCCAGGACCAGGCACCCCGACTCCAGGACTCGGGGCGGCTCTGAGAGCTGGAGACCAGGAGCCAGGAGACACCGGCAGGGAGCTGTGAGAAGTCCCTAGGACAGCTCCCGAGGAGTCAGACACGTAAAAGGAAGCTGTGTGTTCACAGGAGCAAACCCAGGGATACCCGATTTACATTAAGGTTTTTACCATGCTTCATAAATTAAATAATCCACACGTGGGAGCACTTTACATTCTACAGATGTGTGCAGGGGTCATGAGGCTGGGCAGAATGTGCTAGTCTATGTGGTGGTGGTCCACTCAGACATCCCATTCGCCTGGAAGCACATGGTACAAGGTATGAGAGAGGGTATTCCACCTTAGCAGGGCCGACTACATACTGACTATGTACCTCTAGCCGCCCATTTCTGTATCTTTAAATTACTCCACGTCAACATTAGTCTAGATAAACATATTTTTACTTCCACCTTGTCGCTAATTACACGTGTGTGATCAGAGAAAGTCTCAAAACCAATTAACTCCTCTCAACAAGAGTTGAAGAACATAAAGCACAATTAGAACAGAAAAACTGTCAGGAGTAGGGAAATTACTCCAGCAACTCAACCAACCTATAAGCTCAGCCTCAAACTGGTCAAAAGGATTTGCACTGGGGGCTGGGATGCAGCAGTGAAGAGGAGGCTCCGTCCCTATCCTTGTCCCGTCTGCCTTACCTGGTTCTTCTTTATCATTTCATGAGGTGTTAGGACCCTCCCCACACAAAACACCCCAATGTATGTTGTAGATAAATCCACAGTCTTCACCAGCCTTTCCCATACTTACACTGAACACATCATACAGTACAAGGGCCTAACCGAAACACGCTACTGCTGCGTTCCGACTTAACGTAAAATCAGATACTCTTAAACGTTTGAGGATTTCTTTCTCCACCACAAATCTTAAATCTTTCAGCAGTATGGGGCCCACATTCTCGGGATAATTTTCATGCCTGAATAAACCATCCATCACTTCTAAAAACTAGCATTGAATTATTTGTAAATACATATTATTGTAAGTACATATTATTTTTGGCTAATTAAGAACTCTGGGAGTTGGTGATGGACAGGGAGGCCTGGCGTACTTTAATTCATGGGGTCGCAAAGAGTCGGACAGGACTGAGGGACTGAACTGAAATATAATTTGGAAGACACGACAAGCTTACTCTACCTTACTAAAAGCAGCAGCTCTGTTTTCATTTATCTGTAAATGATTCGTTTTCTAGATTTCTCAGGTATTAATTATGTATTGTCTTCCTATCATGTTCCTATACTGCTGCTGCTGCTGCTAAGTCACTTCAGTCGTGTCCGACTCTATGTGACCCCATAGATGGCAGCCCACCAGGCTCCTCCACCCCTGGGATTCTCCAGGCAAGAACACTGGAGTGGGTTGCCATTTCCTTCTCCAATGCATGAAAGTGAAAAGTGAAAGTGAAGTCACTCAGTCGTGTCCAACTCTTTGCGACCCCATGGATTGCAGCCAACCAGGCTCCTCCATCCATGGGATTTTCCAGGCAAGAGTACTGGAGTGGGGTGCCATTGCCTTCTCTGGTTCCTATACTAGTGTACTACAATTCAGAAGAAAAAAATACTCAAAAAACCAGCTAGCTTTTTTTGGATGAAACTGTTCTATAGATGACTTCACATGAATGAGTCACAAGTGGCCAGTAAGGATCCTTATTCATCTCAAGTAGGAGAATGCTGGTGAAAACTGCCTACGGCACAAAACTGGTAAATGGGCAAATTTTCACTAACCTGAGTAGTCAAATTGCAGCAGATGGTGAGAGCTGCAGGGAAATAAATGCAAGGTTAGAAAAGCGAGAAAAGCAAAGACACCACTGGAAAAAAATCTGAAAAAAGTGGGGATAAAGTGATGGTGAGAGGATATCTACTCACTCATGTAATAACCACAGGAGAACTGAGGACTACAATTAGAAGATATAAGTAGTGAATGAAGTATCTGCAGAAAAAGCAATGCTTGGGTCCTATGCAAGAATTTTTCATTTCTAACATGCAGATTTTAATATAATACCTCAGATAAAAATAAGTTGAATGAAAAAATTCATTCACTGTTGGCTGGCCTTAAAGACAGAAACTAGAGAATTTCCATGCCATAGGCTTCCTTCGGGCAACAGGAAGCCATCTCATTTTTCTGTCTTCTAAATACTTACTGCTGCCCTTCACCCAGAGAATGCACCTACTAGCACCTCCTCAAAGGGGTTGTCGCTGACTTTACAAACTGAGGTTATGTCCCACCATCACCTTCCATCTCATTTTACTGCCTTCAAAGAAAATATCACTATTTGAAAACTACCTTGTTTATTCACGAGGTTACTGTTTATTGAGCTCCCTGAGAGTAGAGACTACAGCCTTTCTCAGCACTGCAATCCTACATCTGAAGGCATCCACAGGTGCCCAGTGAGTATCTATCAGGTATGCACTTGAATCTGCTCAATTTGAATCTGCACAACTGAGTCGTAATTCCTGAGAGGGAGGTCACACATGCGATAAAATACAGCAGTGACAGGAAGGAATAACTCACCCTAACTCTATCCTAGTTAACATCCCTGCCACTTACTGTGAAACTCTGAGCAAAAGAAAACCTCTCTTTTGGTCCAGGTTCTTATCTATTAGGAGAGACCAGTATCAATGCTGCTTTCCTCATAAAAGGCTGCTGTGAGAGTTGAATCAGAAAATATATCTGTGAAGTGAATTCCTTCATATTCTTTAGGGAAGTCCACTGGGATGGGAATGAATGAATGAAATGAAATGGAAATAAATGAACAACAAAACATTTCCAAACCATATAATAGGGAAAAAATTTAGCGTGTGTGTATGTGTGTGTGTGTGATCAGCACACAGTGAATCTTAATGGTTAATTCTGATATTTAAATCAATACACTATACAAAGAAATATTCTTATTGTCAAGGAAATTTTATAAGCATGCTTTTGAATGAAAAAACAAAAATTACTTAAATTAGAAAATCTTGGTGAAAAATCTTGATTATTTTTTATTCTGCAAAGTACCAAAACATTCTGCATAGCTAATAAATATCAAAGTAACAATAAAGATAATCAGAATAATAAACCCAAATCAAGAACAAAAAGGAGGGAGGGAGGGAGGGAAGGAAAAAATGAAATTTAACCCCTAGTATTTAGACTTTATTGTTTAGCATCCAGGCTAAAAACAAAATTAAAATGTCAACTCTGCCTCTTTTATCTGGTTATAGTGCCAGAAGACTGACATAGGGCAACTCTTCAGGTTATATAATCCCAATGGAAATTATTTTAAAAATGTTTGCAAAACCCTGCAATCACCATTCCAGGGCTGAGGACTGAGATGGTATAATGGGCCTCCAGGCCTTTCTCCTGTCAGAACCTTACAAGAAACAGATAAACAAGGCAGGTGAGGTCAGCTCAGCTGTCCAGACCTGGCCCCATATCCAGTAACCTCTGGTTTAGATGAATTCTGCTATGAACCCTGCATTCTCGGGGCTCAGCCACTCAATAACTATAACTTTGAGCTCTAAATATATCCATGAAAGAAAGATGACAAAACCAGTACAATCGCTGCTGGCAACTTTGAAGACCTGGACTATGTCAAAATGGTGAAGTGACCTCCAGACTGGGAAAGGAACCCCATAAACTGACGAGGGTTGTGATAGATGAGCCAACTTCCTTCCTCTAACGATTCAGTTTCCACTACATACACACTTCAGGCTAGGATAAGCTTCCATTCATTTTCAGTGGGTATTCTTGCATGTTACGGGTGCCAGGTTCTACCATTTTTATAACTATGTGACTTTTGGCAAGCAACTTAACCTTTCTATGTCTTAACTACTTTACCAGTTGTTTGTTTTTTTTTTAAGTACCGTTAAATGACCTGTACACTCCGTTCAACTAATTTACTATCATACTGTTTTTAAAGGCATTTAAATATTTATATTTTACTTCAAAGCCACACATTTAATAAGACCAGGCTCAAGCCTCAGCTGCACCAGGCACCAGCCTTACAACCTTGAGCAAGTTGTCTTAATAACGCCAAGTCCAGTTCCTCTCTCCTGATAAATGGAATCTGATCCTGCCCATCTTGTAGGGTGGCTCTGAGGCTCCAGCGAAAGATAATACTTGTGGGATAATCTTAGAAAGTAAATGTTAATAAAAGTGTGGGAAATAAAAATACTATGTTTAAAAGAAACTTAGGAGTTAAAATAACCCCTCGTGTGGCTGTGATGACTGGGCATACAGGATGCTAAACCATGCTCTGAAGACTGAATGCTGCAGTTGTTCTGGCCCTGTTACTCTGACAATAAATCAGTTCAACTTGACCTAGATGCAGACACAGCTGGATTACATAACTGCACATCAGTTGTCCATGTTTGCAATTTTGCCTCCAAACTAGCTACAGTTAAATGAGCTTTTCTCCAATTCGTTACGAGGGAATATAAACTTTCTGGTAAGTGAGTTGCCAAAAGGTAGAGGAGTGAAAAAACTAGATACAGATAATGGGGCTGGAAAGCAAAGGAGGAAAGGGACCGTGGCATCTGGGGGCGGATACGTAAGAGACGGGCACCCCTCAAACTTTCTTTGGATCTAGAGACACTTCCCTACATCATGAATACGTAAGTTACCCTCTCCCTTGATACTCTGTAATCACTGGAGTTAGTGTCTGTGAGGGCTTTTCCAAAGAGATGTCCCAGAACCTAGAGAGAAGGTTAAACTAGCAGAAGGTACTCTCAATTGATCAGACAATTCTCTCCACCCACCAGAGCCACCTGGTAAATGCAGGGTGAAAGGCAATGTCCAGGTTTACCCTCATACCTTTAAGAGTCTTCAAATTAAGATTTCTATTGTGTTAATTCTCTATCATAACAACTTATTTTCTAATTGACATAAAAATCAGGATAGGACCCCTTATCAGCTAAATTTAGGTTCCTCAAACTTGAAAAAATTTTGATATTAATCCGACGAGTTGAGGGATAAAGCAAATATCCCTATTACAGTTAAATTTTGAGATTATTCTAGAGAATAGTATACTTTAACAAATAAAACATGAGACAATTAAACACAAAAGACCTGGTGAAATTTACAAATTAACAAGACAGAAAAACAGATACAGAGGATAAACTAGTGGTTATCACTGGGGAGAGGAAAGGGGCGAGGGGCAAAACAGGGAACAGGGTATAAAGAGGCACAATCTATCACACTGAAGCAAGCTACAGGACATACTGTAAGCATGGGGACTAAAGCCAGTATCTTATAACAACTTTAAATATCACACTACATTTTATTATAGATTTATAAATGAATTTATATAGACTTATAATAAATTCATATAATTTTTAAAATCTATAAAAATATTGAATCACTATGTTGTATACTTGAAACTAATATAATATTGTAAATCAACTATACTTCAATTTAAAAGAAAAAGAAAAGACATTATAGATATGGCGAGGGGACAAGAGAAGGAACAGTTTCTCCAATGCTTTTTGAGCCTTCTCAGGAAACTTCAGGGTCTCAGGACACTTCACAGGGCTTCCCAAGTGGCACTAGTAGAAAAAAAACCCACCTGCCAATGCAGGTTTGATCCCTGGGTGGGGAAGATCCCCTGGAGGACAGCATGGCAACCCACTCCAGCATTCCTGCCTGGAGAATCACATGGACAGAGGAGCCTGGTGTGCTACGGTCCACAGGGTCGCAAAGAGTTGGACAAGACTGAAGTGACTTAGCACACACACACACACACACACGGGACACTTAAAGATCTATCAGGGTCTTCAGAGTTTATATGTAACTCTAAAATTCAAGGAATTTGTTTCTTCGCATTTTCCTATAATAGTACTCTGTTATCAATCAAATATATTTGTACCTTTTACTATAAATTTGTACATTTGTCCATTTTTTCTTCGGCTATGCTTAGTGTTTATTGTATAAAACCAACTGAACAAAAAACTATGCATATTTCATGTTCCACTTGATTTTCTCATATTCACGATGTCCTAGGGACCAAAAGAGGAGACACGGGGCTGAGAGACAGCTCCGTGACACCCTGTCATTCACATCAGCCCCTGTGCTCGGAGTCCTCCCCACGGCTGTGCGGCACGCTCGGAGTGCCTGCATGCTCCAGCCCTGCTTCTGTGCTTAGTTCTGATAGAACAGAGGGGAAACATGCAAAAGCCGAAGAAAATCCTGGTCCTGGCCCAGTGCGGCTGATGGTAGCAGCACTCCACCTCTCAGGTGATCCAAAGAGGGAACAGAAAACTCTACGAAAAGAACACGAGACTCAGAGTCTGAGACCCATGTTCAAATCCCAGCTCTGAGCAAATTCAGTGCGTGACTCTGACTAAGCATAGCTTACCTAGCAATGTCGCTTCCTTGGCTCCAAGTATATAATTATTTATGACATTTGTTACCCTCACCCTTGTGATGGTTATGTGAGATTTTGTGGAGATGCTCGACATATGACAGATTCTTAACAGATATCACCTGAATCTCCATTTAAGGAAGCCACAAAGAGACAAGAGCATGTCTGCTGTTCCTATTTATATGGCTCAGCACCCTGAGCTCTACCCTGGGGCGATATTCCTGCTGTGACTACGACGTGGCCAGCCATAACCTGGCCAGTGAAGTCTAACAGGTGCATTCCAGTACTGAGCCACGGAGCACCTGGCATTAATCAAAGCCATAAAATATCTCCTGAGGTTTTACATGCCCCATTGATTGGCTCGTTTGCCTACAGATTTCATTTCTAATTTAAAAACACAACTTGTTTGTTCCCAATTACAATTGGACTTGGTATCCACTGAATTTGGAGAAGGCAATGGCACCCCACTCCAGTACTCTTGCCTGGAAAACCCCACGGACAGAGGAGCCTGGTAGGCTGCAGTCCATGGGGTTGCTAAGAGTTGGACATGACTGAGCGACTTCACTTTCATGCATTGGAGAAGGAAATGGCAACCCACTCCAGTGTTCTTGCCTGGAGAATCCCAGGGACGGAGGAGCCTGGTGGGCTGCCATCTATGGGGTCACACAGAGTCGGACACGACTGAAGTGACTTAGCATAGCGTCCACTGAATTGCCCTGTCAGCAGGCAAATAATGGTGCCTTTAATCATAGTCTCAGATAAGTGGGATATTCGTACCAGATCAGAGTTTCTTTTAAGGACAATTACTATCTGCCACAAAACTGACATATCTTATGGAGTTTTTTGAAAATGAGCTAATAAACACAAATTTCAACACATAAGTCAGTCATCTCTTTGATACAGAACTACGTGGGTCAAAGCTTAAAACCTAAAACTTCACTGTCGTATGTTCTGGAGTCAAAGAACACAAGTGCTGCTTTTCAAGGCGAGCAGTGGTGGAGAGATGTAAAAGCAATAAAAACTAAGTCATCACTCTCATCCCGAGCATGGGACGTTCTATGTCACTGAGAAGAGCTGCATCACTGTTGCCATTTGCAGGCATTCATCAGGCATCTGACTGATGCGGCCCTGTGGTCAGTGCTCTGGGCCTGTATCCCCATTCTGTTCTCACTCACACCACCCAAGGCTCTGCAAGATTTTCAGCTGCTATGCAGGAGAGCAGACACCAACTGTCTAGCTTTCCTTGTTAATGGGGACGGCCATTCCATCCTTCCACACACTCACAACAGTGACAGAGACACACAAATTTCTTCCATTTATAAATTTTCAATTTCAACATGTATATATGGCTATAGGTCAAAAGCAAATGGCATCTGTGGTACTTTTAAGTCTGAGGTCTGCTGAGTTTGAGCTTATTAACTGTGGAGTGGGTATGAATACCATCATGTCCTATAGGTATAACATGTGAAACATCATTTTAGTATCATAGCAGAGAATTTTAAAGATCAAAATGAAGACAAGATGAACAGTGCTTATATAGTGTCACTTCTGATTAGTCCATAAGACATTTAGTCATTCAACAAATATTTGAGCACCCACTGCTACGTTAGGCACTGTGCTAGGTGTTTGGGTTCATTCATTGAACAAGGCATAGAAGGACTCTTGGTTGGCCTTGACATTTACATTCTAGCAGAGGTATACACACAGAGAACAAACAATCACCATCACAATTAAGTTATATAACACATTAGAAGGTATGACGAAGAAATGGCAGTGTGAGACAGTTTGGGAGTGTGTGGAGGGGAAACGGATGAAGGGAGTTTTAACCAGGTGGTCAGGGCAAGCCTCCTTAAAAGGTGAACAGGAAAGACAGCAGAGTGGTGAGAGCAGAGTGTGTGAGGGGGATGGGCTGGATGAGATCGGAGACAGGAGAGGACAGACCACAGAGGACTCTGAGTGAAGGAAAGTTAGGCGCTCAAAATAGCCTGGCGTTAAAACTCCCCTCTGGGTCCTCCCCACCATTCTCTACAAAACAAAGAACTCTCTCACCCAAAGTAAAAAATGGACATTAAGATTGATTACGCCCAGCTCCCGGCCAGTCTCAGCCTCTGGCCGATCTCCAGAATTCCTTGCCCCAGCCGTTTAAGACATAACTAATCCGAACAACCTTGGAGAAGAACAGGCCCCCTTAAGGCAGTAGATTTCCACATATATGCCTATATATACTTAACTCTTTTCTTGGGTTAGTGCAGCAACTCACTAAACTGACTGCTGCCCCTCCTCGCCTCATTAAAAGTGATTTGTTCTTGTAAAGTGCCAGTCTCGTTCTTTCTCTGAACCTCGCTTTCTCTAATTTCCTTACCCTACATTGAGAGCCACCAGAAGGACATTAGTTTTTACTCTCAGAGCAATGGGGAGCTACTAAAAGATTTTGAGAGACTTATGTTGAAAGAACACCTGTGGTTTCTGTGTACAGACTGCAGCAGGGCAAGGAAGGAGGTGGGGAGATCAGATAGGAGTCTATTACATAGTGATCCAGGCTAGGGGTGATGCTGGCCCAGTCAGAGGTATAGTAATGATGATGTTGAGAAGTGGGCAGATTCTAAATATATCTTGAAAGGAGAACCACCAAGATTTCTGGTCTGGATCAGGAGTACGGTGTGAAAGAAAGAGGCGCCAAGGATGCCTCCAAGGTTTGGGGCCTGATGGAATTGCCATTTCCTGAGATAAGGAAGGCTGAGGGCAGAACAGGTTTGGAGGACAGGGGATAACTTTCAGGGCTCTTCATGTTAAATCTGAAACATCCAGAAGTCCTCCAAGTGGAGATATTAACTAAGCTGCTGCTGCTGCTGCTAAGTCGCCTCAGTCGTGTCCGACTCTGTGCGACCCCACAGACGGCAACCCAACAGGCTCCCCCGTCCCTGGGATTCTCCAGGCAAGAACACTGGAGTGGGTTGCCATTTCCTTCTCCAATGCATGAAAGTGAAAAGTCAAAGTGAAGTATTAAGTAAGCAGTTGGCTATAAAAGTTTGGTGAAGAATTCAATAATGGGGTTTAGACTAAATTAATATAAATTTTGAGCCACTGGCATATACATGATATCTGAACTCAGGAAATTAGATGAAATCATCATTTGGAACTAATGCAGGAAAAGATCAAGAGGCAAGTCCCTTGATATTCAGAGTCAGGGTGAAAAAGAAGGAACCAGAAGAAACTATTAATAAGAGGAATGATGGAGCGGTAGGAGGAAAACTAAAAGCATGTTTCTGGAAGCTAGTGAAGAAAAACTGAAGAAGAAGCCATAAAAACTTAATCCAAGTGACCTACAAGGGATTAATCTCAAAAATATACAAACAGTTCAGGCAGTTCAAATAAAAAAAGCAAATAACCCAATCTAAAAATGGGCAGAAGAGCCAAACAGACATTTCTCCAAAGAAATATTAATATACAAATGGCCAAGAGGCACACGAAAAATGCTCAACATCAGTAATTATTAGAGAAATGCAAACCAAGACTACAATGACGTGTCACATCACACCAGTCAGAATGGCCATTATCAAAAAGCTACAAACAATAAATGCTGGAGAGGGTGTGTGGAAAAGGGAACCCTCTGGCACTGTTTGTGGGAATGTAAATTTGTACAGCCACGATGGAGAACAGTATGGAGGCTCCTTAAGAAACTAAAAATAGAACTACCATATGATACAGCAATCCCACTCCTGGGCATGTAACCAGAGAAAAACATTCTGCAAAAGGATACTGCACCTCAATGTTCTTAGCAGCATTGTTTACAATAGCCAGGACACGGAAGCAACCCCAATGTCCATCGACAGAGGAGTGGATAAAGAAGATGTGGGACTTACATACAATGGAATATTACTCAGTCATCAAAAAGAATGAAATAATGCCGTTAGCAGCAACATGGATGGACCTAGAGTGTCATCATGACTGAAGTAAGTCAGACAAAGAAAGACAAATATGATGTCACAGAATCTAAAAAAAAAAATTACACAGATAAACTTATTTACAAAACAAAAACGGACTCACAGACTTAAAGAATGAACTTACAGTTACCAGAGAGGAAACACAGCGGGGAAGGGGTAGCAAGGGAACTGGGGACTGACATGTACACACTGCTATAATTAAAATGGATAATCAACAAGGACCTGCTAACTAGCAACGCGGAATTCTGCCCAATGTTACGTGGCAGGCTGGGTGGGAGAGGAGCTGGGGGAGAATGGATACACGTGTATGTACGGCTGAGTCCCCCTGCTGTCCACCTGAAACTACTGTAGCGCTGTTAATCGGCTATACTCCAAGACAAAATAAAAAGTTTTTAAAAAATAAAAAATAAGACAAAATGGATAACCAACAACGATACAGGGACCTCTGCTCAATATTATGTAACAATCTAGATGGGAAAAGAATTTGAAAAAGAATAGATACATGTATAATTGAACCACTTTGCTGTACACCTAAAAAACCAACACAACACTGATAATCAATTATACTCCAATACAAATAAAAAGTTAAAAAAAAAAAAAAACCTTAACCTAGAAAACAGAACAAAACAACTCTCAGGAAAAAAAGAGCAATTCAGAAAAACTAAAGCAGCTGTTAATGGGAATGGTTATTTGGAAAGTTATAGCTCATCAAAATTAATATATAAGATTTGTACACTTACTCTATTTCTTTAATTTTCTATCTATGAGATATGGGATGTTTACTAAACTTGTTATGATATTCATTTCAAGATGTATATGATTCAAATGATTATACTGTATACCTTAAACTTAAAACATGCTGTAGGACAATCATATCTCAATAAAACTAGAAGAAAAAAGATTCATACCCTCACAATAGAGATTACAACTGGGAAGGCTTAAAAGAAATCATTTGACCCCTTCTAGGAAGCAACATGATTCTTCATTTTTAAAAGTCAACTACTAAAAGAAAACTTTCAACCTTGCTCTGAGAGTAAGAATGCCACAAAGCATACATATTTTCTCTCAAATCATCACACATAGTCTAACAAGCAAGTGACCTTAGAATTTTTAACATAATCATGAAAGCACTCACTGTATTTTTGAATCCTTCAAAGGAGACCTAGATAGAGAAATTAGTTCCCTAATTAAAGATGTAGTTTTAACAGCAAAGCTCATGATTAAGGACCAATTCCAATCCTATGAAGCTTTTACTAACCACTTTTCCAAAACGATACCATCTTTCTCCTTTGACTCGTCCACTAAAACCAGACAATTCACCATCATGTCATCTTAAATTTGAATAACTCTCATTTTTACACCAGAACTGGAGAGATGCTTTAAATACATTTTTTTTGTCATCCTTACAACAAGGACTTATCCCTATTTCATAGATGTTGAAACTGATGGTTAGAGTCTGTTACCTAAGGTTGCTGCTGCTGCTGCTGCTAAGTCGCTTCAGTCGTGTCCGACTCTGTGCGACCCCATAGACAGAAGCTCACCAGGCTCCCCTGTCCCTGGGATTCTCCAGGCAAGAACACTGGAGTGGGTTACCTAAGGTTACCCAAGTATAAAGGGACAAAACCAGAATCTGTTTTACTAACTATGCAATGAAAGTATTGCCTCTTGCATGAAAGTATTGCACTAATAATTACCAGTCACTGTGTCTTGTGACCCTGGACGAGCTTTTATACCTCTCAGTGCCTCATTCATGAAATAAGGATGATACACTACAGGTGCTGCACTGTGGTGAAGATTATATAAGGTAATGTATGTAAAATTCCTTTATAAACTATAATGGTCAATATTACTACTCAGAGTAGATTTTATGCTCCTTCAGCACAGGTTCTTATGCCTTACAGGCATTTTCCCTTCAACATTCAACATGAACTGAACACCATCTTACCAGTCCTTGGGAAGATTTCAGACACATTTTCCCCCCTCTAAGGAGGGAGGTGGTATCTCACTGCATGAAGTCTGGATTGAGTATCAAATATCCCTAATCCTAACCTTAAACTACAACACAGTGACAAGCTCAGTGTACTCATCAAACAGGAGATTTAAACCACCTGTCTGACATGTAACTGGTATTTCCTCTCCACCATGGCTTTAGTGCCATAAGAGTTCGAAAGGGAGAAAAATCCCAAATGAAAAAATATCACATTTTGTAAAAAAAAAAAAAAAAAAAAAAAAACATGCCTGGAAGGAAGGAGAGCAGAATAAGGCCTGGTTTGTTATCTGAGTTAACAGAGACCTTGTTGTTCTGTATACAATCTGATTTACAGCTTCCTGATGACAGTAGTAACTATAACACTGTCTAACTCATTACTCATTATGAAATTTCATCTACTTTAAGAAAAAGACCAATAACATATTTATGGAAGTTCTTAGGGAACACTCACTCCCCCTTCAATACAATGGAGGTTTCCAGTGGTATATCTGGGGACGGGAGCTGGTGTGCCCCAGAGGAAGACCATGCCAGATGTGTTCTCCAGGTAAACACAGCAGGAGGGAACCAGCCCCCGCTCTGCCATGATTCTGGGGAAGCTGCTCAAAATCTTTGTTAATGATGGATCTGCTTTCCAGCCTGTAAATCATGAGCTAATATTTATTCTGCCTACCTCACAAGTTTACTGTGAAGGTCAAATGAAATAATATTTGTAAATTAATTTACAAATTACATTACTAGAAATTATCAGAAGTAACTAGATAATCAACTACCACTTGTGCTTTGGTAAATGTCAGGTACTAGCGACTTAGCGGCAGCAAAGGTGAAATATTGATTTCTCTAAGGGTTTTCACGTTGTAATAACATACAGAATTTTTTTTTTTTTTAAATCTACTCATCTTTGAAAAGGACACAACAAATGTTTTCTTAGCCACAGACTTCATATGTGATAGGCGTGACATACCAAGTCATTTTACCTAGTAACTCAGTCTCTGTAAAATGCCTCATGGTTCAGAGTCCTAAAAGCTAGTTCTCTCCTTGTCATCCCAGCTGCCTCCTTAAAACCTCTGGCAAAAAGAGAATAGGAGAATTAAGAATTCAAATTGTCTTAGATCCACAAAGGATTGATGATGTCATTTACTAGCTGACCCCTTGACCCCAGTAATTCTCTGAACTACACTGCCAAATTGCGCCAGAATTTTAACTAAAGAAAATTGCACAAGCATCCAAAAGTAGACTGAAAGCTAGAAAAACTCCAAATCACACAGTACACACATAAAAGAAAAACTTATCCTAGTACCATTTTTGTTTATCATTTATCAACTATGTTGAACTATAAATACATTTTCAGTCATAACAACAAGAATAAAGGAAGAGACATAATAATAAGAACTTTTGAGCAAATTTTGCCAGGGGCAAATACTTTAGACACTGCTTACTCTTATTATAAAGAGGTTGAAATTTGCCTTTCCAATATAAATAAGCAATATAAAGTGCTCGAGCACAAGAAATCCTAATTTCCTATGAAACCCTTGCTCTCTCTTGTTATTTGGAATTTGCTAACATTTCTCAAATAATCCTCCAAATGGAATTCCCATTTTTTCAGAAGTATCTCACAAGTAGACAAAGTGCTTCTTTCTGTCAAAGTCACTGGCTTTTACTATTTATCTAATTTTTTTACCCCTTTGTTGAAAAATAATTTATTGGTGTTGACAAAATCATTGCACCATCTTTGTCCCTGATTATGATTAATAAGCCATTTGAACAAAAAGGGACCTGTCAACTTTTTTGTATAGATGACATTTGTTCCCACATTTTAGTGTTCTTTTAAAAAAAAACAAAGTTGGTTTTATTTGTGTAGGTTTGGCGATCTGTTAAATACCAAAGCATACCATGAAACATATTCTCTATGCAATGATCGGATGACTGTGCTGACCTTGTCTTAGGAGACCTTGACTTTCAAGAGTCCCTGAATTACAACCAGGAAAACATTTAAGGCCAACTCCAATCTGAGCTCTCTTGCTCTTCTGCGATGCTCTTCTGTATGAAATAATAATATCCATTACTAGCAAAGCCAGAGCAGCGTACTCACCAAGTGGACATAAGGCACAAAGTACCCAAAAAGCGCAAGTGGTATTCCAACAGCCCACACTGCGTATGCCGTCACCTTGAAGATGGCAAAATTGAAAATTTTTTTTGGAGGACTGAACTTTCTCCTTGAAAAGAGGGAGAGTCTGTTGCCTCCTTTGGTTGTACCGTCTTTATCTTTGGCACTGGAAGCAAAAGGTCGGTAAGTGAAGCCAGCCAGAAAGAGGACAAACATGAAGATGCAGAGGACCCTGAGGGTGTGGAAGAGGCCCACGCTGTCAGTCAGAACCCTCAAAAGGAAAGGCAGCAGAATGGTGAAGATGCTGCTGCCAGCGGTGACGATGCCGTTCACCAGTCCAAGGCGCTTCTTGAAATAGTGTCCCAAAATGACCAAGGAAGGCTGGTAGGCGAAGGAGCAGCCACAGGCAAATATGATCCCGTAGGTCAGGTACAGAGGCTCAATGGAGCTGTGCGAAGACGAAAAAGACGTAGAGCAGCGTTCATTATTTTCATCATGTGCTTGGAAGAATAAAGCCTGACGGTCAAAGGGGGTTTCAGTTAATCAACATATTTTCTACAAATAAAAATTAACCAAAAAGAGGTTAAAATCTTAATAAGAATACAATATTACAATATTTTAATTTCATCTGAATAGATACTAAAAAACGCCTTAATATGTGAAAAATGATCAATAAGGTCCTCAGTGATTTGATCCCTCCTCCTCTTTCTATTGACTTTCAGGCGAACCATGCAGCACTGGGTAAAAACTGTGATGCTCTCCAACTCAGAAATAAACAGTGGTGCCAGGAAGGGCCTCAGTGACACTGACAATGATTAAACTCCCTAAAAAACACCTACTCTCAATAAAAGCTTTTAAAAAGTAGAATTTAACTATGAAAACTCTTTTCCTTAATGAAATTTTCCCAGGGACTTATTAATCAGCAATCTACTCACAGAGAAGGCTATGTTTGATATTTTCTCCCCAGGCTTATGCGAGGAACGTTTGCACGGACAAGCAGATGTGTGTCTGTTGCACTTTGCTGGCCTAAGGGCTGCAGACCAACCTTCGCCCTGTGCCGCACTGTTCTCAGTGTTGTGCAAGATAATGAGAAATCATATTCTGACCGCAGGACTGCTAAATGAAGTGCCTTCACTACTGCTCCCAGTCTGTAAGCTTTAGGGCCAGGCAAGTCTCAGCAAAATAAGCAAAGGTTAAGAACTCTATATTTAACCAAATAACTTAATTAAACACTTCTGATGAAAGTAAAGGAACATAGGGAATTCCCTGGCAGTCCAGTGGTTAGGACTCAGCACTCTCACTGCCAAGAGCCTGGGTTCGATCCCCCGTCAGGGAACTAAGACCCCACAAGCTGCACAGTGCAACAACAACAAAAAAAAAGAAAATGAACAAAAGAAAAGAGAGGGCTGAAGCAAGAGGAGGCTGCAAAGTGGAGGAAATTTTTAAAAAAAGAAAGTAAAGGAACACAGCATTACATTCTTTGAAACAATTAAGGAGTAAAAGAATGCTGAAGTTTTTTTTTTCTTTTGAAAATTCTGAAGGCTGTGTATCAGTAGTAAAGGCAAGCTCTTGATTAGAAACTAAGATAGATAAAGTTGGTTAATAATTAAATTTTGAACAATAATTGTAGCCTAGCAATATGCTGAGGTAATCACAAGGAACTCTAGAATCTGATAAAATTAAGGCAGGTTGGCAGTCCTCTCACTCTGAGATGCCCCTTCCCCGTCTATTAATCTACATAAAAACCATCTTCAAATCAGGTTCAAGAGTCAGTTCCTAATTCTCCCAAATAATCTTACCTAACTCTCATCACTCTTTACTAAAACCTCACTCTTATTCAATAAACATATTTAACAGCTACCATGTTCCAGACACTTGGTGAAAAAAATACTTTAAGTGTGGTTATGCCCTACTTCTAGTCTGCTTAATGAAACAAGACACCTACCTGAAATAACAAGAATGTAAAACAAAATATAAATAATATTTCACTCATTCTGCTTCAGTCTTTTCACATAAGTATTTTTCCAGATAACTGCAACAAATTTCTTAAGGTGCCAATTTACTTTTATTTAACAAATTTAAAGGAAAAATCTAAATACATTTTTCTCTGCCTTCTTCAAAGTGTATGTTAAAAATAGTATTGACAGCACAGTATTGTCATAAACAATGACAATATCTATAGTTACACTACATTATTATAAAGCTTTCAGTTGGAAAACCAGAGAGCCACGGACATAAATCGAGACATTCTTTTGCACACCACTTAAATATGGAGTGCTGGGTAAGATTAGCCTTGCTATCTCTCATACAGAGTAAAATACATCAGCTTTGTGATGGCATTTTCACTGCTGCTGGAACCTTCTTCACTTCTAATTTTCACTTTAGTAACAGATGGTTCAAATTGTTGAAGTTTGACAACTGAGTAAGTGCCGTGTAAATCAGTAAGCTAGCAAGTATGTGTGGGAAAAGTATTCAAAGAAGAGACACTTATGCAGCACCCTAGAACTGCTAGAGAAGGCTTTCTTAAGAAGGCAGAATTTGAACTAGAGGAAAAGAAGGTCAGTCCACCGTTCAACATATGTGGTAAGGTAAAGATCCCTTCAAGGGGTGGGGATGGGGAAGGAAGAGAGAGAAAAGAACTAGGTCACCACGTAAAATACATTTTATAATTTTTATTTCTCAGTGGTCAAAGAAGTTTGAGAAACATTGCTTGCTGTAAGTTGGTCGGTGTATATGAATTTTGTCTACCAAACTAGGTAATAAGTTACATGAGTTTTTTATCTCTCAGTTTCTCTCTCCACCAAAGCCTGCATGTTAATACTTCAGCAAACGCTAAGGTCACTGACTGACAACGGGTATCTGGAGGCTTCCGGACCATGCAGGGGTCTGATGAGCTGGAAGAGCACAATACTGTATTAGAGATAAAGAAGAACTAAAAGTGAATGAGCTCACAGAATTACCTAAGTAGAATCTTATCCCAAACAAAACTGGTTCTTTATTTCTTTAAAAAACAACTTTAGAAGACAAGAACAAAGGCAACTTTAAAGGTGGAATATTTATTTTCTAAACAGAAATAAAAATAATTGTTTAGAATCCAAATAAAATGTCCAAGGTGAAAGAAAGAGGCTCACTTTAGAGTTGAGGAAGGGGTATGTGTGGGGAGAGTGAGGGTAAAATCAGCAAGCCATGGATTCTGTTGATTCTGAATATTTAAAAATAAACAGGGTGGGACTTCCCTGGTGGTCCAGCGATTAAGGACTCCGAGTTTTCACCCAGGGGCCTGGGTTCAATCCCTGGTTGGAAGCTAAGCGTCCTTGTGCTGTGTGGTGTGGCCAAAATAAAGATCAAAGAAAGAAATAAACAGGGCAATGGCCAATGAACATGAAAAGATGCTCAAGATCATTAATTAACAGAGAAATGCAAATTAAAACTACTATGAGGTATCTCCTCACAGCAGTCAGGATGGCCAGCATCAGAAAATCTACCAACAATAAATGTTGGAGAGGATGTGGAGGAAGGGGAACCCTCCTGTACTGTTGGCAGGAATGTGAACTTACACAGCCATTAGTGAGAACAATATGAAAAAACTAGGAATATATCTACCATATGACCTAGCAACTCCACTACCGGGCATACACCCTGAGAAAATCATAATCAAAAACGACACATGTTCCCCAGTGTTGATGGCAGAACTGTTTACAGTAGCCAGGACAGGGAAGCAACCTAGACGTCCACTGACAGAGGAGTGGATAAGGAGGACGTGGTGCATACACACAGTGGAATGTTACTCAGCCATAAAAAGGAACGAACTTAAGTCAGTTCTAATGGGGAAAGGTTGAGGACAGGAGGAGAAGGGGACAAGAGAGGATGAGATGGCTGGATGGCATCACCGACTCAAGGGACATGGGTTTGGGTGGACTCCGGGAGCTGGTGATGGACAGGGAGGCCTGGAGTGCTGCGGTTCATGGGGTCACAGAGAGTCGGACACGACTTGGCGACTGAACTGACGGAGTGAGGTAGATGAACCTAGAGTTATACAGAGTGAAGTAAGTCAGAAAGAGAAAAACAAAGTATATTAACCATATATATGGAATCTAGAAAAATGATATTGATGAAGCTATTTTCAGGGAAGGAATGGAGACACAAATGTAGAGAATGGACTGTGTGGGCACAGTGGAGAGGGAGAGGGCGGGACAAATGGAGAAAGTAGCAGCAACAGACAGAAACTATTAGGTTAAAGATGGACAGCTGGTGAGAAGCTGCTGTGCACCACAAGGAGCCCAGGCTCCTGCTCTGTGATGACCTGGAGGGGTGGGGATCTAAGGATAATTATGGCTGTTCTGCACTGTTGTGTAGCAGAAACCAATACAACATTGCAAAAAAAAACCTTTTAATTTAAATTTTAAAAAAATAGAAAAAATAAACAGGGCAAGCAATGTAAGTTTGATTTTTTTTTTCCTTAACTACAATAATGCTTTTCAACTAGAGCTCTAAGATAGCTAGGGAAGAGAAAGGGACAGGAAATGAAGATAAACCACAAAAGGCGACAGAAGATGGAAATCATCTAAGGGTTTTCCTGTTAAGGGCTTCCTGTTAGCCAGAGCTACCCATTAAACCAGGGTTTCTGGGGCTTATCCTGACAACGAAAGAGGATTTGCAGGTAAAACAGGAGCTGGAGGGAGAGGTGCTTCCATGGTAAGGGTGCCCTCCAGCTCTCTGCAGTTAGCTTCTCTGCAGGGCTTCTAACAGACACAGGGAACAATGTTTTGATAGGAATTTTTATTTTAAGCTGCATTTGATCATTTTGTCATGCTCTTTTTAAATTTCAGCACTGTTCTTTCCCCCTCCCCACCCCACCCCCAAAAAAGTGCAGGTAGGAACTCTCTACCTGGGTTGAAATAAACAGCAAAGTCTAGATCTCATTAATAAAAATATTTCACATCAAGCCTATGAACCACCACTTCAAAATCTCTCTTGTACGCTTTGGAACTCAGAATGAGTTGATCTTAAATTAAGGCCATTGCTTTAGACAACTTTACTGCTAGAATTTGAATTCTTTGGGATTTTTCTGTGAATGAAAAAAAAACAAAAGGAGAAATATTTTTTCTTGGCTCCAGGGAACACATGTACCCTGACTTGGCATCTCACTCTGAGGCACTGCAAGCAAAAGCATTCAAATTTACAAGCTCTGGTTTGCTGCTGTGGACAGTGCATAAGTGACATGCTTCAAGTTTTAAGCACTTGAAAAGGAGGACTTTTTTTTCCTTGTAAACAGCAAAGTTTCTGAAAAGAAATCTGGAAGACAGCTCACAGATTTTGAAAAGCAACATGAAGAAACCAAGTCCTTACCTTACAAAAGAACTTGATAAGAGTCCAACAAATCCAACAGCGGCGCCCACGACAGCTGTTTTCCGACAACCAAATATGTCTGTGAAGACACTGACAATCGGGCAGCAGAAGAAAATCATCCCCATGGAGAGAGAACTAACCCACGCTGCAAGAGAGGGGAGACGGGGGACATGATGACACGGGGAATTCTAGTTGTTCTTATCTCATAGAATGTAAGACATATTGAGAAAAGTACCAGTGCAGGAAAGATATTACTCAGATTGATGAATGGGGGGAAGTTAGAATAAGTAACAAATCTGAATCATACATCAAAGCATTGGCAAGTACTCATTATAATTAGCAAAGCAATTATTTGTGTTCAGTGGGACTTCTGAAAAAAGTTTGTATCCTTAAATAAATCAAACATTCTCCTGGGACCTAATCTCTATCCTGCTAACTATGGTTTTAAGCAACTTCTAATCTGTGGAAAGAAATCTGTCTGAAAAAATTGAAATATATTTAGAAACCCATGCCCAGGTGATCAAACTGCAAAGAAATGACCACCAAACTCAACAGTGGTGAAACTTGAAGAAAAGGAGTTATATGGACATAGTAGTTAAGAATCAAACATCTGCCTAGAGTCTGGGCTTTGTGCTTTTGTTAAAGGAATCAAATCCACACAGGCAATTTGTTGACCTAGATAATAGTTACTGTATATTCACTTTATTCATAAAGCCATACACACAGTTTATCTTCTTTTTTGAAAGTATGTTATCATTCACAATAGAAAAGACTTAAGAATCAGGTCATAATTTCTTGTTCTGATGCTGTAAAGACAAAAACAAAAGGAAAGCAAGAGAGAGACATACTGAGCACAAATGATCATAAATTTGTGCCAAAGAAATGAGTGATCTTGTAAGACACTGAGTCTGTAAATTCTTAAAAAGTATAATGAACTAGCGAGCCCTAGGTGAACATGAGCTATAAAACAAACAAACCCCTCAAGTCCCCAGCTCTAGAACTACGCAACAAATTCTTGGGCAGATCATTTCCTCTGAGTCTGTTTTCCCACCTTGAGAGGGGATTGAACACAGATCTTTCCAGAATTATTAAAGATTAGAGAAAATGTGTCTAAACCTCCACATCTAGCACAGAGTGCTTAATAATGCAGAGTTTTAACAACAACAAATTGTCTTATAAAATGAAATGATCTCCAGCATTCCACCCAGCTCTGACAGTCTACTAATAAACCACTCTATTTGCTCAGCAAAAAGGAAGTTAAGTCCAGACAGACCCTGTACAAATGACTGTTTGCTAATAATGGTATCCAAATGGAGCTTCACCAGATTAACAATTTCATTTAATTCTTTGCTTTCTTACATTTTAAGTTATTTTAAAATTATGTATATTTTATCAGCCATAATTTCTTCCCTTTCTTCCCTTACCAGAAAGGAAAAAAAAACACAATGAAGAGACTGTACAAACAACGTAGGCTTAGCTTAGGTGTTGGTGGGAGGGATTCAGAAGTGGACAGGCTCTGGGAGAGAGGTGATGGGCCAGATATTACCACAACCACAGCCCTGGATGTACCCACTCAAGGAGAAGTACGGCTTTTTCAGTCCACGTTATATAAAAATGTTACTGATTTTTAATCATTTAATCTCATTCAAAAGAATTTTAGTCATCTATCATGTTGATGAAACAATCTAAACCAGTCTAGTCAGACTAGAAGCACAGCATCCTAACCTTTATTTTTGGATGAAGGTACTTGATAATTAAGTTAAACGCCAACACTAAACAGGAAATCACATTAAGAAATTCGAGAGCAAATATTTATATTGCGCAAATGTTCAAAGAAGTCAAGGCATGTTTCAAGAAGAAAAACAAGTCTTTATGCATTATCTAGGTGTTGGTCTACCGTAACACCAAATGTGAAAATTTTTACAGAATCTCATGTCCACTGAACAAGCACTAAGTGCAGGATATAATCATTTACTTTTGTCTCAACTATCATCTTAAAACGCACGCATGGAGAAAATGTTCCCCAGCCACTGCATGAGCACTTCAGCAGGCCCACCTGACCCTTGCAGCCAGTGCTGAGTAGCAGAAAGGCCTCAGGTGCTTTAGGTTACAAACTAACCTTCACTAGGTAATCAAAATCTTTTTTCCTCGGGAGGAAAGGAAGATCAGCGTTGTCTCTTTCCCATGGCCCTTCTTCCCCTCCCTAGCTACTGCTCTCTCCAAAGTGGGCGGGCATGAGACAGAGGATGAAGACAAGGCAAGGAGACTCCTACTTAACAGGTCCTGCCAAAAGGCCTGAACGGTGCGTCCGAAGCGGACACTTTCCCTCAGATGCACTTCCATGGGTTCTTCCAAGTCTCACCTCAGAGCTCCTTCTGGCTACAGCTCCTCAGACAAGGACAGCTCATTCTCCTCCTGGCTTTCTGGCTCTCACTTAAAAGACTCACTGTTGGACCCTTGTTGCCCTTCTAGACGGTTTATTTGGGCAGGGATCAAAACAGCTCCTCTCTCCTCCACTCAGCCTGCCTCTGCTCTGCAGGAAATATTCATGTTTCCTCTGTCCTGACAAACACTGGAGTGTGGGCAAGTTCCACAGAGCCCTCCTCCTGCTGTGGGAACAGCTGGCCAGATGCAGTTCTCTCCTGGTTGGATTTCTCACAGGATTTAGACCTCAGTCCTCTGTATCCCCTAACTGAAGAGAATTCTTTAAACCTCTAAGTGGTCCCTCTAAAGTTCCTCTCACTAGGTTATCAAGTGAGAGTGTGTATACCCCAACTTTTCCCATGAGGGGTGGGGTGGAAGGAAGCCACAGCATAATTTCATTAAAAAATCTTCACAAAATGCTCTTCCTTGACCCATAAATATCCTTCTTCTGGGTTTTAGAGCCTCCAACTGATCCTTGAACATGAACTATCCCACTTTTGGATTTCATGCTTCTGTACCTTAATGCCTCAGCTAAATTCCAAACATTTTTTTTTTGGCTGCACTGCACAGCTTGAGGGATCTTAGTTCCTCCGCAATGGAAGCAGGGGAATCCTAACCACTGGACTACCAGAGAATTCAAGAAATTCTCTTTTTAGAAATTTTTTATTGGAGTATAGTTGACTTATAATGTTGTATTAGTTTTGGACATACAGCAAAGTCAATCAGTTATACATATGTTCACTTTTTTTTTTTTTAAGATTCTTTTCCCATATAGGCCATTAGAGAACACTGAAGAGAGGTCTCTGTGCTATACAGCAGGTTCTTATTAGTTATCTATTTTATATACAGCAGTGTATATATGTCAGTCCCAATCTTCCAATTTATCCCTCCATCCCCTGATAATCGTTAATTTTCTACATCCATGACTATTTCTGTTTCAGAAATAAGTTCATTTATACCCTTCTTTTATACTCTACATATAAGTGATATCATATGGTATTTCTCTGTGTCTGACTTACTTCATTCAGGATAATAATCTCTAGGTAAAGCCACGTCACTGCAAATGACATTATTTCATTCTTTTTATGGCTGAGTAACACTGCATTGTATATATGTACCACATCTTTAACCACTTCTCTGTTGATGGACATTTAGGTACTTCCATGCCCTGGCTATTGTAAACAGTGCTGCAATGAACACTGAGGTGCATGTATCTTTTCTGGGTATATGCCCAGGAGTGAGATTGTTGGGTCATATGGTTGTTCTATTTTTAAGGAACTCCCATACAACATACTGTTTCCATAGTGGTTATAGCAATTTACCTTCCCACCAACAGTGTAGGAGAGTTCCCTTTTCTACACATACTCTCCAGCATTTACTGTTTGTAGATTTTTGATGATGGCCATTCTGACTGGTGTGAGGTGATACCTCATTATAGCTCTGATTTGCATTTCCCTAATAGTGATGTTGAGCATCTTTTCATTTACTTTTTGGCTATCCGTGAAATATAGCTACCAAATAACCTTTCGATTGGCAATAAAATGGTAAAATCAAGTACAGTTTACTCGTTTCTGAATTTTTATGTAGTTGTGGAGAAGGCAGTGGCACCCACTCCAGTACTCTTGCCTGGAAAATCCCATGGATGGAGGAGCCTGGTAGGCTGCAGTCCATAAGGTCGCTAAGAGTCGGACACGACTGAGCAACTTCACTTTCACTTTTCACTTTCATGCACTGGAGAAGGAAATGGCAACCCACTCCACTGTTCTTGCCTGGAGAATCCCAGGGACGGCGGAGCCTGGTGGGCTGCCGTCTATGGGGTCGCACAGAGTCGGACACGACTGAAGTGACTTAGCAGCAGCAGTATATGGTGTTCTGGTTAGACCTCTATTTCCATATGTATATTATTAGATGGAAATTATTGGAAGATAGAAAAATATTTTAGTTGTTTTAATATTCTCAGGAGCCTGTGATAGTGCCAAGAACATACATAATAAACACTTTTACTTGGAATGGAGAGAATGTTGTTATTCCATATTTTAGATAGTATCTCTTCCATTGGAAAATATTTGCTCTTCAAGAGTATTAGGAAACCTTGTGTGGATGTTTGGTCAAATTATATGGGAGGATTAGGGGTAGTTTGCTTTTTTTTTTTTTTTAAATATTTATTCATTTATTTGGCTGCACCAGGTCTTAGCTACAGCATGTGGGATCTAGTTTCCTGACCAGGGATTGAACCTGGGCCCATTGGGAGGTGAGAGTTAACCACGGGACCAGCAGGAAGTCCCTAGTTTGCATTTTTTAAACAAAATTTTACCATGCTCGATAGAGTGACTATGTCTTGCAGTTTCTCAGTTTCTATTATTAATAGTAATCATAGACTTGGAAGGGTCGGAAGAGAACAACAGGCTCTTTTATTTTTATGGTGTATAGCATAATCCATAAAACCTTGGATTCTTTGTTATGCCATGTTAAAATTTTACAAAAACAGTGCCAAGTAATAGATTCATTCAAGAATTAATATTTTTGGTCACATAATCTATGACAGAGGCAGGAATATACAATGGAAAACAGACAGTCTCTTCAGTACGTGCCGCTGGGAAAACAGGACAGCTACATGTAAAAGAATGAAATTAAAACACTCCCTAATACCACACACAAAAATAATCTCAAAATGGATTAAAGACCTAAATGTAAGATTGGACACTATAGAACTTTTAGAGAAGAACATAGAACACTCTTTGACAGGATCTTTTTTGATCTACCTCCCAGCATAATGAAAATAAAAGTAAAAACAAACAAGTGGGATCTAATTAAACTTGAAAGCTTTTGCATAGCAAAGGAAACCATAAACAAAACAATAAGACAGCCCTCAGAATGGGAGAAAATATTTCAAACAAAGCAACTGACAAGGGATTAATTTCCAAAATATGCAAACAGCTCATGTAGCTGAATATCAAAAAAACAACCCAATTAAAAAATGGGCAGAAGATCTAAATAGACATTTCTCCAAAGAAGACATGCTGCTAAGTCACTTCAGTCATGTCCGATTCTGAGTGACCCCAGAGATGGCAGCCCACCAGGCTCCCTCGTCCCTGAGATTCTTCAGGCAAGAACACTGGAGTGGGTTGCCATTTCCTTCTCCAATACAATGTGCTAAATGTCTTAAGAGATATAGATTTCAAAAAATGTATAATAAAGAAAGGATTAAATATCTCCTGAAAATGTACCAGCTTAGAATCCCTAATCAGCAAAGCTTGTTACATACTGCTGCATCTTCTTTTCATCTGCAATACTGTTTTTAAAATGTATGTAGATGTTAGTAATAAAATTCAGATATTTTAAAATGCTAATGACTTCATAGTAGACCTCTTTGGCATTAACAGTATCTCTCAATGAATTGTACTTGCATATATTTACTGTTGTTGTAGAGTGGCATACCTATGTATGTAATGAATTGATTTTGAGGTTGTTGGCACTTCTATAGGATTCAAGTTAGCTATTACATAAAGTCCATTTTTCCCTTAAAAAACAAAAACAAGAAAGAAAGAAAGAGTTGAGAGTGCGTTTGTACACTCTCATTTGAATGTGTGTGTTTGATGTTAACAGAGAGAAACATTCAAAAAAAGACCAGGTAGGAAAATCTTTTTTATAAAGTAACAATCAACATGGTTAGCATAAATACAAATTCAATTCAAATCCTGTGTAACCGTTAGCAGTTATAGTAAGGCGACCATAAAAGTACAAATTAAATACAAATTTTAAAAAACAATAAGTTATAAACTATATATATATATATATATATATAAAAGTAACAATCAGCTTTCCAGTTTCCCCATCCAGACCCTCTTTGTTTACTACTCCATACTAAGAACAAATCCTCATTTTTCAGCATGGCCAAAGGAAAATGCAAATCACTTGGAAGAAGTGGTTAGGTTTAATATTTAAAAAGTTTCCTGCATATTAAGTAAAACAAAAATGTTTTAACTACGTGGATATAAATGACTACAAGGACAAAATGTTTACAATTGAAAATACCCAAAGGGAAGACTTACTACTGTAGTTAGTTGAAGGCTAATAAATACTCTCTTGCCCTGTTTTGAGAGCTCCAACCCCCATTTCCACTTGATCTTGGCCTTTTTCACAACATCTTTGCTCTATAATAGAACATTGGTCTAATAGCCTCAAATAAACATTTAAATATTATTTAACAAAGTTCCAATGACTTTTGGAGTGTGGAATTGTCTGGCAACTACATAAAAATTCAGAAACGAGTAAACTGTACTTGATTTGACCATTTTATTGCCAATCGAAAGGTTATTTGGTAGCTATATTTCACTTAGGAGTGGTTTTGAAGTTATTTGCTATCAACTTCTGTTAGTAGTAGCAGAGTGAAGTGGTCAAGTAAGTCCTCTTACAGATAATAATTGTGTGGGGGGGGAAAAACTTATTTAAACACACTGGGAAATGTTTTAAAACAGACAGAAGTAGGAAAGTTTTCTTCCCTGGTGGCTCAGATCTAAAAGAACCTGCCTGAAATGTGGGAGACCAGGTTCAATCTTTGGGTTGGGAAGATTTCCTAGAGAAGGAAATGACAACCCATTCCAGTATTCTTGCCTGGAAAATTCCCGTGGACAGAGAAGCCTGGCAGACTACAGTCCATGGCGTCCCAAAGAGTCTGAGAGACGAGCAACTAACACTTCCTTTTCCCTTTTATACCTGGAGAAGCTGAATCTGGAAGAAATAAAAATTACCAGTTTGTGGGCCTTCTTGAAGATCAACCAACTATGCAGATGCTGGGTGGACTAGTAAGGGGCCAGACTAAAAAGCAACAGCTGGAGAGGAAAAAAAAAAAAAAAGCAACAGTTGGAAACTATATGAACTGAACAGAGATACCAGCTGCTACATACCACAGACAGACAGACTTTGCAGTTTGAGTCCAGGCAAAATAACTGCCTCCTAGGAACAAAAACTCAATAATACTTGGAAAAATAAAGTGGAGTCAGAGTTTTTTCAAATATTATCTACAATGTTCAAGTATTCAACCTAAAATTACCAGACATGCAAAGAAACAGATACTAAATATAAATGGACTCTGAATGGACTCAGATGTTGAATTCAGAAAACAAAAACTACAAAATGTCTATTATAATTATGTTAGAAGTATCGATATTAATGGATAATACTTTAAAAGTAAAATATGGAATTACTGAGTGAAGAGATAGAGAATCTCAACAGTGAAATGTAAACTACAAGAAAATGGAAATTTTAGAGGCAAAAAGTACAATAGCTGAAAAAAATGCATTATGATAGGCTCATATGTAAGAAAGAATCTGGGAATTTGAAGACAAAAATTACCTAATATAAGAAAAGAGAAAAATAATACTGAAGGAGAACAAACAAAATCTCAGAGATCTTAGAATGGAAATCTACGAGATTTCCACTACAAGAAATCTTAAAGAAAGTTCCACAACTTAAGTCCAAAGGAAGGACTGAAACATACAAACACACACAACACATATGACTATTTAAAGCAAAAATTATAACAATGTATGTGCAGGAGTGCTTAGTTGCTTCAGGTATCTGACTCTGTGACTCCACAGACTGCAGAGCCCACCAGGCTCCTCTGTCCACAGAATTTTCCAGACAAGAATACTGTGGGTTGCCATTTCCTCCTCCAGGGGATCATCCCAACTTAGGGATGGAACCCACACCTCCCACGGCTTCTGCACTGGCAGGCAGGTTCTTTACCGCTGAGCCCACCTGGGATAGATGTATTATAATACATATATGATACATATATGATACATAATATGATAAGAGCACTAAAGATGGAAGTAAATGAAAACACACTACCATAAGATTCCTATATTTTATCTGAGGCAATTCCATATCAACTTAAAATACATTGAGATATACGTTGTAATCCCTAAAGACAGCACTTTTCAAAAAATATAGAAATACAGCTTGAAAGCCAATAGGGAAATTAAAATTGATTACTAAAAATTACTTGATTAATGTAAAGGAAGGCAGAAGAGAAAGAACAGAAGAACAAGAGGCAGATGAGACAAATAAAACCAAATAGCAAAATGTCAGACCTAAACATGACCATATCAGTAGTGATATTAAAGAAAAAGAAAGACTCCAAGCAAATGGCAAAGACTATCTAACTGGATTAAAAAAATCAAGAATCACTTATATCCTGTTTAAAGAGATGCAGTTTAAACAGAAATACACAAATTACTTGGAAATAAAAAAGATGGGAAAAGATGTGCCATGAATTAATAACCCTAAGAAGACTGGAATGGCTGTACTAATACCAGACAAAACAGACTTCAAGGCAAGTAGTTTTACTAGAAATAAAGAGGGATTCTAATGATCAAAGTCTCAACACATCAGGAAGATACAACAACAACAAATCTATATACACCCAATATAACAGAGCTTCAGAAACACAAGAAGGAAATTTGATCTCTACTTTACACCATATTTTTACTTACCTCAAAATGAATCATAAAAATGAAATTTGAAACTGAAAAGTATAAAACTTCTAGGAAAAAACATAGGAGAAAACTGTTGTTACCTTGGGTTAGGCAAAGATTTTTTAGACACATCAAAAACATAATCCATAGAGAAAACTTCACTTCAGCAAAATTAAGAATTACTATTTGAAAGACACTTTTAAGAGAATGAAAAGGCAAGCCATAAACTGGGAGGAAAGACTAGCAAGTTATATATCTTACAAAAAAAAAAACCCTGCACCCAGATTATAAAAAGAATTCTCAAAACTCAATAAAAACCAAGCAACCTAATTTAAAAATAGGTTAAAAAGATTTGAACAATCTCTTCACAAAAGATATACAAATGGAAAATATTCATTTTTTTAAAAGATGCTCAACATCATTAGCCATAAGGAAAATATAAATTAGAACAATGAAAAAACCACACACACCTATTCAAATGGCTAAAATGGCTAATCATACCAAGTGTTGGTAAGGATGTTAGGATGTAAGGATGTCTGCCTACATTGCTACTGGGAATTTAAAATTGGACAACCATTTTGGAAAACTGAGTAGGGATTTTTTTTTCAGCTAAATACATGCCTACTATATGATCCAGCCACTCTACTCCCAGGTATTCACCTAAGAGAAACAAGAGCATGTGTCCATACAAAACTTATCTACAGACGGTTATGGTTGTCTTATTTCTAACAGTCAAAACTGCAAAGAGCCCAAATATCCAGAAATAAAGTGACTGGATAAACAAATTATGGTATGTTCATATAATGGAACATGCATGCATGCATGTTCAGTGGCTTGAGTGGCGTCTGACTCTTTGCAACCCCATGGACTGTAGCCCACCAGGCTCCTCTGTCCCTGGAGATTCTCCAGGCAAGACTACTGGAGTGGGTTGCCAAGCCCTCCTCCAGGGGATCTTCCCCACCCAGGGATCAAACCCTCATCTCTTATGTCTCCTGCACTGGCAGGCGGGTTCTTTACCACTATTATCACCTGAGAAGCCCACACTATGGAATACTACCCAGCAAAATACCAGGAGTGAACTATTGATAAATACAACATGGATGAATACCAAAATACTCATACACAGTGGGAAAAAGGCAAAAAAGGAATATATAAAACATGACTCCAATTATTAAAAATTTCCTAAAAATATAAGCCAATATACAGGACAGGAAGCATATCAGTGTTTACCTCGTTGTGGAGAAGGATACAGAGGGAGGGATTGTCAAAGACACCAAGAAACCTGAGTGTGATGGACATGTTCATTATCTGGACTGTGGTGGTTGTATCTCACTAGTGTATACATATGACAAAACTCATCAAATTAACTACTTTATTTCATGTCATACAGCTTATTTCATGTCAATTACACAATAATGTTGCTTTAAAAAAAATAAGAGAAACCCTGTATTTATATGAGATGGTAGATGTTCACTAAACTCAATTGTGATCATCATTTCAGGATAAACTGGAAGGAAAAAAATAGAAACCTATATGGAGGTTTTCAACAATAACAAAAAAAAATAGATGTCATAAAAAACAAACACACAAAACTGAGAGAACTAAAGGGAGAACTAGACAAATCCACAGTCACAGGTGTGTATGTAAGCACATCACTCTCAGTAATTAATAGAACAGGAAGACCAAAATATAAATGTCTGGATGACAGCATCAGGCAGCGTAACTGACATTTACAGAACACTATATCCAACACCAACTGCAGAAAACTGTTTGCTCTGCCAGCGAAATTTTTAATCACTGATGAGGGTAGAGTGGGGTGGAGAAAAACGGAAGGAGAACTAACACATACAAAATGCCACTTAATCCACGCGCAGTGCCTGCATAAAACTGTCATCAGATTCTCAGGCAACACGCTGAGGAATTATGTTCATTTTAAAGATGGGGAAAAAACAGATTAGAGGTATTTAGCAACTTGCCAAGGTTATTTATGCAACTCTGGTGAGATTCCAGGTAGAAAAAGGAATAAGAAAACATGCCCAAAGTCCTTCATTAAAAAACATCCACCAGACTTCCCTGGTGCGCAGTGGGTAAGAATCCGCCTGCCAATGCAGGGGACACGGGTCCGATCCCTGGTCTGGGAAGGTTCCACCTGCCGTGGAACAACTAGGGCTCACGCACAACTTCTGAGCCCATGCTGTAGAGCCTGTAAGCTGCAACTACTGAGGCCTGCACGCTCTGGGGCCCAGGAGCCACAACTAATGAGCCCCTATGACGCAACTAGGGAAGCCCACCTGCTGCAGAGCCAGCAAACCCAACTCCTGAACCTGCGTGCTGCAGCTACTGAAGCCTGCGCTCCACAACAAGAGAAGCCACCACCACGAAGCATAGCCCCCACAACTAGAGAAAGCCCGTGGTGCACAGTAACAAAGACCCAGTGCATCCAAAATAAATATTAAAAAAAAAAAAAAATCCACCAGAGCAAAAGGAACCCTCCTACACTGTTGGTGGGAATGTCAATTGGTGCAGCCACGGTAGAGAACAGTATTGTTGCTGTTTAGTCGCTAAGTCGTATCCGACTCTCTGCAACTGCATGGACTGAAGTGCACCAGGCTTCCCTGTCCTTCATTCTCTCCCAGAGTTTGCTCCAACTCATGTCCATTGCGGTGATGATGCCATCCAACCATCTCATCCTCTGTCGCCCTGTTCTCCTCCTGCCCTCAACCAGAACATTATGGAGGTTCCTTAACAAATGAAAAACAGAGTTGCCATATAATCCAGCAATCTCACTCCTGGCATATATCTGGAAAAACAAAAACTCTAATTAGAAAATGCACCCTAATGTTCACTACAGCACTATTTACAACAGCCAAGACATGGAAGCAACCTAAGTGTCCAGTGACAGATGGGTAATTAAAAAGATGTGGTGTCTATATATACAATGGAATACTATTAAGCCATAAAATCTGAATTAATGCCATTTGCAGCAACACAGATAGACCCAGAGATTATCAAACTAAGTGAAGTAAATCAGAAAAAAACAAATATTAAATACCATATCACTTATGTGTGGAGTCTAAAATATGATACAAATTTATTTACAAAACAGAAACACTCACAGACATAGAAAACAAACATGGTTATAAAGGGGGTGATGGGGTAGGGGAGGGATAAATTAGGAGTTTGGGATTATCAGATAAAAATTGCTGCTGCTGCTAAGTCGCTTCAGTCGTGTCCGACTCTGTGTGACTCCTAGACGGCGGCCCACCAGGCTCCTCTGTCCCTGGGATTCTCCAGACAAGAACACTGGAGTGGGTTGCCATTTCCTTCTCCAAGGCATGAAAGTGAAAAGTGAAAGTGAAGTCGCTCAGACATGTCCAACTTTTAGCGACCCCATGGACTGCAGCCTACCAAGCTCCTCCATCCATGGGATTTTCCAGGGAAGAGTACTGGAGTGGGGTGCCATTGCCTGCTCCCAGATAAAAACTACTCTATATAAAATAAACAATAAGGTCCTACTATACAACCCAGGGAACTTTATTCAATATCCTATAATAAACCATAATGAAAAACAGTATGAAATATATATGCTTGAATATATATATATATATATATATCTGAATAACTTCACTGTACACCAGGATCTAACGCCTCGTATAGTTTGATTTTTAAAACAATTAATTAAATAGCAAAGAAATGAAAGAATATGAAAGCAATATAAAAGATTAACAAAACTAAAAGCTGGTTCTTTGGAAAGATAAACACAATTGACAAAACTTTAGCTAGACTAACCAAAAAAAAAGGACTCAAATGAGTAATACTATAAATGCATATGTACAACATGGTAAGTATCAGTTCACAGTACTATATTGTACACTTGGAAGTTGCTATGAGCATAAATCCTAAAATGCTTACCACAAAAAATAAAAGTTGCAACCATGTGAGGTGATAGATGTGTTAAGCTATTTGTGGTAATTATTCACACTATCTATGTATATAAAATAAACACACTGCACCCTCAAAAAAAAAAAAAACACATCAGGTACCATACTTGATGCTGATAAAACCTTATCCCACTCTGGACAAGCTCACAATCTAACTTCATTACATTATGGTTTTCTCCAGATATATATGCAGTCGAGTAGGACTGCAGGGTCATATGGCAGCTCTATTTTTAGTTTTTAAAGGAACAGCCACACTGTTCTGCCTAGTTGCTGTACTAATTTACGTTCCCAGCAACAGTGTAGGAGGGTTCCCTTTTCTCCACACCCTCTCCAGCAATTATTCTTTGTAGACTTTTTGATGATGGCCATACTACTCGTATGAAGTGATACCTCACAGCACTAAAGGAAAGAAAGAATTATCTTAGCCAAATCAAAATTATCTCTGCCATTCTGAAAGGACAAAAAAAAAAAAAGTAGACAGGTAACCAAGTAAGGCCTGACGCGGGTGCGACGAGATGAGCTAGAGCCCCATAAGAGGGATCCCTGCCCTGGTCCCCCCATCAAACGGCACTAATACAGTGAGACTCATAACCCTGAACAGTCTTCCTTGTTCAGGCTTCAGAGAAGCACATCTCCACAGCTGTTGTCTTATGTCCAGGAAGCGAAAGGAGATTTCACCTAAATGTCATGAAGTAAGCTGTGGCTGTGCCACTGCCAAACTCAGACTGGCACCAGAGCGGCCTCAGGTGCCTGCAGAGTAGGAGCAGGAGAAGCACTCAGCTAAGAGGTAAGAGAAAAGCAAATCCTTCCTCTTAGCCCCAACACAATCGATTCTTTCATAATGAAGCATTACTTCAAAGCAGTGTTGAGTATTCCCTTCCTGTGCCATTTGTGGTTCTGGTGTGGTAAGTAGCACGGTTGTCGTGACTCCTGGTGAATACACACACATGTTGGTGAACCTGTAATATGAATGACGCATGACACTGCTTATGCAGGGAACTAACAGACACGGAACACCAGAACATTTCTGATTTTATTAAGCTATTTAATAAGATTTTAATAAATTAGAAAAATAAATCAACTTCAGCTATAAACAGTTTGTATTTCAAAATTAAAACTCTTGATATTCTGTATTTTGCCTTTTGACTTTTTTCTCTTGTGTAACAACACCATAAAATTAGATCTCTTATAAAAGTCAGTGGTGTTCGGTATATTCACAAAGTTATGCAACCATCATCATCCAATCACAGACCATTTTCCTCACCCCAAACAGAAACTCTGTACCAACTAGTAGTTACTCCCATTCCTTCTTCCCCCAGAGCCCCTGGTGACCACTAATCTGCTTTTTGTCTTTATAGAATTGCCTATGCCATTATTCTTGCCTGGATAATTCCACGGACAGAGGAGCCTAAAGAGCCACAGTCCATGGGGTTGCAAAGAGTCAGACACGACTGAGAAACTTTTCATCATTCTGGACACAAGGGATTGCCAGGTGGCGCTATGGTAAAGGAGCTGCCTGCCAATGCAGGAGACAAGAGATGCAGGTTGGATCCCTGGGTCAGGAAGATCCCCTGGAGGAGGGCATGGCAATCCACTCCAGTATTCTTGCCTGGAGAAGTCCACGGACAGAGGATCCTGGCAGGCTATGGTCCACAGGGTCACAGAGTCAGACACAACTCAAGCAACTTAGCACGCACACATTCTGGATGTAAAACATGTTTCCTCTTTTAAAAAAATTTGTAATTGAAGGATAATTGATTTACAGAATTTTCTTGTTTTCTGTCAAACCTCAACCTGAACCAGCCACTCAGTTCAGTTCAGTCACTCAGTCGTGTCCGACTCTTTGCGACCCCATGAATCGCAGCACGCCAGGCCTCCCTGTCCATCACCAACTTCCGGAGTTCACTCAAACTCATGTGCATCAAGTCAGTGATGCCATCCAGCCATCTCATCCTCTGTCGTCCCCTTCTCCTCCTGCCCACAATCCCTCCCAGCATCAGGGTCTTTTCCAATGAGTCAACTCTTCACATCAGGTGGCCAAAGTATTGGAGTTCCAGCCTTAACATCAGTCCTTCCAATGAACACCCAGGACTGGTCTTCTTTAGGATGGACTGGCTGGATCTCTTTGCAGTCCAAGGAATTCACAAGCGTCTTCTCCAACACCACAGTGCAAAAGCATCCAACTCTCACACCCATACATGACCACTAGGAAAACCACAGCCTTGACTAGATGGACCTTTGTTGGCAAAGTAATGTCTCTGCTTTTGAATATGCTATCTAGGTTGGACATAACTTTCCTTCGAAGGAGTGTCTTTTAATTTCATGGCTGCAGTCCCCATCTGCAGTGATTTTGGAGCCCAGAAAAATAAAGTCTGACACTGTTTCCCCATCTATTTCCCATGAAGTGATGGGACCAGATGCCATGATCTTCGTTTTCTGGATGTTGAGCTTTAAGCCAACTTTTTCACTCTCCTCTTTCACTTTCATCAAGAGGCTTTTAGTTCCTCTTCACTTTCTGCCATAAGGGTGGTATCATCTGTATATCTGAGGTTACTGATATTTCTCCCAGCAATCTTGATTCTAGCTTGTGCTTCTTCCAGCCCAGCGTTTCTCATGATGTACTCTGCATATAAGTTAAATAAGCAGGGTGACAATATACAGCCTTGATGTACTCCTTTTCCTATTTGGAACCAGCCTGTTGTTCCATGTCCAGTTCTAACTGTTGCTTCCTGACCTGCATATAGGTTTCTCAAGAGGCAGGTCAGGTGGTCTGGTATTCCCATCTCTTTCAGAATTTTCCACAGTTTATTGTGATCCACACAGTCAAAGGCTTTGGGTATACATATATCCCCTCCCTTCTGAACCTCCCCCCAATCTCCCTCCGCATCCCATCCCTCTAGGTTGATACAGAGCCCCTGTTTGAGTTTCCTGAGCCATACAGTAAATTCCCACTGGCGATCTATTTTACATATGGTAATATAAGTTTCCATGTTACTCTCAACATACATCTCACCCTCTCCTCCCCTGTTCATAAGTCTGTTCTCTATGTCTGTTTCTCCATTCATGTTTCCATTTTTGTCTAGCTTCATTTAGTATAATGTTTTCAAAGTTCATCCAATTTGTAGGATATGTTAGTACTTTGTTCCTTTTTGTGACTAATATTTCATTTATGAATATACATGTCATTTATCCATTCGTTGATTGACAGACACCTGGACTGTTTCTTTTCAGTTTGTGAATATTTGTGTACAAAGTTCTACGGGCACATATATTTTATTTTTTCCTTTGCTGCCTATGCTTCTGATGTCAGAGCTAGGAAATCACTGCCTTATCCAAGGTCATGCAGATTTATGCCTTATGTGCTCTTCTGATAGTTTTACAGTTTCAGCTTTTTAAGTCCTTAATCCATTTTTAATTAATCTGTGTATATGGTATGAGATAAAGAGTCCATATTCATTCTTAATGTGGCTGTCCAGTTGTTTCAACACCATTAGTTAAGTCTATCCTATCCCCCACTGAATTGTTTTGGCTTGCTTTGTCTTAATATATTTAGGACAAAAAAATACACCATTTTTAAAAAATTTTATTTTTTAGTTTTACATAACTGTTACACAATAAATTGCACATAAAGTGTTCAGTGAGAAGCTCTGGCATGTATATGCTCATGCGATCACTTCTACAATCAAGACAATGAATATTTCTATCACTCAAAAAGTTTCTTCATGCCCCTCTGTAATTCTTCCCTCCTGTTACTTCCCATACAACACTGATTCATTTTTTTGTCACTGTAGATTAGTTTTTAGACTTATTTACATAACTGGAGTCATACAGTATCTACTTTGGTTTATACTTTTACATTATTTATTTTTTTGGCCATGCTGTAAGGTATGTGGGATCTTAGTTCTGCAACCAGGGATAGAACCCGTGCTCCCTGCAGTAAAAGTGCTGAGTCCTAACCACTGGACAACCAGAGAACTCCTACATTTACTTTTCTCTTTGGTTGCACTTGGGTCTTTGTTGCTGCACAAGGGCTTTCTCTAGTTGCAGTGAGCGGGGGCTACTCCACATTGCTGCGTGTGGGCCTCTCACTGTGGCGGCCCCTCCTGTTGCAGAGCACAGGCTCTAGGCACTCGGGCTTCAATAGCTGCGGCACATGGGCTTAGCTGCTCCTCAGCAATGTGGAACCTTCCCAAACCAGGGATGGAACCCATGTCCCCTGCATCAGCAGGCAGACTCCCAACCACTCTACCACCCCTACATTTACTTTAATTTATACCTTTGTAGAAAATTATTCAAAGATTGACTGTGTGGATCACAATAAACTATGGAAAATTCTGAGAGAGATGGGAATACCAGACCACCTGATCTGCCTCTTAAGAAATCTGTATGCAGGTCAGGAAGCAACAGTTAGAACTGGTCATGGAACAACAGACTGGTTCCAAATAGGAAAAGGAGTACGTCAAGGCTGTATATTGTCACCATGTTTATTTAACTTATATGCAGAGTACATCATGAGAAATGCTGGACTGGAAGAAACACAAGTTGGAATCAAGATTGCTGGGAGAAATATCAATAACCTCAGATATGCAGATGACACCACCCTTATGGCAGAAAGTGAAGAGGGGCTAAAAAGCCTCTTGATGAAAGTGAAAGTGGAGAGTGAAAAGGTTGGCTTAAAGCTCAACATTCAGAAAACGAAGATCATGGCATCTAGTCCCATCACTGCATGGGAAATAGATGGGGAAACAGTGGAAACAGTGTCAGACTTTGTTTTTCTGGGCTCCAAGATCACTGCAGATGGTGACTACAGCCATGAAATTAAAAGACGCTTGCTCCTTGGAAGGAAAGTTAGGACCAACCTAGATAGCATATTCAAAAGCAGAGACATTACTTTACCAACAAAGGTTCGCCTAGTCAAGGCTATGGTCTTTCCTGTGGTCATGTATGGATGTGAGAGCTGGACTGTGAAGAAGGCTGAGCGCCGAAGAATTGATGCTTTTGAACTGTGGTGTTGGAGAAGACTCTTGAGAGTCCCTTGGACTGCAAGAAGATCCAACCAGTCCATTCTGAAGGAGATCAATCCTGGAATTTCTTTAGAAGGAATGATGCTAAAGCTGAAACTCCAGTATTTTGGCCACCTCATGCGAAGAGTTGACTCATTGGAGAAGACTCTGATGCTGGGAGGGATTGAGGGCAGGAGGAGAAGGGGACGACAGAGGATGAGATGGCTGGATGGCATCACTGACTCGATGGATGCGAGTCTGAGTGACCTCCGGGAGCTGGTGATGGACAGGGAGGCCTGGCGTGCTGCGGTTCATGGGGTCGCAAAGAGTCGGACACGACTGAGCGACTGATCTGATCTGATCTGATCTGATTCAAAGATTACAGTTTGAATACATTATTTTTTAATCCTTAAAACATCATACGACTGGGTCTTGTTATTAGTACACCAAAATATCTTGATAACAGTGGTTTTGCTGAAATAAGGTAAATAATTCTATAGAATAATTACACAGTAAGTTTTGAATATGTCTTTATTTTACTTTACTACACCTCCAAACATTACAGGTCTATCAAAAGAAAACACTTTAAATAATAACTGAATTGATTGAATTCAATTATCTTTGATATTTTGCTTTCAGTTATCTAAAGCCACAACTTTATATATTTCCTAGTTTTGTTGCTATGAAGGTTGCCAAGGCACAGAGCATATCTTAACCATTTTCAGACATACGGTACGTAGGACTCCATTTGTACTTTATGAAGCAGGCTGGGTTGGCAACATTCTGTTTCTTCATAAGAGTGTTTATAATTATCTTTCAAAATATACAGGCAAGCTTTTGCTCTTTTCTATACACAGGTTCCTTTGTGGCTCAGCTGGTAGAGAATCCACCTGCAATGCAAGAGATCTGGGTTCGATCCCTAGCTTGGGAAGATCCCCTGGAGAAGGGAAAGGCTACCCACTCCAGTTATGCTGGCCTGGAGAATTCCATGGACTGTACAGTGAATGGGGTTGCAAAGAGTTGGACATGACCGAGCGACTTTCACTTATACATAGATTATATTTCACAGTAAAAGAAAGAGGAAAGGAAAAGGAAAAAGCATCTCAGAAGGTCATAACATTGATAAACACTCTACATCCTAGTGAACTTCCCTGGACGGTCCAGTGGTTGAATGGGTGGAGTCACTGTGTTCACTTTGTTTACATATGAATTCAGCTTTCGGAGGAATTGCACCAGACCTACAGCTCTCCAGGGTGTCACTCGCTGAGGCAACCAGGGAGGGGAGGGACCTTCTACACAGACCAGCTCCAATACTATCAGAAGGGCTGGGAGGGAAACCAAGGGAAAGAACATCCAAGCAGCACCGTGGCGGGCCAGGCACAGAGCCAAGGGCCTTGCTCAAACATATGTCATTTAAGCCTGGCAACAGCTCTGGCAGACAAGGATTATGGGTTCCATTTCACTGGGAGGAAAGCTAAAGCTCACAAAGATTACTTCTCCAAAAAGCCACAGAGCTGGTTAGTAGAGTGCTGGCTCAGGGCCAGCTTGCTGAGGATTCATTCACCAAATACACCAAATTGACTGACCCATCAATGACAGAAGAAAGTTCTAGGAATTGGAAAAACAAGCAAACCATCAAGATGAATAAGATGACCAAAAAAGGGGTTCAAAGACCAGATTCTAGTTTCAGCTCCTTGACATCACACACCTCCCTGTCTGAAATACACTCCTGCCATCCTGTACCCCATTTATTTATTTACTCCAACTCTTACTAGGTAATAATTATTTTTTTTAAAAAAAGCATTTGTTTCACTTTATGCTTATATAATGTGTACTCAGCTGGTAAAGAATCTGCCTGCAATGCAGGAGACCGCAGTTCGATTCCTGAGTTGGATGATCCCCTGGAGGAGGCATGGCAACCCACTCCAGTATTCTTGCCTGGAGAATCCCCATGGACAGAGGAGCCCAGCAGGCTACAGTCCATGGGGCTTCCAAAAAGTTAGACATGACTGAGCAACTAAGCACACAATGTGTACTATATGCCAGGTAGTTCTAAGTGTTTATTTTTAACTATTAATCCATTTAATCCTCATAACAACCCTATGAGGAAGGCACCATTAGGATCCCTCTTTTACCTAAGGAACAGAGAAATTAATTTGCCTCAGATTGTGTGTGTGTGAAAGTCGCTCAGTCGTGTCTAACTCTTTGTGACCCAATAACTATACAGTCCATGGAATTCTTTAGGCCAGAATATTGGAGTGGGTACGCGTTCCCTTCTCCAGAAGATCTTCCCAACTCAGGGATCGAATCCAGGTCTCCCACATTGTAGGCGGATTCTTTACCAACTGACCCACCAAGGAAGCTCAAGAATAATGGAATGGATAGCCTATCCCTTCTCCAGGGGATCTTCCCGACTCAGGAATGGAACTAGTGTCTCCTGCATTGCAGGCAGATTCTTTACCAGCTGAGCTACTAGGGAAGCCCTAAGACTACACAGCTAGTAAGTAACCTAGTCAGGATTCAAACACAAGAAGCTGGATCATGCTCTTAACCACTATACACTGCTACCTATTAAAAAATAGATTATCCTGAAAAACAAAACAAAAACAAGATTTTTGCACCAGATTATCCTGGTGGGAAAAAAGATACTCTATTATCTTAGAGGACTCAAAACAGAGTTGGGCAGGTGGCAGCCTGGATGATGGCCAAATGGAACTCAAGTCTGGAGTTGGTGGATAAGGGTGCACTGGCAGAAAGAGAGGTCAACAATAGCAGCAAACAAGAGTGGCCTCTCTGCCCAGTAAGACTCAGCCTCCCCGAGGGCAGATGTAATGCCTCTGTGTGTGTGTGTGTGTGGCGTGCGTGCTGAGTTGCATCAGTCATGTCTGACTCTTTACAATCCCCTGGATTGCAGCCCACCAGGCTCCTCGGTCCATGGGATCCTCCAGGCAAGAGTATGTGAGTGGGCTGCCCTACCAGACCACAGGGCAGCTCCACACACTCAACAGGATGCCTGGTGCCAAGAGCCAACCAACTGAGGCACCCTAAAAAAGGCAGAGTCTCGGGGAACAGTGCCTCTTTCCAGGCACTGTTCGCATGTAAACACAAAGGAAATGGCCACACTTCAGCAACAGGTTCACTGAAGACTGTCGCACAAGCTTCCATACTATAAAAGAAAACCTCTATGTGAATTTAACAGGAAGTTCTGCTCCCCCAGAAATCTCAGTGTGCTGACTGCACTGCACTGCAATTCATCTAGAACGCATTCTCCCTGACCTACACACACACACGTGCTACAGCACCGACATGCACCTCACGTTTTTGTTGTGACAAAAGTAGAGCGCTTTTGTATACTCTATACAAAGAGGTGCTTTAAAGCAAACTAGATATTCTGATACTGTGATGTGTCTCGTAATTAAGTATTCCAGTTCATAACTCAAATGTAGGCTTCCATAATTTAAAGTGTGATGGTCTGAAATTAACATCAAACCTGATTTTGAAATTCTTGTTAAGTAAATTATTTTTCCTCAAGCAGATGGAATCCACTGTGCCAAGGTCCCTCTCTCTACCTCCCTCTCCTCCAAAAAACTAAAAATTCAAAGTAATGATGGAGAAATGAAGAAATAATCTATCAATTGTCTCAGACCTTCCCCAAACAGGTTTAACAGGATTTCTACTGATTACTTTGTCCCGCTGCCTTTCACTTACCTCTTGTCACATCCAAAAACCCAAGAGGAAAAGGGTAATTTGGATGGAGGAACTATCAGTAAACATCCTGAATATGGGATTCCATCCTCAGGGTGCTTGGCTTTACATCGTGGAAGACTTGAGACCCAAGTGGCTAGTCTGTAGTTATACAAATTTGAAACTGAAAAATCACTTTGAATTAAACTGAATTTAAATACAGAGTAACAGCTTTATCACTAAAATAGTATTTGTCAAGTATGTACTTTGTTCTTCCACTCTGATAAAACTGGTTTTATAAACAATAAGTAACTATTAAAGCCACCAAAAAAAGCAAAACATAGATAATTCTGACAAACCCTGATACACTGCCTGCTCACTAAAGCTTTACCCGCAGTTAAAGTACCATATCAGGTAGGGATTATTTTTCCTCTTTTCCAACACTGAACTTAACCATATTGCTAGTTTCACATGGCTCCAAATCACTGTATTTTTCCATTTCCCCTTGGCTCTCTTGGAAGCCTGACAGACTGCATGGAAAGATGAAGACTTTCCAAAGTCCAAACACACAGCTGCTCCTTCCAAGGCCGGCTCTTTACAACTGACGTGGCTGCCTGGTAGGCATCACCCCAATCAATTATTAATGCCCTGTGGCCCTTTCACATTCCACTCTTCTCACTGGAGAGGCTTATTACTTAACTTAAAAACCCTGATAACATAATGTTAAATGAAAAATGAATACGTTTTAACTATGTACAAATTATACACAAATAAACACAAGAACTGGAAGTGAATGTGAAAAAATAAGAACAGCTAATTTGCTAGGATAAAGATTTTTCTTGATTTATAAATTACTATTATTATATTGTTTCTGCAATAAAAACCACTAAGGAGGTAATAATCACAATCTGTCATTAGTTAAGCCCCCTTCTGTAAGGGATAACACATACTCTTTTGAAGAAACAGAGATACTGATTTTCTCAATAAACAGTGTTTTTTAAAAATTTTTATTTATTTTTGGCTGTGCCGGGTCTTTGCTGTGGCACATGGCCTTTCTCTAGCTGTGGCGATCAGGGGTTACTCTTTGTCACAGCATGTGGGCTTCTCTCGTTGCAGAGCACAGTCTCTAGGCACTCAGCTTGCAAGCCTAGTTGTTCCATGGCATGTGGGATCTTCCCAGACCAGGGATCGAACTCATGTCCCCTGCACTGGCAGGTGATTTCCTAACCAGTAGACCACCAGGGAAGTACCAATAAATAGCCTTTCTTAATGGACTGCACTTCATATGCATACAGACAGAACTCTTCAGAATAGAGACGCTTATTACATGGTCCATGGAATGAACTTCTGTATTCCTTCTTAAAACTAACTGGTATTCTCTTAGCTAGTGCCACTGCCCGCCGCTTCTTATCAGACCACTAAAGAACCAATTAGTAACCGATAAACATATAAAAGCAGAGAAGGCAATGGCACCCCACTCCAGTACTCTTGCCTGGAAAATCCCATGGACTGAGGAGCCTGGTAGGCTGCAGTCCATGGGGTCGATAAGAGTCGGACACAACTGAGTGACTTCACTTTCACTTTTATGCATTGGAGAAGGAAATGGCAACCCACTCCAGTATTCTTGCCTGGAGAATCCCAGGGACGGGGAACCTAGTAGGCTGCCATCTATGGGGTCGCACAGAGTGGGACACGACTGAAGCAACTTAGCAGCAGCAGCAGCAAATATATAAGTGTGAAGAAGCGATGAAGAGCATAATCTCTACTCTAGAGTGAAGCACAGGTTTGAGTCCTGGCTTCACTGACTGCTCTGGGACCACAAGCAGATTCATTAAACTCTCTCTGCCTCATTTTTCTCAAAAAGTGGAAAGACCAGCACCTGCCCTGGATGGTTCAAGGTTTAGTAGAATAATGTAGGTAGAAAAGTGTATAACTAGCTTTCCATAAGTGAAATGAAGTCGCTCAGTCGTGTCCAACTCGTAGCAACCCCATGGACTGCAGCCTACCAAGCTCCTCCGTCCATGGGATTTTCCAGGCAAGAGTACTGGAGTGGGGTGCCAATTCCTTCTCCATAAGCACTCAGTAAATGTTAACAACTATAATAATTATATATGATTGAAACATGTATTGATAATTATCATAGCTAAACAGATGGAATAATTCAAAGAAACAAACTTCTCAGGGACTAGAGCCCTGTTCTGAAAAGAAAACACAGAAGCATGCCTGTTTCTGGCCTCAGCAGAGATGAGAAAATATACTGACGGAGCTTCAGTCCACAGAGCCAAGGCGGCTGCATCGGGGTTGTGCTGCCTGAATTCACAGGGAACCTGGGAGAGAAGAGGTCCATGCAGGCTCCCTCAGGTCGCCTCAAGAAGCCACAGTTTAAAATGCACCCCTCATCTCTGTGCACAACAGAATCTTGCTTTTCCCTTCACTCCTGTACTTTCCAATCTCTACTTTCTTTTTTTTTTTTCTATTACAACATCATGATTTATTAAAGCACAGCATTCTGTACAACAAAGGGCCTTAACAGTTGTCTATTCTCAGCCAAATTTCTCTATAAGTTAGTTTCTCTTAATAAAAAACATGTTATACTTTAAATTAGTAATTTAACTGATGAGGAAGTTACCATAATACCTATTTTAACAATGAACAAATCTAACCACCTATTGGACATTAATGTAAAATCCTGACATAGAATTTGATTTAAGACTTCTCAAAAATAAATTCATTAAAGCAAGGTCCCTGTGAAAATATGTAAGAATGAAAGCTAGCATAATAGCAGGTGCAGTCTTTACATTTTATTAACCATAGAAGATACTTTTTTAACGAGTCTAATAGAGACATTGACTGTGCAAAAGCTGATGAGATTTACAGTCTTAAATACAAGCACCAACACAGAAAGGATATTGTGTCAGTTCAGTTCAGTTCAGTCGCTCAGTCGTGTCCGACTCTTTGTGACCCCATGAATCGCAGCACACCAGGTCCCCCTGTCCATCACCAACTCTCGGAGTTCAACCAAACTCATGTCCATCAAGTCGGTGATGCCATCCAGCCATCTCATCCTCTGTCGTCCCCTTCTCCTCCTGTCCCCAATCCCTCCCAGCATCAGAGTCTTTTCCAGTGAGTCAACTCTTCACTTGAGCTGGCCAAAGTACTGGAGTTTCAGCTTTAGTATCAGTCCTTCAAATGAACACCCAGGACTGATCTCCTTTCTGATCTCCTTTAGAATGGACTGGTTGGATCTCCTTGCAGTCCAAGGGACTCTCAAGAGTCTTCTCCAACACCACAGTTCAAAAGCATCAATTCTTCGGCGCTCAGCCTTCTTCACAGTCCAGCTCTCACATCCATACATGACCACAGGAAAGACCATAGCCTTGACTAGGCGAACCTTTGTTGGTAAAGTAATGTCTCTGCTTTTGAATATGCTATCTAGGTTGGTCCTAACTTTCCTTCCAAGGAGCAAGCGTCTTTTAATTTCATGGCTGCAGTCACCATCTGCAGTGATTTTGGAGCCCCCAAAAATAAAGTCTGACACTGTTTCCCCATCTATTTCCCATGAAGTGATGGGACCAGATGCCATGATCTTCGTTTTCTGAATGGTGAGCTTTAAGCCAACTTTTTCACTCTCCTCTTTCACTTTCATCAAGAGGCTTTCTAGTTCCTCTTCACTTTCTGCCATAAAGGTGGTGTCATCTGCATATCTAAAAGTCCATTAATTCTACACTTAAGAGGATCATTTATTTATGTAAGCACAATCTCATTTATGAATTACATATGATATGTAGTTTAGGATCCATCTACATTATACTTATAACTGTGTGCTGCTGCTGCTAAGTCGCTTCAGTCGTGTCCGACTCTATGCGACCCCATGGACTGCAGCCTACCACGTTCCTCCATCCATGAGATTTTCCAGGCAAGAGTACTGGAGTGGGTTGCCATTGCCTTCTCCCAATCTCTACTTTCTATCCAGTGTTCAGAAACAGTCTCTTTACCCTTTCCCTCCACTCTGTCTCCACCTGGAAGGAATGTCTTCCATTCCCTTTAGACAGCTTGTTAGAGAAACAGGTAACAGGAAACCGTGGCGCTGGAGAGCTGACTCTGTAAGAACACACGATAAACACCATCCATTATCAGATGAGGTGTCGACCAGCCGAACACTACGCAGTGCTCTAACTGCTTATCTGCTACATACTAGTCTTACCACATAGAAGACTGCCAGTTATAGGAAGAAAGAAATGTTTCGTCCATACCTTTGTCTCTTTCACAGCACCTGGTTTGGGGCTTGCCCCTATGTGTACACATCCCTTCCCTGCTCAAGACCCCACACTTCAAGACTCCCACATTTTTGTGGAGTTAACAAACAAATGAGTGACAACCTCTGAAGATGATAATGCTACCTAATAGTTACTGATTGTCTACTGCTTGCCTCCACCATTCTAAACACTTTGCACTCATTATCTCATTTAGACATTCCAACAATCTTATAAGGTCCCCCATTTTACATATGAGAATACCCAAGCTCAGATTAAGAGCCAGGACTCTGATCCAATCCGTAAATGTAAGAACATATTCTTAGCCATGGTGCTGCACTATCTCCAAGTCAGAGTTCTTTGTCTGTAATATGATAATAACCATGGCATCTCACATGGCTTAACATGTTGATTATGAGGAACAAATACATAAAAACAGAATGGAAAACACAAAGTGGCTATGCAGATATATTACCATATCTTAAAATAATCACAAACTGCACAGGATACATCTAACTAGGTCAAAAAGAAACTCAATAAGCAATAAAATTATTTAATCTCACACTTCATCTCTGGCACAGCTGTCAGCAGCGACATGAATCTGACACTCCAAGACACATTTTAGCATAAGTCAATGAATGTTCTCTCCACCTACCCTTCAGCTGCAACTGCATAATTATGAAATACGGGGAAGAAGCCAACCAAAGGGTTAGTGTCCAAAAAAAGACCTATAAATACCAAGAAAATACTCCTGGCAAAGTCAGTTTCACCTTTATAACCATAACCAAATACTAACACACTGGTTCCTTATTCATCATGTGGAGTAAATGGGATCATTGAAGCAGTCTTCAAAATCTTAGTATCTCTGATTCTAGGACTCAAAGATAATTTTCACTAAAACAGTATGTGGTTCTCATCTGTAAATCTAAAACTAAGGCACTACTGATTACAACTCTTAACATTTACAACAAATAGTATATACATATAAACATATGCCATAAAATGTGCATGTACCCGCGTCGGAGTCAAGTCATAATTGCCACGCGTGTCTTCACTAAGAATGTATGATGTAAGTCAATCTATATGGAGCAAAAAAAGGAACAAGGAGTTTGGAGTCCAAAAATCCAGGTTTATGGCCTAGGTTCTCCAGGTACTTCCTTCTGAGATAGTCAATCTGAGCCTCAGTTTCCTCAACTGTACAATGAGGAGGAGGATACTGATGATAATAATAGTAACAATACCACCACCATCCTACGTGTTGGTCAAGTTAGGTTTGAGGGTGTTATTTATGCAAAAATACACCGGAAAACCTAAAGCAGTGAACACACTTTACACTTTTTGTATAGTAGTTGGCAATTCTAACAGCAAATATCCAGTAAAGACAAAAACTTTTATCGATACTCAGGAATGAAGAGAGTTGCAGGACATACTTATTTAACCATAGAAATATCCAAAGAATTACACTCCCTTATTCAGGCTGTCTAGAAAAACTTACTAGAGGCAAAAAGATCTCAAGTACAATTTGATGAGACATAGAGTAGTTTTTTAGTGAACTCAAGTCAGACAGTTTTTCAATGAGTCTTAATCCTAATATCTTCTTGTAAATGTATCCTGGTTATCCAGAATATACCTTCCTAGCAATTTCAAGGAAGGTAAGAGAGAACCGCTCCATAACCATACACAATTATCAAAACATACTTCCGTATTCTTGCCTGGAGAATCCCCATGGACAGAGGAGTCTGGCGGGCTACAGTCCATGGGGTCGCAAAGAGTCGGACACAACTAAGCAACTAAGCACAGCACAAAACAGCACTACCAATTCTACACAGGCTTGCCCCAAAGTACTTTCATTAGCCCTGGAGATGAACTAAGACTCTGTAATTTAATAACACTGTTTTTAAGGTTGATAATGTGAGCTTTAGTGTGGTTAGTTATAGAAACAAAAAGATCTTCAAATTAAAATATGTCTCTGCAGATTTCATGATCTATTTAGATCTCATTGAGAAATTTAGATACAAAAGTAAAGACTCATTCAGGGTTAAAATTAACTTCATTAATAAAATTTAAGATACTGTAATAAAATACTTTTCTAGGGACTTCCCTCGTGGTCCAGTGGCTAAGACTCCATGCTCCCAACACAGGGAGCCTGAATTCTATCCCTGGTCTGGGAACTAGATCCCACATGCCACAGCTGAAAGATCTTGTATGCTGCAACTAAAAACTGATGTGGCCAAATGAAAAAGAAAAAAATATTTTTTAAAAAGATACTTTTCTAACTATATTTCATCTTCTCCACACAGCAGTTCTAAGGTTAAAGAAGTATGACTATCTTTAGTGAATTGCACTATTTAGCCAATAGCACGTATGAAGCCAAGCACCCCTAAAAATGATTTGCCTTACCAAGTTTATCCTCTTCACCCCTTATGGCAGAAAGTGAAGAGGATGGCATCTGGTCCCTTCACTACATGGGAAATAGATGGGGAAACAGTGGAAACAGTGGCAGACTTTCTTTTTCTGGGCTCCAAAATCACTGCAGATGGTGACTGCAGCCATGAAATTAAAAGACGCTTACTCCTTGGAAGGAAAGTTATGACCAACCTAGATAGCATATTCAAAAGCAGAGACATTACTTTGCCAACAAAGGTTTGCCTAGTCAAGGCTATGGTCTTTCCTGTGGTCATGTATGGATGTGAGAGCTGGACTGTGAAGAAGGCTGAGCGCCGAAGAATTGATGCTTTTGAACTGTGGTGTTGGAGAAGACTCTTGAGAGTCCCTTGGACTGCAAGGAGATCCAACCAGTCCATTCTGAAGGAGATCAGCCCTGGGATTTCTTTGGAAGGAATGATGCTAAAGCTGAAACTCCAGTATTTTGGCCACCTCACGCGAAGAGTTGACTCATTGGAGAAGACTCGGATGCTGGGAGGGATTGAGGGCAGGAGGAGAAGGGGACGACAGAGGATGAGATGGCTGGATGGCATCACTGACTTGATGGGTGTGAGTCTAAGTGACCTCTGAGAGTTGGTGATGGACAGGGAGGCCTGGCGTGCTGCGATTCATGGGGTCGAAAAGAGTCGGACACGACTGAGCGACTGATCTGATCTGATCTACCAAGTTTATGATTGATCTCTCTATTCTCAACTGGCTCAGACCAGTAAAGAATTTGCTTGCAATGCATGAGACCCAGGTTCGACCCCTGGGTCAGGAAGATCCCCTTGAGAAGGGAATGGCAACCCACTCCAGTATTCCTGCCTGGAAAACTCCACGGACAGAGGAGCCTGGTGGGCTACAGTCTATAGGGTAACAAAGAATCGGAAATGACTGAGTGACCAACAATTCACTATTCAAAACTTTATTCCCTCTGGTGCCCCGTCTGACCTCAATCCTGTGCTAATAGAACATTAATCAACCAGAGTTTGATGACTAAGACTGCTGTCGTTGATAACATCGTTAATGTACTAAAATTGTTGTTGTAGATATTATCATTAAGGTACAAACTCAGATTATCTCTCCAGGTCCAGATGAGCTCAAAATGTCCAGAGCCATGGACCACCTGGGCAGAGAACTGTAAACTGAGACATCCTGTCTCTTGAAATCACAATTAAGAAATGTCGCAGAAATGTCAGAAGACGATGACTAACCCCAGATGCTTTGTTCTTCCCTTTTAAAACATCTCCAACTCAAAGACCGAGCTGGAGTGGATCTAAGGCTTGTCTCCCACCCCCATGGTTGGGACCCTGCACTGAGCGCTTTTGTTGTTTGCCGTCTCAGTCGCTAAATTGTGTCCGACTCTTTTGTGACACCATGGACTGTAGCCTGCCAGGCCCCTCTGACCAGGGATTTCTCCAGCAAGAATACTGGACTGGGTTGCCATTTTCTTCTCCAAGGGATTTTCCCAACCCAGGGATTGAATCTGCCTCTCCTGCACTGCAGGTGAATTCTTTACCGCTGAGCCACCGGGGAAGCCCCTGACTTCGCTGCAAATGCCTTCTGTGGAGTTTGGCTTTCAGCACCATGGGCACACAAGCACACTTTTGATTCAAAATCTTACTAATCAACAGAGGGGAAAATTTCCAGATAGTGCACAATGAACTGAACTCTGACAGTTATTAATGGATGAAATTGCAGAGGTAGGAAAAACAAACAACCGATAAGCAGAGTTTATAAACATTTATTTTTCCTACAGCTAGTCTGTAAGGAACATTTTCTACTACATGTCTTCAGAGACTTATTTTTACATCTTAGTAAAGATCAACCTAAAAATTACCACCCTCTGCTACTCCCACTCAATAACTTAAGCCAGAATAAAGTTTTAGGGATTCAACGAAGGAAAAGCACTCTATTGGGGAAAACAAAAATCTTTTTTTCAAGCAATAAGTAGAAAAGTCAGTTTCTCAGCCAGCAACCAATCCTGAATAATTAGGTTCAGAATAAGCAGATAAAAGCAGATAAACTTAAGAGTTGAAAGCATAGGATCCTGTATTATTTCTATGATCAATCCCATCACCCGAAGTTTACTCGGGCTTCCCTTGTGGCTCAGCTGGTAAAGAATCCGCCTGCAATGAAGGAGACCTGGGTTCTATCCCTGGGTTGGGTAAATCCTCTGGAGAAGGGAAAGGCTACCCACTCCAGTATTCTGGCCTGGAGAATTCCATGGACTGTATAGTCCATGGGGTCGCAGAGTCAGACACAACTCAGTGACTTTCACTTTCATTCACTTTCAAAGTTTACTTACTTCGTGGCAACTAGGAAGTGCACTGCTAATCAAGAACCCCTCCACCTATACCTGGGGCTGAGATAACCCTGTACATAGAGCTCTGATTTTCTCTTAGGACTTCAGAGCGTGTGGTTTGCCCTAATGCTTCCTCTCACTGTGTCCTGGAGCAGAGCCCTGGAGCCCATGGGCTCCAGACTCAAAGTTGTCCTTTGAGCCCAAGTTATCCTTCAGCCCAAAGTTATCCTTTCCCACCTCCAACTGGATAACTTTCCTGCTGCTTCTCATTCAGCCCTGACCCCCAGCTCTGGGCCTTTTTGGAGATTTAATAAAGGAAAAGGGGTGTGGGGAGGTGGGGGATTTAAGCCAGAATCTCCCTGTCGATAACACAATGGAAACTGTACTGCTCTTTTTCTGATGAATGAATACTGCTGCCTTCTTCAGGAGGGCACTGACGTGAGAAAGAACCCTTTGAACTGAGGGTCACAGAAGTTTGTATGAAGTAGGACAAAAACAAATCCAGCACCCCAGGGAAACCACCTCTGATAAGGGGCTCCGATTCAGACTCCTATTTGCCTCTTAGACCTAACAGGAGAACATTTAGGAACTTCTGGTTGCTGGTCTACTGGAATGCAGTAGAATCAGATGAGGTTACTACCAGCTGCTAATTCTGGGGCTCAAACAGTGAACCAAGTAACTGATAGGGCAGTAAGTCTCAGCCAGTAGGTCTCCCCAATTTAGTCCTCACTAGACATGGAGGGAGGAGGCTAAGGTCAGACACAGACCCTTCTCCAGCGGGAGCCACACCTGAGCATGGACATGAATTACACAAGTGAATAAATAACTGATCCACAGGCCAAAAGAGAAAGCATTCTTTTACCCTGTAGTAATCTGAAGAGACTCCTCTGACGACAAAGAAATAAAAATCCAAAAGCGAATTCACTGTGGAAACCAGGCAGAGATCTGCCTGTTAGGATGACAGGTGGGAGGAACAGGCGAGAGTCTGAACAAATGCCTGATGATAAACACACATACAGCAGGAGTAATAAGATCCAGCTCCAACTGGCTCCAAGATCATGCTGATCTTTTCAGAAGGAAAGTTAATATGCAACATGTGAATAAAAGGCAAACGTGAAAATACTATGCTATGAACAGATGAGGCAATGTTTATTTTCCAAATGAAATGGTTCTCAGCAATGATGAACCGGTAGTAAATAAAATACCAGCAGCAGGATCTAGTCATTATGCTCAGCATCCCTCTCCCAGGAGACAGGCAACAGTCGGCAACTGAGGGTGAACTCCAACCCAGCCAACAGCCAATAAGGAACCCTCCAGTTCTCTCCGGGAAGCAGGAAACAGAAGCAATGCTGAGTGTGCTAAGGACGTGATAAGAACCGGGCAACGAGAGCGCTCACCTAAACCAGAAGTTAAGTCTGTGTAAAAGAGCTGTACCTGAAGGATGGCAATCGTTTCCTGGAAGCTTTCAAGAGCACAGTGAGATAAAAGGGCCAGATTTCCTCCCTAGCAAGCCACTCTGGGGAGGGGAGTTCTCTCTGGTGTGCAGTCCCAACAAGCATTAAAGTTTCTCTTGCTTGGAAAATCAGTGACTGAGTCCAGCCAGAATTGGAACTCCTTTCTGATAGTCAGCATACTGGGTTCCATCTTTAAAATCCCAAATCATCTCCTTTTTCTATGCAACTGAGGTGGGTTTCTAGGGAATGCCAAGAAGCAGACTAAAGGGGCAGAGTCAGGCCCAAGTTCAGGACATACAAGAACAAGACACAGGAAGCTGTCAGTGAGGGGAGTGCATGAACGAAGGGCCAAATCTATCAAGACCAAGACTCAAAAGCAACAGTAAGGACAAGACATGGTTAAAAAGCTCAGGGGCTCCAAAAGTCAGAAACTATCACACTGACAGGCACAGGGACAAGAAAGAAACTCGTTTTGGAGCAGAAATCATTCCTGGCATTACGTGCTCATGGTATAGCCACCTGCTTACTATAGTGAAGATGTGTTCCTGCAGAATTTACTGTGTATGGTAGGAATACAGTAAATCCAGGAGAATTATTCTTCTGACCAAAAAGCTTCACAGGTCCATTTTATTGCACATCAGATTTCATGCATATTTGTATGATCCAGCTTGAAAAGAGAGCTTCCCTGGTGGCTATCTGAAACAAATCAACAGAGGCCACTGAAACCGTGCAGTTACAAGAAAAGAAAAATAAAAATGTTTAATTAGTAGCATGAATTTTATCACTCTCTTTATACTGTGCGATGCCAGTCTTAAATGCAAGTCTAAGAATGTTTAACTCATACACAGAATCACGAAGTTACACACTTCACAGCCCATCCCCAGAAGGAACCTGGAGCTAGCTGCTGCTGCCACTAAGTCACTTCAGTCGTGTCCAACTCTGTGCGACCCCATAGACGGCAGCCCACCAGGCTCCTCTGTCCCTGGGATTCTCCAGACAAGAACACTGGAGTGGGCCGTCATTTCCTTCTCCAATGCATGAAAGTGAAAAGTCAAAGTGAAGTCACTCAGTCGTGTCTGATTCTTCGCAACCCCATGGACTGCAGCCTACCAGGCTCCTCTGTCCATGGGATTTTCCAGGCAAGAGTACTGGAGTTGGGTGCCATCGCCTTCTCTGCTGGAGCAAGCTAGAAGAGATAAATTCAAGCCAGATTCAGGAAGGCTGGTTGGTAGGAGGAAGAGAGGATGCCTTGGGCATGTAGCCAAACCACCAGAAGCATTCCTCTGGGCACAAGGATACTCACGGAAAAGTGGGGACTCCTAAGGGGCTGGTGGGGAAGGGGGTGTTGCTCTAAGTATATTCTCAGGTCTGATGGTTACTGGGTTTTCCCTTCTGATCACTGACCAGACCAAGGCTCTGAGGAAGCAGAGCCAGGCATCTTCCCTGCCCACTGCCCAGCCCCTGCAAACCGTGCTAAGGGATGCCCAAGGGTTGTTTAAACCTCCACACCTGGGCACAGTAGACACCTGGATTGGGGATGAGCTAGAGGCTGACCCACCAAATGCACCAGTGTACTTCCAGCCTGGGGCAGGGATGGCTCCCACCACTCCCCACAACACTGCAAGACGTAGGCACCTGACCCCAACCCTCCCTGAAACAGTACCCCGGCCACAGCAGGAGGTGCAGGGTGACAGCAGAACATAGGCCTCCTCCTCCCCAACTTGACTCAGTCACCAGACCCAGGGGAAGGTGGCAGTGGACATGGCTGGTGGCTGGGAAGGGGAAGCAGGGCAGGGCCTGGGGAGGCAGAGAAGTAGAACACCACTCATGAGCCAAGACCCCAGACCCCCAGCACAGGTTCCACTGTCCCTCTGGACCTCATTTACAAAACAAGATCAAATATAAAATTATCAAGAATTCGACACGCTGGCAGCAAAGCATTAAATGAAGCATGGAACCCTTCTGAGCACAGAGCCCTATGTGACTGCACAGGTCACATGCCCAGGAAGCCAGCCCTGCCTGATTCTCTGCTGTAACATGAAGAAAAAACTCTAAAGGCCATTAGTCTGTAGCTTTCCATGAAGTTCCCTTAAACTATGCTTTAAATGGAAATGGAAGAACACAGAATTTCTCTAAAAACTATTTTCTTCCAAACACAATGATATCTTGATAATGCTGCCAAAGAACTAAATTAAAAAAGGCCTGGAGGGTAACTAGGCTGCTTCAAGTCCTCCAACCGAGTGAGGGAAGCATGTGTGTAATTCTATCTTGTTGTTGCTGTTCAGTTGCTCAGTCGTATCTGACTCTTTGTAACCCCATGGTCTGCAGCACTCAGGCTTCCCTGTCCTTCACTATCTCCCAGAGTTTGCTCAGATTCACGTCCACTGAGTCAGTGATGCCATCTAACCATCTTATTCTCTGTTGTCCCATTCTCCTTTGGCCTTCAGTTTCTTTTCCAATGAGTCAGCTCTGGCCCAAAGTACTGGAGCTTCAGCTTCAGCATCAGTCCTTTCAGAGAATATTCAGGGTTGGTTTCCTTTATGATTGACTGGTTTGATCTCCTTGCTGTCCAAAGGACTCTCAAGAGTCTTCTCTGAGACCACAATTCAAAGGCATTAATTCCTCGGCACTCAGCCTTCTTTATGGTCCAACTCTCACATCTATACATGACAACTGGAAAAACCATAGCTTTGATTATACCCAACTTTGTTGGCAAAGCGAAGTCTCAGCTTTTTATTACGCTGTCTAGGTTGGTCATGGCTTTCCTTTGAAGGAACAAGTGTCTTTTAATTTCATGGATGCAATCACTGTCTCGATGATCCAATGAATGTTGGCAATTTGATCTTTGTCATTATATCTTACAGGTCATTATTTGACACATGAGTTATTTAAACTGGAGCTTTAAGAAGACAGTTGTGATGCATACACAAAATTACTTTGGCCACCTCATGCGAAGAGCTGACTCATTGGAAAAGACTCTGATGCTGGGAGGGATTGGGGGCAGGAGGAGAAAGGGACGACAGAGGATGAGATGGCTGGATGGCATCACTGACTCGATGGACGTGAGTCTGAGTGACCTCTGGGAGTTGGTGATGGACAGGGAGGCCTGGCGTGCTGTGATTCATGGGGTGGCAAAGAGTCGGACACGACTGAGTGACTGAACGGAACTGAATAAACATTCTAAATATATTTTGAATAAATAAATGAACAGAAATATTTGACTAAACACTTTATATTTTTTTCCATTAGGGAAATAAAATTCCTACTTGCTTCATATCCACACACACACACACACACACACACACACACACACATAATTTAAAAATTATTCCCCACTAAATAAGCTTTATTTCAGAGAGGGTCAGATTATATCAGAAGTTCTGAAGAGTAAAAATAACCCTGACACCTAAAGATAGACTTTTATCAAATCAATTTTCCTTTTTTTTTTTTTTTTGGCCACATTACACGTTAGATCCCCTGACCAGGGATCTAACCCATGCCCCCTCCATTGGAAGCGTGGAGTCTTAACCACTGGACAGCCAAGGAAGCCCCGTCAAATCAAATTTTTACTTAAAAAAAAAAAAAAATTAACCATTGTGCAGGGATTGCAATGACTCTAATATCCTGTTCAAATAAATACTGATAATCATCACTATGACATGATGGTCATCCTCTTTTCAAAACGATGTCAAGTAACCTACAGCCCCTGTTGGTACATAGCATAAGTTAAATTCACCACAACCAGTGCTTAAAATGGTCCATGGGTGAGTACTGGTCCATCAACTATTTATTAGAAACTCATAACAAGACAACTGAGAAAACAAAGTATTTATAATTGTTTATAACAGTTTGAATGGGGAATTTTATGTCTGATAGATTTATAATATAAAATACAAATCCAACATTGTATGTCTGCTTTTCCTTTTTTTAGTAATTCTGGACTGGAGATACACACACAGTAATAGATTCCTGTTGGCATTTCACTCTACTTCCATTTAAGGTATGAAATTCACACTGTGTCGAAATTCAACTATAGAAAACATATGGAAAATGCAAAGACTGCCAGAGTTATCTGGCCCTAAGTAAGTCCATAGCCTAAGTTAAATCTCTACAATAGTGATGTTGGAAAACTGACATTTATCAACTCTAACCTCTGGTGTAGGGGTCCATGTTTGTGTACTTATGTTTATTTTAAAACAATGTTAATGACCATTTTTCATGCTGGTGTTATGCCAATGATTATAAGTAGACCCAGAGGAAAACGTCTTGATTATTTTTCCAAGAAAGTGAGAAAGTATTACACAGAGGAAAAGGAGAAATGAAAAAAAATGCTTCATGAAACCCAAACTAGAGCCATTGGAAGAATAATGTCATTGTGTTTCTCTGAATATCAGTGTGATTTTGCAATATGAAGACATGTAATAATCACCTCTTACAGAAACAGATGCAAACAATACCATTATGATCACATTTTTAATATTTCTAAATATTTTGTGAGTTTTTATGATGGATGTTCCCATTAATACTACTTAATGGTTTAAACCAACTACATATTTAAAAACTGCCCCAATCAGCTTTAAAAGAAATTCCTTCATTACGGAAACTATGAATGTGGATGCATAAAATATTTGAAGGAAGACATGCAAAATGATAAAAAAATAGAGACCAGAAGTCCGACCAGTACCAGGGTTTCCAAACTAGTAAGGTTACAGCGTTCTTTTGCAGTGTTTTTTAGTTTCCAAAATTCCAAGTCCTAGATAAGGCCTGGACATGATTAATTTCTGCAAAACATTACATATATTCACCATAACTGTTTTGTTTTGTTTTGTTTTTTTTCCCTGAGAGCCAGAGTTATCAGTAACAACCCATGGCACAGTGTGGTTAATGGAAATTATTTAAATACAAAATAAATGTATCTTACTTTATTTAGCTTACTCAATTACACTAAGAAGTGAAGCTCTGCCTTTTTTTTTTCCCTTATATTAGGGTATCTACCAATAGCCTAAGCACATTTGTGTATTTGATTATAAAATCCTACACAAAATATTTAAAATTTGTCCTGCCAGTACATCATGGTTTCAAAATGTCCCAAATGCAAACAAACAGTAACAACAATTTTAAAAACACCATAAAGACAAAAAGCAAATGACAAACTGGGAAAAATAGTTTGCAACTCATATCACTGACAAATGGCTGAGCCTTCCAATAAAGTAGAAATTCCTAAAAAAACTGACTTCCCTGGTGGCTCAGGTGGTAAAGAATCTGCCTGCAATGCAGGAGACCCAGGGTTCGATCCCTGAGTCAGGAAAATCCCCTGGAGAAGGAAATGGCAACCCACTCCAGGATTCTTGCCTGGAGAATCCCATGGACAGAGGAGCCTGGCAGGCTATCCATGGGGTCGCAAAGAGTTGAACACAACTAAACGATTAGCACTTTCACTTTCTTAAAAAAAAAAAAAAAAAAGCCAACATCCCTGTAGAAAAATCGACAAAGGATATAATAGGCAGCCCACAAAACGGAAATATAAATATGTGACTCTCCATACATAGGAGAAGATCCTCATCCTTACCTATAATTATTATTAAAATTACCCACATAAAATACCATAATAATTACCTACAATTGTGCATGATATAGTTTTATCCAGAATAAGGAAAACATATTATAATGAAATACCATTATTTCACGAACTTACTGTTAACTAACAGTGCTGGTGCAGTTAAGGGTAAATTGTACATGCATTCTCTGCACTACTTTTGGGAATGTAAAGTGGCACCACCTCTATGAAGACAATATGGTAATTTTTATTAAAATTAGAAATACATGCCAGAAGGCCTATTATTGGGTCAATGATGAAAATCAATTTGGAAATTAGAGAAATGTATCCAGGTTCAATTTATTGAAGTTGGTAACTTATGGTTACATAAGAGGATATCCTTATTTTGAGAAAACACACATTTAAGTATTTAAAGGAAAGGGGCAATAATATATTCAACTTAAACAGTTCAGAAAAATGTACTTATATCTATATGCACATGCATGCAAACACAGAGCAAGAGAGAGAAGAGAGCAAATGATAAAGCAAATGGAATAAAATGTCAGGAGACGATAAAGGGTTTACAACTATTCTTTACATTATTCTTATTCTTACAACTTTATTGCTAAATATAAAATTTTTAACTGTGTGAAAAAATGAAAAACCCTTTGACCCAGAACTTTCCCTTTTAGGATGTATCTACAAGTTTACCAACATATGTTAATAATTTACATATACAAAAATATTTATTATAACATTGTTTGGAAAAGAAAAAGACTGGAAAGCACCTATGGTCCAGCAGAGGGGCCCACTTAATTACGGGCATGCATACAGTGGACTGCCGCTGAGTTGAACTGCATAATAGAGTGGCCACTAGCCACATGTGGCTACTGAACACTGGAAAATTAAACTTATACCTGATACACAGTTCGCTTATTGGAAAACCTTTAGGTATGTCTGAAAATTTTTATTGACGTGAGTCTACTTTTTCCAACTGTACATTTTAAGAACTCTAAATACAAGATCAGCATCAACCATTTAAATTGAAATGTACTATAAAATGTTCAACACACGAATTTCAAAGACTTCATATAGGAAAAAAAAAGAATGCAAAATGGTAATCTTTTTACACTGATTACATAATTGAAATAAAGTATTAGGACCTCTCCTGGTGGTCGAGTGGCTGAGACTCCACACTCCCAATGCAAGGATGTAGGGTCAATCCCTGGTTGGGGAACTAAGATGCCGCACGCCACACAGTGCAGTTTAAAAAAAAAGGCATTAAAATTAGTTTTACCTGTTTCTGTCTACTGTGTAAAATACACCCAGTAGAAGTTCTTGATTTACATACATAGCTGTGTTATATTTCTATTGGCAGTGCTGCTACAGAGCAGCCATCAACAAACTATTGTCTGAAGGCCAAATCTGCCCACTGTTCTTGTATAGTCCACAAGCTATAGCCTTTTACATTTTTAAATACCTAACAAACAAACAAACAAAAAAAAGAAGAGTTGTTGTTTGTTATTCAGTCAAGTATGTCATAACAAATGAAAATTATATAAAACTGAAATGTCAGTGGCCAATAAAATTTTACTGAAACACAGCGATACCCATCACTTATATGTTGTGTATGGCTGCTTGTGCACAACAGCAGAGCTGAGTAGTTGTGAAAAACTCATTTGCTGACTCTTGCTACAAATGATGAAATAGAGTGAAGCATCTCTATGTGGTCAAAAGCAACACTTTTACCCTGTATACTTCCAATTAGAAACTAAAGGGACCTTTTTGTGGGTCTGTAGTATTAAGTTCAATTCTCTTATCAGAACTCCTGGGCCCAAATAAGGTCTGTGCAGATGTGGCCCTTGGTTACCAAGGACAGACAGCCCACTCATGCCCCTTAATCTTGGCTTCAACTGGCCTCAGAGTCACAGCAATGTCCCACCCCCATCTTTATCAGCAGGATACCCTCCAGTTACTAGGCTTGCCTTCAGTCTCACTCCTGTTTTGACGATTTTTATTCCCCAGTTTCATCTTCCTGGGGCCCTGTAGTATCTTCTGGATGGGCACGAGGACACTGCCTTAGTCAGATCTGAACCAGCTTCTCTAACTGTGTGGGGCAGAGGAAAAACATAAAATTACGTGTGGATACCTATTCTCAGAGGCTTCCCAGGTGGCACTAGTGGCAAAGAACCCATCTGCAGGAGAGGTGAGAGATGTAGGTTCGATCCCTGGGTCAGGAAGATCCCTCTGGAGAAGGGCAGGGCAACCCACTCCAGTATTCTTGCCTGGAGAATCCCAGGGACAGAGGAGCCTAGCAGGCTACAGTGCATAGCATCACAAAGAGTCAGATGCGACTTAGCACACACACACACTCCTATTCTCAACTGCTTGGAGCGCTTCACAGCTTTCTTCCTAGTCATCCACAGTCAGCAAACACCACCTGAGATAAATCACCCATAGGTGCCAGATAGGACTAAGTGAATGAATAAACAGAGGTGTAAAGCTACTGGAACTTTTATGAAATTCATGTTCCAGATTGTATTTTGCCTTTTACTATTAGCATCAGTTCTTTCAATTATAATTACATTTCCTAAAAAGAGAGCAGACTGTTAGCAAGAACCCCTACAACGTCAATGGTCTGAATAATAAAGTTCATCTGTAAATGTTTCACCCTGAGGCAACAAGATGCATTTATTATTTACATTTCTTCAACAACGTTGCATTTTTTTTCATGTTATTGTATTTTTTCTTTGGAAAATTGTCTGCTGATATCTTTTTGCTGATGTCTGTGGATATCTGTTTTGAGGTCGTAGCATTTGTAAAAACTAACTTAAGATGAGAATGACATCATACCCAATGTTCTGTCCATCATGAAAGAGTGGCCCCTAAAATGTCAATCATTTGGCTCTGCTCTCTCTCCCTTTTCCTCCTTCTCTCCTTGGGGAACAGCATAAAAGACACTAGATCTGGAGCCCTAAAACGGAGGTTCATTGCTAAGTCCTTGGGTCTTATCTCCTGACATACAAAGTAAAGGAACTGGATTAACTGGTCAGTAGGCCTTAGATATCTAAAATTCTTTCACTCTATTTCTAATCCTTCCCCGGTTATCACCAGCCTCAATCTACCTATGATGACAAGATGATTTAACTGTGAGTTAATTATAGGACTCTTTTTTTGGTAGCCATAAATCAATCAGCGGTGATGTAAAAATCAAAAACAAGAAGTATAGAGAAAAAAGAAATGGTCTTTCATGCCCTCAGAAGTTTCAGTGTCTGTGTAAATGATAAAATTAGTTAAGATTCTACCATCTCAGGGTCAGACTTTGGTTCTGTTCAGGATGTTAATGGCATTATTGCAAACAAATAGCTTCAAAGAAAATAAACAAATAGTGACCAACCAGAACACAGTCCAGAATTTTGGTTTATTTGGTAGTGCAGAAGAATAAGCTAGTCACAATAGCTCTGATTCTCCCACTTCTTGTACCAATCCTCAATAATCTGATTTCCACACAATTGCCCTCAGCCAACTTAATTCTAAAAGACAAAATTTAAATAATCAATTTGTGCCCTGCTAAAGCACTCTTGGTTTAGGTTTTAGTTTTATCATCAAAGGGGCCCCTACTCTGCATTTTCTAATATCCCCTATCCTAACATCTGCCATTTTCTTAGAAATTCAAAATTTTCTTTAAAAGATCTGGCTCCCCAACCAAAAACAAAACAGTACACTTTTTTTTAACAAGCAGTGAGGGGAGAAATCCACTCAAAATTCTACTATTCTATTTTTTTTCTTTTGGTCATCCTGTGTGGCATGCCAGATCCTAGTTCCCTGATCAGGGAATGAACACGTACCTCCTCTCAACAATGGAAGCAGTCTTAACCACTGGACCATGAGGGAAGTCCCTGCATTCTAATACAACTACTGCTTGTTTTTCCCATATTTCCTACATCTTCATTCACATTCATGCAACTTTTTAGAGTCACATCATGTGATACATTCTGTTCTCACCAACAGAGACAGCACTATCATTATCAGATAGCTGCAACATAACTCATAAAGTAAATCAACATCACTTATTTAACCACTTCTATATTTGAGGACATTTGATTCTTAAGTTTTACTTTTTTACAGTAATGGTATGATTAATATTTTCATGTATAATGCTTTTTTCTTTCTTAGGAGGCATTAGGAAAGATCCAAAGGAATGAGATTCTGGGTCAAGTGATGTGACTCGATTTGGCATTTTTTAATAGACCCTGCCAAATTGTTTTTTCAGTCAAACAGTAAGGATTATTAAACATATAAGTATGATGCTAAAAATATAAGGACTTCCCTGGTGGTTCAACGGTTAAGACTCCACACTTCCACAGCATGGGGGGACAGGTTTTGATCCTCAGTTGGGGAATGTAAGATCCCACATGTGTGTGGTACAGCCAAAATAAATAAATAAATAAAACAAAAATGTTTCAGGATATGAAAAATATTACCTTTTCATGGGTGTGGGAAGCAATGATCACTAAAGGTAGTATGATAAAACACACTACACTCCTTCAGCTCTTGATTCCTCAATGCTTCAGTCAGTTCAGTCGCTCAGTTGTGTCTGACTCTATCACCCCATGAATCGCAGCACGCCAGGCCTCCCTGTCCATCAACAACTCCCAGAGTTTACTCAAACTGACGTCCATCGAGTCGGTGATGCCATCCAGCCATCTCATCTCTGTCATCCCCTTCTCCTCCTGCCCCCAATCCCTCCCAGCATCAGAGTCTTTTACAATGAGTCAACTCTTCGCATGAGGTGGCCAAAGTACTGCAGTTTCAGCTTTCGAATCAGTCCTTCCAATGAACACCCAGGACTGATCTCCTTCAGAATGGACTGGTTGGATCTCCTTGCAGTCCAAGGGACTCTCAAGAGTCTTCTCCAACACCACAGTTCAAAAGCATCTATTCTTCGGCACTCAGCTTTCTTCACAGTCCAACTCTCACATCCATACATGACCACAGGAAAAACCATAGCCTTGACTAGACAGACCTTTGTTGGCAAAGTAATGTCTCTGCTTTTTAATATGCTGTCTAGGTTGGTCATAACTTTTCCTCCAAGGAGTAAGCATCTTTTTATTTCATGCCTGCAGTTACCATCTACAGTGATTTTGGAGCCCAGAAAAATAGAGTCTGCCACTGTTTCCCCATCTATTTGCATCAAGTGATAGGACCAGATGCCATGATCTTAGTTTTCTGAATGTTGAACTTTAAGCCAACTTTTTCACTCTCCTCTTTCACTTTTATTAAGAGGCTTTTTAGTCCCTCTTCACTTTCTGCCATAAGGGTGGTATCATCTGCATATCTGAGGTTATTGATATTTCTCCTGGCAATCTTGATTCCAGCTTGTGCTTCTTCCAGTCCAGCATTTCTCATAATGTACTCTGCATATAAGTTAAATAAGCAGAGTGACAATATACAGCCTTGACATACTCCTTTTCCTATTTGGAACCAGTCTGTTGGTCCATGTCCAGTTCTAACTGTTGCTTCCTGACCTGCATACAGATTTCTCAAGAGGCAGGTCAGGTGGTCTGGTATTCCCATCTCTTTCAGAATTTTCCAGTTTATTGTGATCCACAGTCAAAGGCTTTGGCATAGTCAAGAAAGCAGAAAATACATGTTTTTCTGGAACTCTCTTGCTTTTTAAATAATCCAGCAGATGTTGGCAATTTATCTCTGGTTCCTCTGCCTTTTCTAAAACCAGCTTGAACATCAGGAAGTTCATGGTTCACATATTGCTGAAGTCTGTCTTGGAAAATTTTGAGCATTACTTTATTAGCATGTGAGATGAGTACAATTGTGCAGTAGTTTGAGCATTCTTTGGCATTGCCTTTCTTTGGGGTTGGAATGAAAACTGACCTTTTCCAGTCCTGTGGCCACTGCTGAGTTGTCCAAATTTGCTGGCATATTGAGTGCAGCACTTTCACAGCATCATCTTTCAGGATTTGGAATAGCTCCATTGGAATTCCATCACCTCCACTAGCTTTGTTCATAGTGATACTTTCTAAGGCCCACTTGACTTCACATTCCAGGATGTCTGGCTCTAGGTCAATGATCACACCATCATGATTATCTGGGTCGTGAAGCTCTTTTTTGTACAGTTCTTCTGTGTATTCTTGCCAACTCTTCTTAATATCTTCTGCTTCTGTTAGGTCCATACCATTTCTGTCCTTTATCGAGCCCATCTTTGCATGAAATGTTCCTTTGGTATCTCTGATTTTCTTGAAGAGATCCCTAGTCTTTCCCATTCTGTTGTTTTCCTCTATTTCTTTGCATTGATTGCTGAAGAAGGCTTTCTTATCTCTTCTTACTATTCTTTGGAACTCTGCATTCAGATGTTTATATTTTTCCTTTTCTCCTTTGCTTTTTGCTTCTCTTCTTTTCACAGCTATTTGTAAGGCCTCCCCAGATAGCCATTTTGTTTTTTTGCATTTCTTTTCCATGGGGATGGTCTTAGTCCCTGTCTCCTGTACAGTGTCACGAACCTCATTCCATAGTTCATCAGGCACTCTATCAGATCTAGGCCCTTAAACCTATTTCTCACTTCCACTGTATAATTGTTAGAGATTTCATTTAGGTCACACCTGAATGGTCTAGTGGTTTTTCCCTACTTTCTTCAAATTAAGTCTGAATTTGGCAAAAAGGAATCATGATCTGAGCCACAGTCAGCTCCAAATCTTGTTTTTGCTAACTGTATGAGAATATAATCAATCGGATTTCAGTGTTGGCCATCTGGTGATGTCCATGTGCAGAGTTGCTGGAAGAGGGTGTTTGCTAGGACCAGTGTGTTCTCTTGGCAGAACTCTATTAGCCTTTGCCCTGTTTCATTCTGTACTCAAGGCCAAATCTGCCTGTTACTCCAGGTGTTTCTTGACTTCCTGCTTTTACATTCCAGTCTCCTATAATGAAAAGTGAAAGAAGTCACTCAGTCGTGTCCGACTCTTAGCGACCCCATGGACTGCAGCCCACCAGGCTCCTCCGTCCATGGGATTTTCCAGGCAAGAGTACTGGAGTGGGGTGCCATTGCCTTCTCTGTTAACCCTATAATGAAAAGGACATCTTTTTTGGGTGTTAATTCTAGGTCTCTTATAGGTCTTCAAAGAACATTAAACTTCAGCTTCTTCAGCATCACTGGTAAGGGCATAGACTTGGATTACCATGATATTGAATGATATACCATGGTATATTGCTACCATTCGATATCTCAAAACAAACAGAGATCATTCTGTTGTTTTTGAGGCTGCATCCAAGTACTGAATTTCAGACTCTTTTGTTGACTATGACGGCTACTCCATTTTTTCTAAGGGATTCCTGCCCACAGTAGTACATATAATGGTCATCTGAGTTAAATTCACCCATTCCAGTCCATTTTAGTTCACTGATTCCTAAAATGTTGATGTTCACTCTTGCCATCTCCTGTTCAATCACTTCCAATTTGCCTTGATTCATGGACCTAACATTCCAGGTTCCTATGCAATATTGCTCTTTACAGCACTGGACCTTGCTTCCATCACCAGTCACATCCACAACTGGGTGTTGTTTTTGGTTTGGCTCCGTTTCTTCATTCTTTCTGGAGTTATTTCTCCACTGATATCCAGTAGCATATTGGGCACCTACCTACCTGGGGAGTTCATCTTTCAGTATACTATCTTTTTGCTTTTTCATACTGTTCATGGGGTTCATACTGTTCATACTGTTCTCAAGGCAAGAATACGGAAGTGGTTCGCCATTCCCTTCTCCAGTGGACCACATTTTGTCAGAACTCTTCACCATGACCCGTTCTTATCATAAGCCTCTTATCCTTCTCCATCAGAGGGCAAACAGACTGAAAACCACAATCACAGTAATAGTTTAATACATGTAAATAACTTTTTATATAATTAATATGTAAATAGTTGTAAATACTATATAAGGAGTTTCAGGCATGTGGTAGATTCAAGTTTTGCTTTTTAGAAATTATGGGGGTTTTTTTTTTTTCTGAGTATTTTCAATCCACTGTTGGTTGAATTGGAGAATGCAGAACTGTCAACGTGGAGGGCCAACTACACTATACTAGAAAGTAAAACAGAATCCACTATACATAGGCTTTTGCAACTTGCTTTTTATGTAGCTTCTAAATATACACTTTTCATTATGAAGTATGTACAGCATACAGAAAATTATAGGAACTCACCAACCAGCTTTATCTATTCTTAATGTTTTGCAATATTTGCTTTAGATTTTTAAAAACAGAAATGAAGCCCCTTGTGTAGCCTTCTATTCTCCTCCCCCTCTTCACAGAGATAAACTGCATGCTGAATTGGCTATATATTATTTCTGCGTGTTTTTATATTTTTATTATAAGTATGTTTCAGTTAAATACATTTACCTTATTTAATTCCAAAACGAAAGCCTTTTCATACTATAACATCCCTAAAATTGGAATGCATCTCACAATCCATAACAAAGCATTACATCACAATTTAATCCGCAGATTTCCCTTTTTGTCAGTATACCTAAAATAGGGGTATGTCTCAGCATCAATAGGGTTTTAGACTCTATGAAATGTGGTAGTATTTTTTTCCCATTTTAATGAAACATAAATTATATCAAATGAAACATTCTACAACTTCATATTTTCATTCAGTACTACAAAGATTTCCTAATGTTGCAACATATATGCAGCATCTTATGTTCTTAATTCATTGTTACGCAACACAAAATTAGGAGTCCTTTAGGTAAGAATGGTAGCTAGTGGAAATGGCAACCGTTATCGTTCAAATGTGTGTGCTTGGCTAAAAATCAGGGAGTGACAAGATGAAAACAAGGAAAAAAAAAGGAAGGAAAAAAGATAAACAGAAGGGGCTTGCTCGATGCTTAAGTAGCTGGGGACAGCAAACAACTGCATAATCAAATATAATGATTCAGAAATAAAAGTGATGACAGGAGGAACTATTCCCAGGAAACCTGTGCTGTTGCTACTTCAGAGCCCAGATGGAGAAGCTGCCTGCTTGTGTCAGCCAGGCAGCACGAAGACCCCAAACCCTGCCTGTACACAGCAAACTCTCCTCACTCCAGCATCAGGACAGGACAGGCCACAGGGACAGAGACAAACAAGTGGCACTTACACAACAGGGATGCAGCCTCAGTCCATTTCCTCTGCTTCTGCTCCTCCCTGCCCCTCCATCCCACCTCCTCCGCCCAACTTCCCTCCCAGGCTCATTTGCTCATTTGTGTTCCTCCTTCCAATTACTTACTTGAGGAAGTACACTCGAAGACCTATGTCCACTGACTGACTGCTCTCCTACACACACACACACACACACACAATCACACAGTGAAATGTCATAATAATCAATCACGACTAAATTTTGCTGAGGGGACATAAGAAAATTTCCATTACTAAGTCCTAAAGCCAAACTCCAGTTTTAACTTATTCTGAGTTTTAAAAGGTAAGGAAATAATAAACCTAGAGTTCCTAATAACTTTTTATTTTCTCTTTCTGTATGACATGAAAATACCTTGATGGAGGCAGATTTTATTCCCAATAAGAGCCTCAACGGCCAAATACACATACAGAGCCCTTACCTTTATCAGAAGACACACTGCCATGATTCTTATACAGATGGATTATACTGCAAATTAACACTTACATGTCTGTTTTGCCCCTTTGTTTCCATTTAGCCACGAGCTTATGACACTACCTGATCTAACAGGAGTTAACAAAGCCTGTATTTACGCATATTTCTTAAATAAAAGTATTACTTGAATTCATTAATAAATGGAGCTTTTAATGAAAAATAAAATATAATTTTTATCTTTAACAAAGGTTATATTTTAAACTCTAGTGTATTCTTTTTTCAGTTCAATGACGCTTTAATAAAATAAGACATAACAGAGAAATCATTGGGAATGACATGATAAGAGAACGGAGCCAAGTCTCTGTAATGACAGAAGGGACGTTAGACGATTACCCCAAGCATTCACAAGCAAACCAACTGCTTCCTTCCCCCCATGAGATGCCTGAGAAAGCTTCATTTTGCCGTGAGTCCATCTTTGTTGGGAGTCCATCTTTGTCAGCCCACTGACTGGGGGACAATTTAGTGAGCAACAGAAGCTAGCGGTTTGTCTCAAGTGGAAGGAGGCCATCATATGTCTCCATCCGGACACTGTGAACATGTGTGTTATGTCTTCTCCAAACTCTCGACTTTTCTCTCCTCACTACTGGCTTCCCTTCCCCGAGATCTGTCCCCTCAGTGGACCCCCATGAGGGTCCACCTTGGGATAGGAGACTCAGAAGCAGGGAGGACAGGGGGACAGCGGGATGCAGTGGATCAAAGCCCAGGCTTTGGAGAAAGACAATCCAGGAAGAAATCCCAGCTTCTCTCTGGGTCTTGAGCAAGGGGCTTCACCTCCGTGAGCCTCCTCTTCCTCATCTTAAAAACAGAGATATGACTATCTGCCTCACATGTGGGAGCTTCATTCTCTCAGTAAATATTTGTTGAAGAAAGAGACAGACTTAGAGAACGAACTTATGGTGGCCAGGGGGAAGGGGATAGTTAAGGAGTCTGGGGTGATCATGTACACACTGTTGTATTTCAAATGGATAACCAACAAAGCCCTACTGTATAGCACAGGGCAGTCTGCTCAATGTCATGTGGTGGCCTGCAGGGGAGGGGGTTTGGGGAGAATGGATACATGTGTATGTTTGGCTGAGTCTCTTCTGTGTTCGCCTGAAACTATCACAACATTGTTAATCGCCTATACCCCAATAAAAAATTAAAAGTTCAAAAAATAAATACTTGTTGAAGGCCAACCATGCAGGAGCAACAGAGCCAGAATGAGGGTGAGGCAAGCAAGGCATTTTCTCTGAGCACAAAATTTAAAGGGACACCAAAACAGTCCTCAAGATAACTTCCTTTTTTATTAATTTATTTATCTTTGGCTGTGCTGGGTCTTCGTTGCTGCACTCAGGCTTTCTCTGGTTGTGACGAGTGGGCCTGCTCTCTGGTCGAGGGGCACAGGCTTCTTGTTGAGGTGGTTCCCCTTGTCACAGAGCTCTAGAGCTCTGGCTCAGCTTTCTAAGTTGTGGGCACATGGGCTCTGTGGCCCCTCAGCATGTGGAATCTTTCCAGGTCAGGGATCGAACCTGTGTCCTCTGCAATGGCCCTCGGATTCTTAACCACTGGACCAGCAGTAGGGTCCTCATAGTAACTTTTTTTTTTAATTGGAATATTTTACTTTATTTATTTTTAATTAAAGGACAATTGCTCTACAGTATCGTGTTGGTTTCTACCAAACAGCAACATGAATCAGCCACAGGTTTACCCATTAAACTCTAGTGCATTTTATTTCATATAAGGTAATAGAACCAAACAGTCCCCAACCATTTTATTTTCTTTCTCCAAAACATTCTATCAGCCATAAAATTCACATGTATTCTGGTATTTTAGAGCATTCTGCAACTAAAGTTCCTGTTACTTGCTGACATATTTGAAGTGTGTTTGAACATAAATTATCGGAACATTCTTTCAACTTTGATTAACTCATTTTCTGTCAAGTTATCCTAATTAACCTACAGTCTTCGAGTTCTGGGATTACTGCTGCCAATTCTGTACAACCATTTGTTTAATGCACGGTCTGCTCCAAAACCCTCCACGGTGAAACTGCAAATATAAACCCTTTTTAATTTTTATTCATTAACTAGACATTGGAATGTGCCATGCCGTGTAATTTGTATTATGTGAATACAAGATTTGCCTACTTCATATGAAGCATTCAGAAAGAACTTATTAAACAGTCTCAGTGAAGAAGGCCTCTCATTTGTTCAAAAACTTCACTGAATGCCTAGTATGTGCCAAGAACTGTGCTGGGCAGCACAGATATAACTGTAAACAAGGCAGACACAGATAGCCCCAGCTCATGGGCCTTACACTCTAGTAAAGAACACAAACATTAACAAACAATTACAGTCAAATAGCAAGAAAGCTACTGTCTCAACTGGTGCCTTGCATAGTACCTGCCATGGTTAAGCTCAGTACATGCTGTTATCAATACCTCAGTTACAAATAGTCTACTCAGTAAAGTTTCCCTATGTTAAGTTCATACATTCAAGGGAAGAAGAGAGATGACAAAGTCGTGCTTCAGATTAAAACTGTGGCACAGAGCACTATGAGTGTACTTAATGCCACTCGTGTGTACACTTAAAAACAGATAAAGGACTTCCCTGGTGGACAAGTGGTTAAGAATCCGCCTGCCAATGCACGGGACATGGGTTCGATCCCTGGTCCAGGAAGATTCCACAGGTTGCGGAGCAACTAAGCCTGTGTACCACGACTACTGAGTCCGTGAGCTCTAGAGCCCATGCTCCACAACAAGAAAAGCCACCTCAAGAAGCAGCCTGCGCATCACAAGTAGAGAGCAGCCCCCATTCACTGCGACTAGAGAAAGTCATGGGCAGCAACAAAGAGCCAGCACAGCCAAAAATAAAATTAAAAAAAATTTTAATGGATAAAATGGTAGATATTATGTTATATATATTTTACTACAATAAAAAAAAACAGCACTTTAAAATCATATTAGGCTGATTAATCAGGTGAAGCTGATTCAACATTTAACAAAGACTCAGAACACATGAGTACTCTGGCCTCTCAGAATAACAGGTGCATAACAGGTGGAGAGAAGAGGAAGCCATACTGCACAAAGCTGAAAGCCGACAGAAAATGTGAAACTGTTTGGCTTCGATTCTCTTCCAACTTTACTGAACTGCTCAGTTCACCTGCTCTGCTCACCCCGCCTGGAGAACACAGCTGAGGGGTGGGGCGGCAGGGAGCCACAACCTTAGATACGGGTTTCACTACAAATTCACTATTTCTAATTTTGGTTCAGTTCTCAGAACTGTTCTCAATCCTTTTCCTTATCAGTAATCAGCTCCCCAATCTTTTTCACTCTTAAATCTGCTGCTCAATCCCACAGGCCATACTTTACCCATGGCTTCTCCTCAGAGGAAGCACAGGTCGGTGATTCTCACCAGCCCTACCTCCATCTGCTTCCGTTCTGACTTTCCTCTCTCCAGGCTCTCCAGGTCCTGAAGAGACGGCACCTCTGGCAAATGCACGACGCACCCCCACACCAGCTGTGCTCTGGATTCCCCCATCTGAGTCCTGCTCGTGAACTTTCAGTTAGCGACTTGGTAACTTGACCTTCTCCTCTCTACAGGTTCTTTCTCCTCAAGCTACTCCATGTTTAAAAAACTGTTATCCCTGCAACTAACTCCCAACCCTAATTCCCTTCCAGTGACCACCCTATTTCTCCCCTCCCTCCTTTCTTAGCCTGAACCCCACCCCTGCCTCCCATTCACTGCTCCACAGACTACAGTCAATCCCTGTTTCCTGCACACCCAGGCCAAGGAGTGTCTGCTAGCTGAAGTCATCAGTCATTTCCCACTGACTCATTTCAATGGACCTCCATTAAAAAGGCAAAGAAAATCTCAGCCATATTTGACTCACTTGATTGGCAGTACCCCCACTCACCCAAAATCACCCAAGTGAAAAACCTGCCTTTCCAAAGTCCTTGCATGCTATTTCACCTCCTCATTCAGTCACATGCAAATACATATAAACACACAAATACATAGTATTATCTTCCTGTTAAATTTAAAAATACAAATAAGCATATAAAATAAAATTAAATAAAATAAGGTGCACAAGAGGCAAAAACATACGTCCATACAAAGACTTGCACACAAATGTTCGTAGCAACTATTCAGAGCAGGCACAACGTGGAAACAACTCTCAGTATGTGAGAGGAGTTGGCTCCAGGACCCTAGCAGATACCAAAATCTACAGATGCTCAAGTCCCTTATATAAATTAAAAAAGCATCTACATATAATCTATGCACATTGTCCTATATACATGCATTAAATCATCTCTAGGCTATAACCCTGTGGACTTTACAGGTCTTCCTGGGACAGACTCCTGCACATCCTCTGCTTTAGCTCCTCTCTGCAGAGCATTGATAACAGCATCTGATGCACATCTCCTGAGTTGGTTTACAGATCTAAAACCACTACCAAATGGAAGGAGTTAACTACTGGATGACCATAAGCACGAAGGCTCCAGATCTAAATGGAGCCTAAGGAATGAAAATATCAACCCCTGTGACCCCACCCTGTTAACTTCACCATCAACCAATCAGAGAGCTGATCACACACCCTAGACCGTCCCCCTTTCACCTAGCCTTTAAAAATGCTTTGCTGAAACCCACAGGGAGTTCAAGTGCTTTGAGCACTAGCTCTCCTAGACTCCTTGCTCAGCAATAAATGCTGCACTTCCCTTCACTATAGCCTAGTATCAGTAGATTGGCTTCATGGCCTGAGGCGGGCAGACCCAATTTGGTCCAGTAACAGGTTATTTATAATACCTAATGTACATGCTATGAAAGTAGTTGCTGGCATGGGGTAAATTCCAGTTTTGTTTTTTTGAGCTTTTTGGAATTTTTTTTCTGAATATTTTTTACATGTGGTTGGTTGAACCCAGGATACCAAAACCAGGGGTATGGAGGGCCAACTGCACATGCAACAATATGGTTGAATCTCAAGAGCATCATGCTGAGTGAAAGCTAGGCACAAAAGAAAACACTGTGGGATTCCATTTATAGAAAATTTTAGAAAAAGCAGAACTACAGTGACAGAAAGCAGATCAATGGTTGTCAAGGGCAGAGGTGCAGGGGAAGACTGACAGAAAAGAGGCCTGCAGGAACATGGTGGGGTGATGGGAGGCTCTGTATCATGACTGCAGTGATGGTCACCTTACTGTCAGAACTCAAACTGTAGACTTAAACTGGTGAATTTTACCACGTGTAAATTACCCCTGAATAAAGCTGCCTTCTAAAAATTAAAGTGAGTCTTCTACAATACACCCTAGTTAAAATCTGTGTCTACATTTATTTTCCATAGTCCTAATTCATATTTTCAGTTCTATAGTAATTCAGTCCTATATAGAGTACTTATAATAATGTGTTTCTTATAATAATACAAATCCTCTGACTGGAAACATACACAGAATTGTTTTATTTCCAGAAACCTTATTAAGGCAACAATTTGTTACAATGTATGTGAACTTTGTTATTATCAAAATGGTAGTATCTTGATCACAGTAAATATGTAGTATGTCTCTGATTCCACCAGAATAGCAATTTCATGTACTCATATAAAAAGGTTCTTTGGGAACCTCTTAAATGAAGACCGAAAATTCCAAAAGGTAAATACTGGCCTGCCTTTCAGACACTGTACCCATGTGGAAAACACAAAACAAGGACTTCCTCCTTAACCTTACTCCCTTGGGATTGAAATATCTACTTTTCTTTATGTCCACCCCAACCTGAGTACCTAACATATATGAGACTTTTATGTTGACTCCTTCAAAAAGTACTTAGTGCATAAATGGAATTACTGTCACCAAAAGACTCACTTCCTAAACAATCTATATTCAAGCCAATTTTATGATGTTATCACAATTTCTCCAATCCTAGTAACCAGAAATATATACACAAGTTGCAAGCCTTAACCTGTTAAGGCAACCCTATTAATCCTTAGCTAGGGTAAACCTATGAATGTCTACTTGAAAACCACAAGATAGTGTATTATGTTCTCTGGTTCCACACAGTTTCCTGAGTTTCAGAATGATCATGCTATAATGCAAGGGAGAAAAGGTTGGAGGCAACTAATTTCCATTCACTTATTATTAATCTTAGAAAAGCTGATTAACTATGACAGTTCTACTAACTCACGGACTTGCTTTCCAAAAAATTAAGGATATTTCCAGCTAAATACAGTAATTATCCAAAGATTAGTGGCCAGTGATTAATTTATCTTCTTAAGTGACCATAAATAATAGGGATTACATTGCCTTGACATTTTCCATAACCCATTCTCAGTTGCCACCAGACACCCAAAGTCATCATGATGAATTGGAAAAAGAAGACAAATTAATTGGATTAAGCATTACTTTCATCCAATTTTTTTGCCCAAAAAGAGTAACAGTCTGCCTTTTGCTTTAAGTGTCTCAATATCTGTTTCCTAATCAAAGCTACAAAAAATAACTACCACTAATTATATACCAACTCATTATAATTTTGTTAGCATACACATAACAAGTGAACACTAAGTTATAGAAACCAGTGTATTTTGAAGTCAATACCAAAAAACATACACTGTTCTTTTGCTATTCCTAACCTCTGGTATAAGCAAATCTCTCTGGTGTGTTGGTATGAGATTTAAAAGACTATATGGCTTCTGTTTCTCAAACTCTGAGACTTCCCTGGTGGTACAGTCAGTAAGAATCCAGTTGCCAATGCAGGGGTCATGGGTTCAATCCCTGATCTAGGAAGATTCTACATGCCACAGCAACTAAAACCTCTGCACCATAACTACTGGAGCCTTTGCTCTAGGGCCCAAGAGCTGTGACTACTGAAGCCCATGCTCCTACAGCCTGTGCTCACAAAGAGAGAAACCACTGCGATGAGAAGTCCACACACAGCAAAGAAGAGAAGCCCGCACTCGCTGCAACTCGAGAAAGCCCACATGCAGCAACGAAGAGCCAGCACAATCAAAACAAATAACCTTTTTAAAAAAATACTTGAGCTGGCCTCCCTTTTACCTACCCTCCCCACAATTACTGGATATCAAACTGACTTGTCAGCAGACCAATACTTCAATTCACGCCAGTAAGCACAACAGCAGGCAAGCAAGGTCAAAATACTGCCTTAAATCCTGACACGTGCTTTAATACAGACCTTGTAAAGGAAGTCGATAGGTACTAAAGATGAAACAGTTACTGGAAGGAAGGAGAGGGGATAGGGGTGTCTTGGCTTATAAAACAGGCAGATACCGTCTTCTTGCACAACCATCAATTAAATTCCCTGTCACCCACTCCCTGCTTTTATTGGCTCTTCCTCCAGGGTCACTGTACTTCCAGCACCTTCAGCTGCGCTTCCATCACAAGAGAGCAATTCAGGACCTGAATTCTGAGAGATTAGAGCGCAGCACGTGAGTCCACACACACGCCCACACACAAGGACTGGACCAACCTACTCAGTAACAAGAGTGTCTGACCTATCTCAAGTGTGTTGTCCATCCAAAGCACTTTGACATTATCTTACCTGAGACTCACTGCTAGGCTGTGCGACAGGAAACCAATGTAAAAACAGACCAGCATGTAGCCAGGCATTCTTTTCCCTAAAAGTGAACTAACTCCATCTCTGGGCAGCAAGCACCACAAGACATATCCTCCTTGCAATCAAACCTCAGATGTCTGGTGTTAACATGCCACAGACAAGTCCTATTTCTTAAGAATCTGTCTAATATATTCCACCCTAGTCCTAGTCAACAGAAAACTTAATTTCATTTATACTGCTTCTCTAGTAGTTTTCCCAGACGGATTTTTTAAAGAGTGAGCCTACACTGTTTCCATTATGAATTGTGAGAGAGGTAGCTGACTCAGTTCCTAGGCTCAGAAGGCTGATCTCCAAGATAACAGCTTTCTGTTGAACAAGTTTTCCACCACTATCAATACTTGACAATTAGAATTAGATAAATTAATGGAAATGATTCTAAGCTACTCTCACCACAGGCTCTTGGGTCTAGAACATCTGGAAAGTAAGACTTAGGGACCAGCTTAATTCACTGTTTCGTTAATGTAGAAACAGCAGGTGCCAATAGTCTCAGAAGACATGGAAAACTGAAGGCGGGGCAGAAACTAAGTCTTGGGACTAAGTTTTGAAAATATTTAAGACAATGATAATAAAAAATACAATCTAAACTTCCAAAAGTTGCAAGTCTTAGAGAAATCTAAATGCTGTAAAGATTTTAAGGATGAAGTTTTGTTACTTAAATAAGATCATTTCAACGGAAACCAAGTAAGCTACCTAGGGGCAGCCTGTAAGGCTTCTTGAGACAGAATTTCTAAGTTTCTATTATTATATCACATTCCTCTTAAAGACACAGGCTCATTCCAAAGCTCTACCTCTGGCCTCAGCTTTGCTCTGAGGCTCCAGGTTCACATTTCCAGTTACCTGCTTGACATCATCGCCTGATGTCCTCTGGCATTTCACAATCATGTCTAACAGCTTGAGTCAGACTTTCCCTATCAACTCCTCCTCCGCACACTCCTGGTCCTGTCAGTGGCACCATCCAGCACTGTCTGCACCATTTGTAGGGCTAAGTACAAAACAAAAACGTGGGGCTCCTAGTTCAAAATTCATACACAGTCCCCAAGCGAAGGCATCATCTCAGTTTCCATGACACTGTCTACACCCATCACTTGCCAGACTACTTGATCTGTCTTTACAAGTGTCTCGCATCCACCCCTCCCTGCCCACTTCTATCACTGAACTAGCTCTCAGCCAAGAGCTCTGAAATTGATGTTCCTCTTTCTTTCCCTAAGAAATCCAGTCATGATTCTCAAGGCACACTTTTCAGAAATCCTTGGAATCTCCCCACTGCCTATTAAATCACATCCAAACTTCTTAACTTGCACTTAAATCTTCCCATCCCCATTCTTTCCAGGCCTGATCTTCTGGGGGCTTTCCTCTACAAATCCTGGGCTCCAGCCAAACCAAATTCTTTGTCATTTATTTAAAGAGCCCAGTGTGTTGCTGAGTATAATGAACCTGGATCCTGACCCCAGAGACTGAATTCAAATCCACCTTCAGTTGCCCATCTGAAACATGAGGCTCATAACAGCAATTATCCCACAGGATCAATAACGCAATAAAATCATACAGTAAGACATTTACTATTAGTGTGTACCCATCCCAGGGATGCCTATTCTGCTAAATATGCTGAAGAAAATTATCAATCCTTTGAAGTCTTAACTCAAAAGCTACCTCCCAAATGCCTTCCCTGATCATCTCAGTCAGAAGCCATTTTGCCTTCCCCTAAAATCCAATACCATGTTTGCTGCTGCTGCTGCTGCTGCTGCTGCTAAGTCACTTCAGTCGTGTCCGACTCTGTGCGACCCCATAGATGGCAGCCCACCAGGCTCCCCTGTCCCTAGGATTCTCCAGGCAAGAACACTGGAGTGAGTTGCCATTTTCTTCTCCAATGCATGAAAGTGAAAAGTGAAAGTGAAGTCACTCAGTCGTGTCCAATTCTTAGTGACCCCATGGACTGCAGCCCACCAGGCTCCTCCGTCCATGGGATTTTCCAGGCAAGAGTACTGGAGTGGGGTGCCATTGCCTTCTTCGAATACCGTGTTTATGCCACATTTAACATGGGTGGCATACTCTCTCCAAGTTACTGATGTACACAGCATTTGTCTTTCCTCATAACCTCCCAAGAGTATGGAATATGCCAAATTCCTTTCTGTTTCTTGCATGGCCCTAATACATAGTTTGTGCTCAAATGACTTTTACATCACTTTTAAAAATAAATCATTTTAAACATACACCCAAATTAATGAATTAAAGCTAATTCCATAGAATTAGCTGGGTCTGGAAGAAACTGAGGCAAGGCCACAGCACAGATGGAGAATGAGACAGGGCTCCTTGTGCACTCTCTCTCTCAAGGCCAACGTGTCACCTAAAGAAGTCACTGAGTCCTCACGGCCAAGCCTCCCAGATGGTTAATTTCCATCCTCACTCCCACCCCTACAAAAGGCCTTGATCAACACCTAGGCTGGGCTTAGAGCGCAGAGGAAAGGGAACAAGGGCCTGTCTCACCTGCCAAGGTGTGTCATCTGAGAATCTAAGGGCCAGGATAATCTCAGGCCTTTCTAGTGTTCCCATCGGTGGTTAAGAAAGCTTTACTCTAATATTTTCACTGGTAGGTGTCCTCTTGTATTTCCAGATGTCATTTACTGCTTCTAAAGGGCTCAAAAACTGGGAAAATACACTTCCCTAAAAGCAAGGAAATATGACTTCAACTAATTTTTTAAAATACCATTAGCAATTATCAAAGTAGCAAATATTAATAAAAATAAAACCTAACATTGGTAGGGTTTTCAGGAAATCAGTATACCGCTGGTGCACAGTAAACGGATTCAAGTTCTCTAAAAGACAGTTTGACAATGGGAGGGCATGGCAATCTACTCCAGTATTCTTGCCTGGAGAATCCCCATGGACAGAGTCAATGGAGTCGCAGAGAGTCAGACATTACTGAGCCACTAAGCCCAACAAACGTTATTATAAAGTTGTTCATGACCTTTGAACGAGTAATCTCACTTTGGGACATATATGCTATGAAAGCAATTCGAAAAAGGGGGAAAGAATTTGTTCAAAGATGATCTAGATATGCCATTTACATTTCGTAACACAGCCTGCACTTCAAACACCCAGCAAAGGAGGCTCAGCTGAGTAATCTAGGGTAGAGCAGTATGATAGCCGAATGTCACATTTACTGAAAACATGAAGCAGGTTTCACTCTCTGATAAAGAAAAATGTACCTTAAAAGAAATGTCCACTGAGAAACAGAAACAAAATATTCCCATATAAATCTACAAATCCTTATTTCCAATTCTGAAATTCCAAACCCAAAGTCTTCAAGATAGCATCAGTACTCACTTGGAAGTAAAACAGGACCTGAACTGACATGAAGCTACTTATGGTCTCCATTTGTCCCAACTACTCTGAACAGCCATACGTTTTTTACAAAAACATCTATTAGATTACAGGGTGCTGCCTCAGACTCCCAGAGGGGGAGGAGTGTGTTTTTAAAAAAAAAAAAAAACACACGTGTATGAACCTGATTTTTCTTTTAAATCCAAAAAATTCTGACCCCAAAACACATATGGCCCCAAGAGTTCCAGATAAGGGATTGTAGCTCTGTACTAATGACATCAGTTGTAAATTTCAAGAGTTCAGGTTTGGTATTCCTTGACTTTGTTGAAAAAAGTGTTTGAAAGGAGTGCATTCTCTCAGGAAGATTCTTTATAGTGCTATATCTGCAGGAGTGTATGAAAAGACAAACCATATCCCTCTCCAAATAATAACAATTCCAAACCAATCAAACTGAACTCATCATAATTTCTTTTTGCTTGGATTCAAGATTTCACATTTCTGGAAAAGGGTCAGTCTTCTGTTCTACTGAGCATCAAAGATACAAGTTTGTTGAAAGAAATGATAAACACATTTTATAAAGAACACTGAGCTAAAATTTAATTCATTTAAAAGCATTACTTTAAAGCTTTTAGTTTAAATGATCATTTAATATGTAACCATTTTTCCCAAGTTTTTTTTTTTTTTTTTTTGATGGCAATACATGTGTCTCTGAGACTTTTTTTCTGGTGGCCAGCAACAAAATGTGGGGAAATGCTCTATTTGCTTTTGCCCCCATATAAGCAGACTGTGTACCATATATATGTAAGAACCAACAAACAAGAGGATTTTAGATTAGTAATTATATAATATTCTGGATATAATTATGCATATAAACACAAACATTCATCTATTATTTCTTCTGACCCTCCTCTAGTCCCTCTACACACACACCCCCAAAAAAGAGATACATTAATAAGAATTCCATGTGCCATATCTGTGTGGGGCTCAGGTGTGATTAGCACTAGTCTTAGCAACTGTCCCTCCAGTACTCTTGCCTGGAAAATCCCACAGATAGAGCCTGGTGGGCTGCAGTCCATGGGGTCGCTAAGAGTCAGACACGACTGAGTGACTTCACTTTCCCTTTTCACTTTCATGCATTGGAGAAGGAAATGGCAACCCACTCCAGTGTTCTTGCCTGGAGAACCCCAGGGATGGGGAAGCCTGGTGGGCTGCCATCTATGGGGTCACACAGAGTGGGACACGACTGAAGTGACTTAGCATAGCATAGCATAGCATAGCAACTGTCCATCTGACATTAAGTATCTCCATTTTGATCCAAAACAAAAAGTGGTCAAATAATGTTGTTGTTGTTGAATCACTCAGTCGTGTCCGACTCCTTGCAACCCCGTGGACTGTAGCCCACCAGGCTCCTCTGTCCATGGGATTTTCCAGGCAAGAAAAACTGGAGTGGACTGCCATTTCCTTGATGTGATTTAAAATCAGTTCTCTGGGACTTATCTGGTGGTCCAGTGGTTAAGACTCTGAGCTTCCAATGCAGGCGGCATGGGTTTGATCCCTGGTCAGGGAACTAAAGATACCCTAGGCTGCAGGGCGTGGCCAAAAAAAAAAAAAAAACCTTTCCTCCTAATCTTTTCACATATGATTAACAAAAGATTTTCATTATAAAAATAAAATCAGTTCCATTTATCAGTTCTAGACTATTTCATAATTAACATTTTTCTCTTGAGAAGAAAGAGACAAAAACCTAACAATTACAATGAAAACTCCATATATCTATCATTTATTCATATAAAACCACTTAATCTTAGGGCAAGTTTACTGTTACAGTCATTAAAGTTAATATTCTAATGTTAATAGTTATTTTTAATATTAATATTTTTACTATTATAAAAGCAACACTTGTTCAACAAAGCAAAACTAAAAGCTACAAATAAAACAGAAAGAAACCTCAAAGCCTGGCAGCAGGAGATAGCTTTGGAGTTGGGGAATTTTTGCCAAAGTTCAAGAGTTACACTGCTATAGAACAACAATGGCAACTCTCTGCCCCCACCGGCGCTAAAACATCAGTTAACTTGGTGGAATACCCTTGTTTAAACAACCATTGACAAATGTGAATCTTTTGAGATGCTGCCGTTTGAAATTGGACCGTAAACTCAAAACTAATAAAAAGGATAATCAAACAAGATGAAAAGGTTTTCACTATTAAAACCAGTCACCAGACTAACCCACTTGACTCTGGCATTAATACCTATCTACCCAAGAAAAGTCAATAAATACATCTGTTTAATGAGTAGTGGTTTTCTACTCTCATGAAACATATTTCAGAACTGGTTTTTGGATCGAGTCTAAGTTGGTCACAAGACTAAATAAATTTTTTACTTTCTGAACACATGCAGAGCACAGTTGATGCAATTTACTCCTCAGCCAAAAAAAATGGGTAACAGCTGAACCACAGATCAATGCACCTTTCCCTGAGTTTTATACACTAATTTAACTGCTGACCTTTCATTTTGATTTAACTAATGATAGAAAAGCATGCCTTGAACTCAATTCAAAACTCCAGTTACTGATTCTCAAGTTGGGGGGCTGTAGGAGGAAGGCAGGCTGGTTCCCCCTTACTAATAAGAGCAGATCTAAGAGGCACACTTAGTTTTGAAAAGCATATTCACTATTATAACTTTGTCTTTAAAAACAAACAAACAAAAAAGAATCCTAGGGAATTCCCCGGCAGTCCAGTGGTTAGGACTGGGTGCTTTCACAGAGCTGGCCCAGGAACTAAGATTCTGCATGCCTCGAGGTGCAACTAAAAAAAAAAAAAAAGAATCCTAATTATAATAATGCCAGTAAAAGTAACGTGACAAAATCTTAGCTGGTGGAAAAACACAGCGAATGGCTTTATCTTCTGGATATTAGGGAATGTCAAAAGGTAAATTACTCTTGGAGGGGCGTATCAAAATTTAAGGGCTATGAGAAGACTTTTATGTTTGGGAACAAAAGGGTTAGAAACACTGCTTTAGTCCACATACATTATTTCAAATATTTATTTCATCTGTTTCCCCATTATTAAAAATTAGTGAAATGCAATAGCCAAGAAATGGAAACAATCTATCAATAAATATCCATTGACAGATAAATGGCTAAAGGAGATGTGGTACATATATATAATGGAGTACTACTCAACCATTAAAAAGAATGAAATAATGCCACTTGCAGCAACATGGACACAACTAGAGATCATCATACTAAGAGACATAAGTCAGAATGAGCAAGACAAATACCATGTGATATCAATCATATGTGGAATCTACACTATGACACAAATGAACTTATCTATGCTGAAGCTCCAATGCTCTGGCCACCTGATGTGAAGGTCTGACTCATTAGAAAAGACCCGGATGCTAGGAAAGGTTGAAGGCAGGAGAAGGGGACAATAGATGATGAGATGGCTGATGGCATCACCAACTCAATGGACATGGGTTTGAGCAGGCTCCAGCAGACAGTGAAGGACAGGGAGGTCTGGCGTGCTGCAGTCCATGGGGTCGCAAAGAGTGGAACAGGACTAAGAAACTGAACGAAAACAACATGAAACAGACAAGGGGGAGGGGGCTGAAGGAGCAGTGTAGTGAAAGGTTGAGGTTAGCAGATGGACGCTTTTATATACAGAATGAATAGACAACAAAGTCCTATGCACCACAGCAAACTATATTCAATATCCTATGAGAAACCATAATGAAAAAGAATACTTTATATAAATATATAATGGAATCACTTTGTCATACAGCCGTAATTAACAACATTGTAAATCAACTATACTTCCATTTTTTTAATTAGGGAAATGAAAAAAAAGACTTCCAGCTGGGAATAAGGCAACCCACCTCCTCAGTTCCCTGGTTCTAGTGCCTGCAGGCAAGGTGGGATCCAGGGATTTTTGCTGTTAATGAAGATGGCTTAGCTGAAAAGGTTTGCTCACACGCAGGTGGTACAGACATGACTAACAGCCCACTCTCCTCCATTAACCCAGTCCTGGGTGGTGCTGCTACCCAGTTCCCAGAAGGGTTGGAGTTGCTCCTTCTAAAACACTGCCAATAAAAACACCCACAGTTCCTGCCTGGGTGCCAACAGGCTAGGTGGGTGCTCAAAGCTGGGCTGAGCCAATTGCAGGAGCAGGGTCTGGGGTTCAGCTTGTTTTTGTTAAGGTTTATTTATTTCACTTCAAAATGAGACCAGATCTCTAGCTGGGTTATGATGACTCTAAATGGGATGGATGGGACGACTTCACAGGATTTCTGGTAGCCTGGGTAGGAAAAACTACATAGGTTCTAGAGAACACTTAGGTAAATACGCAGAAAATAGTTTCAAGGGGATAAAAGGCCAGGACTCCACATCTCGAGACAACTTTAACAGAAGGACAGATTTTTGTCCAGCTAAAAAGATACTCTTACATTCAACTTAATGAATGTAAATACTGATATCACGTGGCCCAACCTTAAACTGTGCAAGTTGCGACTTTATTACTATAAACGAGGTTAACAACACACTACAAGGCTACTCTAAAAAAATAAAATCAAGCAATATATATGAAAACCCTTCCTTTATGGTCTACACAAATTATCACTTGAACAAATATGGGTTATCTTAAACAGAATGCTAGATTAGGATGGGTTGGAATTAGGTTCTCTGTCTTCCACTCTAAGCTGAATTCATAATATGAATTCATGCTACCCCCAAAACATCCCATGTGCATCAAAAACATAACAACAGTTGTAAAAAAGCATTTTTTATCCCACAGCTGTGATCAAAGAAATAAAACAGCCAGGCCATTTCATCAGAATCTTATAAGGACCAACAACCACACTAAAGAGAGGAAGTGGCACACACAGAGGCAAAGAGGCAAGGCAGATTCGGGAAAGCGCAAGACCTCCTCTGTCTAGGCTGGAGTGTAAAGTGCAAGAAGGGAGAGTGTCTTCCTTCCTTCCACTGGTGGACCAGTGGTTAGGACTCAGTGCTCCCACTGCAGGGGATCTGGGATCGATCCCTAGTCAGGGAACTAAGATGCCACATGCTGTGCAAGAAGAGAGAGCGGTGAGAAGCAAGGTTACAGGGTCAGGCAAGGGCCAGTGCTCAAACGACTCTGGTTTTCCCAGAATTAATGGGTATCACTGATGGCTTTTAAACAAAAAAATGATATGGTCTAATGTTTTAAAAAAAGCACTCCTGTGTCTAAACTGAGGACCAGTAGACCCGTTAATGGGTTTTGACAGTAATTGAGGCCAAAAGTAATAAAGGCACAAATTAATGCACGGCACTAAAGGATAAGACGGGGATTGGCTTATGAGGCATTAAGGAGGTAAACACAAAAGGACCTTGTCTGATTTAACAAAATAGGAAAGAGAAGAAATAAGAAATTAGGATGGAGTCCAGGTTTTTGACGTGAGCAACCAGAGGTGTTATACACTAAGAGAATTCAGAAGGAAGACTACATCTACCCACAGGTGACCTGATGTTTTTGATGGTAGGTAAAAGCACTATGGCTTCAGCAATATGTGAACCGTGAACTTCCTGATGTTCAAGCTGGTTTTAGAAAAGGCAGAGGAACCAGAGATCAAATTGCCAACATCTGCTGGATCATGGAAAAAGCAAGAGAGTTCCAGAAAAACATCTATTTCTGCTTTATTGACTATGCCAAAGCCTTTGACTGTGTGGATCACAATAAACTGTGGAAAATTCTGAAAGAGATGGGAATACCAGACCACCTGATCTGCCTCTTGAGAAATCTGTATGCAGGTCAGGAAGCAACAGTTAGAACTGGTCATGGAACAACAGACTGGTTCCAAATAGGAAAAGGAGTACGTCAAGGCTGTATATTGTCACCATGTTTATTTAACTTATATGCAGAGTACATCATGAGAAATGCTGGACTGGAAGAAACACAAGTTGGAATCAAGATTGCCGGGAGAAATATCAATAACCTCAGATATGCAGATGACACCACTCTTATGGCAGAAAGTGAAGAGGGGCTAAAAAGCCTCTTGATCAAAGTGAAAGTGGAGAGTGAAAAGGTTGGCTTAAAGCTCAACATTCAGAAAACGAAGATCATGGCATCTGGTCCCATCACTGCATGGGAAATAGATGGGGAAACAGTGGAAACAGTGTCAGACTTGGTTTTTCTGGGCTCCAAAATCACTGCAGATGGTGACTGCAGCCATGAAATTAAAAGACGCTTGCTCCTTGGAAGGAAAGTTATGACCAACCTAGATAGCATATTCAAAAGCAGAGACATTACTTTACCAACAAAGGTTCGCCTAGTCAAGGCTATGGTCTTTCCTGTGGTCATGTATGGATGTGAGAGCTGGACTGTGAAGAAGGCTGAGCGCCGAAGAATTGATGCTTTTGAACTGTGGTGTTGGAGAAGACTCTTGAGAGTCCCTTGGACTGCAAGAAGATCCAACCAGTCCATTCTGAAGGAGATCAATCCTGAAATTTCTTTAGAAGGAATGATGCTAAAGCTGAAACTCCAGTATTTTGGCCACCTCATGCGAAGAGTTGACTCATTGGAGAAGACTCTGATGCTGGGAGGGATTGAGGGCAGGAGGAGAAGGGGACGACAGAGGATGAGATGGCTGGATGGCATCACTGACTCGATGGATGCGAGTCTGAGTGACCTCCGGGAGCTGGTGATGGACAGGGAGGCCTGGCGTGCTGCGGTTCATGGGGTCGCAAAGAGTCGGACACGACTGAGCGACTGATCTGCTCTGATCTGAAAAGCACTATGTGGGGTGGCTAAAAAATGAGTTCATTTTAGTTGAGTATGATATACTTGGGGCTTCCTGGTGGCTCAGTGGTAAAGAATCCACCTGTCAAGGCAAGAGACTTGGGGTTCGATCCCTGGGTCAGGAAGATCCCCTGGAGAAGGAAATGGCAACTCACTCCTGTATTCTTGCCAGGGAAATCCCATGGACAGAGCGCCTGGTGGGCTGCAGTCCACGGGGCTGCAAAACAGTTGGTCACAACTTAGCAACTAAACAACAATATACCTGTGCATCCAAATGGAATTTTCCAGAAATAGGTAATATGGGTCCTGAACACAAAGAAATTTGGAAATAACAACCCCAAGATAGTGGTTTGAGCCACAGGGCATACGAGACACCCAGGGGAGGCAGGAAGAGTGAAGTAGGCACATGGCCTGGGACTAAGTCTCAAGGAATTGCCACATGGATGCAATAAGAACCACATAAAATGATACAACAAACCACATCAAGAGTACAGGATACAATTCCTTATCAAAGACACCTCAAAATCTCTCCCGAAATAATCCCTACACTATTTCTGGTTGAGTTGGTTCTTTTGGCAGTTAATTCTACTGATAAAAATCCCATGATAAAACACCACGGGAATACTCATATTGTTGTACTTAAGCATAATTCACTATACACTCTTTACACTTTTCATGTTTTACACTTTTACGCTAAGGGCTTTATTTTGGTGGAAAAACCTGTCTGCATAACTAACCATTTCTGTGTTATAGGAAAGTTTCTAAATTCAAAAATATTCTGGAAATGGAGTATGAAATGCTCATACCATGCTCATTTCTTTCCAAAATTCTGAACTATTTTTGTGGTCTAACAACTTTTTTTAACAGGCAGTTTAGATTAATTCATGGAATATAAAGTTGAATGTTTTAAGATGGAAAAGAATGAAGCAAATTCAAGCCTCATAACATCTGCTGTAAGAGAGTTTTTTGGCTTTTCATGAGTGCAAGTAAGAGTCAGGCATTTTCCTTATAGTGAAAGATGTGTACAGTATGGGACCACAAATCAGATCATTTGTTCACTGTAACCATCTTAACAAAGTACCACTACTAAAAAACTTTCCTGTAACACAGAAATGGTTAGTTATGCAGACTAGTTTTTCCACCAAAAACAAAGTCCTTTAGCATAAAAACCAGACATAGAGGTTCAGTTCTGAACTACAGCCAAAACCTCCTGTAAGTTCAGGTGTAGCACACAACTGTAGTATGTATTTAAGTATCAGCATAATATCAGTATGTAAATGCAAAAACTTTAAAAAAAGAAAGAAAGAAAGAAAAAGAAAGCTTTAGGAAAAACTGACTGACTTAAAAATTTCAGAGGTGCCAGTAAGAGTATGTTGAGGACTTCCCTAGTGGCACAGTGGATTAAAATCTGCCTGCCAATGCAGGGCACACAGGTGTGATACCTTCTCCAGGAAGATTCCACATGCTGCGGAACAACTAAGCCCGATCACCACAACTACTGAGCCCGCGCTCCAGAGCCACAACTGAAGAGCCCGTGTGCTGCAACTGTTGAAGCCCATGAGCCCTAGAGCCTGTGCTCTGTAGCAAGAGAAGCCACCACAATGAGAAGACCTCGTACCGCAACAAAGAGAAGCCCCCGCCTGCCACAACTAGAAAAAGCCTGCACCAGAGCCGCGCCAAAGCAACAGAGACCCAGGGCAGTCAAAAACAAATAAATGAATAAAGACCAAAAAAAAAAAAAGGCTATGTTGAGAGGTGTTACAAGATGCATCCATCTCTCAATGCTACTAAAAATCCTACTTTGTGATTATGACTATCTAAAGAGCAATCTCCTTCCATATGGGAAAGGCAGAGTTATATGTATTAAAGATGATAACCAAAGACCTTTTTGATAGCCCATTTTTCTTTAAAACTACTGAATTTTTTTAATACCTTGATTTGTACTTGGAATATTCAAAAGAAGATGATAATGTGCACTGTTTCCCAAACTTATTTAACCACAAGCTTCTATGTTAAAGAAAGGCTATTAAAGAACACATTCTCAGAATTACTGGAAATAATAGGGGTCTTCTTGACTCAGTCTCTGTACCAGAGTGACATAATTTCTTCAAAAGAATATCATTAGTGACCTTAAATACTGATTCTGAAAACATACTTGTTTTAAATAAATGTTTCTAAACACCTACATACCACTAAAGTATTTTTACTTTTTCCAAGAAGAAAGCAGATAAGTAAACTAAACTAATACCCTAGTAAGATCCCAGAGAGTGTTCTTTTAGAGCACTAAAAGAACCCTAGAAACTTTTTCAGTTTCATGAAAAAACTAAAAATAGGTTTTCCAATAATTATAATTTCTAAATTACAATTGTAAGTTGTAATTTCTAAGGGAAAACAATGTTCCAGTTAACTGTAGTTATCTGTTTTAGTTTTCCCAAAAGTGTCTGATTTCCCCCTACCTGGGCAAGAAGCAGGCACAGATGAACAGATAAATCTTAGTTGGAGAGAGACAACTCAAGCTCATCTTGCTCCCTCTGATGGACCTTTCTAACACAGCAGTAAGTGCAAGGCATATCTCTGAATGCCATGTCATCAGCAGCCAGGATAACGTGATGGGGCTGTGATGCACTCCACCAGAGTTCAGCTTTCTTCCCCTTTCCAAAGTCTTAATTTCACAAAACGAGATCTACTGCCACAGGGAAAGAGGCCATCAAACGTTTTTCCCAGCCTCCACCATTCGTGGGAATTTCCTTAGACTTTCAGCCCCTTAATCTCCCCAAGCCTGTGTCCTGGTATATTGCAAAGAGAAATATTCTATTTACTTTTGTATCCCACAGCAGATCAAAAGCTCCTTGGGGACAGCTGACCTTGTCTCTCTCAATTACCTCCTTCTATGCCCAGAACAGAGGGTGTCAAATACTGGGTAAACATTTGTACAATGAATGAGAAGTAACATTAAGATGTGTAAACTCACTTATATCTTAGTGTGAATGAATTTCTCCATGCCCGTTCCTGAGAAATTGTGGGAGGATCATCAGTGGCACAGAAAGAGATAAGAGAGCCTTGAAGAGAAGAAGTAAAGCCTAAGGAAGTCTCCTCTTCACTTAACATCTGGAAATACTGTCCTGCTATGGATCAGTCTAAAAGAGTCTGGTTCTTCAAAGGAAACTCCAGACTCTGGCTTGAATGCCGTAAGAAATTACCTTGTTTTCCAGTGAACACCTCCCTATACTTCAAAAAAAAATTTTTTTTTTTTTTTTTTTAATTTTGGCTGCACCACTCAGCTTGCAGGATCTCAGTTACCCATCCAGGGACTGAACTTGGAGCCACCACAGTGAAAGTGCTGAATCCTAATCACTAGATCACCAGGGAACTCCCAAAAATCTATTTCAATGAGACATTAACAACTGGCAATTGCTTACTGACAGCCAGGTGAGATCAAGAAACAGAGATCCTGATCTTTCAGACTTCTTTTCTAACCCCAGAATTCCTATATAGTTATCCATTTCTAAAGCTTGAATTAATCAAGCATAAAGAACGATGCATTACCAGAACGTTATCCAACCCATGTAATATGATCAGTCGTTAAAAACCTAGCTTCTGGAGTCAGATAAACCTGAGGTTGAACCCTGGTGTCCACTGCTTACTTAATCTCCATAAGCCTGAGTTTCCACATCTGAAAAGAAAGGTTAAATAGAGCCTATCTCATGCAGTCACACTAAGGTTTAAAATAGGAAAGCGTGGAACGTGCTTAGCACTGGGCCTGGCACATGGGAGGTTCTCAAGCATCGTTGATGGTTATGAACCATCGTTTGGAAACCTAGGTTCCCATTCCACCACCATCTCCCTGTGTACCCTTGAGCTTCTAACTATGAAGAAGCTAATGAGCACGTGGAGACAGAATGAACTGACCTCTAATGCTGGAATTATCAATCATGAACAAGGTAATAGAAAATGGACCAAAACTTTGAAAAATTAAGTCTTAAATAATTCCAGATCTGTTTTATGTTGTACCTGAAGCTAGTGCACATTTGACCACAGATGACTCAGCATTAGAATATCAAAATAAAAAACCTGGAGTCAAACTTCAAAGCAAGCATTCTCAAACCCTTTAGTACCTGTTGTTGAGACAGACTTTATATGAAACACCTGCACATATGTGTGTGAGAGAGAGCGCAGGAGCAGAGGGAGATGGTGATGGACAGGGGGAAGAAGAGAGGGAGAAGGGAAGCAAGAGAGACACTAAATGAGGGACGAGACAGAGGAAGGCAAGAAGGGAAGGAGAGACAGAAAGTGGGGGGCGAGAGAGAAAGAAAGACACAGGAGGGACAGCTGGCAGAAGGGACGGAAAAAAGGAGGGAAAGACAGAAAGGTGGTGGGGCAGGAATCTAAACATTAATTGGCGTAAAGCTATCCAGTCTCCATTTTTTCACCAATGAGGTGACCTCAGACCTTAAAGTTCATCTGCTGTACATGTTTCACGCATCAATCAAGTACAAGTACAGGCTGTTGTGCCATCTGGCTGGGGTGTTACACAGGGCCACTACAAAGGCACAGGCCCCTCTGCAGGAATTAGATAAACAGCACCCAGAGCACAGGCTGGTTCTCAGTCAGCATTGACCCTGAGCTGTGCACCTTTGTGCAAGGGCACAACCAACCACGGACAGCAGTCAGGCAGACCAAGTCTTCACTATTTAATGTGTACACCAATGGCACCCCACCCCAGTACTTTTGCCTGGAAAATCCCATGGACGGAGAAGCCTGGTAGGCTCCAGTCCATGGGGTCGCTAAGAGTCGGACACGACTGAGCGACTTCACTTTCACTTTTCGCTTTCATGCATTGGAGAAGGAAATGGCAACCCACTCCAGTGTTCTTGCCTGGAGAATCCCAGGGACGGCGGAGCCTGGTGGGCTGCTGTCTATGGGGTCGCATAGAGTCGGACACGACTGAAGTGACTTAGCAGCAGCATACCTGTTTGTGTAGTACACACCCACATATACACAAACAAGACTGAAAAGCCATCAAGGCTGAGTAAATGAAGATATTCATCAAAACTGAAAATACAGAGTTTCAAAAAGTTGAAGAGAATGGGTCCCTGTGGCCTCCCTACCCTTCAGCTACCCAGAATTGGGCTATCATTGTCACTGGGAATCTTTGGGATCAAAGAGAGAGAGGCTTCAACATCACAAAACTCTTGATTCCTGATGAAGCTACGGTCTCTCCAGCGACTGCTTGCTTGCTCACTCGCTCTCTCTCAAAAAAGAGAATCTGGAAGGAGAAAAAAATAAGACTTTCCACAAACAACAATGGATCTACTCACCTGAGTTTGCAAAACCTGTGGTAGACAAGTGAGTATTTTGTTTTGGTGTTCTGACTGCAATACAAGTGTAACCCCAGGCAAGAATTTACTACATGCTGAAAGAACTAGTCTTAAAATGTGGACTCTGAATTCTGCCTCAGTGCCCTTTTCTCTCCCAGATGCTGGCTACTCAGAGAGAAAATACACAGTTATTTTTGTTTACTACTGTATATGCATATCTATCCTGCCAAGCAAGTACATGATATTATATTTTGAACACTTTTGTACCTAGCTCTGTGACCTGAAGAACACAACAGCTTTAAAATCTATTTAAGGAACAGAAATTCCAGGTTAAATATGGTACCTGATTCACATGTGCACGGAGACAATGTACAAGAATATGCAAGGCAGCACTGTCTATGGTAATTTTGAAAGTAACCTAAATGTTTATTAAAGAAAGAATGCATATAAAGTATAATATATTCATACAATGAAAAACTAGGCATTAAAATGTAAAGAATTTAAGCTACCAGCTCATACTGTTATGGGGATAAACTGCAAACACAACGCAAAGCAGAAGAAAAGATGCAGAACCACAGTATAATACTCTTTAATACCAGCCTTTAAAACTCCCAACATTACCTCTCCTTTAGAATTTGTTATAACAGACTAGTATATTTTTTTTTGTATGCACACTAAAGAGCTAAGGAAAACACACTAAAAATAATTGAAAATTAAAGTTTAAAAAAAAAAAAGGACCATATGTCACTGTTGTTTAGTCACTAAGTCATGTTCGACTCCTGTGGACTGTAGCCCACCAGGCGTCTCTGCCCACAGGATTTCCCAGGCAAGAATAGTGGAGTGGGTTGCAATTTCCTTCTCCAGCGGATCTTCCCAACCCAGGGATGGCACCCGGGTGGGTCTCCTGCATTGGCATGCGGGTTCTTTACCACTGAGCCACCTGGGAAGCCCTCATTAACCACAGAGAGTTGCCCAAATGGCAAGGAGGGAGCATGTTTTAGTAATGAAAATCACTTGGCCCTTTAAATAAGATATGTTTCATCACCATTCCGGACTCATTAAAACACTTTATTTCAACAAGCTTCACTTTTCTCCCCTAAAAGGGGTTGATAACGGCTGCCTCGCAGGATGACATGAAATAATGCATGTAAAAGAATTATACAGAAGGTCTTGGACTTGGTAGATCAGGTAACAATCATTCACAGGGAAAAAAATGTTGAGTCTGCACCTTTTTCATCTAATTTGGTATATGATTAAAAATGACAAAGAACACAACAGGAAAAGGGCAACCCTTCACCTTCCTCTTCCCAGTCCCTGATCTGGCTGCCTCCTATGCTTTCTATATTTAGCAGAGTGACACCCCCCCTTCCCCCCACCCCACCCCCCCCCCAAAAAAACCCAGCACGAAACCGTGTTTCCTTCAGAACTCCCGAGTCCTTGCAATACAGATCTTTCATCTCGCCAACTCCGCCTCCCCTCAACACACACAGTCCTCTGCAGCGCCGGGGGCAGAAGAACAAACACCCAACCGTCACGGTCACGAAATAGATTGTAAAAATAACGGAGCGGTGTAACTAACTGGCTTTGGAAGGGTCTGTTTGTTTTCAAAAATTAAGAGAAAGTCTACCAGAGACTCAGCCTCTATCCTGCAGAAAGGGGAAGCAGGAAGATCTAGGCAAGTAAGTTTTGTGACTTGTATCCAAATACAGTCCCTACATCTGGATTCAACACAAAGAGAGGCGCACGGAGGCCCCGGGAGCGGCAGGGCTGCTTTTGCAATTGGACAGACCCACCCCTCACACCCTTCATACACAGGGACCCGCAGGGGCGCACCAGGAGGCACAGAAGCTCGCTCCACATGCGGGATGCATCCCGCGCCCATCCCCCGGGGCTGGCCGCTGCGGGCGCTGTGCCTCACCTGTCTTGAAGACCATCTTGTCATCGTCCTTGGACCCGAAGGTCTTCAGCATGGACACGAAGAGCACCCCGCAGGCGTTCTGGATGCCGAACACCGACCCGTTGCACCACATGGCTGCTAGCATCACCAGCCAACCCCAGCCGCCCTCAGGGGGCTCAAGGGGCTCGGCGCCCACCGACCCACCCAGCTCCACTTCCACCTTCTCGGCCGCCGCCCCCTCCGGGCCGTCTAAGGGTCCCGCGCCAGGCAGCGGAGCGGCCCCCAGAGGCGCGGAGCCGGGCGGCTGCGCCTCGCTTGTCCCCTGCGCGGCGGCGGGCTCCTCCTGAGAGGGCACCATGGCCGGGGGCGGCCCCCTCGGGCGCCGGGGAGCGCGAGGGGCGCGAGTTCCCGGCGGGCTCGCGGAGGAGCCGCCGAGTTGGGCTGGCGGGCTAGCGAGGCCGAGGCGAAGGCGGTGGAGCCCTCCGTGGGCGGGCGGCGGCGGGCTTACGCTGGAACCTCCGGGTCCACAGCCCCGCACCCGGAGTCAGCAGGAGGCCGGACTGCCAGCCCTTAAAGACACCCCCCGCCCCACCCCCCAGGGGGCGTGGTCGACGACGGGACCTGCCCCGGAATCTCCTGATGATTGGGCTTCGGGAGCACGCGGGGGGCCCACCCCCTCCTGCGGCGCGCGACCCAGGTGCCTGCGGGTGGCTATATCTGCGCGCGCGCCTGCCGCCGGGCCTCCTCCTCTCCAGCGGGGGTCACAGATGTGTAGGTCACCCCGCCAGAAAGTGTTAACGGAAGGGGCACGTCTCCTCCTAGGTGTAGGCTGCATTGGGTCATCGGAACCACAGAATGGGACCTTCTTTAGTCTCAGTCCTCTGACAGCCTGAACAGCAAACATTGTCCCTTTGTTTTCTTTTTGTTGTTGTTGTTTTCTGGCGTTCACCTCTAATTACTAATTATAATACATAAGATATGTTATGCCAACTGCTGACTTAAAAAGGGAGCCAGAAAGATCAGAGGCCCTATTTAATTTCTCCTACATTCATATGTGATTTCCTATGAATACTTGGCATATTGAACAAGCTCATTTTGGAAGACACAGACTCTTATATCAAAGTCTTCAAGTAACAAACATTTTTGACAGACATATAGAAAACATTACTTTTAAACTACAGCACAGTTGTTTGCACTTCAGACAAAAACTAGCACCTATATTCAACTTCTCTGTCTCCTTAAAGCATGGAACAACCATGTATGTAAAAGAAATGAAGATTAACTAGTTGTATAATATTGGGCACAATTCTTAATTTCTAAGTCACTCAAATTCTTAACTTCAAAGTCAAAATATGCTAATTACTTTATGATGGAGTCCATAAATGAGTGTGATTGATCACATTTCTGCCCCTACTGGTTCAAAAACTAGTAGGAAGAAGTCCTAGGATAGAATAGGAGTGTCACATAATAAGTGTTACAATACATATACAACAAAGAGAAGTGGAATGGAGCCATTAAATTATCTTCAAAACATTAGAGAAAAGCTTCTACAGCAAACAGCCTTTGAGCTGAGCCCTGAACCATACTAGGAGCTTTCCTGGGCAAAGATAGAGGAAGAGTGTTCTAGGTAGGGAAGATAGCAGAAGCTAAGGGGAAGCAGGGTATGCTTGAGGAACAGGAAACAAAAATCAAGCATTATATGTCTTAAGGATGGGATTAGAATGGTAAACGAAAGAATAGTCACACAAGTGCACAAAAATGAACGTACAAGGATGTTATTCCACACTATTGGAAATAAAAAGTGGAAGCAAAAACATGCATCTGTACTATATAACCACTAAAAGTTTTGAAATTCACCTCTGTTGACTTTGAAAGTTATAACATTTTATTGAGCAAAGAAAGCACATCTACATACACACACACAAAGGTATGGGTTATAGCACAAAATATAAAATAAATATCCATGATCTATATTGATATAAGTAAATGATTAAGTACATAAGTAAAAGGGGGAATAAATACCTCCATGCCTGATTGTCTTTCACCTTTTTGGAATGATGAATTCTCACTCTACCTTCAAGGCTTAACTCTGAAATGAAGTTACCTTTATCAGTTCTTCCTCCAGACTTCCATATTTTATTTAAACAGTTTTTGCAATCAGCTGCAGAGTGGTTTTCAATCTCCTTAACTAGAGTAAGAATTTTCAGACAGGTCAGATGATGTCCCATGGAGCTTTGAGCCATAGCACAACACACAGTGTTGGGGCACGACAAATAATTGTTGAACCAAATTGAATTGAATTTGTTTAAAAAAATTAAAGAATCACAAAGCATTCAGTTGAGCACACCAACTTCAGATCAGATCAGATCAGATCAGTTGCTCAGTCGTGTCAGACTCTTTGCGACCCCATGAACCACAGCACGCCAGGCCTCCCTGTCCATCAGTCCCATATTTTCAGGTGGAATATTTTCTATATTTTTTAAACAACATGAATTTGTTTTCCAGTTGTAAAAGTAATACATGCTGGCTTTAGCAGTTACCATAAAAAATAATAAAATTTTTAAAATGTATTATTGCACCACTCAAATAACCTCTTTAACATTTAATAGTTTTTAATTCTTTACATATTTATGGAAGATAGATCATCCATTTTGTAACTACCATTATCGCATATTTCCCTTATAAAATATGGTATAGCATCATCCAAAAAATTATGAGTCTTTTTATCCTTAATGAAAATTGCTTCATCCAAGATAATGAACAAAACATAAAGAAGCCCAGTGAGATGAGACTTTGCCATAGGCCATATTCAAAGGTCCATTCGACTTAGATTTGTACATCTGCGAAGTAATTTACCAGTTACCACATATTAGAATCTTCAGGATTTGCTCACAAAGCCACAAATCTACTGTTTCCTTACAGTCTTTCTGTTGTTGTTGTTTTCATTTTTACAAATTATTTTTTTACTTTCTTTTTGGATGCATAGGTCTTGGTTGCTGCACGGGGGCTTTCTCTAGTCTCAGAAAGCAGGGGCTACTCTTCATAGAGGTGCACAGGCTTCTCATTGTAGCGGCTTCTCTTACGGCAGAGAACAGGCTCGAGTTACGGCTCCCAGGCCCCAGAGCGCGTGGGCTTCAGTAGTTTGGCCCAAGAGCTCTATAGCGCAGGCTCAGTAGTTGTGGTTCATGGGCTTAGTTGCTCTGAGTCATATGGGATCTTCCAGGACAGGGATGGAACCCATGTCCAGCGGGTTCTTATCCACTTTACCACCAGGGAAGTGTCCTGTATTTTTAAATAAAATCAGAATTACAATGTTGTGGACTGATTCTTTGCCTCCCTGCCAAAAAAAATCATATCGAAGCCCTAATCCTCGTGTCCGACTCTGTGCGACCCCATAGACGGCAGCCCACCAGGCTCCCCCGTCCCTGGGATTCTCCAGGCAAGAATACTGGAGTGGGTTGCCATTTCCTTCTCCAAAGCATGAAAGTGAAAAGTGAAAATGAAGTCCCTCAGTCGTGTCCGACTCTTAGCGACTCCATGGAATGCAGCCTACCAGGCTCCTCCATCCATGGATTTTCCAGGCAAGAGTACTGGAGTGGGGTGCCATTGCCTTCTCCGAGTACCTGGGAACATGACTGTATTTGGAGATGTGGCCTATAATAAAGGTAATTAAGTTAGAATGAGGCCATTTGAGTGGACCCTAAACCAATCTGACTGATGTCCTTATGAGAAGAGATTAGGACACAGAAAGACACCAGTGAAAGGCCATGTGAGATCACAGGAGGAAGGCAGCCATCTGCAAGTAAAGGAGAGAGGCCTCAGAAGAAACAAACAAATAAAAAAGCGCTGCTAACATCTTGACCTTAGAATTCTAGCCTCCAGAACCATGAGAGAGAAATTTCTATTATTTGAGCCACCCAGTCTGAAATATTTTGTTATGGCAGCCCCAGTAAACTAACATACATTGTTTTTGCTGATCTAGTTACTAAGGCATGCCCAACTCTTTGCAACCCCATGGACTATAGCCTTACAGGCCCTTATGTCCCCAGGATTTCCCAGGCAAGAACACTGAAGTAGGTTGCTATTTCCTTGTTCATGGGAGGAACACAAGGGATAGAACCCATGTGTCCTGCTTTGGCAGGCAGATTCTTTATCTGGGACCCCAGGGAAGCCCCAACTAAGAGACATAACCAAGAACAATTTTGTAACCTGCAATTTTTTACTTAAACCATCATATCATAAATAACTCCCTGTGTCATTACATATTCTCCAAAAATATATTTAGTGGCTAAATAGGATTCAACTATAGAAATGGACCATAATTTATTTAATCATTTCCTATCATACCTATACATATATAATGTATTTCAGGTTTTTCATCATTAAAAATAGCACTGCAATAAACATCCTTACACACAAATCCTTACCAGCATCTGTGATCATTTTTTATAATACATTTCTAGATGTAAGAAGCATATGACTATTTTAAGACACTAAACATGTTGATAAATTTGAAAGCAACGTTGCCAATTTATATTCTCATGAGCACTGTATGAGAATGCCATATTAGTGTCCCTCAGGAAATGGGGAATAATAGGATTATTTCCATTTTTTTTAGTTCTTTACAGTTATTTTTAAAACCTGCCCATTTAAAATTAGAATGAAATCTCTTTATTAGTTTATTTTTCAAATCCTTGGTTATAAGTGACAAATATCATATTTACTAATCATCTGTATATCCTTTTTTATAAATGCTGTCTTGATAGTCAATCTCCACTTTTCCAACAGGAAAATGGATGTTTTTCATTGTTCATGTTTACTAATGTTTCTTATATAGGTCCCATGCCTGTCTCATTAGGATTATTTTCAGGCATTTTACTTTCATGTTTTTGTTGCTGGTGATGCTGTTGTCACTGATTTTGTGAATGGACTTTTTTCATGAGAACTTCTAACTGGTTGTTGCTAATACAGTTCAGTTCAGTTCAGTGTCCAACTCTTTGTGACCCCATGGACTGCAGCACACTAGGCTTCCCTGTCCATCACCAATTGCTAATACAGGAAAAAGCAATTAAGTTTTCATTTTTACTCTGATCTAACTTTGACAATAAAGCATTATCGACTGGATTAAGATAATGCATACCAGCCTAATTTTAAAAAATCCTTGTCATTTTATAGCTAATTTAGATGCAGTCCTACACCTTAAATGGATACACTTTAATTGTGTATACACATTTACCCATTTTATATTCCTAGTTGAAAGTAACTTCAACATTTCCTTTTTTCTAATGCAATAACTTCTGATGCAATGACTTCTTTCTTTAAGTACTTTGTTTTTATATAAAATGTCTTTAAAAACAAAACACTGTGCATCAGTGTTTATGCTGTTGATTGTTCCATAAGCCTTCTCAAACCCCTATTCAGATCATCAGATCAGATCAGTCGCTCAGTCGTGTCCGACTCTCTGCGACCCCATGAATCGCAGCACGCCAGGCCTCCCTGTCCATCACTAGCTCCCAGAGGTCACCCAGACTCACACCCATCAAGTCAGTGATGCCATCCAGCCATCTCATCCTCTGTCATCCCCTTCTCCTCCTGCCCTCAATCCCTCCCAGCATCAGAGTCTTCTCCAATGAGTCAACTCTTCGCATGAGGTGGCCAAAATACTGGAGTTTCAGCTTTAGCATCATTCCTTCTAAAGAAATTCCAGGATTGATCTCCTTCAGAATAGACTGGTTGGATCTTCTTGCAGTCCAAGGGACTCTCAAGAGTCTTCTCCAACACCACAGTTCAAAAGCATCAATTCTTCGGCACTCAGCCTTCTTCACAGTCCAGCTCTCACATCCATACATGACCACAGGAAAGATCATAGCCTTGACTAGGCGAACCTTTGTTGGTAAAGTAATGTCTCTGCTTTTGAATATGCTATCTAGGTTGGTCATAACTTTCCTTCCAAGGAGTAAGCATCTTTTAATTTCATGGCTGCAGTCACCATCTGCAGTGATTTTGGAGCCCAGAAAAACAAAGTCTGACACTGTTTCCACTGTTTCCCCATCTATTTCCCAAGCAGTGATGGGACCAGATGCCATGATCTTCGTTTTCTGAATGTTGAGCTTTAAGCCAACCTTTTCACTCTCCACTTTCACTTTGATCAAGAGGCTTTTTAGCCCCTCTTCACTTTCTGCCATAAGAGTGGTGTCATCTGCATATCTGAGGTTAGGGAATCCAAAACCAGGTTCAGATCAGATCAGACCAGATCAGTTGCTCAGTCGTGTCTGACTCTTTGTGACCCCATGAACTGCAGCACGCCAGGCCTCCCTGTCCATCACCAAATCCCGGAGGTCACTCAGACTCACATCCATCGAGTCAGTGATGCCATCCAGCCATCTCATCCTCTGTTGTCCCCTTCTCCTCCTGCCCCCAATCCCTCCCAGCATCAGAGTCTTCTCCAATGAGCCAACTCTTCGCATGAGGTGGCCAAAATACTGGAGTTTCAGCTTTAGCATCATTCCTTCCAAAGAAATCCCAGGACTGGTCTCCTTCAAAATGGACTGGTTGGATCTCCTTGCAGTCCAAGGGACTCTCAAGAGTCTTCTCCAACACCACAGTTCAGAAGCATCAATTCTTTGGCGCTCAGCCTTCTTCACAGACCAGCTCTCACATCCATACATGACCACAGGAAAGACCATAGCCTTGACTAGGCGAACCTTTGTTGGCAAAGTGATGTCTCTGCTTTTGAATATGCTATCTAGGTTGGTCATAACTTTCCTTCCAAGGAGTAAGCGTCTTTTGATTTCATGGCTGCAGTCACCATCTGCAGTGATTTTGGAGCCCAGAAAAAGAAAGTCTGACACTGTTTCCACTGTTTCTCCATCTATTTCCCATGTAGTGATGAGACTGGATGCCATGATCTTCGTTTTCTGAATGTTGAGCTTTAAGCCAACCTTTTCGCTCTCCACTTTCACTTTCATCAAGAGGCTTTCTAGCCCCTCTTCACTTTCTGCCATAAGGGTGGTATCATCTGCATATCTGAGGTTTTTGATATTTCTCCCAGCAATCTTGATTCCAACTTGTGTTTCTTCCAGTCCAGCGTTTCTCATGATGTACTCTGCATATAAGTTAAATAAACATGGTGACAATATGCAGCCTTGACGTACTCCTTTTCCTATTTGGAACCAGTCTGTTGTTCCATGACCAGTTTTAACTGTTGCTTCCTGACCTGCATACAGATTTCTCAAGAGGCAGATCAGGTGGTCTGGTATTCCCATCTCTTTCAGAACTTTCCACAGTTTATTGTGATCTACACAGTCAAAGGCTTTGGCATAGTCAATAAAGCAGAAATAGATGTTTTTCTGGAACTCTCTTGCTTTTTCCATGATCCAGCGGATGTTGGCAATTTGATCTCTGGTTCCTCTGCCTTTTCTAAAACCAGCTTGAACATCAGGAAGTTCATGGTTCACATATTGCTGAAGCCTGGCTTGGAGAATTTTGAGCATTACTTTACTAGCGTGTGAGATGAGTGCAATTGTGCAGTAGTTTGAGCATTCTTTGGCATTGCCTTTCTTTGGGATTGGGATGAAAACTGACCTTTTCCAATCTTGTGGCCACTGCTGAGTTTTGCAAATTTGCTGGCATATTGAGTGCAGCACTTTCACAGCAGCATCTTTCAGAATTTGGAATAGCTCCACTGGAATTCCATCACCTCCACTAGCTTTGTTCCTAGTGATGCTTTCTAAGGCCCACTTGACTTCACATTCCAGGATGTCTGGCTCTAGGTCAGTGATCACACCATCATGATTATCTGGGTCGTGAAGCTCTTTTTGTACAGTTCTTCTGTGTATTCCTGCCACCTCTTCTTAATATCTTCTGCTTATGTTAGGTCCACACCATTTCTGTCCTTTATCGAGCCCATCTTTGCATGAAATGTTCCTTTGGTATCTCCGATTTTCTTGAAGAGATCCCTGGTCTTTCCCATTCTGTTGTTTTCCTCTGTTTCTTTGCATTTATCTCTGAGGAAGGCTTTCTTATCTCTTCTTGCTATTCTTTGGAACTCTGCATTCAGATGTTTATATCTTTCCTTTTCTCCTTTGCTTTTCGCTTCTCTTCTTTTCACAGCTATTTGTAAGGCCTCCCCAGACAGCCATTTTGCTTTTTTGCATTTCTTTTCCATGGGGATGGTCTTGATCCCTGTCTCCTGTACAATGTCACGAACCTCATTCCATAGTTCATCAGGCACTCTATCTATCAGATCTAGGTCCTTAAATCTATTTCTCACTTCCACTGTATAATCATAAGGTATTTGATTTAGGTCATACCTGAATGGTCTAGTGGTTTTCCCTACTTTCTTCAATTTAAGTCTGAATTTGGCAATAAGGAGTTCATGGTCTGAGCCACAGTCAGCTCCTGGTCTTGTTTTTGCTGATTGTATAGAGCTTCTCCATCTTTGGCTGCAAAGAATATAATCGATCTGATTAAGAAGGTTGAATAATCTTCAGAGAAGATGTCTCTAAACTACTCTATGCTGATATCCTCCAACAGAAGACACAGGCTATCTTGGAATATCTTGGAATCAGAAGATGAATTTCTGTCACTTCACCATCTGTGTGACCTTGGCCCAGTCACTTGCCCATCTGCAGGTCAATGTTTGAGACCTAAACACACTTCCTCAGGGTCTAACCCAATCCATCCACCCCACACTCCATTTTTCCATCATGACAGCACTACCTTAGTCATACTGCCATTCATCTCAGATATGTTTAGTATCAATAAAGAGGTTTGGGGAAACCCATTCTTTAGCAGCAACGTCTTTGCAAATATTTTGGAATGAGAATTGTGGATTTGATACTTAATCAGCTTCTTTTGCAGAGGATAAAATTGTCCAACTCTACCCCAAATTGTAGGAGTGTGTCCTCTTGGTGGCCTCTGGTTCTGCATGCTTTGTCCATCTACACCAAGTGTCCCCAACGCATGACTGCCCAACACAGATCTGTTGACTTCAGCATCCCGCCATTTACACCCTGCTAATGTTGAAGCATACTAAAAATGAAATTTACTGTCATGAGAAGGAAAAATATATTGATAATTTAAATTTGGTAACAGTAGTTCTTCTCCCTGTGGTACAATGGAATTTAAGAAGGTTTCTGAGGAAGGAGATTTGAAATCCAGCCCTGACTCCACCCTTCACAAACTGCCAACCCACAGTCCCAAGACTGTTGAGATGAAGTGGGAAAATGACCAGGAGCTGTCTGTGACCTGTGCCTCCCTGTGGAGGGGCTGTGGCATTCTTGTTGCTGAAAGAATGTCCTTAGTTGTAAATGTTTCTTGAAATTTTGTATTCTTGGAATTATACGATATTTCTTCTAGAGAAGATATCTTATTCTTTTGTTTAACTGTCTGCTTAAAGCAAGACTCTCTTCTGAAGCATCATAGCAGAAACAAAGAGTATACGGCCTGTGAGAAACTGTGTCCACATATCGAAAAGCCCACATGACGTCATGGAGTCTGCTGTGTAACAACCGGGCTCACGGTCACACCTCAGCCCCTCCTCTCACTCTCAGTGGCTGTGCTCAGCATGGGCTCAGTACAAAGACTGGCTGCTTGGGTTGAGGGTGTGGGATGGTGTCATGGACACTTGTCCTCTGAAATCACCATGGAGGTAAATCCCTATGGAGTGCCTTCTGCAGACACATGGAAACCTAAAACACCAGGCAGAAGGAACCTCAGCAATCATGATATTTTCTAACCGTAATCCATAGTTAGAAACACATTCGATGTCATAACCCAGTACTTACACTCACAGACACACACACACATTGGAACAAAAATTTAACAAAGCAATTTCTTACAATAGTAAGTACAGCCCTTCATTCTGATCTATTTTGTTTCATTGAAATAATCTACTGACAATCTACTGACAAAAACTCTAAACTGGTTTTACAACCCACTCCACTAATGACTTTTGATGTGAGGTTTGAAAAACACTGATCCTGTCCAATGCTCCCATCTTACAAATGAAGAAATCTGAGTCTCAGAAAAAGGAAATGACTGACTATTCCAGAAAGACATACATTTCCAACATGACAGTGACAAGGCAGCAGGTCTCCTGATCGTGGTCTTCCCTCAGAACCTCCACTTACTGCTCCTGGCTTCATGGATATAGATATAATGTCGCCTAACTCTATTTTGGAAACAAGAAAATAGTCCTCTATCAGAGAAGGGATGAAGGGTCCTCCTTTCCCTCCCATCTGCCCTGGATGTCCCCCAATGTTTTGGCTGCAACAAGGGCCCCTGCAAGCTCTTTTCCCAAAGACGATCTAACACACCAGTGACCCCAGAAGAGAGATCCTTCTAAGGTCTCTATGTCCCCTCTAGTCTTATGCTTGTGGGGATTTTTTCTTTGAATTAGTTAGCTAACACCTGGAAAGAGTCATCTGAGAGCCTGTCCTTAGAAAGTTAAAATAAAGGGTAGTTCCTTTCCTTGGGAAAAGATGGAATGTGGGGAGAATCCTTCAGAGAACCGGTCCGTAACTAACTCTGATTGATCAAAAGTTGTTTGGGGCAATTTGGCACTGTTTATGGTGCACTCATCTCACACGCTAGTAAGGTAATGCTCAAAATTCTCCAAGCCAGGCTTCAGCAATATGTGAACCGTGAACTTCCTGATGTTCAAGCTGGTTTTAGAAAAGGCAGAGGAACCAGAGATCAAATTGCCAACATCCGCTGGATCATGGAAAAAGCAAGAGAGTTCCAGAAAAACATCTATTTCTGCTTTATTGACTATGCCAAAGCCTTTGACTGTGTGGATCACAATAAACTGTGGAAAGTTCAGAAAGAGATGGGAATACCAGACCACCTGATCTGCCTCTTGAGAAATCTGTATGCAGGACAGGAAGCAACAGTTAGAACTGGTCATGGAACAACAGACTGGTTCCAAATAGGAAAAGGAGTACGTCAAGGATGTATATTGTCACCATGTTTATTTAACTTATATGCAGAGTACATCATGAGAAACGCTGGACTGGAAGAAACACAAGTTGGAATCAAGATTGCTGGGAGAAATATCAATAACCTCAGATATGCAGATGATACCACCCTTATGGCAGAAAGTGAAGAGGGGCTAAAAAGCCTCTTGATGAAAGTGAAAGTGGAGAGCGAAAAGGTTGGCTTAAAGCTCAACATTCAGAAAACGAAGATCATGGCATCCAGTCTCATCACTACATGGGAAATAGATGGAGAAACAGTGGAAACAGTGTCAGACTTTCTTTTTCTGGGCTCCAAAATCACTGCAGATGGTGACTGCAGCCATGAAATCAAAAGACGCTTACTCCTTGGAAGGAAAGTTATGACCAACCTAGATAGCATATTCAAAAGCAGAGACATCACTTTGCCAACAAAGGTTCGCCTAGTCAAGGCTATGGTCTTTCCTGTGGTCATGTATGGATGTGAGAGCTGGACTGTGAACAAGGCTGAGCGCCGAAGAATTGATGCTTTTGAACTGTGGTGTTGGAGAAGACTCTTGAGAGTCCCTTGGATTGCAAGGAGATCCAACCAGTCCATTCTGAAGGAGATCAGCCCTGGGATTTCTTTGGAAGGAATGATGCTAAAGCTGAAACTCCAGTATTTTGGCCACCTGATGCAAAGAGATGACTCATTGGAGAAGACTGTGATGCTGGGAGGGATTGGGAGCAAGAGGAGAAGGGGACGACAGAGGATGAGATGGCTGGATGGCATCACTGACTCGATGGATGTGAGTCTGAGTGACCTCCGGGAGTTGGTGATGGACAGGGAGGCCTGGCGTGCTGGGATTCATGGAGTCACAAAGAGTCGGACACGACTGGGCGACTAACCTGATCTGATCTGATGGAGAATCCATACCCCAAAGCACTTAGAGAAGAAAGACTGCACTGATTTACCCTTGAGCAATAGCTGCCTCTGCCCTCTTGCCTTAAGGCCATTCTGTCTTCTCTACTCCCCTTTGCCTATCCAGCCAGAGCCGCCTTTAAAGGGGATATATTTTTCAACCAGTAATTCCTGATGAGATGCACACTATCTTGTCCCTGTGTGTGTGTGTTTTTAGTTGCTCAGTCATGTCCGACTCTTTGCGACCCCATGGACTATAGACCACCAGGCTCCTCTGTCCATGGGATTTCCCAGGCAAGAACACTGGAGTGGGTTGCCATTTCCTTCTCCAGGAGGGAATCTCCCTGACCCAGGGATCGAACCCAGGTCTCCCACATTGCAAGCAGATTCTTTACCATATGAGCCACCAGGGAGGCCTGAACACTATCTTAAATATGACTATTTAAAGGAATCAAGAAAACAGAAACAAAATCCAGAGCCACTTTCTGTTATATTGGATTTTCCATAGGCAATACTTTTGAACATGAGGAACAAGACTGTGGAGATATAAAGAGGGAGGAAATGGTTAAAGACAGACAAATTGACTACTGGTCATGAAAAGCTTTTTTTTTTTTTTTTTGCCAAGCCCCATGGCATATGGAATCTTCCCCAAGCAGGGATCGAACCCCTGTAGTGGAAGGGTAAAGTCTTAACCACCGGACCACCAGGGAAGTCCATGAAAAGTTTATGATTGGGAGGTTTTTACTTATCTTTTCCTAGCAAAAGATTGTGTAAACTCTTTTTGATGTGGTTTTGTGTTTGTTTTTTTCCCCCTAGAGTTTCAAAACACTTCTCTTAGTTCTTTCTTCTCCCCAACCATCATCCCAGCCCATCTCCATCCCACTTTCAAACAATAATACCAAGATACAGTTTGAGATAAGAAGTCAGCGACAGGAAGCAAAACTGCAGACTTGGCAGATTAGAGCCAGAGACCAGTCAATGCTGTAGAAAGTACTGTCTCTCTCTGCACAGAACCGATGCACCTCCTGCCTGGCACTCTGTAGGTGTTTCGTACATGCTGATAGAACAACTAATTAACACATACTGTATGAGAAAAACATCTATTTCAGCTTTATTGACTATGCCAAAGCCTTTGACTGTGTGGATCACAATAAACTGTGGGAAATTTCAAAAGAGATGGGAATACCAGACCATCTGACCTGCCTCTTGAGAAATCTGTATGCAGATCAGGAAGCAACAGTTAGAACTGGACATGGAACAACAGACTGATTCCAAATAGGAAAAGGAGTACGTCAAGGCTGTATATTGTCACCCTGCTTATTTAACTTATACGCAGAGTACATCATGAGAAATGCTGGACTGGAAGAAGCATAAGCTGGAATCAAGATTGCCGGGAGAAATATCAATAACCTCAGATATGCAGATGACACCACCCTAATGGCAGAAAGTGAAGAGGAACTAAAAGCCTCTTGATGAAAGTGAAAGTGGAGAGTGAAAAAGTTGACTTAAAGCTCAACATTCAGAAAACGAAGATCATGGCATCTGGTCCCATCACTTCATGGGAAATAGATGGGGAAACAGTGGAAACAGTGTCAGACTTTCTTTTTCTGGGCTCCAAAATCACTGCAGATGGTGACTGCAGCCATGAAATTAAAAGATGCTTACTCCTTGGAAGGAAAGTTAGGACCAACCTAGATAGCATATTCAAAAGCAGAGACATTACTTTGCCAACAAAGGTTCATCTAGTCAAGGCTATGGTTTTACCTGTGGTCATGTATGGATGTGAGAGCTGGACTGTGAAGAAGGCTGAGCTCCAAAGAATTGATGCTTTTGAACTGTGATGTTGGAGAAGACTCTTGAGAGTCCCTTGGACTGCAAGGAGATCCAACCAGTCCATTCTAAAGGAGATCAGCCCTGGACTTTCTTTGGAAGGAATGATGCTGAAGCTGAAACTCCAGTACTTTGGCCACCTCATGTGAAGAGTTGACTCATTGGAAAAGACTCTGATGCTGGGAGGGATTGGGGGCAGGAGGAGAAGGGGACGACAGAGGATGAGATGGCTGGATGGCATCACTGACTCGATGTACGTGAGTCTGAGTGAACTCCGGGAGTTGGTGATGAACAGGGGGGCCTGGCGTGCTGCGATTCATGGGGTCGCAAAGAGTCAGACACGACTGAGTGACTGAACTGAACTGAACTGTATGAAAACAAGCAGGAGGTCTATGGAAGATCAGCTTGGAAACTGGATTCCAGACTCCAGGAATGCAGTCAGGAGACCAGGAAGTACCAATCAGCAGAGAAGACTGAGCTAGACTTGAAATTCATAGTCACAAGTCAGAATCAAGAATGGCAAAGAGCAGGCTTCCCTGTTAACATAAAATGAATTTCTCCCATTATATGGCAAGTGTACTTATTCGACCAATGACCATGGATTGGCTCAGCCTCAGCTGGGGAATAGTTCAAAAAACTAGAGATATTGACTACGGAGAAGAGGAAAACCCAGAGTAAATAAGAAAATTATCTTCAAATATTGAAGAACTCTCATATTGTACCATGTGACTTAAGGGATAGAATTAAGCCCATGAGTTAGAAAAGATTCTAGCTCAAGAGAAGGAAAAACTTCTCCCTCAGAGCTATCCAGAGGCAGAATGGACTGGCTCATTAAAGAATGAGCTCTCCATCTTGTGGGTGTTCAAACAAAGGCTGAGCACATGTCTTAAACACAGACATTAAAAAGCAAAAGAAAGAGGAAGAAAGGAAGTTTCTTTTTGTGAAAGTAAGGAGGTTATTTGTCAAATATATCAGGAAAGAGGTTCAAATATGAATGAGCTATTAGACATGATGATCTTTGAAACCCCTTGAAATTTGAAGGATCTCTAACTCCTCGGATTGGTTTTCAGCCACTGGGTGAGAAATTCAGAAGAGTATAGGGAGTAGGGAAAGTGTACTATTTTGAGCAAGATCAGGTGGAAACACATGAAGTGACATGGTGAGAGACCGCTCCAGGGAAAAAATGAGGAAGCAAGTGGATGATTAAGCAATTTAACTGGAATTTAATGGAGCAGAGGCACAGGAAAAAAAGTTGTAGGAGGAAAGGGGAATCTTGAGAAAAAGAAAGTCAAAGAAAAGAAAGAATTGGTTTGGGGAGAAAAAATTATATATAAGTGGGAGCTTTGTGATAAAAGGTACAAATAGAAGCCTCAATTTTTATTCTCCCTAACTCAACGAATGACCTAATAAGCACTTTTGCCTTTGACTGTGTGAATCACAATAAACTGTGGAAAATTCTGAAAGAGATGGGAATCCAGACCACTTGATCTGCCTCTTGAGAAATTTGTATGCAGGTCAGGAAGCAGCAGTTAGAACTGGACGTGGAACAACAGACTGGTTCCAAATAGGAAAAGGAGTACGTCAAGGCTGTATATTGTCACCCTGCTTATTTAACTTATACGCAGAGTACATCATGAGAAACGCTGGGCTGGGGAAAGCACAAACTGGAATCAAGATTGCCGGGAGAAATATCAATAACCTCAGATATGCAGATGACACCACCCTTATGGCAGAAAGTGAAGAGGAACTAAAAAGCCTCTTGATGAAAGTGAAGGTGGAGAGTGAAAAAGTTGGCTTAAAGCTCAACATTCAGAAAACGAAGATCATGGCATCTGGTCCCATCACTTCATGGGAAATAGATGGGGAAACAGTGTCAGACTTTCTTTTTCTGGGCTCCAAAATCACTGCAGATGGTGACTGCAGCCATGAAATTAAAAGATGCTTACTCCTTGGAAGGAAAGTTAGGACCAACCTAGATAGCATATTCAAAAGCAGAGACATTACTTTGCCAACAAAGGTTCATCTAGTCAAGGCTATGGTTTTTCCTGTGGTCATGTATGGATGTGAGAGTTGGACTGTGAAGAAGGCTGAGCTTGGAAGAATTGATGCTTTTGAACTGTGGTGTTGGAGAAGACTCTTGAGAGTCCCTTGGACTGCAAGGAGATCCAACCAGTCCATTCTGAAGGAGATCAGCCCTGGGATTTCTTTGGAAGAAATGATGCTAAAGCTGAAACTCCCAATATTTTGGCCACCTCATGTGAAGAGTTGACTCATTGGAAAAGACTCTGATGCTGGGAGGGACTGGGGGCAAGAGGAGAAGGGGACAACAGAGGATGAGATGGCTGGATGGTATCACTGACTCGATGGACGTGAGTCTGAGTGAACTCCGAGTTATTGATGGACAGGGAGGCCTGGCGTGTTGCGATTCATGGGGTCGCAAAGAGTTGGACACGACTGAGCGACTGATCTGATCTGATCTGAAGACAGAGATCAGATCAGATCAGTCTGATGATCTGAAGACAAGTCTGCTTAAATAGGAGTAGAAAAATAGAAATTGGGTATGTAACTAGGAGCTTGATAAAAGGAGAGACAAAAACAGATGAATGTGATGAATACAAAATATTACCAAGTTTTTTAAATTAATTTATTTTTTAATTGAAGGATAATTGCTTTACAGAATTTTGTTTTCTGTCAAACCTCAGCATGAATCAGCCATAGGTATATATATCCCCTCCCTTTTGAACCTTCCTCCCCATCCCTTCCATCCTTTATTACAAAACATTTGAAAGAGCAAAGCAGGAACTATTTGACCAACCACAGAGCAAAAAGTGTTTCTTCTTCTACCACCTATTCAACCTCCACCCTTCAATAGTCTAACAAAAATAACAGAACTATTTTGAAATAAAGATTTTATTATTCTCCTCTTAGCTGCTTTAACAAGTTAACCACAAATTTACTGATCTAAAACAACACATTAGTTCTCATACAATTTTGGAGGCTGAAAGTCTGAAAGGAGTCTTCTGGGCTAAAAGCAAGATCTTGTCAGAACTGATTCCTTCTGGAGGCTCCAAGCGAAAATGCGTTCTTTGTCTCAGCTTCTAGAAACTGCTAGCATTCCTTGGGTCACAGCTACATCACTTCAATTTTTGGCTTGTATAATCATCTCTCCTTTTCTGGAGAAATACAAAACATTACAGATTCCTCTCATAAGGACCCTTGTGATTATTTTGGGCCCATTCAGGTAATCCAGGATAATCTCACATTTTCAAAGTCCGTTGTACTATTTATGATAACATATTCACAAGGACTTCTTTGGGAATCTATTGTCTACCGTAAGGATGATAAGCATCTGGTTTTCACAGTTGGGAATGTCATGTGAGCTTTTGAAATTGAGACCACTGATCTGGCATTTTTAGGGCATGTTATTATTAGGGAGCCTGGTGGTAGAAAAAGCAATAATTGGGATTCCAGAAGACTGGGGGTTCTAGTTCTATCACTGCCATTAGCTAGTTGCATGACCTTGAACAAGTCACTACCTTGTCTCTGGAATTCTCCTTGTCTATGAAATAAACTCTATCATTCTCCAGTGGGAAATTGCTGAACCAGTGTCCTTGGCCCATTTTTTCTTCCTTGTGATAAAGGGCATAAATCTTCCCTAAAATTTCATTCACTGTTGCTAGGGAGCAAACCTTTCTCTTAGTAGCCAAGTGGTAAGGTTTCTGGACTAACTCTGGGGCACTTTGTGAAGCATGTCATGTCACTTAGTCTTTCTGATAGTATCAGTCTACACGTTGTGCATGTCAGTCAAGTCTCTTAAGAAAACAATGTTCTGAAGTTTGTTAAGATAAGACCTCTGAATTCATGCAAATACAACATCCTGGGCTTGTGCTCTCACGTAATATCTAAAACTATGACCTAAATACATATATTCATTTATTCAACGAACATTCATGGAGAACCTACCAGGTGTAAAGCACTGTACTAGGCTGATTCCTAGCCAATTCGGTTCTTGAGTATAATAAAGACTATTCTACCTAATAGATTAAGTGGAACACTTGAACATTACCAGTCAGCAAACCATTCAATAATGTCTGTGAGAACTAAACCCAGAAAATAAGAACTCAAGTGCTCTGACCTGAAGTAATACCATATAAATATAAGACATATGAATATGCCTTAAGATCAGGTTGCTTTTTTTTTTTAAGTTTTCATTTTCCTTTGTATTTATAATTTCTAAAAGAAGTGTCAGCCTCTCCCCCTCTGCCTTTCCAGCTGCTGCTTTTTCTAGTAAAGCAATATAAAAGTAGAAATTTTGATCTTAGGTTCTGAGTATGTTTTCTGTTATAAATAGTATAATCCTACTCTTAATTTTAAAAGTATATGTGTGATTTTCCCTCATAAGATGGAATTTTGTGTTTTTTCTCTTTTTCAAGTATCTACATTTTCTAAATTTTCAATAATGAACGTTTATTTATCATATAAGGAAATATGTCAAACTGTTTTGACATATCTATGCAAAATAAATAGATCCTTGCCACTTGTGACACATTGACCTTCAATGTAATTTTTCTGTTGGAAAACTTGGAGGTATATTATTTGGTGTTCACAGTGATAGTACATGTCTGTACAATTTGATAGCTTTGAGTAATGATTACAGCCACAAAACATTTATGAGATTGTAAGATTAAGTTTTGACTTCTCTCCAGCTCATTCTGGAACTTGGGGAATTGTTAAACTTCTCTGTACTGTGGCTTCTGGCCACATTTCACTCTGGGATTTTTTTTTCCCTGACCTGGCACAAATTGAGACGCATATGGGCTTTGATGGTCAAATAGCCTATGAAAACTTTCTATTTATTGCATTTATATCTACTAATGGTCACTTTATGATATGTAAAAAATTGAGGGACTTAATTTGGGGCAATTATTGTAAATCTCTTGAAACTAGCAAGTTTCAAAACCTGACAAACTAATTGATTCCCAAATTAGATACTAAATCCTCGCTGCAGCTTCCTGAAGGTCAACCAGGAAAGACAGAACTAACGTAAGCACCCGCGTAAGGTTATAATTTAACCAGTGGTTCCCATTTTAGATGACCGCATTCTTACACAGAAAAGGAAATATTTGTTCAACAGTTTTATCTTTTTTTTTCTGGGATTTGAAGGAATTTACAATGTATTATTTTAACTTCAGCTACTTTCTTGAACAAACTTGAGGATAAGCCCAGTTCACAAAGCACATCAAAGGTAGTAGTTTGAGGATAGAGTTGTACTCCTTTACTCAATCCCAAAGAGATCACGTCCCTTGAAATCACATGGTTATAAGAAAAGGACACTTGAGAACAAGAAGTTCCCAGTATCTGGAATAATCAAGAAGCCCTGTTTGACTGAAACACACAGATCTCCTCTTTGGTTTTCAGCCCCGACAGTCTCCTGTTCCCACATAACTTGTTGTTCAGATCCCCTGCGTATTTTTTCATTCCACAGCCGTTTTTGAGCACCTGCCCATGCCAGTCACTGTATTAAATGTTGGAAGAATAACCAACACATTGCAGTGCTGGCCATTCACAAGTCCCTTTTACCATCATCGTATCATCTGGCCACGAAATGTGAGCTATTCACAGTGTGTACCGAGACTCAGTCATCTTACATCATCTCAGACTTAGTTTGGGGCCTGCTCAGTACACCTAATGTTTGTTTAACGGATGCATAAATGTACACGAGGATGAGGAGTGAATATATAAAACCTTATAATCCTGTTTTATGCATTTTTTTCATTGGCTATCAAGTATTCATTCACTTCTCTCCTTAACTCTTTTTTTCCCTTGAAAACGCTTTCTGATCCTTCTCATTCCCTTCTCCCTTGTAGAGCATCTCCTAGTGATGCTCAGAAGCAACACCTCGACTCCCCAGAAGTCCTTTAACCTTCTGCCTCTGTCCCTTGGCTGGGACCCTGTGGGTCAGTCCCACTCCGGCCTCTTTCTGAAACAGATCAACTCTTCTTGTGTGAGGGATGCTGCACCGTGTGACTTGCGAGACCTTAGTTCCCTGACCAGGGATTAAACTCAGGCCCTGGCAGTGAAAGTTCTGAGTCCTAACCACTGGACTGTTAGGGAGTTCCCAGAACCGACCAACTCTTTACGAAGGTTTGGCAAGTGGACTAAGACGCAAATTTTGTATTCTTATTACTGTTGTAGAATAATTTTAGTTGGGATAAAAATTTGTATAGATTTTCCTTGTTAGATTAGAAATCAAGATAGTCACACGTAAGAAACTTAGAAAACTGTGGTGGAAACCATAAGCTAAGCTCATGTACATTTAGCACTCAGGATGAGGGCAACAGACAAAATCAGGAAATGGACGGTGTTTAGAGATTACTAAAAATATTTCAAGCAGTTAGCTACTAGCCTCACAAACAGAAGAGGTTGTGTATGTGTGTTTAAGTACCTTTTATATCCACCTTACCTGCCTCCTGAGAAACCTATATGCAGGTCAAGAAACAATGGTTAAAACTGGACATGTAACAACGGACTGGTTCCAAATTGGGAAAGGAGTACATTAAGGCTGTATATTGTCACTCAAGTTTATTTAACTTACATGCAGAGTACATCATGTGAAATGCCAGGCTGGATAAAGTACAAGCTGGAGTCAAGATTGCTGGGGAAAATATCTATAACCTCAGATATGCAGATGATATCACCTTTATGGCAGAAAGCAAAGAGGAACTAAAAAGCCTCTTGATGAAGATGAAAGAGGAGAGTGAAAAAGTTGGCCTAAAATCCAACATTCAAAAAATGAAGATCATGGCATCTGGTCCCATCACTTTATGTGAAATAGATGGGAAAACAATTGAAACAGTGAAAGACTTTATTTTCTTGGGCTCCAAAATCATTCCAGATGGTGACTGCAGCCATGAAATTAAAAGATGCTTGCTCCTCAGAAGAAAAGCTATGTCAAACCTAGACAACATATTAAAAAGCAGAGACATTACTTTGCCTGCAAAGGTCCATGGAGGTCTTTATTCCCCCTTTTACTTATGTACTTAATCATTTACTTATATCAATATAGATCATGGATATTTATTTTATATTTTGTGCTATAACCCATACCTTTGTGTGTGTGTGTGGATGTGCTTTCTTTGCTCAATAAAATGTTATAACTTTCAAAGTCAACAGAGGTGAATTTCGAAACTTTTAGTGGTTATGTAGTACAGATGCATGTTTTTGCTTCCACTTTTTATTTCCAATAGTGTGGAATAACATCCTTGTACGTTCGTTTTTGTGCACTTGTGTGACTATTCTTTCGTTTACCATTCTAATCCCATCCTTAAGACATATAATGCTTGATTTTTGTTCCCTGCTCCTCAAGCTTCCCTGCTTCCCCTTAGCTTCTGCTATCTTCTCTACCTAGAACACTCTTCCTCTGTCTTTGCCCAGAAAGACAAAAACACAACAGGGCAATCAGGAAAGGAGATACACTTTAATTGCTCCCCCAGCCAAGAGACCGGAGAGGGAGAGGGTGTGAGGTGAGATCCCAGAAGCAAGAGGCAGAGAGAGAGGGTCCTAAAGTCAGAGGAGGCAGTGGGGTTTATCCTGAGAATGGAGGAGAGCCATAAGAGCAGTGGAATGGCAGGCGTGCCACATACCAGCGCTGGAACAAAGCTAAGGTGAAACAGCCATCTCACGAGGCACTGGAGTTACTAGCCACCCCCTTTGCCTCATTTATCTGCATACTACTGTAGAGGATGAGCTTTGTCATCTCATGTTTTGTTACTAATACTTTACTAGCCACTTTCCTGGAGAAGGCAATGGCACCCCACTCCAGTACTCTTGCCTGGAAAATCCCATAGGCGGAGGAACCTGGTAGGCTGCAGTCTATGGGGTCGCTAAGAGTCGGGCATGGCTGAGCAACTTCACTTTCACTTTTCATTTTCATACGTTGGAGAAGGAAATGGCAACCCACTCCAGTATTCTTAGCCTGGAGAATCCCAGGGACGGGGGAGCCTGGTGGGCTGCCATCTATGGGGTCGCACAGAGTCGGACACGACTGAAGCAACATAGCAGCAGCAGCAGCAGCAGCAGCAGCAGCCGCCACTTTCCTGTTGGTAAAGATTGTACCAGGTTTCCCCTAAATTACCACATTAAATCATCATGAAAACTGAACCATCTGCAAGACTTCAAAGGCCTGCCTCCCTCAGCGCATCTATAGGATTGTGTCTTGTTGAGCTGACACTCCCATAATGGGTCAGGAAGAGGGTCAGGTTGAGGGTCTTCCACAACAGATTCCACCACGAGGCAAACAAATGTGCCTGTAGATTTTGGTCAGGAGGAAACGTGTATTCCTTCTCTCAGCATGTATTTACAGGCATTAGAGATGGGAAAACTGGTAGAATGCAGACCCAGTCCTTGTGCTTATTCACAAGGGAGGGGATCTAATATATCAGATTCCAGTTCATATCTGCTGCCCCCTTTTTAATCCCTCATCTCCATCCACAACCTTCATGCATTTCTGTGATAGAGAATGGAAGAGAGAGCTGGGACACAGGGAAGAGGGAGAATTGCTCATGCCTTGTAAACACACCCCAGCACCATTGTGCATGAAATCAGGTGCAAATTGACATCCAGGTTGACCTATGGAGATGGGAAGGCAGGCTGGGACAGTGGCTACGAGCATGGGCTCTGGCATCTCCCCGGCCAGGGTTTCCACTGGCCCACAGTGTGACTCCAGGCAAAGTACTCACCCTCTTTTAAGTCTTAATGTCTCATCTTAAAATGGGGGAAAACAGTACCTTCTTTACTGGACTACTGTAAAGAAGTGATATGTAAAGCATCTGTCTTGGAGCCTGACTACAATGTCTAATAATTGGTGGCTTTTCTCACCCCAGAGAATAAGAGAGGAGACCTGGATGTGGAGGCAGGAAGAGGTGGTTACTCTGGAGGTGTGGGAGAGAGAGTGGGCTGGCAAAGAGTGGGCCAGCCATGGTACGCATGAACTGAAAATTCAGGCTTCCTCTGCCATCCTGTGCATATGTAAAGCCTCAGGTCAGAAGGGAGATAAGCAGAACACTGGCACCAGGGAGAAGCCACCCTTCCTGTCCCATCCCACCTCTTCCTGCCCACACTGCCACTAGCTGCTGCTCACTGAAGGCGGTGGCGGCACAGCTTCCACAGGGAGGAGACCCTGGGAGATGGATCTGTTCACTTGTCCTGTTAAGTTGCTGTCTTGTCTCCTTCAGCAGTTGTGGCCCACTTCATTTACCCAGTAGCACCGAGGAAAACAGATACCTTAAGTGGGCCAGAGGAACACAGTGTGGCCCAGAACCTGCTGACTTTGCAGTCTTTACGTGCACCACAGTTATTAAATATCTGCAAGTGTACATTTGGAAGATACAATGACACCTAACAGGACATGTAAGAAGGAGCATTGGTGATTAGAGAAAGGGGCGGCGGAGAGAAGTGACCTCATCCCATGAGTATGCTGCGTGGAGCAAGTGACTTCTGAGTCAATGGAAAGGGAAGGCGTGTTTACCACAGAGTCTATTTTGTCAAGCAGCTCTTACTGAGACAGACTGAGAATTAGCCAGAGGAAAACAGGGTCAGAGATAGGTGTATTTTAACACCAGAGTGACTTGGGCATGAGTGTGAACTGAGAGACACAGCAGAGGTGGCTGAACTAGTAAGTTCTCCTGGGCACTGTTGGGGAGCTGGGTGGGACTCAGCAGATGAGCAGTGCGCCTGCGATGGGGAGAGGAGGTGAGGTCAGCTGTAAATGTAGCTAAAATGGAGGGGGAGCAGGTTTTTCATACTTTTGAAGGTTCTTGGCTTAATTTTCTCAATGAAGCAGGGAGTCAACTCCTGAGACTGAATGAAGGAGGGTCTGTTGGCTGGGGCCTGGAGAGAGAGGTGGAGCTATGCAAGAATCCCTGAAGACTCTGCCTGGGATGGAGGACCCAGCTGCTGCGTTGGAAGCAGAGGTTTTGTTAGGGTCCTAGACCTCAGGGGTGTGAAGTTTCTTTTAGCAAATGACAGTCTCTGCATCCCATAGAGAGAGGCAGACCATACAGTAAGATGGTAAAGGGTGGTAAGTTTCAGGTCATCCACTGTGTGTCAAGGCTGGACGGGAAAGTTGGAGGACATCAGAAGCCTGGCACACTCAGACAAAGCCAGGAGCCAGTGCGACTGGAGGGCCCCCTGAGGGGAAAGAAGAAATAAAGGGAGGGGAAGGACTGTGCTGAAAACAGGAGTCGGAGGAACTCTGTGCTGGTTTGAATAGTGTCCTCCAAAAGTCCATGCTCACCCAGAACTTCAGAATGTCACCTAACTTGGACATGGGGGTCTTTGCAGACATAATTAGTCAAGATGAAGTCATAACACATTAGGATGGATCCTAAATTCAACGACTGGTGTCTTCATAAGAAAACAGAGACACAATAATACACACAGAGAGAGGAGAATGTCTTATAAAGACAGAGGCAGAGGCTGAAGTGACACGGGTCTAAGAATCAAGGAATGGCAAGGATTGTCAGCAACTACCAGAAGCTAGGAGAGTGACATGAAACAGATTCTCCTTCAGGGCCTCTAGAAGGAACCCATCTGGCACATCTTGATTTTGGACTTACTTATTCTCTAGAACTGTGAGAAAATAAAAATTTCTGTTGTGACATTTGTCACGGTAGCCCTAGGAAAAGACTACAAAGAGAAAGAAGGTCATGGCTATAGAGTTGGGGTTCACGGTGGCAACATGCCCTTTCCCACTTTTGTGCTTTGCCATGACAGTGAGGAGAAAAAGGGTTGGCAGACATTAGAGAGAGCCAGTGAGGTGGACTCAGTGGGACCCGGGAACTCGTTAGATGATGGCTAGGGAGGGGAAGGAGACATGGACAAAAGGGGCAAAGAGGACTTGAAGGTGTCACAGCCAGTATATGAGTGACCACTGACCTCCTTGTCCTGTGACTGGAACAGCCCTTCTCCCCTGGAAGAAGAGCATGTGATCTGAGAAGATTCAGGAGGCTGGGTGGAGGCTTAGGAAAGAAGTGGAGAAGGGGCCGTGCTGCCAAGTGACGAGTGAGTTTGTGGTGAGGAAGTGGAGATAATCAGAAGAGATGACGGCTTCCACAGCTGAGAAACGAACGAGAGGAAGGTCAGGTAGAAAAGCTGTGCTCTTTGGACATCAGTGTGGTTCATCTACTAAAGGGTTACCTTGGACTCAAGAAAAATTAGTATCACTGTCATTTTTTTCTCTCCCACCCCATATATGTATATCACATAAATATTAAATTGAACCACGTCTCTGCATCATAATCCTGGCTATTCTAACCTCCTACCTGAGTTGGTCACAATGAAACAGAATTGGAAGAAAGCTCAAAGGAAAGAGCACATGACTATGCCTACATGTGTGCATGCACACGCGTGTATGCATGTGGTGAGGAGACGGGAAGTACTTAGAAACTGGGTGTCTCATCCCCACAATGTCTTTTGGTACACCTGTGTGGCTGATTTCTGGGAGGGTGGCTCCCACCTCTACCTGCCCTGACTCTGCCCACATGATGATCTCTCTCTCTGGAGGAGTGGCCATAGCACCCAGGAAGTCCTGGGTCTGGGTCTCCTCTTAGCAGGGGCTCAAGTTCCCTTGGAGGGGATCACCTCCTCCCCTGTGTTGTAGATCATGGCCAAGGCTGCTCTCGCTTCTTGTCTCTGCTAGATAAGGACTCATCCCTAATGTTGTGTTTTGTCTTACTCTAGCAGCAATTTGTCGTTTATCTTCATTATTTCTAAGTACAACCCCTTGGTCTACATTCCTGGCATAGAAACAAAGAACTGGTTAGAGCTAATACCTTGTTCTAATGGAACCTGGAGAGCAAACCCAGAGGATCAGTGTAGGCAACTCTTCCAAGAGCCTGAAAGCCATTTTCCTTCCAGCACAATCTTGATGCTCTCCTTGCCTCTGTTTGCTTAGATGGTTCTTAGATGTAATAGAATCAATCCTCTTACGCCACTTGCAGTCTGATGCCAAGAAAGGATTTATGCTTATTTATCAAACCTTCACAAAGAATAGAGTTAAGTAGGATGAAAGTTAAGCACAGAAGCAAATCAAAGCTTAGGTGTTTTATTATGCATACCGCCACCCACAGAGCCTAGGTCTGCTGATCAAGAGATAAAGCAGAAAAGGCTAGAGGGAAGAACCAGGTAAACCAATGAAAGGGAAGTTTCCTTTGCTCCTGTTGTCAACAGCTCTGTGTTGCCCAGTAAATTTCACAACATTTGAAGGCCAGTAACGCTCAAACTACCGCACAATTGCACTCATCTCACACGCTAGTAAAGTAATGCTCAAAATTCTCCAAGCCAGGCTTCAGCAATACGTGAACCGTGAACTTCCTGATGTTCAAGCTGGTTTTAGAAAAGGCAGAGGAACCAGAGATCAAATTGCCAACATCCGCTGGATCATGGAAAAAGCAAGAGAGTTCCAGAAAAACATCTATTTCTGCTTTATTGACTATGCCAAAGCCTTTGACTGTGTAGATCACAATAAACTGTGGAAAGTTCTGAAAGAGATGGGAATACCAGACCACCTGATCTGCCTCTTGAGAAATCTGTATGCAGGACAGGAAGCAACAGTTAGAACTGGTCATGGAACAACAGACTGGTTCCAAGGAAAAGGAGTACGTCAAGGATGTATATTGTCACCACATTTATTTAACTTATATGCAGAGTACATCATGAGAAATGCTGGACTGGAAGAAACACAAGTTGGAATCAAGATTGCTGGGAGAAATATCAATAACCTCAGATATGCAGATGACACCACCCTTATGGCAGAAAGTGAAGAGGGGCTAAAAAGCCTCTTGATGAAAGTGAAAGTGGAGAGTGAAAAGGTTGGCTTAAAGCTCAACATTCAGAAAACGAAGATCATGGCATCTGGTCCCATCACTACGTGGGAAATAGATGGAGAAACAGTGGAAACAGTGTCAGACTTTCTTTTTCTGGGCTCCAAAATCACTGCAGATGGTGACTGCAGCCATGAAATTAAAAGACGCTTACTCCTTGGAAGGAAAGTTAGGACCAACCTAGATAGCATATTCAAAAGCAGAGACATTACTTTGCCAACAAAGATTCGTCTAGTCAAGGCTATGGTCTTTCCTGTGGTCATGTATGGATGTGAGAGCTGGACTGTGAAAAAGGCTGAGCGCCGAAGAATTGATGCTTTTGAACTGTGGTGTTGGAGAAGACTCTTGAGAGTCCCTTGGACTGCAAGAAGATCCAACCAGTCCATTCTGAAGGAGATCAGCCCTGGGATTTCTTTGGAAGGAATGATGCTAAAGCTGAAACTCCAGTATTTTGGCCACCTCATGTGAAGAGTTGACTCATTGGAAAAGACTCTGATGCTGGGAGGGATTGAGGGCAGGAGGAGAAGGGGATGACAGAGGATGAGATGGCTGGATGGCATCACTGACTCGATGGATGTGAGTCTGAGTGACCTCCGGGAGTCGGTGATGGACAGGGAGGCCTGGCATGCTGCAGTTCATGGGGTCGCAAAGAGTCAGACAGGACTGAGCGACTGATCTGATCTGATCTGATCTGATAACACAGGAGGGATTCCTTGGTTGTTCAGCAGTAAAGAACCTGTCTGCAATGCAGGAAATGTGGGTTTGAGCTCCAGGTTGGGAAAATCCCCTGGAGAATGAAATGTCAACTCACTCCAGTATTCTTGCCTGGGAAGTCCCATGGACAGAGGAGCCTGGAGGGCTACAGGCAATGGGGTCACAAGGACTCCAACATAACTCAGCAATTAAACAACAGCAACAACATAATACAGGAGGAATACTGAAGAAGTGCAAACTTTTTATTAATTCATTCAATATTTTGAGCATCTATTGTGCACTGGGCATTGAGCAAGGAGAGCGTTGGGAATATAAAAAAGAATACAATCTCTGTCTTGTGGTAGGGATTAAGGTTTATACAAAGCACATAGGAGGGAGCTACAGTTACTGTCTGGGGAAGTTGGGAAGGCTGCAGGGAGGAGGTGATAATTCAGGTAAGTCTGCAAGATGAGTAGGAGACTGCTAAGTATTAGAAATAGCATGCACTAAAGTACAGAGCTGTAAAGAACATCTTTTGTTCACGGAACATTAAGTTGAAAGCTACAATAATTTAGGTAGTGATAGGGGATGTGGCCAGAGACGGGCAGACCTTCTACCAAACAAGAAATTTGGATTTTATCCTATGAAGGGAGCTCTGCTAGGAGTCTTTTAAGTTGGAGAGCTGCTTGGTGATAGATTGGACTAAACACTGGAAGAGTAAAGATGAAGGGTGACGGGTGAGAGTATGGAGGGAAAAGAAGAACTGGCAAAACAAAGGGAAAGAAAAGAGTCAAGTCAAACTGCCAAGATTCCTGGCTGGGTGGCTGGGTGGGTGGTAATGATATTAACAGAGCAGGGGACTACAAGATAGCCAGCAGGTTTGGCAGGGAATCATCACGTTCACTCCAAACCTGTTTAATGCAACTTGGAGCACCCTGCAAAAAACTCAGAGCGAGTGGACAATACAAAACTACAGAGTGGGAGTTTGGGACTTGTAGTGCAGGCAAGGATAGACCTACAAAGAGGAGGTCCACCCGCAAGCTGAGGATCAAGACAGGCACTACTGGGGACTTCCGGGGTGGTCCAGTGGCAAGGGCAAGGATTCTGCCCTTGCAGTGCAGGAGGCATTGGTTCAATCCCTGGTCAGGGAACTGAGATCCCTGCATGCCACACAGCGAGGAAAAAAGCAATCAAACAAACAAACATGTGCACAGTATAGGAATTAAGTATGATATCCTGAGCTACAAACTAGAAAGAACGTAGAGGAGTTGGTGATCCAGGAGGCTGGAGCACAGTAGATGGAAACTGCTTCAGGGAGCAGCGATATCCAGCCAGGAACACCCTGACTCCCACACGCCCACACGAGTCTGTGATGAAGTGAAGAAAATCCACCAGGTAGAAGGCACCTGACATCCTTCCTTTGTCTTTCTTTCTGACTCTGCCCAGTGCCCCTCAGGGCTCATTTCTGGTTCAAATTTACCTTTGCAGCCAGAAAGGGTGTCAAGACCACAAGTCATGGGGAATGGACAGGTGAGTTCTTTCCTGGATAGCTCAGCTGCAACATGGGAAGGGACAGCAATTTACTCTCTTTGTTAAAAGATTTTTTTTTTTACTATTATGCAATAAAAGATATAATAAAGGAAAATTTGGAAATAATGGGGGGAAAAGGAGAGAATACTTAGTTTCAGAAATCACCATTACCCTTGTGGAAGGTTTCCTTCCAATCTTTTTCTATATACATAAAGTGAAGAAGAACTAAAGAGCCTCTTGATGAAAGTGAAAGAAGAGAGTGAAAAAGTTGGCTTAAAACTCAACATTCAGAAAACTAAGATCATGGCATCCGGTCCCATCACTTCATGGGAAATAGATAGGGAAACAGTGGAAACAGTGTCAGACTTTATTTTTGGGGGGCTCCAAAATCACTGCAGATGGTGATTGCAGCCATGAATTAAAAGACACTTACTCCTTGGAAGAAAAGTTATGACCAACCTAGATAGCATATTAAAAAGCAGAGATATTACTTTGCCAACAAAGGTCCATCCAGTCAAGGCTATGATTTTTCCAGTAGTCATGTATGGATGTGAGAGTTGGACTGAAGAAAGCTGAGTGCCGAAGAATTGATGCTTTTGAACTGTAGTGTTGGAGAAGACTCTTGAGAGTCCCTTGGACTGCAAGGAGATCCAACCAGTCCATCCTAAAGGAGATCAGTCCTGAGTGTTCATTGGAAGGACAGATGTTGAAGCTGAAACTCCAATACTTTGGCCACCTGATGGGAAGAGAAAATGAGACTCATTTGAAAAGACCCTGATGCTGGGAAAGATTGAAGGCAGGAGGAGAAGGTGATGACAGAGGATGAGATGGCTGGATGGCATCACCAACTCAATGGACATGAGTTTGGGTAAACTCTGGGAGTTGGTGATGGACAGGGAGGCCTGGCGTGCTGCAGTCCATGGGGTCGCAAAGAGTTGGACACGACTGAGTGACTGAACTGAACTGAACTGAAGAGTTTTGCTTATTTTTGGGTTATTGCCAGCATATGTACTCTTGCCTGGAAAATCTCATGGACGGAGGAGCCTGGTAGGCTGTAGTCCGTGGGGTCGCTAAAAGTCGGACACGACTGAACGACTTCACTTTCACTTTTCACTTTCATGCACTGGAGAAGGAAATGGCAACCCACTCCAGTGTTCTTGCCTGGAGAATCCCAGGGATGGGGGAGCCTGGTGGACTGCTGTCTATGGGGTCGCACAGAGTCGGACAGGACTGAAGCGACTTAGCAGCAGCAGCAGCAGCAGCATATGATAAGGTTGTTAGATTTAATTTAGTGTTAGCATACATATATAATGGTTCATTTAAAATATTATAAGCTATGTTTTGCACATATTTCATAAATATCACTTTTAATGATTGCATAAATTGCTTTGATTGAAACAATAATCTGAGTCTTATAATATATACATGGTAAAAATTCAAAATGCAGTAAAGGTATACATGAAAAATAAGTCTCTCCCATCCCTATCTCCCAGCCCTTCAGTTCTCCTTAAACATAAAACTAGTTCCACTCTGCTGTGTGTTCTTCCAGGAATATTCTACATATATCCAAATATGCATTTATAAATAAACGTAAATAATATTTTTCTTTCTTCTCCCCCTAATGGCAGCATATTATACACAATGTCTGCAATTTGCTTTTTTCACTTATCAGTGTATCTTGGAGTCTGTTCCAAATTGCTAAATTAAAGCTGCCTTGTTCTTTTTATTAGAAAAGCAATTTCTTAGTAAGCAACAAAGGGTGGCTCTCCTAGGAGCAGCGGGACCCTTCCTTGGGCCAAGGTGCCTGTCAGCCAGGTCTGCTCCTATGAGCCAGGAATGTCAAGTCTGATATTTCCATCTCCCATCCACAGGATAGGGTGACTCAGAAGCCAGGAGTCAGGAATGTTTCTCATTAATGAATGGAGGCTGACTGGAAGACTGAACCTTGCTCCAGAAATGAGGCTGTTTTCTACTTCATGTTCACTGGCTTATGAAAGCCCACATGCTCCAGGAAACCTCCCCAGGCCTCTCTAGCCATCAGTCTCTCCAGTAGATCAAAGGCCGATCTCTCCAGTAGATCTCCAGGGATGGCGTGACAACCTTGCCACAGACATTATCCATCTCCTGGCCACAGCTCTTTTCTCATAGTTTTCTTGAAATTTCCGAGTTAGAGAGCCAGCCTTCAGCACTAGATCTACCCTGCTAGTATTTTAAGGTGTCTTACTTTACTAACTCAATTAGTTCATGCATTTAATATTCAGAAAGATAACCAAAAATCTGAGAGGTTTGATAAAATAATAATGTTAAAGGTCCTAAAAAGAAGGAGATTACTGAAGAGAAATATGGACAGCGGGCTAAAGTATTTGTTGGAAACAAGATTTTCCTGTTTTCCTGAACTTCTAAGACCTCCCCCTACTCAGCCCCAGATAAACAGGAAGGGTGGATTTCTCATGTTCATAGTGCCGAGGGGACCCAAAGGGTCACACTGTGCAGCTCTTGATCTCAAGGAACCTATAATCCACTGTGTGCCAGGCACCGTGCCAGGCACTATGAATAGATACAATGAGGTGAGGAGGGGTTCATGGTCCAGATGGTAAGACAGATATCAGTGCAACAGATATCACTAGTGAGTGAAGAGTGAAGGCCCAAAGAATGATAGAGTTTGAGTTTTCAAACTGTGGTCCTTGACTCATTGGTGGATCATGAAAGCAAACTTAGCAAACGATGGATGTGATCAGTATCTTTTTTTTTTTTTTTTGGCTGAGCATGTCTTTGTTGAGACATGCAGGATTTTTAGTTGCCGCATGTGGGATCTTGAACCTAGGCCTCCTGCATTGGGAGCATGGAGTCTCAGCTGCCTGGACCACCAGGGAAGTCCCCAGGATCTTTTTAAAAAAATAGTAGAATAGAATGAAAAATCCTAAAGCTTGTGGCACATATTTTGAACACCGCTTTGTGAAACTGTTCTTTTCCAGTTGCATATCAAATTATACGTGTTTCAGTCATCCTTAAAAATGTATTTATTACTGTGGATTATGGGCATAAAGTTGAAAACAACTGATTTCACAGGAAAGAATGATTTATGTACTTGTGAGTAGCCAGGGGAAAATACCTCAAAAGTACAGGACCCAGCACTAGTATGTGCTCAAAAATGTTTATTAAAGCTGTGCATGCTACAGGACTTTAAGGGAAGGCCAAAGAAAACAGAGTGGGCTCAATGACCCTAATCCTTGAGACCAAAGGTAGGGGCTACTCAGGCAATATTTCTTATTTCTTACATCTGGGATCCTTCCAATTTGTTCCAAGACCATGGCTGCCATTCTAATGCAGGTCCTCATCATCTCTGGGCTAGACTCTGGCAAAGGTTCTAAACTGGTGTTCCTTCTCCCCCAGCCCAGTACCAGACAGTAGTGTATTCAGATATAACAGGAATCCCTACCTCAGTGGTTTAAACAAGTAGGGATTTATTATTCACATGTAACAAAAAGTCTGGATATAGACTAACTAGAGCTTATACAAATAGTAGCTCAAGGGTGTGATCTGAAAACCAAGCTCCTTCTATCCGCCTGCTCTATATATCTTTAGCATGAAACCTTCATCCTCATGGTTGCAAGATGTCTGCTGTACCTCCCAGCATTATACCCTTTTCCCAGATAGAAAAAAAAATATATAGAATAAAGAAACATACCTCTTCATCAGTAAAACAATAACCTTCCCTGAGACTACTGATGTCCACTCAGTAGACTTCCAAATTATATCTCATTAACCACTTACATGTGAGAGCTGGACTGTGAAGGAGGCTGAGCGCCGAAGAATTGATGCTTTTGAACTGTGGTGTTGGAGAAGACTCTTGAGAGTCCCTTGGACTGCAAGGAGATCCAACCAGTCCATTCTGAAGGAGATCAGCCCTGGGATTTCTTTGGAAGGAATGATGCTAAAGCTGAAACTCCAGTATTTTGGCCACCTCATGCGAAGAGTTGACTCATTGGAGAAGACTCTGATGCTGGGAGGGATTGGGGGCAGGAGGAGAAGGGGACGACAGAGGATGAGATGGTTGGATGGCATCACTGACTCGATGGGTGTGAGTCTGAGTGACCTCCGGGAGTTGGTGATGGACAGGGAGGCCTGGCGTGCTGCGATTCATGGGGTCGCAAAGAGTCGGACACGACTGAGCGACTGATCTGATCTGATCTGATCTGAACCACTTACACTGTAACATAACCTCCCAAGGGCTTCCCTGTGCCAAGGGAACCAGTGAGTTTGCGTTTTTGACTGAATACATGGAAGCCTTCAAAAAAATACAGGGTTTTGTTAGTAAAAAAATAAAAATGATGTCTAAAATCATCAGATCAGATCAGATAAGATTAGATCAGTCGCTCAGTCGTGTCCAACTCTTTGCGACCCCATGAACTGAAGCACGCCAGGCCTCCCTGTCCATCACCAACTCCCGGAGGTCACTCAGACTCACATCCATTGAGTCAGTGATGCCATCCAGCCATCTCATCCTCTGTCATCCCCTTCTCCTCCTGCCCCCAATCCTTCCCAGCATCAGAGTCTTCTCCAATGAGTTAACTCTTCGCATGAGGTGGCCAAAATACTGGAGTTTCAGCTTTAGCATCATTCCTTCCAAAGAAATCCCAGGGCTGATCTTCAGAATGGACCGGTTGGATCTCCTTGCAGTCCAAGGGACTCTCAAGAGTCTTCTCCAACACCAAAGTTCAAAAGCATCAATTCTTTGGGACTCAGCCTTCTTCCCAGTCCAGCTCTCACATCCATACATGACCACAGGAAAGACCATAGCCTTGACTAGGTGAACCTTTGTTGGCAAAGTAATGTCTCTGCTTTTGAATATGCTATCTAGGTTGGTCATAACTTTCCTTCCAAGGAGCAAGCGTCTTTTAATTTCATGGCTGCAGTCACCATCTGCAGTGATTTTGGAGCCCAGAAAAAGAAAGTCTGACACTGTTTCCACTGTTTCTCCATCTATTTCCCATGAAGTGATGGGACCGGATGCCATGATCTTCATTTTCTGAATGTTGAGCTTTAAGCCAACCTTTTCACTCTCCACTTTCACTTTCATCAAGAGGCTTTTGAGTTCCTCTTCACTTTCTGCCATAAGGGTGGTGTCATCTGCATATCTGAGGTTACTGATATTTCTCGCGGCAATCTTGATTCCAGCTTGTGTTTCCTCCGGTCCAGCATTTCTCATGATGTACTCTGCATATAAGTTAAATAAACATGGTGACAATATACAGCCTTGACGTACTCCTTTTCCTGTTGGGAACCAGTCTGTTGTTCCATGACCAGTTCTAACTGTTGCTTCCTGACCTGCATACAGATTTCTCAAGAGGCAGATCAGGTGGTCTGGTATTCCCATCTCTTTCAGAATTTTCCACACTTTATTGTGATCTACACAGTCAAAGGCTTTGGCATAGTCAATAAAGCAGAAATAGATGTTTTTCTGGAACTCTCTTGCTTTTTCCATGATCCAGCGGATGTTGGCAATTTGATCTCTGGTTTCTCTGCCTTTTCTAAAACCAGCTTGAACATCAGGAAGTTCACGGTTCACATATTGCTGAAGCCTGGCTTGGAGAATTCTGAGCATTACTTTACTAGCGTGTGAGATGAGTGCAATTGTGCAGTAGTTTGAGCATTCTTTGGCATTGCTTTTCTTTGGGATTGGGATGAAAACTGACCTTTTCCAGTCCTGTGGCCACTGCTGAGTTTTCCAAATTTGCTGGCATATTGAGTGCAGCACTTTCACAGCAGCATCTTTCAGGATTTGGAATAGCTCAACTGGAATTCCACCACCTCCACTAGCTTTGTTCGTAGTGATGCTTTCTAAGGCCCACTTGACTTCACATGCCAGGATGTCTGGCTCTAGGTCAGTGATCACACCATCGTGATTATCTGGGTCGTGAAGCTCTTTTTTGTACAGTTCTTCTGTGTATTCTTGCCACCTCTTCTTAATATCTTCTACTTCTGTTAGGTCCATACCAGTTCTGTCCTTTATCGAGCCCATCTTGGCATGAAATGTTCCTTTGGTATCTCTGATTTTCTTGAAGAGATCCCTAGTCTTTCCCATTCTGTTGTTTTCCTCTATTTCTTTGCATTGATCACTGAAGAAGGCTTTCTTATCTCTTCTTGCTATTCTTTGGAACTCTGCATTCAGATGTTTATATCTTTCCTTTTCTCCTTTGCTTTTCGTTTCTCTTCTTTTCACAGCTATTTGTAAGGCCTCCCCAGACAGCCATTTTGCTTTTTTGCATTTCTTTTCCATGGGGATGGTCTTGATCCCTGTCTCCTGTACAATGTCACGAACCTCATTCCATAGTTCATCAGGCACTCTATCTATCAGATCTAGGCCCTTAAATCTATTTCTCACTTCCACTGTGTAATCATAAGGGATTTGATTTAGGTCATACCTGAATGGTCTAGTGGTTTTCCCTACTTTCTTCAATTTAAGTCTGAATTTGGCAATAACGAGTTCATGGTCTGAGCCAGAGTCAGCTCCTAGTCTTGTTTTTGCTGACTGTATAGAGCTTCTCCATCTTTGGCTGCAAGGAATATAATCGATCTGATTTCGGTATTGACCATCTGGTGATGTGCATGTATAGAGTCTTCTCTTGTGTTGTTGGAAGAGGGTATTTGTTATGACCAGTGCATTTTCTTGGCAAAACTCTGTTAGTCTTTGCCCTGCTTCATTCCATATTCCAAGGCCAAATTTGCCTGTTACTCCAGGTGTTTCTTGACTTCCTACTTTTGCATTCCAGTCCCCTATAATGAAAAGGACATCTTTTTGAGTGTTAGTTCTAAAAGGGCTTGTAGGTCTTCATAGAACCGTTCAACTTCAGCTTTTTCAGCGTTACTGGTTGGGGCATAGACTTGGATTACTGTGACATTGAATGGTTTGCCTTGGAAATGAACAGAGATCATCAGCTACATCCCTTTTAACATAATCCTTGCTTCTAATCTTTCAATGGTTTTCCATTGCTCTAAAGAGCAAATCTGAAAGCCTTAATGTTGCTGTTATGGACTGATCATGTCCCACCAAGCCCCCAAATTCATGTACTCATATGACTAAAAGATAAACTAAGGCATATTAAAAATTTTAAGAGTTTGTTTGAGTAAAACTCAATTTGAATTGGGCAGCAGCCAATCTAGTAGACCGAAAGGAGCTCTAAGAAGCTGTACAAAATGAGAGACTTTTATAGCCCGAAGGGAGTAGCACCAAGGAAATTATATTAGGCAAAAAAGTGTGTTGGTTATTTAAGGTTACTTTACTTTAGGGGATGACAGGGTCTCTCATGTAGACTATCTAGTGCTGATCAGGCAATTTCTGACTGACTGGTTTAAGATTCCATTTCTAGGAGAGATGAAAAGATAATTAAGTCTCAGTTTGACGACATGGGCTTTAGTACAAGCAACTCCACTTGGGGCCTGTTATTTTTTAATATCCCAGTAGACAGGGGCTTCTCAGGTGGCTCAGTGGCAAAAAATCCACCTGTCAATGCAGGAGACAAAGGAGACTTGGGTTCAATCCCTGGGTTGGGAAGATCCTCTGGAGAAGGAATGACAACTCACTCCAGTATTCTCGTCTGGAAACTCCCATGGACAGAGGAGCCTGGTGGGTTACAGTCCATAGGGTTTCAAAGAGTTGGACACAACTTAGTGATTGAACAACAACAGCGTCCTTAGTAGAAGAGATTAATACATACAGAGACACCAGGGATGCATGGACACGGAGGAAAAGCCACGTGAGGACACAGTGAGAAGGCAGCCACCTGCAAACCAGGGAGAGAGGCCGCAGGAGAAACCAAACTGCCAACAACTCGATCTTGGAGGTGTTCCAGCTTCCGTTTCTCCACTGTGACAAAATTAATTTCTGCTGTTTAAGCCACCTAGTTTGTGCTATTTTGTTATGGTAGCCTGTGATATTGTGATTTATAATAAGAAATATATATTTGGTTTTCCTCCCCTTAATGGCACAGAGCACCTAAAACCCTTGGAATTTTCAAAGTGATGAGTGCAATAAAGGTGTCTTTTGTTATGTTAATTAGGTGATTGGGGAAGGCTCCTAGGTAACCTAAGGATCTGGGCTAGTTGCCAGGGGAACCAAGCAAGGGATTAGAGGATTGGAAACTTCAGCCCTCTAAAGAGGAGAGAGGGGTTGGAGATTGAGCTCCATCACCAAAGGCAGATGATTTAATCAATCTTGCCTTTGTAATGAAATCTCCATTAAAACTCAAAAGAACAGAGTTCAGAGAGCTTCTGGATTGGTCAACACGTGGAGATGTAGTGACTTTCTCTTACAGAGCTTGGAAGCTCCTCACCCCTTCCCACACACCTTGATCTAAGCATCTCTTCCATCTGAGTGTCCTTTCATGCTGCTGCTGTTGCTGAGTCGCTTCAGTCATGTCTGACTCTGTGTAACCCCATAGATGGCAGCCCACCAGGCTCCCCCGTCCCTGGGATTCTCTAGGCAAGAGCACTGGAGTGGGTTGCCATTTCCTTCTCCAATGCATGAAAGTGAAAAGTGAAAGTGAAGTAAATCAGTTGTGTCTGACTCTTAGCGACTCCATGGACTGCAGCCTACCAGGCTCCTCCATCCATGGGATTTTCCAGGCAAGAGTACTGGAGTGGGTTGCCATTGCCTTCTCCACATCCTTTCATAGTAAGCCAGTAATCTAGTAAGTAAAATATTTCTCAGTGTTCTGTGATTGATTCTAGCAAATTAATCAAACCCAATAGTGGTGTGTAGGGGGGTTGCACCTTGTAGGACTAAGCTCTTAACCTGTGGGATCTGAGCCTATCTCCAGGCCGATGGTGTCAGCATTGAGCTAATTGTTTCACAGTACAGAAAAAAAAACAAAAACCTACAAATCTTTAGAGAAGGGAATGGCAACCCACTCCAGTATTCCTGCCTGGGAAATTCCACGGACAGAGGAGCCTGTCAGGCTGAGTGGGACATGAGTTAGCAACTAAATGACAATAACAGAAAAAAAAAAAAAAAAAAAACAAAGCAAAACTCACAAATCCTAGGCCCTAACAAACTAATAAAGTTGCTTAAAAGAGCTGAGCATGATCTGGATCCCCACTAACCTTGGGCTCCCTTACTATCTACCTTCCAGATGAGCTGGCTTTCTGTAGTTACTAGAACAGGTGAGCCCTGCTCCAGGCTCTGGACCTTTGCACGCACTGTTCCTTCTCCCTAGACCTCTGTTCCCCTGCTTTTTACATGACCAACCTCTTGTCCCACAGGTCTCTGCTAACATTTCACTTCCCTGAACAGCCCAGGTGACAGAGGTGGCTTCCTGATGTTCTCCATCTCAGGGCATGATATGTTTCATAAATCTTATGAAAAGTATTATTATGATTTATAATAATTTTTTTGTTTACTTTTGCATGTTCTTTAAGTCGAGGATCTCAAGCTCCATCAGGATGGGAAGATGTCTAGTTCCTACTTGTGTCCCTATGGCCTAGCACATCCTATATCTTCCATAAATAATTTCTGAAAGAGTGAATAGGATGTAAGTTATCTGGAATTATCTGGTTGGCTAAATTTATTTTTAACCATGTGTGGAATGACAGGAGGAAGAGCAAGCCTGGCCTTCCTGGATGGAGGATGAGTAGCAGTTGTATACAATCACCATCCACAAATATGCTCTTGGGGTTTTGAAGGGAGTGGCACTGTCCTGCTTCCTTTAAGTCATTTAACACCTTTCACTGACCTTGCTGGCATGGAATGAAGATGATCTTCCAAGCAGGTTGTTAGTGGTTCTAGTAACAGCTTGGTAAAGGAAGTTAGAGGTAATCCCATGGCCTAAATTGGTCAGAATCTCATCAACTGCAGTGCACCCTCTTTCAACTCTGTGTCAATCTAGTTCATTAAATGAAGACATACAAGCGTGTTCCCTTTCAAACAATTGAGCAACAAAAAACAAAACCCAAGCTATTTTAAAAGCTTTGTAGAAGGGAAGGTTATTCCAATCATCCCATATCACAAAGGCTGAACATCACAAAGGACTGTCAAATGGAAATTGGAACCTACTCCAAGTCTCTAAAACTGGGCCAGAAGTAAAAAAGAGTCTGTTACAGTCCCTGTATCTAAGGTGAAATCTTAGGGTGCAGAGCAGCAATTACCTCAACACACCTGGACATAAATCTCCTTGTCTGAAAAATTCTTACCTAAAAGACTGTTGGAACAATGCAATATTATTTCAAAACATCCAAGGTTATGCAAAAGCAGTGAGACTAGCTAATCAAAAACAAAGCTATAATAAGAGTTCCTGGAGTTCCATAAAATTTACCTCAAAAGTTATTGTGTACCAAAGGTTTCTGGGCCTCTGAACATGTTGAAAAGGAGCAAAAATATTATGCTTGCATGTTTTTGCTAAATGAATAAAATGTGGACTAATCCACATTAGAGTTGGCTAATCCTCTCAATAATTAGATCAGGACTTTCCCTCTAAAGAACTTCCCTGGTGGCACAGATAGTAAAGAATCTGACTGCAATGCAGGAGACTTGGGTTTGATTCCTGGGTCAAGATGACCTGCTGGTCAAAAACAATGGTAACTCACTCCAGTATTCCTGTCTGGAGAATTCCATGGACAGAGGAGCCTGGCAGGTTATAGTCCATGGGATCACAAGAGTCAGACATGACTGAGCAACCATTTTACCTTTAAAAGAAATCCAACATTAGCTTTCCCCTTTTCTCATTTTATAAACACAGGTGAACCTTATTTTAAAATATATTGTGCTCCTGGAAGAATGTATGCAAACAATATTTTTGGAACTAGAACCATATAATATCTAAAGCTTCCAACTATTTTGCTATTTTTTTGCTAAGTCACTTCAGTCGTGTCTGACTTTGTGTGACCCCATATACGGCAGCCCACTAGGCTCCCCTGTCCCTGGGATTCTCCAGGCAAGAACACTGGAGTGGGTTGCCATTTCCTTCTCCAATGCATGAAAGTGAAAAGTGAAAGTGAAGTCGCTCAGTCGTGTCCGACTCTTAGCGACTCCATGGAATGCAGCCTACCAGGCTCCTCCATCCATGGATTTTCCAGGCAAGAGTACTGGAGTGGGGTGCCATTGTTAGGGCTCTTTATTCTGAATTTTTTTAAAAAAATTAGTAAATGTATTTGTAATGAAAATACTCACTTTCTAATTCTTCCAGTTTTGTAAAAGCAGATTTTAGAGGCTCACATTTGTATGTCTTGTAGAGTAAAAATAGGATTATACACCATGATCAAATAGGATTTATCCTGGGAATGCAAGATTGGCTTAACCTTCAAAAGTCAATTAATGTAATATGTCACATTAATAGAATAAAGGCCAAACCCTACAGGATCATCATAACAGATGCAGAAAAAGCATTTAACAAAATTCAAGACCACTTGATGATAAAAACACTCAACAAACTAGGAATAGAAGGAAATGTCTTCAACCTGATATAAAACATTCATTAAAAAAAAAAAAAACAACCCACAGTTAACATCAAATCAGTGGTGAAAGACTGGCTATTTCCCCCTAAGATGAGAAGCAGGACGAAGATGTCTGGTGTCCTCATTTCTATTTAACATTGCGCAGGAGATTCTAGCCAGGCAATTAGGCAACAATATGCAGATGACACCACTCTTATGGCAGAAAGTGAAGAGGAACTAAAAAGCCTCTTGATGAAAGTGAAAGTGGAGAGTGAAAAAGTTGGCTTAAAGCTCAACATTCAGAAAACGAAGATCATGGCACCTGGTCCCATCACTTCATGGGAAATAGACGGGGAAACAGTGTCAGACTTTCTTTTTCTGGGCTCCAAAATCACTGCAGATGGTGACTGCAGCCATGAAATTAAAAGACGCTTACTCCTTGGAAGGAAAGTTATGACCAACCTAGACAGCATATTCAAAAGCAGAGACATCACTTTGCCAACAAAGGTTCGCCTAGTCAAGGCTATGGTCTTTCCTGTGGTCATGTATGGATGTGAGAGCTGGACTGTAAAGAAGGCTGAGCGCCGAAGAATTGATGCTTTTGAACTGTGGTGTTGGAGAAGACTCTTGAGAGTCCCTTGGACTGCAAGGAGATCCAACCAGTCCATTCTGAAGGAGATCAGCCCTGGGCTTTCTTTAGAAGGAATGATGCTAAAGCTGAAACTCCAGTATTTTGGCCACCTCATGCGAAGAGTTGACTCTTTGGAGAAGACTCTGATGCTGGGAGGGATTGGGGGCAGGAGGAGAAGGGGACGACAGAGGATGAGATGGCTGGATGGCATCACTGACTCAATGGATGTGAATCTGAGTGACCTCCGGGAGTTGGTGATGGACAGGGAGGCCTGGCATGCTGCGATTCATGGAGTCACAAAGAGTCGGACACAACTGAGCGACTCATCTGATCTGAAGAAATAGAAGGCATTCGGATTGGAACACAGAAAATGAAATAAAGAAAAGAATTCCATTTACAATAGCGTCAGAAAGAATAAATACTTGGTACTAATTTTAATAGAAGTAAAAGGCTTTTACAAAGAAAGAAAGAAACAAACAAACAAACTACAAAACAGCATTGAAAGAAATTAAAGAAGACCTACATAAATGGAAAGGTATCTCATGTTCATGGTTTGCAAAAATCTCTGTCAAAATCACAGCTGACTTCTTTGCAGAAGTTAACAACTGATTCTAAAATTCATGTGAAAATTTAAGAGACCAGAAAAGCCAAAACAATCTTGAAAAAGAACAAAGTTTGAAGACACATTTCTCCATTTCAAAACTCACTACAAGGCAACAGTGTTCAAGACAGCATGGACTGGCATTATGCCAAGCATATGGGTCAATAGAGTAAAAACTGAGAGTCCAGAAATAAACTCTTATATTTACTGCAAACTGACCTTTGACTAGGATGCAAAACTATTCAGTTGGGAAAGAACAGTCTTTTCAACAAATGGTGGTGCAAGGCCGCCAGATATCCATATGCAAAAGAATGAATTTGAGTTCCCTATCTCACACAATACAAAAATTAACTCAAAATCAAAGACCTAAATGTAAGAGCCAAAACTCTAAAACCCTTTAGAGAAAACATAGGCGTCTTTGTGACATTGGAATAGGCAATGGTTTCTCAGATATGACACCAAAACACAAGCAACAAAAGAAAAAATTAATAAATAGGACTTAATCAAAATCCAAAATTTTCATGCTTCAAAGGACATCATCAAGAAAACAAAAAGAAAACTCACAGGATAGGAGAAAATATTTATAAGTCATATATCTAACAGGGGACTTGATTCTAGAATGTATGAGGAGCCCATGTATGTATGAGTGCTAAGTTGCTTCAGTCATATCTGACTCTGTGACCCTATGGACTGTAGCCTGCCAGGCTCCTCTGTCCATGCAATTGTCCAGGAAAGAATATTGGAGTGGGTTGCCATGCCCTCCTCCAGGGGATCTTCCGACCCAGTGATTGAACCCACATCCCCTGCAGCTCCTGCATTGCAGGCAGATTCTTTACTGCTGAGCCCCTGGGGAAGCCCATAAAGAGCTCATTGCTGTTGTTGTTCAGTCACCCAGTCATGTCCCACTCTTCGCAGCCCCACAAACTGCAACACACAAGACCTCCCTGTCCCTCACCATCTCCTGGAGTTTACCCAAGTTCATGCTCATTGCATTGGTGATGCTGTCCAGCCATCTCATCCTCTGACGCCCACTTCTCCTTCTGCCCTCAATCTTTCCCAACATCAGGGACTTTTCCAATGAGTTATCTGCTCACATCAGATGACCAAAATACTGAAACTTCAGATTCAGCATCAGTCTTTCCAGTGAATATTCAGGGTTCATCTCCCTTAAGATTGACTGGTTTGATCTCCTTGCAGTCCATGGGACTTTCAGAAGTCTTCTCTAGCACCACAGTTTGAAGGCATCAATTTTTTGGCAATCTGCTTTCTTTATGGTCCAGCTCTCACAACTGTAAGTAATCACTGAGAAGACTATAGCCTTGATTATACAGACCTTTGTTGGCAGAGTTCATATCTCTGCTTCAACACACTGTCCAGGTTTGTCATCATTTTAATGCCTGTGGGTCAAGAAGCAACAGTTAGAACCCTGTATGGAATAACTGACTGGTTCAAGATGAAGAAAGGAGTAGGACAGGGCTGTCTGCTGTCACCCTGCTTGTTTAACCTATATTCTGAGCGCCTCATGAGAAATGCTGAACTGGACGAGCTACAAGCTGGAATCAAGATAGACGGGGGAAACATCAACAACCTCAGATACCTGGATGATGCCACTCTAATAGCAGAAAGCGAAGAGGAACTAAAGAGCCTCTTGATGAGGGTGAAGGAGGAGAGTGAAAGAGCCAGCTTAAGACTAAATATTGAAAAAAACAACTAAGATCATGGCATCTGGCCCCATTACTGCAGGGCAAATAGAAGGAGAAAATGTGGAAGTAAGGACAGATTTCCTCTTCTTGGGCTCCGGAATCACTGTGGACATTGACTGCAGCCATGAAATCAAAAGAGGATTGCTTCTTGGCAGGAAAACAATGACAAAGAGTCCATACAACTCAGTAATTAAAAGACAAACAGAAAGCGGAAGTGTTAGTCGCTCTTAGTTGCATCTGACGCTGTGTGACCCCATGGACTGTAGCCTGCCAGGATCCTCTATCCATGGAGTTCTTCAGGCAAGAATACTGGAGTGGGTAGCCAGTCCCTTCTCCAGGGGATCTTCCCAACCCAGGGATCCAACCCAGATCTCCCACATTGCAAGCAGATTCCTTACCATCTGAGCCACCAGGGAAGCCCCCAAAGACAAATAACCTTACTGTTACATGAGGAAAGGATCTAACAGATATTTCTCCAAGGAAGATTTACCAACAGCCAATAAGCACATAAAAAGATGTTTAACATCACTAGTCATCAGGGTAATGCAAATCAAAACCGCAATGCAAAGTAACTGTCTGAAAACAGCTTATGGTAACGTGTTATTTACAGCAAAGAAGTATCTCCTTTTGTGGACAAATGAAATAAATTAAATAGCATGGAAAAATCAAAAACGCAAAACACTAAATGAGACAACATTTAGTGTCCATTAGAAAAACAAAAAACTTCAAGTTTTGGTAAGAATGTGGAGAAATTAGAACATAGGGTTAACACATAATTCACTTATACCATCCCTAGTCATATATCTAAAAGAATTAAAAACAGGTATTCATGCAAATACATGTACACAAACATTCACAGCAGCATTGTTTACAATAGCTAAATGGTGAAAATGACCCAAATGGCCATCAACAGAAGAATGAATAAACAGAAAGGGGCACATCCATACAGTGAAATACTACTTGACAATAAAAAATCAATAAAGTACTGATACAATGTACAAAATGGATGAGCCTTGAAAACATCATGCTCAGGGAAAAAGGTAGTCAGAAAGGATCCCATTTCATGTGGTTCCAATTAAATGAAACATCCAAATTAGGTAAATCCATAGAGCAAATAGATTAGTAGTTATCTCAGCCTGGGGAAGAAGAGAGGAAATGGAGGCTAAGGAGTAGAAGGTTTCTTTTGGGATAATGAAAATGTTTTAAAATTAACTGTAGTGATAGTTATGCCACTCTCCAAATAGTCTAAAAGCCATTGAATCATACATTTTATGACTGAATCATACATTTGAATCGTACATTTTAAATGGATGAATTGTACAGCCCATGAGTTCTATCTCCATATATCTATTTGAAAAATTAACACTAAGAACTTTTTTGAAAAAGCAAACTACTTCCTTGGAAGAAGCATTACTATTTCTAGTACTGAGACTGAAGAGACTAAGACAGGTGTTCAGAGAATGTCCTACAAGATGTGGTAAATGACAGTCCCAGTGATATACCTTTCAAAGCAACAACATAAGGATGTTCTGAGAATCCTCTTTAATACAGGATAGGGCACTAAATAAAATGCAATTCAATGCTCTCGGGCTTAATAATCCAATGATGTACTCTGGAGAAACGAACAGCCTGTGCATCTTTCAGGAGAACTTCCATGACTATTTTTTTCAGCCTTTTTCCCCCTTCTATCTCATATTATCAATATTTACAAATATAATGATGCTCACTGAGAAAACTAGAGACAAGTGAAAAGAGAAAATAAAAATCACCCATAAGTTTACCACCTAGAAATGATCACTGTTAGCTTTTGAAGTTGGAGATAACTGGTATTGGAAAATAGTTGTTTAAAAGAAATTCATTTAAAACAAGAGACATTTCATAGTAAATCGTGTGTTGGATGGGGAAGAAAAGGTCTGATAAGAATATTATCTTAAAAAATAAACCAAAAACTTATAAAGATTTATGCAGTTTATATTGCTTCTGCAAGTAGGAGTGAATCAAATTTCCATTTTGGAGATGTGTAATTTTATGAACATATTTGTTTAGTAACTTGATTAGACAATCTTCATTTCATCATTTGACCTTTACAGCACAATTCCATACAGAGCATTGCTGTTCATATATATATTTGAGTACTTTACTCATTTTTCCAACTGCCTAACTGTTGAATACTGAGTGACAGTGAGCTCAAGCTAGTATATCATGCAATGGAACACTATTCAGCCACAAAATGGACTGGAGTATTTATACATGCTACAACATGGGTGAACTTTGAAAACATGATGCTAAGTGATAGTTAATCACACAAAAAAACACATATTATACCATTCCATTTACATGAAATGTCCAGAATAGGCAAATCCATGGAGATAGAAAGTGGATTACTCAGAGGAGAGAAGAATGAAGAGTGACTGCTAATGGATACGGGACTTATTGAGGTGACAAAAACGTTCTGAAGTTAGTAGTGATTGTTGTACAACTCTGTGAATATCCTAAAACTACTGATAAGTACATTTTAAAAGGGCGAATCTTATAATACATGCTGTTGTTGCTGCTAAATTGCTTCAGTCGTGTCCGACCCTGTGCGACCCCATAGACAGCAGCCCACCAGGATACTCTGTCCCTGGGATTCTCCAGGCAAGAATACTGGAGTGGGTTGCCATTTCCTTCTCCAATGCATGAAAGTGAAGTCGCTCAGTCGTGTCCGACTCTTAGCGACCCCACGTTCTGCAGCCTACAGGCTCCTCCATCCATGGGATTTTCCAGGCAAGAGTACTGGACTACAGGCTCCTCCATCCATGGGATTTTCCAGGCAAGAGTACTGGAGTGGGGTGCCATTGCCTTCTCCTAAGTTGGCACAATAGTAATTATATAATCAGATCAGATCAGATAATAGCTATGAGTAATTTATATAATTATAGTATTATACTATCTAATACATTTTCCAAAAGACAGCATTTTTTATCTACATTAATACTTTGGTAGATATAATTTAATTTCAAATCATTATTATTATTTTTAAAAGGACAGATGTAGGTAAATGCTGAAGGATTATCCCAACTTTTATTAATGTGTCCTCACACTTCCTTGTACACTAACCATAGAAGTTGTCAATTAACTGAAAAAAGATAATGCATCCTTCCCCTCCTGGCCTCTCAAGGAATACTTGAATATTTTCTAAGTGCTTATTGTTAAGTCCCAAATGAGTAGAAAAATGAAATATTTTTTCTATCAATTGCCTTACAAATGGGTACAAATTTCTGCAGTTGCTTTTTGCTTTTTCATTTTTCTTAACACTTGGCTGCCACAAGCCAGTTCAATTAGTTTTAAGTTAGATTTATATCTGCTCAATAACTCACTTTATTTTTTAAAATATTTCTATTTATTTATTTGGCTTCCCTGGGTCTTAATTGTGGGATGTTCCCTGACCAGGAATGGAACCCAGAACCCCTGCCTTAGGAGCTCAGAGTCTTAGCCACTGGACTAGCAGGGAAGTCCCAATAATTCACTTTTTGAGAGATCAAAGTCACAAGCTAGTTCCAGGTCTATCTAGTTGTGGTTATTATTCAAATTAGTAGGAAAGGACTTAATAACAACAACAAAAAGAAAGAGAGAAAGCAAACTGTCAACAACAACAAAAAGAACTTAAAACCTGATCCTTTTTCTACCCGCAACATCCTATGAAAAGTTTTGACTGAACTCAAACTCTTCTCCATATAATGTCTGCTCAATGGTTATATTTATGCCTCTAAACTTTCATAGAATAAATGTAATCCTCTTTCCTCCTGATTGTGTTTCGAACATCTGGAGACAACTGTTACATTGTCTCAAGTTCTTTGCTCTTTTCCTGATTCCTGGAAAGTGCTTTCTCAAATCTTCATACATTGCTTCCTCCACATTTACAACTCAACTTAAATGTCACCTCTACAGAGATATCTTCCTTTGTGGCTTCCCTGGTGGTTTAGTTGGTAAACAGTCCACCGGCAATGTGAGAGACCTGGGTTCAATCCCTGGGTTGGGAAGATCCCCTGGAGGAGGAAATGGCAACCCACTCCAGTATTCCTGCCTGGAGAATTAAATGGACAGAGGAGCCTGGTGGGCTACAGTCCATGGAGTCACAAATAGTCAGACATGACTAAGTGACTAACTTTCTTTCATTCTTTCTTACAGAGATATCTTCCCTTGTCATTCTAAGATAACCCTTCTTAGTCATTTCATCAAGTCTTTTATCATCCTTATATCATTTATCACTTTCTTAACTTAGCCATTTGCGAACACTTTTACTGCCTGCCTCTTTCCCTCCTAAAATGTGAGTCTGGTAATCTGCCTCTCTTGTTCACACAGCTCCTAGTGGAATTGAGTGTTCAACAGGACCCAGCCATTCCATTCCTAGATATTGATCCAAACGAAATGAAAATATTTGTCCACACAGAAACGTGTAACATGAATATACATAGCAGCTTTTTCCATAATGGCCCCAGACTGGAAACATTACAAATGTCCACAATCAGATAAATAGATAAGCAAAATGAGGTACATCCATATGATGACATACCATTTAGTAATGAATTACAGATAGATGAAGCAAGATGTGCAAACCTCAAAATCTTCAGGCTGAGTGCAAGAATCCAGTCATAGGAGTCCTGCTCTTCTATTTCATTTCTATAAAATTCTAGAAAATAATAATTATAGTGACAGAAAGCAGAGACCTTACTTTGCCAACGAAGGTCCATCTAGTCAAAGCTATGGTTTTTCTAGTAGTCATGTATAGATGTGAGAGTTGGACTATAAAAAGAAAGCTGAGTGCCAAAGAACAGATGCTTCTGAGCTGTGGTGTTGGAAAACTCTTGAGAATCCCTCGGACAGCAAGGAGATCCAACCAGTCCATCCTAAAGGAAATCAGTCCTGAATATTCACTGGAAGGACTGATGCTGAAGCGGAAACTCCAACTTTGGCCACCTGATGTGAAAGTGAAAGTGAAGTCGCTCAGTTGTGTCCAACTCTTGGAGACCCCGTGGAAGGTGGCCTACTAGACTCCTCCGTCCATGGGATTTTCCAGGCAAGAATACTAGAGTGGGCTGCCATTTCCTTCTCCAGTGGATCTTCCCAACCCAGGGATCGAACCCGGGTCTCCTGCATTGCAGACAGACGCTTTACCGTCTGAGCCATCAGGGAAACCTGATGTGAAGGACTGACTAATTTGAAAAGACCCTGATACTGGGAAAGATTGAAGGCAGGAGAAAGGGACGACAGAGGATGAGATGGTTGAATGGCATCACTGACTCGATGGACATGAGTTCAAGCAGGCTTCAGGAGCTGGGGATGGACAAGGAAGCCTGGTGTACTGTAGTCTATAGGGTCGCAGAGTAGGACACAACTGAGCGACTCAACTGGACTGACTGACAGAAAGCAGATCAATGGTTGCCTGTGGCTTAAGGTAGAGGGAGAATGGACTACAGAGAAGCATAAGGGATTTTTTGGAGTAATGAAAATGTTCCCATCTTTATTGTGCTAGGGTTTTCATGGGTTTATACAAATGTCAAAACTTACCAAATCATACACTTTAAAGGGATATACTTTATTGTACAAAAATTATATTCCAATTAAGTTGATTAAAAAAAAATTGTTTAGTGACTGCCTTTTTTACCCCCTGGCAAATCTCCACCTGATCTGGCAAGGTTTAGAGATTTTTCATTGCTCTTCTCACCATCTTCTGAACACAGTCCAGGTAGCTCAAGTTCCTCCAAGGGTGTGCCCAGAATTGGAATTAATGCTGCAAATGTGGTTTGAGCAGATTAGAGTACAATGGGTCTCTGTTCTTCCACTTTTTATTACTGTATACTCGTATCAGGCTTTGCTGTTTTCAGACTTTCTTGTCTATTTCAGGTATTCTATTTCAGTCAACCTGAATGTTGTACTTCTGTCAGTGCAGCTTAAATTTCTATGGATCTTTCTGGAAGTCTGCTCACACTGATGACTGACATAGGATTTGTCCCCTGGGTCATTTCCCAACTGTAGAACCACATCTCTCTTATCCTAAAAATGTTCATATATATTTCCCCTCTAGGTACTGAACTTTTCATTTAACAAACTAAATTTGTCTTTTTGGCTTCAGGCCATATTCCAAGCCTGCCAAGAAATTTTACATTTATGTCTTCTAATAGTCCCACTGCTTTGGCATCCACAAATGTGCCCTGTCTTCATTCAAGTGGAAGATAAACTTAAGGAGCAAAAGTCAACAACAGAGCCCCGAGACTTGCCCACAAAGATTTCCTTTGTAGAGATCACAGATTATTCACCATTCATCAATAGTCTTTGGGTACTAGTCCTTCAAATTGCTCTGAATCGGCCTAAATGCTTTTTCAGTTATATCACATTTCAAAAAAAATTAATGACAGGAAAACACTTACAATTTGATACTGATTGTAAGAGCAGGGTACCTAGTAGTTAACCTTACTGCTACTGGCTCATAACTGAAGGGGGTATAAAGGGCTTCTAAAGGGCTTGACAATATTTCTATTTCTTTATCTGGATAATGGTTATAACAGTACATTCATTTTGTAAAAATTCACTGTATTTACTTATCTGAAAAATACCCCATTCCCATTTGTGGTATCAATGGGAAATTAATGTGGTATTAATTAAAAATTTTTAACTTTAAAAAGTTTTGCTTTTTTTAAAAAGCAGAACTCCAAATAATATAGTAAGATCATGTTCTTATTTTAAGAACCTGCATTTTTAAAGTGATAAGATGCAGCAAAATGTTAATAGTATTCTGGGTGGTGAGATTACATGACTTTTCTTCTCTGCAAGTTTCTCTTCAATAATCAGAAAAATGATGTTTCTTATAATCAAGAAAAAAAATAAAAGTTTTATTATGATTGATTTCTGGGCTTGTAGGAGCCTAGTTCTTCAACCAAGGATCAAACCCAGACCCCTGCAGTGGAGGCTTAGAATCCTAACCACTGGACCACCAGGGAATTCCCAAAATTATATTTTAAAGAAAATGCTTTCTAAATTGAAAACATATACAGTGTAAGGTATTGTTCTAGCATGATGCCTGAAACATAATGTTGCTGTTTAGTAAGTTATGTTCAACTCTTTTGCTACCCCACGGACTGTAGCCTGCCAGGTTCCTCTATCCATGGCATTTCCCAGACAAGAATACTAGAATGGGCTGCCATTTCCTTCTCCAGGGGATCTTTTGGATCCAGGGATCAAACCCTTGTCTCCTGTATTGGCAGGCAGGTTCTTTACCACTGAGCCACCAGAGAAGCCCCTGAAACATAATAATGCTTGATAAATGAGTGAATGACCACTTCTCTATCTACCAGGCAAGGACTCCTTTCAAAAAAGCAATGTCATCAGTTAACACTCTCAGCTCCCAGGGAATTCATGCTGGCTTCTAGCAATGACTACCTTTTTGTCTGATTAAGAGCTCACAAGCCACCTGTGTAATAATTCTTTCCCAAATGTTGCCAGGACCAAATCTGCCTTACTCTGCTTCCTCATAATCCCTTCAAGATTAGCTAATGGTCTTTTTCTGGGATCAAGACTCCTCCAGGTTCTTTCAATCAGCATGGTGCTTTCCATACTACATCTCATCCACCTTGAGGTGAGGACTATGGAGCCCCACTTTGCAACCTCGATGGCTCCGTTCCTCTCACTTCCTAAGCATGGAAATCACTTAAGAATTCTGCCAACTAGTACTGTACCACTTGCTTTATTGGGGCCTCTTTAAAATATTAGTTGTCTTTCTACTGCTATGAGCACAAAACAAAGCCTCATTTATTTTCTTTGCATTTCTTGAAAAACTAACACTTCTAACATTACTTAGGGAACCATACCACTAATTGGTATTGCCAATGGTTTTGACTGTCTTTAATTGGGTCCTTGTCTTTTTAAATCTTAGCTGAGGGCTCAGAGAGCATCAGGAGATGATGTCACTCTCTTTTAAGGCCACCACTCTTGTCCCTAACACTGCTCTACCTGCAGTGTTAGGCACTGCCTCCCACATATTCCACTCTTGAGGAGCTCCTTGCCATGTTAGCATTTTTTTTATGGATTTTTTCATCTTTTACTTATTTAATTTTTGGTTGCACTGGGTCTTCACTGGTGCACACATGCTTTCTCTAGTTGCAGTGAGTAGCGGCTACACTTCGTCAGGGTGCTCAGGCTTCTCATTTCGTTGGCTTCTCTGTTGCGGAGCAGGGGCTCTAGGCACATGGACTCAGTAGTTGTGGCTTGCAGGCTCTAGAGAGCAGGCTCAGAAGCTGTGGTGCATGGGCTTAATTGCTCTGCAGTACGTGGGATCTTCCCGGACCAGGGATTGGATTCATGTCCCCTACCTTAGCAGGTAGTTCTTACCCACTGTACCACCAGGGAAGTCCATGACTGATTTTTCAAAATTCAGCTTAATCTTTCCCCAAGGCCTCCCTATGCAGAGGAAGGTGCTGGGCATAAAACTCAAACTTGTGACTAGACTATGAGTCAAATGGATGGAAAGAGGCCTAAGGGGGCAGCAATGGATTCTCATGCTCTTTCCCCCAGTGCCGTAAACCCTAGGACTGCCTCTTAGTTCCAAGCCAGAGGCAATCAGATTGTCTTCTAAAGTGATGTCTCAATTCAGGTCTCTTTGCCACCTGCTTTGTCAGCTGACTCTGAGGAACTGGCCTCTAGCTAAGGGTTGATGTATGTGAATCTTCCAAGTCCATTTTAAATGCACCTACTAACACTAAACAGGTAGTGCTTTGTCCTCCAGAAACCTCTTTCTGAGCTTGCCTGCAGTGTTTCAGGACAGAGGGAATCCCTGAACACAGCCTCTGCTTAAGCTCAACTCTAGCTCTGGTTGCAGGTCCTTTCCCCTGATCTGGCATCCAGAGCCAGGGCCTCTGCAGCCCTGGGTTCCAGCTTAACGGGAAGGCATGCCTCATAGAGCCAACACTTGCCACTCTGCTTCTGTGAGCCTGTCTGAGCTTGAGGAATCAATTCCAATCCAGTAAAAGACTTAAAGCTCAGGGGCCTTGCTCCTTGCTTGGCAAAAGCCTTAACTGTTGAGTTCTAGAAGCTTTCCCATCACCACCACCCCTTTTTTGTTTTAATCTTCTTTAATACAGACTCCAGCTCCACTAACAAGCAGGGGTCTGTGGTGTCAGACCTTTCTTCCTGTGTTTAGAACCTACTTTCTGGTGCTCAGAGTGTGATAAGTCAGGGTGGGAGGTAAGAATGGATTGGGGGAGGAACAGAAGTTGTTTCAAGGAAGCACCAAATCAAGATAATTAAATATGCTGAAAGGCTCACCTTATGTTTATGCCTTATTCTACAACTTTTTCCCTAAGAATTTTGAACTTGAAAACGTGCAAAATGACTTCAAGCAAGGCAGTCAAAATTTTCAAACATGGTGTAATATGGTCCACTCTGGGTGGTATGGAAAAAAGTGTTATCTTTGCTGTTTTTAAACTTGAACCACTCAAGTTGTTGGTATGAGAGGAAAACAATATACATATAAAAGCAAGTCGACTTTCTTCTCACAGCTGGCATAAGCCTTGAGCCAACAAACCCAAGTTAACTTTTTGTTCAAAGCTTATTTTTTAGTAGGTTATGTATTTTTGTAAATATTTGGCTGTGCCAGAACTTTGTTGCAGCATGTGGGAACCAAGTTCCCCAGCCAGGGATCAAAGACAGGTCCCCTGCATCGGGAACCCATAGTCTTAGCCTCTGGATTACCAAGGAAGACCCAACAGAAGCATATTTAAATGGATGTGAATAATATTCTACACAAGTTCATAATGTGTAATGAATGTAATGTGTAATTTCACAATGAAATTGTGTATTCTATACAATTTCATAATTTCTAGTGTATATATATATATACTAGAATATATATATGTATATACACTAGAATATATCTGCCTTTCATGCAGTTATGAGATGTTTTGACGATTTCTATGATCCATTAAAAGTTCATTAGGATAATAATGAATACTGTGTATTTTTGTAGGCTCTTAATTTCATAATGGACAAAGTACTGATATTGAAATTTCATTAAAAAACAAACCATCTCTTCTTGGTCAAAAGCTAGTGGAGGTGATGGAATTCCAGTTGAGCTATTCCAAATCCTGAAAGATGATGCTGTGAAAGTGCTGCACTCAATATGCCAGCAAATTTGGAAAACTCAGCAGTGGCCACAGGACTGGAAAAGGTCAGTTTTCATCCTAATCCTAAAGAAAAGCAATGCCAAAGAATGCTCAAACTACCGCACAATTGCACTCATCTCACACGCTAGTAAAGTAATGCTCAAAATTCTCCAAGCCAGGCTTCAGCAATATGTGAACCGTGAACTTCCTGATGTTCAAGCTGGTTTTAGAAAAGGCAGAGAAACCAGAGACCAAATTGCCAACATCCGCTGGATCATGGAAAAAGCAAGAGAGTTCCAGAAAAACATCTATTTCTGCTTTATTGACTATGCCAAAGCCTTTGACTGTGTGGATCACAATAAACTGTGGAAAATTCTGAAACAGATGGAAATACCAGACCACCTGATCTGCCTCTTGAGAAATCTGTATGCAGGTCAGGAAGCAACAGTTAGAACTGGTCATGGAACAACAGACTGGTTCCAAATAGGAAAAGGAGTACGTCAAGGCTGTATATTGTCACCCTGTTTATTTAACTTATATGCAGAGTACATCATGAGAAATGCTGGACTGGAAAAAACACAAGCTGGAATCAAGATTGCTGGGAGAAATATCAATAACCTCAGATATGCAGATGACACCACCCTTATGGCAGAAAATGAAGAGGAACTCAAAAGCCTCTTGATGAAAGTTAAAGTGGAGAGTGAAAAGGTTGGCTTAAAGCTCAACATTCAGAAAACGAAGATCATGGCACCTGGTCCCATCACTTCATGGGAAATAGATGGGGAAACAGTGGAAACAGTGGCAGACTTTATTTTTCTGGGCTCCAAAATCACTGCAGATGGTGACTGCAGCCATGAAATTAAAAGACGCTTACTCCTTGGAAGGAAAGTTATGACCAACCTAGACAACATATTCAAAAGCAGAGACATTACTTTACCAACAAAGATTCGCCTAGTCAAGGCTATGGTTTTTCCTGTGGTCATGTATGGATGTGAGAGCTGGACTGTGAAGAAGGCTGAGCACCAAAGAATTGATGCTTTTGAACTGTGGTGTTGGAGAAGACTCTTGAGAGTCCCTTGGACTGTAAGGAGATCCAACCAGTCCATTCTGAAGGAGATCAGCCCTGGGATTTCTTTGGAAGGAATGATGCTAAAGCTGAAACTCCAGTATTTTGGCCACCTCATGCGAAGAGTTGACTCATTGGAAAAGACTGATGCTGGGAGGGATTGGGGGCAGGAGGAGAAGGGGACGACAGAGGATGAGATGGCTGGATGGCATCACTGACTCGATGGATGTGAGTCTGAGTGACCTCCGGGAGTTGGTGATGGACAGGGAGGCCTGGCATGCTGCGATTCATGGGGTCGCAGAGAGTCGGACACGACTGAGCGACTGATCTGATCTGTGATTTTAACTTCTTCCGTTTTAAAACTTCTGTGAATCCTTTTCTGGCCTCACCTTTGGGTGGGGGAGAGGAGAAATGGGTAAAAATATAAATGAAAGGAATAAGAGATCAGAAGAAGCTAGATAATTGAAAACTGACTTGGGCTAAGTTCACCTCCACCCGCTTCCTTTATTGATTTGGGTAATAACACCTCTACTTTGGATCATGTTCAATACCAAGAAAATAAATAGCATTTAAGTTATAAAAAGGAATCAAACTTCATGAAATTGTATATGCTGCTGTTGCTGCTAAGTCGCTTCAGTCATGTCCAACTCTGTGCGACCCCATAGACGGCAGCCCACGAGGCTCCCCCGTCCCTGGGATTCTCCAGGCAAGAACATTGGAGTAGGTTGCAAGGTATTAATGTTAATATTCTAGAAAATATACAAGTTTTGTATTAAAAAAATAATAATAATCTGCTTTTCTCATCTATCAAAAACCAAATTTAAGTAAAACTTAGGACAGGCAACTTACCACCTTTACTGAAATGGATACATATTCTCCAATTAATGTATGTTGTGTTGTAAAGTTCAAGGACAAACGGAAATTAAAATGCACTTCCCACAAAAACGATATAAATAGTGAATCAAGAGTTCCAGATAGTTGACAACAAAAAGTCTTTGAGTTAGATTTCAGTAATACTATGTAATATTCTCTTATGAAGAAGATTCAAAGACTAAAAAACTGCACAGGAAACAAAAGCTTGTACTGTTTGTTGCTGTTCAGAAGCTAAATTGTATCCAACTCTTTACAACCCCATGGACTGCAGCATGACAGGCTTCCCTGTCCTTCACTACCTCTGAAGGTTACTGATTACAACAACAAAACACTTTAAGACGTCACATCTGCAGAAAATGTGGTGATCTTTACATTGATTGGTTGAAATGCTGAGGTAGGTCTTCCTGATGGAGAGGGGTCAAGGTGTTATTGGACAGAAGGAACAAAACATGCCCACCAAACTGAGAAAATACCTTGAGACCAAAAAAATGAGGCAGGACACTTCATAAAACCAAGTGATCAGATTGTAGGGTAGTTTACTTAGAGGGTAGGATGGGATGGATGACATCCGGAAACATTCGCAGCTGCCACTGGAGATTTTTATAGTTAACCTAGGGTACAAGGGTACGTGCTCGGAAAACAGGAAGTGCGTTCCAAAGTCAAGATTTATGAACGGGTAACTAGTCTCTTGGGTACTGGGAATACGTCAGCCAAGGTCTTCATTATTGTTTGGAGCCTAACAATAATAAAGAGTGCAGAGGCCACCTGGACCTAATGATCACTAAACAGTATCTATTCACTACAAAGCCCTTGACAACAGAGATTTACTACACAGTACAGCCCTAGGTAGGGTCAGTTGAAGGACAGGAGGTGCTGATGGCATCAGTTATACTAACAGCCATTCAATATGGCAGAGGGTCCTTCTTCTAAGTGACTGGTGAAAAGGGCCCATTGCTTTGCTTCCTGAATCACCATCTTCATCAGTGTTAGTTGGACCTGTCAGGGGTCAAGCACTGGGCAAGGACTATATGCCTATCATTACTGATGCTCCTCCCTTTTTCTCCAACTATTGTCCATGTACTTGCAGATAGCAGGACATGAATCATTTTAATTTAACCCTCTCTCTCCATTTAGACATAACCTGCCTACTTCAGGTCTAGATCTCCTGGAGAAGGGAAAGGCTACTCACTCCAGTATTCTGACCTGGAGAATTCCATGGACTGTCGGACACAACTGAGTGACTTACACTTTCACTTTTCTTTTTTCAGGTCTAAAATTATGTAGTCTTGGTTAAATGTATAATCAAGGACTCCTCGATGGCGCAGTGGGTAAGAATCCACCTGCCAATGTAGGGGACACAGGTTTGATCCCTGGTCTGGGAAGATTCCACGCGCTTTGGAGCAACCAAGCTCACGTGCCACAACTATTAAGCCTGAGTGCTGCAACTACTGAAGTCTGTGTGCTTAGAACCTGTGTTCTGCAAGGAGAAGCCAAAAAAAGAAAAACAATGTATAATCAAGCAACAAGTGCACCTAAGTGATACTAACGCCCTCCTTTTTAAGAAGAGAGGATTATCCATCTGGAAAGGGATGGGGAGAGAGAAGGCTAAGGAATGGGTTTACAAAAGAGAAAGGATAAAGAAAGTAAAATTGAGATTCCAGCTTTTGCTTAGTGTCAGCAAACTCACATAAATGCATGCACACACAAAGACACGGAGGAGCTCCTTGACATGGAATTGAAAACAAAAGCATTTCTACTTCATAGAACACACCATGGTTTACGTATGTTTGTTCTTGTACAGCATAATTGGGTTGTGTAGAGGAGCCTCTTTGCCAGGGACTCAATCAAGAAAACTAAAATTTACATTTAGGGAAAACAAGTTTGCAATACTAGGAATAGGAAGTATAAAGCCTTTTGCCATTTTTCTAGGCACAGGGCCAGTCTTCAAGAAAATTTCAAAACAAGCTGTTTGGCTTTGACTTACTCCTACTCAGTATGTAAACACCCAGGGCCTTTGTGTGCCCTTTACCTAGGGCTACCTGGTACCCTCAAATGTCCTGTGCCTTAACTTACCATTCCCTCTTTTCTCACTTTGACCCTTAGCAAAACTTCTTTTCTCTCTGAGAAGATGGATAAGGCTCCATTTAGTAGCAGAATCTCTTGAAATTAAAATAATCAACATAAGGTAATATGTCAGGCAGTGGACATCTCAGAGATTTACGTTCTAAGACATAAAACTTAAACTCTCAAAATGAATCTCTGGTAGAATTTTAGGCAGAACAGGAAAGTCAGGTTGTAGGTATATGCTGGGAGATGGGGTCAAAGTTTCCAGGCAGCTCACACTGAGCATGTATACAGTTACTTTGGAACATTTATACTTTCCATGACTTCCTCCCTTTATCTAAGGCTTAACTCAAGATTCTCTAAAATACCACTGGTTGTTCTGGAGATCCTTCCTCACTTATCCACCCAATGAGACAGGGGACATTGTAGTGGGTGCGCAGAGGGTAATGTCACATCATAGAAAGAAAACAGCATAGCTGGGTATAATATCTCCAGTAAGAGTGTAACTTTCAACCTAATACTAGTATGTTACTGTTCATAATGTATATAATATATACAGTTTAGGTAAATTATCAAGTTACAAAAATATACAATAAAATCTTATAAGAAACTCTGAAACAATGGATGCTTCATAATTCTCTTAAGACTACAATAAAAATGCAGCTATTGGCTAAATTCCATCAATTCTTTTTAATTCTCTTTGATTTGTTGTCATCTTCTGCTTTCCTTTCTGCAGATCGCTTCTTCAGCCCCTTCATTTTCCTGGTTTGTAGTTTGCTTAGGTCTTGCTTTTGCATATGAATTCTTCCATAAGTTGTACCAAAAGTATCATGAGAGATATTTTTCTTCTTCTTTGGCTAATAAACAGTAATATATGAAAAAACAGTTGAGTCTACTATTATGAACTGATAAAAATCTAGTGTATAACAACTATCATTTAACAACTTCCATTAGTGAGCACCTTTCAATCATATGCAATCTATAGCCCTATAGGTCCTTTCTTCTCAAACTTAGGTATATGCAGATCACTTGGAGATCTTGTTAAAAATGCAAATTATAATTCAGTAGGACTAGGGTAGAATCTGAGATTCTGCATTTCTACAATTCCCAGGTAAATTATCAGATCACACTGAGAAGCAACCTAAGAGACTACTCTAATAATCATTGTCATGCACCGAGAGAAGTTCTTATGTTTAGCTTAAGGATTGTTACTTATCATTTCAAATCTTTACTGGCATTCCAGAGATGCCATTTATACTTGCTTTTGAAAACCATTCAAAAGTCAAAACACATTTTATGGAAGTATGGGTTATACATCTATGCTTGAAATTACATTTTCACAATGCCCAAAATGAGATTTATTTTTGCTGAAAACTGGCAGTCTTGGCTACCAGGAAGTGCTCGGCAACACTTGATGCTTGGTTTCTACAATTTTATTATCCTTTATGATTGGCTTATTTGCTTCTTCCTTCTTTCTTTGGCTCTGAAAGTCTAATTTTATCTATTATATTGATCTGTTTATATATGTCCTTTAATATAATATGTTACAAATCCTTCTGGGAAAGAAGAGAGGAATATACAAATAAACATGGCACCAATCTGCAAGTCATGTACCTTCAGGGCTTTGGGCATTTTCATAGATAATTTATAAAGGTCATCTGATGCCAGGTGTGTCCGCCTCAGAACCAAATCCAACGAGGGTCCCATCTCTTCCAATTCAATCCGTGGTGTTCTACAGCCAGATTTCTTCAACAGCAACCTTTATGAAACAGCAAAAAGAAATGTTGCTTTGACTTTGATAATCAAAGTCCCACTCCTCCGAATATTTTTGTTCTAGAGAATTATAGTTCCATAAAATAACAAAATGTTTGGAAAGTCTAATTTTAATACTTTATATACAGATAGTCCTCCTAAGAAGTGGAATCTTTTATTTGATTTCTTTATTTAAGGTTTATATAATTATATAAAAAATTTTAAGTGGATCTTTAAGACATTATATTTACATAGTTAACAAATTCTTATTTCTCTAAGACCCATTCAGAATCAACTTTTCTCCAAAGCACAGACACTGATCTCTATAGATTGGAATGAACGTAACAAAACCATGACTTTCTGGATACAATATGTATAAATAACCTTGGATCCGAAAGCATATGAGGAATACAGTGGGGGGAAGAAGGGAGATTCATTTAATCCTTTTCTTGGGGAGTGACATCGTAAGAACTGCTCAAAGACTTAAAGATTATTTGTGCTGAAAGACTCAAATTTGTTACAGTGACCATATCTCCACACAGAAAAGGGCTAAATAATAATGTTCAGAAAAGGTGAGCCTTTTCACATAAAAGCCAGAATGAGAAAGAAGTTAACAGGTGACACAGAGAAGAGAAAGAACAGAAGAGGAAAGCAGAGTAAGTAATACCCAGGAACAAGCAAATATCAGGAAGCAGGAGTGAAATGGGTAAAACCTTATTAAAAGTCCTGCGTCACATGAAGACAACCAACCAATACACTCCACTTACAGGAAGTGCTTTTACTGGCTTCTGGAAGAGTCACAGTGATGGGTACGCTGTATCAGACATGGTAGTTCACAATTAAACAAGGCAAAAAGGAAAAACGAAACAAGAAACCCCAGAGCCTAGGATATGTAAAGAGCAGAAATGTTAAACAAACAAAAACATACAAACATTAAAAGATAAAATAAATGTTACTATGGGGCTTGAAGGGGGCAAGCACAGGGAAAAAAAGAGCTTAAACCAGGGCCCTTAAGCCACTCTCCTCATGGGGGTTCTGGGAGAAGAGACCTGAGAGAAGGCCTGTCTCTAACCTGCTGTAGGGGAAAACATTTTTAGGAGCTGAAGATGGCTGACATCATGCCATTGTCCTTAATATTTCACTCAAAGCATACAGGGGCAGTGACCATGTGACTCTTTTATATCACAGGTTTTTATCTTTTATTCTGCAATCGCCTCTACATCTTTCATATCTCAAATAAACTGTATTTATCAGGCTGAACTCATCAAGACTAAATCTTGGGAATTCCCTGGTGGACCAGTGGTTAGCACTCCACACTTCCAATGCAGGGAGCATGAGTTCACTCTCTGGATGGGGAAGTAAGATCCCTGCATGCCAAGCGGAGCAGCCAACAACAAAAGAAATGAAAAAAAAAAAAAAAAGACTAAATCTTGATTAATATTTTGTGTTCAGTAGATTAACTTAAGAAATCAAAGAATCACATACATAAAATTTCAATGAAAAAAATTTCTGCCACTTAAAATGCTGCCGCTGCCGCTAAGTCGCTTCAGTCGTGTCCAACTCTGTGCGACCCCAGAGACGGCAGCCCACCAGGCTCCCCCGTCCCTGGGATTCTCCAGGCAAGAATACTGGAGTGGGTTGCCATTTCTTTCTCCAAAGCATGCATGCATGCTAAGTCACTTCAGTTGTGTCTGACTCTGTGCAACCCTATGGACAGCAGGCCACCAGGCTCCTCTGTCCACAGGATTCTCCAGGCAAGAAAAGTGGAGTGGGTTGCCATTTCCTTCTCCACTTAAAATGTTAATTTCAGGTAAATGGAAAACCTGTCAATCCAGAACAGTTTATGGCATGCCTGATGGAGTCAGACTACCCAAGGACCTTTTTATTTATGCAAGTGTCCTCCCAACAGAGTAATCTTTTGCACAGTATAGAAAGTTAATAAGATTGTTTCCATGTAACTACATATAACTATATATGTTGCTACTTACTGATGAATTAATTATAGTGCCATACTAGATAGTATGTGTGGATGATCTTAATCACTTCATTGAGTATGCTTATTATTCTATTTCTACTTGATAGAAATAGAAGGAAACTTACTCCAGCTTCCAGTTCTCTGCATATGGTTTCTCGTGATAGAGCTATCATCTTTTCTTTTTATTAACAGAATTTAATTATGAAATCTAGAATCTAAAATCATCAAATGTTAATCTTTAAAAAAAAAACACAGCCATCTATTTACACTTTCTCAGAGGAAATGTATTAAGAGAATTTATAAATGATTTTTGTGATCATACTAAGGAAAATACATGAAGACTCTATTAAATATCAACTCTTAAAAAATAAAATTAAAACCATTTCCTGTACCCTCAATGCCATCATAAACACTGCACTTCTTTTTATTTTTATTTTTTTGCAGGGGAAAATGGACAAAGGAAAGGATCAATGAGGGTGGGAGGGAAATGGGAAGGAAGAAGGGGAGTGATGGTGGGGAGGAGTATATGTAATTTCTTAACTAATGGCTTTCTGTTTTTAATCACAAAGAACATTTAAAAAAAATCATATTGAATTCATCTTATATTAGGAGGTTTGATCTGGAAATGAAAAGTTCAGGAAACGAAAAGTCCAGTTTGGGTGTCCTCATCTTAGGCACATCTTGGTATTTTGTATTGGTAGGTCTATCTTTACACCAATATATTATTTAGGACAGGATCACATTTGTCACTTCTTCCTCCCTAATACCCAAAGTGGTACCAGACCCATAAAATAGTCAATAAACATTTAGAGAATGAACAAATAAGTCTTTTTTTTTTTTAAACTCCCCTGAGTGAACTGAATTTTTTGGGGCTCATAAGTGAATATGTTTTCCTCTTTGTCTATTACAGCCAGACTGTATGAGTGAGGTATTAAAGTCTCCCACTATTATTGTGTTGTTGTATATTTCTTCTATCATACTAATTAGTGTTTGTCTTAGATATATCAATGCTCCAATGTTGGGTGCATATATAATTGTTATAACTTCTTTTTGGATTGTTCCTTTAAGTTGTTATGTGTAACCTTCATTGTCTCCTTTTCAGGACCTTTATTTTAAAGTCAATTTTATCTGATATGAGTATTGCTACTCCTATTTTCTTTTGGTCTGTATTTGCATAGAAAATCATTTTCCAGCCCTTCATTTTCAGTCAGTATATATCCCCTATTTTAAGATGGTTCTCTTGTAGACAATATATATAGGGGTCTAGTTTTTGTATCCATTCGATCCGTTTTAGTCTTTTGGTTGTCTCTTGTAGACAAGTTATGTAGGGGTCTTATTTTTGTATCAATTTGGCCAGTCTTTGTCTGTTGATTAGGGCATTCAGCCCATTAACGTTTAAAGTAATTATTGATAAGTAAAATTTACTTTATTGTTTTGGGTTTGAATTTATACACCCTTTTAGTGACTCCTATCTAGAGAATGTCCTTTAGTTTTTGTTGAAGAAATGGTTTAGTGGTGCTAAATTCTCTCAACTTTTGCTTATCTGTGAAGCTTTTGATTTCGCCTTCATATGTGAATGAGATCCTTGCTGGAAACAATAATCTGGGCTGTAGGTTATTTTCTTTCATCACTTTAATTATGTCTTGCCATTCCCTCCTGGCTTGGAGAGTTTCTATTGAAAGATCAGCTGTTACCCTTATGGAAATTCCCCTGTGAGTTATTTGATGTTTTTCCCTTGCTGCTTTTAATATTTGTTCTTTATATTTAATCTTTGTTAATTTGTGTCTTGGGGTGTTTCGCCTTGGGTTTATCCTGTTAGGGACTCTCTGGATTTCTTGAACTTGAGTGGTTATTTCCTTCTCCATTTTAGGGAAGTTTTCAACGATTATCTCCTCAAGTATTTTCTCATGGTCTTTCTTTTTATCTTCTTCTTCTGGAACTCCTATGATTTGAATGTTGTAGCGTTTAATGTTATCCTGGAGGTCTCTGAGATTGTCCTCATTTCTTTTGATGCGGTTTTCTTTTTTCTCCTCTGATTCATTTATTTCTAGGATTCTATCTTCTAATTCACTAATCCTATCTTCTGCCTCTGTTATTCTACTATTTGTTGCCTCCAGGGTGTTTTGGATCTCATTTATTGCATTATTCATTATGTGTTGACTCTTTTTTATTTCTTCTAGGTCCTTGTTAAACCTTTCTTGCATCTTCTCAATCCTTGTCTCCAGATTATTTAACTGTGATTCCATTTTGATTTCAAGATTTTGGATTAATTTCACTATCATTATTTGGAATTCTTTATCAGGTAGATTCCCTATCTCTTCCTCTTTGGTTTGATTTGGTGGGCATTTATCCTGTTCCTTTACCTGCTGGGTATTCCTCTGTCTCTTCATCTTGTTAAAATTGCCAAGTTTAGAGTGTCCTTACTATATTCTGGTAGTTTGTTAAATTCTCTTTATTGAGGCGGTTTACTGGTCTTTTCAATATCTGATCTCTGCCCTGTTACAGAGGGGGTGGAGATGAACACCCAAATCTAAGCTGGCCAGGTTCAGGCACTCGGGTAGTCCTCAGAAGCACAGACTCGATTGAGTCTGCGTTTTGTGCCCTTCCCAGGTCCGAGTAGCGCAGGTGATGAAGTGTTTAGCGCCTATAGCTGCTGTGACTTATCGCCTCCCCGCCGCTCAGTTTTCTGGGTATACAACCCGCGCACCTTCTCAGGCGGATGTTGACCGTCCTGAGCCCCAAGAAGCGTTAATTAGCACAGAAACATGCTTACAGTTTTGTAAATAATGTCTCTCTGGGGCCATGATTGCCCACTTCCGGCTCTGGCTGCCTGTCACCGGAGTGGGATGGTCTGCAGCTGGCTATCTCTGTGAAGTCCTTTGTTCCATATGTAGTCCTGGTGGTGTCTTAGGTTAGGGCTGGCTTTTGACATAGTAGATATCCAACAGTCTGGTTATTTCACTCAGGTAGCACTTGGGATAGCCAGGCCAAATCCTTACTCAAAGCAATGCAGGCCGCTCTGATCCTCCTAGCCCAGCCCCCGCTTGCTAATAGCAAATGCTGGTGTCCACGCAGCTTCTCCGCAAAAGGAGTTACCACAGGGCTCGTAATCTCCTTTTGAAGACAGTGAATTGTCTTTCTAAGTGCCTGATGTCCTCTGCCGGCATTCAAAAGTTGTTTTGTAGAATTTACTCAGCGTTCAAATGTTCTTTTACAGAATTTGTGGAGGAGAAAGTATTCGCCCCGTCCTACTCGTCCGCCATCTTAGCTCCTCCCTGCTGCACTTCTTTTTAAAGTGGACATTTTGATTCCAAGCTTTTGTATTTCCAGTCAAATACCTACTACCTCCCAGAATATTTACACTCCATGTAAATCTCCATCTCAGATCCTAACCTCAAGCTCTGTTTTTTGTTTCTCTATAAGCTCTAAATCAAATGTGACATTCAGTTCTGGGAGACTACATGGTACACGATGCAGGGACACAAAGACAAACAGAACCCAGTTCCTTCCCTCTCAGATGGGTTTAGGCTATTAGACATGTTAATCAGTAATTTCTATATATATTTATGCATGATTTGCCTATTTCTTGAGAAAGACTGGCATTACCCTCTTGTTTAAATTGTAATTTCCTTATTTTCCTCCCTTTCACATCCCTCTCTTCTGTTGACATTCTGTTTTCAGTACTTAAACTCCCTGCCCAGAATGTTGTTTGCTTTTTAAGGTATGCTAATACTTCCTGTTCTGCATATTTCTCCCCATAAAACCTACCCGATGCCATGGCAAAGGCATACATGGCAGTTATTAAAGATCTTCTGTTTCATACTAATAGTTCTGGCCCTATAGTGAACAAAATTTTCCAAGGAATTAATTATTATAGGATATACAGGAAGATGCCAGTAACACTATGATTTATTTCCCCAAAATGTCAGGTCAAAATTTCTATTAAAGTAATTTCATACTCACAGTTCTTTTCATCCAAAAAGCACAAAACCATTTTATAATCCTTACTCATCTTCACAAATTAATAAGTGTCAATATTAACTATTGGGGCTCCCCCTATGGTACAGTGGTAAAAAATCCTCCTGCTAACACAGGAGACTCAGGTTTGATCCCAGGGTCGGGAAGTCCCCTGGGGTAGGAAATGGCAACCCATTATAGTATTCCTATCTGGAAAATTCCATGGACAGAGGAGCCTGGCGAGCTACAGTCAATGGGGTCGCAGAGTGGGATACGACCGAGTGACTACGTACACACATTAACTATCACCTTAACTTGGCCTAAGGGCTGGCTGGAAAAGGGCAGGACACCCAGGAGCAGCCTGTGAGAATCCTGAGAAGCCACACGAGGACAGAAACTCTTTTCCGGCACATTGCTACCTCTGTCTGCACCTCTCTCCCTCTGAAAAAAGGAGAATTATCCATCTCAGAGGTACCTCAGAATTACCTAAATGGTTTCACTACACTTTGCAAAGAAAAAACAGAAGCCCTGAGAGGTCACCTGACCATGTTCCGTGGTGAAGCCTGGCACAGAGCCAGGTCACTAGGCTCAGAGTTGATGCTCATTCGTCCTCCAGGCACCACCTCTTCCTCTCCTAAGAAGAGCACAGCCCTAGGAGGCTAAGCTAATCCACACTGAGGGATTCTCCCACTAGCAGCTTGCTCTCAATCACACTGTCCATTTTCTATTTCAAGTCAATAGCTAACAGGTATTAGGGGATATAGATATGAAAAACTGGGATTAAAATTTTACAGCAGGGTTTCTAATTTTTAAAATTCAAATCTTTTTTTTTAAATGGGAGATGTCATACTAACAGTGATTTCAACAATAATAATATACTTCTTAAAGGAAGTGGATGGATGGTTATTTATAGTTACACTGTCAATTTATCCTTGTTCTTAAGTCTGATTTGCTAATTTTCTGTCCATTTTGCTTTGTTTTCTTTATATTTCTTTTTTCTTTCTTTCTTTTTTTTTTTTTTTTTACAAATTAATCTTTCCTTTCACTAAACACAATTAAAAAAAAAAAAAAGACTTTTGGTTGTGCCATGCAGCATGTGAGACCTTATTTCCCCAACCAGGGCTTGAACCTACATACTCAGCATTGGAAGCATAGAGTCTTAACCACTGAGCCGCCAGGAAAATCTCACTAAAATTAAGTTCTGACATAAGAGAATACTTTCTTTGAAAATGTTCACCATGAAAGAGTGTTAGATTATTGTTACTATCCATTTCTCTTTCTCAAAGATTTTTATCTTTACATTTTAGTTCTACTGGATCCCCAGGGTCTCCCTGTTTAACATAAGTTTTCAAAAAGATTTTATGTTAGTGATTTTTCATCTTTTATTTCTTGCTCTATAAATAGGACTCACCTATTTTATATACATTCTTTTTTCTTAATATATGAAAGTGCAGTCTCTCAGTCATGTCCAACTCTTTGCGACCCCATGGGCTGTAGCCTACAGGCTCCTCCGTCCATGGGATTTTCCAGGCAAGAATACTGGAGTGGGTTGCCATTTCCTTCTCCAGGAGATCTTCCCGACCCAGGGACTGAACCCGGGCCTCCCACACTGTAGGCAGACGCTTTACCATCTGAGCCACCAGGGAAATATATATATATATATAATTGAAGTATAGTTGACTTATACTGTTTCAGGTACACAGCAAGGTGATTCAGTTATACATATACACATATATTATCTTTGAAATTATTTTCTATTATAGGTTATCACGAGATATTGACTATAGTTTTCTGTGCTATACAGTAAACCTTCATTGCTTGTTGCATATCTATTCTTTTTACTCAAAATCTAGCATTCCATTTACACTAGAATAAGTGGAGTCAAAATATCATAAATAGTTTAGTTAGGCTTTTAGTTCTTAAAAGTCCCAAAACCAAGTTTGGAAGTTCAAACAACAGACTACAAGGGCTTTCAATCTCAACTAATTATTAGGAAAAAAAACAGAAATAGGGGTATCATTCATGGGGTAAAAAGAACTGAATCTCTCTGACTCCATACACACTTGAGAAAAAGATGGAGATTACTGACCAAAAAGAAAACCAGGTTAACATTTAGTTCATTTAGATGTTCACTGGACACAAGCTGATCAATCACGTATTCCATTATGACAAAAACAAAATTAAAACCATGGATGAAATGCTGAAGTCCACAGATAGTTGCACAAATAGCACACTTGCACAGAAGACACCGCCAAGCCCGGGCTGTCAGCACTCAGGCTGCACTGCCACTGCTACTGCTGCTGCTAAGTCACTTCAGTCGTGTCCGACTCTGTGTGACCCCATAGACGGCAGCCCACCAGGCTCCCCTGTCCCTGGGATTCTCCAGGCAAGAACACTGGAGTGGGTTGCCATTTCCTTCTCCAATGCATGAAAGTGAAAAGTGAAAGTGAAGTCGCTCGGTCGTGTCCGACTCTTAGCGACCCCACGGACTGGAGCCTAACAGGCTCCTCCGTCCATGGGATTTTCCAGGCAAAAGTACTGGGGTGGGGTGCCATTGCCTTCCCCGTGCACTGCCACGGCACAGTGTAAAACAGACAACAGTCTGATGTCAGTGTACAGGCAGTCTGTGGGAGTCAATGTATTCTTCAGCAAAGTGTGGGCTCCACCATCAGCACTAGAACTTTATTTTAAATACGGTGGGGGAAAAAGCCATGCTTATCTCAAAAGGCTCAGTTGTAATATGTCATTAGATTTTTTAATGAAAACAAAATCAGCTTGTTCGGATTTATATTTATATTGTGTTGCGGGTAAGGTAGAAGGCCTGGGGTGGAGAATGAAGGTAAAATGAATCTAGTCATTAAATGTTCTTATTTCCATCAGACTCCATTTTTTAGACTCAGCGTTTTGAGATTTGCTTAACTAGCTTAAGACTTGTAGCTTGGTGCTCTAAGTCCAGTCAAGAAAAATAAGGAAATACTGCATAAAAGTAGGGCAAGTCAAGACTGAATACATGTTTTGAGCTCAGACAAAGTGTCTGAGGCTCCAGAGTCCTGGAAAAGCAGGGTTTCCGAGAGGAAGAAGTTCGCAGGGGAGTGACAGACCTGAGGATCAGCACAGAATTTGTCACTGCTATTTTGCAAACTCTCCAAATTTGCAAACTCTCCAAACTTCTGGTCAGACACCAATTCTCAGTTTGAGCTCTATTAAATAGTCACACTAAAATGCTAACCTTGATGATTAATAAAACCATGTAAATGCACTTACTTATAGCTTCGAAAGTAAATCTTCCCATTCAGTGCAGTGAAGTGTAGAACATACTCTAAACCAGCCAGGCGGATATTTGATACCGTGGGGCCTCTGAAGAAATCTAAAAGCACACATTAGGTCATTAAAAAAAATTTTTTTTAAGACCAACATACCTTTAAAATTCAGTTACAAATTAGCTGCATTCTAAATAAATGGAACTCTTTAATGTCTTATCTAAAACAGGTAAGTAGCACAAAACTGATCCCTGAAAAATGTGATGGTCCCATCCTTCTATCATTTAATCTCATGACTATATTTCTGTGATTAGTTCACTGAGCCATGTATTAGGTCGGTACCAAAGTAACTGCAGTTTTTGCATTGTTGAAACTTGGTGTTTGATATTAGAATACATTCTAAATAAACGTGGTTATACTATATATCATTTTAATGTGAATTTCCTGCTTTATGGTTTTCTGCTTATGATTTATTATTGCTTTTATTTTATATTTATCCTAGACTATGGAGATGATGGTAGACAAAAAGCAAATTTGAGGGATTTTTTTATTCGAGTTCAAAAGGGGTCATAAAGCAGCGGAGACAGCTCACAACATCAACAATGTATTTGGCCCAGGAACTGCTAACCAACATACAATGCAGTGGTGGTTCAAGAAGTTTTGCAAAGGAGAATAACCTTGAAGGTGAGGAGCATAGTGGTCGGCCATCGCAAGTTGACAACGACCAGTTGAGAGCATCATTGAAGCTGATCCTATTACAACTATACGAGAAGTTGCCAAAAAACTCAACATCAACCATTCTATGGTCATTCAGCATTTGGAGCAAATTGGAAAGGTGAAAAAGCTCTGTAAGTGTGTGCCTTGTGAACTGACCGGAAATCAAAAAAATTGTCATTTTGAAGTGTCATTTTCTCTTACTCTATGCAACAATTGAAACATTTCTCAATCGGATTGTGACCTGCAAAAAAAGTGGACTTTACATGACAATTGGTGACGACCAGCTCAACGGTTGGACAAGAAACTCTAAAGCACTTCCCAAAGCCAAACTGGCACCAAAAAAAGGTCACGGTCACTGGTGCTGCCAGTCTGCTCCACTACAGCTTTTCTGAGTTCTGGTGAAACCATTACATCTGAGAAGTATGTCAGCAGATCAATGAGGTACACTGAAAACTGCAATGCCTGCAGCTGGCATGGGTCAACAGAAAGGGCCCAATTCTTCTGCAGACAACGCCTAACTACAGGTCGCCAGTCAATGTTTCAAAAGTTGCACAAACTACGCTACAAAGTTCTGCCTCATCCAACATATTCATGACCTCTCGCCAACCGAATACTACTTCTTCAAGCATCTTGACAACTTTTTGCAGGCAAAATGCTTCCACAACCAGCAGAACAAAGCAAAAAATGCTTTCCAAGAAGTTCATTGACTCCCAAAGCACAGATTTTTATGCTACAAAAATAAACAAACTTATTTTTTGATAGCAAAAATGTATTGATTGTAATGGTTCTTACTTTGATTAATAAAGATGTGTTTGAGCTACTTATAATGATTTAAAATTCACGGTCTGAAACCACAATTTTGTACCAACTTAATAATTTTTCAGTTTTGAAGTTCTTCTAAACCAATGCTCAGCACAAGAGTATATCATGTTTACTGTGATTATTAATTTTTTAGAAAATGTAAAACAAGATATAAAATTTTAATCTAAGATAGATAGGTTAATATAGCAAAGGTCTATAAATATGGCTGTTTAAACTTTGACTATTAAATTGAACTAGTGTTTTTTATATGGTGGAGGCCACCAAGAAAACATCAACAAAGAATCTCAACTATATGAGCAAAGAAAAGCAACCTAAAGCGTTCAAGACAGAAAAGAACCACCAAGATAAGGGAGTAGGTTGTTTTCTCAGAGTGGTAGTAACACCCAAGTGGCACATGAGACAATTTTAAACGATATACAGGCAGATATAATCTATAATGCATTATTTATGTTATTATATACCATTTTACATATAGAGTATGAACATACAATTTCTTTTTAAAAAGAAATCAATATAAAAACAAATCTCCAGTGAACAACACTATGGATACTACATGGACATGGCTAAAGTTATAAAGATGACACACGAATGAAAAAAGTTTGGAAAATACATTAGTGAAGTTTGGTCACCTCATTCTACGCATAAGACCAAACCTGAAGGAAGCTAAATGGAAACACGAATAACATTAAGCTGAGACAAAGTTATGCATAAAAAGTCATCCAACTTAGTTACTTAGGAAGAGCTGCCACAAGACAGATGATGTCATGAATAGGAAATATCTCATATTCTGTCCCAATTACAGCTACCCAGCACTTTTCTTCCATCTTCCCATTAGCTCATAAGATGGGAATAATCTCCATATGCATGGACATATATATCTTTTGTAGTTTGCCTTTTCCTTCTTATGGATAACTAAGAGAAAATCAAATTGCTAATGTATATAAAACAGACATAAGCATGCCAGCACACGCACATAACACCTTTCCTTACTACCCCAAACAAATACTCCTCAGGGATACTTTTATAAACTAAATATACTTTTTAAATTCTGATCTAAAATTTGATCAGAATAATGACAAACTTTCTCATAATTTTACCAAACCCCAACTCTTTCAGTGGCCAAGTTAATAAAGCCCCACTCACTGTTGTGGCAGCATTACTGAAGTCAGAGTCATTCTGGAGAACAAGATATGGAAATGCCAGTCTCCCCTGAAACAGCTTTTCCAATGCAAACCATATAGGCATGTGTTTATCCATAAGATTTTAAGAAAGAAAGAAAAAAATGAAATGAGGTAGCAAGTTTTAAGAACATTACCCTTAGCTCACACCATACACAAAAATTAACTCAAAATGGATCATAACTCTAAATGTAAGATATGACTTCAACAATATATATAAATTATTACAAATTACATATACGCACATTATATGAAAAAAGTCTTTTCAACCTTGAGACAAGCAAAGGTTTCTTAAACAAAACACTGCATAAACATACCATTAAAGGAAAAAATGGATAAAGTAGATTTCACAAAAATTTAAAACTTCTGCTCTTTAAAAGAAATCACTGTTTGCAGATGACAGGATACTATACAAAGAAAATCATAAAGATGCCACCAAATTTCTACTAGAGCTTATCAATGAATATACAGAGAAATCTGCTGCATTTCTATACACTTAACAGCACACTAGCGGAGAAATTAAGGAAACAATCCTATTAACAATCATGTCAAAAAGAAATACCTAGGAAAAAACCTACTTAGGAAGGTAAAAGACCTATACTTGGAAAACTGTAAGACAACGGATGAAAGAAACTCAAGAGGACACAAACACATGGAAAGACACAGTGTTCATGAACTGGAAGAATTACGTTAAAATGACCATAATACCCTATAGATTCCAATGCAATTGGATTCCTATAAATTACCAATGGCACAGAACTAAAACAAACAATTTTTAAATGTGTATGGAAACACAAAAGACACAAATAGTCAAACAGTTTTTCATGTCCGGTTTTAACTGTTGCTTCTTGACATGCATACAGGTTTCTCAGGAGACCAATAAGGTGGTTTGGTAGTCCCATTTCTTTTAAGAATTTTCCACAGTGTGTTGTGATCCACACAGTCAAAGGCTTTCACCATAGTCAATGAAGCAGATGTTTTTCTGGAATTCCCTTGCTTTCTCTATGGTCCAACAAATGTTGGCAATTTGATCTCTGCCTTTTCTAAACCCAGCATGTAGATCTGGAAGTTCTCAGTTCATGTACTGCTGAAGCCTACCTAGCTTCAAGGATTTTGAGCATAACCTTGCTAGGATGTGAAATGAGCACAACTGTACGGTAGTTTGAAAAATCTGAGAGTGGAATGAAAGCGGACCTCTTCCAGTCCCATAGCCCCTGCTGAGTTTCCTAAGGTGAAAGAAGGTGTTACTCACTCAGTCGCGTCCGACTCTTTGTGACCACATGTACAGGAGCCCACCAGGCTCCTTTGTCCATGGGATTCCCCAGTCAAGAATACTGGAGTGGGTTGCCACTTCCTTCTCCAGGGATCAAACCCAGGTCTCCTACATTGTGGGCAAATTCTTTACCATCTGAGCCACCAATTTGTCTTCTAACACCTTTGTTCTGTTTAACCAGGATAAAAACTTGGTTAAACAGAAGTAAGGGGGTAGAAGACAAATCAGTTAAGAGTCAGAAGGAAAGCCCCAGTTTGAAAATTTTTTCAAAAGATCAATTCTAAGCAACAGTAACACCTTAAGTGTGACTGTGTCCGTGAGTAAAAACATTGGAAAAGGGCACAGTAGGTTGACCACAGTGTTGATGAGAAATACCAGGAGATTTGCAGTCAGAGATCAAATCATATCCTGTTTCTGCCACTTACTACCTCTTCACTCTGGACAAAAGTAAACTGGTCTCAATTTCTTCATCCACATGGGAATAATACTACCATAATGAATCAAGTGTTTGCTTAATTTCTAGTGTGGTTACATTTGGAAATGAGGCCTCTATGGAAATAAATCAGGTGAAATGAGGTATGTCATAAGGATGGGGTCTGATCCCATAGGATTAGTGTTTTGAAAAGAGGAGACATTAGAAAACTTCAACCTCTCTTTCCTCTTCTCCCTCCTTCCCTTGCTCCCCAAGGAAAAGCCTTGTGAGCACATAGCAAAAAGCCAGCAAGAGAGTCCTCAGCAGAAACCTAGACTCTTAGAACTGTGAGAAAATAAATTTCTATTGTTTATAAGCTACCCAGTCAGTCTATGGTATTTTGTTATGGCAGCCTGAGCAGACTCATAGAACTACCTTTGTAAAAGCTGTAGAAAGGATTACATTTAATAAACTATCTGACCTAATCTATGGTAGTTATTTTCATTATTATATATATATTAAAGTAGAATAAGAATTAGGAAATGAGAAAGGTTAAAATAAATAAAACAACAATCATAGATGTAGATATGGCCACTAACACAGACAAAGGCAAAGAAGAAAAGAAGTAACTGAGGTAATTAGATTTACAATAGACTTTGCTGCTGCTGCTTCAGTCGTGTCTGACTCTGTGCGACCCCAGAGACGGCAGCCCACCAGGCTCCCCCATCCCTGGGATTCTCCAGGCAAGAACTGGAGTGGGTTGCCATTTCCTTCTCCAATGCATGAAAGTGAAAAGTGAAAGTGAAGTCGCTCAGTCGTGTCTGATCCTCAGCGACCCCATGGACTGCAGCCCACCAGGCTCCTCCATCCATGAGATTTTCCAGGCAAGAGTACTGGAGTGGGGTGCCACTGACTTCTCCGATGATAGACTTTAAAGGAACACTAATTAAAACTAACCTATTACTTGATTCATTATCATCTTTACATACAAGAAGTTGTTTACCTTCTTGTTTTAGTCACTAAGTCATATCTGACTCTTTCACGACCCCAGGGATTGTAGCCCACCAGGCTCCTCTGTCCATGGGATTTCCCAGGCAAGAATACTAGAGTGGGTTGCCATTCCCTTCTCCAAGGGATCTCTGCACCCAGGAATGGAACCCACATCTCCTGCTTGGCAGGTGGATTCTTTACCACCAAGCCACTTGGGAAGCCCCATATAAGGAGTAGTCACACTTAAAAGTAACCATAAAAATAAGGATGGACTGGGAGTTCCCTGATAGTCTAGTGGTTAGGATTAGGCACTTTAACTGCCGTGGCCTGGGTTCCGCCCCTGGTTGGGAAACTAAGATCCCACAAGCCACAGAGTGTAACCAAAATTTAAAAAAAAACCAGGATGGACTAAATAGAAAAGCAGGACCCACTAAGATTAACTACAAATCTATATAATATTTAGGGCTTCCCTTGTGGCTCAGCTGGTAAAGAATCCGCCTACAATGTGGGAGAACTGGGTTTGATCCCTGGGTTGGGAAGGTCCCCTGGAGAAGGGAAAGGCTCCCCACTTCAATATTCTGGCCTGGAGAATTCCATGGACTATATAGTCCATGGGGTCACAAAGAGTCGAACTCGACTAAGCAATTTTCACTCACTCACACTTATATAATATTTAAGGAAGCAAAAGAGAAGCAAAATTCAGAATGAGCAAAAATAGATACCTGGCATGAAAATACTGAAGTTAACTTTCCTTTCTGGCCAATTACAAACAAAAACACAACTTCCTAACACGAGAAAAGCCCCTGATAAATTCTCTTTACCAATTGCTCTATATTTGAACACACAACACCAACCAAGTTGCAAATCTGCAACTTTCTTACTTCCTATTTATATTAAAAACTCAACTCTAAGTGCCGGACAATCTTACTATCCCTCTACCTGTACTTCTTCTTTCCCTATGCCTTTGTGGTTTTCACTCTCTACTGCTCATCACTGCACTATGTGGTTATTCCTGCCATCTAGTGGAAGCACAAAATAATAAGATAACCATTTAAACAAAAGCAACAAAGCTCTGTTTCTGACAAATCATAAGTACTTCCCTCATTAATAGTAATTAAACATAAGAACAAGGAGAGAAAAGCTGGAAATCTGGGTGAATGCAATACAAGTACTAGAAATGTTGGCTAAAAAAAAAAAAAAAAGTCCCCTGATGTTCCCAAATATGTAATATTCAAAGAAATATTGGTCCTTGTCTTCCATGTATGGATTTTTTTTTTTTTTTTGTAAGCCATGGAAAACAGAGCTAAGAACCTAAAGTAAAGACTGCAAAGAAATTATTTACCATGGGCCGTATGAAGAGCAGAAGCAGAAAGCACAAGCTTTGGGTTTTGATTCTGCCTCACCTACTTAATAACACTTAACCTCTCTGAGCCTCCATCTTCCCATTTGTATATTTGAAATATTACCAAATTCAAGAGCTTTAGTAAGGATTAAGAAGGTAATAGAAATACTTAGTTTTTCAAAAATAGTCATTATTAATAAGAGAAATGAGAAGTCCTGAAAACTGTATTCCCAACAGGACCATAATTCCAATGAAGTAACATGAAAGCAATGTGTCCGCCCACAAACCTTCTTCGGTTGGCTCAGATTTGTAAAGAGCATATATTTAATTTATTTATAAAATATATCCGAGCAACTTTTCAAAGTGATCTAGGGCAAAGTATGTAAAAACCTAAAAGAAGGGCAACCAAAAAAGTTAAGGCATAGCTTGTAACAATGATGCAAGAAAAGCTCAAATTAAACACATGATTTAAACTTAAGAAAATTCCACTGAGTATCAAAAGGGTTAGTATCTCTAGGAATAAACTAAATTACTTTTCAGAGTTAGAATACAGCTGTGGAGATGTGATCACAGAGTATTAAGTATTAGTAACCTTTAAGAAATCATAGAGAGCTTTCTGCCCGTGAACTCCTCCAAGAAAGCATCGTTGAAGTCTTCCCCGCCTCCACTGCCGTCATGTCTAAATCAGAGTCTCCCAAAGAGCCCGAACAGCTGCGGAAGCTCTTCATCGGAGGATTGAGCTTTGAAACAACCGATGAGAGTCTGAGGAGCCATTGTGAGCAATGGGGAAGGCTCACAGACTGTGTGGTAATGAGGGATCCAGACACCAAGTGCTCCAGAGGCTTTGGGTTTGTCACGTACGCCACGGTGGAGGAGGTGGATGCGGCCATGAATGCAAGGCCACACAAGGTGGACGGAAGAGTTGTGGAACCAAAGAGGGCTGTCTCAAGAGGAGATTCTCACGGACCTGGTGCTCACTTAACTGTGAAAAAGATTTTTGTTGGTGGCATTAAAGAAGACACTGAAGAATATCACCTGAGAGATTATTTTGAACAGTATGGGAAAATTGAAGTAACTGAAATCATGACTGACTGAGGCAGTGGCAAAAAGAGAGGCTTTGCTTTTGTAACCTTTGATGACTATGACTCCGTAGACAAGATTGTCATTCAGAAATACCACACTGTGAATGGCCCCAACTGTGAAGTGAGAAAAGCCCTGTCTAAGCAAGAGATAGCTAGTGCTTCATCCAGCCAGAGAGGTCGAAGTGGTTCTGGAAACTTTGGTGGTGGTCGTGGAGGTGGTTTTGGTGGGAATGACAACTTTGGGGGTGGAGGAAACTTCAGTGCTCGAGGTGGCTTTGGTGGCAGCCGTGGTGGTGGCAGATATGGTGGCAGTGGGGATGGATATAACGGATTTGGTAATGATGGAAGCAATTTTGGAGGTGGCGGAAGCTACAATGATTTTGGCAGTTACAACAATCAATCTTCAAATTTTGGACCCATGAAAGGAGGAAACTTAGGAGGCAGAAGTTCTGGCCCCTGTGGTGGTGGAGGCCAATACTTTGCCAAACCACGAAACCAAGGTGGCCGTGGTGGCTCCAGCAGCAGCAGCAGCTATGGCAGTGGCAGAAGGTTTTAATTACTGCCAGGAAACAAAGCTTAGCAGGAGAGGAGAGCCAGAGAGGTGACAGGGAAGCTACAGGTTACAACAGATTTGTGAACGCAGCCAAGCACAGTGGTGGCAGGGCCTAGCTGCTACAAAGACGACATGTTTTAGACAATACTCATGTGTATGGGCAGAAAACTTGAGGACTGTAACTCGAGGACTGTACTTGTGACTAACTGTATAACAGGTTATTTTAGTTTCTGTTCTGTGGAAAGTGTAAAGCATTCCAACAAAGGGTTTTAATGTAGATTTTTTTTTTTTTTGCACCCATGCTGTTGATTGCTAAATGTAATAGTCTGATCATGACGCTGAATAAATGTCTTTTTTTTTTTTTAATATGCTGTGTAAAGTTAGTCTACTCTGAAGCCATTTCGGTAAACTACCCCAACAGTGTGAGTTTAGAGTTCCTTCAGGGTGATGCCAGGTTCCATTTGAAATTTATTTACAACCTGCTTGGTGGAGAAGCTGTTGTCTTCAGAACCTTGGTGTAGTTGAACTGACAGTTACTATGTTGTGCACTGGAGTTCACCATTAAAAGGGACACCCATGCAAAGTCATGGAGTTTATTTTTTTGGTTATTAACGATTGTTGGCACATCCTATGCAATATATCTAAATTGAATTATGGTATCAGATAAAGTTATAGATGGGAATGAAGCTTGTGTATTATCCATTATCATGTGTAATCAATAAAAGATTTAATACCCTCTTTAAAAAAAAAAGAAATCATAGAGAACAATAATGCCAGCTTTTCAACAAAGAAGAGAAAAAGTGGTTTAAAATTGGTAAATTTAACAGCAATCTCAGGCAACAACTACACTGTTTACTAGAATTTAAGAAAGCGACCTGTGAACACATAGAAAGAGATGCTGTCATTAGATAAAACATTAGAAATGAGTATTGTTCACTAAGAATCAGTCACCTATAAAACAACCTTAGGAGGTTTTTTTTTTGTTTTTAAATGGAAAAGGGAGGAAGGAAATTGGTGGAGGTAAAGAAAGCAAATTATATGGGGTTATAGTGTGAAACGCCTTGTGTATCAGACTAAGAGAAACTAACAGAGGTTTTTGAATTGGGAGTAGATGTTGTATAATAATCTTTAAAATAGAACTTTTCAATTTTGTAAATTTAATAATGCCAATAATGATAGGAGATGGGTGCAAGAATGTAGTAAAGTGTAAAATGCCATATAAATAGGTTGGTATCAAAGTTACCACACTATCAGAAAGAAATAATGATCTATAGAGTATAATACCCCTTTAACTCTCTCTGTCTAGTGGGGAATAAACAAAATAATGAAAAGGAAAAAGAGAGATCAAAAGAGAAAAGCTGTTTATCCAGAGTGAAGCTCCAAACTGCCACCACCAATGACAACTCTTAGAATGCCTACTTGAGCTATCCTGCAGATAAGAATTAAAATACTTACCAATAAGAAGACTTTTTAGTCTTCTGTAGTCTTCTGTTAAATCAAAATCATCACCTGCAAATATTAACATGGGTTTTGTTCCCTCAGGACATTTACTATTCTAGGAAATAAAAAAATGTAATTATATAATTATCAAGTCTAAACTGTTTATATGTTCATTTTCAAGTAGTCAATATTTATAGCAACCCATTTTCATATTTTCTTAACTGTCCTAAAACTATATCTATGAATACTGATTTTACTTATTGTTCTTGGCCCCACTGCAAGGCATGTGGGATCATAGTTCCCCAATCAAGAATTGAACCTGGGACCCCTGCACTGGAAGCACGGTCTTAACTACCAGAATGCCAGCAAGTCCCTGTGAATACTGATTTTAGACATAAAACTGGAGTGGGGATTTTTTCATTTACACATTTTTTTAATACCAAAAAATATTTTTTATTCTACTTTCTTAGTATCAAATTAATAAGTGATTAAAGAATGAGGTAAGCTACTTTCTATGCAAAGAATAAAATAAAAAGCTAAGCTGGAAAACAAACACATCCTTCTAACAGCCAACATTTCAGAGCTGAAATAAATTTAATTTCTTTGAATTATTTGTAACAATGTGCTTTTCCTACTGTGTCATTTGTAGTATTTTAAAATGTCATTTGTTGTATTTTAAAATGAAAACTAAATAAACTACCAGCTAAACATTCACATGGGAAGCAGTATGTTATACAAGCTACAGAAAACATGGGCAGTCCTCACTCAACAGAATCAAAGCTCTTACTACAAAAAGTGCTTGTCTAGTTCTGGCTTTTCTTTTTCTTTTCTTTTTTTTGGTTGCACTGCATGGTTTGTGGGATCTTAGTTCCCAAACCTGGGATTGAACCCGGGGCCCTCGGCAGTGAAAGCTCAGAGTCCTAAGTGGACCTCCAGGGATCCCTCTAATTTGAGCTTTTCAATACCAAAAGGAATTGTGAGTTTTTGTTTTACCAAAGTGAAAAAAAAAGACCAACGAGAAAAAATTCTTTAACTAAAGGATTAATTTAGGGAAGAAAAATGATTGTTGGTCTGAGCTTTCCATTGATCCTAATATCTCTACTCTGACACTAATCAAGGATTTTCCAAATTGGGGGATGAGGAGGTGATAAGACAACAAACAAACAAACAAACATCCTCTGCCATTGGACCAGAGGTCATATGTTGCTTCCCAGTTCACCATGACCATTCTTGTTGACATTCTCTGCTTTCAACCTGAACCTGAACTGTCTACTTAGGAGATGGGCTAAGTCTGACTGAGGGCCTGAATAGACCTTCCAGACCCACTGACTCTTCCATGTTCATCTGTGCCTGAAAAGTTAGTGAAAGTTAAGTCACTCTGTCATGTCCGACTCTTTGCCACCCTGGTGGACTGTAGCCCACCAGGTTTCTCTATCCATGGGATTCTCCAGGCAAGAATACTGGAGTGGGTTGACATTTCCTTCTCCAGGGGATCGTCCCAACCCAGGAATAGAACCCAGGTCTCCTGCATTGCAGGCAGACGCTTTAACTTCTGAGCCACCGGGGAAGCCCTAACTAACCTTAAATTTTAAGTCATCTCATTCCTTAGACTTATTCTATGCAGAATAACCATCCCTAGAATTTTGATCATCTTAGAAAACAAGTTTCTAGAATAATCACTCTATTCCCTGGTAGTGTCTAATCACTTGTTGCTTAAGTGTTAACAAAAGGATAAAGCTTGGCAATAAAAGTGGGCAAGTCAGAAAAGAAATGCCTGGTAAAGATGTCTTTAAAATGAGGAGGTAGAAATAAAAAGGAAATAAATCTGGAGAGAAAGTGCAACAAGACATGCAACTTCAAAACAAACTAAAAATATAAGCTTGTATAATAACCAAATAACTGGTCATAGTGAAGGGGACTGGTTAATAGCCTATGTAGGGATTGCCAATGTAAGCACATTATCATCAGTTAATGAATTTTATAGTTATGGATATGTTCTATGAGTGAAAATTTAGTACTCCATTTAAATGGTTCTTGTTAAGAACAAGCCTGCCAAACAGTAATGATTTTGTGGTCCAGTTTAGAAGCTACACAGTGACAGGATCTTTCCTTGCTCTGGAAGGGAAGTATAAAGAGCAGAGGGGTTGGCATGTAGGCATCAGCCAGTGCTCACATCCACTAACAGGTGACCATACTAGCAGCAGTGGCACTGCTCATCTCCAGAGATTCATACACAGCCCCAAAGACAACCTGTAATACACTGTAATAAAATGATGGCATCCACAATAAAGCATCACAGTTTACATATTTTTCAAAATACTTTTCAACATATTATTTTCACTGATAAACATTTTCACATATATTATCTCATCTGACATTATTACACCTATTTAACACTTGACTGCCAACTGTGGGTCAGGGAAATAACTGACTTGTCAGGTCACAAATGTCACCTAAATGACCAGCAAAGGCCTCAAACCCAAGTGTTCTGTCTCTAAATCCAATCTCACTGTTCTACCCCGTACCTGAGGAGGCTCATGTAGCTGATTAAGTGGGGATCTGATAAAAGCTCTTTCTTAAATCTACAGGAAATCTAGACAGCATGTCTTCTTCTTAGGGGAGGCTGGGAAAAGGAGTGATTATGTATTTGCTATAATTCTTTCAACTATACCAAGATCCTCAAATTCATAAACTGAGAACAATTATATAACCTTCCATTAAAGACTTCAATAGCCTTTCTTTCAACATTCTTGAGTCCTAATGCTCCCCGGCCTTTTGGCTAAGATCAAGTATAGTACCAAAGTCCTTGAGACCTATTCTTAGTTGTACCATTTACTATATGTATGACCCTGGGTCATCAATGAAACTCCTTTGGGCCTCTGTCACCAAATCTATACAACAGGGAAAATAATTTTGGCCTTAGAGGGCAGCTAAGAGGTCAGAGTGAAATGTTGTGTTTGCTGGACAAGATCAAGCCAGGAGCAGAGGTCAGAGGGAGCAGAAGCCCAATTTGGATCCAGGAGCTACATTAGGACAGTTTTTTTGCCTTTCTAAAACTATTTACTACTTTCTATTTCATAATCCCAAACAAAGGAGACACAACGGTGCCAGTCCTCAAGGGGAGAAGTGAGCTAGCAATTTGATGCCTAGCAGCCAAAATACTCTAGGATCACCCAGAGCTTCCCAGGTTTAGAACAGGGTTCATTTTGAAAATTGTGAAATTTCTGAGGTTCCACAAAATAGGTGCTATGATAATTCAGAGGGAGAGGCTGGCACTTCTATTATGGGCCTAAAGGACAGTTAGTAACAACTCTGAATTCTAACTGCCTGCATATGTGTTATACACTGCAAATATCTTCCTCTTTTTAAAGATAAAATGAAATTATGCTTTTTAGTTTTTAGAGCTGCTTTCTCATTTAAGCTACAAAACTGTATCCTTACTCTTCACCACAAGATGTCACTATTGCCCAAGAGCAACATAAAAATGCTTATTTTTTAAAAAATCAATTATCTTACCTTAATATCTTTAAGGGAGACAAATTTCTCAATACCTAATTCAATCATATCCAGCACATGGTAATCATACATACGACCTAGAAAAAAAACACATTCTCTTTTAATCATTTATCTTTCCAAAAGAGCTGCCTTATATTCACCTACTTATCTGCCTCTTTTTTTTTGTCCTTTAATCTCCCAGACATGTTCCTTCTTTCTTAAATTTTCAACTCCACCTAGAATGAAGTGTTACAACCTTGGTCCTGGAAAGGATCTTAAAAGATCACTTAGCCAAACTTCCTTATTTTACAGAAGAGCAGATAAAAGTCCATGGAGGGTAATGAGCTTGGAGGGTAATGAGCTTGCCATTGAGTCACTGACTGTGCCAACCCAAGTCTCAATACAGAGCAAGGGTTTATTTTCAAATATGGTTATTACACAGGTATTTATTAGGAAAGGGTCACTTTATGTGAATAAGTATGATACTTTTTTTTTCTAACTCTAATATTGATTTTAGGATATATGTTTTATAGCAAAAAACCTCTACAACTTGATCGAAGGTGATATTAACATGCCCATCCTTTACCTGCAGACTGGTAGATAAATAAAAAACTAGCTTAGTGTTTTCTGGTTACTCCTGAATACCATCAATCTGAGCCACAGAACTGACTCTATAAAAGTTTTAAAAAGTAAATGACATTTACCTATTACTAGATTATTTGGCCGCTTCTTATTATGGGAGCCAAACATGAATAAAGAACAATCTGACTTCTTTGAAAAAAATTCCTGTAAAACCAAAGAAATTCCATTAAATCAATGCATAAATGTAAGAACTTTAAGAATTGCACTTCTCTGAAATAAAAGGTACTCAAACTGGAAGGGAAGGGGTAAAACTGTCATTATATGCAGAAGACATGATACTAAATACAGAAAATCCTAGAGTCCACACAAAAACTCTAAGAATTGATTGACGCATTCAGCAAAGTAGCAGAATACAAGATTAACATACAGAAACATGCTGCATTTCTTTATACTAACAAGGAAATACCAGAAAGGGAAAGTAAAAGAAAAAAAAATCCCTTTTATATCACATCAAAAAAAAAAAAAACAACTTAGGAACAAACCTGCCCAAGCAAGTGAAAGACTTAAATGCTGAGAACCATTAAGACAGTGACAAGGGAAACTGAAGATGATTTAAAGAAATGAAAAGACATCCCACACTCTGGATTGGAGGAATTAATATTGTTAAAATGGCCATATTACCCAAAGCAATCTACAGATTTAATGTGATCCCTATCAAATTATCCACGATATTTTTCACAGAACCAAAACAAATAATCCTAAAATTTATATGGGACCTATATATAAAATTTAGGTCCCTATATGGGACCTAAAGATCCAGAACTGCCAAAGCAATCCTAAAGAAAAAGAATAAATAAAGCAGGAGGCATAACCCCACATTCCAGACAATACTACAAAGCTACAATAATCAAAACAGCATGGTACTGGCACAAAAGCAGACTATGCATCAATGGAACAGAAGACAGAGCCCAGAAATAAAGTCACACACCCACGGTCAATAATCTTCAACAAAGGAGGCAAAAATATACAAAGGAGACAAGACAGTCTCTTTAGCAAGGGGTGCTGGGAAAGCCAGACAGCTGATGTAAATCAATGAAGTTAGAACACACCTCATACCACACATAAAAATAAATGCAAAATGGCTTAAAGACTCAAATAAAAGCAAAAATAAATAAGATCTAATCAAAACTTACAAGCTTCTGCACAACAAAGAAAACCATAAACAAAATGAAAAGACAACCTATAGAATGGGAGAAAATATCTGCAAACAATGAAGCCAATAAGGGCTTAATTTCCAAAATATACAAACAGTTCATACTACTCAATAACAACAAAAAAACAACCCAAACAATGGACAGAAGACCTAAATATTCATTTCTCCAAAGAAGACATACAGATGGCCAGTAAGCACATGAAAAGATGCTCAACATAACTAATTATTAACGAAATGCAAATCAAAACTATAGTAAGGTACCACCTCACGTAAGTCAGAATGGTGGTGGTGTTGGTGGTGGTTTAGTCAAAGTCTTGTCAGACTCTTGCAACCCCATGGACTGTAGCCCACCAAGCTCCTCTGTCCATGGAATTCTCCAGGCATGAATCCTGGAGTGGGTTGCCATTTCCTTCTCCAGGGGATCTTCCCAACCCAGGGACTGAACTTTAGTCTCCTGCATTGTAGGTGGATTCTTTACCAACTGAGCCACAGGGCAAAATGACTATTATTAAAAAGTCTAGGGGACCCCCTGGTAGTCTGGTGGTTTAGACTGTGCCTCCACTGCAGGGGGGCATGGGTTCCATCCCTGGGGAACTAAGATTCCACATGCCACATGATGTGACCTGCAAAAATAAAAAGTCTATGAATAACAAATGGTGGAGAGAGTGTAGAGAAAAAGAAACCCTCCTACACCATTGGGAATCCAAGTTAGGTGCAGCTACTATGCAAAATAGCATGAAGACTCCTTCAAAAACTAAAAACAAGGGCTTCCCTGGTGGCTCAGTGGTAAGGAATCCACCTGCCAATGTAGGAGACAGAGTTCAATCCCTGGTCTAGGAAGATCCCACACACCACGGAGCAACTAAGCCCGTGTACCACAACTATTGAGCCTGTGCTCTAGAGCCTGGGAACTGCAACTACTGAGCCCACATGCCTGAAGTCTGTGCTCCACAAGAGAAGCCACTGCAAACAGAAGCCCAAGCACTGCAACCAGAGTAGCCCCTGCTCACCACAATTAGAGAAAAGCTTGCGCAGCAACAAAGACCTAGCACAGTTAACAATAAATTAATTAAAAAAAAAAAAAACAACCCACCAGCAATAACTAAAATAACTGAGCTACCATATAATCCAGCAATCCCACTGCTGGGCACATATCTGGAGAAAACTCTAATTCAAAAAGATACATGCACCCCAAAATTCATAGCAGCACTACTTACAACAACCAAGACATGGGAGCAACCTAAATGCCCACTGACAGATGAATGGATAAAGAAGATGTGGCGCACACACATACACACACACAGTGCAATACTACTCAGCAATAAAGAATGAAATGTCATTTGCAGCAATATTGATTAACCTAGAGGTGATCATAATAACTGAAGACAGAGACAACAGCATATAACTTGTATGTAGACCCTAAAATATGACACAAATGAACTTATTTACAAAACAGTTATTTACAAAACTCCTAATAATTTAGGAGTTTGGATTAGCAGATTCAAACTACCATACGTAAACAACAAAGTCCTACTATACAGCACAGGGAACTATATTTGATATCCTATAATAAACCATGATGGAAAAGAATATGAAGAAGAACATATATATGTATAAATGAAACACTTTGAGGTATGCCAGAAACTAACTCAACAAACTAACTCAACATTGTAAATCAACTATACTTCAATTAAAAAGAAAAAAGAATTGTACCTCTAAACTAAAAACAAAATGTCCATGAGTCTTTTCAGTGGAAATTGAAGAAGACATAATAAGCTCGGTAGGAATAAACAAAGGAAAAGGTCTTTATTTGCAGCTTTTTACTTAATTTTTTTTTTTTGAGGTACTTAGGGAAAAGATGTAAGTTTAAGAACAAAATGAAAACTGCTGCCGCTGCTGCTAAGTCACTTCAGTTGTGTCCGACTCTGTGCGACCCCACAGACAGCAGCCCGCCAGGCTCCCCCGTCCATGGGATTCTCCAGGCAAGAACAATGGAGTGGGTTGCCATTTCCTTCTCCAATGCATGAAAGTGAAGTCACTCAGTAAGTGTCAGACTCTTCGTGACCCCAAGGACTGCAGCCTACCAGGCTCCTCCATTCATGGGATTTTCCAGGCAAGAGTATTGGAGTGGGTTGCCATTGCCTTCTTCGAAATGAAAACTACTACATTAATAAATTTTAAAAGGCCATTTATTTTCAGTTATGCGGTTATTCTGGAATAGCACATGAAGTATTCCATTACCGGACACACATGAATATACTACAGACTTATGTGAATTAATCAATACAGTATTTTTGGATATTTATAAATGTACTCATGTGTTTACAAGACATTTAACTACTTTTCACTGCAAACTTCATCCATGCAGGAATCTTGACCTAGAATCTCCACACCATCCCAGCTGTGACTAGTTCTACTTTGTGTACCAAGCAAGAACTAACTGACAGATCTATGATGTTCCTACCAGTAAGAGATTTTCCTCCATTTGGCTCTCAAAAGTATTGACTTCCATTACAGATTTGAGAGAGGTGGAAATACAGTTATGGGGTATCCTAGACAGTTCTTTCTACATTAGTACCTATACTTTACACCCCACATATTGATACTTTGATTCAGTTTACAGAGATTCCCAATCTCAGCACAAAAATCGGATTGCATGTGTTCCAGTTTAGTTCCAGCACAGTTGGAAAAGCTTCCTAAATTTATTTACTCATTTATTTTTGGCTTCATCAGGTCCTTGTTGTGGCACATGGGACCTTAGTTCTCTAACCAGGAATGGAACCCACATCCCCTGCATCTGAAGGTAGATTCTTAGCTACCAGATTGTCACGGAAGTCCAAGTTTCCTAAATTAATGGCAAATAGTTAAAGAAGAAGTGAACCAACTATAATCCTCAACTTATTTACTGAGTCCAAGACCTGAGGTGTTGGCCCCTAGTTTGGTTATCATTCATTCCAGTGTTGAAAGAAGTAAATGGGACAAACAGCTACCTATTTGTCTTTCTATTCCTTGTGTAGAGGACAGAGTCAGGAAGTCTAAGAATTCTGGCTTTGCCATTTACTATGGGATTGGTCAACCTTTCTGAGAATCAGTTTTATCATGTAAATCAAAGACAGTAACACCTCCTGCAAAAATCTGCAGGAACCACATGAGATGTTATATGTGAAAGCAATTTACACTGGGTCTGGTACCAAACAGGTGTTCAAAAAACGCTTGTTCAAAAAAAAAAATTTTTTTGTTTTTACATTCTCATGTTAACATCCCAAAGGTTTCCATAAACTACCTTTCACATATATGTATATACGTGGTGTGTGTGCTAAGTCGGTCAGTTGTGTCCGATTCTTTGAGATCCCATGGACCACAGCCCCCCAGGCTCCTCTGTTCACTGAGATTCTCCAGGTTGCTGTGCCCTCCTCCAGGGGATCTTCCCAACCCAGGTCTCCCACATTGCAGGCAGATTCTTTACTGTCTGAGCTACCAGGGAAGCCTATATATAGTACTTATCTGTCATCTTCTCCATAAATTCAACTTTTTATTAAAATTCTAGAGCAAGAGAAGTCAAATTATCTTCAAAAGGCCAGATAATAAATGTTTTAGACTTTTTTTTAAATGATATTATACATGTTTTAATGCCATTCTCCCAAATCATCCCACCCTCTCCCTCTCCCAGAGTCCAAAAGACTATTCAATACATCTGTGTCTCTTTTGCTGTCGTGCATACAGGGTTATTGTTACCATTTTCCTAAATTCCATATATATGCATTAGTATACTATATTGGTGTTTTTCTTTCTGGCTTACTTCACTCTGTATAATAGGCTCCAGTTTCATCCACCTCATTAGAACTGATTCAAATGTATTCTTTTTAATGGCTGAGTAACACTCCATTGTGTATATGTACCACAGCTTTCTTATCCATTCATCTGCTGATGGACATCTAGGTTGCTTCCGTGTCCTGGCTATTATAAACAGTGCTGCGATGAACACTGGGGTACACCAGAATTGAGAGAGACACGTGTACCCCAATGTTTTAGACTTTTTATATACTTTAAAAAAAAAAAAAGCTTTAAAAATGTAAAAACCATCTTAGCTCGTGAACCTCACAGAAATAGGGATTCAGCCCACAGGAAGTATATTCCCTAGCTCCTGTGCACAATTTCAAGACTGCAGTATAAGAAGTGTGCTACTGGGGGATGGGCAGTCAGGAGGAAATCAACCAAATTTCTAACATGACCACAGTTTCCACAACCATTTGGAGCTCTAGTAGTATGAAATTTATTACAGCCAATGAAATATCTCCTGTTTCTGGAAGTAGACGATCAAAGAGGGTAAAAGCCATAATTTCAAGTGTAAGAAAAAATGTCTTAATAACTTTAGATTGAAAAAAAATACAAAATGCTACAGATTCTATAACATAATATTTCTACACAGTGGTCACTCAACTAAAAGCACCATGGTATTACAAAATAAAACCAGCCCTGGATAAGTCATGTATGGAAGAGATAGAATTCTGGGCTAGAATCTGTATTACTTTCACGATCTCTTCAACAAATGACTGTGAAAAATTCAAGACTGTGATAAAAGCAACTTAATTAAAAAACAACATTTATTTTGGCAATATTTTTCTTAATATATTATAATTTTCACTGCAGTTAGATGCCACGTTAGGATCAGATCAGATCAGTCGCTCAGTTGTGTCCGACTCTTCGCGACCCCATGAACCGCAGCACGCCAGGCCTCCCTGTCCATCACCAGCTCCCGGAGGTCACCCAGACTCACACCCATGAAGTCAGTGATGCCATCCAGCCATCTCATCCTCTGTTGTCCCCTTCTCCTCCTGCCCTCAATCCCTCCCAGCATCAGAGTCTTCTCCAATGAGTCAACTCTTCGCATGAGGTGGCCAAAATACTGGAGTTTCACGTTAGGATAAGATGCTCAATTTCAGTTTTTTAAGTAATCATTGAGATTCTATTCAAAAACTTTTCCTATTAAATTCACTAACTAAGAGAACAAACAATGGGACTTCCCTGGCAGTTCAGGGGTTAAGACTCCAAACTTCCAAACCAGAGGGGGCACGGTGGGTTCAGCCCCTGGTCAGGGAAGCTAAGATTCCACAAGCCATGCAGTAAACAAACAAATAAGACAAGCAATGGTATTCCTGTCAAGAGAAGATAATCATGTTCTCATGTTTAGCAATAAATCAGGTAGTGTTCCCTGTTTTAAAAATATTTGAAAAAAGAAAAGTAAAATTTTTAAAAATCAAATTTGCATTATAAAAACATCCATAACAAATATCCTTTGGACAATCCATTAATTATACACTTAAAGTATAATTAACTCTTTAAAATTCTATGAATATACATGCAGGCAATGAACACATACTATCCATAGTGAAACATAAGATCTATAGTAATATTTTTGGAAATAAAAAAGTCTTATGCCGTCTATGGGGTCGCACAGAGTCGGACACGACTGCAGTGACTTAGCATAGCATAGCATAGCATTCCCCCTGTATACTGCATCAAAATTTTGTAACGCAGGATGATTTCTAATTCAAAGTCATAAGTTAGGACTACTATTAAATTAAATGAATTAGGCTGAATACTCACTTGTATGCCCTCTTAAATCAGAGATTCTTATACTTACCAATGATGTCTGATCCTCAAATGGCCTTGTAATATTTTTCCTAATGTTAAAAAAAGTGACTGTAATTTTAATAAGCAATTCACCCATAACAATAAGGTAATTAAACAATAAGGTAATATTAAATAAAGATAATTATATATTCAAATGATCAAAAAAAGAAGCTGGAAGATACGTATTCATTCAAATATTTATTTAGTGCCAGGCACTGTTCTAGGAGTTAGGGATACCATAATACCATGTCAAATAAGATCCCTGCTTTCATGGAATTTACATTCTAGAGGAAAAGTAAACAATTTCAAAAAGTTCTACTTGTTGTGACAAAAGTAAAACAGGGCACCGTGTTAGTATGAAGAATGGAAAACAATTATTTGAGCTGAAACCTAATAAATAAGGAGCTAGCCACGGAAGAGTTTTGAGGTTAAGAGTACTCTATCTAGGAAGAAGGCAATGGCAACCCACTCCAGTACTCTTGCCTGGAGAATCCCATGGACGTAGGAGCCTGGTGGGCTGCAGTCCATGGGATTGCTAGGAGTCATACACTACTGAGTGACTTCACTTTCACTTTTCACTTTCATGCATTGGAGAGGGAAATGGCAACCCACTCCAGTGTTCTTGCCTGGAGAGTCCCAGGGACGGGGGAGCCTGGTGGGCTGCTGTCTATGGGGTCACACAGAGTCGGACACGACTGAAGTGACTTAGCAGTAGCAGTAGCAGCACGAAGAGGGGACCAAGTAAGAAAAGATTCTGAGATGGAAACAAGTTTCGACTATTCAAGAAACAGAAAGCAACGAACATCCCTGGAGCTTAATGAACAAAGAGTTAATGGTAGGATATGAGGTCAAAGATGAAGACATGGTCCAGAAAATGTAGGGCCTTGCTGGTTCAGGTAAGGAATGTAAGTTATTAAAAGAGTAACAGGAAGCACAGGGGGATTTTAGACAAGAGTGATATGACTGGATTCAAATGTTTTTTCTAGAGGGCTTCTCTGTCTACTATGTGAGGATGGAATGTAGCACAACAAGAGTGAGGGGGTCAGTAAACACCTATCACAGTAACCCAGGAGAGAAAGAACACGGTGGGCTGGACCAGCAGTGGTAGCAGTGGAGATGGACAAATAGTGGACAGAGAAATGTAGAATGCTATCTTCCCATGTAAAAGGTTGTTCAAATATGCATGAAGAAATTCTGCTAAGATACACAAAAAACTAATGATGCTGGTTGTTCAAAGGAGAGTGTGTATATATTTATATTTTCACTGTATATTTTTGAATTTTTGGTCACATAAATATAATACAGTTCATAATTTTTACCAATTTAAAGAGAAATAAAATCATATATACAACATGATCTCAATTTTGTTTAAAGGAAAAAAACAGATGTATAGACACAAAACTACATGAGGAGAAAATATACACAGTGTTTATCTATGAGTGATTATTTACTCTTATCCCAATTATTTAAGATAAATATATATTACTTTTATAATATAATAATGTATTACTTTTTTAAATAAAAAAAGTATTTAGAAAAATGATGCCAAATAAATCAGGAAAAATTACTGCAGCATTTATGATTAACAGCTAAAAGCAATTCACAAGTAAATAGAAGACAGAAATTACAAAGAAGAAAAGGAGAAAGGCTCAAATGAAGTCTCTGGTATTGGAGTGGAATTGAAATTAGTAGTACGAACTCATGAATTTTTAGGACATATCAGTATCAACGCAGGGCTTTTTAAATATATAGATAAATATAAAATAGAAACAAATACAGACGTGCATACATGCATAGGTTGATATACCTATGTACAAGCTCTTGTCTGCTAGAGGACTGATGACACTCCAGTAGCAACTGAGCACTTAATGCCCACATCTCTGTTTCTTAGTTATCTTTTTCCAATATACGGAACCAGGACTGATTCCAGGGCTCTGGCAATGAAAACTGCAAGATGAGCCTAGAGTATCTTGTGATGCCAGAAAGGAAGTGCTCAAGGGCACTTTGAAAGGGCACACAAGCCAACCTGAGAGAGATTCCAATGGCCAAAGGGAGAACAATTTATCAACAAAATAAATCATGACAGCACTGAACCCTGAAGAACATAATAAATATATAGTCCACACCGACATAAATAAGTAATTTAAACAAATGAAGAAGGGACTGATTCTCCTTACAGAATCTCAATTAATAATGTAGAGGGAATGAAGGGAAATAGAAAACCACTCTGCTGCTGCTGCTAAGTCCCTTCAGTCATGTCTGACTCTGTGCGACCCCATAGACGGCAGCCCACCAGGCTCTGCCGTCCCTGGGATTCTCCAGGCAAGAACACTGGAGTGGGTTGTCATTTCCTTCTCCAATGCAGGAAAATGAAAAGTGAAAGTGAAGTCACTCAGTAGTGTCTGACCCTTAGCGACCCCATGGACTGCAGCCTACCAGGCTCCTCTGTCCATGGGATTTTACAGGCAAGAGTGCTGGAGTGGGGGTACCACTGCTTTCTCCAAAAACCACTATACCACCACAGTAATCACTACTGTAGACAGGATTCACTGATGGATGCTAAAATGAATAAGCAAAAGTTTGAGGAGAAGTAGGATTACTTGAAAACTCGCAAGTATCTCCTCTAAACATGTTAATTACAAAGGGGAAAATATCAATAGCAACTTTATAGTGGGGAAATCTAGCAGTCACCACTTTAATCAAATTTAACACCACCAGGAAGAAGATATCAAGTATTCCTTGGTAAGATATACTGAAAAGGCACATCACTTTTGTGATATTACCACCAAAAATGCACAATCTCAATCTACTCATAATATAAGACAAGTCCAAACTGAAGGATATTTTACAAAATAACTGACAAGTGCTCATCAAAAGTGTCAAGGTCATCAAAGATGAGGAAAGGCTGAGGAACTGTCATAAACTGGAGGAGACTAAGAAGACATGACAACTAAACACAATGTGGGATCCTAGAAGAGGAGAAGGATATCAACGAAAAAACTGGCATGAACCAAATCAAGCCCGTGATTAAAAGGTAAGTGTGTATAAATTACTGTCCCCATGTTCATTTCTTACTTGTGATTACTGTGCTATGGTTATAGAAGTTATAACATTAGGAAATGTGGGAGAAGGGTATAAGGGAACTGTACTATTTCTGCAACTTTTCTGTAAGTCTATGACTATTTCAAAGTAATACATACATGCTATGATTACAACTCTGTAAGAATGTTCAGTACAAATGAATACACAGATGGGAAAGAAACAAATTTTGAAATACTCATAGCTACATATGTAAGGAAATGTAATATTTTCTAAATAAAATATTTTTCTAAGTCTCCCATAAAGTGATTGGTTGTTACTTTTATAATGAAACAATATAATTAAATAAGTACAAGAAATCACACTTACTTTTTATACAGAATGCCATAAGGTTTCTTCAGTGCATACTGTAAAACATAATTTACAGCTTTCAAAACAAAACATATTGTGAAAAGCAGAGATAAAAGTGAAGCACTGTAACAGTCATTATGCAAGGTTATCCTAGCTCCTGAATCCTATTCTGATATCTTTTGCATGGCTCCCCTTTGATCACATATAACTTGCAACACAAGCTTAATATTCTTAGACAGGACTTTTCTAATTAAAAATTTCTATGCCTTTTCAATATTCCATCCAATTTAAATGATTCCTTTCACTTCCTTAAATTCTAGCTTCATTTAGCCCACTCTCCTTTAACCACCCCCAATTATTTGCAATTCCCCAAATGTATCATGCTCCTTCACACTCCCTTTGTGCACAAGCTTTTGCCTCAGCCTTGGAAGCCCTTCTCTTCCTCTTCCTCTTCCTCTTATTTCAACTCTTCAAAATGAAGCTTAACTGTCATCTCTAAGAAGTCCACCCTGTGTGGCAACCCTCGGGATTTTAACTCAGCCTCCCATTCTACTCCCTGACAGAGGATGAGATGATTTGATGGCATCACTGACTCGATGGACATGAGTCTGAGTAAGTTACAGGAGTTGGTGATGGACAAGGAAGCCTGGTGTGCTGCAGTCCATTGGATCGCAAAGAGTCTGACACGACGGAGCCACTGAACTATCTGACTGACTCTCATCCTACTCCGTGCATCCCTCCAGCACAAAACATCATTCACAATGCTGTAACTCTTACTTGTCTGTGTCTCTCACTAAGCTCACTGAAGGGAGAGATTGTGTCTGATATAAATATTAATCCCCAGTATCCAGCACAGTAGTTAGTATTGTTGAAAAAAATAAATGGATATAATATGCAGTTAGCTCATTTTACAAATTAGATATGTTCTTGAAATGTGAGGAAATCAAATTCCAGTCATTGAAATCAGGTGAAATTTACTAAGGGAGCTCTAAGGAAAACCAGTAGTCAGTACCTTGGCAAGGCAAACAACCTCCAACTTTAGCTTTTTTCTAAGGTTAGCATTTCTTAAGGCGAGGCAAAGTTTTCTATATATTTCTCAGCAGCCCAATTAGTATGCTAAAAACTTTCTAAAATGATTTCAACGCCATTTAAAAAGTGTGTATATACATAAAGATACGTACCACATCTCTAAGCACTTGTGTTACTGTTGAATTTGCATTTCCCCCTTTAATCAACATAGCATTTTTAATATTTTCACTGAGTTTCGGTTCTCTCTTCTCAAGGAATCTCTTGGCTCTTTTTGTTTTGGGTTTTCTGTTGCGAAAAATCACAATTCATAACAACTTAAGACATTTTCCTCATATTACAAAACCAAGACTTATGTGCAAATTCTTAAATACCAAAAAGATATTACATAACATTTATTGGTTAGGATTCCACAAAATCTCATTTTTGGGGAAATATTAATAAAATATATTCAGTTATTACTATTAAATGCATTAATTACATTTGGTCTTTAAAAAGACTTCCATTTTTATATTTCCAGCATTCTTTTACTGTTTTCTAAATCTTTTATTAAAAAAAACCAATATTTTTTCTTTAATCTTAAAGCAATCAAACCAGTACTCTGCACCCTAGCACAATGAACTGCACACCAATTGCCAGTCAACTTGTGGGCATAGGGAGGCTAATTACTGCTTATCTTTCCTCCAGGTATAAGACCACAATGCCTGCCAGGAAGTATCCAATGTCCCACTCCAATATCATTGCTGATAAAGTCAAATACTATTGCCACCAACTGAGAATAATAACAACTGACACTGCATTATAGTTAGTCTGCTAAGTCGCTTCAGTCATGTCCGACTCTGTGCGACCCCACAGACGGAAGCTCACCAGGCTCCCCTGTCCCTGGGATTCTCCAGGCAAGAACACTGGAGTGGGTTGCCATTTCCTCCTCCAATGCATGAAAGTGAAAAGTCAAAGTGAAGTTGCTCAGTCGTGTCCGACTCTCAGCGACCCCATGGACTGCAGCCTACCAGGCTCCTCGGTCCGTGGGATTTTCCAGGCAAGAGTACTGGAGTGGGGTGCCATTGCCTTCTCCAATAGTTAGTCTATTAAGGCCTAATCTTTTACAGATGAGTCAGCTGACGTAATCTGTCCAAAGCCACACAGCTTGGCATGTAGGCCAATCTTCAAAATGAGCTACATTTAAAAACTCACCTAGACCAATCATCCTGCAAAATATGAAAGGAAAACAGGAGCTTCCCTGGTGGCTCAGAGGTAAAGAATCTGCCTGCAATGCAGAAGACCCAGGTTCAATCCCTGATCCGGGCAGATCCCATATGCTGCAGAGAAACTAAGCCTTGGCACCACAACTGTGGAGCCCAGGAACTGCAACTACTGAAGTTCGTGTGCCCTAGAGCCTGGACTCCGCAACAAGAGAAATCAATACAATGAGGTACCGGAGCACCACAACTAGCGAGCAGCCCTCGCAGCAACAAAGACCTAGCACAGCCAAATATACGTACACACACATACACATTTATACTATATATGGGAAAAAAATTCATTATTCTGATTGTACTCTGTCACATCAAGTAGAAGGCTTTTATACAGTACGTTGTTCACCTCCACTTACACTACAGTGAGAATCTTTATTTTCCATCTGCCACTTACAGAAATAATTTCTCTTCTCTTAAATAAATATGATCCCCCCTTCCGGTTCCATGTACATTTGGGAAGGAAAAGAAAAACAGAATACACCCACACATACTTTACCATACAGACTTTAAAAAACTCTACTCCAGATAAAATATCAAGCACATATAAAGCTTCTAACCATTTACTGGTTGATAAAGATACACATTATTTTTTAAGCCAAACCAAGAGAGATTCAGTGGGTCCATAACCCAATAAAAGTGCTGTATGTTACATATTCCATGTGGTTTATTACTTCTGATTAACCAGCAACTTCATGACAAATAGATGGGGAAATAGTGGAAACAGTGGCTGACTTTATTTTGGGGGGCTCCAAAATCACTGCAGATGGTGACTGCAGCCATGAAATTTAAAAGATGCTTACTCCATGGAAACAAAGTTATGACCAACCTAGACAGCATATTAAAAAGCAGAGACATTACTTTGCCAACAAAGGTCCATCTAGTCAAGGCTATTGTTTTTCCAGTGGTCATGTATGGATGTGAGAGTTGGACCATAAAAAAAGCTGAGCACCAAAGAACTGATGTTTTTGAACTGTGGCGTTGGAGAAGACTCTTGAGAGTCCCTTGGACTGAAAGGAGATCCAACCAGTTCATCCTAAAGGAGATCAGTCCTGAGTGTTCATTGGAAGGACTGATGTTGAAGCTGAAACTCCAATACTTTGGCCACTTGATGGGAAGAGCTGACTCATTTGAAAAGACCCTGATGTTGGGAAAGATCGAAGGCAGGAGGAGATGAGGACCACAGAGGATGAGATGGTTGGATGGGATCACCGACTCAATGGACATGGGTTTGGGTAAACTCCGGGAACTGGTGATGGACAGGGAGGCCTGGCGTGCTGTGGTTCAGGGGGTCGTAAAGAGTCGGACGCGAAGAGTCGGTCACAATTGAGCGACTTCACTTTCACTTTTCACTTGCATGCATTGGAGAAGGAAATGGCAACCCACTCCAGTGTTCTTACCTGGAGAATCCCAGGGACGGGGGGAGCCTGGTGGGCTGCCGTCTATGGGGTCGCACAGAGTCGGACACGACTGAAGCGACTTAGCAGCAGCAGCAGCAAAGAGTCGGACACGACTGAGCGACTGAACTGAATGAACTAGCAACTAATGCAAACACCTAGTACGTTTTATTAGCTGTTTGTCCCCCAATGAGACAATAAACTAGTCTTACTCATCTTCGCAGCCCCCAGACCTGCAGAGCGTATAGCAAATGTGCAAAAACCCCTGAATTAATGACCAAACGAATAATTTGTCCTTTTGATTATACGTTAACCCAGGTAAACCTCAAAAACCCCCCAGCAAATCACGTAACTATTTAAGAGGTCGAGAAACACTTTCTGGACAAATTTAAAGCAGCGATTACCCAACGATAACTCAAGAAACATGTACAAGTTTGGGAAAAAGAGGAAAAGAGCATCTCTCTGCGCTGCAACAAAGCCTTTACCTACATTCTCGCAAACAATCCTCACAGTTCTATGAATAATGACTATTATAAACGCTACTTTACACAGCAAACTGAAATTCAGGGAGGCTACATGACCCAACCACAAAGCTCTAAGCGGTCTGTCACCTAAATCTGTCAGATTAGAGGGCTGTACACAGAGCCCCTCACTAACGCCTTTCTCGCACATCTGCGGAAACGAAGACATTCCCAATTGTCTAGGATAAAAGCTGCCAAAGCCTTGGTCCCACCTCCACCTCCGGGCTCCCACACGCGGACTTCCCCGCTCTCCGTCTCCCCTCAGGCGGCACGAACAGAGACCCAAACCAGCTGCTCCATCCACCCGGACTGGCAACGTGCGTGAGGAAGGAGCAGGGGCAGCAGAAGCGCTGACACTCCGTCCCGCTACAGGAGCCCCTTTGGCCCAACGTTACCCGGGGAAAGAACCCAGTGCACTTACACAACTCTATCCAAAGCGTCCATCTCTACCTCAGGGGACTCGGTGAACGCACGTGTACCACCCGATTACGCGATAGGGCTGTGTGTTGGCGGAAGCCGAACCGAGCTTCCGGAAGCGGAAGTTGCGCGTGACGCCACTTCCTGGGACCGAAGTGGACTCCTGGAGAAGCTATCGGCTGTGGAGGAGGGACTACGTTCCCTTGGTTACAGGTTTTTGCGTGGCTTCTTTTCATAAAGTTAACGGTCGCTCCTAGGAGCTTGGATGTACACACCTATGTATGATACTGGTCAGGGTTCTTGGCCTTCCCTCGATTAATAGAAATTGGAGAGGCCAGCGAAGAAATTAAGGCAAAGTTTTTTGGGGGCTACTGCGCCTGCTGCTGCTGCTAAGCTGCTAAGTCACTTTAGTCGTGTCCGACTCTGTGCGACCCCATAGGCGGAAGCTCACCAGGCTCCCCCGCCCCTGGGATTCTCCAGGCAAGAACACTGGAGTGGGTTGCCGTTTCCTTCTCCAATGCATGAAAGTGAAAAGTGAAAGTGAAGTCGCTCAGTCATGTCCGACTCTTAGCGACCCCATGGACTGGAGCCTACCAGGCTCCTCCATCCATGGGATTTTCTAGGCAAAAGTACTGGGGTGGGGTGCCATTGCCTTCCCCGACTGCGCCTGCAGGAGGGACTAAAACCAAGTAACAGGTTCCCGTGTTTGCTGAGAAGGGGGCGGGGCAGGTGAGCTGGTTCCTTACATGGCGTGAAGACACGGTGTGTACAGGGGTGGTCTAGAGGGGTGGCTCACCTCTAAGGTGGTGTTGAGTGCACTAGCGTAGTTTTGCTTCCAGCTCTAAGTTAGGTTGTGTGTGTGTGTGTGTGTTTTTAATCTTGTCCATAAGTTGCTCCAACTGCCCGTGCACATAGTTTTTTTGGTCTCTTATGGTTTCTTTGTATTTTATTACTGGAGGAGAGAAGACTTTTGTCCCGGTGCAAGCATTGCAGCACTGCCGGAAAAGGTCCCAGGCCTGAGCCTGTTTCATGTGTGTATCTGGAACCAGATATTCAAGGAACAGGTGTTATTCATCTGGGAATCCCCCAGGATGCTAGAAAGGTTGATGGAATGGTAGGTACTCACATAGTCACTAAAATGATCAATGTGCAATATGCACCCTTGACAAAACAGTGAGGTCAGGGAGGTAGAGTTTATAACTGCCATGGTGCCCAGCACGTAAAAGGTAAGGAAATAATACTAAGATCCTTACTTTCCCCCAGTGTTTCAATTGTGTATTTCAGGTACCACGTTAGTCCTGTAAAGTGTACAATTTCTGTGGTTTTTAGTGTATCTGCAAAGATGTACATCCACCACCACCACTAATTCCAAAACATTTTTATCACCCTTCTCATAACCCAGTAGCACTCCCCACTTTTCACTCTTGCCAATCCCTGGTAACCTCTAATCTATGTCACCATAGATCTGCCTATGGAGAAAATACCATATAAATGGATTCATACAATATGTGGCCTTTTTTGTCTGGCTTATTTCACTTACTATGTTCCCACGTGCATATGTTTATGGTTCACATGTGTTGTAACATGTATCAGTACTTCATTCTCAGTACATTCATTTCTGAAGGCAATGGCACCCCACTCCAGTACTTTTGCCTAGAAAATCCCATGGACAGAGGAGCCTGGAAGGCTGCAGTCCATGGGGTCGCTAAGGGTCGGACACGACTGAGCGACTTCACTTTCACTTTTCACTTTCATGCATTGGAGAAGGAAATGGCAACCCACTCCAGTGTTCTTGCCTGGAGAATCCCAAGGATGGGAAGCCTGGTGGGCTGCCGTCTGTGGGGTCGCACAGAGTTGGACACAACTGAAGCGACTTAGCAGCAATGGTCCATTCTGTGGCTATACCATGTTTGCTTATCCATTAAAAAATTTATGTACATTTGTTTCCACTTTTATAAAGATTATACCTTATGCTTTGAACATCCACGTTCAAGTTTTTGTGTAACTTTTGTTTTTAATTCTCTAGAAGTAGAATTGCATATGGCCACCCTGTTTGACGTTTGGAGGAACTGTAAAACTTTTCTGCCTGCACCGTTTTACATTTCTATTAACAATGTAAGAGGGCCTGGAATTGGTTTTTCTATTGCTGCTGTAACAAATTACCACAAATTTACTATCATAAGATAACACAAATTTATTATGTTAGACTTCTAGATATGGTTGCTCCTTGGAAGAAAAACTGTGACAAACCTAGACAGCATATTAAAAAGCAGAGAAATACTTTGCCAACAAAAGTCCATCTAGTCAAAAGCTATGGTTTTTCTAGTAGTCATGTATGAATGTGAGAAGTGGACTATAAAGAAAGCTGAGCGCCCCAAAATGATGCTTTTGAACTGTGGTGTTGGAGAAAACTCTTGAGAGTCCCTTGAACAGCAAGATCAAACCAGTCAATCCTAAAGGAAATCAGTCCTGAACATTCATTGGAAGGACTGATGCTGAAGCTGACGCACTCAATGCTTTGGTCACCTGATGTAAAGAACTGACTCACTGGAAAAGACCCTGATGCTGGGAAAGATTGAAGGTGGGAAGAGAAGGGGACAACAGAAGATGGGGTGGTTGGATGGCATCACCAACTTGATGCACGCAAGTTTGAGCAAGTTCCGGGAGTGGTGATGGACAGGGAAGCCTGGCACGCTGCAGTCCCTGGGGTGGCAAAGAGTCAGACACTACTGAGCGACTGAACTGAGACCTCTGGAAACCAGAAGCCTAATTTTACAGGTCTAAAATTGTCAGTGGGGCTCCATTTCCCCTAAAAATTGGAGGGAGAATCTTTACATTTTCAGGTTATATAAGCTGTTTGCATTTCTTGGTATTCCTGTATCTTAAAAAGGCATTACCTGAACTTCTGTTTCTACTGGCATAACTTCTTTTTCTCTGTTACTTGTTTGACTCCCTCTTATAAAACTCTTGCAATTACATGTGGCCCACTTGGATAATCCACAGTTATATCCATCTCAAAATCCTTAACCTAATCATATAACAGATTCCCTTTGGCCAAGTACAGTAACATATTCACAGATCCGTGTGTGTAGAGCGTGGACATGTTTTGAGGAGAGCATTATTCTATTAACCACAGGTTCCAACTTCTCCACTTATCTCCAAAATTTGCTATTGTTCATCTTTTTTCATCAAGCCATCCTACGTAGTGGGTATAAAGTGGTAGCTCATTGTGGTTTTCATTTGTATTACCCTGATGACAAGTGATCTTGAGCATCTTAGGTTGATTAACCATATCTTCTTCCAGAAAAATGCTCAGATCCTTTGTCTTTTTATTGAGTTGCAGTAGTTTCTCATATATTCTAGATAACAAATCCCTTATCTGATGGATAATTTGCAAATATTTTCTCCAGTTGAATAGATGTCTTTTTTTCTAGTGTCATTTGAATCTAAAAAGTTCAATTTTGATGAAGTCCAATGTGTCATTTTTTTCTTTTGTTGCTTCCACTTTTCATGTTTTATCTAAAAGGCCATTTCCTAATCCAACATAATAAAAGATTTATACCTATATTTTCTCCAAAGAGTTTTATAACTTTAGCCCTTACATTTCGGAGAAGGCAATGGCACCCCACTCCAGTACTTTTGCCTAGAAAATCCCATGGACAGAGGAGCCTGGTAGGCTGCAGTCCATGGGGTCACTAGAGTCAGGCATGACTGAGCGACTTCACTTTCACTTTTCACTTTCATGCATTGGAGAAGGAAATGGCAACCCACTCCAGTGTTCTTGCCTGGAGAATCCCAGGGACAGGGAAGCCTGGTGGGCTGCTGTCTATGGGGTCACACAGAGTCGGACACGACTGAAGTGACTTAGCAGCAGCAGCAGCAGCAGCCCTTACATTTAAGCCATTAATCCACTTTTAAAAAACAATTATATATTAAAATATTTTTATATATTTGGCTGCACCAGGTCTTAGCTGCCGCACTTGGGATCTTTGGTTGCAGCATGTGGGATCCATGGCATGTGGGATCTAGTTCCGTGATCTGGGATCAAACCTGGGCCTCCTGCATTGGGAGCAGGGAGTCTCAACCACTGGATGACTAGGGAAGTCCCTGTTGGTCCATTTTGAGTAAGTCTTTGTATATAATATGAGATTGGGGAGGGGTCCTACTTCATTCTTTTGCATGTGGATGTCCAGTTGTTCCAGCACCGTTTATTGAAAAGATTCTCTTTGCTTCATTGTATTGCCTTTGTTCCTTGATCTAAGATAAGTTGACTATGTCTACTTCTGGCCTCTCTATTCTGTTCCATTGATCTATCTGTCTATTCTTTCAGCAACTCCCACTGTCTGTATTACTAGTTTTTACAGTAAGTATATTCTTTAACATCATATTGGCTATTCTGAGGGTTTGCCTCTCCATATAAACTTTAGAGTCAGTTTGACAATATCCATAGAAAATTTGCTGTAGTTTTTTTGGGACTGCATTGAATCTATAGATCAAGCTTGGAAGAATTAGCATCTAGAAAATAGGGCCACTTTTATACACAAGGAAAGCTGCACACACTGCTGCTGCTGCTAAGTCACTTCAGTTGTGTCTGACTCTGTGCGACCCCACAGATGGCAGCCCACCAGGCTCCCCCATCTCTGGGATTTCCCAGGCAGGAACACTGGAGTGGGTTGCCATTTCCTTCTCCAGTGCATGAAAGTGAAGCTGCTCAGTCATGTGCAACTCTTAGCGACCCCATGGACTGCAGCCTGTGAAGCTCCTCCCATGGGATTTTCCAGGCAAGAGTACTAGAGTGGGTTGCCATTGCCTTCTCCCGCCTGAATAAATTCTGGGATTCTGTTACAAAGAGAAAAAGGAAGACCAGATATTGGGTCAAGTAATTAGCAGTCTCTCCACATACATATGGTAGAAAAAATGTTTCTGATTAAAGGAAAGCTGAGACTAAAGTCATATAAAAATTGGGAGGCATGTATAAAAACCATACATGCTTATGGTTTGGAAATGCTTTTAATTGGGGTATGTTGTTTTCCAATTAAATAGGAAAAAGTTACAAAACTTACGGAAGGAAAAATTTTCTCATCCTAGAACATTAATTTTCTAATCTGTCAAAACAAAGTTATACCTCCAACAGCTGAGAGGTATAATTTTTTAAAACTTTTAACTGGAGGATACTTGCTTTACAACATTGTGCTGGTTTCTGCCACACAGCGTGAACCAGCCATAAGCATACATGATCCCGCTCCATCTTGAGCCTCCCTCCCACTCTCCCATCCCACATCTCTAGGTCATTACAGAGCACTATGAGATATAAGTAATGTGAGGTGTGTTTTATACCAGCATAAACCATCTAAAATGGCTGGGTTTTATAGTCAGAAACAAATATTGGCAATTTCATATAGATCAACCTGTATCAAAGTTTGGGAATAATTTACTTAAAAAAATACTAGTTAGAGCAGATCTAGCTTATCACCATAATACTTAATTTTTAATTGGAGGATAATGGCTTTACAATGTTGTATCACTATAGTAAAGTGACTGTTAACAGCTGAATTCCAATCATCTTTCTTCAGTAGGAAAGTAGTGAAATTACAGCTGGAATATCAGGAACTGTACCTTCACCCTTGAGCACTTCTGAATTCTTCTGTTCTCAGAATTGTAGTATCGACGTTGGTAGACTGGAAGATGTCCCCCTCCCAAGTATTTTCATGCCATAATTTTCAGTGTTATGCCTGTTTAAATTACATGGCAAAATGGACTTTGCAGATGGAATTAAAGTTACAGACCTTAAAATAGGGAAGTCAGCCAGATGTGCCCAATGTAATCAAATAAAGACAGAAGGGTCTAACATCAATAGGATGGCAGAAGTAGCAGGAGAAAAGTCAAGGACTGAGAGGAACTTGACCATGGTTGGCTTTGAAGAGAAGGAGCTATGAGTCAAGGAATGCAGGCAGCCTCTGGGATATGGGAATGCCTCTTGGCCAACAGCAAGGAAATGGGACCATGATCCTTCAATTGCAAAGAACTGAATTCTGTAAACAACTGAATGAGCAACGAAATGGAGTCCCCCATGCCACCTCCAGAAGAGAAGTTCTACAAGTACCTTGATTTTAGCCCCAGTGAGACCCATCTCAAACAGCTGACCTACAAAACTGTGAAAGACAATACACCTCTGTAGCTGAATACACATAAGCCATTAAATGTGGTAATTTGCAATGGCTGCAATAGAAACTTATATACTTACCTTAGTAAAATCTCCATTTTAAAGGACTCATCACAGAATGGTCCCTATAGTCCTTGGAACCATATTTTTAAAAACTAATATTTGGTCCTTAATGATTCTAGTATATTAAACTACATTATAACTGGAAATGCCTATACAGCTAACAAAAGTAAAAATTGTGAACTACAAAGTCAATTATTTTATATAAAAATTCTGTAAAAAGTTCATGACTAGTTATTATGAGAAACATTTCATCTAGGAGTGATGTCTAAGGCAGTTTCTTGAGTATCCATAAAAACAGACCCTTCTGTCTCGAAAGAAGGGATATCAATAAGAGGACCAGAATCCTCTATTTCCAAGTTCGGTGGTTTCTCCTGTTCAAAACTCAGGTTTGAATTATCTTTCATTTGAGTCTCGTGCTCTTCCAACTCCAAAGATTTATCTGGATCTGGAGCTACAGCTTCATCCTCTTCATGTTGATGCAGAAAATTACAAATCATGTTGGGTCTATAGGAGAAATCATTCTCCTTGATTTGCAGCCATTCCACACCACCTAATAGGGGAGGGTGTGGGTGGTGGGGTGAGAGACCAAGAAATATGAAAAAGGAATTTTAGTTACTTACACATATTTTTAATTTAAATGTTCTTATGAATATTTATCAAAACAAAACCCCAACTTAAAGAAAGGAACATGGTGCCTGAACCAACTGATAACAAACGTGTAATTTTCATCTTACATGAAGACCTTGGAAAGCCTATAAGGTATGGATTATCAAAATCACTACTATTCTAAGCCCTTTCTCCAGAGTCCAGTTCCCAGCTCATTCTGAGAGATAACTGATCTTTCACTGCCATCTCTTGTCTAGAAGAAAACTGTCACTTCCCTACAATTTTCTTCTTATTCAGTCAGGTTTCAAATACGGTGGATGATACCACTCTATCATCTTCCAAGTCAACATTTATGTGTAATTTTAAATTGAAGAATCCAACTGTGAAATAAGACACCTCTCCAAAAAAAATCCTTGAAAAAAATTTTTGTTCCTTTTCATACCTACAGTCAAATCTCTAATCCCTCAATGAACGCCCATAATCAAGAACTGCTTCAATAATGCTAGCCATTTTTTTCTCTTATCCTTTTGACTCTTTCAGAAAGCCAAGTATTTTCATAGATATTTAATTCCTATAACCCAAGCTGTTTACTGTCATTGTCAAAGTTCCATTAGGTATCTGTAAGATGCTTACTCCTTGGAAGGAAAGTTATGACCAACCTAGACAGCATATTGAAAAGCAGAGACATTACTTTGCCAACAAAGGTCCATCTAGTCAAGGCTATGGTCTTTCCAGTGGTCTTGTATGGATGTGAGAGTTGGACTGTGAAGAAAGCTGAGTGCCAAAGAATTGATGGTTTTGAACTGTGGTGTTAGAGAAGACTCTTGAGAGTCCCTTGGACTGCAAGGAGATCCAACCAGCCCATTCTGAAGGAGATCAGCCCTGGGACTTCATTGGAAGGAATGATGCTAAAGCTGAAACTCCAGTACTTTGGCCACCTCATGAGAAGAGTTGACTCATTGGAAAAGACTCTGATGCTGGGAGGGATTGGGAGCAGGAGAAGGGGACGACAGAGGATGAGATGGCTGGATGGCATCACTGACTCGATGGACCTGAGTCTGAGTGAACTCCAGGAGTTGGTGATGGACAGGGAGGCCTGGCGTGCTACGATTCATGGGGTCGCAAAGAGTTGGACACGACTGAGCGACTGAACTGAAGATATCCCAACCTATCTTGTCACCCTGTTTGAGCATCCATCTGTCCTATACCCATAAACTACCTCTTCTGCAGCTGTTTGCTGAAACATCCTCACTGTTGATCCCCTATCTTTTCTCTATAAAGTCTCCCTCTTTCAAAACTCAATTAGTCCTTTCTCTCCAGCTCAGCTTCAACTACTGACTTCTATTTTTAAAAAACCTGTATTTTTTGCTTGAAATAACATTATTCTAAACATATAGAATAACATTATTCTTAAAAATATTTTTTAGTCACCAAGTTCAAAACCTTAAAGCCACCCTAAATCCTACTCTGTTATTTAGCATAATACTTGGCACATAACAGATACTTAAAATAAGATGAGTGAAATGGGTGTCAAATCGTAGACATCCATGTCTGTCTATATGTGATTTACTTTAGAGTACAAGCTCCTAGAAAATAAGGACCACACCTTGTTCTGCTGGCATCCAAGATGGTCCCCAATGATCCTCACCTACCTGACACGCATGCTCCTGTGTCGTCCCCTCCCACACAGAATAGGATATAAAAGAAATGACAGAATGTGACTTCTAAGGCTAGTTCATAAAAGACATTGTGGCTTCTACTTTGTTCTTAAAAATCACTTGGTCTGGGAAAGCCAGCTGCTGTGTCAAAAGGGCACTCAGAATAGTAGTGTGAGGAGGGCAAGGCAGTGACGCCTCCAGCACAAACACACCAACCGTGTGGGTGAGCCATCCTACAGTTAGATTTTTCCAGCCCTACTCAAGTCTCCGGATGACTACAGCCCAGTCAACAAAATGACTGCAACCTCACGAGAGACCCAAGCCAGACTACCTAGCTAATAAGCTGTTTCCCAATTCCTGATTGATAGAAACCATGGGAGACAGTGCTTCTGTTGCTGTTGTTTTAAGCCATTAAGTTTAGGGGCCACTTTTTATGCAGCAATAGATAACCAGTACAGCCTTGAATAGTTGGTTGCTAATTTATTTGATTAAAATACACCCAAATTTTGCACTTCCTTGGTGGCACAGTGGATAAGAATCTGCCTGCCAATGCAGGGGACACAGGTTCGATCCCTGGTTTGGGAAGATTGCATATGCTGTGGGAGCAACTAAGCCCATAAGCCACAACTACTGAGTCTGTGTGCTGCAACTCCTGAAGCCCATGTGCCTAGAGCATGTGCTCCACAACAAGAGAAGCCACAGTGAAGAAAAGCCTGTGTATTGCAAAAAAGAGTAGCCCTGCTTGCTGCAACTACAGAAAACCCATACAAAGCTAATAAATAAAAAGATGCATCCAGATTCTCCCAAAGATCTATCAGATTATTAAAAGACTAGAGCAAATTCTGTAACTTCCTTTAAGAAGAGTATTTAAATGATAGTTAAGCCATTTGATATGTATCTGCCTTTCAAGTTCATTCTAGAACTTCAAGTGCCTCCTTCCTATTATTTTCAAAGTGCCTAAAAAAAAAAAGATAGTTGTGGAATATGTAAGAACAAAGATTTGTTATATAGTTATGTGTAGCTGGTATAAATTTCTAGATGATGAATGTACCTTCAAATATTTATTCTTTAAAATACAATAAATCACACCATGAATATTCATCATTAGGGTCTTATTTACTAGTGTTTCAAATATGTCTTTGAGCAATAAGCCTTGTTTTTGGTGGACAAACACATTTATTTTGACCATATCCCAAATTCCCTAGGGCAACAGAAAGAGGTTGGTGTGGTGAGCAATGGGCTTTTAAGCCATCAAGTGGTTATCTGTCCATCTCCACAAACATGTGCCTGCTACAGGTGCAAGAAACACCCATAAAGTCTCTACTGTTGGATGTCTAGCAACTGGAGAAGGCTAACTGGGTGTTTATTAAGAACTAGACTTCAGATTAACAACTGTGGTCTTAGAGTCCCTCCCTCACATACAAAGCCAGCTTCTTCCAGTCATGAGCATCTTGGGGAAGGTTACTGCATCTCCCCAAAGCTCAGGAGATGCTGTGGGGGTCAAGAACTGCTACCATCATATCTTCTACACTTACAAAGAAGTTTTAATGGTGGGGAGAGGAGTGGCTGCTGAATTCCTTGGCGTTGAAATCATGTCAAGTTGCTTGACAAACTCCTCACAATCATTTCCAATGCAAACCAGATAAAAATTTCTCATGTCTCCAGTGCCCCCAGCTATATGAGAATTCAACTAAATTTTAAAATCTATCTTTGGTACTTTTTATGGGAGGTCTCAATTTTCACATAGTTATTATTATGAAGTACAAAGAACATCCTGGCAACAATGTGTCATAAAGCCAATACTGAATCATCTATTTTCAGAGAAATAAGCGAACTAACCTATGTTTTCTTCTCCTTCCTTCTTTTCTGTCAGAAGAGTCCTTGTCATGCTGAGCTTCTTCATTGTGTGGCATTTATATTTTAGCACAGTTTTATTACTGCCTTCTGCATCCACTAAAATACAAAATGAACACTATTATACTGCTTGATGCCATCAAATAATCATGTTAAGCCTCAATGGTTCCAGTTTACAGAGCTAAACAACTTCCTATCAAGATAATGCAGTTAAGTTCAAGATTTAACTCATTCCTCCTGCTCCAGCCACAGAGAAGTAACAGATTAAAGACGTAAGAACTGAAGATACAAGTGAACTTAAAGACAACACTAACTTGTCTTTGGATTTCTGTCCCAGAGTTAGAGTAATGCTACAGGTCTATTAGGTGCCAGCCCTGAAATGCGAAAGCGGGGCCGGGAATTTGGGTTCACGGGGTAATGAGATCTAAAATTCTGTCGCTCAAAATGAAGCACCAAAGTCAGACACTACTTGAAGCCAGACTGGAGTGAGAACATCCCCAATCAGGAGAGAAAGCTGAGAAAAAAAAATTGCTGTCCACCTGCTGCTTGGGGTCACAGCTTTATAAAAACTGGGTGAAGGCGGGAATGACGGATGAGACTCTGTGCTAAGGATGTGAAGCACACTGAAATCCTGCAGAGCCTGCCACTGTGTGACCGACTGATACTACACTTCAGAGAGCAACACAGTGGTATCTATTAAGTTGACCCATGTGAAACTGGCGATATTCAGCCCAAATGTTAATTTCCTATGGTTGAATCTAGTACACACAATCATCAATCTAACAGTTCCGTTTCTAAGTGTATACCCAAGAGACATTTTTACATATATGCACGAGACATTTTTGCGGTGAGTAAATAAGCATAATTAAGAAAACAGGCTCTGGAGCTGACCATCTTGGTTCCAATCCTGGCTCTGCTTCTATGTCTATGACCTTGAGAATGTTTTTATCTCTCTGTGCTTCCGTTTCTTCAAATATAAAATGAAGATAACAATGCCCTCTACCTCGTAGACTTGTGGTGAGGATTCAGTACATTTATACATGGAACACTTAGAACAGTGCCTGACATACAGAAAGCACTCAATAAATTTTAGTAGTTATTAATAAAAATGGAAGCAACCAACATGTCCATTAATTGGAGAAAAAACTGCAGTACAGTCACAAATAGCAACAGGGAAAACAATTATTTATATATATATAAGCATGTAAAAAATCTCAAAACATATCTCTAATTGAAAAAAAGATATAGAATGATATATTTACCATATGCTACAATTTATATTAAGTGTGAAAGTATCCAGAAAATGCTATTTATTGTCTGCTGATACATACATATGTAATATAAAATCAGGTGTAAGAAAGATAAGCACCAAATTCAAGAGAGTGATCACCTCTGAAGACAAGTGATTACCTCTGAAGACAGAAGGGATATCCCTTGGAGAGGGATAAACAAGGGGCTTCATCTGGAATGCATCTGGAATGTTTTTTAACTACCTAGCCAAAAGGGAGGATTTGACACAGGTAGATAGTGGGTACATGAGATGTTTAACTTTAATATCCATCATACACAAGTAGGTTTGAAATATTTCATAACAAAAAGAGTTGAGTCAGCATAGCAATCACTTACCATATTCAACATTTTCTTCAAATATAACACAGGTCCCAACAGTGTCTGCAGAAAAACATTAAGGCAACTTGTTGAAATAGCTACTTTCTCCAAAAGGCATATAAAAAAGGGAATTTCATCTCTCTGACATCCTCCTACCTTCATACTCTCCAGCAAAGACATAGCTGTCCACTTGCAGAATGGGCCTTTCAGTATCAATTCCCTACAACAGAATATAGGACCATTAAAAAATCATTAGTAAAAACAGCCTTGGGAGTGGGGGAAATGGGTGAAGAGGGGCTCAAATGATACCAACTTCCAGTCATAAGTCCTGGGATGTTTAAGAATATCACAGTAACTATAGATAGTACTGTACTTTATATCTGAAAGTTGCTAAGACAGTAAATCTTCAAAGTCATTACCAGAAGAAAAAAAATTTTGTAATTAAATGTGTAGTGATGGGGGTTAATCAGACATTGCAGTGATTACTTCACAATACAGACAAATACTGAAAACATTGTACAGCTAAAACTAATATAATTTTTTTTAAAAATTGTTGTTGTTCAATCCTTCAGTCACGTCTGACTCTTTGCGACCCCGTGGACTGCAGCACGCCAGGCTTCCCCGTCTTTCAGCATCTCCCTGAGTTTATTCATACTCATGTCCATTGAGTCAGTGGTGCCATCTAACGATCTTGTCCTCTGTCTTCCCCTTCTCCTCCTGCCTTCAATCTCTTCCAGCATCAGGGTCTTTCCCAATAAGTCAGCTCTTCACATCAAGTGGCCAAAGTATTGGAGCTTCAGCATCAGTCCTTCCAGTGAATATTCAGGGTTGATTTCCTTTAGGATCAACTGGTTTCATCTCATTGCTATCCAAGAGACTTTCAAGAGTCTTCTCTAGCACCACAGTTTGAAGTCAATTCTTCAGCACTCAGCCTTTTTTATTGTCCATCTCTCACATCCATACATGACTACTGGAAAAACCATAGCTTTGACTAGATGGACCTTAGTAGGCAAAGTAATGTCTCTGCTTTTTAATATGCTATCTAGATTGGTCATAACTTTCCTTCCAAGGAGTAAGCATCTTTAAATTTCATGGCTGCAGTCACCAGCTGCAATGATTTTGGAGCCCAAGAAAATAAAGTCTGTCACTGTTTTCATTGTTTTCCCATCTATTTGCCATGAAGTGATGGGACCAGATGCCATGATCTTAGTTTTTTGAACGTTGAGTTTTAAGCCTGCCTTTTCACTCTCCTCTTTCACTTTCATCAAGAAGCTTTTTAGTTCTTCTTTGCTTTCTGCCATAAGGGTGGTGTCATCAGTGTATCTGAGGGTATTGATATTTCTCCCAGCAATCTTGATTCCAGCTTCTGCTTTATCCAGCCCGGCATTTCACATGATATACTCTGCATATAAGTTAAATAAGCAGGGTGACAATATACAACCTTGACATACTCCTTTCCCAATTTGGTTGCAAACTGTTGCTTCTTGACCTGCATACAGGTTTCTAAGGAGGCAGGTAAGGTGGTCTGGTATTCCCATCTCTTGGAGAATTTTCCATAGCTTGTTGTGATCCACACAATCAAAGGCTGTAGCATAGTCAATGAAGCAGAAGTAGATGCTTTTCTGGAATTCTCTCGCTTTTCCTATGATCCAAGGGATGTTGGCAATTTGATCTCTGGTTCCTCTTCCTTTTCTAAATCCAGCTTGTACATCTGGAAGTTTGCGGTTCACATAATTTTGAGCATTACTTGGCTAGCATATGAAATGAGTAAAACTGTGCAGAAATTGCACATTCTTTGGCACTGCCTTTCTTTGGGATTGGAATGAAAGCTGACCTTTTCCAGGTCAGTTTTATAAAAAATATTTTATTGTTTTATAAAAATTATATATTATTATAAAAACATAATTATTTATGTTTGCCTGTGCTGGGTCTTCGGTGCTGTGTGAGCTTTTCTCTATTGCAGCGAGCTGGGGCTACTCTCCAATCACAGTGCTCCGGCCTCTCACTGCAGTGGCTTCTCTTGTTGCACAGCACGGCTCTATGGCACTCGGGCTTCAGCAGCTGTGGCTGGAGGGCCCTAGAGCACTGGGCTCAGCAGTCGTGGCGCAGGGGGCTTAGTTGCTCTGGGGCATGTGGGATCTTCCTGGATCAAGGATCAAACTCTGGTCTCCTACATTGGTAGGTGGATTCTTTACCACTGAACCACCAGGGAAATCTAGTATAATATTATGTCAATTATTTCTCAATTTAAAAAAGAAAAGAAGGATTTCCCTGGTGGTCCAGTGGTTAAAACTCCATTGCAGGGGGCACAGGTTAGATCCCTGGTCAGGAAATGAAGATCCCACCTGCCTGGAGTGGGCACAGTAGTTGCAGCCCAGAGGCTCTTTAGTTGTGTCCTGTGGGCTTCAGTGGTCGTGGCACTGAGACTTAGCTGCCCCAGGGCATGTGGGATCTTAGTTCCCCTCACCAAGAATTGTACCCCTCACCCCTGCATCGCAAGGCAGATTCTTAACCAGGGAGGTCGAAAAACAGTGTATTTTTTTTCTTCAAAATTTATTCTTCCATATCAAAATGCACTCCCGCCCCGATCTTTACTCTCTCCAGCCATACATGCAGACATCAGGCATAGTTGTTGATGCTGTCAACTACAAACTGGCACTTGCCAAGAGCACTGCCAATGACTGAACAACAAGGGCATCTGCCACCTGCCCCTGTGGAGACGGAACCCTGTGCTGCTGCAGCTGCTGGCCTTCAACACCCCGTGAGAGAGTTCAAGGTGGAGTGAGGCAGTGTGTGCTCCAGGGAATCTGGGGGGCCAGATCTTTAGATAGTTAGATCTTTTCAGGAACTGATTTTATGATCCGAACCCTTGTATCTCCTCATACCTAGAAAAGCACTAAATCCCTTCATGGTGACATCAAATCCTTTTGACTAGCAGAAAACCTTTTGTAATATGAGTGCTTAATGGTACTGAACTCTCCCTTCACCAAAATCTTATATATGGACCCTTCCCCACTGTCTCTTTGGAACAGTCTCTTTGGAGCAGTCTCTCAGAACTATCAGAGGTGCTGCCTGCCTGGCTGCAGTTCTCATTTTGCCCCAAATAAAACTTAACTCCCAACTCCCAAGCTGTGCATCTTTTTTTAGCCGACAATGCTGTAGAAGTTGGGCACTAGTTTTCTCCCAGCTGCTCCCATAGCTCCCTCCCTGTACTGTGACTGTCTCCAACGGGTCACTGCTTTGTACACCTGGAATTAATCTGTTTTAAGGGGATGCTTTTGAACTGTGGTGTTGGAGAAGACTCTGGAGAGTCCCTCGGACAGCAAGAAGATCCAACCAGTCCATCCTAAAGGAACTCAGCCCTGAATATTCATTGGAAAGACTGATGCTGAAGCTGAAACTCCAATACTTTGGCCACCAGATGCGAAGAACTGACGCATCTGAAAAGACCCTGATGCTGGGAAAGACTGAAGGCAGGCGGAGAAAGGGACGACAGAGGATGAGATGGTTGGATGGCATCACCGCAATGGACATGAGTTTGAGTAAGGTTTGGGAGCTGGCAATAGACAGGGAAGCCTGGCGTGCTGCAGTCCATGGGGTCGCAAAAAGACACGACTGAGAGACTTAACTGAACTGACTGAACTCAAGGGGATGGGTATGTCACCATCCATTCTTGTTTTAGATTTAAGAAAACCTACAACAACCCACCAATTCTACAAGACTCACCAAAATCTTGCATTTATTTTCACATTTTGAGAGCAAGTCTGAATCAAGAATTCCTGATAATTCCACCATAACCAGCTGCTCCTGGTGGAAGAAAGAAGGGTTAACGCGTTAGCCTGTGAGAGTGCAGGAAGAGGCAGGCTAAGGAGAAAAGCCAAACAAACACCCGCAGTGAAACGACTCCACTTTTGTGCAAACTAGGTTCTGCTTTCAAGGAGAGGAAGCGCGCTCCGTTAACGAAGGTAACCTCCCTCCTTCCCCCTAGAACTTGTGTGTGGCCCGTAGGGCTGTGGGCAGCTGCCAGCCGCCCCGCGCGCTCAGGGGCACAATCCCGCCCGGCGCCTCGGGGCCGCGCGCCGACTCCCTGTCCCGCACACAGCCACTTCCACCCCCGCCACCACTGCTCGGGCTTCCGCTGTGGCACTCACTGTTTCCTCCTCCTCCTCTTCCTCCTCTTCGTCCCAGTCCACCCAGCTCGGCTCCTTGGCAGTTGCCGCCATGGCGCCGCTCTGCGCCGCCAGCGAACCGTGGGCCCCGCCCGCCGGGGCCGCCATCTTGAGTAAGGGCAGCAGCTCCCGCCCCGCAGCGGCTCCGGCTGCGCCCGCCGCTCCTGCCAGCACGCGAGATGGCTGCTCCCGGGCCCACGTGGAGTTCCTTGTTCCTCTCCGAGAGCTGGAGCCAGGACCCTGGCCTCGATCGGGCAGCTTCGGCGACCTAGGGAACCCTCAGAGTCCCGTCGCTGGTGGGACGAGCCCACTGGCGAGCGAGGCAGAGGAGATCAAGAAAGTGCAGGCAAAGAGGCCACCGTGCGCGAAGGAAATGGAGAGGCCTAGAGTATCCCCATCCTACATTGCTTTGAAAGAAATTCTTAATGTTGTGTAAACACTCATCCTCAATTCAAGTTCTCCCCGAGCCAAGCTAAATGCACAGTTCACTGCGCTAGGAAGTGAGCTTGGGTTTCAGGACCCTGCAAAAGCTGCAGGCTTCGCAGGTGGCGCTAGTGGTAAAGATCCCCCCTGCCAATGCAGGAGACGGGGGTCGATCTCTAGGTTGGGAAGATACTGTGGAGGCGGGCATGGCAACCCATTCATGGACTGAGGACCCTGGCGGGCTGCAGTCCGTAGGGTCCCATAGAGAGGGACACGACTGAAGCGACTTAGCACGCAAAAAAAGATGTAGGAATGGCAGATGGAGATCCAATTGCCCTAAGCGCTGTAAGAGACAGAAATTGGAGAGTACTATAACCTCAGATGTGCAGATGTCACCACCCTTATGGCAGAAAGTGAAGAGGAACTCAAAAGCCTCTTATTGAAAGTGAAAGTGGAGAGTGAAAAAGTTGACTTAAAGCTCAACATTCAGAAAACGAAGATCATGGCATCTGGCCCCATCACTTCATGGGAAATAGATGGGGAAACTGTCAGACTTTATTTTGGGGGGCTCCAAAATCACTGCAGATGGTGACTGCAGCCATGAAATTAAAAGACGCTTACTCCTTGCAAGGAAAGTTATGACCAACCTAAATAGCATATTCAAAAGCAGAGACATTACTTTGCCAACAAAGGTTCGTCTAGTCAAGGCTATGGTTTTTCCAGTAGTCATGTATGGATGTGAGAGCTGGACTGTGAAGAAGGCTGAGCTCCGAAGAATTGATGCTTTTGACCTGTGGTGTTGGAGAAGACTCTTGAGAGTCCCTTGGACTGCAAGGAGATCCAACCAGTCCATTCTGAAGGAGATCAGCCCTAGGATTTCTTTGGAAGGTATGATGCTAAAGCTGAAACTCCAGTACTTTGGCCACCTCATGTGAAGAGTTGACTAATTGGAAAAGACTCTGATGCTGGGAGGGATTGCGGGCAGGAGGAGAAGGGGATGACAGAGGATGAGATGGCTGGATGGCATCAGTGACACAATGGATGTGAGTCTGAGTGAACTCTGGGAGTTGGTGATGGACAGGGAGGCCTGGCGTGCTGTGATTCATGGGGTCGAAAAGAGTTGGACAGGACTGATCGGCTGAACTGAACTGAGAGACTAAGTAAGGAGAAGGCAATGGCACCCCCCTCCAGTACTCTTGCCTGGAAAATCCCATGGACAGAGGAGCCTGGTGGGCTGCAGTCCATGGCGTCGCTAAGAGTCGGACACGACTGAGCGACTTCACTTTCACTTTTCACTTTCATGCACTGGAGAAGGAAATGGCAACCCACTCCACTGTTCTTGCCTAGAGAATCCCAGGGATGGGGGAGCCTGGTGGGCTGCCGTCTATGGGGTCTCACAGAGTCGTACAGGACTGAAGCGACTTAGTAGTAGTAATTAGTAGAGACTAATAAAGTGAAGTTTTGAACAGGATTTTTCTAAAACTAACTTCACGGATTTTTCTGATTATAAAATAAATGACCGTTGTAGAGAGACAGGATGATCTGCCTCCATAGAGCATAAGAGTTAGGGTCTGATACTTGTCTGATTTTGCTGCATTATTAACTGCAAGGCTTTAGGCAAGTTGGTTTTTGTGAGGATTAAAAGAGATAATACATGTAAAACAAATTTAGCCCATTGTCTGGCACATATTAAGCACTTAATATGCATTTAATCTAGTCATAGTAATAATATTTACAAATTTAGAGTATTATAACTTTAAAAAAACATTTTTGGGGAATTTTCTGGTGGGCCAGTGGTTAGGACTATGCTTTGTCTGTGGTGGCCTTGGTGGGGGAAATATGATCCCACAGGCCATGCTGTGTGGCTGAAGAAAATGAAAAACAAAAACATTTCCCTCCACAGTTTAGCTTTCCAGCTTCTTTCTGCATACACAAACACAACTTTTATTACAAAAATGTGTTCAAACTATACATCTGTTTAAAACTTGCTTTTCTCACTATATTTAGTATCATGGATGTTTTCCACAATAAATATAGATCTATGTGATGGTATTTATTGATATTGCACAACACTTTAGTAAACATTTTTGTGCATTTTTACGCATTCCTTCATTAAATGAATGGAATTTCATAGCTTTAAAAAAGTGGGAAAAGTACTGGACTTCTTAGAAGTTGTAGAACTTAGAAGTTCTAGATCTGAAATATAGTAATTGTGATCTGGCGCAAGCTGCTGTGCTTTCTCATCCCCTGTGTTCTTATTTATTAAATGAAGATAAAATTATTCATCCTTACTGTATATTTTTTGTTTGAAGATTAGATCGTGTCTCAAACAGTTCTATAAGTTGAATACTTATAGAACTTACTGTTCTATAAGTTGAGATATTAAATTGTCAGATATTATTGGGGTTCAGGGAGAATAAAAAGGAGAACAATCCAAGCTGAGGGAGCAGCAGAAGTGAAAGTCTGAGGGTTGAAAATACATTTTATGAGGTCAGTGTAATGCCTCAGGATGTCCCTTTCAAATAAACAAGGCTCATACTTCTAGTCAAGGTTATTACTGTTTACTATTTAAGACATAATTGTTGAGTTTATTTATTTGAATGGTTTATGAAATGATACAGACAGAGAAGGAAGCCTTCCATCCCTGTCTGCCAGCTCCCCTTCCCATTACTGTTGATCAGTCATGTCTGACTCTTTATGACCCCATGGACTGCAGCACGCCATGCTTTCCTGTCCTTCACTATCTCCCAGATTTTGCTCAAATTCATGTATGTTGAGTTGTTGATGCCATCCAACTATTTCATCCTCTGTCGCCCTCTTCTCCTGCCCTCAATCTTTCCCAGCATCAAGGTCTTTTACAAGGAATCGGCTTTTCACATCAGGTGGCCAAAGTATTGGAGCTTCAACTTGAGCATCAGTCCTTCCAATGAATATTCACGGTTGATTTCCTTTAGGAGGGCTTCCCTGTTGGCTCAAATGATAAAGAATTCACCTCCAATGCAGGAGACTCACATTCAGGAAGACCCGCTGGACAGGAGAAGGGCTACTCACTCCAGTATTCTTGCCTGGAGAATTCCATGGTCAGAGGAGCTGAGTGGGCTATAGTCCATGGGGTCCCAAAGAATCGGAAACAACTGAGTAAATTTCACTTTTTCTTTAGGACTGACTGATTTGATCTTCTTGCAGTCCAAGGGATTCCCAAGTCTTCTCCAGAACCACAGTTCAAAAGCATCAGTTTTTTGGCGCTCAGCCTTTTTTATGGTCCAACTTGCACACCTGTATGTGACTATTGAAAAAACCTTAGGTTTGACTGTGGACCTTTATTGGGAAAGTGATGTCTCTGCTTTTGAATACGCTGGCTAGATTTGTGATAGCTTCCCTTTCAAGGAGTATGAGTCTTTTATTTTCATGGCTGTAGTCACTGTCTGCAGTGATTTTGGAGCCCGAGAAAAGAAAATTCATCACTGTTTCCACTTTTTCCCTTTCTATTTGCCATGAAGTAATGGGACTAGATGCCATGATCTTTTTTTTTTTTTTTAATATTTATTTATTTAGGCTGCGCTATGTCTTAGTTGCAACATGCGGGGGATCTTTGGTCTTCATTGTAGCATGCCAGATGCTACTTGTGGCATTCAATTCAGTTCAGTCACTCACTAGTGTCTGACTCTTTGCAACCCCATGGACTGCAGCACGCCAGGCTTCCCTGTCCATCACCAACTCTGGGAGCTTGCTCAAACTCATGTTCATTGAGTCGGTGATGCTATCCAACCATCTCCTCCTCTGTTGTCCCCTTCTCCTCCTGACTTCAATCTTTTCCAGCATCAGGGTCTTTTCAAATGAGTCAGATTTTCCTATCAGATGGCCAAAACAGTGGAGCTTCAGCTTTAGCATCAGTCCTTTCAATGAACGCTCAGGGTTGATTTCTTTTAGGATTGATTACTTTGATCTCTTTGCAGTCCAAGTAATTTTTTCAAGAGTCTTTTCCAACACCACAGTTCAAAAACATCAGTTCTTTGGTGCTCAGCTTTCTTTATGGCTCAACTCTCACATCCATACATAACTATCGGAAAAGCCTTAGCTTTGGCTATACAGACCTTTGTCTGCAAAGTAACGTCTCTGCTTTTTAATATGCTGTCTAGGTTTGTCATAGCTTTTCTTCCAAGAAGCATGCAGATTCTTAGTTGTGGCATGTGGGATTTAGTTCCCTGACCAGGGATCATACCCAGGCCCCCTGCATTGGGAACTCAGAGTTTTATGCACTGGAACACCAGGGTAGTCCTCATCTTAGTTTTTTAATCTTGAGTTTATGCTAGCTTTTTCACTCTTCTCTTTAACTCTCATCAAGAAGCTCTTTAGTTCCTCTTCAGTTTCTGCCACAAGAGTGGTATTATCTGCATATCTGAGGTTGTTGATATTTTTCATGGCAATCTTGATTCCAGCTTGTGAGTCATTCAGCCTGACATTTTGCATGATATACTCTGCACATAAGTTAAATAAGCAAGGTGACAATATACAACCTTGTCATACTCCTTTCCCAATTTTGAACCAATCAGTGTTTCCATGTCTGGTTCTAACTGTTGCTTTTTAACCTTCATGAAAATTTCTCAGGAGATAGATAAAGTGGTCTGGTATTCCCATTTCTTTAAGAATTGCCCACAGTTTGTGATCCACACAGTCAAAGGCTTTCAGGTAGTCGGTGAAACAAAAGTAGAATTTTTTTGGAATTCCCTTGTTTTCTCTATGATCCACAGATGCTGGCAATTTGATCTCTGGTTCCTCTGCCTTTTCTAAACCCAAGTTGTACATCTGAAAGCTCTTGATTCATGTAGTGCTAAAGCCTAGCTTGAAGGATTGTGAGCAAAACCTTGCTAGCATGTGAAATGAGGGCAATTGTATGGCAGGTTGAACATTCTTTGGCATTGCCTGTCTTTGGGATTGAAGTGAAAACTAACATTTTCTAGTCCTGTGGCCACTGCTGAGTTTTCCAAATTTGCTGACACATTGAGTGCAGCACTTTAACAGCATCATCTTTTAGGATTTTAAACAGCTCAGCTGGAATTCCGTCACCTCCACTAGCTTTATTTGTAGTAATGCTTCCTAAGGCCCACTTGATTTCACATTCCAGGATGTCTGACTCTATGTGAGTGACCACACCATCATGGTTATCCAGGTCATTAAAACTTTTTGTATATTTCTTCTGGCTTCTGTATATTCTTGCCACCTCTTAATCTCAGCTTCTGTTAGGTCCTTACTGTCTCTGTCCTTTATTGTGCCCATCCTTTCAAGAAATAGTCCCTTGATAACTCCAATTTTGTTGAAGAGATTTCTAGTCTTTCCCACTCTATTGTTTTCCTCTATTTCTTTGCATCGTTCACGTAAGAAGGCTTTCTTATTTCTCCTTGCTATTCTCTGGAACTCTGCATTCAGATAGCTTTCCCTTTCTCCTTTACCTTTCACTTCTCTTCTGTTCTCAGCTATTTGTAAAGCCTCTTCAGACAACCACTTTGCCTTCTTGCATTTCTTTTTCTTTGGCATGGTTTTGGTTACTGCCTCCTGTACAATGATACGAACCCCCGTCCATAGTTCTTCAGGTGCTCTGTCTGCTGCTAAGTCATTTCAGTTGTGTCCAATTCCGTGCGACCCCAGAGATGGCAGCCCATGAGGCTCCCCAGTCCCTGGGATTCTCCAGGCAAGAACACTGGAGTGGGTTGCCATTTCCTTCTCCAATGCATGAAAGGGAAAAGTGAAAGTGAAGTCACTCAGTCATGTCCGACTCTTAGCGACCCCGTCGACTGCAGCCTACCAGGCTCCTCTGTCCATGGGATTCTCCAGCCAAGAGTACTGGAGTGGAGTACCATTGCCTTCTCCGAGTGCTCTGTCTACCACATCTAATCCCTTGAATCTATTTATCACCTCCACATTATAACCATAAGGGATTTGATTTAGGTCATACCTGAATTACCTAGTGGTTTTCCCTACTTTCTTCAGTTAGAGCCTGAATTTTGTGATAAGGAGCTGATGATCTGAGCTACAGTCAGCTCCAGGTCTTGTTTTTGCTGACTTTATAGAGCTTCTCCATCTTCAGCAGCAAAGAATATAATAAATCTGATTTCAGTATTGACCATCTGGTGATGCCCATGTATAGAGTGTCTCTTATGTTGTTGGAATAGGGTGTTTGCTCTGACTAGTATTTCTCTTGACAAAACTTTCATTTTGTACTCCAAGTCCAAACTTGCCTGTTACTCCAGGTATCTCTTGACTTACTACTTTTGCACTCCAGTCCCTTATGATGAAAAGGACATATTTTTTGGTGTTAGTTCTAGAAGGTGTTGTAGGTTTTCGTAGAACTGTTCAACTTCAGCTTCTTTGGCATTAGTGGTTGGGGCATAGACTTGGATTACTTGATGTTGAATGGTTTGCCTTGGAAACGAACCGAAATCATTCTGTCATTTTCGAAGTTGCACCCATGTACTTACTGCATTTTGAACTCTTTTGTTGACTAGGAGGGCTACTCCATTTCTTCTAAGGGATTCTTGTCCACAGTAGTAGATATAAGGGTCATCTGAATTAAATTCACCCATTCCCATATGTTTTTGTTCACTGATTCCTAAAATGTTCACTCTTGCCATCTCCTTCTTGACCACGTCTAATTTACTTTGATTCATGGACCTAACATTCCTATACAATATTGTTCTCTACAGCATCAGACTTTTACCACCAGACACATCCACAACTGAGCATTGTTTCCGCTTTGGCCCAGCTGCTTTTTCTTTTTGGAGCTATTAGTAATTGCCCTCTGCTCTTCCCCAGTACCTTATTGGATGCCTTCTGACCTGGGGGCTTATCATCTGGTCTCATATTTTGTCTTTTTATTCTGTCCATGGGGTTCTCATGGCAAGAATATACCTCCAGTGGACCACGTTTTGTCAGAACTCTCCATTACAACCTGCCTGTCTTGGGTTGCCCTGCACAGAATGGCTCATAACTTCACTGAGTTATACAAGCCCCTTCGCCATGACGAGGCTGTGATCCATGAAGGGATCACCTTTCCATAGGTAGCTGGGGTTTTTTGTTGTTGTTGTTGCTTTTTTTTAAATTTTTTACCAGTTTCTTATGTATCCTTTCAGAAATACTCTATGTATTTTCAAAAACACATCTGTATACAAAAATCTATAAATTTTAATATTATAACATAGCACATAGATGAAAAAACCATTTCCTTGGGAAGAAACAAGACCTTTTAGTATTGTCTCCATTTGAAAATTAGCTTAAAGATTGAAACAGCTCTCAGACAGAAAAAAACTTATTGAGCAGAATAACCCATCAGTGTCAGCTTTGAAAGAAGCCTTTTGGTGACTGGAATTTCCGTGACTTGTAACTAGAGTCCATTCTTAACACCTTCTCCTCTCAGTCCAAAGAGATCATAAGACCCAGGTGCTAACTTTAAGAAACTAAATTACCTTTGCTTAAAAATAGACAAAAAGAGAAGATAGCTGCAGAGGATGAGATGGTTAGATAGCTTCACCAACTCAGTGAACATTAATCTGAGCAAACTCCAGGAGATCGTGAAGGACAGAGAAGCCTGGCTTGCTGCAGTCCATGGGGTCACAAAGAATCGGACAAGACAGCGACTGAACAACACCAGAAAATAGAATTAATAAACAATACATGTTACATGTATATAATGTAATCTTATTTAGCAATAAAAATGAAGTACAGATACATGCTACAACATGGATAAACTTGAAAAGTACTCTAAGAATCCAGAAGGCCACATATTGAATGATTCCATTTATATGAGATGTCCAGTATTGGCAAACCTATAGAGGGAGGAAATAGATCAGTGGTTGCCAGAGCCTGAGGGCAAGAGGAATTAGAAATGCCTTCTTTTGGGGGTGATGAAAATGTTCAGGAATCAGTGGCAATTGTTGCATGTTGCTGCGTGTACTAAACATCACTGAATTGTATACAAATGAACAAACTTTATGGTATGTGAATTATATTTTAATAAAGCTGTTTTTTTTTAAAGACAACAATAATAGAAGCACTAGTTTAAAACTGAACAGGGAAACAAAAATTGCTTGTGGTAATTGCTTTTTACTGACTAATATGGAAGAGTTTCAATAATTTAACATTGGATATGGTTTACCAGCAGCTTCCCTTGTGGCTCAGCTGGTAAAGAATCTGCCTGCAATGCAGGAGACCTGGGTTCAATCCCTGGGTTGGGAAGATTCCCTGGAGAATGGAAAGGCTACCTGCTCCAGTATTCTGGCCTAGAAAATTCCATGATCTTATGTTCCATCCCTGTGTCAGGAAGATCTCCTGGAGAAGGAAATGGCAACCTACTCTAGTATTCTTGCCTATATACTTTTATACTCTAGTATAAAATCCCATGGACAGAGGAGCCTGGTGGGCTACAGTCCATGGGGTTGAACACGACTGAACAAACACACATATACATGGTTTACCAGTGCACACAAGCTAAATATCAGCCCTCAGCAGCATAACGTCCATGTTATTCATTAGGAAGCTGAGTGTTAGAAAATCAGGAAAGTTTACTTGTCTCACTCAGTCCTCTGTAGTCTGTTATCTTTTCTGAGAAACTGGGAAGCGTAACAGACCTGGTAGAGATGTCAGCCCTTGACTCAGGGCAGCTGGGGTGGAGGAATGACACGGAGTATCAAACCTTACAGAGTTGAAAAGGGGGACAAAGAGCTCAGGGCATCAGACCTAATCATGCCCTGGCATCTGTTCAGCAAGGTTTGAGTGACATCAGCATCCCTTGTTCTGTGAACTTGTCCTTTACTGTGTTCGCCAGCTCTTTTTGCTTTGTTCTTTCTTATATTGAATATTTCCTAGTATGCGAGTTGCAGTTGCAAACTTGGATATATTTAAAAAACCCAACAAAAGATGTTTCTTTATTTTCTTTAAATCAAATTGAACTTAACTAAACCCCTGTCACATCAGGATGGCAGGAAATCTTAATCTCCATCAGTTTCTTCCCTTTTACACCCCCTTCCCTCTCATTCCTAGATCATACATAGTATTTGAAGAGATTGCCCCAGCCTTCAGCCCACATTGGTTACTCTGAGCTGCCTGAAGTTGCAACCTCACAGATCCCTGAAATGCAGGGACTCTGTTTCCGCAGAGTGCACCGCTGCTGTGATTGGGATGCTTAGTGGTCTGGCCTTTCTAAGCAGCCCATTGGCCTCAGCACCTCTCCAGGGTGCTGCTATGGGAATGAGGACCCTCCAGTTCACACTCCATCCCAACTTAAAGAAATCTCCATTTATTTCCCCCAGTTTGAAATAAAGGCATCTCTTCCCTTTTTCCTCTCAGACATCTAGCATAATTTCTTCAGTGAGCTCAGACTCTAACAATAGGTGGGAAAAGCCTCGGTCTTCAACTAGCTTCAGCTTTCTTTCCTTTAGACATCCAAGACAAAGGAATACAAATGGCCCAGCTGCCGCTTGGAAGGGACCAAGTGGGAAAATGCAGTGTACTAGGATCTCCATAAGTTATCCTGCCATATTAATAAAACCTTTTGGAAGAAGTCAAACCTTGTCTTGTTGATTTTAAGAGTCAAAGGAGTCTGTTCACACCCTAAGTTAATATAGCCTAGGAGCTAGGGGGCTCAAAGTGCTCATTGAATAGGGATTTGGCGGCTGTGGCAATCCCAGTACCCTGGAGGTCTTGTGTGGTTTCTGGGGCATCTCCAGAAAGTACGAGGTAGTGAGAGGAATAAAGGTAAACACCTGGATGTTGTTGACGTTCTATAAAGGAAGAAAGCGCAAAGTGTTCTAAGAAATGAAGTTCCGCTACTAAGCAGTTACGGATAACAAAATGAGGGAAGATGTACAAGTTATATTAAAAAGAGCCACAGAAGAGACAAATTACATGGTTTTCTATAACTACAGTTGGAGCTAATAGAGAAAAAGCTATGTAATTTGGTAGGAGGGCCAACTGATCTTTAAAGAATGTGTATGTATGTATCATGCATGGACTCCAGTTGTGGTGTGCGGACTTAGTTGCTCCATAGCGTGTGGGATCCTAGTTTCCTTAACACGGATCAAACCTGCGTCCCCTGCATTGCAAGGCATACTCTTAATCACTGGACACCCAGAGGAGTCCCCAGGATCCGCTGACTTTAATTGTAGTTAGTAAGAGGAATCTTATGAAAAAAGTTTACAAATATAATTTCTGAGAAGCATACATGAGGTGTCATGGTCAGTATTTAAAAGCCTGCCATTGCTGCTGCTGCTGCTGCTAAGTCGCTTCAGTCGTGTCTGACTCTGTGCGACCCTATAGACGGCAGCCCACCAGGCTCCACCGTCCCTAGGATTCTCCAGGCAGGAATACTGGAGTGGGTTGCCATTTCCTTCTCCAATGCATGACAGTGAAAAGCGAAAGTGAAGTTACTCAGTCGTGTCCGACTCTTAGCAATCCCAGGTTCCTCCGCCCATGGGATTTTCCAGGCAAGAGTTCTGGAGTGGGTTGCCATTGCCTTTTCCAGAAGCCTGCCACTAGGAGGAGACAAATGAACTAAAAATTGTTACTCTGCTCTTCTTCCCTTAGAACACATTTTCTAAATTAAGAGTTTGTATGAAAATTATGTTTAGTAGCAGAATTCTCAGAGAAGGCAATGGCACCCCGCTCCAGTACTCTTGCCTGGAAAATCCCGTGGACGGAGGAGCCTGGTAGGCTGCAGTCCATGGGGTTGCTAATAGTTGGGCACAACTGAGCGACTTCACTTTCATGTTTCACTCTGATGCATTGGAGAAGGAAATGGCAACTCACTCCAGTATTCTTGCTTGGAGAATCCCAGGGACAGAGGAGCCTAGTGGGTGGCCATCTATGGGGTTGCACAGAGTCGGACACGGCTGAAGCGACTTGCAGCAGCAGCAGCAGAATTCTAGTGAAAGTCTTTAGTGAGTAGTAACATTTTGTCTTAAAAATGGACATTTTACTTAAATAATAGTTTATATTCCATTAGGTTCTTTCTTTAAAGTACATCTCTTCCTCTTTTTTAAAAAGATATTTGAAAGAATTTTTAAATTAATAAATCAATTTATTTTTGGTTGCACTGAGGCTTCATTGCTGTGCAAGGGCTCTCTAGTTGAGGTGCATGGGCTTCTCATTGTGATGGCTTCTCTTGTTGCGGAGCACAAACTCTAGGCACATAGGCTTCAGTGGTTGCAGCATGCAGGCACAGTAGCTGAGGCTCACAGGCTCTAGGACACAGGCTCAGTAGCTGTGGTGCACAAGTTTAGTTGCTCAGCAGCATGTGGAATCTTTCTGGACCAGGGATTGAACTAGTGTTCCCTGCATTGGCAGGCAGATTCTTATCCATTGGGCCACCAAGGACATCGTCTTACTCTGTCTTAAATTAAAAAACTAAACCCTTGACCAGTGGCCCTCAAACTTGAGCTGCATCAGAATCACGGCGGAGGACTTGTTAGGGTACAGATTGCTCAGCCAGAGTTTTTGATTCAGCAGGTCTGAGAAATAGCACAGGACATAAAATATACATTTCTAGCAAGTTCCCAGGTGATACTGATGCTGTTGGTCTAGTGAACACATTTTGAGAACCACCATGCTAGCTAGCAGAGAAGGCAATGGCAACCCACTCCAGTACTCTTGCCTGGAAAATCCCATGGATGGAGGAGCCTGGTGGGCTGCAGTCCATGGAGTCACTAAGAGTCAGACACGACTGAGCGACTTCACTTTCACTTTTCACTTTCATGCATTGGAGAAGGAAATAGCAACCCACTCCAGTGTTCTTGCCTGGAGAATCCCAGGGATGGCGGAGCCTGGCGGGCTGCCGTCTTTGGTGTCACGCAGAGTCAAACTCGACTAAAGCGACTTAGCAGCAGCAGCAGCAGTGCTAGCTAGATGACTATGGAAAGTAAGCGACTTCCCAGTAACCAGATTCAGTTAAATATTGAGAACATAGTAATCAAAGCATTTCAGCTTGCAAAAAAAGTAACTTAGTATCAGAAATAAGATTGGAATGATCATTTTTGGAGGGTTTTGGATCAAAAAAGCCATATATACTTAATTTGGTAGCCGTACGGCACTATTGGAAGCTATTGGAATGCGTTTTAGGCAGTGGTGAAGTAAAATGGCGCATGCACGTGTTCAGACAGAGGCCAGAGAGACTAGGTGGGGTCCATAGGGATTCTTCTCAAACCAGGAAAAAGGTACCCTATATAAAGTCCCCATTAAATGTAGAAAATGTATTCAAGGCATCAATATGGCTCACTGACAACTAACTAGAAGCTTCCTATAATGTTAAAGCAAAAATAGATGGATTTTGCAAAATCTGCCTAATTTTTTAAAGATAACAGGGTATTTCCCTGGAAGTCCAGTGGTTAAGACTCCACCTTCCAATGCAGGAGGCATGGGTTTGATCCCTGGTTGGAGAACTAGGGTTCCACATGCTATGAATTGCAGCCAAAAGTTTTAAAACAAACCAAAATAATAGGAGTCTACCAATAAATTTCTCCAAAGTGGGTAGAGAAAGATTTAAAAGCTGCTAAGAGTTACGTTCCCTAAGGGTACCCTCCTCCCCACCACTTATATTTTTTTTTGCTGTTAGAGGTATTTTGTAGAAACATTTGAGAAATACTGGTGTAGATCAGAAGGGGTTGATGGCTTAGACCATCATGATGACATTCATAGTGGGAGAAGGGTCAGGTTTCAGCAAAGCCTATGATATGTGGCATCACGGACTTGATGGACATGAGTTTGCATAAGCTCTGGGAGTTGGTGATAGACAGGGAAGCCTGGCATGCTGCACTCCATGGGGTCACAAAGAGTTGGACACAACTGAGCAACTGAACTGTGATATGTGGTAGAATCTGTAGAACTTGGTTTCTAATTAGATGGGGTAGGGTGAGGGGTGGGCTTCCCTGATGGCTCAGTGGTAAAGAATCTGCCTGCAATGCAGTAGCTGCAGAAGACATGTGTTCAATTCCTGGGTGGGTATGGAAACCTAATCCAGTATTCTTGCCTGGAGAATCCCATGGAGAGAGGAACCTGGCAGGTTACAGTCCATAGGGTCCCAAAGAGTTGGACATGAATGAAGTAACTTGCACACACGCACGCAGGGTGAGGGGAAGAGAAAGAACGGGAGCAGATAGAAAAATTGAAACTACTATGATTAAGAGCCTGGATGACTGGTAAAATGGGAATGTGTGTATTTTACCTGTTTATTTTGTTTTTAAAAGAAGAAAAACCTAAGGAGGAACTTGTATGAGGAGATAAATGTTGAGATTGGCTTTGGACACCAAGTTTAACTTTCTTAGAGTACAGTTAGGTGGAGCTAGCAGTCAGTAGTTGAATTGTGGTCTTGGAACTTGAGAAGGTTTAGGAATTAAATTCTAGTCATCTTTATAAAAAAAAGAAGTTGAAGCTTTTTCCTAAAATCTGATCCTTTTATTCAGTCGCTAAGTCGCGTCTCTTTTCGAACCCATGGACTACAGCACTCCCTGCAGCCTGGCATTTTGCATAATGTACTCTGCATAGTAGTGAAATAAGCAGGGTGACAATACATAGCCTTATCATACTCCTTTCCTAATTTTGAACCAGTCTGTTGTTCCATGTCTGGTTCTAACTGTTGCTTCCTGACGTGCTTACAGGTTTCTCAGGAGACAGGTAAAGTGGTCTGGTATTCCCATCTCTTTAAGAATTTTCCACAGTTTGTTGTGATCCACACAGTCAAAGGCTTTAGTGTAGTCAATGAAGCAGAAGTGGATGTTTTTCTGGAATTTGCTTGCTTTCTCTATGATCCAACAGATGTTGGCAATTTGATCTCTGGCTTCTCTGCCTTTTCTAAATCCAGCTTATTCATCTGAAATTTCTCAGTTCATGTACTGCTGAAGCCTAACTTGAAGGATTTTGAGCATGGACTTGCTAGCATGTGAAATGAGTGTAACTGTATGGTAGTTTGAACATTCTTTGGCATTGCCCTTTTTGGGGATTGGAATGAAAACTGAGCTTTTCCAGCCCTGTGGAAATGAAGAGGCCATTAAGAGAAGGAAGTTTTAAAAAAACTCTCCAATTAGGAGCCTGAGAGTCAGTTCAGAAGTATGGTATTTACAACATGAGGTATAGCCCCATTTGCTCTGTCCAGACAGATAAAAGCGTGACTAACCAGACCAATGGTTCTTAAATGTAGTCCCCAGACCCGTGTGGTGAGCTTTACTAAGGATTCAAATGCAAATTCTCAGACGTACCCTAGACTACAAAATCAGAAAGGCTTGGGAATGAAGCCCAACAATTAGTAGTTTAACACCCTCTCCAGGTGATTCTGATGCATACTTACAGTGAAAATTGAGCTAGTTCAGAGTTTTCTTCCTTTTAAGAATTTGAAATGGGGTCTACAGAGAGGATCAGTCTGTTGGTTGTGGGAGAGAAGCTGAAAGTTGGTCTTAGAGACTATGAGTAAGCTGGAATTATGAGTAAGCAGAGCTATAACTAGCTAAATGAGGTGGTAGGCTGGTAGTCATCGAGACAGAGGAATGGTAACACCCTCTGGTTGGAGAATACTGCATTCCTGCTGCAGCCACGAGTGACAAGTTAACCCAGTCTCTAGGCACGCATGGAATTTGTCCAGTTTCATGTTCACTTCAGTTCCCAATTGAAGCCCAATCATACTGCTATTCTTAGGTACCCATGATATTCTTATCTCTTTTTATTGTCATGTGCATCCTTAAAATAGATGGGCTTCCCATTACTTGAGATTTCCTGAGTGAGTCTGTGCTCCTAAAACATAAAAAGCTGATACAGCTCCAAAACAGATGGAGAATAAGTTTAATAGAAATAGTTCCTTTAGTAAAACTTATGCATTTATTTTATTTCTTTTCTTTCTACATGGACATCACCAGATGGTCAACACCAAAATCAGATTGATTATATTCTTTGCAGCCAAAGATGGAGAAGCTCTATACAGTCAGCAAAAACAAGACCAGGAGCTGACTGTGGCTCAGACCATGAACTCCTTATTGCCAAATTCAGACTTAAATTGAAGAAAGTAGGGAAAACCACTAGACCATTCAGGTATGACCTAAATCAAATCCCTTATGATTATATACTGGAAGTGAGAAATAGATTTAAGGGCCTAGATCTGATAGATAGAGTGCCTGATGAACTATGGAATGAGGTTCATGACATTGTACAGGAGACAGGGATCAAGACCATCCCCATGGAAAAGAAATGCAAAAAAGCAAAATGGCTGTCTGGGGAGGCCTTACAAATAGCTGTGAAAAGAAGAGAAGTGAAAAGCAAAGGAGAAAAGGAAAGATATAAACATCTGAATGCAGAGTTCCAAAGAATAGCAAGAAGAGATAAGAAAGCCTTCCTCAGAGATAAATGCAAAAAAACAGAGGAAAACAACAGAATGGGAAAGACTAGAGATCTCTTCAAGACAATCAGAGATACCAAGGGAACATTTCATGCAAAGATGAAATAAAGGACAGAAATGGTATGGATCTAACAGAAGCAGAAGATATTAAGAAGAGGTGGCAAGAATACACAGAAGAACTGTACAAAAAAGATCTTCACGACCCAGATAATCATGATGGTGTGATCACTGACCTAGAGCCAGACATCCTGGAATGTGAAGTCAAGTGGGCCTTAGAAAGTATCACTATGATGAAAGCTAGTGGAGGTGATAGAATTCCAGTTGAGCTATTCCAAATCCTGAATGATGATGCTGTGAAAGTGCTGCACTCAATATGCCAGCAAATTTGGAAAACTCAGCAGTGGCCACAGGACTGGAAAAGGTCAGTTTTCATTCCAATCCCAAAGAAAGGCAATGCCAAAGAATGCTCAAACTACCACACAATTGCACTCATCTCACACGCTAGTAAAGTAATGCTCAAAATTCTCCAAGCCAGGCTTCAGCAATATGTGAACCGTGAACTTCCTGATGTTCAAGCTGGTTTTAGAAAAGGCAGAGGAACCAGAGATCAGATTGCCAGCATCCGCTGGATCATGGAAAAAGCAAGAGAGTTCCAGAAAAACATCTATTTCTGCTTTATTGACTATGTCAAAGCCTTTGACTGTGTGGATCACAATAAACTGTGGAAAATTCTGAAAGAAACGGGAATACCAGACCACCTGATCTGCTCCTTGAGAAATCTGTATGCAGGTCAGGAAGCAACAGTTAGAACTGGACTTGGGACAACAGACTGGTTCCAAATAGGAAAAGGAGTACGTCAAGGCTGTATATCGTCACCCTGCTTATTTAACTTATATGCAGAGTACATCATGAGAAACGCTGGCCTGGAAGAAACACAAGCTGGAATCAAGATTGCTGGGAGAAATATCAATAACCTCAGATATGCAGATGACACCACCCTTATGGCAGAAAGTGAAGAGGAACTCAAAAGCCTCTTGATGAAAGTGAAAGTGGAGAGTGAAAAAGTTGGCTTAAAGCTCAACATTCAGAAAACGAAGATCATGGCATCCGGTCCCATCACTTCATGGCAAATAGATGGGGAAACAGTGGAAACAGTGTCAGACTTTATTTTTGGGCTTCAAAATCACTGCAGATGGTGACTGCAGCCATGAAATTAAAAGACACTTACTCCTTGGAAGGAAAGTTATGACCAACCTAGATAGCATGTTCAAAAGCAGAGACATGACTTTGCCAACAAAGGTTCATCTAGTCAAGGCTGTGGTTTTTCCTGTGGTCATGTATGGATGTGAGTTTGGACTGTGAAGAAGGCTGAGCTCCGAAGAATTGATGCTTTTGAACTGTGGTGTTGGAGAAGACTCTTGAGAGTCCCTTGGACTGCAAGGAGATCCAACCAGTCCATTCTGAAGGAGATCAGCCCTGGGATTTCTTTGGAAGGAATGATGCTGAAGCTGAAACTCCAGCCACGTCATGTGAAGAGTTGACTCACTGGAATGACCCTGATGCTGGGAGGGATTGCAGGAGGAGAAGGGGACGACAGAGTATGAGATGGCTGGATGGCATCATCGACTCGATGCACTTGAGTTTGGGTGAACTCCGGGAGTTGGTGATGGACAGGGAGGCCTGGTGTGCTGTGATTCATGGGGTCGCAAAGAGTCGGACACGACTGAGCCACTGATCTGATCTGATCTGATGCATATATGTCCAGTGGTTAAATATATTCACATGGTTGTGCAACCAGTCTCTAGAACTTTTTCTTTCCTTATTTTTTAATTCTTTTCATTTTGGACTTGCTATGTGGCTTGCGGGATTGTAGTTCCCTGACTACAGATCCAACCACAGCCGTAAAAGCACTGAATTCTAACCACTGGGCCACCAGGGAACTCCCAGAACTTTTTCATTTTGCGAAGAATTGCTTTTTAAAGAACTAATTTGGGGGACTTCCTGATGGTTCAGTGGCTAAGACTTCATGCTCCCAGTGCAGAGGGCCCAGATTTGACCCCTGGTCAGGGACCTAGCGGGGAAGGCAATGGCACCCCACCCCAGTACTTTTGCCTGGAAAATCCCATGGACGAAGGAGCCTGGTAGGCTCCAGTCCATGGGGTCGCTAAGAGTCGGACACGACTGAGCGACTTCACTTTCACTTTTCACTTTCCTGCATTGGAGAAGGAAATGGCAACCCACTCCAGTGTTCTTGCCTGGAGAATCCCAGGGACAGGGGAGCCTGGTGAGCTTCCGTCTATGGGGTCCCACAGAGTCGGACACGGCTGAAGCGACTTAGCAGCAGCAGCAGCAGCAGGGACCTAGATCCCACATGCCACAACTAAGAGTTCGCATGCTAAAATTAAGACCCAGCACAGCCAAGTAAATAATTTTTTTTAAATAAATAAATAATTTTTTAAATGAAATCTATTTTAATGCTCTCCCCTTTCCACCTGAACCACTTCCCAACTTAACCATCAAGTCTGATGCTCAGGGTCACATTTGCAATTTTTGGTTTGTTTGTTTTTACTTCTCTTATTGGCCTCTTTATTCAGATAGTCACTCAGAAAAAAATACTATTACTTTTAGTACCTTTAGCAGGAATATCTCTTGATCTCTCCTCATTTCCTTCAGCTACTTAATCCAGATCTACATTTCCCACATTCATTTTCAACATATTCTGTGTATGATGTATTTATCGTTTCTGTTTCTAACTGTTTCTGTGCTTCACATTTTCCATATTGATCTTCAAATAATAACAGTTATGAAATTCAAATAGAGTTCTAAACGTTAAAGATTCTATCAACTGTTGGTAAATAGGGCAGCAGCCAAACTGGCACTGTCAATACCTTAGGACCCTAATTTGCCTGGATCCTTGACAGCTCAGATTGTAAAAGATAGGTTGAATTAGAAGAGACAATCTAAATTTTCTCTATCCATGATATTGCCTACACCATTTATATTTTTGCTTTACCATCTTGATGGCATTTAGTCTATTTACAGAATATTACTTATTTAAAGAGCTTGGTCTTACAGAATTAGCATTATATTATCAATATATTTCAAAAACAAAGTCAAAGTGCTAAGAACAAAATTGTTCAGTTCATTTCAGTTGCTCAGTCGTGTCCGACTCTTCGCGACCCCATGAACCGCAGCACGCCAGGCCTCCCTGTTCATCACCAACTCCTGGAGTTCACCCAGACTCACGTCCATCGAGTCAGTGATGCCATCCAGCCATCTCATCCTCTGTCGTCCCCTTCTCCTCCTGTCCCCAATCCCTCCCAGCATCAGAGTCTTTTCCAATGAGTCAACTCTTCACATGACGTGGCCAAAGTACTGGAGTTTCAGCTTCAGCATCATTCCTTCCAAAGAAAGTCCAGGGCTGATCTCCTTTAGAATGGACTGGTTGGATCTCCTTGCAGTCCAAGGGACTCTCAAGAGTCTTCTCCAACACCACAGTTCAAAAGCATCAATTCTTCGGAGCTCAGCCTTCTTCACAGTCCAACTCTCACATCCATACATGACCACAGGAAAAACCACAGCCTTGACTAGATGAACCTTTGTTGGCAAAGTCATGTCTCTGCTTTTGAATATGCTATCTAGGTTGGTCATAACTTTCCTTCCAAGGAGTGTCTTTTAATTTCATGGCTGCAGTCACCATCTGCAGTGATTTTGGAGCCCAAAAATAAAGTCTGACACTGTTTCCACTGTTTCCCCATCTATTTGCCATGAAGTGATGGGACCAGATGCTATGACCTTCGTTTTCTGAATGTTGAGCTTTAAGCCAACTTTTTCACTCTCCACTTTCACTTTCATCAAGAGGCTTTTGAGTTCCTCTTCACTTTCTGCCATAAGGGTGGTGTCATCTGCATATCTGAGGTTATTGATATTTCTCCCAGCAATCTTGATTCCAGCTTGTCTTTCTTCCAGTCCAGCGTTTCTCATGATGTACTCTGCATATAAGTTAAATAAGCAGGGTGACGATATACAGCCTTGACGTACTCCTTTTCCTATTTGGAACCAGTCTGTTGTTCCAGGTCCAGTTCTAACTGTTGCTTCCTGACCTGCATACAGATTTCTCAAGAGGCAGATCAGGTGGTCTGGTATTCCCATTTCTTTCAGAATTTTCCACAGTTTATTGTGATCCACACAGTCAAAGGCTTTGACATAGTCAATAAAGCAGAAATAGATGTTTTTCTGGAACTCTCTTGCTTTTTCCATGATCCAGCGGATGCTGGCAATCTGATCTCTGGTTCCTCTGCCTTTTCTAAAACCAGCTTGAACATCAGGAAGTTCACGGTTCACATATTGCTGAAGCCTGGCTTGGAGAATTTTGAGCATTACTTTACTAGCGTGTGAGATGAGTGCAATTGTGTGGTAGTTTGAGCATTCTTTGGCATTGCCTTTCTTTGGGATTGGGATGAAAACTGACCTTTTCCAATCTTGTGGCCACTGCTGAGTTTTCCAAATTTGCTGGCATATTGAGTGCAGCACTTTCACAGCATCATCTTTCAGGATTTGGAATAGCTCCACTGGAATTCCATCACTGCCACTAGCTTTGTTCATAGTGATGCTTTCTAAGGCCCACTTGACTTCACATTCCAGGATGTCTGGCTCTAGGTCAGTGATCACGCCATCATGATTATCTGGGTCGTGAAGTACTTTATTGTAGTTGTTCTGTGTATTCTTGCCATCTCTTCTTAATATCTTCTGCTTCTGTTAGGTCCATACCATTTCTGTCCTTTATCAAGCCCATCTTTGCATGAAATGTTCCCTTGATATCTCTAATTTTCTTGAAGAGATCTCTAGTCTTTCCCATTCTTTGTTTTCCTCTATTTCTTTGCATTTATCTCTGAGGAAGGCTTTCTTATCTCTTCTTGCTATTCTTTGGAACTCTGCATTCAGATGCTTATATCTTTCCTTTTTTCCTTTGCTTTTTGCATCTCTTCTTTTCACAGCTATTTATAAGGCCTCCCCAATTGTTAGGGTGTTACAAATGCTTTCATCTATTATAACAGTTTGGCTTGTATCAGAACATACCATACCTTATCAAACCTCACACTCTCCTTTTTCACCCACTGTCGTTTTTGTTCCAACCAAGCCAAACTGTTGAAACTCTATATCCTGCTTTATTTTTTCCTCTGTTTGCCACTGGGTCTTTGCTTATGTCATTTGTTCTGGTAGGCTAACCTTTGCTCAGTCTCTGCCTATTATTTCTCTTACTCCAGGAAATTTGTCCTGACTAGCCTACTTTAATGTATTGGAGAAGGAAATGGCAACCCACTCCGTGTTCTTGCCTGGAGAATCCCAGGGATGGCGGAGCCTGGCGGGCTGCCGTCTCTGGGGTCGCACAGAGTCGGACACGACTGAAGCGACTTAGCAGCAGCAGCAGCAGCAGCAGCAGCAGCAGCCTACTCTATATTCATTCATGCAACTCACATTTACTAAACATTTAATATGTGCCAGGCCCTCCTTCCACTTTTCTTATCAATTTCTCTATGCAGCTCTTAAGTTAACTAAACACAAAGGACATCAACCTGAGGTGCTTCTAATTCTGTGGCAGCCTAGGTAAACAATCAGAGATCTAAGCCTGGTGCGGTGCCTCAAGGTTATGAAATTGAAACCTAAGGACAACCAATCACAAACGACCAGCAAGGCTTTAAGCTATAGCCAGCCAATGAATGCCGTCCTTTGCTCCGTATCTGTGGGTAGAGCACTCCTGACCAATTCCAGTTTGGCACTGCCTAATTGGAATCGATTTTTGTTCAAATCAACTCTTACAATTTTTAATATGCCTCACTCTATCTTTTAAGACAATTTAAAATCATATTTCTCACATCTGCTTTGTATTTGTTAGTTCATGTATGTGTGTGTGTGTTTTCTCAACTTGATTTTAAGTGCCTCGAGTTCATTTTTTGACTTCTTTGCACAGTGTTGTGGCATTAAGGTTGTTGAATGGATGGATGAATTAAATAATGTGAAAACTTGTTTAATTCAGAGGAATTTGAAGGCAACAACTAGAATGTAAAAGTCTTAACTAGATAAAATCATCCTAAATGCAAACAGCTTTGAGGATTATGTTGTAGGTGATTCGACCGAGTGGCCTGTCTTTATACTGGGACTCCTCCATAAACATATGCACTACTCCATAAACATTTTTACTGAAATCCCTCATTTCTCACCCTTACTCATTCACTGTTAACTATTTCTTCTCTAAGGAAGTGACTTGACTCAGTGACTGACACATGTTCTGTTCAGAAAATATTTCTGTATTATTAAAAGGAATTAATATGCGTTGTGTTTAGTGTTTGCTCATATAAGGGTACAAGTTCTTTCATTGCAGGGACCCAGTATTTGAAGTAATTTCACACACACATAGATTTTATAATTAATACAATTCTAAATTTATAGTGGATACTTAATACATGTTTCTGGAGTGGATGAATAAATCGCAAAAAAAAAAATGTTTTATCCTTTGAAAAAAAGAGTCTTCTTTTCCTAAGTCTGTGTTTCTCAATATGATACTGGACCACCTATTTTAGAATCACTTGGGATTCTTGTTAAAACCAGAAATTCTTGGGATTTCCTTGGTATTGCAGTGGCTAAGACACTGTACTCCCAATACATGGGGCCCGTGTTTGATCCTTGATCAGTGACTTAGATCCCACATGCTGCAATGAAGATCAACGATCCCAGTGCAGCCAAATAAATAAATAAATGAATAACTTTAAAAATAGAAATTCTTTGGCCACAGACCTAACAGAATCTTGTAGGGGTGAGGTTGGGTGGGTAGATGGAATGACCAGAAATAAACACTTTGAACAGGTGCCTCACATAATTCTGATGCTCCTGTAAGTCTGAGCACCATTGCCCTAAGTATTGGGGTGGCCAAAAAGTTCGTTTGGATTTTTCTGTTAAGATGTTACTGAAAAACCTAAATAAACTTTATGGTGAACCCAATAAAAGGTAGACCCATGAAGACCCATGAAGGTACCTGCTCAGTAGTCAAGAGCATAAACCTCGATGCCAGATTGCCTGAACTTATCACTAAACATATGTCATATGCATACTATTTAACCTCCCCGTGTCTCAGTTTCCTCACCTACAAAATGGGAAGAACAGTATAATTATTGCTGAAAGTTATGGTGAGGGTTAAATGAGTCAATATAGGTAACGTGCTTGGAACAGAGCCTGGCTGTATAAACACTGTGTTTATCACTTTCCAACAAAGTGGTACATTTCTGTATATAGCCTGTCTTATTGTAAGAAGACCTTACCCTCAGAGTCTGTCCTTTCTATCCCTTCTCCTTTTCTGTTTCAGAGAAGTAAACACTTCAGGCTAGGATATTGCCTTGTGCTGTGCTGTGCTTAGTTGCTCAGTCATGTCCAACTCTGTGACCCCAAGGACTGTAGCCTGCCAGGCTCCTCTGTCTATGGGGATTCTTCAGGCAAGAAAACTTGAGTGGGTTGCCATGGCCCTCCTCCAGGGGATCTTCCCAATTCAAGGATCGAACCCAGGTCTCCCGCACTGCAGGCAGATTCTTTACCTTCTGAGCCACCAGGGATGTTCAAGAATACTGGAGTGGGTGGCCTATCCCTTCTCCAGAGGATCTTCTCGACCCAGGAATCAAACCAGGGTCTACTGCATTTCAGGCAGATTCTTTACCAGCTGAGCTAGCAGGGAAGCCCGGATATCACCTTGTTGCAGGGCAGATTTGCACAAAGAAAGCTTAGATCTTTTACCACATGCTGCTGAACCAGAGATCAGTATTCAGTCTTTTGTACAGCTTACCTATAATTAAAGTCAAATAAAAAGGGCAGAGATTCAAATGAATCTAACATGTTTTCTCACCAGAAAATGTTTGGGTAGCTGCAAAGGTTAACAAAACAGCCTATTGTAGCCACAGTCCTACAGCCAAGTCATCTCCTGTCCCAAGTCTCTGTGGAGAGCACCATAATGGTGAGGTCTCTTCTTCCTTCCTACACTTGTCTCAAAGACATTTGCCAGTCTCTGGTGGGTGGGAAAGCATTCCCAAGACCAAACCAGAGTTTATAACTCTTGCTCAGAGAGTAAGATGAGCTTTGGCAACTGATCACTTGAGGATGAATCCTTGACAGTAGGTGTGCCTGGGAAGTTTAGGACGGTTTTTCAACAATGGGCTTTTTGTTAGCCTGTGACTCCAGACTGGATATGATTAATGAACTCTTTTATTTATTTTTTTAATTTTTAATTTTTGGCCGCAAGGCACGTGGGAGTCTCGTTCCCCCAGCCAGGGATGGAACCCACGTACCCTGCACTGGAATTGCAGGGTCCCAACCTCTGTACTGCCAGGGAAATCCCTGGACTCAAAATTTTCTCCTACCATGTGACTTCTAGAAAATTACTTACAATTTCTTTTTCCCCAATTTGTAAACAGGAACTTAGAATGTTAATGCTTAGAAGAAACATCTAAGAATTGAATACGACTCATTAAATTTTTATAAAGAAACTAATTCCACAGAGGTCAAGGGACTTACTTAAGCATATAAGTGATTGGGTCAGGAATAAACGTGAAGTTTAGTTAATTTTGCTATTAAGAAAGGAATAAAATTGAGGAAATAATGAAATTTTTGCTTGAAGTCCAAACATTTTAATGTATTGATATTTTACCTTTTGATGTTATTTCTGACAATCTAGTTGGAGAAGGAAATGGCAACCCACTCCAGTGTTCTTGCCTGGAGAATCCCAGGGACAGAGGAGCCTGGTGGGCTGCCGTCTGTGGGGTCGCACAGAGTCGGACACGACTGAAGCAACGCAGCAGCAGCAGCAGCTGACAATCTAGCTCATGAATAAAAGATTATTTTCTAGGATCTCATCTAATGAGACTATAATAGAAGCTTTGCTGTTAAACATAATATATAGAATTTTATGGTTTCTTTGAATATATGTTTTTCTTAATAATTTGGGATCATAATTGGGGTTTTTTCTGGAGTATTTTTTTCCTTTTAATTTGTTTGTTTATTTTTGGCTACACTGGGCCTTTGTCGTTGTACTTGAGCTTTCTCTAATTGTGGAGAGCAGGGGTTACTGTTTGTTGCAGTGAAGAGGCTTCTCATTGCAGAGGCTTCTCTTGTGGAACATGGCTCTAGGGCATGTGGGCTTCAGTAACTGTGGCCCAAGGGCTCAGTAGTTGCGGCTCGTGGGTTCTAGAGTACAGGCTCAGTAGTTGCGGCACATGGGCTTAGTTGCCCTGCAACATGTGGCATCTTTGAGGACCGGGCATTGAATCAGTGTCCCCTGCTTTGCAAGGTGGATTCAACCACTGTACCACCAGGGAAGCACTTAATTGATGATTTAATGAATCAATTCTTTTAGAAAAGTATTTCATTATGGTGTGTGATTACATCTCAATTAAAAATTATTCTCAATTTCCATCACTCATCAAAAGTATATTTCACTTCCATGAACTTCAATTATACTTTTAAATATAATTTCAGATATGTAGAAAAGTTGCAAGAAAAGTTGCAGGAATCATATGAAGAATCTCCAGGATAGTCTTCACTATAAAATATTGCATATATATAGTATATTTCTTTATTTCTATTTACATATACACTTTTTTTTCTGAGACATTTGAGAGTGAGTTGCAGGCATGATGCCCTTCTAACCTTAATTCTTAACTGGAAATAGTGTACCGCACCCAGCAACTCTAGAGTAATCCAGTATCGGTCTTTTCAGCAACACCCACTCAGGCAGATAATAATCATTGTTGATAGCATCATTTTCAAATTGTAGCATCTTCTGACTTGAACAATGGTAGATAAAAATCTAGCAATAAGAATAATTAATATAGCTTTTTCCCTCAATAGATATTTACTAAAGAGTATGTTGGTGCCCTAATGAGTGAAAGAATAAAACATGTCTATATTTTGCTCATTTGAAAATTGCTGAGCTCAACTAAGATTTCTCTTCCTCCTTCTCCATTTCCCCCTAGCACAGTGAAGCATTTTCTTTCAGAGTGAAAAGAGAATTGAAAATAAAATTGCATTTGCTTATGGATGAAGGAGGATCAAAGGATCAAATGAGACATTTAAAAAGACTAATTCTGAACTCTCTAAGGATGTAGTTTTGCTTTCTGCAGTTTGATTATTGTGTCAGCTGTTTCTTTTTTGCTGAAGTTGGAGTGAAATTGCAGAGTGTCAAAGAGATCTTTAAGAAGTTTCTCTTTCTTGCTTCTATTTCATTGCCTTCCCAATTATGTAAACTACAGTGAATGCTTGCAGTACTTAAGGAAAACCCTTTCCATTGTCACCTTGATGGACTCATTCAGCCCAGATCTCCAGTTGAATACTGATTGCCTTGGCATAAATAGCAACAGAATTTGTGAGATCCTATAAGGATATAGTGGACCTTAGGTTAAAACAACCACAGGAGCTCTGAGTGGCCAAAGAGGACAGAGGGTCAGCAATAATACATGGCATTTATTTAAGCATTTAAATTTCCAGTGTTGCCTTTTCCAAACAAGGCACCTTTGGGTAGAAAGTTAGTCATCATGACTATATAGTTCAGTATACATAATCAGAGAGCAAAGTGGCCTGTTGTAAGCCCAACTCATCCCTATAAAAGAGGGGTTGTAGCAACAAATTGTTGGCAACAATTAGACCCTTATTCCTGGTTTTAGGCAGAACCTTTAGACATAATTGTTTCTTATGTTTAAGAGGACAAACTTGTGAAATGTGTCTAAACCTTAATTATAACCTTATCCTTCTCTGTTCCCTGATGTGAAACTGGCCTCTTACCAGATGAATAGAACATGATGTGCTGTGTTAGTAGCATCAGATATAGTGAGGGTACTGCCATCTTTTCAGTGCCAATGTGTCTTTGTTTAATTAAGGGCTGAATTGGAGAAGCTCTACATGGTCAGCAAAAACAAGACCAGGAGCTGACTGTGGCTCAGATCATGAACTCATTATTGCCAAATTTAGACTTAAATTGAAGAAAGTAGGGAAAACCACTAGACCATTCAGGTATGCTAAGTCACTTCAGTCATGTCCGGCTCTGTGCGATCCCATAGATGGCAGCCCACTAGGCTCCTCTGTCCCTGGGATTCTCGAGGCAAGAACACTGGACTGGGTTGCCATTTCCTTCTCCAATGCATGAAAGTGAAAAGTGAAAGTGAAGTCCCTCACTTGTGTCTGACTCTTAGCCACCCCGTGGACTGGAGCCTACCAGGCTCCTCTGTCCGTGGGATTTTCCAGGCAAGAGTACTGGGGTGGGGTGCCATTGCCTTCCCCACCATTCAGGTATGACCTAAATAAAATTCCTTATCATTATACAGTGGAAGTGAGAAATAGATTTAAGGGACTAGATCTGATAGATAGAGTGCCTGATGAACTATGGAATGAGGTTCGTGACATTGTACAGAAGACAGGGATCAAGACCATCTCCATGAAAAAGAAATGCAAAAAAGCAAAATGGCTGTCTGAGGAGGCCTTACAAATAGCTGTGAAAAGAAGAGAAGTGAAAAGCAAAGGAGAAAAGGAAAGATATAAACATCTGAATGCAGAATTCCAAAGAATAGCAAGAAGAGATAAGAAAGTCTATCTCAGAGATCAATGCAAAGAAATAGAGGAAAACAACAGAATGGGAAAGACTAGGGATCTCTTCAAGAAAATCAGAGATACCAAAGGAACATTTCATGCAAAGATGGGCTCGATAAAGGACAGAAATGGTATAGACCTAACAGAAGCAGAAGATATTAAGAGGTGGCAAGAGTACACAGAAGAACTGTACAAAAAGAGCTTCACGACCCAGATAATCACGATGGCGTGATCACTGACCTAGAGCCAGACATTCCTGGAATGTGAAGTCAAGTGGGCCTTAGAAAGTATCACTACGAACAAAGCTAGTGGAGGTGATGGAATTCCAGTGGAGCTATTCCAAATCCTGAAAGATGATGCTGTGAAAGTGCTGCACTCAATATGCCAGCAAATTTGGAAAACTCAGCAGTGGCCACAGGACTGGAAAAGGTCAGTTTTCATTCCAATCCCAAAGAAAGACAGTGCCAAAGAACGCTCAAACTACCACACAATTGCACTCATCTCACACGCTAGTAAAGTAATGCTCAAAATTCTCCAAGCCAGGCTTCAGCAATATGTGAACCGTGAACTTCCTGATGTTCAAGCTGGTTTTAGAAAAGGCAGAGGAACCGTAGATCAAATTGCCAGCATCTGCTGGATCATGGAAAAAGCAAGAGAGTTCCAGAAAAACATCTATTTCTGCTTTATTTACTATGCAAAAGCCTTTGACTGTGTGGATCACAATAAACTGTGGAAAATTCTGAAAGAGATGGGAATACCAGACCACCTGATCTGCCTCTTGAGAAATCTGTATGCAGGTCAGGAAGCAACAGTTAGAACTGGACCTGGAACAACAGACTGGTTCCAAATAGGAAAAGTAGTACGTCAAGGCTGTATATTGTCACCCTGCTTACTTAACTTATATGCAGAGTACATCATGAGACATGCTGGGCTGGAAGAAGCACAAGCTGGAATCAAGATTGCCGGGAGAAATATCAATAACCTCAGATATGCAGATGACACCCCCCTTATGGCAGAAAGTGAAGAGGAACTCAAAAGCTTCTTGATGAAAGTGAAAGTGGAGAGTGAAAAAGTTGGCTTAAAGCTCAACATTCAGAAAACAAAGATCATGGCATCTTGTCCCATCACTACATGGCAAATAGATGGGGAAACAGTGGAAACAGTGTCAGACTTTATTTTTGGGCTCCAAAATCACTACAGATGGTGACTGCAGCCATGAAATTAAAAGACGCTTACTCCTTGCAAGGAAAGTTATGACCAACCTAGATCAGATCAGATCAGTCGCTCAGTCGTGTCCGACTCTTTGCGACCCCATGAACCGCAGCACGCCAGGCCTCCCTGTCCATCACCAGCTCCCGGAGGTCACTCAGACTCGCATCCATCGAGTCAGTGATGCCATCCAGCCATCTCATCCTCTGTCGTCCCCTTCTCCTCCTGCCCTCAATCCCTCCCAGCATCAGAGTCTTCTCCAATGAGTCAACTCTTCGCATGAGGTGGCCAAAATATTGGAGTTTCAGCTTTAGCATCATTCCTTCCAAAGAAATCCCAGGATTGATCTCCTTCAGAATGGACTGGTTGGATCTTCTTGCAGTCCAAGGGACTCTCAAGAGTCTTCTCCAACACCACAGTTCAAAAGCATCAATTCTTCGGCGCTCAGCCTTCTTCACAGTCCAACTCTCACATCCATACATGACCACAGGAAAGACCATAGCCTTGACTAGGCGAACCTTTGTTGGTAAAGTAATGTCTCTGCTTTTGAATATGCTATCTAGGTTGGTCATAACTTTCCTTCCAAGGAGCAAGCGTCTTTTAATTTCATGGCTGCAGTCACCATCTGCAGTGATTTTGGAGCCCAGAAAAACAAAGTCTGACACTGTTTCCACTGTTTCCCCATCTATTTCCCATGCAGTGATGGGACCAGATGCCATGATCTTCGTTTTCTGAATGTTGAGCTTTAAGCCAACCTTTTCACTCTCCACTTTCACTTTCACCAAGAGGCTTTTTAGCCCCTCCTCACTTTCTGCCATAAGAGTGGTGTCATCTGCATATCTGAGGTTATTGATATTTCTCCCGGCAATCTTGATTCCAACTTCCGTTTCTTCCAGTCCAGCATTTCTCATGATGTACTCTGCATCATGACCAACCTAGATAGCATATTCAAAAGCAGAGACATCACTTTGCCAACAAAGGTTCGCCTAGTCAAGGCTATGGTCTTTCCTGTGGTCATGTATGGATGTGAGAGCTGGACTGTGAAGAAGGCTGAACTCTGAAGAATTGATGCTTTTGAACTGTGGTGTTGGAGAAGACCCTTGAGAGTCCCTTGGACTGCAAGGAGATCCAACCAGTGCATTCTGAAGGAGATCAGTCCTGAGTGTTCTTTGGAAGGAATGATGCTAAAGCTGAAACTCCAGTACTTTGGCCACCTCATGTGAAGAGCTGACTCATTGGAAAAGACTCTGATGATTGGAGGGATTGGGGCCAGGAGTTGGACATGACTGAGCAACTGAACTGAAGAAAAATATAATATGAACACAAGTAAAATGCACTTTATTTATATTGTGTTGATAGTCCAAAGACTACTGCCAAAAAAGAAAGATCCCAGGTAAACTTACTGCCTTTTGTAGAAATGTAGTGTCAGTGAATATTTATCAAGCTCCCTTGCTACGTGAAACTCTTTTACATATTCATGAATGTGGAAATAAGTTTAAAAGTTGATGCAATTTGATTAGTCTGCACTATGATTTACGAGGCTGTGATTTTTCTTCAAAGATAATGTTTCTTTTCATACTTTGAATGATACAGGATAGCAACGAGTTAAGGATAAAAGCTTCCAACATTAAACAAACATTTTCCAGTGTTTTAAAAAAAGAACATGACTAAGTAGTTGTCATTGGAATCTTCCTCTTATTTTACTTCTCCTCATTCTTTGTTTAAAATGACATGTTGGCTGTAAGCAATGAACACTACTAAGTATCATCTAGACTGGATGCTCCTGTATTTTGTTTTTATTTTCTCAGGTATTAATTCAAACACCTGCTTTTTTGCAGGGAGAGGTTTTTGTTTTTATTTTAAGGAGAGAGGTGCTTACTTCAGCCTCACAGAACTTCTCTCACGATTCATTGCATAGTTTTCTGTATGGAAGTCTAGTAGGTTGAGAACACAAATGGGCATCACTGAGGGCTTTTCATAAACCTCTGGTAATTTCAGATAATATTTTACTCACATTATGCCTAAAATTAACAGCATCTATTTGTCTCTCATGAACTTGTGTTCCATGAAACATTGCCCAGTATCTGATAAGCAGTTGGATAGTAGAGGACTATGTGTTACTTATTACTGTGTCCTCTGGTGTCAAGCAAAAAACAGTACACACTGTAGAAAATTAATACATATATATGAACACATATATTCCTATTCAAAAGTATATGACCAAATTTATTTATTAAAAAATTTTTCTTGGAGTATGTATAGTCGATTTGCAAAGTTGTGTTAGATTCACATGTACAGCAAAGTGAATCTGTTATACATATACATATACATACATATATATATGTATATATACACACACTCTTATTTTGGGGGTGTTGTTTAAAGTTGAAGTTTGGAAAAATATGTACTAATAAAAAAATAATTTTAAATTTCTTATGTATTACTATTGTGTTACTTTGGAGAAGTAACAAAAGTTCTTTTTTAACTGTCAATGAAAGAAAGTGGCACACCACTAATGGGGATACGGGGATGGGTAACCAAACATCCCAGAGCACTTAATTATATTAGTCTAACTTTCTGTCACCAGTGTCTCATCCTGGGTTAGTCATGAGACAGAGTTTAAGAAATGTCTAAAAATGGCAAATTATAACAAAACTTAACTATAAGTGCCATTATCATTCAAGAAATGAATGAAAGTAAAAGCCATGACTTTTAAGTAAGTTCTGTAACAGACATCAGCTGTCTTATTTATAAAATGGGAAAAATACATCAGATAATACTAAGATCCTTTCCACACAGCATGCTTACTGCTTTTTCAGGAATAGAAAGGCCTCTTGACTGAGACAAAGAATGGACAAAAATCAGTTCCTACGAAAATAATGGTGAGATAGAAAAATACATAGTATCACCATTCAGTGATGCAAATGCATGGGCTTCTAAAGCTCTGTACCAGACACTGTTACTCACCTGATGTCAGCCACGATAGAGCATTTTTGCCAGAGTTTGCCCTTACAGGGGTTTACTATGTTCTGGAAATGGACTGTCCAGCAATGTGGCAGTTGGGAGCTTTTTGCTTCAGTGTGGAGTCCCAGCCTTCTGAGCTTCCTCTGTTCTGCAAGCTGTTTGTCCGGTGTGTCTGTGTTGGTGCATCCATTATACTGTAAGCTCTCGCGGGGCAGGGGCCACACCCCGTGCAAGTCTGTATCCCATTCTACCTTGCTGAGTGCTTTGCAGATAGTAGCTACTCAGGAAATGCCACTGGAATGATCTCTTTGTCTAGGGAATAATAATGAAACTGAACTCTTAAATGACAGTTCACATTAAAGAATATTTATATGGTATCTTCTACCACCTAAAATATTTGCTTTTTCTTATGTTCATGAAACATTTGACCCTTTCTTCGGAGTCAGATCAGGTTCCGCTTTCTTCATGAAGCATTAACTGGTTGTTACAGCCTTAGATGATGGCTTCTTTTTTATATATAGAATTTTGTTTATCTTTGTCTATGCTGGGCTTTCATTGCCCTTCACAGGCTTTCTCTAGTTGCGGTGAGTGGGACTACTCTTCGCTGTGGTGCACGGGCTTCTCTGCACTGGCTTCTCTTGTTGCACAGCACAGGCTTTAGGTACATGGGCCTCATTAGTTGCAGCATGTGAGCTTATTTTTTTGTCCCTCTCAGGTGGCTGAACATATTGGGTCTCTATCACATCAAATTTTGAGTTTATTACAGGGAAGAAGAGTTCAGTGTTTCCTTGTATCCTGTAGGCTTGGTGCCTTCACAGTATAGGTACTAAATAAACATTTGATGATGATCTTGGTGAACGTAATGATCAATAATAGGTGGTTTACTCTTAAGGGTTCAAATCAATTTCTTATAGCAAACTCCAAATACTTCACTTACATGTTTTTGAGGAGACCAGTGCTTTGAGAGTGAAAACTCTGCTTCTGTGTTGCTCCATACAGGCCTTCCTTCCAGACCTCTGCAGCCTGGCTCAGCTTGCACCCAACAGTAGCCTCCTCTAGATCTTATTGTCTTAGTTTTTCTGGAAGCCAAGGGATTTGAAGGAAGATCAAATGTTGGAAAAAAAATGAAAGTCAAAATATATTTCCATGAGTTAATTTTGAACATACTGTACAAAGGATAACAAAAGAATAGACATTATAGACACTGCAGGTTGTTATTATCTAATAAGGTGCTCTGGATACACACAATAGAAAATATGTAAGAATGTATAATATATAAATGCAAATATAATGCATCATATATGAACAATTGTATTTCTATACTCAGAGCCAAAAGTAGTCAAAGAAGGCCTGATGGGGACTTCCCTGAATCCACCTCCCAATGTGGGGGACGCAAGTTTGATACCTGGTCAGGGAACTAAGATCCCATATATTGCTGGGCAACTAAGCCCCCATGCCACATCTAGAGAGCCTGTGCACCACAATGATGACTCAATGCAGCCAAAATAAGAAGGTCTGATGGAAGGAGAGAGGCAGGAAGAGGGGAGAGGAAAGAAGGGAGGGAGGCAGGAAGGGAGGATGGAAGGAAGGAAGGAAAGGTGACATGAGAACAGGTCCCAGGAATGAGGGATGGTGCTATGTGAAGCTTTCGGGTAAGTGGGATGACATCTGTGTAGTATATTTAGCTGACCGGGTCACTGGAGTGGCTTTCCCACTCCAAAGCAGGTTAAAAGACTGGTAGCAAGAGGAGGAAGAGGGGCCAGGAGGCTCAGTGTAAATAGTGGACAGTGTCTATGATTTATGATGTGTATGTGTCTATGATTTGCAGATATATGATGTATTCAAAGCAGTGCTTGAGGAAGGTGAATTGTGTTATAATAATAATAGCTAACATTTATTGTACGGTTACTATATGCCAGATGCATATATGTAAGCACTTTATATATTTGCCCATTTTATCTTACAGCATCCCTATGAAGGAAACACTGACATTTCTATTGTACAGGAAAGGAAACCGAGGCAAAGATCTGTGAAAGTGCTTCTGAATAGCAGATTTAGAATATGAATTTGGGCTGTCTAACTGTAAAAGTGGTGTTTCCATCCACTATGTGATGTGGCCTCTCTTTCCATAGAGCTCTTTACATACTTGACAGAGAGCTTGGAGATTCCTAAGGAGGTTGTAATGGTCCGGGGCATATAGTGACTAGACTGAGCGTGGACTATGATCACAGAAAAAGTGAGAAAGGGATGAAATTGAGAAAAATTCCCATTGGAGAATCAATCAGGGGAACTTTCCTGCTGGTCTAGTGGTTAAGACAGCACTTCCAATGTAAGGTATGTAGGTTCCATCCCTGGTTAGGAAACTACAAATCCACATGCTATGCGGTGTGACCAAAAAAATAAAGTTAAAATGTTTTTTAAAAGAGAGATCCAATCAGACTTGGTAGATATACTTGAATATGCAGAAGAGAGCTATTAGGATGGTAAAGATATTTGTGTCTATCTATATGATTTCAATCCAAAAGTATTTCTTGAGCACTTACTATGTGCCAGAAACTGTTACATGCTGGCATGGGAAGAATGACTCAAATACTTGAAGTCCCTGCATTTATGAAGCAAGACTGTGTTATTAGTAAATAATATATATATATAAAACAGCTATATATGTATAGACTAGAAGGATCACAATGAACTGATGACACGGGTTGTTCAGGAGAGGAACAAAATGGGCACAGGGGCCTGAGTAGAAGAGACACCAGTGTTATACCTACTGGATTTTTACAACACATCACGTGTTACTGACTCAAAAGTTGTGATTATTTTTAAAAAACTGGAATAAGACATGTATGTGTGTGTCTGTGTTTGTGTATTTGCCCGTGCATGCATATACTTTCTGGCATTTCATAGGAAGAACTAGCCAAACTGGATGCTCCTGGGGAGGGGAATTGGGCAGGTGGGGAACAGTAGTTAGGGTTGCTTTTCACTCTACACTTTGGTATCTATGCATTTTTATGATTCAGATATTGAATATATTATGCATATACAAGTATTAGTTTAAAAATTGAGTTTTAAAAAATGGTAAGCAGAAACCTAGGAAGAGAGGTTTTATACACAAAGGTCACACAAATTTTAAACATGTTTTCTATATTATTGTGCTTTCTCCAAGTTGTAACTTTGCCAAACTTAGCATTCAAAGAAAAAGTGTGTGTGTGTACTTTGGGTGCAGGTGAACCAGCAAAAACATTGGCATTTTGTGAAAATAAGGGAACTGAAATATTTGGGCCTTTGGCTAATGTGCAAAAAACTTCTCAGCTATCAAAATTCTCTTGATAAGTTTTTTAAAAACGCCTGAGGCAGTTTCACTTGATACAACAAACACTCTGTTGAAACAGGTTCAACTGGTGGCTAGCCTCCACCCATAGGCTTCAGGGGGTTTGTGCTTTCTTGTAGAACTAACCCTGACATGACAGCACTAGGCTTTAAATCTGGATTGATCTACTCAGTCCCAAACAGTTTGGATCATGAAACCCTTTTGTCTTTCACAGAAGTAGGATGGCCTAATTTGGTGAAGTCATGATTAGATTGGGCTTCCCTAGTTGTTCAGTAGGTGGTAAAGAATCCACCTGCAATGCAGGAGACCCCAGTTCAATTCCTGGGACGGGAAGATGCCCTGGAGAAGGGATAGGCTACCCACTGTAGTATTCTTGGGCTTCTCTGGTGGCTCAGACTGTAAAGAATCCGCCTTCAATGCAGGAGATCTGGGTTTGATCCCGGGGTTGGGAATCTCCTATAGAGAAAGCAATGGCTACCCACTCCAGTATTCTTGCCTGGAGAATTCACAGTGTTGTGTTAGTTTCAGATGCACAGCAAAGTGATTTAGTTATACATATATACATTCTTTTTCTCAAATTCTTTTCCCATATAGGTTATTGCAGAATACTGAGTAGAGTCCCTGTGTTACAGTTGGTCCTTGTTGATTACCTATTTTATATGTAGTAGTGTGTATATGTTAATCCCAAACTCCCAGTTTAATCCCCCCCAGTTCTATACAGTTTTATCACAAGTGGGTTCATGTAGCCACCACCCACCTTAAAATACAGAGTGGTTTTATCATTACAAGGTTCTCATTTTGCCTTCCTATAACCTAACCAACCTTCCACCCACGACCTTTACATCGGTTTCTTTTCATTGCTGAGTAGTATTCAATTTTTTGAATTTGTTCATTTACCTATTGCTGGACATTTGGGTTGTTTCGATTTTTAGTATTATGAATAAAGCTACTATAAACATTCATGTACAGGTGTTTGTATGAACGTATCCTTTCACTTCTCTTGTGTAAATGTATAAGAATGGAATGGCTGATTTATATGGTAGATATATTCTCAACTTTTTAAGTAACCAACAAACTTTTTCAAAGTAGTTGTATCCACTAGCAATGTATGGGAGTTCTAGTGGCTACACATTCTTTCCAACACTCCAGCCTTTTATAAAAATCAGTTTGGAGATATAATTTACATACCATATAATGCACTCATTTATTTAAAGTATACAATTACATTGTCTTTAATGTGTTTACAGAGATGTGCATCTAACAACACAATTTTAGAACATTTTCGTCACCCCCAAAAGAAACCTCCGTATCACAATGAGGTCACTCCTTCAGTTCAGTTCAGTCACTCAGTCATGTCTGACTCTTTGTGACCCCATGGACTGCAGCACACCAGGCATCCCTGTCCATCACCAACTTCCAGAGTTTACTCAAACTCATGTCCATTGAGTCAGTGATGCCATCCAGCCATCTCATCCTCTGTCATCCCCTCTCCTCCCGCCTTCAATCTTTCCCAGCATCAGGGTTTTTTCAAATGAGTCAGTTCTTCATGTCAGGTGACCAAAGTATTGGAGTTTCAGCTTCAGCATCAGTCCTTCCAGTGAATACTCTCCCCAACCCCCAACACCAGTCCTATGCAACAGGTAATCTACTTTCTGTCTCTGTGGATTTGCCTATTCTGGACATTTTACATAAATGGAATCATACAATATGTGGACTCTTGTGATGGGCATCTTACACATATTGTAGTGTTTTCAAGGTACATCCATTTTGCAGCATGTGTCTGTACTTCATTCCTGTTTATTCCATTGTATGGTTATACTACAAACCCACTCACCAGTTTATGGACGTTTGGGTGAATTTTAGCCTTTTAAATTGAGGCCATTCTTATGGGTGTGTACTGACGGCATCACCAACTCAGTGGACATGAGTTTGAGCAAACTCTGATAGTGAAGGACAGGGAAGCCTGGCATGCTGCAGTCCATGGTGTCGCAGAGAGTCAGACACGACTTACCAACTGAACCACAGCAGCAACTGATAACTCATTGTGATTTTTAGTTTGCATTTTCCTAATGATTAATAATGCTGTATGTCTGGAAAAGGTCCTTATTTTATTTGGTTTTTGAAAGATATTTTCTCTGTGTGGAGAATTCTTCGTTTAGAATTTTTCCTTCCAATCTTTCGGAAACGTTGCTCCACCATCTTCCAGCTTGCACTGACAACTATCTGCTCCTATCTTTATCTTTGTTCCTCTGTAGGCCATGTATCTTTTTTTTTTTCCCCCTTGGCTGTTTTTAAGATCCTTTTTTAAAAATCACTGATTCTATGCAATTTATTGTTTCTTCATGTTTCCTGTGTTTGGGATTATTAAAATTCTTAGAACTATGAGATTTTAGTTACAGCCCATCTCCCTTCAAATATCTTTGCCCTTCAAGAACTCCAAATACATGTACATTTGACCTCTTGAAAGTTGTCCTATGGATCACTGAGGCTATCTCTTTTTTCCTAGTCTTTTTTGGTTTTGTTTCATTTTGGATAGTTTCTATTGCTATATCTACAAAATTCGATCATGTGAATTACTTCTGGGTTCATTTTGATAGATTTTTCTCCTCAGCATGGTTGTATTTGCCTTCTTTGCATGCCTGGTAATGTTGTACTGGATGACAGCATTTTTTGAGCTTTGTTCTGAGATGCAGTTACTTAGAAGCAATTAGACCCCTTGTAGTGTTTTTAAAAGGAGAATCCACAGTGTTAAGACCTGATAATTTAATAAGAATGAATGTGATCAAATTTCCTTCCAGGGCATGAAACACTTAGCTACTAGATTCTATCTTGGCTAGAAGCATACATTTATCTCTAACTTCTTAAGAAATAATGTTATGTGCTTACAATACCATATTTTATTTATTTTTTAAAAATACTTATTTGATTGGCCGGTTCTCAGTTGTGGCATGTGGGATCTAGTTCCCTGACAGGGATCAAACCTGGGCCCCCGGCATTGGGAGCACAGAGTCTTAGCCACTGGACCACCAAGGAAGTCCTACCATATTTTATTTATAATTTACACAGGCAAAGTGGCAGAGATGGTGACTCTGACTTTATTAATTAACTTTAATTTTTAAAATTAACTTTATTAATGCTCAAAATGAAGGAACTCTTAGGTGTAAGACATGATTGGCAATAAAAGATGGGAGGGAATTTGGGGGAAGAATAACATTCCTCTCACCTAACAGTACTTCATGCCCCGCCTCAAACTCAGATTCTCTTCCTAAAATTTGCATACTGCATATCTGCTTGCCTCAAAGCCTACGTCACTTTCTGCTAAGTGACAATAATCCTAGCTATTATTGATGAAAGTTGGATTATTTCTGGCAGTTTTGTTGCTTCCCTCCTCTAATATTTATTAAATGCTTACTATGTGCCACATATATAGTTCTAGGTACTTGGTACATTAGCTGTTACTCTGTTAAATAGCCCAAAATTTAGAAGCTTAAAAACAACTTTTGTTAAGTCTGAAATCTGGGAGCAGCTTAATTTCTTCTGGGTCAGGGAGTCATGAGGTTGCAGAAAAGATGTTGTTGACCAGGACTGCAGTCATCTAAAGCTTGACTGAGTCTAGAGAGTTTATTTCCAAGATGCTTTTTATGATCTTCCTTTGGAAGTGATACTCTATAATTTCTGCAATGTCATATTTGCTGCTTACAACCAGCCCCTATCAGTGTGAGAATATAACTGAGGGCCATCTTGGAAGGTGGCCTCCACACTTGAGAAGTAACAAAACAGATAAAAAATGTCTGCCCTCAATGTTCACATCCTAGTCGGAGCAGCTGGACAATGAATAATATAACATGATAAATTACTTAGCATCTAATGAAAAAAAAAAACTATAAAGACTAAGTGATATTAGGATTGCTTTGGGGTCTGTTTGCAATTTTCAAATAGGATGTGCACAGTAGGTCTTATTGACTTTGGGTGGTGAGAGAGTGAGCTATGTAGATTACTAAAGGAAGAGCATTCTAGGGCACAGTGCATAGGTCCTGAGACAGAATCAGGCCTGGTGTGTTCTTGGAGCAACAGGGAGCCAGGAGTGGAGTGGAGCGGAGTGTGCAAGGGGAAAGTAGATGAGGTTAGAGATGAAGGAGTCAAACTGAGTGAAATGGGGAACTATTGGAAGATTTTGAGCAGAGGGCTTTATATTTTTTTCATTCCCTCTTACTATGTCTTATGCTGCTGTTCAGTAAATATTTGTGGATTGATTTCAGTGGGATCCTAAATGAAAATGCTGACTTAAGAGTTAGATACTAATAGTGACAACTGCTGGATGACGGTTCCAGGGCAGCCAGAAGGGGAGATGTTTTGAGGCAGACAAAACATAGTGGACACGTCAGGCTATATCACAGAGCTAAAGATATTTTAGAAATACCATTAAGATAATTCACACACTTAAAAGAAGGTCTTCAGTCCCACTGTCTCATTCTTTTGGACACAGATGAAGGAGGTTTCCTTTTATCTACTCTGACACTCGATAGCGTTTTGTCCTATGACCACAAGCACTGCGTCACAAATACAGTGTCACTGAGTGACAATGTAGTGTTTTTAAAAGGAGAATCCCCAATGTTAAGATCTGATGATTTAATAAGAAAGAATCTGATCAAATTTCCTTCCAGAACATGGAACAGTTAGCCACTAGATTAGTGACTTATTGGTCATAATTTTCAGGTGCAAGAGAGGTTACATTGTGAAGCAACCACTTTAATTAGGTTCTACAACGATAATTATTTAAAATGGGATGATCTACTTTTCAGCTGTTAAGAGCTTTTTGTTCTAGGAAGTGTTGTTATATCCGTTTATACATATTTTAATAATGTTTTATAAATGCCTAATAAATATTCAAAAAGTTACTGAGAATTATTCTGCCTTAGCATTAGAGTTCATCTCCTCAGGACAGGTGGCAATAGCACTCGTGTGTTCTTTGAACGAACAACCACATGAACGAGTGAGCTGTTTGCAGGGTAGCATCTGCCTGAAATGCATTTGGATCCCTGTTTTCTTTATCAGGGACTTCCCTGGTGGGTCAGATTGTAAAGCCTCTGTCTACAATGCGGGAGATTCGGGTTCGATCCCTGGGTTGGGAAGATCCCTTGGAGAAGGAAATGGCAATCCACTCCAGTACTCTTGCCTGGAAAATCCCATGGACAGAGGAGCCTGGTAGGCTACAGTCCATGGGGTCGCAAAGAGTCAGACACGACTGAGAGACTTCACATTCATGTTTCTTTATCAGAGTGGCATGAGTTCCACAAAGACAGGGAAATGATCCTCATGTCGTGTCTCCCCTCCCCTGACCCCCAGGTCCTACGTTCTAAAGTACATAGAGAGGCTTCCCTGGTGGCTCAGTGGCAAAGAATCTGCTTGCCAATGCAGGAGACACGGGTTCGATCTCTGGGCCAGGAAGATCCCACGTGCTGCAGAACAGCCACAACCATTAAGCTGGTGCTCTAGAGCCCGGGAACTGCAACTGCTGAGCCCACATGTGGCAGCTACTGAAGCCTGCATACTTTAGAGCCTGTGCTCCACAACAAGAGAAGCCACTGCAATGAGAAGCCCACACACTGCAATGAAGACCCAGCACAGCCAAAAAAAAAAAAAAAAAGGACAGAGCCCTATCAGCCCTACAAAGTGTCTGCTGACTCATATCAGTTCCGGACTGTTACTGCTTTGCAACCAGATAAGGACAGAAACTGAGGGTAGCGTTGTAAGAGTTTTTATATAATATTTGTGAGCTGAATTAATTTTTTTGAATCAAGCTGTATCTTTTTAAAAATTCATTTTCATAGTAATTGACTTACAGCAGTTTAAACAGCCATCCATCGATAACACACTGGAAATAAAAACTGGTCCTTCATGTCAAAAATTTAACAAACACTATTCTACATGACCCTTTAGCCCAGATACCAACAGAAAAAGATGTGGTGGTGCCCACATTAGTCCAGCCTTGTCTCTGAATGTGTGAATTCCACTGGCCTCTGAACCTGCCTGGTCTTATGGGAAACTTGGCCTCCATTCTATTTCTGCATCTGGTCTGAAATGTAGTAGGTTCAGCCCAGCGTGTCTCCACAGGCCTGTGTCTGCCCAAAGGCAGCTATCTTCTAACTTCACACTACTGTCCTGTGCCATAGACTATGGTAGGTGGCTCCAGGGAAGCAGTGAGCAACAGCACAAACTTTTCTAGTAGATACTGTATGTACTCTACTTTTATAACTTGCTTTTCTCGCTTCAGTTCAGTTCAGTCACTCAGTCGTGTCTGACTCTTTGCAACCTCATGAATCGCAGTATGCCAGGCCTACCTTCCATCACCAACTCCTGGAGTCCACCCAAACCCATGTCCATTGAGTTGGTGATGCCATCCCACCATCTCATCCTCTGTTGTCCCCTTCTCCTCCTGCCCTCAATCTTTCCCAGCATCAGGGTCTTTTCCAAGAGTCAGCTCTTTGCATCAAGTGGACAAAGTATTGGAGTTTCAGCTCCAATATTGGTCCTTCCAGTGAATGGATCTCCTTGCAGTCCAAGGGACTCTGAAGAATCTTCTCCAACACCACAGTTCAAAAGAATCATTTCTTCGGAGCTCAGCTTTCTTTATAGTCCAACTCTCACATCCATACATGACCACTGGAAAACCATACCCTTGACTAGACAGATCTTTGTTGACAAAGTAATGTCTCTGCTTTTGAATATGCTATCTATGCTATGCTATGCTAAGTCACTTCAGTCGTGTCCAACTCTGTGTGACCCCATAGACGGTAGCCTACCAGGATCCCCTGTCCCTGGGATTCTCCAGGCAAGAACACTGGACTGGGTTGCCATTTCCTTCTCCAGTGCATGAAAGTGAAAACTGAAAGTGAAGTTGCTCAGTCGAGTCTGACTCTTAGCGACCCCATGAACTGCAGCCTACCAGGCTCCTCCGTCCATGGGATTTTCCAGGCAAGAGTACTGGAGTGAGGTGCCATCTATCTAGGTTGGTTATAACTTTCCTTCCAAGGAGTAAGCATCTTTTAATTTCATGGCTGCAATCACCATCTGCAGTGATTTTGGAGCCCAGAAAAAGTCTGACACTGTTTCCACTGTTTCCCCATCTATTTGCCATGAAGTGATGGGACAAGATGCCATAATCTGAGTTTTCTGAATGTTGAGCTTTAAGCAAACTTTTTCACTCTCCTTTTTTACTTTCATCAAGAGGCTCTTTAGTTCTTCTTCACTTTCTGCCATAAAGGTGGTGTCATCTGCATATCTGAGGTTTTTGCTGTTTCTCCCGGCAATCTTGATTCCAACTTGTGTTTCTTCCAGTCAAGCGTTTCTCATGATGTACTCTGCATATAAGTTAAATAAGCAGGGTGACAATATACAGCCTTGATGTACTCCTTTTCCTATTTGGAACCAGTCTGTTGTTCCATGTCCAGTTGCTTCTTAACCTGCATACAGATTTCTCAAGAGGCAGGTCAGGTGGTCTGGTATTCCCATCTCTTTCAGAATTTTCCAGTTTGTTGTGATCCACACAGTCAAAGGCTTTGGCATAGTCAATAAAGCAGAAATAGATGTTTTTCTGGAACTCTCTTGCTTTTTCCATGATCCAGCGGATGTTTGCAATTTGATCTCTGGTTCCTCTGCCTTTTCTAAAACCAGCTTAAACATCTGTAAGTTCATGGTTCATGTATTGCTGAAGCCTGGCTGGGAGAATTTTAAGCATCACTTTACTAGCTTAATATGTTACACAAGTGTTATCATGCCAATAGAGACCTACGGGTTTTGGCAGTGTCAACGTATTTCAATGTACAAATATTTTTTTAATTTTTATTTATTATCATTGTGTTGTGCTGGGTCTTTATTGCTGTGTGCAGGCTTTCTCCAGCTGTAGCAGGTGGGGGCTACTCCCTAGTTGTAGGTGACAGGCTTTGGTAGTTGTGTCACACGGACTTACTTGCCCCATAGCACGTGGAATCTTCCCAGACCAAGGATCAAACCCGTGTTCCCTGCATTGGCAGGCGGATTCTTAACCACTGGACCACTAGGGAAGTCTCTCAATGAATGATCATTCAACCAGTCTACAGGCTCACAGGTTTGTTCTACCTATGTTAAGCAATTCTTTCAAATTAGAAGTGAATATATTGAAGAAGTTTGCATAAAAGGTTATTCTTTACGAAAGTGCCCGTAATCTCACAGTCTCAGCATAGCAAATTTGGGTTCTTTTATCTACCTTTTGGCTCAATTAAATTCAACATATCCAAAAGCAACCCTGTTATCTCCTACCCCAGTCCTCCGTCTCCCGAGTTGTCAGCAGAAGCAAGCCAGAAGACTAGATTGCCTTCTTTTTACCTCTTTAGTCTCATGTTTATATATTTTCTGTTTTAGTAATATTACTGCATTAGTTGTAACATTTCTCACCTTTCCTCTTACAGGAGTCTAACCCATCTCTTGACATCCAGTCTTTACCCGCAGCCAAAATGGGTTTATGCAGTCCATTTTGAAGCTCCCACCAGGATTCTTTTTTGTTCCCTCATCAAGTTTCTTCAGGAAATTATACAGGAATTTCCCTCATTATACAGAAATCTTCAGCTGAGAACAATTTCTGGAGAGTCAGCTATGATCTGCCAGTAGCTAGCACTTGGTGGAGGGGGGAGCTAAGGGGGAAATGAAATCCAAATTTAGCACCGAAGTATCCACTGGCAATCTTTCCAGCATCTTAATCACTTTCGCCATGCAGTCCTTCACCTAAATGGAGATTCTTACTATTTCTGGAGCAAGCAATTCACCTTGATCTGTTTGAAAAAAGATCTGCTTCAGTTCAGTTCAGTTCAGTTCAGTCGCTCAGTCGTGTCCGACTCTTTGCGACTCCATGAATCGCAGCACGCCAGGCCTCCCTGTCCATCACCAACTCCCGGAGTTCACCCAGACTCACGTCCATCAAGTCCGTGATGCCATCCAGCCATCTTATCCTCTGTTGTCCCCTTCTCCTCCTGCCCCCAATCCCTCCCAGCATCAGAGTCTCTTCCAATGAGTCAATTCTTCGCATGAGGTGGCCAAAGTACTGGAGTTTCAGCTTTAGCATCATTCCTTCCAAAGAAATCCCAGGGCTGATCTCCTTGCAGTCCAAGGGCTTCTCAAGAGTCTTCTCCAACACCACAGTTCAAAAGCATCAATTCTTCGGCATTCAGCCTTCTTCACAGTCCAACTCTCACATCCATACATGACCACAGGAAAGACCATAGCCTTGACTAGGCCAACCTTTGTTGGCAAAGTGATGTCTCTGCTTTTGAATATGCTATCTAGGTTGGTCATAACTTTCCTTCCCAGGAGTAAGTGTCTTTTAATTTCATGGCTGCAGTCACCATCTGCAGTGATTTTGGAGCCCAAAAATAAAGTCTGACACTGTTTCCACTGTTTCCCCATCTATTTGCCATGAAGTGATGGGACTGGATGCCATGATCTTCATTTTCTGATGTTGAGCTTTAAGCCAACTTTTTCACTCTCCACTTTCACTTTCATCAAGAGGCTTTTTAGTTCCTCTTCACTTTCTTTTGTTATTTAGTATATCCTGGAAAATCCCATGGATGGAGAAGCCTGGTAGGCTTAAGTCCATGGGGTCGCTAAGACTTGGACATGACTGAGCAATTTCACTTTCACTTTCCTGCATTGGAAAAGGAAATGGCACCCCACTCCAGTGTTCTTGCCTGGAGAATCCCAGGGACAGGGGAGCCTGGTGGGCTGCTGTCTATGGAGTTGCACAGAGTTGGACATGACTGAAGTGACTTAGCATAGCACAGCTATTAGTTCAAAGATGACCTCTTTCATTGAATCTTTCTTACCTGCCCCCACCCCCAAGTAAGAGGCTTTTGCAGCACATGTCACTCCCAGATCATTAACGTCTACTTCCTCTACTAGAATGAGATTCCAGGAGGGTGAGCGATTATGTCTTGTGTTTGTGCCTGCTAAGTTGTTTCAGTTGTGTCTGACTCTGTGAGACCCTATAGACTGAAGACTGCCAGGCTCCTTTGTCCATAGGATTTTCTAGGCAAGAACACTGGGGTGCGTTGCTGTCCCTCCTCCAGGGGATCTTCCCTACCCAGGGATCAAGCCCTCATCTCTACGTGCATTGGCAGATGGGTTCTTTACCACTAGTGCCACCTGGGAAGCCCAATTATGTCTTACTTATTTTTATATACTCAGCATCTAGCACTATGTACTGAATTTTAATTCATATCCAGCGTTTGTAGCTGACTAAACATTCATGCAGTTTTACCTAGTTAGTATAATGAACACATGTCCTTTAGAATTTTAATGTAATTGCATTGACAGTATGAGCAGATTAACCAGGACCCTAACTTTTGACATCTAGGTTGTTTCTACAAACGACTTTGTATATGACTATCTACAAATTTTCTTCAAGTTAAAAATGCACTGCCAGATTATCCTCCTTAAGAACTATTTTCCAGGCTACCATCATTGAATTGGTATGTTTTTCCATAAAAACTTCACCAGCATTTATGTTCAGTCACTCAGTTGTGTCCAACTCTTTGCAACCCCATGGACTGCAGCACGAGGCTTCTCTCTTTCACCATCTCCTGGAGCTTGCTCAAACTCATGTCCATTGAGTCGGTGACGCCGTCCAACCATCTCATCCTCTGTTGTCCCCTTCTCCCGCCTTCAATCTTTCCCACCATCAGGGTTTTTTAAAATGAGTCAGTTCTTCCCATTAGGTGGCCAAAGTATTGGAATTTCAGCTTCAGCATCAGTCCTTCCAATGAATATTCAGGACTGATTTTCTTTAGGATTGATTGGTTGGACCTCCTTGCAGTCCAAGGGACTCTCAAGAGTCTTATCCAGCACCACAGTTCAAAAACATCAATTCTTCGGCGCTCAGCGTTCTTTATAGCCTGACTCTCACATCCATAGATGACTGCTGGAAAAAGCACAGCTTTGACTAGATGGACCTTTGTTGGCAAAGTAATGTCTCTGCTTTTTAACATGGTGTCTAGTTTGGTCATAGCTTTTCTTCCAAGGAGCCTCTTTTAATTTCATGGCTGCGTTAGGTTACTTATTTCTCCTTATTTTCCAGGCTTTTAATCCCTGCGAAATAATGAGGGCTAAGTTGGGGGAAATGAGTAGGAGAGCCCATGCGCATGTGTGGAGCACCAGGGTGAAGGACATCACAGGGTTAATGAAGGCAGCTAACTCCCAGAGTTCACTTCAACCTCCCTTACTACTTTTTTCTGGAACAAAATCTTTTATTAGTATAGTTGACGTACAATATTATGTAATTATAGGTGTACAATGTAGTGCTTCACAAATTTTAAAGGTTACACTCCTTTATAGTTATAAAATACTGGCTATATTCTTTGTACAATATATCCTTATAGCCTATTTTACACCTAATAGTTTGTACCTATTAATTCCCTGCGCTGAAACTAATTCTTGTTTTTGTAAATAAAGGAGGTGAAATAACTGAAATCCCAAGTTTTGAGTAGGTATTCAAAGGGAGACTTATTTGGAAAAGGTTTAGCTGAGGGACTGCTTAGTGATTAAGAAAATGAGCCAGAGTTTTGAATCTGGACTCACCATTTCTACTTGTGGAACCTTGGGCAAGATACTTTGACAGTTTTGGGAACCTGTTTTTGTCATAAGGTTCCATTAACTAAATCCTCCCCAAGGACAGGAATAGTATGTTAACAGAATAAAGGAGACAAACCATATGGTCATTTCAACGGATGCAAAAAGTTGGGGAGGGGTGTCTGCCAAAATACAATACCCATTCGTGAGAAAAACAGAGCAAAGTATAAATAAGTATTATGTATAAAAGGTATCCATCTAGGCACCTACATAAAACCAACAGCATTCTTGATGGACTACTCTTTTCTTCTTAAAATTGGGATGCACAAGCCTTAATGATACAAAACCCATCTACCAACACAGGAGACGTAAGAGATATGAGTTCAATTCCTGCGTTGGGAAGATCCCCTGGAAAAGGGCTTGGCAACCCACTCCAGTATTCTTGCCTGGAGAATCCCATGGCAGAGGAGGCTGGTGGGCTGCAGTCCATGGGGTCACAAAGAGGTGGACACAACTGAGCAACTTAGCATGCACACGCAAAGGCTGAGGCGAGGAAAACCCCTAGGGAGCAAAATGCAAGGATGCACTGACTCCCAGATGCCCACTTACACCATCCTGATCTGACAGTACTCCTTGAATTTCACTTCCTAGGGGTCTTCCCAACCTTACAGTAGTCACAAGCTGCTCTTACAATTTATACTCAACATGTATTAGAGGTCCTAACAGGTAAACAGGAAAGAAAATAACTTTTAAAAACCAGTAAGCAACATAGAGAACAGACTTATGGACATGGGGAGAGGGGAGGAGAGGGTGAGATGTATGGAATGACATGGAAGCTTACATCACCATATGTAAAATAGATAGCCAACAGGAATTTGCTGCCAGTCACAATGGCTGCGATCCAAAAGTCCACAAGCAATAAATGCTGGAGAGGGTGTGGAAAAAAGGGAACCCTCTTACACTGTTGGTGGGAATGAAAGCTAGTATAGCCACTTCGGAGAACAGTATGGAGATTCCTCAAAAAACTGGGAATAGAACTGCCTTATGATCCAACAGTCCCACTGCTGGGCATACACACTGAGAAAACCAGAATTGAAAGAGACACATGTACCCCAATGTTCATAGCAGCACTGTTTACAATAGCCAGGACTTGGAAGCAACCTAGATGTCCATCCACAGATGAATGGATAAGCAAGCTGTGGTACATATACACAATGGAGTATTACTCAGCCATTAAAAAGAATACATTTGAATCAGTTCTAATGAGGTGGATGGAACTGGAGCCTATTACACAGAGTGAAGTAAACCAGAAAGAAAAACACAAATACAGTATACTAACGCAATATATATGGAATTTAGAAAGATGGTAACAATAACCCTGTTTACGAGACAGCAAAAGAGACACTGATGTATAGAACAGACTTTTGGACTCTGGGAATGGGAGAGGGTGGGATGATTTGGAAGAACAGCATTGAAATATGTATAATATCATATCTGAAACGAGTCGCCAGTCCAGGTACGATGCCTGATAACGGATGCCTGGGGCTGGTGCACTGGGACGACCCAGAGGGATGGTATGGGGAGGGAGGAGGGAGGGAGGGTTCAGGATGGGGAACACATGTATACTTGTGGTGGATCCATTTTGATGTATGGCAAAAGCAATACAATATTGTAAAGTTAAGCAAAATAAAAATTAAAAAGAAAAGAATTTGCTGTATGGCTCAGGAAACTCAAAACAAGGGCTCTGTATCCACCTAGAGGGGTGGGATGGGGAGGGAAATGGGAGGGAGGTTCAGAAGGGAGGGGATATATGTATACCTATGGCTGATTTGAGGTTTAACAGAAAACAGCAAAACTCTGTAAAGCAATTATCCTTCAATAAAAAAATTTTAAGTGAGCTTATTTATTAGCAAGGTCTCATGATACAAGAGAAAAAAATTTTAATTGTTACCTGTGAGCTATCAATTGGGAAAAAAAACCAACTCCACTAACAGGTTTTTATAAAAAAATCTTAAAGTTATGACAATAAAAATCAGACAAAACATTACACCAAACATTGCTGAGAAAAAGATGACAGATGGATTCAACTCAGTCTTAATTCATCATAGTGCCCATCAGGACTTTAAAAGATAGAAATCAACAGACTTAATATTTGCACAGAAATACAGAATTTATGAAAGTCAAAGGCTCCAAAGTAATTCAATGGAAAAAGCACAAATGGTGCTGGATTAATTTACCATATGGATAAAAACAAACCTCGACCCCTACCTTGTATCACAGAAAAAAACTGAGGTGGATCATAAGATGTAAAAGCCAAAAATTATAAAGCTTTTACAAGAAAACAATGTCACCAACCCAATGTGGAGGAAGGCAAATTTATTATAAAAGATCCACTTAACAAGGTGGTAAATTATGACTGCTGAAATTTAAGAACTACTCCAGACACTATTAGAAAAAATGAAGACAGACTAGGAGAAAATATTTACAAAATACACCAAAAAATTGTATCCAAAATATATAGTTCCACATCTCATTAATGAAAAGAGCCAATTTTTAAATATACAAAACTTATTTTCATTCTAAGAATACAGTAATGGCTAACTGAACACATGAGAGAGCATACTCAATTAGAGAAATGTAGATTAACATGATACTACTACACACTCAGAAGCCACAATGCTTGTACGAGGAAATGTTCATAGCAGCTTTATTAATATTTTCTCACAACGGAGAACCAACAAAATGTTCATTTAACAGAATAGCTAAACAAACTGTGGTACATTCATACAGTGGAATACTACTCGGCAATAAGAAATACATGGTTCAACCTCTCAAAACTTTATACTTATGAAAGCATTAAGTGATTCAATTTAGTTTCAGAGCTGGGATGGGGAAGGAAACCCTACTCTTTAGTGAAAAAATCTGGGTAGTAGTTAACTACCTAGAGTACGCTTCATTGTTTAAGTAGTGGTATAAGGGAACTTTCTTTGGTCCTGATGTGGCTGTGGGCCAAGAGTGTACATTCTTAAAATTTGTAAAGATTTGTATATATCAACTTTTGTAAATCTGACCTAATGAGGTGTGTGTAGCAGATAGTTCAGTGTACCAGAGCAGAATTGAGGACTCTGAAGCTAGGGTGTGATGGTTCAAGGAGAAATTTTGAGTATACATCCAATTTAGATGTTTAATTATGAATACCAACCTATTTGGGGGGCTTCTAACTCCCGTGTGTTTTCAGTTGGTCAGCTGTGTCTGACTCTCTGTGACCCCATGGACTGTAGTCTGCCCGGCTCCTCTGTCCATGGGACCCTCCAGGTGAAAAATATTGGAGTAGGCTGCCATGTCCTACTCCAAGAGCATATGGGACATCTCCACACTGCCAAAAGTTTTCTTCCAATCTGAGTTACATCACAAACCTCTATGACTCTGCCTCAATTTCATCCTAGGTTTCTGGTTTGAGCACTCAGGAAAATGCTGGATTACAAGTAGTTTGAAGATGGTTCAGTTTGGGAATAAGAATTGACACTTCTCGTGTTGTAAAGGACTAACAAAGTGAATCCTAAGGAGCAAATGGAAGTGGGAAGAAACTAGGGAAGTTAAACAAACTGATGGGGATCAACAGTGGACATGCCTGCAGTGACCTCCTTTAGTCTCTAAAGGTAGAAATGGGTGATAGGAATTCAAAGGACTAACACTTGTTCCATGTAACAAAGAGAAGGGCAGATGAAAACCTAAGTTTGAAGGTGGGTAGCTGGGCAGTGGTGCTATCTGGCTAAGACAATAGAAGTCTTTTCTCTTTCACAGTGTCACATTTACCACATTCAGATTATGTCCCTGAATCTCATCAGTTAACACCAGGTGTTTGCTGAACTCAAGTCATCTGTCCCTATAAAACAATCTGGCACTATAGGACTGCACACACCTTTAGCATCTTGCTTTTCTAAGATCAACCTTTTTTTTTTTTAGAGCTGGGCTCTGTGGCACTCAGGAATCTTGGCTCACTGACTAGAGAGCTAACCTGCCCCCCTGCACTGGGAGTGCAGGGTCTTAATCAAGGGACCGCCAGGGAGGTCCCTAAGATCAACCCTTTTAAACTCAGATTTTGGACAATATTATGATAAGCTTATTTTAAGAAAGATCTGAATATAATAAAGATTCCAGTTTTTAGCTTATTGTATATGAGACTGAAGAACTGAAATTTCGCCAAATGATGAGATATGTATCTGCATGGCACAACGATCAAAAGTTTTTAACTATGTTCTAGTTCCAAGAACTGAATTAAACTCTGCTCCCCACCCCACCAGGAAGTACCTATTCCATAATAAATGCTGGAATATTCCATCTTCAAACTTTTCTAGTTCCAAACTCTAGCATTCTTATTCTACTTACACTTTTCCTACTCTGATGACCTGGGATACAGCCCAGATGATTTCCTTTCAGCTTCAGTTATGAAGCTACTATCAACTATAAAACGTTTAAAACTGTTCTCCCAGAACTTAAAGATCTTATCTTTATAACATCTCCCATAACCTTAAAAAAAATCATTAAATATTGATTCCTTCAATTAATTATAAAAACTTTATATATATAGAGTCTAGTATTTGGTCATGTATATTAAAAAATACACTGACAGAAAACTTTCTGAATGTCACTAGACAATGAATTAAGCAAACCTTTATTGAATCTTAAATTGTGGGTACAGAAATACATTTCAAGTGATTTAAGTCCAACACCGTGAAGAGAGAAATTATGGCACCAAAATTTTCCCTCTTCTATCATACATACTAGGATTAATTTAGATTACTAGTCAATCTATTTTTCATTTTTTTCTAGGCTTTGTTCCATACAAAATTTGTGCAGGTCTTCAACATGAAATAGAAATCTTTTAAATCTATTAGGGGGAGGAAAATCAGACCTCAAGCCAATAAATGTCATCAAATCTACTGGGACACTGTTCAAGAACAAAATCCACTTTGAGCATTGGTCCTCATAATAGCACCAAAACATTAGGTACTGTGCATAATTACAGAAAATCAGAATGATTCATTGATTGAAAGCTTCTTCAATGAAGCTTTGAAGCAACAATGCACTTAAAAGTCAAGTGTTCCAACCACTTGATTTCAAACCAAGCAGATTTTATGTTCAGAAACACTAAAAAAAAAAAAAAAAAGTGTTTCCTTTATAAATATGGAAGGAACAAAAGCATCACTGCATCAATCCAGAAAGACTCAAAAATTGTTTGAGGACAAGAAATACAAAACTGAGTCAACTTTGCTCTTTTATCAACTGCTTAAATGTCCATGTTAGCTAAAAGATGCCAACTCTTTTATGCCTGTATTTTTAGATCATTTCCCATCAATGATTTTGGAATTCTGTGTGTAACGTTTTGTGGATAGCAATCTGCTGCACTGAGTATGTCTGAATAACCTTAACAGTTCTCATTCATCACCTGATCCTATTCCATGGTGAAAGGAATACAAACAAGCAAGAGCAAGCAAGAACACTATTACATGTATCATAAAGTCATGGAACTTTTAAAGTCACAAGATGGAAAAGACATTGACTCTGCTTTGAACCAAAGTTCATGGCATATCGTTAACAGAAATTAGTGGAAATGGCTACGAAACTAAAAGTTAAGGTGAATCATCTGACCTGACTTGATTTGTTGAAACCAATACCTTTATCTTAAATCTCATTAATAAATTGTGATAAAAATTCTTTTGTACTATTGAGCAAGTTAATAAAGACATGGTACTTATGAGAAGCTCATTTCATTTAATGGGGGACACCAAATGGCACAGTTTCCATACAGTTCTGCCAATATTCCGTAGTACCAATCTAAGCCTTCTTTGCTAATCAACAATAGTTTATTCCAAAAGAGCGCATGGCAATGAAAAATGTCAAACTCCATTGATCTTAAAAGAAAATTAAGCCTAGGGTCTACCCCCGCCTTCCCCCTCTGGGGTATAGATTAGTATAAAACCCACAGTGTAACAGTGTATTGCTTTATTGAGGGGGTGTGGTTGGGAGGGGAGACACCATGGTAACGGAAGGAATCCAAGTAATACAAGTACCGGAAGCAGTGTTAAAATATAAATACACAGAAGGGATAGTTTTCTTAGAGGACTCCACTTGTGGAAGAAAAACTTTAATTGCTGTTGCAAAAACATCTGTATGAAGTAGAAATTGGTTTCAATAATGTTAGTAGAGAATATGTTCTAGAAAGTGGAGGTAACTGGACGTAAAATCCTGGCAGCAATTAATAGAACAGTCCCAAATGGCTAGGCTGAGGCCAACACCTAATGAGGACGAAAGCCTTGTCTGTGGGGAATTTTGGAGGACACCTGGAGAAATATTACACTGTGCATAAACCAAATTGAATTGTTTTCACAAGTGTTGTAAAGTTTCATATAGTAAAAGGTTTTTTCTACATGCACTTCAATTTCACAGCAAGAGTGGCATAGGATACCTAAACACAGAAGAGAGCATTCATGCAAGATATCTAACTCCTTGATATAATAATGCATACAATTCAAAATGATTACACTATCATTACATCTAGGGCTTTCTGCAACTACGAGGTGGTGGTTATGGAAAGCATGGCCCTTGGTATCAATATCTAAAAAGCAGCCACCACCTTCTTCTATGTGTGTTCTCTTTTTGCGTTTTTTCTTCATGTTTCTTAATCAACTCTGCTGTTGTTGCTGCTTCTTAGCAAAACTGGTAAAAACAAAATTGTAATCATTGAACAAAGCGCTCTGGCAATCAAGACGTTTAAAACCTTCAATCTTCTGGGGCGAGGAAAGCACTGTGCGACATTTAGAACTCTGGGGGAAAATGAAATTAACCATTAGCGTTTCCAATATGCAGCAATATTTTCAAACAAAGCAGTCATGCAGTAAGTATTTAAGACTGCTATTTTAGTCAGACTGTAGCACTGGGGGCTTCCCTGGTGGCTCACAGTGATAAATAATCTGCCTGCCAGTGCAGGAGACACAGGTTTGATCCCTGATCCAGGAAGATCCCACATGCCACAGAGCAAGTAAGCGCATGTACCATGACTGAGCCCTTGTGCCCTAGAGCCCGTGATCCACAAGGGAAGCCACCATTAATGGGAAGCCCACGCCCTGCAACGAAGAGTAGACCCTGCTCCCTACAACTAGAGAAAAGCCTGTGCAGCAACGAAAACCCAGCACAACCAAAAATAAATAAATAAAATTAAAAAACCAAAACAACAACAACAAAACCAACCCCATGGAACTGAAATATTTTAACTGACTTCCTAGGGGCTGGATGCAGTAGGACACTTTATGTCTTCTGGCACCACCATCCCCAAGGTCTATCAACAGGGAAAACAGATAGGATAAGAGGAGCTCACGAACTGGGCTAGATATAGTCTAATGACAGGCATAAAGCTTCTCATCTACCAAACACCTCAATCAGTAATATCTCTGGTTATCTCTGGCTGATTATATGGCATCTCAGAATACATTTTATGACATGCCTCACTATCCTTATTTTCTGTCAGATTTTATTGTTGATGAAAAAAAATGTATTACCTGATTTACAAACAGGGTGGTCACAAATTTTCCTGGCTTGAAGACTTCCACAACTTTCCTGATCAGGTCATCATAGGAGGTCTGACTTAAGTTTGTTTCAAAGCTAACATAAGAAAATTCTGGTTCTGGAGTGATGTGAATAGTCCAATAAGTTCCCTTAAGAGAAGTAGCTTTGTGTTAATAATGGATAGGGCACACTTAAAGGTTTAAATTATTAAGCAAGATATTATTACTCACATCCGATTTCATCCCATTCATTGAATACCCACAAGGATTGAACATTGTGGCATCAATGACAGAACCTGGTATCAGGTCACGAATTCCACTCTCCTGGGAAAAAAGCCAAAGACTGATTTAAAAGCAAATCTGGAAAAGAAATAGAGAATGAGCCAAAATATTTAGCTGCCAAGCAGGATACAGAATTATTATTGAAAATGCTTACACGAGTGACATCCTTTGCAGTAACACCATCTTTCATGTAGAACTGGTCCATAACTGCTGGGTCAAGCTCACTCATCAGAATTTCCAGGGTTTGATCTGGCTGATTGATTACCCTACTCTCTGGGAAATCCAAAGTATACAAGTACCTATATAAAAGTACAAAATAGTTTCTAAAAATGACAACTGCAAGTTTAAAAAGAAATCTTATATAAAATAAAACTTCCATCAGATTGGGTCCAACATACCAACAGTCAGAATTCATGCGTCCCATACAATATGCTGCTCCATCTGTTGAGGCAGGAGAACATAAAATAAATTTAACAGATCCATCTGATAGCAAGTAGGCAGGATCCCCCTCCCCCTTTAAGAAAACATTTTATTGGCTGTCATTTAGAGATGCTCTTCAGCTAATAAGCCAGTCTGAATGGTGCTGAGAAAACTATGGTTTACTCTCTCCTAAGACTCCATCAGGTGATGGAGTTTGGTCACCCATTTACCTACTCTCTCCAGGAAATAAAGTTATGCAGTGCGTCCTCCTTTCCATGGTATTTCAAAGCCTCACTCAACAGAGTAAGTTAACAGCTGGTTGAAATTTAAACTAAATTATAGGCGGCACCCTGATATAGCCTAGTATAGAAGATGAGATAAGAACAGGTAGGATGGAAATCTTTTAAAGATTTTCGTTTTTAAAATCACCCTTGTGAATGACTCTGCACCAAGTTACTAAAATTGTCTTAGGCTTTTAGCCTCTTCTAGGATATAAGGGTGTTTAGATTAGGTAACCTTTATTTCCCTGTCCTTGAAGCTCAGAAGGTCTATAAATAAAAGCTTATATAAATGGATAGAAGTAAATCTTGCCAATTTAGTTGAGGCAACACTACGAACTCACTTCAGTTGACCGTTCTTAAGCCAGCTCAACTCCTGTGGTAGACAGTTTCTTAACATGGACCAGTATCTTAGCATGGGTTTATGAAGTCATGGGGCATTTTTCTGGATGAAGGGATCACAGCCTTCATACCCACTAAATAGACATAAATGACAGCAACTGGCTAGAAGATGAGTTCTCCATCTGGCAGGTGATCAGTTACTTGATTTTTTTCTCCCATCATTTCAACAGTTACACAAGAATACTCAAAAATTTGTAATCAGCTAAATTGATACATTTAACTATATAAAGTGTTATGTTTGATACGCAGGCACACACACACACATCACACACACATCCAACTTCAAGAAGCAGGACTCAATTCTACTTAAACTTACTTGGGAAAATTGCATTAAGGAACTCTATTTCTTCCTGGAAATTCCGGTGTGGGTACCCTTGGTGAGAAGGCTTCATGAAATTCTTACGAGAATAAAAGAAGCTCTAAAAAGACAGACAGGTAATTTCACACACAGAATTCTATCACCTTTCCTAAACCAATATACTATTTTCTACATATACATATCAAAACCAAAACTATCTCCACAAATATTGTTTCCCAATGACACTTAACATAATTGTAGTACTTTATGTGTGCGTATGCTCAGTCGTTCAGTTGCATCCAACTCTTTGCGACCCCGTGGACTATAGCGCACTTTGCTGGCCGACAAAGAAAAACGAAGGCCGCTGTGTCAAAGAGCAAGGTTTCACACCAATACCCATGAGTTAGGGTTATATAGAGACACAGAGTCCTAACCACTGGACCACCAGGGGATTCCCTAGAGCGGGAGTTTCTGAGCTTTAAAACAGGCATGTAATAAAAATTTTGTGGGAGAATATGTATTGTATATATTTAGTTTCAAAAGAGTGATCCAAAAATTAACATACTGCTCAATTTAGATCATCTTATAAGGATCAACAAAAACAGTTTTAGGTCCCAATGACAGCTGTCCTTTGCCCTGGGACAAACTGAGTAAATTATTTACTAATATTTACAAATTAAGTTAGATATTAAAATTCAACATCTTATCACAATAATTAAAATCCAAGTATAAAGTCTGAAAGCATTCAAGAATTAACTGACTATTGCTCTTTAATACAATCAGTTCTTTATTATGAAGTCTAGATGATTTTCCTTACTTTCCCTTCTTTTCTTATTTTCTCCACCATTCATAGTAATAATGTTAAAGAATTAACTACTGAAAGTATCTGGTTTTCTTTTCTTTCATTTTGAGTTTTATCCCAATTCCTTCTCTGGTTCCTCTACATTTTCTGTTGTCCATGAGTAACAGGCATTCTTTCTCTCCATGGTGTGAGTGTCCTTAGTCATTACTATTGAACAAGTATACAAATTTATTTACCAGGCACATCACCGAACTCTAACGTTTATATACGACCAAAAGGATAAAATGTTTTTTTGACTACTTACTTGAATTGAGTCAAACCCACTGTAATCCCTAGCAAGTTTCAACAGGGGAACCAGTGCTTTCAGCAAGAGGGTGGTACCACATGTCTTCAAAATGAAACGTCTCTTGGAGACAAACATGCTACTCTCACTGCAGTTTAAAAGAAAGTCACAATATTATAACAATGTTTATGTACTACTGAGATGCTTATTATTATTGGACTATCATTTAAAGTGTAAATCTTTGGCTAATAATTTTAAACATTAAGTTCTTAAGGAAGCAAATAATTCTTCCTCTTCTATTACATGAAAGATCCCACAGAAACATAAACTAGGTATCAAGCATACTAGCTCATTACCAAACCCTCTTTTACAGGTCAGTTTTCCTCCACACCTAACCTAACCTAGGACACTTACTAAATTCATTCATTCTCGTCTTGAACTGCCTGCTCTCACGTGTACGTCTGTAACCATCTCATTACTTTTCACTGGATAATAAGTTCCATGAGGAAAGGAATGTTTGCTTTTACTATCCCTAGGGCCTGGCACCCAATAGGCATTTGATAAACATCTGTATATGTCAAATATAGACTTAGTAAAAGCAGGCATCATGTTCAATATAATAGCCTCAAGGCCCAAAATTCTATCTCCGTACCTAAAAAAGAACTCCATGGCTCTCCTCTCTTAAATAACAGCAATCCTATTTCTATGGTAAAGCTAATTTTCACTCTGCTTCAAGCTTTGAGAGAGAAGCACATACTAAAAATAAAAGAAGTGAGGGCAAGGGAACAATGCCACTCAATCCTCTTTTGCAGAAACTCCCTGCTAACCTCCAGGGTAATAAAGATGGCAGCCACCTTGAAGAGCTATTAGGTAAGACTTCAAAAACCCTACTGCCTAGGGACACCTGAAGTAAACCTTTTATTTTTAAAAATTTTAAATAAATTTAAATAAATTAAAAAAAATACACCGTATTTTTTTAAAAAAAAAAAAAACAATTATAGAACCAGTATACAGAGGAAAAATTAACTCTTCCACATAAAGTATGATTCATACTGAAATCGGTTAACCAATACTATTTCAGAGGACTTACCTGAGTACATAAGCTTCCTGCTTGTCAGTTTTTGTCACACTTATGATTGAACATTGCACATCCTTCAAAAGTATGTCCCACTCGGATCTATTATTTAACCAAAAAGAGGATGATTAATTTATAACACTACTTGCCTACTCTCATAAAAATTACAAAAGTCTCACCATGATTTAAAATCATACTTTGTATTTTTTGTCTCATTCTTGCTCCACCTTCTCTTATGAATGTTACGTTAACGAAGTAACTTTTGGAAGCGAGTGAGGTTGGACGTTTGTTGCCAGGAAGGTCCACCTTGTGATTAAAAGGCTGGAACTTCTTAGCCAGCCCCTGACCTATGGATGGGGAGAAGGGCTGGAGATTAAGTTCAATCACTATGCTGCATGCCTGCTAAGCTGTCCAACTCTTGGCAACCCCATGGACTGTAGCCTCCAGGATCCTCTGTCCGCTGAATTCTCCAGGCATGAATACTGGAGTGGATTGCTGTGCCCTCCCCTCCAGGGGATTTTCCTTCTTTTATGAATACCAATACTTAATTTTGTTTCAAAATAATCTATATTGATATATACACCAAGTAAGATGGACGCATTTTGCTACAGTATGTTAAGAAGCAAACCAAAATCCAGGAAATTATACTATGTATTTGCAATTTATTATGAAAAAGACAAATGAGACCCAAATAAGACATTTCTCCAAAGAAGACATACAGATGGCCAACAAACACATGCTCAGCATCACTAATGAAAAGAAATGCAAATCAAAACTACAATGAAGCATCACCTCATACCCATCAGAATGGCCATCATTTGCTGGAGGGTGTGAAGAAAAAGGAACTAACTCTTCTTGCACTGTTGGTGGGAATATAAATCAATACAGCCACTTTGGAGAACAGGATGGAGGTTCTTTAAAAAACTAAAAATAGAGCTACCATATGAACCATGAACTTCCAGATGTTCAAGCTGGATTTAGGAAATGCAGAGGAACACAGATCAAATTGCCAACATTTGCTGGCTGGATCATGGAAAAAGCAAGAGAGTTCCAGAAAAACATCTACTTCTGCTTTACTGACTACACCAAAGCCTTTGACTGTGTGGATCACAACAAATTGTGGAAAATTCTGAAAGAGATGGAAATACCAGACCACCTGATCTGCCTCCTGAGAAATCTGTACACAGGTCAAGAAGCAACAGTTGGAACTGGACATGGAACAACAGACTGGTTACAAATTGGGAAAGGAGTACAGCAAGGCTGCATTTTGTCACCCTGCTTATTTAACCTATATGCAGAGTACATCAGGAGAAATGCCAGGATGGATGAAGCACAAGCTAGAATCAAGTGGGAGAAATATCAATAACCTCAGATATGCAGATGGCAGCACCCTTATGGCAGAAAGCGAAAAACTAAAGAGTCTCTTAGTGAAAGAGGACAGTGAAAAAGTTGGCTTAAAACTCAACATTCAGAAAATAAGATCATGGCATCTGGTCCCATCACTTCATGACAAATCGATGGAGGTACAATGGAACAGTGAAAGACTTTTTTGGGGCTCCAAAATCACTGCAGATGGTGACTGCAGCCATGAAATTAAAAGACACTTGCTTCTTGGAAGAAAAGTTATGACCAACCTAAACAGTGTATTAGGAGAAGGCAATGGCACCCCACTCCAGTACTCTTGCTTGGAGAATCCCATGGACAGAGGAGCCTGTTAGGCTGCAATCCGTGGGGTCGCTAAGAGTCGGACACCACTGAGCGACTTCACTTTCACTTTTCACTTTCCTGCATTGGAGAAGGAAATGGCAACCCACTCCAGTGTTCTTGCCTGGAGAATCCCAGGGATGGGGGAGCCTGGTGGGTTGCCGTCTATGGGGTTGCACAGAGTCGAACACAACTGAAGTGACTTAGCACAGCATAGCAAACAGTATATTAAAAAGCAGAGACATGACTTTGCCAACAAAGGTCTGTCTAGTCAAAGCTATGGTTTTTCCAGTAGTCATGTATGGATGTGAGAGTTGGACTATAAAGAAAGCTGAGCGCCGAAGAATTGATGCCTTGAACTGTGGTGCTGGAGAAGATTGTTCAGAGTCCCTTGGACTGCAAGGAGATCCAACCAGTCCATTGTAAAGGAGATCAATCCTGGGTGTTCATTGGAAGGACTGTTGCTGAAGCTGAAGCTCCAATACTTTGGCCACCTGATGAGAAGAACTGACTCATTTGAAAAGACCCTGATGCTGGGAAAGATTGAAGGCAGAAGGAGATGACAGAGCATGAGACGGTTGGATGGTATCACCAACACAACGGACATGAGTTTGAGTATCTCCAGGAGTTGGTGATGGTCAGGGAGGCCTGGGGTGCTGCAGTCCGTGGGGTAGCAGAGTCAGACACGACTGAGCGACTGAACTGAACTGATGAATCAGTAGTCTCACTACTGGGCGCGCATATATATATATCTGGAGAAAAATATGGCTCCAAAGAATATACGCACCTCAGTGTTCACTGCAGCACTGTTTACAATAGCTAAGACATGGAAACAACCTAAATGTTCATTGACAGAGGAATGGAAAAAGATGTGGTACAGGTATGCAATGAAATTATTACTCAGCCACGAAAAAGAACCTAATAATGCCATTTGTATCAACATGCATGGACCTAGAATTGTCATATTGAGTGAAGTAAGTCAGCCAGAGAAGAAATATCTAATGACATGCCTTATATGTGCAATCTAAAAATAAATAGTACAAATGAACTTATTAACAAAACAGAAACAGATTGGCAGATTTAGAGGAAGAATTTATGGTTAGGGTGGAAAGAACGGGGGAAAGGGATAGTTAGGGTGTTTGGGATCAGCATGTACACAATGCTATATTTAAAACGTATAACCAACAAGGTCCTGCTGTGTAGCACAGGGAACTCTGCTCAATGTTATGTGGCAACCTGGATGGGAGACAAATTCAATGGATACATGTCTACGTACAGCTGACTTCCTCTGCTGTCCACTTGCAACTACCACAACATTATTCATCAACTATACCTCAATATAAAAGAAAAAGTTTAAAACAAAGAAGAAAAAACTAAATTGCTACATGATCCTTTACTGTTTTTTAAAATGTCACCTTAATAGTTCAGGGTGAGTTATTAAAAATATTCATTTAACAGAATTATTCCGTTAAAGCACCAAATATATATATATATATATATATATATATATACACACTCCACTTGAAATGTTATCTTATTTTAATCTACATAAGTGAAGCTTACTCATTTCATTGCTAATATCTTAGCTGTTTATAGAACCCATCCATAAACTTAAACATAGATTATTTTTTCAAATATTTTTTACATAACACACTCTTCTGTCAATCTGACACAAAATGCTAAAATTTTTGACCAGGATTTGTTCATTTTCAGTGTCCATCTGAAATTTTTTAACATTGTTCCAACTGTGCCATTCCTACTGATCTATCTTCAAGTTTACTCACTCTTCTGTCATTTCTACTCTACAAGTCCATCCAGTACACTTTCTATTCCAGTAGTTATTTTTCAGTTCCATCTTATGCTTCTTTGCTAAGATTTTATTATTACTTCTTATAGCATGGTTATGATAACTGCTTTTAAATCCTGACCTGCACCACCTTGAGGTTGAAGTCTACTAGACTGTCTCCCTTTGAGGCAATTTCCTTATTTTTATTTTTACATAAGGAAAAATTTATGATTGCATCCTGGACATCACATTATATGATTTTAAATCTTCAAACCCTATGGAGCATGCTGATTTAAAAAAAAACTATGTTAGCAGACAGCTGAAATGGTTAAGTTGAGTCTTCTTGTTCTTATCCACTTCTATGTGTTAGGTTACTATCTCCATAATCTCCATGACAACACCTAGCTCAAGAGTGGGGGGTGGTGAAGATGGCCTGCTTCTTGGTCCTCTGGCTAGAAAGCCCAGGCTTTAGTTTCCCGGCTCTGCAGCAGTCTACTACAGGACTGCCTGAGCTACAGCAGCAAAGAACAGGGGAAAAAAAAAAAAAGAAGCAAAGCAATACAAAAACAAAAAAGGGATTTTCCTCACTCTCTCTAACCCAAAGGGGCCCCCTTCCATTCCTTGTCCACATTCCAGAAAAAGACCTCTTTAAGAGCTCAGTTTGTGTGCAGTTCCGGGTTTCTGGCAGCTTCTGAGACCACCCCAGGAGATACCAAGAGAAAAAAGAAACAAACTCATGGATATTTCAGTGATGAAATTTTGAGTTTTGGCTTCCTTCTCCAATTCACCTAACATTTACTTTCCAGAGTCCTCAGCTACTGCATGCATTCTGTCCAGGGTTTCTAAATGCATTTAGTGAGAGTAGAGTGTGCTTACTCCACCTTGATGGAAACAAGAATCCTCCTGCACTCATTCTATTATTGTTAATAAATTCTGCAACCATACTCTTCCTCACCTAAAAGAAACCCTTAAGTAGTCAGTAGTTTTCAAAGTCATGGTATGAAAGGAACTGCTTTAAAACATTCTAAGTATAACACAGTTCAATAGTCTATCAACCAAGAGATTATAAAAACAATCTAGAGAACTGCTGGCTCAAAAAATACAGGGCAGACACCTGTTTAATCCCTGAGTCAGGAAGATCTCTTGGAGCAGGAAGTGGCAACCTGCTCCAGCGCTCTTGCCTAGGAAATCCCATGGACGGAGGAGCTGGGCGGGCTGCAGTCCGTGGGGTCACACAAAGAATCAGACACGTCTGAGTGACTGAGCACGTGCGCACACACTCTTTACCTCTGGTCCCTGTTATTTTTCAGGACTTGTAGTGGAATGCCAGCAAGAACGATCACAGATAAAAAACAAATAAATAGCTCTGCGTGTGTTGAGAGCTAGAGACTCTACCAGCAGATTATTGAGAAAAACAAGTGTCAGCAACGAAGTGCAAGAAAACTGCAGGTGGGAACACGAGCCCAGTCAGAGTGAATCCGAACATATAATGTCACCCAGGATAGAGTCACTGACCACAGGATAGCATATGAAGTTCGTAATATTAAGGAATTTTTATGTGAGGAGAAGTGTTTGGATCAGCTAATTCAGAGACTGCTTCAATCAGCGAATGAAGAAGCTATTACTGAATTTTTGGATGAAAACCTTAGTTAAATAAAGTCTGATTTATAATTTATTATTATAGAAATGAAATGGGCCTACATCAAGAAGCAGACCAAAGCAAGGAAGTCTTTTTGAAAGTTGATAAAGTGAAGCTAAAAATACACAGTACTCACAAAAATATTTTTTTAATGAATCAAGTCATGTTCCTTGACCTAAGAGTTTTATTTTAGGTTTCCTGTACAGTCCAACTCTTCATGTAGAACCAAAGTATGCATCTTCCGAAAGAGACAGTATTGAGAATTGACTGTGTGATTTAGAGCAGATCATTTGTTCTCTGTATATATCTTTTTTTTAAACCATCTATAAATTAATTTAAATACATTTTTTAAATTTTATTTTTTAACTTTACAATATTGTATTGGTTTTGCCATATATCAAAATGAATCCGCCACAGGTATACATGTGTTCCCCATCCTGAACCCTCCTCCCGCCCCAAAATACATTTAAAATCTATTACTTCAGGACTTTGCCCATGGTAAAATCTAGTGATATAAACTTATAAACTTCCTTAAAGACATTGTACTGTTATTCACGTCAGTGTTAGGACTTAAACTACTACTTTTAAATAAAAAAAATAAAAGTTGTGAAGAATATGAGTCGATAACAATGAGCACTGGTATACAGATGGTCGAGTTCTGTGAGAGCTGAACGAACTCTGTACTGTGCAAACTACAAGTCAATATTTAAAGCAGACTCTCTGGCTTCTGTTTCTTATTGTTCTGACTTAATAAACATTCACAAATGTGGTAAAAAAAAAAAAATACAGGGCAGGAAAAATGTGACAGATTTAGAACTGAAGAAGTCAATACAATGCTATCCATGAGCATAAAGAGGAGAGAGAAAACAGTTGAGAATTTCAGCAAATTATTAAAATCACATTTTGGTAGAAAAATAAGCTCCTTATTTTTCCTAAATAAAGCTTTTTTGGATCCTAGCCACACTGAGATCATGATAAATTATCTCAAATACTATGCTCTTTACAAATGATAGTACATGGACTGAATGATCTTAGTCACTCTGCCAGAAAAGTAAAACATAAATGGCATGCCATATTTTATTTATTTTTAATCAGTTAGTTAATTTGTGGTTGTGCTGAATCTTTGTTGCTGAACGTGGGCTGTTCTCTAGTTGCGGCGCATGGGCTTCTCCCGGCGGTGGCTTCTCTAGTTGCAGCGCATGGGCTTCTCCCGGCGGTGGCTTCTCTAGTTGCAGCGCATGGGCTTCTCACAGCGGTGGCTTCTCCAGGTGCACCAGCTTTAGCTTTAGCAGCTGCAGCATGCAGGCTCTAGAACACAGGCTTCAGTAGTTGTGGCTCATGGGCTTCATTGCTCTGAGGCATGTGGATCAAACCCTTGTCCCCTGCATTGGCAGGCAGATTCTTATCCACTGTTGCCAAGTCACTTCAGTCGTGTCCGACTCTGTGCATCCCCAGAGATGGCAGCCCACCAGGCTCAGCCATCCCTGGGATTCTCCAGGCAAGAACACTGGAGTGGGTTGCCATTTCCTTCTCCAATGCATGAAAGTGAAAAGTGAAAGTGAAGTCGCTCAGTCGTTTCTGACTCTTCGCGACCCCATGGACTGCAGCCTACCAGGCTCCTCCATCCATGGGATTTTCCAGGCAAGAGTAGTGGAGTGGGGTGCCATTGCCTTCTCCACTTATCCACTGTACCACCAGGTAAGTCCCATATTTTATATTAAAAGTTTTTAGTCTGTGGTTTAATAAAAATAGAACAAATTGAAGTGTTTAGATGGGAAAAGATACAATTAAGATAAGAGACTTCTATGTCATCTGACTGAATAAGACTAGAAATGGCTAACCGACTACTATTTTTCCCCCTGATGTGGACCATTTTTAAAGTCTTTATTACAATGTTGCTTCTGTTTTATGTTTTAGTTTTTTGGCCCCAGGGTATATGGGATCTTAGGCCCCTGACCAGGGAATCAAACCAACAACCCCTGCATTGGAAGGCCAAGTCCCAGCTCCCAACTACTGGACTACCAGGGACGTTCCCTACCCTTTTTGGGGGGTGGGGGGTGGCAAGCAGGACAGATTGTGGATTGGGAAAGGATAGTCTCTTGGGCAACTGGTGTTGGGAAAACTGGATCTGCACACAGAAGAATGAAACGGAATCCTTACCTTACACTGCATAACTCAAAATGGATTTAAACACCTCAATTAAGATACAAAACTATAAAACTCTTAGAAGAAAACATGGGGAAAAACTTTATGATACTGGATTTGGCAAAGCTTTCCTGGATGTTACACAAAAAGCACAGGCAACAAAAGCAAAAATAGGCAAATAGAACTGCATCAAACTTAACTTTTGTGTATCAGAGGAAAACATTCAACAGAGTGAAAAGACAACGTACAGAACTGGAAAAGTACCTGCAAATCTTTTATCTTATAAGAGGTTAATATTCGGAATAAATAAGGAACTCCAACAAGAAAAACGAATAACCTAATTTAAAAGTAAGCAAAAGGTCTTAAATAAACAATTCCCCTCCCCCCAAAAAAGATATACAAATGGCCAATAAGCACATAAAAAGATGCTCAATGCCACTAATCCTAAGACAATGCGAATCACAATCATGACACCACCTCATGCTCGTTAGGATGTCAGATACTAAAAAGGAAAAATGAAGGAACAAGTGTTGGCAAATGCAGAGAAATTTTAACACTTGTGCACTACTGGTGAATGGATGGATGAAGCACAAGCTGGAATCAAGATATATCAATAACCTCAATATGCAGATGACACCACACTTATGGCAGAAAATGAAGAACAACTAAAGAGCCTCTTGATGAAAGTGAAAGAGAACAGTGAAAAAGTTGGCTTAAAACTCAACATTCAGAAAATAAGATCATGGCATCTGGTCCCATCACTTCGTGGCAAATCGATGGGGAAACAATGGAAACAGTGAAAGACTATTTTGGGGGGCTCCAAAATCATTTCAAATGGTGACTGCAGCCATGAAATTAAAAGACACTTGCTCCTTGGAAGGAAAGTTATGACCAAACTAGACAGCATATTAAAAAGCAGAGACATGACTTTGCCAACAAAGGTCTGTCTAGTCAAAGCAATGGTTTTTCCAGTAGTCATGTATGAATGAGAGAGTTGGACTGTTAAGAAAGCTGAGCGCCGAAGAATTGATGCTTTTGAACTGTGGTGCTGGAGAAGACTCTTGAGAGTCCCTTGGACTGCAAGGAGATCCAACTAGTCCATCCTAAAGGAAATCAGTCCTGAATATTCATTGGAAGGATTGATGCTGAAGCTCCAATACTTTGGCCACCTGATGAGAAGAACTGACTCATTTGAAAAGACCCTGATGCTGGGAAAGATTGAAGGCAGGAGGAAAAGGGGATGATAGAGGATGAGATGGTTGGATGGCATCACCAACTCAATGGACATGAGTATGAGTAAACTCCGGGTGTCTGGTGATGGACGGCGGGGCTGGCATGCTGCAGTCCATGGGGTCGCAAAGAGTCAGACACGACTAAGTGATTGAACGGAAGTACTGGTGAAAATGTAAAATGGTACAGCCATTATGGAAAAATTACGAACATTCCTTGAAAACAGAACTACTATAAAAACAGAACCATAAAAACAGAACTACCACATGATCCAACAATTCTACTTCTGGGGGGGTGTGTGTGTGTGTGTGTGTGTGTGTGTGTGTGTGTGTGTGTGTGTGGTGTGTGAGTATGTGTGTGTGTGTGTATAAATAGTCCAAGACAGGATCTGGAATAGACATTTGCACATCCATGTTCATTGTTATTCACAACTGTCAAGAGAAGGAAGCAACCCAAACGTCCATCAAGGGATTAATGGATAAAGACAATGTGGTGTATGCAAAAAAATGGCTTCTGTGGCCTTAAAGGAAAGTTTATCACATGTTTCAATGTGAACGAACCTAAGAATTTCATGCTAAGTGAATCACACCAGTCAGAAAAGGATGAATATCACCACAAAAGGATATAGTTTTCCACTTATATAAGGTACTCATCTCATACATTCATATGAAGTATCCAAAGTAGTCCAATCATAAAGAAAAGTGACTGATAAAGGCTGGAGGAAGAGGGGAGGGGAAATTAACCTTTAATGGGTAGTTTCAGTTTTGCTAAATGAAAAGTTCTACAGATCTCTTGCACAACAATGTGAACACATTTAATACTGAATGTTCACTTAAAATGGTTAAACTTAATGTTAGACCTTCATTTTTTAATAGTTATTTATTTTTGGCTGCGCTGGGTCTTCACTGCTGTATACAGGCTTTCTTTAGTTGGGGTAAGCAGGGGGCTTCTCACTGTGGTGACTTGTCTTGTTGCGGGGCACAGGCTCTACGGTGAGTGGGCTTCAGTAGTTGTGGAACATGGGTTCAGCTGCCCTGTGGCATGTGGGATCTTCCCAGGCCAGGGACTGAACTGGTATCCTTTGCATTGCAAGGCGAATTCTTAAACACTGGACCAACAGGGAAGCCAATGTTAGACTATAGAGGGAACAGAATGCTGCTGGCAGATGCAAAGAAAAAACCCTTTAGAACAGTTTTGCTTATATCCCTTGGATCCTACCCTCAGATATAGTGGGCCAGAAACTGTGCAGATGGTGCCTGGAAACCTGCATTTATTTAAAAGGCCTCCATGTGATTAGGTTCCTCTAACAGATTTCCTCCTTTAAGCAAAAATCTCTGATTTCAGCGTTATCAAGTAATTTGCCCCAAAAGTTACCCAACTGAACTATTTGAATTTTCCTGAAATGTGACCTTAGTCAACAGCCTGACTCATCTGTTTCAGACAGTCTACTTATCACCTTGCATTCAGACCTCAACACCACAGCCAAGGTGGTAGCAGTCGTAAGAGCAGTCTGAGTCAAACCCATCCTAAAACATGAGATTACTCTTCAGCGAAGTCTAGGCTGACCAGAATTTAATTCAGATATCCAGAGAAATAAGCTTTCATCTTCTGTTCAAAGCAATCAACCCAGAATGCACTGTTAATTATAATCAGAGTAACAAGTTCTCCACCTCAAACTTTCACCAAAAAATTAAATTAGCATCATTACTGCTACATTGATTTATTACTTTCAATGTGTACCTCTCAAAAAAAGGTGGTTTGAAGATAGCAGTTCAAGTTTTTTGAAACTGCTATGAGGAATATATTGAGAAGCTTAATTCAATAGGAAACCCTTCTACTCCAAAATATTTACCCTAAAAGGTTTTTTGGCAAGGGGTTGTAAATTCCTTCAGTGTAAATTACTGATATTGCAATATGGTGCAATGATGTAGTCAAGTAAGGCATGAGTTCTGGGAAAATTAATGCTGAGGTGTAATTTACTATTTTTGCAACTGCTCCCAGTCCTTTGCTGAAGATTTTATCGTATAAAATTTGAGTGAAGGAAAGGAAGAATAGCAGAAAATACCAGTAGTCCTAAATGTCTTGTCCAATATTAACATTACAGATTCTAGTTTTCATTTTTTCACATAGCTAAAACACCTCTAGCCTTCCACAATTAATAAACATTTACTCTTTACCTCCATTTACTACAATTTCCCATGTGAACCCATTTCCTTACTAACAGTCCAGGTCTGTGATGAACTTTAAAGCAGAAAGGAAAGTCAATTTTAGAGCCCTGAAAGATCAAACTATCGCTCCTCACCAAAATTTCTTATTTTCTAACAGACTTCCTCCCCATAGCTGCCATTTCTTTTAAAGAGGTTTTTGTCTGGTCCAGCATTTTAGTCCAGCAACTCTTAAGAAATTATAGAAACAGACATAAAGGTCTATTTCTAGTCAACATTTGAAATCTGAAAATTCTAGTAGAGAAACCCATAGGTTAAACCTAACATACTACTCCCTCTTTTTATATTTCAACCTTAATTACTTTGTGAAGTAGTCCGTTTTAGAAAACATCACCTGTCTTATTGATTTGGATATCTGGACTATTGCTTTTCTCCAACATATTGTTAATCAGTATTATTTAATCCAAACCATGCCAGAAAAGATAAAACAAAAGCTTCTCAGTATTATGTACTTCATTCAGATTACACTGAAGGGAAATTCTACTAAGTGGCCTACAGGACAGTGGGAAATGTTAACAAAAAGTGGGTTCCAGCTTGGAGTTAAAGCTTGGAAAGATGGGCCAATTTTGCTTCAAGTGCGTTCTATTCCTTCATACCATATTAAAAAAATCAATTCCAGATGGGCTGCAGATCTAAATTTGAGAAGTAAAACAAAGTTTACAGGGAAAAAAGAACATCTTCATTACCTCCGGATGAGCAAAGATCATTTTAAACAGGGCAGAAAAACCACGAACCATTAGTGAAAACACTGATAAATGGGACATTAAAATTATGAACTATTTTCTAAACTGTCATTAATAAAACAAAAAAGGAAACCAGAGGATAGAAAATGTTTGTAATGTACATATTGGAGAGATAATTCATCTATAATATATTAAAGAACTCCTGCAAACTGAAAATCCCTAAAATAAAAAAGTGGACTTGAACAAGCATTTCACAAAAGATAGCCAAATGGTGGATAAAGATATAAAAGGATGTTCAACTCCATTAGTCTGAAGGGAAATACACAGACCACTATACACCCACAAAATAGCTAAAATTAAAAAGACAACACAAATGTTAAATGAAGATATTGAGCAATGGCACCCTTATGCTGAATATACGCACCCTGTGCCGTGCTTAGTCTCAACCGTGTCTGACTCTCTGGACCCTGTGGACTGTATAGCCCGCCAGGCGCCTCTGTCCATGGGGATTCTCTAGGCAGGAATACCCGAGTGGGTTGCCATCCCTCCTCCAGGGGATCTTCCCAACCCAGGGGTCAAACTCAGGTCTCCAGCATTGCAGGCAGATTATTTACTGTCTGAGCCACCAGGGAAGTCCAAGAATACTGGAACCGGCAGCATATCCCTTCTCCAGGGGAACTTTCCCAGCCCAGGAGCTTTACTAACCACAGAAGCACTATATGCACCCTATGACTTAGCAGCTCCATTCCTTGGTGTGTGTGTATCTAACAGGAGAGCATACATGCTGTTTATGAAAAGACCTTTACACTAGTGTTCACAGCAATGTATTTGTATTAGCAAACTGGAAATTATTGATGTAAACAGTAGATTTGATAAATTGTGGTATATGGACACAAAAATACTATACAACACTGAGAACGAACTAAAAAAAACCCCAAACATAATGCTGACCAAAGGAGCAGGCATATAATGCATAACAAATGATTCCATGTTATAAAAAAACTAGGGAAAACCATGGTGTGTTAAAACTCAGGATAGTGGTATTCCCTTAGCTGGAGAAGCGGAATAGGTTATAATTGGAAGGAGGCACAGGGGGACTGCTGACTAGTTACATTCCTTAGATATGAAGGCTGGTTACATGATAGGATCAATTTGTCAAAATCTGAGATGTACTTAACAACTTCCATAACTTTTATGACTGTAGCCTGCCAGGCTCCTCTGTCCGTGGGAATTCTCTATGCAAGAATACTGGAGTGGGCTGTCATGCTCTCCTCCAAGGGATCTTCCCGTCCCAGGAATCGAACCTGGACTCCCGCATTCCAGGTGGATTCCAGGTGCTAATCAGCTTTGGCAGATTAGCATCACCCCTAAAAGTTCCGTCATGCCTCTCTGTAATCCACCATTCTCCCTTAACTCTCATCCTTTGCCTATGGTGTATGTATTTTCTGGTTTTACAGACATGAAATCTTACAGTATAGGACTTCTCATGGGGCTTATTATTGTTTGTCTCCAGCACCATCATTTGTTGCGTGTGTCAATAGCAGTTCATCGCTCTTTTTTTAACTACCAAATAGTATTCTATAGGATGAATACAGAGACTTGTTATCAGTTCTGGAGCTATTGCAAAATAAAGCTTCTAAGAACGTATTCATGTAAAAGTCTTTGTATGGACATATTTCCTGTTCACTTGGGCAAACACATGAGTGGACTAGACTGGCTAGATCATATGAGAGATGTATTAACTTATTAGTGCTTCCCAGGTGGCTCCAGTGGTAAAGAACCTGCCTGCCAAAGCAGGTGACAGAAGAGATGCGGGTTCATCTTCTGGGTTGGCAAGATCCCCTGGAGTAGGAAATGGCAACCCACTCCAATATTCCTGCCTGGAAAATCCCACGGACAAAGGAGCCTGGCAGGCTATAGTCATAGGGTCACAAAGAGTCGGACACAACTGAAGCAATTTAGCAGGCACAGTAACTTATTAAGAAACTGCCAAACCATTTTCCCAAGTGGATACACTGTTTTCCATTCCCATCTGCAGTGCACAAAAATCCTGATTCCTTCACAGCTCTAGTCAGGGTGTGGTATCAAAATTATACAAACTCCAAAAGGAACTGTGATATGTGTTCCCTCTCTATTAACTAATTAGAATGTAATACTATGAATGTAATGTATGAAAAAGGTTGGAATTATTTCTTCCTTGAGTGTTAGAACACTCCAGTATAACCATCTGGACCTAGATTTTTCTTTATGGGTGATTAAGTCAATTCATGCAGTGGTTATAGGACTATTAGGATTTCTATTTCTTCTTGCATCGATGTGGGAAGGTACTTTCCTAGGAATTTTCCTGTAATTTCCTGCCTTTTAAATGTCTTTAGCATTGGTAGTGACGCCCTCTTAGGACATCTTAAACTCCTTCCATGCCCTTAGGTTTTATGTTTTATAAACAGTATAGTTAATTTATTTTATTCCAGTTTGTGAATGTCTTTTGACTGACTTTCTTCTATTTGCATTTTAGTGTAATTACTGAGGTTGGAGATGTGAGGCCAGTAAAAAGCAGGATTTTCTGGCTTCCTAACATTTATATCGTTAAATAAAAACAAAGCTACTAAAGATTATTCCATGGAAGAATTAAGTTTTAACTTCAATAAGCAATCTAAAGCTCACCATCTCTTCTACTTGAATAAAAATACATCAAATTGCTAGGGCACCATGTAATTTTAAATTGCCTATTAGACTATAATCTGAAATACTTTCTCCTCCAGCCTGGTTTGCTTAAAAATAAGAAGAGAAAAAGATTCTGTCCTTAAGGTAAAGAATGGAAGATGAAGATTTTAAGGCTTACAGAGTGGTTACTATGTCTCAGACAGTTTTAAGTACTGTATATGTATTAACCCACTTAACTCTCACAATTACACCCATGAAGAGGTACCATTATTTTCTCCATTTTGGAGAGGCAAAAATATCAAACAGCTAGCTATTAGATTATGTTTGAACTCAAATCTAGACATGCCATAGGCAATGTACTAACCATTTCATTATGCATTACACTTCCAGATAACTGATAACTCTTCTATGGAATTTAACGAATTCCAAGTATCTACAAAACTTATGACACTTAATCACAGATTCAACAAAACCAACATTCTGTCCCTGAAGGTATAATCTTTGCCATCACTCTAAGATCCACGCTGAAGCAGTAAAACAATTTCAGTTGATTAAAGTGCAAAAGTCGTTCTCAAACATTTAAAAGCAAGCAAACTGCCTATTTATAAGCCTTTCTTCCTCCTTCATTCGGAGAACTAATTCTTAACCAAAAAAGCTTAAATTCAGGCGTTTTTGCCCAAGAACTCGGGGAGGAAACACTCCCTTCCCTTTATTAAGAACGGGTGCTAACTAACAAAGCTTCAACTCATTTAACGAGCCGGAGCAGAAAATTTTGTTATTCATTTTATGACTTTTGCACATTAGTTCTTCCTGACAGTATTTCCTAGATAATCCTATCACAATCGTCTTACCAAAGGCATATCACCAACACGAGGGAGCTTTTCCATCTGTGAAATGGAGGAAATACTAAGCTTCCCCATATTTATAAGTAACTGCTTCCTAGAGTAGGGGCCATGTTACGACCTCTTAAGTGTCGCACAAAGCTTGAAAAATGAAACCGGTCACATTTTAGCTAACACGAGGTTTTCCTGCGGGAGATTCCTTCAAGTGAGACCGCCTTAAAAGTCCCAGCAGCACGTGTCCGCCTGGATTCCCTTCTCCAGTTGCTTTTTGTCAGGAAAAGCGGCGAGTGCAGCCAACATTCCTGAAACGCCCATTGGCCCACACCCCGGGGCAGGCTCCGGGTCCGGCCCAGCAGCTCTTTGGTCGCTGCCTTTCAATGAAGCGGCCGCGCCGGCTCCTCCGCCTCAAGGCACACTAGCGACACTTATGCACCCAGGAGCCTAGAATGTCGAGAGATGTCTAGTGGTCCGAGCGCCCGGGAGGGGAAGCAGGCCCCGCCACCATCGGGGTCGCCCGCGTCATCTGCGCTGAGACCACTACAAGCCCTATCCTTTTCTGCGCGGTCGCCCAGCTCTCTCGCATGACTGCCCGAGGTGGGAGGCTGGAGCCCCAGATTCCTTTGCAGGATTAGGCATTAAAGGTATTATGTCTGAGCTCCGACCCGCCTCTAGCCCGTAAACGCAGGGTAGCCTCATTCCACTCTGGGCTCCGCCGATTCGGTAACAGGTTACACAGCCCAAGGTCAAGAGACTCGGGCGCCAGCCTCGGTGGGCTCTCCGGCCGTCTTCCCGGGCAGCCCCGAAAGGGCTCTGGTGCAGAGCACATTAGGGCGGCGGTGCGGCCCAGCCACTGCGGCACAGCTGCTCCCGCCCAATCCCCGCCGCCCGGGCGCCACATGCTGCCAGCGTCGACCGCGGGCGGGGAGGCCTGTTAGTCAGCCCCTCGGCCCCAGCCGGGCCGCCCCCCCCTCCCAACACACACCCCTTCCCGCCGCACGCGAGAGGACGAATCCGGCTCCCGATCCGCTCCGCTCCCTCCCTCCTCCACTCCCGAGGCGGACACGCCCGAATTAGCGCCTGACTAAACCCGCCGAGCCACACCTGCCGGGAGGGAGTCCGCGCGGCCCCGACCTCCGGACACCCCACCCAGGGTCCCCGACCGCCAAATCTGTCCGATGGGGAGAGTAAGTCGGGAGGTGAGGGCCACTAAACCACCCGGAACGGCGCTGCCCGCCGCCCCGCACGCCGCGCCGCGGACGTTACCTGAGCACGCGGCAGCGCCGGCCTCCTCCCCTCCCCCCGGGCAGCGCCCGGGCCGGCAACGGTGGCGGGAGAAGCTGGATCGAACCCCGCGTGGACCTTTGGTTGCTCACCCCTGGCGGCTGGGCCCCTTTCACGACTGCCAAAACGACCTCCCGCACGCGGACCTGCCCCCACCTGAAGACTATGGGAACCCAACCCACGGTCCCCAGCCTCAGGCTGGTGCCTCCCAGGCGGCGACAGTCCCCCAGACTCGACTGTGGGCGAGAGCCCCGAGCACCCACCTTGGGATGGTGCGAAGATCCCCAGATCCTTGGTTTGCGTCGGGTTGCTGCCTGGAGAACCAAACCTCCAGCAGTTTCTCGGTCCCTTCGAAAAAATGTGCAGCTTCCATCACCGTGAGACTAGCGAACAACCAACAACCACAGAAAATCAACTAAATTAAATCTCTTCTCCCGCCGCCGCCGCCGCCGCTGCGGATTGTTCCAGCTGTGTTACTAAAGTTCAGGTTCCTTTTTTTTTTTTTGCTATAATTTTATATTAACTTTTTTTAAAAAAAGGATTAATAAAATTTTCCCGGCTTTGTGTGTGTGGGTGAGCGAAAGTTGAACGTGAGTCTGTTGGAAATAGAGGCAGATACAGCTCAGTCTCTTGTAGTCCGCTGTTTCCCCGTTAGAGAGAGTAGAGCGAGCGCTAGCTAATGTCGCCGGCCATACTGTGGGAGCGAGAGCACTGCGTGAGCAGGGAGTTTATATACCCCGGCTAAACCCAAAAGAACAGGAAGTTACGCAACGTCCCGCCCTTGCAGCTGATTGCTCCAGCATCCTGTCAATCACCAACCGCCCAGTTGCGGCTGGCTGGCCGCCCGCCCGCTAGCAGCGCGAGGAGCAGCCAGCCGCGTTGCGGTTCAGGGTTCGGGGTGGCCGCTGGGCGGGAGACGGCGATCTGTTGTCCGACTGGGGACTAAGAGCCTGGTGTCGAATGCGGAGTGGGTGGGAGATCGGGAGCGTAGGGAGGGAAGGCTGTGTAGCGCTGTGTAAAGCAACTGGTTATAGCGGGGAACAAGGGTGGGTCCTCTAGAGAGTTGGCGGGGTTCGGCGAGGGCTGTGGCCACTGCTGGGATAGCGTGGTCGTTTTGATACCGTGCACTTCGCCGATATTGCTAAGGTACTCAGCCATTCTCTTAAGTGTGCTTCCCCAAGGCGAACGAAGCCAGGCATTAAAACTCAACATTAGTCCGTGACGCACATGTTGCCAAAGGGTCGGATTAGAAGGCGCTTTAATTCTGATCACGCTTTAGCTGATGTGCGGATGAACGCAGTTCTCGGTCGATTTACACAATAGCCAGAAGCGTTGTCTCCCTATTCAAAAAGGGAAAAGCAACGTGGCGCCCAGCCTTGAAGGGCTCCGGCTCTTACCTACCTCCCACCATGTGGCTCGCCAAGCCTCGGAGTTGGCCGAGCTCAGTAGCTGCCGTGAAGCACTGGCAACAACGTGCTCAATTAGGTCAACTGGTGGGAATTTATTCTGCAAAACTGTTTCTAGAACCTGCTATATTAAATAGAATCTGAAATTGGGGCGTAAATGGGTAGGGGAAAGAGAGGGGATTATATGAAATCATCTCTGTGAAACTCTTGAATATTGTGAAGCGCTATAGTATTTAAAGACTGGTCATTCAACAAAAAATGGTAAAAATTAAATATCTGAAATTGCGTGGAAATTAAGGATTCAGAGTGATGATTAGTCGTGATTTAGAGTCATGAATCTAATTTCAGTGATCAAGTAAAATGAAAAAGTTATCAAGTAGTAGTCAAACAGTTTGACCCCAGGTGGCAAAATTGTGGTAACAAAGTTGTGACTTTTACTTAGAAATATGGGAGAAAAAAACCCAACCTGACATAAAAATCAGCACTGTCACGAGACAAAGGACTTTTCCTTATCATCCTTGCTGCTACGCTACGTCGCTTCAGTCGTGTCCGACTCTGTGTGACCCCAGAGACGGCAGCCCACCAGGCTCCCCCGTCCCTGGGATTCTCCAGGCAAGAACACTGGAGTGGGTTGCCATTTCCTTCTCCAATGCATGAAAGTGAAAAGTGAAAGTGAAGTCGCTCAATCGTGTCCGACTCTTACCGACCCCATGGACTGCAGCCTACTAGGCTCCTCCGTCCATGGGATTTTCCAGGCAAGAGTACTGGAGTGGGTTGCCATTGCCTTCTCCGCTTATCATCCTTAGAGAAAAACTTATTCAACTACAAGTGAAATAAGACAATGTTGTAAGCATGAAAAACGTAATGAAGAAGATGTAGTTTGAGTGTGTACTCTAAATTCCCTGCTGGGTAGTTAGTACTTGTCTTACAAGAACATGAATTTGTTCACATTTCTATGTCAAATCTATTGAAAGAAACTTCTGTGCAGAAGGTAGATGCATACAGCTACTCTTGCCATGTTTTTAAAAGCATCCAACTCAGACTGGGGATTGGGACAAAAGATAATGATTTGCTCATTTTATTATAATAATAATTCAAAGAATGTGGTGGTTATACTTGGAATAAAGATAAAAGAGGTATTTATGTGTTTTACAAGCTATTCAATTATTTGATGGTTGCTTATTGAAATGAAGACTTAGTCTACTAAACCACCTCAAACACTAATTGTGGTATAAACATAATTTGGCTTGTAATTGCTTATAATTAGTTGCTTTTCCATTACTATTATGCTTTTTCCCAATGTAATTTTAAGTGAATATAAAAGTGCCAAGAATCTTGGCAAGGTAAGGCCTTGTTAATTTGATACAGAATAATTTAAATGCTGTCTACCAACTGAACTGATCTTTTGTAAAATATCTTTCTTAAGCATCATTACTATCATGAAGCTCAAAGTCTCTTGTACTAATTACCAAGTTAGTCAGTTAATCTATTTCACTGAACTTAATATGTCCAAAACACATTTGTCATTCTTTTATCATCAGCCCTGTTTCTATCATTGAAGATCTTTCCCACTTCACCAGTCTAAAAACAAAAAATTCTTAACATTTTTTTGCTTTGCACATGAAGTATTGCCTAAAGAACTTAAAGTGAGTCCCATCCCCCAGACCTTCTTAAGGCACCTCAAATTGTGCTCCTTACCCCTCATTCTCTTTAGTAATCCTTCTATTGAAATCTTATCGAAATTTTAAAAAATCCTTACTTAACCCCACTTCTGCCTTCAGCTAACACCCAATTTTTCTGCCCTCCTTCTCAGCAAAACTCCCTAAAAGACATGTCTATACTTTCCATCTCTACCCTCATCTCTTCTTCAAACCCTTGAAATGGATATTTCTCAAGGCCCACATCTTGTCAAAGCCAGTGGCTCAAATAATGGTGTTGGTTCTCATTTAACTCGTTCAGTAGCTTGTGATACAACTAACTATACCCTCCTTCTTGAAACAATTCTCTCGGCTTTTGTGACACATCTCTTCTTTGGTTTTCCTTTGACACATGTAGATCCTATCCAACACTCCAATGCCCTTGGCTTCCTCTCTGCTACTTCTCCATGTGCACTTTATTCCTGAGTGACCTGCTTCACCCAGTCCATGGCTTTGTGACATCCATACACTGCTGCTGCTGCTGCTGCTATGTCACTTCAGTCGTGTCCGACTTTGTGCGACCCTATAGACGGCAGCCCACCAGGCTCTGCTGTCCCTGGGATTCTCTAGGCAAGAACACTGGAGTGGGTTGCCATTTCTTTCTCCAATGCATGAAAGTGAAAAGTGAAAGTGAAGTCTCTCAGTCGTGTCCGACCGACTCTTAGCGACCCCCATGGACTGCAGCCTACCAGGCTCCTCTGTCCATGGGATTTTCCAGGCATCCATATACTAATGACTTTCAAATATGTATCTCCAGCCCAATCATCTCTTTTGAATTCCAGATCTTTGGGACGTTTGCCTACCTGACGTTTCTGTTTGAATGTCTAATAAGCACCTTGAAGCTAATGTGGCTGAGAGAGCCATTCCTTTTCTTGCAAAACTTGCCTGCTCCTCAAAAAAAAAGAAAAATAAAATACCCAGCTGTCCTCCATTTAAACTTCCTGGCTGACCTCTCTGCTCTGCTCTTTTTTGTGTATGGTCCATCCTTCTAGCAGCAACTATCTCATTAAGTAGCAGTTGCTCAAGCCCAAAGTCACCCTTGATCCCACTCTTTCCTGCTTTCCTACCAATCCAATTTATCATTAGCCTTGTTGATGATATTCCTAGAACATTTCAAGTGTTTCTTTTCTATCTTCGCTACTACCTTAGTTGAGAACACTGAAATTCATTCCCCTGGACTACTGCAGTAGTTTTCTAAACAATCTCTCTGCTTACACTTTGGTCCTCTCAGATGATTTACCACTGAGCAGCAAGAGTGATTTTTTAAAGTCCAATTATGACCTTTTCTTATTTTAATATTGTAAAATTCTCCAATGGTTTCCCATAACACTTAAAATAAAAATGCCCTACCTTAGCCTTGAAACCTCTATATGATCTGGTCCCAGACTAATTCTCCAAGCTCATCTCTACCATTCATTCTCTGTTCCCAGCCATACCAACTGTATGCCAATAAAAATTTTTTTTTTTTTAATAAAAATATAAAATTTGCATTTTTTGAGGATAAATATTTATAGAAATTCAGTTATTTTGCTTATGGTAAGGTTTTAAGTAGTATGTATGGGAAGTATGTTCTTTTGAATATTTAATTTATAAATTCTTAGAGAAAATTAGCCTTATTCTCCCCTCCCCCCAGGTCTAAGGGTTAATAATCAGAAAGCAGAATCAAGTGTATATCCCAGAGTTTGGAGGCTTCTACTCAGTAGAAACTCAGTAGCTCAAGTGAAAGAACTCACCTACAGCCATTTGAGGCTCATTTCAATTAAAAATAAACACAACTTGGTCTTCCTATGGTGAGATCCACAAGACCAGAAATCAATAGCTTACCATCTGTTTTGTGGTGCTTCACACTTATATACTAATAGCCAACTATCAGTCATTTGAAGAAAGCCTTCAATGTTTGAAAAGAGACCAAAGTAAATATTAATAGGAAAAAGAGGAAAACAAAAAGGAAAATAATTATAGGAAGTAGAAACAAACTTCTAAGAAAAAAAGACCATAATCATACTCCATAGGGATGAAAGAAGATAGTTTATCCATAAAAACCAAACCAAACAAAAACGGAATACTAAATAAACAAGAAACATTCAAAGATGTTTGTTTGAAACAAAACAACAAAAATAAAAGAAAACAGTGCTTGGAAATTAAAAACAGGATAGCTAAGAGTGTTTAAAAAAAAGAAAAAAAGGTGGGGGATAAATTTAATGCAGTCTCTGAGAAAGTAGGAAAAGCCAGAGTTGAAAGACAGGTGAAATAAGATAGAACATTGGTTAATAAATACAAGAGTCCCCAAACTCAAATAATAAGAGGTCTAGAGAGAAAGAAAAGGGAGGAGGTGATTATCAAAGAAATAATAATAAAAATTTCAGAACAGAAGGACATTGATTGAAAGGACTCCCCTATTACCTCATACAATAAATGAAAAAAAAAATCCAAACCAAGATACATAATTGTGAAATTTCAGAACACTTTGGATAAAGATTTTAAAAGTTTCCAAGACCAAAAAAGGGGTCAAAATCAGAAGATAAAGAATCAGAGAGCACTGGACTTTTTAACAGTAACATTGGAAGCTTAAAGACAGGGAAGCAACATCTTTAAGCTTTTCAGGAAAATGTATTTTTACCTGAGAACTCTATACCTAGTCTCAAGCAGTACCTAGACTGGCTTTTTTTCATTTTTCTTTTTTTGTCAATTATTTATTCTTTTCTTGAGGTATAACTAACATATACCATTATATTAGTTTTGGGTGTACAATATAATGATTTTATATTTATATGCATTGTAAGTAAGTCTAGTTATCATTTGCTTCCATCAATAGTTACAAATAATTTTTCTTTTGTCATGAGGACTTTTAAGATTGACTCTTTTAGCAACTTTCAAATATGTAATACAGTATAATTTTATTAACTATAGTTGCCATGCTGTACATAATTAGTACTTTAGTTTCTTGATAGACACTGTGCTAAGCTGAATGCAAAGCACTAGTAAAAGCAAATTGTCACTACAACTTATTATAACCTATTAAAAGTTAATTAACAAAAGCAAGTGATCCTTATAAACTATTAAAAATCTGAAGCCAAATGTGATTGTTCTGTTTTTATCACAGATAGAATGGTATTATAGTTAGTGTGTGTGCATTCTAAGCCTCTTCAGTCAAGTCTGACTCTTTGTGACACTAGGGACTATAGCCTGCGGGCTCCTCTGTCTATGGAACTCTCCAGGCAAGAATACTGGAATGGGTTGCATGCCCTCCTTCAGGGGATTTTTGCCACCCAGGGATTAAATTGGTATCTCTTATGTAAGTTTCCTGCATTGGCCAGTGGGTTCTTTTTACCACTAGCACCACCTGGGCAATGGAACCAAAATATTAAAGAACTAAGTTCTGTTCATGGCTTTTTCTCTTGTACTCTTCTTGTTTGAGAAAGACAATTAAAGGAATAATTGGATCAATAAACTATCAGTATTGATATGTTGGGCTTCCCTGGTGGCTCTGTTGGTGGAGAATCCACCTGCAATGTAGGAAACCTGGGTTCAATCCCTGGGTTGGGAAGATCTCCTGGAAAAGGGCATGGCAACCCACCCAGTATTCTTGCCTGGAGAATCCCCATGGACAGAGGAGCCTGGCGGGCTACAGTCCATGGAGTCACAAAGAGTCAGACACGACAGAGCGACTAAGCACATGTAGATGTGTTATCTCTCTTAGGATGTCTCTGTTTGGAGCTTTAGAACAAAAGCTATTCTGGCACCTGGAAACAGGTTTTAGTTGGTTACCCAAAGCTTCCTCTCATCCTGGACACTAGAAAATTCCTTGGGAAACAAGTAGCCTTAGTATACCCACCTCCCATTTTTAATAGACTAATCTATAGCTGCCATATACCAGAATCCTACTTTGTTTTGGAATAAGGAGAATATGCTGATATGATTAGACTCTTCCGTCTTCCATAGCCTGAACTTCCAACTTGAAAGAAACAAAAAAACAACTGAGGAAGTCCAACTTCAACATGTCCTGTATCTGGGAACTTGAGATAGTAATTGTTTCATTCTTACCCACATGCCCTCCTGAGAGAGTCAGCCCCACCCACAGTCTATGGTAGGGGAGCCCTATGGGCATTAGACCTTGTCTCTTAAGCCACAGCTCATTGGAACAGTGGAGAACACCAGGGTTTTTTGTGTGTGTGATCAATTGAATCTAGTGACCTAGATACTGAGTAACTCCATGGAGAGTGTAGCGCATAAGGTGAGGTGGACTCAGGACAGGCAGTCATTTTTATGCCTTATGTATGCAAATAAAGAGAGAAAACTGGTCTTCAGAAATACCCCATAACCTAGATGTGCCAAAGGAAGCAAAGATCATACAGCCTTAGAGAAAGAGAACAGTGGTCTGTCAGATTTTACCATTTCTATATTTATGTTTGGGATCCATGAGATTTCCCTCTGGATTTCTAACTTAGTGCTTTTTACATGAATTAATTTTAATATAGCTTCTTTTTGCTTATAATCAAAGAATCTTTGACTCGACAGTTGTTAAATATGCATTTTTGGAACCCCACACTTTCTCATTTTCATACCTCTCGTAACCCATTTTAAGTTGGTTGTGGGCACGAAAATATCAGAGAGGAGAAGGCATTTCCTTTGCAATGTCCCATAGGAGAGATGCGTGGATCCTTCTAGTCACAGGGATTCAGAGGTACTCAAAGGATAAACTTCTTCAAGACTCAGTCTGCTTTTCAGCAGTTCTGGTAGATGCTAGAATAAACCAGATTACCCAGCCACCTGACTAATAACTTATATAATTTGATACCATTTATCAATTTATAATTATGTCAAACTATAATTTGGGAGTAAATATTGTTATAAAGTTATTAAATGTGTTATGGTTTGTTATTATTTCAGTACTGTTTTGGAAAATAAATCTATTAAATCTTAGTTGCAGGTTCTTAACCATCAGTTTTTCTGTAGATTTAATACATACAGTTACAGGATTTTTTTTTTTAATGTTTTAAGTATTTATTTGACTGTGGTTGGTCTTAGTTGCCACATGTGGGAGCTAGGATCTAGTTCCCTGACCAGGGAGTCAACCCAGGCCCCCCACACTGGGAGCTCAGAATCTTAGGCACTGAACCACCAAGGAAGTCCCCAGTTACAGTTTTTTAAGTATACATGCACATTTTTAGAAGTTCTTCACTTCCTTGGTCTCAGGATTCTTAAAATTCTGTTGAAAAATAAGGAATTTTGCAAAAAACAAATTGAATGTGACTAAACTATCAACCTTGTTAGATTTTATCTGCTAGAGAGAGCAGATTCTAAAACAATAGTAGAGGGATTTCCCTGGACTTCCTTAGTGGCTAAGATTCCACTCCCAATGCAGGGGGCCCAGGTTCCATCCCTGGTCAGGGGACTAGATCCCACATGTTGAAACTAAGAGTTCACATGCTGCATTCTGTGTAAAATAGTGAACCCCTGCAGTTCAAAATCATGTTGTTCAGGGATCAACTGTATATACTTTGTGTGTATGTACTCAGTTGCTCAGTTGTGTCCAACTCTTTGTGACCAGGTGCCTTGGTCCATAGAATCTTCCAGACAAGAATACTGGAGTGGGTTGCCATTTCCTCCTCCAGGGCATCTTTCCGACACAGGGATCAAACCCGTGGCTTCTACGTCTCCTGCATTGGCAGGCAGATTCTTTACCACTGAGCCACCTGGGAAGCCCAAGTATATACTTTCCTCATTCAGAATTATGATTAATTAATAATTAACACTCAAGGAGTATTTACTTTATCGACTTAGATTTATCCTTACGTCTAAGGAGTTATATAGAAAGGAGTGATTCCTTTCCCTTTTGCACTCATTTATTTTCCTTTTCGTGTACCTTAGTGACTTACATGAAAGTGAGTTGTAACTCATTTAAATTCTAGTCTCCAGTGTGAAATAGTTTATTGCTTAACTCAACAAGGCTCTAACCGGGAGTGTGAGAAGGGGAGTGTCAGCATTTCCCAACAGCAAGGTCTTTAGCAATTAAGGCGTGGTACTAAAGAGCCCCATTCCAGTAAAACATATTCCTGCTCTGCATCTTCTACTATGCAGTAAACAAATACATTTGTTCTAATCCTTAAATAAAGGGAAAAAAATAGAAAAAAAAAACACTATCCAAAACCAAAAGTCATCTATAGCCTCAGAAATTTCCTGGACATAAACTATCAGTCACTGGATTTTCCTTCATCCCTGCCAAGTTCCACAGCCTCTGAGCAGGTTTCCCAACAGGAGATGAGAGAGGAGGGGCAGGCAAATGTTGCTAAGTAACACACAGGGTACAGTTGTGCAGAGGGCCTATCAGATGACACAATCTTGAGCTTTGTGCTGGTTCACAATCATTCCACAAAGTAATACAAGAGCTGCAGTATTATGTAGATACAGAGAGGCAAGATAGATCATTCCTAATCCCAATAGTTATTTCCGAAAGATCACGTAGTTTAAGAAAGATACAGATACTTACACCTATGAATTTTTCTTGTTAGTCTTATTTTTCCCTGGAACATTTTCAGGGGTAGGTATCATCTTTTTGTATTTGTGAATTAACAATTAGTTCAATCACTTATTCATTCATTCAATAACTATTCATCCAGTACCTAGTCTTGTTACAACTTAAGTATTAAAATTGAGACTCACTGATATCATGAATTTTCTTTAGAAGTTGGTTATAAAAATGAAAAAGAAAAAAAAGAGGGAAAAAGTATAAAGATAAAAATCAGCAATTCTGTAAAATATTTATTATTGTTGCATTTTATTTTTAAGCTTAGAATGTATGCTTTTATTTGATATGCTATGGGTTACAAAAACAGGTTTTTCCCAATTATTATGGAACTCCAAACATGAATAGCTACATAATACACATTGGAAAAGATACTGTTATAGAATCATTTACCAGAATTCCCTTTTAAACAAGGCACTGTTTTGTAATCCAATTTATACACATTTTAAAAAGCATAGTATTGTCTAAAGTGACCTGTGCCTGTTATTTACTTATGCATATTTATCCCCTATTCTATATCTAGGATAAGCTTACTTTTTTGGGGGGAACAAATTTATTATGCCTAAAATATATACATATACATAATGCTAATATTTATTGAACATCTAATTTATACAAGCTAGAGTGATGTTAATTACCCATGCTTTGTCTCCTTTACATTTTAAGAAGTAGATATTGTCATCATCTCCACTTTACAGATAGTAAAACTAAGGTTAAGTAAATTGTGTAAAGTCATACAGCTTGAGTTACAAAAAGTAGACCTGGGCAGTCTGTCTCTAGAACCCTCCCTATTAACACTATACTATACAACTCCCCATTAGCTTCATTGTATTTACTGATCAAAATTTCATATGGTACATTAAGATGTTTCTAAGACTTAAGAGTGTTGAACTAGAGAACTCTCTCTTCCCTCCATTCTTCCTCTCTGGTAATCAGAAGTTCGTTTTGAGTCTATGAGTCTGTTTCTGTTTCGTAAACAAGTTTATTTGTGTAATTTCAGATTCTGCATACAAGGAATGTCATACAGTAATTGTCCTTCTCGGACTTACTTCACTTAGCATAACACTGATTCACTGAGTCTTGACTGGGCCCAGGAATCTCATTGCTAACCATCTCTTAGGTAAGTCTTACTATTGGGGGTAGGAAATCTCTCTGCTATGTCTGTTTTCATACGTTCTCTTTGTCTTTGGCCAAGACAAGTTTCATCATGATATGACTAAGTATGGATTTTGGCTAGCCACAAGTTCTTTTAGTCTACTTAAAATTGATTGAGATTCTTGGACATGTGGATTAATGTCTGTGGTAGGCAGAATAATGAACCCTCAAAGATGTCCATGTCATAATCTTCAAAACCTGTGACTCTTAGGTTACTTGACATAGATTAAGGCTGCAAATAGAAATAAGATTGCTAATCAGATGACTTTAGAGAGAGTATATTGGATTATCCAGGTGGGCCCAATTTAATCACAAAGGTCCTTCATCATGGAAAAGGGAGGCAGAAAAGGAAGGGTCAGAAAGGAAGGGTCAGATATGAGAAAAACTTGACCTGCTGTTGCTACTTCTGAAGATGGAGGAAGAAGACTGGGAACCAAGGAATACAGGCAGCCTCTAGCAGCCGCAGGGCTTCCCAGGTGGCTCAGTGATAAAGAATCCACCTGCCAATGCAGGATCCTCAGGAGATGTGGGTTTCATCTCTGGCTTGAGGGAATCCCCTGGAGAAGGGCATGGCAACCCACTCCAGTATTCCTGCCTGGAGAATCCCATGGACAGAGGAGCCTGACAGGCTACAGCCCATAACGTCACAAAGAGTTGGATACAGCTGAGCAACTGAGCACGCACACACACAGAAGCTGCAAAAGTCAAGAAAACAGATGCTTTCCTGGAGACTCCAGAAAGGAACACAGACTTGCCAATATCTTGCTTTTAGTCCAGTGAGATGCGAACTGGACTTCTCACCTACAGAATTGTAAGATAATAAATTTGTGTAATTTTAAGACATTATGGTATGCTAATTTGTTATTAAATATATTGTGGTTCAGTTCAGTTGCTCAGTCGTATCCGACTGTTTGCGACCCCATGAAGTGCAGTTGCCAGGCCTCCCTGTCCATCACCAACTCCTGGAGTCCACCCAAACCCATATCCATTGAGTCGGTGATGCCATCCAGCCATCTCATCCTCTGTCATCCCCTTCTCCTCCTGCCCTCAATCTTTCCCAGCATCAGGGTCTTTTCCAATGACTCAGCTCTTCGCATCAGGTAGCCAAAGTATTGGAGTTTCAGCTTTAGCATCAGTCCTTCCAATGAACACCCAGCACTGATCTCCTTTAGGATGGACTGGTTGGATCTCCTTGCAGTCCAAGGGACTCTCAAGAGTCTTCTCCAACACCACAGTTCAAAAGCATCAATTCTTTAGTGCTCAGCTTTCTTTATAGTCCAACTCTCACATCCATACATGACCACTGGAACAACCATAGGCTTGACTAGACGGACCTTTGTTGGCAAAGTCATGTCTCTGCTTTTGAATATGCTATCTAGGTTGGTCATAACTTTCCTCCCAAGAAGTAAGCGTCTTTTAATTTCATGGCTGCAGTCACCATCTGCAGTGATTTTGGAGCCCCCCAAATAAAGCCTGACACTGTTTCCACTGTTTCCCAATCTATTTCCCATGAAGTGATGGGACCAGATGCCATGATCTTCGTTTTCTGAATGTTGAGCTTTAAGCCAACTTTTTCACTCTCCTCTTTCACTTTCATCAGGAGGCTCTTTAGTTCCTCTTCACTTTCTGCCATAAGGGTGGTGTCCTCTGCATATCTCAGGTTATTGATCTTCTCTCCCATTTCTGGAAAAATTTCAGCCATTATCACTTTTAATATTGCTTCTTCATTGTTTCTTTTCTTTTGGAACTCTGATTCAACGTATATCAACCTTTTAATTCATTTTTTGTGGCTCATAATCTTTCTTTTGGATCTGCTGTCTTTTATATTCTTTAGATCTATTTTCATGTACTAATTCTCTTTTCAGTTACATTTCTAATGATGTTTAACCTGATCATTAAAATTTTCATTCAACAATAACATATTTCCTTTTTAGAGGTCTTATTTGGTTCCTTTGCAAACTTCACTGGTCATTTTTTTTTTTTTTAACATTTTCTTGTTTCTTATTCAAATTTTCAACCTTATTTTTTATTTCTTTAAAGATAATAAACACACTTATTTTATATTCTGTAACAGTCTAATATCTGAAGCTTTTCTATAAGAAAGTGTTAGTCACTCAGTCGTGTCCAATTCTGTGACCACATGGGCTGTAGCTTGTCAGACTCTGTCCATGGAATTCTCCAGGCAAGAATACTGGACTGGGTAGCCTTTCCCTTCTTCAGGGGATCTTCCTAAACCAGGGACTGAACCCCTTGCTTTGCAGGCAGATTCTGTACTATCTGAGCCAGCAGGGCAGCCTTCCTTAAATTGCTTCTAATTCATGGTACCTTGTTTTCTAGTGTGTTTTATACATTGACTTAAAGCTCACGGTTCCTGTGGGAACTCTTTGAGGCTGGAGTTGAAGGATGTTTTCCAGAGAGGACATCCTTTTGCTTATACTAGCTGCCTGAGAGTAGTACCAACTTAGGACAAGTCTAATATAAATTTTCAGCATAAAGTGTTTGGGACCACCTAGACATTAAGACGGAGAAGGCAATGGCACCCCACTCCAGTACTTTTGCCTGGAAAATCCCATGGACGGAGGAGACTGGTAGGCTGCTGTCTATGCGGTTGCACAGACTGGTAGGTCGCTAGAGTTGGACACGACTGAGCGACTTCACTTTCATTTTTCACTTTCATGCATTGGAGAAGGAAATGGCAACCCACTCCAGTGTTCTTGCCTGGAGAATCCCAGGGATGGGGGAGCCTGGTGGGCTGCCGTCTATGCGGTCGCACAGAGTTGGACACAACTGAAGCGACTTAGCAGCAGCAGCAGCAGCAGCAGACATTAAGAACTGTGAAAGGGTGGAGATTTTACCCTGCTACAGTTAGCCTGCCATAATTGCACGAATTTTAGCAGAAGACATGTGACCCTTGGGTCAGAGACTAAGGACAGGTTATTACTCAAAGCAATAACAGTAGCCAGAGTGTCAGCATTTATGTTGGTTCCTCACATCCCAATTCCCACAGGGCACACGATGTGGGTTAGGTGACATCTATACATGCAGATGGAGAAGGCAATGGCAACCCACTCCAGTACTCTTGCCTGGAAAATCCCATGGACAGAGGAGCCTGGTAGGCTGCTGTCTATGGGTTTGCACAGAGTCAGACACGACTGAAGCGCCTTAGCAGCAGCAGCAGCATACATGCAGTAAGTTGCATTACAGAAAAGGAACACTGAACTTATAGAACATGGATATTTTATGACGGGCAGAAAACATGCCTGCCTTTTTTTCACAGAGGTAGACATTATGGCTGTCTTCCAAGGTTGTAAGTAAATCTGTCTCCAGAGGGAGATATTATCATTATCCTCCAAAATGATAAAAACTGTTGAAAAGATAGTCTGGAACAAAGACAGTTCCAGAAACTTGAGACAGTCATGAAGAATTCTCTCTTAAGAGGAAGTGGTTTTAATTCGGCCATGAATCTCTGCTTGAGTTTGCCAATTATTAGTATAGCTTTTCCTTCCTTTCTATCCAGAGCCAAAGTCAAGACTGGTAAGTTGTCCAAGTTTGTGTGTGTGTATATATGTATGTATTTGTGAGAATCTTCTATTAGATACCCTACCTTGACGAGGATTTTGGATTTGTCTCCTGTCCCTACATCCTTCATGACCATCAGAACTCTAGTTCAAGTTCATCAGAATTTAGAAGATACTCCCCAATATAATCTTCCTTTTATGCGTTTACCTCTCCAAATCCCTGCTTTCACTTGGCATTTGGCCTTTCTTAACTCTTTGCTAGTTTAGTAATGTATTTGAATAGATGTTTCTTATGTTCTATCCAGTATTGTGTGTGTGTGTGTGTGTGTGTGTGTGTGTGTGTGTGAGGGTTATCCTGTGTCTCTAATCTCCCATACTGCCAGGATGGCTAAAATGGAGGGAAGATAATAATGATTGAAGTTCAGGGTATCATGAGTCATCTGTATGAGTGCTGGATTCATCCAGAAAGCCGGCAGGCTTAGACAAGAATATACTTAACCAACATGATTAGGAAATGGGGTTTTTCAGTTAACTAGATTTTTCCACTAGTTATCTGAAGAACTGTCTGCTTTGAGAGTAATATCAACCCACAAAGGCTGGTATACACAGGAAGCAAAGCTTCAGTTTTCTATGAGTTGTATGTAGTCACTGCACACAGGTGAGAAACAGGAGGGAAAGGGGCAGGACACAACCTTTAAAAAATAACATTGCTGTTGAAGATAAGACATAAACTGGTTAGAACTGATTAGACCCAAGATGGTGGAAGATTTGACTTCCAGTAGACCTTGAGCTTCATTATATGCTCATTGTAATGCAGAAGCATGCTCAATCACATACCCATGGGTGTCAAGACAGTTCCGAGGCTGACCATAAAAGAACAAAAAGTGGATGGTGGTCCAATACCTGGAAATCTCTGTCCTTCCTCCAAAATAGATGGAATAATCCTCCCATTCCTTAGCCTATGAAATTACTCAGCCCATATAAAGTAACCACCCTGTATTTTGAGGCCTCACTTTCTGAGATGGCCCACACTTAGTCTATAGAGTGTGTATCTCCTTAAATAAATGTGCTTTAACACTTAGTTCTCAGAGCAGAGCCCCCTTGCCTGCCCACTTATATCCCTCACAAGTGTCCTATATTAACACAACTACTTCTTGCCTGTCACTTTGTTTCTCACTGAATTCCTTCTGCACTGAGACATAACGAACCTAAGCTTCAGCAAGTCCAGACACCAGGTAAGTGATTTTAATTAAAAGACAGTGGGTTCCAGATGCAGACATAGAGAACAAACTTGTGGACAAAGTGGGAGAAGGAGAGGGTGGGAGAGAATAGCATTGAAACATAGACATTACCGTATGGTAAAATAGATAGCTAGTGGGAAGCTGCTGTGTAATACACAGAGCTCAACACGGTGGTCTGTGACAACTTAGAGGGGTGGGATGGAGTGGAGAGTGGGAGGGAGGGCCACAAGGGAGGGGAAATATGTAGATTTATTGCTGGTTCATGTTGTATGGCAGAAACCAACACGACATTGTAAACCAATTATCCTCCAATTAAAAAATAAATTAAAAGAAAAAAAAAAAAGACAGTGGGTTTGAGTCCCAGACTGTGGATTCAAGTTTCAGTCTGAGTTTTGGCTGGGTTTGAATCCCATCTGAGGCGTGATTGGGTTTGAGTCTCAGTGTGAAACTAGGTGTGTGATTTCAGCTGTAGTCACTGATTATTTTGTTGGCAGTTTTAGAAATGCTGCATGTATTCAACTTCATACTTTTGACACAGTAACTATTTAGTTACCTTTGACATAGTAACTACTAGGTCACTGCAGGTGTTCAGACACTCTGAAAATTTGCTCCTCAGAGGGGCCCAGGATTAGCAGCATTGGCATCAGGACCACCTGCAGTGCAGATAGAAATGTAAATCTTAGTCCCCTGCCCAGCCCTCAGATCAGATCAGATCAGATCAATCGCTCAGTCGTGTCCAACTCTTTGCGACCCCAGGAATCACAGCACGCCAGGCCTCCCTGTCCATCACCAACTCCTGGAGGTCACTCAGACTCACATCCATCGAGTCAGTGATGCCATCCAGCCATGTCATCCTCTGCCGTCCCCTTCTCCTCCTGCCCTCAATTCCTCCCAGCATCAGAGTGTTCTCCAATGAGTTAACTCTTCGCATGAGGTGGCCAAAATACTGGAGTTTCAGCTTTAGCATCCTTCCTTCCAAAGAAATCCCAGGGCTGATCTCCCTCAGAATGGACTGGTTGGATCTCCTTGCAGTCCAAGGGACTCTCAAGAGTCTTCTCCAACACCACAGGTCAAAAGCATCAATTCTTTAGCGCTCAGCCTTCTTCACAGTCCAGCTCTCACATCCATACATGACCACAGGAAAGACCATAGCTTTGACTAGGCGAACCTTAGTTGGCAAAGAAATGTCTCTGCTTTTGAATATGCTATCTAGGTTGGTCATAACTTTCCTTCCAAGGAGTAAGCGTCTTTTAATTTCATGGCTGCAGTCACCATCTGCCATGATTTTGGAGCCCAGAAAAATAAAGTCTGACACTGTTTCCCCATCTATTTCCCATGTAGTGATGGGACTGGATGCCATGATCTTCGTTTTCTGAATGTTGAGCTTTAAGCCAACCTTTTCACTCTCCACTTTCACTCTCATCAAGAGGCTTTTTAGTTCCTCTTCACTTTCTGCCATAAGGGTGGTGTCATCTGCATATCTGAGGTTATTGATATTTCTCCCAACAATCTTTTTTTTTTTTTTTTTCTCCCAGCAATCTTGGTTCCAACTTGTGTTTCTTCCAGTCCAGCATTTCTCATGATGTACTCTGCATATAAGTTAAATAAACATGGTGACAATATACAGCCTTGACGTACTCCTTTTCCTATTTGGAATCAGTCTGTTGGTCCATGTCCAGTTCTAACTGTTGCTTCCTGACCTGCATACAAATTTCTCAAGAGGCAGGTCAGGTGGTCTGGTATTCCCATCTCTCTCAGAATTTTCCACAGTTTATTGTGATCCACACAGTCAAAGGCTTTGGCATAGTCAATAAAGCAGAAATAGATGTTTTTCTGGAACTCTCTTGCTTTATCCATGATCCAGCGGATGTTGGCAATTTGATCTCTGGTTCCTCTGCCTTTTCTAAAACCAGCTTGAACATCAGGAAGTTCACGGTTCACATATTGCTGAAGCCTGGCTTGGAGAATTTTGAGCATTACTTTACTAGCGTGTGAGATGAGTGCAATTGTGCGGTAGTTTGAGCATTCTTTGGCATTTCTTTTCTTTGGGATTGGGATGAAAACTGACCTTTTCCAATCTTGTGGCCACTGCTGAGTTTTCCAGATTTGCTGGCATATTGAGTGCAGCACTTTCACAGCATCATCTTTCAGGATTTGGAATAGCTCAACTGGAATTCCATCACCTCCACTAGCTTTGTTCGTAGTGATGCTTTCTAAGGCCCACTTGACCTCACATTCCAGGATGTCTGGCTCTAGGTGAGTGATCATGCCATCGTGATTATCTGGGTCGTGAAGATCTTTTTTGTACAGTTCTTCTGTGTATTCTTGCCACCTCTTCTTAATATCTTCTGCTTCTGTTAGGTCCATACCATTTCTGTCCAGCCCTACAAGAATCAAAATCTTCACTTTAGTCAGATCTTCAGATGTTTCATTTGTGCATTAATGTTTGAAAAGTACTGCCCTAGAAAAATACTTTAAAGGTATAGTTGCTTATGACTCTAACCGTAATAAAATTTGGAGGTGGTTATAATAGGATGGAGAAGGCATGGTTTAAATTGCAAGGAGATCAAACCAGTCCATCCTAAAGGAAACCAACCTGGAATATTCATTAGAAGGATTGATGTTGAAGCTGAAGCTCTAATACTTTGGCCACCTAATACGAAGAGCTGACTCACTAGAACAGACCCTGATGCTGGGAAAGATTGAGGGCAGGAGGAGAAGGGGACACCAGAGAATGAGATGGTTGGATGGAATCACTGACTCAGGGGACATGAGTTTGAGCAAACTCCAGGAGATAGTGAAGAACGGAGGATCCTGGCATGCCGTAGTCCATGGGGTCGCAAAGAGTCAGACACGACTTAGTGACTGAACAACAACAAGAAAAGAATCAGAATCTAGGAATTCCCTGTGGTCCAGTGGTTAGGACTCTGCACTTTCACTACTGAGGGTGCAAGCTGAATCCCTGGTTGGGGAAGAAAACCATGCTGTATAGCCAAAAAAAAAAAAAAAAACAAATCAGAATTTGAGGTCCACTTCTAAGAAACAGTGTAACAGTCAGCAAATCACTTAACATATCTAAATGTGGGATCAAAAAAAAAAAGTGCCTATGGCAGGGCTTTCCTGCTGGCTCAGTGGTAAAGAGTCCACCTGCCAATGTAGGAGACATTAGAAAACTTAATTTAGACAACAGAGGAATATTTTATGTATCAGATACAGGCAGGGATACTAAAACTTCAGTCAGAATTCTTCTAATTTCTATAGAAGGAAGAAATATTTTCTGGAAGAAAATATTCTTTTGTACCTACTAAGAGGGGCCAACTCTTCATTAGCTTATATATATTATTAACTTTCTTTCCCCATGAGGTTCATTCTCAGTAAAATAAAGGTATATATATATAAATATATTTTAAAACTTCTGAACTCAAGCCAGCTGATGTCATGTTTTACTACAATTTTAAAATGAAAATATTAACAAATTTAAAAATTAAAACATTAGCATAGAATACTTATGAATTTACTAACAGTTTGAAATAAAAATGCATGATCAAAAATGTTTGAGAGATACTCTATATAAAAGAATTATGGCAAATTACCCACAGTCTATATACTATTGTGAGTTTTGCTTGTTTGATGTTTCCTCCACAGTATGAATGGACATCCCTTCCTATTAATATGTTTCCTTATTGGCTCAGACAGTAAAGAATCTGCCTGCAATGCGGCAGACCTAGGTTCGATCCCTGGGTTGGGAAGATCCCCTGGAGGAGGGCATGGCAACCCACTCCAGTATTCTTGCCAGGCGAATCCCATGGACAGAAGAGGTGCAGTCCATGGGTCACAAAGAGTCAGACACGACTGAGTGACTAAGCACACGGCACAGTGGCTCAGATGGTACCGAGCCTGCCTGCAGGACAGGAGACTGGGTTTGATCCCTGGGTCAGGAAGATCCCCTGGAGAAAGGAATGGCAACCCACTTCCGTATTCTTGCCTGGAGAATGCCATGGACAGAGGAACCTGGTGATACAAATTAGATTTATGCCATTTTAAAAAAGTATTTCATTTTATTTTTTTTTTGGTCATGTCCCAAGACATGTGGGATCTTAGTTACCCAACAAGGAATCAAACCTGTGCCCCTGCACTGGAAGCACTGAGTTTGAACTGCAGAGAAGTCCCATAAAACATTCTTTTAAATAGCTATGGCATAATCCACTGAAAGGATGTGCTATTATTTGTTTAACCATATTTTAACTCTTTCTAATTTTTATCGTAAAACCATGGTCATATACATCTTTGTACATATAACTTTGCACACCTGCCTGATTATTTTCTTTTTGTCCACTTAAGTTAGTGCTTTATTTTTTCATTCTTCATAGAATACTGATTTTATAACACTGGATAGTCTGATATGTACCATTACAGCAAAACTTCCACTTTCTGAAAGATTAGGATAAATAGATCATCAAGGATATAACTAGTACATTTACTAAAACATATCATAATGATAAAAACAAATGATCACACAATAATCTTCACATTGACATAAAATTGATATTGTCCCTGTTGAATAAATTTTGCATTTCATCTTTTTATGTTCTAATACTCTTACTGATTTATCCTAGTTTCAACTAATAAAGAATTAACATTTCAAACTGTTAAGACTGATCAGTGTCATTGCCTACATATATTGATCACCTGCCAAAGACACCAACTTGCCTGGTTACTTCTTTTTAAAACTGAAGTATAGTCGATTTACAATATTGTCTTAGTTTCACTGATTTAGTTTTACATATACATATATTTTTTTCAGATTATTTTCCATTATAGGATATTATAAGATACTAAATACAGTTCCCTGTGCTATACAGTAAATCCTTGTTGCTTGATTACTTTTTTGAAAGTCCTCATTAGTACAACTGTTAAGTCAAAAGAGATATATATTTAAAATTTTAGGGACTCTGGGGGTCCAGTGGTTAAGAATCTGCCTACTAATGCAGGGGACACAGGTTTGACCCCTGGTCCCAGAGGATCCTCCCACGTGCCACGGAGCAGCTAAGGCTGTGTGCCACAACTACCGAGCCTGCACTCTAGAGCCCATGCTCCAAAACTACAGAAGCCACTGCAGTGGGAACCTACACATGCAACAAAGAGTAGCTCCCCACTCAGCACAACTAAAGAAAGCCTGTGGGTAGCAGTGAAGACCCAGCACGGCCAAAAAATAAAAAAATAAATAAAAATTTAAATGCATATTGCCAGAATGCTTCTGAAAAAGTAATTTTGTTGTTTAGTCACTAAGTCATGTCTGACTCTTTGCAAATGGCAACATGGACTGCAGCACACCAGGTTCACCTGTCCTTCACTATCTCCTGGAGTTTGCTCAAGCTCACATCCATTCAGCCAGTGATGCTATCTATCTACCTCATCCTCTGTCACCCCCTTCTCCTCCTGCCCTCAATCTTTCCCAACATCAGGGTCTTTTCCAATAAGCCAGCTCTTTGCATCTGGTAGCCAAAGTGTTGGAGCTTCAGCATTAGTCCATCCAATGAATATGCAGGGTGGATTTCCTTTAGGGTTTGATCTCCTTGCAGTCCAAGGGACTCTCAAGAATCTTCTCCAATACCACAGTTCAAAAGCATCAATTCTTTGGCTCTCAGCCTTCTTTGTGGTCCAATTTGCATGTCCATACATGACTACTGGAAAAACCATAGCTTTGACTATACATGGATGTTTGTGGGCGAAGTGACATCTCTGCTTTTTAATACACCGTCTAGGTTTGGCAAAGCTTTTCTTCCAAGGAGCAAGTGTCTTTTAATTTCATGGTTTCAATCACTGTCCTCAGTGATTTTGGAGAAAAGTATAACATTGCTCAATTTCCCTTTCTTTAGTGAAAATCAAGCAGCAATATTTGCCAATCATGAGAGGTGAAAAGTGATTCAGGAATTATTTAAGGCTGTGCTCTCAAAAGAAAGGGAGTGAGGGAAAAAGGATGAGTAGGAAAAAAGTTGTCAACCTGATCCCCAGGGGAGCACTGGGATATGACTTGCCCCACAAGGGGACCGATTTTTTGTACTACACTATCTGTTGGTCATTGGTGGTGAGCCGCCTCTGGGTGTGTACTGTCTTGGATTAAATAGTTCCTTTTGTCAAGGGTCATTCTTTAGACTCTAGGGAAAGGAGAGCTGTGAACTTTTAGCTGCCAACACTCACAGAAGCTCCAGAATGGGTATACCTTCCTGTAGGGAATATTGGTGGCTGTAGTTGAGTTGTATCCCTTCAACTTCATGTCTACCAGAACCTCAGAATGTGACCTTATTTGACAAATAGCTCTTTGTAGGATAGTTATGAGGTTGATGAGGCTCAGGATATATCACCTCAACATATGGAACTTAGCATATTTTCCCCTGAAGGAGTTTGAGAAAATCGCAGAAGTAGGAAGGTCATTGTGAACAATCCACCACTCCCAAAGCAGGCCAAAAAACTTTCTTGTGAAAGGTGCCTTCCCTATATCTCGAGGAAGGGAGCATTCTTATCTCTTGAAGACAAAGGAATGCTGAGAAGAATGTGAACAAACAAGCCTTGCTAGTTTGTTCCCTGTTTTACTGTACTTACCCTATACGCATCAAGTTACCATTCAGTCCAGATCAGTCGCTCAGTCGTGTCCGACTCTTTGCAACCCCATGAACTGCAGCACACCAGGCCTCCCTGTCCATCACCAACTCCCGGAGTTCACTCAAACTCATGTCCATCGAGTCAGTGATGCCATCCAGCCATCTCATCCTCTGTCGTCCCCTTCTCCTCCTGCCCTCAATCCCTCCCAGCATCAGAGTCTTCTCCAATGAGTCAACTCTTCGCATGAGGTGGCCAAAGTACTGGAGTTTTAGCTTTAGCATCATTCCTTCCAAAGAACACCCAGGACTGATCTCTTTTAGAATGGACTGGCTGGATCTCCTTGCAGTCCAAGGGACTCTCAAGAGTCTTCTCCAACACCACAGTTCAAAAGCATCAATTCTTTGGCCCTCAGCTTTCTTCACAGTCCAACTCTCGCATCCATACACGACGACATAGCCTTGACCTGACTGACCTTTGTTGGCAAAGTAATGTCTCTGCTTTTGAATATGCTATCTAGGTTGGTCATAACTTTCCTTCCAAGGAGTAAGTGTCTTTTAATTTCATGGCTGCAGCCACCATCTGCAGTGATTTTGGAGCCCAGAAAAATAAAGTCTGACACTGTTTCCACCATTTCCTAATCTATTTCCCATGAGGTGATGGGACCAGGTGCCATGATCTTAGTTTTCTGCATGTTGAGCTTTAAGCCAATTTGTTTACTCTCTTCTTTCACTTTCATCAAGAGGCTTTTGAGTTCCTCTTCACTTTCTGCCATAAGGGTGGTATCATCTGCATATCTGAGGTTATTGATATTTCTCCCAGCAATCTTGATTCCAGCTTGTGCTTCTTCCAGTCCAGCATTTCTCATGATGTACTCTGCATATAAGTTGAATAATCAGGGTGACTATATACAGCCTCGACGTACTTCTTTTCCAATTTGGAACCAGTCTGTTGTTCCATGTCCAGTTCTAACTGTTGCTTCCTGACCTGCATATAGGTTTCTCAAGAGGCAGGTCTGGTGGTCTGGTATTCCCATCTCTTTCAGAATTTTCCACAGTTTATTGTTATCCACACAGTCAAAGGCTTTGGCATAATCAATAAAACAGAAATAGATGTTTTTCTGGAACTCTCTTACTTTTTCCATGATCCAGCAGATGTTGGCAATTTGATCTCTGGTTCCTCTGCCTATTCTAAAACCAGCTTGAACATCTGGAAGTTCACGGTTCATGTATTGCTGAAGCCTGGAGAATTTTGAGCATTACTTTACTAGTGTGTGAGATGAGTGAGATTGTGCGGTAGTTTGAGCATTCTTTGGCATTGCCTTTCTTTGGGATTGGGATGAAAACTGACCTTTTCCAGTCCTGTGGCCACTGCTGAGTTTTCCAAATTTGCTGGCATATTGAGTGCAACACTTTCACAGCATCATCTTTCAGGATTTGGAATAGCTCAACTGGAATTTCATCACCTCCACTAGCTTTGTTCATAGTGATGCTTTCTAAGGCCCACTTGACTTCACATGCCAGGATGTCTGGCTCTACGTGAGTGATCACACCATTGTGATTATCTTGGTCGTGAAGATCTTTTTTGTACAGTTTTCCTGTATATTCTTGCCATCTCTTTTTAATATCTTCTGGTTCTGTTAGGTCCATATTATTTCTGTCCTTTATTGAGCCTATCTTTGGGTGAAATGTTCCCTTGGTATTTCTAATTTTCTTGAAGAGATCTCTAGTCTTTCCCATTCTGTTGTTTCCCTCTATTTCTTTGCATTTATCTCTGAGGAAGGCTTTCTTATCTCTTCTTGCTATTCTTTGGAACTCTGCATTCAGATGCTTATATCTTTCCTTTTCTCTTTTGCCTTTCGCTTCTCTTCTTTTCACAGCTATTTGTAAGGCCTCCCCAGACAGCCATTTTGCTTTTTTGCATTTCTTTTCCATGGAGATGGTCTTGATCCCTGTCTCCTGTACAATGTCACGAACCTCATTCCATAGTTCATCAGGCACTCTATCTATCAGATCTAGTCCCTTAAATCTATTTCTCACTTCCACTGTATAATCATAAGGAATTCCTAAATCAAGTTAGTTCTAGTGGTTTTCCTTACTTTCTTCAATTTAAGTCTGAATTTGGCAATAAGGAGTTCATGATCTGAGTCACAGTCAGCTCCTGGTCTTGTTTTTGCTGACTATATAGAGCTTCTTCATGTTTGGCTGCAAAGAATATCAATCTGATTTCAGTGTTGACCATCTGGTGATGTCCGTGTGTAGAGTCTTCTCTTGTGTTGTTGGAAGAGAGTGTTTACTATGACCCGTGTATTCTCTTGGCAAAACTCTATTAGCCTTTTCTCTGCTTCATTCCGTATTCCAATGCCAAATTTGCCTGTTACCCCAGGTGTTTCTTGACTTCCTACTTTTGCATTCCAGTCCCCTATAATGAAAAGGACATCTTTTTTGGATGTTAGTTCTAAAATGTTTTGTAGGTCTTCATAGAACCATTCAACTTCAGCTTCTTCAGTGTTACTGGTTGGGGCATAGGCTTGGATCACCATGATATTGAATGGTTTGCCTTGGAAATGAACAGAGGTCATTCTGTCATTTTTGAGATTGCATCCAAGTACTGCATTTCGGACTCTTGTTGACCATGATGGCTACTCCATTTCTTCTAAGGGATTCCTGCCCACAGTAGTAGATATAATGGTCATCTGAGTTAAATTCACCCATTCCAGTCCATTTTAGTTCGCTGATTCCTAGAATGTCGACGTTCACTCTTGCCATCTCCTGTTTGACCACTTCCAATTTGCCTTGATTCATGGACCTGACATTCCAGGTTCCTATGCAATATTGCTCTTTACAGCATTGGACCTTGCTTCTATCACCAGTAACATCCACAACTGGGTATTGTTTTTGCTTTGGCTCCATCCCTTTATTCTTTCTGGTGTAATTTCTCCACTGATCTCCAGTAGCATATCGGGCACCTACTGACCTGGGAAGTTCCTCTTTCAGTATCCTATCATTTTGCCTTTTCATACTGTTCATGGGGTTCTCAAGCCAAAAATAGTGAAGTGGTTTGCCATTCCCTTCTCCAGTGGACCACATTCTGTCAGACCTCTCTACCATGACCCGCCTATGTTGGCTGACCCCACATGGCATGGCTTAGTTTCATTGAGTTAGACAAGGCTGTGGTCTGTGTGATCAGATTGACTAGTTTTATGTGATTATGGTTTCAGTGTGTCTGCCCTCTGATGCCTTCTCGCAACACCTTCATGGCTGCTTCATGGCTGCCATGGCTGCCCAGCAAAGCGCAGCTGCTGCTTTTTTTGCCATGCCTCAAGGCATTCAGGATCTTAGTTCCTCTACCAGGGATTGACCCCAATCTCCCTGCAGTGGCAGCGAGGAGTCCTAACCACTGGACTGCCAGGGAAGTCCGAAAATATTTCAAAAAGACTATTCTGACAGATATAATAGAGGAAGCTGGAATCTTCATCTAAAAGGCTAGAGAGATGCAGGTGGTCTGCCATAAACCTCTGAGAAGTTCTGGGGCTGCTGGAATTGGCATACAAGGGAGTGCACCAACAGACTTAAGAGCTGGGATGTTAGTTGGAGAATTGTATATAGGTCTGCTTATCCTCCCTTATTAGCGCCTTTCCTCCTACAGGCAAAATTCTCAAATTAAGGGCATCAGACATTTAGCCAAAAACAGAAGTGCTCTACTCTGAGAGGAGGGAAATGCTAAGCCTCCTAACATAAATAGTAGCTCCGAAGAGGAAGATAAAGAGACAACTAATAAGAGGCATTAAGAGTCAGTCTGCGGGGGACTTCCCTGGTGGCTCAGTGGTAAAGAATCTATCTGCCAATGCAGAAGACACAGGTTCAATCCCTGGTCCTGGAAGATCCCACATGCCCTGGGGCAACTAAGCCTGTGTTCTACAACTACTGAAGTCTGTGCATCCTAAAGCTGGCACTCCACAGCAAGAGAAGCCACAGTGAGAACCCTGCACACTGCAACTAGAGAAAAGCCCACGCAGCAACATGCACCCAGCACAGCCAAAATTAAATAAAGTTAAAACAAAACAAAACAAAAAAGAATCAGTCTGCAAGGTAATGAGAGTGTAAAGCCAAAGGGTGGAAAAAAGGGGGTAGTGACATGATGGCACTGGAGAAGAAGAAGGAAAATACCAGAGAGATTAAGAGAGAAAAATGAATGGAAAATACCCTCATGAAAGTTCGTATCTTCAAGATTACAGAACAGGGACAAGGGGCCAGAGTTTGACCTCTGGTCAGGCAACAAGATCTCAACAGGTCACAAGTGTGAGTTCACATGCTTCAACAAAGATGTGCTGCAACCCCATGTGCTGCAGTTAAGAGCCGGTGCAGCCAAAAAATAACCCAAGAGAGATTACAGATCACATGCTAGACATTTCTATGGAAAAAACAGGACACTTAAAAAAGGTTAGGTAAAACAGTCTTATAACACATCTGAACCACTGAATGTTAGACAACAGGTAATACCTTCATGGTTCTGAGGAAAATTAATTTTAACTTGGAATTGTATACCTAGACCAAAACCAAAAAATATCTAATGTAAGAATGTGGAAAGCAACCAGTCTAATCCTGGTTCATTGAGAAACTCATAGCCCATCTGGGAAGAAAGACGTGTAAACATGATACGCATAAGATAAGCAAAGTGTAGAGAGGTCTCACAGGATGTCATTATTATGAATGCTGCTGCTGCTAAGTCGCTTCAGTTGTGTCTGACTCTGTGCGACCCCATAGATGGCAGCCCACCAGGCTCCTCTTTCCGTGGGATTCTTTGGGCAAGAATACTAAAGTGGGTTGCCATTTCCTTCCCCAATGCATGAAAGTGAAGTCGCTCAGTCGTGTCTGACTCTTCATGACCCCATGGACTGTAGCCTACGAGGCCCCTCCGTCCATGGGATTCTCCAGGCAAGAGTACTGGAGTGGGTTGCCATGTCCTTCTCCGCATTATGAATGAGGGGCACCCAACCTTGTCTCAAGGTAGGAGAAGACTTCTTGAAAGAGATGATCCTGAGCTGAGCCTTAAACCATGAGGAAACAACTCAGTGAATCTCTTCAACAAATTTCCCTGACTTAGATAAGACTGTGTTAAGAGAAATTTTATTCATATTCAAATTTGACTTTCACATAGCTTATAATCTGGTCATGACTAAGAGCATAAGCATTAACAAAAAGTCATGACTTTGCTTACTATTCCCATCACATATTCACAGAACCTGATACACAAGATCTGCAGCTCAGTTCTCCTCATGACTAATCCATTGTAAGTCGGGCATACCCACCTTTTGACTTGAACGAACTGTTGAAACCATCACTTTTTTCTTTCATTGAAGTTCTCTACCTATGTCAAATGAACTCAATTTTGTAATGTTTAGATAAAACTTTTCAAATTCCTTACAGGCATGTGATTAGGCCTTACTAACTTCTGGGTGGTTATCATTTATTTTTTTGTTTGTTTGTTGGAAACTTAGGGCAGGCTCCTTTCTGGTGTCAGGGAATAATTAATACTATAGAGGGGCTGCTGCTGCTGCTGCTGCTAAGTCGCTTCAGTCGTGTCCAACTCTATGCGACCCCATAGACGGCAGCCCACCAGGCTCCCCCGTCCCTGGGATTCTCCAGGCAAGAACACTGGAGTGGGTTGCCATTTCCTTCTCCAGTGCACGAAAGTGAAAAGTGAAAGTGAAGTCGCTCAGTCATGTCTGACTCTTAGCGACCCCATGGACTGCAGCCTACCAGGCTCCTCCATCCATGGGATTTTCCAGGCAAAAGTACTGGGGTGGGGTGCCATTGCCTTCCCCGATAGAGGGGCTAGGAAGTTTAAAGAATGACTGGCAAAGTCATATTTGTGGACTTTTTCTTTTTTTCTATGTTTCCCTGAAAACACAGTAAGCTAAAGAAACGAATAAGGTTCCAATGTAGTCTTTCATGTATTCCTTCCTACTTAGAATTCATTTTTAATTCTCTTTTATTTTATTTTTAATTTTCTGAATAAAAAAGTCCCCCCAGCAATCAAAATGAATTAAGCATCCACGGTGAGACTGACTAACCTATTTTTTAATTTTTTGTAGCATATTGTAGTTATCATATATTTGAGGACACCTTATATTTTTCTGTACATGAACTACCAAAACAATGACAATGAAAAAGATTTTGTAATCTGTCTGCAGAAAATTCTAATCTTTGAGGATCAAATTTATTCACCATGGTGTTTTAGTTATTAGAATAGAGAGATTCAGCTAAAAGATAAAGAGGGAGTGTTTTAGTAACATTCTTGTAGTTAGATTCCCCTTTATTATAAGAAAAAATGTAAATTAAAAGCCCTAGTCTGGGGATTGGAGAAGGCAATGGCACCCCATTCCAGTACTCTTGCCTGGAAAATCCCATGGACGGAGGAGCCTGGTAGGCTGCAGTCCATGGGGTTGCTATGAGTCAGACATGACTGAAGCGACTTAGCAGCAGCAGTCTGGGGATACCAAAAAGTCCCTCCCACGCCCACTGATTGTGATGTAGTCAAGGACCATTTTCTTCTTTTCAGGATGGAGGCTTCCCTCATAGCTCAATCGGTAAAGAGTTTGCCTGCAATGTAGGAGACCTGGCTTAGATTCCTGTGTTGGGAAGATCCCCTGGAGAAGGAAATGGCAACCCACTCCAATATTCTTGCCTGGAGAATCCCATGAACAGTGAAGCCTGGCAGGCTACAGTCTATGGGTTGCAAGAGTTGGACGGATGGAGGGACAGACAAAGACAGGGTCAAAACTCAGGCTGTGTCCTGGGTTAAATAGTGTCTCCTCCAAACTTCATGGCTACCTGGAAGCTGAGTGTGATCTTATTTTGGAAATAAGGTCTTTATAGATGTATCCAAGTTATGATGCAGTCTTACTGTATTAAGGTTTGGGCCACAATCCAATGACTGATGTCCTTTTAAGAGGCGAATCTAGACACAGACACGAATGAAGGGCATGATAAGAAAGAGGCAGAGATTGGAGTTATCCTGCCACAAGCCGAGGATTGTCAAGGATTACTGCCAACCACCAGAATTGAAGACAAGAGGCATGGAGCAGATTTTCCCTCTGGGTCTCTGAAAGGTACCAGCCTTATATACACCTTGATTTTAGACTTCTGGCCTCTAGAGTTACAAGAGAATAAATTCTTTTCGTTTTAAGCCACTCAGTTTACCGTAATTTGTTAGAAGAGTGCCAGGAAACTGACATAGGCATGAACCTCTTCCTCCACTGGATCAGCACCAGGTGGGCATCCCTCTCTTGATCTGGCCTGCATCCTCATTCCAGTAGGTAGAGAGGTCTGACTCCTAATCCCACTGCCTCTAATTCCTCTTCTTCAGCTTCCCTGGCACTGACTTTGTACTCAAGAGTCTAGAATCTGTTTCCCCACTAGCCTTTAAACTTGAAGCTTTATTCTCAGACTTTAAATCAATGTTTAAGTAAACTAAATATGCCTTCCAGAAGAGTAACAGGTATTTACATAGCAACTAATGCTCTGAAACTTGACTGACTAGAGAACTGTTGCTGGTTGCATGGAAACAGCAAAGGCAAGGAAAGCCTCTTATATATACTGAGAAAATGAACATCTCAATGGAAGTGGCAACTATAAATTCTGTGTGTTTCATAAGTCCTATGGCTCAGATGGCTTCCCTGGTGGCTCAGATGGTAAAAAATCTGCCTGCAATGCAGGAGACCTGGCTTTGAACCCTGGGCTGGGAAGATCCTCTGGAGAAGGAAATGGCAACCCACTCCAGTATTCCTGCCTGGAGAATCCCATGGACAGAGGAACCTGGTGGGCTACAGTCCATGGGGTTACAAAGAGTTGGACACGACTAACAACTTTCACTTTCATAAGCCCTATGACTCTTTTATGCACTGAGAAGGGGGACCTAGTGACTGATATCAATCAAATATGAAGGAAACGAAAACAGACATGGTAACTTTAACATATAAAAGTAGAGTCAACAACAAAGAGGATGAATGTCTTAACGGGATAATTTAATCTTGATTTTGCTCAGTTGTGTCTGACTGTTTGTGACCCCATGAACTATACAGTCCATGGAATTCTCCAGGCCAGAATACTGTAGTGGGTAGCTGTTTCCTTCTCCAAGGGACCTTGCCAATCCAGGGATTGAATCCAGGTCTCCTGCATTGCAAGTAGATTCTTTACCAGCTGAGCTACCAGGAAAGCCCAGTGTACACTAACAATACTTGGCAGTGCAGTCTATCCTCTATTGTCTTAGAGACCTGGGATTCAATTGTATCACTGATTGACCATACAAATTATCCTCCTGGAGCCTCAGTATTGTTATCTGTAAAATGGAGATATGCATAACTTCCTCACAGAGTCCTCGTTAAGGATTACATTAGCTAGCTTATATAAAATATCTGCTGCTGCTGCTGCTAAGTCACTTCAGTTGTGTCTGACTCTGTGCGACCCCATAGATGGCAGCCCACTAGGCTCCTCCGTCCCTGGGATTCTCCAGGCAAGAACACTGGAGTGGGTTGCCACTTCCTTCTCCAGTGCATGAAAGTGAAAAGTGAAAGTGAAGTCGCTCAGTCATGTCCGACTCTTAGCGACCCCAAGGACTACAGCCCACCAGGCTCCTCTGTCCATGGGATTTTCCAGGCAAGAGAACTGGAGGGGGGTGCCATTGCTCCGATATAAAATACCTAGGATTCAGTAAATGTTAGCTCTCATTCTCACCCCACTTACTTGCCAAAAATTGTCATTTTTTTCCTCAAGCCACCTGCTGTTACTCCCACTGATTCTTTTGTCCTCTGTACTTGATAGTGCTTCCCACATCATATAGAAATGAAAAGTTACTACAGATCTTCCTCAGTTTATGATGGGATTATGTCCCGTAAAAACCCATCGTTAAATTGAAAATAAAATGAATTTAATACACCTATCCTACTGAACATTAGAGCTCAGCCTGGCCTACCTTAAATGTGCTCAGAATATTCACATTAGGCTACAGTTGGGCAAAATCACTGAATGCAAACCCTATTTTAACAGTGTTGAATATCACCTGTAATTAATTGAATATTATACTGAAAGTGAGAAACAGGATGGCTGTAAGTGTATTGGTTTCACCTTTTTTTCCTCCACTAGCTTGTCTCCTTCAATATATGAGAAGTTCCTTCCTCTTATTAAAAACAAACTAATAACAAAACAAAACTCTGAACTTTTCTTGACTATGGTAGCTACAATCCTAGCTTTCTCCTACCTTTTTTAGCCAAGTTCCTAAATTTTTCATTTAAATTTTATTTACCTTTTGAAAAAACATTACATGAATCAAAATTCCAAAAGGTATGCAGTACAAATTCTCCCTCCTGTCTCTGATTCTCAAGCAGTTTTTCTCCCCTGATCAGTTTCTCGTGGTCCTTTTAGAGATAAGTCATGCCTATATAAGCAAGTATATATATATTTTTTTCTTTGTTTAAAAATGTTATCATATTAGGGACAATCTTCTAATTCTTGCTTTTTTTTCATTTAAAAATATATATTAGAGGTCTTTCCATTTAATTACCTAAACAACTGCCTCATGGTTTAGGTCTTCTGAAAAGCACATGATGCCAAGATACAATTAGACCTGTAAGAGACTTATTGGAGGAAATGCCTATGAGAGTGAGAAAGGAGGGTGCTGAAGGAGCTGTCAGGTCCTGATGATCTGCTCTTGTGAAGGAGAGCCGGAAGGAAGGAGGGTTGGGTAGGCAATGACTCAGACTCAAAGTTTCAGATAGAATTAAATCTGAGGAGTTTTTAAGCTAGAGTCACTTTCAGAGGAACCTGGCATCTTGCACGAATGGACCTGTCTCAGTATCCTGCTATGTTCAGTCATAGGCTAGGAGCAATTGTTGGGCACTGTGAGCTTACTGCAAATGCAGTGGCAGATTCAGAGCTTAGCAGCTGGGGCCTTCCTGCAAGGAAGAAATCAGAGAGGCACATTCATAGCTTTTATGATACTTTTAGGGCCTTATAATAATCCATTGGTGCATGTACTATAATTTATCCATTCCTCTTCTAATGAACATTTTTGTTGTTTCCCAGTCCTTTCCTTGGAGAAGACAATGGCAACCCACTCCGGTACTCTTGCCTGGAAAATACCATGGATGGAGGAGCCTGGTAGGCTGCAGTCCAAGGGGTCTCGAAGAGTCGGACACGACTAAGCGACTTCTTTCATTTTCATGCATTGGAGAAGGAAATGGCAACCCACTCCAGTGTTCTTGCCTGGAGAATCCCAGGGACAGCGGAGCCTGGTGGGCTGTCGTCTATGGGGTCGCACAGAGTTGGACACGGTTGAAGTGACTTAGCAGCTTAGCAGCAGCAGTCCTTTCCTAGTAGAAACAATGCTCAATGAATAACCTTAAGGTATATCATCTTGCACACATAGGGAATTCCACAAATTGGGCTCTTGGGGAAATACACATTGAGATGGAGATTAACATGAGATCAGTTTATTACAGAATGTTGATGAGATCAATACTTCTGGAAGGAAAAGGAAGAAAGCTGGATGGGGGAGACTGACAAATTGATCTGCGATGCATTCTCAGTGATGGCCTGAGTCAACCCAACTTGGCTTAAGAGTCTTCAATGGCTTTCAACTGCCTATAGAATGAGGAAATCTAAAGCTTCCACTTACTATATATAACTCTTCATAATCTGAACTTTTGTTTATCTCTCCAGTCATTTCTTAACCACCCCCTTTTCCTACCTTAATTAATCTGTAATGTTCAAGCTAGTTGCATTTGTCAGAATATATTAGGTTCTTTCATGATACATGCACATGCCATTTTGCGAGAAATAATTCTCTGTTCTTTACTTCTCCACTTGTTCTCCACATAAGATTCTTCAAATTTTGGCGAAAAAACTACCTCCTTCATGACGCCTACTCTAACTCCTCCGAAAGTCCTCCTATTCTATTGCTCTTTGTACCCACACAGTTTGCTTTTAATTTGCTTGCATGTTTATTACTTCAATACGTTTTAGTCGCCAGTGAAAAAGACCAGTTTTCAATCTGGTATCTCCAGCACTTATTAAGGGAAACAACAGAAACTCAGATACTTCATGATTTACATCAAGATCTGAGGAAGTTTCCCAGGAAACTTTGTAATAAATAAACGGTCCTCTTTCCTGCTCCCTCCGGGTTTCCAGATTTCCTCCAAAACCTAGCAGGCAGGTCACTATTAACTTTCCTTGCCACTTCAGATGGAATTGGCTATTTCCTCCTCTGCTGCTGCTGCTGCTAAGTCGCTTCAGTCGTGTCCGACCCTGTGTGACCCCATAGACGGCCGCCCACCAGGCTCCCCCATCCCTGGGATTCTCTAGGCAAGAATATTGGAGTGGGTTGCCATTTCCTTCTCCAATGCATGAAAGTGAAAAGTGAAAGTGAAGTCGCTCAGTACCAGGTCCCTCCGTCCATGGGATTTTCCAGGCAAGAGTACTGGAGTGGGGTGTCATTGCCTTCTCTAATGTAAGTCCTATTTTAGCACTAACCAGGTTTAAGATTGTATCACAAGCATCTGATACATTTTATGCACGAGACTTTCTTGAACATTCTAGGAAAACGTCACTATTATGCAAAAATCAATCAAAAACAAAAACCCCTCAACAGTCCAACCCAAATGATTGTTTTCAAACGCTTCATCCCGCAGGTACTTTTATTGTCCTTAGACAGATGGCCAAAACCTTGGCTACATATGCTGTGAAGAGACCATGATTAGAATGCTAAGAAAACGAAGACTTGCTGCTAGGGCGCGAAAGTTCTCTGGCTGATGCTACAAGGAGGAACCCGCTGAATGTTCAGCTTTTGAAATACGGTTTTTGCATCGCAAAGAAAAAAGATTAACCTATCAGGAAGAACCGAGCACATCCAATTACCAATCAAGAGCCGGAAAGAAGCCAAAGCCAGGGGATACCCACGCGTCAACGAGAACGTCATTCTCTCTTCTTCGCCAATGAGCAGTTGGATGGGGCGGGGCAAGAGGCGGGCCAATGACCATAAAAAACAAACAACAATCTTCAGCGCAACTACCCTAACCACAGTCTTTGCCTAGCAAACCTCTGGAGCAAAGTACTGGGCAAGGCGCTTGTTAAATACTTTCCACTCTCCTTCTCGCCCGGGGACAGTTTTAATAGAATACTTTCCTTATATCAGAACAAGGGCCTTCTTTCCACCAGCTCCCACAGATTCCCAGAAAGCACACTGCAACTTTGTGCTTTCTACCTTCTCAGGCAGTCCAGCGCTACCTGAGGTGGGGGCGGCCTCAGTGCGCAGGCGTACATGCCTCCTGGAGGCGGGGCTTTAGCGACCCATGTCAGCATGGGAGTTGTATTTCTTTCGGCCTCAAAACTCAATCATCTCGAAGGCAAAAGGAACTACATTTCCCGGGAGTCTCCGCGACTTCGGGGCGGGCGGGCTGATTCGTTAATGAGCTCGAGGAAGCCGCGGCGCGGCCCACCAGGTTCCAAAACAAGGAAATGAAGGGGGGAGGCGGGACTGGGGGTGCCTGCGGGAGCTGCCGCCGCCGCCGCCGCCGCCGCGGAGGAGGAGGTGGAGGAGGTGGCTGCAGCGGCCGCCGAGAAGTCCCTTGCTGAAGGCAAATCACTGGGCGGCGGGCGGCGCGCGCCCGAGAGGTGGCTGTTGGAGAAGTGGAGCGGCGGTCGCGGGGGGAGGAGGAGGAGGAGGAGGAGGGACTGAGCGGCGGCGGCCCCCGAGTCCCGGTGCCTCTATGGGGAAAGCAGACAATGGATTATGATTTCAAGGCGAAGCTGGCGGCGGAGCGGGAGCGGGTGGAGGATTTGTTTGAGTACGAAGGGTGCAAAGTGGGACGCGGCACCTACGGGCACGTCTACAAGGCGAGGCGAAAAGATGGGTAAGAACAGGGGCGGGGGAGAAGGCTTGCTCGGGTCCTCGCTCAGCCCGCGACCTCGCGGGATGGGTGGGTCGAAGCAGTCGGGCCGTGCTCGGGCTGGGCGCGAGGCGGAGGTGGTCTCGGGGCTGCGTCCCGGGGCAGACTCTCAGGGACGCCGGTTCTGCCAGACCCCAGCGTCGCGCCCATCGAACTCCCGCGGCGCAGCCTGGTTGGGGGGCGTAGGTCTGGTCCCGAAGGGCGCTCTCCGCGTGCCAGGAGCTGGCGGCGGGACTCGAGTTGGGACCGCGGTTGGAGGTGGAGTTTGGGGCTGGGGGGATGTCTGGTCTCCAGGGGAGACGCGGAGGGCTGGGAGAGCTCCGCCGAGGAGTTGCCGCTCCGGCCCTGGGCTGCTGGTGACGGTCGAGTCGGAACTTCCAATCGGCTGAGCGCCTCCCGGGGGCGGCGGTTTGAAACCTGGCGGAGGAGTCTGTCGGGCGGCCCAGAGCGCCTGGGTCCTCGCCAGCCTCACCAGTGTGAGCCGTTGGGCACCTTGGCCCTAGGGGCCAGCCAGCCCGGTGGTCCCTCGGCGCGGTCCCTTCTGCCCCTGTCGTGTGCCTGGCGGCCACTTCTTCACGCCGCTTCGCCAGGCTGCGAGTTCTCTTTCTCCCATTCTCAATTTCCAGTTCCGCACCTTCCCCTCGAATGTAGGACCTTCTGAGAGAGGAACCGCGTTTTACTGGCAGAACTTCCGAGTTCGTTCTTGTACCTCATTTCGCCGCACCTTGGGTATTCTTACGTCCTCCACTGCATCCTCTGCCAGACGACTGCGTGCTGAGGTTTATCGGGCACCTAGATTATCCAGAACGGAATTCGAGTGACAACAGTGCTGGGCCTGAATCTTTGTTTTCCTGGGCGGTGAGAGATAATTTTAGGGACCCCTTAGTAAGCTCTTGTAAGGAGAAGAGCTGGACGTTGTATTGAAAAACGCCTGTCTTTAGTCCTGGAGGGCACGAGGCTCGTACTCCAGGACAGGTGGAACCAGTTCCCTGCCTGAGAAGGGTGGGTTTAAGTCAGTCACCTGAAGGCCCATCCTGGCAGGAATTCCCCTTCCCCAGAGTTAGGGAGCCCAGGAACATCTGCCTATCCCGCTTAAACTTTAAAGACGGTCAAACTATGTGGAAGAGAATTTTTAGGATCGTAGCGAAACATTTCTGAATGAACTGATTATCAGCCATAACGACGATGGAAAGATCTGAAGTGCTGCTTATCGTTCTGCGCACGCTTTTGTAATTGACATGGCTGATCGATGGACTCAAGGATCAAAGTAGTAGTAGTGTGTGGGTGTGTGTGTGCGCGCTTGCTTGCTTGCTGATTTCATACAGGGAAGGAGCAAGCACAACTTTATAAACTGTTTTATCGTGAAGGATGGTGAAAACTACAAGGTACTTGGCAAGTGTAAAGGATTGTTATTATTGCAAATAACTTTTTTTCTCTTATTATAGCTGAATGGGCCCCAGAGTAGTTGTTTGTAAACTTTTCTCATAATTCCTTTAGTTAATTGCCAGGTATCCTTGAATTAATATCTTGGAGTGCGAAGTACTATAATTGTATTTTGTTTTTTGTAATATTTATACTGCTTGTTATACTGGTGTTCCTGTGGGAGTCTTAGCAGATATATTTGGGGAAAGAACATCTAGCTTTTCTGTTTGGACAATAGTGTTACAAAACAAATCAGAGGTGGTGTTTTTCATATTCCTCATGCTAACTTCGTAATATATTTGAACTGGAATTTTTAAAATATATTTTAATTTTGTTAAAAAAGATTAAAAATTTTTTTAAGCAGGCAACTTTTGAAAAAGTTGAAATTCTGCTTCTGAATTGTATTTGAATAGCACAGGCTACAACACCGAATAGATTATTTAATTCCTGCTTCTATTCTTTTTGAATGTTTTCCCCTCTAATAAAATTTTTGATTTGAATACACTTTATTCTTGAGTGATATTTGTTTGATTAGAATTAATAAAGCTTCTTTGGTAGAGTAAGATCAGTTGGTGTATCTTCAAAATATTATACTTAAAAAAAAACCTGTTAGGATCTGAAAGCTTTAGTTTAAATAACTAAATTACATGTAAGAAAAATCAATATAAAGACTTTTTTCTTAGACAAAGAGTCTAGATGAAATTTGAGGCTTTATAGTGAACATCCCTGGAGAAGGAAATGGCAACCCACTCCTGTGTTCTTGCCTGGAGAATCTCAGGGACGGCGGAGCCTGGTGGGCTGCCGTCTATAGGGTCGCACAGAGTCGGACACGACTGAAGCGATTTAGCAGCAGCAGCAGCAGCAGCAGCAGTGAACACCCACATCTCTTGTGGCTTGGTAACAAGATTAGTTTTGTGTTCATTGATACCAGCTGATTTGAAAGAACAGAAAGTTTTTAGTTATGATTCTAAACTGATACAGATTTGCATCCTAAAGCATTTTACACTCTGATCATGGTAAATTACAGTGTAGCTCTTTCCAGAACTTATTTTGGTTAACTCAGAAGTATAATGCTATTTTAGGGAGCAAGAGAGAAATCACATGAGTACCTTAAAGAGGAACTATTCTGGTGTATATAATGTAGCATATAGGCAAAAAATTGTTCAGGTCTCTAGAAGAAACACTAGAAGAAGTAACATTCATTAGAAAAGCCTCTGGTTATAGTTTAATAGTAGAGTTTACAAAACCATAGAATGTTATTTCCTTTGAAACATGACTTTAACTTAGGCCCTGTTAATTATGCTACATAAATTTGTAACAGAATGGAGATGCAAGATTTACAACTGGGTTTTTCACCTTTAATAAAAATGAGATTTGTTTCATCTTTTTGTTCTGAAGGAAGGGGATTTTTTTGACTCAACTTTTCTTTTTTTTAATCAGTCATAAAAGTTATTCTTGAAGAGAAACTAGAATATTTCTAGACTTTATGAGCAAGAATTTGTAGTACAGTTTTTCTGTCAACATTAAGAAAAACTCACATAACAGTATGGTTACAAATCTCAAGACCATATTTATCACGTTTGAAACACTTCTTGTTTTCTTTGATAAAGGAATATTGTTAGCAAATATGGTTCCATACTAGTGTTATGTCTGAAAACTGTTATACCCAACAGTAATACCATTCAACTTTGTATTTAGCTCTTTGAAACCACTCCAATAAAAGAATGCTCCTTTTTGGGGATATTTTGAAATACAGTAATTGAAAGTGAAATGGCTGACAGAGCCATCTTACAGAGTTTCAGTTTTGCCTAAGGGTTTCAGATGAGAAGTCGTTGGTAACTACATGTCTTAATGTCTGTCATGAAATCCTTCACAATAAATGTAATCAGTCCATGTAGATACATTTAGGTAAATGATAGGTACAATAGTGTCTGCTTGTTTTTGATGGGTTTTTCACATTGGTTTGTAGTTAATATAGGGGATAGTATTTGCATTTTTGGAGACCTCCCAAAGATTTAAGATATATTATTAATGATCACAGTATTTTAGAACTTTCAAAGGTTTTAGGTCATGTAGTCTAATTTCTTTTTACAAATGTGAAAACCAAAGTTTTAAGAGATTGTCATGCCCATAGTTTTGGCAAAGACAAGCCTATAATCCTGGTTTCTTGAATCTGAGTCCCTGCATTTTCTAATGTGTTTTCCCCCCTAATACCTTGGGAGAAAAAGCGAAGAAGACCATATTGCTTCCAGTTTTGACTATCTTATTATTTAAACTTTCCATGCAAAGGATAGTACATCTATATTGAAAAAATATGGACAAGGGAAAGTGTCCCAAATGAGGGGCATTTTAAAAAAGTAGACGTTCAGGCCAGTAGATGCTGCCTCATGTAGTTGCTTCTCTTCGTCTGGTTTCTTTTCATCTTCACTATCATCGGCTTTGACCATCATCTCTGATTTGCACGATAGCTGAATTGGTCTCTGCCATTAGTCTTTTCTCACTGTAGTCCTAGATCCAAGTTGCTGCCAGTGTTACTGTCCTACAAAATAAAATCAATCATGCCGTATCTCTTCTTGGAAAACTGTACATTCTCTGTGGCTCATCCGGTTCCATCAGATCTTAATTCCCTAGTTTGGCATGTAAAAAACGTTTGCATTTGGATCCTAAAGTCTTTAGTCTTTACAGCCTTTATGCCTGCCACCACCTCCCTCCTCTTTCAGTGTGTTCAAGCCATATGCTTCTGTAGCATTCAACTGCTCATATTTTTCTAGGATTTGCTAAGTCCTTTTCATGTCTCATTTTGTTTTTTCTATACTCAAACCAAAATGGTGTTGCTCTGTGATTTCTCTCTCCTCTTTCCCCCTCCCACAAACCTGGGAAACTCCTGCTCACAGTTCAATACCCAATTCAAATAGCTTTTCTTTAGAAGTCTTCCTTAGTCACCCGTGTACTCATCTGTGTTTCTGCCCCTCTTGTTCTTGTGTGTATAATATCACTGTGATATTAATCTGCTCTGTAAACTATTAGCTACAAATGAGTCATTGTCATCCTCCTGTCTCCACCATGCATTGGGTTGAGCATGTAAGAATGCTCAAAAATTGCATTAAAAATTTAAAAATGCCCTAAATTGGAAAAAATATATATTTTTTTCTTTTCAGGTAAACATACTTAACATATGTTTTCAGTATTTGTTTTGAAAGCCTGAAATACAGTGATATTACATGAGATAAGCAGTTAAATGTAAATATTTCTATAGCATTAACTAGGTCCAGTGTAATTTTTTCTCAAAAAAATTATGCTGTTTTTCAAGATAGTCCATACATTTCTTTTAATAGATTGATAAGTAATGTGGGTAATTTTTGAATTATTAAGCATTTTTCCCCCTTTTAAGCCACCTCTTCTAAAATTGCTAACTGTAGTAATCTGTCTTCTGTGCTTTTACTATCGATTTTATAGAGAAGCTTAGAAAATGTCAGCATTCAAACATTTTAGGAAATTTTTTGATATGAATTCATGTTTAAAAATTAAGTACTTTTAGCACTTAGCAAATAAGGTGACCATGGGCTTGTTTAATTGGTTCTTCATTTGTGCACTTCAGGCGTTCAAAACTTTGAGGCCCAGAGGGAATATTCTTTTCAATGAAATTTGATTGTCCAGAGCAGTGGTTGACAAACTTTTCCTCTAAAGAGGCAGAAACTAAATATTTAGGTTTTGTGGACCAGACCATCTATGTCAAAATTACTTGAATCTGCCATTGTAGTGCCAAGTATCCACAGACAGTGTATAAATGAACACAAATTAAAATGTCTGTGTTCCAGTAGGAAAAAAACCAGGTAGTGGACTGTATTTGGCCCACAGGCTATAATTTGGCAACCCTTAGTCTAGAACAGTGGTGTCCAATAGGATTTTCTGCAGTGATGAAAATGCATCTGTGCTGTCCAGTAAGGCAGCTGCTAGCCACATGTGGCTCAAGAAAGGTGGTTAGTGTGACCAAGAAACTGGCCAGTAGCAATGATACTGGACTTAGCAGGAAAAAAAAACTTTTTTTTTTTTTTTTTGAGCAGCTGGCTTAGCAACAGTTCTTAAATCCATGAAGTGACCTTTCTATGAAAATGAGTGACAGTGTGAACAAATGAAATCAGAAGGTTTGGGTCTTTTCTTTCAAGATAATAGAAGAAAATTTGAGGCTGAAATAATTTGATAAAGCAAACAAGTACTTGAACTGAAAAGCTTTCAATTTATGAGTGGAATCAAGGATAGTTGATTACTTTTAAAAAAAGTATTTCATTAAAAAAAGTATATGTATTTAGTAGTAAATGCACACGCATAAAAAAGATTATACAATCTGGTTGCCACCCTTTGTGTTTTACTAAATCGCTGTGATGTGTGCACATTTGATGAGTTTGTTCCAAGCCAAAAAAAAGAAAAACGTTTGCATAATGTATTGAAAGTTTTCCTTTTCCCAGTCACCCTTTTCCCTTCCTTGAGACAGCCATTCTTGGTTTTCCTTTTTAGAGGAATTTTCTTGGAAGTATGTGTGTTTAATAAGTAGTAGTGTGCTTTAAGTGGGATTTCCAGGTGGTTCAGTGGGTATCAGAATGGATGAATTAAGAATTTTTACTTTTGTATACTATATTTTGAACTGGATATGCTGGATCAAAAATTAATATGAGGTTAAATTACATATTTGTTTTTTCAGAATTCTCAAGTAGTGTAGTGAAAGTTGGACATCAATATAGAAAGCTTGAAGGGAATATAGTACAATTTGGAATTTTCTTGGTGGTAAATGTCTAAGAGTATTTGACTAATGTGTTTTTAAAGATCCACTTGTTCCTTTACTTGTGATACTGTGAGTATATAGTTTAGTGCAGCGTTGGATTCCAAAGTAAAGGTACAGAGTCTTAGCTTTTTTCAAAGAGCATTTTAACATTTTGAATTACCAACATGAGTATTTCTTTAAAAACAGATAGTTTTTAAGGTCTAGAACCATAAAGAGGTAGCTGAGAGAACTATTTAAAGATTTTTGTTCGTTTATAAATAGCATATGGTCCAACACTTCCTGTAATAGCCATTTTGAGCATGCATTGTGCAGGATAAAAGAGAGTCTCCAGAGAGAGAACAGGATGTAATTCAAGATACAAGTGTGGAGCAGTAGTTTTTTATTGAGGGTTTAGTTCTTATACAGAAGTGGGTAATGGATCAAAGAGAAATAAAAACCTGTGAAGTTCTCAAACAATTTATGTCTCTATAAAATATCTTTAATTTCTAATAGAATAAGTCTTTCTGAAGGAAAAATATACCCTCCTTATAGAGATTTGAGATTCATGTATTTTCTATTTAAAGACATTATTTCAGTGAGACTTTGGTAACTGAGGTAGACCTCAGTTACTAATATGAATATGATTAGGATATGGATTTAATTCATGTAGGCCAGCTAATTTTGTTTTGTTCTATGGCCACAGACCAAAGTCCTGTCATGGCAAACTATTTTACAGCTATTTATAGATATTTACATTTGGACAGAAAGGTAAGGCTGTGGCTGCTGGAAAAATAAGGTAAAATTTTACTCATAGAGGAGTTAGTTGTATCTTTCTATAGAAAAGTTATTTTTTGTTATGATTGTTAAATAAATTCACTTGGTGAAAAACCTAAGCAGTTTGAGGCACAAACTGTGTTGCTTTCTACAAAAGTTAGTTTCCTTTTTCGCCTTTCCCTTTTACAATTATATTTGCATTTTAAGAGTGTCTTAGACACTGAGCGAGTCCTATTTTGGATTATGGTGCAAATTAAAAAAATCTTTTTGACTTTTCTTCAGAGTATTTATGTGTAATTTGAGCTTGTGTAACTTAGAAAACCAGAGTTCTATTAAGTAATTTCTCAGCAGTCTTTTCATCTTTATAGTATGTTTGTATCAAAGTAGAAATATTTTTTTTGTGCTATTAAAATTTATCAATAGTTGCAGACGAGTAAAAGAAAAACCTCACAACAATTTATTGGTATGTAAAATAAAGACTAAAAGCCTTCCTTCTTACTGTCTACTCTGAAGCCCCCTTGACTTCTCAGAGATAACCTGTGTTAACTGTTTCTGTTTTAAGTTTTGCTGATGCTTCCCATTATAACTCTAAGAAACATATGTATAATTCTGTCTTGATTTATCAACTTTAGGCAGTGTCTGTTGACTTTCCTAGAAAAGCTGGGCAATTTTGTGAGATTTCACTATCTCCTCTTTTCTCTTTTTCCATCTCAAGCTTCAAATTTATTACCTTTGTTTAAAGATTTTTGTGAGTTCTTTTATGACTTTGAAGTGTAAACTTAGATGTCTTTTTTTTTTAGTTTGTCAGCTAACATGTTATCTGTGATCTTCCTGATGTGAATGTTAAGGAAAGTAACAAAATTTTTTCCTGCTCTTTTTCTCAGACTCCTGGATTTTTAAAGTATAATTTTTATAACTTCCTAGTTGATCCACTGCTTTTTGTCAATGGGTTGATTTTTTTAAAAGTGAACACTGGAAACCACTTAACAGCCTTAAAATATTATGATTATGGAATTTATTGCTGAATTAATTAGCATGCTGAGACCCATAGAGAGGGAAATGTGGACTTGTGTATCAAATAAGTGCTGCTTGCAACAATTTCCAAGTATCAATGCCCAGTGGATCTTCTTCTTTTGCCCTTTCTTCAAGTTTTTTGGGTCGTACTCAGCTAACAGTTTTTCTTTATATCCCGTGGTTGGTTTTTCCTGGATTGTCTTTTTTTGTTGTTGGTTAGCTGAAGATATTGGAGAAGGAAATGGCAACCCACTCCACTGTTCTTGCTTGGAGAATCCCAGGGACGGCGGAGCCTGGTGGGCTGCCGTCTATGGGGTCGCACAGAGTCGGACACGACTGAAGTGACCTAGCAGCAGCAGCTGAAGATATCTTTTAAATTAGCTTTTTCATATAGGATGTGCAGATTTTTGAGTTCTTGCATATCAGATAATTTTTTTTTGTCCTCATACTTTATGGATTGTTGGGCTGAATATAGAATTCTATATTAAGAAAATTTCTTTTTCTTAGAACCCCAAACTAAGCTTCATGGCTTTTGGCATTTCTTGTTGCTCATGGGAAGTTTCTTTATTAGAAACTTGGTTTTCTCCTCTCTTAGGGTTTTCACTTATCCGTGAATTCTAAAGTTTCACCAGAGTCTGTCTAGAATGTGTAGATATTTTTTTCTTTTTCTTTCCATTTATCTAGTTTTGTTTAGTGTGTCTTTTACAGATTATTTTTTGAATAGATGATCTGTGAACATAGTTGAACTTCAGAAGTTAAAAAGTGGTATACAGTGGCTTTATTGCATCTTGCTGCCTTCACTCCTTCATTGCCATTTTCCAATCCTGCTAGTTTCTTAAGGATCTTTTAAGTGGGCCTTTTCTTTTCTTAGGTTTAGGGCAATTTTTATTTCCTGTTATTTAGTTCTTCTCCTTCTGTTTCCTCTTTTGTTCTCTTCTTCAGATAAGTTTATTAAGAAATGTTGACCTTTTATGCTCTATCTTCCCTGTCTCTTAAATTCATTCTCAAGATTTTCAACTCCTTCTCTAAGACATTTGAGAAGATTTCCTTTATTTAATATTCTAGATTACCAATTTGGTCCTTGGTTGGGGTTGCTATTCTTTTTTAAAAATTTTTATTTATTTTTTGGCTGCACTGGGTCTTCATTGCTGCGTGGGCTTTCTCTAGTTGTGGCGGCCACTTTCTAATTGCACTGTACGAGCTTCTCATTGTGGTGGTTTCTGTTGTGGAGCACAGGCTCTGTGTGCGAGGGCTCAGTAGGGATCTCTGAAAGGGGAAAGGGACCAGTAGAAAGGTCAGTTAGCAAAGACTGACACTTTTTTTTTTTTTTTTTTTTGGCCTCTCCACATGGCTTGTGGAATCTTAGTTCCCTGACCAGGGATTAAACCTGGGTCCTCAACAGAGAAAGCATGGAGTCCTAACCACTGAACAGCCAAATAATTCCCAAGAGGACCACTTCGAAGTCATGTAGTAGTAATTTCTCAATAACATTCATCTCTGCATGTGTTCATCCATCAATCTATTCTCCAAGTTTCCATCTGTCCAGTCTTCATTTACTTGTCTTTTAGCCATCTGTCCATTATCTCTTTTCACCTGTTTTCCACTTTTCTGGCTTTCCATTCATTTATCCATCCTTTACTGTTTGTTGTTTGATTCCTTTCCGTGAGCCAAGTTTTATGCCATAGGTAATGAGGATACAAGAGTAAATGACATGTAATCTCTGCTACAAAGACTGAAACTGGATGTATTCACAATAATTTACTGATAGTTGATTGTGGGAATGAAATTTGGGTTGAGAGGAAGACATTTGAAAAGAGATGTGAAAGATAAGGGTTCAGTCCCTGGATCGGGAAGATTCCCTGTTGGAGGGCATGGCAACCCACCCCAGTATTCTTGCCTGGAGAATCCCATGGACAGAGTAGCCTGGCAAGCTATGGTTCAGTGGGGTCATAAGGAGTCGGACATGACTGAAGCAACTTAGCACACTGTGGGGGGAGAGCAAATTAGCCACGATGGCGTGGTCAGGCTCTCTTGCCCCACTGCCTCTTGCTCTTGCCCACGTTTTGTAAATGACTGTGTAACAGCTGAGATCCTTTACAGCACTGTGCATGCGTGTCTTGAGGTACTTGCTTGGTCACAGGCTACTTTGTGCTGTATACATACATGAGCTCCACCTAGAAAGCGGTGGCATTACTGCTGTGTCACAGCTGTGTCTGTTGGGTCAACCACGAGAGGAGAGAATATAGCGTGTCTAGTGCTAATGGCACCCCACTCCAGTACTCTTGCCTGGAAAATCCATGGACGGAGGAGCCTGGTAGGCTGCAATCCATGGGATCACTAAGAGTCGGATACGACTGAATGACTTCACTTTCACTTTTTACTTTCATGCATTGGAGGAGGAAATGGCAACCCAACTCCAGTGTTCTTGCCTGGAGAATCCCAGGGAGAAGGGAGCCTGGTGGGCTGCCATCTATGGGGTCGCACAGAGTCGGACACGACTGAAGCGACTTAGCAGTAGCAGCAGCAGTGCTACGGCTGCTGTGTCAGCCAAGAGAGAGGTTGTGTCATGTTAGGTTATGCTATGGTTGCTGCATCTGCCAGAGGAGAAAAACTTGTGTGCAATTCCTACAGCTCGTCGAGTCTTCTTCCAGCCTCTTAGCTCTAGCCTTGCCTACCCTGGGTTCAGTGAACAGTGTGCACAGTGAGACACAGCAAGGCAGTTGGTGTCACGAACAGGATGAAGAGCGATACACATACATACTCTTACATTATTGGAAAAATATTTACATATGTTTATTTTACTATGTGTATACTATCCTAAAGAATAAAACATTTAAGAAATAGAGTGTATATAAGAGTATATATAAGTATATATAGAGTGTATATAACTTTTATTATTGGAAAAAGGTAAGTATCTTTTAAAAACAAAGCAGGTTTTATTTTCTTATAAAAGTCAACGTGTTAACAAACCCCATATGTGTTCATTAAAGAACAGTTGGGGGATACAAGAAGTTTGGTATTAACATATACATGCTACTATATATATAAAATAGATAACTGACAGATACCTACTGTATAGAACAGGGAATCATATTGAGAATCTGATAATAATCTATAATGGAAAGGAATCCAAAAAAGAAAAAATATAACTAAATCACTTTGCTTTTCACCTGAAACATTGTAAATTAACTATATTTTCATTTATTTGTTTATTTTTGTCTGCACTGGGTTTTCGATGCTGTTCGAGCTTTTCTCTAGTTGCAACATGCTGGACTGCTCTCGAGTTGTGTTGCATGGGCTTCTCTTGCTGCAGAACTCAGGCTCTAGATGCATGGGTTAGTAGTTGTGGCTCACAGGCTCTAGAGCACAGGCTTGGTAGTTACAGTATGGGCTTAGCTGCCCCATGGCATGTGGAATCTTCCCCAACCAGGTGTACAGGTACTATAGATATACAGCCAAGTGATTCAGTAATACATATGTGCTTAGTCACTCAGTCATGTCCAACTCTTTGCAATACCATGGACTGTAGCCTGCCAGGCTCCTCTGTCCATGGGATTTTTCAGGCAAGAATACTGGAGTGGGTTGCCATGTCCTCCTCCTGGGGATCTTCCCTAGCCAGGGATTGAACCTGCATTTTCTGTGTCTCCTGCATTGCAGATGGATCCTTTACCCACTAGGTCATTAGCAGACCCCCTTATTTATACATATATTCATTTTTAAGATTATTGTCTCATATAGATTATCACAGGATATTGGGTAAAGTTCCTTGTACTATACAGTAGGTCCTTGTTGGTATTTGTCTTATATATAGTAGTATATTGGAGAAGGAAATGGCAACCCACTCCAGTATTCTTGCCTGGAGAATCCCATGGACAGAGGTGCCTGGCGGGCTCCAGTCCATGGGGTTGCAAAGAGTCAGACATGACTGAAGCAAGTTTTTTATAGCTGAGTAATATTACATTGTATATGTTACACCATATTTTCTTTATCCATTTGTCACCCATTGGAAACTTTGGTTGTTTCCATGACTTGGTTGTTGTAAAGAACACTGCAGTGAGCGTGGTGGTACAGGATATCTCTTTTGAGATAGTGATTTTGTTTCCTTTGGATATATACCTAGAAGTGGGATTGTTGGATAATCTGGTAGCTCTATTTTTAATTAAAAAAAATTATTTATTTTTGGCTGTGCTGGGTCTTGTTGTCGCGTGTGGTAGTCTCTAGTTCTGGCTAGCAGGGGTTACTCTCTAGTTGTGGTACACGGGCTATGCATTGTGGTGGCTTCTCTTGTTGCAGAGCACGGGCTCCAGGGCATGTGGGCTTCAGTAGTTGTGGGTGCCGGGCTTTGGAGCACAGACTTAATAGCTGTGGCACATGGGCTTAGTTGCTACAGGGCATGTAGGGCATCTTCCTGGATCAGGGGTTGAACCCGTGTCTCCTGTACTGGCAGGCAGATTCTTGACCACTGAGCCACCAGGGAAACCCTGTTTTTAATTTTTTGAGAAACCTTCATATTGAAATTGTTAGGTAGGTATCTCTTTGGACCTGGCAGTGCCATGAACAAATTACTAAGATACATAGAGCACTATGAATGAGGTTGGGATCCTCTGACTTAAGGTATGATTAATGTTTATACATATTATCAAATTTCCTTCAAAGACTTGATTTTGGGTGGATGTCTGTGTTGGTCTATCATGTGGCTATTTAATGCTTTTGTTAGCGCTTTCTAATTATTGAACATTTAAGTCCTTTCCAGTATTTTGATACTATAAGTAATAGTAATAGATGTTTTCATATATAAATCTTAGTCCATGTATCTGATTTTTTTTTTTTTAATAGAGTCAAAAGGCCTAAGTTGTTTTAAAGCTCTTAATACATTTATCTCTTTTTTTAATAGGGAAAGAGAACAAATACGTTGAGATGTTCCAAGGATCCTCTGAAAATCTCAAAGTTAGTTGAGAGTCAAAATGCTTCATTTAGAATTCAGTTTTGAGGAATTTGTCAAAATATCAAAGGTTTTGAACACTTAACCAAAAATGATTCAGATCATTATGAAATAATTATCCATTTAACGCAAGTGACAATTAAGGATTTTCAAAGGCAAATATAGAAGACTGCATAGTTCTGAGCAAAACTTTAATATCAAGAAGAATTAGGTTTGCTAATTAATCAGACGTGATAAAGATAACATGAGACACAGGAAATTATCTTGATAAAACACAAAATTGTTACTTTCTAGACAGATTACTCAGGAAAAACCTTCACAGTAGATTATAAAACTTTGCCTTTTTAGCAGATGAAAGAAGATTGTTTTAGTTTTATGTAAGTTTAGTATTGGTATTAAAACTTATTTTAAAAACTCTTATAATTACAGTTCAGTTTTTAGCCAGTTTGATCTCACAAGATTCCTGGTCTCCCTCCCTCCCTCCCTCCTTCCCTCTCTCTCTCCTCAACTTTCTCTGTCCAGTTTGTCCCGTATTTTCCTCTTTCCCATACTGAAATAGCCATCTTTACTTTAGGACATTACCTTCTTTCCTCTTAACAAAAATACATCTCCATCGCTCACGTGTTTTCTTTTTCAAAACATACATCCTACTTGCCCTGCATGAATTAAAATGAATTCAGTCATTTTAAATAATTTATATTTTTAATTCTTAACAATTAAGGTTTTTTAATTCTTAAAAATCAGATTTCTAGTTAAAATTAAGTAAACAGTTGTGAACTTTTACTGGCAAATTTGTGAATACATTTCATAGTTTCTTAAGCATATTTCTCATATCAAATTTTACAGTGTGGCACAAAATATGCTAAATAGAAGACCCAAATATTTTTAGTTCCGTTGTAAAAGGAAACCCAAAGTAGGTAAAGGTGTGTTCAGTAATTAATGTTTTAGCATTTTATTTTCTTTGGGAATGATCTAGATAGTCAATGAATAGCCATCATTTAACTTATCATAATATAACTTTAAGGTTTCAAGTAGCCAAAAAGATTTTGAAAAGTATTTTTAAGTACACATACCATAAAGCACAATTATTGTTGGAAAGTTTACTTATAAAGCTTATCTTAGATCTGTTTTATGTCTCTTGTTCTTAACAATTATGTTTAGATTACTCATGATACTTGCGTAAGACATTAATAGCTAACCATCATCTTAAGTTGATAGATTCTTGTTGATTCTGTAACAGAGATAGCATGAACTTGACTTTTATTAAATCTTGGTAGAGTAGATTTTATACTTAATGTTGATAACTCTAAGATCTTGCCTATGTGAATTAAACCAACAAACACACTGGCTTTAAAAAATTATTTATTTATTTATTTTTGGCTGTGCTGGGTCTTTGCTGCTGCTCAGGCTTCTCTCTAGTTGTGGAGAGAGGAAGCTACTCTCTAGTTATATGGGCTTTTCACTGCGGTGACTTCTCTTGTTGTGGAACACAGGCTCTAGGGTGCGTGGGCTCCGTAGCTGTGGCTCCCGGCCTCTGGAGCACAGGGCCATTATTGTGGTGCAGGGGCTTAGTAGCTCCGAGGCATGTAGGGTCTTCCTGGATCAGGGAGCCAACCCGTGTCTCCTGCATTGGCAGGTGAGTTCTTTACTACTGAGCCACCAGGGAAGCCCTGCACTGGCTTTTATTTACTAAAGATTTATCCTGGATCACATGAACTTGTGGAAAAAAAATGAGTTTTTGTATTTCTAACAGTATACTTGTTTTATATAGCACTTGTTTGTTTTTAAGCCAGTTAAATCTTTTCACAGATAAATTTTAGCAATATCATGTGAAGATAAGAAAATACCCCACACATAGACATTCATAAACATTTAGACTGCAAACAGACCTTACAGTTTCTGTTCCAACATTTTAGCTATGAGATAGGTATGATAATGCAAAAATAAAAATTAGTAAAAGAATAGTTGGGTCCATGTTTTGTTTCTGGTAGATGGAATGAATTCAGGGTACCTACTCAGAAGCTTACACTTTTTACTAACATGGACACAATTTTTCATTCCCCTGGTTTTCAGATAGCCTTTCATTCCCCTTTTTTTCTTTACTTTTGGTAAGAACTGCCTCTTTGAAGTTTCGTTTCAAAGGCGGGACCTTCCGTTTCTAGAGAAAACCAGGTAGAACATCTATATCTCAAAAGCGCAGAGAAAGAATGAAAGTTCCTCCTAAATGGACTTTTGGTTCCTAAGGGGAATGTTAATAATAAACTACAAGCTTCCTGATGCAGGTGAAAGAAGAGAGTGAAAAAGCTGGCTTAAAGCTCAATGTTCAAAAAACTAAGATCATGGCATCCGGTCCCTTCACTTTATGGCAAATAGATGGGGAAAGAATGGAAACAGTGACAGATTTTATTTTCTTGGGCTCCAAAATCACCGTGGATTGTGCCTGCAGCCTTGCAATTAAAAGATGCTTGCTCCTTGGAAAAAAAGCAATGACAAACCTAGACAGCATATTAAAAAGCAGAGACATCACTTTGCTGACAAAGGTCTGTCTAGTCAAAGCTATGGTTTTTCCAGTAGTTGTGTATGGATGTGAGAGTTGGACCATAAAGAAGGCTGAGCACTGAAGAATTAATGCTTTTGAACTGTGGTGTTGGGGAAGACTCTTGAGATTCTCTTGGACAGCAAGATCAAACCAGTCAATCCTAAAGGAAATCAACCCTGAATATTCATTGAAAAGACAAATGTTGAAGCTGAAGCTCTTAATACTTTGGCCACCTTATGTGAAGAGCCAACTCATTTGAAAAACCTCTGATATTGGGAAAGATTGAAGGCAGGAGGAGAAGGGATGACAGAATGAGATGGTTGGATGGCATCACTGAGTCAATGGACATGAGTTTGAGCAAACTTCAGGAGATAGTGAAGGACAGGGAAGCCTGGCATGTTGCAGTTCATGGGGTTGCAAAGAGTCAGACACTATTGAGTGATTGAACAGCAAAAGTCTTTTTAGATGAATAGGGGAGGTTTGGAAATTTGAAAAAAGGTAGACTTTGAATTTCTTCTTGAGCTGCATTTTCTGTTCTTGTAAAGACTCAATTTATAAGATGAGAACAGTTTTTAATTCTTTGAAGAGTTAAAGAGAGAAAGAGAAGTTGCTCAAGTCATGTCGGAATCTTTGCGACCCCATGGACTGTAGCCCACCAGGCTCCTCCAACCATGGAATTTTCTAGGCAAGAGTACTGGAGTGGGTAGCCATTTCCTTCTTCAGGGGATCTTCCCGACCCAGGGATCAAACCCCGGTCTCCCACATTGTGGGCAGATGCTTGAAGAGTTAAGTTGCAACCAAAATGACTTCAAAGAGCTGATCTATCCATCTGTCTGTCTTTTCAATTTGCTTCCTTTTGTCAGAGAGAAGATCTTCAACTAAGATAGCAATCAAAAGATTCCTGTGTTCTAGATCTAAGCCTGTTTGTCTTTGGAATATTTCCTACCTCTCTGGGTCCATAGTTGCGTTTCATATTAGCTTAGGGGAGAAGGCCTAAAGTAAAGTTTCTGTCAGGCTTTGAGTATCAGCTTACAGTTTGGCCCACTTCTGACCAGAGAGCTACTTAAAAAAAAAAAAATCCTTTCAAATGTCTTACGTGGTTTCAGTCGAGACAAACAGTAAATATTCCTGGCAGTGTTGGATAACCCCTTAGACTTGAGGCATCTGCAAAGATGGCGCTGCTGCTGCTACTGCTAAGTCACGTCAGTCGTGTCCGACTCTGTGCGACCCCATAGATGGCAGCCCACCAGGCTCCTCCACCCATGGGATTCTCCAGGCAAGAACACTGGAGTGGGTTGCCATTTCCTTCTCCAGTGCATGAAAATAAAAAGTGAAAGTGAAGTCGCTCAATTGTGTCCTACTCCTAGTGACCCCATGGACTGCAGCCTTCCAGGCTTCTCTGTCCATGGGATTTTCCAGGCAAGAGTACTGAGGTAGAGTGCCATTGCCTTCTCCCAAAGATGGTGCAAAATACACTATCTTCCCAAGACCCCGAGTCACTCCCAAAGATAGCCAGAAGAAAGAATGAAAGACCTATACAATTCTCAGGACCCAGAAAGACATACAAGAAGGCAATAACTGTCTCTAGGAGAGGAAGGATTAATAAACAATGGGTCTGGATTTGGAAAGGAAGGGATGACATTAAATTTTACCTTTCTCAACTGGGCACTAGAAACATATGTTCAGGAGAGGTGATTCTGGCAAGAATTCTCATCCTTTGCCAGCTTCTGACAATTTTCCCAGGATCACATCTGTAGGCTTCAGAGTGGATGTTAAAGAGTGTACCTTTGATGTCTACCTGGATTTGGCAAGGTTTTTCATTAATTTTAGTTTCCCACTGGCTGTTTAAGGGAATAACCAGAAAATCCCTCAGAGTCTTGTCAACCTTGAGAGAGGCCCAGCTGGGAGCCCTCCTTGAGGGTAAATAAGGGGGTGTTTGTAAGGCCATTTATTGGGAGATTTTTGTTTATGGTCTTGTAGTCTCTTCATAGTGGAAAGATGATTCAGACAGAGGATGAATTAGTTGAATGAGTGCTCAAGTAAAATAGGGTAGAGTGGGGTAGTCGGAGTCATGTCAGTCTTGGGGCGGTGGTTCAGTTGCTCAGTCGTGTCCCACTCTTTGTGACAGTCAGTCTTGTAGTCTTTTGTTTTAGGTGCCTCTTGTGTCTTTAATTTTTCATTAGCATTTTTACAAAGAATCTTTTAATGAAACTGTTTAGAATCTTGAAGCTTTTTTGAGGCTTCTGCATGTATCCTGTTCTGTTTGCTTGCTTTGCAAGTTCTTGTTTCCAGGTGCACCTTTTAAATGGATGATCTTGTTTAGTTGGAATATCCTCCTCAATGGCCATTGTAATTCTAGGTTGTCTTTGTAAGATTTTGCCATTTTCCTAGATATCAACAGCTTCCAGGACCACAGTTCGTAGACTTAAAATAAGCAATTGTGTCAGAAGGTGTTGTGCTCAGTCCTTTGAACCTTGAGGATTCCATTTAGCTACGCTTTAGGTCTGTAGGAGCCAAATTAATACCTGACAGAAATGTGCTGCTGGGTTGAGGGTGTGTGATTGATGTTTTAAAGTGGATCTTGTTGCACAGTAATTTTCTTGAGATTGGTGTGACCTGGTGTTAATCTAACCTCTTCCATGACCAACTTATTCCAGCATGAGTGTCTTAGAGTTCGGTGGTGAGTACTCTGACAGCTTTTAAGTATCTGTCTTGTACTCATCGATGTTGTCACTTTGGCTTCTGAGGTTCCCAGTCACAGTATATATGTTATTCTTTGACCTCATGTGTGTAGTAACAGAAACTAACAGTAGCCAAGGAAATGGAACTGTGGACACCAGCAGTAACCAAAGAGATGGCATTGTGGACTTGTCAAGGGAAGGCCTTATGTGTTCCTAAGTGGAACCATTGGTAGTTGTTAATGTAGAATTTTGAAGTGAACTAGTAAATCCCAGCAAATGGGCACTGTGCACTAAAGAGCTGGAAAGTCAGATTCCAAGTGGAATTGTTTGGAAGCTCAAACTGACCCCCTCAGCCTTGGACTCAAAGGATTCACAGGTACCAATGCCTTTGTTTCTCATCCTCAGAGTCGGTAAAAATCTCCTTTGGATCCCATCATTGCCACCAAAGTGTTTAAAAGCAAAATTCAACTGAATATATTTTAAAGATCTTATTGGATTTATTCAGTGATTCAAGAATTGAGCAACATTCAGTCTTAACAGAAAGGTGTGCAAAGGGGCTATACAAAATGAAAGAGCTCTAAGCAGAAGGGAGCAGGAACAAGGAAGTTATACTAGACCAAAAGCGGATTGGTTATGGGAAGTGGAATGGTTATGGCAAGGTCACATTCTTTTAGGAGATGGCAGAGATCTTTCAGATCAGATCAGTTGCTCAGTCGTGTCCGACTCTTTGCGACCCCATGAATTGCAGCACGCCAGGCCTCCCTGTCCATCACCAACTCCCGGAGGTCACTCAGACTCAAATCCATCGAGTCAGTGATGCCATCCAGCCATCTCATCCTCTGTCGTCCCCTTCTTCTCCTGCCCCCAATCCCTCCCAGCATCAGAGTCTTCTCCAATGAGTCAACTCTTCTCATGAGGTGGCCAAAATACTGGAGTTTGAGCTTTAGCATCCTTCCTTCCAAAGACATCCCAGGATTGATCTCCTTCAGAATGGACTGGTTGGATCTCCTTTTAGTCCAAGGGACTCTCAAGAATCTTCTCCAACACCACAGTTCAAAAGCATCAATTCTGCAGCTCTCAGCCTTCTTCACAGTCCAGCTCTCACATCCATACATGACCACAGGAAAGACCATAGCCTTGACTAGGCAAACCTTTGTTGGCAAAGTAATGTCTCTGCTTTTGAATATGCTATCTAGGTTGGTCATAACTTTCCTTTCAAGGAGTAAGCATCTTTTAATTTCATGGCTACAGTCACCATCTGCAGTGATTTTGGAGACCAGAAAAAGAAAGTCTGACACTGTTTCCTCTGTTTCCCCATCTATTTCCCATGAAGTGATGGGACCAGATGCCGTGATCTTCGTTTTCTGCATGTTGAGCTTTAAGCCAACTTTTTCACTCTCCTTTTTCACTTTCATCAAGAGGCTTTTTAGTTCCTCTTCACTTTCTGCCATAAGGGTGGTGTCATCTGCATATCTGAGGTTATTGATATTTCTCCCAGCAGTCTTGATTCCAACTTGTGGTTCTTCCAGACCAGCATTTCTCATGATGTACTCTGCATATAAGTTAAATAAGCAGGGTGACAATATACAGCCTTGACGTACTCCTTTTCCTATTTGGAACCAGTCTGTTGTTCCAGGTCCAGTTCTAACTGTTGCTTCCTGACCTGCATACAAATTTCTCAAGGGGCAGATCAGGTGGTCTGGTATTCCCATCTCTTTCAGAATTTTCCACACTTTATTGTGATCTACACAGTCAAAGGCTTTGGCATAGTCAATAAAGCAGAAATAGATGTTTTTCTGAAACTCTCTTGCTTTTTCCATGATTCAGCGGATGTTGGCAATTTGATCTCTGGTTCCTCTGCCTTTTCTAAAACCAGCTTGAACATCAGGAAGTTCACGGTTCACATATTGCTGAAGCCTGGCTTGGAGAATTTTGAGCATTACTTTACTAGTGTGTGAGATGAGTGCAATTGTGCGGTAGTTTGAGCATTCTTTGGCATTGCCTTTCTTTGGGATTGGGATGAAAACTGACCTTTTCCAATCTTGTGGCCACTGCTGAGTTTTCCAGATTTGCTGGCATATTGAGTGCAGCACTTTCACAGCATCATCTTTCAGGATTTGGAATAGCTCCACTGGAATTCCATCACCTCCACTAGCTTTGTTCCTAGTGATGCTTTCTAAGACCCACTTGACTTCACATTCCAGGATGTCTGACTCTAGGTCAGTGATCAGGCCATCATGATTATCTGGGTCGTGAAGATCTTTTTTGTACAGTTTTTCTGTGTATTCTTGCCATCTCTTCTTAGTATCTTTTGCTTGTGTTAGGTCCATACCATTTCTGTCCTTTATTGAGCCCATCTTTGCATGAAATGTTCCTTTGGTATCTCTGATTTTCTTGAAGAGATCCCTAGTCTTTCCCATTCTGTTGTTTTCCTCTATTTCTTTGCATTGATCGCTGAAGAAGGCTTTCTTATCTCTTCTTGCTATTCTTTGGAACTCTGCATTCAGATGTTTATATCTTTCCTTTTCTCCTTTGCTTTTCGCTTCTCTTCTTTTCACAGCTATTTGTAAGGCCTCCCCAGACGGCCATTTTGCTTTTTTGCATTTCTTTTCCATGGGGATGGTCTTGATCCCTATCTCCTGTACAATGTCACGAACCTCATTCCATAGTTCATCAGGCACTCTATCTATCAGATCTAGGCCCTTAAATCTATTTCTCACTTCCACTGTATAATCATAAGGGATTTGATTTAGGTCATACCTGAATGGTCTAGTGGTTTTCCCTACTTTCTTCAATTTAAGTCTGAATTTGGCAATAAGGAATTCATGGTCTGAGCCACAGTCAGCTCCTGGTCTTGTTTTTGCTGATTGTATAGAGCTTCTCCATCTTTGGCTGCAAAGAATATAATCGATCTGATTTCGGTGTCGACCATCTGGTGATGTCCATGTATAGAGTCTTCTCTTGTGTTGTTGGAAGAGGGTATTTGCTATGACCAGTGCATTTTCTTGGCAAAACTCTATTAGTCTTTGCCCTGCTTCATTCCGTGTTCCAAGGCCAAATTTGCCTGTTACTCCAGGTGTTTCTTGACTTCCTACTTTTGCATTCCAGTCCCCTATAATGAAAAGGACATCTTTTTTGGGTGTTAGTTCTAAAAGGTCTTGTAGGTCTTCATAGAACCGTTCAACTTCAGCTTCTTCAGCGTTACTGGTTGGGGCATAGACTTGGATTACCGTGACATTGAATGGTTTGCCTTGGAAACGAACAGAGATCATTCTGTCGTTTCCCTAATTGCATCCAAGTACTACATTTCGGACTCTTTTGTTGACCATGATGGCCACTCCATTTCTTCTGAGGGATTCCTGCTCGCAGTAGTAGATGTAATGGTCCTCTGAGTTAAATTCACCCATTCCAGTCCATTTTAGTTCGCTAATTCCTAGAATGTCAACATTCACTCTTGCCATCTCTTGTTTGACCACTTCCAATTTGCCTTGATTCATGGACCTGACATTCCAGGTTCCTATGCAATATTGCTCTTTACAGCATCGGACTTTGCTTCTATCACCAGACACATCCACAGCTGAGTATTCTTTTTACTTTGGTTCCATCCCTTCATTCTTTCTGGAGTTATTTCTCCACTGATCTCCAGTAGCATATTGGGCCCCTACTGACCTGGGGAATTTCTCTTTCAGTATCCTATCATTTTGCCTTTTCATACTGTTCATGGGGTTCTCAAGGCAAGAATACTGAAGTGGTTTGCCATTCCCTTCTCCAGCGGACCACACCCTGTCCGATCTCTCCACCATGACCCGCCCATCCTGGGTTGCCCCACAGGCATGGCTTAGTTTCATTGAGTTAGACAAAGCTGTGGTCCTAGTGTGATTAGAATGACCAATTTTCTGTGAGTATGGTTTCATTGTGTCTGCCCTCTGATGCCCTCTTGCAACACCCACTGTCCCGCTTGGGTTTCTCTTACCTTGGGCGTGGGGTATCCCTTCCCGGCTGCTCCAGAAAAGCACAGCCATCGCACCTTACCTTGGGGGAGCGGTCTCTCCTCACCGCCGCCCTTCCTTACCTTGGTCGTGGGGTAGCTCCTCAGAGCAGCGCTCTTTGTGCACTGGTCGCAGCAGGCGAGGCGCTCTTAGTGAGATCTCTTAGAGAGATATTTAAGGCAGATTATCTACTGCTGCTGCTAAGTCGCTTCAGTCGTGTCCGACTCTGTGCGACCCCATAGACGGAAGCCCACCAGGCTCTCCCGTCCCTGGGATTCTCCAGGCCAGAATACTGGAGTGGGTTGCCATTTCCTTCCCCAATGCATGAAAGTGAAAAGTGAAATTGAAGTCGCTCAGTCGTGTCTGACTCTTAGCGACCCCATGGACTGGAGCCTACCAGGATCCTCCATCCATGGGATTTTCCAGGCAAAAGTACTGGGGTGGGGTGCCATTGCCTTCCAGCGCTCTTTGTGCACTGGTCGCAGCTGGCGAGGCACTCTTAGTGAGATCTCTTAGAGAGATATTTAAGGCAGATTATCTAATGCTGATCAAGTGATTCTTGATTGGTTTAACATTCCATTTCTGAAGGAGACCAAAACTGTAAGTCTCAGTTTATTACCATGCTATGCTAAGCCATGAAATTAAAAGACGCTTACTCCTTGGAAGGAAAGTTATGACCAACCTAGATAGCATATTCAAAAGCAGAGACATTACTTTACCAACAAAGGTTCGCCTAGTCAAGGCTGTGGTCTTTCCTGTGGTCATGTATGGATGTGAGAGCTGGACTGTGAAGAAGGCTGAGCGCCGAAGAATTGATGCTTTTGAACTGTGGTGTTGGAGAAGACTCTTGAGAGTCCCTTGGACTGCAAGAAGATCCAACCAGTCCATTCTGAAGGAGATCAATCCTGGAATTTCTTTGGAAGGAATGATGCTAAAGCTGAAACTCCAGTATTTTGGCCACCTCATGCGAAGAGTTGACTCATTGGAGAAGACTCTGATGCTGGAAGGGATTGAGGGCAGGAGGAGAAGGGGACGACAGAGGATGAGATGGCTGGATGGCATCACTGACTCGATGAATGCGAGTCTGAGTGACCTCCGGGAGCTGGTGATGGACAGGGAGGCCTGGCATGCTGCGGTTCATGGGGTCGCAAAGAGTCGGACACGACTGAGCGACTGATCTGATCTGATGCTAAGTCACTTCAGTCGTGTCCGACTCTTTGTGACCCCATAGTCGGAAGCCCACCAGGCTCCCCTATCCCCGGGATTCTCAAGGCAAAAACACTGAAGTGGGTTGCCTTTTCCTTCTCCAGTGCATGAAAGTGAAAAGAGAAAGTGAAGTCGCTCAGTTGTGTCCGACTCCCAGCGACCCCATGGACTGCAGCCTACCAGGCTCCTCCATCCATGGGATTTTCCAGGCAACAGTACTGGAGTGGGGTGCCATTGCCTTCTCCGATTATTACCATGGGACTTAGCAAAAATGACTCCATTTGGGGCCTGTTGTCTTGTTTTTTACAAAGTTTAATAATCACCAAAGGGCTTAATGATAAATATGGTTAATGAATTATCACTGTCTCTCACACTGTGTAAAGACTTTCCATAATTAACCAAGTTTTGTAGATCTTCAAGTTCATATAAATATAAAAGTTTAAAATTAAGGTGGATAAAAATGTGCTTTTAAATAGAGTTATATTGCATCATGGGAGTCCTTATCTTTTTGTACAAATGATAGGAAAATGTAACAGAAATTTGGTGCTTTTAGCACCAAAGAATAGAAGTTAGACATGTTAAATTTTACATGTGACCCTTGCTCTGTGCCAGCTGACTAAGCTTTTCAGACTAGTTTATTGAGGTTGCAAATTTACTGCCTTTATCAGAAGGATATTTTCCAGTCACAAAGGCCCTTAAATAAAGTACTTTGCAGCTCAAATGATTTTTTTTAAAAAGTTTATTCCTTCTTAAAGAACTATGTGAATTTTCCTTTCTCAGGGATTTTTACTTCAGATTCTCAATAAAGATACATATAAATGAAAAGTACAACTATAGTATAAGGAAAACTTGAAATTGGGAACCCTTATTTCAAATCTGGGCTAATACTCTCTGCGGCTGCTGCTGCTAAGTCGCTTCAGTCGTGTCCGACTCTGTGCGACCCCGTAGAAGGCAGCCCACCAGGCTCCACCGTCCCTGGGATTCTCTAGGCAAGAACACTGGAGTGGGTTGCCATTTTCTTCTCCAATGCATAAAAGTGAAAAGTGAAAGTGAAGTCGCTCAGCCGTGTCCAACTCTAGCGACCTCATGGACTGCAGCCCACCAGGCTCCTCCATCCATGGGATTTTCCAGGCAAGAGTGCTGGAGTGGGGTGCCATTGCCTTCTCCCTAATACTCTCTAGCTATGGTATTTTGGTTAAATAATACATCTGAACCTCAGTTTCTTTACCTGTAAAATTTATAGGATGATAAATTACTATTTCATGTGGTCTCTATGAGGAGTTTTTAAATCATAATGTGTAAAAGTCCTTAGCAAAGTGTTGGTTTATTTTTTACTCCAAAAATTTAAGGGAGTTTCCATGATAAATTTCCCTGAAGCTTAAATTAGCAATAAAAAGGGTAGGTATTGAGTAAAAATTACAGTCACCTGGTGGTTTTGAAAATGAGGATTAACCTTATTAGGTTCAGTAAGAAGATAGAATTTTTTCCCCACCTACAATTAGTTGTAAGAAATTTTATTAGGAAGAAAAAATGTGTTCCGTGATGGGCTCTATTACTTTAAGCCTTCAAACTAAAGAAAATAGATTAACGAGGAGAGTGTTAAGTTTTTTAATTAAAAATTTCGTCTTATAAGTAAAACATGTTTAAGAAAAATAAAAAAAATAAGTACACACATATTATTAGCTATGAGATAATGGATGTATTAACAACCTTATTGTACACATAATTTATGTACACATAAATTGTCACATTGTACACCTTAAATTTATATAATTTTTAAAGCCAGAAAAAATAATCAAAAAGGATTAAAATAGATGAACACTATGAATGGTGTAGGATATATTTTTATACATGTTTTTGTGGGCAAATATATGCTTACATTTTCTAAAGAATGTGGTCATGTTCTACATGACTTTTGGTATCTTTTGTTTTCTATTTAACATTGTATAATGGATATGGTCTCAATTCATTAAATAATGAATTTTTTTCAGCTGTGGTTTAACTGTTTCCATGTAGAAACCTTCCATCAATTAAGTATCAATTATATGCAGTAATGCAGTTATTCTTGAGGATATGGGTTAAAAGTCTACTTTCTGACCTTTCTGCAGAAAGTCACTGTTCTGTTTGTTATTTTCCTTTTTTATTCATGTTTTTAATGACTATGTTTCATTGTATACACGTGCCATTATTTGTTTAACCAGTTTACTTTGTTGATTGATGCTTAGGTTGTAACTTTTTATTATTCCAAGTAGCATTGTGATCAATAGACACTTGGTTAAAACTTTTTCTGAGAAAGGGAACTTTCTCAAGGGGACACTGTAAAGTGAAAAGATGAACATACATAAATCAAACTGTGCTTAACAATATTTGACTTTAAAGTGGAGGTCCTGTTTAGGAAACTTCAAAGTTACCTGGTGTTTTCTAGTATTCCCCAGTATTCCTATATTGATCTGCATAAAGTTGGGGTTTTAAGAACTATATAATTTAATTAAAAATTTGAATAGCTCTTTCCAGATGTGCTTATAGGTAGTAATCAAAAACACAACATAAGCTTTTAGAACTTCATGGAATCTTATATCTTGATCAAATTACTTGCCTTAAAAGAACAGAAATTTTAAAATACTTCCTTAAGATTCCATAGTATGTTTCAGTTTCTAATATATTAGTATCCTTGTCTAATTCCTACCTAAACATTCTTATCTGTAACAAGATGTCTTATATAAAGGTAATGAGAACTGTTTGCCTATGGGGCATCCATGATGATTAATGAAGAGACTGATGAAGGCAAATTAATTATTGTCTGTTGTCAGGATGTACTTTTCTGTAAATTTCTAAGGTATTGATTGATAAGTTACTGTGTTTTTCATCATTGAAATATTTATTTAGGTCCATTGTAGTGCAGAAGTTTTTATTTTTTGACAATTCACTGGTTTTAATATATTCATAGAGTTGTGTTATTGTTACCAGTATCTAATTTTAGAACATTTCATCATCCCCGAAAGAAGCCCTTTACTCATTAGCAGGAGTCTCTATTTCCCCATTCTTCTTGCTCCTAGAAGTTAAGTGAGGTTCCTCAGTCGTCTCCGACTCTTTGTGACCCCGTGGACTGTAGCCTACCAGGCTTCTCCATCCATGGGATTTTCCAGGCAAGGGTACTGGAGTGGATTGCCATGCTCCTGGAAAGCACTAATCTACTTTCTATCTCTAAGGATTTATCTAATCTGGACATTTCATACAAATGAAATCATACTAGATGTATGCTATCTACTATATAGTATGATTTCATATAAATGAAATCATGCTATATTTATTTCTAACTTGTTTCACTTAGCAGAATGTATGAGTACATCACTCTTGTAAGTGGCTGAAGAATATTGCATGGACATACCATATTTTGTTTATGCATTCATCACTTTGGTTGTTTCCACTTTTTGGCTATTGTGAATAATGCTGCTATGAACATTTATGTAGAAGTTTTTGTTAGACCATGTTTTAAATTGTTGGCTATATACCTATGAGTGGAATTGCTAGGTTGTATATTAGCTCTATATTTAACCCTTTTGAGGAACTCTTGATACCAACTGTTTTGCAAAGTAGCTGCACCAATTTACATTTCCAAATGCAATGTGTGAGGGTTCCAATTTCTTTGTTAGAATTTGTTTTTTTTTTTTGTTTCTTATAGCCATCCTGCCATACCTGTGTGCTTAGTCATGTCTGACTCTTTGCAACCCTGTGGACTGTAGCCCACCAGGCTCCTCTATCCATGGGGATTCTCCAGGCAAGAACACTGGAGCGGGTTGCCATTTCCTTTGCCAGGGTATCTTCCCAACCCAGGGATTGAACCCATGTCTCCTGTGTTTCCCGTGTTGCACGCGGATTCTTTATCTGCTGAGCCATTGGGAAGCCCCTTTAGCCATCCTAGTGGGTATAAAATGGTACCACATTATAGTTTTGATTTGTGTTTCCCAAATAACTAATGATACTGAGCATCTTTTCATGTGTTTTTGGGCCATTTGTGTATAGTCTTTGGAGAAATGTCTGTTCAAATCCTTTTCTCTTTTTAAAAATTGGGTTGTCTTTTTATTCTTTGTAGTTGTAGAGTTGTAAGAGTTTTCTGGATACTAGGCCCTTATCTAATTTATGATTTGCAAATATTTTCTCTCATTTTGTGGATTGGCTTTTCACTTTCTTGGTGATGTCCTTTGAGACACAGAAGGCTTTAATTTTGACGATGTTCAATTTGTCTTTTTTGTTGTTGCTTATACTAGAAAACTGCTGTTTGATCTTAGATTGTGAGGATTTAATTCTTTGTTTTCTTCCAAGAGTTCTGTAGTTTTAGGTCTTTTTTTTATCTGATAGTTTTTTTTTTTAAGAAATTTTTTTAAAGTAAAAGGACATGTGACAAAGTTTCCAACTTTTAAGGATTTATAATATATTTGGCTAAATTAAAAATATATGGTGAAGAAAGATAACTGGCAATATCATTCATTCATTTATTTGACACTTACTGGATAACCTTATGTAGGAATTAGGAGTGTAAGGATAAAAGACATAGATCCTTTTGTTATAATCTAGTGAGAGAATGAAAGAGATTACAATACAGGGCTATAAATTCTGTTTTCCAGGTATACACAGGATGCTGGGAGGGTGACCAGGAAAGACACTGAATTGACCTAGGAGTGTACAGGTGATTTGGAAAGCTTTCAAGAACAAGGAAAGCTATGATAGCTGAATTTTGAAGGATGAAGAGTGAACCAGAGTAGTGATTTTTAGTAGAATGAGTGGCAAATATATAGTGTAGAGGTGAAAGGAATAATAAACTCAGAGATCTAGAGATTTAGGGCAAGATAAATTCTAATTGTGTATTAAAAAATTTTTTTTTAATACCTGGGGCAGAACCAGGAAGGTTTAGGGTCTGAAAAGATAAGTCTGTAGAAATGGGGATAGTGATGTTTCCTTATGAGTTGTGAGAAATAAAGGAGATAATGCTTTTGTACTATAAATAATATATGTATTAATCCTATTACCATTAATTTTCTAGCATGAGTTTTTGATGACTGTTGGCTCTTTAGTATCTTTATTTCTAGGATGTCATGAAGTCTATAACAAGTTGTTCCAAACTCCTTAATTAAATACACAGTGCATGTTATAAAGAAATGGTTGTGCATCATTTAAATGAGGAAATAGTAATTATGGAGATGTGAAAGCAAGTATTTAAAATTGACTATGGTTTTAAAAAATAGTAATATAATTTACGCAGGAAAAGTAATTAGATAATAAGGAAATAGGGAGAAAGTAAGAAACATTCAAAACCCCACCACTTTAATATTAAGTAATTAGAGATGATTGCTTAATATTTTGGTTAATTTCCCTCCTGACATCTTTTCATCCATTTGTGGTCTGTACACAGCGACCGGGGAGCCTGGTGGGCTTCTGTCTATGGGGTTGCACAGAGTCGGACACGACTGAAGTGACTTAGCAGCAGCAGTAGCAGCAGCACACAGACACACATACTCACTTAAAAATTTACAGAAGTACGATCATCCTATATTTGCGGTTTTAATCTGTTCTTTTTTAAAACCTAAATGCTATGTGTGGTTATATCTTTCTGTGTTAGTAATATAGGTTTATATAATCACTATGAATGACTTTACGATATTCTGTTGTTTGTACTTTACTGTTAAATACAGTAAAATTTTACAGTAAAATACAGTAATAATCAGTATTATTTTACTGATAAACACTTAGGTTGTTTCTAGGTTTTTTTTTTATGATAGTAAATAATGCTTAGCATATTTGCCCACTTGTCTCTCTCTTTAGCATAAATTCTTAGAAGCAGAATTGTTGGATTACAGCATATGCTCATTTTGAATTTAGGAGCATATTGCCACACCTTTCTCCAAGCAGGCTGACTTTACTTACACATCTATCAAAAGGACACAGTGCTGCTTCTTTCTCCTTACTCCTGCCCATGTTAGCTTTTTTCTGTTTATCTAATTGACAGGCAGATGATATTCTGCTGCTGCTGCTAAGTCGCTTCAGTCGTATCCGACTCTGTGCGACCCCGTAGATGGCAGCCCACCAGGCTTCCCCGTCCCTGGGATTCTCCAGGCAAGAACACTGGAGTGGGTTGCCCTTTCCTTCTCCAATGCATGAAAGTGAAAAGTCAAAGTGAAGTTGCTCAGTCATGTCTGACTCCTAGCAACCCCATGGACTGCATCCTACCAGGCCCCTCCATCCATGGGATTTTCCAGGCAAGAGTACTGGAGTGGGTTGCCATTGCCTTCTCCGGATGATATTCTACTTTTATTTAATTATTCAGTTCAGTTCAGTTCAGTCGCTAAGTTGTGTCCTACTCTGTGCGACCCCATGAATCAAAGCATGCCAGGCCTCCCTGTCCATCACCAACTCCCAGAGGTCACTCAGACTCACGTCGATTGAGTCAATAATACCATCCAGCCATCTCATCTTCTGTCGTCCCCTTCTTCTCCTGCCCCCAATCCCTCCCACCATCAGAGTCTTTTCCATTGAGTCAGTTCTTCACATGAGGTGGCCAAAGTACTGGAGTTTCAGCTTTAGCATCATTCCTTCCAAAGAAATCCCAGGGCTGATCTTCAGAATGGACTGGTTGGATCTCCTTACAGTCCAAGGGACTCTCAAGAGTCTTTTCCAATACCACAGTTCAAAAGCATCAATTCTTTGGCGCTCAGCTTTCTTCACAGTCCAACTCTCACATCCATACATGACCACAGGAAAGACCATAGCCTTGACTATTAGGAACTTTGTTGGCAAAGTAATGTCTCTGCTTTTGAATATGCTATCTAGGTTGGTCATAACTTTCCTTCTAAGGAGTAAACGTCTTTTAATTTCATGGCTACAGTCACCATCTGCAGTGATTTTGGACCCCCCCAAAATAAAGTCTGCCACTGTTTCCACTGTTTCCCCATCTATTTCCCATGAAGTGAAGGGACCAGATGCCATGATCTTCGTTTTCTGAATGTTGAGCTTTAAGCCAACCTTTTCACTCTCCACTTTCACTTTCATCAAGAGGCTTTTTAGTTCCTCTTCACTTTCTGCCATAAGGGTGGTGTCATCTGCATGTCTGAGGTTATTGATATTTCTCCCTGCAATCTTGATTCCAGCTTGTGTTTCTTCCAGTCCAGCATTTCTCATGATGTACTCTGCATATAAATTAAATAAACAGGGTGACAATATACAGCCTTGATGTACTCCTTTTCCTATTTGGAACCAGTCTGTTGTTCCATGTCCAGTTCTAACTGTTGCTTCCTGACCTGCATACAGATTTCTCAAGAGGCAGGTCAGGTGGTCTGGTATTCCCATCTCTTTATTATTTTATAACTAGAGAGATTGAATGTCTTCATTTGTGTATTGGTTCTGTGTATTCATCTTTGGAGTATTTTGTCCTTTTTTCCAACAGGCAGAATTGTATGGTGATTCCGATTGAGCTTTGAAGTTTTATCTGAATTCATAATCCCTGTTATACCATATATTAGCTGCATGACTTGGGCAAATTAACTCTGTGTTTTAAGTTTCCTCATATGTAAAATGAGTATAGTAGTCCTTAGCTCCTAGGATTGTTGTGGGGATTGCATGATAGGTGAAGTGTTTGCATCATTGTCTGACAGGTAAGTACTTTTAATCTTTGCATACTTGGGTATTTCTATAGGATAGGTATAGAGGAGAGGTGTTTAAAAGTAGGTATCATCAAATTGCTGTTCTAAAAAGTTGTTTGTTCTGTACCCCCAACAGCATAATGGTGTTTTTAGAATCATATCAGTATTATGATTGTATCCAAGCTCTCTGTTTCAATGATCTGTTTCTGTATTCATCTGTATTCTGGAGAAATCAAAAGATTTGTGTATAAAAGTGTATGTTTTTCTACTTTATTGAAAAATTTCAAACATATGGAAAAGCTTGAAAACTTGATTCTGTAATCACCTGTATATCCACTCTCTACATCAGGACTTAGCAATTTTTTTTTCCATAAAGGGTCAGATATGTGCTGTACTTCTGTAAAGGGCCAGTAAATATTTTAGGCTTTGGAGGTCACATAGTCTCTGTTACAGCTATTTAACTGTGTAGCTGTAGAGAAAAAGCAGCTGTAGACAAGAAGGTGAATGAGTGGGCATGGCAGTGTTCTAGTAGGTTTATTTACAAAAACAGGCTCAGCTGGATTTGGCTTGGGCTGTAGTTTGCCATCCTCAAGTCCAGATTAAATCGTTAACAGGTTGCTGTATTTGCTTTGTCTATAAATATGTTGGTACATACTTAAATATTTTTTCTGAACCACTTGAAAGTAAGTTGCAATCATCATGCACTATACGCTTTAGTATTTTAACATGCATCTCTTAAAATAAACACATTCTTCTGCATAGCCATAATTCCATTATTATAGCTAAGAACCTGTTCTTTTTAATAAAAGTTATATAGTATAGTACAAGAAGTATGAAAATACTTAGATTTGCTCCTTAGCTACTGCAACCTGTCAAGCTTTTTTTGTCCTCACCCCTCTTTCCCTAACTTTTCTTCATTTATTTCTCTAGGTAGAAATGTATATTGGGTAATGCTTTTTGCTGGTTTCGTTTGACCCAATTACACAATCAAATGAAAGGAATGTCTTCTTTTTTTTCTTTCATGTGTTTGGTTTATATTTTTAAAAATCTGGGTTTTGTGTCTGTTTTATGCGGTTTGAAAGAGAATTATATGTAATTTATAATAATGAGATTATATTAATCTCATGTAATGTAACTTAATGAGATACATACAGTCTCTGTAATTTCCATATGGTTGTTTGTACTTGTTTACATAATATAAGAAACTGAAGGAAAGTAAATCCAATTATGTGCTTTGAAAAAGTGGCCAACTTTTGAATTTTCATGCTAAAAGAAGGAGGGAAATAATATACATACTTGTACTATTTTCCAGTTTAACTTTATTATGCCTTTACTTGATGAAGATTTATAACACTTGAGATATAGCTGTTCCCCTCTGCAAAAAGTTGTGCTGCAGATTTATCCAGGGTACTTGACCTGTTTTCCTCTACTCTTCAATCCCCCTACCCAAATTTAGCACGCTGCATCGTGCCTCTTCCCATATCATCTCTTAGACTATGGATGCAAAGGCCGTCTTTTTTATCCTTTTAAAAACAGCAATTTCTTTCTGGTTAGAAGGAAAGAATTTAGTGTGTTGGTACAACTGTGGGACTGTAGGCTACAGTTAGAAATTATGTGGTGCACGATGAGGTAGATAAACCTGTTTTTTCTTTAATGACATAACTGTTAGTGGGCGCTTCCTGATGGGAGGGACTGGCTGTGGGGAAAACTGGGTCTTGTTTTTGGGCAAGGCCATGCTCAGTAATTTAAATTTAAAGATTTAAATTGGATTAAATCTTTAATCCAATTTCTGCTGATGGGTGGTGCAGTGTTCCCTCCCTGAGGCCTAGTGGTAGGGGTAATGGCAACCTCCTCTAAAAGGACTTATGCCAGTCAGTGTCCCTGTCCCCACAGCAGGCCACTGTTGACTCATGCCTCTGCCAGAGACTCCCAAACACTCACAGGAAAGTCTGGCTCAGTCTCTTATGGGGTCACTGCTCCTGTCTCCTGGGTCCTGGTGCGTACAAAATTTTGTTTGTGCCATTACTTCACCAAAAGGGTCTGTATAGTCAAAGCGATGGTTTTTCTAGTAGTCATGTATGGATGTGAGAGTTGGACAATACAGAAGGCTGAGCACCAAAGAATTGATGACTTTGAATTTTAGCACTGAAGAAGACTCTTGAGAGTCCCTTAGACAGCAAGGAGATCAAAACAGTCAATCCTAAAGGAAATCAACCCTGAAAATTAATTGGAAGGATTGATGCTGAAGCTGAAAGTCTGATACTTTGGCCACCTGATGCAAAGAGCCAACTCACTGGAAAAGACCCTGGTGCTTTGAAAGATAGAAGGCAGGAGGACAAGGGGACGACAGAGGATGAGATGGTTGGATGGCATCACCGACTCAATGGACATGAATTTGAGCAAGCTCCAGGATGGTCCATGGGGTCGCAAAGAGTCAGACATGACTGAGCGACTGAACAACAAAATTAGTGAGAGGCAGTTTGATTATTAGGAATAGACTCAAGATTATTGTTATACTTCTGTATTCCAAATGGAGGATGCTTCCTCTGTGTATAAAGTTAGGATATCAAGGAACATAACAGTAATTCACGATGGCTAAAGTAATTCAGTATGTACTAGGGATGGAGGATAGAAATATGTCGGAGAAAGGCAGAGCAGGATTAGCTTGTGCCTGGCTCAAGAATGTGGCCTTTAACGTGATGTTAAAGTGGGATATTGGATTCCAAATGGAATAGACTTTAATAGTTCCCCCAAATGGAAATAACACAATTTTTTTCTGATTGTAAAAGGGCACTTGCTTGTTGTGAAATGCAAACAACACAGAAATGTAGGCATTCACTGGAGATAACTGCTGCTGACAGTTGGGTGTGTAGCCTTGTTGAATGGAATTTCATGATTAGTTTTGTAGCAGTGTGGAGAGGACAGGAGAGGGGGGAGAGTGAAACAGGAGGCTATTAGAGAGTTCCAGGTGAATGAAACACGAGGAGGACCTGCTTCTTAGAGGCGGCAGTGAGGTCGGAAGGAGGGTAAAGCTGCATTTGCAGCATGGGATGGGCCTGGACATGGCCATACTCGGTGGGCTCGGTCAGACAGAGAAAGGCAAGTACCACATGATGCCCCTTATATGCCGAATCTAAAAAAAAAAAAAAAAAAATGAAGAAATAGACTCATAGGTTTAGGAAACAAACTTAAGATTAGCAAGGGAAGAAATGGGAATGGGGAGGAATAAATTAGGTGTTTGGGACTGACATGTACAAACTACGATATTTAAGAGATAACAAGGACCTACTATCATGGATAACTCTGCTCAGTATTCTGTAATAACCTAAATGGGAAAAGAATTTGAAAAAGAATAGATATATGTATATGTAAAAGTGAGTCACTTTGCTGTACGCCTGAAACTGACACAACACTGTAACTCAATGATAGTCCAGTATAAAATAAACATTTTTTAAAACGGGACAAAGCTAGGAGGAAGATAAAAAAATATTTAGGGGAGAGGTGGGATTCAGTAATCAGTTGGATGAGTGGGGGTGGAGAGTCTTCACACCTCCAGAATGGCCAGGAAGGTAGCTGAGTAGATGCCAGAACTTGGGTCCAAATTGTGGAGTCATTGAGGTGATATGGAGAAGGCAATGGTACCCCACTCCAGTACTCTTGCCTGGAGAATCCCATGGATGGAGTAGCCTTGTGGGCTGCAGTCCATGGGGTTGCTAAGAGTCAGACATGACTGAGCGACTTCACTTTGACTTTTCACTTTCATGCATTGGAGAAGGAAATGGCAACCCACTCCAGTGTTCTTGCCTGGAGAATCCCAGGGATGGGGGAGCCTGGTGGGCTGCCGTCTGTGGGGTTGCTAAGAGTCGGACTCGATTCAAGCGACTTAGCAGCAGTAGCAGCAGCAGCTGAGGTGGTATAAAAGGAAAAATAACAGTTTTTCCATCTGCATAATTCCAGAGTGGAAAGGGTATCTTCTGTTCTTGTGTAAAAGTAAGAATTCTGTTGTGACAAATAAGAGCTATTATATCATATCCTTTTCTCTTAATTGTGTTTTTCCCTTGAATTATTAATAGTTGAAGATAGGAGTTTCCTTTAAGAACTTGCTTCTGTTTTGGTGTATAACTGTAGCATTAGCTTTTATATTTCACAGATTCCTGTTGGAATCTTTCAATTTTAATTCCGAGGAATTGGGATCAGAGTGCGGTAAGAGAGGCATTTGGGCAAGTTGTTGGCAGGGGTTCTTTGACCCTGAATTAAGGATTGTTTGGGTCTCGGAGTAGGATCTGACTTTCACCAGGTTTTGCTGTGTGTCTAGCTATTGGGAACAGGGCTATAGAATTCAGTGGGAAACCTCTGTTCTATATTGTATAACAGTATGCATAGCAAGGCAGTATTAGCGTGGACTCAAAAGCTGAGCGCCGAAGAATTGATGCTTTTGAACTGTGGTGTTGGAGAAGACTCTTAAGAGTCCCTTGGACTGCAAGGAGATCCAACCAGTCCATCCTAAAGGAGATCAAGTCCTGGCTTTTCATTGAAAGGACTGATGTTGAAGCTGAAACTCCAATTCTTTGGCCACCTGATACGAAGAGCTGACTCATTGGAAAAGACCCTGATGCTGGGAAAGATTGAGGGTAGGAGGAGAAGGGGACGACAGAGGATGAGATGGTTGGATGGCATCACCGATTCGATGGACATGGGTTTGGGTGGCCTCTGGGAGTTGGTGATGGACAGGGAGGCCTGGCGTGCTGTGGTTTATGGGGTCGCAGAGAGTCGGACACGACTGAGCGACTGAACTGAACTGAACTTGAGTTCTGGGAGCCAGTGAAGGATCTTCAGTATCCAGGTAATGAAAAGATGATTGGTGGCTTAATGGCCAGGGGTTACTGAACTAAGGCATTTGCCTTTGGTCCTGGGTGAGAAAGGCATGGGTTGCTGATGCTAATCTCTTTTGTTTTCAGATAGGGTTAAACATGAACTTTCATATAGATAAAATTTTCTGAATTTTTAAGTATTCTCATTGGAGGAAATTTAATACTTTTTTGATTATTCATCTTTGCATTAAACCATCCTCACTGTCAGGAGCCTTTATCTAACTGAAATGCCTTGTGTCACCATTTTGGGGCACTTTTTGTTTAGTTTTATGTTATGTTCTTTCATGAACCTCTTAAAAAGAATTGCCTGAATACACACACTGTCATAATAATACATCTCTTTTGAGGTTTGAGAAGATCTGGGTAAGGATAATCGAATCCCAAGATCACAGCATTACATTAATTTTTTCCCTAGAGTTATTTTCTTGTTTAAACTGTTATTCAATATGTTTACTAACCTTTTAATGGATGTAGTTACTCATCTAAGGTATTATTCTAAATATTACGTGGTGAGAAATAGGCTTTCCCTCAGGGTCAATGATTGGGATTGTTAAACATACATAGAATTTAGGAGAGACACTGTCTCCTGCAGTGTATTCTCTTACTTAATACTGGAAGGAATGAAAGAAGATTGTGATGAGATTTATTCTGGAATTTTGCTGTTATTTTTTATTTATGCTTTAAAGCTTTTTTCAGAAAGTTTGAATTTTGATTCTGTCAGTCATGCTCTTACATCCTCATCACTTAAAAACTGGCTTCCTTGTAACTCAGCTAAACTGTTGTAAATAGTGATGAAGCATATGGAGGCTAAGTTAATTGGTGAGTTATTTATTGATAATTCTCTCTTGGCCACTATATTTTATGTTTATATCTAAAAATTTAAGAGCTAATATGTAATGAATATCAGTTGTTAGAAGCAGATATTTCTGAGGTCAGAGCCTAGCTATTTAACAAATTATGTACTTCTTAGCCTTTAAAATGAGGTTAAGAACTATCTCATAGAAACTGTATGAGGCTTGAAATAATTAAATGTAAGGAACCTGATACAGGGCTCTCTGTGCTGTGCTGTGCTTAGTTGCTCGGTTGTGTCTGACTCTTTGTGACCCCATGGACTGTAGCCTGCTAGGCTCCTCCATCCACAAGGATTCTCCAGGCAAGAATACTGGAGTGGGTTGCCATGCCCTTCTCCAGGACAGGGCTGTCTAGTGGGCACTAAAATTAAATCTCTCCTTTTCTTAATTTTCATTTTTCCTTAAAAATCTAAATGCCATCTCTTCTAAGCTTTCTCATATCATGTCTTTTAATGTATTCTTTATATTAGAATTTTTGTGATTGGAAATGGAGGCAAGAGTGTGCCTTTAAGTGTTTGAGAACATGAAATTTTTGAAGTGTTTAAGAATGGCCGTCTCTCTGAACTTCACTGACTCACCCAGCAGTTACTGAATTTGTATTCTAGACTCTGTGCTAAGAGTTATGGAAAGCCAAAGAATTACTGATGGTCTCTGTCCTTAGGGACTTTCACTTTAGTGACAAAAGCAGATAAGAAAACTAAAATTACCTTATAATTGGAAAGGACAGTAGTACCTATATAAGAAAAGTTCAGTTCAGTTGCTCAGTAGTGTCCAACTCTTTGCAACCTCATGGATTGTAGCATGCCAGGCCTCCCTGTCCATCACCAACTCCCAGAGTTTACTCAAACTCAAGTCCAGTGAGTTGGTGATGCCATCCAACCATCTCTGTCATCCCCTTCTCCCACCGTCAATCTTTCCCAGCATCAGGGTCTTTTCAGATGAGACAGTTCTTTGCATCAGGTGGCCAAAGTATTGGAGTTTCAGCTTCAGCATCTGTCCTTCCAGTGAACACCCAGGACTGATCTCCTTTAGGATGGACTGGTTGGATCTTCTTGCAGTCTAAGGGACTCTCAAGAGTCTTCTCCAACATCACAGTTCAAAAGCATCAATTCTTTGGCGCTCAGTGTTCTTTATAGTCCAACTCTCACATCCATACATGACAAGTAGTCAGCAGTAAAAGTAGGAAGAGTGTCTATTCATATTTGTTGCACAAATGTGTTGTCTGTACCTATGTATGTGATGGGTGCAGTAAGAAAGCTTTTGTAGGAGCTGAGGCTTGAGGGATGGATGGAGAAAGGTTTAGGAGAAGGGTATTACAAGCAGCTTGTGCAAAGGGTACAAGTGGTTCTGTTTGTTTCTTTTTTTCAGTGTAGGACAAAAGTTTTAATATACCTTTCATAGTAAATGATACAATACACTTAGGAACCTTTGGGATTTTGACAATTTAGATGACACAGTTAATAAAATTAATCTAATGGCATGGATAGTATACTATATCCTAAGAGCAGAATACATATTTTCTCTTTCTTTTTATCATATCACCAGGGGCTTCCCTGGTGGCTCAGTGGTAAAGTCCGCCTACCAATGCAGGAGAATCAGTTTCCATGGACAGAGGGGCCTAGCGAGCTGCTGTCCATGGGGTTACAAAATAGTCAGACTTGACTTAGTGACTGAAGAACAACAACGTATAGGTACGAAATTCTTTTTTCTTATGATGAGAACTTTTAAGATCTATTCCCTTAGCAACTTACAGATATACTATACAGTATTATTAATGATTGTCATCATCCTACATGTGGTTCTTTATGGCTGGAGCTTAAGGCTAAGGTAAGGCTTCAGAAATAAGTAGAGGCCGAAGAAGGCAATGGCACCCCACCCCAGTACTTTTGCCTGGAAAATCCCATGGACGGAGGATCCTGGTAGGCTCCAGTCCATGGGGTCGCTAAGAGTCGGACACGACTGAGCGACTTCACTTTTACTTTTCACTTTCATGCATTGGGGAAGGAAATGGCAACCCACTCCAGTGTTCTTGCCTGGAGAATCCCAGGGACGGGGGAGCCTGGTGGGCTTCCGTCTGTGGGGTCGCACAGAGTCGGACACGACTGAAGCGACTTAGCAGCAGTAGCAGCAGAAGAAGTTATGAAAGGGCCTATGCGGAAAGATAAGGATTTTGACAGTTATGATTTGCATGTTAGAAAGATCAGAGATCAGTCCCCTTTAAGTAGCTTTCCTGGATGTCCCATCCAGTGACTTCCACTTGTAGCTCACTTACCAGTCCTAGCAGTGAGGAAGGCTAGGATGTATAGACCCTTACTTGGGTACATGCTGCCTAGAATAAAACCAGGATCTGTTACTAAGTAACAGGAAGGGAGAATAGGTATGTGGTAGGCAGCCATGTATATGGTATATGTACCAGGTATATGGTACGTGTGCAACAAAAAGGATTGAGAACAGAAGTAGGGAGACCAATTTAATATAATACCTAAGTAGTAGTACATGTATAATGACTTACAAAAGAGATTTGACTGACATTCTTAAAATATGAGAATGTAATCTTTAAGCTCTTCTGCTGGGAAATCTAGAGGATTTAAACTGTTATTTTGTTATAAGAACTCTTAAGTTCTTAGAGCAAAAAATTATGCTTTAATTATTTTAACCTTTTAGTTAAAAAGTTTCTTTTTCCAATTAAACATTTAGTAAAATTAAGTTGTTGGTTAGTCACTAAGTTGTGTCTGACTCTTTTGAGACCCCACGGACAGTAGCCTGCCAGGCTTCTCTGTCCCTGGGATTTTCCAGGCAAGACTACTGGAGTGGGTTGCCATTTCCTTCTTCAGGGGATCTTCCCAGACCAGGGATCGAACCCGCATCTCTTGAATTGGTAGGCAGATTCTTTACCAATGAGCCACCAAGGAGTACTAAGGATGATTAACATTGGTAAGCATGGCCTTGATAAAAATCACTTTAAATATATACATATTTAAATATATATATATATATTTAAATATATATATTTAAATATATATATATTTATATATATATATTTACTATATATATATAGTATACTTTTTTTAACCATATAGCATTCATACATTAAAAAGGGATTTACATTAGTTTTTCTGGAAGATGAAATAACACATAATTTTTTTATACATACCTTTTTGGATGTTATATGATTAGCACCTATTACTGTTTTAAAGAATTGTAATGACATATGTGCATATAAAATAAAATTTACCATTTTAATCTTTTTAAGTATACAGTGATGTTGAATGCATTATTTGTGCCACCATCACTTCCATCGATCCACAGAATTCTTTTCATCTTGTAAAACTGAAACCCTATACCAAAGAATAACTCCCCAATTTTCCCCTTTACCCAACCCATAGCAAACACTATCCCACTTTCCTGCATTGGCAGGTGGATTCTTTACTGCTGAGCTACCTGGGAAGCCCCTACTTTCTATCTGTATGAATTGGACTACCCCAGGTACCTCTATAAGAAAGATCATGCACTATTTGTACTTTGGGGACTTCCTTATTTTATCTAGCATAATGTCCTCAAGATTATTCTGTGTTGTAGTAATGTGCAGGCTTTTCTTTTTCAAGGCTGATTATGCTCCACTGTGTGTGTGTGTGTGTGTGTGTGTGTGTGTGTGTGTGTGTGTGTGTGTGTGTGTGTTATGTGTATATATCTTGTTTATCCATTTATCTGTCAGTGAAGAGTTGAGTGGCTTCTACCTTTTGGCTATTGTAAATTCTGTTATGAACATGAGTGTACAAATATTTCTTTGAGAATCTTCACTTTTAAATCTTTTTGCTATATACCCAAAAGTGGAATTTCTGAATAATCATTCTATTTTTAATTTTTTGAAGCATTGCCATACTGTTTTCTATATCAACTGCACCATTTTACATTCTTACCAACTGTACACAGGGGTTCCAGTTTCTTCACATCCTTTCCAACACTTGTTTTAGTCTTGAAATTTTTTTTTGTATAGTATTAATAGCTGTCCTAATGGATATGGGTTAGTATCCATTTTATTGAATTTTTTTTGAAGGTTTAAAAATATGAAAGAGTGAATTTAGTGTAGTCACATGGCAGTAAGTCTTAATAAATGGAAATGGAATCACTCAATTTTGCTACTCTAATAAAAATATTGTTTGAATGTTATTTGGATGTATGTTCTTCAGTCTTTTTCAGGCCTTTAAATTTTTTTTGAATTTTTTCTTTTGGTTTTATGTTGTAAGCATTTCTCATTTTTTAAACATGTTTTGTACAACCATCATTTGAATTTTAATTTTCCAAGGAAATGTTGCAAATGCAACGTGATTGAATACTTAAGAACATTTTGTAATTGTTTTTTATATATAGCTAAGTGCTTGGTTTGTGTGATTTTAATTTCATAGAAGACTGGATGATATAGTGACTAAAAGTGTAGTCTAGAAGTAGGCAGTCTGGGTTTGAATTGCAGGTCTGCACTTCAGGCTATGTGCATTTAGGCAAGTTTCTTAAGCTCCCTGTGTCTCAATTTCTTCATTTGTTAATTGAGGATAATAACAGAACTTATCTCAAAGTTGTGAAGACCAAATGAGTTAGCACTTGTAGAGCTTTAGGACACTGACTAGCTCATCATACATCCTATATAAGCCTTTTCTGCATAATTGTTTTATTAGGTGAGATTGTATCTCTTTGACTTTTAACAAATATATGCGATATATAAGAAGTAACTGTGTCTTGGGTCTTTAGTTTAAAATGTCACAAGCACTGACTTAGAGGAGGGTGTAGTCTTCAAGGTTGTTTTGGGAGTTAAGAGAAGGTACATCTGAGGCAGATAGTGCTGGGCAAATTGCTGAATTAGTAATATGATATAACCATCTTTTGGGAACTGTGACCTTCTGGCAGGCATTTAGCCTTGTCAACTACTTTAGGCTCTTTTGACCAGCTCAGCCCTTTTGCTTTGCATCTTTGGGCTTCCTTGCCCACACAGCTCCCCAGATTTCTTGGCTTGGCACTTTATGTTTCCTCTGTTGCTGTTTAGTCGCTAAGTCGTGTCTGACTCTTTTGCGACCCCATGCACCGTAGCCTGCCAGGATCCTCTGTCCGTGGGATTTCCCAGGCAAGAACACTGGAGTGGGTTGCGGTTTCTTTTTCCAGATATTCCCTCTGTTTCTTAGTTAACAACTTTTGTTGTTAATTTATGCCAAATGCACAATATAAAATTTTTGCAAAATGTAACATTCTGTGATTGTAATACCACATTTCATTTTATTCTCAGAAGTCTGAGAGAGTAAAGTCAGTACAGGTTGGAGAGGTAAAGTCCTCATTGAACAACTCTCGTTATATGAGAGATTAAGTGACCTGTCTGATGTCACAATGCAGTTAAGTGATTTAGCTGGAGCTTGAAATCAAGCCACCTGACCTCAAGGCAGTGTTTCTTTCTTCACATATCATCATGTTTTAAAAGAATACTTTTCTTTTTTTCCTAATTATTTGATGATATTTTAAAGAATTTTTCTATATTACATAAAGATAACATCCCTCCATCTTTTAAATTTAATAGGTAGTAAAATTTATCTGACTCCTTTTCTCATATACCAGCTGCATTTTGTAGTCCTTAAGCCCAGTATCAGTAAAGAATGAAACGAAATCTGAGATCTGTGTATTTTACCTGATTAAGTTCTTAATCTTTTACATGAATGTTTTCGAAAAAGAGTTTCATGTTTCGTGCTTATATTTATTTTATACTATTCGAACAAGGTAGATTTCCCCCATACTGCCTGGCATATGTAGTATCTGGCTCATTTCAACATTGCTGTCAGACTTAAATTAAATCTTGGCATTAGAGTATCTTTACAGTCTACTTTTCCCCTTCCCCCTCTGCAGGTCTGTTTTTAATTATTTTTCTCCTATATTCTGAACAGTCTCTGGTTCTAAGAATGTACCTTGAGCTGTCGAATCTATCATAGTTTATTATGTGAAGTATATTTTTCTACTTAATTTCTTATATATTCCTTATATTGGCTCTCACGTGATTTTAAAAATTTGTCGTTAGGATTTTTGATAGTGTAAATCACCTATATTGGTGAGAATTATAATTAGTTAACTTTTGAATTACAATTTCATCTTTTAGAATTTGTTTCTTTTTTCCCACATAATTAGTTGTGTTCACTTTTTACTTTCATGCATTGGAGGAGGAAATGACAACCCACTCCAGTGTTCTTGCCTGGAGAATCCCAGGGACGGTGGGGCCTGGTGGGCTGCCATCTATGGGGTCGCACAGAGTCGGACACGACTAAAGCGACTTAGCAGCTGCAGCAGCCATGTATACTAAACTCTGAATGATATCAATATATTATTGATTTATTCATTGTCAAATCCCAAATCTGGTTTCCTTGGCAGATACATAGACTTGTGATAGGCATTTGGCATTTTGTGTTTTGGGCAGTGTAACTTTAAATCTACATAAACTTCTCTGCCTTTTGCCTCTGCTGTGTTCATAGATTCCAGGAGGGCTTCGTGTATGGACCTCAAGCGTTGGAGGTAGCAGACTTTTCAGCAGAAGGTAAAGCAGAGTGTTGCCTTCTGGTGTCATTGTGTGTGTGTGTGTGTGTGTGCTGGGATGGGCATGTGACAGGTTTGAGAGCTTTGCACAAATGTCATCACAAAATAATTTATAATGGTGCTTTTCACAAAATGTAAAACCAAGCTAATACTTGGAAATTTTATTCAGTATTACTAAAATCCATAAAAAGTAGAAAAGTTTGAACAGAACTCCAGACAAAATTTCAGTCTCTCTGCTGTTAACCAAAGAGGAAGCGTAAAAGGAAAATGTATAGTGCATGCTATCTAACTTTCTCAGACTTAGTTTTACTATGATTTCTTCCTGGGAAGGTATCCAAATCATTATTCATATGCTGTATTCTTCCTTGCTTCTCCTTTTACTGAAAGATTGCTTCACAGTAAATAGGCAGCCTCATTGGTGACTCATGACTGGAGGACAGACATTTTTACTCTAGGTCCCATGTGCCAAAAATCTTTGTTTCTAACATGCTAATTACCTCTCTTCAGAACTTGTTAATATGCTCTTCTCTCAAGTTAGTTCTTGTTTCAGTAGAGAAACAAACACATCCCACTCATTTGTAAAATATGTTTTTATGGAGATCTTCTTAATGAGTTATTTTTAAGAAAATAATATGACATAACTTTCCTGGGTAATGCTTCTTTGATTTTTTAAAAAAATATAAATATTTTTCCATTTAGGTGCCAGATATTATAGATATTACTTTCTTTGAATTTATGAAACCATTTATGAATTTTATTCGGATGATAGGTAAGTGTAGGTTTTTTTTTTTTTTTTTTTAAGACCTATAGCAGCTAATAATGTTGCATTCTTAAACTTAATAAGTTTTTAGATAGATTCCTAATGGGAATTAGAGGAATGGTTTTCTTATGTCTTCCTGAAATTATATTTGTATTTATATCAAGTGGCTGCATCTTATACTGTATATTAAGGACACACACCTTATGTGATATAGGGTAGTTATTAAATATCTACTCTGTGCCCTACACAGAGTCATTCCATTTTATAGTCAACTTAGTTTCACTGTTTCATTTTTTTCCTATTCAGAGATACTGCTTTCCTTAACTAGAGGGATTTCTGGCTGTTTATTGAGGTTGGCTGCAATTTTACCACTTAAGCCCTTTCTCCTTTCTTTGGTTCTCTTCACTGGCCATTTGGAGGATATTTTGTATTTACCAACAATAGATTGGAAGTAATTTCTTGACGGCCCTTTCATACTTCATTTTTAGGCTAGTCCGCTGTTTTCACTGCTTTTGAATTATGCAGCCTTCTATTTGTTTAGCTAATCTTTCTGTGGTGTATTTTGTTATCAGTTGAGTATCTCAATAGATTTTCTAGTCACTAACATAGAAGATATAAAGTAAACTGCTCATATCAAGGCACAGAAAGACTCTTCCTCAGGTCCTCATCCCCACAACTTCTGTGAGAAGGATGTGATGAAATGGTTACAAAAGTAGTTTCTCAAAGATAATTTATTTTTTAGAGCTGTTTTAGGTTTACAGAAAGATTGAGTGGAAAATAAAGAGAGTTCCATATGCCCCCTTACCACCTCAACCTCATTCTCCCCACCCCCCATCTCCCTATGACTAACATCTTGCTGTAGTGGTATGTTTGCTGCAATTGAACCAGTACTGTTACATTATTATTAACTAAATCCATAGTTTTACCTTAAAGTTCACTCTTTGTGTTGTATATTCTATAGGTTTGACAAATATATGAGATGTATCAACCATTACAGTATCATGCAGAATAATTTTACTGCTCTAAACATACACTGTGGTATAGAAGAGTGGGGCACAAGAGGATGGTCATGTCACAAATCTTGGGCAAGTCCCTGGAATGGGCAGCCTAGTGAGAGTCCTTGGCTTTGTGCAGGAAAGAATTCAAGCCATAGTAAAGTGAGCACAAGTTTATTTAGATACATATTCCACAGGCACAACGTGAATGTCTCAGAAGGCAAGAGTGGCCTCTCACTGTGGGGCAGTTTGTTTCTGTGGGAAAAAGTGGGAAGAATAGTCTAACTATCTTGGATAAGGGTTGGGGATTTCTGGGAATCAGCCACTACCTACGTTTTGACCTTTCATGGTCAGTGTCTGAACTGTCATGGTGCCTGTGGATGTATATAGCAAGGGTGTAAAGTGAGTATATAGTGAGGCGACAGGTAGGCTGGAAGTAGAATCTTCCTCCGTCTTGGGGCTAGTTGGTTCTAACCAATATTTGTCATATCCCTGTATGGCTCTGTCATTCTTTTAATGGTTGTGCTCTGCCCCCTTCCATCCTCTCTCACTTGTGGTCTATCCATTCATCCCTGCCTTCCTTCCTTTGAGCCCCCAGCAAGCACAGATATTTTTTTGTCTATATAGTTACCTCTTTTCAGAACATCATTGTTGTAATCATGTAGTTTGTAGTCTTTTCAGTTTTGCTTCTTTCACTTAGTAGTAAGCATTTAAGCTTCGTCTCTATGCCTTTTCATGGTTTGATAGCTCATTTCTTTTTAGTGCTGAATAACACTGCATTATCTGGGTATACCACAGTTAATCTATCCATTCACCTACTGAAACATATCATGGTTGCTTCCAAGTTTTGGCAATTATGAATAAAGTTGCTATAAACGTTCATGTACAGATTTTTATGGGGACATAAGTTTTCAGTTCATTTTGGTGAATACCATGGAGTGCTATTGCTTTATCGTATGAAAAGAGTATGTTTACTTTTGTAAGAAACTGTCTCTATTATACCATATCAACTTGAGTTTGTCAAAGTCCACAAAAAAACTGGCTGGGATTTCGATTGGGATTATATCGAATCTATAGATCAAATTGAGAAGAATTGACCTTCTGACAATTTTAGGCCTTCTTTGCTATATACATGGAATATCTCTCAGATCTTTTTTTATTTCCTTCTTCCGTTTTATAATTTTCCTTGTATAGACCCTGTTCATGTTTTGTTAGAGTCATAACTAGGTAATTCATTTTTGGACCTGCTGTTGTAAGTGTTAAATTATGTTTTTAATTTCCAGTTCCAACGTTTCATTGCTGGTGTATAAGAAAGTATTGGCTTTTGCATATTAACCTTCATCCTTCAGCTTTGCTATAATTGTTTATTTGTTCCAGGGGTTTGCTTGTTGTTCTTGGGATTTTCTTTGAAGACAGTTATACAAATACACTTTTATGTCGTCCTTAATCTCTGTAATTTTAATTTCCTTCCACATTGTATTGCATTGGCTAGGACTTCCAGTATGATTTTGAATAGGAATGGTGAGAGCAGATATTCTTGTCTTGTTCCTGATCTTATTGGGGAAACCATCAGTTTTTCTTCATGAGCTATGATAATCGCAATAGATTATCCTAATCAGGAGTATAGAAGATGTAAAGTATTGCTTATATCAGGCCACAGGAGGATTCATTCTCCCTCCCCACACTCCCTTTCCCTCACCTAAACTTCTTTGAGAAAGTTAGGATTAAATTGATGGCTATAAAAATATTTTAAATGAGGGAATTAAGGCAGTTTTTCATATTATACCTTATTTTTAGTAACTATGAATATTACTTAGTTCCTTTACTCTCTTGTGAACTTCCATAGGGCAAAGACTATCTCAGTATATTATTACAATCCTTGTAGTGTCCAGTATGCACTACAGTTGGCATAGGTATTTGTTGAATGAAAAACTTAATCTTTAGATTCTTAACTGTAAACCTCTATCTTATGAGAAAAGGCAGAAATAGCATTAGTCCTCTAATATATTCAATGAATCAGATACTTGACAGTTGCAAGGTATCGTGATGGCTATAAAGATACAAATAATAATGATAACTCCTATCAGGAAACTTATTATCCATTTAGGAAAGATTAATTTCAAATTTCGTGTTCCATTTTTTCTGATATGCATTTCTCAGAAGCTCTTATTCCTACATTTCTTTTAAGCATTCCAACTGAAATATCTGTTTATGGACTTCTTGGGTAGAAGAAGTGGGTAGAGGACACTGTGCTAGATATTTTACATAGATGATCTCATTTATCTTGAAAATTGTGCAGTGTTATTATTTTCAATTAACAGGTGTAAAAACTGGTAATATGAGAGTATGCGTAACTTCTTTGTTGTCTGATTTAATATAATAGGTGTATAATTCCATATCTTAAGCTCTTTAAATCACATACTGTGAAAAAGTAACTTTACAGAGTGGTATATGATGAATGTCAGGTGTATAGTACAGAAATGTGCTTGGTGAATGCAGAGAAGAAAGCTTTGACCTCAGAATAGAACTAGTTCATAAAATTTCTGGAAAGCTTGACCTTGTCTGATGGATCGAAGACTAAAGCAAAAGAGAGATCAGGAAGATCAGCCAATGCAGAAAAGACTGAGGGCCAAAAAGAACAAGTATTTTGTGATTTGACAGTGTAATATAAAAATGTAAAAATTTCTACTGTTGTAGTAAAAGAAATAGAACAAATTTTGTCTATTATCTTAAACAAGAACTACTCCATTTTTCTCTTAAAATAATTTCCACTGAGTTTGCTTATTGTTTGTTGAAGATGAGAGAATAGATCACAGAACCATTGTGTAAATCTCATGTCATAAGTTGCCAAGGACGTCTTTGTCTGCTGAGTTCCAATGATCCGTACGGCAAGTGCGGAGGGATTAAAAGCATGGAGGAAAAATGGAAGATCAAAGGAATCCAAAATAAAGGACTTTCCTAAAGTCAAGTGTATTTTATTTAGTCTTTTCCCATATCTTAGTGGTTAAGTACCCCAGAGATTGCCTTTACCATGCTAAAATCTGTGGAATTGCAATGGTGTCCTTGCTTTCAGTGAAGTTAGTGTTTATTTGGGAAGACCAGAGTACGGTAACATAATTAGAAACCACTCAGCTGTGGGCTTCCCTGGTGGCTCAGTTGGTAAAGAATCTGCCTACGATGCTGGAGACCACCTGCAATGGAGTCCTAGGTTCAATCCTTGGATAGGGAAGATCCCCTGGAGAAGGAAATTGTGACCCACTTCAGTAATCTTGCCTGGAAACTCCCATGGACAGAGGAAACTTGGGAGGCTACAGTCCATGGAGTCACAAGAGTTGGACATGACATAGTATCTGCACCATCACCACCAGTCATGTTAAGCACCATGTAATGTAGACTGTTAATACTGTGGGATCCTTCTCCTTAAATAATGTTCTTCAAGGTTCTCTTCTCTTTGCTATTCTCATAATTTTATTTTCTGTCTATTTTCACACTCTGTCCTAGCCCATGTCTTCCTTCTAAGCAATAGATTTATCCAAATGCCTTTTGGACATCTTCATTTAGACAGGACCACAGTCCTCTCAACTTCAACTTACAAAAGCTTTTGTCTGTTCTTTTTGACTCAGTGTATGGCATCCAGTTGACCAAGTAAAAAACTGATCCTCATTCTTACTTTATTTCCTCGTTTCTAACCACATGTTCTGTTGATCAGTTCAGTTCAATCGCTCAGTCATGTCAGACCCTTTGCGACCCCATGTACTGTAGCATACCAGGCTTCTCTGTCCATCACCAACTCCCAGAGCTTGCTCAAACTCATGTCATTGAGTTGGTGATGCCATCCAACCATCTCTGTCGTCCCCTTCTTCTGCCTTCAGTCTTTCCTAGCATCATGATTTTTTCAAATGATGCAGTTCTTTGTGTCAGATGGCCAATGGATTGGAGCTTCCGCTTCAGCATCAGTCCTTCCCAATGAAAATTTAGGACTGACTTTCTTTAGGATGGATTGGTGTGATCTCCTTGCAGTCCAAGGGACTCTCAAGATTCTTCTCCAACACCATAGTTCAAAAACATCAGTTCTTTGGCGCTCAGCTTTCTTTATGGTCCAACTCTCACATCCATATATGATTACTGAAAAAACCATAGCTTTGACTAGACAGAGCTTTGTTGGCAAAGTAATGTTTCTGCTTTTTAATATGCTCTCTAGGTTGGTCATAGCTTTTCTTCCAAGGAGCAAGCATCTTTTAATTTCATGGCTGCAGTCACCATCAGTGATTTTGGAACCCAAGAAAATAAAGTCTGTCACTGTTTCCATTGTTTCCCCATCTATTTGCCATGAAGTGATGGGACCAGATGCCATGATCTTCCTTTTTTGAATGTTGAGCTTTAAGCCAGCTTTTTCACTCTCCTCTTTGACTTTGATCACAAGGCTCTTTAAGTTCCTCTCTGCTTTCTGGCATAATGGTGGTGTCATCTGCATATCTGAGGTTATTGATATTATTCCCAGCAATCTTGATTCCAATTTGTGGTTCATCCAGCCCGGCATTTCACCTCATGTACTCTGCATATGAGTTAAATAAGCAGGGTGACAATATACAGCCTTGATATACTCCCTTTCTTATTTGGAACCAGTCTTTTGTTCCATGTTCAGTTCTAACTGTTGCTTCTTGATCTGCATACAGATTTCTCAGGAGGCAGGTCAGGTGGTCTGGTATTCCCATCTGTTTAAGAATTTTTCACAGTTTGTTGTGATCCACACAGTCAAAGGCTTTGACATAGTCAGTAAAGCAAAAATAGATGTTTTTCTGGAACTCTCTTGCTTTTTCTGTGATCCAGTGATGTTGGCAATTTGATCTATGGTTGCTCTGCCTGTTGATACTGTTTCCTTATTATCTTTCAGATCCATCTACTTTTGTTTCATCTGCCACCATCCTAATTTAGACTGTAGTCATCTCTTAAATTACTGCAGAGGTCTTCTGTTTATTTAATTAATTTTTATTGGAGTATAGTTGCTTTGCAGTGTTGTGTTTCTGCTGTGCAGCAAAGTGAATCAGCTATATCGCTCTCCCATTTTTGGATTTCCTACCCTTTTAGGTTACCATAGCAGGGACCTTTTAATGTTATTCTCCCTGTTATCTCCTCACCTCCTACCTGTTCACAAAAGCAGCACAGTTTGCTTAAAATCCTTTTCTTCTTGGGGTGCAGTCCAGTTTCCTTAATGTGGCTTACCTGTTCTGTTTGAACTGGCCCTGCTTGGTTTTCCTTCAGCTTTATCTTGCTTTTCCCATTCTAAACCAACTTTACTAAAGTTCACATGCATTGTTCTTTTGCCTCTGAGCCTTGACACATTCTGTTCCTTTTCTCCAGTAGGGGAGAGGGAAGAAATGAAGCTGTAGTGACCAGAAGCACTGACTCAGGTGAATCTTGGATCTGCTCCTTAACTAGCTGTGTCATCTAGAATGATCTAACCTCTCTGCTTTCACTGTCCTCATTTGTAACAATGGAGAGAGTATAGTACTAGCTCCTTAGCTTGTTAATGAGGATTAAAAGAGTTAATGTAGTTGAGGTTCTAAGAATGATGCCTACCTCATACTGAGTACTATAGAAATATAGCTATTTTTTTATAATTCTTACTATAAATGTGTTGTAATAGTAGACAGCATAACTTTTTATATTTTAAATATGATTTAATGACAGATATGCTTTTTTCCCCCTCATAAATTACAAGTTGATTGGCTTACTATTATTGATATTTTTGTTCTTGGTTGGGCAACAGCTTACTTTTTCTAACCTCTTGTTTTTCAGTTTTTTAGGTTTTTAGTGACTAGAATTTGATCTTAGGTTGACATTCCTGTGAAATGGATCATCTGACATGGATCATTAGGTCTACCTGAATTTTTATACAAACTAATCCAGGTCAACCTTTATGGAAACTAAAAGAAAATTAATTCTTAATAACTAATAGCTGACTTTTTACTTCATGATATCAGATCAGATCAGATCAGGTCAGTCGCTCAGTCGTGTCCGACTCTTTGCGACCCCATGAACCGCAGCACGCCAGGCCTCCCTGTCCATCACCAACTCCCGGAGGTCACTCAGACTCGCATCCATCGAGTCAGTGATGCCATCCAGCCATCTCATCCTCTGTCGTCCCCTTCTCCTCCTGCCCTCAATCCCTCCCAGCGTCCGAGTCTTCTCCAATGAGTCAACTCTTCGCATGAGGTGGCCAAAATACTGGAGTTTCAGCTTTAGCATCATTCCTTCTAAAGAATTCCAGCATTGATCTCCTTCAGAATGGACCAGTTGGATCTTCTTGCAGTCCAAGGGACTCTCAAGAGTCTTCTCCAACACCACAGTTCAAAAGCATCAATTCTTCGGCGCTCAGCCTTCTTCACAGTCCAGCTCTCACATCCATACATGACCACAGGAAAGACCATAGCCTTGACTAGGCGAACCTTTGTTGGTAAAGTAATGTCTCTGCTTTTGAATATGCTATCTAGGTTGGTCATAACTTTCCTTCCAAGGAGCAAGCGTCTTTTAATTTCATGGCTGCAGTCACCATCTGCAGTGATTTTGGAGCCCAGAAAAACAAAGTCTGACACTGTTTCCACTGTTTCCCCATCTATTTCCCATGCAGTGATGGGACCAGATGCCATGATCTTCGTTTTCTGAATGTTGAGCTTTAAGCCAACCTTTTCACTCTCCACTTTCACTTTCATCAACCAGTCTGTTGTTCCATGACCAGTTCTAACTGTTGCTTCCTGACCTGCATACAGATTTCTTAAGAGGCAGATCAGGTGGTCTGGTATTCCCATCTCTTTCAGAATTTTCCATAGTTTATTGTGATCCACACAGTCAAAGGCTTTGGCATAGTCAATAAAGCAGAAATAGATGTTTTTCTGGAACTCTCTTGCTTTTTCCATGAACCAGCGGATGTTGGCAATTTGATCTCTGGATCCTCTGCCTTTTCTACTTCATGATATATGTCATGTTGATTTAAGTTTCAAGTAAAGTCCTTTAAAGGAATTCACTTTTTCCGTATTTCAGAGATTGTGGATTATAATGGTTCAAATGGTTTGAATTCTAGCAAAGATACTATGTTAGGAATAGACTCTCTGAAAGGAGGAACTCTGTTTTTTTCGGTATTCATAATTCTGCTTACACTGAATACTTCCCAGAATACTTCTGACACCAGTGATGTATAGGTTTTTTTCCCATACTGACCAGTTCTCAGACACCAGCTGCGAATCTTACGATTTAACTCAGTTTCGACGCCAACTGCTCAGAGTTGATACAGAGCCAAGATTAGGGCTTAGTCCCACTAGACTGCCCCTCTTCAGATGCTGGTGGCAAATGATGGGTCCCCAAGTTACCAACTAGAGGTTCCCACGACCCCCTCTTCAGGTTCAGTCATGTACTAGCATGGCTCATAGAACTCAGGAAAACAGTTTACTTACTAGGTTACTTGTTTATTACAAAGGATATATTAAAGGTTACAAATGAACATCCAGATGAAGAATATATAGGGTTAGGTCTGTGTCTGGAAGGGTCCCAAGCATAGGAGCTTATGTTCCCGTGGAATTTTGGGATGTGCCAACCGCCCACCCCTCCCCAGCAAGTGGATGGATTCTTACTCACTAACCCAGAAGCTCTCTGAACTCTGTACTTTGGGGATTTTTATGGAGGCTTCATTATGTAGACATGATAAATTAAATTACTGACCATTGGTGGATAATTAAATCCCCAGGTCCCATTTGGGTTGGGGCAAGCAGTAGGGGACACTGAAAGTTCTGATCACTTTCAGTTCTGATCTGCAAGTTGTTCCCCTTGCAGCCGGTCCCCATCCAGGAGCTATCTAGGGACTTTCTGAAAATCACCTTTATAACATAAACTCAGATGTGGTTGAAAGGGATTTGTTATGAATAACTAAAGAGCTTCTTTTATTTTTATCCTTCTGGAAATATTCCATGAGTAAAAAAACGAATAATATAATAAAAGATGCTCCTATGCTCTATTCGCTTAGGAAATTACAAGTATTCTAGGAGCTGTAATCCAGGAGCCCTGGAGGAAGACCCCACAATATGTTTCTTACTCTATTACAATGTCACATTCTCTATTATCATGGTACTTAAGACCAGCCAGGAGAAACATGCAAAAACTTAAATCTTACCAAAAGAGGATTCCTCAGTGGTCTAGATTTGGCTGAACTTGCAGTAATGTGGTGAAAAACATGTATGTATTTAAATTTTAAATGTTGATTTTAATATCTTGCTAGTTTCCCTTTTGAATATTTGTTTTTCATTGATACTTAAAATTTGATATAACTTTGTGAAGACTGACCTCTAAAAGTGTAACTAAAGAAGCTGGTTGATGATCTAGTTCTTTCTGTTCTGATGGTGCTAGACTAGAGAATGACAAAATATTGATACTTTTCTTCTCTCCTAGGAGATTGTTGCTTTCTGGTGAAATTTTAAATATGCATATGTTTCCAATAGATATCGGTGTTTGATTCTTACTGTTATTTGAATTTTATTCCCCAGAATATTTTTTTTTTACCTTTAGGATATACATTTTTAAAAGAAGATTTTGCAGATTTTCTGTTATGCTGTAATTATCTTTTAAGTTGATCAAGGCTAATAAACAAGTTTATTTCAGTGCAACAAATGTTTAGTTTATGCTATTTGTGAGGTACTTTGTTAGCTCCTAAAAAATACACAAAAATGAGTAAGATATTTTTCCTTCATCTCCAAAAGAGGGAGGAGACTATGAGTCAATTTAAATAAGTGTAATAACAAAATAGAGTTTGGTACAGTTTGTTTTCCTTTGAGAAAATTTTGAACAAAATCCTTGCTCTACTAATCATGCTCTTTCGAAACATCAACAACTGTTGATATGACCACCTCCTTTCCATTCTTTCCAGTTTGACTTCCCTTCTGCATTTGATGCGGAGAAGGCAGTGGCACCCCACTCCAGTACTCTTGCCTGGAAAATCCCATGGATGGAGGAGCCTGGTAGGCTGTAGTCCATGGGGTCACTAAGAGTTGGACACGACTGAGCGACTTCACTTTCACTTTTAACTTTCATGCATTGGAGAAGGAAATGGCAACCCACTCCAGTGTTCTTGCCTGGAGAATCCCAGGGACGGGGGAGCCTGGTGGGCTTCTGTCTATGGAGTCACACAGAGTCGGACACGACTGAAGCGACCTAGCAGCAGCAGTAGCTGCATTTGATGCTTTTGCCACTTACTTTTTGATACTGTTCTTTGGCTTCTATATACAACTTACTATTTTTCTTTTACTTCGCTAACTACTGTTTATTAGTTGCTTCCCTCCTTGTTTTTTTTTTTTTTAATTAAGAAAAGTTTTGTACATAAATAAGGGAATAATTACATTATTTGAAAATTCTTTAGGTTTAGTCAGAATTTGCAATAACCCCATGAGTGCAGTGAGTCCGGTTTAATTATGCCATAAAGTAGTCTGTGCCTAGTTTCTTCGGTTTTACCATTTATGATTTTATAGAAGCTATCCATATGGGTCCACTTGGTGTGGACTCACAGACAAATTGGTCTCCAGCCAGGTACTCCCATCTTGTTATGTATCACACCTCTCCATAGAGCTGAAATGCTCCCTTAAAGAGAAACTTTAAAAAACCCCACAAACTTCAGTTTAGATTTGGCAGTCACTGTACTGTGGTGTTCGAGTATTTTAAACTTAGCAATAGATAGTGTTTAAAAAAAAAAAAGGTTTTATAAAATCAGATATGTTCAAAGTTCAAACTCTGGAACAATTAATACCCATATAAGCTCCATCTAGGTTTAGCTGTTATCATTTTTGTATGTTTTTTCTCTCTTACTCTTTTTATATATGTAAATTATTTTTTGTTGTCATAGAACCATTTGAAATTAAGTTGCCACTGTCATGACATGCTGCCCCAAAATACTTTTTTTTAAATTTATTTTTTAATTAAAATTTATTTTGCTTAACTTTACAATATTGTATTGCTTTTGCCATACATCAAAATGGATCCGCCACAAGTATACATGTGTTCCCCATCCTGAACCCTCCTCCCTCCTCCCTCCCCATACCACCCCTCTGGGTCGTCCCAGTGCACCAGCCCCAGGCATCTGTTATCATGCATCGTACCTGGACTGGCGACTCGTTTCAGATATGATATTATACATATTTCAATGCTATTCTCCCAAATCATCCCACCCTCTCCCGTTCCCAGAGTCCAAAAGTCTGTTCTATACATCAGTGTCTCTTTTGCTGTCTCGTAAACAGGGTTATTGTTACCATCTTTCTAAATTCCATATATATACGTTAGTATACTGTATTTGTGTTTTTCTTTCTGGCTTACTTCACTCTGTATAATGGGCTCCAGTTCCATGCAACTCATTAGAACTGATTCAAATGCATTCTTTTTTAATGGCTGAGTAATACTCCATTGTGTATATGTACCACAGCTTGCTTATCCATTCATCTGTGGATGGACATCTAGGTTGCTTCCAAGTCCTGGCTATTGTAAACAGTGCTGCTATGAACATTGGGGTACACGTGTCTCTTTCAGTTCTGGTTTTCTCAGTGTGTATGCCCAGCAATGGGACTGTTGGATCATAAGGCAGTTCTATTCCCAGTTTTTTGAGGAATCTCCATACTGTTCTCCAAAGTGGCTGTACTAGTTTCCATTCCCACCAACAGTGTAAGAGGGTTCCCTTCTCTCCGCACCCTCTCCAGCATTTATTGCTTGTGGACTTTTGGATCACAGCCATTCTGACTGGCGTGAAATGGTACCTCATAGTGGTTTTGATTTGCATTTCTCTGATAATGAGTGATGTTGAGCATCTTTTCACGTGTTTGTTAGCCATCTGTATGTCTTCTTTGGAGAAATGTCTATTTAGTTCTTTGGCCCATTTTTTGATTGGGTCATTTATTTTTCTGGAATTGAGCTGTAGGAGTTGCTTGTATATTTTTGAGATTAGTTGTTTGTCTGTTGCTTCATTTGTTATTATTTTCTCCCATTCTGAAGGCTGTCTTTTCACCTTGCTTATAGTTTCCTTTGTTGTGCAGAAGCTTTTAAGTTTAATTAGGTCCCATTTGTTTATTTTTAATTTTATTTCCAATATTCTGGGAGGTGGGTCATAGAGAATCCTGCTGTGATGTATGTCAGAGAGTGTTTTGCCTATGTTTTCCTCTAGGAGTTTTATGGTTTCTGGGCTTACATTTGGATCTTTAATCCATTTTGAGTTTATTTTTGTGTATGGTGTTAGAAAGTGTTCTAGTTTCATTCTTTTACAAGTGTTTGACCAGTTTTCCCAGCACCACTTGTTAAAGAGATTGTCTTTAATTCATTGTATATTCTTGCCTCCTTTGTCAAAGATAAGGTGTCCATAGGTGCGTGGATTTATCTCTGGGCTTTCTATTTTGTTCCATTGATCTATATTTCTGTCTTTGTGCCAGTACCATACTGTCTTGATGACTGTGGCTTTGTAGTAGAGCCTGAAGTCAGGCAGGTTGATTCCTCCAGTTCCATTCTTCTTTCTCAAGTTAGCTTTGGCTATTTGAGGTTTTTTGTATTTCCATACAAATTGAGAAATTATTTGTTCTAGCTCTGCGAAGAATACCGTTGGTAGCTTGATGGGGATTGCATTGAATCTATAAATTGCTTTGGGTAGTATACTCATTTTCACTATATTGATTCTACCAATCATGAACATGGTATATTTCTCCATCTATTAGTGTCCTCTTTGATTTCTTTCACCAGTGTTTTATGGTTTTCAATATATAGGTCTTTAGTTTCTTTAGGAAGATATATTCCTAAGTATTTTATTGTTTTCATTGCAATGGTGAATGGAATTGTTTCCTTAATTTCTCTTTCTATTTTCTCATTATTAGTGTACAGGAATGCAAGGGATTTCTGTGTGTTGATTTTATATCCTGCAACTTTACTATATTCATTGATTAGTTCTAGTAATTTTCTGGTGGAATCTTTAGGGTTTTCTATGTAGAGGATCATGTCATCTACAAACAGTGAGAGTTTTACTTCTTCTGTTCCAATTTGGATTCCTTTTATTTCTTTTTCTGCTCTGATTGCTGTGGCCAAAACTTCCAAAACTATGTTGAATAGTAATGGTGAAAGTGGGCATCCTTGTCTTGTTCCTGACTCTAGAGGAAATGCTTTCAATTTTTCATCATTGAGGATAATGTTTGCTGTGGGTCATGGAACAACACACTGGTTCCAAATAGGAAAAGGAGTACGTCAAGGCTGCATATTGTCACCATGTTTATTTAACTTATATGCAGAATACATCATGAGAAATGCTGGACTGGAAGAAACACAAGTTGGAATCAAGATTGCTGGGAGAAATATCAATAACCTCAGATATGCAGATGACACCACTCTTATGGCAGAAAGTGAAGAGGGGCTAAAAAGCCTCTTGATGAAAGTGAAAGTGGAGAGTGAAAAGGTTGGCTTAAAGCTCAACATTCAGAAAACGAAGATCATGGCATCTGGTCCCATCACTACATGGGAAATAGATGGGGAAACAGTGGAAACAGTGTCAGAATTTATTTTTCTGGGCTCCAAAATCACTGCAGATGGTGACTGCAGCCATGAAATTAAAAGACGCTTACTCCTTGGAAGGAAAGTTATGACCAACGTAGATAGCATATTCAAAAGCAGAGACATCACTTTGCCAACAAAGGTTGGCCTAGTCAAGGCTATGGTCTTTCCTGTGGTCATGTATGGATGTGAGAGCTGGACTGTGAAGAAGGCTGAGCCCCAAAGAATTGATGCTTTTGAACTGTGGTGTTGGAGAAGACTCTTTGAGAGTCCCTTGGACTGCAAGAAGATCCAACCAGTCCATTCTGAAGGAGATCAATCCTGGAATTTCTTTGGAAGGAATGATGCTAAAGCTGAAACTCCAGTATTTTGGCCACCTCATGTGAAGAGTTGACTCATTGGAGAAGACTCTGATGCTGGGAGGGATTGGGGGCAGGAGGAGAAGGGGACGACAGAGGATGAGATGGCTGGATGGCATCACTGACTCGATGGATGCGAATCTGAGTGACCTCCGGGAGCTGGTGATGGACAGGGAGGCCTGGCGTGCTGCGGTTCATGGGATCTCAAAGAGTCAGACACGACTGAGCGACTGATTTGATCTGATCTGTCATATATAGCTTTTATTATGTTGAGATATGTTCCTTCTATTCCTGCTTTCTGGAGAGTTTTTATCATAAATGGATGTTGAACTTTGTCAAAGGCTTTCTCTGCATCTATTGAGATAATCATATGGTTTTTATTTTTCAATTTGTTAATGTGGTGTATTACGTTGATTGATTTGTGGATACTGAAGAATCCTTGCATTCCTGGGATAAAGCCCACTTGGTCAGGGTGTATGATCTTTTTAATGTGTTGTTGGATTCTGATTGCTAGAATTTTGTTAAGGATTTTTGTATCTATGTTCATCAGTGATATTGGCCTGTAGTTTTCTTGTTTTGTGGCATCTTTGTCAGGTTTTGGTCTTAGGGTGATGGTCGCCTCGTAGAATGAGTTTGGAAGTTTGCCTTCCTCTGCAATTTTCTGGAACAGTTTGAGTAGGATAGGTGTTAGCTCTTCTCTAAATTTTTGGTAGAATTCAGCTGTGAAGCCGTCTGGACCTGGGCTTTTGTTTGCTGGAAGGTTTCTGATTACAGTTTCAATTTCCGTGCTTGTGATGGGTCTGTTAAGATTTTCTATTTCTTCCTAATCCAGTTTTGGAAAGTTGTACTTTTCTAAGAATTTGTCCATTTCTTCCACGTTGTCCATTTTCTTGCCATATAATTGCTGATAGTAGTCTCTTATGATCCTTTGTATTTCTGTGTTGTCTGTTGTGATCTCTCCATTTTCATTTCTAATTTTATTGATTTGATTTTTCTCCCTTTGTTTCTTGATGAGTCTGGCTAATGGTTTGTCAATTTTATTTACCCTTTCAAAGAACCAGCTTTTGGCTTTGTTGATTTTTGCTATGGTCTCTTTTGTTTCTTTTGCATTTATTTCTGCCTTAATTTTTAAGATTTCTTTCCTTCTACTAACCTTGGGGTGCTTCATTTCTTCCTTTTCTACTTGCTTTAGGTGTAGAATTAGGTTATTTATTTGGCTTTTTTCTTGTTTCTTGAGGTATGCCTGTATTGCTATGAACTTTCCCCTTAGGACTGCTTTTACAGTGTCCCATAGGTTTTGGGTTGTTGTGTTTTCATTTTCATTTGTTTCTATGCAGATTTTGATTTCTTTTTTGATTTCTTCTGTGATTTGTTGGTTATTCAGCAGCGTGTTGTTCAGCCTCCATATGTTGGAATTTTTAATAGTTTTTCTCCTGTTATTGAGATCTAATCTTACTGCATTGTGGTCAGAAAAGATGCTTGGAATGATTTCAATTTTTCTGAACTTACCAAGGCTAGATTTATGGCCCAGGATGTGGTCTGTCCTGGAGAAGGTTCCGTGTGCGCTTGAGAAAAAGGTGAAATTCATTGTTTTGGGATGAAATGTCCTATAGATATCAATTAGGTCTAACTGATCTATTGTATCGTTTAAAGTTTGTGTTTCCTTGTTAATATTCTGTTTAGTTGATCTATCCATCCGTGTGAGTGGGGTATTAAAGTCTCCCACTATTATTGTGTTATTGTTAATTTCTCCTTTCATACTTGTTAGCATTTGTCTTACATATTGTGGTGCTCCTATGTTGGGTGCATATATATTTATCACTGTTATATCTTCTTCTTGGATTGATCCTTTGATCATTATGTAGTGACCTTCTTTGTCTCTTTTCACAGCCTTTGTTTTAAAGTCTATTTTATCTGATATGAGTATTGCTACTCCTGCTTTCTTTTGGTCCCTATTTGCATGGAAAATCTTTTTCCAGCCCTTGACTTTCAGTCTGTATGTGTCCCCTGTTTTGAGGTGGGTCTCTTGTAGACAACATATGTAGTGGTCTTGTTTTTTATCCATTCAGCCAGTCTCTGTCTTTTGGTTGGGGCATTCAACCCATTTACATTTAAGGTAATTATTGATAAGTATGATCCCGTTGCCATTCACTTTATTGTTTTGGGTTCGAATTTATATACCCTTTTTGTGTTTCCTGTCTAGAGAATGTCCTTTAGTATTTGTTGGAGAGCTGGTTTGTTGTTGCTGCATTCTCTCAGCTTTTGCTTGTCTGTAAAGGTTTTGATTTCTGCTTCATATTTGAATGAGATCCTTGCTGGGTACAATAATCTGGGCTGTAGGTTCTTTTCTTTCATCACTTTAAGTATGTCTTGCCATTCCCTCCTGGCTTGGAGAGTTTCTATTGAAAGATCAGCTGTTATCCTTATGGGAATTCCCTTGTGTGTTATTTGTTGTTTTTCCCTTGCTGCTTTTAATATTTGTTCTTCGTGTTTGATCTTTGTTAATTTGATTAATATGTGTCTTGGGGTGTTTCGCCTTGGGTTTATCCTGTTTGGGACTCTCTGGGTTTCTTGGACTTGAGTGATTATTTCCTTCCCTATTAAAGGAAGCTTTCAACTATTATCTCCTCTAGTATTTTCTCATGGTCTTTCTTTTTGTCTTCTTCTTCTGGGACTCCTATGATTCGAATGTTATAACGTTTAATATTGTCCTGGCGGTCTCTGAGATTGTCCTCATTTCTTTTAATTCGTTTTTCTTTTTTCTCCTCTGATTCATTTATTTCTACCATTCTATCTTCTAATTCACTAATTCTATCTTCTGCCTCTGTTATTCTACTATTTGTTGCCTCCAGAGTGTTTTGGATCTCATTTATTGCATTATTCATTATATATTGACTGTTTTTTATTTCTTCTAGGTCCTTGTTAAACCTTTCTTGCATCTTCTCAGTGCTTTTCTTCAGGCTATTTATCTGTGATTTCATTTTGATTTCCAGATTTTGGATTAATTTCACTATTATTATTCGGAATTCTTTATCAGGTAGATTCGCTATTTCTTCCTCTTTTGTTTGGTTTGGTGGGCATTTATCCTGTTCCTTTACCTGCTGGGAATTCTTCTGTCTCTTCATCTTGTTTAAATTGCTGAGTTTGGGTTGTCCTTACTGTATTCTGGCAGTTTGTGGAGTTCTCTTTATTGTGGCGTTTCCTCACTGTATGTGGGTTTGTACAGGTGGCTTGTCAAGGTTTCTTGGATAGGGAAGCTTGTGTCGGTGTTCTGGTGGATGGAGCTGGATTTCTTCTCTCTGGAGTGCAATGGAGTGTCTAGTAATGAGTTATGACAAATCTATGATTTTGGGGTCACTTTGGGTAGCCTGTATATTGGAGATCAGGGCTGTGTTCCTGTGTTTCTGGAGAATTTGCTTGGTATGTCTTGCTGTGGAACTTGTTGGTCCTTGTGTGGTGCTTGGTTTCAGTGTAGGTATGGAGGCATTTGATGAGCTCCTTTCAATTAATGTTCCGTGGGATTAGGGTTTGCATTTAATCCTCCTGCTTCCAGTTATAGGTCTTATTTTTACAGTAGTCTCAAAAACTTCTCCTTCTATACTGCACTCCACAACTGGACCACTCAGAGATGTTCACGGAGTTATACAGAGAAGAAAAGAGGGAGGAAGCAGACAGGTGGTCAGGAGGATAAAAGGAGGGAATGAAAAGGAGAGAGACAGATCCAGTCAGTAATCAGTTCCCTAAGTGTTTTCCTTTATTTGGAACACTCAGAAATTCAGAGTTGGATAGAGTAGAGAGGGGTTAGGGGGGAGACACAGGCGAACTGGTGGAGAAAAAGGAGAGTCTGGAGGTGGAGAGAACAGTCAAGCCAGTAATCTCACTCCCTAGTAAAAAGTGGGTACTGAAGATTCGGTTCTTAAAGGTACAGTATTAGTAACAAATACCTAAAAGCAAAAATTAAAAATCTAGCATAGAGTTTGGAGATTCAAAAATATAGTGTTAAAGAAAAGAAGAAGGAAAAGAAAGAAAAAGAAAAATAAAAAGTCACAAAAGTTATGAAGAAAATATAGGTACAAAATGATAACCAATATCAAAAAGCAAAAGTTAAAAATCTAGAGTAGAGTTTGGAGTTTCAAAAATACAATGTTAAAGAAAAGAAAAAAGGAAAGAAAAAAAGAGACAAAAAAGAAAAAAAAAAGTGGGGTTGCAAAAGTTATAAAAAATATATATATGTGAAGTTTTTTTTTTTTTTCCTTTAAAAAGAAGGGTCTTTTATTTATTATTTTTTTTTACAAAGTAATAATAGGTTCTAAAAGTGGGAATTAAAGGAGTACTAGAGGATAAAAAAATTTTTTTTTTTTAAATATAAAAAAAAAAAATACTGATGGTAAAAATAGTAACAATATATATAAGACTTTCTCTGTTATTGTTGTGGGTATTGTGGGTTCAGTTCATTTTCGGCTAGTTCCTTGTTCCGACTTAAATTTCTCAAGGTCTATAGGCCCCTTCGGGGAAGGCAATGGCACCCCACCCCAGTACTTGTGCCTGGAAAATCCCATGGACAGAGGAGCCTGGTAGGCTCCAGTCCGTGGGGTCGCTAAGAGTCGGACACGACTGAGTGACTTCACTTTCAATTTCATTTTCATGCATTGGAGAAGGAAATGGCAACCCACTCCAGTGTTCTTGCCTGGAGAATCCCAGGGACAGGGGAGCCTGGTGAGCTTCCGTCTATGGGGTCGCACAGAGTCGGACACGACTGAAGCGACTTAGCAGCAGCAGCATAGGCCCCTTTCTCTGTAGTTGGTACTAACCACGGGGTTTTAGTTTATTGCCTGTCGCTTCCATGGCGGTTCCCTCTGTTATAGCTTCTTCTGTTTGCTGTTCTCTTCAGTGTCTGATTTCCGCCCTGATACAAAGGGGGCGGTGGTGGACACCCTGTTTTTTTTTTTTTTTTAGGCTGACTTGTTCAGTCGTGCTGCGGGGAGGGACTGACGCTGCAAATAAATACCACTGGCATGTGCTTGCAGTGGCTCAGCCACACTGGGTCTTCCCCCGCTCATGGCACGTGTAGCCTCCCTGCCTACTCTGCTTAGGCTCTCTGTTTCCCCGCCAGAACCATCCGCGACCTGGACTGCTTGCCCCTCCCAGGTCTAAGCTGCTCAAGTTCAGGCACTCGGGTGGTCCTCAGAGGCCCAGGCTCGGTTGGGCCTGCATTTTGTGCCCTTTGCAGAATCCAGCAGCGCAGGTAATGAGGTGTTTAGCAAGCGCGGCTTCTGCGACTTATCACCTCCCCCCCACTCGGTTTTCTAAGTGTACCACCGGCGCACTTTCTTAGGCCGATGTTAGCCAACCAGAGCCCCAAGAAGTCTTAGTTAGTAGAGAAGCCTGCTTACAGTTTTGTGGATAATGTCTCTCTGGGGCTGCGATTGCCTCCCTCCGGCTCTGGCTGCCTGTCACAGGAGGGGAACGGATTGTAGCCGGCTATCTCTGTACAGTCCTTTGTTCTGTGCGGGGGCCTGGCGGTGTCTTGGGTTAGGGCTGGCTTTTCGTGTGGTAGGTATCCCACAGTCTGGTTTGCTAGCCCGAATTATTCCGCTCAGGTAGCGATCGGGATATTCAGGCCCATGCAGCCCTTGAAGCTGCCTGCGAAGCCACCCGCGCCTCCCTGCCCAGCCCCCGCTTGCTAATGGCGGATGCAGGCGTTTGTGCTGCTTCTCCGCTGGGGAAGTTATCGTAGGGCTCGTAGTCTGTGGGTTTTAAATTGTTTATTTATTTTCCTCCCTGTTATGTTGGCCTCCGTGCTTCCCAGGTTCGGCACAAACTCGGCAGTGAGAGTGTTTCCTGGTGTTTGGAAACTTCTTTTTTTAAGACTCCCTTCCCCGGACAGAGGTCCGTCCCTCCCTCTTTGTCTCTTTTTTGTCCTTTATATTTTTTCCTACCTCCTTTGGAAGGCAATGAGTTGCTTTTCTAGGTGTCTGATGTCCTCTTCTGGCATTCCGAAGTTGTTTTGTGGAATTTACTCGGTGTTCAGATGTTCTCTTTTGGTGAATTTGTGGAGGAGAAAGTGTTCTCCCCATCCTATTCCTCCGCCATCTTAGCTCCTCCCCCCAAAATACTTCTATATCTCCTAAGAATAAAGATATTCTCCTGCATAACCATGATGCCATTGTCCTGTGTTTCAAACAAGTAATTAAAAAAGAAAATTTACCACAGTAAAATAATATATAATATCTAGTCTATGTTTAAAATTTCCCAGGTGTCCTAAAAATACATTCTTGTAGCTGTTTTTAATGTGAACCACAATCTAGCCAAGGTTTTCATGCATAATTGGTTGTTACATGTCTTGAGTAGACTGATTCTCCCACCTTTTTTATGAGTCCTTTTTGGTTTTTATTTTTTAGAAGGCAGACCAATTTTCTGGTAGTGTCTTGCACCTAGATTTGCCTGTTATCAAGGACCCTGATGTTTCCTACAACCTATTGAAGGGTGGCATTCAGTAGAGATGGGCCTTCCAACCCCTGTGGCTTTGCTACTGTGAATAGGTTATGAGTCCCATTATTAATCATCTTAAGTTCTTTGGCCATGGGTGAAATTTGGGTCAGTGAAAGCCCATGCGTTCTTTCGTCTCCACCCATGAGCATTGTCAGTTTACTCTTGTAAACAATATGTGTGTTAACATTAGGTAGGTGCCAGGCTGAAGGTGAAGTGCCAGTACTTTGGCCACCTGATGTGAAGAGCAGACTAACTGGAAAAGACCTTGATGCTTGGAGAGATTGAAGGCAAAAGGAGGATGAGATGGTTGGATGGCATCACCAACTCAATGGACATGAGTTTGAGCAATCTGTGGGAGATGGTAAAGGACAGGGAAGCCTGGTGTCCTGCAGTCCATGGGGAGGCAAAGAGTCGGACATGACTGAGCGACTGAGCAACAACAACGGGATGTGAAAGAGCCCAGGCCATCTCCTTTCAGCTCTTCTGTATTCTTTGTCTTTGTGGTCACGTTTACTCCTATGATTTTAACAGTTGCCTTTGTAATGAAGTTTTCTAGATTGCACTTTATTTCCTTTTGTTCATCTTCTTCTGGCTCTCCAGTAGTCACCCTAAAATGTATACTCCAAAATGAATTTATTCTTTACTTGCTAACTGGCTCATTGTCAGTACTGTTCTCTGTGTGAGTCAGTGGGAGTAGAAGGTATAGTGTAACTAGCCTTGCTTTCACTGAGACAACACACTGACTGGAAACCTCAGTCTTCAGCTGTTTCTCTGCTTAGCACTCTCTTGTTTACATGTACACATATGTGCATATGTATTTATTCATCAAATACTTCTTTAAGTACAAGTTTCTCTATATATTTGGCCACAGTAGAGAAGACTATATCTGGATGGCCTCTTGAATGGATTCCTTCCATTCTTACCATATTTATTCTAATTTTGATCTTCATCAATCCTTCCTAGAACTTTTACAATGTTCTCTCTACCTCTGGCTTAAACCCTTCGATTCATTGTACATTCTGTCTTATTGAGAATACTTGCTTGATCATGTTTCTTTTTTTTTTTTTGATCATATATTTCTCTTGCTTGAAAACCTCTGATGGCTTCCCATATTATACAGGAAAAATGCTATCTTTTTAGCATATCATACAAGACTATGCTAATTCCATCTTCTTTGCTCTTTTTATGTATTACTTCATCTTTTGGGTTCTAGCAACACCTGTCTTATTCTCATTTCTTGAGTATAATGTGGATTTTACTCTTCAAAATTTGTTCGTACATTTCTGGTGTCCATAAGGCTCTGACCCCTCTTCTTTGTTTAATGAAATCCTGCTTATGTTTCAAGGTCAGCTTGGAATGTTCCCTTTGAAAATTATTTACCTAATATCCCTCTTTATCTACTCCCTGCACCAAACCAAACCCTTAACATTCTGTATCTGATGTACTTTGCACATTCGTCTGTTATAGTGGCTTATCAGATTGTATGCCTTGCTTTTGTGTTTCTCAGTGTAAAGGTTCACAAGGGAAAGAATCATCTTGCTTTTTCTTCTGTTCTTAGAGCACAAAGCCTGGCACATAGCACATGCTTGGTAAAACATTTCTGAAAGGAAAGTCTGACATTCCATGTTACTTTACTTTCTGTAGCAGGTAAGTCTAACTTGAGATCATGAGTTCTCAAAGGAAGATGATCGTTTATATAAGGTAATTGGTTTACACTAAATATCTGCTAATGATTGAGTTTAGTTCAGTTGCTCAGTTGTGTCCGACTTTTTGTGACCACATGAGCCATAGCACGCCAGGCCTTCCCGTCTATCACCGGCTCCCGGAGTTTACCTGAACTCATGTCCATTGAGTCGGTGATGTCATCCAACCATCTCATCCTCTGTCGTCCCCTTCTCCTCCTGCCCTCAATCTTTCCCAGCATCAGGGTCTTTTCAAATGAGTCAGCTCTTTGCATCAGGTGGCCAAAGTATTGCAATTTCAGCTTCAACATCAGTCCTTCCAATGAACACCCAAGACTGATCTCCTTTGAATGGACTGGTTGGATCTCCATGCAGTCCAGGGACTCTCGAGTCTTCTACAACACCACAGTTCAAAAGCATCAATTCTTTGGTGCTCAGCTTTCTTTATAGTCCAGCTCTCACATCCATACCTGACTACTGGAAAAACCATAGTCTTGACTAGACGGACCTTTGTTGACAAAGTAATGTCTCTGCTTTTGAATATGCTATCTAGGTTGGTCATAACTTTCCTTCTAAGGAGTTAGCATCTTTTAATTTCATGGCTGCAGTCACCATCTGCAGTGATTTTGGAGCCCAAAAAACTGAAGTCAGCCCCTGTTTCCCCATCTGTTTCCCATGTAGTGATGGGACCAGATGCCATGATCTTAGTTTTCTGAATGTTGAGCTTTAAGTCAACTTTTTCACTCTTTCTCTTTCACTTTCATCAAGAGGCTCTTTAGTTCCTCTTCACTTTCTGCCATAAGGGTGGTATCATCTGCATATCTGAGGTTATTGATATTTTTCCCGGCAATCTTGATTCCAGCTTGCGCTTCATGCAGCTCAACGTTTCTCATGATGTACTCTGCGTATAAGTTAAATAAGCAGGGAGACAATATACAGCCTTGATGTACTCCTTTCTCAATGTGGAACCAGTCTGTTGTTCCATGTCCAGTTCTAACTGTTGCTTCCTGACCTGCATACAGGTTTCTCAGGAGGCAGGTCAGGTGGTCTGGTATTCCCATCTCTTGAAGAATTTTCCACAGTTTGTTGTGATCCACACTATCAAAGGCTTTAGCATAGTCAGTAGAGCAGAAGTAGATGTTTTTCTGGAACTCTTACTTTTTGATGATCCAGTGGATGTTGGCAATTTGATCTCTGGTTCCTTTACCCTTTCTAAATCCAGCTTGAACATCTGGAAGTTCACGGTTCATGTACTGTTGAAGCCTGTCTTGGAGAATTTTGAGCGTTACTTTGCTAGCATGTAAGATGAGTGCAATTGTGCGGTATTTTGAGCATTCTTTGGCATTGCCTTTCTTTGGGATTGGAATGAAAACTGGCCTTTTCCAGTCCTGTCGCCACTGCTGAGTTTTCCAAATTTGCTAGCATATTGAGTGCAGCACTTTCACAGCATCATCTTTTAAACTTAACACTTTAAAAAAATATTTGTTTATTTTTCTCTGTGCTGGGTCTTCATTGCTGGGTGCCGGCTTTCTCTAGTTGCGGTGAGTGGGGGCTACTCTCTAGTTGTGGTGCATTGACTTCTCACTGTGGGGGTTTCTCTTGTTGCAGAGCATGAAGTCCCGGGCACTTGGGCTGAATAGTTGTGGTGCATGGGCTTAGTCAACCTCATAATGTGTGGAATCTTCCTGGACCAGGAATTGAACCCATGTCCTCTGCATTGCCAGGTGGATTCTTAACCACTGGACCGCCAAAGAAGCCCCTATTTTTGATACCTGGATCATAAAGCATTACTGCAGATATGTTTGTTTTAATTAAAATCACTTCTGAGCAGTAAGAATTTGCCATAAATAGGAGATTTAGTAAATTTTTATCTGAAGTAGAATTCTGAATGAAACAAGTATTATAAAATGAACATTGTTTAGAGAAAGAGAAGTATATTAATTAATAAATCAGTGTTAAGAAAAGAGATTAAATAAAAGTGGTCTTTCTAAAGAATGGAGGTTAAAAAATAGATTTCCATGTTGCAAGTGAATACTGGACTTGAATAAGGGAGACTTTTACTGTACTTTGGTGATGTTTAGAGAATGAGTAGATGAAATATATGAGAGATGAAACATAAAGAAGGTGCTGGTATTATTTGACATTATTTGTTAATAAGGGGAATACAAAATAATAACAATACCCTGTGGTGGTGGTGGTGGTGGTGGTTGTTCATTCCCTAAGTCTGGTCTGATTCTTTGCAACCCCATGGACTGCAGCACTCCAGGCTCCTTTGCCCTCCACTATCTCCTGGAGTTCACTCAAATTCATGTCCATTGAGTTGGTTAACCCTGAGGTACAAGATTTTTAATATTTTAAATTATTTTTGAAGGAATATTGTAATTTAAATTAAAAATCCTGATAATTAAAAATGCTATGGTGTTGAATTGTTATGCAAGTCAGATGATATGACATCTGGGTTTTGTTTCAAAATAATCAAGAAAAGTGGAGGTAGTAGGAATAAGACTGGCCATGTGTTGGTAATTGTTGTAGCTATATGATAGAGTGTCACTATCATTTATTTTGTGAAGAGTTTCCAAATAAGGACTCAACACTGCTAGGCTCAGTGAATATAGAGTGATATTGACTAATTCAGAATTACCAGTGTAAAACTAGATGATACTTTAGTTTTGTTTTCCAAGTTTTTATTCCATATTGTTTTGTTGTTCTTTTTCTATGAGATATGGAAGCCTCTTAAATTGCTAAGCCCAATCATCACATATTGAGGAAAAGAGATATAACATTGATTTATGGCAGCATTGTTCTTGAAGAAAACTATTATTGACAAGCCCACAGCTAACATCATATTCAGTGGTGAAAAGCTGAAAGCACTCTCTCTAAGATCAGGAATAAGACGAGAATGCCCACTCTCACCATGTTTATTCAGCATAGTTTTGGAAGTCCTAGCCATAGCAATCAGAGAAGAAAAAGAAGTAAAAGGAATCCAGATTGGAAAGGAAGAAGTAAAACTGTGACTGTTTGCAGACGACATGATAGTATACACAGAAAGTCCTAAAGATGCCTCTAGAAAACTACTGGAGCTCATCAAGGAGTTCAGTAAAGTTGCTAGATTCAAAATAAGTACCCAGAAGTCTTTTGCATTTCTATACACTATCATCGAAATACCCGAAAGATAAATTAAGGAAACAATTCCATTTACCATCTCAACAAAAAGAATAAATCAGATCAGTCGCTCAGTCGTGTCCGACTCTTTGCGACCCCATGAACTGCAACATGCCAGGCCTCCCTGTCCATCACCAGCTCCCGGAGGTCACTCAGACTCGCATCCATCGAGTCAGTGATGCCATCCAGCCATCTCATCCTCTGTCGTCCCCTTCTCCTCCTGCCCCCAATCCCTCCCAGCATCAGAGTCTTCTCTAATGAGTCAACTCTTCGCATGAGGTGGCCAAAATACTGGAGTTTCAGCTTTAGCATCATTCCTTCCAAAGACATTCCAGGATTGATCTCCTTCAGAATGGACTGGTTGGATCTCCTTGCAGTCCAAGGGACTCTCAAGAGTCTTCTCCAACACTACAGTTCAAAAGCATCAATTCTTCGGCGCTCAGCCTTCTTCACAGTCCAGCTCTCACATCCATACATGACCACAGGAAAGACCATAGCCTTGACTAGGCGAACCTTTGTTGGCAAAGTAATGTCTCTGCTTTTGAATATGCTATCTAGGTTGGTCATAACTTTCCTTCCAAGGAGTAAACGTCTTTTAATTTCATGGCTGCAGTCACCATCTGCAGTGATTTTGGAGCCCAGAAAAATAAATTCTGACACTGTTTCCACTGTTTCTCCATCTATTTCCCATGTAGTGATGGGACCAGATGCCATGATCTTCGTTTTCTGAATGTTGAGCTTTAAGCCAACCTTTTCACTCTCCACTTTCACTCTCATCAAGAGGCTTTTTAGCCCCTCTTCACTTTCTGCCATAAGGGTGGTGTCATCTGCATATCTGAGGTTATTGATACTTCTCCCAGCAATCTTGATTCCAACTTGTGTTTCTTCCAGTCCAGCATTTCTCATGATGTACTCTGCATATAAGTTAAATAAACATGGTGACAATATACAGCCTTGACTTACTCCTTTTCCTATTTGGAACCAGTCTGTTGTTCCATGTCCAGTTCTAACTGTTGCTTCCTGACCTGCATACAGATTTCTCAAGAGACAGATCAGGTGGTCTGGAATTCCCATCTCCTTCAGAATTTTCCACAGTTTATTGTGATCTACACAGTCAAAGGCTTTGGCATAGTCAATAAAGCAGAAATAGATGTTTTTCTGGAACTCTCTTGCTTTTTCCATGATCCAGCGGATGTTGGCAATTTGATCTCTGGTTCCTCTGCCTTTTCTAAATCCAGCTTGAACATCGGGAAGTTCACGGTTCACATATTGCTGAAGCCTGGCTTGGAGAATTTTGAGCATTACTTTACTAGTGTGTGAGATGAGTGCAATTGTGTGGTAGTTTGAGCATTCTTTGGCATTGCCTTTCTTTGGGATTGGGATGAAAACTGACCTTTTCCAATCTTGTGGCCACTGCTGAGTTTTCCAGATTTGCTGGCATGTTGAGTGCAGCACTTTCACAGCATCATCTTTCAGGATTTGGAATAGCTCCACTGGAATTCCATCACCTCCACTAGCTTTGTTCATAGTGATACTTTCTAAGGCCCACTTGACTTCACATTCCAGGATGTCTGGCTCTAGGTCAGTGATCACACCATCATGATTATCTGGGTCGTGAAGCTCTTTTTTGTACAGTTCTTCTGTGTATTCTTGCCACCTCTTCTTAATATCTTCTGCTTCCGTTAGGTCCATACCATTTCTGTCTTTTATCGAGCCCATCTTTGCATGAAATGTTCCTTTGGTATCTCTGATTTTCTTGAAGAGATCCCTAGTCTTTCCCATTCTGTTGTTTTCCTCTATTTCTTTGCATTGATCGTTGAAGAAGGCTTTCTTATCTCTTCTTGCTATTCTTTGGAACTCTGCATTCAGATGTTTATATCTTTCCTTTTCTCCTTTGCTTTTCGCTTCTCTTCTTTTCACAGCTATTTGTAAGGCCTCCCCAGACAGCCATTTTGCTTTTTTGCATTTCTTTTCCATGGGGATGGTCTTGATCCCTGTCTCCTGTACAATGTCATGAACCTCAGACCATAGTTCATCAGGCACTCCATCTATCAGATCTAGGCCCTTAAATCTATTTCTCACTTCCAGTGTATAATCATAAGGGATTTGATTTAGGTCATACCTGAATGGTCTAGTGGTTTTCCCTACTTTCTTCAATTTCAGTCTGAATTTGGCAATAAGGAGTTCATGATCTGAGCCACAGTCAGCTCCCGGTCTTGTTTTTGCTGATTGTATAGAGCTTCTCCATCTTTGGCTGCAAAGAATATAATCGATCTGATTTCGGTGTTGACCATCTCGTGATGTCCATGTGTAGAGTCTTCTCTTGTGTTGTTGGAAGAGGGTATTTGCTATGACCAGTGCATTTTCTTGGCAAAACTCTGTTAGTCTTTGCCCTGCTTCATTCCGTATTCCAAGGCCAATTTTGCCTGTTACTCCAGGTGTTTCTTGACTTCCAACTTTTGCATTCCAGTCCCCTATAATGAAAAGGACATCCTTTTTGGGTGTTAGTTCTAAAAGGTCTTGTAGGTCTTCATAGAACCCTTCAACTTCAGCTTCTTCAGCATTACTGGTTGGGGCATAGACTTGGATTACTGCGACATTGAATGGTTTGCCTTGGAAACGAACAGAGATCATTCTGTCATTTTTGAGATTGCATCCAAGTACTGCATTTTGGACTCTCTTGTTGACCATGATGGCCACTCCATTTCTTCTGAGGGATTCCTACCCACAGTAGTAGATATAATGGTCCTCTGAGTTAAATTCACCCATTCCAGTCCATTTTAGTTCACTAATTCCTAGAATGTCGACATTCACTCTTGCCATCTCTTGTTTGACCACTTCTAATTTGCCTTGATTCATGGACCTGACATTCCAGGTTCCTATGCAATATTGCTCTTTACCGCATCGGACTTTGCTTCTATCACCAGACACATCCACAGCTGGGTATTGTTTTTGCTTTGGCTCCATCCCTTCATTCTTTCTGGAGTTATTTCTCCACTGATCTCCAGTAGCATATTGGGCCCCTACTGACCTGGGGAGTTTCTCTTTCAGTATCCTATCATTTGCCTTTTCATACTGTTCATGGGGTTCTCAAGGCAAGAATACTGAAGTGGTTTGCCATTCCCTTCTCCAGCGGACCACATCCTGTCAGATCTCTCCACCATGACCCGCCCATCCCGGGTTGCCCCAAGTGCATGGCTTAATTTCGTTGAGTTAGACAAGGCTGTGGTCCTGGTGCGATTAGATTGACTTGTTTTCTGTGAGTATGGTTTCAGTGTATTTGCCCTCTGATGCCCTCTTGCAAGACCTACTGTCTTACTTGGGTTTCTCTTACCTTGGGCGTGGGGTATCCCAGCTGCTCCAGCAAAGCACAGCCATCGCACCTTACCTTGGACGAAGGGTCTCTCCTCACTGCCGCCCTTCTTGAACTTGGAGGAGGGGTATCTCCTCACCGCCGCCCTTCCTGACCTCGGTCGTGGGGTAGCTCTTCTCGGCCAAGCTTAGTGTGCTGGTCCTCACCGCCGTCCTTCCTCGTCGTGGGGTAGCTCCTCTCGGCCTTGCTCTTAGTGCGCTGTTCGCGGGAAGGTGAGCGGTCTTTGTGCGCCGGTCGCCGGAAGGCGAGGCGCTCTTTGGGAAGAGTGAGTATTGTTAAAATCACCATACTGCCCAAGGCAGTCTACTGATTGTATGCTATCCCTATCAAATTACCGATAACATTTTTCACAGAACTGGAACAAAAAATCTAAAAGTGTGTAGAAACACAAAAGACCTTGAATAGCCAAAACTGTCTTGAGAAAGAGTACTATATTTCTGTGATTTCATTAATTTGAATTATGTTCTTAAAGTTTGGCAAAGAAAAAGGACGAATTCATAGAATTGTTTGTTTTCTTAAGAGATGTGAGACAGAAGTTCAGAAATTGTTCTTTCTTCTTCCTGCTCCCTTTTCCTCCTTTCCTCATTCCCATGTTGCCTTGGTTTCTTTTTGAGGTGCCAAAAAAAATTATCTATGTGGTACTTCCTCCAATCCAGTATCACATCTGTGGGCTCAAGTCCTTTAAATCTGAAACTCCCTCAGTAAATTTTTTTTTTTTTAAACTGAGATATATTGACAAGCAATATTAGTTCCAGGTGTAAAACACTGTAATGATTCAATATTTGTTTATATTGTGAAATGATCACCACAATAAACCTGTTAACATCTTTAGGGCATCTCCCTTTTGGACTTTTCAGATATTTTATTTTTGATTAGAGTTTTTCTTTCTAGCTAAAAGAAAGATTTACAATCTGAAGAATCTTCAGAGATGTGACCCGAGTCTCCTTAATGGTATCATCCTCTGCATCAACCAAGCTCAGAAACCCAGACTTATCCTGAATTCAGACTTCTTAATTTTCATTATTTGTTCATTTGGTCCTGCCAATTCCTCTTCTAAAATGACTATCACAAGTATTCCTTCTTTTTGCCAGTCTTACTATTGCCATTCTGTTTTGGAGAATGTTGTGCTTGGAAGGTTTCATCTGAGATCTGCTTCTGGCTTCTAGCCTAGCTTCTTCATTTTCACGAGGAGGTTTTAACAGGATTGTCGTAAGCCCCTTTTGGAAGCTGACATTCTATTATGCTGATCCAGGGTCTTTCCTTGTCACACTTTCATTTCAGTAATCTCCTAGTTGTTTTCCATACCTCTAATCTCTGTCCTTTCTAGTAAGATTTATCTTTGTATATAACTTTGCTTGCCATTAGGATAAAATCTTTTATTTACTGGTCTCTATTCATGTTATCATTTTTCTGCTTAGTTGTTATTGGCACAATTAGACAAAATGGAAGTTTCATCCATCTTCATAGTCTTTCTCTCCTTCACCTACATAATCAAATTAGTTACTCAATTCTGTCACCCCTAATGTTATTCAGTCGCCTAGTCAAGTCCGACTTCTTGTGACCCCATGAACTGCAGCACGCCAAGCTTTTCTGTCCTTCACTGTCTCCAGAGTTTGTTGAAGTTCATGTCCATTGAGTTGGTGATTCTATCTAACTTACTCATCCTCTGCCACCCCCTTCTCCTTTTGCCTTCAGTTTTTCCCAGCATCAGGGTCTTTTTCAGTGAGTTGGCTCTTGACAACAGGTGGTTAAAGTGTTGGAGCTTCAGCCTCAGCAGCAGTGTTTCCAATTCATATTAAGGGTTGATTTCCTTTAGGATTGATTGGTTTGATCTTGCTGTCCAGGAAGACTACTCAGGAGTCTTCCTCAGCACCACAGTTGGAAAGCATCAGTTCTTTGATGCTCAGCCTTCTTTATGGTCCAACTCTCACATTCGTACATGACTACTGGAAAAACCACAGCCTTGACAATATGGACCTTTTGTTGGCAAAGTGCTGTCTCTGCTATTTAACGTGCTGTCTAGGTTTGTCATAGCTTTTCTTCCAAGGAGCAAGCGTCTTTTAATTTCATGGCTGCAGTCAGTCCATAGTGATTTTGAAGCCTAAGAAAATAAAATCTGTCACTGTTTCCACTTTTCCCCCTTCTATTTGCCATGAAGTGATAGGACTGGATGCCATAATCTTAGTTTTTTGAATGTTGAGTTTTATGTCAACTTTTCCACTCTCTTCTTTCACCTTCATCAAGAGTTCCTTTTCACTTTCTGCCATTGGAGTGATATCATCTGCATCTGAGGTTGTTGATATTTCTCCTGGCAATCTTGATAGTGATTTATCCAACCCAACATTTCACATGATGTACTCTGCATATAAGTTAAATACGCAAGGTGGCCATATACAGTCTTAACATACTCCCTTCACAATTTGGAACCAGGCTGTTGTTCCATGTCCGGTTCTAACTGTTGCTTCTTGGCCTGTGTACAGATTTCTCAGGAGGCAGGTAAGGCTGTCTGGTATTCGCATCTCTTTAAGAATTTTTCACATTTTCTTGTGATCCACACAATCAAGGCTTTAGTGTAGTCAATAAAGCAGAAATAGATGTTTTTTCTGGAATTTCCTTGCTTTCTCTGTGACCCAACAAATATTGGCAGTTTGATCTGGTTCCTCTGCTTTTTCTAAACCCAGCTTGTACATCTGGAAGTTCTTGGTTCATGTACTGCTGAAGCCTGTCTTGAAAGATTTTGAGAATAACTTTGTTAGCGTGTGAAATGAGTTCAATTGTATGGTAGTTTGAATGTTCTTTGGCATTGCCTTTCTTTGGGATTGAAATGAAAACTGACCTTTTCCTGTCCTGTGGCCACTGCTGAGTTTTCCAAATTTGCTGGCATATTGAATGCAGCACTTTCACAGCATCATCTTTTACAAATTGAAATAGCTCACCTGGAATTTCAATACATCCACTAGCTTTGTTTGTTTTAATGCTTCCTAAAGCCCACTTGACTTTACACTCCAGAATGTCTGATTCTAGGTGAGTGGCCATACTATCATGATTAACTGGTTCATTAAGACTCTTTTGGTATAGTTCTGTGTATTCTTGCCACCTCTTCTTAATCTCTTCTGCTTCTGTTAGGTCCTTGTTGTTTCTCTCCTTTATTGTGCTGATCCTTGCATGAAATGTCCCCTTGATCTCCAGTTTTCTTGAAGAGATTTCTGGTCTTATTATATTGTTTTCCTCTATGTCTTTGTGTGTGTTCACTTGAGAAGGCTATTCGTGATATTCTGTGGAACTCTGCATTCAATTGGGTATGCATGCATGCATGCTAAGTAGCTTCAGTAGCGTCCAACTCTGTGCTACTCTATGGACTGTAACCCGCAAGACTCCTCTGTCCATAGGATTCTCCAGGCAAGAGTACTGGAATGGATTGCCATGCCTTCCTTCAGGGGATCTTCTTGACCCAGGGATCAAACCTGCATCTCTTAAGTCTCCTGCATTGACAGGTGGGTTCTTTACCACTAGCACCACCTGGGAAGCCCTTAGTTGGGTGTATCTTTCCCTTTTTCCCCTTGCCTTTTGCTTCTTTTCTTTCCTCAACTATTTGTTAAGTCTTGTCAGAAAACTACTTTGCCTTCTTGCATTTCTTTTGCTTTGAGACGGTTTTGGTCCCCACTTCCTGTACAGTGTAATGACCTCTGTCCGTAGTTCTTCAGTCACTCTGTCTACTGGATCTAATTCCTTGAATCAAATCCTCACTTCCACTGTATAATCATAAAATATTTGATTTAGGTCATACCTGAATGGCCTAGTGGTTTTCCCTACTTTCTTCGATTTAAGTCTGAATTTTGCAATAAGGAACTGATGGTCTGAGCCACAGTCAGCTCCAGGTCTTGTTTTTGCTGACTGTATAGAGAGCTTCTTCATGTTCAGCTGCAAATAATGTAATTAATCCGTTTTCAGTATTGGCCATCTGGTGATGTCTACATGTAGACTTGTCTCTTGTGTTTTTGGAAGAGAGTGTTTACTCTGACCAGTATGTTCTCTTTACAAAACTCTGTTAGCCTTTGTCCTGCTGCATTTTGTACTCCAAGGCCAAACTTGCCTGTTACTCCAGGTGTATCTTGACTTCCTGCTTTTGCATTCCAGTCCCCAATGATGAAAAGGACATCATTTTTGGTGTTAGTTCTAGAAGGTCTTGTAGGTCTTCATGGAACCAGTCAACTTCAGCTTCTTTGACATTAGTAGTTGGAGCATAGATTTATATTACTGTTGAATGATTACTGTTGAATAGATTACTGATGTTGAATGGTTTGTGTTGGAAACAAACCAAAATCATTCTGTCATTTTTGAGGCTGCACCCAGTACTCCATTTCAGAGTCTTTTGTTGACTATGAGGGCTACTCCATTTCTTTCTAAAGGATTCTTCCCCACAGTAGTAGATATAATGGTCATCTGAATTAAATTTGCCCATTCCTGTCTATCTTAGTTCATTGATTCCTAAGATGTTGACGTTCACTCTTGTCATCTCTTGTTTGATCAAGTTCAATTTACCTTGATTCATGGACCTAACATTCCGGATTCCTATGCAAATTGTTCTTTACAACCTTGGATTTTCACCATGAGACACATCCATGACTGAGCATCGTTTCTGCTTTGGCTGAGCCTCTTCATTCCTTCTGGATCTTTTAGTTACTGCCCTCTGTCCTTCCTCAGTAGCATGTTAGACCCCTTCTGACCTTTTTGCTCCTCACTGTTTACGTATGAAGTACACGTTATTTTGTGGAACTTCCTTGGTTCCTTCCCTCTTCTTTTCCAACCTAATCTCGTCTCTTGCCCTTTGTCATCGTGCCCTCAGCTTCCAGCTATACTGAATACCAGCTCTTTCCTGAATATGCCTCTGTTAGTTTTTTCATGCCCTACTTCTGCCTGAAATTCTCTGACCCTCCCATCGTCCCTTCTCTTTCCAGGAAAGTCTTCCCTCAATGGCATTACTCTGTAGTTATCTTCCTTGAATACCAGTGGCATTTTCTCTGTGCTTATAGCGCATATACCTTGGGCACAGAGGCAGTCGTATCAGAGTTCTGTTTATGTTTCCTACTCACTCAAAATCTCTTTCCAGGTGGGTTGTAAACTCTGACATCTAGGGTAGCTAGTCTCTAATTTTGTTCATCCCCAGAATTTGGCACAGTGTTGGAATGTAAAATATTGACTCTGCATTTGTTTGTTGCTTGATATAAAATAAAATAGTAAAGACCTTCTGTTTTCCTTCGAAGCAAAAAGGATTTTAACCCTGTAGTTTGAAGACTGAAAAATTTCCCTCGACTTTGCTTGCGCTTGAATTCCCTCATCTTTTCTTTTTTTTTTTTTAAATTTATTTTAATTGGAAGCTAATTAAAATATTGTGGTTTTTGCCTCCCTCATCTTTTCTTAAAAGAATCTTCTAAATTGTTTGTCTGTCATACATTCTTGGGACCAAAGATGGCCCAGGCTGAGCTGGACAGCCGGTAGTATTATTGATAGGAGCCAGAAAGCCCTGGACATGTCTAATTATAACAAGTGAGATTTGGCCAAATCTTAACTGCACTCATGCATACAGGCTGTTCAATGATTCTTCAGCTTGCTAAAAGTGACTGGTCGCTGGATACCAAGTTTGAACATTTCTGAAAGATATAAGACTATGTTTTTCATTAAACTGGTTCCTGATATTTCAGTCAAAAGATGAACCTGCTTCTTGAGGCTTGAGAAGTTCTTCCCTGAATTGCATTTAAAATTTCCCACTGAGCCTAGTTTTCTAACTGGGATAAAGCTTTCATTTTAAGGCTGCCATTTCTACAATTTGCACAAGTATGTGCTTCTTATTTTTTTCTACTATCTATAGAATTGCTTGCATCAAGAGTTTTCCAGAACATAGTGTCTCAGATGGAAAATGTAATAGAATCCCAGTCTCTGCCAAATTAATTTTTCTATTTTGTTATTATATAATGTTCCCATTGAACAACTTTGTGTGTGTGTGTGTGATGAATGCTGAGAAGGAATCTGGCATGCTTTTGATACAAATTGCAGATGTATAGGAGAAATATCTTAAAACTTTTTTTTTTTTTTAATTTATTCTTTTTGGCTCTGTTGCATGGCATGTGGGATCTTAGTTCCCTGATCAGGGATCAAACTTACACCCTCTGAAGTGGAAGCTCAGATTCTTAACCACTGGACAACCTGGGAAGTCCCAGGAGAAATGTCTTTAAAGCATTCTATATTAAATAAAATCAGCTTTATACTATATATTTACTTTTAATTCACATGGATTTACTTAGTAAACTCCTTTAATTATTTTCAATGTGCAGTTGCTCTAACTGTGGTATCTAATATACACTAAAATTTAGTGAGCAGTTTCCCTGAAGGCTTTGGAATTACTTTGTCTGTCTTTATTATAGAAAATAATAACTTCTTTTATTTTAGAAATAAAATAGTTTTAAGAAAGAATTAAGCTGCCTCTAAAAGCTAGGTCATCATAGCCATGGAGCCCAGGTTCACCTGATTTTCAGCCTTTTCAGGTGAAAGAGTAAATTATACCTTTATGATACTTCATATTATCTGTGCTTGAAACATGTGAGCTGTGTGGTATGAATTTTCACATGAACTCCTGGAGAGGGGCTCTCACATGGGATGGGAGTGATAAAGCTTCTGTGTCCCTTGTGCTAGTCATCAAAATACTTGTGGGCATTGTGGGAAAGGACAGATCTTCAGTTTTCATAACTAAGGTATTGGCATTTGACCACAGATTGGCATTGACATAGTGCAGTGATGAAAGTGAGTCCATATGCCTCCTGGGTTTCTGCCAGTTTTTCATATGGTGAACCTCAGAGGTGCCATATCATCATTTTATCATCTACAGTTAACATAGAAAAGAACTGGTAATCATGTATGCCTCTTCCTTCATTCTCAACACAAAAGCTGCAGATAAGCCTCAAGTCTGCAGATCTTTGAGTATTTTATTAATTTAGCAGATGGAAGTTATATTTAAACTTATTAAGTGAAATAATTGCTGGGTTTGTTCATAGATCCTATCCACATAATTCAGAGCAAGAGGCCTATGCTTCAATCTATTCTGCTCAAGCTTTCAAATTCCTTTGACAGCCTGGATGTGAAATTCAAAAGTCATTAATGTGATGTGTTAATTTTGCACTTTTTGACTTACTGCAAAAATCTTATAGTTTCCATAGCAACAATAACCTATCCAGATTGTGTAATATTCTTTACAGTATTAAAAATAAAACTATGCAATTACATGAGCTTCTGGAGCACTTCATTTAGGGAACTGAGGATTAGAATATTTCTTTAGAAAGAAAAGTATAATTTCATGTGAAGATTTTGTCAGAAATAGTTTTTAACTTTAGGAATTTATTTAATTAAATACTTAGTAGTAGATACCTGATAGTAAATTTAATTATTGATCATGTGAAATTTGCATTGTAAGCATTGTGTTAAGCATCTCAGACACAAAACGCTTTCACAGGCATACCCACACATATTTTCAAGGTAGGGGAGATATTTGGCTTTAATTACATTCAGTCACCTGCTGCTGGTGTTAATACTTCTTAGGGGCTTCTTGGTGGTCTGAAAAACGTTTAGTTTTATGTTTGGAGGAAACAGGATAGAAGAAAAGGAGAATGGGATCACTTAAGCTTTCCCTATCTTTGACATTGCTCTTTAAAACATGTCTTTGAAACATGCCTAAGATACTACTTTGAAAATACTAAAGATTATTTTAATAGTCAACTGTTTTCAAAGCATCAAATTACTTTTTTTTTCTTTTCCTCTCTAATTTAAGAGACAATATGATATTAGTACTAAAGCTGGTTAACATAACTTTCTACATCTTAACACAACTGTTTTTCTTTTTTTGTATCACCTTCAATGGTCTTCAAGCTTGGTGGCTCAGTGGATAAAGAGTCTGCCTGCAATGCTGGAGACCTGGGTTCAATCCCTGGGTTGGGAAGATCCCCTGGAGAAGGAAATGACAACCCACTCCAGTATTCTTGCCTGGAGAATTCCATGGACAGAGGAGCCTGGTGGGCTACAGACCATGGGGTCACAAAGAGTCTGACATGACTGAGTGAATAACACTTTCACTTTTCACCTTCAACGTATATCTGAGTGTGTGTATTTTTTTAATACAGTATAATTTATATATTTTCTCAGCAGTATATGATAAACATTTTTCATGTTTCTAATGATTTTCATGATTATCATTTTAGTAATTGCAGAACAGTCTGTTGACATGTGGTGCAAATTCTGTTTATCAAAATGCTGCTTGTTTCCTGAATGCCATAAATTGGAAGAAAAATATATATAATATTCAGACTGTTGGAAAAAATAACCATAACTCCATTATTTGCCCAAAACACAGATGATTGTGAAAATCTTTAAAGTGCACATGAAATGATGTTTTAAAATGTATATTATGAATACACTCTTAAACTGCTTTATCTGCTAGTAAACAGAGTGGGGAAAATGAGCAATAGGTAAGTAAGACATTGAGGCACTACTGAGGTACTATCATTTGACAAAATCTTTATGATATGATGATACAGTGTTGAAGCTCTAATATAATCAAAAGGCAAAACTTGGAGGGCATGGGTTGTACTCCTCATGTCAGAATAACCAGTGATAGGAGTCACATTTGTTACATTCAGCTGGGACCTTGCTTTGGCTGGTCCTGTTGTTGGTACTCTGAAGATACCTCATTGCACCGGACACTCACTGATACTTTTTTTGTGGATGGTATCCCCATTATTGAGCAGCTGTCTTCCCTTGGTTAACCACCCTGGTAACTACTGATACCAGAGTCTCCCAGAATTCCTAATCCTACGTCCATTAATTGGAAAATTCACTGTAACTACCAAGTTTTTCCTAGGGATCTTGAGAATGAGGTGTTGGTGGCTAGTTTTAAAGTCTTTCCAAGGCTTTTGGTTGAGGTCTTAGGGCTTTTGAATGTTGCCTATCCTTGGTGAAAACTAGTGTGCCTCAGTGGGTCAACAGGGCTTCCCTGGTGGCTCAGATGGTAAGGAATATGCCTGCAATGTAGGAGACCTGGGTTTGATACCTGGGTCGGGAAGATCCTCTGGAGGAGGAAAGAGCAATCAGGTATTCTTGTGTATAGAATTTCATGGACAGAGGAGCCTGACGGGCTACAGTCCATGGGGTTGCAAAGAGTCAGACACGACTGAGTGACTAACACACACACACACACACACACACACACACACACACACGGTCAACATTCTTCTATAACTCCTCCATTTATTACTGGGTCTTATACTATGAAATTATTTTGAATAAATATAGAAGGTTAGATCTGTCATTTATTTTTAAATTAATGTTTAAACAGAATGCTTTCATAGATTCCGGATAATTAAGACGGTAGAATTATCTTACAATATGCTTGAGTTTATATTTATGCTTGTTTACTTTTTGAAACTAGTGTTGTGTTTAGTATCCTGTTCCATTTCAATTTTGTAGTTTGTGTTTTGGCTCTATCTAATATTTTCATTGTGACATTAATTTCTTTTGGTATTTCACATTTTATAATTGAAATGTTATCAGAAATAATAAGCAATGCATGCATAGTGAGAGTGTTTATATATCACTGAGGCTAGTGCATTTTCATTTTTCTTATAATTTTGAATCTGAAAATACATAGAAAAAAATAATTTTTTTTGTTCCTATGCAGAAAAGATGAAAAAGAATATGCATTGAAGCAAATTGAAGGCACAGGAATATCTATGTCGGCTTGTAGAGAGATTGCAGTAAGTGGACATAAATGTTATTTATTTTGTTATTGATATTGGGTGATGATATTAATATAAATGTTTCATTAATATATACAGTGCATGGTTATTTCAAAGATGTTAGGTTAAGAAAATTTTCTATGAGAAAAGTTGCATAAACTCTTTAATTACTTGAAATTCATCTTTGAACATTATCTTAATTATATTTAGGATTTATAATCTTAAGAATACAGAACTGAATGATTTTTAAAATTGATTTAATTTATAATTGAGTATAACTATTAATTTAAATTAGTAATTAATGTCTATCTTTCCTGTGTATACTGTCTATACTTTCATGTATCAGTAATTTTAGGACTGATACATGTCTTTATAGAGAAGGGAATGATACTGTTAGTGTGCATATTAAACATTTTCTGAAGAGTTCATGTTTTAGTGTTACATTTTGCTAGTTGCTAAAAAAAAATAAGGCTATCATAATAATAGGATAATTCCTTACAGAAAGATCATTCTTTTTTTTTTTTTATCTTTATATGACACACCTATACATTTAAGACATGATTGTCCATAAGAACACGTAACATTTCCTGAGTATTTACCAGGTACTGTGCTTACTAACGGGGAAGGCAATGGCACCCCACCCCAGTACTTTTGCCTGGAAAATCCCATGGATGGAGGAGCCTGGTAGGCTCCAGTCCAATGGCAACCCACTCCAGTGTTCTTGCCTGGAGAATCCCAGGGACAGGGGAGCCTGGTGAGCTTCCGTCTATGGGGTCGCACAGAGTCGGACACGACTGAAGTGACTTAGCAGCAGCAGTAGCAGCAGCATGCTTACTAAGTGCTTTTAAGTATTAATTTAATTTTCCTAACAATCATATGAAATAAGTACTTTTAGTATTTCCATTTTACAAATAAGTAAGCAGAGGCAAAATCATAATTATGGCTTAGAAGTCTTAATATTATTTTACCTTATTTTAGTTCTTCAGTTTCTTATTTTAGTGCTTTAGTTTTTTATTGGGCCTTTATCATGATATCACCAATCTATTAGGAATTTCTGTCTCTAAATTATTAAATATATTGTCCATATCCATTAGGCATTTCTGTCTTGAATTTGGTAACTATCTCAGGTTTTACTCACAGCTCCTTATTTGTAGTTCACTCACATTGAAGCACTCCATCATCACTCTTAATCATAAGAAAGTGAATAAGGCAAAGAACACACGAGGAAGGATTTCTGTAGACCTGAGTGTCTGTTTGCCTTTGTGGTTTAAACTAGCAATGAGTCTCAGTTTCTTTCTATTGAAATAAGGGAACTATAAGATCCCTTATACTCATGAATTCTTTGATTTCAGAATGGGAGCTTCTCACTAGGCTGTGTATACTTTGTGGGTAGGGAACCTTGTCTTTTTGTCCCTATTTTCTTGCATAGTACCTGGCACATAGCAGGTGCCCCATAAATGGTTGTTGAATAAATTAATAAATTAACAACAAAGTTCTATATAATCCTGAGTTTGCTTTAGAATATAAATTTATTGTTTAAAGTGTTCGTCATTTTTCCATTAATTATAAATTGGTGTTTATAATCCTCTACCAGGGAGAGCATTTGATAATTGATTTTTAACTTGCTCAAATTCATAGAGTATTATTTCAACCAATGTGAATATCACTGGTATGCAGTTGTGCTAGAGTTCCTTAATTTAATACAGCATTAATTCAATGTCCATGAATTAATTGGGTAAATAGCTGAAATTTAAGATATTGATTATTAGGAAATGAAAATCTGATTCTAGATATCTTCTGAGGAATCCATGGACTCCCTTTTCTCAACATCCCCACTAACATTTGTTACATCTTGTCTTTATGGTGATAGTTATTTTAACAGATGTGAGGTGATATCTCACTGTGGTTTTGATTGTATTTCCTTGATGATTAATGACATTGTGCACTTGATGTATCTACTGGCCATCTGTGTATCTTCTTTGGAAGAAGTTCTTGTTCAGTTCCTTTACCCATTTTTGAATTGAATGATGATATTGATGATTTTTGCTGTTGAGTTGAGCACATTGCTGATATGTTTTGGATACTAACCACTTATCAGATAAATAGTTTGCAAATAGCTTCTCATACTTTGTACTTCTCATACTTTCCTTTTTATTTTGTTCATTGTTTCTTGTTGTGCAGAAGCTGACAAAATGTAGCTCTGAAACTCATTTACAGTCTTCATATTTTTATTGAGGGTTTGCTTAGTAGAACTTTAGAAAGTATGCAGTTTCTGAATTGAATAATTTTTTTATTACCTGGATGACTTAGCCCCAACACAATAGGGATTTGACATGAGTTTAACATGTATGTTAATTGCATAGTGGCTAAGTGCATACATCTTTGTACATTATAAGCTCACAAACACAGTTTTGTAATTATTGCTTAATGCAGTTGTCTTTTAAGTCACATAGAAGAAAAGTATTTAAAATATACTTAATGCTATTTCTTCTATTTACTCATGTTGTTACCATTGCCAGTGATCTTTATTTTATGTGTAGATATAAGGTACTTAAAAGTCCTTTCATTTTAACTAAAAGTCTCCATTTAGTATTTTTTTTGTAGCGCAGATCTTCTGGGAGTGAATTTTCTGCTTTTGTATTTAGGAATATCTTAATTTATTCTTTTTTTCCTTTTATCACTTGTTTCTCCTTTGTTTTTTGCAAAATAGTTTTGCCACATATAGAGTTCTTGAATGATAGTCTTTCTTTTTTCATTTTGACTGTGTTGTCTCACTGCCTTTTGGCTACCATGGTTTCTGATGAAAAGTCAGCTGTTAATTCATGAGAATCTCTTATATGTGAGAAGTTATTTTCTTGTTACTCTCAAGATTTTCTTTTTGTGTTTGTCTTTTGACAATTCTACTATGATTTGTGTAGGTGTGAAATCTAATTGGAGTTTGTTGTTTCTTGGGTGTAGAGAGTAATGTTTTTCATCAGATTTGGGAAATTTCCAGCCATTATTTCTTCAGATATTCTTCCAGCCCTTTTCTATCTCTCCTCTCTTTTTGAGACTGCCATTATGTGTGTTTTTAGTCTTGATGGTGTCCCAAAGGGCACTGACACACTGATGATTTTTGCTAATTCGTTTTCTGTTTATTGCTTAGACAGGATACTTTTAATTGCCTATCTTCATTTGCTGATTATGTCTTTTGCCAGCTCAATATGCTCCTAAGCCTCTCTCCAGTGAAATATTCATTTTAGTTATTTTACTTTTCAATTCCAAAATTGCTATATGGTTCTTTTTTCTTTGAATAGATTTTATTTTTTAGAGCAGTTTTGCGTTTACAGCAAAACTGAGTAGAAGTTCTAGAGATTTCCTATACACTCCCTACCGTCACACATGCATAGCCTAACTCATTATCAACCTCCTCCACCAGAGTAGTATGTTTGTTATAACTGGTGAACCTATGTTGATACCCAAAGACAATAGTTTACATTAGGGTTCACTCTTGGTGGTGTATATTTTATGGATTTGGACAAACGTCTAATGACATGTATCCACCATTATGATATCATGCAGAATAGTTCCCCTGCCCTCAAAATCCTCAGTGTTCTGTTGATTCATCCTAGACCATCCACCTCCTCAGGTAATCACAGATCTTTTTATTGTTTACATAGTTTTGCCTTTTCCAGAATGTCATATAGTTGAAACCCTATAGTATGTAGCCTTTTGAGATTGGCTTCTTTCACTTAGTAATAGGCATTAAAGATTCATCGGTATCTGTCATGACTTAATAGCTCATATCTTTTTAGTATTGAGTAATATTCCATCATCTGGATGTATTAGTTTTACACATTGATTTACAAAGTCCATCTTGGTTGCTTCAAAGACTTTGCAGTTATGAAGAGAGCTGCTGTAAACCCTGTGTGTTGGCTTTTGTGTGAACATAACTTTTCAGTTCCTTTGGGTAAATATCAAGGTGCAGAATTTCTGGACTGCCTGGTAATAGTATGTTTACCTATCTTCCTAAGTGACTAGACTGTTTTGCATTCCTGCCAGCAATGGGTAAGAGTTTCTTTTGCTCCACAGCCTTGCCAAATTTGTTGCTGTCAGTGTTCTGGATTTAGTGTTCTAATAGGTTTGTACTGAAATCTCATTGTTATTTAATAAAACTCTGGTTTAGCCATTAAGTCTTGCTTGTATGGCTTTAAGAGCTATGCGATTAGAGTCTTTCAGATAGTTCCTGGACATACCCACAGCTTTGCATATGGACATGGTTACAGTCTTTACTACCTAGTTCTATTTATAGAAAATTCTAGAAAGTGCTCACTAATCTGTAGTGGCGGACAGTTGATCAGTGGCTGTGTGCGGGTAGGAAAGAAACGGGTGTATCACAAAGGAGCACGAGGAGCCTCTTGGAGGTGATGTAAATCTTCATCATTGTGATTGTCATGATGGTTTCATGGGTTTGTATCCATAATAAAACTCGAAGATGGTATACAGTTATACCTCAGTAAATTTGGGGGAAAGTCAGTAAAGGTGTATGGGATTATTAGTGGGTCAAGGGTCTGTTAAAGAGGAATTTATAAGATTCTGTGGATCACAAGCACAGCTGGAGGGATTGGCCTTGAACAGGAAATGGAACAGATAGTTTATCCTCTGAAACTACAGAGGCAGAAGAAAGGATGATGTCAACATTAGTCAGTTTACTATGGAGATGATGAAGTAGGTACATTCTTGTATGCCTCTCTTCTGTGTGTGTGAATCTTAAATGATGAGTGTTTTTAATTATTGATGAAGGCTCTGTGAGAATTTGCTGATCAAAGATAAGATTATAGAAGTCTTATAGTCTACCTAAAGTAGGAGACTAGTCGTGTCACTAGTCTGCATGACTGTGTTGTTTTCTTTATTATAAGCCCAGTATAAGAAGGGAGAATTGGAGTTTTTCTGGTTGATGAGGTAGAAGGACGGAAATGTAAGGTGGTTGAGAGTCAGAGAGGTTAGGCGGGACTGATAGGTTGGGGAGAATGTAGACACCACCATAAATTAAAAAGCAGATAAAACTTGTTCTTTGCCTTTTCCTTCTATGTCCCATAATATTATGCCTCCTGGCATTTTCTAATTTACATAGAGGCACATAGATAAGAGGCCTTTGATTTGGAGAAAATTAGTAACATTTCATTCATTACTCTAAAATGATGGGACTGTGATTACAGACACCTTCTGAGAGCAGAGTTGTATGATGAGTAGAGAAGTCAGAGAATTTGTAACGATGGAATGAACTTGAAGAATGTGTACAGAATGGGAAGAAGTTTAAGAACTAAAATGAGGGACTTCCCTAGTGGTACAGTGAATAGGAATCCACCTGCCAGTGCAGGGGACAGGGGTTCAATCCCTGGTCCCAGAAGATTCCACATGCCTCAGAGCAACTAAGCCTGTGCACCAGATCTACTGAGCCCTCATTCCAGAGCCTGCAAGCCACAGCTAATGAAGCTCACGCTCATAGAGCCTGTGCCCCGCAACAAGAGATGTCATAGCGATGAAAGCCCCACACATTGCAACGAAGAGGAGCCCCCACTCACCACAACTAAAGAAAGCCCACACATAGCAACAAAGACCCAGTACAGCCAAAAATAAAAGAAATAAATTTAAAAAGAAACTGTCATTACTATAAATAAATTAGAATGCATTACTACCTCAAATCTCACTAATAAAAGTCATTTCACATTTTAATTTCATTTGAACCTTATTGACCAGAGGTGAATTATAATCCCATATCCTATACAGTGCTTTACAATTAACAATATGCCATGCTGCTGCTGCTGCTAAGTCACCAGTCGTGTCCGACTCTGTGTGACCCCAGAGACGGCAGCCCACCAGGCTCTCCTGCCCCTGAGATTCTCCAGGCAAGAACACTGGAGTGGGCTGCCATTTCCTTCTCCAGTGCATGAAATTGAAAAGTGATAGTGAAGTCGCTCAGTCGTGTCCAACTCTTAGTGACCCCATGGACTGCAGCCTACCAGGCTCCTCCATCCATGGGATTTTCCAGGCAAGAGTACTGGAGTGGGGTGCTGTTGACAATATGCCACGTGTCACCATGGGAGCATCCATGCTGGGATGCTGGTGGACACACCCTGGGCTAGGCTGGGCAGAGGGATCTGAGGCAATGGCTTCTCAAGCCAAAACTGAGGAAGACAGCAGTCTTAATGTGAAGTGAGGTTCTCTCTCTCTTCTTTCTTCAATCTATGCCCTCCACCCTATTCCCTTTGACTAATTTTCCTAGTGGTACAGTGGTACAAGGAATAATTCTGGATGATGAACATACTAGAAACATGTAAACATGAACCTTTTTAGTCTGATATTACAGGGGAGTTCTAATTTGATGTTTTTTACCTTTGTGGCCTGTGTAATCATAAGATTGCTAGGCTGGAAATGTGATAAACAGCATTAATTCTGATCCCATTTGTTTCCTGGTTATACAATTCAAATATGTTTATTATAAAACTCTCAATGTGGAAAAAGCATGTTAAGGGCATCTGTTACACTAACACTTAGAAATAATCACTATTATTAATATTTTGTGTATGGTCTTCTAGACTTTTTCCTTTATAAAAATACTGAAGATTTTGTCCTGTAAGAGTGGAGAATCCATTATTTTTTATAAAATGTAATTTCATCCACGGTAATACAAAGCTAAATTTTTAACTATCAAAATAATAATCATGCTAGTTCTGTGGGATATAAGAAAGATTATAAGATCTAACTCCTGAGTACTTTTCAAAAGATTGACATGGTCCCAAAGAAAGTGAAGATAGACTGAAAGGAAAATTAGTCAAAGGGAATAGGGTGGAGGGCATAGATTGAAGAAGGAAGAGAGAGAGAACCTCACTTTACGTTAGACTGCTGTCTTCCTCAGTTTTGGCTTGAGAAGCCATTGCCTCAGACCCCTCTGCCCAGCCTAGCCCAGCGTGTGTCCACCAGCATCCCAGCATGGATGCTCCCATGGTGACACGTGGCCTCAGCTGTCATGGACTGTCACTTGCAGTTTTTCTCATAGCACAGAGCAGGCAAGGTAAAATGGCAGTTAAAAGATTATTTGCTACGTTTTTTTCCGCCCCCTCTCTTGCCACCATGGTGGTTTAGCAGGCTGCTATATAAACATCAGTGGAATGCTTGGAACTTTCCCTTGTCTTCAAGGAATAAGCACCCCCCCCCCTTTTTTTTTTTTAATTTATGAAGGGGAAATGATAAAATATATGTTTGCTGTGGCTTCCTTGAGAACTATAAACTGTTTATAAGCATGGCTCTAATTCTTATTAATACTTTTTTTATTTCATTTTTTTTAAAATTTTTGCCTGTGCTGGGTCTTTGTTGCTGCGTGGGCTTTTCTCCCAGTGAGTGGGGGCTACTGCCTAGTTGTGTTCTGTGAGCTTTTCATAGTAATGATTTCTGTTGCTGTTGAGCTCGGGCTCTAGGGCACTAAGGCTTCAGTAGCTGTGGCTCAAGGGCTCTAGAGCATAGACTCAATAGTTGTGGCTGGGCACATGGGATCTTCCTGGATTAGAGATAGACGTTGTGTCTCATGCATTGGCAGGTGGATTCTTTACCACCGAATCACCAGGGAAGCCCCTTACTAATACATTTATTTTTATCAACCTTAAAATTATTTTGTTAAATTTCATAAATTGAAAACTGCCTGTTTATTCTCATTTAGATTATTTAATTATATCTCAGTTGCTTTTATGTTGCACTGAATGCAAATTTTTCTTTTAACATGTGTCCAATTTTATTAGAGTATATAGATTTGTGGAAATATATCTGTGATTCAGGTAATTTACCCTTTCTATGACTGGGACAAAAATCAAAGTATTTTTGTGAAAAGTATTAAAGGTAAAAAAAAGTTTTCTTTTTTCAGTGGGCTTTTAACATGATCTTTAGTAATTATTTTCATAAAAACTTGCATGAATTTTGAGACGAACTAAATCATATATGAAATCATCTTTGAGCAAAAATCTGTTCTTTGGTATAATCCTTGTGTTTGCCTTAGCAACAAACAGAAGTTTACTCTTGGGGTTGGAGATTCAGGATATATATATATTTTTTTTCTTCTTTAAAATATGTGTGTGTTTTTCCCCCTTTCACTGGATAGTAATAGTTACTACTTTTCTCATTAGTATAATATATTTAGTTTTTTTGGCATTTAAATATATATATTCTTACTCAAAGGAGTACGTCAAGGCTGCATACTGTCACCATGTTTATTTAACTTATATGCAGAATACATCATGAGAAATGCTGGACTGGAAGAAACAGAAGTTGGAATCAAGATTGCCGGGAGAAATATCAATAACCTCAGATATGCAGATGACACCACTCTTATGGCAGAAAGTGAGGAGGGGCTAAAAAGCCTCTTGATGAAAGTGAAAGTGGAGAGTGAAAAGGTTGGCTTAAAGCTCAACATTCAGAAAACGAAGATCATGGCATCTGGTCCCATCACTGCATGGGAAATAGATGGGGAAACAGTGGAAACAGTGTCAGACTTTGTTTTTCTGGGCTCCAAAATCACTGCAGATGGTGACTGCAGCCATGAAATTAAAAGACGCTTGCTCCTTGGAAGGAAAGTTATGACCAACCTAGATAGCATATTCAAAAGCAGAGACATTACTTTACCAACAAAGGTTCGCCTAGTCAAGGCTATGGTCTTTCCTGTGGTCATGTATGGATGTGAGAGCTGGACTGTGAAGAAGGCTGAGCGCCGAAGAATTGATGCTTTTGAACTGTGGTGTTGGAGAAGACTCTTGAGAGTCCCTTGGACTGCAAGAAGATCCAACCAGTCCATTCTGAAGGAGATCAATCCTGGAATTTCTTTGGAAGGAATGATGCTAAAGCTGAAACTCCAGTATTTTGGCCACCTCATGCGAAGAGTTGACTCATTGGAGAAGACTCTGATGCTGGGAGGGATTGAGGGCAGGAGGAGAAGGGGACGACAGAGGATGAGATGGCTGGATGGCATCACTGACTCGATGGATGTGAATCTGAGTGACCTCCGGGAGCTGGTGATGGACAGGGAGGCCTGGCGTGCTGCGGTTCATGGGGTCGCAAAGAGTCGGACACGACTGAGCGACTGATCTGATCTGATCTGATTCTTACTCATAATGAAAAGTGAAATCTTGTATGAGTTGGGGAATAGGATTTGGGATTATTATAGGATGAACTTGGGAGATGCATATAGAGTTAGCACACAGGGAGGGACCATCATAGGATGGAAAATAAATCTTTTTAAAAGCTAGAAAGGGACAAGGGGCATGTAAAAGGAGTTAACCAGCAGACAAATTCTCTAGTCCTCTGGTGTATCTATCTATCTTGCTTAGATGTTAGGTTTTGAGTCTCTTAAAAGTTATTATTGGACTTCCCTGAAGGTCCAGAAATTAAGACTCTGTGTTTCCAATACTGGGGGTATGGGTTTGATCCCTGGTTGAGGAAGATCCTTGCATGCTGTGTGGCATGGCAAAAAAGAAAGTGATTATTATTTGTGTGTGAGTGCATGCATGCACCTTTTGAAGTATATTTCAGGTTGCTTTGTTTCCTCTGAGAAGACTAAGTGACCAATCTTTGTATTCTCAGAAGCAGATTTAAATACCTGTTGTTGCCAATGGTAGAAAAGAGGTGTGCCATATATAGGTATCTAGGGTTTTGTTTAAAGATGACGAAAGTGAGAAGGAACCGTTTAAGAAGAGATAATACTGTTTTTGCTCACCAGTTTCTCATGTGTATGTATTTGCATGTGTGTGTGTTACTGTGAAGAAAGATGGATTGGTGTGGTAACACTAGTCACAGAAGTAACTCAAAACTCTCCACTTCTCTCTTTTCCAACTCTAGGGGAATAGACTAGTTGGTTGAAAGTAGTACCTTTAGGCATCTATGGTTGCTGTGACTCCTTTCTCTCTGCAAAGAACTGGTAGGTTATCGTCAAAGAGTTGACTGTGTCAGTAAATCCCTCCCTACTTAAGAAAATCAGTTGAGTTATTTCAGTTCTCTTAAAAATATGAAAATGATCAATTACATATTCCTGCTCTAATTAGATTAGATTTAATTGACTATTAATTCCCTATTTTTAGTGTTGTTTCTCTTTGTCTTGAATAATTTTGAAGCAAAAGTATGCTGGTGATATAATGCAGAGTAAAGAACTGAAAATAAATCTGATAGTATTCAAAGGGCTTAGCTCAGAACCTGAAGAATATTAATAAGTGTACAGTAAATGTTGCCTTATTATTATTATTGGTAATAACTTTATCCTATTTAAACTGTAAAAAAATATAATTTTTAGTTAAAATTGTTTTCACCAAAGTCAATTACTTTTAGCATCTATACATTTCATTTTTAAGTATATTATTATAGAAGGTACTGAATTATACAATTTAACATACATTTGTTAATTCTAGATTCAAATAAAGAGATTGATATGGGAAAATAAAGTATTTATTTTAAAAACATGCCTTAGGCTTCAGATTGTAAAGTGGGAGAGAATATGGACTTGAATATCAGATAGACTTGAAGATGTATCTGAACTTCACCCTTTTTCCTCCATATCTTGGGTAAGTTACTCCTAGATGAAGCAGTTTTATGGGGGAATGAGGCTGTGTCAGTTTTGCTTTGAGGGCTGGCAGTGCCAAGGAAGCAGGCCATGTGGCAATCCACAGATTGCCCCGACTCTCAGAATCCCTGAGCGTCTTCACTTACTAATGTCCCAGGCCATTCTCAGCTTTACCCTCTAACCAGAATCTCATCTCATGAAATGTTTGACAAAGCACACCTTTCCATATATGTTCAGGAGTCGTATCATTTTTTAGGAGGGAGGAGTTGCCTGTGAAAGGTAAGTCTGACCCTTGCATATATGTTAGTGGTATGTGCTGCATCTAAGCTCTTGAATTAAAATATGGCTAATTTCTACTTTTATTTCTAGTTCACCTTTCATATTCCTTACTCTGATTTATCTGGATTTGGAATTCAGTATCATTCTCAATCTGTGCAATTTCTCTTTTTCTTTTTTGGCCTAATTATTACTCCTATAAACCAACTATCAACATACCTGATTTTTGTGATCCTCAGTTTATTCACATCTAAAATTGAGTTAATAGTTCATAATTTCACAGAATTGTAGTAAGGCTGAGCGCTGAAGAATTGATGCTTTTGAACTGTGGTGTTGGAGAAGACTCTTGAGAGTCCCTTGGACTGCAAGAAGATCCAACCAGTCCATTCTGAAGGAGATCAATCCTGGAATTTCTTTAGAAGGAATGATGCTAAAGCTGAAACTCCAGTATTTTGGCCACCTCATGCGAAGAGTTGACTCATTGGAGAAGACTCTGATGCTGGGAGGGATTGAGGGCAGGAGGAGAAGGGGACGACAGAGGATGAGATGGCTGGATGGCATCACTGACTCGATGGGTATGAGTCTGGGTGACCTCCGGGAGCTGGTGATGGACAGGGAGGCCTGGCGTGCTGCGGTTCATGGGGTCGCGAAGAGTCGGACATGACTGAGCGACTGATCTGATCTGATCTGATGTAAGCCTCTTGGCTCATAATCAGTTCCCAGTGAAAGCTTAGTTTTCTTCCTTTCTCTTAAGTTGAATTCGTTAGTGTCGTAAAAAGTAAATTGTGAGCCTCCTTAGCTTAGATCAGTAATAATAAATAAGAGGCCAGGAAATGTGTTTTAAAAATTTAGTGACTTTGCCCTGGTCTTTGAATGTTAAAGTACATTTAAAATGTACTGTAGCAGCAGATACAGTTGTTCCTCCACCTCGAATATATCAGTCAGTTAACAGATACTGATCACTACTTGTAACACATAGTGTTGCTTGCTAAGAGAATAGTATTTTCAGTAAGGTGGCGGTCTTTTAAAGTCAGTTATTTGGAATGTGAAATACTTTTTTCCCTTAGGAAACATTGATATGAATGATGCCTAGCTTAACTATCTACCCCACCAAAAGTGGCCTCCCTCGCCATTTTTGGCCTGTGGGTAACTATGGTACTCTAGTATCATAGTACTTGAGGACTACTTATAACATTGTCTCTATGGAGAAACACATTCAGAATTAAAAGCATACACCTTGCCTTGTCATAGTTTTTAAAATGAGAATAGGCTCTTCAGACCCAGGTCACTGGGAAGATAAGTGACCTGGGGGAGATAAGTTGTGTCACAAGATAGGTAGGTGGTTTTATGGCAACCAGAATTGGAATGGAAATTGTGTTATCCAAGCAGTGGGAATTGGGAGCTGGGTATCTACCTGGGGGAGAAAGAGTTGGGTTAGATAATAGATAATAAGGGAGTTAGGGCAGGTTGGTGAACCTGGGAGGCAGCTGGTTGAGTTTCAGGTAGAAACCAGGAAAACGAGGAATGGAGGCACTTGGCTAGTCAGTAGCCGTCTGGAGTAAGTGGCGCGAGCTAGTGGATCAGATCAGATCAGTCGCTCAGTCGTGTCCGACTCTTTGTGACCCCATGAATCGCAGCACGCCAGGCCTCCCTGTCCATCACCAACTCCCGGAGGTCACTCAGACTCACATCCATCGAGTCAGTGATGCCATCCAGCTATCTCATCCTCCGCCGTCCCCTTCTCCTCCTGCCCCCAATCCCTCCCAGCATCAGAGTGTTCTCCAATGAGTTAACTCTTCGCATGAGGTGGCCAAAATACTGGAGTTTCAGCTTTAGCATCATTCCTTCCAAAGAAATCCCAGGGCTGATCTCCTTCGGAATGGACCAGTTGGATCTCCTTGCAGTCCAAGGGACTCTCAAGAGTCTTCTCCAACACCACAGTTCAAAAGCATCAATTCTTCGGCGCTCAGCCTTCTTCACAGTCCAGCTCTAACATCCATACATGACCACAGGAAAGACCATAGCCTTGACTAGGTGAACCTTTGTTGGCAAAGTAATGTCTCTGCTTTTGAATATGCTATCTACGTTGGTCCTAACTTTCCTTCCAAGGAGTAAGCGTCTTTTAATTTCATGGCTGCAGTCACCATCTGCAGTGATTTTGGAGCCCAGAAAAATAAACTCTGACACTGTTTATACTGTTTCCCCATCTATTTCCCATGTAGTGATGGGACCGGATGCCATGATCTTCGTTTTCTGAATGTTGAGCTTTAAGCCAACCTTTTCACTCTCCACTTTCACTTTCATCAAGAGGCTTTTTAGTTCCTCTTCACTTTCTGCCATAAGGGTGGTGTCATCTGCATATCTGAGGTTATTGATATTTCTCCCAGCAATCTTGATTCCAACTGGTATTTCTTCCAGTCCAGCGTTTCTCATGATGTACTCTGCATATAAGTTAAATAAACATGGTGACAATATACAGCCTTGACGTACTCCTTTCCCTATTTGGAACCAGTCTGTCGTTCCATGACCAGTTCTAACTGTTGCTTCCTGACCTGCATACAGATTTCTCAAGAGGCAGATCAGATGATCTGGTATTCCCATCTCTTTCAGAATTTTCCACAGTTTATTGTGATCTACACAGTCAAAGGCTCTGGCATAGTCAATAAAGCAGAAATAGATGTTTTTCTGGAACTCTCTTGCTTTTTTGATGATCCAGCAGATGTTGGCAATTTGATCTCTGGTTCCTCTGCCTTTTCTAAAACCAGCTTGAACATCAGGAAGTTCACGGTTCACATATTGCTAAAGCCTGGCTTGGAGAATTTTGAGCATTACTTTACTAGTGTGTGAGATGAGTGCAATTGTGCGATAGTTTGAGCATTCTTTGGCATTGCCTTTTTGGGATTGGGATGAAAACTGACCTTTTCCAGTCCTGTGGCCACTGCTGAGTTTTCCAAATTTGCTGGCATATTGAGTGCAGCACTTTCACAGCATCATCTTTAAGGATTTGGAATAGCTCAACTGGAATTCCATCACCTCCAGTAGCTTAGTTCGTAGTGATGCTTTCTAAGGCCCACTTGACTTCACATTCCAGGATGTCTGGCTCTAGGTCAGTGATCACACCATCATGATTATCTGGATCGTGAAGATCTTTTTGTACAGTTCTTCTGTGTATTCTTGCCACCTCTTCTTAATATCTTCTGCTTCTGTTAGGTCCATACCATTTCTGTCCTTTATCGAGCCCATAGTGGATAGGGTAATCTAAAGTGATATGGATCACAAACAGGGAAAGCCTGTAGGTTTTGGTATTATAGCAAAGGATTTAGCATATTTGGGGAAAGAAGTTTAGTTCCTTTAGTATCAGTGGATTTATCATAATGAAATAATCTCACATATTACTCTTCTCTTACTTTGGCTTCACATGACTTCTGGTGACACAAACTGTTCACGTTTTTAGTATAGATCTTTGATTTAATAAACAAAACCCAATCAGAACAGTGCACAGTCAAGATAAAGCAGAACTTCAACAGATTACAAACAAGAGAATAGTCTGCATTTTTAAAGGATGGTGATTATGGTTTAAAAATAAATAATTATATTTTATTAACAATGGGCAGTTGTATGTTACTATAACAGGACTGAGATAAGATGATAAAATATAGATACTGGTTTACAAGTTTCTTAGTATACTCAGTAGCTTGGTAATTTCAAAGTTTGAATGGGCTATTTGTCTAATTGCCTGAAGAATGTTCTCATTAATTGGCAAATTCTTCATTTTGTAGATTTTAGTGTTGTTAGATAACATAGCATTCAGATAGTTGAAGGAAATAAGCATTTAAAACAAAATGACTGCCAAAGGATTCTTTTGTTGTTGTCATTGTTTTAAAATTTTTTTATTTTTAATTGGAAGATAATTGCTTTACAGTACTGTGTGGGTTTCTGCCATACATCAGCATGAAGCAGCCATAGTTATACATATGTCCCCTTCCTCTTGAACCTCCCTCCCACCTCCTACCCTCTCAGCCCTGTAGGTTGTCAGAGCACTGGGTTGAGCTCCTTAAATCATATTGCAAATTCCCACCGGCTGTCTATTCTACACATGGTAATGTATATGTTTTCAGTGCCACTCTGTCAATTCGTCCCATCCTCTCCTTCTGCCACCGCCTACCCTCACCCCACTGTGTCCACAAATCTGTTCTCTATGTCAGTGTCTCTATTGCTGCACTCCAAATAGGTTCATCAGTACCATTTTTCTAGAGATAATGCTCAGTATTCTTGACAGCAAAATAATATCAGAAAAGAAAGATATTTGAAAATCTTATTTTCAGAGTAGTAAGTAATTGAGGTTTAGGTATAAACTGGATTTTCTTTTATTTTTTAAAATTTATTGAAATATAGTTCATTTATAGGTACAAGCTGTTTTGTCACCTTTTTTCTCTGTAGTAATTTTTATTAATTAATTAATTTATTTATTAATAATTTATTTTATCTATTTATTATTATTCCCTGAATTGCCTGCCTTTCTGTCTTTTGTTTTCCTTTCAACTTGCTACCTGTTTGATTAATAAGCTTAACTTTATTTATGGTCTTTGGATGTTGCTGACATGGTTTTCAATTTAATCCTCCTCAGAAAGAATGTTTAAAGTCAGAGTGTTTTAATCCAATAGAAAAATAGGCTAAAGAGTTAAACAGGAACTTAAAAAAAATTGAAACATTAATAGTAAATAAAAAAGATGCTCAGGTATACTAATGATTGGAGGAAAAAAAAAAACCACAGTAAGATATGTTTTTTGCTCTCCAAATCAGTAACTGGCAATGATGTAGAATATTCGGAAACTGGCATATAGTGTTAGTGGAAATATATTGCAACTCGGAGGAGAACAAGTTATTTACCTAAATGTATTACGCATACCTTGTTACTCAGTAATTTCATTCCTAGATATCTATGCTATAGCACTGTTTCTCAGCCCCAGTGGACCCAGTCCCCTGTTTTATAATAATTAATCTCCAGTCCCCTTTACCATCCTGAACTGAAATTCATAGATGATGTGCATAATTTAAAAAATCATTATAATGCCTTACTTTATTATAACAGAAAATAATTTATAATGAAATCATTTATTTAAATATGTAAGAATCATACATTTTTATTATATCTAAATGCTAATCAAGTCATAGATGCATATGTCATTGTTGGACATGTAACTGAATTGCTGCTCAATGTGTGGTTTGGGTAGTGATGCATTACCATTTTGTGTGTGTGTCTTTCACTAAGTTTATACTGTGGTACATGTGAATTAATGAACTTGTGGCTTCACAATTCAATAGGAGATCCTGAAGAGAGATTTCAGGTGTTTCCCAGATTCTTACCTTGAATTCAAAATACTGAAGCTTATTATTTTGCTAAGTAATATTTTTATCCTATCATTTTATTTTTCATTTCATTTTTCTTCTGTTGCTTATCCTATTTGTTGTTTTCTTATTTTTTCCCTTATGTCTTATATAAATATTTTCTTTTTTCCTACCATTTGCCAAAAGTAGGCCTGTCCCTTGACTGTAACTGTTTGTGACTCCACGAAGAATGTCTGTACTTGTTTTATCTGTTTTACTTGTTTTATCTGTTTTTCTTCTTATTTGGGACTGTCTTACTATCTATTCAGTTATGCATGGTATGTAGATTAATACTCAGATGGTAAGTGAGTGAGTGAAGTCGCTCAGTCGTGTCCGACTCTTTGTGACCCCGTGGACTGTAGCCTACCAGGCTCCTCCGTCCATGGGATTCTCCAGGCAAGAGTACTGGAGTGGTTTGCCATTTCCTTCTCCAGGGAATCTTCCCAACCCAGGAATCGAACCTGGGTCTCCTGCATTCTAGGCAGACACTTTAACCTCTGAGCCGCCAGGGAAGTCCCACTCAGATGGTATGTAGTTTCATATGCAGGATTTCCCCTGAAGCATAAGGAAATTTTTTATTATATAAACAATAGCTCAACTAAGTTATTAATTAATTAATTTGAAATGCGTTCATTTTCCTATAAAACAAAAGTTAACAATTCAGTGGGCTTTATGGAATTGAGATTATCCTCGTTGTGGGTTTTTTTTTTTGGATCATGCCTGTTGTTTTAGTTTCTAAGTCGTGTCCAACTCTTGTGACTCCATGGACTGTAGCCAGCCAGGCTTCTCTCTCTATGGGATTTCCCAGACAAGAATACTGGAATGGGTTGCCATTTACTTCTCCAGGAGATCTTTCTGACCCAGGGATTGAACCTGCGTCTCCTGCATTGGCAGGATTCGTTACCGCTAAACCACCTGGGAAGCCCTCGTTGTTCATATATTAGCATTTTAAAAATAGTGTAGATTGTCTTTGCCTTTATAAAATTAAGGTCAGGGAACATATCTGATATGTTCACTTTTGAGTCCTTGGGTTCTATCTAATACTGTGCTTAGAACAAAGTGGGCTCTTAATATATTATTTAATAAATGCAATAGTTAATTTGAATTAGTTATTTTAACAATATTAACAATGGTTAATCTTGTTGTTGACTCCTAATGAAGTCAGAAATAGAGGCATAGTTACCCATAGCAAGGCTCACCTTATACTAGTACAGAGCCTTGCTCCACATCAATGGAAGCCTGTTTCCCTAGCTATTTAGTTCCAAGACAACTACCTCTCTATTTCTGGGACCTAGTTAGTAACCTTGCTATGTGGGTTAACTCAGTGCGTGCCGGGGGTCCAGCCCCGGTGGATCCAGGGATTCGAAGGGGAGACGGCATAGGCGATCAAGAAACAATTGCTTATTAAAATATTAATTAAAGATATAAAGAGTGATGAAAATGAAGATAGCTCAGTGAGGAGGAAATTCAGTGAAGAAAAGCGGATGAAATGATAGCTCAGTGAGAAGGAAATTCAGTGAGAACATTTTGTGGAGAGGAGGCTGAATAATTCAGCCAGAAGGTAAGAGAAATAACGACATGGGGAGACCAAACTTAGGTGAACAAGGCCCCTCACTTTATTTTTCAAAGTAGTTTTTATACCTTAAGTTATGCATAGAGGATAATGGGGGAAGGGGTGGAGTCATGCAGGGATAGCAGTCCCTGAGCCAGGCTTTCAAACCTATCATACGCAAAAGTTTAGGTGAGTTACATCATCTTCTGGCCCGGAGGCCTATTAACATTTTAAGGAACTTATTTTCTCTAAAGGTAATTATTCTAAAGTCAGGTAGCACCCCCCAAAGGCATTGGAGTTGCATTTCTATAGGGCAAAGGTGTGGTGGGTTATAACAAGAAAAAGAATTAACTCAAGGGTCCAAGGTTACAAACATTAAAGCTACTAATTACATTTCTATACACCAATTATATCAATCAATACACTGCCAAGGACACAATAGGTAAGGGATATGGAGACTTAGCAGCAAACATTGGCCCAACAAGTGAAAAACCCTTCACCAATACAATTTCTAATCAATCTTTTAACTGCTCAAAGGAATCTGTGTTTAGACAGTTTAGAACATCTCATGCCTCTCACAGTTGGGAGGCTCTAAACAATCACATGTGGCCGGAAAAACCTATTCAGGCAGGCTAGAGGATTTCCAAAAGGAGTTTGTCGGCTGAAACACTGTCACACCCAGTAATTATTAACTGGAGCTGTAAGTTAGCTCTTTTTTCAGAGAAAGGTAGTTGGGGACAGCCCCCTGTAAAGTTAGAGGTGAGAACACAAAGCAGAAAGTAGGCAGACTCCGGCTTTTTTGGGGTAGATGCTCGAGAACCTCCAAGGGGCTCCTGAGGCTCGATCTCGCCCTTGCGTTATTGAGCCTCCTTCCTCATGACCTTTGTCATGGGCGGAGTGCTAATCCAAACCGGCTCCCTACACATATCTCCAAATTAAAAGAAACTCTGAAGAATTTGTTTGCCATTATTCTTTATCTTAGTGTTCAGTTCACTTCAGTTGTGTCCAGCTCTTTGTGATCACATGAATTGCAGCACGCCAGGCCTCCCTGTCCATCACCAACTCCCAGAGTTTTCCCAAACTCATGTCCATCGAGTCGGTGATGCCATCCAGCCATCTCATCCTCTGTCGTCCCCTTCTCCTCCTGCCCCCAATCCCTCCCAGCATCAGAGTCTTTTTCAGTGAGTCAGCTCTTTGCATCAGGTGGCCAAAGTATTGGAGTTTCAGCTTCAGCATCAGTCCTTCCAAAAAACACCTAGGACTGATCTCCTTTAGAATGGACTGGTTGGATCTCCTTGCAGTCCAAGGGACTCTCAAGAGTCTTCTCTAACACCACAGTTCAAAAGCATCAATTGTTCGGTGCTCAGCTTTCTTCACAGTCCAACTCTTACATCCATACATGACCACTGGCAAAACCATAGCCTTAACTAGACAGACCTTTGTTGGCAAAGTAATGTCTCAGCTTTTGAATATACTGTCTAGGTTGGTCATAACTTTCCTTCCAAGGAGTAAGCGTCTTTTAATTTCATGGCTGCAATCACCATCTGCATTGATTTTGGAGCCTAAAAATATAAAGTCTGACACTGTTTCCACTGTTTCCCCATCTATTTCCCATGTAGTGATGGGACCAGATGCCATGATCTTCGTTTTCTGAATGTTGAGCTTTAAGCCAACTTTTTCACTCTCCTCTTTCACTTTCATCAAGAGGCTTTTTAGTTCCTCTTCACTTTCTGCCATAAGGGTGGTGTCATCTGCATATCTGAGGTTATTGATATTTCTCCCAGCAATCTTGATTTCAGCTTGTGCTTCTTCCAGCCCAGTGTTTCTCATGATGTACTCTTCATATGTTAAATAAGCAGGGTGACAATATACAGCCTTGACGTACTCCTTTTCCTATTTGGAACCAGTCTGTTGTTCCATGTCCAGTTCTAACTGTTGCTTCCTGACCTGCATATAGGTTTCTCAAGAGGCAGGTCAGGTGGTCTGGTATATCTTAGTGTAAAAGTATCTTAGCAGATATACTAAGCAGATAGATATCTGCTTAGTTTGAGTAGACATTTAAAATTATCAACAAATATATATTTAGTCCCATAGGTAATGATTTGAGGGAGGCAAATTCAGTTATGGTAATAAGAAGGATGAGTTTGACAGATTGAAGTTCCTGTCCTAGCTTTTAATACTTAGTGGCCCTGTGATCTGTATAAATTACTAATCTCTCTTCATCTGTAAAAAGAGCGATAATAATAATATTTATTTAACAGGGATTTGGAAGATCAAATGAGCTAATGGATAGAAAGATTTAACATAGTGTCCAGTATATATGCTGTGTACTAGGCTCTGTAAGTCTGTTGGGGAAGATAGTTAATAAGCAAATCTTTACACAAACACATAATTTGCACAATTTGACAAGAGGTAAGGAAGAGCATGTTGTGGAATAACTAGAGTATATCAGTTGAGGTTGGGGCATCAAGGGGGACTTCCCCAAGGAAGCGATGCTCGTGCAGGGTTTGAAGGATGAGTAAGCACAGACTAGGCAGAGAAGAGGGAGCATTGTGTACAAGCATGAGGCAGCATGGCACATTTGAGGGTACAATGGATGCCAGGGTGCCTGGAATGACAGGTGAGGGTGAAAGTGACCTAAGAGAGAAAGATTCACTAACAGCGCCAGCACTTGCAGCTGTGTAGGCTATGTGGAAGATTTGGGACATGAGCAAATTTGTTTATTTTTAAATTACTGCTCTCGTCTGGTGTCAACAGATGAGAGTGGAGAAGAGGAAGAAGATATAGGGAGGATAGTTAGAAAATTATCACAGAAGTCCAGACTACGGGAGGTAGAAAGAAGTGGAAAAAATTGAGAGATACTTCTGAGGTCAAACTGACCGAAATCAATGAATTGGATGTGGGCCATGAAGAAGAGATAGATGGCTAGAGTTTCTAGATTTCTCTGGCTCTAGTAGCTAGTTTAGTAGATGGTGGTGGCTCTTTTTGAGAGGGGAATCCTGGAAGAGAACTAAGTTGGAGAGGGGAGGGAGGGGTTTTTCTTTTTAAGATGTTGAGTTTGAGATGCCTAGAGGAGGAGGAGGGAGAGGAGACAATGACAGTCTGGATGGAGAAGATGATTGTACAACAGTTTGTAAAAATAATATGTTTCTTTCCCTCACTGAGCTTGTATGTTGGTCAGGGAGCTAAGTCACATTTTCAAGTGTAATTAGTACTATGATGATGTGAATGAATACATTCTGAAAGAGTAGTACAGTAACTGGAGTGAGGCCACTTAGGACAGGCATTCTCAAAGTTTCATAGATTAAAAACAAAAAAAAAAAAACAGTTAAGTGGGCTTTAAAGGATGAGTAGTGAGGAGAGGGGGGAAGGCAATGGCACCCCACCCCAGTACTCGTGCCTGGAAAATCCCATGGATGGAGGAGGAGCCTGGTGGGCTGCAGTCCATGGGGTCGCTAAGAGTTGGACACAATTTAGCGACTTCACTTTCACTTTTCACTTTCATGCATTGGAGAAGGAAATGGCAACCCACTCCAGTGTTCTTGCCTGGAGAATCCCAGGGACGGGGGAGCCTGGTGGGCTGCCGTCTATGGGGTCGCACAGAGTTGGACACGACTGAAGTGACTTAGCAGCAGCAGCAGTGAGGAGGGGAGAGGAAAGCATTGTAACAGTAAATGGGAAAAAGGTCAGTGGGAAGAAGGGAATGGCAAGGGTCTGGGTGGTCAGTTACTATTAACAGTTCAGTATTTGTCACAGCTCAAAGAATTTTTGGTACCTAAGTTTGATATCCCTCATGAGGAATTTTCTTAAATAGCATAGTTCTATCTTATATGGTTCTGCCTTTCCTATTTATTGGATAGTTCATACTATTTAAAGTCTGTATTATTAATATATTGTTGACTTACATGCTTTTTAATACTGTTCAGATGTGCCATGGTTATCTTTTCCAGCCCTACATTTTAAGTGGGAAAATATGAGAGTACATTGTAGACTTGTATGAAATTATGCAGCTGCAAATTGTTATTGTTATGAACCCTTCCATATATTCTATTTATCACTCTTCAGAACCTAGAAGTAAATATTTTCTGTAGCAAAAGGACCACAATCAGTGGACTTTTCTCTCCTAAATCTTTGTCTAACTCTGGGGTCTGAAGAGCCTAATTCTTTTCAGGCAAGGTTCATTTTGGAAGTATTTAGTACTCTTCCTTTCCCATTTAAGTATGATTTATTTGCTATAAACAAAAATATAGTTGTCTATTACTACAGGTAAACTTAAGCCACTAGTTTAAAGTATTTCTAAATTACCCAATTAAGATAAGATTTAAGGGAAAGAATTAGGTATCTCTAATTAGGTATGGAACATTTTTGACTCTTCCCTCTTTGAATTGATTTGCCCTGCCCCATTTTCTCCTGGCCTGAGCTTAGAGAACATTCGTCCTTTGATTCTGAGGGCTTTGCTGGATTATGAGTGGGGATGGTCCTTTAGTAGTTGTACCTCATGTCAGAATCCCTTTCTTTAACTGTTGAGAGAAGGACCTCATAGCATCTGTTTATTTTTCCTCAAAACAGCTGGAATTAATTTGGCTTTGTTAATACTCTCCTGTTAGCTCTTAAAGTGTCTCCTAATACTTTCCCTCTAAAGTACAGAATGGAAAAAGTTTGTGAAGCTCTGTTGCAGAATGATTATAATAGTTGTATTGCAAAATACTAGGATGGTCTTTTTCCCCCTCTCTTTTCTTTTACCTCATTATTCTTTGAAGCTACTGGTGTTTTAAAATGATATTAAAATATTGTTGTCATAGCAATACCTTACCAATTTCTTTTGCAACTACTATATCTTTTACAAATGGGGTTGAAAAAAACAAAAGCTTTCTGAAAGAGTTTATTTATAAAATCAAACCAACAGAATGTAACTTTTATTTTTTAAAAAGCATTTTTAAGCAGACTATAACAAAGAATTTTACATATTGATGTAAAGTGAGCTTTCCAGTGAGGTTTTTAGTTATATAAAAGTTCACGTTTGAATTTGTCTTAAGTCTATTTTTCCCCTCATATTAGACTTGAACAGTTTAAATTAAAACAATGAAATCCTGCTAAATTTCAGTTAAATAATTCCTAAAGTTCTACTTAAATGTAATACTTGTATCCAGAAGTTTACAGGCTGTTTATGAGTCTGTTAGAGCAGCCCATAATACCCTTATGGTGATGTTCTAACCTCTTAAGCTGCACTGTGGATTTTGTTCAGGATCTGTTCCTCTGATTTATATATTTATTTATTTGCTCTATCAATTTTGTAAAGTAAATGTCAAGATATTTTAAATCTTTTTACATTTAAAGTATATAAATTACCCATTTTAAGCTGCTTCTTACTATCACTGTTATTATTGATCTTTAGTAATACTCAGTTTCATCTCAGCATTTAATTCATTAGTTTTTCAAGAGGATTTGGGAGAGACGTATTTATAATTAAACTTGTTTTCCTCCTCTAGTTACTTTAGTTTTCTCCCTCATAATTTGGTTTAGTTTCTATTAACTCAGACTTTTTGGCTTTTTCTAGATTCCAAAAGCACAAACTAATTCCATGTGTTTCTAGTTTGGCTGCCATTCTTTTTCGTTTCCATTCTTGATGCGGTTTTTGAAAGCTATGAATCCATAAGAAATCCTTTGAAGCTATCATAGATTGTATTTTATGGAAATTTTACTTAATGTACTTTAATCACTGGTTCATTCAATAAATTCCAGATGGTAGAGCTACAACAGTGAAAAAAACATACAATAATAATTCTGTCCTACTGTAGCTTACTTAGGGGCTTCCTTTGTAGCTTACTCGGTAAACCAACTGCCTGCAGTGCAGGAGACCCGGGTTCAATCCCTGGGTTGGGAAGATCCCCTGGAGAAGGAAATGGCAACCCACTCCAGTACTCTTGCCTGGAAAATCTCATGGACAGAGGAGCTTGATGGGCTGCAGTCCATGGGGTCACAAAGAGTCGGGCACGACTGAGTGACTAACTCATGTACTCATGTAGCTTACTTGGTGGATGGATATCAGCCTGAGACTTAACTCTTTTGAAGGCTTTTTTCAAGACCCTTTGCATTTGCTTACCTGACACTACTCATCTCTATATTCACAGTGCCATTTTCAAAGACTCTACTGGTGGATACCATCTTTATCTCTGTATAATTTGGTATTCTAGGGATTGTGTATATGTCATTTCCAGCTAGATGCCTGTATATTAATACTCCCTGATGTTGCACTATAGTTTCATATTTAATTCAGGCATGTAAACCAAAAATTCTTCTTGTCTAGCTATGGATCTTCTTTAATCTCTTTGAAAGGAGTTTTTTATGTAATCAGTTCAGTTCACTTGAGTCATTCAGTTGTGTCCGACTCTTTGCAACTCAAGCCTTCCTGTCTACCACCAACTCCTGGAGTTTATTCAAACTCATGTCCATCAAGTTGGTGATGCCATCCAACCATCTAATCCTCTGTCATCCCCTTCTCATCCTCTGTCATCCCCTTCTCCTCCCACCTTCAATCTTTCCCAGCATCAGGGTCTTTTCAAATGAGTCGGCTCTTTGCATCAGGTGGCCAAAATATTCGAGTTTCAGCTTCAACATCAGTCCTTCCAATCAGTCCAGTCCAATATTCAGGACTTATTTCCTTTAGGATTGACTGGTTTGATCTCCTTAAAGTCCAAGGGACTCTCAAGAGTCTTCTCTAACACCATAGTTCAAAAACATCCATTCTTTGGTGCTCAGCTTTCTTTATGGTCTCACTCTCCCATCCATACATGAGTACTAGAAAAACCATAGCTTTGACAAGACAGACCTTTGTTGGCAAAGTAATGTCTCTGCTTTTTAATATGCTGTCCAGGTTGGTCATGGCTTTTTTTCCAAGGGGCAAATGTCTTTTAATTTCATGGCTGCAGTTACCATCTGCAGTGATTTTGGAGCCCAAGAAAATAAAGTCTTTCACTGTTTCCATTGTTTCCCCATCTATTTTCCCTGAAGTGATCAGACCAGATGCCATGATCTTCCTTTTTTGAATGTTGAATTTTAAGCCAACATTTTCACTCTCTTCTTTCACTTTCATCAAGAGGCTCTTTAGTTCCTCTTGCTTTCTGGCATATCTGAGGTTACTGATATTTTTCCCGGCAATCTTGATTCTAGCTGTGCTTCATCCAGCCCAATGTTTCTCATGATGTAATCTGCATAGAAGTTAAATAAGCAGGGTAGACACTATACAGTCTTGATGTACTCCTTTCCCAGTTTGGAACCAGTCCTTTGTTCCATGTCTGGTTCTAACTGCTGCTTCTTGACCTGCATACAGATTTCTCAGGAGGCAGGTAAGATGGTCTGATATTCCTATCTCTTTAAGAATTTTCCAGTTTGTTGTGATCCACACAGTCAAAGGCTTTGGTGTAATCAATAAAGCAGAAGTAGTTGTTTTTCTGGAATTCTCTTGATTTTTCTCAAATCCAGCAGATGTTGGCAATTTGATCTCTGGTTCCTCTGCTTTTTCTAAATCCAGCTTGAACATCTGGGAGGTCTTGGTCCACGTACTCTTGAAGCCTAACTTGGAGAATTTTGAGAATTACTTTGCTAGCATGTGAGATGAGTATGATTGTGCCGTAGTTTGAACATTCTTTGGCATTGCCTTTCTTTGGGATTGGAATGAAAACTGACTTCGCAAGGATTTTTATTATTTCATTTTAAATCTGGTTTGTTTAGAATGTTAGTGTATTTTCTTAGCTTTCTCAGTAAATGATTGCCATCAATTGTAGACTATATATAAAAGACTTAGAAAGATTTATCAGGCTTTGTTAGTCATTCTAAATAATGCGAAGATAATACTCAGCAGGGGAAAATATCACAATTTATATGAGCAGTTTATCTAGGATATGGGCCATGATTTTGTTGTTATAATTTCTGTGGGACTTATTTAAGAGTTGAAGTATAGGGAATTTCCTGGAGGCCCAGTAGTTAGGACTTCGTGTTTTCGCTGCCATGGGCCTAAGTTTCCTTCCTGGTCGGGGAACTAAGATCCTGCAAGCTGTGCAGTGTGGCCAAAAAAAAAAAAAAGAGTATATTAAAAAAAATATATTAAAGATCTTTAATGTCAGTTGTGAAAATCAGGAGTTGCTATTAATAGTATGATTTATGGGAACCCTCCTACACTGTTCATAGGAATGTAAGTTGGTGTGGCCACTGTGGAAAACAATATGGAGTTTTCCTCAGAAAACTAAAATTAGAACTACCATATGATTCAGCAGTCCTACTCCTAGGCGTGCAGTTGTGCATATATGCTAAATTGCTTCATTCTTGATTGACTCTTTTGAGACGCTATGGACTATAGCCTGCCAGACTTTCTTCCATGGGATTCTCCAGGCAAGAGTACTGGAGTGGGTTGTCATGCCCTCTCCAGGGGATCTTCCCAACCCAAGGATCAAACCTCTTATGTCTCCTGTATTGCAGGTGGATTCTTTACTGCTGAGCTACCAGGGAAGCTTGCTTCTAGGCATATATCCAGATAAAACTTTAATCCAAAATGATACATGTACTCCTATGTTCATAGCAGGATTATTGACAATATCCAAGACATGGAAACAACATAAATGCCCATCAATAAATGAATGGATAAAGAAGTAGTACATATATACAGTGGAATTCTACTCAGTCATAAAGAATGAAATAATGCCATTTGTAGCAACATGGATACAATTAGAGATTATCATACTAAATGAAGTAAGTCAGAAAGAAAAAGACAAATACCATGTGATACCACTTATATGTGGAATCTAAAATATGACATAAATGAACCTATCTCCAAAACACAAACCATATCATGGACATAGAGAACAGACTTGTGGGTGCCCAAGGGGAGGGGATTGCGAGGAGGGATGGGTTGCGAGTTTGGTGTTAGCAGGTGTAAGCTATATAATATATATTAATAGGATGGATAAACACAGAGAACTCTATTTGGCATTCTATAATAAACTGAAAGTGAAAGTGTTAGTCCCTCAGTCGTGTCCTAGGAATGCGATTTAATTTCCTCACCTGATATAGCTGTTCCAGTTAGAGTTACAACCTAGTCCAAAACGCAGAGGCATAAAAAACTTTTTTTATTACATTTATGGATTCTTTTGAGTTGGGGACTCCAAAAGGGCATAGCAGGGATGGTTTTTCCAGCTGTATGATGGTTGGGGTTTCAGTTGGGAGGACGTGAAGGTTGGGATCAAGTGCTGGGAGTGGAATAATTTGAATAAGCATTAGATAATTTGAAGGCTTGTTCACCACCGTATCTGGTGCTTGGGCGGGGAGAACTTGAACAAGCTGGAACTGTTGACCATAGTGCCTACCTCTGGCCTTGCTTCTGCATGACATAGTGGGCTCAGAAAGCTAGGCATTGTTACTTTCACTCACTGCATTGGTGTTTACAAGTGAGGCACATACATACCTGAGTGTGTCACCTCTTGCTGGGAGAGTTCTGCAGTTTTAGAAGACCATGTGGTACCAGCATTACTGTTGTGGCCATCTTGGAAAATAACATTCTGCCACAACAGTCAGGCCCAATACTTGCCAGTTTTTTTGTTTGTTTCAGATCCATATTTTATGGCTTGGGAGATAAGAGATCAGGCATTCTTTGCTCACATCCCTGAATAGAGTTTAAGACTTTAGGAGGTTGTGAACTGAATGTTGAAAACAATTTTTTAAAATGTTTTTTTAAAAATGTTTTTCTGTTACTTTGAAAATTGCCTTTTTAAAGTCTCTCTTCCCCTTAAAGTCAAAACTGCATAGGTATTTTTTTCCCCTTCCCTTACTTTAAACAAGTAAATGGATCATTAGTGTATCCCTTAAAATTGTGTGTAGTTTTCATTGTTGCTGTGTGTATAGGAGACTATACTGAACAGTTTCCCATTGATAAGAATCAATGAAAATGTACCATGTCTTATTTATGCAGAATCTAGTTTAGATGGAAAAAAATACTGTATTAAAAAAGGAAAGGAGAAAAGAGAAAGCGAAAAAGAAAGTTGGACAAAACTTGCATGTTTTTTCGTCTTAACTATAAAAGGTTGAGAGTGCAGGCGTACAGGACTGTGCTTTTGCTTGTCTGACAAGGTTCTTGGTAACAGAAGCTGGAAGCCTACAAAGCTCAAGAGGCCCCTAAACCTGCCCAGATAGAAAACTTACTGGACAGTGTGAATTGTTTTGACAAGAAGGTGGCTTAATTTGAAAAGGCTGGAACCTTACCTCAACTTGGAATTGCCCCAACCCACAAGCCTTATCTTACAAAATCTTGTAAGCTAAAGTAGCAGTAAGATTGGAGAGGCCTAGGTGAAGCTCTCTGAACTCTGGATGGTTCGTGACCAGGAGCGGAACAATGAGGACCTCTTTTAGAATCATGAACATTTTTTCCTCATGGTCTTTCAAACAAGGCTTTAAAAGAGTCAGCAGTTACTCTATTTTCTTTCCCCATGTAACTGAATGAATGCTGATGATACTTAGTGAAGCTAGTTTCTCTTTTTTGTCCTTTAAGAGTGTGCTGATGCCATCAAGAATTCTTGTTTTGTGAGCTCGTTTTAAACACTGGAAAGACCATCGAGAGATAAATTGGTGAAAAGTGGCTTGCCATCAAAGCTGATGGAGTACCTGGTCCCACATCTGGTTTTGCTGTTTTGGTGAAGGAAGAAGCTCCCATAGTTCTCTATGAATCATTGCTTTTACATTAGCATTAGAGATTCTGCCAAATACTCTGAAAGAAGTCTTGTCCAGTGTCTTGAAAGTCACAATTTATCCCAGTCAGGGCCTTGAATCACTGCCTTGTCAAGAGCTTCTTTTGAGAAATAGGAGTGGAATATAAGGTTGTTTTCTATTGCAGAGAAGTTCATTGATTCTCCAAAGAACAAGTCTCAAAGCACTGGGGAATTCAGATTCCATTTGCTGCTACATAGCTTCATGAATCAGGATTTTCAGAACACTTGTAATCTATCAGATTGTTAAAACCACTGGCCTGTTAAAAACCATTCTGCTTACTATTCTACCTCTTTATTCCTAATAAATAGCAACAGCCTTCTAATTGAAATGGATTCGTGTGGAATTATTATTTTTAAAAATTATTTTTTATCGAGTTATAGTTGATGTACAATATTATATAAATTTCAGATGTACAATACAGTGATTCACAAATTTTAAAGTGGAAATATTTTTAGTTCTCTTAAATTTACTATCTTTTTCTTGTCTAAGCATCCTTTTTGGATTGGGAAAATTTAATCTGTTTTCATTAATTTGCTTGTTTGTATATTTAGATTTATTTCTGTCTTATTCTCATGTTTTCTAGTCTCATGCATTGATTCCCCCACCCTCCGTTCTGACTTCTAAAGTATAGATTGAGTTTTCCTGTTTCCTTTTTTTCTAAACTTCCGATTTGGAAATAACTTATATCCTTTCTGGGCTTCCCTGGTGGCACAGATGGAAAAGAATCTGCCTGCAATGTGGGAGACCCAGGTTTGATCCCTGGGTTGGGAAGATCCCCTGGAGAAGGGAATGAATGGCAACCCACTCCAATATTCTTGCCTGGAGAATCCCATGGACAGAGGAGCCTGGTGGGCTACAGTCCATGGGGTTGCAAAGACTCGGACATGACTGAGTGACTGCACTTACACTTTGTATCCTTTCTAATTAGTAATTATAATTACTCTTGCATTTTTACATACACAGTTGACTTAAATTTTCAAGTTTTCCCAGCTTCCTCCAAGTACAAGGACGTTAAACTCTTTAACTCAGTTTTCTCTCTCCTATTATTTCTGTTATTTTCGTCTACCTTCTTATTTAACCACTGCACCACCACCTCCTACCCCTGCCCTGTATATTTTTAGTTTCTTTACAATCGGTTTATTTCAGTTCAGTTCAGTCACTCAGTTGTGTCCGACTCTTTGCGACCCCATGAACCTCAGCACACCAGACCTCCCTGTCCATCACCAACTTCCAGAGTTCACCCAAACTCATGTCCATCGAGTCGGAGATGCCATCCAGCCATCTCATCCTCTGTCGTCCCCTTCTCCTCCTGCCCCCAATCCCTCCCAGCATCAGAGTGTTTTTCAATGAGTCAACTCTTTGCATGAGGTGGCCAAAGTCCTGGAGTTTCAGCTTTAGCATCAGTCCTTCCAGTGAACACCCAGGACTGATCTCCTTTAGGATGGACTGGTTGGATCTCCTTGCAGTCCAAGGGACTCTCAAGAGTCTTTTCTAACACCATAGTTCAAAAGCATCAATTCTTCGGTGCTCAGCTTTCTTCACAGTCCAACTCTCACATCCATACATGACCACTGGAAAAACCATAGCCTTGACTAGACGGACGTTTGTTGGCAAAGTAATGTCTCTGCTTTTTAATATGCTATCTAGGTTTATTTAGATTCTTTTTTGGTGCACACTCCTTATTGAGGTATATTTTTAGTGTTTTTTCATCAAGGGCTTGTTTAATGACTTTTTTTTTAAGTCTTCAACTGAAAATGTCTATTTTGCCCTCACTTTTAAAATAGAATTTAGCTGGATATATTAATAAGAAGTTAATTTTTTCAGCACTTTGAAGGTTTCTTCACGGTCCTTTGGCTGAAGTGATGTCCGCTGTCAATGTAACAGTCTTGCCTTTCTAGATAATCTGTTTCCTCTCTGATTTTGAGGTTTTCTCTTTGCTTTTGATGTTTTTTACGTACCGCATAACACAAGGCCCAGGACAAGCAGCAGACTTCTTACTGCTTTGCCAGGCCGGTGGAGGAAGCTTTTCTAGTCCCCTTTTCACCACTTGTCACTGTCATTCTCCCTTGGCTCTGGGCTCTGTCGGGGAGCCTCATTCCAGTGCCTCAGACTTACGCACCTAGATAGCATCTTCTGTTTTTGAGAGGGAATTTAGAACCCCAGTTCCTAGGGCCATATCCAGGTCTCAAATCCCCATGGGCTTTTTGTATCAGCTTATTCTTTTGTCTCTGATTCAGTTTCTCTCTTCATTCCTGGTACCTGGTAATTTCCCTTTTTGTGTCTTCACATTCACCATTTAAAATGTGTTCAACAGGAGGAATCAAAAAAATAAGAGTCTTGAAAACAAGTTATTTTTTAGTGGAACTGAAGACTTTTGAAATGAGATTTATTTCTCCATCTCAGATTTCCAGAGTGCTATTGTAAATGTTAGTTGAAGTGTATAATATGAACAGAGCTCTGAGTTCTTATTGAATGATTGTCTGCTTTATTCCACCAGAGGATTTAAAAGGCTGTTTTGAGAAATACATAGGCTTTGTCGAATGCTGCACTTGAGCTCCAGTTCCCTGTTTAACATGAGTGAGTCTATCAAAGCCTGCAGCTATCCTAGGCCTGTCTGATTAAATATTCTAGAAAGATTATTTAATACTCTTTAAATGGGTCTCTCTGTAGGAAGACTCTTTGCCATGATCTAAGATAGTGGTTCTCATAGTGTGGTTCCTGAATCCTTAGCACCAGGCTTACCTGGGATCACATAGTATACACTGTTCCCAAGCCATTTATTAGATATTCTTAAAAAAATTTTTTTGATGTATAGTTGCTTTACGGTGTTGTGTTATTTTCTGCTGTACATCAAAGTGAATCAGCCACAATTTATACGTATATCCCTTCTTTTTGGATTTCTTTTACATTGAGGTTACCACAGAACATTGAGTAGAGTGCCTGTGCAATACAGTAGGTTCTTATTAGTTATCTGTTTTATACGTGGTGGATATAGGTCAATCCCAGTTGCCTGATTCATCCCACCTCTTCTTCCCTTCCTTGGTGTCCTTGTTTATTCTCTATGTCTGTGTCTCTATTTCTGCTTTGCAAATAGGTTGATATGTATCGTTTTGTGTTAGTATATGATATTTGTTTTTCTTTCTGATTTGCTTCACCCTGTATGATAGTCTCTAGGGTCCATCCACATCTCTGCAAATTTCATTCTTTTTTATGACTGAGTAATATGCCATTGTATAAGTGTGCCACATCTTCTTTATACATTCCTTTGTTGATGGACATTAAACTTGCTTCCATGTCCTGGCCCTTGTAAATAGTGCTGCAGTATGCCAAAGAGTGCTCAAACTACCACACAATTGCACTCATCTCACACGCTAGTAAAGTAATGCTCAAAATTCTCCAAGCCAGGCTTCAGCAATATGTGAACCGTGAACTTCCTGATGTTCAAGCTGGATTTAGAAAAGGCAGAGGAACCAGAGATCAAATTGCCAACATCCACTGGATCATGGAAAAAGCAAGAGAGTTCCAGAAAAACATCTATTTCTGCTTTATTGACTATGCCAGAGCCTTTGACTGTGTAGATCACAATAAACTGTGGAAAATTCTGAAAGAGATGGGAATACCAGACCACCTGATCTGCCCCTTGAGAAATCTGTATGCAGGTCAGGAAGCAACAGTTAGAACTGGACATGGAACAACAGACTGGTTCCAAATAGGAAAAGGAGTACGTCAAGGCTGTATATTGTCACCATGTTTATTTAACTTATATGCAGAGTACATCATGAGAAATGCTGGACTGGAAGAAACACAAGCTGGAATCAAGATTGCTGGGAGAAATATCAATAACCTCAGATATGCAGATGACACCACCCTTATGGCAGAAAGTGAAGAGGAACTAAAAAGCCTCTTGATGAAAGTGAAAGTGGAGAGTGAAAAAGTTGGCTTAAAGCTCAACATTCAGAAAACGAAGATCATGGCATCTGGTCCCATCACTACATGGGAAATAGATGGAGAAACAGTGGAAACAGTGTCAGACTTTATTTTTCTGGGCTCCAAAATCACTGCAGATGGTGACTGCAGCCATGAAATTAAAAGACGCTTACTCCTTGGAAGGAAAGTTATGACCAACCTAGATAGCATCTTCAAAAGCAGAGACATCACTTTGCCAACGAAGGCTGGCCTAGTCAAGGCTATGGTCTTTCCTGTGGTCATGTATGGATGTGAGAGCTGGACTGTGAAGAAGGCTGAGCGCCGAAGAATTGATGCTTTTGAACTGTGGTGTTGGAGAAGACTCTTGAGAGTCCCTTGGACTGCAAGAAGATCCAACCAGTCCATTCTGAAGGAGATCAGCCCTGGGATTTCTTTGGAAGGAATGATGCTAAAGCTGAAACTCCAGTATTTTGGCCACCTCATGCGAAGAGTTGACTCATTGGAGAAGACTCTGATGCTGGGAGGGATTGGGGGCAGGAGGAGAAGGGGACGACAGAGGATGAGATGGCTGGATGGCATCACTGACTCGATGGATGTGAGTCTTGAGTGACCTCCAGGAGTTGGTGATGGACAGGGAGGCCTGGCGTGCTGCAGTTCATGGGGTCGCAAAGAGTCGGACACGACTGAGTGACTGATCTGATCTGATCTGATCTGAAACATTGAAATGTATGTATCTTTTTCAGTTATGTTTTTTTCTGGATATATGCCCAGGATTGGAATTGCTGGATCATATGGTAGTTCTCTGTTTAGTTTTTTAAGGAACCTCCACACTGCTTTCCATAGTGGCCGCACCAATCCACATTCCCAACAACAGTGCAGGAGGGTTCCCTTTTCTCCATACCCTCTCCAGCATTTATTGTTTACACATTTTTGATGATGGCCTAGGTATTCTTCTTTGTCATGATTTTCAAATTAAAGTTTGATAAAATGCTTGAAGTCATAGGTGGTTCAGTGATGGGTACTTTTTATAAATAAATGAAATATGAGTTTTATGACTTGGTTTATTTATTTTTTATATCCAGAGAGAGTGCTTTTAATTCTACTGTATAATATCATGGTAAATACTCTGATAAAAATGATAAACATGTTGGTAAATTTGTAATTACAAATTTGCTTGAGTATTACTTATATTTTAAAAATCCTTAAAAGTGTTAGATATGGAATTAAGGAAACATTTTACTTTCTGTAGATTAATTACCTTGTATACATTTTTCATTATCTGCCTATCCCAAGCTCAGAAGAGAAGTTACAATATTATTTATGTAACTCCACTTGATGGTCCCCATGGATTAAAAACACAATTAGCATTGTTATACTTCCTTCCATAGAGAAAATGTATGCTTTCTTAGTAAATGTAATATGCTTTTGTTCATGAAGAATGTGACTGAGTAGTGCCAGCTATGTTAGGATGCTAAAATAAAAATATTTACAGTCCAAAAATACCTTAAAATTGCTCTTACGAAAGAAAGATATTCCATTGTTTTTGGTCGATTACTTAATCATATAAAAATGCTGTGAGAAACAAACAACATAACATTTCAAGATTCAGAGATTTGATGATCATTTAAATAAAGTTTTTGCCAAGCAACTGAATACACAAAATGAATGACAGCACCGTTGTAAAGGTAAGTTAGATACCATGAAGTCAAAGCTGCTGTGAAATCCCGTTTCATATCCACTAGCATAGCAACAACAATAATAATAGAATGGAAAGTAATAACTGTTGATGAGGACATGGAGGTGGGAGCCCTCATACATTGCTGGTGGGAGTGTAAAATAGTTTAGATGCTGTTGAAAATAGATTGATAGTTATTCCAAAAGTTAAACATAGAATTAAGATACAATCCAAAAGTTCCACTCCTATGTATAGACCCAAGAGAACTGAAAACAAGTGTTCAAACAAAAACTTGTACACAGATGTTTGTAGTTGCATTATTCATAATAGCCAAAATATGGAAACAACTCACATGTCTAACAGCTGATGACTAGATAAACAAAATGTGGTATCTTCATATAGTGAGTATTACTCACCTTTAAGAAGGCGTGATGTACTGATACTTGCCGCAATATGGATGAACCTCAGTAACACTAAGTGAAAGAAGCCAGACACAGAGAGCCACATTTTATATGAAATGTCCAGAGTAGGCAAATCCATAGAGTCAGAAAGCAGATTAATGGTTACCAGGGGCTGGGAGGAGGGAAGAAGGGGGAGTAATTGTGTAATGGGTATGGAATTTCTTTTGGGAGGATGAAAATATTCTGGAATTAGATGGTGGTGATGGTTGCACAGTACTTTGAATGTACTTGAAGTCACTGAATTGTATACTTTATAATGGTCAAGTATGTGTTATATAAATTTTAGCACAGTTAAAAAAAAAAAGTATATTCAGTATGGTTATAATGATTATAATCCCTTTGTTGGTAAAGTATTACCAAAGTAGAAATTTTAAAATTAAAAGAAACTTTATTTCAACATTGTTATTTTGTGCTTATAAAACTTGCAAAACGTTAAGTTTTTGAAAATATTTATGAAGTCAAATTAACCTTCTTTTAGAGCTATCACATAAAGACATGCCTGTTTTGGGCCTCATTCACAGGAGTTTTGTGAGCTACAAAGAACCTTAGAATGGCTGTCTTATGTGGGGTATTGTGCCTCGTCCATTGTTTTTTTTTTTTACTAGCCACCTCTCTTTTCAGGCATGAATAGTGTCTCGTGACCTTCTATCCTTTACTTGCTAAAAGTTACTCTAGATCTGCTTGGTTTCCTAATATTATGAGCTTCATGCGTGCCTTTCTGACATGAAACTATTCCTGATTAGCACTGATCTAGCTCCCTTTCTTTAATTAACATACTTCTTGTTTCCTGCCACTGTGGATAAACATCTTATTTATCTTGCTTCCCCATGGTCCTGTTCACTTACACAGATCCATTTGTTTCATCATCCATGCTTCCTCTGCCTTACCAAGAAAACCTGGGTAGCAAGGACCCTAAAGTCAGGAATAAGAAAGAGGGGAGAATGAAAGCTAATAAATCGAAGGCCCTGTCTTCTTTATGAAATCTGTTAGAAATTGTAGATGTTTGCATTGTGGTTCCACATAGACCTTTGATTTCAAAAGAGCCAATGTTACTTAATATTTATTGTATGGCTTATCTAGTAAATTTTTTAAAAAATTTATTTATGGCTGTGCTGTTTCTTTGTTGCTCTGTGGGCTTTTCTCTAGTTGCAGAGTGGAGGCTTCTCATTGTAGTGGCTTCTCTTATTTTGGAGCACAAGTTCTAGGGCATGTGGGCTTCAGTGGTTGTGGCTCCTGGCCTCTAGAGCATAGACTCAATAGTTGTGGGACAGGGGCTTAGCTACTCTGCGGGTATGGGATCTTCCTGGATCAGGGATTGAACCCGTGTCTCCTGCACTGAAAGACTGATTCTTCACTACTGAGCCACCAGGAAAGCTCTTATTTAGTAAATTTATGTTTCTACTCAACATAAAACATGTGGTTGTCTGGAGAGTAGTATTTCTTTCCCAAATTATGTTCCACTGAATACTGATACCTGCAGATAACATGGGAAGCTCTGCTTTAGACAGGGGAGGAACCGTGTTCAAATATACTTAGCAAAGGTTGTTGGAGGCCCATAGCATACCTTAGTGTGGTAAGGGTTAGAGATGTAAGCAAGAAACCTGTTTAACTCAGCATTTCTAAACTTATTTGAGGCCAGCACTTTTTTTGCAGGGATAATATAGGTTCCAAATAGGAAAAGGAGTACATCAAGGCTGTATATTGTCACCCTGCTTGAAGGCAATGGCAACCCACTCCAGTACTCTTGCCTGGAAAATCCAATGGACGGAGGAGCCTGGTAGGCTGCAGTCCATGGGGTCGCTAAGAGTCAGGCACGACTGAGTGACTTCACTTGACTTTATTTAACTTCTATGCAGAGTACATAATGAGAAACGCTGGGCTGGAAGAAGCATAAGCTGGAATCAAGATTGCTGAGAGAAATATCAATAACCTCAGATATGCAGATGACACCACCCTTATGGCAGAAAGTGAAGAGGAACTAAAAAACCTCCTGATGAAAGTGAAGGAGGAAAATGAAAAAGTTGGCTTAAAGCTCAACATTCAGAAAACGAAGATCATGGCATCTGGTCCCATCACTTCATGGGAAATAGATGGGGAAACAGTGTCAGACTTTATTTTTTTGGCTCCAAAATCACTGCAGATGGTGATTGTAGCCATGAAATTAAAATACGCTTACTCCTTGGAAGGAAAGTTATGACCAGTCTGCTGCTAAGTCGCTTCAGTCGTGTCCGACTCTGTGCGACCCCACAGACAGAAGCCCACCAGGCTCCCCCGTCCCTGGGATTCTCCAGGCAAGAACACTGGAGTGGGTTGCCATTTCCTTCTCCAATGCATGAAAATGAAAAGTGAAAGTGAAGTCGCTCAGTCGTGTCCGACTCTTCACAACCCCATGGACTGCAGACTACCAGGCTCCTCTGTCCATGGGATTTTCCAGACAAGAGTACTGGAGTGGGGTGCCATTGCCTTCTACCAACCTAGATAGCATATTTAAAAGCAGAGACATTACTTTGCCAACAAAGGTCCGTCTAGTCAAGGCTATGGTTTTTCCTGTGGTCATGTATGGATGTGAGAGTTGGACTGTGAAGAAAGCTGAGCGCTGAACAATTGATGCTTTTGAACTGTGGTATTGAAAATGACTCTTGAGAGTCCCTTGGACTGCAAGGAGATCCAACCAGTCCATTCTCAAGGAGATCAGCCCTGGGATTTCTTTGGAAGGAATGATGATAAAGCTGAAATTCCAGTACTTTGGCCACCTCATGCAAAGAGTTGACTCATTGGAAAAGACTTTGATGCTGGGAGGGATTGGGGGCAGGAGGAGAGGGGGACGACAGAGGATGAGATGGCTGGATGGCATCACTGACTCAATGGGAGTGAGTCTGGGTGAACTCTGGAAGTTGGTGATGGACAGGGAGGCCTGGTGTGCTGCGATTCATGGGGTCGCAAAGAGTCGGACACGACTGAGTGACTGAACTGAATATAGCTATCAGTGTCTAACATTAAGAGCGTCAGTTGGGGAGACACTGTCTCAGAGCATTGCAAATCTGTACAACTGCAGTTAAAAAAAAAAAAAGCTACTCTTATCATCTGGTACCAAAAAATACCTGTGGATCATATGATCTGTTGAATAAACTTCAGTTCAGTTTGCTCAGTTGTGTCCGACTCTTTGTGACCCCATGGATAGCAGCATGCCAAGCTTCCCTGTCCATCACCAACTCCCGGAGTCCACCCAAACTCATGTCCATCAAATCAGTGATGCCATCCAACCATCTCATCCTCTGTCATCCCCTTCTCCTCCTGCCTTCAATCTTTCCCAGCATCAGGGTCTTTTCAAATGAGTCAGCACTTTGCATCAGGTGCCCAAAGTATTGGAGCTTCAGCTTCAGCAATCAGTCCATCCAATGAATATTCAGGACTGATTTCCTTTAGGATGGACTGGTTTGATCTCCTTGCAGTCCAGGCAACTCTCAAGAGTCTTCTCCAACACCACAGTTCAAAAGCATCCATTCTTTGGTGCTCAGCCTTCCTTATGGTCCAACTCTCACATCCATACATGACTACTGGAAAAACCATAGCTCTGACTAGACGGATATTGATTGGTGGTAAAGTAATGTGTCTGCTTTTTAATGTGCTGTCTAGGTTGGTTGTAGCTTTTCTTCAAGGAGCAAGCATCTTTTAATTTCATGTCTTCAGTCAACATCTGTAATGATTTTGGAGCCCCTCAAAATAAAGTCTGTCACTGTTTGCACTGTTTCCCCGTGGAACCAGATGCTATGATGTTAGTTTTTTGAATGTTGAGTTTTAAGACAGCTTTTTCACTCTCCTCTTTCACTTTCATCAGGAGGTTCTTTAGTTCCTCTTTTGCTGGGGTCCAGCCCCGGTGGATCCAGGGATTTCAAAGGGGAGACGGCATAGGCGATCAGGAAACAACAGCTTATTAAAATATTAACTAAAGATATAAAGAGTGGTGAAAATGAAGATAGCTCAGTGAGGAAATTCAGTGAAGACAAGCGGATGAAATAAGGATAGCTCAGTGAGAACATTTTGTGGAGAGAGGAGGCTGAATAATTCAGCCAGAAGGTAAGAGAAATAACGACATGGGGAGACCAAGCTTCGGTGAACAAGGCCCCGCACTTTATTTTTCAAAGTAGTTTTTATACCTTAAGTTATGCATAGAGGATAATGGGGGAAGGGGTGGAGTCATGCAGGGATAGCAGTCCCTGAGCCAGGCTTTCAAACCTATCATACGCAAAAGTTTAGGTGAGTTACATCATCATCTGGCCCGGAGGCCTATTAACATTTTAAGGAACTTATTTTCTCTAAAGGTGATTATTCTAAAGTCAGGCTCCACCCTCCAAAGGCATTGGAGTTGCATTTCTATAGGGCAAAGATGTGGTGGGTTATAACAAGAGAAAGAATTAACTCAAGGGTCCAAGGTTACAAACATTGAGGCTACTAATTACATTTCTATACACCAATTATATCAATCAATACACTGCCAAGGACACAGTAGGTAAGGGATATGGAGACTTAGCAGCAAACATTGGCCCAACAAGTGAAAAACCCTTCACCAATACAATTTCTAATCAATCTTCTAACTGCTCAAAGGAATCTGTGTTTAGACAGTTTAGAACATCTCATGCCTCTCACGGTTGGGAGGCTCTCAACAATCACATGTGGCCGGAAAAACCTATTCAGGCAGGCTAGAGGATTTCCAAAAGGAGTTTGTAGGCTGAAACACTGTCACACCCAGGAATTATTAACTGGAACTGTAAATTAGCTCTTTTTTCAGAGAAAGGTAGTTGGGGACAGCCCCCTGTAAAGTCAGAGGTGAGAACACAAAGCAGAAAGTAGGCAGACTCCGGCTTTTTGGGGGTAGATGCTCCTGAGGCTCGATTTCGCCCTTGCGTTATTGCTGAGCCTCCTTCCTCATGACCTTTGTCAGGGGCGGAGCGCTAATCCAAACCGGCTCCTGACACTCTTTGCTTTCTGCCATAAGTATGGTGTCATCTGCATATCTGAGGCTATTGATATTTCTCCCAGCAATCTTAATTCCAGCTTGTGCTTCATCCAGCCCCGCATTTTGCATGATGTACTCCACATATAAGTTAAATAAGTAGGGTGACCTTATACAGCCTTGATGTACTCCTTTCCCAATTTGGAACCAGTCTGTTGTTACATGTCTAGTTTTAACTGTTGCTTCTTGACCTGCATAAAGATTTCTCAGGTGGCAGGTAAGGTGGTCTGGTGTTCCTATCTCTTTAAAAATTTTCCACAATTGTTTGTAATCCACACAGTCACATAGTCAAAAGCTTTGGCATAGTCAATAGAACAGAAGTAGATTTTTTTCTGAAATTCTCTTGCGTTTTCAGTGATCCATTGGATGTTGGCAATTTGATCTTTTGTTCCTCTGCCTTTTCTCAATCCAGCTTGAACATCTGGAAGTTCTCGGTTCATGTACTGTTGAAGCCTGGCTTGAAGAATTTTGAGCATTACTTTGCCAGCATGTGAGATGAGTGCAATTGTGCAGTAATTTGAACATTCATTGGCATTGCCTTTCTTTGGGATTGAAATGAAAACTGACCTTTTCCTTGGTGTTGGTCTTGATCATTGCCTCCTGTACAGTGTCATGAACCTCTGTCCATAGTTCTTCAGGTGCTCTATCTATCAGATCAGATTCCTTGAATCTGTTTGTCACTTCCACTGTATAAATGTAAGAGATTTGATTTAGATCATACCTGAATGGTATTGTGGTTTTCCCTACTTCCTTCAATTTAAGTCTGAATTTGGCAATAAGGTAGGAGTGCATGATCTGAACCACAGCCACCTCCCTGTCTTGTTTTTGCTGACTGTACAGAGCTTCTCCATCTTCAGCTGCAAAGAATATCATCAGTCTGATTTCAGTATTGACCATCTAGTGATGTCCATGTGTAGTGTGGTCTCTTGTGTTGTTGAAAGAGGGTGTTTGCTATGACCCGTGCGTTCTCTTGGCAAAACTCTGTTAGCCTTTGCCCTGCTTCATTTTGTACTCCAAGGCCAAACTTTAATAAACTTACTGTATATATATTTAGTTAGCCTATAAATTCTCCATCAAGATAAATCTTGTTTTTTTTTTTTTTCCTTTTACTTAAAAGCATCAGGTGGTTGTCTTTCAGTGATTTTCTTGCTTCTTCTTAATCATACCGAAATATTTTCTTGAGGGAGTGGATAAAGCACTAGGACTTTCTCAGTTTTAATTGGTGAGTAAATTTGCTTACTTACCTCTGTTAAAGCTGTAGTACATACAAGTCTATTTGTGAAAGCTGTAGATCATAAAAGTCTGTTTACTGAACTGGGTATAAAATGTAAGACTTGTGTAATTCAAATGCTCTTTTGAAATCCAAATCATGTTTTCATTTACTTAGCATTTTTGTCAAGACAAGCCCTTCTTTTAAAAAGTAATTAGCCTTGTGTGTAGAAGGTATAATTAATAAATAGGCATATTTCATTACTTCATTAATCCTTCCCTATAGCACATAGCTGGCATTCAGTGTTTATCTATTAGCATATAAATATGTAGATACTAACATTACATATCATAATATATCCCTAAGACACCTATAATAGGTATCATTTTTTTCTCTTTTCATTAAGTTTAATTGGTGTAGGATTTTGGCTTTAAAAAGTTTTAGCTTTTTCATGTACTTGATTTTCTTTTCTCTGTAAAATGCCTTGCATTTCTTACATTGTCTTTTTTGCTTTTGAGAACTTTACAGTTTATAGTGGCCACCTCTAACAGTCATAAATTATTTTTAAACTCTTATTATAGACAGGATAAGATTAGATCAGTTGTGGCTTGCCCTTTTTTTTTTTTCCTTTTGTTTTTTGGATGCAGAACTTAAGTCTAATGGGAAGTGAAGTCTGTAACATTGTGGACTAAATTCCTCTTGTGTGTTTTTAAGTCTAATGGGAAGTGAAGTCTGTAGCATTGTGGACTAAATTCCTCTTGTGTGTTTTAGGAGTGTGTTATATTTCTATTTAGACCTGCTCTGTCTTTTGACTGGTGACTCAGGACACTATTAGAGTTGTTTCTATGTGGTTGGCTCCTCATCCCATATACAAGTCAGCTGGGTCTAGCAGTCATAGAACATGGTGGTTCGAAAGCTTCTTCCACATGAGCTAAAATGACTCCCAGGTGAGCTATTGAAGAGCCAGAACAGATCATCCTTCACAAGACAGTTTTGGCACTGAGATGAAGCATGAAGTGAAGGCTTATATAACAAAGCTGTTTTTGTTTGAGTTGGCTTGAAGACTAATTTTGTTTGTTTAGAAATTAAAGTCCTTGTATTGTTTTTGCTTTTTCTAGTCACAAGCAAGCTTTCTTCTTAGGTGGTGTCTAGTATGTACTTTGCATTGTTAAGTATGATCTACTAGTTGTATGTCATGGGCTTTCAAGGTGGTTCAGTGGTAAAGAATCAGCCTGTCAGATAGGAGATGCAGAAGATGCTGGTTCAATCCCTGGGTCGGGAAGATCCCCTGGAGAAGGAAATGGCAACTCACTCTAGTGGGAAATCCCATGGTCAGAGGAGCCTGGTGGCCTACAGTCCATGGGGTCACATAGTCCATGGGGACACAACTTAGCGACTGAACTATCAATTTCATATTGCAAGGTAGTGATTCAACTTTTACACTCTTACCACTTTTCTGTTGAAAGAATCCAAATGGTAGCATTCAGAACAGTTTATTTTACCCTTGGAAAATTAAAAAAGGGTCTCACTCCTAAGGGTCATCATACTGAAGAGCTTTGGTACAAAACAGTAAAACCAAGAGCAGTTAGGGTGCACATCACCCTCCAGCTGTCAGCCAGCATGTTCAAGGGAACATGCTGGTCAGGGTTGGTCAGACAGCCTGCCCCTCCATGTAAACCTAGTAACATGTTCAGGTTGGGAGATAGGGCTAGAGACAAGAATAGGAACAGTGACGTCAGTAGGTAAATCTCGATCTGCTAGCCTAGGGGAAGCTGCAGAAGGAGGGAGCTGACACTCAAGACCCATCCATGTGCCGCAGCTGTAGGATCAGCGCAGAAGTCACCGTGGAGGGTGGTCCTCAAGAGTAAGTGGGTGTACAGGGGCTTCCTACCCCAACCAGCTTCATGTTAAGAGATGGAATAATGATCTTCTTGATCTAGAACAGTCTAGACCAGCACTGTCAAGTGGAGCTCTTTGCAGTAAGGAAATGTTAAGTATCTGTGCTGTCCAATATGGTAGCCACTAGTTGTAGGACTTTTGAGCACTTGAACTGTAGTTAGGAACTGAATAAGTCCTAAAAGCCTTAAAAAGAGCTTTTCTCTTTTGGTTCTTTTTGTCTTACAGTATTAATTAGACAAGTGTACAAAACTATTTATCATAGCATTATTTATAATATTAAAAAGTTTATATTGGAGTAACACAAATGTACAATTTAAAGTAGTCTATTTGATAACCAGATGGTGGACAACTGTGTAGCTATTAATAATGCTGATATAGATAGACATTTATTGACAGAAAAGTTGTTTCTAATATGTTAGGTGGAAAAAAGTTGGTTACAAAACTGTGGTTAGTGTGTACCTATATTTTGGTGTACATATTTGAAAATATTATGTGTATATGTTACATACACGTGTACATAGGATCTGGAACCTAGGCATCAAAAGGTTTATCTTAATACTTATTCTGCCATTTATTACCTTTGTGACTTTGTATGAGTTGCCTAACCTCTGAGCCTCCTTAGGGTTTTTATATAATATTTATTTGGCTGCACCAGGTCTTAGTTGTGGCACATGGGATCTTTGATCTTCCTTGTGGCCTGTGGACTCTTCACTGTGGCCTGTGAATTCACTCTTGTGACACGTGGGATCTAGTTCCCTGACCAGGGATCGAACCTGGGCCCCTTGCTTTGGGAGTGTGGAGTCTTAGCCACTGGACCACCAGAGAAGTCCCAGGCCTCCTTCATTTTTCTACTATGAAAGAGAGAGAGAAACAGTACCTATCTCATTGGATTCGCTTAAAGATTAAATGAAATAATGTGGCTGAATTACTTAGCTTGGTTCCTGTATAATTCTGTGATAAGGTCATAATAAATGGCAGCTTTTTCATGGTCATAGATTGCTATTATCATCTCATGTGTATATGCATGGAGAAGGCAATGGCAACCCACTCCAGTGTTCTTGCCTGGAGAATCCCAGGGACAGGGGAGCCTGGTGGGCTGCCGTCTATGGGATCGCACAGAGTCAGACACGACTGAAGCAATGTAGCAGCAGCAGCAGCAGCATAGGAGAAAGTTTAGGAGGTACATATCACAGTATTACCAAGTTGTCTTTGGTGGGATTACAGGTGATTTGTATTTTCTTCTTCGTGCTTTTCTGTATCTTTTGATTCAGATCTTGAAATTGAGTGTATATTACCTTTACAATTAAAAAATGTTTCAAACTTTCTATGTCATTAACATAAGACATACCAGTTAAGCAAAAATGACTTATGGTATGTGACTGAAAGATTTATGAGTTATAGATTTCGTCACTCTTTTTAGAACTGTAACAACCATTTTCGGGGCTATAGAAAATCTATAAAATTATGGCCAATGGAAATATAGTAAATTTTGGAAATTGAAACACATTCCTGTATGTAGGATTATAGTTTTAATCACATTTAAATCTGGGAAGAAACATAGTATATACTGAGTTATGTTTTAGTCTGCATCCTTCATAATAAAGCAAAAAATGTACATTTATTTCTATTTGGAAATGTTTCTGTTTTGTAATTGCTTATTTCTAGGGCCCAAATTCAGTAGCTCTAATGGTGGATTGTTGGCAAAACAATAGATATCTAGTTAGGGTGTTGCTTTGGTGGATAATCTTGAATTTTGTATTTAAAAATTTTTGGCAAGTAGTCTTTTATACTTCACTTTGCTTAGAGTTCATGTTATATGTCAAATTCTGTCCTAGGCTCTGGGGAATAAGATGAATGAAAAAGGAGGATTCCAGCCCAGAAAAGTGTCTTATCAGATTCTGTAAAACAGTGAGATGGTATAAGTGGTATGATAGAGATAAGTAAGAATAGTATGGTAGGTCAAAAACCAAAGTCTGCATACTCAATAAAACAAAGCGGAAAGATGAGTTTATTGTGAGGCTTCACCTTGTAAACTGGGAAACTCAAGGCTATGGGAGCAATGAGTTCTGAGTTGCCTGTAGACTAAGGAATTTTTATGGGATAAATGTGGAAGTTTTTGGCTTTTTCAGTTGATTCGTTGCCTGGTGGTTTTCTTTTTGACTTTGGATGGTTGTCTGAGTCATGTGAACAAGAAAGTCCAGGAATGGCATGAAAGACTTGGTACAGACTTGGCACAGACTTGGCACTTGGGAATTGGCTGGTGTCCTCCATTGATTTCTGATAGGAGCTATAAATTCCTGTAAGTCAGGTTGCCTTTTTACTTACAGTTGATCAACTTGGGTTGATCAACTTCACTTTCTTTCTTTATAAGAAACTGTTTTGTTTTGGTTCTATAGGTACTAATGAAGAGTGCTCAGTTGTATGTTGAGAGAGGGTGGGTGGTGGGCAGAGAAAGATAAAAAGGGGCTATCAGGAAAAGGCTTCAGAAAGGACACGATACTTGAGCTATTAATAAATCTTGAAGCTGGATATATGAGCATTTACAGATTGGTGGATTACTTTCTGGAGTGAAGATATGAGGCAGCGTGGTGCATCAGGTAGCTTAGGGGTGGTTTGGTGTGGCCTGAGGTAGAATGTAAGCGAGAGGCCAGCCAGTGAGAAAGCAGGAGAATCAGGACTATCCAGGAGTGTCAGTGCTGATATTTTCAGGAATATTTTTAGGATAAGAGAAACTGCTGACAAAGTAGCATTGTTTTCTTTGATCAGATCTTTTTTTAAAAAAGTACTCACATTTAACAGATTGTGTAGATTTAGAACTGAGGTGTTCTGAACCATGGGAGTTCATGTGAGATCACATTTTTTTTTTTATGTGAATGGATCTTACCATATCAGTACATTGACAACTGAAACATTGACAAGTTAGTAGTTCCTGACTTGAGAATACCCTTCCTGAAGTATCTTTCAGCTCCTTCTTCTTTCTTCCCTATTGTCTTGGTTCTTCCCCCTTCTCACCATCTCAGCCTTACCAACCAATGACTTTCACAAGGTCTTGTTGCCACTGTTACAGGGACACCTTTAAAGAATTTGTGGGTTTACAAGTTAAGGAAGGGAAAGAAGTTAGAAAAAGATACCGGGGTTTAATAGTTGATTCTGCTATACTAACTTGCTCTTAAGGAGGCCATTCTGTTCTGTATCATAATCCTATGTTGCTTGATTTGTTTTTTTCCTACTCTTTTTAAAATATCAAATCTTCAACCAATTAGATACTCATTTGGGCTAATGTTAGAAAATAATTCTGGAAAGGGTCGTAAGTGAACATCTGAGCATTCCTTCCCTATGAATTTTTCTGTCTCCATATTTAAAAAATATTGACGTTTTACCTATTGTAACAGAGCAAAACATATAAAACCACCTCTCTGAGCCATTCGTGCCCCTCTATTCATAGCCAAGTGGTTTTTCCTCACCATGGACTATCAAGGGCAGCCTGGCTTTTATTGTTATCTGGCATTGTTCCTACCTTTCACCTTGGTTCAAAAAGTACGGATTGCCACCACATTTGGCCTTGTTCTTCTCCTTGCAGTAAATAACATAAGACAAGCATGATATCTCTGCTCATGGAATTTATAGTTTCAGTGGAGAAAACTGTTCCTTTTAAGCTTCCTGAATACCTCTGATAGAGGTTGACAAATCAATAGACAATTTCTCTCAACAGTTGAAATCATGATCTCTTTTCCCTTCTGAGAGAAAGGAAATTCTTCTTGGGTTTTATAACTACATATTCTCTCCTGGGAGAAGGCAGGTTCTACTTCTTGAGCACATATTTTGAGTCTTTGTGTGATCCTCTTTCCCTTAAATATCTCTTTTGCAGTTCCTTAATTTTTTTTCTTTTTTTTCTCTCCTCAGAATAGCTCTCTGCTAATCAACCTTCTCATCTTTTCACGAAAACATTTCGTAGCAGTTTCGTCTCTCTGCTGATAATGCCCAGTTTTTTTTTTTTTGTTTGTTTGTTTTTTTGCTTCCAACTGAGCATTCTCTTCACTTCCAGATTCATATCCAAGACCACCATCAATATGCCCTATGGACATCTCAGATTCATTAGGTTTGATTGTAAAGTCAACTTTTTTTCTCACCTCAAAGCTCTTAATGCTTTTTCTTAAATTTGTGCTATTTACCTATTCGGTTGCTTGTAGCATCATGGATCATTTGCCTTCAGCTTATCAGTTCCTAAATCCTACTGATCATCTGTCCTGCCTCCTTTCTATCCATCGCCTCCTTTCTATCCTTATTGCTGTTACTAATGTCAGGTACTGTCCTCCATCGTTCTCTCTTTTAGACCTGTTGGCCTCATCACTTCCAGCGTCAGCCTTGGCCATGCTGCCACACTTCTGGGGCATAGGTCAATTACCTAAATTTATTCAGTCATGGAACCTATGCCCGGGACAACTTTTGACTTGTAGATTATATGAGAACTAAAAATATATCTAAAAGGAATTACTGATATTGACTATATGGAATGACCATACCTTTATCAAGTAATATAAGTATATATCTACATACAATGTATCTATATATAATGTTAATCTGAAAAAATAAGGGTATGTATAAAAATATAAGTAATACAAGAGATCATTCGTTAAATTCCAAGTGAGTGGTACATATAACTGCCATAGGAATTTGGAAGAGCCTGAGATTTTTAATAATAAAGTCCTCAATGAATGGGAAGGAACAAAGGAAGTAGAAAGCTGGCAAGGGTAGTGGAGGATGGGGGATGGATAAAAGGGAGAAAAAGGTAATGGAAGGTAAGTAGTAAATTGAAGTTAGTAAAATTAAAAAGCAAGCTTTCTGTGGATGCTCTGGCTGCACAAAATACCTGATGTGGTTGCCATGTTAGTGAAAACAGCCTTTTTTTTAAATTTAATTTTTATTTTATATTGAAGTAGAGTTGATTTACGGTTTGTGTTAGTTTCAAGTGTATAGCAAAGTGATTCAGTTATACATATACGTGTATCCATTCTTTTTCAGATTCTTTTCCCATTTAGGTTATTACAGAATATTGAGTAGAGTTCCCTGTGCTATACAGTAGGTTCTTATTGACTGTCTGTTTTGTTTATAGTAGTGTGTGTGTGTTAATCCCAGACTCCTAGTTTATCTTCCCCTGTACCTTTCCCCTTTAGTAACCATAAGTGAAAACACCGTCTTTTGATTTCATTCCCCTGCAGTCCTTTAATTTTACTTAATTTAGGTACTGGACTATGTTCCGAGTCCTAGCTAGTCATTTTGTAGTTATCTGCCCTTATCAAACAGGCGATTGGGCAATAGATTGCAACCAGAACAAACACATCCTTTGACACCAAAAAACACACAAAATACATGCCCTCATGATTATTGTACATGTTGTTCTTGTATCTCAGCTATTTGATCTTTTGTCATCATTGTAAAATTCTGAGATAGCCTAGCATTTTTAAAAGTCTGTTATTTAACTTTGTATCTACTTTTGTGAAATGTTTATTCAAATTCTGTACCCACTGTTGAAGGGTTTTTCTTTTTTTCTTAATGATTTTTCATAAGCTCTTTAAATCAAGCAAATTAGTCCCCTGATGGCTTTCAATTTGGTGATATTTTCCAAGTTGGTTGTTAGCCTTTGTTTAGAATATATTTTCTGTACAAGATAGTTTTATAGTCAGATTAATCCACCTTTTCCCTGTGGATTTTATTTAAAAGGAGCTTTGCCTAAAGTTTAGGATGTTTAGGTTTATTGAAGAGTGTGATCAGAACTTATGTTGGAGAAGAACATTTCAAAGAGGACAGTCGAGTAGTTTTGACATTTATATGTTCATTGTAAGCGGCCTTGAATAGACATTAAATTTCAAAGCTCCAAAATCATTCCAAGAAAGCTGACTTTAAGATTAATTTATCCTTTTTGCATATGTGCTCTGCTAAACACAAAATTATAGGAAATGATAATATTGTGAACTATTTTAACTATTATAGTGATTTCTAGTTTTTTCCTAATCATTGTTTAACATATTTTCATAAAAACCACATATGTCAGTCACATTTTGGCTCTTTTAAAAAATTAAAGTTACACTCAAAAGAAATATAATTTATTGATTAAATCAAATAGACCTTTAATATAAAAGAAATAATTTATTTCATTGTGGAAACTCGTCCCCCTCAGTGTTGCCTCATCATACATATAAAGATTTCTTAGCAGAGTAGGAAGGAAGTAGTCTTTCCATTTAATGGAAACAATGTAGGGGACATTTCCTGAGTTATATTTTGCTCAGATCGTTTAGTAGCTTCCCTTATTACTGTTGTGAAAATTCCTGTGAGATCTTCAGGAACTATAAATGGTTAATTTATTTGAGCCTTGACTTCACTGTTTTTATCTTCTCTAAAAGCACAGTGATATGAAATATGTTGAATTATTGGTACTGGTAATTTAGCCATTAATACTTAATCAAACCCATACCTATAAATTGCAATAATACGTTTTCTTGAAAGATCTGGGGTAGGTTGTCTGACCATTAATAATGCCTATCAGTGTGAGAAGTGGAATATCTAACGTGCGTTATTGGATAAGTTCCTTCAGAAAACAAAAGTCCTTCCTTCTCCCTACACATCCTCAGTCAGTACCATCTAGGACCTGGGGGTGGGAGGGGGAGAGATGAATGGCAGGGCTACTTGGTTGCCTGGTTTTACTAAAGAAAATGGAAACTGTACATTTTTAGAAATGTAAGTTATAAGAATATGAGTTAGAGGTAATACCAGGTAACTTGAGAGTACACTGAGCTAAACATAAGGTTTATCTAGGATAAAACTTGATAAAACTACTACTACTTTATTTTGCTGAATTAATTAATTACCAATTTCAAGTTATTTTTTAGGCTTATGAAATTTCTTGAACATTCTTACCTAATTTTGTTTGAAAGTTTCTTGTTGATAAAAAAAATTATGGCATTTTTGAAAACAATATTCTCTCAATGTAGAATAAATATCATGTAACCGTCACGTTGGAAATCACTTCTTGTACTATTGCTTTCATTTTCTTATTCAGCAGAACTTGTTGAGTGCCTACTTTGTGCCCAGGTCCTGTGTTGGAAGTGGCTTAATAAATATTCATCTGAAAAGAAGAGAACTGAGCTCTGTTATAGATCATAGAAGTCTGCCATGGCAGATTTAGAATATAGAGGGATTTCATTTGACACTTGCTCCTAGAAGATGAATAGTAGAGGAGTTCTTCGATTCAGTGTATTCATGGCATGATGAGAATGTCTGTTAGTACACTCTTCTTGCTGGTTAAATCTCTGTCATTCTCAGTTCTCTCTTTCCAACAAGCATACTTCATTAGGAGTACCTTCTCTGATTTTCCAGACTAAGTCATGTCTGCCTATATGCCTATTCTGTATTTTTCTTAATAGCCTCATCATGATTATAGTTTTAAAATTTGATTACTCTCTTAATCTGCTTGTCTCTGTTAAGCCATTAACAGAGGCTTAACAGAGGCTCCCTGTGCCTGAAATTTACTGGGCACTTAAATATTTATTAATGAACTGGGACTTTTAAAAGTCATTGCTACCTGCTGGGTATTTTCCAACATGTTTTTGCTTCATCTCCACGCCCCAGGGCAAGGTTTTATGGGAGATGATAGGTAATGGGCAGAATTCTGTGCAGTGGAGACCTTGGGAACCCACTCGTGATTGTGTAGGGAGTATTCTGAAGGTGAAGCCCCCAGTCTATGTCAGTTATGACACCCACTTTATTAGGGCTGAGTTCATTGCTCCTAACCTGGGTCTTTAACCTGCTTCATCTTTGGTTAAAATCTTTACAATCTAGTTTTATCTTGAATTTCAGGTTCTCCCCTGTCAATAAATTATTTATAAGAAAAATAGATTTAGCCTTTGGCATGCAGGCTTGCATGCTATGTCGCTTCAGTTCTGTCCGACTCTTTGCGACCCTCTGGACTGCACCCCACCCAGTTCCTCAATCCATAGGATTCTCTAGGTAAGAATACTGGAGTGGGTTGCCATTTCCTACTCCAGCCTTTGCTCTAGATAGTCTTAAATGTTTTATTTGCAGGTTTAACCTTTGGAGCCATTTAAGACTTTAGGTTGGGAGAGTTAACATTATTAGACTTGTTATTTTAGTAAGATATTTTGCTTTCAGTGCCTGGCATGTAGTAGGTGATACGCATGTCAGTGCATGAGGAGATAGGTGACAGGTCCTCACTCAGTTAATTCAGCATTTGTTGAATACCTACCCTGTGTCTGGCTTGTTGACAGGGGAAATGTAGAGATGGAAGATAGTTCCTACGTACTAGAACCATACCAGTTCGATCAAACTAGTCAATCGTAAAGGAAATCAACCCTGAATATTCATTGGAAGGACTAATGCTGAAGCTCCACTACTTTGGCCACTTGATGCAAAGAGCTGACCCATTTGAAAAGACCCTGATGCTGGGAAAGATAGAAGGCAGAAGGAGAAGGGGACAGCAGAGGATGAGATGGTTGGATGGCATCACCAACTCAGTGGACATGAGTTTGATCAAGTTCTGGGAGATGGTAAAAGACAGGGAAGCCTGGCGTGCTGCAGTCCATAGGGTTGCAAAGATTCAGACACAACTGAGCAATTGAACAACAGCATAGAACAGTGTAGTCTGTTGGGGAGGGTGCGGGGCTCAATAATTAAACTGTGTCCTAATTTAATTAATGTCATGTTCAGAGAAATACAGTATGGAAGGAACACAGGAGAGGTAACCACTGAAACTAGGAGGTTCAGGGAAGGCTTTTTAGAGGTAGTGATAAACCAGTTCTTTCTAAAATGCAAGTAGGGGTTAATCAGGCAAAGAGGATAGGAAAAATCTGTCCAGGCAGAGACAAGAGCACATGTGTAAATACAAGTTAAGGGTTTATTTAGATTATCAAGGTGGGAATTCCTGAGTGATATTTAAAAGATGTCATATACAGCACTTGAACACTGATTGGTTTTAAGGTTTTGCTTGCCTTGGTGACCGGGACATACTGATGTAATTCTGAGAACAGTGGACCCACCAAGAGGTAGAGGTGAGCGAGTGATGTTCAGTTTTGGATCTGTGGTTTTTGAGGCACAGTGGGATTTCCATATGGATTTATGAATGCACAGTTGGAAACTAGTGTGAGTTTAAGGGTGAGATGAAGGGTAAAGATTGAGATTTGGGATTCTCCATAGGAGTCGTGGCTAAACCTCAGACACATGGGTAAGATATCAAAAGAGACTGCAGAATAGAAGAGAAGAAAAAGAAGAGGACTAGAGACAGAGGAGAATAAGAAAATTCTTTTTTCCTTTTTAAGGCAGGATCTAAATAAGGAGTTTTAAGTTAGTTTATTTTTTCTCCTCATTATATTTCAAGGAGAAAAAAAGGATAAATGAGGAAATACACATTTGTTCACATTTATTGAAACCCTAAGACATTAAAAATATGCCTAAAGTCAAAGATAAATTTAGTTTTGATAATTGTGAAGGTAAGGGAACATTTTCGGCAAGGATCATTGAAGCAGGAAAAGATTTTTAGATAACCCCTCAGTGAAACAGAATGCTCCTGAGAATTCCAGATAATTGAGATTTTACTTTATAAACTCTTTATTTTGAATTGCATCTGTTTTTTAAAATATTTTAAGTTCATATATTCAGAATGCTATTGATTTATAAGAAGTGTATTCCATTTTCTCATGGAATACATTGCATGAAAGGTTAAACACTCACACTTTTAAAAGAACATATATGTGATCATAGTCACGGAATGTAAACTTCTTATTTATAAGAAGTTATACAGCTTATACAGCTCTCACTTGGTTTCAGGTCTCTTTCTCAAACCAAGTACTTAAAGTCAGAGAAAAGGAAGCTAGATCGTTGCAAGGTGTAAAGTGAAATGACCTTGTAACTATACTGTTACTGTAGAATCTACTGGAGTCTCAGGCACTTTGGGAAGGAGATGCAATGGCAGGAGGTGGTGTGATGGCATCTGCGTCGCAGCATCTCTCTTGCAAACAAGTATCTCTGACTGCCTGAAGTGCTTAGCCTTTCTCACTTACTTACAATAATAACAACTATTGCTTATCATGAACTTGTTGCATGCCATGCATGGTACATGTATCATCTCATTCAGTCCTCATAATATCCTTGCCAGGAGTGGTTGGTGTAAGAGTAACAACTGTAATTTGCCAAGTATGTAATATTTTCCAAGCATTGTGTTATTTAGTTAATGTACATTCATTTAATCCTTACAGAAACTATATGTTTGTCAGTAGATATTTTTATTCCTCCATGAGGCTCAGAGAGGTTGAGCAACTTACTTTATGTCTTACAGCTATGGTCAGGGCTCAAACTCAGGTCTCTGAATTCTAAAATCTGAACTCTTTGCATTATACCTGCTGTCTCACTATTAACTTTTGTTGGGTGGTGATGGGGATCACTGACCTCCTAGAAGCTTATGACAAGTACCTAAGCAGTGTCAATAGAATAAAAGAAAGCAAAAAATTTAGGGCCACCTTGAACCAGGGCTGATGTCCTGTTTTCTAGACCCCTCTTCAGAGTGTGAGTGCCACCTGCTGGAAGGTTTTAATGTTTCTGTGTGCTTGTGGAGTCCTGAGAAGGTTGCCACAGGTGTAAAAGTGTCAGATTTCAAAATGCTAATTCTTAAATTTCAGTTTAGGAATGCTAGGGCATGTTGAAGTTAGGTGAATCTCCTATTTGCCATAAGGTTTGTTTCTTCTTTTATCTTCTTTTTTTTTTTTTTTTTTGCAGAGAGGGAAGGGTTACACACTTTAAAAAAAGATACACTCAATGAATGCTTTCTAAAATAAAGTTTTCTAAAAATAAAGATCAATGGTCAAATGAATCATACTGTTACTTATAACAGATCAAATAAGAATAAAAAATTGGAGTTACTTTGAGATAAGTGAGTTATTGAAGTCTAAGAGGACCCTTTCCATTTAGATACCCTGAAAAAGGAATCTGGAAGCCCTGGGGGCATCAGAGACTTAGAGAAAAGAAAGTACAGATGAAAGAGGAAGAAAGATGTGTGGATAAAAATACAAATGGATTCTGTAATTGTTAGTCTAGCACAAGGCTCCCCAAATGGAGTCAGAATTCTAAATAGTGCTTTAGAGAAAAAAGTTTAGGATTATAGCGTTAGATTGTTTAGGACAGTGAAAAGTAGACACTTTTTATAGTCACTTAGATGCCCTCATGGAAGGGGGATCAGATAAAGTCTTGGCATGCCCACTGCACGTTCTTCATTAATGCTCCTTTGGGATCATGTTAGTGCTCTGTAAGTGTCTGGCACAGGAGATGTTATGACTTAGTGTGGGACTTTCACAGGAAAATCATGCCATACTAAACTGCTCTTTATGTGATTAAAGCATATTTATAGTTGTATGATGTCATGTTGAACAAATATCTGTGTGACAAGAGATTAAAGTTCGTTGGTAAAATCTGATATTGCCAAGAATTTGGGGAAGTACAAGTACAAGCATCTCCTTTCTTTTATTCCTTCTCAGATCAACTGTATAAGAAGCTTAGCTTGCATGATAGTATCTTGTCTTAGCAGGTAGAATTCTGGAAAGAAGGAGCTGTTAGTGTGTGTGTGTATGCATGTGTGTAAAATATAAAGGTAATGCTCATTATAGAAAACTTGTAAAGGAGAAAAATAGGAAGAAAGGAAAAAATCACACATTATTCACTATCCAGAGATAATTATATTAATGTTGTGGTATATTTCCTCTTTTATAAATGTATTTTATATTTTGCATATTTTATTTTTTTAATAGAAAAGCATACACATTTTATTTGATGTTAAGCTTTGTGTGACACAGGGGCCTTCCTAGAAGTGAAAATGCCAAGAAATGGGTAGGCCTGAGATGTGATAGCTAGCTATGTCACTTCAGTCGTGTCCGACTCTGTGTGACCCCATAGACGGCAGCCCACCAGGCTCCCCTGTCCCTGGGATTCTCCAGGCAAGAACGCTGGAGTGGGTTGCCATTTCCTTCTCCAATGCATGAAAGTGAAAATGAAAGTGAAGTCGCTCAGTCGTGTCTGACTCTTTGCGACCCCATGGACTGCAGCCCTCCAGGCTCCTCCATCCATGGGATTCTCCAGGCAAGAGTACTGGAGTGGAGTGCCATTGCCTTCTCCGTGAGATGTGATAGGCCATTTTTAACAAAGAGCAATTAATTGTAGGGACGTGACAAGACAAAGGAAAGGGTTTAAGACTTTGAGGGACTGCACAGTGTTGGAAGGTGAATATGTAGGGGAAACCAGTGGAAGATAAGGGCTGTCGTAGCATAGTTTGTCTGTGCTGGTCCAATGCAGTGCCGAATTTCTGTCTTTTTCATGGTCGTAAAACTTTCCTGGGAGAGGGGATTTATGGCAGTCCTCAGTTCTTATTGTCTACTTTTAGTCAGATAAGGGAACCTCCAGGAAGGCTTCTTTCTCCATCTATTGAACCACAGATGCTTTCACTGCAGACTCATTCTTATGCCAAAGTGTCACATTTTGGGCTGGTATGTTCTAATTCCCTTCACCTTCCCCCCGAATAAAAGATGAAATTTAGATCTGATGAAGGCAAAGAAATGGTGGGAAATTTTGTTCCAGCTTGCCTGGTTGGGGGTGAAGGGGAATTACTGTTTCCTTTCTTAAATTTTTTTTTTAATGGAAGTATATTTGACCTACAACACTATCTTTGTTCCAGGTGCACACCATGGTAATTTGATATTTCTGTACATTGCAAAATGATCACGCCATAGCCTTTTTATATCACATCGCATAAGTCCTGTTTCATGTATTTTAAAACTCTTGACATATATATTTGAGACTGTGATATATGGATATACCATAATTTACTTATCAATTTTTTTAGTATTGGCCATTTGTGTTGTTTACTGTTTTTGTTTATTTGTTCCTTCAGTAGATAGAGAATGCACTTGTGGCATTTGTAGCATATTTATTTTTTGCTAGCCTTGGAAGTAATCACTGATTTGATCAACCTGTTTCAATTTCTCAAGTGTCTCCCTTTGTTCCCTGTTCCTTTGTATCATTTTCTTCAGGATTTTGTAGCATTTATTGCATTCACAGCCCTTTTAAGGAATACCCTCATAGTACCCCTTTGCTTTTCCAGTTCTATACCAGGTTAAATATCTCACCCTGAGCCATTAAGAGCTGTTTCTGTTCTTTACATCAAGCCAGCGCCCTTATACTTTTGCTAAGAGTGGGTGCTAGTTGAGAGAACAATTCCTTTTTAAGCCTAAAGTAAATGTAGCTTGTGGAGTTTGAGTCCCTAGAAGAACTATGTTAGACATAGTCTAGTCAACTTATTAAAAAGACAAAATCATTCAAAATGCCTTTTGAAAAGATAGCAACATTTTATAATATTCCAAGCTACTTACTGCTTAATTTTTGTAAGAATGAGGTAAATTCAGTAGATTTAATTCTTTTGACAAATATTTATTGAGTACTTACTATGTACTCATGACCATATTAAGCCCTAGGAATATAAAACCAGCAGAAACTTTGCCTTCTTGGAGCTTGTATGTTAATGCAGAGAGACACACAATAAATAATATAAAATAAATAAACTATACCTAGGTCCCCTATTCCTTAAATGAAGCCTTGGGAACAGATGTATTTTCAATAATTTTTTTTTAATTTTAGAAAGATAATATGGTGTGTGTGTGTGTGTGTGTGTGTGTGTGTATATAATATATTACCTAATACCCAGGGGGAATTCTGATGTACCAATCAAATCTAGTAATTTCTCTTTCATATTAAAAGTATGAGCATTTGCACTCAGTTGGATAAATGAAGACTATAGCAGCTTCATGTTATTGCTAATGAGCTACTTCTGTAAAATGAGTATTAAAGGATAGTTTTCAAAACAGATAAAATTATGACTGTGATATAAAATGAGCACATTTTAAAGATTTTATTTAACTTTATTAAATGAAGGAACCTAGTAGATATTATAACCTGTTCAAAGAAGAATCTATGGGCTTCCCAGGTAGTGCTGGTGGTAAAGAAGCTGCCTGCCAATGCAGGAGACATAAGAAATGTGGGTTCAATCCCTGGGTTTGGAAGATCCCCTGGAGGAGGAAATGGCAACCCACTCCAGTATTCTTGCCTGGAGAATCCTGTGGAGAGGAACCTGGCAGGTTTTAGTCCATAGGATCACAAAGCCTCGGACATAACTGAAGTGACTGAGCATGCAAAGAAGAGTCTATAGGACAGACAGATCTGTAGATAAGGAATATTAAAATGCTGTCCAATTTAAGGTAACTTTAGTATCTTCCACAATGGGAGAGTGAATGTGGATAAGCAAGAATTATTCTGTATTATCATCAGTTATCTATAATGTAGAGTTGTACAATAGGTTCCATAGCATCAGAATCAGATAACCTGAAAGAATGTGCCTCTGACAATGCATTTTTTCCATTGAAGTGTAAAAATTTTTTTCCTACCCGAGTTACTAGAAAACTTTTGGTTTTCTAAGCTCTCTAGAATTATACCTAAGGGATATAGAGCTATATGCTATGTTCAATAGTGATAATACTTTGCAGAAAAATAAAGAAACAGAGGGGTGGTTATAATTTTAAATAGAAGGACCAGAAAAGACCTGAGGAGAATACTCAGGATTGAGAACTTTTGCCTGAGTAACTGGAATGATGGAGTTGCTGTTAACTGAGGCTGGGGAAGAGCAGTTGGGGTAGAGGGCAGGGGAGGTGGAGGTGACAACGTCAGTGTGACTGTCAGACGTTCAAGTAGAGATGTCGAGGCATTTTAGATATATATACATAGCTGGACTTCAGGGAATATGTGCTGACTAGAAATAAACGTTTGGGAGTTAATGTGTATAGGTGACATTTAAAACCTCCAAACTGGATGAGATTGCTTAGAAAAGCTCCTTCTACATGCCATACCTTGTGCTAGTTCCTGTAGAAATAAATTTAAAATTGTCTTTGCCCTCAAGGAGCTTATGGTCTACCAGGGGAGGCAGATGTAAAGTTAAAACAGTATAAAAATATATCAATACAACTATACATCAAGTACACATGATTCAGTAAAGTCATATCTGAGTCATCCTAAACTCCATCACCCTCAAAGTCGCTTGTTCAGTGGCCCAGCCATCAGACATGCACAGAAGAAAGTCACAGTGTGGTACCTTTTATATCAGCTGGCCTCTCCCCTAACCCACTGCACCCAGCATGTTTCTAGTGATACTGGAGAACCTCACTGGTTTCACTTCTGCATGGCCTACAAGCCTCCTCATTATTTGGCCTTTGCCTTATTGCTTGCTTTAATTCCTCAGTTCTGTCCCTAGTGACAGAGATGATCAATTTTGTATTTTTTTTTATTGCTGTATAACTGACATACAATATTATATAGGTTACCAGTGTACAGTATAGTGATTCACAATTTTAAAAGGTTATACTCCATTTATAGTCATTATAAAATTTTGGCTGCATCCTCCGTGTTGTCCAATGCATCCTTGTAGCGTATTTTGCACCTAGTAATTTGTGCCTGTTAATCCCGTATGGCTACCACTAGTTTGTTCTCTTTACTTGTGAGTCTGCTGCTGCTTGTTATGTTCACTAGTTTGCTGTATTTTTTAGATTCCACATATAAGTGATGCATACAGTATTTGTCTTTCTCCAACTTATTTCACTTAGCATAATGCCCTCCAAGTCCATCCACATTGCTGCAAATGGCAAAATTTCCTTCTTTCTTTTTATGCTTGTAGTCTGTATTTTGAAGCACCATTCTGATTGTAGAGTGAAAATGAATTAGGAGAGGGAATAAAACAAACATTGTTTGCTATTTCTTACTCTTTGCTTGCCTTCAGATTGATATTTAGTGATTTATAAAGACCTGTAGGGTTGGAATTCTCTGGTGGTACAGTGTTTAGGACTGCACGCTTTCATTGCAGCAGTATGAGTTCAATCCCCAGTTAGGGAACTAAGATCCCAAATACCATGTCATATGCCCCCTGCCAAAAAAAAAAAAAAAAAAGACTGGAAGGGTAGAAAAAGTATAATACGTATGCAGAAATTGCAAGTGTATATTGCTATACAGTGCAATTTTGGGGATTAGGGGAAATTTTCTAGTAAATGCATGGTGTTGCAAACTTTACCCTTTTCCCTCCTGTATTTCATAGAAAAGGTAACCTGAATGGCAATTGCTCAAAAAAAAAAAAAAAAAAAACAAATATAAAATTACTATAGGATCCAGCAATTCTACTTTTTGAGTATATTTAAAAAGTTGAAAGCAAGGACTCAAATAGATGTTTATACATCAGTCTTCAAGGCAGTGTTATTCATAGTAACCAAAGGTGAAATCAACCCAAATGTCCATAGGATGATGGGAGGGGTGCATGAATAAGCAAATGTGGTATATGCATACAATGAAATATTATTAATATGTACCCTTAAAAAGAAAGGGAATTCTTTCCTACATGGATACATCCATACAACATGGATGAATCTTGAAGACACGTGAAGTGAAAGAAGCCAGACACAAAAGAACAAATATTGAACCATTGCGTTCCACAAATATTGAACCAAGTACTTGGCCTTGTCAGATTTCTAGAGACAGAAAGCAGAACAGGAAGAGATGGGAATGGGAGATACCGTGTCATGGGAGAGTTCCAGTCTGTGATGATGAAAAGGCTCTAGAGAAGGGAGAGAGTGGTGGTTCTGGAACACAGTGTACTTAATGCCACTGAGCTACACACTTAAAAATAGTTAGAATGGTAAATTTTATGTATATTTACCATGAAAAAGTAACCTGGAAATACCTTGGCATTGTAAGAAAGAACCAGAAAGGTTCCTATAATACTGTGCTGGATAATGAAAGATTTACAAAAAAGTAAAAAATAAGTGCCATCTTTTGTGTAAATATTCATACTTGCTTTCATTTGCATAAATAGTTGGAAGACTCACTGAGCAATGAAAAAAAGTTACTTCTAGGAGGGAGGCCAGCCTGTGGTCCCTGGGGGAAGGAGTGGTGATGAGGCATTTCAATGTGTTTCCTTGAATGTGCATTTGATTTTTGAATGGTGTAGATGTATTACCTATTCAATATAATGTTTAAACATGGAACTTAAGATGAATTCACTATAGAGAGATCAGTTAATTTGTAGTCACAAAAAACCCTAATTTTTTAGAGGTGTTGATTAAATACTGCTACATGTGACATGCCCTCCCCCAGACAGGTGGAGTCCAGGGTTCAGGGGTCTGTGCCAGTGTTTGGTGTTTTGGGAGCTTGGTTTAGGTACAGAAGTGAGTTTTACCTTCCTTTCCCCTGCAGGCAGGAAAGAGGACATATTCTGGGTAGACATTTAATAAAGTCAAACTCTCTAATATTTTTCTCTGCCTCGTTGATCTGTTTATATGTCTGTCTCCCCTTCTACATTGTGGGAACAGATGACAAGGACTTTAGCTGAACTGGAAAAAGCATGGACTTTGGAATCAGGCAGAACTATTTAAATCCAAACCTCTTCTCTTTCTAATGTTTGACTTTGGTCAAGTTATTTTTTTACACTGAACCCAAGCTTCTGTGTGCATCATAGAGTTGTTGGAAGGATTAAGTGAGAGAAAAAAAAAAACAGGTACATACAATCACCTTGCACAAAGAAATTATTCAGTAGGAGCTTTGTCCCTTCTTCCTTTGTGTATTTTCCATGGAGCTTTACATTTAATAAGGCATTTGAAGTATCTAACAAATTGAGTGTGTTTATACCTATTAAGTCTGAATCCTGGGTAAGGACGGTGTGAGGCGGGCATATTTAGAAGACTTCCACCTGGAATAGCTAATGTTATTGTTGCTAAATATTTTATCAAGCAACTGCCTGTTATGGGCCAAGAACTAAGTTTTCACTTGCTGATATGGTCTATCTTGCCTTCTTATTATCAGAGTCCAGCTTGAAGCTTCTGCTTTGTGAAAGGCCTAGTCTTTTCTCTGTTTATAGGACCTCTTTTCTATACCAGTTTTATCAGTGGGTTTGAGACTCATTCTCTTATGCTCACTACTCTTCTGAAAAACCTGTCTCATGCTCTCGGCATGGGTAAGTTAGTTAGGGATTGTTAAATATCTTTCCGCCTTTTGTCAAATTGAGCACATACTATGCTGGAGTGCATATAAACAGTATTCCTGCTTCCCTAGCAGCCTTTCCTCTAGTTTTAAAAAAAAATTATACACATGCCAAAATACACTTCATTATTTAGCAATATGGTATTACTTTTGTTTACTATTTTACATCTTACCATGTAAAAGGACCCCGTTTTCCAAACATACATATTACAGAGAAAGGATTGGAAAGAGATGTACCAAGATGTGGACAGAGTTTATCTCTAAGTTACGGTATTTGGGTGGTGGTGTTGCTTTTTTTTTTTTTTTAACGCTAGTTATCTGGATTGTCTAAATTTTCAAAAATTGCACTTTGAAGTTAAGGGAAGTGCATTATTTTCTGCTAACAGAACACTGACCCTTCTCTTCCTCTTGCCTTCAGCTTTTGCGAGAACTGAAGCACCCTAATGTGATCGCCCTGCAGAAGGTGTTCCTTTCTCACAGTGACAGGAAGGTGTGGCTGCTGTTTGATTATGCAGAACATGATTTATGGGTAAGTCTAAACTCATTTTATTTTTAGGATAATAATTTTATATGGATATGAAGAATAAATGTATGTGCTCCATACTGCTAATGTACAGAAAGGAAAACTTGCTCTGTTGACCGTAGTTTCAAAATAAATATACTAAAGGCAAATTTTGATTTAAAAGAATTAGAGCAATAAACATTAACATCCTGTTTTATAGTATTTGTCACATTCAGAAATTTCACTTCAAAAAATGTTCCTGAGTGGGAGATTGTAGTTTTAGGTAATTAATGGCAGTTTCCTAATATGTTCTAGGGAAATTACTTTCTTTTGCACTGCACACATATTTAACTGCTCATATTTAACAGTCATGTGTTTGTGAATAGTTTTCCTCTCTAAGTGAAGGTCCTGTCTTGCAGCATTTTTCCATTTAAAATTCATCCTACCAAACAAATATGTATAGGTCTGCAAATATTAGGGATTTTTAAAAACAATATATAAAAGAAGCCAAAAAATTCTAATTTCACATGTTTAAAGTTAGCAATCAAGTCATTTAAACATTTTATCCCTGGAGAAGGCAATGGCACCCCACTCCAGCACTCTTGCCTGGAAAATCCCATGGACAGGGGAGCCTGGTAGGACCTCCCAAAAGTAAAAAACAAATTCAAACTTGGCAGTAAGTTCAAACTTCAGATAATTAAATTTTGATTCAATAGAATATGGTTTGTCATTTATATAAATTATAAGTCTTTTCAAGAATAACTTTAACAGACTAATAGGCCTTGAAAGAAATTTCCTTATAGCAGATATTGACAAGAACCTCTTCTGTCACAGATATCTAGTACTCATGTTGGCATGTTTTGGGCACATGTTGGATGGAGATGGAGGTGGATGTGGGAGTGCAGGGCGCAGATGAAATTTCTTCTCCTTCCACAGTATAACATGTGTACATAAAAACTTGGATATGATGATCCAGTTTACATTTATTTCAATGCACTTGAATTCCCCATTTTTCTCTTCCTGATTGTGTCTAGTGATTTGCTATTTACTATTGACTACTAACGGAGAAGACAGTGGCACCCCACTCCAGTACTCTTGCCTAGAAAATCCCATGGACAGAGGAGCCTGGTAGGCTGCAGTCCATGGGGTTGCTAAGAGTAGGACACGACTGAGCGACTTCACTTTCGCTTTTCATTTTCATGCATTGGAGAAGGAAAGGGCAACCCACTCCAGTGTTCTTGCCTGGAGAATCCTGGGGACAAAGGAGCCTGGTGGGCTGCCGTCTATGGGGTCGCACAGAGTCGAACACAACTGAAGTGACTTAGCATGAGACTATATCCTAATTTCATTATTTGACAAAAGAAGGTAAAACTTCCAATAATTCTGATATACATGCAGTCAGTAATGTTACCCAAATGCACTAAGTACGGACTTCATTTTATAGAACAGTAAAGATTTACAGAGTTTTTTCCCCTTTTCTTTCTGTCAGTAGAGAATACAATTAATGCTATTTTAAGGCAGGTTTTAAATTATAAACCCTTTTTACTTCTTGGTTTTACTTAATGCAAATCTTAATGGTTTCAGTAAGTCATCATAACAACCACATTAATAATCTCACATTCACCCTCAGTATAGATTCTGTTTTGGTTTGAGCTTATTATTTATTTTTCTTTGTGTTATTATTGGCCTTTAATAAGTAATCTTAAAATGTACTTATTGCAGCCTTTATTGTGTTTTGTTGACATAGGCAAAGACTATGTTACTCTAATATATATTTTCTAATTTTTAGCATATTATTAAGTTTCACCGTGCATCAAAAGCAAATAAAAAGCCCATGCAGTTGCCAAGATCTATGGTTAAATCATTACTTTACCAGATTCTTGATGGGATCCATTACCTCCATGCGAATTGGGTGCTTCACAGAGATCTGGTAAGTACGCTTCTTTTAAATTGATCAATGTTTTCTTCTCTCCTTACGAAAATAACTTTTCTTCTTGTACAGTTATGACGGACATTAATTACGGAAAGATTTGAAAATGCACGTAAAAAAAGGAAATAAAAATCACCCATAAGCCTATGATCAAAAGATTACCATTATTAACTTGTAGTGTATGTTCTTTCCTTGCATTCACACACAACTGTAAAATGTCATGTGGTTTTTAACAAATGACCTGCATAATATTAATGAGATGGCTGTACGTAAAACAAAAACCTTTTAATCCATTTTGTTTTTCATAATTTTGCTTACTGTTAGTAAAAATGTTAATAATTAAAGACCGAGTTCTTATTGTTTTCAAAGCTAAACTGAAATAATGACATTGCATCCAGTAAGTAGAATTAAGTAAATAAATAAATCTAACAGGGGAAATATACTTATTAGACATATTAATCACAATTCAAATATTTGATTTTACTTTTTTACTCAGCACACATATAACAAAAATGTATTAATATCAAATTATACATTACACATCTTTTCATTTTAGTTTATGTTGATGAAATTCTTTTGTTTATTCTTAAGAAATATGGGTGCTAAATAGCTGTAATACCCATGATTTTCTAATTGTAAGTTTTATTTTGCTTAGGCTTTTGGAGATTCTAGGGATATAGTAGGGATAAATCTAGGTTGACTCAGTTGTTTTAATTGAGGGGAAGTATTTATTATAGAAAGGAATGCTACCTTGTCAGTTAGCCCTAGTCTTCTGACTTGAGCATCTCCTTGATACGGCATTTAAGTTAAATTGGGGCCAAATGACAGCACAGAGCTGCATTTACCATTTCAACAGAAGCATTTCACCTCATAATTTTAAACTGAGCTTCTCATTGCGTTCCACGTATCTGCTTTACTATTACTTGTGAATCAGCATGTATGAAAATAATTCTTGGGTACATGAAGTTCTAGGTCAAACCCTCCTTCATAAATGGTTTTAGATTTTAATTTGCTACTTAATATAGCCTATGTGAGTTATATTTTTGAGGTCATATTCATGCTTGACTCATTTATCAGAATCCTTTACTGAAGATTAATCTCAACTCTTTTTTTCATAAAATTGTATATTTCTTCTAAATAGGATGTGTCGTTAGTGCGTTAGTCGCTCAGTCATGTCCAACCCTTTGCAACCCCATGGACTGTAGCTTTAATGAAGATTAATCTCAACTCTTTTTTCATAAAATTTTATATTTTTTCTAAATAGGATAGTTTGACACATTTTATTTGTGATGGCACTGCCTGCATATCCAGTAGTACTAAAACCTGATGTCTCTAGGACTCAGTTTTCAACCACCCAAACTTGCTGCTGCTTTAATGTCCTCTGTCCTGGTGATGGGGACTTCCCTGGTGACTCAGATGGTAAAGAATCTGCCTGCAATGCAGGAGATCCGGGTTCGACCCCTGCATTGGGAAGATCCCCTGGAGAAGGAAAGGCTATGCACTCCAGTCTTCTTGCCTGGAGAGTTTCATAGATAGAGGAGCCTAGCGGGCTACAGTCCATGGGGTTGCAGAGTCAGACACACTGAGCGACTAACACTCATAGACATCCTGGTGATGGCACAACCCTCCTTCTAGCCTAGAAACTTCTTTTACTACTTGCAGACCCTTGTACTCCACATCTGGAACAGTGTCTAGTCCTGCCAGTCTCTCCACTGAAATCTCTCTTCCGTTCATCTGTTTCTGTTCCTAGTGCCTCATTCCTAGTTCACGCCTTTACTATCCTTTTCTTGTGGGATGGTGCTAGCCTCTTGTCTCCTTGTCAACCATCCTTTTCCCTTCCAGTCCACTGTAGACCTTCAGAATAGTTACTCAGTCCCTGCTCAGGAACTTTGAAATAGTTCCTAACTGCTCAGAGACTAAAGCTCTTGTTCCTTTTTTGGCTTCTGAGGTCTTGTTAGGTATACCTCTAGCTGCCTTTAAAATTTTCCTCCTATATCCCTATAATCTCTCACATACAGTATACTATTGAACTACTGATTATTCCTTAGGTCCTCCTGAGATTTCCTGCCTCAGTGGCATTTATTTCTCTTGTCTTAAAACATTTTACCCTGTCTCTATGTATTCAGATATTACCTGTTTTTCAGAACTTGCACAAATGTTAAACTTATCCTCATATCCATCCCTACTTGGAAATAATCTGTCCTCCTTGCTGGGTACTGTTGTACTTCATCTTTGCTCCTCTTCTGGCATTTGTCTGTTAGCACTATAGTAATTTATATAGATGTCTAGAAGATGTTCTAGGCCATAAAGTTATTGACAGAGTGGGGTCAGTGGTTCATTTTGGTATACTACTGCTCCAGTATACAATAGATACTGAGTAAATATTTCCTTAATGAATGAATATCAGTAAGAATATTGATTATTACAGCATGTTTTTTTATTTCCTTGTATTAATATGTGCAAAGCATGGACTGGTGAGGACAGTATAAACGTGACTATATCAAGACCTTCTTAGGAATTTAGTTTGAGAGAAGAAATATAACATGTACGCAAACAATTATACTACAAGACAGATGAGAGAGATTGTGATCATGGCAATGTGAGAAGTGAAAGTCGCTCAGTCGTGTCCGACTCTTTGTGACCCCATGGACTATACAGTTCATGGAATTCTCCAAGCCAGAATACTGGAGTGGGTAGCCGTTCCTTCTCCAGGGGATCTTCCTAACCCAGGAATCGAACCTGGGTTGCCTGTATTGTAGGCAGATGCTTTACCGTCTGAGCCACCAAGGAAGTTCGGCAATGTGAGAAGTACAGAATAAATGCTACTCGAGGTTAGAAGAGGTTCTGAATGGGGGCATAAGAGAAAGCTTCAGAGAGGTGCCATTTAGAATTTAAAAAGAGATTTGAGAGATGAGGGTAACCTAATGGAGTGTTGGATGTGACATTTCTGTGGGGAGAAAGCACTTGAATTATCTCAGAAAGAATGTGTATTTCTGTCAGGTTCAAAAATGGATAAGCTGAATTAGGGTAGTATGAAGTCAGACTAGGAAGATACTAGTTGGAGACTGATTGAGGAAGGCCCTAAATATCAGGCTAGGGAGTTTGTTTGTTTTTAAGTACTGAAAGTTTGTAAGCAACAGAATTAAGGGTTTTTTTCCTGATTAAATTATTATTCCCTATTAAAGAAGCCACCACTGATTATTATTACCTCTTACATAGCATGGACTACACACACACACACACACACATACACACATACATACCTACACACTCAATATATATATTATATATATATACACTCAATATATATATTATTGAATTATAGTTGATTTGCAGTGTTAATTTCCGCTGTACAACAAAGTGATTCAGCTACACATACACTTTTTTAATATTCTTTTCCTTTATGGTTTATCATAGGATATTGAATATGTTCCCTGTGCTGTAGGACCTTATTGTTTATCCATTTTACATAGAATAGCTTCATCTCCTAACCCCAGCCTCCCATTCCATCCTTCCCCTAACCTTCCCCTTGGCAACCACAAGTCTGTTCTGTATGTCTGTGAAACTGTTTTTGTTTCATAGTTAGGTTCATTTGTTTCATATTTTAGATTCTGCATACAAGGGATATAATGCCGTATTTGTCTTTCTTTTTCTGACTTAATTTCACTTAGTATGATAGCCTCTAGTTGCATCCATGTTGCTGCAGATGGCATTGGTGTTTCCTTTTTTATGGCTGAGTGGTATTCCATTGTATATATGTGCCCTATCTTATCTATCTGTTCATCTTGTCAGTGGACTTTTAGGTTGTTTCCATGTCTTGGCTGTTGTGAATAGTGCTGCTGTGAACATAGGTGTGCCTATATCTTTTTGAATTACAGTTTTGTCTGGATATATATCCAAACAAAACTATAATTTCCAGGAGTTGGATTGCTGGGTCATATGGTAACACTATTTTCAGTTTTTAAGGTATCTCCATACTGTTTTCCATAGTAACTGCACCAACTCACATTCTCACCAACATTGTAGGAGGATTCCCTTTTCTCTGCATCCTCTTCAGCATTTGTTATTTGTAGACTTTTTAATGATGGCCATTCTGACTGGTATGAGATAGTACCTCACTGTAGTTTTGCTTTGCATTTCTCTAATCATTAGAGATGTGAAGCCTCTTTTCATGTGCCATTGCACCATTATTGGCCATCTGTATTAGCCTGGACACAGTATTGAATTCGTGTTCTGAATGTGGTTCTGACCTAGTATAACATTTGTTTATATTTTACCTGTACAGTCCCCTAGTGCCTCTGCTCCTTAAATAAGTAACTCTAACGCGATTTGAAGCTTTAAACCAGTAAGAATAGAGTCTTTGATAGCCTCCTTAGTTCTTTCACTGATCGTGAGGCCTGCTATCTGGACCATATTGTCATACTGTCATGGTTTTGCCAAAAAATGTTCTGGAATAGATTTAAAGCTATATATTTACTTTATAGATACATTCTGCAGTAGATATATATAGTAAATATAGAAATATGAATATGGTTAAAAGGGATATGATGGAGACTTTTGAAAAACTGTTTTTTGTATGAGCTGAAGAGTAGAGTTGCAGTTTTAGTCAATGAGTAGGTTTTTTTAATGCTTCATTTCCTACTACTGTAGGAAATTTGGGTTTACACTGTTAGTCACAACTGTTTCAGAGTGCGTACCATCTCTAAATTTTAATTTTGTGTGAGAAACGTAGGAAATTCATGCAATTAAAAGAGTTAGAGTAAATATAAAATTGCAGTGTAATAGTATATCTCAACAAATTAAAAAAGTAAATAAAAACCAGTGTTTTGGACTTCACACATAGAAGCCCATCATCAATGAGGCTGATGTTTTTCTTTGTGATTGAGTGCATATCTGGAAAAATAATTATGTTATTTGGCTCCTAGAATGTAATACAGAAATAGGGAATTTAAATAAAGTCATCAAAAGTGTTACTTACATTGAGAAATTGTTTTAAAAGGAAAGGAGAAAAGGAGCTAAATGTATTCAACTTAGCAAAGAGACAGTAAAATAGAGACATAAGTCTATAAATATTTGGAAGTTGTAAACACCAAGGGAGGAAAGATGTATTTTAATTTTACAGCAGGATATAGCCAAGAGTAAGATGATGAACTATAGGATGACTCATTTTTATGACATTATTATTCTGGTAGCCTGAAAGAATGCCAGGATATAGTTTATCTCTTTATCAAAATTATGAACTTCTTGAGAGCAAGAATCAGATCCCACTAATTTTTGTATTCCTAGTGTTGGCATAATGTTTGTACTCATAAGTTACTTGAATTGAATTTTAGCAAAGCATCTGGCAATTGCACATTATTCTTTAGCAAAGGTAGAGAAATGTGGGCTAAATGGTAGTATTGTTAAGTGGATTTATGGCTCCTTTGTTACAGAATCTTACTACTGGATCAGTGGCATAAACTGAACTATAAGTTAAACTCTTTTTTTTTTTTTCCCCTTCATATCTCTGTGGGTAGCAGATGATCAATGCTAGGTCTTTATTAAATGAAGAATTTGAATGAATGCTCTCTAGGGTTCTAACCCTAGTCTGTCTTTTTAAAAATATGGCAGTTCCATTGCAAAATTCTAACTTGAGTTTTATATGGTAATTATTCTTCACAACAGTGGGCTAATAGTGGGTCATTTGAAGTTCACAGGCACAAATAGCTAGTATATGGTCTGCAAACATGGTACATGCAAGTTTTTGTGAGATCCAGTTGGAGAAAATAATTTTATATCCTGTAATCTTTAGAGTTTTATTATTAACTAACATCTACGGAACAGTTTTGGTGTGGTATAAAGTTACTTCTGTTTCAGACCTAGATAGTGAAAGTATTACTCGCTCAGTCATATCCGACTGTTTGTGACCCCGTGGACTGAAGCCCACCAGGCTCCTCTGTCAGTTAAATTCTCCAGGGAGGAATACTGCAGTGGGTTACCATTCCCTTCTCCAGGGGATCTTACTGACCCAGGGATCAAACCCAGGTCTCCTGCATTGTAGGCAGCTTCTTTATCATCTGAACTACCAGTAGGCTGGGTTATAGCCCTGAAGACTCATTTATTCTATTAGAGTCACAGTTTTCTGTAAGTTAATCATGAAAGTGACAGCTCATTACTTTTGCTGTATTCTGTTCATTACAAGTCACTAGGCATAGCCCATGTTTGTCTTCCCTGGTGGCTTGGTAGTAGAGAACCCACCTGCCAATGCAGGAGACACAGGTTCAATCCCTAGGTCGGGAAGATTCCCTGGAGGAGGAAATGACTACCTACTCTGGTATTCTTACCTGGGAAATCCCATGGACAGAGGAATCTGACGGGCTATAGTCTGTGGGGTTGCAAAAGAGTTGGACATGACTTGACAGCTGACACAGGCACAGCCATATTCAACAGGAATAGCTATATAAGAGTGTGTGTACTGGGAGTGGGGATGATTGGAAATTATGTCTGAAGCTGCCTACCATAGGTCTGAGAGGCTTTTAAATGATGTTTGGATCCTGTTATTGTCCTTTTTATTTAGTTAAAATACAGCAAAGAAAATGTAAGAAGACCCCTCCTTTCATATACAGCCTCTTCCATGTATAAAAGCTGCTTGTGTAGTAAGAATTTCAGGATAGTTCTAGTTCTAAAGAGTAATGAAACATTATAAAGTACAATTATTCCTTCCCTTTTCCATTCTTCAGTGATTTACTCCCAGAATTTGGTATATGTTCCTTACTTTTCCCCTCCTCGCCTCTCCCTTCACTCTTTCCCCACCCTGCTGTTAGATCACAAGTTTAATCCAGGTAAACCTAGAGGGTGTGTGCAACTGAGATCCGGGACTTTTCACTTTGAACATACCGAGAGGTTCTTTCTTTGTTATGCAGTCTGAGGCATATTCTTATCACTAATATTAGTACTTATTATTGTGTTTGTTTTTCTTTTTCACTCATTTATGTAAAGCAATAGCAAAAATGCAAGGAAAAAATTTAAATAATGGCAAGAACATTGTTTTCCAAGGTTGCTCATGCTGTTGAGTTCTACCAACTAGCTGACAAGCAGTAAAAGGACAGTCTGAAATATAGTCCGTTAGCCAAAAAGAGCATTTGAAGACTCTTTAGGAACATCATTATAGGAAAGTGCTATATATTAAATCAAAGATGGTTCTCTGTTTTCTGTTCAACTGGAAAAAAAAAGTGCTGTGCTGTTCTTCTTTGTGAAAGTTTGATTAAAATATTAAATGCTTGGTTGTTGTTGAATTGTCTAGAAAATCTCTCTGTGCCTCACAGCTTCTCTTTGTATCTTGTGACAAGGAGATGCATCAAAGTCTTTAATTTTGCCTATGCTAAACAGGGCCCGATAAGGCAAATGTTTATACTGCCAAGAAACCCTTAAAATCTTACTGTAGCCATCATTTCAGCATTTTGCAGGCATTTTGATAATGTTTTAGAATTTTAGCTTTGATCTTATGGTATGGGAGCTTTGAGATCCTAGATTAAAAAAAAAAAAAATATTTCTAAGATGGTTAATCTTGCAACTCAAGCCTTAGTTTATTCATTTGTGAAATGGCAGTGATAGGTGCTTTACATGCTTGTTGAGTCTGTAGTGTTAGCTCTAGAGTTCCTGAATTCCTGATTTGCTGAAGAAGCTTCTTCTGTACATTCTTCTGAATATCATCAGCAATCCAGTATTGCCCTTGCTTTTAACTGCTTTCTTCTCTGGAATTCCTTTAGCCGGATGCTCTTCCTAGACCCTTCTGGTTTACAGAGTAGAGCCCTACTATAAATATGTGAAACATGCTTCTTGGTATTTAAAAAAAAGGTAGGCCATGTTTCATCTGGTTTATATTTTAATAGTGCTAGTATTTTTTGCCAAGTCTTGTATTTAAGAATACAAGAAACTTGCTTAAATGAGATCAAAGTTAGTGTTTCATATAACTTTTCATTCAAACAATTCCATGTTAATCAAATGACTGTTATTTTTCATTTGATTTATTAAGAATTGTGACAGAAAGTAGTATTTAATATGATTTAATCACCCTAATTTCTTTCAGAATGCAGAGCTAACAATGAAAAAAGTTAAATGTGGCCTGTTTATTCTAACCTGTAATTTTAGGTGATTCTGGATAGTCACAGATCTTGTCACATTGAAGATTCACACTAGGGCTTTTGTGGGTGACCTTTGGTTCCTGACTAGCTCCCTGGAGCTAGTCCTCCATGGTCAGTGGCTCAGCTGCTCCTGACGGCAGTCGGAAGGCCTTTGACTGTGGTGACGTCATCTGTGTGCAGTGTCTCCTGTCCTGCTCCCTCTGTATAGCCCTTGTGAAGATAGGTAAGGGAATGTTTCTTACAATACTCTGGATCCTGCCACACATACTTCACAAATGTAAGGGGATTATTGAAGTGTCTTCTAGATGTGGGGCTGCAATTCATTTTGGCATGTCAGTTTTTCCATCATCCATACCCATATCCCAGTCACTGGAGTTTCCAGCGGAGTCCTGTACATCTGTCAGTTTAAGTGAGCGCATAATGCTCTACCATCTGTTGCACAGGCAGGTGGTACATACTAGGAATCACACTTCTTAGAGGGTCAGCTTCAAAGGGGATGTGTTTGACTCACAGTGGCCCATAAGGCCTCTTGAGCTTCAGCTCAGGGTCAAGATTCTTTTGATGATTGCTGAGTTCAGTATAGTTTTATTGCCTACACTCAGAAACACATGATATGGAAGGTTATTTGCCAAGTTAACTTCATAGTCCCTAAAAGGGTATATAGTCAAGATATCTTCCACAGTGACAGCAATGGCAGAAACTGGTGAGGAACCAGGGCATATAGAAGGAGCCCCAGTACATTGAGTCCTATGTTTAAAACTGAAGAATTAATTCAGACATACTATTTTATTAATTTTATTGAAGTAGAACTTGTATACAATAAAATGCACCCATTTTAATTACAAATTGATGAATTAGGACAAATATATATACTGCCACAGGCATTCTTTTTTTTATTATTTTTTTATTGACGTATAATTGACTTGCAACACTCCATTGGTTCTAGGTACACAACATAATGATTTGATATTTCTATACATCACAAAATGATCACAATAAGTCAATAGCAAATTTAGGGCAGTTTTCAAAGACCAAAGTCACCATACAAAGTTATTATAAAATGTTGACTGTATTCCCCATGCTCTACCTTTCATTCCCATAACTTATTTGTTTTGTGACTGGAAGTTTGTGCCTCTTAATCTCCCTCACCTATTTCATTCATCCCCCCCACCCCTCCCCTCTGGAAGCCACCTGTTTGTTCTCTGTGTCTCCAAGTTTGTTTCTGTTTTGTTATGTTTGTTCATTTGTTTTGCTTTTCATATTCCATATATAAATGAAATCATTTTGTATTTGTCTTTGACTTACTTCACTTAGCATAATACCTTCCAGGTTCATTGATATTGTTGGAAATGGAAGATTTTATTCTTTTTTGTGACTTGAGTAATATTCCATGGTGTGTGCGTGTATACACCACATGTTCTTTATCTGTGTATCAGTGGACACGTAGGTTGCTTCTGTATCTTGGCTATTATAAATAATGCTGCACTGAACATAGGGGTGCAGACATCTTTCTGAATTACTGTTTTTGTTTTTTTCTGAAAATACCCAGGAATGGAACTGCTGGATTGTATGGTGGTTCTATTTTTAAGAAGATGTGTATACTATTAAAAAATTTTTTTGGGGGGGCCACACCAAGAGGTATATGGAATTTTAGTTTCCCTTACGAGGGATTGATCTTTGGAGAAGGCAATGGCACCCCACTCCAGTACTTTTGCCTGGAAAATCCCATGGACGGAGGAGCCTGGTGGGCTACAGTCAATGGGGTCGCTAGAGTCGGACACGACTGAGTGACTTCACTTTCACTTTTCACTTTCATGCATTGGAGAAGGAAATGGCAACCCACTCCAGTGTTCTTGCCTGGAGAATCCCAGGGACGGAGAAGCCTGGTGGGCTGCCGTCTATGGGGTCGCACAGAGTTGGACACGACTGAAGTGACTTAGCAGTAGCACGAGGGATTGAACCTGCATCTCCTGCATTGGAAGAGCAGAGTCTTAACCACTGGACTGCCAAGGAAGCTCCCACAAATTTTTATAATAATTCTTACCCAATTTGTAAAGGACCAAACTAATTCCAAGTTGCACGGCTAGTCACAAACCTTCTCCATTAGAAGACTGTTAGATACCAAGGAGGGCTTCCCACATGGCGCTAGTGGTAAAGAACCTGCCTCCCAGTGCAAGAGATGTAGATTCAATCCCTGGGTCCAGAAGATCCCCTGGATTCTGGATCCCCTGCAACCCACTCCAGTATTCTTGCCTGAAGAATCCCCTGGACAGAGGAACCTGACCAGCTGCAAGGAATCGGACACAACTGAAGTGACTTAGCACACATGCATGTAGATACCAAGGAAGGGCTTGATCATTTAGTTGTGAAAGATATAAAGACCCAAGAGTGGGTGGGAACAACAGGGGTTAGCAAATGACATTTACCTCTTAAGTCAGTACCTTCAGGGTAGCTCTCAAAGACCAGCGTAAACTAAGGGTTTTAGTTTAATACAGCACAATAAACATTATTAAGAGCTATTTGCACCTGATATTATGCTTTGAACAGACACAGATGCTCTCATTAGGTAGGTCACTTCCAAGCCTTCAGATCTTGACTTTGGTCAAGACTAGACTCTTGAGGGGAAGGCAATGGCACCCCACCCCAGTACTCTCTGCCTGGAAAATCCCATGGACAGAGGACCCTGGTGGGCCGCTGTCCATGGGGTCGCTAAGAGTCGGACACGACTGAGCGACTTCACTTTCACTTTTCACTTTTATGCATTGGAGAAGGAAATGGCAACCCCCTCCAGTGTTCTTGCCTGGAGAATCCCAGGGACGGGGGAGCCTGGTGGGCTGCCGTCTATGGGGTCGCACAGAGTCGGATACGACTGAAGTGACTTAGCAGCAGCAGCAGACTCTTGAGAGGCAACTGAGACTATGCTTCCAAATAAAATTAAACTCAGTGCATTAGTTTCCTATTACTGCTGTAACAAATTACCACAAATTTAGTGGCTTAAGACACACCAAGTATCTTAGAGTTAAGAAATCCAAAATGGGTCTCACTGAACTAATAATCAAGGTGTTGGCAAGGCTTTGTTTCTTTGTGGAGACCCTAGGGAAGAATCTACTTTCTTGCCTTTCCTGTCTTCTTGAGATCACCTGCATTCTTTGATCTTGGTTTCCTTCCTTTTAGCTTTGAAACCAGCAATGGCTGGTCGAGTCCTTTTCATTGCTTCACTCTGATGCTGATTCCTCCCTGCTTTCCACATTTAAGGATTATTGTGATTCCCTTGGGCTCCCCTGAACAACCTTATTCTGTTTGCTACCTTAATTCCCTTTTGCCATGTGATATAGTTACAGGCTTCTGGAATTAAGATGTGGACATCTTTAGGGGAGAGGGCAGGCCACCATTTTGCCCACCTCAGGCAATATCACAGCTCATTTGGGGTGTTTCATCTAGAGCAAGAGTTCAACAGCTGCTGTCAGAACTGCCCCATGCAAAGGGCGTCTTCACCTGATTTGTGAGGATGAGCCAAGAGCAAGGATCATTAATTTATTCATTCTTGCTACCTACCATGCAACTCTCACAAGTATTTGTTTTGGTCCTTGTGTTGTAGATGTGGGGAATACAGTGGTGTGCAAAATGAACAAGAAAGGTTCCTAAACTTGATTTTAGACTAGGAGGGAAATAGACAAACAGTCACATGGCTAAATATATGATAATTTGAAAAAAGCCTGTGGTAAGTTCAATAAAGGAAAAGTTCAAGGTGCTTTGAGAAGATTTAAGGTGTGAACTGACCTAATCCAGGAGGTCAGAAAGTCATCTTTGAAACTGGTGTTTGAGCTGAGTGGTAAGGATAAGGTAGGAATTGAGTGGTTGTGTGGCATGTGCAAAAGCCCCTGACCACCACTGACTTTCTATTTGAGCAGCACTCACTCCAGTACTTTTGCCTGGAAAATCCCATGGACGGAGGAGCCTGGTAGGCTGCAGTTCATGGGGTCTCGAAGAGTTGGACACGACTGAGCGACTTCACTTTCACTTTTTGCTTTCATGCATTGGAGAAGGAAATGGCAACCCACTCCAGTGTTCTTGCCTGGAGAATCCCAGGGACGGCAGAGCCTGGTGGGCTGCCATCTATGGGGTTGCACAGAGTCGGACATGACTGAAGCGATGCAGCAGCAGCAGCAGCAGCAGCAGCGGAGGATGATTCAGGGCTTCCCTGGGGGCTCAGATGGTAAAGAATCCACCTGCAATGCAGAAGACCTGGCTTTGATCCCTGAGTTGGGAAGATCCCCTGGAGAAGGGGAATGGCAACCCGCTCCAGTATTCTTACCTGGAGAATTCCCTGGTCTGAGGAGCCTGGTGGGCTACAGTCCATGGGTTTCGAAAGAGTCAGACACAACTGAGGGACTAACACACACACGCACACACACACACACACAGTGATTCCGACACACACACACACAGTGATTCCGACACACACACACACACACACACAGTGATTCCGACCCCTTTTTGGGAATGGCAGTATTTTCATCAAGAGGGGATCTTGCATTTAAGGACTGATGGTTCATTTCACTAGGAGATTACTTACGATGGTTATTTTGTGTGATTATATTTTTACCTAAGTACCATCAGAGGAGAAGTCTTTTCTTGGTGAGCGCTGTAAGCCAATTAAGTATTGTTCATTTGCCAAGTGTGCTTTTGTTCTCATAAGCAAGCTTGGCCTAGAGCGTACCACTTAGAGACTTGGGTTCTAATCCTGGGTCTGCCACTGTGTGTGGACAGTGAACTTAGTTGAGGTTGTAGGGTGTTTTTTTTTTTTGCATTTCTTCATGAGTAAAACTGAGAGGGCTCAGCTTCTTAATTTCTACCTCTGACATTCTTAATTTCTCAAGGTAATAAGACTGAATTCTTTGATTTGAATATGAATGTCACAAATGTAAAAAGAAAACTACTTTCTACCAGTGTTGCTTCTCTGTGGATGGATTGTGCTAGTTAATAAATAGGATAGCATCTGAATGTCTTTGTGGCTTTATTTCCTGGCCTTGCTGTCAATGTGGAATATATCTTGATTATACACTGTTGGTGACCTTGAAGTTACTTAGGTAAATAGCCTTCTGGATACATGTGTTTGTCTTGCATTAAGCTTTTTATAAAGGCTGCTTTTTATTGGTTCTTGTTAGAGAAAAGAAAACCTTATCTCTGCTGTTCAGGCCTGTGACCACTCCTAAAAGGCAAAGACAAAGAAGTGCATTGTTCACTGTCTTGCAGTGCTGGGTTGGCAGCTGTTTACCATGAATACCAAGGTTTAATTAACAAGGATGCCCATTACCTCTAGACCATTTTAAAGTAAAATGAAATTAATCATAGCATTTAATATTATAGACTGCTCCCAATTTAAGACAGCCTGCATCTTGTTATAAATACATAATTTCTAACTGGAAAGGAATTTTTGCTTAGAAGTGGCACTTTAAATTGTGGTTAGGTTCTCTTGAATACAAAGGCCTATTTAACCCACAATACACCTAAAGTATGACACTTACAGAATTATGGAACCTAATCCCATTTTCCTGGATTTCTGTGGGAGAAGTACCAGTTTTTAGACTTAGAATATTTGCTTTATAAACACTTTTCATCCTTCTAAGGTGTTCCAGACAGTAGGCTGGGCACTGGGAATACAGGCACAGATGAAATACAGTCCCTTTCCTAATGAATGCATGGGGGCGGGGGAGATACACATAAATGTATAATCATAAAATAAATTTCTTTTAAAAAATAAATTATAAGGTATATTCAGGGATCAGCTATGTACAAGGTGTTGAGAGCACAGAAGAATATATAATCAGTTGGGATGGGGCTCTCCTGGAGGATTCACACTGAGCTGAATCTAAAACGATGAGGAGAAATTTATAAGAATGAACTGGGGGGGCGAGAGCATTCCAGGCAGAGGGGACAGCATGAATAAGGGCATGGGATAAGAAACTGTTAGTCACTCAGTCATGTCTGACTCTTTGTGACCCCATGGATTGGGGCCTGCCAGGCTTCTCCATCCATGGGATTTTCCAGGTAAGAAAACTGGAGTGGGTTGCCATTTCCTTCTCCAGTGGTAAGAAACTGGGAGCACTTTAATATTACTGGTGCAAAACAAGAAGTAGTGAAAGAGGAGGAAGGAGAGAGAAGTGGGCACCAGATTACAGTAGACTGAAAAAAACCCTTTTTTAAAAGGCTGTGCTGGGCTTTCATTGCTGCACGGGCTTTTCTCTAGCTTGGGGGAGAGAAACTACTTTCTAGTTGCCGTCTGCAGGCTTCTCATTGCGGTGGTGTCTTTTGTTGTGGAGCAGGGGCCCTAGGGGGCTATATAGGTAGCGCTAGTGGTCAAGAGCCCACCTGCCAGGAAGGGGTCAGGAAGATCCTCTGGAGGAGGGCATGGCAACCAGCTCCAGTATTCTTGCCTGGAGAATCCCATGGACAGAGGAACGTGGTGGGGCTACAGTTCATGGAGTCACAAAGAGTCAGACACAACTGAGGCAACTCAGCACGCACGCTTGCACGCACAGGTTCTAGATTTTGGGGCTTCAGTAGTTGTGGTTCCTGGGCTCTAGAGCACAGCCCCAGTGATTATGGTGCACAGGCTTAGTTGCTCTGGGGCATGTGGGGTCTTCCCAGATCAGGGATTGAACCTGTGTCTCCTGTTTTAGCAGGCAGGTTCTTTACCACCGATAGAGAAGAGAAGTGCATGAAGGACAGATGTGGTTTAGTCACTAACTTGTGTCTGACTCTTTGCTACTGCATGGACTGAAGGCTACTCTGACCATAGGATTTCCCAGGCAAGAATACTGGAGTGGGTGGCCATTTCCTTCTTCAGGGGATCTTCCCAACCCAGGGATCAAATCTGGGTCTCCTGTATTACAGGCAGATTGGGGATGCTAATAATAGATCATGTGTGTGTACTCAGTCCTGTCCAACTCTTTGCGACCCTATAGACTGTAGCCCACAATGTTCCTCTGTCCATGGGATTTCCCAGACAAGAATTCTGGAGCAGGTTGTCATTTGCTTCCCAAGGGGATCTTCCTGACCCAGGGATCTAACCTACGTCTCCTGCGTTGCAGGTGGATTCTTTACCACTGAGCCACCAGGGAAGCCCAGAAAGGAGGAGAGATAGTAGATAAATCTTTAGGAGGTAAGATAATCAAACCTGAGGATTGATTAGAAGGAATTAAGGACAGGTGCTCAGACTTCTGATTTTGATGACTGAGTGACTGATTTTGATGACTGAGTGACTGAGAAGGGGATACCATCAGAGAGGTAGGGAAAATTCAGTTTGAACATGTTGAATTTGAGATGGTTGTGGAGATGACCAGCATACAGCTGACATATCTCTAGATATATAGGGCCTTAGAGGAATAGATTTTGGAATCATGGGCCATGAGTGATTATTGAAACCCTGGAATAAAGTAAAATTAGGACTTAAAAAAAAAGTATGTTCAGAAGTGAGCTTGGCATATTTCAGGGTAAGTGTTTATTCTAGTTTCTTACAGTTTCTTTTAAAATGTAGAACTTGCCTGTCAAAGGACCATGATTACTGACCATTGGCAATTTTCACTCATTCATTTATTTGTTCATTCATCCAGCAAATCAACAGATACATAAAGTGGTGACAGAAATATCTTCCCTGCTTTTTAGGAGGTTGCAGTCACAATAATCAGATACTCTATATTTTTAAAACAATTACTACCAAGTTATTTTAAAGGGTAAATGTATGATAAGACTGATGCTACTAGCAATTGAGTGTTGTATTTCAGAAAAAAAGCATGTTTCTTAGTTATTTGCACTGTTTGTTGCAACACAGAATCTTACTTGTTCAAGGTGAACAATGGAGAACAGTGTAAACAAAGGAACATAAACTGAGGATTTTCTCCTGGGAATGTTCTTCTGTATCAGATGTGACGAGAGTTGCGCCACTTCTGTATTTAAAGAAAAGAATAGTTGTAGCCACTAATACTAGGCTAGCACTGTTCATTGTTCAGAAACTAGTCTGATTGATATCTTATTGGTTTTTTCCTGTCATTCAGGATTGTAGACAATTGTGTTTGTGCTTTTCTGTCTTCTTTATTGGTGCTGATGAGAGTCATCTTGTGGGTTTCTTATTTTTGTTCCAAATGTCCTGGGGCAGGGAATGTAAAGCACATTAATAGGATAAATTGTATATTGTTAGGCTGTTCTATTTATGATGTGCCAATTAACTGTAATAAACTTAACCCTGTGAAAAACAATTGATTCTATAAAAGGAAAAAACCTAAGATACATGTAAAACATCATGAATGTACATTCAACAATTAACTAAATTCTTGTAAAATGCAGATATTTCAAGAAAAATTTCTGAGTAATCATATGGTTTCTCTCATTATTTCCCTGACTTTTGCCTCTTAAATACAATTTAACTAAAATGAACCCTGCAGCCTTGATTTGTCTATCCAATTTTATTGCTGATAAGTTAAATACGAGGTTTCCAAGTCCTGCCATTTCTACTGTTTCTATGGTAACTAAAGTGTGCAAACCCAGCAGTATCACTTTCTTTCACAGCTGGCATTTTGTGTTCACAGTAAGAAGAGGGGTTTTAGTACAGCATCGTCTGTGTTAATTGGAATGTAACTAGGTCAGAACCGTTTTGGTATCCTCTTTCCATTCTTTCAGGTTTATGTGTGGGGGTGTGTGCATGAGCTGCAGTTTCCTTTGTTTTTTTAATAGCATATACCTTCAGTTAATTAATCACTGTCAAAGTTAGTCTTTTGAAAATTCAGCATAATATCTGTAAACACACCTGAGTGTGGAATCTTGAGGGTTAGATGGAGTTGTTCCGAGACATGCCCCCAGCCCTGTATTTCTTAATTCTCCTAAAAAAAAAAAAAAAAACACCAAAAAAAAAAAAAACCAGGGAAATTGATGTGAAAATGCTTTGAAAAGTGAAAAGCATCTTATGTTTGTTTTCTTTTCCATTATGATTTATGACAGGATATTGAAGGTAGTTCCCTAAGTTAAATGCATTTTCATGGGTGATCACATTATTTTGTTGTTATTTTCAAACATCAGATATCTTATGACCTTAACAATTATTTATATATTCTGAAGGGGATAGTTAATCCCAGTTAAGAGGTGTGCATTTCAAAATAATTCCCTCTGTGATTCCAGATTTTAACTTGACTACAGAAACCCTTCTCTGTGGATACTGCCCAAACTCTGGGTTTCTTTCTCAGCCTGTACAAAAGAGCTGACAGTCACTGGTCTCCTAAATCATGTCACCACTTCTGCCCTCATCTCAGGCTCTATCTGCATGGAGATCCCACACTCACAGCTTCCCTGGGCTTCCAATAGATGTGTCAAAGTCATTCTCTACTGACTTCAGAACTCGCTAGACCCTTGGCTCTCTCTCCTTATCCTCATTCCACTGTGCTGCTCCTGTTCATATTCTCTGTTTCCATACAGCACAACTATAGGAACTTCTACCCAGAGTTAGCTAGCAGTGATCAAGACTGGCTTCCTGGTTTTCTCCCATTCAGCAACTCATAATCTACCTTCATCTTCTTTTTTGACTGCACCGCAGGGCATGTGGGGTCTTAATTCTCTCCTGAGGGATTGAACCCATGTCCCCTGCAGTGCCTAGTCCTAACCACTGGATTGCCAGGGAAGTCCTTATTTTTCACATAAGAAAAATTGTTTCATATGTGAAACAATTTTTGTTCCTTTGTCACATACTTTGTATTTTTATCTTATGTCTTTTTTTTTTTTTTTTAAAGGATTTAAGCTCAAATTTTAGGAACTGCAAATAATGTAACAAATGGTACATAAGATGGTTTACTTGATACTTTTACAATTTTAAAAACTGTTATATCCCAGAGATTGCCATTCTCACTAAGGCCTTGAAAAATGTACTCTACATCTCCCTTTACTGGGCATTCCACACTTTCACTCCCGAGGGCCCAGATTCAATCCCTGGTTAGGGAACTAAGGTCCTGCACGCCACAGATTGTGGCAAAAAAAAACCAAAAACAAAACCTAAATTTGCCTTTGCCTGTTTCCACTTATTTGGGTCTCATTTACTGCAGCTACCTTCTGTAAAGGCACAGAAATTATTTTTTCTAAGTCACCAGTGGCATTCTGATTGTCTCACAGTTGCCTCTTCTCAGCTTGCATTCTGCTGTCCCTGAAGACCACGTTTCCCTTTTTCAGCTCCTAGCTTCTAGAAGCCTGTGCTACCTGTGTTTTCTTACCTTGGGTGCGCCTTCACTGGTTCTTTTACTGGCTCTTGTTCTTCTACCCTTTATTCCTCTCAGCATTATTTTTTTCTTATATTATTGAAAATACTACTTCTCTAATTACAAACAATACCAAAACATACAAAGTCAAACATTATGGAAATATATCATGTAGTAGAAAATGATAATCTCTCCAAACCCTGCCATCAGAGATTGAACAGGACACACATACATCAGTCCAGTTCAGGCGCTCAGTTCCATCTGACTCTTTGCAACCCTATGGACTGCAGCACGCCAGGCTTCCCTGTCCATCACCAACTCCCAGAGTTTACTCATACTCATGTCCACTGAGTCAGTGATGCCAGCCAACTATCACATCCTCTGTCGTCCCCTTCTCCTTCTGCCTTCGATCTTTCCCAGAATCAGGGTCTTTTCAAATGAGTCAGTTCGTTGCATCGAGTGGCCAAAGTATTGGAGTTTCAGCTCCAGCATCAGTCCTTCCAATCAATGTTCAGGGTTGATTTCCTTTAGGATGGACTGGTTGGATTTCCTTGCAGTCCAAGAGATTATCAAGAGTCTTCTCCAGCAGCACACTTCAAAAGCATCAATTCTTCGGCGCTCAGCTTTCTTCACAGTCCAACTCTCACATCCATACATGACCACTGGCAAAACCATAGCCTTGACTAGACGGACCTGTGTTGGCAAAGTATGTCTCTGCTTTTGAATATGCTATCTAGGTTGGTCATAACTTTCCTTCCAAGGAGTAAGTGTCTTTTAATTTCATGGCTGCAGTCACCATCTGCAGTGATTTTGGAGCCCCCCCAAAATAAAGTCTGACACTGTTTCCACTGTTTCCCCATCTGTTTGCCATGCAGTGATGAAACTGGATGCCATGATCTTCGTTTTCTGAATGTTGAGCTTTAAGCCAACTTTTTCACTCTCCTCTTTCACTTTCATCAAGAGGCTTTTTAGTTCCTCTTCACTTTCTGCCATAAGGGTGGTGTCATCTGCATATCTGAGGTTATTGATATTTCTCCTGGCAATCTTGATTCCAGCTTGTGCTTCTTCCAGCCCAGCGTTTGTCATGATGTACTCTGCATAGAAGTTAAATAAGCAGGGTGACAATATACAGCCTTGACGTACTCCTTTTCCTATTTGGAACCAGTCTGTTGTTCCATGTCCAGTTCTAACTGTTGCTTCCTGACCTGCATACAGGTTTCTCAAGAGGCAGGTCAGGTGGTCTGGTATACCCATCTCTTTCAGAATTATCCACAGTTTATTGTGATCCATACAGTCAAAGGCTTTGGCATAGTCAATAAAGCAGAAATAGATGTTTTTCTGGAACTCTCTTGCTTTTTCCATGATCCAGTGGATGTTGGCAATTTGATCTCTGGTTCCTCTGCCTTTTCTAAAACCAGCTTGAACATTTGGAAGCTCACGGTTCACATACTGTTGAAGCCTGGCTTGGAGAATTTTGAGCATTACTTTACTAGTGTTTGAGATGAGTGAGATTGTGTGGTGGTTTGAGCCTTTTTTTGGCATTGTCTTTCTTTGGGATTGGAATGAAAACTGACCAGTCCTGTGGCCATGAGTTTTCCAAATTTGCTGGCATATTGAGTGCAGCACTTTCACAGCATCACCTTTTAGTATTTGAAATAGCTCAACTGGAATTCCATCACCTCCACTAGCTTTGTTCATAGTGATGCTTCTAAGGCCCACTTAACTTTGCATTCTGAGAATGTCTGGCTCTAGGTGAGTGATCGTACCATCGTGATTATCTAGGTCGTGAAGATCCTTTTTGTACAGTTCTTCTGTGTATTCTTGCCACCTCTTCTTAATATCTTCTGCTTCTGTTAGATCCATACCATTTCTGTCCTTTATTGTGCCCATCTCTGCATGAAATGTTCCTTGGTATCTCTAATTTTCTTGAAGAGCTCTCTAGTCTTTCCCATTCTATTGTTTTCCTCTATTTCTTTGTACTGATCTCTGAGGAATGCTTTCTTATCTCTCCTTGCTATTCTTTGGAACTCTGCATTTCAGATGGGTACATCTTTCCTTTTCTTCTTTGCTTTTTGTTTCTCTTCTTTCCACAGCTATTTGTAAGGCCTTCTCAGACAGCCATTTTGCTTTTTTGCATTTCTTTTTCTTGGGGATGGTCTTGATCCCTGTCTCCTGCACAATGTCACGAACCTCCATCCATAGTTCTTTAGGCACTCTGTCTATCAGATCTAATCCCTGGAATCTATTTCTTACTTCCACTGTATAATTTTAAGGGATTTGATTTAGGTCATACTTGGTCTAGTGGTTTTCCCTACTTTCTCAAGTTCAGTTCAGTTGTTCAGTCATGTCTGACTCTTTACGACCCCATAGACTGCAGCACACCAGGCCTCCCTGTCCATCGCCAACTCCTGGAATTTACTCAAACTCATGTCCCTTGAGTTGGTGATGCCATCCACCATCTCATCCTCTGTTGTCCCTCTCCTCCCACCTTCAATCCTTCCCAGCATTAGGGTCTTTTCAAATGAGTCAACTCTTCACATCATATGGCCAAAGTATTGGAGTTAGTTTCAGCAGCAGTCCTTCAAATGAATATTTAGGACTGATTTCCTTTAGGATGGACTGGTTGTATCTCCTTGCAGTCCAAATGACTCTTCAAGAGTCCTCCAACACCACAGTTCAAAAGCATCAATTCTTTGGCACTCAGCTTTCTTTATAGTCTGACTCTCACATCCATATGTGACTATTGGAAAAACCACAGTTTTGACTATTTAAGTCTGAATTTAGCAATAAGGAGTTCATGATCTGAGCTACAGTCAGCTCCAAATCTTGTTTTTGCTGACTGTAGAGCTTCTCCATCTTTGGCTGCAAAGAATGTAATCAGTCTGATTTCGGTATTGACCATCTGGTGATGTCCATGTGAGGAGTCTTCTCTTGTGTTATTAGAAGAGAGTGTTTGCTATGACCCGTGCATTCTCTTGACAAAACTCTATTAGCCTTTGCCCTGCTTCATTCTGTATTCCAAGGCCAAATTTGCCTGTTACTCCAGGTGTTTCTTGACTTCCTACTTTTGCATTCCAGTCCCCTAGGACATCTTTTTTTGGTGTTCTAGAAGGTCTTGTAGGTCTTCATAGAACTGTTCAACTTCAGCTTCTTCAGCATTACTGGTAGGAGCATAGACTTGGATTACTGTGATATTGAATGGTTTGCCTTGGAAATGAACAGAGATCATTCTGTCGTTTTCGAGACTGCATCCAAGTACTTTGTTTTGGACTCTTGTTGACTATGATGGCTACTTCATTTCTTCTAAGGGATTCTTGCCCACAGTAGTAGATATAATGGGCATCTGAGTTAAATTCATCCATTCCAGTTTTTAGTTTGCTGATTCCTAAAATGTCGACATCACTCTTGCCATCTCCTGTTTGACCAGTTCCAATTTGCCTTGATTCATGGACCTAACATTCCAGGTTCCTATGCAGTATTGCTCTTTACACACACACAATAAATCATGCAATTCGTAAAAATTATGGATAAGACAGAAAGATAACAAAATATCCTAGTTCTGTAAAACCTAGTCTTTCCACGTCCCCACATTGTGGTGGGCAGCTCCCTCTTTAACCTTTGCCTTACCCCTCCTCTGCTTCTCTTCTCACATGGACTCCAACCACATTGGCCCTTTTGCTTGTTCTCCGGTTAGCCAGCCTGCCAGCTCACCAATGTTTTTCCTAACTGCTCCAAACAACCATGACCTTGGCCTACTGGTAATCTTACAGCAGCCCTCATAACTTTCAGAGCACAGGCCAGACGTGCTCAAGAACCTCTCCAGTTCTGGTACCCAAATGACTTGTGCCAAAAGCAGAACCATTGGAAAGAGCAGGCCAGCCCTCCCTTGGGCTTCCTTCTCTTTAGAATCATCAGTGCCTTATCACTCTATTCTGCCCAGTACCCACCGTCCTCCCTGGTGTGTCTGTAGTCAACCCGTCTTCAGGCATTGAACTGCTCTTCCCTTATTACTGCACTTCTGTCAGGTCTTATCCCAAATATGACCTTCTCATGGAAGTATTGTCTAAGTAATTTAAAAGAATGCTTGCTAAGTCACTTCAGTCATGTCCGACTCTGCGTGACCCCATGGACGGCAGCCCACCAGGCTCTCCCATCCCTGGGATTCTCCCCGTCCCTAGTGTTCTCCACCCCAGAACACTGGAGTGGGTTGCCATTTCCTTCTCCATTGCATGAAAGTGAAAAGTGAAAGTGAAGTCGCTCAGTCGTGTCCGACCCTCAGTGACCCCATGGACTGCAGCCTTCCAGGCTCCTCCATCCATGGGATTTTCCAGGCAGGAGTACTGGAGTGGGGTGCCATTGCCTTCTGTGAAAGAATGCTTAAGTAATGTTAAAAATAACACCCTTCCTAACCCACTGTCATCAGTACCTTATCCCTATTCCTTTACTTTTTGTCCATATTATCTTAGTGTACTAAACACAAAAATAATATTTGACAGATTTGTATATACCTTACATGGTGAAAGAGTCGAGAGCCTATCACTTAACCCAGTAACTGGAACATTACCAATAGCTTGTTTCTGTTTTATCTTTTCCCCCTTATCCTGTCCTGCTTCCTCCCAAGAAGTAACAAACATCCTGAGTTTTGAACCTATTATTCACCCCTTCAAAAGTAATAGGTTTATCACATTTGTATATATGCCTAGACAGTACATTTTTAAGCTGTTTTTTAGCTTTGCTTGGTTTTAAGTTTTATGAAAATGGCATCCTGCTATATATAGTCTTCTGAAATGTGCTTTTTTCCCCTCAACATAGTGCTTCCAAGATCTGAACATTTTTTACCTTTATTTGTAATTCAGTGATTTTCACTGCTATTTTTAAAATTCATTGTGTGACTCTATCACATTTAATTTCTCCATTTTCCTATTAGCTAGAAATTTGGGTTGTATCCAGATTTTTTTTTTTTTTTGAGGATTACAAAATGCGCTATGCATATTCTTTAGTGTATCTAAAAAAGGAATTACTCAGTTGAAGGTATGCAGTTGTTCAGTTTTGCAGGATGATGCCAAATTGTTTTCCAAAGAAGTTGTACCAGTTTATTCTCCCACCAGTGGTGTACTGGAATTTCCCCTGACTCAACTGTTCTTAATTGTTAACCAGTCTACTAGGTATAATAAAATGGTATCTCAATGGGATTTTTATTTGCATTTCCCCCATTATTGATATGGTGTGGCATCTTTTCATATGCTTAGTGGTTAAACTGTTTTCTTCTTCTTTAAAATTCCTGTACAGACATGTCCATTTTTCCATTATGTTGTTTTTTGTCTTGATTTGTAGAAGTTCTCTATTCTGGATACTAAACCTTTGTGGCTGATCCATGCTGCAAATAGTTCTGCCTGTTTGTCTTTTTATTTTCCTGATCTTTGATGATTGGAAGTTGCTTTAACTGCCAAGTTTATCAGTCCTTCCTTTTATGGTTATTCTTTGTATCTTTGTTTTAAGAAATCCTTCCCTACTTTAGGGTGAGAAAGATATACTCCAGTTTTTTATTTCCTTCAGTTTTAAAGTTTTGTTTTTCACATTTAACTCGTTAATCCTCCTGAAATTACTGTATATATGGTATGAGGTGAGGATTCATTTTACTTGTTTTTTCCACATTTGGATAACTTGCTATGCCAGCACTGTTTAGTGATTAATTCTTCCATTCTCCACTGATCTGAGGTTCTTATTCTCTCAGTTCTCCATTCTCTCCCATTGATCAGTTTTATCTATCTCTGTACCAGTCCCATACTGTTTTAATTACAATAGCTTTAAAATAAATCTTGAGCCAGATTCTTCTCTTCATCCCCTCCTCCTAATACCTTGTGAATCTCTTGGCTATTCTTAGCTGTTTGCTTTTCCACATACATTTTAAAATCAGGCTTTCAAGTTCCGCAAGGCAACTCTGATGGAATTTTGATGGAAATTGCATTGAATATATAGATAAGTATGGGGAGAATTGATATCTTTAGTATATTGAGTCTTCTTATGTATAAACGTGAGTTCTTAATTTATTTAGAACTTATTAATGTCATTTAAGATAAGGTTTCAAGGTGTTCTGTATAAAAATCTTATAAATCATTTGATATATTTATTCCTAGGCATCTTACAGGTTTTTGTTTTGTTTTTGCTATAGAAATGCTGCTTTTGAAAAACCGTATCTCCTAGCTTTTTTTTCGTGACATATAGAAATACAGTTGACTTGTTCATACTGTTCAAGTAGCCATACCTCCTGTTAAACTTTTTTTTACTATTGCTAATAAATTTGTCTGTAAATACTTTGGGCTTTCTATGTAGATAATTATATCACCTGAAAATAACTGTAGTTTTGTTTCTGCCTTTCTAATGCATATGTGTTTAATTATTATTTTATAGTACTGGACTAATGTTGATTTCAAAAAAAGCTGAAAGTAAAAGGCTATTAAAAGATATAGCATGCAAACTGCTAAAAGAATCAACTACAGTAGTGTTATACAAAATAGCTTTTAAGACAAGAGCATTATTAAGAGTGGGCTTCCCTGGCGGCTCAGCTTGTAAAGAATCCGCCTGCAATGTGGGAGACCCAGGTTTGATCCTTGGGTTGGGAAGATCCTCTGGAGAAAGGAATGGCAACCCAGTCCAGTATTCTTGCTGGAGAATTCCATGGACAGAAGTGAGCCATAAAACTAGATGCAGAAATCTCTTGTATTCTCCTTATTATTTTTCCACGGTACTTATCAATACTGCGGGGAAGGCAATGGCACCCCACCCCAGTACTTTTGCCTGGAAAATCCCATGGACAGAGGATCCTGGTAGGCTGCAGTCCATGGGGTCGCTAAGAGTCGGACACGACTGAGCAACTTCACTTTCACTTTTCACTTTCATGCATTGGAGAAGGAAATGGCAACCCACTCCAGTGTTCTTGCCTGGAGAATCCCAGGGACGGGGGAGCCTGGTGAGCTTCCGTCTATGGGGTCGCACAGAGTCGGACACGACTGAAGCGACTTAGCATAGCATAGCATATCAATACTGATGTACTGTATATTTGTTATTATCCTTTTTTTTCCACTGGAATATAAGCTCATGAGATTAAGGATTTTGCCTGGTTTTGTTTAGTATGATATCTCTAGGATCTAAATTACTGCTAGATGTTCAGTCAGTACTTGTTGAACGAATGACTATGGAGGGTAGAGAAAGTGGTGCAACAAAAGCAATGCCAGATCTTGAGCTTTTACCTGGAAATGCTCTTATATGTTCCCCCATGACTATTGTCACAGGCTAACTTTTCCCCAGTTACAGTCCACTTCCAGCTGGCTTCTGTCTTTACTTTGTGGTCCATCTGTCTTTTCCGGTTGATCCTTCATAATACTACCAGAGTTTTTTTCCCTAAATATTGATCTGATTATCTCAGTGTCTTGTCTCGGCTCAGCCTATAGAATAAATTGTAGTTTCTCTAATGTGACATTTAATTCTTCACTGAGCTTTCTGTGCTCTAGTCACATCATACCACTTCTAGGCTCTTCAGCATGCTATGTCTGTGGGTTTTCTTTGTGACTGTGCTCTTAACTTTTGGGTTCTCTGAGCCTGAAAAGTCATTCTTTTGTTTATGCTTATCAAAATCGTAGTCATTCTTAAATTCATCTAAAGTCATTTCCTTCCTAAAGACTACTCTGATATTCACTGAGAAGCATCATCTAATCCCAGCAATTTCTTTTGCTGTTTTGGTACTTTCTGTAATCTGCCTTGTACTCTAAAAAGTTCTCTCTTTCCCTACTAGCTATTAAGCTCTTTGAAGATAAGGCTTCATGTTTTATTTTTGTTTCCCAAAAGTCTGTAATATAGTGTTTTATACATAATGGAACTTTGATAAATAGTTGTCAGACTTATTTTGAAGGTTTGGTTTTTGTCTGATGCTGTTTTTCTCTTTCTGCTATAGTTAACTCATCATGTCTCATGTCTTCAATTATCACACTCCAGTGACAATAAACTTCAAATCTGAATCTTCCTATTTCCACTGTCCTGACTAGTGCAACCAGGCCTCTCACACAACTCCATGTGTCATCTTCTCTTTCTTGTTCCCCCTCCCAAATCAGAACCTCTCATAAATTTTCTATCACAAAGACACCATTCTTCCAGTCACATTAACTCAAAACCTTGGTGAAATCTTTATCACCCTTTGTCTTAATCTTCTGTGCCTTCAACTAGTCAGTAAGTCCTGTTAATTTCTCCTTTAAAATGTTCCTCAGCTCCATAACTCTGTCTTCATTTCTGCTGAGCAGTCCTTGAGTGGAGCCCTTATGACCCATACCCAGTTCTGACACTTTGCTGTGCTTCCTTGGTGGCTCAGCTGGTAAAGAATCCACCTGCAATGTAGGAGACCCCGGTTCGATCCCTGGGTTAGGAAGATCCCCTGGAGAAGGAAAAGGCTACCCACTCCAGGACTCTGGAGAACCAGTCCATGGGGTCACAGAGTCGGACATGACTAAGCGACTTTCACTCACACTTCCTGTAATCTCGCCACCTGTAATATAAAGATCAGATTACTTCACCAGGCGTTTAAGACAGTGCAGGGTCTAGGTTCATTCTGCTGCCTATGACATTCGTCCTCTGCTTTCTCTCAAGTCAGACTTATTACTTTCTCCTAAGCTTATGTCATTACCTTTCATGTGCTCTACCATGCTAGCTCCTGTTCATTTTTCAGAATCTGGATAATGGACATCACCCCTGCCCCCCACCTTCAGTGAACATTTCCCTTAACAATGGGAACTCTAATCATTTCCTCCCTGTTCATTTTTATTTTTAGTGCTTATTGTTTTCACTGAGACTTTAAAAAGAGCCAGCAGATTGGAAGAGATCTTAAAAGTAATCTAGTTTAACCTCTAACCCAAGACCTCAGTCTTCTTTATAATTCATAATAAGCATTAGCTTCTAGTATTACACAAAGCTTCTGGTATTTCTTTCTATTTATATAGTGAACGTCTGGAAGTTAGGAATTTGGTTTCATGTGCTTTTATTTTTCCTTTTAGTTCTTAGTATGGTTCACTGTCCTGGAAGACACTAAAAATATATTCATTGATTGAATAAATGAATCATAAATTTTCTCTTCAGAGAATTTACAGAGGAAGCTTACTTGCCCAAAAGCCTCTCTGCCTTCAACTAGTCACAAAATCCTGTTAAAATGTCTACAAATAAGAATGACTTTTAAAAAAGTCTTAAAAGATGGTCGATACATTTTCAGCCTACCCTTTTCTTTATGTGGCTCTGTATTAGCCTTGACTTTTATTTTCCTCCTTCTTGAGATTATACTTACAATTTCACTTTTGCACGAACTATAAGGTGTATGAATTTTAATGGAGTCTGTTGAATGTTGACCATGTTTTCCTACAGTAGTTTAGAACTATTTAGCAAGAAATATTACACTTGACTCATTTAAATGAAGGTAATTATCTTGTGGCTGGGAATTTATATAAAAATTTTCAACCACAAAAGCCCATTGTTATGGGCACTAATAGAATAGCCTATAATTTGTAAACGTTTAAAAATTATTACTAGTCATTACTTCTGAGGGGTAAATAGAAATGATAGCTTTAATTCCTTTGTGATTATTTGTATGATATAATTTTGAAAATAAGATGTTTCTATAACAAGGATGTTTTTGGAAAGTTAGTGCTAACTTCAAGTATGTCAAATGCTTAATGTAGAGGGTACTTGCTACTCAATTATAGTTTTGATGAAAATTCCAAAGTGACATTTTCATATTATAAGAACTTTTTTCCATTTTAGAGCATGTCAAAAGAATATAGTAATTTGAATGCTCTATTTTTATTTCTAGAAACCAGCAAATATCCTAGTAATGGGAGAAGGTCCTGAGAGGGGGAGAGTCAAAATAGGTAGGTAATTATTTCTAAAATACCTTGTTAAGAAACTACAGTGACTGCAAAATGGTTTTCCTTTTTAATACTCTTATTTAAGGAATTTTAAAATTAATTCCTCATAATATTCATAGACAAGGTGTTGGGAAATGTAGAAAGTTTATAAAATCCCTCAGATTTATTCCCCAAATAAGGTTCTATAATTCTAAGCTGAGGCAAGCAAAAATTCATTCCCATCCAATACTCCAAGCATGTGTTTCTGCTACTGTTACTGTAATGCTACTATTACAGTCACCCTAAACATAATCCTGTGAATCTTACTTTTGTCTCAGCTTTACCAAATGTTGTTTCCCTGAATCTGTCCTTCCCACCCTGACCCTGATTTATACACACCGGTCCTCTCAGACACCTCCCCTGCCCTCCCCTCTCTCTGCTGCATGTCTTGTGCCAGGTACCAACATATCTTTTCCAAATGAATATATATGTGTATAGACTCTCACTTGCCAGTCTTAGATTAAGGCACTGGCAGAAGTCTTGTTTCTGTACTAAAAATTTCTCTGCAACCTTGAAAGTTCTAAAAGAAACTGGTATCATTTATACCTGTGACATATTTGGGGAGAAAATAAGCTGAGAAATGCTTTATTCTAAATTTTTTTTATAATAGAACTTATATTTATTCAGTGCTCAGTGCTTTTAAGAAAGATTTTAGAGTAAATTTTATCAAGCTGCTTTCTTTGCTACTAGAATTTATCATGCTAGAAATGATGCGGAATTGTGCTAGCTTTGCCTGCTGTAAATTCATTCTGTCCTGCCCCAGCCAAGCGCGCCCTGCTGCCTGGTCTTCTGCTTCTTCCGTTAATTCACTAGCCCAGTTCCTGAAGAAGCTGTTCTAAACCAACTTTTCTGTCTTTAACCTCTACTCTGAGTTTGAGATTGAATCATAAAAAAATTCTGTTGATGTTAATTAAGAACCGGGTGGCTGCTTTCTTTCCCTCTCATCCTCTTTCTACCCTTCCTCACTGGTTTCTGTTTCACCCTCACACTTTTATCGAGTACCAAGTTTCTGCTAGTCACTCGTGAAAGGAAAGGAAAGGATGGTCGTCCTGTGGGGGACACTAAAATGGACACTTTCGTATGCCATCTCATTTGTTTTATACAGCCACCCTCTGGTAGGTACTGCAGATAAGTAAAGCTTGATTTACACAGGGGGCAGCTTACTCGGCCTTTCAAAGGAAGGACTTGAATTCCAAGTCTGGGGTCTCTTTCACTCCAAACATTGCTGCCTAGTGATAGCAAAGCTATCTGGTATGATCTGACTGACCACGTTTTGTCAGCACAGCTCTGCCTTTGAAACAGCCTCAGAGAAAGTGTCTGTTTCTCCTCAGTCCTATCCTGTGCCCTTCTAGCTTCTAAATACCTTCCTGCTGTACTTTAGTCCTTCTGATTACAGTTTTTCTGTTCTTTCCTTCTGAAGTTTCTCCTCTTCACCTTTAAACACTCATAATCCAATTTTAACATAAATTTTCTCATATCCATTTGGTTTTCTTTACCATTTGTTCAGTTTTTTCCCCTTGTTCCTCTACTTCTAAAATCATTTACACATTGGTTTCATGTACCCTAATCTGTTGTTATTTTTTTTTCTGACATCAATTCTGTTTCTCTATTGAAACTGCTGTCTACAAGGCTATCTATGGTCTTTATTTTACCACGTCAGTAGCCTGTGTTTAGTCTCCGTTTTCCTTTACTGCCTTGTCCTTTGTTCTTCTAGCTAGTCTGGTGGTGTGAGTGTCTTTACTTTGGTCTCTGTGACATCACATAATTCTATTTTTCTATTACTTTTGCTGTGACTTCTGTATTTTATTCATTCTTGTCTCTTATTCCTACTAACCTTCTGTTTCAGGACACCCTAGGCACTGGCTTGAGACATGGCCTTCCTCTACAGTTACTTCTTTAGGGAATTGATAAGTTATGGCCTTAAAATCTTGGGTTTTATGAAAATGATTTTAAGATCTGGATCTCAAATTCTGTTCTCTCACTCTGACTATTTGGATGTCTTGCTGGCAACCTATATTCCATTAATTCCAAACCAAATTCATCATCCTCATCTTATACTCTCTAATGCTGTCATCACATTTATCCCAGTCACCAAACTTAATGTCTTCTCCTTAGTCCCAAGTAGCTCTGCTGCTGCGAAGTCAGTTCAGTCGTGTCTGACTCTGTGCAACCCCATAGATGGCAGCCCACCGGGCTCCCCCGTCCCTGGGATTCTCCAGGCAAGAACACTGGAGTGGGTTGCCATTTCCTTCTCCAATGCATGAAAGTGAAAAGTGAAAGTGAAGTCGCTCAGTCGTGTCCGACTCTTAGCAACCCCATGGATTGCACCCTACCAGGCTCCTCCATCCATGGGCTTTTCCAGGCAAGAGTACTGGAGTGGGGTGCCATTGCCTTCTCCGAGTAGCTCTGCTACTCAACATGAATTCTGTATTCTAGCCAGGCCAGTTAGTTGCCTTATTGTTAAGAATTTAGGATTATAATTCTACCCAAGATTAGAGAGAAAGTCAGGGTTAAAAGTAAACAATAATTAGTATTAAAGGTCTAGTGAACAGTTAACCTAGTTGATTAAATTGTTTTTATATTTTGTTTTAACAGCACATTATTTTTTTTAAAAACAGTAATTTTTTTACTAATTTTTTTTTACAAATCAATATGCTTTGATATCTATGCTTAACACTTTAATATAGTTCTTTTTTGATTGAAAGAAAAAACACAGTTGACTGACAAACACATTGTGCCTTTCCCTGTATCAGAGGCTTCCGCTCCCAGCACCTGAGACCTGCGGGCCTTTCCTAAAATGCGCATTGCCTTCCTTACTGTTCACAGTGGTTCCTCCTTCAGAAGCCAGTGCAAGTTCCACTTTCCATTTAGTCCACTTCTGCAAATGTTTATCAGATATTGTTCCAGATAAAACCATGGAGACATAACCTCTTGCTGCAATAAGACTCTGAGTCTAATAGAAACCAGTAACAACTTTCCTTTTACAGTACTTACCCTTTTTATCTACTCTATGAGTGAAAAGTCATCTCACCTTTAGGTAAGCTCCTTGAATGTAGACGTTGCCTTCTTTTGCTTTTCTGTCATTTGATACTAATCAGCACCCATATCACAATTTTACTACTTCTGTTGAACTGAATAATTTAACTCATATCCAACTTTAGGAAAACAGGTGTTAGTAACATTTAGGCTAGTTACATTTAGTCTAAATTACTAATCATTTGAAAAATGGTTTGAAACCCCTTTGAAGTTCATACAATAGATGGGAATTATTTTTAAGAGTATTTATTGTTTCTCTGGGCTTGATTTCATTTTTCAGTGAATTGATGTGGCTTACATAAAGCTAAGAAGGTAGAGAATAAGGGGAGAAATATTGGCTTTAGCCTTTACTTAAAAATAGGAGCTTTTCAATGGAGGGAAGAGTATTCCAACATATTACTTTGTCATCAACAACAGTCAACATCTATTCAATATATAAAGCAGTGCTTTGAGGTAGGTGTAATATTGGTAGACTGGTTTTGACTCTTTTTGTTTGCTATAGGGAATTTTGGTTTAAAAAGTGTAGGCATCAGCGCAGGCATCCTTGGATAGCTTTATTTTTTAAGACCTATGTTCTCCAAAGCATTCACAGAAAGTTCTGTAAATTATTCAAACTCTAAAGAAATAAAACCACTGTAAATTAAAAGTTTAATGCATATAATAGCCTATTGGTTTTAGATTAAATGATACTCTATAGTTGCAACTTTAATGTACTACTTGTGCATTGTATAATACACTAGGGACCATTATATAATCAAAATATACTGTATGTATCACTTATTTCAAATTATAGAGGCTTATATTTGTGATTTTTTTTTACCTTTGTGACATGCAATTATCGTATGTATAATATGTTGTATATCAGATCCATGGTTAAGAACATAGCTGCTAAAGTATAACATGGTTTTTGCTTGAGTAGTGGCATTTTTACTTCCTATCCCTGTTACTTTGGGCAAGTCATTGAACTGCTTTGGGCCTTAGATTCTTCATCACAGAAGTGGGGGTAGGGGGAGAATACTTATTAAACCAGCATTCTCATAAGGATTAAATGAAGCGATAAATGATGTATATGAAAATCATTTGTAAGCTCTGAAATGCTTTATAGATATATGTTCTTTAGGAAATCTTAAGAAAATTAGATAGTAACCAGTACATTATTATATCAATAGTAATAATCTTTTTACTACTTTCGTATACCTCTAATATTTAAATTAGTTAGCTTTGGTATAGAGCTTTGTTAAATGCTGAGTTGTAACAGATTCTTATATGTATTCTATATATGTTCTTGAAAACATGTATGTGATGTTCTGGTAACTATACAACAGCTGGCTCTCTGGGAGGAAAAAAGTCAGCCCAGTTTATAGCATGCACTGTTTTTTGTGATGTAAATACTCCCAACCATAGCCAATTTCAAGCCACAAACATGACATTACTGAACACCATGTTGGGAAGATACTGAAAACGGCTCTCCTGAGTCCATAAAAGCCAACTCCGGCACAGGTTGAACTAAGATAGACTCAAGATTTTAGATATAGGCATACAGAAGTCATAATCATGAAAACTTTTAGACTTTATTTTAAAAACACACACAAATATTATTCTGTCTCTGAAAGCCAGGAATCTGGAACCAGACCTGGATTTTTATTCTGACTCTCTACTTACTAGTTCTGTGACTTCGGACAAGGCAGAGTATCTCTAAACCCTCAATCTCTTCATCCGTAAAATAGGCACAATAACAGTGTCTCCCTCAGAAGGGGAGACTGGTGCTGGTACAGACCACAGGTTGAAAAGGATTGCAAGGTTAGTGGCTATTGTCATCATGGTTATAATAGCATGCCACACTGAGTTCTTATTAATTGATTTTATTTTTTAGCTGACATGGGTTTTGCCAGATTATTCAATTCTCCTCTAAAGCCACTAGCAGATTTGGATCCTGTAGTTGTGACTTTCTGGTATCGGGCTCCAGAACTTTTGCTTGGCGCAAGGCATTATACAAAGGCCATTGGTAAGTTAGTGTGAAATGATTTACCTATAATTGGTAAGTATTATATCATTATTGTATGATACTGCATTTATGATAAATACTAAATGGCATAATAAAGCTGCTGTGTAAAAGCCACTTTGAATGGCTTTGTAAAAGACCTGTTGTCATCTATATGCCCAGATTTTATATTCTTGTAGCTCTGGATTTTCAGCTGTTTAGGAGAATATGATTCTTTTTTTTTTTAAAAGAAAGCATTTTCTTTTTTAAATTATTTTTAATTGGAGGATAATTGCTTTACAGTGTTGTATTGGTTTCTGCTGTGCAGCAGTGTGAATCAGCCATCAGTATACATGTATCTCCTCCCTCTTGGGCCTAAAAGAAAGCATTTGCTTTCAGAGAATACAAGTGTCTGATCTTGTTGAGTTCCCTAGAAATGATAAAATGCAGGTTTTGCACCTACCTACTGTTGATCAGAAGAACTGGAGAGAGGTTTAGAATTTTCTTCACAAAAAAGAAAAACAGAAAAACTGAAGTAGTGTAGTTACTGGAGGGAGCCCCTGCTATTTGGGAAAAAGTTAGTCAGTCAGTCCTTTCCTAAGCAAGAAACAATATGACTAATCCTTCTCTCTTGCCATTATAGTTATCAGAATGGCAGTTTCTCCATTAAGGTAGGAAATAGAACCTGGGTAGACTAGCTGTGCTCAGCATCTTGCCATCTCACCAAGCGTAAATGCTGAACAAGAAAACCTGTTAAAAACACAATCTGTAGGATTTAAAGTCTGCTTCATAACAGAGGCATCAGAAATTTTGCTGCCTGGCCGTATAGTGTCCTCAGAGGGCCCAGCTGCCAACTGAGGGAGTCGGGAAAAGAGAGCTGCCCGCAAACCTAGGTACTGCTCTAAAAGAGGTGAAAGGAGAAGACAGGGAGGGAGGAAGTGGGGCCATTCATGTGAAGGCCTAGTTCTACAAGGTACCTACATTTTGCTCACTGTGTTTCTTTAAAGTTTCCTTTTCTTGAATTCTGTTTACTTGTATTAGACTAATTTTGACTGCATTTAGCTGCTTTGGTCAAGTTCTATTTAATAAAGACACTTAAATTATAAAATTATTAAAAATAGACAAGCACAATCCTTTCTCTATCTGAAAAGAACTATCAAAGAGTTATCAAGGAAGTTGTCACATTTGAAGAGATCAGACTCATAATTAACCTCTTCTTGGGTAGAAACGGAAACAAAAATTAAAATATGGTAATGTCCTCATTTGTCAGGAGGTCTGATTTCTGCAAAACTTAGATACCCAGAACACATTTATACTTCCTTTGTCTAGGGATTGAGACACTAGCACAGTGTGGAATATTGTAATTCTTCATAAGTACTGCTGAAGGATTTTGTTAAATTAGTGAAAAAGGCTATGAGTGGCCACAGCACCCTAAGGAAAACCATATGCGTTTGATAGTAGAGGCATGTGAGACTGACCTCAGACCCATCCCCTGGCAGCTGAGCCTGTAGTAATAAGACCCCTGACCAGAGGCTGTCACCATTACCAGCCAAGGGCAGTAGCAGCTGTCTGTGAAGGTGGGAGAATTTTTTTGATATGAAAAGTAAATGGAAGGGATAGAGCAGGGGTCCCCAACCTCTGGGGCGTGGACTGGTACCTCCTGTCAGATCATCGGTGGCATTAGATTAGAAATAAAGTAAGCCAGAAAGAAAAAAATACCAATACAGTATAATAAGACATACATATGGAATTTAGAAAGATGGTAACAATAACCCTGTATGCGAGACAGCAAAAGAGACACAGATGTATAGAACAGTCTTTTGGACTCTGTGGGAGAGGGCGAGGGTGGGATGATTTGGGAGAATGGCATTGAAACATATATATTATCATATGTGAAACGAATTGCCAGTCCAGGTTCGATACAGGATGCTTGGGGCCAGTGCACTGGGATGACCCCGAGGGATGGGATGGGGAGGGAGGTAGGAGGCGGGGTTCAGGATGGGGAACACGTGTACACCCATGGTGGATTCATGTCAATGTATGGGCAAAACCAATACAATATTGTAAAGTAATTAGCCTCCAATTAAAATAAATTTACATTAAAAAAAGAAAGTGCATAATAAATGTAATGCACTTGGATTATCCTAACTCGGGTTCATGGAAAAATCGTCTTCCACAAAACTGGTCCCTGGTGCCAAAAAGGTTGGGGACCGCTGGGAGAGAGTGGCTCTTAGAATAAGCCTGACTCTGTTTCCATTCCAGTGGGTGCGCTGAGGGGCTTTATTTTTGAGACATTTACCATTAATTATGGTTGCTTCTTCTGGTATTAGTTCTCTCTCTTGAGAACAATAAAATCTAGACAATATCAGAAGGTACCAGAGGCTAGGAAGGGGCCAAAAGTTAAGACAGAGAAAAGGAGAGTGCTAGCTGGGAGCAACAGTTGGTGCTTTAGAACAGGACTGGTGGTGAGATAGCGCCGGGCACAGGATGGGGGTACAGGATGTGATAACAGCAGAACCTCCCGCGCGCTGGGCTCTTACCTAGCACTTTGCAGTTGTGTCAGAAGGGAGACTCCAGGGAGAAAAGGAAGACTCAGCCAGAAACCTTGTTAAACAAAATGACGCCCCACCAAAGACTGTCTCACTCTCAGAGATGGCTAGCAAACCCGCGGCCTGTGTCTAACATGTCCCTCTGGTGATTCTGCTGTGTGTGGTCCCCACACTTTGAGAAGCATAGTTCTATGAATATTTTCTGATTAACTGCTCTACTGTTGTAATAAAAAACAGATATGTGTTTTGGAAATAAAGGTAATTGGGTATGAACTGGAAACCAACTATATTTCTTATTTCCTCAGGGTAAGGAGAACTGAAATTGAGTTTTAACCAGCTTGTGACTTACTAGCTCAGTAAAAATGAGACTTAGCAATTAAAGAGAAAAACCTAATCACTGATTTCTAATTTCAGTCATCCCAATTATGTATTCTGAATAGAAGTTAGGAAAAAAGTTAAGATAGAAAAATAATAATCCCCACATTAGTTAGCTTATATATTCATAGCAGACATAAATATACAGTTACTCATTCTTAGAATTCTTTGTACCTGGTTCATATCAGAAATGAGTATTATTTCTATTCAGAGCATATAAAAGAGAGTTTAATTTGGCATCAGTGAAAATTTATGAAATGAGATTTAGCCGAGGAGGTGAGTAGTGGTGGTTGTGGGGTGTGTGTGTGTGTGTGAGAGAGAGAGACACACACACACACATACACACACACAGGAAGTGGGGCAGGGGGAGGCAGGGAGGAGAGGGCAGAGGAAGAGAGAGAAAAGTGCAAGTCTTTGATAAAGGAAAGAGCTGAGAAATGGGTATAGACGGTGCTGGAGCCAGATGATCATTTAAAATTAGATGCTAATATGAGGCAAGACACCCTAGAATTTAATACTGCCTGCTACATTGAGGTTCCTCCTCTTAGCAGTTCTTCAGGAAATCTAGATACAGGCCCCTGTCCTTGAGGGCAAACCAGGAACTGTGTAGCCAGCAACATACAGTAGTTGTCTCCATTGACTGCGTAGTAGAGGCAGCTTCAGGAAGACTTGGGACAGTCAGAGGCTGCCATATCAGGGCCAGGGGGACAGCCAACATGACATGGCAGAGAAAAAAATGACAGAGTAGACACTGAACAGTATTATTATTCTCCTCTTTAGTGATGGATCTTCACAATGAGGATGATTAAGTTATATTTTATAGCCTCTTAAGATGGCAGGTAATAACATAATAAAAATGATTATTGAAAGGATATATTCCCATTATCTGGAAGGCTAACTTGTGTGGAAGGAAACCATCCCTGAATGGAGTCAGATACATGAGATATTACTATATATGTAATAGTAGAATGTAGAATAGTAGAATGTGATTCCTATGTTTAGAAGACTTCTAAACACTGTACTTTTCTATGCTGTCCCATAGTCTCTGTGTTACTAACTTTAAAAATACTTACTAAGTGGCATTAAGTGGGCAAGTATGAATATACACCTCACAAAAATTAATTCACATGTGCATTTGGCAAAGCATTATAAATGTTAAAGTCTTAGAATCTAGATAAAACTATATTATAGTTTTTCAATGTGTGAAATCCAAGTAGAATCAACTTTAACTGGTTATTTGAAGTTGTTAATAAAAGTGAAAGATGCCTCAATGTATCTTGGCATGGTGGAGTTGGGGCAGCATCTAAGTGAGTATAGTCAGATCACTTCTCTTTACACAGTGCCTGTATATACTTGTATTTATCAGCTTCTAGAAATGGCAGCCCACTCCAGTATTCTTGCCTGTGGACAGAGGAGCCTGGTGGGCTGCCGTCTATGGGGTCGCAGAGAGTCAGACATGACTGAAGCGACTTAGCATGCATGCACGTGTTGGAGAAGGAAATGGCAACCCACTCCAGTATTGCCTGGAGAATCCCAGGGATGGAGGAGCCTGGTGGGCTGCCGTCTCTGGGGTCGCACAGAGTCGGTCACGACTGAAGCGACTTAGCAGCAGCAGATCTTACCACTTCTTGAAAACACTGTAGGTGGTATCTTTCAGACAAAAGTTGAGTTTTTCCAAATTATTTTGTGTAATCTGTACTGTCTAGACTGACAACTCAAAAATTCTAGTCATTATGTATTTGATTGCTTTAAAGAAACATATCACCATACCTGATCATGATATTATTTTATTCTATCACATCTTGAGTGTTATGCCTTGTATTAGATTATCAGTTGAATGCTTCAGCAATTAAATTATTAATAGTGGTTAGAAAGGCTTTTGCCTAAATGTAAAGAAAATTCATTGCTTGCTAAATTGAGTTCCCCAAGTTTATCTTGATCAGGAAATTTACCAGTAAATGTTTGTATTTGACTCTCGGTCTGTTACGTGATGGTACAGCTGTGCCGTGCTCAGTCGCTCAGCTGTGTCCACCTCTGTGCGACCCCATGGCCTGCAGCCCTCCAGGCTCCTCTATCCATGGGGCTTCTGCAGGCAAGAATACTGGAGTGGGTTGCCATGCCCTCCTCCAGGAGATCTTTCCAATCCAGGGATCGAACCCAGGTCTCCCACATTGCAGGCAGATTTTTTACTGTCTGAGCCACCAGGGAAGCCCAATGATATAGCTATTTCATATCATATATATGTTTTCTTAATATACTTACTGTATTCACTGAAAAGTTTTTTTAAATTTATTCGGGGGATTCTTTTCTTTTTAAAAGTTATACTTAATATGCAGTATTATATTAAGATATATGACACATGTAATTTTTATACATTACAAAATAATCATCACAGTAAGTCCAGTTACCATCCGTCACCATTGTAAAGTTATTACAATATCATTGACTTTATTCCCTTCATGTACATTTCATCCCTGTAACATCCTTGGAAGTTTGTACCTCTTAAGCTCTTTTACCTATTTCATCCATCTGCCTACCTTGAAAAATATTTTTATATGTAGGTTGTGATTATACCAAGAAATTATAACTAAAGAAATATAATAAATATGTACAAAAACGTGTTTTTCTTCCTTCATAGATATATGGGCAATAGGTTGCATATTTGCTGAACTGTTGACTTCAGAACCTATTTTTCACTGTCGTCAGGAAGATATAAAAACAAGCAATCCTTTTCATCATGATCAACTAGACCGAATATTTAGTGTCATGGGATTTCCTGCAGGTAATTTATTTTTTCAAAATAATACTTGAGTCATATTTCAAAAACATTCTTTTTGAAAAGGATATTTTAAGTATTTTTATGTATATTTTTAAGCTAAAATAACTAGATTTTTGATAAGTAACATTATTTCCTGTAACAACATTCAATATTTTATTTTGCCTAAGATAAAGACTGGGAAGATATTAGAAAGATGCCAGAATACCCAACACTTCAGAAAGACTTTAGAAGAACAACGTAAGTAATACCATATTGCATACAAGTAACATCCAGTGGGAGTGTTTAATCCTTTTAAAAACCAGATTATTATTTAAACCAGAAACTTAGATGTTAGTATACTAATTATGTTTATGGATTTAAGAAGATATTTCAAATGTTGTTAATGTATATGCCAGGCTCAGGCATATATTTATTTTAAAACTTTTAATAATTTAAGGGTCAATAGACAGTTTAAAAATCTCTTCTGTTTAGCTTGGAAAGGGGCTCAGTTCAAGGCCTTACTGTAGTTTTGTCTTTATCTGTGTCATGAGTTGTGTCTGAAATCCTGGGCTAGGCAACCAGCAAGGGTGGCAGGAGGAAAAACACATGGCTAGGATCTGAGTAAAACTAACTGGTGGGATGTCTATGCTGAGTGGAAATGAGAGGAGTTTGTTATAAATATGTGCGCCTAGTTGAAAAGGTGGAAGAGAGTCTCGTTTGGGAAACGTAACAGAAAAATTTCAGGACAGGAATGGCTTGTAGGAACAGAAGCAGACATGATAAAGCAGCAGCAAATGGCACTGATCATTTTGGGCCTCTCTTTCACACAGTCCTAGGTAGGGTTCCTTGCCTCCCTGCAGCTCCTAAAGAGAGCGCTGACATTGCTGAATTGGGCTCTCTTCTAACCCTAGACATTTCCCTAGACAGTCTCTGTGATTTTGATGGCTACAGGGCACCAGTTATGCTGGTGGCTCCCAATCTATACATTCTACTCTGACTTCTTTCCAAGTTTTCAGACCCCTGTATCTAACTGCTTTTTGGAATCTGAAATTGAGTGTCCCATAAATACTTCAAAATACGTGTCCCAAACTGAGCTCATCATCTGTCCTCCTATACTTTTCCTTCCACTATATTCCTTATCTTAGGAAATGGCTCTATGATTTACCTAATTGTTCAAGCCAAAGACCTTAATGATGTCCCTGATCCTTCTCCTCTTTCACTGTCTTCCATTTTATCCCCTAGTGTCCAAACGATTAGCAAATCTAGTAAATTGTTTCAATATCCTTCAGATCTCTGTATTTCTCTGCATCTACCCTGCCACTATTATAGACCAGACTGCCACCCTCTCTCTCACCTGGGATCCTGCACTGGCCTCATAAGTGGTATTTCTACCTTCAGTTTTCATTCTAACTCACTGCCTGTTCTGCAGTCATTGCCAAAAGCATATCTGAGCATGTCAGTTTTCACATTGCTTTCAGTTTTTAAATATGGCTTACAAAAGCCTGGGCATCACCAAATTTATCTCCTAAACCTCTGTCCACTTTGTACTCTGTGGGCTGCACATCATAAATTTCTTTAAGATCCTCAAAACCCCTGAGCTTTCTTGGACCCCTGGATTTTTACACATGCTGTTCCCTCAGTCTGGGATGTACTGATACCATCCTCCTACCCATTTCATCAGATAACTCCTGTTTATCCTTTCTATCCTGATGTGGTCTCCCCTTGCCCTTCTAGTCAGGTGCTCCCCCTCTGCACTCCCGTGGCATATCCTGAGCTGCTTTTCTCAGCACATATCACTTTGCTCAACAGTTGGCTTTTGAACACTTATCTGCCTTTCCCTCTAGACTATGGATCGTGCCCATTTTATGCACCATTATAGGCATCTCCAGGGCCTAGTATATAGTGCATGTTCATTAGTTACTTGTCAAATGGGTATTTAAATGAAAGTGGTTCAAGTAATTGAAGATAAGCTGGTAATATAAAAGAGAAAATTAATTAAGACACAACATTTTATCTTAGTATTTAAAGGCCAAAGGAAGAGTTTTACATAAAATGATAGTATTTACAATAACCAGAAATAACAGGAGAGAAATTTAGAAAGATAAATGACATTTAGTTAAAAATTAACAGAAAAAGATAAGAGCCCATACTTTCTAAGCAAACAATTTTATCCACATAAAAGCTGCCTACTAATACATAACACAAAAAGGAATTTATTAAAAATTAGCTAAATATAATGCAGTTTACATACAAGTCACTAAAGTATAATAAAAAAATTCCAGATAATATTTCCAATGACATTTAAAAGTAAACAAATAACTTTTCATTATATCAGATAAAAAGAACCTAAAAAATTACTCTTGATGTGAATTGTGAAGGGTTAACAATAGAATTTTTTTCTGTAGAATTTTTCCAAAGTGTCAGCTCTTTTTAGGTCATTAGAAGGCAAGGTGAGAACAGAATTGAAAGGAAATAAGTTGACTTAAAAATTGAGTGTTTGAATAAACATGCTGATAAAATGCTTTATAATGTATATAGAGAGTTTGAAAATTGTTCAGCTCCTAAACTGTAGTAAATTAGAAAAGGATAATACAGAAAATGACAATTTATCTTATTTGTAATACTAGGAAAAATAAGAAACTACAATGGGAATCGAGCAATAGGATTTTTCAACTTCAAGACCTTTTATATTATGATAGGAACAACCTTAGGATTGGGAGTTAACTCAAGAAATCAGCTGATTCAACATAAAGACCAAAGCTATGTTGACGGACTCCATTTAAACGAAACCTTAAAGTTTCATTTAACTATCACTAAACTTAATGGTTACCTTATCAATAAAAATATTCCTGGTATTGGAGGAAAATAATTTTTAAGTTAATATACACGGCAAAGATTTTCTTAAAAATACCTGGTGTTGGCAAGGGCATAATAAAATGGGTATTCTTACTTATAGCTACTGGGGAGAATGAATGCTTCTCAGACATTAAGGTATCCACAGATCACCTGGAGACCTTGTTAAAGATTCTGATTTAGAATCTGGAATAGGGCCTGAGTACCTGCATTCCTAGTGCAGGCTTTCCGGTGCCCATGCTGCTGGTCTGAGGGCCAGGTTCATGTAGCAAGTTCTAGAGCACACAAAAATAGCTTTGGCATGTACTTACCCTTTGACCTAATAATTCTAAGACTGTATCCTAAAAAAGCATCAAAGCAGCCACACATAGCTAAGATGAGGCACCTAAAGGCTTTCATGCTGCTGCTGCTGCTGCTAAGTCGCTTCAGTCGTGTCCGACTCTGTGCGATCCCATAGACAGCAGCCCACCAGGCTCCTCTGTCCCTGGGATTCTCCAGGCAAGAATACTGGAGTGGGTTGCCATTTCCTTCTCCAACGCATGAAAGTGAAAAGTGAAAGTGAAGTCGCTCAGTCGTCTCCGACTCTTAGCGACCCCATGGACTGGAGCCTACCAGGCTCCTAAGTCCATGGGATTTTCCAGGCAAGAGTACTGGGGTGGGGTGCCATTGCCTTCCCCGAAAGGCTTTCATAGAGGTTAATTAACTGCCCAAGATCACACAACTGGTAAATGACTGAGTCAGGGTCTGGGAGGGGTCTCTGATTCTCACCTGCCATGCAGTCCTGTCCCCCTGAATGTGTACCAAATTTACCTACAAGGATCTGCACTTTCTGTTGTGAAACACGCATCATTAGTAACAGTAGAAAATGTTCAACCAGTACAAATAATAAGCTTAAAGAGCGTTTGGCAAGAGAAAACGCTTATAAAACAACATTAAGTGAGAAAAGGACAACTTATGTATACTATGATTCCAATTTTATAAAAACAGAAATACCTCGTTGTGTGTATATATATATGTATGCACAGAAAAAATGCCAAAGGAAAATTATCAAATCTTGATGATTGAGTTTTTTAAATTGCTTCATAGCTTGATTATGAGTGTTTTCAATTTTTTCTTTATACTTTTTTTATATTCTCTAAATTTTCTACCATAAACATATATTACCTGTTTCTTGAACTTTTAAATTTGAAATATTTCATATGTAGGAAAGAATATACATGATGAAAATATGTAGTCTATTTAGAATAATAAAATGAATACCCATTTACTCACCCCTCAGCCTGAGCAGTTGATATCCTGATATAGAATATGTACATAGGAAGGAATTGCTGTATCATAGGATAGTCACATTTTCAGCTCTAATGGTTAATGCGTTATCATTTTCCAAAGTAATTCTAACAGTATAAACTCTTACATGCAGTGTGTAACAATTCTTATTTCTTACTACACATTTACCAACATTTGGTTTTGTGTTCCTTTTTAATCAGAAAAAAAAACCCCAGAAACAATAAATGAATACATACCTCATAGGAAAACCAACCTTGGAACCTTCCATTAAAAGATGTCAGTTGTGTGAATGTCCTCAACAGTGTGTGGATGTCATGTCTTTGCAGGTACGCCAACAGCAGCCTCATAAAGTACATGGAGAAACACAAGGTCAAGCCTGACAGCAAAGTGTTCCTTTTGGTAGGTTCATCTGTCCAGAGTGGGAAGGTGATCCTTAGCACAGCTCCCACCCCACCCCACTTACTGTGAAATTGTCCCAGCTCTTCCCCTCCTCCTCAGGAAAAAAAGAAACTGGTGGATGCTGGGACAAAATTAAATCTTTTTCCTTTGAGACGTCACCCTTGACTTTTAGCTTTGTTTCCAGTGGTTTACCAGTAAGGAAAAAAAAAAAAAAATTCTAAAATGGCTTTACTGCTAATCATTTCTTTCAGTTTCACATAAATGTGTGTAGTGTATTAATTGATGTTAATTCTGTTAGACATTAACACAGTCAGAACATTCACCTGCAAACAACAATTTCTTATGTGTTATTCTAGCTTCAGAAACTCCTCACTATGGATCCAACCAAGAGAATTACCTCCGAGCAGGCTCTGCAGGATCCCTATTTTCAGGAGGACCCCTTGCCGACATTAGAGTATGTGTCTTTCCTTTTCTGTGCACTTTGCTCCAGGTTGAGGGTGTGCGGTGGCGGCTAAAGGCAAGGAAGCACTTGTTACTCGAGCCTTTTATTTCCTTGGTTAATACCACCTCAGGGAAAAACTAGTTGAGAGGTCCTGTATTTTGAAACACGCAAAGCTGTAAAGAGGTGTGAATGAAAACAAGTTTACGGAATGGTCATTAATCAGTTTTACAGACAAAAACTATAGCTGAGAACAGATGGGACTTTTATTATAGATCGGTCAGCCAGAACAGTTTACACCAAACCAGAAGGGAACTGAGCTTTTAAAATTCTGTGTCTCTGCTGCATTATTATACCTCTCCATTTCCCCATCCTTATTATACCCACAGATATAAATTGTGCTTGCACTTACTGATATTAGAGGTACAGCTTTTCTTGAGAAAAAAATTACTTTCATTGTTGAAACAAATACACAGTCAGCTCTTTTTAGTGCTGATGAAGTTTGTGTGGAGAAATTTCTGCATTACATATGTCAACTAGCTAAACACAGTTTTAACATTTGTTATTGAAAGTGGCAGTTATACCAGTGTAAAACTTAGATGACAAATTGTTCTTTTTTTTATTGCTTAAATTGTGTTGAAAGGCATACCAGCCACAGATGAAGAGTAGGAAATAAGAAAAAAAAAAAGTGGAATTTTAAATGCACAAGGCCAATCATATTATAGATTTTAGGTCATGACATGTATTTTTTTTTTCCTTCAATGATTTGTAGTGTGTTTGCTGGCTGCCAGATTCCATACCCCAAACGAGAATTCCTTAATGAAGATGAACCTGAAGAAAAAGGTGACAAGGTATATATATATTTAACTGCATTTTACTTAATTGTGTATTTACTTTATTGTACTCTGCAGTTTGAAATACGCATTCACAGATAAATGGTCTTCCTGCTTTGTTGTACAGTCTGTTTTACTCCCCGATTCTTGATTCTTGCTTTTGTCTGTTCAGTGTCATTGCCATCATTTCATGCAGGCTGCTTTTAAAGCATCACTCTGTGCTTTGATCGTACTGACTCCTCCCCACACAGCCCTTCTTTTTCCAAATTGACTGAAAAGACTGTTAGAGCTGTTTTAAGGAGTAGCTCTTTCCTCTGTGCCTATGTCTTCGGTGGGATGTCTGTCCCTGACAGGGAGGATTACTGTGCAATCTAAATGAGCTTCAGAGAACGAGTCCTCTTTGGGGCTCTGTACTCACCTGTGGGGGTGCTGTAGTCCCTGGCTGCTCCATTCTCCAGGCATGCCAGTCACTTTGGTGTCCCACATAGGTCTCTCCCCAGGTTGGCTGACAGTCTCATATGCATATCCTACAATGACAGGCGTGATTTCATTACATTCCAAGCTTGCTTTTTTTTTCTGTTTTCATAAGAACCAGCAACAGCAGCAGAACCAACATCAGCAGCCCACAGCCCCTCCACAGCAGGCGGCTGCCCCGCCGCAGGTACCCCCACAGCAGCAGAACAGCACCCAGACCAACGGGACTGCAGGAGGTGCAGGGGCCGGGCCGGCCGGAGCAGGGCTGCAGCACAGCCAGGACTCCGGCCTTAACCAGGTGCCTCCCAACAAGAAACCGCGGCTGGGGCCTTCAGGCACAAACTCGGGCGGGCCTGTTATGCCCTCAGATTATCAGGTACTCCCCCTCAATGTTGTACTTTTTCATGTTGACATACCGTCAGAAAACAGAAATCAACTGAGCAAATTTTAAAGGTCTCATTGGCTGCATTCAGTGATTCATGTATCAGGTAGCAGCTCATGTAGCATATAGAAAAAGGCTCTGAAGAGCTGTACAAAATGAAAGACTTCTGGACTTCTATAGGTAGAAGGAGGTGGGACCGGATGTTACTTTAGCAGAGAGCTAGCTGATCATGTCAGGCCAGGGCACCTTACTCTGGGGACCGCAGGAGTCTACCAGGTAGATTACTTCTCAAGTGCTGAGCAGAGATTGCAGACCGACTGGGGAAGAGTACATTCCTGGGAGGGGCTGAAACTGCAGTTAGGTTAGGTATTAAGTCTCAGTTTGGTTACATGGGCTTAACACAAATGATTCCATTTTGAGTCTGTTGTCTCTTTGTTTAGCAATACATTTTATGAAATGTTGAGTATACATATGGGGTTTCCAGGTAGCTCAGTGGTAAAGAATCTGCTTGCCAAGCAAGAGATGCAGGTTCCATCCTTGGGTCATGAAGATTCTCCTAGAGAAGGAAATGACAGCCTATTCCAGTATTCTTGCTGGGAAAATCCCATGAACAGAGGAGTCTGGTGGGCTGCAGTCCATGGGGGTCACAAAGAGCCAGACACGACTGAGTGACTAGAGAACAACAATACTTAAAATAGATCCTTTTAGAAATAAGCAGTACTTAACTCTAACATTTGGTTTTACAGCCCTAATTTTTCTAGGGCGTTATATGAAAATGAAGATTTTTGTCATTTCATGTATTTGCAAGAGATTTTTTTTTCAAAATTACATGATTTATTCATTCACACATTTTTATAAATCTAACCAAATGAATTTGACAGCTAATTATATAAAATTATCAATATCAACAAGAGTATACATTACTTCCTTTCCAAGTTTTTTAAAAATAAAAGTTGATTTACAATTCTGTATCTTTATAAAAGGTTTTTTTTTTAAAGATACTACCATTCATCCTCCATTTTTATGAAACTTATATGAAAAACTATATTATTAATTCAATCACAAGCCATATTAAAATTATGTTAATTTGTATTCACCTTTAAGCTAGAAGATATTCAATTAAAGTATAATAAAAGTATGTGGTTTACTAACTCTTCATTTAGAAAGACTGAGGCGTGTTTGCCAAGAAAGGGACTGATTAACTACAACAACTTATATCAGTAATCTTAAAATGCTAAGAACCTGGTGACTCCACTTTCAATTTTCATAGTAATGCCACTCAGAAATGCTGTGTACCATGCTCAGGACCCACATCACACTTACTGAGAAAGACTTATGGGTTTACTAATGTCAAAATCACAGACTAATGCTGTCAAGAAAGTCAAACGCGTAATTTCTAAACATTTAAACAAAGTGGTAGATTACTTGATTTTACAGCTAATAGCAATATGTATAAACAATTTAGTTTAAAATAACAAACTTAAATATTGAGATTTCATTAAAAATATGTCATTTGCAGAAAACCTAAATTTAAACAAAGATGCCATTTTAGGTTATCTATACAGAGAAATTGTGTGGTAATTTGAGCATTCTTTGGCATTGCCTTTCTTTGGCATTGGGATGAAAACTGACCTTTTCCAGTCCTGTGGCCACTGCTGAGTTTTCCAAATTTGCTGGCATATTGAGTGCAGCACTTTCACAGCATCATCTTTCAGGATTTGGAATAGCTCCACTGGAATTCCATCATCTCCACTAGCTTTGTTTGTAGTGATGCTTTCTAAGGCCCACTTGACTTCACATTCCAGGATTAGAAAAGGCAGAGGAACCAGAGATCAAATTGCCAACATCCGCTGGATCATGGAAAAAGCAAGAGAGTTCCAGAAAAACATCTATTTCTGCTTTATTGACTATGCCAAAGCCTTTGACTGTGTAGATCACAATAAACTGTGGAAAATTCTGAAAGAGATGGGAATACCAGACCACCTGATCTGCCTCTTGAGAAATCTGTATGCAGGTCAGGAAGCAGCAGTTAGAACTGGTCATGGAACAACAGACTGATTCCAGATAGGAAAAGGAGTACATCAAGGCTGTATATTGTCACCATGTTTATTTAACTTATATGCAGAGTACATCATGAGAAATGCTGGACTGGAAGAAACACAAGTTGGAATCAAGATTGCTGGGAGAAATATCAATAACCTCAGATATGCAGATGACACCACCCTTATGGCAGAAAGTGAAGAGGAACTAAAAAGCCTCTTGATGAAAGTGAAAGAGGAGAGTGAAAAAGTTGGCTTAAAGCTCAACATTCAGAAAACGAAGATCATGGCATCAGGTCCCATCACTACATGGGAAATAGATGGAGAAACAGTGGAAACAGTGTCAGACTTTTTCTGGGCTCCAAAATCACTGCAGATGGTGACTGCAGCCATGAAATTAAAAGACGCTTACTCCTTGGAAGGAAAGTTATGACCAACCTAGATAGCATTTTCAAAAGCAGAGACATTACTTTGCCAACAAAGGTTCACCTAGTCAAGGCTATGGTTTTTCCAGTGGTCATGTATGGATGTGAGAGCTGGACTGTGAAGAAGGCTGAGTGCCGAAGAATTGATGCTTTTGAACTGTGGTGTTGGAGAAGACTCTTGAGAGTCCCTTGGACTGCAAGGAGATCCAAGCAGTCCATTCTGAAGGAGATCAGCCCTGGGATTTCTTTGGAAGGAATGATGCTAAAGCTGAAACTCCAGTATTTTGGCCACCTCATGCGAAGAGTTGACTCATTGGAGAAGACTCTGATGCTGGGAGGGATTGGTGGCAGGAGGAGAAGGGGACGACAGAGGATGAGATGGCTGGATGGCATCACTGACTCAATGAATATGAGTCTGAGTGACCTCCGGGAGTTGGTGATGGACAGGGAGGCCTGGCGTGCTGCGATTCATGGGGTCGCAAAGAGTTGGACACGACTGAGCGACTCATCTGATCTGATACAGAGAAAGAAGTTATGTTCATTAAGAATTTTGTCCCACAGAAGACAATAAAACACACTGAAGAAAAACAAACTGCAAAAAAATTAAAAAAGGAAAAACAATGCCTCCTGTCGTTTTATTTCACCATAGATTAATTTATGGTCCACCTAATGTGATTCAGGATAAAATTTTAGGAACTACAATTTTCTTCACAGGCAAAGAGTCGCAAGTTTCTGTTTTCTGATTATGTGAGCAAATAAAAAAAACCCCTACTATAAAGATTGCACAAAATCTAGGCTTCCCTTTCTGGCTCACCTTCAAATACCAACAACTACAAACAAATTTTTCAAAATACAATTTGTAACCTTCAGGTAAGTATAAATTAGTTTTATCTAGGCTTGCATCATTTAGCTTCTTATACAATCTATGTTTTTAAAATATATAATCTATCTCGTAATTAAGAAACAAAATTAAAGCTAAGAGGTATTTATATCACTTAATTATACACCTATGTTGATTATGCAGATATCTCTAAAGTTATAACTTTACTAAAAGCAATAATATTCCAAATACAAAAACATCTCTTTTATTGCTTTACACTGTGAGCTAAATTAAAAACTCAGAGAAGAGATTCAATATATGGAATATGGAGAAGCCTTAGAAGCTTTAATTCTAAGGAGTCAAGTTCATTTCTTCTAAGCAGAGAAACTCACAGTCTTCAGCTTTCAAATTCTAGACATTCAAACTGCCAATGTGCCCTGCAAAAAATCGTCATATACGAAACTCACAACCCCTTGTTGCAAGTGGTCTCTTCTTCTAAAGAAATCTGTCAATGCTCGAAGCTTCACACAGCAAGCAACATAATCATCAAAGAAGATTCGGCCATTCTTGCTGTAACGTTTGACAGTAGTGGTTACTGTTTGAGGACTCAACCTAAAACCCATAGCAGCAATGGCTTGATTCAGTTCATGATGCTCTACTGAGCCACTTCCGTCTTTATCAACAGTTGTGAAGTTTTGATCCAACATGGCAATCATAATTCTGCAGGTTTCCAAACTGAAGGGAGAATAAGTTCCACTAATTCCAGACTGTGTTAAACACTTCTGAAGTTCTTCAGCATCCACTTCACCATCCTGGCCAGCAATAGCAATGAAGCATTTCCATATGGGGTCTCCCGTTGAAATACTGCCTGGATAAGCCGGTGTCCAGGGTATCCTGGCTGTCCCAATGGATTGCCAAAATTTCCAAACCCTCCTCCGTATCCCGGGTAGGCCATAATAATCTTGCGAGCGTCAGCCGTAGAGTCGGCGACTGCCCAGCTGGGAGAGAAGTGTAGCTCTAGGTGCAGGCACAGGTGCAGGCGAGAGTGCAAGATATTTTGTTTCTTGTTTATCTTACAACCCTGAGGAGGGAAGGTGAGGTAGGCAGCTCCTCCTCAACATTTCTCATTTTACCCTTCCAGCTGTCTGTCAGGTTTGGGTCAGAAAAAGACCCCTGGATAAGTAGTTGAAAGGGAGAAGAATGGTGTCTTACTGTGAACAAAGCAAGCAGCATACTTCAGAAGGATTTGCCATCACTGGGCAGAAATAATCAGTACATAGCCACATGACAGAAGGGAGAGGGACAAATACTTGTCAGGAATAACTGTTAAATCTCACAAGAAATAATTTTGAGACTAAATACATTTGTTGAGATTCAAACAAAAACTACAATTGTATTACCATTCAAGAAATTAAAGGAAGAAACCCTAAGGATTGATGTTTGGCGAGACAGGTAAAAATACAGGTGAAAACTGTAGGGAATCTTGGGGAAAAAAAAGTTTTCAACGTAGGAACAAACTTAAGATCTAAGAAGGGAAACAAAAAACTTTAAAAAAAGGTTTAGAACCACAGTCCCTCAGGGAACTGGTGGAGAAGGAGCACGTAGGAGAGAGATAATAGAAAACAAAACCACAGGCAGCGAAGACAGAAACTCACTGATTAGGAACTGGAAACCAGAGAAACGCTAACAAGAAAGACATAATAAATAGCTGTTTAAACTGGCTTTACATTTTGAATATCTCAACACAACTACTTTGAAAACTTCTCTTGGAAGATTCCCTGTAAGCAGCAGAGTATATAATAGCACTTCCACTGGTTCCAATTAAACTAATCAAGGCATCAGTTTGGTCTGCAAAGCAGCTTGCTATTTGTGGGTAGTAGTCACGAACATATTTGAATGTTACTATAAAGTCAGTTTTCCCCCTAACATTAATTTATTCTTACTGTATGATATGAGCAACAAATCTTTATCACATACTAGCACATCTTGGTGTCTCTGATTATGTTATATTAGACATTATAGTCAGTCACGGACAGATTACTTAACTAACTGTATTTACTCCTTTCAAATCTAGGAGTTCTTCAAATGTTTTTCTTTGTCCATACTGTGCTGTCTACTTAAAAATAAACCAGCATATCTGTGACATGGATAGCTTTCTCAGCTAATTAGTTGGAAAGATTAGCATGAAGGGTGAGGGTTGGAGACCTCTTTGCAGCTCTTATAGTATCAGCACTGCTGCTGCTGATGCTAAGTCACTTCAGTCGTGTCCGACTCTGTGCGACCCCATAGACGGCAGCCCACGGGATTCTGGGATTCTCCAGGCAAGAACACTGGAGTGGGGTGCCATTTCCTTCTCCAATGCATGCATACATGCTAAGTCACTTCAGTTGTGTCCCACTCTTTGTGACACTATGGACAGCAACCCACCAGGCTCCTCTGTCCACGGGATTCTCTAGGCAAGAATACTGGAGTGGGTTGCCATTTTCTTCTCCCACATTTGTTCTTTATCCAGTCTGGAGGAGCTATTGTGCAGAGTCTAATCTGCTAAAGTAAAAGCAGTCATAGGCAGCCTAGCAACTGTAGGCCTTGTGAATGGAAAGAACATTTTTTTTTCCATAATAAACTTACAATAAATATTGTTAAGATTTGTCAAGGCTTCTTACAGCAATATGACTAAGAGTTGTGTAACGAAGAAATTAAGTGGCATTATTTTTAACCAAAACTATCTTATTGCCCTGTTTTCTTGGACCAGATGTTGCAAGTCCAGTTTGGCTGCCTCTCATGCACTGAGTGGGGCAGCCTTGGTGATTTGTCCTTCATTAAACCCACCAATGCCACCTCAAGGTCATTTACATTTTAAACTCCAAGTAATAGCTTTATCGGGCTTCCCTGGTGGTTCAGACAGTAAAGAATCTGCCTGCAATGCAGGAGACCTGGGTTTGATCCCTTGGTTGGGAAGATCTCCTGGAAGAGGGCATGGCAAACCACTCCAGTATTCTTGCTTGGGAAATCCTACGGGCAGAGGAGCCTGGCAGGCTACAGTCCGTGGGGTCGCAAAGAGTCAGATACGACTGAGCGACTAACACTTTCACAATAGCTTTATTACATAGGATCTTATCATGCTTTGCTCACAGGAAGAACCAGTCTTTTGGGCAGAGCCAAAGACACAGCTGCAGTTAATGCTTATAGTTAACCAAGCACTATATTCTATTTCTATAGTTGAATTTTTCTTTTACCTATTTTTTCATATTTGTCCTTGATACCATGAAGATGAATGTTTCATTTAAGGTAATAAAAATACACTGAATTGAAATACATTTGTCTCAGCCTTCTCGAGGGAATTTTCACATACAATTTTTATTAAATTCTATATGTATCTGAAGTTGATTTTAAAAAAGCACCTATTTGCTGCTACCTTGTCTTGCTTTGTCAGGTAGGTGGTGCTGCTGAGGCTACTCTAGCCTCTACCTGAGGAAACTCTTCTAAAAACGATTTCTTAGTCACAGCTTTGTTACTTACAATGAGAAAATTAATGAGCACATCAGTATACATTATGAACACCACCGTATCAAAATGCCAAATTGATTCTTCCTGTTTGCAAATCTCAGTTATGCAAAGAATCTCTAACCAGAATTAGTCAGCATCAATTTCCCCTCTACCTCTCATTGCCCATGTAGCTTATCTTCCAAAGACATCCAGCCAGCTTTCGTGCATGCCAGAACAGTGGTAGCAGGCTATGATGTGAAATCAGCAAAACGTACTGACACATGAAATTAGCTGTCAGCTACCATGGGTCAGAACCCACAGCCCTCTGTGTCCTGTTGCAATGAACATCTTGAGCTGCTCTCGTACCCCATAGATCATCCCCTTTTCCTGTGTCCTCTCCTAGCACTCCAGCTCGCGCCTGAATTACCAAAGCAGCGTCCAGGGATCCTCTCAGTCCCAGAGCACACTAGGCTACTCCTCCTCGTCTCAGCAGAGCGCACAGTACCACCCATCTCACCAGGCCCACCGCTACTGACTGGCCGCAGCCCAGAGCACAGACTCCAGCAATATGATGTCTGCATTGAAGAGAACCAAAAATGCAAGCTCTGATGCTGCCAGCCACTTAGGAGGAAAACTATTTACGGAGCATTTTGCAAGACTGACTGATGTCTCTTCTTTAGTGACTTAAAGAAGATTTTTGTGAAGTTTCCCCAACAGCCTTTCCCTGCATGTGTTCCATTGTGACTTCTCTGATAAAGCGTCTGATCTAATCCCAGCACTTAACTTCTGTAACCTTCAGCATCTTTGGGAAGGATTTCCTGGTGCACCTTTTCTCATGCTGTAGCAATCGCTATGATTTATCTTTTCAAAGCTCTTTTATTAGGATTTTAATGTTTTAGAAACAAGACTCCAGTGGTGTATAGTTTTATACTTCATGAACTGATCTAGCAACACAGGTAAATATGCACCTTTAAAGCACTACGTGGTTTTCACAGAATCTAACTCTCTTGTTCATGGAAGTCTTAAACAGGAACTGTTACTGTCCCAAAGTACCTTACTATTACATTTTTATTTATCTAGTTTCAGGGAAGGTCTAATAAAAAGACAAGTGGTGGGACAGTGGGAACCTGCAACCAAAACAGCCTAGATCTTTGCAGTTACTATGCTTTATGATAATGAAGAACTAAAACATGTGGTAATTTTTATATAATCCTTCATATGGAACTTAGTTCCCAGAATCATCTTATTCTGAATAGTATTCAGTAATTAAGAATGATAATTTTAAACTTCATGTAGCTTAAGTCTACTTTAAAAAGGGTTTCAAGAGCTTTGATGAAATACAGTCCTCTGGTGACCCACACCAGAAAACTGAAGAGAGTATTAACTGCACTTGGATTTCTTTAAGAGTAATGCTGATCAAAGGATGTATTGCTTCTCTTTGAAGGAAAAGCTTTTCTTGTGTATTGTACATACAGTTGGCTTCTCTAAAGAACTGTTGGTTTCTTCACATCTGGGTCAGCTTGAGTAACTTTCTTACATAATCAAGGGTACTCAAATAGAAGCCTGCAAATTTATCTGCTTTTAAAACAAAAAGCAGTGTTCTCCATTCGTATTTGTGTTAGACATAGAGTGACTATTTTTAAAGCATGTTAAAAGTTTAGGTTTTGTTCATGTTTCAAGTATGTATGATGTATGCATAATTTTGCTGTTATTACTGAAACTTAATTCTATCAAGAATCTTTTCATTGCACTGAATGCTTGCTTTTGCCCCTAGGAGAAAACTTAACAGTTGTGCCTAAACTATGGGCAGATAGTATACGACTATATTATCTAAGTACATATTTACATTTCTATGATCTATGAATTAGAGGCTGAGGTTGCTCTTAGCCAGTGAGTTCTTTCTTAGCCAGCATAAGGAAGCTCCCCAGAGTCCCACAGAAATGTAAAGACTTAAGAGCTTCCATCGTAATGTAAGGGGCAAGAAATTTGTGTTCTTCTAAATGCTACTAGCAGCACCAGCCTTGTTTTAATGTTTTCTTGAGCTAGAAGAAATAGCTGATCGTTGTTATATGCAAGTTATATGCATTTTTTTACTCTTCCTTGTGAACTTATCTACCTGGTTACCTACTCTGGGTCCATACACAAGTAAAATAAGATTTTAGACAGAAGCCAGTATACATTTTGCACTATTGCTGTGATACTGTAGCCAGCAAGGACCTTCCTGATCTCAGCATAATAATGCTTATTAATAACAAAGACTGTGTAGGGACGCTGATGAACACTGAAGATGAAACCGTTGACGTGCTCCATTGGAAGGAATTTGATTGTCTCCATGGTGATTTACTGCTTCCGCTGTTAAAAATGAGAAATTAGTAGCCCTGTGCATAATGTAGCTACCTGTGTGAAGTTCTGTCCTGGGCCGTGAAGCCTCAGTGTCATCAGATCCTCACGGTACCCTCCCCCCGTGCCCAGCATCATGCTGGGGGAGATAGGAAGGGCAAGACATACTTCCTGTCCTTGAAGAGCTCATGACTGAGTCCATGACAGGAAGCTTTCCTGGGATGACAGGCTTATAAATGAAACCATCTTAGAACATGAGGTCTCTTCGTCTACTTCTAAACCCTCTTGAAGAGTGTTACTATCCCAAATTTTGCCCTATAATAAACAAGTATCAGAGAGAGGTTTCTTTATCTACCTTCAAGAAAGCCAACAATTAAGTATCACCACAGGCATTAATATATATTTGAAATGTTTACAGCAGCCTTTCAACAACAATCGGGTGGCCCTTGTAGGCAGAACATACTCAACTGAGTTGAGTTTGTAGAAAATTTCAGTGAAAAGAGAAGCTCCGTTCCTGCCCTTGAGCGGGGCGTACATTTAGTAAAAGACAAGCCCAAATATGTGCGTGAATCAAAATACCATGCCCTTTAATACACTGATATAAATCCTTGTGATACGTGCTTATATGATCACAGGACTACCCTGCTTTCTTTGCATGTAGTGAATTTTAGTGGCAGAACTGATAACAGAAACTGGTGGGAATTTTATCAGTTGTTCCCAGTGTTCTTCACACAGGGTCTAGCCGGATATGCCCATTACACACGTGACTCTGGTCACTGCACTGGGACTGGCGCTTTCCTCCTGTGGTCTTGCCTCAGAGTTGGTGATGCCCACTGGTGCCCATTACCCTTTGAAATAGTTTTGGTTCACAATTTCCTTTTCCTTGTAAAGGAGAACAAAGCCTTTAACATAGTCATGGGCCCTAAAACTGTGGGCCCTTGAAGGAAACCAGTGAAGATTTTTGAGGTTAAAATTTACTTTTGTGTTCCTCAAATAACCACATTCCTCTTTAAAAATTTATTACGATCGGTGTCCCCTGAGAATGAAGGGTGGCCATCCAAACCAGGGGAAGTTACTGAAAGGAAGGAATCAAAGCAAAGGTTTTCTGCATTTCATATTACAAATCAGTTTTTGAGTTAGCTTTTTGGTAAGGTGTGTATTTAGGAAAAAGTATTCTCGAGTTTCAGGACAGCTGAGCTCACAGGTAAGGCAGCCTGGCGGCAGGACGGACACTATGAGGCTGAAACAATCCTTATGATGAAGTAGATCATGCAGGAACATACAAAAGCCAAGGACATGTATATTTTTATATCTGTGTGGTTTTAAAACTTTAGTACTTAGAATTTTGGCCTTCTGCACTACTCTTTTGCTCTTGTAAACACAATTTACATTTAAGAATGGAAAGGGATGACATTTACTTAGGTGTTCACTGCCTCATTCCTGGAGAAGCAACTGCTAGTTGTATGCCTCTATAATGATGCTGTTTTCTCTGCTGAAGAGAAGAGAAAAAATAGTTGGACAATAAAACTTGTAGCTTAATCTGCTTGGAATGCTTGTATGTGACAAACTGTACAATGAAGGAATAGTCTATGAGAATTACAAATCCTAACCTCTGTAATGGTATCTTTCTGGGGAATGGAGAAAGGCAGTGAAACAGCAGACTAAAGGAAGCTTGAAGGATTCAAGTATAAATAATATTTTATATAAAACATAGCTGTTTAGGTTTCCTTAATCTTCAAGAATAGTCACAAATATCATAAGGCAAAATTCATTGTTTTAGGGTTTTTTAAAAATGTGTTGTACCTAAGGCCATACTTACTCTTCTATGCTATCACTGCGAAGGAGTGATATGTATGTATTATATGAAAAAAAATCCTTAATGCACTGTTATCTCCTAAATATTTAGTAAATTAATACTATTTAATTTTTTTAAAAATTTGTCTGTGTAGACACTAAAAGTATTACACAAAATCTGGACTGAAGATGTCCTTTTTAACAACAATTTAAAGTACTTTTTATATATGTTATGTAGTATATCCTTTCTAAACTGCCTAGTTTGTATTTCCCATAATTCCTCTATGTGAAGTGTACCTGTTCTTGTCTCTCTTTTCAGCCATTTTTCTGCACGCATCCCTGTTTGTACAGCTTTAGACATGACTGTGTATGCTTTGCGCACACACTGTGAGGTGTGCAGTGAAAGCCAGCTGCCCCCCAGCGGGGCCTGCTCCCCGGGGTGCAGGACAAGCTTGCAGCTTTGGAGCCAAGTGTTTCTCGCTTTTGAGTTTTCCTGACATCCTTCTTGAAATGACTGTTAGAAATGAATTACATTGCATTTATTTTATATTCTTGGTTGTAATAAAATTTAATTGACTTTGTGTCACTGTGGATTTTTTAAGTGTAGGAAGAACTCTTGTTACAACAAGTTTTAGTGTTAAAATCTGATGTGTGTGCTTTGAAGCTTTTCAGATGACACTTGTCCTGCAGAGATGCAGAGTCTCCTTGTGAGCTGCAGTATGTTATCTTATTGAGGATGCTTATGATGTCACAAAACCAAAGAGGCAAGGCTTGCAAATACCTCAGAAGCAAAATTACAGTTTTTTAAACATCTCTAGGGGAGATACCCTTTTTAAAAAAAAAAATGAAATTTAGAAAGATGTTTTAGAAAAAGCAAATAGGCAGCGTTTTGTGGGAAGAGTGGCCCTGGAAGTTTCTTTTATGAGGACATTATGTTGTGCCTGGCTGCCCCCTCCTGCAATTTACTTGATGAATCGTCTATGGTTATTCCAGTGGTTAAAGTCATCATGGAGTGAACTGAAGAATGTTTAAGTGACATAAGCATTCAACATAAAACTTGAGCTCTGGGACTTCCTTGGTGGTCCAATGGATAAGATTCCATGTTCCCAATGTAGGGGGCCTGGGTTTGACCCCTAGTTGGAGAACAAAGCTCCCACATGCCACAACTAAGCCTGTGAACCACAACAAAGATCCAGTGCAGTTGAAATAATAAATTTTTTTAAAAAAACTTCAACTCTATTTAAAATAGATATTGCTTCACCACTTGACACAGACTCTATATATAACACTATGACACACTCAGGGTCGAGCTTCTCTTGGGGAACAGTTCTTTGACCACAGCTGCCTTTCTACCCAGCCACCTGGGTAAGAGAAAGTGGATGACTGTGCAAACCCCTTATCACTCCTGGGAAAATAGCTCAAAGGTATCGGGCTCTCTCCCTAGCCAACTGTAAGTTCTTGGTGGACAAGGCCTGGGCTTTATTCTTTCACTCCCAGCACCTGGCATGATGCCCAACACAGCAGACAATATGGTGAGTCATTAGCATCGGTTTTGTACACTGACATATGAGTCCTTGATACGCCATATTTGTGTATGGACAGGGGGAGGAACCTATATATTTTTGTTCTGTGAATAAGAAAAAGGCATTTCTTTTTTATTTATTTGTTGTTGAGGTATAGTTGAAGTACAATATTATATAAGTTTCAGGTGTACCAGACACAGTGAATCATAATTTTTAAAGGTTATACTCCATTTATAGTTATTATAGTGACTATTATTTCCTGTGTTATACAGTATATCCTTGTAGCTTATTTTATACAGAGTAGTTTGTACCTCTTACTCCCCTACTCCTATCATGCCCTTCCCCCATCCCTCTCCTTTCCCCACTGTTAACTACTGCTGCTGCTGCTGCTAAGTCGCTTCAGTCGTGTACGACTCTGTGGGACCCCATGGACAGCAGCCCACCAGGCTCCCCCGTCCCTGGGATTCTCCAGGCAAGAACACTGGAGTGGGTTGCCATTTCCTTCTCCAATGCATGAAAGTGAAAAGTGGAAGTGAAGTCGCTCAGTTGTGTCCGACTCTCAGCGACCACATGACTGCAGCCTTCCAGGCTCCTCTGTCCATGGGATTTTCCAGGCAAGAGTGCTGGAGTAGGGTGCCATTGCCTTCTCCAGTTAACCACTAGTTCTCTGTATCTGTGAGTCAGTTTCTTTTTTTTTTTAACATTCACTAGCGTGTTGTATTTTTTAGAGTCCACATATAAGTGATATCATACAGTTCTTCTCTTTCTGACCTATCTCATGAAGCATTGCTGTTCAGTTGCTAAATCGTGTCCTACTGTTTGCCAGCCCATGGCCTGCAGCATGACAGACTTCCCTCTTCTTCACTCTCTCTCAGAGTTTGCTCAAAATCATGTCCATTGAATTGGTGATGCCATCCAACCGTCTCATCCTCTGTTGTCACCTTCTCCTTTTGCCTTCAGTCATTAAGCATAATGTCCTCCAAGTCTGTCCATGTTGCAAATGGCAAAATCTCATTCTTTTTTATGGTTGAGTACTATCCCATTATATATATAATACATAATGGGATATATATATATATCTTACATCTTTATTTCTCTGTTGAAGGACAATTACGTTGCTTCCATATCAGCAATTTTAAGTAATGCTGCTCTGAACGTTGGGATGCATGTATCTTTTTGAATTAGTATTTTCATTTTATCTGGATAGATAGGAGTAGAACTGCTGGATCATATGGTATTTCTATTTGTTAGTTTTTTGAGGAAATGCCATACTTTTTTCACAGTGGCTGCACCAATTTCCATTCCCACCAACAGTGTACAGGGTTCCCTTGGGGCATTATTTTCTTAAAATAGGTTCATATCTTATATTTTTGGTTTCAAAGTCATAATATCACTCTAGAGGAACAAATAGTTCAAACAGCATTTGAGTAAAAGATTAAGCCAAGTTAGTCATCTTCTTTAGAAGCCATCTTTCCTTTGGTTCTTCAAGAGGAGGGCATCTATATTAAAACCTCACATAGCATTTATCTAGCAGGTAGTAGAAAGCCAGCTTGGACAAACAACACACAAAATAGGAACATTTGTTCATCTGACCTAAATGAGAGAACAGCACATAGGGGAAAGAAATAAAAATACTGGCCTAAAACATTAATATATATTTAGCACATTCCTTCTGACTTTTCACTTTCTGCTCTTCAGACTTACAGAATTTTTCTCACACAAAGAAGCTATTAAGGACGGGATGTTTGTGTCCTCCCCTGATTTCTATGTTGAAGACCTTATCCCCAGTGTGGCAGGATTGGAGATGGTGTGTTTGTGGACGTAACCAAGGCTCAGTGAGGTCACACAGGTGGGCCCTGGTCCAATAACATCTGTGTCCCAGTAAGAAGCGGCGCTAAAGCGCATGCGCAGGCTCTCCCGTCTGTCGCCCTGCTCCCTGCTCCCTCCTTTTTCTCCTCCCTCTTTTTCTTTCCTCCTTTCTCTCTCTCCACCACAACCCGTCTTCCCACCACGTGAGGACACAGCAAGAAGGCGATCATATGCAAGCCAGGAAGGCAGTGTTTACAGAAAACTTGACTCTGCCAGCCTGATCTTGGACTTCACAACCTCTAGAACTCAGAAAATAAATTTCTGTGATTTAAGCCATCCAGTCTATGGTATTTTGTTACAGAAACCTGAGCAAACTAATACACACTTTGGACCAAGAAGTGGGCTGTGGCAGTAACAAACACCTAAAAATATAGAAGGGGCTTCGGAACTTGGTGCAGGTAGAGGCTGGAAGATGTGTGTGCTAGAAACATAAAACGGTTAAGGGCAATTCTAGTGAGGGCTCAAAAGGAAGAGAGAATGGAGGGAAAGCTTCCGTCTTCTTAGAATAAAGAGTGTAAGTAATCATGAACAGAATTCTGGTAGCAATATGAACGCTAAAGACCATTCTGGTGAGTTCTCAGATGGAAATTAGAAACAGGAAAAAGGAAATTCGAAACTGAAGAAGCAGCAGTCCTCGTTACAGAGTGGCAAAGAACTCGGCTGAACTGTGCTCCAGTGTTTTATGAAACGTAGAATTTTTGAGCTATGAAATTGCTCTTAAAAGATCTCTCGTGTGGTGGTGGGGAAAATGGACACAGAGTATGATAGAAGGAATACTGAGGAGGAAGAAGACACACTCAACATGTCCGACTCTCGCCTTCCTTGGGTCTTGTCCTCTGCATTCATTCTCTTATATGCATTGGTTGGTCCTGGGAGTCCCTCTTTGAAAGATCTGGTCCTTCAAGAAAATGCTAACATGTACCAAGCTTTTCTTTGGGTTGTAAGGTTAACCTAAATTAATTGAAACCTACAGACCTTAAATTGTAAACAAGATGTTCAAGATTTGACCGAATTCAGCTGCAGGTGCCATATTTTAGTTGTAAATGTATGATTAAATATCTATTGGCATCACTCATAAGCAGCTGGATGAAGACATCGTAACTGTACAGTTCAAAGGACTCCGAGAACTTCCTAGGTGCGTGTGTGTATGCTCAGCTGTGTCCAACCCCAAGGACTGTAGCCTGCCAGGCCTCTCTGTCCATGGAATTTTCCCAGTAAGAATATTGGGGGGGTTGCCATTTCCTACTCCAGGGATCAAACCTGTGTCTCCTGCATTGGCAGGCAGATTCTTAGCACTGAGCCACCTGGGAAGCCCATATATCCTTATAACAAAGCCCTAATCAAGAAACAGGACACATCACTCCAGAAAATTCCCTCTTTCTCCTTTCTAGTTAATCCCCCACACTCACAAAGGCAACAACTGTTCTCTTTTCTATCACCAAATATTAGTTTTGTCTTTTTAGAATTCCATTTAAATAGAATCATGCAGTTTGTACTCTGTTGGGTTTGGATTCTTTTGCACAACATGTTTTAAGATTTATCCACATTGGATATATCAGCTTGTTTCTTTTTATTTCTGAATAATATTCCATTGTATAACTATACCACTATTTAGTCATTTGTCTGTTGATGGACATTTGGGGTTCTTTCTGTTTGGGGCCACTGTGAATCATGCTACTATAAACATTTTTGTATAAGTTTTGTTGAGAACATATATTTTCATTTATTTTGTAGAAAGAATAGAAATGGAATTGTTACATCATAAGATATATTTTCTCTTTAAAATAAATTGCCTAAGAGTTTTCTAATTTTATATAATTTCCTACTCTGAGTAGTTCATGAGAATCCAGTTGCTTTGAAATTCAGTAACATTTAATATTGTCAATCTTGTGAGTTGCACCAATGCTTTCTTATGTCAGTCTCCCAAATTAATAGAAATAAGAACAAATATTGACAACTGGGACCTAAACAAACTTACAAGCTTTTACACAGCAAGGCAAACCATAAACAAAATGAAAACACAACCTATGGAATGGAGAAAATATTTGCAAATGATGAGACCAACAAGGGATTAACTTCCAAAATATACAAATAGCTCACAACTTAAAAATAAAAAACAAACAACCCTATTAAAAAATGGGTAGGAGACCTAAGTAGACATTTCTCCAAAGAAGGCCTACAGATGGTCAAAAGGTGCACGAAAAGATGCTCAACATCACTAATTGTTAGAGAAATGCAAAGCAAAATTACAATGAGGTGTCACCTCACACCAGTTAGAATGGCCATCATCAAAAAGTCTGCAAATAATAAGTGCTAGAGTGGACGTGGAGGAAAGGGAGCCCTTCGACACTATTGGGAGGAACGTAAGCTGGTACAGCCACTACAGAGAAAAGTATGGAGGTTGCTGAAAAAACTAAAAATAGAGCTACCATATGACCTAGCTGGAGACAGCAATGGCACCCCACTCCAGAATTCTTGCCTGGAAAATCCCATGGATGGAGGAGCCTGATGGGCTGCAGTCCATGGGGTCACTAAGAGTCAGACATGACTGAGCGACTTCGCTTTCACTTTTCACTTTCATGCATTGGAGAAGGAAATGGCAACCCACTCCAGTGTTCTTGCCTGGAGAATCCCAGGGACGGGGGAGCCTGGTGGGCTGCCGTCTATGGGGTCGCACAGAGTCGGACATGACTGAAGTGACTTAGCATAGCATAGCATACATGACCTAGCAATCCCACTCCTGGGCATATATCTGGAGAAAACCATACCTCAGAAAGATACATGCACCCCAGTGTTCACTTTAGTACTATTTACAATAGCCAAGACATGAAGGCAGCTTAAATGCCCATCAACAGAGAGATGGATACAGAAGATGTAGTGTGTGTGTGTGTGTGTGTGTGTGTGTGTGTATAAAATGGAATATTATTAAGCCATAAAAATAACAAAATAGTGCCATTTGCAGCAACACAGATGGACCTAGAGATTGTCATAATGAATGAAGTCAGAGAAAGACAGATATCATGTGATATTGCTTATACATGGAAATTTAAAAATAAGGGTACAAATGATTTTATCTACAAAACAGAAATAGAGTTTCCGAAAACAAAGCAGCCTTATGTTTCTAAGGGGTGAGGAGGGGAGGGATAAATTGGCAGGTTGGGATTGCCACATACACAGTACCATGCAGAAGCCGGGAGGACCCCATGCCCGAAGGGCGGAGGCCAAGAGGAGTTACCCCACACCCTAGGTCAGGGGCAGTGACGAGAGGAGTTAGCCCACGTCCTAGGTCAGGGGCAGTGACGAGAGGAGTTACCCCACACCCTAGGTCAGGGGCAGTGACGAGAGGAGTTAGGGGCAGTGACAAGAGGAGTTAGCCCGCGTCCGAGGTCATGGGCAGTGACGAGAGGAGGTACCCCACACCCTAGGTCAGGGGCAGTGACGAGAGGAGTTAGCCCACATCCTAGGTCAGGGGCAGTGACGAGAGGAGTTAGCCCGCGTCCGAGGTCAGGGGCGGCGGCGCGGAGGAGATACCCCAAGCCCTAAGCCCGAGGCCAGGGGCTGAGGGCGGGAGGAGCTACCCCACGCCCCCACGCCCCCACGCCCGAGGCGAAGGGCGGCAGCAAAGAGGAGCAACCCCACGCCGGAGGCCAGGGGCGGTGGCCGGGAGGACCAACCCCACGTCCAAGGAGCCGTGGCTGCACGGGCGCAGGAGGGCCTAGAGGAGCTGTCCCACGTTGAAGGTCAGGAAGGGCGGCGGTGAGGAGAGACCCCTCATCCAAGGTAAGGAGCAATGGCTGTACTTTGCTGGAGCAGCCGTGAAGAGATATCCCATGCCCAAGGTAAGAGAAACCAAGTAAGACGGTAGGTGTTGCAAGAGGGCATCAGAGGGCAAACACATTGAAACCATAATCATAGAAAACTAGTCAATCTAATCACATTAGGACCACAGCCTTGTCTAACTCAATGAAACTAAGCCATGCCCGTGGGGCAACCCAAGATGGGCAGGTCATGGTGGAGAGATCGGATAGGATGTGGTCCACTGGAGAAGGGAATGGCAAACCAGTATTCTTGCCTTGAGAACCCCATGAACAATATTAAAAGGCAAAATGATAGGATACTGAAAGAGAAACTCCCCAGGTCAGTAGGTGCCCAATATGCTACTGGAGATCAGTGCAGAAATAACTCCAGAAAGAATGAAGGGATGGAGCCAAAGCAAAAACAATACCCAGCTGTGGATGTGACTGGTGATAGAAGCAAGGTCCGATGCTGTAAAGACCAACATTGCATAGGAACCTGGAATGTCAGGTCCATGAATCAAGGCAAACTGGAAGTGGTCAAACAAGAGATGGCCAGAGTGAATGTCGACATTCTAGGAATCCGCGAACTCAAATGGACTGCAATGGGTGAATTTAACTCAGAGGACCATTATATCTACTACTGTGGGCAGGAATCCCTCAGAAGAAATGGAGTGGCCATCATGGTCAACAAAAGAGTCCAAAATGCAGTACTTTGATGCAATCTCAAAAACGACAGAATGATCTCTGTTCGTTTCCAAGGCAAACCATTCAATGTCACAGTAATCCAAGTCTATGCCCCAACCAGTAACTCTGAAGAAGCTGAAGTTGAAGGGTTCTATGAAGACCTACAAGACCTTTTAGAACTAACACCCAAAAAAGATGTTCTTTTCATTATAGGGGACTGGAATGCAAAAGTAGGAAGTCAAGAAACACCTGGAGTAACAGGCAAATTTGGTCTTGGAATATAGAATGAAGCAGGGCAAAGACTAATAGAGTTTTGCCAAGAAAATGCACTAGTCATAACAAACACCCTCTTCCAACAACACAAGAGAAGACTCTATACATGGACATCACCAGACGGTCAACACCGAAATCAGATCGATTATATTCTTTGCAGCCAAAGATGGAGAAGCTCTGTACAGTCAGCAAAAACAAGACCAGGAGCTGACTGTGGCTCAGACCATGAACGCCTTATTGCCAAATTCAGACTTAAATTGAAGAAAGTAGGGAAAACCACTAGACCATTCAGGTATGACCTAAATCAAATCCCTTATGATTATACACTGGAAGTGAGAAATAGATTTAAGGGCCTAGATCTGATAGATAGAGTGCCTGATGAACTATGGAATGAGGTTCGTGACATTGTACAGGAGACAGGGACCAAAACCATCCCCATGGAAAAGAAATGCAAAAAAGCAAAATGGCTGTCTGGGGAGGCCTTACAAATAGCTGTGAAAAGAAGAGAAGCAAAAAGCAAAGGAGAAAAGGAAAGATATAAACATCTGAATGCAGAGTTCCAAAGAATAGCAAGAGATAAGAAAGCATTATTCAGCCATCAATGCAAAGAAATAGAGGAAAACAACAGAATGGGAAAGACTAGGGATCTCTTCAAGAAAATCAGAGATACCAAAGGAACATTTCATGCCAAGATGGGCTCGATAAAGGACAGATATGGTATGGACCTAACGGAAGCAGAAGATATTAAGAAGAGGTGGCAAGAATACACAGAAGAACTGTACAAAAAAGATCTTCACGACCCAGATAATCACGATGGTGTGATCACTGACCTAGAGCCAGACATCCTGGAATGTGAAGTCAAGTGGGCCTTAGAAGCATCACTATGAACAAAGCTAGTGGAGGTGACAGAATTCCAGTTGAGCTATTCCAAATCCTGAAAGATGCTGCTGTGAAAGTGCTGCACTCAATATGCCAGCAAATTTGGAAAACTCAGCAGTGGCCACAGGACTGGAAAAGGTCAGTTTTCATTCCAATCCCAAAGAAAGGCAATGCCAAAGAATGCCCAAACTACCGCACAATTGCACTCATCTCACACGCTTTTTTCGCTTTCATGCATTGGAGAAGGAAATGGCAACCCACTCCAGTTTTCTTGCCTGGAGAATCCCAGGGGCAGGAGAGCCTGGTGGGCTGACGTCTATGGGGTCACACGGAGTTGGACACAACTGAAGTGACTTAGCAGCAGCAGCACACGCTAGTAAAGTAATGTTCAAAATTCTCCAAGCCAGGCTTCAGCAATATGTGAACCATGAACTTCCTGATGTTCAAGCTGGTTTTAGAAAAGGCAGAGGAACCAGAGATCAAATTGCCAACATCCGCTGGATCATCGAAAAAGCAAGAGAGTTCCAGGAAAACATGTATTTCTGCTTTATTGACTACGCCAAAGCCTTTGACTGTGTGGATCACAATCAACTGTGGAAAATTCTGAAAGAGATGGGAATACCAGATCACCTGACCTGCCTCTTGAGAAATTTGTATGCAGGTCAGGAGGCCAACAGTTAGAACTGGACATGGAACAACAGACTGGTTCCAAATAGGAAAAGGAGTACGTCAAGGCTGTATATTGTCACCCTGTTTATTTAACTTATATGCAGAGTACATCATGAGAAATGCTGGTCTGGAAGAAACACAAGTTGGAATCAAGATTGCTGGGAGAAATATCAATAACCTCAGATATGCAGATGACACCACCCTTATGGCAGAAAGTGAAGAGGAACTAAAAAGCCTCTTGATGAAAGTGAAAGTGGAGAGTGAAAGAGATGGCTTAAAGCTCAACATTCAGAAAACGAAGATCATGGCATCCGGTCCCATCACTTCATGGGAAATAGATGGGGAAACAGTGGAAACAGTGTCAGACTTTGTTTTTCTGGGCTCCAAAATCACTGCAGATGGTGACTGCAGCCATGAAATTAAAAGACGCTTGCTCCTTGGAAGGAAAGTTATGACCAACCTAGATAGCATATTCAAAAGCAGAGACATTACTTTACCAACAAAGGTTCGCCTAGTCAAGGCTATGGTCTTTCCTGTGGTCATGTATGGATGTGAGAGCTGGACTGTGAAGAAGGCTGAGCGCCGAAGAATTGATGCTTTTGAACTGTGGTGTTGGAGAAGACTCTTGAGAGTCCCTTGGACTGCAAGGAGATCCAACCAGTCCATTCTGAAGGAGATCAATCCTGGAATTTCTTTAGAAGGGATGATGCTAAAGCTGAAACTCCAGTATTTTGGCCACCTCATGCGAAGGGTTGACTCATTGGAGAAGACTCTGATGCTGGGAGGGATTGAGGGCAGGAGGAGAAGGGGACGACAGAGGATGAGATGGCTGGATGGCATCACTGACTCGATGGATGCGAGTCTGGGTGACCTCCGGGAGCTGGTGATGGACAGGGACGCCTGGCGTGCTGCGGTTCATGGGGTCGCAAAGAGTCGGACACGACTGAGCGACTGATCTGATCTGATCTGATCTGACACAGTCAAAGGCTTTGGCATAGTCAATAAAGCAGAAATAGATGTTTTTCTGGAACTAGAGATAAGAAAGCCTTCTTCAGTGATCAATGCAAAGAAATAGAGGAAAACAACAGAATGGGAAAGACTAGGGATCTCTTCAAGAAAATCAGAGATACCAAAGGAACATTTCATGCAAAGATGGGCACGATAAAGGACAGAGATGGTGTGGACCTAACAGAAGCTGAAGATATTAAGAAGAGGTGGCAGGAATACACAGAAGAACTGTACAAAAAAGAGTTTCAAGACCCAGATCATCATGATGATGTGATCATTGACCTAGAGCCAGACATCTTGGAATGTGAAGTCAAATGGGCCTTAGAAAGCATCACTACGAACAAAGCTAGTGGAGGTGATGGAATTCCAGTGGAGCTATTCCAAGTCCTGAAAGATGATGCTGTGAAAGTGTTGCACTCAATATGCCAGCAAATTTGGACAACTCAGCAGTGGCCACAGGACTGGAAAAGGTCAGTTTTCATTCCAATCCCAAAGAAAGGCAATGCCAAAGAATGCCCAAACTACCGCACAATTGCACTCATCTCACACGCTAGTAAAGTAATGCTCAAAATTCTCCAAGCCAGGCTTCAGCAATATGTGAACCGTGAACTTCCTGATGTTCAAGCTGATTTTAGAAAAGGCAGAGGAACCAGAGATCAAATTGCCAATATCCGCTGGATCATGGAAAAAGCAAGAGAGTTCCAGAAAAACATCTATTTCTGCTTTATTGACTATGCCAAAGCCTTTGACTGTGTGGATCACAATAAACTATAGAATATATACATACAAAACCGCAATTCAAGAAGATACATGCACCCTCCACCCAGTATGTTCATAACAGCACTATTCACAATAGCCAAGGTATGGAAACAATCTAAATGTCATTGGACAGATGAATAGATAAAGAATATGTGGTATAAATATACAAGGGAGTATTACTCAACCATAAAAAGAAATGCCATTTGCAGTAACATGGATACAACTAGAGATTATACGCAAGTAGAGATTCATACCAAATGAAGTTAAGTCAGAAAGACAAATACCATATGATATCGCTTATATTTGGGATCTAAAATATGACAGAAACCATAATGGAAAAGAATATATAAAAATGAACTTATTATTATATGTGTAACTGTATCACTTTGCACAACACTGTAAATAATCTATACTTCAATCAAAATATATTAAAAATATCATTAATCTTTTTAAAAATTTTAGCAATTCTAATACATAGGTATTGGTATCTCAATATGGCTTTAATTTGCATTTCCAAGCTGACCAATGATGTTGAACATTTTTTCAGGTGCTTATTAGTACATGAAAGATCACTAGTATCATCATCCTTCTGTGTAGTGTCTAAGGAGTCTTTCTACTTTTAAGGTGTTTTATGCATTCTTTATATATTCTGAATATAAGTCCTTTGTCATATACATACATCACAAATATTTTTTAATTTTGATGAGGTCCAATTTTTCCATTTTTAGTATGTGTATATATATCCTAAGAAACGCTTGACTACCCTAAGGTGTGAAGATAGTCACCTTTATTTTCTTCTAATAGATTTTAGTTTTAGCTTTTTTCTATGATCCACCTCGAAATAATTTTTGTGTAAGATGTGAGGTCAAGGATCTTTTTTTTTCTTATACAAATATCTAGGAGTAGGGAGAAGCAATAGGAAGTAAACGAATACAGTACATCATGGTACCAGTGTGCTGACCATCAGTGAGGATGATAGACGCAGAAGCAGTGGAGATTTGTAGTCACCCCAAGGGGTAGCTTCAAAAGTGTTTGAAGGGGGCGCCCCTGGGGGCCTAGTGTTTAAGAATCCACCTTGCAATGCAGGGGACACTGGTTTGATCCCTGGAGCAGGAAGATCCCACATGCCTCAGGGCAACTAAGCTCATGGACTATAACTACCGAGACAGCACTCTAGAGCCCTTGAACAGCAACTGCTGAGCCCACGTGCTGCAGCTACTAAAGCCTGTGTGCCTAGAGTCCATGCTCCCCAACGAGAGAAGCCACTGCAATGAGAAGCCCACACACTGCAACTAGGGAGTAGCCCCCGCTCGCCACAACTAGAGAAAAGCCTGTGTGCAGCAACAGACTCACCACAGCCGTAAATAAATAAATCTTAAAAAAAAGAAAAGAAAAGAAAAAGTGTTTGGGGGAACCTAATTCCCTACCTCAACATTGTTTAAGAGAGAATACCTTTCTAATGTCCAAGAACAGAAAAGGGCTTCCCAAGTAGCCCAGTGGTAAAGAATCGCCCTGCCAATGCAGGAGGCTCAGGAGAGGTAGGTCCTGTCTCTAGGTCAGGAAGATCTCCTGGAAGAGGAAATGGCAACCCACTCCTGTATTCTTGCCTGGGAAATCCCATGGACAGGGGAGCTTGTTGGGCTACAGTCCACGGGGTCACAAAGAGATGGACATGACAGCACAAAAAACCTTCCAAATGTCCAAGAACAGAAAAAGCCTGATTAACAAGGGTCCCCATGGGACTTCTTTGGTGGTCCAGTGGCTAAGACTCCACGCTCCCAATGCAGGGGGCTGCAGTTTGATCCCAAGTCAGGGAACCAGATGCCACATGTTGCAACTAAAGACCTTACATGCTGCAACTAAAGATCGAAGATCATGCGTGCTGCAACTAAGACCCAGTGTGGCCAAATAAGTAAATAAAAAGACAACCAATGTTCTAAAAACAAAACAAAACAAGGGTCCCCATGAGTTGATTCCATAAAGTTTCCCGTTATATTCTCATCACATTGCAGAAAAGAACACAGACATTGAACTGGTTAAGTTTCACAAGACTAATGCCACTTGTGATCCTTAATAATTGAGTTCTAAAACATTCACTTCCACATCAGCCATATCAACAAGGTGCAACAGAAGGAACATGAATTTTGGAGGCAGGCTTGAAATCTGACCCTTCTGCCTTTGCTGCAGTTCATGGGGTCACAAAGAGTTGGACATGACCTAGTGACTGAACAACAGTGGCAACTGCCTTTGAACTGTGCAGCCTTGGATAAGCTACTGAAACTTATTTTATCTTTTCTTGTTTTGTTATCTATAAAATGCCAAAAATAGCATCCATCTCAGAGCTTAAGGATTAAATAAGAAATATGTGTTGTGCCCAGCAGAGTGCCTGGCCCATAGTAGACTCTCAATAAATGTGCACTCTACTGTTTTTCTCTTTCCTCTGCAATTTCTATGTGCTTGAATGTGTGTTTCTAGTTAAATAATATGTTTATACCCTTTATTTCATTCATTTTATGGTCTATCTTAAGAAAGAAGATGACATCTACAGATTTCCTTTTCCTGGGCTCTAAAATCACTGTGGATGGTGACTGTAGCCATGAAACTGGAAGATGATTGCTTCTTGGCAGGAAAGCTATGACAAACCTAGACTGTGTTAAATAGCAAAGGCATCACTTTGCTGACAAAGGTCTGTATAGTCAAGGCTATGGTCTTTCAAAATTCAGACTTAATTGAAGAAAGTAGGGAAAACCACTAGGCCATTAAGCCATGACCTAAATCAAATCCTTTATGATTATACAGTGGAACTGACAAATAGATTCAAGCGATTAACCCAATAGACTCTGCCTGAAGAACTATGGATGGAAGTTCGTGACACTGTATGGGAGGCGGTGATCAAAAGCATCCTCAAGAAAAAGGATTGGCAACAAAAAAGGCAAAATGGCTGTCTGAAGAGGCTTTACAAACTGCTGAGAAGAGAAGAGAAGCAAAATGCAAAGGAGAAAAGGAAAGATATACCCATCCAAATGCAGAGTTCCAAAGAATATCAAAGAGAGATTAGAAAGTCTTCCTAAGTGAAAAATGCAAAGAAATAGAGGAAAACAAAGAATGGGAAAAACTAGAGATCTCTTCAAGAAAATTAGAGATTCCAAGGGAACATTTCATGCACAGATGGTGTGCACACAATAAAGAGCAGAAATGGGATGGACCTAACAGAAACAGATGATATTAAGAAGAGGTGGCAAGAATACACAGAAGAACTGTACAAAAAAGATCTTAATAACCAAGATAATCACCATGGTGTGATGATTCACCTAGAGCCAGACATCTTGGAGTGTGAAGTCAAGTGGGCCTTAGAAAGCATCACTACGAACAAAGCTAGTGGAGGTGATGGAATTCCAGCTAAGCTATTTCAAATCATAAAAGGTGATGCTGTGAAAGTGCTGCACTCAATATGCCAGCAAATTTGGAAAACTCAGCAGTGGCCACAGGACTGGAAAAGGTCAGTTTTCACTCCAATCCCAAAGAAAGGCAACACCAAAGAATGTCCAAGCTACTGCACAATTGCACTCATTTCACATGTTAGCAAAGTAATGCTCAAAATTCTCCAAGTCAGGCTGGAACAGTATGTGAACTGAGAATTTCCAAATGTTCATGCTGGATTTAGAAAAGGCAGAGCAACCAGAGATCAAATTTCCAACATCCATTGGATCAAAGAAAAAGCAAGAGAATTCCAGAAAAACATCTACTTCTGCTTCAGTGACTACACTAAAGCCTTTGACTGTATGGATCACAACAAACTGTGGAAAATTCTTAGAGAGATGGGAATACCAGACCACCTTACCTGCCTCCTGCAAAACCTGTATGCAGGTCAAGAAGCAATAGTTAGAACCGGACATGGAACAACAGACTGGCTCCAAATTGGGAAAGGAATACGTCAAGGCTGTATACTGTCACCCTGTTTATTTAACTTATATTCAGAGTACATCATGTGAAATGCTGGGCTGGAGGAAGCACAAGCTGGAATCAAGATTTCGGGGAGAAATATCAATGTCAGATATGCAGATGGCACCACTTTTATGACAGAAAGTGAAGGGGAACTAAAGAGCCTCTTGATGAAAGTGAAAGAGGAGAGTGAAAAAGCTGGCTTAAAACTCAACATTCAGAAAACTAAGATCATGGCATCTGGTTTCATCACTTCATGGCAAATAGATGGAGAAACAATGGGAACAGTGACAGACTTTATTTTGGGGGACTCCAAAATCACAGCAGATGGTGACTACAGCCACAAAATTAAAAGATGATTGCTCCTTGGAAGAATAGGTATGACCAACCTAGACAGCATATTAAAAAGCAGAGGCATTACTTTGCCAACAAAGGTTTGTCTAAGGCAAAGCTGTGGTTTTTCCAGTAGTCATGTATGGATGTGAGAGTTGGACCATAAAGAAGGCTGAGTGCCAAAGAATTGATGCTTTTGAACTGTGGTGCTGGAGAAGACTCTTGAGAGCCCTTTGAAAAGCAAGGAGGTCAAACCGGTCAATCCTAAAGGAAATCAATCCTGAATATTCATTAGAAGGACTAATGCTGAAGCTGAAGCTCCAAATCTTTGGCCACCTGATGTGAAGAGCTGACTCACTGGAAAAGACACTGATGCTGGGAAAGACTGAAGGCAGGAGGAGAAGGGGATGACAGAGAATGAGATGGTCACTGACTCTATGGACATGAATTTGAGCAAACTCCGGGAGATGGAAGACAGAGAAGCCTGGCGTGCTGCAGTCCATGGGGTCACAAAGAGTTGGACACGACTGAGTCAATGAACAACAGCATGGTCTTTCCAGTAGTTGGCTACAGTTGTGAGAGCCAGGCAATAAAGAAGGCAGAGTGCCCAAGAATTTATGCTTTTGAATTGTAGTGCTGGAGAAGACTCTTGAGAGTCCCTTTGGAAAGCAAGGAGTTCAAACCAGTCAATCTTAAAAGAAATCAACCCTGAATATTTTTCGGAAGGACTGATGCTGAAGCTGCATCTCCAATACTTTGGCTACCTGATGTAAACAGCTGACTCACTGGAAAAGGTCCTGATGCAGGAAAGACAGAGGTAGAAGGAGAAGAGTGTGACAGAGGATGAGATGGTTGGATGGCATCACCAATTCAATGGACATGAACTTGGGCAAACTCCAGGAGATGGTGAGGGACAGGAAGCCTGGCATGCTAAAGTCCATGGGGTCACAAAGAGTTGGACATGACTGAGCAACTGAACAACAACCACAGCAATGATGACATCCTCATCTATAGAGACTACTAGGTTAGACACTTGCAGGTTAAGGACCTTCATGCTCCCTTCATGCCAGGGAGCACTCTTATAAGCAGAAGCTTATGTAATAGGCATCCAGATTCAGCTTCCTTTATGAAACACTACTAAAAAATGAGGCACTACTTCACTATGTTTTGGTAGCTTCACCCATCATATCCTTTTATCTACCTCAACAAGAAGTTCATTAAATAGTGTTTCATACCACTTATACCTATAGCTATACCAATCAGAGCAACTGTCATTTCTGGACAAACAATTGCAATATGAAGTAGAAGCCATCTACCCAGTCTGGATCCAAAAAGTACATCATTCCTCCACTTCTCCAATGCAGTTCTTATGAATTACTTTCAGCTTCTGAGTGATCCAGTTCCTGTGTACTTCCTGCTCCTAAGTGATCAGATCTCAAAAAGACATAGTCCAGAGATATGTAAAACTCCTCAACTATCAATACTCTTGTACCATTCACATGTGAAAGACTGCCGGGAACAAAAAGAGCTCCTGAGTTTTGCCTTTTGGTCCCTGTATGCGAGGTTTGGAAGGTCTGGCTCACTAAGGGGCGAGGGGGAAAGAGATGAAGAGGAAGAGATGCTCTCTCTGTGATAGTACAAGGAGTCGTTCTGAGAAGAGCAGCCTGGAGTGGGTGAGCCTGGCTGTTCCAGCACCCCAGCTTGCTGGTCAGTGTGCTGGCAGAAAGGCCTGATGGAGTTGAAGTGGTTTGAGCCCAAACTCCTATCCAATAAAACAAAGTTCCCTTCCAAAAGGTCCTGCACTTAGGAGAAACTGCTAGAAGCATCATCCAAATTGAGCAAGGCATGAGCAACAAAGCCAAAGGGAAGAACAGGTCCAAATGAAAACAGGGGAGGGAGCAGAAGAGGTGGGTCCAGAAAATCCAAAGTAATTTTTCCCCCTAATCTATTCATAGAAACTAACACATATCTTAAAATCTTTTCTAAAAATCCCCACTTTCTTGATGTACCAATGGTTTAAAAAGTTTCACATATTTTTCTATGTAAGTAAGAAACAGATTTATATTTGCTTCTGTACTCACATTATGTGTATAAAAGCTCTTTTGGTATGAACAAGGAGCTTAGCATTGACTGTAATATAATGTGTGTGTATAATTACTTATTTATAATTCATAGGAACTTTCATAGGAAGAAGACAATCCAAAAGAGAACCACAGGTTAAGCAGGGATCCCTGCCAACTAAATTATGTTAACAGTTCTATGATGATTCATAACATGTTCTTTGTTTCTAGTGAGGACTAGAAATAGGAAAATAACCTTTTAAGCAGAAATTCAAGGTGGGTCTCGTGTAGCCTTAATAATATCTAGTGACTTTCTTCTGAAATTTCCCTATATCATTTAGCTATCCTATTATTTTTAATGTTTGGTCTTGTATCTTGACACCAATTAGGTAGCACACTTGTTAAAGCAATGACCATGCTTCTGATTTTGTTCACCTTTGAATCTCCCAGGGCCTTGTACATATAAAGAAATGTCCAAGTATATTGTTAAGTGAGCAGGTTGGGCACATGGAACAACTTTCTAAGTTGAAAGTTCTAAAATTGGTTAGTGGCCTAAGTGAGGCCACCTGTTCTTATTGTTGGACACTATTAACTCTGGCTCCAACGGTAATGCGTCTGCCTACAATGCAGGAGACTCAGGTTCAATCCCTGGGTCGGGAAGATCCCCTGGAGAAGGAAATGGCAACCCGCTCCAGTATTCTTGCCTGGAGAATCCCATGGACAGAGGAGCCTGGTGGGCTACAGTGCATGGGGTCACAGAGTCGGACACAACTGAGTGACTTCACACACACACATTAACCATTATGTTGCCCTTCGGCGGCCTAATCCATGTGACTTGCGTAGTCTCTTTGCATTGTTCTTTTCCCTGTGTTCTGCAGGAACACAAAATAATAAAAAGGCTGGACATCTTATCTGGAACTCACCCTAGCCAACAGAATTAACTTTTGTTTGCTCCAAAGACTAAAGAATGAAAACAACGGATCTCGAATCTAGATCTTTTCACAGATCTAGTTTCAGCAAACAAGTCAGTCTCAAGCCCAGCCCAGCCACCGCGCCCTCTCTAATTCAGAGAAGTGAACAAATGAATTCTGCAATGTTTTAATGCTCTTTTAAAAAGTAGGAAAATACTCCAAATTAAAGCCGTCTAAAATTCTTCTTCCCACGTACCTGCACAAAAACTTACTGACACCTAACTTAAAATATTGTTACAAAAACCAAATGAATATCCAGTATTCAACCCAGTGTCTCACAAACAGATATTTCATGGAACACCACTTCAAAGATTTTAAAAAACATAAGTTTACATGGTGAAACATGTCTGAAAAAGTCTGGGATAAACTCAAAGTACAGGCTTTCTCAGAGCCTTTAATATGCTGATGACATTGTGAATTTCTAGGAAGTGATATAATGCACCCTTTTCCATGTTTATTGACCAAAGAACTCCTTTTTTCCCTGCACCTCCAAAGAATTCTCAACAGAAAACAATTTGGAAATCCCTAGGGGTAGACACTATAGTTGCCTCCTCCACAACTTTGTTCTGCTTCTCCTTGCTGTCAGCAGCCTGACTGGTTCATTCCAACCACTCCTTCCATGGTGACTGAGACCCTCCCCTCAGCTCCAGAGGATGGACAGTGATTAGACCAAACCCAACACATTTGATCTCTTCCCCTTGGTTCAAGCATGAGGATGTCATGCAAATCTGGCTGATAAAATCTGAGGCAAAATCTTTAGAGGAGTTTTCTCCAGGGATTTCTCTCAAACTTAAAAAAAAAAAAAAAAACCAAGACAGTCACATTCCTTTTTCCGTGTCTGGGCTTCTCTGTATGAGCTGGCAACTGTTGCCCCCATCTCAGGATCACGAAGGGAGCCAACTTCAGAGGCTTTTCTGAATTGCCCAGGATCACTGAGAAGAAAGAGGGAGACAGCCAGGATCCTTGAGGGCATTGAATCACTTATTTTACCAGCCCAGGAACTGTCCTGTCTTTGGAATTCTCTTCTGGGACATTACAGAAGTCCTTATTTTAAAAGTCAGCTTTAATTGTTCTGTTTTCTTAAAAAGTATTTGTAGTCAAAAGCATCCATATAGGAGGGTCTAACTAGTCAGAGCTTTAATGCCACTGGTACAAGTACGGAACATTTAAAATATGTGTTAGGCAATATTAATTGTTAAAAAGCAGTAGCTTACTTCAAATTAAGTATCTCCTACCATGATTACTGGGATTTTCAATCTTTATATTTAAATTAATGACTCTACTATCAGCATTTTTAGTGTCACTAAATTAGAAAATTAAACATTTATTCCTTAGCAGCGGTGACAGGCTATGATGATAAACTATCATCAGAGCACTGGAACAATAAAATCCGTAACTAACCGATGAAGCCCCTCTGAGCCTCTCAGGAAGCAGAATGTGCATAGCAGCCTGTGTCTCTCCGTGGTTGCCTGGCGTGGGCTGCACCATGCGTGGGCTAAGACTGTTCTCCCCTTTGCATTCAACACATTTGTGTAGCGTCCTCCCTGTGTGCAAACTCTGGGCAAGATTCCCTTTCCCTGTCCCCAAGCCCTACTCCCCTCTGAAAGCCCTATTTGCATCTCATTTCCGTGAAACCTCCCTAATTCCTGCAGCTTCCACTAAGCAACCTTTCAAAAGAATTCTTCCCAGATACCTAGTCTGAACCACTTCCTTTGGCATTTAATTGCACTCATCTTGTATTTTCTCAAATCAATGTTCTATCTGGGCCCCCCTGTGGAATGAAAGTAATAGAGAGAAGGTGGAAGTGATAAGAATACTGTCTAAGTTGATGGTTCTCATGTCTGTCAGACCCAACACCCCCTTTTATATGAAATATTTTTGTAATGCCATTTACCTATTATGAAATTCATAGATAAGGTAACTGACCTACACATATAATTTCAAAATATATCAATACAATGCTCTAGACATAGTTTAAAAGAGAATAGTACAGTAACTTATGATAAAGTAATATCTATCTCAATATGTAAATGACTGACATGATTATACTGCATTAGAAGCCACAGTGAATTACAGAGAAAACGCAGACTGACAGAAGATGCTGTTTTACAACTCAAATACCACACACCATGGTATTAGTGATGTGACTTTATGAAAGGATGAACAATAGTTGCTGAGGTTAAAAAAGAAAAGCCAAAAAACAACTTACTTTGATTTATGTGGTAGGCTCATTTCTAGAATTTTGTTCAGTTGTGTCTGACTCTTTGTGACCCCATGGACTGCAACATGCCAGGCCTCCCTGTCCATTACCAATTCCTGGAGCTTGTTCAAACTCATGTCCATTGAGTTGGAGATGCCATCCAACCATCTCATCCTCCGAAGTCAACTTCTCCTCCTGCCCTCAATCTTTCCCAGCATCAGGGTCTTTTCAAATGAGTCAGTTCTTCGCATCAGGTGGCCAAAGTATTGGAGTTTCAGCTTCAACATCAGTCCTTCCAAGGAATATTCAGGACTGATTTCCTTTAGGAGGGACTGGTTGGATCTCCTTGCAGTCCAAGGGATTCTCAAGAGTCTTCTCCAACACCACAGTTCAAAAGCATCAATTCTTCAGTGCTCAGCTTTCTTTATAGTCCAACTCTCAAATCCATACATGACTACTGGAAAAACCATAACTTTGACTAGAAGGACGTTTGTTGGCAAAGTAATATCTCTGCTTTTTAATATGCTGTCTAGGTTGGTCATAACTTTTCTTCCAAGGAGTAAGCGCCTTTCATTTTCATGGCTGCAGTCACCATCTGCAGTGATTTTGGAGCCCCACAAGATAAAGTCTGACACTGTTTCCCCATCTATTTGACCATGAAGTGATAGGACCGGATGCCATGATCTTAGTTTTCTGAATATTGAGCTTTAAGCCAACTTTTTCACTCTGTTCTTTCACTTTCATCAAGAAGCTCTTTAGTTCTTCGCTTTCTGCCATAAGGATGGGGTCATCTGCATATCTGAGGTTATTGATATTTCTCCCGGTGATCTTGATTCCAGCTTGTGCTTCCTCCAGCCCAGAGTTTCTCACGATGTACTCTGCATAGAAGTTAAATAAGCAGGGTGACAATATACAGCCTTGATGTACTCCTTTTCCTATTTGGAACCAGTCTGTTGTTCCATGTCCAGTTTTAAGTGTTGCTTCCTGACCTGCACATGGATTTCTCAAGAGGCAGGTCAGATGGTCTGGTATTCCCATCTCTTTCAGAATTTTCCACAGTTTGTTGTGATCCACCCAGTCAAAGGCTTTGGCATAGTCAATAAAGCAGAAATAGATGTTTTTCTGGAACTCTCTTGCTTTTTTTGATGTTCCAATGGATGTTGGCAATTTGATCTCTGGTTCCTCTGCCTTTTCTAAAACCAGCTTGAACATCTGGAAGTTCAGTTGAAGCCTGGCTTGGAGAATTTTGAGCATTACTTTACTAGCGTGTGAGATGAGTGCAATTGTGTGGTAGATTGAGCATTTTTTGGCATTGCTTTTCTTTGGGATTGGAATGAAAACTGACCTCTTCCAGTCCTGTGGCCACTGCTGCATTTTCCAAATTTGCTGGCATATTGAGTGCAGCAATTTAGCATATATTAAAACTATGGAAAAAATACTTTCTGTTTATATGTAAAGTACATGTTGTTTAATATGTAAAGTGAGTCTGGTTCTACGTTCAAATAAGTATCAACAGGTTTTTCACCTAATGAGTGACTAAAAGGATATTCAGAAGTTGCAAGGGATGGAGGACAATTCTTCATTGTAGGGCACAGTCCTGCACATTCTAGCAGGTCCAGCAACTCTGGCCTTTATCCACTGCAGCCCAGAAATATGCCCCAATCACTAGATAACCCCTAAAATCCCCACAAATAGATTCAAGGGATTAGATCTGATAGACAGAGTGCCTGAAGAACTATGGACGGAGGTTTGTAACATTGTACAGGAGGTGGCGATCAAAACCATCCCCAAGAAAAAGAAATGCAAAAAGGCAACTCAGTTGTCTGAGGAGACCTTACAAATAGCTAAGAAAACAAGAGAAGCAAAAGACAAAGGAGAAAAAGAAAGATATATCCATCTGAATGCAGAGTTCCAGAAAAGAGCAAAGAGAGATAAGAAAGCCTTCTTAAGTGAACAAAGCAAAGAAATAGAGGAAAACAATAGAATGGGAAAGACTAGAGATTTCTTTAAGAAAATTAGAGATAGCATGGGAACATTTCATGCAATGATGGGCATAATAAAGGATAGAAATGATATGGACCTAACAGAAGCAGAAGATGTTAGGAAGAGGTGGCAAGAATACACAGACTAAGGAAGTAAAAGTAAATGTTAGTTGCTCAGTCACGCCCGACTCTTTGCGACCCCACGGACTACAGCCCACCAGGCTCCTCTGTCCATGAGATTTTCCAGGCAAGGTTACTGGAGTGGGGTGCCATTTCCTTCTCCAGGGGATCTTCCCAACTAGGGATCAAACCCGGGTCTCCTGCACTGCAGATTCTTTACCAACTGAGCTACAAAGGAAGCCCAGAATACATAGAAGAACTGTACAAAATAGGTCTTAATGACCAAGATAACCATGGTGGTGTGATCACTCACCTACAGTCAGATATCCTGTGAAGTGTGAAGTCAAGTGGGCCTTAAAAAGCATCACTACGAACAAAGCTAGTGGAAGTGATGGAATTCCAAATGATCTATTTCAAATCATAAAAGATGATGCTGTGAAAGTGCTGCACTCAACAGCCCAACAAATTTGGAAAACTCAGCAGGCGCCACAGGACTGGAAAAGGTCAGTTTTCATTCCAACCCCAAAAGAAGGGTAATGTCAAAGAATGTTCAAACTACTGCACAGTTGCGCTCATTTCTCATGCTAGCAAAGTAATGCTCAAAATTCTGCAAGCTAGGCTTCAACAGTATGTCAACCAAGAATTTCCAGATGTTCAAGCTGAATTTAGAAAAGGCAGAGGAATCAGAGATCAGATTGCCAACATCTATTGGATCACAGAAAAAGCATGGGAATTCCAGAAAAACATCTACTTCTGCTTCATTGACTATACTAAAGCTTTTGACTATGTGAATCATAACAAACAATGGAAAATTCTTAAAGAGATGGGAATACCAGACCACCTTATCTGCCTCCTGCAAAACCTGTATGCAGATCAAGAAGCAATAATTAGAATTGGACATGGAACAATGGACTGGTTCAAAATTGGTAAAGGAGTATACCAAGGCTGTATATTGTCTTATTTAACTTCTATGCAGAGTACATCGTGAGAAATGCTGGGCTGGATGAAGCTCAATCTGGAATCAAGACTGCTGGGAGAAATATCAATAACCTCAGATATTCAGATGACACCACCCTAATGACAGAAAGTGAAGAGGAACTAAAGAGCCTCTTGATGAATGTGAAAAAGGAGAGTGGAAAGGCTGGCTTATAAATCAACATTCAAAAAACTAAGATCATGGCATCTAGTCCTATCACTTCATGGCAAATAGAGAGGGAAAAAATGGAAACTGACAGACTTTATTTTCTTGGGCTCCAAAATCACAGCAGATGGTAACTGCAGCCATGAAATTAAAAGACATTTGTTCCTTGGAAGAAAAGCTATGAAAGCCTAGGCAGTGTATTAAAAAGCAAAGATATCACTTTGCTGAGAAAGGTCCATATAGTCAAAGCTATGGTTTTTCCAGTAGCCATATATGGATGTGAGAGTTGGATCATAAAGAAGGATGAGCACTGAAGAATTGATGCTTTCAAATTGTACTGGAGAAGACTCTTGAGGGTTGTTTGGACAGCAATCAGATCAAACTAGTCAGTCCTAAAGGAAATCAACCTTGAATATTCATTGGAAGGATTGATGCTGAAGTTCCAATACTTTGGCCACCTGAAGAGGTGACTCACTGGAAAAGGCCCTGATGCTGGGAGGGATTAGGGGCAGGAGGAGAAGGGGACAAGAGAGGACGAGATAGTTGGATGGCATCACCGACTCAATGGACATGAGTTTGAGCAAACTCCGGGAGATGGTGAAGGACAGGGAAGCCTTGAGGAAGGACAGGAAGTCCCTAAGGTCATGAAGAGTTGGACATAAATGAGTGACTGAACAACCACCACAAAATCTCTACAAATTTCTAAAAAGCCCTCTGGGAGGTATTGGTTCTAGTGAGATCTGTTGAGCTAAACCAAGGCCAGCTAAAGATGGGATTATTATTAGATAATCCAGAATTTCACCCTGGCCTTTAAAGGCCTTGAGAGCCTGAGTTTACCCTACACTGCCAGTTGGTTGGTTCACTGCCATGGTTCTCAAGGGGGTGTTACAGACCCACCAAAGGAGGCAACAAGCCAGGTAGGGAGAAGGGCAGCAGGAGGTGGGTGGTCTGCTTCTTTCTCAGGTGCTTTCCATTTTTCCCATTTACCTGGTGAGTTCCAGGTATTCTGTTTGAACAAAGCAGTCCTCAGTTTTAGGAGGTAAATGTTATATATGTTTTGACAGTTTTCTCCAGATTTATAATTTCTGAAAGAAGATGTGTTGACCTCCTCACTCCATGCTGTAAGTGAATGTCCCATTTGGTTTTTTTTTTTTTACAATTTCTATTTCCTTATTGAGACTCACTATATATTCAGTCACTGCCATCAGAGTTTCCTTTAATTCTTTGAACTTATTCATAATAGCTGCTTTGAAGTCTTTGCTAACTTCGGAGCCCACTCAGAGTCAATGAGTTCTGCCAGTTACTCAAATCTGAGTCTCACACCTCAATGTTTGATCAGCACATCTGCTCCCAAAACTTCATGGGAGGGACTTCCCTGGTGGTCCAGTGGCCAAGACTCTGTGCTCCCAATACAGGGACCCAGGTTGGATCCTGGTCAGGGAACTAGATTCCACATGCTGCAACTAAGAGTCTGCATGCTACAACTAAGAGTCAGCACAGCCAAATAAATAAATATTTTTAAAAACCCACAAAAAGCAAACTTCATGGGAAGCTACGTCATTGTAATCAGTTACCTTTAAAATTCACCACGAGAAATCCCTGTCCAAGGACAAAAACCTCTAAGGCTAAGGCTTTACATATCAACTCCTATTTTCTTCTTGGGTTGGAATGGCTTTCTCTAGAGGGAGGAAGACATATGAACCATGGCTGAGTAGCCTGGGTCAGTGGTCAGGGTCTTTCAGAAGAACGGCAATGACAGACATCCATCCCTAAGGAGGAAAAAGTGCTCCCTAGTTGGCACAGCTTCCTCCTGCAGGCGGCCCATAAGGAGGCCACAGTGAGCCTGGACACAAAGGCTCCCTGATTTCAAGCTCAACAGGCTGCAAATTATGATCCATTTCCATTCAAAATACTTCTGACACCCAATACTTCTGACACTAGGTTTTTGAGACCAAGCAATTCTTCAGTTTTCTGCGGACATAAACTGGGGGTTCTACAATTCAATTCTGACAGTAACCACCTAGAGTTGGTGAAATCCCCACAGTTTGAGGGCTCAGTCCCACAAGACTGTCCCCACTTCAGAGTCAGTTTTGTGTCTGGGATCAGGTTTGATAATGTGCTAGAACAGCGCACAGAACTGATTTACTATTACTAGTTTCTTATAAAGGATACAATGCAGGAACAGCCAAACAGAAAAGATGCACTGAGCAGGTAAGCTGGAGGGGAGGAAGGGTGGTGGCTGTGACGCTTCTGCGCCCTCTCTGGGCACTTTGCCCTCCCAGCACCTTGATGCGTTCCCCAAGCCAGAAATTCTCCAAACTCTGTTCAGAAGTTTTATGAAGGTTTCGTTATAGAGACACAATTGTTTAAACCATTGGCAATTGGTGATTAACTCACTTTCCAGGCTCCCTCCCGTCCCCAGAGGTTGGAAAGTAGGGCTGAAGTCATGCCTTGGTTGTTCTGGTGACGAGCCCTTATCCTGAAACTATCTCGGCACCCTCAGCCATCCGTCACCTCATAGTATACAAAAAGACACTCATCACCCTCAAGATTCCAAGAATCTTAGAAGCTCTTGTGTCAGGAACCAGGGACTAAGACCTAGCATGAGAACAAACGATGCTACAACTGCCCCTATCACTCAGAAAATTACCAATACAAGGGTTCAGGAGCTCTGTGCCAGGAACTGGAGATAAAGACCACATATATATACAGCTATTACATCACACAATCACACTGATGTATTCACCTCACAGTTGGATGCCCAGGGAACCTGTGTCTGGGTTAGAAATACTCAACTCCTTGGCTGAATTCTGGTTCCTGACTGTGCCTGGGTCTGTCTTGTTTTTAATCTGTCTTATTAGCCTCTCCTTTTCTGTTCTTTCATGGCTGACCCACCCCAAGCCCCATCTGACAACTATTTATTGGATATTGAATATATTCCATCTGGCATTTAAAATTTATTTAGACATTGAATATATTCCATAGAAACTTTTGGGCCTGGGAGCTATTTGTAAATATCTCCTCCTTGATCCGCTGACAACTTAACCTCATAGAAAAATATTATTTCTCACATTTCTAGTTCCCAAGGAAGCTCACCTGAGCCTCTAGGTGCAGACAACCTCCCCATCTGTATGATGAGCCTCGGAGCGGGCATGACACAGATTTGGGTCAGGCAAACGTGGGTTCCAGCTCCTCCTGACCGGTTGTGTGCGTGCCCTTAGGTGACCAGTTTCTCTCTCAGAGCCTTGCAGATTAAACTGTGAAATGAGGATCATAGTACTTACTTCATAGGGCTAATGCAATGACCAAATGAGTTAAGGCATTGTCGGCATCTGGCTGAGATGTCATTGATGAACACTGTTGTCTCTCTGCTCTCTTCATGGCGGGGGGCATATTTTCTGTGTAACTCCTATAACCTCTAGACCAGTGCTGCCAGTTGCTGATGCCAGTAAAGATTTGTTAGGGAAATTACCTGCTGCTCCTCTGTTTTCCTGCATTTTTCTGTTGGTGATTTTCACACTGTGCTCAGTGCAGTCTTGGTGGTTCTGAAGAGATGCCCAAGAGCCCAGGTGGGTCAGGACATGTGAGAACTGATAAGGGTAAAACGTAAGGAAGGAGTATTGGTTCCAGGACCATTTCCATGTTAGCTCTGCCAGTTTACACTTCAAATTGATTTAGAAACTATATATGTGTGTGTGTTTGTGTGTGTGTGTGTGTATACACACATGTGCTGTGTTCAGTCCTGTCCAACTCTTGGCACACACACACTTTATTTTTTTTAAAGAAAGGATTTTGTGGTTTAAAGCTTGAACATAATTGCCTTATACTTTGAATAACTTGGAGGAGGAACTTAGTTTTACAAATGACACAAATGTCTGTATCTTTATTCTCCAAAGCATTAGTCACTATAATCAAATTAAATCAAAAAATTCAATTTAGTTCCTCAGTTTTACTAGCCACATTTCAAGTACTTAATAGCTATATGTGACTAATGGCTACTATTTCGGGCAGTACAATATGAACATGTCCATCAATGCAGAAAGTTCTATTAGCGCTGCTGCTACTGCTGCTAAGTCACTTCAGTCATGTCCGACTCTGTGCAACCCCATAGACGGCAGCCCACCAGGCTCCCCGGTCCCTGGGATTCTCCAGGCAAGAACACTGGAGTGGGTTGCCGTTTCCTTCTCCAATGCATGAAAGTGAAAAGTGAAAGGGAAGTCGCTTAGTTGTGTCCAACTCTTAGCAACCTCATGGACTGCAGCCCACCAGGCCCCTCCATCCATGGGATTTTCCAGGCAAGAGTACTGGAGTGGGTGCCATTGCCTTCTCCGTCTATTAGCACTGGTCTGTGGTTTATGTTAATTGACAGTGGCTGTGCACTGTATGCCACAATATGTTTGTAGGCTTAAGGGTAAGCTGAGCTGTCCATAGTTGCAGGTTTGGGTCCTGCTGTTAACTTGCCAACTAGGCTGGTTTCAGGTTCCCTCATCTGTACCAGGGAGATCCGGGCCACTTCAGAGATTTCCACCCATTTTATCTCCCTTGATTGTTACTTTGTGTTCTTGGACCCACACCCAGATTTGAAATAAACTTCTCTATTAGATAATAATTGGCGTACCTTCCCACTTTTGTTAACCAGTGCTATTTATAACTACCAACAAAAACCTCTGATCGGCATAAGATTACCAGAATTCTTATTTTGAGTGGAAGTAATTCCAGTCCAAAAGTTAGATAATGAGATGTGGTGGTTTGATTAGCCTTATCTCTGATCCTTGTACAACTTCACTGAGCAGTTTTTTAAACTTTGAAAATAATGTATGATGCTCCTCCCTGTTTCTGTTGGGCTTCCCTGGTGGCTCAGACAGTAAAAGACCCACCTGCAATGCAGCAGACCTGAATTGGGAAGATCCCCTGGAGGAGGGCATGGCAATCCACTCCAGTATTCTTGCCTGGAGAATCCCCATGGGCAGAGGAGCCTGGCGGGCTCCAGTCCGTGCGGTTGCAAAAGGTCGGACATGACAGAGTGACTAAGCACAGTCCTGTTTCTGTTACTACCTTCTCCCACTCTTAGGGCTTTAAGGTGCTTAAGTTAGGAATCTTCTGACTACATGATCACTTAATATTTCTTTAAATTTTCAAAGAGCTTCTGGGTCAAAGGAGGGAATTATCTCAAAAGTTCAGTTTGGGAATTTAGAAAGTCAATAAAAAGAAGCCAAATTATCAAATGCACAAATCAAACTAAAAACCTAGAATAGTTTGCCGGTGTAGAGAACAAGATGTACAGTGCGATTACATTTTAAAAATATATATTGGGCAAGACTTCTGGCTGTAGGATGGTACATTCTCATGCCCAAAGAAACAATTTCAAAGCTTTGGAAATCAACCAAAGGGAAATAAGTTGAGATACATTTTGTCATGAAAAGCTGCTAAAGTTTTATGAAAGAATGTTGAGTCTGTGACCTTCATGGCTGGAGCTGCATTTCCCCCTGTCCCCTGGTAATTTTATCAGGGCAATACTGGTTGTGAAAACCAGCAGCCTCACTATCAGAGGTGGGGTGAATTTGACTCGGATGGAAGGTGAAAACCCACAGCCAGCAGTGTTGTCAATAAAGGCAGCAAACTCAGTAGGAATTGAAAAGTAAAAGTCATAGCTCTGCTAGCCTGAAATTGCAGTTGTGGTTGCGGTGAGCAGCTGACCAGCCAGAAATGTAAAGCGGAAATACTGGAAATGAGAGAGCCATAGAAAAACTATATCATCTTCCATGCATCCCTGATTGTCCAGGAAACTATGCATATGTACAGAGGAGAGTCAAGAGAGCCTGGAAGTAAGTATAAGTTAGGCAGCCTGACTGAGTGAATTCCTCAACCCACACACAGATCCATCAGCAGAAAATGGATTTTATGAACTTAAGGTGTTTGAGCACCATCTCTGCCTAATTGTAACGGGAAGGAAAGGGGGCAGGCACGACTTTTGAAAGAATGACAGACCAAGGACACAACACAAACCTATTGGAATCAAATGGGTCCAAGATGGCAGAAAGTCGACTTCTATTAGACCTTGATCCTCAATCAGCAAGCTAAATGACACACCCACAGGTGCCATGACAGTTCCAGTTCAGTTCAGTTGCTCAGTTGTGTCCAACTCTTTGCAATCGCAAGAACTGCAGCATACCAGGATTCCTTGTCCATTATCAACTCCCGGAGCTTGTTCAAATTCAAGTTCATTGAGTTAGTGATGCCATCCAACCATCTTATCCTCTGTCATCCCTTTCTCCTCCTGCCTTCAATCTTTCCCAGCATCAGGGTCTTTTCCAATGAGTCAGTTCTTCACATCAAGTGGCCAAAGTATTGGAGCTTCAGCTTCAGCATCAGTCCTTCCAATGAATATTCAGGACTGACTGGTTTGATCTCCTTGATCTCCAAGGGACTCTCAAGAGTCTTCTCTAACACTATAGGTCAAAAACATCAATTCTTCGGTGCTCAGCTTTCTTTATGGTCCAACTCTCACATCCATACATGACTACTGGAAAAACCATAGCTTTGACTAGACGGACCTTTGTTGGCAAAGTAATGTCTCTGCTTTTTAATATGCTGTCTAGGTTGGTCATAGCTTTTCCTCCAAACAGCAAGCACCTTTTTAATTTCATGGCTGCAACCACCATCTGCAGTGATTTTGGAGCCCAAGAAAATAAAGGCTCTCTCTGTTTCCACTGTTTCCCCTCTATTTGCCATGAAGTGATGGGACCGGATGCCATGATCTTGGTTTTTTGCACGATAAATTTTAAACTAGCCTTTTCACTCTCCTCTTTCACTATCATCAAGAGGCTCTTTAGTTCTGAATAAATCACTTTTTACCTATCACTCTGTCTCTCACTGAATTCTTTCTGTGATGAATCATCAAAAACCTGAGCTTCATTAGGTCTAGAGCCCAGAGTTTCACCAATATATTATCTAAAATGTCAAGATTTCAATAAAAATTATAAGACATGTGAAGAAACAGAAAATCTGATTCATACTCCAAAATGAATGATCCATACTCAGGGGAAAAAAAGCAAATAGAAACTAACTCTGTGCTACTAAATAACCAAGAGATCACTGTAGAAATCAGAGGAAATTAAAAAATACCTGGAGAAAAATGACAATGAAAACACAATGACCCCAAACCTATGAAAGGCAACAAAAGAAGTTCTAAGAGGGAAGTTTATAGCAATACAATCTTACCTTGAGAAATAAGAAAAATCTCAAATAAACAACCTAAACTTACACCTAAAGCAATTAGAGATAAAAGAACAAACAAAACCCAAAGTTAGTACAAGGAAATATCAGAGAAGAAATAAATGAGATAGAAATGAAAAAAAAAAAATAGCAAAGATCAACAAAACTAAAAGCTGGTTCTTTGAGAAGATAAACAAAATTAAGAAACCTTTAACCAAACTTATTAAGAAGAAAAGGGAGAAGACTCAAATCAATAAAATTAGAAATGTAAAAGGAGAAGTTACAACTGACACTGCAGAAACACAACGGATCATAAGAGACTACTACAAGCAGCTATACGCCAATAAAATGAACAACCTGGAAGAAAGGGACAAATTCTTAGAAAGGTACAACCTTCCAAAACTGAACTAGGAAGAACAGAAAATATGAACAGAACAATTACAAGTAATAAAATTGAAACAGTGATTAAAGATCTTCCAACAAACGAAAGTCCAGACCTGATGGCTTCACCAGAAAATCCTATCAAACATTTAGAGAAGGGCTAAACTTCTTAAACTCTTCCAAAAAACTGCAGAAGGAGGAACACTTCCAAACTCATTCTGTGAGGCCACCATCACCCTGATACCAAAAACAAAGATATCACACAAAAAGAAAATTACAGGTCTATATGGCAACCCACTCCAGTGTTCTTGACTGGAGAATCCCATGGGCGGAGGAGCATGGTGGGCTACAGTCCACAGGGTCGCAAAGAGTCGGACACAACTGAGCAACTTCACTTTCACTTTCATCACTAATGAACACAGACACAAAAATCCTCAACAAAATACAAGCAATCCAAATCCAACAACACGTTAAAAGGACCATACATCATGATCAAGTGGGATTTATCCCAGGGATGCAGGGATTCCTCAATATATGCAAATCAATCAATATGATACACCATATTAATAAGGTGAAAAATAAAAACCATATTATCATCTCAATAGATGCAGAAAAAGCTATTGACAAAATTCAATACCCATTTATGATTAAAAAAAACTCCACAGAAAGTGGACATAGAGGGAATCTACCTGAATATAATAAAGGCATATATGATAAACCCACAGCAAACATTATTTTCATTCATGAGAGAAAAGAACTTCCTCTAAAATCAGGAACAAGACAAGGTTACCCACTCTCCCCACTATTACCTAAAATGGTTTTCAAAGTCCTGGACACAGCAATCAGAGAAGAAAAAGAAATAAAAGGAATATGAATTGGAAAAGAAGTTAAACTGTCACTGTTTGCAGATGATACAATACATACATAGAAAATCCTAAAGAAATCACTAGCAAACTACTAGAGCTAATCAATGAATTTAGTAAAGTCACAGGATACAAAATTAATACACAGAAGTCTCTTGCATTCTTATACACTAAAAACAAAAGGTCAGAAAGAGAAATTAAAGAAACAGTCCCATGTACCATTGCAACAAAAAGAATAAAATACCTAGGAATAAAACTACCTAAGGAGGCAAAAGACCTATACACAGAAAACTGTAAGATACTCATGAAAGAAATCAAAGACAACACAAACAGATGGAAATGTATACCATGTTCTTGCACTGGGAGAATCAACATTCTGAAAATGATTACACTACCCAAAACAATCTACGATTCAAAGCAATCCCTATCAAATCACCAATGGCATTTTCCACAGAACTAGAACAAAAAATTTTATTTGCTTGAAACCACAAAAGACCTCGAATAGCAAAATAAATCTTGAGAAAAAGGAAAAAAACAGAAACAGAGCAGGAGGAATCAGGCTCCCTGACTTCATACTATACTATGAGGTTACAGTAATTGAGTCAGTATGGTACTGACACAAAAACAGAAATATAGATCAGTGTAACAGGACAGAAAGCCCAGAGATAAACCCATGCACCTACGGTCACTTACTCTATGACAAAGGAGGCTAGCATATACAATGGAACAAAAACCCTCTTCAAAAAGTGGTGCTGGGAAAACTGGACAGCTACATGTAAAAGAATGGAATTAGAATACTGTCTAACACCATACACAGAAATAAATTTAAAATGGATTAAAGACCTAAAGGTAAGGCCAGCCACTATAAAACTCTTAGAGGAAAACACAGGCAGAACAAACACCCTTTAACATAAATCACAGCAAAATAGTTTTTGACCAACCTGGAGTCATGAGAATAAACAAACAAACAAAAACACAAGTGGAACCTAATTAAACTTAAAAGGTTTTTCACAGCAAAGGAAACCAAAAATAAGATAAAAAGACAACTCTCAGAATGAGAGAAAAATATTTGCAAGCAAAGCAACTGACAAAGGAGTAATTTCTAAAATATAAAAATAGCTCATTCAGCTTAATTAAGAAAAACAAAAAACAACCCAATCAAAAAATGAGTGCAAGACCTAAATGGATATTTCGCCAAAGAAGACATACAGATGGCCAACAAACACATGAAAAGATGCTCAGCACCACTAATTACTAGAGAAATGCAAATCAAAACTACATAAGGTACCATGTCATACCAGTCAGAATGGTCATCATCACAAAATCTATAAACAACAAATGCTGGAGAGGATATGGAGAAAAGAGAACTCCCTTGTACTGTTGGTGGGAATGTAAATTTATAGAGCCATTATGGAGTTTCCTTAAAAAAACTAAAAATAGAACTATCATGTGACCCAGCAATTCCACTGCTGGGCATATACCCAGAAAAAAACAAAATTCAAAAAGGCACATGCACCCCAGTGTTCACTGCAGCACTATTTACAATAGCCAGGTCATGGAAACAACCTTGTTGTTAAGTCACTTCAGTCCTGTCTGACTCTGTGTGACCCCATAGACAGCAGCCCACCAGGCTCCCCTGTCCCTGGGATTCTCCAGGTAAGAACACTGGAGTGGGTTGCCATTTCCTTCTCCAATGCATGAAGGTGAAAAGTGAAAGGGAAGTCACTCAGTCATGTCCGACTCTTAGCGACCCCATGGACTGCAGCCTACCAACCTCCTCCATCCATGGGATTTTCCAGGCAAGAGTCCTGGAGTGGGGTGCCATCACCTTCTCCAATGGAATACTATTCAGCTATGAAAAGTAATGAAATTGGGTCATTTGTATAGACATGGATAGACCCAGAGATTGTCATATAGACTGAAGTAAGAAAGAGAAAAACAAAATGTCGTATTCCACACAGATATATGGAATCTAGAGAAATGGTATTGATGATCGTATTTGCAAAGGAGAAATAGATACACAGGCATAGAGAACAAACATATGGATACCAAGAGGGACAAACGGGTGGTGAGATGAACTGGGAGCTGAGATTGACACACACACACTAGTGGTACTATGTATAAAATAGATTACTAATGAGAATCTACTGTATAGCAAAGGGAACTCTACTCAATGCTCTATGGTGACCTAAATGGGAAGGAAATCCAAAAAAGAGGGGATATATATGTGTACGTATAGGATGGTGACTGCAGCCATGAAGTTAAAAGATGCTTACTCCTTGGAAGGAAAGTTATGACCAACCTAGATAGCATTTTCAAAAGCAGAGACATTACTTTGCCAACAAAGGTTCGTCTAGTCAAGGCTATGGTTTTTCCTGTGGTCATGTATGGATGTGAGAGTTGGACTGTGAAGAAAGCTGAGTGCCGAAGAATTGATGCTTTTGAACTGTGGTGTTGGAGAAGACTCTTGAGAGTCCCTTGGACTGCAAGGAGATCCCACCAGTCCATTCTGAAGGAGATCAGCCCTGGGATTTCTTTGGAAGGAATGATGCTAAAGCTGAAACTCCAGTACTTTGGCCACCTCATGCGAAGAGTTGACTCATTGGAAAAGACTCTGATGCTGGGAGGGATTGGAAGCAAGAGGAAAAGGGGACGACAGAGGATGAGATGGCTGGATGGCATCACTGACTCGATGGCCGTGAGTCTGGGTGAACTCCGGGAGATGGTGATGGACAGGGAGGCCTGGTGTGCTGCGATTCATGGGGTCTCAAAGAGTCGGACAAGACCGATCAACTGGACTGAACTGAACCTTTAAAAATTGTGAATCACCATATTGTATAACTTAGACAATAATATTTTAAATCAACTCTACTTCAACTAAAAAACAAAAACAAAACAACCTCGTCTAGGTGCTGCTCCGAGGAGGCTTTCCAGATGTAATTAAGACCCCAACGATTAACTCTAAGACAGGGAGATATTCTCAGTGGGTCTGATAGAAACATATGGGTTCTTAAAAGATGGTAGCCTTTCCCTACCAAATTTTGAAGCATGAAGAGGACTTTCACACAAGGAAACAGTACAGACTGAACTATGTCTGTCCCCAATTTTCTATGCTGAAACCCTAACCCCAATATGACTGCATTTGGAGACAGGGCTTATGATAAGGTAATAAAAGTTAAATGAGATCACAAGTGTGGGGCCTTAATATAACATAGTGTCCTTATAAGAGGAAGAAACACCAAACAATGCCCCTCTCTGCACGCTCACAGAAAAAAGGCCATGTCAGGCTGCAGCAATAAAGCAGACATCTACAAGCCAGGAAGAGAGGTTCTCACCAGAAACCAACCCAGAAGGCACCTTGATTTTGGACATGTAGACTTCAGAATTGCAAGAAAATAAAAATTTCCTTGTTTTAAGCAACCCATTCTGTGGTGTTTTATTGTGGCAGCCCTAGCAGACTACTACAGAAAGATTCTCCACTGCATGTTTCAAAGACTGAGAGGGTCATGTGACCAGGAGTATGGAAAGCGGCCTCCAGCTGATGGCCATCAGGGACACAGGGCGCTCGGTCCTACAGCTGCAAGGAATTGAGTTCTGACTCATCAATTCAGCTCAGAAGAGAACCTCGGGATCCGAGGAGGAAACCTAATCGTTTTTGGCCTCGTAAGAACCAGAGCACAAAACCCAGTCACACCATGCCTAGATATTTCTCAAACAGAACTGGGAGTTAATAAAGGAGTTTTAAGTTGCATAAACAAACAAACAATTTCACTGGTAAATTCTACTCACATTTAAGGAAGAAATAATAACAGGTCTACACAATCTTTTCCAGAATAGAGTAGAAAACACATCCCAAACTCAATTTATTAGGGCAGCATTACCCTGATGATAAGATGGTTGGATGGCATCACCAACTCAATGGACATGAATTTAAGCAAACTCCCAGAGACAGCGAGGGACAGGGAAGCCTGGCATGCTGCAGTCCATGGGGTCGCAAAGAATTGGAGAAGACGTAGGCACTGAATAACAACAAACCCTGATACCAAAATTCTAACCAGCAAAGCCAATTAACAATTACCAGGAAATAAAAATAGAATCTGGGTAATAAAGTCTAACTTTTTTTTTCTTTTTTATTTCTTCTGGTTTCACTTGCTCACAGGGTGCACTGTGCAGAGAGGCCTTCCACCCAGAACTTCAGACCAGGGCTCCTAGTGTGAAGCACCTGCAGCAGACAGCTTAGCTCCACAGGCTGTGTGCAGAGACACTTCAGCTGCGCACTGCAATCTAGAGCGCAAGCTGCACAGGCTCCAAGAGAATTCTGCCCCCTCCCCAGTTAAGGAGAAGCTTATTAAGCAGACTGGCCCACAGTCTATGAGGGAGAGCCTATGCTCTTGAGTGCAAGCTTGCACTGAAGCAGAGGTCAAATTGCCAACATTCATAGGATCATAGAGAAAGCAGAGGAATTCCAGAAAAACATCTATTTCTGCTTCATTATCTACGCTAAAGCCTTTAACTGTATGGACCACAACAAACTGTGGAAAATTCTTTGTGTGTGTGGAAAATTCTTAAAGAGGTGGGAATACCAGACCACCTTACCTGTCTCCTAAGAAACCTGTATGTAGTTTAAGAAGCAACAGTTAGAACCAGACATGGAACACGGACTGGTTCAGAACTGGGGAAGGAGTACACCAAGGCTGTATATTGTCACTCTGCTTATTTAACTTCTATGCAGAGTACATCATGAGAAATGCTGGGCTGCATGAAGCACAAGCTGGAATCAAGATTGCTGGGAGAAATATCAATAACCTCAGATATGCAGATGACACCACCCTTATGGCAGAAAGTGAAAAGGAACTAAAGAGCTTCTTGATGAAGGTGAAAGAGGAGAGTGAAAAAGCTGGTTTAAAACTCTACATTCATAAAAACTAAGATCATAGCATCCAGTTCCATCATTTCATGGCAAATAGAAGGGGAAAAAGTGGAAGCAGTGACAGATTGTATTTTCTTGGGCTCTAAAATCACTGGGAATGGTGACTGCAGCCATGAAATTAAAATACATGTGTTCCTTGGAAGGAAAGCTATGATAAACGTAGACAGAGTATTAAAAAGCAATGACATCATTTTGCCGACAAATGTCTGTAGAGTCAAAGCTATGGTTTTGCCAGTAGTGAGATGCTGGACCAAAAAGGTGTGAGAATTGGACCAAAAAGAAGATTGAGCACCCAAGAATTGATGCTTTTGAATTTGTGGTGTGGGAGAAGATTCTTGAGAGTCTCTTGGACTACAAGGGGATCAAACTAGTCAATCCTAACAAAAATCAACCCTGAATATTCATTGGAAGGACTGATGCTGAAGCTAAAGCTCCAATATTTTGGCCACCTGATGGAAAGAGCTGACTCACTGGAAAAGACCCTGAAGCTGGGAAAGATTTAAGGGAAAAAAGAGAAGAGGGTGGCAGAGGATGAGATGGTTAGATAGCATCACTGACTCAACGGACATGAATCTGAGCAAACTCTGGGGGATACTGAAGGACAGGGAAGCCTGTCATATTGCAGTCCATGGGGTCACAAACAGTTGAACACAACATAGCAAGTGAACAACAACAACTTCTTTGATTAAAGAAGAGCTTTTCTTTGCTTCTGAACCAAATTCAGTTTTGTTCTATTGGCATGAAGGACACAGGGCAGAAGGACCCTTGTTGAGACCGACCTGAGAGGGCTGGTAAAAAAGCTAGAGAAAGATATTTCAAAAAATCAAACTACAGACCCAAATTCCACATGAACATACGTGCAACAATCCTTAACAAAATATTAGCAAATCAAATCCAAATGTTTAAACAAAAGGATAATACATCACAACCTACTGGATTTTATCTAAATAATCTACGTTATGAAGAATAATTGTGTCTGGGTCCTGGAATGATGGGTAGTTTATTTTCCTCTTAAATTTCAATAATGAACATAGCTTAATTCTTCAACAAGAATTTAGATATTTTTAGTTTAAAGAAAATACAAAGAATTTTCCTCCAGTATTTCCTGTGTAGATAGGGAGGGGAAGAAACACTGATTTGGGTGAAAGAGTCGTAAAGTATAAACGTTTCTCACTCTCTACAAAGTAAAAGATGAAATAAAAGCATGAAACAACAACAACAAAAAATAGTAAATAGTAGATAGATGTTTACTGTATGACGCCCCCTCCTTTTTCCCACAAACAACCAAGAAGGAGTTAAGGAGAATTCTCAGTGAAAACCAGGGGCCTCTCAACACCCCCAGCCATTCCCTGCATGGAAATGCTTTTGCATGTAAACAAGAATCAAGTTTTATAATTTGTGTGGTACTTAGCTCCTCTTTGGGAGAAGGCAATGGCAGCCCACTCCAGTACTGTTGCCTGGAAAATTCCACGGATGGAGGAGCCTGGTAGGCTGCAGTCCATGGGGTCGCTGGAAGTCAGACACGACTGAGCAACTTCACTTTCACTTTCATACATTGGAGAAGGAAATGGCAACCCACTCCAGTGTTCTTGCCTGGAGAATTCCATGGACGGAGAAGCCTGGTGGGCTGCAGTCCATGGGGTCACACAGAGTCGGACACGACTGAAGCGACTTACAGTAGCTCCTCTTTGAAGGAAATGTGATGATGAAGTCATCAAAGTGGCAGTTTTTTAAAATGGCCTAGCATGTGCAGAGAAGAGAATTTCCTGAGTACTAATGCACTCCCTGTTCTTAGCAGAGACCTTGAACATTTTTATAAGTAAAAAGTTGCTCCAGCACCAAATACTGAATAAGGTTATTGTGCATTTGAGAGGGGCAGTCTCTGCTGACGAGAGACTGGAACTGGCCTACCTCTGAAAGCGCTGCTAGAGATTTAAAAAGTAATTTTATGTCACTTATATCTTCTCCTGCAGTTTGCAGAAGGAAATGCCAGTTGATAAACAGAGCAATTCCTCTCCTTACTGATCTCCCCCCCCACCCCCGAAGCTCTGGCTCACAGCTCTATGACACCATTTCTTCGCCCCGAGTCTGGACCAGAGTGGACTTGTTTGGAGAATAAATCTCGGGACAGTTGAAGCACCCCCACTGAGCTGGTGCTGGTGAGCAGCAGGATTCCACGCCTGGGCCTGTGATGTGTGGGATCCCTCTCTACCTGTGTCCCAAATTCTCTTAACAAAAAGCAACCACTTACACTGACAGAAGGTCCAAAGTGCTATAACTGTAGGAAAGGACAAGTTGGGCTGGTAGTCAAACTAGAATGCAAGGGACTGACGCAGAGGTGTTTCAAACAGCCAACTACTGAGAGTTCTGGGTCCCACGGAGGAGGAAAGGAGGTTTCCTACAGGATTTCTGCCCACACTTGGAAGCCAGCTCTCCACTAGATCTAAACACTGCTTCTATATTCTTGTCAAAGAATAGCTTTGGGTCTTTGGGGGTTCTGGGCTAAATAAAAAATACTCAAGAATTCTATGATGCAACATGGCTGACTTCATACAAATAATTACCAAATTGCAACTCTCATTCGGGACACATCAAGTGCCAGAAGCACTGCACATAGGACATCCCTAATCAAAAAAGCAAAGGCGCCAGGCCTAGTTACCTGAGGGCTTCCCAGGTGGCCCAGGCGTAAAGAATCCACCTGGCAATGCAGAAGACACAGGAAACGGGTTTGATCCCCAGGCTGGGAAGATGCCCTAAAGAAGGAAATGGAAACCCACTTCAGTATTCTTGTCTGGAGAATCCCATGGACAGAGGAGCCTGATGAGCTACAGTCCATGGGTTGCAAAGAGTCTGACTTGGATACCTTTGGGGGCAGGAATTATTTTGCCTAATACAGATGTCAGTAAACAATGTGAGTCTCTGACTGTTGAATTTCATAAACCATTTAAATAAGCAAGCTGTTCTGGTCATCTGTTTCTGTGTAATGAACTCATTCTCAAACTCAGTGGCTTAAAACAACAGAAATCCTTTATTTCCCTCACAAACCTGTAATTTGGGCAGGGCTTGGTGGGGACTCGTCTCCGCCCCACGTGGTACCAGCTGTAGCAGTTCCACTGGGGCCGTGGGGTCCGCTTCCAAAAGGGTTCACTCAATTCCGGGCAAGTCGGTGCTGGCTATCAGCTATGAGTTCACCAGTGTTATTGGCTGAGGCATTGATTCCTCTCTCTCTGGGCCTTTTCTTATGGCTGCTTGGGGTTCCTAACAGCATGGCAGTTGGGTACCAAGAGGCTCAGGAAGAAGCTACAAGGCTTCCTATGTCTTTGCTTCAGAAGTTCTTGAATGTCACATTGACTGCATTTTTAATAAAGTAAGTTTATTACTTCATATACATTTTTAGCCGAGCAAGTCACCAAGGCCCTCCCACATCCCAAGGGAAGCAAATTAGATACACCTCTTAGTGGGAGAAGTGCCAAAGAATTTGTGACCTTCTTTAATCTACTACACACACACACACACACGCACAGTGGAGGAAAAAACAGTATTGTCATATTTTATTTTGATAAATAGGAATATGAAAAAGCAAAACTAAGAATGTTATCCTCTAGTGTACTATCCAATTTGTCTTTTCAAAAATAGAATTTATTTATTGGCTACACTGGGTCTTTGGTGCTGCTAACAGGCTTTCTCTAGTTGCAGAAACAGGCTTCTCACCGCAGCGGCTTCTCTTGTTGCAGAGCACAGGCTTTAGCACGCTCGGGCTTCAGGAGTTCTGGCACACAGGCTTAACTGCTCCGTGGCATGTGGGATCTTCCTGGGCCAGGGATCAAACCTGCGTCCCTTGCATTGCAAGGCAGATTCTTAACCACTGGACCACCAGGGAAGCCCCCAATCTGTTTCTTAAAAGAAAGTATCTTTCTTCTACCAAAAATATAGGAAGGACATGGTACCAGAAAAATGGCAGTTCTTTAAAACTGAGCAAGTTTGTTTAGTGAAATCTCTATGCTATACTTGTTTTTCACATTTCAGCTTAGGTAGAAAACTAGGTCACGGGTAGAACGTCCAGATGGGCCTTGGGAAACCACCAGGCATCAGGCACGAGGGCCTCTGTGGTGCAGAGCAGCAATCCACTACCGCCTCCTCGGCCTGGTTTGCAGCCAGACTACCCACAACCCCATGTCCTGCTGGCTCCGGGGCCCCACTGCCCTGTTCCATTTCCAGTCCCCAGGGAGCTGCCAATGGACAAGTGGGCAGAGGGATCTGCCTGTTGTCTGAGGTCTGCCTTGGGGCCTCCATAACAGGGCTTTTTTTTTTTTCTGGCAGTGGCAGGCTCGCAGGCCCCATCCTGGGCTCTTTCCAGTGCGGCTTTTGCTCTGTGGGCTGGGCTCTTCTGACTCTGCAGCCTGGACAAGGCAGTGATACAAGTGACCTGGGACATGGGAAGCCGGCCTAAGACCGCTACCTTCACCCCATCTGAGTTGATCAGAATCCCCTGGGGGAAGATTTTCAGGACCAGCCTCTGCCCTCTGTGAAACCCTGACACATCCTGGGTACCGTGGTATCTCCAAGTTTCATAACGGAAAATTTTGAAAATTTTTTTAGATCAACAAAGGATCTTTACTTGGTCTTCCGAGAGCAAGGTTGTGGAGATCTCTGAGCCAAGTCAACACTGTATTTCTGCCTCTTCCACCACAACCAGACCCAGGAAGGGCACAGGGCCTGGCGTCACTGAGGTAGTTCTTAAAAGGATGAGGGAGGTTGACCTACGGAAAGAAATCACTTGCTCACAGCCTGCTCCTCAGGCTGCTGAGGACTGATTTCTCCAGTGTCTCTGCCCTGCACTGAGACACAGGGAGCAGGGACAGCCATACCCTCTGTGTCAGAGCCTCTCTCCAAGGCCTCAGCACTGCAGGGAATGGAAGTCTGGCTCACTCACTCCACAGACAGCAAAGTAGGACATTTCCATAGTTCTCAATGCAGAGTGAGAGGCCGTGTTTACTGTTCACCTTACTCCTTTTAGGCATATAGTTCCCTCTTAGAGAAGTGAATTCAGGTTGGACTCCTATAATTAAAGTGTTTGTTGAAGTGCTCAGCAGTGAGGCCAGCTGAGAATCCCAGGACTGGAGATATAAGAAATATAGCCAACATTCAATTCACAAGTCACTCGGTTTCTTGTACACAATTAGCCAATAACACGGGTTTGTCAAAGGAAGGAAAACAGAAAAGAGGGTAAAGAGGGTAACAGTCATTCCAAGGAGAAGTCCTGGAAGGAGGCATCTCACTCAGCAGGAGCAGTGGTCCCCTTCCCGGGAGCAGGTCCATGATAATCGGGAGCAGGAAGAAGTCACCCTCGGCTCTGACAGAGCCTTGGGGAGCTTGCCCCACAAGGCTGTCAGCCTTGTGGAATCGGGTCCTCCAGTGAAGAGGCTTTGAATCTACAGGCGCAGTGGTCTCTGTTTAAGGAGTCTGCCAGAGGTGTAAGTTACACCCTAGGGTCTTGACACTATGCTTCTGTCCAGTGAAATCCTTCTGCAAATGCTACCAAATAAATTCTTTATCTAAAGCAATGCTCTTAGTTTATCACTCTAAGATGCTCGAAGTCCTACAGCAGACATTTCAAAACAACTAACATTCAAGCTCACATTGGCCACTGTGACTTCATTTTGAACTATTTAATCCTATGTTTTGCACAAAATGAGTAGGAGTCATAACACAAAGGAAATCACATCACAACATACAGGTCTTACTGGAGTAAAACGGCAGACTAGAAACCCGTCATTGTCTATTCATGTACCTTGGAAAACGTCTTGTTTTTAATGACAGGTGTGGTGAGGGGGTGAAAGCGCACCCCCTCGGGCGTTTCTCAATGTGGGACATCCGGAGCCGGGTCAGGGGTCACCCTTCCCATCTAGTGAGGCCTCTAAGAAGCAGGTCAGTGAGCACGGGCGGGTACAGAGCCCTCTGTTTGCAATTAGCACAAAGAGCCAATTCAACAGCCCACGAAGCTCATCCTCCATAATAGTCCTAATTAGAAACATTATACATAAGGAGGGGAAACAATTTACACCGACCATAGTATGAGCTCATGGCAACAGAGTTGTTTGTTTCTTAACCCTGAGGCTATAGACACACAACGTCTCAAAAAATAATGCATATGTATTTTAAAGCCGGATATTTTCAGACACTCTAGAAAAATGTGGCAGCAGCAATATGCTGTGGCAAAACAGGCTCAGTGCCCCACCTTTACTTCCTTTGCTCTCTGTGTTGCTGAATGTTAGGATTTGTCAGGAGCTTAGTACTAAAAAAAAAAAAAAAAAAAAAAAAAAAAACCTGTTCTTTCTTCTCTCTTCTTACATAACCTTGAAATTTAAACATCTTTCTGTCTGCTTTTTGTCTTTTTTCCGCTGGGCAGACTCTGATGATGTTTCCCTTGCTTAACGGAGCAGAAATCAGCATGCGTTTCTGTTTAGCAGTGATGCTGCCTGGAGGAACAGTTAAGTCAGCACGTTACTTGCGTTAACATTGATATTACTTCACTGTTGCTAGGGGAGCCAGAGAGAAAAGACAAAGAGCATAAACCACAGCATCTATCTCACTGATACGTTGCCATCAACACTCTTCTCTCCCCTCCTTCTGAGCGGGTTTTTGTCTTTTAATTTTCTCTGCATTTTTTCAGTCTGTAGAAGTGGAGTGGAATTCTCCCTTCTGGCTTTGGGAGATTCACAGGGAATACGATCCAAGCCTCACCTTCGGTACAACCCCATCCCCCAAGCCTCTTCTTTTTCTGTCTCCTGCTCCTGTTCCCTGACTATACCCACAAAAGCTGGTGCATAAGTGCATGGTCTGTGGGTCTGTGTTGCCCGGCCCTTGGTTCTGTGATCTTGGGCCACTTCCTTAACCTCTCTGAGCCTGTTTCCTCCTCTGTAAGATAGGGGATATACTGGTCCCCTCCTCATGGCATTGTTTTCAGCATTAAATGAGCTATTGCACATGTAAAGAGCTGAGAATAAAGTAAGGATTTGATAAATACTGTTTATCTTATCATTTATATTCTCATAGCCTTCTGGCTTTTCTTGGAAGCTGGTCCTTGGCAAAACTGATAATGGAGAATAACAGTGTGTCCAGAGTACACATAGTTCATTAGACTCCATATGATGAATACCATTTTTAATTAGCACTCCCCCACCACCCCAAACTGTGCAGAATGTAAGAAATTGTTTATGGCTTGGAAAGCACATCAGGACCTTCCCATGTTCTGGGGTTGCTGCCTTAAAAGGTCTGGGGCGCATTCTACTCTCCTCATGAAGAGGCAAAGACCAATCAATGGAGAAAGCACCCCAGCCCTGCTGTACCCTGCTCCCTCCTTCCTGACAAAACTGAAGCCTTTTCCTATGGGCTGGATAAAAAGTCTTGAGAGGCACCACCTCAGGCTGTACAGGCAGTGTGGGAGTATTAAATAACATCCAGTGAATCTGCCTTAAAGACAGCAGTTGAAATAGTTCTTCCTTTAGTTGGATACAAGGTATACTTTGCCATGAGGTTCTTCTGGAGGAAAGTTTCATTTTCCCAGGGTTTTATGTTTATGTGGAAAATGTTCCACTTTCAGACTCTGCTTAATTCAAAAACTTCTGAAAATTTAGGATTTTACAAAAGAAGTTAAAATAATTACCAAGGTATGGTACAGAGGGATGGTTTATTGACCACTGTAACATATCTTTATATGTACATATTGTATGTTTCCCCAGGACTTTGCTCTGGCCCCATCTCCTCCTTTGCCCAGGAGCCTGGCTTAGCTCTGGCCACTGAGGAACTGCTAGGAGAGAGGTGAAAAACTACAGCTGAGTGGCTCAGATCGTTGCTCGAGCTTTGAACCAAGGAGCAATTGTAAGTAACTCCAAACAGCGATGCTGCACTCACAGCACAAAGAGAAGTTCCGTTCCTTTGTGCTGCCTGGAGCCTTTGCCAGATCTTAGGTCACGTTGCCCAGAACCATGTGGTCCTGCAGTGAAAGGTCCCATTGTGATTACTAATCAACAAGGCAAAGCCAAGGTTGCCTCGTGTATCAAAACCTGGAACGGCCTGACTATTTACGTGCGGAGAAGTGTGTGCTTAGTATTGTGTTCAAGTAAATGGGGAGGGGGCATTTCCTTTAAAAATACTAAAAGCAAAGAAAAACAGCTACTAATCTGCTCAGTGTCCAAATGGAGCCTTTTTAAGTGACCTGAAAAATGGGCTATTGCTTTCATTGTTTCCTTCCTTCTTCCTCCTCTTTCTTTCTGACACTTGTCTGCCTTTCCAAAAACTTCCTCTCATAGTGGACTCAGGTCCATGTTGGGAATTTTGCTCTACTGCATGGATGAATAGATTACTACAAGTGCTCTGAAAACATGGACAAAAAGACTTGGAAAAGTTTATGACAGAAAATTCCAGCAGGGTTTGAAGTAGTTCTTGTGGGTAAATGATGTAGTGAGCTGAATGCATATTAAAATTCAACATCATTAAGAGCTGACTATTTTACACTTAAGCACATCATTTTTCAGAGGTGGGCATCTTGAGTGCAAAATCAAGACCTTAGCCCTGTCTGGGTGAACCAGTGAACCTGTCTGTTCCCGTTTCCTTGTTTATAAGATGGTATTTTGGCTCAGATGATCTTCAGGCTCCCTTGGGAAGTCTTTGGGGTATGAGCTCTCTGCTCTCTGCCTCTTCTGGTTCTGAGATTCCATGATAATATCCTTCAATTATTCTAGGAGACTGACTCGATAGAGAACATCTGGAGGGAACTGAAGCCTCTACATTATCAACGTAGAAACTGAGGTAAGGGGCCAACACTGAAGGCACAAAAAACAGCAAATGTTGAAATGAGGAGGATAGTGAGACGCTGAGAGCAACTGGACTCGACTTTCTCTTTGACACAAAGGAGTCTTTATTTGAAGTTAGTTCTTTACTTTTCTCCCACGAGCTTACTTCTTTGAAAACAACTTCCATCAGAAGTCAGGAGACCTGGCCCAGTTCAGAGTCTGCCACAAACTTGGGCAGCTTCCTTCTCCCACCTCAGTTTCTTTCCCGCTAAATGGGAGGTATGGACTTAGATGATTTCTAAAAAGCCCACCTAAGAGCTAACATCCATGAATCCAGGAATTCCAGAAAATGCACACTAAAATCTGGGTTTGGAATCAAGTGAAAAACCTGACCAACTGTTTGAACCAAATGATTTTCAGACATTGGACAGCAGGCAGTGCATGACAGTGATTTGTGAGGGAGGAGGGCCAATGAGGACTGCCCCTAGTTTACTGTCTGGAGAGAATTTCAGGCCATAGCATTAGGAAAGGGAATATTGGTGGAACCCAGAAGTATTCCTTAATAGGGAAGATGGTGTTGGGATACCAAGGAGACTAGTGAAGTTAGAATTCACAGAGTGGAATATTGGAAAAGAGAGCTACACAGAGAATGCTGGAGTTCTACAGAACTCCTTTGAGTCTTCAGAGGTACACTGATCAGTGGATGCATATAAGGGAACTACATGAGGCCAGGGAAAGAATTATCTAAAAGGATTAGAGGGAACAGTCCCTAGAGATCACAAAGGACAGGGAATGGAGCCCTTTCCCACCAACCAGAGTTGAAAATCTTATAATTAGTGGGGCACTGAGTAAAGCACTCAGAAGGGTATTGCCTCAGTTGTGGGGCCTTAGACTAAAACCTGTTCTGGTCCTTTTAAGCTTAAAAGAAAGACTTGAAAGGATCAAACTATTTCCAAGTAACTTCTGATGTGCCAGAACAACACTCAAGAATATTTTAAAATATTGAATTTCCCAGGTGGCACAGTGGATAAGAATCCACCTGTCAATGCAGGAAACATGGGTTCAATATCTGGTCTGGGAAGATTCCACTTGCCCATGTGCCACAACTGCTGAGCCTGTGTGCTGAAACTATTGAAGCACGTGTGCCTAGAACCTATGCTCCACCACAAGAGAAGCCGCTACAATAAGCCCGTGCATTGCAACTGGAGAGGAGTCCCTGCTTGCTGTAACTAGAGAAAAGCCCATACAAAGCAACAAAAACCCAGCATAGCCAAAAATAAAATAAAAAGAATATTTAAAAAATATTGAACAAGGTAAAATTCAAACAAGAGAAATTTGAAAAAAATTAAACCAAGGCACATCATACTCAAATCTCTCAAAACCAGTGATAAAAAAAGAATCTAAAAATGGAGGAAAATTTTATGACATAAAAAGAGAAACAAAGATAAGGATGATATGAGAATTCTTGTCAGAAACAAAGCAAGTAACAAGACAGGAAGAACAATAATCTTGAAGTACAGAAAGAAAAATATTGTCAACCTATAATTCTATACCCAGCAAAAGTATCTTTCAAAAAAAATGAATGCAAAAGACTTTTTAAGACAAAAACTGAAATAATTGATCCCCAGGCAATGGCAACCCACTCCAGTACTCTTGCCTGGCGAATCCCATGGACGGAGGAGCCTGGTAGGCTGCAGTCCATGGGGTCGCTGGGAGTTGGATGCGACTGAGCGACTTCACTTTCACTTTTCAATTTCCTGCACTGGATAAGGAAATGGCAACCCACTCCAGTGTTCTTGCCTGGAGAATCCCAGGGACGGGGGAGCCTGGTGGGCTGCCATCTCTGGGGTCGCACAGAGTTGGACACGACTGAAGCGACGCAGCAGCAGCAGCAGACCTGTACTATAAGAAATGTTAGGGAAAGTTCTTCAGTTTGACATAAATCATAGCAATATTTTTTTGGATCAATCTCCTAAGGCAAAGAGGTAAAAGCAAAAAAAAAAAAAAAAGAGAGAGAGAGAGAGAGACCTAATCAAACTTAAAATCTTTTGCATAACAAAGGAAACCGTCAACAAAACAAAATGACAACCTACAGAATGGAAGGAAATATTTGCAAATGATGTGACTGATAATGGATTAATATAAAAAATATACAAAAAGCCCATACAACTCAATATTAAAAAAAAAAAGATAAAACAACCCAGTCAAAAAATGAGCAGAAAACCTAAATAGACATTTTCCCAAAGACAAACAGATGGCTAACAGGCAAGTGAAAAAATGTTCAATATCACTATATATAGAGAAATGTAAATCAAAACCACAATGAGGTATCAATTCACACCTATCAGAATGGCTATCATCAGTTCAGTTCAGTCCAGTCTCTTAGTTGTGTCTGAGTCTTTGCGACCCCATGAATTGCAACACACCAGGCCTCCCTGTCCATCACCAACTCCTGGAGTTCACTCAGACTCACGTCCACCAAGTCAGTGATGCCATCCAGCCATCTCATCCTCTGTTGTCCCCTTCTCCTCCTGCCCCCAATCCTTCCCAGCATCAGAGTCTTTTCCAATGCGTCAACTCTTCACATGAGGTGGCCAAAGTACTGGAGTTTCAGCTTTAGCATCATTCCTTCCAAAGAAATCCCAGGGCTGATCTCCTTCAGAATGGACTGGTGGGATCTCCTTGCACTCCAAGGGACTCTCAAGAGTCTTCTCCAACACCACAGTTCAAAAGCATCAATTCTTCGGCGCTCAGCCTTCTTCACAGTCCAGCTCTCAAATCCTTACAGACCACTGGAAAAACCATAGCCTTGACTAGATGGACCTTTGTTGGCAAAGTAATGTCTGTTTTGAATATGCTATCTAGGTTGGTCATAACTTTCCTTCCAAGGAGTAAGTGTCTTTTAATTTCATGGCTGCAGTCACCATCTGCAGTGATTTTGGAGCCCAGAAAAATAAAGTCTGACACTTTTTCCACTGTTTCCCCATCTATTTCCCATGAAGTGATGAGACCGGATGCCATGATCTTCGTTTTCTGAATGTTGAGCTTTAAGCCAACTTTTTCACTCTCCTCTTTCACTTTTATTAAGAGGCTTTTTAGTCCCTCTTCACTTTCTGCCATAAGGGTGGTGTCATCTGCATATCTGAGGTTATTGATATTTCTCCCGGCAATCTTGATTCCAGCTTGTGTTTCTTCCACTCCAGCATTTCTCATGATGTACTCTGCATAGAAGTTAAATAAACATGGTGACAATATACAGCCTTGACATACTCCTTTTCCTATTTGGAACCAGTCTGTTGTTTCATGTTCAGTTCTAAACTGTTGCTTCCTGACCTGCATACAGATTTCTCAAGAGGCAGATCAGGTGGTCTGGTATTCCCATCTCTTTCAGAATTTTCCACAGTTTATTGTGATCCACACAGTCAAAGGCTTTGGCATAGTCAATTAAGCAGAAATAGATGTTTTCTGGAACTTTCTTGCTTTTTCCATGATCCAGCGGATGTTTGCAATTTGATCTCTGGTTCCTCTGCCTTTTCTAAAACCAGCTGGAACATCAGGAAGTTCACGGTTCACGTATTGCTGAAGCCTGGCTTGGAGAATTTTGAGCATTACTTTACTAGTATGTGAGATGAGTGCAACCGCGTGGTAGTTTGAGCATTCTTTGGCATTGCCTTTCTTTGGGATTGGAATGAAAACTGACCTTTTCCAGTCCTGTGGCTATCATCAAAAAATCTGCAAATAACAAATGCTGGAGAGAATGTGGACAAAAGGGAATTGCAGCCACTATGGAAACTAAGTATGGAAGTTCCTTAAAAAACTAAAAATAGAACTACCATATGACCCAGAAATTCTACTCTTGGGTATATGGCCAGAAAAAACAAAAATACTAATTTGAAAAGATACATTCCCCCAGTGTTTATAGAAGCACTATTTGCAATAGCCAGGACCCGGAAGCAACCCAAGTGCCCAATCAACAGACTACCAGATTAAGAAGATGTGGTACATGTGTATGTGTGGAATATCACTCACTCAGCCATAAAACAGAATGAAATTCTGCCATCTGAAGCAATGTGGATGGACCTAGAGAATATTATGCTTAGAGAAATGTCAGACAGAGAAAGACAAATGCTGGATGATATCACCATATGTGGAATCTAAACAAAATAATACAAACAAATGTATATGTAAAACAGACTCACAGATACAGAAAAACAATGGTTACCAAAGGGGAGAAGGAATTGGGGAGGGACGAATTAGGGATACAGGATTAACCGATTCAAAGTACCATATATAAAATAGATAAGCAACAAGGAATTATACCCATTATCTTGTAATAACCTATAATGGAGTATAATCTGCAAAAATTTTAAATCACTATGTGGTGTACCTGAAACTAGCACATTTTTGTAAGTCAACTATATTTTAATTAAAAAAAAAAAAAGAAAACTGTCTTTCCCCCACAGGTAAATTTACCTCCGTGAAGGTGCTTTTTCATCTTAGTGCTCTGATCCCCAGCAGTGAGTGAAGTGCTAAAGAGGTCAGGGAGGCACTCAGGAGAGCCTTCCACTGTCACCACCCTGCTCCTGGTGAGCTCACTCCCGGCACACCTGGTGCTTGGGCTGTAGTCTGTTTGCCTGGAAGGAAAACAGGAGAGGGTGATGACTTGGGCCCAGTGAGTAAAGTCTGCATGTGCTTTGTGCCCCTTTTCAGCAGAGGGGAGGCTTCTGGGGCCAAGTTTAGCTTTGCAGGTGCAGTCCAAATCAGTCCCAGAAGAGGGCCACAGGAGGTGCCTCTGCCTGGGGATGGGCTGGAGGCCCCCTACCTGGCTCTCAGGAACAGCTCCCAGTAACAAATCAGCAGTAGCTGGGCTCTACCCTGGTTGAAATCTTGACATTTGGTTATTTTTTCTTTTTCATGACATAAATAATACATGTTTTTAGTAGAATAAATTAGAACATCTGTTCAGTTCAGTCGCTCAGTTGTGTCCGACTCTTTGCGACCCCATGAATTGCAACACACCAGGCCTCCCTGTCCATCACCAACTCCTGGAGTTCACTCAGACTCACGTACATCGAGTCAGTGATGCCATCCAGCCATCTCATCCTCTGTCGTCCCCTTCTCCTCCTGCCCCCAATCCCTCCCAGTATCAGAGTCTTTTCCAATGAGTCAGCTCTTCACATGAGGTGGCCAAAGTACTGGAGTTTCAGCTTTAGCATCAGTCCTTCCAAAGAACACCCAGGGCTGATCTTTAGAATGGACTGGTTGCATCTCCTTGCAGTCCAACGAACTCTTAAGAGTCTTGTCCAACACCATAGTTCAAAAGCATCAATTCTTGGCACCCCACTCCAGTACTTTTGCCTGGAAAATCCCATGGATGGAGGAGCCTGGTAGGCTGCAGTCCATGGGGTCGCTAGAGTCATACACGACTGAGCGACTTCACTTTCACTTTTCACTTTCATGCATTGGAGAAGGAAATGGCAACCCACTCCAGTGTTCTTGCCTGGAGGATCCCAGGGATGGAGGAGCCTGGTGGGCTGCCGTCTATGGGGTCGCACAGAGTCGGACACTACTGAAGCGACATAGCAACAGCTTTCTTCACAGTCCAACTTTCACATCCATACGTGACCACTGGAAAAACCATAGCCTTGACTAGACAGACCTTACTGTTTGTCTAAAAGTTATCAACGATTTTGGTCATGTCTTTGAGTCTCGTATCTTTGTGGGGCTACTGTTAATATATATGTATGCAATTAAATTTGTTTTCCTCTTATTAATCTCTCTTATTACAGGGGTTCTTAACCAAGAAACTAGAAGAGTGGGGGAAAAATATTTTTCCTCCCCTACACAAGTAACTGAACTTCTGTGATAGAGGAGGACCTTGAGAAGAAGGTGGAGGACAGGAAGAGATAGACTTCATCAATTAAAGAAGTTGCTCCTGTCCTTTCCCCCCATTAACTTATCTTATCCACCTTTTCCCTCTCCAGGTTCCCCTCCTCTCTCTCTCCTCTTTTACCCTTTAATTCCTTCATGCTTTGCCCCTTCTGCCATTTCAGTCTGGACCTTCCCCTCTCCTGTGCTCAAATTACATACTGTTTTGGGCTTTGAGCTCTCTCCATTGCTCAGCCTGCCTTCCTTTGCACTGGCTTCCTGACCAACTGCCAGGTGGTGACAAAAGGGCTGCAGCAGCTTCAGTGTCAAACCCTCTTCCGTCTGTCTACTACAGGAAAGAGAGCGTCTTCCCAGGGGCTCCTCCAGTTCTTTTGTGACCCTTTCATTGGGTTGACATAGGTCACATGCTCTGAATCAATGACTGTGGTTAGAGAATGTGATATTTTGATTGGCTATCTCTGGGCCACTTGTTTCAGTCCTGGAATTGGGGGTGAAGCCTCAGCCAGTCCTCAGGAGCTAAAAGTGGGGGAGGGGGACCCTTAGATGAAAATCAAGCTCTGTTCTGGGAATCAAGGTCCATGATGGGACCATCTAGCACAGGAAATAGTGAAATGTTCCTTGCATTTTATTTTGCTTTTAAAAAGGAGTTATCAAAAGAATACTAAATAAATAAGAATATTAAATGGAAACAGATCTGAAGGGCACACAGTAGCCTATCTAATACTACAGTTGTTTTTTTTTTTGTCTTTAAAGAAAAATCTCTCATGTGTCTTATAAACACAATGGATTTTACATGAACCAGCTAGTCTTCCTCTTCACCCAAATTTACAGTGTTAAAAATAATTTTACTATAATGAGAACTTTTTCAATGCCAGGTCTTGAGCTTTTATTTTTATAATAATAATATTTTTAATCCTTATAACAATTCTGCAAAGTAATCTTAATAATCCCATTTTATAGATGAATATGCTGAGGCTGAAGGCGGTAAAATACCTCTCCCAGGTGACACAATTAGTTGCTCCCACCAAGGGATTCAAGCCTAGGTTGTATAAACCATAATATCTTAGACAAGAAAACATAAAAGTTCCCTAAACTTGTGTTTAGTTGAATTTTTGAGGGCTTTTAGTGCTCAAAGGGCTTTTGAGTTTCGGAAGCTGCAGCCTCAGTTTGCTTTTGAACATCCCAAAGGCCACAGGGGCAGCAATTGCATTAAGTGGAGATGTAATCCAACAGAAGAGTCTAAAATTTCAGATACTGTATATACAGAAAGATATACTGTGCTTAGTCACTCGGTCGTGTCCCACTCTTTGTGACCCCATGGACTGTAGCCTGCCAGGCTCCTTTGTCCTTGGGGATTCTCCAGGCAAGAATACTGGAGTGGGTTGCCACGCTCTCCTCCAGGGGATCTTCCCAACCCAAGGACTGAACCCAGGTCTCCCGCATCGCCGGCAGATTCTTTACCGTCTCAGCTACCAAGGAAGCCTGAAAGATATACCACTTGGGTCTTTTCAAATGGATTAAAGGATGCCACACCTACATTTCCCAAAAGGGCTATTTTCTTTTGCTGTGCCTGGACTGATGAGGTGTGTGGGATTCTTAGAAACATTCTGATGCCATCTCCTGGTACAGTCAAGGGCTTGGGTACTGAAATACAGGAGAAATAAGCACCCATTGAAGCACCTTACGGTCTCTCTCCCTTCTGTTCCTCCAGGGATTTCTACAGGCTGAAGTTTCCTTTTAATTTCTACATCACATCTTTAGCACAGTTTGACTTCTTGGAACTCTTGGTCACAAGATTTCAGGTTTGAAGTGATAGCTTTTGTTACTATCTTATCTGCTACCAGAGTCCCTTTTCTGTTATAGAAATTCGGAGCAGGAAAGTTGATGCTTTCCCCAACAGGTGAGTCACTAAGAAAATGTTTGAGTTCTCAAAAGGTGATGGTTCTACTCCAAGCTGGTGAATTTCATGAGCAAACAAAGCTCTGTTTGTAACCCTATCAGATAAGAATAAGCTGCAGTGTGTTTTCTGTTTGGTACAGGAAATAGGAGGTGGGTGATTCCACTTTGTGGAATTTGGCAATCTTCTCTTTGGTCAGTATCTCTTATTTTGTTACTCATATTTTAACGAAAAGAAAAGAGGTCTTTTAAAAGACTATGAAACCCATATTTTGAATGGAGATAGGTAAGGAAGGAAGCGTGGGATGTGTCCAGAGGTCAGACAGTTCATGTCTTTGGCTGGAGCAAAGGGTATGTGGCAGTCAGGAGAGTCAGCACCAGTTCAGGGAGGACCTTCAAGGCTCGGCTGAGGAGGTTAGGCTTTATTCTCAAAACAGTGGGAGCTACTGAGGATTTCTGATGAGAACTGTATTTTAGGGAGACTAGTGTATTAACCATGTATGAAATGGAGTGGAAGATAGATAGTAGACACAGGGAAACCTGAGAGAGGTCCACTATCATCTCCCAGGCTAAAGAAGGGAAGCAGGGAATGAAAAAGATGTCATGGGGGTAGGGTGAAGTGGCAGAGCTACAGCAGAGATAAAAATTACAGAGTCAGAATGTATATGGAGGGCAAAGATGGTGCCAATATTTATGCACTGGGTGAGTGGGAAGATGGTGGTGACATGGAGAGATGTGGAGAGAATATGCGGCAGGGGGAGCATAGGTTTGAAAGAAAAGATCATGAGTCCCCTTTGGGACACCCTGCGTTTGAGGTGTTAATGGGACATGCAGGTGGAGATCAGAAGACGACAAGGCCCTGGAGGCTTAAGCTATTAGCTAAGCTTTTGGTCCAAGCTTCAGCTTACATGAGCTATCTGAATTAAGGAGTTGGTTGAAGCAGTAACACTGGATGAGAACATGGAAAGAACCAAGTGAGCAACCAAAGCCAAGGAGCACCAGGCAGGTGCTTGAAGACCCTGCCTCAGGGAGCAGTTGGAGAAGGGCTTAGATAAATTGTTGAACAGGAAGAGAGCAGGGGTCTGGAAAGCTGAGGAAAGACATTTAGGAAGGAAGTGGTCAGTACTATTCACTTTGGTGAAGGAGCTGAGAAAGTGGAGGATGGAAGCTGGTGATCTTTGAGAGGACGATTATTAAGAACAGCAGTGTGAATCAAAGCACAAAAAACACCCTGAAAATTACACTGGGTGTACTTAATGTCACTGTAGTAGTATAATGTAATTGAAATATAACATTTAGTTAAATTGATAACATAAATAATTTCTGTTTACTATGCATGTGTGCATACAGAGTCACTAAGTTGTGCTTGACTCTTTGTGACCCTGTGAACTGTAGCCCTCCAGGCTCTTCTGTCCATGGAATTCTCCAGGCAAGAACACTGGAGTGGATTGCCAGTTCCTCCTCCAAGGGATCTTCCCACCCCAGGGATTGAACCTGCGTCTCCTGTGTCTCCTGCATTGGCAGGCGGATCCTTTACCACTGGGCCATCTGAGAAGCCCAAGTGTTTCCTATACACTCAGAAATTAAATTTAAATGTAACAGTACATTTAAATATGGCTTACATGGCAAATTTTATGTCATATTTTACCACAAAAAAATACGAGAAAAATTTAAACATTTCAAAAGTTGTATTATTCTCTACACTTTTCCTATGCTTGAAATACATCATAATAAATTGCTTTAAAAAGTAAGTGGAGAAAAAATTAAGTGGTAAGTCAGAAATAGATGTAGCAAATACAGAGTACTCTCTAGAGGAGTTTGAGAGCTGAGTGAAGGAAAAAAAGAATGGATGACAGGGCTTGACAAGTGTAACAGGATAAAAAGAATTTATTTTTCTTTTGATGAGGCAACTTGGACATGTTTCTAGATTTGGTACGAGGATCCAGAGGCAGGAGAGAAAAAAGATGAGGGTGGGGGTGGGCATGGAGTGAGACGAGTGGTGATACTCCAAAAGATATGTCTACGTCCCAACTCTTAGAACTATGAATGTGACCTTATTTGGAAAGAGGGTCTTTGCAGATGTAATTAGAGGATCTTAAATTTAATCTGGATTATCCCAGTGCATTCTAATCCAATGACAAGTGCCTTTATAAGAGACAGAAGAGAAGATACAGAGAGAATAGGAGAAAGCCATGTGAAGACGAAGGCAGAGATGGCGGTGATGCAGCGTCTGCCAAGGAGTGCCTGGTGTCACCAGAAGCTAGAGAGGCAAAGAAGGAGTCGCCCCTAAAATTCCTGGAGGCAGCATGGCCATGCCCACATCTTGATATCAGGCTTCTGCCCTCTGGAACTATGAGAGAATACATATCTATTGTGTTCAGCCATCATGTTTGTGGTTATTTGTTACACAGCCTGGAACAGTAATATAGGGGTGGGGAGGGCCTTTGGCCACAGTCTGGTCCTGAAGCAGACCTGGGGCTGGGTCTCAGGCATTATAGTGTTCCGTGTCCAGCCCGGGGGGCAGCGCAGCTAGGTGCTTGGTGGTTAGTAAAGAACCTTTGGGCTCATATAAACCCCACTCCAGTACTCTTGCCTGGAAAATCCCATGGATGGAGGAGCCTGGTAGGCTGCAGTCCATGGGGTCGCTGAGGGTCGGACATGACTGAGCGACTTCACTTTCACTTTTCACTTTCATGCATTGAAGAAGGAATGGCGACCCACTCCAGTGTTCTTGCCTGGAGAATCCCAGGGACGGGGGAGCCTGGTGGGCTGCCGTCTATGGGGTTGCACAGAGTCGGACACGACTGAAGTGACTCAGCAGCAGCAAAGAGCACAGGATTTCATTTGCAGAAATAATTTTCCTTTGTCTTCACATTTTCTTCTCTCTTTCCCATTCAATCTTAGGAAAAATCAACAAAGATTTCACAGTACTAAAGACTTTCTCTTGCACCTTCCATCTTTTCAGCTGTGACAGTGGACCCAGCCTGGCCCCGTGGGTTTCTAGGGGAAACCTTTTCTGGGAGCCTACACCTCACGCTCCTTCACACAGACCAAGTGACATGGGGGCTTGTGATCGAGCTGGGCGGCAGGTGGTGAAGGGGAGAGCTCCGGGGAGGCCTGGAGACAAGCTTTCCCCTCATAACTGCTGTGTATATTAGCTGCTGACTTAGACCATCCCAATCCTTCCAAATTCCAGTAACATAGAGGGCCTCACTGAGGCACTTAACAACCAGTGAGAGCTGACTGTCCCTTTAGTCAACTCTCTTTGGTGTTTGAATGAGCCGTTTATTCCTAGCCCAGCAAAAGCTGCTGGATGTGGTGGAAAAGCCTTTCCCAGGGAGAAACTAGAAGACAGAAGCTTATAAGTTACCTGAGGACAGGAGAGACTGTGCCACACACGTGAGCCTTGCACGCTGGAGTCCCATGCACACAATAGATACCCAGCAATGTCTTTTGTTTTGACATCTATACAAGAAACTTCACTCTTTTAAACTTAACCCATATTCCACTCTACTTCCCACATGGAATATTTCATCATTACAAAACTACCAAAGTAATTTAACAATTTTTTTTTTTTAAAGCAGGCTTTACTGAAGAGCTTCTGGCTAAGACCTTTGAATCTGTGCCCTTGAGGGGCTCCAGGGCAGGACTCCAGCGGGGTGGTGTAAGACTTAATGTCCTGACGTGGGTGGCAGTTGTTAGAACAGGGACTGTTTCGTTTTATTAACAGAGTGAAGCATGCTGTCAGCAGGCAGCAATAGCCACAGTAAAAGATGCAACCAAATCTGACTCTGATCCATCCTGCTCTAGCCACAGGCAAACTCTTCCCCTTCATGGGTTCTCCAGGAGAAAGATGAGAAGCAGACCAGGAGAGCCCCCTCGAAGAGGAATTACGTTGAAGTCAATCTACTGTGATCCGAACATTCTGTTGCCCTAAAACTGCCCCTAGCCCTGTTTTCTAAAAGCAGAATGCAGTTTCCAGAGGGGTGTCTTGGCTTCCACCCAAGAGATTTAGTTTTTGAAGAGCCTAAAAGATTCCCAGCATATCTGTAGGATGAGTATGAGAGCCAGATTCCAGAGGGTTATATTGTCCGTGGGTGCTACCCTGCTTAACAAGAATTTAAACGTTCTTAACAAGAAATAAACGCTTGTTCAGCTGAAATAGATGTATCTAAGATGCAAACCTTTCTTAAACCCCACTAATGTACAACCTTAATCCACAACTGGATTCAATTACTGCATGGAAAGAAAGGCATTTTCTCATAAAGCCGCTCTGTTTCCGTGCCTGGCTGCGAGCAAGGTCAGCCATGACAAAGACAAGCCTGTGCGTTGTTTTTTGGTTGTTTTTCTTTTCAAGCCCTTTCGCTGGTACTGCCAGGCCCCAAGCTGTTTGGATCAATTATGTGGGGGCAAGTTTACTTGTTTTGGCTTTCAGCCTTTCTGTCCAGTGTTGAAGATAGAAGAGCAAGCTTGTGACCTATTGATCAGTGGAACCGATGGGCTACCCAGCAGGACTCAGTGGTTACACCATGCGCACGTGCCCCTCAGGGGCAGCACTTGTGAGGAAGGCCAAAATTCTAAGGAAGGAGTGTGGGGGAGACTGTAGGGGACCTAGAGGGGTCTAGCATAAAGGAGTCTGAGTGCTACTGTTCTCAATTTTTTTCAAATATTAATAATAATAATATATAACATATACAGTGCTTGCTATGTGCTACTCCCTCCTAAGAGCTTTACATATAGTAACTCACTCAACCCTCCCAACAAACCTCTGAAGTACTATCATTATATGCACTTTACAGATGGGGAAATTGGGTCACAGAGAGGTGACATGATTTTCCCAAGGTTACACAGTAAATGGCTCAGAGCCCGGACTCTTGATCACTACATTGTCAAAGAGGAAGTTGCAGAAACTCAAAAACCATCATTGGTATTTATTTAGCTACTAAGCACATATGCAGCACTCTTAATTCATTCTTTACTTCAATACACTCAAAGGTATTTTGTATTGCTATATGCACGTTTTAAATCATAAGACCCAGGAGACGCATGTGGCCCAGCCTGCCTTGGGGCAGAGAAGAAATGATTCTTATGGAAAGCCAGTGTGCTTTCATAAGAGATACTGCACCCAAAGGAGGTGAAGGCCAATCACTCAGCTGTCTGATCAGCAGCTCAAGCTTCTTGCATGAACTTGGCTCTCTGAAAGGAAAATCTGGGACTTCTGACTGGGAATGAACACGGGTACAGTCCAAGTTTCCACCCATCAGCTTAGTTCATTATGACTGGTATCACTTTGTTGCCTCTTGGTTCCAAATTTACTCTTCATTACTTGCTTGACAATAGTGGAAAAGCAGTTCTCTTTGACAGCTAATGTGGTGTTAAGTTGTGTCGGCAAAGGGTCTTGAAGGGACACTGTGAGAAGTGGCTCTTCTTCCAGGTTCTAGTACACTGGGTCATTAGGACCATGCAGTGGGCATGGCTTTTCCTGCAATGCCAGATAGCCACAGCAGTAGTGTCTTCCTGTGGGCAGCTTCTCTGGGCACCTCCCTGTGAATGACTTCTGTTGGAACCTCCACAGGAAGCTTCATAATAGAATGCCCAAATGGGCACCCCATTGGGTAGCTTTGCAGTGAGTCGGGCCTGGTACCCCATTCTACGGATGGCTTCCTCAGCACTCCAAAGAACAGGTTCAGCAATGCTTCACCAATATGGTCCCCGATGAACTTTTCTACCATCCAGGGAACATACCTGGACGGGCATACCCTCTCCAACGAGGAGGTATAGATCTCGACCCTGAGAGGAGGGATCTCTTCCTGAATGTTCTGTCTCAGCCCTAGGGATGATAGCTGCTCCTTGTGTTTCTATTCCTGTTTTTCTTTAATGTTTCCTTTACCTCTTCCAATGCTGAGCCAAACTCATGGTTACTCCAATTCCCTTTCAATAATTCTTTATGGTTAACTTTCTTTCTAGAAGTTACTGTGTGATTTCTGTCTCCTGTTTGGACTCTAATATTAATACATTCACTGTATTTTTTTAGTCCACCCTTTAAAATAAAAATGTAACCTCCTTTAAGAAGCACAGAACAAAAACATAAAAACATGTGCACAGTAAATACTAATGCTTAAGATGTTTACTACCAAGTTACAAAGCTCTGTATCCTCTTTCAGCTCTGTATCTGCATGATTCTTACATAGTTGTAATCCTTGAACACAACCAAGTCTGTGTTCTGTGTTTACCAGTTTGACATTAAACAGTTTTGTGTAGTCCCATGTAGCCACTGTCCACATACTCTTGTGTTTATTATCAGTCATGGCAATATAATATTCCATCTTTTTATATGCTAAAATTTGTTCAGCTAGTTCCCAATCATTGGACACTTGGGTTGGCTCCTGCTTTTCCATGTTACAAAAAGTACAGAAATATAAAAATACAGAAATATCTTTGTGCAAGTTGCATCAATGTTATGTAATTTTTCCTCCTGTCTCTCCCCTTCTCCTTTCTCTAACAGCTGGGCTCACACATTTTCCCACTGGTAGACAACAGATTATAGGAACAGAGGAGAGAAATACGGGGGAATATCTGCTCATGAAGGAGGATGGAGCTTTTACTGAAGTAAAGGCTTCAGGAAGAAACAGATGCTTAGCTTACTCAGGGAGCAATTCCTGCCAGCAAGAGACCTGGATCTCAGTGACAAGGGCAATAGCTGGTTGGAGTGGGACACACTGAGAAGAAAGTCCTTACAGAGACCAAGGCTGCCTTTTTCTGGGGTCTCTCATATTGTAACTTGTGACTAATGCATTAGTCATACTGAACACGTGGAAACTACACAATATATACTAGAAAAACATTTTAGTTCTCAAGAATAGCCTCAAACTCAGACAATACTTGAAGTAATTGAGAGTGGGAAGCACATTGCGATTACTGCTCTCTGACATTTTAAACCACCAATAACTCAATTGTTTCCTGAATTCCCAGAGAGTCAAGGAACACGAAAAACCCTCTTTGTCATACAGCTAAGTAAATGTTAACCTCATACTTAAATCTTTTTTTTCCTCACAAAAAAGCATTCCTGGAAGGGTGCCCCCAAAGGAGCTTAGGCATAAGCGCTCACCATATGAGGTTCATATATAATGCTTATCTGAAGATGATTTCACATCCATTCTTAAAAAATGCTTTTGCTGTACATGCATTTCTCAGTTATATTCTCTTGTCACTTTGAAGATACTGTTCTAGTTTTCTGGGTTTTGTTGCTGTACAAAGGTGTTGGCTGACAACTGAATTATTTCTTTGTAGATGATTTGCCCGTTTTTTTTTTTTTTTTTTCTGTTTCTTGCCTTTAAGATCTTCCTTTTTGAGCTTAGCATGCTGCAATTTTACTACGGTGTGCCTGGGTACAGATTTTAAAAATTGATCCTGCAAGGTATACATGATACTTTCTGTGGATTGATATTGCTCACCAGTGGAGCTTCTTGTCCCTTTATCCCTTTGGATATTGCCTGGTCATCTATTCTCTCTAGTCTTTTCTGGGACTCTCATGTTCAGTATATTAAATCTCAGTCTCTCTTCCAAGTCTTAACCCCTCTTTCATATCTTCTATCTTCCTGTCTCTCTGTACTATATTCTGAGCAATTTCTTCAGACACACTAGTTAACTGATTCTCTTTTGAACTGTGTCTTTGTTGCTATTTAGTTAGACTCTTTTGCAGCCCCATGGACTGTAGCCTGCCAGGCTCCTCTGTCCAGGGGATTTCCCAGGCAAGAATACTGGAGTGGGTGGCCTACTGTTTAATCTAGCCATTGAGTTCCTAATTTCTACAATTATATTTTTCATTTATAAATGTTTTACTTGGCTCTTTTTCAAATCTGCTTGGGAAAGACAAATTCCAGTGTCTCTCCGTACTTGAACACACTTAATGATTCCATCCTGGTTTTCTTTAAATCATATGCTGTATTTTAAACTTTGCATTTAATAATTCCAATACCAAAAATCCTAGGAGTGTGAATGCATTGCTTGTTGCTTCTGCTTTGTCTTTCCTGTGGTGGCTCTTTTCCTTGGTGTTTGGCTGTCTTTGATTTGAAACTCACTTTGCTCCACCTGTGGGCCTCCTAAGAGCCTCCCTTGGAGGCGCTGACTCCAGCAGAGGTCTCCCTTTGCTTCCTCCAAGACCTAGAAGGCCAAGCAGCCTCCTTCAAGAGTCAGGGCTTAAAGCAAGAGACTTAGTTTGGCCTTTGACCCCTGTGATGGGTCTAAGGCTTAGTGTTTATTTTCCATGTGCTTCCCACCTCCTGCTTAAGCATGATCACAGCTCATGGCTCACTTCTTTGGACTCTCAAGGGTTTCTTTGCTATCTGCAAGCTCAGCAGCACACATTAAAACCACGCTGTATTCAGGATCTAATTGTATTGTGGCAGGAGGGTCTTCAGAGGATTGGCTCTGCTGTAATGCTGGGAATGGGTGGCGTGTATTCATGATATTCAGGTCATTCAGACACAGCAGCACAATATGCACAGGCTGAAGGAGACCTGGTTTGCACTTCAAAATTTTAGGATTCTACAAAAGATGTAAAAGAAAATCTCAAAGCTCTCTGTGCCTCTTCATGTATATGTACATATGTGTATGCATGCATATATGTATAACACACACATATACTTTTGTATATATAATAAAAAAGACACCGGTGAAGAGCTGATACCTGAAGTATTTGACTTCCTTTATGGAGCTGAAATTGGTATTCAGAGTGGGGTAAATAAAGGCCTCAAGAAGGAATCAGTAAGACCTTATCTTTGAGTCTCTATTTATAAACCACATCTTGCCCTACTGGTATTTTATCCCTTTGGCTTCATAATTATAAGACTTAGCTAGTAATTTTCATATGAATATCCCTTTTGAAAGTTCCCTATAATTTCCTTATTTACAAGATAGGTGCTCATTAGAGTCCTCCTGGCTCTATTGGGTGACTTTTATCTGTAGACAACAAATGGATAGACCATGTCATTTTCTCTGCTTGATGATCTTGTAGTGAAGGATGCTGAACTCAAACAACAGCTTAAAGAGATGCACCTTGCTTCCTACTTCTGCATGCAAAATTAATGTTTTTCCCTTTCAATAGGCACTTTCTCAGAAGGTTTTGAGAGGACTGGTTTCTGTTTTCATCACTAAAGTCTCTTCTGTTTGGGGGCAAATGGATACTTGTATATGTAAGGCTGAATTCCTTTGCTGTCCACCGGAGACTATCACAACATTGTTCATCAGCCATACTCCAGGACAAAATAAAAAAAATTAATTAAAATCCCTCTGATGTGTATCCACCTTCCCCCTGGTATAGCAAAGTCTGCCTGGCTCTGCCTCTGCCCAGCTCTGCAGCTCTCTACTGAACTTTGTAGTCTTCTCTAGTCTTCCAATGGAGAAGGCAATGGCACCCCACTCCAGTGTTCTTGCCTGGAGAATCCCAGGGATGGGGGAGCCTGGTGGGCTGCCATCCATAAGGTCGCACAAAGTCGGACACGACTGAGTGACTTCACTTTCACTTATCACTTTCATGCATTGGAGAAGGCAATGGCACCCCACTCCAGTGTTCTTGCCTGGAGAATCCCAGGGACGGGGGAGCCTGGTGGGCTGCCATCCATAGGGTCGCACAGTCGGACATGACTGAAGTGACTTAGCAGCAGCAGCAGCAGCAGCTAGTCTTCCAAGCAGAATGATCTGAAACAAGGCTTGCTTCTGGGTTGGGAATTAGTTGAAAATCTGGGCTCTGAACAAAATCCACATTTAAAAGAGTACGTCTTTTCTTTTATTGGCTTTTGCTCTAAAAAGCAAAGGCTGAAAAACAGCTGTTAGCTGTTTATACAGTATTTTTTATTTAAGTGTTAGACAATAGCTGTTTTCTTCTCCACTTAGAATGGCACATTTTTTTCTCAGGCCATTTATGTCTCCTCTCCCTGTGGTCACAAGTATTGGTATGCACCTCCACCCTCTCCCTAGGTTTCTGGAGGAGATTAAGCTTTTACGTTTTGTTTTTTGTTGTTCCTTCAGTTTCTGTTTTTTTGTTTTGAAGTCTGACTTGGGTTTCTCAGGATAGACGGCTGAGTTTGGTTATCAGGTCAGAATGTTGCAGGTCACTTTTGGGGTCAACTTGACACAGGTACTCACAGCACACACTCTAGAGAAAATTTCTTTAGTTTCAGAGTGTTGTGGCTAGATTACATGAGCAGAATTAGATATGGACTTAGTGATGATCATCTATTCTTGAGCCCTAAATATTGCTAGATGGTTTCCTGTCTATAATTCAGAATATGATTCCTGCCATTTTCCACTTTCTTGGACATTTTCTAGGGATACCATCCTTCATCGTCACCCCCACTATCCAGAGCTAAGCATCACACCATGGGCCAGGCTACATCTAACCCAGTTTCCAGAACTGGGAAATTCTCACAAGGTGTCATCCAAGAAGCACTGCAAGCTTATTCAAATAAAGACGCCCATGGATGAAAGACAATCTTCATACTCTTCACTAGGACACTGCTGCTGCTGCTGCTGCGTCACTTCAGTCGTGTCTGACTCTGTGTGACCCCATAGACAGCAGCCCACCAGGCTCCCCCGTCCCTGGGTTTCTCCAGGACACTAGGTATTTGCAAATCAGTAATGATACTGCCACCTCCAATTCCTTAAAAATCCCCTAAAGTTACTGCTCAATCCTACTTTCTGTCACATATAATTAAACAATATTTGGTCTTATTTAATAAGGAATAACGCATTATGATCTTTTTCTCTTAAAATAAGTGGTCCAAAATTAGATATTAGAAAAAAGTCCTCATGTATACAAAACCAAATACTAGGCTTGCAAGTCATTATTTCAAAAACAGGATTTGTGATAAATAATATCCCCCCTTTGCGAGATGTAAGTTTTTGATATATTTAAGACTCTGAGAAGTCCTGCAGCAAAGAAACTTTATGAAGCTGTTTTCATGGGACAACTCTTAACCTCTCTCAGGACGTCCACTGGGAAGGACGGGTTGTGAGGTCTTAAAGTTCATGTTGTCGGCATCCTCACATTCTGCTTGGCAGCTAAGGCCCAGGAGCCCCTGGGAATCCTGATCTCAGTCACCGCAGTCTACTGCTGCCAGCTCTCCACAAGCCTCATCAACTCCCTTTGCTTATGGGGCAAGTTCAGATCAGGACTGACGCCCAATAATGATATCAGTTAGACTCCCACTGATTTCCTCAGAGGCTTGAACTAAGAGGAGAGAAGTACCCACAGTTGACTAGAATCGGCCCCTGTCCACTGCTGTCTTCACCTGCCCTCTTCCTTACTGGGGGCGCTTCTCTCATGCAGTACATTTGCTTCCATTATTAACCACTGTATGGTTTGCCCGCCGCCTTGTCCTAGGTGGCAGACAGAGCCGTGACTGATGTGAAAGAGAAGGATAAATCACAGCACCCTTAGGGACAGGTATTCCCAAAATACAGGAGTATGGGCATTTACCCTGAACCACATTAAGGCTCGCATGGAACATGAATTCTAGATTGAAAAGGGGCTGGCAACCACAAAGAAACACATGTGACTTTGCAAAGGGGGAAAAGCAGACAGTGACTCGGAACACTGCATTACACCCCCACAGGTGCCAACTTCCTGAGTGCGGAGGCATCCATTTCAGTCTGGACATCAGAAACCTTTGTAAAATCATGTGCCAAGGTTCTGCCCACTCTCCCACTGGGCATCCAGGCGCAGGTTAGGGGGAGCGGAGGGGCAAGATGGAAGAGGAGGGAAGAAGCACATTCTCACATGCCACTGTGACTTCTCATAGGAGAGTGCCTTTCATCTGTCAGTGAAATCTGCCTGTATCATGCTTGCCAGGCACGCATGCCACAGGTTGCATGCAGTGTTGGGCAACAGGTTTATTTAGTTACACTCATGCCCACATCCAGTGTACATGCCAGGAGAAAATGAAAAGCTAGAAACTGTTTGCATAACAATAATTAGTTTCATAGCTAAGTTATACACAATAGTGCTTTCAGCTATTTTGTTACCAATCTGCCCCCAGGAGCAAGTAAAGCTGATAAAATGTTTATGGGCTAGTAAATTTTTTTCTACTAATTTGCAAGGCTATAATAAAACCCATGAACTTGATGGCCTGCAGGAAACATAACAAGAACTGGGAATGTACAGTAATTTGGAGCTAGAAGGCCTCTTAAGGTCCTACAGGAAATGACTCCCAGAAAGGAGATGAATCACAGTATTTTAAACAGAGAAGAATGATGCTAAGTTTGTGCTTAACCAGTTACAGCCTGGGAAAAGACCTTCCAGAAACAAATGGTGGAAGCTTCCTGCTTTCAATTATTCTTGCTTTAAAGAACAAAATTAATTCAAATATACAAAAAACTATCTTCAAAGGAAAACAATGAATGGAGCACAGTTTATCCTGCCTTGTAATATTAACTTCTAGGACTGCAAGTTTTTTTTCCTGCAATATACACAGTCACACTTTGCCCTCTTGTGGCAGAAAATGATTACAACCAGAATATAGAAGACACACCCCGCTGTATTTTACACTGTTAATGACCAGATTTATCTGGGAAACTGTTCAAGGGAAAAGACAGTGTGCAGAAGGTGGTTGACAAGAGAGTCACTGCTGGGGCACCTGAGAGCATGGACATCTGAGTGGGGCTGTTCTTACACAAGGGGAGCTGCAGTTGAAAGGAATCCTAACGTTTTCACAGATGCAAAGAAAAACATCACAGAAAACTGAGTTTTAATTTTGTTTGATATTAAAGCTTAGCCATTTTAACATTTTACAGTTAGCCCCATCTATAAATAACAATAATTGCTGCCATGTAGCAAATGTGACAGGCAGTTTGTACACATCACCTCATTTTGTCTCAAAACTATGAGGTTATATAGGGAAGCTGAAGCTTGGAGATAGGAAGTAATTGCTGTGTGCTTACCCAGTTAGTAAATGGCAGAGCTGGGATTTGAATGACTCTTCCCCCAGTTCCATAAGCCTGCACATTTTCCACTGTGCTGACTTGACTCTCACCAAATATTTCTTGAGTACTTAATACATGGGAGACACTGCTGCTGGGTGCCCTGGGACTTATAGAGTATAAGATACTCCCCATTCTTCAGGAATTTATGGCCTAAATAGGGGATTAAAAACATATGTGGAAAAGAAGCCACCATACAATGCAGTGTACAAGGACTATCTATGTAGAACTATTTTTTAAACAAAGGATCTGTATGGTCATGTACATTTTCTCCATCAACTTCATAGCTTTTGCTATTGCTTTTGGCAGGACCTGTGGCTCACTTCTAACCAATAGAATATGGCAAAGTTGATGGGACACACATGAGTATGTGTGCTCATATGTCTGTTACTTCAGATTTTAGCAACCACTTTGCTACAGTCTCTTTCTGGCTTTGAAGAAGCAAGTGATCATGCTGTGAAACCCTATGTGGTGAGTAACGAACTATGGGCATCATTTAGCAGCAGTGGGTGGCCTCTGACCAACAGCTAGCAAGATATGAAATCCTCAGTCCTACCAGAAAATAAATTCTGTCAATAACTGTCCCCAGTGGAGCCATGAATGAGGTCACAGCCTGGAGGACATCTTAACTGCAGCCTTGTGAGACTCTAAGCTGAGGTGTCACCTACCCATTCCTGGACTCCTGTGTTAGTCATTCAGTCATGGCCAACTCTTTGTGACTTCATGGACTGTAGACCCCTAGACTCCTCTGCCCATGGAATTTTCCAGGCAAGAATACTGGAGTGGGTAACCACTCTCTTCTCCAGGGGATCTTCCCAACCCAGGAATGGAACCCAGGTCTCCTGCATTGCAAATGGATTCTTTACTGTCTGAGCTACCAGGACTCCTGACCCACAGAAATAGTGAGGTAACAAAATGTATGTTATTTTAAGCCACTGCTGCTGCTGCTAAGTCACTTCAGTTGTGTCCGACTCTGTGTGACCCCATAGACAGCAGCCCACCAGGCTCTTAAGCCACTACGTTGGTGTTAATATTGTTGCTCTGCAATTGATAACTAGTACAATTATCTTTTAGAAGTTTTATAATTTTAACTCTTAGGTTTAGGTCTTCCATCTATTTGCAGTTAATTTTTATAGATGGTGCAAGGTAACAATCTTTCTCTTTCTTTCAATTTCTTTTTTTCATATGGCTAATCCAACTATTCTATTATCAGTTGTTAAAAATACTATCCTTTGCCCACTGAATTGCCCTGGGATCTCTGTTAAAAGACACCTGACTGTACATATGAGAATTTATTTCTGAACTTTCTGTTTAGTTGCTCTAGTTACCTTTACACCAATGTACACTGTCTTAATTCCTGTAGCTATGTAATAATTTTTAAATTCCTGTATTTGTATAAATAATTCTTAAACTCCTTCAACGTTGTCTTCCAAAGAGTCTTGGCTATTCTAAGTGCTTTGCATTTCCATGTAAACTTTAGAAAGCAATTCATCACAATGCAAGAGCACCTCTTTTTCTTGCCCTGTTGCCCCACAACAAGTACCATAGCCTCTGCCTTGAGCTTCCTCAGCCCTAACTTACTTCCCTATGTCTCACGATTTCAGGGGACACATATCAAGTTCTTTGAGAGGTTTCCTGGATGTTCCTCTTACTAGGGTCGTGAGAAGGTGCCATTACTTTCGGAGATAGTAGCCATTCTTGCCAAGAAACCCTTTCCACCAGCCCACTGAGTGGAGTTCCAGGTGGAGAGTCACGGGACTGCTTTATGTCTCCAGTGTGGGTTGTATTCTTGCCCTGCTGTGTTGAACATCATCCTGGTCTGTCCCAAAACTTGTTTTGTGTGCCTGACAGTTATCATATCTTTGCATCTTACTCAAACCCCCAATTTAACATTTTGTTATACATTTTAGATAAATTATAAAACATTTAAATAATTTCATCTGGCATTTTTTGTTGTTTTATAAGAAGAGAGTCGTCCAGGGTATCAAGTGTGCAATACCACCAGAGACAGAAAAGTCCAAGTGTTAGTTGCTCAGTTGTGTCCGACTCTTTGTGACCCCACGGACTGTAGCCCGCCAGGCTCCACTGTGTGTGGAATTCTTACTTGAGAACTTTCTTACTTGGAGAGGTAGGAGAAATAGAGGAGGACTTTTCCTTCTGAATATATTGGAAGGAAGAGAAATAAGTGCTCAGAACCCAATAAACCTGAATTTTTCCAAGTTCTTTTCAACCTTTAAAGGCAGCTCTTGTTAGCGCTAAGCCCCAGCTCCCAGCTGGGCAGTGTTAGGCAGCAGTATTTAAATGAGAAATGAGCAATCCTAACCACATGCTGGTTCTGAGGCAGCTTCATACAAAATGACTACATAAATTCAGGTGAATGCTTGTTAAACACACAGTTACACACCCACGGAGCTGGGCTGAACACATGTAAGCAGAAGGAAGCACTACAGGCATGGTTTCTTAGGATTAATAACACGACTATCAAAGAAACAGAGGATCTCCCCTCTTGTCTTTTTAAAGAAAAAGACCAATATTTATGCTGAAATGTCTTCACAGATTGGGGCACATTTTTATTAAAACAAATTAATACACCACAGATGTAGTATATATACATATGTACCGTGGTTTGGGCCAGTATTATTTGTTATAAGCATGTAGCACAAATCCAAGGAAAAAATTCTGAACTACTAATTTACTTGAGTTTTAAAAACTTGCTGATGGGGGAAATAATGAAAATAGTAGCAATAGAAATGTATATAGTAAAGGTAGCATTTGATCGGAGAAAGCAATGGCACCCCACTCCAGTACTCTTGCCTAGAAAATCCCATGGACGGAGGAGCTTGGTAAGCTGCAGACCATGGGGTCGCTAAGAGTTGGACACGACTGAGCTACTTCCCTTTCACTTTTCACTTTCATGCATTGGAGAAGGAAATGGCAACCCACTCCAGTGTTCTTGCCTGGAGAATCCCAGGGACGGGGGAACCTGGTGGGCTGCCGTCTCTGGGGTCGCACAGAGTCGGACATGACTAAAGCGATTTAGCAGCAGCAGCAGCAGCAGCAGCATTTGATCAGTGGAGAAAAAAATGGATCAGTCAGTAGATGGGCTTGAGACAACCGGCAATCATTTGGAAGAATATAGTATCCTAACCTCACTCTTTACACCAATAAAAATTTCCAGTAAAGATTTATATATATATAAGAGTAAAAACATAAACCAACCAGCAAAGCTTAAAATGCCAGAAGAAAACATATATATGTATGTGTGTCTTTGTGCATGCACACATACATATAATCATGATCAAAATTTTGCAGCACCCAAGAATGTTAGGTGAAAAATAAATGTATCCTTTCTGCCCTAAACCCTATGTTCTATTTCTCAGGAGAAACCAATTTATCAGTTTCTTGTGTAAATATTCTGTATATATTTAGGCATATGTATTAGGGCTTCCCTGATGGCCCATCGGTAAAGAATCTGCCTGCAATGCAGGAGACACAGGAGATGCGGGATTCATCCCTGGGTTGGGAAGATTCCCCTAGAGGAGGAAATGGCAACCCACTCCGGTATTCTTGCCTGAAATATCCCATGGACAGAGGAGCCTAGCGGACTACAGTCTAAACAGATCTCAAAGAGTCAGACACGACTGAGCACATACATGTATACCTTTTATTAAAAGACATTCATATTAGACAAAAAGAATCCTATTCACTTTTTCACATTATATCTTAAACTTCTATTTAGTACATATTCCTCTACTTATTCATTATTAATGACTGCCTAATATTTCCTTGACTAGCTGTACCATAACTTATTTAAGTACTTTCCTAAATTGCTTTTTTCTCATAGCAAAATGTATTCAAGGTCTCTCCATATCTCCCACATTAATCTAACTCACTTCCCTCCTGTTGCATAGTATTCCACAGTAGGAATATGACACAATTTACCCATTGACAGGTTGCTTCCAATTTTTCTCTGTAACAAACAATAGAATTTCTAGTCCATGTCCTCATGTGAGAGTTTCTCAAGGGCAGCAGTCCTCATATATTCAAAAGATCACACTGGCTGTTGTGCTGAGAATAGACTTGGGTCTAAAAGCAGAGAGACTGGCTGGGAGGCAACTAATAGTCCAGAAGGGTGGTTAAGTGGCTTAGACGCACCAAGAATGGTGAATGGTGGTGACAAGTGTTTGGAATGAGGTACACTTTGGAGGTAAAGGTAACATGACCTGCTGATGTTTAGACATAGAATAGGAGAGGAAAAGAAAAGTCAAAGAAGATCCCAAAGTTTGGGGCCCAAACAACTAAGAGATTAAAGGTATCATTCACTAAGATACTGATCACTGGGGGATGAGCAGCTTTAAGGAAAAGATCAATATTACAAAATCTGTTTTGAAAATATTAAGGCTGTCCATCAGACTTCCCAGTGGAGATGTCAAGAAGTTGGCGTTCAGGTAAAAGCTCGGCACCAGAGATGCTGACTTGTGAGTTGTCAGTGTATGGATGCGATTCATAAGAATGATATCTAAAACCAAGATACCAAGACAAAGTGAGTGCAGAGAGAGAAGAGGTTCATGGCTCTTCTTAGAGCATTCCAGTATTAGAAATTGGAAAGAGGAACAAGATCTAGAGAAGGATATCGTGAAGGAATAGACATCAAGATGGGAGGTGACCTGGTTTCCAGTTCGATAAATGCTGCTAGTAATGATCCAGTAATATCAAGACTTACAATTGACTACAGGGTTGACAAAGTGGAGCTCAGTGATATGGGCAAAAGCTTGACAGGATTAGTATGAAGAGAGAAAGGGAGAACTGAAGACTCCTGGGGGAATTTTTCCTTAAAAGGGAGCAGGGAAAAAAAGGGACATTAGCCTGAAGGGATGTGAGACCAAGTAAGGATGCTAAAATCAAGATATCACAACCTCTTATAAAAAGCAGACAGGAGATCCCAAGTAGAGAAGGGAACGAAGAAGAGAGAAAAGGTAACTGTAGGAGCAATGTTCCCAAGCAGGTGAGAGGAGATGGGTACCTCCCACACACATTGTCAGGCTGCCTAAGTTAGAAAAGTTTGTCCTTCATGTGGTGGAACAGCAGAGTATGTGGGATAAATGAATTAAAGGAGAGAGATTATATGTGGTGCAGGGAGTGAACATTCTCTATTAATTTTTCTCTGTTATGTTCTCAGTGCGGAGAAGGCAATGGCACCCCACTCTAGTACTTCTGCCTGGAAAATCCCATGGGTGGAGGAGCCTGGAAGGCTGCAGTCCATGGGGTCGCTGAAGGTTGGACACGACTGAGCGACTTCACTTTCTCTTTTTACTTTCATGCATTGAAGAAGGAAATGGCAACCCACTCCAGTGTTCTTGCCTGGAGAATCCCAGGGACAGGGGAGCCTGGTGGGCTGCCGTCTGTGGGGTCACACAGAGTCGGACACGACTGAAGTGACTTAGCAGCAGCAGCAGCAGCATGTTCTCAGTGCAATAAGAATATAGAGTCAGCTGAGACTGAGGCTGGTTGCTTGAAGACAGTCACCTAAGACGTGAGTGAGAAGTGTTGCCTGCAACGGAGGGCAGCTGGTCAAACTGTGCCATTAAAGATAAGGGAATTTGCAAGTCAAGACCATCATGCCTACCAGCCAGGCCAGGCAGGCTGGTATAGTGTCTTAGAAAACGAAGGAAGTTTAAGGCCAGCTGAGTGGGAAGGGGTTGGGGTGGCTTTACTGAGCAACTCAGTTACCTTCTGTGGCACACATTTCCTCAACAAACACTGACCGAGAGCCCACATCAGACCAGGAGGTCAAGATAGACCCCTTATGGATCATACAGCCTATGAGGTAAACTCTTCTGTAAGAATAGGTCTCAGTTTTACCCTTGCTATAAAAGGGGGATAATGGGATAGTCTCAGGTACCTGGTGGGGGTAGGTGGAGGGAAGCGAGGCTGTGAGAGCTGACGAGTTCATGTGCAGGGGGATGGGAGGCAGCATGCATTTTACAACTTGGAACAGACTTCCTCCTTAGGCTGTACTCTCCATTTTACCTAAGCCATGCAGCCATCAGCTTGCTGGTGCGGTCTTCAACAGGTGTCTTAATTTATGGGCAAAGTGCATCCTGGTGAGGTGCTCTCTGAGGCCCCGGCCACAGTGTCATGATTCTGCCACGGAATCTATGTTTCCATTATGAACAACAACCAGGGAAAGTGTTTTGAGAAACTGCTGAAATGAAAACCCACCCCAAATATTAACTGTTTTTGTAAGCTTCTCAATTTGAGGAGGGGAAGGCAATGGCACCCCACCCCAGTACTTTTGCCTGGAAAATCCCATGGACAGAGGATCCTGGTAGGCTCCAGTCCATGGGGTCGCTGAGAGTCAGACACGACTGAGCGACTTCACTTTCACTTTTCACTTTCATGCATTGGAGAAGGAAATGGCAACCCACTCCAGTGTTCTTCCCTGGAGAATCCCAGGGACGGGGAAGCCTGGTGAGCTTCCGTCTCTGGGGTCGCACAGAGTCGGACACGACTGAAGTGACTTAGCAGCAGCAATTTGAGGAAGGAGACAAATGAGCTCCAGGTTACACAATTTGCCTCCTGTTTATGCTCTGAGACAAAGATTATAACAGGAATATGACAAGCAGCTTGACTCTGTCATCTGTGGACGCTTCAAGATAACAAAACTAGCAGGAACAGAGAGGGGTAAGCCCTGTACAGGGAAAAGATAAAAGAGGTCACCTATTTCTCATTCTCAGGGTCAAGGAGACCTCCCAGACCATATAGGCACAGGAGGGTTCCTCAGGGGAGGGGACAGTAGGCCATCACATGTTTTGTTAACCTCCCAGACACCCTCACAATGGAATCCATCTTGGCTAAAAGATGACCATGCACACAGGGGAGGGCCCTTGTCAGAACAAATATGGACCCGGAGCCAGACAGAGCAAGACAATTGGCTGGAGGAACCCCGGAAATCTGTCTCCATTTAAGTGATTTACGTCACCCCAAAGGTGCGACTCTCTGAGACTGCCCAGGTGCCTATCCGCATGTATTTTCTCTTAATAAACACTTTATCTGTTTCTATGTTCCATCTCTTTGCTAAAAAAAAAAAATTTTTTTAAGAGAAGGCAAGAGCCAGGGCTCTGCTTCTAGCCACCAGCAACTAGAATGTGGCTTTCTCACTGTCACAAGTCTGGGTCTGCTTCCCACTCAGGGAGCTGAGATCCTGTTTCAAACTGCAACACACAATGCCCACCCCCAAGATCAAAGTCATCCTGCCTCCTTCCTCTTTTATGGTTCCAGGTAAATCCTAGAAGGTCATCACTGAATGAACCACAATTGTAAAAGATACGCTAAAGCTTAGTGGGCTTGGCCTTTTCAGCTTTTTAGGTGGCAAAAACAAAACAGGGCATTGGATTCTGCTCTAAAGCAATTCCATTCCAAATGCAGCTATTTTGGGGGCTTCTTTCTGTCATCATTCCCAACAGAACCACACTGACCTCACACACTTTGAAAATGACCGTTTGTTTCTCTACGCTACAGAAAGCTGTACAGAATTTTCTATCTCAGATCTATTATTGTTTTCCCATGGCAAGCTACATTACCGAATGCTTATCGCGTGCTACAGTTTCTGTTTACTTCTTTGAAATGCCCTTTCTTAATGGATTTTAAGTAAACACCACTTTTAGTTAATTAAGCCTTTCCCTACCATTTTTTCATCTTTACACAGATTATTTCTTGATTCCACTGTAAACAAAGCAGTACTAGGTAATGATTAATTTTAGGCAACCACATCAAAGGAGCCATGTAACCTTTTCCCACTAAGGGCTAATTATTAAACACTTGTTAAAAGCAGTAACAATCTTTTTGTTGTATTCTGACATAACAAATGTTTTTATTTTCCCATATCCTTCTATGGCTCAATTATATTTATCACACAGTGCTAGAAATTAAGTAGTGACCCTAAGTTCCTTCTGCTAATGGAGGTGTAAAAATGTTACCAGCCGTATAGTACAAGGGGTGTTGCAGCCCTCAGGCAGCTCCTGCGGCTCTGACAGTGAGCCAGGAGGGAACTGACCATGGAGACAAGCGGGCTGTCTATTGCCAAGCCCTCAGCCACTGCAGCCAACCCCCAACGGTGCACCTTGCAGGCACTCAGGATGGGAAAGAACAGGATACTGGCCTAGAAAGCGAAAGTGTCAATCAAAGCAATGATTTCAGTGAACCCAGACTCTTGCATCTTTCCATACATAAAAAAATACTAAATTCATTAACTTGAGCTATCTTTGTTTTCTTTAATTAACAGTAATATTTTGATGTATTGACTACTTGGTCTTTGTTGCAAAAATTCCTATACACCCTGGCTTCTCCCTTACCTCTTTAGTGCAGTCCCTCAGAGCTATCTTCAGAGGTTACCTCCTGGGCTTGAAGTCCTCAGAAAGTCTGTCTCATAAAATACAATTCTCAACTTTTAGACTGTGCAATTTTTTTTTCTTCAGTCGACAGAGGGAATGTCTGTGTGACCACACAAACCACTCTATATTTTGCAAGCTGGGATAAACCCTTGAGTGATTTTCTTCCTCAGCTGAGGTCCACCTATCCCTAAAGCTTATTATGAGCTTTTCTTATATCTCTGTATAAATTAGGATTCTATGTCCCCAATAATTCAAAGTAGCTTAAATAATAAAGAGAAATAGCAAGTTATGTAACAGAAGAGTCCAGAGGTAGTTGGCTTCAGATAAGGTTTGGTCCTATAAACAATGTCATGAGGAGAAAAGGGTTTTAGAGAGTGTCAGAACATTTAGGGGAAAAAAAGTTTAGTTTGTAGATTTCATGAGTTTCTTTTTTTTTTTGTTAATTAGTCAGCTTTTTGAAAATTATAAGGTATTGTGACTTTTTTTCTTACTCTAAATATTATAATTTTGTATTTGTAACCTTTGTCCTCTAAAGTGGTTTCTGCAAACTGTATAAACTTCAAGCTTCACAAAACTTGAATCTGGCCTTGCTGAAGAGAGGGCAGAAGATTGCTTTCAGAAGAAAAAATTTTATTAAAATGAAGGTGAAAGGACATTTAATGACAAAAACATGACCACTGAAGTTTTAAATCCATTTTCAACTTTCCTTTTTTCTTCTTTAAAAAACTTTTGGCTACACTGAGCAGCATGTGGGATCTTAGTTCCCTGACCAGGGATGGAACCGCACACCCTGAAGTGGAGGGTGGAGTCTTAACCACTGGGTCGCTGGGGAAGTCCTTGTTTTCAACTTACTTAGCTTTCAGTTCTGCCTGTATGAGTCTGATAAATGTTTTTAATGGTAATGAAGCTATTTAAAAGCAGGGACTATGTTTTAAGACCTTGCCTGGCTGTGCCTCCAGTGATCAGTGAAGTTGTCTGTATGTAAAAACATATTGGTTTGCCATTCCCTTCTCCAGTGGACCACGCTTTGTCAGAACTTTCCACCATGACCCATCCATCTTGGGTGGCCCTACAAGGCATGGCTCATAGTTTTATTGAGTTAGACAAGGCTGTGATCCATGTGATTAGTTTGGTTAGTTTTCTGTGATTGTGGTTTTCATCCTGTCATCTGAGTGCCAAAGAACTGATGCTTTTGAACTGTGGTGTTGGGAAAGACTCTCGAGAGTCCCTTGGATTGCAAGGAGATCCAACCAGTCCATCCTAAAGGAGATCAGTCCTGGGTGTTCTTTGGAAGGACTGATGTTGAAGCTGAAACTCCAATACTTTGGTCACCTGATGCAAAGAGCTGACTCACTGGAAAAGACCCTCAATCTGGGAAATATTGACGGCAGGAGAAGAGGATGACAGAAGACGAGATGGTTGGATGGCATCACTGACTCCATGGACATGAGTTTGAGCAAGCTCTGGGAGATGGTGAAGGACAGGGAAGCCTGGCATGTTGTAGTACATGGGTTCACAAAGAGTTGGACACGACTGAGTGACTGAACAACAACAAAAACATATTGACTTGCTAATGTTTCTTTCCAGTACTCTGATTCCAAGATAATTATACTTTCTTTTTATTTGAACAAATACAAAAGTCCAAGCTGGAGGAGTCAAACTATATAGACATACTATGTTTATAGTATATCTATGTTTATAGTTAAACTATATAGACATACAGTATGTTTATAGCACAATGACCTAAGCCTTGTCCATGGACTTACTTATTTGGAATAATTATGATCTATTCACTGAAGAATTGATGCTTTTGAACTGTGGTGTTGGAGAAGACTCTCGAGAGTCCCTTGGACTGCAAGGAGATCCAACCAGTCCATTCTGAAGGAGATCAGCCCTGGGATTTCTTTGGAAGGAATGATGCTAAAGCTGAAACTCCAGTATTTTGGCCACCTCATGCGAAGAGTTGACTCATTGGAGAAGACTCTGATGCTGGGAGGGATTGGGGGCAAGAGGAGAAGGGGACGACAGAGGATGAGATGGCTGGATGGCATCACTGACTCGATGGATGTGAGTCTGAGAGACCTCCGGGAGTTGGTGATGGACAGGGAGGCCTGGCATGCTGCAGTTCATGGGGTCGCAAAGAGTCGGACACGACTGAGCAACTGATCTGATCTGATTCGTTGAAACAGAGCTTTAAATAAATAAAGGAAGAAACCTTGCCTGAGGTAAGACTCTTAGTAACGTAAGAAGCGTTAAATGTAACCATGTTTGCTACATCCTTAAGAGCATATGTTTATTTTAGAGGTTGCTCTAGAAAAAATTGCATTTTAGGAAAGAGTTCATGTGAAATTACTCAGGAAGGAAATACTTGAATTATACTGTTCATGCTGGCCCTTCCGGGAGAGATTTGGAATTCATGTTTCGTCACTAACTAAAAGAAAGTCTGTGAAAATGAATTTGGCCAGCTTTGTCTAGAGATCATTGTCATCGCTCTGAGAAGAGAAGATCCTATGCCTCTGTGGCTTCTTCTAGAACTTCATTTTTCAGTGATGTGTTGACACTTTTAGTTCAGTCACTCAGTTGTGTCTGACGCTGCGACCCCATGGACTGCAGCACTCCAGGCCTCCCTGTCCATCACCAACTCCCACAGTTTACTCAAACTCATGTCCATTGAGTCGGTGATGCCATCCAACCATCTCATCCGCTGTTGTCCCCTTCTCCCCCCACCTTCAATCTTTCCCAGTGTTAGGGTCTTTTCAAATGAGTCAGTTCTTCGCATCAGGTGGCCAAAGTATTGGAGTTTCAGCTTTAGCATCGGTCCTTCCAATGAATATTCAGGACTGATTTCCTTTAGGATGGACTGGTCGTATGTCTTTGCTTTCCAAGGGACTCTCAAGAGTCTTCTCCAACACCACACCTCAAAAGCGACACTTTGGTACATTATTAAATAACACAGTTTTTGGCTTCTTGGGGTCTATGGGGACAAACGCAAACAAACCTGCCTTTATCTTGTGTACTTTCCTATTTGCCAAGTCACCTCTCTCACCACAGCATCTTCACTGGTGAAAACAAGTGTGTTGTTCCAGAATGATCTCTGAGGTCTAAGCAGTTGTGACATTCTGTTATTATAGGATCCAACTCTCTATATTTTCAGACAAATGTTAAAGTCTTGACTAAATGGAAAATAGTTTCCTGAAACTGAGGGATCTTCTTCAACTTATTGTGAAGGTTCTGACTTTAAACATTTCTGGGAATTTTCTGGGAAGAAGTAATGTTTTCCAAGATTTCTTAGAAAGGAGGAGACTTTTCTTTCCTCCCAGCAGTTACACCTTGCCTCAGAAGTCATCTTGAATTGGGAATATTTCTAGAAGTGGTTGAAAGGCCTCAGAACCACTTCAGTTCAGTTCAGTTGCTCAGTCATATCCGACTCTTTGCGACCCCATGAATCACAGCACTCCAGGCCTCCCTGTCCATCACCACCTCCTGGAGTTCACTCAAATTCATGTCCATCAAGTCGGCGATGCCATCCAGCCATCTCATCCTCTGTCATCCCCTTCTCCTCCTGCCCCCAATCCCTTCCAGCATCAGAGTCTTTTCCAACAAGTCAACTCTTCGTGTGAGGTGGCCAAAGTATGGGAATTTCAGCTTTAGCATCAGTCCTTCCAATGAACACCCAGGACTGGTCTCCTTTAGGATGGACAGGTTGGATCTCTTTGCAGTCCAAGGGACTCTCAAGAGTCTTCTCCAACACCACAGTTCAAAAGCATCAATTCTTCAGCACTCAGCCTTCTTCACAGTCCAACTCTCACATCCCTACATGACCACAGGAAAAACCATAGCCTTGACTAGACAGACCTTTGTTGGCAAAGTAATGTCTCTGCTTTTGAATATGCTATCTAGGTTGGTCACAACTTTCCTTAGAAGGAGTAAGCGTCTTTTAAATTTCATGGCTGCAATCACCATCTGCAGTGATTTGAGAGTCCCAAAATATAAAGTCTGACACTGTTTCCCTATCTATTTCCCATGAAGTGATGGGACCAGATGCCATGATCTTAGTTTTCTGAATGTTGAGCTTTAAGCCAACTTTTTCACTCTCCTCTTTCACTTTTATCAAGAGGCTTTTTAGTTCCTCTTCACTTTCTGCCATAAGGGTAGTGTCATCTGCATATCTAAGGTTATTGATATTTCTCCCAGCAATCTTGATTCCAGCTTGTGCTTCTTCCAGCCCAACATGTCTCATGATGTACTCTGCATATAAGTTAAATAAGCAGAGTGACAATATACAGCCTTCACATACTCCTTTTCCTATTTGGAACCAGTCTGTTGTTCCATGTCCAGTTCTAACTGTTGCTTCTTGACCTGCATATAGGTTTCTCAAGAGGCAGGTCAGGTGGTCTGGTATTCCCATCTCTTTCAGAACTTGGGGGTTTGCTAAACACAGACTGCTGGTTCCCGCTCCCACGCTATTGTTCAGCTAGTTTAGGGCCTAAGAATGTGACTATCCCACAGGTTTCTAGGTAATGCTGCTGCTGCTGCTCTGGGACCAAACTTAGAGAACCAATGGTTTATAGCATTCACCCATTTAGTTGACTCTTCCTGTGAAGGGTAGAGAAAATTTAAGCTCTCTGGCCATTAAGTAGAAAGAGGTCTACATATTCTTGTCTCTATAAGAACAACTCCTCTTTCCCTGCACTGTGCCTCCCCACCGACCCAGGTCAGAGGGAAAGCAGTAGTACTAGGCAGCCCAGCCAGATGGCAGATGCACAATTTCCATTCACTTGCCTGAGGTATGGGTGGGGACTAGACAATACTTTGTTTTCACCAGTGGTTTATAATGGGAGATTTCTAATTTTAGTGGACTGGAGCCAGGTAGCATTCCTGACCTTCCATCCAGTTAATTATAAAAAGATTCTTGTTTAATCCCCTAATATGTTTTTTCATCCATCTATTTATCTTCCCAGTCATTCACCTAAATAATTCCTAAGTACCCTAGAAAAATTGGAAAAATAAATGTAAACAGTTGGAAACATCCAAAATTAGCCTGAGAAAACCACTTCCAAATCCACAACTTCAAAAACAGATTACAAAATGTGATCATATTGCTCTGAAACATGCATCACCATCTACTGTGAATATCTTTCCATGTTAATAAATATATAATCACATCATCATTTTAATTTTCAGATGATATACTTATATAGCATTAATATACAATATATAAATAATGATTTCCTAGTGTAAAAGATTCAGCAATCAGGAACATATGAAAAAAAGAGTCTTTTCCTGAGAAAAAAGAACGAAGCTGAACTTCAGACTATACTACAAGGCTATAGTAACCAAACAGCATGGTACTGGCACAAAAACAGAAATATAGATCAATGGGAGCCCAGAACAAGGAGCCCAGAAATAAATCCATGAACCTATGGGCAATTAATCTACAACAAAGGATGCAAGAATATACAATGGAGAAAAGACAATCTCTTCAACAAGTGGAAAATCTGAAAAACTTCATGTAAATCAATGAAATTAGAACACTTCCTCACATCATATACAAAAATAAACACAAAATAGCTTAAATACTTAAATATAAGACATGACACCATAAAAATCCTAAAAGAGAACATAGAACATTCTTGGACATAAACCATAGCAACATTTTCTTTGATCCATTTTGCAAGGCAAGAGAGATAAAAGAAAAAGAAACAAATAGGACCTAATCAAACTTACAAGCTTTTATACAGAAAAGAAACCATAAACAAAATGAAAAGATAACCTACAGAATGGGAGAAGATATTTACAAATAATGGGACCAACAAGAGATTATTTTCCAAAATATACAAACAGCTCATACAACTCAACAACAAACAACTCTATCAAAAAATGGGCAGAAGATTTAGACATTTCTCCAAAGAAAAGATACAGATGGTCAATAGGCACATGAAAAGGTGTTCAACATCACTAATTATTCAGTTCAGTTCAGTTGCTCAGTCGTGTCCGACTCTTTGCGACCCCATGAATCGCAGCACACCAGGCCTCCCTGTCCATCACCAACTCCCGGAGTTCACCCAGACTCACGTCCATCGAGTCAGTGATGCCATCCAGCCATCTCATCCTCTGTCGTCCCCTTCTCCTCCTGCCCCTAATCCCTCCCAGCATCAGAGTCACAAAACCACAATGAGTTATCACCTCACTTCTGTCAGAATAGCCATCATCAAAAAGTCTACAAATAATAAATGCTAGAGAGGGTGCATAGAAAAGCAAGGCCTCCTATACTGTTGGTGGGGATGTAGATTGGTTACAGTCACTATGGAAAACAATATGGAGGTTCTTTAAAAATATAAAAATAGAGCTACCATATAATCCGGCAATTACACTCCTGGGTGTACATCTGGGAAGAACAAAAACACTAATTCAGAAAGATACACATGCCCCAATGTTCACAGCAGCACTATTTACAATAGCCAAGTACATAATACAATAGCCAAGTACATAATCCAATAATACATGGAAACAAGTGCCTATCAATAGACAAGAGGCTTAATAAATGCAGTGTTCATATACAGTGGAATATTACTCAGCCATAAAAAATAATGAAATATTACCATTTGCAGCAACATGTATGGACCTAGAGATTATCATACAAAGTGAAGGAAGTCAGAGAAAGACAAATATCATAAGATATCACTTATATGCAGCATGTAATATAAAAATAATACAAATGAATCTATATACAAAACAGAAACAGACTCACAGGTGTGGAAAATAAACTTATGGTTACCAAAGGTTGGGGAAGGGATAAATTAGGAGCATGGGGTTAACAGATACAAATTAGTATACATATATACATAAAAAAGATAAGCAATAAGGATTTACAGTATAGCACAGAAAATTATAGAAAATATCTTGTAATGTGTGTGCATGGTAAGTCACTTCAGTCATATCCAACTCTTTGCAACCCTACGGATTTTAGCCCTCCAGGCTCCTCTGTCCATGGGATTCTCCAGGCAAGAATACTGGAGTGGGTTGCCATTTCTTTCTCCAGGGGATCTTTCTGATCTAGGGATTGAACCGGCATCTCTTAGGTCTCCTGCAATGGCAAGTGGGTTCTTTACCACTAGCACCACCTAGAATATAATCTGCAAAAGACCCCTACTGAATCACTATGCTGTACATCTGAAACTAATACAATATTGTAAATCAACTAGCTGCAAAGTATTTTATTATACAGCAAACACCATAATTTAACTAGTTTCCTGTGAACGTCTAGCCTTTAAGTTGCTTCCTCTTTTGCCTCTATAAGTAACACTATATTGAAAAATTTTGCCTATAGACAATTGTACATTTCTATGGTTATTTCATTTTAATTTTAATATGCTTGTGTTTATGAGAGTAATGTATATTTATAAAGCTTTAGAAATAATAAAAGCATTTTTTATCTGAGGCAATTATGACCAAGAGATGGTTAATTAACTGAAAAAGTTGAATAAGCAAGAAATTAAAGCAAAAAGAGAGGAATTTTATGAAAGATTCAGATCAACCTTTCAGATGAATCTAATGCTATTTAAACTGTTCCACACTATAGAGAGGAAACAAAGTATCCAAATTATTTAAATTAAGCGAAGATAACATTGATAAAAATATGCAACAATTACTGCACAAGGAAACTACAGATCAATCTCACTTATGAGTATTAATACAACAATACAAATGAGTATCAGCAAACATATTTCGGTAGCACATTAAAAGAATAATAATATTAACATTTAAGAATTCCAGGAGTGCAAAGATTATTCAATGTTTGGGAATCTATTATTACGAAAGGAGAAAATCAATATTATCTTTTCAATAGGTACTGAGAAGGCATTTGAGAAAATTCAATATCCGTTCTTGATAAAGATATAGTAAACTAGGACTTCCCTGCTGGTACAATGGATAAGAATCCGCCTGCCAAGGCAGGGGACACAAGACTGCATTCCTGGTCAGGGAAGACTCCACATCCTTCAGGGCAACTGAGCCCATGGGCCACAACTACGGGCTCACATGCTGCAACTCCTGAAGTCTGCGTGCCTAGAGCCTGTGCTCTGCAACAAGAGAAGCTGCCACGACAAGAAGCACGTGCACCGCAACAAAGTCCCTGCTTGCCACAACGAGAGAAAGCCTGAGAGCAGCAATGAAGACCCAGTGCAACCAAAGATACGTGCATAAAAAATTTAAAAGATACCATAAACTAGCAATAGGTGGACACGTTCTTAAAATGGCTTAATATATCTATCTTAGTCTAAAAACCAGTAGTGAGCTTAAGAAAGAAACAATACACATTTCCATTAATATCAGAAACAAAGCAAGTATGTCTAGTGACACTGCAATTATTTAACATTATTTTTCAGGTACTAATTCAATTAGATAAAAGAGAGAAACTAGAGGTATATCTATTTTTAAATAGAAGAGCTAACATTCACTACCTGCATATGAGGTAATTTTAGACCAAGAAAGTTTAAGAAAGTCACATGAAAAATGATGTCAAACAATATGGGAAGTAATTTGGCTTGGTAAAAAACAGAAATGCCCAACAGAAAGAAACAGCCTTAAAATAATAATAATCAATTAGAGGATGTAACAGGAGACCTTATTTGTACTGTAAATGAAAAAGTAAGTTAAAAGAAAAATTTTTTTCTTTCTAATTAAAGAAGAACTTAACACACCACTGAGGGATACAAGAGAATGTGGACAAATGAAAAGGCAAGTTCTGCTTTTGAGTAAAAATGGTCAACACTGGGGTCATGTCAACTTTCCTTACTTTGTGGCAATCTCTCAGTAAAAATGCTTTTAAGGAATTTTTTTGAGACCAATTTAGATGCTTCTCAAGTTACTATGAAAAATAAATGGACAAGAGGAGCCAAGATACTTGTGAAAGAGAAGAGGAAAACCAACCCCGTATTAAAATAAAGTAATAACAATTTATACAGTGCAGTGTTGGCATATGATAGGCAGCTCAGTGGAACAGAGTCTAAAGTCCCAGAATCGACCTCACAGCTCATGTATGACTTTGCATATGACATTTACTATTGTTCTGGTACAGGATAAAGGTGCAGTTCAAATAAGAGGAGAAAAAAAATAAATTATTCAGTTAATGGCATTGGGATAAATTCAGGAACTCTGGAAACACACTAAGTTGGATCCATACTTCATATATTACACCATATAAAATTCACGTGTGTCAAAGACTTAAGTATAAGAAGTAAAGAGAAGTAGAAAAAAGTATGGAGATATTTTCATCTTGGAGTAGGGGAATTTTCTAACTATGATATGAAACCTAGAAGGCTTGAAAAAACGTTTGATAAATTGGACTATATAAGAATCAAAAAGTTCAGTATGACAAAACCCACCATAAGTCAAAATACAAATCAATGGGTAGGGGGAGGCAGGGTTTACAATTCTTATCACACATAAAGGTTTTATTTTCCTGTTGTAATAAAGAGCTCCTACAAAACAATAAGAAAACTACCTACCTAAATACCTAAAAAAGAATGTAAATTGTTGAAGGAAAACATCGATGATTCTTAAATATATGAAAAGATACTCAATTTCACACATAAGAAAATTCAAAAAAAGAAGAAAACCTTAAATAACTAAAATTTTATAGGTCAGTTTTCTCAATCTCATAAATTTGCTAACATACTGTGTAACTGAAAGTGAGGGAAAGTAAGGATTATTACACATACTGAATAGAGTGTAAATTGGCACAATGACTATGAAGGACAATTGGGCAATGTCTATTAAGATTATAGATATGAATATACTTCCACCTAGTAATCACTTCTAGGAATTTAGCCAACAAATAGCTCTCATACATGCAAATGATTCACTGCAGCATAATTTGTAATTATGAAAAACAGGAAACAATCTAAGTGCTCAGAAACAGAAGTTTGGTTAAATGAACTATGGTATAGTCATATAATGGAAAAAAATGTCAACCAACTATTGAAAAAAAGATATAGTGACTTGGATTATTCTTCAAGATAAAGTATTGCAAGGTACAGAACCATTTGTGTGAAAAAAGTAAGGAAACTAATAGAAATATATTTATTGTTGATTGTTTATGCATAAAATATTTCTGAGTGGATTCTCAGTATCTTATGACTAGATGCCATAGCCTGCAGCTGCTGCTACGATGCTTCAGTCGTGTCCGACTCTGTGCAGCTCCATAGATGGCAGCCCACCAGGCTCCCCCGTCCCTGGGATTCTCCAGGCAAGAACACTGGAGTGGGTTGCTATTTCCTTCTCCAATGCACGAAAGTGAAAAGTCAAAGTGAAGTCGCTCAGTCATGTCCGACTCCCAGCGACCCTATGGACTGCAGCCTACCAGGCTCCTCAGTCCATGGGATTTCTCTGCTAAGCCGCTTCAGTCGTATCCGACTCTGTGCGACCCCATAGACGGCAGCCCACCAGGCTCCCCCGTCCCTGGGATTCTCCAGGCAAGAACACTGGAGTGGGTTGCCATTTCCTTCTCCAATGCATGAAAGTGAAAAGTGAAAGTAAAGTCACTCAGTCGTGTCCGACTCTTAGCGACCCCATGGACTGCAGCCTACCAGGCTCCTCCATCCATGAGATTTTCCAGGCAAGAGTACTGGGGTGGGGTGCCATTGCCTTCCCCGGGGATTTCTCTAGATGGCTTAAATAAGAGAAATGAATTTTCTCACTGTTCTGGAGGCTGAAAGTGTGGGGATCAGGCTGTTGGTAGTCAGGTCATGGTGGGACTCTCTTCCTTGCTATAGATGGCTCTCTTCACCCTGCATGCTCACAAGGCTGAGAGAAGGTAAGCTCTCTGATGTGTCTTCTTGCTGCTGCTGCTGCTAAGTTGCTTCAGTCATGTCCAACTCTGTGCAACCCCATAGACGGTAGCCCACCAGGCTCCCCCGTCTTCTTATAAGGGGATTTCTTTGGAAGGACTGATGCTAAAGCTGAAACTCCAGTACTTAGGCCACCTCATGCGAAGAGTTGACCCACTGGAAAAGACTCTGATGCTGGGAGGGATTGGGGGCAGGAGGAGAAGGGGACGACAGAGTATGAGACAGCTGGATGGCATCACTGACTCAATGGACGTAAGTCTGAGTGAACTCCGGGAGTTGGTGATGGACAGGAAGGCCTGGTGTGCTGCGATTCATGGGGTCGCAACGAGTTGGACACAACTAAGTGACTGAACTGAACTGAACTGAACAATTAATTGATAATGGTTGTCTCTGGGCCCAAGGAGGGAAACAAGAGCTAAGGAATAGGACTATAAAGGTGATTTTTCACTCTTTGTTTTTTATATCTCTGTAATTCTCCAATACCAACTGGGTGTCCATTCAATTCTGATAATATTAATATTTACCTTATGTTAGTATCAGATCCCACAAGTTCAAGGGCTCAGTTCCACAAAGCTGCCCCGACTTCAGATGCCAATCACAAGTCCCGGGCCACTAGAACTTCTGCCCAACCAGCTATAAATCAGGGGTTCCCATGACCCCCTCCTTGGGTATAATAATTTGCTAAAATGGTTCAGAGAACTCAGGAAAACATTTACTAGCTTAGTATAAAAGATGCAAATGAACAGCCAAATGAAGAGGCACATAGGCGAGGTCTAGAAAGGTCCTGAGTGCAAAAGCATCTGTCATGGAGTTGGGGTGCTAGCTGCTTGTGTGCTTAGTCACTTCAGTCATGTCCCACTCTTTGTGACTCTATGGACTGTAGCCTGCCAGGCTCCTCCATCCATGGGATTCTCCAGGCAAGGGTACTGGAGTGGGTTGCCACGCTCTCCTCCAGGAGATCTTCCTGACCCAGGGATCGAACTCACAGTTCTTACATCTCCTGCAGTGGCAGGCAGGTTCTTCACCACTAGTGCCACCTGGGAAGCTCTGGGTGCTGGGTGGCTCAGTGGTAAAGAACCCTCCTGCAATGCAGGAGACACGGTTTCAATCCCTGAATCGGGAAGATCCTCTGGAGGAGGAAATGGCAACTCACTCCAGTATTGTCACCTGAAAAATTCTGCGGACAGGGAGCCTGGTGGGCTATACAGTCCATGGGGTCCCAAAGAGTCAGACACAACTGAGCGCACAGAGCATCCTCCCAGCACGTGGATGTGCTCACCAACCTGGAAGCTCCCCAAGCCCTGTTTAGGGATTTTTATGGTGATTTCATTGCAAGGGTATGATTGATCAAATCACTGGCCTTTGGTGATTGAACTCCATCTCTAGCCCGTCTCCTCAACCTCTAATTAAGGCTTGGTCTTTTTGGAGGCCACTCCTGATCCTGAAGCCACCCAGAGGTCTATGAAGAGTCACCTAATGAGCACAAACGTGGTTATGGTTGAAAGGGGCTTGTAGTGAATAACAAAAGACACTCTCTGTCACTCAGAAAATTCCAAGGGTTTTAGGAGCTCTGTGCCAAGAGTGCGTGGAGAAGGACACAAAGACCAAACATAATTTCCTATAATATCATAATGAATTTTGATCTACTTATACACAGGCACATACACACTAAATAGTCTTAAAATATTGGAGCTGGGGGAATGCTCAAGAAGCCTGAGTTAACCAAGTTCACATAACTTGTGAGGGTTAGACCTGGGCCTCAGATTTCCTTACTTCTATTTAAAGATTCTTTACAATATGTCATGATTATTTTTAATTTCTTTGAAGATGTTTACTGCTTTTGTGACTTCAAGGATCTGACATTTCTAGTTTTCATATTATACAGAGTGAAGTAAGCCAGAAAGAAAAACACCAATACAGTATACTAACGCATATATATGGAATTTAGAAAGATGGTAACAATAACCCCGTATACAAGACAGCAAAAGAGACACTGATGTATAGAAAAGTCTTTTGGACTCTGGGAGAGGGAGAGGGTGGGATGATTTGGGAGAATGGCATTGAAATATGTATAATATCATACATGAAACGAGTCACCAGTCTAGGTTCGATGCACGATACTGGATGCTTGGGGCTGGTGCACTGGGATGACCCAGAGGGATGGTATGGGGAGGGAGGAGGGTTCAGGATGGGGAACACATGTATACCTGTGGCAGATTTATTTTGATATATGTCAAAACTAATACAATATTGTAAAGTTAAATAAAATAAAATTAAAAAAAAAAAAAAGATGAGTCCTCCAGACTTTGGGGAAATGGGACACTTGAGGTAAATCAACATTCATGTAGCTTTTCTCCAATGATCAGTGCAAGACATAGTATACAGAGACAGCTATTTATATCGTGCAGATTGGAAAAGACTTGGAAACTGTCCCATCCAAAATACCTCTTTACTACTCTGTTCAAAGACTTGAAATAAATCCTATTACTGTAAACCTCTTAAGAGCAATGCAGATATTTCTAAGGGAGGTATGTCCACATTCTGAATAACCATTACTAACTCTTGAAAAAATGAATTTATTAGGTTCCTACCTCCAGGTCAGATTTCAAGAGCAAGTTCCTACAGGAATGGGACTAAGGATAATAAATTTTGGTAAAAAAGAAACTTCTAAGGATCAGTTTAATCATCCGTAAAACGAGTGAGGTGGACTGGTGTGTCTGCAGACTTTCTTCTTACAGGGCTCTGTTAAATATCTTATTTCATTTATTCCACGGAAAAACTGGGATATGTGGGAAAGGGGGTGAGGCGGGCTGCTTTTCTCACTTGTCAGATAATGAAACTGAGGCTCGAAAGAGGTGAATCTCTTGTCCAAGATCACCAGCCAAGGATTCTGTTTCGCATGATCATTTAACTCCAGGTTCAGTGACCTTTCCACTGCATCATACTTATTCCTCCATCTTTTGAGCCATATTATACGGTATGGTGCTGGGATTCAAAACTGAAAGATGAGGCTCCTGCCCTGTTGGGGTCTGTAGCCACTAGAGAAGACAAATACTTAGCCACATCATCACCTCCCTTCTAGAGAGCGAGAGACAGAGAAAGAGAGAGGGAGAGAGAGAAAAGGGGGAGAGAGAGAAGGAGAGGGAAAGGAGGATGGAGAGTTGGGAGCGGGGATCAGCAAAAGCGTCACAGAAGAGGTATATCACTGAAGCCGAACTAGGAAGGACGAGCAGGTGTTTGGTATAAAGAAAGGTTGTGCCAGTGCTCTCAGGTGAAAAGACTTCAACTGAAAATGGAGCACAAGGTGCTCTGTCAGTTTTCTGCTGCAGATGGCAGAGAGAAACTGTGGGGCAGAGGGGCCTTTCAACCCCTTTTGGATAACATCATCTGTCATCCGCTTGTTCAGGTCTGCGCCAGATTGTTGAGGGTCACAGGCTCCTTCTAACTGGCTCCTCTGCCATCACTCTGCTTAGTCACTCAGTCGTGTCCGACTCTTTGCGACCCCATGGACTGTAGCCCGCCAGGCTCCTCTGTCCAAGGGGATTCTCCAGGCAAGAATACTGGAGTGGGTTGCCATTCCTTTCTCCAGGTGGTCTTCCAAACACAGGGATCAAACCCAGGTCTCCCACATTGCAGGCAGATTCTTTACCATCTGAGCCACCAGGGAAGCCTCCTCTTCCATCCCTATGTGGTCCTTTATTTAAAGGGCTATATTATGAAAGAAGATGGAAAGTGACAGACAAGTAACAGACCATGCCATAACTTTTTCAGTTGCTTTATACTTAGTTTTACTTCCCAGATTATGGTGTAGGGGATTGCAAGCCCTCTTGAAGTTTTCACAAGATGTAGTAACACACCCAGATAACAAGTGAAAGACAAGAACAAGTTTTCATCATTGATCAGAAAAGAAATCCATCATGGCTACTGTCTTGGCCAGCTGGAGTTTTGGGTGAGGGCTTCTGGAACAGGTTGCTACCTGATGGTTTTGAGACACCTCATTGTGCAACCCTCCCCTTAACATCCCAGTCTCATAAGAAACATACTTCAGAAGCAGAACTAAGAAGTATCTTTCCTCCCTTTCTCAGACTTGCTTCAAAAAACAAGTTTTGACCACTTTGGTTAGTATCATGCTGACATACAACTGCCTCCAAGGTGTCAGTGGTTCTCTAGCTCACTTACAGACCTGAAAACACAAACACACACAGAGAGACCTCTTACACTTCCTTGAGTGAAATCCATCTTTTGCTACATTCTTTACATTTCTAACACAGATAAAATACTAAGGGTTCCTGGTCAAAACTCCAATACATTTCATGCTCTTAAAAGAGACAAAGGTTATTCCAAATCTTCTGCAAGTTCTACAAATGCTGTTTGTTTGCTTGCTTGCTTTTATGGTAAGAGGGGAACACTGCATTCACCTGAATCTTTAACACATTGCGATTGTTTATAAATCAGTACTTTTAAAGCTACTCCAGAAAGAGTCCTTGGTGGGTGTGCAAGTGAAATATACCCAAGAAAGACTGTGCTGTCTAGGATAAGAGAAAATTACATAGCTCCCGAAAGAGAGAGGGGAGGGAGGGTTAAGGCAAACAAGAGGAAGGAGGAAAAGAGAGGAATCTGAGTGGCCAGGCCACCATCTTCGCTGTCACCCAGGTTTATAACCTCAGGGACTGCTCACCTCCTGACACTGATGTGCCCTCCTCAGGCAGTCAAAACCTGCCATTCTTCCTTCTCTGCCATTTAAGTGGGAATTCCCTTCATTCTGTTCCTACTTTCATATCTGTAACCTGGATCCTCAACACTGAACTCAGAATATATCAGCTTCCCGGCTGACCTTCCTACCACCAAATTCTCTACCCTCTGTGACACTCCCACTATCAGACCAATTTTCCTATAACATTTTGTTCACCACACTGGACAAAGCCTTCAGTGGCTCACCACTGCCCTTTAACTAAAGCTCAATCGTTTTAGCCTAGAATTCAAGGCCTCATGCGTGCGGCCTTAACTTGTCCTTTTTGGCCTATGTTCATAGCATTAACTTTTAGTAAACACTTACCAAGAGTCAGGTACTTTGTTAAAAGCTTCTAAATGTTATCTGTCCTGTTGGAATCCCTTGCCAGGTAAGGTGTATGACCCCTGCATTTGTGAGTCCTGTCGGGTGGCCATTGAGGGGGCTGAACATGTGATGCAGCCCAGCCAATGAGAGCATTCGTCCACCAAAGGCCAGCCAATCAGAGCATTCCCTGCCCCTAACAGGCCAACCAGCCCCGCCCCCCACCACGCCCATCTCCAAGCCCAGCTGTAGGAAATTTGACTTTTAGGTGTGGGAGAGAGTGGGTTTCTTTCTTCTGGGGTTAAATCTACACAGAAAAGCAGAAAAGAGAAGAGATAAAGAATGAGAGAAGGGGGACGCCTGATGATATTGTTTGTCCCTCTGGAGACCACCACACTGGCAGCTGGTTCTATATGGGGACTTTTCCCGTAAGGAGTCAAAAAGTCCCTTCCTTACTTAAGCTTGTTTGAGTTAGGTTTGCTATTTGCAACTGAAATGTTGATTAGTGCCCTTTACAGGGCTCTGATTTAACCCTTAACTCATTTAACCCTCACCACAGCCCTGTGAATAACCAATTTGATGGGGGCAGTGACACCAGAGAGATGTGAATTGCTGGTGGTCTCACAGTTTTTAATGTGGAGATATTTTCAACCAGGCCTTTAATGGTGTCTTCTAACACCCTTCAGGAAGACATGCCCAATGTTTCTGTGTGCCAGGCACCAGGCTGAGCACCACACACTTCTGCCATCCCATCTGCTGTGCTGCACACTAGGACCTCACACAGGTCCTGACGTTTTATACCTGGTTCTTTACTCAGGCTATTTTCTCCACTTAAGATATGCAGACGACACCCCCCTTATGGCAGAAAGTGAAGAAGGACTAAAGAGCCTCTTGAGGAAAGTGAAAGAGGAGAGTGAAAAAGTTGGCTTAAAGCTCAACGTTCAGAAAACTAAGATCATGGCATCTGTTCCCATCACTTCATGGCAATAGATGGGGAAACAGTGGAAACAGTGGCTGACTTTATTTTGGGGGGCCTCCAAAGTCACTGCAGGTGGTGATTGCAGCCATGAAGTTAAAAGACACTTACTCCTTGAAAGGAAAGTTATGACCAACTTAGACAGCATATTAAAAAGCAGAGACATTACTTTACCAACAAAGGTCCGTCTAGTCAAGGCTATGGTTTTTCCAGTAGTCATCTATGGATGTGAGAGTTGGACTATAAAGAAAGCTGAGCACTGAAGAATGATGCTTTTGAACTGTGGTGTTGGAGAAGATTCCTGAGAGTCACTTGGACTGCAAGGAGATCCAACCAGTCCATCCTAAAGAAGATCAGTCCTGGGTGTTCATTGGAAGGACTGATATTGAAGCTGTAACTCCAATACTTTGGCCACCTGATGCAAAGAGCTGACTCATTTGAAAAGACCCTGATGCTGGGAAAGATTGAGGGCAGGACGAGAAGTTGACTTCAGAGGATGGGATGGTTGGATGGCATCACCGACTCAATGGACATGAGTTTGGGTAAACTCCAGGGGTTGGTGATGGACAGGGAGGCCGAGCGTGCTATGGTTCATGGGGTTGCAAAGAGTTGGACACGACTGAGTGACTGGACTGAACTGAACTGAGCCTGGTCCAACTCTGCCTGGCTATATTTACTTATCCTTCACATTTGAAATCAGATGTCAGATCCTTCTGGAAGTCTTTGAGGTTACCCCACACAGAAGAAATTACTTCCTCTTTTGAGTTTTAAAGACCTTGACTTGAACAGGGGGCAAATGGGTGTCTTCTGGAGCTTACTGCCTAGTAACTTGTGGGCATTTCTTATGGAGGTTCAAGGACTGGTGGTTTGAAGTTACCAGATTTCCACTCCAGTCATTTCAACAGTAACTCTGCAAAAAACACACTTTTTTTTTTTAAACAAATAGTGCCAGTATTGTGGTCATGAGCAGTAGCTTTAGAGTAAGACCGGGCTACGCTGGAACCTGGCTCTGCAACTCTCAAGCTTGGGCAAGCTTAAACAGATTGCTTATTTTCTGGGACTCACATTTTTCTTACCTGAGTATGAGGATGAGAACAACTTTGATCTTAGAGAGATATGAGAAGTAAATGAGATAACCAACATTAAGTTCTTAGCATAGTGTCTGGCATATAGCATATATATCTATTTCTATATCTATCTATCAGATTTTTATGTAAGGATCATACCTTCTACTCTTGTTGCCTCCACACACAGAGCAGAGACAAATAAAACACGTATTTACTAAATGAAGGACCAGTCTTACAAATAGCCGCTCCCTTAAAACTCCTCCCAGGCTTCTACCGAAAATGACCGATAGCAGGTGCTCAAGGAAATTAAAGAGAATTGGAAGAAGCAAGCTGGGACAGAGGTGGGGGAAAGGAAGAGCGAAATGGTGGTTAGGAAATAAAAGCCCCTTCTAAGAAACAGTATCCTAAGAGCAGTGAAGGTAATCAGGATGAGCAAAAACCAGAATCATTTTTGTTCCTTAGACTACCCCCTGCCATCTCTTACTTGTCTTATCTCAGTGGATATCAGGTGAGATAGCCAGTGACATAGGCTCTAGTATCTTTTGAAATTGTGCAGCGTTCCCCCTTCAGTCCTCCTCTTGTAAGTGGGCACAAGGCAGTTGTGCTGCAGTAGTTACAGCTTTGGAGAAGGCAATGGCACCCCACTCCAGTACTCTTGCCTGGAAAATCCCATGGACAGAGGAGCCTGGTAGGCTGCAGTCCATGGGGTCGCTAAGAGTTGGACACGACTGAGCGACTTCACTTTCACTTTTCACTTTCATGCACTGGAGAAGGAAATGGCAACCCACTCCAGTGTTCTTGCCTGGAGAATCCCAGGGACGGCGGGGCCTGGTGGGCTGCCGTCTATGGGGTCGCACAAAGTCGGACACGACTGAAGTGACTTAGCAGCAGCAGCAGCAGCAGCAGCAGCAGTTACAGCTTACAGTGCTTGCAGCTGCAGCAACTTCAGGATCTCTGGGCTGCAACTACGGTGATGTGACCTTGAAACAAATATTCACGTTGTGGCCCCTGACTTCTCCAGCCCTTCCAACAATATTGAACGTATACAGTCCCTTTTATTGTATCCCTCTCTTCTTGAAATACCTAGAGAGATTTCTGTTTCCAGCACTAACTTCTGCTCAATACATGTAATATATTTAAAACAAGCATATTAAAATTAGTTTTAAATGTTAGTCAATTTAAAGTTTATTTTAAAATATGTTTATAAAATTATGATATATAGATAAATGGTCATCAATGGCTGGATACTTAAAGAAAGGACTTGGAGCTTCATTTTATTATCATCAAGTATCTGACATCGAGCAGCAGTTGAGCTGGGTCCTGAAGAATTCATTGATTTGGCCAGAAGGTGGGGTGCTGGGGTGAGGTCAGCTTGGACATATACATTTGGGAGTCATTAGTATTAAGTTTTGAAAGCCAGAAGACTAGATCATGGGTTTACAAACCCATGCAAACTTTTTTCTGTAAAGGGCCAGATAGTAAATATTTTAGGCTTTGTGGGCCAGTCTGTCACAACTACTTAGGTTGGCCATTGTAGTTTGAAAGCAGTTATAGACAATCTGAATGAATGAATGTGACTATGTTCCAATAAAACTTCATTTGTAGAAGCAGGTGGCAGGCCAGATTTGGCCTGTGGACTATAGCTTACCAGTTCTTGGACAACACGATGCTACTAGGGAAAGTGTAAAAAGAGACAAGAGAGCTCAGAGTCCTGGGGTTCTCCAACACTTAGAGAAAATTGGAAGAGGAAAATCAAGAGGTTAGGATGGCATAGAAGCAAAGGAAGATGTTTCAAGAAGGACAATATGATATTGTGGTGCTAGTAAACATTCTGAAAGATTCTGAAATGCCTTCTCAAAAAAAAAAAAAATATATGTGCTTGATACCATTTCTTAGGATTATCTTCATATTTCATAGTCTTTGAGCTTTTTATAACTTTGTAAGTTGTCAAAAACTAATAATAATGCAATAATTATTGTCCATAGAAGTGAATTGTTTCCTGTGGAATGCATTGATTCTGTTGGTGGTAATGGTGAAATGCAGTTACTCTTTGGATAGACCATTTCTGCATCTATTTGTAAACTTGCTATAGCATTCCTTATTGCTTTAAAACATGGACTTTATTGAATTTTTCTTTGAACTGATTGTAATATCTTATTAATTTCCTTATTAAATAATGAGTAAAATAAAATCATTGATAAGTGTTCATTGTATATTTGTATGTGAGCCATGGTTTTAATAACTATTTTTTAGCAGTGGAGATTGGGTAAAATAAGGATTGAAAATTGACCATTGAATTTGGCAACACAGATCATGGTGACTTTAATAAGTTAGTTTGGAGGAAGGAGTAGTAAAAGATTGGAGTAGATTGCATAAAACTATAAAAATAAAGACATAGGCACAGGGAAAATAAATAGACCAATGGAACAGACTTAGAGATTACAGAATAAACCCACAGGTGAATAGAAACTTTATAGAAGACAGAGATGGAAATGTAGTGAAAAGGATGGAATATATTAAATAAATGGTGCTGGCACAATATTTTACCAGTATGGAGAAGCCAAAATTGAAAATTTGTGTGTGTGCTAAGTGGCTCTAGTTGTGTCTGACTCTTTGCAACCCTGTAGACCATAGCCCACCAGGCTCCTCTGTACATGGGAAAACTGAGTCTTTATCTCAAATCAAATAATCTGTTCTATTGGCTTTAAGGCTTACATAAGAATAGCCAAAGGCTAAAACTTTCAGAAGAAAATATAACAGAATATTTTTTTATTTCATGGTAAAGCCAAAAATTTAAAACAAGGTAAGGAAAATATTTATGAATTTAACCTCATTAATATAAAAAATACCACTTCTGATCACCAAAAAACCATAAAGAGATCGAAAATACAATTATTTCTGGTGCTTAACTGACAAAGGTATCTGGACTATGCAAAGAACTTTTACAAATCAAAATAAATAAAAGGAATCTGGTAGGAAAATGTGCAAAAATATGAATAGGCAATTCTCAGGAAAGAAAATCCAAATGATCAATGAACATATGAAAAGATGTACAACCTCAGTACTAATAGAGGAAAGGCACATTGAAACTGCAGTGCAATACCATTTCACATCTCTGACACTGACTGATATTTAAGAGTCTGATGAGCCAATTATTGGTAAAGGTACAGGGAAATTAGAACTTTTATAGCCTTCTGATTGGAAGTCAAGTTGGTGAAACAACTTTGGAGAGCAATTTGGGAATAGTTGCTAGTTGATGCGTGTGCTTCACCACACAACTCCATTCCTAAGAATATACTTTGGAAAAACTCCAGTATATGCACACAGGGACTCTTTAAAGCAGCATTGCTGTAGTAAAAATCAGAATATAATCTGCAAGTCCATCAATTAGGAAACTGTTAAGTAAATTGTGATCTGTTGGAACAATGGAGTACTAAATAGCAATTAAAAATAAATGAACTAGTTGTTGTTTAGTCATTAAGTTGTGTTTGACTCTTTTGCAACCCTACGGACTGTAGCTCACCAGGCTTCACTGTCCATAGGATTTTCCAGGCAAGAATACTGGAGTGGGTTGCCATTTCCTTCTTCAGGGGATCTTCCTGACCCATGGTTCTAACCTAAGTTTTCTGCATTGACAGGTGGATTCTTTATCACTGAGCCACCAGAGAAGCCCACATTCAGGTAACCGGGTTGGTATTTGCAGAGTTGGAGAATTAGATGTTGGTATGAAGAAAACACCCACATATTTCATGTCAGAAGTGTTCTATGATGTATAGAAAACTATAAAATACTGATGAAAGAAATCAAAGATAACACAAATAGATGGAGAAAATACCATGTTCATGGATTGGAAGAATCAATACAGTGAAAATGAGTATACTACCCAAAGCAATCTATAGATCAATGCAATCCCTATCAAGCTACCAATGGTATTTTTCACAGAAGTAGAACAAATAATTTTCATAATTTGTGTGGAAACACAAAAAAAACCTTGAATAGCCAAAGCAATCTTGAGAAAGAAGAATGGAACGAGAGGAATCAACCTGCCTGACTTCAGACAGTACTACAAAGCTACAGTCATCAAGACAGTATGGTAGTGGCACAAAGATAGAAATATAGATCAATGAAGCAAAATAGAAAGCCCAGAGATGAATGCAAGCACTGTGGACACCTTTTCTTTGACAAAGGAGGCAAAAATATATAATGGAGTATAGACAATCTTTTTAGCAAGTGGTGCTGGGAAAAGTGGTCAACTACCTGTAAAAGAATGAAACCAGAACACTTTCTAACACCATGCACAAAAATAAACTCAAAATGGATTATAGATCTAAATGTAAGACCAGAAACTATAAAACTTCTAGAGGAAAACAGGCAGAACACTCTCTGACATAAATCACAGCAAGATCCTCTATGACCCACCTCCCAGAGTAATGGAAATAAAAGCAAAAATAAACAAATGAGACTTAATTAAACTTAAAAAGCTTTTAGACAATGAAGGAAACTATAAGCAAGGTGAAAAGGCAGCCTTCAGAATGGGAGAAAATAATAGCAAATGAAACAACGGACAAAGAATTAATCTCAAAAATATACAAGCAGCACATGCAGCTCAATACCAGAAAAATAAATGACCCAATAAAAAAACGGGTCAAAGAACTAAACAGATATTTCTCCAAAGAAGACATAAAGATGGCTAACAAATACATGAAAAGATGCTTAACATCATTCATTACAGGAGAACTGCAAATCAAAACCACAATGAGGTATCATCTCACGCCAGTCAGAATGGCTGCTATCAAAAACGCTACAAACAATAAATACTGGGGAGGGTGTGGAGGAAAGGGAACCCTCTTACACTGTTGGTGGGAATGCAAACTAGTACAGCCACTATGGAGAACAGTGTGGAGATTCCTTAAAAAACTGGAAATAGAACTGCCATATGACAAGCATGACCATCTCCATGGAATAGACCATCCCCATGGAAAAGAAATACAAAAAAGTAAAATGGCTGTCTGGGGAGGCCTTACAAATAGCTGTGAAAAGAAGAGAAGTGAAAAGCAAAGGAGAAAAGGAAAGATATAAGCATCTGAATGCAGAGTTCCAAAGAATAGCAAGGAGAGACGAGAAAGCTTTCCTCAGCGATCAATGCAAAGAAACAGAGGAAAACAACAGAATGGGAAAGACTAGAGATCTCTTCAAGAAAATTAGAGATACCAAGGGAACATTTCATGCAAAGATGGGCTCAATAAAGGGCAGAAATGGTATGGAGCTAACAGAAACAGAAGATATAAAGAAGAGGTGGCAAGAATACACAGAAGAACTGTACAAAAAAGATCTTCACGACAAAGATAATCACAATGGTGTGATCACTCATCTAGAGCCAGACATCCTGGAATGTGAAGTCAAGTGGGCCTTAGGAAGCATCACTACGAACAAAGCTAGTGAAAGTGATGGAATTCCAGTTGAGCTATTTCAAATCCTGAAAGATGATGCTGTGAAAGTGTTGCACTCAATATGCCAACAAATTTGGAAAACTCAGCAGTGGCCACAGGACTGGAAAAGGTCAGTTTTCATTCCAATCCCAAAGAAAGGCAATGCCAAAGAATGCTCAAACTACTACACAATTGCACTCATCTCACATGCTAGTAAAGTAATGCTCAAAATTCTCCAAGCCAGGCTTCAGCAATACATGAACCATGAACTTCCTGATGTTCAAGCTGGTTTTAGAAAAGGCAGAGGAACCACAGATCAAATTGCTAATATCCGCTGGATCATGGAAAAAGCAAGAGAGTTCCAGAAAAACATCTATTTCTGCTTTATTGACTATGCCAAAGCCTTTGACTGTGTGGATCACAATAAACTGTGGAAAATTCTGAAAGAGATGGGACTACCAGACCACCTGACCTTCCTCTTGAGAAACCTGCATTCAGGTCAGGAAGCAACAGTTAGAACTGGACATGGACCAACAGACTGGTTCCAAATAGGAAAAGGAGTACGTCAAGGCTGTATATTGTCTCCCTGTTTATTTAACTTATATGCAGAGTACATCATGAGAAATGCTGGGCTGGAAGAAGCACAAGCTGGAATCAAAATTTCTGGGAGAAATATCAATAACCTCAGATATGCAGATGACACCACCCTTATGGCAGAAAGTGAAGATCAACTAAAAAGCCTCTTGATAAAAGTGAAAGAGTAGAATGAAAAAGTTGGCTTAAAGCTCAACATTCAGAAAACGAAGATCATGGCATCTGGTCCCATCACTTCATGGGAAATAGATGGGGAAACAGTGGAAACAGTGTCAGACTTTATTTTGGGGGGCTCCCAAATCACTGCAGATGGTGACTGCAGCCATGAAATTAAAAGATGCTTACTCCTTGGAAGGAAAGTTATGACCAACCTATAGCATATTAAAAAGCAGAGACATTACTTTGCCAACAAAGGTCCGTCTAGTCAAGACTATGGTTTTTCCAGTGGTCATATATGGATGTGAGAGTTGGACTGTGAAGAAAGCTGAGCGCCGTAGAATTGATGCTTTTGAACTGTGGTGTTGGAGAAGACTCTTGAGAGTCCTATGGACTGCAAGGAGATCCAACCAGTCCATCCTAAAGGAGATCAGTCCTGGGTGTTCTTTGGAAGGACTGATGCTGAAGTTGAAACTCCAGTACTTTGGCCACCTCATGCGAAGAGTTGACTCATTGTAGAAGACTCTGATGCTGGGAGGGATTGGGGATAGGAGGAGAAGGGGATGACAGAGGATGAGATGGCTGGATGGCATCATCGACTCAATGGCCGTGAGTCTGAGTGAACTCCGGGAGTTGGTGATGGACAGGGAGGCCTAGCATGCTGCGATTCATGGGGTGGCAAAGAGTTGACTGAGCAACTGAACTGAACTGACTGATGACCCAGCAATCCCACTGCTGGTCGTACACACTGAGGAAACCAGAATTGAAAGAGACACATGTACCCCAATGTTTATTGCAGCACTGTTTACAATAGCTAGGACACGGAAGCAACTTAGATGTCCATCGACAGATGAATGGATAAGAAAGTTGTGGTACATATACACAATGGAATATTACTCAGCTATTAAAAAGAACACATTTGAGTCAGTTCTAATGAAGGGGGTGAAACTGGAGCCTATTATACAGAGTGAAGTAAGTCAGAAAGAAAAACACCAATACAGTATATTATGGCATATATGTAGAATTTAGAAAGATGGTAACAATGACCCTATATGCAAGACAGCAAAGGAGAAAAGGATGTAAAAATCAGACTTTTGGACTCTGTGGGAGAAGGCAAGCATGGGATGATTTGAGAGAATAGCATTGAAACATGTATATCACCATATGTAAAATAGATGACCAGTCCAAGTTTGATGCATGAAATAGGGCACTCAAAACTGGCACACTGGGACAACCCAGAGGGATGGGATGGGGAGGGAGGTGAGAGGAGAGTTCAGGACAGGGGAATACATGTACACCCATGGCTGATTCATGTTGATGTGTGGCAAAAACCACCACAATATTCTAAAGTAATTAGCCTCTAATTAAAATAAATTAATTTAAAAAAGAGAAGTGTTCTATGGGCAGAAACAGATCATAATACCTTCTATTCCTACTTTGTTGAGTGTTTTTATTATGAAAGAGTGTTTGGGTTTTTGCCAAATTCCTTTTTTTTTTTTGGTATCTATTGAGATGATTATATGGTTTTTCCTTTTTAGTTTGTCAGTATGGTGAATTTTATTGATTGATTTTTCAGATGTTAAATGACTCTTGCTTTCTTGGGATAAACCTTACTTGGTCATGATGTATTGTCCTTTTTATATAAAGATGCATTCAATTTGCTAAAATTTTGTCAAGAATATTTTAATTTATGCTCATGAGGTATATTGGTCTGTAGTTTTCTTATGTCTGCCTGGTTCTGGTATCAGGGTAATACTGGCTTATAGAATGAGTTGGGAGGTATTCCCTACTCTTCAGTTTTCTTGAGGAGTATGTATGTGCTGAATAAGTATTGTTTCTTTCTTAAATGTTTGCGCCTGGGGTTTTCTTTGTGGGGAGTTTTACATTATTTATTTATTTATTCATTTTCGCCTGTGCTGGGTCTTGGCTGCGGCGCATGGGCTTTCCCTAGATGCAGTGCAAGGTCTCCAGAGTGCGAGGGCTCAGTAGCTGAGTCTTAGCTGTGACTTAGCCCCACGGCATGTGGGATCTTAGTTCCCCTGCCAGGGGACTGAATCCATGTCTCCTGCTGCTGCTGCTGCTAAGTCACTTCAGTCGTGTCCGACTCTGTGCGACCCCATAGACAGCAGCCCACCAGGCTCCGCCGCCCCTGGGATTCTCCAGGCAAGAACACTGGAGTGGGTTGCCATTTCCTTCTCCAATGCATGAAAGTGAAAAGTGAAAGTGAAGTCACTCAGTCGTGTCTGACTCTTAGCGACCCCATGGACTGCAGCCTGCCAGGCTCCTCAGTCCATGGGATTTTACTGGAGTGGGTTGCCATTGCCTCATGTCTCCTGCATTGGAAGGCAAATTCTCAACCACTGGACCACCAGAGAAGTCCCTGAAGGAAGGTTTTCAACTACACATACAATTTCTTTAATAAATAGAGAGCTGTTTTGGTTATCTTTTTTTTTTTCTTGAGTGGGTGTTTGTAGTTTGTGTCTTTCTAGGAATTTGTTCTTTTTATCTATGTTGTGCTATTTCTATTTCCTGTAATCAGAACAGCAGAGCTATTTCCCCATAGTTCTCCTCGCCCCCAACCTCCCATATCATTTCCAGGTAAATCTCCTTTTGGTGCTTTGAAACAATATAGGGTCTTGACTGGGCCCTGCGGTTCCCCTCTTTCCCTCCTAGGGTCAGCTTTTGCCCAAACTTCTCACTCTCACTCTCTCCCCCCTCCCCACCACTTGAACCTCCCAAGCAACCTTTGCAACCTTAAGACTTTCTGGTTAGCAAGAATCTACCCAATTATAAAAAAAAAAAATCCATTCTAAATTGCTTATTATTTAATGGATTAATCATTCCAGTAGTATTTGCATTTTAAAAGAAAATAGAATTATTCATAGCAAAAATAAATCTTTAATGGTGTTATCTCCGGCTCTGTGGCAAGTAGGTGAGGGAAGTACTTTGGGTGATGCGCTTTCCTCTCTTTCTAGTGTTAAGTTGGCTGTTTTAGTATTCTGCTTGTTTCTGCCCAGGGAGTTCCCTTTGCCCTTAGGTTAATACAAGATGTTTCACACAGCTCTGCAAGATCCTGCCACTTCTCAGGGTCATCAGAATCCATTCTTTGTGCTCTGCTCTTGTAGGCCTCAAACGGGTGGACTTCTCTGAGAAAACATGTTTGCGCCCAAGAGTGGAGTCTGCGTTCCCCACCTTGGGCTGCCAGGTGGACCACCCTTCCCAGGCACCGGCGCACCTCTCGAGAGCGGCGACGGAAACAGGCGCGGTGTTAAGGGTCTGGTGGGGCGGCGGGGAGGGCGCGGGAAGTGGCGGGGCTGGGGATGGGCGCACCGTGCCACCGCGGGCTCCGGGAGCACAGCGCGCCGCGCAAGAGGCCGCGGTGGGGGGGACTCACTAGAGGGGAAGAGAGAGGAATAGAACCTGGCCCAGTGCGCGGCTCGAGCCCTTTGACGCGCGGGAGATGCCAAAGCCGGGGCGGGCGGGCCGGCGGGGGCCGGGCGGGGCCGGGCAGGGCTCCGCAGTGCCCGCAGTCCCCGGCACTAGGCGAGCTTCGCGCGTCCCGCTTCGGAGCGTGGTGCACGGGGGCACCATGGGGTCCAGCAACTTGGAACTGATTTTTGACAGCGTGGGGCACTTCGGCAGGTAGGGAGATGGGGTAGGGGTGGGGAGGGAGGTCAGTGCCCGGGGAGCCGGAGCCACGAGGGTGGAGGCGCCGGTGGGGTCTGTTTCTTTCCGTTGCGGTGGGGTTCTTGAGCGCGCAGAGCTCGTGATCCGAACACATCTCCCCACCCCTCCTTTCCGGGAAAAGTCCGGAGGCCTGGGTCCTGACTCTTGGCCCTGGACTGATCCTCTCGAACTCTAGCGGCCAGACGGCTCCAGAGCGAGCAGCGGGCGCTGGGAGGTCGCTTCGGGAGTGGTGGGTGCGGGGTCCCCCGGCGCGCCCTCTGTCGGTGCCGGAGTCCGAAGCCCCGGCTGCAGATGCCAGGTCACAGGAGGAATACGTGATCTTGGCAGCTCGTTTCTCTTATCTATCAAATGGACTCCTCTTTCACTTCTCCAGACGACTGCTGTCCCGCCCCAACCCGTGGTAGTCTCCTTCAGTGCCTGGCAGGTACTGAATTGCTCTAGGAACAACCGTTTAAAGTTTGTTCGTTATTTTTCTGTGTGTGTGTGTGTGTTTTCGGTTTATGGAAACCTGCTGCTGCTGCTAAGTCGCTTCAGTCGTGTCCGACTCTGTGCGACCTCATGGACTGCAGCCTATCAGGCTTCTCCGTCCATGGGATTCTCCAGGCCAAAAACACTGGAGTGGGTTGCCATTTCTAGTATGTGCCAACTACACAGTGCGGAATCTTACAAAGGGTTGGGGGTGAAACCTTATTTTAATGATTGGGAAAGTGAGGCTGGGTCAAGGACCCACAGCTACTGCAGGGTGGGACCTAGGTTTAACATTTGTATGATTGTCACCCTCTTTTCATTTGTCAAATTAATTAAAAAAATTTAAAGTGTATTCATTCATTTATTTATTCATTCATTCTTGGAGAAATACTACTTTGACCCAGAACGTTTTGGGAGAAGGGGTAGCTGGGCGAGGAGCCATAGAAAGTATGGATTCAGAGGTCTGGGGCTCAGTCTGAATCCTGGCCTGCCACTCACTGCTAAGGTGACCCTGGGAATACTGTGTCTCAGTTTCCTATGCGCAGAGTGAGAATTATAATCATTCCTGCCTTTAGCTCCCTTCCAGGCTTGTGATGAAGAGCTGATGCTGTGCTGTTCTCCAGGGTGAAAAGTTGCACAGATATTGGTTATGATTCCCAGTGTCCACAAGAAAGGAGTGGTGAAGCAGGCCGGGAAGGGGCAGAAGGCCTCAACTCTCCCCTACTTCCTCCTGATACCTGCATTATTGAATGCTCAGTTGTGCCCGGCTCTGTCTTTTTTGTACATGCTACCTTTTTTTACCTTCACCGCAGCCCTTTGAGACTAGTGGTAATCACTCTCATTTTACACATGAGGAAACCAGGTCTTGCGCCTAAATCACAAATCTCTTAGTAGCAGAGCAGAATTCGATGTCATTGGATGTCCATTGGCCTCCACAGCCCATGCTGTCAACTAGATGCTCTCCTGAGTGCAGCCCTGGGATTCAGCCAGGTCCTTCATTTATTATCTCATCTTATCTTCCTTGAAGCAGAATAGCATAGGGATTACAAAATCAGCTCTGGGAACGGATGTCCAAGTTCCAGTCCTGGCTTACCAGGTATTAACTGTATGGTCTTGCGCATTTGACTTAGCACTTCCTCATCTGTCAAATGGGAGTCATGATAGCACTACACGTTTGTTGTAAGGACTCCACATGCAGCTCTCATTTCATCCTCATGATAACCTTAAGAGGTAGTCATTACTAATACCATTCTCTCCCCATGTATTTTAGGGATCAATCACCATACTTAGGAGCTGTAACAATGAGACCCCTTAATTGGATTTTGTTTCTGGTAACTGTCCGGGGCAGTTGTGCTCCATGGTGTCATCCAGGGACCCAAGTGGGTGAGACAACTCCACCATCCACAGCATCTGGGGCCGCTGCTCCGTGACCTCACCTGCATGGTCAGATGTGGCTCGATGTGGTGGCAGAAAGGGAGAATGGGTTTGAGGAGATAGCTCTTAGCCAGTCACAGTAGAGTATGCAAAATCTTATCATTCTGTAAGTTATCAATAAATCGTGACTATTATTGTTACCTGAGTCCCCATTCTGGTAGGAAAGGTAGATTGTGAACGCTACTTATAGGAAGGAAAAGGGTAACATGTCAATGCTTATAGCAAAAGGTGAAAATAGTGTGACCATATCACAGTAGCCCATATTTTCTCTGGCATTCGCTCTCATTGGTCTCTTTATTGTCTATAAATAGAGAGGCAGGTTATTGTGTATTGTTATCTAATCTTAAGGAAATCTAGCGACAGTGTTAAGTGGAAAGCCCTAATTGTCTTTCATTTCTCATTGGTCATTTCTAAGGTGAGGAAACACTGTCCAATCACCTTTAAAAGAGGAAAGCAGGACACCTAAGGAGAATTAGGTGTTGTTCAATACAAAATACAAGTTTGTATTGAAGTTACAAACACTTCACGGTTTAAGCCCTATGTCAGAGGGAATTGAGGAAACTGAGATTCAGGAATTGTGTTGGGGGAACAAAGAGCCTGGATCTTTGAGTTATCTTTGAATAAAGACAGAGAGTTTAAAATTTCAGAGCTGGAATGATGAGCCTGTGGCTGACTTAGATGTATGGGTATAGGTGGTGGTTTTTTTTTTTTTGGTCAGTATATGCCCTTTTAGGCTCTTTTTTGACTTCACCTTATGAACATCATAGTATCTAACACTTACATGTACCTACAGTATGCCATAGTGCTTTACAGTTAGTAACTCTACATTCCCACAACAACTCATTTTACAGATGAGAAAAGATCCTTACATAAAGGGTAAGGATCTTGCCCAAAAGACCCAGGTGGTAAGTAACCAGAGACAAGCTTCAAACCTTGGTAGTCTTGTTCTGGAGTCCATGCTGTCAACCACAGTGGTATAATACTGCTGCTACTGCTGCTAAGTCGCTTCAGTCATGTCCGACTCTGTGCGACCCCATAGACGGCAGCCCACTAGGCTCCCCCGTCCCTGGGATTCTCAAGGCAAGAACACTGGAGCCGGTTGCCATTTCCTTCTCCAATGCATGAAAGTGAAAAGTGAAAGGGAAGTCGCTCAGTTGTGTCTAACTCTTAGCGACCCCATGGACTGCAGCCTACCAGGCTCCTCCGTCCATGGGATTTTCCAGGCAAGAGTACTGGAGTGGGGTGCCATTGCCTTCTCCAGGTATAATATTAGTTATGTTTTATTATGGGCTACCCAGGTAATGCTAGTGGCAAAGAACCTGCCTGCCAATGTAGGAGACATAAGAGATGCAGGTTCAATCCCTAGGTGGGGAAGATTCTGAAGGAGGGCGTGGCAGCCCACTCCAGTATTCTTGCCTAGAGAATCCCCATGGACAGATGAACCTGGCAGGCTATGGTCCACGAGGTCACAAAGAGTTAGACATGACTGAAGCGATTTAGCATATACACAAGCATGTTTTATTATATAGAATGATATCAATCTAGGACTGAATGTAATTTTCTTTACCTGTGACCCAGATAGCATAGGTCTGTTTCCTGGAGGTTCTGGTCATCTTTGCTTTTACTTACCTCTGGTTTTCCTGTCTATTCTTTTTCCATTAGTGTTTCTCTTGGCTGTGGGCATAGTGATGTGTTGTGTCTAAGTCTGTTGTTCTGAAGGAACCTTGGGCTGGGTAGACACTTGGTGGACAGCAATCTTTATAAGGGAGAAAATGATTTGTTAGAATGCTAGACACCTAAGGAAGTAGGATTTTGTGTTTTTGAGGAAGTTTTACCTGTGACTTCCCTGGTGGCTCAGCTGGTAAAGAATCCTCCTGCAATGCTGGAGACCTGGGCTCAATCCCTGGGTCGGGAAGATCCCCTGGAGAAGGGAATGGCAACCCCCACCAGTACTCTTGCCTGGACAATTCCATGGACAGAGGAGCCTTCATGGTTCACGTATTGCTGAAGCCTGGCTTGGAGAATTTTGAGCATTACTTTACTAGCATGTGAAATATCAATAACCTCAGATATGCAGATGACACCACCCTTATGGCAGAAAGTGAAGAGGAACTAAAAAGCCTCTTGATGAAGGTGAAAGTGGAGAGTGAAAAAATTGGCTTAAAGCTCAACATTCAGAAAACAAAGATCATGGCATCCAGTCCCATCACTTCATGAGAAATAGATGGGGAAACAGTGGAAACAGTGTCAGACTTTATTTTTGGGGCTCCAAAATTGCTGCAGATGGTGACTGCAGCCATGAAATTAAAAGACGCTTACTCCTTGGAAGGAAAGTTAGGACCAACCTAGATAGCATATTCAAAAGCAGGGACATTACTTTGCCAACAAAGGTCCGTCTAGTCAAGGCTATGGTTTTTCCTGTGGTCATGTATGGATGTGAGAGTTGGACTGTGAAGAAGGCTGAGTGCCGCAGAACTGATGCTTTTGACCTGTGGTGTTGGAGAAGACTCTTGAGAGTCCCTTGGACTGCAAGGAGATCCAACCAGTCCATTCTGAAGGAGATCAGCCCTGGGATTTCTTTGGAAGGAATGATGCTAAAGCTGAAACTCCAGTACTTTGGCCACCTCATGCGAAGAGTTGACTCATTGGAAAAGACTCTGATGCTGGGAGGGATTGGGGGCAGGAGGAGAAGGGGACGACAGAGGATGAGATGGCTGGATGGCATCACTGACTCGGTGGACGTGAGTCTGAGTGAACTCCGGAAGTTGGTGATGGACAGGGAGGCCTGGCATGCTGTGATTCATGGGGTTGCAAAGAGTCGGACACGACTGAGCGACTGATCTGATCTAAGACCTTCTCAGCACCTGTGGGTGGGGCAGAGAAGACAGATCCTAGCTTCAGAGGCCTGCCAGGGGAGGTGCTCTGTTGGGGGGACTGGGTGTGAATGGAGGACGTGAATAGAGAACTTGTGTGACTCTGTGGAAAAAACTAGTGACAACCGTGGGGTTCAGGCTGGCTCGGGAAGGAGTGAGGCCAGGAAGGTGGCAGTGAACTGGAGAAGCTGGTTGGAGCCAAAGGCTGGAGCCCCGAGCAGTGCAGGGGGTAGGGCCAATGGGAGGGGCGCGGGAGCTGGGAGGATGGGAAGCTGTGGTCAGACAGTGTGAGTTTTGCAGCAGTGAAGCCTCTCCAGCTGATGAGACTACTTAGGTACCAAACCCAAACGCCTCCAGGGGCAGGCACGTAAACTTCACAAACAAACAAAATCTGTCTTCTCTTTGTGGGGACTGTGTTGAGTTTGAGCACTGAAATTTGTGAAGTGGGGAGGAGTCGAAGTATAAACATGTATGTCATATATGCTGTATGTTACCTTCTCAGTCATATTCATAGGGTTGTTGTTATGGGAGGCCTCTTAGGTCCCTAAGAGGATTTGGTTGTGTTTATCCCTTTATTCAAGCTAAGCATAATGGAGACCCTTCATGTTTGCCTCTGTCTTTTTTTTTTTTTTTTTAAGCCCATAGGTCAGCTATAATAACTTGTTTCTTTTCCTGTCTCTTTGCAGATACCAAATATTCCTCTATTTTATATGTGCCTTCCAGAATATCTCTTGTGGTATCCACTACTTGGCTTCTGTGTTCTTGTCAGTATCCCCCCGGCATACCTGTAGGCCCCCAGGCAATGTGAGTCAGGTTCTTTTCCAAGACCTCTCTACTTGGCAGTTGGAAGACGTCTGGACCCAGTTCTCCGTGGGCCGTGAGGATTACATCCTCGTGCAGCTGCAGGATGGGGAGATCTGGGAGCTTACCAGCTGTCAGAGGTTCCGGAGGGATGACCAGTCAAGTCTGGACTATGAGTACAGCGGCCAGAAGAGCAGCTTCCCTTGCTTGGATGGCTACATCTATGACAGAAGCAAGTGGCTCAGCACTGTGGTGACCCAGTGGGATCTGGTGTGTAACCGAGAGTGGTTTGGAAGGCTGATCCAGCCCACGTTTATGTTTGGAGTCCTGCTGGGAGCAGTGATCTTTGGCTACCTCTCCGACAGGTAACATGAAGTCTTTCATTTTGTTTCATCCATCAGTGTAGGGTTCGTTTTCTCATCTCATTGTCTTAGGGGACAGGGAGTTATGTTCAAAACTTTAGTCATTTTCATACTTTCTATCTAAATACATACTTCTTTGCTGATCTGGTATTTAGGGACCCAAAATAACATTAAGGGGATGGGTTCTGAAGACAGTCCACCTGTGTTCTGCCATGAGCTGTGGACCTTGGCACATTGCCTGACCTGCATTTCAGAATCTTGTGTGTAAGCTGGCAATGAAAATAACAATACTCATCTCAGAGGGTTATTGCAAAATTAACACAGAAAAAGTACCTTGGACATATAACCACTCAATAGCTACTGGTTATTACTTTGAATATTTTTTCCTTAAATACACTTGCTTTTTAGGAGGATAGTTTGGCCCTGTGCAGTGATATCTATGAAACTGTGTGATGTACCAACCAAATTTTTTAAAAATATACTTTAAAATGAACATATAGCTCTTAAAATAAGGCAGAGTTCATCTGTGTATGGACATGGACCACACTTTTAGTGCCTGTCCCAGAGCACAGAGATAAACTTATTTATTTGGCCCCATAGTTGTGAATTTTACAGGCATGTCCTGGGCACTGGGAACCTAAATACAACTGCTTAGGTCAGAAATCCCTGCCTTCAGTGTGTGCTAGTCACATGGGACCAACAAACACATCGAAAGAAAAATTATAGGGCTTTGTTGTGTCTGGGGCCATATTAGAAGTGAAGGCCATGGAGACAGAGACTGCTGCTGCTAGGTTGCTTCAGTTGTGTCCTACTCTGTGTGACCCCATAGACGGCAGCCCACCAGGCTCTGCCGCCCCTGGGATTCTCCAGGCAAGAACACTGGAGTGGGTTGCCATTTCCTTCTCCAATGCAGGAAAGTGAAAAGTGAAAGTGAAGTCGCTCAGTTGTGCCCGACTCTTAGCGACCCCATGGACTGCAGCCCACCAGGCTCCTCCGTCCATGGGATTTTCCAGGCAAGAGTACTGGAGTGGGGTGCCATTGCCTTCTCCACTATGGAAGCCTAAAGGGAGGAGGACCCAGGTCTTTCCCCTCACCTCCCACATCCCCTCCAGGAGGTGGGCTTTGAATAATGAAATTGCAACAGAAGTGGAGTCTATTAGTAAAATAGTTATTATTGGGTGACTGAAGTTACCATTTCAGTGTTTAAGAATCTTCTGCTTCATAAACTTCCTGGGAAGGATGAAAGTTGGGTTGTCAGTGGGGAGAGGAGCAAAACAAGCGTTGAGGAGATAGATACTCCCTTTTGGAAATTCCATCAGTGGAGGAAATGCAAAATGCAAGGTGGCTACAGGAATGCTGGGGATCCAAAGAAGGTTCTTGTCTTTGGCTGGAAGAGACTTCATCTGAAAGGGAGGAGTCAGGGGAGTGGGAGGGATAGAGGGAAAAGAAGTAATTGGTAGAATAAGGCCTCAGAGGAGATGGGAAGAGACACAATCCAATACAAAGATTGCAGAATGTATTTGAAGAGAAAAGGGTGTGTGTCTCTGGACAGGAGGGAAGGAAAAAAGGCTGCAGGCAGCGGCAGGTCTTGCTGGCAGCTGGGCATAGCAGGAAATGGCAGAGCTTTCTCTTTGGTGTTCTTTGTTCTCTGCTCATCTTCAAGAGAGTTGCTCATCTGTTACAGAGGATGAAAACGTTGTAGGTAGAAGATGGATGGGTGAAAATAGTTTAAAATGACATTCAGGGCTCAAATGAAATTGGGAAACCTTTATATGTAGGGCCAGCAATCCCTGCTAGTGCCCGTGGGAGCAGAGCAGGCTGAGGCTGTGAATTTGACAGTTTCCAATTTGCTTACATACTCTCTGCCGCGATGGGCAAACCTGTTGCTTGGAATCTCAGGACTGTATTCTTTTGCCTTAAAATGATCTGTCAGGGACTTCTCACAGGGAGAAAATATTTGCAAATCATATAGCTAATGACAGTCTAGTATCTAGAATACATAAGAAACTCTTATAACTCAACAATAAAAAGACAACCCAATTCAAAAATGGACAAATGATTTGGATGGATATTTTGCCAAAGAATATATACAAATGGCCAATAAGCACATATAAAAATGTTCAACATCAATAATCATTCAGATCAGATCAGATCAGTTGCTCAGTCATGTCCGACTCTTTGTGACCCCATGAATCACAGCACGCCAGGCCTCCCTGTCCATCACCATCTCCCGGAGTTCACTCAAACTCACAACAATCGAGTCAGTGATGCCATCCAGCTATCTCATCCTCTGTCGTCCCCTTTTCCTCCTGCCCTCAATCCCTCCCAGCAGCAGAGTCTCTTCCAATGAGTCAACTCTTCGCATGAGGTGGCCAAAGTACTGGAGTTTCAGCTTTAGGATCATTCCTTCAAAGAACACCCAGGGCTGATCTCGGAAATGTAAATCAATACTATAGTGAGAAGCCCCTGGTCACTAGAATGGCTGTAATCAAAAAGACAGATAATAACAAGTGTTGTCAATAACAAGTGTGGATATGGAGAAATTGGTGGGGTGGTAGAATTGGGGCAGCCACCCTGGAAAACAGTTTGGCAGCTCCTCAAAAATTAAACATAAAGTTAGCATATGACCCAGCAATTCCACTCCTAGGTGCATATCCAAGAGAATTGAAAACATAACTTGACATAAAATCTTGTTCACAAATGTTCATGGCAGCATTATTCATTATAGCCAAGAAAGTGGAAACACTGTCCAAATGTCCATCTAGGGATGAATGGATGAACAAAACGTGGTATACCCGTGCAATGGAATGTTGTGTGTGTTAGTCGCTCAGTCGTGTCCAACTCTTTTGTGACCCCGTGGACTGTAGACCACCAGGCTCCTCTGTCCATGGAATTCTCCAGGCAAGAATACAGGAGTGGGTTGCCATTCCCTTCTCCAATGGAATGTTATTGAGTCATAAAAAGGAATGAAGTACAGTAGCATGGATGAACCTTGAAAGCATAATATAATAAGCCAGGTCTTATAGTGTGCAATTCCATTTATATAGAATGTCCAGAAGAGGCAACTCTATAAAGACAGAAAGTAGATTGTGTCTGTCAGGGGACAGAGGGAACAGAGAATAAGAAATGATGATTCCTGGGTACAGAGTTTCTTTTTGGAGGGATGAAAATGTCTTGGAACTAGATAGTGATGAGTTGTGCAACACTGAATTGTATACTTTAAAACTGTGGTCCCCAGCCTTTTTGACATCAGGGACTGGTTTCATGGAAGACAAGTTTTCCATGGACCGGGGCAGGTGGGGGACAGTTTCAGGATGATTCAAGTGCATTACGTTTATTGTGCACTTTATTTCTGTTCTAATGCTGCTGCTGATCTGATCTGACAGGAGGTATAGGTCTGCGGCCTGAAGGTTGGGGATCCCTGCTTTAAAAGACTGGATTTTATATCATGTGAATTACATCTCACTTTTTAAATCTGCAGGCATGTAATTGTTATTTGTTTGCTTTTTAAAGAAGGAAATGCCCTTCCCAATTATGAAAATATAGGGCAAATAGGCAACTTATTCTACCAGCAGAATGTCGCTAGACTTCTGGTTTTAGAGGGGCTTGTTAAGAGTTGCCTCCCCCTTGGTGGGCAGAGCCAGCCCACCAGGGAAGACGATCCAGCAGGTGACAGAGCAGGTCCTGACAGGGAAAGGACAGATCTTCCCTCTCCTTCCTTTGGGGGCCACCCAGAGTGATTGTGTGTGTATATTAGCAGCTCAGGTGGAGACTTGGCCACTGAAGAACTGGCCTTTTGAAAAAATTGTGTGTTAACTCATGATTTACCCAAAATAAGTAAAATACATAAGCTACTAAAAATATAGGTAAAATTTATCTTTCTTGAATTAGAGTGGATGTTTTAAACTGTTGCAGCCACACCTTGCTCCTTCCACTGTGTGATTCTTATTTTTCAGGGCAGGAAGACGACTTGTTTTGTGGGCCTCAAGCACCGGTGTATTTTTGTTTGGCATAGCGGCGGCATTCACATTTGATTATTACAGCTTCATAGTCGCACGCTTTCTTCTTGCTATCGTGAGTTGGGTTGTTGTTGGGGTTTCTGTTTGTTTGTTTTTGCCTCTTTAATTCCACTGCAGTATTTTTATATTAAACCTTAACTCTCTTAGTTGTGCTTATTTAGAATCTAGAGAGAGAGATCAAGGACTAATCTTTGTTCACTGCCCAAGTCTTTCTCTAGAATATTAGTGCCCTATGCTTAGAATGGAAGCTGTTAACGTTTCATTTGACTCTGTGCCTGACATGTGATCCACATTCCACCATTGCTAGCAGCAGGGATCTGTGAGACATCACTTCCAGTTGGCATTTTACTGGGGATTCTGGCCAGTTGTTGTTGTTGTTTAGTTGCTCAGTCGTGTTCGACTCTTGCAAATCCGTGGACTGTAGCCTGCCAGGCTCCTCTGTCCGTGAGAATCCCATGGATTCTCCAGGCAAGAATACTGGAGTGGATTGCCGTTTCCTCCTCCAGGGGAATCTTCCTGGTCTAGGGATCAAACCCTTGTCTCCTGCATTGGCAGGCATATTCTTTACCTCTGAGCCACCAGGGAGGCCCATTCTAGCCAATACTGTAAGGCAAAAGATAGAGAAGAGATAGGGAGAACAAGAGGGAGAGAGGAAGGCACAAGGGGACAGAAAGAAAAAAAAGTTATTATTTATACCCATCACAAATAATAGCTACCAGTTATTTTACTTCTGAGCAGTTATGTCAGTCTAGATGTATGCATGAACCAAACAGACAGTTAAGGCATATTGTTAAGAATGTCATTTGTATAACGTGCAGGAAGGGTGAAAACAAAGCTTCAGACCTTTTTGTTCTGGGGAACAGGGGAGGATAGTGGAAAGGGCATGTGTTTGAATCCCAGCATGGTCATATATTGGCTTCTCAGCTGTGTCACCCTCTTTGAACCTTAACTTCTGATCTGTAAACTGTAGAAAAGAATACCTATTTCACTGGGTTGTTACCAGGACTCACTTGAGATTCAGGGAAATGTCCGCAGTTCAGTACCTGGCATGGAGTAAAGCTGACTGTTGCTGGAAGTGGACCAGGGAGTTTCCACACTCAGCAAGGCTTCCGGACAGGCTCCATACTACCTCACAGCAGCAACAGTGATTCTCTTTGGAGATCACTGTTCAAGGATAACAGACTGAAGTTTTCTCTTCGGGAGGAGCTTGTGATCTTGCTGAACACAGAGCAGGGCATGCATCCTCTCTCACCGGAGCAGATGACCTAGGGTGTGGGGAGAAGCCAAGGACTTCAACTTCAGAAGAAGAGGTCACTGTGCCCCCTCCAAGGGCAAGGTGGTGTATTCTCTTCTGGAGTCTTCATCAACAGCTAGGAAGGGTCCCTAAGAAGCCACAGTAAGATGGTCAAGGATAAAAGGATGCATTAAAAACAATTTAGGAGAATCGAAGGTGTTGTATCTTTAAAAAGTGTTATATTTTGGGGAATGCAGAGAGTTTTTACCATGAGATAACAACCAGCGGTTCTGTCTCCACTAAGGACAGAATAAGAGGAAATGACTCTGTAGCTGCAGGGTGAGGTTTGATAATAGACCTGGTGGGAATGATTGTACAACAGAAGCAAAGATAGGTCTTGAGAGAGTGTGGAGTCCTCTTTTGGAATAATTAAGAGAATAACTCTAAAAAAATCTTTTTGGTCTTGCAAAATACCTTGAGTTGATTTCCAGAGCCAAGAAAATCAGACAGCTACCCATAGAATAAATACTTCTGTAAAATGTGGTATTACTTTACTGTGGCTCTTTCCTTTGGTTTTTATGGGAAATATATTTGTGATGCAATTCTGATTAGGGAAGATGCAGGCAGATTCATTTACTCAGCACATTTATTGATCTACCTACAGACTACAATACTACTGTAGGTATTGTTACTACCTACAGTAAACCTGACCAGGATGTTTCAATAACCCTATAGTGTAGCAGGAAGGCAAGATGCTGATGGACCATTGTAAAAAATCCATACAATGTTGACAGTAAGGACTAGCAGTGGCAGGAGGGGCTCCACACAGTGGGGGATGGGATGGGGAGTCTAGAGAGTCAGGGTCTTTTTAGTCTGAGGGATGGGTGAGAGAAGAACCTTATAGGCAGAGGGAGTAGCAAGTGAGAAGGCCCAGAGATGTGAAGGAACTGAAGGTCTAGATACCAGGAGAATAGAGAGGAGGTGAAATGCACGATGAGGCTGAAGGAGAGAGAGATGACTAGGCAGACCTTGTAAGATGACAAAGGGTTTGCCTGGTTTCCTAAAGGTAATGAGAATCCTTTGAAGGGGTTCAGTGAATTCAGTGATGAAGTGGTCATTCTAACTGCTGTGTCAGGGGTGGGGTCAGAGTAGATGTGAGGAGTTGAGTATTATTACTGGAGGTGACAGGTGCAAATGGGATCAAGGAGTCTTTTGGAATTATTCAGGCAGTTGTGCATAGATTGTTTGAACCCAGTGACAGAAGTAACTGGTAGAAGTGGGAGGGAACTCTGAAAGAACTGGCCTTGAAAAAAACATCTTGAGGACTGATGTTATAGCTTACCTTAATGGGGAATTAAAGGGGAAATTTGTAGTGTGTTTGAAGGTTTAAATTTACCAAACCACTGGATTCTTCAATATGGGAAGCCTCATTATCAGGCTTCATTATCTGAGTCTTGCAATTACAAGGTTGCATGGGGAAATAAAAGCTCAAAATGTGAGACTGATCATTCATACAGTCATCCTTATCAAGCACCTCTCTGCTTACTGCTACTGGGCTAATCTCTTTCCAAATCTGATGCAAAATGAAATCACAGATCTTACAAAAGATGCTAAACTACAAAGAGTCTTTGAAAGCAGTGGGAGAAAACTGCCTGAATGCTACACAGATCCCTTGACCAATTGGGACCTGGCAGAGATAGAACAATTAACTTTTGAAGAAATGAATATCCATAAAGATAATGATAAGACAAGCCTTCAAAAGAGTATGATTTGAATATCAAAGGACTAAGAGAGGGCTTTGGCGAAGTCAGTGGTGCCCCAGAATAATTTTTCAAAAATTAACTTTACAATTTAACTTATATTAATAAAAGTCAAATGTGAAATAATTTTGTAGAACTTCTAGTCCTTTCACCACCACCTCCTCCACAAAAAAATCCATTTGTTTCATTCTTTGTTTATTCCCTGAGTAGTCACATATTGTTATTATAATCTGAATTTTGTTAAATTTAATATAGGCCTGCTTTTAGAATACAGTTTTTCCTCCATTATTTTTACCGTGCTAAAATGCACATTACATTATTTATCATCATAACTATTTTTAAGTATCTACAGTTCAGTGATACTAAGTACATTCATACTGCTGTACAACCATCCCCACCATTCATCTCCAGAATTCTTTTTGTCTTGCAAATCTGAAAGTCTATATTCATTAAACAGTAGCTCCCCATACTCCTTTCCCCCCAGCCTCTAGCAACCACCACTCTACTTTCTGTCTCTGTGAATTTGACTACTCTAGATACCATGCCTGATATAAATGGAATTATACAATATTTGTCTTTCTGTGATTAGCTTATTTCACTTAGTGTAATGTCCTCAAAGTTAATTCATATTGGAGCATATGTCAGAATATTTTTTTCTTAAGGCTAAATAATACTCCATTGTGTACTATCTATTCATCTGTTGATGGATGGCTGTTGATGGGAGCTTGGATTGCTTCTGTATTTTAGCTACTGTGAATAATGCTGTTATGAACATAAGTGTAAAAAATATTTCTTTGAGATCCCACTTTAAATTCTTTTGAGTATATTTCCAAAATGGGATTGCTGGATCATAAGGCAATTATATTTTTAGTTTTTTGAGGACTCTCCATACTGTTTTCCTTCGTGGTTGTACCATTTTACATTTCCGCCAACAGAGCATAAGGGTTCTGATTTCTCCATATCCTCACCAATACTTACTTTATTTTATACTAACCATCCTAATGTCCATGAGGTGGCATATCAAATCATGATTTTGATTTGCATTTCCCTAATGATTAGTGGGCGACTAAACTGAACTGAACTGAACTGAATGATTAGCATCTTTTCGTTGCTTATTGGCCATTCCTCTATTTCCTTTGGAGGAATCCGAGCCCATTTTTGAATTTGATTGTTTGGTTAGCAGATATTTGGTCCCGTCCAAACCATCCATAAGACATTTGGTCCATGCCAAAAGGTAGTTGATATCTGGTCTTATCCAAAACCATTTAGCTTGGACAAAATATGCTTATAGGTCTTTTGGGTAGGACTAAATTTGCAGGGCCTTTTGGTGTGGACTGAATGTTTTATGAATGTTACTGACAGGACCAAATATCATGTAAGGTTTTGTTTTATTGTTGAGTTTTAGAAGTTATCTGTATATTCTGGGTATTAGTCTCTAATCAGATATATGATTTGCATATCTCTTGTTCCATAAGTTGCCTTTTCACTCTAGTGATAGTGTCTTTTGATGCATAGACGTTTTGAATTTCCCTGAAGTCCAATTTGTCTGGTTTTGTTGTTGTTGTTGTTGCATGTCAAAATGAAATTTTAATCAAATCTTTTTTCTTATCACTAATTGCTATAAATGGTTTGTTTCCATTTAGAACTTAGGATTTAATAAAAAAAGACTCTTCTCTATATAGATAAATTAATACACATGTTTGCAAGGACCTGAGATGTGAATTCACACTGTAAAGGAAATGAAGCGAAAGGCAGTGTCTAACATTTATATCATGCAAAACCACTCAAGCTTTGCCTTTTGGGGTAGACAGGGTGTGGAAAGATGAGAGGACATATTTAAAGAAGAAGGATGGATTGGATTAAATTCCATTGTAGGAATGTGATATGGGTTTCAGAAAATAAAGCTTTCTTTTCTTTCTGGTGTGATTTGCAGAGGGTCAAGCTCCTCAGTAGTTATGTGTGTGACCTTAAACCTGGCCCACCCTCCCTGCTTTGTTTTGCAGTCTGGAAGTGGCTATCTCGTGGTGGTGTTTGTCTATGTGACAGAATTTGTCGGCATGAAGTCTCGGACGTGGGCGTCCATCCACTTGCATTCCTTTTTTGCTTTTGGAACCATGGTGGTGGCTTTGACGGGCTACTTCGTCAGGACCTGGTGGATCTACCAGATAGTCCTCTCCTCCGTGACTGTCCCCTTTGTCCTGTGCTGTTGGATGCTCCCAGAGACACCTTTTTGGCTTATCTCAGGGGGAAAATATGAAGAAGCACAAAAAGTAATTGATTCGATGGCCAAGTGGAATAGGACGAGATCCTGTAAACTGTCAGAACTTTTATCATTGGATCACGATGGTTCTGCTGGTAATAAGCCCCCTCAAGTTGAGAAGCACACCCTGTCAGAACTGTTCTATGACTGGAGTATTGGAACAAGGACACTTATTCTTTGGCTGATTTGGTTCACGGGGTGTTTGGGGTTCTACACCTTCTCCTTGAATTCTGTTCATTTGGGAGGCAGTGAATATTTAAATCTCTTCCTTATGGGTAAGTGGTTAAACTATATTAAGTGTAGCTGTGAAGTGGAATTTCTACCAAATCTTGAGAGTGTTTCTATTGTCTTTATTTCTACCAGGAACAACACTGCCGGCTATGTCATTGTGGTCTTTTTAGTATTGTGTGTGTGTGTGTGTGTGTGTGTAGCTCAGTCATGTCTGACTCTTTGCAATCCCATGGACTGTAGCCCTCCAGATACCTCTGTCCAGAATTTTCCAGGCAAGAATACTGGAGTGGGTAACCATTCCTTCTCCAAGAGATCTTCCTGACCCAGGAATTAAACCTGGGAATCCTGCATTGCAGACAAATTCTTTACCATCTGAGGTACCAGGGAAGCCCCTTTTAGTGTTACACAGGTATATATTTTCTTTAAAAAAAATGCAAAATCGAAGACTTGAGTCCCTCCTTCCTTTCCTGCCTCTTCTCCTTGCTTGCTTCCTCCCTTTAAGCCCATTGCCATCCCAGAACTGTAGTTCAGAGATACCGTCTATAACCTTTGGCCTGTACTTTCAGATTTCTTTTTATGCATCTCCATACATTTGTACAGGTAAATATTTTATATTTTAACATAAATAAGATTATGCACTACATATTGTTCTTTGCAAGTTGCATTCCTTTTAAAATTTAACATGTCTTGGAGATCTTCTGGCATCTTTCTACCTTCTAATTTAGGAATTTTAGTCAGTAAAATAACCTAAACACATGCAACTGTAGTTTATGATGTCATGCTTCTTTTAATTCAGTGGCAGGTTAAAATAGCTCTGAAGCTGTGATAGCCTGAGGTGTGACTCCTAACAAATTCACACCAGACATGAGAGAATGATCAGAAATGCATTTGTGCAGCTGGTTATTTCTGTGTAGGCTACTTGCATTTGATATTATCCCTAGAAAAGTTTGCTTTAAAATTGTTATACATAAATATCATCCTTTCTCATTAAAGTGCTCTGATGTTTTTGTTGATTATAGCACAAAGGAATTATAAGTCATTGTAAGAAAAAAAGAACTACTTTTATTTTAGGGGGGTACAGACCAACAAGTTTATAAAAAGAGCCCATCTTGACTTCAAATGCATTTTATGAACAAGTGAACGCATTCTACGTGTCAGTTTGGAAAACAGGGATCGAACCCGGGTCTCCCGCATTGTATTGTCGGCAGACGCTTTACCATCTGAGCCACCAGGGAAGCCCAGTATTTCCTGAACAGAGCCGCAGATGGTAGCAGAATCAAGTGGGGTGGGGTGTGACATCGGGAAGATCAGGAATGCTGGGTTTTAGATCTTTATGATATAGTCTGTTAAATTTGATGGAGATGTATCACTTCTCAAGGAAACAGGCAATCTCATAAATATAAAAATGTTTGCAAGACAAATAGCATTGTTTTATAGCCACTGGGCTTCCCCCATGGCTCAGTAGTAAAAAACCTGCCGACAATGCAGGAGATGGGGGTTTCATCCCTGGGTCAGGAAGATCCCCTGGAGGAGAGTATGGCAACCCACTCCGGTATTCTTGCCTGGAGAATCCCATGGACAGAGGAGCCTGGTGGGCTAGTCTGTGGGGTTGCAAAGTGTCAGACAGGACTGAAACAACTGAGCATGCACATAGTCTCTACTGCCTTTGCTTTTATCATGTCATGCCAGTAGCCCTCTGCTTGTCAAGCGCTTCTAGTCAGTACTTTTGTGCTGTGCAAATTTTGAACAAGTTTTCAGCTCCTGAGATGGCCTGAGATTGGTGGGGATTTCAGTTCAGGTTTTGTGCGACTTGTAGGTGATGAATGCTACAGTAGCCTCAGGACACGCCTTTGGGGTTATATGGAGATAGGATCAGAATGGGGTCTGAGTGATTAGAGAGATTATACATTATAAAAATGAAGAAAATAATGGCACATTGTCCTAATCCCAGAAGGGTTCATTGGTTGCACCATTTCTAGCCCAGACATAGTCAAGTCAAAAATACAGATGCGGTATCTCTACAACTCAAGAAGAATCAAGGTGAAGTATACTTGAAAAGGCCTCTTCAGCTTTCCCAGTAGCTGTGCAGCTTTGCTAGGCTCCAGGTATTCAGCTGGTGGCCTTGCACACAGTGCTGGAGAGAGGAGAGCCCTGAGTCAGATGTGGAGGGAATCAGACATGAGGGAGGGAGGTGGCAGGAAGGCTTGGCTCCCAAAGACCAGTCCCTGAGCTGTTACTTACTCATTTGGCTCAAGTCATTTAGTGTTGGGAATGATTAGAGGTGGGAGGAGAAGGGGACGACAGAGGATGAGATGGTTGGATGGCATCACCGACTCGATGGACATGAGTTTGAGTAAGCTCCGGCAGTTGGTGATGGACAGGGAAGCCTGGCATGCTGCAGTCCATGGGGTCTCAAAGAGTTGGACAAAACTGAGCGACTGAACTAAACTGACTGATTTAGTGTTAGTTGGAAAGCGGAGGTGATAATCCAGGCCTATTCCCAGGAGGTTCTTTTGAGAATCATTGTTTTATTTGATCTTGAAAAGTCCTTAAAAAAAAAGAAAAAGAGTAGAGTAATAGATGAACCTACTGTTTTGGTCCAGAGGCACCAGACCTTACAGCAGGGTCTGTGAAGGGGAGGCGTTTTCTCTGGACTTGTTTATTTTTCATGTTAATGAAGAGAAGGTCAAGGCTATGGTTTTTCCAGTGGTCATGTATGGATGTGAGCATTGGACTGTGAAGAAAGCTGAGCCCCAAAGAATTGATGCTTTTGAACTGTGGTGTTGGAGAAGACTCTTGAGAGTCCCTTGGACTGCAAGGAGACCCAACTAGTCCATCTTAAAGGAGATCAGTCCTGGGTGTTCTTTAGGAGGACTGATGCTGAAGCTGAAACTCCAGTATTTTGGCCACTTCATGCAAAGAGTTGACTCATTGGAAAAGACCCTGATGCTGGGAGGGATTGGGGATAGGAGGAGAAGGGGATGACAGAGGATGAAATGGCTGGATGGCATCACTGACTCGATGGACGTGAGTCTGAGTGAACTCCGGGGAGTTGGTGATGAACAGGGAGGCCTGGTGTGCTGCGATTCATGGGGTCGCAAAGAGTCGGACACGACTGAGTGACTGAACTGAACTGAACTGGATTGAAGAGAAGGGAGACTCATCTCTCCAGAAGGGCTCAAAATGTTATTTTTTGTCTTTGCCCAGCCTTTTTTTGTTGTTTCTGAGCAGCTGCAGCAGAGTTTAATTTCTAATGTACTGCTAAGAATGTTAACTCAGGAAATATGTATCCACCTGCAGTGATATGTTCCCAAAGCCACAGAAGACATGTAGACCCAGACCTGCCAATCCAGGTGCTAATAGCATTCTGTAGTTAAACAGGCAAAAGCACACCAGCCCTCAAAGGCAGTGGTGGGTAGCGACTTGACGTTAGGCAAGCTGCAGAGGGTCGAAAGTAGAGACCTTTCAGTTACGTGGACAATCTAGGCTAATAAGAAGTGACAGTTTCTCAGAGGCTACTGGGTTTGCTCAGTTTTGCTGAGAAATCTTGCTTGCTTCCTGTTGTGTTCTGAGTGATAGATGTAAAGCTTTTTGGTTCTGGATCTAAGATTCAAAGTTCGGTTCTTCAACAGAAGGGCTTTTAAGTCAGTTCCGGACTTCGTTTTTTGGTGAGGGGGAGTAAAAGGAGATCCAAGACAAGGTCCTTACTCAGTGGCGGATTCATATTAGCTTAACTTTTAGGTTTAAAATCCATAAAACAGTTATCATTACTTTATGTACCTAGCTGCACTGAATTTTCTACCTTAATTTCTAAGTTCAAAGTTACTGATACAAACATTTCCCCATAGTTCTGTCAAGCAGAAGAAGCCAAAGATCAGAAAAGCTCAGATCAGATCAGTCGCTCAGTCGTGTCCGACTCTTTGCGACCCCATGAATCGCAGCACACCAGGCCTCCCTGTCCATCACCAACTCCTGGAGTTCATTCAGACTCACGTCCATCGAGTCAGTGATGCCATCCAGCCATCTCATCCTCTGTCGTCCCCTTCTCCTCTTGCCCCCAATCCCTCCCAGCATCAGTCTTTTCCAATGAGTCAACTCTTCGCATGGGGTGGCCAAAGTACTGGAGTTTCAGCTTTAGCATCATTCGTTCCAAAGAAATCCCAGGGCTGATCTCCTTCAGAATGGACTGGTTGGATCTCCTTGCCGTCCAAGGAACTCTCAAGAGTCTTCTCCAACACCACAGTTCAAAAGCATCAATTCTTCGGTGCTTAGCCTTCTTCACAGTCCAACTCTCACATCCATACATGACCACAGGAAAAACCACAGCCTTGACTAGACGAATCTTTGTTGGCAAAGTAATGTCCCTGCTTTTGAATATGCTATCTAGGTTGGTCATAACTTTCCTTCCAAGGAGTAAGCATCTTTTAATTTCATGGGTGCAGTCACCATCTGTAGTGATTTTGGAGCCCAGATGGGGAAACAGAAAAGCTCAGTGTTGTCTATTACTTTACATATTTGTTCATTCCACTGCCCTGCCCTCCAGGCACTGTCTGTGTCCTGGGAACTTCCAGCCTCATTGGGAATAGGATTCTGAGGAGAGATGATAAGTGCTAAGCAGATTATGTGAGCATTAGTGCACATCACAGTAAACATTCTCCCCACTCCAGGGAGTTTAAAAGTTATGGGCTTCGCTGCCTCTTAGGCTGTTGTTAGATAGTTCTTAGAAGTCCGTGAGATCAGAGAGAGGGCTGACCATTCCATTGGGTTAGAAGGCAGGGTCCCCCTGTTCAATTGGATGCTCTGGCTTATAGAGATGCGTCATTTTGCTCCATGACAGGTGTAGTGGAAATTCCTGCCTATGTCTTTTTGTGCTTGGGGATGGACCGTGTCGGCAGAAGAAACATTCTGATTTTCTCCCTTCTGTCAAGCGCAGTGACCAATGGTGTGATTATGGTGATCCCCAAGGTGAGTTCTTTTATGTTTTATTTAGGGAATGGTTAGTTATACTGTGACAGTTTGATGGGGACATTTTCAGCTTATGAATACGAAGACGAAATAAGACATAGGGATAGATTATATACATAATATTTTAAATGTTTTCTTTAAAAAAGCCATTCCTTCTCTGTTATAATAAATAGTAGAAAATTTAAGGGAAAAAGAAATGTGGGAGGTGGGGGCGAAGCCCAAAATCCCACTTCTCAGAGATGGTCAGTGTTGTACTGTGTAAACGTGATAATCTTGAGTGAGGAGAGTAGATTGCCCTTTCCAGTGAGTATCATCATCTTAAACTTGTATTCATTCATGAAAGTTCTATCAGCATCTAGTATGTGCCAGGTTCTTTTCTAGGTACTGAAGATGTGCAGTAAGTCAAGTTTCTCTGAGTAAAATGAAGAGAAACAAAATTGAATGAGGGATGGAGAGTGACTGTGTTTGCAGGGGGAATGCACATGTGTACTGTTATTTTATCTAAGGTGGTTGAGGATGGTGTGCCTCTCAGAGAATGTGACATTTGATCAGAAATCTGAAGGAGCAAGGGAGTCATGGGGACAGATGAAAGATACTATGAGTCTTATGTTCAGAGTTGTTCCAGTTTAAACAGTCTTGTTTTTCACAAGACTGTTGGTCTTGTGAAACCAACCAAGGTGGTAGGTTAGTAGTTTCCAGTTTCTATTGTGCATGTATTTCCCAAGGATCTTGTTTCTAAGAATGCAATTTCTTAGTGAGAAACAGTGCCATAAACTACTGAAATGACTTCCTCATTCCTATATTTTGGCAAACTCTTTGGCCTAGACTACCTCTTGCACCCAGAAGAACTCTTCCTTTTTTTCACCCCAAATGTTACTAGAACCTGTATTTTCATTCTCAATGTAGAGAATATGGTCACTATAACAATACTTTAAAATTACTTATATTATATATATATAATTATAGTGATTATATAATTATAAAGCAATAGTATCTCAACATTTAGATCAAGGCATTTTAAGTTTTGTATTTTGTTTGAAATCTAATTTAAGCTAACCAGTGACTTCCTTTTATGCTTCACTTAATTATCAGAGAATAATTGGTGAATCAAATGTGTTATGGATTGAAATTTCCAGGTGATTGATACATGCAACTGATTCACATTAGTTAAAATTACTTAAGACTTGGAGGTCTCTGCCACTTTGAGGGAGCTTCATCCATACCTTTTTTGCATGTGTTTTTAAGTAGCTTGCAGTTATATTAGTTGCTGCTACTGCTGCTAAGTCGCTTCAGTCGTGTCTGACTCTGTGCGACCCCATAGATGGCAGCCCACCAGGCTCCACCATCCGTGGGATTCTCCAGGCAAGAACACTGAAGTGGGTTGCCATTTCCTTCTCCAGTGCAGGAAAGTGAAAAGTGAAAGTGAAGTCGCTCAGTCGTGTCTGACTCTTAGCAACCCCATGGACTGCAGCCTACCAGGCTCCTCCATCCATGGGATTTTCCAGGCAAGAGTGCTGGAGTAGGGTGCCATTGCCTTGAGTCGATGGCAACTGTCTTTGAACCAGTGAGGATTTAGGGAACCCTAGAACCTTTCACCTCTATGGTGGTTAAGCCCCAGCAGTAATGTGGAAGACCAGAAAGTAGCTGATGGCATTTCTAGAAATAGAGCACTAACCCTTAATCACAAAAATTTCCCCTCTAATAAAACTTCTCTCCAAATGGTAATGTCAACACAATACAATTTTTCTGAGTTCCATTAATTCACTCAACAAACATTGAATGCAAAGTAATGAAGGTGATAGGTGACACTGGCTGCTTCATACAGGCACCCCCAAATCTCAGTGACTTCATATCATAGACGTTTATTTCTTGCTCACAGAAAGTTTGATGTGGCTCCTCGCTGGTGGGTGTAGGGGTGGTGAAGGGGGTGTTTGGCTCCCTGGAGTCACTCAGGGACACAAGTTGACAGAGGTGCTGCCGCCCCTAATGCATGAACTCCACGGTTACCTGTGTCTCAACACCCAGCTGGCAGACAGGGGAGGAGAGAAAAGATGGACTGTGAGACGTCTCTGAGAACTACTTCAGGAAGTGGAATACGTCAAGGATGACAGCAGAAACTGTCTGGGAGGGTCTTATTCCACAGTGTCTTTTCCCAAATGGCTTTTCTTAGTTGGTAATTTGAAATCTCCTAGGCAGAGGAGGCACAGTAAAACTTTTCTCTAAATCTTATAAAGAGGGAAAGCTTTTGCAGATCATGAGCAGAATTTACAAAATAGATTCAAACAAAAATGAAACTTACTATTCTGAAAGACACTGGAGGATTAGAAAGTTTTAAGTAATAATTTTGAGGATTTTCTCTTTTTCTTTTAAAAATATTACTTGATGACAAAATGATGGTCTATTTTGCCAATATATACATTTTCAGGATTACCATGTTTGGCTAGTGGTGGCAACTATGGCTGGAAAATTTTTCATAGGGGCAGCATTTGGCCTTATATACCTTTATACAGCGGAGCTGTACCCAACCATTGTAAGGTAAGAGTTACTTATTTTTGTGTTGTTTTCTTATTATCTTTCACTTATGTGTCATATCCTTACATTTAGTCTCTGAGTATAAATGCCTTCTTTTTGTAGAAGTATGGGAACTCCGAGATGTGAGAAGATTACATGATGATGCTAATTCTGAATCAGAGGCTTTGTCTATACGTCATTAACAAGGATAATAGAGAATTTGTTTTGAAATAATGCTGTATTGTCCTAAAACCATTTAAAATCTCAAACAGTTAAAATCTCTCACCAACCCAGGGCTAATGTTCTAAGGACGTGTCTCTTGATATCCTGATGTCAGTTGTGTCGGCTGCCGTAACAAAACACCACAGATTGAGGGCTTCAAACAATAGGAGTGTGTTTTCTCATGGTTGTGAAGATTAGAAGTCTGAGATAAGGAGTCTGGCATGTTTGGTTTCTCCTGGGGCCTCTCTCCTAGGCTTAATAAGAGATACTTACTCATGTTGAAGGGCTTCCCTGGTGGCTCAGACGGTAAAGAATCTGCCTGCAATGCGGGAGACCTAGGTTTGGTTCCTAGGCTGGAAAGATCCCCTGGAGGAGGGCCTGGCAACTCACTCCAGTATTCTTGCCTGAAGAATCCCCATGGACAGAGGTGCCTGGTGGGCTACAGTCCACAGGGTTGCAAAGAATCAGATATGACTGAGTGAGTAAGCACAGCACACTCATGTTGGAAGCACATTCTTTGCTTCCTACTAGAGATTCTATATGCTATGCTATACTTAGTCACTTCAGTCGTGTCCGACTCTGTGTGACCCCATAGACAGCAGCCTACCAGGCTCCTCCGTCCATGGGATTTTCCAGGCAAGAGTACTGGAGTGGGGTGTCATTGACTTCTCTGAGAGATTCTATAAGGTTTCTAAAAATAAGTTTTAAAGGAAAGTATATTAAGATATTGCTCGACTTTAAAAAATTGAAATAGAATGATCCATAGATATAAATCTTTTAGTTTCCCAAATCCCCACTTCCTATTCTAAATAAACTTTAGCTGTAGGAGACTGATATTATCCTCAATGTTAGAGTGAATGAGTATCATAAGAGCTTCATCTGCATAGCTGATAAAGACTGGTTTACCTTTCTTTTGTCTTGAATTATCTACGTGTTTGTAGACACTGATATTTCACAGAATGTGAATATAAATCATGAACATGTGTGCTCAGTCACTCAGTCGTGTCTGACTCTTTGTGACCTCATGGACTGTAGCCTGCCAGGCTCCTCTGTGCATGGGATTTCCCAGGCAAGGATACTGGAGTAGGTTGCCATTTCCACTCCAGGGGAAATCATGAACAATTCTTGAAAAATTAAAGTTAATTTCCAAGTATATTAAGCTAACCTAAGTTTTAGTATTTATTCTCTGTGGGGAGGGTGGACAGGGATCTGGGCAGTTGTTCTCTCACTGTGTGTATCACATGTCCCTTGTCTTCTGTTCCTGCTGCTGCCTTAATTCTCTCTGTGTTTCCAGGTCGCTGGCCGTGGGGAGTGGCAGCACGGTGGGCCGTGTGGGAAGCATCGTGGCCCCGTTGTGCCTTTATCTCTCCAGCGTTTGGATCTTCATGCCACAGGTGTTCATCAATTTATAGAACTTGACTGAGATAGCAGTGAGGCACAGCAGCCGACTGCCTTCTATATTTTGATTTATTAGGCTCCAACTTATAATTTGGTTTGGGGATTTCTAGCATCCTTGTTCGCAGAAGGTGATGGCACCCCACTCCAGCACTCTTGCCTGGAAAATCCCATGGACAGAGGAGCCTGGTGGGCTGCAGTCCATGGGGTTGCTAAGAGTCGGACACGACTGAGCTACTTCATTTTCACTTTTCACTTTCATGCATTGGAGAAGGAAATGACAACCCACTCCAGTGTTCTTGCCTGGAAAATCCCAGGGACAGGGGAGCCTGGTGGGCTGCCATCTATGGGGTCGCACAGAGTTGGACACGACTGAAGCGACTTAGCAGCAGCAGCAGCAGCATCCTTGTTAACAGCTCATCAGTTGTTAAGTAGGGTGGTGGTTGCTGTTTCTCTTGTTTGTTGATTGCCTTCCCCCCTCTCCCCACTGTCAGCTGTTAATTGCAACTTGGTCAGCTCAAGTAGGGCCTCTCCTCAGCACATCACGAAGCCAGGAGCTCTGGTCTCTGGTCTCTGAGCCTGTGCTCCTCCATTGGGATTCACCGGCTGCCTCCCACCCCCAGCCTTTGTGATGTCTGATCAAGGCCAGTTCTGGAGGCTGCTGCTCCTGGAAGAATCTGGTGGTGTCTGGTGGAAAGGTGTAGGGGTGTGTGGTTTGCAGCTTCTCTGAAACTTGAGGGGCTCTTCCTGGGCGGGCCTGCCTGTGTTGGCAGTGTGAGCTGTTTACCTGCTTTTGAAGCCTGAGGGCACTTCTGCTCAGTTTGCGAAATTCCCTCCTGGCCCAGCGGTGAGTTTGGGAAGGCATACAGAGCACTGTTAAACAACTGGGGTAGGAGGAAGATGGGTGATGGGAGGTGGGAGGCAGGGAGGTGGGGATGGTGGGAGTGGCTGGAGGTGCTACAGTGACTCACGGGGGAACCCCGGGGGTGCTGGTCCTCTCCCTCCTCCTCCAGGCTCCCTTTCTGGAACTTCCTGCTTGGAGCTCTCTCTAGGCTGTCTCTCTTTCGTCTCTCTGTCGTCTCTTTCTTTTTCTGATTGCCTCACTCTCCAAGAGCCATCCCGGCTGTCTTTCTCAATCGCTGTGTGGATAACTACTCCTGAGTGCTGACTTGGCTTCCAAGCTGCAGACTCACTAGCCCTGTGGATATCCTCCCTGGGCATCTTATAACTTCACCATTTCCCAAACCCAGCTGGCTTATGTTCCCTCCTCCTCCTCCTGTCTCCACCGTGGGGAGGGAGTCCTTGGCTTCTTACATGACACTGGAGAGCCAGCTTTTATCCCTACCCCAAACCCCCATTCCTCTCAATCAACGACACCAAATCCTCCTCTCAAAACCTCCCTATTCACCTGCTTCCAGTCCAGCTCCTCATCACTGCCTGCCTCCCAGGTTCCCTCCCCTCACTCTACCCCCACCCGCCCACCCCAAACCCACCCCATCAGGGTAGTTTGCTGAACCCACAGCTCCAGTCCAGCCGCCCCTCACCTTCAGAACAAACCCCAGCTCTGCCTGATCCTCAAGTCCTTTCCAGATTGACCCCTCCCCATCTTACCTATTTTGTTTCTTCACACACTTCCTCTGCCTCTCCACACCCACCCTGCTCTCGCTGATAACCTGCCCCACCTCCTCTGCTGGAACATCCTCTCTGCAAAGAATGCTTCTTGCCCACCTCCCCCAAGCTTTCATGTACTTTTTTTTTTCCTTAAGAGAAAGAGATCCCTTTTCCACAGACTTTCTGTAACCATACAAGTTAAAACCAGGAAAACTTGATGGGGATAATTGACTAAACCAGGACCCCCTCCTGTGGAGGAGGGAGGGACAGGCTTCTGGGGTACAAGCAGTGTTTTCTTGTGGGTGATCAAGACCATGATATGTTTGCTTTATAATTATTTCTTTTCTTTTCAAACTTTAAACTTTTGTATTAGGGTATAGCCTATTAACAATGTTGTAGTTTCAGGTGAACAGTGAAGGGACTCCACGTACATATACGTGTATCCATTCTCCCCCAAAACGCCCTCCCATCCAGGCTGCCTCATAACATTGAGCAGAGTTCCATGTGCCATACGATAGGTCCTTGCTGGTTATCCATTTTAAATAGAGCAATGTGTACTATAATTATTTCTTAAACTGTACATTTGTTTTATACATTTAAAACTTAATATTTTATGGTAGATAGGTAGATAGATATAGACCTTTTTTTGTTTTTTTCCTTTTTAAGAGGTAAATCCAAGAACCATTAGGACCCAGGCTGCCTCAGAAGCTGGCACTGCATCTGGGTCAGAACCGTGAAGGGCTCTCAGAACTGGAAGATTCATTATGGCCGTGATTTCTCTCCAGTACTGCCAAGAGGTCCCTTTCACAGCATCTTCCCAGGTTTAGCGGAGAGCAGTTCTCCTGGATGATGGTGTCCTAGAGCTTTAAGTGGCTGTGACTTACACAGCTGGGGAGCTGAGACCAAAACTGGACCTAGTTGCCTCGTTTCCAGTTTGTCCTCCTGCTCTGACTCTGCCGGATGACTAGTGGGGACCGAATGCTCTAGGGGTGTAGATGAGGCAGCCCCCATGTATTGATAGCTTTTAAGACATGGAGCAAACCCCACTTCTTCAAGAAGGCTACCCAGACCCAGTGACCCAATCTCCCTCTTTCCCAGGTCTGCACAGCATTTTGTGTGTACCCTTTCCACAGCCTGCTGTGGCAGTTTGGCTGTAACATTGGGACATGTCTTGTCTCCCACTTAAACTGTTGAACTCTTGCAGAACAGGGCATTTTGTATCATCACAATTGGGTCCAGTAAAGCATTTCTCTTACTTTGTTTGCCATTCATGTTATAATTTATAATATTTAACACTTTAAATGAGATACACTGGCTTTTATAATTTAGATTTGCCCTAAGCAACAATAACAGTGAAATCATGGGTGTTATACTAGTTACATGGAGAAGGAAATGGCAACTCACTCTAGTATTCTTGCCTGGGAAATCCCATGGGCAGGGGAGTCTGGTGGGCTACAGTCTATGGGGTCGCAAAGAGTCAGATACTACTGAGTCACTAACACACATGCATACTAGTTATATGTCTTACATACTAGCAAAATCCTACAATAAATTGTTTGAGATGACCTAAAAAAAAAAAAAAATCACTGTGCACCCACAGGTGGTATGCATCTACTTTTTGGGAATCATTGGTTCAACGTGTTTCTCTCTTATGTCTCAGTAACAGGCACCCAGTCAAGTGTGCTTAATTGGGGGAGTTAGGTCTGGCCTACACAAGAAAAGGTTTTTGAGAGCTCACTACTCTTTTTTAGGGCATGGACTTTTACAGAAGCATCTCCTTTGTGCTAGCACTTTCAGTTCAGTTCAGTCGCTGAGTCGTGTCCGACTCTTTGTGACCCAGTGAACCACAGCACGCCAGGCTTCCCTGTCCATCATCAATTCCTGGGATTCACCCAAACTCATGTCCATTGAGTCAGTGATGCCATCCAACCATCTCATCCTCTGTTGTCCCCTTCTCCTCCTGTCCTCAATTTTTCCAAGCATCAGGGTCTTTTCAAATGAGTCAGCTCTTCACATCAGGTGGCCAAAGTATTGGAGTTTCAGCTTCAGCATCAGTCCTTCCAATGAACACCCAGGACTGATCTCCTTTAGGATGGAGTGGTTGGATCTCCTTGCAGTCCAAGGGACTCTCAAGATTCTTCTCCAACACCACAGTTCAAAAGCATCAATTCTTTATAGTCCAACTCTCACATCCATACAAGACCACTGGAAAAACCATAGCCTTAACTAGATGGACCTTTGTTGACAAGGTAATGTCTCTGCCTTTTACTATGCTGTCTAGGTTGGTCATAACTCTCCTTCCAAGGAGTAAGCGTCTTTTAATTTCGTGGCTGCAATCACCATCTGCAGTGATTTTGGAGCCCCCAAAATAAAGTCAGCCACTGTTTCCACTGTTTCCCCATCTATTGCCATAAAGTGATGGGACCAGATGCCATGATCTTCATTTTCTGAATGTTGAGCTTTAAGCCAACTTTTTCACTCTCCTCTTTCACTTTCATCAAGAGGCTCTTTAGTTCTTCTTTACTTTCTGCCATAAGGGTGGTGTCATCTGCATATTTGAGGTTATTGATATTTCTCCTAGTAATCTTGATTCCAGCTTATACTTCATCCAGGCAAGCGTTTCTCATGACGTACTCTGCATAGAAGTTAAATAACTGGAGCACTGGGATGAACTGGAGGGATGGTGTGGGAAGGGGGGAGGGAGGAGGGTTCAGGATGGGGAACACGTGTATTCTGTGGCGGATCCATCTCGATGTATAGTAAAAGTAATACAATATTGTAAAGTTAAGAAAAATTAAAAAAATAATAATAATAATAATAAAAAAAAAAGAAGTTAAATAAGCAGGGTGACAATATACAGCCTTGACGTACTCTTTTTCCTATTTGGAACCAGTCTGTTGTTCCATGTCCATTTCTAACTGTTGCTTCCTGACCTGCGTACAGGTTTCTCAAGAGGCAGGTCAGGTGGTCTGCTACTCCCATCTCTTTCAGAATTTTCCACAGTTTATTGTGATCCATGCAGTCAAGGCTTTGGCATAGTCAATAAAGCAGAAATAGATGTTTTTCCAGAATGCTCTTGCTTTTTCCACAATCCAGCGGATGTTAGCAATTTGATCTCTGGTTCTATTGCCTTTTCTAAAACCAGCTTGAACGTATGGAAGATCATGGTTCATGTATTGCTGAAGCCTGGCTTGGAGAATTTTGAGCATTGGTTTACTGTCATGTGCTGCTGCTGAGTCGCCTCAGTCGTGTCCGACTCTGTGCGACCCCATAGACGGAAGCTCACCAGGCTCCCCGTCCCTGGGATTCTCCAGGCAAGAACACCCGAGTGGGTTGCCATTTCCTTCTCCAATGAATGAAAGTGAAAAGTGAAAGTGAAGTCGCTCAGTCTTGTCCGACTCCTAGCGACCCCATGGACTAGAGCCTACCAGGATCCTCCGTCCATGGGATTTTCCAGGCAAAAGTACTGGGGTGGGTGCCATTGCCTTCCCCGTACTAGCATGTGAGATGAGTGCAATTTTGCGGAAGTTTGAGCATTCTTTGGCTTTGCCTTTCTTTGGGATTGGAATGAAAACCAACCTTTTCCAGTCCTGTGGCCACTGCTGAGTTTTCCAAATTTGCTGACATATTGAGTGCAGCACTTTCACAGCATCATCTTTTAGGATTTGAAATAGCTCAACTGGAATTCCATCGCCTCCACTAGCTTTGTTCGTAGTGATGCTTTCTAAGGCCCACTTGACTTCACATTCCAGGATGTCTGGCTCTAGGTGAGTGATTACACCATCGTGATTATCTGGGTCATGAAGATCTTTTTTGTAGAGTTCTTCTATGTATTCTTACCACCTCTTCTTTATATCTTCTGCTTCTGTTAGGTCCATACCATTTCCGTCCTTTATCGAGCCCATCTTTGCATGAAATGTTACCTTAGTATCTCTAATTTTCTTAAAGAGATCTCTAGTCTTTCCCATTCTGTTGTTTTCCTGTTTCTTTTCATTGATCGCTGAGGAAGGCTTTCTCATCTTCCCTTGCAATTCTTTGGAACTCTGCATTCAGATGCTTATATCTTTCCTTTTCTCCTTTGCTTTTTGCTTCTCTTCTTTATGTTCCTCATTAACAGAAGATGAAAGTGGAAAAGATGTTTTTAAAAAATAAGCCTAGAAACATGAAAAAAAATAAAAAATAAGCCAAGACACATAGAAGAAGATAGATAAATCTATAAAAGCAAACTGCTATAAAGTCACTAAAACCAAATAAAGATTTTTTTTTAAGGATATCCATAAAGATCCATTACGGACTATAAAGTTAAAAGGGATTGTAAAATTTATTTAACAGCTACTCTAATAGTGCTTGTTATATGACAAGCTGTATTTCACTTGCTTTACGAAAAGCAGTCTTCATAGAATGTTGTTTTTGTTCAATTGCTCAGTCGTGTCCGACTCTTTGGGACCTCATGGACTGCAGTACACCAGGGTTCCCTGTCCTTCACTACCTCCCGGAGTTTGTTCAAACTCATGTCCACTGAGTCAGTGATACCATCCAACTATCTTTTCCCCTCTAGCCTACTTCTTCTCCTGCCCTCAAGCTTTCCCAGCATCAGGGTCTTTTCCAGTCATAGAATGTAGGTGCTGTTTTTGCTATCACTATTAAATGACACGTTCTGTGCTGTGCTTAGTTGCTTAGTCACGTCTGACTCTTTGTGACACCACCCACTATAGCCCGCCAGGTGCCTCTGTCCGTGGGGATTCTCCAGGCAAGAATACTGAAGTGGGTTGCCATACCGTCCTCCAGAGGATCTTCCCAACCCAGGGATCAAACCCATGTCTCTTACATTGCAGGTGGATTCTTTACCCTCTGAGCTACCAGGGAAGCCCTTAAATGACATATTTGTGTTCAAATCTGAATGCTATGCCTTTTTCGTAGGTTAAACAAACAGTCCTAAAGGCAATGCAGAGAAGCAAGTTCTTCCACCTTGACCCTCATCCCCCCTCCCCCAGGACCACCTCTGTCACCACGGTCTTGTGTGTATTTGCAAAAATATTATGTCAGTGTGCTTCCTTTGGATGTAGCAGATGTTGCTTGTTATTTTTAATGAGTAAAAAAATAAATTATTAAATTTTTCATTAAGCTTATTTATGGATGTCAAACTGCCCAGGGACAGCCAGTATTTTCCTTTCAAGGAATAGACATAATCATCTAGAAGATAAGTTTATATTTTATCCTTCCAAAAGAAGCACATGAGCATCATTCCTTCTGTTGCTTTTATTTTCAACCATTATTTTTTAGTAATCTAAGGAAAAGAGTGGACATCTAATTCACATAATCTTTGTATTCGTGAACTCATTTGGCAAAGGTAGAGTGTTGACTTTGAATTAGGTGATAAGGAGCAGGGAAGAAAGAGACAGCATTTGTCCTGAAAGATGTCCAGACTGGTGTGAAAGGCAGAGGTCCCAGAGAAGAGGGCTGGGGTAGAGAATGTTGAGGTTATGGGGTTGCAGGAGAGGGCTACCAACCCAGCTAGGGCCAGAGGAGAAGTTTCCTGCAGGAGTGGCCTTTCGTCTGTGTCTGGAGGGGCTGGTGAGAGTCAGCCAAGTGGAAGAGGAGATAAGGGAATTCCATGCAGAGGCAACAGAAAGGCAAAAACTTAGAGGGGAAAAGAAACATAGCCAGTTTGGGTCTGGGTGCAAGCATTGCTGCTAACACCCAGGGTGGTGTGTGTGTCAGGAGGTAAGGGTGAAGGGATGCAGGGATCTCAAAGGAGGTCAGAATATTGGACTAAAGGCAGATTGGAGTGGACAGGATGGAAAAGTGTTACCCCCTGGACCCGTGACAAGTTGGGTATGGTGGAGGGGGGCAGCAGGAGGGGTGGAAGGTTGTTCTCAGGGCTGTAGGGGACTCTAGGAGGAGCAACAAGGCTGAGGAGGGGAGGAATGGTGCGCTTGAATTATGGGTGAGGAGTGGGAGGTGCCTGCTTGATGGCTGGGGAGGGGGCAGCAGGGTGGGGGGTAGGGGGAAGGCTGGTGCCTTTATAGGTCTGGAACTCCGAGGGGTAGAGGCTTGAAAGTCAGCTTATGAAGGGTGAGGGAAAAGGGAGGGAGACTGAAGAGCAGAAGCCTGGAAACAGTGGCATTTAGCGCCAGATGGCAAGACGGGTTCAGGGCGGAAACTGAGGGGGCAGCAGGGGAGGTAGCCGGAACCCCAAAGGAGGCGGGGAGGCGAGGAAGGCTGAACGGCTTCTGGCTGTCACGTTTGGCAGCTAGGAATCTGTGGTCTGCGAAGAGCAGTGTCCATGGGTGTTGGGTGAGGGCCACACTGCTGGGGGACAGGGGAGGTGGGGGCGGCCAGGAGGGAAGGAGAAGCGGGGACTGCTGTGGAGAAGATGGGCGGGGGCTGCAGTGGATGTGGGCTGAGGCCGAGAGTCTCTTGCTTGTTTCAGAAGATAGAGAGTAGCAATGACAGCTACCGTTTATTGGCTCCTCAACTGTTACTGTTTTAAGTGCCCTAAATGTGTTATTTAATTTAATCCATTCAACAGTCCTTTGGGGGCAGGTGTTATTATTATTTCCATTTTGCAGATAAGGAAACTGAGGAGCAGAAAAATTAAATCACCTGCTCAGGGCCACACAGGTAATAAGTACAAGTTCCCAGGCAGAGTAGGTACAGAGATCGTAAGAAGCTCAAGAAATTTATTTTTACTAGTCAGTGGAAAGGAAACTAGCCAGTGGAGAGGAAAAGATCAAAAGTTTGTGAGAAAGAAGGGAGATCTATTGATGGGAGAAGACCCCACCCCTCCACCTCCCACCCCCAGGAGAAGGTGAGAGGGGACAAAGGCTCCTCCTGGCTGGGGGGAGGGAGAGGTGGGATGGAGGGGGCTGTTGGGGGTACTTGTGTTGGGTAGTGAGGGCTGGTCAAGGGTGTGGGGGACCTGCTTGGAGTGAAAGGAGAGATGTAAGGTTCTGAGTTTATTCAGTGCCTGACTATTCTCACTACTCACTACTACGCTTGCTCCTTGGAAGAAAAGTTATGATCAACCTAGATGGCATACTGAAAAGCAGAGACATTACTTTGCCAACAAAGGTCCATCTAGTCAAGGCTATGGTTTTTCCAGTGGTCATGTATGGATGTGAGCGTTGGACCATAAAGAAAGCTGAGCACCGAAGAATTGATGCCTTTGAACTATGGTGTTGGAGAAGACTCTTGAGAGTCCCTTGGACTTCAAGGAGATCCAACCAGTCCATCCTAAAGGAAATCAGTCCTGAATATTCATTGGAAGGACTGATGTTGAAGCTGAAACTCCAATACGTTGGCCACCTGATGCAGAGAGCTGACTCATTTGAAAAGACCCTGATGCTGGGAAAGATTGAAGGCAGAAGGAGAAGGGGACGACAGAGGATGAGATGGTTGCATGGCATCACCGACTCAATGGACATGAATTTGAGTAAACTCTGGGAGTTGGTGATGGATAGGGAGGCCTGGCATGCTGCATGGGGTCACAAAGAGACATGACTGAGCGACTGAACTGAACTGAACTGATTCTTAACTACCAAGTTAAAAAAGAAAATTTAGTCTTGTCTTGAATTGTCCATTTGATTCTATTTCTTGTTTAGACTTGTTCAGTGTTTTTCAGACCCTGACTGACAGAGGTCTCTCTTGGGATTTCTACGTCCTTTGCAATATCACTTTAAATTCTGTTACCCTTTCTTGGCTTACTCATGCATTTCTGGAATTAGGTTATCAGTGTTTTGCAAAACAAGTCAAGAACTGTCTTCCCAGGTCACATCTGTACCTGATGTGGCCTCACATCGTGTCTCAGTTTGCACTATATCTCGAGACTATAAAAGCACCAAATATGCAGATTTATCAGAAAGCCCAAGCCTTAATTTATTTTTATGGGCTCTTCTCAGTACTTTTCACTGCTGCTGCTGCTGCTAAGTCGCTTCAGTTGTGTCTGACCCCAGAGACAACAGCCCACCAGGCTCCCCCGTCCCTGGGATTCTCCAGGCAAGAACACTGGAGTGGGTTGCCATTTCCTTCTCCAATGCATGAAAGTGAAAAGTGAAAGTGAAGTCACTCAGTCGTGTCTGACCCTCAGCGACCCCATGGACTGCAGCCTTCCAGGCTCCTCCATCCATGGGATTTTCCAGGCAAGAGTACTGGAGTGGGGTGCCACTGCCTTCTCCAGTACTTTTCACTAAAGGAGTTTAAATTATGTAAAGACAAAGTTTTTACTGACTATATCCAGATTTAGTTCTAAAACCCACCCTTATCTTCATAGTGATCAACAGAGAAGAGATGTGCAGACTTTGGTTTTTTAATGTGATTTGCATTTTTGAAAGCAAACACCTTGGTGGTGGTCTAAAATGTTGCCTTTCATATGTGAAAACCTGGAAGGTAAAGAAATACTGAATTTTTATAGGAAATCACTCGGGAACTGCTGTTCCCCCTACACGAAGTAGCAGCTAGTTTCCATCGCCTCTGCTTTGTTTCCCCCTAAATGCTACAGATTTTGGTTTATTGAACTGTTCATTGGTGCATGCATGCATTTATTCAGTCCCCACCATTTACTGAATTCTGATAGCGTGTCCATTACTGGGGGCAGGAGCAGGGTTAACTAAGACAGTCCCTGACCATCAAGTCCAAAGCCAAGAGGCTGGGCTCTCCCACGAGACTCTGGAGGCTGGCAAGACAGGGCAGGGAGTTTTTTTTTCTTCAGTGTGGCTCCTAGGACTGTGCCTCCAAGAGTAATCATGCAGACAGTAACTGGGATTTATTGAGTAGGTGCTCCATGGTGGTTGATGAATGATCAGATTAAGCTTAGTCAACTAATTAAAAGTAACCGAAAAGGTCTTACTGAGAAAATGCCAGCTGTTATGTCAATTTCAATTCTATTGCCCTCTGAACAAAGTTCAGAAATGATTATTCTCTGAAGGGTATTCTTTCTTGATGTGTCACTTTCTTTTTCTTTTTTTTTTGCTTCCTTCTAGTTGCTTGTTGGGACTTTGGCCTTTGTGAGTGGAGTTCTAACATTCTTGCTTCCGGAAACCCTCAGGAGGCCTCTGACAACTACTTGGGAGGAGACTGAAAAAGAGAGCAGTTCAGGCAAATTACTTTCCACAACCAGTAATACTGTGTTAGAAAATGTCACAGTGGAGAACTCTGAGGATCCTAGACTTAATAAATAAACGGGCCAGAAGTGCTGTCCAGCACCCAAAATATTGTTTAATGCTTTTGTATTAGAGGAACATTATTCTCATCTCCTGCATGTCATGTATATGTGTCTTTTTAAAGTTTCTGTAAGAAAGTTTTGAAACAGTTGTTTTGTAAAAGTAGAAGAAATAAAACGTAAGATGAGAATTCTCTTTTTTTTTTTTGCTGCTTTATTGCCAAAAAGTATTTTTCCGTGTTTGTTCTTCTGTGTCACTAATTCTTGCAGGACTGAGGGACTGCTACACAGCTCCCTTCGGTACTGGGCCCCCTCCCCCATACACCTGGACTGTTGACTGGGAGGAGGGGGCATGTGAGAGTGTGTTTCTTTTGACAAAGCCACTTGCCGATTCTACTTATGATATTCCTTCCTCTCTTAGGAGAATCATAGCTCTAAATTCAAGTCTTATTAAAAAATGCTCCATCAAAAAACACTGTCTAACTATCAGAGATCAGATCAGATCAGTCGCTCAGTCGTGTCCGACTCTTTGCGACCCCATTAACTGCAGCACGCCAGGCCTCCCTGTCCATCACCAACTCCCGGAGGTCACTCAGACTCACATCTATCGAGTCAGTGATGCCATCCAGCCATCTCATCCTCTGTCGTCCCCTTCTCCTCCTGCCCCCAATCCCTCCCAGCATCAGAGTCTTCTCCAATGAGTCAACTCTTCGCATGAGGTGGCCAAAATACTGGAGTTTCAGCTTTAGCATCATTCCTTCCAAAGAAATCCCAGGGCTGATCTCCTTCAGAATGGACAGGTTGGATCTCCTTGCAGTCCAAGGGACTCTCAAGAGTCTTCTCCAACACCACAGTTCAAAAGCATCAATTCTTCGGCGCTCAGCCTTTTTCACAGTCCAGCTCTCACATCCATACATGACCACAGGAAAGACCATAGCCTTGACTAGGTGAACCTTTGTTGGCAAAGTAATGTCTCTGCTTTTGAATATGCTATCTAGGTTGGTCAAAACTTTCCTTCCAAGGAGTAAGCGTCTTTTAATTTCATGGCTGCAGTCACCATCTGCAGTGATTTTGGAGCCCAGAAAAAGAAAGTCTGACACTGTTTCCACTGTTTTTCCATCTATTTCCCATGTAGTGATGGGACCAGATGCCATGATCTTCGTTTTCTGAATGTTGAGCTTTAAGCCAACCTTTTCACTCTCCACTATAAAAACTATAATTATCTTGCTTTTCAGCACCCGGAGGGCTTGAATGTACAGACAAATGTGCTTATGTTTGATCTACTTAAGAGACTTACATTTGGTAGGGGTCAGGAGTGAGTTTTCTTGTCTGAATTTCCTATTTTTCCTAAATTTACCAAATTCTCCCCATATGTCTCATTCCTTGTGCATAGAAGTTGTGGCATTTTGGTGTTGCAAAAGTATTGCAAATGTTTTTTAACTTTGTAGATCATCTAGGAAATTGACATCTGGCTGTGTCCCCAATATAAAATAATTTTAAAGTATTGTTACCTTTTAAAAATAATTTATAGAAAGGTTTTAATTTCTTTAAAGTAATAAATTTTGTTTCTTCAGCTTCACTTATATTTTGCAAAAACAGTTTAAGATCCTAAACATTTCAACTACAGAAATATGGCATATGGTATTATCTGTTATAGGAGTATGCATTCCATATAAGTTGCACATAGGTTTTGGGTATTTTCTTTACTTGGGTTTGTTTCATCAGAAGTTCATTATTTTTTTTCCTTTGCTCTTGAAATTTAGCTGTTGGATACATCTTATGTCCAGTATATTAAAATTAAGGAAGCATTAGTGTTATCTGTAGAGGCAAGTGAAAGAAAGATTAGACAATTGTAAAGGAGTATGTCAAGGCTGTATATTGTCACCCTGCTTATTTAACTTATATGAATAGTACATCATGAGAAATGCTGGGCTGGAGGAAGTACAAACTGGAATCAAGATTACCGGGAGAAATATCAATAACCTCAGATATGCAAATGACACCACTGTTATGGCAGAAAGTGAAGAAGAACTAAAGAGCCTCTTGATGCAAGTGAAAGAGGAGAGTGAAAAATTGGCTTAAAGCTCAACATTCAGAAAACTAAGATCATGACATCTGGTCCCATCACTTCATGGCAATAGATGGGAAAACAGTGGAAACAGTGGCTGACTTTATTTTGGGGACCTCCAAAATCACTGCAGATGGTGATTGTAGCTATGAAATTAAGAGATGCTTACTCCTTGGAAGGAAATTTATGACCAACCTAGACAGCATATTAAAAAGCAGAGACATTACTTTGTCAACAAAGGTCTGTCTAGTCAAGGCTATGGTTTTTCCAGTGGTCATGTATGGCTATGAGAGTTGGACTATAAAGAAATCTGAATGCAGAAGAATTGATGCTTTTGAACTATAGTGTTGAATGACTCTTGAGAGTCCCCTGGACTGCAAAGAGATCCAACCAGTCCATCCTAAAGGAGATCAGTCCTGGGTGTTCATTGGAAGGACTGATGTTGAAGCTGAAACTCCAGTACTTTGGCCACCTGATGCGAAGAGCTGACTCATTGGAAAAGACCCTGATGCTGGGAGGGACTGGGGGCAGGAGGAGAAGGGAGGATGACAAAGGATGAGATGGTTGGATGGCATCACCGACTCAAAGGACATGGGTTTGGGTGGACTCTGGGAGTTGGTGATGGACAGGGAGGCCTAGCGTGCTGTGGTTCATGGGGTCGCAAAGAGTCGGACACCACTGAGCAACTGAACTGAACTGAACTGAGAGATACTGTAGTTTAAAAACAGGGATTTGACTTGAGTTATTTAGATTTTTTATATTAATTCAGTTCCCTGGATAATCACTCAATTCTTCACTTGGCCTTTCTGCTTGTGAAATAAAAATAAAAAACTCTTTTCCTTTTGTAAAAGAAAAGAAAAAACAGGAAGATATGAGAAGAAAGGAGGAAGACATTTTAAAATCCTTTCTGTCATCTTATTTTGTCTCCCTTTCTTTTATTCCTTCAAACTCAGCCTGTTCTACTGTCTTTTAGAGTTTTCATTTTAGTTAATATTTCATATTTTATTGGCTTTCTTTTTATGTTCTGGGTTAGTTTGCTAGGTAAAGTACCACAGACAAGGTGATTTAAACAATGGAAACTCATCTCTCACAGTTGTAGAGGTTGGACCTCCAAGGTTAAGGTGTTGGCAAGGTAAATTTTGCTCTGAGGCTTCTTCTCTTGGCTTGTAGGCAGCCACCGTCTGGCTGCATGCTCTTATGACCTCTTTTGCCCATGCAGGGAAGAGTGACGGAGGGTGGTGGGGGAGACAGAGAGAACAGATGTTTTGTTGCCCCTTCTTATAAGGGCACTAATCCCCACTCTCATTACCTCGTTGAATTCTACATTTCATCCATAATACTCATGTGTGTGTTTGGTGTATGCACACGAAGTCACTTCAGTCATGTCCGACTCTGCGTCCCTATGGAATGCAGCCCCGCCAGGCTCCTCTGTCCATGGGATTCTCCAGGTAAGAATTCTGGAGTGGGTAGCCATGCCCTCCTCCATGGGATCTTCCAGACCTAGGGATCGAACCTTTGCTCCTGCACCTCCTGCTCCACAGGCAGATTCTTTACCTTTGAGCCACCAATGTCCAGTCCAAAAAAAAACCCGTCTCATTTTGCACTGGCAGTGGAAGCAGGGAATATAGGCTTGGGGCTCCCAGCCCAGTGATGGCAGTGACTGATCTCTGGGTAATTTCTCCTCCATTTATTCCACCAATCCTTTCTATACTTTTGTAACTAATGCCCTATATTAAATTTCTCCTTACTTGAAATATCTCAGAGTTTTCTGTTTTCCTATTAAGTTTCTAATTATGTTCTACTGCTTATTGCATAACATAAAGGAAGTTGCTTGATTTTTGTATGTTACTGTCTCAACCTTCATAAAAAGTGATATTAACTCCAAAGGAAAAGAAAAAAACACAGCATAACAATTCACAAATATTAGTCATAAAGAAAGCCAAACACACTTTGTTCCTCTAGCATTTCTTAATATGTACAGCTTTCTGATTTTATACTTGAAAAAGAGTAATGTTGTATATCTGTAATAACGTGTGCTCAGTCATGTCTGACTCTTTGTGACCCCATGAACTGTAGCCCAGCAGGCTCCTCTGTGCAGGGAATTTTCCAGGCAAGAATACTGGAGTGGGTTGCCATTTCCTACTCTAGATATTTATAATCGTTGGAACCTGGTCATGTATGTAGCACATCACATCTATCTCTAGTTGTAAACATTTCAAGGAGCACTTTACCACAGACTTGGAAAGCTCAGAGAAGAGCCCACATACTAGTAGGTAAACTTCAGGCAGGTGACCTCATTACCAGTGGAGACATGTGGATAAAACACAAAACAAAGTAAACCTGGCCATCAGCCTTCTCACTTGGGCAAATCAATTTCTCTCTGCTTCAGTATTTTCATTAGAAAATTCAGGATCATATTAAAATGTCACTTCTTTATCCACATATCTCCACTGCCCCTTACTCATCGTTGCCCGTGGAGGTCAAGTTGATGCATGGACCACAGTTACGCTGAACTGGTAATAAGGTCACCAGAGATACTATATTTACATCATTTAATGCCACACTGCGCAGCCCAGATTCTGTACTGTGCCGTTTCTCCATGCACTTTGAATGATTCCACCATGCTGTCAAGGAGAGTGTGGCAGGCGTCCTGTCCAGCCTTGGTCTTAGCCAGTCAGCATTTGGAGCCTCTCATGCTGTCCCTGTTCTGAATCAATTGTGTCCTACAAAATATGTTTCTCCCTTGAGGACTCTGCAGTTTAGGTGGTTCTGGTGGTAGTTTCGGCCCATAATAGCTGGAGTGAAGACTTGCGTGCTCACTTCAGTTGTGTCCAACTCTTTGCGACCCTGTGGACTGTAGCCCACCAGGTTCCTCTGTCCATGGGATTTTCCAGGCGAGAATACTAGAGTGGGTTGACATTTCCTTCTCCAGGAGATTTTCCCGACTGAGGGATTAAAGCTGCATCTCCTGCATTGCAGACAGGTTCTTTATCCAATAAGCTGGGAAGCCTGCAGGGAAGATTTGCTGTGAGGCCAGTAAAGCACAAATTTCAGACTTACTTCCCTCACTTGCACACGCTTTTGAGAAAGACCTCAGCAATCATTTGGTCATAAATCTTGGTAAATTTTATAAATTTTGCAAAAGTAATGTATAGTAACTGCAATCAATGGAGACTGCTATCTCTTTCCACTCTTTTCCTTCTATAATAGGTCATCTCTATCAGATGGCATCAAAGTGGTCACAGACATTTTTTCTTTAATGATTTTGTGTATAGACATAAAAGAGAGCTTTTAAAACTGTAGAACTTCAGACCCCCTAAAAGCTGAATCTGTCCTCCTCCCCCTACCCCTCCAATCTTTGTTAAAAGCTATGTTGTTAGGTGTAAGTTCATATTAAAAATATACTCTGAATGTATTTAATTGAATGGTCAGTTCTGAGGGACTAACTTGTCCCCTTTTGATCACTCTTATCAAGTATTTACTTACCACATACTCAATACAAAGAGTTCATTCTATAAAATGGCAATATGCAAAGAGGGGTACTTAGATTCTTGTGGGTGATTAAGAAGAACTTTTCTTATTTAAGATTGTGAATGCTGACTTAGAAGCCATGGTAACTGTGGCTAACGATGGTTACTCCATCAACTGAGTGCCTGGGAATTGTAGGTGTTCATGTCTTATCTGAATTTGCCAGAAGTCAGTAACGGCTGCTCATTTTATCTCTGAAGTCCACACTGCACCAGTATATAATGACAGTTTCTAGTTCCCTAAAGTAACTCCATCCTCTTCATTCATTCCCTGCCTCTCCCTGGGCCCACCTACCCCATTAGGGACCAAATGCCAGAGATTTTCTTGGATGTACAGTTAAGTCTTAAAAATCTTATTTATAAAGAAGAAAGAGTTCAATCATAGACTCTGCTTTCCTTCTGTGTCCAAGTCAGAGCTAAGCCAATGTATTAGAGGCTTCAGTCTCCCTAAACGCACCCCTTCCATGCTTTCCTGCCCTAATCTGCAGCCACATGAGCCTGAATCCCTGGTCCCATGAGCCTCACTTCCTCAATAGCCTCCAAAGAATTCAAGTTCTCTAGGCTTAAAGGCCTTGATTTCCTGGCAAACTAACACACCAGCAAGGCTAACATGTCTCGAGCAGTGCAGGAGGAACTGGTGGGCAGGGAGGCCCCCAACACACTGCCCAGATGAAGCTCCGGCCACCTCCTAGAGCCCAAAGTAAATCTGGGCTGGAAAACTGTTGGAGAGGAGTGTGAAGCTGACCTCACCTACAGTCTCAGGGAGATCACATCAACCCCTGGACCTCAGCCCCTCAGCATCCACATATCTGTGTCTATTTCTGTCCTGTAGATGAGTTCATTTGTGTCATGCTTTAGATTCCACACATAAGTTATTTTGTATGCTGTTTGTCTTTTTCTGACTTGCTTTGTTTAGTATGATAATCTCTAGGTCAATCCATGTTGCTGCAAATGGTGTTATTTCATTCTTTTGGCTGAGTGGTATTCTATTGTATATATGCACCGCGGCTTCTTTATTCATTCCTCTGTCACTGGACATTTAGGTTGCTTCCATGTCTTGGCTATTGAAAATACTGCTGCTATGAATACAGGTGTGAATGTGTCTCTTTAAATTATAGTTTGTCTGGATATATGCCCAAGAGTGGAATTGCTGGATCATAAGGCAACTCTATTCTTAGTGTTTAGAGGCACTTCCATACTGTTCTCCCTAGTGGCTGCACCAATTTACACTCTCATCAAAAGTGTAGGAGGGTTCCCCTTTTCCCACACCCTCTCCAGTATTGGTTATTTTAGAAGGAATTTTACACATCTTAATTCAGTAGGTGCTCAAAAAATTTATTTCATTCCTGATTTCAAATGGGGAAACTGAAACTCAGAAGTAAGGTGGCTTGTTCAAGGTAAAACAGACAGGTCTCCTGATGCCAAAGTACGTGCTTTCGTTAAGAATTTGAGCCTTGGAATCTAATGCTCATGTGAAATTTTGCCACTAAAGAGACTTTGGCCTGTTCTTAGTCTTTCGGAGCCTCTATTTGCTCATCTATAGAATGGGAGTAATATTAATAACAGTACCTACCTCATAGGCTGATTGTGTTATATGGTATCATGCATGTGTCTGGCAAAGGGTTAGTGCTAAATACATCTTAGTTACAACATTATTATCACTATTTCGACACTTCAAACTGCTTCCCTGTAAACAAACCTGTTGACTGTAAGGTGTCTACTGCACATGGACACTCAGCAAATATTTGAATACACGGGCAAAAACAATCATTTGATTCTTATCCTAGATTACCTTCTGAATCATTGTTCCAGCTGCAATCAGGTCATCAACTTAATGATCAACAAACATTATTCTGCCCTCACGCGCCCCCCTCCCCTCACTCCCCCCTGCACCAGCTGACCCAGCAGAGCCAGGCACCAGCGGGAGAGGGCAGCCAACACTGGGCAGCAAACGGGGAAAACAGTGTCTGCTTGTAGTCGGGACTTGCTGGAATTTGGACAGGTCCACCCCTTATTTGCCACACTTACAAATCAGCTGGAGAAATACCAGATATGTGGCAAGGCAGAGGGTTTGTAAACTAGAAAGAGAAGGGCTGCCAAGCGTGGACCAGCCAGGGCACCGGCAGAGCTGCAGTTCCACGGGCGAGAGGAGGTCAACTGCTCATTTCTCTGGAGAATAAGTGACAGAGACACAGGCGAATGGGCCAATGGAGGTTAAGCATAGAGGGAATGTCCTTAATAAACTCCCCAATGGGAAGCAGTTTTGCTTTTCCTGGCCCTCAGGGCGCTAGACCAGCCACTAGCTGGGAAAACAAGTTCTGGTGCCAGAGCCTTCTGTGGGTTCCAAGACTGCTTTTTCAGAGACAGGTACTTGAATCCTCCCTGCTTTCAGCTCAGGGGTGGTTCTGGACCTACTCCATGAGTTTGGGGTATGTCTCCGTGGGGTCAGGCGACAGTGATTCACAGGTCACTGGGCCAGAAAGTACCTACCTTGCTGGGTCATTTTTTCTTTCCTGGTAGCTGGATATTCTCAGCCGCGGGTAACTTTCCCTCTCAATTTATTTGAGCTATTTTAAGAAGGTTTCTGGGAAGGGGAGGCCATTGTGAAATAAGAAAGCTGGTAAGGGGACAGGTGTCTGCCTTCTGCCTCTGGGGGACATGCATGGGGCTACGCTCCAAAAGCTTGCCCCTCACACGTGGGTCTGCTGCTTCCCCAGGACCCTTCCCGTCTCTTCCCTCTGCCCTGGCAATCCTGTTCTTTCTCAGCTAGCCAGCCCACTGGGGAGCAATCAGATAAACATATGGCTGAGGAAACCGCATAGTGCCTGAGAAACCAAAATAACATGCACTAAACCACATTGGAAGACTCTGAAATCTCTCAGTGCCAGAGACCTTCAGAGAGAGAAGAGAGCACTGACTGCCTTTGTGCTGCTCACAGTGAAGGAGCCACCCAGCCCCCTCCTGAGAAAAGGTGAATTTTATGTGCAGGTGGCCATGATTTGTACCACATGACCTGATGCCCTGGCTATTGCTGATTGGATAACGACGGGCAATCATGCCAAGGAAGATTTAGAGGCTCTCTCAGCCAGATAAACTGGGCTGGGGCTAGAGATTTGTTTAATAGGGATGATGACGACCAACTGGACTAATTGCATTTTTTTCTCCCTGGAGGTTCCATCTGAGACCTATTAGGGGAAGTTAGCAAGAGCCAGAATTGGAAAGATAAGCAGGGAAGCATAGGGGGACAAGCAGGGAAGCATAGGGGGACTCGGGAGCTGACAGTGGACAGGGCTCAGTGGACTCCTGCTGCTTAGAGGTGAGGGGTTGGGAGGGCTTTGAGCCCTTATCAATCCTCTGGTTTCTACCCTGGGAAGACAGTATCAGGATGCCCAGCCCAGGCCCTGGACGTCGTGTCTCCTGCATTTCCATATGGACTCTCAGAAGAAGTCTCCTTTATGAGACAACCTCAGTGCATCCCTTATTTACCACCTGCAAGAGCTAATAAAAAACTCTCATGGCCTGGCTTAGAGATGAGGGAGTTGAGGCGAGGAGTCCATGGTCGTGCCCCAGGTTATAGAATCAGAACTCAAATCTGTGAAGGGATCCAGGCTCCTTATCTGGAAAGCCTGCTCTTAGAGGGTGAGGTTTGAGGACTGGAATGTTGGGGAGAGTAGAGGGTTCGGGTGTGGGTGAGGGAGGTTGGTTTCCAGTTAAGAGGGAAAAGCAGGAGAGGAGATGCTGGGTTAGTTGGTTCAGACCTGGTGTCACATTGTTACAATTAAAAAGCAGTTTGTAAGCAGTAAGAGCTGAGTTCTAAGTTGCCTGTGAGCCATGCTCTCTCAGTGGCTGCTCCTCAGGAGGTCTCTGGGAGCAGGCACAGCAGTCCTGCTGCTCTCGTCCACCTCCCTGACTTCACCAACCTTCCCTTGGCCATGCCCACAGGGAAGGTGCTTTAGGAATCAGTAGAAATCTCCTCCCAAATGCAGACCTACTTGCCTGTCCTGTGTTCTCAAGACAACTCCAGGCTGGTTTGGGGCTAATGTCTAAACTCCATGGAGACCTTCTTGCCCTCACTTTTAATGGGAAGAGAGCTCACAGGAGCTTTCTTTATCCCATGAGAAATGCTGGCAGGAAAGGTCAGATTTGAAGAGGCTGTGGACCTAGGGAAAGAACTCTCAGGGCCAAACTTTGTTCTGGATGGAATAATTCTTTTTTTTTTTTTTTTTTTTTTTTTTTGGCCATGCTGCATGGCTTGCAGCATCTTAGCTCCACAACCATGAATTGAACCCACGTCCTCAGCAAGGAAAATATGGAGTCCTAACCACTGGACAATCAGGGAATTCCCAAGGATGGACTAATGCTTAAAACAAGGTTTTGCAGCTCATACTTTGCTTCCTCACAGGCCCATGGATACAGTACGGATTGCAGTTGTGGGGGCTGGCGTGATGGGGCTTTCTACTGCTGTGTGCATTTCCAAAATGGTCCCAGGATGCTCCATTACAGTCATTTCAGACAAATTCACTCCTGAGACCACGAGTGATGTGGCAGCTGGAATGCTTATTCCTCCTACTTATCCAGGTGAGAGAGGGATTTTTGCTCCTCTGTCAGATATGATAGATGTGAGATAGAATGGTGTTGATGTTGGTGGACTGCCGTTGACAGAGACAGCTGGACGTTTGTGTAAGTGTAACGTGTGCCTTTGACATCTTGTTGGTTCATCTGTTAGGAAAGATTCAGTTATGTTGCAGGATAGAAAGAACCTCCAAATCTCAGCAGCCTAAAAAGCAAAGGTTTATTTTTCTCTCATACTATATGTGGATTGAATATCAGCAAGGGTTCTGTTCAGCACCCAGGGGCCTAAGCTGATGAAGCAGCCACAGTCTTGAAGGTGATCAATGCCTGTACCTGGGTGGGTGAGAGCTCTGGGGCTCCTGCCTTAGCAATTAAAGGCTCTGACCAGGAAGCAACATGCATCACTTATGATGACAGCTCATTGGCCAGTGCTAGTCACATGCTCCCACTCTTCAGAAGGAAGCCAGGAAGTACAATTCTATAAGGCTCCTAGAAGGCAGACAGACAGAAGCATTTGGTGAACAGTGCTAATGGCTACCACAGTTGGTAACTCTAAATCTTTCCACTGATAACAGTAATGACCATCAAGTCAGAAAATACTTGTAATGGGACTAACATCCTCACTTCTAAGCCAGTATTAAAAAAATTGGTCAATATGTATTCAGGACTAAAAATGCATTAATTTTTAAGAACTTGTCCATGCATCTTTTCCATTTTGTATTCTTCATAAGAAATGGGAGGAGGAGGAAACAGAATTTAATAGGAAACAAAATCACTTTGCAACTAATGAAGTTTATACCCACTGTCTCCATTTCCTCATTTCCACTCTCTTTTCTCCCCTTTATTTTTTTGTTTTTGCATCAAGGTTATACAAGCACATAGTCTAAGTAGTCAAATGGTTATAAGTTATTATCACCCCCCACCCGCAACTGCCCCAGCAATCTGGACTATGAATTGCCACGTCCATTTAATCCAGAAACTTGTGTCTCCAGTTCGAGGTACAGTCTCTGAGTTACCCAACTGCTGACTCCTCCCTCCTGTTGTCTCTGCCTCTCTTTCTGGAATTGCTGTTATGCTGGGCCTCCTGGTTGGATCCTCCCATACTCTTAGCTTTTTTCTCTTCCTATTTTTCTTCCTCTTTTTATTTACTTTCTGGGAGATTTTTCTCAGTTTTTTCTTTTCCCTTGCTGTTGGATTTATTATTTCTCCTATAGTATTTTAATATTCCAAAGCTCTTTTTTAGTCTCTAAATTTCCCTGTGTTCTAACATACTATTTATGTTGCATGGTTGCCATCTTATCTTTCTGAAGACACCAGTCATGGTTTTAAAAGTTTCTTCTCCCTGCACAGTTTCTGTTGTCTCCAAGTTGTGTTTTTTATTTGATGTGCTCATTTTTCATGTCACAGGTTTTCCTTGGCTTTGTGGTCCTCTTTACCTGTCTGTTGACATTTAGGAGCAGGGTCCTGACAGGAGTTTCTGAGCCTTGTGTAGCGCTTGTTATCTTGAGGCTCATTGCACTGGGATGGGGGAGCTGTTTGGTTGGGGAACCTTTGATGTCACTGTATTTGGCCTTCCTTCTTGTGTACGTCATGTTCCCCAGAGAAGAGGCTTTCTGTCCCCTGGCTGGGGTGGGTGAAGGCCTGGCTGGCAGCATTCTAGAAGGAGGAGGAGGAGGAGAAGCAGTCTGGGGTCTTAGCATCCAGTTTGCATGTGTTCCCTTAACACTCTTGTTTTTACCATGGTATCCTGACCTTTGACTGTGCTTAGAGTTTCCTACCCCCAAGACCCCCCTGTTTCACCTAACAGAGAATAAACCCATCTTCTGCCAGGGTAGAAAGGGCTGTGGCCTCAGCACTGCCATCCAGGAACTTGGCTTTGTCAGCAGCAGGTGCTGATGTACCTCCTAGGAGCTGCCTCTCAGGAAACAAGCAGGAGCCTGGTGTGTGTACAGAATGCTAGTTCACTCTGGACACCTTTCTTGTGAGCAGAGTCCTGGTGTCCATTTTCCAGGCATTTCCTTGCTGCATCAGGCCCAGGTGAGTGGTGAGAAGGCTGCCCAATAATCATGGAATCATCTTCAAAGAAGGAGGCTCACCTGGGAGATCATTCAGTCCATGGAGGCCCAGCTTACCCTTTGACTGGATGGTCAGGGCCCCTGGATCAAGGTCTTTCTCTCTAGTGCTGCCGATAGACTTTGGTTTTCTCCCTGAGCTTCTTCTGGACCAGCCCCAGTGATGTCAATACCTTATGGGGACCATTCTGTTCCATAGGGTTTTTATAAAGATTAAATGGGTTAATACTTGTAAAGCATTTAGAACAGTGCTGGGACACCATAAGTGTTATGCTGACATTTCCTTTTTTTAAAATTAATTTATTTATTTTGATTGGAGGCTAGTTACTTTACAATATTGTGGTGGTTTTTGCCATACATTGACATAAATCAGTCATGGGGGCACATGTGTCCCCCCATCCTGAACCCACCTCCCTCCTCCCTCCACCCCCTTCCCTCCCCCCTCCCCACCCCATCCCTCTGGGTTGTCCCAGAGCACCGGCTTTGAGTGCCCTGCTTCAGGCATCAAGCTTGCACTGGTCATCTATTTTACATATGGTGATATATGTTTCAATGCTGTTCTCTCTCAAATCATCTCACCCTCGCCTTCTCCCACAGAGTCCAAAGTCTGTTCTTTACATCTGTGTCTCTTTTGCTGTCTTGCATATAGGGTGATCATTACCATCTTCTAAATTCCATATATATATGTTAATATACTATATTGGTGATTTTCTTTCTGACTTACTTCACTCTGTATGCTGCTGCTGCTAAGTTGCTTCAGTCATGTCCGACTCTGTGTGACCCCAGAGACAACAGCCCACCAGGCTCCCCCGTCCCTGGGATTCTCCAGGCAAGAACACTGGACTGGGTTGCCATTTCCTTCTCCAATGCATGAAAGTGAAAAGTGAAAGTGAAGTCGCTCAGTCGTGTCCGACTCCTAGTGACCCCATGGACTGCAGCCTACCAGGCTCCTCCATCCATGGGATTTTCCAGGCAAGGGTACTGGAGTAGGGTGACATTAATTTCATTCACCTCATTAGAACTGACTCAAATGTGTTCTTTTTAATAGCTGAGTAATATTCCATTGTGTATATGTACCACAGCTTTCTTATCCATTCATCTGTCAATGGACATCTAGGTTGCTTCCATGTCCTGGCTATTGTAAACAGTGCTGTGATGAACACTGGGGTACACGTGTCTTTTTCAATTCTGGTTTCCTCAGTGTGCATGCCCAGCAGTGGGATTGCTGGGTCATATGGCAGTTCTATTTCCAGTGTTTTAAGGAATCTCCACACTGTTCTCCATAGTGGCTGTACTAGTTTACATTCCCACCAACAGTGTAAGAGGGTTCCCTTTTCTCCACACCCTCTCCAGCATTTATTGTCTGTAGCCTTTTTGATGGCAGCCATTCTGTATGTTGACATTTTCTACTATTACTACTGATAGTCTGGCTACAGTTTTCTTTTACCAGCACTTGAATATGAATTAGGTCACCAGATTTGCTTTACTCACCGTTGAACTGGGATTGTCAGTTCTTTTGAGATTACTTTTGCAGTGTGTGAGTAGCAGTCACTATTTTGTGTCTTCAAGTTTGGAGTGGGAAAGGAGGGTACATTTCAATATATCCTCAGGCACTGGCTTAGATTGTTGGGGTGTAATCCATATGAGGTCTAATTCAGTTCTTTGTAGCTTATTTTTTAATTTCCTCCTTATTTCTGAACCAGCTGATCCAGTCTGCAGTTTTGAGAATGCATTCACATGGGCACTTGTTCAAAGACAATAGCAGAGATCCACTAGTAAAGAAACATTTCCTGGCTCCTGAACAAGTGAATTGCTTTAAAGCCTATTAAGGAAATGCCCCCATTCACTTGAAGGCACGATGCCTCCAGGGGCTTTTCATCTCTACCTTCAGTGAGCTCTAGGCACTTCTCTCCAAGCAAAGCTGACCCAGGATCCTCTGCTCTGCTGCCCCTGTCTGCTCTGTGGCTCCCCCACATTTCAGCGCCTCAGGATAACTGTTCCTCAGTCCCTGTCCTGCCCCTGGACTCTCTTTCCTGACCCTCCCTCAGGGCTCAGATGGCCAAATACTCCATCCATAGATTTGTCTATGCTTCTGGGTCAGGCTTGCTGTCTGTGCCTACACTGGGCACTATTATTTTGGGGCTTGAACCCTGACCCTGATTTCCTCCCTGGCAGGTCTGGAACCTTTCTGGAAGCTGTGTCCAGGTCCAATCCCTTGTGCAGTGGCAAGGATGCCTGGGGGTAGGGCACACTGGTCCACAGGACTCTGACAGAGAGGAGGTTCCTGGCATGGTCCCTGCACACCCCTGGTGACCCCAGGAATGCTGCTCCAAGCTGGTCTGTGATTTCATGGAGGGGGATGGAGGTCATGGCAGCCTTGGATGGAGCTCAGTTTCACAATGCAGGCCTTGTTTCCTTGTATCAGGAGGGTGAGCAACCTGGGTTTCCCATTCATATGCTGTCTGTTCTTCGACCTGGTTGACCTGGGCTCCAAAGATCTCCCCTTGTCTCCTGCTGTGTTTTCAGCTTCCAGGAAAGAGGCCCTAGGTTATTTCTCTCATCATCTCAACTGTGTGGCCAGCGGCTTGCCTCAGCCAGATCAGCTAACGTGGCTCAGTTTGGTTACGAACATTTCTAGGGCCTCTGGAATACACTGAGTGCCAAAGACCCCTTTGCAGGTGGCCTGTGTATCAGACTTTTCCCTCATTGGTTGATTTCCCCTCTGTTGATTAGTCATTATATGAACTGACTCTGGTAGAGCATGTCAACATTCAAAACTTCAGTCATCGTTCACCACGATGTGGTACTTTATCTAAATGTTTCTCCCTGCCTTTTTAGTTTTTGCCAGTTTGTAGGAAGAAGCTTCTCTGAAGCACAGTCATTATCATAACTTCTCTTTTTGCTCTGCTTTGCTTTTCTCCACCATCACAGACACACCCATTCAGAAGCAGAAGCAGTGGTTCAAAGAGACCTTTGATCACCTGTTTGCAATAGTCAATTCTGCAGAAGCTGAAGATGCTGGTGTTATTTTGGTGTCTGGGTAAGAGAGGAAATCTGAAATTATTTTGGAATTTAGAATGATCTTAACATACTTTAGAGTTTAACAGAAAATATTACTGAGTACCTACTGTGAGCACGGGGTAAATGTCTGAGACATAGAGGTAGACTTATCCGACAGGGAGTAGGCAACATGGGTCTGGATCTGGATTTGGAGTTCAGGAGAGAGAAGAGGGATGGAGATGTAGCCTTCTGAATGTTTGGCCTGTAGATGAAAAGAGAGAAGTGGGTGATCTAGTACAGGAGAGTGTGCAGAATGACAGAAAGAAAGCCTGGTATTTAGACCTGCAGCAAACAATCTTTACATCTTCCATAGGACCTGTGTTGAATGAATCATTTAGAGATATAAATTCTAGTACCTTAATGACCACACCATTAGAAACCATGTATAGCACTCAAATGATTTTCCTTGCTATTTTAGAGCAGCTATGCTTTACAATGTTTATTCCTATTGATGTAAAGAAACCCAATACTTATAAATCCAAAGATATGCCTAGCAGCCATTGGTAGTATGATTATAGGCTTCTTATTAACAGCTGATATCCCACTGCTGGGCATTCACACAGAGAAAACCAAAACTAAAAGAGACACATGTACCCCAGTGTTCATTGCAGCACTGTTTACAATAGCTAAGACATGGAAGCAACCTAGATGTCCATCAGCAGACGAACTGAAAATAAAGTTGTGGTACATATACACAATGGAGTATTACTCAGCTATTAAAAAGAAAGCATTTGAATCAGTTCTAATGAGGTGGATGAAACTGTAGTCTATTTTACAGAGTGAAGTAAGTCAGAAAGAAAAACACCAATACAGTATATTAATACATATATATGGAATTTAGAAAGATGGTAAGGATGAGCCTACACACGAGACAGTAAAAGAAATACAGATATAAAGAATAGGCTTTTGGACTCTGTGGGAGAAGGCAAGGGTGGGATGATTTGCAGGAATAGCATTGAAATATGTATATTACCCTATGTGAAATAGATCACCAGTCCAAGTTCAATGCACAAAACAGGGCACTCAAAGCCAGTACACTGGGACAACCCAGAGGGATGGGATGGGGCTCGGGATAGGGGACACATGTACACCTGTGGATGATTCATGTCAATGTATGGCAAAAAACACCACAATATTGTAAAGTAATTAGCCTCCAATTAAAAAAAAAAAAAAGGATCCAGGGCTTCACCTAACAAATCCTGGCCTTTCTTATCAATGACTTAATGTGATCATCTACAGTTTCACTCATAATTCACACCCCTGTCTCCTGCACTCCCCTCATTGCTTATTCTAACTTCTATATTTTGTTTGAAATTGAGGCCAACATTTAAACTTTTGATGATTTGTTTACAGTTTATGTAAAGCATTATGCAAAACAGAAAAATCTTTCCCCCCAGATGCATCATCATAAAGAAAGAAAGAAAAGCTGGGTAAGAGCTTTTTAGAAAAAGAGAGTTAAATTCAATCTTTAAAAGACACACAGCTTTTTAAATGTCTTATTCCAATGCCTGCCCTCCCCCTACCCCGAACATTTTAAATTTAGCTACTGAATTATATGAACCTAAGTGAACAGAAAAATAGATTTTTTTTTCTCTGTACGGGCATAAGAAGTGTGTTTTTAAAATGCTTTAGAGAATGTTACATGGGTTTTACTAGAAATCTCATAAAACTTCAGGAAATTTTTCCACTTAATGTGTTTGAGTTGGCAGATATTTCAGAGTATTCCTACTGAAGAAGTGCCATACTGGGCTGACGTGGTGCTAGGATTTCGAAAGATGACCAAGGACGAGCTGAAGAAATTCCCCCAACATGTGTTTGGTCACGCTTTTACAACACTCAAATGTGAAGGCCCTGCCTACCTCCCGTGGTTGCAGGAAAGGTTGGTTGAAGTGCAGTTTACTGCTTCCTTTGCCTGTCCTACCCACAAATACCTTCATACCTTCTCATAACATAGAGACTGAAAATTCTCTGTTGTGCCTCAGAGCTTCTGTGCACTGTGCCTTGTTGTGCATCAATGGCTAGGGCTTAGTAAACAGTCTGGGAGACACTGTGTCACAAGGAGTGAGTCACACCCAAGTTAGTAACATGTCCATTTTCTGCTTCCCTGTGCACCCTGATGCAGGGATTGGTCCCTCTCTCCCCACCACTAAGACCCCCTCACTGAAATAGAACCTTTTCCTCATCTATAAAGTGAGATATTTGGAGAATATCTGTTCTCCAGCTATTCTTTCCAGCTATTCTTTAGAGAATCTTAGGCTTATTATACATTATTTTTGAAATTTTTCCTCATTAACGAAAAAGAAAATAACTCCATTATTTTATTTTGTTATTAACAAAGACTTTAAAACTGAGGGCTTATCTAAATTAGGTAATGTCTTCCTTACTAAGTTCAGCCCAAATTCCAAGAACTTGTATTTTGGCTTGGTTTTCAGGACTTCCTGTTCCAGTTGGTTAGGAAACACATCAAAGGTATCATTATTTAAGACACATTAATAAATCTCTCTTGTTGCATCTGGAAATTGCAAGCATGTTGAGGGTTGTGAAACTGGCCCTTTTAGTGCCTGAATCTGTATATTTGGTAGATGCATAGGAATAATGCAAATTATTATATAAAAGTTGGAAAAGTGACTTGAGGTAAGCAGTGGCAACAATGACTTAGTCCCAGATATAGGATATAGGATAATTAAATGGAATAATTAATTCCACAGTTCTTTGTTGAGCTTCTGTGTATACCTAGCACTGTACTAGAAGCTCGGAGAAGGTAGTGGCACCCCACTCCAGTACTCTTGCCTGGAAAATCCCATGGACAGAGGAACCTGGTAGGCTGCAGTCCATGGGGTCGCTAAGGGTCGGACACGACTGAGCGACTTCCCTTTCACTTTTCACTTTCATGCATTGGAGAAGGAAATGGCAACCCACTCCAGTGTTCTTGCCTGGAGAATCCCAGGGACGGGGGAGCCTGGTGGGCTGCTGTCTCTGGGGTCGCACAGAGTCGGACACGACTGAAGTGACTTAGCGACTTAGCTGTACTAGAAGCTAGTCAATTCTACTGAGGGTGATGGCGTATGTGTGTGTATGTGTATTGATATTACACATACAATTACAATAATTGTAATTATTGTAATTAACAATTACAATAACATGTGTGCTGAATGTTAAATACAAATGTATGAGGGTGGATTGGGAGCACAGTTGAGGGAATCTAAGTCTGTTAGGCACATGTTGGGAACATCATGATATATTTTTGTAGCTTTGTAAGTGCTTGTCTCACTTTTACCTCTTAGCAATTTATATGGGACTTTCTTTCTTTTCTTTTTAAAGTTCCAGTTTCATAAAACCTACACTTCTGTGCCTTGTTTGCTGGCCCATAAACCCCTGTTTATATGTGAAATTTAAACCACTGTATATCAGCTAATAAATGAATATTTGAGCCATCATGTGATGGAGTTACCCATCAGCCAACATTCCAGTTTTCAGGGCATCGTCATCTTTTCTGAGTGGCAAGGTTATATAGTGTTGCACTTTTGTCTTTATAAGAAAGCCTAGAAAAAGAACTTTGGAAGTGCCAATGCTATTGATACTTAGTTAAGGTATCATTTATCTTATCTTAATAAAATTAAGGGGAAATTATTAGGCAGAAGTTTTTACACCAGACTTCCCTGGTGGCTCAGACAGTAAAGCGTCTGTCTACGATGCGGGAGACCCGGGTTTGATCCCTGCGCTGGGAAGATCCCTTGGAGAAGGAAATGGCAATCCACTCCAGTACTATTGCCTGGAAAATCCCATGGACAGAGGAGCCTGGTAGGCTACAGTCCATGGGGTCGCAGAGTCGAACACGACTGAGTGACTTCACGTTACGTTTTACAGAACTTTACTGTCAATACACGCATATTTATTTGGGGCCACTCTCTACTAGTTTAGCATGAGAACGTATATTACCTGAACGATTTGTTCTGCCTGCTTCTAAAGTATCACTTTCTAGAAAACTGACCCCTTATTTCCATTATAGCCTTATTTTCAGTACTAACTGTGGGATCTGAAGGCCTGGGAAAAATCCTGATACCCTCTCATTAGTTGGAAGCCTGCTGTCAGCATTTTGCTTTACTTAAAATAAAAGTGGTACTTTGTGCCAGTGGGAGCCACCTCCTGACTGCAACACCATCGGGCCTGGTGACCAGCCAGCTGGGGTTCATGCCTTGGAGCACGCTTCTTCCTGTCTGGTTTTAGGTGACAGAGTCAAGGAGAAGAGGCCCAAGGGGCTGTTCTTGCCCCAGAGAGTCTTGGGGAAGCCTTTTAAGGTCTATTTGTTTGATACACACCTCGACCATGACAGTGGGTGGGAACATGAGCGCCTCGGGCAGACAGTACACACTGCTGCAGGGAAGCCGCCAGGAGACCCTTGTTCTAGCCATCCACCCCCCCCCCTACCTCTTTGATCCCTCCAGGCCTGTGATACCTCAGGCTTCCTCATACCCCCCACCCCAGTGAGGGGGCATGTAGGGGCCTCCTCTCTGTAAGATTAGCTGTCCCCCCTTCCCTCAGGCCCTAGCATCTGACCAGAAGGCCAGTGTAGAGGAGGAGGAGGGTCATACCTGAGGCAGACTTTGTAGGGCTAGGACTCCTTCAAGCCCAAGGCAAGCCTCTCAGATCAAGGACCTCAGGGCAAGAGGGAGCCCGAGCCGTGTTGTGGTGAGGGTGTGGGATCCTGGGGCTCACTCTGTAGGCTGCCACCCATTCTCCACCACGGGGATGACCCAGCTGGGGAGCCACACAATCCCTGCTTGTTCCTCACGCCCAGGGTCTGTTCTATTGCCTCCTACACCCCTGCCACACAATGCGAGTGTTCAGCCTTAAAGCATTCTGACTCAAAAATGGGCATTTCACTCAGCAAGCCACACAACAATGCCTTCAATCTAAGCTCTATCCTTCTGAAACAATATTAATTTCTAGGAAAGAAAAAAATTGTTCTTAATCACAAATTAGATCTTTAGTGTTTTTCAAAGAACAGAAGAAATCATCTCCTCAAAAAGAAAAAAGTATACCCAGTAATACCCAGAACAAACAAACGAACAAAACCCTCTGAAGGTTAATCAGTCATGCAGATCATGTTTTATATCGTTGGCCAGTGGAGTCATATTCTGCTGCTTTGTACTTGCCCTTCCAGGAAATGAATCATAGAGGCAGTACGTCAACGGAACCTGTCTCTTCTCCAGGCATCCTACCTAAATAAATCATCCCAGCTGGAGCAGGATGGTCCTGTCTTGGGCGGCATTCAGAAAGTGGGTGCCCCATTTCAGTGCTGGGTGCCCTGTGATTCTGATGCATTGGCTCCTTTCCAGGGGGCCATGCCTTAATTCCATGGCCCAGCACTGAGCACAGCCCTAACTACACTGAGCTGCTTCCTTCTCTCTCCTCTACGGAGTCTTCTCTGTTACTTTCCAGTCTCACCTCTCCTACAGCTTCTGTTCTCCTGCTTGGCCTGATTGACAGCAGAGCCTACACCACTCCCTCGGCAGATGGACAGAAATGTGGATTGTACGTCAGGCAGGAGACAGGTCGTCTCTGCCTTACAAATGTCCAACTTGCAAAGGTCCCTTCTTGTGTGCAGTGGACTCCTGCTTCCCTACATCCAACGTACCCTGTGCCCGCTAGAGCAGTCTTCCTTTTCCAGGGCCCTAGGCTGCGGTCCACGGGGTCTTGAAGAGTCGGACATGACTGAGCGACTTCCCTTTCACTTTTCACTTTCATGCACTGGAGAAGGAAATGGCAACCCACTCCAGTGTTCTTGCCTGGAGAATCCCAGGGATGGGGGAGCCTGGTGGGCTGCCGTCTATGGGGTTGCACAGAGTCAGACACGACTGAAGCGACTTAGCAGCAGTAGCAGCTTAGCAGAGAATCCCTCCTTCACCCAGCATTGGCTGCTTGCTGGCCCCTAACCAGACAAGCCATGGGCAAAAATTGGCCTGGGATACAGGTCTAATGTGAGCATATTTCACCCCGACCCCCCCGCCGCCCCCACCCCCAGGGCTTCCCAGGTGGTGCAGTGGTAAGAACCTGCCTGCCAAAGCAAGAAACACAAGTGGGATCCCTGGGTCAGGAAGATCCCCTAGAGTAGGAAACAGCAAACTGCTCCTGTATTCCTGCCTGGAAAATTCCTTGGACAGATGAGCCTGGCGGGCTACAGTCCATGGGGTCTCAGAGTAGAACATGGCTGAGCACACATGAGCATGAGAATGATATAGGAACTCCATTAAACATAAAAAGGATGAAGCATCTAGTTTGCTTTGAGTTTCTGAAATAGGTTTTTATTTAGGTTCAACTTTAGGAATCTCTGGTTTGCAAGGATGTGAGACACTCAGATAGAATACCACCTGCTCGGGCCTAGGAAGTGCTGGAGGTATTTGCTCATTGGACAGTCACCTCAGTTTTGTTCCTGAATTCCTGTCTGTCACTTCTGTAAGGGATTGAGCAGGACGCTGGTAAGGCTCGCCTCATGGTCTCTTGTTCTCCTTAGGGTAAAAGGAAGCGGGGGCCTGATACTCACCCGACGAATAGAAGACCTGTGGGAGCTTCACCCATCCTTCGACATCGTGGTCAACTGTTCAGGCCTTGGAAGCAGGCAGCTTGCAGGAGACTCAAAGATTTTCCCAGTGAGGGGCCAAGTACTCAAAGTGCAGGCTCCCTGGGTGAAGCACTTTATCCGAGATAGCAGTGGGCTGACATATATTTACCCTGGTGTATCCAATGTAACCCTGGGTGGCACTAGGCAACAAGGAGACTGGAATTTGTCCCCAGATGCAGAAATTAGCAAAGAGATTCTTTCCCGATGCTGTGCCCTCGAGCCCTCTCTCCGTGGAGCCTATGACCTAAGAGAGAAAGTGGGTTTGAGGCCCACTAGGCCAAGCGTACGGCTGGAGAAAGAGCTATTAGCTCAGGGCGGCCGGAGGCTGCCTGTGGTCCATCACTATGGCCATGGAAGTGGGGGCATCGCCATGCACTGGGGCACTGCTCTGGAGGCCACCAGGATGGTGAACGAGTGTGTCCAAGTCCTTAGGACTCCTGCTCCCAAATCAAAGCTGTAGGTGATCCGAAATGATAGCAAATGGCCCCAGAATCTATTAATCAAAATGTAACTTAAGTACCAGCAGAGATTCAAGTAACTTTTCTGTTGAATGAAAGTTTAATTGGACATGATTTTGTTTTCAAAATTAGAATTGATACAATAGGTATCAGTAGACCTAAACCTACTACTGATCTAACTTAGTACTAGTTAGTACTAGCTATGACATAGGGCATTAAGCTCTGTTTTCGTTTTTAAAAAATACTTGCTACAAAGATTTCTTTTAAATCTCAGGTCCAAGGATCTAAGCTAATTCACATGGATGCAAGAATTTTGATATGTTTTTTTGGCTTATAAATCCACAGGAGGAGATAATGTATGGAAAACACTTAACTCACTGTCAGTTGCAGAGCTGCCGTGATGCTCATGGGTTGTAGTCAAGTGAACACTATAATCCTTAAAAATTACATGGCGATATACAATTCAGGCTCATTCCATTTAGTGGGAGACAAAGGATGATTCCTGCTAGTATTAATGGCAACCTCTACTTCCCCTCAGCTGGCAGATGGTAGAAGATAGTGATGATGTGTTGCTTACAGGTGTGGCATCAACTCAATTTCTGTCTGGGGTCAGCCACCTGAGGGGTGTACTTTCCATTACCACAAATAACTGAGAGGTGGTTCATTGGGTGGTTGACTTTGCCTCAGCATTTTTGAAGATTGAATTTCATGTGCAGCCAAAGAGCTAATTTGCTAATTAAGATGGAACAATCACTCTGAATGAGATATAACCAGAGTTTTCTGCAAGTTGTTAAAAAGTACTGGGAAGGAGTGGGAGTATGTCTCATGACACAGTGATTTTGGAATTACTGAATTAATAAATCTAATCTGGATTCTTGGCTTGGTCTTTAATCCGTACATGTGTGTTGTGAATACTCATGAGGGTTTTTGGCTGAGTGAATGATAAAGGGAATGCTATTCATTCAGATAAGAAAGCTTAGAAATATATGAAAATTTTTTAAGTGAGAATAGTCTGTTTTATTTATTTTTTAACGTTGGAGAATCTCTAAGTTTGACTATATCTAATTTAAATATAGGGCCTAAATAGTTGTAATAAGATGTAATGTGTATGGTGTTTATGCTATAGTTATTGTCGAAAAGGTGTAGGGAAAAGTGTATACATGAGGATCAAAAAATATATGTAACTCTATTTTTAATTTTGGAGATATATTTCTCATGTTTAGTAACAATAAGTTCTATTTTAGACATCTTGGAGGGAGTGTGGGGTTGGCAAACAGTATGAGAAAGAGCCCCCAGCACAGCTCCATTCTTGTTGTTTTGTTCATTGAACTTTTGTATGTGATTTTGTGTGGGGAAAAAAAAATAAAAAAAAACCTGTGCTGGAAGAGACAAAGATGGAGACAGAGAGCATGCACGCTGTGCTCTTGATCACCCTTGCAGTAATGAAATTCCCAAGTTAAATCAAGGGTGGATTCTTTTCTATGTATTTCCATCAGGGGGCGTTGTTGTATCAAGTTCAGATACACTGGTACATTTGAAAATTTAGAAATGGTTAGAAATAAAAATTGGATATGGAGGTGTGTGGAGTACGTGGGTGATTCTTCTAAGGCTTTAGAGTTTATATGCTCAAACTTCAAATTTTTTTGAATTTTGTTTGGAGTATTTGAGAAATGTACAAGCTCAGATGGACTGAAAATACACACATACACACACACCCATCCATATACACACACGCACTCACTACACATGATCTCTGAGAAGTAATATGATAAAATGGCATTTTGAAGAGGGCATTTAACAACGTTTTAGTAGTTAAAAATGAAAATGATGGGACTTCCCTGGTGGTGCAGTGACTAAGACTCTAGGCTCCCAGTGCAGGGGGCTCAGATTCGATCCCTGGTCAGGGAACTAGATCCTACATGCTGCAACTAGGAGTTCCCATGCCACAACCAAGAGCTGATGCAGCCAAATAAATAAATAAATAGAAATATTTTTTAAAAATGAAAATGCTCGGAACAGGCAGATTTTGGTTATTTTTACAGCAGTCTTAAGTGTACTCGGAGAAGGCGATGGGGCCCCACTCCAGTACTCTTGCCTGGAGAATCCCATGGACGGAGGAGCCTGGAGGGCTGCAGTCCATGGGGTCGCTGAGGATTGGACATGACTGAGTGACTTCACTTTCACACATTGGAGAAGGAAATGGCAACCCACTCCAGTGTTCTTGCCTGGAGAATCCCAGGGATGGGGGAGCCTGGTGGGCTGCCGTCTATGGGGTCACACAGAGTCAGACACGACTGAAGCAACTTAGCAGCAGCAGCTAAGTGTACTCAGTTGTTCCTTATGCCCACCGTTTAGATCCTGCAACATTTTCATTTCCTGGAGGTAGGTTCATACTCTATGATTATTGCCTATTTGCAACAGTCTAAGCAATTACTCTAATTTAACTCTTCATTTTATATTCCTAAAGCCTAACATTATAAGACTGAAAAATTAGAGGCTTCTGGAGAAAGTGGTCATGGCTACATGCCCTGATTTCATTTTTACTAACTGTTAAATATGTGATTCTTCTCTTAAATGTTTGTTTATTTTGATCAGTTGCTGGGTTGCATGTTATAGTCACCTGGGAAATTTTGAAAAACTAATGATTCAAGCCCTTCTCTAATAAATTAGCATCGTTGGGGTTGGGTGGAGCCCTGGCATCAGTATTTATTCGTAACCCACAGTCCTATCCAATAGCTGGGACAGAAGATTATGAGCACAGCTTCATTCCTCTCCTCACTGGGCTCTGTCACTACTGTAACCACTCTTCTCTCCCTTCTTCCTCTGCACCTTGGGGCACTGAGCTAAGAGTGATGTGCTCACATAAGCAGGTATGTCCTCAGACACGCCTGGGCAAGGTAGCAGGCATCATCTGTTTCTCAAAGTGGCTCTCTAGAAATTCTGGGAACCATCTTGCTCGTCGTAGCTCAGCTGCTCAGAGACAGCCACCTGCTCAGAGACAGACAGTCTCTCTAAACGAGAGACTGAGCATACAAATAAACAATGGCCAGACTATAAAGGAACTCTGATCCATGGCCTGCAGCAGCTGGCCCGGGAAGCCACCTTCTTCTTTATAATCACCAGCAAGGGAGCCAGTCTGCTACAGGTCAGATTTGTAAGATGCTAAATTGCTGTCTCTAGTAGGCACCCTACTCCGGTACTTCTGCCTGGAAAATCCCATGGGTGGAGGAACCTGGAAGGCTGCAGTCCATGGGGTTGCTGAGGGTCAGACATGACTGAGCGACTTTACTTTCACTTTTCATTTTCATGCATTGGAGAAGGAAATGGCAACCCACTCCAGTGTTCTTGCCTGGAGAATCCCAGGGACGGGTGAGCCTGGTGGGCTGCCGTCTATGGGCTCACACAGAGTCGGTCACGACTGAAGTGACTTAGCAGTAACAGTAGCAGTAACAATCCAGAAAGCTTAACAATCATTTCTGGAACAATTGGCCCCAAATGATCAGTACTTGGTTAATAACGGACAGTTTCCCTAAAATTTGTCCTGTTTCCAACTTGAGACCAACCAGAGATAACCGAATACACCCCTATCCAATCACGCAGGATGCCCCACTTTTTTGGAGAAAGGCATGTTTAAAACCTTTTTATTATGTATTGGGGAATAGCCAATTAACAATGTTGTGATAGTTTCAGGTGAACAGGGAAGGGATTCAGCCATACATATACATATCCATTCTCTCCCAAACTCCCCTCCCATCCAGGCTGCCACTTAATATTGAGCAGCATTCCATGTGCTATACGGTAGGTCCTTGTTGGTTATCCATTTAAAATATGGCAGTGTGTACATGTCTATTCCAAACTCCCTAATTATCCCTCCCCTGCATTCTTTTCCTCAGCAACCATAAGTTCTTCTCTAAGCTTTTGAGTCTTTCTGTTCTGTGAGTAAGTTCATTTGTATCATTTCTTTTTAGATCCCACAGGTAAGGGATGTCATATGATATTTCTCCTCTGACTTGCTTCATTCAGTATGACAATCTCTAGATTCATCTATGTTGCTATAAATGGCATTATCTCATTCTTTCTAATGCTTCTGTTTTTTTCATTGCTGTGCAGGCTTTTCTCTAGTTGCAGTGAGCACAACTCTGTAGTTAGGGCGCACACGCTTCTCACTGTGGTGACTTCTCTTGTAGTATGGGCTCTAGGTCAGCGGTTGCAATGCATGGGCTCAGTAGTTGCGGTTCCAGGGCTCTAGAGCACAGGCTCAGTAGTTGTGATGCCTGGGGTTATTTGCCCTGTGGAATGTCAGATCTTCCTGGATCAGAGATCAAACCCATTTCCACTGCATTGGCAGGCAGATTCTTTACCACTGAGTCGCTAGGCAGGACCTGAGGATGCTCCACTTCTTAAAAGCCTGCCAACAGCTTCCCCATGCCTGGAGCCTCCATTCAGGGTATACCTGAAATCTCCTCTTTAGTGACAAGCTTTTTGTCACTAAAAGGCTTTCCCACACTTCTGCCTTTCTTGGAGAGACGATGACTGACTCCTTTGCTATAGCAAGCTCTGAATAAATAGTCATTGTTTTTCTCTTTTGGCTGGCCTTTTTTACTGTTTGTTTCCACAACGATTTCCTGTTTTTTTGTAAGTTGAAGTCTTAGATCACTATGCTAAGGCCAAGAATGGGCCCCCATTTTCTATTACAGTCCATTAAAAATTTTTCTGAACATAGAGAACAAGAGTTTCCCTCTCAAATCCCTTTCAAGTGTCTGACATTTGTGGCTGAGCCAGGACCTGCAGTGCCTGTGACCCCGAGGGATACAGCAGCTTTGAGGGTACTAGCATGCACGTATGATGCTTCTTCAGCAGACAGAGGTTATGTACAGGCTTTGAGGATTTTAATTGCTTTGGAAGAAAAGAAGTTAAAGAGAAAGGCCATAGTCCAATAGGATATGGTTATACAGAAGAAAGGCTATTTTAAAGAATGATATAGATTGTTCCTTTTATTGAATGTTAAAGTTTAAGTGTTAGTCACTCAGTCATGTTCAACTCTTTGGGACTGCAGGGACTGGGGCCCACCAGGCTCTTCTGTCCTTGGAATTCTCCAGGCAAGAATACTGGAATGGGTTGCCATTTTCTCCTCCAGGGGATCTTCCTGACTCAGGGATTGAACTCGCGTTTCCTGCATTGCAGGCAGATTGTTTACCATCTGAGCCACCAGGGAAAGTAAAAGTGAAGTCGCTCAGTTGTATTTGACTCTTTGAGACCCCATGGACTGTAGCCTACCAGGCTCCTCCGTCCATGGGATTTTCCAGGCAAGAGTACTCTAGTACTCTTGCTATTTCCTTCTTGAGCCACCAGGGAAGCCACAAATAAACACACCCTCTTGGCCTGGAGATGTCGGGGATTGAACCTGGGGCCTCATGCACTCTACCACTGAGCTACATCCCTGTTTATGCATTAAAACCAAATGATAGTCAAACCATCTTTTTTCTCAATCCATTAAGAACTTTTAGCCAAAAGGAAGAAAATGATGGTGAGACCTGTGTCCTCTGGGAGTTGTAGTTCTGGGAAATCTGTTTCAGGACTCTTAAACAGTTGAAATGAATGTAGCAACACTTAGACTATTTTTCTTGATTCCTCTCATCTTTCTTCTTGAGGATGTAAATGATGGAGACACATTTGAAACCTATTTCCTCTGGGTATCATTCACTTACGAAAAACCGGTGGAGGTGTTTAAGTGGTCTCTTTCTTCCTGAAAAATCTCTGTAGTTTGCCACCAGGCCTGGGGGCTTTATTATCCTAAGCGACTTTGCCATCTACAAATCACCACTCTAAGAAGCTAAAGGGAATGAATTAGCCAGAGCTCTGAAAAGATGTAACCAGTGTTTCTTCAATATTAGCAGAACAATTGACTTCTGCCTGGGCAAGGCACCTGCAGACCTGGCTTGCAGTCCTGTTACCCACAACTCCACCACTCAGAGCCTAAATTTCCCTTGAATTACAGTTTTTACTCTGATGGTATCACAACACAGACACCAATCTGATACCTGATTCTAAGATATCAGTCTACCCTAAAACTTCTCATGCATCCTAGTATTTCTCTCCCATATAAAGCCAAGTGGTCTGACAATGGAACTAAGCTAATGGAATATTGTGATGAATATTCTAAATAGTTTGCCTGCTCTACCCAGGTCCCCTTTTCTGAGAAATCTACTCAAACCTGAAAGTTAACTATCTGGTCAGAATCCCTGTTGCACTGTCTCTCTGGTTATAGTTAATGGATCAGAGGAAACTTTTGATTACGTTTAGGTTCAGTTGCAAGTAACAGAAACTCCCCAAAGCGAAAGCGAAAGCGAAGTCGCTCAGCCGAGTCTGACTTTTTGTGATTCTGTGGACTGTAGCCCATCAGGCTCCTCAATCCACGGAATTTTCCAGGCAAGAATTTTGGAGTGGGTTGCCATTTCCTTCTCCAACCAAGTAGTTGCTTAAATAAGATGGGCATGCATTTCTCTCTCACTTGGTAGAAGCCTGGATTTAGGCAGTCCCGGGCTGCTGTGGGAATTTCATCAGTGATCCAGGCTCTTCCTGCTCACACTCTGCTGTTTCAAGGGTGTGGCTCCAAGATGTCAGTTGGAGCTCCAGTTATCCCATCATCACATCCACCCCCAAGGAAACTTTTCAGAAGACTCAGAATAGTTTTGCTTGTATCTTATTGCATAACCCTACACTAGATTCAAGTGAATCTGGGGGTGTAGTCTTTTGATTTGGTGAGCAATGTAAAAGTCAAGTTTCAGCAGGCTCTGTGAAAAGTATCAAACTATAAATTGGATTAAGCTAGTCAGATTCTTAAGAATTTGTACCAAGGGATTCTAAATCCTGATAATGGCAGGCTCTGGAGACACATAGACTTGGACCAACAGTGCAGATTGTTCAGGTTTATGTAGAAGAAGCCAGGCAAGAAAGAGGAGGCAGATACAAGCAGAAAAGGTGAGAAGGAAGCCCAAGGGGACATGTGCTTCTGGGGAAGCATCAGGAATGACCCAGGTCCTGACCCAGTTCCATTTCTCATGAAGTCTGCCTGGACAGTCAGTTCTGCACTCCTCAGAAACCTCACGTTTTTAAAAACTGCTTTTCAAACATTATTGTATTGAGAAGAGAAAGTGGGGACTTCCCTGGAGGTCCAGGGGTTAAGACTCCATGTTTCCATTGCAGGGGACACCGGATTGATCGCTGGTTGGGGAATTAAGATCCCACATGCCCTGCAGCAAAGCCAAAAAGAAAAAAAAGATGAGAAGAGGGATGGACGCTGGAGGGTTTCAGATTCCTCCCAAAAGAAGTTATTTTTCCTGGCGCAATTAAGGATACATTTTATAGCTATAACAGTAAGATCTTAATATAATGAAGCAAATCCAGCATTTGCTGAATTCTATCTCTTAAAAATTTTGTCCTCTTTTCCCAAACAGGGACATTTTACATATCTTTATATCCTTATCTCCTTTATAGTTGTCATCACCCATTGTTAGGATAGACAAAGTCGAAACTACTCAAACAAAGCTCTTGTGTTCTTACATTGGTGCTATCCTACCTCCTGAATATATTATCAGTCCCTGATCAAGGTCATATTGTAACCAATGGTGTTCTTGCTGTGCTGTGCTTAGTTGCTCAGTCATGCCCAACTCTTTGTGACCCCATAGACTGTAGTCTGCCAGGCTCCTCTGTCCATGGGGATTCTCCAGGCAAGAATACTGGAGCTCTCAGTGATGCTTATTTTTTCCTTTAGTTAATATAATTGAATTAAGGCCAATTTGTATGACTGTAGGAGTGATACCTGTATTTCATTTCCTGTCCATGGATTCTGTGGGGAAGTAGTTTACCATAATCTGCCTTTCTCCTTGAACCCATTAAGTAAATTCTTTCCTTTCAACCAAAAACTTTAATCTAAGTCTTCTTACATAAAAAAAAAAAAAAAAAAAAAGAGTGGATCTCTGGGATGAGAAAACAGATCTAGCCACTAGACCAGGGGTAGCAAAATCCTTTGTTAAAGGGTTCAATAGTAAATATTTTAGGCTTCGCTGGCCATACAGTCTGTATTGCAGCTTCCTCAACTTTGCTACTATAACCTTGGAGCAGTCAGATTATGTGTAAGCAATGGTCATGACTACGTTCCCATAAAACACTATCTACAAAAGCAGGTAGAGGGCCTGATTTGACCTAAAGGCTGTAGTTTGCATGGTGGCAGTGATGGCACAGAAGTGTGGCCAAGAGGAGCTACCCTATGTCCAAGGTCAGGGGCGGTGGCTGAGAGGAGCTACCCCATGTCCAAGGTAAGGAGAAGAGGCTGTGATTTGCTGGAACAGCCGTGAAGAGATACCCCATGTCCAGGGTAAAAGAAACCTAAGTAAGATGGTAGGCACTGAGAGAGGGCATCAGAGGGCAGACACACTGAAACCACAATCACAGACAACAGGCCAATCTGATCACACGGACCACAGCCTTGTCTAACTCAATGAAACTAAGCCATGACGTGTGGGGTCACCCAAGACGGACGGGTCATGGTGGACAGGTCTGACAGAATGTGGTCCACTGGAGAAGGGAATGGCAAACCACTTCAGTATTCTTGTCTTGAGAATCCCATGAACAGTATGAAAAGGCAAAAAGATAGGACACTGAAAGATGAACTCCCCAGGTTGGAAGGTGCCCAGTATGCTACTGGAGATCAGTGGAGAAATAACACCAGAAAGAATGAAAGGATGGAGCCAAGCAAAAACAAACCTAGTTGTGGATGTGACTGGTGATAGAAGCAAGGTTCAATGCTGTAAAGAGCAATATTGCATAGGAACCTGGAATGTTAGGCCCATGAATCAAGGCAAATTGGAAGTGATCAAACAGGAGATGGCAAGAGTAAATGTCGACATTCTAGGAATCAGCGAACTAAGATGGACTAGAATGGGTGAATTTAACTCAGATGACCATTATATCTACCACTGCGGGCAGGAATCCCTTAGAAGAAATGGAGTAGCCATCATAGTCAACAAAAGAATCCGAAATGCAGTACTTGGATGCAATCTCAAAAATGACAGAATGATCTCTGTTCGTTTCCAAGGCAAACCATTCAATATCATGGTAATCCAAGTCTATGCCCTGACCAGTAATGCTGAAGAAGCTGAAGTTGAACGGTTCTATGAAGACCTACAAGACCTTCTAGAACTAATACCCAAAAAAGATGTCCTTTTCATTATAGGGGACTGGAATGCAAAAGTAGGAAGTCAAGAGACACCTGGAGTAACAGGCAAATCTGGCCTTGGAGTACAGAATGAAGCAGGGCAAAGGCTAATAGAGTTTTGCCAAGAGAACACACTGGTCATAGCAAACACCCTTTTCCAACAACACAAGAGAAGACTACACATGGACATCATCAGATGGTCGACACTGAAATCAGATTGATTATATTCTTTGCAGCCAAGGATGAAGAAGCTCTATACAGTCAGCAAAAACAAGACCAGGAGCTGACTGTGGCTCAGACCATGAACTCCTTATTGCCAAATTCAAACTAAAATTGAAGAAAGTGGAGAAAACCACTGGACCATTCAGGTATGACCTAAATCAAATCCCTTATGATTATACAGTGGAAGTGAGAAATAGATTTAAGGGACTAGACCTGATAGACAGAGTGCCTGATGAGCTATGAATGGAGGTTTGTGACATTGTACAGGACACAGGACTCAAGACCATCCCCATGGAAAAGAAATGCAAAAAAGCAAAATGGCTGTCTGGGGAGGCCTTACAAATAGCTGTGAAAAGAAGGGAAGTGAAAAGCAAAGGTGAAAAGGAAAGGTATACCCATTTGAATGTAGAGTTCCAAAGAATAGCAAGGAGAGATAAGAAAGCCTTCCTCAGCAATCAATGCAAATAAATAGAGGAAAACAACAGAATGGGAAAGACTAGAGATCTCTTAAAGAAAATCAGGGATACCAAGGAAACATTTCATGCAAAGATGGGCTCGATAAAGGACAGAAATGGTATGGACCTAACAGAAGCAGAAGATATTAAGAAGAGGTGGCAAGAATACACAGAAGAACTGTACAAAAAAGATCTTCATGACCCAGATAATCATGATGGTGTGATCACTCACCTAGAGCCAGACATCCTGGAATGTGAAGTCAAGTGGGCCTTAGAAAGCATCACTATGAACAAAGCTAGTGGAGGTGATGGAATTCCAGTTGAGCTATTCCAAATCCTGAAAGATGATGCTGTGAAAGTGCTGCACTCAATATGCCAGCAAATTTGGAAAACTCAGCAGATCCAACCAGTCCATCCTAAAGGAGATCAGTCCTGGGTGTTCATTTGTAGGACTGATGTTGAAGCTGAAACTCCAATAGTTTGGCCACCTGATGTGAAGAGCTGACTCATTGGAAAAGAGCCGATGCTGGGAAAGATTAAGGGCAGGAGAAGAAGGGGACAACAGAAGATGACACAGTTGGATGGCATCACTGACTCAATGGACATGGATTTGGGTGGACTCCAGGAGCTGGTGATGGACAGGGAGACCTGGTGTGCTGCACAAAGACTGAGCGACTGAACTGAACTGAACTGAACTGTGGTTTGCTCTGCACTGAACTATAAACTCCATTGGGCAGGGACATATCTGATATGTTTAACAGTTTATACCCAGCTCCAAATACCAGGTCTGTTACTTGGTAAACATTTGACTCGATGAGTAAACTGTCAATGTGACAACAAATGACAGATTATTCCATCTTAAATTTGAAAAAGAAACAAACAAAACAGTCTCTCCTGTTGGCTTTCTGACTGATTTTCCTTAAAAATTGTGAAAATCTATGTACTACTAAAATCTCACAATTTGAGAATACCACAGAGAATACATTCATGGTCTGGATTCTCAGGTGACTGAATTATGTAACCAGCTATAAAGACTAGGATGAAGAAAATTTCTTAGGAGCAAAGCCATACTGTTTGTGCCCCTAATGGAGTCTGTATATCTCACTGGTGTCATTCTACTGGACAAAGGTTTTGTCATTATGGAGCTTACAGTCAATTGGGAGTGGGATGTATGTGGTTGGATCCAAGCAGACCCTAAACATGGAAGAAGCCCACGTGCCAATGCAGGTAAATGTAAGAGACACAAGTTCAATCCCTGGGTCGGGAAGATCCCCTGGAGGAGGGCAACCCATTCCAGTATTTTTGCCTGGAGAATCCCATGGCCAGAGGAGCCTGGTGGGGCTACTGTCCATAGGGATGCACAGTTGGACACGACTGAAGTGACTTAGCATTCAGCAAGCTCCATGAAGAAGTGGCCCAGGTGCCCATGGTCTCCACTCCTGCTACACTGCCTTCTCTCTCCCAGGCTGCACCTGTGAACTCAGATGGAGTTCTGTATGATCAGTGGAAGAGAAAACTGGGGTGTGGTTTGCAGATGGTTCTGTACAATATGCAGGCATCCTCCAAAAGTGACAGTTGCAGCCTTATGGCACATTCTTGGAAGAGCCCTGAAGGACAGTGGTGAAGTGAAACTCTCCCAGTGGGCACAGGTTTGAGCAGTGCTCCTGGTGTTGTACTTTGCTCTCAAGTACCACCTGCCTTGGGTTCCTCAAGCCTCTGAATCAACAAGGCAAATAAGGGAGTTCCCGTGTGGACTGAGGTGACTGAGCCTGACTACTATGGGGAAATTGGACTTCACAGTGGAGGTAAGGAAGTACAGGAGATCCCTAGGGCAGGTCTTAGTATCAGCGTTACCATACTCTGTGATTAAAGTCAATGGAAAACTATTAATTCAACAACCCAATCAAGGCAGGACTACTAATGGCCTAGATACTTCAGGAATGAAGGTTTGGGTCATGTCAGCAGATGAAGAACCACAACCAGATGAGGTGCTGCTGAAGGTGAAGGGAGTACAGAATGGGTAGCTAAAGAAGGTAGTTATAAATTCCATGTGACCAGTTAATAGAAACAAGGACTGTAATTATCATCAGTATTCCTCTTTATTTTGTTATGAATATGTTTATGTGTATATGTGTGTGCTATTTGCAGCACAGTAATTAATGTTTATGGTTATTTTGGGGGGGGTCATTGATAAAAAATAAATTTCATTTAGTCTTTATTTTTTTGAGGCTGGGAAAAGTGGAAAAAATGTTTCACAGAGAATAGTTAAGAGAAATGTGTTTTAATACTTCAAGACTGGCCTTCAGTTTAATTGGAACTTCACTAGTCAGGAGTACAATGTAGTAGACTCGTTAAAGCCCTTTTGAGCCAGGCCCCAACGTGAGTCCTTCTGCCCACAGTCACTGGAGCCAATAGAACGGGACTGAGTTCTGTTCAGAAGTAAAGGAAAGCTCCGAATGGAGAGCTACAAACCTGTACTGAAGCACAAGCTCCCGCCATGAGCCATGGGTGGGGCTGTGGGGAGGGGAAGGGGCAGAGCTCTCCAGGGAGGGCGCAGCTCCAGGTCATACCCATAGCTGCACCGCGCTACAGGCAGCCACTGCCCTCTTGGATTCAGGTGGTGTGTGCGGCCGCGTAGCTGTGTTTGAGGCAGACATTTTACACTAGGAACTTGATTCTGAAATGATGGGTGTGAAGTCTCTGCACACCGAACTCTATGGGCAAATGATACTAGACAAAGCACAAAGCTGGGGGCAGGGGGAGCGGAGAAATGTTAGACTTTATTACCAATATATTTTTGGGGAATTGTGATCAGGCTTTCACTGATCCCGTGAATTGGTCAAAACTCATTCTATGTCCTTATAATGTGTTTTTCTGTGAAATAGAGTCTTGAAAGTTAAAAACTACATTTCCAGGGAGAACAAAATGGCAGAGGAGTAGGTGGACGTGGAGTATCTCTCTCTCCACGGATACATCAGGAATACATCTTCAGACACAGAAGTGCATGCAGAACACTAGCTGAGAGTGGACAGGAGTACCTGACCAGCAGGAAAGAATATATAGAAGCATGCAAAACTCGGTAGGACAAAGGAACTAGGGGAAAAAACAGGAGTGTTACTAGGACTGGACCTGCCCTTGGAGGGTAGGGGAACTGAAGCAGGGGTACTATCGCCACATTTGGGCAATTGTCTGAGTCAGAGGAGAAACATTCAGGGCTGAGAATGAAACAGCTGATCTGTTTCTCATTCAAATGGAATGAGAATCAGACAGTCCTTGCTGCAGCCATACATACCGGGGACAGTGATGCAGGTACCCTAGAAGGCTAAGCGGCTGGGGGCTGGAGTGTAGGGATTGTGGAGCAATCACAGGGCAAGGGCTGCTGTTGGCTGTGGAGAGACAGACAGAGGGGACATGAGGGAGGAGACTGAGGAGGGAAATGCCTGTGTAGGAAAGCCAGGCAGCCATGGAAGCAAGGCAGTACTGCTGAGTCATGCATAGGGGGTGGAGCTATCACCATAGCCCCTCTCTTCCCACACGCCAGCATCAGCAGCTGAACAGTAGAGAGGCTGGCATATCAAGTGCCTGAGGCAGGGAGCAACAGAGTAGGACCCCACCCAGGGTGCCTCTTTAAGTGGCTGACATGCCGATATACAAAGTAGGACCCCAGCCAGGGGCGCCCCTCTACCTGCCTAATGAGAAGGACCCCAGGCAAGGGAGCCCTCTAAGTGCCTGAATGGGCGGAGCTACAGAGAAAGACTAGCCAAAGAAGCCTTCTGATTGCCAGCTACCAGAAGCTCGAAAAAGACTGATAGGGCCATAGCTCCTGTAGCTGAGGCAGTCCATGTCCCTGAACACTTGCTCCCCATGACCCAAGCATGTGCGCCACCTTCACACTCAACCCTCACTGGGGCAGAGCTGCCACAGGCAAAAAAAAAAAGAGTCTTGCATCTGTGCATGTGGGGTCATTTTGGTTGTGTCCAACTCTTTGTGACCCTGTGGACTGTGGCCTGCCAGTCTTCTCTGTCAGGGGTGTTCTCTAGGCAAGAATACTGAAGTGTATTGGCCAATACTTGTTGCCATACCCTTTTAGAGCACTATATTTCGTGCTGCCCTAGCTGCCAACTCCCCTGAGTACCTGGTGCTGCCAGAACCCTTGTGACCCAAGCAGCTGTACCACTCTGCACCTGGCCTCCACTGGGGAAGACCCAAGTCCTCCAGGGCAGCCTCAGGAGCAAACCCCAGTGGACAACCCGCATGTCGTGAAAGTGAAGTCTCTCAGTCATGTCCAACTCTTCGTGATCCTGTGGACTGTAGCCTGTACCAGGCTTCTCTCTCCATGGGATTTTCCAGGCAAGAGTACAAGAGTGGGTTGCTATTTCCTTCTTCCACATGAAGAGGTGGAAATAAAACCACAATTGAAACCCAGGGGTAGTGCGGCTAAGGAAGAAGACCCAAAACCTTCCCACCAGCTGTACAAGCTGCAGATTAAATCCACATGATCAACTAGGCAGACTCTGTGTCTATGGAATATATAAAAGGACATTGAGAGCTCCCACAAAAGAAAACACACTAATTCTGATAGCTGTGGATATTGGAGACAAGAACACACAGGAGTCTGACCAGATTAGAATCTGAGCTGCCCCCACAGAAGGTCCAGAGACCAGCACAGTGTTGGAGGGCATCCTGGGGAGATGAAGTGGACTGTGACTCTCAGCGAGGGAAAGCATCTTGACAGCAGTGACTCAAGAAAAACATTTATTATTCTTATGTTTTGACTTATTCTGTAATTTCTTTTGGATTTTTTTCCCCTCTCTTTCTCCTTTTTTCCCCCTCCCCCTCCCCACCATTGTAGTTGTCCATTTTATTGGCATTATGAAATCTAATTAAGCTTTTGAGTTCTTTTTTTAATCACACTTTTTATTGTTGTTATAAACCTCTGCCTCTATGTTGGGCTTTTGCAGTTCTGGGAGTTTTCCTTTTTTTTCTTTCTTTCTTTCTTTCCCCTTCCTTTCTTTTTTCAAACCTATTATTATTGTTTCTACATTTATTCCTTTGTTTGGCTTTCCTACTGTTCTTTTCCCCTTGCAGTTAATTTTTAATGTATATAAATCTTCTTTATCTACCTCTATTTAACTTTGCACATCTATTCTTTCTTTCTTTTCTTTCCTTTCCTTTCAACATATTTGTTAGTTTTGTTTTCATTGCTTTATTCCCCAGTTGGCATCTTGCTTTAGTTTTGTTTTCCAGTTTGTGCTTTAGTTAGTTTTGTTCTTAACTGGTAGATATAATTTTTGGTTCCCTTTGTTCACTGGGTCAACCTACTGTACTTTATTTTTGTTGGACTGTTTTGGTTTTGCTATGGATGTATATGTATATGTGTATATTCCATTATTTTAATTATTATTTGCCTGATTTTTAAACTGCCATCTGTCTGGGATTCATCCTTGGTTTCTCATTTTGGGGTATGTGTTTTAATCTCACTTAATGCCATAACAAACCACTCGTGGAATCTTCGTTCCTGACCAGAGGTCAAACCCTGAGCCTTTGGAGTGGGAGCACTGACTCAAAACCCTGGACTACCAGAGAACTAACCCTAGGGAGTATCAAATAATGAGAGCTCCCACAAAGGAAACCACTGGAATACAAGACCCGGCATCATCCAATCACCAGTAGTACCCTGTGCAGGAAGCTTCATCCAGATCAGATCAGATCAGATCAGTCGCTCAGTCGTGTCCGACTCTTTGCGACCCCATGAACTGCACCATGCCAGGCCTCCCTGTCCATCACCAACTCCCGGAGGTCACTCAGACTCACATCCATCGAGTCAGTGATGCCATCCAGCCATCTCATCCTCTGTCGTCCCCTTCTCCTCCTGCCCTCAATCCCTCCCAGCATCAGAGTCTTCTCCAATGAGTCAACTCTTCGCATGAGGTGGCCAAAGTACTGGAGTCTCAGCTTTAGCATCATTCCTTCCAAAGAAATCCCAGGGCTGATCTCCTTCAGAATGGACTGGTTGGATCTCCTTGCAGTCCAAGGGACTCTCAAGAGTCTTCTCCAACACCACAGTTCAAAAGCATCTATTCTTCGGTGCTCAGCCTTCTTCACAGTCCAGCTCTCACATCCATACATGACCACAGGAAAGACCATAGCCTTGACTAGACAAATCTTTGTTGGCAAAGTAATGGCTCTGCTTTTGAATATGCTATCTAGGTTGGTGATAACTTTCCTTCCAAGGAGTAAGCATCTTTTAATTTCATGGCTGCAGTCACCATCTGCATTGATTTTGGAGCCCAGAAAAAGAAAGTCTGACACTGTTTCCACTGTTTCTCCATCTATTTCCCATGTAGTGATGGGACCAGATGCCATGATCTTCGTTTCCTGAATGTTGAGCTTTAAGCCAACCTTTTCGCTCTCCACTTTCACTTTCATCAAGAGGCTTTTTAGTTCCTCTTCACTTTCTGCCATAAGGGTGGTGTCATCTGTGTATCTGAGGTTATTGATATTTCTCCCAGCAATCTTGATTCCAACTTCTGTTTCTTCCAGTCCAGCATTTCTCATGATGTACTCTTCATATAAGTTTAATAAACATGGTGACAATATACAGCCTTGACGTACTCCTTTTCCTATTTGGAACCAGTCTGTTGTTCCATGTCCAGTTCTAACTGTTGCTTCCTGTCCTGCATACATATTTCTCAAGAGGCAGATCAGGTGGTCTGGTATTCCCATCTCTTTCAGAACTTTCCACAGTTTATTGTGATCTACACAGTCAAAGGCTTTGGCATAGTCAATAAAGCCGAAATAGATGTTTATCTGGCACTCTCTTGCTTTTTCCATGATCCAGTGGATGTTGGCAATTTGATCTCTAGTTGCTCTGCCTTTTCTAAAACCAGCTTGAACATCAGGAAGTTCACGGTTCACATATTGCTGAAGCCTGGCTTGGAGAATTTTGAGCATTACTTTACTAGCGTGTGAGATGAGTGCAATTGTGCGGTAGTTTGAGCATTCTTTGCATTGCCTTTCTTTGGGATTGGGATGAAAACTGACCTTTTCTGATCTTGTGGCCACTGCTGAGTTTTCCAGATTTGCTGGCATATTGAGTGCAACACTTTCACAGCATCATCTTTCAGGATTTGGAATAGCTCCACTGGAATTCCATCACCTCCACTAGCTTTGTTTGTAGCGATGCTTTCTAAGGCCCACTTGACTTCACATTCCAGAATGTCTGGCTCTAGGTCAGTGATCACACCATCATGATTATCTGGGTCGTGAAGATCTTTTTTGTACAGTTCTTCTGTGTATTCTTGCCACCTCTTCTTAATATCTTCTGCTTCTGTTAGGTCCATACCATTTCTGTCCTTTATCGAGCCCATCTTTGCATGAAATGTTCCCTTGGTATCTCTGATTTTCTTAAAGAGATCCCTAGTCTTTCCCATTCTGTTGTTTTCCTCTATTTCTTTGCATTGATCGCTGAAGAAGGCTTTCTTATCTCTTCTTGCTATTCTTTGGAACTCTGCATTCAGATGCTTATATCTTTCTTTTTCTCCTTTGCTTTTCACTTCTCTTCTTTTCACAGTTATTTGTAAGGCCTCCCCAGACAGCCATTTTGCTTTTTTGCATTTCATTTCCATGGGGATGGTCTTGATCCATGTCTCCTGTACAATGTCATGAACCTCATTCCATAGTTCATCAGGCACTCTATCAGGTCTAGGCCCTTAAATCTATTTCTCACTTCCACTGTATAATCATAAGGGATTTGATTTAGGTCATACCTGAATGATCTAGTGGTTTTCCCTACTTTCTTCAATTTCAGTCTGAATTTGGCAATAAGGAGTTCATGGTCTGAGCCACAGTCAGCTCCTGGTCTTGTTTTTGCTGATTGTATAGAGTTTCTCCATCTTTGGCTGCAAAGAATATAATCGATCTGATTTTGGTGTTGACCATCTGGTGATGTCCATGTATAGAGTCTTCTCTTGTGTTGTTGGAAGAAGGTATTTGCTATGACCAGTGCATTTTCTTGGCAGAACTCTATTAGTCTTTGCCCTGCTTCATTCCGAATTCCAAGGCCAAATTTGCCTGTTACTCCAGGTGTTTCTTGACTTCCTACTTTTGCATTCCAGTCCCCTATAATGAAAAGGACATCTTTTTTGGGTGTTAGTTCTAAAAGGTCTTGTAGGTCTTCATAGAACCTTTCAACTTGAGCTTCTTCAGCGTTACTGGTTGGGGCATAGACTTGGGTTACTGTGACATTGAATGGTTTGCCTTGGAAACGAACAGAGATCATTCTGTCGTTTTTGAGATTGCATCCAAGTACTGCATTTCAGACTTTTTTGTTGACCATGATGGCCACTCCATTTCTTCTGAGGGATTCCTGTCCGCAGTAGTAGGTATAATGGTCATCTGAGTTAAATTCACTGATTCCAGTCCATTTTAGTTCGCTAATTCTTAGAATGCCTACATTCACTCTTCATCCAAACAGCAAACAAAAGAAAAATACAAACCCAATCACTAGCAGACAGGATTACCACCTCACTCAGCTTTGCCCATCAGAGGAAAAACAAACAAACAAAGAAACTCAGCATAAATCTCACCCTATATGAAGCTTAAACAAACCACTGCACAAAACTTAGGGGGGCAGAAACCAAAATGAAGAAAGAATGCAACCTTGAAGATTGCAAAAATAGACCTCAAAAACAATAAGTTTTAAAAAAAAATAATGAAAAGACAGAGAAATACCACACAAATGAAGGAACAAACTAGAAACACAGAAGTCCAAATAAATGGAAAGGAAATAGGCAAGCTACTTGAAAAAGAATTCAGAATAATGATAGTAAAGATGATCAAAAACCTTGAAAACAGAAAGGAGAAAATGTATGAATCAATTAATGAAGACCTAGAAAAATTAAAGAATAAACATACAGAGACAAACAACACAATTACTGAAATTAAAAATACTCTAGAAGGAATCCAGAAGGAATTACTATTCCCTGGTGGCTCAGATGGTAAAGCATCTGCCTGCAATGTGGGAGACCCAGGTTCAATCCCTGGGTTGGGAAGATCCCCTGGATAAGGAAATGGCAACCCATCCCAGTATTCTTGCCTGGAAAATTCCATGGATGCGGGAGCCTAGTGGGCTACAGTCCATGGGGTCACAAAGAGTCGGACACGACTGAACTTCACTCACTCACTAGAAGGAATCAATAGCAGAATATCTGAAGCGGAAGAATGAATCAGAGAGCTAGAAGATAAAATGGTGGAAATAACTTCTGAAGAGAATAATAAAGTAAAAAGAATGAAAAGAAGAGAGGATAGTCTCACAGACCTCAGGGACAATATCAAACGCTCCAACATTCAAATTATGGGGGTCCCAGAAGAAGAGAAAAAGAAAGGGTATGAGAAAATTTTTGAAGAGATTATAGTTGAAAATTTCCCCACCCAAACATGGAAAAGGAAATAGGCAATCAAGTCCAAGAGGTGCAAAGAATCCCATACAGGATAAACCCAAGGAGACATATACTAATCAAACTAAAAAAGATTAAACACAAAGAAAGAATACTAAAAGCAGCAAGGGAAAAGCAACAAGTAACATACAAGAAACATTCTGCTTTATTGACTATGCCAAAGCCTTTGACTGTGTGGATCACGATAAATTGTGGAAAATTTAAGAGATGGGAATACCAGACCACCTGACCTGCCTCCTTAGAAACCTGTATGCAGGTCAGGAAACAACAGTTAGAACTGGACATGGAACAACAGACTGGTTCCAAATAGGAAAAGGAGTACATCAAGGTTGTATATTGTCACCCTGCTTATTTAACTTCTATGCAGAGTACATCATGAGAAACCCTGGGCTGGAGGAAGCACAAGCTGGAATCAAGATTGCCGGGAGAAATATCAATAAGCTCAGATATTCAGATGACACCACCCTTATGGCAGAAAGTGAAGAGGAACTAAAAAGCCTCTTGATGAAAGTGAAAGAGAAGAAAGAGAAGAGTAAAAAAGTTGACTTAAAGCTCAACATTCAGAAAACTAAGATTATGGCATCTGCTCTCATTACTTCATGGCAATAGATGGGGAAACTGTAAACAGTGTCAGACTTTATTTTTGGGGGCTCCAAAATCACTGCAGATGGTGATTGCAGCCATGAAATTAAAAGACACTTGTTCCTTGGAAGGAAAGTTATAACCAACCTAGATAGCATATTCAAAAGCAGAGACATTACTTTGCCAACAAAGGTTCGCCTAGTCAAGGCTATGGTCTTTCCTGTGGTCATGTATGGATGTGAGAGTTGGACTGTGAAGAAGGCTGAGCACCGAAGAATTGATGCTTTTGAACTGTGGTGTTGGAGAAGAGTCTTGAGAGTCCCTTGGACTGCAAGGAGATCCAACCAGTCCATCCTAATGGAGAGCAGTCCTGGGTGTTCATTGGAAGGACTGATGTTGAAGCTGAAACTCCAATACTTTGGCTGCCTCATGCGAAGAGTCGACTCATTGGAAAAGTCCCTGATGCTGGGAGGGATTGAGGGCAGGAGGAGAAGGGGATGACAGAGGATGAGATAGTTGGATGGCATCACCAACTTGATGCACATGAGTTTGGGTGAACTCTAGGAGTTGGTAATGGACAGGGAGGCCTGGCGTGCTGCGATTCATGGGGTCGCCAGGAGTTGGACATGACTGAGCAACTGAACTGAACTGAACTGAACACACAAGGGAAATCCCATACATTTAACAGCTGATCTTTTAGCAGAAACTGCAAGTCTGAAGGGAATGGCAGGATACATTTAAAGTACTGAAAGGGAAAAATCTACAAGCAAGATTACTCTAGCTGGTAAGGATCTCATTCAAAATTGATGAAAAAATCAAAAGCTTTTCAGACAAGCAAAAGTTAAGAGAAGTCAGTACCACCAAAGCAGCTTTACAACAAATGTTAAAGGGACTTATATAGTCAAGAAATACAAGATAAGAAAGAGATCTACAAAGTCAAACCCCAAACAATTAAGAAAATAGCAATAGGAACATATATATCTACAATTACTTTAAATGTAAATGGATTACATACTTCAACCAAAAGACACAGACTGGCTGAATTGATAAAAAAATAAGACCCATATATATGTTGTCTACAAGAAACCTACTTCAGACCTAAACACACATATAGACTGAAAGTGGGAGGATGGAAAAATATATTCCATGCAAATGGAAAGCAAAAGAAAGCTGGAGTGCAATCCTGATATCAGACAAAATAGTCTTTAAAGTAAAGAATATTACAAGAGATAAGGAAGGACACTACATAATGATCAAGGGATCAATCCAAGAGGAAGACATAACAATTGTAAATATCTATGCACCCAGCATAGGAACACCTCAATACATAAGACAAACACTAACAGACATAAAAAGAGGAATTGACAGTAACACAATAATAGTAGGAAACTTTAACCCCCCACTCACACCAATGGACAGATTGTCAAAACAGAAAATTAATAAGGAAACACAAGTCTTAAATGATACATTAGATGAGATGGATCTCATTGGTATCTTCAAGACATTCCATCCAAATACAGAAGAATATACCTTATTTTCAAGTGCACATGGAACGTTCTCCAGGATAGACTACATCTTGTGTCACAAATCAAACCTCAGTAAATTTAAGAAAATTGAAATCATATCAAGCACCTTTTCTGACCACATTGCCATGAGACTAGATATCAATCATAAGGGGAAAAAAAGCATAGAAAACACAAACACATGGAGATTAAACAATACATTTCTGAATAACCAACAAGTTACTGAAGAAATCAAAAGGGAAATCAAAAAACTTCTATAAATAAATGACAGTGAAAACACAACAACTCAAAACCTATGGGATGCAGCAAAAGTAGTTCCAAGAGGGATGTTTATAGCAATACAATCCTACCTCAAGAAAGAAGAAAAACATCGAATAGACAACCTAACTTTACAACTAAAACAACTGGAAAAAGAAGAACAAAAAACCCCCAAAATTAGCAGAAGGAAAAAAATCATAAACATCTGAGCAGAAATAAATGCAAAAGAAATGACAGGAACAATAGTAAAGATTAACAAAACTAAAAGTTTGTTCTTCGAGAAGATAAACAAAATTAACAAACCTTTAGCCAGACTCATTAAGAAAAAAAGAGAGAAGAATTGAATCAACAAAACTAGAAATGAAAAAGGAGAAGTTATAACAGACAATGCAGAAACAAAGGATTATTAAGAGACTATTATGAACAACTATTGCAATAAAATGGATAACCTGGAAGAAATGGACAGATTCTTAGAAAAGTTCTATCTTCCAAGACTGAACCAGGAAGACATGATACTATACATAGAAAAGCCTAAAGATAGTATCAGAAAATTACTAGAGCTAATCAGTGAATTTAGCAAAGTTGCAGGATACAAAATCAATACACAGAAATCACTTGCATTTCTATATACTAACAGTGAAAAATCAGAAAGAGAAATTAAGGAATCAATCCCATTCACCATTGCAACAAAAAGAATAAAATATCTAGAAATAAACTTACCTAAGGAGATAAAAGAACTGTACACAGAAAATTATAAGACACTAATGAAAGAAATCAAAGATGACATAAACAGATGGAGAGATATTCCATGTTCCTGGGTAGGAAAAATCAATATTGAGAAAATGACTATATACCAGATGCAATCTATAGATTCAATGTGATCCCTATCAAACTACCAATGGCAGTTTTCACAGAACTAGAACCAATGACTTCACAATTTGTATGGAAACACAAAAGACCCCAAATAGCCAAAGCAGTCCTGAGAAAGAAGAATGGAGCTGGAGGAATCAACATTCCTGATTCCAGATTATACTACAAAGCTACAGTCATCAGACAGTATGGTACTGGCACAAAAACAGAAATAAAGACCAATGGAACAAGATAGAATGCCCAGAACTAAACCCATGCACCTATGCGTACCTTATTTTTGACAAAGGAGACAAGAATATACAATGGATCAAAGAGAGCCTCTTCAATAAATGGTGCTAGGAAAACTGGACAGCTACATGTAAAAGAAAGAAATTAGAACACTTCTTAATACCACATACAATGATAAACTCAAAATAGATTAAAGACATAAATGTAAGACAAGAAACTATAAAACTCTTAGAGGAAAACATTGGCAGAACACTCGATGACATAAAGTAAGATCCTCTATGAGTAATGGAAATAAAAACACAAGTAAACAAGTGTGACCTGATTAAACTTAAAAAGTTTTTGCACAGCAAAGGAAACTATAAGCAAAGTGAAAAGACAACACTTAGAATGGTAGAAAATAATAGCAAATGAAACAACTGACAAAGGATTAATTTCCAAAATATACAAGCAGCTCATACAACTCAATACCAGAAACACAAACAACCCAATCAAAAAGTGGGAAAAGATCTAAACAAACATTTCTCCAAAGAAGACATACAGATGGCTAATAAACACATAAAAAGATGCTCAACATCATTCATTACTAGAGAAATGCAAATCAAAACTACAAGGAGATATCACCTCACACCAGTCAGAATGGCCATCATCAAAAAGTCTACAAATAATACATGCTGGAAAGGGTGTGGAGAAAAGGGAACACTCTTGCACTGTTGGTGGGAATGTAAATTGATATAGCCACTGTGGAAGACGGTATGGAGATTCCTTAAAAAAACTAGAAATAAAAGCACCATATGACCCAGCAATCTCACTCCTAGGCATATACCCTGAGGAAACCAAAATTGAAAAAGACACATGTATTCCATTATTCATTGCAACACCATTAGCAGTAGCTGGAAATGGAAGCAACCTAGATGTGCATTGACAAATAAATGGATAAAAAAGTTGTGGTACATATACACAATGGAATACTACTCAGCCATAAAAAGAAACACATTTGAGTCAGTTCTAATGAGGTAGATGAACTGAGGTAGGTAATGAGTGAAGTAAGTCAGAAAGAGAAAGATAAATCTCATATATCAACGAGTAACGCTGAAGAAGCCGAACGGTTCTATGAAGACCTACAAGACCTTTTAGAACTAACACCCCAAAAAGATGTCCTTTTCTTTATAGGAGACTGGAATGCAAAAGTAGGAAGTTAAGAAACACCTGGAGTAACAGGCAAATTTGGCCTTGGGATACGGAATGAAGCAGGGCAAAGACTAATAGAGTTCTGCCAAGAAAATGCACTAGTCATAACAAACACCCTCTTCCAACAACACAAGAGAAGACTCTATACATGGACATCACCAGATGGTCAACACCAAAATCAGATCGATTATATTCCGTGCAGCCAAAGATGGAGAAGCTCTGTACAGTCAGCAAAAACAAGACCAGGAGCTAACTGTGGCTCAGACCATGAACTTGTTATTGTCAAATTCAGACTGAAATTGAAGAAAGTAGGGAAAACCACTAGATCATTCAGGTATGACCTAAATCAAATCCCTTATGATTATACAGTGGAAGTGAGAAATAGATTTAAGGGCCTAGATCTGATAGATAGAGTGCCTGATGAACTATGGAATGAGGTTCGTGACATTGTACAGGAGTCAAGGATCAAGACCATCCCCATGGAAAAGAAATGCAAAAAAGCAAAATGGCTGTCTGGGGAGGCCTTACAAATAGCTATGAAAAGAAGAGAAGTGAAAAGCAAAGGAGAAAAGGAAAGATATAAGCATCTGAATGCAGAGTTCCAAAGAATAGCAAGAAGAGATAAGAAAGCCTTCCTCAGTGATCAATGCAAAGAAATAGAGGAAAACAACAGAATGGGAAAGACTAGGGATCTCTTTAAGAAAATCAGAGATACCAAGGGAACATTTCATGCAAAGATGGGCTCGATAAAGGACAGAAATGGTATGGACCTAACAGAAGCAGAAGATATTAAGAAGAGGTGGCAAGAACACACAGAAGAACTGTACAAAAAAGAGCTTCATGACCCAGATAATAACGATGGTGTGATCACTGACCTAGAGACATCCTGGAATGTGAAGTCAAGTGGGCCTTAGAAAGCATCGCTACGAACAAAGCTAGTGGAGGTGACAGAATTCCAGTTGAGCTATTCCAAATCCTGAAAGATGATGCTGTGAAAGTGTTGCACTCAATATGCCAGCAAATCTGGAAAACTCAGCAGTGGCCACAGGACTGGAAAAGGTCAGTTTTCATTCCAATCCCAAAGAAAGGCAATGCCAAAGACTGTTCAAACTACCGCACAATTGCACTCATCTCACACGCTATAAAGTAATGCTCAAAATTCTCCAAGCCAGGCTTCAGCAATATGTGAACTGTGAACTTCCTGATGTTCAAGCTGGTTTTAGAAAAGGCAGAGGAACCAGAGATCAAATTGCCAACATCCACTGGATCATGGAAAAAGCAAGAGAGTGCCAGATAAACATCTATTTCTGCTTTATTGACTATGCCAAAGCCTTTGACTATGTGGATCACAATAAACTGTGGAAAATTCTTCAAGAGATGGGAATAGCAGACCACCTGATCTGCCTCTTGAGAAATTTGTATGCAGGTCAGGAAGCAACAGTTAGAACTGGACATGGAACAACAGACTGGTTCCAAATAGGAAAAGGAGTACGTCAAGGCTGCATATTGTCATCCTGTTTATTTAACTTCTATGCAGAGTACATCATGAGAAATGCTGGACTGGAAGAAACAGAAGTTGGAATCAAGATTGCTGGGAGAAATATCAATAACCTCAGATATACAGATGACACCACCCTTATGGCAGAAAGTGAAGAGGAACTAAAAAGCCTCTTGATGAAAGTGAAAGCGGAGAGTGAAAAAGTTGGCTTAAAGCTCAACATTCAGGAAACGAAGATCATGGCATCCGGTCCCATCATTTCATGGGAAATAGATGGGGAAACAGTGGAAACAGTGTCAGACTTTATTTTTCTGGGCTCCAAAATCACTGCAGATGGTGACTGCAGCCATGAAATTAAAAGACGCTTACTCCTTGGAAGGAAAGTTATGACCAACCTAGATAGCATATTCAAAAGCAGAGACATCACTTTGCCAACAACGGTTTGTCTAGTCAAGGCTATGGTCTTTCCTGTGGTCATGTATGGATGTGAGACCTGGACTCTCACATCCATACATGACCACAGGATGTGAAGAAAGCTGAGCGCCGAAGAATTGATGCTTTTGAACTGTGGTGTTGGAGAAGACTCTTGAGAGTCCCTTGGACTGCAAGGAGATCCAACCAGTCCATTCTGAAGGAGATCAGCCCTGGGATTTCTTTGGAAGGAATGATGCTAAGGCTGAAACTCCAGTACTTTGGCCACCTCATGTGAAGAGTTGACTCATTGGAGAAGACTCTGATGCTGGGAGGGGTTGAGGGCAAGAGGAGAAGGGGACGACAGAGGATGAGATGGCTGGATGGCATCACTGACTCGATGGATGTGAGTCTGAGTGAACTCTGGGAGTTGGTGATGGGCAGGGAGGCCTGGCGTGCTGTGATTCATGGGGTCGCAAAGAATCGGACACGACTGAGCAACTGATCTGATCAGAACGCATATATATGGAATCCAGAAAAATGGTACTGAAGAATTTATTTGCAGGGCAGCAATGGAGAAATAGGCACAGAGAATAGACTTATGGACATGGGGAGAGGAGAGGAGAGGGTGAGATGTATGGAGAGAATAACACGGAAACTTACATTACCGTATGTAAAATATATAGCCAATGGGAATTGCTGTATGTCCCAGGAAACATGTACACCCATGGCTGATTCATGTCAATGTATGACAAAAACCACAATATTGTAAAGTAATTAGCCTCCAATAAAAATAAATAAATAAATTTTTTAAAAAAGGAAACCCAAAGAGGGACTCTGTATCAACCTGGAGGGGTGCGATGGGGAGGGAGATGGGATGCGGGGTTCAAAATAACAAAATTCTATAAAGCAATTATCCTTTGATTAAAAAATAAGTAAATTAAAAAAAAAACAAAAACAACAAGCTACATTTCCTTGGGATTTCTCTGGTGGTCCAGTTGTTAGGATGTGGTGCTTTCATTGCCAGGGCGGGAGTTGGATCCCTGGTCAAAGAACTATGATCCCACAAGTAGCTTGGTACAGTGGGGATGGGGGAGGGGCAGACTTACATTTCCTAGACTGTCTTACAGCTAGGGTGCCATATGTGGTTTAGATTCTTTTGAATTTGTGTATTTGCATGAAGCTTGGATTTGAAACTGAATTAAGGGTGGAAAGAGGTAGGGCCAGAAACAACCAGCTCTGCTGGAGTAGATGGTGGCAGAGGCATCATGGTTCTACACTGGCCACCTTCTGGTTCTGCTGCATCCGACAGCAATGGCAGATGCTTTTTCAAAATTGGCAGAGGTAGTTGGGTGTTGTTCTTAGAAGCTCAGTTAGTACCCATTTCTCTGCCTTTCCGTTTTCTGCTTACATTAAAGTGTAGCATCTGTTGTCTTCAAGCTATATACCAACCTTGCCGGTGCCTGAGAAGCCATATTCTTCCCCACCCAGTTCTCAGTGCATAGAACCATGCAGTCCAGTAACCAAGGTTAGGTTAGCCTGTAGATAGAATAGACAGCCCCCAAGTCAAGTGACTTCAGGGGATGCCCTCTGTTCCCTGAGTTTACTGACCTCAGATTTCACCTGAAATTCCACTCTTAGGATTTCATTTCTTTAGTTTAAAGCCTCCCTCCTCCTCCTCTAAGCTATTTCTATGTGCATCACAGCCATGTTGGACTTTCTCTTATTGTATACAGTAATTGTTAACGTTAATGAAGTTTCTCCTCTGTGTTCACTAGTGACATGTTGTGGGAGTAAATATCCATGAAGGATGGGCAGAGAAGAATATCAGAGCCAAAAGAAGATGCTAACAAAGTAAAATTATTTGGGAAGGTGTAGCTCCTTAAGCAGATATTATCAATTTTCACCTTAATGTGCATGAGTTATTGGTCTCAGTTGATTTCTGGTTTTGATTATATAGAGCTGGAGCTGGGGAGAGTCATGGAGTAAAACGTGAAAATGCTTGGGAAATCCACATTTCTCAGGTCTCTTCTGGAGTTGGAAGTGTTTGCTACCTAGGGGGTTGGTGTGCAGAGCATGGAGATATTGAAGATACATTTGCTGAGAGTAGCCATGCCTTTATTCTTTAGCGCTTAAGTGAAAAAATAGTATATGCTGATATGGACAGATGTGAAGGGGGTGTGTAAACAGTGAGCAACACATTTGCTAGTTCTTATACTTGGAAGTGGGCTTCCCAGGTGGTGCTAGTGGTAAGGAACCCACCTGCCAATGCAGGAGACATAAGAGACGTGGGTTTGATCCCTAAGTTGGGAAAATCCCCTGGAGGAGGGCATGGCAACCCACTCCAGTATTCTTACCTGGAGAATCCCATGGACAGAGGAGTCTGGTGGGCTATAGTCAATAGGGTGGCAGAGTTGGACATGACTGAAGTGACTTGGCATGCACATATACTTTGAAGTGGGGAAGGCAATGGCACCCCACTCCAGTACTCTTGCTTGGAAAATCCCATGGACGGAGGAGCCTGTTAGGCTGCAATCCATGGGGTCGCTAAGAGTCGGACATGACTGAGCGTCTTCACTTTCACTTTTCACTTTGATGCATTGGAGAAGGAAATGGCAACCCACTCCAGTGTTCTTGCCTAGAGAATCCCAGGAACGGGGAAGCCTAGTGGGCTGCCGTCTATGGGGTCACACAGAGTCCGACACGACTGAAGTGACTTAGCATAGCATAGCATACTTGAAAGTAGGTCTTCCCTGGTGGGTGGTTTAGTTGCTAAGCCATGTCGGACTCTTGCAACCCTATGGACTGTACCTCATAAGGCTCCTCTGCCCATGGGATTTTCCAGACAAGAATACTGGAGAGGGTTGCCATTTCCTTCTCTAGGAGATCTTCCCAACCCAGGTATCCAACCCAGATCTCCTATGTTGCAGGTGGTCTCCTGCATTGCAAGCTTGATCCCTGCGTCTGGAAGATCCCCTGGAGGAGGGCACAGCAACCTATGCCTATATTCTTGCCTGGAGAATCCCATGGACAGAGGAGCCTGGCGGGCTACAGCCCATAGGGTCACAAAGAGTCAGACATGACTGAGTGACTGAACACACACACAAACACACTTGGAAGCAGACAAAGGAAAATGTGTTTAGAGGAAAGGAAGGGAGGGGGTAATGGGAGTGTTCCTACTCTGAGACAAGGTAGAGCTGCTGAAATTTCTCTTCTGACTAATCCAAGAAGGGTTTGGAGTGGGTAGTACAATTCTTTTTTTTTTTTTTTTTGGTCAGTCACATATTAAATACTTTTGAGCTTCAAGTGGAATGATTTTAAGGAGCTATTTAGAGGCAAGGTAACTCACTGCTTGGTCAGCAAAATCCTGAGCTTTTAATGGGTGAAGGCTGTGAGATGGGATCATTATGACTATTTCAAAGTTTCAGTGAACAAGTTTATCCACAAAGCATTTCTCCAGTCTTTCCTAGGAGAATTAGAAACACTTTCACAACTATCTAATTTTAATCTCTCCAACATCCTTGTGAGGTAGGTAAGAAATATTTTTGCACTTTTTTTTTTAACAGATGATAAAATTTCATGACAAGTAGTTTCCAAAGAAACCACGTGGGGCCAAAGTGTGAAGCCAGTCCGAACAGTCAGTCTTCTGAGAGCAGAGCTGTCTTTCCTGTTGCGGAAGCATCTTGTTCAGCAAGATAAACAAGATGATTGTCCTTTCTTATTTCTGTTCTGATCTCATGGCTATCGATGGCCTTCAGAGTGGTCATGCAGGGCTTTCATTATGGTTTAGTCGCTAAATCGTGCCTGACTCTTTGCGACCCCATGAACTGTAGCCGGCCAGGCTGCTCTGTCCATAGGATTTCCCAGGACAGAATACTAGAATGGGTTGCCATTTCCTACTGCAGGGGATCTTCCTGACCCAAGGATCAAACCCATACATCCTGCTTGGCAGGCAGATTTTTTTTACCACTAAGCCACTTGGGAAGCTCAATGCAGGGATTCAGTTCAGTTCAGTTCAGTTGCTCAGTCGTGTCTGACTCTTTGCGACCCCATGAACCACAGCACGCCAGGCCTCCCTGTCCATCACCAACTCCCAGAATCCACCCAAACCTGTGTCCATTGAGTTGGTGATGCCATCCAACCATCTCATCCTCTGTCATCCCCTTCTTCTCCTGCCCTAAATCTTTCCCAGCATCAGGGTCTTTTCCAATGAGTCAGCTCTTCACATCAGGTGGCCAAAGTATTGGAGTTTCATCTTCAACATCAGATCAGATCAGTCGCTCAGTCGTGTCCGACTTTTTGCGACCCCATGAATCACAGCACACCAGGCCTCCCTGTCCATCACCAACTCTGGGAGTTCACCCAGACTTATGTCCATCGAGTCAGTGATGCCATCCAGCCATCTCATCCTCTGTCGTCCCCTTCTCCTCTTGCCCCCAATCCCTCCCAGCATCAGTCTTCTCCAATGAGTCAACTCTTCGCATGGGGTGGCCACAGTACTGGAGTTTCAACTTGAGCATCATTCCTTCCAAAGAAGTCCCAGGGCTGATGTCCTTCAGAATGGACTGGTTGGATCTCCTTGCAGTCCAAGGGACTCTCAAGAGTCTTCAACACCACAGTTCAAAAGCATCAATTCTTTGGCGCTCAGCCTTCTTCACAGTCCAACTCTCACATCCATACATGACCACTGGAAAAACCATAGCCTTCCCTAGACGAACCTTTGTTGGCAAAGTAATGTCTCTGCTTTTGAATATGCTATCTAGGTTGGTCATAACTTTCCTTCCAAGGAGTAAGCATCTTTTAATTTCATGGCTGCAGTCACCATCTGTAGTGATTTTGGAGCCCAGAAAAATAAAGTCTGATACTGTTTCCACTGTTTCCCCATCTACTTCCCATCAACATCAGTCCTTCCAATGAACACCCAGGACTCATCTCCTTTAGGATGGAGTGGTTGGATCTCCTTGCAGTCCAAGGGACTTGCAAGAGTCTTCTCCAACACCACAGTTCAAAAGCATCAATTCTTTGGCACTCAGCTTTCTTTATAGTCCAACTCTCACATACATGACTATTGGAAAAACCATAGCCTTGACTAGATGGACCTTTGTTGATAAAGTAATGTCTCTGCTTTTTAATATGCTGTCTAGGTTGGTCATAACTTTCCTTAAAAGAATAAGCGTCTTTTAATTTCATGGCTGCAATCACCATCTGCAGTGATTTTGGAGCCCCCAAAATAAAATCAGCCACTGTTTCCACTGTTTCCCCATCTATTTGTCATGAAGTGATACAGGGATTAGCATCAGCCTATAATGGGTTCATAAGAATGTTAATTATGAAGGCTTTCCTCTGGTTCTGAGTTTAGAATGTGCATAGAATATGCTTTTCTTTTTCTTTTTAATTTTTTGCTGGGTTCGTTAGAGAGGTTTCAGAGCTACAGAAAAATTCCCTGGTACATGAAGCTGTAGAGCCTTAGGAGCTTTTATTCAGCAACTCAAAAAGCCTTTCCTGGAGCATGAACTACTAATGAAAGGCAGAATTAGAAGAAAAGACATGGCTAATCATTATCTTCCTACCTTCTATTATTGTAGAAATAATTCTATTGATTTGCTCCACTAAGTTTTACCCCGTCAGTAACAAAGACTTAATTTCTAACAACAGCGGATTAATAATAGACGAACAGCCAATTTATCCTGGGATGTTAAAGCCTGAAAGATAATGAAACCTCTCCTCTTTGTTTAAAATAGGTTTTGAAACAGGCTGCATAAAAATAGCTGTATATCATTAGAGCTTGATGGTCAACAAGATAGAGACCTTTGTGTTAAAGGGAAATTTCTCTTGTTTTAAAGACAGATTGTGGATTTAGTTTTGATTTTTATTTCCTATCAATGAAACCTTAAGATATTTTCTTTTCATATTTAATTTCACTGTTAATAAAAGCTTAGGGCTGAAAGACCCTTGTGAAACAACACCCTTTTGCTTTTAAAGCAGAATTAGGCAAATTGAAGGATTTGATTGGTCATATAGATGCTTTTGAACTGTGGTGTTGGAGAAGACTCTTGAGAATTCCTTGGACTGCAAGGAGATCCAACCAGTCCATTCTAAAGGAGATCAGCCCTGGGATTTCTTTGGAAGGAATGATACTAAAGCTGAAACTCCAGTACTTTGGCCACCTCATGCAAAGAGTTGACTTATTGGAAAAGACTCTGATACTGGGAGGGAATGGGGGCAAGAGGAGAAGAGGACGATAGAGGATGAGATGGCTGGATGGCATCACTGACTCGATGGACATGAGTCTGAGTGAACTCTGGGAGTTGGTGATGGACAGAGAGGCCTGGAGTGCTGTGATTCATGGGGTCGCAAAGAGTTGGACACGACTGAATGACTGATCTGATCTGATCTGATCTGATAGATGCCTAATGCTCACTAGTTCCCTTTATGCTTAAATTGAATGCTGGAATACGATTGCGTGACTTGCAAACTATTTTCATTCAGATCAGATCAGATCAGTCGCTCAGTCGTGTCCGACTCTTTGCGACCCCATGAACCGCAGCACGCCAGGCCTCCCTGTCCATCACCAGCTCCCGGAGGTCACTCAGACTCGCATCCATCGAGTCAGTGATGCCATCCAGCCATCTCATCCTCTGTCGTCCCCTTCTCCTCCTGCCCTCAATTCCTCCCAGCATCAGAGTCTTCTCCAATGAGTCAACTCTTCGCATGAGGTGGCCAAAATACTGGAGTTTCAGCTTTAGCATCATTCCTTCCAAAGAAATTCCAGGATTGATCTCCTTCAGAATGGACTGGTTGGATCTCCTTGCAGTCCAAGGGACTCTCAAGAGTCTTCTCCAACACCACAGTTCAAAAGCATCAATTCTTTGGCGCTCAGCCTTCTTCACAGTCCAGCTCTCACATCCATACATGACCACAGGAAAGACCATAGCCTTGACTAGGCGAACCTTTGTTGGTAAAGTAATGTCTCTGCTTTTGAATATGCTATCTAGGTTGGTCATAACTTTCCTTCCAAGGAGCAAGCGTCTTTTAATTTCATGGCTGCAGTCACCATCTGCAGTGATTTTCATTATTGTTCACCAAATTTAGGTTCCAATTTAGGAAGGTTCTCATCTAACATAATAAATATACAAAATCAAGATTCACTTAAAACTTCAGCAGTGTTGCTTTTAAGAGCTTCAAGAAAGACACATGAGATGTACTGAGGCCACTCTCAGTGCATTCTGTGAGGCTGAAAAAGTGAGAGGATTGGTTCTGAAATAATTATGCTATGCCATTATTAAATTTTGTGTGAAGAAAATGTATAGTTGGGCAATGACCACTTTATTTTCTTAGATCTCTGGGTTCAAATCTTATAAAATTCTATACATTTCTAAGTGTGTGATCTATAGTAAAGAAAGAGGTCCATTCCAATTTTGGGTGATAAGGAGTAGAGAAAGACCTAGAAAAGGGTTCTGTTATTGTACTCAGTATTTTATGTTCTGAAGATGTAGAACAAAACTTTTTCATCGTCATTGTATCTGATGTTTTGTGTTTTACTGTTTGGTACTGTTTTAATTTTGAAGTATACAGATGGGGGTTTGGGATCCACAATCAGCATTCTTGAGGTTTATGAAAGTCTTAATCAGGCTCTACCTTAAACCTATACCAGTGTCTTCTGCTCAAAAGCCATCAATAAATCCCCATTTCCAATGAATAAAATCCCAACTATTCAGCCTGCTTCTTTCCAAATCTTCCCAGGACCATCCCATCTCTAGGACATGGTGAATTAGCATGAGGAAAGGTCCAGAGTCAGGAAAGCAGAGTGGGTATTTGGGGTATAGCCAATGGGGGCTCCTGGCTGGAATGTGGGGTGCCTGAAGTTTGGGTCCATTTTTACCAAGTCTGGTATCAAAGTGTTCTTCAAACCCTCTGATACACTTATTTTACTGAACTTCTTTTTGTGCCAGAGACTGGTTAGAGCAGGGAGGCAAAAATGAATAATTCATCATCCATGTCGCCATCTCTGCCTCTACTGTGGGACTTAGACTGGTAAAGAAGCCCTGCAGAGGCAGTAAAGTGCTGTGATACCTGATGGGCCAAAGTTATGGCAATAATGGGAATTTGTTTCCTGGTTTTTACATACTATTTCCCCACATTAAAGGCTGAATTAAAAACCCACAAAGACATCAAAATAAAAGCTGCAGCTATTAAAAACCCATTCCAGTGACCTCATACTTTGCGGTCGAAGCAGCTAATGGTAGCTACACACCCGCAAGTATTAGCAAGACACAGAAACTTGTCCCCACTGTTGGTAGTCCCTTTCTTTTCTTTTCTGCCCGCTGCCTTTTGTGGCGGGAACTATTTCTCCTGCGTTCTCTCCTAGCAACAGCAACATTCTTTCAGACAGCATTTGTCTCCCCCTCTGAGCAACCATCTAAGTCACTGGGGAAGGGGGATAGGTGGGGGCAGGGTTGGTTCCTGTCCTTCTGCTCCCTCCTGGGAGAGAGCTGCTCTCTGGAAACACTCGGGAGGCTTCTGCCCTATGAACATTGCCGAAGGAGGTGTGGGGAGAGGTGTGTTCTGCCGTTGGGTTGGTACCTGCTTGATGGTGCAAACTATAGGCAAGTGTTTGGGGACCAGGGCTGTGGCTATTCCGAGGGGCTGGTGAAAAGGAGTCAGAGATGATTGAGCTGGCGCAATATGAAGAGCATGCTTTAAAGAGAAAGTGTAAAAGTGAGCAAGTGAACACGGTGAGAGAGTTAAGGGGAAACAGTGGTGTGCGACCATGGCACACCAAACCCATAGGAGTTAGAAATGAAAGGAAGAATGGACACAGCTTACAGTGCTGCAGGTTGAAGTGGGAAGGAAAAGACCCACTAGTTAAATCGCATCAATGTGGTTTCCGAGAAACAAAGGAAACCTTAGGAAGATACACCCTGGCTGTGGTGAGTCTGACAGAAAAAGACAATGGGCTGGGTGGTAATACCAAAAGCAAAAGTGTGGTTCTCGTTTCCCCTCTTATGCCAGTAAAGACTCAGTAAGTTCAAGCCCCAAATGAACAATCCAACCTAAAGGCAAAAAGAATATAAACTAGTGCAAAACTAAAACAAAAGTCCTTTCTGACTTACTGTGAAGGACAGTAACACATTACATATGGCAGGAATTACCATGGGCCAGGAACACTAGGTTCTTTAAATACATTAACTCATTTAATCATCTCAACAACCCTATGAGGAAGTTACTAGTATTATCTCTGTTTTATAGATGAAGAAACTGAAGTACAGAGAAGTAAAGTAACTTGCACAGGGTGACATTGGTAGTGAGTGGCTATAAAGAAAGCTGAGTGCTGAAGAATTGATGCTTTTGAACTGTGGTGTTGGAGAAGACTCTTGAGAGTCTTGTGGACTGCAAGGAGACCAAACCAGTCCATCCTAAAGATGAGTCTTGAATATTCACTGGAAGGACTGATGCTGAAGCTGAAACTGCAATCCTTTGGCCACCTGATATGAAGAGCTGACTCATTTGAAAAGACCCAGATGCTGGGAATGATTGAAGGCGGGAGGAGAAGGGGACGACAGAGGATGAGATGGTTGGATGGCATACTGACTCAATGGACATGAGTTTAAGTAAGCTCTGGGACTTGGTGATAGACAGGGAAGCCTGGCATACTGGAGTCCATGGGGTTGCAAAGAGTCGGATACAGTTGAGTGACTGAACTGAACTGAAAGCTTAGATTAGGGTCTTCTGCTTCACCTGGTCTTTTGATTTTCACCTCATCTTTTGGCTTTGTTTCCTTTACCTGTCTTCCTGAATCCATCTCTCTTTAACTCTCTGGAATCCTTCAGTGAGCTGAAGGGCATTGTGTCCCAGTAAGGGCTTTGCAGATTTCTAGGTGCTATCGCTTAGTTAGAGAAAGCAAGGAGCAGCTCTGCCCGTACAATATTCCCTGTGGGTGACTCCAGCTCCTTTTCCTTTCATTCCAGAGCTCTGAGAAATTCCCAGAGCAGATAGGGGAAGAAAACTCTCCTCCTGGACTCCCTACACCTTCCTGTCAGGTGTCATGGGGAAGAAAAGAACAGCAGATAAGGGAATTTCTGGGTTTTGAGTATCAGGACCCTTTGTCAGTGCCTAAAAATTTGTTAGTAACTGTACTTAGAGGATTGAGGGAGAGCATTTGCACCCAAGTGTTCGTTCAGTTCAGTTAAGTTCAGTCATGTCCGACTCTTTGCAACCCCATTGACCGCAGCATGCCAGATCAGATCAGATCAGTCGCTCAGTCGTGTCCGACTCTTTGTGACCCCATGAACTGCAGCACGCCAGGCCTCCCTATCCATCACCAGCTCTCGGAGGTCACTCAGACTCACATTCATCAAGTCAGTGATGCCATCCAGCCATCTCATCCTCTGGCGTCCCCTTCTCTTCCTGCCCTCAATCCCTCCCAGCATCAGAGTCTTCTCCAATGAGTCAACTCTTCGCATGAGGTGGCCAAAATACTGGAGTTTCAGCTTTAGCATCATTCCTTCCAAAGAAATCCCAGGGCTGATCTCCTTCAGAATGGACTGGTTGGATCTTCTTGCAGTCCAAGGGACTCTCAAGAGTCTTCTCCAACACCACAGTTCAAAAGCATCAATTCTTTGGCACTCAGCCTTCTTTACAGTCCAGCTCTCACATCCATACATGACCACAGGAAAGACCATAGCCTGGACTAGGTGAACCTTTGTTGGCAAAGTGATGTCTCTGCTTTTGAATATGCTATCTAGGTTGGTCATAACTTTCCTTCCAAGGAGTAAGCGTCTTTTAATTTCATGGCTGCAGTCATCATCTGCAGTGATTTTGGAGCCCAGAAAAATAAAGTCTGACACTGTTTCCACTGTTTCTCCATCTATTTCCCATGTAGTGATGGGGCCGGATGCCATGATCTTCGTTTTCTGAATGTTGAGCTTTAAGCCAACCTTTTCACTCTCCTCTTTCATCAAGAGGCTTGGCAGCATGCCAAGCCTCCCACAAACTCCCAGAGTTTACCCAAACTCATGTCCATTGAGTTGGTGATACCATCCAACCATTTCATCCTCTGTCGAGCCCCTCAAAATAAAGTCAGCCACTGTTTCCACTGTTTCCCCATCTATTTCCCATGAAGGGATGGGACCAGGTGCCATGATCTTAGTTTTCTGAATGTTGAGCTTTAAGCCAACTTTTTCACTCTCCGCTTTCACTTTCATCAAGAGGCTTTTTAGTTCCTCTTCACTTTCTGCCATAAGGGTGGTGTCATCTGCATATCTGAGGTTATTGATATTTCTCCCAGCAATCTTGATTCCAACTTCTGTTTCTTCCAGTCCAGCATTTCTCATGATGTACTCTGCATAGAAGTTAAATAAACAGGATGACAATATGCAGCCTTGACGTACTCCTTTTCCTATTTGGAACCAGTCTGTTGTTCCATGTCCAGTTCTAACTGTTGCTTCCTGACCTGCATACAAATTTCTCAAGAGGCAGATCAGGTGGTCTGCTATTCCCATCTCTTGAAGAATTTTCCACAGTTTATTGTGATCCACACAGTCAAAGGCTTTGGCATAGTCAATAAAGCAGAAATAGATGTTTATCTGGCACTCTCTTGCCTTTTTGATGATCCAGCAGATGTTGGCAATTTGATCTCTGGTTCCTCTGCCTTTTCTAAAACCAGCTTGAACATCTGGAAGTTCATAGTTCACATATTGCTGAAGTCTGGCTTGGAGAATTTTGAGTATTACTTTACTGGCGTGTGAGATGAGTGCAATTGTGTGGTAGTTTGAGCATTAATCTCCCTGCTACAGATCACTTTGAAGCCAAAAAGATTCCTGGTTGAAACTTTCCTAAAGTTGGAATGAAAACTGACCTTTTCAAGTCCTGTGGCCACTGCTGAGTTTTCCAAATCTTCTGGCATATTGAGTGCAGCACTTTCACAGCATCATCTTTCAGGATTTAAAATAGCTCAACTGGAATTCCATCACCTCCACTAGCTTTGTTCGTAGTGATGTTTCCTAAGGCCCATTTGACTTCCCATTCCAGGATGTCTGGCTCTAATTGAGTGATCACACCATCGTGATTATCTGGGTCATGAAGATCTTTTTTGTATAGTTCTTCTGTGTATTCTTGCTACCTCTTCTTAATATCTTCTGCTTCTGTTAGGTCCATAGCATTTCTGCCCTTTATTGAGCCCATCTTTGCATGAAATGTTCCCTTGGTATCTCTAATTTTCTTGAAGAGATTTCTAGTCTTTCTGATCTATTGTTTTCCTCTATTTCTTTGAACTGATCACTGAGGAAGGCTTTTTAATCTCTCCTGGCTATTCTTTGGAACTCTGCATTCAAATGGGCATATCTTTCCTTTTCTCCTTTGTTTTTTGCTTCTCTTCTTTTCTCACCTATTTGTAAGGCCTCCTCAGATAGTCATTTGGCTTTTTGCATTTCTTTTTCTTGGGGATTGTCTTGAGCCCTGTCTCTTGTACAATGTCACAAACCTCGGCACTCTATCGGCACTCTATCAGATCTAGTCCCTTAAATCTATTTCTCACTTCCACTGTATAATCGTAAGGGATTTGATTTAGGTCATACCTGAATGGTCTAGTGGTTTTCCCTACTTTCTTCAATTTAAGTCCAAATTTGGCAATAAGGATTTCATGATCTGAGTCACAGTCAGCTCCCGATCTTGTTTTTCCTGACTGAAATGGCAATCCACTCCAGCACTCTTGCCTGGAAAATCCCATGGATGGAGAAGCCTGATAGGCTATACAGTCTATGGGGTCACAAAGAGTCGGACACGACTGAGCGACTTCACTATAGAGCATCTCCATCTTTGGATGCAAAGAATATAATCAATCTGATTTCAGTGTTGGCCATCTGGTGATGTCCATGTGTTCATGGACACCTTGTAATAACTGCTTCCAACCTTCTACAAGCCCTTCATCCCCCTCAACCATCACCATGGCCTAGGAATCTCCATGTCAAGGCGTCTAAAGATTTGATCACAGACTACCTAAAACTTGTTAAAAGAAAGACTTTAAGAACTCATCTCTGACTTAATCTCTGGAGGTGGGGCTTGTAAACCTGCATTTTAAATAACTCCCAGGTGGTTCTCACTCACACTTAAGTTTGAGAGCCTCTGCATTGTGATCTGAAAGCAGTATAGTTAGTTCTTCTGCTCTCTCTGGGGCTAGAGCAGTGATGTGATGAAAAAGCAAAATGACTTTTGACCTCAGGATTTTTAATATATTCACAAGCTAAGTTGAAATGACAAGAGCCCTGAGATGTTTGCCTTTGGGCATGCTGTGCTTCACTTTATCCTGTCAGTTCCCTGGTGATCTTTTCTGACCTTAAAAGGCTTTTTAAGCCCTTGACTTTAGGAAAGTTTCAACCAGGAATGTTTTTGACTTCAAAGTGATCTGTAGCGGGGAGATTATTTCTGGCATGTGTCATAATGATAAGATGAGCTGAGAGTGAGAGAGGGGAAGTGCTCCCAGGTGGTCCTGGTCCTGTGAAACAGGCAGTGTTTTGATCATTCTTAACTTAAGCTGCTTTATTGTCACAAAATCCAGGAATGTCTCATCATGAGAGTTGATGTCCATAAATAAACCTATCTAACAACGCTTCAGATATGTTTCAGAATCCAGGAAAATGTGTGTGTGTGTGTGTGTGTGTGTGTGTGTGTGTGTGTGAAGTCTTTTATGAACTTCCTGTCTAGGCCTAGAGCTATCAGGCCTCATAGTTTTCACCTTGTCCATACACTTCTTTCCCCCAACACATATGTTTCTTTTTTTTTTTTTTTTAACCAATGACTTGTGTGAAGCATTCCTTGATCCTTCCCAAGTTCCTTGATGGGAAAAGGAACCAGGTCGGAAATATTACCAACATGGATTTGAGTAGGATAAATTCTGGGAGATAGTGAAGGACAGAGGAGCCTGGTATACTGCAGTCTGCAGGGTTGCAAAGAGTCAGACATGACTCAGCAACTGAACAACAGCAACAACTTTATTGGTTAGGGTAGATAAGCACCAGGATTTGCTGGAAGAAATGTATTTTCTTGGGTCTGATTTCAACAGGGTTGCTTGTAGTGTCTTGTTTGTCGGCAGTTCTAGGCCCATTCTAGGTGCACACAGTCTGATTGAGGCCCATTCTGAGACTGTAACTCTGGCTGGAACTGAACCCACATGGCCAGGACTCCAACCCATCCAAAACCAAGCTTTGGACTTGAACCTATGGTCTTTTAACTGAGATCACATTTGGTTTCAGGACATAACGAAGCTCAGGTTCTTGATGTCTTATCACAAAAAAGAATTCAGTGGGAGACAAAGTGATAGGTGAAAAGTGAATTTATTTAGAGAGAAACACACTCTACAGACAGAGTGTGGGCCATCTCAGAAGGTGAGAGTGGCCCCCAAATATGGCCTGGTTAACTTTTATGGGCTGGGTAATTTCATAGACCAATTTAAGGGTTTCCCTGGTGGCCCAGTGGTAAAGAATCTGCCTACAAATGCAAGAGACATGGGTTCCATCCCTGGGTCAGGAAGATCCTGTGGAGAAGGAAATGCAGCCCATTCCAGTATTCTTGCCTGGGAAATCCCATGGACAGAGGAGCTTGGTAGGCTACAGTCCATGGGGTTGCAAAAGAGTCTGATGTGACTTAGCAACTAAAAGAAATAACAAGTGGGAGGATTATTCCAACTAATTTGGGGAGGGGAGTAGGGATTTCCAGGAACTGGGGCACCTCTCACTTTTTTATTTTTAACAGTCGGCCTCAGAACTGAAATAGTGCTGGTGGATGTGTCACTTAGCTTGCTGCTGTGTTGTTCAGTCATTAAGTTGTGTTCAACTCTTTGTGAACCATGGACTGTAGCACTTCAGGATCCTCTCTCCTCCACTATCTCCCAGAGTTTGCTCAAATTCATGCCATTGAGTCAACGATGCTATCTAACCATCTCACCTTCTGCTTCAATTCTCTGAGTCAATGATGCTATCTAACCATCTCATCCTCTGCCCCCTTCTCATTTAGCCTTCAATCTTTCCCAGCATCAGGGTCTTTTCTAATAAGCCAGCTCTCCGCATCAGGTGGCCAAAGTACTGGAGCTTCATCTTTAGCAACAATCCATCCAATGAATATTCAGAGTTGATTTCCTTTAGGATTGACTTGTTTGATCTTCTTGCAGTCTGAGGAACTCTTAAGAGTCTTCTCCAGCACCACACCTCCTGTGTAGAGGAAGGATAAAGCAAGTCCACACTGCTTGAGTAAGACAAACACCAAGAATGAGAGAACACAACATTAGGGGATTCAAAAGAGGCAGGAAAGAGTTCTTTCCCAAGCAGGCCAGGGCACAGAGACATCCTCTGGGCATTTTCCATAAGACTAGCCCAGAGCCGACTTTATTAGCCTGTGGACTGGGCAGGAGTGTGATTTTTAGACAGAGCTCCCAGCCCCAAAGAGTGGTTCCAATGTCTGTCATTGTATTATACTTTGTTCTTCTAGGTCTTGAAAGTTTTCATCTTGATGACTTCTTTCTTTAATGTGGATACTTCTCATGAGGCCTAAGTCATGCTGAACTAATATTTTGATATTTAGCTACATCCTTAGGGTGGGGAGGAGGAAACTAATTGACAGTCCAGTGTACACAATCCTATCTAAGCTGAAGCTTGAGATGGGCGTTGAAAGGGAAATAAAGTGTGTTTCAAGTGTAGTGATAGAAGTAGGAGGGAACTAAAAATAAACTGATTAGTTCATCTTAGAAGCTGGCTCAAGCTATCCTTTGAGGTTTCCCACTGATAACAAAGAAGTGTTTGACGGGCTTTAAATGGGATTAATGCAGTCTTTTTTGATGGACTGAAAAATTAATAATAGCCTTTTACATTGAAAGACTTTCAATTTTGCTTTGACTTAGCAATTCTACTCTTAAGAATTTAGCATGATAGAATAATTATTAATACTTTGGTTTATTTGGTTTATTATTCACTCTTCAATAGTTATTTACTGAGCACATACTACACTGGCAGGTGCAGTTCTAAAAACTGAGGTTACAGCAATAATCAAAGCAAACAATTCCCTGACCTCACGGAGCTTATGTTCTGGATGGAAGAGACAGGTAATAAGCATGGTGTTACCAAATCTCATTGACGGTTTTCAGCCTACATCTTATTGGATTGCTCCGTGTTTTTCTTCTAGAAATACTTTTTTCACTTGGTTTCTGGGACACTACATTCTTACTTCACTGCCTATCTCTCTCCAAATCCTTTGATGGATTCTTCTCATCTTCCTGACCTTAAATTTGTCAACCCCAGAGTTAAGCCTTCAAATGTTTATTCCCTCCCTCTCTCAACATCAATATACTGATGATCCAAATTTATATTCCCAGGCTTCACTGCACCTCTGAATTCCAGTCTTTCAAATCCAACTGCCTACTTGACATCTCCATTTGGATGGCTTCCCAAATATAACATGACCACAAAAATCAAACCCTTGATTTTTCACCCCACATGACTCTTACTTGAGCCTTTCCTTTCTCAGTTAATTGCAACTTCATTTTTCTAATTACTCAGGTAAAACCTTGAAATTATCCTTGACTTCTTTAGTTTTCTCACAGTCTACCTCTGACCCAACAGACTTAGCTACAAAGATGTCCATCAGAGCATTGGATCATTCAGCCGTGAGATTGGCTAAATTATGGTGCACGCAGCCATTAAAGATGATGAATGACATTTCAATCATGGAACATTTCAAACATACTCAGTAATAGAGAGCTGAGAATTCCCATCACCCAGCTACAACAATCATCAGCCCACAGCCATTCTTGCTTTCATTTACACACCTGCTTATCTCTCGCCTCTCCATTGGATTGTTTTTAAGCAAATCCTAGACATCATCTTCGGAGAAGGCAATGGCACCCCACTCCAGTACTCTTGCCTGGAAAATCCCATGGACAGAGGAGCCTGGTAGGCTGCAGTCCATGGGGTCTCTAAGAGTCGGACACGACTGAGCAACTTCACTTTCACTTTTCACTTTCAAGCATTGGAGAAGGAAATGGCAACCCACTCCAGTGTTCTTGCCTGAAGAATCCCAGGGACGGCAGAGACTGGTGGGCTGCCGTCTATGGGGTCACACAGAGTCGGACATGACTGAAGCGACTTAGCAGCAGCAGACATCATCTTATGTATTATATGATAAATTACATATTTAAATATGATTTACTATAACCCTGACCACATGGAAACAGGGCCTCACCTGTACAATAAGAAAGTTGTATGTCTTATTCCAAACAAGTATTGGTTTGTCTGGTATTTTTAGAGCTTTACTCTGTTGAAGTGATTCTTAGCTAAACGTGTCTGTTGTAATCTTGATGAGTATTTCCACTTTTGTTATTTACTAGTGGTATCTTGTTTTGAAGTGTCAAATGTTGTGACTAAAGTAAAATATCATTGTAAAGTGAAAAAGTGATTTAAATATTATATAATTATATATTAAATAATGATATATTAACACATGCAAATATTAATATTGTTACAAAAACAGATTATAAAGCACAAGTTCACTTTTGTTTTATATGTATATGTATATGTTGTTGTTGCTTAGTTGCTAAGTTATGTCCAACTCTCTCGCCATCCTATAGACTGTAGCCCCCCAGGCTCCTCTGTCTATAGGATTTCCCAGGCAAGAATACTAGAGTGGGTTGCCACTTCCTTCTCCAGGGGATCTTCCTGACCCAGGGGTCAAACCCATATTGGCAGGCAGATTCTTTAACACTGGACCACCTGGGAAGCCCATATATTATATACTATATACACAGCTTCCCAGGTGTTGCTAGTGGTAAAGAACCCATCTGCCAATGCAGGAGACATAAGAAATGAGGGTTTGATCCATGGGTCGGGAAGATCCCGTGGAGGAGGGCATGGCAATCACTCCAGTATTCTTGCCTGGAGAATCCCATGGACAGAGGAGCCTGGCAGGATACAGTTTATAGGGCTGCATGGAGTTGGACACAACTGAAGCGACTTAACACGCATGCATGCACATATGGAATATATATATGTATATAGTATTGGGGCTTCCCTGGTGGCTCAGATGGTAAGGAGTCTGCCTGCAGTGCAGGAGACCCGGGTTCGATCCCTGGGTTGGGAAGATCCCTGGAGAAGGAAATGGCAACCCACTCCAGTATCCTTGCCTGGAAAATCCCATGGAAGGAGGAACCTGGCAGGCTATAGTCCATGGGGTCACAAAGAGTTGGACACGACTGAGCGACTTCACTTTCACTTTCATATATTATAACATATATGAATAGGAAAAAATCTGACAGCATAGCTATATCTGAATTGTGATATTATGAATGATTGTTGATATCTTCTTTTGCTTGTGTATATTCTCCAGGAGAAGGCAGTGGCAACAGTGAACAGGTATTACATGGAGAAAAGAGAATGGGGTTTGGGTTTGGGGGAAGATGTTAATGACAGCTTTGTATCTTTCTAAATTTGATTAATCAGGTTGGTTACTTCACATTGTGAAACAGAAATAACCACCTAGTGGAAGTAAGGATCCTAGTTAGTCAGCTTCTGTGTTCTCTCTGGACAGCCTCTAATCAAATGTTGCTACATTAATATCCATGGCTACAGCTGTTGTTCAGTTGCCAAGTCATGTCTGAATCTTTGCAACCCCTTGGACTGCAGCGTGCCAGGCTCCCCTGTCCTTCACTATCACCTGAACTTTGCTCAAATTCATGTCCATTGAGTCGGTGATGCTATCTAACCATCTCATCATCTGCTGCCCCCTTCTCCTTTTGCCGTCTATCTTTGCCAGCATTGGGGTATTTTCCAATGAGTTGGCTCTTTGGATCAGATGGCCAGAGTATTGGAGCTTCAATATTAGTCCTTCCAATGAATAGTTAGGGCTGATTTCCTTTAGGGTTTACTGATTTGATCTCCTTCCTGTCCAGGGGACTCTCAAGAATCTTCTCCAGCACAATTTGAAAGCATCATTCCTTGGGCACTCAGCCTTCTTTATGGTCCCTCTCTCACATCTGTACTTGACTATTGGAAAACTATAACTTTGACTATATGGCCCTTTGTCGGCAAAGTGATGTCTCTGCTTTTTAATATGCTCTCTAGGTTTATCATAGCTTTCCTTCCAAGGAGCAAGTGTCTTTTCATGGCTGTGGGCACTGTCCACAATGATTTTGGAGCCCCCAAAATTAAGCCTGTCACTGCTTCTACTTTTTCTATTTGCAGTGGCTACAGTTGGGTTTCTCAACTTCAACTCTATTGACATTCTGGAGTGGATAATTTTTTGTTGTGGAAAGCTATTGTTTTCATGGAAGGGTGTTTTGAGGTATCCCTTGTCTCTACCCATTAGAAGCCAGTATCATCCTCCCCTGACTCTCACCGGTTGTAACAAAAGGTCTTCAGAAATTGTCAATTGTCCTCTAGAAGGCAAAATTATCCCTGGTTGAGAACCACTGCACTGCAAGCAGCATGTTTGTAAATTGAAATGTATGGTGTCTAGGAGATTAGCAGTAAAAATGTTCTGTTTCACTCGTTTTTGTTGGCTGAAACCTCAAGGAGGATGTAATTTATGATCCAATGAATGCTGCTTTTGTGGTGTACTGACCTCCACATTTAATTAACCAACCTACGAGTCAGTGGTTAATGATTATCTGCATTTTGGAAACATATCCAGAAATGACTGAGACGAGTTCAAGTCTATAAGAAAAGCAAAGGTGAAAAATTGCTTGTCAGCTCTGTTAGTGATCTTTAGATTCGTCTCTCCAGCCTACCAACTGATGCATTTCCTGATTTATTACCATCAACAACACATGGAAATACTGGATAGAAGTTTAAAATAGGAGATTCCTTCCTAGAAAATTAATGATGCTACACCCATATAAACTGTTCCTTTTTATTAATAATAAACACATAGAGATAGCTGTAAACAATAAGAGAAAAGGGCCTTTACATAGTACATTTTATTTGGATAGTAAATATGCTCCCCCCATAATGGAAACATTATTAGAGAGCCACAGACATGAGATAAGGGAAAACATGAGGTCATTTTGCCCATTCTCTTCAAGAGCTACAGTGGTCTGTGTTCCCCTCCTCTACTCCTAGTTCAGAGTCTCACTAAATATCCCCATTTTAATATTATAGGATACTCTTCATGTTTCCCCTTGAAGAAGAATTCAACAGATAGGCAGAAGGTATAAGTTAGTGGTATCATAAGCTTCAAAAGATGACTTGTTAGTGACACTATGTTGGCAGCATAGAAATGAAAACTTCTAGGAAAGTCTGTATCAGACATTGGTGATCCACAATCACCACAAGCACAAGACAAATCGTATCTTAAATAACTTCACACAATTATATAATTTAAAAGTGCAATTGAGGGATCTTGAGTTTTAGTGGTTTCTAGCAACTGTTGGGTACTCCTAATTCAGAGAATATGGTGTAAGATAAATATCTTAAACAAATATTGTTATTTTTTTTATATTTTGAGGCATCTCTGGTCTCTACCCATTAGGTGCCAGTAGCATCCTCCCCTGACTCTCACTGCTTGTAACAAAATGTCTTCAGAAATTGCCAATTGTCTTCTAGGAGGCAAAATTACTTCTTCCTTTGAAATCAATACTTAAAGCTTGTTTTTCATGACATCCAGGGTTTTCTTTAGTGGTAATTAATAAAAACAATCACTATTAATTGAATAACTCCTATAACCATGCATTATATAGGTATTGAACATTTAATTTTTATGCAATCTTTGTAATCCTATGAGATATATGTCTATTTACACATGAGAAAACTGAGACTCACAGAAGTTATTTTGCCCAAAGTCTCACGGTTTCTGAAAGGCAGGGTCCTGATTCAGCACACCTGATTCAGTTTAAGTGTTAACACCACAGCTCACGTTGTTTAAGTAGTCAAGGGATGTGATGTTTTGTCTGAGAGTTTGTATCAGGAAAAGTGAACTTGCTCGGTATCTTTCAAACAGAGCCTATCTGCAATAGCCAGAGAGTTACATCTAGGAAAACACTAAAATTCAACCATAATGAAACCCACAGGAGCCTGAGGACCTAGAGTGCTCAGAGAGTGGACTGTATCAGGTCGAGAGGTTTTGTTACATGCAGAGAAATAGCCCAAGTGCTTTGTGCAGTGACAAAGATTCAGTTGGGTCTTTCTTAAGCCACAAGGATTTTAGAAAGGAGGGCTCCTTATGGAAAATTCCTGAAATTGAAACGGAGAGTGTACTTTCCCACCTAGGGGCTGGGGCAGGTTCCATATTTGTTCTCTGTTGTTCATACTATAGGCTGTCCATGGGGTCGCAAAGAGTCTGACACAACTGAGAGACTGAACAGCAACCAATAGGCTGTCAAAGGCAGAGGGCAGGTCAGCAAGGGTAGTCTGACATAAAAGCATGGACAATGCAAGCATAGAGTAGGAAAAAATATGCCACAGCTAAAGAAAACAAACTCAAACCCAAACCTCAACTGGGTTGTGAGAAAGAAGTCTACTCACAATTGAAAAGGAACAGTCGACCCTGGACTTCAGGCTGTGAGCATTCAGCCTGATTACTTAAGGTCAAGGTGGTGATGGAAATACCAGCTGGGGAGCATTTTGCTGAAAGATAAATTTGTTCCTCTGTATCTCTGCAAGACAGCAGGGAGGTGTGTGTTTGGAGCTAAATTAATTTGATTTACATCATGCCATGGTAACTTCTGTTCTCTCTCCCTGCTGTCAGATGTCTTAGCTGGCTTTTCCCCCTCCTCCTTCACCCCCACACATTTCATAACACGAGGAGAAAGCACGGGTTGGCTTCAGGCAAAATTTAGAAATGGAATAACTTTAATTTGATTATTCTGCATCCAGCGCTATTCTCTCCTCCCCCTTTCCCTTCTTTCTTGAGGGAGAGAAGTTGTAAACCTGAGCATATAAGTGTGATGTATTTTTACAATGTGCTTCATGGCACAAGCTGCTTGACAATCGGAATTTGTTCTTTGCAGCAAAACCTGGCAGCTCACCTATCCTCCTCCCATGTTTCTTCAACAACACTACTACTAGAAAATGAAGTTATGGCCCAGGATCCCGTTAGGACTGTGCTTTTTCTGGCCATGTAGTTTTCAGGCTCCGGAGCCTGGGCTGGAGGGCGCCTCCTCAGGGACCCTCGAGGTGGGGCTGGGCCCGGAGTCTGGCTCAGCTGAGCCGCCGGCGTCCCTGGGACCCCGCCTGGCCCGCCGTTCCGCGCGCCCTTGCCAGCCGGGCTGGATAAGGTTACGCCGAGGCTTCCTTGAACAGAGGAAGAGAGGCGGGTCCGAGCCCGCGCCCCGGCCCGCAGGGGAGTTCCCACAGTTGGCAGCTCGGACCCGCGGGGCCACATCCCTGCTGCGGGTGGGCGCGTGCGGGCGGCGGAGCGGAGCCCCGGGCCGGGCCCAGCCCGTCATGGCGCGGGAGAGGCTGCCCGGGAGGGGCTGCTGTGCCCTGCGCCGCTGTCTGCTCGCCGCCGCTCTGCTGCTCGGCCTGCGGCTCTGCGCGGAGCTGAAGCGCGCCGGGCCCCAGCCCCCAGCCCTCAGCCCCCCGCCAGGCCAGGCTCCCCGACCGCCTGGGTCGCACCTGCAGCCCGCGCCCGGCCAGCTGCGCGGCGCCAGCCGGAGGCAGGTGACCTACGTGCGCAGCGGGCGGCGAGCGCCGGCGGGGGGCAGCAGGAGTGGGACGCCGGAGCCTGGCTGCTGCGCCCTGCGCGGGCGTCCCCGCCTGAAGGTCAGTTGCAAAAGATGCAATCTTGGTCTTTAGACCGGGATCCCCCTCCCGGACTCGCTCCAGAGCCCTCAACTCCAGGCCTCTGCGGACTGCCCAAACTGCGACCTTCCAAAAAAAAAAAAAAAAATCTTCTGCTTCCTCTCTCACCTCTGCGCTCTCTTAAGCAGCACCACTGGTGGCATCCTTCAATGCCCTGATACGATGAAGTGGGAGCTGGGTTCATTCAGTAATCAACCAGTATTTGCTGGGCGTTCACTGTGTGCTAGGCCCACTGTTACGCGGGCATCCAGCAGCGAAGCGCCAAGCCCTGCTCTCAAGGAGCTTACTTTTTGGGGGAGGAGGGGGAAGGGCGTGAGCAGTGGACAAGGCAAGGGAAAGAAAGGAGTTCTGGTTTTGTTTGTATTTTGTGCTCTCCCGGTTTTCTCCGTGAGGCCTGCACAAAGCTGAGTAGGTAGCCACTGTGAATTGCTTTTCCACTCTACCTTCATGGCAGTGATGAAGATCCATTCAGTCGAATTTTCCATGAATTCCACCGCAGACGTCGTCGTCGGCAGGGTGGTGAGCTGAGGGTGAGAAGTCCAGCCCCCAGCACCACTTAATGGAAAATTAATTGGACCTGGAGGACTGAAGTAATAACCCGGATTTGTCTTACAACACAAAGAGTGTTGGTCTCCCTACCTCATTAACTTCTTGGCTCACGCATTGAGTAGTTATTTTATTCAATTTTGACCTCTGAGTTTCAAGCCTCTGGCCTTCTATCCACCTCTTGGAGCTCAGTAATTTACTTGGTACTTGGGAATGAAAAGATTAAGAACTGAAGGTCTGAGCTTGCCTGGTCTTTATACCCATCAACCCTAACCACATCCTTTGGGGCAACTTCTTTCTGTTTCTTTGCTTTTCCTCTTTTCTTTTAAACATCCCCCACCTATTGCGGAGAGAGAAAAACTCTTCCTTGGACTCTGCTGCTTTTTTTAACTTCTAACCTACTTTTCAATGGCACGTCTGCCAATTTCTTCTACTGTTTTCCTTTCCCTCACTTCCTCTTCACGTCTTGACCTCTGTCTTTCCACACCTGCTGCTGTCCCTGTCTAATCCATCAGTGTTATCTTCCTAGATTAATTCAGACATCTATATCTGAAACCTCATTTCCTATGTTAAGCCTTAATTTGCTCTTCTAGAAGAATGTAGTCACTTCCTTCATTCTTCTAATGCACTTCCCATGATACCATGTTTTGCCAAAGGCTTTTAAACACCCTTTTGCCAAGGGCTTACCAGGACAATCCTGATGACCGTGCTGCCTCAGGGGCTGGGGGCACAACATGAGCTCAGGGTCTAGTGGGGGAGGCCCAGAGCACAGACATCCAATAATGTGACAAACGGCTGTAATTAAGATCTGAACTCTGTTTGAGGCGTCAAGAAAGGCTACCCTGGAGGGCACATTTGACTCAGGACTTGATATTGCTTAGGAGTTCAGGTTCTTTTGTCCCTCTGGATGTTCTCAAATGTTCCATCCTAGGCACCCCTAACACAACTTTGCCCTTGCCATTTCAAATCTGCTCTCAGCCTCCATTGTTTCTCTTTTACCTGTTGAAGACTCATTCTTAAATCTTAGCTTCCACTTCAGACAACAGAATCGATAACTGGAGCCTCACATGGAAAGGTTTGGAATGCATAGACTCAAAGGGCCTCTGGAGGGCAAGTTCACATCTGCTTCCTTGAGGAGGCTGCTGTAGTGATTCCTGCTGGAGAGAGTGGTGACTTAGAGTGGTTTAAATGGAGGTGTGAGAAGTGGTCCAACATTGGATATATTTTGCAGGAAGATGAGAAAGGAGTAGTTTTTGTTGTTTGGTTTTGTGTTTTGGGGGGAGTGGATGGAAATCAGGAGTTTTGTTTTAAACATCTTGAGTTTGAGTTATCCTTTGGACATCCATATGGAAATGTCACATAGGCAGTTGGACATAGGAGTCTGAAACTGGAGGAAATGTCCAGGCTGAAAATAGAGATGTGGGAATCCTCCGTGGACAAGTGGCTCTTTTAAAGCTGTGAGACTACAGGAGATCATCTGGGCAGTGAGGGTTGCTCACAAAGACAGAGATGCAAGTCTGAGCCCTGGGACTCAGTTTTAAAAGTAAATTTAAAAGTAATTTAAATTAAATTTAGTAAATTAAATTAAATTTTAAAAGTAATTTAAAAGTAAAAAAAAAAGTAAATTTAAAAAAAGGAAATATTTGCATAGACCCTTGCGTGTTGTAAGCATTCAATAGTGGTCGCTTTAATTTTCACTAATCTGTCCCAAGTCTTTAGCCTCAGCCGTTCCCTAAATATCATTTGCTATAACTTCTTTCCACTCCTTTGGTTTATGCTGATTCTTTTACTCCCATCCTATGATTCATGCCTTTTCCATCACTGAACATTCAGGTCAAGGACGGTGGCCCAGAAACCTTTTTTCATCTTTCCTACTTCCTTGCTAATCTTTTACCAGTTTGGGAGACAACAGAAATGCATTCTGATTTGCGAGTTGCCGTGTACGTGTTGTGACCTAATAATCTATTTTAGATTGAATGCTTTGTCTGTGCAGTTGTTCATGATGGAAAGGATCACATTTCCTAATGACCCTTAGTAAATGTTTATTCCCAAGACACCAATAAGTAAAAAATAAGAATCTTATTATTTCAACCTATTATGTGTAATTGTAAATGTCTTTGGTTAAAAATATATAAGAAATAATTTAGTGAACATAGCAATTAAAATAACTATTTTTTAAGTATTGTTTTAGGTTTTAGCCTCTTAAAAAAATTTCCCTGGGTTTTCTTCCCCCTAGCTAGTTAGTTATTTTCTTATTTTCAGGGTATACCGTCTGACTTTCTGAAATTCCTAGATAGTGGGAATCTTGAATTTGTTTCATTTTTCCATTATTTCACAGTCAAATTAAAATGTTCCTCCAAACTGGAAAGAGCAGCTATCTAGTCCATTCTCCCAGGTTAGGGAACAGAGTGCAATGTCCCCTATCTCTCCAGGGATAAGTCTTGTTCCTTTTTAGCCTTGCATGGTGATAAGGTGAAATATAAACTGAATGCACAGTTAATTAATGTAATAAGTTTAGAAGTAGTGTGTTAAACTCCTTGGATCCTATTTTATTTAAATTTTGTTTGTTGAGGATAATAATAAACAATATTATTTAGGTTCTTGGATACTTTGCCGTAGGCACCTACCAGATTGGTGAAGGAGAAAAAGTTCCATTCTATTTTGAGGATGGCTTTCTGGGTGGATGAAAACCTGCATGAAATAATTGGGTTGCCAAGTGTTTCTTGTCAATGTGCTTCCTTTGCAGGTGTTAGAGGCACAAAAATTCAGCAATTATATTGCCACTTTAATCATAGCTTATGCTTCTTTTAAAGCAAATAATCTGTTATAAAAAAGAGAAATGTATAGTCCCCATGTAATTCTTTTCCTCTTTTCTTATCCTCTTCTTTCACCAAGCTATACAAGAAATAGCTCTAAATATTAAATCCTCTTTCACATCAGAGGTTCTAATCTTACAGCATTAGAGGTTCTAATCTTACAGCATTATGAAATGAGGGCAGATGATACATGGTGGATAAACACTGCCCTGTGGGATTAGGACTCCCCTGGAATCCATACATTTTTATATATTACAGAAACTTTAAGCATACAAATATCACTGTGATTCTTTTTTATTCTTTTACTTTCTCTCTGTTTTCTGTCTGTGTTTCTTTTTGGTTTTTCTTTCTTAGACATTTACTATAATTACATGGCTAAAGTTCTTCTGGGGGACATAAATAGAGGACTAATGATGGTCTCCTTGATTATACTTTTTTCTACAATCTTGGGTAGATGTTTCTTTTACAAGTTGGCAATCTACCTAAAAGCAGCAAAATATATGGCTCGTATGCCCAGGAGAAGTACTGTTGACAAAAAAATTAATCAGCAGTCAATCTGAGAAAGAAATGGAAAATTTTACTTGAACCAAACTGAGTATTATAACCCAGGAGACAATCTCTCAGAGACCTCCAAAGAGGTAAAGGGGGAGGCCAGTATAAGTGATTCTCTAAAGGGTAGTGCAATCAACCACACAGCTTGATGAAGAGTTACTGTGATTCATGAGTAACAGATATCTTTAAAGGTTTTAGCGCTTTTCTAAGTATGGGTTCATGAATTTTGTCCTGAAAATATCTGTCTGAAGGCCTATCTTTTCTTAGAGCACAGAATGCCTCATCCTGATTTTGTCCTGAGTTCCAGGGTATTGTAGGTCAGTGAATGTAGTGGCTAATGACTTGATTCTTATAGAACTGGATAGTAGGCAACAGTCTCTGTTTTACAGTCCCCTCCCTTTTGGTCTTAATTTTGACCAAGGTTTGAGAGGCATTTCATGACCAACTTGTCCCAAGGCGCTAGGAATGCTCATTCCTAGGTCAGTCAGGGATTTCATTGATAGGCTGCTCAGTGCCCTGTTACTGCACTTGGCCCTGTTAACAATAGTCAAAAGCCTCTGGACCATCTGTTTTACTAGTAAGTTATGGTCTAGGATGTCTCTTGTTCCATCTTCTTATATCTAAAGTTACACTGTTATAATCTTTGATCTTATAGGACAATATATTTGGTCAATTGTTTAAGCTTGCCTAATCATCATTAATTTTATTGGAGGCTCCATCACACATTTGGTAGTATAAGAAATAATAATCTTGTGAAATAGGTAGAATACAAATAATATAGCTAGTAACATTAATAAAGTCCTAAGTGAGTATTTTTTTTTTTTTTTTTTTTGCAGGGGAAAATGGACAAAGGAAAGGATCAATGAGGGTGGGAGGGAAGTGGAAGAAAGAAGGGGAGTGATGGTGGGGAGGAGTATATGTAATTTCTTAACTAATGGCTTTCTGTTTTTAATCACAAAGAACACTTAAAAAAAATCATGTTGAATTCATCCTATATTAGGAGGTTTGATCTGGAAATGAAAAGTTCAGGAAACTAAAAGTCTAGTTTAGGTGTCCTCATCTTAGGCACATCTTGGTATTTTGTATTGGTAGGTCTGTCTTTACCACAATATATTATTTAGGACAGGATCACATTTGTCACTTCTTCCTTCCTACTACCCAAAGTGGTACCAGACCCATAAAATAGTCAATAAACCTTTACAGAGTGAACAAATAAGTCAATTTTTTTTTTTAACTCTCCTGAGTGAACTGAATTTTTTGAGGCTCATAAGTGAATATGTTTTCCTCTTTACTTTGTCTATTACAGCCAGATTGTATGAGTCGGGTATTAAAGTCTCCCACTATTATTGTATTGTTGCATATTTCTTCTATCATATTAATTAATGTTTGTCTTAGATATATCAATACTCCAATGTTGGGTGCTTATATATTTATAATTGTTATAACTTCTTTTTGGATTGTTCCTTTAAGTCGTTATGTATAACCTTGATTATCTCCTTTTCAGATCTTTAAAGTCAATTTTATCTGATAGGAGTATTGCTACTCCTGTTTTCTTTTGGTCCATATTTGCATAGAAAATCTTTTTCCAGCCCTTCATTTTCAGTCAGTATATATCCCCTATTTTAAGGTGGTTCTCTTGTAGACAACATATATAGGGGTCTAGTTTTTGTATCCATTTGACCCATTTTAGTCTTTTGGTTGTCTCTTGTAGACAAGGAATGTAGGGGTCTTGTTTTTGTATCGATTCAGCCAGTCTTTGTCTGTTGATTAGGGCATTCAGCCCATTAACATTTAAAGCAATTATTGATAAATAGGATTTACTTTATTGTTTTGGGTTCGAATTTATACACCCTTTTAGTGATTCCTATCTAGAGAATGTCCTTTAGTTTTTGTTGGAGAAATGGTTTAGTGGTGCAAAATTCTCTCAACTTTTGCTTATCTGTGAAGCTTTTGATTTCTCCTTCATATTTGAATGAGATCCTTGCTGGATACAATAATCTAGGCTGTAAGTTATTTTCTTTCATCACTTTAATTATGTCTTGCCATTCCCTCCTGCTTGGAGAGTTTCTATTGAAAGATCAGCTGTTATCCTTATGGGAATTCTCTTGTGAGTTATTTGATGTTTTTCCCTAGCTGCTTTTAATATTTGTTCTTTATATTTAATCTTTGCTAATTTGATTAATATGTGTCTTGGGGTGTTTTGCCTTGGGTTTATCCTGTTAGGGACTCTCTGGATTTCTTGAACTTGAGTGGTAATTTCCTTCTCCATTTTAGGGAAGTTTTCAACTATTATCTCCTCATGGTCTTTCTTTTTATCTTCTTTTTCTGGAACTCCTATGATTCGAATGTTGTAGTGTTTAATGTTATCCTGGAGGTCTCTGAGTTTGTCCTCATTTCTTTTAATTCGTTTTTCTTTTTTCTCCTCTGATTCATTTATTTCTAGGATTCTATCTTCTAATTCAACTAATCCTATCTTCTGCCTCTGTTATTCTACTATTTGTTGCCTCCAGGGTGTTTTGGATCTCATTTATTGCATTATTCATTATGTGTTGATGCTTTTTTATTTCTTCTAGGTCCTTCTTAAACCTTTCTTGCATCTTCTCAATCCTTGTCTCCAGACTCTTTAACTGTGATTTCATTTTGATTTCGAGATTTTGGATTAATTTCACTATCATTATTTGGAATTCTTTATCAGGTAGATTCACTATCTCTTCCTCTTTAGTTTGGTTTGGTGGGCATCTATCCTGTTCCTTTAGCTGCTGGGTATTCTTTTGTCTCTTCATTTTGTTAAAATTGCCAAGTTTAGAGTGTCCTTACTATATTCTGGTAGTTTGTTGAATTCTCTTTATTAAGGCGGTTTACTGGTCTTTTCAATATCTGATCTCTGCCCTGTTACAGAGGGGGCAGAGATGAACACCCAAATTTAAGCCGGCCAGGTTTGGGCACTCGGATAATCCTCAGAAGCACAGACTCGGTTGAGTCTGCATTTTATGCCCTTCCCAGATCTGAGTAGCGCAGGTGATGAAGTGTTTAGCGAGCGCAGCTGCTGCGACTTATCACCTCCCCGCCGCTCGGTTTTCTGGGTATACAACCGGTGCACTTTCTCAGGCAGATGTTCACCATCCAGAGCCCCAAGAAGCGTGAGTCAGCACAGAAACCTACTTACAATTCTGTAGACAGTGTCTCTCTAGAGCTGTGATTGCCTGCCTCCGGCCCTGGCTGCCTGTCACCGGAGTGGGATGGCCTGCAGCCGGCTATCTCTGTGCAGTCCTTGTTCCGTACGTAGTCCTGGTGGTGTCTTAAGTTAGGGCTGGCTTTTAATGTAGTAGATAACCAACAGTCTGGTTATTTCGCTCAGATAGCGCTCGAGATAGCCAGGCCAAATCCTTTCTCAAAGCGATGCAGGCCGCACTGCTCCTCCTAGCCCAGCCCCCACTTGCTAATAGCAAATGCTGGTGTCCGTGCCACTTCTCCGCAAAAGGAGTTCCCGCAGGGCTCGTTTTCTCCTTTTGAAGACAATGAATTGTCTTTCTAAGTACCTGATGTCCTCTGCTGGCATTCAGAAGTTGTTTTGTAGAATTTATTCAGCATTCAAATGTTCTTTTAATGGATTTGTGGAGGAGAAAGTATTCTCCCCGTCCTACTCGTCCCCCATCTTAGCTCCTCCCCCTAAGTGAGTATTTAAGGTAAGAATTTCCATTAAGTGACACCCAGTATCTCTCCAGGTCACCTGACCCAGTCTGTTCTGTAAGAGTTGCTCTCCTTTCAGTTAAGTTCAGTTTAGTTGCTCAGTCGTTTACAACTCTTTGTGACCCCATGAACCGTAGCACACCAGGCCTCCCTGTCCATCACCAACTCCCGGAGTTCACCCAAACTCATGTCCATTGAGTCAGTGATGCCATCCAACCATCTCATCCTCTGTCGTCCCCTTCTCCTGCCTTCAATCTTTCCCAGCATCAGGGTCTTTTCAAGTGAGTCAGCTCTTCACATGAGGTGGCCAAAATATTGGAGTTTCAGCTTCAGCGTCAGTCCTTCCAATGAACACCCAGGACTGATCTCCTTTAGGATGGACTGGTTGGATCTCCTTGCAGTCCAAGGGACTCGCAAGAGTCTTCTCCAACACCACAGTTCAAAAGCATCAATTCTTTGGCACTCAGCTTTCTTTATAGTCCAATTCTCACATCCATACATGACTACTGGAAAAACCATAGGCTTGACTACATGGACCTTTGTGGATAAAGTAATGTCTCTGCTTTTGAATATGCTATCTAGGTTGGTCATAACTTTCCTTCCAAGGAGTAAGCATCTTTTAATTTCATGGCTGCAGTCACCATCTGCAGTGACTTTGGAGCCCAAAAAAATAAAGTCAGCCACTGTTTCCCCATCTATTTGCCATGAAGTGATGGGACCGGATGCCATGATCTTAGTTTTCTGAATGTTGAGCTTTAAGCCAACTTTGGGGAAGTACTAAATTAGCATTGTACATTAAGTTACCAAAAAGTCTGTGTGTATAAGCTGAGTGGTGCGTCATTATGGTGTTTTACAGGATTGAGAAAGAAAGGTTGCCGTCTAAGAAATTACGTGGCTGGCTCCAGAAGAAAAAAAAAAAATAACCTTTATGGTTAAGCTGATATTTCTGCCATTGGGGTGGTCTGCTTAATGCATAATGCAGGTGCACAGGGAACACTAGAAGGGAGAGAGGAGGTCCAGACAGGCAGAGAAAAAGTTTATTTAAATTTTTCTTGTCTTGCCCTAAAATATAAATTTTGTTTCATCAGAACTCATACAGGAGCAAAGCTTCCTGAAGAAATTTCTTCTCTCTTATCGGAGATATTTTGCTTGACATTTAATATGTTGAATAGAAAAGTGACTTCTGAGTCACAGAGCTACAGAACCCAGCAAAGTGCTGGCTTGGTTTGTTAGTTACAGATCCTTTGGAACAGTGTGTCAGGGGAAAAAATGCTGTTTCCTCTTCTCCTGAAAAGCCATATGGCAAGATTCTGTCTTTTCTTCATCACTTCTTGTCATCCTCTTAGTCTTCTCATTCCATGATTGTCTTCAAGAAGAATGAGGAAAAATGGCATAGTAGGCCCCTTGATATATCCAACTGCCTTAAACATTATTATTCTTTACCAAGTACTTGAAGGTAGGTTTGAATTGCTTGTAAAATAAGGCCCAGCAGTAGTTTCCAGCTTCTTTGGGCTTCTGCTGTTTCTCTGCACGTCTGTCCTTCAGGGGCAACATTCATTAATCCTCTCACATTGTCCTCAGGAGGCACAGCATTTTCATTTTAAACAGTCGTTGAGGGTAATTGAATGGATTCCAGCAATATGTGGGTGTGAAATAGCAGTTGTTTAGTTTTGCCAAAAGAAAAAAAAGCAGGTTTTGATGAAAACTTGGATGGAGAGTGGGCTTCTGCACTCCTTCCAAACCTCACAGCTCCTCTGAGAGCATTCTGTGGGCAAAAGAACTGCTAATGGAGGCCCCACTGATTTTCACTTGGTGGTGATTTTAGGTTTTCTGTGTGCAATTCGTCCAGTTCATTTTCTCCAAGAAACAGGAAGCCTTATCAGTTTTCTCGAATTGGATTTCATTTTTCGTCTGTAAAGAGAATCAGAGCTGTGCAGTTCAACTGGAGACTGTTAAGAATGGTATAGACATTTGATTCTTTTCCATCTGTGTTATGACACCTTTGGAGTCCTTGTGCTTATAAGTAGTTTGGCTCTTTATTCTGTGATTTGTAGGAAGTAACAGGTGCCTGCTTCATTACCATGAGACTCACATTAAGGCATATTATCTACCAGCGTTGATAAGCTTTTCTTAAAAGCAGCCATTGAGTTCTTTTAGATACCTCACATCAATCGTATTAATGACCTGTAGAATTTTCTACTAAAACAAGGAGGGAAAATTTGCTGTCCAAGAAGCGTTTTTATCCTACTCAAATGATTGAAACAAAATTGACTTTTATGAGCTTTCTAGTCTATGACCATATGTAATTTAAACTAATAGCAAAGTGGCCTGTTAGTTTACAACTCAAGCAGGTAAATTGGGCCTGTGAAGAATTTTGTTTGAGCCACACAGTGTTTCAAGTAACTAAACATAAACACTTCAGGTGCAGCATACGGTGTCCAGTGGAGTCCAGTTCAGCACTGTCTGCCTTTATATTATCTGTCTGATCTGTAAAGGCATTTGAAGTTTCAACCCCTGAGTCAGGTGTCAAAATTTGCAATTACTTTTCCTAAAAAGTGACAAACCAGGTTAATGCTGCTAAGCTCAGTGGCAGCTTGGTACATAAATACTGAATACACAGAAGCTAAGGATCCTTTTATGTCATTCCTAATCAAGAGAGTTCAAAAACCTAAGGCTGGAGTTGGCTACTGGGGAGATTAAGGTTTAGGGGAGTGTACTTAGTTAATACAATATTCTTTTGGTTATTTAAAAAAAAGTCCTGTGGCCTAGCTTAAGCAAAAAAAAAAAAAAAAAAAAGATATTTATTGAGAAAACTTGGGAATTTATCACTGAATTATAGGAAGAGGTACATGATCATGATGTTGAGGAGAGAAGGAATAAGGTTACTCTGGAAATCTCAGCTTTCCTTGGCCTTCTCCCCACTGTGCCATCATAGTGAAACTCACCTCCCTCAACTCCTGGGCTGGGTCCATTAGATACTCACCCTGGGTCAGCCAGTCCTAGCCACAGGCCACAAACCACAGTATCCAAACTGCACCTCCCCCTCCCCGTCCAGGGAACCATTCTTAGAGAAAGAGGAAATTTTCTGAGTGCCTGGAAATAGAGCAGAGGTCTTTTTTTCTATATAATAATCTCAGAGCTTAGCCTCTGTGCATTTCCCTCTGTGTATTTCTTTGTTGGTTAACAGTTTCTCTATTTAGAACTGTTAGAGATAAACTTATTTCCAAGTAGCACTCATCAATAAGTTGGTAACTTGTGCATACTTCTGATTTTTTATTCAGTTTGGCATATATACACAAGATATATATCTATGCAATGTTTTTCTTTTCTTTTTAAGTAAGACATTATTTGTGAGGACTTTTGTGGAGAAGATGAATATCATCAGTATTCAGCTCATGATCCCCACTAGGGTTCTCAAACCAAAGTTAGGGTTTTATGTTCTTTGTTTGATTCTTTTGTCTGTCAGTTCAGAGAGTTACTTTGCAAAAAAAAAAAAAAAGATCTGAGAAATTCTTCAGAGCATCTGAATATTTACAGTCTTCTTTGCAATTAGTCTGGGATTCTTCAACATATGATTACTTCTGTATCAAGACTCTAATACAGATTGCAAATGAGAGCACCCAACTGAAGCTAGTGAAAACAGTGATTCACTGGAAGGGCACTTGGGTAGAATTGAAGAAAGACCTGCAGAAACCAGAAGAGCTCTCAGAACTTGATTATGGACTAAAATGAGTATTGAGGACATTGGTTATCCATGTTACCCATTTGTGGGGGTGGTTTAATTGCTAAGTCTTGTCTGACTCTTGTGACCCCATGAACTGTAGCCCACCAGGGTCCTCTGTACATGGAATTCTCTAGGCAAGACTACTGGAGTGGGTTGCCATTCCCTTCTTCTCTTCAGATATTACCTATGATCAAATATATAATGGGTATTTGAGCTTTCCTCATAGCTCATTCAGTAAAGAATCTGCCTGCAATGTGGGAGACCTGGGTTTGATTCCTGGGTTGTAAAGATTCCCTGGAGAAGGAAATGGCAACCTACTCCAGTATTCTTGCCTAGAGAATCCCAAGGATGGAGGAATCTGGCAGACTACAGTCCATGGGGTTGCAAGAGTCAGACATGACTTAGCGACTAAACCACCACAACCAGTGGGTATTTATCATTCTTCTAGGCTATACCTTTGAATTCCCTTCCTGTGTTTGAGGAATTCTCCACCTTTCTAAGAAAACAGGTAAAGAATAAATTTCTTTGGCTCTAAGGAGCATTCTTGTGACCCAGGCGTCACCATTCACATACACCTTCATGAGAGTTTGGATTGAACTTTAGAGACTTGAAGAAGCAAGTTACAGCACAAGGCCCACAGAGCCTCTGGTTCTAGTGGAGGCATCCAGTGCCGAGGGTGGTGAATGAACAGTGGTGTCTGTGCCCAGTGGTGGGGCAGTGCAGGCTACACTGGTGCCCTTGGTGGTATTCCTCCTGCCCTTGAGATTCTGTAAGCTAATAAATCTTTAGTCAATTCCCTTTCTACTTAACTAGCCAGAGTGGTTTCTATTGTTTACAACCAAGAACCCTGGCAGATCAATAAATTAGAGTTGGCAGTTTGGAAGGTTACAACTGTAGCTTTCCCTCTTCAATTTTGCTTGCTCTATTTAATTCAGATTTTGGAACATGATGATTGGGGTCCGAGTAACTATGGGCTAATGGACCTTTCCCTGACAAGATAATAACATTTAGTGCCAGATACTAAATCATACAAATCTGCTAACTTATCGCTGGAGACACCAAGTTCTTTTTCATGGCGTTCTTTCGGGTATCTGGCAGCAGAGGCCAGTTTATGCTGAGATCACAAACAACCCTCGAATCTCAGGGCTCTTACTGACAAAGGTTTGTTTCTTGCTTATGCTGCGTATCTGTTGCGGGTTGGCAGGGGTGGGGTGCTGCTCTGTGCTGTCTCCATCCTCTCTCTAGACCCCAGACTGGAACATTGCCTGTCACCTCCGCAGAGGGATAACTGCTTTGGAGGCTCTTGTGTGGCATTATTAACTGTCCTGGCCAGAAGCCAGACTTAGCACTTGTGCTCACATTCCAGTGACTAGAGCTGGTTGCTGGGCCCTACCCATGCAGGGGGCCTGAGGTCTGTCGTGTGCTCAGAAGTCAGAGAGCAGGAACTGTTTGGTGAGTAGCACTTATAGACACCTCACTATGGTAACCCTTCAATCATCCGTATCTAAATGGACATCGTCTAGGTCACGTCTCATGCTCCCTGTTTCCAGTGCCTCGCTGAATCTGCATGTTTGGCAGTATTGAATAAAGCATGGGAGGCTCTTTTCAGGGGACATAGATCTAAAATGAAGCAGACGCCTGAATTTAGCAGAACAGTGAAATAAAACAAGACACGATTTACATCTTATAAACAGTGCTGTAGCGTGTCCTGGAGTTTGTTAAGTACAGTGATTCTCGTTGACATTGTTTATTTTTTGTGTAGAGCAGTGATGGGGTGATGATCTGTAGGTCTTTTTTTCTGGGAGAAAGAAAGGCAAGTTATTTGAATAAATAAAACCATAAGTGTAAATGAAACAAAGACCTTTGGTGAGGTGAATCAAGCTTCATGTTTAAAATGCATCTTCATGGCAATCACTTACTTATTTTTGGTCAGAGGAAGCTGAAAGACTTCCAAGCATGTTTTCAGAATCTGGTCACAAATCAGAGACAGTATTCATGTTGTGTAGTGTTTGTTATTGCACACAATAAGACAACAAGTATTTTTAGTTTATTGTTCATATACTTTGAGTTGTTGTTATTGCTGTTCAGTCGCTAAGTCATGTCTGACTATTTGACCCCATGGCCAGGCTCCCCTGTCCTTCACTGTCTCCTGGAGTTTGCTCAAATTCCTATCCATTGTCTGTTGACCCCTCTCCTATTGGCTTCAGTCTTTCCCAGCATCAGGGTCTTTTCCAATTAGTTGGCTCTTCGCATCAGATGCCCAAACTATTGAAGGTTCAGCTTCAGCAACAGTCCTTCCAATGAATATTCAGAGTTTATTTCCTTTAGGATTGACTGGTTTGATCTCCTTGCTGTCCAAGGGACTCTCAAGAGTCTTCTACAGCACCACAGTAGAGCATAACAAATCAATTAAAAATCCTAATTAGCAAAAACACATACCTGTTGAGTGCACAATGATTTGGTTACGTATGAAAGGAGGCCTCTTCATTCAGCAATTTTAGGGGTAGAATATGGAGAAGCCAAGTAACACCTGAGATCCTAGGGGACTTATTTACATGGATTTGCAAATGTCATGAAAACTTTTTATTATCATGCATCCTCACCTATAAGATGGGCTCATAATTTTACACTTGATGTCAGAAGTTTAAATTCTGCTCCCCTTACTTATTGATTGTGGACAAGTGACATACCCTGTCTGAACTTTAGTTTTCTCCTCTGTAAAAAGTTAGTAGTACTTAACTCATGAAGACTAAAGGAGAGTGTGTAGGTGAAAATGCCTGGCCTGTGAAAATAGTTCTGTAAATTGTCTCTGTTCAACCTTGTATTGCGGTGAGGCTGGTTCCTGAACAGCAAACACATGTAGGCCCATATGACTGGGTAGTATGAAGCACAGTATTCATTGAAATTTTTAATATTCCTTTTATTATTCTTGAAATTTATAGCATATATAATATGCTTAGCTGCCAATATTTCCAGTGCTGAAAAAATCTTAAGTAAAAGCTGGAAGTAAACATTAACTTTTTGTTAGCATTTTAATTATAAACTTATTCCTTATGTAACTCATTTATTATAAAATTGCTAGGGCTTACCTGTTCCTATCAGTTTGTGATTTTTTCCCCTCAAAACTGATTATAAATATCAATTACAATATTTCTGTTAAATAATTTTGTCCTGTGTTAGGGTTGAGAGTATGAAATGTGTTTCCAAACTTTTGGAATACAATTTTCACTTAAAAGGATGCTTACAAATCGCCTATTTAATACTGCCACTTACTATAACTCTGCTACTTCTTTAGGGGAGTCCACTGGAGTAATTGTGGGTTAAGGAGCTAATAATTTCTCTGTTTTTCTGGTTCCATCTTCCACACTTTAGTTTAATAATTAAGTGCATATTATTATACTTAGCCCTTTATATTCATTTAAAAGACAAACTCAACCAACATGATAAACTATATCTAAGTACTGACCCTGCACATCATATTTTGCATACTATAAGGACTTCAAAATACTTACAATTAAAATGAGGTGTTAGGGGGCCACTATGCTAGTATTCTTTCATTTAATTTTCACAAAAAATCTGTGAGGTAGGAATTGTCCTCATTTTTCAAATGTCATTTTTCATCTGAAAATTTCATTTTTCAGATGAGGAAGCTGAGGCTCTGAGACACTAATAAATGTGGGTAAGACATAGCCAATGATGAGATGAAGGTGTAAACTCAATATCCATGACTCTCAATTTGCCCACTGAAAAGGGCAATGAACAACCAAATCTCATGTAAGGTAGATCATTTACCACCTGAAAATTAAAATCTTCTTTTAAACAAAAGACAAAAGTTAAAAGGCAAATCATAGGCTGGGAGAGAGTATTTGCAATGCATATCATGAATAACGGCTTCCCCAGTGGCTTAGTGGATAAAGAATCCGCCTGCAATGCAGGAGACACAGGAGACGCGGGGGATTTGATTCATGGGTTGGGAAGATCCTCTGGAGATGGGCATGGATGGGTTACCATGCCTGGAGAATCCCATGGACAAAGAAGCCTGGTGGGCTACAGTCCAAAGGGTTGCAAAGTCTCAGACGTGACTGAGTGACTGCACACATACATCACCACAAATAAAGGGTTAGTACCCTAAAGTTTTTTTAAAAACAGTAAGAAAAAAAAAAGATAAACAACTCAACAGAAAAACAAACAGCCTTAACCAGGAATTAATAGAAGAGGAAATCTGGAAGACTAATATATAAATATATATATTATGTAGATTACACATGTAGCATATATAATTACTAGATAATATATTATAATACAGTTATAACATAGAAAGAGAGAGATGAGTACAGAGAGATGATAAATCCTACCAATAAGCAGAGGAAGCAAATCAAAACATGATGGGATTATATTTTACTCTCCCCCAAGTCACATTGGAAACAGTATACAATGTCTGATAAAATGAAGAATGAGGAATATTGAGGAAAAGGAACTCCTTACTAAACTACTTTATCCAAAGTAGCTCCCTATTCCGGTTGCTCTTCTGATACCTCCTGTTATATTCTCTATGGCATTCCCACTCTCTGACATTTTTTTCTTTCTCTAATTCTTGTTTACAGTCGTATCCCCTATAAAGGTGGGGTGCTCATGTGTCCTGGTCACTGCTCTATCCCCAGAGACTATGATAGAACCAGCACAAAGCAGGTGCTTAGTAAATAAGGCTAAAAAATGGTTATTTCAATCACTGGGGTACTAGAGCAGTGTGTTTGAGGAACATTTGGATCTTTCAAGAGCTATTCCAAGACCCCCTCCAGATTTCTAATTTCTGGATCAGGGCTTTACACCCAGACTCTTGGAAGAGAACTCCCAGCATTGACTTTGCTTCAGACTATGGTACTGCAGAGATTTGGAGCCATATCCAGCCTGTACCCGTTTTGTAATGGCCCATGAGTGAAGAATGGTTTTTATAGATGAATATTTGCAATTGATATGATGTTAGGAAACACTAACTTTGAACCCCAATGAAGCAAAATGCTATCTAAAAATAGTATACTACATTACAAAAAATGTTGTACAGTTTTTATTATATTTTGAATTTCATCAATAAAAATGTAGAAATTTGTCTTCTCATTATGTAAGAATCTATTTAATATCCTTGATTTTGCCTCTTGGCTCACAAAGTCTAAAATATTTACTATCAGACTCTTTATAGAAGACATTTGCCAACCCCTGCTCTGGGAGTAGCCTCAGGGCCACCTAACTATGACTGTGACTGTGGGGGAGACCAGTGACCTACCGTGGCCCCAGTCTAATCCTCAAGACCCTTGTACTAGAGTTTTGCCATCTGCAGCATGAGAAGAATGGGCCGAGGCTTTCCACAGGGATACTGAAGACATGCTTTAGTCCTCTCTAATCACTCATGGGAATGTTATCATAAAGTCATCCAAGGTCTTTGTTTTGAGGCCATTTCCAGGCAGTGAATATTAAAATAATTTAAACTCTGGTGTTTTCCTGTTACCCACACATATAGAATTGTTCAGATTTTATTATGACAGTCAGATGAACCCATTTTTTTCCAGCTCCGAGTTCACTCTTTAATACTTAAAATGGTTTGAACTGTGTGCTGTGAGAGATCCAGTACCTTTCCTCCACTCAATTTTCTAGTAATATCTAGCATTTAAATTTTCTGATCACTCTCCTAGCTAAATATTTCACCTCTGGCCACTGCCATCTCCTCTCCATTTTGCACTGCCCACTTCTTTTATCCCCTAGGATGATCGAGGCATTACTGATAGTCTCAGGGTAAAGAGGGAGATGTCAGTGAAGTTCAGGATAAAACTCAACATAAAATTAATTAAGGATTTCTTGCCCGTTGGGAATTTCTTACGCTGTCTTTTCTTCTTAGGCTCCTATACCATTGATCTTGCCTTCTCTTATTTACACATCAGTCCCTTTCTTCCATTTTTCAAGCCTTCAAAGCATCACTCCCCATCCAATTCTCTTGAGCTTACAGCAAACAAATCCTAAACGTATGTCATTTTCTTACTTAGGCAATTTAGTTTTCTCTTCTGCATCCAGGCCCAGCATCAGGATGAATTAAGCCACTCTGGCAGGAAGGCAGAATTGGTTGCAATCAGTGTTTATTTTCAAAAATCAAGTTTCCTACATGCTCTGTATGATTAGACAAGCCATATAACGCGCTCAGCATAGTGCCCTGGATGTACATAGTTAGCACTCATTACGTGTTGACTGTGCCCACTTAGGTCCAGTGCTGTTCCCCTCATCCTGGCTGTGGCTACTGCTGTTTTGTGACATAGGGGAAATATAATACTAGTGACATTTTGGGAACAGTAATATATTGCTTCATGCATATCCTCTTTTTCCCTTCTTATGCATCTTCATTACTTCCTTTGGCTTTTGGGAACCCTGGTGAACTGTATTTCCTTCTGTCTGCCATGGAAGGTAGTTTACACAGAGAGTGCAAACATGCACTTTAGGATTCAAGAGTGCCTAGAAATTACCCATCTAGGTATAGACCCAAGAGAATTGAAAACATGTTTGTACAAAACTTGTACATGTCCTGATCCATGCTACAGTGTGGATGAACCTTGAAAATATTGTGATAAGTGAGAGAAGAGTCCCAGAAGGCCACATATTGCATCACTCCATTTTAATGAAATAACCAGAATATGCAAATCTATAGAAGCAGGGAATGGATTAGTGGTTGTTAGGGGCTGGAGAGCGGGGAAGGCAATGGCACCCCACCCCAGTACTTTTGCCTGGAAAATCCCATGGACGGAGGAGCCTGGTAGGCTCCAGTCCGTGGGGTCGCTAAGAGTCGGACACGACTGAGCGACTTCACTTTGACTTTTCACTTTCATGCATTGGAGAAGGAAATGGCAACCCACTCCAGTGTTCTTGCCTGGAGAATCCCAGGGACAGGGGAGCCTGGTGAGCTTCCGTCTATGGGGTCGCACAGAGTCGGACACGACTGAAGCAACTTAGCAGCAGCAGCAGCAGCAGGGGCTGAAGAGAGGGGAGGGAAAGAGGGGAATGGGGAATGGCTGCTACTGGAAATGTTTTGTTTTTTTTCAAGGTGATGAAAATATTCTGGACTTAGTGGTGATGGTTGCCTAATCTGTGTATATATCAAGCACCACTTAATAGTTCACTCTAAAAATGGTAAATTTTATGGTGTGTTAATTAAATCTCAGTTAAAAAATATTCTCAGAAGCCCATGGAATGAATCAGATCAGATCAGATCAGTCGCTCAGTCGTGTCCGACTCTTTGCGACCCCATGAACCGCAGCACGCCAGGCCTCCCTGTCCATCACCAGCTCCCGGAGGTCACTCAGACTCGCATCCATTGAGTCAGTGATGCCATCCAGCCATCTCATCCTCTGTCGTCCCCTTCTTCTCCTGCCCTCAATCCCTCCCAGCATCAGAGTCTTCTCCAATGAGTCAACTCTTCGCATGAGGTGGCCAAAATACTGGAGTTTCAGCTTTAGCATCATTCCTTCCAAAGAAATTCCAGGATTGATCTCCTTCAGAATGGACTGGTTGGATCTCCTTGCAGTCCAAGGGACTCTCAAGAGTCTTCTCCAACACCACAGTTCAAAAGCATCAATTCTTCGGCGCTCAGCCTTCCTCACAGTCCAGCTCTCACATCCATACATGACCACAGGAAAGACCATAGCCTTGACTAGGCGAACCTTTGTTGGCAAAGTAATGTCTCTGCTTTTGAATATGCTATCTAGGTTGGTCATAACTTTCCTTCCAAGGAGTAAGCGTCTTTTAATTTCATGGCTGCAGTCACCATCTGCAGTGATTTTGGAGCCCAGAAAAACAAAGTCTGACACTGTTTCCACTGTTTCCCCATCTATTTCCCATGCAGTGATGGGACCAGATGCCATGATCTTCGTTTTCTGAATGTTAAGCTTTAAGCCAACCCTTTCTCTCTCCACTTTCACTTTCATCAAGAGGCTTTTTAGCCCCTCTTCACTTTCTGCCATAAGAGTGGTGTCATCTGCATATCTGAGGTTATTGATATTTCTCCCGGCAATCTTGATTCCAACTTGTGTTTCTTCCAGTCCAGCATTTCTCATGATGTACTCTGCAGATAAGTTAAATAAACATGGTGACAATACGCAGCCTTGACGTACTCCTTTTCCTATTTGGAACCAGTCTGTTGGAATGAATAGTAGGTGTGAAACCGCATGTTTTGCTCTGTCCAGATAAAGATAAACTAACTGTGCAAGAGCCCTGGGACCCAGTCTGATGGTGCTCACTACTGGGTATGGGCACACTCAATAGAAAGGTGGAGCCCACACACTTGCTTTCCGAGGAAGCACCTGGCTTGGTGTCTCAGTGTGGTTACTTGGCTACTGGTGAACTGGTGCTCACTCTCTTATCAGTGCCCCGAGCCTGGAAGATGCGTTGTAGTATCAGGGACGTACAGCCCTACATTAGGAAGGCAGGAGCTGGCTGTTTGCCAGATAAAGGGGATGCCCCAGCTGCTATCACTGTGAGCTTGCTGGGCTCTTAGTGCATCAGTTTTTTGCACAGAGTACAAAGTGTTTGTCAAAAGAAATGGTCAGGCACTGGTCAGCCCACTGCACCTCTCCTACGAGTGAGTGCTTCTGCTTAAGGACTCCAGCTCCCTTGGCTCTTTCTTTTTCTTGCCTTCATTTTCACCCAGAGGGCACTTGTCACCTCATTCATGATGACTTGTGTGCAGGACGCATCCTATACGTTTTGCAGGGCATTTGTGTTAAAGAGAACAGCAGTTATGCTAATATCTTACTTTCATAACTCTCCCCAGCTTCCACAGGCTTGCTCTGATGTTATCCTACTGGTTCTCATAGTATCTTAATGAGTGAGGTTCTATTATTTCCATTCCATCAAGAAGAAATCTGCTTAAATAATTGGTTTCAGGTAAATAGAGATTATAACCCAGGTTGACTGAGTTAAGTATAGTGTTTAGTATACTATAGTTATAGTATAGTATATAGTATAGTGTGACTATAGTATACTATATGTTGTGACTACCTCCATGCTGAAATCTGTATCTCAGCAAAATCTGTTGACTACTGTAGATGTTAAGTTTGATACAAAGTCTTCTTAGATATTTCCCAAGTCAAATAATGTATTTTAAAGTTTACTTTTAGCCATTTTGTCAGGTTGGAATTTCAAGCATGCCTTGCATTACGTAAGAACAAATTTGAACTGATTATATAATTATGATAGGGAAGGTTCTTTTGAATAGTGAATATTCATTTTGCACAGAAATAGTAAAAAATGGCTTATTTAACTAATGTGCACTTAGAGGACATAACCTCAATCAGGAGCAGACAGCTACATCAGTTTTGATACTGAAGTGCTTGAATTTATTTGGGTACCCTGGATACAGAGAATTGTTTTGGAAAATCTGAGTGCCTAGGCCTTCTTCCTGGACAAAGAATGTTCTTATTTATAAAAACCAAACCGCCAGCACAGATTGGAGCCTATTTAACACATACAATATAGTATCATTCCTTGTAGAGTGATGTGTCAAGACAAGGAACAGGAAAAAAAAAGTACTATCTCTATGTATAATTTGTTATTTTTAAAATATAGGCAAGCCAGGATGCTGTTAATTAAAATAAAGACACATATGTTTGGTCAAGTTCCTAGCCTAATATGAAAAGCAGATCAAAAGTACTTGTAAGATTTAAAAAAATTTTTTCAATAATAAAGTCATATAGGAATGGGAGAAATATTGTTAAGGGAAATTTGAAACTTAATTTTCCCTGTCTTTTATCAGAGGAGTTTTTAGATTATAGTTATTTTGAAACCAAAAAATTTCAGTTTAAAAATAGAAGTGAAGAAATAGGAACAGATTGGAGTTTGGAGGGAAAAAAACTAAAGTGAAAAAGAGAAATATAACAGGAAGTCTCTGTACAGGGAATGCTTGTGTTCAGCTTTTTCTCAAATTTCCTCTGGTTTATGTAGGCAACCAGATTGGTGAAGGCTTGAACTGAGTTCAGAACAATGAATCTTCACATTCTTTGAATTATGAAAATTTGATGAACACAATTAGATGAAAGCTATGGATAAGTGTTCCAGAATACTGAACATCTGTTTGCATACACATTTGTTTACAGTTGATTTCAGGGGGTTCACGGACCTCAGAAAAACTCAATGTGAGAGTGAATCAGAATCACTCATAGGGGTTTTCAGAATACGGATGCCTCAAGCCTCGCCCCTGCCACCTCAGGCCTCCTGTGAAGGACCACTCCCTCCCTTGGGAGGCTTGAGTGCTGGGTTAAGACAGGTTCAGCTATGATTTGAATGGTTGATTCCTGAAGTTGGGAGTAGGTATTTTAATAACTAGTGTTGGTCTCTAACTGAGAGGTGTGCTTGTGTGATGGATGGGCTTTTGTCTGCTGTAATCGTCTCAGCTGGGCTGAGTCCTCAGGAGGTAGAGCTCAGAGTCCTGGTTAACAGCCTGTGGAGTTGGCACCAGCCCAGGCCTGCCCTGGTGTTGAGATATGTGCTGAGAGGTGCAAGCCTACTGATGTCCTCTTCAGCTCTCCTGGGTCTCAAGCTACATCTTAAAGAAGAGCCCCATGGTTTGTTTTCAGAATTGTAGCCAACGGTTCCTCCCTGTTATTGATTTTTATGTCATTTCATTTGTAAAGTCCTTGTTCTATGCTAAATGCTAAAAAAATTTAGCATTGCTAAAATTTTATAGCTTTTTGAGAAGCTATGTTTATTATGTTAGAGGTCATCTCTTCCAGTCTGCCTTGTCCACAGTCCTCCTTTACGTTTACATTTCCTCAGCTATGCACCACTATACACCAACATTCGTCCAGCATCTAAGTTAATTGGTAATGTTACACTCTCTAACTATGCACTTATGGAATCTCTACAACCATAAAATTAGCAAGAGGACCCATATACATAGTCATCAATTCACAGTAATCGGTCAATTACATAGACGGTGGTTAAAATAGAGAATAGTATACACACTGTGCATTTGAACTTAAAACATATGCAAGTGCATTTGTTGGCCAATCTTTTGCTGTGAGTATATCCCCTTGCTGGAATTCTTGGAAAAACCCATTTGAACTGTATCACCAACCATTTCCAGTTTTGGTTTCTTAAGTAGAGCAAGAATTTGACACTTCTGAAGCAATCTGAGTACAGAACACCTCTAGATTTTAGTGATTCTGTTATTCTTTTTTACAGTTACTTCACCCATGCTTAAGGCAACAGTATTTAAAAATAGCACCTAGCTTTTTCTCGACTTGGTTTCTATAGAAAAGAGAACCCATTTTCTTTCTGTGTACAGATTTCATAATTTTACCTAAATTTTAATGAAATTATATAATTTCAGTAGCTTGTACAACTGACATAAACTGGTTTGGGAACAAATCAAATGACTCCTGGTAAAAACATGACTAAAGTGGTAGCAGCAGGAATGCACAGATAAAGAAAATACTGTCATTTCATCTGACAAGCTGGTGTTATATAGACAGATTAAGAGTGCTTCTGCTGTAATATATGTTGAAGAAAACGAAAACTGTGCACTATGTTCTAAAGTATGTTGGAGTTTATTTGTAAAGTGAATTCCTACAATGAGGAATTCTGTTACTTTTAAGAGGATCTACACAACATTGCTGTATAGACTGAACAGGTAAAACTAGATCAGGTCAATTATGAGCAGAAGGTCAGTCTCTGCAAGGCTTTGTGGGATCAAACCCCATGGCAAACAGTTTTCAGTTTTGTGCTGTGCTTAGTTGCTCAGTGGTGTCTGACTCTGCAACCCCATGGACTATAGCCTGCCATGCTCCTCTGTCCATGGGGACTCTCCAGGCAAGCATACTGGAGTGGGCTGCCATGCCCTCCTCCAGGGGATCTTCCCAACCCAGAGATCGCACCCAGTTCTCCCGCATTGAAGGTAGATTCTTTACTGTCTAAATCACCAGGGAAGCCTGTTTTAACCTTTACTGAAGCTAATTTTTCTGCATTTAACAAAATTTATAGTAACAAATATTTATAGTTTCAAGGCTATATGCCAACAATCTTTAGAATTATGAAAACAAACTTTCTATTTTATAGAAAAACTCTGCTTTTTTTTAATGAATAGATTTGGATAAAACCTAACTTTATGATTTCAAGATATAGAATATATTTAGATTTAACTTAAATTTTATAACCAATATGTAGATATTTATTAGCCTTTTAATATATTAAAACATGTTACTTTTTTACCTTCATAATCTCTAAATATTTTTATTGGAATATCAGATCAGATCAGATCAGTCGCTCAGTTGTGTCCGACTCTTTGTGACCCCATGAACCGCAGCACGCCAGGCCTCCCTGTCCATCACCAGCTCCCGGAGGTCGCTCAGACTCACACCCATCAAGTCAGTGATGCCATCCAGCCATCTCATCCTCTGTCATCCCCTTCTCCTCCTGCCCTCAATCCCTCCCAGCATCAGAGTCTTCTCCAATGAGTCAACTCTTCGCATAAGGTGGTCAAAATACTGGAGTTTCAGCTTCAGCATCATTCCCTCCAAAGAAATTCCAGGGTTGATCTCCTTCAGAATGGACTGGTTGGATCTTCTTGCAGTCCAAGGGACTCTCAAGAGTCTTCTCCAACACCACAGTTCAAAAGCATCAATTCTTCGGCGCTCAGCCTTCTTCACAGGCCAGCTCTCACATCCATACAAATATAGTTGTATTAATTTCTTCTGTATAGCAAAGTGAATCAGTTATATATATATATATAGTATTTCCACTCTTTTTTAGATTCTTTTCCCATAAGGTCATTACAGAGTATCGAGTAGAGTTTCCTGGGCTTTACAGTAGGTCCTTATTAGTTATTTATTTTATATATAGTAGTGTGTATATGTCAATCCCAATCTCCCAATTTATCCCTTCCCCGCTTTTTCCCTTGGTAACCATGGTTTTGTGTTTTTGTTTTTTTTACAGCTGTGACTTTTCTGTTTTGTAAATAAGTTAATTGTTATCATTATTTTTAAGATTCCACATATATTTATTTAAGATTCCACATATTATTTATTTGTCTTTCTCTGACTTACTTCACTTAGCTGTGATAATCTCTAGGTCCATCCATGTTGCTAAAAATGGCATTATTTCATTTTCTTAATGGCTAACTAATATTTCATTGTATATATGTACCAAAACAAATGTTAATTTTGAATGAAATATCTTAAATTCTCAACAATGCTTGTTTTCTTTCTTTCAAAATGCTTTCTTGGAAACTTCCCCAGTGGTCCAGTGGTTAAGACTCTGTACTCCCAATTCAGGGGGCATGAGTTCAATCTCTGGTTGGGGAACTAAGATCCTGCATGCCCAGGGGTACAGCCAAATAACAAACAAACCCACAGCAACAGTAAAAAAATAACAAAAACAAAAAACTCCCCAATGTTTCTTAAAGTTTCTCTCAGAATTCTTGCTAAGCTACTTGTCATCTCTTTTACTTGAATTTCAATCAAAGACATTTAAGTTTGATAACAATTTATTTCCACTGTAATAAATAAATAGTATTTATATTTAGCTAGACTTCACTTTCACTTTTCACTTTCATGCATTGGAGAAGGAAATGGCAGCCCATTCCAGTGTTCTTGCCTGGAGAATCCCAGGGACGGGGGAGCCTGGTGGGCTGCTGTCTATGGGGTCACACAGAGTCGGACACGACTGAAGCGACTTAGCAGCAGCAGATTAAGATATTACTATAAATCCCTGCTAGTAAATTTCCCTACTTTCTTCCAAAGTAGTATAAAAAAAATTATCCTTAATCCTAAGAATTCTATTATGTTCTTTCCTCGCTGGCATTTAAATCAATGTAAAAACATCTCGTGGAATCACTTCTGTGGGGGACTGCAAAAGAACTAAAATACATTGTGTCCTCACAAGGCTTGTAATCTGGTTCTAGAAACAAGATTGACACATTTGAAACAAATTATAACAAACATCTGTTGTTGTTCTTCAGTCCCTGCATCATGTCCAAATCTTTGCAACCCCACGAGCTGCAGCATGCCAGGCTTCCCTGTCCTTCGCTATCTCCCGGAGTTTGCTCAAACTCATGTCCGTTGACAGTGATGCCATCCAACTATCTCATCCTTTATCACCCCCTTCTTCTCCTGCCTTCAGTCTTTCCTAGCATTAGGGTCTTTTCCAGTGGGTCGGTGCTTTTCCCATCAGATAGCTAAAGGATTGAAGCTTCAGCTTCAGCATCAGTCCTTCCAATGAATATTCAAGGTTGATTTCGTTTGATCTCCTTGGTGTCCAAGGGACTCTCAAGAGTCTTCTCCAGCACTGCAGTTTGAAAGCATCAGTTCTTCCGTGCTCAGCTTTCTTCACAGTCCAGCTCTCACATCCATACATGACCACTGGAAAAACCATACCCTTGACTAGACAGACCTTTGTTGGCAAAGTAATGTCTCTGGACGGAGGAGTCTGGAAGGCTGCAGTCCACGGGGTTGCTGAGGGTCAGACATGACTGAGCGACTTCACTTTCACTTTTCACTTTCATGCATTGGAGAAGGAAATGGCAACCCACTCCAGTGTTCTTGCCTAGAGAATCCCAGGGTCGGGGAGCCTGGTGGGCTGCCATCTATGGGGTCGCACAGAGTCGGACATGACTGAAGCGACTTAGCAGTAGCAGCAGCAGAAGCTTGAGTGATTAAGAAGTTTGGGAGAAGTATGTGGGACTAAAACTGGATCCTGATGAGTGAGTGGGATTTGAACTGACTGGGGAATGACAGAGAGAATTCTGGTTAGGAGGAAAGAAGCCTGGACTGACACTCTAGGGACAAGATGCTCTCAGGAAACAGACTAAAGAGTAGGATCTGTTTGTGTCCTTCTGGTCTTTATCTGAGCATTTCCTAACTTCCCTGAGTCTTGTTCTGGCAATGGATTGTCTTTGGTTACACTCCTTTTCTTTCCTTATGGGAGAATCTCCATAAGACCAATGGTCTGTTCTAACCTATCATCCAGTCCCTGATACCATGGCACTGGAAAGGGTGTGGGGATACATTTAGAGTTATGATAGCCATCTTTTACCCAGTGCCTTTTAGGGGCCTGCATCAGTCAGGATAGTCTAGGTTATGCAGTAACGAGCATCCTCAAAATTTCGGTAGGTTAAAAGAAAAAATATTTATCACTCATACAGTGTTTTCAGTGTGGGTTGGTGTGAATGAGAGGCAAGATCTCATCTTCTTGCTATCATTCAGAGACTCAGGCTGCCCTTGTCTCAACTTAGATATACCATTGCCATTCATCAGAAAGGCCTAAATCTTTTCTAATCCTTCTGTTTAACTCACTGAATATTTGTCATGTGTGACATTTGCAGAGCCACTGGAGAATTTTTTAATGTATTCCATATCTTAGGGATAAATAATTTCCTGAGTTTGTTACCCATTGCATCAGGGAGTGTGTTAGTGCAAGACATCCATTGTGGTTTTTCCCTGGGAATCCCTTCTAAGTTGCTATTGGGCATGCAATGTCTATCTTAAGAGGAAAACTAGACATGGCGAGGATGAAGCACTTGAACCCGGGATGGAGGCAGCATCGTCTAGCAGAGCAAGGATGCAACTAGCAGCCTAGAGCCCTGCCCCTCCTACCTATGTGGCTTGTGTGTCACTTCAGATCTCTGAGCTTCATTTTCTTCACTTACATTATTAATATAAAGGAATTGGTCTAGGTCACCCGTAAGTTCTGTTTAAATACAATGATTCTCTGCTGCTGCTGCTGCTACGTCACTTCAGTCGTGTCCAACTCTGCGTGACTCCATAGACGGCAGCCCACCAGGCTCCCCCGTCCCTGGGATTCTCCAGGCAAGAACACTGGAGTGGGTTGCCATTTCCTTCTCCAATGCATGAAAATGAAAAGTGAAAGTGAAGTCGCTCAGTCATGTCTGACTCTCAGTGACCCCATGGACCGCAGCCTACCAGGCTTGCTCCTCTGTCCATGGGATTTTCCAGGCAAGAGTACTGGAGAGGGATGCCATTGCCTCACTAGTATGAAACAAATAAAATTTAAGGCCAGAGGTAGTTTCTGTCCTCTGAAGTCTATAACCTGTTTGCTTTTAAAGCTCTTCCTTGTTGGTGGAAGTTTGTTTGTTCTTCTTTGATGCAAGAAGGTGATAGTCCTCCTTTCCCGTACATTTGAGAAAGAAGTCAGAATTTCTCATCAGCTTAGATCGGCTGTATTTATTTGCACAATTTGTCCCCTTTAGTCTTGTTACTCAGTCTGATATGGGGCAAGGGGACAGGGCCAAGGTTAGATAACACTTTGGCAGCTTCACTTCTAATCTTGGAGAGTCCCACTCTTGTTCGCCAAAGAATTCTCAGTTCAGAGTCACAAATCCGGCAATAATTGACCTCTGAAGAGGTCTGCTTCCTTCAGCAATTCTTCATGTTCCCGAAAAGGGCCACTTAATGATAAAGACTGTAGATCTTTCCTTCCATTTAGGGTTGAAGCTTAAAGTGCTTTTGGTTCCAGAGTTGTCCAGCCAGCTCTCTCTCTGCCTTGTTTTATACTGCTGGCAGCCTTCCACAGATGAAAAAGAAACGTTTATTGGGCTGGTTCTACTTGTCAGGCACTATAACTTACAGTGCACTCAGACAGAAAAATGTTCTATAAATATAGAATCATGTGAGGAATGTCCCAGAACCAAAGTCTTATCTCTAATTGCCAGCAGGATTCACTCAGGCTACCAGATACTGTATCATAATCAAAAAGACCAAGGCCAGAGAATGGCAATATGGACAATATGCGACACAGACAATATGAAGATGACAAGTTAGTTAATAATGAATGAAACGTACACTTAAAATTGATAAATGCATATATGTGTACATACACACGTACAAACACACATACATATGTTGTGTGCAACTGATGGCTTAAATACAGTGGGATGTGACAGCCTTATCAGGAAACTGATGATACCCTTGGACCATGGTGTGTGATTTTTCTAGTCCTGAATCCACTTTCTTTTTCCCTCACATTCACCCTGGCTGTCCTCCTCATGGCAGAGCACCTTGTTTTGCTTGCTGCGTCCTTTTCCAAAGAAGACTGGATGATATCCCAGCATCATCCAGCGTCGTGGGGTGACTTTCAGGGACGGCTTGTGTCCCATCACGTGTTGTGCCATGTGCAGCTGCTCTTCCCCACATCAGCCTGCAGGGTGGCTACTGGATACTGCAGCTCTGCACCTCAGATGTGGCCTCTGGGATGCATTCTTTTTGCCATGCATCCCATCCCACTGCACTTGGTGATGCTGGGTGACACATTTTAATTCTTTGTGGTAGTAAGAATCATGTCTTGTTTAGGCTCTGGAACTCAAACACTTTCCCTGTGAAACTGCTTGGCAGCACTGAGCTTTACCACTGACAGGCTTTCTGCTCAACATTGTGCCACAGAACCTTGTAAGGGGCTCCGAGGCTGAGAGGCTAAGGGGGCATCTGCTTGTCCCTGACTGCCAGCAGCAGGATCAGACTGAGGGAACCTGTGGGGAGACTTGTGGTTTGGCATGAGGTTGAGGACACATGTGGGCTGAGAGCCGCTGAAGAGTCCTGGATACCACTTTATGGACAACCCTGGGACCTAGGTCAACATGTGGGGATATGGAGATTTGCTGTGCAGCTGTGAGGGGAGAACCCTTTTTCTTCTCGTGCCCCCCTTTTCTAGTTTCCCTTCTCTATTCTTCTCCCCACCCTCTGCTAACTCCACACCTCCTTTGGCTTTGGCAGCTACTCAGGATCCGAGGATCCTTGAAATGGGTTTATAGGGGTCGTGCAGACCTTCCATCCTGAGATGTTAATGTTTTTGAAACTGGTAAATATTTGGGGTATATTAACTGGCTGGAGTTTTCAAACTAAAGTAAATCCATGACCTCATAACAGATTGATGTTGATTCAGATGATGTTAACCTTCTAGGACTTTGAATCTCAAGAGGTGTAGGTAACTTGTATGTTTTTAATACACTGTGTGTGTGTGTGTGTGTGTGTGCGCGCACACACACGCACGTGCACACTTATAAAGGAGAGAGAGAGAGAATTCTTAAAAATGTGATAGATGCTGTTTCCACATTCCTATTTGCTTTATTAGACAAACAATCTTCTATACTTTTACCTTTGTAAGACAAATGAAACTCTTCCTTCCTTTACATGGTTGATACGTAATCCTGGTAAGATCCATGATTGATGTTTGAGTACCTACTGTGTATGCAGATGTTATATAGTTTCTCCATCATGAAAACAAATAAAAACCCCTGCATTTCACTGAATCTACTCCGGGAGTTTGGCTTCTCTTTCTATTGTCCTATGATTAAAAACCTAAAATACATTATATGTTTTATTCTCTTCACTACCCCTTTCTGTGTATCAATCTCACCCAGACGTGAGCTATTTTGCCACATACAGAAAACATAGTGAATTTAAAGATGTCAGTTTAAAAACGAAACCCAACTCAAATTTGGCATTTCTTTCCAACTTACCAAGATAACTTAGAGAATAAATCTAGAACTGAGAATTTATTCCTTCTTGTCCTTTTATTTTATTTAGAAACATTTCTTCCTAAAAGTTATCAGGGCCTGCTTGAATGATACTGCATTTTTTTCTTGTCAGAGTTGATTTCATTTCTGGTTCCCTTGCTTCCCAGCCTACACTCTGTGTAACGTTGCAGAGGCGGCAGATTGATGGGGAAAGGATTCAGAATGTGCTCTGGATTGGGGTTTCAGTATGTGTGCTGTCTGCTGCCAGAGACATTTAGCAGATAGACCTGGGGAGGTGGGACTGGGCCTGAATGGGGTGGGGGCCTCAGGGTAAGAAGCCCTTTATGAGCTGGGCTGGCTCTGCCTTCTCCATTTAACTGTTAAGACCCTGGCCCACTATGAAGTCTATCCCCAGATAAAAGAGACTCAGCTTGTTGCTGTCTTTCACTTTCAGCAGTTTGATTATGATGGGTACGGGCGTGGATTTCCTTGTGACTTTCTGTTAGGGGTTTGCTGAGCTGCTTGAATCTTTAGGTGTATATCTGTTGTCAGATTTGGGAATCATTTAGCCATTGTACCTTTAAATATTTGTTTCTGTACTGCACTCTTTCTCTTCCTCCTCTGGGATCCCAATAAGTGAGTGTTAGACCTCTTGATATTGTCCCACTGGTCCCTGAGGTTCTTTTCATTTCTTTTTCAAATCATTTTTCTCTTTGTTGTTCAGATTGGATACTCTCTATTTTTCTGTGTTCAAGTTCACTGACTCTTGTGATATATTCTTTCAGCTATTGAGTCCATCCACTGAGATTTTAATTTTGGTTATTGTATTTTTCAGGTCTAAAATGTCCTTTTGGCTCTTTATATATCCTGTTTCTTTGCTGAGACTTTCTATCTTTCCATTGGTTTCAAGAGTGTACACTTTTACTTCTTGGAGTGTTTCTGTAATAGTTGCTTTTAAGTTTTTGTCAAATAATTCCAGGATCTGTGTCATGTCATTGGCATTTGTCAATTGTCTTTTCTCCACACCAATGGGGATTTTCCTGATTCTTCATATGCTGAGTAGTTTTGAGTTATATCCTTTCATGTGTATAATATCATGGAGGCTTCTGTTGTTGTTCAGTTGCTCAGTCATGTCCAACTCTTTGCGACCCCATGGACTACAGCCTGCCAGGCTTCCCTGTCTTTTACCATCTCCCAAAGTTTGCTCAAACTCATGTCCATTAAGTTGATGATGCCATCTAACCATCTTGTCTTCTGTTGTTCCCTTCTCCTCCTGAGTTTCTGAGTTATGTTTAAATACTATAGATAATGTCCATATATCAATATTTGTTTTTCCATTGTTGAGCTAGTTGGGTTCAGGTCTCAAGTTCCAGCCAGTTCTTTTATGAATTAAGATTTCACTATCAGTGGTCAGTTCTATTTTTAAAATTTTGCAGTGTTCTTTGGATCTGTCCCACATGCATTACACCCAGTGGCCAGACTTGGACCTGGTGGAGGTCTGTCTATTAGCCTGGTTATCCAAGTCTTTGATATGCTAACACATGCACATGCACATATCTAGGTGTCTGGGGATGGGGGGAGGGGATTGGTTCTAGCACGCCTGCAGATAAATCAAAATCTGTGGATGCTCACTTCTCATACAGTGATGGACTACCTTTGGCCCCCAGTAGCCCCAGGATTCTGTATCCACAGATATTGAAGTGAAAGTAGCACAGTCGTGTCCGACTCTTTATGACCCCATGGACTATACAGTCCAGGGAATTCTCCAGGCCAGAATGCTAGAGTGGGTAGCCTTTCCCTTCTCCAGAGGATCTTCTCCCACATTGCAAACAAGTTCTTTATCAGCTGAGCCACAAGGGAAGCCCAAGAATACTGGAGTGGGTAGTCTATCTTCTCCAGCTGCTGCTGCTGCTGCTAAGTCACACCAGTCGTGTCCGACTCTGTGCAACTCCATAGACGGCAGCCTATCAGGCTCCTCCATCCCTGGGATTCTCCAGGCAAGAACACTGGAGTGGGTTGCCATTTCCTTCTCCAATGCATGAAGTGAAAAGTGAAAGTGAAGTCGCTCAGTCGTGTCTGACTCAGCGACCCCATGGACTATAGCCTACCAAGCTCCTCCGTCCATGGGATTCTCCAGGCAAGAGTACTGGAGTGGGTTGCCATTGCCTTCTCTATCTTCTCCAGCAGATCTTCCCAATCCAGGAATCGAACCGGGGTCTCTTGCATCGCAGGTGGATTCTTTACCAACTGAGCTATCAGGGCTGATATTGATATTGAGGGCTGACTGCATTATCTAGTTCCCTGTGTTTCTGAACCTCTGGCTAGAAAGGTTAGACTTTAGTTATAACACCCTTCCTGTGACTATGTGCAAGTCCAAAGTCAAGCTGTTTGAGAAGAGAGAAAATACTCAACGAGGTTTTTCCCCTGCCCTCTTGGGGCCACAGCTTCAGATCAGAGAAGAAATTTCCCTTTCCTAAGAGTTTTAGGTGCTTGCAGACTCCTGATGTGGCTTCCACTACAGTGGGATTGCCTGGGAGTTGGAGTGCTAGAATGGAGGAAAGGAAATACAATAAGAAGGGTAAATAGGGAATCCTCCTACTTTCTCTGAGCATTAGGAGACCCTTCCCCCTTAAGCCTGAGCTAGAGGGCTTCTCGGAGCTCTTGGTCTGTGCAGATGTCTACCTCCAGTGTGAGACCACCTTGAGTGGGGGCATGAGGGGGATGCCAGAAGACAACCAGTGGTGCCCTTACTGCTGCTTCCTGGTAATTTGAATTCTGATCTTCTTACCCAGCCCGCCTGCCAGTATTTACTTTTCAGATTTCTCAAATAGCTGCTTTGATGCGTTCTGTCCAGGTTTTATTGCTGTATTCACTGCCAGACACAGGGTGGGGGTGTGCTTACCCATGTTATCCGGAACTGAAACTGAGATTTTTTTTGTAACAAATTTTTTTGCATGGGGAACCTGAATTTTAAACATGTGTAACTGACCCTTACTCTTTCTGAAGCAGGGCCCATTCTGAGAGAAAGATCAGTTACATGAAGCTGAGGGGAGGGACATGTGAGCTGCCACCCCCAGAGACTCTGAGAATCACACTTGAGTGAAGTCCTAAAAACTATGATTATCCCAGGGCATCCCAGAAAGGCGGTGGCTGGTGCTCACATGCTCCCCGTTGTGTCTGGATGGCTGCTCTGTCCAGGTCCCATTCTGTGCCTCCCCCTCCCCCAACAATTCCCCCAACTCCTCTTCTCCTTCTAAAAAGGAACAATTTCCTTCAATCTTTGTTTCCTGCCGGCTAACAGATGCTCTTAATTAGCACAAAATTGCTAAATAAATAGATTTTGCTTGTTTTGAGTTTGTTTTTTTTTTTTTCCAGAAAGCTGAGGATTTCCAACATTAACTCATTGCACACTCTCAGCGTATTGTTTAGTTTGAGTCAAGGACTCACAGCCTTGTTCTTTTGCACAGGCACAACCATAATGCAGAAAATCAATTGCTAGCTATCTCCCACAACAGAAAATTGCTGTTTCTAAAACCTTTCAAGAGCTTACTAGCTGTGGGGAATGTGAATTTGAGAGTACCTAAACTTGGCAAAAATACCCCAGACACTCTACCAATTATCAATCACAATAAAGAAACTGATCATTTAAATCACTTATCATATGATTTCATCCCCAAAGAGCTGTAGCATTGAGACACAGAAGAATGGACAATTAGACTCTTTCTTTGGTTTTTATTTCAAAAGAAAGTAAAAAATATATATGTATGCTTGTCTAAAACTTGCTTGTACAACTGGTGGTGGCACTGTTGCTAGTCTGACAATTTCTGTGTGGCCTACGTGAGGTCATTCATGGGTGTGGGAGAAATGGCTTGTGAAGAAGGAAGCTGTTATGCCAAATTTCAAGGCAAAGAAAGCTTTTGCACAAGACAGAATCCATGATTCTCTTTTCAGGTCATGGGTGGGTTTGCTTTTATATGTATACATATATTTTAATGCAACCAGTTTTGCTTGGGGCTTATGGTCTTGAATTAATATATTTCTATTACGTGCATATGTGTAGGCTGGTAGGCAAAAGAGTTTTTAAAAGATTGCTTTATTTTTTGCATTATCTTTTAATAGTGAAACCTTGGAATTCAGTTTCTTTGGCTTGAAAGAATAATTTTCCTTTTTCCAGAAACAAATTTGATGCTGAAGTCATAAATTATAAAAATATGTGAAAGCCTCACGGTTGTGCTTGTTGCAGTTTTTAGAGCCAGATCCATTATCTCTGTGCACCAATTTGGGCTGACTCAGCGATTGCTTTTTACCCTTTGGGAAGAGACTCTCAGATGTCTGCAAAATAGCCCCCAAACAACATGAGTTAGCTGTGTATAGAATCCTTTTCTTAATGTTAGTTTTTTGGAAATTTTTTCTATATAATCAAACCATTTCCCCTCGTTAGAGGAAGCCAGTTCACTTTGCAATGCATGTTTCCTGGAGGAAGAGCCAGATAAATCCTTCACAGACAAAAGTGGGTGGGGGCTGCTTCCTTTCCTCAGAAATCTAGGTCCCTGCCTTTCCTGGGATGCTTATCTCTGTTGAAGGAGGTGCTCCTTTGTATGAGTGGCCGCATGGTTTATGTACGGGGCAGGACCATGGATGGCAAAGGAATTGAGCAACCCCCTGGCTCCACCCCTGCAAGGGCTCAGGAGCCTGACCACTCCTCTGTGGCAACACCTTGTGTAGGCTCCATTTGACACTTCAGCTCAAGCCTGTTGGGGACAGATGGATCTGCCCCAATCCCCAGTTACAATACCTCCACCACCTTCTACTTAAGCTGCTCCTTTACTGATCTGAAGAGGAAGTGAAGGCAACAGAGGGGACCAGGAATCTGCCTTCCTACCCCCTGGGGGTGGGATGGGGGTAGCCTTGTCTGGTCACTTGATATTTGGAGCACATGGATAACAGTGTACTTTGGCATTTAGGGAGTTGTTTGGGGGAATTGTTTCTTTTTAAAAGAAAAAGAATTTTTTTTTTTTTGCCTTGTTGTAGTAAACAGTGTTTTAAGGTGCTCCAAGAATTTTGTTTGTGGGACTTCTTTTTTGTTGTTGTTGTTTTCTTTGTTTGTGGGATTTCTGATGGACAAATATTGATGTGTGCACTAAAGAATTAAGACAAATGATAATTGAAAGAGATGATAAAAGCTAGTGGTTTCCTTGGGGAAATAATCACAAATTGCTGTCAGGCTGATTCCAACGAGAATGTTACTTTATGTGAAATGTTTTTTAAACAGCTCAACTAAAGCATTAAGCCAGAGCATTTTTGAGGGCATCTCTTTGCTGTATATTTCTATTATATCCCCACCTGAGACCCCTCAACTTATTCACCATTCCAGCTGTCGCGTTTAGCTTTGTCATGGTCAACACTCAGTGGAACTGAGAAATATCAGACAGCAAGATGGATATAGCTTGTGGATTCTTAAGATAATTGTATAGTTTTATCATATTGAGTCACCACCCCCTCATAGATTCACTGTTATTGATCCAGAATGTTACCTTTGCATGTTAGCCCAGGTTAAGTGCTTCTGCTATGTTTAAAGTGTCTCTTTAATGAGAATTTTGGGCTTCTCACATTGGAGACTGCTTCCCATGATCTATATTTGTATTTTCCGGCATTTATTTTGGATTGGCACTTGGATCCTTCACCTCTCTTGTAACACCATTGTGCTTGTAGAAGTTTCAGCCAGAGCTCTTGCGGAACTTTGTTGCATTCATTGGTTTACACAGCTGTGTCCTATATTAAATTGTAACCCAGATCCTGGCACAAGGCACAGATGACCACTGAATGAGCGAATGATTCCCTGGTCAAGTCTCAATGCCTCTTTCCAAAGGATGCTGTGCGGGAGACCTTCCACTTGCCTTTCCAGGCCCACTCTCTATCTTGATCCCCTACTCTGTGCCCCAGCAGGCTGACCTGTGGACCAACCACAGCCTCCCACTTCTTTAGCTTCTCCTTCCATTTGACAGTTAGGGTGAGTATGTACTTTCATAGGACTATATGTGATAGGGTTGGTTGTATTTCTATCAAACACCTTCTCCATGCAGTTTCCCTCTTTGGGTTCCACAAATTCCCCCTCTGTCCCTGCTCCTTCCTGCTCTGGATTTGGAAGGGCTCCCTGGTGCTACTAGCCACAGGTATTGCATTACTCCTTCTTGGTTTCCTAAACTCTTCCTTCATGAGAAACATCGGGCTGGACGAAGCACAAGCTGGAATCAAGATTGCTGGGAGAAATATCAATAACCTCAGATATGCAAATGACACCACCCTTATGGCAGAAAGTGAAGAAGAACTAAAGAGCCTCTTGATGAAAGTGAAAGTGGAGAGTGAAAAATTGGCTTAAAGCTCAACATTCAGAAAACAAAGATCACGGCATCCGGTCCCATCACTTCATGGCAAATAGATGGAGAAACAGTGGAAACAGTGACAGACTTTATTTTTGGGGGCTCCAAAATCACTGCAGATGGTGACTGCAGCCATTAAATAAAAAGACGCTTACTCCTTGAAAGAAAAGTTATGACCAACCTAGACAGTATATTAAAAAGCAGAGACATTACTTTGCCAACAAAAGTCCGTTTGGTCAAGGCTATGGTTTTTCCAGTGGTCATGTATGTGAGAGTTGGACTATAAAGAAAGCTGAGTGCCGAAGAATTGATGCTTTTGAACTGTGGTGTTGGAGAAGACTCTTGAGAGTCCCTTGGACTGCAAGGAGATCCAATCAGTCCATCCTAAAGGAGATCAGTCCTGAATATTCATTGGAAGGACTGACGTTGAAGCTGAAACTCCAATACTTTGGCCACCTCATGCGAACAGCTGACTCATTGGAAAAGACCCTGATTCTGGGAAGGATTGAAGGCAGGAGGAAAAGAGGACGACAGGGGATGAGATGGTTGGATGGCATCACCGACTCAATGGACATGAGTTTGAGTAAACTCAAGGAGTTGGTGATGGACAGGGAGTCCTGGCATGCTGCAGTTCATGGGGTCGCAAAGAGTTGGACATGACTGAGTGACTAAACTGAATTGAAACTCTGCCTGCATCTTTGTAAATAGTCTCTCTACTAAATTCTTCCCATTGTATCCTGCTGGGACCTGACCAACATTTCCCAGCTCACCCAAGATGACAAAGTTCTTTGTAACCTAGATATCATAATCTGTGTCTCTTGCATTATTTCAAGTAAACACTCTCTTCTAAGATGGTCTACAACCAAATCAGAGTCAGACAGAGCAGAGGTCAGCAAGCTCCAGCCTTACAGGCTAAATCCAGCCTGCCAGCTGTTTTTGTAAATGGAGTTTTATTGGAGCACAGTCCTGACCATTTGTTTACTTACTGTCTTTAGCTGCTTTTGAGCTACAACAGGCGGTGAGGAATTGCAGCAGAAACTGTATGGTCTGCAAAGACTAAAATATTTGTTGTTTGACCTCTTCTAGAAAAAATTTACAGATCCCTGATTTAGAGGAAAAGCATAATGTGAAAACTTTATTGTTTTCATTAAAAGGCTCCTGGGTCAGGCACTGGGGTACTTGTCAGGATCCCATGAGACTGACGTGGGGAGTTTGAAACCCCAGGCCTGGACAGACTTGCAGGCAGCTTTGTGTTGCTGTGCTCACAGCAGCGGCAACCTGGAAAGTCATTCTTCGTCATTAGATGCAAAAGGAATGTAACCAAGCAAAACTAAGAGGCATTTGTACTTAAATGTGTCTGTAATTTATGACTTCGTAATTAGTAATTTCCTGGAAAGAATGGCTTTCCCTAATGTCTCAGCATTTCTCTATCAAACTTATTTCATATATATCTGTCTCCCCCACCAGACTGTGAGGGCTTCTCAGGAAGTTTTGGGTTTTATTCATATGGGTGCCAACTAGTGCCTGGCACAGAGTGGCTGATGCGCAATAAATATTGTTTGACCAAATGGTAATCAACAACTAATTTAGAGAAGAAAAAAAGAAATAGAGGGGTGGGAGTCATTAACTGGGAAGATTTATTACTTAATGTTCTCAGACTCTCTCTGGCTGGAGTCTTTGCCTCCTCCGCCTTCATAAACAAGAACAGCTATATGAAAAGCCTATTTCCTAAGAAAAGGTGCCCCTCGGGGCAGACTGACTATATAATTTGCAGGGCTCAGCACAGAATAAAAATGTTGAGCCTCTTGTTTAAAAATTAAGAGTTTCAAGATAGTGTCAGCACTGAGACAAGCACAAGCACATCTAAGAATGTACAACTTGTGTGCTTGTGAAACTGGCCCTGCGCAGAGGATTCCTGAGGAAGAGGCCGCCTGTGGGTGATCAGTGAGGGTTCTTTCAGTCCAGAGGACTGCAGGGTGCTCCACCACTATCTTGTCTGGCTGCTGAGACTGTGGACTTTCAGGACTTAGTACAGTGATATGAGTCTTATAATGCCTAACCTGGAATAATGCTTTATCACTTACATAGTGTCTGAGTTTATCTCAGACCCACATGCCAGAGTGTACTGTGCTTTTCCAAGCCCACACACTTGGCTTGACACTGACTAATCAGCTTGCCCTTCATTCTTGCTTTCTTTTAAACCCCAAGTCACCTAGGCCACCCCATTTAGGGGCAAAAAGTATATATGTACTAAAGTGCCCCATTTCCAAGGCAATGCCAAAGAATGTACAAACTACCGCACAATTGCACTCATCTCACACACTAGCATGGAGAAGGCAGTGGCACCCCACTCCAGTACTCTTGCCTGGAAAATCCCATGGATGGAGGAGCCTGGTAGGCTATGGTCCATGGGGTTGCTAAGAGTCGGACAGGACTGAGTGACTTCACTTTCACTTTTCACTTTCATGCATGGGAGAAGGAAATGGCAACCCACTCCAGTATTCTTGCCTGGAGAATCCCAGGGACAGAGGAGCCTGGTGGGCTGCCATCTATGGGGTCACACAGAGTCGGACATGACTGAAGCGACTTAGCAGCAACAGCAGCAGCACACACTAGCAAAGTAGCGCTCAAAATTCTCCAAGCCAGGATACAACAGTACATGAACTGTGAACTTCCAGAGGTTCAAGCTGGATTTAGAAAAGACAGAGGAACCAGAGCTCAAACTGCCAACATCCGCTGGATTTTTGAAAAAGCAAGAAAATTCCAGAAAAACATCTACTTCTGCTTTATTGACTATGCCAAAGCCTTCGACTGTGTGGATCACAACAAACTGTGGAAAATTCTTCAAGTGATGGGAATACCAGACCACCTGACCTGCCGCCTGAGAAATCTGTATGCAGGTCAAGAAGCAATAGTTAGAACTGGACATAGAACAACAGTCTGGTTCCAAGTCGGGAAAGGAGTACGTTAAGACTGTATATTGTCACCCTGCTTATTTAACTTATATGCAGAGTGCATCGTGTGAAATGCCGGGCTGGATGAAGCACAAGCTGGAATCAAGATTGCTGGGAGAAATATCAATAACCTCAGATACGCAGATGATACCAACCTTATGGCAGAAAGCAAAGAAGAACTAAAGAGCCTCTTGATGAAAGTGAAAGAGGAGAGTGAAAAAGTTGGTTTAAAACTCAACATTCAGAAAACTAAGATCATGGCATTCGGTCCCATCACTTCATGGAAAGTAGATGGGGAAACAATGGAAACAGTGACAGACTTTATTTTTCTGGGCTCCAAAATCACTGCAGATGGTGACTGCAGCCATGAAATTAAAAGACAATTGCTCCTTGGATGAAAAGCTATGACCAACCTAAACAATGTATTTAAAATCAGAGACATTTCTTTACCAACAAAGGTCCACCTAGTCAAGGCTGTGGTTTGTCCAGTAGTCCATGTGTGGATGTGAGAGTTGGACTATAAAGAAAGCTGAGCACTAAAGAATTGATGCTTTAGAACTATGGTGTTGGATAAGACTCTTGAGAGTCTGTTGGACTGCAGGGAAATCCAACCAGTCAATCCTAAAGGAAATAAGTCCTGAATATTCATTGGAAGGACTGATGCGGAAGTTGAAACTCCAATACTTTGGCCACCTGATGGGAAGAACTGACTCATTGGAAAAGACCCTTATGCTGGGAAGGATTGAAGGCAGGAGGAGAAGGGGACGACAGAGGATGAGATGGTTGGACGACATCACTGACACGATGGACATGAGTCTGTTTGAGCAAGCTCTGGGAGTTGGTGATGGACAGGGAAGCCTGGTGTTCTGCAGTCCATGGGGTCGCAGAGTCGGATGTGACTGAGCGGCTGAACTGAACTGAACAGAAAGTGCCCCAGTACCAGTCTGTTTAGACGTTTCTTTTTGGGTGACAGACAGAACTTGCAATAATACCTGTCTTAGTCTCCTCTGGCTGCCATCACAAAATACTACAGACTGGGTGGCTTATAAGCAACAGAAATTTCTTGCTCACAGTTCTGGAGGCTGGGTGTTCAAGATTAGTGTGCCAGTATGGCTGGATCCTGGTCAAGGTCCTCTTTCAGGCTGCACATGGCTGCTTTCTCTCTGTGTCCTCACATGGTGGTAGGGCCCAGGGAGCTAGAGCACTAATCCTATTCATGAAGGCCCCACCCTCATGATGTAAGCACCTCCCAAAGTCCCACCTCCTAATATCAGCACATTGGGCATTAGGATTTCAACACAGGAATTTTGGGGGTGGGGACACACATCCAGACCATTGCAATGTCTGACTAGAGAACAATGTGTGTGCATGATCCTTGTTTTGGCCCCAGAACCCTTCCTGCAAAGTGGTTAGGATGGGCTCCTGAACCCCACTTTATGGTGAGGAAGGGGGCAGGGGAGGGCTGTGTACATGAATGATCCCCAGAATCCTCCCCTGCACCCTTCCTCACCATAAAATGAGGTTTGAGAGCCCATCCTAACCACTTTGCAGGAAGCTCTGTGCCAAGACTCCCAAAGTCTTTCCTCACTTGAGATGTTCACCCTGCCATCTGCTAGGGCTTCTCCTGCCCAGGCCCCTGCCCTTCCCCATCCTACATCCTGCACTGTACTCTGCCCTTGGGATCACAGTGAGTCTCCTGGAGGTTTCTGGTGGTGACCACTATGGTGGGGAACTTGAGCTCTAGAAAGGATTTCATGACTAGAGCTTCCTTTTGACTGGAGGTATCCCCAGTTTTGATTCTTCTAGATCACCTCTACTTGCCTCCAACCCTTCATCTACTCTACCCTTGCCACAAAAGGAGGCTTAGTGTTCTGATTACTCCACTCCTGGGAGCTCCTTGCATCTTCTGCTGAAAGTTGGAGGTTGTCTGGCAGTGCTAGAAGGCCACCATTGCCAGCCCTAGTGGTGCAAGCTCCAAGGTCTGTTAGCAGGTGCATGGTGCAGACGACAGGGGCACTGAGGTCTGGAATACCCAGTGGCACCCCTTGTCCTCCCCCGCATTTCCCTCTGCTAGAAGCAGGGGGTACCCAAGCACCCTGAGGATTCAGGCATTATGGTGTCATGACAACAGAACAGGCCCTTAGGAGGCACCTATTTCTGAAGCTGTAACCCATAGACCGTGGAGTTTTTTTCCACAGTGGAGAGAAGCTCCAGGTAATACAGAGCTGCAATTGAGAGAGCCTGATGGGGTCAAGTGGAGTTTGCCTTTGATCAAAAGCTTGAGACAGACATCCCATCTGGCTTTTGCAGTCTCCTGCTTAATCTGGTAGCTGGGCTTTCTCAGGCCTCATTTGTCTCCCTGTGACTGATGTGGCCTTCATGCTGCTGCTGCTGCTGCTGCTGCTAAGTTGCTTCAGTTGTGTCCGACTCTGTGCGACCCCATAGATGGCAGCCCACCAGGCTCCCCCGTCCCTGGGATTCTCCAGGCAAGAACACTGGAGTGGGTTGCCATTTCCTTCTCCAATACATGAAAGTGAAAAGTGAAAGTGAAGTTGCTCAGTCGTGTCTGACTCCTAGCAACTCCATGGACTACAGCCTACCAGGCTCCTCCATCCATGGGATTTTCCAGGCAAGAGTACTGGAGTGGGGTGCCATTGCCTTCTCCGGCCTTCATGATGGCAGCCCCAAACCACCTCCCTGCTGCTCAAGAGCGGCAGTGTTTGTTTTGCAGGTGGCAGTCTTACCTTCCTAATACTCTGCACCCTTCCCACCCTCCACCCTAACCTCCTGATCCTTTTCACACTAACCTATGTTTTCTACTTGCAGGGTCCCCGGTGGCAAATAGACCTCCAGCCTTGGGCAGGCCCTGCTCGCTCCCTGGATGAAGAAGCCTTGAGGTTCCTGAGATACATCAGCACCATTCAGGTTGTGTTTCAAGCACAAGTGGGTTTGGAAACTGTAAAAGATGCCAGCTGCCCCTTTTAAATGATTTGTCAATAGGGGTCTGGGAAGTTTCTCAGTGCCTCCTGATAGATGCTTGATAGGGACAGTTTCTGAGGCCTTACTGCTTAAATATATCTGACACCTAGAGGCAGATAATAGGTGCCTTCCATCTGCTTTGGCATCTTATCCCTTCCAGGAGTATCATCACCCTGAGATGTTTTAATGATTCATCGCAATGTGTTTTAAAGATCCACTTTAGAAAATTGCTTTGGGAAATCATTTGAAGTGACGGATTCTTGCCCTTGAGTAGGCAGTCCAGTGTGTCACAAAACAAAACCATCATCTGGAGATTCAAGTCCCAGTTTGGAGAAATCTGCCTTTTCACTTTTCTGCCACAGAAGGTTGGCAGACAGAGACGTGTTAGACCAGAGAGCCAGGGAGACTTTGCAGGCAGTCAGAAGAGAAGCTAATGAATCCGAAGGCGCTCTGTTCCAAGGGCCCTTTAAATCATTACTGAGCACCGCCTTCATTAGTGACTTAACACATTGTGACAGCTCCTGCCCGGCACCCCGAGCGGGCAGAGACCCTTCATTAAGGAGAGTCTATGTCTCTTGACACATTAATCAGGAGGGTCCATTCTCCAGTAGCCTGATCCTGAGGAAAGAGAGATGGAAAAGGAAATCAAGGCCTGAGGGAAACTTCGCCCTGGACTGAGAGTGCTAGTAAATTAAGAACTCAGACCGCCGGTGAAGCTGCAGCCCTGGAAGCGGCCCTGTGCAGCTGTGTGGTACTGAGGGGTCCCCAGGCCTTTTGATCTCCCTCAGCCCACTGGCTCTTGACATCCCACTCTCTCTGCCTAGCCTCACTGGTGGCCAAGCCCATTTTTCATCCATGGAGGAACATATATTTCTGGAATTTTAGAAGGCTAATTTAGGGGTAAAAAAAAAAAACTTCATTTCTCATATGATGCAGTCAGACAACCAGAGATTTCAATACTTGTCACCTAGACATGGAAGTAAAAGCTTGTTGAATTCATCATGAGTAATGGGATGATAAATTGGTCCCTGTGCTTTACATAATTTCATCTTATTTTGCTGCTGCAAATTAATTTGGTGGACTTACACTGACTTATTTAAAATACTGAAGTTTTAATTTTATAGTTTGGTTTTACATAAAGAATAAGAAACTAGACCTCTTAACTGTGACTTTAAGAAGCCCTTAAAAGCCCCAGGGAAAGGTGTTAAAAGTATGAGTTGAATTTGAGAATGGTGGGCTTAACCCCCTGCCCCACCCCACCCCCCCACACAAAAATTGACCATGTGAAAGCCTCAAAATTCCATTTTATATGTATTTCAGGTTAATGTTCTGTAACTTATAAAAGGCAAATTAACTTAGAAGAAGCTCTTGAGGCATGAAAGCATCATTTCAAGTCCCTCTTCAAGTTTTCCCATGAGTTATAGACTGTGAGGGAAAAATTCTTTTAAAAAAAGCATCCTGTAATGTGGTCTGATGCTGTGATCCTGGGCAATTTATTTTGCTTGTCTGGTCTGACTGTTCGGATCTTGGAAAGGAAGAGATTGTATCAAATTATTTCTAAGGTCCCTCACAGCTCTGTGAGCTTTTACCATAAGACTGGTGTAGAATTATTATTAACCAAGTATTACTGAACACTTACTCTGTGCCAGAAATGTAGGCCTTGGGAATAGTCTCTGCCTTCAAGTGGCTAAAAATTGGGAAGGTAGAAGGCTTTGCATCCTCTGCTGCTAAGTTGCTTCAGTCGTGTCCGACTCTGTGCGACCCCATAGACAGCAGCCCACCAGACTCCCCTGTCCCTGGGATTCTCAAGGCAACAACACTGGAGTGGGTTGCCATTTCCTTCTCCAATGCATGAAAGTGAAGAGTGAAAGTGAAGTCGCTCAGTTGTGTCTGACTCTTAGCGACCTCAGGGACTGCATGCAGTCTACCAGGCTCCTCCATCCATGGGATTTTCCAGGCAAGAGTACTGGAGTGGGGTGCCATTGCCTTCTCCCAAGGCACTAGATAAAGTTCCAGACCTCACACTGGTTTTGTAATCAGAGATCATTTTACCAGCTAAAGTCCTGTGCTTTTGTGTGCTTCTGAGTCACTAGCCCAGGAGGTGGGAGCTCATCAGAGGTGACACTAACTGATTTAATCAGAATCCTACTAACCAGTGCTCCCTCCCCTTTTCTCTGTAGTGCAGAGCTTTTCAGCTGTGTTGGAAGCTTGTGCCTCTTTTAGAACTCATCTCGACAATGAAAGCCTACAAAACTGGCAGAATATTAGAGTCCCTATTACCTAAAATTTTCACAGTTAGCAGTAGTGAGTCATAATGGACAAGCAAAAAAAAAAAAAAAAACCCACACAACAATAAGCCAAAAAAACCTCTGTAGTTACTTGAGCAAATTCCATCTCCATCCTCTTATGCTGGTTTAATATATATATATATTTCCCTCAAATCCATATTCAGGCTTGTACAGGAAAACTTAGCATTTGATATGTTTATCATTGATTTATTCATTCATCAATTCAGCAGACATTTGCTGAGTACTTGCTCTTAGGAAGATATGATGTTAGGCACTGGCTGGGATGTCAAACTTGAATTAAATACCCTCACACACTGGTAAACAGCTAGGGAGCAAGAGAACTGTTGTTCTTTAACAGAGTGGACAGATAGGTGGGTAAGCTTCCCCAGGCCCAGGGAGCTTGGGAATAGGAGCACAGGGCATGGGACAGTGTGACATTAGACTGTGGTGGGGAAGGTGCCCATGGACTTGTGCATTACGGTGACCTTAAAGGTGTGGTTGGGGACCTGCATTTTTTAATGAAACACCAAAGGATATGGTATTTGGTTAGAGTGGGCAGAATATCAGATTCAGTTTTAGTAGGTATTGTTTTCTAGTGTGAAAAGCTGTGATTGCATCTCTGAGTTCTGGCATAGATGATCTGCTGCTCATAAGAAATGGTTAAATCATAAACCCAGTGCTCTGTTCTAAAGGAAAGCTCCAGATTCAGCTTTTTATGGCAACCCCCAAACCATATGCCTTCAGGAAGCATGGCTTGCAGTACAAAATTAATATAAGCAACAGTTGCTGGGTTTTTTTAAGTATATTTTAAAGTCAGCCTATCTATCTATCTATCTATCTGTCTAATCATCTACCCATCTAACTGTTTCTAAGAATGACATAAGAACCTATGGCTCTGGAGATTCAGATTTTGCATATTTATTAATCAAACAATAGTTTCTATTATATTTACTGCTACACACACATACACACACATTCACACTCACACAAATTTGGATAAGAACAACAAAAATACAACTCTTTCCTTGATATTTTACCTTTCAAAATAATGTATTACATTAACATACAATTTGATTATTGAAGTGATTCTTGCCAACTTACCCAAAATTTAAGGGCTCCCTTTGCCAGATTCTGGTTATGAGTTAGCAGAAATGCTCTTCAGGATTTTGGAATACAAAATGAAAGGAAAATAAATTAGAGGTCTTCAAGTTAAATTAACTAAAAGGCATTTCAGGAAACTTTTTTTATTGCAATCTGTTTTCCTTTGTCCAGGTTTAATTCTCTTTATTTGGCTAAAATTACAAGGGGAATTGGAGGAAGAAAAAAACCCCATATTTACCTAAATTAGAGCTTAGCTAGGAGTTACTGCTTTCATTGGTTTTGCTGGCAAGTGACTTCATTGAAACCTGGGCCATAAATCTCAACAACAAAGTTTGAAAAATCAATATTTAATTAGTTTTTAGGAGCTGAATTTTACTGAGTACTCCTAGTTGTTTTCAAAAGCTAATGTCTATAAATGAGATGATTAATAAATGGTTAAAATGGAAAAAAACAAAGAAAGCAAAAACAATGCCCAGTGTGGATACGACTGGTGATGGAAGTAAAGTTTGATGCTGTAAATAACAATAGTGCATCGGAACCTGGAATGTTAGGTCCATGAATCAGGGTAAATTGGAAGCGGCCAAACAGGAGATGGCAAGAGTGAACATCAACATTTTAGGAATCAGTGAACTAAAATGGACTGGAATGTGCAAATTTAATTCAGATGACCATTATTTCTACTACTGTGGGCAAGAATCCCTTAGAAGAAATGGAGTAGCCCTCATAGTCAACAAAAGAGTCCGAAATGCAGTACTTGGGTGCAATCTCAAAAAAGACAGAAGGATCTCTGTTCATTTCCAAGGCAAATCATTCAATATCACAGTAATCCAAGTCTAAGACCCAACCAATAATGCCAAAGAAGCTGAAGTTGAATGGTTCTACGAAGACCTACAAGACCTTTCTTAGAACTAACACCCAAAAAAGATGTCCTTTTCATCATACGGGACTGGAATGTAAAAGTAGGAAGTTAAGAGGTACATGGAGTAACAGGCAAATTTGGCTTTGGAGTACAAAAAGAAGCAGGGCAAAGTCTAACAGAGTTTTGCCAAGAGAACGCACTGGTCGTAGCAAACACCCTCTTCCAACAACACAAGAGAAGACTCTACAAATGGACATCACCATATGGTCCTACCAAAATCAGATTGATTATATTCTTTGCAGCCAAAGATGGAGAAGCTCTATACAATCAGCAAAAACAAGACTAGGAGCTGACTGTGGCTCAGATCATGAACTCCTTATTGCAAAATTCAGACTTAAATTGAAGAAAGTAGGTAAAACCACTAGAACATTCTGGTATGACCTAAATTGAATCCCTTATGATTATACAGTGGAAGTGACAAATAGATTCAAGGGATTAGATCTGATAGAGTGCCTGAAGAACTACGGATGGAAGTTCATAACATTGTACAGAAGGCCGTGATGAAGACTATCCCCAAGAAAAAGAAATCCAAAAAAGGCAAAATGGTTGTCTGAGGAGGCCTTACAAATAGCTGAGAAAAGAAAAGAAGCTAAAGGCAAAGGAGAAAAGGAAAGATATACCCATTTGAATGCAGATTTCCAAAGAATAGCAAGGAGAGGTGAGAAAGCCGTCCTAAGTGATCAATGCAAAGAAATAGAGGAAAACAACAGAATGGGAAAGAATAGAGATCTCTTCAAGAAAATTAGAGCTACCAAGGGAACATTTCATGTAAAGATGGGCACAATAAAGGTCAGAAATGGTATGGACCTAACAGAAACTTAAGATATTAAGAAGAGGTGGCAAGAATACACAGAACTATACAAAAAATACCTTAATGACCCAGATAACCACAATAGTGTGATCACTCATCTAGAGCCAGACATCCTGGAATGCAAAGTCAAATAGGCCTTAGGAAACATCACTATGAACAAAGCTAGTGGAGGTGATGAAATTCCAGTTGAGCTATTTCAAATCCTAAAGGATGATGCTGTAGAAGTGCTGCACTCAATATGCCAGCAAATTTGGAAAACTCAGCAGTGGTCACAGGACTGGAAAAGGTCAGTTTTCAGTCCAATCCCAAGAAAGGCAATGCCAAAGAATGCTCAAACTACTGCACAATTGTACTCATCTCACACGATAGCAAAGTAATGCTCAAAATTCTCTAAGCTAGTCTTCAACAGTATGTGGACCATGAAATTCCAGATATTCAAGCTGGATTTAGAAAAGGCAGAGGAACCAGAGATCAAATTGCCAACATCCGCTGGATCATGGAAAAGGCAAGAGAGTTCCAGAAAAACATCTATTTCTGTTTTATTGACTATGCCAAAGCCTTTGACTGTGTGGATCACAACAAACTGGAAAATTCTTCAAGGGATGGGAATACTAGACCACCTGATCTGCCTCCTGAGAAACCTGTATTCAGGTCAAGACGCAACAGTTAGAAACAGACATGGAACAAGAGACTGGTTCCAAATTGCGAAAGGAGTACGTCAAGGCTGTATATTGTCACCCTGCTTGTTTAACTTATATGCAGAGTACATCATGTGAAGTGCTTGGCTGGATGAAGCACAAGCTGGAATCAAGACTGCTGAGAGAAATATCAATAACCTCAGATATGCAGATGACACCACCCTTATGGCTGAAAGCAAAGAAGAACTAAAGAGCTTCTTGATGAAAGTGAAAGAGGAGAGTGAAGAAGCTGGCTTACATTCAGTCCCATCACTTCATGGCAAATAGATGGGAAAACAATGACAGACTTTATTTTTTGGGGCTTCAAAATTACTGCAGATGGTGACTGCAGCCATGAAATTAAAAGATGCTTGCTTCTTGGAAGAAAAGCAATGACCAACCTGGAGAGCATATTAAAAAGCAGAGACATTACTTTGCTGATAAAGGTCTATCTAATCAAAGCTATTTTTTCTTTCTAGTAGTCATATATGGATGTGAGAGTTGGACTATAAAGATAGTTGAGTGCCAAGGAATGGATGCTTTTGAACTGTGGTGTTGGAGAAGACTCTTGAGAGTCCATTGGACTGCAAGGAGATCAAACCAGTCAATCCTATAGGAATCAGTCCTGAATATTCATTGGAAGGACTGATGCTGAAGCTGTAACTCCAATACTTTGGTCACCTGATGCAAAGAACTTACTCCTTTGAAAAGACCCTGATGCTGGGAAGGATTGAAGGCAGGAGGAGAAGGGGACAACAGGATAAGATGGTTGGATGGAATCAGCAACTCAATGGAAATGAGTTTGAGTAAACTCTGGGAGTTGGTGATGGACAGGGAGGCCTGGTGTGCTGCGGTCCATGGAGTCATGAAGAGTCAGACATGACTGAGTGACTGAAATGAATTGAAAATCGAAAAACTCCTGTGTTATATGTTTGCACTAGGAGAGAAAAGGGGAACAATAACAGATACTGAATGGAAAAGAATGTTTTTCCAACAAGGATAACTGAACAAGAGGAAGTCTGTAGAAGAAGTGTTAACTTTAATAGGATAAAATCTCACTCCCTAAGGGTCATAAAGGAGGAGCAGCTGAGCCTCAATGCCATAAATCTTGACCATTAATATTTACCTGGCTCTTGGGGGGCCTCTGGATAATGGTACTGTCACCTCTCTGGCCCTTTGTTAGGGGCGAGGTTGAAGGTGCTGCTGTTTTCAGTTGAAAGCTCTAGCTCAAGCATAGCCTCTTCCCTTAATTTGCTAAGGCACGGGTGAGGCCAATCTGAAACATTTCTGTGGAGCTTTGCAAAAGGCTGCCAGGAAACTCTCAGGACCTCCTGCATAAGAATCACCTGGGAGAGTTTATTAAGGTGCATGTTCACATACATAAAACTCAAGGATTCTGATTTTATAGATATGGAGTGGGACTCAAAAATTTTAAGTACTCCCTCATCTATCAGGATGTAGGTGGCCACACCTTTAGAAATATGGTGGGAAAGGCTAGATATTGTTCAGTTGCTAAGTTGTGTCCAACTCTTTTCGACCTCTTGGCTTGCAGCCTGCCAGGCTCCTCTGTCCTTCACTGCCTCCCAGAGTTTACTTCAATTCGTGTCCACTGAGTCAGTGATGCTATCTAATCATCTCACCCTCTGCTGCCCTCTTCTCCTTTTGCCTTCACTCTTTCCCAGTGTCAGAGTCTTTTCCAATGAGTAGGCTCTTCACCTCAGGTGGCCAAGGTATTGGAACTTCAACTTCAGCATTAGTCCTTCCAATGAATAGTCAGGACTGATTTCTTTTAGCACTGACTGATTTGTTCTCCTTGCTGTACAAGGGATCCTCAAGAATCTTCTCCAGCACCACAATTCATAACCATCAATTCATCAGCACTTAGCCTTCTTTATGATCCAACTCTCACATCCATACCTGACTACTGGAAAAAAGACAGCTTTGACTATCTGGACCTTTGCTGGCAAAGTGATGTCTCTGTGTTTTAATACGCTATCTAGGTTTGTAATAGCTTTCCTTCTAAGGAGCCGTGTCTTTCAATCTCATGGGTGCAGTTATCATCTGGAGTGATTTTGGAGCCTAAGAAAATAAAATCTGTCACTCCTTTCACTTTTCCCCCTTCTATTTTGCCATGTAGTGATGGGACCAGATGCCATGATCTTAGTTTTTTGAATGTTGAATTTCAAGCCAGCTTTTTCATTCTACTCTTTCACCCTCATTAAGAGGCTCTTTAGTTCCTCTTCACTTTCTGTCATTAGAGTGGTATCATATGCATATCTGAGGCTGTTGATATTTGTCTTGGCATTCTTGATTCCAGCTTATGATTCATCTAGGCTGGCATTTCACACGATGTCCTATGCATATAAGTTAAATAAGCGGAGTGACAATATACAGGCTTGTCTTACTCCTTTCCCAATTTTGAACAAGTCAGTTGTTCTGTGTCCAGTTCTGATTGTTGCTTCTTGACCTGCACACAGGTTTCTCTGGAGACAGGTAAGATGGTCTAGTATTCCCATCTCTTTAAGACTTTTCCATAGTTTGTTGTGATCCACACAGTCTAAGGCTTTAGTGTAGTCAATGAAAAAGAAGCAGATGATTTTCTGAAACTCCCTTGCTTTTTCCATGATCCAACAAATTTTGGCAATTTGATTTCTGGTTCCTCTGCCTCATCGAAACCCAGTTTGTACATCAGGAAATTCTTGGTTCACATACTGCTGAAGCTTTGCTTGAAGGACTTTGAGCATTACCTTGCTAGCATGTGAAATGAACACAATTGTATGGTAGTTTGAACAGTCTTTGGTATTGCCCTTCTTTGGGACTGAAATAAAAACTGACCTTTTCCAGTCCTGTGGCCACTGCTGAGTTTTCCAAATTTGTTGGCATATTGAGTGCAGCACTTTAACTGCATTATCTTTTAAGATTTGATATAGCTCAGCTGGAATTTCATCACCTCCACTAGCTTTATTCAAGTAGGCTTCCTAAGGCCTACTTGACTTCACACTCCAGTCTGACTCTAGGCGAGTGACTGCAACATTGTGGTTATCTGAGTCATTAAGACCTTTCTTGTATAGTTCTTCTGTGTATTCTTGCCACTTCTTCTTAATCTAGAAGATTAAGAGAGGCTAGAGTTAGGTTTAAATGGTATTGGGAGGATATGATGAACAAGCAGCTGTTGACATCCCTGTCTTTTGGAGGTTCTCAGGGAGGGTTGGAGAAGGCAATGGCAACCCACTCCAGTACTCTTGCCTGGAAAATCGCGTGGGTGGAGGAGCCTGGTAGGCTGCAGTCCATGGGGTTGCTAGGAGTTGCACACGACTGAATGACTTCACTTTCACTTTTCACTTTCCTGCATTGGAGAAGGAAATGGCAACCCACTCCAGTGTTCTTGCCTGGAGAATCCCAGGGACAGGGGAGCCTGGTGGGCTGCCGTCTATGGGGTCGCACAGAGTTGGACACAACTGGGGATTGGAAAGCAAAAGTAGGAAGTCAAGAAACACCTGGAATAACAGGCATATTTGGCCTTGGGATACGGAATGAAGCAGGGCAAAGACTAATAAAGTTTTGCCAAGAAAATGCACTGGTCATAGCAAACACCCTCTTCCAACAACACAAGAGAAGACTCTACACATGGACATCACCAGATGGTCAAGGCTGAAATCAGATTGATTATATTCTTTGCAGCCAAAGATGGAGAAACTCTATTCAGTCAGCAAAAATGAGACTAGGAGCTGACTGTGGCTCAGATCGTGAACTCCTTATTGCCAAATTCAGACTGAAATTGAAAAAAGTAGGGAAAACCACTAGACCATTCAGATATGAGCTAAATCAAATTCCTTATGATTATACAGTGGAAGTGAGAAATAGATTTAAGGGCCTAGATCTGATAGATAGAGTGCCTGATGAACTATGGAATGAGGTTCGTGACATTGTACAGGAGACAGGGATCAAGACCATCCCCATGGAAAAGAAATGCAAAAAAGCAAAATGGCTGTCTGGGGAGGCCTTACAAACAGCTATGAAAAGAAGAGAGGCGAAAAGCAAAGGAGAAAAGGAAAGATATAAACATCTGAATGCAGAGGTCCAAAGAATAGCAAGAAGAGATAAGAAAGCCTTCCTCAGTGATCAATGCAAAGAAATAGAAGAAAACAACAGAATGGGAAAGACTAGAGATCTCTTCAAGAAAATCAGAGATACCAAAGAAACATTCCATGCCAAGATGGGCTCGATAAAGGACAGAACTGGTATGGACCTAACAGAAGCAGAAGATATTAAGAAGAGGTGGCAAGAATACACAGAAGAACTGTACAAAATAGATCTTCACGACCCAGATAATCACGATGGTGTGATCACTGACCTAGAGCCAGACATCCTGGAATGTGAAGTCAAGTGGGCCTTATAAAGCATCACTACGAACAAAGCTAGTGGAGGTGATGGAATTCCAGTTAAGCTATTTCAAATCCTGAAAGATGCTGCTTGAAAGTGCTGCACTCAATATGCCAGCAAATTTGGAAAACTCAACAGTGGCCACAGGACTGGAAAAGGTCAATTTTCATTCCAATCCCAAAGAAAGGTAATGCCAAAGAATGCTCAAACTACCACACAATTGTACTCATCTCACACGCTAGTAAAATAATGCTCAAAATTCTCCAAGCAGGCTTCAGCAATACGTGAACCGTGAACTTCCTGATGTTCAAGCTGGTTTTAGAAAAGGCAGAGGAACCAGAGATCAAATTGCCAACATCCGCTGGATCATGGAAAAGGCAAGAGAGTTCCAGAAAAACATCTATTTCTGCTTTATTGACTATGCCAAAGCCTTTGACTGTGCAGATCACAATAAACTGTGGAAAATTCTGAAAGAGATGGGAATACCAGACCACCTGACCTGCCTCTTGAGAAATCTGTATGCAGGTCAGGAAGCAACAGTCAGAACTGGACATGGAACAACAGACTGGTTCCAACTAGGAAAAGGAGTACGTCAAGGCTGTATATTGTCACCATGCTTATTTAACTTATATACAGAGTACATCATGAGAAACGCTGGACTGGAAGAAACACAAGCTGGAATCAAGATTGCCGGGAGAAATATCAATAACCTCAGATATGCAGATGACACCACCCTTATGGCAGAAAGTGAAGAGGAACTAAAAAGCCTCTTGATGAAGGTGAAAGTGGAGAGTGAAAAACTTGGCTAAAAGCTCAACATTCTGAAAATGAAGATCATGGCATCCGGTCCCATCACTTCATGGGAAATAGATGGAGAAACAGTGGAAACAGTGTCAGACTTTATTTTGGGAGGCTCCAAAATCACTACAGATGGTGACTGCAGCCATACATTAAAAGACACTTACTCCTTGGTAGGAAATTTATGACCAACCTAGATAGCATATTCAAAAGGAGAGACATTACTTTGCCAACAGGGGTCCATCTAGTCAAGGCTATGGTTTTTCCAGTGGTCATGTATGGATGTGAGAGTTGGACTGTGAAGAAGGCTGAGAACCAAAAAATTGATGCTTTTAAACTGTGGTGTTGGAGAAGACTCTTGAGAGTCCCTTGGACTGCAAGGATATCCAACCAGTCCATTTTGAAGATCAGCCCTGGGATTTCTTTGGAGGGAATGATGCTGAAGCTGAAACTCCAGTACTTTGGCCACCTCATGTGAAGAGTTGACTCATTGGAAAAGACTCTGATGCTGGGAGGGATTGGGAGCAGGAGGAGAAGGGGATGACAGAGGATGAGATGGCTGGATGGCATCACTGACTTGATGAACGTGAGTCTGGGTGAACTCCGGGAGTTGGTGATGGACAGGGAGGCCTGGCATCCTGCGATTCATGAGGTCGCAAAGAGTCGGACACGACTGAGCGACTGAATTGAACTGAAGTGACTTAGCAGCAGCAGCAGCAGGGAGGGTACATAAAAAGAAACAATAGCAAATGTGATCATCATACGACTTTAATAAAGATACCCCAGGAGGCTACCTTAGAATAAATGGTTCAGGCTTAGGAGATCCAGGCATCCCTTTGGGACTCACCAAACTGCCCTGGGTCTAACTAACTGACTAGAGGAGGCTGGGACTGAGTGCAAATGAAGTTTTAAGGCATCACAACATACCTACTAGTAAGAACAAGCTTGATGAACACTGAGTTTTGACTATTAGATTATCATCCTCTCCTTTGGATGGGTGGGTGGGGACAAGAAGTGGGAGGCAGTGGCATACTTTCCGTTTATTTGTGGGAGAATGGTAGGAAATGAATTCTACAAATTGACATGTTGACAGATCCAGTTAATAAATGTGCTCTCTACTAGTTGCTTGGGAGAAAATTCAATTCTGTTTTCTATTATTATTTTTCCTTTGAACAGTGATTGCAGATTGAAAAGTAGAAAAAAACTGGGTTGAGGATGTTGACAAAAATTAGTCAATAGTCAGTCTTAGAAAGAAATTGAAAATTTTGTAAGCCAAACTGAGAATTATAAGCTTGGAGATGGTCTCTCAGCTTCTGAGGACTGTTCTGAGTAGGTAGATATATAATTTTGACAACAGGGCATGTGCCTGTTGCAAGCACACATCTTGGTAGAAAGTTACTATTAATAGTGAAAAACATATATTTTAGTTAATGGTTATAGTGCTTTTCGTAGTATGGGAAGATGCAGGATACTGGATCCAAACATTTTCCCCTGAAAATATCTAACTATCTGAAGGCCTATTCTGCCAATTTTTCCAGAGAACAGAATGTCTCATTCTTATTTTTGCTCTGAATTCCTTTCAAGGTGTTTTGTAGGTCAGTGACTGCAGTGGCCAATAACTTGATTCTTGTAGAACTAGATAATGAATAACATTCTTTATTTTACAGTCCCTTCCCTTTTGGTCTTAATTTTGACCAAGGTTTTGGAGGCATTTCATGGCAAACTTGTCCCAAGGTACTAGGAATGCTTACTCCCAAGTCAGTCAAGGATTTCACTATTAACCTACTCAATGTGCTATTACTGGACTTGGCCATCAACCTCTGGACCACGTGTCTTACTAGTCTATTACGGTCTGGGAAATGCTTACTTCTTGTTTTGTCTAGAGTTACACTATTACAATCTTTGCTCTTATAGGACTATGTATTTTGTCAATAGTTTTAAGTTGCCTAATCATCATTACTTTTTTTGGAGGCTCAGTCACACATTTATTAGTACAAGAAATAATAATCTTGTAAAATAGGATACAAGTAATAAAGCTAGTAACATCAATAAAGTCCTACATACGTATTTAAGCTAAGAACTTCATTAAGTGAGGCCCAGAATCTCCCCAGGTTACTTGACCCAGTCTATTCTGCACCAGTTGCTTTTTTAAGGAAAATGATATATTGGCATTGTACATAAAGTTCACCAAAGATGTCTGCACATACAAGGTGAGTGGTGGATCATAAACTTTATGTTTAAATATTAGGATTTCACTTTTTAAGCTTTCCTATAAAAGCTCCTAATTCTAGCAAGAAGCTCTCTCTCAGTCATTGATACTTCTAGGATGATTTTGCCGGCCAGCCCTGTTGCTGCTGCTGCATCGTTTCAGTCTTGTCTGACTCTGTGCGACCCCGTAGACAGCAGCCCACCAGGCTCCCATCTGGAGTGGGTTGCCATTTCCTTCTCCAATGCATGAAAGTGAAAAGTGAAAGTAAAGTTGCTTAGTCATGTCCAAGTCTTAGCGACCCCATGGACTGCAGCCTACCAGGCTCCTCCATCCATGGGATTTTCCAGGCAAGATTACTGGAGTGGGGTGCCATTGCTTTCTCCAGGCCAACCCTACATTACAGCAAAAGTAAGGGAGACACTAGCTCCACATAATATGCTGTTTTCAGATTAACATTTTGGAAAATAAATTAAAGAATTTAGCAAGCCTAGAATACCTTCTTAAGAAAGAAATCGTTTACCATTATGTTTTCCAATGAGTTAAAGCAATGAAACTCAAAACGTCCTTTGCCTCTGGAGTGGTCTGTTGTCTGCGATGTGACAGCAGGAACTGCTTCATGATTCATGGGGCATCATGATGACTATGAGAGTTTTGAGGCATCAGAGGGAAACACTGTTGTTCAGTAAGATAAATACCTTGGCCACAGAACTTGTTTTCTTTGGTTCCAACAGCCTCAGCCGTGCATACTGTGCCAGGCTCAAACACAAGGCAGAATTCCTTGCTAAGTATATTTACTTAATGTGCATTTGAAATTAGAAACTGGCTTCCTTCCGCTCGACTTAGATACATGTTCCCTTTGGTTTTCTTATCTAATTTTGATAGATGAGTTAAGAGAGGTGCTTTGGCTAGATTAAGAAGAGCCTCCTTCCCATCTGGGGCTCTTGCCCATCCCCACTGCTGCTGCTAAGTCGCTTCAGTCGTGTCCGACTCTGTGCGACCCCATAGACGGCAGCCCACCAGGCTCCCCTGTCCCTGGGATTCTCCAGGCAAGAATACTGAAGTGGGTTGCCATTTCCTTCTCCAATGCATGAAAGTGAAAAGTCAAAGTAAAGTCGTTCAGTTGTGTCTAACTCTTAGTGACCTCGTGGACTGCAGCCTACCAGGCTCCTCCGTCCATGGGATTTTCCAGGCAAGAGTACAGGAGTGGGGTGCCATTGCCTTCTCCGGAGCCCATCCCTGCAGGAGGAAGCTTATTGGAAGTGTATCACAGACAGTACTATTTTGTTAGTTAGGGCTTGCATTATTCTCACTTGACCTCTGATCAGTTGTTTACCTTGATTAACACATGCTACATTTTTGGAACATGTTGGCCTAACCTTGTCTGAGGAGTAAGTAATCTTGTGTCCTTCTAAGATCCATGCCCTCAGCCATATCTCACAACTTCTAATAAGAATGCTGTGAGTAACAGACCTCTGTGGTTTGGGAGCACTGTTCTCCACGTCTGGAATGCCCGTCTTGGTCTCAGCCTCTTATTCAACTTCTGTTTCTCCTCCAAGACTAACACACCTCTGTAGAGCCTTTCCTGGCTTCTCCTCTCTGCCATCCTTGCTCTGATTTGTTGTCCTCTGTATACTCTGTGCAAAAGGCTATAGTAGTTTTTTTTATTTAAATAGAAGTTCTTAACTTCCCTTCAAACCTGCCTCTAATCTCCATGAGGTTACCTATAATCTAGTATTTGAAATTCCTCCAAACACTTTACAGCAATCCTGTGATTCCTTGGGGAGGGGCGTGGTTGTCAGTGGAGAAGGATATAACTCTCCCGTTATGGTTTTCAGTGACCGGGAAAGCAGTAAGTCTCTACCTGCCATCTATCATCCAGTACTTTAAATTATTCACATTGATTTCCAATCCTTCCAGATTGCGTGTGATCACATGAGCACAGACAGCCTGGCTACCGACTCCAGCCCTACAAAAAAGCCCTGGTCGGTCTGTCTTGATGACAGGTTTGGCTTAGTTCATCAAATCCGCAATAAGCAGTGCCGCCTCTATTCGTTAGGGTAAGTACATTTTATAGCCAAAAAACAAAAAACGCTCCTGTAGGCAGACAAGGTTTTTTCAGCAAGACAAATTACGAATGGTTGCAGGGTTTACCAGGTGCTCTGCTTCTTTCCTGCCATCATTTCAGACTCCTCTGTCTGTTATGTAACCTCAGCACTTGCAGAGCACCAATGGCCAGGGCCACTGTCTCTCCCATTCTGTTGGTAGTAAAGTGACAACTTCCATTTTCAGCCAATGATGATCTCCTTGGTGAAGCCAGTGATTCTCAGCTAGGATTAGAGCTTTGTTATTAGAAACAGAAAAATATTAAGAATGCCTCTAGAAAAAAAATAACGGTGAGTATATTAGAAATTTTATACACAGTTATGATGAGTAATCACTACAAATGGCCTCTGTTGGAATTTTTTTTTGTTTTATGCAAATGGTAAATATGTGTATACTTTTAGACTAATAAAAATAAAAAGAGGGAGCACCTGTGAAAAAAACAAGGTTTTGTCAAAACTGTGGGAGATACTGATATTCAGTTGTTCAGGTTGAAAATGACCTAAATGTTCAAATAGATTTGGAGGGCTTGTTGTGAAAGGGTATGTATAAAATAATGAGACTATTTTACTCAGTGCATCAGTTTTCATATAAACAGTCCTGAAAATTTACAAATTATATATATCTCACAAAAAATAAAAGGCAAGAGAGGGTTATTTTTGTTTGGAATACCCTGTTTTGTTGACTCTAGAAGCTGTGTGGTTAGTTTCTCAGGCAAGATCCCTGGAGTCCTTTACAAAATACTGGGGACCCTCACAAGTGTCAAGTTTGTTCCGCACCGGTAGGTTTCATCTCCTTTGTAGTTTACATTCAGGCTCATGAATGACAACTGCCAACCAGATTCCTAGATGATGAGGGTTCAGAGCCAAGGCTCACCCAAAGGTGCTAATTGCACAGAGGATCACGATCGCTGTCAAATTTTACCAAGTAAGAATTCTTAGTTGTAGTCATTGTGGATTTAGAAAAAAAACAAACAGAGGTTTCAAATGAGAGTCTCAGGATAATGGAAACATTCTTATATGGGTTAAATGAAGAGCCATGGTGTATATCAGTGAGGGGTGGTACACAGTTCAGTTCAGTTCAGTCACTCAGTCGTGTCCAACTCTTTGCGACTCCATTAATCGAAGCACGCCAGGCCTCGCTGTCCATCACGAGCTCCTGGAGTTCACCCAGACTCATGTGCATCGAGTTGGTGATGCCATCCAGCCATCTCATCCTCTGTCATCCACTTCTCCTCCTGCCCCCAATCCCTCCCAGCATCAGGGTCTTTTCCAGTGAGTCAACCCTACACATGAGGTGGCCACAGTATTGGAGTTTCAGCTTTAGCATCAGTCCTTCCAATGAACACCCAGGACTGGCCTCCTTTAGGATGGACTGGTTGGATCTCCTTGCTGTCCAAGGGACTCTCAAGAGTCTTCTCCAACACCACAGTTCAAAAGCATCAATTCTTCAGCGCTCAGTTTTCTCCACAGTCCTACTCTCACATCCATACATGACCACTGGGAAAACCATAGCCTTGACTAGACGGACCTTTGTTGGCAAAGTAATGTCTTTGCTTTTCAAATGCTATCTAGGTTGGTCATAACTTTCCTTCCAAGGAGTATGTGTCTTTTAATGTCCTGGCTGCAATCACTATCTGCAGTGATTTTGGAGCCCCCCAAAATAAAGTCTGATACTGTTTCCACTGTTTCCCCATCTATTTCCCATGAAATGATGGGTCCAGATGCCATGATCTTAGTTTTCTGAATGCTGAGCTTTAAGCCAACTTTTTCACTCTCTTCTTTCACTTTCACCAAGAGGCTCTTTAGTTCTTCTTCATTTACTGCCATAAGGGTGGTATCATCTGCATATCTGAGGTTATTGATATTTCTCCCAGGAATCTTGATTCCAGCTTGTGTTTCTTCCAGCCAGCGTTTCTCAAGAGGTACTCTGCATATAAGTTAACTAAGCACGGTGACAATATACAGCCTTGACGAACGCCTTTCCCTATTTGGAACCAGTCTGTTGTTCGATGTCCAGTTCTAACTGTTGCTTCCTGACGTGTATATAGGTATCTCAAGAGGCAGGTCAGGTGGTCTGGTATTCTCATTTCTTTCAGAATTTTCCACAGTTTATTGTGATCCACACAGTCAAAGGCTTTGGCATAGTCAATAAAGCAGAAATAGATGTTTTTCTGGAACTTTCTTGCTTTTTCCATGATTCAGCGAATGTTGGCAATTTGATTTCTGGTACCTCTGCCTTTCTTAAAACCAGCTTGAACATCTAGAAGTTCACGGTTCACATATTGCTGAAGCCTGTCTTGGAGAATTTTGAGCATTACTTTACTAGAGTATGAGATGGGTCATGGTCAACAAAAGAGTCTGAAATGCAGTACTTGGATGCAATCTCAAAAATGACAGAATGATCTCTGTTCGTTTCCAAGGCAAACCATTCAATATCACAGTACTCCAAGTCTATGCCCCAACCAGTAACGCTGAAGAAGCTGAAGTTGAAAGGTTCTATGAAGACCTACAAGACCTTTGAGAACTAACACCCAAAAAAGATGTCATTTTCATTATAGGGAACTGGAATGCAAAAGTAGGAAATCAAGAAACACCTGAGTAACAGGCAAATTTGGCCTTGGAATATAGAATGAAGCAGGGCAAAGACTAATAATTGAGTTTTGCCAAGAAAATGCACTGGTCATAGCAAATACCCTCTTCCAACAACACAAGAGAAGACTCTACACATGGACATCATCAGATGGTCAACACTGAAATCAGATTGATTATATTCTTTGCAGCCAAAGATGGAGAAACTCTATACAGTCAGCAAAAACAAGACCAGGAGCTGACTGTGGCTCAGATCGTGAACTCCTTATTGCCAAATTCAGACTGAAATTGAAGAAAGTAGGGAAAACCACTAGACCATTCAGGTATGACCTAAATCAAATCCCTTATGATTATACAGTGGAAGTGAGAAATAGATTTAAGGGCCTAGATCTAATAGATAGAGTGCCTGATGAACTATGGAATGAGGTTCGTGACATTATACAGGAGACAAGGATCAAGACCATCCCCATGGAAAAGAAATGCAAAAAAGCAAAATGGCTGTCTGGGGAGGCCTTACAAACAGCTATGAAAAGAAGAGAGGCGAAAAGCAAAGGAGAAAAGGAAAGATATAAACATCTGAATGCAGAGGTCCAAAGAATAGCAAGAAGAGATAAGAAAGCCTTCCTCAGTGATCAATGCAAAGAAATAGAAGAAAACAACAGAATGGGAAAGACTAGAGATCTCTTCAAGAAAATCAGAGATACCAAGGGGACATTCCATGCCAAGATGGGCTCGATAAAGGACAGAACTGATATGGACCTAACAGAAGCAGAAGATATTAAGAAGAGGTGACAAGAATACACAGAAGAACTGTACAAAATAGATCTTCACGACCCAGATAATCATGATGGTGTGATCACTGACCTAGAGCCAGACATCCTGGAATGTGAAGTCAAGTGGGCCTTAGAAAGCATCACTACGAACAAAGCTAGTGGAGGTGACAGAATTCCAGTTGAGCTATTCCAAATCCTGAAAGATGATGCTGTGAAAGTGTTGCACTCAATATGCCAGCAAATTTGGAAAACTCAGCAGTGGCCACAGGACTGGAAAAGGTCAATTTTCATTCCAATCCCAAAGAAAGGCAATGCAAAGAATGCTCAAAGTACCACACAATTGTACTCATCTCACACACTAGTAAGTAATGCTCAAAATTCTCCAAGCCAGGCTTCAGCAATACGTGAACCGAGAACTTCCTGATGTTCAAGCTGGTTTTAGAAAAGGCAGAGGAACCAGAGATCAAATTGCCAACATCTGCTGGATCATGGAAAAGGCAAGAGAGTTCCAGAAAAACATCTATTTCTGCTTTATTGACTACGCCAAAGCCTTTGACTGTGTGGATCACAACAAACTGTGGAAAATTCTTCAAGAGATGGGAGTATCAAACCACCTGGTCTGCCTCTTGAGAAATCTGTATGCAGGTCAGGAAGCAACATTTAGAACTGGACATAGAACAACAAACTGGTTCCAACTAGGAAAAGGAGTACATCAAGGCTGTATGTTGTTACCCTGTTTATTTAACTTATATGCAGAGTACATCATGAGAAACGCTGGACTGGAAGAAATGCAAGCTGGAATCAAGATTGCTGGGAGAAATATCAATAACCTCAGATATGCAGATGATACCACCCTTATGGCAGAAAGTGAAGAGGAATTCAAAAGCCTCTTGATGAAAGTGAAAGTGGAGAGTGAAAAAGTTGGCTTAAAGCTCAACATTCAGAAAACAAAGATCATGGCATCTGATCCCATCACTTCATGTGAAATAGATGGGGAAACAGTGGAAACAGTGTCAGACTTTTTTTTTCTGGGCTCCCAAATCACTGCCGATGGTGAGTGCAGCCATGACATTAAAAGACGCTTACTCTTTGGAAGGAAAGTTATGACCAATCTAGATAGCATATTCAAAAGCAGGGACATTACTTTGCCAACAAAGGTCTCACTAGTTAAAGCTATGGTTTTTCCTGTGGTCATGTATGGATGTGAGAGTTGGACTGTGAAGAAGGCTGAGCGCCAAAGAATTGATGCTTTTGAACTGTGGTGTTGGAGAAGACTCTTGAGAGTCCCTTGGACTGCAAGGAGATCCAACCAGTCCATTCTGAAGGAGATCAGCCCTGGGATTTCTTTGGAAGGAATGATGCTAAAGCTGAAACTCTAGTACTTTGGCCACCTCATGTGAAGAATTGACTCATTGGAAAAGACTCTGATGCTGGGAGGGATTGGAGGCAGGCTGAGAAGGGGACGACAGAGGATGAGATGGCTGGAAGGCATCACTGACTCGATGGACGTGAGTCTGAGTGAACTCTGGGAGTTGGTGATGGACAGGGAGGCCTGGCGTGCTGCGATTCATTGGGTCACAAAGAGTCGGACACAACTGAGCCACTGATCTGATTCTTTGTGATTGGAAAGAAAACTGACCTTTTCCAGTCCTGTGGCCCACCGCTGAGGTTTCCAAATTTGCTGGCATATTGAATGCAGCACTTTTACAGTATCATCTTTCAGATTTGAAATAGCTAAACTAAAATTCCATCACCTCCACTAACTTTGTTCGTAGTGATGTTTTCTAAGGCCCACTTGACTTCACATTCCAGAATGTCTGGCTCTAGGTCAGTGATCACACCATCGTGATTATCTTGGTTGTGAAGATCTTTTTTGTACAGTTCTCCTGTGTGTCCTTGCCACCTCTTCTTAATATCTTCTGCTTCTGTTAGGTCCATACCACTTTTGTCCTTTATCGAGCCCATCTTGGCATGGAATGTCCCCTTGGTATCTCTAATCTTCTTGGAGTGATCTCTAGTCCTTCTCATTCTGTTGTTTTCCTCTATTTCTTTCCATTGTTGCTGAGGAAGGCTTTCTTATCTCTTCTTGCTATTCTTTGGACCTCTGCATTCAGATGTTTATATCTTTCCTTTTCTCCTTTGCTTTTCACTTCTCTTCTTTTCATAGCTGTTTGTAAGGCCTCCCCAGACAGCCATTTTGCTTTTTTGCATTTCTTTTCCATGGGGATGGTCTTGATCCTTGTCTCCTGTACAATGTCACAAACCTTCATCCATAGTTCATCAGGCACTCTATCTATCAGATCTAGGCCCTTAAATCTATTTCTCACTTCCACTGTATAATCATAAGGAATTTGATTTAGGTCATACCTGAATGGTCTAGTAGTTTTCCCTACTTTCTTCAATTTCAGTCTGAATTTGGCAATAAGGAGATCATGGTCTGAGCCACAGTCAGCTCCTGGTCTTGTTTTTGCTGACTGTTTAGAGTTTCTCCATCTTTGGCTGCAAAGAATATAATCAATCTGATTTTGGTGTTGACCATCTGATGATGTCCTTGTGTAGAGTCTTCTCTTGTGTGTTCGAAAAGGGTGTTTGCTATGACTAGTTCTAAAAACTCTGTTAGTCTTTGCCCTGCTTCATTCCGTATTCCAAGGCCAAATTTGCCTGTTACTCCAGGTGTTTCTTGACTTCCCACTTTTGCATTCCAGTCCCCTATAATGAAAAGGACATCTTTTTTGGGTGTTAGTTCTAAAAGGTCCTGTAGGTCTTCATAGAACTGTTCAACTTCAGCTTCTTCAGCATTACTCATTGGGGCATAGGTTTGGATCATCGTGATATTGAATGGTTTGTCTTGGAAACTAACAGATCATTCTGTTGTTTTTGAGATTGCATCCAAGTACTGCATTTTGGGCCCTTTTGTTGACCATGATGGCTACTCCATTTCTTCTAAGGGATTCCTGCCCACAGTAGTAGATATAATGGTCATCTGAGTTAAAGTCACCCATTCTAGTCCATTTTAGTTTGCTGATTCCTAGAATGTGGACATTCACTCTTGCCATCTCCTGTTTGACCACTTCCAATTTGCCTTGATTCATGGACCTAACATTCCAGGTTCCTATGCAATATTGCTCTTTATAGCATCAGACCTTGCTCCTATAACCAGTCACATCCTCAACTGGGTATTGTTTTTGCTTTGGCTCCTTCCCTTCGTTCTTTTTGGAGTTATTTCCAGAATATTTCTCATGGTACACAGTAGGCACTCAATATATATTTGCTACATAATCATTGCCTGAGGTAAGAAGACTCAAGAGGGAAGCTGGTTCTGCCATGAATTAAACTAAGAGGCTAAAGATTAGGAAATGAATTGTTTAGCCAGTTGATTAGAACAGAGCTCTTTTTTTCTTGGAGCCCACCAGCTATGCTGCAAGATTGGAGAAAGAATGGGAAGTTGTGACAGTAGAGTTTATTTTATATCATATTAAAAATGCATGAAAGTAGGTCATAAAAATAATTACATAGTTCTACATGCAAATTAAAGATCTCAGCTTGGTCCTATTTTCTTGCTCCAAACTGCCTGTATGTTTTGCTTAATATTTTACACCCTGGAATAATTTCATTTAAAGCATATAACTGAGTAAAACAAAACTGGGAAAGCTGTTTTGGGGGAAATTTTTCAAGTTCCCTTTTGCTTTTCTTATACTTCAAAGCCATTAGATAAAGTCATTCTGGTGTGAAATTTCAGATTATTACGTATAAAATGTAGTTTCATTTAAATGTTCACTATTCAAAGTCAACTTTGTAAAGAGCAGATAGGAACAGTTCAGTTCTACTGGGAAAAGAAATGGATTGGTTTTAAGGGCCAACATTTGATTCAAAACCTAACAATGCTTTAATTGAAAACTGGAAACTAAACAAAATAATTCTTATGCTCTGACAAAGAAAGTATTTCTTAAGCCCTAAAAAAGAATGGGAAACACCCATAAACACTATGGGCGTTTATGTTGATTGTACTATTACTCAGGATTGAGAATCTTCTCAGGTGACTTGTTTGCTTCAGTTCAGTTCAGTCACTCAGTTGTGTTTGACACTTTGCGACCCCATGAATCACAGCACTCCAGGCCTCCCTGTCCATCACCAGCTCCCAGATTTCACTCGAACTCATGTCCATCGAGTCAGTGATGCCATCCAGCCATCTCATCCTCTGTCGTCCCCTTCTCCTCCTGTCCCCAATCCCTCCCAGCATCAGAGTCTTTTCCAATGAGTCAACTCTTTGCCTGAGGTGGCCTAACTATTGGAGTTTCAGCTTCAGCATCAGTCCTTCCAGTGAACACTGAGGACTGGTCTCCTTTAGGATGCACTGATTGGATCTCCTTGCAGTCCAAGGGACTCTCAAGAGTCTTCTCCAACACCACAGTTCAAAAGCATCAATTCTTCAGTGTTCAGCCTTCTTCACAGTCCAACTCTCATATCCATACATGACCACTGGAAAAACCATACCCTTGACTGTGGATCACAGTTTATTGTGATCCACACAGTCAAAGGCTTCGGCGTAGTCAATAAAGCAGAGATAGATGTTTTTCTGGAACTGTCTTGCTTTTTTGATGATCCAGTGGATGTTGGCAATTTGATTTCTGGTTCCTGTGCCTGTTCTAAAACCAGCTTCAACATCAGGAAGTTCACGGTTCACATATTGCTGAAGCCTGGCTTAGAGAATTTTGAGCATTACTTTACTAGATAGATGTTTTTCTGGAACTGTCTTGCTTTTTTGATGATCCAGTGGATGTTGGCAATTTGATTTCTGGTTCCTGTGCCTGTTCTAAAACCAGCTTCAACATCAGGAAGTTCACGGTTCACATATTGCTGAAGCCTGGCTTAGAGAATTTTGAGCATTACTTTACTAGCATGTGTGATGAGTGCAATTGTGCGGTAGTTTGAGCATTCTTTGGCATTGCCTTTCTTTGGGATTGGAATGAAAACCGACCTTATCCAGTCCTGTGGCCACTGCTGAGTTTTCCAAATTTGCTGGCATATTGAGTACAGCACTTTCACAGCAGCATCTTTCAGGATTTGAAATAGCTCAACTGGAATTCCATCACCTCCACTAGCTTTGTTCCTAGTGATGCTTTATAAGGCCCACTTGACTTCACATTCCAGGATGTCTGGCTCTAGATGAGTGATCACACCACTGCGATTATCTGGGTCGTGAAGCTCTTTTTTGTATAGTTCTCCTGTGTATTCTTGCCACCTCTTCTGAATATCTTCTGCTTCTGTTAGGTCCATACCATTTCTGTCCTTTATTGAGCTCACTTTGCATGAAATGTTCCCTTGGTATCTCTAATTTTCTTGAAGAGATCTCTAGTCCTTCCCATTCTGTTGTTTTCCTCTATTTCTTTGCATTGATCACTGAGGAAGGCTTTCTTATCTCTCCTTGCTGTTCTTTGGAACTCTGCATTCAGATGCTTATAACTTTCCTTTTCTCCTTTGCTTTTTGCTTCTCTTCTTTTCACAGCCACAAAATGGCTCGTCAGACAGCCATTTTGCTTTTTTGCATTTCTTTTCCATGGGGATGGTCTTGATCCCTGTCTCCTGTACAATGTCACGAACCTCCATCCATAGTCCATCAGGCACTTTGTCTATCACATCTAGTCCCTTAAATCTATTTCTCACTTCCACTGTGTAATCATAAGGAATTTGATTTAGGTCATACCTGAATGGTCTGGTGATTTTCCCTACTTTCTTAAATTGAAGTCCGAATTTGGCACTAAGGAGTTCATGATCTGAGCCACAGTCAGCTCCTGGTCTTGTTTTTGCTGACTGTATAGAGTTTCTCCATCTTTGGCTGCAAAGAATATAATCAATCTGATTTCGGTGTTGACCATTTGGTGATGTCCATGTGTAGAGTCTTCTCTTGTGTTGTTGGAAGAGGGTGTTTGCTACGACTAGTGTGTTCTCTTGGCAAAACTCTGTTAACCTTTGCCCTGCTTCATTCTGTGTTCCAAGGCCAAATTTGCCTGTTACTCCAGGTGTTTCTTGACTTCCTACCTTTGCATTCCAGTCCCCTATAAAGAAAAGGACATATTTTTTCGATGTTAGTTCTAAAAGGTCTTGTAGGTCTTCATAGAACTGTTGAACTTCAGCTTCTTCAGCATTACTTGTTGGGGCATAGGCTTGGATTACCGTGATATTGAATGGTTTGCCTTGGAAACGAACAGAGATGGGGAAGGCAAATAGCCAACTGACAACATCTCAGTTGATGCTGAGGGAAGAAAGAGACCGAGGCCACAAGTGGTGGTTCTGAAAGGAAGCAGAAACATTTGGGAGTGTTGGGAGAGTTGTGAGATAGATGGGCTGGGCAGGAGGCAAGTGGGTCATGGTGCTCCTACATTCAGGCCAAGCTCTAAGCCCCAGGGCTGCAGTAGCAGACCATCCAAGCCATTCTTGTGCTTTGCCATTCCTATCCTAACTGAGCATAACGAATGAAGCTGCAGCTGGAGTTGACCTTCTAGTAGTGCAAGGAAGAAAGGATCTCAGGACATACTGATCAGAAGGTAGAGGCTGGATACCCTTCTTTGATCTGTATCCTATGTTTCTTCTACCTGCAATGAATGAAGGAGGTATCACCTCTACATTCTCTCTAATGTCTGAAATTTCTTTCTGTTCAGTTTAGTTCAGTCACTCAGTTGTGTCTGACTCTTCGTGACCTCATGAATTGCAGCACGCCAGGCCTTCCTGTCCATCACCAACTCCCGGAGTTCAACCAGACTCACGTCCATCAAGTCAGTGATGCCATCCAGCCATCTCATCCTCTGTTGTCTCCTTCTCAGCCTGCCCCCAATCCCTCCCAGCACCAGAGTCTTTTCCAATCAGTCAACTCTTCACATGAGGTGGCCAAAGTACTGGAGTTTCAGCTTTAGCATCATTCCTTCCGAAGAAATCCCAGGGCTGATCTCTCAGAATGGACTGGTTGGATCTCCTTGCAGTCCAAGGGACTCTCAAGAGTCTTCTCCAACACCACAGTTCAAAAGCATCAATTCTTCGGTACTCAGCCTTCTTCACAGTCCAACTCTCATATCCATACATGACCACTGGAAAAACCATACCCTTGACTAGACGGACCCTTGTTGGCAAAGTAATGTCTCTGCTTTTGAATGTGCTATCTAGGTTGGTCATAACTTTCCTTCCAAGGAGTAAGTGTCTTTTAATTTCATGGCTGCACTCACCATCTGCAGTGATTTGGGAGCCCCCCAAAATAAAGTCTGACTCTGTTTCCACTGTTTCCCCATCTATTTCCCATGAAGTGATGGGACCAGATGCCATGATCTTAGTTTTCTGAATGCTGAGCTTTAAGCCAACTTTTTTACTCTCCTCTTTCACCTTCATCGAGAGGCTTTTTAGTTCCTCTTCACTTTCTGCCATAAGGGTGGTGTCATCTGCATATCTGAGGTTATTGATATTTCTCCCGGCAATCTTGATTCCAGCTTGTGTTTCTTCCAGTCCAGAGTTTCTTATGATGTACTCTGCATATAAGTTAAACAAGCAGGGTGACAATATACAGCCTTGACGTACTCCTTTTCCTATTTGGAACCAGTCTGTTGTTCCATGTCCAGTTCTAACTGTTGCTTCCTGACCTGCATGCAGATTTCTCAAGAGGCAGGTCAGGTGGTCTGGTATTCCCATCTCTTTCAGAATTTTCTACAGTTTATTGTGAACCACACAAAGCTTTTTATTCTGCAGTTAATGTAAAAGACTTTTTCTAGGAGTGTACTCTGAGCCAAGTTCAGTTGAAAATTTAAAGCAGATCCATTTTAGTTTTGAAAAGGGATAGAGTAGACAAAGTAAGATAGGGGAGGGCCCTGAAAAGAAAGGTTATGTTATGGAGAAGGGGAAAGAGAAGTTAAGTGAGAAGAGGCTGTGAGGTCGTGTGATAATATTGTCTATTGCTTGACTTCAGATGGGGTCTGCCCTGCAAGTCTTCTTGTATATGAGGTGGAGGGGTGATGGTGGGGTGATGGGGTAGAAATGAAGATGGTAGCTAAAGTGAATTGGGAAAAATTACCTTTTAATCTTTTATATCAAAGATTGTATTTCAGGAGTAGGAGTGGGAGTAGAGGAGAAAATTTGAGAAGGGATAATATGTAGATAAATCTTTTTCCTCTTCTTTAGTTTTCTGACATGATGTACCATTTGGTTTTAAGACATAAATTCTCAGCATGAGACGAGAAAACTTGATATGTGGTTTAGGCAACAAAAGCCAATATCTTAGGCAGAAAATCTGGGGCTTCTGGTTACCCTGAGCCTTTCAAGAGGAATGAATGAGCTCTGGAGCTAAAATTTCTATCTTTTAATAGTTTAATTAACACAGTAAGAGCTCATTTTTTATATGAATGAGGAATTAGAAAATCATGGTCCCAAGGACTCTTTTTAGACAATTTTTTCCCTAATCATCTTCCCCATGAAATTTTAATACTATACACTATATCCATTTATGTAACATATATATTATCTATACTTTAAACATATACTTTAAGAATCAATCCCCCCTCCTCGCTTAGGGATGATATCATTCCTGTTAAGAATATATGTCTTAGATGAAATTTTGGCATTTTATGCAAGGTTATTTAATAAAAATGAATAATTATAAAATATTTTTATCCACTATTCATTGTCATTTATGCTTTGGAAAACCTATCACTTTCTCTCTGACAGTGGTTAAAAATATCCTTCTGCAATGCAGGAGATGTGAGTTTGATCCCTGGGTTGGGAAGATCCCCTGGAGGAGTGCATGGCAACCCACTCCAATATTCTGGTCTGGAGAAACCCATGGACAGAAGAGCCTGGCATGCCACAGTCCATAGGGTTGCAAAGTCAGACACGACTTAGTGACTGAGCACACACACTTACTTTCTCTCTAGTAGTCGGCAGTTTACAGACTAGGTGATTATTTGTCCAGATTGTCTGGTTGCTGCTGGAATGAGGAAAGGATGACTGATGCTCCTGGGGAAAATACAAATTGTCTTACTTCTTCCAATCTTTCTGTCTTCAATGATGAGAGTTAAAAACTTTCCCTATATGTGGTCTGATTTTCTTTTTTTTTAGTTTTTTAAACAGCTTTAAATTGAGATATAATTCACATACCACACAATTCATCCATTTAGAGTACGATTCAATGGTTTCTAGTCACTACAGTTAATTTTAGAACATTATCATCACCCCAAGAAAGAAAGGCCTGTACTCAGTAGAGGTCACTCCCAATTTCCTCATACCCACTTCCTTCTTTTCATCTCCCACTTCTAGGCAACCATTAATCTATTTTCTGTCTTTATAGTTTCACCTATTCTGAACATTTTATATAAATGGAAGCATTTGATATGTGGTGTTTTGACTGATTTTTTCATTTAGCATAATACTTTCAAGTTTTATCCATGTTATTACATGTATCTGTATTTCATTCCTTTTTACTGCCAAACAATATTGCACTGTATGGATATAGCACATTTTATTTATTCATTCATCAGCTGATAGACGTTTGGGTTTTTTCCACCTTTTGGCTTCTATGAATGATATTGCTATGAATGTTCATGTATGGATTTTTGTGTGTGGACATATGTATTCTTATCTCTTGGTTATATACCATTTTATGTTCCCACCAACAGTGTATGAGGGTTCCAATTTCTCCATATTGTCATCAACACTTACTATTATTGGTCTTTTTGTGTATAGCCATCCTAGTAGCTGTGAAATGGTATCTCATTATAGTTTTATTTTGTTTCTCCTACTAGTTAATGATATTGAGTATCTCTTCATGTGTGTATACTCTGAGTTTCTGCATTTTAGGGAACATAAAGGACAGTTACCCTAATACTCCTAGAAATATTTTTAAAAGAGTAATCAAGGATTTTAAAGGGCCACATATCCCTTCTGTATAAGGGTATCTGTATCCCATACTGATATCCCTAAGTAGCATCAGAGGGCATGCAATTGCCAGTACTGTAGCTAGTCCAATGGACACTTTTACGCATGTGGGAAAAGGCATCTCCTCCCTCAAGAACTTTTACTACCATCTGTTGGATAATCATTATGCTGACTAGGAGTGGTGCCCCCTAGAGTTGTTTAGTGTACAACCCACACAACCACACTTAGGGATCCTGGTTGTTGCTCTCTGAAACATCGGGAAAGGAGGGCCAAGATGGTTACTCTGTTATTCTGTTACCTTTGGGTGTTTAGCCCTATAATTTGCCCCTTCCTAGCTTCCTATTTCTTCAACAAATCCCTCAGATTTGACAGCCCTTCTGTGCTGAAGAGTTTGTTGTGATCTCAAACCTTTACGTCAACATATATGGAATAACATTAATATTTGTTAATATAAGCATGAGTTATATAATTTATTCTCTCCTCCATATAGAGGGATAGGTTACAGTGTTCATGAAGGCTTATATCTTTGAATATATGTATTGACAGCTTACCTGTTTCAAAAATGGCTTGTAGCAGGAATTTCTAGTTGTCTACCAGTATTCATGGTTTCATTCTTCTTTGGTAACAGAACTCCTAAGTTTAGCAGAACACGCAGTCACCTTGCCAAAGACTGCGTATTCTAGACTTCTTGCAGCTGCAAGGGGCCATGTGGCTAGCTTTTAGCAATATGATATGAGTGCAAGTGATAGGTGCAATTTCTAGGCCATGCCATGAGAAGGAAAGGATGTGACTTTCACCTCCCCTTTCACTTTTCCTGATGTCTGGAGTGCAGTTATGATGGCAGGAACTGAAAAAACTATCTTAAACCTTAAGGTGGAAGCCATACCATCATGATCTGTATTTATAATATATACATAAAATATATATTTTAAAAATTTCTATAAAGTAAAATTTTTCCCCAGTGAATTCTCTTTTCAGTTAAATAAGAGCAGAAAACAGTTTCCTTATAGACTAAATACATTTTTGGTATAAATAATAATTTTCTTTTAGTTTATGACAGATATTTGTTCAAAAATATTTCTTCTTTACTACTTATGAGTTTCTCCAGATCAAGCATCAGGTTAATTTATCTGTCTCTGGTGTCTAGTGTAGTGTCTTGAACATATAAAGTGTTAAATATTTGTTAATATACACGAATATGTCAGTGAAATATAGCCCATTCCATGTCATGTTGGATATTGGACTGTATATTCTGGCAATTCCAGACCCTACCTAATAGTTTTCTTTCACTTAGTGCAGCATTTTGTAGGTTTATCTGTCATCATTCATCTATCCCCTCAGCACTAAGGATTCAGAAATAAGCAAGATTGACATAGTCCTTTACTTTATGTAGATTTATTGTCTGCTGCTTCTGCTAAGTTGTTTCAGTCGTGTCCAACTCTGTGTGACCCCATAGACGGCAACCCACCAGGCTCCTCCATCCCTGGGATTCTCCAGGCAAGAACACTGGAGTGGGTCGCCATTTCCTTCTCCAATGCATGAAAGTGAAAAGTGAAAGTGAAGTCGTTCAGTTGTGTCCAACTCTTCATGACTTCATGGACTGAAGCCTACCAGGCTCCTCCGTCCATGGGATTTTCCAGGCAAGAGTACTGGAGTGGGGTGCCTAGCTGACAATTTTGTAGATCCCCAAGTTCACAAATATTCCTTCCATAATTCTGTGCCCTGTGCTTATTTGCAGTGAGGTAGAGTGTAATGAGCACCTGCTTTGGAACTGCCTGGATTGAATTTGAGTCTTGACTTTACCCCTTTTGGGCCACTTTTTGCAATACCTATCTATATCAAATTTGTTCCTGCTTTTGCTTTTTACTCCTGCCACAAACTTGACTAATTTAAACCAAGCATGAAGAAGTACCATTTTGAATAAAGGAAAATAAGAATTACAGGCATTGATTAAATAAATGTAGTTTATTACTTCCCAATACAGTGCATATTATATATTTAAATTAAGTGGATTTTATTCAGTAAAAATAGCATAACAAAAACTTTGCAAATTTCAGTAGTTTCATGTTATTTAGTGTATCACCCAAAATAGTTCCTCATCATCTAATAACTAACTTATATATGTATATGTGTACTTATGATATTTCTAATAGAGAATCCTTGTACATGTGTAGAAAATTTCTGGAAGGATACACAAAAAATTGCTAAGTGATTATCTCTGGCAATTGATGGCTAAAATTCTAGTAGTAGGAAATTTTTACTTTTTGTTTTATATATTTATATACAACTTGAACTTTTTAGAGTGCACTTGTTATTTTTTTAACTATAAGAAATGAGTTTAAATTGAAAACATATCAATGTGTAATATAATGCTTGCTAAAAATTAGTTATACAACTGTGTATGGTTATTCTTAACATTTTTTGAGGCCTTGATTAAAATATATACATGTTTTACAGTGGAAGATCTTTTCTTGAACTGATATTCTGAAAATTCAAAAAGAAATAAATCATTCACATTTCTTTACTCTAGACTTTATATACAATTATATTTAATGAGTACTTTTTTGACTAGTGTTTTGATCTCTTAGTAAAACTACCAAACTTCCATTTTTCTGTCGAGTTCCATATTTCCATGAAAACACAAGTTTGCTCATCTAAATTTTGATAAATTCAATTACATGAAAAATCTTTGGGGACAGGTGATTTCTATAACATTCTGATCTATATGTAAACAAATCTGACTACTAAAAAATGCTTTGTAGTATCTCAGTTCAGTTCAGTTCAGTTCAGTCACTCAGTTGTGTCTGACTCTTTGCGACCCCAAGAATCGCAGCACACCAGACCTCCTTGTCCATCACTAACTCCTGGAGTCTACCCAAACCCATGTGCCTTGAGTTGGTGATGCCATCCAGCCATCTCATCCTCTGTTGTCCCCTTCTCCTCCTGCCCCCAATCCCTCCCAGCATCAGGGTCTTTTCAAATGAGTAAGCTCTTCGCATGAGATGACCAAAGTACTGGAGTTTCAGCTTCAACATCAGTCCTTCCAATGAACACCCAGGTCTAATCTCCTTTAGGATGGACTGGTTGGATCTCCTTGCAGTCCATGGGACTCTCAAGAGTCTTCTCCAACACCACAGTTCAAAAGCATCAGTTCTTCGGTGCTCAACTTTCTTCACAGTCCAACTCTTACATCCATACATGATGACTGCAAAAACCATAGCCTTGACTAGACGGACCTTTGTTGGCAAAGTAACGTCTCTGCTTTTGAATATGCTGTCTAGGTTGGTCATAACTTTCCTTCCAAGGAGTAAGCGTCTTTTAATTTCATGGCTGCAATCACCATCTGCAGTGATTTTGGAACCCCCAAAAATAAAGTCTGACACTGTTTCCACTGTTTCCCCATCTCTTTCCCATAAAGTGATGGGACCAGATGCCACGATATTCGTTGTCTGAATGCTGAGCTTTAAGCCAACTTTTTCACTCTCCACTTTCACTTTCATCAAGAGGCTTTTTAGTTCCTCTTCACTTTCTGCCATAAAGGTGGTGTCATCTGCATATCTGAAGTTATTGATATTTCTCCCGGCAATCTTGATTCCAGCTTGTGCTTCTTCCAGCTGAGTGTTTCTCATGATGTACTCTGCATATAAGTTAAATAAGCAGGGTGACAATATACGGCCTTGATGTACTCCTTTTCCTATTTGGAACCAGTCTGTTGTTCCATGTCCAGTTCTAACTATTGCTTCCTGACCTGCATACAGGTTTCTCAAGAAACAGGTCAGATGGTCTGGTATTCCCATCTCTTTAAGAACTTTCCACAGTTTATTGTGATCCACACAGTTGTAGTATCTATTGCTTCCCTAATAGCTCAGTTGGTAAAGAATCTGCCCACAATGCAGGAGACCTTGGTTCAATTCCAGGGTCGGGAAGATCTCCTGGAGAAAGGATAGGCTACCCAATCCAGTATTCTTGAACTTCCCTTGTGGCTCAACTGATAAAGAATGTGCCTGTAATGCAGGAGACCTGGGTGTGATCCCTGGGTTGGGAAGATCCCCTGGAGAAGGGAAAGGCTACCCACTCCAGTATTCTGGCCTGGAGAATTCCATTGGACTGTATAGTCAATGGGGTCACAAAGAGTTGGACATGACTGAGTGACTTTCATTTTCACTATTGCAACTCTTGGAATTACATTTAATGCCAGGTTTGTCAGTTAGCTATTGCTGTGTAACAAGTCGCTCTAAAACTCAGTAGCTTAAAACCATTATTATTGCTTATATGTCTGCAAATCAGTTGAATTTCAATTTATCCAGGTTAGGTTCAGCTGAGAGACTCTACTTCAGGCTGAGATGGCTGAGGGCAGCTCTGTGTTTCATAGAAGGTCAGTGGATTGTCTGGGGGCAGCTCTGCTTCTTGTTTTTAGTTTCTTTTCTGAGCCCAGCAAACTATCCAGGGTATGTTTTTTAATCACAATAATGGTACAAGAGAGTAAACTAAAGTGCTCAAAGCCTAGGATCAGGACTAGCATCACATCCCTTTCTTCTAAAATGCAAGTCACATAGTCAAGCCAAAAAATCCAGGGGCAAGAAAGGACATTCCATCCATGATGAGCATGGCAGTAGTGTGGATGAAGGGGTGAAGAGTTAGGCCCAGCAAGTCAACTTGCAACCCCAGATTAGATAATTAACAAACTGGGAAAAAGCTCAGATAGAGATTATGGTGGTCTGATCTGTGTGGGCTCAGTAGGAGGTTCAATATAGGAAACAGGATCTCTTGGGTAGAAGGAATGGGAGTGTTTGTGAGAAGAGTGCTGAATCTTTTTCTAGCCAAAATTGTCAAGTGAATTAGAGCTGAAGAATAGCAGAGAGCTGATATGACATGGGTCCAGTGAGAATGAAGCAATGTAGTGGGAATGAAGGGAAAGAAAGAACAAGGCAAATAGAATGTTAAGAATGTCTAGGTGGAAGATCTCTGTACTGAAGACTTATTTCGGTTAACTAAATTGTCATCTAATGAGCTTATATATTTCCAAATGATAAAATAGTCTAAAATAGTAGAGTCTAAGAGAATGATGCATTTCTGCACTGGGTTCAAGACTGGCCAATGCATTACAGGTACTCGAGGATTTTGGTATCTTTAATCACATCTAAATATAGTATTTGGGCAGAAAAGTCATACTTACTGTTAAAAAAAAAATCATCCTCTCTTGGTTAATTTAATGTTTTTCATTCAAAATGATGCTTTAATCAAAGCTATGAATCTTACATCACTAAGTAAGAAATATTTCTCAGAAAATTAGAAATTTGTGAGTATATGAATATTCCACAATGTGTTACCTGAGTGCTTAAGTACAATTAATTCCTAATTTCTTCCCCTCGCTTAAGTGAATTGAGGTGATATACCTCTTTTGCTTCTTGAGTACCAGATTCAGTAGAACCACATACGTCTGCCTTTTTTCTTTAACTGTGCTATTTAAAATACACCCGATTTCTAAAGAAAGCAGCTGTTGTTTTAAGTCAAACTGCATGCACAGCACCATGGCCATTACAAGGAAGACAAATTACCTCGTTAGCAGAATGCACCTCTCCCTAAGGGAACTGATGCTTGGACTTTTTATTTTTGACATATTCTGAGAATATCTTCTGAGACAACTAGATAGTCTTTGTTTCATTGATACTATAGCTTATATCTTAAAAAAATCAATTTGATATGCTTTTACATGTTTGAACATGTGATTCTCTAGTCTGCCTCTAGCACCTAATTTCTCTCCTTTCTTTTATCCAGAAGCTTTTAGCTTTAATGCTTTTTGTGAAGGAAGGTTTATTGAATGTGTATAACCAGCCATGTTCTAAAACAGGAGAAGGCTTGACATGGCTAAGAAAGTTGGCCTCGGCACTACCATTTTTGTCATTTAACACTTTTTGTCCATTACATTTTTTGGTTATTGATTTCTATCCTCTTTCTTTCAGCCTAGGAAGTGATGATACCCATTTTGAGGTTGGCATGGCCAGCAATGGATGTGAAGTCCATCGTTTTGATCCTAGTGTTAAATCAGCTCATGTTTTGGAAAGTGAGCGTCTTTGGTATCACCGTTTGTTCATCGATTGGCGGGACCCCCATCCAGCTGTTGCTGCCCCAAAGCCATATGGCAACACCAGAAAACTGGGAACCATTTTGAATGAATTTGGGCATCACAAGGTCAGATGTTTCATTTGATTTCATAGTTAAAGTGAACAAACTCATAAGCTGTTTTGTTTTTTAACGCAAATCAAGGATTGGATAGTTGAAGGTTCAGTTTTAACCTTATTATTATTTATAGAGTCAGTTCTGTAGATATAAAGTTTTGGCAAGGATAGAGATATTTAAATTGATTTCAAGGTTTTAGTTGCTGTTGAGTAGTGCTGAAGGTTTTGATCAAGACTTGGTAAGGAGAATAAGAAACGAACTCTGATGGTGGGCTCAAGAGTACCATTTCCATTTGGCAATTGATTTTAAATTTCCAGACAGAGCAAACTACTTATATTGGCTTCAAATACAAAAAGTAATCAGAGCCAGGTTTATGTTTGATAAGAGATTGCTTGTGTATCATGTTTCTCAACTGTTGTAATAATGATTTGGGGTCTCCAGGCTCTTAAAGGTCAGAAGATATGTATAGTTTTGACTAAAATGTACTTTGTAAAATTGAATGGACATTATGTGTATTGCAACTGATACACTTACATCAAAAGATGTCAAATCTCTACAAATATTTTATTGTGAATGGATAGCAAAAGGAAACTTTATCTTTGAACTGTGTTTTCTGAAAGCAGTTTTTAGTGTAAATGTGACCAGCTGCATTCTGTAGGTAGATGCTAGAGAAATTCTCCTGAGTGTAGTTGTCTTGCATTTGATTGGCAACCCTTCTTGGGCTTAGCCTCCCTTGGTTTATTATCTCCAGAGATGGCATGTAATTTAGGACATGCCAGAATGGATGTTCCTGAGACACAGTATATATATGGAATTCAATTTTAAACCTGAATTGGCTGCTTGATCTTTAATAAAAAGACTTCCTCTGCATTGTTCTTTTTCCTTCCCTTCCCCCTCTTCTTCAGCTTCCTCTTTTAAAAAAAAATCCAAAAACCAGAAAACAAAAACTTTCTTTAATTGGAGAGCAGGAACTTCTTCAAGAACAACTTCAAAGAATTTTGTGTTCTTTTAACATGTGTTTTGAATTTTGTGTTTGTATTTTGATTTGCCATTGAGAGTAACTAGCATGTAATAGTTAGGAGCCTTAATGAAACACATATAGGAGTTTGGGGATAAAAATCTTTGAACAGAACCCAAGCAAGTGAGAGCATTTTTCAGAATTTTATTTTGTTTTTACTGTTTGTTACCTTCATAGACACTTTTTGTGTGTGTGTGTGTGGCTGAAGATTATTGCCTTGATCATTTGACATGTCAACTCTAGATTATTCAAAGAGCTAACTACTTTGCATTCATTTAGGAGTCTTACTGTTTCACCTTCATGCTTTTTATACCCTGGTCCTCCACCCTGATTCTTCAAAGAAAAGACTGAGTATCTAGAGGTGAAACACAAAGCCATTTTGCTTTTTTTGATAATATTTTAGCCAAAGATCTGGTAAATGTGAGGGTAAAATGAGACTTAAAAAAGTGATCTGTGGATATAATTTATCTGTGCCACATATTGTATGAAAAATGTCTACCAGGTAGACATCTGAATTGTTTCACTCCATGGGAGCTGCAGTGGGCAAACCTTTATGCTGTAGATAAAATATCATGCCTCTTATAACACTGCTTCTCACACAGAAGAAATATTTACTGAGATTCCTAAAAAGGAAAAATGATTTAAAGGATTTTTTTTATATTCCTAGGGCTATTATTTTTATTGAGAACACTAATAATGACATGTTAAAAATTATTAAGGTGGTAATTTTATGTTATGTGCATTTTACCACAATAAAAAAAAATGGAGGAAAGAAAACCCCATAAATAATGAAAGTGATATGGCTCAGAATTACCACGTATGTATTTTCCCCTTTAAAAAAAGTCCCTTGTTGAAAATTTAAAAGATACTGATATTCTTTCATAAAGATTTTTTTGGGGGGTTAATGCTTTAAAACAAAAACAACAAAATCTAAAGCCAATGGTGAATGATTGCTTCCGTTAGGAACATGCTTCTAGGAGCTATGTGGTGCCAGATAAAAGGAAACCTTGGTTCTGGCCTGCAGCAGACAAGGTCTGTTTTCATTTTTCAGCATGTGTACAGACCCTGATAAATAGGATGTATCTCTGGGAAAACAAATAGGAAAAACACACTAAAAAATGTCAGTGTGTTTGCCTTGCCTCCTTCACTTATTTTTTCTGAAAGTGACTATAGAAACCAAAGGGGTTTTGTTGTTTTGTTTTCACTTCATGACTTTAAAATATCTCATTTCGTTTTGTGATTTTTCCATTTTAGGTGGTTATTTTTCTTATCTTTAACCATACCTAGATTCCAGTCACTCGGGCAAAAATGCAGGCAAAAATGAAAGGCAGAGTCTTAAGATGGTGACAGTAAGATGCATATGGCTTTCATGCTGCTTTTAAAACTCTCTGGTAATTTTAACTTCAAACCGTAAATCAAAAAACCTTTCTAAAGCATCAAGTGAGAAGCAGCTGCATCAGCAAAAGCATGTGCATGAGAAGCCCAGTCTGTCAGGGAATAATATCACCTGGGTTTAGCATTATTTGGAATGATTAACTGTCTTCTTTTGGCTGAGTGCTTATTGCTGTAACTATGCATCCGAATTTTTCCGGAATGTGATTAGAAATATCGAATCTGAGGTTTCTGCTTATATTAATCATAAGACTTTATTACACAGAGTATCCCTAAATGATCCAGGCTGGTTAATGAGAAATTATTTTCAGTCATAATCATGCTGATAATAATATGAACAACAGGACTGCATTAGAGCTTACTTTTGTAAGACTCATTACTCTAGGTTTGAGGCATGGGTTCTCAGGCAAGTAATTTAACCTTTCTGGCCCTCAATTTGATTGTCAATAAAATGGGGACAATGATACTACCTAAATGTATTGTTTCTGAGAATTAGAGCAAGAACACAGGGTGAAAATTTCCAGCAGAGCGCCTGGAGTGAATTTGTCATTTGATTGTAAATTGAAATTATTTATTAATAATTTCAGTAAACTTTTTTGTTAATTTATTTTTTATTGAAGGATAATTGCTTTACAGAATTTTGCTGTTTTCTGTCAAACCTCAACATGAATCAGCCATACTGTACTGTAAGTCACTTCAGTTGTGTCTGACTCTGTGCGACCCCATAGACGGCAGCCCACCAGGCTCCCACATCCCTGGGATTCTCAAGGCAAGAACACTGGAGTCAGTTGCTGTTTCCTTCTTCAATGCATGAAAGTGAAAAGTGAAAGTGAAGTCGCTCAGTCACGTCCGACTCTCAGCGACCTCATGGACTGCAGCCCACCAGGCCCCTCCGTCCATGGGATTCTCCAGGCAAGCGTACTGGAGTGGGGTACCATTGCCTTAGGTATACATATATCCCCTCCCTTTTGAACCTCCCTCCCATCTCCCTCCCCATCCCACCCCTCTAATAATTTCAGTAAGCTTTTACTAAATTTTATAGAAGCTTTTTACCTTTCTTTGTTCCAGGGAAAATATATCAGTGATTTCTCTGGAAATTGCTAACTGCACCTAATGCTAGTCAAGAGGTGTTTTTTTTTTTTTTTTTTTTTTATGAAATCTTTGAGTGAAATTGAAGGGAATTGGTCCTTCAGACTTGGTCATAGACTATTCTTGTTTACTGACTCAGGGCACCAAACAGTTCTGCTGGCAATTGTATAGAAAGTAAATACTGTGCTGTATGCAAATGAAAGAAGCTGCTGAGAAGTAATACAGAGCAGATGTAGACCTTGTGGCTGGGGATGCCAGTGGGGTGATGAAGCTGGAGCTGGCTTCCTGCCTGTTCAGCCCTGGGAGTTAAGTCCTGCCTTACCCAGGACTCTGTCTCCAAGGTTGTATGTCGCCTTGGACTCTGAAGGGAATGCCACTTTCTGCTTCCCTGGGCAGAGAGCCTGCCATTAATTACAAAACAACAGTTCTGTTGTGTGGTTGGTGCTGTGTTTAAGAGAATACGAACTTTGAAATTAAACCACGAAAAGATTCCCTTTACTTCTTGCTTATCGAGTTTACACATATAAGCAATATGTCGATACTCCCCTACCCTGAAAGGCTCTTTGGGAATACTGTTCATGCTTTGCTGTTGGAAATGGAAAATGATAGACACTTTCAGGAAAAACATTCCACCATGTGTATATATATTACGTCTCTTTTTATTTCTAGAAATCCCTTTTGCCTTAAGTTCTGTTTTGTCTGCTGTTGATTCTGCCATACCAGCTTTTTTGGGGGGAGGGGGGTTAGTTTTATATGAAATGCTATTATAAAGTCCTTTATTTTCATATTTTTTAGATACAGTTTTACAGTTTTAGTTTGTGTACAGCCTGTTGTTATTGTTTTCCAGTCACTGAGTCGTGTCTGACTCTTTGTACTGCAGCACGCCAGGCTTCCCTGTCCTTCACAATCTCTCGGAGTTTGCTCAAATTCATGCCCATTGAGTCAGTGATGCTGTTTAACCATCTTATCCTCTGCCATCACCTTCTCCTCTTGCCCTCAAAAGACCCAACATCAGGGTCTTTTCCAACGAGTCAGTTCTTTGCATCAGGTGGCCAAAGTATTGGAGCTTCAGCTTTAGCATCACTCCTTCCAATGAATATTCAGGGTTGATTTCCTTTAGAATTGACTGGTTTGATCTCCTTGCTGTCCAAGGGACTCCAAGAATCTTCTCCAGCACCATAATTTGAAACCATCACTTCTTCGGTGCTCAGTTTTCTAGTTGGCTTCCCTGGTGGCTCAGACGGTAAAGCAGTCTGCCTACAATGCGGGAGACCCGGGTTTGATTCCTGGTTGGGAAGATCCTCTGGAGAAGGAAGATCCTCTGGAGAAGGAAATGGCAATCCATTCCAGCACTCTTGCCTGGAAAATCCCATGGACAGAGGAGCCTGATAGGCTACAGTCTATGGGGTCCCAAAGAGTGGACACAACTGAGCAACTCCACTTTCACTTTTCCACTGACATCTGCACCTCACTACTGGAAAAATCATAGCTTTGATTCTATGGACCTTTGTTGGCAGAGTGACGTCTCTGGTTTTTTTTTTTAGAATTTTTTAAAAATTTTATTTTTAAATTTTACAGTATTATATTAGTTTTGTCATACATCAACATGAATCCACCCCGGGTGTACACATGTTCCCCATCCTGAACCCCCTCCCACCTCCCTCCCCTTCTGTTTTTTAATATGCTGTCTAGGTTTGTCATAGTTTTCCTTCCAAAGAACATTTTTTAATTTCATGGCTGAGTCATCGCCCACAGTGATTTTGGACCCTAAGAAAAAATTTGTCACTGCTTCCACTGTTTCCCCTTCTATTTGCCATAAAGTGATAGAGCCGGATGCCATGATCTTAGTTTTTTGAATGTTGAGTTTCAAATCAGCTTTTTCACTCTCCTATTTCACCCTCATCAAACAGCTCTTTAGTTCCTCTTCACTTTCTGCCATTAGAGCCGTATCATCTGCATATCTGAGGTTGTTGATATCAAGCAGTCTTGATTCCAGCTTGTGATTCATCCATCCCAGCACTTCACGTGATGTACTCTGTATATTGGGATTCCCTGGTAGCTCAGCTGGTAAAGAATCCGCCTGTAATGCAGGAGACCTGGGTTTGATCTCTGGGTTAGGAAGATCCCCTGGAGAAGGGAATGGCTACCCATTCCAGTATTCTGGCCAGAAGAATTCCATGGACTGTGTAGTCCATGGGGTTGCAAAGAGTTGGACACGACTGAACAACTTTCACTTTCACTATGCATGTAAGTTCAATAAGCAAGGGGACAATATACAGCCTTGTCATACTCCTTTCCCAGTTTTGAACTAGTCTGTTGTTCCATGTCCGATTCTAACTATTGTTCCTTGACCCACACACAGGTTTCTCAGAAGACAGATAAGGTGGTCTGGTAGTCCCATCTCTTTAAGAATTTTCCAAAATTTGTTGTGATTCACACAGTCAAAGGCTTTAGCATAGTCAGTGAAGCAGAAGTAGATGTTTTTCTGGAATTCTCTTGCTTCTTCTATGAGTCAGCGGATGTTGGCAATTTGATATTTGGTTCCTCTGCCTTTTCTAAACCCAGCTTGTACATCTGGAAGTTCTTAGTTCACGTAAGTGCTGAAGCTTAGCTTGAAGGATTTTGAACATAACCTTGCTAGCATATGAAATGAACACAATTGTATAGTAGTTTGAACATCTTTGACATTGTCCTTCTTTGGGATTAGAATGAAAACTGACCTTTTCCAGTCCTCTGGTCACTGCTGAGTTTTCAAAATTTGCTGGCATATTTACTGCAGCACTTTAATAGCATCATGCCTTAGGATTTGAAGTAGCTCAGCTGGAATTTCATCACCTCCACTAGCTTTATTTTAGTAATGCTTCCTAAGTCCCACTTGACTTCACACTCCAGGGTGTCTGTCTCTAGTTGAGTGACCACACCATCATGATTATCTGGGTTGTTAAGTTCTTTATTGTATAGTTCTACTGTGTATTCTTGCCACCTCTTCTTAATCTCTTCTGCTTCTTCTAGGTCCTTGCCATTTCTGTCTTTTATTGTGCCCATCTTTGCATGAAATTTCCCCTTGATATCTCCAGTTGTCTTGAAGAGATCTCTAGTATTTCACATTCTATTGTTTTCCTCTTTCTTTGGATTGTTTGCTTAAGAAGGTTTTCTTTTCTCTCTTTACTATTCTCTGGAACTCTGCATTCATTTGGGTATATCTTTCCCTTTCTTCTTTGCCTTTCACTTCTCTTCTTTCCTCAACTATTTTTAAGGCCTCCTCAGACAACCATTTTGCCTTATTGGATATTTTCCCCCCTTTGGATGGTTTTGGTCATCACCTGCTGTGTAGTGTTATGAACCTCCGTCCATAGTTCTTCAGGGACTCTGTCAGGTTTAATCCTTTGAATTTATTTGTCACTTCTACTATATAATCATAAGGGATTTGATTTGGTCATAATGGAATGGCCTAGTGGTTTGCCTACTTTCTTCAACTTAAGCCTGAATTTTGCAGTAAGGAGGTGATAATCTGAGCCACAGTCAGTTCCAGGTCTCATTTTTGCTGACTATATAGAGCTTCTTCATTTTTGGCTGCAAGGAATATAATCAATCTGATTTTGGTATTGACCATCTGGTGATGTTTATGTGTAGAGTTGTCTCTTGTGTTGTTGGAAGAGGATGTTTTCTATGACCAGTGTGTTCTCTTGACAAAACTCTGTTAGACTTTGCCCGGCTTTATTTTGTACTCTGAGGAGAAACTTCCTTGTTACCCAGGTATCTCTTGACTTCCTGCTTTTGCCCTAAACGTACTTAAAATTTAGTCAGACTGTTCAACAAAATTAAAATTTTGTTGAAGTAATGTTCCAGTTATCGTTTTGGTTGGATGTTTTTCATCATTTGATTTTGTGTGTATTTTCAACTTCAGTCTGTTAGCTCATTTTCAGTGGAAGCTTTTTGGTTTGGTTTTGCCTTTTTCTTTCCTTTTTGGTTCCACCCTTCTCTGCCTAGTGATTTTACAATAGCCTTCAGGACCTGGTCTTATATAAGCATCTGGGAGCTCCTGCTTCTTCAGTGATAATGGGAATATCCAGTTACTGAATCGTCTGGACCTGGTTCACTTGCTGTTTGCAAGAGTGAGCCTCTCTTCTCTTACCTCCCTAGACCAATGACTAGTTTTAAGCCATGGATCCAGTTAGTGGTTTTCAGCAGTTTATTTTGCTCTCCTTTCTGAGTCCAGGGAACTCCGCTTCAGCCCTTGGCTTTAATCAGTAAATGTGGCTCAGCTGCTTTGTCATGGAAGCACTTTTAGTTCCTGTTCTTTGTAGGAGATGCACCTTAGGACTCTGCTACCTACTTTATGGCAGAGCCCAGCGTGTCCTGGCTTCAGTCCTGCTTACTGCTCTATGTTCTGGTCCCTGGAGATGTTCACCTTGTTTTTGAGCCCTGCTTTGATCTTTCTGTCCCCTCCCTCCCTTATCATTCTCTTTTTTGCTTTGTGTTTGGTACAATGGGGAGGGTGTGCATCTTGCCTTCATTTTTTTTTTTTTAACTGATTCACCTTTCTTCCTTAGAATTATCTATAGAAATAGTATCCACCGACTCAATAGTCAACTGTTCCAGTTTTTTCCCTATATACATTAAAAATGTCTTAATAAAACAAATAATTTTGAAATGCTTATTTATATTGCCCCCAATCATATTCTGTACCAGTGTTTCTTGTATATTATTATGTATGTGAACCACCTGGAGAATCTAATGAAAAAGTAGATGTTGACTTAGGAGGTTTGGGGTGAGACCCGAGACTCTGCATTTCTAGGAAGCTCCAGACAATGCTGATCCTGCTGATTAGGGACCATACATTGAGTAGCAATGTCTGCACCACAGTCTGAGAAACACAGGAGCAGAGGATATTGACAGTAAATGTCATCAATGGGACCCGAGCCACTCTGTGCTCTCCCGATGTCCTCTTGCTCTAGCCTGAGTCCTTACCCAGGGTGGAATGAGGCACAGATGCTATGCCATCCTCCAGGTCATTTTCTCAATATGCCAGCCTATTACACCAGCTTTCTGTATGAGATATGCTGTTATTCTGGGACAAATTTTTTCTCAGGAGAAATTTTTTCTTCTCCTTCATGAAAATGTCACCTGGCCATCTGCCATACCCGTGCAAGGCCCAGACATGCCTGAGTCCTAGATGGCTAATGGCTTTAGCCTGCAGTTGGACCTCTGCTTCTCAGGCATGTGCTCCCGTCTAAAGTGTGTGCCCAAGATACCCTTCATTGTACACAGCCCCATCCTGACCACCTATCGAAGTGCTCAGGAAATATAGCCTTGTCCACCTGACTTTCTCCCTGGTACCTTTCTAAATAAAACAGGCAGGATATCAAAATTTGAATAATTTTCCTTTTCCTACAACCTACTATGGAATTAATCACTAGCAGCATGAGCATCCAAAGGCTTTAGTCACTGATATTTCAAAAGAACATTTGGGTGGAAAACTGCATGGAAACAAGATATGCTGTGATAAAGGTAGAAGTCCAGGTGATTCTTTTACGGTCCAGAGGAATCTTCTACTTAGACTTGTTTATATTCCTTTTTTTTCAAAGAGAGATGTGTATCTTTCTGTGTATTTGAAGGCAACTTCATCTTGCAGAATAGCTATTATATTTAATCATGATGGTGCTGTGTTTCTGTGAAATAAGCCAGTGCCAATTTAAGAGTAATGAGTCATTCATGGTACTGAATTGCGATTTGAAATGCAGAGACATCTTTCTTCCTCCATCAATCTGCAGTGGACCCTAAGGACAAGTTGTCCTGAGGATGTGAGTTGAGAACTTGTGCACTCAATATTGAGGAAATGAGTTTTGGCTTTTTACCATATTTACTCATCTATAATGGTGAGATTTGCTGTGAAACAAAAAGTCTCGACTCTTCTTAATGATTTTCAAACCACTCAGTGAATCCGGATTGAGCTACAGTTTCTGTTTCCTTAGATGTGTTCTCCCTGGGTTTCCCTTGGCCAAAAGTCATGACTGGAAAGATTGTGTGTGAACAGTGCTCTGGAATCCGGAGACCCACTCCCACCGGTGTAACTACAGGTTCTCAGATTTCAGAACACCAGAAAACAAACCAAAAGTAACAGTAACATGCCACAGAGAATCCAATCTTCTTAAGGGACCTTGACTCAGATGTCAGACCCAGGACCAAGCTCAGAGATTCTGATTTAGCTAGTCTGGCATGGAGCTCAGGAAATCTGTATATTTAACCAACCCCACCCCATTCTACCCCAGGTGGTATGAAGATCACCATTTGAGAAGCCTCCATGGATAGAGAGGACTTCAGAAGCTCAGCCTTCCATTTGCAAATTGCTCATCCCCTGCTGTGCATAGGATGCTTTAAACAGGAAGGGGGTCCAGAGCCTGGCTGTCTGCTTTTGGGGCCATTCCCTGGTTCCTCACTAAGTCTCTGTGTCCTCTGTGCCTTAGTTTTCCTTATTGTAGGGTGAGCAGTACAGATCTCTGCCATTTGAGAAGACTGTCCAGCAAATAAATTGGTGCTGGTGATAGAGATGAATGAGGGGTATTCTTGGAGCCAGATTTGGGACTTTATTTTATAGAGCATTGTGACTGACTCTCGCTCCTTCAAGACTTTCCGAGGGACCCATTATTATTACCAAAGAGGAAGATTTCACATATGGAGGAAATTAGCCTACAGAGAGCTTGGCATTTGTTTTTCTTTGTTGCTGTGTACCAAGGTTGGTGCATTTGTCTGAGAATCATGCCATTTTGACAAACTTTGGGGAATAAGAGCTAAGTGAATCCTGAGGGAGGCGAGGGAGGCTCTAAGCTCCAGGTGCCCATAAAAGTTTCCTTTTTTATGAGTTCCTTTCCTAACAGTAGGTCAACAGAGGAATGTTACTACATTTGGCACTATGCAGCTCAGATTCACTAGGTCAGGCAGCTTGGCAAGCTACTTTATGTGTGTTAAAAAATGCTTAATGCCTTTTGACAGTAAGAGCCTTAAGAAGTTGCTATCATATTAATGAATCCTCTGAGGGAGAGATTCCTGAACAAATCTGTGAGGTCACACCCAGGCCGGCGATTTCTGCCTCAGGAGCACAGCTATGTCAGCCTCTGAGGTGCCCATGCATAATAAACCACCCATGAAGCCGGCTCCAAGTGCTTAGGGAAAGGTGGTCACACTTTTAGTTGGAGGTAAAAACTGATTTATTTTTCAGCTGTGAAATATTAGAAAAGGAAATTTTCATTTGCCATTTTTTAGTTAAAAACTTAAGGATCTTTTTAAAAACACAAATTTCCTAGCATGGAGTGGCATTCAACATTTTTGCAATTAAAATGATAATGAAACATTTCTTATAAGAACTTCTCTTTAAAATCAGTGTGATAGGTTCACAGCACAACATTAGAAGGAATTATGTAAAGCAGCCTCTCTGTTCCAAGTTTTATTTTAAGATCTAATTTATTCCAGATTCTGCAGGAAAAAACCATTCATGTGACAAGCCTGCTAACAGATGTCAATTTAGTTTTATAGCACATGCCTGCGCTTCAGAGTCAGAAAATGGAGATTATTCTTTTTGCCTCTGTTTATTACATGGCGCAGCTTCATAACATTATGCCCTAGAGGACAGCTGATTAATAACCTAGAGGCAAGCAACTTATCACCTGCTTTCCTCTTCTGCAGTGTTGAGTGTAAGCTTTATTTCATATTACCCTTTTGGATTAAGAGAGGAGCTATAAAAAGCAAAGGTGACAGAAAATGGATTTTTCTATTATAATATCATGTAGGTCAGAAGACAGATTATACTGTAGTGAAGAGAAATAAAAGAAAAAATAAGAATTAATCAACTGAATAGAAGTAAATCTATGTTGTGGTGTTAGTTGATAAAACAAAGTAATTCTATGTGAAAAATGTTATGTCAAAACCAATCATAGCAAGAACTCTCCACTTCATATATCCAGGGCCTATTTCTCAGTATTTACATGGCATAGTAATTATTGGTTTATATGTTACACTTCTCTTCACATTCTCATCTGTCCAGTCCATCCATCCATTTATCCATTCCTCCATCTGTCTATCTAATAAATATTTATTAAGCATCTTCTATATGCAAGGATTTGTGCTTAAATAATAAAAATATAGGGACAGACAAGTCTTTTGTTAATTAAAAATTGTTTAAAATTGTAGTGACTTGCAAGGGATGATGCTGTAAAAGTGCTGCACTCAATATGTCAGTACATTTGGGAAACTCAGCAGGAGCCATAGGACTGCAAAAGGTCAGCTTTCATTTCAATCCTGTTGCTGCTGCTGCTAAGTCACTTCAGTTGTGTCCGACTCTGTGTGACCCCATAGACGGCAGCCCACCAGGCTCCCCTGTCCCTGGGATTCTCCAGGCAAGAACACTGGAGTGGGTTGCCGTTTCCTTCTCCAGTGCATGAAAGTGAAAAGTGAAAGTGAAGTCGCTCAGTCGTGTCTGACCCTCAGCGACCCCATGGACTGCAGCCTACCAGGCTCCTCCATCCGTGGGATTTTCCAGGCAAGAGTACTGCAGTGGGGTGCCATTGCCTTCTCCAGTTCAATCCTAAAGAAGGGCAATGCCAAAGAATGTTCAAACCACCATACAATTGTGCTCATTTCACATGCTAGCAAAATTATGCTCAAAATTCTTCAAGCTAGGTTTCAGCCTTCTGTGAACTGAGAACTTCCAGATGTACAAGTGGTGTTTAGAAAAGGCAGAAGAACCAGAGATCAAATTGTCAACATTCACTGGGTCATAGAAAAAGCAAGGGAATTCCAGAAAAAACATCTGTTTCATTGACTACGCTAAAGCCTTTGACTGTGTGGATCACAAAAAACTGTTGAAAATTCTTAACGAGATGAGAATACCAGACTGCTGTACCTGTCTTCTGAGAAACCTGTATGCAGGTCAAGAAGCAAGTTAGAATTGAACATGGAACAAGAGACTGGTTCAAAATGGGAAAGGAGTACATCTTTCCAAAATGGGAAAGGAGTAAAACTATGTATTGTCACCCTGCTTATTTAGCTTATATGCAGTGTACATCATATGAAACACTGGGCCTGGATGAATCACAAGCTGGAATCAAGATTGCAGGGAGAAATATCAGTAACTTCAGATATGCAGATGATACCACTCTAGTGGCAGAAAGTGAAGAGGAACTAAAGAGCCTTTTGATGAGGATGAAAGAGGAGAATGAAAAAGCTGGCTTGAAACTCAACATTTAAAAAACGAAGATCATGGCATCTGGTCCCATCACTACTTCATGGCAAATAGAAGAGGGAAAAGTGGAAGCAGTGACAGATTTTGTTTTCTTGGGGTCCAAAAACAATGTGGACAGTAACTGCAGCCATGAAATTAAAAGACACTTGCTCCTTGAAAAGAAATCTTGAACAAATCTTGACAGCATGTTAAAAAGCAGAGAGATCATCATCAGAGAGTCCATGTAGTCAAAGCTATGGTTTCCCCAGGAGTCATGTATGGATGTGAGAGCTGTACCATAAAGAAAGCTGATGTTTATGAATTGTGGTGCTGGAGAAGACTCTTGAGAGTCCCTTGGACTGCAAGGAGATCAAACCAGTCAGTTCTAAGGAAGTCAACCCTGACTATTCATTGGAAGGACTGATGCTGAAGCTGAAGTTCCAATACTTTGGCCACCTGAGGCGAAGAGCCAGCTCATTGGAAAAGACCCTAATGTTGGAAAAGGTTGAAGGCAAAAGAAAAGGGGACAGCAGAGGATGAGATGGCTAGATAACATCACTGACTCAGTGGACACAAACTTGGGCAAACTCTGAGAGAGAGTGAGGGACAGGGAAGCCTGGTGTGCTGCAGTCTATGTGGTCACAAAGAGTAAGACATGACTTAGCGACTGAACAACAGCAATAGAAAATTTACTATCTTAACTATTTGTAAGTAATGCTGAGTATGTTCACGTTGTTGTGAATCTCTAGAGCATTTTCATCTTGCACAACTGAAACTTTATACTCATTAAATACAGATTTCCCTCTTCCCCCAGCCCTTGGCAACCACCATCCCACTTCCTATTTCAATAAATGTAACTATGCTAGGTGCCTCATATAAATGGAATCATACAGTAATTTTCTTTTTGTGACTGATTTATTTCACTTAGCATAATATCCTCAAGCGTCATTCATATTATAGCATGTTTCTTTCTTTTTTAAAGCTGAATAATCCTTTCTTTTTAAAGCTGCATAATCCTTTGTATGTATATACACAATTTTATTTGTCCCTTTATCTGTCAGTGGATAACTAGGTTTATTTTACCTCTTGCGTATTATGAGAATGCTCACAGTGAGTGTGCAAATATCTTTTCAAAATCCTGTCTCTAGTTCTTTTGGCTGTAGACCCAGAAATGGAATTGCTGGATCCTATGGTAATTCTATTTTTAAATTTTTTTCGAGAAACTGCCATACAGTTTTTCATAGTGGCTGCACCATCATAAACAAGTATCTTAAGATTTAACACATGTCTAAAAAGACAGAAATGTGATCCTGTAATGAGTGCTACAAAGAAGTGCAGTGTTCTATGGGGAGTGTTTAATAGAGAAATTCAACCTAATATGCCATTTATTTTTGTATTCCTGATGCCTACAGGTGGAACAGGGCATGGCAACCCATTCCAGTATTCTTGCTTGGAGAATCCCATAGACAGAGGAGCCTGGTGGGCTACAGGCCATAGCGTCGCACAGAGTCAGACATGACTGAAGCGACTTAGCAAATGTGCATGCGTGCACACACATATTGCCTATAGTGGGAACTCCGTAAGTGGTTGGTGGGTGGGACAGTAGGCCCTGGAGACCGTTGGTGATTAGGCCCTTTTCCTTTGTTTCCTTCCTGCTATTCAGCTGCCCTCTGTTCTATGGGAATGGGAATGGAGGTCAGGGAGAGCATTTGTTAACAGATAACTAGCTTTTTCTTGGCTGCCTCTACTGCTCTTTGGTGAGATTATGGAAAACATTTCCCCAGTAATGTTCTTTTTCTTATTCTATGCATCGTCTAATATTCAGAGATGTTGAGATGTTGCCACCAGATATGTCCCTGCCTTTTCTTTGGGGGAGAAAAAGAAAGCTGCCTGAGGATGTCAGATGAAAATGTAGTGGTGTTTGGGAGTCATGGGGTATTCAGGGAGAAATGTTCTTTCTATTCTTAGAACACTGCATCTATTCCCTAAAGAATTTTATTCTATAAAGATAGCAAGAGGGCCTCTCACTCGTTTTCTCATTCCACTAACGTTTTGCTCAACTTTGTGCTATTTATAGATATTTTAAATTGAAATTTCATTCTTGAGATTTTTCAAGGGGGTTTCAGATATTTAAGAGTAATTAGGCATTTATATTTGGAGACTTAAACTTCTGGTTTTTGGTTTTACAGAAGGAATCTGCTTATCTTATCCCTAAACCAATGAAAGATATAGTTAATATTCTGTCCAGTTTTTAATTTTGCTAGCAATTGAGGAAGAGAAAGAAGCTGGCTGCCAAAAGTCCTTGGCACAGCTCTTTCCTTAGAAACTTTGTATTGGTTTTATTGTTTGCTATGGCATTATTCTGATGTACTAGAGAGATCCAGTTAGATATCCGGGGGTGGGGGTGGAGGTTCTTCCAGGTGCTCTGATCACAATATTTACATGGAAAACAACGTTGACATTTTCTGAATGCTGTTTGAGGGCAGGTGGGAGTTTGGGCCATGTTGCCCTGTGGAGGGATCACTGGGTCTCAGCCCAAAGGACCCTGATACCAGCCTTTTCTCTTGTTGGTTGTGTGAAAGACACAAGCAAATTAAGCCCTCTGAGCCATGTTTTATTTTTCTGTAAAACGAGGATGATAGTACCTTTTATGTGAGATTGTTAGCATTAATGACAGAAGATCTATGAAGAACCTAGCACACAGTGTCTGGGCAGTTGATCCCCAGATAGAGGCTGTTTATTAAATAGTTACTGGGTTGAATAGAGTGGAATTGCTTCCCTGGTTGCTCAGATTGTAATGAATCTGCCCACAATGCAGGAGATTTGAGTTTGATCCCTGAGTTGGAAAGAGAAGGAAATAGCAACCCATTCCAGTATTCTTGCCTACAGAGGAGCATGGCTGGCTACAGTCCATAGGATTGCAAAGAGTCAGACGTGACTAAGCAATTAACACTTTTTTAGGAGCTGTTTATTAAATAGTTATTGGGTAGAATTGATTTGAATTATTTTAGGCCAATATTCAAATACTTAGAATGGAGTATTATAGCATAGATCATTTGGTATATTCAACAGGCAGGGAACACAGCCCCACCCATCAACATAAAATTGGATTAAAGATTTACTGAGCATGGCCCCACCCATCAGAATAAGACCTGAACAAGTTTCCCCCACAGTCAGTCTCTCCCATCAGGAAGCTTCCATAAGCCTCTTATCCTTTTCCATCAGAGAGCAGACAGAATGAAAAGCCCATCACAGAAAACTAATCAAACTGATCACGTGGACCATCAGATCACATCAGATCAGATCAGTCACTCAGTCATGTCCAACTCTTTGCGACCCCATGAATCGCAGCATGCCAGGCCTCCCTATCCATCACCAACTCCCAGAGTTCACTCAGACTCATGTCCATCAAGTCAATGATGCCATCCAGCCATCCCATCTTCTGTCGTCCCCTTCTCCTCTTGCCCCCAATCCCTCCCAGCATCAGAGTCTTTTCCAATGTGTCAACTCTTTCCATGAGGTGGCCAAAGTACTGGAATTTCAGCCTTAGCATCATTCCTTCCAAAGAAATCCCAGGGCTGATCTCCTTCAGAATGGATTGGTTGGATCTCCTTGCAGTCCAAGGGACTCTCAAGAGTCTTCTCCAACACCACAGTTCAAAAGTATCAATTCTTCGGTGCTCAGCCTTCTTCACTGTCCAGCTCTCACATCCATACATGACCACAGGAAAAACCATAGCCTTGACTAGACGGACCTTTGTTGGCAAAGTGATGTCTCTGCTTCTGAATATGCTATCTAGGTTGGTCATAACTTTCCTTCCAAGCATTAAGCGTCTTTTAATGTATGGCTGCAGTCACCATCTACAGTGATTTTGGAGCCCAGAAAAATAAAGTCTGACACTGTTTCCACTGTTTCTCCATCTATTTCCCATGAAGTTATGGGACCAGATGCCATGATCTTCGTTTTCTGAATGTTGAGCTTTGAGCCAACCTTTTCACTCTCCACTTTCACTTTCATCAAGAGGCTTTTTAGTTCCTCTTCACTTTCTGCCATAAGGGTGGTATCATCTGCATATCTGAGGTTATTGATATTTCTCCTGGCAATCTTGATTCCAACTTGTGTTTCTTCCAGTCCAGCGTTTCTCATGATGTACTCTGCATGTAAGTTAAATAAACAGGGTGACAATATACAGCCTTGACGTATTCCTTTTCCTAGTTGGAACCAGTGTGTTGTTCCATGTCCAGTTCTAACTGTTGCTTCCTGACCTGCATACAAATTTCTCAAGAGGCATATCAGGTGGTCTGGTATTCCCATCTCTTTCAGAATTTTTCACAGTTTGTTGTGATCCACACAGTCAAAGGCTTTGGCATAGTCAATAGCAGAAATAGATGTTTTTCTGGAACTCTCTTGCTTTTTTGATGATCCAGCGGATGTTGGCAATTTGATCTCTGGTTCCTCTGCCTTTTCTAAATCCAGCTTGAACATCAGGAAGTTCACAGTTCACATATTGCTGAAGTCTGGCTTGAGAATTTTGAGCATTACTTTACTAGCGTGTGAGATGAGTGCAATTGTGTGGTAGTTTGAGCATTCTTTGGCATTGCCTTTCTTTGGGACATGGACCATAGCCTTGTCTAACTCAATGAAACTATGAGCCATGCTGTGTAGGGCCACCCAAGATGGACAGGTCATGGTGGAGAGTTCTGACAAAATGTGGTCCACTGGAGAAGGGAATGGCAAACCACTTCACGATTCTTGCCTTAAGAACCCCGTGAACAGTACGAAAATGCAAAAAGATATGACACTGAAAGATGAACTCCCCAGGTCGGTAGGGGCCCAATATGCTACTGGAGAAGAGTGGAGAAGTAACCCCAGAAAGAATGAAGAGACAGAGCCAAAGCAGAAACAACACCCAGTTGTGGATGTGACTGGTGATAGAAATAAAGTCTGATGCTGTAAAGAACAACAGTGCATAGGAACCTGGAATTTAGGTCCATGAATCAAGGTAAATTGAAAGTGGTCAAACAGGAGATGGTAAGAGTGAACATCGACATTTTAGGAATCAGTGAATTAAAATGGACTGGAATGGGCAACAGATGACCATTATATCTATGACTGTGGGCAAGAATCCCTTAGAAAAATGGAGTAGCCCTCATAGTCAACAAGAATCCGAAATGCAGTACTTGGGTGCAATCTCAAAAAAGACAGAATGATCTCTGTTTCCAAGGCAAATCATTCAGTATCACAGTAATCCAAGTCCAAGCCCTAACCAGTAATACTGAAGAAGTTGAAGGTTAACAGTTCTATGAAGACCTACAAGATCTTCTATAACTAACACACAAAAAGGATGTCCTTTTCATCATAGGGGACTGGCATGCAAAAGTAGAAAGTTAAGAGGTATTTGGAATAACAGGCAAAGTTGTCCTTGGAGTACAAAATGAAGCAGAGCAAAGTCTAGCAGAGTTTTGCCAAGAGAACACACTGGTCATAGCAAACACCCTCTTCCAACAACACAAGAGAAGACTCCACATATGGACATCACCAGATGGTCAACACCAAAATCAGATTGATTATATTCTTTGCAGCTAGAGATGGAGAAGCTCTATACAGTCAACAAAAACAAGACCAGGAGCTGATTGTGGCTCAGATCATGAGCTACTTATTGCCAAATTCAGGCTTAAATTGAAGAAAGTAGTGAAAACCACTAGACCATTCAGGTATGACCTAAATTGAATCCCTTATGATTATACAGTGGAAGTAACAAATAGATTCAAGGGATTAGATCTGACAGACAGAGTGCCTGAAGAACTATGGACAGAGGTTCATGATATTGTACATGAGGCAGTGATCAAGACCATCCCCAAGAAAAAGAAATGCAAAAAGACTAAATGATTGTCTGAGGAGGCCTTACAAATAGCTGAGAAAAGAAGAGAAGCTAAAGGCAAAGGAGAAAAGGAAAGATATACACATTTGAATTCAGAGTTCCAAAAATTAACAAGGAGAGATAAGAAAGCCTTCCTCAGTGATCAGTGCAAAGAAATAGAGGAAAAAACAGGATGGGAAAGACTAGAGATCTCTTCAAGAAAATTAGAAATACCAAGGGAACATTTCATGAAAAGATGGGCTCAATAAAGGACAGAAATGGTATGGACCTAACAGAAGCTTAAGATATTAAGAAGAGGTGGCAAGAACACACAGAAGATCTATACAAATAATATCTTAATGACCCAGATAACAGCGATGGTGTGATCACTCACCTAGAGCCAGACATCCTGCAATGGGAAGTCAAGTAGGCCTTAGGAAGCATCACTATGAACAAAGCTAGTGGAAGTGATGGAATTCCAGGTGAGCTATTTCAGATCCTAATGGATGATGCTGTTAAAGTGCTGCACTCAATATGCCAGCAAATTTGGAAAACTCAGCAGTGGCCACAGGACTGGAAAAGGTCAGTTTTCATTCCAATCCCAAAGAAAGGCAATGTCAAAAAATGTTCAAACTGCTGCACTATTGCACTCATTTCATACTTCAGCAAAGTAATGCTCCAAATTCTCTAAGTTAGGCTTCAATAGTATGTGAACTATGACTTTCCAGATGTTCAAGCCAGATTTAGAAAAAGCAGAGGAACCAGAGATCAAATCGCTAACATCTGTTGGATCATCGAAAAAGCAAGAGAGTGCCAGAAAAACATCTTTTTATGCTTTGTTGACTATACCAGAGCCTTTGACTGTGTGGATCACAACAAACTGTGGAAAATTCGTAAAGTGATGGGAATACTAGACCACCTGACCTGCCTCCTGAGAAATCTGTATGCTGATCAAGACCGGTCCAAACTGGGAAAGGAGTACATCAAGGCTGTATATTATCACCCAGCTTATTTAACTTATATGCAGAGTACATCATGTGAAGTGCTGGGCTGGATGAAGCACAACCTGGAATCAAGATTGCTGGGAGAAAATATGTATCATCATGTCATCAGATATGCAGATGACATGACACTTATTTTCAGAAAGAGAAGAAGAACTAAAGAACCTCTTGATGAAAGGGAAAGAGGAGAGTGAAAAAGTTGGTTTAAAACTCAACATTCAAAAAGCTAAGATCATGACATCCGGTCCCATCACTTCATGGCAAATAGATGGGGAAACGATGGAAACAGTGAGAGATTTTGTTTTCTTGGGCTTCAAAATCACTGCAGATGGTGACTGCAGTCATGAAATTAAAAGACACTTGCTCCTTGGAAGAAAAGCTATGACCAACCTGGATGGCATTTTAAAAAGCAAAGACATTACTTTGCTAACAAAGTCTGTCTAGTCAAAGCTATGGTTTTTCCAATAGTCATGTATGGATGTGAGAGTTGGACTATGAAGAAAGCTGAGTGCTGAAGAATGGATGCTTTTGAACTGTGGTGTTGGAGAAAACTCTTGAGAGTCCCTTGGACTGCAAGGAGATCAAACCAGTCAATCCTAAAGAAATAAGTTCTGAATATTCATTAGAAGGACTGATGCTGAAGCTAAAACTCCAATACTGTGGCCACCTGATATGAAGAGGTGACTCATTCATTGGAAAAGACCCTGATGCTGGGAAAGATTGAAGGCAGGAGGTGAAGGGGATGACAGAGGATGAGATTGTTTGGTGGCATCACCGACTGAATGGACATGAGTTTGAGCAAACTCTGGGAGTTGAGGTCACAGAGTTGGACACAATTGAGTGACTGAATGGAACTCAACTGAAGTGGACTGCAAGGAGACCAAACCAGTCAATCTTAAAGGAAATCAATCCTGAATATTCCATTGGAAGGACTGATACTGAAATTGAAACCCCAATACTTTGGCCACCTGATGCGAGAGCTGACTCATTAGAAAAGACCCTGATGCTGGGAAAGATTGAAGACAGGAGGAGAAGGGGACGACAGAGGATGAGATGGTTGGATGGCATCACCAACTCAGTGGATTTGTTTTGAGCAAGCTCCGGGAGTTGGTGATGGACAAGGAATCCTGGTGTGCTGCAGTCTGTGGGATCGCAAAGAGTTGGACACAACTGAGTGACTGAACTGAACTGATTGCTCTTCTGCTTTTCTAGTGATATTGAGGATATTTCCGATAAGCCAATCATTTACTCCAGAAATTGTTAGTCAGTATTCTGGATTGGATTTTGGAAGTGTTTAGAACAGCAGCAGTGTAAATCTGATGTCCAGACACCCCTTCAGTGTCCTTGGGATTTGTCTTTCTATGGTGATGGCAATAAATATAAATGGTGTGCATTTCAAATAGTTCACCTGCTTCATGCCCATAAGTAGAAATTTTGTAATTCAGTCATTTTTCCCATGTCCATCTCTTGGTATATGCCCCACAAACTTATTGAGTATACTGTTGTGGAATCATTTGGGTGGTGAGTATTAATGTCTTCCAACGTATTTTATATAACAATAACTCTTTATTACTTGTGACTATATTTGTCTTCTGACATTTAGATTCCTCTAGCTTGATCTTATGGCAACCCACTCCAGTGTTGCCTGGAGAACCCCAGGGATGGGGGCGCCTGGTGGACTGCTGTCTATGGGGTCATGCAGAGTCAGAAATGACTGAAGTGACTTAGCAGCAGCAGGTTGATTTTTCTCTCTCTCAAACCCTCTGTTAGGTAATTTTGACTCCTTTTTGGAGATGTATCAAGTATAACACCTTGTTGGGTGAACTAAGTTCTAAGGAATATTCTTAATAACTAAATTTTCTAACTAAATAAAAGAGGTTCTGTTTCCTACCCCTGTCTTTATTGTTCTTCTGCTGTGCTAAGAACACAGGGGAATACTTAATACTGTATTAAGTATAAACACGTCATCTGCTGTGCAAGGTCTCAATTCAGTTTTCAACTTCTTCATTTTCCACCACTTTTCTACGGATACTCTATGCTCAAATATAACTAGTCAATTTCATTTCCAAGTTACCAAAACTATCTCATCCCACGTAGCTTCAGTCACAATTCCTTTTATCACTAATATTTTCTCTGTATCTGAACAAATCAAATTTTCACTCATCTTTCAAGACCTATTTCAAATGCTGTCTCATTTCCAAAGCTTTTCTAAAAACCATTTGTTTTAGTGTTTTTTAATTATGGAGATGACATATGTTCATTGTAAAAATCTAGATTACAGAGAGTACAGAAAGTGAAAGAATGAAAATTAAAATCACCTTTACCTCTAAGATATATACATATAGTCATTTTTTTCATATTATTCTCCCTATTGTATATATATTTTAATAAAATTAACCTGGCATCATCCTCTATGTCTGCATCTCTATTCCTGGCTTGAAAATAGATTCATCAGCACCATTTTTATAGATTCCATATATATGTGTTAATATATGATATTTTATTTTCTCTTTCTGATTTACTTTGTGTAACAGGCTCTAGGTTTGTCCATCTCAGTTCAAGTGACCCAGAGTCATTCCTTTTTATGACTGAGTAATATTCCATTGTATATACACCACAACTTCTTTATCCATTCATCTGTCAGTGACACAGTAGGGGAAGGAGAGGGTGGGGCGAATTGAGAGAGTAACACCAAAATACATACTTTTTTACCGTGTGTGAAATAGCTAGCTAGTGGGAAGTTGCTGTATAATTCAGGGAACTCAACTCAGCCTGGTGCTCTGTGATGACCTAGAGGGGTGGGAGGGGGATAGGGTGGGAGGGAGGAGGAAATATATGTGTACTCCTGGCTGTTTCACATTGTTGAAAGGCAGAAACTAGCAACACTGTAAAGCAACTATCCTCCAATTAAGCATATAAAAATGCATGAGAAAAAAAATGGAATTACATTGTGTATGCTATTTTGTAATCTGCTCTTTCATTATTGACTTTATTTTTTTAGGGCAGTTTTAGGTTCATAATAAAATTGGGCATAGGGTACAGAGATTTCCAGTATGCTCCCTGCCTCCATACGTGCATAACCTCCCACATTATCCACATCCCCTACCAGAGTGGTCCATAGTTTGTAATTCAGTCTTGGTGTTGGGCAAACACATAATGACATGTATCATTATTATGGTATCATACATAGTATTTCCACTACTCTAAAAATCCTGTTTCCATCTATTTATCTCTCCCATTGCCCTCTCACCCCTAACTTCTGGCAATGACTGATTTTTTTATTGCCTCCATAGTGTTGCCTTTTCCAAGATGTCAGTTGGAATCATACAGTATGTAGTCTTTTCAGATTGACTTCTTTCACTTGGTAATATGCACTTAAGTTTCCTTCATGTCTTTTCATGCCTTGATAACTCATTTTTTTGGTGTTGAATAATATCCCATCATCTGCATGTATCACAGTTTATCTATTCACCTATTGAAGGATATCTTGATTGCTTCCAAGTTTTGGCAATTATAAGTGCAGCTGCTATAAGTATCCATCTGCTGGTTTTTGTGTGGAGACAAGTTTTCAACTCTTTTGGATCTTATAAAAAGAATATGTTTAATATTGTATGAAACTGCAAAACTGTCTTCTAAAGGGGCTGTGAAAGTGAAAGTCATTCAGTCGTGTCCAACTCTTTTCAACCCCATGGACTATAGTCCATGGAATTCTCCAGGCCAGAGTAAAGAGGCTGTACTATACCATTATATATTCCTACTAGCAATGAATGAGAATTCCTGTTGCTCCACACCCTCGACATCATTTAATGGTATCAATGTTCCAAATTTTGGTCATTCTAATAGTGGTATCTGATTGTTTTTTTTTTTTTTTTATATGGTTGTTTTAATTTGCATTTCCCTGAAGCTCTATACAATCAGCAAAAACAAGACCAGGAGCTGACTGTGGCTCGGACCATGAACTTCTTATTGCCAAATTCAGACTGAAATTGAAGAAAGTAGGGAAAACTACTAGACCATTCAGGTATGACCTAAATCAAATCCCTTATGATTATACAGTGGAAGTAAGAAATAGATTTAAGGGCCTAGATCTGATAGATAGAGTGCCTGAGGAACTATGGAATGAGGTTCGTGACATTGTACAGGAGACAGGGATCAAGACCATCCCCATGGAAAAGAAATGCAAAAAAGCAAAATGGCTGTCTGGGGAGGCCTTACAAATAGCTGTGAAAAGAAGAGAAGCGAAAAGCAAAGGAGAAAAGGAAAGATATAAACATCTAAATGCAGAGTTCCAAAGAATAGCAAGAAGAGATAAGAAAGCCTTCTTCAGTGATCAATGCAAAGAAATAGAGGAAAACAACAGAATGGGAAAGACTAGGGATCTCTTCAAGAAAATCAGAGATACCAAAGGAACATTTCATGCAAAGATGGGCACGATAAAGGACAGAGATGGTGTGGACCTAACAGAAGCTGAAGATATTAAGAAGAGGTGGCAGGAATACACAGAAGAACTGTACAAAAAAGAGTTTCAAGACCCAGATAATCATGATGATGTGATCACTGACCTAGAGCCAGACATCTTGGAATGTGAAGTCAAATGGGCCTTAGAAAGCATCATTACGAACAAAGCTAGTGGAGGTGATGGAATTCCAGTGGAGCTATTCCAAGTCCTGAAAGATGATGCTGTGAAAGTGCTGCACTCAATATGCCAGCAAATTTGGAAAACTCAGCAGTGGCCACAAGATTGGAAAAGGTCAGTTTTCATCCCAATCCCAAAGAAAGGCAATGCCAAAGAATGCTCAAACTACCGAACAATTGCACTCATCTCACACGCTAGTAAAGTAATGCTCAAAATTCTCCAAGCCAGGCTTCAGCAATATGTGAACCGTGAACTTCCTGATGTTCAAGCTGGTTTTAGAAAAGGCAGAGGAACCAGAGATCAAATTGCCAACATCCGCTGGATCATGGAAAAAGCAAGAGAGTTCCAGAAAAACATCTATCTCTGCTTTATTGACTATGCCAAAGCCTTTGACTGTGTGGATCACAATAAACTATGGAAAATTCTGAAAGAGATGGGAATACCAGACCACCTGATCTGCCTCTTGAGAAATGTGTATATAGGTCAGGAAGCAACAGTTAGAACTGGTCATGGAACAACAGACTGGTTCCAAATAGGAAAAGGAGTACGTCAAGGCTGCATATTGTCACCATGTTTATTTAACTTATATGCAGAGTACATCATGAGAAATGCTGGACTGGAAGAAACACAAGTTGGAATCAAGATTGCTGGGAGAAATATCAATAACCTCAGATATGCAGATGACACGACTCTTATGACAGAAAGTGAAGAGGGGCTAAAAAGCCTCTTGATGAAAGTGAAATTGGAGAGTGAAAAGGTTGGCTTAAAGCTCAACATTCAGAAAACGAAGATCATGGCATCTGGTCCCATCACTACATGGGAAATAGATGGGGAAACAGTGGAAACAGTGTCAGACTTTATTTTTCTGGGCTCCAAAATCACTGCAGATGGTGACTGCAGTCATGAAATTAAAAGACGCTTACTCCTTGGAAGGAAAGTTATGACCAACCTAGATAGCATATTCAAAAGCAGAGACATTACTTTACCAACAAAGGTTCGCCTAGTCAAGGCTATGGTCTTTCCTGTGGTCATGTATGGATGTGAGAGCTGGATTGTGAAGAAGGCTGAGCGCCGAAGAATTGATGCTTTTGAACTGTGGTGTTGGAGAAGACTCTTGAGAGTCCCTTGGACTGCAAGAAGATCCAACCAGTCCATTCTGAAGGAGATCAATCCTGGAATTTCTTTAGAAGGAATGATGCTAAAGCTGAAACTCCAGTATTTTGGCCACCTCATGCGAAGAGTTGACTCATTGGAGAAGACTCTGATGCTGGGAGGGATTGAGGGCAGGAGGAGAAGGGGACGCCAGAGGATGAGATGGCTGGATGGCATCACTGACTCGATGGGTATGAGTCTGGGTAACCTCCGGGAGCTGGTGATGGACAGGAAGGCCTGGCGTGCTGCGGTTCATGGGGTCGCAAAGAGTCGGACACGACTGAGCGACTGATCTGATCTGATGAGTGACATATGATGGGGAATATCTTTTCATATGCTCACTTGCCATATGTGAATCTTCTTTGGTGAGGTATGTATTATGGTCTTTGTCTCATTTTTAACCTGGTTGTTTGTCTTATTGTTGAATTCAAAGAGTTCTTTATTTTTGGATGTGTCTTTTGCAGATATTTTTCCCAATCGGTCACTTACCTCTCTTCTCTTGACATTTTCTTTCACAGAAGTTTTTAAATTTAATGAGGTGCAGCTTATCAATTATTTCTTTAATGAATCATGCCTCTGATGTTTTATCTAAGAAGTCATTCTTACATTCAAGATTATCTAGATATTCTTGTATGTTACCTCCTAGGAGTTTCATAGTTTTGTATTTTACATTTAGGTCTGTTATCCATTTTGAATTTATTTTTGTAAAGGGTGTAAAGTCTAGATTCAGGTTTTTTGTTTGTTTGTTTGTTTGTTTTTGCAGGAAATGTCAAATTGTTCTCATACCATTTGTGGAAGAACTGTTTTCCCCCAATTCTGTCCTTTGCTCCTTTGTTAAAGATCAGTTGACTATATTTATGGGGGTCTATTTCTAGACTCATTATTCTGTTCCATTTATCTATTTGTCTATACTTTTGTCAATACCACACTGTCTTGATTATCATAGCTTTATGTGCTGTGCTATGCTAAGTCACTGCGGTCATGTCCAATTCTGTGCAAAAGTATGGACTGAAGCCCACCAGGCTCTTCTGTTCATGGGATTATCTAGGCAAGAATACTGGAGTGGTTTGCCAAACTCTCCTCTAGGGAATCTTCCTGACCCAGGGATCAAACTCATGTCTCTAATGTCTCTGTGCATTGGCAGGTGGGTGCTTTACCACTAGGGCCACCTGGGAAGCCCCACCATAGCTTTATAATAAGTCTTAAAGTCAGTTAGTGTTCATCATCCAACTTTGTTCTTCTCAGCCAATATTGCATTGGTGATTCTGGATTTTTTTATTCTCCATTTAAACTTGAGGATCAATTTATTGACAAAATAAATTTCTGGGATTTTAGTTAGGGTTACACTGAATCTATAGATCAAATAGGGAAGAACTGACATCTTGAAACTGTTGAGTCTCCCAAGCCAAGAACATGGAATCTCTCTCCATTTATTTAGTTCTTACTGGATTTTGCTCATCAGAGTTTGGTGGCTTTCCTCATTTAGATCTTATACATATTTTGTTGGATTTGTATTTAAGTATTTCATTTTGGGAGATGCTAACGTAAGTGGTATTGTGTTTTAAATTTCAAATTCCACTGTTCATTGCTGGTATATGGTCTTATTCACTGGACCACCAGGGAAGTCCTTATAATTCTTTCTATATATTGTTGAGTTTGATTTGCCAGTCTATGAGCAATTATGATTTTATCTGGCAGAATATCTGGAGAGCTAGAATGGGTATAACCAATGGGTGACCAATTTACGACTTCATAAATATTGAGTGACTAGTTTTCATCATGTATATGTTTAATGACAATTTTAATAATACCTCATGTATATTTAATGTTTAGTGTCAGTTTTAATATCTCATGTATATTTAGCATTTAGTGACAATTTTAGTGTTTACTCAGCATTTCTGTCCCTTCCTATGTTCAACACATCTGTATATTTTATTTATGCCTAATGATCCCTGGGTTGGGAAGATCCCCTGGAGAAGGAAATGGCAACCCATGCCAGTATTCTTGCCTGGAAAATTCCACAGACAGTGGAACCTGTCAGGCTACAGACCATAGAGTCACAGAGCTGGACACTACTGAGTGATTAAGCACACACAATGTCTCATAAGTTACTTATCTGTACTTAGCACATATTACAAATTTACTTAAGCCATTTGACTTCTCATTTTATGTAGCAGAATTGAAATTTTCAAATAAAACAACAAATGCACATTACTAATTTAAAGTTTAAAATTGATAAAATTGTGTTGATTAACTTTTTTGATCCACTTTAGCACTTAAGTATTCAAACATCCCCATTCAGTGTTCCACAGGAGCCTGAGACAGCCATTAATAAACCATAGAATTAATAATAAAAAATTGAGGGAGCATAGTGAAGTATTTTACAATTCTATAAAATCATTCGAACTTCACTCTTGTGGCACTGAAATTATTCAATAGTTTTAAAAGATAGAACTGGGTCCATGCACTTATCTTAGGACCCTCCGTGGAAATTGTTTTTTAAAAGCAAGATTTTTTATATGAATTTATTCTCTTATCAATCAAATTCTTTAAAACTGATCTGCAGAAAAAATTATTTTGGCATATTTTTAAACCCGTTGTGCCCAAGACAGTACTTTCTGACAAGTAGGAATTTTTTTCCTGTGGTTAGATTCTGTTTAATTGAGACTTTGCTCTTCAGCTAATGGCTATCATTTCAGATACGGTTGTACTAGAAGGTCTGTAGAAGGTCTGTGTTTGAGGTACAAATTCCCTGGCTTTAGGTACAGGACAATAAGGATGGTAAAATTTCATAGAAAATTGAAGTTGCTGAATCACAGTCACCCCCTCCTTTAGCCATTGGTCTCAGTTTCTTACCTAATCTAGGTTTTGTAGTGAAAGTGAAAGTATTCGTCGCTAAATTGTGTCCAACTCTCTGCAGCCCCATGGACTGTAGCCCACCAAGTTCCTCTGTCCATGGGATTCTCCAGGCAAAAATACTGGAGTGTGTAGTCATTCCCTTCTCCAGGGGATCTTCCCACCCCGGGGATCAAATCCTGGCCTCCTGCATTGTCTGTGGATTCTTTACCCTCTGAGCCACCAGGAAAGCTATAATATAGGTTTTAATACAAGCTATTTCAAAGAGGAAAGTAAGGAGATAAAGCTTAACCTCATCTAGTTTTCTTGTAAAAATTGATATGTGGAGAGGCCAAAAGCATGAGCAAGGGATGCGAACAGAAGGAATATTCTACCCACTGGAGGTTCTACTCTCAGAATGTCCTTTGTTCATTTAACAGACAGGGAACCAGAAATGAAGGACCCAGCACACTCAGTGAAATAATTACTTAGGGCTCATAGAGTTACAGGCAGTAGAGGGGCAGGGATTTGGCCAACAGTGTATCTTTTACATAAAACAAACGTGCTCATGTCATGGATAGCACTTTCAGTAAGCTGGCATGGCAGTTTACCTGAACTCTTCTCTCTCATGGTTGGGTCTACGACAGACAAAAATTGAAGAACCCCATGTACAGAAAACCAAATATTGTTCTTTTTGCTTCTCACACATTATTATTAAGGATATCCTTTTATTAATGCTTAGGAAAATCCCATGGATGGAGGAGCCTGGTGGGCTGCAGTCCATGGGGTCGCTAAGAGTTGGGCACAACTGAGTGACTTCACTTTCACTTTTCACTTTCATGCATTGGAGAAGGAAATGGCAACCCACTCCAGTATTCTTGACTGGAGAATCACAGGGACAGAGGAGCCTAGTGGGCTGCTGTCTATGGGGTCGCACAGAGTTGGACACGACTGAAGTGACTAGGCAGCAGCAGCAGCAGCAGGGGAATGTCAGAATAATTTTGAATGGTTTAGTTCAGACTAGATTATTCCACTTTATTCATTTGACATGCTCAGATAAGTGTATTTAATTAAGGCAAATTCACTTATTTATAAGAAGACTCCACATTTAGTAATCAAAATGAAGAGTAAGATATTATGGATAAGAAAATCTATCCAAGTAGAAGAATGTTAATATATTGGAACAGCAAGATATATGATAGGAACTTTAGTTTTCTATAACATTTCCTGACAAAGATTCCTGAACTGTAACTTAAAATCGACTTTTTGAGGGAATTTTCCATTTAGGGTGGATTTTAAAATCATAGGTATAATATGGGGTAGCAGTTTCCAAGAAATTATTGAATAGCAAAGAATAAATGAATCCTGTTCCCTAGGCAACCACATGGAGGGGTATAACATCCCTCATGCTTGTGAAATGAAGTTTAAAGTTGCTACTATTTTGGGTTTTGGCTTCCTCTGAAAATGGCTTTCATGCCTTGAAATTTTTTTTTTTGTATAATGAAGTTTGAGCCTGTTCCAACTCTTCTCTCTGTAACATTAGGCTTGTATATAGCAGCCTCTCTATCCTTTGATCTCAGCATGTGTGACTATAAGAGGAATGGCCACCCTGGAAATCAGATCAAATTGGGGGATGGAAACTTGTACCATGAGAAGCGAGGGTAGAGCAGAGTCATTTCCAACCATTCAGCAGGCTTTCATAATTTCAGGAAGAAAAGTACTCTCCGGTTTTCTGATTCACGCAATCTTTTATAGCTTTTTTTTTTTTTTTTAAGCTAATATGTTATAGGACGCTCAGCTTTTTTTTAGGAAAAAAAAAACATTTTAATGTTGAGATGGGTGCATTTCTGATTTTTTCAGTAGGTTTTTTGTGTGAGTGCCCAGCGCTATTTGGGCATTTTATCTCCTATGTGAGTCTCACAATGTTGACATCCTTTCTCATCTGTTACTCTTCTCTCAACCCTTTTCCTCCTTGCTCTCCTGCCCTAATTCAGTTTTTTAATGACTGCTTTTCACCATACCAAAAGTGTGTATACTGAGTGATTGTGATCTTCTGAGCACTGACCCTCTAGGGAAGGTACACTGCGAAATCCCTGCATATGAGCCTGGTGTGGGCAACATTTTAGAAATGGGAGGTCTGGTTGCTGACCATCTCTTTCATTTGGTGGGGCTGGTGGGCACTAGTGACCCAGAAAGTCCAAGGGACTTGAAGAATGCCTTTCAGTAAAAAATATCTCCTCAGTACCTTCTGCTAGTTACATTCACTTGAGTTAATTAGCTAATCTTTTAAAAAGGCATCTCTCTCTGTAAGACTGAACCTATTCTTGTCCAAACATCAACTTCTTATATCATATAATCTTATTTGTTTCTCAAGTAGGTGTCTCATAATTCTTGACTGAGGGAGTGGAAGTTGGCCCAGATAGAAAAGTAAGAAATTTTTGTTTCTGGTTTGGTGAATGTTCTATAGTAAAGAGCTTTGTCCAGCCTGAGGGCATTTGAGAGTGAATGCTGTGGGTGTGAAGTTAGAGGAGGTGAGAGGGGAAAGCAGGAGGAGGGCAGGAAGGAGAGATACTTAGGTATAGATTTCCTTCTTTGTCATTTCGATTGAGGCTGTAGAGGTGCCCACCAGAAATTTCTTAGCATGCTTTCCTTGTGCAAGGCAGCCATATGTTGTTAATGCTTGTTATGTGCTAAGCACTCTGAAATATTTCGTATTCCATGCCACAGACAAAGAAAGCCTGGATTTTTGTTGTTGTAGTTTACTTTTGTTGGATACTTTATTGAACACTTTTTTAGGTATTCACTAAACCCTTTTTGAGGCTTTCCTGTAAATCAGGAAATGAACCAGTGAAGGGCAGCAATGATGAGGGTCCTTGCCCTTCATTGTCTCTATGGGGAGACGAACATTTGTGCAAAAATTATCTAGAAATGTGCTAAGAGCTAATGCAAGAGAAGCAGAAGAGAGAAGCATAGCTCCTTTTTGGTGTGGGGTCAGGGAGATATCACCTCCAGGTACGTGGAATACAGGGTTTCCCTGGTGGCTCAGCAGTAAAGAATCTGCCTGCAATGCAGGAGCCACAGGGACTCAGGTTTGATTCCTGGGTCAGGAAGATCCCTTGGAGAAGGGCATGTCAACCTACTCCAGTGTTCTTGCCTGGAGAATCCCATGAATAGAGGAACCTGGCAGACTATAGCCCACAGGGTCACAAAGAGTCAGACACGACTGAAGCAACTTAGCACACACACATGCAGGGAGATCACAGAAGAGATGATATTTTAGCTGGCTCTTGGAAGTTGAATGGGGAGTTGTCAGAGGTAGGAGGGAGGGGAAATAATATTTGCAAGGGTGGAGACTTGAGAAAGAGAATCGTGAATTGCAAAAAGGTAAAAAATTCAGCAGGGCTGGCACAAAATGTGATCTGCGGAGAGAAGGAGGATGTGAGGCATAAAAAGGAAGTTAGGTCCAGGCTATGAGGGACCCAGTGAGCCCTATAAAGAAGGCTGGATTTCATTTTATAGGTGTAGGGAGCCAGCAGAGACCCTGAAACAGGGGACTCAAATAATTAGGTTTTAAGTTAGGCAGATAATTCTGGAAACATTGTGGAAGGTGGACAGTTCAAGGCTGTGATCTCTTGAGAGCAATCATAATTAATTAGAAATATTAAGCAAGCAAGTATTAAAAAGATTGATAAGAGCCAGTGTTGGTGAAGGTAACATCAGTCAGCCTTGGCATTTTAGCAATAGCTATCACATCTATCAGTCTCTACCAAAACTTAAAATGTGGGCAGGAATAAGGAACTTTTACTTTTTGTTTTATACATTTCTGTCCCAGCTGCATTTTTAACAACCATTCTAATAAAACAAAAAAATTTTTTTTAAAAAGTCAAATCCCACTGCACTAAAATAAAGCTACAGCACAAAACATTTTGAAACTCTATTTAATAATTCATCTTAAAAGAAATATTCATTACTAAAACATTTTAAAGTTGCTCTGGGGCTTGCTATAAACAAATTTGAACTAGGTTTTTGTCTATGTAGAAAAGAGAAATAAGTCACATTACCCAGAAATAATGAAAGCTGGTTTTGCATTATCAACAATTTCTTATTTTCCTCCAGGGATCTGACTAATCCAGATTATAGATAATTCAAAATAAATATTTGATATTTCGCTATGAAGTGTGTACTTATAACTGCTTTTGAATGTGAGTTTTAAAATTACCCCATAGATAACTGAGAACTGACTTCAAAAAATATATAAACTATATAGATTTTGTGACTGCAGCCATGAAATTAAAAGATGCTTACTCTTTGGAAGGAAAGTTATATCTAACCTAGATAGCATATTCAAAAGCAGAGACATTACTTTGCCAACAAAGGTTTGTCTAGTCAAGGCTATGGTCTTTCCTGTGGTCATGGATGGATGTGAGAGCTGGACTATGAAGAAGGCTGAGCGCCAAAGAATTGATGCTTTTGAACTGTGGTTTTGGAGAAGACTCTTGAGAGTCCCTTGGACTGCAAGGAGATCCAGCCAGTCCATTCTGAAGGAGATCAGCCCTGGGATTTCTTTGGAAGGAATGATGCTAAAGCTGAAACTCTAGTACTTTGGCCACCTCATGCGAAGAGTTGACTCATTGGAAAAGACTGTGATACTGGGAGGGATTGAGGGCAGGAGGAGAAGGGGATGACAGAGGATGAGATGGCTGGATGACATCACGGGCTCGATGGACGTGAGTCTGAGTGACCTCCGGGAGTTGGTGATGGACAGGGAGGCCTGGAGTGCTGCGATTCATGGGGTCGCAAAGAGTTGGACACGGCTGAATGACTGAACTGAACTGAATGGTCTCTCTTTTCTTGATCCTTCCCTGTAATTTTTTTTTTCAATTTCAAAAGTATCTGGGTGACAACTTCTAGCATATAGATCAAGAAGCTCACAATTGATATATTAATAGATCATCATTCTCAGTTTTTTAAAACAACAAATTAAGGATATATGCTCTTAACTAAAGACTTTAAGAAGCTGTTTTCAGCATGAATTTATTAAACAGCCAGTCACTAAGGAACTCAACTGAATTTGGTGATGCACTTCAAAAGAACCAAGATGGTACTACTCTACCTCCCCTTATGAGAAACAAGACAATTACACTACCTTTGTCTCCATTTAAGCATGTATGGAAAACACTGGTATGAGGATCACTAATAACTGAAGGAATTTGAACTTGCTAAGTAAAATGTTTTTGTAAGAGTTTTGGTTTTCTAGCAAGTTTTCATGTTATTACTACATTATTCAGAGAAGTAGCCAGTAGGCTGTCATTCTGTTAACATGATTCAGATCTATCCTTGATGCCTGATATATATCTTGCCTGAAACCACCCACTCTCTGAAATATAGAGCATCCATTTTAGGGAAGTTGTTCATGGTTACAGGTTAACAACAGACCGGCTGCCAAGCTCTACAAGTGGTGTACACACGTTAGGTCAATGGCACCCTTTCTTTTGTTTCTATTGAAAAAATTCCATCTGGAAAGCTCCTCCAGCTCTGATAAAACTGCATTGCCTCATGGCTGAAAAAAGATGAATAAGAGGATAGAGAATCGTAGGAACTTGGTTTTTGAAAAGTATAAAAACAGCCATCACTGAAACCAGGCAAGATGATGAAGTCCCTTGTGGACAGCCCATAAAACTTTGATGATTACTTCCACTCTGTCTGTGCTGGGTCAACACACAGGCCTAAAAACATCTATTATATGTATTCATCTCTTTGATTCAGTTGGAAGTGTATAGATTTGGATGATTTTCAAAGATGATCATCTATCAAATGTCCCACAAGTCTACTGATAGCAAACAAAGTATTAAATGCATCTTTTCGCTTTAACTACTGGACAGCCATTCTACTGTTTTTTCTTGTTGTGTGACTGAGAAATAAGAAAAGATTTTAGGGTTGTTAGAAAGGGGAAATCTCAAGTAGAAGTCCTCTACAAGGCACATGGCAGTTGGAGGATTAAGCTGAGTCTCCTGTCTCCCCTCCTTCTCCTTTACATCCTCTTCTTTTGCCTCCTTCTTGTCAAATAAGTGAGGCTCTTATACACTTTTATCTTGATAAAAGTTTAAATGACTTCTCCACTCCTCTATATGTGCTGTGTCTCTTCCTTTCTTTTGAATTTGCAATCTTTCCTGCTTGTGTAATTCAGAGATTACCGGATGTAATCAGTAGACATTGTAAAACATGAAAAAATATAGATTTCTTACTAAACTCATATTAGCATGAAAAGATAATGACAATTCTGTTTTTTTTTTTTTTTTTTTTAGTAAGGTCAGCTCTCATCACATGTGGAGGGTAAACCGAATGGGTGCATCTTCACTTCTATGGTGCAAAAAGTCTCAAGACAGCCCACTGAATTATGCCTAAGAAAAGTTTGGGCTATTTGCAGATGTCTCTAGAATGTTCCAGTCAAACTGTTGAAATGATCTTTACCTGAAAAAAAGGGGCTCCATACATGAGGATTAAGCAGATGGTCTTTTAAAGCAAAACAAAAACAAAAACTCCCCATTAGAAATAGATTTCAGAATTATATGTACTGTTTGATCTCAGTTCTTTTCTCAGAAATATAACCAAAAAGTATATAGTTAATTCCACCTCAGATTGAGTTTTTGAACAATTTTGTCTTCTTTATATCTTTCTGTACTTCCCCAATTTTTAACAATTGCATGTCTTATTTTTATAAACATGAACAAACAGCATCCCAAATTATTGTCCTCTAGACAAACCCTAATATGCCAAGAAACAAATATATGATATTCCATCTACCTCAAGCCTCTCCATTGTCTGCTACTGCTAAGTACTCTTGCCTGGAAAATCCCATGGATGGAGGAGCCTGGTGGGCTGCAGTCCATGGGGTCGCTAAGAGTCGGACATGACTGAGTGACTTCACTTTCACTTTCATGCATTGGAGAAGGAAATTTTGGCAACCCACTCCAGTGTTCTTGACTGGAGAATCCCAGGGATGGGGGAGCCTGCTGGGCTGCTGTCTATGGGGTTGCACAGAGTTGAACACGACTGAAGTGATTTAGCAGTAGCAGACAATGGAGAGGCTTGAGGTAGATGGAATATCATATATTTGTTTCTTGGCATATTAGGGTTCAAATATTTTGTTTTTTGGACAGTTTAACATGTCATATGGTATTGGCTGTAGACCTGGCCCTTTTGATCGGACCTGAACCTGAAATTAAGAATTAAAGGGAATTCACAACCCTTCTTTGGTGTGGAGGGGAAGAATTAATGGGAGGAAATCCCTCTTCAGCAGGAGCAGCAGTCTAGTGGCTGTTGTTTCAGCCTCCACAAATGCAAATGATGGTTTTCTTCTTATTATGTATTTATATTAATTTGTATAGAACATTATAAAACATGAAGTGGCAAAGAAAATGCCCTAGCCCTAAGTTATGCGTTTTGTTCTTGCAAAAGTTATGAAATGAATATAATAACACTTACTATTCTAGAAAAATACATGGAACAAAGGGAAGAGGGCACTAGTTCTAATGATAAAATAAGCTGTAACTGTTAAAATGTGGGTCCTTTGGCTAAAGGCAGGCCTAATTGCTGTCTTTGGTGGCTCAGACGGTAAAGAATCCACCTATACTGTAGGAGACCTGAGTTCAATCCCTGGGTTGGGAAGATCCCCCAGAGAAGGAAATAGCTACCCACTCCAGTATTCTTCCCTGGAGAATTCCATGGACAGAGGAGCCTGGTGGGCTATAGTTCATGGGGTTGCAAAGAGTCAGAAACGACTGAGCAACTAACACTTTCACTTCACCCCCAAGAATGGCAGCAGGGGGACCATGCACATGCTAGGAGCTCAACAAAGATGTATTAGATTAATAAGCACCCCATATGTGGTTTCCTCCTATCTGTCATTTTTGCAAGTTCAGTTCAGTTCAGTCGCTCAGTTGTGTCTGACTCTTTGCGACCCCATGGACTGCAGCATGCCAGGCTTCCTTGTCCTTTACCAACTCCCAGAGCTTGCTCAAACTCAGGTCCATCAAGTCTGTGATGCCATCCAACCATTTCATCCTCTGTCATCCCCTTCTCCTCCTGTTTTCATTCTTTCTCTGCGTCAGGGTCTTTTCCATTGAGTCAGTTCTTCCATTCAGATGTCCAAAGGATTGGAGCTTCAACTTCAGCATCAGTCCTTCCAATGAATATTCAAGACTGATTTCCTTTAGGATTGACTGGTTAGATCTCATTGCAGTCCAAGGGACTCTCAAGAGTCTTCTCCAACACCATAGTTCAAAAGCATCAATTCTTTCAAAAGCTCAGCTTTCTTTATGGTCCAACTCTCACAGCCATACATGACTACTGGAAGAAACATAGCCTTGACTAGACGGATGTTAGTCGGCAGAGTAATGTCTCTGCTTTTTAATATGCTATCTAGGTTGATCATAGCTTTTCTTCCAAGGAGCAAGCATCTCTTAATTTCATGGCTGCAGTCACTATCTGCAGTGATTTTGGAGCCCAAGAAAATAAAGTCTGTCACTGTTTTCATTGTTTCCCCATCTATTTGCCATGAAGTGATGGGACCAGATGCCATGATATTAGTTTTCTGAATGTTGAGTTTTAAGCCAACGTTTTCACTCTTGTCTTTCACTTTCATCAAGAGGCTCTTTAGTTCTTCTTTGCTTTCTGTCATAAGGGTGGTGTCATCTGGATATCTGGGGTTATTGATATTTCTCCCAGCAATCTTGATTCCAGCGTGTGCTTCATCCCATCCGGCATTTTGCATGATGTACTCTGCAAATAAGCTAAACAAACAGAGTGACAATATAGAGCCTTGACATACTGCTTTCCCTGTTTAGAACCAATCTGTTGTTCCATGTCTAGTTCTAACTGTTGTTTCTTGACCTGAATATAGATTTCTCTGGAGGCAGGTTAGGTGGTCTGGTATTCCCATCCCTTTAACAATTTTCCAGTTTGTTGTGATAGACAACTCAAGGGTTTTGGCATAGTCAATGAAGTTGAAGTAGATGTTTTTCTGGAATTTTCTTGCTTTTTCTATGATCCAGTGAATGTTGGCAATTTGATCTCTGGTTCCTCTACTTTTTCTAAATCCAGCTTGTACATCTGGAAGTTCTCTGTTCAAGTACTGTTGAAGCCTGGCTTGGAGAATTTTGAGTATTACTTTGCTAGCATGTGAGATGAATGCAGTTGTGCAGTATTTTGAACATTCTTTGGGATTGAGATGAAAACTGACCTTTTCCAGTCCTGTGGCCACTGCTGAGTTTTCCAAATTGGCTAGCATATTGAGTGCAGCACTTCCACAGCATCATCTCTTAGAATTTGAAATAGCTCGGCTGGAATTGCATCACCTTCACTAACTTTGTTTGTAGTGATGCTTCCTAAAGCCCAGTTAACTTCACAGTCCAGGATGTCTTGTTCTAGGTGAGTGATCACATCGTCGTGGTTATCTGGGTCATTAAGATCTTTTTTAATATAGATATTCTGTTATTCTTGTTACATCTTCTTAATATATTCTGCTTCTGTTAGGTCCATACTGTTTCTGTCCTTTATTGTGGCCATCTTTGCATGAAGTATTACCTTGATATCTCTAATTTTCTTGAAGAGATCTCTAGTCTTTTCCATTCTATTGTTTTCCTCTATTTCTTTGCACTGATCACTGAGGAAGGCTTTCTTATCCCTCCTGGCTATTCTTTGGAACTCTGCATTCAGATGGATATCTTTCCTTTTCTCTTTTTCCTTTAGCTTCTCTTCTTTTCTCACCTATTTGTAAGGCCTCCTCAGACAACCATTTTGTCTTTTTGCATTTCTTTTTCTTGGGGATGGTCTTGATCACTGCCTCATGTACAATATCATGAACCTCCATCCATAGCTCTTCAGGCACTCTGTCTGTCAGATCTAATCCCTTGAATCTGTTTGTCACTTCCACTGTATAATCATAAGGGATTCAATTTAGGTCATACCTGAATGTTCTAGTGGTTTTCCCTACTTTCTTCAATTTAAGCCTGAATTTGGCAATAAGGAGTTCATGATCTGAGCCACAGTCAGCTCCTGGTCTTGTTTTTGCTGACTGTATAGAGTTTATCCATCTTTGGCTGCAAAGAATATAATCAGTCTGATTTTGGTATTGATCATCTGATGATGTCCATGTGTAGAGTCTTCTCTTGTGTTGTTGGAAGAGGATGTTTGCTATGACCAGTGTGTTCTCTTGGGAAAACTCTGTTAGCCCTTGCCTTGCTTCATTTTGTACTCCAAGGCCAAATTTGCCTGTTACTCCAGGTTATTTTTGCAAAGGGAAGTGTAAATCTCTCTGCACAGTATCATATTTAGTGCCTGGTTTCCTTAATATTGTGAGGGTATAAGAATATGATGTTAAGAAAGCCTTTTTTTTGATGAGAGACCCAGTCAGATTCCTGATTCCACCACTTACTAGCTGTGTGCCTTGGGTTTAACTTCTCTGAGTCTTGGAACTCAAATTTCTATGGAAACTGCTTGGATTTGGTTTTGGCTTTACCCTTTACAAACTGTGTGACCTATCTACATCATCTCAGTTTTCCCATCTGTAATGTGAAGATAATCAAATGCTTATTTCATTTGTGTTGGGGATGAGTTGGGGGCATTGCATGAAAAGTGCTTAGCATGCTGCTTGGGTGGGCACATAGTAAGTACTTAATTAAAGTTGGCTATTACTTTTTTTGTTACCAATAGATATAAGATAGAAAGCTGTGTTTTGAGGGATGGCACATCTAAGGCAAATGTTGCTGCTGCTGCTGCTAAGTCACTTCAGTTGTGTCCGACTCTGTGCGACCCCATAGACGGCAGCCCACCAGGCTCCCCTGTCCCTGGGATTCTCCAGGCAAGAACACTGGAGTGGGTTGCCATTTCCTTCTTCAATGAATGTTATGGGCTTTTAAATAATATCCAGTGAGAACCAATGAATGGTTATTTCTACATTGTCATCTTAACATTTTCCCTAAGATGAAGCTTCAGATGCAATCCTTATCTGAATATCTAGCAGATTTCTTTGGGTATTTTAGGGGTAATTTCCATATGTGATGGTCGGCACTGATATTTCTGTGTATAAAGTTTTTTTCTCCCCTTGTTGTAATTGCTACATAAATTTAGCAGGAAGTTCAAAACTGATACTGCTTGAATTTTTTTCTTGTAAGTTTTTAAAAAACCTTTTCATTTTTTCCTTTATTTTCTGGCTTTTAGCTATACATGTATTTATAGTTTGTTATCACTTAATCCTCTTTTTTTGCTTGAGTTGAGAACTGTACATTATCTTGATTATAAGGAGAAGTGATTTTTACCTAATTCTGTATTTGCAATTTCGTATTCTTTTTTTAAAGAGGGTCCTCAAATAAAACAAGCTTCAAGCTTCACAAAACCTGATATAGTCTAATTATGTTACACTTGTTTTGCAGATGAAAGACTTGACACATTCAACTTAAAACTGCCTAAAGTGAATGTTATTATGGGAACATTATAAGACTAAAGATACTTTATTTTATTGTTCCACTTGTTCAGTCACTCAGTTGTGTCTGACTCTTTATAAGCCCACGGACTGCAGCACGTGAGGTTTCCCTGTCCTTTACCATCTCCTGAAGTTTGTTCAAACTCCTGTCTATTGAGTTGGTGATGCCATCCAACTGTCTCATCCGCTGTTGTCCCCCTCTCCTCCTGCCTTCAGTCTTTCCCAGCATCAGGGTCTTTTCTAATGAGTCAGTTCTTCGTATCAGGTAGCCAAAATATTGGACTTCAGCTTCAGCATCAGTCCTTCCGATGAATATTCAGGACTGATTTCCTTTAGGATTGACTGGTTTTATCTCCTTGCAGTCCAAGAGACTCTCAAGAGTCTTCTCCAACACCACAGTTCAAAAGCATCAAATCTTTATCTTCTTGTTCTACTTGAGGCCTGACTAAATTTTGCTTTCCTTCTTTAAGGAAAAACATCTGTTCTTTCAGTAAAAACATACAGATGTGTAGAATTCATTGAATGGTCAAAATAAGTCAGTATCTGGCTTCTTATGCATATACTAGAATTTCAAATGTATAGAATAGATAAGAGTACTAACTTCATTAAAATGACACCTCAAGCCTAGATTTTTTAAGGCTAAAGGAACTGACCAGGTGTCATTTTTGCAGATCCGTTTTGTTAATGCATTGTAAATTTCTGGGCTGAGAGAGGAAGGGAGAGTGCAGTGTAGTGGTCATGAGAATTCTGAAAGGAGAGGAATTGCCATGGTTTTGGAGTATAGGAAGAGGAAATGAGAAGGAAATAAGAAGGAAATAGGTAGGGGATCTACAGGAAGAGTGGCGATTCCAGAATTAGAAAATTGCTTACTAACTCAGTAAGTGATGAATAAGTTAACTTCTAACAGGCATGGGTTGCTGGGCTGTTTCACTGCCACTAACTACTTCTTCACAGAAGACTTCATCTCTAAATAAAATTTCCACAGGGGCAACAACAGCTAAGAATACCATAATAGGTTGAATATATTTAAAATTAGGTTAATTTACATGTGAAAAAAATTATATTGGCTTAAACGGTAGGAAAATTGTCTTCCTGTCACATAAGAGAATTCTAGAGGTAGGTAGTACAAGTATTGTATAGAGACTCCATAGTCCTCAGGTATCCAAACTTCATCCAGTTCTTCTTTCTTCTTAGGGTATGATTCTTCTCCTCATGGTCCAGTATTGCTGCTGCAGCTCCAGCCATCACATACTCCAGGCAAAGGGATAGAGGAAACACGAAATACAGCCTTTTCCTTAAAGGGAACTTACTGGAACTCCCACATGACACTTTTACTTTTATCCATTGGTTAGATTTTAGTCACACAGCCAAAAGAGATGAAGAAATATAGTCTTTTATCTGGGCAGCAATGTGATCAACTAGAAATGACGGTTTTGTTATTGAGAAAGAAGAATAAATAGTTATGTGGGCAAGTGATATCTCTGCCATGCTATAGTTCCCTTTAAATTAAACAATAGTATATGTTGCTATTTTCTCTACTAAGAGGAAAGCGTTTTATGGGATATGCATTTGTATTAATGTTCTTAGTGGTGAACTGGTATTGATCAGAAGCAAATTTAGAAAACGCCAGATTGTGCTTTTCCGGGTACTTCTGGTGCAGACTGATTCTTGGCAGAGAGAGATCTTGAGAGAAGAAAGGAATCATGCTTCTTTCTCAAATATTGTAGCAGTCATTAAATAAAACACTTCACTAGTCCTTAAGTCTCAAGGAAAATGAAGCTTAGAGTTGTAGACTTGTCTCAAAGCTGTATTGTTTGATGAATGTTAATGGGGATGTGTGTGTGTGTGTGTGTGTGATAATGTGTAGGTGTATCTAAGACTCAAAGCAGAGAGTGATGTTTGAGATGTAGAATATCTGCCACTGATGAATGTTGTGATCTTGGACAAATCATTAGGCTTCGGTTTTCCTTGTCTAGAAAATGAGAAAGTTGGACCAGATGTTTACATATACCTACTAACTCTAATCTTCCAGAACCTGGATCCTTGGAGGTCCCTTTAATCATTTGTCCATTCACCTATTCATCCACCTCTCTATGTATTCATTTTTTTAGCCATCTACCTATCATCTATTTTTGATAATGCCTGGTAGTGAACTAGAAGCTGAGGGTTCAAAAATAAATAAGTTCCCTGGTGGTCCAGTGACTAAGACTCTGTGCTCCCAGTACAGGAGACCTGGGTTTGAGGTCTAGTCAGGGAACTAGATTGCACAGGCTACAGTTTGCATGCTACAGCTAAAGATCCTACAAGTTGCAACAAAGATCTAAATGCCACAACCAAGGCCCAGTGCAGCCAAATAAATAACTAAATATTTTTAAAATATACAAACTAAAGATTATAAAAGATTATAAAAAATAAGTTAATGGCTTCATGCAGCTTAGTGTTCAGTCTAGGGCATAAGAATTATACCTATTTTGCCCGTTGTCAGATGGAAATGTAGTTGAAACTATTTTCAATTTCACCTGCCAATGTGCTGTATAGAGATGATTCTTAACTATCATGTTTGAAATATCTCTGTATATTTCCTGTACAAAACTTTAATTTGATCCCTGAGTCATCTCCCCAAACATAATTGCTATGGTGCAGACAAGGCACATTTTAATGTTAGATTAAACATGATAATGTTAACTGAGGGGAGGGGTGTGAAGGGATTATGGACTACATTAAGAATTGATAAAATTAATAGCTAACACCAAAGGAGCACATACTCTGTGTTAGGTGCTGTGCATGATGAGTTATGTATATTTCTCCTTTTATCTCAAGAAAGCCCTGTAGTAGAAATCCTGTTGTTTTCCTCTGATCCATGGGATAAGGCAACTGGCCTCAGAGGCAAGGTCCCAGGAACTTCGATTTTCATAGAAAAGTGCTCATGGGCATAAACACACATTTTTTTGTACACAGTTTCAAGGAGTTACAAGCCTCACCAACACCTTGATAATATGTTTAGGAATCCCTGAGCTAACTATGCTAATTAAGGAAACAACTGGTGTTGGGAAAACAACATATACGTTTTCAGCTCAAAGATTACCAGCATGTAGATACTTTCTGCATCTGCTTATGAGGTCAGTTCAGTTCAGCCGCTCAGTCGTGTCCGACTCTTCGCTACCCCATGGACTGCAGCATGCCAGGCCTCCCTGTCCATCAACTCCATTACTCAAACTCATGTCCATTGAGTCGGTGATGCCATCCAACCATCTCATCCTCTGTTGTCCCCTTCTCCCCCTGCCTTCAGTCTTTCCCAGCATCAGGGTCTTTTCCAATGAGTCACCTCTTCACAACAGGTGTCCAAAGAATTGGAGCTTCAGCTTCAGCATCAGTCCTTCCAATGAATATTCAGGACTCATCTCCTTTAGAATGTACTGGTTTGGTTCTCCTTGCAGTCCAACAGACCCTCAAGAGTCTTCTCCAACACCACAGTTCAAAAGCATCAGTTCTTTGGTGCTCAGCTTTCTTTATAGTCCAACTCTCACATCCATACATGACTACCGGAAAACCCATAGCTTTCACTAGATGGACCTTTGTCGGCAAAGTAATGTCTCTGCTTTTTAATATGATATCTAAGTTTGTCATAGCTTTTCTTCCAAGGAGCAAGCATCTTTTAATTTCATGGCTGCAGTCACCATCTGCAGTGATTTTGGAGCTCAGGAAAATAAAGTCTCTCACTGTTTCCATTGTTTCTTCATCTATTTGCCATGAAGTGATGGGACCAGATGCCATGATCTTAGTTGTGCTGAGGTCAAGTCCTTTGAAAACCATAAAAACTCAACCAATGTCATCAGCCAAGTCCAGTGATTCTCAGTATTGTCTAATGGTTCTCAAAGTGTCATCCTTCAACCAGTGACATCACTATCAGCGGGGATCCTGATGATAATGCAAACACTCAGGCCCTGCTCCAGACCCACTGAATCAGAACTTGTGCATTCACAAGCCGCACCCCGCTGCCCTCAGCTGATTCGTGTGATGCCCACCTGATATATCTGATGCATGTGATACTCTGAACAGCACTATCCAACAGAACTTTTTATGATCTTGGAAATTCAAGCAGTTGCCTGGTGCTGTCCTTGTTGCTATCTGACTCTGTTCTGGGCCAGGTCCCTTTTTGCCACTTCAATCCTGCCTAAATTTGTTCTTGGTTCCTTTCTGCTGCCTGTCACCAGTAGCCCTCTGACTTTTTTTTTTTTTTTTTAAATTGATAATTGCTTTACAGAATTTTGTTGTTTTCTGTCAAACATCAGCATGAATCCCTGCTGACTTCTTTATGTGTCACTGGCTCACCCATTTCTGTCCCTGACTTATGTTTCTGCTGATACATGTTATCCCAGTCCAGAAGTTTCTCACCCAGCAGCTTCAGGTTAGCTCCTTTGAAATAGGCTAGATATTTGACAAAATAAGTCTTTGTTTGTAAATGTTGCCCTGAATTCCTTTAAAATTCATTTACAGAGTGCTACTCCCTGTAGAGGTCACTTCTGTGAGCTGATTACTACATAAAATTATTTTCTTTTATTATTAGTTCAGAATTGGTCCTACATTAGCTTAGAGTGACCCTTCATATTTCCCGCACTATGCAGGGCAAGTCTTATCTCCCATTTCTTAGTGGTAGTAGATATCCTGTAATGCTACATTTCTGCCAACCAATGGTGATAATGGGGCCTGATTTAGTGTGTTTAAAGTCTAAGGCTCTTAAAGACATTTTTAATCCTCTTGTTCATTTAAGATAGATTAATTTCTTCTATTTTTCTACAGAACATGATCCTCTTTCTAATGTGTTCATTCAGGTTTTAATTTTGTAGGTGTAGAGATAGATCTTGCTTTAAGAAGATGTTATTTAAAAGCCTGAATTTGCCTTGCTTTAATCATTAAATAACTTTTCATAATTAAACTAAAAGAGGTTGTATTGATAAAATAATTTTAAAATTATGATTGAGTATTGACCTAAACCACAGTGAGTATGGAGAATGAATATAGCATTTATTTTTAGGGTGGTAGGTAATTGCTGATAAATTAATTTAAAAATATTAAAATTTGTGAATTTTAAAATTTAAAATATTAAAATTTGTGAATAACTTAGTGAGTAGTTAAATAAATAATAATTTTAAAAATAGAGCCTAATTCTCAAACTCAGTTTCCACACTCTTTTTCAGGAATCTGTCTTTTACAAACTGTGAGATATATCTGTAAATGCCATATACATAGTATATGATTCTGGCTTCAAACCAGACTGCCCATGTCAAAAGCAAGCAGCTGTGTTTGTAGGTCAGTTGTGGCACAAATGAAAGAAGTCCCTTGTTCTGTGTTAGTTGATTGATAAGCTGTATGGTTAATATTGACATTTTATTGGTGTTATGTAGTTTTGACTTTTAGCCAGAGATTTTGATTAATATAATGATTAATAAGGATGGTAATTATAAAGAATGGTAAGATACTTGCTCCTTGAAAGAAAAGCTATGACAAACTTAGTGTCTTAAAAAGCAGAGACATCACTTTGCTGACAAAAGTCTGTATAGTCAAAGCTATGATTTTTCCTGTAGTCATGTATGAATGTGAGAGTTGGACCATAAAGAAGGCTGAACACTGAAAAATTGATGCTTTCAAATTTTGGTGCTGGAGAAGACTCTTGAGAGTCCCTGGAGATCAAACCAGTCAGTCCTAAAGGAAATCAACCCTGATATTCATAGGAAGGACTGTCACTGAAGCTGAAGCTCTAATACTTTGGCCACATGATGTAAAGAGCTGACTCATTGGAAAAGACCCTGATGCTGGGAAAAATTGAGGGCAGGAGGAGAAGCGGGTGACAGAGGATAAGGTTGGTTGGATGGTTTGATGACATCATTGATTTAATGAACATGAGTTTGAGCAAACTCTGGGAGATAGTGAAGGACAGGGAAGCCTGGAACGCTGCAGTCCACGGGGTCACTAAGAGTCAGACATGACTGAATGACTGAACAACAATAAATAACCAGTTTGAAGCTTTAACACACATTTTATGGGTGGAAAAGAGAATCTATCTCCTTTTAAAGGTTTAATATGGAACAATAGGGAGCTTCCCAGGTGGCATTAGTGGTAAAGAACCATGCAGGAGACCCAGGTTCAATCCTTGGGTTGGGAAGAACCCCTGGAGGAGGGCAACCCACTGCAGTATTCTTGCCTAGAGAATCCCCATGGACAGAGGAGCCTGGTGAGCTCAATAGGGTTGCAAAGAGTCAAACATGACTGAAGTGACTTAGCATGCGCACACACAGCACAATAGATAAAGCGTTTTATTAAAATGTTTTAAATAAAATTTAAAAATAAAAATAAAATAAATAATTTTATTTTATTAAAATTAAATCAATAATTTAATTAATTATTAGTTATTATTTATTAAATAAAATTTTATATAAAGACAGTTTAACATATACTTAGTTAAAATTGATTTGCTTGTTTTTTCTCTTATTTAAATGGCATGCAGTATTTTGTCTACTCTGGTGAATCACTAGGACATAAAAGCATAGGTTTGTTTAGGATTGCTCCAGAGTATCATGTAGCTTTAGGATAATATAAACAAGCCAGTGATGACCTAACTAATAACAGTGGAGGGGATTTTTGTGGTGTGTCTGTCTTCACAGATTCCTAGTCTTAGCACAATCTGGTTTGTCCTCAGTTTCTTGAGAGCAGGGACAGGAAGGGGCTGCTGGTTAGTAAAATTATTAAGAGTGTAAACTGTGCCTATGTTTGAACCTGCCAGTTCTCTTCTGGAAGTATTCTTATTCTAAGGAAAGAATTGAACATGCTTAAATATTTAACTGCAAGTTTGTTGAATACCTCAGTTGACAACATCATCCAATTGGAAAGAACCTAAATGACCATCAGAAGGGGGATTTGATTAAGTAAATTAAACCAATATAAAAGTTGTTAAAAACACAAGTTATAGATGGAGGTTTCCAAAATTTTTTTTTTCTTAAGCAGGAAATCCCTTTATCAAGCATAAATTTGCAAAGGATTCCAAGCATATAAAAGAGAGAAAAGGGGAACTGCTCCTGTTGAACCAAGGTGGAGGGTCTGTTCCTCCCCCACATGTACCTCAGTACTACAGGGGCCTCACTCACCTGCACCACATTCTTATAAAAGCTCCCAGGGACACTGTTTGAGAGAACATTTTAGTTGAAAATGTGTTGGCCTGAAAAAATATTCATGGTCTGTTACATTGAAAAGCAAATTTAAAACAGTATAATTCTAATTTTATAAACAGCATGTGTATCTGAATTATTCCCATGTAGGCTGTAAACTGTGTTTTGTGCATGCATGTGTGTGTGTGTGTCTGTGTGTGTGTGTGGAAGGCAAAGAAAAATGTTTAGCAAGAAATATACCAGGTGTTTTTAAACTCTAGATCACAGGTATCTTAATTCCTTTTCTTTTTGCTTATCTGTAGCTTTAATTTTTATATAATGACTTTGTACCTTTTTTAAAGTTTATTTAGTTTTGGTTGTGCTGGGTCTTCATTGATTTGCTCAGGCTTTCTCTAGCTGTGCTGAGAGGGGGTTACTCTTCCTTGTGGTGCACTGGTTTCTCATTGCAGTGGCTTCTCTTATTGTGGAGCACAGGCTCTAGGCACATGGGCTTCAGTAGATGCAGCTTGAGGGCTCTAGAGCGCAGGTTCAGTGCCCTAAACTGGACTCTAAACAGCCCATGTGCTGCATGGGCTTTAGTTGCTCCAGAGCAGGTGGGATCTTCTGGTGAAAAAGTGAAAGTCTTAGTTGCTCAGTAGTGTCCAACTCTTTGCAACCCCATGGACTGTATCTCGCTCACCAGGCTCCTCTGTCCATGAAATTCTCCAGGCAAGAATACTGGTGTGTATGGCCACTCCCTTCTCCAAAGGATCTTCCCAGACCAGGGATCAAATCCATGTCCTCTGCATTGGCAAGTGGATTCCTATCCCCTGTACCACTAGGGAAGTCCCGTACTGTTGTTGTTGTTTTTTTTTTTTTAATAAGAAAATATTTTGGTTAAGTATACATTAAAATCTAGAAGTCACAGCTTTGGAATATATAGTATTTGACACTATGCAATTAACTTTTAACATTTCAAAAGAAGATTTGCATAAATTGCACTTGGTCTCTGTTCTAGTTATCTCCTGCTACATTATGCTGCTGCTGCTAAGTCGCTTCAGTCGTGTCCAACTCTGTGCGACCCCATAGACAGCAGCCCACCAGGCTCCCCTGTCCCTGGGATTCTCCAGGCAAGAACACTGGAGTGGGTTGCCATTTCCTTCTCCAATGCATGAAAGTGAAAAGTGAAAGTGAAGTCGCTCAGTCGTGTCCGACTCTTAGCGACCCCATGGACTGCAGCCTTCCAGGCTCCTCCGTCCATGGGACTTTCCAGGCAAGAGTAGTGGAGTGGGTTGCCACTGCTTTCTCCATTGTGAGTCACTCACAAAACTTAAGTTTTTTAAAACAACAGTAATTGATCATTGATCTCTCCCAGTTTCTGGGGGTCAGTGTTTGGGGAGGGCTTTTCTGGGTGGTTCTGGCTCAGGGTCTCTTGTCAGGTTGCAGTTGGATGATGGTTAGAGAAACTGGGATTGGTCAGGCATCACTCTCTGCATATTGATTCAGAGTCTCTTTTGTGTGGTCTCTCTGCAGGGGCTAGTTTGGGCTAGTTTGGACTCATAGCCTGATGGCCTCAGGGCACTTGGACACTTTGCCTTGTAGTTGAAGTTTTTAAGAGGAAGAGTATCAGTGAACAAAGCCTGTGCTTGGGTATCATCACCTAGAGTCATTTCTCCCATATTTTAGTAGTCACTGGTCACAAGTCCATCAATATTCAAGGGCAGGATCACAGAACAGGATACATAATTGTGGGGCTGAGTACAAAGTGAAAGTGTAGGGTCACTTGTTCAAAACATATTAAGAAATTCAAGTCAGCAAGAGTAGAGCATGAAACCAAATGTTCAGCCCTTCTAAGTGTGGGGTCTGGTGTGACTATGCAGGTTTCCCACCCTAAGAAGCCATCTCTGGGGAGGGAACATCAACTTCATCTGTTGGTGGGAGGAAGGTCAAGGCCATATTGTAGAAAAGCATGTGAGATGGGATTTAATGGTGAGACCACCTTTGCAAAATAAAATCTGCCACAGTGTCTATGACTCGCCTTCAATTAATGTGAGGTGGCTCACATTTTTACCACCCAGCACTGGAGTTAGCTGTTAATTATGGAGGAAGACAAACCTAGACAGTGTATTAAAAAGCAGAGACATCACTTTGCCAACAAAGATCCATCCAGTCAAAGCTATGGTTTTTCCAGTAGTCATGTATGGATGTGAGAGTTGGACCATAAAGGAGACTGAGCACTGAAGAACAGATACTTTTCAAAATCTGGTGCTGAAGAAGACTCTTGAGAGTCCCTTGGACTGTAAGGAGAATGAACAGTCCATCCTAAAGGAAATTAGTCCTGAATATTCTTTGAAAGGACTGATGCTGAAGCTGAAGCTCCAGTACTTTGGCCACCTGATGGGAAGAACTGATTCATTGGAAAAGACCCTGATGCAGGGAAAGATTGAGGGCAGGAGGAGAAGGGGTGATAGAGGATGAGATGGTTGGATGGCATCAGCAACTCAATAGACAAGTCTGAGCAAGCTCTGGGAGATGGTGAAGGTCAGGGAAGCCTCACGTGCTGTAGTCCATGGGGTCACAAAGGGTCAGACACTACTGAGTGATTGAACAACAACAATGGAGGAGGAACTGCTGGTCTTCTCCAGCAGCTGGCCTGCATCAGCAACAACAGGGATGGATTTTAAAACTCTTTCTGAAGAGATACTGGTTGCCTCTAAATAGTGTGCAGCAAAAGTACCTGTTTTATATTTGTTATGGACTGAATTGTTTCCCCACCAAAATGTACAAATGGAAGCGCTCGCCCTCAATATGACTGTGTTTGGTGACAGAGCCTTTAAGGAGGTAATTAAGGTTAGTTGAAGTTGTTAGAGTGGGCTGCTCTTCTTGTAAGAAGAGGAAGAGATAGCAGGAGTGCTCCTGATACAGAGGAGAGGACCATGCCCTCATTGTCCACGCGAGGACAGTGAGGAAGCAGCCATCAGCAAGCCACGGGGAGAGGCTTCCGGAGAAATCAAATCTGTTTAAATACTTTGATCCTGGACTTCCAGCCTCCAGAACTGTGAGAAAACAAATTTTTGATGTTAAGCCAGTTTGTGGTATTTTGTTATAGTAGCCCTAGTAGACTGATATAACATCTAGGACTTATACCTATACTTGTTCTTTTCAGAATTTTCTTTATTAGTCGTCCTTAATCCATTGGATATCCTAGATTCTCTGTCCGCTTCCCAAGAAAGCCAGATCTAATAGAAAATGCCATGTTTTAATTAATCTGCCTTTTTTTGGGGGGAGGAGGGGCCACACTGAGCGGCTTGGAGGATCCTAATTCCCGAATCGGGGATTGAACTCAGGCCTTTGGCAGTAAAAGCATGGAGTCCTAACCATTGGATTGCCAGGGAATTCCCTAATGTCCTTTCCTTAATAATATTCTGATGAATAAATGCTTTAGTTTTCCCAGAGTATTGCTTGTGTCCAGTTAAGGCTCACATCTATGGTAATATTGTAGTTAATTCATGGATTTGTATATAAAATAATATTTTTTTCAATGATTCAGGTCAAGTATATGCAGACATGGCCATGAACAAAGACCATCTCACTTTTGCGATGTATGCCACTCCTCCTCTCAAAAGCGGCATCTGTTTCATCTCCCCTTGAACCTGAGCTAGCCTTGTGGTTTGCTTTGGCCAATAGAATGCAGCAGAAATGACGCTGGTGATTTCCAAACCCAAGCCTTTAAAGATGTTGCAGCTTACACGCTAGTCTGCAGGCATGTAACAAAATCTGCCTACTCTGCTGGAGGGCACTCTTGAAGGGGAAAAGACTCAGGTGGGGAGTGTAGGCATGAGGAAGTTGACTACTTGAAGGAGTTCTAGAGGAGGGAAAGGAAAGAGTTAGGGAACAGGAAGGTATCAAAGACAAGCTGCACCTGCTAGGCCTCGTTGTGTGGCTGAGAAAGACCCAGGAATTGAAGTATAAGGGTTTTACAATGGTGGTTTTAATCGGCTTTGGAGGCTTATTGATCTGCTTTGGGTTTGACACTTAGCAAGATTGGAACTTTCAGTGTTGCTTGGAGTAGAGACAGACAGGATAACACCCACAGTTCTCTCAGATAGCTGCTGGCGCTTAGATCTGTGGTACAAGACACTCCCTGGGCACTGGCCCCGGAAAATGGGCTCCTGAACACATACTACCTTGCCAAAGCTCTATAGCAGTAGCAACCCACCCCACTCCCCCCACCCACTGCCACATGCATATGCTGAGGTCACAACTCCTAGTTCCTCAGAATGTGATCTTAACTGGAAATAGGGTCAGGGTCAAAAGAGATGATAATTGGTTAAAGTGAAGTCATAACGGTGGAGGGTGGGTCCCTAATCCAGTATGATTGGTGTCCTTATAAAGGGGAAATTTGGACTACAGAAACAGGAATAACATTGTGTAAGATGAAGACAGATCAGAGCCATGCAGAGGCCAAGGAATGCCAAAGATTTCCAGCAAACCACCAGAAGCTATGAGACAGACATGAAACAAAGCATCCTCTATAGCTCTCAGAGGAACCAACATGGTTGGCCATCCTGATTTTGGACGTCTAGTCTACAGAACTCTGAGACAGTAAATTTCTGTTGTTGAAGTCACACAATCTGTGGCACTTTGTTATAGCAGATCTAGCAAGCTAATAGTTATGCCAATAAACTTTACCACCAACCCCCTTTCCTCTCATCTTTGCAGTTCTGAGTGGATGAACACGGGATAAACTTGTGCCCATGAAGAGGGAGCTGTCAGATAGCCTCACATCTTAATCCAGTTAAAATTAAAATTCTCATTTCCTCAAAAAGTTCTATTAAAGGTGATTTATTATATATTTCAGGCACAAAGGAAAGGAGGTAACTTTGATGGGACCTCTGAAGTTATGCTAAGTAGGCTGCTTCATCTACTTTTTTTGAGAATATGTCTTTGGTATTTCCAGAGTTTACAGAGAGCTAACATTTAGTTGTTTTTTTCAAGAAACCTGATTTAACCTAACTGTATTAGGATTGGCACTTGATTATTACGATATAATAATTTGCATGATTTTTAGTGCCATAATTGTTGAAAGCTGATATTAAAATGTTAAAAGTGGCATATCTTATTCAGAGATGTTTAGCACCTTATAATAACAATAATATTGGGTGCATTATGCAGTAATAATGGCAATTACACTTGCAAAATGTTGTGGTAATAGAACATTCTAAAAGGCAAGAAATAGAAAAAGCACCCTGGAAGAGAAGACCATGTTTTATTCATGGCTTTTTGGCTATCTGCGCTCTGAGGCTGGAAAATAGGAAAGAGCTGTGGCCTCCTCGGTGCTGTGTTCCCCCTGGGCTGCATGGCTGAGATCAACCTATATCATTCTGATTCAAGTGGAGAATTCTGTCACTGGATTCAGAAGGGGGCAGGGGAGTGTGGTCACATTTGAAATACTTTTTGTAAATGAAAATTGAATTTCTAAAGAAAGCATACATTTGCTATGACTTAACCTAATTATTTTTTCCCAGTTGCTTATAACTTTTGATTAATAGTTTATTTTAAAAATATGTTTGGAAAGAATATGTTAGGTATGTTGGTGGCTTATTTAAAAAATATGTTTGGAAAGAATATGTTAGGCATATTCCCCTATAATTCACCAGTATAGTTTTTAGGTCAATTTTAGGCTGATTAACTTTAAATCCCATGGATGGAGGAGCCTGGTAGGCTGCAGTCCATGGGGTCGCTAAGAGTCGGATACGACTCAGTGACTTCACTTTCACTTCTCACTTTCATGCATTGTAGAAGGAAATGGCAACCCAGACCAGTGTTCTTCCCTGGAGAATCCCAGGGACGGGGGAGCCTGGTGGGCTACCGTCTATGGGGTCACACAGAGTCGGACACAACTGAAGCGACTTAGCAGCAGCAGCATCCCCTTTAATACTTTAATTTATAGATCACATTCAATATATTCAAACTCAGAGAAAGTCATGGTGAAAAATGAATCTATAAAGAAACCTAAGAAATTCTTCACTGTGTGAATTGACACAACAAATATTGGCTTTGAGTTTTGGATATTTTCTGTATAAATTAGAAAATTTTGTGAAGTTTTGATTTAATATTTCTTTCAGCAGCTTAATTATCCTAATACAGGAATATCCTGCTTAAAACTTCAAAGATTAAACAAAGCCAAGGATGCACCAGGGCAGCAGAAATGACAAAAGAATGAATTAGCTCTGTTGTATCCAAGTCATGAGAATTACTCCAGCCTTGTGTATGTTCACATGGAACCTGCTTTTGGTCAGTTCCTTTTAGAAAAGAAGATTGTTTTTGTTTTTATAAAACTTTTTCTCTTTGATTTTAGAACCATTGAATTTTTTTTAAAAAAAGCTGGTTTATGGTACCCCACTCCAGTACTTTTGCCTGGAAAATCCCATGGACAGAGGAGCCTGGTAGGCTGCAGTCCATGGGGTCACTAGAGTCAGACACGACTGAGTGACTTCACTTTCACTTTTCACTTTTGTGCATTGGAAAAGGAAATGGCAACCCACTCCAGTGTTCTTGCCTGGAGAATCCCAGGGACGGGGGAGCCTGGCGGGCTGCCGTCTATGGGGTCACACAGAGTCAGACACGACTGAAGCGACTTAGCAGCAGCAGCAGCAGCCTTTTCCAAGGCCTCTTGATTGTCTTGGAGTTGTTACCATCACTGTTTCCCTGGTGGAATAGGAGGTACTGTTCAAGGCAAGAGAATGAAAGCCTTTCCTGATGGGTCTCAGGATGCTGGGCAAAGATCATTTTCTTAGAGCAATTGTATCTAAACTCCATGTTAACTTCTCCAGTCAACTCTGAAATCACATAAAGAATTGTACCACTCGCAGCCTCATGTCTCAGCTGCAAATGAGAAACTTGTCAAATAGACATGCACTGAGAGAAAGGAGAGGGAGGGGCAGGATTGGCCTTGGTTCTTGTCTATCCTGAAAAGTCACTTTCATGGGCAGGACTTTTGTAACTTCAGTTGGCAGCTTCCTGAAGAGCTATTTAGGGTTTTGTTGTCATCTCTTGGAACTATGAGCTTTGTTCTATTGCAGTGATTCCCTCCATCTTAATTATTCCAGTTTGTGTCTGAATGTGCCAGCCTTCTTCTGTGTGGTCAAATTATCCCCTTTACTCCCCCTTCCCCCATTTCTTAGCAGCAGAAAAGTCCTTTTTACCAAATCCTTGCCTACCTAGAGGGCTGTTTTGCTGAGATAATGTATGTGGGAAAGTGATTCTTTAAGCTGGAAAGTGCTCTGCTTTCCAATGTAAAATGGTGATGCTGATAACAATACTTGGACTCAGTGACCCTTACTCCCTCTCCAATAGCACCTTATTTTCCAAACCAAAAGCCTTTTAGGAACTCTGATTTACCATTTTTCCTTTTGTGGTTTATGGGAATTCAATATCATGTCATGATTAAGAACATGGACCATGTAAACAGACTCAATTCATGTTTCACCACTTTCTCTCCAACTGTGTGACCAAGGATGGGTTACTCTGTGAGTCTGATTTCCTCAACTTTAAATAGGGGTACACTCTTGCCGAATTGTTGAGAGGAGTAAATGAATATTGCAAGGTGAAGCACTTAGCATAGGGCCAGGATATAGAAGCATTTGGTAAGTAATTAGCTTTCATTGCTTTCTGGAGGTGTCTGGTATTCTGTTATTCTAATGCATTTTGTGCAAAGCCAGCAGAAAGGAGATCCTTCTCATAACTTAATGGCAAACTCTCTCCCATTCTACTTTTAATCCTGTATTCCATCTCACCTGGAATGTGAACTTGTGTTCATTAAATGAACAGGGAATGGTTTTATTAATTTTTTTCTTAGAATGCTATACTGACATATACTTTTTTAAAAAGTCACAGAATACTGTTAATACTTTTTATTTTTTTCCAAGTCGAGTATTCAGAGAGCTGAGAACTCTTCCCCTAGCTTTCAATCCTGATGAAATTGGTGGGGGAACACGGGTTGTCAAGGTTTTTGAGGTGGTTTCTATAGGCAGTGGCCCTCTGCCAGTCCTTCTCTTCAGGCCATCATTCTGCCAGGACTGAGATCCCCTAAGCAGCATATTGGTTGCTGGGGAGAAACTGTGGACACGGAGATATACATGCTCCAGCATTTCCTTCTTGGACATACATGCCCACTGGGCAGAGAGTAAGAGGGTCCATCATGATTTCTGGCTGGTATTTCATTATTTGTGTATGGAGTGAGGTTAGAAAATCATGTCATAAGTGGCCATTTGAAAAAGACTTCTAACTCTAAAATTTGAAAATTTCTGCTCTTTTGGGAAGCAGCTATATAGTGATGCTCCTGATAGCAATGGTATTTTTAACAATGTTTACTGACTCTGCTAATCTCATTTCATCATTTTGTTACAGATTGATGTTCTCAAAGCAGATCTGGAAAGTGCAGAATGGAAAGTTTTGGAAAATCTTATTCTGGAAGATGTCCTCGAACAAATTGGACAGCTCATCTTTGAGATCCATCTCCACTGGCCCGGGTTTGAGGTCAGTGGCAGTGACAGCAGTGTTGTGCGGTTCTGGTACAGCCTCCTCAAAGAGTTAGAACTACAGGATTTCAGGCTTTTTCACAGTTACAAAGATTTATCTAAACCTCAGCTTTTCCTGAAAAAAGATATTTTCAATGCGAGTAGCTGTTATACTCTGGGTTGGGTGAATACAAGATGGAAATAGGACACAGAATCTCATCAAGAACTCAAGGAAGTATTTGCATCAGGGAACATGTCTATGATTCTAGTTATTGGTTTACTTGTCTCGTCTCCCACTAGCCTGTGACTTGCTTGAGGCAGAGGTTGTGTTATGACCTTCGTAGTACATGTAGCTTGGCACGTGGTAGCGAAACAGTTAATACATGTTGAGGGGACAGACATAGGAGTCAACCTCCATCTGCCCAAACCCAGGCTCTTTGCCCATTTGCCTCCAACAGAGTGGAAATGCTTGTCTTTCCTCACCTCAACTTGGAAGATAATCCCCCATTTATCTCAGTTTTCCCTAAAATTAATTATGTATCTATAAACCATGAGTTCACCACCATGAAAAAGAAATTATATAACATTTCTATTTTTACTGGGTTGATGAGATCCTTAAATATGTAGCCTGCTGTTTAAAAATAAGGCCTTTCATTTGCTATTCACTCACCTCTTTCAAGGATTTTCTTGTTCACTGTGTCAATAACATTCTTTACAGCCTTGTAGATTTCAGTCATTCCTCCTCAACCTTTGCTGAGGCCATGCTGTGACTTTATAAGAACCACTGATTCTGGTTTCTATGAATGCAGACACACCAAATTCTGTAACTAAGAAAGACTAAACTATCCTGTTCTTCAACTCAGGATTCTTTTTATGTTCAGACTAAATCCCCTCTGTTCCCATGAAACTAAATACAACACAGAATTTGAGTGTCTTCAGACCTGATTTCTCAACTACAGACTTGCCTATGGTGTCATTTCTTTATTATTATTATTTTTTTAAGGTGTCATTTCTTTAAAAAATACATTATCTCCAAGATTAAATGAGATTTTCCTTTCTGCCAGTTGGCATTCATTGTATGCCTGTGGCCTGAGGGCCAGATTCTCTCTTTTTCCTGGGACAGATACAGTGTGGTAATACCAAACACACTTTATATATTTTATATATTTTAAAAAATTAAGCAGAGAATGAATATTCTCAATAGTTTGAATGATCTCCATCTTTTCTGTCTATAAGAATTAGACATTTACTTCTATAAATGATTTTCAAAAATCCTATTTCAAATAAATTAATTAAATAGTATAAAAATAAATCAAATTATTACCTTTGATATATTAAATACATCTTCTGGCATTTTCTATATCCCAAGAGAACAGTAATACATACACTGTTTAAGAAATTTGGGGAGAGCATAGAGTACTGATTACTACTAGACCTTAATTCCTTATCCCCATGGTTTTACCTCCTTCTACTCTAAACATTCCCTGGGTTGGCTTTTTTGCTTTTTGCAGTGGTTTGAAAATATCATTCCTCAGGTGAGAAGCCAAATATAATAGAGTTATATCATCTTACTAACTTGACTTCAAAAGGGAATAAGACTTTCTGAATTAATAGTGATGATTTTTTAAAAATATAAATGAGGTTTTTTAAATTAAAACTTACAGGACACTAATAAAAGTCATTGATGTGAGAGGTCCAGCTTGAATAAGTTAGCAGTTTAGTTGCTTTCAATGTCCCTAGGTATTTCAAAAGTACAAAAAGTCCATAAAACTCTAAAGTGGTTTATCTTGTTAGTTTGCATGGTATAGCCTCCAAAACAAAGTTAACTTTAGTCCTAATCCTGTTTGGATTATAGATTACCTTTCATTTTTAATAAAAATTTTATATATTAAACACAGTAGATCTTTTTTATTTAAACTGTTTAACCCTTCTTATACACCAAGGTATGAGGTATACTGCTTCCCTGGTGGCTCAGCTGGTAAAGAAATCCGCCTGCAATGCAGGAGATCCAGATTTGATCCCTGGCTCGGGAAGATTGCCTGGAGAAGGGAATGGCTACCCACTCCAGTATTCTTGCCTGGAGAATTCTATAGACAGAGGAGCCTGGCAGACTATGGTCCATGGGGTCATGAAGAGTCAGGCCTGACTGAAGCAACTAGGCACATGAAGTATACTAACGGTCTAGTATGATTAGGTTTTAGATGTATTCATACTCATTCCAACGTTCCTAATTCATGGTCTTGAAGAGTAAGAACCTTACTGAAAGCTCCCTTTGTACAGCTTAAGTTACCACTTATTCCAGATTGGTGGTACAGAACATCGATTTCATCACATCTATCTATCTACATATGTGTCTGAAGCAAGAATGGATGTACTGTTGAGAAAAAAATAAAGACAAACTCAAAATAAATCACAAACACACTCACCCACACCCACCTACTTAGGCAGCCTGTTCAATAGTTATTTGTACTTATTTTATGCTTTTTTCTAAGACTGTCCTTCATTCCCTTCATAGATAGTTTGAAATTTGTGATGAATATTCTGACTGTTGCTATGGTTTCCCTGCTTCTAGAATTATTATGCTTATTGTGTGGGCCAGGGTTTTTTAACCTGAGTGTTATTTCCATTTGGGTTGGATAATTCTTTGTTGGGTGAGGGAAGGAGAGCCATTCTGTGCATTGTAGAATGTTGGGCAGCATCCCTGGCCCTCACCCTGGAGGCCAGGGCAACCACAAAAACAAACAAGCAGAGTCAAGAGCTGCTATTTTCTGAGAGCTTACTATGTGCCTAATACTGTGCATAGATTATTCCTAATTCTCCAAACAACACTATAAGGAAGTGCAGTCTTTCCAATTACACAGGTAAGGAAACTCTGAGAGGTTAAGTAGCTTATTTAGATTATTCTAATGGTGGAGCAGTTCACATCTCAGCCTGTCAGATCCCAAAGCCCATGCAGATCCCTCCACAGGGCTGCTTCAATAGCATTTGACAAATGCAAGGACACACTTTTGCCTCCTGGTTAGTAAATGGGAAGAAAAGTCTACTAATATACCAGGACCAGACCTGCAGATCTGTTAGAGTGGGGATCATTTTTGTAGCAGGCAGGTTTAAACAATCTATTCAATTAAAATATGTCCACCAAATGGAAGCTTACTGAAAAATATGGGGTCCCAAAAGCTTCTCTGACAATATATTCAGGTTGCCAAAAAGATCTTGCAAGGCTTGGAAGTGACTCTTGGCCCTGGCTGGTCCCACATGGCTCCTGGATTTCAAGAAGGGCCCAGTCACTTGGAAGTATAGCTTGCATTTCCTTTGTTTCAAATTTGCCTTTGACTTTCAGATATATGAACTCAGATGTGAATATCTGTGACACACATCTCTTAATTAACTCCTACCAGAGTTAATAAATGAATCTGAAAATATAAATTTAATAATGCTCTTATCAAATGATTCTGTTTTAGATGAAAGACATATGAGGATGTAAGAGAGTCAGAGGTCAACCTTTAGGCATGAAGTCTATGTCACAATCTGAGATTAAACTCAAAGAAAAACAATTTTCTTGTTCTCCTTTTTCTTAGAATGATTGTATTTTATGTAGTTATAATAGGTTATCAATAAATATTTGTAACTATTTGACATGTTCAAATAAAGGAGCCAGGAAGACGTAAACAAACTTCTGTTAGATTAAAGGTCCACTAGTCTTTGCATCAGGCTAGAACAAAAACAAATTTATGAATCTACAGTGTTTAGTTCAAATCAGTTATTCATGTAAGCATTTCTGCTTTGGCTATAAGATTTTATTTATTTTATAGTAAATACCATGCAAGATTTGTGTTTCCTAAATACTACATGTTTGGATTTTGTAAAGCTTGAATTAATACCAGGGAACCAGCCTCATCATCATATTTCTCCAGATGAAAAATGAAGGCCTCATTGAAACAGTTAATTCTATTGCTACTTGACCATACAATGGTACCTATAAGTTCAATTATGTAATATAATTCTCTTCTTTTAGTGATAAGTTTGTGTTTGCCTTTAAGGAATAACATAATTCTTTTTTGTACTAGCCAATAACTGGTTCTTTGTGAATTCAGTACATTTAATTATATGCTAAAATATGTTCCTGTTTCTCACATTTAAAAAGGTATTTGAACTTACCACATGAAATTGTAATCCAAAGATTCGATATATTCTTAACCTGCCTAAATTTAGAAATTATAGAAACTATTTTATTGTATTTCTATCCTTAAGTAAATCAAGCAAGCTAAATATTGTCACACTTTATGTTAAGCACAATACAGGGAAATATGAGTTCTCAACAAATACCTAATGCTGTGTTAAACTAGCAGCTTCATATTCTCATAAAATATTTTAAGTTTTTCTTAGTGATAGGTTTTGTGAAATAAGATAGTCTGAAATAGTATGGGATTTTTTTTCCTGCTAAGTTTAAATTCTAATCTATTTTAATAGAGAAGCTTAGTATGTATATGCTGCTGCTGCTAAGTCGCTTCAGTCGTGTCCGACTCTGTGCGACCCCATAGACGGCAGCCCACCAGGCTCCTCCGTCCCTGGGATTCTCCAGGCAAGAACACTGGAGTGGGTTGCCATTTCGTTCTCGACAGATAAGCAATTAATATGTATTAAGGAGCTAGGTTGGTCAAAGACTGTGGTCCTGAGTCCCCCAGTGGTTCTCTTCCACTGCAGCTCCTCCCACAAGACCCTTAGACTGCCCCAAGATCAAGCAATTAATGCACAGCACAATAGTCAGTCTCCAGGACCTTTCCCCCTCCCTGTATTTAGCTTCTATTCTGCTTTATGTCGTACATTTCTGGTCATTAGATATTCTGACATCACCCCTGCTGCTGCTGCTGCTGCTAAGTCGTGTCCGACTCTGTGCGACCCCATTGACGGCAGCCCACCAGGCTTCCCTGTCCCTGGGATTCTCCAGGCAAGAACACTGGAGTGGGTTGCCATTTCCTTCTCCAATGCATGAAAGTGAAAAGAAGTGAAGTTGCTCAGTCATGTCTGACTCTTCGCGACTCCACGGACTGCATGCAGCCTACTGGGCTCCTCCGTCCATGGGATTTTCCAGGCAAGAGTACTGGAGTAGGGTGCCATTGCCTTCTCCTAGGTAGGTATATATCATATAATATCCGAAAGTCTAAGTGAGTTCTATAACATTAGTGAGAAACCACAATTTTGTATCATAAAAATAAGCTATCTGTACAAGAAAATATTATTTTTCAAGGATTGATGGCAAATCAAACATTGTTTCCTCAGGGACCCCCCCTTATTGAAGGCCCCCAGTTATGTTTCCCTACAATGTCTTCTGGGCTTCCCTGGTGGCTTAGCAGTTAAGAAGCCGCCTACAGCCTGCAATGCAGGAGATGTGGGTTCAAACCCTGGGTCAGGAAGATCTGGAGAAGGAAATGGCAATGCACGCCAGTGTTCTTGCCTGGGAAATCCCATGGACAGAGGAGCTTGGCGGGCTACAATCCACTGGGTCTCAAGAGCTGGACACGACTGAGTGACTAAACCACTACCATCACCACCGTGTCATCTGTACTCCCCAGTTTCACACTCCATTTACTTTCATGGGTCTGCATATGTGATGACTTTCCCTCCATGAGGGTAGGAGTTATGTCTCTATTCCCAGGGCCTACCATGGGATCTGCTAGGTCAAATGTGCTCCATAAATATTATTGAATATGAGTATAAAGAAAGCTATTTCACATAGGATTTTTCCAGTGAAATTATTTCATCATTATCTGTCGTTGAATTTTTTTCTGATATTAAAAATATCTTTGGAATTTAGATGACTCAATCTCTCTCATTTTGGTTAATTTAAGGCACAAGTCCTTTTCTTGACATGGTTGTTTATTACACTACTTGCAGTAGTCCTCATTCCTGATTAAAGATGCTAACCTGAAGATCTTTCTTGACCTTGGGGACTTGAGAGCTATGTAATAATTGAATCAAATAAATATGATAATAATTAAAGGCTCAAGTATTGTTAGAAGTTATCCTAGGATACTAAACCACAGTCTTCATTTCTCATTCCTCATTGTCTTTTTTTTTTTTGTCTTTAAATAGAGAACAACTTTTTAGAGTGTGTTAGATCACAACTCATAGTACCATGGAGAATATTTTTCAGTTTATGAGAGAGAGAAAGTATGATGATGTAAGGCTACTTCTGTCAAGGGCAGGGGCTGGCATTCCTATAAAAGTGATTAAAACCACAGTGGTTTTTTAGGACAAAAAATATTAAGATAGTTTTTCAAAGAGTAAAAAGGAGAGAGAGCATATTATGTTCTCCGGGCTATTTGACTGAAGTCAGAAGAGTCCTTCCCAGCACAGTTACCATTTGGTCTAACTCTAGTGGAACAGGCTATTAGAATGCCTTTTAGTTACAGGTTCTGTTTTACCAAAGGATGAAATAAACACAGTCTATTAACTACCTCAGAGAAAGCAAGCTGGAAGCCACAAAAATCACGACACAAATATGACAATTTTAAAATACACAATTAAGTGGAAGTATGTAGGAGACAGGATAGCGGGATGAAGGGAGAAAGATTCTGACGCTGCTGCTAACTGGCTGTGTGATACCAAGCAATTCATCACCCTTATTGGCCTATCTTCTTATCTTAGGTTGGAATATTTGATTTCTAAGGTTTCTTCTAGTTTAAGAATCTCATTATTCTAAGATTTTTGTGATTAGAGAAGGCTTAGACGGTAGTTAGGTAATTTCTTGATTTGTGTGCTATAAAAGGGAATTCTGTCTTAGGATAAATTCAAGAGAAACCAAATGATATGTTTATTTACAAGAAAAGGCCTAGATTAAAGATGAATCCATTATGATGGCTCTCCAGTCAACAAGTGAAGTACCCTTAGGTAAAGTACCTTTTTAGGCAACACACTTAAGCTCCCAAGATTCTAAAAACCAGAATGTTTCAGACTGCAATTGTTTATACTTCTGTTTTTAGAATGTTCTAACAAAAAAGTGGCAATATTCAAAGATACTAGATTAAGGATGTTATTTTCATGGTGATCTTTCTGTATGTATATGTGTGAATATATATGTATGCATGTGTATACACACATGCACACACACACACGTTTCTGTATATATATGAATGCCCCAGAAAGAAAAACCTTCAGACAGAAAAGGTTCAGAAGGACCCTAGAACCTGAGAGGTAGCAGGAACCTACACTGCAGTGGTCTTAAGAGTTCAGTATACTAGTAAGGGGCCAGGGACCTAGAGCATTAGATAAGGCCTGTTGTTTGGTGGGACAGGACTGGGGCTGAAAACCTGTAGCAGTGGGACCTTTGGAGGGTGACAATCTCAATGGAAGAGGGTTCTAATAAAGGACCTCTATCCCCCTTCTTCCAAGCACAAGGAAGTGTACCCTTCCTGTAGCTCTGTAGAAAATCAAAGTTTGTTCTAAGAATTTGAAACCTTCAGTCTAAGAAATTGAATTTATAATCACATGGTCTGGAAATCCATAAGCTGAAAAATTTAGATAAAAAACTGGTTCTAAGGGGTGCTGCCTCAGAGCAATCTTTTGCTAGGTCATTCATTTACCCAATGATCAAGTAAATATTTGATAACATGAATTTTGGGCCTAGTGCTATGATGGAATCTTCTTTCCATTGGCTCCTCTCTTCTTCTTAGGTCCCTTCAGTATTTGCCTTGTTTATACTGTATTTCATCAGTAATTTTATGATCCATTAAGAATACTGCCAATTAAATTATGACACATCATTGATTTTAAGATATAGCACTATTTCAAAGATGACAAAAATGAGAAAAACATGCATTGTTGATGAAAAGTAGCATCAGTGTTCCCTAGGTCTCTTTGAGACCCAAAGTTAATGCTCCTATTGAAATTTTGACCTGGATGGCACTTCACACTTCCCTCTCCATACCTGAATTCATTATGGTTCCCTAATCATCCACTACTTTCTTCTGAATTCTGTATCTCAGTAAGGGGCACCGTCTCCAGGTAGTTCTTAGTCCACATTCTGTTTCATATTCTGAGAAACAGTATTTTTCAAGTAGAGTCTCTATAATTGTTGCTGATGTTGCAATTCTTACAGCTACCATAGGGTTTGTTATTTCACTGTCCATGTTTTCTTCCAGGTAATTAATAGCTAAGACCATCAACCAGCTTCACAAAGCATCCTCAAAAATCACTCAATACTTTCATCTTTAGAGAAATGCCTGTTTGATACTACTCCATGTTCCTTATCTTAAAACTGGCTCCTTATTAAGGACAAAATATTCCCAGCTTGTGCTTCACTATGTAAATATTCATTAAATTTTCTACCAAAGCATCATTACTATCCTTAACTTTTAGGAAGGAAATTTGTCCTGGGTGTGACAAAAGGGTTGCAGTGAGGAAAACGAGCCAGATGGTAATCACTTATTTCCAGTCACAATATGATCTTGAAATTTTTAATGCTGGAGAAGAACCCCACACATTTGTGTACTCTAAAACAGGTGCAATCAAGACTCAGTGGCACCAACTGAATAAATATGGACTGTGTTAAAACTTACTGTGTGTGCTCTGAGGGCACTGTCTTATATTTTTGTCATTTATTTAGGATAAGCCCATTAATATACTATACTCACCTTTAAAGCATCATTTGTCCCCAGAAAAATCAAAGTGAAAGTGAAAGTCACTCGGTCGTGTCCAACTCTTTGTTACCCCAAGGAGCCCATGGAATTCTCTAGGCCAGAATACTGAAGTGGGTAGCCTTTCCCTTCTCCAGGGGATCTTTGCAACCCAGGGATCAAACCCAGGTCTCCCGCATTACAGGCGGATTCTTACCAGCTGAGCCACCAGGGAAGCCCAGGAATACTAGAGTGGGTAGCCTTCTTTCTCCAGCGGATCTTCCCGACCCAGGAATTAAACCAGCATCTCCTGCATTGCAGGCAAATTCTTTACCAACTGAGCTATCAGGGAAGCCCAGAAAAATGACCCATTTAAAATCTGCAAATGGTTTAATCTGGTGTCTCAGAGTTTAGACTCAAAAGGAGACTAAGAACAAAAATTTTGATAACACTTGCTACAAAAATGCTTTATTTAAAAATACCATCTTTTTTAAAAAAGAGACAACTTTTATATACAGTTCCTTAGTTTAGAAACAGTTAAAAACACAATAAAATAAACCCAGATTTAGAAGTTATGATTTGTAAAATACATAATACTGGTCCTGAACAAGACAGTTCAAATGTACGATTAATTCTTTGTCCCATCACATTTCAGTAATTCACATTTGTTAAAACCAGTGGTTGGGACTACAGAAAAGCTCCTGATTGGATTTTTTCCTCTTCAGGAAATGGCAGCCACCCTTCCCAGCAGATCAAGAAATAGAAATGGCAGCAGCAAGGCAGTGTATTATTTCTTTGAGGGCTGTGTCCAAAATACACCTCTACAGCTTTTATTCTCTTTTTAAATTTTATTTGAAATTTATATGTGGCTATACCACCTGATCACCTATACCAGGTCTTTTTAAATTTTAATGTTTAAAAATGGAAGTTCAAAGGGCATGGAGCATAAATTGCTCTTGATAGCACAGGACTCAGGGCTAATGAGTCCTAGGATATCAACACTCGACAAGATTCTAGTCTCCAAGTCAGCAGTCTCAGCAGCTATGAGCCAATCTTTTATCACATGGCACTGAAATATTTCACACTATATTCAAATATCTGACATAGATTTGTAAAAAAGAAAAAAAGAAAGGAGAAATGGCTTGTCAAACTAAAGTGCTATTAGCTACTATATTTAAGAAGCTATCTTGATTTCACAATCTGAAGTTAAAAAAAAGTCTTTTTTAAACCAATCACAGTCCCTGCTTCTCAAATTAGGAACCCATCTTCCCAGAGTGTCAATTTTACCCAAAGACTTGGAAAGAAGTTGAACATTTTTCTAATCTTAAAAAGTTCTATTGAATATATTCATAAGCAAAATCAGATTAGTTTTCAAGATAAAACATACAGCTTCAAAGAAATTATAGGCTGACATTTTGAACTATGTTCTCACACCCAATCTCCTATGAGGAGTATTTCAATAGTAACCTCTGTGAAACAGTGACCTAGGAGACCCTGATGTCTGAAAGTGTAGCCAGGTCCTTACTGGACAATAAATACAAATACAATTCAAAGTCTTGATTCATTCTCTTGAGTTCCATTTTCAAAAATAATGTGATTCTCTCATTATATATAGTCCTGTCTATACTGATCAAGAAGAAAGCCAAGGAAAGAACTCTGGACTGATTTTTATTTTACACTGTTTAACAATTAGAGAAATGCTGCAGTCAGAGAAGATTGCTGGCTTACAACTAAGCAGACACAACATAAGTAATAAAAAAATAATGGAACTCCTGAATCCAAAAGATTAGAATTGACCCATGGGAAATAATGGGAACAGTAATTGTGGGTGGTTTCTATCCTTCTTTCAGATTCACATTAAATCATATCATCCCTGTTCTTTCCTTTCTGTTGAAGAGGTAATCCATAAGGGATTCCTTCTCAGCTCCTAAAAGATACTTTTAGTACATCATAGGGATAAACCCAAACCGCCTGCCAGCAATAACCACCTGTCAAATGTACAGTCAATGGTCATTCTCTGTATAAATAACATCTATAAAGAACAAAATGAAGTTGCTAATGAAATTATATGAGACAAATTTACAAAGTTTTTAACAATGGTTCAACTTCACAAGACCATGTAAGAAAATCATAACCTGTAAATCAAGTTGTCATCCAACACCTTTAATAATTAAATATAGTTAAATATGATATTGGATCAAAAATGATCCTAGATAGTTTAAGGATTAATCCCATTAATCCCACAATTTAATGAGACCATCCCAACCACAAGTTATGACTTTAGATGTTTCATGAGGATGCCACACTGCACCTATACACACTTTATCATGAGCTTTAAATCTACTGTAGAGTTTTGTGGTCTTCCAGTCCCAGATGTTTAACTTTCCATTTCCATCTCCTGAAATCACATAGCTGTAATGAGAAGAAAAGTAAATTCAAATAATTTAAGCACCTTAAAATGGTAAACAAGATGAGGAAAGAGAAAGAGTTTATATTTCTTACTTTAACATAAAAAAAATCAGTGTGACTGTATATTACTTGAATAATAAGGTAGTGTATAAAGCAGCCTATAATTTAATCTTCTATCAAAAAAATTCCCCATTGAGTGACCAGTCTAAGAGAGAAAAATTACTTTCAACTTGGAAAAGTGGGAGACCCATGGGCCACAGTGAATGCAGTATCACAATCACTCTCTAGGACAGTCAGAAACAGTGTAAGGGGGTCAATTTCACACACATGTAGACCATGCACACACATGTAGACCACGCAAACACAGGTAAACTCATTCAACTATCATCTTTGTAATTATTTTTGGCTCCAAAAGCTTCTGAATATGTCCAATACTCATTCAGAGGTAGGAGTCTAAGTGCCAATTACCAGGCTAAACATACAAGGTTACAGGAATTTATGAATTAGTGACACCCATATATTTTGCTAACAACAGTGGAATGAATACAGAGTTTCACTCTTAGAAAGGCTCTAGGCTTCAGAAATCTAGTGTGACTGAGAAACATTCAGAGGCTGGATTTGAGGTTTTAGCACAGAAAAGCTGTAGTGAAGTTGTTAACTTCAACCCCACAATACAGGATTAATTCCTCTGGGGCTCATTGAATCATAGCAATATAGTGATTATAGTCCTCTCAGCCTTGCTTAGAAAAGCAGAAAGAAAGAAAGACATTGCCTATATGGACAGGGACTCATTATGTGCTTAAAGCGCACAGAACTAACAATGTAGAGAGATATACTGAAGAACTTAAAGAAAAAGCACCAAATATAACTGTCTTAATTTGTTCTTGTCTTTTATCTGGCATTTAGATAATCTGAACAATTCTCATACAATTACATATATAAAAGTGATTTGTACAGTGTTGCTATTTGTATAATAGTAGCTTATATCATCATATATGAATACAGGAATAAATGAGAAAGTTTAAACTTACCTCATGTCTGGTGAAAAGTCTACTTGACAAGCATAGCCTGCTACCATATGGCCCTTAAAAATTTTCTTCTTATTCAATCTAAATCTGTTCTGTGCTCCAAAAATTAAGATTTGGTTGTCCATTGATTGGCACGCTAGCCATTTCCCTGTAAATTCAATAAATGAGACATTTTAGAGGAAGACTGAAAAATTTAAAAAGACTTTTATTTAAGTAGGTTCAATCATTAATATTATTTTGTTCCCAACTACAATATAATAATAGGAAAATAAATTTACCATACTGCCTGTGAAGTGTTACAGATTTGTTGAAAGTGGGAAATATTTGTATTTTATAGAGTAAGGGATTTTGCTCATAAAATCTGGTATCATTTAGCATTTTTCCTATAAAAGCTTTCTTCTGTTTAAATAAGGATATACAAAAACTTCCTGAGATTAGCATTAATAAAACAAAATTAAATTTTAAGAAAGGAAATGAATTTGTAATAAATATAAATAATAGAACCATGGAGAGAGAAAGACTATTTGTGTTAACCATGGAAAGAGGAAAGATGAACTCCAAGTGAGAAAACCTAGGATTATTAAATAAAACTGTACAAAGATATGATAAAAAAAATCTTCAGTAACTAGTAAAAAAAAAATTTAGTAAAACAATTTTAGTAATGCTGTAGTAACACAATGCTTTTTAAAAAAGTTTTATTGAAGTAATAGTTGATTTACAATGTAGCATTTAATGTCTGCTATATAGCAAAGTGACTGATATATATATATTCTTTTCCATTATGGTTTATCAAAGATATTGAATATAGTTCCTTGTGCTATATGGAGGACCTTACTGTTTATCCATTCTATATGTAATAGTTTGTATCTGCTAATCCCAGACTCCCACACCCTCCCCCCATGTCCCTTGGCAACCACAAGTATGTTCCCTATACCTGAAAATATGTTTTTGTTATATATATATATATTCATTTGTGTTCTATTTTAGATTTCACATATGTGTGATATCATATAGTATTAGTCTCTCTCTTTCTGACCTACTCCACTTAGTATGATAATCTCTGTTGTTATTTAGTCACTAAATCATGTCCAACTCTTTTTGAGACCCCATGGACTGTAGCCCACTAGGCTACTCTGTCCATGGGATTTCCCAGGCAAGACTACTGGAGTGAGTTGTCATGTCCTTTTCCAGGGTTTCTTTCTGACAGAGTCTGAACTTGCATTGAGCCACCAAGGAAGCCCATGATAATCTACAGGTCCATCCATTCTGTGCAATAGCATTATTTCATTCCTTTTTATGGCTGAGTAGTATTCCATTGTATAAATGTACCACATCTTTATCCATTCATCTGTCAATGGACATTTAGGCTGTTTCCATGCCTTGGGAATTGTGCAGCCATGAACACAAGGGTGCATGAATCTTTTCAAAATACAGTTTTGTCTAGGTATATGACCAGGAGTAGGACTGCTGAATCATATGGCAACTCTGTTTTTAGTTTTTTGAGGAAACTTCATACTGTTTTCCATAGTGGCTGCACCAATTTACATTCCCACTAATAGTGTGAGAGTCACCTTTCCTCCATACCCTCTCTAGCATTATTTATAGACATTTTAGTGACATCCATTCTGATTGGTGTGAGGTAGTACCCCACTGTAGTTTTTGACTTGCACTGCTCAAATAGTTAGTGATGAAGAGCATCTTCTAATGTGCCCACTGGTCATCTGTATGTCTTGTTTGGAAAAATGTCAATTTAGGTCTTCTGCCCATTTTTTTGATTTATGCCACATTGCTTTCATCTACCCAGGATTCACCAAAACCACTAGAGTCTAAACTGAAGTATCTTTGCATCCTATATATTATAGACATTATAAAGGATGACCCTAACAATGTTCATAGTCAGACTAGGTAGGTGGCCTTGTTCAAGATGGGCACAGTATTGGTGACGGATGGTTTAAAAATACACTGTATGAAATGTAGGTGCACAAATGTGACTGTATACAATATGGTGATTATCAGACAGCACCCTGTGAGGTTGCTTGTCTCATAAAAATCACAGGACACTTGACAAATGTCCACCGATTTGCCTATGGTAGATGCTCTGACTGGAAGAGCAAACTCTTTCTTGCTCCCTCTTCCTTGCTCTATTCTCACAGCAGCTACATGAGCTAACAGTGGCTTTGATGACCATCCTGCCCAAACATCGGGTCCTCCACTTTAATATCCTCATGTAAAATTATATCAGTATATCTGTAGTACTTGTATTTAAAAGGCAATGAGTTACTGAATAGAAAACAGTATTAAGCAGACCTCTCTTTTTAATTTTTCCCTGAGAAAATCTTTTATGGTGAATTGCTAAGGTGTTCTCATATAAGGAACCAGAACAAAATTACCTATTCCCCCAAAGAAAAAGAGCTCACAGTAAATCACTAAATGAGTTGCTGAACATGATTCTGTTGGAAGAATTATTAAAAAAACCCAAAAAACCCAAAACCCTGATTCTCAGATGGAAATCCTTAGATGCTTGGGCAATGTTGCAAATCATTGTTTCTTTTATTTTTACCTTTTTTAAAAAAAAAACAAGAGAATGGGTGAGGTGACTCATACATGAAAATCAGTGATTATTTCTAATATACAAGTATGGCACTGTGACAGACTTCCCCCAGGAGGGAATGGCCAAGGCTCTTTTGAAAACAAAAATCACACAGTGTCTTAGAAGCTCATTTAAAAACACTGTATCTACTAACTCACCATTTGGAGACAAAGTCACTGCAGGCATTGAGTGCATACTGGGTTCTGCTATATACTTGAAATCCACAGGGATATCCCTAAAAATTAAAAATAACATATCAGAATAGTAACTTTTAAAAGTACTTTTAGAAGAATAATCTCTGAAACAAAAGAGATGCTCTTGAAATTATATATTTAAAGTTTCATGAAACTTCCTGGAGGAAGGAAAACCACGCAACGACATTCTATTATTATAAAGCTTTTACTTATACAAATGACTTTCCATGATAATTACAAGTGTCAGTGATTTAGTTTTCTACTGCTATTTGATTTTAACTTTGCCCTTTATGTTAAAAAATAATCTGTTATTATAAGTTCTCTAATAATGAACTCATCTAAAAATGTACCAAGGTAGACAGAAGCAAGATATCTGAGGCAAGCCTGCAGGGAAGTATTCTTTTACCCGCCAATCAACCATAACTCGGCACTCTGCAAGCAGGTTCAAGTGCTACAGAGCCTTCAGCAGAGCAAGTAGATGGTAGGCAAAGCTGCACAGGGATCTGCAAGCAGGTCAGGCCTATCCAGAAATCTCGTAACTTCTGGCAGATTAAGCACCTGGACATCTTCTTTTTTCAGCTTACATGTAAAGTATTCCAAATGTGTACAGTGTAGGGGAAAAAACATTGAACATTTTTTATGAGAATAAAAGATTACAAAATAAAAAAGAATAAAATGAAAACAACAAAAATTCAAAACTAGTCACCTAAATCTAAAACCATCCAAAGTTCTAAGTGTCTTGTCATTTTTAATACTCTCCGTGATTAAAAAAAAAAAATTCAGTAGTTCTGAAGGATTTTGATCTTGCTGCTTTTCATGAGACATCAGAAATTTTTTTTTAATAATGTGTGGGGAATATAATCTGATAATACGGAATATAAAGCACCAATTTCAATTTCAAACTATGGACTTTTGGACTCTGGGACCGGGAGAGGGTGGGATGATTGGGGAGAATAGCATTGAAATATGTATAATATTATATCTGAAACGAGTCGTCAGTCCAGGTACGATGCCCGATAACAAATGCCTGGGGCTGGAGCACTGGGACGACCTGGAGGGATGGTGTGGGGAGGGGAGAGGGAGGAGGGTTCAGAATGGGGAACACGTGTATACTGGCGGCGGATCCATCTTGATGTATTGTAAAAGCAATACAATATTGTAAAATTAAGCAAAAAAAAAAAAGTTCAAAGACTGATTAATTAGAAAACAACAATGACAATAATAATAATAATATGCCTTTTAAGTAAGGATCTTCTGTATCCATCTATCACCCCAGAAGAAGTAAACAACTAGAAAAAACTTCTGTCACGGTCTTTGTTGGAGGAAAATATTTTCTGATATAACATGAGGAACAGTAAGATTTATCAAATCTAAAACTCTAAATAACAGTGAGAAGTGACTTCAAATGATCCAAATATATTGAGACGAGCTTAATTTTAAAAGGTTCAACTGCTTTTCCCTTCTCATATTTATTATTAGTAGTTGGTAATTTTATAACATGATTTTAAAAAATAAGAGCATTTTGTAAATTAAGTTAACAATACTTCAGGTTCATTATCAATCCATGTTTTACTAAAAGTAAACAAAAAAATTTAAACAGATCCTTTATTTCAAGGACTCCTGATACAATGAGCTCTACAACAAGAGATTCTCTATATAAACAATCTGAGCACCTATGAACCTCATAATTACTAGTAAAAATGCTAAGTGTAATAATACTATATTCTAACTAGAAATCATAAATCAGTATAAGCTTGTTGGACTGTGAAGAAAGCTGAGCGCCGAAGAATTGATGCTTTTGAACTGTGGTGTTGGAGAAGACTCCAGAGAGTCCCTTGGACTGCAAGGAGATCCAACCAGTCCATCCTAAAGGAGATCAGTCCGGGGTGTTCTTTGGAAGGATTGATGCTAAAGCTGAAACTCCAGTACTTTGGCCACCTCATGTGAAGAATTGACTCATTGGAAAAGACTCATGCTGGGATGGATTGGGGGCAGGAGGAGAAGGGGATGACAGAGGATGAGATGGCTGGATGGCATCACCGACTCGATGGATGTGAGTCTGAGTGAACTCCAGGAGTTGGTGATGGACAGGGAGGCCTGGCATGCTGCGATTCATGGGGTCGCAAAGAGTCGGACACGACTGAGCGACTGAATTGAACTGAATATGCCACAAACAGGGCTTCCCTGGTAGCTCAGCTGGTAAAGAATTCGCGGGCAATGTGGGAGACCTGGGTTCAATCCCTGGGTTGGGAAGATCCCTTGGAGGAGGGCATGGTAATCCACTCCAGTATTCTTGCCTGGAGAATCCCCATGGTCAGAGGAGCCTGGCGGCCTCCAGTCCATGGGGTCACAAAGAGTCGGACACGACTGAGTGACCAAGCACAGCACAGCACAGCATGTTACAAATAATCTTCAGCTTGGAAATGAAATCATCAAAAACAAAACAAAACAAAAACCCTAACAAAAATGTATGACATTTTAAAGATAAAAGAGTAGTGCCAACCTCTGAAATTTTAAAAACATTTTAACAAAAATAAATGCCTTTGGGAGAAAACATGCCTATGACAGCTCATGATATAGGACACCACAGGATGCTCAATATCTAATTACATCTCCTGTTCTCCTTTAAAACTGTGTAATAGGCTTAGTTTGTATGATATTGTTTAAGAAAACCAACTTTCCTTTGCATAAACCAGGAGGATGGATATTGCTAAGTGAAATAAGTCAGACAGAGACAGACAAATACTACATGGGAAGGAATGATGCTAAAGCTGAAAATCCAGTACTTTGGCCACCTGATGCGAAGAGTTGACTCATTGGAGAAGACTCTGATGCTGGGAGGGATTGAGGGCAAAAGGAGAAGGGGACGAAAGAGGATGAGATGGCTGGATGGCATCACTGACTCGATGGATGTGAGTCTGAGTGAACTCCGGGAGTTGGTGATGGACAGGGAGGCCTGGCGTGCTGTGATTCGTGGGGTTGCAAAGAGTCGGACATGACTGAGTGACTGATCTGATCTGATCGCTTATTTGTGCAATCTTAAAAAAAATAAAATCAAACTCATAGAAATAGAGAGTAGATGGTGGCTGCCAGGGGGTGGGTGGAGGGGTGAGTAGGGAATTAGGCAAAGCTAGCAAAAGGGTGCAAACCCTTAGCTGTGAGATGAATAAGGTCTGATGTTCTAGTGTATACCATGGTGGCTATTGTTGATAATACTGTACTGCATAACTGGAGAGTACAAACTAAGTGTTCTCACCAAACAAAAAGTAAATATGTGAGGTGATGGATATGTTAATTAACTCAGTGTGAAAGAGGTAATTAATTCTTTCACACTGTATATGTATATCAAATCATTATGTTGTACACTTTAAATACATTATAATTTTATTTATACCTCAATAAAACTGGGGAGAAAAACAGAAGAGAAAATCTCTAGAACTAGATTGATCTGAGTTTTAAATTCTGGCTCTTTCAAGTTTCATGGGAACTTGGGCAGATTACTTAATGTATCTCAGTTTTCTTATCTATAAAACAGGAAAAGCAAATATCCCTGTCTCATAAGATTACTTGCCCATTAAATGAAATAGTTCAGGCAAAATGCTTAGTGTGCCTGGGACACAGAAAGAGCTCAATAAATGTAACATCATTAATAATTATGACAATAATGATTTTCTTAGATATCTAGTCTGTGCCGGGCACTGCACTGGTGTTGGAGGCAGATAGAGAGTTGAGGCAGTTCTTTATCTCATGGTTAAGAACTTGTCAGGATTCAACACTGTAAATAAACTATACTTAAAAAATACATATATAGCCCACGCCCCATAAAAAAAAAAGAGGAATAAATAAGCAAGAGGAATAAATAAGCAAGCACTATTAATAAAAAGCTGTGGGAAGCGAAGGGTTGTTTGTGTGGGATGATAGAGAAGAGGCACCTAATTTCATGTGAGGATTGGTTAGGAAGGTTTTAACAGCAAGTGAGAACTGAACTGAAATCTACAGGATGTCATCATTCATAATGAAACAGTATTTTGACTCTTAGGAGTATTTCTTAATATCTGAGAAGGAAAAAAGCCTGTTAACATTTAATCAAAATATTTTGCTGATCAGTGCTCTAATTTTCAGGAAACACTCACAAGTGTTCTAAAAGCCCTGTAAATGGTGTGTATCATTTAAACAGTTAACAATTTCTTTTATACTACTTCACATTTTTAGACAGAGCTGAAAATACCATCTGAAGATACAAACACCTGAAAGTTTAAATATAATCAAACTGTTAGAGTACATAAAAACAAAACAGTTATATGTATGCTAAACTACCTACTTTGTTGTACAAATGGTCTAAGGTGGCCCATATGAAATGATGTCTTAATCGGGTCCTCAGCATGTAACATCATTTCTGAAGTGGGAGAGATCTTAGTTAAAAGATAGTCTCAAATCATGGACCTTAAGAATAATGCTAAGACTTTTAGAATAATGCTAAGACTTTAAGAATAACGCTGCTGCTGCTGCTGCTAAGTCGCATCAGTCGTGTCCGACTCCATGCGACCCCACAGACGGCAGCCCATCAGGCTCCCCCGTCCCTGGGATTCTCCAGGCAAGAACACTGGAGTGGGTTGCCACTTCCTTCTCCAATGCATGAAAATGAAAAGTGAAAGTGAAGTCGCTCAGTCATATCTGACTCTTAGCGACCCCATGGACTGCAGCCGACCGGGCTCCTCCATCCATGGGATTTTCCAGGCAAGAGTACTGGAGTGGGGTGCCATTGCCTTCTCTAAGAATAATGCTAAGACTATGTATATAATAGTCAACTCTCCATTAATTGGAGGTAATGTGGAGGGAGTGTGGGAGAAACTGCAGTTAAATTACATTAAATCTTCAATTACCCAAACTGTCCTGATGTGTTTAGGGATGTGCTCAGGTCCTTCTCTGGTGGCTCAGATGGTGAAGAATCTGCCTGCAATGCAGGAGGACCCAAGTTTGATCCCTGGATCAGGATCCCCTGGAGAAGGAAATGGCAATCCACTCCAGTATTCTTGCCTGGAGAATCCCCATGGACAGAGGAACCTGGTGGGCTACAGTCCATAGGATCACAAAGAGTTGGACACAACTGAGGGACTAATTTTTACTTTTCACAGGTCCCCAAACAGACTCAGTTTCCAGAGGAAACTGATGCCTGTAGTTTAAGATATCTCACTTCCTACAGCAGAACTTCTGGGGGTAGAAAGACACTTTCTAGTCCTTGAATGCTGTAGCCACAGTTTGGCTATGTCTTATAAGTAACTACAAAAACAAGCTGGGTTCCAACCAAACATTCACTCTGACAAAAAGATTATTATGTACTACTTTGAAAAGCGATTATAAAACATGATCTATGATAGATACTTAGTGACATTATTATTTCTTGACTTTAGAAAACTGTTTTTTTTTTCCCCCTTCTAGAAAAGTGTAATTAACCAATATATTCTGATTATACTCTACAAGTAAAACATTTGTATTCTACCATTTTAGGCTATGAACAGCAGGACATAAGGATGATGACCTAGGGCAAATTTTTGCATAATCAAAATGCAGATGTTTAGAAAATCAAGAGATTTTAAAATAGTTTCTTATTTTCTAAGGATAGGATCCTATATGTAATCCCTAGCATAAGCAATACAGTCTATATGTGTGTCATCCCTACTTTTTGCAAAGATGAATAAAATACCTAATAAAGAACATAAGATAGCACTATATAAGCTTTTAATTAGTATAAGAAAAATGACTCAAAATACATATACTTTAGATAGGTTATCTAAAGACTATGAAAAGTAGCATGCTTAAACTTTAGTTTTCATATTCTGGATACTTGAATAGTTAAACCAATTTGATCGAAAGGCCAGTGACCACAGTTGTGAAAATATTCAGATTGTTGTGAAAATATTCAGATTGTTGTGTATTATCAGGCTTTCTCTTTGGCTACAAAATTTCAAGTTGTTTGCTTTATATAAATCAGGCTTTTACTGATAAAAACTCACCATTCCCAAACTCTTAGGCTCTTATCATCAGATGTGCTTACAAATCTCCTATTCTCATCGACAAAAACAATGGTGTTGACAGCTCCCAAATGCCGATCATATTCCTGCACAATTTCTCCACTTCGAATGTCCCACTGTATATCAAATGAGGGAAAGGGCAAAGACAGAAGTAGAGCAGATTTATGAAAACAAAGGTCATAATCATGATAAATGGAGAATATCATCTTTTTATACATTTACTGCTTTCTGCTAAGATTAGAGCATCAGCAGACCCTAAAAGTAGCAAATATTAAACAAGTTAATATTCCTTACCAGTCCCTGATACAATGTAAAGCTCAGGAATCTTGATAAAAATATTGTGAAAAGACTTACTTGCACAATCTTCTTATCAGACATCCCAGCCACAAAGAGATTTTGCTTATCTTCATCAGGATTAAATTTGACACAATAGGGTACTTTTCGGTTTGTAAATCTTGATATACACTGTCCTAAAACCAAAGACCCAAGTTAAAGTACGTAAAATAAATATGACCATTTAAAGACAACCCTGGAATTAAGATCTAGAGATCATTTACTAATAAATTTGGAGAAATGGCAGCCTGATTGTTCTTTACTGCAAACTACATTGTTCCTTTTCAGGAATTTTTAATGATTAAAAATAATATTTTCAAAAGTAAATCTGTATCATTAATTGCAGAGCAGATAAAACTCTCCAGGTAATTAAAACATGCAGTTAAGAGTTGAGGACCACTGCCGAAGAGGTTAAGAGTATGGGGTTTAGCATTAGAAAGACCTTGGTTTAAATCCAATTTGACTATTACTAGCTGTGTAACCCTGGAAAAGTTACCTCTTAATCCTCAGTATCCTCATCTATAACAATAATAGTATTTAAATTTATAGTGAGTGATATTGTTAGGGCTAAACAAGATACTGCATATAAGTGCTTAGTATAATGCTTGGTAAACAGTGTTCAATAACTATTAGCTATTTTCTTTATCCTTAAAACTCAGTAGGATGAAAAGATGGTTCTCTGATTATATAAAATTATACTAGCCACATGTGCTAATATAATCAGTATGTCTGTGAATATATAAAACAAATCTGCCCATGGAAGTTTAGACCTACATTTTAACTAATTGCGGCAATTAAATTTAATTCTGTTCATCATGTATTTATTGTGCTTCTATTATTGTACAATGTAGCATGGTAAGTTATGTAGGGGATAACCTAAAGATCAAATAAATAGTCTATGGAAAATTTCAAATTTCCTTATCTATCAATATATTTGCTTTATAAACTATATTTCATGGAAAGGAAGTTTCATACTGAAAGAGCTACTTTTACAGCTCAGTTTCAACTTTATATACATTTTGTGGTATTAGCTGATGGCCAATGATATGAGAATCAGCAGTTAGAGAAGGTACCATTTTGGCACAGAAGACCACTCACATTGTTCCATTTAAAAGAGCTAATTTCTATGGTAAATATGTGTTAGTATAAGTGAGCTCTTACCTGTCTCAGTGTCCCAGAGCTTAAGATACCTGTCATAAGCTGCGCTGAGGAACTGTGTTCCTGCAGTATTAAAGCAGATGTCCCTAACAGCTTTACTGTGACCTAAAGGCAGAGACAATAGAAATGGAGGTGAGGTGAAGTCTTCATTTAAAATATAAGCACCATAAGAGAAACAGCATTAAATAGTGTCTTCCAAGCCACGCTGTGAGTCAAAATCACTGGAACTCTACCTCCTAATTTACTGACTCAGAATATGTTATGTGTGGGCTACAGAATGTAGGTGTTTTCCCTCCCTTTGAAAAGCTCCTTAGGTGATTCTGATGCATAACATTTAAGTGAGAATCAAGAGAAAAGATCTAACTTTGTTTTAAAAGGTCTCTCATGGCACTCTCTTAATAATGTAATACATAAAGCTGATGACTGGTCAAGAATCTAAGAAAACGTAACAGTCCAATTATTGCCAATGAAAGAGAAATGACTGGTGACATTTTTAAGGTTCACTCTGAAATTACTAGCCAAGCCGGAAGTGAAAACAAAGTGACCTAAAGCTGATGTTCATGAAAATTGTGGCCTCTGTTCAATAATTGTATATTTCTGGGATTACATTACTGAATTTCATAGAAATGGATTCAGCATCTCATAGACTAAACCTTTTTAAAAACAAATATTAACTACATTTAGTTTTAAAATGGCATTTGACAATAATTTCAAGGTGCTTTGCTTAGAAATCAATCTTACTGGACCAATCAACTCTTTTGAAAGTTATAGGGGTAGATTAAATGTGACTAAATGAAAGCAGAAACTTTCCTATTTTTTACTATCCCACTATGACCAAGACAACTGTACAAAATGTGCATGGCACAAATGGTCAACAGGGGCCCTAAATCACCACCACCGCTGCTGACCTCTGTCATGGCAAGCAGGAGTTCTTTCCTACAGCAGGAGTCCTGGTCAGAGCTGTTATCATCTTTCTAAGTAGGAATTTTCAGTTTTCCAGTGAAAAGCAGCAAGAGCAGGAGGGACAGATGAGGACCAAATCCCCTCCATCACAGGAGACATTCCTGTATGCTGCCGAGTGCCTTCCCAAAAGTCTTCTGGGCTGCCCTGGCATCTCGGACAGTATTTATTTGTGCAATGAGGCCCTAAAATCTTAACAAAGCACTACAGAATGGACTCCCACTTAAATCTAAAAACAGAGCCAATATAATTCAAATACCGTTTCATTTCGGTATAGTTAAATTTGGAAATGTAACCAGTCTTCATGCAAAATCTGACAAAGACAATCTACCAAAAGCCTAGTCTGCCACAAAGCCGTCCTCTTTTTGGTCTTCTTTCCTTCAAGGAGTTCTCTCAACCTTTTCTTTTTACCTGTGTTTGTTGCCAATTCCTGACCTCTCTTGAAAGCTCAACATCTGGCTATCTAATTGCTTACAAGACATTTTCATCTCAGTATCTCAAAAGCAGCTCAATTTCCGTGAGTCTGAAACCTTATCATCTTCCTAAGATGAATGGCACCACCATTCATCCAGCCACCTGGGAGAAGCTCTAGATTTCCACCTCACTCTTTTTACACTCACTTCTATGCAGATGACACCACCCTTATGGCAGAAAGCAAAGAAGAACTAAAAAGACTCTTGATGAAAGTGAAAGAGGAGAGTGAAAAGGTTGGCTTAAAGCTCAACATTCAGAAAACGAAGATTGTGGCATCTGGTCCCATCACTTCATGGGAAATAGATGGGGAAACAGTGGAAACAGTGTCAGACTTTATTTTTTGGGGCTCCAAAATCACTGCAGATGGTGACTGCAGACATGAAATTAAAAGACGCTTACTCCTTGGAAGGAAAGTTATGACCAACCTAGATAGCATATTCAAAAGCAGAGACATTACTTTGCCAACAAAGGTCCGTCTAGTCAAGGCTATGGTTTTTCCTGTGGTCATGTATGGATGTGAGAGTTGGACTATGAAGAAAGCTGAGTGCTGAAGAATTGATGCTTTTGAACTGTGGTGTTGGAGAAGATTCTTGAGAGTCCCTTGGACTGCAAGGAGATCCAACCAGTCCATTCTAAAGGAGATCAGCCCTGGGATTTCTTTGGAAGGAATGATGCTGAAGCTGAAACTCCAGTACTTTGGCCACCTCATGTGAAAAGTTGACTCACTGGAAAAGACTCTGATGCTGGGAGGGATTGGGGGCAGGAGGAAAAGGGGACGACAGAGGGTGAGATGGCTGGATGGCATCACCGACTCGATGGACATGGGTTTGGGTGAACTCCGGGAGTTGGTGATGGAGGCCTGGCATGCTGTGATTCATGGGGTTGCAGAGTTGGACACGACTGAGCAACTGAACTGCACTGAACTAGTTACTAAGAGCCACTGCTTTTATTTAACTCTTCATTGTTCCTTTCCTCTCTTTCTGCTGCTTTAGTTCTGGCTCTCATCATCTCTAATCCAGACTAATGAAATAACTTTGTAAATCATTTTTCTGTCTCCAGGTCTGCCCCACCAAAGTATCCTCTATACTGCCATTGTGATCTTTGTAAACGTCAAATCTGATCATGATGCTTTCCTTCAAGAGCTGTTCAGTTGTTGGCTTCCAAAGACCCCCAAGACAGACCAAAGGTCTTTCACACTCTGCCCACCTCCACTGCTTTTCTCCCCGCTCACTGTGTTCCTCATGCTTACAATGCTGAGGTTCCCTCACTGAGTGGTTCCCTCAAGGCAGTTCTCATATCACTTCTGCTTCAGCTTCTGTTGCTCTCTCTTCCTAGTTCTTTGTTTACACGGGAGACTTACCCGTCCTTCAAGACTCACTCAAATCTGTGAAGGCTTTCCTTCACATCAATAGCAAAATCAGTAGTAAAATTACTGTTGATGATGTTACTATAGTTTAAAAAGTCTTTCCGAACAGATTTATAGCCAGAGAGAAAAGAAATATTACCAATAAATGTTCGCAGACAGCGCCTGTCTCCATAAACCTCCCATAGCTGGAGGAAAAAAAAAAAAAAACACAACACATAGAAACATTAAATTTAATATACAGCTTTGATAAAACGACAACTTTCAACCACTAACAATAGTCATATGCCAGCTATGTGTGTGTGCGTATGTGTGTGTGTAGAGGGAACTTAACCAAGGTATTACATATCATTAAACACATTGTTTGGTGCTATTGCCTCAGAAGGTAAAGAATCTGCCTGCAGTGCAAGACACCTGTATTCGATCCCTGGGTAGGGAAGAGCCCCTGAAGAAGGGAATGGCAACCTATTCCAATAGTCTTGCCTGGAGAATTCCATGGAGAGAGGAGCCTGGCAGGTTATAGTCCATGGGGGCCAGAGTCAAACACGACTGAGTGACTGTCACTTTTTGTTTTTTTCACTTTTGGTGCTATTAGTCTGTGTTACACTATCTGGATTACACACATACTCATGCACATGTATGTATAAACACTTTGAAATTAAGAGAACTTAATGTACATGGAACTTATACAGGTGCTTTTCATTTTCTTCTTCTTTTCTCTATTTGACATTTTCTGTGATGAAAAGTTTCTACTTATGTAATATTATAAACTAGCTTTAAAAGAATTAAATGTTATTAAAACTGCCATGTTATAACATTTTGGTACTGAAAAAAAATTTTTTTAAACTCTTCTGAAGTATTAACTATTATAAAAGCTGTTTTGAGTGCTTGCTTTGGCAGCACATATACTAAAAGCTGTTATGAAAATGAAGATCTAGACTAAAATGTAACAAGCTCATAGATCTCATTACATCTACAGTGAATTAATACAACAGCTTTGAAACTACCTTTATTCTTGCCTGCCTCAAATCCAGTCCTGGACAGTGTTGCTAGTGATCTGAAACAGAAAGCACTTCCTGGCCACCCAGTGCCTGCAGAATAAAGCCTCCGTTACCGCAGCACACCAGGAAAACACGCCTGGACCTGGTCCCCTGTTATGACTGTAGTCACTCTATGTAGTCACTCTCAGATTTAGGCTCACAGAACCTGCAGTTTTCAGCACACACAATGCTGATGCATTCTATTTACTCCTCTCAGATATACTCGACTATCTGTGTCCACCTCCCCACCCCACCCCTTACTTAACACTTCCTATTGGAGTGTGCTTCCTCTCTGAAATCAGAACACCTCCTCTAAAAGGATCATTTACAACATAATGAAATGATCACCATAACAGCAGGGACAGTGCCAAAGTAATTTTTTATCCTCAGTCCCTTGTAAATAATAGGTACCTAATAAATGTACATAAAGTGTACCTAGACAGGAACTCAACTGAATTCTATGCTGGTCTAACTAGGCAAATAGAAGGCTTTAATCTCAATTAACATAGTCTGTATAAACTGAAAGTTAAAGGAAATGAGTCTTGCTACTCCAAGCTGTTGGCCTATCATATTAAACCACGAAGTCAAGAAAAATGCCTAAATTGTTGCTCTCATTAAAAAAATGCTACCTTTATATTAATATATTGTCACTACCCATGAATTATTTACAAAGGATAAAATTTTCATGAATCAACTTTCCAAGACCACTATAGGGTTGATATTTATTGACCAGTATAATGATCTGGACACAGAAGACATATAAAAGATAAAAACCATTTGACTAGATTTAAGTTTTTAAAAGGCTTTTCCCATGTCAAATTGACATGTATTGGCAACTGAGTTTTTTTTTCTACCTCACACTATTGCTGAACATCAACTAAGGTAGACCTTCCCAAGACTATATAATGTGGCAGAAGAGGATGGGAGCAATTCTGCTACTAGCATTTGGAAGAAAAAAAGAGTGAATTACATTATTTACTCTCTAAAAATGGGATTTCTATCACATATCCTCTCTACCTCTAAGGTACTGAGGAACAAATGAACTCCGTTACATATCCAACATTTCTATAAAAATGCATTATTGGTGATTAAATATTCATGTGCCTAAAGCTAAAGTGAGTGATTATGTTCTAATCACCTATCTAAGCTTACAAAGAGCCTAGCCAATTGGACTACAAAGCCATATCTGAATCAACATGTTTCATAAACATGCTGCATAAACTGCTGCATTCACAGGGCTTAAGAGAAAATAATTAGCCTCTAATTGCCTAGCAAACTCAGATCTATTTATAATTAACCAAATAGATTTAACCAAAGCACTAGCTTTGTAGCACTTCTACTCTATTACTGAAAACTCACCTTAATTTTACAGTCCATGGAACAAGACAGCAACAAATGGCCAGAGAGAGGAAACAATCTGACTGCACTGACGCCCTGTAAAAAGGTATCGCAATTATCAATCAGAAGCATTCCAAAGCTCAGCTAAAATTAAACAAAAGGGAAAGACAGTGTATTTTTAAACCACATAATTTACTATTTTTTTTTCATTTTAAAATTCATACCCTAGAATAACCTTCAGAAGTATTCTAAGAACAGCTCTTATTGACACTAAGCTTTTCAAGCCTTTTTGAACCTTCATCAGTGGCTCCCTCACCCAGGGGAATTCTGAGCCAATCATGGTGCTCATGCCCTCGCTCCTCTTCCTTCTTTTACTTAGCTCCTTTCTTCTTTGCTAAGAGCTGGAAATTATCAGTTGGAATAGTGAATATGACAAAGAATAGTAACATCAAAGTTTTTAAGTGCCTTGTCTCTGCATTACTTTAAGTATTATCATAGTGTATACACCAGGGAGCATCTAATCTTTGAAGTGTGATAACCCCAAGAGCTAAGGCAAAATTACTGAGACTTTGGTGCTAGTATCAGCCCACTACTCCCTAAGTTGGTGCCCAAGAGGAAGCAGATAATGGCAGGAACTTGGAAGTGAACGCCCAGGTTAACATAAGTGGGTAAGACACCAAATCATGGATGCTTATGTCATGACCCAATCAGATGACCCTGAAGACTGAGTACTCACTTGTGACTCACATGTGTTAGTACCTCCAAAGTGACTCCAGTTTATCTTTAATGACTTCCTTGCTCTATCTCCCTTCTCTACATCTTCACTAGAAATACTGAATGTCCCACATCAACAGCTGAAGATTTATGTTGGCTTCACTGTTATATTAATGCATTAAAACAAATAAAAACAACTAATTCATTTACCTTTGTGTGTCCAGACCACACATGAATTTGTTTTTTGGGAAGATAACATTTCTCAGGTGGCACAGTTGACCGCAGATTAACACCAACATCCTGAGGTATGTGAAGATAGGACCTGCCCTGATAGTCATACATTTCTTTAACTGAAACAAGAAGGCAAAAGAAAGCAGTGAATAAATAAAAGCTGTAGTTATAAAATCTATATTCTTAAAATAATAAACACTTTGTTCACAAGGATATTATTGCATATTAAAATTTAGGTAATACTATTTTGATGATGTTAAGACCAAGAGACAGCTAAAATTTAACTGCCTGAAATCACTGCTATTATTTCAATCAGAGGTAGCATTTTAGAATCCCTAAATTTCCAGAGAATATCAGACCTTTAAATAAGCTCTTACTTCCTTTATCCAGTTTTAGTAGCATGTACGAAAGACTCCACTGCAGTATAATTATTGAGAGAAGAAAAGATAACACTTGGGCCTTATGAGTCACTGGTAAAGAATCAGAAGCAAAACAGGATTAAAAGGAAGATAAAACAAAAGTATACCAACTATCCTTTTCCCTGTTTTCCTCCTTTATGCCCTTCCAGGTTCCTTTTCCAATCTCTTTTCTACTTTCAACTAGATTTACAATGAAGTCACATCTGAGAATTAAATGACATAGTATAATATGTATCAAAGCATTTAGTAGCATGCTCCACAGAATAAGTACTCAATAAATGTTGGCTGTTATTGTTATTATGGCTGTAAGCATACAGTACTAAACAGACTCCTTAGAGATAATATGAGAGCTTGAGAAACTAAAACTAAATATGACCTCATGAAATATATATTTGATAAGTGGTATAACATTAGAGTAATCAATACTATCTGAACTGGATTATTCTTTATAGTCTGGTAACCACTACATAATTTCCCCAATATAACTAGTTAGTAATAAACCAGGTAGTCTAGAATATTTATAATTTATTTTGGTGAATATAAATTTCCTTCTGCAAATCAAACGAAGTATGAGCATGTAAATCTCTAATCTACTTACCTGAAAAACAAGTTTATTCTTTAAAAGTGTTATTTAGTAACATACCTGTGATCATACCTGGAGAAAATTTGGCTTGGTTAAAAAGAAAAGGTTAAAATGACTGGGGGGGGGGGGGGAGGGGTACTAATTATATGCCAAAAAGAGTCAACTTTATCTTAGGGAAGAACAGATTGTGAACTATAATCTCCTTTATCTATCTTAAAAAAAAACCTGATTAGTACTTCAAAAAAATAATCTGTGGCCATCTCTAATTATAACACAGAAGAGTTTGCTATAATTTCTTTGGGATGCAAATTGTCCAATATAATTCTTAATATAATGATTCCCAGCAGCTGATTAGTAAAGGCAATTAATATATGAACAGAGAACAGAGTAAACATCTGAAAGTTTATCACAAAAAAGAAGAGGCATAAAAAATATATTACCATGTAAGATTGTCTTTTCCTCTCCAGGTTTCTCTTCTTCCTGTTTGCCTTTCTTCTGCCTCTTTGCTGTAATTTCATCCAATTCTTTTTGTTCTTCCTAAGGAAATTAAGGAGTGAATTTTTAAAATGGATGTTCCAGAACCCCATCCTGGCCACTGCTGATCATAAATGCTTTACAAGGAGCTGCACTTTTTTGGTGAAGCAATAGCTGCAAGTATGTCTCCCAGGATAACAATCTCAACTCTTTGGCAGATTACAAAATGGCATTAAACACACACTGTTTTTGAACTTTTAAACTCATTTAATACAAAACCTCTCCTTCTGGAACAGCTAGGAGTAATTTAATGTATTATGGTAATTATGTAAGTGAAAAAAATGAGGTAATTAGAAAATCTAGTACATACCAGAAATACAGTGAATTTGAGCAAACAATGTTCTTCATTGTTTTTAATAGTCATAAGGATATAAGCAATGACTACGGATTTGTGACACAACTTTTACGGGAAGAGCAGTAAAAGGAAGTGGGTGGTGGTGGATAGTCGTTAAATCGTGTCCAACTCTTGTGATCCCATGAACTGTAGCCCATCAGGCTCCTCTGTCCGTGGGGTTTCCCAGGCAAGAATACTGGAATGGGTTGCTATTTCCTTCTCTAGGGCATCTCCCCGACCCAGGGATCAAACCTGAGTCTCTTGCATTGCAGGCAGATATATCTTTTTTCATCAGACTCTGCCATGAAGGAAGCCCAAAAGGAAGATAAAGTGAGTGAAGTCGCTCAGTCATGTCCGACTCTTTGCGACCCCATGGACTGTAGCCTAACCAGGTTCCTCCGTCCATGGGATTTTCCAGGTAAGAATACTGGACTGGGTTGCCATTTCCTTCTCCAGGAGATCTTCCCAACCCAGGGATTGAACCCAGGTCTCCTGCATTGTAGGCAGGCGCTTTACCGTCTGAGCCACCAGGGAAGATCCAAAATGAAGATAGGGTAGTAATAAATCCTTATAGTAACTAATAAGTCAAAATAAATAAAGAGCAGCATATATGTATTACTGAAATAATTGGATATGAGATAGAGCTAGAAAGTAAGCATCCTGAGGATAGGATTTTCTCTTAATCTTGTTCATTGCTGTATCCCTAAGACCTAGAATAGGGACTGGCTCATAGACAGTAGGATTAGGTGGAGAGGGCAAGGTAGGGTTTTGAAAAACATATATATAGATATACTACTTTGTTAAAATTAAAAAAAAATTAAATAAAACCCATTATCAATTCTAAAATCATAGAAAGGCTGATTTTGTAATTATTATCTGAACATTGGTATCAGAAAAGCAAACTCCATGGCCCCTTAATAGTATTATCAAGGTGATTTTTATTACCAATTGTTCAATACTGTATTTTAGCTAAAAATTATGGAAGAAAATAAATCAGAAAAATATAAACAAAAAGTATTCCGAAGAAAAACAAAGGAGTCTTATAGTAATTTCTGTTAACTAAGGCAGAGAAATTCTGATGAGTCATTTAGTTCTCTAAGGAAACCTCATTTATTAACACAGATATCCTTCATTGAGACATAGCATACAGTTGAGCCGGCAGTGAAAAATGTTAAAGCTTACTTCTGAAGGTTTGGCTACATCTTTTTCGTCCACATATTTTGCCCAAGGTCCCAAGAAACCATCAATATTAGATGCATCATTTTCTTTAAATTTTTTCCTCTTTTCTATTTTCTTCTGACCAGTTTCAAACACAGTTAAACCTACATTAAAAAAAATTTACAAATATGGGTATTTTCTAAAGACATATATACACATATATATATTTTCATAGATTTATTTAAAACACAAAATAAAACCTATATGAGTCCAGACATATGGACTCATGCTATATATAGAGAAACTCAATCTTCTGGGCAAAGCAGCTTTATACTGCTGCAACTGCAGTATTTTACAAATTCTAATATATGTGAAAAAAAGACTCAGCTATGTAATCCTGATGGTACACAATCTTTTTAATTAATCACAGACATTTATCAGTAGATTTTACCACTTTTTGAAAGGAACAACAATTTAATAATGTTAAGTAATGAAAAATTTACCTCTGAAAGCAAGAACAAACAAATTTCTCATTTAAAGCCAAATTAGATAAAATTTCATTAATAACTGTTCCTTGCTTCACTATATTATAATGCAACAATATAAAGAAGGTTTCACAAGAATTTGTATTTCTTCCAAGTGAACTCAATCTAAACCGGACCTCTAATATCATAAATCTTAACAGAGAAGGAAATGGCAACCCACTCAATTGTTCTTGCCTGGAGAATCCCAGGGACGGGGGAGCCTGGTGAGCTTCCGTCTATGGGGTCGCACAGAGTCGGACACGACTGAAGCGACTTAGCAGCAGCAGCAACAGGAAGAAAAGAAGATGTTTCTAGTTGGGATTCTCATTTGATCAATAGAAAGTGGCATGCTGTGTGTAGTCATTAAATTGGAAAAAGAAAGGTTTACCAGAGCCATTGTCAAAATTTCACTGTTAACTGAGAATTTAGCTACATAGAGATGTAACTTGTAGAGGTCTAACAAAGAGAAAAACGTATCTATATTAATTCAAATCAGTTTCCTTTAGGCTTTGTTATAACAAAAGGTTGTTAAAATCCTATTTTTACAACAATCTAGCTCATAAAACAAAGGCAGCTTGATCATATAGGCTATAGAGTTACTAAATGTCTTCATACAAATAGCATATTCTTTTTCTATCCAACATTTTATGTATCAGATTCCAAGGGGCTGATGAGCTTTGTGGCAAGTTAACATTTAGAGTATGATGCTTTGTCTTATAGTAAGTACAAAATGAACACAGGCACAAACATATGTTTTAAAACACATATTCAAACTCAGCTTCAAAGCAACCCTTAAAGGCAATTTCCACAGATATGCACAATGATATTTTTTTCTGCTCTGTTAAAATGGAGCTTTACATTAGTGTTGAGAAATAAATTGCTAAAATTAGTTATACATTCATTTTCATTTCTTAAATGATTTCTACAATGTTGGCACTGTGCCAAGAACTCACCCTCCCTGACATAGGTATGACTATCTTCCCTACAAGGCTGCACACCTAGTAAGGAGCAAAAGCAAGCTCTACACTAACTATATAAATACATTGCTCTAAACTATATCACTCTACTGTCTCAAGTTTAAAAAAATCAGGAGTTAAATACTAGTTCTTTCCCTACTTTTCAAAGTCAACTTACAAACAATAAGTATAGTTATGTATACTACTACTACTACTACTACTAAGTCACTTCAGTCATGTATTAAGTCACTTCAGTCGTGTCCGACTCTGTGCGACCCCACAGACGGCAGCCCACCAGACTCAGCCGTCCCTGGGATTCTTCAGGCAAGAACACAGGAGTGGGTTGCCATTTTTGTCTCCAATGTATGAAAGTGAAAAGTCAAAGTTAAGTCGCTCAGTTATGTCCGACTCTCTGCGACCCCATGGACTGCAGCCTACCAGGCTCCTCTGTCCATGGGATTTTCCAGGCAAGAGTACTGGAGTGGTTTGCCATATATTTTATATTAAATATTTCAAATAAGTTACCTTGATTTTTTTCAGCCTCTTCTACAGAACCAATATACTTAGTAGACACTTGATGATTATCTAATGAAGGGTCCAATGCATAACCTGAAAGGAAAAAAGTACAAATTACTGACTCCAGTTTTTTTCCATTTACAATTCATTTTAATTCTATGCACATTTACTCATTTTACATTTTCCTTCCCAAGATGTTGAAAATAGCTTCTTTTGTTTGTCTTCTTGTGACTTTATTTCTTATTTTCTGAAAGTGTCACAGCTTCTTTTATCATCAAGATGTACATAACAATAATTCTATCAAAAGCAAACCAAATTTTCAATTGTAAAGTTGCCTATGAGAGGCAAAGCTGCTCAAGATAATTTTAAAGGCCTTCATTGTGTTGGATCTCTCTGAGCTTATCTCCAAAAGAGTTATCACTTTATCACATTCAACTGTCCACTCATACTCTGAGGACCAATTCTTCTTCGTGGGCCATGTTTCTATTCAGAATCATTAACCCAAAGGAACAGGCTAGGAAGCCAAGAGGAAAAGGAAGAATAGGACAAAAGAATTCACACAAACCACTGAGAGACTAAGAACTCAGAGAAACACCAAAAATGGGAGCTAAAAACAAAACAGTAGCATAAGTGAGTGGGACGATACAATAAATGAGACTACCTTCCCAGATAAGGAGTAAAGGTGGCTGTGATAAACTAGATAAAATAATACACTTAGATTACAACACTGGTACAACCATTTAAAAATGGGAAGAAACGTAGGATTAATGTTTGTTCTATATCACAGCAGAGTTACAGAGTGCTAAGTATGAGACTTAGGTAATGCTGAATTCCTGTGCCATCTCCTTCATGTCTCATGTAACACTAGTACAAGGTATCAGGAAGGTTTGCTCCCTGGTACTAAGCACATCAGAGAAGGTAACAGAAAGGTCTGTAGCTTTACATTCCATATATAAGAGTGAGAGGAAACAAGTAGATAGGAATTACCATCTGGAGCTAGACAAGAATTTTTCATGAAAAAATGATAAAACTTTTAAATTAACACAAAGTTATACTTGCTTATTACCTGGAGGGGAAAAAAAAAAGACCACTAAACCTGAGGTTGGTTAAGTTGTTTACTAATTTAAGCTCAAATAAATGGCTCTCAGTTCTAAGATTTTCTTAAGACCATACATTTCTTAGTTTGCAAGGGGCTACTCCTTTTATTCCAGGCTGCCTAATATAGTATATCCCACATTCACTTTTTATGTCTTTAACTCACTCAACAGTTCATTCTGTGTCCTAGGCCACTCTCTCTTGATGGAAGAGGCAAAAAAAAAAAAAAAAATCAGCTATTTTTTTCCCCGCAAATAAGCTATTTCTGAATCTAGGTCTAAAGCCAACTGAAGAGCTCTAAATGCTTACTCTTGCTACAGGATAGCTTAAGAAAAGTAGGTATCTGTATGAACTTTTTGTAGGTATCTGCACAGACTTTTGTTTAAAGATTTAAACTATCTAAGCTATTGCTTAAGGCACTTCTTTCTAAAGTTTAAAAAAATATGCAAAATCTTTATAAGTTTGTTTTATTGTAGGCTGCTGCTGCTACTGCTGCTAAGTCGCTTCAGTCATATCCGACTCTTGCGACCCCATGGACAGAAGCTCACCAGGCTCCCCCATCCCTGGGATTCTCCAGGCAAGAATACTGGAGTGGGTTGCCATTTCCTTCTCCAATGCATGAAAGTGAAAAGTGAAAGTGAAGTCACTCAGTCGTGTCCAACTCTTAGCGACCCCATGGACTGGAGCCTACCAGGATCCTCCGTCCATGGGATTTTCCAGGCAAAAGTACTGGGGTGGGGTGCCATTGCCTTCCCCTTATTGTAGGCTAGGATACAGTAAATTTGTGATGCAACAGGGTTGATTTTTATGTTCTGCACATATATTTTAGGTTTACATGGAATCTCTTATATATAAGCAATGGGTACAATGCATTTATTTTGTTGGACTGGAAGTGTCATTGAACCTTTTGGAGATTTTAGAGGTATAGAGTCTTTCGCTATGAATTTTGTCACCTGGCATGGTGAAATATAATTTAATATATGACAATCTTTTTTACAACCAGTTTCCAATATATTGTGGATAAACAACTAAGACTATTTGTACTAAACCTCTAAACTAATTCAGTGAATTACATCACTCTTTAAAAACTAGGAAAAAAAAAAAACCCTTTCCAATATTAGAATAATTACGAATATTGAGATAAAACCAATCAGTGTTGGGTATTACATAGCTCTTAAAAATAATAAGCTTTGAGATTATAAAGTAACACTGAAAAATGCTTATGACAGAATATTGATTTTAAAAAAGCAAGCTGCAAAATTTTCAGTTTAGAAGGATTATAGCTCTATAATACAAATATGTATAATAAAAAAGACTTGGAGGAATAAATTTCACTAAAAGTAGGCATATTAGTATAGTGTGGTTATAGGTAACCTTTTTTCCCTCTTTCCTAAATGTTTAAAATTTATGTCATTTCTTAGTGAAAACAACTATTATTAAAAAGCATCACTGCATACATTATATTTCACATGATACTGCTTTCTTAACTTTTGCGGGGCCCTCCCTTAAAATAATGGAAGTTAATGGCAGATAGGACAGAAAAAGATTACAACTACAATGGGAATAAAAACATTCTCAGTTACCTTGCTTAACCACTCTACCAAAAAGTTCTTCAAAGCAGAAGGTGATCAATGTATCTCTCAACCTACAGATGTAGATTATAGGAAAAGAAAGAAAACGCACCACCAAGTATGAACAAATCTGATATAAGTGACCAGACTTCTGTTCTGTGGAACCAACAACAAGGACATTATTATAAGGGCCATCTTCTTTCAGAGGGAATTCCCAGCTTTGTATACACATTAACTTGTAGACATTCCATTTCTTGATATCCCTCAGTAATCAACAGAAAACTTTCAGAGAGAAGATCTGAGAAAGAGAGTGAAGTCAACCAGTACATAAGAAAATAAAAATATAACTCTTAAGACTCTCTCTCTAGTCACTAAGTCATGTCCAACTCTTGCAACCCCATGGACTGCAGCCTGCCAGGCTCCTCTGTCCATGGGATTCTCCAGGCAAGAATACTCTTCAGTCTATCCTGTTATTAACCAATTTCAAAAGCAATCTGCATATATCAGTCATTCAGTAAGAAGTGCTATCAAAAAGTATAACAGAAAACATTCTGTTTTTAAGACTGCAGAATATTTCTAGTATTCAGAAATCAGAGCAGATTTAGAATGACAGCTAAAAATACTAGTGCACCTTCCTATTTGTATATTTACAGATATGTATAAGAAAACACATTACCCTTTTAAGGCATCCAGATTAATAAATTTAAAAAGGCAAAAGATAAAATTGATTATTACACACACACACACACACACACACATCATTTCTAATAAGGTTTAACTTGAACTCTCTTATCACCTTACCATAAGTGGCAAAAGTTCTTCTTTGCTGTTCAAACATAAAATCATTGATATGGGCTGGTTCAGCATATCCAGAAAGCATATTTCTAGGGGCAGCCATTTGCTGGGTTCTGAAGGGATTTTCTGGTCCAAACTGCAATGTTATGAGGAAAAAAGCAATAAAAAAATTCTCAATAGAATGAGTAGAATTATTGCACAGTGTATTTTCAACTCTAAATTATCAGGGGCCGATTAACCTATTTGCAAACTTGCTCCCCTCACATGATTCAGGACAACTAGTCAGTGGCTTGTTAGCACTGTTTGTCAGCCACTAGCACAGGAGAGCAATCAGCTCACTCTATACACAGCTATTTAAGTTTATTAATTAAAATATTCAGTTCTACAGTCATTCTAGCCATATTCAAGAGCCCAACAGCCACATACAATTATTGTTTACTACATTTTCACCATTGCAGGAAGTTCTATTTGACAGTGTTGCTCCAGATAATTGAAACTCACTATAGTTTTGTCTAAACCATGAATTGGGGATTTTTGGAGTGGTGATATAATTAAAAAAACACATGTTTCTCTGCTACTTGATTATGAGTTTCTCAAAGGTGCAGACTTAGAACCCTCATACTTTCCATACTGTCTGGCATATAGAAAGCACTAATGAAGGAAAGATTAATCAGAGGCTGACTGCGGGAAGAAGATAGGAAATACACAATAAAAGTGAACTGCTTGAAAAAGTCCTAGGAAAAGACATTACAAATGTAAACACAACTTTTCCACTCTGAAAAGTCACACTATGAATGTCTGAAAGTTACACAAAATAGTGCCATTATTACCTATTTGTTTACAATGTTTTGAGTTCCAGAATGGCTTTCCAAATGTTATTTAATTTGATGTATACACAAATTCTGGAAAGTTAGAGAGGTATTCTCTTTCTCATGTTAGAAATGAAAAAAAAGTCAAGATGACATATCTTACCTGCCCAGAGTCAATAATTTGCTTAATGCTATTAAAAAAGGTATTAGGAAAATTCAGTTCTTTTCAGTTTTAAAATAAAGAATAAAGTGAACTTCCCACTTTGGAAACCATAGAACTATACAGGTCAACTGTTATGATGTTAGAACTGTCATGATGTTAGAAAGATTCTGATGTTAGAATATCTTAGGTCACTACCATGAGAAACCACCTTTTCCACTATATAGTTCCAGAGCCATAAATATAAACTACTGACCTTTTCTTAACCAGAATGCTGTGTTCTCTATATATCAACATTATACTATGCACAAAAGTCTGAATTTAAAAGTTAGATTTGCCTTTTAATTTTTTCTGCTTTAGAAGAAAATAAATTACTATAATATTTCTTTCTATTGACAGCTTCCATTTCTAGGTTTAAAATGATTCAATCTTAAGATACCTAATTTATAGATAAAGATTTTATTACTATTTTATTCTAAATTAAAATGTAGGACAGGACAAGATTTCACAGCCCATATTACTTCTTCCTGTGCTGACAGGTGGAAATGCAGGGGGAAAAAAATCAAGATTGCTGAATGCTGGAAGTTACAGTTAACTTCATTTAGTTATTAAATTTATTACAAAAATAAGAACATTGATAAAATTAAAGATAATGAAACAACTTAAGTTTTCCAGATGATCTAATTGCTATAGCAGTTAACATCTGCAAAGCAGCATGTGATATTTCTGGGGATAAAAAAACTCTAAAACAATAAAAATCTCCATTGCCCATATCATTACTCCTATCATATATAATTAATTACCAATCATTATGCTTGTAATTTCTGATTTGAAAAAGCAAAGTACATTTCCATAGTCTAATTTTATTAAGATTTTACAAAAAGAGAATAATTCTTCTACAGGTCATACATGTCAAACTGTCCATCTTTTACAAAAAAATTCTCAGTGTTAAGACCTATGATTTCCATAAGAATATAGACCCATATATTGGATCCAGTAAAGTATATCTGTGGTACTATTCTTTTTTTTTTTTAATCAAACCATTTTATTGAGGGGCTTGAAGGGAGGGTTGAAAGTCTGAAAGGACAATTAGATCTGATGTCCTACTCCTGGCTGGGATATATCCAGCTTCATAGCCACTGAGAGCTGTGGTGCTGTTCTTAACACAGTCTGAAAATTTAAATGTGCTTAGACTTAACTTATATGCAGAGTACACCATAAGAAATGCTGGGCTGGAAGAAGCACAACCTGGAATCAAGACTGCCGGGAGAAATAGCAATAACCTCAGATATGCAGATGACACCACCCTTATGGCAGGAAAGTGAAGAGGAACTAAAAAAGCCTCTTGATGAAAGTGAAAGTGGAGAGTGAAAAAGTTGGCTTAAAGCTCAACATTCAGAAAACTAAGGTCATGGCATCTGGTCCCATTACTTCATGGGAAATAGATGGGGAAACAGTGGAAACAGTGTCAGACTTTTTTTGGGCTCCAAAATCACTGCAGATGGTGACTGCAGCCATGACATTAAAAGACACTTACTCCTTGGAAGGAAAGTAACCTAGTTAGCATGACCAACCTAGATAGCATATTAAAAAGCAGAGACATTACTTTGCCAACAAAGGTCCATCTAGTCAAGGCTATGGTTTTTCCAGTGGTCATGTATGGATGTGAGAGTTGGACTGTGAAGAAGGCTGAATGCCGAAGAATTGATGCTTTTGAACTCTGGTGTTGGAGAAGACTCTTGAGAGTCCCTTGGACTGCAAGGAGATCCAACCAGTCCATCCCAAAGGAGATCAGTCCTGGGTGTTCATTAGAAGGACTGATGCTGAAGCTGAAACTCCAGTACTTTGGCCACCTCATGTGAAGAGCTGACTCATTGGAAAAGACCCTGATGCTGGGAGGGATTGGGGGCAAGAGGAGAAGGGGACGACAGAGGATGAGATGGTTGGATGGCATCACTGACTCGATGGACATGAGTTTGGGTAAACTCTGGGAGTTGGTGACGGACAGGGAGGCCTGGCGTGCTGCGATTCATGAGGTTGCAAAGAGTTGGACATGACTGAGCAACTAAACTGAACTGAACTGAAGATGTAACAATGACAAAATCTTCCACTGATATAGGCCAGCCTGGGGTAGGATTCATCAACTTCTAGCTCTCCTTAACTATTTGGTTACTAGCAGCCATCAGAGCTGATCTCAAAGATATTGAATGTCAACAGAGGAAGCCAGAGAATGTTATTCAGCAGGGCTCAGCTCTTACCAATTATTCTCCCAGATGTTCCTGTTCTGTGTGAATATGCAACTCTTAATTTTGGGATAGCCATTAAAAAATAAAACCATGCCTATTTAAAAATATACAAAACTGATTTCTAAATGTTTCTTTTCAATTTTTGGTAGTTAACCAAGTTTAAGTGTAAATACACATTCAAATGATTTTTAAAAATAGATATTCAAGTTAATTAGGTATGAGTTTTCAATAGTTTTTAGCTCAGATAATACTGAAGTACACTGTTCAGTTGCTCAGTCCGACTCTCTGCGACCCCATGGACTATATATAGCCCACCAGGCTTCCCGGTCCTTCATTATCTCCTACAGTTTACTCAAACTCCTGTCCATTGAATCAGTGATGCCATCCAACCATCTCATCCTCTGTTGCTCCTCCTGGCCTCAATCCTTCCCAGCCCAGTACAGAAGTACACTGTAGTCAATTGCAATTGTAAATCTCCCATATAAAATATACATATTTAAGTATTAATTCAGCCATTGTACCAAAAAAGAAAATGTTTCTGAGGTAAGCAAGCTTTCATTTGAGTGAAGCAGTGCTTTATTTATAAACTTAGGAGAAAAGCATTTTTAATTTAAATCTAAGAGACCATGTATTTATTATAAGGCAATGGTTCTCACGATTTTAGCAGGCAGAGTACTTGAGGGTTGATGCCTTAGTAGTATGGGGCGTCCCAGGTGGTGCTAGAGGTAAAGAACCCAGGTGCCAATGCAGGAGACTAAGAGACATGGATTCGATCCCTGAGTTGGGAAGATGCCCTGGGGGAGGGCATGGCAACCCACTCCAGTAATCTTGCCTGGAGAATCTCATGGACAGAGGAGCCTGGAGGGTTATGGCTCACAGGGTCACAAAGAGTTGGACATGACTAAAGTGACTTAGCATGCATGCCTTAATAGTATATCATAACATCACAGGAATTAAGAAATTTCATTAAGTAAAAATTGATTATATGAAATAAAACCGTAAGTTCACATATAGGAAAAAACCCCCTAAGTTATTGAACAAGTAATTATTCTTAGATTGTTGCTAAGTTTTTCATGAATATTTATTGCAGTAATCAATGTATAAAACATTTATAAACAATTTTAAGGTGAGAAGAGTATATTATTATTTTCTACAACTTTGGAAAAGATCACTGCAATTCAATTTTATTGGCAGAATACCTCAATCTTATAAGACATAAGCACAGTTTAAATATTACAATAGCATATTTTATTAGTGGTTCTATGACCTTGAACCTCAGTTTCCTCATCTGTAAAATAAAAGTTTTCATCTATCTTACTTCTGAAGTCCATTCTAACATTAATATTTACAGCAGCCCTTCTGGTCAGATCTTAAACAGTAACTGGCATTTCCCCCCTCTAAACTTTTATATTTCTTCTATTCTTAAAAGTAGTGTTATTTTAAGGAGTCTGAAATTCTCTCTGAGGCTTATGGGCTTCTAGAGAAGCTAACAAATACAGGCTTCTAGAAAAGCTAACAAATACACTTTTTGCTGCTGCTGCTGCTGCTGCTAAGTCGCTTCAGTCGTGTCTGACTCTGTGTGATCCCATAGACGGCAGCCCACTAGGCTCCTCTGTCCCTGGGATTCTCCAGGCAAGAACACTGGAGTGGGTTGCCATTTCCTTATCCAATGCATGAAAGTGAAAAGTGAAAGTGAAGTTGCTCAGTTGTATCCGACTCTTAGCGACCCCATGGACTGGAGCCTACTAGGCTCCTCTGTCCATGGGATTTTCCAGGCAAGAGTACTGGGGTGGGGTGCCACTGCCTTCCCCGATACTTTTCTCTAAGTGGATCCAAAATAAAATAGCAATTTGTTAATTTATAATAGTCAAAACTGCAAACTACACTGTGGCCTTCTAAATGGTCTCATAGTTATGGAGTGATTGTTAAGAATGATCAAATCCCCAAATATGGCACCTGCAGACAGTATAATCTCACAGTTAAATTCCTCACTCTAAAACAGGGATACAAGTACTTCATAGGGTCATAGAGAGGGCTAAAGGAGAAAAAGCATACAAATCCTTCAGGGTGGTACTTGCCATAGAGTTATAAGTGGTTGTTTTATTTCATTCGTCTCCATCCCTGTTCTTTTCCATCATGCAAATCTTTAAAATAAATCTTCCTAAAAACTCATCTATTAAATTAAGACCAAACTTGCTACCTTGGCCCCCAGAGCCTGTGCAATACCTTCTGTACAAAGTGCTATTCTAGCTTAGCCTGTTCCCTCCTACTAATAATGACTAAAACACTACTGTTCTTTATATTTTGTGATTTGGCTTATGCTGTTTCCTTCTGCCTAGAACCTTTCCTCTAAAGGCCTACCTAGCCATCAGTGTCAATAATATTAACATAAACAATAATAAAGGCTATAATTTATTAAATGCTTATTATTCTGTGCCAGAGAGTTTCCTAAGCACAACATATATTATCTCATTTATCTTTATAATTTAGTAAACAGAAATAATCTTCATTTTACCTATTAAAAAAATAAGATAATTTAAGATCACAAAAGAGCTAATAAGTGGTCTGTGTAGCCCCACATCTCATGTTGTTAACCTGGACTGTATTGGTTGGTCATTAAAAAAAAAAAAATTGCTAGTTACACACACTACAGAAAATAGTCTGGTCTCTTTATTTTTTTTCTTAAAAACAAAACAAAACAAAAAAACACGTGGCATATCCTCTCTGGTAAACACTAGCATGAGGAAAGGGATTAAATCTTGTTTCTAATGATGGATTTTCTAATCATGAGAACTTGAATTTCATCTAGGAAAGCTCTGGTAAGACTTTCCAGACTTTGGCAAGTTATTCAGACTCTAGTCAAAAAGTTCAAAGTCGGTAATTTATGTCACAGACAATTTCTTTGTAAAACTGTATAGTCTCATCACTTTTCAGTCTCATCATTATTTTCTTCAATTGTTGACAATAAGCATTGAAATGTTCCTAACATAAACCAGTTGATACATCTAATGTGAGGTTCCCTAACATAGGGTGGGGAAAACAAAAAATTAAAGGACTGATAACCCCCAAACAAGAATGATAAATCTACTGTCTTGTCAATAGCATCCCAAATTTTTTGACCTTTTGAATTTTTCTTAAACGTTTTGAAAAATAATCACACAGCAATATGTTAGTTATGCACAGGATCTAAAAATTTAAGAAAAACAGGCTTTATAGAAAATACACTAACATAAGAATGTCACACATCATGTCACTTTCAAATTTTCTCATTTTCTGAATTCCGTGGCTTAAACTGAGGTACTTTACATTAAAAAAAAAAACACATATACATAATAAAAATATATATATAATATACTACCTCTCTTTAAAGCACCAGCTAAAATGGTGCCAAGAGCTAGGAAACAGCCTATAATTTAACAGGTGTAAGGATTTAAGAAATAATGGAATAAAATAAAATTGTACCACTCTCGAGAGCATGAGAATGAGATTTTTGCCTACTGCACACTTAAGAGAATACCTAGAACACTAGCACTGACATCCTCGGCTGCACTACACACGGCCACTGCCGAATTTTAAGTGACTGTGGAAATCTAAGCAGGCAAAAATTACATGAAATAGCTTATCAAAAAAAAAAAAAAAAAGGGCAATGACTATATGCCAAAAAATGAATAAACATTAAAAAGTACTTTTTTCTCCACCAGGATCAATAAGATACAGCTCCTCATCTCTATCTTTAAAGTACTCTGAAAGATCCTGCTACTGAACTGGTATTGTTATTACTTTTTATAATGATCTTTTCCTGACATCTGTATTTTATCAATCAAGCATTCTTTTCTCCTTTTTAAAGGCTAAATATCTAGAAACTGAATCTTTTCTACAAAGGCTTTCTGACAATTTTCATTATTTGTTTTTTTTTTCTTCAGCTTTTTTAGTGCTTCCATCACCATTTATCATCAAGAAAAAGAATTCATAAGATGTCTGACTCAGAGCAAGCAATAAACAGTGTGACTATTTTTGAGCCATGACCACGTCAGCATGGCATCTCTTTTTACTGTTTAACACAGGAGCATTTGTCACTAGATGTTTCATAATATACTATGCATTAATGATGCTAATCAACCAAAATTTTTTTCCCTCATGGTTAACTTGTAACACTCCCTTATCAACACTGAGAGGAAGATGTTAACAAAGTCTGCATCTAAGAATTAGATATATCCTTACAAAAGTGTACTATTTAACTTTTGGGGAATAGAAGGGTGTATTTTCCCTTCTTTTTTAAATTGAGATGTAAGTAACATATAACAGGAGATATTTTCTGACAGTTTAAACGGTGTACTTTCATGAGAAAACTTTGAAAAATTCCCCAACTGTTTATGTACCTAAGTATGGGCTTCCCAGGTGGCTCAGTGGTAAAGAATCCACCAGCTAAGCAGGAGATGTGGGTTCGATCCCTAGGTCAGGGATCCCCTAGATAAAGATTATAGCCTGGGAAATACACTCTAGTATTATAGCCTGGGAAATACAATGGACACAGGAGCCTAGTGGGCTACAGTCCATGGGGTCACAAAAGAGTTGGCTTAGCAACTAAAACAACAACAATTTAAATAGTTCAGCAAAATACACTCTTAATTTAATACATTTTCTTACCTCAGGAGCAAACATGGTCTCATATGTAGGATTATACTGAACCTCTTTGACAGCAGGGTCAAGGTGAACTCCAGTCTCCAAATCTTCCTATAAGAAAACCAAATGAACATTAAAGATGTGACAAGTGATTACTATATTTTAGAAATTACATTAAGGTCACACTAGCCATCTTAACACCAATTTTATGAAGATTACACTAGTACTTTATGATTAATCATTCTAATAATCAAAGGCTAATAAAAGTACATAATGTAAACAGTTATAGGGGTTAGAATGCATAACAAAACGTTTTTCCTTCCAAAGCACTATCTTATCTGAACAAATTAAAATTTCTAAATAAGTCAACACCACTCAAAGCCTTAAAGTAAGAGAGTCCAAAAGGGAGTCCTTTTTTATTAACTCAAAAGGTCTGATCTTCTGGTTCCAAATTCAAGAGAAGCACGCCTTCTTTATTCAGCACACCTTATTAGATATGTACCGAGATGGACTTGGTTAGGGACTGCAGAGGAAATAGAAGGGGGTGTCAGGGCCCAAAACTTCTAAATCTAATAATCTATGTGTTATTATCTATGTCAACTCTTATATTCCTCCTCCAACTTAATGAACATAAAAAATCCACCAGAGAATCACCGGTAGTCTATCTTATGTAACCCTACCACATGAACAATTACAAATTATAATTTTCTAGCCTCGATCTCTTCCCTGAACTCTAGGGATTTATATATCTGAGCTTTCAACTTAACACCGTTTCTCCCAGGATATCTAATAGGTATTTCAAACTTAATATATTCAAAAAGGGAACCTCTGGTTTCTCCTTCCTCAGTGACTCCTGCTCCTGCTGCTAAGTCACTTCAGTTGTGTCTGACTCTTTGTGACCCCATGGACTGACTGTAGCCCACCAGGCTCCTCTGTCCATGGGATTCTCTAGGCAAGAATACTGGAGTGGGTTGCCATTTCCTTCTCCAGTGACTCCTTCTAGCCTTCTCTCAGATCAGATCAGATCAGATCAGTCGCTCAGTCGTGTCCGACTCCTTTCGACCCCATGAATCTCAGCACACCAGGCCTCCCTGTCCATCACCAACTCCTGGAGTTCACTCAGACTCCCATCCATCGAGTCAGTGATGCCATCCAGCCATCTCATCCTCTGTCGTCCCCTTCTCCTCCTGCCCCCAATCCCTCCCAGCATCAGAGTCTTCTCCAATGAGTCAACTCTTCGCATGAGGTGGCCAAAGTACTGTAGTTTCAGCTTTAGCATCATTCCTTCCCCCCCCAAAGAAATCCACCAGGCTCCCCTCCTTCTCTAAGTGACCATAATTTTACCCTTACATCTGTTCAGGTGAAAATCGGCAGAGTTATCCTTGACTCCTTTCTTTCACACTGTACAACAACATCCTTAACTGAAGAGCAAACCCTGTATCTTCTCTGGACACCCAGAGTTCACCCACTTTTCAAAGTCCTCTTTCACTATCACCTCAGTCCAACTTATCTTCTTGCACCTGGATTATTATAATACCCTCTGAACTAGTCCCTGCTTCTGCCCTTGTCCACCCACACCTCACTCCATAAAGAGGCCAGTGTGAGTCTTTTAAAATATTAGTCAGATTATGTTACTCTTTCACTCTTAAACCCTCTGGTAGCTTCTCCACTTAGGGTAAGAGCTGATGAAGGCCTGCAGGGCTCATTACCAAGTTGTTCTCAGAAAGTATGGCTCCCAAGATTAGTTTTTATAGGGCATTGCTGTCTTCCTGGACTGTCTGTCCTGCCTCAAGCATTTACTATTTAAAACGTGCTATCATTACATGATTTACATATCAAACATGTTATAAACAAATTTCCTTTAATTTAATTAGGGTATTCAAGTTACATTTTGAAATTTTTAAGGAAGTTATATATCATATATGATTTGCATTTCAGTAAAGCTGAAAATACAAAATTGCCATCATAAAATGAAAAAGTTTGAATCTAACTGGTTGAGAATTTACCCTCCATAAACTGTCCTTTATCCTTACCAACTCTGTCTTCACCTAGCTCTGTGCCTGTGCTCACTTTACTCCAGACTCACTGGCTCATTTGTCATTCCTGGAATTCACCAAAAGGCAATCCTGTTTCAGGGTCTCTGCACTTAACTCTTCCCTCTTCTTGCAATGTTCTTTCTCTGGATAGCCACACGACTGCTCTCTCTCCTTTCAGGTCTCTGTATGGTTTTTCTATTTTCCCTTTACCCTGCTTTATTTTTCTCCATTATATTTATCACCACCTGACATACTTATTGTCTACTTCCCTCTATTAAAGTATAAGCTACAGAAGTTGGACTTTGTATACACAAATGTGTCCTTAGCCCCTAGAACTATCCCTAACATATCACCATCTTTATTCTGCTGGCCTCTTGCTGTCAACATAATGCAAAGATAATACAAAGCAATATGGCAAATTTTGCAGGACAGGTAGGATATCATGAAGTTGACAGTGATGCTTGAGAAGCAGTGTCACAGACAAACAAAGATCTGGTAGGGTCAGACCAGTTAACGACCAAAGGTAGAAACCTGATGGGAAAAATAATACTATAGGCAGTTATGGTTCCAGAATTTTGTCACTATTAAAACAACTGGCACCCCACCCCACTTTGCCTGCCCTGGGGGCGGTGGCTCGCGGGTCCGCTGCCGGCGCCTCCGGCGTGCATAGCAAAACAACCTTCACCAAAGCAGGCAACTTAGTTACTCGACTTCACAAACATACAGTCCAGTCTGGCTCCCTTAAACATCCTTCCTCTCTGTTTCAAAATCGTCTACATCTTTATCTTATCCTTTCTCTTGACTTCAACCTCCACCCCCAATTTTTATGTGCAGTCTTGACCACGCCTGGCCTGTGTATCCACATACTTAACAGCCTATTGAAATTCATTCTATGGATATTTCACAGCATCAAACACTTTGCTGTGTTCAAAACAGAAGATACTCTTCCCTCAACTCTGCTGTCACACACTTAACAAAGCAGGCACTGAGTCTTACTGATTCTACCCCTGAAACATTTCTCCAGCAACCTTATTCCCAATCTCTATTCTCTGCCTCCTAATGCACACTTCATATCTTGCCTGGTCTATTATAATACATCCTTATCTGAAGACGCTTACTCCTTGGAAGTAAAGTTATGACCAACCTAGATAGCATATTCAAAAGCAGAGACATTACTTTATCAACAAAGGTTCGCCTAGTCAAGGCTATGGTCTTTCCTGTGGTCATGTATGGATGTGAGAGCTGGACTGTGAAGAAGGCTGAGCGCCGAAGAATTGATGCTTTTGAACTGTGGTGTTGGAGAAGACTCTTGAGAGTCCCTTGGACTGCAAGAAGATCCAACCAGTCCATTCTGAAGGAGATCAATCCTGGAATTTCTTTAGAAGGAATGATGCTAAAGCTGAAACTCCAGTATTTTGGCCACCTCATGCGAAGAGTTGACTCATTGGAGAAGACTCTGATGCTGGGAGGGATTGAGGGCAGGAGGAGAAGGGGACGACAGAGGATGAGATGGCTGGATGGCATCACTGACTCGATGAATGCGAATCTGAGTGACCTCCAGGAGCTGGTGATGGACAGGGAGGCCTGGCGTGCTGCGGTTCATGGGGTCGCCAAGAGTCGGACACGACTGAGTGACTGATCTGATCTGATCTGATCTGATCTGCTTTAATGTGCCCCGTTTTTGGCTTATTAGACTAATTACTGATTTTTTAAAATATCAAGCACTTTCATGTTTTCTGTGCTGTTGGCAATGTTACTTTGGTCCTTGTGCATTTCCCTTCATTATCTGATAATATGTCATCTTCTTTTCCCTGATACTTTCTCTCCTCTTGGCCCAGGAAAAATGTTTTTCATCCACAGTTCCAAGAGATGTTGTTCATAACTCCTAATAGACCTTGTAATGTATTATTTGTTGCACATGATTTTTACTTATATTTTATATCCTTATTGCCCAGTAGAATGCAGGGCATTAAGTCCATGTTCAATAAATATTAGTTAAATGGAAAGAAATGTCAGATCCATAGACAAATTAGAAGATGAAGGCTGACCAAAGATCACTGAATTCTGCATTTATGTCACAAAAAACCTTGGCCAGAGCAATTTTGGTAATGGGGTGAAGTATGGAGAGCCTGTTGCAAGGGGCAGAGGTATAACGGAAGATTTAGGGAAAAAAGACAGTAAAATTTTTTGCTCTTTCAAGACATCTGGCAGTAAATAAGAGATGAGGAGCCAGACTGAAGGATTTTAATGGTAAAATTCTGTTTATTTCCTTTTTAAAGAAAAGGCTACGCCAAAGATTCAGTCAATCATAAGCTATAGGAAAGGCGCAAGTAGGGAGAAACATATGATAAGAATGAGAGAATAATCAAAAAACTATGGTCATTCTGGAAGAGGGGTGGGAAAGGAGTGAATCCGAGAAAGAGCCAATTAGCCTCTGAAAAGGGGAGGAGATGAAATAGAGACTACAGGAATAAGAATGAATAATGGGTGATAGATGTTTGGAGTTGGTGGGAGATTTTGGGAGTCACAGATGATCTTTTAATTTTCTTTATGTAGTTAGGAACACAGACATCTTCAAAAAACAAGGGCAGTACCTGGATTCACTTATTCATTCAGTAAATACTGCCTGAGTGCCTACTATGTGTCAGACACTGTTCTAGGCCCTGTAGAAACAGACAAAGCTCCCTGTCCTTATAAAGCTTATATTCTAATGGGGAAGACAGACAATAACCGATATAATAAAAAAGTGAATTTGCAAGAAGAGGGTAAGTGCTATAAAAAGGAGCATTTAACAAAATCAGTGTCAAGACCAGGGTAGACACAGTATGTCACATAATCCTTGCAACTCTTCTGTGAAGTAGTAGCAAGCTTAAGTTACTGACCCCAGGGTACCAACAGAGTAAGTAAGAAGAGGAAAAAGTTAAAGTAGCCACAATGAACAATGTTAAAGATACCTGCTGCTGCTGCTGCTAAGTCACTTCAGTCGTGTCCGACTCTGTGACCCCATAGACGGCAGCCCACCAGACCCCGCCGTCCCTGGGATTCTCCAGGCAAGAACACTGGAGTGGGTTGCCATTTCCTTCTCCAATGTGTAAAAGTGAAAAGTGAAAGTGAAGTCACTCAGTTGTGTCTGACTCTCTGCGACCCCATGGACTGCAGCCCACCAGGCTCCTCTGTCCATGGGATTTTCTAGGCAAGAGTACTGGAGTGGGTTGCCATTGCCTTCTCCAAAGATACCTGCTGCTGCTGCTAAGTCGCTTCAGTCGTGTCCGACTCTGTGCGATCCCATAGACGGCAGCCCACCAGGCTCCTCCATCCCTGGGATTCTCCAGGCAAGAATACTGGAGTGGGTTGCCATTTCCTTCTCCAATGCATGAAAGTGAAAAGTGAAAGTGAAGTCGCTCAGTCGTGTCCGACTCTTAGCGACCCCATGGACTGGAGCCTCTAGCCCCATGGACAGGCTCCTCCATCCATGGGATTCTCCAGGCAAGAGCACTGGGGTGGGGTGCCATTGCCTTCCCCCAAAGATACCTAATTAGCAGCAAACAAACAAACAAAAATCACTGAGTATGGGTCAGGGTTTTTAGCTACAAGCAAGTGAAACGTCCACAGGCTGATTAAGCTATATTGAATCCTTTTGAGTTTCTCTTGGAATTCTCAAGGGTGGAGAATTAGCTTGGGGGAACAGGCGCCAAAACAGGGTTAACTATATAGATGGAATCATAATTCAAAATCAATCATATCTCAGAACCAGTCCAGTGAGGACAAAAGGTCACTGTTACCAAACATGATTACTAAACACTGGATGCTGTGATCGAGACTGCTGGTTGAAGGAACTAGATTATGCTGTTCACCGCTGGTCGCCATGTAAAATGTTCTTTCTTTGCTTCCTCGTGGATTAGCTTTAGATTAGAATTTAGGTGGGTGCATCTGTCTGTCCCAGCCCAAATCACGGCCCTAAGCCTTAGCCAACAGGGAGCTGGGAGAATGAGAATCTGGGTTTTCAGCTTCTGAGGCAGGGAAGGGTGTTAACACTACAAAGGAAGGGAGCTCTGAAGCTGGGCCACCTACTTAAGTGATACATATAACATTACCCCAGAAAGCATACCCAAATCTTCATTGACTATAGAGAGTACATAGGGCTTAGCATCAAAACACAATACCATAAAGTTAAGATGCATAAAAATGAAATTAAATTATTTTCTCTCTTAACATTCAACTTATACTGATAAACTGCTTAAGAGAACAAGAGGCTCAGCCACATTCATACCTCCCCAGTGGTTTATTTTAGAAAACAGTTGCTAGAACCACTTTATAATATGATTTACCAGATCTTTCTGATTAAGGGTATTTTAAATATTCTAAATTTGAATTACTTTAAACAGAGTACCATGAGACATCAAGTTTTAAACACAAAATACAATTTTAAAAGAACTACTTTTAAGAAGCAACAGTGGCAACTAATAAAAAATATAAATAGGTCCCAGTCTCTGGTTCCTGCTAATAAAATTACAGAACAAACTGAACAACTCTTCAGAAACTGAAGAGTTATTAATTTTACATTTAATTAGAAAAACTTGGACAACATCACAACCTTGTTTTAATACCCATGAGGAGTTCAGTAACAATTAGGCATGCAATTGAAATTAGCAGAGAATTACAAAGGATTTCTATTCAGCTTCAATTATCCATGAAAATTAAAGTGCAGTAAGTGAAGGGCACCCTATGGGTCAAATAAGTTTAAACAGGTTATTTTTTGTTGATTCAAAGTAATTTGAGAATAAAGTTAAATATTATCTACATTTTAGTCTTTTTCACATTTCTTAGCTGTTATACAAATAAGAAAATGGATGCAAAAGCACTTTGTAAACTATAAAGCAGGACATAAATATTAACCATTGTTACAACTATCAATTTATGTTATAGATTTCTGTCCCCAGAAAGTGAAAATGACTAGACTTCTAAAATGGGAGCTTAAATGGCTGAGATAAAATAATACAAATTCAAATGAAGATACCTTTTGAGTTTTGCCCTTAAAAAAATACAGAGGAAAAAGACTATAATAAAAGATAAAATGTTTTTTATTTCTAAAAAATTTGGCCCAGAGTTATAAGTGCAATTTCATAATTTTCAAATCTGGGGGTTTTGTAGTTATCTTTTTGTGTCTGATTAGGTTAGATGCATTGTGGTCAGAGAATGTGATCATGATTTCAAATGTACTGAGATTTATTTTATGGCCTAGTACATGGGGTAGCAAACTACAATTATTGGGCCAAGTCTAGCCCACAGTCTGTTTCTGTATCAACAAGCTAAGTAAATGTAAGATATTTACATTTTAAAGGGTTGTTCTAAAAAAGAAAGATGGAAAGACAGTAAGATGTGACAAAGACTGTATGTGGCTAGCATGTTATATGCGAGTCACTCAGTTGTGTCCGACTCTTTGTGACCCCATGGACTACAGCCCACCAGGCTGGAATTCTCCAAGCCCACCTGGAATTCTCCAGGCAAGAATACTGGAGTGGGTAGCCATTCCCTTCTCCAGGGGATCTTCCCAAGGACTGAACCTAAGTCTCCTGAATCACAGGTGAGTTCTTTAATATCTGAACCAACAGGGAAGCTCAGTGGCCAGCACAGCCCAAAATATTTACTATCTGGCCCTTAACCAATCCTTGGCCTAGTATATGGTCAGTTTTAAAAAAATGTTTTATTAGTACTTAAAACAATTTTCTACATTGAATGCTATGTCCTTTATACCCTTTAGATAGTTTCCTAATTTTGTTGTTTGAATTTTCTCTATCATTACTGATACTGTTTTGCTTATTCTATATTATTGAAATAGGTATATTAAAATCTTCTGCTATTAATTGTAAACTTGTCAATTTCTCTCATAGTTATAAAAGTTTTTGCTTAAATATTCTGAGCTTTCTACATTATTGTGTGCTAAATTGCTTCAGTCATGTTCGACTCTTTGAGACCCTATGGACTGTAGACTGCCAGGCCCCTCTGTCCATGGGATTCTCCAGGCAAAAATACTGGAGTGGGTTGCCATGCCCTCCTCCAGGGGATCTTCCCAACCCAGGAATCGAACATGCCTCTTATGTCTCCTGCATTGGAAGGTGGGTTCTTATGTCTCCTGCACTGGCAGGCAGGTTCTTTACTAGTGCTACCATTAGATACACATAAATTTAAAATTGTTATATACCCCTTTGTGAATTGAGCCTTGAATCATTATGAATTGATCCTTTTTCCATTTTAAGTCTATTTTATTGACCTTAATACAACCAATGCCATTTTCTTTTGCTTGGAATTTGCCTGATATAGCATTATGAAAGTAGTAAGATCAGTCAAAAAATTAAATAATGGAAAAAAAAACCCCACAATTTATTATTATACTAGCATAAAAATAAGATGCACCTAGAAATCTCTGTGGGGATTCCTAGGTGGTGCAGTGGTAAAGAATCCGCCTGCCAATGCAGGAGATGCAGGTTCAATCCCTGGGTCAGGAAGATCCCCTGGAGGAGGAAACAGCAACACACTATTCCACAGAGGAGCCTGGTGGGCTACAGTCCACGGGGTCACCAAGAGTTGGACACCACTGAGTGACTGAGCACATACACAGAAATCTCTGCAACAAAACTGTTCAAGATATTGATACAGGAAATTATAAACTTTCAAAGAAATTAAAAATCTAAAGAAGACCTACATGAATGGATAGAACACTGTCTTCAAACTGATCTATCATTCAATCCAATCCCAAACAATATCCCACTTGGACGTTAGCAGAACTTACAAGTTAATTATAAACCATATGTAGAATTACAGGGGACAAGAAGAGCCAAGACATTCTTGAATAACAAAAAATGGATAGAGGTGAGGGGGTAGAACAACCTAAGAAGATCAATGCCATATTATTAAAAATATTCACACCATACACAAAACTTAATTCCATGGATTTATGGCTTAAATATAAAAGCAAAAATATAGTGCTTTCGAAAGACAAAATAGGACCATATTTTTATGGCTTTGGTAAAAGAATTTCCTCAACAAGGAAAATCTGTGGCTTGTTATTTCTCCATAACAAGACACAAATTTGCAACATACATAATTGACACAGGATAATATCCAGAATATATAAAGATCTACACATCAGAAGGAAAAGACAACCCAATAGAAACTTCAAAAATAAAAACACTAATAAGATATATGAACTCTCATTAGTGTTCAGTGATATGGATTAAAAAACATTGAATGAGTTCATACTTTGCCAAAATGTTTACTCTTAGTCACAACTTGACAATTACAGATGAATGTATTTGTATGCTTCACATCTTTTCCCCTGGATATTTTCCCACCATTAAATTTACTAGGTATAAGCTTTTTAAATACAGCTTATTAACAAACAAGTGATGATCCATATCCCTTACTCTCATAGACATTAGAGCACTGGGGGGTTTAGCCCCAGCCCTATTTCTTATGGACCTCTGATACTTTATTCAATCTTTTCTCCTGGATTATCTTACTTGTAACGTGAAGTGATTGAACTCAGTTCTACAGATGTCCCCACACTCCCACCCGTTCGGTATACATTGAATCTCAATGTTCGTACTTTTTCAAGACTTTGTTTTCCACTTATTCTTTCATTCCTTTACTCACCTTATCTCTCTCTCATAATTTTGTATATGAGGCATTGAAAACATGAAAACAAATATGCAAAACAACCTCAGGTCTCTAGGGTCTGGTCCAGAGGAAAGAAAAAAATTAACAAATCACAGCAATGTGGCAAATGCTATATATACAACTCGAGTGTGGGAAGGGGGTTGAGGTAGACAGAGGAGGAAACATGCGCTGAGACTGAACAACAGCAGAGCTTTGGGGGGTGGGAAAAGAAGGAAGGCATGAGGCAAGGGATTTCCAGGCACAGAGGCTGCTGCTGCTGCTGCTAAGTCGCTTCAGTCGTGTCTGACTCTGTGCAACCCCAGAGATGGCAGCCCACCAGGCTCCCCTGTCCCTGGGATTCTCCAGGCAAGAAGGCACAGAGGCTAGTGTGAGCAAAATCTTGAGGGGGATAAAAGAAAATAGGCTTTGAGGGCTTTGTGGAGAGGTCATCAAGGGAGAATTGCAGGCCGCATGTTATTAATACACAAGGAACTTAGAAATTACTGGGCAGGCAATAGAATGTCTTTGGCAAGGAAGTGATATGATAACACTGGAATTTAGAAACTCATTCTGAGTGCATTGTGAAGGAAAACTCGGGATAGGGAGCTGGGAGACAAGAAAGAAGGAAGTAAAAGTCCAGTTACAAAGTTATTGTCTTGAAAAATTATAAAATTATAAGAATCTGAACAGTGGTAGCAGAAAAGGAAAGAGAGATGTGATAAATAACATAGGCACTATTGAGTAATGGTTCCTATTCATTACCAGGACCTATTACCCAACAGTAGGAATTCAGAGAGAAAGAAAAGTCAAGAATGACACTTGAGGAAGATATAAAGTAGGCTGCATCAGTAAAAATAAAGAAGTAGAAATTGATTTGAGAGACATTAATGAAACAGACATGTTAGAACCATTTGATTGATGAGTTTCAGGGGCTGAGGAAGAAGGAAAAGGAAGACCCCTCTGTTCTAATATGTAGGTTGTGGAATCATTAATTCAAATGGGAAAAACAGGTAAAGCAGATCCTGGGGAAAGAAAATGCTTATATTTTAACACACTGGATTGGAGGTGACTGAGAGCCATCCTGGGAGAGAGGTTAATAGTTCTGAAGCTAGCAAGGAGTTTAGAGTGGATAAAGATAGTGTGCCTGGCACATGATTTATGCTAAGTCGCTTCAGTCGTGTCCGACTCTGTGTGACCCCATAGACGGCAGTCCACCAGGCTCCACCGTCCCTGGGATTCTCCAGGCAAGAACACTGGAGTGGGTTGCCACTTCCTTCTCCAATGCATGAAAGTGAAAAGAGAAAGTGAAGTCGCTCAGTCATGTCCGACTCTTAGCGACCCCATGGACTGCAGCCTACCAGGCTCCTCCGTCCGTGGGATTTTCCAGGCAAGAGTACTGGAGTGGGGTGCCAATGTTATCTCCTGCTTTACAGATGAGAAAAAAGTTAGGCATGGAACACTTAAATAATTTATCCAAGGTCACAATTCGGGTAACTCATGGAGGTAAGATTTGAATTCTGGCAGTCTTGATACTAGAGTCTGTGTGAACCATTTCAGTATTCACCTGTGAGTCATCAGAAGTACTGCAGGTTGAAGGCCTGGAGAGTATGAGGGATGCAAAACGGACTAAGAGTCTCAGGAAACATCAACATTGAAAGGGAGGGCAAAAGAACAGGAAAGAGAAGGCTGAGGATAGACCCTTGGAAGCTAGAGAGAGAGAAAGTTTACAAGAACTATTTAATACTGTCACTTGATGCACATACTCAAGACAAAAGAATTTGACAACTGGAAGCCCAGTGACATTACTCAGAGAGAATAAGTTTCCCAAGAGGCTAGGGCAAGGCTGCACTGAGTTGAGGAGAAAGTGAGATAAAGTGGGAGAGGTCCAAAAAGCAAGTTGCGAAAAGAATGAAGACTCAGGAGGCTGCTGGAGGGGTGTAAGTTTGAGGTGTTTGTTTTGTTATAAAAATAGGATTCTAAGTATTCTTTCATACTTGATGTCTCTTTAAAAAGTAAAATCCACAAATAGCTCACTAAAAACCTGTAAGAGACTTAAGTTATAGCACCTGACTTGGGAACATCATAATTAGAAAGGAGTTTTTGCACACTGCCTCCCCTCACCACATCCTGAGCTCCTGATCCACCCCCATTAGGCTCTACTGGACCAGTACTACCAACTGGTAGATGCTCTCCTCCAGCTCCAGACATGTTTCCTCAGTTCTTCAAAGACACTCATCTCGTTGTCAACTCAAGGTTTGCTACCTCCTTTTGCTGGGAAACACTTGCCTTATTGTGCACTTGGCTGCTGCTGCTGCTGCTAAGTCACTTCGGTCGTGTCCGACTCTGCGCAACCCCATAGACGGTAGCCCACCAGGCTCCACCGTCCCTGGAATTCTCCAGGCAAGAACACTGGAGTGGGCTGCCATTTCCTTCTCCAATGCATGAAAGTGAAAAGTGAAAGTAGCTCAATCGTGTCTGACCCTCAGCGATCCCATGGACTGCAGCCTTCCAGGCTCCTCCATCCATGGGATTTTCTAGGCAAGAGTACGGGAGTGGAGTGCCATTGCCTTCTCTGCCACTTGGCTGGCTGTTTCCTATTCCTCAAAGCCACTTTTTCAAGAAGACTTCCCTAAACAATCTAGAGAAGTCAGGCTCCTACCTTATTCTCTATTACAGAACTCTATTTCATGGAGTTCTGTTTTTTTCCTTTACAGTATTCTACCCACTCTGTAACCACTTCATTTGTTCACATTTTACTGGCTGCCTTTTCCACAAAAACTAACACATCAAGGTATCAAAGACTTCTGGCTTATTGGCCTCTGTGTCGTCAGCTCTTAGAACAGTTCCTGGGAAGTAACATGTGTTCAATAAACACTTGTTAAAGTAACTATATAACCCAATTTCTTCCTCTATCACCTTCCTCAGTTGGGAACATGCACACTATTTCTTAAATTCAAGGTCTTTTCTCACTGCCTTGCCTTATATATGCACTTTTATTAGACACCAAGGTTTATTTCGTCACAATAATCCTCTCATGTATGTAGGTGCTTTAAAAATTATACCTCCATTGTACAGGTGAGGAGACTGAGGAGGCTGTCTAACTTGCCCAAGTTCAAACAAGTGGTGGAGCCAGGATCAGATTCTAGTTCTGACTTCAAAAACAAAACAAAGCCAGGCCGCGGCTCATTTAAAGCGAGGGCACATACTCTAGTCTGGGAAGTTCTGATTTAGGTTTGTTTATGTTGTTACACCTGGAGAAGCCAATGGCAACCCACTCCAGTACTCTTGCCTGGAAAATCCCATGGACGGAGCCTGGTGGGCTGCAGCCCGTGGAGTCGCGAAGAGTCGGACACGACTGAGCGACTTCACTTTTCACTTTCATGCATTGGAGAAGGAAATGGCAACCCACTCCAGTGTTCTTGCTTGGAGAATCCCAGGGATGGGGGAGCCTGGTGGGCTGCCGTCTCAGGGGTCGCACGGAGTCGGACACGACTGAAGCGATTTAACAGCAGCAGCAGCATGTTGTTACACCTACTCTAACCAAGGCACATCCTAATCCAGAAATTCAAATTTCACCCCCTCTTCCTGACTACGGGAGCCAAGAGCAGGGAGTGGAGGACTGTTCTAAACTTCCAATTCCCAGCTTCTCCCGAGAAAGACAGAGGGAGAAGAATCCAATCGTTAGCCACTCAGCTGTCAGGACCGAGGAACAGGTAACCCGGGTTCAAACAAGCGACTGTCGGATTTTGGAGGAGAAACCGACAATTCCCGCCGCGCACCAGTGGCCAAATCGCTTACCTTAACTGCCACCTCCGGAGCGGAGTCCACTGCCACTGCCAGAGAGGGCTTATCCGAAGACGATTTAGTTAAGTGCATGAGGGAGTCCGCGGCTGGCAAGGAGCACCGCCCGCCCTCACTGTCCGAGTCCGATTCGGACCCTGAACCCGAACCATAAGAAGCAGCGAGAGCTGCAATCGCAGCCGACATGACGGCAACAGATAATCTGTGAAGACCAGGCCCTGGCGGAAGAAGGAGCAGCTTTAGGTCCTGACAGATTGCAGTAATAGACATTATTTAGTTCCTCTCCTAAGAAACCATTTATATTTTAAAACAATCAACACAGTCGATGAACTAGTATTAGAATAAGTACAATGGAACTAGAGATTTGTAAATATTTATCTAGGGAAACAGAGACGATTATAATAGTTTACAACTTTCGGGACCTATGTGACTAGATTAAAGACTACGAGTTCCGAAATACCTTGAGGACGCCAAGTGCTACACTCCCGGCGTGCAGCACGGCGGGAAGCGGAAGAAGCACGATGGGGATTGTAGTTTGGAGCGAGGGGCGGGGCGGTGCAGGCAGGCCCCTTTTGACCCCGCCCCTGAATGGTTGGTTCATTCAATTGGCTATCATCTTCCCTCATTCCCCGGCCAAGCACTGTTCTCTCTGTCCCCCTCCCCCAAACTGAGGATTGGGCAATACCATATAAGCCTCAGGAAAGGGGAAAGGGGGGAAGAGCGATATTCATCCCCACTGATGGGTGAGTGGGTGGGGGCTGAGTTTCCCACCACAGCTGCACCTGGGCACTGAGAGCTGAAGAGGAAAGTGAGAATCTTAAGTGGGAAGACGCTGACTGACGGGGAATAGCTCCTGGTGGGAAAGATGGGGGATTAGGTGGCGAGAGTCCAGCGGTTCCCCCCTGCTTCAGGCGCGGGTCTCCGCGTCCGGTTGTGGAGCGTCGCGAACGAGGAGGGGGCGGGTGGGGGGCGGCGGCGACGGCGACTCACGGTGTTGTTCGCTCGCGCGTCGAGCACACGGTGGGTCCGGTGACTGGCGGACGTCGCAGGCGGCGTTCCCCGTGGCCCGGTACCTCGGCCACTGCCCACAGCGGGTTCCACCCGGGAGACTGACGCTCCTGGAGGCTCTAGGTGGAGTCCCGGGAGCTGAGGGGGACAGGCGGCCGCCGCCGAAGCATGAAGAAGGGGTAAGGCAAGAGCCCCTCAAGATTTCTCGGTGAGCGCGAGTCTCTGAGGAATTGTTTATCGGGGGGTCAGGGTACCGGGAGAGGAACTCTTGCCCACTGGCCAAGAACGGAGAGAGGTGCGCTTGGAGCGCTAGCCAGCCAAAGGTTGTGGGGATGGGCGCGCCTCCCCCGCGACGGCCCCCACCCCCACTCCCGGGTTTCCAGAGCTCCGGCCGCCCACCCGCCAGCGGAGCTGTGGACCCGGCGGCCGGCGGGCGCTCCTGGCTCTCGGTTGCGGGGACCGCCTCGAGGCTGCTCTAGGCGGGGAGACTGCGGGTCCCACCTGAGGTGCCACCGCCTGAGCGCCCCTGCCCCCGCGACCCGCCTCTGCCTGCTCGCTCCGGGGGAGCCTGCGGCACGGGGTGCCGGAGAAGCCAGGCTCGAGCTACGTGCCCGAGGCTCCGTAAAGCCAGCTGGTGCGTTTGCGTGTTTGAGCCGCGAGTGTGTGTCTCTAAAGACACAACATAACGGTAAAGCGAGTGCGGGGATCCCTTTCTTCGCTGAAAGAGGAGGCGAAGCGGGTTGTCGTCTCCGACGCCTGCTCTGGAGAGAGGGGGGCCTTGGGCAGAGTTAAGGAGCTGCTCACCCAGCTCCGACGTCGGCGGGACTCGCCCATTGTGCCACCCGGATAATTATTCAACTCTGCAGCATCCATTGCACCTTTTCCCGTTTTTCTTTTCCCCTTGCTATAGCATGCCCCCTAGCTTCGGTACTCTGACGCCTTCTGTTGCACTTGCGGATGATGAACTGGAATAATGGCAAAAAGAAAGCACATCTGACCTGAGCATTCACAACCTATCTTATAGCCGATCTGTTAAAGAATCCCCAACTAGACTAGATACTTGAGCACGATTCAGTCTGATTCTCTCGTTTTCTATACAAAGTGTGCCTAGGTTTATATTTTAAATTTTTTTGATGTTTTATCCGCGTGTTAGCTAAGTCTTGTTTCTGTCCAGGAATTGATGTAATTAGTTTATTGGTTATGAAACCCGTCTAATGTTCTTTAATTTGTATAGGAGATAACTTTCATTTTCCTAATTGTCGATAGCACTATATCATAGTTACGGACACAGTTTCAGTCTTTTGAACTCTCAGAAACTGTTTTTTTTTTCCCCCTTATGCTCTCAGTTTCTGTTAGGAAAAGTGTTTTTCTTTACTGTCCAATATTTGTTACCAAATTTCTCAAGTTTTGAATAAGGAAAGTTTTATATGTCTTTATTTTTCAGTAGTGGAATATTTGATTGCTAATCCTAGGCTTCGGTTGAATGAAAGAAAGCATTTAATATTTAAGATGGGGTTTTAACTGAAATAACGATACATTTCCTAAATTTATCTAATTTTACTTTTTATTCTCCCTTTGCAATGTCATGTATTTAATTACTTGTCAGAGGATTTCTTCTCATTTTTTTAACTTCTGTCTGCAAGGATGGGTAGGCTGCAGTTTTGCATGATCTACCTGAAAGATGAAATATTTTTTAGAAACGGAAGAAACAACTGTTGGTTATTTGATTATTATGCTGAAAATTGTTTACATCTCATTATTTAAAAATAAATGATTTGCTACCAAAAATAAGTGTTTTATTTTTCTTTTTTGTAATCCTCCCTTTCTAGCTTTTCTTGTTTTAGATTGTTGGCATAACCCTCTTGGTAAAACGAATTTGCACATAGGCATTGCAGAGGCAGTTGTTTTAAGGTACAGTAATTGTTTTATGGCACTTGGAAGTGGCCCACGTATAACTTGATGATGTAGAATCAGTTGCTTGTTAGGAAATGACCATGCAGTTTATAAAATGGACACCTTGCCTTGGTTTCCTTATATGTAAATGGAAAAAGTCCATTTATGCCACCAAGTGGTATGCATAAATTAAGTAAATATGTTTTCATGATGCTTTTAAATATTTTAAAATACTTATTCACATATTTTAGCTGGTGAATGGTGAAAATATTTCAGTGTAAAATACGGTGAAAAATGTCATTAGGATTTTCTGTGGCATGTTAGAATGGCTGATTTACATTGAATTTTGCTTTGGAAACATGGCTCTAAATTGAATGTTTCTCATCCATCATATTTTTAATAATTGCAAATTTAAAAAGTAATAATAGTTAATACATATATGTAGTTTTCAGTATAGGTTTAGTTAATATTGATGAAAAGTTACATGATTTGGTAATAAACAAGTAAAGTATTGAATAAAGTTTGTGAAAAAGAAAATCTCCGGAAAACATTTAGACCTTTTTCATTGAAAAACTTGCAGAAGACACAATTCAAAATACATTTTCAATTTGTAATACATTGATGTTTGTAGTGTAATGTAATACATTGACTTTATACTACATTGATCATTTGTAAGGTATGATATGGAGCTACTTTATTCAGGTTTGTAAATAACCATATATATGTTCAGAGAGTGTATCAATATAATACTGTAATTACACATATCCCTTTATTGTCAGAATAAGGTATTGCCAAGTACTTGATTTTCATTATTACAGTATCTAGTAGCTTTTGATTTCCTTTTTGGAGGGTTAATTCAATTAATTTTCACAGCAGAAACTGCTATTAAAATATATTATTACTTTTACCAAAACAATACTTTTAATTACTTTGTGGTGAAATTTCATATAAATGATAAGACTATTCAAATGTTTTTAAGGTTACTACTATATAGTTTCCTTTTTAAGAATTAATTTGATGACATTTTTAATGTTTCCTTAAATGGCCAACTAAAATTCACCTGCCATTATTACTTCATAAATACAGTTAACTCAAGATTTCCCTAAGCTCCTTGAGGATAGGAACTGACATGATGCTTATTGTAATAAATCTGAAATTGCTATGGTAAAGAATCTGCCTGCCAACTCAGGAGATGCGGGCTGGATCCCTGGGTTGGGAAGATCCCCTGAGAAGAAAATGGCAATCCACTGCAGTATTCTTGCCTGGGAAATCCCATGGACAGAGGAGCTTGGGGGGCTGCAGTCCATGGGATCACAAAGAGTTGATTTGAACATGACTGAGTGACTAAACAACAACTGAAATTGCTAGCATAGTCTTTAGCAAATGGTATAGATTTAATTTTTGTTGGACTAATAAAATGAGAGAATGAAGAATATCCATTGATTTAGTGTACCATGTAGAAAAAATTTAAAAGATACATCAAATTTTCAATTCACAAAGCATACAGCTTTATCTCAAGAGAAAAGAAAAAAATGTATTGGGAAGTTCTTTGAACTTCACTTACCTATTCAGGTATAATTCCTTTACCCACACATTTTTTGAACTAGCATTAGAGATTGCATAATGTATATGTTGCCAACCTTTCATTTATGAGATGATAATTTCTTCTTACCTCTTATAGGTCACTTCATGAAAATGTACACTGAAGGTTTTTTTTTTTTTAATTCCTAAATTACATGAGTATAGAAGTGTGTATGATTCTTTTTTACATACTTCCATTTTTCCAGTAAAATATTAATAAAAAGATGTATATAGATTGTATCCTGTGGTAAATGTGCCCAAATACCTAATTTTAAGTGACCTTTAGTGTGGAGCTTTTGCTTCCCTGGTGGCTTAGAGGGTAAAGGCATCTGCCTGCAATGTGGGAGACCCGGATTCAATCCAAGACCTGGGTTTAATCCCTGGGTCAGGAAGATCGCCTGGAGAAGGAAATGGCAACCCACTCCAGTACTCTTGCCTGAAAAATCCCCTGGACCGAGGAGCCTGGTAGGCTACAGTCCATGGGGTTGCAAAGAGTTGGACACGACTGAGCGGCTTCACTTCACTTGAAGAATCTTGTGTCTTTAGTCTGTCACACTTAGTTTATAATTTTGAATCTTTGTGTATTGGTAGTTCGTAACTTCCAGTACGATTTATTATATTTTTAACTTGTAAAATGGTTTAGAACTTGGAACTTAACTTTCTCTGAAGCAGATTGCTTGGTGGTTAGATTTTCAGACAACTCACCAAATTTAACCCATAATAAACTTGACTGATAGGAGTAGACTAATAATATTAGAGAGTTGTAAAGTTATGTTAATAATATTGAAAGTCCCTATGATACTGTGTATAACAGTCTTTCTGTGGGAAAATCAGTATCTACCTTGAAATGCTAGGAGTACATTTTTCTTGTGTTAGATGTGACAGTTTTATTAGACTTGTCCTCTGACACTCATTGGACATGAAGAAGAAGATCTTCCTCAGCCTTATATCATCTGGGGCAAGAGGTTAGAGTCTGAGAAACTAGAAGGAGCTATGATCGTCTTTGTAACGTTGAATGAGTAATTTTACCTCTTAAGGTCTTTGGTTTTCTCATTTATAAATTGAGAAGGTTGAGGTAGATGATCTCTGAGGTTCCTTTTGGTTACAAAGAAAATTCAAAGGTGTTTCGAAGCTAAGTGTAACCCTTTGTTCTCAGAGTTCATTTTCCCTTTCTAATGTCACTGCTTATATACTTTCTGTCAGAAAATTTATTCTTTCTGGATTTACTTCTGAAAAGATTATACTGTTAATCTTTTTCTCACATACCTATTCTTGGAAGCAAGACTTTTTAGATCTTTAAAGAAGTTGTTAACGATTGCTGTTTTGTTTGCATTTGTTATTTTTTTTAAACTCCCAGCACCACCAAGAAACAGAATTAAGATGATTTTCTTTGCTTTCCTCTTTAGAGTTTTTTACTGACAGCCTATAAGTGAGGTCAAAGTATACTTTAATTATACTTTGGAGAAAGAGCATATCCAGTGTGTCTCCAGAGAAATTTTTTTAGAAGGCAAAATATTGTAACGAAGGTTGTAGAGTCGGTATATGAAGGTAAAGAGATGTCATATGGCTTGAGAATAGAGTTGACAGATAATGTGTGGGGAGACCTGGGTTCAATCCTTCAATCAGGAAGATCCCCTGGAGAAGGAAATGGCAACCCACTCCAATATTCCTGTCTGGAGAATTCTATGGACAGAGGACCTAGTTGGGCTACAGTCCATGGGGTTACAAAGGGTTAGACATGCCTTAGTGATTAAACAACAACAACTCTGTATTTTTATTTGCTAAATGTGGCATCCTTACCTTGGATGCTGTGAAACTTTGGGCAGGACAAGAGTGTGGATATGGGGCTTCCCAGGTGGCACTAGTGGTAAAGAACCCGCCTGTCAATGCAGGAAACCTAAGAGACGGGGGTTTGATCCCTAGGTTAGGAAGATCCCTGGAGGAGGGCTTGGCAGTCCACTCCAGTATTCTTGCCTGAAGAATGCCATGGACAGAGGAGCCTGGAGGGCTACAGTCCATAGGGTTGCAAAGAGTTGGATGCGACTTAGCACGCACGCATGCATGGTGTGTTGTTGGAGGCAGAGTAAGAAAGTCGTCTTCCCTGAGCACAAGACAGTTTTGTTGTTGTTTTGGTTGGTTGCTTTGCTCTGCTTCTTTTCTATGTTTCTAGTACTTGTTCTTTAAGCTAAATGGATATTTGAGCTGATACAATTGCATCAGGAGAGCAGGTAACTAATTCTCTCAGGGAGGTGGTAAGATCAAGATGCTGTGAGAAAAGCGGTCATGAAACACAGCTCTGTTTTTCATATACACTGGAGTATTTTGTAGGTTTTTAATTAAGTTCTTATTTGGAGGTTAATAATATTTAAGAGTAACAGGTAATACGGTCTCCTGAGAGGAAAAGAAGTACCATTGCTTGCTTGCTCTGTGTGCAAGCTACTGTATAGATAGTTATACTTATTATCTTACTTATTTGATATCATAGTCCTATGAAGATTTTATGGAGGAAGAGGGTTAACTGAAGTTTATTCTGCTCAGTAGAAGCACAGGTTCTCTGGAAACCACTCTCTTCCCTTTCCCCAGTAAGTTACTACTGAAGCAGCCATTTTAGAAGCTTGATAATAGTAATTCTGCTTGCCTACTACTACCTTCTACCCTGAATTCTGAGGGTAGTAGGTAGTAGTAGATGAGGTATTGGTGATTGTCAAAATCACCAGTAAATTTTGACAATTTAGTGGTGATTATCTCATGCTAAACCAGTTATTCATTTGACACATAATTGTTGGGGGCCAGCTAGATGCTAGATACAGAGAATAAAGAGTAATACAGAGGTCTTGATTCTTTTGGAGTTAATAGTATGGTAAGAGTCAGAAAGTAAAAACATGCACATGTTTATTATTGGACTGTGATGAGTGCTATAAGGGACAAGAACAAGCAACCTAGTTTACCTTGAGAATCAGGGACAACTTTGAGGAAAGATGGGTGGACATTAGCTATGTGAAAAAGGAAGAGAATGTAAAGAATACATGGAAAATGATTTTGAGATGAGAAAGAGCTTGGTAGGTTCAAGGAACCAAAACAGGCCAGAGTTGTTAAAGCTGAGCAGGAGGGATTGTGGCTTGATTGGTGGTTGTGGAGGTAAACAGGAGCCTGATCATGCAAGGCTACAGAAGTTTTGGTTCAGTGAAAGTTATGGATTTTTATTGTAAGTGTATTGGGGAAGGCCATAAAGGATTTTAATAAGGGTAATCACTGAATCAAATCTGACTTTTAAAAAGATCACTGTGGCTTGCTGCTGCTGCTACTGCTAAGTCGCTTCAGTCGTGTCCGACTCTGTGCGACCCCATAGACGGAAGCCCACCAGGCTCCCCCGTCCCTGGGATTCTCCAGGCAAGAATACTGGAGTGGGTTGCCATTTCCTTCCCCAATGCATGAAAGTGAAAAGTGAAAGTGAAGTCGCTCAGTTGTGTCCGACTCTTAGTGACCCCATGGACTGGAGCCTACCAGGATCCTCCATCCATGGGATTTTCCAGGCAAAAGTACTGGGGTGGGGTGCCATTGTCACAATTCTGCCCATTTTTGTACTTTATTGGTTTAGTTCCAGACACTGCATTGAGCTGGGTATTCAGGTTTTCCTGGGTCCCAAGTGTCCAGAGAATGGAATAATTTGTTTTCTCTCCAGTGGCTGAAGCTGTAAGACACAGAACTGAGAAACCGTTACTGGCTTTGTTTCTTGCCGGGTGAAGTATATAAGTAGGTGCATCTTAAAGAAAGAATAAGAAGCAAATACACAGAGTCCTGGCTGTGTTCAAGTGTATTTGTCCATGGTCCTGAGATTGGGTTACAAAAGGCACCGTAATATCTCTGTAATAAGTCGTGCTTTTTACATAAACTGGTTGGAATGATATTTTTGGTACCTGGCAATCAACCAGTTGAATCCTCTCATAGATTTAGTAATTTGTACAAGGTCACAATGCTAGTAAAAATGGTAGAGGTGGAACTTGAACAGAGATTTCAAAGTCCCATTTTTTCCTATTACCCTATGCTGTCAAGCCACCACTCCTTAAATTCATGATTCTAAAGGGATTCTAAGGACGTGGGTGTAGAGTATGATGACGTCTGTTGGATGATGGTGGCAGCAGTGCTTTATTTTGTCTGTCTGTCAGTGGGACAGCTTCCTGACATTATTTTCTCTTGAGTAAGTTACTCAGGTCTGCTCTAATAAGTTAATCTTTCTGTAACGATTAACTCATTAAAAAAAAAAAGGAAATGCCTTGTGTGTCAGGGAGTGGATTAACTTATTTGATTCTTCTACTGAAAAATATGAAGTCTGTTATGTTTTCCTGTTATGCTACAAAAGTAAGCTTTTTTGTTTTCCACTCCTTGATAAGACATATGTTGCATTGTATCTGGGTTTTTTGTTTGTTATGATAATTTTTTGTAACATAAATGTGCTTTATCTCCAGATAAAGCTGGAAAATTGTAGAAAGGTTAAGCAAAATGGGAGGAATGGGAGAAGCATTTTATATTTTAGTTGAAGACTAGCACTCCTGCTGCTAAGTCGCTTCAGTTGTGTCCGACTCTGTGCGACCCCATAGACGGCAGCCCACCAGGTTCCTCTGTCCATGGGATTCTCCAGGCAAGAACACTGGAGTGGGTTGCCATTTCCTCCTCCAATGCATGAAAGTGAAAAGTCAAAGTGAAGTCGCTCAGTCGTGTCCGACTCTTAGCGACCCCATGGACTGCAGCCTACCAGGCTCCTCCATCCATGGAATTTTCCAGGCAAAAGTACTGGAGTGGGGTGCCACACACATTTATTTTTAAAAGCAAAACAGAAGCTGTGTGTGATATATCATAATACATGGCTAGAAATCTATCAATTTTGTTGACATTTTCAAAGAACCCTCTTTTAGTTTCATTGGTTTTTCTCTGTTGATTTTCCTTTCTCAATTTCATTGATTTCTGCTCTTTTTTTTTTTTTTTTAAATTCTTCTGATTAATTTAGGCTTATACTACTTTTTCTAGTTTCCTAGGGTGGAAGCTGAGGTTATTGATTTTAGATCTTCTTTCCTAGTATGTACATTCAGTGCTATAAATTTCCTTTTAAACTTTGCTTGTGATAGATCCCACACATTTTGACAAGTGATATTTTCATTTTCATTTACTTCAAAATACTCAAAAATTTATCTTAAGACTTCTTTGACCCATATGTTATTTAGAAGTGTGATGTTAAAATATTTGGGGATTTTCCAGCCGTCTTTATGGTACTACTTTCCACTGTAATTCCATTGTGGTCTGAGTGTATGTGTTGTATGATGTCTGTTCTTTGGCGGAGAGGGTGTTTTACAGACCAGGATATGGTCTGTATTGGTGAATGGTCTGTGTGAGCTTGAGAAGAATCTGTGTTCTGTGTTGCTGGGTGAAGTACTATGTAAATATCAGTTACATCCAATTGACTGATGAATCCACTCAGTTCAACCCTATCCTTGTTAATTTTCTGCTTGTTGGATCTGTCAATTACTGATAGAGAGGTGTTCAAGTCTCTATAATAGAGAATTCATCTATTTCTCCTTGAAGTTCTATCAAATTTTGCCTCACATATTTTGGTACTCTGTTGTTAGATATATATTGATTGGCCAAAAAGTTCCTTTGTTTTTTTAAGTAAAAATGGAAGACACATTTTCCATTTTCACCAGTAACTTTATTGAACAACATTTTCACCATTTTGTTCCACTGCCTTCTGCCATTTTCCAGGCAACTTCATAATTCCATCTTCCCAAAACTTTTTTTTTATCTTTTTGAGCAAAGAACTGTTCTAGCTGCCTTTTACAGTCTTCCAGGCAATTCAATTTTTTTCTCTCAAGAGAATTTCGTAAAGACCAAAATGGACGTCTGAAGGTGTGATGTCAAATGAATCAGAACTTCAGTCAAACTGTTAACAGTTTTTGCCTGGTCATCAAAGAAACATGCAGTCTTTCATTATCCTAATGGAATATAATGTATTTTCTGTTGAATAATTCTGGATGCTTTTCATCAACTGCTGCTTTCAGTTGGTCTGACTAGGAGCAGTACTTGTTGGAATTAATCATTTGGTTTTCAGAAAGAGCTCATAGTAGAGGACTCCTTTCCAATCTCACCATATACACAACACAACAGCACCTTCTTTGGATGAAGACTAGCCTTTGGTGTGATTGGTCATGGTTCATTTCGCTTGCTGCTCGATCTCTCCCATCACACATTATTGTCCAGTGTTCACTTTTCATCATCCGTCACAATTTGTTTTTAAAATCAAAATTTTTTTTTTTTTTTACATTTAAGTAGAAATGTGGAACTACTGTCAGTATTTTTTTTCACTTATGTGGAACCCAAACATCAAATAATAACATAACCAAGCTGATGCAAATGATTTTTAGTGCTTGATCCAGATATTTTGAGTATGTTGGCTTTCTCCTTCATGGTATAACGTTGACTGTTTTCAGTTAATGTCTTGGTTTGATCGTTAACTTCAACTGGTCTACCTGACCATGGCTCATCGTCCAGGGAGAGATCCTCAGCACCAACTTCGTAGATCACTCTTGACACATTTGATCAGTCACAGCACCTTCCCCATGCACTGTGAAAATATTTTTTCCATTTGAGTTTCATTTTACCTTTCTTGAAATAATAATCCTAAAGGAAATCAGTCCTGAATTTTCATTGGAAGGACTGATGCTGAAGCTTCAGTACTTGGGCCACCTGATGTGAAGAACTGACTCATTTGAAAAGACCCTAATGCTGGGAAAGATTGAAGGCAGAAGGAGAAGGGGACAACAGAGGATGAGATAGTTGGATGGCATCACCAACTCAATGGACATGAGTTTGAGTAAACTCCGGGAGTTGGTGATGGACAAGGGAGGCCTGGCATGCTGCAGTCCATGGGGTCGCAAAGAGTCGGACACAACTGAGCAACTGAACTGAACTGACTGAAATAATAAAACATAATATGCTGAGAAGCTTGCTTTTTTCTTCCATATTCAATATTAAAATGGCTACACAAAAATTCACCTCTTTTGATAATTTTTTTAAAATGCATGCTACTATGACAGCTACCTGTCAAATTATAAGCTAACAAATTGTTTTGAATGAAGTTAAAGACAACTAACCAGCTGGTGTTGGAGAAGACTCTTGAGAGTCCCTTGGACTGCAAGGAGATCCAAGCGGTCCATTCTGAAGGCGATCAGCCCTGGGATTTCTTTGGAAGGAATGATGCTAAAGCTGAAACTCCAGTATTTTGGCCACCTCATGCGAAGAGTTGACTCATTGGAGAAGACTCTGATGCTGGGAGGGATTGGGGGCAGGAGGAGAAGGGGACGACAGAGGATAAGATGGCTGGATGGCATCACTGACTCGATGAATGTGAGTCTGAGTGACCTCCGAGAGCTGGTGATGGATAGGGAGGCCTGGCATGCTGCAGTTCATGGGGTCGCAAAGAGTCGGACACGACTGAACGACTGATCTGATCTGATCTGATCTGAACCAGCTAGTAGGGCTATCTTACAGGAAAAACTGAATGAAACTTTTGGCCAATCCAGTACATTAAGGATTGTTATGTCTTCTTAGAGAATTTATACCCTTATCATTATATATTGCCCTTCTTTATCCTTGAGATATTCCCCTGCTTAGAAGTCTGCATTCTCTGAAATTCTGTGTCTTTATATTTAAAGTGAGTTTCTTGTAGACAACATTTGGTTGAGTCTTTTTTGTTTTTTATTTTAGTGTATTCTGATATTCTCTTTTAATTGGTGTATTTGAATCATTCATGTTTAAAATAGCTATTGATATAGTTGGATAACTACCATATCTGTAAATGTTTTGTATTCATTGTATTTGTTCTTTTAAAAAAATATTTAGAATGTTCGAACTTTTGAAATATTTGACTAGTTTAAAAGAGCAGTGGAATAGATAAAAATTAGAATTGTTCTAAAATTTAAGACGTAGATTGATTTAAAATAAAGATGTGTTATTAGCAGTCCCCTGAAGAAACAGAATGGTTACCCATGTGGCCAAATTGCTCTTGACTTAAAGGTGACACCAGTAATCACAGGGGCACCATTTTTTGAGCACCTGTTATGTGCTAGACACTGTTCTAGGCATATGATGTAATTCTCACAACAACCCAGGGGGGAGATGTAATTCTCACTTATCAGATCAAAACTAAGGTTTGGGCATAGTCTGCAACAGTCTTTCACAATCGTAGCCACAATCTAACTGCCTGGTCTCTCATGCTTACTCCTGACTCAGGTATCCTCTAGATGTAGTGGAAAAATGGGATTATTTTGATTTAGTTGGCAGGTGGCAAAATTGGACATATGTGTTAGGGATTGGTTCCAGAGTTCAAACCATTTGTGGAGTAAAAATCATGTACCAAATTATTGTGCCATAAATACAAAGAGTTGAATGAAAATGGCTATGTCATATCCTTTTGATGAAAATGTAATTATTTTCCCAACAATTTGTACACAATTGAAAGTTTACTGAATTGTAGAGAAAACAGTACTTTGCTTTAAAGATGATCTCAAATGCTAAGTGATTTGGTGTTATTAGAAACCGAGAAGTCCAAAAAAGGAGTAAATTTTCTTTGAGGAATGAGGAGTCACTGATGGTGAAATTGGTTTTGGATATATTGAAAATGAGTTAATAAGACATTGTATTGCAGTCTGTCAGACACATAGCATAGGTTTGAGTGTTTACAGGGATGTTAGGGTTGTTTATATCAGTAATTTAGAGGGATAGTTCAAAATCTGGACATAGATGGATTTATGAAGAAGAGAAGGTATAGAATGAACTAGGGCATAACAAAACTGTTGACTCATTATTTACAGAGTGGAAATGTAAAAGACAGCAGAGGATGCTGATGATGTGATCAGAGAAGATGTAATCATTATGAATATAATGGTATTCATATCAGAATATTATTCTGATATGACCCTTCAGTTGGGACCAGAGGATAAAGTAAGGCCTTGTGATCTGGGCAGTTCTCTTTGGAACAGGGATCTGAAATGCTAGTGAGGTAGGAAGGGAAGCAAAGCCAAAAGTATGTTGATGGTTTTGAAAATAGAGAAGAACTAAAGGATCACAGGGACTTGATAAGGACAAAGAAAGTTAATAGTGAGGAATTGGAGGGGTGAAATAGGATATTTCAGTCAGAGAGGAACATTTCACAGATGGAGATCTTAGAGGCAGAACTCTGAGAGTCTATATAGACACTGATGTGCTTAGTAGTAGAAGGGAAGGGGCCACTCCTCAGTCCTCAGGACTGGAAGCACTGATGTTTGAGCCCGAGAGAGAGAGAGAGAGAGAGAGAGAGAGTATTTTAAGAAGCTTTGCTGTAAGTCTGTATGCCTCTAACCATTGCCCTGGGGTCAGCAGGCAGTGCATGCCACATCATTTGAGGTAGGAATCTTGGAGGGAGGAAAAGGGTCATGGTTTACTTGTGAATGATCAATTATAAATATAGTCATCTTCTTCCTTGCAAAAATAAGTGTTTTTTCTTTGTAATAGAGGCAGTCAACAATTGTTGGAGATCAGTGTTAATACAATTTTTATCATCGGTATAGTCATGGAAGTAAATGAAATAGAGATTGTCTCTTAATAGTTATGTATATAAAGGACTTAGTTTCATTGACATTAAAAAGGAGATTTAAATTTCTATTTTGTAATCTTATGCTAAGTACAGAAAGATGACAGTAATGACCTGTCATCAGTTGAACATGAATTTTAATATATATTCTTGTAGTAGAGATGGATTTCTGAGTTCTCTAATTTGAAATTAATTAAATCTGCTCATTAAAAGTCTGCCTGTTATGTGAGAGGTCATATTAAGAGCAGAAACTGCTGGCTTAAATAATATTTACTGTAATATCCTTATGGAGTCTTTTTTAGGATAAAATGAGATAATTGTTATAAAAAAAAGTCTTCTGAAACAAGTCCAAATTAATGTAAGTTGTAACTGTTATAGGCCCATATGGGACTAGAACCATGAATAAGATCATAATTTACATTTTTAATGAAATATTTAGTATGGTATTTAAATGTTTCTAATGTAATAAATGACTGAATAAATAAAAAATATTTGTTTTGATATTAATCAGTTTAGCTTTATTATTTTTAAGTAATCCCTATACCAGTAATACTAGTAATGATTTATTGAAAATTAAGTAACTTCTTTTTCTTTTCAACTTTTTTTTTTGAATCTGTTTGAATCAGTTTTTCATCAGCACCTGCCTCCTGAAATGATAAAATTATCGATAATTGACCTTATTTGAGGATTATAGTGAGGCGGTCAAGTCCTTTAAATTAAGATATAGATGTATCTTAAGAAAATTTAACATGAAACTGCTAATGGAGTGAATATAGATACAAATACGAAAAAAGGTCCAAGGACTGAGTCCTAGAGTACTCTTAAGATTTGGAAGTAGAGAAGTTGTGAAGGAGGCAGGAGGAAAGCCAGGAACTTGAGGTTTCCCGAAAGCCACAATAAGTGATTTCAAGGAATGAACAACTGTTAAGAGGTTTAGTGAAAAGAGACTTCAGAATTAACCACTGGATACAGCAGATAATTGACCTTAGTCAGATGGTTTGCTACAGTGCTGGAAATGAAAGCCCGAATAGGACAGATTTAAGGGAGAATTGCAGGAGAGAAATCAGAGAACTAATTCAAAGAATTTTGCCAAAAAGGAGAGCCGAGAAATCAGGAAGTGAGGGATTAAATGGCTAAAGGCAGAAATAGGACCAAGAGAAGTTTGTTTTTGTTGTTGCTGTTTTTTAAGATGGATGAAATTATAGCATGTCTCTCTATATTGATGACAGTGATCTAGTAGAGGGAAAACAGTGATGTAGAAGAAAAAGGGGATAATTAATCTCTACTGCTTAAATAAGATTTTGGAACTGGCCTGGAACTTTGCCACCACGTGAAATGGTTTCTGTGGATAAAATTTTCACTTCAACATAGGCAGATTACAAATGACTAGTTACCCAATTCATCTGCTGTTTTATACTTGTAGATTACTTTTAGTGATGAGATGGAAATTATTAGGGCCACATACTTACCAGTTTCCTATTGTGATAACTGCATTTATTTTCAAGTAAGGAATAGGATAGATAATAATATGCTGATAGAAGATAGTAGATCTCACTGATCTACTTGAGCTTGTCTGAATTTGCATTGTTTTAATCCATTAGTCTTAAAGATTTTTTGCTTGCACATTTCCAGAAAGAAAATGTACTCTTTTACACATTGAGGTTGAGTAGTATAACGTTACTGTTGTAAGTTTAAATCATTTTCTTGTTAACAGGTAATAGCAAATAAGCATTTATAGCAGGATATGAGCATTAACTATATTGGAATAAATGGTTATTGCTATTTGACTAAATGAGTTTTTGAGAGCTATATCAGAATATAATTGATGTACAATTGGATAAGTTTTGACTTATGGATATGCTTTGAAATCATCATTACAATCAATATAATGACCCCCCCCACACACACACAAACCAATTTTCTATTCTTCGTTTGTAATTCCTGCGTCCTGTCTTTCCCTACTCCTTCCATCAATCCCAATCCCTACCCTAAGCAAAACCACTAATCTGCTGTCTGACATAATAGGTTGGTGTGTATTTTCTGAAACTTTATATGAATAGATTCATACGGTGTAGAGTCTTTTTTGTTTGGCTGCTTTCATTTAGTGTGCTGACTTTAAAATTTATCTGTATTTTCATATCCATCATTAGTTCATTTTTTACTGAACACTAAAACAACAGAATGGGAAAGACTAAGGATCTATTCAAGAAAATCAGAGATACCAAAGGAACATTTCATGCAAAAATGGGCTCGATAAAGGACAGAAATGGTATGGACCTAACGGAAGCAGAAGATATTAAGAAGAGGTGGCAAGAATACACAGAAGAACTACAAAAAAGAGCTTCACGACCCAGATAATCATGATGGTGTGATCACTGACCTAGAGCCAGACATCCTGGAATGTGAAGTCAAGTGGGCCTTAGAAAGCATCACTACGAACAAAGCTAGTGGAGGTGATGGAATTCCAGTGGAGCTATTCCAAATCCTGAAAGATGATGCTGTGAAAGTGCTGCACTCAATATGCCAGCAAATTTGGAAAACTCAGCAGTGGCCACAAGATTGGAAAAGGTCAGTTTTCATCCCAATCCCAAAGAAAGGCAATGCCAAAGAGTGCTCAAACTACCACACAATTGCACTCATCTCACACGCTAGTAAAGTAATGCTCAAAATTCTCCAAGCCAGGCTTCAGCAATATGTGAACCGTGAACTTCCTGATGTTCAAGCTGGATTTAGAAAAGGCAGAGGAACCAGAGATCAAATTGCCAACATCCGCTGGATCATGGAAAAAGCAAGAGAGTTCCAGAAAAACATCTATTTCTGCTTTATTGACTATGCCAAAGCCTTTGACTGTGTAGATCACAATAAACTATGGAAAATTCTTCAAGAGATGGGAATACCAGACCACCTGATCTGCCTCTTGAGAAATCTGTATGCACGTCAGGAAGTAACAGTTAGAACTGGTCATGGAACAACAGACTGGTTCCAAATAGGAAAAGGAGTACGTCAAGGAGGTATATTGTCACCATGTTTATTTAACTTATATGCAGAGTACATCATGAGAAATGCTGGACTGGAAGAAACACAAGCTGGAATCAAGATTGCCGGGAGAAATATCAATAACCTCAGATATGCAGATGACACCACCCTTATGGCAGAAAGTGAAGAGAAACTAAAAAGCCTCTTGATGAAAGTGAAAGTGGAGAGTGAAAAGGTTGGCTTAAAGCTCAACATTCAGAAAACGAAGATCATGGCATCTGGTCCCATCACTACATGGGAAATAGATGGAGAAACAGTGGAAACAGTGTCAGAATTTATTTTTCTGGGCTCCAAAATCACTGCAGATGGTGACTGCAGCCATGAAATTAAAAGACGCTTACTCCTTGGAAGGAAAGTTATGACCAACCTAGATCACATATTCAAAAGCAGAGACATTACTTTGCCAACAAAGGTTTGCCTAGTCAAGGCTATGGTCTTTCCTGTGGTCATGTATGGATGTGAGAGCTGGACTGTGAAGAAGGCTGAGTGCCGAAGAATTGATGCTTTTGAACTGTGGTGTTGGAGAAGACTCTTGAAGAGTCCCTTGGACTGCAAGGAGATCCAACCGGTCCATTCTGAAGGAGATCAGCCCTGGGATTTCTTTGGAAGGAATGATGCTAAAGCTGAAACTCCAGTACTTTGGCCACCTCATGCGAAGAGTTGACTCATTGGAGAAGACTCTGATGCTGGGAGGGATTGAGGGCAGGAGGAGAAGGGGACGACAGAGGATGAGATGGCTGGATGGCATCACTGACTTGATGGGTGTGAGTCTGAGTGACCTCCGAGAGCTGGTGATGGATAGGGAGGCCTTGTGTGCTGCAGTTCATGAGGTCACAAAGAGTCGGACACGACTGAGCGACTGATCTGATCTGATCTGATCCCATTTTATAAACATTGTTCCAGTGGATAACAGTTTGTTTTTTATTGGTCTGTTGGGCATCATTTGGGTTTCCAGGTTTTGATTATTACAAATACAGCTGCTGTGAGTGTTCAAAGAAAGTACCAAAGTGTCTTTCAAGGTGGTTGTCATTTTATAGTATTTCTACAAGCAGAGTAGGAGTTCAGTTGCTCCACATTCTTGCCATTCTAATAGGTGTGTAGTGGTATCTCCTTGTGAATTTAATTTGTGTTTTCCTAAAGACTAAGGAAATGGCAACCCACTCCAGTGTTCTTGCCTGGAGAGTCCTGGGGACGGAGGAGCTGGGTGGGCTGCTGTCTCTGGGGTCGCACAGAGTCGGACACGACTGAAGCGACTTAGTAGTAGTAGTAGTAAAGACTAATGAGGGCTTCCCGGGTGGCTCAGCTGGTAAAGAATCTACCTGCAATGTGCGAAACCTGGGTTTGATCCCTGGGTTGGGAAGATCCCCTGGAGAATCGAAAGGCTACCCAGCCCCAGTATTCTGTCCTGGGGTTGCAAAGAGTCGGACATGACTGAGTGACTTTCACTTTTAAAGGCTAATGATCAATAACCTCAGATATGCAGATGACACCACTCTTACGGCAGAAAGTGAAGAGGGGCTAAAAAGCCTCTTGATGAAAGTGAAAGTGGAGAGTGAAAAGGTTGGCTTAAAGCTCAACATTCAGAAAACGAAGATCATGGCATGTGGTCCCATCACTACATGGGAAATAGATGGGGAAACAGTGGAAACAGTGTCAGAATTTATTTTTCTGGGCTCCAAAATCACTGCAGATGGTGACTGCAGCCATGAAATTAAAAGACGCTTACTCCTTGGAAGGAAGGTTATGACCAACCTAGATAGCATATTCAAAAGCAGAGACATCACTTTACCAACAAAGGTTCGCCTAGTCAAGGCTATGGTCTTTCCTGTGGTCATGTATGGATGTGAGAGCTGGACTGTGAAGAAGGCTGAGCGCCGAAGAATTGATGCTTTTGAAGTGTGGTGTTGGAGAAGACTCTTGAGAGTCCCTTGGACTGCAAGAAGATCCAACCAGTCCATTCTGAAGGAGATCAATCCTGGAATTTCTTTGGAAGGAATGATGCTAAAGCTGAAACTCCAGTATTTTGGCCACCTCATGCGAAGAGTTGACTCATTGGAAAAGACTGATGCTGGGAGGGATTGAGGGCAGGAGGAGAAGGAGACGACAGAGGATGAGATGGCTGGATGGCATCACTGACTTGATGGGTGTGAGTCTGAGTGACCTCCGGGAGCTGGTGATGGACAGGGAGGCCTGGCGTGCTGCGGTTTATGGGGTCGCAAAGAGTCGGACACGACTGAGCGACTGATCTGATCTGATCTGATCTGATGTTGATCATCTTTTTAAATGTCATTTGTATATTTTCTTATGTGAAGTATCTGTTCGAATATCTGGATGTTTACCTTTGGGTTGTTTTCTAATTGAATTTTATTGTCTTTATTTGTGTTAGTCGCTCAGTCGTGTGGAATTCTTTGCGACCCCATGGACTGTAGCCCACTAGGCTTCTCTGTCCATAGGATTTTCCGGGTGGAGTAGGTTGCCATTCCCTTCACCAGGGGCTCTTCCTGGATTGAACTCGGGTCTCTTGAATTGCAGGCATATTCTGTACCATCTAAGCTACCAAGAAAGGTTTCTTTATTCTAGATCCATCAAATATGTGATTTACAAATATTTTCTCACAACCTGTGAATTGTCTTTTCATTCCCTTAATGAGAAAGCAGTTCTTTTGAAAAAGCAGAAGTTCTTAATTTCGATGAATTCTAGTTCAAAAATTTCTTTTTTTACGGATTGTGCTGTTGGTGTTACATCTAAGAAATCTATGCCTAAGTCAAAGCAGTAAAAATTTTCTTTTTTCTAGACATCTTATAGTTTTACATTCTACATTTAGGTATGTGACTCATTCGTACATGGTAAGAGGTAAGGATCTAAGTGTTTGTTTTTTTTAATAATGATATCCAATTGTTGTTGCACCATTTAAAAAAAAAAAAAAGAATGTCAACTTTGTATTTGTGGAAGGAATCAGCTGACCAAATAATTCATCAGTTGGATTATTTCCGGACTCTCTTCTGTTCTGTTGGATATTTGTCTGTCTTCATACCAGTACTACACTACCTAGAATACTGCTACTGCTAAGTCACTTCAGTCGTGTCCGACTCTGTGCGATCCCATAGATGGCAGCCCACCAGGCTCCCCCGTCCCTGGGATTCTCCAGGCAAGAACACTGGAGTGGGTTGCCATTTCCTTCTCCAATGCATGAAAGTGAAAAGTGAAAGTGAAGTCGCTCAGTCGTGTCCAACCCTCAGCGACCCCATGGACTGCAGCCTACCAGGCTCCTCCATCCATGGGATTTTCCAGGCAAGAGTGCTGGAGTGGGGTGCCATTGCCTTCTCCAACACTACCTAGAATAGTGTGGCTTTATAATAAGTATTGAAGTCAAGTAGTATAAATCCCTTAATATTGCTTTTCTTTTTCAAAGGACAACAAATTTCTTCTTTTGTGAGGTTCACTAAACCTTGTGTCTTTTCAGGATTTTTCCATTTCATGTAAGATGTGGAAGTTATTAGTTTAAATTGTATAATATTTCCTAACGGTTCTTTTAATATCTGTAGAATCTATAGTGATAGCACTCCTATCATTCCTCAGATACTGTCAGTTTATATTCTCTTCATTTGCCACCCTTCCCCATCAGCCTGGCTAGCAGGTTATTGTTTTTATTGACGTTCTCATTATTTTTCTGTTCCAATGACTTTTGCTTTCACCTTCACTATTTCCTCTCTTTTGCTTACTTCCAGTTTAATTTGCTTTATTTTTTCTAGTTTGTTGAGGTGAAAATAGTCGAGGCTATTCATTTAAGACCTTTCTTATTTTTCAATGTAGACATTTTAATGCTGTGATTTTCCCTTCATGTACTACTGCTTTAGCTGCTTCCCTCATACATTATGATACTTTTGTTTTCATTTTCATTCAGTTCAAAACAACTATTTTTTCCCTTTTTATTTCTTCTTTGATTGGAGTTATTTGGAAATATATTTCCTAGCCTTCAACTATATGAGGATTTTCCATAGATCATTTGTTGTGATTGCTAATGTAATTAGATTGTGGTCAGAAAACATACCTTGTAGGATTTAAATCCTTTTACATTTATTCTTACTTATTTTATGACTTAAAAGTGGTCTCTCTTGGTAAATGTTATTTGTATACTTGTAAGACTGAAAAATGTGTTTTGTATTGTTTTGGGATAGGATGTTCTATAAAGTTAAGTTATCAAGTTGGTTGATGATGTTCTTCTAGACATCTCTGTGCTTACTGACTGTCTGCTTGGTCTATTAGTGATTGAAAGATGTTGAAATTTTTAGCTGTATCTATGGACTTTTCTGTATTATATTGTACTTCTGTTACTTTTTACTGTATTGAATCTATTTATTTGTAAAGTAAATAAACATTTTAGATTATGATGTGTACATGATGAATTGACAGCTTTTTTAGAATGAATGATTCCCTTTATCTCTGGTAATATCCTTTCTCTAAAATCAACTTTGTCTGATATTAATGTAGTCACTCCAGCTTTTTTTTTTTTTTCTTTAGCATGGTATATCTTTTTCTATCCTTTTACTTTTAACCTCTTTGTGTATTCATATTTAAAATTGTTTCTTATAGGCAGCATGTGGGTGGGTCTTATTTTTTTAATTCAATCTTACAATTTCTACCTTTTAATTGGCATGTTCAGATCATTTATGGTTAATGTGATTATTGATGACAGAGTTTAAATCTACCATTTTGTTATTTTCTTTTTGTTGTAATGTTCATAAATATCTTATTTCCCTTTTCATTTTTTTTTAGTTTGAGTAAATTTTAAAATGTTTATTTATGGCTGTGCTGGGTCTTCATTGCTCTGTGGATTTTTATCTAATTGTGGTGAACTGGGGCTACTCTCCAGTTGTAGTGCACAGGCTTCTTATTGCAGAACACATGCTTTAGGGCATGTGGGCTTCAGTAGTTGCAGTGAGTGGGCTCAGTAGTTGTGGTTCCTGGGCTTAAGAGTGCAGGCTGAATAGTTGTGGCTCACAGACTTCGTTGCTCCGTGGCATGTGGGATCTTCCCAGACCAGGGATCAAACCCATGTCTCCTGCATTGGCAGGCAGATTCTTTAACCACTGAGCCACCCAGGAAGCCTGAGTAATTTTTTTTAACGATTCTGTTTTTTCTCCTTGGTTGGCTTAATAGCTATAACTCCCTGTGATATTTTAGTATTTGTTTTAGAGTTTTAAGTATACATTGTTAACTTATCATAGCTTACTTTTAGGTGGAATGGTGAATTTTTCACAAATCAGTTAGTTCAACTTTCAGATTATGTCACTGCTGCTGCTGATGCTAAGTCTCTTCAGTCGTGTCTGACTCTGTGTGACCCCACAGACGGCAGCCCACCAAGCTCCGCCATCCCTGAGATTCTCCAGGCAAGAAAACTGGAGTGGGTTGCCATTTCCTTCTCCAATGCATGAAAGTGAAAAGTGAAAGTGAAGTCACTCATGAAGAGTCAGTGACTCTTCATGACCCCATGGACTGCAGCCCACCAAGCTCTACCGTCCATGGGATTTTCCAGGCAAGAGTACTGGAGTGGGTTGCCATTGCCTTCTCCAGGAGTCATATCTACCTGGATTCAAATCCCAGCCATGATACTTAGTGTAGAAGGTACACTTCCTATACTGTAGTCTTCTTATCTGTAAAATGGAGTTAAACTCTTTCGTAGAATGGTACCTGATATACAGTAAACACTATAATTTGTAGCTGCTTTTATTAAAAATTATGTTGATGAAAATCTCTTATGAATTCTAGCTACCTTGACATCGTTCTTCTCCCATCACCCTAGTGAAAGTACCTATTCTTTAGATTAGTCATGTGTCTGCTACGCTTCTGCCTTTCCCAATTTGAATCAATCCTCTTGCCAAATTAATCTTTCTTCAATATAACACCAATCATGTAATATCATTTCTCAGTTCAAAACTATTTCCACCTGACTGCTCACTTCCTCCAGAATTAAGAACAAACTCTTCATCCTGACAAGCAACATAGCCCATTGTATCTGTCTTCATTTTTCCTTTTCTTTCACTACTGTTTTACTTTTAGGCTATATAATTCAGTCAAACTGCAGTCTCTTTCTTCTCCAAATATAGTTTCCTGTCTCTGAATTTGTTGTTGCTGTTTTGTATGTCCCTATAAAATTTTGAGAGCAAGTATGTCTGAAAATTACTTTTTGTACCAGTGTTCACCTGTCATAATCCTTTACATCTTTGAAGGCTCCCATCAAATATTGGGTTGGCCAAAAAGTTTATTTGGGTTTTTGTAAGATGTTGTATGAAAACCCAAACAAGCTTTTTGGCCAGCCCAATACTATTTATTTCATTGAGCTTTTCCTGATACTTAACTGGTCGTGGTTTTTCCATTCATTATATTTCTTTAATTCTCCTGTGCTTTTCTTGTAGCACTAGCCTTGTACTACCTTTGTTTATACAGATCCAAAGTTCCCTCTCTGTAGTTCTAAAGTTCAAAAGACTCTGAAAACTAAAAGTTTCTCTTAAAAAAAAAATAATTTAGTGGCTCTGGTGGGCAAAATGATGGCCCCCGAAGAGGTCCATATCCTAATCCTGGAACCTGTAAACATTACATTACTTGGTAAAAGGGGCTTTGCAGAGATGATTAAATTAAAGATCTTGCAATGGGGAGATTAGCTTGGATTACCCAGATGGGCTCAGTGTAATCTCAAGAGTCCTTATGAGAGGAAGAGGGAGGCAAAAGAGTCAGAGAAGAAAATGTCATGGCAGAAGTAGAGATTAGAGTGATGGGATTGCTAATTATTAAGATGAAAGGCCAGGAGCCAAGGAAAGCAAACAGCATCCAGAAGTCAGGCAAGACAAAGGACAGATTCTCCCGTGGATCCTCTAGAAAGAGACCAGCTTTGTAGACATCTTGGCTTTAGCACAAGGACAGTTGTGACTTCTAGATCTAAAAGATAATAAATTTGTACTGTGTCAGTCAGTTCAGTCACTCAGTCATGTCCGACTCATTGCAACTCCATGAATCACAGCACGCCAGGCCTCCCTATCCATCACCATCTCCCGGAGTTCACTCAAACTCATGTCCATCGAGTCTGCAATGCCATCCAGCCATCTCATCCTCTGTTGTCCCCCTCTCCTCCTGCCCCCAATCCCTCCCAGCATCAGAGTCTTTTCCAATGAGTAAGCTCTTTGCATGAGGTGGCCAAAGTACTGGAGTTTCAGCTTTAGCATCATTCCTTCCAAAGAACACCCAGAGCTGATCTCCTCTAGAATGGACTGGTTGGATCTCCTTGCAGTCCAAGGGACTCTCAAGAGTCTTCTCCAACACCACAGTTCAAAAGCATCAGTTCTTCAGCGCTCAGCTTTCTTCACAGTCCAACTCTCACATCCATACATGACCACTGGAAAGTCACTACATTTATGGTAATTTGCTATAGCAGCAGTTGAAAACTCAACGTAGTATTAAAATTTGACCTGAGTGGATATAAGGCTATTTATAGTCTATATTTATACCAGTTAGTAAATATTCATACATTTCACTATGAATAAAAGTAATAATGTTGGATCATAGGGTGCCTACCTGGAACTTAATGATTTCTTAATATACAGTATATATACTATATTACCTTTCTAAAATCTGAGAAATTCTAAATTCTGAAACATATTTTCCCCCCAATGGGTTTAAAAAAAAGTTTGTGGACCTAATGCCATTTACACTAATAATGTCTCTTTCCCCCTAAAAGATTATAAACTATGTGAGGGCAGAAATTAAAACTTATTATTCATCTTTGTGTCTCCAAGTTCGATGACTTACAGGTAATATGTGTGAAAAAATATTTTTGAATTAACCTTAGGTATTTGTAAACATCGTGGGGAATATAAAGTTGTGGGAGACCTGTCCCAAATCATCTCAGATCTTAGTGAGGGATATAAGTCATGTATTGGCTCATAATGAGACACTGCAATGTAAGTAACATACAAATAGCATCAGAAAAGGACTGAAGTAATCTGTGAAAGTTCCACTAAAGAGGTGATTTTTTTTAGCTGTTACAATGACTACCATTTGTATAAGGTCTACTGTACTAGGTTCTTAATGTTCATGACTAAATCCCCACAAAAATCTTATGATAAAACAGATACTTAGGGATATTACATAACTCAGTCCTAAAGGTGAGTGGATTGAGATTTGGTTCATCCTTCAAGGAGAGAATGGCATGAACAGAAGTCTGAAAGTAGTTGGAGCATAAATTCAGAAAACTATTAAAAAGAGTTTATTTACATAATACTGTAATTGATCTAAAATAGAGGTCTCTGTTAAATAAAGTGTTAAGTCTTAGTCTCTGGTTGCTGGGATTTGGGATAATTTTATTTTCATGTTTGTCAATATTTTTCAAATTTTCTTCAAGAAACATACCAATTATATAACTGGCAGCAATAAACATTATTTCACATGATTAAAAGACAAGTATATTTTTTCTGAACATAGTTGGAAAAACATTTGATACTAGCTACTATTTGGTATAGTTTTTTAATTTAGTGAGCTCTCTAAACTTACTTCACTTTAAAGTAACTTACCTTAGCAATTCCCTCTTTCAACTGCTTGCTGCTGCTGGTGCTGCTAAGTCGCTTCAGTTGTGTCCGACTCTGTGCGACCCCATAGACAGAAGCTCACCAGGCTCCCCCGTCCCTGGGATTCTCCAGGCAAGAATACTGGAGTGGGTTGCCATTTCCTTCTCCAATGCATGAAACTGAAAAGTGAAAGTGAAGTCGCTCAGTCGTGTCCGACTCTTAGCGACCCCATGGACTGGAGCCTACCAGGATCCTCCGTCCATGGGATTTTCCAGGCAAAAGTACTGGGGTGGGGTGCCATTGCCTTCCCCGCAACTGCTTGCAGAGAACCATCATTTAAAAATGTGTTTCAGCATTAGTTACTGCTTTTATGCCAGAAACAGTGTAATTGTGTCTTTGGAAATACATTGTATTGTGTTTGAAATTAGTATATACATTCCATCTCTGTGTATTTCAGCAACCTAGTATTTAATGTGAAAAATGTTCCTGTAGAGAAACAGAAGAGGTGAGGAAAGCCTATTGTGAAAAGTCACACTAACAGCAATTTGGTTATTCCTGCGTTTGCAAGACGTAAACTGCTAATCCTACCTAGATACTCTAGGCACATGGAAACTAGGTTTTATTTGTTATGTATGTATGTGCTTAGTCATGTCCAACTCTTTGCAACCCAATGGACTGTAGCCCACCAGGCTCCTCTGTCCATAATAATCTAAGATAATGGTAACAAGTACTTATTTTAGGCAGTAAATTTTATTTTCCCATTCGGTGTTGACCAGGGAAACATTTTCATTTTCATTCACTCTAGTAAATTTAGTTTTGTCCATCCCTCTTTTACTATCTGCAGTTATTGGCAAATAAACCAATATGGTGCCATGCAAAAATTAGATATTGATTATTTTTAAAATGTTCATTGAACACTTGCTGTGTAGCAAGAAGTATGCTAAATATTTGTACAGTAATGAGTGAAACAGTACTCTCATGGAACTTACAGGCTGGTAGGAAGGATATAACCAGTAGATAAACAAGTAAATATGTATTTATAAATTGAAAACATGCTGTGAGGGGAACAAATAGGACACCATAATAGGATAAGAAGGGGACCTATGTAAGAGGAATTTGGAAGGGCCTTTCGAGCCACGAGAAATGAAAGAGGCCAGTGATGCCAAGAGGGAACGGTGCATACAAAGGCCCTACAGTGGAAAAGAGCTTGGTGTGAAAGGAAAAGGTTAGTGTGACTGGAGCAACAAAGAGAAGAGTTAAAGGTGAGAATGGAAAGGTCTTAAAGGCTACAGTGAAGAGAGTACGTTTAGAATAGGGAAGCTGTTGGAAGAGTTTTAAGCAGAAGAAATAATGTAATCAGACATATTTTAAGAGTATCTTGAGCTCCTCTAAGAAGACAGTAATGGATGCAGAGAGATGAAATGAGTCTAAGTTATGGTCTAAACAAGAGACAGTAGTAGCTTGGTTTAACATAGTGAGTTAGTAGATCCATATTTTGAAGGTAGAATCAACCAAGATGTGGGGGATGAATAGAGATAGGAGTCAAAAGGATTAATAAGCTTCTGACCATGATAATTAAATGCGTATTTGTGAATATCTGTTCATACATACAGGTAATGCAATTTGTTGAACTTGGTATTCCATTAGCTATTGCAGGATTTAATGGTAAAAAGGAATATATTTTCATTAAAATAGTAGATCCCAGAAATTTCTCTGAAAATAAATACTTTCCTTATCAAACATTTCTTCAAGAGAGGGATCTTAAAGTTTTTTAATATAGTTTATAAAAGCTGATTATCTTGTTGTATTTTCAGTATATAGTACAGTGACTGACATAGACAACAGACATTCAGTAGTGATTCATTGAATAAATTCTTGATTTAGAAAGAAAAATAATGTTCCTAGAATCAAACTGAAACAAAACGGTGCCTGTGCCATGAAGCAGTTTTTCATTAAAGTTGACCACAGGTGATTTGTTAGGTTAGTTAGACTGTGACAAAGAAATCAAGCAGATATGATTTAAACTTACATCTCAAATCATAAAATATTTTTCTGTGACATTATTTAGAAGCTACTTTTGGAGGCATTATAGGATCTCTAGGATCTTGGAATCAATTTCTGGACAACTTAGGATGAATGGAAACAACATTGAACTAGGTAGGACCTAGGAAACCTGATTTCCAATTTTGACTCTGCTATGTATAAGTAATAATACTTCAGGCTAGTTACTAGCTCCCTACACTTCAGTTTCCCCACAAAAATAGGAATAGTCTATATCTCTCTTGAGGACCTTTTTGTAATGATTTACTGTAATGATTAAATACATAAACATTTACATCTACATATATAGCATTTAAAAGACCTTTATGGTACCCATTATATAGGTCTCTGGATTAATTGTGAAATGACCACACTAAGCAGCTCCTTGACTTTGTTTCTCCATCCTTTTAAGTGTTGCTTTGCCTGGTGATATGCTATGGCTAATAAACTCAGTGGAGGTTATGTTTGGTGAGTTCTGAGTCTGGGCATTATGAGGTGTTGCATATTTCCATATGTAGTCAAATCTAGGCGAGCCAGATAGATGATGAGAGATCCTTTGGAATAGAGACAACCATCCCAGCTGAGCCATCTTAGACCAGCCTGTCTACCTGGCAGCTGTCCACAGCATATGAATGAGCCTGGCCAAGATCAGCAGAACTGTTCAGCTGAGCATAGCCTAAATTGCTGACTCAGAATTGGTTGTTATTTTAAGCTACTAATTTTTGAGGTGGTTTTGTTATGTAACAAAAGCCAGTTGATGCAATCAGTGTCCTTAGTAAATCTTACTAAATTAGTAGAAAAATAGAATTTATTGGGGTGCTGTTATTTACCAGACACTTAAAAAATTTTACATATACTTCTCTTGTTTCTAATTCTTAAAACTGCTCTTAGTAATCTTTTGATTAGTGATTGAATTTTAGTCTCCCTGACCCAAAGTCCATGGCCCTGTCCAATAAGCTGTGCTACCTCTCAAATGAGATTATTTAGCAATGTTTTATAAACTTAACACTATAAAGTGTTACGGTAGATGAAATTAATATAGCATATATAGTGTCCTTTCAGATTATAAAGAAAAATATTCAGATTTCCTTAGTCAATGGAAGCCAATGGGAACTCCAGAGTAGGGTTGCAAAGAGGCTGAGTAGACATACAGCACCCTGGATCCTAGTGGTTACAGAATAAGGATTTATATTGTTTGGGATGTATTAGCAGCTTTAGTGACCAGTTTTTCAGTGTTTATGTTAACGTTCCTGTTACCTAATAAAGGATTTGAATTTGTCACTGCCTTCCATGGAGTTGTCCATTAGGGCCGAGTTTTGTGCCATGTCAGTTTATAGATGACAGGCCTTCCCTGTGTCTTGTCATGAGCGTCCCTGGTAGCTCAGCTGGTAAAGAATCTGCATGTAATGCAGGAGACCCAGGTTCGATTCCTTGGTTGGGAAGATCCCCTGGAGAAGGGAACTCCTACTCACTCCAGTATTCTGGCCTGGAGAATTCTGGAGAATTTCATGGACTGTATAGTCCATGGTGTCACAAAGAGTTGGACATGACTGAGTGACTTTCACGTCACTTATGTCTTGTCGTATGTGGGTGCATGCTTGCTAAGTCGCTTCAGTCCTGTCCATCTCTTTGTGACTCTATGGACCTGTAGGCCACCAGGCTTCTCTGACCATGAGATTCTCCAGGCAAGAATACTGGAGTTGGGTTGCCATGCCCTTCTTCAGGGGATCTTCCTGACCTGTTCCAGATCAAATACCAATCCATTGTTTGTGATCATATTACCAGATTTGGTTTAATTGAAAGCAGAGTGGTACAACTCATTAGTTTTATTCTATGCAAAGATAATTTCATTTCTTTAGAAGCAGGGGAGGGGGTTGTGTGTATCTGTTACCTCTCACAGGATAATAAACTACTCCAAAACTACTATTTTAAGATGGCTTAAAACTATTTTATCTGTTCATGATTCTATAGGCCAGCAGTTTGGGCTAGGGTCAGCTGAGCAGTTCATCTGCTGACCTTGTCCAGGCTACTTACATGACTGCAGTTATCTGGTGGCCCAGTTTGGGTTGGATAGTCTGAGGCGGTCATCTGGATTTCTGCTGTGCTGCAGTCCATGGGCTCGCAAAGAGTCGGACATGACTTGGTGCCTGAAAAATGAGCAACAGTCTGAGAAGACCTCATTCACATGACTGGCAGTTGGTTCTGGATATTGGCTGGGCCACATGTCCCTAGAAGGCTATCTAAGCTCATCTCTGGAAGAGTTCAAAGAGAGCATTTATAGGAGCTCTTAGGTCTCTTGAGGCCTAGACTTGGAGATCACACAGTGTCACTTCCACCGCATGATACTGTCAAAACAAGTCACAAAACCAGTCCAAATTTAACGAGTATGGAAATAACGTAATGAAGAGTTAGAAAGAATTTGCGGTCATTTCTAATTTACCATAGGTCCCGAGGCACTTAAGTTTTCATGAATTGGACAATACCTAGGGGTAATAACACACAATTATTAAAAAATTACCACACAAATTTGACTTGTGTTATTTGGTAGAATAGAGAGTCATAGCCCTGGGGGAATGTGGGAGGTGATAAGAAGATGGAGACTAGGTTTATACTTTCCTTAAATGGCATGGAATAGCAAAGAGACATGTTATTTGCAAGGAATGGATTCTTACAAAAACAAAAAATTTCACAGTTTTTATCTTTTTTAGAAGACAATTACATGCAGGTAGACTTTTAGTAATCTGAAAACTAGTATTTTTCTTTTTTTAATCTTCATTTTTAATTGCAAAATTACTCCTTGTAATCTTGTGATATAATAAGAAACGTAATTGGTCTTTGTCCCTGGTTCTTGGCACAAGCTCCTAAAACTTTTGAGTATCTTTTTGTATGCAAATAAGATGACTAGTGGCAGGGGGCCCCTAGATACCCCTTAGATGGGGACCATAAAAACCAAGACTTTATTAAGAAACTTAGAACTTTCAACCTTACTCCCTAACCTCTAAGAAAGGAAGAGGGTCTAGAGATTGTTAACCATCAATGAACAATGATTTCATCAACCATGCCTATGTAACAAAACTCCATAAAAACTCTTACTAAACTACAGGATTTGGAAAGCTTCCAGATTGATGAACACACTGAGATGCTGGGAGGGTGATGTGCCCAGACAGGACATGGAAATTCTACATGAACTTCTCCAGACCATAAGATTCTCCAATACCTTGCCCATATTCGTTGTTTAATCACTAAGTCATGTCCAACTCTCTTGCAACCACATGGCTGTTTTTGAGTTATATCTTTTATATCAAACCAATTAAAATAGTAAAGTGTTTTCCTGAGTCCCTTGAGTTGTTCTAGCAAATTAGCAAACCTGAGGAGAGGGTCATGGAACCCTGATTTATAGCTTGTTGGGAAGAAAAATGGGAGGCCTAAGACTTTTAACTAGCTTCTGAAGTTGGGTGCAGTCTTGTGGGAGTGAGCAGCCTGTGGGGTTGCGCTGTTGCCAATAGTTAATGTTGGAATTAAATTGACTTGTAGGACATACTGGGTGACTCAGAATTGATGCTTTTGAACTGTGGTGTTGGAGAAGACTCTTGAGAGTCCCTTGGACTGCAAGCAGATCAAACCAGTAAGTCCTAAAGGAGATCAGTCCTGGGTGTTCATTGGAAGGACTGGTGCTGAAGCTGAAACTCCCAATACTTTGGCCACCTGATGTGAAGAACTGACTCATTGGAAAAGACCCTGATGCTGGAAAAGATTGAAGGAGGGAGGAGAAGGGGACGATAGAGGATGAGATGTTTTGGATGGTATCACTGACTCGATGGACATGAGTTTGAGTAAGCTTCTGGAGTTGGTGATGGATAGGGAAGCTTGATGTGCTGCAGTCCGTGGGGTCGCAAAGAGTCCAACACAACTGAGCGACTGAACTGAGTTGAGGTGACTCAGTGGATAAAGAATTCCACCTGCAGTGCAGGAGATGAAGGCAGACGTGGATTTGATCACTGGGTCTGGAAGATCTGGAGGAGGGCATGGCAGCCTACTCCCGTATTCTTTCCTGGAGAATCCCATGGACAGAGAGGGGCCTAGTGGGCTACAGTCCATAGGATTGCAAAGAGTCGGACACAGCTGAAGCAACTGAGCACGCATGCACGTGGGACGCACTGAATTGACTTGTAGGATGCTCAGTTGTTGTCCACAGAGAACTGGAGAACTGCTTGGTATGGAAAAATTACCCATTTATTGTCAGAAATGAGGTGTGGGTTAAAACAGAGCACAGTACTTGTGTGCTGCTGCGTCCTTTAAAAAATGTCACATTCAGATTTGATTATTGATTATGTTAAACACCAGAACAGTTTTTCTGAAGATTCAACAAAGCACTTTTCTGCACACACACACATAGTGGATTCTCTTGTTCCATAATAGTTCACAAAAGGGAAAGTGGCAGAAATTCAGAAAACTGCTGTTCCCTTTCATCCAAATATTATTCTTTAGAATGGAAAAAAGCCGTTCTAATTATAAGATTGTGTAGCCCTTTATCCTTTGAAAATTCTTAAGAAATACAAAGTTTTTTCATGGAAATAATCATTAACATCTTTGAGTTCTTATTTGCTATGTATCGGGCCTTCTTCTAGTCATTTTAGTGGCTCAAACAGTAAAGAATCTGCCCGCAATGCAGGAGACCCCAGTTCAATCCCCGGGTTGGGAAGAAACCCTGGAGAAGGAAATAGCAGCCCACTCTAGTTTTCTTGCCTGGAGAATCCCATGGACAGAGGAGCCTGGTGAGCGATAGTCCATAGGGTTGCAAAGAATCAGATATGACTGAGCAACTACACAAAATCTTTACAAACAACCTAGGTGGTGCTATCGGTAAAGAAACCTCCTGCCAATGCAGGAGACATAAGAGATGTGGGTTCGATCCCCTGGTTGGGACGATGACCTGAAGGAGGACATTAATGGAATACCCATTCCAGTATTCTTGCCTGAAGGATCCCATGGACAGAGGAGCCTGGCGGGCTACAGTCCATAGGGTTGCAATGAGTTGGACACAACTGAAGCAACTTAGCACACATTCACACACAACCAACCAAGTGAAGTAGGTAGTATTAATCTCAGAGGCGCAGAGAGGTTGAAGTCCTTAGCACAATTTGTAAGTGGCAGAACCATACTCAAACCCCATCTCCTTTGTTGTCAGACTCTGTATTCCTAAACATTATATATATTATATAAATATTTGTGTATGTATTTATTGATTGATTGTGCCACACAACTTGTGGGATTTTAGTTCCCTAACCAGGGATTGAACCCAGGCCTTTGGCAGTGAAAGCATTGAGTCCTAACCACTGGACTGCCAGGGATTCTCATTGTTTTGATTTGTAGTTCTTGAATGACATATGACGTTGAGCATCTTTTTACACGCTTCTTTACCATCTATATATCTTTTTTGGTGAAGTGTCTGTTTAGATCTTTGGCCCAGTTTTTAATCAGGTTATTCTTTAAAAAAAAAAAAAAAAAACTTTGAACAATTGCTTGTATACTCTGGACAACAGTTCTTTTTTCAGTCTTTTGCAAATGTTTTTTTCATAGTTTGTGACATGTCTTCTCATTCTCTTGATGTCTTTTATAGAGCAGAAATTTTTAATTTTAATAAATTCCAGCTCATCAATTATTTTTTCATGGATCTGAAAAGTCACTGCCAAACACAAGGTCATCTAGATTTTCTCCTTTGTTATCTTCTAGAAGTTTTGGCATCCCACCTCAGTACTCTTGCCTGAAAAATCCCGTGGATGGAGGACCCTGGTGGGCCGCAGTCCATGGGGTTGCTAAGAGTTGGACACGACTGACCGACTTCCCTTTCACTTTTCACTTTTATGCATTGGAGAAGGAAATGGCAACCCACTCCAGTGTTCTTGCCTGGAGAATCCCAGGGACGGGGGAGCCTGGTGGGCTGCCGTCTATGGGGTCGCACAGAGTCGGACACGACTGAAGCGACTTAGCAGCAGCAGCAGCAGCAGAAGTTTTATAGATTTTCACTTCACATTTAGGTCTGTGATTGATTTTGAGTTAATTTTTGTGAAAGGTATAGGGTCTGTGTTTATATTCACTTTTTTACATGTAGATGTCCAGTTTTCCAGCACCATTTGTTAAAGACTCTGCTCTCTGTTGTACAGGCATACCTTGGATATGTTGTGGATTTGGGTCCAAACCACCCCAATAAAGTGTATATCACATTTAAGCTAGTCACATGAACTTTTTATTAGTGCATATTAAAGTTATGTTTATGCTATACTTTAGTCTATTATGTGTGGAATAGCAATATATGTAAAAAAAAATACATTAATTGAAAAATACTTTATTGCTAAAACTACTGTCATCTGATGACACAGGGTTGCCACAAACCTTCAATTTGTAAGAAATGCAGTATCTGTGAAGCACAATAAAATGAAGTGTGCCTATTATTATTTTGCCTTTTTTGTCTCAAATCAATTGGCGGTATTTATATGGTCCTGTTTCTGGGCACTCTGTTCTGTTCCATTGATCTATTTGCCCATGCTTTTGCCAGTATTGTACTGTCTCACTGTAGCTTTATACTAAGGCTTGAAGTCAGGTAGTGTCAGTCTTCCAACTAATTTTTGTTCCCTTCAATATTACATTGGCTGTTCTGGGTCTTTTGGCTTTCCATATAAACTTCAGAATCAGTTTGTCAGTAGCTACAAAATAAATTTCTAGGATTTTGATTTGGATTGCATTGAATCTTTAGATCAAGTTGTAAAGAACTTATGACCATATTGAGTCTTCCTATCTATGAATGTGAAATATTGCTTCATTTATTTAGTTCTTCTTTTTCTTTTTTTGAAATCAGAGCTTTATAGTTTCCCTCATATAAATCTAATTTTATACTTAAGTATTTTGGGGCTTGGGGTGCTAGTGTAAATTATATGTTATTAATTTAAATTTACAGTTGTTATTGCTGGTATATTGAAAAACAGTTGAGTTTTATATATTAACCTTGTATCCTGTTGTCTTGTTATAATAATTTATTAGTTCCAGGAGTTTTTTGTTGATTATTTTGGATTTTCAACATATATAGTCATGTTATCTGTGAATAAAGACAGTTTTAGTTCTTCTCAATCTGTTTATTTTTTTCCTTTTCTTGTCATATTGCTCTAGCTAAGACTTTTGAGTAGGATGTGATGATATGGGACATTGTTGCCTTGTTTCTGACCTTGGTGGGAAAGCTTCTAGTTTCTCACCATGAAGTATGATGTTAGCTGTAAGTAATAGCTATTACTTATTTAGCTATTGGTGGTAGAGGTGGTTTAGTCACTAAGTCATGTCTGACTCTTGCAATCCCATGGACTGTAGCCTTCCAGGCTCCTCTGTCCATGGGATTCTCCAAGCAAGAATATAGGAGTGGGTTGCCATTTCCTTCTCCAGCTTTAGCTATTAGATGCTCTTTTTAAGTTGAGGAAGTTACAATCTATTCCTGGTTTGCTAGACATTCTGAATTTATCATGAAAAGTGTTGGGCTTGTCAAATGTTTTTTCTACATTACTAATATGATCATGTGATTTTTCTTCTATAGCAGGTTGATAGGATGAATTCAGTTTGATTGATTTTTGACTGTGGAACCAGTCTTCCATGACTCAAATGAATCCCACATTGTTGTAGTGTGTAATTTTTGTATACCTTAATGATCTTGCTAAATTTTTGTGGGGGATTTTTGCATCTGTATTCATCAGAGGTGTTGATTTGTAGTTTTCTTTTCCTGATATTAGTATATCTTTATCTGGCTTTTGTATTAGTGTAATGCCAACTTCATTGAGTTAGGAAGTATTCCTTCCTCCTTTATCTTTGTTTTATAACTTTTGAAGCAAGCCATGTGCTGTCTGCCTGATACATCTTAATTTATATTTTGTCTGTTTTGAGACTACTGTATAATGAAAAAATGTGATTAGGTAAGAATAGACTCACAGAAGAGGAATCATGAAAAATAGGGGACTTGGAGCAGAATTCATCTCTATGTTCTAGGACCTGTCCCCCAAAAAAGAAAATATTTTTCATAAGTAATCATTCATGATAAATTCAAATTACTTTTAAATAATTCAAATTACTTTGTGTGCGTGTGTGTGTGTGTGTGTAGCAGAGATTTATTAAAGTATGAGAAGGACAGAGAAAGCTTCTGATATAGACATCAGGAGGACAAGCGTGGCCCCCTCACTAGTCTTAGCAAGGGAGCCATATTCTTTTTTAAATTGATTATTACAATAAATCAAAAGAATGTCTCAGGGTGGTAGAGATCTTACTAGACCCACTCCCACAATTTACATTTTAAGATGATAGGATTAGAACTAACAACACAAAGATCTTACCAGACCCACACCCATAATATACATTTTGAGATAACAGGATTCAGTTCAGTTCAGTTCAGTGGTGTCTGACTCTTTGGGACCCCATGGACTAATGGGATTAGTCAGAAGGTTTTCAAGAAGGAGAAACTGTCTTCAAGCAGGATACATTGTTGTTATATAGTCCTTAGTACTCTCCGATGGAGGGGGTGGGTAACTCCTCTTGGCCTCCGCCCTTCAGGCATGGGGTCCTCCCAGCTTCTGCCCCTGACTTGGGACGTGGGGTGGTTCCTCTTGGCCGCGCTTAGCACGCCGGTCGCAGCCGTCTGTGCTTTAGCACGTTGGAGAAGCCTCTTGAGAGTCCCTTGGACTGCAAGGAGATCCAACCAGTCCATTCTGAAGGAGATCAGCCCTGGGATTTCTTTAGAAGGAATGATGCTAAAGCTGAAACTCCAGTACTTTGGCCACCTCATGCAAAGAGTTGACTCATTGGAAAAGACTCTGATGCTGGGAGGGATTAGGGGCAAGAGGAGAAGGGGACGACAGAGGATGAGATGGCTGGATGGCATCACTGACTCGATGGATGTGAGTCTGAGTGAACTCCAGGAGTTGGTGATGGACAGGGAGGCCTGGCGTGCTGTGATTCATGGGGTAGCAAAGAGTCCGACACGACTGAGCGACTGTCTGATCTGATATAGTCCTTATATAGAGAGTTTAAGCTGAGTTGTTTTGTTGTGTAATCATCATCAGCTCAGGGTTTTATGTGACTAAGGAATGTAGAAAAAAATGTTTGTCCTTTTCTCATCCTTGAGAGTTCCAGACCCCTATCTCTTCCTTGAGAGCCCCAGACCTCTTTTTCCTCCTCAGGGACCCTGGACTTCTTATCAACCTAGGAATTGATTCATTCCCCTCTTTTTTCTTTTAGAATATGTTGCCAAGGGAAAGGGGCATCATTTTAGTTCGATAACTACTTCCTGCTGTTGAGGGGTGTCGTCCCTAAATTGTTGAAGTACGTATTCTTCTCACTCTCATATTGAGGGTCTCTGATCCAGGGGCCCGAAGAAACAGTTGGAGAAGGTTGTGGCACTTGTAGGAGCTTGAACCATCATTTGTAACCTAAAAGCTTTCAGACGGTTAGAAACAAACCCCATTTTACAGTTATAGATGTAAGCCAAAATAGTCATTAAACCAGTTAAAACATAACCGAAATTAAAAGTCACATGATGTCCATAGTTAAGATACAGTGTGTTACATCGGTCCATTTTAGGATTGTTAGATGTCATCAGATTAAAGAGAGGCATCACACATAATTGTTGGTAAAGATATTGACAGAGTTGAAGAAAGTCTTTTCCTTGAAGTGGAGAAACGCACCATGTGAAGCCTTCAATTGATGAGGAGGGAGTGCTCCGCACACCCAGCAATTAGGTCAATTATGTAATGTAGCATAGAAATGAGCCCAGAACAGGAAGGCATTGTCTTGAGGGTCAAGCAGCAGACTCAGGACTTTTGGAGTCAGCAGAAGCAAGCCCTATAGCTTGTTGAACTTATCTGGTAAGGACCTTCCCAGGGGAGCTCCAGGGATTGTCTCACAGATCCCACTGTCTTTATCAGGACCTCGGTTTATGGTTCAAACAGTGGCTTGTTTGACTCAGAGGCTGGGTCAGGAGTCACCTCCTGGTAAATAATTCAAGATACTTTTAAAAACACTTCTTAATGTATTTTCTAAAATATATTCACAGAAATGCCCAATAATAATATGCATATATCAGTGAGACAGAATTTGAATTTCACTACTTGCACTCTTTCAAATTGAACCCGCGTCTCCCACGTTGCTGGTAGATGCTTTACCATCTGAGCCACCAGGGAATCCTAGCTAATAAACTTTAGATTTATTAACATCTGTTAATGGTGACAAGGTCCCCCTATTATGTGTTTTGTTTTAGACCTCTTTACTTGTTTATGGACGTGATATTTATCTGTTGAAGACTGCTCATACAGGCTTGGTTCTTGCTGAACTGTGGTCTTTCTGTAGAGGTCAGTTTAAGGCTGGGCCATGTTCTTGTTGTCAGGTAGCCTGTTCATAGAGGACAAAGCAACATTGTTCATAATAGTAAATGAGAAAACTGGAATGGAAGCATCTTTGTAATAATACATTGAAAATGCTTTAAGTATATCTATATGATACTTTTTTTTATTAGGCATATAAACAACAGAATAAAACCATTGAAAAGAAAGATACTTTGGGAAAAAAGTAGAATTTAGATGAGACTTAAGTCGCTGCCTACTGACCCATCACCCTTGTTACCATTTAAACTGTAGAATCCTAGTTTCTCCACCATTTTTTCCAGGTACAAAAGAGGAGAGTTCACAGCTTCTCCTGAGAACTACTTTTGGAACTCAAAAGAATCCCTTTGCTTTTTTTTGCAGTAAAGGTACCATTAACTCTTTACCTGCCACTTATCCTCTCCCTGCCCTGCCCTTAAAACAAACTTATGTGTGTTATTTATCCAAGAAGAACAAACATATGTTCACACACAGACTTGTACAAAAAGTTCATAGTCAATTTATTTGTAATAGCCCCTAACTGAAAATAACCCGAATGTCCATCAACAAATCAATGGTAAATTATTGGTAAATCCATACAATGAACAATAAAATTCAACAATAATAATGAATGATTTATTGATACATGCAACACCATGGATGAATCTAAAAAAATCATTAGGCTAATGGAAAGACAGTCAAAAAAGAGTAAATATGATTCCACACATATAGAATTCTACAACAGCCAAATAAATCTGTAGTGACAGAAAGCAAGTGCTTGGTTGATTGCAGGCATGAGTGGAGGGAGAGATTGCAATCAGGCACAAAGAAAATGTAAGCAGCGACTGTAGTGATTTCACAGTGTTAAACTGTTAAAACCGCTTTAAAACTAATTAAAATTGTACACTTATAAGTATGTACACTTAATTTTCTGTTGCTGCTTAACAAACTACCACAAATTTGGCAGATTAGAACAGTGTCTATTAATTATCTCACAGTTTTGTAGGTCACCAATTTGAGTGGGATTGGTTAGTTTGCTGCTTAGCATCTTATAAGGCTAAAATCAAGGTGTTAGCTGGACTACATTTCCACAGGCTTTGGGTGGGAAAAAAATCAGCTTCCAAACCCATTCAAATTGGCAGATTCAGTTCCTTGCAGTTGTAGAACTGAGATTCTTGTTTTATTCCTGGCTGTCAGCCAAACGGCGCTCTTAGGTCTTAGAGACTACTCTCAGGTCCTTTCCACGTGGCCTCGGTCTTCAAGCCAGCAATGATATGGTGAATGTCCCTCATGATTTGAGTCTCTGACTTCCTTTTCTGCTGTCAACTGGAGAAAACACTCTGCTTTTAAAGGGCTAGTGTGATTAGATTAAACCCATACATATAATCTTTGTATATTTTAAGGTCAGTTGATAGCAAACATTATTATGCCTTCAGAATCTCTTGTAACATGTAATATAATCATGGAAGTAGTAAGAGGAGGTGCTGGAGATCTGGAATGAACCTCTTAGAATTCTACCTATCACATAGGGCAGTATATTGTACTTTATACCTCAATAAAGTTTGTGTTTTTTCTCCTAAAAATAAGACAAAGGACATAGTGATAATAATAATAAATGTTTTCAAAGGGATGATTCTGAAACTCAAAAGAGATATAAATTGATTATTCTCACTGATTCAACATAGCATTTGCAAAAAATTTCCATGTGCAAGTCAGGGAAGAGAATTAAAATGTTAATAATATGCCTAGCACCTTATTTTTTTCTTTTCACCTGTAATGAGAGGAAACTATAAAATGTTGAGGATGTAACTATGAATCATACATAATAGAAAAGATGATTTTGGAAGTTTTACAAGTTCTTGACTCAAAATTGCTGACTGTCACTTCAGTCGTGTCCGACTCTGTGTGACCCCATAGACGGCAGCCCACTAGGCTCTGCCATCCCTGGGGTTCTCCAGGCAAGAACACTGGAGTGGGTTGCCATTTCCTTCTCTAGTGCGTGAAAGAGAAAAGTGAAAGTGAAGTCACCCAGTCGTGTCCGACTCTTAGCGACCCCATGGACTGCAGCCTACCAGGCTCCTCTGTCCATGGATTTTCCAGGCAAGAGTACTGGATTGGGGTGCCATTGCCTTCTCCGGCTGACTAATTAACATTGTAATTTAATTGTATGTCTACAAATATAAATTTAATAAAATTCCTATTCATTATTTAAACTTGTACAGCAGATGAATTAAATGTAGCTATGAATTTTGTTGCTTCTGTTATTATTAAGGCCAATCTTGGAATTCTTGAGTTTATAGAATTCTTATATTACAGAATGTAGAGAATACTGTTTCTGTATCATGGAAAAGGTTTTATCTACTCATCATTTACTTTCTAGAAAGGATTAAAGAATGATGTATTTAATATTTTATTATAATTATTTAATGGGCAAAAATTTTAGAAATTTAGAAATTTTTGAAGACAAGAAGCTTTACAATAAGATGTGATTAGTCTTGGATCATCAACTTATTAGTGTATAATACCAGAGTTAGCAAGGCTGTCAAACAACTGGAATGCTCATAAATAACTGGTGGGGTGGAAATTGGTTCAAGCACTGTGGAAAATTACTTAGCAATATTTATTAAAGCTATACATATGTATGCATAGATCAAACTGCCAATATCCATTGGCAAGAGAAAAAGCAAGAGAATTCCAGAAAAACATCTACTTTTCCTTCATTGACTATGCTAAAAAAGCCTTTGACTACGTGGATCACAACAAACTTTGGTAATTGTTAAAGATGAGAATACCAGACCACTGTACCTGCCTCCTGAGAAATCTGTATGCAGGTCAAGAAGCAACAGTTAGAACTAGACATGAAACAACAGACTGGTTCCAAACTGGGAAAGGAGTACGTCAAGGCTGTATATTGTCACCCTGCTTATTTAACTTATATTCAGAGTACATCATAAGAAATGCGGGCTGGATTAAGCACAAGCTGGATCAAGATTGCCAGGAGAAATATCAATAACCTCAGATATGCAGATGACACCACCCTTATGACAGAAAGCGAAGAGGAACTAAAATAAAGAGCCTCTTGATGAAAGTGAAAGAGGAGAGTGAAACAGCTGGCTTAAAACTCAACATTTAGAACACTAAGATCATGGTATCCAGTCCCATCACTTCACGCCAAATAGATGGGAAAACAATGGAAACAGTGACTTTATTTTCTTGGGCTCCAAAATCACTACAGATAGTGATTGCAGGCGTGGAATTAAAAGATGCTTGCTTCTCGGAAAAAAAAGCTATGACAAACTGGGACAGCATATTAAAAAGCAGAGACATTACCGACAAAGGTCCATCTAGTTACAGTTATGGTTTTTCCAATAGTCATGTATGGATGTTAAAGTTGGGCCGTAAAGAAAGCTGAGCACCGAAGAATTGATGCTTTTGTACTGTGGTGTTGGAGAAGACTCGAAAGTCCCTTGGATATATAAGAGATCAAATCAGTCAATCCTAAAGGAAATCAGTCCTGAATATTCATTAAAAGGACTGATGCTGAAGTTGAAGCTCCAACTCTTTGGCCACCTGATGCAAAGAACTGACTCATTGGAAAAGACCTTGGTGCTGGGAAAAATTGAAGGCAGAAGAAGGGGACGACAGAGGATGAGATGGTTAGATGGCATTACCGACTTGATGGACATGAGTTTGAGCATGCTCTGGGAGTTGATGATGAACAGAGAAGCCTGGCATGCTGCAGTCTATGGGGTTGCAAAGAGTCAGACACGACTGAGCTACTGAACTGATAGATATATATGTTTATATATACCCTATGACGGGGAAGGCAATGGCACCCCACCCCAGTACTTTTGCCTGGAAAATCCCATGGACGGAGGAGCCTGGTAGGCTCCAGTCCATGGGGTCGCTGAGAGTCGGACACGACTGAGCGACTTCCCTTTCACTTTTCACTTTCATGCATTGGAGAAGGAAATGGCAACCCACTCCAGTGTTCTTGCCTGGAGAATCCCAGGGACAGGGGAGCCTGGTGAGCTTCCGTCTGTGGGGTCGCACAGAGTTGGACACGACTGAAGCGACTTAGCAGCAGCATACCCTATGAACCAGCATTTACTGCCTCTAGTCATTTTACATAGTTATTCATTCACCAAGTTGTGTCCGACTCTGCAATTCCAAGAACTGCAGCAACCCAGGTTCTTCTGTTCTTCACAGTTTGCTGGAGTTTGCTCAAATCATGTCCATTGAGTCAGTGATACTGTCTACCTATCTTATTCTCTGCTGTTACCTTCTCCTTTTGCCTTCCACCTTTCCCAGCATCAGAATCTTCGAGTGAGTCAGCTCTTCCTATTAGGTGAGCAAAGTATTGGAGCTTCAGCTTCAGCAACCATCCTTTCAATGAATAGTCAGAATTGATATCCTTTAGGATCAACTGGTTTGATCTCCTTGCAGTCCAAAGAACTTTCAAGAGTCTTCTCCAGCGCCACATCAATTCTTTGGCACTTCTTTATGGTCCAGCTCTCACATCCATATATGCAACTGAAAAAACCGTACCTTTAGCTATACAGTCCTTTGTTGACAAAGTGATGTCTCTGCTTTTTAATGTGCTGTCTAGGTTTATCATAGCTTTCCAAGAAATCAAGCATCTTTTAATTTTGTGGTTGCAGTAACCATCTGCAATGGTTTGGAGCCCAAGAAAATAAAATCTGTCACTGCTTTCACTTTTTTCCTGTTTTATTTGCCGTGAAGTGATGGGACCGGATGCCATGATCTTGGTTTTTTCAGTGTCGAGTTTCAAACCAGCTTTTTCACTTGTCTCTTTCACCCTCATCAAGAGACTCTAGTTCATCTTCACTCTCTGCCATTAGAGTGGTTTCATCTGCATATCTGAGGTTGTTGATATTTCTGCCAGCAATCTTGATTCCAGTTTGTGATTTATCTGGCCCGGCATTTGCATTGTGTACTCTGCATATAAATTAAATAAGTGAGGTGACAATATATAGCCTTGTACTCCTTTCCCAATTTTGAATCAGTTGATTGTTCCGCACCTGCTTCTGACTGTAGCTTCTTGACCCATGTACAGGTTTCGAGGAAGATAGGTAAGGTGGTCTGGTGCTCCCGTTTCACATATACTTCATAATAAAAGATAAGAACTTTTTAAAATTCTTTAAAGTTGAATGTTTGTGATCATTTACTCCAGAAGATTTGTGTGTTCTTTATTGAATTTCAAAGTTCAATTTTTAAATTTGATTGTATTTTTAGTTCTACTTTTGTGTTCTTTTCAGGCATATTTCCTTATTTTTCCTCTCTTATCCTTGACTTAAATATCCCATCTCCTTGACATTTTGTCCATCACAGACATAAGTGTTGTCTGATTCGACTTTCTACAGTTATGGTATAATGCTCTGTAATTGTGTTGTCCTGTAATTGAGTTGTCCTCTGTAATTGCACCCACAAGCCACATATGGCTATTGAGTACTTGAAATATGGCTTAGTGTGACTGAAAAACTGAACTTGAAATTATTTTTAATTTAGCTATATGGGGCTAACAATTAATATACCATAGGTCTATATCAACATTGTCTTCCTTAGCTCTTTAGCGTGTTTTGATTTCATTCGCTCTGCATAACTAATAATTTATCTTGTCCTACTTTTAGACTGTAGCCATATGTTAATTTTTATTGTTTTAAAATTTTTAGCATTTGTCTTTGTTTCCTTATTTACCTTGTAAGCTTCTGGGTCTTGAAAGTATTTTATTTGTTGAAAAAAGTCACTCAGGAATTGGGGAGCTTCAAGATACCATTGAAAATCGTCTAGAGTGTTGTGAGATTTAAAGGCTAATTTGTCAAGAACATAAAATGGAATTTAAAAATACTAACAGATTAAGAGTATAACAGTAAAGATCTGGCAGTCTAAAGTTTAGTATTAACTCTGATGTTAATTTTGTGAACTTGGACAAGTTTTTTAATTTTCTGAGGTAAATTTGTTCATCTAAAAAATGAGAGATGAAATAGCTGATTTTTAATATGTTGTCCAGCTTAAGAGTCTTGAAGGAGGTCTGCTATTTTGAATTGAAAACTATTAACAGTGGGGATTAAAGTTGATACTGGTTTTATACTTTGAAAATGTTCAAGAAGAGAAAGCACATGTTGAAATGCCAGTACATTCCTCTGTGAAGTGAAATGCCAAGATGAGAAATTATGTGAAGATCTAATGGAACTACGAGTGGACAAATGAACTTCGTTGTAGTAAACTTTGAATACAACTAAGGAAAAATGGGAGAAGGAAATGGCAACCCACTCCAGTGTTCTTGCCTGGAGAATCCCAGGGACTGGAGAGCCTGGTGGGCTGCCGTCTGTGGGGTCACACAGAGTCGGACATGACTGAAGCAACTTAGCAGCAGGGAAAAATGAAACTGTGTTTAAATGATTATGTATTCCAAGTAATTAGTTAGAAGTCCAAGAATAAAATTTAGGAGAAAGTGTCAACTTGTTATAATGAAGGAAACACTGACTTGAAAGTCAGAACTGATATTATTATCCTGTGGTGCCAATAATTAGCTGTGTGACATGTGGTAAAGTTTGAAGGGGTATTTTAATTCTACATGCCATAGCATCATCTCTTGACACCTTCAGGATCATATCATAAACCAAAGAGTGTGTTCATACTCTTTCAAAAGACCTAGAAATAATTTCACTAAGCCTCATGACACTGTTTATCTATGTCAACTGGCAGATATACAAGCCTTGTTTCCTGTTATCTTCAGAACTCACATCTTCTTATTTGAACAGTTCCTTATTTGACCCATTTCTCCGTCTTTCTCACATCTTTCCATTATACTCCAGAGAGCTTCTGTCTCTGACCTGAAGACCTCTCTGTGCATAGTCATTTTCATCCTTTTCTCCAAACTTAAACCTTCTGTCTGTTTGCCTTAACTTATAACTGTCCCTAAAATTAGTTTTGGCTTAATCTCTTTTGGGTGGGAGTGCTGTTTCCATGCATCCCATATAAAAAGTTTGGAAAGATTTGGTCAGCATCTTTTTTACTCTCTAACACTGCTTCCATATACTTTTTCCCTTTTAAAATGGGTCAGAGAGTACTAACTATCAAGTCTATCTTCTAACAATCAATGTTGAGAAATTCAAATAAAGTAGTAGTCATTGTGTACTCAATGTATGCCAGGGTCTCCCCCCATGCCCAGCTTCATTGAAATGTAATTGAAATATAACATTGTATAAATTTAAGGTGTACAATATGATATGTTACAAATATATACTGTGAAATGATTACCACAATAAGATTATTGCTTATTTCATCCATCACTTCACATAGTTACCTCTTTTTGTTATTTTGAGACCAGTTGAGATCTACTCTCTTAGCAGCTTCTAAGTACATAATACAATATTGTCAATTACAGTCACTATGCTATACATTGTATCCCCAGAATTTATTATACCTGGTGATCAGTATTCTTTGACCATCATTTCCCCATGTCCCTCAGTTTCCAATCCCTGGCAACCACAATTCTACTTTTTGTTTCTAAGTTCAGTTTTTTTGGATTCCACGATATCATATATTGTTCATCTCTATCTGACTTACTTCAGTTAGCACAATACCCTCAGGGTTGTCTCAGATGGCAGAAACACTCCTTCATTTTTATGACTGAATATTATTTCATTGTATATACTGTTTATATCACATTTTCTTTATTTTTTCTTCCATCAGTGGACTTTTAGGATGTTTCCATCTTGCATATTTAATACTGCAGTGAACATGGGGTTGCAAATATCTCTTCAGAAATAATGATTTCATTTCCTTCAGATGTATACCATGAAGGAGGATTGCTAGATCATTTGACAATTCTGTTTTTAATTTTTTTGAGGAGACTCCATTCTATTTCCACAGTATCCATTGATACCATTTCCAAAGTATCAATTTACATTTCCATCAGCAGTTTACAGTTTACAGTGGTTTCCCTTTCTCCACATCCTTACCAGTATTTGTTATCTCTTGTCTTTTTGAGACTAGCCATACTACCAGTTGTGAGGTGTTATCTCATTGTGGTTTTAAATTGCATGATAACACCTATATGTGGAATCTAAAAAATATAACAAATTGGTGAATGCAAAAAAACAAAGAAGCAGACTCACAGATGTAGAGAGCAAATTTGTGGTTACCAGTGGGGAAGAACAATATAGGCGTGGGAAAGTGGGAGGTACAAACTATTGGAGTAAGACAGGTTCAAGGATGTATTGTACAACACAAGGAATATAGCCAGTACTTTGTAATAACTGTAACCTTTAACATTGTATAATAGTTTTTCTAAAAAAAAGAGAAAAAAAAATCATTTCCTTGATTAGTGATGTTGAGCATCTTTTCATGTACTTGATCATTTGTATGTCCGTCTTTGGAAAAATGTCTCTTCACTCCTCTGCCCAAGTTTTAATTGGATTGTTTGGGATTTTTTTTGCTATTGAGTTGTATGGGTTCCTTATGTATTTTGGATATTAACCCCTTATTAATTTAATGATTTGCAAATATTTTTCCCCATTCCGGAGGCTGCCTCTTCATTTTGTTTACTTTGCTGTGCAGAAACTTTTTAGTTTGATGCAGTCCCTCTTACTTATTTTTGCTTTTGTTTCTTGTGCTTTTGGTCTTATATCCAAAAAAAAAAAAAAAAAATTGTTAAGACCAATGTCAAGGAGTTTTTCCCCTTTGTTTTCTGCTAGGAGTTTTACATTTCAGGTCTTATATATAAATCTTTCATTCATTTCAAGTTAATTTTTGTGAGTGGTGTCAGATAGGGGTCTAGTTTCATTCTTTTGCATGTGAATGTCTACTTTTTCTAATATCACTTATTGAAAAGACTATCTTTTCCACTTGGAGCATTCTTGTCTCCTTTGTCAAGTATTAGTTGACCATTTACACTTGCATTTATCTCTGGGTTCTTAATTCTCATGAGTCTTCATATCTTATTTTTCTGTCAGTACCATAATTTTTAATTTCTATACCCTTTTAGTATAAAATCAAGAAGTATTTGCTTCTAGCTTTGTTCTTTCTCAAAATTGCTTTGGCAGTTTGGGGTTTTTGGTGTTTCCATGTGAATTTTTAGGGCTGCTCTTTTTATTTCTTTGAAAAATACCATTGGAATTTTTATATGAATTCAATATATTCAAAATGCTTTTGTGCAAGGTAGGAGGACTTGCCCTATTGGATATCAAGACTTACTGTAGAGCTCTACTAAGATTAGCTTTAGGTGGACAGATAAGTGAAATACTGTAGAACCTCAAAATGGATGTAAAGGATACATAGAAACTTGGTTTATGAAAAAAGTGCCATAGTAGAGCAATGGGGAAAAAATGGTCTTTTCAATGAATGGTGTTGAAATAATATATAAGAAACTAGACTGCTACCTAATACCATTCACAAAAAATTAATTCCATGTCAGTTATAAATTAAAAGTACAAGGCAAAACAACAAAGCTAAGAGATAAAACAGAAGCTCATACTTGTGATCTTAGTGTATAAAATGATTTTTAAAAAAACTGTGCTTTTATACTAAACTTAAAAGAAAAAGATTGTTAAATTCCATCACTTTCTCATAAAAGACATCAAGAGCGTGAGATAGCAAATGACACAAGAGAAGATATTTGCATCATATATAACCTGCAAATGGCTCATATCCAGTGTTCTTACAAATCAGCCCTAACACAACAAATAGTAAAAAGAAGATAGGCAAGAGCATTGGATAGACACTTCTCAAATCAGGAAAATCCAAAAGATAAACACATGAAAAGGTGCTTAAACTCTCAGTAATTGGGAAAAACATAAAACTGCAGTACGCTGTCACAACTTAAGTACAAGAATTGCTGGATTTTTTTTTTTTAACTGACAGCATCAAGTGTTGTGAGGATGTGGAGCAGCAGCAACCTCCTACACTGCTGAAAGGAGTATACTTTGGTACAACTTCTCTTGAAACAGTTTGACATCATCTCCTAAGGTTCAAGCTGTGCATGTCCTTAACCTAGCTATTCTCCTGAAGTATACTTCCAACAGAAATGTGTACACCAAGACACTTGTACATAAATGTTCATAGTATTGTTCATAATAACCTCAAACTAGAAACAACTCATGTATGTAATATCAGCATTAGAATGGGTAAATAAATTGTGGTGTAATTATACAGTAGACTATCTTACAGCATTGAAAATGAACACCCTACAGTTACGCAAAGCGACATAGATGAATGTTATAAGTATAATGTTGACTGTAAAAGGCAAGACACAAAGTAACAATACATAACATATGGTTCTATTCACATAAACTTCAAAAAGCAATAAAAATAAAACGTTAGTGTTTAGAGTTACCTGCTTAAGGTGTGAAAGTGTAAAGAAAAACAAGGAAATGTGTATTATAAGAATCAGAATAATGGTTACTTTTGGGGAGAAAGGAAGTAAGGGTGATTGGGGAGGAGACCAAAGTGGGACCGTTCTGGGGTTTTTATTTCTTATGTTTTTTCTTGTGTTATGGCTCCTATGTTAGCTTGCATGTTTGTTTAAATCATTGAAGCTGTATAATTTCGTATACTTTTTTAAAAGCAAACTTCATATTGTACAATTGTAAAAAGGTTTAAAAATGTAGAGAAAATGCTGGACAAACCAGTCAGAGGAGACAGATTTCATGTAAAAGTTTGTTTTTAAAGAATGTTCATCAGTAACACTTAAATGTAATTAGATTTATCCAGAACCTTCCATTTGGTAGTGATTAAAGCTCAGTAAATAATAAATGCCTTCCTTCAGTAAGCATTGTTTACCAGTAAATAAGTATAGGCAATCCTCATTTAGTATGGTAGTGTGGGCCAAAAAAATGCCTGTATAAGATAATAACTGTAAAAAATCATCTTATTAATCAGTGAGAAAAAATTACAGCTGCTAAGTCGCGTCAGTCATGTCCGACTCTGTGCGACGCACATAGACAGCAGCCAGGCAAGAACACTGGAGTGGGTTGCCATTTCCTTCTCCAATGCATGAAAGTGGAAAGTGAAGTCGCTCAGTCGTGTCCGACTCTTAGTGACCCCATGGACTGCAGCCTACCAGGCTCCTCCATCCATGGGATTTTTCAGGCAAGAGTACTGGAGTGGGGTGCCATTGCCTTCTCCAATTATAGTGCTTTATTTCTTGGTAAAAAACTTACCAAGAGTAGTTTGAACAGTGCTTTGCCTTCTCCTTATATGGAAAAACAGAGCCAGTAGAATAAACATCTTTTTTGTGCCTTACAAATTATCTTATTCTTTTCTACTAAATTTGGGTCAGCTTCCAACATTTTATCCTTTTGCACTTTGTGTCATGAAATATCCCTCAGTCAGTTCAGTTCAGTTGCTCAGTCGTGTCCAACTCTTTGCAACCCCATGAAACGCAGCACGCCAAGCCTCCCTGTCCATCACCAACTCCCGGAATTCACCCAAACTCAAGTCCATTGAGTCGTTGATGCCATCCAACCATCTTATCCTCTGTTATCCCCTTCTCTCCTGACCTCAAGCTTTCCCAGCACCAGGGTCTTTTCAAATGCATCAGCCCTTCGCATAGGGTGGCCAAAGTATTGGAGTTTCAGCTTCAGCATCAGTCCTTCCAGTGAACACCCAGGACTGATCTCCTTTAGGATGGACTGGTTAGATCTCCTTGAAGTCCAAGGGACTCTCAAAAGTCTTCTCTAATACCACAGTTCAAAAGCATCAATTCTTCGGCGCTCAGCTTTCTTCATAGTCCAACACTCAACATCCATACATGACCACTGGAAAAACCATAGCCTTTACTAGATGGACCTTTGTTGGCAAAGTAATGTCTCTGCTTTTGAATATGCTGTCTAGGTTGGTCATAACTTTCCTTCCAAGGAGTAAGTGTCTTTTAATTTCATGGCTGCAGTCACCATCTGCAGTGATTTTGGAGCCCCCACAAGTAAAGTCAGCCACTGTTTCCACTGTTTCCCCATCTGTTTGCCTTGAAGTGATGGGACCAGATGCCATGATCTTCATTTTCTGAAGAGGAACTAAAAAGCCTCTTGATGAAAGTGAAAGTGGAGAATGAAAAGGTTGGCTTAAAGCTCAACATCCAGAAAACGAAGATCATGGCATCTGGTCCCATCACTTCATGGGAAATAGATGGGGAAACAGTGGAAACAGTGTCAGACTTTCTTTTTCTGTGCTCCAAAATCACTGCAGATGGTGACTGCAGCCATGAAATTAAAAGACGCTTACTCCTTGGAAGGAAAGTTATGACCAACCTAGATAGCATATTCAAAAGCAGAGACATCACTTTGCCAACAAAGGTTCGTCTAGTCAAGGCTATGGTTTTTCCTGTGGTCATGTATAGATGTGAGAGTTGGACTGTGAGAAGGCTGAGGGCCAAAGAATTGATGCTTTTGAACTGTGGTGTTGGAGAAGACTCTTGAGAGTCCCTTGGACTGCAAGGAGATCCAACCAGTCCATTCTGAAGGAGATCAGCCCTGGGATTTCTTTGGAAGGAATGATGCTAAAGCTGAAACTCCAGTATTTTGGCCACCTCATGAGAAGAGTTGACTCATTGGAGAAGACTCTGATGCTGGGAGGGATTGGGGGCAGGAGGAGAAGGGGACGACAGAGGATGAGATGGCTGGATGGCATCACTGACTCAATGGATGTGAGTCTGTGTGACCTCTGGGAGTTGGTGATGGACAGGAAGGCCTGGCGTGCTGCTATTCATGGGGTCGCAGAGTCGGACATGACTGAGCGACTGATCTGATCTGATCTGAGCTTTAAGCCAACTTTTTCACTCTCCACTTTCACTTTCATCAAGAGGCTTTTTAGTTCCTCTTCACTTTCTGCCATAAGGAGGGTGTCATCTGCATATCTGAGGTTATTGATATTTCTCCTGGCAGTCTTGATTCCAGCTTGTGCTTCTTCCAACCCAGCGTTTCTCATGATGTACTCTGCATGTAAGTTAAATAAGCAGGGTGACAATATACAGCCTTGACGTACTCCTTTTCCTATTTGGAACCAGTCTGTTGTTCCATGTCCAGTTCTAACTGTTGCTTCCTGACCTGCATACAGGTTTCTCAAGAGGCAGGTCAGGTGGTCTGGTATTCCCATCTCTTTTAGAATTTTCAACTGTTTATTGCGATCCACACAGTCAAAGGCTTTAACATAGTCAATAAAGCAGAAATAGATGTTTTTCTGGAACTCTCCTGCTTTTTCCATGATCCACCAGATGTTGGCAATTTGATCTCTGGTTCCTCTGCATTTTCTAAAACCAGCTTGAACATCTGGAAGTTCACGGTTCACGTATTGCTGAAGCCTGGCTTGGAGAATTTTGAGCATTACTTTACTAGCGTGTGAGATGAGTGCAATTGTGTGGTAGTTTGAGCATTCTTTGGCATTGCCTTTCTTTGGGATTGGAATGAAAACTGACCTTTTCCAGTCCTATGGCTACTGCTGAGTTTTCCAAATTTGCTGACATATTGAGTGCAGCACTTTCACAGCATCATCTTTCAGGATTTGAAATGGCTAAAGTGGAATTCCATCACCTCCAAGGCAATGGCACCCCACTCCAGTACTCTTGCCTGGAAAATCCCATGGACAGAGGAGCCTGGTAGGCTGCAGTCCATGGGGTCTCTAAAAGTCGGATACGATTGAGCGACTTCACTTTGACTTTTCACTTTCATGCATTGGAGGAGGAAATGGCAACCCACTCCAGTGTTCTTGCCTGGAGAATCCCAGGGACCACGGGGCCTGGTGGACTGCCGTCTATGGGGTCGCATAGAGTCCGACACGACAGAAGTGACTTAGCAGCGGCAGCAGCAACTGGAATTCTGTCACCTCCACTAGCTTTGTTCGTAGTGATGCTTTCTAAGGCCCACTTGACTTCACATTCCAGGATGTCTGGCTCTAGGTCAGTGATCACACCATCATGATTATCTGTGTCGTGAAGATCTTTTTCGTACAGTTCTTCTGTGTATTCTTGCCACCTCTTCTTAATATCTTCTGCTTCTGTTAGATCCATACCACTTCTGTCCTTTATTGAGCCCATCTTTACATGAAATGTTCCCTTGGTATCTCTAATTTTCTTGAAGAGATCTGTAGTCTTTCCCATTCTGTTGTTTTCCTCTATTTCTTTGCATTGATCACTGAGGAAGGCTTTCTTATCTCTCCTTGCTATTCTTTGGAACTCTACATTCAGATGCTTATATCTTTCCTTTTCTCCTTTGCTTTTCACTTCTCTTTCTACCTAAGAATTCCTTTATTGTGAAGTTTTTTGCTGTTGTCACTTCTTTTGGGACTTCTTTTTGTGACAACTACTTTCCTCATTTCAATAATTTTACCTTCAGTAAATTCCTCTGACTGCATCTCTGCTGCTGCTGCTGCTGCTAAGTCGCTTCAGTCGTGTCCGACTCTGTGCGACCCCATAGACGGAAGCTCACCAGGCTCCCCATCCCTGGGATTCTCCAGGCAAGAACACTGGAGTGGGTTGCCATTTCCTTCTCCAATGCATGAAAGTGAAAAGTGAAAGTGAAGCCGCTCAGCGACCCCATGGACTGGAGCCTACCAGGCTCCTCCGTCCATGGGATTTTCCAGGCAAAAGTACTGGGGTGGGGTGCCATTGCCTTCCCCGACTGCATCTCTAGTGTCTCTCAAACAGTGGTAGTGGCAACATTCCCACAATCAACTGTTTTTTCTGTTAATCCGTTTATATTCAATTTGAATTTCACTCCAATGTCATCATTTTTTCTTTCTTTGCCACATTTTTATCATTATTGGCCAGTTCTCTCTTTCAGTTATCATTTTGTAAAATTTCACATGAGTTTAACACTGGGAGGCAAGAAAATAAACCAACTACATGCTTCACTATCTGTAGGTGAACTAACAGATGAGAAGTTACCTTTTACCAACAGAGTTTGAAAAAAAGTGATGTGATTGGTCACTGAAATGATGTTCCTCTTATTAACACAGTGACTTGTGAACTGAAGTGCCAGCAAAGAAATTTGTCTTTATGCAGTTACTCACAGTTAGTATACTGTAGTATGAAATTAGAACCATGTTGTTGGGGGACTGGTATTTAACTGAACTGTGGAAGCTGAAATTTGTGCATATGGGAAGCCTGAAAAGTGAGGATTGACTGTAATTGAAAGAAGGTTGATCAGTTAAATAAATATTTTTTGGTTGGTTTTGATGAGATTGAGGATTACACAGACTATTTGATTTTTGAGCTATTGAATGCCTAATACATTTTATGTGGAAAAGTAATTTTAATGCTAATCTTGCAGCTTCTTTAATCCTCTTAGGTAATTCCTTATAGAGGACCTTCCATACTAACTTCCTAGAACAAAAATCTCTAGTTGTAGTAAGTAAAATCAGTGCTGTTAAGAGAATAATAGTGGTAATGATTATGAATTCATCATGAAGCAGTTGACATTGAAAGTAAATTTTAAAAAATGTTTCATATAATATTGACATTCTAATAATTGAAGATAAAAATGTGAAATCAAAAATGTTAAATGTTTTATTTAGTCAGGTGTGACTCCATTTTCACCGTCTTCATACTAGCAAATATTTTATTATGAAATGTGAAAGATAAGGTCTCACTCTGTTGGTTAAAACTGAAAAGTGTTAATTTATTGTATGATTTCCTACAGGTGAACTGGCACAAAGGTTGATCTCAAGATGCCATTAGTGAAAAGAAACATTGATCCTAGGCACTTGTGTCACACTGCACTGCCTAGAGGAATTAAGAATGAACTGGAATGTGTGACCAATATTTCCTTGGCAAATATAATTAGACAACTAAGTAGCCTAAGTAAGTATTTTTACATCAATTAAAAATATGACTCACAAACCAGAATTACACATTGGGGTGTTAAAATATTCTTGTGACTAATTGGGGTGAGGGGATAGTTAATAAGAAGAGTACAGAATTATCTAATTATTTGGGGGGGAAATGTCATTTTAAGTAAAATTAATGCATTTTACAATCATTTCTTCTCTTGGATCTGGGAAAGGGAAATAAGGTCAGAATCTTTTAGGAACAAAATCACATGATGTGTAAGAATTACTGAGATTGTTTTTAAAATATGATTTGGACTATAAAAGGTGGTGGTGGAGTTGTACTTTTGCTTGCTTGTTATCACTATTTACTTTTCTAGAGGCTTCAGCTATTTGTGTTTTGGGATACCAGTATCTCTTTATATATCTTATTAGCCTAGGGAAATATTTTTATATTATCAAATATCTAAAAGTGAACGATGTGGGATAGTAACTGACTAGTCGGAGGATTAGGTTAGTCAGGTGGATTGTCTAAAGGGTATTAGGATATAAGTCAAGTGTCTGATTTGCAGCCTGATGGCAGACAGAAGGCCAGCAAGCTGGCCAGATAATAAAGGCCAATAGAAGGGACAGGTTAAGGGAGGAGGTAAAAGTCAGTCTGTTTCCATTATAAGATTTTATAACAGAGCTGCTAGGTTAAGGAATTAAGTTATTTCCCATTTATTCTAAATGTAATATTAGAAAAAAATTTTAAATCCAGTTTATCTTTTGAATTGAAGGATTTTCTTTTTATTAGACATTTATATTTTATTTTAAAGATAAAATAAGATGTTTTTGGTCTAGATATCATCTCTAAGTAGTCCTAGATTTATCAGCCGTACCCACCTACACAGATTGACCTTAATAGCCAGGATTGACTCCTCTTTTCTTTTCCTGTTAACTTTTGTCTTTTTACAGTTGAGTACTTAGCACAAGGTAAAATGAGGTGATTAATCTGATTGGTTTCAAGTGAGAGCATTTGGACATATTTATGTAGCCAGAGCAACATAAAGTTGTATTTTCATGTTCTTGGTGAGAGCACTAAATTTCTACATTGCTTGTGAAATAGTTGTAAGAGTAAGTTAAAAGACTGTTTATTTGAATTTTAAGTATATTCTTTGTTCCACTTGGTGTTTTTTTTTTTTTCCAGGTTAGATACTGGCTGTGAATCACTAACATATTATTTACTTGTTTCTTTCTTGAGCAATTCAGTATAGAGTGTACTTTTGAAACAAGTCAAAAGAAAAGTCCTAGAAAGTATTAATATATGATTAATATATTGTTTAAAGTCATTTGTTAGTACTAACTGGTTTTATGATATGTTATATTCTAATAATGTAACATAACATAACTTCATATAAAATTTATATATGCTATATGTAAATGGGTGCATCAGCTTGTTAATATTAAAATGCATGTTAAGAGCATAGAAATGACGTTAATAAATTTGGTTAATATATTTCTTTAAATTAAAATGAATGTTAGATCTAATATAGGCATCTTATTTTAGGCGTATTTTCAATATAGAATTTAGAACTAATGTAAGTCAGTTTTGTAGTATTAACCCATTTCTCACATAACGTAAAGGTAAAGAATTTTCATGTCTTGATACAGACAGTCCATATAAGCAACATATGTCAGCCAGCACATGATTATGCTGTAACCAAGCTCTGAACATATAAATACATTGTAAAATATAACGAAATTAGGCTTTGAGTGCTTCAGACTTGGAATCAGAGACTATAGAAGCATTTTCATGGTAGTTTGTAGAGATTCAAAAAAGAGAAAAAGCATAAAATATAGAGAAAAGCATAAAATATACCTTGTAGCAAGGTATAACATTAGTTTACCACCCTAAAATTAAGCTCTCTGGCAGCTTTCCCGCTTAACATAGTTGAGAACCTGGAATTAAATTTAAAAGCCCTCAAGATAGCCAGAATAAACAAGTCCAGGCTGAAGACCATGTACATAAAATAGCCAGTTGATCCCTCTCTAAGTTTGTTTGCTTTTACTTTGATAATTCAGACAGGTTGATGATGTGGTTTCCAAACATTCATGCTTCAGGGAATTAAAAGAGGAAATGTGGGGGGAGGGGGATGCCAATAACAGAAATAGGCATTACTGAAGCCCATCAAAAGGTGTAGTTTATAGCGAAGGAAGAAGTGACATAAGAGGAAAAGCAACATTAAAAACTGGAAAGAGGCCATTTAATGTAACCGCATTTAATATAAAATTATACACTTTAATGCTGTTGTTTCTCATGTAGAAGGCAATGGCAACCCACTCCAGTACTCTTGCCTGGCAAATCCCATGGACAGAGGAGCCTGGTAGGCTGCAGTCCATGGGGTTGTGAAGAGTCGGAAATGACTGAGCGACTTCACTTTGACTTTTCACTTTCATGCATTGGAGAAGGAAATGGCAACCCACTCCAGTGTTCTTGCCTGGAGAATCTCAGGGACCGGGGAGCCTGGTGGGCTGCCGTCTATGGGGTCACGTAGGGTTGGACACGACTGAAGTGACTTAGCAGCAGCAGCTGTTGTTTCTCATAATCAGTTTATGACTGTGAGTCCTCAAAAACAGGTTAAATTATGTTTAATTTTTATTTAAGACAGGGAAACTTGGAGTAGATTTTATATCAGTTTCCATCCAAAACAGTTAAAATAATAATTAATGCGTTAAATAATCTCTGAATTACTTATAAAGCTAGGCTATTCAGAATGGTTCTACGTAATACATATTTGGTGCTAATCCTAGCACCAAAGTGCTGTAGCACTTTCACAGTAGTGAAGGTCGACTCCAGGGCTCAGGTAGCTTGGGGCTGGACATTGTTCTGACCTCTTCCTTGCAAAAATATACATCCAGTTCAGTTGTTTTTCCTAGTAGAACACAATTCTGTTTTATAATAGATAATTACTGAAAACCTAGAATTTGCTTTATTAAAATTTCTTCTGCTGTACCAAAATTTTCCCCATTATTACTACTTCTACTTTAGTCGCTCAGTCATGTCCGACTCTATGCAACCCCATGGCCTGTAGCCTGCCAGGCTCCTCTGTTCATGGGATTTTCCAGGCAAGAGTACTGGAATAGGTTGCCATTTCCTTCTCCAGGGGATCTTTCTGACCTTACCATCTGAGCCACTAGGGAAGCCCATATCTTATTTAACAGCCATTGGAACACTATTTATATGAGAGATTTTTTTACCATTTTCTCTTCCCAAGGCTTCTCTTGTTGAATATAGCCACTTTGAGTTGCCAAGATGAGCTGATAGAGCCTACTTCTTGTTCTCAATCAGAAAAATTCACAGGTAGCAACGTAGATGGGTAAGAAGGTAGATAAATAGATTGGTTCTCTTTGCGACCCCATGGACTGTAGCCTACTAGGCTCCTCAGTCTATGGGATTTTCCAGGCAAGAATACTGGAGTGGGTTGCCATTTCCTTCTCCAGGGGATCTTTCCAACCCAGGGATCGAACCCAGGTCTGAACCCGGGTCTCCCGCATTGTAGGCAGACACTTTACCGTCTGAGCCACCAGGAAAGCCCCATAAGACTAATCAGATAGTAGATAATGGACAGATAACACTGCCTGTTTTGCTGTGTGATGAAGGTACATGTTTTTTGTCCTAAAAGAACACACCCCATGTAGTTGAAGAGTCTAATATGATGAATGCTGAAACTATTTTGTGAGTTTCAAGCAGTGTGAGCATGTATATAATTAAAACCATGAGTTTTAGATTATAGTAACTGAGAAAAGAGAGAAATAAGCATAGGTGAAGTCATAAGAGGAGGCTTACTGAATGAATGTGAGTTGAATTGGGCCTTTAAGGAACAGAAGAATTTGGAAAATGTAGAGGAATGAAGAAGGAAGGCATTTCGACTTGTTCGAAGAAGTAGGCAAATGAATGGAGGCAAAAATAATCCCTGCAATGAAAGCACAGTCTTAACCACTGGACTGCCAGGGAAGTCCCATGTGAGAGGGATTAAAGGTACAAATGATATTAGATATATATGGTGGAGCTTGATATAGAGGATAGTGTTAGATGAGAGGATTTAGATTTTAATATCAGAGATGAGACCTCATAGCTTCTTGGGTACAGACAGTAGTATAATAAATGTAAGTTTAGTTGAAATTCAGGTACATAGACAATTAACTTTCCATTGCGAACTTTATTCATTTCACCTCTCCTGGGGTAGAAGGAGGAGGTAGATTTAGAGAGAGAGAAGGGACATGAAAATAGAACAAATGGGATGTCTATCTTATGTACGTCAGTGCTTTGGCACTTAAACCTGAAGTGGGGGAAGTGTAGACTCTTTTTTTAAAAAAATCTGTTTAAAAAAAAAAAAAACAAAACCTGAGGGCTCTCCCAAAATATACAAGTGCATTAAAAATCTGCAGATAATTTCAGGTGGTATACAGACTGTAAGTTAAAGATCTGTGTATTAAACTAAGTTCTTTCAGGAATAGAATTGTCTCTTCCATCTTTGTATCCCTAACATTTGATGAATAAATGAGTAACTTTATACTTGCCTTTTCTTCCACCTGTAATGCTTCCCTTATCTGCCAGAGAAACTGTCTGTGGAAGTTTCTCTAATACCATCCCACACCCAAAGGTTTAGATGCTTCTTTCTCTGTGGCTCTGACCTTGTTTTATAGTAAGAGCTGCCTGTTGTTAAGCTCTTGTCCTGTATTGGAGAAGGAGATGGCAACCCACTCCAGTATTCTTGCCTTGAAAATCCCACGGACAGAGGAGCTTGGTGCAGGCTACTATCCATGGGGTCACAGAGAGTCGGGCACGACTGAGTGACTTCACTTTGACTTTTCACTTTTCACTTTTCCTGTATCAGATACTCTACCCATTGCCCTTCCCCCTGACTTTTTTTTTTTTTTTTGCTTTTTCTTATAATTTCTTTGAAGGAGATATTTTTATTTCTATTTTACAGGTGAGGAAATTTATGCCAAGGCCTCAGAGTGAATGGAACAAAGATTTGGACTTAATTATTGGTTTTCATTTTTATTTAAATGTCTGTTTCTCCCTCTGTTGAAAACTCGTCAGTTGCAGAGACCTTCTTTCAATCATTTTTCTGTCTCCAGAGTCTAGAACATTGTCTGGCATTTTGGTTTAAAGAATATATGTAAGCGAATGAATATGTATAAAATTAGCCTTTTTCTCTTAATTTTAAAGAAATTAAAATTATGATCATTTTGCCTAAGATTATAAAATCTTCTAGGATAGGAATTTTATGTTTTATTTGTTGGTGTCTTCAGTAGGAAATAACACCTACCAGGCACAGCATGAACCCTCAGTAAACCTTTGTTGATTTAACTGATAATGTACTAAAGTGCTTTGGGAAAAAACAGCCATTGTTCAAATGTAAACTGGTGAGATTAATGAATTCATTATGTAAGTATGTAAGTAACCTCTTACAGGATATAGAGTTTACTGTTGAGCCTCATTTAACCTAGGCAGTATGCTTGGGTCTAAGTTGTCTTGATTTAGGAAAATAATCAATTTTTTTTAATTCAAGGTGTAGATAGTAATTGACTTATCTTTATATTGTGAGTATTCATTTGTTTATATATTCTAAATACAGTTGAATATTTTTAAATTCTAGGTCATCTGAAACTTCTCCCTGGCTTTTTCATTAGATAGAAAATTTTATTTCTCCTTTTCAAATGGGATTATTTTGGTTTATTCTTTTCATAATGGAAATTTACATGACTGGAGTAATACAGTGATTTTAGATTTATGATTTTTTAAGAAACTAGAATGAGATAAAATGTAAAATATATCTCATAAATTTTCAGAATCTATGTTTTGGGCATACCTGAGATTTGGTTACCTATTACGTTTATGAAGAATCTTGCATTGTGTCACTTGGCCTGAAATTCAGTTCTAGTGTAGACTCTGTTTATGATTGCTGGTTTGGGATTAAGAGATGTATTATTTATATTTACTTTACATCATAACCTTCCTAACCCTTAACCGGTGTATAAAGGGAAGTGAAAGTGGTGTATAGATAGGGGTAAAACAGGAGAGTATTTCCATTTTAGCCACAAGCATATTTCCTAGGGTTTGTTTTTTCCTACTGTATCACAGTTAGATTACCGTAGGTGAGGGTTTAAAGTTTAAACTAGTTTCACATAAATATCAAATTCATTGGGGCAGCATTTTAAATGTTAAATTGGTTTATATTTATCTCTGATAACTTTAAGCTTTATGGTATATGCTTCATTTTTGCTTAGGTAAATATGCTGAGGATATATTTGGAGAATTATTCAATGAAGCACATAGTTTTTCCTTCAGAGTTAACTCATTACAAGAACGTGTGGACCGTTTATCTGTCAGTGTTACACAGCTTGATCCTAAAGAAGAAGAATGTAAGTTTATGCATATTTTCTTTCACATGTATGTTTTTGGTTAGGTAGGATGAGTGATATACATAAGAACAGTATTATACATAAATTTATTTAAAAAAAAAACTGGGAGAAATGTACTTCAGTTAATCAAAAGACACACAAAAAACGTGAATTTACTACAAATCTTTTTTACCCACGACCTTTGTTGTACATGTTGTAATAGATTGGTGGCTTATCTATAAATGCCATTAGCATGACTCTCCTGAGTTGTCTACTCTTTTTTCTTCTTTTTGTATATTAAATAGCTCTTCATTTTTTGACGTAAAATTTTTTTAATCCAGACTTTTCTTCCATTTCCCTTCTCTTTTCTTTCTCCTTTATAATTTTTATTTATTTATTTATGACTGTGCTGGCTCTTCACTGCGTGTGGTGGGGGCTTCTCATTGCAGTAGTTTCTCTTGTGGCAGAGCACATGCTCTAGGCATGCAGGCTTTAGTGATTGTGACCTGTGGGCTCAGTATCGCCCTTATAATTTATTTGTATACTTTTGTCTTAAAAATAAAAATTATTTGAAAATTATCTGAAATTCTTAGGTTTGATTTTTTTTTTTTAAGAATGAAATTCCTTGTGTATGTGCATATTGCTAAGTCACCAGAATCTGATCTGGTTATTTAAATGTTACTTCCCATTTTAAATGAACATTCGCTCCCCTCCAAAAAAAACAAAACCCTAAATTGCTAATATACAGGACAAAAATGTTCTATACTGAGATATTAAGCTAGGAATATCAGGCTTAAAAAAATCACATTACAGGCTAAAATAATGGTAAAAACTTTAGTGGTAAAATATTTCATGCATTGATAGAGTACATTGAATGTTGTTGTTTCTCAAATGGCTCTGTTTTTTTTTTGTTTTTCTACCAAGAGAAATGAAATTATTAACATAATTTTTGCTTATCTACCCTAGAGAATTATAATTGTAAGTTATTTATCCCTAAACTTGAGCAATAACAATATTAAAGGGTATCACTGGAAAAATCAAAAGGTAGTTTTGCTACCTTTTATATAGCAAATATATAAAATATAATGATGTTTTAGTGATTGAACCAAGAATTTCTGACATAACCTAATTTAATGCCTAAATAAGGAGAGGTGAGTACTTCCTATGCCAAGTTTCCTCTGCATGCAAAGATATAAACTCACAGGTCTAGATATGAGAAAAAAACCAAAACAGTACTTTAAAAAAAAAAAAAAAACTTTATTGAGGTATTTTTCATATACCCTACAATTAACTCTTGTAAAGTTAAAGTGTGATTCAATGGTATTTAGTATTTTCACTGTTACGTGACTATCACCACAGTCGGTTTTAGAACATACTCCTGACCCGAAAAAGAAACCCTATATTTAGTGGAGTTACTTCTCATCTCCCCTTCTCCCTGGCCTCTAGCAATCACTGTCTACTTTCTATCTCTTTGGATTTGCCTATTCTAGACATTTCATATAAATGGAATCTTACAGCATATGATTTTCTGTGACTGGCTTCTTTTATTTCTTAGCATAATGTTTTCAATACTGGTTCATTCCGTAGAATGTATTGGCATTTCCCTGATGACTAATGATGTTGAGCATCTTTTCATGGCTTATAAGCTCTTTAGAGACAAGTTACCCAGCAAGAAAGTGGTGGATAGGATTAAAACCAGGGTTTTCATCCTAGTTACTCTGAGTGAAGTGGACCAAGTGCACAATTTTGAGAGACTGTACAAACAGGGAGTGGATTGTTGGCATTTGGGTGACATGAAATGAGGGAAAGTCAGTCTGGTCATTCCAGATCTTTCTTTTGTCTGGTATATCTAGATGTCTGTTTCATACCTCTTGTTTTTAAATGTTAACAACTGCAACTAGTTCAGTTAAAAGCAAGTAAAACAAAAATGATTCTGTTTGTGCAAAGGGCTGGATCTAGACTTTACATTGTACCAGAAGTCTTAGGACAGAATTGTCGATAGCATGTGCTTGTTCCTTTAATAAAACTACAGTCAAATGTAATTCACAGTGATGTATAAATGTAAAAAAATAATAAATAGTGATCTGATTTTTTAAGGAAACAGTTTAAATGATTTACTGGTCACTTACATATCTTCTTTTGGAAAACTTTCAGATCCTTCTCCTATTTTTAATTTGGATTATTTTTCCTTTTATTATTGAGTTATGCAAATTCTGTACATATATATTCTGGATCCAAGTCCCAAATCTTATGATTTGGAAAGATTTTCTCTCTTTCTGTGGTGATTTTTTTCTTCGTGGTATCCTTTGAAATTTGTTTGTGTATATCAGTTACACATCATGAAATTCTTGAAATAAAAATCACTGCTAATATTTAAAAAAGATTTTATGGCCATACTTTGAAATATATAATTTGTATTCAAAATTTCTTTTCTAAGTAATTTAAGTATGTAAGTTACAAGTGCATTTCATCTAAAATATATACAAGCAGATTTTTTATGTAACAGAAATAAAAATTAACATTAAGTTTCAAAATACTGTTAAATTTTAAGATATTTTAGCATTCTCATTAAAATTGAAAATGAAAATATAGATACTAGTAAATAAGATAGTTTTAAGTGTTTAAAAAAATTCTTAATGTGCCAACAACTGTCAGAATTATTTAGTTTCCTTTAAAATTATATGGAGCACTGGGAAAGAATTCAGAATCTTAAAGTTGAACTACTTAATTTGAAATTGTCTTGGGGATGTTGGATAGAGGAATTTTCAAAGTTATTTAACCTATATTTTTTTAACTCCATTAAAGTTCAAATAAAATAACATTGTGAGTAGAATAATAAATTACAGAATGTAAAATCAATATTTTGGGGTTTTTAATTACCATTAAATAGTAACAGAACTACCATAATAATTTAGAATGGGTAAAAAACTGAGTTTTAAACAAAGATCTGTACAATTATATTTAGTTCAATATGTTTACAAACATTTTGCTGACTTGCTGTGTTATATAACACTAAGTAATATGTCATTGTTGGCAACTGCAAGGGGCTTTGTCACATTGGTCTGTTAACAAGTGAGAGAAATGATAAGAGGAACTGAAGAATGAAAAATGCTTATTTACATGTTCTTTATATTCTTTACTAAGAAAGTTTTGGGAGATTAAACACTAGGTTTTATATTTAATAGTTAATAAGTGAGATAGGATAGTGGCAAGAATTGGTTCATTTTGATTGCAGAAAACAGAGGCCACTTCTAACATGAGCCAGAGGAACAGTATACAGTATTGTGGCAAAGAGATTAGCCTCAAAGGCAGACAGATCTGCGTTCTGTGTTCTAGCTCTACTGTTTATTAACCAATTTATCTTGGCCCAGTTATGTAATATTTTCTATGTTTACAAATGACGTAATAATTCCTATCTCATTAAATTATTATAAAGGTTAAGTAAAAATTAGTGAAAACATCTGCCACTGTAGTTTGTACTCATTAAATATCTGTCATACTACTCTTTAGTGATAGTGGAAAAATTTTTTTTTCCTTCTTTGAATTTTATTTTGTTGTTTTTAAGTGTGTTACAAGTCAGGTAGCAGTGGAATTGCTGGGGATACAGTCATATTGTGGCTGTTGCACAGCCAGCCTTACTGCTTCACTTACTTCATAGACCCAAACATTTGTGCTGAGTGTATTTTATTTGTGAGGATGAAAGAGATACTATTTTAAGGAGAAAAATAATTTAGGACATGTTATGATTATTTAGTACTGACCTTTTTATGGCATAAAGCATATATCATACTAAAAACCATATGCAAATATGTATATTTCAATATAAAGTCACCTAATTTTTTAATATCAAGAAATCAGTATAAGAGTTAAAGAATCTAGTATTTTGGCACATTTTAATTTAAACATGCTGCATAGTCGAAAAGATGAGTAAATGAAGTTATTTTAAATCCTCATATGTATCACTTACTTACTAGAGGTACTGTAAGTAATAAATTATGTTACTTACTAGAGGTATTAATGTATAAGACAGCTTCAGTCTTTAAGAACTTGTAGTTAATTGGAGATCTTTATAGTACAAGATAAAAGAAAAAGTGAAATAGGCAATAATACAGATTGCTCAGTACTTGAAAATTTCACTTTCTTTACAGTAGATTTAACTTTATAGTCCATGTTATAATATTTATAATCTCTATAGCATAGAGGGCAATATTGTATTTAGCCCAGAATGCCACTAATAGTGAAGTAATTCCTTCAGTGTTATTGGTATAAGCTAAGTAAAAGTAATAAAGGGAGATAGAAAAAAGATTATAGGAAAAAAAGAGGAAAATGTAGGTTGATGGGTGCTGGTATGGTAAGTAGAGAAAAGAAAAAGATGTTTTGATGGAAAATGAAAAATGTGCTTCAGGTGTCATTAGAGCTTTCTGAGCCTTAGAAATCAGAGGTTGCATTAAAGCCCATCTAATTGGGAAAATAAAGCACAAAATGATTTGTGATGTAATGATAAGAGCATTTATTTAAAAAATGTGGTTCCTGATTCTTAAGCCACCTCACTCACAGCCTTTTGACTTTTAAACAAATGCTGTGTATGAATTTGTCCTTACGTTAAATCATGTTTGTAAAATAAAATGATACATGTTGGATTTTTGTTTTAGTGTCTTTGCAAGATATAACAATGAGAAAAGCCTTCCGAAGTTCTACAATTCAAGATCAGCAGCTTTTTGACCGCAAGACTTTGCCTATTCCATTACAAGAGACATATGATGTTTGTGAACAGCCTCCACCTCTCAATATACTCACTCCTTACAGGTCAGTAGGCTAATAAATAGGAAGGCTGGTTACTTATCTCAGACTTCAAGTTCAAAGAGGTCTAACTTTAAATATTAAATCCCCAAACATTTTTTATTTCACTGGATTCCTGACCAGTGCAGAGACCTCTCTGTAGCCAACACCTTTAGAAAACCTTTGCTTTATTCACTAGGTGAGGTCCCACGATTCTGGCATACAAATCAAAGGAGTTGTTTTGACAAATGTTTTTAAGAAAAGCCAATGGCAAATATTACTCTAAAGGGACAAGGAGTTGTTATTGTCTTTTTAATTTAATTTCTAATTTGATGGAAAACAAAAAATAAAGAGTTCAAAATCTCACCACATTAATAAAATAAATATCATTTTTTCTTGTTCTTATCTATTATCTACTCTTTATCTGTATGTATCATATTAATGTGTAATGACTATATAGTATCTGTTTTTAATTTTTTTTTGCCATTTAAAAAAATCTAGAGTTATTCAGCCTTTCTTTGAGTCTTTCACATAAATTGTTAAATGAGGAATTTAAGAGGCACAACACATATCCTAAATGAAATGGTTGGATAGTTATTTGAAACTATGTCAGTATGCAAGTCATTGGATATAACTATTACTATTAGAATGACTATTTGGTGACATTTTTTTTCTGTTTGATAAGATGATAAGTAAGAAACCCTGTATAGTTTCTCTATTCTGTTATCCTTTCAGGCTTTTATCTTTGGCAGAATCATTTGTAATTATTGAAATTTCCCACAGGACTAACAGAAAACTTTGTATTCAGTAGAAGTTAGGGATGAAAATTGTCCAGTTGTACTTTAAATTATTAACAAAAACTCTGCAAAACTTCTTGTTTTCCATTTTCCTTAGTCTCCTGTCTGATTTATGAGAAATGTTCTATTGGTGCATATTGTGATTTACTTTGCCCGTATTTTTACACATGCTATATTTTCTTAATGTAAGAAGAAACAATTTTAGTAAAATAATTTCTATTCTGATTGCCTCTCTAAGTCATGTATATTTTTATTGATATTTTATATTTCAGAGATGATGGTAAAGAAGGTTTGAAGTTTTATACCAATCCTTCATATTTCTTTGATCTTTGGAAAGAAAAAATGTTACAGGATACAGAGGATAAGAGGAAGGAAAAGAGGAAGCAGAAGGTATTACAAGAAATTCAGAAAATTGAAGTTAGTTTTCATGTATTTGTGTTTTGTTGCATATGTAGAACCTTATTAATTCTGTACTTTGACAGTTTTATTTTATTTGGTCCATATAGTAACCACACAGAAGATCACAGTCCAGTGGGGTGCAAATATGGTGTGATAAGTGTCCTAACAGAGGTATGCACAGAGAGTTTGAGTAGCACAAAATAGCACCAGCTTTAGACAGGGTGGGCCTGATAAACACTTCAACAAAGCTTGTAATGAATCTTAAAGAACAAATAGAAATTAAGCGGACCAGGGAAAAGAGGCATTCTACTGAAAAAGAACAAAGGAACATTGTACAGATATTGGTAGATTAGTTAATATTATCTTACCACAGAGCATATCCTAAATGCCCTGAAAAAATTATAACATGTTATCTGTCTGCTGTATTGTCATTTTCTGTTTTCTGATGAAATTCACTTGGATCTGTTTATTCTATATTAATGATAACTAGAAATATAAAAGAAAGAAGCAAAGTTGAATTTAGGCAGAATTATAAAGGAGGAGCCTGGTAGGCTGCAGTCCATGGGGTCGCTAAGAGTCGGATACGACTGAGCGACTTCACTTTCACTTTTCACTTTCATGCATTGGAGAAGGAAATGGCAACCCACTCCAGTGTTCTTGCCTGGAGAATCCCAGGGACGGGGGAGCCTGGTGGGCTGCCATCTGTGGAGTCGCACAGAGTCGGACACGACTGAAGCGACAGCAGCAGCAGCACGAAGGTGGCAAAGTTTGTCTTTATCATCCCTCTGTTTCTCCTGTAGCTACTTCTGCTTTCCCTGCACTACCCCATAATGCCTTCATGTTATTATTTTCTGCACTAGACAGTGTACCAGTGTTCTAGCCAGAATTTGCAAACTGGTGACTGGTAGCCCAGGCTACGCTTGCAAGCAGTTTTGTTTGACAAACAGAGTGGTTTTTAAATTTTTGAACTGAAATCCCTTAGATGGCCATGCCAACTAGATAGTTCCCTGCAGGCCTCATCTTATATCTGACTGTTACCATTCAAATGTGTTACCTGCTTGACCCCTTTGGCATTTGACTTTTTTGTACCTTTCCTTTCTATACTTTTTCTTCCACAGTTTGAGTCACTTTTTGTTTTATTTTTCAAATACCCTATTTTCTGTTGAGTGACACGGTTATTATGGTTTAATTGGGTAATTGGATTTTTTTTCTAATATATTGGCTAGCTAATTAGTCACTTCTCAGATCACATAACCTTAGTACTAATTTCCAGTTTGGGCTGGAAAAATTAATGGTAGAAATTTCATTCATTATATCAAAAACTAATAGATGAGGGAGCAGAGTTGACAAATCTTTTTTCATCTGAAAGGACTCTTTGACCTCAAGTTTTATTCCTTAAATATACTGTTTTTATCTGATATATCAATTCCAAGTAGAGGTTAAAAAAGCATTAGAAAATGGGATTACAAGCAAACTCCTAATATTTAACTCTGAATGCACAAATGAACTGTTTCTGTTGTTATTTTTACTGTACTATGATGAGTTACTTTTTCAATATTGATGTTAGAATTCTATTTTGATTGTTTTAACCTCTTTTTAAAAACGTAGAACTTCAGCATTTGGCTTTGTTTCAATACATCTGTTATAGCAGAAAAATCTAGATCGTCCTCATGAACCAGAAAAAGTGCCAAGAGCACCTCATGACAGGCGGAGAGAATGGCAGAAGCTGGCCCAAGGTCCAGAGCTGGCTGAAGATGATGCTAATCTCTTACATAAGCATATTGAAGTTGCTAATGGCCCAGCCTCTCATTTTGAAACAAGGTTTCTTTTCTTTTGTTTGTTTTTTAACAAAATTAATGATAAAACACTGGCTTTATTTCTAGTATCTATGTGTCTAAGTCTTAGGTCCTGAACTGTTGAATTGATAGACGCTGTTCTCTAAGTATTGAGATGATTTTGAAACCCTAACCACTGTGAGCCAACTGAAGTCTGATCTTGGGCAGGTCATTTCGTACCTGGATTTCAGTTTCGTCATCTGTAGAAAGAAGTGGTTGAAGCAGATGATCTTGAGCTTCATTTTAACTTTCATATAAAGTCTCAGGTCCTTCTCAGTAATTCAGGCCGAGTCTGTTAAAATTTCATAACAGAGTAATGGGGGTCTGGATTTTTTTTTTTTTACGTATTATTGATTCACTATATATAAAATAGGAGTTAAGAAGGGGTTATATTTTTGTTCTTTTTCTTTCCCCTGATTTCCTTTCTGTGTCGCATTTTCTACCTCAGATATATCAGAACTTTCAAACAAAATCACTCATCCTCTTTTGCAGAAATATACAGTAGATCCTTCTCCTTTCTCAGTAGCCAAGGGCCCTATCTAACTAGCATGCAACCCTAACAAACATTATACTGGTATCTCTCTGTGAAGAAATTTGTGTACAGTTGATTTTAGTTATTATATAACTTATAGTTATTGATTTTTTTCAGTGGAAAAAGCACTTGAGACTTTCTTTTGAATAATACCTATAAATGATTGGGTCATAAATGTAAATTATCTTGTTCTATTTTAAGAGTAATATACATGATACTGTCTATATACAGTACTGAAAGAGGCTGAAAGAATTGTTTTTTTAAATTAACAATTGATAGACAAACATCTGTTTCTAATCACTGTTAAGTAATTGAGATATTGCTGACCCAATAGCGTAAATATAATCATTTCTAATTTGCTTTATACACATCTTTTAAATCCAGCTTTGTCCGCAGAGTGCACTATAGTCAGTAAACATTTATAAATCTTCACATGCCCAAAGTATCTAAAATTTTGCTTAAATCTGTTTTAAGTCACATGTTATGTTACTCAGCTATTTTCTGAGTACTCTAACACCTTTGAAAACATGAAAAAGACAAAAACAATGTAGTTAGGGATTTCTGTGCTACTAGTATCATTGAGACCTATTTCCCCTGGGGAACAAGACATTTGGAAGTCATTTAGGTTTAAAAAAAAGCAGGGTATTCTGGTGTATAAAATTTTCATATTCTAGGTTTTTGTCATTAGCATCTTATTAAGAAACTAAATAGAGGCAGGTAGCTTTGAACACAACTTGCCTAAAAGTTAACTATTGTCTTGTTTATCAGATTATGAATGTAACACGTTTTACCTTTGCGAGCTGTTAGTATTATATTGTAAAGTAATAAATTAACTGAAGGTCATCATAATAACTTGAATCAGCAAGGAAAGGTTGCATTATGAGCAGCATTCTGTGTTTTAAAAGCAGGATAAATTTCTGAAAGAAGTTTCCTAAAAGTACTTAAAATATTGGCATTCAAAGGATAAACCTTAAATATCTCATGTAAAATACTTTATTTCAGCAATAATTCAAGAAAGATACACTAATTTATTATTTTTTTCTAGACCTCAGACATATGTGGATCATATGGATGGATCGTACTCACTTTCTGCCTTGCCATTTAGTCAGATGAGTGAGCTCCTGACTAGAGCTGAGGAAAGGGTCTTAGTCAGACCACATGAACCTCCTCCACCTCCACCAATGCATGGAGCAGGAGATGTGAAACCCATACCCACCTGTATCAGGTATGTCAGAACAAGCACATGATGTGTTTATCACAGGTGTTGGTAGCCTTTTTCTTTAAGGCCCTTGTAATAAATATTTTCGGCCTTAGCATATATGGCTTCTGTCACAACTGCTCAACTCTGACATTGATGAATGGAAGCAGCCATGGACTATTCATAAGCAAATGAATATGTTTGTGTTTCAACAAAGTTTTATTTACAAAAACAGGGATTAGTTAAGATTTGGCCCATGGGATGTAATTTGCCAGTCTCTGATAAGAGCTCACACATTCTCTTGGGAAAATTTAGCTAATGATCATTTAAAGATAAATGTGTTTTGTTTTATTATAGCTTTGTTCTCAAGCACATGATGTGCAATATATTAATAAAAAATAAGAATTTTGGGTATGTGGTTAAGGACAAAGAAATGAGAATCAAAGATTTAATTATAAATGTTAATTTGATGTTGGGAAAATAACTCTTTAAGAATTTGAGAGAGAATAAGCAATTGCTCATAATAATCTTTTAGTTAAGCTTTTTGAAGTTTAATTTTGTCCAGTGTTGCCCACATTATAATTTTTTAATAGAGAATTAGAAATCAGCTTTACAATTTTCAGTTTAAAAAAAAATCAAGCTTATATCACATACTCATTTGATGTTCCATCCTTAGGAAGGAAGAGGGACATCAATTTCCTTTGTAGTTTGTAATTAGTTGTCATTGATTTAACTGAAATGACATATGATGAGTCTTAATAGCTTCAATATGAATACAGTATTATTTGGGCCACAGGTATTGCTACAAATGTTGTAGTATGATAAATATTGAGCCATTATGAAGACTCATATTACAGTGTAAAATTGAGCATTTTATTTATCAAAGTAAGTATAAAATGCTTATAGATATGAAAGTTGTGTGAGCAGATGAGTCCATTTAGAATATTAGAAATCACAGCACCATGTATTAATTTTCTTAATAGAGTACTTTTGGTTTTCATTTCATTCTAAATATTGATGAAGAATTTTTAATTTTTATAGGAACATGTTAATGCATCTACCTTGATATAATTACTGGTAGCCATTTATATTTTGTGTGGTTAGTCTTTTCTCTTTAAATAGCTTGCTAGGATCTCTTTTTCATTTCAGTTCTGCTACAGGTTTGATAGAAAATCGTCCTCAGTCACCAGCTACAGGCAGGACACCTGTGTTTGTGAGCCCCACCCCCCACCTCCTCCACCACCTCTTCCATCTGCCTTGTCAACTTCTTCATTAAGAGCTTCGATGACTTCAACTCCTCCCCCACCAGTACCACCCCCACCTCCACCTCCAACCACTGCTTTGCAAGCTCCAGCAGTACCACCACCTCCAGCTCCTCTTCAGATTGCCCCTGGAGTTCTTCACCCAGCTCCTCCTCCAATTGCACCTCCTCTAGTACAGCCCTCTCCACCAGTAGCTAGAGCTGCCCCAGTATGCGAGACTGTACCAGTTCATCCACTCCCACAAGGAGAAGTCCAGGGGCTGCCTCCACCCCCACCACCGCCTCCTTTGCCTCCACCTGGCATTCGACCCTCATCACCTGTCACAGTTGCAGCTCTTGCTCATCCTCCCTCTGGGCTACATCCAACTCCATCTACTGCCCCAGGTCCCCATGTTCCATTAATGCCTCCATCTCCTCCATCACAAGTTACACCTGCTGCTGAGCCAAAGCGTCATCCATCAACCCTACCAGTAATCAGTGACGCCAGAAGTGTACTTCTGGAAGCAATACGAAAAGGTAATTTTCTCAAGAGCCTTTAAAAGCAATAGTAGCATTGAGAACCTTTCTGAGTATTTGAGACAGTAATGTTTTCTTCATTTGTAAAATTTTAGATGATCATGTTTTTTGCACAAATAGCCTTTAGAAAGTAGAGCTATGGTCAGTTTATATTTTAAGTAATTTTCAAGAAAATTTATCACATTAATCATTTTATCTTCATACTTGGCAGGGATTCTTAAAATGTGTAGGTAATGAATGGGAAATTTTAAATATCAGACTTAAATGTTACGGAAAATTTAGTTAAAACTATATGTATTATACTTAATATGTATATTAACTACTTTAAAAATGGTATTTTCTTCAGTGTTAAGGCTGTCCATTCGGTGTATAAGTGACACTTGCTTTACTAGTACCTTGAAAGGATTTAGATTCCTACCTTAGTAACAAAGGAGTGACATGTCATACTGTATGCCAGGCACTAACAGAATAGAATGAATAATAGTGCCTTTCTCTCAAGTACTGGGGAGAATAAAGCCACAGAAAATATGCTCAACATTGTTTAATTATTTGACCATAGAGGTAAATAACAAACAAAAAAATGTATCACCTGGTTAACTTTAGGTGATGGTGAGTAGGGAAGTACAATAGGCTGTTATGGCTAAATAAACTATAGACATCCTCTGGGATATGTGGTAAGTTTCATCAAATACTATCACAGATAATAACATAATAAAAGAATTGATGTCTCTCTAAATATGGTTCCTTCAAATTGTTTTTAATAAATCTTGCTTTTTACTTTCCTGTTAGTATTTATGTGTACTTGATTTTATTACATTAGTAATGTCTAATAATATAATATCTAGTAATAATAATATCTAATATATCTAATAGTAATATCTAGTGTTTTGGTTTACAATGAACATTTGGATTTACTCTATCAGGTATTCAGCTACGAAAAGTCGAAGAGCAGCGTGAACAGGAAGCTAAACATGAACGCATTGAAAATGATGTTGCCACCATCCTGTCCCGTCGTATTGCTGTGGAATACAGTGATTCAGAAGATGATTCAGAATTTGATGAAGTAGATTGGTTGGAGTAAGAAAAAATGCATTGATAAATATTACAAAACTGAATGCAAATGTCCTTTGTGGTGCTTGTTCTTTGAAAATGTTTGGTCATTCCAGTGTTTTGCTTTCTTTTCCTTAAGGTAAATAACCCTTTTCCTCCATAATTTTTTGATTTTTAAGAAAAATATTAGCACACATTTCAAATTAAATGTTTTACAGTGGCTTATCTTTTTTATTTTTCCCTGAAAAGACATCATTTGGTCAAATAAACCACTAAGTATTAAGCATGGACAGCTGTTGTTAGAGTAGCAGATTCAGTTTTTTGATATATCTTAATTGTGCACTTTGTGAATTTTAATTTAAAGAAAGCAACTGAGATTAAAAATCTTGCGGGCAGCTGTATCTATTAATGAGCCTTATCCCATTTCCTGGTGTTTTAAAAGAAGAAACACTGCCTTGATTATATGAATACACTCAGAAAGTACGTTTAGCTTGTAGGATTGAATTCTCTTAAAGGAATGCTTGAATTTTTTTTAATTATTGTTTTATTGTTTTAAAATACTTGCCTTATTTGAATGTTTAGCAGTATCCCCTTCCTACTTATATATTGTGTGATACAATTTTGCTTGCTGGTAAGAGTTTAAAAAATTTCCATGTGAAATACACTGACATAAACCATGTAACTTACATAACTGTTAAGAATAACAGTCTGATTTAATAAATGGTTCATTTTAAAGGTTCATGGGTGTTTCCTCTTTGAATAAAACTTTCTGATAGTTTATCAAATAATATAAGCTCTAAACAGTCAATGGAAAATTTAAAAGCTACTTATGCTGTATAATTTCCTTAAGGTAGCTTTTATGTCATTTTTCCTAAAGTCAAAAAATCAATATTTTCTAATTCCTTATGCTCATAAATTAAACTCTCAACTTGCTCTTTAATTTTAGCACATCTTGACTTCAGTTCAACAGCATTCTTGAAATTACACTTTGCAATGATAAAATTAGTTGTTAATATTTACACAGTCCAGATTCAGGGATGAAGGAGAAACAGCATCCGTATCAGATTATTTAGTATGAAGAAAAGACTACATGATGTTTTGGTAATTTGATTGTGAAAATGACTGGAATCTTTATCCTTGCCTCTATTGCATCAGTAGAGAGGTCCCTCTTACCCAGTTTCATCCATTAAAAAATGGGTTCTGTCCTCACCCCCTTTCAACCTGAGTGTCTCTGAAGCTTGTTTTGGCCAAATGTGGTGAAAGTAAGTTCAACATGGCCTGCTAGAAGTTCAGAAACCTCATGCAGAGAGCTATCCCCAATGAGGCCAACTTAGACCAGCCAGTTGCAAGCTCACCTGCTGGCTGACTGTAGACAGATGAGCAAGCGTAGCTAAAATTAGCCCAGCCCAGAACTGTTCATGAGTAAAAATAATTTCATGAGTAAAAATAAATGTTTATTGTCTTACACCTAATTTTTGAAGGATAATTTTTGTGGATTATTTCACATAGCATTGTGGCAGTAGGCAGCTGATACATGAGGTCGTTGGTAGCTTGCTAACTTGAGGGTTATTTATGGAGTTAACTAATGATCTCTAATCCTTGTAGAAGAGGAAAGATGAACTAAGTCCTCCTGTAGCAGTACAGTAAGGAAATAAAAAACAATTCTTGATGGGTTTAATAAAAAAAAGATTTGCTTTGCTTTGTTGGGTAGATTTGCCTGGACCTAGAACAAGAGATTAGATAGCCATTTGAGGTTTCTTTCCAACCTTACAAACCTATATAGTGTTGAATTTAACTCAAGAAAATATGCCACAATTTAAAGTTTGTCTTTACAGATGTGCTTATGGTCAAAAGGTAGTAGCTAGTAATAGTTTTTGTAAAGCTCAATTGTGGCCAGATAACTGAAAAGGGAATGATACTGTTGTTGGTGAAGTTAAAGGTGATATAAAAGGAAATGGTTGAAGATTTTTTTCTTTTTTTGTTAACTTTTAAGTTTATATCGAAGAATAGTTCATCAGCAATGGCTGGATGGCATCACTGACTCGATGGATGCGAGTCTGAGTGATCTCCGGGAGTTGGTGATGGACAGGGAGGCCTGGCGTGCTGCAGTTCATGGGGTCGCAAAGAGTTGGACACGACTGAGCGACTGATCTGATCTGAATGTTATGTTAGTTTCAAGTGTACAGCAAAGTGATTCAGTTATACATACCTATTCTTTTTCAAATTCTTTTCCCATTTAGGTTATTACAGAATATTGAGCAGCATTCTCTGTGCGATACAATAGGTCTTTTTGGTTATCTGTTTTCAATATAGCAGTGTACATGTCAATCCCATACTTAATAATAGAAGTAGATCTATTGTAAAGCCTGGCAGTATGTGTCATAAATAGTTTATGATAATTTTTTTTTTGTTTTTCAGAACTTTCCTAGAAGATCAGAAAGTACCCACAGACTGAAGAAGCCATACATGTAGTATTTGTTTTAAAATCAAAATAACCTTTCAGACTAGAGACTTTGGAGCAAATCATTGAGTAGTTAATTTTAATACCCGCAGAAGAATCAAAGTTACTTGGTAATGACCTTTTTTTTTCTTACTGAATTATGTTACTATTCCACAAGGTCATGCATAACCTTAGAATTAAAAAAAAAAAATGAATTATATATCATGGAGAAATAAGTGGCTTCACCATGTTATGGTTGAAGTCACCCATTTACCTCCATGTTACCAAATCCAATAAACACTCTTTAGTCCTTAATTTATTTGATATTTCTATTCTGCATATACTCTACCTCCTTGAAACTATCAATCCCTCTGGCTTTTTTTTTGGTAACACTGTTCCTTCCCCTTCCCAATAATGGTGGAACAGAAGAGGAGGAAGAAAATACTTAGCAGCAGTGGAATTTTGAATAAAATTCAGTCACTGTGGAAAGAAAGGAAGTGTATCTATCACTATTTCTAAGTAAGGGATATTTATCTGTAAGCTGCTGATCTATAAGCTATAACTACTACTTTTCATAATTTATAATCTATTTGGGCAGATAAGATGACTTCTGAAGCACTTCCATGTTATAAATGTGTGTGGCTCAGTGATAAAGAATCCACCTGCCAAGTAGGAGATACAGTGGATCTGGGTTCCATCCTTGGGTTGGGAAGATTCCCTGGAGAAAGAAATGGCAACCCACTCCAGTATTCTTACTTGGGAAGTCTCATGGACAGAGGAGCCTGATAGGCTACAGTCCATGGGCTTGTAAAAAAGATAGGAAAAATTTTCATTTCAGTTCCATTCTGTAAAATTTGAAACTCTACCCTTTATTTCCACTTTTAAAAAGCCCTACCCTTTCTTCAACAACAATCTCACATCTCTATTTTCACGAACTCTTGATCGCAATAACTACAGTTCATATTTCTTTTTAGTTTCTCTTAATTCTCTTATAGGCTGTCTTCAAGTGATTCTTAAGCCATTTTGCATCACAGTTATCAACTATTCAAGCTTGCCAAATAGGTTACTCACAAGACAGCAGGGGTCTTGTGTTAAAAGGCAACTCACAGTATCTCTTCTTATAAATGGGTTCAGAAATATCTCCTGTTTTGTTCTGTCCACTAAGGCTCTTAAAATCATATCTTCTTAGATAGTATGCCTACATTAAAAATTTGCCCCCACTAATCTCAGTAACAGAATTGACATAGAACTAGTCCTAGCTTCATTAAAACACTGTGTGTATGTGTGTGTAATTTAAGAAATGGAAAGCATAGAATCAACTCTTTTGGCCAAAAGGTGAAAGTTATTAATATTCCTGAAGTAATTTGTTAAGGCAGAGAGCAAAATAGATCAAGTGTTTTCATTTAATGGGAATTCTCATGAGTGACTTTCACAGTGTAGCTTTGACTTTGACTTTAGTAAACATGCTGCTGCTGGGTTTTTTTTTAGTTTGTTTTTCATTCTACTGCCTTTATCTTGACTCCAGATTTTTTTTTAACTACCTCTCTAAACTGAAACAAGAGTAAATTACTTAATGTTCCTAAGTAATTCAGTAAATTCCTTTTGGAATTCACAACCGCTGTGTTACCTACTTTAAAAAATGCAAATAAAACTATGCAAGATGTTAATCATGCAATATCAGAATTGAAAGACGGCTTTGCTACATTGAAATAATGAAAATGAAATATCAAATTACTATATTTCTAAAGTGTGTCATATGACTGTAATTAACAGAGGTCGTCTTACTGAAGCCAAACAGAAGGCATAGAACCCTTGTAATACAAAGAATAAGTCTTTTCCTCCCTTTATTCATTGCTGTACGAAGAACAAATTTATTTATGTTCTCCATGACTTGGCTGTAGAATGCATCAGTAATCTCTGTTGCTTTTCAAGCCTGACAACCAGGCTCTGAATAAAGAATGAATACCAGCCTTGAATGAACATTTCAGGCACTTTTTTTTTTTTTGCAGACTAGTTATCAATACCTTTTTCTCATTATTGTAAGGCCAGCTGCCCTGACTCTTTTTCTTTAGGAAAAAAAATTTAAACCCTACTGAGCATGTATTGAAGTCATTTTTCTTGGGATGTTTATACTTCTTTTTTGTATAATAAATTTGTTTAGTAATAATGATTTTGAATACATTATAGTCTATGTAAATATGTTTCTTGTGTGAGTGTGCAATACTCAAAGACTTCTTGAAAAATTTGTAATTTATCTAGCCTGCCTTTAGGCTAGCTGTTTCAGTACTGCTCTTTTGATAAAGGCTATTGATGTCTCCCAGAGTAATAAAATTACACCTTTCTGGCCTGGAAACAATATAAAAGACACAAGAGTCATCAAATCAGAATCTGTCTTCTGTTGTAACAGCTTCCAGTATTACTTAAAAGTGTCTAGTTCATTCTTACCTATGAAAGCCATGAATGTTACACTTTTAACTTAAAAAAAAAAATCTGTGTGTGTCTTAGTCACTCAGTCATGTCTGACTCTTACAACCCCGTGGACTGTAGCCCATGAGGCTCCTTTGTCCATGGGATTCTCTAGGCAAGAATACTGGAGTGGATTGCCATGCTATCCTCCAGGAGATCTTCCAGACTCAGGGATCAAACCTGGGTCTTCTGCATTGCAGGCAGATTCTTTACCATCTGAGCCACCAAGGGAGCTAAAAAAACCAAAATCTATGGCAACTTTTAATCTAGACCAAACCAGATAAAGGAGTACATCTGTCATTAATGATTAGATGGTTTTCTTTTCTTTTTCTTTTTACATTTATTATATTTCTGTTTATTCAACAAAAATTTTTGATGCCTGAAGTTACTCTGCTGGGTATTAGGGAACAACAGTGAATAGACAGAGCCCTACTTTCTGAGCATAAAGTTGAATTAACAAAGAACAATGAATGTTATGTTAGGGAAGCTCATAGCACAGAGACCAAACCTAGTCTGGGAAGTCAGGAAAGGCCTTTAAAAGGAAATGATATTTACAGTTTGAGGTGGCCTAGGCAGGCGAATGTTGGTGAGAGTGGACAGTCTACCAGGCAAAGGAAATGGGTGCATGCTGGTCTGGAAATGCTTGGTGCAAGACATGAAGGAGTAGAATAAATAGAAATAAATTAGGTTAGCAAGAGCAAACTGTGAGGTATTAGGAACCATATTATGGAGCTTGGATTACATTTTGTGGGCAGCAAAATTGAGGAAGTGACATCAGATGCACAGGGAAGCCTGGTGTGCTGCAGTCCGTGGGGTCACAAAGAGTTGGACTCAACTGAGCGACTGAACTGACTGACATCAGAATAGCATTTTGAAAACATAATTGGCAACTGCAAACTGGTATATGAGTTAGAAATACACTTGGAAGTCAAGAGACCAGTCAGGCAGGTACAGTCAATGACAGGTAATAATTGGGGTTAATGGTGACAGAGGAGACAGATAATGTGATAAATTCAGGACATATGTAGGATGTGGAATACACTGGATTTGGTAATTGGAGAGGAAGGAGTCAAGGATAGTTTCCAGGGTTCTGGCCTACTGATATAAGGACCATTAAGAGGAAGAGCATGGGGATGATAAGTAATGCAGTTTGGGACATAAGGCAGGGAAAGGATTACTAACATGGTTGGAGGAAAGGATTTCTCTTAGATTTTAAAAGGAAACCTTGCCTGCAGGAAGGAGAAAAGGATGCATGTAAAAGGATTTGAAGATCTGGTGCCAAAAAATTTCGGTTTCCTTCTAATGGCATCTGTTTTCTCTTCGAAGTAGGTGACAACACTGCTCAGGGTGAGGGGGAGCAGAAGTGACAACAGTGTTAAGAAAAGTAGAGAAGGTTTGAAGTAGTCATTGTGAAAAATGGGAGAGAAAACTTTCCAGGAAAATAGGAAATTGTCATACAACATTTAAAACATGGTTGAGATTGGTGACCGTGAATTTACAGTGGCTCTAGTCTGCAATATGTGATTTTTTACCCCCAGCAGTTGGAAGACAGTTGTCAGAAAGAGACAGCTAGGTTTATTTAGAGTTGGGTTTGATGGTATTGTGAGATGGAAGAGTTATATCTCTAAGGAAGGTTGACCTATCTCCTTTGTATCTTAATCCCATGATTAAACTTCCAGTTGAAGTTCTTCTCTTCCTGAGTACCATAATGCTAGTTTGAGCTCCTTTTCTCTTAAGTGCCCTCCAGTAGGCTCTCCTGAATTGTCAGATCATGCAGATGAATCTTGAAGGCAATACTAGGCACTGCAGTTTCTTCTTTCTATCCTGTTATACCTGCAGAATCTCTGCTCTATTCACATTTTAACATGCGCAGCTATCCTGTTTCTTTCAGATCTAGAAATCTTCTTCTAAGGATTCTGCCAAAGATAATTCTGCCATGAAGGTTTGTAATTCAAAACAAAGCTGCAGCAAGGAGGGAGGCTTTGGGGAATTAGACTTTTTTATCTATCCCTTTCATGTCTCTGTTATCTCTTCTGCCTCATTTACTTTGTTGGCAGGAATCCATTTTCTTTTGAAGACACTCAGTTCAAAAAATAAGTATAATACTATATGTGATTGTATTAATTTTATTTTTGGAGCATATTAAAATGAAGCCATATTTTTAGGTTTGATTGCTGGATTGTTAATTTTCTGCAACTCTTTGGCAATAAACAGTTTTGTTTTTTGTTTTTTTAGCCTTAACCAGCCATCTCAGAAATGTCTGGCATAGGGTCTCAGTAAAAAAAAAAATCTGAATAATTCAATTGAACTACTTAGAGTTGTCAATAAAATAACTCAAGGGCATACTAAGCAAATACCAAACCTTTCATCTTGATGTCAAAGACCAGACCATTCCTTTTGTTTGTTTGTTTGTTTGATCTTTTTTATTGCAAAACATGCATACAGAAAAGTGCATAAAATTTTCAGATCAGTAATCTTACTACATTGTGAATACCAATGTAACCACCATCCAGGTCAAGAAACAGAATATTGTTGGTACTCCAGAAAGCTTCTCTCATGCCCTTCCTAATTGTCACCTCTTCCCTCCACTCCAGTCCTAATTTATGGTAATCATTTCCTTGCTTCTGCATAGACTTATACTACCTAAGCATGTTCATTTTGCCTATGTGTTAAACTATATAAATGAAATCTTTAATATGTACTTTTTTAGTATGGTTCTCCTACTTAAATTTTTATTTGTGAAATTCAGCTGTTTTACTATATGTAAACTGCTTTGTTTATTTTCATTGCTAGTGGTGATCTGTGGTATAAATAGATCACAGTTTATCTACAGGACTATTGATGGATATTTTAGCTTGCAATTTGAAGCTTTTATGTCTTAGGCTTGCAATGTAGGAGAGCTGCCTTCAATGTAGGAGAGCTGGGTTTGAATGTAGGAGAGCTGGGTTTGATCCCTGGATCAGGAAGATCCCCTGGAGAAGGGGATGGCAACCCACTCCAGTGAAGAATACTATGGACAGAGAAGCCTGGTGGGCTGTAGTCCATGGGGTCGCAAAGAGTCAGATACCTGAGCGACTTTCACTTTGAAGCTTTTAGAAGTAATGCTGTTGTGAACATTTTTACATATGTTTCTTGTTCATGTGCAGGCATTTCTGTTAAGTAAATACCTGGGAGTGGAATTGCTAATTCATAGGATATGCATATCTTCAGCTTTAGTAGTAATGCCATGAAAGTGAAAGTCAAAGTCGCTCATTAGTGTCTGACTCTTTGTGATCCCATGGACTATACTGTCCATGGCATTCTCCAGGCCAGAATACTGGAGTGGGTAGCCTTTCCCTTCTCCAGGAAATCTTCCCAACCCAGGAATTCAACCCAGGTCTCCTACATTGCAGGTGTGGATTCTTCACCAACTGAGTCACAAGGGAAGCCTGTGAATACTGGAGTGGGTAGCCTATCCCTTTTCCAGCAGATCTTCCTGACCCAGAAATTGAACTGGGGTCTCCTGCATTGCAAGCAGATTCTTTGAACAGCTGAGCTATTAGGGAAGCCCAGTAATGCCATATGATTTCCCAAAGAAGTTGTACCAACTCATACTCTACCAGCAGTCTGAGAATTCCTGTTGCTCTTTATCCTTGCCAGCTTCGGGTATTACTCTGTTTAATTTTAGCTATTCTAGTGGGTTTGTGGCAGTGTCTTGTAATGGTTTAAGTTTTCTTTTTCATGATTATTAATGAAGTTGAGTATCTTTCCATGTTTTTATTAGGCATATCTTCTCCTTTGTGGCTTGTCTTCTCAATTTAATGGTGCTCTTTGAAAATAAGTTACTAATTTAATGTAGTTCATTTTATCAATCTCTTTATGGTTAGTACTTTTTACGCTGTGGTTAAGAAATATTTTCCTGTGCCAAGGTTGTATAATTTTCCTACGTTGTTTTCTAGAGGCTTTGTTATTTTACCTTTCATAATTAGATCTATAATCCATATAGAAATTGATCTTTGTGATCCATAGGAGGTTAAGTTTCATTTAGTTTTTATAAAAATATGGAATAAAGTTTTAGCACACCATTTATTGAAAAGACTGTCATCTCCCCATTGCTTTACAGGGCCAATTTATTAAAAATACATAAACACAGACAAAAAATAAATATACACAGGTATTTATATTGATATATGATTGTATGATATGACCATATAATGATAACAGATGCAAATACATGAGTCTATTTATAGACTTTATTCTCTTCTACTGGTCTATCCTTATACCAGTATCACGGCTTTTTCTAACGGTTATTATAAAAAGTGTTGATATCCAAGAAATGAAGCCCTTCTACCTTACTGTTTTTATTTAAGATAATCTTTACTATTCTTGGCCTTTTGTATTTCTATATAAATGTTAGAATTGGATTGGCTGCTAACACATTGGACATTCAAGAGGCAGAAATGGCTTTATTGGCTTTGGTAAGTGGAAACCTATTTCATGGGCTTCATTTCTGCCACCACGGCCACTCTGTTCACATGCCCTCATGCAAATTTTCTTGACCTTAGTATAGCAGACCTCCATCTGAGCATTTAAATGTCTTTAGAACTCTGTGACTCTAATAAACAGATCTTCAGTCAGCTACTCAGTTGTATCTGCTCTTCCACAGTTAGAAATAAGGGCCTTTTTGTAAACTACCAAACTAATATCTTACCCATAGACTTTAATGGCTTATTAACAGCCCTCAGTTTCTCATCTTTCCTGTGTAGAGAATCATAGCAGCTTGACAGTAACCAACCAATCCCACTGTCTTTTTAGATGTTGTTCTCCCCAGTTCATTGAGATGCCTGAATCATTACACAGGCAAGGGCAATCACCTCTCCAGCAAAACCCACCAAATGGTTTTCTCAGGTCACCACTGGTAAAATCTTTAGCAGTTTGGCCACTGCCCTGTGCCAGGGACTATCCATGCCCCACGTACCACTAGAATGGCATTCCTCTTTGCCTACCAGGTAATGAATAAGCCAGTCAACAACTCCGTCCTGTCACTTGTGTTCTTAGTTCAGTCCTGTCATCACCTATGTTAGTTTAGGGTCCTCTGAGATCTGTATGCCAAGAAAGGAGTAGATGTGCTAGATACTTGTTGAGAAGAATGCCTATGAAGGAGAAAGGAGAGAGAGGCCAGAGAAAGGATGTGGAGAGCCTTTGGTTGGTAAAAGGAAAGGAGGGAAAAGGATGATTGGTTGAAAAGTATCTTGAACTGCAGTGCTGTTCTAAGCAAGTTCTGGCCAGGTCTATGGGGACTCCTTACACCAAAGTTACCTTGTTAGAGGAATGGGCCAGTATTACTAACCACACTGTGCTGAATCTTTGGCAAAAGGTAAGTCAAAGGTCGTTAGTGAAAGATAAGCTTGGACTTTGCAAGAACATGATAGTAGATCTAGAAGGGTAGCAGCTGGGGCCGTAGCCAACTATGCACAGATTGCTTTCTTGCCTTTGTCAAACAAATTGAATGAGTGTATGGTGGGCGGGGGCTCTGTTTCTAGGCTCTGTACTATTTTCATTGGTTTAATTCTGTGTCCTCTGCGAGTGCCACACAGCTTTGATTACTGGTACTTTTTGTAATTCTTGGAGTCAGGTACTGTAAACCCTCCAACTTGTTTTTTTTCAGGATTGTTTTATATATTCTAGGTCCTTTATATTCCTGTATGAATTTAAGCATAAACTTGTCAGTTTGCATAAAATTTTTTTCCTGAAGATTCTGATTAGAATTGCTTTGAATCTCTAGCTCAGAATTGACAACAGTAGTGATTCCTCCTGTGGCTCCATAGTGAACATGGTCTGTATCTCTTAATTCTTGGCATTATTTTGTAGTTTTCAGTGTAGAGGTTTTACATATTTTCTGTTAAATTTATATTGAAAGTAGCATATTTTTGACAGTATTTAATTTTTTAAAATTTTATAGTTGTTTGATATTAATATATGAAAGTACAGTTATTTTTGTCTGTTTGCTTTGTGGCCTTCAGATTCTCCAAACTCACTTACCAGTTCTATTAGTTTTGTAGAATCCATAGAAATTTCTATGTAAGCAATCATATTATTTGTGAATAGAAATAGTGTACTCCTTTTCTGATATATAAGCCTCTCATTTCTTTTTTTCATTCTATTACCCTAGCTAGGACTTCCAGTACAGTGTTAGAGAGGATTGCTAAGAGCAGACATCCTAGCTTTGATCCAATCTTCAGTGGAAAAGCATCAATTAAGTTTGATGCTACCATTAAGTATGACAATGACAGGGTTTTTGTAGGTGCCTTTTATCAGACTAAGGAAAGTTCTTATCCAGTCCAAATTTGCTGAGAATTTTTATCTTGATTTGGCGTTGCATTTTTGTTGGATGCTTTTTGTTGAACTGATGATTTTTCTCTTTTCTTTTATTAATCTGATGCATTGCACTGATTGATTTCCAGACATTAAATCAACCTTACTAGAATAAGCCTTTGGTTGATCATTTTCTTTTTTAGGTATTGTTAGATTTGATTTGTTAGTATTTTATTAAAGGTTGTTGGAAGCCGTCTTCAGGAGGGTTAATAGTTTACTTTTTTTTGGAATGCCTTTGTCAGATTTTCATGTGTGTGTTATGCTGGCCTATTAAAGCCTTTTTTCATCTATTTTCTGAAAGAATTTGTTTAAGATTGGTACTTTCTTTTTTTCATGTTTGATAAATTTCACCGATGAAACCATAAATGTGCTTAGAGTTTTCTTTGTAGGTTGGCTTATTTTAAGAGATGTAACTTTTTTAATAGATACTGAGATTTTCAGTTGTGTCCTTTTCATCTAAATTATTTAATTTATTGGCATAAAGTTGCTCATAATATGTCTTTATTGTCCTTTTAATGTTTTTAGACTCCGTGGTGATATTATGAGTGTTTTGTTTTGTTTTGTTTTGTTTAATTTATCTTCCTTGGAATCCAGAAGGGCTTCTTGAATCTGTGGCTTGATATCTATCATCAGTTTTGGAACATCCTCAGTCATCATTAAGTTCTTCTGGCCTATTTTCTTTCTTTTCCTCTTGAAACTCCAATTACCTACATGTTAGATTGTCTCAGTGTCTCCTCTTTGTCTCTTAATCTTTGTTTCCTATTTTTCATTCCTTGTGTTTAATTTGGATATTTTCTTTGACCTTCTTTGTAATTCACTTAATCTATGTCTATCTGCCCATTGAATAAATTCCTGATTTCTGTTACGTATTTATCATTACTAGAATTTCCTTTTTTTTTTTTTTTTAGTGTTTCCAGTTTTCTGTCAGAACTTTTAATCTTGTCTTCTGTTTCCTTGGAAATAATAAGGAAAGTTCTTTTATAGTCTGTGTCTGATAATTCCAGTATCTGGAGTAAATCAGAATAAGTATTCCCTATTTCTAATATATATTTTTTCTATAAGTTCTATTTCTGTTGTGTCATATACCTAGTTATTTGTGATTATAGGAATAATTTGAAGACTTTAAAAAAAATGATATCTTCTTTCAGAGAGTATTTGGTTTTACTATTCTCTGGTCCAGCAATCAGTATAGGATTTCTTCAGTCCAGTTTTAGGAATGGAGATATATCAAAGTTGAATTGCAGCCCTTATAGAGCCTGTCTACTGATTTGACCTTATTCCTAGGGCACAGCCCCTAAGGGTCCTAACCTAAAGTGAGGAGGTTCACCTGGCCTTCCTCTGTGGCTGGTTCCAGACTCCAGTTCCTATCCTCCTAGCACCATGAGGGTATCAGAAGAACTGCTTATTTTTCTCAATAACTCCCATCAGGAATCATTAAACTCATCCAAGAGAAAGTAACTGGGCCATCAAATTTCCCCAGATCTTGACCTGGTAGTTCTTTTACTATTTTCTTATCTCCCAAGTAGTTTCAAGCGTATATCTTTAATATTAATATTTCTATTCCAACTTTCTAATTGCCCTCAACAAGGAGGTAGATCCAAATTACCTAATACCACTTTACCAGAAGAGATTGGCCAGTCTAATCTCTCTCTCTCTCTCTTTTTTTGTTCTTTTATCAACAAAAAGTAAATTAGTATAAAGTCCATTTCTGGCACTAATAAAAAGTAAAAATTAATAACCAGTGTTTTTCCATCTTAAACATGAGTTACACAAAATGCACCATTTCCAAATTTTAACTTTGGAAGTGAATTCTTTAAGCTCACAATTAAACTGTTTGCTGTGAAACTGCATGCAGCTGCATTTAAAGATACATCTGAACAAAAAAAGAGAACTGTGAACAATCCGGGTTATTTTTAACTAACAAAGGCAAGTGTTCAAAAGCATAGATACAAAGGCTTACATAAGTGAAGACAGTGCATCCATGGAGTTTTCTGAAGAATGAGAAAAGGCAAATGACAAACCTGTCAAATGGCTCCCAATTTACTGCTTGGGGACTTACAGGATGCTATTTGAAGTTATACAACTTGTAAAAAACTATATCATAAATCAGAACTCCCCAATGGCACTTTACCTTGAAGCATTCTTGCTTAAGGGAGGGCAAGTAAGTTTGAAGCATTTATTTATACTTCCACTTCTGTTTTAACTTTTTGGTGACTGTAGCATTGGAGAAGGAAATGGCAGCCCACTCCAGAATTCTTGCCTGGAGAATCCCAGGGACGGGGGAGCCTGGTGGGCTGCCATCTATGGGGTCGCACAGAGTCGGACACGACTGAAGCGACTTAGCAGCAGCAGCGGCATCTTCGTTAAACACAAATGGGGCCCTGACTGGCATCACTGACAAAACCTCTGCTGGAGGATAGACACTGTGTCTAACGCACCTTTCTACTCCCAGTTCTTGGTATAATAAGTCTATTAAGATAAAATATTAGCTATCTAGATTGCTTAAGATGGAGAAGGCAATGGCACCTCACTCCAGTACTCTTGCCTGGAAAATCCCATGGATGGAGGAGCCTGGAGGGCTACAGTCCATGGGGTTGCTGAGGATTGGACACGACTGAGCGACTTCACTTTTACTTTTCACTTTCATACATTGGAGAAGGAAATGGCAACCCACTCCAGTGTTCTTGCCTGGAGAATCCCAGAGACGGGGGAGCCTGGTGGGCTGCCATCTATGGGGTCACACAGAGTCGGACACGACTGAAGTGACTTAGCAGCAGATTGCTTAAGAAGTAAATCATTTAGATAAATCCCCTTTACAGATAATTAAGAGTTAAAATTTTATATATTTTAGAGGAAGTATTAGTATTACTATCATTTCTACCCCATCCTCCCACCAGCCATCTGTTGTTTTTGTGCCAGGTCCTATCCTAAGTAGTTTACATTCTTCATCTCATTTAATCCTCCTAACAATAGGATGAAGCAGAAACTGGCATTATCTCCATTTTGCAGAGGAAGGAGCCAAGGTTCAGAGAAATTATGACTTGCCCATGTCTCATAGCAATAAGGACATGCTACATGTACAACATGGATTTGAATCCAGGTCTGTCTGACTCGAAAGCCCATGTCCTTACCCACTAATATTACTGAAAGCTACTATGCATTTTTTGTCTTTTTAAAAAGAATATTCTGGAAATTCTCTCCATTTAAAAAGTGATACTACCATAGCATATGACGATGTGTGCATCTGTGTGTGTGTGTGTGTGTGTATAAATCCCTAAGAAATATAGAGCATTGCTGTGCCTAGCTTTGTACTCATGATACACTATGTGTATTCCTCTGCAGCATGCTTTTTTCTTCAACAGTATATTTGTGATTTTTATCTATGATAGCTCTGGCTCGTTCATTCTCACTTCCAGAGTATTATGCCAGAGTATTAATTGATTATGACTAATTTATTTATTTTCCTGTTCATGACATTTACTATTAACAGATTGATCCATATGAAATTTCTCTTTTTCCAGGAAAAGGTGATTAACTTCCTTTTTTTTTTTTTGTATTTCTTTTTCTTTTAATATAAATTTATTTATTTTAATTGGAGGCTAATTACTTTACAATATTTACAATATTGTATTGGTTTTGCCATACATCAACATGAATCTGCCACGGTGTACACGTGTTCCCCATCCTGAACCCCCCTCCCACCTCCCTCCCCTTAACATCCCTCTGGATCATCCCAGTGCACCAGCCCCGAGCATCCTGTATCATGCATCAAACCTGGACTGGTGATTCGTTTCACATTTGATATTATACATGTTTCAGTGCCATTCTCCCAAATCATCCCACCCTCACCCTTTCCTACAGAGTCCAAAAGACTGTCCTATACATCTGTGTCTCTTTTGCTGTTTCACATACAGGGTTATCGTTACCATCTTTCTAAATTCCATATATATGCGTTCGTATACTGTATTGGTGTTTTTCTTTCTGGCTTACTTCACTCTGTATAATAGGCTCCAGTTTCATCCACCTCATTAGAACTGATTCAAATGTATTCTTTTTAATGGCTGAGGAATACTCCATTGTGTATGTGTACCACAGCTTTCTTATCCATTCGTCTGCTGATGGACATCTAGGTTGCTTTCATGTCCTGGCTATTATAAATAGTGCTGCGATGAACATTGCGGTACACGTGTCTCTTTCAATTCTGGTTTCCTCGGTGTGTAGGCCCAGCAGTGGGATTGCTGGGTCGTATGGCAGTTCTATTTCCAGTTTTTTAAGGAATCTCCACACTATTCTCCATAGTGGCTGTACTAGTTTGCATTCCCACCAACAGTGTAAAAGGGTTCTCTTTTCTCCACACCCTCTCCAGCATTTACTGCTTGTAGACTTCTGGATCGCAGCCATTCTGACTGGCGTGAAATGGTACCTCATTGTGGGTTTGATGTGCATTTCTCTGATAATGAGTGATGTTGAGCATCTTTTCATGTGTTTGTTAGCCATCTGTATGTCTTCTTTGGAGGAATGTCTGTTTAATTCTTTGGCCCATTTTTTGATTGGGTCGTTTATTTTTCTGGAATTGATCTGCAAGAGTTGCTTATATATTTTTGAGATTCTTTGTCAATTGCTTCATTTGCTATTATTTTCTCCCATTCTGAAGGCTGTCTTTTCACCTTGCTTATAGTTTCCTTTGTTGTGCAGAAGCTTTTTAATTTTAATTAGGTCCCATTTGTTTATTTTTGCTTTTATTTCCAATATTCTGGGAGGTGGGTCATAGAGGATCCTGCTGTGATGTATGTCGGACAGTGTTTTGCCTATGTTCTCCTCTGGGAGTTTTATAGTTTCTGGTCTTACGTTTAGATCTTTAATCCATTTTGAGTTTATTTTTGTATATGGTGTTAGAAAGTGTTCTAGTTTCATTCTTTTACAAGTGGTTGACCAGTTTTCCCAGCACCACTTGTTAAAGAGATTGTCTCTTCTCCATTGTATATTCTTGCCTCCTTTGCCAAAGATAAGGTGTCCATATGTGCGTGGATTTATCTCTGGGCTTTCTGTTTTGTTCCATTGATCTATATTTCTGTCTTTGTGCCAGTACCATACTGTCTTGATGACTGTGGCTTTGTAGTAGAGCCTGAAGTCAGGCAGGTTGATTCCACCAGTTCCATTCTTTCTCAAGATAGCTTTGGCTATTCGAGGTTTTTTGTATTTTCATACAAATTGTGAAATTATTTGTTCTAGCTCTGTGAAAAAATACCTTTGGTAGCTTGATAGGGATTGCATTGAATCTATAGATTGCTTTGGGTAGTGTACTCATTTTCACTATATTGATTCTTCTGATCCATGAACACAGTATATTTCTCCATCTATTACTGTCCTCTTTGATTTCTTTCACCAGTGTTTCATAGTTTTCTATACATTGGTCTTTTGTTTCTTTAGGTAGATATATTCCTAAGTATTTTATTCTTTTCGTTGCAGTGGTGAATGGAGTTGTTTCCTTAATTTCTCCTTTTGTTTTCTCATTATTAGTGTATAGGAATGCAAGGGATTTCTGTGTGTTGATTTTATATCCTGCAACTTTACTATATTCATTTGATTAACTTTCTAATATGCTAAAATGAGTGCATGAACAGTGTGATTCATGAAAAAATGACCCTTCCTGCTGTGACTTAGATATTTCAAGGACAGGGACAAGGTACGCAGCAACAAGGAGGCTTTTCAGAGAAGATGTGGGAGTAGAAATGCCCTCCTGGGAACTGGAGTGAGGTGACTGAATAGAGGCAGAAACTGGGGTTGCTCAGCTCACTACTGTGAGAACCCTGACAGCAAGGGCATGGCGGAATGAACTTGAAGCCTGGAATCGCTGGTGGAGGTGGTCAGCTCTGGTTGGTAGATTGGACCAGGACCTGGAGGCCCAGAACCAGGAGTGAAAGGCATGTTGATGATATCCTGGTAGAGCCCAGAAGACAATAGACAGATTGGTCTAAGAAGGCTCATAAAGCAATTTTGATGTGAAAGGGATGGGCCCAGACAGGGAAATACTCTTTTTTTCCAGAAACACAAGCAGTCTTTCTGGAAATCTAGTGTGGGGTAAAAAGCCCTGGGCAAAATGAGTAAAGGGGCTCAACTATGATAACAGATGGATACTAAATTTTTGGTGTTGAACATGCTATAGTGGATATAGAAGTCTAAATAAAGTGTTGAACACATGAAATTTATATAATGTTACAAGTCAGTGTTCAGTTCAGTCACTCAGTCGTGTCTGACTCTTCCTGACCCCATGGACCGCAGCATGCCAGGCCTCCTTGTCCATCACCAACTCCTGGAGTTCACTCAAACTTATGTCCATTGAGTCGGTGATGCCATCCAACCATCTTATCCTCTGTTGTCCCCTTCTCCTCCTGCCCTCAATCTTTCCCAGCATCAGGATCTTTTCAAATGAGTCGGTTCTTCGCATCAGGTAGCCAAAGTATTGGAGTTTCAGCTTCAACATCAGTCCTTCCAATGAACACCCAGGACTGATCTCCTTTAGGATGGACTGGTTGGATCTCCTTGCAGTCCAAGGGACTCTCAAGAGTCTTCTCCAACACTACTACAGTAAAATAAAAAGCCTTTAGGATAAGCAAGCAGCACCCCCTGTCCCTTCCCCACTTCTACCCGAAAGGGCTAAAAACTAGGAAAGGGATTTACAGGGTGGGCTAAACAAGACAGTTTAGTCAGTGTCAATTATTTGAGTTACTAAGGTTGGCCTTACACTAAAGATTCCAACAAACAGCAATCACGCTGTTACACGGAAAGGGGATGAGTTAGGGGTTCAACTATGAAGGAAGAGAGTAAAACATCAGGAACACAAGGGAGCAGCGTTCAGGTTAAATTACCTCATCCCATTTTTTTATGGGAGGTGAGAGAAGAAGGACTTCTGAATAACAGCTAAAAGTAAAGCAAATGGTAAACCATGACCAAAGGGCAAGAGTTCAAAAGAAAGAGAGAGGAAGCTATGGGACCTAGCTTTTATCACATGGGGAAAAAACAGCATTCAAGATAATCATAGGGCTTTCCTGGTAGCTCAGTGGTAAAGAATCCATGTGCCAGGAAGGAGACACGGGTTTGATCTCTGGTCCAGAAGATCCCACATGCCACGAAATAACTAAGCCCGTGCACCACAGCTACTGAGCCTGTGCACTGGAGTCTGGGAGACTGAAAGCCGTATGCCCCAGAGCGGCTCTGCCATAAGAGAAGCCACTGCAACAAGAAGTCCATGCACCGCAACTAGAGAGTAGCCCCCTCTCACTGCAATTAGAGAAAAGCTGTTGCAGCAACAAAAACCTAGCACAGTCAAAAATAACTAACTATATAAATTTTTAAAGTTAAGAAAAGATAATCATAATTCCCTGTCTTAAGGGAATATTTAATATTTAATGCTTTTTTTTAAATAGTTGAAACATATATTCAGATTCTTAAAAATCTTATAGGCGTAATCCCAATTATGCAAATATAAACAGAACATTTGGATGAAATTTGTTAAAATATCCCTGGATCATAAAATTATTATTTTCTACAGATAATATGCATTTTCTACATAAAAATTTTTTAAAAATCTACCAAAGACCACACTGGTTGAATAGCTAGGGCTAGCCTAGGGTAGGAGAGAAGGAAAGATGTATCTATACCTACATGCACACACACACACACACACACACACACACACACACACACATACACGTATGTTTGTGTATGTGAAGAGAGTGTTTTACATTCTTCCCTCCCACAGTAAATTTTTCCTGTCTCACAAGGTCCTTTTCATCTCATCCCATCCCACACATTCCTTCCTAATAACTACCTCAGTGCTACCTCTGTCCACTGAGCTGGCAACTGTGCAGCTCCCTAATGTCACTGTGTCCCACCCATAATACTTTACCCCCAGTGTCACCAAAAAATTCATGAGTCTTCTTCCGTTCCCCAACAGTCTTATTATATGCTGACAGTAAGCTAACAACCTAATCACCAAAAAAAGTTTATCACTAATAATTTGTCTTATTACCTATAGATGAGCTTTCCTGATGGCTCAGTTGGTAGAGAGTCTGCCTGCAAAGCAGGAGACCTGGATTCAGTCCCTGGGTTGGGAAGATTCCCTGGAGAAGGAAGTGGCAACCCATTCCAGTATGTTTGCCTGGAAAATCCCATGGATGGAGGAGCCTGGCAGGCTATAGTCCACGGGATCACAAAGAGTCTGACACAACCGAGCAACTGACACATACATAGAATCGTTAAAAGTTCGGATGCCTCTTAATTCATACCCAAGAGCTGATAATTGTGGATTGATTTTTATGGTTTGAGATGTTTTCGTTATTTTGTGATTTCAGTTCTGAGGGAGAGCCTCTAAGTGGTATCTCAGCAAACACAGCTGCAGAGTAAGGAACATCATGCTTAGTCTAACTGTGGCCAGCTGAGCTTGTCCAGCCCTCATGTTACATGTAATGTGACCCTGAAGGAACCCTATTTTTCTTTGGTAAAACTCACATTATTATATGTGTGGCTTTTTGAGATCTTTGGATAAATTGTGCTAGGTATCCCATTATACAGTATAAGGTATAGACTTTCTAGAAGTAGAATAAAAGTTTAGAAAACATGAAATAGGATATGAAACAGCATTTTGAGGTTGATTTGAAGTTAAAGTACTTCATTCAATTCCTTGGAAAGCTGATTGAAGGGAGAAAATACATATTATGCATGTAAATTTATTTAATATATTCTAGCATGAGCTACCTTTTAGACATATTTTATGTGCTTCTGTGTAATTCATCAACAAGATTTATTAGACCTCTAATATCAGTATTTGATTCAGCCTTATATTTGCAGCAGGAAATGATTTGTCTTCTCAAAGAAAATGTGCAATCTCTGGGGTTCTTTCAACTATGCTCCATTTTCATACCTAAAAATAATGCTATCAAAGTGAATTTTTTATCAACAGCAGTACAAACTGTCTGAAGGTTATATACAGCTTTAATTTGGTGTTTGTTAGCTAAGCTAAAAGGTAAAAGTACTAAACTCACTATATTTCTTTCCTGGAATCCTGCTGACCTCCACAGAGAGAGAAATTGTTTAAAACAATATGGAATAGAAAATTTTCCTGCTATGGTATTGTAGAAAAAGCTACCCTGGTTAATTAAAGGCCAAAATATAGAGTAAGTGATATCTAAATAATAATACTTACAAGTGAAGTATTTTCAACCACCCAGTTTAAATGTTTTAGATTACCACTATTTTTCAGCACACCAATAAACATTAATTAACACTTATGTGACAGGCATTTCATACTACAGGCAAAGTACTTAGTGTAAATATTCAATAAATATTTGTGTAGCTCCATAGTGTAAGAATAGTAACACCTCATGATGAAAATACCTGTACATTCAGTATCTTCTAATGTTCCCAGGTCCTTGGTGGTATCAGTTTTCGCCAAGCTCTGAGGTATCACAGAACTGCCTTTCATTGAGATGATATATTCACATGGACCTTGTATCTCCTTTAGCTGAAGAAACTAATATTGGCATGTCACCTCTTTCAAAAATTACTTTGGCATACACATTAAAAAACAAACAAACAAACATGGATATAGAATATATTTCTTTTTTAACTGCTTTGTCTCCATTGTCAGGGATGCTTGCTTGAAGCCAGAAGTGAGAAGTTGTTGGCTGAGTTGAGTTTAAACTGAATCTCCTGCCAGTGGACAGTAGACAGTAAAGGGTATAAAAAGGCTTTGTCTTATGCTGAGGGGCAATGAGAATTTAAAAATAACTCTGAAGGGTCTCCTGACATCTCTGCCATTTAGTGTGTAGCCTAACTTCTTATAGTCCCTTGCCATATGTGATGCCATTACTAGCCCCTGGGACATCAGAGAGAAACTTGAAATGGTTAAAGAAAGAAACTGCAGAGATACTGCTTTTTTATTTTGTCTGATTTTAGCAAACTAAAATTAATTGCAAAACTGAATGCTCGCAAAATCTGAATTTGAAATGTTACAATTAGTAAGTAAAACCACTAACTGCTGACACTCATATGGAATTAGCTATCTGCAATGCATTGTCTCAGTGCTGTATGTGTTTTACATCATTTCATCTTCACAATCATTCTGTAGGGTGGGTATTAGTATGGTCACAGCAAGTAAAAGAACTGTCTTGAGGTCATCTAAGCAGTAATTGGCAAAGCTAGTAAATGCTTGAACTTAAATAGCCTGGCTCCAGAGCTCTTTGCTTTTCACCATTATTCCATTTCACTTTTTATACAGTGTGAATATTTTCAACATCAGATGCCTGGAGGAGGTGAAGTAGTATCTCATTTAGCTGGACCTCTGGTAAACCCAGCTATATTGGAATTGGTGACTGTTGGTTGTATGCATTCATTACTGAGGTCCTGCTCTGGTCTGAGTGGGCTCGCTCACAACTGAAAGCTGTTTCAGTTGCATTCAACTTAACTGAGACTGTGGAGAACTCTCTCTTTAGGAATTTGTTCAGGCACAAAAAGCTTTGAAATAAGTAGTCCCAATGGAACATAATTAACCTTGTGATTAACTAGTTCATCTGAAAAAAATTCACCCTAGGACCCATTAATTTCACTCTTGTAGGTGCTCTCTTTCTTTGTCTTAAGGCTTATTTCTTCGTGAGTCTCCCTTTTTAAATGTAGCTACTCCTGAGAGAGGGCACAGCTTTGCCTTTATCAGCCTACACCTGATACTGTTCATCACTTTGGCAGGGTTATATGACAGGCAGCCGCATGGCATCAGGCAGAAGAGTGAAACAGAAAAGGTGCAGAGAAGTGTCAGAGACAAACTATTGCCTCACAGATCTTCCCATGCATGGTCTGCCTCTGTAATTCAATGAGTATTCAACCTAGAAAAAAAAAAAAAAAACAACAAAACAAGGCTTTTGAAGACTTTTACAAAGAATATCCTGTTTAACAGTGATCCCATCATTCTTCTGATTGCTTGAGCTTAAAATCTTCGACTCTAAGGTGTAGAGTTGTTTACTCCTTTCTTTCCACTCCCCAAACCTAGTCAGTTATCAAGTTGCATCACATTTCTCTTTGTGTGATCTCTTTTGTTTACCCCTTCCTTTGAATTCCAACTTTTAGCATTATAGCTCAAACCCTTGTCATTTGCCTAAATTACTAAGTGAAATGTTGATCAGAGTGACCATGGATCATAAATTCCCCTGAGATGTGTAATTCCCAAATGAGGTTAGGCACCCCTGAATGGCCTCCTATTCACAAGCATTGTTTTGTTCACTTCAACTGTAAATTCAGGGCCACTTCCTAGTGAAGGGCACTTTCATGAAGGAAGAACAGGAAAATATGCTGAATGGGGTCAGGAACCTAGGAGGCTTGGGGAGCAGCTATAAGATTTGGAGAGCTCCACCCTCAGTACAGAAGAAAAAGGAAGAGAGCAGGAGGCTCTAAGTACTACTGAGCGAGGAACTCAGAAATGTGGTTTTGATAGCAAAAGGCTCTGGATCCTCTGAACCTTGTTGTTGCCCTTTTAATTCCCCCTTAAAAATACCTAGAAGAACCTGCATGCTTAATTTTGAAGATGAAAGAGAAAGGGGGCAAAAGCATGTTACTGGTTAGTATTTAGAAGGTTGCCATTTAGGTAAATCTGAATGCTTAATGTTTGTATATGTAGAAACCATTTCTGCAAGGAAACGCCAAGAGCTGGAAACTGGGCTCCAGGGAGGAAAACTGAGGCTGAGAGGTAGGAAAGTAGGCAGACTCATTTTTTACTCTATATTGAATGTTGTAACATATTAACAAAACATATTTTCAAAATTAATAATAAAGTAGGGAGAAAACAGTATAGAGGTACATGCTCCTCCTAAAGCTCTTCTATGTGGAATGAGAGCTGCAGAATGAAAGATAAACTCCCTGGGGGACCCTGAAAAGAAAGAATGAGGTGTGTTGGAAATCTATGATTCAAGATTAACCCCAAACTGGGAGGTTAAGCAACAGAAGACCTGGCTTTTTACAAAAAAATATGTAAAAATCTCCCTCCAGTTAATTTTTGAAATAGCACCTTGACCACAACTTTCCTGAAGCATACTATTCCTCACATCATGTTCCTGCTCAAACGCCTTCAGTGGTTTTGGAGCTTCCAAAGGTTTCAATGGTGAGTGGGTCCCAAATACTATTGAGTTTTTTTCCTGTTTCCTTAGATGATTCTAATGTATAGGCAGAGCTGAGAATCATTGTCCTAATCTAAAAGTAATCTAAAAGTCGAAAGTCAGCAGGTGATGTCAAGGAGAACACTGTTTAGGGCTTAGCATGTGGGAGGAGATGCAGGCACTTCGAGTTCGGCCTCAGCCTTCTGCAGACCCACCTTGCAGTGGATTTGTTTGGAGAGTTCCTGTGGAGAAGGACTAGACCAGCACATGGACAACTGATAGCATCCTTGTGAGACCCAGATTGGATTCTGAATACAAATTCCAAATAAAGTTAAGAAAAAGAGATATAGGTAGGTTCAGATATATATAGATAAGAGATAGGTTCAGGCTTAAGTCTGGCACAAAAATGTACAAATCTAATGCATGGTAGTTGCATACCACTTCCTCGAACTGTTTTTAAAATCTCCCTGGACAAAAGGTGAGTAAACCAGGTTCAGAGTCCAATCAAAAGCTTGTGATGAGAGAGATGTCCGTTTTCCAGAATCTACCTCATGGAACAACCATAGGAAATAGCCAAGAAGAGAGTTCGTGTCGGCTCTGCCACTGCCTGGTAATGTGGCGGTGGACGTCTCTCAGATTCTCTTGGCTCCAGTGTCTCCATCTGTGCTGTGAGAGGAGTTGTTCTGTGCACCTCAGCTCTCCATGATTCTCTGAAGAGCACTGTGCTACCTCAGTACTGGTTGTGACTGTAGGGTCTATGCACATCGCCAGGCTTTGCATCCCACCTCTGCCACTCCCCTGCTGAGTGTGTGACCTTGGCCGAGTTTATTGACCTCTCTAAACTTCAGTTTCTTCATCTGTAAAAATGAGATATTAGTATTTATTTCATAGTGATGTTGTGAAGATTTAATGAGGAATGCACATAAAACACTTAACACAGTGCCTGGTAATAAATAATGACTGTCATTTTTCTAGATAGAGAATCAGAAGGCACCATCAAGTAAGATAGAGACCACCCAGGCCCATACTTGTGTTAGAGAGGAGGAAGCTAGCTCAGAGAGTCTGAGTTGCTCAAGGTCATAAATTTCACCTTATGTGCTTAGGGATTGGGACATGAGGGTGAGTCCTAGCAATAGTATTTAAGCACCAAGACTCCCATCAGGGGTGCACACAGTAGTCAGTCTTTGAATGTGTCAGAATTAAGGAACATAGCAGGTACCGTCTGTACCAGGTTTAGGAAAAACAGAAAAAAAACTTGTTAAAGGTACTTTTTTAAGTTGCCACTACCGAATATCTTGAAGAGAAAGGATTAAAAAGGAAAATACATTTCAAATACAAAAGACATACTTTGTCACTTAAACTGAGATAAAGTTACAGACACTTTAAATCTGACCCTCTTTTATGGGGCGTGTGAGACAATTGGCCTTAAATTAGCAGCTAGTAGTTGAGACTAGTTCCACCATGAAACTTCCTTGCTACCCACTCTGCAGAGGCAGATACATCTCACTGAAATCTTTCAAGCCAACTGGAGAGAACAGGGAACAAACACTTGGACCCTCCCCCCTCCGCATTTGTCCATTGCCTGCTGTGTGTGACCTTAGCCAAGTCACCCAATTTGAACCAGGTGGGTAGCCTGCTGAGAAGAGAGCCTGCAGGTGATCAAGAGCATGGATGCTGAGGTCAGAACCTCAGGTTGAATCCTGGCTCCATGTCTCACCAGCTTTGTAACCTTGGACATGTCCTTTAGCCTTGCTAAAGGTTTCCTCATCTATGAAATGAGACTACTAACAATACCAAGTCACCAGATTGCTTTGAGGAGTAAACAAGTGAATGCCAAGTGTGTGGCAAATAGCTAATACCCAGTACATTGTGGTACTACTAAAACTTCTGTAATGACACGGAGGGAATTTTTTAGAAGCTAGAAGAGGGGTTCTTCTGGGACAAGCACCTGTATTGGGAAGATGACTTGGTGAACAAGCTTGGAGCAGGGGAGCTCACAGGACCAGGGTGAGAACTATTGATATTTGCTCTTAGAGGAGGAGAGTATATATCTCCTTTGGGGAGAGAAGTCCCTTCTAGATCCAGAATCCTATATTCTGATTCTATCCAGGCTCTTCTATTAACTAGATTTCTGAAATCCATTTTATATCTGAGACATGGGAGAACGCTGTGTTTTTGACCCCAGATGTGGTTAATTTTCCAACAGAAGGACTTACTTTACCACCTGATTTGTTACAGGAGCCGAATTATTTAGCAACAAAATCAGAAGCAGTTTAAAAACTGTTGAACCACAGCCAACATGTTACACAAAGTTTGGTTATTTTCTTTATGCATGTGTTTATTCACTCATTTACAAATACTTGCTGATCGCCCACCATGTGCTGGGCACTGTTTTGAGTCCTGGGGGAAAAGCAGTGAACAAAAAGTCCCTATTTTTATAAATCTCACATCTTCTTGAGGAAGACGGATTTCTATGATAATATAGGTAATGATTAGTGTGGCAAAGAAAAGTAAGGCAGGATAAAGGGATAGAATGGATGTGGGGGGCTAATGTTATTAAGTAAAATAGGCAGATTTTTCCTAAGTAAAATAGGAAGATGTCTCTAAGGAGAGAGTGGAAACTTGGAGAGAGGGAATGAGCTATTCCAGTGATCTAGACAGTAGTGGCAGCAAGTGTGAGGTGCTGAGGTCATGAGTGAAGCAGCAAAGAAAACCAGTGTGTCCGAAGCAGAGTGAGCAAAGGGGAAGGTGGTCAAGAGGCAGTTGGAGCAGAGGGATGCACCCGATCACGTGGGCGCAAAAGCCACTGGCAGGAGCTCCAGCTTCTATTCGGTGGCCAGAAGACACTGGAGGGTCTTGAGCAAGGTAGTGATAGGATCTGATCTGTGTTTTTAAAAGATTCTGGCTGTCATGTGGAGAAAAGACTAGGAAAGATCAAGAGCAAAAGCAGAGAACTCAGGAGGCCACTGAGGAGGCCACAGGGAGCAGAGGATGGGTTGAGGAGCATTCCTTTTGGGATGTACTTTGATGGGAGAACCAGCCATCTGCTATGAGAAGACGGTCTGGGGCATGCCATGTGTGTGGTGCCTGTTAGATCGACATCCACATGGTCACATTGAGATGCTGGTTGACTGTGTCAGTCTTGAGTTGCAGATACAGTGAGAACCCTGACACTAAATAAGGTCACATAAAAAATTGAGAGGAGGGAGACCTTCCAAGGCTTAGATCACCTAGAATTGGGAGAGAGAAGGAAGATCCTGCAGAGAGGAGGGAGTGGGAACAACCAGTGAGGTGGCAGGAGAACAGGAGTGAGTTCTCCAGTCAAATGGAGGCCATGGTTCAGGACAGGCAGGGATCAACTGTGCCCAGTGCTGTGGTGAAGAGTGTAAACCAAGCCTGAATCCCTGTAACATTAAGCTCACCAAGCCCATTCTATGCGAGAGAGGCCTGCCTTCTACCCACTTCAGAGACCAAATTACAAAAGGTCACTGGGGCTCCCAGTGGGGAAACCTTTGTCTCACCATGTCCAAGGAGCTTCTTTGGCTCCAGGCTTTTTAATGACAACTGTAATTGATGAGAAAAAATGAGCTCACCCCGCTGTGTGTTCAACTATCTGCAGTTTACTAAAAGTTCAGTTCCGTTCAGTCGCTCAGTCGTGTCTGACTCTTTGTGACCCCATGAATCGCAGCACGCCAGGCCTCCCTGTCCATCACCAACTCCCGGAGTTCACTCAGACTCATGTCTATCGAGTCAGTGATGCCATCCAGCCATCTCATCCTCTGTCGTCCCCTTCTCCTCCTGCCCCTAATCCCTCCCAGCATCAGAGTCTTTTCCAATGAGTCAACTCTTTGCATGAGGTGGCCAAAGTACTGGAGTTTCAGCTTTAGCATCATTCCTTCCAAAGTTAATCCCCCCCCCAAAATTATTGAAACTACAAAAATCTGATATGTGGTGGGGTTCTTTTGTTAACTCTAGTCCCTCCTCTGTGTGGAATTGTGAGGTTTTATCCAGGAGATTGACAGAAATACCCTGACCCTGCCTGGGTCCAGTTCTTGAGTGTGTGCTGATCTTTTCTGTAATCATGTGCCAGTTTTCCTCAGAATCCTCACAGCTGGGTGGATGTATTCATGACAGAGAATTCCCATTCTGTTGGCAAGAGTTCAAAACCCTCTCTTTATGTCCACCTTCCTCAGTTGCACTTATTCTTGTTCCTAATCTGCTGCTTCACAGACCCATGTGGTGCCGGAACTTAAGGAGGTCTGCTTTCCTCTGTGTGCCCTTTGTGGGCTAGCCTGCCACCTCTCCTGAATGGCTGCTCTCTCCCTGCAGTGTGACAGTGGGAGGGCTGACAGGGCCCACCTGATTTCTGTCAGGGGAAGAGCAACTTCTAAAGCAAGTTGCTATAGTTACCAAGTCTTCCCCAGTGCATAGCAGTTGCTGACTCGGTGCTCCTTTTTTTTTTTTTTTTGCATTGCTCTATCAGACACTCTCCTTGGTACAGCAGCTTGGGGTTTTGTTAATAATCATTTCATGCCCACTTAACACGTGGGCCACGCACAGAGTGAGATGCACAGGGACTCTATTATGGAGAGCACACACGTACACCCACATGCCCATACATGCGTATTTCAAGTTTGACATGCCTTAAATCACAGATGTTTTCAACCAGGATTTCTTGCACTGAATCCATTTTGGAAGACTTTCTATGATGATAGCATATTGTATATGAAATCATTTTGTATATTCCAGAGAGATGTTTGTTTCTATGTTTCTGAACACAAATTATGTGCGTGGAAAGTTTCCCCAATTCTCTTCTCAGTAATTATCTATTTTCTATCTCTAGGAGAAAAAAAATAATAAAAGTTGATTGTAGATTAAATGATTCATTTGTGAGCATTTTTGAAAGTTAATGTTTCAAATCAGACTCATTGTTGAGCATTTTCCATTATTTGTGCATGATGGTAATTACTAGAAATGATGACATTTGGAGCCTAATTGAGCTCCTCTCTTTTCTGGCACAAATGTTCTAAGTAGAAATTCAGAAAACTAATGTGGTGGGTGATGAAGATTATATGACCATTATAGAGCCTTTCCCTTTACCCAACTCTCAAGGAAAACACAGACCCAGACCCTTAACTGGAAGTGGAATTAGTTAGCCTCTCAAAACAGCCATGGTGCCAGGGCTGTGTTTGCTCCTGGATCTCCCCCTGCCCCCAGGCTCCCCAGCCCCATCCTCACCTGTCCTTCCCAGGCTTCCTTGCCTGGCAGGGCACATGTGCTGCTAAAAGTGCACAGGCAACCGGCCCACCCTCTGCGCTGACAGATCCTTGGCTTTGTATTGTGCTCAGATTGCGCTGTGAAGTGAGGCGTTGGTGGCAGCCCTGGCTCTTTGGCTCATCATTCATGTGTCCCCTCCTCCTGCAGCTTCCCTAATGGCTCAGTGGGTAAAGAATCCGCCTGCAATGTGGGAGACCTGGGTTCGACCCCTGGGTTGGGAAGATCCCCTGGAAAAGGGAATGGCTGCCCGCTCCAGTATTGCCTGGAGAACTCCGTGGACTGTATAGTCCATGGGGTCACAAAGAGTCAGACACGACTGAGCAACTTTCACTTTTCACTCCTCCTCTGGCAGATTGACTTAGGGATCACTTCCTCTATCTGAAGGTGCAGCCTTGACCTGTCCCGATTCTTAGGTATGCCAGCTGGGCCACCCACAAGGAAGGTCAGCAGGGGGACTGCATAAACCACGACATACAAAAGTGACTGGGAGGGGAAAAAAGCAACTGTGTCTCTCTTCCATAGGGGTGGGTGTCTGTGTCTGGCAGATGGGCTTCTGAGTCTGGCGGCTGGGTTTCAGTGAGCTATTTCATACAGGAGGTGAAAAAACACAGGTGTGATGTTGAATTTCCAAGATAGGTTTCTCCAAAGACAAGCCTGGATAAGAGTGACCCTAGCAGGGGAGGGGAAGCACCTGCAGTGGCTAGCACCTTGAAAGTTCCAGGCTCCTCTGTCCATGGAATTCTCCAGGCAAGAATACTGGAGGGGTAGCCATTCCTTTCTCCAGGGGATCTTCCCAACCCAGAGATTGAACCTAGGTCTCCTGCATTACAGGCAAATTCTTTACCATCTGAGCCACTAGGGAAGCCTGTAAGTCTCAAAGGATGGAATAAATCCATTCAGCCTGTTACCCCCTCACCCAGCCCCTAGCCATCAGGAAGGCTGACCCTCTTTCCCCCAGACTTGTACTCTGCAAGCAGAATGGGGTCCCTCTGTCATGCTCCCATCCAGGCTGCATGCCCTATTTTTACCAGCTTACTAGGCTACTTGAAGCTAGTTCCAAACTGTCTGCCAAGAGTCCCCCAGCCCCCAGGAAGGCCCCATGTGAGACCCAAATTCAAAGCACTTAAGGCCCTCTGGAGGAAGAAAATGAAAAGACTAAATCAGTCTCCTCAAACTCTTATTCCTGTCTCCTGCACCCAGGAAGACCATCAGTGTCTCCTCAGGGTCCCCCTCCCTGCTCTGCAGCCTGGAGCTCTCTTCAGGCAGCTGACTGCATCACGTGTTGGACTCACCTTCTTTATTTCTTTTCTCGGGGATGGCTGCCCTGTGTTGCCTGTTTTTCAGTGTCTGAAAACCATTGTTTCATATACCTTGCCTATTTTAATAGGGCTTTAGGGCTTTAAAGCAGGGGGACAAATCTGGACCTCACTGTGGTCAGAAGCAAAATCCTCTTCTTCATGAAACACATTCTTTTCCATTGGATTCTGTGACTTGACATTCTCATGCTTTGACTCCTGCTCTCTAGGAGCTCCTCTTAAGTCTCTCTAATTGCTCCCTGGACAAGCTTGTCCAGGCCCAGGGGTTTGGTAACCACTCATACCACAAATGAGGTTCCTAGTCCAGAGCTCCTGTCGCAAAAGCCCAACTGCCTCTGACTACACAAACTGACTGCCCCCTCAAATTACATGTGTCAGAAATGTACTAATTACCTTTTCTCAAACTTGATCCTCCTCTTATTGTATAACCAGTTATGAAGGCAAAACCCATATATCTTCCTTGACACTTGCTTCTCTGTCACCCCATATCAAATCCACCAAGTCTTTATTAATCCTTCATCAGAAAGATCTCTAATACCTCTTCCCTCTTCCTCATCTGCACACTGTGGTCTAAAGTGGTAACTCCTAACTGACCTTCACCATCTCTTCCTGTTTTATTATCTGCTTCAGGCAATAGTGATTTTTTTTTTATAATGTAAATCTGCTTCAAATACTTTATTTCTCCCCATCTGGCCCCTCTCTAGGTTTGGCTCACTGCACCCCTGTCAGTCTCCTCTTCCCACTCTCACTGGCCACCTTCCAGTCCTCAGAAGCCACACTCCCTCCTGCCACTGCTGTTGCCTGCCCAGAACAGCCTTTGCTCACTTTGCCTGCTACTCCTCCAGAGTCAGGGCAGCCTGACTAGCTAGGGCCCCTGTTACATGCTCTCACGGTTCCACCTACCTCCTTTTCCTGGCACTTGGCACAAATATAACTTTACTTTTATTGGTTAATTCTATGATCAGTGTTGATCTTCTCCCTAGACTTGATAAGTTCCATGATGGTTTTTAAATCACCTCCTGCCTTCCACTACCATGTTCCCAGCTCTAATGCTCAGGGTTTGGACTCCGGGGTATTCTGCAAGACGCTTGAGTGCAATGATGAGCGCCCAGGATGCAGGAGGAGCTGCCCAGCTTCCCCGCCTGGGGAGGGCCTCAGCGGGAAAGTCACAGACCAGGGGTAGAGGGACCACAGCTGTCCACCAAGAGGAAAAGCGGATAAGCACCCTGGGGAGTATCATGGTCCAGGTGCAGAAAAAGAATTTTCAGACATGAGACAGAATGAGAGGGAAATAATGTTTATTAGAATGGGCGTCACTGTTAGTGGGCCAGCTCAACAGGGAACCAACATTGAACAGGAGTCCTTAGTCCACTTTTATAGCCAGGTTACAAGGAGTGGGATATGGGGTCTTGTGGGTCATCTGCTGTTTGGGTGAGGCATGTATACTGGGTAGGGGGTATAGGGGCAAATACCTTCTCCCTATGGGGTAGGAAGGGAGACAGGGTATACTGCTCAGGAGGACCTGAAATCCATTAATAGTTACAACTTGGGGGAGGGAAGGATGATAAGGGTTTGGTTTTTCTGTTCCTGCATTCCAAGACCCTCCTGGGTTTTATCTGCACTTTCGTCCTTGGATCACCACAGGGAGGCCAGGGCACCACAAAGTACTGTGCTTCAGATGGTGGTGGTATGTTTCTGCTATGTGACAGAACTCTCCTAAGCTTTCAGGGTGATACACTCAACTTTGTCTTCCCAATATTTTAATAAAACCTGTAGACAAAAAAGAAAAAAAGAGAGAAAGAAAAGGCCAGGCTCGACAGCTGGAGCCATCACCTCAAAGACTCACAGAGGAGGCTGCCACTGTGAGCTGCGGGCATGTGGCTGGCCTGGGGCAACACCGACCAGCTGCAAGTGCTGAAAGCCGGGCCCTGGCTGTGATTCCTCCTGAGTGACAGCACCTCTCTGGCCTTGCCCTCTCTCCTCCTCTGCTCTGTCACTGGTCCTCTTGGGAAAGAAGCACCAAGCCAAGCACCCGGACTGAACCAGCCCAGGCCTGAGACCAAGAAACCACACACAGGCCCTGGATAATGGGGAGTCCATTGAAAGAAATGAGCCAAACAGTTTGTGCAGAGCCAGGGATTCTTTGCATTTTCTCCCTGATGCCACAGCCCAGCAGGCTTTTGCTGAGGGAGAGCTGCACACCCTCTGAGTGAGGTGGGGTTGACCTCACTACACAGGGTGCTTTCTGACAGCAGGCAGGCTCAGGGTGTTTCTGCAACAACAAAGAACACAACCACCTCTTTAAAAGGTGCTAGGCAAGGACTTCACACTTCAGAGAATATTTCAGTGCACAGACACATTAAATGTGGCCACAAGGGGGGAGGGAGGGGGTATATGTTATAATGAAGGCCCCAGAGGGAGCATTGTTAGCTGTGCTCTGACAGCAGATGGCATTTGTTCTTAAAGAATGCATCAATTCCTGATTCTGCCTTGGAATCTGAAAACCAGCAGCACCACCACCTCCCTCCAACCCCCAAGCTGTGAGGTTTTCAGGAATGGAGAAGACTGAGGTGGAAGTCTAGTGAGGAGAAGGAGCCCTCCTGGGACAGCCATTCCCGGAGCCCAGTTGGCTACCCTTCCTCCTCTGAACCTGGCAGGGGAAGCACAGCCTCAGCCCTGAGGGGAGTGCCAGTCAGGCACAACCCTCTTTCCCAGCCCTGGAGCCTGGCCTAATGCCACTGAAATTGCAAAGGCATTTGAAGCATACCTCCGCGGCCTGCAGCTCCTCACTTCTCTTTGGGAATTTTCAATGTGGATGAGATGGTAACCCTGGTGCAGAGGGGTGTGTGTGTGTGTGTGTATGGTGTAATGTAACTATAGTTTGTGGGCATCGTGCCTGGTAGGGAGGACCTGGGAAGAACAGTTGAATGAATGTTATTACTACACATTCCTGTCCTCAATGGACAAAAAAATTACAAAGGTTTGGGAATCAGACAGATTTTGTAATCAAATATCATGTGTACTATTCGACCAAGTTACTTAAGCACACAGAACCTGTTTCCACATCTATAAAGTATGAATAAATGATATCTATCTCACGGGGCTTGTCTTAGGAGTCGGTCTGGGTGGCAGACATCTGTGTGCAGAAAGTTCCTGGGACAGTGCCTTCGTGGCCAACCCGTGGAAGGGAAGGCAAGGAACAAGGTGAGTAGGGTGAGAAATTTGGACCATCAGCCCCAAGATCTCAGCTGGTTTCACAAGGAGCACCAATGGTTGGCCTCTCAGAGCTGTACCATCTTGAGTCAAGAGGGCCAAGTCTTCATACCTCACCTAGATCCTGCATCAACCTGCCACAGGATGCTCAGATCAGATCAGATCAGTCACTCAGTCATGTCCGACTCTTTGCGACCCCATGAATCGCAGCACGCCGGGCCTCCCTGTCCATCACCAACTCCCAGAGTTCACTCAGACCCACGTCCGAGTCAGTGATGGCATCCAGCCATCTCATCCTCTGTCGTCCCCTTCTCCTCCTGCCCTCAATCCCTCCCAGCATCAGAGTCTTCTCCAATGAGTCAACTCTTCGCATGAGGTGGCCAAAATACTGGAGTTTCAGCTTTAGCATCATTCCTTCCAAAGAAATCCCAGGGCTCATCTCCTTCAGAATGGACTGGTTGGATCTCCTTTTAGTCCAAGGGACTCTCAAGAGTCTTCTCCAACACCACAGTTCAAAAGCATCAATTCTTCGGCAGTCAGCCTTCTTCACAGTCCAGCTCTCACATCCATACATGACCACAGGAAAGACCATAGCCTTGACTAGGCAAACCTTTGTTGGCAAAGTGATGTCTCTGCTTTTGAATATGCTATCTAAGTTGGTCATAACTTTCCTTCCAAGGAGTAAGCGTCTATTAATTTCATGGCTGCAGTCACCATCTGCAGTGATTTTGGAGCCCAGAAAAAGAAAGTCTGACACTGTTTCCACTGTTTCCCCATCTATTTCCCATGAAGTGATGGCCCTCACTACCAGCTGAGGAGGACCTGGGCCGTGAACTGTAGCAACTACTAAAGGTCTAGTAGACATAGCATCTATATAATAAGGTAAGAAACATTAATAAGCAAAACCTAACAGGTTCATCTTTTCCCAGCCTCATCCTTGAAAAAAGTAGCCTTGTGTCATTAAAGTTCTGAGCTGTCCTCCTGAAATTTAAAACCCTACAGGGGAGAGAGAAAGCTTTTATGTTTCAAACTCATTGAGTAATAAGATGACAGAGCATCTTTTGACTAATGAAGCAACTTCTGGCAAGCTCCTAGATAGCTTCTGCGTGGGGACTGGTAGTCAGAAAGCAAAAAGCCTTAATTAGAAACTTGGAACTTTGAACCTTACTCCCCAACCTCCAAGAGGGAAGAGGAGCTGGATTCAGTCATGTTCAACTCTTTTTGACAGTATGGACTGTAGCCCACCAGGCTCCTCTGTCCATGGGCTTCTCCAATACTGGAGTGGATTGCTGTGCCGTCCTCCAGGGTATCTTCCCGACCCAGAGATCAAACCCAATAATCTTTATAATAAATTGTATTAGTAAGTGCAGTATTTTCCTGAATTCTGAGTCATTCTAGCAAATTATCAAGCCTGGGATGAGGGTTGTGAAAAACCTCTGACTTTGTAGCCAAGTTGGTCAGAAGCGTGAGTATCCTGGGAACCCAGTCTTGTGACTAGCATCTGAAGTGAGGGCAGTTTCCAGGCCTAAATGCTTAAACCTGTGGAATCTGACCAACTCTGGGTAGTTAGTGTCAGAATTTAATTATAGGACACCTAGAAGGTGTTAGGGAGTTGGAGAAATAGTGTTGGAAAAGAGTCCACATATTTGGTGTCAGAAGGAAAAAACCTCTCTCACATAAAGCCCAGAACTAAAATTCTATCAGCATGATAAAGGGGACAGAGTGGGATGGAGGCCAAGAGGACATAAGATTATGGGAAAGTAAGGTGGAGATAGATAGACAGTGGTTAAATGGGGGAAACTTGATATATGCAGTAGAATTGAGGAATAGAGAAAAGAAAGTAGAGCAAATAGCAAATAGTCAACAACATGGATAGATCTTGAGGGCATTATGCCAGTCAGAGAAAGACAAATACTGTATGATCTCATTTGTATATGGAATCTAAAGAAAAATGAACAGAGAACAGATTGGTGCTTGCCAGAGGCAGGTGAAGAGAGTAAAGGTACACGCTTCCAGTATAAAATAAATCCTGGGAATATAGTGTATACTGTGGTCATTGTAGAAAATAAATAGTGGAACTAGAACAGCAAAAAGGTTAAACTCACCAAAGGCAGAGATTCACTGAGTATATTAAAAAAAAAATAATGATACAAAAATATGTAGTCTACAAAATTTATGAAAAAATAAAAATAATTAAAGTAGATTAAAAATATATACTAGGTAAATAATAAAAAATGAAAACAGGAGTAGCAATATTAATATCTTACAAAATAAGGCAAAAAATACCACAGAGGACAGATGGTAGACGTCATATATGCATAAAAGGAATAACAGAAAACAAAAAAACATCTGTCCACTACAAGCATACATATGCCTAGTAAGAAAGTTTTAAAGAATGGCAGAAAAAAATAGATGATCCCACAATGGGATTTTTTTCAAGTACAAACCTAACAGATCTTTGGCAAGACTGATCAAGAAAAAAAAAAAAAGACATAAATTTTAAAATATAGGATTAAAAAGAGAAATAACTATAATGGAGAGGTTGGAAAAGCACATGGACACATATCTACCACTAAATTTGAAGGTGTAGGTAAAAGAAATGAATTCACAGAAAAATATGAACCGTTAAAATGGGTACAGGAAAAAATAGCTTGAACTACATAAGTTCAGTTCAGTTGCTGAGTCGTGTCTGACTCTTTGTGACCCCATGATCCACAGCATGCCAGGCCTCCCTGTCCATCACCAACTCCTGGAGTCCAGCCAAACCCATGTCCATTGTGTTGGTGATGCCATCCAATCATCTCATCCTCTGTTGTCCCCCTCTCCTCCTGCCCCCAATCCCTCCCAGCATCAAGGTCTTTTCCAATGAGTCTGTTCTTCCCATCAGAGTTTCAGCTTCAACATCAGTCCCTCCAATGAACACCCAGGACTGATCTCCTTTAGGATGGACTGGTTGCATCCAAAGGGACTCTTGAGAGTCTTCTCTACACTTCCAACACTACCGTTCAAAAGCATTAATTCTTCAGCGCTCAGCTTTCTTTATAGTCCAATTCTCACATCCATACATGACCACTGGAAAAACCATAGCCTTGACTAGACGGACCTTTGTTGACAAAGTAATGTCTCAGGTATTAAACAAATTGAGGAGGTGGTCAAAGGTCTACTTTCCAAAAAACCCCAGGCTCATGTACCTTTCACCAAACTTTCAAGAAACAGATATTCCTATCTTATACAGATCGTACCATAAAATAGGAAAAAATGAAAGCTGCCTCATTTGTTTTATGAATTTAGTCTTGATTGCAAAGACAGAAGACAAAGTTATAGAACCATTTCACTATGAACATAGATACATAAGCAGAGAGTAAAATATTCACTGATACATCAGTTTATTTAAAAGAATTATACATCAAAATCAAGTGAGGTTTACCATGGGAATAAAAGGATGGCTCAACATCAGAAAACCAACCAATTCCCTACAGTCCACATATATAAAGGAAAATTATATAATTATCTCAGTCTCTGCAGGAAAAAGCTTTGGAAAAGGATCAATACTTATTTATGATTAAAAACTCTTCATTAAACTAGAAAATGGAAGGAAACATCCTTTAATTGATAAAGCTTACATAGCAAAATCTTAAAGGAAAGACACACATGTTATGAAGAAACTCTAGATACAGTTCCTTTCAGATAGGGATCAGAACAATATCCCTTACATACTAACAAAGACAAAAATAAAGACTACTGCTACTGTTAGTACTAATACCCCTTAATACTACTTTACAGAGGACTAGCAGTCCTGGACCGGGGAAGGCAATGGCACCCCACCCCAGTACTCTTGCCTGGAAAATCCCGTGAATGGAGGACTCTGGTGGGCCGCAGTCCATGGGGTCACTGGGAGTCGGACATGACTGAGCGACTTCACTTTCACTTTTCACTTTTATGCATTGGAGAAGGAAATGGCAACCCACTCCAGTGTTCTTGCCTGGAGAATCAGCCTGGTGGGCTGCCGTCTATGGGGTCGCACAGAGTCGGACATGACTGAAGCGACTTAGCAGCAGCAGCAGCAGCAGTCCTGGACAGTATAGGGGAAAAACACTTATGTGTAAAGATTGAAAGGGAAGACTTGAAACTTTCATTATTCTCTGTAGATATAATCATCTTTCTAGAAAAGTAAATAGGAATTTACATTGTTAGCAGTACCAAAAATTTAGCAATACTACCAGATAAAGATCAACCTGTAAAAAGTAATGCTATCTCTTACACCATATAATCAGAATTAAGATACCATTCGTAATAGAAACAAAAAAGCCATAAAGTATACAGGAAGTCTTTCTTGACCAAAGTTAAATGCTAACTCTATGGAGAAAATGTTGAAACTGTTAAAAACACCATAGAATATGTCAATAAATAAAGATTATCCATACTCTTGAATAATGTGATATGGTATTATAAAGATGTCAGTTATTCCTCAAAGTAAGTTATAAATCAAATACAATTTCAATGAACATTCCAGCTGAATATTTTTTGAGGAATTTAGTTAACTTTAACATTTATATGAAGAAAAAATTCATGGCTAATCAACCTTAAAAAAGAGTGAAGATAGGGAGGGAGGGGCTAATTCTACTAGACACCGTACTACCAAACCAAATAATTATTATTTTTTTAAATTTAGTTTTGGAATAAAAACAGACAGATCAAAGGAACAGAATGGAGAACTCAGGGACAAATCCACATGTATGTGAAAACTGCAGGATAGAGGTAACAATCAGCAGGCAAAGGACAGACTGTTAAGTAAAACTGCGTTTGGAGATGTGGTTCATTTCCTAAAGAAAAATAAAACTGGATTCTACCCAATGCCATATCACTCTCTGGTGGACTGGAGATAAGCTAAAAATGAAAATATAAAAGATAAAATTATAAAGTGGATCCAAGATAATACAGGAGCTATCTTCATGACCCAGGGAAGCTATCTTCATAACTTCATGAAGCAGGGAAAATCTTTTTAAGCATAACCTTAAAAGCACAGATCATGTTGCAAAAATAACAAACAACAAATAAATGAATTGGATTAACCCAAAATTAAATGTTAATCTTCAGTGAAAAAATTAATGGAGAGGTGGTAGAATGAGAGCAAACAGTTTCAAAGTCTAAACTAAATCTGGGATTGATATTTAGCCCATATAAGAACCTTTGCAAATAAAAAGACAGAAGCCCCAGTAGAAAAATAGGAAAAAGATAGAAACAGGCATTTATAGCCAGCCCAGAAGATAATCATCTAACACTGGGCGATATATAGGAAGAGAAGCTTCAAATAATCAGTAATCAGACAATGCAAATGAAAACAATGAGATATTACTTTAACTGGGGCTTCCCTGGTAGCTCAGCTGGTAAAGAATCTGCCTGCAATGCAGGAGACCCTTGTTTGATTCCTGGGTCAGGAAGATCTACTGGAGAAGGGATCGGCTACCCACTTCAGTATTCTTGGGCTACCCTGGTTGGCTCAGCTGGTAAAGAATCCTCCCACAATGCAGGAGACCTGGGTTTGATCCCTGGGTTGGGAAGATCTCCTGGAGAAGGGATTACTTTAAATAGCCTGGCAAAAATATAAAGTTGGATAATCCCAGATATTTGTAAGAATGCAGGAAACCTTATGCACTGCCCAACAGAAGGAATGACTGGTTCATTTTTTCTGGAAAGAACAGAAAGAAGGTTTTTGGTCCTATTTAGAAAAATGCAGCATATGCATTGCCTGTGACCCTTCAGCTCTCTCCTGGGTGTTTATTCCAAAGAAACTCTCACCAGATCCATGAGGAGATTGCTCATTACAGTATTGTTTGTGGGGCACTGGAAATGAACTCAGTGTCCCTCACAAGGACTGCAGAGGTAAAATGTGATGGGGATACTGCCTGGGTTACTTTGCAGCAGTTATACTCATCCAGGTTATACTCATGAGCGGTTATACTCATCAGAGAAGGCAATGGCACCCCACTCCAGTACTTTTGCCTGGAAAATCCCATGGACAGAGGAGCCTGGCAGGCTGCAGTTCATAGGGTCGCTGGAGTTGGACACGATGGAGCGACTTCACTTTCACTTTTCACATTCATGCATTGGAGAAGAAAATGGCAACCCACTCCAGTGTTCTTGCCTGGAGAATCCCAGGCACGGGAAGCCTGGTTGGCTGCCGTCTATCGGGTCGCACAGAGTAGGACACGACTGAAGCGACGCAGCAGCAGCAGCAGGTTACTTCCAGAGAACAAACTGGATGGATATTCAAATCAGTGCGAACAAAGCAACTGAGAGTGTGCTATGAAACACAATATCACTCACTTAAATAAAAGTCCAAGTATACGAAACAACTTAAAATTTATAGAATGCAAAAATATATACATGGAAAATATTAGAATGTTTGCCTATGTGAATGTGATAGGCGGAAAAGTGGGTGTGGGTTATAAGGAAAGAGGAATAAATGTTTAAAATAAAATTAGCAAATAAGGAAATAGTATGTGGAACCTATAACCACTTAGGTAGAGGTTATTTTAATAGACACATTGTTAGAGATGTTTCTGCTTAATTATGTCAATTTTGATTAATCTGCTTTGTGCAAAGATAAAAGGAAAAAATCACTATCACTTCCAATTGTTCCCATGATGCCTAAAGATATCTCATATGATGAAACTTAAAGGGTAATTCTAAGAGAAAAATTATATGTTAATCAGTTTAATTGAGATATAATTCTAAAAAAATATCCAGTATCTAAGAGGGAAAGAAAGAAAAATCACCGAGCCAAATGATGGTAAGACAGCCCATCCCAGTATGGTGAAACATTTAAAATAGTTACTGTCATCTGTAGTTTTTCCCATATATCTTTTATACAGTTCATGCTAAAATGTAAACTCATTTGCTCTCCTTTAGTCCTCTGCAGAAGGTGCTCAGCATTTATATGAACACCAACATGTTTGACTTCTGTTTTAATCACCTTCTGTTTTAGTCTTGCTCTCTCAAGACTCCTGTCTGGGACTAAGCTCTGGCCTCCTGGGAAGGCAAATCAGCCTCTATCCCCACACGCCTGCACTGACTGCTGATTTCTTGAAGGCTTTTTTTGTCTCCACAGATCCATTAATAAAATGCAAATTGCTTTTTGAAGGGAATTCTTAGTCGAAGCAGACTGGCCAATCATCTCTCATCTCATGTGTGTGCGGATTAGCTGTAAGGCAGCCAGCAGCTGGACAAACGGGGAGAGCAAGGGGGAGGATTAGGATGGAAGAAGGAAAACACATGTTTGCTTCCATATGACTTTTTCAGAGGCTAGTCATCTCCCACTAAGCTTCAGTGGCATTTGAAAGACTTGAGCCAAGTACATCGTCCACTGTGCTGACTTGACGGCTTAGCTGGGTCCGAATGAGGTTGATGTTCCTCTTTTCACAGACTCCTTGGGATCTTGCTTCACATCTTTCTTCCCTGAGGTGGGAGCTTGCTCAAGTCACACTAAGGTTTGATGGTGCTGAGGGGGACTCACGGGGACTATGGATTGGATTGGAATGTTATTCATGCATCTGGCATTCAGCTTGCTTCTCTGCAAGGGCTCAGCCCTGAGGAGAGATTTCAATTTGAGATGGACTGCTACCCAGCTCCTTTTTTCACCTTCTCTGCACATATATTTACTAGCATCTGGTCCTCCTTTCCAGACTTTTTCTCTTTCCTGATTTTCCAATAATAAAATACATGACTCCCGTTTCTCTCACACTGTTGTTTTCTGCATCCACAAGAACTGGGGAGACCCTCCCAAGGCTTTCTCAGGGGTATGTGTGTGAAAAAAACAACTTGTGTTGACATTTTTTGCAGATTATTAATGCAATGTTTTATTTTACAGAGAATATTTTTTTACTCTGTATATACACATGTAGGAAAAAATTGACTTTTAGAATTCATCAGTTTTGAACATGAGTTCACTTTGCAGAGATGTGCTGGGTGGGGGCGGGAGTGGGGCTGGTTCTTGCCAGTTGCACATTTCTCTCCAACTCCATGCTCAGTAACATCACGGTCACTTGTAACTGGCCACAGCAGAAGTATTTACACCTCATGTTTGCAGGGCTCCAAAAGTTACTTAACAGGGACTTGGAGAGACAAAATAGAAACCATGAAAAAGAGACTCTCATTTGGGGAGAATATGTCTCAAACTCTCACCTTATCACTGGGTGAGTCTTAATTGAGAAGAGAGATTTTCTGTTGGTAAGTGTGGCTGACAGGTTATTCTAATGATTGGAAACACTGGAGTCTGAAGCATAGACTAACCCAGCCCAATTCAAAGGACATCTGAGGATGAATTCGGTGAAATAAGTAAACACATTTAAAAACTGAAAGATGTGTTTAGTGAGCACAGAAGTATTTTGAAAATTTTATAGGATAGGTTCTTTTATATTACAGTAATTTACAACTGATTTTATTATTTTGGCAAATGTGTAACATTTTTATTTGAAGAAGTACAAATTTTTATTTGTATAGGTGACTGTACATGAACCTCTGAACCCACTGAGTTCTTCCATTTCTGAAGCTGACTGTCCAACCTGCAACGCCCTGTTTTACTAGGTGTGAGAAAAAGTCCCAACTGGTGCCACAAACCCTCAAAGCTCCAGGGCCATGTACCAGAGTGTTCTGGGCACTATTTCCTCTTCCTGTGGGGAAGCCCCAGTTCCTGAGCTCTTTGGATGGTCTGGGCTCCTAGTGGAAGCAGTATCCAAGGGTAGTTTGAGCACACCCTACCTTCTGTTTGAAAGGCCGGGAAGGCACAGTTCAGACATGTGTGGGGAGAATGGGTGTGCAGCCATTTCCAGTCATTCTCTGGCTTGGAGGCAACTCTTTAGCACAGACCCAGTTAATTGTTGCAGAGTGGTAATGACCCACTGGGGAATGCCTCAAAGAGAGCTCTTTCTATTCATTTTTTAAAAACCAAACTGTTCTAATATAATTTTTAATGTTATGCTTGATTCAAAAAATTCACTTACAATGTCTTCTAAGTATGTGTTATTAAGTACCCAAGACCATGTAGTATTTTAATTGCAAGTCCCCACTTGCCCCACCCAGCAGAGTGCCTATGAGGGGAAGGCACTTGCCCAGGTCACAACTAATCAATAGTCAGGTAAAGAAAGAGCCCAGAAGCTCAAGACTCCTTTACTCCTCTCATCCTACATAACTTCCATAAATGTACAGTCATCCCTTAATATCTGCTGCTGGTTGGTCCTAGGACCCCGAGCAGATACTGCAGATGGTCCAGGCTCTCATAGTCTGCCACCTGCAGATATGGAGGGCTGACTGTCTATGAAATGGGCACAATGATTTTGAGAATAAAGAACTAGTACTGAAAGGTATTTTTAACCCTATTTACTAGTAATTTGTGTAAAATGGACACACTGGGCAGAAACATAAGACACTGAATTGTCTAAGTATCTAGCACGAGTAAAAGGCTAGAGTAATATTTACAAAACGTGTGATAAAGGAAATGCTTGCACCCAAACAGGGATTCTGGTTGATCAACAGGTGGCAGTATTTCCCTGCCTAATACTGTTCATGCACCTCTGGGTTAAATGCTGATAAAGAGCTTTAGAAATGCTTCCAGGCTGAAAGGATGAGCTAATAGCTGACAGTGCCCTGGGGGTGCCCCTGTACCTACCTGGCTGCATTGCAATAGAAGGGTCACCTGGAAAAGTACCCTCTGCCAAACATTTGCCCTCATGTCTCTGAGGTGAAAGAATTGAGGAGAAGAGTGCTGACCAGGTTAGATCGTTACTTCAAGTGTAGTTTATAAAATACTTTGAAATATATCTTTTCCATTTGCTTTTAAATTAAAAATGCAGTGGGGCATACTTGAGACAGGAGGTGAGATTTGGGCAGGTGTTCCCAGTGGCAGCTGGTCCAGTGTGGGGGGGCCACTGTCTTGTGACCAGGATGGAGCCAGCAGAGTCATTGGCCTAGAGGGACAGGTTAAGCAGAGAACGAATCACACTATAGCATACATCTCACTGCGTCCTGCTGTGTGCCCCAGCCAGCCAAAAAACTAAAAAAAAAGAATAATAGTAAACACCTACTATGGCCTTTCTATGTGCCTGGCATTGTTATAAACTTTTCACATAAACTGTTTTATTTCTTATAACCACCTGTGAGGTGAAAATGAAGTGAAAGTGAAGTCTCTAAGTTGTGTCCGACTCTTTGTGACCCCATGGACTGTAGCCTACCAGGCTCCTCTGTCCATGGGATTTTCCAGGCACTAGTACTGGAGTACATTGGTAGATACTGTTATTAAATCCATTTGACAGATGAGGAATTCAAGTTTCAGAGACAGACAGTTGACTGTGTAACTAGTAATGGGGCCAGATTGTGAACGGCAAACTCAGGAAGTCTGATTCTGAGGCCTGCCTCTGGTTGGTTGATTCCAGCTCTCTGATCTGAGGAGACCTTCAGGCCTTGAGGAGCCCAGGCCAACTGCATTGTTCAGGTCAGTCTCTGTTTCTTTAGAAAGAGTGGTGCTGTCTGTTGGAGGAGGAACTCTGTGGAGTTAGCTTCTGGTGCCCAAGCAGGGTTGCCAATCCAGGAGTGTCATCACTGGTGAGAATTACACTCAGCTTTTTGAATAACAAGCACAGATTCTTATGTTTGCACTAAATAGCAGGGGTCAATACCCAGAGTAAAAGTGTTCTGTGTTTTGTGGACAATCCCCCAGGGCTGTATGGGATCCCCACTATCAAGGAGGTACCAGAGAAGCCACTGTCTAAGCTTTGATTTAGTGTAAACAACACTGAAACCATTTCAAGCTTGAGGAGCTCTTGTGAGGCTCTGCAGACTAAGGAGCAGCATTCTCTGACAGACACTGACGAGCAGTGATCAATCTGGGATAAAACAGCTCACCTTGGTATTTGTTTTTTTTGTGCCTTATCTACTCCACCGAATGTGGTTTAGATCTTCATTCATTCATCCTTTTGAAAGCATTTACATCTTATGCACCAAGCTCTGTGCTCAGCATGAGAAGAACCAGTTCAGTTCAGTTCAGTTGCTCAGTTGTGTCTGACTCTGCGACACCATTAATCGCAGCACGCCAGGCCTCCCTGTCCATCACCAACTCCCAGAGTTCACTCAGACTCACGTCCATTGAGTCAGTGATGCCATCCAACCATCTCATCCTCTGTCGTCCCCTTCTCCTCCTGCCCTCAATCCCTCCCAGCATCAGAGTCTTTTCCAATGAGTCAACTCTTCGCATGAGGTGGCCAAAGTACTGGAGTTTCAGCTTTAGCATCATTCCCTCCAAAGAAATCCCAGGGCTGACCTCCTTCAGAATGGACTGGTTGGATCTCCTTGCAGTCCAAGGGACTCTCAAGAGTCTTCTCCAACACCACAGTTCAAAAGCATCAATTCTTTGGTGCTCAGCTTTCTTCACAGTCCAACTCTCACATCCATACATGACCACTGGAAAAACCATAGCCTTGACTAGATGGACCTTTGTTGGCAAAGTAATGTTTCTGCTTTTGAATATGCTATCTAGGTTGGTCATAACTTTCCTTCCAAGGAGTAAGCGTCTTTTAATCTCATGGCTGCAGTCACCATCTGCAGTGTCTTTGAGAAGAATAATAACAATAATAAGCAGGGGCAGCAACTAATATTTATTAAATGCTTATCATATACCAGGTCCTGGACCAGGTATCTTTAAGTATTAGGAAGCTGTGTCTGCTCTGCTTTCATAGTGGGTGGCTGTGGCCTCTCTGAATTCTTAGCAAACCCTGTGAGGAAGGCACTATTAGTATCCTTATTTGCATATGGAGAAATTGAGGCCCAGAAAGGTTAAGTAACATGCCCAAGGTAATATAGTTAGAACATGTGGATCTAGGACTTGAGCTCAATAGTCTGAGTCCTTGGGTTCAACCACTGAGCTCTTACTATGCTGAATATGTATGACATGTGAATGTCCCTTAGGAAGATCTACAAGGTGATTATCAAAGAAGATGAATAGCAATCATCAGAAAAAAGCTAGGGCCATCTTTGTGATGGAGTCGGGATTTGAACTAAGATCTGTCTAACTCCAGAGGCTGTCTCTAACCAGTTGTGCTACACTGCCTGGTGGAATGTGCACTAGGATGCAAGTTTGGGAACTGCAACAAAAGCTGGAATGAGAGTGGACAAGATAAGCTAGCGGTTTATTTCTCTTACATCACAATCCAGGGCCGAGTGGTGGTTCTGTGGTGGTGGTGGACACCAGGCTCCTTTCATCTCAGCATACTGCCACCCTCAGAACTCAGCTTCCGTCTTATGTGTGAGCTGCTCTAATACCAATGACCAGGTCCGTGTCCCAGCTTTGGGAAAGGAGGAAGGGGAAGAGGAGAGCTGTCTCCTTCCCTTTGAGGCCACCATCTGGAAGTCATTCACGTCATTTCCTTCGATGTGACCATCGTCAGCATTTAGTCGCATGGCTGTGCCAAACTGCAAGGGAGGTGGGGGCATAGAGTGGGAATAAGAACAGCTGAGGCTCTGTCGGAAGACTAGAGCTTAGAGAATTTGAGGCAGCCCATAATATATCCCTAATAGATTATTATTATGTGCTGGAGACACAACGCAGCTTTGGAGTTAGGCAATGTGCATTTTTTTTTTTTTTTTTTGGCGTCTTGGAGGATTGAACCCAGACCCTTGGCAGTGAAAGCACTGAGTCCAACCACTGGACCACCAGGGAATTCCCAATAATCTGCCATTTTCTATCCATTGGAGCTTGGTCTTTTTTATTTTTTTTTTTAATTTTATTTTATTTTTTAACTTTACAATATTGTATTGGTTTTGCCATACATCAACATGAATCCGCCACAGGTATACATGTGTTCCCCATCCTGAACCCTTCTCCCTCCTCCCTCCCCATACCATCCCTCTGGGTCGTCCCAGTGCACCAGCTCCAAGCATCCAATATCGTGCATCGAACCTGGACTGGCGACTCATTTCATATATGATATTATACATATTTCAATGCCATTCTCCCAAATCATTCCACCCTCTCCCTCTCCCACAGAGTCCAAAAGACTGTTCTATACATCTGTGTCTCTTTTGCTGTCTCGCATACAGGGTTATCATTACCATCTTTCTAAATTCCATACATATGCGTTAGTATACTGTATTGGTGTTTTTCTTTCCAGCTTACTTCACTCTGTATAATAGGCTCCAGTTTAATCCATCTCATTAGAACTGATTCAAATGTATTCTTTTTAATGGCTGAGTAATACTCCATTGTGTATATGTACCACAGCTTTCTTATCCATTTGTCTGCTGATGGACATCTAGGTTGCTTCCATGTCCTGACTATTATAAACAGTGCTGCGATGAACATTGCGGTACACGTGTCTCTTTCAATTCTGGTTTCCTCGGTGTGTAGGCCCAGCAGTGGGATTGCTGGGTCGTATGGCAGTTCTATTTCCAGTTTTTTAAGGAATCTCCACACTGTTCTCCATAGTGGCTGTACTAGTTTGCATTCCCACCAACAGTGTAAGAGGGTTCCCTTTTCTCTACACCCTCTCCAGCATTTATTGCTTGTAGACTTTTGGATCGCAGCCATTCTGACTGGTGTGAAAGGATACCTCATAGTGGTTTTGATTTGCATTTCTCTGATAATGAGTGATGTTGAGCATCTTTTCATGTGTTTGTTAGCCATCTGTATGTCTTCTTTGGAGAAATGTCTATTTAGTTCTTTGGCCCATTTTTTGATTGGGTCATTTATTTTTCTGGAATTGAGCTGCATGAGTTGCTTGTATATTTTTGAGATTAGTTGTTTGTCAGTTGCTTCATTTGCTATTATTTTCTCCCATTCTGAAGGCTGTCTTTTCACCTTGCTTATAATTTCCTTTGTTGTGCAGAAGCTTTTAAGTTTAATTAAGTCCCATTTGTTTATTTTTGCTTTTATTTCCAATATTCTGGGAGGTGAGTCATAGAGGATCCTGCTGTGATGTATGTCAGAGAGTGTTTTGCCTATGTTCTCCTCTAGGATTTTTATAGTTTCTGGTCTTATGTTTAGATCTTTAATCCATTTTGAGTTTATTTTTGTGTATCGTGTTAGAAAGTGCTCTAGTTTCATTTTGTTACAAGTGGTTGACCAGTTTTCCCAGCACCACTTGTTAAGGAGATTGTCTTTAATCCATTGTATATTCTTGCCTCCTTTGTCAAAGATAAGGTGTCCATAGGTGCGTGGATTTATCTCTGGGCTTTCTATTTTGTTCCACTGATCTATATTTCTGTCTTTGTGCCAGTACCATACTGTCCTGATGACTGTGGCTTGGTCTTTTTTAAAAAAGAAAATTTATTTATTTGGCTGCGTGGAGTCTTCATTGTGGCATGTGAACTCTTAGTTATGGCATGTGGGATTTAGTTCTGTGACCGGGGTCAAACCCATGCCTGCTGCATTGGGAGTGCAGAGTCTAAACCACGGGACCACCAGGGAAGTCCCAGGAACTTGGTCTTAATATGCCCTCTCTGAGACCTGGTTTTCTCACTTGATGAAGTAGGAAGGTGGGTCTTCAATTTCAGGGTCCCAAATCCCTTCAGAAACCTCAATTCAGAAATTCCAGGGTGGACCTCATGCAGGAGTCTGCATTTTAAGAAGCCTCCAGGTGACCTGGGGGAGATGATCTGATGGCCTCAGGCTTGCTGGCCCTGCTCAGAGAAGCCAGTGGATTTTTAAAAAGATAAGTATTCATTTTATTTTATAATAATTTAAAAAACTAGTAACTAATAGAGGACAGAGCAAGCCACTGGTCATGTTGAGCCATCCCTGTGACCCAGTGAAAGTCCCAGTGTTCAACACCAACCTGGGCACCAACCCCCTTCCCAACCTGCAGAAGTGTGGTCTTGTTGATCTGATTTTTTGTTGATGTTTCATGTCCCTGGGCGAGGAAGATCCCCTGGAGGAGGGCATGGCAACCCACTCCAGTATTCTTGCCTGGAAAAATTCCATGGACAGAGGAGCCTGGTGGGCTACAGTCCATGAGGTTGCAGTGTCGGATAGGACTGAAGCAACTTAGCACACATGCAGGCATGTTCCCAAATAGAAAATAACTTGAAAAGAAAGGACGACTTATCTATGATTTCACACATTTCAGACCTTGATTCTCCTTCACTACCCTACTCTTCACATTGCTACATAGCTCCCGACCTTGCACTTCTGTGTCAGGAGGGCAGGGGAGAATGCCCAGAGAGCAGTGGCAGATTTCCTGCAAGCCCTTCCTCAGGGTAGCTAGTAAGAATCTAACAAGACATGGAAGCAACTGTGGAGCACATAAAATGTCCCATGAAACCCAATTAAATGTTTAGCCTGGGGCCCAGGACAGAGGCCCACCTCCTTTGCTAAGAGGTAGGAAACACAGGGGGCTTCCCAGGTGGTGCTAGTGGTAAAGAACCCTCTTCCCAATGCAGGAGATGTAAGAGACGCAGGTTCGATCCCTGGGTTGGGAAGATCCCCTGGAGGAGGAAATGGCAAGCCACTCCAGTATTCTTGCCTGGAGAATCCCATGGACAGAGGAGCCTGACTGGCTATGGTCCATTAGGGTTGCAAACAGTCAGACACGACCGGAGGGACTCAGCAGGCATGCACAGGAAACACAGGCTCTCAAACAAAAACAGTTTGGGAAAGGGCTGCTCCTGCTTATGGCAATTCCTGCCCTCAGGAGAAGAAAGGCAAACTCTCTCATGGTCCAAAAGAAGAGTGTGTGAGAGGAGGGGAGTTGGGGCCTAAGGTCTTATGTGGGCTGGTATCACCGTGGTCCAGCCTGACGGCTCTAGTCTTGGGACTGGTTTCTCAGCAGAGCTGTTTCTGTGTCAGGAAATTAGTTCTTGACAAATTAGAGGTGATAATGGGAGAATACCCGGCTGTGTTTTGAGAGCACTGAGAAGGCAGTGGGACGGAAGAGAGAATTTCTTCGCTTGCCTCTGCCAAGCCAAGAATGTAGGTCAGATTGGCTTACACGGAAATTGGGGTTTAGGGAGTCACAAGGAGACATCCTGCTCAGGGGCTCAGTATTATATTTTATGTTTTGGGGGGGCTGCAAATCGGCTGTTGGAGATGAAGGGTTGGGCTGGCTGGTTTGTAAGTTCCCTCCCAGTGATAACTTTCTGTAATGATTGTCTGTGGCTTAAAGCACAGACCCTGCAGCAGGGCAAGGACCTTTGGGAGGGGTAACACACTATCCTGCCCTGTTTACTATTCCATGGTGAGAATTCCTTCATCAGCTCATTCCATAGACCAGATGTCTGGAACTATGGGAGGGAGACTAGCGCTGGCAAGTGTGAGGGGGTATAGGATGGGAGAGTTCAGAGCTCTGTCCTTGCCCTCTCCCCTCTTCCCTCAAGGTGAGGGGCCCTAGCAGCCTGTGAGCATCAGGAATGAGGGGCACCATAAAGTGGGGTGAAGCGTGTCAAAGAGAAATTTTGTTACAGACCCACCCGTGTCAGTCCCCAGCAAGGATTCTCCTGCCCAGCAGTGCCTTCTATTTGTGCCAATAGAATGAAACCAGGCTTGAGTCAGAAGCAAAGGAAGCTTTATTGTCCAATCAGAGAATGAATGGAGAGATATGACCCTGTACCGGCAATGGCACCCCACTCCAGTACTCTTGCCTGGAAAATCCCGTGGATGGAGGAGCCTAGTAGGCTGCAGTCCATGGGGTTGCGGAGAGTCAGACATGACTGAGTGACTTCACTTTCACTTTTCAGATTCATGGATTGGAGAAGGAAATGGCAACCCACTCCAGTGTTCTTGCCTGGAGAATCCCAGCCTGGTGGGCTGCCGTCTACGGGGTAGCACAAAGTTGGACACGACTGAAGTGACTTGGCAGACGGAAGCACAAACTCTCCTCATGGGTCACGGGTGCTTGGAACCATCAGTGGGGAGTGGGGTTGGGGTAGAGCTCTCGAGCCGCTGCTCTGCATCGAGATACCAGGCTCAATGTCTCTGCCCGCAGCCGCGGCCACCACCGCCATGTTGAATTGCAGTGCTGTGCCCAGCACTGGTGCTCACTGCCTGCCTAGCTGAGGTGCTGGGAGCAGCTGGTTCATACTAGGAACTCTGGTTGGAAGCGCGGAGTGCACTTCAGGTTAAACTATATAAGCGCAAAGGAAAAGAAAACAAGGTTAGACTTTATTTTATTACCCAGATCCTATTTTTATAATATTTCCCAGGAATTGTTAATGTGCTTCACCGGTGGCAAATTCAGTTGCTTCATGAACTGGTCTACAGCTGACCTGGAGTCCCCTCGAGTCGTGTATGGCTTCTGTTGCCAGAAGCCTTACTGAGGTGGGAGCAAAGTGATGCGGTTCCACGCTCTGGTGCTAACGTGACCATCCTCAGGACTCCCCAGGATCTGGGCCATCTCAAGAGGTATCAGCCCTGGCAGTGACCGTGCAGTGCACCAAGGTTGGCTCTTTCTTCTCCCCACGCCCCATCCTTCAAGTTTCTTTCCTTCCTCAAATATCCCTCGAACACCGGTCACTCTCCAGGTGCTGGGGGACAGACGTGAACACACACACACCAAATCCCTGTCCTCAAGGGCTTACATTCACAGGAGATGAGATTCACAGACAGACACTTTACTAGGTATTTGTCTCGAGTCCTCCTAACAACTCTGCAAACTGGGATTACTATTTCTGTTTTACCAACAAGGAAATATAACCTAGGACAGGGTCTAAAGCCCATTCTTATTCTGCAGGATGGATGAGTGAATAAACTAGTGAACAAACATGAATGAACAGAGACAGCAAAGATGTAAATGGCTGACATGAGACCACACAGCCACTACGTGACATAGCCTTGGTCTGGCTCCCTGGTTGGCCTTCCAGACCAAGTAGGGGTAGAGTCGCTGATTCTGGAAATGAAGGCGGGTAGACATCTCCCTGCTGAGCTCATTAATGGTTTCACCCTAGTCCTTCTCCTTTCTTTTTGTCAGTCTCTCCTTCTCCCTTCTTTCCCATTCCCCGTCCATTTCTTCCTCTTCCTGTCTGCTTCTTGGCCAACAGCAAGGCTGTCCTTCCCAGGAGCCTTCAGGCCTATAGAAACAGCTGCCTCCTAGACAGTGGTGTGAGGGGATGAGGGAGCCAAGGAGAAGGAAAGAGAATCCAGTCATTCTCCCCTTGGTCCCACACACCCAAGGAAAGGGTGTCAGACAGGGCTGGTGAAAACTGACAGAATAGTTGGACTGGAATATATCCCCCCAAATTTACACATTGAAATCTTAACCTCTAGTACCTGAAAATGTGAATGTGTCTGGAGATTGTGTTTAAAGAGGTGATCAAATTAAAATGAGGTTGTTAGTGTGGGCCCTAATCCAATATGAAGAGGATTATAAGAAGAGGCCCTGAGAACACACAGGAGAGATGCCGAGGCATACATGTATGTAGTGGTGACCATTCTGCACAGGCAGCAAGAAGGTGGCCACTTGCAAGTCAAGGAGAGATGTTTTAGGAGAAACCAAATCTGCCAATACCCTGACTTTGGACTTCCAACGTCTAGAACTGACAGAAAAAGTCTGTAAGGCACGCAGTCTGTGGTGCCGTTTTGTAATGGCAGCCCTAGCAGACTGACCTAACTCTCGTTCTCGCATCCTCAAATAACTTAGCTCCTCTGTAGAATTAAGTGTCTGAAGAAATGACCACACACACACACACTCTGTGAGGCAGACATTCAAACTGAGCGGTTTCCATAAGTTTCGTGAACTGGGAACAACTCATTGCTCATCTCAGCTTCAGATAATTGCATTAATGCTGCTCACACTTCAGCAGGCACACTCCATATCCCCCTGGAGGGCTTGATGAGACTGAGATTCAGGGCTCGGCTTCTGATGCAGGGGGTATGGGGCACAGCCTGAGAATCTGCATTCATCCCCAGTTTCCAGGGTGTTTCGGGTGCTGGTGCTGCGGGCTGGGTACTGTACTTTGAGAAGCAAAGAATTATACTTTAATTCTACCATTCAGTTTTTAAGTGGCTTCTTCTTATTTAAAATGTCTCAGAGGACACTTAGGAAGCCTTCTTCCCCATGTCCTCTAGTGGGGAGTGGGCACTGTGGGTCAGCATGTATAGCTGGGTGGGGTGGGGCCCCATTTATCAGACCCCCTGGCCCTGCCCACCAGAGAGGGTTGATAGATGGTGTGGCCATCTGAAAGGGCAGAATAGCAGGGCATGGGGGGCGCCCAGGAACAGGGTAAATGGCTGTCATGCATCCATGGCTATTCTGAGGCTGAGAATTTATGTAACTGGAACACAGAGTCTTAACTCCCAGGGCCAGGGAGGGATTTGGGTCAACAGAAAGTTGAAAATGGAACTAAAATGAGCCCGAGGAGCTCCACTCACGTGAAGCAGAACTTGCTTGGCCTTCAAGTGGACAGTAAGAACTAGAAAATAATTAAATGTTGTCTGGTGCTCATGCAACCTGCAGGTTGGAACATTCACTCAGGAGTGGATTCAACTCAGCTGGGAGCAGCTACCAGCAGCGGTCATGTCCATTTCATGAAATTTCTGACTAATTGAAATAGCAGCTTATTCCAAGGTCAAAAACTTTCCATTTTGTTGCATATGAAAAGGAAGCTTACAGAGGTGTCATTTTTCAAAAACCAGAGGGACACTTGGTGCTTTGGTTGAATCTTTCACTGGTAAAGAATTCAGTAATACCCCCATCTTGCTTCCCTCCTCAGAGAAAGCCACTTCTGGAGTATTTCTTTTCAGACCTTTTCTATGCATTTGGTGTAACTAGTACCTTAAGAACATTTTTTGCCAGGCTGTGAATTTCTTGAGAGCATTAGCATGTCTTATTTATTTTACTGGACCTAGCATGAATTAGATATTCGACAGCATACATCGAATGAGTTGAGTAAAGAAATATATGAAACGAGCTGATTCATTTTTAGCGAAGTGGGTGGGAGTGAGGCCAATAGCACTAGCTACCAAGAGGCTGGGAAGCATAGATACTCTTTCCTACTGAAGTAATGTTGATGTTAATTTCCTTCAAAACAAAACCCTGATGTTTGTACAGCTTCACAGTGCACATTTTCTTGTTGAAGAGTCCTGCCACTATTTCCACTTCTCACAGACCGCTTTGTCACAACTTCACCTCATATGTGGCTCTGAGAGATAACCACAGATGTGTGTCCCAGCTTTGAGTGTGGCTCTGTCTGAAGCAAGTGTGAGCTGCCTCCCTCCCTCAAGCACTTGCCTTTTGGAGGGTGACTTTGAAAATGAGAGCTAGATTTCCACTGCCAACACCCCACAGCAGCTCCCACTCAACCTGCGACACTTTCACCCGCTGTGGTGGAGCCAGAGCTGTCTGACCCAAGCTCTGGTGGCCTGCATCTCTGACATGCTTTGTTTCAGACCCTGGACACTCTTGAAAGTTCCCTCTCTGTTTGGTGTGTATATGTGTGCATTTGTGTGTGTGTGTGGTTTATTATTTTTCTGACCAGTTTTCCTATTGTGACAAGCTGCAAAGGCCGGTGAGTTAAAGATGCCTACTCTTTTGCGTTCTTTCAAAACACACACAATATCAGGGGTGGAATACACATCCCCGTTCTCTGCTTGTTCCAGGTTTGCTACTCCTTTAATACAGAAAGGCTGCCTTTTATACACTCCAGGCAGAGAGATTAGTCTTAACCCCTTGTGCTGATTTTACTTGAAGGCAAGTATTCAGTGAAGGTAGGTGAGACTGCTTTGCATTTTAAAATCATTTTAAGAGCCATAAATCACAGGTGTGTGCTGGCCCAGTTTGCTTTCCTACTTTTACATCAAAGTGAGTCGAGGAGCCCATTTTACCTCACTGGTCTCCGTAAGGAAGGGAGACAACTAGCAAAGGGTGCAAGGGAGTGGGGTCCTTGGTGTCTCCTCTCTGAGGTTTGAGTCTCTTTAACCCCATTGAATGGGCTTCCCAGGTGACACAGAAAAGAAACCGCCTGCAATGCAGCAGACACAAGAGACATGGATTCGATCCCTGGGTTGGAAAGATCCCTTGGAGTAGGAAATGGCAACCTGCTCCAGTATTCTTGCCTGGAAAATTCCATGGACAGAGGAGCCTGGTGGGCTATAGTCCACGGGGTTGCAAAGAATAGGATGCGACTGAGCAATTTGAGCACAGCAGAGCTCAGCAACCCTACTGAATAAATTCCCTAAAGGCAAAAGAAGCTGTAGCATTTCCAGGCTACCCTTGGCAAGCAAGCAAGGCATAGATAATAACCAAACTCCTGGAATACCTTCTTATTTAACCTCTTAACCAGTGCTTGCTGAATTCAGTTGAACACTGAGGAAGACAACTCACAGGTGCAGGGCAAGCACTGCCTCTTCCACGCAGCGCCCCCTTGACTGCCCATTTCCCCCAGTGTTATTTCTCCTTCTCCTCTCTGCTCCCGGAATGCTCTGCCTGCTCCCCCATTAGAGCTTTTACCATGTGTTATCCTGAGTCGTAGGTATTTTAAACATAGCCTATCCTGTCCTTGTAAATCTCTTAAGAGTGAAGACTGTGTCACAGAGGACATACATGTGCAGCATAGCAACTGCCTGAGGTTTACTGAATTGAAATGAATTTTAAATTTTTACTATTTCAAATGCTCTTCAAAGCCAGTTCCTGGTGTTCCTGGTTAGGGAGTGGAGGAGAACTTCCAATGCCTGGGAGCAGGTGTGGGATCTGGACTGACCCATGGGTTGCCTGCCCTGCAGATTTTTCTCTTTCCCTGCTCTTCCTGGGAGTGAGGCTCCATCCTTGCCCTTTCCAGCTTCTGCCACGTGCTGCATGAGGCTTCAGACAGCACAGGTCTGTTTTTAGATTTCTGCCTCACGTGTGTTCAGTTAACTTAATGAGCTCTCTATAGGGGTAGCTTTCTTGAGAGACCGTTGCTAAGGGCCAGTCACATGTTTCTCACTGTGTTGTGATGGAAACGTGATGAGATGCTGATCCTGGCTTGGCAGAATCTGCTGGAGTGTCTGGTTAGAGTGGCCTCTTCTGCAGGAGCCTGTGGGATTTCACAGGCCAACAGATGCAAACTTGTGATTTCAGTGAAGGGACAAAGGGTGGTAAAATGCCAGGAGGGGGTGGCACAGGAAGCCTTCAGAGCCAAGCAGTGTGAGGGCACGTGTTCACTTCATCTGCTTTGCCTGCGTGCCACCTGTGTGGTGAGCACCCAGAAGCAGGAGCCTGTGGCCCTGCCCTCCCAGAGTGTGGGAACTGGATGGGGAAGTGCGAGTAGTCAGAAAGAGTTAATTGGCAATCTGCAGATATGCAGTCTAAGGGCAGAAAGTTGTTGGGGGAGTGGATCCCAGAGCAGAGAGAGTATGGAGGGCTGGAGTGGTCAGGAAAGGTAGCCCTTGAACTCGAAGGGAAGGAGCTCTCAGAAGGGCAGGATGGATCAGAATAAATAGTAACTGGAGGCGGTAGTGAGTCCCTTGGCAAAATGATGGTGATGGTCATCAGTCATTGACCTCCGTCTCTGAGCCAGGCCCCCTTCTAAGTATTACCTCTTTCTGTCCTCACGACTGCCAGAGAAGTTTGTGCTATTGTCCTGATTATACAGGTAAGAACTGAGGCCCAGAGAGATTACATTCACTGTTCATGGTCACACAGCTGGTAAGCAGCCATCTGTAGTTAACCTCAGGTGTTCTGACTCCAAAGCATGTGTTGGGATCAAAGGGAGTAGCAGGGAGACCTGTCTGAGTGAGGATGAGGCCTGGGAAAACATGGAGAAGGTGACAAGTCCATCTGTGGAGAGCCAGGACGGCTCCCGAGGGGCTTGGCCTGGATCCTGTGGTTAAGAGATCTCCAGAGGAGGGGTGTACCTTCACGTGAACCACAAAAAAATCCCTGGCATAGAATATATTAGTGTGTAAATATAGATTATACACAGAAAATATAAAAACTGTTAAAGAGTGAGGTAAAACTCTCTCTCTCTCTCTCTCTCTCTCTCTCTCTCTCTCTCACACACACACACACACACACACACACACACACAATGTATCCTTAAGGTGGAATTCTTAATGTAGAACATATAACAACATATATTATATAATATGTGAAGTAAAGTGAAGTGAAAGTTTCTCAGTCATGTCTGACTCTTTGCGACCTCATGGACTGCAGCCCACCACGCTCCTCTAGCCTTGGCATTCTCCAGGCAAGAAACCAGAGTGGGTTGCCATTCCGTTCTCTAGGGGATCCTTTCCAACCAGGGATCAAATCTGGGTCTCCTGCATTGCAGGCGGATTGTTTACCATCTGAGCCACCAGGGAAACCCTATATAATGTGTACTAAATATTAAACATATATTACAGAATCCTATACTTTATAATTTAACACTTTCTATATTTTGTGCTTTCTATACTGCTATAGTACTATAACTTACATATAGTTAAATGTGCATATATTGGGGGGCACAAGTACACAAATGTTTTACTGATGGGGTATGAAAATGGTTGGGTGTCTGCTGCTGCTGATGATGTTTAAGGTGTGAAGTCAAGACGTGTCCTCATAAGTCTCAGAAATTTACACCTCACAGAACCCCAGAGGGAGGTGGAAGCTGCGGGGGTGGGCAGTGTGACTCCTTCAGGCCTGGAGTGTGGTGAGTCACGTAAGTATGAGGCTGTGGGCAAGAGGCCAGGACTTGGAATAGGACTCAGGCCCTAGTCGGGGAGGCCAAGGCCAGAAAGCAAAACCTGGAATCCCACTGGGTACTGTGATGTGTTCACAGCCACTGCTGTGGCTCGGAGATGTCCAGGTGCAGGGCAGTGTCATACAGTGAGGTGGGCAGTGGGATTGGGGATGAATGTCAGGATAGAGCAGGTTCCAGTTATGGGTGTGTGTCCAGGCCGGGAGAATCAGTAGGAGCAAAGCAGGGCTCCATGCTCAGTGTGCTGAGACACTTGGTGGCATCAGGATTGAAACTAAGATGTGGATTTAAGAACCACAACTGGTACAGCAAGTGGGTGAAGAGAGGTCATGTGGTCTAATGGTTAGAAGCGTAGGCTTTAGAGTCAGAGCTGTCTGGGTTTTAAACCCACCTCTGTGTCTTGCAGCTGCATGAACTTGGGAGAATTCCTCAGCCTCACTGAACTTCACTTTCCTTACATGTAAAAGAATTAATGATGCCTATTTCATAAGGTAGTTGTGAAGATTGAGTGGAATCTACTGTGTATGTGGTACCATGCAGTAGATGATAATTGCTGATTATTTTAGAATTATTGTTATTTTAGTGAGTTTTTGAGATAAGACAGCAGCCTGGAAATCATAACTGAGGCAAAGGCCAAAGGCAGACCTGCCACTTGGGTAACTGGACACCAATACCTTCAGTTCCATTGGCCTCTGGTCAGGGGAAAAAGGAGGTTCATAGATACAAAGCACCAGTTCTTGTGTGACAGCAGCTCGCTAAAACCTGAGTAAGCATGAATTGTGAGGAAGTTATATATGTTTATATAACTCCCTGATAGCAGTTATCACAGGGCCCACCTCCCCTCTCAGGGTCTTTGCACTAGTTCCTCCCTCTGTCCAGTCTGCCCTTACCCTGGTCTTTACCAAATTGGTTCCTTTTTGTCATCTTCACATTTTAACTATGAAAAGTGAAAGTGAAAGAATTAGTTGTGAAAGTGAAAGAATTAGTCGCTTCGTTGTGTCTGACTCCGACACAACGGTAACTGTGTGCTACCATGGACGGTAGCCTGCCAGGCTCCTCTGTCCATGGAATTCTCCAGGCCAGAATACTGGAGTGGGTAGCCATTCCCTTCTCCAGGGGATCCTCCCAATCCAAGGATCAAACCCGGGTCTCCTGCGTTGCTGGCAGGTTTTTTACCATCTGAGGCACCAGGAAAGCCCCAATTTTAACTATGACTGTCCTGGAAAAGCCCTTCCTGACCATTCACTCTAAAGCTGCCACCATTTATAGAGCACTCTACCCAGTTCCAGCAGAATACTCCTTTTCAAATACATGTGGATTATTCACCAAGTTTGGCTGTATGCTGACCATTAACCAATAAATTCAAAGAAAAAAAAAGGAAGGTATTGTTAGGGGCTGGGTGAAAACACTGAGTAGCACTGACCACTAAAGTCCTGTACCCCAGCAGGAGCGGACTGCAAATTAACTGAGCTTCCAAGCAACTAGAGAAAAAAGGGAGCATAATCACAGTGGCTATGAGAAAAAATTAGCCTGTTGCTAAAAATGGTATGTTTATCACATCATCTCTCTGGGAATAGTTGTCAGGCAGAAAAGAGACTTTTTGATGTTAACTTATGGAGGGTCTGTCAGGGAATTTGAATGCTTATTATTATCATCATAATTGCTTTAGACTTTGTAAAAATTCTGTCTTAGTCTATGTGTGAGTTGGATACCATGACTACTGAATACTTAGTTTTTTTCAGCTCCTGATCAAACTGAAAATCATAAACTTGGCAAAAAGTTTTGAACCCAGATTTTACTGTCCCTTGGTCTCAGAAAAATCCTTTTCTCCCCCCAGCTTTAATAAGATACAATTGACATAGATCATTGTGAATGTTTAAGGTATATAATGTGGTGATTTTATATATGTATATGTTACAAAATGATTGCCACAATAAGGTTAGTTAACACATCCATGACTTCACATGATTATACTTTTGTGTGTGTGTCTATGTGGTGAGTACTTTTAACATCTACTCTCTTTGCAATTTTAAAATATACAATATGGTATTACTAACTATAGTCATTGTGCTACATACATCACATCCCAGAACTTAGTCACGTTATAACTGGAAATTTGTACCCCTTGACCACCTTCACTAATTTCCCCACCCCTTGTTCCTGGCGATCAAGTCTGTTCTTTGTTTCTATAATTTGGTTCTTTTTAGATTCCAAATATAAATAAGGTTATTCAATATTTGTCTTTGTCAGATTAATTTCTCTTGGCATAATGTGTTCATTTCACATCACAAATGGCTGAATATGTAATATTCCATTTTGTCTGTGTTTGTGTACCACATTTCTTTATCCATTCATTTATTGGTGGACACTTAGATTACTGGGACTTCCCTTTTGGCTCAGAATCCTCCTGCAATGCAGGAGACCCAGGTTTGATCCCTGGGTCAGGAAGATACCCTGGAGAAGGGAATGGCAACCCACTCCAGTATTCTTGCCTAGAATTCCATGGACAGAGGAGCCTGGTGGGCTACATGGGGGTCATAAAGAGTTGCTTCCATATCTTGGCTTTTGTAAATAATGTCACAATGAATACAGGGGTGCAGATATTCCTTCAAGATTGTGACTTCATTGCCTTTGGGGATGTACCCAGAAGTAGGATTGCTAGATCATATGATAACTCTATTTTGAGAAATCTCCATACTGTTTTACATAGAGACTACACTAATTTACATTCCTACCAGCAGTGTACAGATGTTCTCCTTTGTCCACACCTTTGCTCTTGATGAAGGTGAAAGTGGAGAGTGAAAAGGTTGGCTTAAAGCTCAACATTCAGAAAACAAAGATCATGGCATCTGGTCCCATCACTTCATGGGAAATAGATGGGGAAACAGTGGAAACAGTGTCAGACTTTGTTTTTCTGGGCTCCAAAATCACTGCAGATGGTGACTGCAGTCATGAAATTAAAAGACGCTTACTCCTTGCAAGGAAAGTTATGACCAACCTAGATAGCATATTCAAAAGCAGAGACATCACTTTGCCAACAAAGGTTCGCCTAGTCAAGGCTATGGTCTTTCCTGTGGTCATGTATGGATGTGAGAGCTGGACTGTGAAGAAAGCTGAGCGCCGAAGAATTGATGCTTTTGAACTGTGGTGTTGGAGAAGACTCTTGAGAGTCCCTTGGACTGCAAGAAGATCCAACCAGTCCATTCTGAAGGAGATCAATCCTGGAATTTCTTTAGAAGGAATGATGCTAAAGCTGAAACTCCAGTATTTTGGCCACCTCATGCGAAGGGTTGACTCATTGGAGAAGACTCTGATGCTGGGAGGGATTGAAGGCAGGAGGAGAAGGGGACGACAGAGGATGAGATGGCTGGATGGCATCACTGACTCGATGGGTATGAGTCTGGGTGACCTCCGGGAGCTGGTGATGGACAGGGAGGCCTGGCGTGCTGTGGTTCATGGGGTCGCAAAGAGTCGGACACGACTGAGCGACTGATCTGATCTGATCTGATCTTGCTCACATTTGTTATCTCTTGACTTTTTGATATAGGCATCCTAACAGTTTTGAGGTGATATTTCATTGTGGTTTTCATTTGTGTTTCCCTGATGAGTAGCTTTTGAACTGTGGTGTTGGAGAAGACTCTTGAGAGTCCCTTGGACTGCAAGGAGATCCAACCAGTCCATTCTGAAGGAGATCAGCCCTGGGATTTCTTTGGAAGGAATGATGCTAAAGCTGAAACTCCAGTATTTTGGCCACCTCATGCGAAGAGTTGACTCATTGGAGAAGACTCTGATGCTGGGAGGGATTGGGGGCAGGAGGAGAAGGGGATGACAGAGGATGAGATGGCTGGACGGCATCACTGACTCGATGAATATGAGTCTGAGTGATCTCCGGGAGTTGGTAATGGACAGGGAGGCCTGGCGTGCTGCAGTTCATGGGGTCACAAAGAGTCGGACACGACTGAGCGACTGATCTGATCTGATCTGATGAGTAGTGATCTTGAGTACCTTTTCAGGTACCATGGCCATTTGACCATCTTTGGATAGTCTTTTGGAATAAAATATATTCAGGTCCTTTGCCTGTTTTTTATTTGGATTGCCTGGTGGTATTTTTTTGTTTGTTTTTTGCTATTGAGTTCTATGAGTTCCTTATGTATTTTGGACATTAACCCCTTATTGATGTGGTTTGCAAATGTTTTCTCCCATTCTGTAGGTTTCCTATTCATTTTGTTAGTTATTTCTTTGGCTGTGCTGAAGCTTTTTATGTAGTTTGATGTAGTCCCAATTATTTATTTTTACCTTAGTTGCTTGTGCTTTGGGTGTCATATCAAAAAAATCCTTGCTAAGACCAATGTCAAGGGGAGAAGTACTTCCTTATTGAAGTGGATCCCAGAGAAGAATAGACCCCTTGGACTCCAGTGCAACTGAGCAGAGATAGCCTCTCTGGCATCTAGCAGAGAGTGAAGGATTGTGGGAATCCAGAGCTGGGGCACTGGATTTTTCAGGGCATCATGAGCCACAGAAGGTATTCCAGCTGGCCTTGGTGGGAGAATTGGCATTCATCACTCAATTCTTCCTTCTTAAAGAGATTTGCAATTTAAAAATCATATTAAAATGGACATTAATTCTAGGAAAGAGATCTTCTATTTTGCATTTTAACTTAATGAAAGAATAAAAAGTAATAACTCAAATAAGTACTGATGTTTTCATGTTATATTCTTGAGAAATCTATAATCCATTTTGTTAGAAGATACCTGCATTTATTAGCTATAAAATTTTAAACTTTTAATTGCATTGACAAGATATCATTATCTATGGCTACTAATATAAAATGGAAACAAATTCACCCCAAATATTTCCACCACAATATATCAAATTGTTTTCATTATTTTGTAGTTGTATGCCACTTTTATGGGCTTCCCAGGTGGTGTTAGTGGTAAAGAACCTGACTGCCAAAGCAGGAGACATAAGAGATGCAGGTTCAATCCCTTGTTTGAGAAGATCCTCTTGGAGGAGAGCATTATATATATATATATATATAACCCACTCCAGTGTTCTTGCCTGGAGAATCCCATGGACAGAGGAGCCTGGCAGGCTACAGTTCTTGAGGTCTCAAGGAGTTGGACACAAGCTACTTAGCATGCATGCATGCTGCTTTTATGCTGAATGTCAAATCATATAAAGATTTAATATTTATACAGTGTATTGTCTTTTTAAATGATAATATTATATTAATTACACATAGCATAAGTTGATTAATTATTTCCATGCTGTTATACACTTTGGTTGTTTCCAGTTTTTCGCCATTATAGATATTGCTGCAGTAAACTCATTTTTTTCTTTTGAAATAGTTCCCTCAAATGATGTTTCAGAGTGTTTTGTATTTTTTTATGAGATGATCAGTCATGTGTGGCCACAATAGGAAAGAGGCTCAAGGTAAAAGAAAGTGTACTATACTAACAGGTCGCAGAGACAGGAAGAACAGCATGCCGCCCCGAGACACGTAGAAAACACCAGGAAAGTGTTGGTCAGGAAGCAAATGATGGAATGGAGGAGAATGCTTAGGCTTCAGCCTTCATTGGGGTTTCTAGGGGAAAGGCAAGGCAGGACAGGCTGAGAAATATCGCTTTCCTTTATGGGATGGCAGGGATCTCTCAGGCAGATTACCTAGCTAGTGCTGATCAGATGATCCCTGATTGACTGCTTTAAGATTCCATTTCTGAAAAAGGCTGAAACTATAATTAAGTCTTGATTTTGTGAAGTGGGGCTTAGCATAAGCAATGCCATTTTGGGCCTGTTGTCTTGTTTTTTTAACACTTTGATCATTTTATAGCTTTAAGTTAATCCCCCAGAGATCTGATAATTACTCAGTTTTGTTTTCTGCTAGTTTTTCTGTGTGTTATGAGAACTGTTTAACTCTTTTAGCATCCATATGGGAATTTATTTTCAGTGTATGGTATGAAGGGTTAATCTAAATTATTCTTTCCGAATAGCTTATTCTATCCCAATAACATTGAAAGAATTTTTTTTTTTATCATTATTTTGTGATGGTTCCTTTATAATATATTACTTCTCACAATCAGAGTAAGTCTCCAATTTCTATTCTCTATTTATTTACACATCTATCTTTTTGTCAGTAACCTGTTGTTTTTATTCATTGTTTTAAATCATACTGAAATACATGATATAACTAGTGTTCTTTGCTTCCCTTTAAAAATATGTTTTGTTTGGTTAAAATTAATTGATAATCATAATATATAATGAGTACTGACCCTGCTGTTGACATGAACCTTTCCATTTAATCGTTGCCACAACTCCATAAGTGGAATTATTACTACCTGCAGTAAGAGCTGGAGAAGGCAATGGCACCCCACTCCAGTACTCTTGCCTGGAAAATCCCATGGATGGAGGAGCCTGGTAGGCTGCAGTCCATGGGGTCGCGAAGAGTCAGACGTGACTGAGCAACTTCACTTTCCCTTTTCACTTTCATGCATTGGAGAAGGAAATGGCAACCCACTCCAGTGTTCTTGCTTGGAGAATCCCAGGGACGGGGGACCCTGGTGGGCTGCCGTCTATGGGGTCACACAGAGTTGGACACGACTGAAGTGACTTAGCAGCAGCAGCAGCAGTAAGAGCACAATTGGCACTTTATTCATGATCTAGCAGCCCTCTCAGGCCCAAATTCAGAGCTTATACGAGGCCCCTTCATTTGTCTGTCATAAAATCTTTTTGTTGTCTTTATATAGGTCTCACACATGGCATGCCAGACTTATTTCTCAGTACATTCTGTATTTTGTTGCTTTTGTGAGTAGTGCCCTTTCTGCTGCGACTACATCGTAGGATTCTGCTGGCAATAGCATCCCTCACACATTTTAATTTCCACAAATTGCAGGCCCACACCAGGGTCAGAACCCACCCATGCATGACTCTGGCCTTGTCATAGCCAGGCACCCTTTCCTTCCATACTGATATAGATATGAACATGAATTATGTTCCTTTCTAATTATTAGGTTGGTGTAGATGTAATTGTGGTTTCAGACCATGAATTTTAAATCATTATAACTAGGCTCAAAGCACATCTTTATTAATCAAAATAGGCACCATTTTTTGCCAATGAGAAATAAGTTTATTCCTATAGTGTAAATATCCGTGCTTTGGGATTCAGTGGACTCTTGGAAAGCATCTTCTGCCTCCTGCTGGTTGTGGGGGCGTTTTCCCTACAAAAAATTGTCGAGATGCCTGGAGGAGTGGTAGTCGGTTAGGGAGAGGTCAGGTGAACATGGCAGATGAGGCAAAACTTCATGGCCCAATTCATTCAACTTTTGAAGCGTTGGTTGTGTGATGTGTGGTCAGGCATGGTGGAGAAGAACTGCGTCTTTTCTGTTGACCAATGCCAGCTGCAGGCGTCACAGTTTTTGGTGCATCTCACTGAGTTGCTGAGCATACTTCTTAGATGTAATGGTTTCTCCAGGATTCAGAAAGCTACTACAGATCAGAAGATCTACTACAAGTAGATCAGACTGGCAGCAGACCACCAAACAGTGACCATGACCTTTTTTTGGTGCAAGTTTGGTTTTAGGAAATGCTTTGGAGCTTCTTCTCAGTTCAGCCACTGAGCTGATCATCGCTGGCTGTCATATAAAATCCTCTTTTCATTGTGCATCACAGTCTAATCGAGAAATGGTTTGTTGTTATTGTATAGAATAAGAGAAGACAACACTTGAAAATGATGATTTTTTTGACTTTCAGTCAGCTAATGAGGCACCCACTTATCAAACTTTTCACCTTTTCAATTTGCTTCAAAAGCTGAACAGCTGTAGATATTGAGTTCTTGGGCAACTTCTTGTGTAGTTATAAGAGGATCAGCTTCGATGATGCTCTCAATTGGTCATTGTCAGCTTGTGATGGCCAGTCACTATGCTACTCATCTTCAAGGCTTTCATCTTCTTTGCAAAACTTCTTGAACCACCACCACACTGTACGGTCATTAACAGTTCTTGGGCCAAATGCATTGTTGATGTTGCGAGTTATCTCTGCTGCTTTACAACCTATTTTGAACTCGAATAAGAAAATTGCTTGAATTTGCTTTTGTCTAACATCATTTCCCTCAGATATGCAGATGACACTACCCTTATGGCAGAAAGTGAAGAGGAACTAAAAAGCCTCTTGATGAAAGTGAAAGAGGAGAGTGAAAAAGTGGCTTAAAGCTCAACATTCAGAAAAGGAAGATCATGGCATCTGGTCCCATCACTTCATGGGAAATAGATGGGGAAACAGTGGAAACAGTGTCATATTTCATTTTGGGGGGCTCCAAAATCACTGCAGATGATGACTGCAGCCGTGAAATTAAAAGATGCTTACTCCTTGGGAGGAAAGTTATGACCAACCTAGGTAGCATGTTCAAAAGCAGAGATATTACTTTGCTAACAGAGGTCCGTCTAGTCAAGGCTATGGTTTTTCCAGTAGTCATGTATGGATGTGAGAGTTGGACTGTGAAGAAAGCTGAGTGCCGAAAAATTGATGCTTTTGAACTGTGGTGTTGGAGAAGACTCTTGAGAGTCCCTTGGACTGCAAGGAGATCCAACCAGTCCATTCTAGAGGAGATCAGTCTTGGGTGTTCTTTGGAAGGAATGACACTAAAGCTGAAACTCCAGTACTTTGGCCACCTCATGCGAAGAGCTGGCTCATTGGAAAAGACTCTGATGCTGGGAGGGATTGGGGTCAGGAGGAGAAGGGGACAACAGAGGATGAGATGGCTGGATGGCATCACTGACTTCATGGACATGAGTTTGAGTGAACTCCAGGAGTTGGTGATGGACAGGGAGGCCTGGTGTGCTGCGATTCATGGGGTCACAAAGAGTTGGACACAACTGAGCGACTCAACTGAACTGAACTGAACATCATTTCCCTAGTCTAAAATAAATATAAAATAAACAGCAGGGAATAAGTCATTAGCACAAAAATATAAAGTGAGAAATGTCATTAAAATGATGTGTAACACAACATTTATTTAAGAATGTGTTCCCATATCAAACGGCAAAGTTCAACAATGCAAAACCGCTATTACTTTTGCACCAACCTAACATTTCATTTTATGGGAAAAGCAGGTTTCCAGGCCAGTATGAATAGAGAACTGGGGAAGGTGTGGAGTGGGAGGAGGAGGAAGAATGGTGTTTTACAACCAATGTAGAAATGACTCCAGGCACTTCCTGTTGTAACCAAGGAAAACAGAGTGGTCCACGGACCCACCCCGCAAAGAAGGGAATGATGCTTTGTATGTGCACTGGGCTAATTCCTTGCTAGCATTCTATATACAAATATATATATATTTGGCTGGAAGAGTCATTCAGTTAGAAACATTATTGAGCCCCTTTTCTGATACCTTTTTGTTGTTATTTAGTCGCTAAGTCATGTGCAACTCTTTGTGACCCCCGTGGACTGCAGCATACCAGGCTTCCCTGTCCTTCACTGTCTCCCAGAGTTTGCTCAAACTCATGTCCATTGAGTCAGTGATGCCATCCAGCCATCTCATCCTCTGTCATCTTCTCCTCCTGCCCTCAATCTTTCCCAGCATTAGGGTCTTTTCCAATGAGCTGCTGTTCGCATCAGGTGGCCAAAGTATTGGAGCTTCAGCTTCAGCATCAGTCCTTCCAATGAATATTCAGGGTTGATTTCCTTTGAATTGACTGGTTTGATACCCTTGCAGTCCAAGGGACTCTCTTCAAGAGTCTTCTCCAGCACCACAGTTTGAAAGTATCAGTTCTTCGATGCTCAGCCGTCTTTATGGTCCAGTTCTCACATCCGTACATGACTACTGGAAAAATCATAGGTTTGATTATCTGGTACTTCTTAGGTACAACTTAAATGCAACTACTGTCCTCCCAAAGAGAATCGGCCTGCAATGTAGGAGACCCAAGAGACGCGAGTTCGATCCCTGGGTCAGGAAGATCTCTAGAGGAGGAAATGGCAACCCACTCCAGTATTCTTGCCTGGAAAATTCTGTGGACAGAAGAGCCTGGCAGACTACAGTCCCTGTGGTTGCAGTATTGGACATGACTGAGCACACGGCACATACTTTTGTTTTCTCTCTCCAGGGAGAGAATGGATCTTAATGAACAGTCCGGAGCATAAACAGCTCTTCAGACCCTTCCCAGGAAGACTATTTTTGGTAAAATAATGAATATTTTTTAGAGTTGAAATCCTTTTATTATTTCATATTAGAAAGAGCAATAGGAAGCCAAGGGTGGACAGGATATTAATAATATGTCTTTTACCCAGGCCAGGACTACATAAAGTGAAGACCACCCACATCACACCCTAAACTCCAAAAGAATCAAAACATGAATTTACCACACTCTTGGCAAGCGTCATACATGGACCTTGTGGCGACTCTGTTTGACTGTGGTGTCTGTAACTAACACTGTAACTATGGCAAGTTGGTTAATTTGGATGAGTCTCTGTTTTTTTAGGTGTCAAGCAGTAAATTTAAGAAATTATAGCAAAAAAAGTCAGCTTAAGTGCCTGACTAACAGGAATATTGAAGGCTTCTATCTACTTTAAGAGATAGTAACATTTTAAAGCTGCACTGTCCAATAGAGTAGCCATGAGCCATATGAAGCTATTTAATTAAAATAAAATTTAAATTTTATTTCTTCAGTCCCACTAGCCACATTTCAAACACTCAATAGTCATGGTGGCTAGGTGCTACCATATTGGACAGACATACAGTATTTTTTACCTTCAAAGAAAGTTCAATTAAATGTTGAACAGCATTGCATTAAAGCAGAGGTCAACAGACTTTTTCTACAAAGGATAAATAATATTTTCTCTTTATGCGTCATAGGTCTGGTTTTGACTGAAAATAACCATAGACAATGTTTTTTTTAATGGGTATGGCTGTGTCCCAATAAAATTTTATTTATGAAAACTGGCAGCAGGTCAACTCCTGCTTTAAATACCTGAAGAACTTTTGATTCAGGCCTCTTTGCAACCTCTAGTTCAGCTTTCTTACACTGTAGATGTTTTCACAGAACCCTCATTGATGGAATGCTTGGCCTGAAGTGATAAGCCACATCTCTAAGGAGAGTCATCCCAACTATAGTTCAGTGGAACTCATATGTAACCATAGGATTATACAGCTACTTGGTGGCCTCATTTCTGGCCACTGTGCTAGGGTTATTGATTGTTGAATAGTCAGTTATCCCCTTGAGAGATATTGTGGCTGACACTGCTAGGCACACAGTATCTATTCTCACTCCTTTTCTTATTGATATAGAATCCTTATACAAGGTGAAAAGAAGTCACTTCCCTCTAAATGCAGCATGAATATAACATGGTTTTGAAATCACACAACTTGTATTGAGACTCGAAACCATAGGCTGAGACTTGAACACATTGTCTTTTAACGGAAATTGACCATTTGATCTCAGGACTTAATGAAGCTCAGGTTCTTTATGTATTGCTGTTGCAGAAAGAATTCAGTGACAGATAAAGTGATAGGTAAGAAATGGAAACAGTGTCAGACTTTATTTTTTTGAGCTCCAGAATCACTGCAGATGGTGATTGCAGCCATGAAATTAAAAGATGCTTACTCCTTGGGAGGAAAGTTATGACCAACCTAGATAGCATATTCAAAAGTAGAGACATTACTTTGCCAACAAAGTTCTGTCTAGTCAAGGCTATGGTTTTTCCAGTAGTCATGTATGGATGTGAGAGTTGGACTATGAAGAAAGCTGAGTGCCGAAGAATTGATGACTTTGAACTGTGGTGTTGGAGAAGATTCTTGAGAGCCCAATTGGACTGCAAGGAGATCCAACCAGTCCATTTTGAAGGAGATCAGTCTTGGGTGTTCTTTGGAAGGAATGATGCAAAAGCTGAAACTCCAATATTTTGGCCACCTCATGCGAAGAGTTGACTCATTGGAGAAGACCCTGATGCTGGGAGGGATTGGGGGCAGGAGGAGAAGGGGACGACAGAGGATGAGATGGCTGGATGGCATCTCTGACTCGATGGATGTGAGTCTGGGTGATGTCCAGGAGTCTGTGAGTCCAGGAGTTGGTGATGGACAGGGAGGCCTGGTGTGCTGCAGTTCATGGGGTCGCAAAGAGTCGGACACAACTGAGTGACTGAACTGAACTGAACTGAAGAAGTGGATTTATTTAGAGAGATGAACACTCTATAGATAGAATACAGTCCATCTCAAAAGGGAGGACTGGCCCCAAGATATGAGGTGGTTGGCTTTTATGGGCTGGCTTATTTCACAGAGCTAATGAGTGGGAGGATATTCCAACTATTTGGGGGAAGGGGCAGAGATTTCCAGGAATAGGGCCACTGCCCACTTTTTAGCCTTTTAAGGTCAGCCTCAGAACTGTCATGGTGCCTGTGGGTGTGTTGTTTAACATGCTAATGTGTCACAATGAGTGTGTAATGAGGCTCAAGGTCTACTGGGAGTTGCATCTTCTGTCATCTTGGGCCTAATTAGTTCTAACCAGAGCGGCTTCACTTTCACTTCGCTTTCATGCATTGGAGAAGGAAATGGCAACCTACTCCAGTGTTCTTGCCTGGAGAATCCCAGGGACAGGGAGCCTGGTGAGCTTCCGTCTATGGGGTTGCACAGAGTCGGACACGACTGAAGCGACTTAGCAGTAGCAGCAGCAGTGTTTGTCTTATCCTTAATAGCTACATCATGCTTTTAAAGGTTGTGTCCTGTCTTTCCCCCTCCTGTTTCAGTTTGAATCCTGGGTTTGAATCCCAAATCTGACTCCTGAATAATTTGCTCAATTATTGAGCAATAGTTTTCTCATCTAAAACTTATTAATACAAGTAATAGAAAAAAAAAGAGCTTAAGTGCCTGATTGACAGGGATTTTAAAAGCCTGCATCCACTTTAAGAAGCACTGACACATTATCTTCACAAGATTTTTGCAAGAATCAAAATAAGATCATACAGATTTTAAGCATGTAAAGAGTGTCACGAAAAATATCTCTCTTTTAAAGACACAAAAGTTCTTTCAAAGTATTACCAAATTAAATCCAGCAACATACAAAGAAGGCCCATCATAACCAAGTGGAGTTTATCCCAGGATACAGGTTTGGTTTAACATACAAAAATCAGTCAATGTCGCTGCAGATGGTGACTGCAGCCATGAAATTAAAAGACGCTTACTCCTTGGAAGGAAAGTTATGACCAACCTAGATAGCATATTCAAAAGCAGAGACATTACTTTGCCAACAAAGGTTCGCCTAGTCAAGGCTATGGTCTTTCCCGTGGTTATGTATGGATGTGAGAGCTGGACTGTGAAGAAGGCTGAGCGCCGAAGAATTGATGCTTTTGAACTGTGGTGTTGGAGAAGACTCTTGAGAGTCCCTTGGACTGCAAGGAGATCCAACCGGTCCATTCTGAAGGAGATCAGCCCTGGGATTTCTTTGGAAGGAATGATGCTAAAGCTGAAACTCCAGTATTTTGGCCACCTCATGCGAAGAGTTGACTCATTGGAGAAGACTCTGATGCTGGGAGGGATTGGGGGCAAGAGGAGAAGGGGATGACAGAGGATGAGATGGCTGGATGGCATCACTGACTCAATGGATGTGAGTCTGAGTGACCTCCGGGAGCTGGTGATGGACAGGGAGGCCTGGCGTGCTTCGGTTCATGGGGTCGCAAAGAGTCGGACACGACTGAGTGACTGATCTGATCTGATCTGAATCTATCACATTAAACAGACTAAAAATGAAAAACAGTATGTTCATTTTAACAGATCTAAAGCATTAAAACAATAAGATAATATTCAATACTGATTTGATAAAGAAAAAAAAAGCACCTCACAGTAAACAAGATATAGAAGAAAATATTCTCACCAAAATAAGCATTGTCAGCAATAGAAAAAAAGAAGAAGAAAAAAACAAACCTATAGCTAACATTATATTAGATGGAGAAAGACTGAGTGCATTTGCCCTAAGATTGGGAACAAAGTGAGGATGTCTACTCCTATCACTTGTATGCAACATTGTACTGATCCTAGCCCGTCTAATAATAATAAGATTAGAAAAGAAATAAAAGACATATACATCAGAAAGGAAAAAATAAAACTGTATGTACAGATGACATTATTATCTATGTAAATAAATCTTAAGAAAACTACAAAAAAATCTATTAGAATTAATAAATGAATTTAGCAAGTTTGTAGGATAAAAGGCCAATCATCAAATTTTTATATCTGATCAATGAATAATTTAGAAACTGAAATTTAATAATACTATTTATAATGGTATCAAATTATGAAATATTTATGAATTTAGCAAAATTCATGGAAGACCTGTACAATGAGAGAAAATTAAAGAGGCTTAAGTAAATAGAGATGCATACCATGCTTATGGTGGAAAGACTAAATGTTATTATGATGTCAGTTCTCCCCAAATTGATCTATAGATTCAAAGCATTTCCAATCAAAATCCCAGAAGGAGTTTTGTAGAAATTGGCAAATTAATTTTGAAATCTATAGAGAAATGCAAATGATCTAGAATAACAATAATAATTTTGAATTAAAAATTGACTCTGATTAATAAGAATGTATTTGGAGTTCTTTATACTGCATGATATACTTTATTTATACTGCATGATTTTATAATTTAATATAAAAGTTTTAATCATGACAGTGAAAATATAGAAAAATGTGTAGTTCTGAGAACTAGTACACCAAGAATTCAGGAGAAAGTCAAATTGTGTGGGCTGAGGCAGAGAAGTTTTCATGGACCAGCAAGGGCAGGGAACTGGAGGATACACACCCTATATCTAAATCTGAAGATCCGAAGTACCTATAGAACTTCAAGGTGTAATTGTCTGGATTATCCAGAGAAACAGAACCCATAGCAGGTATATATATAGTTATGGAGGCTAAGAGTCCCAAGATCTGTGGTCAAAAAGTTGGAGACCTGGGAGAGCTGGTATTGTTGTTCAGTTGCTCAGTGGTGTCCGACTCTTTGTGACCCCATGGACGTCAGCATGCCAGACTTCCCTGTCCTCTATCTCCCAGAGTTTGCTCAAACTCATGTCCATTGAGTCAGTGATGCCATCCAACCACTTCATCCTCTGTCACCCCCTTCTCCTCCTGACCTCAATCTTTCCCAGCATCAGGGTCTTTTCCAGTGAGTCAGTTCTTCCATTCAGGTGTCCAAAGGATTGGAACTTCAGCTTCAGCATCAGTCCTTCCAATGAATATTCAGGACTGATTTCCCTTAGGAGAGACTGGTTTGACCTCCTTGCTGTGCAAGGGACTCTCAAGAGTCTTCTCCAGCACCACAGTTCAAAAGCATCAATTTGGGCTTCCCTGGTGGCTCAGTGGTAAATAATCCTCCTGCCAATGCAGGAGACACAGGTTCCATCCCTGGCCCAGAAAGATCCCACAGGCCACAGAGCAACTAAGCCCGTGTGCCACAACTACTGAGCCTGTGCTCTAGAGCCTGGGACCCACAACAACGGAAGCCCAACACCCTAGAGCCTGTGCTCCTCAACAAGAATCCACTGCAATGAGAAGCCCACCTACTTAGAGAGTAGCCCCCAATTGCCACAATTAGAGAAAAGTTCTCACAGCAGTGAAGACCCAGCATAGCCAAAAATAAATAAATAGAAGTATTTTTTTTTTTTTTTTTTTTAAAGCATTGATTCTTCAGTGCTCAGCCTTCTTTATGGTCCAACTCTCACATCCCTACATGACACCTGGGGAAATCATTGCTTTGACTATATGGACCTTTGTTTGCAAAATAATGTGTCTGCTTTTTAATACACTGTCTAGATTAATCATAGCTTTTCTTTCAAGGAGCAAGCATCTTTTAATTTCATGGCTGCTGTCACCGTCCACAATGATTTTGGGAGAACTGATTTTATAGTTCCATTCTGAGTCTGACAACCCAAGGACCAGGAGAACTGGTCGTGTAAATTCTAGTCCAAGACTGAAGGCAGGAGAACACGGGTGTCCCAACTCAAAGATAGTCTAGCAGAGAGAGTGAATTCTCTCTTTATTCAGCTTTTTGTGTCCTATTCCAGCCAATTAATTGACCAAACACCACCCACATGAGGGAGGGCAATCTGCTTTACTCAGTCTACTGACCCAAATCTAGTCTGAAGAGATCTCTAGTCTTTGGACTAGAGATCTCTTCAAGAAAATTAGAGACAGCAAGGGAACATTTCATGCAAAGATGAGCACAATAAAGGACAGAAACAGTATGGACCTAACAGAAGCAGAAGATATTAAGAGGTGGCAAGAATACACAGAAGAACTGTACAAAAAAAGATAATGACCTGGGTAACTATGATGGTGTGATCACTCACCTAGAGCCAGACATCCTGGAATGTGCAGTAAAGTTGGCCTTAGGAAGCATCACTACAAACAAAGTTAGTGAAGATAATGGAATTCTAGCTGGACTATTTCAAATCCTAAAAGTTGATGCTGTTAAAGTGCTGCACTCAACATGCCAGCAAATTTGGAAAACTCAGCAGTGGCCACAGGACTGGAAAAGGTCAGTTTTCATTCCAATCCCAAAGAAAGGCAATGCCAAAGAATGCTCAAACTACCACACAATTGCACTCATCTCACACGCTATCAGGGTCATGCTTAAAATCCTTCAAGCTAGGCTTTAAGGAACCAAGAACTTCCAGATGCACAAGCTGGACTTAGAAAAGGTAGAGGAACCAGATATCAAATTGCCAACATCTACTGGACCATAGGAAAAGCGAGAGAATTCCAGAAAAACATCTACTTCTCTTTCATTGACTATACCAAAGCCTTTGACTGTGTGGATCAAAACAAACTATGGAAAATTCTTCAAGAGATGGGAATACCAGACCACCTTACCTGTCTCCTGAGAAATCTGTATGCAGATCAAGAAGCAACAGTTAGAACCAGACATGGAACCACAGATCGGCTCAAAATTGGTGAAGGAGTACGTCAAGGCTATCTATTGTCACTCTACTTATTTAACTTACATGCAGAGTAAACATGCAAAATGTTGGGCTGGATGAAGCATGAGCTGGAATCAAGATTGCCGGGAGAAATATTAGTAGCCTCAGATATGCAGATGACACCACCCTTATGGCAGAAAGCAAAGAGGAACTAAAAAGCCTCTTGATGAAGATGAAAGAGGAGAGCGGAAAAGCTGGCTTAAAACTCAACATTCAAAAAACAAAGGTCATGGTATCAAGTCCCATTGCTTCATGGCAAATAGATGGGGAAACAATGGAAAGAGTGACAGATTTTATTTTCTTGTGCTCCCAAATCACTGGGAACCGTGACTGCAGCCATGAAATTAAAAGATGCTTGCTCCTTGGAAGAAAGTGAAAGTGAAGTGAAGTTGCTCAGTTGTGTCCAACTCTTTGCCACCCCATGGATTGTAGCCTACCAGGCTCCTCTGTTCATGGGATTTTCTAGGCAAGAATACTGGAGTGGGTTGCCATTTCCTTCTCCAGGGGATCTTCCCAACCCAGGGATCGGACCCAGGTCTCCCACGTTGCAGGTAGAGGCTTTACCATCTGAGTCACCAGGCCATGACACACCTAGACAGTGTACCATAAAAGAGAGACATTACTTCGCCTGCAAAAGTCTGTATAGTCAGAGCATGGTTTTTCCAGGAGTCATGTATGGATGTGAGAGTTGGACTCTTAGAAGGCTGAATGCTAAAGAATTGATGCTTTTGAACTGTGGTGTTGGAGAAGAGTCCCTTCGACAGCAAGGAGATGAAACTAGTCAATCCTAGAGGAAATCAACCTTGAATATTCATTGGAAGGATTGATGATGAAGTTGAAGCTCCAATACTTCGGCCACTTGATATGAAGAGTGGACTCCTTCGAAAAGACCCTGATGCTGGGGAAGATGGAAGGCAGGAGGAGAAGGGGACAACACAGGACGAAATGCTTGGATAGTATCACTGACTCAATGGACATGAGTTTGAGCAAACTCCAGGAGGTGGTGAAGGATAGGGAAACTTGCTGAGCTACAGTCCGTGGGGTCACAAAGAGTCGGACACGACTGAGAGACTGAACAGCAACTGATTCAAATGTTAATTTCATTCAGAAACACCCTCACAGACACACTCAGAAAAATTTTAACCAGATCTGGGCACCCTGGGGTCATTCTTACAAAAAATGAACCACCACAGAAGGCCTTGATCTACCTTGGAAAATTCTGATTCTGTGGGTCTTGAATGAAACCAAAGAACTATATTTTTAAATAAATTCCCCCAATGATTCTGAAATGCAGGTGTCTTTAACTTTGGTTCTCAACCAGAATGCATAAGCAATGTGAAAATTCAGCACTTGAGAAGGGTTCCTGCACAGATAAGAGGATAGTACTCACATCTGGAGGCTAGTGAGCTTATACTGATTAGACTGATCCTTTGTTGGAGAAGAGGAAGGAAGAAATGAGAATTGCAGGAAGGGGGATCAGATGATTTTTAAAATTTTTTATATTTTATAATGCTTTGACATCTTAGGGCCTTGCTATTCCCAGACAGTCTGTGCTTTCCAGGGCTAGCTAATTCCTAGAGAGAGGAAACAATTTGCTTGTGAGCATACCTTTCATATGCAAACCGACCAATCCAAAGTCCATACCTCCAGTTACCTCCTTCATTAACTCACACAGGAAGCCAATATTCCCTCTACCCTAAGTCCCCCAGGGACAGTTAGTGGACAATTTGGGACGAGCCTATATAGCCCAGATTTTTCAAACTAGCCAGTCCTAAACTGCTTACCTTGCTCATCCATTCCTTTCTGTGAAAACCACAATAAAGTCTTTTGCCTATGCTTTCCCTCACTCCTGCTGCCTCCTGCGCAACTCTGGTGCTTCCCTGTGTTGAAAGCTATACCTCCTGCTTGTAGGGAATTGTGAGGAAAAGCTCCTTCCTCCAAAACTGTCATTTCCATGTCTGTCTGTCTTACTATACCTGTTTAGAATAAATCTTAGGTACATTTTAAAACACTGTGTGTATAGACTAACAGGGAAATGATCGAGTGTTTCTTTGCTAACACTCTGTTTTGATTTTTGTCTTCACAAGCTTTATGGATAAGAGGGAACCTTACCAACAAAGAAAGCCAGACTCAGGGTGGGCCAAGAGCAGTTATCACCATGGGCCAAGGACATAAGTGTGGACTCCTATTGGAGCATGCTGCTTGTGTACCCAGCCAGACCTCTTATTATCTTTGTTGATGTTATAATGCAAGTGCTAAATCTGAGAAAGTGTCTGGGGGAAGCTGTACATAATTCTATCAGCAGTTAAGGGGCGTCTGACTCTTCTGAAAGGCAAGAGACAGACTCTTCCTTCACAAGAGCTAAAGATAGCAGGAAGACACACTTCTGATTTTTATTTGAAGCCAATTTTATTAGATGACTAATTTAGGAGAAATAGAATGTAATCTCAGGCTTTTGTGACAACGAGTACATTAGATTTGGTGCTGCTGCCCCAGAAGTAATCATTTGCCAAAGCCTCAAAGAGGTAGGTTAGGGGCTATTTGTCCAATGCAGGAAAAAGAAATCTATGCTAGATAGTTGAATGTCAAGATCATTCAGATTTATGACTTTCCTCTCTCCTTCACCCTACTCTATCTTTCAAATCATTTTGAGCTGATACTGAATGAATACAGTTAAAAAAATTTTTTTTATTAGAGCATAGTTGACTTGAAATGTTGTATTAGTTTCTCTTGTACAGTGTGTGTCTACTCTTACTTATATTTTTTTCCCACGTAGGTCATCACAAAGTATTGAGTAGAGTTCCCTGTGCCATACAGTAGGTCTTTATTAATCATCTGTTTTACATATAGTGTATATATGTCAATCCCAGTCTCCTAATTTACCCTTCCTCTCTCTTCCCCCTCTGGTAACTATAAGTTTATTTTCTACACCTGTGACTCTATTTCTGTTTTGTAAATAAGTTCATTTGTACCATTTTTTTAGATTTCACATATAAGCAGTATCATATGATATTTGTTTTTCTCGTCTGACTTCATTTAGTACTGAACACAATTTTGATCTACTTTTTTGTTTCTATAGTCTAATTATTTTTAATAACTAATTGCATTGGTTCTCTCTAATATGTTTGGCTTGCTCCAATAGAACTTCGCTATTACAAGAAGAAATTTTTCCTTAGAGATAAAAGGCTCTAAAATCCACAGTGCTTGGAAGTGAGTAATGTGTGGATTGGGGATAGTTTGCAGAGTTTAGATGGCCTCTGTAGATGGTGAGCTGAAAGTCATCTTAAGGTTAAAAATGAGTTGTCTTTGTATGAAGTTCTCAAAGATATCCAAAGTTTTCACTGCAATTATTCTGTAGAAGTTACCTCATGTGTTTTCCTTTCTCTGCTTCCCCAAGGTATACAGAAAAACATTCTATAAAATGTTACTCTTTGAGAAGTTTGACCAGTTCTATCAATTCTTTCCTTTGTAGATTTGGTACAGATTTGAAATTGGTAACTTGTTTTTGCCTCTTTCTTTTCTGCTGTGAAATTTTGCTGTATTTGCAATGTCAACTTGAAGCATTTCCAAGTTGTGCTAATTTGATGAGTAATGAGAATACAATGAGGAATTTTTCAGTTTGAGGATGTCAAGTGAACGCTCTGATTCTCTGCAGAATTTGGTCCTCATAATTCAAGCCTTTCCTGTACTGGTCCTCCCTTCCAACCTTTAAGAAGCCCTGTTATAATGTCCCGGGCTTCACAGATGATGCTAGTGGTAAAGAATCCACCTGCCAATGCAGGAGACATAAGAGATGTGAGTTTGATCCCTGGGTTGGGAAGATCCCTGGAGGAGTTAACCCACCCCAGTATTCTTGTCTGGAGAATCCCATGGACAGAAGAAGCTGTCAGGCTGTAGTCCATAGAGTCACCAAGAATTGGACACTACTAAAGCGACTTCCGGGGAAGGCAATGGCACCCCACCCCAGTACTTTTGCCTGGAAAATCCCATGGACGGAGGAGCCTGGTAGGCTCCAGTCCGTGGGGTCGTTAAGAGTCGGACATGACTGAGCGACTTCACTTTCACTTCACTTTCATGCATTGGAGAAGGAAATGGCAACCCACTCCAGTGTTCTTGCCTGGAGAATCCCAGGGACAGGGGAGCCTTGTGAGCTTCCGTCTATGGGGTCGCACAGAGTCGTACACGACTGAAGCGACTTAGCAGCAGCAGCAAAGCGACTTCAGTTCAGTTCAGTTCAGTTGCTCAGTCATGTCAGACTCTTTGCAACCCCATGAACTGCAGCAGGCCAGGCTTCCCTGCTGCTGCTGCTGCTAAGTCGCTTCAGTCGTGTCCGACTCTGTGCGACCCCATAGATGGAAGCCCATCAGGCTCCACTGTCCCTGGGATTCTCCAGGCAAGAATACTGGAGTGGGTTGCCATTTCCTTCTCCAATGCATGAAAGTGAAAAGTGAAAGTGAAGTCGCCCAGTCGTGTCCAACTCTTAGCGACCCCATGGACTGCAGCCTACCAGGCTCCTCCATCCATGGGATTTTCCAGGCAAGAGTACTGGAGTGCTGTCTATCACCAACTCCCGGAGTTTACCCAGACTCATGTTCATTGAGTTGGTGATGCCATTCAACCATCTTATCCTCTGTCGTCCCCTTCTCCTCCTGCCCTTAATCTTTCCCAGCATCAGTCTTTTCAAATGAGTCAGCTTTTCGCATCAGGTGGCCAAAGTATTGGAGTTTCAGCTTCAACATCAGTCCTTCCAATGAACACCCAGGCCTGATCTCCTTTAGGATGGACTGGTTGGATCTCCTTGCAGTCCAAGGGATTCTCAAGAGTCTTCTCCAACACCACAGTTCAAAAGCATCAATTGTTCACTGCTCAGCTTTCTCTATATTCCAACTCTCACATCCATACATGACCACTGAAAAAACCATAGCCTTGACTAAACGGACCTTTGCTGACAAAGTAATGTCTCTGCTTTTTACTATGATGTCTAGGTTGGTCCACCTGACCTGCCTCTTGAGAAACCTATATGCAGGTCAGGAAGCAACAGTTAGAACTGGACATGGAACAACAGACTGATTGCAAATAGGAAAAGGAGTACGTCAAGGCTGTATATTGTCATCCTGCTTATTTAACTTATATGCAGAGTACATCTTGAGAAATGCTGGGCTGGAAGAAGCACAAGCTGGAATCAAGATTGCTGGGAGAAATATCAATAACCTCAGATATGCAGATGACACCACCCTTATGGGAAAAAGTGAAGAGGAACTAAAAAGCCTCTTGTTGAAAGTGAAAGAGGACAGTGAAAAAGTTGGCTTAAAGCTCAACATTCAGAAAACTAACATCATGGCATCTGGTCCCATCACTTCATGGAAATAGATGGCAAAAGAGTAGAAACAGTGTCAGACTTTATTTTTTTGGGCTCCAAAATCATTGCAGATGGTGATTGCAGCCACGAAATTAAAAGACGCTTACTCCTTGGAAGGAAAGTTATGACCAACCTAGATAGCATATTCAAAAGCAGAGATATTACTTTGCCAACAAAGGTCCGTCTAGTCAAGACTATGGTTTTTCCAGTGGTCATTTATGGATGTGAGAGTTGGACTGTGAAGAAAGCTGAGCGCCGAAGAATTGATGCTTTTGAACTGTGGTGTTGGAGAAGACTCTTGAGAGTCCCTTGGACTGCAAGGAGATTCAACCAGACCATCCTAAAGGAGACCAGTCCTGGGTGTTCATTGGAAGGACTAATGCTGAGGCTGAAACTCCAGTACTTTGGCCACCTCATGTGAAGAATTGACACATTGGAAAAGAGTCTGATGCTGGAAGGGATTGGGGGCAGGAGGAGAAGGGGACGACAGAGAGATGAGATGGCTGGATGGCATCACGGACTTGATGCACATGAGTTTGGGTGAAATCCTGGGAGTTGGTGATGGAGGCCTGGCGTGCTGCAATTCATGGGGTCGCAAAAAGTTGGACATGACTGAGTGACTGAACTGAACCGAGATTGGTCATAACTTTCCTTCCAAGGGATAAGCATCTTTTAATTTCATGGCTGCAGTCACCATCTGCAGTGATTTTGGAGCCCAAAAAAAGTCAGTCACTGTTTCCACTGTTTCCCCATCTATTTGCCATGAAATAATGGGACCAGATGCCATGATCTTCGTTTTCTGAATGTTGAGCTTTAAGCCAACTTTTTCACTCTCCTCTTTCACTTTTATCAATAGGTTCTTTAGTTCTTCTTCACTTTCTGCCATAAGGGCGGTGTCATCTGTATATCTGAGGTTATTGATATTTCTCCCGGCAATCTTGATTCCAACTTGTGCTTCTTCCAGCCCAGCGTTTCTCATGATGTACTCTGCATATAAGTTAAATAAGCCGGGTGACAATATACAGCCTTGACGTACTCCTTTTCCTATTTGGAACCAGTCTGTTGTTCCATGTCCAGTTCTAACTGTTGCTTCCTGATCTTCATACAGATTTCTCAAGAGGTAGGTCAGGTGGTCTGGTATTCCCATCTCACTACTAAAGTGACTTAGCACAGTCTTTGTTCAGTCTTCCCTCCAGCTCTGGCCCTGACCTCCTACTCAAGCCCAGGTCATCATTTTAGTCATTTCTTACAAGTCTCCATTTTAATGTCCCTGGAGCTGGCTGTGTTTCTCTGATTGTAAATCTCTAACAAGTAGGAAACTCTATCTGACCTAGCCTTCACAAAAGAAGCTCGGAGGGAAAAGATAGGGCTGGATTCCTGTCCCAAGAAAGGTTTGACCATTCAGCAAGCTCAGAACATCACAGTTTTCTCTGTCCTTGAATCAAGGAAACAATACCAGAAACACCCTTCAGACAGGAAACCAGAAACTCAGTTGGGAGCCTGAGTGGCTATGGACTCAAAATAGGAAGTTGTCCTTCGTGATTGGAAGAGGCTAATGAGAAGCAACCAGATTCAGAGATAGGGTGTACCACACCTAGGAAGCTGGGCTAGAGGGGAGCCCAAGAATCAGACCTGTGGTCCTCTGAAGGCTAGAGGAGGTGAGCATGTCAGACAAATCCAGCAGAGGTAAGTACGGGATGGGGGAGAATGTAGGGTCTTGTCACTCTAACTGCATTCTGTGGAATGCTCATGTCCTGGGAGAGGTAGATACGTCTGCTATGAAAAATAGTTCTTTAATCAAATACATTTGGAGGGAAGTGGGCAAATGAAGTTCAATAGGTTTCTTGATTGCAGAAATTCTCACAGCCTTTAACAAGCTACCGTGCATGGTAAGTGTACACGGTGTTTCCCAAAGGTACCTTGGTCCTGTAACAACTTCTCCCTCTCCTTCCTTCCCTGTCTCTCTCTCCGTAATAAGGGGCTATGGAGTGCTACAACTGTGTGATACAGTTCCTCCAATAATTAGTTATTAAGTGAAACACTACCTCTTCCATTACTATCAAATAAAACCATGGTGCAGGACTTTCTGGTCCATAGGACTAGAACTGTGGAATGTGTGGGAACAGGTGAAGAAGATAAGATAAATTCTCCATGCAGACCAGTCAAATGGCCTGAGGCTGGGAGCAAGATCTATGAAAGGCAGGCTTGAAACAAGGCTGCGTACACAGTGGGTGCTCCCAAATATGTGCACACAGACAACCCGACACCCCCGTCCTGGGTGATGAGCAGAAGTGCCTCATGGCCCAGGCTGATTATAGACCCTGGAAGGGATTAAGGACCCCTCAGAGAAAGTGTGAAGCAACCTTGCATATCTGTTGTCACACTGTAGGCCACCATGTCTCTACAATCTCTGAGTCAGTTGTATAACCTTTGAGGTACTCTTTTCTAGGAAGACATGTGGTTCAGGGAAGAGAGATCACTCTGCCTGAGAAATATAGGGGTAGAGCCCTGGCGCCCCTGTCTTCTATTTCCTCATCTCTTGGAGGGAGGACCCTCCTTCGTAAGGTTCTTTTGGGGACTAAATCAAGCACACCTATTCATGAGTGGACTTCCTAGCGGAAAAGCACTGTTTGAATTTGAGACTGTTCCCGGGAATCATCACCCTATGGAAGGTTTGCAGAGGGCAGAGCAAGGAGGAGAGAGGTAAGGTGGGGAGATTTGTTTGCCTGAGACCTTGTCTCACACTTGGAGCAACACTTACAAGAGTGATTCACTGGAGGGCTGCTGGTGAGTAGGGCTCAGGTGAAGCTCGGAGGATTTCTGTCCTTGGTGCGTGTCACTTGTAGATTTCTCTTCCTGAGACATAGTCCCTGGTGACCCTCCAACTCACCATCTCAGAGAGGTTATAGGATAAGATTTCCAGGTGCTCAATGTTAGGGTCACTACAATAGGGAGTGACTTCGCTAATGGTTCTGTGACTTCAGGGTGTCCCTTTTAAAATAGATTGCTGGGCCCCATCCCCACATTTCTAATTCAGCAGAAATTTGTGTTTCCAAAAATTTCCCAGGCTATATTGATTCTATTGGTTCTGGTCTATGGCTTGAGAACCACTACCTTGGGCTGATCAGATTAGAGTCTAGGGGGCTCTCACTTGAGAATTTAAAGATTTAAGCTGTCTGCTGGCCTTGGTGCCCCTCCTGTAGCCCCTTCTCTGGAAATTGCTCACTAGTGCTGATGAGTCAGTGAGGTCTGGCTCTCCACTGTGTATTATGTGAGGATGGGCAAAGAGCTTGCTTGTTGGGCTACATAACCACCCAGCCCGCTAACCCACTCGGATCATGGAGTAGACACAGGACTGCATTGTGTTTGTTTTCTCAAAGAAGGAAACAGATGCAGGCATTCGTTTTCCGATTTGGAATGTTAGCCAAAGTCTAACTCAGGGCACTGCTTTTGGGTTTGTTCAGTTTATAGGGTGCCAATTCTGTGACCTGAAAATGCCCTTCAACCAGTAGGTGGGCTCATGCGCCACCACGGTGGTTACAGCTGGGTGATTTAGTCATTGCTTGCTAGCCCGCATCCCCAGTCTGTCCTTTGCTCCTCCCCTTGGTTGCCGAGTTACCTGCCAGCATTAGCTTTCTCACCCTTCTGTCCTTGCCACTGCTGGCCTGACCGCTCCACCTGCTCTGGAGTCACTGAGCAGTCGTTGTCTGCACTCAGGCATTATTTTCACGTCACTGTCCCTCCAGATGCAGAGTTAGCTCCTGATGTTGACGCTCATGTAACTTTTCCTCACCTCGTTTCTCTCCTTTTCCATTTATTTGGTTTGTGTCAATCCCTTTTTATCCTTTTGATGCCCAAAGGCTGGAGTTCAATTTTCCTCCAGATTTTATCTTAAGGAAGTGGTATTAAGCCCTGTGAAACTTGCTTTATATGAAATAATAATTCTTATTCATGTCACTAAGGTATTTTTGGTCTAACTGCATGATTTTGTTTCCTGTAAAAAAATGTAGCAACTTATGAAAATGTATTTTTAATAAACTTTTTAAAGATAATCTTATTGAGATATTATTCACATACCATGCAATCCACCCAATTAAAGCATACAATTCAATGATGTTTAGTATATTCACAGATCTGTATGACCATCACCACAGTCAATTTAAAAATTTTTCATCACCTCATAAAGGAAACCTTCTAGAGGACTTGCCTGCTGGCCCAGTGGTTAAGAATCTGCCTTCCAATTCAGAGGATGCAGATTCTATCCCTGGTGGGGGAACTGAGATCCCATATGCTGTGGGGCACCTAAACCCATGTCCCACAGCTAGAGATAAGCCCGTGCCTCACAATGAAAGATTCTGCATGCCTCAGCAACTAACAACTGATGTAGCCTTGAATAAGCCTACATCATTAATATTAATGTTATTAAATACATTAATATTTTTTTAAAAAGCCATCTATACCCTTACTTGGGCTTTCCTGGTGGCTCAGATGTGAAGAAATCCACCTGCAATGCGGAAGATGTGGGTTCGATCCCTGGGTTGGGAAGATCCCCTGGAGGAGGGCATAACAACCCACTCCAGTATTTTTGCCTGGAGAATCCCCATGGACAGAAGAGCCTGGAGCGCTACAGTCCATGAGGTTTCAAAGAGTTGGACATGATTGCGCGACTAAACGTAACACACACATACCCTTAGTTATCTCCTTATTGCTCCATCTACCCATCTCCCAGTCCTAAACAACCACAAATCTATTTTCTCTATAGACTTCCATTCCTTGGGAATGGAATCATGTAATATGTGGTCTTTTGTGATGGGCTCTTCTCACTTAGCCTAATGTTTTTAAGGTTCATCCATGTTAAAACATGAATCAGTACTTCATCCCTTTTATGGCTGAACAATATTTCATCATATGAACAGACCATATTTTGTTCATTCATCAGTTGACGGGCATTTGGATTATTTTCACCTATTGGCTATTAGGAGAAGGCAATGGCACCCCACTCCAGTACTCTTGCCTGGAAAATCCCATGGACGGAGGAACCTGGTGGGTTGCAGTCCATAGGGTCGCTAGGAGTCAGACACGACTGAGCGACTTCGCTTTCACTTTTCACTTTCATGCATTGGAGAAGGAAATGGCAACCCACTCCAGTGTTCTTGCCTGGAGAATCCCAGGGATGCGGGAGCCTGGTGGGCTGCCGTCTCTGGGGTTGCACAGAGTTGGACACAGCTGAAGCGACTTAGCAGCAGCAGCAGCATTGGTTATTAAATTTTTTAGACACTTAGGGAGTCTAAGCTGGAACTGAAATGGGTCTTGAGATTGGGAATCCCAACCCTTTACTTTACAAACAAGATGCCAAGGGCTCTGAGGGTCCCAAGTTCAAACCAGACTTTTATCCAAGTTCACTCTGTGACTCCCTGACAGCCCCCCACCCCCCATCTGACTTCCAGGTTGCTGTACATCCTCTTTCTGTGGAAATAAATCTGTTTGAGAAATTTGAAAAATTACTTTAGTGTTTCCCAAAGCACTTCTTGGCTTTGCAAATGTTTTGACTTCTACCTCCTTCCAACAGTCTCATTAGGAATGGTTGAAAGAAGTTATCGTTTTTTATATGTATTCTTTCTTAACATTGTCACCTTCCATATTGAAATCAAAACTTGTGTCCAGTAACTGCTTGTTCTGTGATGAAATGGAATAAGGATACAAGTACTACTGGAGAGAGAACGTCTGCTTTCATGCAATGCTTCTTCATTGACTTTACTTTTAAAAGGCCCCCAAAATGGTTTTATGAAGACAAAGTACATCTTGAATAAAAGCAGATAGGCCTCCTTTTACTGTGGCTTCCAGATCTTTCTCTCAAGGGTATCTTTCATGGTTTCCTCCTCTCCACCCCCAACCCCCACACACCAACAAGCTCATCCCCTACCCTCCAGGACATCTCACAGGATCTAGGGTGGGAAGATAGCTCCTCTTCTCCCATGGAGAGTCAGGTAATCTTGATTTAATTCTAACAAAGTTTCTGCAGGGAAGTAACAATTAATTAAAAATGAGAAACAAGCTGCTTCCTGATTTTCCTTTTTCTTCTACCGGCTATGAGAAAACCAGATCAGTGAGCCATAGAAGTGACACAGTTCACACTGGGCAGCCCAATGACTCACAAGAAAGCGAGCCTGGTTATTCTATACTAATGTGAAATCGTACAGTTTAGAATGAAGAGGACGGGGCCCATTCACAAAAGTACCCCAAATGATTTCTTGAAATAAATCCAAAGGTGTTAGTAGTTATTTTTACATGAGATGAGAGAATAAAAATAGAATCAGACTATTTAAACCCTGGGGACATTAAAACATACATAGGTGGTAATACTGAGGTTGGGTGGGGAATATGCATTTCTCAAACTTTCCAGGTTAGGCTGAGGTTGCCAGTCAGGGGCCACACTTTGAGAACTACTGGTCTGGAGGATTTTCCAGCCCCTGGTTTTCCCTTTGTTGTTCCTGATCTTTCCCCCTTTCTTTCCCAATAACAATATACTAGGGAAAGCAAAGAACATGCCCTCTTCTTTTAGCTGGCTTTATAAAATCATCCACAAATATTTCCCCCAATTTTTACATTTCAAAAGGGCTTTGTTGCATGCAAAGAGAAATCCAAAATTGTTTGTATTACCAAAGTGTTTGTAGTAGAATCAGCACCAGTGGAACAATGTAGCCCCTACTAAAATTTGCACCTTTGGATATAAAGGTTGTCTGGATAATGCTAGTAAAAAATTAGTCAAATAAAATCCCAGGGCCCATTGTCTTATAGTTCCTTCTTGTATTTAGTAAGCACCTTCCGTAATCAAGATTGCCGGGAGAAATATCAATAACCTCAGATATGCAGATGACACCACTCTTTTGGCAGAAAGTGAAGAGGGGCTAAAAAGCCTCTTGATGAAAGTGAAAGTGGAGAGTGAAAAGGTTGGCTTAAAGCTCAACATTCAGAAAACGAAGATCATGGCATCCGGTCCCATCACTTCATGGGAAATAGATGGGGAAACAGTGGAAACAGTGTCAGACTTTGTTTTTCTGGGCTCCAAAATCACTGCAGATGGTGACTGCAGTCATGAAATTAAAAGACGCTTGCTCCTTGGAAGGCAAGTTATGACCAACCTAGATAGCATATTCAAAAGCAGAGACATTACTTTACCAACGAAGGTTCGCCTAGTTAAGGCTATGGTCTTTCCTGTGGTCATGTATGGATGTGAGAGCTGGACTGTGAAGAAGGCTGAGCGCCGAAGAATTGATGCTTTTGAACTGTGGTGTTGGAGAAGACTCTTGAGAGTCCCTTGGACTGCAAGGAGATCCAACCAGTCGATTCTGAAGGAGCTCAATCCTGGAATTTCTTTAGAAGGAATGATGCTAAAGCTGAAACTCCAGTATTTTGGCCACCTCATGCGAAGGGTTGACTCATTGGAGAAGACTCTGATGCTGGGAGGGATTGAGGGCAGGAGGAGAAGGGGACGACAGAGGATGAGATGGCTGGATGGCATCACTGACTCGATGGATGCGAGTCTGAGTGACCTCCGGGAGCTGGTGATGGACAGGGAGGCCTGGCGTGCTGTGGTTCATGGGGTCGCAGAGAGTCGGACACGACTGAGCGACTGATCTGATCTGATCTGATCTTCCGTATTCATATGGGTGTCTCCAGAGAGTAGGGGCTGCATAGGCTGATTAATCTCTGCTCTCACTTCTTCTGGCATCTTCCTTTCAACTCAGAAGCAGTGGGAACTGAATGAGGAATTGGGCGTGTGGTTAAGAGGAGTAAGAGAAGGGACTGTTTCTTTTTATTTTCCAATTCACCGGATGTTTCCTTTTCCCAACCTAAATACTCATTGGGAAAGAATGAGTTTGTAGCCAATACTGAAAGAATTTTTATTTCTCTTAAGACTCAAAACCTTTGCTTTCAGTCATTTGTTTACTCATTCACAGAGGATAAAGAGACAGGAAAACCTAGAGAAAAGATTTATCCCCTTTTGCCTTAGTAATGGGGTGAGGTCACAGCTGAGTTCTCAATTCAGGACAGTCATGAAGAGCATGCCTGTTTGCTCCCCAGCCTCTGGATGAGAATACACTGCATATGACCTTGACCAAAAAACTAATAGTTTTAAATTTTTAAACATTTTTTTAAAACATCATGAAAAAATTCTTAAACCTCAAATAGGAATGCATTTTGGTCTGAAAAGATGGAAATGTGATGAATTCCCCTCTTCACCCACTTGTGTCTCGGGACAGTTCTTAGGTGAGCCTGGGTGGTCACACTGTCTCAAATTTGGGACTTCATTGGGTTCACGTTTCTTAAAGGGCCTGTCATGCCTCCTAAGCAGGAAGCATTCACCTCTGAACAGAAGTGAGGGTGGAGGAGGCTTTGTTGGTGATGTAGCTGTCATATCCTATTAGTGCATGGGTGGGTCTCACCGGGTACAGGAGGTATGTCATTTATAGACAGAAATTGCATAATTAGGCTTGATAGAATTTTGACGCTTTCTTGGCAGTGCAATTTGTTCATCAAGTAAAAAGCCTCCGAGAAGTTGGTCACATGGAATTTAGAACTCCTGAGTTCTACTTGGTAGAAATGGGAACTCGGCGTTGATTTGACTTAGAGCAATCATAAAGGCTTCCAGAAAGACCCACTTTTGCCTTTGGCTTCTGACCCCATACACTCAGGTTTCAGTGGGAAAAAGGACATAGAAGAAGCCAGATTTCTTTCCAAAATTGTTTGAGAATGTGGACCATATGTGTTGACTTTATCTCCTTCCTATTAATATTTTTACTGAAGTAAGGTTGATTTACAATATTGTGTTAGTTTCAAGTGTACAGCACAGCAATTCAGTTATTTATATATAAAATTATATATGTATTCTTTTTCAGATTCTTTTCCCTTGTAGGTTGTTACAAAACATTGAATATAATTCCCTGCACTGTACAGTAGGTCCATGTTGGTTATCTACTTTATATATAGTTCATTAATTTTTTTTAAAAGTCATTTTTATTGTGAAGTATAACTCACATACAGAAAAGTACCTCAAGCCCAAAATATATATAGCCCAGGTAATGACTGCAAAGTGACTGCAGTGTTTCTACCATTGGTAGAGACTTTTGAGCTTCATCATATAAGCAGACACAAACAACATGCTGTCCTTTTTGTCCAGCTTCTTTCATGAAGCGCTGTGTCTACAAGATTCATCCATGTTGTTGCCTGTTGAAATAATTTTTCATTTTAATTTTTGAAATAGAATTCTATTCTGTGACTAGGCCTCAATTTTTTCCCATTCTACCTTTGATAGACTGTATAGCTGTTTTCACTTTTTGGCTATTACAAATAGTGCTGCTGTGGACATTTTTGCATCTGTCTGCATATCTGGAGCATCTGATAGTATTGCGAAGCCTAAGCTCTGCTTCAGAAAATTCCAGTTCTGTGGCAATGAACATGGATGGCTGAGGTGTAGGGTATGCATTGCCCCAACTTTAGTAGATGATGCAAAAATGCTTCGTAAAGAAAGTATAGCAATCAATTATGCAGTGAAGTAGCTGTATTCAAGATCTGACATCTTTTATTACTAGTAAGGTCATTTTAGGATCACCACCACCAGGTGAGCATTGATAACATACCTTAGGGTATATGTGAAAACTCTTGCTTAGTGAAAAGACCTTGTTCTGCCTGCTTCTAATTATAGACTTTTAGAAATGTCTCTGGAGAAGGCAATGGCAACCCACTCCAGTACTCTTGCCCGGAAAATCCCATGGATGGAGGAGCCTGGTTGGCTGCAGTCCATGGGGTTGCTAAGAGTCAGACACGACTGAGCGACTTCACTTTCACTTTTCACTTTCATGCATTGGAGAAGGAAATGGCAACCCACTCCAGTGTTCTTGCCTGGAGAATCCCAGGGATGGTGGAGCCTGATGGGCTGCCGTCTATGGGGTCACACAGAGTCGGACACGACTGAAGTGACTTAGCAGCAGCAGAAATGTCTCCAGAAGAACTTGTTGGAATGGCTTTGTTACAATAAGCAACCGGGGGAAAAGGTAGAATGTGATATTTCACCTAGTTGGAATGGCTTTGTTACAATAAGCAACCGGGGGAAAAGGTAGAATGTGATATTTCACCTAGGATTGAAAATACCTTTCAGTGATTTTCTAGAATTTGGCCAAACACAAATTTTTATTTTTCTGTAGACTGATAAGGAGGAAAAAAGTCCTGTTTTGAATTTTAACAGACTTAGAGGAGAAAAAACACAGATTTATGGCAACATGTTACTAATGTTGTGACATTATACTCGGCCTTTTTTAAACCTTTTTATATATTTTATCCAAACAAAGAGTTTTGAGATAAGAAAGCAATAGAGCTCTGGGCATACCTGGTTCCTGTGAGAGCTGTCACTCATATGGGGAAAAGACCACAGAGGCCTCCGTACTCTCTCCTAGCAGATCCAGATGTTGATATTGGCATAGATGAGTTTACACAGCAGTTCTATGCAGAAAGCCAAAAAGACTCATTCTCCTCTACACACAGTCTCAACAGTATGCACAGTTCCAACCACTGTATGCCAACATCAAACAAAAAAGCCAACACCACTTTTGAATTTTCAGGGAGGTTGTGTTTTTTTGCCTTTGCATCTTTTAGGAGGAGAAAGAGCAAGGATTTGTGCTTTGGCGTCCTTGCATGCTACCAGCAATTCCTTAGCAATAGGAGCATTCACCACCTCCACGTGAGCTTTGGGTACGTGACTGTGTATACCAGTCTTCCAGCTGGCATTTTAATTTAAGATTATATGCCAGCCAAGGTGGAAGAAATCCAAAAGGCAGCTTGTGAAGAAAGAGGAGGAGGATTTATCAAGTGGTAGCAACACACCTCTCAAGACTTTCAACAAAGCAGCACATTGACCCTGTAGCCCCCAAGCTGCGTAAGACCATGATGGGATCTTTTCTAGTGCCAGGAAGTTGCTGAATAATCAAGTTGTTAAAAACATCCTAGTGTTTGTAAAAACCACACCACTGTCATGGGTAAATTAATTGAGCTTCCATATTCTCAAAAGAGAAAGTTAATAGAGTTTCCCAAAATAGATAGCTGAACTAAAGAACTGCTTTTAAATATTTAGCAAACTCCATTTGAGTTAGAGTGGTTGAGAGTACAATCAACCGACAGTGTGTATGAACAGCTCTGGAGGTGGGATGGTGCAGGGTTTCAGAGAACAGGCTCTGGAGTTAGATGCCTGGGATAGGGCCCCAGTGTTACCACTTCTAGCTTGGGTGACTTTGGTAAATCCCTTAGCTACTTTTTGCCTCAGTTTCCTAAGTTATATCTTCTTTATAGGGTTGCTGTGGGCATTAAACAGTAAAGCTAGTGCCTAACACATAAGTAGGTGCTCAATAAATGTGAGAGTATACTAATTTATTATTAATACTCTCACATTTGTTGAGGACGTATATATATTTTATTATCTTATACATGTTACTGCTAAGTCACTTCAGTCGTGTCCGACTCTGTGTGACCCCATAGACGGCAGCCCATATTTATTAATAAAATATTAACGTTTAATGTGAGAGTAAGGATGCTGTAGGCACTAAGGAGGTCATGGTCATGATCCAAGGAATGGCTTTTCAGGGTTAGTTATAGCCTGGACCCCTCAGAGTCAAGTTCATATTGATTAAGTAGGACCCAGGTGACCTTGGGCTTTCCAGGTGGCACTAGTGGTAAAGAACCTGCCTGTCAATCCAGGAGACACAAGAGAAGCAGGTTTGATCCCTGGGTCAGGAAGATCACTTGGAAGAGGGCACAGTAATCCACTCCAATATTCTTACCTGGAGAATTCCATGGACACAGGAGCCTGGCAGGCTACAGTTCACAGGGTCACATAGAGTCGGACATGACTAAAGCAACTTAGCACAGTACAGGTGACTGTAAATAATGTACTGCTTTCTGGCATCTTATTGAGACATCCCCAAACACCCAGTGACTTCTTGGATGATTACCCCTGGGGCTGTCTGCCAAGAGGCCATTCTCACAAGTCTAGTGAGACTTGGCCTGTCATCACTCAGAAAAGGGACCCCAACCATCTTCCCTCTGAGCCAGGGGACTGTCTCTTCCTCCTCTGAGCTCTTATCTCTTTAATTTCAATAATTTTGAATCTCCCTTCTTTCTTTGCTTTGACTTGATAACCATTTATTTCAGTATGTATTGGGCACTAACAATGTTAAAGACAGTGAGAAGTACTGAGGATACTATAGTGGGCTTTGCATTCTTGTGAGGGAGACAAATAAAACCCCAGTTAACAGACAAATAAATAAAATAACAATAAAAGATGGGAGGTGCCATACTATGAAGGAAGCCAGAAAGTAATTGAGAGAAATTTAACAGGAGAGCAGAGGTAAGTGAAAGTATTAGTCCCTCAATCATCTCCGACTCTTTGCGACCCCATGGACTGTAGCCTGCCAAGCTCCTCTGTCCATGGGATTTCCCAGGTAAGGATAATGGAATGGGTTGCCATTCCCTTCTCCAGGGGATCTTCCTGACCCAGGGATTGAATGTGGGTCTCCTGCATTGCAGGCGGATTCTTTACCCTCTGAGCCTCCTTGATGGGAGGTGTCATACTATGAAGGAAGCCAGAAAAGGATTGAGAGAGATTTAACAGGAGAGCAGAGGAAAGGGAATGCTGATTTAGATGGTCAGGAAAGAGCCTTTCAGAAGAGGTGACAGTGATGGGCTCCTCCAGTCAAGAGAGGTGATGTTGCAGAACGTGAGTGGGGTGGGGGTGCATTCCAGATGGAGGGGACTCCTGAAGTGGGGACGAGAAAGAGAAAGGAGCCAGTGAGGTGGGGCAGTGTGAGCACGGGGTGGCTGGGGGCAGGAAGAGGAGTGTACAGGGCACAGGGTGTGGGCCTTGTAGCCACAGAAAAGGGATACGCTGGTTCTCAGTGTAGTGTGGCTGCCTGACTCTTCTGGCAGGGCATCTGCACTGTTTCTTTTTGTGTATCTCAGACCTCTGCTAAGTCACTTCAGTCATGTCCGACTCTGTGCAACCCCAGAGATGGCAGCCCACAGGGCTCGCCTGTGCCTGGGACTCACCAGGCAGGAACACTGGAGTGGGTTGCCATTTCCTTTTCCAATGCATGAAAGCGAAAAGTGAAAGTGAAGTCACTCAGTCATGTCTGACTCTTAGCGACTCCATGGACTGCAGCCTACCAGGCCCTTCCATCCATGGAATATTCCAGGCAAGAGTACTGGAGTGGGGTGCCATTGCCTTCTCTGTCCCAGACTTCTAGTCCCACCCAAAACTGGCTGCATCACCTAGCACGATGCCATGGACATAGCAGGTATGATAAACTTGCTGAATGTGATGGTAACTTCTGGTAGTTTGGGTCTGTGTTAGTACAGAAACAAGGAGAATGAGAGCTGATAGAGCTCCTAGCTGATGATTTATCTTTGCACTTAGTTTTACATTTGGAAATTTCTCTTTCATAACTATGTGGCCTTGTCTAATGCAGGAGATAATTTCCGGAGTAAATTTTGTGTAGATTTAAATTCTATTTTACATACAGTAGAGGCACTAGCAGATTGAAAAAAATTCAACTTTGGATCATTTCTATAAATTCAGATCTATGAAACATGAATAATGAATTTTCCATCACTCAGATACAAGTTTGCATTCTTGTCCATGTCCAGTGCATGACCTGGGCCCAGAGTCCTTGGGCTGCCCTGACTGCCCAATTGACTATTAATATCTTTCACCTGAGCACAGCTCTTCTTGACCACGGATGGGAGGAAGTTACTGCCTTTCATAGCAAAAAGGCAGCAGAGATGAGAATTTTTACTTATCATTTTACATTCTTTATTTCATTTTCTGTTTGACAGATGAATAAACTGGTGCTCTGGGAGATGCAGCGTTACTTCATATTTAATATTTTGGCACAAGCATGGACACATAACTCATAGTACACTATAGCCTTGGCTGGAATGTTTAAGTAAGTCTATGCTATGAGTTGAGGGAAAACACAAGGGAAATAAAACACAGATCAGATCAGATCAGTCGCTCAGTCGTGTCCGACTCTTTGCGACCCCATGAACACAGATAGAAAGATACTATTATTAGTTTTTTAGACTTACAAAATACAGATCACTCATCTTTAGTTCATAGTCCCCTAACTAAGTGATTTCCACCTAGGAGAACTTTATAAAAAGACATATTTCCTTACAGGTTGGTCTCTAAGACTGGGGTGCAGCCTGCAAATTTGCATATTTAAAAAGCTCTACAAGGAATAGGATACGTGATGTGAAGGAAAAATATTGCCTGCTCTAGACTCATTGGAGAAGACTCTGATGCTGGGAGGGATTGAAGGCAGGAGGAGAAGGGGACGACAGAGGATGAGATGGCTGGATGGCATCACTGACTCGATGGATGTGAGTCTGAGTGACCTCTGGGAGTTGGTGATGGACAGGGAGGCCTGGCGTGCTGCGGTTCATGGGATCGCGAAGAGTCGGACACGACTGAGCGACTGATCTGATCTGATCAGATCAGTAAGCAATGATGTTGTAGCCATCAAGCCATCACATTACAGCTGCTGGCCCCGTCTGTGAGCCCGATGGAGCTCAGGATGAAGACAATGGGCTGCCCACTGCCAAGCCCTCATCAGTGCAGCCGCCCCCAACTGTGTACCCTGAGGGGATTCAGGATGGAGAAAAGCCGGTGATATTGGCCCCAGATAGCTGAGGTGCATATCAAAGGAATGATTTTAGTGAGCCCAGATTTGCATTTTTCCATACACAGAAAAGTGCTAAATTCCTTAACTGAGATATCTGGTTTTCTATAATTAACTGTAATCTTCTGATGTTTTGGGGCTTCCTTGGTGGCTCAGATGGTAAAGTGTCTGCCTGCAATTTGAGAGACCCAGGTTCCCTGGGTTGGGAAGATCCCCTGGAGAAGGAAATGCCAACCCACTCCAGTACTCTTGCCTGGAAAATCCCATGAACAGTCACCTGGTAAGCCACAGTCCATGGGGTCGTAAAGAGTCAGACACAAGTGAGCAACTTCACTTCACTCACTCTGATGTTCTGGATGGTCTTTGTTGCAAAAACTCCTGTATATCCTGGTTCCAACCCTTGCCTCTTTGGAGCAGTCTCTGAGTTATCTGAGATGCTGTGCCCCAGGCTTGAAGTCCTTAGAATATCCACCGAATACAGCGTAATTCTCCATGTTTAGGTTGTGCATTTTTCTTTCAGTTGGGAGTAGGCAGGTTTAAGAATAGGAAGTACCTTGCTGCTTGGTCCCAACCTGCCTCATTAAGGTATACGCAAATTTTCTCTACAATCCAGACCATTCTCAGAGAGCTTTGGACTCCTAGGGCACCTAATTCAAGAGAAAAAAGAATTTCTCCTCCCACTGGGATACTACTTGTTGCTAAGATCAACTTCTTCCTCAAGGAAAATGGCATCCATCTATCAGGCCCTAACCAGATTTAAGTACAACACAATCAAACCAACATTCAAGCAAGAAGCTATTCCAGGGCTTGGAATTAGGCATTGTAGTGTCATCACAGACCAAAATCTGGAACATCCCAACCTCCTCCCCTTAACCAAAAATTTCCTTCCTGGGCTCCATTCACTAGGAATGCTGCTTTTTTGCTTCTGAGGCTAGCAAACTAGTCCCTGAATTCTGTTACATCATGGTCAGCATTTGAATAGCTGTTTTCCTTAGATGGAATTTCCCTGGTGCCTCAGTGGTGAAAATCTGCCTGCAATGCAGGAGACATGGGTTCAATCCTTGGGTCAGGAGGACACACACAAATAATTTGGAGAATTATCATCTCTCGTCTGCATGATTAAACTCACTTTCTAGGCTATTTCGGGGCTTCTCTTGTAGCTCAGCTGGTGAAGAATCCACCTGTAATGCGGGAGACCTGGGTTCGATCCCTAGGCTGGGAAGATCCCACTCAGTATGCTTGCCTGGAGAATCCCCTAGGACAGAGGAGCCTAGTGGGTTACAGTCCATGGGTCACAGAGTTGGACACGACTGAGTCACTAAGCACAGCACAGCACAGGCTATTTTAAATGGCTCTTGAGGGAACTTTGTTTATCAGTGACCACATTTACTAACTTCTCATTGCTCCCATTGGTTAATCTACTAAATGTTCCCAAGCTTCTGTAATGAGAATTACTCTGATAGGACACATTGCAAGTCTCAGGAGCACAGTGAGGGTGGGGACCAAGACTTAGGCATCCTTGACTTTTCAACAATCAGTGCTTATCACTGATAGCTCTTTGTTAATGTTGGATGAAAAATATAATGCGGTTATAATTCCTCACTCCAGATTAATTTGGTTTGCAGTGACTTACCAAGGTTTCCCTGGTCCCTGAAGCATATACGCCTAAAGCATATCCTGACCTGATGTTACCCAGGAAGGTCAGGCTCCAAATGCCTGCAGACTAACAGAAGAATTTCAGCCAAGTAGGATTCAATTTATGCAATTATTGTAAGTGGGTGTGATAGAGTAATACCCCTGCTTGTAGTGCTCAAACAAAACATGTTTTTTCTCCAGCTTTTAAACTTTTGAATGGTCAAAGTCATCTTTGGAGGTTTTGCTCCTTTTGCTTTAGCAAGGAAATTGCTTCCTTCTACTTTCTGATTCTGAGGCTTTTATTGATGATGGGTGATGAGATGACCAAGAGGAGGGGTAGACTCAACCTCCAGCAGAGAGTGTATATGAACAACTGGACTTGTATGTGTAAATTTACAAGCTATGGGACCCTGTTTTAGTGACTGAAAACAATCTGAGTCATGAATTGAGAATTTGAAGTGGATGTCACTGAGGAAAAGCAAAATACTTAACAAGACAACTTTTCTGATCTTAACCACATTTCAATCAAAAGCAAATCTAACATTCTGTGTATAAATAGGACAGTTTCTCATCATGAACTTGAACAAAAGGGTCTCATGACAAGGTGCTTGCCTTTTTTATGCAAATATAAGATAAATATTCATGAAGCTTTATTTTAGGGAAAGAAATTTTAAACGGCAAAACTAATTTAAGTTTTATTTCACATGTGCACAAATATCTTAAATCCTTCTGGGAACAAGGTAGGGGTATAATTATACATTCTTAAATGTACAAGTGTAGGTGTGCTTGTACGTATATGCCCACTTTCAGCAAGAATCAGGTATTGAATCATGTTTACTGGGTTAATTCTTATTCAGTGAGGGGCCCGAGGACTTGGAAAAATCACAGAATTATTGTTATATGGAAATCTCATAGTGTTCAACCATGAATTCCTTGGCCCTACTAATATCTGGGTGACAGGTGGGCAGAGGGATCACCCAGAAGCTCTGGAAAGGGGACCTCAAACTCCCAGCATTCTGAGGACTGACTCACCCATGCTTGTGTGGTGAGTACAGTGGGTCTGAAGACTCTAGACCAAGCTATACAAAACATTTGTAGATATTTGCAGTGTAGACACTAAAGATGTTAAAAACGAAACAAGGCTAACTAGCCAGAATTCAGTTTGATTTTTCCTTTTCTAATGCTAACTTAGTAATCAGTTTTGTTTTCTTTCTACTGTGTTTGATATAAAAGTTCATCCTTTTTGTTATGGAAAATCTCAAACACACCAAAAGTGGACAGAAAAGTATAATGAATCTTTATGTACTCAGCACCCAGCTTCAGCAGCTGTCAACTCATGGCACACCTTCTTCATCCATAATAATCCACCTCCATTCTCAGATTAATTCAAAGCAAATCACATATATATTTAGTACTATTTAGTCAAAGTTTTTGGTTTTAAAATCAATATTTCAGTAACCAATCATTTAGAAATCAAAAGTACTAACCAATTATTATCTAGTTATAATCTGTTGGACTGACCAAATCCAGTTGCTAGAGAAAACAAGAAATAATTGTTTGACTGAATTTAAATAGTTTGTGTAGTCAGACACAGCCTCTGTTTATAAACTTTTCTGAACATAAAGTAGCAAGATGCTAAATCAGCTTTAAATGAGAAAATATTAAATATTAACCCTAATCTTCCAGAGACATCTCCTAGGAGACGTGTTCTACATGTTTTATCTATGTGAGCCACTCTGGGACTTCATTTACCTTATGAGACGTTTGCAAACTTCCACGTCTATAATTTCAGTCTTTCATCTGTTGTTTGTGATTTACAGTGTATGAAAATTATTTTCCCAGTGTTTATAAATTATACTATAGGAGAAAAATTAGGATAATTACAAACATTTATGAAACTTTTGTGAAGTTTTTCTGGGTGTTGAATATATTAGAGCCTGTTTCTCAATTTAAAATGGTATTTAATCTTATCAATTTAATGAAGGTTTTAAATATAATTTGTCAAAAGTGGTGATTGTGCCTTTTTAAAACACCTTTTTCATTTTACTCAAATAGCTTGAAAACTATTTAATTATCACTGATTTTATTATAATATAATCCACGAAGGAAAAGAAAATTTTTTTATTAATTTGGACACACTTAGGAGATCAGTCTAAATTTTAAATATATTTAAGGAAATACAGTTTTTAAAAACTATTTTTATGTATATAAATCAAAGCTGAGATTTAGATGTTTCCACAGAAACATCTAAACAGAAAAAATAAATATTTGAGTAGCTTCTAATTGCATAGAGCATTTCAAAGGACTTTATATTTTTTGATAAGCAAACTAAATATCTCTCTCTCTATGTTTAATTTGCTTGGCAAACACTTTCTTTGTAAATTAGACAAAGGCAAAATTTTAGTCAATCCAGCTGGGATTCAAAAATTCTAAATGAGTAGAATGCAAATTAATGAAAATTTAATTTACAAAAAATTATAAATATCTGAATACTACAAAGTCAGTTAGAGGAGCCAAGTTTCCTTGGCTCTTGGTGGTTGAGGTTTCATCCCTTCAAGCAAGTTAGAGGGAAGTGGGCTCTTCCCTCTAACTTGGGAACAAGATTAACTTATCTTAATCTTTATAAAACCTACTAAAAAAATTAACCCATACACTTCCCTGTTTTCTTAAAGAGAATTAATCAAACACCGTTTGTCCTTTTCTGAGTGATTCAAAGCTAATTTTTTTTTAAACTTTTATTTTATATTGAGGTGTAGCCGATTAACAATGTTGTCATAGTTTCACATGGAAAACAAAGGGACTCAAAGCTAATGTTTTGAATAGCATTTATTTCAGAGTTGTTCAGAGGACTCTAAAGAGCCGGAGGTATTCTTTATCCATTCAAATCAAGTCTCAGAAGATCTGCATATGAGTGTGCTTGCTGGCTGAGACTCCTTCATGCCCCTTCCGCTCCAGGCCCTCACTATTGCTGCAGCCGTCGTCGTACCCACCTACAGAAAATTACTCCACACCACATGCCCCAACTTCTAACTCGATACTTCTGTCAACTTCTATCTCCTTGGGAAATCAGATGATCACATTTATTAGAAGGATGTCTAAAGTAAAACACTGTGGCTCTGTGTGAGGGCCTATGTGCTCTCCTGTGAATGGAGTGCAGGACACTAAATGGGAGTCTTTGTAATCTCCTGTTTTGGATGCTCAGAGGTAGGTCCTATGCACTTCCTTGTTCTTAACTGGGTCCCAGAAAGGTGAGGGCTGAGGCAGCAATATTCTAAGCTGGAGTGTTTTTTTTATTTGTTTGTTTGTGTTTTACTGAAGTATAATTGATTTACAATGTTGTGTTAATTTCTTCCGCACAGCAAAGTGACTCAGTTGTACATATACAGTCCTTTTCATATTCTTTTCCTTTATAGTTTGTCATAGAATATTGAATATAGTTCCTGGTGCTCTGCAGTGTGACCTTGCTGTTTATCCATCCTATATGTAATTGTTTGTCTCTGTTAAACTCAAATTCCCATTCCATCCCTCTCCTACCCTCAAACTCCCTTGGCAACCACAATTCTGTTCTCTATAACTGTGAGTCTGTTTTTGTCTCATAGATATGTTAATTTGTATCATATTTTTAGATTTCACAGATAAGTGATATCATATGGTATTTGTCTTTCTCTGACTTATTTCACTTAGTGTAATAATCTCTAGGTCCATCCATGTTGTTGCAAATGGCATGATTTCATTCTTTTGATGACTGAGTAATATTCCTTTGTATATTTACACCACATCTTCTTTATCTGTGCATCTGTTGATGGACATTTAGGTTGTTTCCATGTCTTGGCTGTTGTAAATAGCACTGCTGTGAACATAGGAGTGCATGTATCTTTTCGAATTAGAGTTTTCTCTGGATGTATAGCCAGGAATGGGATTGCTGGATCATATGGCATCTCTATTTTTAGTTTTTTGAGGGACCTATGTACTGTTCTCCTTAGTGGCTGCACCAATTTATGTTTCCACCAACAATCTAAGAGCATTGCCTTTTCTTCACATCTTCTCCAGTACTTGTTGTTAGTAGACTTTTTAATGATGGCCAGTCTGACCGTTATGAGATGGTACCTCACTGTAGATTTGATTTGCATTTCAGAATAGTATTCTTGTATTTACCACCTTGTTGTTCCTCTTTAAACTAACAGAAAGGATGCTGATTAGAAACTTTCATTTATCACACATGTTGGAGAATGTAGTAATGGTAAGAAATTCTGAGTCCTTGGAATAAAATAGATTCATTACTAATCAAGTCAAGAAGATCCAATTTAATAATCACTTTAATTTAGAAACATATATTTTAACACTTAAAAAATTCTTGGCCTTCATAGCTATGAGACAAATGGTGATTTTATTTAAAATTTGTTATCTCTCTCAGAAAAATTAATGAAGCTATTAATAGCTATTAAAATAGATGAAACTCATTTCAGCACTTTGGGGGGGACATTATAGTATAACTATCACACATCACAGATATTAAAATATTTTTAGTAACTTAAAAAGTTTGCTCTCTATGTTTTCAAAAGTTTTGAGATGATAGCTGCTAAAGTTGGGTGATGAGTACATAGAGATTTGTTGTACTCTTCTGTCTACTTTTGGTGTGTTTGATATTTTCCATAATAAAAAGGACAAACTTTATATAGAAGACAGTTGAAAGAGAATTTTGGTATAGTGTCATAGGTTAAATAATTCTTACTCCTTCTCAGACTTATGTCCTTGTCCTTGGGGCCTGTTTGTTACCCTACCTGGCAAAAGGGACTTTGCAGATATGATTAAGTTGAAGATCCTGAGATGGGAAGATGGTTGTGGATTATCTGTGTGGACCCAGAGTAATCCCAAGGGTCCTTCTAAGAGGGAGGCAGAAGGGTCGGAGTCAGATGGAGAGGGTCATGTCATGAAGGAAGCAGAGGAAAAGGAGGTGATGAGATACAGAGCAGTGAGCCAAGGAATGAGGAAATCTTCTAGAAGCTGGACAAAGCAAGAAATGGATTTTCCCCTAGAGGCTCTGGGAGAAAACAGCTCAGTGATTGTGAACTTTTGGGCTCTAGAACTGTTAAGAGAATACTTTTATGTTGCTTTAAGGCATTAAGTTTATAATGATTTGTTACAGCTCCAATAGGAAACAAATACACATAGGAAGTAAACATACTAAGGCCCTCCTGCTTAAAAATAAGCAGATATTAACTGAATGTGCAAATAATGTAGTTAGTTCAGATTTTACCTCCTCATTCTGTTTATTCTTAAACGTAATGGTAAACATAAACTTTCTTATCTTTTTCAATTTCTAAATTCTTAATTTAGAATTAACATAATGGAAGGAAACATTCTCCTTAAGCCTTTTAAACCTGCATGGATAAAAGCTGGCCTTGCCCTTCAGCAGGTTCCTGGGTACCCTTACTTCAACTATTTACTGGTATGACTTTGTATAAAACTCCACCAGCAAGCGTATTTTTGAGTGAGTCATTCCTAGTCCTAAAATGTGTTGCGGGGTGGCTGTTCTTACAGAGAGATGATTGCTGCAGGCCCACGCCATCCCAGCTCTCGCTACGATGATTAAGAGTTGATTAAGAGTTGACCTTGCTGCTTCGTATTAAGAATCCTGGCAGGAAATTGAACTAGAAATTTGGAACAAGAGGCCAAGTGCTACATTTTTAACTTTTGTAAGAAGGTCAAAATACCCTGTTGTCTTTAATACTAGACAATATAGCCTTCATTTTATAATTTTGTTACTATAAACCAATATTTCCATGATTAAATTTATGTGCTTCATCAAAAATAATTCAAAATACAGAGAAAATAAAATCAAATATGCCCCTAGCTTAACAGAACCACTCAGTGTTTGGTGTGTTTTTCTTTAGCTGCCTTTGAAAATCTAAAGAGCTTGGTTGCAGTGTGAAAGTGAAAGTGCTAGTCACTCAGTCATGTCCAACTCTTTGCAACCTATGGATTGTAGCCCTCTGGGCTCTTCTGTCCAAGGAATTCTCTAGGCAAGAATGTTTGAGGGGGTTGCCATTACCTTCTCTAGGGCATCTTCCCGACCCAGGGATCGAACCCAGGTCTCCCTCATTGCAGGCAGGTTCTTTATCGGTGGAGGCACCAGGGAAGCCCTGGTTGCATTGTGTCTTTATGTAAATACTATTTCATGGACACCTTGTTTCTATGAACATCTGCTGTTCATAAAGATTACAAATAAAGAACCTTCAGAAACAGGTGTGTTTCTCAGGCTTCCCAGCTGGCCTCTTGGCTTCCCTCTGCCTCTGGGACTCCAGAATTTTCCCAGGAGTGTGTGATTTATCTATGCTGTTTGCAGCTGCTTGAGGGTACTCTAGAATGCTGGCAAGTGAGGGGGAAACCTGCTATCCTAGGGCCTTAGACAGTTGGAAATTAACTTGATTAACGTGTCAAGAGATCAAAGCAAAAAGAATTTAAATAGTCTCTTTTCCCTTTTTAACTAGTTATTTGATCAGCTGAGCCATTACCCTCAGCTGTGATGTGCTGACAGCATCTAATAACATCACTATCCCAGCCACCAGAATGGTTTGGAGCCCCATCCGCAGCCCTCCCATTGCCACCAGACATCTCTCCATCATTTAGCTTTCAGCTAATTAAGCCACTTAACTAGATCATTTTCAAGGCTTCTGGGCCAGTCGCCATAACAGTGCCTAAGAAAGAAGGTATTTCTCATCATGAAGAGGAAGCAAATGCACTCCTTATCCCTCCTTTGACATGTATGTTTTAAATACCTTTTAAACACAGGGCTTGTCTCAGACCTTGAGATATGGTGGTAACAAGATGGACAGGGTCCCTTGGAGCTAAGAGTCTAGAAAGGAGAGGCAATTTAGAGAAATAATTGCTAGAAAGGGTGAAGAATACCAGGGTAGGGGGTGCTCAGGGCAACTGGAGAACATCCTGTGGAGACCTAACCCTGTCCGAAGGGAAGGAATGTGTAAGCTAGGACCTGAGGTGTTACTGACGAGTTGGGCAGGGCAGGGGAGGAAGATTGGGGTTGAAGGTAACAGAACATACAAAGCCTTGGAGATGGATGAGAACAGCATATTCAAGTACCATAAGGCATTTGGCTTGGCTGAGGAGAGGTCTGAGGGGAGAAGACGTCAGGGATTAGATGATGAAGGTTTTGGCTGGTCACGTGAAGTAGTCTGACTTTAGTGGCGGTGAGGGAGCTACTGAGGGTTTAAGCAGCGGAGCTGACAAGAATAGCTCACTTCTTTGTTCTTTATATGCCTTCCTCTAATGCCATTGGAACCCTGCAGTCAACTTTTATAACATGAAATTCCACCGGTTTTCAAAGCAGTTCTGCCTTAGTCAAAACCAGAAAGCACAGGGCAGCCTCTGGATACAGTGAACCCTGCTCAAGTTATTTAAGCAAGGGATTCCTTGGGGAATAAACTAGACAAGCTAATTCTCAGCCAACACAACATTTCTCTAAGCCCCATCACAGATGGGATCTTGGCTGACCAGCCGCTCAGAACAGAGTATCAAGGCTAAAAGAAAATTCAGAACTTATCTCAGTCCAAACCCCTCATTTTGTGGATGAACAACCTGAGACCCAGAGAGGTGAAAGGCTTCATCTGAGGTCTCATGGCCATGCAAAGAAAGATTCAGGGCTGAGGCCTAAGTCTGACTCCCAGAGCACCAGCCCCTAGTGAACAGAAATTATACCCTCTTGTAGTACAAAAGCCTTCAATATATATTAAAACTACTGTTTGAAGACTTTAGATGGGTCTCCGTATCTAGGACTTCTGAACTCTCTTACATCCTTGGCACCAAAGATGGCTAGAATGATGATTCTAAAGGATAGGGTATAGTTTAGGGTGGGGTTGCTGTATGGCAAGGCCATCTGCAAAGAGGGCTATCTGAAACTCCGGCCCACCCAGCCCTATGTGGAAGTGGGGAGAATGGGTCAGAAGTATGGGGAGGTGATCAAGTGAAGTCTGGATGATGATGCAGAGGAGGGGTGGCCCATCTCCACCCTTGCTCTAATGACTAATGTCTAATGTGTCTAGCAGAACTATTGAAATCCTCTTTGTACTTTTCCATGGCTCTGTTTCCAGCACTTTCCACTTTTTCCATGGCTCTGTTTCCAGCATTTTCCACAATGTGGAGGTGTTGGAACTGAACATTAAACTATGATTAAAATAATCAATAAGAACCTCAAATAAGAAGACTGAAAGAGACAGTGAGTCTACATAGGTCCTCAGCAGAGCACAGGATGATGGACACTGACTCGAAAGGTCCACGTTCAAAGACAAAAGTGTAAAAGGGGGAAGCTGTGGGGAAAGGAGAGGAAGGAAAGAACAAAGAGGAGGGTCTAACAGACCTCTTAAGAGCTGACAAACTCAGGAATAGCTAACCATGGTGCTTCCATCCTGCCCTAAGAATAGAGAGCATTAACTATGCAGAGCAGAATGGCCCTTAAGGGGAGAGAGAGCGAAAACTAGTTGCTAGAGCATCATAGCTCTCTGGGGCATTTTGTTGTTGTTCAGTCGCCCAGTCATGTCTGACTCTTTGCGACCCCATAGACTCCAGTATGCCAGGCCTCCCTGTCCCTCACCATCTCCTGCAGTTGCTCAAGTTCATGTCCATTGCTTCGGTAATGCCATTTTAGTGTGTGGCAAACAGCCCTGTACACGTCTGAGTGCAGCACCAGATCAAGGCAGATTGCAAGAGATGATATTTGTAATGATGCCATTAGGTTAACGACAGATTGGGCTAGGGTCAGCAAACTTCTGTGAAGCGCCAGATGCTGTTTTACACTGTGTGGGCTATACACTAGCAACTCTGTCTTAGTAGTGCAAAAGCAACTACAGACAATATATAAATTAATAAGTTGCCTGTGTTCCAATAAAACTTCATTTACAAAAATTAATGTGTTCTATTTACTAAAGCAAGAAGATAAACTGTACATTTTTCTAGGAGCTATTTGGTTACTAGAAAGGTAGCCTACTTAAGTTAGGTAAATTTAGTTTTCTAGAAAAGAATTCAATAGGTCTCTAGCCTTGTAGACATCCAAAACGGAGAACAAAATTCAGCCAGACCAACAAGGACCAGATGCAAGGAGTGAGGAGATAAACTGCTTCTTTTATTTCTAGTACAGCTATATGTCAGCTCCATTCACTGCTTCTCTCTCTCTCAACTGATGGTCCCTGCTTAATATCAGTGCAAACATTTTGTTAAATGTGGTTGAAACATAGACGTTCTGACTTTAAACTTTCAGTTCAAGGGTCCACCATCTTCTGAGTCTTTCAGTGTCCCTGTCCCAAATTTTTGGTAGAAAGTGTCCAGTTGGCTCAGCATGGTTAAGGTTTCCATCCTTGTCTGATTAGCTGTGGCCTGTGGGGACAAGTTCATGTGGTAAAAGTAAGGCCAGAACAGGAAGCATGCGTGTGCATTTAGGGCAGATGGAGGTGGGGTGAGGACACAATGATTAGCATCACTACTGCTTCTGTTTTGCTTTATGGAAAATTTTAAATGCTCACCCTTTTGTGACACTGGGCAATTGATATAGAGACAAAACCACTATGGAGAACAATAGATACTGCTTAGTCAAATGTAGCAATTGTTTGACTCAGAAATCCTGGGTCAAATGATCTAGTAATTCTACTCCTGAGTATACATCAGATCAGATCAGATCAGTCGCTCAGTCGTGTCCGACTCTTTGCGACCCCATGAACCGCAGCACGCCAGGCCTCCCTGTCCATCACCAACTCCCGGAGGTCACTCAGACTCGCATCCATCGAGTCAGTGATGCCATTCAGCCATCTCATCCTCTGTCATCCCCTTCTCCTCCTGCCCTCAATCCCTCCCAGCATCAGAGTCTTCTCCAATGAGTCAACTCTTCGCATGAGGTGGCCAAAATACTGGAGTTTCAGCTTTAGCATCATTCCTTCTAAAGAAATTCCAGGATTGATCTCCTTCAGAATGGACTGGTTGGATCTCCTTGCAGTCCAAAGGACTCTCAAGAGTCTTCTCCAACACCACAGTTCAAAAGCATCAATTCTTTGGCGCTCAGCCTTATACATAGTTCAAAGAAATTCCCAAACTGGTCAATAAGGTGTGCCATTCCTGGGAGACTGGAATGTGGTGGAAGACTACTGTAAGATTCAGCAGTGAGTAGCATAATCTGTAGAGTCTACACAAGGGTAGCTCAAAGGCAGGGCACTCAGAGAATAAGGTAAGAAACACAAGGAGATCTCACACCACACAACACCACTAATGTAAGTTTAAAATACATGTATAGGAAACAGAGAAAGCATACATTCTGCAGGAAAAATTTCCAAACAAAATGATGCTCATTAAACATACATTAGGAACTTCTGACTATGATGGAGTAGCTTGTAAGAAACCAATCCTTCCACCAAGAACAACTGCAAATGTTGAATAAAATACATATTTGAAAGTGACTTTGTTTAGAAAAAAGATCTTTGAAGACATGAAATTAAAGATTTCAGTAGATGAGATCATCCCAGATTATCTGGGTAAGCCCTAAATCCAACAAAAAAGTCCTTGTAAGAGATAGAAGTGGAGAGGACACAGAAGAGAAGAGCTCGTGCAGATGGAGGTTGAGACTGGAGCTATGCAGCTATAGGCTAAGGAATCGGGGAAGGCAATGGCACCTCACCCCAGTACTCTTGCCTGGAAAATCCCATGGACGGAGGACCCTGGTGGGCTGCAGTCCATGGGGTCGCTGGGAGTCGGACACAACTGAGCGACTTCACTTTCACTTTTCACTTTCATGCATTGGAGCAGGAAATGGAAACCCACTCCTGTGTTCTTGCCTGGAGAGTCCCAGGGACAGGGGAGCCTGGTGGGCTGCCATCTCTGGGTAGCAGCAGCAGGCTAAGGAATGGCTGGAGACACCAGAGCTGCAACAGGCAAGAAAGGATTCTCCCCAGAGCCTTCAAAGGCAGTGGCCCTGCCAAAACCTTGGTTTCAGACTTTTGGCCTCCAGAGCTGTGAGAAAAGAAGTTTCTGTTGTTTTTAAAACCACCCAGTCTGTAGTAGTTTGGTATGGCAGCCACAGGAAACTAATACAGTATTGTTGCTGCTGCTGCTGCTGCTAAGTCGCTTCAGTCGTGTCCAACTCTGTGCGACCCCACAGACGGAAGCTCACCAGGCTCCCCTGTCCCTGGGATTCTCCAGGCAAGAACACTGGAGTGGGTTGCCATTTCCTTCTCCAATGCATGAAAGTGAAAAGTGAAAGTGAAGTCGCTCAGTTGTGTCCGACTCTCAGCGACCCCATGGACTGGAGCCTACCAGGCTCCTCCGTCCATGGGATTCTCCAGACAAAAGTACTGGGGTGGGGTGCCATTGCCTTCCCCGCTGTTACCATTTCCCAAACAATGCAAAGACCATTAATTTTCTCCATCAAACAGTTTTGTCCTAATTCATAAATTTCTACTCATACAGTGAAATATTGTGTCCTACATTTTACTTCTACATATATTTCAAGGTCAACAAGAGATTTTGGTTATTATTTTGTTGATCTCTGATATTTTAATTTAAAAAAGTGCCTGACTTGCTAGATGTAACACGGCAGCTTTGCTATTTTGTTCACATTACTTGAGTAATATATTTAAACAGTTCATCTTCCTTTTTGATTTTTGTTGAATTTCCTATTAGCTTTGCATGATTGTAAAAATTCTTCAAATGTAAGGGAGTAACCCTTTGTTATATATATTTTTTTCTTTTTTAATAATCTCTCTACTATGTTCTTTTTCATTTAGTTTTGTTTGTGGCCAATATGGCACATACTTTTAATTTCTTATGTACTTTTGTGACTTAGTTCATTACTTTCAGCTCAAAAGTTCTCCCTACTCCAGAGATGTCCAAGATAGGTACTCGTGTTTTCTTCGAATTTTTTAACAGAATAAAATTGAAACTTTAACTCACTAATCTATATTAAACTAAATTGTAGAAGGTAGAAAACTCTTTTGATTCTTTAGGCTAAAACTTCACCAAAAGTCCTTAGTGGGCTTCCCTGATAGCTCAGTTGTTTGGTAAAGAATCTGCCTGCAATGCAGGCGACCTAGGTTTGATCCCTGGGTTGCGGCATGATTTAGTGGCTGACGGTGGTATTTCACACATAAACAAAACACAGAACAAATCCTGGACTGAATTATAGGGCCCAGAGAGTTTGGCTCTGGTGTTTACAGCTGATGACAGCTTGTCTACCAATCCGCTAAATGCTTAGCCTAAGATTGTCCTCCACAACCATGGAGCTGGAAGATGCCAACAGACTGCTTCCTGGGTGGTAGTATCCTGTCTTGTGAGCTCTAGTAAAAAGAAAAAAGGCAGTCCAACTCTGAGCTTTGGGAGAATAAACAGAATCCAGGGTCAAAACTGACTTCTTCCACCATACTGTGGGGCCAGGGACCTGGAGTGGTGGGACCATCCACTCTGAGACCGGGCTTTGCAATCCAGAAGAGAGAGTGTCGGGTTTTGCAAAGACCTCCATCAGTACCCTCCTTGCTGAAAATCCAGCCTGGAGGACTGGATTGCTGAAAACCCAATCCTAACCACACTCAGAGCTCTAGTCTAACTAGAGTTGGCCTGGAGTCCTGGTCCGGCTGCTTTCCTAAGATGTAAGAAGGGGACATCTCTGAGGACAGAGGGAGGAGCAGAGAGAGGCTGACAGAATGCCAAACACGTCCCATGACAAGGAAGGAAAACAGGAAACCTGGGTAAATTGAGTTCAGATGTCTTCTCATTTACAAGCTGTGCAATCTTGGGTAAACGACCCCTTTTCTCTGAACTGAATCCAAAGACAATATCACTGTCTGAAACCCGAAGGACTTGGGCAACATGGTCTCTAAGGTCCCCACCAGGCCTGATTGCCACAGATGCTACAGCCAAAACCCCCAGCAGGGCCAGTTGGCTCCCTTGACAACTGGAGAGGAAGGAAATCACAGATAGCTGCAGGCTCCAGGAGTTAAGTGCAATCTGCAAAGCCCAAGCAGATTAGTTTTCATGTGCACACTGCATGATATAGAAAGTTCTGTTGGTACGGTACCAGCCTGTCCAATGACACCTGTCCCACACCGATTAAATTTCTCAGCAACAAAAGATAATGTTATCAGCTGTCAGCTGTTTCAGTAATAAAGTGGATGTGCATTCATAATGGTGGAAACGTAACTTATCAGTAAGTTATGAAACATGACTATATAACTGTCTTTACCTTCTGCTATCATTTTTACAAACATCTTTGTGTTTTTACAAAACACAAATTGGCAAAATACAAATTTAACACACTTTCGGTGCAGGAAAGAATACTGTTTAATGTTTATTTACTGTGTGCTCCCATTAATAATAATCATAAAAATATCTAGGAGCAATTATTCTTTTAATACAAGGTTCACTGGAAAATTTCAGTAATACCCCACTACCAGGCACTGTAGTCATTCTTGAATTTGGTTTCGCTAAGGCTTAACCCAGCACACACAGAAAGGCTTCCAGGACATGGCTCTCACTTGCATACTCAAATGGCCATAAACCCTTTTCCCTCAACACAACATGCCCAGACTGATAAGTAACTGTACTCAGAGGATTCTCTCAGTGACTGTAACCCTTCTCCCCACTTCCTTCCACCTCCATGTATGTATGTATTCAAATGTGTTCAGCCAGTCAATATTCTGGGAATGTTGGCTCTCCTTTACACCTCTGGAGTTGATCCAAACAACACATTTCTTATAGCTGCATTTCTCTAGAAAATAAGCCAGTTTTGCAGAGCATCCTGGATCACAAACCACTGCTGGGTGTGTAGTATATCCTTCTAGTGAGTGAACCCTGCAAATCATAGAAAATGGAGACTCCCAAGTATGTGTGTGTCTGTGTGTGTGCAGTTTGATTTTTTGTTTGGTTTTATGTACCAAAAAAATTGGTTTCAAGAAAGCAGAGATGAGATAACCAGCATCAATGTTGCTCTGTTCAGGTACTCCTAAATATAATGATTCTATTTGAAAACTAAAGATCAATATTTTTTGGCAAATATATTGATTTAAACGTTCATTGGGAAAAAAGGACATAATACTGACTTGAATTGCTGTTTTGGAGAAAAATCTCAACTATGTATCAAAATGTTATATAAATAACATATGTTGTATTCAAATTACTTTGAAAACTAAAGATATTGAAATCGCACCTTTTGGGATTTGTAGGTTACTGAAAACAGATAACATATGAAAACTATTTTGTGGGTGCAATAGAAGGAAACTTGAAAAGCAGAATGCACTTAAAGCTGTAAAATCTAGACTAGGTAAATTCAGTATTCATGAAGTCTGCTTTCATCAACAGTAATTAAAATAACAGTTAGGGCATATATGATGCTACCATGTGCCAGGTACTATTGAACTTTTTATATGAACCCATTTAACCCTTACAACAACCCTGGAAGGTAATTACTATTATGTTTCCCCACTGAATAAATACAAATTTTCCCAAGGTCTGACAGCTGGTTAAAAAACCAGACAACTACACCATGGAAAATGCTATTTTCCTCACACTCTCTCTCCATCTTCTTTTCTCTCTACCCTTACTTTGCAGGAGCACTGATCCAGTTGATTCATCTAGTTAAGTGGCCAAGTGCAGACTTCCTTCTTTCTGGCTGGAGTAGAGGGGACAGTACTGCTCCTTGTCTGGAGCACTGGCCAGTTCCTTCTAGATATCCTCTGAGGCAACCAGATTCAGGCTAATTGGCCGCTGGGTTGGCCTCCCCACCCCCAGCCTTCTCTCTCTCTCTCTCTTTCTGATTCTCTTCTCATATCTGAAAGTTTGGTGTTGGTTTTGTTTTGTTTTGTAACCAGTGATGGCAAGATCTGAGACTTGGATTTGTGTTTTGAGGGCTTAAATTGGGCAAAGAAATCAAGCTTTGAACTTAGGCAGTTTACACTTGGTTTAAGAGAAAAAGACAATCTATGCGCCCAGCCCAGTTTCTCAGGATGCTCTGCATTCAGGTTATGTGCCAAAACCACAGCTCAGTCACAGCTAACTTCTTTCATCCTTCCTTCTCTTCAACAGCTGTTAATTTTGACTGGCTATTGTCCCTCACTATTTCTCTAGGGCTTCCCTGGTGGCTCAGATGGTAAAGAATCCACCTGCAATTCAGGAGACTCAGCTACACAGTAAGTTTGTGGAAGAATTCAGATATTTCTGGATTCTCTGATGACCATCAATTAGCACTCTTTTCCTCAGTTTTTCCTACAAAAATCTCAACGACACAACCAAAGCAGGGGTTTTGGGTTGTTAGCCTGTTTATGGAGAAGGGTCTGTGCTAAACCTTCACAGTTCTCTGCTCCTGTGTGACCAGGGGCAGAGTCTGACTGAGGTTAGAAAATCAGGCTGCTTCCTTCATGCTCACTTGGAGTTGACTTTTTTACACTGTGTTCTACCAAATGAACTCAACAACCCCATAACGTAAAGTTTTATTAAAGGAAAATAAACTTTTGTCTAGTCTTAAATAACTGAAAATTTGGGTCTGAATCTTGCAAATCTCTTCTGTCTGCAGCTTGATGTTCAGTTTGGAATGGCATGGACCTTGTAGTTGCTCTTGAAATCTTGAATTTTTTGAATTCATCCATTTCTGATTTATCTTTCTTTCTGAGTATTCAGGATTATTATCTTTCCCCATGCCGTTACAGTTAGGTTGGCCAGGTGATTAGCTGTGCACAATGGGCCATGAATGGAAGTGTCATTTATGGGCCGAAGCATTTCATTGCTGGTTTGAGTCCCTCCAGTCCTCCCTTGCCCTAGTGATTATAGAGATGGGCTCATGTTGTGGAGATAGAGCCAGAAGATGGATGGCTATTTTGCTGCTTATACAACAGTTGTCTTGGGAAGTTGCCCAGGCAGTGCAGTTAACCTTATGTAAGTGAGAAATCTTTGCTGTGTTTAAGTCACTGTGATTTTGGGGGATTGTTGTTACTGTAGCATAACTTATCCTGATTCATAAATCATGCCATGTTGGAACTTCACATTTTATTTTCATATGGTATTATTTTTAATTAGATTCTATTTTAATATGGTTCTTTCTCTGACACATATTTATTACAGCTTTATTGAGGTATAATTGATGTATGGGGTTTCTAACAGTTGGACACGACTGGGTGACTAATTCTGATATGTAATAAAATGTACATATTTAAAGTATACAAATTCATGAGTTTTGACATATATATATGTCAAACCCATGAAATCACCATCAGAATTAAGATAATGAACCTATCACCCCAAATGTTTCCTTGTACCCCTTTGAGATCTCTCCCTCTCTCGCTTTCCCATCCCTACTCCCCTAATCCAACCATTGCCCTGCTTTCTGTCACTATACATTAATAAAAATGGAATCTTACAATATGTGCTCTTTTATTGCCTGGTGTCTTTCACCCAACATAATTATTTGGCAATTTATCCATGTTGTTGTGCATATTAATGGTTCATTCTTTTTCATTTCTAAGTAACATTCTATTGTATAGATGTACCACAATTTGTTTATTTTTATTCACTTACCTGTAATGGACATTTGAGTTTTTTTCAGTTTTTGGCTATTGCAAGTAAAATTGCTATAAACGTTTATGTGCAAGTCTTTATATGGACATATGCTTTAATTTCTCTTGGATTAATACTCAGGAGTGGAATGACTGGGTGATATAGGAGGAGTATGTCTACCTTTTTAAGAGACCACTAAACTTTTCCCCAAAGTGTTTGTACTATTTTACACTCCCGCCATCAATACAAGAACATTCCAATGGTTCTACATCCTTGCAATACTTGATATGCTCTGACCTTTAATTTTGATTAAATGATTACACTACTCCAAGTTCACAGCTTTATTCCCAATGCCATCAACTTAGGTTCTTGATACTTCTTGCAGTAGTCACTTACCTGGCACTCCTCCTTCAGATAAATTGAGAGTGTCAGGAACTTTGTGAACTTCCTCCCACCATCTATAAACTTAGCTCTATCAGTTCCACTTATTCCCACCTTGACTTCTGTCAGAGCAGAGGAGTCATGTCTCCACCTCCTCCTGTCTAAATCCCTCTCTCCCCCTCACACTACATTTTGGACCCCATTCTCCTGTGAAGACTTATTCTAGGAGCTTTCTCTGCTAGCTTCCGTCTTTCCAGTTACAGGGTATCAGTCTTATATTCAGTTCTTGCCCATCTTTAAAAAACAAAACAGGATACAAAAACTAGACCCCTATATATGTTGTCTACAAGAGAACCACCTTAAAATAGGGGATATATACTGACTGAAAATGAAAGGCTGGAAAAAGATTTTCTATGCAAATATGGACCAAAAGAAAACAGGAGTAGCAATACTCATATCAGATAAAATTGACTTTAAAGATCCTGAAAAGGAAACAATCAAGGTTATACATAAAGACTTAAAGGAACAATCCAAAAAGAAGTTATAACAATTATAAATATATATGCACCCAACATTGGAGCATTGATATATCTAAGACAAACATTAATTAATATGATAGAAGAAATATGCAACAATACAATAATAGTGGAAGACTTTAATACCCCACTCATACAATTTGGCTGTAATAGACAAAGAGGAAAACATATTCACTTATGAGCCTCAAAAAATTCAGTTCACTCAGGAGAGTTAAAAAAAAAATAGACTTATTTGTTCACTCTGTAAAGGTTTATTGACTATTTTATGGGTCTGGTACCACTTTGGGTAGTAGGGAGGAAGAAGTGACAAATGTGATCCTGTCCTAAATAATATATTGTGATAAAGATAGACCTACCAATACAAAATACCAAGATGTGCCTAAGATGAGGACACCCAAACTAGACTTTTAGTTTCCTGAACTTTTCATTTCCAGATCAAACCTCCTAATATAAGATGAATTCAACATGATTTTTTTTAAGTGTTCTTTGTGATTAAGAACAGAAAGCCATTGGCTAAGAAATTACATATACTCCTCCCCACCATCATTCCCCTTCTTTCTTCCACTTCCCTCCCACCCTCATTGATCTATTCCTTTGTCCATTTTCCCCTGCAAAAAAAAAAAAAAAAAAAACCACACAAAACAAAGATTATCTTGTGACCTTATCATCCCTCAAGCTACCACCCTATTTTTTACCTTTGATTTAAAGTTAAATATACTGAAAAAAATTAGAAAATTCCCATTGCCTCCACAACTTACTGTAGTCTAGCTTTTAACCCGCTTTCTGTTTAAGTTGCTCTCACTTACATCACCAATAACCACCATGTTCCTAAATCTAGCACATTCCAAACTTTCTCTTACTTGAACTGTGGGCAGCCTTTACATAGCTGATCACTTCCTTTTTTTTTTTCCCTGGTCATGCCCCTCCTCTGGCTTGTGTGATCTTAGTTCCCTCGCCAGGGATTGAGCCCCAGGCACTGCATAGTGCAAGCACAGAGTCCTAACCTCTGGACTGCCAGGGAGTTCCTAGTCACTTCCTTCTTAAAACATTTTTCCTCTTGGTTTTCCCAGGGTATACCCTCAGTTCTCCTCCTTAGTCTTCTTTTCTCCTTTGCTTTCCTTCACTGTACCCCCATATGTTATTGTGTCAAGACTGTAACTTTGGCCTTTTCTCAATCCCTCCTGTGGCTTTATTCTGATGTCTGACTAGCTCAGTTGGTAAAGAATCCACCTGCAATGCAGGAGACTCGGTTTGATTCCTGGGTCAGCAAGATCTGCTGAAGAAGGGAATGGCTACCCACTCCAGTATTCTTGGGCTTCCCTGGTGACTTAGTTGGTAAAGAATCTGCCTGCAATGCAGGAGACCTGGTTTGATCCCTGGGTTGGCCCCTGAAGAAAGGAATGGCTACCCACTCCAGTACTCTGGCCTGGAGAAATCCATGCACTGTGTAGTCCGTGGGGTCGTGAAGTCGGACATGACTGAGTGGCTTTCACTTTCATTTTCCTGTGGCTTCACTTACAGCTTAAGGTCAATGATTATCGAAATTCTGTCTCCATTCATGCCATTCTTGCCAGCTCCAAAGCCACAGGGCTACCTGCCTCCACTTGGATATTTCCACAAATCCCAACATTTAATATGTAGAAAACTTGATTCAGTGCCCTCTTTCTCAAATCTGCCTTTCCTGCTATGTTCCCATCATAGTGTATCCACCTTTTGAGCATCCTTGACTCCAAACTGTTGCTTAATTCTTACAATCACTCACTTAGTCAGAGACAGTCTTCTTTGAGACCTCTTGGATCCATCCCCTTCTATGTACCTCCTTTGCCTTCTTAGCTGATGTTGACATCACCTCTCACCTGGATTGCCATAACTGGTCTCCAAAACAGTCTCTTGGCCACCAGCCTTTCCCACCTGCAGTCCATTCCCAACACTGCCCTTTGTAATCTGGTTCCTGCCTACTTCTCCAGACTTATCTCCTATTACTTCCTCTCTAGATTCTAGATCTTAAATACTCCAGCTGTTCTGAATGGCCTCCATTGCTCTGAATGGGCCGTACTTCTGTGCTTCCTGTTGTCCTCTTGGTCTAGAACATTCCCCTTCAATGTCCTTTGCCTTGAAAATGCTTTTTGTTCTTCTTGACTCTGCTCAGGATTGCCTTTCTAGTGGATTTCCATAGCATTTCCCTGACCTTCCTATGGGATCCTTACTCTCTATGTATGCCTTTATTATTGCACTTTTCGTTAGTACTGTTCTCAGAGCTGTGGCTGTTACCTTACATGGCAAAAGAGACTTTGCAGATGTGATTAAATCAAGAATCTTGAGATGGGGAGGTTATTCTGGATTATCTGGGCGAGTCCTAAATATAATCACAAATGTCCTTATAAAAGGGAGGTAGAAGGAGATTTGACTATAAAAGGAGGCAGTGTGACCACTTAAGCAAGATAATACACTGATGGTTTTGAGGATGAAAGAAGGGGCCACAGGCCAAAAAAGCAAGTCTATAAGCTGAAAAAGTTAAGGAAACAGACTCTTCCCCTAGAAGCTCTAAAGAAAGTGTAGTCCTACTTAAATCTTGGTTTCAGACCAGTGAAATATAGTGCAGACTTCTGGTCTTCATACCTGTAAGAGAATAAATATATATTGTTTTAAGCTACCAAGGCTGTGGTCATTTGCTATAACATCAATAAGAAACTAATACCTTGGGCCAAGTGAGGCCCTACCCTGGGCCTCATGCTGCAGAGACCTCTGCTCTATGCCCATTCCAGCTGTGGGGGTGAAGAGTCTGTGTCCTCAATTCTAGACCAGGCACCATGTACCCCAAGACTCCCAAATTCCTTACTAAAGAAATTCTTCCTCAAGACCTATTTATTGAGCCTAAATGCCTCTTCCCAAAGTTGGTTCTTTTGAGACAGACTATCCTGCCAGTGGGCTCATGCTCTGATTTGGAGGATAGTCAAAGGAGCAATTATTTGTGGGATGAACCACTGTATAGACAATAGACTGAAGGGCACAAGAACTGAGGCTAGGAGACCAAAGAGAAGGTTGCCACAGTAATTCAGTAAGAGATTATGATAGAGATGGTAGAGATGGTGAGAAGTGGCTAGAGTCTAGATATATTTTAAACATAAAGGCAACAGGTATCCATGTTGGATGGGCGGTATGAAAAATAGGGAAGGGTGTAATTCCAAGGTTTCTGCTCTGAATAACTAGAAGGATGATGTTGTCATTAATTTAGATGGTAAAGAAGGGAGAAACAGTGCTTACTGAGGTAAAGATTAGTGGCTTTATTTAAATGTATTAAATTTATATGCCTATTACTTATCAAAGTGGGTAAGGTGTTGGATGTTGAATCTTGCTTTTTGCAAAGACTATATGCTTCCAGCAATTAGCTTAAAGTCTTAAAATAGAGATTATTAATAGATGCATCAAATAAACATATGACATTCCTTCATAGAAATGTTTCAAGACATACTCACAGTTTTGTATCCTTACATTGTCAGATAGCTGAAGATCCATTCCATTGACAATACACAGCCTGACAAGCTGTGTAAGCCAGGAATATTAACAGCCTGGCTGTTTAGTATCTTCTTGTTCTTAGCTCTTTCAAACATTTAGGGCAGATATTGAATATTAATACCAAGTGGATTGAAGTCAGATCCATGGTCTGTCTTACTATCTTAGTCTTGAACTTTCTTAATCTGCTGATTGCAAAAATTTTTCTCTGAAATTTTAACATGTATAATAATTTGACTTTGTTCCACCTTGAAATTATGTTGTTTTCCCTACCACATGTTTGGAAAGTTTATAGCCAGAGCTTTTGTTATTTCAGTCTGCTTGAATGCATCCTGGATACTAATAGGGCCTGAAAGAGTGTCTGATGTTGCTGAATAATCTATAAAGGTTGTTCATTAGAAAATGTTAATTTGATGAATGAGCAATAATGCTGATCTTCCTGGATCTCAATTCATAGACACTATAAAACAATAAACCTATAAATCTTAGTGTGTTTTGTAGTGTTAAAAAGGTCACAGCTCTGTTGCAAGATACTGGAGACTAGATTGTTTATACATTTTCTCTTGTGCATTCTATAATCGATACCCTCTCCCCTCATTCTCCTGAAGTTTCTCTTGTCAAGTTCACCAATGATAGTCACATTACGAAATCAACAGTCATTGTTTTTAATCCTCATTTTACTTACTCTTTCAGCAGGGTTTGACCCAATTGACTACTCCCTCCTGAAACACCTTTTCTCCTTTATTTTGGATCACTGTGTTCTGTTGGTGTGATGATTAATTTTATGTGTCAATTTGACTGGACCACAAGGTGTCCAGACATTTGGTTAAACCTTATTCTGGCTGTGTCTGTGAGGGTGTTTCTGGATAGGATTAACATTTGACTCAGTAGACAGAGTAAAGCAGATTGCCCTCCTAACTGTAGGGGGAGCCTCATAGAATCAATTGAAGACCAGAAACAAAAAAGAACTAAGTCCTGCTGCCTGATTGACCTGAGATGGAATGCTGGTCTTTTTCTGCCTTTATGTTTCTAAATGAAACAACAATTCTTCTTGAGTCTTGAACCTGTGGGCTCTCCTGGTTCTCAGGCCTCTATACTCAAATTGGAACTACACCATCAGCACTCCTGGGTTTCCAGCTTGTTCCTATTGACTGTAGACCTTGAGACTTCTTAGTCTCCACAGTAGCATGAGACAATTCTTTATAATAAATTTCTTCATATGGATTTATTTGCTTGTAAACTCTCTCCCCCACTAGAGGATAATGCTATGAGACCTTTTGTCTGTTTAGTTTGCTTCTGTATTCCCAGCATTGGGACTGTGTCTAGCAGATAGTAGGTGTTAAATAAATATTTGTGAACTATATAAAGATTTTTGCCTGTGTATATTTTCCTAAGGTCTAAGGCCAGTGACTACTTGTGCTTGTGTGCATATATCTTCATAGGTGCTCAGAATTTGTCCACATATATTATTTATCCTCACATGACCTGTAGGAAGGGAAGGAGGGAACGATTTAACTATGATTCACATGCATTGGTGGAATGGGAAAGTTTAGTTCTCGAAGTTATTAATTTAATGTCCTGTGCTTTGCAGATAAGAGTGCCTCAAAGTGGGCTGCTGGGCTTACCTTCATCTACCTCATATATACACAGTATATCTTGAGGTGTTGTCTTTGAAGAATTTATTATTTTATAAGGCTGTGCATTTTGCTATAAGACCTAGCCAGTAACAATATACTCAGTCAATATGAATTTTCAACATTTAAAATTCTTTCCAGACTGGAAAAACATACACCTAAAATTTGTGGCTTGAGGATTTGTAAGCACACATGTGGTAAAATGAAGGAATGGTTTCAGACATCCTTTGGAGCTTGTCTTCAAAACCCAGTAACCAATTTGCAATGATATACAAATGACCCTTTAGTGGCCTGTGAATGCTATTATGTGAGTAATTATTCCCTTCCTGACTTCCCCAATAATCTAGATTAGGTGTTTCAATGATAATTTATGAGCAAGTATGTATGATTTTTTACATTAAAATTTTCACAGGATGGAGATGATACATAATAAACTTTTAAAGTAAATGCACTAATAATTCATGTCTTAAATAGTAATTCTACCACCAGTCACATGCCAAAATTACATTTTTATAATGTTTTTATTTGTGTACAAAATATGTTGTAATTTACTGATGTATATGCAGCAAAATATTCTATCACATACAACAAAAATACACTTTTTACCCCCTTCCCCTGCCCTTGAAAATGGCAACACTGTGTTGGCAGTTCAGCAGCTAAAAATAAAGTGCTATAATTAAGCAGTATTGGAATGTCTTCACTCAACAAATGTGATGTACAATTTGAGTATGCAACCACATTTTTGTTAGTTTTTTTTTTTTTCACAGAACAGGAAATTCCACATCCTGAACACCTCCAGAAGATACAAATATTTGTATATATATGTACACATGTATACACTGTATATGTAAAGTGCCAACAAGCCTCTTTGTCTCTGTGAGTTTGTTGTGTTTATGTTTATTCTGACTTTCCAAAATCAGTCACACTATTGGGATCTCAGAGTTCATCAGCAGGCACCGAGAAGCTCACCAAAGGCTGGCTTGTTAGGGGCGCAGTGTTGGTTAGAGGGTGGAGAGAGCCATCAGACCTCACTGGGGGACCTGGAGCGGAAGGGCACTTTGGACTGGTAACAGCCACAAAACAGGAGCCACAGGGCCCGTTGGATCTCCTGGTTGCGGAAGGCGTAGATGATAGGATTGATCATAGAGTTGTAGGTTGCGGGCAGCAGGGTGGCGTAGGTGTAGACATCTGGGTCCTCGTGACTACCTACCACGCAGTAAATGGCAAAGGGCAGCCAGCTGGCACCGAAAGTGCCCAGCACCACTGCCAGCGTTCCCACACCTTTTCTGGTGGCAGCAAGGTGGGGTGGCGCCAAGCAGTGCTGCTGCAGCGCGATCTGGTGTGCGTGCCGCCAGACCACCTGGCAGATGCGCACGTACAGGTGCAGCATGATGCCGAAGACCGCAAAGAAGGTGGCAGAGAGCAGCGCCGCATGGCTGCGCGTCAGCGGGCGCACCACGCTGCAGGCGGCGCGCTCTGCCAGGCAATTCCAGCCAAGCACCGGCAGCAGCCCGAGGCCTAAGGACACGGTCCAGGTGGCAGCAAGGAGGAGGTGCACGCCCAACAGGGTCCGTCGCGAGTAATAGGTGAGTGCGTTATAGAGGGACAGGTAGCGGTCCACCGTGATGGCCAGCAGGCTGCTGACTGAGGCAGCGAATGAGGTCACAAGGAAGCCCACAGTGAGCAGACTCACGGTCTCTGAGGGCACCACGTATTGGAATACGAAGTGCAGGATGAGACCGCAGCCCGCTAGCAGGTCGGCGGTGGCCAGGCTGCCCACCAGCACGAACATGGGCGTGCGCAGAGCAGGGGTAGACGCGATGAGCGCCACTACCAGGGCATTTTCGCCTGCGATCACCGTCCCAGACACGCAGAGCAGTACGTCCCATGGATTCACTGCCGAGAGCAGCAGCCCCGGCGGCCCCGCTGGCAGCTGCGAAGACAACTCCAGCGACGCATTAGCTGCGCCGCCGCCCCCCAGCGCCGCCGCCGCTGCGGCTGCCGGGTGCCCCCATTCACCGGTGTCCCGCGCTCCTGCTGCGGTGGCCGCTGCCGCCGCACCCTCGGCCGCCACTGCCACCACCTGGGAGTCGTTGAGCGAAGATACGCTCGCGTTCATCGCGGCGGGACGTTACACCCTGCGTGGAGAGGGAGAACAAGTGTCAGGTGTGCGGTTCACCCCGCCAGGGGACATCCTCGGGCGCTGCTGCCCCGCTCGTACTGCCCATCCCGCCTCAGAGCAGAGCGAGGAAGCAGTGGTTGAGAACCAAAAATAAATAAATACCTGTTGAGTGAGCCAGTGAGAGAGTGAAACGCACAAGGGATGCCACACTGGTATCTGAGTTTTTGCACAGATAAACACGAGGAACATGCACTCACATTACAACACAGATCACGTAAGTGTGCCCATATTTGCAACCGCATCTTGTGCACCAGGTTATTATTGTCGGCCCCAGCGAGTCCTGCCAGGGCTCTGATCGGCTTGGTCAGGCGCTCTCCTCAACTAAGAGGCGGAATCGCTGTCCGCGGTGCTGAAAGATAAGTTTCTGCGCTCGGGGAGCACAAAGGACCCCGTTGGCTTCAGAGACTCCTAGGAAAAGGGGTTTTGGGGGAGAAAAGCTGGAATGTCTTTTTAGGTGGAGACTGTGGAATCAGCTTGGCTCCATTTCTCCAGGGTGAGAAGGATTCATCCCCTGGCCATCCTTCACCCCTTCCCCTCTGCACACCCTCAAAGTTCCTTTAGAGAGCCCGGTTGCTCACCTGGAGAGTCAGGGCTTCAGGAAATCGCTGATCATGAGCGCTGCGGTGGGGCGCCAGGCTGCGCTCCGCGCGCGAACAGAGCCGACTCCTGAAGGAGGTGGCCCGCCCGGCACGCAGAGGAGTGCCGCGAGCTTGTCGCTGTGCGGGTGCTGCGGAGAGTGAGTAGAGGAAAAGGCGGCTAAGAGCAGCGCGCCCGCTGGAGATTGACAGGCAGGGCGTGGTGACGTCAGGTTCCTGGTTCCAGGGTGCAAGCCAGGCACTCGCTCTCCTTGCCCGCCCATCAGCTACCTCCCTCACCACATACCCTCCCCAAACGATGTTTCAGAAGATTCATAGAGAGAGAGGTTGGAGGGCCGCCGCCAGCTTGGAACCTCCAGGAATAGATGGGAGAAAGAGGCAAAGGAGAAAAGAGTAAAGACTAAGGGAAGCCAAGGAGGGTGAAGTGGGAGGGGAGGGGTGGGGGATGAGCTGCACTGGCCAGGCAGCAAGACCCAGGGCCGGACGTAGGTCACTGAGGGGGCCAACTTGAAGAAAAAGCCCTGGAGAAGAGGGAGCACCAGTGCAGAGAGGTCCAATCAGAAAGGTGCTACCTTAAAAAAAAAAAAAAACAACTTAGGGGACAGGAATGAACTGGTATGGAGGGAACAGTGAGGGTTTCTTAAAAGGATGTTTGTGGTACCCTTGTCAGCTGAGTAGAGCTAGAGAAGAAAAGCTGAGTTGTGGGGAACAGAGAAAAGATGGGACATTTGAGGAAAGCAATGTCTTCTTTTGAAGGTTACCTGTGCAATCAATTCTTCTCTCTCCCTCCATTTCTTCCTCTCTCTCACTATCTTTCTTGAACTCTGCACAGAGGGTTTCACCATGATCTCCCCAGCCAAATGTTCCCCGATTGCACCAACTGATAGTGCTCTTGGAACCTGCTCTTTAATTAAAGACCAGGTCTGTGTCTTGTTAGAAAAGAAGAAAGCAGCAAAATGTGATTTACTTTCCTGGCAACAGACTTTGCCCTGTTAATTAGTACCCTATAAAACAAATTACAGGATGAAAATAGTGGTAACTCAGCTGCACCAGACTTCAGTAGTCAGGAGTTTTATTTTCAACTTGGATAACTCATCCTTTTGGTTGAAAGGTGTTTTGTTTTGTCAGTAAAATACAAGTATTAGACTTCTTTTTCTTTTTTTAATTAGCCACAATCTCCAGTACCTGTACTTGGAGGAAAAAGCTAGAATAGTTGACTCCATCTAAGGCTCTGGAATAAATGATTTTTTATTGGCATGATGGCATTATATCAGAGCCACAGACATGATTTTCAGGGGCCACATACTCTAGGCAAGGTGAAAATAGACATTTGTTGCTGGTGCTTCCTCTACTTTTCCCTGTGTAACTTCTTCCCTCTCCTGGCTTCACTTTGCTTCAAAAAGAAAAATATATATATTCAAACTTGTGTACAGGCTGGAGTGGAAGGTAGATTTTTATCCTGGCCTTCTCTGTTTAAATATGCCCCCTAAGTCCAGACTCATCTTGCCCTCCTATCTCAGTTCAGCTGTACTTAACTAGAAGAAGCAGGAAAACTAATAGGACCATTCAAATCTTTAGCTGCAATAGCTAGTGTGGGTCCATAAAATGAATTTACACACAATTTCTCCATTGGGAGAGTTTATAAAATTCTTGTGAATTTGCAATTTGGCTGAAGTTCTAAGTTTCTGGAAGTGCCATTTTGAGTTCCAATAGAAGATTATCAAGAATGTTATTTTAGAGCTGTCAAGCAAACTGTCAAACCGCTGTAATCACATGTTAATCACAAATTTCCCAAACAATCAGATGAAAACCCAAGGGGAGGAGGATCTTTCTTAGTATCTGAATGTGTTACAGTTTTACATGTCACCATGCAGCGGTTAAGTGTGAGGTTAAGATTAAACAGAGATCCTGTGTTTCAGACACTTTCAGGCTGTCACCATCGCCGAGAATGGATTGGCTTTTCAGTAGTTTCAGGAGGAAGATGACATATGTATATTCACGTACATTAATGCTGGTTGTGAGGGTTTGTAGACTATCTTTCAGTCATGCCAGTCTGTGGTTACCTCTCTCAGATACTAAACTTGGTCCTGACAGCAAACAGGACATTCTTTCAAAGCTCCACCTTGTTTCTCCCATATTCACTTTTGTCTCCTGGGAGGCAGAAGATGGGAAAGAAAAAAGGTGTGTAGTTCATTGTTTATGGTCAGGAATTAGATGTACTTCACTGCCTACTTTGCCCACAGTTCCCCACAAGAGCCTGCCCTTCCAGTAGTCTCCTAGAATGTTCAACCTGTGCACTTTGTGACAATTTCCACTCCTGGCCAAGCTTATGTAAAGAGGTTGATGCCTGACCCAAGGTTAAACAAGATCAGCCATCATTCACTGGACCAGTGACTGGACATCATTCAGGACCATTTCTGAAAATTTAACTAAGAAACATTGTGACAGTTGTCAGTCAGTGTTGGGCTCTGGACCTGGAAGAGCATGATAAGTTAGGGCTGGATCACTCATGTTGAACCTTGTGTGAAATGAGAATCAGAGGAAGACAGCTGCAGTAGAAGAGTGAAGCAGATGTGCAGAGAGTAAAAGAGATAAGGGAGATCAAATGACTGAGATGTGGAGGGAATGACCTCAGTCCCTGCGTGTCTGGTTGCCAGCTCTGGGAGTCTAAATCCCTGGATCCCTTGAAATTGCTATTTGTCATCTCTACTACAAACCTTTCAAACCTTGAGGTTCCTTGAGTGGGTTTCTAGTCTGTGAATTGTTGATACTTGACTGAAGTACACGACTAAATGTATTATTCATCCACCAGGTTGTTTGATCCAGATTATGTTTTGTGGTGTGCAGATTTTGATTTTCAGCTTATAGGCACAGGTTAAACTCATCATTACCACCCCTGTGACAAACCCAACATATCCTCTGGTGCCTTTGTATTATAGCAATATCCAAGCATGAACACAAGGAAATTTTCGTTTTCTGAGATTATGCTCAGGAATTACAGTCTGTCGAGCACAACTCTTTCTGTAACTCCCTTGGCTATTTCTTGCCTGTCTCAGTCTCGACCAGTGGTTCCCAACCCTGGCTGCATGTCCAAATTACCTAGAAATCTTTTTTAAAATGACTGACTTCTGGATCTTTCACCCAGAAATTCATTTGATCTGGAGTGAGAACTAGGCATCAAGTTTCCTAAAGACTCTGATGGGAAATCAGGGTTGAGAACACTCATCTAAGGAATCATGCACTCTCCTTGTGAGTTTAGATTTGGAGTTTGGAATAGTTCCAATAAAGGAATTGTAGCAACAATCCAACTTCAAATCATTTGGTGTAATTTCAGATTCAGGACACTAACCAATCCTCAGTAGACCTTTAATTTTCCACACTCACAGGAATTACCTTTACGGCCCAAGACAACAGCTGACATGTGGGCCCCTTTTGGCCCCAACGAACTCAATGGCTCCATCAAGGAGCTTTAAACTCTGGTTGCCCCAGAACCTCTATTTTTCTGTAGCTTTTAGGTATTTTTCCTGTTCCTTCTTGTGGGTTCACAGCCACTTTCCAGGTGTGCCTTCTCATGGCCCTGCTGCTGCTGCTGCTAAGTCGCTTCAGTCGTGTCCGACTCTGTGCGACCCCATAGATGGAAGCCCACCAGGCTCCCCTGTCCCTGGGATTCTCCAGGCAAGAACACTGGAGTGGGTCTCATGGCCCAGATCTTTGCAAATCAATTACGTTTTAGAAAACCAGAGTTGAAATCAGCCAAGCTGTCTAGACCTTATAAAACTGGGTTGGAAAGACCCATACCACTAATTCTGGCCTCTCTCTCTGAGCATCTACACAAATACACACACATTCCTTCCCCTTGGCTCTTAGAGACAAAAAATACAGTTTTCTACTGAAAGTATAAGTCTACTTGCTGGTATACAGATACTTGTGCTGACAGCTCAGTAAGAGAGCAGGTGCTTAGTGAGATGTATGAAGCTGTTACTAAGAAAGATTATTGCTGAAAGAGGCAAGAATCACAAAGGGCCACTGAATACACTGTTTGGCCAAAATGAAGGTGGTGGGTGGAAGTAATCATTTGGGGACATATGCTGAGGCAAAAGAATGATATTTAAAATATCTCCTTTTCTTTGCTTTCACCAGTCCACACGCTTTCCTCTCCCCATAAGGCATTAATGATGGATCATAATGTCCAAGGTATCTACTTTCTCAGCCTGTCCAAACACATGAGAGATACTCCTGCTTCACACCAGGTGAGCAGTCTTCAAAAGGCCATTACCCTGGGAGCTCAGCATCACCTGATATTCCCACCAAATTTAGAAAAGGAGCAGACTACATTACTATCATTACCTGTCCATATGATGCAGAACATTATGCAAGACAGTTGAAATTTTTTATTTAATTCAGTTGGTGAGCAGCCCCTCTGTTTTTTGCATGAGAGAAAATCAGGAAAAATAATAGCATTTAAAGACATATGTTTTGGTGGTCCAGTAACCAAGACTTCATGCTCCCAATACAGAAACCCCCAGCTGGATCCCTGGTAGGGAAACTAGATGCCATGTGCTGCAAATAAGAGTTCACATGCATGCTGCAAGGAAGGTCAAAGGTCCTTCATGCAGCAATTAAGACATTGCACAACCAAATAAATATTTTTTAAATAAATAAAATGCATGTTTTTTAAAAAAAACTATATATTTTTTCATATATGATGAAAATAACTATTAAGTTTTGTGGAGATATGTGCAGTCTTGCAACTTAGATTACCAGCTGGATATGAGAATGATTGGAGAAGGAAATGGCAACCCACTCCAGTAGTCTTGCCTGGAAAATCCCATGAACAGAGGAGCGTGGTAGGCTACAGTCCATGGGGTCGCAAAGAGTTGGACACGACTGAGCGACTTCACTCACTTTTATGAGAATGATAAAGTTGGGTCTATTGGTATATTTGAAAAGTAACAAGGAGATAGTCTTTTAATCTGCTGTGCCCTACATTTTCAAAGTGCTTTGAAGCTCACACGGTGGGTTCAAACTCATTTTCTCATTTTATTCTTTGAAACAATTACATGGAGTTTGGGGTTATTTTCTTTGAAGCTTGGACAACTGAAGTTCAGAGAGGTGAAATAAGTTATCCAAGGGCACACAGGACACCAGCAAGTGTATTGTACACAAGACATAAACAGTGTCACAGGAAAGCAAACACACATGGACTCAAGGTGTGCAAAGGCATGCAGACTCCAGAACTCAGAGATGCTTTGCCTTGGATAGATGTAGCCAAAATGAGGTAGTTTATAACTTCAAAATTACTATGAACAGCATTTATAGATGACTTTTTCTGTTTTATAAGGTGCTTTTTAAAATGTATTGTTTAAAAAACTAAAAGGAATTTTGAAAGAAAAACTTTCGCCCATAGTCTCATCAGCTAAAAAGGATTGCTTCCTCCACCCCAACAAGATTATAAATTTCTTGAGGAGATGGACAAGTTCTAATTAATCTTCCCATCAATATGATCTATCACAGAGGAGGTGTTCAATACATGTCTCGTGAATGATTATTTCCCAAACTTTTCCACATGCATATATATTTGATGTAGATGCATATTATTTGATGTAGATATATTGCCTAGTATGCAGGTACTATATGTACAGTGCACAATTTCAGCTTTTACTGTGTAATTAAGGGTGTGTTGTCAGTTTTTCTGTATGTTGTATTACAATTATTTTTCATACTTTTGCCTAGCCATTCATTCATTCATTCAGTATACCCTTATTGAGTACCTATTATTAGCCAAGCATTGTACTAGAAAATCAAGATGCCATAATAGGCCCCTGTTCTCAGGAACAAGTAAATGGATTCTGTGGAAAAAGCGTGGTACATATTATAAAAAGAATTGATCACAGGGGTAATGAAGGCACTTGGGAGAAGACTATCAGCCAGCCTAGAGAAATCAGGAAATGCCTCTCATCAGATGGAGATGATGCCCAAGCTGAATCTTGAAGGGTGACTCACAGATATGGAAGGTAAGGAAGACATGGAGGTGTTCTAGGCAGAGGGAGCTGCCTGTGCAAAGGCGTGAGGTCAGGTGAGGCTGGTGCAGGTCCCTGGGACCATGGGCAGTTATTTGTGGCTGGCATGTCAGAAAAAGAGGGCAGGAGCAGAGACACATCAGATAGGTGGGCCAACTCATAAAGGCCTCCTGTATCATGGCACGAGTTGGATTTTATCCTGAAGGTAATGGGAGGCCAGTGACAGATTTTCTTAAGCAAGGCTGTTGATATAATCAGATTTGGTCCCTCTTACAACTTATGGTTTTCTGTGAGTATGGTTTCAGTGTGTCTGCCCTCAAGCTGGAATCAAGATTGCCCGGAGAAATATCAATAACCTCAGATATGCAGATGACACCACCTTTATGGCAGAAAGTGAAGAGGAACTAAAAAGCCTCTTGATGAAAGTGAAAGTGGAGAGTGAAAAAGTTGGCTTAAAGCTCAACATTCAGAAAAGGAAGATCATGGCATCTGGTCCCATCACTTCATGGGAAATAGATGGGGAAACAGTGGAAACAGTGTCAGACTTTTTTTTTGGGGGGCTCCAAAATCACTGCAGATGGTGACTGCAGCCATGAAATTAAAAGACACTTACTCCTTGGAAGAAAAGTTATGACCAACCTAGATAGCATATTCAAAAGCAGAGACATTACTTTGCCAACAAAGGTCTGTTTAGTCAAGGCTATGGTTTTTCCAGTGGTTATGTATGAATGTGAGAATTGGATTGTGAAGAAGGCTGAGCACCGAAGAATTGATGCTTTTGAACTGTGGTGTTGGAGAAGACTCTTGAGAGTCCCTTGGACTGCAAGGAGATCCAACAAGTCCATTTTGAAGGAGATCAGCCCTGGGATTTCTTTGGAAGGAATGATGCTAAAGCTGAAACTCCAGAACTTTGGCCACCTCATGCGAAGAGTTGATTCATTGGAAAAGACTCTGATGCTGGGAGGGATTGGGGGCAGGAGGAGAAGGGGACGATAGAGGATGAGATGGCTGGATGGCATCACTGACTTGATGGACATGAGTTTGGGTGAATTCCGGGAGTTGGTGATGGACGGGGAGGCATGGTGTGCTGCGATTCATGGGGTCGCAAAGAGTCGGACATGACTGAGTGACTGAACTGAACTGAACTGACAACTTATGGAGGCCCCACCAACAACTATACAGTGAATGGAGTAGAGAAGAGCAAGAATGGGTTTAGGTGAATCTGTTAAGAGTCTATTGTGGTCATCTGTACAGGAGATTGTGACGACTTAACAGTGGGTAGTGATGGTGGTGATTGGAGAAGTTGATGAGTCCTTCACATGTTTCATACATTATCTTAAAGCATATCTAGCTGCTAAGATTGATAGTTCTACAAATCATGGAGGCATAAGATACTAGAGGATTGTCTCTTACATAAAACTCAATACAGGTTTTCTGATCAGCAGACAGGCCTTTCACATTTTCAGTCAGTGACCCAGCTCCTTCTGTCTTAGCTCTGCCCTCCTCTAGGACTTCAGAGTTTTTAAGCATTCACCATTATGGGGACTGGGAAATGAGCTTGGAGTATTTTGTGGGACATAGTGGGAAGTGGGGAGGTAGATAGACACAGATAAAAGGAGAAAAGGTATGAAGGATGACTTCCGGTTTTCAGGTGTTGACAGGATTGGACTAGAGAGGGGCAGAATGGCTAACGTGATTATGGACATACTGGGGTTAGGGTAGGCCATCCAGTGCAGGTCCCCAGTATGACATCAAACAGAGAGATTGTGCTGAAACTTAGCAGAGTCTAAATTGGAAAAGCTGATTAAGGTGCCATATAATACTACTAATGAGGCTGCTGCTGCTAAGTCGCTTCAGTTGTGTCCGACTCTGTGCGACCCCATAGACGGCAGCCCACCAGGCTCCCCCATCCCTGGGATTCTCCAGGCAAGAAAACTGGAGTGGGTTGCCATTTCCTTCTCCAATGCATGAAAGTGAAAAGTGTAAGTGAAGTTGCTCAGTCGTGTCCGACTCTTAGCGACCCCACGGACTGCAGCCTACCAGGCTCCTCTGTCCATGGGATTTTCCAGGCAAGAGTACTGGAGTAGGGTGCCATTGCCTAGGCTACCATTCACCAAATGTGTACCATTTGCTAAAGTACCCTATGGAGTGGACCCTATTATTATCCTCATTTTACAGAGTAGAAACAGGATTAAAGGGCAAAGTGAGTTTCCCATATGGTTGGAAAGTGAAGGAATCAGAATTTGAATGTCATTTCTCTTGACTCCAGTTGAAGGGAGCTAGTAAACCTAAGTGAAGAAAACCAAGGGCAGTCCCTTGGAGAGAGCAGTCTTTACAGTATGCATGGAAGACAGGGTCACCACAGAGAAGTTGAGAACAGTCAGAGAGGCAGAACATGTCACGGAAACTTAGCCTCAGTCAGAGAAAAGAGAGTGTGTATGGAGATCAAAGCGAGAGTGAGTTTCAGAAAGAGTCAGATTACACCCAGGGAGGTCAAATGAGGTAAGATCAGGGAAGGAAAATATTACCTGAATTTAGCCAGAAAGTTTTCAGTGACTTCAGTAACAAGGGCAGGAATAGCAGGCAGCCAGGTGAAGTGAACAGGTTGTAAAAGAAAGGGGAGAAAGGGGAGTGCAGATGTCTCTAAGAAGTTTGGCTGGGAGGGCAATAGTTGGCTAGAGATGTGAGTTCAAGCTTTTCCTTTAAAAATGGAAGAGATTTGAAGGGGAAAGAGATGGCTGAGAGGCCAACGTTGATTTCACAAAGAGTTGCTATTTGAGCTTCTCCATCTTTGGCTGCAAAGAATATAATCAATCTGATTTCAGTGTTGACCATTTGGTGATGTCCATGTGTAGAGTCTTCTCTTGTATTGTTGGAAGAAGGTGTTTGCGATGACCAGTGCATTCTCTTGGCAAAACTCTTAGCCTTTGCCCTGCTTCATTCCATATTCCAAGGCCAAATTTGCCTGTTACTCCAGGTGTTTCTTGACTTGCTACTTTTGCATTCCAGTCCCCTATAATGAAAAGGACATCTCTTTGGGGCGTTAGTTCTAAAAGATCTTGTAGGTTTTCACAGAACCATTCAACTTCAGCATCTTCAGTGTTACTTGTTGGGGCACAGGCTTGGATCACCGTGATATTGAATGATTTGCCTTTGAAACAAACAGAGATCATTCTATCATTTTTGAGATTGCATCTAAGTATTGCATTTCAGACTCTCGTTGACCATAATGGCCACTCCATTTCTTGTAAGAGATTCCTGCCCACAGTAGTAGATAAAATAGTCATCTGAGTTAAATTTACCTATTCCAGTCCATTTTAGTTTGCTGATTCCTAGAATGTCGACATTCACTTTTGCCATGTCCTGTTTGACCACTTCCAATTTACCTTGATTTATGGACCTAACATTCCAGGTTCCTATGCAATATTGCTCTTTACAGCATCGGACCTTGCTTCTATCACCAGTCACATCCATAACTGGGACTGTGGAGTTATTTCTCCACTGATCTCCTGTAGCATATTGGGCACCTGCTGCTGCTGCTAAGTTGCTTCAGTCGTGTCCGACTCTGTGCAACCCCAGAGACGGCAGCCCATCAGGCTCCACCATCCCTGGAATTCTCCAGGCAAGAACACTGGAGTGGGTTGCCATTTCCTTCTCCAACACATGAAAGTGAAAAGTGAAAGGGAAGTTGCTCAGTCGTGTCCGACTCTAAGCGACCCCATGGACTGCAGCCTACCAGGCTCCTCCATCCATGGGATTTTCCAGGCAAGAGTACTGGAGTGGGGTGCCATTGCCTTCTCTGATTGGGCACCTACTGACCTGAATTTGGGAAACTCAGCAGTGGCCACAGGACTGGAAAAGGTCAGTTTTCATTCCAATAACTAAGAAAGGCAATGCCAAAGAATGTTCAAACTACCACACAATTGCACTCATCTCACACGCTAGTAAAGGAATGCTCAAAATTCTCCAAGCCAGACTTCAGCAATACGTGAATTGTGAACTTCTACATGTTCAAGTTGGTTTTAGAAAAGGCAGAGGAACCAGAGATCAAATTGCCAACATCCGCTGGATCATGGATAAAGCAAGAGAGTTCCAGAAAAACGTCTATTTCTGCTTTCTTGACTATGCCAAAGCCTTTGACTATGTGGATCACAATAAACTGTGGAAAATTCTGAAAGAGATGGGAATACCAGACCACCTTACCTGCCTCTTGAGAAACCTATATGCAGGTCAGGAAGCAACAGTTAGAACTGGACATGGAACAACAGACTGGTTCCAAATAGGAAAAGGAGTACGTCAAGGCTGTATATTGTCACCCTGCTTATTTAACTTATATGCAGAGTACATCATGAGAAATGCTGGGCTGGATGAAGCACAAGCTGGAATCAAGATTGCCGGGAGAAATATCAATAACCTCAGATATGCAGATGACACCACCCTTACGGCAGAAAGTGAAGAGGAACTAAAAAGCCTCTTGATGAAAGTGAAAGAGGAGAGTGAAAAAGTTGGCTTAAAGCTCAACATTCAGAAAATGAAGATCATAGTATCTGGTCCCATTACTTCATGGGAAATAGATGGGGAAACAGTGTCAGACTTTTTTGGGGGGCTCCAAAATCACTGCAGATGGTGACTGCAGCCATGAAATTAAAAGACACTCCTTGGAAGGAAAGTTATGACCAACCTAGATAGCATATTGAAAAGCAGAGATATTACTTTGCCAACAAAGGTCCGTCTAGTCAAGGCTATGGTTTTTCCAGTGGTCATGTATGGATGTGAGAGTTGGACTGTGAAGAAATTGAGTGCTGAAGAATTGATGCTTTTGAACTGTGGTGTTGGAGAAGACTCTTGAGAGTCCCTTGGACTGCAAGGAGATCCAAACAGTCCATTCTAAAGGAGACCAGTCTTGGGTGTTCATTGGAAGGACAGATGCTGAGGCTGAAACTCCAGTACTTTGGCCACCTCATGCGAAGAGTTGACTCATTGGAAAAGACTCTGATGCTGGGAGGCATTGTGGACAGGAGGAGAAGGGGACGACAGAGGATGAGATGGCTGGATGGCATCACCGACTCGATGGGCATGAGTTTGGATAGACTCCAGAAGTTGATAATGGACAGGGAGGCCTGGCATGCTGGGATTCACAGGGTTGCAAAGACTTGGACACGACTGAGTGACTGAACTGAACTGTACTGAACTTTTATTTGAGGGAGTGAGATGGTGGAGAAGACACAGAACGTCTGAAGACAGTGGAGGAATCAATCTGAAAAAGGGACAAGGACAGGAAAGACCAGGAATGTAGGTGAGGCCATACATGTAAATTTTAAGTAGGGAGCCAGGAAATCAATGGATTGCCTTCTAATTCCTTGTGAAATCTGGGGAGGAGGACATCAGCTAATAGTGACTTGACAAATAGAATGGACTCTACAGTTAACATTTTGATGGCTGCACAATATTATATACATTGAAGACATAGAACAACATTTAACAGATGAATTCTCCTGTTGAACGACATTCAGACTGTTTATATGTTTGCATCTGTACAAACATATAATGATTACTTTCACACAAAGGATTATTTTTATTCATATGATTATCTTGACATGAAAATTGTCAGCCAAAGGGCAGAAACATATTCATGGCTCTTGAAATGCACTGCCAAATTGCTTTTCAAATGATTGTAACAATGCCAATAGCACTTTGTCAGCATACCAATTTCTCTGAGTCTTTGTAGCACTGGGTTTTATTATTTTAAAATGCTATTTGAATTCAGTGGGCATTCGTGGTACCTCATTAATGACTTAAATTATATTTGATGACCACTAAGGTGATGGGAGCTTCCTTCATAGCTCAGTTGTTAAAGAATCTGCCTGAAGTGTAGGAGACCTGGGTTCAATTCCTGGGTTGGAAAGATCCCCTGGAGAAGGAAATGGCAACCCACTCCAATATTCTTGCCTGGAGAATCCCATGGACAGGGGAGCCTGGCAGGCTACTGTCCGTGAGGTCACAAGGATTGGACACGACTTAGTGACTAAACCACCACCAAAGTGATGGAATTCCAGTTGAACTATTTCAAATCCTCAGAGATGATGCTGTTAAAGTGCTGTACTCAATATGCCAGCAAATTTGGAAAACTCAGCAGTGACCACAGGACTAAAAAAGGTCAGTTTACATTCCAATCCCAAAGAAAGGCAATGCCAAAGAATGCTCAAACTACCACTCAATTGTACTCATCTCATATGCTAGCAAAGTAATGCTCAAAGTTCTCCAAGCCAGGCTTCAACAGTAGGTGAACCTTGAAATCCCAGATGTTCAAGCTGGATTTAGAAAAGGTAGAGGAACCAGCGATCAGATTGCCAATATCCATTGAATCATCAAAAAAGCAAAAGAGCTCCAGAAAAACATCTGCTACTGCTTTTTTGACTATGCCAAAGCCTTTGACTGTGTGGATCACAATAAACTGTGGAAAATTCTGAAAAAGATGAAATGCCAGACCACCTGAGCAACTGTATGCAGGTCAAGAGCAACAGTTAGAACTGGACATGAAACAACAGAGTTCCAAATAGGAAAAGGAGTACGTCAAGGTTGTGTATTGTCACCCTGCTTATTTAGCTTCTATGCAGAGTACATCATGAGAAACGCTGGGCTAGAAGAAGCACAAGCTGGAATCAAGATTGCCAGGAGAAATATCAATAACCTCAGATATGCAGATGGCACCACCCTTATGGCAGAAAGTGAAGAGGAACTAAAAAGCCTCTTGATGAAAGTGAAAGTGGAGAGTGAAGAAGTTGGCATAAAGCTCAACATTCAGAAAAGGAAGATCATGGCATCTGGTCCCATCACTTCATGGGAAATAGATGGGGAAACAGTGGAAACAGTGTCAGACCTTATTTTGGGGGGCTCCAAAATCACTGCAGATGGTGATTGCAGCCATGAAATTAAAAGACACTCCTTGGAAGAAAAGTTATGACCAACCTAGATAGCATATTAAAAAGCAGAGACATTACTTTTCCAACAAAGGTTCATCTAGTCAAAGCTATGGTTTTTCCAGTAGTCATATCTAGATGTGAGAGTTGGAGTATAAAGAAAGCTGAGTGCCAAAGAATTGATGCTTTTGAACTGTGGTGTTGGAGAAGACTCTTGAGAGTCCCTTGGACTGCAATGAGACACAACCAGTTCATCCTAAAGGAGATCAGTCCTGAATGTTGATTGGAAGGACTCATGTTGAAGCTGAAACTCCAATAGTTTGGCCACCTGATGCAAAGAGATGACTCATTGTAAAAGACCCTGATGCTGGAAAAGATTGAAGGCAGGAGGAGAAGGGGATGACAGAGGATGAGATGGTTGGTTGGCATCACTGACTCAATGGATATGAGTTTGAGTAAACTCCGGGAGTTGGTGATGGACAGAGAGGCCTGGTTTGCTGTAGTCCATGGGGTCACAAAGAGTTGGACACGACTGAGTGACAGAACTTAACTGAACTGAAGGTTGACCATTTGTCTCTCTCTTTTTTTTTTAAATTATATTTTATTTTGCTTAACTTTACAATATTGTATTGCTTTTGCCATACATCAAAATGGATCCGCCACAAGTATACATGTGTTCCCCATCCTGAACCCTCCTTCCTCCTCCCTCCCCATACCGTCCCTCTGTCTCTCTTTTTTAAACAATCTGTATTTTCTTTTATTTGAATTATCTATTCTTAACCTCTATCTGTTAGGACTTAATGCTGTTTTTTATATAGCTGACAAAGTCTCCAGTAGATATTAATCATTTTCATGTCCAAGTTGAGGGAAATTTTCTCCATTCTTCCTTTTTAGATTTAGTTTTGATTGTTTAGAGATATTAAATTTTTATAAAAATTTTTTTTGTTTACAATAATGTAGACTTTGGCTTGTAGCCTGAAAAAGACACATACATGACTTTGCAGTAGAGTTTTCCTGTCATTTATTAGGAAAGAGAGAGAACAGAGATTTTCTGGGGAGACAGAAGGTTCTGGGAGGGGAATGAGCCCCGAGGCAGGCTACAGTCTCCTCTCAGTGTCAGAAGCCCACTCTCAGGTAAAAGCCTGTATGATTTACTGCAGGAGGTGTTGGCACATAAAGACAGCAGAGCCTTGGGCAGAGGTGGGAAACCATGGCTCTCAGATTTTGGCACAGATCTCTGCAGGTGTGGTCACAGGTTAGGGCTTCAGCTGCAAGGGAGGCCAATAGGCTCTGGGCGATGGAATAGAGAGAGCGATATAGACCAGCCCCAGTAATGACCCAGTTGAAACACAGCCTGCTACAAACTCTGAGAGAAAAGAAGCCCTCAACAGAGGTGATGGGGAAAGGAACATCACAGTCACTTAGACCCTTGCCAGGGGCCAGGCCCATAACCTAGTTTTACCCACTGTGCAACTATGGGACCATTTTTATTATTCCCATTTAACATACCAGGAAGCAGAGGATCAAAGGGGTTAACATTCACTGTTACATAGCTTATGAGAGAGTGCATCTGGTTCTCAAGTCTCACGTTCCTAAACAAGGCCTCAGCTCTGAGCAGGGGGCCTTAAGTGGCACTGGCATCAGTACAGTGTGTGGCCTGGGGAGAAGAGATCACCAGTCAGTGAGCATCTTCTGGAGGATGCAGCCAGTCAAGTGGAGGAGTTTGGTTTTGGTGAAAGAGGAAATGGAGACCCAGATGAGGATTCTCAGCAGAGAGTTGGTTTAAACTGATATTTTAGAAGACAGTAGGGAGTGAAGAGCAGAAGCATGCTGTTTTTCTGTGCCACACTTGAGGACACCAAGTAGATATAGCATCCTGTGAAATGAGAGCAAGTGGGAACTCCTGAGTTGCTGCTAAGTCACCACTCTGGATGCTTATCTGAACTGTAATCCCCTCATTTGTCAAGAAGGATTCTGAAACCTAGAAGAGGTTGCTAGGGGAAATAAAGCTTAAGTATCATAAACAACAGAATCTATAAAATAGTTTTCCCAAATGAGCTCGATTCTCAAGCCAGGAGCAGTTGAGTGTTTGACAGGAGACAAGGAGGAAGCCAGCAGGGATCTGCCTTGCCCCCCTCCCTCAGATTTTCTTCCCAAGTATCACAGAAGTGAGTCCTCACCAAGAGTCTTCTTCCAACCTGCATTCTCAGGATGTCCACAGCCCCAGTGTTTCTTCAGCCAGGGACCCAACCCTCTCATAGATTTGTAAACGCTCCTGGCTCTTTACTTGATATAGATTTATATCCCTACCCTGAACACAGAACTGAATGAGTCTTCAAGCAAGAATAATTGATTTAAATGACTTACATAATATGCTTATTTTATAAGTGGATTAGATTTTTATTTTGAGCTTTAAAAAAAAAAAATAGATATCTACATTGGGACTTTCCTGGTGGCTCAGTGGTAAAGAATCCGCCTGCCAATGCAGGAGATGCAGGTTTGATTCCTGGGTTGGGAAGCTCCCATGGAGAAGGAAATGGTAAGGAACTTCAGTATTTTTGCCTGGGAAATCCCATGGACAGAGGAGCCTGGAGGGCTATAGTCCATGGGGTCCCAAAAGAGTCGGATGCACTTAGTGACTAAACAACAACAACAAAGAAAACCACATGTAGCCATAAAAAGACAGTCACAACACAAAAACACAGAGTATGTACAATGTGAGCTCAGTTTTGTAAAATAAATTATATATATTTACATACTTATGCTATGTATCACAGTGTTAATTAACAGTGATTGCATCAGAATGGAGACTGTATTCTTTTTTTTTTTTTTTTAATGTGTGACAGAAACCACTATCTTCCAATATCCATTCTTCCTTTATTCTATAGTAATGGAGCCTCCAGTTTTAATTGATCACCTAGAATAAATAGCATATATTTAGTTATCATAGGAATAGCCACCTAGAATAGATAGCATATTTTTAAGTCTCCCTTGCAGCTTGATGTGGTCATAGTAACTGTTCTGACCAGTGAGATATATTAAGTGGATGTGTTACATATCACTTTTTAGAAGGTGCCTTTGAAAGGAACAGACATGCCTTCTTCTCGTTCCTCCTTCTTGCTGACTGGAATGTGAACATGATGGCTGGTGCTAGAACACCCATCTTGGACTCTGAAGTGGAAGCCATGATGCTGAAGGTGTTGGAGCAATTCAGAGAATAGAAACTGGGTCCTTCATGGCTGTGGGCCATTGCACCAGACCTGGATACCCTATATATACATGAGAATTATTTTTCCTCTTCATCTTATATAATTCACTACTATTTTGAATTTTCTATCACTTGACAGCTGAACCAACTCCCAGATATTTTTGAAAGCTAAGAAATACATAGGGCTATACTGAAAACTCTGGTCCAAAAATCTTATACATGGAGTGACTTTCCTAGCTGTGAAATCTTTCACTGAAACTGCTTGTCTGAAGTTTCACTCAGATCTACTTTCACACTCCATTCAAACATATTGCATCTTGTCAACACTTAATACTGTGTTTAATTTTCTTTTTTCTTTTTTTGGTGGAAAGGACACATGGTCTCATCCCTAGTCCACAGACTGTCTTAATTTTCATTCAAAAGTTTTCACAACTCTCCTGAGAATAAGGTATTGCTGTAGCTCCATTGCAACAACTTGGGGATATTTGTAGTAGCCTTTTGGGCTTCCCTGTTGACTCAGTGGTAAAGAACCCCCCTGCCAATGCAGGAGATGCAGGAGACACGGGTTTGATCCCGGGGTCATGAAGATCACCTAGAGGAGGAAATGGTAAGCCTCTCCAGTATTCTTGCCTGGAAGATTCCATGGACAGAAGAGCCTGATGAGCTATAGTACATGGGGTTTCAAAGAGCTGGATATGACTGATGACTGAGCATGCATGCATGCATGTAGTAGCCTTTTAGGTTATTGGAGACCCGTGAATTGAGATAAAACCAAAGTTGAGATGGTTTAGGCAGCCCTTTCCATGCCCAAGTGACCTGCTTCTATCAACATATTGAGACTGTGCCCTGTGAAGACCAACAGGAAAGCCGTGTGTGTGTGTGTGTTGCACATGTTTTACATGGGTGTGTGGTGTTCATATGTTGTGTGGTTTAACATTTGGGTGATGCACATGTGTTTGTGAGGTGTTTGTGTGTTCATGTATGTTTTGTGAGCTATGTATTTGTGGAGCCTATGTGTTATATAGGGGTATGTATTTGTGAGGACGTATATTGTGCTTCTGTGCCACATAAGGGTGAGTGTGTGTGTGTGTGCATGCATGCACATATATCATGTTGACATGTGTTTGCAGTGTCCGGATGTATGAGCTTGTGCTTGCACACACACATGTGTAGTCCTGTTACATAACAGTGACAGAAGAGAAGCCTTTCATTAGTGGGTCCTAAAGAAGGTTGCAATTGATTTAGGAGACATGCCAGAACCAGTCATATGGAAGAACCTCCACCTCCATCATTCCACCTCCTCATACAGTTCTAGATCCTAGGTGTCCCCATTCATCCCTATTAATAATGGAGTGTTTACATTACATTTGGTTATGTAAACTGCAGGCAGACACCAGCAATTTAATTTTAAGTTGGCTTCGATTCAACTGCTACTTTTGCTTTTGCTGCTTGAAATGACTAAAAGCCATTTTAAGTTAATTTTTTCCCAGGCATTTGCTTACACTGTGAAGAGAAAATTATTCTGAAACATAAGGAATACTTAAAATAACAAAATAAAAGGGAGATATCAGGTGAAGACAAACAGATGTTAACGAAATATAATATTGACATTTTAGCTATTCTCATACTCTTGGTATGAACAATATTCTTCAGCATCTTACTCATCACCACTTTATCTCCACAAAGAATCCACCATTTCCTGCTCTCTGATTGACTCACTACTATGACTGTCATTCCTGAGCAGGTCTGGGTTCACAGGATCCCCCTAAAAGGGGAAAAACTATTCCCTTGGGAATATTTACAGATTACATCTCTACGCATCTAGAGATCCCTGATTCTATGGGATCATCTGACCTCTTGAAGTTTTTCTCACACAGACCACAAAGATGCCCATGGCCTTGGAGGTTTCTGAGGAGAGGATGCCCAGACTCTGCATTTCCACACTGGGCCAGGAAGGGCCAGGTGGGGCTGTTGAGCACTGTCTGGGAGGGGCACTTGTCACACTTCGATGTGAGGAGGAAATGGAGCCCACAGGAAGGCACTGGAGGGTTTCTAGAGCCTGGTGTTCCTCCTGGCTGCACATCTGAGAATGTGCCTGGACTGCAAACATGGGATCATTAGCATGTGGCCGTTACGCATACAACCCTGTGAGGGATAGACTGTTACCCTTATTTTAAACAGAGGTTGAAATTCCTTTGTCTAAGGTTATTCATGTAGTAACCGTCCATAGTGGGATTTGAATCCAGACAGTCTAGTTTCAGAACTCTGCTCTTAATTCTAGCTCCCTCCTGAACATTTGGAACAAGACCCATGCAGAAACCAGGTGGAGGTGGAGGCACAGATTTGGCACCTGTTCTGAGAGGTTTCGAACCAAGAACTTCCAGATGTCCAAGCTGGGTTTAGAAAAGGAAATGGAACTAGAGATCAAATTGCCAACATGCTCTGGGTTATAGAGAAAGCAAGGGAATTTCAGAAAAACTCATTGACTGCACTAAAGCTTTTGACTATGTGGATCATGATAAACTGTGGAAAGCTCTTAGAGAGATGAGAATACCAGACCATCTTACCTGTCTCCCAAGAAACCTGTTTGTGGGTCAAGAGGCAACAGTTAGAACCCTCTATGGAACAACTGATTGGTTCAAAATCAAGAAAGGAGTATGACAGAGCTGTCTGCTGTCACTCTGCTTGTTTAACCCATATGCTGAGCACATCATGAGAAATGCCTTCCTGGATGAGTTACAAGCTGGAATCAAGATAGGCAGGAGAAACATCAACAACATCAGATATGCACATGATGCCACTCATATGGCAGAAAGCGAAGAGAAACTAAAGAGCCTCTTGATGAGGGTGAAGGATGAGAGTGAAAAAGCTGGCTTAAGACTAAATATTAAAAAAACCAAGATCATGGCATCAGGCCCCATTACTGCACGGCAAATAGAAGGGGGAAATGTATAAGTAGTGACAGATTTCCTCTTCTTGGGCTCAAAAATCACTGTGGACAGTAACTGTAGCCATGAAGTCAGAAGACAATTGCTTTGGCAGGAAAGCAATGACTAACCCAGACAAGTGTATTGACAAGGAGAGACATTGCTCTGCTGACAAAGGTCCATATAGTCAAAGCTATGGTCTTCCCAGTGGTCATGTACGGTTGTGAGAGCTGGACTGTAAAGAAGGCAGAGCACTGAAGAATTGATGCCTTTGAACTGTGTTTCTGAAGAAGACTCCTGAAAGTCCCTTGGACAGCAAGGAGATCAAATCAGTCAATCTTAAGGGAGATGAATATTCACTGAAAAGACTGTTGCTGAAGCTGAAACTCCAGTATTTTGATCATCTGATGAGAAAAGACGACTCATTGGAAAAGTCCCTGATGCTGGGAAAGATCAAGGGCCAAAGGAGAAGAGGATGTCAGAGGATGAGATGGCTGGACTGCATCACCGATGCAATGAACATGAACTTGGGCAAACTCTGGGAGATGGTGAGGGACAGGAAGCCCTGGCATGCTGTAATTCATGGGGTCACAAAGAGTCAGACACAACTGGTGACTGAACAACAACAGGTGAGAGGTTTAGCTCATGAGTGAGCTTGGTCAACAGCCTAGCAGCCTGGTATGATGTTGTTCATTTATTAGGAATAATCTTGTGAAATTAAGAAAATTCTCTCTTTCTGGAAAGTGTTTAAAATGTTGCCAGGTAGTATAGGGAGAAACGTAGTTCTCTAGAGAGAATTTCTCTCAGCTCTCACAGATAATGAGGGAAATCATCGGGACATCCTTTGGACTCTACTTGAAAAAGAGAACCAGAAACTGAACACTTTTCACCTCCTCTATGGCTAATTCTTGAGCACCTTCATTCAATTCTCAACACTGAGGACAGAAAGAAACTCTTTAAAGGTGCAAGTCTGATTCTGCCCCTCCTCCACTGTGACTACTCTATAATTGCAACTTCCACCCCTCTGCTTTCCCCTTTTCTACTTTTTCCTGCTCTGTATTTTCCCCAGTCCTAATTGACTTTAACATATTGTATAATTTCATTATTGGGTTGGCCTATACGTTTGTTTTGGATTTTCCATATGATATTATGAAAAACCCAAACAAACTTTCTGGCTAACCTAGTATTTATTATGTTATTGTTTAATAGTCCCCTCCCACTAGAATGTAAGATCTTTGAGGGCAAGGATCATTGTAATGTATTCTAAATGCCTAGACTAGGCTGAAAACAGTGGACCAGGGGACCCTTGATGTTTCTTTTGAAGAAAGGAAGTGCCCACAAAAATGGACATAGGTTATGAGAGATTTATAAATCTAGAGTTCAGGGAAGGGATCTGGGCTGGAGATATTCATATGGGACTCACCAGCTTATAGATGGTGTTTGAGGCCACAGGTCTAGATTGGATCACCAGGGCAGCAGGAGGTTATGGACAGAGAACAGAACTGGTACAGGCCTGAGCCATAGGACCTCCTCTGTTAAAAGGCAAAGAGATGAGAAAGAAAGAACAAGGGAGGCTGAGAAGAGGGAGCTAGAGAGGTAGAAAGAAAAGTGGAAGATGTGATGTGCTTGAAGTCAATTGATGGAAATGTTTCAAGGAGGAAATGACCAGCTACATCAAATGGATTAAGTAAGGCAAGGACTGATTACTGGATAGAAGAGTTCATTTGAGACATTGATACCAGTCACCAAGTACTCCTGTACTTTCTCCAAATTTTCTCTCAAATCAACCCCTGCTGCTCACCCTGTTTCAAGCCACCATCTTCTCTTGCCTTGAAATTGCTGAAGTCCCTTAACCCGCTCTGCTTTAGCCTCAACCTGCACTTTCCATTACAGTGGCCATTAGTCACATGTAGCTACTGAGCATTTGGAAATGAGGCCAGCATGATTTGAGATGTGCTATAAGTATGCACTGAATTTTGAAGACTTTGGAGCGGGGGGAAGAAGAATGTAAAAATATCTTGCTAGTAATTCTTTACATTCATTCTTGTCTTGTTGCAATGATAATAATTTGGGGTTTTTTTAGTAAAGCAAAATGTATTCTTAAGATTATTTCTGGGTTTTAAATTTTTTGCATTTTTAAATGCGGCTGCTAGAAAATTTAAAGTTTGACTTGGGTTTGTGGCTCTTGTTATTTCTAATGGATAGTGCTGGAATAAATCATTTTCCACACTGCACCCATGGTAATCTTTTAAAAGGGCAAATGAATCATGTCACGGCCATGCTTCTCCCCTTCAATATAAGGGGAGGAAGTGTTTTTAAGATAAAACACCACATCTTTAACATATAAGGCTCTGAGAAGGGGCCCTGCTCTGATTCCCATCTCCAGACACTCTCTCTCTCAGGGCACACTGGCTTTCCTTCCCCCCTGGGGTCTGCTCAGATGCAGCTCTCTCTGACTGAAGTCCTCTTTGCACTGCTAACACATCTCCCTAGACTCAGTTTAAATGTTTCCTTCTCAAGAATCTATCCCTAGTCCTCAATCTAGGTTAGGTACTCCACTTCTAATCTCACACCTCTGGAGCTTGTCTCATACAGCACTGGTTTAACTTGCCCACCACTATTTGCATAATCAATTTTAATCTTTCTCCACCAGACTGAACATTCATTATTTTGTTTGCACTTAACATGATAAACAAAAGTTGAGTTCTGATGTTTTATATTATATTGATCCACCTTGAGATTATTTCTGCTCTTTCTTTTTTCTCTCATTAAAAACAAAACAAAACACAGAACTTTGTTTTAGAGCAGTTTTAGGTTCACAGCAAAATTAAGAGGAAGGTACAGAGATTCCTATATACCTGTTGCCCTTACATGTGGGTAGCCTCCTTCATCATCAGCATCCCCCACCAGGATGGTACACTGCTGTAACTGGTGAGCCTACCTTGACACATCATTATCACCCAACGCCCACAGTTTATATTAGGATTCACTCTCAGTGTTGTACATTCTATGGGTTTAGACAAATGTTTAATGACATATATCCACAACAGATCTCCCAACCTGGGGATCTGGCAAAGGGACTGAGAACCCCCAGGGAATTTGACTTTGAAGGCCAGTGGGATTTGATTACAGAACTTACACAGGACTGGGGATAGAGACTCTTGGGGGGCACAAAGAAAACCTTGACCCACCAGAACCCAGGAGAAAGGAGCAATGACCTGACAAGAGACTGACCCAGACTTGCCTGTGAGTGTCCAGGAGACTCAAGCAGAGGCATGGGTCAACAGTGGTCTGCTGCAGGGTCAGGGGCACTGAATATAAGACATTTTGAAGGAGGTCACCATTATCTTCATTATCCCTACCATGGTTTGGTCTTCAGTCAAAAAACAGGGAGGGAACACAGCCCTGCCCATCAACAGAAAATTGGATTAAAGATTTACTGAGCATGGCCCCACCCATCAGAACAAGACCCAGTTTCCCCCACAGTCAGCCTCTCCCATCAGGAAGCTTCCATAAGTGTCTTATCCTTATCCATCAAAGGGCAGACAGAATGAAAACAGCTATCACAGAAAACTAACCAAACTGATCACATGGACCACAGCCTTGTCTAACTCAACTAAACCATGAGCCATGCCGTGTAGGGCCACCCAAGACGAATGGGTCATGGTGGAGATTTCTGACAAAATGTGGTCCACTGGAGAAGGGAATGGCAAACCACTTCAGTATTCTTGCCTTGAGAACCCCATGAACAGTATAAAAAGGCAAAAAGATATGACACTGAAAGATGAACTCCCCAGGTTGGTAGGTACCCAATATGCTACTGAAGAAGAGTGAAGAAATAATTCCAGAAAGAATGAAGAGACAGAGCCAAAGCAAAAACAACACACCCAGCTGTGGATGTGACTGGTGATGGAAGTATAGTCTGATGCTGTAAGAACAGTAGTGCATAGGAACCTGGAATGTTAGGTCCATGAATCAAGGTAAATTGGAAGTGATCAAACAGGAGATGGCAAGAGTGAAGACTGACATTTTAGGAGTCAACTAAAATGAACTGGAAGGGCTTCCCTGGTGGCTTATAGGTTAAAGCATCTGCCTGCAATGCAGGAGACCATGGTTCAATCCCTGGGTCGGGAAGATCCCCTGGAGAAGGAAATGGCAACCCACTCCAGTATTCGTGCCTGGAGAATCCCATGGACAGAGGAGCCTGGTAGGCCAGAGTCCACAGGGTCGCAAAGAGTTGGACATGACTGAGCGACTTCACTTTCAAAATGGACTGGAATGGGTGAATTTAATTCAGATGACCATTATATCTACCATTGTGGGCAAGAATCCCTTAGAAGAAATGGAGTAGCCCTCACAGTCAACAAGAGTCTGAAATGCAGTACTTGGGTGCAATCTCAAAAACAACAGAATGATCTCTGTTCATTTACAAGGTAAATCATTCAACATCATAGTAATCCAAGTCTATGCCCCAACCACTAATGCTGAAGAAGGTGAAGTTGAACGGTTCTATGAAGATGTACAAGACCTTCTAGAACTAACACCCCAAAAAAGATGTCCCCTTTTCATCATAGGGGACTGGAATACAAAAGTAGGAAGGTAAGAGATACCTGGAGTAACAGGCAAGTTTGCCGTTGGAGTACAAAATGAAGCAGGGCAAAGTCTCACTGAGTTTTGCCAAGGCAATGCACTGGTCATAGCAAACACCATCTTCCAACAACACAAGAGAAGACTCTGCACATGGACATCACCAGATTGTCAATACCAAAATCAGATCGATTATATTCTTCACAGCTGAAAATAAAGAAGTTCTATACAGTCAGCAAAAACAAGACCACGAGCTGACTGTGTTTCAGATCACGAACTCCTTATTGCAAAGAAAGAAAGGTTAGTCTCACAGTCATGTCCGACTCTGTGATTCCATGGACTGCAGCCTGTCCCACTCCTCTGTCTGTGGAGGCTGTCCCACTCCTCTCTGTCCACTCCAGGCAAGAGTATTGTAGTGGGCTTCCATTTCCTTCTTCAAGGGATCTTCCCAACCCAGGGATCAAACCCAGGTCTCCGGCATTGCAGGCAGATTCTTTTCCCAGCTGAGGCACAAGGGAAGCATAGACATAACCTTAGGAGTTGCTTCCACTGGGGATCGGAACCAGGACCTTACGCATGTAAAGTAGATATGCTAACCACTACATTATGGAACCATGAGCTATTCAGAGTTAAATTGAAGAAAGTAGGGAAAACCACTAGACCATTCAGGTATGACCTAAATCAAATCCCTTATGATTATACAGTGGAAGTGACAAATAGATTCAAGGGATTAGATCTGATAGACAGAGTGCCTCAAGAACTATGGATGGAGGTTTGTGACATTGTCCAGGAGGCAATGATCAAGAACATCCCCAAGAAAAAGAAATGCAAAAAGGCAAAATGGTTGTCTGAGGAGGCCTTATAAATAGCTGAGAAAAGAAGAGAAGCTAAAGGCAAAGGAGAAAAGGAAAAATGTAAGCATCTGAATGCAGAGTTCCAAAGAATAGCAAGGAGAGATAAGAAAGCCTTCCTCAGTGATCAATGCAAATAAATAGAGGAAAACAACAGAATGGGAAAGACTAGAGATCTCTTCAAGAAAATTAAAGATACTAAGGGAACATTTCATGTAAAGATGGGCATGATAAAGAACAGAAATGGTATGACCTAACAGAAGCAGAAGATATTAAAAAGAGGTGGCAAGAATACACAGAAGAACTATACAAAAAAGATCTTCGTGACCCAGGTAACCATGATGGTATGATCACTCACCTAGAGCCAGACATCCTGGAATGGGAAGTCAAATAGGCCTTAGGAAGCATCACTACGAACAAAGCTAGTGGAGGTGTAACTCTGGAGGCAACAAATAGTAGAATTACAGAGGCAGAAGATAGAATTAGTGAATTAGAAGATAGAATGGCAGAATTAAATGAATCAGAGGAGAAAAAAGAAAAACGAATTAAAAGGAATGAGGACAATCTCAGAGACCTCCAGGACAATCTTAAACGTTACAATATTCGAATCATAGGAGTTCCAGAAGAAGAAGACAAAAAGAAAGACCATGAGAAGATACTAGAGGAGGTAATAGTTGAAAACTTCCCTAAAATGGGGAAGGAAATAATCACTCAAGTCCAAGAAACCCAGAGAGTCCCATATAGGATAAACCCAAGGCGAAACACCCCAAGACACATATTAATCAAATTAACAAAGATCAAACACAAAGAACAAATATTAAAAGCAGCAAGGGAAAAACAACAAATAACACACAAGGGAATTCCCATAAGGCTAACAGCTGATCTTTCAATAGAAACTCTTCAAGCCAGGAGGGAATGGCAAGACATACTTAAAGTGATGAAAGAAAAGAACCTACAGCCCAGATTATTGTACCCAGCAAGGATCTCATTCAAATATGAAGGAGAAATCAAAACCTTTACAGACAAGCAGAAGCTGAGAGAATTCAGCACCACCAAACCAGCTCTCCAACAAATACTAAAGGACCTTCTCTAGACAGGAAACACAAAAAGGATATATAAATTCAAACCCAAAACAACAAAGTAAATGGCAACGGGATCATATTTATCCATAATTACCTTAAATGTAAATGGGTTGAATGCCCCAACCAAAAGGCAGAGACTGGCTGAATGGATACAAAAACAAGACCCATACATATGTTGTCTACAAGAGACCCACCTCAAAACAGGGGACACATACAGACTGAAAGTGAAGGGCTGGAAAAAGATTTTCCATGCAAATAGGGACCAAAAGAAAGCAGGAGTAGCAATACTCATATCAGATAAAATAGACTTTAAAACAAAAGCTGTGAAAAGAGACAAAGAAGGTCACTACATAATGATCAAAGGATCAATCCAAGAAGAAGATATAACAATTATAAATATATATGCACCCAACATAGGAGCACTGCAATATGTAAGACAAATACTAACAAGTATGAAAGGAGAAATAAACAATAACACAATAATAGTGGGAGACTTTAATACCCCACTTACACCAATGGATAGATCAACTAAACAGAAAATTAACAAGGAAACACAAACTTTAAATGATACAATAGACAAGTTAGAACTAATTGATATCTATAGGACATTTCATCCCAAAACAATGAATTTCACCTTTTTCTCAAGTGCACACGGAACCTTCTCCAGGATAGACCACATCCTGGGCCATAAATCTAGCCTTGGTAAGTTCAGAAAAATTGAAATCATTCCAACCATTTTTTCTGACCACAATGCAGTCAGAGCAAATCTCAATAACAGGAGAAAAACTATTAAAAATTCCAACATATGGAGGCTGAACAACACACTCCTGAATAACCAACAAATCACAGAAGAAATCAAAAAAGAAATCAAATTCTGCATAGAAACGAATGAAAATGAAAACACAACAACCCAAAACCTGTGGGACACTGTAAAAGCAGTCCTAAGGGGAAAGTTCATAGCAATTCAGGCATACCTTAAGAAACAAGAAAAAAGCCAAATAAATAACCTAACTCTACACCTAAAGCAACTGGAAAAGGAAGAAATGAAGCACCCCAAGATTAGTAGAAGGAAAGAAATCTTAAAAATTAGGGCAGAAATAAATGCAAAAGAAACAAAAGAGACCATAGCAAAAATTAACAAAGCCAAAAGCTGGTTCTTTGAAAGGGTAAATAAAATTGACAAACCACTAGCCAGACTCATCAAGAAACAAAGGGAGAAAAATCAAATCAATAAAATTAGAAAAGAAAATGGAGAGATCACAACAGACAGCACAGAAATACAAAGGATCATAAGAGACTACTATCAGCAACTATATGGCAATAAAATGGACAATATGGAAGAAATGGACAAATTCTTAGAAAAGTACAACTTTCCAAAACTGGATCAGGAAGAAATAAAAAATCTTAACAGACCCATCACAAGCACGGAAATTGAAACTGTAATCAGAAATCTCCCAGCAAACAAAAGCCCAGGCCCAGACGGCTTCACAGCTGAATTCTACCAAAAATTTAGAGAAGAGCTAACACCTATCCTACTCAAACTGTTCCAGGAAATTGCAGAGGAAGGCAAACTTCCAAACTCATTTTATGAGGCCACCATCACCCTAATTCCAAAACCTGACAAAGATCCCACAAAAAAAGAAAACTGCAGACCAATATCACTGATGAACATAGACGCAAAAATCCTTAACAAAATTCTAGCAATCAGAATCCAACAACACATTAAAAAGATCATACACCATGACCAAGTGGGCTTTATCCCAAGGATGCAAGGATTCTTCAATACCCGCAAATCAATCAACGTAATACACCACATTAACAAACTGAAGAATAAAAACCATATGATTATCTCAATAGATGCAGAGAAAGCCTTTGACAAAGTTCAACATCCATTTATGATAAAAACTCTCCAGAAAGCAGGAATAGAAGGAACATACCTCAACATAATAAAAGCTATATACGACAAACCCACAGCAAACATTATCCTCAATGGTGAAAAACTGAAAGCATTTCCTCTAAAGTCAGGAACAAGACAAGGATGCCCACTTTCACCATTATTATTCAACATTGTTCTGGAAGTTTTGGCCATAGCAATCAGAGCAGAAAAAGAAATAAAAGGAATCCAAATTGGAAAAGAAGAAGTAAAACTCTCACTGTTTGCAGATGACATGATCCTCTACGTAGAAAACCCTAAAGATTCCACCAGAAAATTACTAGAACTAATCAATGAATACAGTAAAGTTGCAGGATATAAAATTAACACACAGAAATCCCTTGCATTCCTGTACACTAATAACGAGAAAATAGAAAGAGAAATTAAGGAAACAATTCCATTCACCATTGCAATGAAAACAATAAAATACTTAGGAATATATCTTCCTAAAGAATCTAAAGACCTATATTTAGAAAACTATAAAACACTGCTGAAAGAAATTAAAGAGGACACTAATAGATGGAGAAATATACCATGTTCGTGGATTGGTAGAATCAATATAGTGAAAATGAGTATACTACCCAAAGCAATTTATAGATGCAATGCAATCCCCATCAAGCTACCAATGGTATTCTTCACAGAGCTAGAACAAATAATTTCTCAATTTGTATGGAAATACAAAAAAACCTCGAATAGCCAAAGCTATCTTGAGAAAGAAGAACGGAACTGGAGGAATCAACCTGCCTGACTTCAGGCTCTACTATAAAGCTGCAGTCATCACGACAGTATGGTACTGGCACAAAGACAGAAATATAGATCAATGGAACAAAATAGAAAGTCCAGAGATAAATCCATGCACATATGGTCACCTAATCTTTGACAAAGGCGGCAAGAATATACAATGGATTAAAGACAATCTTTTTAACAAGTGGTGCTGGGAAAACTGGTTGAACACTTGTAAAAGAATGAAACTAGAACACTGTCTAACACCATACACAAAAATAAACTCAAAATGGATTAAAGAGCTAAATATAAGACCAGAAACCATAAAACTCCTAGAGGAAAACATAGGCAAAACACTCTCTGACTTACATCACAGCAGGATCCTCTATGACCCACCTCCCAGAATATCGGAAATAAAATCAAAAATGAACAAATGGGACCTAATCAAACTTAAAAAGCTTCTGCACAACAAAGGAAACTATAGGCAAGCTGAAAAGACAGCCTTCAGAATGGGAGAAAATAATAGCAAATGAAGCAACAGACAAACAACTAATCTCAAAAATATACAAGCAACTTCTACAGCTCAATTCCAGAAAAATAAACGACCCAATCAAAAAATGGGCCAAAGAACTTAATAGACATTTCTCCAAAGAAGACATACAGATGGCTAACAAACACATGAAAAGATGCTCAACATCACTCATTATCAGAGAAATGCAAATCAAAACCACTATGAGATACCATTACACGCCAGTCAGAATGGCTGCGATCCAAAAATCCACAAGCAATAAATGCTGGAGAAGGTGCGGAGAGAAGGGAACCCTCTTACACTGTTGGTGGGAATGCAAACTAGTACAGCCACTATGGAGAACAGTATGGAGATTCCTCAAAAAACTGGGAATAGAACTGCCTTATGACCCAGCAATCCCACTGTTGGGCATCCACACTGAGAAAACCAGAATTGAAAGAGGCACGTGTACCCCAATGTTCATAGCAGCACTGTTTACAATAGCCAGGACGTGGAAGCAACCTAGATGTCCATCCACAGATGAATGGATAAGCAAGCTGTGGTACATATACACGATGGAGTATTACTCAGCCATTAAAAAGAATACATTTGAATCAGTTCTAATGAGGTGGATGGAACTGGAGCCTATTATACAGAGTGAAGTAAGCCAGAAAGAAAAACACAAATACAGTATACGAACGCATATATATGGAATTTAGAAAGATGGTAACAATCACCCTGCTTATGAGACAGCAAAAGAGACACTGATGTATAGAACAGACTTTTGGACTCTGGGACTGGGAGAGGGTGGGACGATTGGGGAGAATAGCATTGAAATATGTATAATATCATATCTGAAACGAGTCAGTCCAGGTACGATGCCCTATAACAGATGCCTGGGACTGGAGCACTGGGATGACCTGGAGGGATGGTGTGGGAAGGGGGGAGGGAGGAGGGTTCAGGATGGGGAACACGTGTATTCTGGTGGCGGATCCATCTCAATGTATAGTAAAAGTAATACAATATTGTAAAGTTAAGAAAAATTTAAAAAATAATAATAATAATAAAATTAAAAAAAAAAAAAGCTAGTGGAGGTGTAAGAATTCCAGGTGAACTATTTCAAATTGTAAAAGATGATGCTGTGAAAGTGATGCACTCAATATGCCAGCAAATTTAGAAAACTCAGCTGTGGCCACAAGAATGGAAAAGGTCAGTTTTCTTCACAATCCCAAAGAAAGGCATTGCAAAAGAATGTTCAAACTACCACACAATTGCACTCATCTCACACACTAGCAAAGTAATGCCAGGCTGGATGAAGCACGAGCTGGAATCAAGATTGCCAGGAGAAATATCAATAACCTCAGATAGGCAGATGAGACCACCCTTATGACAGAAAGCAAAGAACTAAAGAGCCTCTTGATAAAAGTGAAAGAGGAGAGTGAAAATTTTGGCTTAAAACTCAACATTCAAAAAACTAAGATCATGGCATCTGGTCCCATAACTTCATGTTAAATAGATGGGGAAACGATGCAAACAATGAGAGACTTTATTTTCTTGAGCTCCAAAATCACTGCAGTTGGTGACTCAGCCATGAAATTAAAAGATGCTTGCTCCTTGGAAGAAAAGCTATGACCAACCTAGACAGCATATTAAAAAGCAGAGACATTACTTTGCCAACAAAAGTCCATTTAGTCAAAGCTATGGTTTTTCCAGTAGTCATGTATGAATGTGAGAGTTGGACTCTAAAGAAAGCTGAGGACCAAAGAATGGATGCTTTTGAACTGTGGTGTTGGAGAAGACTCTTGAGAGTCCCTTGAACAGCAAGGAGATCAAACCAGTCAATCCTAAAGGAACTCAGTCCTAAATATTCATTGGAAGGACTGATGCTGAAGGCGAAAGTCCAGTACTTTGGCCACCTGATGTGAAGTACTGACTCATTGGAAAAGACCCTGATGCTGAAAAGACTGAAGGCAGGAAGAGAATGGGATGACAGAGGATGGATAAGATGGTTGGACTGCATCACCAACTTGATGGACATGAATTTGAGCAAGCTCTGGGAGTTGGTTATGTACAGGAAATCCTGGCATGCTGCAGTCTATGGGGTCACAAAGAGTCAGACACGACTGAATGACTGAACAGATCCACCCTTTTAGTATCATACAGAATAGTCTCAATATCCTAAAAATTCCCTATACTACATTTAGTGACCCCTCCCTCTCTTTAAACCCCTGTAAACCATTGTTTTTTTTTTTTAATTAGTAACTTTTCCCACAGTTTTGCCTTTTGCAGAATGCCATATATTCGGAGTCATATAACATGTAGCCTTTTCAGATAGGCTTCTTTAACAGTATACCTTTAAGATCTCTCTGTGTCTTTTTGTGGATTGATAGCTCATTTATTTTTCAGTTCAGTTCAATTCAGTCGCTCAGTCCTGTCTGACTCTTTGTGAACCTATGGACTGCAGCACACCAGGCCTCCCTGTCCATCACCAATTCCCGGAGTTTACTCAAACTCATGTCCATTGAGTTGGTGATGCCATCTAGCCATCTCATCCTTTGTTGTCCCCCTCTCCTCTCGCCTTACATCTTCCCCAGCATCAGGGTCTTTTCAAATGATTCACCTCTTAGCATCAGGTGGCTAAAGTATTGGAGTTTCAGCTTCAACATCAGTCCTTCCAATGAATATTCAGGACTGATTTCCTTTAGGATGGACTGGTTGGATCTCCTTGCAGTCCAAGGGACTCTCAAGATTCTTCTCCCACACCACAGTTCAAAAGCATCAGTTCTTCAGCGCTCAGCTTTCTTCATAGTCCAACTCTCACATCCATACATGACAAGACAGACCTTTGTTGGCAAAGTAATGTCTCTGCTTTTTAATATGCTATCAAGGTCGGTCACAACTTTTCTTCCAAGGAGTAAGCGTCTTTTAATTTCATGGCTGCAGTTACCATCTGCAGTGATTTTGGAGACCCCAAAATAAAGACTGTCACTGTTTCCACTGTTTCTCCATCTGTTTGCCATGAAGTGATGAAACTGGATGCCATGATCTTCGTTTTCTGAACGTTGAGCTTTAAGCCAACTTTTTCACTCTCCTCTTTCACTTTCATCAAGAGGCTTTTTAGTTCCTCTTCACTTTCTGCCATAAGGGTGGTGTCAGCTGCATATCTGAGGTTATTGATATTTCTCTCATCAATCTTGATTCCAGCTTGTGCTTCTTCCAGCCCAGCATTTCTCATGATGTACTCTCCATATAAGTTAAATAAGCAGGATGACAATATACAGCCTTGACGTACTCCTTTTCCTATTTGGAACCAGTCTGTTGTTCCATGTCCAGTTCTAACTGTTGCTTCCTGACCTGCATACAGGTTTCTCAAGTGGCAGGTCAGGTGGTCTGGTATTCTCATCTCTTTCAGAATTTTCCACAATTTATTGTGATCCACACTGTCAAAAGCTTTGGCATAGTCAAGAAAGCAGAAATAGATGTTTTTCTGTAACTCTCTTGCTTTTTCGATGATCCAGCAGATGCTGGCAATTTGATCTCTGACTCTTCTGCCTTTTCTAAAACCAGCTTGAACATCTGGAAGTTCACAGTTCACATATTGCTGAAGCCTGGCTTGGAGAATTTTGAGCATAACTTTGGTCACGTGTGGATGAGTGCTGTTGTGCGGTAGTTTGAGCACTCTTTGGCATTGCCTTTCTTTGGGATTGGAATGAAAACTGACCTTTTCCAGTCCTGTGGCCACTGCTGAGTTTTCCAGATTTGCTGGCATATTGAGTGCAGCACTTTCACAGCATCATCTTTTACAAATTGAAATAGTTCACCTGAAATTCCATCATCTCCACTAGCTTTGTTTGTAGTCGTGCTTCCTAAGGCCCACTTGACTTCTCATTCCAGGATGTCTGGCTCTAGGTGAGTGATCATACCATCATGATTATCTGTGTCATGAAGATCTTTTTCGTACAGTTCTTCTGTGTATTCTTGCCACCTCTTCTTAATATCTTCTGCTTCTGTTAGATCCCTACCATTTCTGTCCTTTATTGAGCCCATCTTTGCATGAAATGTTCCCTTGGTATCTCTAATTTTCTTGAAGAGATCTCTAATCTTTCCCATTCTATGGTTTTCCTCTATTTCTTTGCATTGATCCCTGAGGAAGGCTTTCTTATCTCTCCTTGCTATTCTTTGAAACTCATTTCTCTTTAGTACTGAATAATAATCCATTGTCTAGATATACCACAGATTATTTGTCCGTTCACCTACTGAAGGACAGCTTGTTTGCTTCCAAGTGTTGCCAGTTATGAATAAGTTTCCTATATACAACCATGTGCATGTTTTTCCACTCTCTTTTCCAGGGAATTTTCCTGACCCAGGAATCAAACCTGGGTTTCCTGCGTTGCAGGCAGTTTCTTTATCATCTGAGCCACCAGGGAAGCGTTTTGGTGTGTACATAAGTTTTCAATTTCTTTGGATGAATTTTTAAGATATTTTTAAGTTAGAGTGACTTCCTTGCTGTATTGGTTTGGAGATTTATTTTTCTTATTCTTTTAAAACTAAAATAATATTTGCACAGGCAGAAATTCACAAATATTTAGTGATTCATTGACTTCTGACAAATTTATACATTCACATAATCAACATTCCACTCAAGACATTAAAGATTTCTGTCAGCCTCACGAAAGTTCCCTTGGGCTCTTCACAGGCAGTCCCTGCCCTCTGACACAACCACTCTCTGATTTCTACTGTAGATTAATGTTACCTCTTCATAATTTTCCTATAAATAGACTCATACAGAAATCATTGGTTTATCTGTTTGTTTTTTCACTTTGTATCATGTTTTTGAGATTCATTCATGTCATAGCTTGAAATCAGTAGTTTGTACCTTTTTATTGCAGAGTAATTGACTGGAAATATTACAACTTATTTATTATTCCCCCCTTGTTAGATATTTGGATTATTTCCTGTTTGGGGCAATAACAAATAAAGCTACTATAAATAATCATGTATAAAATTTCATGGACATTATCATTTTCCTAGTAAATACTTAGTAATGGAATGACTGGATTATATGGTACTTATGTTTAGCTTTATAAAAGGCTGTCAAAACAACATGTGAAAGCTTCAGTTCTGTGTCCTCATCAATGCCTAGCATTTTCAGTCTTATTAATTTTAGTCATTCTGATGAATGTGGGAAATCTGATATCCTGGGATATACCCCCTTGTCATGATGTATCTTTTTAATATATTGCTAAGTTCCATTTTCTAATATTTTACTGTGTGCATTTTTGCATCTATGTTCATGAGGATTATTGATTTGTAGTTTTCTTACAATATCTTTATTGGATTTTTGTATCAGGATCATGGAAGTCTCATAAAACGAATTGGGAAGTGTTTTCTCTCTATTTTTTGATGGATTTTGTTTGATGCTAGTAATATATCTAGAATTTACCAGTTAAACCACCTGGGTGTGGAATTTTCTTAAATGTTTGTAATTGTAAATTCAGTTTCCTTAATATAGGAGATATTCCATTAAGATTATTTTTTCCTGTGTCAGTTTTTGAAAATATTACACAAGGAATTTATCCATTTAATCTAAACTGTCAAATTTATATAGTGATACAAAATTATTCATGTGTGTGCCTAATTGCTCAGTCGTGTCCGACTCTTTGTGACCCCATGAACTAGCCCACCAGGCTCCTCTTCCATGGGGATTCTCCAGACAAGAATACTGGAGTGGGTAGGGTATCCCTTCTCCAGGGGATCTTCCCAACCCAGGGATTGAACCCAGGTCTCCCACATTGCAGGCAGATTCTTTACCAGCTGAACCATCAGTAAGGCCCAAGAATACTGGAGTGGGTAGGCTGTCCCTTCTCCAGGGGATCTTCCCAACTCAGAAATCAAACTGGGGTCTCCTGCATTGCAGACTTTACCAGCTTACAGGGAATTCCCTTAGTATTCTTTTACCATCTGTAATGTTGTCCCTCTTTTATTTCTGATACTAGTAATTCGTGTTCTACCCCTTGCTCATTATCTTTATCTCTTCCTCATCAGTCTTTTATTTTTTACATTTTGTTTATTTTTGGCTTCGCTAGGTCTTTGTTGCTGCGCACAGGCTTTCTCTAGTTGTGGTGGGTGAGCAAGGACTACTCTCTAGTTGTACTATGCGGACTTCTCATTGAAGTGACTCTTCTTGTTGTGGAGCACAGGCTCTAGGCACGCCAGCTTCAGTAGCTGTGGTGCATGGGCTTAGTTGCCCCGTGGCACGTGGGATCTTTCCAGACCAGGGATCAAACTGGTGTCCCCCACGTGGGCAGGTGGGTTCTTAACCACTGGACCACTAGGGAAGTCCTCCTCATTGGTCTTCTAGAGATTTACTAACTTTATTGAACTTGTCAAAGAATGATCTTTTGGCTTTGATGGCTTTTGATTATTTTTTTTTTTTGTCAGTTTTCCAGTTCATTTTTGCTCTTACCATTGTTATTGCCACCTTCTATTGTTTCTGGTTTAATCTGCTTTTCCTGAGTTCAAGTGGAAGCTTAGATTATTTTTAGATTACTTAGTTTAAAGCTTTCTTCTTTTCTACTGCAAGTATTTAAAGCCATAGATTTCTTTCTAAGTTCTGTTTTAATTGTATACCACAAATTTTGGTATGTTGTATTTTCCTTAAGTTTGAAATATTTTCTAATTTATCTTGTGATTTCTTCTTTAGCCTAGAGGAAAGAGGTGAATTATTTAGAAGTATGTAGCTTAATTTTCAAATATTTAGGGAGATTTTCTAGATAACTTATTCTTATTAATTTCTAATTTAATTTTGTTGTGGTTAAAAAAACATAGTCTATTACTGTTTCATTCATTTAAAATTTACTGAGATTTAGTTCATAATCCAGCAATTGATTTATTCTGTTGAGGAGTCCATGTACACTTCAGAGAATGAGTATTCTGCAGTGGTTGATTGTAATGTTTATAAATGTTACTTTTGTCAAGCTGGTTGCTAGTATTATTTAAATATTTTATATTTATACTTTTCTTTTTTTAGTATAGTTGTTCTAACAATTAGTGAGAGAGGAGTGTTAAAATCTCTAACTGTAATTGTGAATTTTCTGTTTCTCTCTTGAGTTTTGTCATTTGCTTCATGTATTTCTAAACTCTGTTATTAGGTACACCTCTATTTAGGGTTGTTATATTTTCCTGATGAGCTGTCCCTTTGTTCATGTGAAATATTTCTCTTTACCTCTTTTTGTACACTTACCATGAAATCTATTGCATTATTTTACTAGGGCTGTCATAACAGGGTCCTACAGATGGGATGGTTTAAACAACAAAAATCTATTACCTCAAAGTTCTGGAGGTTTAAGTCCAAGTCAAGGAGTCAGCAGAGTTGGTTCCTTCTGAGGTCTCTCTCCTTGGCTTGCAAATGGCTATTTTCTACCTGTGTCTTCACATGGCCTTCCCTCTGTGTCCTAATCTCTTTTTATGACATCAGTCAGATTGGATTAGACCCACCTTGTCGACTTCATTTAACTTAATTACCTGTTTAAAGACTCTCCAAATGCATTCGTATTCTGAGGTTCTGGGGACTAGGACTTGAACTTAAGAAAAGTTTTTTGGCGGGGAAGGGAGGTGACACAATTCAGCCCATAACATCCACTTTGCTTAATGTTATAGCCACACCACCTTTTTTATGTTTAACTGTTTGCATGGTATACCTTTTTCCATCCTTTTACTTTCCGCCTGAGTCTTTGAATTTAAATGTACCTCTTGTGGATAGTATATACTGTATATTGGTCTTTTATCCATTTCTGACAAGCTTTGACATAACTGGAATATCTTGTTTTTTAACATTTCATGTATCTGTTGGTATGATTGTGTCTGAGTCAGTTTTCCTGGTATTTGTTTTCTATTTGTCCCATTTGGTGTTTGTGTTTTTGTCCTTTTCTGCCTTCTTTTGGGTTAATTGGATATTTTTACTGTTCTATTTTATTTCTCCTATTGGTGTACAGTTTTGTTTTCTTAATAGTTGCTTGGCAGTTTTAAATATGCATCCACAACTTATTACAGACTACTTAGAATATCATTTTATTTCACTTATAATGTAAGAATTTTACAACAGGATATTTGATTTATTCCTACTTCTGTCCTTTATGTTATTGTTATATTTTACTTATATTTTGAACTGTACAAAACATTGTAATTTTTCTTTTGTCATTTGTCTTCTAAAGAACTTGGGAAAATAAAAAGGGTGGTCTTTTGCATTTGCCCACATATTTGGCTTTCTAGTAACTCTTTATAGATCTGAATTTTTATCTGATATAATTTTCTTTAAGTCTGAAGAACTTCCTTCAGCATTTCTTTTTTTAATGTATTTTTAATTGGCGATAATTGTTTTACAATGTTCTGTTCCTTTCTGCTGTACAGCAAGATGAATCAGCTATAGTGAAAAGTGAAAGTCACTCTTCTTCAGCCCTACTCTTGAACGGAATCAGCTGTATGTATGCATATACTGCCTCCCTCCAGAGCCTCCCTTCTACCCCCTGCCCGACCCCTCGGGTCATCACGGAGCGCTGAGCTGGCCTCCCTGTGCGGTACTGCAGCTTCCCACTGGCTGTGTCTCACACGTGGTGGCATATATGTCAGCGCCGCTCTCTCAATTCATCCCGCCCTCTCCTTATCCCTCTGTGTCCCAAGTCTGTTCTTTATGTCTGTGCCTCTATTCCTGCCCTGAAAATAAATGTGAACCATTGGTAGCATTTTCCTAGATTTCATATATATGTGTTAGCATATGATATTTGTTCCTCTCTTTTTGACTTTACTCCGTATAGGTTCACCTTCAGCATTTCTTATAGTACAGTTCTACTGGCACTTAATTCTCTAAGAGTGTTTTTCTGAACTTTCTGAGCCTTTCCTTCCGTTGTCTTTCTGGACTTCATTGTTTCTCATGAGAAGTGAATTAATAGTCTTATTATTCCTCTGTATATAATACATCTTTTATTTCTGGCTGCCTTTAGTATTTTCTCTTTATCTTTGGTTTCATTAATTTTATTACGATGTGCTTAAGTGTGTGTGAGGAGTTTGGTTTGTTTTATCATAATTAATTAAAATGGGGTTAAAGAATAAAAGTATCACATTTATAGTGCATCTCCTTTTGACAAATGCCACATCATGTCCTGATATATAAATGATCTTCTTTAGTCCTTTCCTTGCATTGTTCACACCTCCTCATTGAGGCATTGAAGCTAGAAATTCCGTATTTAGCCACAACAGAGTGATTGACAATGGACTTATCTTCTAGCCATGAACAACAATACAACTGGATGAGAGAAAGGAAGCAAATGTGTCCCAGCAGACAGCACAGTGCCTTCTGGAGGGAAGAGAAACACCCAAAGTCAGCTCCATGCCCACCCCCACTCCCCTTTCCTCTCCTTCCTTTCTGCTTGGACACCTTCAGACCTTGGCACAGAGAGGGGTAGAATGAGTGCAAAGCTAGTTTGTCTAGGTGGGGGAGGCAGAGCTCAGAGCTGGGGGCTGCTGAGTGGGGATAGAATAGGCATAGGCATACAAAGATAGAATAGGCCTAAAAGGGAGTCCCCTTGGGCCCTGGCTACCCAGTGCTGGAGGGTGTGGGATGAGACATCACCAGGCCTAAAGAATCCTGTGCTTGGGGGCTAAGGACTGAGTGTGGACATCAAGGCTCACAGTGCTAGGAGACACAGGAGTCTGAGCCCAGTCGGGACAGAGAAAATGTCCTGAGAATGACAAGTATTCGAGTGAGACCTAAGAAAGCTTACACTTTAACAGAAAGTACCATTTTCAGGGGTAAGGACTCTGCCCTAAAGACAAAGGACAAACCTGACACCAACATGTCCATTCCCCAAACTCAGTTGTTCTCCAAGTCTCCTCTTCTTCCTCTTTCTGTGCATCTAATCATACTAATTAGAGAAGGCAATGGCACCCCACTCCGGTACTCTTGCCTGGAAAATCCCATGGACGGAGGAGCCTGGAAGGCTGCAGTCCATGGGGTCGCTAAGAGTCGGACACGACTGAGCGACTTCACTTTCACTTTTCACTTTCATGCATTGGAGAAGGACATGGCAACCCACTCCAGAGTTCTTGCCTTGAGAATCCCAGGGACGGGGAAGCCTGGTGGGTTGCCGTCTATGGGGTCGCACAGAGTCGGACACGACTGAAGCAACTTAGCAGCAGCAGCAATCATACTAATAACAGCCAGAATTTAGGGGGTGAAGGTTCAATGAACTAGGCAGGCCCTTCCAAGTGTTTTACTTTTGTTGATTCATTTTTCATCCCAAGAACACTGTGAAGCAAGTAATATTTTCCTCTCCATTTCATAGATGTGGAAACTGAAATACCAAGAGATGAAGCAACTTGCTTGGTGATATGAAGTTAATAAGGAGCAACACTGGGTCTTGAACCCAAGCTAGCTTGATACAGGCTGAAAAATCTCTAGTTCACCTTTTCTTCATTTCCTGCCACCACAACCTTTGTCAGACTCTCCTCACCTCTTGCTTAGATTTTTATAATGCTCTTCCTGTAGAGTTCCCTGCTTCTATATTTAATCACAGAGAACTTCTAAATTTGCAAAGTTGATCATACAATTTTTTTCTGCTCAAATTCCTTTAATGACTTCACCTATAATCAATTATGATCTGGTGTCCACCTGTCTATTCAGAATTTTCCCCAGCACTTTCTTCCTGCCTCTTTCTTTCTCTCCCTTGTCTCTATTTCCAGCTTTCATGATGGGTAATTGAAAAATAAAATTGTAATATATTGTAAGTGTATAATGTGATGATTTGATATTTTGTTGTTCAGTCATTAAGTCATGTCCGACTCTTTGCAACCCCATGGACTGCCACACCCCAGATATACTTGTCCTCCACTATCTCCCGGAGTTTGCTCAGATTCACGTCCATTGAAATGGTGATGCTATCTAACCATCTCATCTTCTGCTGTCCTCTTCTCCTCTTGCCTTCAATCTTTCCCAACATCAGGGTCTTCTCCTATGGGTCGGCTCTCTGCATCAGGTGGCCAAAGTATTGGAATTTCAGTTTCAGCATCAGTCCCTCCACTGAATATTTAGGGTTGATTTTTAGACTTCACTGGTTTGATCTCCGCTGGATCATGGAAAAAGCAAGAGAGTTCCAGAAAAACATCTATTTCTGCTTTATTGACTAGGCCAAAGCCTTTGACTGTGTAGATCACAATCAACTGTGGAAAATTCTGAAAGAGATGGGAATACCAGACCACCTGATCTGCCTCTTGAGAAATTTGTATGCAGGTCAGGAAGCAACAGTTAGAACTGGACATGGAACAACAGACTGGTTCCAAATAGGAAAAGGAGTACATCAAGGCTGTATATTGTCACCCTGTTTATTCAACTTATATGGAGAGTACATCATGAGAAATGCTGGACTGGAAGAAACACAAATTGGAATCAAGATTGCCGGGAGAAATATCAATAACCTCAGATATGCAGATGATACCACCCTTATGGCAGAAAGTGAAGAGGAACTAAAAAGCCTCTTGATGAAAGTGAAAGTGGAGAGTGAAAAGGTTGGCTTAAAGCTCAACATTCAGAAAACGAAGATCATGGCATCTGGTCCCATCACTTCATGGGAAATAGATGGGAAAACAGTGGAAACAGTGTCAGACTTTATTTTTCTGGGCTCCAAAATCACTGCAGATGGTGACTGCAGCCATGAAATTAAAAGATGCTTACTCCTTGGGAGGAAAGTTATGACCAACCTAGATAGCATATTCAAAAGTAGAGACATTACTTTGCCAACAAAGTTCTGTCTAGTCAAGGCTATGGTTTTTCCAGTAGTCATGTATGGATGTGAGAGTTGGACTATGAAGAAAGCTGAGTGCCGTAGAATTGATGCTTTTGAACTGTGGTGTTGGAGAGGACTCTTGAGAGTCCCTTGTACTGCAAGGAGATCCAACCAGTCCATTCTGAAGGAGATCAGCCCTGGGATTTCTTTGGAAGGAATGATGCTAAAGCTGAAACTCCAGTATTTTGGCCACCTCATGCGAAGAGTTGACTCAGTGGGGACGACAGAGGATGAGATGGCTGGATGGTATCACTGACTCGATGGATGTGAGTCTGAGTGACCTCCGGGAGTTGGTGATGGACAGGGAGGCCTGGCGTGCTGCAATTCATGGGGTCGCGAAGAGTTGGACATGACTGAGCGACTGATCTGATCTGATCTGATCTGATCTGGTTTGATCTCCGTGCAGTTCTTTGGCAGATTTGATATTCATATACATTGTGAAAGGGCTTCGTAGGTTATGCTAGTGGTAAAGAACCCACCTGCCAGTGCAGGAGACTCAAGAGAAGCAGGTTTGATATCTGGGTCAGGATGGTCCCCTGGAGGAGGACACAGCAACCCACACCAGTATTCTTGCCGCAAGAATCCCATAAACAGAGGATACAGTCCATAATGTTGCAAAGAGTAGGACACAACTGAAGCAACTTAACACACACACATACACTGTAAAAATATTTTCTCAATTGAGTTGATTAGCACACTCATCACCTCACATATTTACCTCTTCTTAGGGGGAGAGGTGGTGAGAACACTTAAGTTCTACTCACTTATAGAATTTCATTTATAGTTAAATTTCAGTTATTATCAACTCTAGTCATCACATTATACATTGGTTCCTCAGACTTTATTCATCTTATAACTGAACATTTGTATCCTTTCATCAACCTCTCCCTGTTCCTCAACCCCCACTCCCCAGGCCCTGGCAACCACTGTTCTACTCTCGGCTTCTATGTAAGCATGACGCTTCTCCCCTTCATTCTTTCCCACTTCAGCAAGACACACCTATATGGTTAAAAAATCATGTTATTTCATGCCTCTCACATTGTTCCCTCTGCCTCAAACACTTTCCCTACTCATCAGCCAGGATGTCTCTCCGGCATGGATCTTTCTTCCACCCAAAGAATGAACGTACATCTCCCGTCCCACCCCAACACAGAGCATGGCAAGACTCTCGGTCATGTTTCACTTGTTCCCCAGCATCTGGCACATGATGGACACCCAGTAGGCACACAGCAAATGCTCTTTAATGTGGTATACATGGCAAACTTCCACACAAGCTGCTCCCAGGTGGGCTGGAGTGAGGGTAAAGGGTGTTTTGAGAGACCCAAATACACCAGGAAAGGAGAGGAGGAAGATGGCAGAAAGTTTGTTTTGCTTCACAACCTACCCTGCATGGTCCTGCTTTATTAGCAGAAGGCCAACAGCCCACTTGGCCAGTGTTCTCACAGGAACTAGAGATTTCTCTGCCTCATTTTTAAACAAAGCTGAGTTTCAATTGAAAATTTCATTGTTCTCTGCCTGCCTCTTTTGCCTAATTGTTTCTCCTTGGAATTGTCTTTGTCTTGGGAGAAAAGTTTTCACAAAACACAACTCATCACAAAGAGCTGTGGAATCGTTCCTGGGGCGGAGGGGAGGGAGGGCTCCTTGGCCCTGCCATGTGTGGGTAGAGGAGCAGAGATCCTGGAGCGATTACTCTTGCCCACGCTGTGCACGTGACTAGGAAGGGAGCTTTGTTAACGGAGGTGTAGCTGAGCGAGCTGACTCTCCTCCCCACTCAACCCTGCCAGAAAATCGTGTCAGTAGAATAACTATTGTTTTTGATCTTTAAAAAGAATTTTTATCTTTAAAGAATTTTTACTAAGTTTCTGAGAAAGCGACTGTTTGACCAACATTTAGCTTTGGGGAGATGTGAGGGGTAATCAGCAAACCAACCTTGATGACCGGTGGAGGGGCAGGAGCCCTAGCCAGGACTTGTCCAGACCAATTTCACTAAAGGTGTGCTGTCCTGGAGTGAACGGTCGTGGATTCAGGGTACTTTCTGTCAAGGAAAGCCACTCTATCATCTGACCCCACTAGTAAGCTCCAGGTTCCTCTGACTGCTCCGCAGGGAAGCTCTCTGCCCTCAGCCCAGGTCAGGTACACCACCCATGGCCTTTTGCATCTGTATTTTCCCTCCACAGCACTACCAGTTTGCAAGGTGCATTTGAAGGCTTCTCTTATTGACTACCTCCTCCATTGACCTTGAACTCCATAAGGAAAGAGTGTGTCTGTTATATCTAGTCTCCAGTCCAGAGGCACATGGCATATGTTTAATAAATGTTGTTATGCAACCTTGGCAGCTCTTGGGGTTTTACAAAATTCTTTTCTCGTGATGCATTATTCCTCATTCACTAGCGTAACAAGTCAGACCTCACCGGCTGAGACAAGGCCACTTTTGAGCTGCATGTCCAGGAGTGGAGGTAGTTGGCATTGACAGTCACAAGCTCACTGTAAGCCAGTTTCCCTTCCATCTTTGCTGTGGATTGTGCCAGGCATTATGGCAGGATCTTGGTCAAGGCCAAACTGTGTCCCCTCAACATTCATATGTTGAAGCTCAAACCCTCAAAGTGACTGTATTTGAGAATAGGACCTTTACAGAGGTAAAGTTAAATGAGGTCATATGACCTAAATCAATTCATTGAGGTCCTAATCCAATAGGTCTGGAAAGGCCATGCCAAGACAGAGAAAAGGCAACCATCTGAAAGGCCAGGAGAAAGGCTTTAGGGGAAACTGAACTTGCCAACACCTTGATCTTGAATGTCAGCATCCAGAACTGTGAGGAAAAAAAAATTTCTGCTGTTTAAGCCACTTAATTTGTGATACTGTTATGGCAGCCGTAGCAAGCCAATACAGGGCTTTACTATAAAAAAGAGTGAATGGTATGGAAATGTAAGGCAGAGAAGCATTGCTTCTATGGCATCTTGAAATCTTTGAGAAGGAGGTTATATTTAAGCTAGTCTTGAAGAAATGAAGGAATGTGTGGATCACAGTAAACTGGAAAATTCTGAAAGAGATGGGAATACCAGACCACCTGATCTGCCTCTTGAGAAATTTGTATGCAGGTCAGGAAGCAACAGTTAGAACTGGACATGGAACAACAGACTGGTTCCAAATAGGAAAAGGAGTACATCAAGGCTGTATATTGTCACCCTGCTTATTCACCTTCTATGCAGAGTACATCATGAGAAACGCTGGACTGGAAGAAACACAAGTTGGAATCAAGATTGCCGGGAGAAATATCAATAACCTCAGATATGCAGATGACACCACCCTTACGGAAGAAAGTGAAGAGGAACTAAAAAGCCTCTTGATGAAGGTGAAAGTGGAGAGTGAAAAGGTTGGGTTAAAGCTCAACATTCAGAAAACAAAGATCATGGCATCTGGTCCCATCACTTCATGGGAAATAGATGGGAAAACAGTGGAAACAGTGTCAGACTTTATTTTTCTGGGCTCCAAAATCACTGCAGATGGTGACTGCAGCCATGAAATTAAAAAATGCTTACTCCTTGGAAGGAAAGTTATGACCAATCTAGATAACATGTTCAAAAGCAGCAGAGACATTACTTTACCAACAAAGGTTCGTCTAGTCAAGGCTATGGTTTTTCCTGTGGTCATGTATGGATGTGAGAGTTGGACTGTGAAGAAGCCTGAGCACTGAAGAATTGATACTTTCGAACTGTGGTGTTGGAGAAGACTCTTGAGAGTCCCTTCGACTGCAAGGAGATCCAACAAGTCCATTCTAAAGGAGATCAGTCCTGGGTGTTCATTGGAGGACTGATGTTGAAGCTGAAACTCCAGTACTTTGGCCACCTGATGTGAAGAGCTGACTCATTTTAAAAGACCCTGATGCTGGGAAAGATTGAGGGCAGGAGGAGAAGGGGACAACAGAGGATGAGATGGTTGGATGGCATCACTGACTCAATGGATATGGGTTTGGGTAAACTCCGGGAGTTGGTGATGGACAGGGAGGCCTGGTGTGCTGTGGTTCATGGGATCGTAAGGAGTCAGACACTACTGAGTGACTGAACTGAACAGCAACCCACTCCAGTATTCTTGCCTGGGAAATTCCATGGATAGAGGAGCCTGGAGGGCTATAGTCCACAGAGTCACTAGAGTTGGACATGACTTAGTGACAAAACTGCCACCACCACACCATTAATAAATAGTAGAATCAGAGTTTGATCCCAGAACTAGTTTATACCAAAGCTGCTACTCTTTCTATTACACTAGGCACAGTGTGTATCAGATAGTAATAATAATACCTACAATAACTATAAGCCTGGCATGCACATAAATAATACACATGATCCAATTTAATCATTTCCAAAAAATGAGGGAGACACTCTGATTATCTTAATTTTATAAATTACAGGGGGAAAACACAGAAAGAATAACTCATTTAAAATCATACAATTAGTAAGGATCTAGGAATTGGATCCAAGCTGTTTAACCATTTTATTTAATTTTTTCATATGTGTACATGTATGGAGAGTTAAGGGAAGGGAGAAGTGGGAATGAATGTTGCTAGTTTTATTGTTTGGGGGCTGAAGGTCCTTTAGGATAAGGATTGATTGGCAAAATTCTGTATGAGCAGTAATAATAATCAATAATGTTAAATAGAGCCAAATATTTGCTTTCTCTGTGGCAAATCCGGGTAAGGACAGTGTGTCTCTCTAAATCACTTCCACTCCCTTGAGTGGGTGCATCATCTCTAGTGGGTCTAGGATTGAAACATCTGGTCTCAGTTCCTAGAGGTGGGTGCTTTGGTGACTAACAACTAACCACCTCTGAGGACACAGCAGATCTCTGGGCCCTCAGCCTCACAGCTGTGTTTGCTACAAACTCTGTATCTAATAGTCATCCCTCAGCTTGGGAGTGAGAACCAGGCTGGAAGCTTAGGATCCTCGGAACCTGAGGTTCAGGGCAGGCCAAGCCTCAGTCTTATTCCTGCAGCAGCAGGCAACCTGTGAGGTTGAAGGAGTAGGGCAGCCGCATTTTGGCCATGGCAACTGGTAAACCTTCAGTGCTCTGTCACTGCAGATTAATGGTCAATCTGCATAGGATGAGCAGAACTTTGCTTAGCTCCGTGTGCAGAGTTCCCTCAGAAACAGGCCCAAGTTCTCCCTGGCTTTCTATTCCTGCCTCTGCCACACCTGTGGGCAGTACCTACAGGAGCCTGGAGCAGTTGCTGGATAACAAGTCATCTTGACATCCTCCTTGTAGTTTATAGATTTCTCTGCTTGGATCCCCTATCTCTGTGTCTGTCTCCCCTGTAGCAGAATTGGCCAGACCTGGACCAGAGACTTGTTAGGATTCCGTGCTCCCTCCAAGAAGATCCTCCTTGAGAACCAGTCACTGCCCTTGAGAGCCTCCACCTTCCAGCATGGCTAACGTGTCCACTTCATTACATTAAAATATGTGTTCCAGAGGCAACTCTTTATGGAAGGGTTTACTAGTTCATCCATCGGTTATCTGGAAGTTTTCCTCTTCTCACTCATGCTGTTATATCCTGGCCATTTTCTGCTAGGAGTCAGAGGTCTCTGGGTAGAGAAGAGAACTCTATGTGCTGTGATTTTGGAGTGGCAGGGACTAGAGCATACATGACACCTCACAATACCCCTCTTTGGCTTAAGGATTATTTTGAGCTGAGGGCAATTGAGGAACAGCACACATGGGGAAAGCTCTAAAAGCAAAGCATATTTCTCTTCTGTAAGGGAAATTTTACATTTATAAGTGCAATTTGTGTTCATAAAGGAGTCTCCCTCTCCTGAAGTAGGAAGAGAAGGACTCTCAATAACCCATCAGTGGATAAGGAAGGGACTAACATCTGCAGAACAAACCTTTCCAAACAGCCTTGTTTACCTGCTTTTCCTGGTTACCTTTCCAAACCTTATCCCCATGGCCCAGAAGCCCCAAACCTCTCTTTCTTGGGCTAGCCTCTTCTCCACACTGTTACTCTTTACGGTGGTATATAAGCCCTCATGTTCTAAACTCCTCTTTGAGCCACATTTCCCTTTGTGAACTTCCATTATATGTACACAATTAAATCTATTTTTTTCTCTAATTAAAAAAATATATATTTTGGCCACACAGCATGGCATTCGAGATCTTAGTTCCCAACCAGGGATTGGACCTGTGCCCCCTGCATTGGCAGCACAGTCTTAACTGCTGGACCGCCAGGAAAATTTCTCTCTCGTTAATCTTTTATCAGTTTGACTCGAGGGTCCCAGACATTGAACCAGGAGGGGCGAGGAAGAATCTTCTCCTTCTACTACAAAGCAGTGGTTGGGATACCCAACTCACTCTGGAGGCTACAGCTGGAATCTTGAGATGTCAGACAAAGTTAGCAAAAGTTGAAAACTCTCACTACATAAGCCTTCCAGATTTCTGCCTATAGGGTTCAATCGACAGAGGGCAGCTAAGAATCTCATGTTTTCCTTTCCAAATTTAGATTATCAAGAGAAAAATGTTGGTAAGAATCATTTCTATTGTGACTCATGTGAATTTTGTTTTGAGTACTTATTGGTTGGGTGGCTTCTCCGGTGGCTCAGCAATAAAGAATCCGCCTGCCAATGCAGGATCTACAGACCAGGGTTCAATCCCTGAGTCAGGAAGATTCCCTGGAGGAGGGCATGGCAACCCAGTCCAGTATTCTTGCTTGGAGAATCCCATGGACAGAGAAGCCTGGCGGGCTATAGTCCTTAGGGTCACAAAGAGTCAGACATGACTGAAGCGACTTAGCATGCAGGCATGCACTCATTGGTTATTGGTCCTTTCCTGCTTAGGGACATTTACAATTTGTCTTGCTCCACATCCTGACAGCTTGGTTTGGCTTTCTGCCTACCAGTGGGCACAGGTTGGTAGGCCAGTGTCTATAGATGGCAAACCATTAGGTTGGAGGCCCTGAGAATTTGTAGATAGCTGTACAGAAATGTGGGGTGCACCCAGAGTGTGACTGATGTCTTCCTGACAGTTGCCCGTTCCAGAGAGTTTATGTAAATCTTTCTTTCAGTTATCATTGGGAGAGACTCTGGGTCATACAAGCTACATTTTTTGCACTGTCTTTGGGAACACATCTGTGTCCCTGGTTAAGTTATGAAAAGGCTTATTGGTTGTCAGAACTAGAATATGCATACTTTTGTTTTGTTTTAAAGCCCCAAATGCCTTTTCTTTAGTCTAGCCTCTTTTCCACCTTCTATTGCCCTTTGGGGTGGCATATAAACCCCCAAATCCTATCTCTGCACATAATTTTTTAAAAATGTTTTCTCTTGTTAGTCTTTTGTCACTTTAATTTCCAGGGCCCCAGATGGAGAACCCAGGAGGGCAGAGGGAAAAGTTTTCCCCCTCCCCTACAGGAAGGAATGTATTATTGGGTATACTAAATTTTTTTTCTCTCAGCTTTGTGGTCAGAGGTGAATAGTTTGCAGAATTACAAAGTGAAATATTAAATAAACCACACTCACCCCACCCCAGTCATCTTCCTCTTCATGAATAGGAGGCATGTGGCAACTCCATGCAAAGACTGCCTAGTGCTGCTTCATTCCTGGTCAGTCCTTATTTAGTGTCCTCCTATCCCCCTGGATTTCACACCTTGTTTCCACAGATCTGGTGGAACTATAAGCAATACTGGATTGGAAAAAATGTCAATTAACTAAGAAAGTGCTATTCAGCAGCCTTTAAAGAAGCCACCTGGAAGATTTCTACCAAAGATCACAAAACATGTTCGTGGGTCTTTTCTGGCTGGATGCCACCCAACACACACCTCATCTCAAAGAGAAACATCCTTGGTGTCCACTGTCCCTCTTCTCTCTCACCCTGCCCATAAGGAAGCTCTCTTCTCCCCAGATTCTTTGCCTCTGTCTAGGGAGTCTGTCCTTCTGAGGAAAGTGTGGCCTTAGGACTGGAGTATCAAGGGGAAGAGAACCAGAGTATATGGAGGATTACCACTGGCCAGGCACTGAACTAGATGCTTTCTCTACTTTTTGTACTAAATCTGTTCAATAATCCTGCAGTGTAAATCCTGTTTTAGAAATGAAGAGTCTAAAATTCAGAGAGATTAAGGGATCTGTTCACTGCCATACAGCTGGTAAAACCCTCAGCTAACTTCCCCTGTACTCCAGTCAGTTTTTCCACTCAGGGTAGAATCCCCAGAACAACAGGACGTTGCTAATCCTCACAGCCATTCATGACAATCTCATGGCTCAAGCATGGTAACCAAAGGAAATGGAGAGTGGCAGCTGGTGTTTCAAGCCTAGGTGCTAACACTTGGCATTAGCTGGCGAACAAAACAGAACTGATCAGAGAGCCCAGAATAACCAGAGGGTGAAGGAAAGCCATCAGGAATGAGCAGGTTTCAAATCTCTTTCATTCCTTGGATGTCCTTGAAAGAGTTTAGAAATACTGCTGTGAAGACCTGGCTGTGTTTTCTGAACGGCCAGATCTGGAAGCTAAGTGGAGGTTAAGGTATGCTTAAGAACATGATCATTTCCTTTTCAAGGAGAGCTGTGGTCTGAAGAACTCACCTGCTGCATTCTGTGATCCAGCAGGAGCAGCAGACTTGAACTGCCATCTGTTCGTTGCTATGGGAACAATTTCCTACACATTTACAGAAACACTCAGGTCTGGGTAAATGCTGCCGTTGTCAATGCATGTCCTTCAGCTGGCTCATTCGAAGAAAGAATGGCGAAGTGATCGCGTACCAAAGACAGCCTGAAGACTTCTTTCACCACTTGAAAACTAATTGATAGCCTCATTTTTCTAATCATAGGGGTCCCTGCAGGGTCTGCCCTGCAGTACATTCAAACTTTCCCCTTGGGCTTGTTTCCTCGGTGAGCACTGGTTGGTGAGGAAGGTGCTGCTGGTTCAAGTCAAGGAATGCATACTGGTGACTCTCATCCTAGGAGCCTTGGTTCAGTACAAGCACAAAGGAGCTATGGATGAGGAGTGGTGTGTGCCCATACTCAATCACACCACACACACGCACGCGCGCACACACACACACACACACACACACACAGAGCCCAATATAATTATTTTATGCTCTACCATGTTCCCTTCCCAGAGGTCACATCACATTTGGTCAGCAGAAATCCACCAAACATTAGTCCTCAGGAAAAGATTGCTTCTTTCTGCATTGAGACTCAGAATCTGCACACTGTTTTTACTTTGCATTGCTGTGCAGGATATTTACTTTTTCTTTTTGGCTGTGCCACACAGCTTGTGGAATCCTAGTTCCCAAAACTGGGATTGCACCTGGGTCCCCTAAAGCGGACGTGTGAAATACTAACCAATGGACCACCAAGGAATTCCCTGGACATTTGAATTTTAAAGGAACATGAGGACATTGTTCCCAGGGTTGTTTTTCAGTTGCTAAGTTATGTCAGACTATTTGCAACCCCATGGCCTGCAGTACACCAGGCTTCCCTGTGCTTCATCATCTCCTGGAGCTTGCTCAAACTCACATCCACTAAGTTGGTGATGCCATCCTACCATCTCATCCTCTGTCACTCCCTCCTCCTCGTGCCCTCAATCTTTCCCAGCATCAGGGTCTTTTCCAAGGGTCTGCTCTTTGCATCAGGTGGCCAAAGGATTGGAGCTTCAGCTTCGGCATCAGTCCTCCCACTGGTTTGATGTCCTTGCAGTCCAAGGAACTCTCATGAGTCTTCTCCAACACCACAGTTTGAAAGCATCAATTCTTTCCACTCAGATTTTATGGTCCAACTCTCACATCTGTTTTGACTACTTGAAAAACCATAGCTTTGACTCTGTAGACCTTGTTGGCAAAGTTATGTCCCTGCTTTTTATTATGCTGTCAATACTTTGCCCACTTGATGCGAAGAGCTGACTCATTTGACAAGACCCTGATGCTGGGAAAGATTGAGGGCAGGAGGAGAAGGGGATGACAGAGGATGAGATGGTTGGATGGCATCACCGACTCAATGGACATGGGTTTGGGTGGACTCCAGGAGTTTGTGATGGACAGGGAGGCCTGGTGTGCTGCAGTTCATGGGGTTGCAAGGAGTCAGACACGACTGAGTGATTGAACTGACTGACTAGGTTTGTCACAGTTTTTCTTCCAAGGAGCAAGCATCTTTTAATTTCATGGCTGCAGTCACCATCTGCAGTGATTTTATAGCCCAAGAAAATAAAGCCTGTCACTGTTTCCATTGTTTCCCCATCTATTTGCTATGAAGTGATGGGACTGGTTGCTGTGACCTTAGATTTTTGAATGCTGAATTTTAAGCCAGCTTTTTCATTCTTCTCTTTCACCTTCATCAAGAGGCCCTTTAGTTCCTCTTTGCTTTCGGCCTAATGGGTGGTGTCATCTGCATGTCCGAGGTTATTAATATTTCTCCCAGCACACTTGATTCCAGCTTGAGCTTCATCCAGCCCAACATTTCACAGGATGTACTCTGCATATAATTAAATAAACAGTGTGGCAATGTACAGCCTTGGTGTACCTCTTTCACAGTTTTGGACCAGTCCATTGTTTCGTTTTCATATCTTTTACTTCTTTATATATATATTATATATATATAATATATATAAGTTATATATAATATATATAATTATATAACTATATATACATATTTCTTTTAATTTATTTTTTATTGAAGGATAATTGCTTTACAGAATTTTGTTGTTTTCTGTCAAACCTCAACACGAATCAGCCATCAGATCAGATCAGTTGCTCAGTTGTGTCCGACTCTTTGCGACCCCATGAACTGCAGCACGCCAGGCCTCCCTGTCCATCACCAACTTCCGGAGGTCACCCAGACTCACATCCATAGAGTCAGTAATGCCATCCAGCCATCTCACCCTCTGTCGTCCCCTTCTCCTCCTGCCCTCAATCCCTCCCAGCATCAGAGTCTTCTCCAATGAGTCAACTCTTCGCATGAGGTGGCCAAAATACTGGAGTTTCAGCTTTAGCATCATTCCTTCCAAAGAAATCCCAGGGCTGATCTCCTTCAGAATGGACTGGTTGGATCTCCTTGCAGTCCAAGGGACTCTCAAGAGTCTTCTCCAACACCACAGTTTAAAAGCATCAATTCTTCGGCGCTCAGCCTTCTTCACAGTCCAGCTCTCACATCCATACATGACCACAGGAAAGACCATTGCCTTGACTAGGCGAACCTTTGTTGGCAAAGTATTGTCTCTGCTTTTGAATATGCTATCTAGGTTGGTCATAACTTTCCTTCCAAGGAGTAAGCGTCTTTTAATTTCATGGCTGCAGTCGCCATCTGCAGTGATTTTGGAGCCCCCCAAAATAAAGTCTGATACTGTTTCCACTGTTTCTCCATCTATTTCCCAGGTAGTGATGGGACCAGATGCCATGATCTTCGTTTTCTGAATGTTGAGCTTTAAGCCAACTTTTTCATTCTCCTCTTTCACTTTCATCAAGAGGCTTTTTAGTTCCTCTTCACTTTCTGCCATAAGGGTGGTGTCATCTGCATATCTGAGGTTATTGATATTTCTCCCAGCAATCTTGATTCCAACTTGTGTTTCTTCCAGTCCAGCATTTCTCATGATGTACTCTGCATATAAGTTAAATAAACATGGTGACAATATACAGCCTTGATGAACTCCTTTTCCTATTTGGAACCAGTCTGTTGTTCCATGTCCAGTTCTAACTGTTGCTTCCTGACCTGCATATAGATTTCTCAAGAAGCAGATCAGGCGGTCTGGTATTCCCATCTCTTTCAGAATTTTCCACAGTTGATTGTGATCTACACAGTCAAAGGCTTTGGCATAGTCAAGAAAGCAGAAATAGATGTTTTTCTGGAACTCTCTTGCTTTTTCCATGAATCAGCCATAGATATACATATATCCCCTCCCTTTTGAACCTCCCTCCCATCTCCCACCCCATCCCACCCCTCTAGATTGATACAGAGCCTCTGTTTGAGTTTCCTGAGCCATACAGCAAATACCTGTTGGTAATCTACTTTACATATGGTAATGTAAGTTTCCATGTTACTCTCTCCATACGTCGCACCCTCTCCTCCCCTTTCCCCATGTCCATAAGTCTGTTCTCTATGTCTGTTTCTCCGTTGCTGTCCTGTAAATAAATTCTTCAGTAGCATTTTTCTAGATTCCGTATATATGCATTAGAATACAATATTTATCTTTCTCTTTCTGACTCACTTCACTCTGTATAATAGGTTCTAGGTTCATCCACCTCATCAGAACTGACTCAAATGCATTCCTTTTTACGGCTGAGGTAATATTCCACTGTGTATATGTACCACAACTTCCTTATCCATTCATCTGTCAATGTACATCTAGGTTGCTTCCATGTTCTAGCTTTTGTAAATAGTGCTGCAATTAACAATGGGATACATGTGTCTTTTTCAATTTTGTTTTCCACAGGATATATGCTAAGAGTGGGACTGCTGAGTCATTCCTAGTTTTTTAAGGAGTCTCCATACCATCTTCCTGGAGAAGGCAATGGCACCCCACTCCAGTACTCTTGCCTGGAAAATCCCATGGATGGAGGAACCTGGAAGGCTGCAGTCCATGGGGTCTCTGAGGGTTGGACATGATTGAGCGACTTCCCTTTCACTTTTGACTTTCATGCATTGGAGAAGGAAATGGCAACCCACTCCAGTTTTCTTGCCTGGAGAATCCCAGGAACGGGGGAGCCTGGTGGGCTGCCGTCTATGGGGTCGCACAGAGTCAGACACAACTGAAGCGACTTAGCAGCAGCAGCAGCAGCATACCATCTTCCATAGTGGCTGTATCAATTTACATTCCCATCAACAGAGCACGAGCGTTCCCTTTTCTCCACATCTTCTCCAGCATTTATTGTTTGTAGACTTTTTGATGTCCATTCTGACTGGTGTGAGGTGATATCTCATTGTAGTTTTGATTTGCATTTCTCAAATAATGGCTCAGAACTCCTTATTGCCAAATTCAGACTTAAATTGAAGAAAGCAGGGAAAACCACTAGACCATTCAGGTATGACCTAAATCAAATCCCATATGATTATACAGTGGAAGTGAGAAATAGATTTAAGGGCCTAGATCTGATAGATAGAGTGCCTGATGAACTGTGGAATGAGATTTGTGACATTGTACAGGAGACAGGGATCAAGACCATCCCCCTGGAAAAGAAATGCAAAAAAGCAAAATGGCTGTCTGGGGAGGCCTTACAAATAGCTGTGAAAAGAAGAGAGCGAAAAGCAAAGGAGAAAAGGAAAGATATAAGCATCTGAATGCAGAGTTTCAAAGAATAGCAAGAAGAGATAAGAAAGCCTTCTTCAGCAATCAATGCAAAGAAATACCAAGGGAACATTTCATGTAAAGATGGGCTCGATAAAGGACAGAAATGGTAAGGATCTAACAGAAGCAGAAGATATTATTAAGAAGAGATGACAAGAATACACAGAAGAACTGTACAAAAAAGAGCTTCACGACGGAGATAATCACGATGGTGTGATCACTGACTTAGAGCCATATATCCTGGAATGTGGAGTCAAGTGGGCCTTAGAAAGCATCACTACGAACAAAGCTAGTGGAGGTGATGGAATTCCAGTGGAGCTATTCCAAATCCTGAAAGATGATGCTGTGAAAGTGCTGCACTCAATATGCCAGAAAATTTGGAAAACTCAGCAGTGGCCACAGGACTGGAAAAGTTCAGTTTTTATTCCAATCCCAAAGAAAGGCAATGCCAAAGAATGCTCAAACTACCGCACAATTGCACTCATCTCACACGCTAGTAAAGGAATGCTCAAAATTCTCCAAGCCAGGCTTCAGCAATATGTGAACCGTGAAATTCCTGACGTTCAAGCTGGTTTTAGAAAAGGCAGAGGAACCAGAGATCAAATTGTCAACATCCGCTAGATCATGGAAAAAGCAAGAAAGTTCCAGAAAAACATCTATTTCTGCTTTATTGATTATGACAAAGCCTTTGACTATGTGGATCACAATAAACTGGAAAATTCTGAAAGAGATGGGAATACCAGACCACCTGATCTGCCTCTTGAGAAATTTGTATGCAGGTCAGGAAGCAACAGTTAGAACTGGACATGGAACAACAGACTGGTTCCAAATAGGAAAAGGAGTTCGTCAAGGCTGTATATTGTCACCCTGTTTATTCAACTTATATGCAGAGTACATCATGAGAAACGCTGGGCTGGAAGAAACAAACTGGAATCAAGATTGCCAGGAGAAATATCAATAACCTTGATATGCAGATGACACCACCCTTATGGCAGAAAGTGAAGAGGAACTAAAAAGCCTCTTGATGAAAGTGAAAGTGGAGAGTGAAAAGGTTGCTTAAAGCTCAACATTCAGAAAACGAAGATCATGGCATCTGGTCCCATCACTTCATGGGAAATGGATGGGGAAACAGTGGAAACAGTGTCAGACTTTATTTTGGGGGCTCCAAAATCACTGCAAATGGCCACTGCAGCCATGAAATTAAAAGACGCTTGCTCCTTGGAAGGAAAGTTATGACCAACCTAGATAGCATGTTCCAAAGCAGAGACATTACTTTGCCAACAAAGGTTCGTCTAGTCAAGGCTATGGTTTTTCCTGTGGTCATGTATGGATGTGAGAGTTGGACTGTGAAGAAGGCTGAGTGCCAAAGAATTGATGCTTTTGAACTGTGGTGTTGGAGAAGACTCTTGAGAGTCCCTTGGACTGCAAGGAGATCCAACCAGTCCATTCTAAAGGAGATCAGCCCTGGGATTTCTTTAGAAGGAATGATGCTAAAGCTGAAACTCCAGTACTTTGGCTACCTCATGTGAAGAGTTGACTCATTGGAGAAGACTCTGATGCTGGGAGGGATTGGGGGCAAGAGGAGAAGGGGACGACAGAGGATGAGATGGCTGGATGGCATCACTGACTCGATGGACGTGAGTCTGAGTGAACTCAGGGAGTCGATGATGGACAAGGAGGCCTGGTGTGCTGGAATTCATGGGGTTGCAGAGTCGGACATGACTGAGTGACTGAACTGAACTGAAGTGAATAATAAGCGATGTTGAGCATCTTTTTATGTGTTTGTTAGCCATCTGTATGTCTTCTTTGGAGAAATGTCTAAGTCTTTTTCCCACTTTTTGATTTTTTTTTTTCTGGTATTGAGTTGTATGAGTTGTACAAGTTGTATTGCTTGTATATTTTGGAAATTAATCCATTGTCACTTGTTTCATTTGCTATTATTTTATCCCATTCTGAGGGTTGTCCTTTCATCTTGCTTATAGTTTCTTTTGCTGTGCAAAAGCTTTTAAGTTTAATCAGGTCACACTTGTTTACTTTTATTTCCATTACTTTAGGAGGTGGTTCATAGAGGATCTTGCTTTGATTTCTGTCATTGAGTGTTCTGCCTATGTTTTCCTCTAAGTTTCATAGTTTCTGGTCTTACATGTAGGTCTTTAATTCATTTTGAGTTTATCTTTGTATATGGTGTTAGGAAGTGTTCTAATTTCATTCTTTTACATGTAGCTGTCCAGTTTTCCCAGTACCATTTATTGAAGAGGCTCTCTTTGCCCCATTGTATATTCTTGCCCTCTTTGTCAAAAATAAGCTACCCATAGGTGCATGGGTTTCTTTCTGGCTTTCTATCTTGTTCCATTGTTCTATATTTCTGTTTTTGTGCCAGTACCCTACTGTCTCGATGACTGTAGTATAATCTGAAGTCAGGAAGGTTGATTCCTCCAACTCCATTCTTCTTTCTCAAGACTGCTTTGGCTATTTGGGGTCTTCTGTGTTTCCATATGAATTGTGAAATTTTTTGTTCTAGTTCTGTGAAAAATGCCATTGGTAGTTTGATAGGGATCACATTGAATATGTAGATTGCATTTGGTAGTATCATCATTTTCACAATATTGATTCTTCCTACCCAGGAACATGGAATATTTCTTCATCTGTTTATGTCATCTTTGATTTCTTTCATTAGTGTCTTATAATTTTCTGTGTACAGTTCTTTTGTCTCCTTAGGTAAGTTTATACCTAGATATTTAATTATTTTTTGTTGCAATGGTGAATGGGATTGATTCCTTAATTTCTCTTTCTGATTTTTCATTGTTAGTATATAGAAATGCAAGTGATTTCTGTGTATTTATTTTGTATCCTGCAACTTTACTAAATTCACTGATTAGCTCTAGTAATTTTCTGATAGTATCTTTAGGGTTTTCTATGTATAGTATCATGTTGTCTGCAAACAGTGAGAGCTTTACTTCTTCTTTTCTGATCTGGATTCCTTTTATTTGTTTTTCTTCTCTGATTGCTGTAGCTAGGACTTCCAGAACTATGTTGAATAATAGTGGTGAAAGTGGACACCCTTGTCTTGTTCCTGATCTTAGGGGGAATGTTTTCCGAGTTTCACCATTGAGGATAATGTTTGCTGTAAGCTCATTATATATGGCCTTTACTATGTTGAGGTAGGTTCCTTCTATGCCCATTTTTCAAAAAGTTTTAATCATAAGTGGGTGCTGAATTTTGTCAAAGGGTTTTTCTGCATCTATTGGGATTATCATATGCATTTTATCTTTCTATTTGTTAATATGGTATATCACATTGATTGATTTGCATATATTGAAGAATCCTTGCATTCCTGGAATAAACCCAACTTGATCATGGTGTATAAGCTTTTTGATGTGTTGCTGAATTCTGTTTGCTAAAATTTTGTTGAGGATTTTTGCATCTATGTTCATCAGTGATATTGGCCTGTAGTTTTCTTTTCTTGTGTTGTCTTTGTCTGGTTTTGAGTCAGGGTGATGGTGGCCTCGTGAATGAGTTTGGAAGCATTCCTTCCTCTGAAATTTTTTGGAAGAGTTTTAGGATAGGCATTAGATCTTCTCTAAATGTTTGATAGAATTCTCCTGTGAAGCCATATGGTCCTGGGGTTTTGTTTTTTGAGAGATTTTTTTTTTTTTTTTATCACAGCTTCAATTTCAGTGCATGTAATTGGGTTGTTCATAATTTCTATTTCTTCCTGGTTCAGTCTTGGAAGATTGAACTTTTCTAAGAATCTGTCCATTTCTTCCAGGTTATCCATTGTATTGCCATATAGTTGTCTGTAATAGTCTCTTATAATCCTTTGTATGTCTGCATTGTCTGTTGTAACTTCTCCTTTTTCATTTCTAAATTTGTTGATTTGATTCTTCTCTCTTTTTTTTCTTGATGAGTCCAGCTAAAGGCTTGTCAATTTTGTTTATCATCTCAAAGAGCCAACTTTTAGTTTTATTAATCTTTACTATTGTTTCTTTCATTTCTTTTGCATTTATTTATGCTTGGATCTTCATGATTTCTTTCCTTCTGCTAATTTTGCAGTGTTTTTTCTTTTTATTCTGGTTGTTTTAGATATAGAGTTAGGTTTTCTATTCAATGTTTTTCTTGTTTCTTGTGGTAGGATTGTGTTTCCATAAACATCCCTCTTAGAACTGCTTTTGCAGCATCCCATAGGTTTTGAGTTGTGTTTTCATTGTCATTTTTTGTAGCAATTTTTTGATTTCCCTTTTGATTTCTTCAGTAACCTGTTGGTTATTTAGAAGCATGCTGTTTAATCTCCATGTGTTTGTGTTTCTTACAGTTTTTTTTTTCTTGTAATTGATATCTAGTCTCATGGTGTTGTGGTCAGAGAAGACGCATGATACAATTTCAATTTTCTTAAATTTACTGAGGTCTGATTTGTGACCCAAGATGTGGTCTATCCTGGAGAATGTTCCATGTGCACTTGAGAAGAAGGTGTATTCTTCTGCATTTGGATGGAATGTCCTGAAGATATCAATGAGATTCATTCATCTAATGTATCATTTGAGACTTGTGCTTCCTTATTAATTTTCTGCTTTGATGATCTGTCCATTGGTGTGAGTGGGGTGTTAAAGTATCCTACTATTATTGTGTTCTTGTCAATTTCTCCTTTTATGTCTATTAGTGTTTGTCTTATATAGTGAGGTGCTCCTATGTTGAGTGCATGGTGCTGCTGCTAAGTCACTTCAGTCATATTTGACTCTGTGCGACCCCATAGACGACAGCCATCTATGGGGTTGCACAGAGTCGGACATGACTGAAGCAACTTAGTAGTAGCAGCAGGATTAGTTCTCTGGTAGTCTTGATTCTTCGAGTCAGTGCTCCCACTCCAAAGGCTTTATCTCTTCTGAATCCACTGCACACAGGAGCCAGGAAGGTAGTCCTAAAATTCCAAACCCAGCCGTGGTATTTCTTCAAGACAGTCTATAGTTCCTTCTGGTTCCTCTTTCCAAACAGAGGTCTGCAGACTCAATGTAGACAGGTGTCTTTCCTGGCTTCCTGAGCTTGGTGAGAGCTGAGTCTAGAAGCACTTTCTCAGCATGAAGAGCCCAGGAGCAGGGTAGCAGGTAGGTGAGAGTCTGTTGCTTCTTGGCCTATATACTGATTTCTTAGGAGGCAGGTAAGGTGGTCTGATTTTCCCATCTCTTGAAGAATTTTCCACAGTTCGTCATGATCCAGACATTCAAAGGCTTTAATATAGTCAATGAAGCAGATGTTTTTTTCTGGAGTTCCCTTGCTTTCTCTATGATCCATCGAATATTGGCAATTTGATCTCTGGTTCCTCTGCCTTTTCTAAACCCAGCTTGTACATCTGGAAGTTCTCGGTTCACATACTGTTGAAGCTTAGCCTGAAGGATTTTGAGCATTACCTTGCTAGCATGTAAAATGAGCACAATTATGTGGTAGTTTGAACATTCTTTGGCATTGCCCTTCTTTGGGATTGGAATGAAAACACATTTTCCAGTCCTGTGGCCACTGCTGAGTTTTTCATTTGCTGGCATATTGAGTGTAGCACTTTCACAGCATCATCTTTTAGGATTTGAAATGGCTTAACTGGAATTCCATCACCTCCACTAGCTTTGTTTTTTTCAAGGTAAAATTTCCCAAGTAGTGGCAGCATCAACATATGTAGGAAAGAAAACTGGAGTAAGACTTGAAAGTTTTGTCCATCCACTGATCTAGCTATGGGAACTTGAGCAAGTCACATGGCCCACATGGATGACATTTTTCTCAGCTGTATAAAAAAGTGATCAAGTCTCCTTCACAGCCAGATTGATACAGTTAAACTAAATTGGTTCATCCATTGAACAATTATCTAAGGTTGGAAATATCTCAAATGCACATGAGACAAAATCTCTCCTCTCATTCTAAGGTACATACATAAATGAAAAATAATAAATAGGGTGTAAATAGTATGCTTTTGAGCTATTTCAAATCCTAAAAGATGCTGCTGCTAAAATGCTACACTCAGTATGCCCGCAAATTTGGAAAGCTCAGCAGTGGCCACAGGACTGGAAAAGGTTAGTTTTCATTCGAATCCCAAAGAAAGGCAATACCAAAGAATGTTCAGACTACCACACAAGTGCATTCATCTCACATGCTAGCAAAGTAATGCTTAAAATTATAGAAAGCGAAGAACTAAAGAGCCTCTTGATGAGAGTGAAAAAGTTGGCTTAAAACTCAACATTCAGAAAACTAAGATAATGGCATCCAGTCCCATCACTTCATGGCAAATATATGGGGAAACAATGGAAATGGTGACAGACTTTATTTTTTCGGCTCCAAACTCACTGCGGATGGTGACTGCAGCTGTGAAATTAAAAGATGCTTGCTCCTTGGAAGAAAAGCTATGACCAACCTAGACAGCATATTAAAAAAAGAGACACTGCTTTGCTGACAAAGGCCCATCTAGTCAAAACTATGGTTTTTTCAGTAGTCATGTATGGATGTAAGAGTTGGACTATAAAGAAAGCTGAGCACTGAAGAATTGATGCTTTTGAACTGTGGTGTTGGAGAAGAGTCTTGAGAGTCCCTTGGACTGCAAGTAGATCAAACCAATTAATCCTAAAGGAAATCAGTCCTGAATATTCATTGGAAAGACTGATGCTGAAGCTGAAGCTCCAATACTCTGGCCACCTGATGTGAAGAACTGACTCATTGGAAAAGACCCTGATGCTGGGCAAGATTGAAGGCAGGAGGAGAAAGCGATGACAGAGGATGAGAATGTTGGATGGCCTCACCAACTTGATGGACATGAGTTTGAGCAAGCTCCAGTAGTTGGTGATGGACAGGGAAGCCTGGTATGCTGCAGTCCATGGGGTTGCAAAGAGTCGGACACAACTGAGTGACTGAACTGAACTGAACTGAACTGATATAGTATGCAGACAAATGAACAGAGGAGTGTGGAAGAAGTGACTGGACATTTGCTTTAGACTTGAGTGGAGGTAGTCAGAGCACATATCTCTGAAGAAGTAGCATTTAAGCTGAGTTCTGAATGACAGGAAGGGACCTTCCAGGCAAAGTTGATGGGAAGGTCAATCAGTAGAAGACACATATATTTCAAAGGTCCTTTTACATTAACAAAGTTGTAGTATTCCAGAAACTAAAAAAAGGCCATGACTGGAATGTGATGAGTGAAGGGGAGAGGGAGCCAGGGGCCAGGGTCCTGCAGCCCTTTGTAAATCCAGGTAATAAATTGAGATTTTTTTCTAAGAGAGAGAGGAAGCCATAGGAATGGTTTCATGAGAGAGGGGATGTCATGGTTTTTTTTTTGTTTTAAAAAGATTTCTATGGTCACTCTGAAGAAAGTGAAAACCAAGCAGAAAGAAAAAAACAAGTCAGGAGGCTGTTGCATGAGTCCAGGTAGATGATGATGATAAATTGGTTCAGGGTAGTAGGAGAGAGATGGAAAAGAATGGATACTACTCAGTTATGAGTCTTCCTGATGGATTGGATATGGGGGGGGGGGAGAAGAATAAAGGTTAGGTCAGATTTTTGGCTTAAGGAGCTGGTTGAGTGAAATGGGGAAGCCTAGGAAAGGTACAGGTTTGGAGGAATCAATGATTCTTTTCTTTTTTTTAAGACATTTTCACTTTACAATGTCTTTTAAGTATCCAAGGAGAAATGTTAGCCAGGCAGTTGGATATTGGGGTCCAAAATTCAGGAGGCAGGTAGGAGATGGAGATAGAAATGAGGAATTCATGCAGAGAGGAGTTGTTTAAAGCCATGGAGCTGGATGAGTTACCTAAGAGAAGATACACAGGGACTGAGCCCCAGAGCTCTTCAATGATGGTGAAGAAGAGGATGCAGCAAAAGAGACTGAAGCAGTGGTCACTGATGTCAGAGGAAAAGCAGAAGAGTGTGGTGTCCACGAAGGCAAGAAAAGAATGGAGTGTCTTACGAGGGGTGAGTGGTCAACTGAGAGGCCAAGAGATAAGAAAAGTGACCCTGAATCTGACAGTGTGGAAGCAGTCTCATCAAGCAGTTGCATAGGATGGAAAAGAACATTGAAAACCATGAAGTGCTGTCAGTACTTCTTCAAAGGAGGAGGTACCCAAAGAGACCTTTCTCAAAATACACATGCCTGGACTCGGCCCCTGATCAACTGAATCCAAATCATCGGGGTGCTTTTAAAACCTCTGAGGCCTCCCTAATAATAGCCTCCATGTAACCGACTGTAAGTTATTGTTATTACTACCTCTGTGTCCCCCTCCCAAGTATATTCTGTGTCACTTTTACCCTTTCTACAGATGTCTTGGGGGGCATCTCTATGGGAGGACAGTTTACATTCTTATCACTAGTTATACTGGCAATGTATAGCAATCATGTTCAGTGACCCTACTGAGATATTTCACATATAAGAATTCTTTGCATTGTCCAAATACTCTTGGACCTCTGGAATTAGTAACTGAAGAGTTCATAGTAAATATTGCAGATAGAGGTCTCTAAATTGGTTAATGAAATCTTCCCTCTCAAACATGAATTCAAGTTGGTTTAGATGAGAAAATAATTGGTAATTAAAAACATCCTAACAGTCACTTTCCGGGGAAGGCAATGGCACCCCACCCCAGTACTTTTGCCTGGAAAATCCCATGGACGGAGGATCCTGGTAGGCTCCAGTCCATGGGGTCGCTAAGAGTTGGACATGACTAAGCGACTTCACTGTCACTTTTCACTTTCATGCATTGGAGAAGGAAATGGCAACCCACTCCAGTGTTCTTGCCTGGAGAATCCCAGGGATGGGGGAGCCTGGTGGGCTGCCGTCCATGGGGTCGCACAGAGTCGGACACGACTGAAGTGACTTAGCAGCAGCAGCAGCAACAGTCACTTTCAAGGCACGGCAAACAAGGTATGTTCCAACCCACAGCAGGGAGCCATTGATGACGGGTGGCAAGAGGCTTGCTCACCATCCCTATTCTCTTCATCCAGCTCTGTACTTTTGACTTCGTTTTCATTTTCTTCTGTTTTAGGGGCTCTGGATCAATGAGACGATGTGGAGAGGGTGAAACGGTGAAGAGATTTTTTTTTTAATCTTTTAAGTGCTTTATTGATTTAAAAAACATGGTTTTGAGAGTAATAATGGTATGACAATTGCTTCTGAAGAGGCCGCTGATCTTCTGAGGAAATAGTTATAAACAAATTATTATGTCAGTTATCACACAAATAATCACATGGCCCTCTTTTCACATTTATACAGCTGGACGTGGCTTAGGCGGGCTGTTACGGGAGCATGCTTCGCTGTGATATCTTTATTAATGAGCACGAAGCAGAGGTAAACACTGAGCTAATTAAATCTACTGTGGATGCTCATCTAGAAGGCACAGCTAGCCAGGGGGAAGCTCACATGTCACACTCACTCACTCTGAGCCTTTGAGTACGTGAAACGAGGACAGTAAAATGAGTTTTGATGATAGAGAAGGAAAATGAGGGGGAGAGTATCCTAGATGCAAACTATCCAGAAGATACTAAGAAGAAGGGAATACCAATTATTATTATCATAGTTCACCAGGAACCCTGAGTTAGCATGGCCTTGCCCATAAACTGAATCTCCAGAGAAAACTGGAATATTAGTTGTAAAATTAGTTTTCAAAGACAGGAAAGAGGAAGCCAGGTGGTTTGAGACAAAGTTTACAGAATGGGTGTTGTTGAGGTGTAATCAGTTAAGCCCTACTAGAAGCAGAGTCTGGTGGAAACAGCCACCTTAGTGGGAGAAGCCCAGATGCAGTAGAAGGAAAATAGAACTGATGTTAACACCGCTTTACCTCAGGATCCAATGGGTAAATGGTCAATAGGAGTCTCATTGTACAGAGGTTGACATAAAGACTTCCCCAAAGGCTCAGCGGGTAAAGAATCCACCTGCAATGCAGGAGACACAGGAGATGCAGGTTCAATCCCTGGGTCGGGAATATCCTCTGGAGAAGGAAATGACAACCAACTCCAGTATTTTTGCCTGGAATATCCCATGGACAGAGGAGTCTTGTGGGCTACAGTCCATGCAGTCTCAAAGAGTTGGACATGACTGAGTGACTAATACCCAAGAGGGAAAGGGAAGAAATGCCTCTACTCCCCTGATGATCTAAGCCACTTTTCACATTTTATTCCATTTTCCAAAGCTCCTACTCCCTTAGCATTATTCCCCTCTTCTGTTAACTCTGGGCTTAGCCTCAAGAATGAGTGGGAAGAATATATTCACAGGAACCTGAAGAATTAACCTAACCTCTTACGTGCTCCTTGTAAGTGCTTGCTAGGTCCAAGGAGACAACAGGCCCCTTTGACACACAGATGGAGGGTTGAGAGAAACTGAAAACATAAGCTCTTACATGGACCACTGCATCCAACCTCATTGGTTGTGGAAAGTTTAATGGATATGGGGCCCATGAGAAAGACCTGGGCCCTTCCCAGTAAGGACCACGTTCACTCACTCAATGTTCTGTACGCACTCAGTGGGCAACTGCCACAGCCAGAGTCTGTGGGAAGATCTTGGTAAGCAGGAAGAACAAATCAACAAACCATCTCAACATGTAAAGTCAATAACTTGTCCTAAGAGTGTTATGGCACCAAAGAGGGTATAAATCATCCATCTTTGGGCCTGAGGACCATAAAGAAAGGCTTCATGGAGGAGACAAATTCTAGATTCCAAAAACCAAGTAGGAGAGTTTCCCAGGAGATAGTTGTCAGAGAAAGAAAGGCTAGGAGAAATGAGAAAGGAAGGAGGAAAGAGGCATTCCCGAGAGTAAGAACAGCACGTGCAGAGGTACAGAGGCGTTGCACAGCAGGGTTTGCTAAGGAGGCCACAGCACATGGTGGATATTACTACCGTTTAACAGTTTCTGGCTCTCTTTTTTTTTTCCTGAGCACATGAAAGGTTACACTTCTCTTCCCCTTTGTGGGGATGTGGTCCCACAGGGGACTTGGTGTGACTAAGAAATAAATGTCTAGTATGTTAAGCGGCAGAAATTGGCAGGGATAGACCGCGAGGTGGGGATTTGGGAGCAGCTTCTTTGTGTGCTAAGGAGTTTGGATACTCTGGGCCATGGGGAGATGTGAAAGGTACTTTAAAAATGAGAGCGACATAATCAGGTTTGCTGGCTGAATTGGAAAGAAGTGATAGTTAGGAGATAATTGAAGCCACTGAGTAATACCAAAGACTTGAACTAAGGCTATGGAAGTGAGTTGAGAAAAAATTAATATGGTGAAACTAAGAGGGCTTAGTGACTGCTTAGATGAATGGAGAAAAAAAGGAAGAATGTAGAATGACTTTCTGGTCTTTGGCTTGGGTGAACATATGATCTCTTCATCATTAAACAGAATTCAGGATGGTGTACAGGTTTGGGTGATAGATTATTTATTGTTTTTTTCCCTATAAATTTCCCAGAAGAGCTTAGCATTACATTGAGTAAAAGGTTAAGTCCACAGGTTCAAGCTTCCATGTTATTCCTCTAAAATGTGTCCCAGCCACATCCTGAGTCCAGTACCACAAGCAGAATTATTCCTAGGAATCTTTCATGACGTTGATGGAAAAAACTGTCAAGGCATCCCTCCAGAATGTTAGGCTGTGAAATCAGGGTCTACCCTGCCTTCACACTGCACACTGTGACTTCTAGTGAAGTCATATCACTTGGAATAGCACATAGTAATGATCCAGATACCGTTAGACTCCAAAACCTTGGAAGGCAATGGCTGAGGAGGACAGTGCAAGCAGGGACAAATGATGATCTCTGAAACTTCAATAAGAAAAATGAACCCATGGCACCAGCTTTTGTCCAGCCCAACACCCTTTCTAGCATTCCCTTCCTCAGATTAAAAAATACATGAAAATTAGAGGGTACGATGATTAGAGGGTACAATCCTTGGAGCTTGTCCCCCTCACAGGCTTTGGATCTCAGTACAGGAGTTAAAGACATAGGTTGACTTCACTACTTACATAATATTTTCAAATGGGCCCATAACCTACCCTTTCTGAACCTTGTGTTTCTCATCTGCTGCTGCTGCTGCTAAGTCACTTCAGTCGTGTCCGACTGTGTGCGATCCCATAGATGGCAGCCCACCAGGCTCGCCCTTCCCTGGGATTCTTCAGGCAAGAACACTGGAGTGGGTTGCCATTTCCTTCTCCCATGCATGAAAGTTAAAAGTGAAAGTGAAGTCGCTCAGTCGTGTCTGACTCTAGGGACCCTATGGACTGCAGCCCACCAGGCTCCTCCATCCATGGGATTTTCCAGACAAGAGTACTGGAGGTTTCTCATCTAGAAAGGGCAAATAACCTGCCTCATAGAATTATTGTTATGAGTATTAAATAAGTAAGGTAAGGGGGAAGATTCCTACTCCCACCTACAGCTTCATGTATGGAAAAGTGATCTAAAAAATGGAAAATGGGAGCACCCACCTGAGACAGTTTTTAATGATAGAAGAGGAACTTGGAAAGCAAATTCAGGAAGGAGCTGGAACTAGGGAGTTGGATTGTAAGGACTGTATACCTCTAATCTCCTCCCAGCTACAAGTCTCTAGTATAAGCTTCATCAGTATCTGTACCCAGAAATACTGACTCACTTGGGGTTTTCTTTCATTCTTGGTTGCTGTTTATAAGTTCCACATGTGTGATAGATTTTATGCTTGGAACCATCTGTCTACCAGGGCTTTTGTTGTTGTTTTGTTGCTCAGTCCTGTCCAACTCTTTGCAACCCCATGGATTGCAGCATGCCAGGCTCCCCTGCCCTTCACTATCTCCTGGAGTTAGCTCACACTCATGTCTATTGAGTTAGTGATGCCATCCGACCATCTCATCTTCTGTCATCCCCTTTTCCTTCTGCCCTCAATCTTTCCCAGCATCAGGGTTTTTTCCAGTGAGTCAACTTTTCACATCAGGTGGCCAAATGATTGGAGCTCCAGCATCAGTCCTTCCAGTGAATGTTTAGGGTTGATTTCCTTCAGGATTGACTGGTTTGATCTCCTTGCTGTCCAAGGAATTCTCAAGAGTCTTCTCCAGGACCACATTTCAAAATCATCAATTCTTTGACGCTCAACCTTCTTTATGGTCCAACTCTCACATCCATACATGACTACTGGGAAAACCACAGCTTTGACTAGACAGACCTTTTTTTGCAAAGTGACTTCTCTGCTTTTGAATACATTGTCTAGGTTGGTCATAGCTTTTCTTCCAAGGAGCAAGCATCTTTTAATTTCATGGCAGCAGTCACAATCTGCAGTAATTTCAGAGCCCAAGAAAATGAAGTCTGTCACTGCTTCCATTTTCTTCCCCCTTCTATTTGTCAGGAAGTGATGGGACTAGATTCCATGATCTTAGTTTTTTTTTTTGTTTCAAGCCAGTTTTTTCACTCTCCTCTTTCACCTTCATCAAGAGGCTCTTTAGTTTCTCTTTACTTTGTGCCTAATGGGTGATGTTATCTGCACATCTGAGGTTAATGATATTTGTCCTGGCAGTCTTGATTCCAGCTTGTGCATCATCCAGCCTGGTATTTACCATGATGTACTCTGCATATAAGTTAAATCAGCAGGGTGACAATATACAGCCTTGATGTACTTCTTTCCCAGTTTTGAACCAGTCCATTGTTCATGTCTGGTTCTTGACTTGCATACAGGTTTTTTCAGGAGGCAGGTAAGGCCCAACATAGAGATATTATCTCTAGCTACAGATCAAATTCTCACTTCAGGTCCTGTAGCTTCACAATATCTCTGGACTCATTCTGAGGGGAACATTTCTGCTCATACCCATGGCTCTGATGATGTGCTTATACCACCAGAGTATCATTTCAAAGAGGAGAAGGAAAACCAGAGGCTCAAGCAAGCTGAAAACCTAGCTGATTAGCAAAGCAATCACATTTTCTAAATATCAAGTGCAGTGCAATCTCCCAGATGTTAATATTCAAACAGCTCGTCACAGCTGAGCATACAGCAGGCATTTAGGACACACTAGTTCTGAGTGGTTCAGAACAATATTCCTAGGAACAGGAATTTGGCAATATCTATTGGTGCCTCAGCAGTAAAGAATTCACCTGCCAATGCAGGAGATGCAGATTCAATCCTGGGTTTGATCCCTGGGTTGGGAAGATCCCCTGGAGAAGTAAATGTCACCCCACTCCAATTTTCTTGCCTGGAAAATCCCATGGACAAATGAACCTGGCAGGCTACAGTCCATGAGGTGACAAAGAATCAGACACGACCTCGTGACTAAACAATAAGATCAAGCACAACTATAGATGCATTTGCCCTTTGACCCAGTCACCCTACTTCTAGAATTATACCTCAAAGATATTAGAAAAACTACTGGATGATATATGCATAAAATGATTCACTTAGCCCAATGTGTAATAGCCAAGACTGAAAACAAATCAAATGTCTATAAACAAAGAATTGGTTGAAAAATCTGTGGAACATGCTTACAATAGAATACAACTGTCAAAAAGAATGACTTAGTGACCCTAATACATAGGGTCACTAAGAGTTGGACACAACTGAAGCTACTGAACACATATACATATAATATGTGTCACACATACATACATATACACACAAACACAAACACTCATTTTATAAAAAGTTTGAAGAAGAGAGAGAAACGGAGGCAAGGGAGTGGCTTGGGGACTTGGGAACATTTAGACCTCTGAATGCATCTTGTTTGTGGTTTGATTTTGGAACCAGTAAATGTTTTGTATAATTTTTAATTAAAAAGAATTCCCTAAAAATGGACACAAAACTGAAAGAAAAAGTATTTTTGTATCTGGTGGGTGGCACAGCCACTTACTAGAGGCTTATTTCAAATGACTTTAAGTCACAGTATTTTCACCACACATTTCTAGTGGGACCTATCACAAGGACGTAAAAGAACCGCAAAGATGTCAAGAAACCTGAACCTGCATTCAGTGATCTTATCAGTGGTAATATTGATATTATTATTTTGAAACCAGAAAATAAGATGAAACAAGTATATTTGCTCAAATCTCATTAGGAAGGAACCAAGATTTTCCATGTAAAAAGATGAAACATAGATATATACATGAATAAAATCAAGAAGTTTAAATAAAATCTTGTAATTCTTCAAATTGAAAATACTCGTATTAACTCACAATTTACTGTCCTTTTTAAAAAACTTTGATATTTCCTAGTGACGTCCACTGAAAAGATTTAGAAACAATGGTAACTCAATAACAACATCACCCCTAGTCCTTAGATTGTAGTCTCTAGATTCCATTTCCCGCTAAAAGGAACAAAGCCTTCTTGAGCTGGAACATCTTGTCATGCCTGAGAGCAAGGAAGCTGTCAAAGATTACTGTCACATCAAAATGACACGGTAGCTAACCTAAAGAGGCCCCCCACTTACGAAAGATAAAACGGTTTGAAATTCAAGGGAAAAAAACCCCACTGGAATGGATTGAAATACATCAATATGTAAAAGTCCCTGTGTTCATAATGATACTTCATATCCCCCTATATATACTCCATACCCCCTGCACACACACACACACACACACCCCACTGCCACAACAGGGAAAACCTCTTGAGTTACTTTGGAAGTTACCAGAACACCGAGTCATCATTCTGAAAACTGATAATGAAAGAAAAGGAATCAAGTAGTTATCCTCAAGCCTCATAGTTTGTACCTCACAGCAACCAAAATATTTGCTATAGGGAAGTTCTTTATGTAAGAAACACAGCTGGTAATGTAATAGGAATGGTAAAATCGGAATCTCACCGGTGTGAAAATCCTGATAACATAACAGTTCAAGGTGACAGTCACCAATAGCAGCTAAAGCAGTTAGGTTAAAAGTTGATGGGGAATTCAGTGATCCTGTTGACACCATCTGAATCAAGGTCAAGGCTAAATGAACCAGGTGTTACGTACATCCTGATGTGACGCAAAAGGAAGTACACAACATCACCTATGAAGTTTCGTCCTCCATCTCCCCCAAAACAAAGAACCTGAATGTGGTCAAACTCTAGATCTAATTCCCAGTTCTCAGGAAATATGGGACAAAAAGGAACACATTAAATGACACATTGAGCCATTGAATAAGAAACATGAAGTGTGTGAAATTTTACAGGTTAAATCATGTAGTTTAATTTAAAGATAAATTATTCTTTTTTAAAAAAGAGAAGTGAAACAATTGTAGATAAAAAGAGATTTAAGACGTATCAACTTGAAAGATATACAAGTGTTCATTATAGTATTCTTTCCACTTCTCTGTTCAAATTTTTTTAGAAATCAAAGGCAGAAAAACACCTATTAGCCAAATGAGATGTGTGGCTCTTGTTTGGAGGCAAATCTGAACAAATCTTAATTTTAAAAGATATATCTGAGACAACCAGGGAAAATGGAACATGTGCTTTATTGTAAATTATTCTTGATTTTGTTCAGTGTGAAAACTGTACTGTGATTATGTTTTTAAAAATCATTACTAACATATATAATGAAGCAGTAATAAATGAAAACATTGATACAGAGCTAAGACACTAGGATACAGGAGCAAGAGTATGTTAGGTGTTGTTAGAGCTAGGATTTGGGCTCAAATTCTCATCTCTCCATCTTTTAACCAGGAGGACTTACTTGAGTTTCTCTTAACTTTGTTGTTTTTTAGTCACTGTTTCCACCAAATACCACCTTCCTTGCAGGACTGTGAGAATTAAATGAAATAATGTTCATGATAGTGCCTTACACATAATTGATATTTAACAGCACTTTTTAAAAAATATGCAAAGTTATCCCTTACAGATGGATTTGCACATAACCAATGTCAATCTCTTTATCTAGTGTCTCATGATACATTTTCAGGCATTCATTAGAAGCTAATGACTAAGTTACTCCTTACATCACATGATGCCTGTAGTTACTGGTCCTGAAATAATTATATTATAAAGGGGAGAAATCAAGGAGAGATTTGAAGGAATGGGCAGTCCCATACTGGCCATATCAATGAGGTGCTCATAGAGTGGTCAGATAAAATGAGTTAATGCTTATAAAATGCTTGGACAATGCCTGGCTCATAGTAATATAATAAAAGCAACAGTCAGTAATAATAATAATGACCTAGCAGAATACAAGCCAACTTCCAACTTCTTCAAATTCTTCCTTTTTCTGTTTCTCTGAACTCTGTCTCAGGTACTGAGGTGACAATCTATAAATTGATATATTTTTCCTAGGCTTAGAAAGGATGACTCAATCTCTTAATTCACAGATTCTGCTCTTGTCTTGGACTTGAGCCATTTTGAGTTTCCATTTTGACTGCATTATCGCTAATGGGTCTTTGGCTCACATAGTTAACAATTGCCTTGACCATAATGATGAGGGAATCAATGGCCCCATGGGGTCCTCCCCCAGCCTCATCCTGCTCCTCCAACGGAAGCCTGGTGCTTATTGTAGCTGGTGGTAATCAGGGATAGAGACACTAGTCCTTTGCTAATATCCCTGAGAAGTTCTCAGAGAAGAGCCTGGGCTAACTACCACCCTGGGAAGTCTGCCAATTTGTATCCTTTTTGCTAGAGAGGAGATTTCTATGCATTTCACATTCTTCCCCTGACCATGGACTGCACAGTCTAAGTCTCCATGTAACATGTACTCAGTGAGTTGCTCTATGGATGTTCACTTTGGGCTTGGAGATGATCCAAACAATGAATGTGGACTTAGAAATGTGACCTGTATAAGAACTTTGTGACATTGGTAAAACATCCAAAGACAGTTTGCAGTGAACCTATGGTCCGGGATCACATCAACCTTGGAGTAAAACATTCCATTGTGTTTATGTCAACCTGAAATTGCAGGAACCTAAGCCCCCTAGAGCTTCCCCGGTGGTTCAGTGGTAAGGAATCTGCCTGCCAATGCAGGAGGCGTAAGACACATGGCTTCGATCCCTGGATCGGGAAGATCCTCTAAAGAAGGAAATGGCAACCCACTCCAGTATTCTTGTCTGGGAAATCACATGAACAGAAGAGCCATGGACTGAGCCGGCTACAGTCCATGGGGTCACAAAAGTTGGACACAACTTAGTGACTCAACAACAACAAACAGCCCCCTAGAACCCACTGCATTCCAAGGCTACATCCTACTCATTCTCACAGTCCTAGCTTTCCTGGCAGAGTGGTGACCATTGCTAGCCTCTTCTCTTTCTGGGTTCTCACCACAGGTCTGCCAGGAGGCCTCTGTTGCTCACTGTGGAGTTGGGATGGAGATATCACTACAAGACCTGCTGAAGCCCACTCTCCTGCCTCCCCTGTGCTGTGCTTAGTTGCACAGTCATGTCCGACTCTTTGCAGCCTCAAGGGCTGTAGCTCATTAGGCTCCTCTGTCCATGGGATTCTCCAGGCAAGAATACTGGAGTGGGTTGCCATGCCCTCCTCCAGGGGATCTTCCCAACCCAGGGATCAAACCCAGATCTCCCACATTGCAGGTGGATTCTTTACCATCTGAGTCTCCAGGGAAGCCCAAGAATACTGGAGTGGGTAGCCTATCCCTTTTCCAGGGGAGCTTCCTGATCCAGGAATTGAACCAGGGTCTCCTGCATTGCAGGCGAATTCCTTACCAGCTGAGCTACTGGGGAACCCTACCCTCTGATGCTGGCTGATCCTCTGATATCACTTTGTTTCATTTATTTTTTGAAATATTTATTTTTTTGTTTGGTTGCATTGGGTCTTAGTTGTATGTGGGATCTTTGATCTTTGCTGTGGCAAGTGGGATCTAGTTCCTTGACCCAGAAAACCTGGGCCCCCTGCATTGGGAGCATGGAGTCTTACCCACTGGACCATCAGGGAAGTCCCCTCATTTTGCTTTCAATTAACAAGGATACAGGTCAGGTGAGGGGTTGTGTTGCCAGCTGGTTACTCCTTGGAGGAAAGCATGTGGGTAAGATGACTGGGTACTTGCCCAGCAGCTCATCAATAAAGAATCTGCCTGCAATGCAGGAGCCACAGAAGATATGAGTTCAATCCCTGGGTTGGGAAGATCCCCTGGAGAAGGAAATGGCAACCCACTCCAGTATACTTGCCTGGAGTATCCCATGGACAGAGGAGCCTAGCAGGCTCAGAGAGTCAGACACAACTAAAGTGACTTAGCATGCACGCGTCCAAGATAGATGGTGAGGTTCGGAGGCACCGGGCCACACTGCCAGTGTTGACTGATGAGGTCAGATCAGGGCTTGAGTTTCAGGGAGATGGGTCAATGGGAACTGAAACAGGACTTTGAAACAGAGTGAGGACTTCTTAATATGACCCAAACAGCAGCTAGCAATCCTCTACTGAGAGAATTCTCTACTGAGAAGTCTAGCAGAAGCCCTCTGTTGTGGCTAAAGTTACCTGACCTAGTGGGGTTTTCTGTCCAGGACCAATTTTCTAGAAATGGACAAATCTCTTACCATGTAGCAAGCTGCATCTGTCAACACCTCACATAGCTTCTGTTTCACAGCTGCAGTCACCCAAATGTTATTCACTCACTTGTGTCCGACTCTTTGCAACCCCATGGACTGTAGCTGGACAGGCTTCTGTCCATGGAATTCTCCAGGCGAGAATACTGCAGAGGGTTGCCGTGTCTTTCTCTGGAGGATCTTCCTGACCCAGGGATCAAACCGAGGTCTCCCACGTTGCAGGCAGATTCTTCACAACCCAAATGCAAATCCCACTTCTACCACTTAACATACATGTCTTTAGACTTGTTATTTAACCTCAGTAAGCCTCATTTTCCTCATATTTGTTTTAGGATATTCCTTTGCTCAAATGTTTTTTTGGAACATTAAACCCTTGTAAAAACCCTTGGTGCAGAACCTGGCACATGATAAATGTTCAATAAGTGTTTTGTATCATCACCACCACCACCACCATGATCACAACCACCAGCATTTTTATGAGCCCAGAATTCTGTACAGTTTTGTATCTGACATTAATAAAACCACACATGACCCCTTCTCTGCATGGACTTACTTATTGTCCAGCAGCCAATGTTAAATATGAAGGTATTCAAATATTTATTCACATTTTCTGAAGATCATTAAAGCCTGTATCCCACCACAGTGCTTTCCAAACCCTGCTTCCTGTCCCAGCCCGTTCCCTCACTGCCGCCAGCTTCTCTAGGGCCTCTTCCTAGCAACCAACTCCCTTACCCTTTCCCCCATGAGGCTGGTGAGTCTTCCTGTCTTCTTCCCTCCCACCCCTGTCTCTCTTTCAGTCTCTGCAGCCTCTCAATACAATGCATTTGAACTCTGTTCTCTCTCATAAGGGATGTAGATGAGAGATGCTTAGCAAGAGAGAATTCTCCTTGGGCAGCAGCTTGGGGGATTCCTCAAAGAATAAAAATAGTAAAAATAATGTCACTGGACATGTACATAGTACTTAAACATATATTATCTCTTTTTTCTTAATATATATATATTAATTGAAATATACTTGACTTACAATGTTTCAGGTGCACAGCAAGGTAATTCAGTTATACACATATATTATTTTTGAGATTATTTTCCATTATAGGTTATTACAACATATTGACTATAGTTCCCCGTGCTATATAATAAACCTTTGTTGCTTGTTGCATATCTATTTTTTAAAATTAGAAATCTAGCATTCTATTCATACTAAGTCAAACAAGTGGAATCAAAATGTCATAAATTTTTTAGTTAGGCAAAAGTTTGTAAGTTTTCAAAAATATATATATTATACATGCTATTTAAATATATGTATACAAAAGCTTTTCTACTATGCTTGATAAAGGCTCGAGAAATAACATAAAAAAGAGATGGAGAAATTAAACTAAATGAAAACATAAAATAAATGAAATGGGGGTACTGAATATGAAATAGAAAAAATGAAGCATACTAGATAAAAATAAAAGGCCATCATATAGTCCAGCTGTTTTTAAACATGACTGCTCATTAGAAACATGTCTGGAACTCTGGAGGTAAATAAAGCAATACTTGGGCATTTGTATTTTTCAAAAAATTTCAAGATAATTCTGATATACATCTGGATTTTTTTTAATTTAAATTTATTTATTTTAATTGGAGGCTAATTACTGTACAATATTGTATTGGTTTTGCCATACATCAACATGCATCTGCCACGGGTGTACACGTGTTCCCCATCCTGAACCCCCTCCCACCTCCCTCCCCATACCATCCCTCTGGGTCATCCCAGTGCACCAGCCCCAAGCATCCTGTATCCTGCATCGAACCTGGACTGGTGATTAATTTCATATATGATATTATACATGTTTCAATGCCATTCTCCCAAATCATCCCACCCTCTCCCTCTCCCACAGAGTCCAAAAGACTGTTTTATACATCTGTGTCTCTTTTGCTGTCTCGCATACAGGATTATCGTTACCATCTTTCTAAATTCCATATATATGTGTTAGTATACTGTATTGGTGTTTTTCTTTCTGGCTTACTTCACTCTGTATAATAGGCTCCAGTTTCATCCACCTCATTAGAACTGATTCAAAAGTATTCTTTTTAATGGCTGAGTAATACTCCATTGTGTATATGTACCCCAGCTTTCTTATCCATTCGTCCACTGATGAGCATCTAGGTTGCTTCCATGTCCTGGCTATTATAAACAGTGCTGTGATGAACATTGGGGTACATGTGTCTCTTTCAATTCTAGTTTCCTCAGTGTGTATGCCCAGCAGTGGGATTGCTGGGTCATAAGGCAGTTCTATTTCCAGTTTTTTAAGGAATCTCCACACTGTTCTCCATAGTGGCTGTACTAGTTTGCATTCCCACCAACAGTGTAAGAGGGTTCCCTTTTCTCCACACCCTCTCCAGCATTTATCGCTTGTAGAGTTTTGGATCGCAGCCATTCTGACTGGTGTGAAATGGTACCTCATTGTGGTTTTGATTTGCATTTCTCTGATAATGTGTGATGTTGAGCATCTTTTCATGTGTTTGTTAGCCATCTGTATGTCTTCTTTGAAGAAATGTCTATTTAGTTCTTTGGCCCATTTTTTGATTGGGTCATTTATTTTTCTGGAATTGAGCTGCAGGAGTTGCTTGTATATTTTTGAGATTAGTTGTTTGTCAGTTGCTTCATTTGCTATTATTTTCTCCCATTCTGAAGGCTGTCTTTTCACCTTGCTTATAGTTTCCTTTGTTGTGCTGCTGCTGCTAAGTCGCTTCAGTCGTGTCCGACTCTGTGCGACCCCGTAGACGGAAGCTCACCAGGCTCCCCTGTCCCTGGGATTCTCCAGGCAAGAACACTGGAGTGGATTGCCATTTCCTTCTCCAATGCATGAAAGTGAGAAGTGAAAGTGAAGTCGCTCAGTCGTGTCTCTTAGCGACCCCATGGACTGGAGCCTACCAGGATCTTCCGTCCATGGGATTTTCCAGGCAAAAGTACTGGGGTGGGGTGCCACTGCCTTCCCCATGCAGAAGCTTTTAAATTTAATTAGGTCCCATTTGTTTATTTTTGCTTTTATTTCCAGTATTCCAGGAGGTGGGTCATAGAGGATCCTGCTGTGATCATCTGGATTTTAAAAAGTGATTACACATTTTTCTATTAAATTGTAGTTTGGATGATATCAGTTCAGTTCCATCACTCAGTCATGTCCGACTCTTTGTGACCCCATGGATTGCAAAACGCCAGGCTTCCCAGAGCTTACTTAAACTCATGTCCATTGAGTTGGTGATGCCATCCAACCATTTCATCCTCTGCCATCCCCTTCTCCTCCTGCCTTCAATCTTGCCCAGCACCAGGGTCTTTTCCAATGAGTCAGTTCTTCCCATCAGGTGGCCAAAGTATTGGAGCTTCACCTACAGCATCAGTCCTTCCAATGAATATTCAGGACTGATTTCCTTTAGGATTGACTGGTTTGATCTCCTTGCAATCCAAGGGACTCTCAAGAGTCTTCTCCAATGCCATAGTTCAAAACCATCAATACTTCGGAACTCAGCTTTCTTTATAGTCCAACTCTCACATCCATATATGACTACTGGAAAAACCATAGCTTTGACTAGACAGACCTTTGTTGGCAAAGTAATGTCTCTGCTTTTTAATATGCTGTCTAGGTTGCTCATAGCTTTTCTTCCAAGGAGCAAGCATCTTTTAATTTCATGGCTGCAGTCACCATCTGCACTGATTTTGGAGCCCCCCAAAAATAAAGTCTGTCACTGTTTCCATTGTTTACCTATCTATTTGCCATGAAGTGATGGGACCGGATGCCATGATCTTAGTTTTCGGAATATTGAGTTTTAAGCCAACTTTCACTCTCCTCTTTCACTTTCATCAAGAGGCTCTTTATTTCTTCACTTTCTGCCATAAGAGTGATGTCATCTGCATATCTGAGATTATTGATATTTCTTATCAATAACCAATAACAATAACAGTTATTATCTTATCAGTAATCAATAACAGTCTTGATTCCAGCTTGTGCTTTATCCAGCCCGGCATTTCTCATGAGGTACTCTGCATGTATGTTAAATAAGCAGGGTAACAATATACAACCTTGATGTACTCCTTTCCTGGTTTGGAACCAGTCTGTTGTTCCATGTCCAGTTCTAACTATTGCTTCTTGACCTGCATACAGATTGCTCAGGAGGCATGTAAGGTGGTCTGGTATTCCCATCTCTTTAAGAATTTTCCAGAGTTTGTTGTGATCCACACAGTCAAAGTCTTTGGCGTAGTCACTAAAACAGAAGTAGAAGTTTGTCTGGAATGCTCTTGTTTTTTCTATGATCCGATGGATGTTGGCAGTTTGATCTCGGATTCCTCTGCCTTTTCTAAATCCAGCTTGAACATATGGAAATTCATGGTTCATATACTGTTGAAGCCTGGCTTGGAGGATTGAGCATTACTTCGCTAGTGTGTGAGATGAGTGCAATTGTGTGGTAGATTGAATATTCTTTGGCATTGCCTTTCTTTGGAATTGGAATGAAAACTGACTTTTCCAGTCCTGCAGCCACTGCTGGGTTTTCCAAATTTGCTGGCATATTGAGTGCAGCACTTTCACAGCATCATCTTTTAGGATTTGAAATAGCTCAACTGGAATTCCACCACCTCCACTAGCTTTGTTCGTAGTGATGCTTCTGATTCAAAATTCTATTATTTTTCTGTTGACCAATCATGATACAGTGATATTAAGTGAGAAATAGTTACATAATCACAATAGTAAAAGATGTTTATCAGTTTTCACGCTCAACAGACAAAAAATGAATGATAATTACAATTGCAAGCCATGATAGGAACATGATTAACCTAACAATATAAAATAATTACATACAATTTGGGAGGTCAGGCAGAATGATATGGTATGTGGAAGTGCATCTGTGCACATGTTTTCCTCTGCCCAGCCAGTCTATATCTTTTGGTTAGTGCATTCAGTCCATTTACATTTAGGGTAATTATTGGTATGTGTAATCCTGTTATCATTTTCTTATTGTTTTGGGGTTTATTTTCTGTAGGTCTTTTCCTTCTCTTGTGTTCCTGCCTAGATAAGTTCCTTTAGCATTTGTTGTTAAACTGGCTTGGTCTGCTGAGTTCTCTTAACTTTTGCTTGTCTGGAAAGCTTTTGATTTCTCCATCAAGTCTGAAGGAGAGTTTTGCTTGCCTGTACATTCTTCCTTTTCATCACTTTAAATATATCATGTCATTCTCTTCTAGCTTGTAGAGTTTCTGTTGAGAAGTCAGCTAATTGCATGATGGGAGTTCCCATGTATCTTATTTGTCATTTTTCCTTTGTTGCTTTTAATATTTTATCTTTAATTTTTGTCAGTTAGATTACTATGTGTCTTGGGGTGTCCCTACTTGGGTTTATCCTGTCTGGGACTCTCTGCGCTTCCTGTAGTTGGTTCACTGTTTCTTTTTCCATGTTAGGGAAAAGTGAAGGCGTTAGTCGCTCAGTCGTGCCCAACTCTGTGGTTTAGTTGGTAAGTCATGTCCAACTCTTGCGACCCCATGGACTGTAGCCTGCCAGGCTCATCTGTCCATGGGATTCTCCAGGCAAGAATAGTGGAGTGGGTTGCCATTTCCTTTTCCAGGGCATCTTCCTTACCCAGGAATTGAACCCAGGTCTCTTGCATTGCAGGCAGATTTTTTACCAACTGAGCTATAAGGTAAGCCCTCCCTTATAAGGGAAGTTTTCAGCTATTATCTCTTCAAATATTTTCTCAGGTCCTTTCTCTCTCTCTTCTCCTTCTGGGACCCCTATAATGTAAATGTTGGTGTGTTTAATGTTGTCCCAGAGGTCCCATAGGCAGTCTTCATTTTTTTTTCATTCTTTTTTTCTATATTTTTTTCTGTGGCAGTGATTTCCATCATTCTGTTCTCCAGGTCATTTATCCATTCTTCTGCCTCAGTTACTCTGCTATTGATTCCTTCTAGTGTATTATTCATCGCTGTTTGTTCTTTAGTTCCTCTAGGTCTTTGGTAAAACCTTTATTGCATCTTCTCCACTGTTTTCCTGAGATTCTGGATCATTTTCACTAACGTAATTCTGAATTCTTTTTCTGAAGATTGCCTATCTCTACTTTATTTACTTGTTCTTCTGAGGTTTTTTCTTTTCCCTTCATCTGGGACATAACTTTCTGCTTTTTCATCCTGAATTACTTTCTGTAATGTGGTTTCGGTTCTAGTCACTGTGGGATCATGGTTCTTCTGTCTGCCCTTTGATGGAGGAGGCTAGGAGGTTTGTGTAGCTTCCTGATGAGAGGGACTGGCTGTACCAGTTCCTAGTTGGGTCTTGCTCTGGTGGGGAGAGCCTTGCTCAGTAAAGATTTAATCCAGTTACCTGGTGATGGGTGGGATTGTGCTCCCTCCCTGGTAGTTGTTTGGCCTGAAGCCACCCAGCCCTGGGGTCTACAGGCTCTATGGTAGGGTTACTGGTGACTTCCAAGAGGATTTACACCAAAGGGGAACTTCCAGGACTGCTGCTGCCAGTGCCCCTGTCCCTGTGGTGAGCCCCTGCCAACCCATGCCTCCACAGGAAACCCTTCAACACTAGCACGTAGGTTTAGTTTAGTCTCCTGGACTGGTTCAGCAGTGGGGTCACTGCTCCTCTCCTCTGGGTCTTGGTGCATGCAAGATTTTATTTGCGCCCTCCAAGACTGAAGTCTCTGTTTTCCCCAGTCCTGTGGAAGTCCTGTAATCAACCTTCACAACAATGGGAGAACTTGTTTGGTATTATTGTTCTCCAGTTTGTGGGTCACCCACTGGGTCACCCACCCAGTGGGTGTGGGATTTGATTTTATTGTGATTGTGCTCTTTCCACCATCTCATTGTGACTTCTTGTTTGTCCTTGGATGTAGGATATTGTTTTTGGTGGCTTCCAGCATTCTTCTCTCGATGGTTGTTCCACAACTTATTGCAATCTCTTTTTGACTTCTAATTTAATTCTGAGTAAATTAGTGATTCTGATTAAAGCAACATTCTCTTTAATGGACAGATAGAGAAGATAGGAAAAGTCAGAAATACCAACAGGTATTTGGCCCCAGGAATGTACGAGTCTTCCCTGAGGCCATCACTGATCAGTCTAGGGCGGGTATTTGACCCCAGATCTCCACCAAGGGCTTTCAAGGGACCCTTGAACTTAAGACTGAGAGAGATTTTGACATCTGAAACTGTAGGTGGTAAAACTGGGAAACTTTGCTTTTTCATCAGTTTTATTGACGTTGTGTTTATTTTGCCATGAAGATAAGCTAACATACAGCAAGACAAAGTATGAAGCACAAGAAAGGAAGTAGGCAGAAGTAAGCAGGTGGAAGAGTGCCCCTATCTTCTGGCCCTTCCAATCTATTGAGGGTCCTAAGACCCTTAGTGACGTTCCTGTCCCTTCTTTCCATAATTTCCTCCTGGTATAAGCATGTTTGAGCTTTGCTTCTGTCCCTAATAACAGAAGAGTCTTTGCCCACACCCCTGGACTGAGACATGGCCTGAAACACACAAGGGTTGCAGTGTGCAGGCCTCAGCTATTGGCAGGGAATCAGTCAAGCCAAAGTGAAGGATAATAGTGTTGCAAGAGGCAGCAATGAGGCAAGAAAAGGCCTCAAGTTTTCTTGAATGTGATCATGGTGACCAGCAACTTTACCTGTGGTGCTGGAAAAAGGCCAAGTTCATCTGAAGCCTCAGCAGAGGCCAATATTGAGCTGTGCACAAGGCAGGGGCAGGCCTGGGAGGTCAGTGAGAACTACAGCGCACACTTAGAGCGGGGGTGAAGGCTGTCTCCCCTTTACTCCCAACCTCAAGCCCTGCTCCAGTCTACACAAATCCTTGTTCTTGCCCTCCTGCCTCTGCTGCATCAACTGGCTCCAGCAAGCATTTCCCCTGCATGGGGCTTTTTCCCCTGCCTCCCAGATCAAAACATGACTACAGGTTTCCTTCTCTGCCCCTCCCAGGCACTGAGTGGACCCTTGGCATTTTCAAGGGTGTGTCAGGCAGAGAGCCTCTTTTGAGTCCAAGCAGAGTCACTGCACATGTACAAAGTACGCTTGCCTGTGGCCTCCTGACCTGGCCCTCCCTCAAACCCTGGGAGTCTCCTAAGGGAACCTACACACCCACTCTTTCAGCCGTCACTGTCCTGTTTAAATGTGAGATTTGAGAGCTAAGATAGGAAGCTCAATTTTCAAGTCACTTCCAAATGTTGCTGTCTTTGGTTCAATCTGGGGCATGTTGTGAGTAATAGTCATTTATTCCTGTAGGTGTTACTATTATAAAGTTTCCAGTATAGGAAAAATGAAATTTGACAATATGACTGTGTTTAATGATTTAGTTAAGTAGTACCAGCTTGATTCTACGATTGAGGTCACCAATCAGGAGTAATAAAAAGGAATAAGTAATGCTAACCAGGCATATTTTAGACTGTGTGGTTTAGACTTAATCTTTTAGAGCAGTTTTAGGTTCACAGAAAAATTGAAAGTACAGAGTTCCCATATAACCCACTCACCATTGTCTAACCCCCTACAGTCGATAACCCCCACCAGAGTGGTACATTGGTTATAATTGATGAACCTGCATTGACATATCCTAATCACCTGAAGTCCACAGACTATATTAGGGTTCACTCTGGGTATTGTGCATTCTGTGAGTTTGGACAAATGTGTGATGACACGTCTGCACCATAATAGTATCATATAGAACAAACGTGCTGCCCTCAGATTCCCCTGTTCTCCATCTACTTACTCTTTACTCTTTGAACCCCTGGCAAACACTGGATTTTTTACAGTCTCTGTCGTTTTGCCTTTTACAGAATGTCATGTATTTGAGATAATACAGAATGTAGCCTTTACAGACTGGCTTCTCTCACCTAGCCATATACGTGTAAGGTCCTTCCATGTCTTTCATGACTTGATAGCCCATTTCTCTTTAGTGCTGAATAATATTCTGTTGTCTGAATCTCCCAGTTAATTTATGCATTCACCTGCAGATGGGTATCTTGGTCGATTTCAAGTTTTGGCTGAGATTATAAATAAAGCTGCTATAAACATTCATGAACAGGTTTTTGTGTGGACATGTTTTCAACTCCTTTGGATAAATACCAAGGAGAATGGTTGCTAGATCATATGGTAAGAGTATATTTAGTTCAGTAAGTGTCTAATACACATTTCTGGTTTTATCCTCAGGGTAAAGCTCTAGTATCACTTGGGTGAACCTCATGTTTAATGGTTTGGCAAACTGAGACTCCAGGAGGTGAAGTGACTTCCCCAGATCACCAGATTTGGAACCACAAATCTGTCTGGGAGAAGTCCTTCACCACTGCTGAATCTCAGCCCCGGCAGGCGTTGACCCCTGGCAGGAAGACCTCCCTGCTGGCTCCCTCTCTGATATGCCTCTTGGGCTGTGACTGGTCAGGATGCCCAGAAGGGGATGGTTCAGTGAACCCTGCTGCTCACCACTGAGTGCTTGTAGCAACTCTTGTCCATTGCTCATTGCTCTCTCCCCAACCCCACATGCCACACTCCTGACTTTTGGGGAACAAGATATGATTTTGTTTCCTGAAGGTTTGGGAAGCTGCCAGCTTCGCAAGTATGGTTTGTCATTGGTTCAGGCCAGTTTATCACGTAAATAGTAAAGCCCCTTATCTTGTATCTGAGTCACTGTAGACGGTGTCATTCTGTGGATGCCCAGGGCGTTCTCCTGTGAGAACCTGTGTGATGCCAGGGAGGGAGGCCGAGTAGTAAGAAGATGGTTTGTGGCCATCATGAACACACTGAATGGCAGTAGAAGGGAGGTTTGGACCTGTTTCATCCTTGAAGGACAAGCAACCCACAACAATAGGCAATCAGTTGTCTTGTGGGTTTCTCTCCTTTTTGGAAAAAACAAAAAACTTTTGAGCTCTATTTTTCAGCAATTATTTGTTTAAAATCAGTTCTTCGGAACTGCCTCTTTGTACTCCCCTAGACGTGGTGCTTTGTGTTTCCTGTACAGCGTGTCCTCTTCAGGGGACACAGGGAAGCCATACAAATAAGGACTATGCACATTTTGTTGTTCTCTTAACAGATATTTCACGCCTGAGTGGACAAATCACCCAGAACCTGGGAATTTTCTATTTGGTAAGATAGATGGGAAATTGCTGGTGGCGTGATTAGGATTGTCTCTTCATAATTATGACTGAGATCAATTTATCCAGCCTGGGTAGCTATAGAAAAATAGGAGGGACAAGCTGCCAAAGGACACAGCCCTTCATTTCTTCCTCACATCTTAATTTCTTATTTCATGCAACAAGGAGGCAGATACAAAAGAAGGCAGCAAAGTGGCTTTTAAACATTAGCTAAGCATCAGGTGTACCCGACTCCACGGGGCCAGAAGCTCTGGCACCCTCTCATGCCCTCAGACCTTGCCCTATTCCATTGGGTTCTTCCTGAGCTGTCCTTTATAATGAAACTGTATATGTTTCATATATAACTAAGCATCAGGATGTGTTAATCACTCAGATGAAAGTGGTGAATGTTTGTGATGTTCTCTTTGAGCAACCATTCCGGTGATTCAGAACTCTTAGAAAGCTGATGGGTAAAGCAGAAGGCAAGGACAGAGACAATGAGTGACCAGCCCTGACAGTGCTCTTCTGTCACCATGACAAAGCATCCTCCAGTGTGAAGGTGTGGCACTGTGACTGTGACTCAAGAACAGTGAGCTTCAAGTTTTTGACAATATAGGTTCCTCAGGGCTGGTGACAGATGTGGGACTTCTGTGTGTCTATGCTCAGGGGAGCAGGAGTGCTAACAATCAACTCCTTCATCCAGGGATCCAGACAGCTGTGGACTCAGAGGGCAAAGAAAGGGCTGAGTGAGAGAAGCTGGGAGAGTGGGTCTGAGAGGGCTTCCTGGTGGAAATGACCTTTCTGTAGGGTTTTAGTGCAGAGAGTTGGGACAGAGAAGAGGAGAAGGCATCTCAGTTTGTGCTCAGGCCGGACATGCATCCCGGGATGCTCTGTGATGGGAGCAGTTTATGAAGCTATCTGGGCTGGAAGGAGAGATCCAGGCTGATGATGATCTTGTGGTGAATGGAATGGAGTTAGAGGGTGATGAGGGAAAGTGAAAGCACCGTCATTCATACCAAGTGAGGAAATATCTCCAGTTCAGGCCTGGAACCTCCACCGCTTGAACATGTTTTGCAGATGGTAAAGTGAAATCAGACTCATGTTCTTGCCTTTAGCCAAAGCTTTTTTTTTTTTCCAGACAGGACAGGGGAATTTTCTTCCCTTCTTTACTTTCTTTCTCCCACTAAGAAAAATGTGATACATTCAACTGTGGCCAGAAATGGGTCTCTCTGAAGTGAAAACCCTTGCCCCCTATCTCTAGGAAGTCTTAAAATGTTTTTAAAACCTTCAAAAACATAAGAATGATTCTATAAGACAGCCTTTCAGGATGCTCATCTTAGTGGATATTTATTTGAACAAATATAAGGCTTATTTTGCACAAGGTGCACTGCTGGGTACTGGGAATAAAGGTACCCAGGGATGGGAGTGGGAATCAGGAAGTGCACATACCTGCAGGGGGACAGGACCACTCACGCTGGAGGGTGTCGATGCCAGAGTGTCCTGAACATAGGCGAGCCACCTCGGTGCCTTCTCCTCTCCGGTCCTTCCTTGCTTCTATTAACTGACTCCAGGCTCTCCCTGCAGGAAAGAAAAATCCTCTCGATTCCTCACTCAAGACAGCACTGACTCTTCACCCCTCAGCATCTGAAAAATGGAGATAATAATGCCCATCTCCCAGAGTTGTGAGAGTTGAATAACTGAATACACACAAAGTAGTCAGAACAGTGTCTGGCACATAATAAGCACCCAGTAACCAGGACTATTTTTATTAATTCAGTCTTAGGAGGGAGTGGGAGGCTAATGCATCTACTCAGACCATGAATCCTGAATCAGAACCTAATCAGTAACTATTGCCATAGAGATAGCACATATTATTAAAGGCTTTAAAAAGTGGATTATTAAATAGTAATTTTGTTGTGGTTCCTAATTTGGGGAAAATGTGTACTTTTACAGAAAGATATGTAGATGTTATGGGCTGGATTGCATACCCCTAAAATTCACATGCTGAAGCCCTAACCCCTATAATTCAGAACCATGTTTGGACTGTATTTGGAGACAGGGTTTTTAAAGCAGTCATCAACATGAGATGTTAAGATGTGTCCTAATCCAATATGACGGTCATCTTTAGAAGACGAGGAAATTCAAACTCACACGTGCACCCACACAGAGGAAAGATCATGTGAGGACACACAGAGTGAAGACAGTCTCCTGCAAGAAAAGGAGAGGTCTCGGGTCTCAGGAAAAACAAACCTGCCTGCATCTTGACCTTGGAGCCTCCGAGACTGAGAAAATAAATCTCTGCAAGGAGATCAAACCAGTCACTCCTAAAGGAGATCCACTCTGAATACTCATTGGAAGGACTGATGCTGAAGCTGAAGCTTCAGTACTTCGACCAACCTGATGCAAAGAGCCGACTCACTGGAAAAGACCCTGATGCTGGAAAAGATTGAGGACAGGAGAAGAAGGGGATGGCGGAGGAGAGATGGTTGGATGGCATCATCTACTCTATGGACATGAGTCTGACCTAACTCTAGGAGAGAGCGAAGGACAGGGAAGCCTGGTGTGCTGCCACCAGTGGAGTCGCAAAGAGCTGGACACAACTGAGCGACTGAACAACAACAATTTAAGCTCCAGTCTGTGGTACTTCGTTATGGCACAGTCCTAGCAAACCAAAACAGTGGAGAAAAGTTTGAAAGAATCTGCTTCTAGTGGTTATTCTCAGAGTGGAGGAATTTCAGCAGATTTCAGTTTAATTTATTTTAGAACAACCTTATATTTCTCATACAAATTTTCACAAAGAATTACAAAACAAAGCAATGTCCTCAAACTGAATTCCCCTGCATGGTTAGATTTCAAATCCCTGTTTGCTGCCACCATGTCCCATGGCTCTGTGTGACGTGTGCACTGTGGACCAGCTGCACCATTGACTGACCTGCAGCCAGCCTGCCGTGGTCTGATGCAAACACTATCGCAGAAATAACAAGGATCCAGATCCATAAGCTTTTACTGGAAATTGAGCAGGATTTCTGAAGATGATTTCATTCAAAAGAAAAGAGGGTCTGTTTTTACTTAATGAATATTTGAGTCTTGGTCACATGTAAAACGTTAACTTTTCTTATGAGAATTATTCAGAGTGCTACCAGAAATCCTCCAGATCCCTGCATAGCCTAGCACCTGTCCCGAGAGTTGATCACGCTCCTTTGCCCAAACTGCTGATGGGTTTTCTATGCCTGATCCGTGGCTGTTGCTCCAAATGAAAGAATGTTAAGACTGAAATCTCTCCACTCTCAAAGCTTCCAGCTGCTTTTGCCTTCCTCTTGCACAAAACAACTTTGGCTCCTAGCTACCTGTGGCAACGCGACTTCTGACAAATGACAGTGGGAAGAGAAGGGGCGGCCAGACAGGAGGAGAGTTTTATCCCAGAAGAACAGCCAAAGAGATGAAAACAAGTCTGCACGGAAGGGAGAAAACAAGGGCTAAGTTCTCATAAGGGCCGGGCCCCAGTCTGCTGCATTAACCCCTCATGAGGCAGCACAGAGAAGGACTGTGCTGGTAACAGATGCTCCTCTACCTCCTCATTTGCCCCCTTTTCGAGCTGGCAGCTCTCCCGGCTTGTCAGCAGTAGCAGATGCACAAGGGGAATCTTCCCACCAGGCGGAGCCTTCCTAGGGAGCCATTCACAAGGAGGGGCACTCAGATTCTAGCCAGTAGGGGGCGCTGGGAGGGTTTGAGCGGCTCTGCTGACCTTGTAAGAATAGGGCCTTGATGGGATTAGAGAGGTAATAGGAAAGGGTGTCCCGAGACAAGGCTGAGGCCCTGTGCCCCTCATCCTACTCGGTTCTGGCCCAGGGCCCCACACGGTGCTGCTCAGAGAGAGTGGGAAGAAGCAACCACTGAGCACTGCCTCGTGTCAGACACCCAGCGGGAGTTTCCTGCATCATGTCCTGTGGCCCCTGTGCTGGTGCTACTGACCTAAATTCACAGCCTGAACTTGTGACTTTGGCTGAGTCCTCAAGCCCTTGCAGCTTCTGTAAAATATGGAAGCTTTATTTCCCTCATCTGTAAAATACAGCTAAGAGTGTATGTACCTCATGAGTCTGTCATGAAGATAAACATTCAGTTAATTAGCCACAATTAAAGAGAATAAGGCAGAGTTATACATACCAATGTGAAAACAGCTCTAAACTATCTTGTTTAAAAACAAGAAAGTGAGGAGGAGATAGCAGCAGCAGCAGACTAGTGTAGTATGCTGCTTCTTGCATGAAACAGAAGGCCATATCTGGTCATGTGTGTGCTTGTGTGGCTGAGCCGTAATTGGAGATTTTAACTTGTTTTCTGTACCTATGTATTTTCCTCCTTCACCTTGGGCTTGCCAGAAGGACGAGCCGAATTGTACCTGGTGGAGGCTCCTTGCCTGGAGACGCCTTCAAGGTTCTGGAGCCTGGGGTAGGGTGGGGGAGTGTGATGACTCTGCCTGTAGCTGGTGACTCAGTTGGTAAAGAATCTGCCTGCAATGCAGAAGACCTGGGTTCGATCCCTGGGTTGGGAAGATCACCTGGAGGAGTGCATGGCAACCCACTCTAGTATTCTTGCCTGGAGAATCCCCATAGACAAAGGAGCCTGGCGGGCTACAGTTGATGAGGTCGCAAAGTGTCAGACAAGACTGAGTGACTAAGCACAGCACAGCAACCCCATCAGAACCACGATAGCTGTTTCTTAGGCCAGCAGCCTAGAAGCAGGACTCCACCACATCACAGCCAGGTGCTCACCCATCACCCCTGACAACTCCTGGCTGCGCCCCACAACTCCTGGCTGGGCCCTCTTGACTTGGCTCCATCTCTGATTAATTTAATATATACACGTATCCCTCATGCCCCTGCAGTGACCCAGCAATCAATCAAGGAAAGTCAGTGGGACGTGGATACCTGGGGAGGGACACTTGGATTCTCCCTCTTCCAGCTGTAGAAAGACATGAGGACCTCTCAACTGTGGTTCTCTGGAATGGGGCACCAGGAGCTGAGGTGGGAGAGAACTGATTATTGAAACCCCCACTTCTTAGTCCTCCCCTTTTTGGCCTGCTTCCTGGGTGCCACCCTGCCCTGGCTGTGTTCCTCCTTCATCTCACAGCTGCTACATCCTAGCAGATGCTGAGAGCCTGATGGTTCTTCATTTGAATCTCAGCTCCATCATCATTGTGACCATGAGCAAGTCATTTAATCTGCTCTTGTTAGTTTCCACATACATGAAATGGTGAGAATTGTAATACCCACTTTATAGGGTGATGCTGCTGCTGCTGCTAAGTCGCTTCAGTCATGTCCGACTCTGTGCGACCCCATAGACAGCAGCCCACCAGGCTCCCCTGTCCCTGGGATTCTCCAGGCAAGAACACTGGAGTGGGTTGCCATTTCCTTCTCCAATGCATGAAAGTGAAAAGTGAAAGTGAAGTTGCTCAGTCGTGTCCGACTCTTAGCGACCCCATGGACTGCAGCCTACCAGGCTCCTCTGTCCACGGGATTTTCCAGGCAAAAGTACTGGAGTGGGGTGCCATTGCCTTAGTGAAGGTTAAATAAGATAACATGGGTAAATGCATAGCACAGTGGCAGGTGCATAACAAGCACTTAATAAACATTAACTAGAATTACTGAGGAGGAATCATTAAACTAAACTAATGGGGATAGTTTCATAAAAGGGATAATAAGAGATAGTCGACCCCTTATAACATTTGCTCTCTGAAAAGCAAGCCAATCGTTGTCCATCAGAGACTGGCCAAAATAAGAGCTGAAGTTATTCCCCCATGGTACTCCCAACTCTTTGCTACAATGAGAAGGGAGACTGCCTGGCACAGAGCAAGTATTTAATAGCATTTTATTGGATAACATTGGGGAAATATAAAACAAACAAAATATCCTTTTAACCTGGAAAACCCCTCTACAAGAGTAGTAGAAACAAAACAAAGAAAACGAAAGTTTTATTGTTGAATAAGCATTACACCAAAATGTGATGTGCATCGAAGAGGGTCAGAGTATGTCACCCCAAAACACGTCACTCTGGCATAAGGATAATCTTGAGCTGGAGGCAATTGAGAAAAAGGAGACACAAGAAAACTGTGCCCTCTCCTTTCTGCTAGGATTCAGCTGGGGCATGTGGGATCCAGCTCCCAGACCAGGGTTTGAACCCAGGTCCACTGCATTGGGCTTCCCATGTGGCGCTAGTGAGAAAGAACCCGTGAGCCAGTGCAGGAAATACAGGAGATGTGGGCTCGATCTCTGGGTCGAGAAGATGGCCTAGAGCAGGACTTGGTCACCCATTCCAGTATTGTTGTCTGGAGAATCCCATGGCAGAGGAGCCTGGTGGGCTACAGTCCATAGCGTCACAAAGAGTTGGACAGGACTGAAGCGACTTAGCATGCATGCATGTCCCTGCACTGAGAGCTAAGCCACTGGACCACTAGAGAAGTCCCTAAACCCAAGCCCTCTTGATGTGTAGATTTATAAATAGAGGGAGAGATGGATGAATTGAACCTGGGAGGAAATGAAGAGTTTTTAAAACTGCAAATGAGCTTGAAAATTAATGCTGGATGCTGTGGGAAGTCTGGAAAATATTACACTTGTCATAAGGGAGATATTGTCTCTAAGTTCAGCAAGGTAATTCCTTCTCCATGCCCTTTTCACTCCAGTGTCTGGGTTCAGTACACATCATCTCAAAAATTCCAACATTGGTAACAGTTTTTGATTCGTTTCAATGGTAAAATTGCAAACTAAAATGATTGCCAATTTTAATTTTTGCACACAAGTCATGCCCTCAATGATTTGTTTTCTGTGTCTGCCCCGACCATCCCACTTTTGGAGGAAGAAGCTCAGCGTGGTTCCCAGCACACAGTCCATTTCCAGGAGACAAGTGCTGAGATTTTACTTTTAATGCCCCTTTCCCTTTAACTTCCTTGGCCCATCATTCAAAAACTTGTCAGAGAACTTTCTGGAGGGAAGAAATTTCTTCCCTTTCTTTTTCTTAGAAAGATGGCTCTGCAATTTGGAAATGTTACTTTAAAATATTTTTTATGATTTAAAAAATTTTTTCCCAAAGAACATAATATTTGCTCAATAGCATTCTGATATTGTGCAGTGTAGGTGGTAAAATTTTAGAATTGTGTCTGATCCTACCCTCAGGCTGGCATTCCCATGCTCACTTACCTGATTTACTACGAGAATTTTAGGGATACACACACACGTGTGTGTGTATAATACATGTAACACAACCAAAAAGCATTTACTAGGGCCCCACGGACATGAATGGCACCCCACTCCAGTACTCTTGCCTGGAAAACCCCATGGACGGAGGAGCCTAGTAGGCTCCAGTCCATGGGGTCGCTAAGTCAGACACAACTGAGCAACTTCACTTTCACTTTTCACTTTCATGCATTGGAGAAGGAAATGGCAACCCACTCCAGTGTTCTTGCCTGGAGAATCCCAGTGACAGGGGAGCCTGGTGGGCTGCTGTCTATGGGGTTGCACAGAGTCAGACATGACTGAAGCAACTTAGCAGCAGCAGCAGCATGGACATGAAATGTTGCCATGGACTTGATGCTGAAAATCAGAGTAATTTCTGCCCTGTCTACTCTCAGTCATGCAGAAGACAGACTGAGGGGCAGAAGAGGAAGGGCTAGAGGAAAGGAGAATGAAAAAGTGAGCCCCTTTGCCAGAGAAAACACAGCCCAATCACATGGACATGGCTTCAGAAATCATCACAGGCAGAGTCTATTTATTGACATGGTAGACTGTTAAAGGTAGAATTGTGTCTGCCTACTGAAAAAAAAAAAAAAACTGAATTCCTAATTCCCCAATACCTGTGAATCTGACCTTATTTGAAAATAGGGTCTTTGAAGATTTAATCATGTTCCAAGGAGGTCATTAGTTCAGTCAGTCAGTTCAGTCGCTCAGTCGTGTCTGACTCTGCGACCCTATGAATCACAGCACGCCAGGCCTCACTGTCCATCACCAACTCCTGGAGTTCACTCAAGCTCATGTCCATTGAGTTGGTGATGCCATCCAGCCATCTCATCCTCTGTCGTCCCTTTCTCCTCCTGCCCACAATCCCTCCCAGCATCAGAGTCTTTTCCAGTGAGTCAACTCTTTGCATGAGGTGGCCAAAGTACTGGAGTTTCAGCTTTAGCATCATTCCTTCCAAAGAAATCCCAGGGCTGATCTCCTTCAGAATGGACTGGTTGGATCTCCTTGCAGTCCAAGGGACTCTCAAGAGTCTTCTCCAACACCATAGTTCAAAAGCATCAATTCTTTGGCGGTCAGCTTTCTTCACAGTCCAACTCTCACATCCATATGTGACCACTGGAAAAACCATAGCCTTGACTAGACAGACCTTTGTTGGCAAAGTAATGTCTCTGCTTTTTAATATGCTATCTAGGTTGGTCATAATTTTCCTTCCAAGGAGTAAGGGTCTTTTAATTTCATGGCCACAATCACTATCTGCAAATCATCTGCAGTGATTTTGGAGCCCCCCAAAATAAAGTCTGACACTGTTTCCACTGTTTCCCCATCTATTTCCAATGAAGTAAGTGGAAGTGAGAAATAGATTTAAGGGCCTAGATCTGATAGATAGAGTGCCTGATGAACTATGGAATGAGGTTCGTGACATTGTACAGGAGACAGGGATCAAGACCATCCCCATGGAAAAGAAATGCAAAAAAGCAAAATGGCTGTCTGGGGAGGCCTTGCAAATAGCTGTGAAAAGAAGAGAAGCGAAAAGCAAAGGAGAAAAGGAAAGATATAAACATCTGAATGCAGAGTTCCAAAGAATAGCAAGAAGAGATAAGAAAGCCTTCTTCAGCGATCAATGCAAAGAAATAGAGGAAAACAACAGAATGGGAAAGACTAAGGATCTATTCAAGAAAATCAGAGATACCAAAGGAACATTTCATGCAAAGATGGGCTCCATAAAGGACAGAAATGGTGTGGACCTAACGGAAGCAGAAGATATTAAGAAGAGGTGGCAAGAATACACAGAAGAACTGTACAAAAAAGAGCTTCACAACCCAGATAATCATGATGGTGTGATCACTGACCTAGAGCCAGACATCCTGGAATGTGAAGTCAAGTGGGCCTTAGAAAGCATCACTAGGAACAAAGCTAGTGGAGGTGATGGAATTCCAGTGGAGCTATTCCAAATCCTGAAAGATGATGCTGTGAAAGTGCTGCACTCAATATGCCAGAAAATTTGGAAAACTCAGCAGTGGCCACAAGATTGGAAAAGGTCAGTTTTTATTCCAATCCCAAAGAAAGGCAATGCCAAAGAATGCTCAAACTACCGCACAATTGCACTCATCTCACACGCTAGTAAAGTAATGCTCAAAATTCTCCAAGCCAGGCTTCAGCAATATGTGAACCGTGAACTTCCTGATGTTCAAGCTGGATTTAGAAAAGGCAGAGGAACCAGAGATCAAATTGCCAACATCCGCTGGATTATCGAAAAAGCAAGAGAGGTCCAGAAAAACATCTATTTCTGCTTTATTGACTATGCCAAAGCCTTTGACTGTGTAGATCACAACAAACTCTGGAAAATTCTGAGAGAGATGGGAATACCAGACCACCTGATCTACCTCTTGAGAAATCTGTATGCAGGTCAGGAAGCAACAGTTAGAACTGGTCATGGAACAACAGACTGGTTCCAAATAGGAAAAGGAGTACGTCAAGGCTGTATATTGTCACCATGTTTATTTAACTTATATGCAGAGTACATCATGAGACATGCTGGACTGGAGGAAACACAAGTTGGAATCAAGATTGCCGGGAGAAATATCAATAACCTCAGATATGCAGATGATACCACCCTTATGGCAGAAAGTGAAGAGGAACTCAAAAGCCTCTTGATGAAAGTGAAAGTGGAGAGTGAAAAGGTTGGCTTAAAGCTCAACATTCAGAAAACGAAGATCATGGCATCTGGTCCCATCACTACATGGGAAATAGATGGAGAAACAGTGGAAACAGTGTCAGACTTTGTTTTTCTGGGCTCCAAAATCACTGCAGATGGTGACTGCAGCCATGAAATTAAAAGACGCTTACTCCTTGGAAGGAAGGTTATGACCAACCTAGATAGCATATTCAAAAGCAGAGACATCACTTTGCCAACAAAGGTTCGCCTAGTCAAGGCTATGGTCTTTCCTGTGGTCATGTATGGATGTGAGAGCTGGACTGTGAAGAAGGCTGAGTGCCGAAGAATTGATGCTTTTGAACTGTGGTGTTGGAGAAGACTCTTGAGAGTCCCTTGGACTGCAAGGAGATCCAACCGGTCCATTCTGAAGGAGATCAGACCTGGGATTTCTTTGGAGGGAATGATGCTCAAGCTGAAACTCCAGTATTTTGGCCACCTCATGCGAAGAGTTGACTCATTGGAGAAGACTCTGATGCTGGGAGGGATTGAGGGCAGGAGGAGAAGGGGACGACAGAGGATGAGATGGCTGGATGGCATCACTGACTCGATGAATGTGAGTCTGAGTGACCTCCGAGAGCTGGTGATGGATAGGGAGGCCTGGCGTGCTGCAGTTCATGGGGTCGCAAAGAGTCGGACACGACTGAGCGACTGATCTGATCTGAATGGGACCAGATGCCATGATCTTAGTTTTCTGAATGTTGAGCTTTAAGCCAACTTTTTCACTCTCCTCTTTCACTTTCATTAAGAGGCTTTTTAGTTCCTCTTCACTTTCTGCCATAAGGGTGGTGTCATCTGCATATCTGAGGTTATTAGATTAGGTTATTAGATTAGATTATTAAGGAGGTCATTAGAATAGACTTTAATCTGATATGACTGCCTCCTTATAAGAAGAGGGAAATTGGACATGAAATGCAGGGAGAACACCGTTTGGAGACATAGAGACATGCAGACCCAGAGGAAAGACGCCACATAGATAGAGACAGACTGGAGCTCTGCTGCCACAAGCCAAGGAGCCTCTGGGACTACCAGAAACCGGAAGAGGAAAGGAAGGATCTGCCCCCCGAGGCTTCAGAGCAAGCATGGTCCTGCCTGTACATTGATTTTGGATGTCTGTTATAGCAGCCTGAGGAAACTAACACGTGAATTCTGTAGGGTATAATCAAAAACCAATTTTATTTTCTTTCCTCTACTGCTAGACCATTCATACCCATCCCTGGATGAACTCTCTAGATCTCAATGCTTTTTCTGGTCATTTTGAGATATGAGTAGTCCAATTCTGTCTAAAGTCAAAACCTCAGTCTTCATTCCCAATTGTAGACTTAACTCAAGGTCAGAAACGTGCAGTGGTGAAAGGCAGCATAGCTGGCTTCTTCACTGCTTCCCCACCGACAGGCCAGCCACCTCATTTTCTCCTCACTCATTTTATTGCCTCTAGGGTTGGAGCAAGGGGGCAAATAAATTGGGAACAAAAAAGGGCTTTATTTGATGTGTGCACTTATTATTAGATAGTGAATTCTCTGGATATGAATTCAATGTTCAAAGTCTATGGAGCAAAGATTATAGTCATTCCAAATAATGAATCCACCCTGTAGACCCTTGTAAGGTAGAGTCTTCTTGTTTTAGGGTACCCTACTGTGGAGGATGTTCTCTGAAGATCATTTATATCCTATGTCAGTGATGCACCACCAACCCTTACCAACTATGGTCACCTCTCCCCTTGCAGGAAGCCACAAAAGACAAAACACTAGCCACCTGTCATAGGCAAAGATCTTACATGGGCAGTTCTATAGAGAAATAGGATGGTGGTGGTTTAGTCACTGAGTTGTGTTTGACTCTAAAGAAATATACCACTGACCAAAATAGAAAATAAAAGAAGCAGCTTCTTTATCCATTCATTTGTTGGTGGTTCCACGTCTGTGAACAGTTCTGCTATGAACATAGTGGGTGCATGTATCTTTTTGAAGTATAGTTTTATCTATATGTATGCCCAGGAGTAAGACTGCTGGATTACATGGCAATATAATTGTAGAACGTTATACTGTTTTCTAAAGTGGCTACACCAACTTACATCCTAACCAACATTGTAGAAGAGTCCCCTAAGAAAGAGAAATATTTATTTCTTGATTAATTCTAGAAAAAACTAGTTTGGGGTGTTTTATAGTTACTAAAAAACAAAGCAAAAACCATATCTGTATAAATTGGGTCTGTTTTTAATGCCTTATTCTAAAACAATCATTTGCCACAGTTGCTGAAAATTCCTCTTTCTAAGGAGGCAACACCTAAGCAATTCTGCCAGTTAGTTCATTCAGTTAAAATATCAATTAAAAAAAAAGGGTCAATGAGTAAAATTTCTAAACATCTCACTAAAGAAGATAGACAGATGGCAAATAAGCATATGAAAAGATGCTCACCATCATATGTCATTCAGTTCAGTTCAGTTCAGTCACTCAGTCGTGTCCGACTCTTTGTGACCCCATGAATGGCAGCACGCCAGGCCTCCCTGTCCATCACTAACTCCTGGAGGTCACTCAGCCTCACGTCCATTGAGTCAGTGATGCCATCCAGCCATCTCATCCTCTGTTGTCCCTTTCTCCTCTTGCCCCCAATCCCTCCCAGCATCAGTCTTTTCCAACGAGTCAACTCTTCGCATGAGGTGGCCAAAGTACTGGAGTTTCAGCTTTAGCATCATTCCTTCCAAAGAAATCCCAGGGCTGATCTCCTTCAGAATGGACTGGTTGGATCTCCTTGCAGTCCAAGGAACTCTCAAGAGTCTTCTCCAACACCACAGTTCAAAAGCATCAATTCTTTGGTGCTCAGCTTTCTTCACAGTCCAACTCTCAAAGCCATACACGACCACTGGAAAAACCATAGCCTTTACTAGACAGGCCTTTGTTGGCAAGGTAATGTGTCTGCTTTTGAATATGCTATCTAGGTTGGTCATAACTTTCCTTCCAAGGAGTAAGCATCTTTTAATTTCATGGCTGCAGTCACCATCTGTAGTGATTTTGGAGCCCAGAAAAAGAAAGTCTGACACTGTTTCCACTGTTTCCCCATATATTTCCCACAAAGTGATGGGACTGGATGCCATGATCTTCGTTTTCTAACTGTTGAGTTTTAAGCCAACTTTTTCACTCTCCTCTTTCACTTTCATCAAGAGGCTTTTTAGGTCCTCTTCACTTTCTGCCATAAGGGTGATGTCATCTGCATATCTGAGGTTATTGTTATTTCTCCCAGCAATCTTGATTCCAGCTTGTGCTTCTTCCAGCCCAGCGTTTCTCAGGATGTACTCTGCATATAAGTTGAATAAGCAGGGTGACAATATACAGCCTTGATGTACTCCTTTTCCTATTTGGAACCAGTCTGTTGTTCAGTTCTAACTGTTGCTTCCTGGCCTGCATATAGGTTTCTCAAGAGGCAGGTCAGGTGGTCTGGTATTCCCATCTCTTTCAGAATTTTCCATAGTTTATTGTGATCCACATAGTCAAAGGCTTTGGCATAGTCAATAAAGCAGAAATAGATGTTTTTCTGGAACTCTCTTGCTTTTTCAATGATCCAGTGGATGTTGGCAATTTGGTCTCTGGTTCCTCTGCCTTTTCTAAAACCAGCTTAAACATCAGCAAGTTCACCGGTTCACGTATTGCTGAAGCCTGGCTTGGAGAATTTTGAGCATTCCTTTACTAGCGTGTGAGATGAGTGCAATTGTGCAGTAGTTTGAGCATTCTTTGGCATTGCCTTTCTTTGGGATTGGAATGAAAACTGACCTTTTCCAGTCCTTTGGCCACTGCTGAGTCTTCCAAATTTTCTGGCATATTGAGTGCAGCACTTTCACAGCATCATCTTTCAGGATTTGGAATAGCTCCACTGGAATTCCATCACCTCCACTAGCTTTATTCGTAGTGATGCTTTCTAAGGCCCACTTGACTTCACATTCCAGGATGTCTGGCTCTAGGTCAGTGATCACACCATCATGATTATCTGGGTTGGGAAGATCTTTTTTTACAGTTCTTCTGTGTATTCCTGCCACCTCTTCTTAATATCTTCTGCTTCTGTTAGGTCCATACCATTCCTGTCCTTTATCGAGCCCATCTTTGCATGAAATGTTCCTTTGGTATCTCTAATTTTCTTGAAGAGATCTGTAGTCTTTCCTATTCTGTTGTCTTCCTCTATTTCTTTGCATTGATTGCTGAAGAAGGCTTTCTTATCTCTTCTTGCTATTCTTTGGAACTCTGCATTCAGATGTTTATATCTTTCCTTTTCTCCTTTGCTTTTTGCTTCTCTTCTTTTCACAGCCATTTGTAAGGCCTCCCCAGACAGCCATTTTGCTTTTTTGCATTTCTTTTCCATGGGGATGGTCTTGATCCCTGTCTCCTGTACAATGTCACGAACCTCATTCCATAGTTCCTCAGGCACTCTATCTATCAGATCTAGGCCCTTAAATCTATTTCTCACTTCCACTGTATAATCATAAGGGATTTGATTTAGGTCATATCTGAATGGTCTAGTGGTTTTCCCTACTTTCTTCAATTTCAGTCTGAATTTGGCAATAAGGAGTTCATGGTCTGAGCCACAGTCAGCTCCTGGTCTTGTTTTTGTTGACTGTATAGAGCTTCTTCGTCTTTGGCTGCAAAGAATATAATCGATCTGATTTCGGTGTTGACCATCTGGTGATGTTCATGTGTAGAGTCTTCTCTTGTGTTGGAAGAGGGTGTTTGCTATGACTAGTGCATTCTCTTGGCAAAACTCTATTAGTCTTTGCCCTGCTTCATTCCGTATTCCAAGGCCAAATTTGCCTGTTACTCCAGGTGTTTCTTGACTTCCTACTTTTGCATTCCAGTCCCCTATAATGAAAAGGACATCTTTTTGGGGTGTTAGTTCTAAAAGGTCTTGTAGGTCTTCATAGAACCGTTCAACTTCAGCTTCTTCAGTGTTGGTTGGGGCATAGACTTGGATTACTGTGACATTGAATGGTTTGCCTTGGAAATGAACAGAGCTCATTCTGTCATTTTTGAGATTGCATCCAAGTACTGCATTTCGAACTCTTATTGACCATGATGACTACTCCATTTCTTCTAAGGGATTCCTGCCCGCAGTAGTAGATATAATGGTCATCTGAGTTAAATCCACCCATTCCAGTCCAGTCAGTTTACTGATTCCTAGAATGTCGACGTTCACTCTTGCCATCTCCTGTTTGACCACTTCCAATTTGCCTTGATTCATGAACCTGATATTCCAGGTTCCTATGCAATATTGTTTTTTACAGCATCGGACCTTGCTTCTATCACCAGTCACACCCACAACTGGGTATTGTTTTTTGCTTTGGCTCCATCCCTTCATTCTTTCTGGAGTTATTTCTCCACTGATCTCCAGTAGCATATGGGACACCTACTGACCTGGGGAGTTCCTCTTTCAGTATCCTATCATTTTGCCTTTTCATACTGTTCATGGGTTTCTCAAGGTAAGAATACTAAAGTGGTTTGCCATTCCCTTCTCCAGTGGACCACCTCCTTCCTGTCAGACCTCTCCACCATGACCTGCCTGTCTTGGGTGGCCCCACGGGCATGGCTTAGTTTCATTGAGTTAGACAAGGCTGACTAGTTTTCTGTGAGTATGGTTTCAGTGTGTCTGCCCTCTGATGCCCTCTTGCAACACCTACCATCTTACCTGGGTTTCTCTTACCTTGGACATAGGGTATCTCTTCACGGCTGCTCCAGCGAAACGCAGCCACTGCTCCTTACCTTGGACGAGGGTTATCTCCTCACTGCCGCCCCTTCTGACCTTGAATATGGAATAGCTCCTCTAGGTCATTAGGGAATTGCAAATTAAAATCATCATGAGATATCATTACCCACCTATCAGAATGGATAAAATACAAAACACTGACAACACCAAACGCGGACAAAGATGTGGAGCAACAGAACTCTCATTCATTACTGGTAGAGTGCAAAATGGCACAGCCCCTCTGGAAAACAGTTTGGCAGTTTCTTACAAAATTCAACATTCTCTTACCATACAATCCTGCAATAGAGCACCTCAGTATTCACCCAAAAGAGTTAAAGACTATGTCCACACAAAAATCTGCACACAGATGTTTATAGCAGCTCTATTCATAACTATCAAAATTTGGAAGCAGCCAAGATGTCCTTCAATAGGTAAGTGTATAAAAAAACTGATACATTCATGTAATGAAATATTACTCAAAAACGAAAAAGGATGAGTGATCAGGGCATGAAAAGACATGGAGGAAAATTAGATGAATACTGCTAAGTGAAAAATGACTATGCAAAGTCTACAGACTATATGATTGCCATTCTTTTCTTAATATTTGTTTTATTTTTTACTCATGCTGGGTCTTTGTTGCTGTATGCAGGCTTTCTCTAGTTGCAGAGAGTGGGAGTACTCTCCAGATGCCTTGTACAGGCTTCTCATTGCCATGGCTTCTCTTGTTGTGGAGCACAGGCTCTGGGGTACTCGGGCTTCAGTAGTTGCTGTATGTGGGCTCAGTAGTTGTAGCTCGAGGGCTTAGTTGCCCCGTGGCATGTGGGATCTTCCCAGACCAGAGACTGAAACAGTGTCCACTGCATTACAAGGTGGATTCTTAACCACTGGACCACCAGGGAAGCCCTATGACTGAAAAAGCAGACCATGAAGACAGTAAAAAAAAAAAAAAATCAACAGTTGCCCAGGGCTGGGGAGAGATGAACAGATGGAGCACAGGTGATATTTAGGGCAATGAAACTATTCTGTAAGATATTGTAAGGGTGGATACATGACATCATACATTTGTCAAACCCATAGAATGTGCAATACAAAGAGAATTGATGTGAACCATGGACCTTAATTAGTCTAATGATGCTTGTGCTTAGTCCCTTCAGTCATGTCTGACTCTTTGTGACCCCATGGACCACAGCCTGCCAGGCTCCTGGAGAATCCTCACTTATTGTCACTATCACAGGTCCTGAAAACCTTCCAGTTTACCATTGTAAACTTGTGGATATTTTCACAACAGAATTAACATACAGAGTCATATTAGTCAAAGGTCCTAGAAAAACAGTAACGTACCACAGACTATAGTTACTCCAAGACCATGTCAAAACACTGGATATTGTTTTCTGAGAGTCAACTTACTGAAACAGCTGGCTTGATTCTTTTTTTAAAAACTAATAAGCTATTTTTATAGCGGTTTTAAGTTTACAGAAAAATTAAACAGAAAATAAAGTTTTCCATTCCCTATTTCCCTACACAAAGCTTCCCTCAAATTACTAACAGTGTGTCCCATTTGTTACAATTGATGAGTCATTGTGATACATTTAGTTCAGTTCAGTGGCTCAGTCGTGTCCGTCTTCTTGTGACCCCTATGGACTGCCCCATGCCAGCCTCCCCTGTCCATCACCAACTCCAGGAGCTTACTCAAACTCATGTCCATCTAGCCGGTGATGCCGTCCAACCATCTGATCCTCTGTCGTCCCTTCTCCTTCTGCCTTCAATCTTTCCCAGCATCAGGGTCTTTTCTAATGAGTCAGCTCTTCAGATCATGTGGCCAAAGTATTGGAGCTTCAGCTTTAGCATCAGTCCTTCCAATGAATATGCAGGACTGATTTCCTTTAGGATTGACTGGTTTGATCTCCTTGCAGTCCAAGGGACTCTCAAGAGTCTCCTCCAACACCACACTTCAAAAGCATCAGTTCTTCAGCACTCAACTTTCTTTATAGTCCAACTCTTTGAATGCTTGGTGTCCCTTGTCCCCAGTGCCAAGAGTCTCAGTACCTCTGCCCCTCTCCCCAGCACACCACCCCTGTACTAACAAAGCCTACTCTTAGTGATGGAATGGCATTGGCGTCTCTGCCTCCAAAACTTGGCTTATTTGAGCTTTTATCCTCTTTTTCATGTGCAGGAGAAAGAGTATTAGAGTACTGCTTAATTCCTATAAAGACAGTCTGCTCCCACCCCCAGAGTGCATTCATGCTGAGCAGAGAGTTGTAATTATCCATGCCTTGGCACTGGGCAGCCTGGGAGAGTACCCAAACTGAGGGTAAATCAGAGCTCAGAGTGAACTCTAATATTAATGGCTTCACAAGGAGCTGTAAGACTGGACCTTGAAGAAGCGTCAGGGAGGGATGTGACAGTACTATCTGTGCAGACACATTGATCCTGGGCCTCCAACCCCATACACAGGCCACATCCCATGCATCCAGTATGACTAGGTCAGCCTGCAGGAGGGTCAATATCCCAGACAGTCCTCACTGTGAGAGCAGATCGCAGAAGACATGCGGCACATTCCTGGAGTTTTCCCCTCAAGTGTACCAAGCCTTTCCCAACGTCTTGTGCTGCTCTACAAAGACTCCCTGCCAACCTGGTTTTCCACCTACCCCTCCCACCTTTAGCTGTTCTATAGGTAGAACTGTTGTTTTTTTTTTTTAATTTAATTTATTGTCTGTGTTGGTTGCAACACTCAGGATCTCTTGTCACATCATGCAGAGTCTTTGGTTGCAGAGCACTCATTCTCTAGTTATAGCACTCAGGCTTAATTGCTCTGCAGCTTGTGGGATTTTAGTTTCCTGACCAGGGATCAAACCAACATCCCCTGCATTACAAGGTGGATGCTTAACCACTGGACAACAAGTGGAAGTCCCAGTAAACTGTTCTTTAGCTCCTCTGTCTTCTTTGCCCTTATGTAGCTCTCTCTCTGGGGAAGGCAATGGCACCCCACCCCAGTACTTTTGCCTAGAAAATCCCATGGACGAAGGAGCCTGGTAGGCTGCAGTCCATGGGGTCGCTAAGAGTCGGACACGACTGAGCGACTTCACTTTCACTTTTCACTTTCATGCATTGGAGAAGGAAATGGCAACCCACTCCAGTGTTCTTGCCTGGAGAATCCCAGGGGCGGGGGAGCCTGGTGAGCTTCCATCTATGGGGTCGCACAGAGTCGGACACGACTGAAGTGACTTATCAGTAGCAGTAGCAGTAGCAGCTCTCTCTCTTTTTTAACAGTTTTCTAATTTAGAAACTAAAGTTATAATTGGGAAGAGGACATTCAAGAAAGTTCACCTTATCTGAGTGAAGCTGACATGTAGGGCAGAACTCAAAAGTGGTCTGTTAGCAAGGATGCGTCCCCTCATTGTGAATCAATCAGTGGCTTCACACGCATCAGAATCCGTACTTGATGCAAAAGACAAAATAGTACATGAGAAAAGGCCCTCAAGAAGCTCATAGTTCCATGGTAGAGACAGACACTGAAGAGGTGATTAGAATTCCAGCTCCAGTATCTATGCATTAAATCGTTCCCATTTGAGGTAATTTAGACTCAGGAAGTAGAGAGGATAGAGCTTGAGGATGAGTGCAGACAAGGGAGATATTGTGAATGGTGAGGCTAAAATGGAGACATTTTTATTGCAACGTTGGGAGAGAGAGCAGAGAAATTGCGAGCCTCTCTCAGGAGAGAGAGAAGTACAGATGTTTACCAGATTGGTGATCAGAAAGGAAGCACATGAAGTTATCATGGACAGAGCAAAGGCTTTAGCCTTTTGCAAGAGTGAGGAAGTTGAGATACTTCTATGTAGTCAAGCTTCCCAGCCCTCCAAGCTATTTTGAATTAATGAGATCTGGAAGTTAGGAGCCAACAATTTCAATATATAAAATCAGAAAGCCTTTGAACATTTGGGCAGCAAAGCAAACACAGAAGAGAATCCTTTTTATTGGGCAAAATATCTATGAGAAAGTAAAATTTTCACTTTTAAGGGTTTCATTGAAACAGCCAAGAAAAAGAGAGCTCAAAGATTTCTCTCTTAAATGAAAAACAATTATTGTATATTAACACATATATATGGAATCTGAAAAAAATGGCATATATGATTTTATTTACAAAGTAGAAATAGAGACACAGAGGCAGAGAACAAACGTATGATTACCAAGTAGGAAGGGGTGGTGGGAATGAAGTGCGAGATTGGGATTGACCTATATACACTATTGATACTATGTATAAAATAGATAACTAGTGAGAACATACTGTACAACGGAGGAAACTCTATTCAATGCTCTGTGGTAACCTAAATGGGAAGGAAATCCAAAATAAAGGGGATATATGTGTATGTATCGGGGAAGGCAATGGCACCCCACCCCAGTACTCTTGCCTGGAAAATCCCATGGACAGAGGAGTCTGGTAGGCTGCAGTCCATGGGGTCGCTAAGAGTCGGACACGACTGAGCAACTTCACTTTCACTTTTCACTTTCATGCATTGGAGAAGGAAATGGCAACCCACTCCAGTGTTCTTGCCTGGAGAATCCCAGGGACAGCGGAGCCTGGTGAGCTTCCGTCTATGGGGTCGCACAGAGTCGGACACGACTGAAGCGACTGAGCAGCAGCAGCAGCATGTGTATGTATAGCTGATTCACTTTGCTGTACAGGAGAAACTGTTGTTTAGTTACTCGGTCATGTCTGACTTTTTGCCACCCCATGTACTGAAGCATGCAAGGCTTCCCCGTCCTTCACTGTCTCCCCGGGCTTGCTCAAACTCATCCAACCAATGTTGGTGATGCCAATCAACCATCTCGTCCTCTGTCAACCCCTTCTCCTGCCTTCAATCTTTCCCAGCATCAGGGTCTTTTCTAATGAATTGGCTCTACATGCTGCTGCTGCTGCTGCTGAGTCGCTTCAGTCGTGTCCGACTCTGTGCGACCCCATAGACGGAAGCTCACCAGGCTCCCCCATCCCTGGGATTCTCCAGGCAAGAATACTGGAGTGGGTTGCCATTTCCTTCTCCAGTGCATGAAAGTGAAAAGTGAAAGTGAAGTCGCTCAGTCGTGTCCGACTCTTAGCGACCCCATGGACTGGAGCCTACCAGGATCCTCTGTCCATGGGATTTTCCAGGCAAAAGTACTGGGGTGGGGTGCCATGGATTGAAGCTTCAGCTTCAGCATCAGTCCTGCCAATGAATATTCAGGGTTGATTTCCTTAAGGATTGACTGGTTTGATCTGCTTGCTGTCCAAGGGACTCTCAAGAGTTTTCTCCAGCACCATGATTTGAAGGCATCAATTCTTTGTTGCTCAGCTTTCTTTATGGTCCAACTCTCACATCTGTACATGACTACTGGAAAAACCATAGCTTTGACTAGACAGACCTTTGTTGACAAGTGACTTAATTTCATGGCTGCAGTCACCAACCACAGTGATTTTGGAGCCCCCCAAAATAAACTCTGCCACCGTTTCCACTTTTTCCCCATTTATTTGCCATGAAGTGATGGGACTGGATGCCATGATCTTTGTTTTTTGAATGTTGAGTTTTAAGTCAGCTCTTTCACTCTCCTCTTTCACCTTCGTCAAGAGGCTCTTTAGTTCTTCTTCACTTTCTGCATTAGAGTGGTATCATATGCATATCTGAGGTTGCTGATATTTCTCCCAGCCATCTTGATTCCAGCTTGTGATTCATCCAGCTCAGCATTTCAGATGTACTCTTCTATATGGGCTTCCCTGGTGGCTCAGCTGGAAAAGAATCCACCACCATGAGGGAGACCTGGGTTCAATCCCTGAGTTGGGAAGATCCCCAACTCCAGTATTCTGGCCTGGAAAATCATTCTGCATAGAAGTTAAATAAGCAGGATGATAATATTGATGTACTCCTTTCCCAATTTGAACCAGTCCATTTTTCCATGTCCAGTTCTAACTGTTGCTTCTTGCCTCCTGCATACAGATTTCTCAGGAGGCAGGTAAGGTGGTCTGGTATTCCCATCTCTTTCAGAATTTTCCACAGTTTGTTGTGATCCACACGGTGAAAGGCTTTAGCATAGTCAATGAAGTGGAAGTAGATGTTTTTCTGGAATTCTCTTGCTTTTTCTATGATCCAGTGGATGTTTTTTTTCTGGTTCCTCTGCCTTTTCTAAATCCAGTTGTTCTGGAAATTCTCAGTTCATGTACACTTGAAGCCTATCTTGAAGGATTTTGAGCATCACCTCCTAGCATGTGAAATGAGCACAATTGTACAGTAGTTTGAACATTTTTTGGCATTGCCTTCCTTTGGGATTGGAATGAAAACTGACCTTTTCCAGTCCTGTGGCCATTGCTGAGTTTCCAAATTTGCTAGCATATTGAGTACAGCACTTTAATAGCATCATCTTTTAGGATTTGAAATAGCTCAGTTGGAATTTCATCATCTCTACTAGCTTTGTTTGTAGTAATGCTTCCTAAGGCCCACCTGACTTCACAGTCCAGAACGTCTGGCTCTAGGAGAGTGACCACACCATAGTGCTTATCTAGGTCATTAAGACTTTTTTTTATAGTTCTTCTGTATATTCTTGCTACCGTTTCTTAATCTTTTCTGCTTCTGTTAGGTATTTACTGTTTCTGTCCTTTATTGTGCCCATCTTTGCATGAAATGTTCCCTTGGTATCTCTCATTTTCTTAAAGAGATCTCTAGTCTTTCCCATTCTATTGTTTTCCTCTATTCCTTTGCCTTGTTCACTAAGAAGGCTTTCTTTTCTCTGCTTGCTAGTCTCTGGAACTCTGCATTCAGTTGGATATATCTTTCCCTCTCTACTTTGCCTCTTCTTTCCTTAGCTATTTGTAATATTAACAGGAGAAACAAACACAACTTTGTAAAGCAACCATACTCCAATAAAGTTTTATAAAGATTTTTCTCTTAAATATATATTAATCATGAAATGTATATTACTATTAATGCAGAATGTTATTAATACTTTGTTTATCTAATATCCCATCTTTATTATTCTATTTTAGTTAATGTAATAAATAGTGTCAGGGAATCACTTATAACCTCCATTATTCAATTTATATTTTCAAATAAAGTGGTAATTTCCTAGCTGTTGTATTCTGTAGGGGTTGTGGGTTTCTGGCACCTATGTTACAGAGCTGGAGAAAACATTTACAGTAGATACTATTGGAGAAGAAAGAAAGGCAAGTCTATGTTGATCTTGAGAATTCAAGGGTATCTTCACAGCAGGTGATTTTTTTAGGCTGGGTTTTGAAGGATGAGATGACATTGCTGGAGACAAAGAAGCAGACATCATAGCCTTTTTCACATCCTGGTCTTTCTCATGGTCTCCTCCATAAGACCATTCTGCCCTTTTTGGGTTGTGTCTCCAATATAAGAGAGCTGAGTAGGAGTGTCAGAGAGTAGTAGGATCAATATTAACAAATCACCTCTTCTACATAATCTCATTTGAGCTTCATAAAACCCTATGTAATAAATGCAAAAAGCTCAATTTGTAAATGAGGAAACTGATGCCCAAAGAAGCTGAAAAACTTGCCTAAAATCATGCAGATAATAAGGAATGGAGCCAGGATTTCAACCAGGTCTGTCAATGCTCAAACCTATATACTTTCAATACTGGTTTACTATTACCCTACACATGTCAGGAGGAATACAGCATATCAGCATGGATGTGTTCTATTATGACCAAAAAAAAAAAAAACAGCTAAATGACATTTTGAACTATTTTGGAATGGAAAAATCCATTATTTGAAATCTTAAAAAAAATACTTTGACGTAAAAATGACTCCAATAAATGACGGTAAGTAAGGAGAGTGGGGAGAGAGACAGGGCTAATGCCAGCATTACATATTTAGAATAATGCTAGTTGAACCAACTTTTACAAACACCAAGGAAAAGTAAAGAGAGCATCAGAAATCAATAACACAATTTTAGTGTCAGCTGCATTTAAGTGAGACAGCTCTGACTCATTCAACATGTGATGTCAGGCCAAGCAGGTTACAAGGGGCAAAAATATATTTTAGGGGAAAGCTGGAAAGGGAATGATAAATTTGAATATACTACCTTGGTAACTCATCCCTGTGGATGGAGATAAAAGAAATCATGAGACTTTCTTGGAATGCTGAGGAATCCGTATTCTCTCTTAAATCTTCAGAGCAGGACAGAGCATACATTGCCCTGTGTAGAAATCCAGTGCCATAGTCAAATCACTGATGACAAAAAGAAGATGAATTCTAGAAAGCCAGAAAAGGAGACAGTCCTAGGGACCAAAACGGGAAGTGTTCTTAAAGCCCCAGTACCTTTAATTCCTACAGGGAAGGAGTGATCTACAGCAGCACATAAGGAATATCTTAAATGCCAAGAAGAAGAGGGTCTCTGATGGTTCTTAGTGGTCCAGTCTGCAGTTGATAATTTTTCCCTCAGGTAGAATCTTCTGTTATATCAAGTTAATCCCTTGTTATATACAATTGAACCAACTTTTCTCTGTCCTTGGGGTCCCTGATTTTTCTTTTCTCATCCTTTGTCTTCTTGATCTAACATCTATGACAGGATCCCTTTGGTATTGCTGTTGGGAGACAGGATTGACTTTATATCACAAAACTGATGCTACCGTTCTACTGTGTCATTGTTGTTCAGTCGCTCAGTCATGTCAGACTCTTTGCATCTCCATGAACTGCAGCACGCCAGGCTTCCCTGTCCTTCACTATCTCCCAGAGCTTGCTCAAACTCATGTCCACTGAGTCAGTGATGCCATCCAACCATTTCATCCTCTGCTGCCCCCTTCTCCTCCTGCCCTCAATCTTTCCCAGCACCAGGGTCTTTTCCAGTGAGTCAGCTTTTCGCGTCAGGTGGTCAAAGGATTGGAGCTTCAGCTTCAGCACCTGTCCTTCCAATGAATATTCAGAGTTGATTTCCTTTAGGATTGACTAGTTTGACCTCCTCGGAGAAGGCAATGGCACCCCACTCCAGTACTTTTGCCTAGAAAATCCCATGGACGGAGGAGCCTGGTAGGCTGCAGTCCATGGGGTCGCTAGAGTTGGACACGACTGAGCGACTTCACTTTGACTTTTTACTTTCATGCACTGGAGAAGGAAATGGCAACCCACTCCAGTGTTCTTGCCTGGAGAATCCCAGGGACGGGAAGCCTAATGGGCTGCCATCTCAGGGGTCCCACAGAGTCAGACACGACTGAAGCGACTTAGCAGCAGCAGCAGCAGTTTGACCTCCTTACATTCCAAGGGACTCTCAAGAGTCTTCTCCAGCACCACAGTTCAAAAGCATTAATTCTTCAGTGATCAGTCTTCTTTATCGTTGAACTCTCACATCCATACATGACTACTGAAAAAAAGCATGGCTTTCTCTATATAGACCTTCCTTTGTTGGCAAAGTAATGTCTCTGCTTTTTAATGCACAGTCTAGGTTTGTCACAGTTATTCTTCCAAGGACCAAGTATCTTAATTTTGTGGCTACAGCCACTGTCTGTATTGATTTTGGAGCCCAAGAAAATGAAATGTGCCACTGTTCCCATCTATTTGGCATGAAGTGATGGGACTGGATACCATGATCTTAGATTTTTGAATGTTGAGTTTTAAGCTAACTTTTTATTCTCCTCTTTCACCTTCATCACGAGGTTCTTTAGTTCCATTTCATTTTCTGCAATTATGTTCTACTCTAAGAGGCACAATTTGACCCAAGACTCTCTAGAGCCATGTGACAGAAGGTATAGGTTTTATTTTATTGTTTGCATTTGTTGTCATCCTTGAATAAAATGATGCTTTATCCAACAACATTCATGAGTTTCTTCCCTAAGTTGTAAAAATTTCTGTTACAAAGATTACTTTTCTAATTATTATTTCTCCCTGCAGAATTTCATGAAGCTCATATACTAGAAAAGCTTGTTAAGATGGGCTATGAGATTCCAACAGGCCAGAGAAGATGGGCCCCACGGCAAAAGATGGGTGTGCATGGCTTGGTTTATAGCTAAATTTATAGCAAATTCTGAAGCTATGTCTTCAGGTACTGGGAGCCCCAGGCAAGGGAAACTTTAGAATGTGCACTTTGCTTCCTCAGAGTGAACAAAGCTTAAGTCGTTGCTGGCTCCCAGTGTGCCTTCCAGCTATAAAGTGGCTGCAAAAGGCCATAGCAACTTAACTACATCAGTAACTGCCAGGGTTATTGAGCCAGTGAACTCAGTGTCCTTGCGATGCCTCTGAGCTGACAGACCAGGCCAACTGGGGACTGTAACCATGGGCCACACATCTTACTTTCTAAGCCATTCAGGCTTCCTATCTCCAACAACCTCTTATTAGATAACCAGGGCCTTGGGTAGTCGTGAAATAACCAATTTTCTTTTGGAATTCATTCTCTCTTATTATCTCAGTTCAGTTCAGTTACTCAGTCATGTCCCATTCTTTGCAACCCCATGAATCACAGCACACCAGGCCTCCCTGTCCATCACCCACTCCCAGAGTTCACTCAAACTCATGCCCATCAAGTCGGTGATACCATCCAGCCATCTCATCCTCTGTTGTCCCCTTCTCCTCCTGCCTGCAATCCCTCCCAGCATCAGAGTCTTTTCCAGTGAGTCAACACTTTGCATGAGGTGGCTAAAGTATTGGAGTTTCAGCTTTAGCATCACTCCTTCCAAAGAACATCCAGGACTGATCTCCTTTAGAATGGACTGGTTGGATCTCCTTGCAGTCCAAGGGACTCTCAAGAGTCTTCTCCAATGCCACAGTTCAGAAGCATCAATTCTTTGGCACTCAGTCTTCTTCACAGACCAACTCTCACATCCATACATGACTACTGGAATAACCATAGCCTTGACTAGACAGACCTTTGTTGGCAAAGTAATGTCTCTGCTTTTGAATATGCTGTCTAGGTTGGTCATAATTTTCCTTCCAAGGAGTAAGCATCTTTTAATTTCATGGCTGCAGTCACCATCTGCAGTGATTTTGGAGCCCAGAAAAATAAAGTCTGACACTGTTTCCACTGTTTCCCCATCTATTTCCCATGAAGTGATGGGAATGCTATGACCAGATGCTATGACCTTAGTTTTCTGAATGTTGAGCTTTAAGCCAACTTTTTCACTCTCCTCTTTCACTTTCATCAAGAGGCTTTTTAGTTCCTCTTCACTTTCTGCCATAAAGGTGGTGTCATCTGCATATCTGAGGTTATTGATATACATATCCTGACAATCTTGATTCCAGCTTGTGCTTCTTCCAGCCCAGCGTTTCTCATGATGTACTCTGCATCTCTTATTATCTAGGAAGGGGCAAACCCATCCATATTTGTGGTTCAGGCTCTCAGGAGACGGGGAGTGATTCATCTCCACTGTAAAATGAAGAATTCTGCAGAATATAAAATACTGTTGTTCAACCAGAAAACCCATAGATTGTTTATACTCTTTCACTTCATTCAATTTTTTTTAATATAAAAGTTACCTATGCTTGTTTTTATAAAGCAGACAGGGAGGAAGCTGCCATTTGACAGCTGGGTCCCCGCCGCCACTTGACCCATCATCACCTTGTGGTGAAGTCTGTCCCAGCCTGGAGTGCATCCTTCCACGTCTTTCTCAAAGTGCTTCCACATACATACCAGCACACAGACATCAGTGCAGGTGGACCATCTGTCTACCTCTTCCTGCGGGCATCTCCGAACTTCCCAGTTTGAAATCAAGTTTTTTACATTTCCTTCATCCTATGCATGTCCAGGGTGCTCAGCGTTTCAGTTAGTGTCCAATCTGCTGTTGAAATAGGATGAAAAGTGGTAAAGGAGACCCCATCCAGGGATGGGCTCCTAGAGTCAGTGTTCTCTGCTCCCTGAGGGGCCAGTGGCCAAATAAATCATGTTGCTGAGTCCCTGTCTGGTCTGGGCTTGTTGAAGGTGTGAGGGCTGACACATGAGATAGCTCTATTGACCCTAGTACAAAAAGCAGAAACTGGAGACTTCTGAGCCAGCAGGAGAACCTGGGGAGAGGATGGTTGCTCTCCTCTGATAGCTGGTTCTGGAATATTCTGCAACAGTGAGTGGATTATTCAGGACTCTTACTTCTCCACTTGAGTCTCCAGCTGAGGCAGTGCCAGGGCTCATTAGCACTTCCACTAGAGGTGAAGTCTTGCTGCGAGAGGAGGTGAGAGCAGTCAATTTTGCCACTCATTAGCAACTCTGGACAGATGGGAAGTGGTGGGGAGGTTGAAGCTATTGGCAAAATGAGAGTCTGCTTCTCTGGGGGCACAGTTACCCATTCTAGTCCTTTTGCCATCAGCTGGTCTCCCAGAGTTGACTGTCCGCTAGTCTCACAGAGCAATGAGCAAGGCAGTCCTTTTTTTAAGTATTAGTTACTTTATATAATAGCTCAGTGAGTCACCAATATCTTGATCCTCTAGGTAATAGTGAGATTGCAGGAGGAAAAATATCTCATGTAAATCAGACATCACAACCATCCTAGTTGTTGTCTTATTGTTCTGGACTAAAGGGCAGATTGTATTCAGAAATAGTTTGTGGTAAAGTATACGTAACATAAAACTTTCCATTTTAACCATTTTCAAGTGTACAATTCTATGGCATTGAGTACATTCGCAAGGTTCTGCAACCATCACTATCATCCATTCCCAGAACTTTTTCATCAATCCAAACTGAAACTCTGAGCCCATTAAACAATAACCTCTCATTCCCCCTCTCCTCAGCCCCTTGATACCACCTGTTCTACTTCCTGCTCTGTGAATTTGACTCTTCTACGTACCTCATCTAAGTGGAATCAGAAAACGCCTGTCCTTCTATGTCTGCCTCATTTCACTTGGCATAGTGCTGTCCACCATCAATGCCACCTTGGGGCAGCCAATTCCCTGAATGCAGGGTTTGCAAATAAAATACAGGACACTCAGTCAATTTTAATTTCAGATAAGCAACTAATGCATTTTTGGCATAAGTAAATACAAATTTTTAGTATGTTTATACAACATTCTATTAAACATACCTATACTAAGAATCTATTTGCTGTTTATCTGAAATAAAAATGTTTCTGGGTATGCTGTATTTTTATCTGCTAATTCTGACAGCCTTACTTGAGGGATACAGGTTGTAAGTGCCAGAACTCCTCAGAGAAAGGAGAAATCATGCTCAAACTCATGTCCATCAAGTCGATGATGCCATCCAACCATCTCCAACCATCTCATCCTCTGTCGTCCCCTTCTCTTCCTGTCCTGAATCTTTCCCAGTATCAGGATCTTTTCTAATGAGTCAGTTCTTCACATCAGGTGGCCAAAATATTGGAGTTTCAGCTTCAGAATCAGTCCTTCCAATGAATATTCAGGACTGATTTCCTTTAGGATTGACTGGTTTGATCTTGCAGTCCAAGGCTAGTGAGTGGGACACTCTCTGTCCCCCTTCTGATGGGTATGTCAGAAGCTTTCGCTGTCCTTTTTTACTGTAATAAAACTTCTGCCACACAAAAACTCTGAATGTTCAAGTCTGGTCCCTGGTCCTGAAGTTAAATCTTCTTTGGAGATCACAAATCTGACACCGCTCACCATAAGCTATCAGGACCAGATGACATGATCTTTGTTTTTGAATGTTGAGTTTTAAGCCAGCTTTTCACTCTCCTCTTTCACCCTCATCAAGAGGCTCTTTAGTTCTTTGTTTTCTGCCACAAGGGTGGTGTCATTTACATATATGAGGTTGTTGATATTTCTCCCAGCAACTTGATTCCAGCTTGTGCTTCTGGCATTACTCAACTCCCATCATTGCTCATCTACCAAACTGATATTTTAAACAAGAATGTATGATTTCTAACTGTGTTGCATGTGTGCTTCATTCTCCTGTGCAGAATTCTGGTACCAAAATATTACGAAAGACTGACAGATAAAATAACAAAAGATTTGGAAACAGGCAAAAAAGATCACTGGCTGTCTTTTCAGTGATGTGCTGGGCCCTGTCTAGTGGACTTGTATCTCTCTAATGATCAAGCAATTTCACAACCCCAATAGAAGGAGAAGTTAAAGAAAACTGAGAGTAATGGTTCTTATCCACAGCAATGCCAATGAATATTGTCCTGTAGGGCTAAATTGCTTCTGCGTGTTTGTCTGGATCTGTGTTCTTCAGATTCACCTTTGAGTCTGTTTTAACATCTTCCTGGTACCCTAGTTAATTAAAATATCTAATGTGTTCATTTCAAATTTGTATGAAAATCTGATTTTATCTTTTTGGAAGTTATACCTCAGGAAGTTCAACTTGAATTCGGCTAGCAGTTAAACCTCCCAAGCTCCACAGTGATTTCTCCCTTCTCTGAGGAGCTCTGGCACTTACAACCTGTATCCCTCAGTTGCATTCAAGTAGGGCTGTCAGAATTAGCAGATAAAAATGCATACTCAGAAACATTTTTATTTCAGATAAACAGCAAATAGATTCTTAGTATAGGTATGTTTAATAGAATGTTGTATAAACATACAAAAAATTTGTATTTACTTATGCTAAAAATGCATTAGTTGTTTATCTGAAATTAAGATTAATTGGGTGTCCTGTATTTTATTTGTGAACCCTACATTCAGGAAATCGGCTGCCCCAAGGTGATATTGATGATAATTAAAGTGAGAGAAAGCTAACATACATACCTCATGCCTTGCTAAGCATTTTTATCCTCTTAACAACCCCATAAGGAGGATACCATTATATGTATTTTACAGTAAAGTAACCAATGTTGATAGAAATTTAGTGATATACATAGTCAATGCATAGTCAATGGTAGGTCTCTGGTTCCAGAGTGTCTGCTCTTCACCACCATGTTAACTGCCTCACCAACCCTCTCTGGAGGTACTTAAGCAGTAGAGGGATGACTATCCATCAAGGGGTAACCAGGGACCAATAGAAACGATGCCTAATTCCTTCAGTTTAACTGTTCTGTCACGTGAAGCCTTGCATTCTCTCTTTTCTTCTGTATGTTTTTTCCTTGTCTTTGAGAATTACAACCATATCTTTGACCTCTTGTTAATAGAGTACCTCTTAGATATTGTCCAGGATCACTGTTGAGTAAAAATACTCTGACTACTAAGGAGAAATAAGAATGTGTGTGTGTGTGTGTGTGCATGCGTGTGCACAAATGTGTGCAAGTACACACGTGTGTGTATTTTGCAAAAAGAAACACAGGAAAAATAAAAGCTAATGAAATTGGTTACTTACAATGAGGGATAGATAGAAAGGAGCAGAAGAGGTGTAGGAGGGAGTAACGTTTCTCTGAGTATAGCATTTTACCTAGTTTTCATTTTGAAAGTGTGCTAATATTTATTTTTAACTAAAACAACAGGGATGGGAGTTGGGGAAAATTGAATTCAAACAGAAACAAATAACTGAGTGTCAAGTGAGTAATGTAATCACACAGAAGAGAAATAGAGAACTAATGCAATTAATTTTTGAAGGCAATACTTTAACTATACATCCTCACTCTAAAGACAAAGAGATGTACAAACAAATCTCAAACTCTCAGTGTGTTTTTTGCTGGTAGAAGTAAGGATGTAGCAATTCTGAAATTATTTTGTGTATAGTGTAGAACTGAGCAAAAACACAAAGGTTTTGATTTGGATGAAGGATTCAGTACTATCACTATGTGATACCATATTTTCAGTGAGTGTTCAGTGTTTACAGTATTTTGATTACAAGACTGTCCTTCACTGCAACCCAAATTGTATAATAAAATTCAATTTCCTTTCTTGTACAATTTTCTTGTTTTTCCAGTATTAATTATCTTTTTCTTTTTTAATTTGGTTTTTATATCATTATCACAACTTCAAAAACTCCTCTAAATGGTATTTTCCATATAATTAAATCATTATGTACCTCATTGTTTGTTTATGCTAACATTTTTAATGCTGATGAGTTTTATGTCATTCTCCCAATTTTCCTTTTTTTTTTCTTTTTCTCCTTTTGGTCCTCTGCTGCTAGATTTAGTGGTTTATGTACACTGTATAGATGAATCTTCTCTGAAGTGTAGTTATTATCCCCACTTTGTAATGACGAGGAAATGAAGGAGAGAGCTGAAGCAACTAACTTAAGATCACACAGCTAGTATAGGCCAGAGATGAGCTTGCCTTTTCAAAAAAAATTATAGTAAACACACGCACACACAAAGAACTCTACCCTCTTAACAGTTTTAGTGTACAGGACCAGTACTATTAACCACGTCTACATTGTACAGCAAATCTATACAACATTTTCATCTTGCATGACTGAAACACTGTTTAAGAGACTCCTCTCATTTCCCCCCTACTTCCAGTTTCTGGCAACCATCATTCTCCTTTCTGCTTCTATGGAGTATGACTACTTTAAATACCTCTTAAAAAATGGAATCATGCAGTATTTGTCCTTCTGTGACTGGCTTATTTCAATTAGCATAATGTCGTCAATTTTCATTTATGTTGTAGCATATGACATGGTTTCCTCTTCCTTTAAGACTGAAAAATAATCCTTTCTATGTAGTTTATGTCACTTTTTATTCATCCATTTATTTGCCTATGGACATTTAGTTGGCTTCTACTTCCTGGCTATTGTGAATCACATTCCTTTTTAATAGCAAGTTCTTTTTGGTTTAGGGATGCATTCTCTCCAAGGCTATTAAGATTTTTTATTTTGTTTTTAGTTTTCCTATCTCTTCTGTTGAATTTGGTTTTCACTATTTATTCTGATTTCTATATTTTTTTTAGCATTGTTTTTATTTTCTTTAATTTGTTTGTTATAAATGAAACAAAGATGAGTATTTTTAATGATAAAAGGTACAATTCACAAAGAAAATAGAAATCATAAACTGTTAGACACCTAACAACAAAGGAAAGATACATTAAGCAAAAAGCAGAAGAAATATAAGAGAAAAGAAAAAAAATATAATCATAGTGAGACATACTAACGTTTCTCTTGTTTGACTTAGTATGAATAGAATGTTAGATTTCTAATTTAAAAAAGTAGATATGCAAGAAGCAACAAAGGTTCACTGTTTAGCATAAGGAATTATACTCAATATCTTGTAATAACTTATAATGGAAAATAATTTAAAAAATAGTATATGTGTATATGTGTAACTGAATCACACACAAAAAAATAATTCTTTTTGAAATTTAGTAATGTTTATCTTTTTGATTTCTATTTTTTATGTTACAAACATTTCTCCAGTGTCTTGAGTACACTGATTTCTTATTTGTTTGTTTGTTTTTGGCCACAGGCCTGGGGATCTTAGTTCCCCAACCAGGCATTGAACCCGAGTCCTCAGCAGTACTGCCAGGGAATTCTCTGAGTGTGCATGCATGCTCCATCCCTTCAGTCATGTCCACCTGTTTGCAACCCTTTGGACTGTAGCCCATCAGGTTGCTCCATCCATGGGATTTTCCAGGCAATATTGGAGTGGGTTGCCATGTTTTCTCCTCTAGTGGATCTTTCCAATCCAGGGATCAAAACTGAGTCTCTTATGTCTCCTGCACTGCAGGCAAATTCTTTACCCACTGAATCATCTGGGAAGCCCTCTCTGGGAATACTGTTCACTAAACCTTACAAGGTTGATGGAAGCTCTGTGTGTGTATGGGAGGAGGGGGCTCATCCATGTATGTGTAGACTTTAGTGGGGGATATGTAGGACAGTAAAGTGATTCAGGGAGGACTTGGATTTCTTCTTCCCTCCCGCTCCCTCCATCACCCCAGACACCATCTGTGCCATCTGCACACCTGGTGCCAGCCTCCTGGAAGTGGGGACAGAGGAAGAGTGTGGGGAGTCCCGTGGTCTGGATGTAGATGTTCGCCATCAGAACAGCACTTTCCCCCACTCTCTACTGTGTTGCAGCCCTGCTCTGTCCTGCTCTCCAACAGTATGTCTCCTGCCCTCTTGGGTGGAGATGGGTGTCTCTCCTCTTAGCTACTCCAGTTGGCAAGTGACTTGAGATCTAATTTCTCTTCAAACAGAATTTCAGTCACACCTCTTGTTTTTCACCACCACTGCCTAACACAGAAGGCATGCAGTAATTCTTCATCCGGTTGAAAGAAGCTTAATTTACATAGCTGGTGCTGCCCAAAGAGCTAAGAAATAAATGGCCCCTTAAGGCCTCAGTCCCCATCCTCCCATTCTGTGTTAAAGATAATCTTGATGAAAGAAGTTGTTCAAGATTGAAGCAGAAATCGTAAACTCCTGTTCATATAGTACCTTGTTTACAATATGTACAGTCTTTTCTGACTCAAAGAAGTGCTTGTTTTACTTGGAGGTCATTGCTTTTCAAAGCCTGGCAATTCTCATTAGTTACCAGGTGAGTGACTGTTAATAAGAAACATCTCCTGACAGAACTAGGAAAAGCAATGGAAAAAAATGTATAGTGTTTTTTTCTCCCCCCACCTTGCAAACCAAATAGCTCCTGCGCCATACATATTAAAAGAAAATTGACATGGATTATCTAAGATGTGTGAGATGAGTGCAATTGTTCGGTAGTTTGAGCATTCTTTGGCATTGCCTTTCTTTGGGATTGGGATGAAAACTGACCTTTTCCAATCTTGTGGCCACTGCTGAGTTTTCCAAATTTGCTGGCATATTGAGTGCAGCACTTTCACAGCATCATCTTTCAGGACTTGGAATAGCTCCACTGGAATTCCATCACCTCCACTAGCTTTGTTCGTAGTGATGCTTTCTAAGGCCCATTTGACTTCACATGCCAAGATGTCAGGCTCTAGGTCGGTGATCACATCATCATGATCATCTGGGTCTTGAAGCTCTTTTTTGTACAGTTCTTCTGTGTATTCTTGCCACCTCTTCTTAATATCTTCTGCTTCTGTTAGGTCCACACCATCTCTGTCCTTTATCGTGCCCATCTTTGCATGAAATGTTCCTTTTGTATCTCTGATTTTCTTGAAGAGATCCCTAGTCTTTCCCATTCTGTTGTTTTCCTCTATTTCTTTGCATTGATCACTGAAGAAAGCTTTCTTATCTCTTCTTGCTATTCTTTGGAACTCTGCATTCAGATGTTTATATCTTGCCTTTTCTCCTTTGCTTTTCGCTTCTCTTCTTTTCACAGCTATTTGTAAGGCCTCCCCAGACAGCCATTTTGCTTTTTTGCATTTCTTTTCCATGGGGATGGTCTTGATCCCTGTCTCCTGTACAATGTCACGAACCTCATTCCATAGTTCCTCAGGCACTCTATCTATCAGATCTAGGCCCTTAAATCTATTTCTCACTTCCACTGTATAATCATAAGGGATTTGATTTAGGTCATACCTGAATGGTCTAGTAGTTTTCCCTACTTTCTTCAATTTCAGTCTGAATTTGGCAATAAGGAGTTCATGGTCCGAGCCACAGTCAGCTCCTGGTCTTGTTTTTGCTGATTGTATAGAGCTTCTCCATCTTTGGCTGCAAAGAATATAATCGATCTGATTTCGGTGTTGACCATCTGGTGATGTCCATGTATAGAGTCTTCTCTTGTGTTGTTGGAAGAGGGTATTTGCTATGACCAGTGCATTTTCTTGGCAAAACTCTGTTAGTCTTTGCCCTGCTTCATTCCGTGTTCCAAGGCCAAATTTGCCTGTTACTCCAGGTGTTTCTTGACTTCCTACTTTTGCATTCCAGTCCCCTATAATGAAAAGGATATCTTTTTTGGGTGCTAGTTCTAAAAGGTCTTGTAGGTCTTCATAGAACCGTTCAACTTCAGCTTCTTCAGCATTACTGGTTGGGGCATAGATTTGGATTACTGTGACATTGAATGGTTTGCCTTGGAAACGAACAGAGCTCATTCTGTCATTTTTGAGATTGCATCCAAGTACTGCATTTCGGACTCTTTTTTTGACCATGATGGCCACTCCATTTCTTCTGAGGGATTCCTGCCCACAGTAGTAGATATAATGGTCATCTGAGTTAAATTCACCCATTCCAGTCCATTTTAGTTCCAAAGAACTAAAACTAGAACTTTAGTTCCAAAGAACTTTAGTTCCAAAGAACTCAAACTAGAACAAAGAACTAAAAAAAGAACTAACATTTTAGCATTCCAAAGAATGCTCAAACTACCGAACAATTGCACTCATCTCACACGCTAGTAAAGTAATGCTCAAAATTCTCCAAGCCAGGCTTCAGCAATATGTGAACCGTGAACTTCCTGATGTTCAAGCTGGTTTTAGAAAAGGTAGAGGAACCAGAGATCAAATTGCCAACATCCACTGGATCATGGAAAAAGCAAGAGAGTTCCAGAAAAACATCTATTTCTGCTTTATTGACTATGCCAAAGCCTTTGACTGTGTAGATCACAATAAACTATGGAAAATTCTGAAAGAGATGGGAATACCAGACCACCTGATCTGCCTCTTAAGAAATCTGTATGCAGGTCAGGAATCAACAGTTAGAACTGGTCATGGATCAACAGACTGGTTCCAAATAGGAAAAGGAGTACTTCAAGGCTGCATATTGTCACCATGTTTATTTAACTTATATGCAGAGTACATCATGAGAAATGCTGGACTGGAAGAAACGCAAGTTGGAATCAAGATTGCTGGGAGAGATATCAATAACCTCAGATATGCAGATGACACCACTCTTATGGCAGAAAGTGAAGAGGGGCTAAAAAGCCTCTTGCTGAAAGTGAAAGTGGAGAGTGAAAAGGTTGGCTTAAAGCTCAACATTCAGAAAACGAAGATCATGGCATCTGGTCCCATCACTACATGGGAAATAGATGGAGAAACAGTGGAAACAGTGTCAGACTTTGTTTTTCTGGGCTCCAAAATCACTGCAGATGGTGACTGCAGCCATGAAATTAAAAGACGCTTACTCCTTGGAAGGAAAGTTATGACCAACCTAGATAGCATATTCAAAAGCAGAGACATTACTTTGCCAACAAAGGTTCGCCTAATCAAGGCTATGGTCTTTCCTGTGGTCATGTATGGATGTGAGAGCTGGACTGTGAAGAAGGCTGAGCGCCGAAGAATTGATGCTTTTGAACTGTGGTGTTGGAGAAGACTCTTGAGAGTCCCTTGGACTGCAAGAAGATCCAACCAGTCCATTCTGAAGGAGATCAGTCCTGGAATTTCTTTGGAAGGAATGATGCTAAAGCTGAAACTCCAGTATTTTGGCCACCTCATGCGAAGAGTTGACTCATTGGAGAAGACTCTGATGCTGGGAGGGATTGAGGGCAGGAGGAGAAGGGGACGACAGAGGATGAGATGGCTGGATGGCATCACTGACTCGATGGGTATGGGTCTGGGTGACCTCCAGGAGCTGGTGATGGACAGGGAGGCCTGGCGTGCTGCAGTTCATGGGGTCGCAAAGAGTCGGACATGACTGAGCGACTGATCTGATCTGATCTAAGAAGTATTTTTTTCCATACATACAAATAGAAGTGGGCATGCAGAGGAGAGACCTTTGAGATCCAGAAAAGAGCTGTGCTAAGGAGAGCACTTCCCTCTTACAGAGAGGTAATGGCGGCATCGCGTCTCTGCTTCCAGGAAAGACTGTGGAAGCAGCCTGCATAGTTTCCTAGGGCTGCTATAACAAATTATCACTAACTTGGTACTCTAAAATATCAGGCTTATTTTCTCATAGTTCAGGAGGCCAGAAATCCAAAACCGAGATGTCAGCAGGGATGGCTTCTTCTGGAGGTTCTGAAACTCTATTCCCTGCCTCTCTCCTAGCGCCTGGTGGTGGCTGGCCATCTTTGGCATTCATTGGCTTATAGCTGTATAGTTCCCATTTCTGTCTCCACCCTCACATGGCCATCTTCCCATCATGTGTGTCTCTATCTCCAGATCTCCCTCTTAAAAGGACACCAGTCGCTGACTTTGTTGTTGTTTAGTCAGTAAGTTGTGTCTGACTCTTTTGCAACCCCATGGACTGTAGCCCACCAGGCTCCTCTGTCCATGGGATCTCCAGGCAAGCATACTGGAGTGGATTGCCATTTCCTTCTCCAGGGAATCTTCCCAGCCCAGGAGTTGAACCCTCATCTCCTGCGTTGCAGGCAGATTCTTTACCACTGAGCCACCAGGGAAGCCTCAATGCCAGTATGATTGCATCTTAATTTGATTATATCTTCAAAAACTCTTTTTTGAAATAGAGTTATATTCTACGGTTCCAGGTTGACATAAATCTTTTGGAGATATTATTCCATTCAGCATAAAGCTTGTAATCTTTGTCTTCCTGCTGCCTACTTTTAGTATAGTTTGGGGGACTATGTTAGTAATGAAATACTTTCAGGCAATTTATATAGGAAAAGACACAGGAAACTTCCACAGAAGGTGCAGGAATAATGAGGCAAACAGTCTTGCAGGTGGGACTCCCACCCGTGGGCCGGGGTTCTTAACCTGGGCTGCACATTGGAATCACTCCAGGTTTTCACTCCTTTTGTCTGACATCAGGTTTTTTTTAAGGCATCCAAGACATTTCCAGTGTGCACGCAGATGCATCCTCTGCTCCAAGCACTCTTCCTCAAACACTTGTTGATGAGGCTGCCTTATCTGAGCTCCACCACACTTTGTTGGAGCAGGTCCAGCACGTGTGTGTGCTTTTGCTGGCTGCTGGGAATTTAGTTCCAGTGTATGTGGCTTTCATTTCTGCTCCTTCATTAGCTTGAAAAGAGAACAGCTTCACTGGTAGTGAAAATTCAACAGTCAATAATGAAAAAGAACATTTGTGGGGGATTTGAATAGGAGGGAGGTTAGCATTTAATTTTATTTTTCAGAAATAATGTTTTACTTATCAAAATAAGTATTAATAACATGTCCTCATAGAAATATAAGAACTCCCAAAAACACAGTGAAGAAAATCACTTATAATTCTGTCCTTCTGGGAAGACAATGATGTTGTGAATGTTCCCCTAATGATTTTTTTTTCTGTGAATCTATAGATATAAAATATGTATTTTACAAACATGGGATTATGTAGTTTGGGACATTAAGTTCTTCGTTTAGCAAAAGCGATTAAATATATATCAATAAATGCATTCAATAAATATTTCCCATTAAGTAGTCTTCAAATTTCAAATAGTTACTAAGGATTCTGTGCCCAATCCCCAATTTCAATGTGTAGATGTAGCAAGGAGTGGGAGTTGCCTGTGGCCAAGTGGGTGCTGTGGAAGGAAGCCAAGCTGTACTGCTTTTCTGGATCCCTGCCCAGGGGATGACCAGCAGCAAGAACCTGTGGGCTGGACTTGGAGTGGGGCAAGGTCCAGTGGAAGCACATCTCCATGTAGGGTAACTGTTGAGAGGAGGCATCCTATAGACTCTTGAAGAACTCACCACGTGCTCAACAAGACAGCGAGCATCTGGATGCCCAATACCCAGAGGACAAAGACCACACCAAATACTAAGACTTTTGCTCCTTTTCTCTCTTTTGCACAACTCACTACCTGCTGCCACACTTTCTTTAAGCCCAGATCAGATCAGATCAGATCAGTCGCTCAGTCGTGTCCAACTCTTTGCGACCCCATGAACTGCAGCACGCCAGGCCTCCCTGTCCATCACCAGCTCCCGGAGGTCACTCAGACTCACACCCATCAAGTCAGTGATGCCATCCAGCCATCTCATCCTCTGTCGTCCCCTTCTCCTCCTGCCCTCAATCCCTCCCAGCATCAGAGTCTTCTCCAATGAGTCAACTCTTCACATGAGGTGGCCAAAATACTGGAGCTTCAGCTTTAGCATCATTCCTTCCAAAGAAATTCCAGGATTGATCTCCTTCAGAATGGACTGGTTGGATCTCCTTGCAGTCCAAGGGACTCTCAAGAGTTTTCTCCAACACCACAGTTCAAAAGCATCAATTCTTCGGCGCTCAGCCTTCTTCACAGTCCAGCTCTCACATCCATACATGACCACAGGAAAGACCATAGCCTTGATTAGGCGAACCTTTGTTGGTAAAGTAATGTCTCTGCTTTTGAATATGCTATCTAGGTTGGTCATAACTTTCCTTCCAAGGAGTAAGCGTCTTTTAATTTCATGGCTGCAGTCACCATCTGCAGTGATTTTGGAGCCCAGAAAAATAAATTGACACTGTTTCCACTGTTTCTCCATCTATTTCCCATGTAGTGATGGGACCAGATGCCATGATCTTCGTTTTCTGAATGTTGAGCTTTAAGCCAACCTTTTCACTCTCCACTTTCACTTTCAGCAAGAGGCTTTTTAGCCCCTCTTCACTTTCTGCCATAAGAGTGGTGTCATCTGCATATCTGAGGTGATTGATATTTCTCCCAGCAATCTTGATTCCAACTTGTGTTTCTTCCAGTCCAGCATTTCTCATGATGTACTCTACATATAAGTTAAATAAACATGGTGACAATATGCAGCCTTGACGTACTCCTTTTCCTATTTGGAACCAGTCTGTTGTTCCATGACCAGTTCTAACTGTTGCCTCCTGACCTGCATACAGATTTCTCAAGTGGCAGATCAGGTGGTCTGATATTCCCATCTCTTTCAGAATTTTCCATAGTTTATTGTGATCTACACAGTCAAAGGCTTTGGCATAGTCAATGCTAATGATTACACAACAAAACCACTCACCTTGGTCAAGGGTATGTTTTTCCTTAAGCTCTGCACTAATGATTATATAACAATATCTTATCTTGCTCCAGGACATGTTTCTCCTTCTTAACAGGAACCTTCTGACTAATCTTGATTATCTTATGTGGGAGTGGGTCTGGTAAGACCTTTCTGTAGTTCTAATTTTGTTAATTTAAGAAGGATGTTGTGGGAGTCGGTCTGATAAAAGTATATAGTGAAGTCGCTCAGTTATGTCCAACTATTTGCAAACCCATGGACTGAAACCCACCAGGCTCCTCCATCCATGGGATTCTCCAGGCAAGAGTACTGGAGTGGGTTGCCATTTCCTTCTCCAGGGAATCTTCCTGACCCAGGGATCAATGAGGGAACCCCGATCTCCCTCATTGTAGGTAGACGGTTTACGGTCTGAGCCACCAGGGTCTTGATAAGACTATCGAGGTGGGCACTCTCCTTCCCCCTTCTGATGTCTATGTCATAAGCTGTCTGTGTCCCTTTTTATACTTTAATAAAGCAGGCACCCCACCCCAGTACTTTTGCCTGGAGAATCCCATGGACGGAGGATCCTGGTGGGCTCCAGTCCATGGGGTCGCTAAGAGTCGGACACGACTGAGCGACTTCACTTTCACTTTCACTTTCAAAGCTCGGCTACACAAAAAGCTCTTGAGTGATCAAGCCTGGTGCCTGGTCCCAAAGGTAACTCTTCTTCTTCAGCGATCATGAATCCAACATCGTTCACCGCAGGCTATCAGTGTGAGGGAGGGGGAAGCGTGAAAGAGCAGCACAGGCCCTCTCCTCAAGTGGGTCCCCAAGCCTTGGAGGAGAGAGGACATTGACTTAGATAGTCAGTACAATAGCTTGTTCGTGTGAATCAATAATAGCTTTTAAGATATGCATGGTCCCTGATCCAGCAGATCCCTTTCTAGAAATTTATCTAAGAGAGTAATCAAACATGTATATATTTATGTAGTAAGAGAAATGCCATATATAAAAAATATTTCCCCATATCCTTTAACATGAGTGTTTTAAATTTATTTATTTTAATTGGAGGATAATTACAATATCATGAAGGTTTTTGCCATACCTCAGTATGAATCGGCCATAGGTATACATGTGTCACCCCCATCCTGAACACCCCTCCCACCTCCCTCCCCACCGTACTCCTCTGTGTTGTCCAGAGCACTGGCTTTGGGTGCTTGCTTGCTTCATGCTGGAACTCACACTGGTTGTCTGTTTTACATATGATAATATTTGTTTCAATGCCATTCTCTCAAATCATCCCACTCTTGCCTTCTCCCACAGAGTACAAAAGTCTGTCCTTTACATCTGTGTCTCCTTTGCTGCCCTGCATTAACATAAGTTTCTACATTAAAAATCATCTATTTTTTAGTAACAGTTAACAGAATCCTGATGGTCTAATTTGTATGTACAGTTGCAATATACCACAGTGCTAACAGGAAACAGAATTGCTCAGAATCAAGAATAAATGTTTTAGAAAGCTGACCATTACAGAATTAAGGACACCGTGTTCCAGCTGGGTGCTGGGACTCTGAGGGGGAAGAAGGTACAGCACTTGCTCTTGAACAGTTCTGAACCTTGTGGAGAGAAAGGGAATAAAACACATTTCTGCAAGGACTGTGAGATATGCATCCTACTGGGACTCAAAGGAAGAGTGACTAACTGAGCTAGGAAGCAGGTGCTTGTGGAATTGTTTTTCCACTAAAGAAGAAATTACTTACTTGTTAACATTTGCCCGACTGTTCAGAAGAGTGCCGTAGGGGTTTTATCATCAGCCCACTGCTCATAAAGTAACTGCTTCTCACATGACTATAGGAGCACAAGGCATTTGCAAGTCAAGGGGTGGAAAATCTGATTGGAATGAATAGAAACACTTGACAAACAGAAGTGATCTCTCTACAGTTTCTTCAGAATAGGTGATAAAAATGCAGAAAGGCCCTTGGCATGTGAAGACAGTTGGGTTGTGTGTTTTGCACATGGAGTACTGTGTATACATTACACTATGGACCTGCACATAGAAGCACAAAGGAAGGCCCACACCCCATAGGTCTAACTCTGTAGAAGTCATAAATCAAGCTCATTGATTCTGCCTTCCTATTTTGACAAATATTCTTCATGATGGCTTGGAAGGACTAACTTCATATTTAGGATCTCAGTGCAGTGTCTGAATGGAGAAGGCAATGGCACCCCACTCCAGTACTCTTGCCTGGGAAATCCCATGGACGGAGGGGCCTGGTGGGCTGCAGTCCATGGGGTCGCTAGGAGTCGGACACGACTGAGCAACGTCACTTTATTTTTTCACTTTCATGCATCGGAAAAGGAAATGGCAACCACTCCAGTGTTCTTGCCTGGAGAATCCCAGGGACGGAGGAGCCTGGTGGGCTGCTGTCTATGGGGTCTCACAGAGTCGGACACAACTGAAGCGACTTAGCAGCAGCAGCAGCAGCAGTGTCTGAATGTGGTAGGACAGCGACACCTGCGTATGGCACACTCCATCCTGCTGTGCCACCAATGTCTCCATCTCCACACAAGCGGCACTTCAGCCAACAGCTACTCTGGGCTGGCCACCCATCAGGCCCCTGGGAGACAAGTGCCAGCAAAGCAGACAGCTGCGGGACAATGGCCTGGGGCGGAGGCTCACTCAGGGCCCAGCAGGGGCTCAGGACTCTGGGGTAGTGTCTCAGTCTGCTCTGGCTGTGCTAACAGAATACCATGGACTGAATGGCCAGGTCACAGACATTTATTTCTCATACTTCTGGAGGCTGTGAAGTCCAAGATCCATGTGCCAGCTGATTCAGTGTCTGGTGAGGACCCTCTTCGTGGTTTGCAGAAGGCCACGTTCTTGCTGTGTCCTCACACAATAAAGAGAAAGTTTTTTCCCCTCATGTCTCTTGTAAGGGCACTAATCCCATCATGAGATCTCTCTCTGTCATGACCAATTAATTAACTCCCAAGAGCCTCACCTCCTAATACTGTCACATTGGGGATTAGGGTTTTATCATATAAATTTGGGGGGAGGCATAAATATTCAGTCTATAGCAAGGAGGGTATACTGAGTCCTGAATACCCAGTGCCTGGCACAGAAGGTGAGAGCCTACGACTGTGAGCAGGTTCCTCCCCCTGACCCATTGGATTTCTGGCCCAGGGGGAGGAGCACAGTGGGGCTCAGGCCAGAGCTGGGCCCTCTAAAGCTCAGCACCGGGGATGGGGGAAGGGTGTAGTACCATCTAGCCCACCATGTCTCCAGATACTCACTGACTGATTTCAGAGCAGATCGAGAGACCAGAGATGAGGCTGTTTGACAGAGACGTAGAGCAGTTACTAGGAAAGCTACATTCTAAGTAAGAATGAGGTCAGGGTCACTAACTTCTACTTATTGTACTTAAGTATCCCTTAACACTGTTAATGTCTTAAAACATAACTGGTATTTTTGTTGTGATTGTTGTTGTTTTTAATCTAACATGGAGACAAGGTTGTTTCCAAAGCAATGGTTTAATTCTAACTTTTTTTTTTAAAGCATCGGGCTGAGAGCCTGTTAGTAGCTGTAAAGATCAAGCCTTTTTTTCTTTTTCTTTTTTCCCCACTGAATTTTCTGGGCTCAAACCAGCATCACTCACTGAATCAGAGACTTTACAGGTTTTGTTGTTGTTCAGTCGCTCAGTCATGTCTGACTCTTTGTGACCCTGTAGACTGCATCATGCCAGCTTTTCCTGTCCTTCACTATCTCAGGGAGTTTGCTCAAACTCATGTCCATTGAGCTGATGATGCCATTCCAGCCATCTCATCCTCTGTCGCCCCCTTCTCCTCCTGCTCTCAGTCTTTCTCAGCAGCAGGGTCTTTTCCAGTGAGTCAGCTCTTTGCATCAGGTGGCCAGAGGATTGGAGTTTGTCAGCACCAGGCCTTCCAATGAACATTCAGGACTGATTAACTTTAGGATTGACTGGTTTGAACTCCTTACTGTCCAAGGGACTCTCAAGAGTCTTCTCCAGCACCACAATTCAAAAGCATTAATTCTTCAGTGCTCAGCATTCTTTATGGTCCAAATCTCACATTCGTACATGACTGTTGGAAAAACCATAGCTTTGGCTATATGGACCTTTGTTGGCAAAGTGATGTCTCTGCTTTTGAATACACTGTCTAGGTTTATCATAGCTTTTCTTCTAAGGAGCAAGCGTCTTTTAAATTCATGGCTGCAATCACTGTCCACAGTTATTTTGGAGCTCAAGAAAATAAAGTCTCTCACTGTTTTCATTTTTCCCCCATCTATTTGCCATGATGTGATGGGACCAGATGCCACAGTCTTAATTTTTTGAATGTTGAATTTTTTGAGAAAGATTGAGGGCAAGAGAAGGGAACAACAGAGGATGAGATGGTTGGATGGCATGACCGACTCAATGGACATGAGTTTGGCTAAATTCTGGGAGTTGGTGATGGACAGGGAGGCATGGCGTGCTGCAGTCCATGACGTTGCAAAGAGTCGGATATGACTGAGCTACTGAACTGAGTTTTATGCCAGCCTTTTCCTTCTCCTCTTTCACCTTCATCAAGAGGCCCTTTGTTTTCTGCCATTAGTGTGGTATCATCTGCATATCTGAGGTTGTTGATATTTCTCCCAGCAATCTTAATTCCAGCTTGTGATTCATCCAACCCAGCATTTGCATGATGTACTCTGCATGTAAGTTAAAGATATGGGTGACAATATACAGCCTTGACATACTCCTTTCCCAATTTGGAACCAGTCTGTTGTTCCATGTTCTGTCCATGTTCTGTTCCATGGTTCTGTCTCTTGCTTCCTGACCTGCATACAGGTTTTTCAGGAGACATACAGTTTCTAAACTTCACATATTAGAAAGTCAATTTATCCAGACTTCTGACCTACTCAGAAGTTTTTGAGAAATGTTGATGCTACAGGTAACAAGAAGCATGTCTCATTCAGTCCTGGCTTTACCCTTAGCTCCCCAGCTCCCAGCTCAGACTACCCTGAAGGATCCCCTGGGACACTCAGAAATGCTGGTGCCCAGGCCCAGCCCCTGGAGTCCTGGGGCAGAGCCAGGGCCTCAGTATTCTATCCGAGCTCCCAGGTGGTTCTCACTCCCCTTTTTCCACTCCCCCGACCCCGCCCTCCAGCTACCAGGGTCATGAGAGCAGATACTCTCATTTTGCCAAGGAGGACAGTGGATGTCTCAGAGGACCAACTCAGAAGTAGAAGCACCCTGTTAGCAGAGGGTCAGGGTGCCACCTACTCTGCTTTCAGCAGGGGGATTTGTATGAACCTGAGATTGTGCAATCAGGCTGCTGCCAGGGATTCTTCACCAGCTACTCCTCCCAGCACTGACTGCTCTTGGATAAATAAAATATTCTAAAAGCAAAAATTCACAAAACTATCTTTAATGGCAGCAAGCAAACTGATAAACAGGGAGGGGAGGGAGGAAAAACACCTCAGATCAGATCAGTCGCTCAGTCGTGTTGGACTCTTTGCGACCCCATGAACTGCAGCACGCCAGGCCTCCCTATCCATCATCACCAGCTCTCGGAAGTCACTCAGACTCACATTCATCGAGTCAGTGATGCCATCCAGCCATCTCATCCTCTGTCGTCCCCTTCTCCTCCTGCCCTCAATCCCTCCCAGCATCAGAGTCTTCTCCAATGAGTCAACTCTTCTCATGAGGTGGCCAAAATACTGGAGTTTCAGCTTTAGCATCATTCCTTCCAAAGAAATCCCAGGGCTGATCTCCTTCAGAAAAACACCTCAAGCAAATATAAATCTAGCTCCCACGAGAGAGCACAGCTCAGATCAGTTGCTGAGACAGGTTTTTTTTTTAAGGTTACAGAGATATGCATAAAGCAACAAGACAGAGCGGAAATCAAACTACTTAATAATTGCAAGCCATTTTTGGAAAAGAAGGTTTTGAAGAGAGTGCTGAAATTGAAGAATAAACTCTAACCCATAAATTAATAGCAAATCCAGCTAATCTCAGAGATTGAGCCATCTTCTTTGATGAAAAATTTTCCTGATGTTGCTAAATCAGAATCTTCTGGGAAGTAAGATCTTTTCAGGGGCTGGAAGACCAGCCAGAGAAAACCTGTGGATCCGCCATCAGCCACTGCTCTGTGGCCAACAGTCCACACACAGGCTGAGAACAGGTAAGAGTTCAGGGCCTCAGCCCACAGTCATCTGCCTCTCCAACTGCACCTCTGGTCCACACTCATTCACACACGTTCCTTGAAGGCCTATTACGCAGCAGGTATGGGTTATGTGCTGAGATAGATACAAAGAAATAAAACCAAGTCCCCCTAAAATGAAGTTCCTCTGCTGAGCTTATGATTCTTACACCTGTTCACCACAAGACTGAGGAGTATCAAAGGAAAGGGGGGATTGAAACCATGTGGCCCTTCCAGATACAAAAGCCTTTCTATGTGCCCCAGTTCTTGTTTAGGTGACAGCCTTCAGCCTTCTAGGCCTTCCCTGCGTTTCAAAGGGAAGTTTCGAAAAGTTGCTAATTATGGAAGGGAGAGAATGCAGAAACCAAGGAAGAGCAGTCACCAAACAATAGCACAGCTATGGGGCAGGGTCCCGGTTCCCCCTCAAGGAATACAGAAAACCAAGGAAGAGCAGTCACCAAACAATAGCACAGCTATGGGGCAGGGTCCCGGTTCCCCCTCAAGGAATACACAGAATAATTCATCTTTGAGTTCTTCTATAGGATCTAAGATGGCACCCCACTTCAGTCCTCTTGCTTGGAAAATCCCATGGACGGAGGAGCCTGTTAGGCTGCGATCCACGGGGTCGCTAAGAGTCGGACACGACTGAGCGACTTCACTTTCACTTTTCACTTTCATGCATTGGAAAAGGAAATGGTAACCCACTCCAGTGTTCTTGCCTGGAGAATCCCAGGGACGGGGGAACCTGGTGGGCTGCTGTCTCTGGGGTCACAAAGAGTTGGACACGACTGAAGTGACTTAGCATAGCATAGCATAGGATCTAAGACCCTCGCCCACGTGAAAGAGATAACTTCAGGCTGAGCACAAGGACACAGAGCCCAGGTTGTTTGAAGTCTGCAGGCTGACGGTTGAGATCCCTGGAAACTAGGATCTCACCCCCCAACCAATCAGAGGGGGGTCACAAACCCTGCAGCCCTTCCCCCACCCCACTTTGGCCCCACAGTGACTGGTTCCCATCCTAGGTGCAGTGCTGTTCTCAAAAGTGGAATCAAGTCCTTTTCCTGGAAGAGAAAAAGGTTAGGAAGGGCCTGCATGGGGCATGAAGGTCTTGGGAAGAGATGCCTTCAGTCATTTGGGACTTCAAGTTCCTTGTATAGTCAAGTTGTGTGTGTGTTTTGCTCTATTTCTGTGCCTTCTGTGACAATACAGAAAAAAATTTTCTGTTCACCCTGCTTTTGGGTTACTGGACCAAACTTGGATCTGCCCTCCCATGTGCAGTGAAGTCATCTACTGACACCAGACTGTGAAGGAAAGCAGGCCCCCGAGCAAGGCGTCCAGGAAGCTAGGGTTAAAACACCCGGACTCCAGGTAGATTTCAGCAAAGTGTTTTTATTTATTTTATTTTATTTTTTAACTTTACAATATTGTATTGGTTTTGCCATATATCAACATGAAACCGCCACAGGTATACACGTGTTCCCCATCCTGAACCCTCCTCCCTCCTCCCTCCCTGTACCATACCTCTAGGTCATCCCAGTGCACCAGCCCCAAGCATCCAGTATCATGCATCAAACCTGTACTGGTGACTCGTTTCATATATGATATTATGCATGTTTCAATGCCATTCTCCCAAGTAATTCCACCCTTTCCCTCTCCTACAGAGTCCAAAAGACTGTTCTATACATCTGTGTCTCTTTTGCTGTCTCGCATACAGGGTTATCGTTACCATCTTTCTAAATTCCATATATATGTGTTAGTATACTGTATTGGTGTTTTTCTTTCTGGCTTACTTCACTCTGTATAATAGGCTCCAGTTTCATCCACCTCATTAGAACTGATTCAAATGTATTCTTTTTAATGGCTGAGGAATACTCCATTGTGTATATGCACCACAGCTTTCTTATCCATTCGTCTGCTGATGGACATCTAGGTTGCTTCCATGTCCTGGCTATTATAAACAGTGCTGCGATGAACATTGCGGTACACGTGTCTCTTTCAATTCTGGTTTCCTCAGTGTGTATGCCCAGCAGTGGGATTGCTGGGTCATAAGGCAGTTCTATTTGCAGTTTTTTAAGGAATCTCCACACTGTTCTCCATAGTGGCTGTACTAGCTTGCATTCCCACCAACAGTGTAAGAGGGTTCCATCTCAGTGTGTGATCAGCTTGTGCACAGTTCTCTGATTGGTTGATGGTAAGAACAGGGCAGGGTCACAGGAGTTAACATCATCCATCCTCAGGCCCCAGTATGTCTGGGGACGACGTGTTCATGGTCCTGTGAACACATAGTCAAGTAGTTGGTTAACTTCATCCACTTGGTCAGAGTTTTAGCGTCTGTAAAACAATTCAGAAAATGTGTATCAGATACTGTTACCTTTTAGAGAGGTGTTAAAGCAGAGGATATGGGGGATGGGATCTGTCCTGGGAAGACCCAATGGGGTCCTGCTTGGTTACATTTGGACAACTGAAGTCTTCAGACCCTCTTTGAATGTGGAGTAGAATTTCCCTGCACACAGTTCCTGTCCCCACCCAGGAGTGTGTGCACTGTCATGTTCAGAGCTGAAGCGCTCCAGGTAACCATCAGTGGCTCCCAGGAATATCAGCTCCAGGCCACACTCTTAAAGGCCCTGCCCATCTCACTTTTCTCTCCCTCTTTTGCCTGCCAGCTCTAATTTTGTACATGCATTTCCCCACACTTGCCAGCTATAATCATATACATTCCCCCACCACCCCACCCAATCCTGGGAGGTCAGGAGCTGGATCACCCATCTTGGAAATACCTCCCTGAATCTAGAAAATGTGGTATGCTCTGTGGAGCGGAGCTTCACCCTCAGTAGCCATGTGGGCACAATAAACATGTGTTAATATCATCTTTCTCCATGTTTATTGGTTCACATATTGCATTATTCATGAAAAAAAAATTAAAACTCATCATCTCCCCCAGAATGAGGCTGCAGAATTTAATTACAAGAATCAGAGAAAGCAATGCCATTTTAACTATAATATTTTTTCCTAAAGGAGTTTTACCTAATTTGATACAGTGCTTTAAAGCATCATTTGAATTTTTTTCCCAAGTGAAGCCAGAGCTGGAAAGTCATTGCATAACGTTTTGAACACCCAGGTATCTGTCTGATGTCAGAATCAAATATCAATTTTTGTGTTACCCTCTACTCTGATTGTTTTGCTTTGTTGTCTCTTGTTAATGGTTTGGCCCAAATAAAACATTCCCTTTGACTTTGTCCCAAACATAACTAGAGATGCTCACCATGTTCATCTCAAAATGAACTCACCCACAAGTTCTCTGACCAGAAGCAGCTGCAATATGATATTCAAATGAAAAATTTAGAGAATTGAGCGTGAAGATTAGAGAGGAGTAAAGTTCGCTACCTCCAAAATAGCACATAGATTATTTTGATCATGAAAACAATCAACATTCAAATGACTTGGAAAGAACCTTTTAACCTTCCTTCTAACTGCTTTAAAAAATTTAGATAGAGAGCCATTACTGGAATAGAGCTATCACCAGAGATGTCTGCAAAGAATATGGGCTAGGTGTGGTGGGGGGAATTCTGCGGGTCCCAGAGATCAGGCAGAGATCAGATGGGACCTAGAGATGCAGACAGTCTCTAGTCTGTCCAGACTCAAAGGGAGGGGACATAGGCCCCACCTGTCTTTGGGAAAACTGTCACAGTCACATCGTAAGGACAGTGTGTGGAATGGGGAACGTTGCTATAGTGGAACATCTTTGAAAACAATAACCTGCCACAGCCCCTCTCTCCAGGACCCTCCAAAGTCTACACTTGCTTCCCTGTCATTTTTCCTGTGTGTGTGTAGAGGGGGAGTGAAGCCCACAGTGGGGAGGGGAAGCAAAAGATAATTTCCCCTTTTTCAAAATCATCAGACATTTTGGCAATTCCAATAGTCCTCTCCTTTCTCCCCTGTCACTGGCTCAGGGAAACCAACCAAGAGATGCTCCCATCATTTCCTTCGTCATGGCTGTGGTCCCTAAATGGCCTGGCTGTGAGGGAAGAGAAAAAAAGAGGAGTGAGCAATCAGGGGAAAAGGTTATTCTTCCTAAAGATTCTCCCACGTGGAAAATAACGAGTTTCTCACAGACGTTTTGTGAGAATTAACATGAGAACATATACAAAGCCCTGTTAATCAAACTTGCAGTGAATTTGCCTGCCTGTGCTCTGCAGGGACAGACCCTAGCACAGCAGGACCCACCCTCAGAGTTGCTGTCTGTTGCTGGGCAGGGTTGACTTGAGGAGAGTGAATTAAGATAAAACTGAACTTGATGGTAGGGATACCTAAGTGGTCCTCTAAGAGCATCTGGAGAGGGAAAAGCTATTTCCTCAGGCCCTTTATGGCTCTAAACTGCCTCTCCAGCTCTCCGAGTCCATTCCACTGACCCACTTCCCGGCGCCGCAGAGCCCCTCCAGCAGCTCCTCACTTCAGACTAGACTGCCTGTGTGACCTGAGGGGAAGCCTCCTTTGGGCGCATTTGGCCAGGCCTGGTGCAGAGTGAGCGGTGCTTCTTCAAATTCAGTGTCTGAATATCCCCAAAGAGTGGAATCTTCAAGCATTCCAGCCTGTGAGGTCAGGCTGCTAAATACCACCCTGGAGGACCAGAAACATAAGAACCCCCCGTGGTAAGGAGCCGCCTCCCCTCCTCAGGCTGCCAGCCTGCAAGGAGGCTGTGGTCCTGGGCTGTGTTTGCACAGGGCTCCAGCCCTGAAAGTTTTTGTGGATAATTTGTTGCCTGTATTACCAAAGAATGTTAATATCTCCTCTGCCTTTTCTTCAGAAAGTAGGAGTGAAGTTAAACTCTCACAATGAAAACAGTTTTTCAAAAAATGTATATAGAAGTCACTTTGTGATTCATGGCAAAAGGGAAGGTTTGATTAAACCTTTTCATGGGTGAGCTTTACTCTCTCAGAGCAAGGGAGTGACGTATGATGGGCTCAGACTGGGTTGTTCGTTGTTACCGAGGCTGGAAGCAGAAAAGGCAACCCCTTAGCTTCTCTGAGGCTTAGACGATAACGAAGCAGTTTTCAATGTGTGTGTGTGTGATCCCAACAGTTTTCTAATACCAAAACCTTTGGTGATATATGTAAAGGTGTTGAAAAGATGAGAACAGTGCAAAACTGGTCAATAATCTTTGCAAAACAAACCTTCCTGTGACCCAGCGCAGTGATTGTCAGATTCCTGTCATTCCTCCACAGCGGCCTAGTGTTTGAGCAGAGCGATTGCTGCCTGAGCTACCTGTCCAGTGGTCTGGGGCCAGCTTCTCCCACAGCCTATGTGCAGGAGCTCTCCCTTTTGAAGGGACTGGACTGAGCTCCACCTCTCATCTCTTACCTGTAACAGTCGCCCAACCAGCTGAACCCCATTTCAGTGTGACAACACAGTCCTGGTGTCTGAACACTTGGGGGTCATTGAATGAGTTGGACACACTGATTAAAAATCGATAGAACATTGGTGAAGGGATTCCTGCACACCGATGGGGAACCAATGGAAAAGGTGTCCACTTGAAGCCTTGTTTTAAATCTTGTTTTTGCCTACCAAGCAAAGTCCTGCTGGCCTGGGTGCCCTCCCCTGATGCCCTGTACTTCCAACCTATACCACACTTACCATTACAGATCCGAAGTGTCCCTGTCTTGCCTGTATTGTTTACAGACTATAAATTCCTTGAGGAAAGAACCTATGTTTTGTTTGCCAGTATATTTTCAGTCTCTAGCAAAGAGCTTAAATGGAGCAGGTGGTCAGGTCTAATCCTATAATGGTCCTGCTTTGCATATATCAAGCTACCTTTCCCTTTTTGGCAACTGGCAGACACACTTGGGGAGACCTGGCCCCTAATTCTACACTACATCTAAGTCTCTGTGCTTCCCCTCAATCTAGCACATGGCACATGTACACCCCCCACCCCCGCCCCCGCCGCCGCCAAAATAATAATTAGTGAATGAATTAGCTGGAGATGTGCTTAAACCAAGGAATAAGTGGGTGCATACCTTTTAGTTAGGCAGCTACCTTCTTACGGCCTTCGGAGGCCTCGTTGGAGGAGGGAGGGAGCTTTTAAGACAAGAAGAGCCATATAGAAGGTTGGTGGTTGTCTGGTTGGGGATGGCAAGGATCAATGGCTAGAAGTCTTGTAGCTCACTTCTAAGGCTGAGGAGTCATTCAGCAGCTCCAGAGTCTCTATCTGGGCTCCTTCCCAGATGGGGGGCTCTCATCAGCCTGGATGCCGGCGCTCCACATTCCACAGGGTTCCTTCCTTCCTGTCTTTGTCCTGAAATCCCCACCCCAAGGCTGGGCAGAGTTCCCCATTCTATGTGGACCCCAGAGAGTGCTGTCTTCTAATTGAAGAAGGAAGCCCTACTGCATGGTCCTCCATAGGAAACGTTTGCCCCACTAGAGGTTTCAACAGACTATTTCTTGAACGTATTTCCCTAATAAAGAAACAGTTATCGTTATTGGCCCTGGGAGTTCCAATCAGAAAACTTGCTCATGTTGAGGAATGCACATCTGTTTTTTCAAATATGAAGACACTGTTTAATTTGAAACCAACCTCTGTGCATTATTATATATAAAGTAACTGCTCCCAACCAGGTTTTATTAAAAACCTGTAGTGTTGGCATGTATTAAATGAAAGAGTCGCAAAACTAGGCAACCTCAGCCTTTGGACAGTGCCAGCCACATCTCCCTGCTCCTTCTAGTGTAGAGGCTAGCCACAAACAGCCATTCTAGGTCCACATCTTGGCACACCTCTAGTTCAATCAGATTCCAATTACTAAAGGGGAGTCGAAAAGATATAACTTTAAAAATGACCTAAAGATGTTCATTAATAGGGTTTTCTGGGCACCAGAAGAGCTTACCTTCAACCTTAACAGAATTACTTTATTTATTTATTTTTGGGTGCACTGGGTCTTCATTTTATTGCTGAGTGTGGACTTTCTCTAACTGCTGTGCACACACTTCTCACTGCAGTGGCGTCTGTTGCTCCAGAGCACGGGCTCTAGAGGGCTGGCTCAGTAGTTGCGGTGCACAGGCTGAGTTGCTCCTCAGCGTGTGAAATCTTCCCGGGCCAGGGGTTGAACCCATGTTCTCTGCATTGGCAGGTGGATCTTAACCACTGGACCACCGGAGAAGTCCAACCAAACGACTTGTTAAAAGGAAAATGAGCTTGTCTCTTTGAAGTGTTAAGTGCAATGTGCCTGGTATGCATTCCTGCTCCCTTCTCTGGTCTCTGTGACCCTAAAGCTTAGCTTTGCCACTGTCAGCAGCCTGGACTTGCTGGCCTCCTCCGGTTACTCTGTTACTGGGTTGCCCTGCCCCCACCCCCAAAAGAGAAGCTGTTTTTCTCTTCATATGCACACGCCTCCCCAGGAGTTGGAATCCTTGTTTGGTGAGCTGAGGTTATTCTCGTTCCTCTCAGTCACCTCTTCCTAACTTTTCAGCAGTGCACATCTTGGTGGAAAGGGCCCATGGGGCAGACCACATCCTAGAGACTAGAAAACATCTTACCCTGTCCTATTCACATAACCTCTGTGTTACACTGTCTCGGTCAGAAATGGAGACCAGGTCATTTGAAAGTCATCAGCAACCTAACAGCTGAGTCTAGGTATGTCTGACCAACAACATACCCTGAAATTATAGTCCACTGACACTCCATGCGACCGCTCCATGCTGCAACAGAATTATTTCCTTATGGTTTTCTTCCCTGCTCAACCAAACCAAAAGGTCCTGAGGGAAGGGGTGTTACTAGGTGTTACTCACTGTTGCAAGTCCCCGCAGTAGCACAGTCATGGGTACTTGATAAATGGTGCAGAACTCTGCCTCGTGGTGACTGGTAGCCATGGAGGTGCACCATTCAGACCCCCCTTCAAGAAAGAGGGTGCCATTCAGTTGTGAGGACTATAGCTGGCTGACACCCTAGCTATATCAGGGTAGTGTTGGAGCTGAGATCTTGCTGCTGGTGGGTAGCTACCAGCCAATGACAGGGCAAAGTGAGGGTGCTAAGGATTAATCATTTCTACTCAGTGAAGCAATGGCATTCTTTATATGGAGCTCTGCATCAGGTTGAAGTCTTATCAGCGTGGCAATATGACGTTCATTGCCTGGTGTTTTGTCTTTCACAGACTTGTCCTCCAGTAAACTGCTCATATTTCTAACACAGCATCTGCTTCCTAAAGAACTTGAATTGACAGAGTGACCAATCTGTTGCTATAAACTCTGAGAAAACGCACCATTCAGATCTCCTGCTATGTAGGGCATACTTAATTGACACCTCAGCTACTCCTCACTGGGATCACCACTGCATTTGTCCTAAGGCCACGTTCCTGCAGGCTGCTCCCAGATGGTAGTGAGCAGGGGGAGGGGAAGTTACTTCTGAAGAGTGACTGGCTTAGAACTCCCCAGCAGCCCAGCCAAACCTTCCTCAAACTGTGCAGAGTCTAAGATTCTTCCTACCTGATCCTCTTCCCATGACCCCTCTCCTTCACAGGTGCTGGAGACTTCCCTGGGCTCCTCTCCTTTATCTTTTACAAACATGTTCCCAATACATCTCTGCTGCTTCCTGGAGAAACTGAACCAACACAAGTGGTATCAGGAACACGGTTGCCAGATTAGCAAATTAAAATACAGGCTTTGTTGTTTTCCGACTCTAAGTTGTGTCTGACTCTTTGTGACCCCATGGACTGCAACACACCAGGCTTCCCTGTCCTTCACTATCTCCCAGAGTTTTCTCAAACTCATGTCCATTGAGTCGGTGATGCCCTATAACCATCTTATCCTCTGTTTTCTCCTCCTCCTGACCTCAATCTTTCCTAGCATCAGGGTCTTTCCCAATGAGTCAGCTCTACGCATCAGGTTGGCCAAAGTATTGGAGCTTCAGCTTCAGCATCAGTCCTTCCAATGAATATTCAGGGTTGATTTGCTTTAGGATTGACTGGTTTAATCTCCTTGCTGTCCAAGGGACTCTCAAAAGCCTTTTCCACACTACAGTTCTTCAGTGCTCAGCCTTCTTTATGGTCCAACTCTCATATCTGTACATGACTACTGGAAAAACCATAGCTTTGACTATACAGACCTTTGTCAGCAGGAGATGTCTCTGCTTTATAATATGCTGTCTAGGTTTGTCATAGCTTTTCTTCCAAGCAGCAAGCGTTTCTTAATTTCATGGCTGCAGTCACCATCTGCCGTGATTTTGGAGCCCCCCAAAATAAAATCTGTCACTGCTTCCACTTTTTCCCCTTCTATTTGCCATGAAGTGATGGCACTAAATGTCATGATCTTAGTTGTGTTGAGTTTTAAGCCAGCTTTTTCACTCTCCTCTTTCATCCTCATCAAGAGGCTCTTTAGTTCCTCTATGATTTCTGCTATTAGAGTGGTATCATCTGCATATCTGAAGTTGTTGATTTATCCCAGCAATCTTGATTCCAGCTTGAGCTTCATCCAGCCTGGCATTTAATATAATGTACTCTGTATACCTAGTCATATTTGAATTTTAGATTAGTGATGATTTTTTTTAGCATAAGTATTTCCCAAACATTGCATAGAACCTACACTGAAAAAAAAATCCTCATTGTTAATCTGAATTCAAATTTAATTGGGTATTCTGCATTTTATCTAGCAACACTAGAGGAACAACCCAAGAAAATAGGCATTAGGTTGAATTCATTTAACTGATAGGGGGCAAAGAGGACACTGCAACCCACGCTCCTGAGCAGTGCACAGTTGCTAAAGATGTCATTAGTGGTGACCTGGGAAACATCTTGGTAGACTCAACTGTCCTTGCAGATGTCACAATGGAGGCATTTGCAAGACATGGATAGAACAGTGTCTTCAAGGACAGTGATGTTAGTTGGTTACTGCTCAGTTGTGTTGATGCTCTGTAGAGGGACAATGAGAAAATGGAAGACCATGAACAAGCCATTAAAGTCTGAATATGAGCACCAGAAGGCCTCTGGGGAAGAGCTAAAAAGAGGCCCTTCTCTTCTGCTGTGGAGAGTGTGCACAGTGGAGCAGCCTGCTGAAGACTGGAGAGTTGAGTCACAGAGCTCTAGAAATGTCAAAATGCTGAGTCAGGACAGGTTGGTTATGCTAAAGTCAGAACCCCAGTTGAGAAAATCTGGACTCTAAACTATGGGCTAGGGATATCTGGATGGATGCCGCTGAAGATACCAGCTCTGCAGATCCCCTGAATGCACAGAGCTTGCAGAATTTACTCTCCTTGGTAAAAGCTAGCACTTCCCCATGCTAGAAGATGCTGCAAAGGCCTCTCCTTAACAAAGCAACTAGCAACCCCTCATGGGCTGCCCCTACAGTTTCCGTAGGAGCCTGGCTGCTCACCAGGCCACATACAACAAGGGTTAATCCCAGCATAACCTGGCTGGGGATGTGCTAGGCAGGTAAGGGATGAAGGGCAGTGTACACCAAAGGAGCTGTAATAATTAGCATGCGTGCATGGCTGGAGCCAAGTAAGGGCCTAGGATTAGATCCTAATTCTTAAATCATCACATCTACAAGGGCTTTCACCCCTACTGCGTGGCTGGTCAAGAGGCTGGAATGTAAGACTGGGTAAACAAGAGTACATTGACCTGGGGACACTTTATTGAGATACAGGATTTAATACCCTGGCAAGAATCCTATACAATGAGACAAAGTTACTCAGGGTGGTTTCAGAAGCTCAGGGAAGAATAAATGATCCATTTGCTGAGCAAAGTGGAAATACTTGAATTGCCCTGGCAGTTGTTGAAGGAAATGATAAAGAGGCTGAGGGAAGTGAGAATGCTGGCATGTATTTATTATGTGTATTTATTATGTATGTATTATTATATTATTTATTACCCTTCAGCAAGACTATCAGGAATACACCAGTGAGAGAGGAACCAGCAGCATTCAGAAGTTCTGGGAGGGTCTCATCTGCTGGCCAATGCTTCGTGTACACAGGAGAGGTGGCTGCAGAGCTGAGCTTCTTGATAATCACAGGGACAGAGGAGACCTATACTGTAGAGGTCAGGTCCTGCTAGAGCTACTAGTGCTATGCTTGCATGCTAAGTCGCTTCAGTCATGTCTGACTCTGTGTGACCCCATGGACTGGAACCTGCCAGGCTCCTCTGTTCATGGCATTATGCAGGGAAGAATACTGGAGCGGGTTGCCATTTCCTCCTCCAGAGGATCTTCTTGACCCAGGGATTGAACCCATGTCTCTTGGGACCCCTGTATTGGTAGGTGGATTCTTTACCACTAAAGCCATCTGGGCTTCCTTGGTAGCTCAGATGGTAAAGAATCTGCCTCCAATGCAGGAGATCTGAGTTTGATCCCTGGGTCAGGAAGATCCCCTGGAGAAGGGAATGGCAACCCACTCCAGTATTCTTGCCTGGAGAAATCCATGGACAGAGGAGCCTGGTGGGCTACAGTCCATGGGGTCACAAAGAGTTGGACACAACTAAGCACACACACATATACGTTTTTTTTCTCTCTTACTAGTGCTGTGCTGTGTGCTGTGCTTAGTTGCTCAGTCGTGTCTGGCTCTTTGTGACCCCATGGATGGTAGCCCGCCGGGTTCCTCTGCCCATGAGGATTCTCCAAGAGAGAATACTGGAGTAGGTTGCCATGCTTTCTTCTAGGGGATCTTCCCAATCCACGGATAAAACCCAGGTCTCCCGCATTGCAGGTGAATTCTTTACCATCTGAGGCACCAGGGAAGCCCTACTAGTGCTGAAATGAGCAGTAAATTGGGACAGGCCAAGGGGCTTGACCCACAGGGTGAAGACGATATGTAGAGTGTGGTGTTCCTTGGCAGAAAATGGACAACCAACAGAGTGCTGCTTAACAACCAGAGTGAGAAGGAAGAAGCAGGAGGCTGAGGACACCCCAGGAAAAACTCACAATCTCTTTGCTCAGTTCCCAAACCTGAGCAATTTTCACACTGAGCACCTACCAGCCGAAAAAAGTGAAAAAGTGAAAGTCACTCAGTCGTGTCCGACTCTTTGTGACCCCATGGACTATATAGTCCATGGAATTCTCCAGGCCAGAATACTAGAGTGGGTAGCCTTTCCCTTCTCCAGGGGATCTTCCCAACCCAGGGATCAAACCCAGGTCTCCCGCACTGCAGGTGGATTCTTTACCAGCTGAGCCACAAGGCAAGCCCAAGAATACTGGAGTGGGTAGCCTATCTCTTCTTCAGGAGATCTTCCCAACCCAGGAATCAAACCGGGGTCTCCTGCATTGCAAGTGGATTCTTTACCAACTGAGCTATGAGGGAAGTCCTACCAGCTGAAGAAGGGCACAGCTATATATTCTGTGGTGATTCCCCATGTCTTTCCCTAAAGTGACCTATGGCCATTTACATCAGTGACTAGACACTGGGGAAAGGGAACTACTCAGATATTTCAACAACCCTTACAGATCTGAGTTGACAGTGATTCCTGGAGATGTAAAGTCTAAAGTTTTCCCTGTTGGGATAAAGATTCCCAGAGGTTAGGTAACAAATAGAGAGGGCCAGGCTATGGTGGCAAACTGTGGACTCAGTGGGTCCATGGTGGATGTTTTTCCAGACCTTGAGCATATAATTGGAACAGATACACTTGGTAGTTGGAGTAACCTCCACATTAGATTCTTGGACTGTGAGTTAGAATTCTCAGAGTGACGATGGCCAATAAACCTCTTCTCAAGGGCCATAACTGCAAAACAAAAAATATCACACCCAGGTCACAAGGTAGAGATTAGTGCCACTATTAAAAAGTAGTTTTGTACAGCCCTGGGTTGCTCCTGGTGCCCTAGAAATGATATCTCCAGAGTAAATGCAGGCATGAGACATTTCCACTTGCAGCCAGTTCTGACCCAGGTCCAGAAGACCACCTTCATGGTGGCCTCCAATACCCTGCAAGTTGATTTTGTTAAGAACGATAATAATCTCATCCTTGTAAGTATGTTAAACAAAAGCCCTTAGACCAGGTAATTATTTGAGTTTCCTGAATAGACATTTTTTTTTTAAATGCAGAAGACTCAGAAGGTTCACAGAGACATTTAATTATATTATCCCAATGATTTAAATCTTTGTCCCAAAAATTTTATGAGAAAAAGATAAAATAGATTTTTTACACAAGCTTAATTGACCTGAAATGATGATTAGAAAGGTCATATACTTCCATTTACTAAATGTTTTCTGTGAACAAGCTGACCTGTGAATTTCTGTCTCCTTAGATAAAGACAAAATTAAATGTTTTATTGAACCGAGTGAAAGATGACTTCATAATCAGGGAAGAGAGATTCATAAAGGTTTTACCACACGTGATTTGCCAACATGTGGTGTCTTTTCTCAGCTTGATTTTTCAGAGGCTTTAGATTTTATTGAGGCAAAACCAGACTTCACAAAATGGTTATCCGTATCTCGGAAAAAACCAAACCCCTGCAGCTAGTCATCTGGAAGTGGAAAGTTACATTATGATTCTCCACAGTTAAGTGGCAAAAAAGTATATTAATATAATTTCTAGTCTATATTACCCTGCTAAAAAGTCATCAAAAGTCAATAAAAAGGGATGAAGTAGTACTAAAAATAGTTCAGAATTTTTAACATTATCAATACAATTTTTAGTATGTTACAATCACCAAATCCAAAAAAACTAAGGTTCTGCACTAGTTAATTAATAATTTTGGATGTGATAAAAAAAAGCAAATTCTGTATTCACATAAGTCTCTTCTCCAGAAAAACAAGGCATATCTTCTGTACTTAGAATACCCCTGGTTGGTAGCAGACAGTCATGAAACAGGCTGGGGTTAAAAGAAGGTACAGTCAACACTTCCTAGGACAGCTTTTATTTTATTATTTATTTAACAAGAGAAAAGGCAGAGTTTTATACATATGGGAGTTCACGAAGAAATATGATCCAAAGAGCCAGTTAGAATCAGAGGGTTACATGCCATCTTAATGGGCTTCCCAGGTGGGGCTAGTGGTAAAGAACCCACCTGCCAAGGCAGGAGGCATAAGAGATGCAGGTTGGATCCCTGGGTTGGGACGATCCCCTAGATAAGGGAATGGCAACCCACTACAGCATTCTTACCTGAGAATCCCATGGACAAAAGAGCCTGGCCAGCCAGGAATGAGCTTACACTTTTCTAAATGGGCTAAACACTCCTAGGCTACAGGATGATTCAAGTCCCCTGCTGGTTCTGAGCCTCCACAGTGTCACAGTGGAGCCAGAATCACCCTCAAAAGCAGTCGGGCGAGAATGGTTATGAAGTCCCAGCTGGGGGGCTCTGGACTTAGAGGTGCAGCTGAGTGCAACATGGCTCTCTCACAGGATGCTGTCTTCCTGGGGGCACAGGTTCCTAACACACCCTACAGAACACCATGGTAAGTACTGTAAGAAACCCGGATGCTGTGAGCGCCCCAAGGAAGGCATGTCCAACCAAAGCACCCTCTTTAAGACCCTAAGGGGGCCAAACTGTCCACTACTGACCACCTGAAGCCTGTAATCTCTCAGTGCAATAGTTCTCAAGATGCAGGGTGAGACTTCCCAGGACCCACTCGAGGAGTTGGTCAAGCCAGACTCTTCTCATCCTGATACTAGGCTATAATCTGCCTTTCTCACTGTGTTAACACTGATGCTGATGGTGCAAAGGCAATGGGAATAGAACTGCTAGAGCCTCCACACCAGTCCAGGCAGGGGGGCCATCTGTATCTCTGGGACGGGTGTGCTTCACCACCGCACACTCTCAGTAAACAACCAGCTTCACTTGAGTGTCCCCAACAAAGTATCAAAAATGATTGATTGTAGTAAATCTCCACCCTTGAATACAGTCTTTTGAAATAGTCCATGGGATGATATGGGAAATGTACCTAAAGAACAATGGTTGTCTTGAGGAATATTGCAATTGTTTGAGTTGTGAGCTGACCTAGCCCCTTTTCATGGAAGACCATTTTTACCTGAAAGAAGGACTGTCAAACAAATTATAATTATGAGGCTTAAGTATTTGGCAACTTCTCTCCCCTCCCCCATCCCTTTTTTTGAAACTGAATAAAGGGAGCCTGCCTGTTATTACACAGAAAACTGGCAGTATTTGTTGCCAATGATAACATTTGAGCTTTCAAGCAAAGATTATAATTTTGGGAAACTTGTATCTACACTACAAGCTTGGCAATTTCCCAGTGCTTAAAAGCTTTTCTAGAGGATTGGTTGGCTATAAAGGAATATGTCAATATTTGGAAGCTCTGCCTAACTCAGTGAGCCAGTACTTTCCAAATAAGCAATGCACAGTGTTACAAAATCAAGCATGGGTAAAATATCCATCCTAAGTGCAAGACGGACCAATGGGTTTTAATGTCACAGACTGAAAACTTCAATTATACAATTTCGGATTCCACAGTGTAACTAATCCTTTAAGAAGTAAAAGTGTTAGCCCCTCAATCATGTCCCAGCTTGCTGTGACCCCAGGGACTGTAGCTCGCCAGGCTCCTCTGTCCATGGAATTCTCCAGGCAAGAATACTGGAGTGGGTAAACATTCCCTTCTCCAGGGGCTCTTTTGGACCCTCAGATGAAAGCTGGGTCTCCTGCACTGCAGACAGATTCTTTACCATCTGATCCAACAGGAAAGCCCAATCCTTTAAGAAAGTATCACTTATTGAGTTTTGGTGTAGTAAGAAAGAATATCCACAATTATCTAAAAAGATGGTTAAAATATCCCTCTTGTATCCAAATTCATATCTCTATGAAGATTGATCTTCGTCATAAACTTTAGCCAAAACAATTTATCAAAATAGATTGAATTTGGAAGAAAACATGGGAATCCAGCTGTCTTCCATTAAGCCAGATGTTAAAAAGATTCAAAAATGTAACACAATGCCAATCTTCATTAAGTATTTTGTTCGTTTGTTCTGGAAAAGTTACTTTTCATAAACAATGCTATTTTTGCTAACATCTGATGGTATTGTTATTAAGGTTTTTTGTTTTGGAAAAGTTATTTTTTCATAAAAATATGCTGTTTATATTATGAAGATTAGTTTATTGTTGCTATTTTAATGAATTAATACACATTTAAAAGTTATCACTTTTGATCTCTAAATGTGGTACATACTGATAGATAGCCAATCATGTAAACAAAAGCTCTTGGGGTCTTCAATAATTTTTAAGATTGTGATGGGGTTCTGGCAGCAAAAGTTTGAGAACCACTGCATGAGCCTGATAGGCTGTTCCCCATCTTGCTTGACCTATCTTTCCAACTTGATTTCCTGCCTTCTCCCTTCCCATCATCTCCCCCTCCTTCTACAACTATTCCCGTTTCTCACAATGCCTGATGTCCCCCAAGCAGACAGTACCCCTTATTTCCATGGTTCTTTTGAATGCTGTCTCTGCTACCCTTATGTGTCAAGTTCCTACTCATTCTCTTAAAACCAAGCTCAGGAAAAATGTCCTCATCACCCTAGAAGTTAGTAGTGGGCCCCTTCTCAGGGCCCCCACAGCTTAACACAGAGCCATGATCTTGAGAAATCATTTTGTGTGAGGTTGTTTACACATCTGTCTTTCCCTTTATTCTTCAGGCTCCTTAGGGTAAGGAAGGCATTCCTCACCCTATACTCATAACTCTAGGAGCTAGCATGGCCCTCAGCACACTGGTGATGCTCACTGAATTCAAGCAAAGGAAGAAAGGAGGGGTGGAAATTCATCTCATTCCCCTGCCCTGACCTAACAATTCTGGGGCAGAAGGAGGGATAGTGGCAGTTGGTGTAGGGTGGGGCACCCCTCGGAAGGAGAGGCACACTAGACAAAACAGCAGGTACACACTAACTGCTCAGCACACACACAGACCTCCTCCCTTCCTCCAACCACGTCTAGAAACGTCTTCTGATATACACCAGAGATCTTCCACATAAATTTAAGGATGTACTCCCTTCCCATAGGAAGTCACCCAGAGCCCCATCCAGCTACTGTAGCCAGAGGCATGTCACTGTGCCGTCACCATCATTCCCTGAATGCAAGATCTCTGAGATGTTCCTGTCTTAGATATTCTGCTTCCTTGGAACCAGACAGTTAATTTTATCATCAGCCCAAACACATCTCAATTACAAGGATTGGGGGATGCAGAGAAGGGCAAGGGAGATAAGAACACTTGGTTTCAAATTATAATTCCCATTTTAAAAGACAAAAATAATCATGTTGGGGAATGCCAGAATGACTTGCCTTTCAGCAGTTATTAATTTTAAAAATGTAGATTGAGGCATTTCCTTTTTTCTGCAACCAATCTTGAGGCAACAGTATCTTTGATCCTCTCCCTATCATCCATGCCGTGTCTCGCTTGCCTTTGACCAGCATCTTGACTGCTGCCTAGTGTAGAAGCAGCCATTTCCCAGTCCTTTTCTCTCTTTATAAACTAACATTTAGTTTTGTAATTTTCTTTGTGACCCAAGTATTCACCAACTACAGAGGATCAATTCAATTGACCCAATCTTATCTACCAATTGGATGGCAATTACATGGAAGTCCATTCAGATGACTATATTGAGGAAATGAACCCCCAAAATATTTTGTGTGTAGATAGCAAGAGTTAAATGATAGCTTACTGTTCTTTATTAGTAAATGGCCCTCCAGCTTCTGGATATGATAAGGAGAATCAAGAGCTGATTGAAGAAAGCTGCTCGTGTGCACATAGAGACCCCTGACCTACCTGGGAGCACATGGCCACACGTACAGCTTCCAAAACAATCCATCACCTCTTCCAAAGGGAGGGAAGTAAGTCTCAATAAGGAAGTAAAACCAGATCATTCTTCTTTCAGTGAAGGATTTATTCAGCTATAACAATAATCAGTTAGCTCTATTGTTTGTCAAGCAGGAGAGATTCTGACAAGCCTACTTATCTCAACATAACAAAGCAAAACTGCCACGAGGACAAAGCAGTGGAAGGGAACGTATCTTTAAACTCATTTTAAAACAACAAAACGTGATTTCAAGAACAACATGTTTGGAACATGAGGACAGCTTTGCCTTCTCTGTCCACTCTAGAAATTTCATTCTGAGCAGCCTGCCCCAAAGGCACGTGTAAGGACAATTGTGACACACGTTTTTTGAAAGAGAAAACGCTCCAGCTTGGCACCGGGTAGACTCTAGGAAGGAGAAAACTGAGTTGGGGAAGAAGCCTTTACTGTGAGACATGGTAAGGTACAGAATGATTTTGCACTTCCCTGGTGGCACAGTGAATAGAAATCTGTCTGCCAATGCAGGGAACACAGGTTCAATACCTGGTCCAGGAAGATTCCACATGATGCAAAGCAACCAAGCCGATGTGCCACAACTTCTGAGCCCGAACTGTAGAGCCCATGAGCTACAGCTCTTGAAGCCTGAACACCCTAGATCTGCACACCACAACTACCAAGCCGGAGTGCTGCAACTACTGAAGCCCATGTGCCTAGAGCCTGTACTCCACCACAAGAGAAGCCATTGCAATGAGAAGCCTGCACCAGGCAATGAAGAGTAGCCCCTCACTCGCTGCAACAACTAGAAAAAGCCCTTGCAAAGCAATGAAGACCCAGTACAACAATAACAACAAAAAAGGGTGTTTTTCAAGCTCTCCACCTGCAGAACTAAAGTTGGCATCTCATTTTCAAGTGGCAATTAATTTATTCACATGTAAGAAAGAACAAAGTCTATTTGAATTCAGAGAGGAGTCACTTTTCTCTGGAGAAATGAATTTCATGTAATTTCAATTTGTATTCACATAATCTAAAGTTAAACTCTTCTGAGGACAGATTACAGTCATATAAATTCTGCTTCAGGATGAAAGAAGGATGTTTCATGCCAAGACCGTTTACGCCATATGATAATAGCCTTGCCAACAGCATGGCAGCAGCATGCAGGCTGGAAAGGTCCACCCAAGCCAAAGCATCTCTGCTGCTGCAAGTCGCTTCAGTCGTGTTCCACTCTGTGCCACCCCATAGACAGCAGCCCACCAGGCTTCCCTGTCCCTGGGATTCTCCAGGCAAGAACACTGGAGTGGGTGGCCATTTCCTTCTCCAATGCATGAAAGTGAAAAGTGAAAGGGAAGTCACTCAGTCGTGTCCGACTCTTCACGACCCCATGGACTGCAGCCTACCAGGTTCCTCCATTCATGGAGCTTTCCAGGCAAGAGTACTGGAGTGGGGTGCCATTGCCTTCTCTGAAAGCATCTCTAGGTCTGACAAAATGAAACATAGTTTCCTCCATGGCCTGTCTAGGTTTACACAAAGTGGCTTTAAGAAATCACTGTTCTGGGGCTTCCCTAATGGTTCAGTGGTAAAGAACTGGCCTGCCAATGTTGGAGACGTGAGTTCTAGCCGTGGTCTGGGAAGATCCCATATGGCATGGGACAACTAACCCCCTTTACCACATCTACTGAGCCTGTGCTCTAGAGCCCTGGAGCTGCAACTGCTGAAGCCCAAACACTGTATAGTCTGTGCTCTGCAACAAGAGAAGCCACAGGGATGAGAAGCCTGTGCACCACGACTGGAGGGTGGTCTCCACTCACCACGACTAGAGAAAAGCCCAGGCAGCAAGGAAGACCCAGCACAACCAAATAAATTTTAAAAAGAAAGAAAGAAAGCATGTTCTCCTACCATTACATGCATACCCCTAGTTCAGTTGCTCAGTCGTGCCTGACTCTTTGCGACCCCATGAATCGCAGCACGCCAGGCTTCCCTTGTCCAACACCAACTCCCGGAGTCTGCTCAAACTCATGTCCATTGAGTCAGTGATGCCATCCAACCATCTCATCTTCTGTCATCCCCTTCTCCACCTGCCTTCAATCTTTGCCAGCATCAGGGTCTTTTCCAGTGAGTCAGTTCTTTGCATCAGGTGGCCAAACTATTAGAGTTTCAGCTTCAGCATCAGTCTTCCAATGAATATTCAGGGTTGATTGCCTTTAGGATGGACTGGTTTGATCTCCTTGCAGTCCAAGGAAACTCTTCTTTGGGGGACCCAACCCTACACATTTTATTCTCTCACCACAAAGAGGAAAAATATTCTATTTCTTTTAAAATAAATTGGTTCCCATACAAATAGCTATTTTAAAATGTACAAATAAAGTTCAAGCGATAAAATCTACCTCTGGGTCTGGCAGTCGAGGGAAGAGGAGATGGGGTGTCTTGGCGAAAGTTCCTGGAGTGCCGGTCCGTGGGGGCACTGGAGAGGACCCCCACGCCGAAGGAGGTGGGGCGGCGGGACCCGCTCCGTGTCTCCAGCTCTAGCCCGGCTCTGGCCACAGAGCTCACTCCAAGTTCAGCGTAGCCCCAGGTGACCCAAGAGTCTTCTCTAACACCACAGTTCAAAAGCATCAATTCTCAGCACTCAGCTTTCTTTATAGTCCACCTCGCACATCCATACATGACCACTGGAAAAACCATAGCCTTGACTAGACAGACCTATGTTGGCAAAGTAATGTCTCTGCTTTTTAATATGCTATCTAGGTTGGTCATAGCTTTTCTTCCAAGGAGCAAGTGTCTTTTAATTTCATGGCTACAGTCACCATCTGCACTGCTTTTGAAGTCCCCAAAAATAAAGTCTGTCACTTGTTTCCATTGTTTCCCCATCTATTTGCCATGAAGTGATGGGATCAGATGCCATGATCTTAGTTTTTTGAATGTTGAGTTTTAAGCCAGCTTTTTCACTCTCCTCTTTCATTTTCATCAAGAGGCTCTTTAGTTCTTCTTCACTTTCTTCCATAAGGGTGGTGGCATCTGTGTATCTGAGGCTATTGATATTCCTCCTGGCAATCTTGTCCAGCTTGTGTTTCATCTAGCCTGGCATTTCACATGATGTACTCTGCATATAAGTTAAATAAGCCAGGTGACAATATACAGCCTCAACGTACTCCTTTGCCAATTTGAAACCAGTCCATTGTTCCATGTCCAGTTCTAACTGTTGCTTCTTGACCTGTATACAGATTTCTCATGAGGCAGGTAAGGTGGTCTGATATTCCCATCTCTATGACTTTTCCACAGTTTGTTGTGATCCATATAGTCAAAGGCTTTGGTGTAATCAATAAAGCAGAAGTAGATGTTTTTCTGGAATTCTCTTGCTTTTTCTATGATACAGAGGATGTTGGCAATTTGATCTCTGGTTCCTCTGCCTTTTCTAAATCCAGCTGAACATCTGGAAGTTCACGGTTCACATACTGTTGAAGCCTAACTTGGAGATTTTTGAGCATTACTGTGCTAGCATGTGAGGTGAGTGCAATTGTGCAGTAGTTTGAGCATTCTTTGGCATTGCCCTTCTTTGGGACTGGAATGAAAACTGACCTTTTCCAGTCCTGTGGCCACTGCTGAGTTTTCTAAATCTTCTGGCATATTGAGTGCAGCACTTTCACAGCATCATCTTTTAGGATTTCAAATAGCTCATCTGGAATTCCAACACCTCCACTAGCTTTGCTAGTAGTGATGCTTCCTAAGGCCCACTTGACTTTGCATTCCAGAATATCTGGCTCTAGGTTAGTGATCACACCACGTGGTTATCTGGGTCATAAAGATCTTTATTATATAGTTCTCCTTGCCACCTCTTCTTAATATCTTCTGTGTCTGTTAGGTCCATACCATTTCTGTCCTTTATTGTGCCCATCTTTGCATGAAATGTTCCCTTGGTACACCCTTAGGAGGGTTACAAACAGTGAAAGTGAATGTCACTCAGTCATGTGACACTCAGACTCTTTGTGACACCATAGAGTATACAGTCCGCGGAAATCTCCAGGCCAGAATACTAGAGTGGATAACCTTTCCCTTTTCCAGGGAATCTTCCCAAACCAGGGACTGAACCCAGGTCTCCCGCATTGCAGGTGGATTCTTTGCCAGCTGAGCCATAAGGGAAGCTCCTTGTGTAGGAGGGTCACACTGTATATCAATGTGAACATCTCACTTGGCTCTTAGGTGTGATAACAAAATTTTATCTCATAGGATCTTATCATTACTTGCTGATAATTTATCATCTACTATGTTTCAAGGTTCATTCAGATTGCTTCTGTTAAGGGATTGAAATATTCAGTATCCAGCTGAAGTAGAAAAGCTTCTCCTTTCTCAGTGATGAGGGCATGGTGGGTGGATACGCGGTCCTGGTTTGAGATGATGCTCAGGCACCAGGTTGTTAAGTGCTGGTGATTACACAGTATTGGTGATCTTTTAAACTGAAATTTAGTGAATGTTTACTATGTGATAGACCATGCTTTATAGGTATTAGGCTATTTCTTTCAACAACTCCTAGATCAGATGAGAAAATTGAGGCTTAGAGACACTGAGTCATTATTCAAAGCCCTGCAGCAGCTTGTAAGCGATGGGGGCCACAGCTCATGCTTTTAACTTTTAACCATTAGATATTTCTCCTCTTTGGGTCTGAAAATTGGAGCAGCCTCTCTACTTTCTATTGCATGTTAGTTTTTTAGTGCTTTCATGTATACATTCTTTCCATTTATATGCTCCTTGAGGTCATTAACTTCTTTCTAGAGGTTAAATATTATATTTACTTTGCTATCAATTTATAGGGGCTTCCCTGGTGGCTTGGCAGTAAAGAATCCACAAGCCAATGCAGGAGATGTGGGTTTGATCCCTGGATGGGGAAGATCCCTGGAGAAGGAAATGGCAACCCACTCCCAATATTCCTTCCTGGGAAGTCCCATGGACAGAGGAGCCTGGCAGGCTGCAGTCCATGGGGTCACAAAAGAGTCAAAGACAACTTAGTGGCTAATCAACAAAATTAGTTTGTAAGAGCTTCCATGTACAGCTAAAGTTGAAATAATCTGAATTAATGCCAAAGTTAATAGTTCAGATACTATCTTATGTCAAAACCATGTTACCTATGAGGACACAGACAGCTGCCTTACGGGGAGAACCCCATGGTGTTCGCAGAAAATCACCATCATTGCCACCACCATCACCGCCCACCACTGTTGTATCAACAGCAACTATCCATTCATTGAGCGTTTATGTGCCAGGAACCACAGCCACCTGTTTTACACACGTTACCTCAAAACCTCACACTACACTAACACTTCAATTACACTTCACATTACACTTGAAAGTGAAGTCGCTCAGTTGTGTCTGACTCTTTGTGACCCCATGGACTGTAGCCTACCAGGCTCCTCAGTCCATGGAATTTTCCAGGCAAGAGTACTAGAGCAGAATTATTATCCTTCCTTTACAGCTAAAAAAAGGTTATGAAAGCAGACTTGGGTTCCAGATCTTCATGAAGCCTCCATTCTTTTCATAAGGAGATGGACCCTGGAGAAGCCATGTTAAAAATAAATTTTAAAAATGAAGATCCATGTTTGGTCTATAACCTGACATCTCCTTGGCAACTTGGGAGTATTCTTGGATTTAGGGAGACTAGGGTGAGATCCCATACCATAGCAGCTATTGCTATCAGATCAGATCAGTCACTCAGTCGTGTCCAACTCTTTGCGACCCCATGAACTGCAGCACACCAGGCCTCCCTGTCCATCACCAACTCCCGGAGGTCACTCAGACTCACATCCATCGAGTCAGTGATGCCATCCAGCCATCTCATCCTCTGTCTTCCCCTTCTCCTCCTGCCCCCAATCCCTCCCAGCATCAGAGTCTTCTCCAATGAGTCAACTCTTCGCATGAGGTGGCCAAAGTACTGGAGTTTCAGCTTTAGCATCATTCCTTCCAAAGAAATCCCAGGGCTGATCTCCTTCAGAATGGACTGGTTGGATCTCCTTGCAGTCCAAGACTCTCAAGAGTCTTCTCCAACACCACAGTTCAAAAGCATCAATTCTTCGGCATTCAGCCTTCTTCACAGTCTAGCTCTCACATCCATACATGACCACAGGAAAGACCATAGCCTTGACTAGGCGAACCTTTGTTGGTAAAGTGATGTCTCTGCTTTTGAATATGCTATCTAGGTTGGTCATAACTTTCCTTCCAAGGAGTAAGCATCTTTTAATTTCATGGCTGCAGTCACCATCTGTAGTGATTTTGGAGCCCAAAAAAATAAAGTCTGACACTGTTTCCACTGTTTCCCCATCTATTTGCCATGTAGTGATGGGACCAGATGCCATGATTTTCGTTTTCTGAATGTTGAGCTTTAAGCCAACCTTTTCACTCTCCACTTTCACCTTCATCAAGAGGCTTTTGAGTTCCTCTTCACTTTCTGCCATAAGGGTGGTATCATCCGCATATCTGAGGTTATTGATATTTCTCCCGGCAATCTTGATTCCAGCTTGTGTTTCTTCCAGTCCAGCATTTCTCATGATGTACTCTGCATATAAGTTAAATAAACAGGGTGACAATATACAGCCTTGACGTACTCCTTTTCCTATTTGGAACCAGTCTGTTGTTCCATGACCAGTTCTAACTGTTGCTTCCTGACCTGCATACAGATTTCTCAAGAGGCAGATCAGGTGGTCTGGTATTCCCATCTCTCTCAGAATTTTCCAGTTTATTGTGATCCACACAGTCAAAGGCTTTGGCATAGTCAATAAAGCAGAAATAGATGTTTTTCTGGAACTCTCTTGCTTTTTCGATGATCCAGCAGATGTTGGCAATTTGATCTCTGGTTCCTCTGCCTTTTCTAAAACCAGCTTGAACATTAGGAAGTTGACGGTTCACATATTGCTGAAGCCTGGCTTGGAGAATTTTGAGCATTACTTTATTAGCGTGTGAGATGAGTGCAATTGTGCGGTAGAGCTATTGCTATAGATATTGCAATAGCTATTACTTGTAGATATCTGATCAGGCCACCCAAGATGACTGTTTTCTTGCTCTATGTACATCTCCTGCTTGACCAGCACCTACTTCACCTACATTCTATTCACATGACTCACCTTCCTACATACTGGGTTGGCCAAAAAGTTTGTTCAGATACATCATGGAAAAACCTGAGGAACTTTTTGACCAACCCAAATCTTAACCCTGACCCCACATCAGCTGGTGCCTGTTCTAATTGAAAAATTAGAACATCTCCACCTGATAGCTTCTCAAAGGGATGGAGAGGGCCCTGCCCCTCTGTTAGTTTCCTTGGTAACCCATGAGCCCACCTGACATCAATTCCCCCCTGTAATATGTAGCCTCCTCCCTCCAGCTGAAGGCAAAGTCTGCGCCATTTTCTGCCCTGTCTGCCATCTGCTGCACACAGGGGAGTGTCACTCCAGGACCTTGCTTCAGACGTGTAAGTTCCCCATCCATGAAGCCATTGATGTCTCTGCCACTGACTTCAGGCTCTTTCTTCCATCTCAAAGCTGCCGTGTGCCACCCAGGGGACAGAGAAAACTTCCGTGCGTGCTGAGATGCTGGGAAATAAGGATGGGGAATGGAAAGCTGCAAGGGTGTCCACCAATGTTTGGGGCCTAAAAGTTCCAGAGGAACCCTGGAGTGGCCATCCGCTAGTATGCGGGGTCCTGGTGTGGTTGTCCTTGATGAGTGGGGTGCCAAGAGAGTACAGAGAGCTCATAGACACCCCTAAGGCTGTCGTAGAGATATTGGCTGCCATTATGTTACTGAATTAAGTCATAGGGACCCTGCTCAGGCCCCAACCTGGCCGAGGCTCTCTGTCTTGGCAAGGAGAATTTTTTTTTTCCACTCAAGTTTGAGTAGGCGAATAACAAAACTGAAGGTGAGATGGGCACAGCACGGCTTTATTCAGTGGCCAAAGAATAGGGAAGCGGGAATTAAGTTCACCTGGAGAAAGGGATTTAATTTTTAAAGACTAAAGGCAGAGGAGGAGTGAGTCAATGATGGGGCATGTATGTGTGCTCAGTCTCTAAGTCCTGTCCAACTCTTTGCGACCCCACGGACAGTGGCCCAGCAGGCTCCTCAGTCCATGGGATTTCCCAGGTAAGAGTACTGGAGTGGGTAGCCATTTCCTTCTCCAGAGGATCTTCCCCATCCAGGGATCAAACCTGCATCTCCTGCTTGGCAGGTGAATTCTTTACTGCTATTCCACCTAGCAAGCCACCTGCCAAGCAGATGGGGAGGCATACACATTAGTTTACCAGGGAAGGGGCAAGGCTTTCTCTGAGGCAGTGGGGATCTACCCCCTTTTTATCCTATTTCGGTCGTTAATGTCCAATCATGGCCTTCAGTAGATATGTCATTTAATACATGAATGTAGTAAAATCAAGGTATAATGAGACCTGGAGTCTGTTAGAAGTAAGATTCGTCGCCATGTTGGTCCCAGCTGGTTCTGTCAGGGTTGTTTTTTTTGTTTGTAACTTTCTTCTCTCTGGACCCTTTAAGATTTATGTTAACTCCTGCTAAAGGTGGGGTGAGTGGTTGGCAGGTTTTGAGCAAAGGCCTGGAGCAGCTCTGGCAAAAGTCTTCCTGTTACACCTCCTCATTCTTGAGGGGCGCTAAGGGTGAAGGTCTGACTTCTGAAGCTGCTTTCTGTTGAACATCAGTGTGGTTTTTCCCTGGATAGAGGAGCAGAACTGTTTCCCGACTGGTCTAAAATAAGTCTGATTGTCACCCTGCTGCAGTCCCAGTTGCTGGTGCCCTTGTGTTAGTATGATCTGAAGTCTGATGGCTTCAAGCTATTTGCTAATGAAGTTGACAGGGCTGTTAAAGAGGCAAGGCCCCCAAAATAACCAGGATAATAGCAATTAGTGCGACTAGAAATGGAAGAAGCCAAGTTAAGACGGAGAGGCTCTGTTTGACTATATTGTAGATGGAACTTGGGTCTGGACCTTGTGTGTTATGTCTATGTAACCATTGAGCTTGCTTGTATATCTTATTTATTTGAGTATCACACATGCATTGTTGCTTTACAACGTTGTGTTGGCTTCTGCTGTACATCAAAGTGGATCAGCCACATGTATACACATATCCTCTTCCTTGGATTTCCTTCCCATTTAAGTCACAACAGAGCATTGAGTAGAATTTCCTGTGCTATACAGTCAGTTATCATTGATTATCTACTTTATACATAGTAGTGTATATAGGCCAATCCCAATCTCTCAACTCATCCCCACTTCTTTCCTTAGTCTCCATATATTTGTTCTTTACATCTGTGTGTCTATTACTGCTTTGCAAATAAGTTCATCTATGCCATTTTTCTAGATTCCACATATATGCATTAATATACAATATATATTTTTCTCTTTCTGATTTATTTTACTCTGTATAACAGTTTCTAGGTCCATCCACATCTCTGCAAATGACATAATTTTACTCCTTTTGTGACTGAACAAAAAATATTCCCTTGTATCCTTTGTAGTTATGTACCACATCTTCTTTTTCCATTCCTCTGTTGATGGACATTTAGGTTGCTTCTGTGCCCTGGCTATTGTAAATAGTGCTTCAGTGAACACTGGAGTGCATGTATCTTTTTGAATTAAGGTTTTCTCTGGGTATATGCTCAGGAGTGGGATTGCTGGGTCACATGGTAATTCTATTTTTAGTTTTCTAAGGAACCTCTATACTCTTTACCATTTTCCATTGTAACTGCACGGTTTACATTTCTACCAACAGTGTGTGAGGGTTCCCTTTTCTCTACACCCTATCCAGCATTTGTTGAATTTTTGACGATGGCCTTCCTGACCAGCGTGAAGTGATATGTCATTGTAGTTTTAATAATTTTATTTATTTATTGGTTGTACTGGGTCTTCATTGCTGCTCAGGCTTTTCTCTAGTAGTGGAGAGTGGGGGCTATTCTTCATTGCAGTGTGTGGACTTATTGCAGTGGCTTCTCTTGTTGCAGAGGCTCTAGGCACACAGGCTTCAGTGGCTGCAGAATGTGGGCTTGGTAATTGCAGTGTGCAGCTCCAGGGCGTGCAGGCTTCAGCAGCTGAGGCTCACGGGCTCTAGAAATGGACAAAGAAGTTGTGCATCAGCTTAGTTGCTCCACAGCATCTTCCCCCAAACAGGGATTGAACTCAACTCTCCTGCATTGGCTGGTGGATTCTCTATCACTGAGCCATCAGAGAAGCCCCTCATTGTGGTTTTGACTTGCATTTCTCTAATAATTAGTGACATTGAACATCTTTTCATATGTTTGTTTGCAATCTGTATTCTTTCGAGAAATTGCTCTTTAGCTCTTCTGCCCATCTTTTGATTGGGTTGTTTGGTTTTAGTTTCCTGAGCTGTTTGTATATTTGAAGATTTAACCCTTGTCAGTTGCTTCATTTGCAAGTAGTTTCTCCCATCCTGAGGGTTGTCTTTCCATCTTGTTTATGGTTTCCTTTTGTGCAAAAGCTTGGTTTATTTATTTATTTTGATTGCACTGGGTCTTCACTGCTGTGCATGGGGTTTCTCAGGTTATGGTTATGTTAGTTGCTCACTCATGTACAACTCTTTGTGACCCCATGGACTGTAGCCCACCAGGCTCCTCTGTCCATGGAATTTTTCAGGCAAGAATATTGGAATGGGTTGTTATTCCCTTCTCCAGAGGATCTTCCAACCCAGAGATTGAACCCAGGTCTCCTGTATTGCAGGCGTATTCTTTACTGACTGGGCCACCAAGGAAGCCCAGAAATTCCAATACAAAGACATTCTTGGCCTTACAACAAAAGTTTGACAAATGAATGTACACTTCTACGTTACGTTAAAATGGAATCTCTGTAAGACACCATATTTACATATGTATATCTGTATCATTTGAGTCCCACTTAATGGGCTTTTTTACCTAATTGAACAACTGTTCATCCAAACAGTGAGCAGGGTCTACTCTTTGTTGTAGGGCACAGGCTTCTCATTGCCATGGCTTCTCTCGTTGTGGAGCACAGGCTCTAGGGCACGCAAGCTTCAGTAGCTGCAGCACATAAGGCTCAGAAGTTGTGTCACACGGGCTTTATTTGCTCTGTAGCATGTGGAATCTTCCCAGACCAGGGGTTGAATCCACGTCCCCTGCATTGGCAGGCAGATTCTTATCCTCTGTACCACCAAGCACACCTGCTATACAAAAGCTTTTTACGTTTCATTAGGTCCCACTTGTTTATTTTTGTTTTTATTTTCATTACTCTAGGAAGTGGGTCAAAAAAGATCTTTCTATGTCAGAGTGTTTTGCCTACATTTTCCTCTAAGAGCTTACAGTGTCCAGCCTTACATTTAGTCTTTAATCTATTTTGAGTTTATTTTTGAGTTTATTCTTATGTATGGTGTTAAGGGATTTTCTAATTTCATTAACATGCAGCTGTCTGGTTTTCCCAGCACCATTATTGAAGAGACTGTCTTTTCTCCATTGTATAGTCTTGCCTTCTTTGTCAAAGATTAGGTGACCACAGATGTGTAGGTTTATCTCTTGACTTTCTATCCTGTTCCTTCGATCTATATTTTTTTGTGCCAGCACTATTCTGTCTTGATTATTGTAGTTTTGTAGTGTAGTCTGAAGTCAGGAATCAACTCCTGCTCCATTTTTCTTTCTCAAGATTGTTTTGGCAATTCAGTATTGCTTTGGAAATTCAAGGTCTTTTGTGTTTTCGTACAAATTGTAAAAATTTTTTCGTTCTAATCTGTAAAAAATGCCATTGGTAATTTAGTAGGGATTGCATTGATTCTGTAGATTGCTTATAGTCATTTTCATAATATTGATTCTTCCTACCCAGGAACATGGAATATCTCTCCGTCTGTTTATGTCATCTTTGATTTCTTTCATTAGTGTCTTATAATTTACAGTGTACAGTTCTTTTGTCTCCTTGCTGCTGCTGCTGCTGCTAAGTCACTTCAGTCGTGTCCAACTCTGTGCGACCCCATAGACAGCAGTCCACCAGGCTCTGCCGTCCCTGGGATTCTCCAGGCAACAACACTGGAGTGGGTTGCCATTTCCTTCTCCATTGCATGAAAGTGAAAAATGAAAGTGAAATCACTCAATCGCGTCCTACTCGTAGCAACCCCATGGACTGCAGCCTACCAGGCTCCTCCATCCATGGGATTTTCTAGGCAAGAGTACTGGAGTGGGGTGCCATTGCCTTCTTAGGTAAGTTTATTCCTAGATATTTAATTCTTTTTGTTGCAAGGGTGAATGGGATTGAGTCCTTAATTTCTCTTCCTGATTTTTCATTGTTAGTATATAGAAATGCAAGTGATTTCTATGTATCGATTGCTTATCCTGCAACTTTGCTAAATTCACTGATTAGCTCTAGTAATTTTCTGATAGTATGTTTAGGGTTTTCTATGTACAGTGTCACATCATCTGCAAACAGTGAGAGCTTTGCTTCTTCTTTTCCAATCTGGATTTCTTTTCTTTGTTTTTCTTCTCTGATTGCTGTAGCTAGGACTTCCAGAACTATGTTGAATAATAGTGGTGAACGTGGACACCCTTGTCTTGTTCCTGATCTTAGGGGGAATGCTTTCAGTTTTTCACCATTGAGAATAATGTTTGCTATGTTGAGGTAGATTCCTTCTATGCCCATTTTTTGAAGCGTTTTAATCATAAATTAGTGCTGAATTTTGTCAAATGCTTTTTCTGCATCTACTGAGATGATCATATGGTTTATATCTTCCAATTTGTTAACAAGATGTATCACATTGACTTGCATAATTTAAAAATTAATTTATTTTAATTGGAGGCTAATTACTTTACAATATTGTAGTGGTTTTTGCCATACATTGACATGAATCAGCCATGGGTGTACATGTGTCCCCCATCCTGAGACCCCTTCCTACTTCCCTCCCCATCCCATCCCTCAGGGTCATCCCAGTGCACCGGGCCCCGAGAACCCAGTCTCATGCATCAAACCTGGACTGGTGATCTATTTCACATATGATTTGCATATTTTAAAGAATTCTTGCATTCCTGGAATAAACGCAGGTTGATCATGGTGTATGAGCTTTTTGATGTGTTGCTGAATTCTGTTTGCTAAAATTTTGCTGAGGATTTTTGCATATATGTTCATCAGTGATATTGGCCTGTAGTTTTCTTTTTTTGTGTTGTCTTTGTCTGGTTTTGGTATCAGGGTGTTGGTAGTCTTGTAGAGTGAGTTTGGAAGTGTTCCTTCCTCTGTAATTTTTTGAAAGAGCTTTAAAAGGATAGGCATTAGCTCTTCTGTAAATGTTTGATAGAATTTTCCTGTGAAGACATCTCACCCTGGGCTTTTGTTTTTAGGGAGATTTTTGACCATAGCTTCCATTTCAGTGCTTTTAACTGGGTTGTTCATAATTTCTATTTCTTCCTGGTTCAGTATTGGAAGATTGAACTTTTCTAAGAATTTGTCCATTTCTTACAGGTTATCCATTTTATTGCCATATAGTTGTTCTTAATAATCTCCTGCAATCCTTTGTAGTCTGCATTTCTGTTGTAACCGCTCCTTTTCCATTTCTAATTTTGTTGATTTGATTCTTCTCTATTTTTTTTTTTTTTTTTTTTGATGAGTCTGGCTAAGAGTTTGTTAATTTTGTTTATCTTCTCAAAGAAACAGCTTTTAGTTTTATTAATCTTTACTATTGTTTCTTTCATTTCTTATTTATTTCTGCTCAGATCTTTATGATTTCTTTCCTTCTACTAATTTTGGGGTTTTTTGGTTCTTCTTTTTCCAGATGTTTTAGGTGTAAAGCTAGGTTGTCTATTCAATGTTTTTCTTGTTTCTTGAGGTAGGATTGTATTTCTATAAACTTCCCTCTTAGAACTGCTTTTGCTGCATCCCGTAGATTTTGAGTTGTCATGTTTTCATTGTCATTGTTTCTAGAAATATTTGATTTCCCTTTTTATTTCTTCACTAATCTGTTGGTTATTTAGAAACGTGTTGCTTAATCTCCATGTCTTTGTGTTTCTTATAGGTGTTTTTTTTTTCTTGTAATTGATATCTAGTCTCATAGTGTATGGTTGGAGAAGATGCTTGATACGATTTCAATTTTCTTAAATTTACTGAGGTTAGATATGTGACACAAGATGTTGTCTATCCTGGAGAATGTTCCATGTGCACTTGAGAAGAAGGTGCATTCTTCTGCATTTGGATGGAATGTCCTCTCGGATATCAATGAGATCCATCTTATCTAATGTATCATTAAAACTTGTCCTTCCTTATTAATTTTATGTTTTGGTGATCTGTCCATTGGTGTAAGTTTGGTGTTAAAGTCTCCTACTATTACTGTGTTACTGTCAGTTTCTCCTTTTATGTCTGTTAGTGTTTGTCTTATGTATTGAGGTGCTCCTAAGTTAGGTGCAGGACTTCCCTGGTGGCTCAGAGGTTAAAGTGTCTGCCTGGAATTCAGGAGACCTGGGTTTGATCCCTGGTTCGGGAAGATCCCCTGGAGAAGGAAATGGCAACCCACTCCAGTACTCTTGCCTGGAGAATCCCATGGAGGGAGGAGACTACAGTCCATGGGGTCGCAAAGAGTCGGACACAACTGAGCGAGTTCATTTTCACTTCACTTTCACTTTCTATGTTGCTGCTGCTGCTAAGTCGCTTCAGTCGTGTCCGACTCTGTGTGATCCCATAGACGGCAGCCCACCAGGCTCCTCCGTCCCTGGGATTCTCCAGGCAGGAACACTGGAGTGGGTTGCCATTTCCTGCTCCAATGCATGAAAGTGAAAAGTGAAAGTGAAGTTGCTCAGTCGTGTGGGACTCTCAGCGACCCCATGGACTGCAGCCCACCAGGCTCCTCCATCCATAGGATTCTCCAAGCAAGAGTACTGGGGTGGGGTGCCATTGCCTTCCCCACACTTTCTATGTTAGGTGCATAGATAATTACAAGTGTTATGTCTTTCTCTTGGATTGATTCCTTAATCATTATGTAGTGTCCTTCCTTATCTCTTGTAATATTCTTTAAGGTCTATTTTGTCTGATATGAAGATTGGTACTCCAGCTTTCTTTTGCTTCCCATTTGCATGAAATATATTTTTCCATTCTCTCACTTTCAGTCTATATGTGTCTTGATCTGAAGTGGGTTTGTTGTAGACAGCACATATTTGGGTCTTATTTTTGTATCCATTCAGCTAGTCTGTGTTTTTTGGTTGGAGCATTTCATCCATTTACATTTAAAGTAATTATTGATATATATGTTCCTATTGCCATTTTCTTAATTGCTTGGGGTTGATTTTGTAGATCTTTTTTGTCTCTTGTATTTCTTGACTATATAAATCCCTTTAATATGTATTGTAAAGCTGCTTTGGTAGTACTGAATTCTCTTAACTTTTGGTTGTCTGAAAAGCTTTCATTTCTCCATCAATTTTGAATGAGATCCTTGCTGGGTACAGTAATCTTGGTTGTAGATTTCTCCCTTTCAGTATAAAAAGCAGAGACATTACTTTGCCAACCAAGGTCTGTCTAGCCAAAGCTATGGTTTTTCTAGCAGTCATGTATGGATGTGAGTGTTGGACTATAAAGAAAGCTGAGCACCAAAGAATTGATGCTTTTGAACTGTGGTGTTGGAAAAGACTCTTGAGAGTCCCTTGGACTGCAAGGAGATCCAACCAGTCCATCCTTAAGGAAATCAGTCCTGAATATTCATTGGAAGGACTGATGATGAAGCTGAAACTCCAATACTTCGGCCATCTGATGTGTAAAACTGACTTATTTGAAAAGATCTTGATGCTGGGAAAGATTGAGAGCAGAAGGAGAAGGGGACGACAGAGGATGAGATGATTGGATGGCATCACCAACTCAATGGACATGAGTTTCAGTAAATTCTGGGAGTTGGTGATGGACAGGGAGGCCTGGTGTGCTGCAGTCCATTGGGTCACAAAGAGTTGGACATGACTGAGCGACGGAACTGAACTGAATTTTAAATATATCCTGCCATTTGGCACCCCACTCCAGTACTCTTGCCTGGAAAATCCCATGGACAGAGGAGCCTGGTAGACTGAGGTCCATGGGGTCGCAAAGAGTCGGACACAACTGAGCGACTTTACTTTCACTTTTCACTTTCATGCGTTGGAGAAGGAAATGGCAACCCACTCCGGTGTTCTTGCCTGGAGAATCCCAGGGATGGGGGAGCCTGGTGGGCTGCTGTCTATGGAGTTGCACAGAGTCGGACACGACTAAAGCGACTTAGCAGCAGCAGCATTCCCTTCTGGCCAGCAGATTTTCTGCTGAAAGATCAGCTGTTTAGCATATGGGGTTTCACTTGTATGTTACTTGTTGCTTCTCCCTTGCTGTTTTCAATATTCTTTCTTTGTGTTTAGTCTTTGCTAGTTTGATTAGTATGTGTCTTGTCATGTTTCTCCTTGGGTTTATCCTGTATGGAACTCTTTGTGCCTCTTGGACTTGATTGACTATTTCCTTTTCCATGTTGGGGAAATTTTCAACGATAATCTCTTCAAAAATTTCCTCATACCCTTTCTTTTTCTCTTCTTCTGGGATCCCTCTGATTCGAATGTTCATGTGTTTGTAGGACTGAGCCTATCCTCAGCTCTTTTCATTCTTTTTACTTTATTCTACTCTTCAAAAGTTATTTCCACCATTTTATCTTCCAGCTCACAGACTTGTTCTTTTGCCTAAGATATTCTGCTATTGATTCCTTCCCAAGGACAAGGGAGCCTGGTGGGCTGCCGTCTATGGGGTCGCACAGAGTCGGACACGACTGAAGTAACTTAGCAGCAGCAGCAGAGTATTTTTAATTTCAGGAATTGTGTTGTTGTCTGTATGTTTATTCTTTAATTCTTCTAGGTCTTTATTAATTGATTCTTGCATTTTCTCTATTTTGTTTTCAAAGTTTTTGATCATCTTTATTATCATTATTCTGAATTCTTTTTCAGGTAGTTTGCCTATTTCCTCTTCATTTATTTGGACTTCTATATTTCTAGTTTGTTCCTTCATTTGTGTAGTATTTCTCTGCCTTTTCATTTTTTTTTTTTTTTTTTAACTTACTGTGTTTGAGATCTCCTTTTCCCAGGCTTCAAGGTTGAATTCTTTCTTCCTTTTGGTTTCTGCCCTCCTAAAGTTGGTCCAGTGGTTTGTGTAAACTTAGTATAAGGTGAGATTTGTCCTGAGTTTTTGTTTGTTTGTTTTTCCTCTGATAGGCAAGGCTGAGTGAGGTGGTAATCCTGTCTGCTGAAGATTTTTGTTTGTTTGTTTTGCTGGTTTTGTTTTATTTTTGTTTTGTTTGTTATTTAGATGAGGTGTCCTGCACAAGTAGGTGTGCTACTTGTGGTTGAGTGACGCCGGGTCTTTATTCAAGTGGTTTCCTTTGTGTGAGTTCTCACTATTTGATACTCCCTAGGGTTAATTCTCTGGTAGTCTAGAGTTTTGGAGTCAGTGCTCCCACTCCAAAGGCTCAGGGCTGAACTCTGCTCAGGAATGAAGATTCCACAAGTGGTTTGTTATGGCATTAAGTGAGATTAAAACAAATATCCAAAAACAAGAAACCAAAGATGAACCTGAGTTACAAATGACAGTTACAAAATCAAACAAATAATAATTAAAATAATGGAATATACACATACAGTATACACCCATGAACAAAATGAAAACAGTTCAACAAAAATAAAGTACAATAGAATGACCTGGCAAATAAAGTAAATAAAAAATTATATTTACCAGTTAAGAACAAAACCAAATAAAAAACTGGAAAATGGAACTAAAGCAAGGTGCCAAATGGGGAATAAAGCAATGAAAACAAAACTAACAAATATGTTGTGAGGAAAGGAAAGAAAGAAAAGAAAGAAAGAATTGATATGTGAAGTTAAATAGAGGTAGATGAAGAAGATTATATACATTAAAGCTTAACTGCAAGGAGAAAATAATAGGAAAGACAAAGGCATAAATGTAGAAAAATATAATAGGTTTTTTAAAAAATTAAAAATAAAAAGAGAAAAGAAAAAGGGAAAAATAAAACTTCACAGAACTGCAAAAGCCCAATGTAGAGGCAGAGGTTTATAACAACGAGAAAAATTTGACTGAATATACACATATACATATACACCCATTTAAGCAAAATCAAAACAGTCCAACAAAAATAAAGTACAATAGATTGACCCAGCGAACAAGGGAAACCAAAAATTACATCTACTGGAAAAAAACTAACTAAAGCACAAACTGGAGAACAGAACTAGAGCAAGGTACCAATTGGGGAATAAAGCAATGAAAATAAAACCAACAAATATGTTGAGAGAAAAGAAAAGAAAGAAAGAATAGATATGCAAAGTTAAACAGAGGTAGATAAAGAAGATTTATATACATTAAAGATTAACTGCAAGGGTAAAAAAATGGTAGGAAAAGCAGACAATTGAATAAATGTAGAAAAATAATAGGTTTAAACAATTCAAAATTAAAATTTAAAAAAGTAAAAAGAAAAAATAAAGGCAAACTCCACAGACCTGCAAAAGCCCAACGCAGAGGTTTATAACAGCAACAAAAAATGTGACTGAGGAAAAAAAAAAAAGCTCAAAAGCCTAATTAGATTTCATAGTGCCAATAAAATCAACAACTACAACAGAGGGGGAAAAAATGGGAAAAAGAAAAATCCAAAAGAATCTACAGAACAAGTCAAAACATAAGACTAATAGATGTGTTTCTTGAGTCACTGTTGTCAGAGTCCTTTCGGTCATGGGGAGTCACAGTCCACCTCACCTCCCTAGGAAGCCCTCCAACACTGTGCTGATCTCTGGACCTGCTGTGGGGGCAGCTCAGACTCTAATCTTGTCCACTCCTATGTGTTTTTGCCTCCAATGTCCACAGCTATCAGAACTAGTATGTTTCTTTTGCGGGAGTGCTCAATGACCTTTCATGTATATTCCATATACAGAGAGTCTGCCTAGTTGATCGTGTGGATTTATTCTGAATCTTGTACAGCTGGTGGGAAGGTTTTGGGTCTTCTTCCTTAGCCACACTGTCCCTGGGTTTCAATTGTGGTTTTATTTCCACCTCTGCACGTGGGTCATCCATTGGGGTTTGCTCCTGAGGCTGCCCTGGAGGACTTGGGTTTGCCCCTGTGAGGGCCAGGTGTGGAGGTGGTGCAGCTGCTTGGGTCGCAGGGGTTCTGGCAGCACCAGGTACTCAGGGGAGTTGGGGGTCTAGGGCAGCAGGAAATACAGTGCTCTAGAAGGGAATGGCAACCAGTATTGGCCAATACACTCCAGTATTTTTGCCTGGAGAAACCCCCTCCTTGACAGAGACCCGGGCAGGCCACAGTCTACAGGGTCGTAAAGTCAGACACTACCGAAGCGACCCTTCATGCATAGATGAAAGGTTTTTTTTTTGCCTGTGGCAGCTCTGCCCCAGTCAGTGTTGAGCATGAAGGTGGCACAGCTGCTTGGGTAGCGGGGAGTCTGGCGGCGCCAACGTGCAGAGACATGGACTGCCTCTGCCACAGGAGTTATGGCGCTATCAGAGTCTTTTTTCTAGCCTCTTGTAGCTGGTGATCAGAAGGCCTCTTTGGCCAGTCTTTCTCCATAGCTCCGTCCATTCAGGCACTTGGAGGGCTCCCTTGCCTGAGGTCCTTCTCTGTTGTTTGGTGTTCAGGCACATAGAGGGGGCCCCCCAGGCTGGGTTCCTACTCTATAGATTGGCCCATCAGGCACTTAAAGGGGCACCCTGAGTGGGGTCCTACTCTGTAGTTCAGCGCATCACTTAAAGGAGCACCTGGGTAGTTTAGCCTACCTACTGAACTCTGTAGTTCAGTGCCCTCAGGTGCGTTTGATGGGCCAGCCTCTCTATTGTTCAGCTGTGGATGCTGGCATATGGGGGGAGAGGCTCTGGGGATGGCCCCACCACCTATGCATGACTTAGCAGTGTCACCTTGCTTCCTTGGCTGCCCGCCTTTCCTCCACAGGCAATTCCCATCACTATCTCCTCCCTCACCTCCCCTTACTCCATCTCTCCAAGGTCAACAGCAGCCTTCGCCCTGGGATTGCTCCACACTTCCCGAACTCTAGCTCCCAGCCACTGCACCTTCCAGGGGACCTTCATCCCTGTCCTGGGTATACATGACTGCGGCAAGAACTGTCTGATTCTCATTCCATTTAGGCTGCCACAAATCAGCTGTTTCGCTCTCAGCCTTAGATGCTTCTCCTCTGACTCAGACAATTGCCCCGATGTGGGGACTGGACCCCTGCTTCTGTCCCCCCACCAAGGACAGGTCCAGTCCTACTAGCCCTCCTGTTATTCCCCCTGGTTCTTCATCCTACCAAGTTTTGCATGGTTCTATATATTCTTTTCCTCTGGTCAGATACTCCTGTCTGCTGTCAGCTGGTGTTCTGCATATACTTCTGTGTCTGAAGGTGTCTCCCTGATGTATCTGTGGAGAGAAATGTACTCCACGTCCACCTACTCCTCTGCCATCTTGTTCTCAAGGTGGATTCTTTGACTGGTTTGTTCTTGCTATCCAAGGGACTCAGGAGTCTTCTCTAGCACCACAGTTTGAAAGCATCAATTATTTGCTGCTCAGCCTTCTATATGGACCAGCTCTCATATCTGTACTTGACTACTGGAAAAACCACAGCTTTCACTATATGGATCTTTGTTAGCAAAGAGATGTCTCTGTTTTTTTAATACACTGTCTAGGTTTGTCATAGCTTTTCTTCCAAGGAGCAAGCACCTTTTAATTTCATGGCTGCAGTCACAAGTCCACATTAATTTTGGAGCCCAAGAAAATAAACTCTTTCACTGTTTCCATTTTTCCCCTTTTATTTGCCATGAAATGATAGGACCATATACCATGATCTTAGATTTTTGCATGCTGAGTATCAAGCCAGCTTTTTCACTGTCTTCTTCACCCTCATCAAGAAGCTCTTTGTTTCTCTTCACTTTCTGTCATTAGAGTGTTAACCATCTGCATATCTGAAGTTGTGATATTTCTCCTGGCAATCTTGATTCCAGTTTGTCATTTATCTAGCCCAGCATTTCACATGATCTACTCTGCATATAAGTTAAGTAAGCAGGATGACAATACACAGCCTTAATGTACTCCTTTCCCAGTTTTGAACCAGTACATTTTTCCAAGTCTGGTCTTAACTGTTGCTTCTTGATCTGCATACAGGTTTCTCAAGAGGCAGGTAAGTTAGTCCAGTATTCTCATCTCTTTAACAATTTCCTACAGTTTGTTATGATCCACACAGTCAAAGGCTTTAGCGTAGTCAATTAAGCAGAAGTCGATTTTTTTTTTTTTTTTTTTGGAATTCCCTTGCTTTTTCTGTAATCCACCGATGTTGGCAATTTGATTTCTGGTCCTTTGCCTTTTCTAAATCAAGGTTGTACATCTGGAAGTTCTTGGTTCACACACTGCTGAAGCCTAGCCTGAAGGATTTTTTTCCCTAGTGTCTTTGGCAAGCTACTTTTTTTAGAAAAAATTTAATTGAAGGATAATTAATTGCTTCACAATATTGTGTTGGTTTCTACCATACATCAACAAGAATCAGCCATAGGTATACATATGTTCCCTCCCTCTTGAACCTCCTTCCCACCTCCCACCCCTTCCCACTCCTCTTAGGCTGTTACAGAGCCCTGATTTGAGTTCCCATTGGCTATCATATAGCAAATTCCCATTGACTGTTTTACATACGGTGGTGTATATGTTCCTATGCTACACTCCCCATTCCTTCCACCCTCTCCCTCCCTCTCCCCAGCCTGTGTCCTTAAGTCTGTTCTCTATGTCTGTGTCTCCATTGCTGCCCTGCAATTAAAGTTCATTAGTACCATCTTTCTAGATTCCATGTATATATATATGCATTAACATGTGATATTTGTTTTTCTCTGACTTCACTCTCTAGAATAGGCTCTAGCTTCATCTATCTCAACAGAACTGACTCAAATGCATTCCTTTTATGGCTGAGTAATATTCCATTGTGTATATGTACCATAGCTTCTTTATCTATTCATCCAGCAATGGACATCTAGATTGCTTCCATGTCCCAGCTATTGTACATAGTGTTGCAGTGAGCACTGGGGTACATGTGTCTTTTTCAATTTTGGTTTCCTCGGGTTATATGCCTAGTCATTGGATTACTGGGTCATATTGTAGTTTTATTCCTAGTTTTTAGAGGAATCTCTATACTGTCTTCCACAGTGGCTGTATAAATTTACATTCTCACCAACAGTACAAGAGGGTCCCCTTTTCTCCACACCCTCTCCAGCATTTATTGTTTGTTGGTTTTTTGATGATAGCCATTCTGACAGGTGAGAAGTGATATCTCATCACAGTTTTGATTCACATTTTTCTAATAATGAGTGATGTTGAGCATCTTTTTGTGTGTTTATTAGCTATCTATATGTTGTCTTTGGAGAAATGTCTGTTTAGGTCTTTTTCTCACTTTTTGATTGTGTTGTTTTTCTGGTATTGAGTTGTATGAGCTGCTTGTATATTTGGAAGTTAATCCTTTGTCAGTTGTTTCCTTTGCTATTATTTTCTCCTATTCTGAGGGATGTCTTTTCACTTTGCTTATAGTTTCCTTTGCTGTGCAAAAGCTTTCAAGTTTAATTAGGTCCTACCTGTTTGTTTTTATTTCCGTTACTCTGGGAAGCAGGTCTTTGAGGATCTTGCTATGATTTATATCACACAGTGCTCTGCCTATGTTTTCCTCTAACAGTTTTATAGTTTCTGGTCTTACATTTAGGTCTTTAATCCATTTTGAGTTTATCTTTGCATAATATATTAGGAAGTGCTATAATCTCATTCTTTTAATGTAGGAGTCCAGTTCTCCCAGCACCACTTATTAAAGAGACTGTCTTTTCCCTATTGTATATTCTTGTCTCTGTTGTCAAACATAAGGTGCCCATAGGTGCATGGGTTTATCTCTGGGCTTTCTATCTTCTTCCATTAATCTATATTTCTGTTTTTGTGCCAGTACCATACTCTCTTGATGACTGTAGCTTTGTAGTAGTCTGAAGTCAGGAAGGATGATTCCTCCAGCTCCATTCTTCTTTCTCAATATTACTTTGGATATTCAAGAACTTTTGTGTTTTCATATGAATTGTGAAATTTTTTATTCTAGTTCTGTGGAAAATGCCATTGGTAATTTGATAGAGATTGCATTGAGTCTGCAGATTGCTTTTGGTAGTATAGTCATTTTCACAGTATTTTTCCCACCCAGGAGCATGAACTATCTCTCCATCTGTTTATGTCACCTTTGATTTCTTTGATCAGTGTCTTAACAGTTTTCTGTATACAGCTCTTTTGTCTCCTGGACTGCTTGCCCAGTCGTGTCTAACACTTTGTGACCCCAGGGACTGCAGCACGCCAGGCCTTCCTGGCCCTCAGCATCTCCCAGAGTTTGCTCAACTTCGTGTACATTGCATTGTTGATGCCATCCAGTCATCTCATCCTCTGCTGCCCTCTTCTCCTTAGGTAGGTTTATTCCTAGGTGTTTTATTCTTTTTATTGCAATGGTAAATGAGATTGATTATTTAATTTCTATTTCTTATTTTCCATTGATAGAGTATAGGAATCCTAATGATTTCTGTGTACTGATATAGTATCCTGTAACTTTACTAAATTCACTTATTAGCTCTAGTAATTTTGTGATAATCTTTCAAGTTTTCTATGCGTAGTATCATGTCATCTGCAGTGAGAGTTTTACATCTTATCCAATCTGTTGTGTTCAGTAGCTCAGTCGTGTCTGACTCTTTGCAACCCCATGGACTGCAACACACCAGGCTTTACTGTGTGCTGTCCTTCACTGTCTCCCAGAGTTTGCTCAAACTCATGTCCATTGAGTCAATGATGCCATGCAACCATCTCATCCTCTGTCGCCCCCTTCTTCTCCTGCCTTCAGTGATTCCCAGCATCAGGGTCTTTTCTAATCAGTTGGCTCTCCCACCATGTGGCCACAGTATTGGAGTTTCAGTTTCAGCATCAGTCCTTCCAGTGAATATTCAGGGTTGATTTTCTTTAGAACTGACTGGTTTATTCTTCTTCTTCTCCAAGGGACTCTCAAGAGTCTTCTCCAGAACCACAGTTCAAAAGCATCCATTCTTTGGCACTCAACTTCTTTATGGTTCAAATCTCACATCCATACTAATGGATGTGACTAATGGAAAAACCATAGCTATGACTATACAGACCTTTGCTGGAAAAGTGATAGCTCTTCTTTTGAATTTACAGTCTAGGTTTATCATAACTTTTCTTCCAAGAAATAAGTGTCTTTTAATTTCATGGCTTCAGTCACTGTCTTCAGTGATTTGGGACCTCAAGAAAATAAAGTCTGTTACTGTTTCCATTTTTTCCCCATCTATTTGCCATGAAGTGATGGGGCTGGATGCCATGATCTTTGTTTTTTGAATGCTGAGTTTTAAGCCAGCTTTTCCAATCTCCTCTTTTATCCTCATCAAGAGGCTCTTTAGTTCCTCTTTGCTTTCTGCCATTAGGGTTGTGTCATCTGAATATCTGAGGTTATTAATGTTTTTCCTAGCAATATTGATCCCCTTGACTTCATCAAGCCCAGCATTTCGCATGATGCACTCTGCATGTAAGATAAATGAGCAAGGTGACAATATACAGCCTTGACATACTGCTTAGCCAATCTGGATCCAGTCCATTGTTGTCTGGTTCTAACTGTTGCTTCTTAACCAGCATACACGTTTCTTAGGAGGCAGGTAGGGTGGTCTGGTATTCCCATCTCTTTAAGAATTTTCCACAGTTTGTTGTGATCCACACAATCAAAGGCTTTAGCATAGTCAATGAAGCAGAAGTAGGATTTTTTGTTTTTGGAATTCTTTTGCTTTTTCTATAATCTAAAAATGTTGGCAATTTGATATGTAGTTCCTCTGCCTTTTCTAAATCCAGCTTGTACATTCTTGGTTCATGTACTGTTGAAGCCTAGCTTGAAGGATTTTGAGCATTACCTTGCTGGTATGTGAAATGAATACAATTGTGTGATAGTTTGAAAATTCTTTGGCAATGCCCTTCTTTGGACAGTTTCCCAGTCCTGTGGACACTGCTGAGTTTTCCAAATTTGCTGGCATATTGAGTGTAGCACTTTAACAGCATCATTTTTTAGGTTTTGAAATAGCTCAGCTGGAGTTCTATCACCTGCACTAGCTTTGTTTGCAGTAATGCTTCTTAAGGCCCACTTGACTTCACACTTGAGGATGTCTGGTTCTAGGTGAGTGATCACATCATTGTAGTTATCCAGGTCATTAAGACCTTCTCTGTTTATTCTTGCCACCTCTTCTTAATATCTTCTTCTCCTGTTAGGTCCATACCATTTCTGTCCTTAATTGTGCCCATCTTTGCATGACTTTATTTTTTTGGGCTCCAAAATCACTGCAGATGGTGACTGCAGCCATGAAATTAAAAGACACTTACTCCTTGGAAGGAAAGTTATGACCAACCTAGACAGCATATTAAAAAGCAGAGACATTACTTTGCCAACAAAGGTTCATCTAGTTAAGGCTATGGTTTTTCCAGTAGTCATGTATGAATGTGAGAGCTGGACCATGAAAAAAGCTGAGAGCCGAAGAATTGATGCTTTGAACTGTGGTGTTGGGAAAGACTCTTGAGAGTCCCTTGGACTGTAAGGAGATCCAACCAGTCCATCCTAAAGGAAGTCAGTCCTGAATATTCATTGGAAGGACTGATGGTGAAGCTGAAACTCCAAGACTTTGGCCACCTGATGCAAAGAACTGACTCACTGGAAAAGACCCTGATGCTGGGAGGGATTGAAGGCAGGAGAAGGGGACGACAGAGGATGAGATGGTTGGATGGCATCACCGACTCAATGGACATGAGTTTGAGTAAACTCTGGGAGTTGGTGATGGACAGGGAGGCCTGCCATGCTGCAGTCCATGGGTTTGCAAAGAGTCGGACACAACTCAGTGACTGAACTGAGCTGATACAGAGAACAAACATACAAGTACATGCTGTGTCCACCCTGACTGGTCATCAAGTATCAAATCATGTAATGCAACTGCTTACTGCAAATGCTATGCAGAGAAACACAGTTTTAATGTTTTATTTTGATGTAATTTTATATTTACAGAAGTTCAAAGAACTTGTGTTTTGCTCTTTTCCAGATTTACCAATTATTAATATTTTGCTGCATTTGCTTTATTGTGTGTTCTTTTTTCCTGAACCACGGGAGAGCACCTTGTTGACATCTTGTCACTTTATCTAGAAATATTTCAGTGTTTATTCCCTAAGCACAAGGGCTTTCAAAATAAATTTTTATCAACATATAAAGTTAACATAAAAACCATCAGAATAAATTTTAAGAAGTGCTAACTACAAAGAAAAACACTCTGCCTTCGTGTCACACAGGAGGAAAATCTGGACCTGTTTTGCTTACTGTGATATTCCCAGACCTGCCATGGGGCCCGGCATAGAGCAGGCTTTTTTTTTTTTTTTTTTAGAGTCATTTATTTATTTTTGGCTGCTTTGGGTCTTCATTGCTGAGTGGGGGCTTTCTCTAGTTGCTGTGGTTTCAGGGCAGCTACTGTTGGTTGCAGTGTGCAGGCTTCTCATTATGCTGGCTTCTCTTGTTGCGGATCACGGGCTCCAGGCATGGGCTCGGTAGTTGTGGTACACAGGCTTAGCTGCTGTGCCGCATGTGGGATCTTTGTGGACCAAGGATTGAACGTGTGTCCCCTGCATTGGCAAGTAGATTCTTAACCAATTGACCACCAGGGAAGCCCCACAGCAGGTCTTCAGTAAATACTGTTAACATCTAAATGTGATGGTGTGATACTACATAACCACATTTCTAAGCCAAGTATTTTTAAAATAAAGCAAAGACAGTGACAGCAAAATATTCAGTCATTTCTTTATTATTAATACCAATGATTAGTAATTAACCAGTTATAAAGAGAGTAAAAGCCTTCCAATGTAAAGGACTGACAGGAAATTACCTTTTTAAGATGAGACAAACAGGTTAGAATGCAAGTAAGGGGGACTTTGATCCCCTCTGGGCCCCCTGCGGGGACCTGCTCTTTCCTCACAGGTAGCGGTTCCTGATGTATTCTCGGTACATGGAGGTGTCTTCTTTTCCCAGGGGCTGCATGATACCTTGACTGGCCTGGATGTGGGCATGGAAGATCTCTGTAGACTTTCTGTCTACTTTTGGAGGCTGAACCTCATAGATGTTGTCTTGGGAGAAAGCGGAGATGGGTGTTCTGTAGAAGAGAAGGGAGGACAGAGCAATATTAAAGAAAAGAAAGGGACCTGTGACCTCAAGAGAACTTGAGAGTCACTGACCTTGAACGAGTGAACTTAGTAACAAGCAGTGGTAGTGACCTCTCGGCTGGCTTCCTCCCCTGCATGGAGGACAGCAAGAACAGTGCCTGCCCAGGGAGCTCTTCCCTTGTGTAGGCTGGGTGGGTCCCCTCCTCTGTTTCTGCAGCTCTGAGCACACCCATGTCTGTGTGCCCATCTGCCTCTCTCCCAGGACTCAAGTAACTTTAAGTGGGGGCTGGACAGACTTTTTTTGCTCCCTTTTCCTGGTATCTGGTACATACCCAGTAGTTTGATTTGTTTTTTTTTTACAGAAGACTTAGGAGGAATCAGTGAAGTAAGGGATACTAATGATTTCTACCTCACACATTGATGGCAGGAGTAAATGAGTTTATATCAGTAAAGTTCTCCCTTACCCTAGTGCCTGGCACACTACTAGTGCTCAGTAATAGTAAACTATTGTTAACAATTACCGGAGCATAATTCCTTATCTGCAATTCTGAAATCCTCAAAGCTGTAATAACCAAACGTTACTTTGCCAGCAAAACCTGACTCAATTGAAACTCATCTGGTGGTACAACATGCAACAGTCAACAGTCATCCCATTTCATGTGAATATTAATGTGTTTAGTTATCAGCCTCAGATCATGCAGGGGATGTTCTTATAAGGTCGCTAACACCCTCCAGATTCTGAATTCTGAAACACATCTGGCTTTAGGCTTTATAGACGAAAAGTTGGTAATCTGTAATAGGCAGCTTCATTCCTTTCTGGGGTGATTTGAAAAGCACCCAAGAACTTCTCAATTCAAAAGTATCCCTCTATTTCTGCCCCATCTAGCCTGCTATAGTGCTTGAAATTTCCATCCGCCCTTGGGGAGGGCACTATCTCCAAAAAAGACCTTGTCAAAGTGTAGCTGGGAGTCTGACACATCCTTAGTTCATCGCAGTGCGAACACCTGCTAGTTACTACATCTTTAGTTGGGGCAGGCCCTCTAGGAATGAGTCAACCACCAAATCAGGTGTGCTGCAGAGTGAGTGTGCATGGAAGGTCAAGATGAGGCCATGGGTAGGCGAGGATGCTAAGCTCTACCTCGTGAGGGACTGGGGGTACAATGACAACACACTCCACCACTTAGCCCAGGGCTGGCCCTGCAGGGGGAAGGGATAGTTCTCCACTTCAGGGTACTAAGATAACAGAGAAAACATCTGGAGAATCTGTTCTGCTGAGTTAGGACCTCAACCATGCTCATGAACATCTTGTCAGGGGAACAGAAAGGCATCCCGGATGTCTGGATGTTGAGTTAGCTGGAACCCTTACCCTTGGAGCTGGGGCAGGGAGGCGGGATTCTCTGCAGTCAGAAGCAGAAATGAGCCTCAGACGCAGCTAGGTCTGTACGTGCAATGTCAGCATTTTGTGGGACACTAGGCAGGCGCAGTGAGTGACACACAGCCAGAGACAAGAGTTGTAGAGTAAAGCCCTCCATTCTCACAGGACGCATCACAGTTAAACTTGGGTCTTTCTTACTTAGGGCTTCCCTGGTGGCTCAGATGGTAAGGAGTCTGACTGCAGTGTGTAAGACCCAGAGTTGATACCTGGGTCAAGAAGATCCCTTGGAGAAGGAAATGGCAACCCACTCCAGTATTCTTGCCTGGAAAATTCCAATGACAGAGGAGCCTGGTGGGCTACAGTTCATGGGGTCCCAAAGAGTTGGACATGACTGAGTGACTTTATTCTCTTTCTTACTCTTCTAAAAAAGTCACGTTATCTCCCTGTACTCTGCCTTTAGAAAACTAACACATCCTGCCATGGCTAGAGACTCTACATTAAAAATGGCTTTGAAATAAAATATAGCTCAAGCTTTCTGGAAGTCAACCTCAACTGTTTGACCTTGGGGGTAACATAGTTAAACTCAAATTTGGCAAATGGTTTATGAAATACTCCCATTTTCCCAAAGCACTATAATAATTTCACATAATCTTAGACTATATCCTTATGTAGAAAATAAAAACCAAAGGATATAGTGATTTACTTAAAATTTAAAAAAAAAAAAGGCCAAAGTGAAAGAATTTTGAGATGTCTGAATCTCAGTTTGAATGCCAGCTTGGCAGCAGTGCTTTTCTTCAAAATATAAGTTAGTTATTCAAATATCTGTGGTTAACATGAGGAATAATTGGGATGATTACTATGTGAACTCTTCTCAATTTTCCCTCACAAAAACAGAGCAACTCCTCAGTCATTTACACAATTCAAAACAAGATGCTAAAATCTTTTAACAGTTGATAATATTCAAGGTCAAGCCAGTTTAACTTGAACCCTTAAAAGGGGCTCCATTAGTGGTTTTAGAGCTTGCCATCAAAGTGCCAGCCCCAGCAATACCTCCTGTACCACACCATCCACACCTGTCCAGTGTCTACATCCTCCATTTTACAGATGAGACACTTGAAGTCAATTTAAAAATGGAACGAACAGCTTCTGTGCTTTGAAGCCAGACCTTTGCCTGGAACCCTGTGTACATTAACCAAGAGCTCTCTGGCTGGCATCACACCAGAGAGGTACCAAACCTTAATGCAAGTGAGAAAAGGAGAATCCAGGTCATTGCTTTGTCCTTCAGAAGCTCAGCCGAGTACCCGGGTGGGCAGGCTGGAGAGAGAGCAGCAGAGCCGGTCACCCATGACTGGGGCCACGGAATAGCCGCTCCCACCCAGTGCCTAGGGTTTCTTATCAGGAGTCCTCACTCTACTTCTCAGTAAATGGTGTCACTGCCACCGACAGAGGATGAGATGGCTGGATGGCATCACCAACTCAATGGACATGAGTTTGGGTAAACTCTGGGAGTTGGTGATGGACAGGCAGGCCTGGCATGCTGTGGTTCATGGGGTCACAAAGAGTTGGACACAACTGAGCGACTGAACTGAACTGAAAAGTTGAGAATCTTTGGTCTGAGATCAAACTGTAATTTAAAATGCTAAATAAAATCTTATTTGCAGTCAGTCAACAGCACTGAACATTTTAAAGTAGCAATTTCTTCTTAAATGATGTCCTACCACCAGCCCTACATTGAGCAGGCATCATTTAACACTTAACTGTAAAGATATAAGTAGCAATATTCACGGGGAAGGCAATGGCACCCCACCCCAGTACTTCTGCCTGGAAAATTCCATGGACAGAGGAGCCTGGTAGGCTCCAGTCCATGAGGTTGCTAGGAGTCGGACACGACTGAGCGACTTCACTTTCACATTTCACTTTCATGCATTGGAGAAGGAAATGGCAACCCACTCCAGTGTTCTTGCCTGGAGAATCCCAGGGACGGGGGAGCCTGATGGGCTGCCGTCTATGGGGTCGCACAGAGTCGGACACAACTGAAGCGACTTAGCAGCAGCAGCAGCAGCAATATTCCATTTCCTAATGAGGAGACACTTGATTTCCCTGTTGGCTTATGCAAGGCAAGGAAGAAACATAAAATCATCCAAGACCCTCACAAGGGGGTACTGGCAGGCACCTTGTCTCTGAGGGCACTGAAAAGGGATGGAGGTAATCCCAATAACACTTCCATTAGTCTTTTTATTAGCTTAAACGGCCTTTGTTTATGAGTGAAAAGACCAGTATTTCAACACTAAGTGATGTGGAAATTATGAGACTATTTTCTTATTCATTCCAGTAGAGAGAGACGGCTTATTATTCGGCTTATTATTGTGCTTTCATAGTGGAAAAAAAGGTTCCACGTTTCTCTCCTGTCCATTAACAGAATGATTGTTTTTGGCTTCTCCTCACAGTCTTCTTCAAGTCCTAGTAGTCTTTTTGGAGATGAAATATTATTACAAATTTGCAGGCTCATTTATCTACAAAACCAAGGCCCATTTTCAGGGGGTCTCTGTATCTCCCCTCAAGGAATGCTGCAGTCTTAGCTAGTTCATTTATGCACTGCTGAACCCACTCAGGGCACCGAAGATTATAACACTCAGATTTAACTGCTTCGCAGAAGTAAAGTATCCACCTGTCAATGCAGGAGACATGGGTTTGATACCTGGGTTGGGAAGATCCCCTGGAGTAGGAAATGGCAACACACTCCAGTATTCTTGCCTGGAAAACTCCAAGGACAGAGGAGCCTGGTGGGCTACAGTCCATGGGGTAGTAAAGAGTCAGACACAACTGAGCACACACATGCACACACACACACACAAGAGAAACACTTTAGGCAGAAATTATTAGACATACTACATGTTTTTAAAGAAGATCCTTATTGGTGCCCTTTTATGTTGTATCTTCTTTCTTTCTAAAATAAATATATTTATTTGGCTGCTCTGGGCCTTAGTTGCAACACACAGGATCTTCAGTTTTCATTGTGCCATGTGGGATCTAGTTCCCTGACTAGGGATCGAACATGGGCTCCCTACACTGGGAATGTGGAGTCTTAGCCACTGGACCACCAGGGAAGTCCTTATGCCCTTTCTTAAATATGCTCTTACTTGTTTGCTTATAATGTGACCATGTACTAAAATATCTGTATCTTATACTTGGATGCATAACTAATGTTTGAGTCCCTTTAAAAGTTCCTATTGATGACTTTTCTAACTTAAACATATTGCTGCCAAGTCACTTCAGTCATGTTCAACTCTGTGCGACCCCATAGACGGCAGCCCACCAGGCTCCCCCATCCCTGGGATTCTCCAGGCAAGAACACTGGAGTGGGTTGCCATTTCCTTCTCCAATGCACGAAAGTGAAAAGTGAAAGTGAAGTCGCTCAGTTGTGTCTGACCCTCAGCGACCCCATGGACTGCAGCCTACCAGGCTCCTCCATCCATGGGATTTTCCAGGCAAGAGTACTGGAGTGGGGTGCCATTCCTACCAATACTTTGGCCACCTGATGCGAAGAGCTGACTCATCTGAGAAGAGTCTGATGCTGGGAAAGATTGAGGGCAGGAGGAGAAGGGGACGACAGAGGATGAGATGGTTGGATGGCATCACCGACTCGATGGACATGAGTTTGGGTGGAGTGCGGGAGTTGGTGATGGACAGGGAGGCCTGGCGTGCTGTGGTTCATGGGATTGCAAAGAGTCGGACACGACTCAGTGACTGAACTGAATGAAGCATTTGTTGATTTGACAAGAAAATATTTAACTGGTCAGACGGAACTGTTTTCTGGATTTAGTCATGTCATGATGATTTGTGGTTGGTCATAAAAGAATTAGACAATACTTGAATAATTTCAAAGATCTTAAACTCGTGATACTTTTCCAATATGCTAAAATCTTATACTTTATCTACAATGAGCATTTTGTCACACACCAAATCCATTTGGCTTTTCCAGAAAATTCAGTAATGGTTCTAAGCACAGGATATATTTCCCCCCTGTTGCTACCACAAACACCAAGGTTTCCCAAGTTGCTGTTTTCACATCACCAAATGGTGCTCTGTTGTCCATGACTGACAAAATTAAAAGAGTATTTCAGTTGAAGAGGCCCTTATGTAAGACCCTGTCCAACAGCCTTACTTGCAGATAATGGCCATTAGGTAATTCCTCGGGGCAGCATCAAAGTCAATCAGATGCTCTGTCTCAGCGGGGCAAAAACCTCAGCAAATGTCTTAAAAGAATAAGAAAGCACGAATCCTTTCTTATTCTAACTCTCTTTCTGCCGGCCTCGTAATTTCTGTTAGGAAATAACATCCCTTATTACCTTCCTGGCAGAGAGGGGCCTATGGCACACATTGCCACGCAGTGATTTTCTCTCTTTCAAGCTTTTAATACTGCTCAGAGCCTTCAGACTGCAGTTTGTGGGTACCATTCGAACATCTTCCTGTGACCATCCATTGCTTCTCTTAAGCTTCCTTATTACGTTGCTTGATCTTGTATCTTTCCAACTAAGTACTCAAACACTGAAGTCTAGTCATGAATCTATTCTACAAAGATGATACAGTGAGAATGTGTTTGGTTCTTTGAGTTAAAAAAAAAAAAAAAAAAATCAAGATACCGCTGCATATTACTCCCATTCTGTGTACAAGTATAGACACCTAAGTCCAAAATATAGCTCTCAAACCATGCTTGTCCAATATGGTAGCCATTACCCACATGTGGCCACTTATATTAAATACCATTTAAAATTCCTCAGTAGCAATAACCACATTTCAAGGGCCTTAAAACCACATGCAGCTAGTGGCTACTGCACGGGACAGTACAGTATAGAACATTTCCATCATTATAGAAAGTTCAACTGGACTTTTCTAGAAACTCTTTCCTGCTATTTTTTCCCCCCTTGGGAATTCTGAGTATCTCTTTCTAAACACATTTTATTGTTTATATACTTTCAAGAATGTGAATTCTGTCTTGTTTACCTTTATCCCCAATGCCCAGAAGAGTATCTGGCATACAGTAAATATTTAATAATTATTCCCTGAATGCATGAATGACGTCTGGTTAAGGAAGATGATTTTATCTTGAATTTCTAAATTCAGAATCTGAATGCAGTGTGATTTGGTTTACTCTGGATGATAGGGAGGTAGGATTCCCCAACCGATGTCTGGCAAATTTTAAGTTCCTTTCCTCAGATAACCCATAAAGACAACAGGGGCTTTATGTCCTATCTAGGACACTGTCCACTTCCCTCAGGGGAAGTTGAGGTGCTTTCTAGTGGCACAAAATTATCAAAGCTCAAGAAACAAGAGTAAGGCAGGAGGGGTGTGTTGTAATTGCCCATAAATCACCCATTTATGCTACTTATTGCTTGCTCTTTGTGACCCTTTAGACTGTAGCCCGCCAGGCTCCTCTGTCTATGGGATTCTCCAGGCAAGAATACTGGAGTGGGTTGCCATGCCATCCTCCAGGGGATCTTCCTGAGCCAGGGATCAAACCCGCATCTCTTAAGTCTCCTGCATTGGCAGGCGGATTCTTTACCACTAATGCCACCTGGGAAACCCATAACAATGACTTGCTGTTGCTGTTAAGTCGCTTCAGTCGTGCCCGACTCTGTGCGACCCCATAGACAGAAGCTCATCGCTCAATGACTTAGATGAACAAATTTACTAAATGGGCTGAAATCTAGAGGAATGCATCAATCTTCAAACCACTTGTAATAAAACAAAAGGCAAAAGATGTCCCTATATCCTGGGAGGCAGGCTCTGCCTATGTAATTCACTTTTAAACACCCTGTCAAGCCAGGTTCAATGTTGGAGATATGGGTAAGCACATTTGCTGCCTTCCCCTGCACAGGCTTCCCTGGTGGCTCAGATGGTGAAGAATCTGCCTGCAATGCAGGAGACCTCGGTTTGATCCCTGGGTTGGGAAGATCCCCTGGAGAAGGGAATGGCTACCTACTCCAGTAATCTAGCCTGGAGAATTCCATGGACAGAGGAACCTGGCAGGTTACAGTCCTTGCGGTCACAAAGAGTTGACTGAGCGACTGACCCCAAGGGCACTCTCATGTATCTTTGGGTAGACATACATGAAATCAGAAAGTTAAGGCCACAGGCTTGAGGGCCAAGCACTTGTCTATGCATTAGGACATTAAACCATTTTATTAGCTGCTGATAACATTCTAAACATCATCAAGGTAAAAATTAAAAAGAAAAATTATTTCTTGACAGCAACTCTTATACACACAAAATGCTATGAACCTAATGCATGACTTCCCCAAAGTCCAATTAAATTTTCAGTCTTGTTATGTTGTTGACAGCTGGCATGAACATGATACAGAATAGTGTACAAATCTGGTTCCTTCAAATCCAAACACATTCCAAACCCTTTTAACAGCTGCTATTATAATGGATGACTGGACTGTCCTACAGCAGGGACACTGGAAGGGATGTTCAAAATTTCACAAGCAGGTTAAAATACATTAAAGCAAAGATGACAATAATGCCAGTCCCTAAACAACCCACCATTAGAAGAAGCAAGAGGTGTGATGTGAAGGAACTGAAGAATATAATCTATGCTGATGGAACATAAAATGCACAACCTTGCAGACCCAGGGAGCAGGAGGCACTGTCTATATATAAGGCCTTTCAAAGGCTCAGCAGTAAGGAATCTCAACTCCTTAGATAGATTAGGTCTTTGTAGATTTTGACAGGAGAGGAGTAGGTGCCATTGGGTATGGAGTGTAAGGACAGCAAAACTTACTGTGTTTCTCTAACACTTCTCTGCCTTCAATGTGTCAGGGAGGCATGTGAGTGACAGGTCAGCCAGAAAAGCACTGCAGTCTCACCAAAGTTAGGATTTTATGCCTAAGCCTAAAAGCCACATCAATAAAAAAGTTACTTATAGATCCAAGTACAGTTCAGTTCAGTTGCTCAGTTGTGTCTGACTCTTTGCAATCCCATGAACCACAGCACGCCAGGCCTCCCTGTCTATCACCAACACCTGGAGTTCACCCAAACTCATGTCCATCTAGTCGGTGATGCCATCCAGCCATTTCATCCTCTGTTGTCCCCTTCTCCTCCTGCCCCCAATCCCTCCCAGCATCAGAGTCTTTTCCAATGAGTTAACTCTTCGCATGAGGTGGCCAAAGTACTGGAGTTTCAGCTTTAGCATCATTCCTTCCAATGAACACCCAGGACTGATCTCCTTTAGGATGGACTGGTTGGGTCTCTTTGCAGTCCAAGGGACTCTCACGAGTCTTCTCCAACACCACAGTTCAAAAGCATCAATTCTTCAGTGCTCAGCTTTCTTTGTAGTCCAACTCTCACATCCATACATGACCACTGGAAAAACCATAGCCTTGACTAGATGGACCTTTGTTGGCAAAATAATGTCTCTGCTTTTTAATATGCTATCTAGGTTGGTCATAACTTTCCTTCCAAGGAGTAAGCATCTTTTAATTTCATGGCTGCAGTCACCATCTGCAGTGATTTTGGAGCCCAGAAAAATAAAGTCTGACACTGTTTCCACTGTTTCCCCATCTATTTCTCATGAAGTAATGGGACCAGATGCCATGACCTTAGTTTTCTGAATGTTGAGCTTTAAGCCAACTTTTTCACTCTCCTCTTTCACTTTCATCAAGAGGCTTTTTAGTTCCTCTTCACTTTCTGCCATAAGGGTGGTGTCATCTGCATATCTGAGGTTATTGATATTTCTCCCGGCAATCTGATTCCAGCTTGTGCTTCCTCCAGCCCAGCATTGCTCATGATATACTCTGCATAGAAGTTAAATAAGCAGGGTGACAATATACAGCCTTGACGTACTCCTTTTCCTATTTGGAACCAGTCTGTTGTTCCATGTCCAGTTCCAGCTGTTGCTTCCTGACCTGCATATAGGTTTCTTACGAGGCAGGTCAGGTAGTCTGGTATTCCCATCTCTTTCAGAATTTTCCACAGTTTATTGTGATCCACACAGTCAAAGGCTTTGGCATAGTCAAGAAAGCAGAAATGGATGTTTTTCTGGAACTCTCTTGCTTTTTCGATGATCCAGCGGATGTTGGCAATTTGATCTCTGGTTCCTCTGCCTTTTCTAAAACCAGCTTGAACATCAGGAAGTTCACGGTTCACGTATTGCTAAAGCCTGGCTTGGAGAATTTTGGGCATTACTTTACTAGCATGTGAGATGAGTACAATTGTGTGGTAGTTTGAGCATTCTTTGGCATTGCCTTTCTTTGGGATTGGAATGAAAACTGACCTTTTCCAGTCCTGTGGCCACTGCTGAGTTTTTCAAATTTGCTGGCATATTGAGTGCAGCACTTTCACAGCAGCATCTTTCAGGATTTGAAATAGCTCCACTGGAATTCCATCATCTCCACTAGCTTTGTTCATAGTGATGCTTTCTAAGGCCCACTTGACTTCACATTCCAGGATGTCTGGCTCTAGATGAGTGATCACACCATCGTGATTATCTGGGTCATGAAGATCTTTTTTGTACAGTTCTTCTGTGTATTCTTGCTACCTCTTCTTAATATCTTCTCTCAGAGTTGCAGTAAAAGAATAAAGAATACTTCCCTCCTGCCCCAAACCTTTTGAGAGTAAGTTACAAACCTGCTTTCCTATCTCTTCCTAATGTTTGAATGGGTGTTTTCTATAAATAACATTATTCTATAAAATAATAGTACAATCTAGTAACATCAGGAAATTAACATTAATCCATTGCTGCCAGCTAATCCTTCAACCCCATGAAAACTTTTGCTAGTGTCCTCCAATGTCCTTAATCTCAAAGGGAACTAGTCCAGCATTTCACACTGCAGTTGGTGGTCATGTCTCTTTAGTCCCCTTCATTCTGGAACAGTTCCCCAGTCTCTTCCTTGATTTTCATGACGTTGACACTGAAGAATATAGATCAGTGATTTTGTAGAACAGCTCCATATCTGAGTTTGTCATGATTATTATTGGTAGTTTCATAGTCAGCCTTCAAATTGGCCCCACTTCCTGTTATTCAAGGATTTTCCAGGTGGCACTAGTAGTAAAAAACCTGCCTGCCAGTGCAGGAGACATAAGAGACGCGGGTTTGATCCCTGGTCAGGAAGGTCCCCTGGAGGAGGGCATGGCAACCCACTCCAGTATTCTTGTCTGGAGAATCCCATGGACAGAGGAGCCTGGCGGGCTCCAGTCCACAGGGTCACTAAAAATCGGACATGACTGAAAGAACCTAGCACACGCACGCCTGTTATTCAAACCCTCACGAGTCTCCTTTCACATGGTACCAGAGTAGGTCTTTGTAAGCAAGAGCATAGAGCCAAAGTGGTTAGGTTACGGAAGTGATTTCTTGGATCACTTGTTCTGGGGCAAGCAAACGTCATGTTGTGAGCAGCCCTACATATAGGCCCAGATGGCGAGGAACTGAAGCGTCTAGCCAACAGCCAGGAGAAACTGAGGCCTGCCGACCATGTGAGTGAGCATGGAGGTGGATTCTTCTGACCTCTTTCCTGACCCCAGAAACTGTGACAAAAACAAATGTTTGTTGGCTTCCGGTACATAATGCACACAGGCAGGAATGTCACAGAAGTGACGATGGGTGCTTTGCAGTGCACTGTCGCGTGACACACAATTTCAATTCATGCCATTACTAGTCATCTTTATTTCAGTCCCTTGATTAAAGTAGAATCTTCTGGGATTTTCCATTGTCAAGTTACTCTTTTTTTTCCTCTCTTTTAATTAATGAATATTTTTGTGGGAGATGCTTTGAAACTATGTAAATATTCCTTCAAAGTTTCATTTATTGTTCTCAGTATGAGGTCTTGGATTTCTATCTTATTGGATGGGATATAGTGTGTTACTGTCATTATTTGTTTTAATGTTCAAACTGTTTCAAATTTCACCGGAGTCCTTTCAGCCTGGCTCCTATGTTCTCTGGACATGTCCTCATCATTCTTTAAGTATGTCTTTGATTTCTGGCACAAGATGTTCTACACTCATCATGTTCTCTGCCTGCCCCAGCCCTGAAATCAGTTGTTTCTCCAAGGACCTCTGGTTCTTTTTAGTGGAAAATGGTATTATAGCCAAGGAGTGGGCACTGCGTGTACCTACTACCAATGGAATATCATTGCTCCCAGGCCCACTCAAAGGACATATATCCATTTAAATATATTCATATATGTAAATATATACAACCATGCAAATATACACATATATATCTACAAATATATGCCACATATATTTTATATACTCTATAATATAAATGTATACATTTGTAAGTATAATATAAGTATAGATTTATATCTTAAATCCATAAGTTCATACTGGTATCTCTAATTGTAGGGTACTCTGTCTGGGGCTTCCTTCATAACTCAGTTGGTAAAGAATCTGCCTGCAATGCAAGAGACCCCGGTTCGATTCCTGGGTCCGGAAGATCCCCTGGAGAAGGGACAGGCTACCCACTTCAGGGCTTCTTGGGTTTCCCCTATGGCTCAGCTGGTAAAGAATCTGCCTGCAATGTGGGAGACTTGGGCTTAATCCCTGGGTTGGGAAGATCCCCTGGAGAAAGGAAAGGCTACCCACTCCAGTATTCTGGCCTAGAGAATTCCATGGACTGTATGGTCCACGGGGAGTTCACTTTCTTTCTGGGTTTATTCTGTCCTTCTCCCTTTGCATATTAGTGACCTCCTTGTCCAATAGTGAGAAACATGTTTCCCATTACCCTTATTATATTTCTTTAATTCATTCCTGCATATATAATCAGCCTCCCATCACCACTGCATCCACCCCTTCCCCGACAAAGTATTACTTGCTCAGTCGTGTCAGACTCTTTGCAACCCCATGGACTGTAGCCCACCAGGCTCCTCTGTCCATGGGATTTCCCAGGCAAGAGTGGGTTGCCATTTCCTTCTCCAGGGGATCTTCCCGACCCAGGAATCAAACCTGGGTCTCCCACATTGCAGGCAGACTCTTTACCATGTGAGCCACTAGGGAAGCCAAAGATGCCCTCTATTCAGGCACTGACTCCCTTCTCAGAGACACCACCCTCATGAATGCCTTCTTTATCCCCTTGGGCCCCAGGCCACCCCTCCACACGGATACTCACATCCACTGCTCCCTGTTCAGCCTGCCCCTACCTGTGGATGCCAGCCTCACACACTCAGGCCTGAATTCCCCATATGGGATCTGTCCTCTGTAGGATGCCCTTGTCAATCCAGTTGGGCTCCAACAGGCTGTCACAGGCTGCCTCTTGCTCTGCCCCAACTGATGGCTTTAGGGCTGACTTGTTCAGGGAGGGAAAGGGGAAGAGTAGGCCTCTGTGATTTTATAATGGATGTCAGCACTGAAAGGAACATTCTCTCCCCACCCCACCCCCGGCCAGGTGAATTGTGAATCTCATCTGTAGTGGGTTCCAAATTTCTGGTTACACCAGAATACCTTGGAAGCTTACAGAAATACAAATCTCAAGCAAACAAAAGACAGTACTAAAAATGGAGAAACTGAAACATCCTTTAAAATATAGATTATAGGGAGGCTTTCATTTTTCATTTTAGACTTTTGGTTCCTCTTTACATTTTCTACATTTATACATTTATACTTCTATGATTTTCTACATTTATACTTCTATGTATATTCATAGGATTATGGCCCATGTTTTTTATAATTTTATATATTAAAAACATAATTAGCAAGATTGTTATTTTTTAAGCAATACAAAATAAAGAATTCCAGACCCAATGGCTGGAGATTCTGATTCAGTACACCTGGGCTAAGGCCTAGGCATCTGTGCTTTACAAAATTCTCCACTGACTGTAATGATCAGCCAGGTTGTAGAACCCCCCACTCCACCAACTCTTCCAGCTCCTGCAGCAGCTGTCTGAATATCCACTGGGCCTGCACCCAGCCCTCCATCACAGAGAGACACTGATAGAGATAAAACCACATGAGCTTTCTGAAAACTCAGGACAGGTAGGATTTGGTTTGAGGGTTCTTGATCCTACTGATAACTCCTTCCAAAAATCAGTTTTCTCCGATTCTTATTGTTACTAAAGTGAAGGATAACTCTGAAAAGATGCAGGTTAAATGCTCTTCAAAATTGTCAAGGTCATCAGAAACAAGGACAGTCTATTGTCACTGCCAAAAGGACCCTAAGGGGAGATGACACCTAATACAGTGTATCCTGGATGAAGTCTTGAAACAGGAAAAGGACTTGGGGTTAAAGTGAAGTGTGGATTTTAGGTAGTAATAAATGTCAACATCAGTTCATTATTTGCAAGTAATATACCATCCTGGTAGCTCAGCTGGTAAAGAAGCAACCTGCAATGCAGTAGACCCCAGGTTGATTCTTGGGTCAGGAAGATCCCCTGGAGAAGGGATTGGCTACCCACTCCAGTATTCTTGGGCTTCACTGGTGGCTCGGAGGGTAAAGAATCTGCCCGCAATGTGGGAGACCTGGGTTCCATCCATAGGTTAGGAAGATCCCCTGGGGAGGGCATGGCAACCCACTCCAATATTCTTGCCTGGAGAATCCCCATGGACAGAGAAGCCTGATGGGCTACAGTGCACGGGGTCACAAAGAGTCGGACACAACTGAGCAACTAAGCACAGGACGGCAGCACATACCATCCTAATGGACATCACCAATAGGGAATCCTGGGGTACGTACGTACGGGGTATGCAGGAACTCTGTACAGAAATTCTATAAATCTGAAGAGGTTCTACAATAAAAAGTGTTAGGAAAAAAAGATGCAGTTTACAGGGGATGTAATGGTGTGATGTGGCAAACTTGATGCCAGCGCTCTGTAAATCATCAGGAAAAGATGAAAGTATTCAAATAGGCATGAAGGATAGAAGTAGGGGTCATCACTTCCATGTGGGAGATGAGACACGGGGCCATTATTGCAGCTCATTGGTCTGCGTTTCCAGGAGTGACAGCCCAGTGCTGCTGCTGTTCCAGGAAATTTAAGGGCAGAAGGGACAGACTGCTCCCAAAGGTCACCGTGGAAAGGTCTCAGAGATGACCAGCTCCCCCAGGGTCTGCTCACAGGCAGGGAGGAAAGATGACTCTGGGAGGGGCAGGTGTATTCTTTGCCCTTTGAGAACAGCTGTTATGGGTTTGATGTGCAGCCTTTACTGGCAGAGCAGACCCAGTGCTACACACAGTAACCAGTCCCTGTTGCCAGTGGCTCAAAGCCAAGAGTGCTGTCATTAAACAACAGCTGAAAATGTTCAAGTCTACAAAGACCACAAAACCGTGCAGCCACTTATCACTGGGTGCGCCCCGGTGTTTGTAATCATAGATGCGCCTGAAACAGAGGGAAAACTACATTTCTTTTTATTCTAGGACAGATAACATATCCTACAAAATGGGCGGGAAATTCTACAATTTATAAATTGTGTCCTGAATTGGAAGCATTTTACCCCCCAAATCATCTTACTTTGTTTGTCTAAATCCAAAAGTCCTTTTAAAAAACACAAAGCCCTCTTATTTGCCAAGCAGAAATAGAGACACAGATGTAGAGAACAAACACATGGACACCAAGGGGGCAGAGTGGGGGTGGGATGAATTGGGAGATTGGGATTGACATATATACACTGTTGGCATTGACATATATACACCGTCGATACTATCTACAGATAACTAATGAGAGCCTACTGTATAGCTCAGAGGACTCTATTCAATGCTCTGTGATGACCTAAATGGGAAGGAAAAAAAAAAAAAAAAGAGGGGAGAGATGTATACACAACAGCTGATTCACTTTGCTGTACAGTAGAGACTAATGCAATGTTGTTAAAGCAACTGTAGTCTAATAAAAATTAATTTAAAAATAAACACAAACAACATTTTAATTTTACAGTTCTCAGAATGTAGAAGAGTATCATTCTCCCATACCAATAAAAATACCAACAGCTATGGCCTGAACATCAAAAGTACCACCATTGCCACTCATGTATGCGCTTGTGGCAGACTGTCCCTTCTGTCTCCTAAGGCAGCAAAAACACGTGCCCAACTGCAAGAATTATCCCCTTTGTTGCTAGAAGCATCCAGAAATGGGGTTACCTAGGCACCTGGGTGCTTGCTCCTGGGTAAAGCAAGAGAGCTGGAGCTGCCTGCTTTGTGCACTGGCAGGCTATGTGGGTCAGAGTTTAGTAGCGGAAAACATAATCCACTCTAGGTAGACTAAACAAAAAGTGATTTTCATAGGATTTTTAGTGGCTTTCAGAATCCCTGGAGGGCTAAAGAGACAGGCTGTAGACCAGGCTGCCAGGAACAACTCCCCAAACCACATGGCAAATCCTCAGTGTGGCTGCTGCATCTGCCTAGATCAGGAAGGAATCCCAGCAGCTGTTGGCCACAAACCAGCCACTTCAGCTAAAATCAGGAAGCTGCCACTGCGGTGGCCAGCTCAAGAACATGTTGCCTTTGCCACAGTCTGCTAAATAAATACCCTACATATTGCTTCTTCCCGTATGACTCTATTCCAAATCAGACTCCTGTGAGTTTAAGTGGTGATTAGAATCTAAATCACATTTTGAACCTCAATTGCAAGGGTGTCTGAGATGTTACTTTTTTGTTTTTCAACCTCTGCATGTAGGACAAGAAATTCAAATGGATACTGAGCAATCTAACTTATGTTATCTGTCAGAGTCTGCCCCTCTCGTTATCCATACACATTCCTCTTGCTGTAAGTAGAACCAGCTCCCTCCTGCATTCATCCTGCATCCCACTCAAAGCCCAGGATAACTGGGTTTTGTGCAGCTCTCCTTATCAAGTCCAGACAAGGCTGCTTGTGACCTAGTGACCTATAAGTTAAAAGATGGCCTGTCTGCTCTCAATGTACACTGGAGGCAAGGAAAATGGAAGGATTACAAAAAGGGAGAAAATGGAAACATATGATTGTCATTTGTATTAGTAGTCATCAAATTCCACTAGGCAAGAATGGTGAAATCACCGCTTGCATGATGGAGTGAGGTCTTTGGGTAGCCATCGGAAGGGCTCCCTTGTTCTGTTAAGCCCATGACCTTTTTCTAATCCTAGCCATCTTGCATTAGCTGCCAGAAAAGTAAAGCTAATAGGCAGTCTCTCTTTTTTTTAATTTTCCTATCGCTACTTATACTTTTTTCTGCTGCCACTGAGGTAGTAACGCTTGATGAGCTAAATACAGATAAACCACAAGGTTATAGGCCCTACCGTGTTCTCCCCACCCCCCACCCCCGCCCCCCAGTCTCTGCATCACTAAGGCAGCAGCCACATCTGGGCCCTGCAGTTTTCAGCTGTCTCTGATAGCTTCTCTGAGAAAAGCCCTGGGTAAGGAGCAGTGGTGTTGCAATGCCTACTTCAGCAGCAAGGACAGTATGGCCACGAGGCAGACTTTAAAGATAGACGTGCCTAATCGGTTCTGGGAAAAAGACAGCAGCAACATTGTTATTCGAATCTCTGAATCCTCATGTAAAACAGAACAACTAGGTAGCATAAAATACACATATGCAGCACTTACATCAGAACCAAGTGAGTTTATCCACAGATCTCACAGTATAAGCAGGTGGCGGAGATAAACCTCCAGCAGCCACACAACCTGCAGGATATCAGTTTGTACGAGAGGAGTAAGTCACGGGTCGGGGGACAACAGGGCATCTGACAGACCTGAGACCAGGAGAACCCCAGGATAGGTAACAGGAATGCACTCGAAATGAGTGCAGGCTGATTTGAGCATAGCAGCTGAAACTGGGAGGGATTTTACCCAATTCAATGCCAGATGAGTGCCAGGGTTCCTGGTGGGTTCTGAAAGAAACTCAGGCAGTCTGGGCCACGTTAACTCCTGAACCCTAAAACCAAAGCCCTCTTCCAGGCCAGGGCGCCAGCTAAAGAGAAAATGCTCACAGTGGAGTCAAAATTGAGCACAACAGTGCCAGGAGACATGAGGGAAAGAGGAAGTCCAGATAAAAGTGGGGAAAAGGAAGAGATACAGAAAATGGCAACCCACTCCTGTAGTCTTGCCTGGGAAATCCCATGGACAGAGGAGCCCGGTGGGCTATAGTCCATGGGTCGCAAAGAGCCAACATGACTTAGCGATTAAACGACAACAGGAAATATCAGAAAGCAAGAGGCCATGGTTTTAAACACTTCACGGTGATAACCAAAGAGGGAGTTCTATCAAGTTAGTGAGATTTTCTTGAACTGCACTTCCTTCTAACTATTCAGAAAAGCTAATTTTGCATAATGAGCAACAGAAAAGTATCGACTTCCAAGCTCATAAGAAGTTACTAGGGAGATGAAAGAACAGGGAGCAGAATAACATCCCTCTGATGAAAGCATGCTGGAAAGACGACTTGATCAGATCAGATCAGATCAGTCGCTCAGTCGTGTCCGACTCTTTGCGACCCCATGAACCGCAGCACGCCAGGCCTCCCTGTCCATCACCAGCTCCTGGAGGTCACTCAGACTCGCATCCATCGAGTCAGTGATGCCATCCAGCCATCTCATCCTCTGTCGTCCCCTTCTCCTCCTGCCCTCAATCCCTCCCAGCATCAGAGTCTTCTCCAATGAGTCAACTCTTCGCATGAGGTGGCCAAAATACTGGAGTTTCAGCTTTAGCATCATTCCTTCTAAAGAAATTCCAGGATTGATCTCCTTCAGAATGGACTGGTTGGATCTTCTTGCAGTCCAAGGGACTCTCAAGAGTCTTCTCCAACAAGACCTTTTAGAACTAACACCCAAAAAAGATGTCCTTTTCATTATAGGGGACTGGAATGCAAAAGTAGGAAGTCAAGAAACACCTGGAGTAACAGGCAAATTTGGCCTTGGAATACGGAATGAAGCAGGGCAAAGACTAATAGAGTTTTGCCAAGAAAATGCACTGGTCATAGCAAATACCCTCTTCCAACAACACAAGAGAAGACTCTATAAATGGACATCACCAGATGGTCAACACCGAAATCAGATCGATTATATTCTTTGCAGCCAAAGATGGAGAAGCTCTATACAATCAGCAAAAACAAGACCAGGAGCTGACTGTGGCTTGGACCATGAACTCCTTATTGCCAAATTCAGACTGAAATTGAAGAAAGTAGGGAAAACTACTAGACCATTCAGGTATGACCTAAATCAAATCCCTTATGATTATACAGTGGAAGTGAGACGACTTGATGGAAGAGGTCAAAACTGAAGCATAACTGTTGGTGGGAATGTAAACTGGTACAGCCACGATGGAGAACAGTATGGAGGGTCCTTAAAAAACTAAAAATAGAGCTACCATATCAGCCTGCAATCCCACTCCTGGGCGTACATCCAGAGAAAAACATGACCCAGAAAGATACATACACCCAGTATTCACTGCAGCACTGTTTACAATGACCAAGACATGGAAGCAACCTAAACGTCCATCAACAGATAAATGGATAAAGAAGTCATGTATGTGTGTGTGCATTGTGTATATAAAAACACACAATGGAATATTACTCAGCTGTTAAAAAGAATGAAATAAGGCCATTTGCAGCAACATGGATGGATCCAGAGAGTGTCATACTGAGTAAAGTAAGTCAGAGAAGGACAAATATAAGACATCCCTTATATGTGGAATCTAAAAAGAAATGATACAAATGAACTTATTTTTTTAAATTTTATTATTATTATTTTTTACTTTACAACATTGTATTGGTTTTTGCCATACATCAACATGCATCCGCCACGGTGTACACATATTCCCATCCTGAACCCCTCTCCCACCTTCCCTCCCAATACCATCCTTCTGGGTCATCCCAGTGCACCAGCCCTAAGCTTCCTGTATCCTGCATCAAACCTGGACTGGAGATTCGTTTCTTATATGATATTACATGTTTTAATGAGATTCTCCAAAATCATCTCCTCCTCCCTCTCCCACAGAGTCCAAAAGACTGTTCTATACATCTGTGTCTCTTTTGCTGTCTTGCATACAGGGTTGTCATTACCATCTTTCTAAATTCCGTGTATATGCATTAGTATACTGTACTGGTGTTTTTCTTTCTGGCTTACTTCACTCTGTATAATCCACTCCAGTTTCATCCACCTCATTAGAACTGATTCAAATGTATTCTTTTTAATGGCTGAGTAATACTCCATTGTGTATATGTACCACGGCTTTCTTATCCATTCATCTGCTGATGGACATCTAGATTGCTTCCATGTCCTGGCTATTATAAACAGTGCTGCGATGAACATTGGGGTACACGTGTCTCTTTCAATTCTGGTTTCCTCGGTGTGTATGCCCAGCAGTGGGATTGCTGGGTCGTATGGCAGTTCTATTTCCATGAACTTACTTAAAAAAAAAGAAAGAGACTCACAGACTTAGAAAACAAACTCATGGCTGCCGGGGGAAGGGATAGTTAGGGACTTTGGAAAGGTCATGTGCACACTGCTATATTTAAAATGGATAACCAACAAGGACCTACCTGTATAGCACATGGGACTCTACTCAATGTCATGTGCCAGCCTGGACAGAAGGGGGTTTGGGGGAGAATGGATACATGTACATATAATGGCTGAGTCCCTTCACTGTTCACCTGAAACTATCGCAACATTGTTAATTGGCTATACCCCAATACAAAATGTTTTCAGTGTTAAAAAATAAAAATATATTTTTATTTTAAAAAAGGAAATACTGAAACATAGTATTTCAAAATGAGCTTAAAATATAAAACTCTAAAATTCAAAAAGAAATGAGAGGGGCTTCCTTGGTGGCACAGTGGATAAGAATCTGCCTACTAACGCAGGAGACACGAGTTTGATCCCTGGCCTGGGAAGATCCCACATGCCGCTAAGCCTGTGCAGCACAGCTGCTGAGCCTGTCCCCTAGAGCCCAGGAGCCGCAATCGCTGAGCCCACGTGCCACAGCTGTTGAACCCCTCATACCCTGAGGCCCGTGCTCTGCAACAAGAGAAACCACTGCAATGAGAAGCGCATGCACCAAAACTGGAGAGTAGCCCCTGCTCACCACAACTGGAGAAAAGCCTGCAGCAGTGAACACCCAGCACAGCCACAAGTAAAATAATGAGGAAAGATATTAAAAAGATTTAAGAGAAAATGTCACATGTAGGCAATAGACAAGGAAGATTTAGCATGGACAGGAGGAGCCTTGATGAAGAAAAAAAGTAAGGGAACTGAAAAAAATACTAAAAACGGTAATGCCAAAAACTTTTTTCCTGAAATTGAAAATTGCTTATTCAAAGAGCACAACATATACCTGAGAATACTGACCCCAAATAACACCATGTAGTAAGTTAACTGGACTTTAAAGGAAAAAGTTCCTTTAGACATCTAAAAGGCAGAGTGTCTTTTAAGGGAAAGAAAATTGGATTATTCTCAGGCTTTTAAAATGCAACACTTTATGTCAGGGGAAAAAAAAAATGGAGTGCAGACGGTCTCCGACTTACAATGGTTCAACTTAATTTTTTTACTTTACGATGGTGTGAAAGTGATATGCATTCAACAGAAAACTGTGCTTCAGATTTTGAATTTCGATCTTTTCCTGGGCTAGAGATATGCACTATGATACTCTAGTGATGCTGGCTCCCTGGACAAAGATGGGACCATTTGAACTTCAAAAACAATAGTAACTGCAATAGAATGGAACTCAAATATGTTTAAATCTGTGAGTTTATGATTAGTTTTTTAAAAATATGGTCACTTTACAAGGACAATAAGGAACTATTTCATTATCTGGAAAGTGGGCAAATAAAGTCAAAGAATCAAGCATATAACTTCCTTGGTGGCCCACTGGCACTCCACACTCCTAGTGCAGGGAGCCTGGGTTCAATCCTTGGTCAGAAAACTAGATCCTACATGTTGCAAATAAGACTGGGCACAGCTAAATAAATAAATAAATTGAAAAAAAAAAGTGTGATGAGTTTATCTAGGCATAGCGCATCAGTGATTGTGGAAATCATAAAAAAATAGCTAGACACTGCGGTCCTTCTGATGACTCAGCACTGTACCTCCGGTGTGCTCACCTTAGCAATTGTAAACCTCACCAAGCCTCTGGATCCAATTGCTGACATGCAGGAAATATAAAGAACAGAGGAACATTTTTGAACTGCATCATGAATATGCCATCAGCAAAACCCAGAAACCCAGACTGAGAGGAATTCTACAACCTGGTTTCTTCAACAGATAAATCGTTAAGGAAAAGAAAGAAGGGAGTATCTGTAGATTAAAAGGCTACTCGTGCAAGATTAAACTATAGTCTAGGGATGCACATGTGAATGAAAAAAATCTCTTTTAAAGTGCACAGAAGTGAATACTGTAGAAGTCAGGTTGATGGCTCCTTATAAGGGGAGAGAGGGTGTTGCGATGAGGATGGAACACATGGAAGGGGTTTCTGGGTCAGCTGCCGAAATTTCTGCTTCTTATGTTTACCTTCTAATAATTTAGAACGTAGTAAAGATAAGCATGGGATCTCAAGGCAAGCATGGGATCTCAAGCATGGGGTTCTCAAGGCAAGAATACTAAAGTGGTTTGCCATTCCCTTCTCCAGTGGACCACATTCTGTCAGACTTCTCCACCATGACCCTTTAGAAGGTAAGCATGGGATCTAAACCCAGCTTATGTTTACCTTCTAATAATTCTATGTGTTTGTTTTGTTTGGCTTTCTATTATAGGTATTATTTACAATAAAAAGGTGAAAAGCATCAATAGATTTAAAGCACAGCAGTTTTTCCATGATAAATACTGGATAAACCTTGTTCTTTTTGTTTATAACATGCATGTGTGGCAGTGATGTAATGGCATTTTAACCAAAAACTTCACTCTCACAAGCTTGTAACAGCCTCTAAGGCCCTTATGTATAGCAGTGTAAAATAGAAAGTCACATTTTAAAAGCAAGATGTTCCAATTCTAAGAAAGAATAAGTGTTATACAATATCTAGGGGGCTTCCCAGGTGGCACAGTGATAACGAATCTGCCTGCCAATACAGGAGCCACAGTAGATGTGGGTTCAATCCCTGGGGCAGGAAGATCCCCTGGAGGAGGAAATGGCAACCCACTCTGGTATTGTTGCTGGGATAATTCCATGGACAGAGGAGATTGGCGTGCTACAGTCCATGGGATCGCAAAGAGTTGGACATGATGGAGTGACTGAGCATAGCACCCTAAATACTCATCAACTATACTTTTGTTCTAGTGTCTGCACAGTGGAATGGACCCCATGGACTCATTTGAAGTATATATCACTTTGTGGGGAGTGTTGAAATATATATATACACATAGCCCTTTCCTCAGCATTATGTTTAAAGAAAACATATGTATATATTAACATATATAAGCATAAATGTTACATATAAATATTATTTATTGAATATATCTATATACTTAGCATATATGTGTCTGTGAACATACTATATACTTTTTTTCATCTAGTGGATCTGATGAAATCAACAGTACCTTAAAAAGAGTTTAGCAGCCTTAGACATTCAAATGCATGAATTTCTCGGATATATTAAGGTCCCTGAAACCCAAGTAAGACAGTAGGTGTTGTGAGAGGGCATCAGAGGGCAGACACACTGAAACCATAATCACAGAAAACTAGCCAATCTGATCACATGGACCACAGCCTTGTCTAACTCAATGAAACCAAGCCATGCTGTGTGGGGCCACCCAAGATGGATGGGTCATGGTGGAGAAGTCTGACAGAAAGTGGTCCACTGGAGAAGGGAATGGCAAACCACTTTAGTATTCTTGCCTTGAGAACCCCATGAACAGTATGAAAAGGCAAAATGATAGGATAATGAAAGAGGAACTATCCAGGTCAGTAAGTGCCCAATATGCTACTGGAGATCAGTGGAGAAATAACTCCAGAAAGAATGAAGGGATGGAGCCAAAGCAAAAACAATACCCAATTGTGGATGTGACTGGTGATAGAAGCAAGGTCCGATGCTGTAAAGAGCAATATTGCATAGGAACCTGGAATGTTAGGTCCATGAATCAAGGCAAATTGGAAGGGGTCAAACGAGATGGCAAGAGTGAACGTTGACATTCTACGAATCAACAAACTAAAATGGACTGGAATGGGTGAATTTAACTCAGATGACCATTATATCTACTACTGTGGGCAGGAATCCCTTATAAGAAATGGAGTAGCCGTCATGGTCAACAAAAGAGTCCAAAATGCAGTACTTGGATGAAATCTCAAAAACGACAGAATGATTTCTGTTCGTTTCCAAGACAAACCATTCAATATCACAGTAATCCAAGCTTATGCCCCAACCAGTAATGCTGAAGAAGCTGAAGTTGAATGGTTCTATGAAGACCTACAAGACCTTTTAGAACTAAAACCCAAAAAAGATGTCCTTTTCATTATAGGGGACTGGAATGCAAAAGTAGGAAGTCAAGAAACACCTGGGGTAACAGGCAAATTTGGCCTTGGAATACAGAATGAAGCAGGGCAAAAGCTAATAGAGCTTTGCCAAGAGAACACACTGGTCATAGCAAACATCCTCTTCCAACAACACAAGAGAAGAATCTACACACGGACATCACCAGATGGTAAACACCAAAATCAGATTGATTATATTCTTTGCAGCCAAAGATGGAGAAACTCTATACAGTCAGCAAAAACAAGACCGGGATCTGACTGTAGCTCAGATCATGAACTCCTTATTGCCAAATTCAGACATAAAAAAGACTTAAGAAAGTAGGGAAAACCACTAGACTATTCAGGTATGACCTAAATCAAATCCCTTATGATTATACAGTGGAAGTGAGAAATAGATTTAAGGGACTAGATCTGATAGACAGAGTGCCTGATGAACTATGGATGGAGGTTTGTGACATTGTACAGGAGACAGAGATCAAGATCATCCCCCTAGAAAAGAAATGCAAAAAAGCAAAATGGCTGTCTGGGGAGGCCTTACAAATAGCTGTGAAAAGAAGAGAAGCAAAAAGCAAAGGAGAAAAGGAAAGATATAAACATCTGAATACAGACTTCCAAAGAATAGCAAGAAGAGATAAGAAAGCCTTCTTCAGCGATCAATGCAAAGAAATAGAGGAAAACAACAGAATGGGAAAGACTAGAGATTTCTTCAAGAAAATCAGAGATACCAAAGGAACATTTCATGCAAAGATGGGCTCGATAAAGGACAGGAATGGTATGGACCTAACAGAAGCAGAAGATATTAAGAAGAGATGGCAAGAATACACAGAAGAACTGTACAAAAAAGATCTTCATGACCCAGATAATCACAATGGTGTGATCACTGACCTAGAGCCAGACATCCTGGAATGTGAAGTCAAGTGGGCCTTAGAAAGCATCACTAGGAACAAAGCTAGTAGAGGTGATAGAATTCCAGTTGAGCTATTCCAAATACTGAAAGATGCTGCTGTGAAAGTGCTGCACTCAATATGCCAGCAAATTTGGAAAACTCAGCAGTGGCCACAGGACTGGAAAAGGTCAGTCTTCATCCCAATCCCAAAGAAAGGCAATGCCAAAGAATGCTCAAACTACCGCACAATTGCACTCATCTCACATGCTAGTAAAGGAATACCCAAAATTCTCCAAGCCAGACTTCAGCAATATGTGAACCATGAACTTCCAGATGTTCAAGCTGGTTTTAGAAAAGGCAGAGGAACCAGAGATCAAATTGCCAACATCCGCTGGATCATGGAAAAAGCAAGAGAGTTCCAGAAAAACATCTATTTCTGCTTTCTTGATTATGCCAAAGCCTTTGACTGTGTGGATCACAATAAACTGTGGAATATTTTGAAAGAGATGGGAATACCAGACCACCTGATCTGCCTCTTGAGAAATCTGTATGCAGGTCAGGAAGCAACAGTTAGAACTGGACATGGAACAACAGACTGGTTTCAAATAGGAAAAGGAGTACGTCAAGGCTGTATATTGTCACCCTGCTTATTTAACTTCTATGCAGAGTATATCATGAGAAACGCTGGACTGGAAGAAACACAAGTAGGAATCAAGATTGCCGGGAGAAATATCAATAACCTCAGATATGCAGATGACACCACCATTATGGCAGAAAGTGAAGAGGAACTAAAAAGCCTCTTGATGAAGGTGAAAGTGGAGAGTGAAAAAGTTGGCTTAAAGCTCAACATTCAGAAAACGAAGATCATGGCATCTGGTCCCATCACTACATGGGAAATAGATGGGGAAACAGTGGAAACAGTGTCAGACTTTGTTTTTCTGGGCTCCAAAATCACTGCAGATGGTGACTGCAGCCATGAAATTAAAAGACGCTTACTCCTTGGAAGGAAAGTTATGACCAGCCTAGATAGCATATTCAAAAGCAGAGACATGACTTTGCCAACAAAGGTCTGTCTAATCAAGGCTATGGTTTTTCCTGTGGTCATGTATGGATGTGAGAGTTGGGACTGTGAAGAAGGCTGAGCGCCGAAGAATTGATGCTTTTGAACTGTGGTGTTGGAGAAGACTCCTGAGAGTCCCTTGGACTGCAAGGAGATCCAACCAGTCCATTCTGAAGGAGATCAGCCCTGGGATTTCTTTGGAAGGAATGATGCTAAAGCTGAAACTCCAGTACTTTGGCCACCTCATGCAAAGAGTTGACTCATTGGAGAAAACTCTGACGCTGGGAGGGATTGGGGGCAAGAGGAGAAGGGGACGACAGAGGATGAGATGGCTGGATGGCATCACTGACTCGATGGACGTGAGTCTGAGTGAACTCCAGGAGTTGGTGATGGACAGGGAGGCCTGTTGTGCTGCGATTCATGGGGTCGCAAAGAGTCAGACACGACTGAGCGACTGATCTGATCTGATGCACCCAATATAGGAGCACCTCAGTACACAAGAAAAATGCTAACAGACATAAAAGGAAAAATTAACAATAACAAAATAAGAGTAGGATACTTTTACACCCCACTCACACTAATGGACAGATCATCAAAACAGAAAATTAATAAGGAAGGACAAGTTTTAAATCATACATTAGATGAGATGGATCTCATTGATATCTTCAGGACATTACATCCAAATGCAAAAGAATAATATACCTTCTCAAGTGCACATGAAACATTCTCCAGGATACCACATCTTGGGTCACAAATCAAACCTTAGTAAATTTAAGAATATTGAAATCATATCAAGCATCTTCTCCAACTGCAATGCTATGAGACTAGATATCAATTACAAGAAAAAAACAATGAGAAACACAAACATGTGGATATTAAATAACATGTTTTTAAATAACCAACAGATAACTGAAGAAATGGAAAGGGAAATCAAAAGATTTCTAGAAACAAATGACAATGAAAACACAACTCAAACCCTATGGGATGCAGCAAAAGCAGTTCTAAGAGGGAAGTTTATAACAATAAAATCCTACCTCATGAAACAAAAAAACATTGAATAGACAACCTAACTTTACATTTAAAACAACTAGAAAAAGAACAACAACAAAAACCCCCCAAAATTAGTAGAAGGAAAGAAATCATAAAGATCTGAGCAGAAATAAATGCAAAAGAAATCAAAGAAACAGTCGTGTCCAACTCTGTGCAACCCCATAGATGGCAGCCCATCAGGCTCCCCCTTCACTGGGATTCTCCAGGCAAGAACACTGGAGTGGGTTGCCATTTCCTTCTCCAGTACATGAAAGTGAAAAGTGAAAGGGAAGTCACTCAGTCATGTCCGACTCTTAGCGACCTCATGGACTGCAGCCTACCAGGCTCCTCCGTCCATGGGATTTTCCAGGCAAGAGTACTGGAGTGGGGTGCCAATGCCTTCTCCGATAGAAAAGATTAATAAAACTAAAAGCTGGTTCTTTGAGAAGATAAACAAAATTGACAATCCCTTAGCCAGACTCATCAGAAAAAAAGAGAGAAGAATTAAATCAACAAAATTAGAAATGAAAAAGGAGAGGTTACAACAGACAATGCAGAAATACAAAGGATTATAAGAGACTATTATGAACAACTATATGGCAATACCATGGATAACCTGGAAGAAATGGACAGATTCTTAGAAAAGTTCAATCTTCCAAGAATGAACCAGGAAGAAACAGAAATTATGAACAACCCAATTACAAGCACTGAAATTGAAGCTGTGATCAAACATCTCCCCAAAAACAAAAACCCCAGGACCAGATGGCTTCACAGGAGAATTCTATCAAACATTTAGAGAAGAGCTAATGCCTATCCTTCTAAAACTCTTTCCAAAAAATGCAGAGGAAGGAACACTTCGAAACTCATTCTACAAGGCCACCATCACCCTGATACCAAAACCAGACAAAGACAACACACAAAAAAAGAAAACTACAGGCCAACATCACTGATGAACATAGATGCAAAAATCCTCAACAAAATTTTAGCAAACAGAATTCAACACATCAAAAAGCTCATACACCATGATCAAGTTCAGTTTTTTCAGGGATACAAGTATTCTTCAATATACAGAAGTCAATCAATTTGATATACCATATTAATAAATTTAAAGATATAAACCATATGATCATTTCAATAGATGCAGAAAAAGCCTTGACAAAATTCAGCACCCATTTATTATTAAAATTTTTAAAAAATGGGCATAGAAGGAACCTACCTCAACATAGTAAAGGCCATACATAATAAGCCTACAGCAAACATTATCCTCAATGGTGAAAATCTGAAAACATTCCCCCTAAGATCACAAACGAGACAAGGTGTCCACTTTCACCACTGTTATTCAACTTAGTTCTAGAAGTCCTAGCTGCAGCAATAAGAGAAGAAAAAGAAAAAAAGGAATCTTCTTCAGAAAAGAAGTAAAGCTCTTACTGCAGACAACATGATATTGTACATAGAAAACCCTAAAGATAGTATCAGAAAATTACTAGAGCTAATCAGTGAATTTAGCAAAGTTGCAGGATAAAAAGTCAATACACAAAAATCACTTGCATTTCTATATACTAACAATGAAAAATCAGAAAGAGAAATTAAGGAATCAATCCCATTCACCACTGCAACAAAAAGAATTAAATATCTAGGAATAAACTTACCTTAGGAGAGAAAAAACTGTACACGGAAAATTCTAAGACACTAATGAAAGAAATAAAAGATGACATAAACAGATGGAGAGATATTCCATGCTCCTGGGTAGAAGAATCAATATTGTGAAAATGACTATACTACCAAATGCAATCTACAGATTCAGTGTGATTCCTATCAAATTACCAATGGCATTTTTCACAGAATTAGAACAAAACTTTCGCAGTTCATATGGAAACACAGAAGACCCCAAATAGCCAAAGCTCTCTTGAGAAGAATGGAGCTGGAGGAATCAACCTTCCTGACTTCAGATTATACTACAAAACTACAGTCATCAAGACAGTATGGTTTCTGGCACAAAAACAGAAATATAGGCCAATGGAACAAGATAGAAAGCCCAGAGATAAACTCATGCACCTGTGAGTATCTTATTTTTGACAAAGTAGGCAAGCTAATACAACTGGGCAAAGACAGCCTCTTCAATAAATGGTGCTGGGAAAACTGGACAGCTACATGTTCAGTTCAGTCACTCAGTTGTGTCTGACTCCTTGCAACCCCATGAACCGCAGCACACCAGGCCTCCCTGTCCATCACCAACACCCGGAGTCCACCTAAACCTATGTCCATCGAGTCAATGATGCCATCCAACCATCTCATCTTCTGTCGTCCCCTTCTCCTCCTGCCCTCAATCTTTCCCAGCATCAGGGTCTTTCCTATGAGTCAACTCTTGCCATGAGGTGGCCAAAGTATTGGAGTTTCAGCTTCAGCATCAGTCCTTCCAATGAACACCCAGGACTGGATCTCCTTTGGATGGACTGGTTGGATTTCCTTGCAGTCCAAGGGACTCTCAAGAGTCTTCTCCAACACCATAGTTCAAAAGCATCAATTCTTCAGCGCTCAGCTTTCTTCATAGTCCAACTCTCACATCCATACATGACCAGTGGAAAAGCCATAGCCTTGACTAGACGGACCTTTGTTGGCAAAGTAATGTCTCAGCTTTTTAATATGCTGTCTGCTGCTGTTAAGTCGCTTCAGTTGTGTCTGACTCTGTGCGACCCCAGAGATGGCAGCCCACCAGGCTCCCCCATCCCTGGGATTCTCCAGGCAAGAACACTGGAGTGGGTTGCCATTTCCTTCTCCAATATGCTGTCTAGGTTAGTCAAAACTTTCCTTCCAAAGAGTAAGCGTCTTTTAATTTCATGGCTGCAATCACCATCTGCAGTGATTTTGGAGCCCCAAAAAATAAAGTCTGACACTGTTTCCACTGTTTCCTCATCTATTTGCCATGAAGTGATGGGACCAGATGCCATGATCTTCGTTTTCTGATGCTGAGCTTTCAACCAACTTTTTCACTCTCCTCTTTCACTTTCATCAAGAGGCTCTTTAGTTCCTCTTCACTTTCTGCCATAAGGGTGGTGTCATCTGCATATCTGAGGTTATTGATATTTCTCCCGGCAATCTTGATTCCAGCTTGTGCTTCTTCCAGCCCAGTGTTTCTCCTGATGTACTCTGCATAGAAGTTAAATAAGCAGGGTGACAATATACAGCCTTGATGTACTCCTTTTCCAATTTGAAACCAGTCTGTTGCTCCATGTCCAGTTCTAACTGTTGCTTCCTGACCTGCATATAGGTTTCTCAGTAGGCAGGTCAGGTAGTCTGGTATTCACATCTCTTTCAAAATATTCCACAGTTTATTGTGATCCACACAGTCAAAGGCTTTGGCATAGTCAAGAAAGCAGAAATAGATGTTTTTCTGGAACTCTCTTGCTTCTTCCATGATCCAGCGGATGTTGGCAATTTGATCTCTGGTTCCTCGGCCTTTTCTAAAACCAGCTTGAACATCAGGAAGTTCACGGTTCACGTATTGCTGAAGCCTGGCTTGGAGAATTTAAGCATTACTTTACTAGCGTGTGAGATGAGTGCAATTGTGCGGGAGTTTGAGCATTCTTTGGCATTGCCTTTCTTTGGGATTGGAATGAAAACTGACCTTTTCCAGTCCTGTGGCTACATGTAAAAGAATGATATTAGAACACTTCCTAATACCATACACAAAGATAAACTCGAAATGGATTAAAGACCTAAATTTAAGATCACAACTATAAAACTTTTAGAGGAAAACATAGGGAGAACACTTGAGGACATAAATCAAAGCAAGATCCTCTATGACTCACCTCCTAGAGTAATAGAAATAAAAACAAAAGTAAAGTGAGATTTGATTAAACTTAAAAAGCTTTTGCACAGCAAAGGAACTATAAGCAAGGTGAAAATACAACCCTCAAAATGGGAGAAAATAATAGCAAATGAAACAACTGACAAAGGACTAATTTCCAAAATATATAAGCAGCTCACACAACTCAATTCCAGAAAAACAAACAAGACAATCAAAAAGTGGGCAAAAGACATAAACAGATATATCTCCAAAGAAGACATGCTGCTAAGTCACTTCAGTCACGTCCGACTCTGTGCAACTCCACAGACGGCAGCCCACCGGGCTACCCTGTCCCTGGGATTCTCCAGGCAAGAACACTGGAGTGGGTTGCCATTTCCTTTTCCAATGCATGAAAGTGAAAAGTGAAAGTGAAGTCGCTCAGTCTTGTCTGGCTTCTCGCGACCCCATGGACTTCGGCCTACCAGGCTCCTCCGTCCATGGGACTTTCAGGCAAGAGTACTGGAGTGGGGTGCCATTGCCTTCTCCGAAAGAAGACATACAGATGGCTAATAAACACATGAAAAGATGCTCAACATTGCTCATTATTAGAGAAATGCAAATCAAAACTACAATGAAATATCACCTCACACCAGTCAGAATGGATATCTTCAAAAAGTCTACAAACAACAAATGTTGGAGAGGGTGTGGGGAAAAGGAAACACTCTTGCACTGTTGGTGGGAATGTAAATTGATACAGCCATTGTGGAAGACGGTATGGAGATTCCTTAAAAAACTAGAAATAAAAGCACCATATGACCCAGCAATCCCACTCCTCGACATATACCCTGAGGAAACCAAAATTGAAAAAGACACATGTATCCCAATGTTCAGGGGAAGGCAATGGCACCCCACCCCAGTACTCTTGCCTGGAAAATCCCATGGACGGAGGAGCCTGGTAGGCTCCAATCCATGGGTCGCTTAGAGTCGGACACGACGAGCGACTTCACTTTCACTTTTCACTTTCATGCATTGGAGAAGGAAATGGCAACCCACTCCAGTATTCTTGCCTGGAGAATCCCAGGGACGGAGCCTAGCGGGCTGCCGTCGATGGGATCGCACAGAGTCGGACACGACTGAAGCGACTTAGCAGCAGCAGCATCCCAATGTTCACTGCAGCACTATTTACAATAGCTAGAACATGGGAGCAACCTAGATGTCCATCCACAGACGAATGGATAAAGACGTTGTGGTACATATACACAATGGAATATTAGTCATAAAAAGGAATTCATTTGAGTCAGTTCTAATGAGATGGATGAACCTAGAACCTATTATACAGAGTGAAGTGAGTCAGAAAGAGAAAGATAAATACTGTATTCTAATGCATTATACGGAATCTAGAAACATGGTACTGAAGAGTTTATTTGCAGGGCAGAAGTGGAGAAAGAGACATAGAGAATAGACTTATGGACATGGGGAGAGGGGAGCAGAGGGTGAGATGTATGGAAAGAGTAACATGGAAACTTACATTACCATAAGTAAAATAGATAGCCAATGGGAATTTGCTGTATGGCTCAGGAAACTCAAGCAGGGATCTGTGTCACCCTAGAGGGGTGGGGTGGGGCGGGAGATGGGAAGGAGGTTCAAAGGGAGGGGATATATGTATACCTATGGCTGATTCATGTTGAGGTGTGACAGAAAACAACAAAATTCTTAAAGCAATTATCCTTCAATTAAATAAATTTTTAAAATATATATAAATTTATAAAGTCCTATGAGAGAAATTGTCTAAGGTGGACAATCCAAATTCTTTTAGGTAGAATTATATTGCCACAGATGTTTCTGTAGGTCAAAATATATGCATACTGGTAACTTCATATAGTTCAACTTAATATAAGAACATTCCAAAAACTAAAAACTCATCAATAAAGGTAATGCCATTTTCAACTTCAATAACAAGGCCAAACAGCTCACAGTCCCCCTTTTGAAGATCCTTCTCCTGCACTTAGCTACCAGCATCCCCAGAGTCTGCCTCTCTGCTGACCCCCATCTGGCAGCACATGGAGCAGCTGCTGTAGAAGCTCCTATTTTAGAAATGAGGCCTTGACTTTATATCTTCCAAAGGCAGTCCTACCTCTCAGCACCCCGCCACAGCATTTTTGAAAGAACGGTTTCTTCTCCCTATGTTCTCTTACTCACTGCCCAATGTTTCCTAAATTCACTGAAGAGGGCTTGCAAAGCTACCACCCATAAACAATTGCTCATCAAGGCCATCAATACCTCCCTGATAACTTTTCCCTATTCAATAATTTTTCCCTATTCAAGACTGCTGCCCACTCTTTCCTTTCTGAAATATTTTCTTCTTTTGGCTTCTGTGAGACCACACTTCTCTTGAGTTTCCTCCTGTTCCCCTCTTTGTTTACATCCCTGGCCCCTACAATTCATCCTGTAGAAAGTACCCCTAGTCACCTTTTAGATACAGCATCAGAGCATGCCACTCACTGAAAATATCCCCCGGCCACCCCTACACTCCATGCTTCACACTGGATAAGTAACAGCTAAGCTCTGGTGAGATCTGGCCCCTATCTGTGCCTTACTCCATCCCAAAACACAACCCTCTGTGCTTCTCACTTGACTTCGTTTGCTTCTTTTTTTTATGCAATATTTTTACTGTATTTTAATCTATATGCTTTTAAAAAAACTGAAGTATAGTTGGTTTACAATGTTAGTTTCTGGTGCACAGCAAAGTGATTCAGTTTACACACACACGCGCAGATATTCTTTTTCAGATTCTTTTCCATTATGGTTTATTACAAGACATTGAATATATAGTTTCCTGTGCCATACAGTAGGACCTTATTTATTTTATATATAATAGTTGTTTAGTCACTAAGTTGTGTCCTACTCTTTTGTGACTCCCACGGACTGTAGCCCGCCAGGTTCTTCCTGTCCATGGGATTTCCCAGGCAAGAATACTGGAGCCGGTTGCCATTCCCTTCTCCAGGGGATCTTCCTTACCCAGGGGTCGAACCCAAGTCTCATGCACTGGCAGGCAGATTCCTTACCACTGAGCCAGTTGGGAAGCCCTATATATAATTGTGTGTACCTGTTAATCCCAAACTCCTAATTTATCCCCCTCCCACTTACTGTAAGTTTGTTTTCTACATTTCTATTTTGTAAATAATTTCATTTGTATCATTCCTTTAGATTCCACATATAAGTGATCTATGATATGTCTTTCTCTGACTTATTTAACATGATAATCTCTAGGTCTATCCATGTTGCTGCAAATAGGATTATTTCATTCTTTTTTATGTCTGGGGTCGCACAGAGTCGGATATGACTGAAGCGACTTTGCAGCAGCAGTCCATGGTACATATGTGCCACATCTTTATTTATTCATCTGTTGATGGACATTTGGCTGTTTCCATGTCTTGGTTACTGTAAATACTGCTGCAGTGAACACTGGGGTGCATGTATCTTTTCAAAGTGTGGTTTTCTCCAGATATATGCCCAGGAGTGGGGTTGCTGGATCATATGGCAACTCTGTGTTTTAAGGAACCTCCATACTGGCTGCACCAAATTACATTCCCACCAACAGTACAGGAGGGTTCCCTTCTCTCCACACCCTCTCCAGCATTTATAATTTGTAGACTTTTTGATGATGGCCATTCTGACTGGTGTGAGGTGATCTCAATGTAGTTTTGATTTGCATGTCTCTAATAATTACTGATGCTGAGTATCTTTCCATGTGCCCACTGGCCATCTGTATGCCAAGCTTGTTCCTGCTCTGGTCTTCCACACATGTTCTCTCCGCTTTGAACACTCTTCCCTAGTCTTCTCAGGACAGATGCCTCCCCTGCATTTAGGTCTCAGTTTAAACCTCAATTCCTCAAAAAGACTTTCCCTCAAAGCCTAATCTAAAATGGCTCTTGACCCTTCCCTGCCCAACCACTCTCTCCCATCATCCTGGTTTGTATTCTGCAAGGCATGTATCCTAACATGAAATTGTTTTGTTATTAGTTCAGTACTTGTCCGCCTACCCTAGAACATTAGTGCCTTGAGAGACCTTGTCAGTCTTGTTCTTTACTGTACCTTCAGTGTCTAGAAGAGTGACATATAAGTGCTCAATAAATGCAGTGGATAAATCAATCGTGTAGTCTCTGCTATCAGACAGTGCAGCCATCAGCAGATGTCTGATGGCTGTGATAATAATTACAGAATCCTAGAGATGACCTTCCTTCCAAATAATCTTATCTAAACTCAGATTACATGAAAAAATTCTCCACTACACTGCTGGTAGAAGGTTATCCAGCCTCTATTTGAGGACTTCCAGTGACAGAATTTGTGACTTTTAATAATGGAATGTTTACATGTCATTGTTGATAGCTCTAATTGCTAGAGAAGGCAATGGCACCCCACTCCAGTACTCTTGCCTGGAAAATCCCATGGATGGAGGAGCCTGGTGGGCTACAGTCCATGGGATTGCTAAGAGTCAGACACGACTGAGCAACTTCACTTTCACTTTTCACTTTCATGCATTGGAAAAGGAAATGGCAATCCACTCCAGTGTTCTTGCCTAGAGAATCCCAGGGACAGGGGAGCCTGGTGGGCTGCTGTCTCTGGGGTCGCACAGAGTTGGACACGACTGAAGTGACTTAGCAGCAGCAGCAGCAGCTAATTGCTGGAAAGATTTTCTATTCAGTGACCCTAAATCTTCCTCCCTATATATTCTACTTATTGATCCCAAAACAACTTGAAAAAACCCTGCTTCACCTAACAGTAATTCAAATATTACTGAGGGAATGATCACATGATTTTAAGCTCTGAGATAAATTCTCCCAGCTATCTCAACACTTCATGTAACATGAAAAATTAACCAGCCCTGCACATGAGAAAAGTTTGCAAATATTTAGCAGCTTTAAATAAAGGCTTTAAATAAATAAAGCCTTTCTAAGCATCTTATCTGTAAAATAAAACCTAAGTGTGCCTGTGGGTATTCAGAGAAAACGGTCTCATTTCTCATGGCTGTCTTTGTGTTCTCTTTACAGCCTGCTTCTCTGCATCACACTCTTTCTGATACTGAGGGAATGGCAACAATCACAGATAGGCCCATAAGCATCTTCCCTGAGACAAAGACTTATCTTCTGCAGGAGATGCTTGTAAGGATATGTCCTCACTTCTGAATATCGTTTATAATTCAATAAGATGAGAGAGAACTTTCATGATGTAACTGCTGGCTAATGAGCTTTGTGGTAAGTGCTATTTGCCGAAGGCAGTAAACAATTTATTCTATGAGTGAAAACAGTTTGGATCTTATACCCCTTGGGGCTATCAGTGTGTGTCGTATAGGAGGAAGAACATCTGTTGTGATTAAATGGGCAACATTCTAGTGCATATTTGTATCCTTCCTAGTGACTTCTGCAATAGAGTAGGCACTCTATATATTTTAAAAACTTTGCTGGAGGGACTACCCTGATTGTTCATTGGTAAAGAATCTGCCTTCCAATGCAGGGGACATGGGTTCCAACCCTGGTTAGGGAACTGAGATCCCATATGCTGAGCAGCAACTGAGCCCACGGGCTGCAACTACTGAGCCAGTGCCACAGGTACAGAATCCGTGTGCCTCCCACCCCTCGCATGAAGCACCCATGAGCTGAAACTAAGACTTGACACAGCCAAATAAAATTTTTTATTGGTGTATAGTTGATTTACAATGGTGTGTTAGTTTCAGGTGTATAGCAAAGTGATTCAATTATACAAGTACATATATTCATTCTTTTACAGATTTTTTTCTTACATAGGTTATCACAGAATATTGGAGGTTCCCTGTGTTCTTCATAGGCTCTTGCTGGTTATCTATCTTATACATAGTAGTGAGTGTATGTTAATCCCAAGCTCCTGAATTATCCCTCCCCTTTGGTAACGACTTCCCTGGTGGCTCAGATAGTAAAGCGTCTGCTTGCAATGCAGGAGACCCAGGTTCGACCCCTGGGTTGGGAAGATCCCCTGGAGAAGGCAATGGCACCCCACTCCAGTACTCTCGCCTGGAAAATCCCATGGATGGAGGAGCCTGGTAGGCTACAGTCCATGGGTTTGCAAAGAGTCAAACACGACTGAGAGACTTCACTTCACTTTGGTAACGATAAGTTTATTTTTGGTATCTGTTTCTGTGTTGTAAATAAGTTCACTTGCATCTTGTTTTAAAAAGTTAGATTCCACATACGAGTGATACCATATATTTGTCTTTCTCTATCAGACTTACTGTAGTATGACTGTCTCTAGGTTCATCCATGTTCTGCAAACAGCATTATTTCATTCTTTTTTATGGCTGAGTATTATTCTATTGTGTGTGTGTGTGTGTGTATATATATATATATACCACACCTTCTTTATCTATTCCTCTCTCAGTGGACATTTACTTTGCTTCCATGTCTTGGCTATTGTGAATAGTGCTGCTATGAACATTGGGTGCATGTATCTTTTCAAATCATGGTTTTGTCTGGATATATGCCCAGGAGTGGACTGCTGGATCATATGGCAGTATTATTTTTAGTTTTTTAAGGAACCTCCATACTGGTTCTCCATAGTGATTGTACCAATTTACATTCCCACCAACAGTGTAGAAGGGTTCCCTTTTCTCCACACCCTCTCCAGTACCTATTGCTTATAGACCTTATGATGATGGCCATTCTGACTGGTATGAGGTGATACCTCACTGTAGTTTTAATTTGCATGTCTCTGATAATTCGTTATCAGAAAAGATGTTAAACATCTTTTCATGTCCTTTTTGGACCGCTATATGTCTTCTTAGGGGAACTGTCTATTTAGATCTGCCCATTTTTTGATTGGGTTGGCTGTTGTTGTTTTTGATACAGAGCTGCATGAGCTGATGTATAGTTTGGAGGATAATTCCTTGTCAGTTGCTTTGTTTGCAAATATTTTCTCCCATTCCGCTGCTGCTGCTGCTAAGTCACTTCAGTCATGTCCGACTTTGTGTGACCCCACAGACGGCAGCCCACCAGGCTCCCCCGTCCCTGGGATTCTCCAGGCAAGAACACTGGAATGGGCTGCCATTTCCTTCTCCAATGCATGAAAGTGAAAAGTGAAAGGGAAGTTGCTCAGTCGTGTCCGACTCTTCGCAACCCCATGGACTGCAGCCTACCAGGCTCCTCCATCCATGCAATTTTCCAGGCAAGAGTACTGGAGTGGGGTCCCATTGCCTTCTCCATCTCCCATTCTGAGGGCTGTCCTTTTGTTTATGGTTTCCTTTGCTCTAGAGAAGATTTTAAGTTTAATTAGGTCCCACATTTCAGCCTATGTTTTCCTCTAGGAGATTTATAGTGTCCAACCTTACATCTAGGTCTTTGATCCATTTTGAGTTTATTTTTGTGTATGGTGTTAGTGAACATTCTAGTTTCATTCTTTTACATGTAGCTCTCCAGTTTTCCCAGAACCACTTATTAAAGAGACTATCTTTCCTCCATTGTATATTCTTGCCTCCTGTGTCACAGATTAATTGGCCAGAGGTGTGTGTGGGTTTATTTCCAGGCTTTCTTTGATCTATATTTCCGTTTTTGTGCCAGTACCATAACTAGCTTTGTAATATAGTCTGCAGTCAGGGAGCCTGATTCCTCCAGCTCCATTTTTCTTTATCAGGATTGCTTTCAACTATTTGGGGTCTTTTGTGCTTCCACACAAATTTTAAAGACTTTTTGTTCTAGTTCTGTGAAAAAAGCCATTGAATGAAGGAGTGAGTGAGTGAATAAAGAAACCAATGAATCAGAAGGCATCAGAACCAGTGCTCTAGTCCAAGCCCTCATGTTACAGAGGAAGCAGGGTCCTGACAGGGACGGACCCATTCCTCAACAGTGCCAGCTGTGGGACCAGGCCCCAGAGCTCCTGATTCTCAGGCTTAGCATTCTCTCCACTGGCTCACATTGCCTGTCTTACTGGGCACCTGTGAACACTTTCAGTTAACTGAGTAAGTACAGAAGGATTTTTTTGTTTTGTTTTTAATAACTAAGTCATTGTGGATAACTTCCTTATATCCATGTCCCCCAACTGGTTATTTTACACCAGTCACAGTAAGACCATGGACCCTGGCAGTGACAAGTTTAGGGACTGGCATGTGACCCAATGCTGGCATCGAGGCCCGAGAAGAAGTCTACTGGGCAGATTCTGACTCCTTGTTCCTGAGGAGGAGTCATAGGGAAAACGTCCCTTTCCTCCCTCATATACTACTTTGTCTGATTCATACTTGGACCTGCTTCGGCCATCTTGCTGCCACTCTGAAGACGGGAGAGCAGAAAAATGGAAAGAATCTGGGTGCTTCTACATCAGCAGCTCCGGAGGCTGCCCCATCTGTGGTCAGTGAAACAGAAAGATAAATTATCTTATTTAAACAAGGTAAGTCAGATATTCTGTTATTCAGAGCTGAAAGTATCCTAAGAAGTTCAAACAATTTGACAGTTTCCTTTTAAAGGTTTCTATATGCTTCCTTAATTTCTTAAATGATAAAAAACTATAGAAAAATGAACTATTTCTTCAAATAGGAATATCATTCAGCTGGCAAGGCTATAATGTAGTGTTGCCTTGGTGCTAATACTGACATAAATTCGATGTCTTTTTAATCTATCTTATACCTTTTTAGTCTCAGGATCCCTTTATATTCTTAAAAACATTATTGAGGACCTCCACTCAGCTTTGATTTATTGGGCTATATTTATTGATTATTACTGTATGAGAAATTTTAAATTTATATTACTTCATTTAAAAATAATAAAACACCTAATAAATACTATTTTCCAAAATAAAATTTAAAAGGAAGCAGTGCTTTACATGTTAGGAAAACTCTTCAATGTTTGGTATTGTTCATTCACTCAGTCGTGTCTGACTCTTTGTGATCCCATGGACTGCGACACGCCAGGCTTCCCTGTCCCTCACCATTTCCTGGAGCTTGCTCAAACTCACGTCCATTGAGTCGGCGATGCCATCCAACCATCTCATCCTCTGTTGTCCCCTTCTCCTCCTGCCTTCAATCTTTCCCAGCATCAGGGTCTTTTCTAATGAGTCAGTTCTTCGCATCAGGTGGCCAAAGTACTGGAGCTTCAGCTTCAGCATCAGTCCTTCCAATGAATATTCAGGGTTGATTTCCTTTAGGATTTACTGGTTTGATCTCCTTGCTATCCAAAGGACTCTCAAGGGTCTCCTCTAGCACTACAGTTCAAAGGCATCAATTCTTCAGTGCTCAGCCTTTTTTATTGTCCAGCTCTCACATCTGTACATGACTACTGGAAAAACCATAGCTTTGACTATACAGGCCTTTGTAGGCAAAATAAAGTCTCTACTTTTTAATATGTTGTCTAGGTTTGTCAATGCTTTTCATCCAAGGAGCAAGCATCTTTTAATTTAATATTTGGTTATCTGCTTCTAGCTGAATTGGTCATAATACATTGTTTTGGTTGAAATGTACATATGAGGAACATCTGAACTCAATGTAATTGGAAAAGAAGTGTTTTAACAGTCTTTCCAGATAACTGAGAATATTTTTCTTTGATACTACACCCAAACTTGACAAGTTTCTTAAAGATTAGTTGCAATCTAGAATCTGAAATCATATCAATGAACTTTTCACATACTTTAATCTTAACACATTATTGATCAGGGGATTTTTGCAGAAACTAATGCCTGTGGCCAATGATTTGTTATATAAATAATAATGAAACACCCATGTTTGAGTAAATATCAACAACTTTTTTTTGCACTTAATGTAGTTATTTGAAACTCTGTACATGTCTTATACTAAAGCATTCTAATATTTCTTTAGAGTGTGACAGGCAGTATAGCAGGCACTTCTGTGCAGGAGAAGAGAACATCTATTACAAATATACTGTGTTGCACTGCACTTTTCCCTGGCAGAACAGACCCTACACTTTCTGGCAGCATTTTGTTCTTTTAGTCCAGTGGGTACTATTTCCTCTAAGATACGTTCATTTATTTCATCTGGTAGTTGACAAGGTATGTCTTTGTCAGAAGTTTTTTTAGAAATGCCACAAGAAAGACTAGGTGTGGGACTACAGTCACCAGAATGGTCAGTTACCCATTCTCTAGCTACTGCTAACAAAAACTGTCATTTTATTCTCTGCATTAAGCCTACAGTAAATTTTAAATGCATTGAATAAACCACAATTACTCAAAGAAACCCACTCTTTTAATACCATTTTTTAGTTTTCCAGAGGACACTGTAGTTTGCCAGGTATTGATTGGATCAGTCAACTTCTTTCATATATTTATTAAACCGTAATATACAAGTAGGCTTAGTTATGTGATGGCCAGTCTGTCTTCCATTCTTGTAGATGCTATGCAGACGTCAAGAATAGTCACCATGCTGACGAGCCTCTTGTCTTTCCATATAAGAACAATCACTTCTCCCTTCTGTAAAAATGTCGTTTCTCTTCTCTGTAGATTTTTAGATTTCTCCTTCAATTGGTTTGTAGAAACATGATTCTCCCTTATAGTACCACAGACTTTGGTTTTAGTTTTCAACAATATTTCAGATGGACACACTGTTGTATATAATAATTGTCTTGGTAAATATAGTGCCAAGAACCAAGATAAGGTTGTAGGCCCAATAATACTGTTTCCTACAGTTTCTTTCTTATACCTGTGTGAATCTCAAGGTTGCATATATATCCAGTTTTCACTCTCACTAAACTTCCTGACCAAAATTCCATGTTTTGTAAGTTTTCTGGGATTATAGGTTTTATCTCCATTTTATCTCCTCTCCATTTTATCATTGCCTCATCAAGTGATAGCTCTTGTTTGGGGGTGTGTGTGTGTGTGTGTGTGTGTGTGTGTATATATATATATATATATATAGAAATTTTGGTAGAAAATAATACAAAAGAGGTTTGACTGTTGAAATTCTCTCTCTAGGAAGTGGAGTTTCTGAGTTACCATTAAAGAAATGTCATTATTTGTTCAAACCTTCTCATTATAAATCTTTCAAAGGTCAAATAAGGAATTAGTCAACCAATATTCTTTCCAGGGTGGCTTTATTTGTCCCATCAAAATTACTAATCTAAGAAACTTTTTCATGTCACCACTGGTTATATCAGTCCATTTTAAAGCCTTATAATTTTAATATGGTTTTTCATTCTGTTGGTGATACAAGTTTGTTTGAGAAGCAACCGACTCGAAAAAGTCATTACCAAAAATTAACTCTGGTATTTTACTAACACTTTGTTGGTTATTACATCCAATGGTTACTTTACACTGACACAGCTGTAAAGTTTTCTAATTTTCATGAAATGTTCTCTTCAATCCACCCTTTTGTAGAACCAAAATAGCATTCTCCATCACTGTTTCATTTTCACTTTCTATATCAGAATCAATCACTAAGGTTTTTTGTCTTTTTATTGATTTAATATTCACACTGTCTGTATCAGAACTATATTCTGAGGAACTCTCATCTTTCTAAGACACTGGTATATATGTTGCTTGGACAACCAAAGAAAGTATCTGTATAAAATTCACTGAAAAATTCTTCACTCAAAATTTCACAATGCATCATTTTTGAAAATTTTATGGTTAAAAAACTTGCATTTATAATATAAACAACACTGGAATAAAAACCTAATGGAGGACATGGGTAAACCTATGGCTGATGCATGTTGATGCTTGGTAGAAACCAACACAATACTGTAAAGCAACTATCCTTCAATTAAAAATAAATTTTAAAAACCCTAATGGAGCAAAACGTGAATAATGACAATCATAAGCTGTATAACGAACTCGATTAATTTTAAGCTTTAACAACTTTGCATGGTGATACAGTTAATAATATATCCGTCTCTAAAAATGTATCGATACACTTCTGGTCAGTAACATTTGGGTAACAAAAGATGTATTAATATGTCTCTGGTCAATAATGTGTTAGACTCCATTGGTCCATCTTACACTTGGAATAAGTTTTCTTATCCATGGGTGATAATTTTTTTAAAAGCATGAATTGGTCATTTCAATAATTACTGACTCACTGAGTTATGAAGATCCTCCAAGTGGTAAGACATTTCATCATACAATATTAAAAAAAGATTCACATTGGTTAAGATTGTTACCAATCTCATCTCACCAGAAAAATCTTTTAAGTACTGCTTGTGATGATGGATACAGGTTTTCCAAAATTCTGATTTTTGGCTTGAAATGTCTAACAAGATCACTGGTAACAAGTACTTTCAATGGTTTTTCTTGAAGTGACAGGCTTCCTGTATTCATTTTTGAGAACCTATCTGCCAAATACTCAAGTCTAAAGACCCACAGTTTGTCTCTCAGTCATTATTTTAATTAGTGTTCTATGAAAAAAGCAATGGGTTCAGCTCTCATATGTGCTTTTCCTTGAGACAATCTCCATATTTTGATGTACAACAGAATTATTTTATGCGCATCTCCCATTTTGCCACAAAGCATATTAAAAAGACATGCATTCAAGGGTTGATACTTAAGTAATTCCTTGATGAAGCACTAAAAATTAAGTGGAACTAGCCTACCTGCCTCTCAGTCTTGCATGCACACACACACACACACACACACACACACACACACACACACACACACACACACACCCCTTGACCCTTCCCTCATGGCCCCTCCAATCCTGAAGGCCTGGCTAGGGATAAAGTACATTCATTTTAGGAGCCAGGCCAGAGAAGGACTTGACTCAGTGGGGGCTGGAGGACTCCCTAGGAGTTTGCAGACCACATTTGAGCCTCACTGCTTTATGCTTTTTATAACTTTCTTTGGTTTCGAGGTGCCAGTTGTCCCTATTTGTAACTGTCCATGCTGCCTGTGGGAGGCTCCTCCACTTTTAGATGCACCAGTAGAAGCATGGGTTGGAGAAATTCCAGCTGCCTGGCTCAGGATTTCATGTTTTTGGACTTTGGGTTTAAGTCCCAAAGAAATGAAGTTTGAGTTCCAGATTCATCATTTAAGAATTCTATAACTGAATCAACTGCAGATTCTCTGCAGGCCTTGTTTTCTTAGAAAATCAGAGGACTGAGTCCAGTGATCTCTAAACATCTTCCAGTCCCCAAACGTTATGGTCCTAATATGCTAAACGCATGTGTGCACAAATGGAACATTCTGAATACGCTGTCTTGCACCCTTCCTCACAACTCTGACTGTATTTTTGAATCTCTAGAAGTCATTACAGACAGGTTTTGGGAGGAAAGAAGTACGCCAAGAGTTCAGATGACATCAGCTGATTTTCTCATGATGAGACTATTGGGAAATATCTAAGATTCCATATGTAAAAACAGAAATTAAATGCTAAAATGAAAAAATAAACTAGTAAACAATAAATTCAATTAACGGTATCATCTACATGATATATAAAACCAGTAACTGATTTCATTACAGCATGAGAAAATGCAATTAAGAGTTAATACCTACTGATATGTTCAATGATATGTGTTAAAACCATTCAAACCAAGTAAAAGCAAAATCTTTGGGCAATAAGAGTAATAATGAGTAGAAGAGATTGTAAAGGATGAAGTTATTGGTTTCAGAAGCTTCAAATATAATTTTATTTAGAGTTTCCAGAAACATACCTAAAGTTATATTTTGCTCTTTTTCTATCTACTAAATATTTACTGATGTTTCTGAGATGATCAGAATTTTTTTCCCTAGCTCTATTACTGAAAGTAAATGTATCTGAACATACTAACTCTATTTAGTCAATTTACTTCCCTATTTTCCAACCACATGATAAAGGAACTACTAATTTAGCTATTCATCCTTTGAAATAAGTCTAAGAGTTTTATATTTAAAGAGGTATTACTTTGATATACAATGCTTAAAAAGCACTAATTGACTATTTTGACATTAAGTAATGAACTTCTAACACAATTATAAATAGTAAAACAAAATGATTAAGAAAGTCAAGATAGTCTCAAGGCCTCTTTTTTTCTGCATGAGGAACAGGATATATTTTATTCAGATATTTTGGGACTTAGTGTTTTGGTGACGTCACACATACAGAATAGAAACTGTGACCCTTTACCAATGGATGTAAACCATCTTATACAGTGTTTTTGCAACCAAATGGAGTGGGTTTGAGAGGGAAGATTTTTTTGAAGATTTTTTTTCAGTGTAAAAAGTTTCCTTCTTTGCAACTGAGATCAAACTGCCATAATTTTTTTTTAATTGTAAAATTCTAAGAGTAAGTTAAATATAATAAAAACAAGGCAAAACTTTCAGAGTTTCTCATATTTGGAAACAACAGGCAAATGGAAATCAAGAAATCATGATTCGACTCTAGGCATGCTGATCAAGGGATTCTTTAGCTTCAGCAATCTGAACTGAAAATAAGAAAATCATGGATCAAGATGTCAGGGTAGGTTGTCCCCAGAGTCATCCCCCTCACAAGATAGGTACTTAAACAAATTACTATTGTGAAAATTCCAGAACCCAGGGGGTGAGATAGGAGCACCCCCTTGGACCCACAGAAACCAAAAAGGAAAGCATTACAAAGGTAAGAAGAAGGTCTACACTCCAACTGCATTGCCCATTCTCTGGATAGTTACAGGGCCACATGAGATGGCCCCTGGGCCTAGAGCTTTTTGGGGATGTAGGGGAAGGGGGAAAAGAAGGACCCCAAAGTAAAAATTCAGCTCCCCTAGCACTGTAGGGTACTTCCCAGAAAGTCCACTTGGGTCTCCTCTCACAGGGATCACTGGAGAAATCTGTGGGACTTGACCATGGAGACTCAGACATGGAGAAGGGGGCCAGGTGTACAGTAACCATCACTCAGATATTGGCAGAACACATTTCTCTTTGCAGCTACAACTGATCAGAGATTGCAGCCAGAGGCTCTTTCCATCTGCAGAGCTGAGCTGGTAGCCCTGTCTGGCCAGGGAACTTGGTGGGCAGTGGAAAAAAAAGGATGCTAATGTAACATTGCAAAAACCTATGAATGTGTAAATCTCACTGGTAATAGTGAACACATGGTCAAAGTCAGATTCTCTAACATTGTATTGGTGGTGCGTAATTTGCATGCAACTCTACTTTAAATGTTAAAATGCATTAAAAGCAACCATAATTAGAATAATTTGTTATTGGGCACAGTAAGTCCCAAACTTTCAAAGATGTGAATGTGCATTTGCATGTCCAGTCATGTAAGTTAGTTCATGTGTCTGGTATACACTGTCGTGTGCATGTATCCTCTACAAGTAGTTGTGTTTTTGTCCACTTTACTGTATAGTACTGTACAGAATACAGTAAGTAGTACCCTATCTTTATTTCAAGTCCAGGATGTCCAGAAGCAAGTGTAAAAGCAGTGGTGATGTAGCTGATACTACTATACTCTTCAAGGCACTGTATTGTACTGTAAGATTAAAAATGTTTTCTTTTTTGTGTGTGTTTATGTATTTGTGTGAAAAGTATTATAAACCTAGTACAGTAAGTACTATATAGCCTACTGTGTTACTTGGATATTCTAGGCTAACTCTGTTGGACTTATGAACAAATTGGACTTATGAATATGCTCTTGGAACAGAACTCATTTGAATGTAGGGAACTTACTGTATATAATAAGAAGATGTAAATGGTATCACAGTAACCTAAAACACAATGTATGGTGGGGTAGATATAAAAGTACAAAGTTTCTGTATGCTGCTGAAGTTATTATCACCTTAAAAATAGAATATTACAAATACATTTTATGTAAGTTTCATGGAACCACAGGGAAAAAAAAATTGTAGTGGTCACAAAAAAGACTGAGTAAAGGAGTCTGAGTATATTGGTATAAAAGGTCATCAAATCACAGAGGACGATATCAAGAGAGGAAGCAAGGAACAAAAGATCTACAAAACAGAAAATTATGAACAAAATGGCAATAGTAAGTCCTTGCCTATGAATAATTTATTTAAATGTAAATGGATTGAATTCTCCAGTCAAAAGATACAGTGGGTGAATAAATTAAAGAACAAGATCCAAGGAAATGCTGCCTGCAAGAAGCTCACTTGAGCTTTAACAATGCACAAAAGGCCCCAAACAGCCAAAGCAATCCAGAAAGAAAGAAACCATACTGGCATAAAAACTGACACATAGGTTTATTTCTGAGCTCTCAATTCTATTCTATTGGCATATGCATACATGGCTGACTGATATTTGACCAGGGAGCCAAGAATACTCAATGGAGAAAAAATAATCTCCTCAATAAATAATGCTGGGGAAACTGGGTATTCACATCCAAAAAAAGTGAAAATGGACCTCTTTCTTATGCCACACACAAAATAACAACTGGATTAAAGACTTAAATGTAGACCTGAAACCATCACTTTCTTAATACAACACTTGATATTGGTATCAATATCTTTATATTGGTCTTGTCAATGATGTTATGGATAGGACACCAAAAGCACAAGCAACAAAATCAAAAATAAATGGGGCTAAATCCAACTAAAAAGTTTCTGTAGAGTAAAAAGTGATCATAAAGAGGCAACCTATGGACTGGAAGAAAATATTTGTAAACAATGTATCTAATAAGGGGTTAACAGCCAAAATATATAGGAACTCAAACCACTGAACAGAACAAAAACAAACAATCCAACTAAAATATGGGCAAAGAATGTGAATAGATGTTTTTCCAAAGAAAGCATAAACGGCCAACAGGAATGTGAAAAGGTTCATCAGTGAAATGAAAACCAAAACCATGATGAGCTCACCTCACAGATATTAGAATATTATCAAAAAGGAGAGATGACAAGTGCTGGCGAGAACATGGAGAAAAGGGAACACTTGTTCATTATAGTGGGAACATGAACTGGTACAGCCACTATGGAAAACAATATAAAGGTTCCCCTAATAACTAAAAATAGAACTACCATATGATTCAGCAATCACAATTCTGGCTATTTATCTGAAGAAAACAAAAAACACTAACTCAAAAAGATACATGCACCCCCTGTTCATTGCAGCATTAGTTACAGCTGTCAAGATGGGAAAGCAACCTCAGTGTCCATCAATTCGTGAATAGATAAAGATGTGTTATATATAAACACAAAGGAATAGTATTCAACTATATATAAAAAAGGAAGTCTTGCCTTATGTTAAATGGATGGAACTTGAGGGGAATTTGCTAAGTGAAGTAAGTCAGATAAATACAATATGATCCCCCTAACATGTGGAATCTTAAACAACCCCACCCTCCAAAAAACCCCAAACAGATTGGTGGCTGCCAGAGGCAGGGGCTGAGGGATAGGAGAAATGGATGAAGGTAGTCAAAGGTACAAACTCCTAGTTATAAAGTAAATTCTGAAGATGTAATATACAACATGGTGACTCTAGTTAATAATACTGTTTTGTACATTTGAAAGTTGCTAAGAGTAAATTTTTAAACGTTCCCACCACATATACACACACATATACAACTGTTACTATGTGAAGTGATGGTTGCATTAACTAACCTTATTATGGTAATCATTTTGAAGTATATGCCTATATCAAATATTACATTGTACACCTTTAACTTACACATACTATATGTCAATTCTATCTTAATAAAGCTGAAAAAAATTTAAAAAGAAAATCATGATCCTATTTTAGGCTGTCCTGCTGCTGCTGCTAAGTCGCTTCAGTCATGTCCGACTCTCTGCAACCCCAGAGACAGAAGCCCACCAGGCTCCCCTGTCCTTGGGATTCTCCAGGCAAGAACACTGGAGTGGGTTGCCATTTCCTTCTCCAATGCATGAAAGTGAAAATTAATAAGAACATCAATGGTTTGTCAGTTGAGACAATCATGAGATAACTGCCAAGAACTCTGTGTTGTTACATCTAAAACTGAAAATACACTATAGTGAAATGAAAACTAACAAATATTTATCATTTGTCTTGCCATCTGCTTCAATTTGTTAACCCTGACATTTTTTTCTCCCATCACACTTAACTATTGCATGACATTCCTTAAAGAAGTTAAAGTACTGAGTATTATTCATTCCTAATGTATTTAATGCTTACTGCACACTAGGTATTATGCTATGAACTGCAGACACAAAGGCAGGTAAGCCTTGCCCTCAAGTAACTTAACAGTTTGGTTTTTTTTAAATTAATTTCAGATTAAAAATACCATAGCTTTTTTTTTTTTTAAATTCAAGGACTTTCTGTTCCCATGAAATTGGGAGGGATGACAGAAGAATGGTTATAAAATGAATGGACCTTTAATTCTGAAAACATAATGCAATTGACTTCTATGGTAATATTTCTTAAATTTCTTCATAAACCATAAGAAAAATAATATTAAAATGCTAAACACAGAAAATTACTGATCCAACGTTAAGACTATTGATGCCTATTGGTAGAGTCTAAACACAAATTAGGACTTAATGGGATTTGTACTCTATTTTTAAAATCATGTGTAAAAGTCCCAAAGGGTTCTGAGTCACATAGGATGACGGATCTATATTTAAATATAAAATTGAAATGCTTTTTTCTTGCATTGGAACCAAAATTTTATCTTAGCTGGAAAGACTTCTTGCAGAAGCTCAGAGAAGACAAGGGCAATGAATACATCATACCTGGGCTCACATCGTCATCGTGCAAAAGGGAAGGCTGTTAGGAAGGCACGGTGACATGGTACAAGGGTCAGGAACCACTCCATCTGCCCAAAACCATCCCACTCACCTTCCAGCCACAGAATTGAGGGTAATTTGGTAAACTAACAGAATAACAAAAGGTTAAATAGTTACAAAATGTGATTCTTTATGCAGAGCTAAGAAAACCAATGAGTAACACTCCTCACCTGGCCATATCAGATATGCAGATCTGTTCCCTCAGGATTAACCTGCTTGTTCATGTGAAAAAATAAGTATTTTAAGGGCTAAAAATACATTTAAACCCCCTAAATTCTTCATTTCTGTCAGTAATTGAAGGATCCCCCACCTGTAATAGGACCATGAATCTCCAAAACATTTTAAAAACACATATAATAATCTATTTAACTTGGACCCCATCAAAGAAAGATACAAAATTTAACTTACTTTCTTTTAAACTCAAGAGCAGAAAAAAAAAAAAAAAAAAAAACACCCCATAAAATCATTGAATGTCTGTAAAACCTCTTGCTGTTGTTCAGCCATGTGGACTCTTTTCAACGCCAAGGGCCGCAGCACGCCAGTCTTCCCTGTCCCTCACCATCCCCCTGGAGTGCCAGACAAATCACCTGATCTTATCATTGTCCCAAACTTGGATTTGTATTTCCAACTCTGGTGACCAGATCTAGTCAACATGGTTAAAACACTTCTACCTCTAACACATTCCTCACACCTAATTAGTTACCAAATTGTACCATGTCCTACAGAATCTACCCTTACAAAATAAATCCCTTTATTTCAGCAGCCAAAAGCAGACTCCAATCACTTTCTTGCCCTGAGGTTTCTAACAGATGTGCTGTTTATCTCTTGGCCTCCAATCCATTCTCCATGCTATTTCCACAGTAACTTTTACCACATCCCTGATTAAAACAGGCTCTAGGACAAGGGTCAGTCTCTCTTACTTAGCATCTCTTTCTGATTGTTCCTGTCGGTCTGTGTCTTCGGCCTCATCACTGAAAATCCCCTTGCGTTAGACACTGAATTCTGTATGGGTCTCCAAAAGTGGTGTGTGGTCTTGAACCTTTGCCCTCTCTGCCTTCTTCAACCAGATAACTCCATTTCCCCTTAAAATTTAGCCTGGGTGAAGCCTGCCCAGGACTCTGATTTGTTTTCTGCTTTGCACTCCCACAGCTTCCTCTTCATACCACCTCCCACCTTCACAACACCTCCCACCACCTGGTATTTTCTGACACCAGGGAAACCCTCAGAAGCAGAGACTATCTCTATCTCTCACTCAACTGTGTATTAATGTAGATATATCTAACCTGGCATATAGTGCCTATAATGCCTTACTGTATTACAAAAGTATGCCTTGGGCTTCCCAGGTGGCACAGTGGTAACGAATATGCCTAACAATGCAGGAGATGCAGGTTTGGTCCCTGGATCAGGAGGATCCCCTGGAGGAGGAAAAGGCAACTCACTCCAGTACTCTTTTCTGGGAAATTCCATGGATAGAGGAGCCTGGCAGGCTACAGTCCACGGTGTCGCGGAGAGTCAGACATACAAGTATATCCTACCTTATAAAATCACTAGCTAGGTTCTTGGAAGAAAGAAAAACCTATATTGGTGGGGTGGAGACTCAAGTCCTCATGTGAACCTGCAGAATTTTCATAAATGGTATGATTTGTAGTCACCAAAATAAAATAGTCAATATACTACATTTTTAAAATATTAGAAGTTATTTTAGCTACATTAAATTAATTACACAATTACCTACAATTAAATTTCCATTTACTCCTTATATGCTAGAAACCTTTCAGGATAGCCTTCTCTGAAAGGTTCAAAAAATTCATCCTGTTCCATTAAATTTTCTTGTTTAACATAGTATGCAGGTGCTATAATAGATAATATTCAGAATGCAGGTACTATTATAGATAATATTCAAACAAAGAGGCGTTCACTTTTCTGTCTTTCCTTTATACATCTAATAGCTTTTCATTTTGACTTTCAGCTGGAGCTACCTGCTACCTCCTTCCTTTGCACGGTCATCCCAGTGCTCAACTCATTGTAAGTAATGAGAGTGTATTTTCCAAAGCCTGCATTTACTTTACCCACTTTGGATACACCACAGAAACCTCTTACACCTCTTTCTGATCCCTTTTCTTCCTGACCTCTCTTGTCTATTCCAAACGGAAATTATTCACACATTTTCATTCAAACAACAAACATTCATTAAGTGCCTGGGTAATGGGAACAGTTACGATTTTTAATTCATTTGGTCTCAGAAAAGGTGCATTCATATAAACTCAATCTGTGACTGTTCTCCACAGTGAGAAATGCATTTTGCACAATGCTATACTTACGTATAGAAATAAAATTTCATGAAACATGACTTAACCCCTGTGCCATGCACTAGAGCCTTCTACTGGACTCAGTTCAGTTTTGTTTCTTTTCATTTTGTTGTGTGGAGGCTTACTAAATTAATTCATGGCCCACTAATGAGTCTAGAATTATAATCTGAAAAGCACTATCCTAAAATACAGGAAAGAAATTTGTGTACTGGAGAGATTTACTGTATTTTAAAAACTAAACAGAGTTAAAAATACCCTGGAGGGGTTGGAAAGAGGATGGCAAAGGGAAAAAGAGGGAGAAAGAGAGGGAGGTAAAAAGAGAGGGGGTTGGGGGAAGCAGATAGAGATAATTAGAAAAGCATATATTAAAAAGCCAGACCACCTGATCTGCCTCTTGAGAAATCTGTATGCAGGTCAGGAAGCAACAGTTAGAACTGGTCATGGAACAACAGACTGGTTCCAAATAGGAAAAGGAGTACGTCAAGGCTGCATATTGTCACCATGTTTATTTAACTTATATGCAGAGTACATCATGAGAAATGCTGGACTGGAAGAAACACAAGTTGGAATCAAGATTGCTGGGAGAAATATCAATCACCTCAGATATGCAGATGACACCACTCTTATGGCAGAAAGTGAAGAGGGGCTAAAAAGCCTCTTGATGAAAGTGAAAGTGGAGAGTGAAAAGGTTGGCTTAAAGCTCAACATTCAGAAAACGAAGATCATGGCATCTGGTCCCATCACTGCATGGGAAATAGATGGGGGAAACAGTGGAAACAGTGTCAGACTTTGTTTTTCTGGGCTCCAAAATCACTGCAGATGGTGACTGCAGCCATGAAATTAAAAGACGCTTGCTCCTTGGAAGGAAAGTTATGACCAACCTAGATAGCATATTCAAAAGCAGAGACATTACTTTACCAACAAAGGTTCGCCTAGTCAAGGCTATGGTCTTTCCTGTGGTCATGTATGGATGTGAGAGCTGGACTGTGAAGAAGGCTGAGCGCAGAAGAATTGATGCTTTTGATCTGTGGTGTTGGAGAAGACTCTTGAGAGTCCCTTGGACTGCAAGGAGATCCAACCAGTCCATTCTGAAGGAGATCAATCCTGGAATTTCTTTAGAAGGAATGATGCTAAAGCTGAAACTCCAGTATTTTGGCCACCTCATGCGAAGAGTTGACTCATTGGAGAAGACTCTGATGCTGGGAGGGATTGAGGGCAGAAGGAGAAGGGGACGACAGAGGATGAGATGGCTGGATGGCATCACTGACTCGATGGATGCGAGTCTGAGTGACCTCCGGGAGCTGGCGATGGACAGGGAGGCCTGGCGTGCTGCGGTTCATGGGGTCGCAAAGAGTCGGATACGACTGAGCGACTGATCTGATCTGATCTGATCTGATATTAAAAAGCCAGAGAGGGTTAAAGAGAGAAAAATAAAGGCCTGAGTCAAAGAGAAAGAAAGACTTCTGTGGTAATTTCTGGGGTGAGAGGAAAGGTCACAACCTAGTCTCCTTGGGCTGAGGAACTGCCTTCACCATCGTCTCCCTCCTATGGAGCGAATTAGCCGCTAATCATTGATCACTGCTTCCCAACTGCTCTAATCCTTAAACCTTTAAAGACTGCACCCCTGGGTGTTTGGAAAAGAAAACAAGAATGACCCATTAAATACTTTTTTAGCCTGCAGCGGAGATGAGAGTATTATCTGCAGAGGACTAGATGAAATCAACGGTGGGGTGGGAACCTTGGAGTGACATGTATATAGAGACACAGCGGAAAAAGTGACACCACGGAAAGTCAACAAAGTTGAGCTAAGCATGACCTAGTGTCATGCTCACCTCATGGGTGTGAAAACATGCCCTGACTGTGTAGGAGCATCCTCTGATGAGTGAGAGGATCCCCTAGCCAAAGCTGAAACCCAGGGGCATTCCCTCTAAGGTCAGCAGATGCTGTTTATTGTGAGATGTTCTTCGCAAATAAATTCAACCTATGGTCCTAATACAGTAAACAGTTATTTAGCTCATCCTCCATTGGAAGGATCCTAAAGTAGACATTTTTTTACCAAACTCTGTGTATTACATTTTGAACCATTGCTTAGAGACACATGTTTAAACAAGTGAGACATATACCTGGAATAGGTGAGCCGTGGAATAGCAAGCACTAATAATACACGTGTTCATGTTCTTCTTCACCTCCACGGATTGGCAAATACTGCTTAGTTAAAAAGTGCTGAGAACTGGGAGTGTACAAAGAGGGCAGGGTGGTCCTGAATACAGTGCCCCACCTGCCCGGGCTCAGCAAGTTCTTCCCTGCAGGCCTGTCTCACTCTGCATCTGGTCACAGGTGCAAGTGGAAGCAGGACAGAGAGGGGAAAAAATGCTAAACCCTTGATGTGTTCACTCTTCTCCTCTGTTAGAAGGCACTGGGGAAACAAACAGGAGAGGGCAGGAGGTTTATGAGCAGGAAGCAGAATAGCGGAAGAACTAACAAGTGATCAAGGATGGATGAAGTGGGCCGTGAGAGATGCTCATGGCGCCCTGCACGTACTCGGATAGTAATGGGCGTGGGGCTGAGAGTCAGCACATTTCAACAGACATTTACTGAGCACCCAATTTAGGTACAATTCAAGAGGCAGCAGGGGAACTTACAACTTAGGATGGCAATAACCCTAAACAGCAGTAACACTGTTCCCAGGACATCTTAACCTCCATACCATGTTATGAATCAAGCAAAGTGTGACTGCCCAGGAAGCAAGTCTGCATTTGAGGCAATATGCTTGGGACCAGGAAAAGAATAAAGACATATTCTCTTTAAATATTATTTAAAAAAAAAAGTTCAAGCTCAACAGGGCAGGAACACTATGGTTTGCATCTGGAGCCACCTATAAACCAGATCATGTCAGAGGATCAAAATAAAGGCTGTTTATACTAATAACCCAGTATTTTTACCACTGTGGTTATAAAAGCAGTTGGTAACACTAGGCATTTACAGCTTAGTGATGGACAGCCAGCTCGTCTGGGTTTGAATGTCAGCTGCTGTTTGACCTTGGGCAAGTTATATAACTTCTCTGTGGGGTTTCCCCATCTGTAAAATGAAGACGATACTTCTTCTAGTAGAATAACCTACTTCCTAGAGTTATTGTGAGAATTCAGTTGATACAGGTTAAGGTACATAGAACAGTGCCCATCACATACTGCTCAGGAAGTGTTGCCTGATGTGGTTTTTCCCTGATCACCACCCACACACTGAGGGAGTGGCATGAGTCAAAGGGAGGGTCACGCTCAATGAGGATATAACTGTGAGTGTTCGGGCTGACAGTGCAGACACTGACCAGTGTGGGGTTTAAGATCCACTCCTAAGAAATGTCCTGCAAGAGCACAAGTGACCATGTCCAGCTCCTCCATCCAGTTTTCCATACCTCTGCTTCAGGAGCTCCCGGTCTACTGGCTCCTTGCCAGTTGAGCACTGTCAATATATTTTATATTGGTTATTACATACCTCATTTAGAAAAGGAGTACTTGTTTGCCTCATAATTTCAAGACAAACTGATAAGACTATGAATTATCCAGAGATCAGTAGACACAAATGTATATAAACTTAAAAAAACTTGCTATATTTCAAAATATACTAGAACCTGAACCATAACAAGATGAGGATTTGGAGCATCTCACATAAATCTAATTTCTCTTGGTTTTGGCACAGCTTTAAAAATCTAAAATTGAATAGCTGACATTTTAAGAACCTAGTTACAGAGTTTCAATTTAAAGCAAGTGCACACGCCACACGCGCGCGCACACACACACACACACCAAAAAACAACACTCTTGAGCAGTTGCCATGACAACATAATACAAAGCCTACCAAGCTCTTTGTTATCCTGCTGAAGATGCTGTGCAAAGATACTCATGTTAGATTCTTTACTAATTAAGTGGAAAAGGTTAAAAAAATTCGAGATCCACATTTTTTTTTTAATCTGTGCTAAGACTCAGAAAAGCAAATACTAAATACTGTAAGAAAAAGAATTTAAAAGTAACTTATCAGCAAGACCAGTTACAGATCAAAGTAGACACAATGTTGAAGGAAATGGGAAGATGTTTTTCCTTTATTTTGTATGCTATATTCCCTTCAGTATCTGCTCCTCCTAAATCATGCTATACTATTTTAATGGAAGAATCAATTCAAATAATACAATTTGATAACAAAGTCTCTTACTTTACCAACACATTTAAACACTTTTCCTTCTTTGGCCACCTCTAATATCAGCTCATTTGGGAGCTCATACTTCCGTATGCTAACCAGACCTAAGAAAGAAAACGTGTTTCTAAGTTAATGAGCTCTTATGTTTTTAAAAAGAGAGAGAGAAAAAAAAAGTGACAGAGGAGAGAAAGAAGGGATAAACATACCTTTTGGATGCTGTGATAAAATAATCTTAGTTTTCCTTCCCCTTCTCTGATTAGTCATCTCTGTCTCTTCTCAGTGTTAAACCCAGATCCCCTTAAGACTCACCTGCAGATCTTCTCAGTCTGTTATTCTCTTAAGTGGTGTCATCTTTGACCAATGGCTTCAGTTACCATCAATATGCATTCACAATCCCAGAGCCTCTTTTCTGAGTTCAGATCAGTTGATTCAACTGCTTCCTAAACATGGCCACTTTGGTTTCCCCTTGAAAGGCAAATGGGGTTCTCCTACAGTGCTCTTTACCTTGATAAATGGCAAGTCCTAATAGGTATTAAGTACCTATTTGCTAAGTGAATGAATGAATCAATCAATCAAACCTACTGCACAAACCAAAAACCTAACGACCATCCTTGGTAAGGCCTTTTTTCCATATCCAACTCCTCTTTATTTTACTTCCTAAACATTTCCTAGATTCATCTCATTTCCAGAATTCTCCCAGCCACTACTCTCTAAGCCACCAATCTTTGCCTGGATCACTACAGTAGCCTCTTAACAATCAGGAACACACAGATATAGTACAGACAGAAGTCAGGCAATCAGTATCAATGGTTTATTAAACTAACTGATAAAGCTGGACTAAGAAAAGGGAAGAGAACATTTACTAAATGTCAACTCTATGCCAGACACTGATCTAGACACATTACATATTCCCCCTCACTTAATCACCACAGTGACCCATTTTCATAAAAGAAACTCAGCTGAGCACATGGCATCAGGGAGCCACTCCTGGTCACAACCTCCACTTTGGTCCCAAAAAGCAGAGAACAATGATAAATACAAAGAAGAATGTGACGATGGTGATGATCACAACATAATGAGAACATATTAAGCACTTTGTATGCATTACCTCATTGAAAGTGTCACCACCCTCCCATGAAGCAGGAATTATTACATTTGCAGATAAAGAAACTGAGCCACACAGGACTTACAATTACTTGCTCAAGGTAAAAAACCCCAAAAGTGGCAGAGTGTTTATTTAATTTACTAAACAGCAAGTTAAAAGATCCGGTGAAGATACAGTGCTAGAAAAGACAAACCACTCCTGCCTTCAGGGGTCTGGTAGTGAACTTGAGGAGACTGTCTCCAGGGTCAGATCTGTTTTTTCATTCCAGCCCTACCCACTGGTGGGAATCCCCCAGCAACTTCAATCCCATTTCTAAAGGGCACATTTCAAGCACAGGTCAGGCTGCCAGCCTCTTCTGCATGCCCATAGATACCCAGTTCTCCTCCAATAGGATACCAGGAGGAGATGCTTTAGTGCTTATATTAATATGGTCACAATATTTCTCTTACAAAGTCTTAAAGGCATGAATACAAAGATTATTTTTACAAGGTCTAATCTAGTACTTACAATTTTATAACTCCATCTGGGCACCTGGAACAGAACTGCTGGCTGCTCTTGTCTTGTTTATGTTGACTCTGCCCCAGCTGCACAAATCTACAAATTATAATGTGTAAAAAAAGTAAGCTAAAGGAACTACCTGCCACAAATTCAGTAGATCACACAAATTGTATGGGTGTTCGAATGACAGTAATATACTTCTATCAGAAAAGCACACAAGAGGACCCTATGTGACACAAGACTTGGTTTATAAATGACTGCCTGATGTTAGAGTGGGTTTATGAGAACAGAGGAGGAGAAAATGCTTAAAATTTAAGTCATAACCATGGATATAAAAATGAAAGAAAACATTTACTTTGTTGAATTCTGTTTACTCAAACGTGATATAGAACCTGAGCCAAAATGTTCCTGAGGCCAGGAAGATGACTGTAAGCCCTTGCGGATCTGAGGGTGACTGCAGCAGGAAGCAGAGGGAAACAAGGGGGAGGGGGATGCTGCTTGGGTGAGACAAACTGCAAGGAAACGGCAGGATCAGGCTAGAGACCCAGCTTATGAAGCAAGGATGCTGCTAAGATCCCAGGACAAGGACTTGGTTCCTCAGGACCGTAAGAATCCCCACGCATACACTAGGCACTACTAAGGGTACTTTCAACAGAGACAGAGGGGGATGAGGAGACCACCTGCTGAGCTTCACTGGCCCACCATGCCTCCTCAGAAAAGCCTTCAACAACACTAAACCGGACTTGTAGCTAAGGGCCAGAGCAGGCCCCAGGCCCACTCAGCAAGGTGAGAGGATGCCTAGCAATGGGCCCCTGATATTTCTCAAGTACACCCATCTGAGGTGTGGCCTGTGCTCCATGCATCCATCTGACCCTCAGGGATGCAGCCTGTAGTTTTTATCAGGTTTTTTAAAGGTCAGGAAGAGTGCTTCAGAAACTGCTGCTGCTGCTAAGTCGATTCAGTCGTGTCCGACTCTGTGCGACCCCATAGACGGCAGCCCACCAGGCTCCCCCGTCCCTGGGATTCTCCAGGCAAGAACACTGGAGTGGGTTGCCATTTCCTTCTCCAATGAATGAAAATGAAAAGTGAAAGGGATGTCGCTCAGTCTTGTCGGACTCTTAGCAACCCTATGAACTGCAGTCTACCAGACTTGTCCATCCATGGGATTTTCCAGGCAAGAGTACTGGAGTGGAGTGCCATTGCCTTCTCCGCTTCAGAAACTACCAATTATTCAATCATTACAGTGCTATGAAAAACTTTTAAATTAGCTTAGTCTTGTCCAGCTTTCATCTTCAGCAAGTGAACATCATTGACATGTATACTAATGCTCTCTGCAGTAACTAGAGTCATATTAGTCACTAACTCCAGATAATTCATTCTTCTAGACCATGTTGCTTACTGCTGTTGCTGCTGCTAAGTTGCTTCAGTCGTGTCCAACTCTGTGCGACCCCATAGACGGCAGCCCACCAGGCTCCCCTATCCCTGGGATTCTCTAGGCAAGAACACTGGAGTGGGTTGCCATTTCCTTCTCCAATGCATGAAAGTGAAAAGTGAAAGTGAAGTCGCTCAGTCATGTCTGACTCATAGTGACCCCATGGACTGCAGCCCACCAGGCCCCTCCGTCCATGGGATTTTCCAGGCAAGAGTACTGGAATGGGTTGCCATTGCCCTCTCCGATGTTGCTTACAGAGGTCTACTATTAGAGTTGAGTGACAGAGTGTGACAGCTGTTGTGAATGTACTGTGTGTCCAGGAGTGAGGAGGGTGTAGCTGAGTTCTGAATGACTCAGTTGACTTCCAGTAGGACAATGATACATAGTCATTCCAGAGCTTCTGCAGTTAAGAAATGCTATATATTTCTATATTTTACATATTCTACAGCAGATATTACTAATTTGAAGTAGAGAGTGAAAAATAATCAGTTCAGTGGATTCTGCAAAACAAATACCCTCCTTAAAAAAGACCTGAAGACTAGACTCTTTTATATTACATTTTATGTAAGCCAAACGTACATAAGTGGGACCATGTTCATTTGAAATAATTATGAATTCTTAATACATATATTAATACTAGGTTGAGGCGGTGTTTAAATGGGTGTTTAATCCTTAGGTTTTTGAGGATTTGAGGGTGACGAATTCTTTAGAGAATCTGATAACTATTAATCTTCTCTGCAAACACACACAGACACAGTTTTAGGTACGTGATTTTATGGATACCTTTTGGTAGATCTCCACCTTTTAGCTAGATCTTCCTAATAAAAGTCTATAATGCTCCGAACTGGTCCCTTTCCATCACTGCCTCCCTTCTCCTCCCCAGTCACCACTCCCACCAGTGCCACATCCGCCCCCTCCGCCCACCCCAAGCTAAACTGAATACAGAGTCCTCAACTGGCAATATCCCAAGTTCATTTTGTAAGAAGGTACTTGATCTTGACAATTTGTTAATGCAGGAATGCAGAAATGCATTTGAACTTCAGTTTGCAGTTTATATGTGGGCAGTGAAAATACGTGTAAGTATCATAAACTTTTATCATTCAGGGGCCCAAGAGTCTCAGACAGTAAGTAGGGTTTTTAACTCCAAATATAAGTTGTTTCAGAATCTGACCTAAATGCTACTATTCCAAGTGGAATTCATTCCCTTCTGTATGGTTGACTACTTTCAATTTTTAAAAGTTATATTAGATGTAAGTTATGGTAATACCCTGTTTATTTAACTTATATGCAGAGTACATCATGAGAAACACTGGACTGGAAGAAACACAAGCTGGAATCAAGATTGCCGGGAGAAATATCAATAACCTCAGATATGCAGATGACACCACCGTTATGGCAGAAAGGGAAGAAGAACCAAAAAGCCTCTTGATGAAAGTGAAAGTGGAGAGTGAAAAAGTTGGCTTAAAGCTCAACATTTAGAAAACGAAGATCATGGCATCCAGTCCCATCACTTCATGGGAAATAGATGGGGAAACAGTGGAAACAGTGTCAGACTTTGTTTTTCTGGGCTCCAAAATCACTGCAGATGGTGACTGCAGCCATGAAATTAAAAGACGCTTACTACTTGGAAGAAAAGTTATGACCAACCTAGATAGCATATTCAAAAGCACAGACATTACTTTGCCAACAAAGGTTCGTCTAGTCAAGGCTATGGTCTTTCCTGTGGTCATGTATGGATGTGAGAGCTGAACTGTGAAGAAGGCTGAGTGCCGAAGAATTGATGCTTTTGAACTGTGGTGTTGGAGAAGACTCTTGAGAGTCCCTTGGACTGCAAGGAGATCCAACCAGTCCATTCTGAAGGAGATCAGCCCTGGGATTTCTTTGGAAGGAATGATGCTAAAGCCGAAACTCCAGTACTTTGGCCACCTCATGCAAGGAGCTGACTCATTGGAAAAGACTCTGATGCTGGGAGGGATTGGGGGCAAGAGAAGAAGGGGATGACAGAGGATGAGATGGCTGGATGGCATCACTGACTCGATGGATGTGAGTCTGAGTGAACTCCGGGAGTTGGTGATGGACAGGGAGGCCTGGCGTGCTGCGATTCATGGGGTTGCAGAGTTGGACACGACTGAGCAATTGATCTAATTGTAATACATTTGCATTTGTCCTTAATTTCCCTTGAAAATACCTTACCTTAAATAAATGGAAAGATCTTCTTCTGAGAGGCCGTCTGAGAGGTTGATTCCATATACCTCTTTCATGGGCTGGACTACATTCTGGGGTCAAAAAATAAGGGAATCAGGAAGAGTTCTTAGACATTTAGCATATTAATAATTTCCAAAAATGAAGAAAATGACCCTGTGAATTTTCCCATAAAAATCATCACAATGTTTCAGTGTATTCATTAAATTTCTGTTAATGATTTTTTTAAATTTTTATTTCATTTTCACTAAAATAGATTATAGATAAAAATTAGTTAGTAATTACTAATTGCTTTTGTATAATGCAAGAGTTGGCAAACATTTTCTGTGAAGAGTCAGGCAGTAAATACTTTAGGTTCTTTGGGTCACATCATCTCTGCCACAGCTGCGTAATTCTGCTGTTACGGGGTGAAAGCAACCATAGATAACATATAAACAAATTGGTATGGCTGTAAATAAGAACGGCTGGTTGTAAATTAAACTTTACTTAGAAAAAATGGCAGCAAGCTGCTTTGGCCAATAGGCTGCACTTTGCCAATGCCCAGAATAACAGATTTAGCTCCCATATCATTACATTTTATTTGCCATGTCTACCTCAAATGACTTCTGGCTCTTTCTAGAAATCCAGTTCCCCTAAAGCTAAATTTGATTTTTCTATTGTTCACTTGCCTTTTGTTTTCCCTCAATATACTATCAATATCAAATTCAACAGGATGATTAGGCAAAGACTGTGAGGCCCAGGTGCAAACCCTGCATTCCCGTAATGTGCTAAGCAAGGAAACAAATGGACCTCAAGTGGATGGGTTGCTCAAAGAGAGACAGGATTCGCTTTAAGAATTCTGAAGTGACAAGAAATTTACTATTACACGTGGAAGCAAAAACACAGATTTCAGAAACCATTTTCAGTAATATCTTTGCCAAATGTATTCGTCTCCGCAGCACCTCCAACACCGCGCATGAACCTGGTGGAGTGAGGTGATGTGACTCCTCCTTGCTCTCAGCCTTTCAGCTGAAAGCGGGATTCTGGAGCTGGTTGTCCAGAGCCTCACTGGACAGCAGCCTCTCCTGGGTCCCTCACCTCTGTCACTTTGGCACTGTCACCCAGGTCAGTCATCTTCACTGGGGTGGAGCGCTGGGACACGGAGCCCTCCTCCTCTCGGTCGGTCCCGGAGTCGTCTTCCGAGCTGCTGGACACAGCCTCCTCGCTGGGCGGCGGTGGGGCACTGGCGGCTGTTTTCCGCTGTAACACAGCTTCTTCTCTGTTGCTCTTATTTCTTTAAAAAGATGAATATGGATGTGAAGCATCTGTAAACTGCACCCTCAGTGCTCACCGTGTACCACTCGGTCCCAAAGCCTTAGTCCTGGAGAAGTGTTAAGAAAATGACTGTGAGAAGCTAGCGTCTGGATTCAAGTTGTGCTGAAGGGAAAAGTTTAATAGTTTATCATGTACATGTACTGACCTTCTATGAATTTAAGCTTTGCTAATGGCACCCCACTCCAGTACTCTTCCCTGGAAAATCCCATGGGCAGAGGAGCTGGTAGGCTGCAGTCCATGGGGTCGCCAAGAGTCGGACACGACTGAGCGACTTTCACTTTCACGCATTGGAGAAGGAAATGGCAACCCACTCCAGTGTTCTTGCCTGGAGAATCCCAGGGACGGGGGAGCCTGGTGGGCTGCCGTCTATGAGGTCGCACAGAGTCGGACACGACTGAAGCGACTTAACAGCAGCAGCAGCATGAATTCAGAAAATAAGCAAGTATGTGATTGCAGTGTGCAGAAAACCTTTCTACCACTTGGCTACTGTGTCTTCCCTTTTGGTAACTGAAATCAGGATTTTCAAAATTTATAGTAACAATAGAAGACTGTTATGTCTGAGATATTAGTGAAATTACCTATAATTTGTAGAAGCATCAAGAAAGGGTCAATAGCCAAATCCATGTGTATTTCTGGCCTTCCTATGAATTTTTATCAATCACAGTGGCAGCTGATTACTTGTACCAAAGTAATGAGCAACTGATGAACATAAACTAAGATTTTAAATTGTTTTAAAACAATTTAATTAGTAAATAACTATGTTTGCTGATGATGTCTTCTAATAATAGAGAATGGATGAGGGGAAACAGAAAAAAACATATATTATTTGCTTTTATTTCAGTGCCAAATTTGACAGTAGTCAGAATACTGTTTTTTTTCCTTAATTAAAAATGTATGGTAATATTTTTGGATTTTATGAAAAATATTTAATATATTTAATATTCTTACTTGAAAAAATTATCTGCAAGGGACTTGAAATAGTCTACATTTTCTAGAAAAGAAATATGTAATACTATCTAACCATGGGTTAGATATTAGAGAAAATAAATTCATTTCTGACTTCATGAAACTAAAAATTAAAGTTGATACATTTCAGAACTATACACTAATATAAATGGTCATTTATGTATTTGTCCCAGGAACTCTTTAAATTCGAAATGTCCTGAGAATATTACTTCTTTTAAATTCCTCATAGCACCTGGTCCAGGACACATATTTAAGCCACATAAGTAGTGTATCTGGGAAATAGTAATATCAGTATATATTTCATTGTATAAATCACACATGTAGTTAGAATCCAATTAAGATCCTGTACATACTCCCAAATATAATTAAGACTCAGAATCCACAGTCTGGCCAGGGCCTAGGAGAATTCTCATCCCTGGGATCACTCAGGTCAGCAACAGTAACAGAGGTCAGCAGCAGTAACAAAGATGCACACACTAGGACACATTTCATTCCAGTCTCAAAGCATAAAGATTTAAACGTGGTTTGTTCTCTTCCTCGTACTGCTGTATACAATAAAATAACAGTCATCTCCCACACAATGTTAACATAATACACATAAAATCTATTAAGTCCTGTGTCTGAGCATTTGCTTTAATGTTTTTTCCGGGTGCCAGCAAAAATAAACACAACAAATATATATTTTTACCTAAGTCTTTTATGTTGTGGGAAACAGAGGATGTGGAGTTATTAAAGGACAAACATAACATCTGCTACCTAACTTTATGCCATCTACGAAACATCTAATTTAAGTAAAATGTACTGTGCTGCTGAAATTCCCACAAATTCTACTTTTGGTGTCAAACATGTTTTAATAATCCCAGTGCTATAAATAAGCTATCTGTACAGATGCAGTGGGCTTCCCAGGTGGTGCTAGTGGTAAAGAACCCACCTGCCAATGCAGGAGACATGAGAGACACAGGTTCTGTCCCTGGGTCAGAAAGATTCCCTTGAGGAGGAAATGGCAACCCACTCCAGTATTCGTGCCTGGAGAATCCCATGGATGGAGGAGCCTGGCGGGCTACAGTCCATGGGATCACAAAGAGTCAGACACGACTGAAGTGACTTAGCACGTCCGTGGATGCAGTGTATATACTATGCTGTAAACTATATGACTTGAAGTTATTAGTTTGGGGTGAAAATTATATTGCAAGTGCTATATTATTTTTATGTGAATCTTTAAAACTTTATTCTACATGTAAGTCTTACCCCAATACCGATTTTCCGGTTTCATCTGGCTTACGTACAGTGAACGGACTTGGATCAATACCAACGGTCTTAGGCATGAAGTCACTGAAGAAAGGGGAAAAAAATCCATGTGAATCACTGTCCATCCAGATGGTATCAGCTTCCCTCTCTATTCACATTATTATACTGTTTCTTCTTAGCCTTCAGAGGTATATATATTCTAAGTGAAATACTGAAGGGAATTTAGGTGATCTGGGCCATAGGACCCCATGAATTAATGGCATTCAGTAACTTCAACGTTAGCAGTCTTCACTGTGAATTTTCTCTGATTAAGAGGCCCAGTGATTTTGAACTCAAGATTTTGTTTTCTGGGAGAAGGCAATGGCACCCCACTCCGGTACTCTTGCCTGGAAAATCCCATGGATGGAGGAGCCTGGTAGGCTGCAGTCCATGGGGTCGCTAAGAGTCGGACATGACTGAGCGACTTCACTTTCACTTTTCACTTTCATGTGTTGGAGAAGGAAATGGCAACCCACTCCAGTGTTCTTGCCTGGAGAATCCCAGGACGGGGAGCCTGGTGAGCTGCCGTCTATGGGGTCGCAGAGTTGGACACGACTGAAGCGACTTAGCAGCAGCAGCAGTATATGCTCTACTGGCAGTTTTTAAAGTATTGCCTGTGAAGGCTTAATAGGGATTTGAAACAGGATAAAAATTATTATAAACATGTAAATACAGATACTATTTGCCACTTTTACAATTTTACAATAATATTTCCATTTTGTGTACTTAGTTGTGCAACTGTTTAACTTGATACTGTTTATGGTTACTTGTTAAGTGGTTCAAGATGAAAATATAAATAATCCTGTGATTATTTTCCCCCAACATCTTATGACTGATGTTTAATGAGAGAAAGTAAGAAAAGACCACATATTGCTTCAAAATTAGCAACATAGAGCCTCTCCCTCTTACTTTCAATATTTATAGTTTAAAAAATTCTAGAATTTGGCTGCTTTTTAAAATGACAGATTCAGGAATAAAAAATACATTTTTTCCTGAAAAAAAAAAAAAAAAAGATTTTGTTTTCTGGAGCAGAGTTGATATCTGAATTACTATTAAGATTCATCTCTGGTTGTATATCATGATTCATTTTCAAGTAAAATTAAACTCATAAAACTGATGGCAAGTCACTAAGCTGCTTGGTTTTATGGACAATGTTTTTATTACACTATACCACCTAAGGAGGCAGGCACAATTATCAAAAACACAGTGGTATGAATTGAAGTATCAACATCTATCTCATTAGTCTGGAGTTAATTCATTATAACACTGAACACTTTAAATAGAAACTGTTAATTTACCACTTACTGTGATAAGCTGAAGCTACTTCCTCATGATATAGGGGCTACCTTACTATTACTGCTGAAGCCAGATGAAACTCCTTAATAGATGCCAAAGAAGCAATGGTTATATGATTTATGCATGTAAGACTCATAACTTCTGGCAAGGATACTGCTCCAAGCATGTGACTCAATATTACATTTTTTGAAGGAAAAGAAAGTAATATTGAATCTGACTCAAAATGCCTACTTAACAGTTTGAAAATCCTCCTTTCAAATGTAAGTGGTTTAATTTTTCTTTCTTTTTGAACTACTCAGTTGATCCTCATGATTTATGGATGACATATTTGAGAATTTGCTACTCACTAAAATTTATGTATAACCCAAAGGAAAATGACGATAACCTCACAGTTAAAACTGCTAAACTTTAACAAGTATAACTGAAAATCAAGCAAGTAAAAATTCCAAACTTTCTATCTGAAACCAAAGCAAAATGTAGAGTGATTTCTAGGAAACAAACCATGAAATATGTTTCACCATGTATTATATTAGGTTTAGGCACACATATATCACATTTGAAGAAAATGTGAAACACAAAAGGTAAATACAAGAATGAAAACTTTAGTATAAAACATAATGGTCAAAAACTGATTTTCTGAGCCTAATTTTCTTAATCTAGACCCATCATTTTCCTAAAAGGCCCCATTAAAGTCCAAAAGAGACAGAAAAATGAAGTATGTTCAAAGGTGACAGACCAGGATGGAGAGCTGTCCAACAATAGGACTGCCTCCTGAGTAATGGGCTCCCAAATGCAGAAGGAGTTTCAGAGGTTGGACAACCACCTGCAGGAGGCATGCAGAACAGTAAAGGAAGACATAGCTAAACAAACTAGGAAAACCACAGTTGCCCAGTGCTTCCAGTTTCAGAGAATTCACAACATACCGTGCTGAACTCGTCATAGCCAAGCAAAAGGTGTCATCAAAGCTACTCAGCTCGTATGGTCGAAAGAACTCATTGTGGATGTCAATCTCCTCTTCATATTTGTGAAATTTCTTCACTACTAACTTCTTTAAGTTTGCAGCACAGATAACTAAGAGAGATACTGCCTGTTACTCTGAAAAGTCTTCAGATTACATCTCATAAACATTTCTGTCATAGCTACTGTGTTCACAGAGAGTACACTGAACGAGGCTCAGATTGTGCCTCTGGCACTTACACACTTGGAGCTGAAACCAGACATGTGCACAGAATATACATTGCAAAGCTGAGCAAGACAATCGATAAGGAGGCAGAGGCTTCTGGAAGCTGGGGTGGGAGTGGAGAATTATTTAAGAAATCAAATCACTCAATTCTTTAAATTCCTTTTTACTCTTAAATAAACACCCTCTGCCTTAGAGATAAAAATTATGCAGCTATTTTATTAAATTTTCCATTATTTTTCAAATCCTCTTTATTATGGGCAACACTAGGTTGTTAAATTCCTATCTTTTTTCCTAGAACAACTGAATCTTCTTAGCAGCAGTATGATTTATGATTTTGTCCAGAATTTCAAGGTTAACAAATGCTTTTTAAAAGACAATTAATAATTTGTGAAGAACTTATCTGCAATATTACTTTATGGCCTGCACCATACCATCCAAAAACGGGATGGTCAAATGTGACTAGATGGAATCTTTAACTGGAATGTTCCAGATTGGCAATAGATCATCGCATCCTTTCACAATTGAGAAAACTGGCTTGTTCATGGTCAGAAGAATCAATAATAGAATCAAGAATAAACTCTATTTCAAACTGATCAATTATTTAAACTTGGAAACATTGTTCTAATATGTTAAAATACATCTGAAGGTATTCTTTGAATGTAAAAACTTTCCTGCCTTTCTGACAAATTAATATATAATCTTCAGTGACTAAAATATAGTTTTATACATACATCTGTACCTTTTTCACTGCTTAGATATCGGGAGAGTTTTTATTTCTCCTTATGAATGGGTCCTCACTTCCTTCCCCATTCCCCCCAAATATGTAGGAATATATTAAGTACTAATTTTAAATGATGAAATAATATATCCACTAAACATCTGAGTGACATACCTGATAACTGGTAAGACACAATACAAGGTATTGGCCTATTTAGACAAAAGAAGTATAATAGAATCTCTACCCTTTAAAAAAGCTGTCTAAGACGTCATAATCTCCTATTATAACAGCAACACAACCCTGAATAGTCATTCATTTCTTTCTAATAAAATGTTATATGAAACGAATGCTTCAAGATCATTTAATAATAATTTCCAAATAGGTTGGCATAAAAACTAAAGGAGAAACAGCGTACCTACCTTCATCATAAGGCAGTGGTAAATGTTTTATTACCTCTGGTGTCCACCAGTAAGTGTAGCTATTAAAAAAAAAAAAAAGGATTCAGATCAGATCAGATCAGTCGCTCAGTCGTGTCCGACTCTTTGCGACCCCATGAACCGCAGCACGCCAGGCCTCCCTGTCCATCACCAGCTCCCGGAGGTCACTCAGACTCGCATCCATCGAGTCAGTGATGCCATCCAGCCATCTCATCCTCTGTCGTCCCCTTCTCCTTCTGCCCTCAATCCCTCCCAGCATCAGAGTCTTCTCCAATGAGTCAACTCTTCACATGAGGTGGCCAAAATACTGGAGTTTCAGCTTTAGCATCATTCCTTCCAAAGAAATTCCAGGATTGATCTCCTTCAGAATGGACTGGTTGGATCTTCTTGCAGTCCAAGGGACTCTCAAGAGTCTTCTCCAACACCACAAAAAAAGGATTAAAATATGCCAAATGTAAATGTTGGTTTTCTACAATTCACTAGATAAAATATGTTATCTAGACAAACGAACTATGGTGGGGGGTGGTTAGTACTGGGATAACAGGAAAGCCTCTTAAAGTTTTGCTTGAGACTGAAGTTATGCTTTAGAGCAGTGCTTCTCAAAGGCAGCATACACATGAATCACTTGAAAATCCCATTAACAGGCAGATTCTGATTCAGTAGGTGGGGCCTGAGATTCTGCATGTAAGACAAGCTCCTGGTGATAAAGGGGCTGGTCCTCAGACTACTTTTTGAATAGTAAGGCTTTAAAGCATGGCGGGGGGCAGGGACCAAGGATAAGTCTGCTGCTTACAAAGAATTCATTCAGTCTTTCACCATTTATTAAGCATTTACTGTGTGTCAAACACTGTTCTATGCTTTAGAAATGTCATGTTGAAAATAAAGAGAAAGTAGAGCTACAGTATTGTTTCTATCTTCGCCAGCACAGTTTCATGCTGGAAAGAGAAATACACAAGAGGGAACTGTGCACAGCCCAAGCGGCAGAAGGAGACAGCACAGCATCTCTGGGAGCACTCAGGTGTCCTGGTAGAGCTGTGCTCAGTACTCTTTCTAAAGAGCAGAACTGACACTGGAAATGGGCAAATGCAGTCTTGACGTTCAAAAGCGAGAGGGTGAAAGACTCCAAAAACTATACAGCAATGAGTATGATGTCAATGCAGGCAAGATAACAAATCAAGTATTTACTAGAGATGGGAGTAACCTAAGAAAATGACCAGTGACTTCTATGAATCCACAACTATTCATAAAAACAAGCCACACCAAGCTATTCTCATTTCCTTTTCTAAAAAAATCAGATTATCAGATCAAAGCAATGAAAAAGACATGGGCTAACTCATTTAAGAGGGTGTATGTGTGTTAGAAAGAGAAAGAACTCACCCACGAGCAAGCACGGACATAAATTCTAATGATTGCAGACAGAATTGGCAGAGGAGGAAAACAGAGAAAGTATCAACGCACATATAAATAAATTACTAAAAAACAGTTACTTAGGAAAAAGAAGAAAACATTATAAAGGACATGTTTTAACTCAGAATGCACCATGTGGAGAAAAAGAATTAAGAGCAAATTAAGAGATCAGGCCATAAATTTTTTTAAAAATATTACTAAACTGTATCCTTATGCAAAATAAAGCTTAACAATACTTTTCAAAAAAGCTAACTTAATCAAGACAGTATTGTACTGGCACAAAAATGGAAATATAGACCAATGGAACAAGATAGAAAGCCCAGAAATAAACCCACACACCTATGGGCACCTTATCTTGGACAATAGAGGCAAACGATGGGAAAGAGACAGTCTCTTCACTAAGTGGTGCCGGGAGAACTGGACAGCTATAAGAATGAAATTAGAACACTTCCTAATACCATACACAAAGATAAACTCAAAATGGATTAAAGACCTAAATGTAAGGCCAGAAATGATAAACCTCTTAGAGGAGAACATAGGCAGAACACTGTATAACATAAATAACAGCAAGATCCTCTATGACCCACTTCCCAGAGTAATGGAAATAAAAAAAACAGGTGGGACCTAATTAAATTTAAAAGCTTTTGCACAGCAAAGGAAACTATAAACAAGGTGAAAAGACAACCTTCAGAATGTAAGAAAATAATAGCAACTGAAACAACTGACAAATGATTAATTTCCAAAATACACAAACAGCTCATAAAACTCAATACCAGAAAAACAGTCCAATCAAAAAGTGGGCAGCTATGGAAGATGGTATGGCGATTCCTTTAAAAACTAGGAATAAAACCACCATATAACCCAGCAATCCCACTACTGGGCATACACCTTGAGGAAATCAAAATTGAAAAAGACACAAATACCCCAATGTTCACTGCAGCACACTCACGATAGCTAGAACATGGAAGCCACCTACATGTCCATTGATAGATGAACAGATAAAGGAGCTGTGGTACATATATACAATGGATTACTCAGCTATAAAAAGGAATGCATTTGGTCAGTTCTAATCAGGTGGATGAATCTAGAGTCTATGATACAGAGTGAAGAAAGTCAGAAAGAGAAAGATAAATATTGTATACTAACGCATATACATGGACTCTAGAAAGATGGTACTGATGAGTTTATTTTCAGGTCAGCAATGGAGAAACAGACATAGAAAACAAACTTAAGGACATGGCTTGGAGGGGAGGAAGAAGGGGGTGAGATGTACAGAGGAGTAACATGGAAACTTATATTACCATATGTAAAATAGATAGTCAGTTTTGCTGTATGACTCAGGTAACTCAAATAGGGGCTCAGTATCAGCCTAGAGGGGTGGAATGGGGAGAGAATGGGAGGGAGGTTCAAGAGGGAGGGGCTGATTCATGTTGATATTTGGCAGAAAACAGCAAAATTCTGTAAAGCAATTTCCTTCAATTAAAAAATATTAAAAAAAAAAAAAAAAAAGTGGGCAAAAGACTTAAACAGACATTTCTCCAAAGAAGACACACAGATGACTAATGTGCTAAGTTACAGTTGTGTCCAACTCTTCGTGACCCTATGGACTGTAGGCTGCCAGGCTCACCTGTCCATGTGATTCTCTAGGCAAGAATACTGGAGTGGGTTGCCACGCCCTTCTCCAGGGAATCTTCCTGACCCAGGGATTGAACCTGTGTCTCTTAGATGACTAATAAACACATGAAAAAGATGCTCAAGATTGCTTATTATTAGAGAAATGCAAATCAAACTGCAATGAGATATCATCTCACACCAGTCAGAATGGCCATCATCAAAAAGCCACAAACAATAAATACTGGAGATGGTGTGGAGAAAAGGGAACCCTCTTGTACTGTTGGTGGGAATGCAGACTGATACCACCACTATGGAAGACAGTACAGAGATTCCTTTAAAAATGAGAAATAAAACTACTATATGACCCAGCATACTATATGATCCCCACTGCTAGGCATATACCCTGAGGAACCCAAAATTGAAAAAGACACATGTACCCCAATGTTCATTTCAGCACAATTTATAATAGCTAGGACACAGAAGTAACCTAGATGTCCATCAAAGATGAATGGATAAGGAATTTGTGGTACACAGATATAGTGGAATGTTAGCCATAAAAAGGAATGCATTTCAGTCAGTTCTAATGAAATGGATGAATAGAGCGTATTATACAGAGTGAAGTAAGTTAAAAAAACAAATATTGTACATTAACACCTATGTATGGATCTAGAAAGATGGTACTGATGAACCTACTTGCAGAGCAGCCATGGAGATGCAGACAGAGAAGGAAAGATTTACGGACACGGGCTGTGGGGAGGGAGAGGGTGGGATGAATGGAGAGAGTAGCATGGAAACATATACACTACTGCCATTTGTAAAACAGATAACCGATAGGAATTTGCTATATGATCCAGGCAGAGAAGGCAATGGCACCCCACTCCAGTACTCTTGCCTGAAAAATCCCATGAACAGAGGAGCCTGGTAGGCTGCAGTCCACGAGGTCGCTAAGAGTCAGACACGACTGAGCGACTTCACTTTCACTTTTCACTTTCATGCATTGGAGAAGGCAATGGCAACCCACTCCAGTGTTCTTGCCTGGAGAATCCCAGGGACAGAGGAGCCTGGTAGGAGGCCGTCTATGGGGTTGCACAGAGTCGGACACGACTGAAGCAACTTAGCAGCAGCATATGATCCAGGAACTCAAATCGGGACTCTGTGACAACCTAGAGGGGTGGGAAGGGGTGGGAGGTTCGAGGTGGGTTCAAGAGGGAGGAGACGTATGTATACCTATGGCTGATTCATGTTGATGTATGGCAGAAATCAGCACAATATTGTAAAGAAGTTATCCTTCAATTAAAAGTAGATAATTTTTTTAAAAATGTCCAACTCTTCTAAGTGGGTCTCAGAAGTAAAGAAGTCCAAAGAAGTGCCTGCTCTGGGGAAGCTGGGCTGAGATGGATGGAGGAGGAGAGCATCTGAGAGGATTGAGCCCAGGACTGGGAGGCATCACCTCCCCCACCAGCACATTCACACAGGGGAAGAGCACCTGCACCAGGACAGAAATCTGCTTCCGGACCAGGTATCAGAGGACAGGCGATGGCAGGTGGGCGCCACTTCCGCCTCTGCATAAACACCTAGAAAGTCAGCTTCTTTTCTCTTTTTCACTCTCCGGTATTAAGAGTGTTCAAGTCCACTGGCTCACATAGAAAGGTTAGGAAGATTTTAAAAGGCTCTTTAACTCCACTAATAAACTTGGGAGCTCTCTGAAATAACATATATGGATCTGAGCAAAGCAACTGATATACGTGAACAAGACAGAGACATGTGGGCAGGATGACAGGACAGTCAAGTGCTGACAGCATGGTTAGTTACAGCTGTTGAAATGATTCCAATCAAAAATCACGTAACAGTGTCAAGGCAGAGGGAGGTGTTGGGTGGTAGCCCACAGGGCTCTGCTATCTAGCCTATTCTGTTTAAGGACTCACCCTATTTCATCAAGGACTTACATTAGGATCAAGATAGCCAACTGATTAATTCTGAAGAAGCTACAAAGCTAGAGGAAATAGCTAATAAATAGGATACGTGTTTATGTATTTTTTCTGGAAGCAGGCAAAGCATATACAGGCAAGACAAGATGGCAGAGATAAGGCATGGCAATAGGGCATGTTAAAAAACTTGGGAATTCCAGTGGATAGAAGCCCAGAGAATTAACATTACGATAGCATTGCTGCAAACAGTCAATGTAACTTTGTACTTCATGATAAAAAAACAGATTACCTAGGACAAGGGGAATGATGGCACCAATGGTTCCACAACACTTGGCACAAATTAGACCAAAGTCGGACTACTACGGGACCCAGGTTTGAATTTCACAGTTTACAAAGAGCACTGACATAAACTGGAATATAGAAGAAAGCCTTCTGAACGCTAAACAGACTTAAAACCACAGTACAGGAGAAACAGTTAAGAAAGTGGAGCTATTTAACCTGGAGAAGAAGAACTTTGAGAATGTGTGAATCTGTCTTCAAATATTTAAAAGACCATCAAGTGAATGAGAAAACTGTGTTCTTAAGGCCTGAGGGGATTAAGCTAAGATTAGTAGGTAAAGTTACAGACAAACGGATCTCAGCATGATATGAGAAAGAATAATGTGAGTGAACTGTCCAAAAACAACTACCTCTCAACCTGACAGGTGCTGGTTGACAAACCAACGCCAGCCAAGCACAGTACAGCTGAGCCCCACCTGGGAAGACACAGAGGGAACTCATATATCAGACAGAAAATAGTGCCAGGAAACCTCCCAACTCTGAGTCAAAGAGACAATTAATGTATAATGCCTAAAAATACCCTGGTGACTTTATTAACACTGATTCAAAAATGGCATCTGAGATGATATATGACATATTAACCTATTTCAGACTTCCCTGGTGGCTCAGATGGTAAAGCATCTGACTACAATGCAGGAGACCCAGGTTCGATCCCTGGGTTGGGAAGATCCTCTAGAGAAGGAAATGGCAACTCACCCCAGTACTATTCAGAACAAAGCTTCAATCAGGAGTTTTGAACAGATTCATAAACATGGGATTTTGAGTCACAAAAGTAGTTATCTCGAGAGAACTGGTTTGGATGAATTCCAGGCAAAGCTAGTTTATCCCTCCTTCCCTTATCATTTTATAAAAATACTATTTCAGAATAAGTCATTGGTAAACAGTGTAAAATATGGATGGTCACAAAGTTTGGAAACACAGACAAATACATAATAAAATGTTCACTAATAGTATGTTATAAAATAGATCTTAATCATCCGAATAAGCACGATGGTATGGTCACTCACCTAGAGCCAGACATCACAGCATGTGAATTCAAGTGGGCCTTAGAAAGCATTACTATGGACAAAGCTAGTAGAGGAGATGGAATTCCAGCTGAGTTACATCAAATCCTAAAAGATGATGCTGTTAACGTGCTACACTCAACCTGCCAGCAAATATGGAAAACTAAGCAATGGCCACAGGACTGGAAAAGGTCAGTTTTCATTCTAATTTCAAAGAAGGGTAATGCCAGAAAATGTTCAAATTACTGTATAACTGCACTCATTTCACATGCTAGCAAGGTAATGTTCAAAATCCTTCAAGCTAGGCTTCAATAGTACATGAACCAAGAACTTCCAGACATACAAGCTGGAGTTAGAAAAGGCTGAGGAACCAGAGATCAAATTGCCAACATCTGTGGGATCACAGAAAAAGCAAGAGAATTCCAGAAAACATCTACTTCTGCTTTGAATGTGTGGATGACAACAAACTGTGGAAAATTCTTAAAGAGGTGGGAAAACCAAACCACCTTACCTACCTCCTGAGAAACTTCTGTGCAGGTCAAGAGGCAACAGTTAGAATGGGATATGGAACAATGAATTGGTTCAAAATTGGCAAAGGAGTTCATCAAGGCTGTATATTGTCACACTGCTCATTTAACTTGTATACAGAGTACATCATGAGAAATGCTGGACTGGATGAATCACAAGCTGCAATCAAGATTTCTGGGAGAAATATCAACAACCTGAGATATGCAGATGATACCACCCTAATGACAGAAAATGAAGAGGAACTAAAGAGCCTCTTGATGAAGGAGAAAGAGGAGAGTGAAAGAGCTAGCTTAAAACTCAACATTCAAAAAACTAAGATCATGGCATCTGGTCCCATCCCATCAATGCAGATAGATGGGGAAAAAATGGAAATAGTGGCAGAGTTTATTTTCCTGCGCTCCAAAATCACAGCAAACAGTGACTGCAGCCGTGAAATTAAAAGATGCTTGCTCCTTGGAAGAACACTATGACAAACCCAGTCAGCGTATTAAAAAGCAGAGACATCACTTTGCTGACTAAAGTCTGTATTGTCAAAGCTTTGTTTTTCTTTTTTTCCAGTAGTCATGTACAGACCTGAGAACTGGACCATAAAGAAGGCTGAGCACCGAAGAATTGATGCTTTTGAACTGTGGTGCTGAAGAAGGTTCTTGAGAGTCCCTTGGACAGCAGAGAGATTAAACCAGCCAATTCTAAAGGCATTCAACCCTGAATATTCATTGGAAGGACTGATACTGAAGCTCCAATACCTTGGCCACCTGATGCAAAGAGCCGACTCACTGGAAAAGACCCTGATTCTAGGAAAGACTGAGGGCAGGAAGAGAAGGGATGACAGACAATGAGATGGTTGAATGGCATCACTGACTCAATGGACATGAATTTGAGTAAACTCTGGGGGATAGTGAAGGGCAAGAAGCCTGGCGTGCTGCACTTCAGGGGATCATAAAAAGCTGCACACGATTTAGTGAATGAACAACGAAAAATAAGTGATAAAATAATATTATCTAAGTTTCCAGGCTTAATGGTCATTCTTTATGATTTTTAACAAGTATTACAACTAAGGAATGTAGTCGTTTTAAAGAACAATAACAATACAAATGCCTGTTGGACCACTATGTACTAAGGATTTATATGACCTCATCTGATTCTCAGGAAAACCTGCAGGTCAGACACTATCACTATCTCTGTTTTACTGATGCAGAAACTGAGAACTGGACCGGTTATATGTCTTGCTTCCGGTCACACAGGTATTAACTGCAGGCAGTCCCTCCAGAGCTTAGCTGCTTCCAGACTGTGTGGATCATGTGTCAGACCCAGTAGAAAGTACTTCCCATTCATATTTTATTTAATCCTTAAAGTGACCTGTGAAGTGTGTGTAGTCATTTCCTTTCTACAGTTGGGAAAACAAGATTTCCAGAGGTTTAGAAACAGGTCTAAGGTCACACACCTGCAGAAAATCCAACTCAGCTCTACCCTGGCCTCTGTGCTCCAGTCTGGTTATTGCCTCTGGCTAATTCTTCTGAGAATCAGCATATGGATTTAACCATCATCAAAATAACTAGTATCAGTGGGTGACTAGAAAGGCCAAAATAAAGTACTGAAATTTATCCTACAGTCTTTATTAGTATCAGTTGTTGATGTCAAAAATCAATTTTTGGAATTTTCACATTCTAGAGAAAAACAAAACAAGGAGACCAAGTCAACTGTGAGAGCCACAGTACCTACTTTGATCAAAGTTCATTCTCAGTGGGAGGTGTTTAGTGTATTCACTTACTGTGCTGTCTAATCGGCTACATAACCTCAGTCAAGATACGTTTACTCTGCAACTCAGTTTCCTTTTTTTAATTTTAAAAATGGGAATGTAACATCAGCTTCCTTTTATTTCCACAAATAAGCACCAACACTGCCTGCCTCAGTTATGTAACTCTAGGTTTAACTTATGCTTGTAATTTGCTAGCTAATTTCAGCAACAGAAAATTGAGTTTTGCTTGTTCCTCAAGTTGTATCTTAATAGCTTCAATACTTTAAGATAATATAAAGTATCAGAAAATCAACCATATTTACCCATAGTCAATTGCATCAACAAAGCCAAATATAGGCATTTACATTTATCTCTCATCAAATAAACATAATTAGCTCCAAATTTTTTTGTCAGCAAAAATTCATGGCAATCATTTATTAATATAGTGGAAAAATCAGCACTGCTTCATTTATAGGGAAAGTAAGGTCAAGCATTAAGCTGGTTATTCCAAGAAAATGTACTTAAAGGAACAAAACTGAGAAACATATAAACTCTGATATTTTCTTAATATTTGAAATGTTCCTGAAGTAATAAGAGAATTCGGTAACATCTGTAACATTAGCACTTGCTAATTCACCAGTTGCTTGTGGTCTGTCCATACAGTTAGCACAGACCGGCAATGAACCATGTAGTGTTTGTGAGGCACTGATGCACAAAATCGGGGAAGGCAATGGCACCCCACTCCAGTACTCTTGCCTGGAAAATCCCATGGACGGAGGATCCTGGTAGGCTCCAGTCCATGGGGTCGCTGAGTCGGACACGACTGAGCGACTTCACTTTCACTTTTCACTTTCATGCATTGGAGAAGGAAATGGCAACCCACTCCAGGGTTCTTGCCTGGAGAATCCCAGGGACGGGGGAGCCTGGTGAGCTTCCGTCTATGGGGTCGCACAGAGTCGGACACGACTGAAGCGACTTAGCAGCAGCAGATGCACAAAATGAGCGCTAGATCACATGGATGCTTTGAGAGGAGAGCCTTAGGAGCAGACTTGACGTCACAGGGCTCTGAGCAGAAGGGACCAGGCTCAAGTCTCATATGTGAAAAATGTTGCCCATTATTAGAACATGACTCTTCAATTAACAGTGCTAAAGAGTCCTCTCATTAAACCCTTACAATGACTCTGTAATGTGTGTCCTGTCATTTACCTTGCGCAGGGGAGGGAAATAAGACTTAGAGAGGTTAAATAACTAGTCCAAGGTCACACGGCTACAGAGACGCCAACTCAAGTCCCCTGACCCTGCGGCCTGTGCTACACAGGGAGTCTTGTCCAATCCTCAGGAAACAATTCATTTATTTGGGGACTGCTGCTGCTGCTAAGTCGCTTCAGTTGTGTCTGACTCTGTGCGACCCCATAGAGGGCAGCCCACCAGGCTCCCCGTCCCTGGGATTCTCCAGGCAAGAACACTGGAGTGGGTTGCCATTTCCTTCTCCAGTGCATGAAAGTGAAAAGTGAAAGTGAAGTCGCTCAGTTGTGCCCGACTCTCAGTGACCCCATGGACTAAAGCCTACCAGGCTCCTCTGTCCATGGGATTTTTCAGGCAGGAGTACTGGAGTGGGGTGCCATCACCTTCTCCATATTTGGGGACAACTGCTACCAATTTAACTGTCATAATAATAGCCCATACAGCGAATGACTCAAGAAACCCCAGACTGAGCAACAGGGCTGGTGGGAGTGGCACCTGCCACCAGCACCATGGCTCTAGCTTCCTGTCCTCCCGAGGGTCACCAAGAGTTCCCTGTGCTTCCTGGAGGAAAGAACATTGGAGTTCCAAAGTGAGGCTGCCTAGACACGTTTAAAAACCAAAGATGACTCCTTACATGTTAAGAGTTCTTTATCATCCCACATTTGTAGGAAGCACTCAAAAGTTATGTTACTGGTTTGCTCCAGTGGAGCTTCAACTTAACAGTTCAATGATGAAGCTCTGAAACTTTGTATCTTATGAAAACGCAAAACAACTGTATTTGTTAATGACAATTTCCCAATGTTGAAGCTGCAACTCCAATACTTTGGCCACCTGATGCAAAGAGCTGACTCATTTGAAAAGACCGTGATGCTGGGAAAGATTGAGGGCAGGAGGAGAAGGGGACGACAGAGGATGAGATGGTTGGATGCAATCACTGACTCAATGGACATGAGTATGGGTATGCTCCGGGAGTTGGTGATGGACAGGGAGGCCTGGCGTGCTACGGTTCATGGGGTCGCAAAGAGTCTGACATGACTGGGCAACTGAACTGAACTATCAGGACATCAACAATACTAAATTCCTCCTGGCAAACATGTAGCTAGGCTGACTACTTTAGCCTATACAATCATTTCTCAAAAAGAAAGTTCTCTCATATTCAAAATAATATCAAAGCTGAGTTTAACATAGTAGACCAGGAAGAAAAATACCTTCTTCTTGTTGGTAAAAGTCTCATGGTATTTTTATGATGCAAATAAAAATCTGTCGGGAGTTCCCAGAGATGAGGTTTCCCTTCAGTGGGATGGAAAACTCCCAGGAAGAGATTAATGGAATCTTGTCTGTCAGCATCTAAAAAGCAAAAATACATAATTCAGGAACTCTGTTAGTCATATAAACAACCCAGGGGAATGCTTTCTTAGGAGGATTAAGGGTACATCTGGAATGTCATAGAACACACCTCTGAAAATAATAGCATTTATACTGTAAAAGTCACACACAACATCTAAAACACCCACAAAGATTCTGAAAATTAAAATCTTATTTCAAAATGTTTCCTTTTCACTCTATACGTCTCATAACATAGAGGATAGTGAATGTAAACTGCATCTTGACTTTTGAGAGATTCTTAAAAAGTCTTTAAGAACTGCCCTAGTTACCTTAGTGATTGCATTTTTAGAATAAAAACATTCTCACTATTTGTTCATTTACCTGAAACAAAGAACATCTTCATTTTATGGCAAAGACAGAAGAGAAGTCAGACAAATAAAGCAGCCCAATTCCTACCCATATTCTGTTGCACATCCTTGAACAAGTCAGTTTCCAAGTTTCTGCTTTTAATCCATGAAAAGATACTCCATTTCTTTAGCAGCTGCTGCTGCTGCTGCTGCTAAATCGCTTCAGTCGTGTCCGACTCTGTGCGACCCCATAGATGGAAGAGACAACCTTTACAACATTTTGTTTCCCCTACAGCTGTGTTTGATAATGAAGGCAGAGCGTGCACACGGAAAACAGCGTCACTCTAACCATTCAACCTCTCCAAAAGTACTTTTTCAAAACAGACTACAAACTAATAAAACTGACCACACACACACACACACACACGCTGTCTCTCCTCTTCTTTTTCTCAATTGCATTTTGGTAAAAACGATAAGCACTGAAATGGTCTCATGAGCCATCCTTCCTGTCCTGCACAGCCCCCTCCCAAGCATCCTTCATTCTTTCCATTCTGGTCTCTGAGCCCTTGTATATTCAAGTTAGGGGCAGACACCCACAATATAAATAATAATCTCTTTCTGAAATTGAGCACAGAACCAAAAAGCCAACAGAAATGACTGCTTTTGAAACAGGATAACATCATCATAAAGTCAATTTCCTTCCAACAGCTATAGTGAACACAGAAAAATCTGAAATTAGAAACACTGTTCTCATTGGGCTATTTGGTCATTCTGGCAGAAGCAATAAATGAAATCTGGTACATTAAACATGGGTTCCAGTTATATATTTTGACAGGAAGCATTCCATTAAAACAGCACTCACCTTCTATGCTACAAGTAATATACGAAAGGGGTGTGTTTATATGATGAGTATACTTGGAGCCTTTTATCCATTTGTTGAGAGAAAACATCAAGTATTAAATGATGAAGGCATTACCACCCCAATTTGCACCCTCTTAACACAATATGAAAGTAAACATACTGCTTTTATAGTAATTATATTCTTTATGATTCTTGGGGAGCCTTAATGGCACTTAATAATTCACACTATGCGTACCTCAAAATATCTTAATTCTATCCAAAGAAGCTTTCCATTTTTCAGCCACATTTTCAAGGAGTTTATTTTATCCCTAATTAATCCTAATTAGTAGTTCCTTTAATTTTTACCAAGTATGATAAAATGTAAGATTGAGAAACCTAACAAAATAATAGATATTCCTTCAAAGGATCATAATGGAGACTTCTTGAATGTACTGCTGTTACATTAACTTACAATGTATCTATGGTATTTATGGTCACTTACTAAGCTTGGATTTCTTGGAAGGAATGATGCTAAAGCTGAAATTCTAGTACTTTGGCCACCTCATGCGAAGAGTTGACTCACTGGAAAAGACTCTGATGCTGGGAAGGATTGGTGGGGAGGAGAATGGGATGACAGAGGATGAGATGGCTGGATGGCATCACTGACTCGATGGACTTGAGTCCGAGTGAACTCTGGGAGTTGGTGATGGACAGGGAGGCCTGGCGTGCTGCGATTCATGGGGTTGCAAAGAGTCAGACACGACTGAGTGACTGAAATGAACTGAACTAAGCTTGGAATCTAAGGCCAGCCCTAATGAGCCTCAGAAACTTTTCCAGCTACTTTTGACTGCAGATGAAGTTTTCGCCCTCTGGAAGACAGTAGTGCTTTGGATGGAGACAAAAGCTTAAAATAGGTAGGTTCTCTGCAGTTGCAGATAACAAGAGGGCAAAATAACTACCTACTTTTATATTCAATTGTGCTTTAAAGGAAAAAGGAATATGTACCTTTCAAACTCCATCCAGATGGTTAATCACTATTGCCCTGTATTTCAATAGGTCAGACTTGAAGATAAGAGTTCTTTTTAATTAGCCAAAAATGTTTATTTGGAAACTAGAGTATTTGTTGACCTAATATTAAATTAAGTCCATGATAAAGTGGCCTCTGAAATCAGTAATGGAATGGGATGCTATTCGATAAACAGTACTATTTAACCAGGGTGAGGAGCAGACAGTGAACTTGGACCACTGCCTCCTACTGTATGCTGAAATGAATACCAACTAAATGTCAGAAGGACAAAGATCAACACCCTAATAGAAAAACATGCAATTTTTAAAAGAAACAAATAGATGATAAACATTCAAAAACTCAACTTTACTATTATTCAATAAACAATGCAAACCGAAAACAATGCAAACCATTTTCTACTTATTAAGCTGGCAAATAATTTCCAAAATGGGCAGTCCTGTACTCTTCTGAGACAGAACTGATTGCTACATCCTTTCGTTAAGGCTATCTGGCTATATACGTACATATATGTTTTTAAAGATTCTCAAAATATGTATGCTGCTGCTGCTGCTGCTAAGTCGCGGCAGTCGTGTCCGACTCTGTGCGACCCCACAGACGGCAGCCCAACAGGCTCCCCCGTCCCTGGGATTCTCCAGGCCAAGAACACTGGAGTGGGTTGCCATTTCCTTCTCCAATGCATGAAAGTGAAAAGTGAAAGTGAAGTCGCTTAGTCGTGTCCGACTCTTAGCGATCCCATGAACTGCAGCCCACCAGGCTCCTCTGTCCATACTCTGACCTAATAAATATGCTTCTGAAATTTTCATAATATAAAAAACATTCAAAAAAGATGTTCGTTTAAAAGAAACATAAATGCACAATAAAAACAGGTAACCTCACTGTGGTGCTTCTAAAGGACAGACTGCCACAAGGCTACCAAAAATTAAGTTGTAAAAGAATATTTAGGGTCATAAAGATTACTCACATTATCTAAAAGGGCAAAAGCAGATATACATTACCTGTACAGTAACTAGAAGGATCATGTTCTGCTAAATATGAACAAGTTGCTACCTCTGAAAGGTGAGGATTATATGATTTGTGAGTTATTTTATACTTTTTATAATTAGCATATATTACCTTCATAACTACAAAAAAAAAACAAACCACCATTCATTCACCCAAGAGCCTACTATGTCCTACACTAGGGATATGGTCTACACATAACTGATTCTGGCTTTCACGGGGCTTACATTCCACAGTGGGAAGCAAAAATAATTCTCAAGTAAATAAGGTACAGGGTACTTTCAGAGGATGTTAGTTCTTTGAAAAAATAAGAGTGACATGACAGTGATGAAAGAGAAGAGGGACACTTAGGTCCGGTGGTCAGGGAAGCAGGTGGAGGCTGCACAATGACAGGAACAGCACGAAGGCAGAGGAGGGAGCGGGGGGGGGGGCTGGAGGGCAGGGGACAAAGAAGGAGCAGGACTGGGGACAGCGAGGCAGACCACACACAGCCTCGAAGGTCAGGGCAGAGAGTCCGAGCTTAAATGCGATGAGAAGCCCTGCAAGGGATTTCAGAGTGGGGAGTGATATGATCTAACTCTCGAAAGGATCATTGTGGCTGCCGTGAAGAGCAAGAACAGAAGAGGGGAGGCCGAGGGAGGAATCAGGAGCCACAGCAGCTGTTCAGAGCCACCAGCTGTCTAAACCAGCCCGGCAACAGTGGGGCGGAAACACAGCAGAAGAATTGGGGATATGCTCTGGAGGTGGAGCCAACCAGGATTGCTGAGAGGTGAGACCGGGGAGGATAAGGAGAATAAAGAAATTGAGGATGATTCCTAGGATTCTGAGTTGAACAATGGGAGCAGAGATGAAAAAAGAAAAAAAGTAGAGAAACAAGTCTGGGGCAGAGTCAAGTCATTTCCTGCTGGAAATGATTAGTTTGAGATTCTTCTCAGATATCCATGGTAGGGAGAAACTTGGCCTCATGACCTCCCCTCCATAGTTTCTCATGAATATTTCATCTTAGATGGCAAAAGCGACTTTGTAGATGTAACTGCAATGACTAATCAATGACTTCAATGTAGGAAAATTACTGTGTCTTACCTGGATCGGCCACTGGAATCATAAGAATCCTTTAAGGACAGAAGAGGAAAGCAGACAGATTTGAGGCATAAGGGCTGATGCACCATTGTTAGCTTTGAAGATGGAGTGGACCACAAGCCAAGGAAGCTAAGCAGCCTCTCAAACCCGAGAATGAGCCCCAGCCAACAGCACATGGGGACAGCAGTCCGAGAACCTGAATGAGCCTGGAGGCCTCCAGATCAGAGCCCACACTCTGACTTCACTGCTGTCATTTGAACTACAGCCAGGTGAGAGCCTAAGCAGAGCACACAGCTGGGTAATGCTATTCCCAGACTTCTGAACCACAAACACTGGGACATAATAAACGGGTATTGTTTTAAGCCACTGAGTTTGTGGTAATTCGTTATGGCACCTGTAGAAAACTAACACAATATTCAGGAGGAAATGCCTGCAAGGTAGGCATTTAGATAAGTCTGGAGTCAGGGAAGAGATATATATTTGAGTGTCAAACATATGGTATTTAAAAGCTGGGTGAGATGCCCCTAAGGTAAAAGTGTAGAAAGAGAAGAGGAGAGTTTAGAAATAGGGCAGGAAAAGTCACCAGCGAGAAAGAGAGAGACAGCACAGAGGTGAGTTTCCAGAAAGAATGCTCCACTGTGATACAAGTTGCCAAACAGCTGAGCAAGATGAACACAGAAAAGAAGCCCCTGGTTTGGCAGTGGGAGATTGTGGGTGATTGTGATAAGCATGGGTTTGGGGGCATGACAGGGCAAAGGCTCAGTGGAGCAGGTGGAGAGAACAGGATATGAGAGAGGGAACAGGTGTGCAGATAACGCTTCCAAGAGGTTTTGCTTCAGGAGAGCAGAGCTTTTGTTGGCAGTGGGTCTGGTTAAGAACAGAAGGAAAGATTAGATGGAAAACACAAGGTGTGCCTCCATGCTCATGGAAATGAGGCCGCAGAGGGGAGAAACTGACCGCAAAGGGCAGTGAGCATATGACGACAGGGGTTCAGTCCCTGGGTCAGGACACCCCCGGGAGAAGGAAATGCCACCCCACTCCAGTATTCTTGCCTGGGAAATCTCATGGACAGAGGAGCCTGGTGGGCTACAGTCCACGGGGTCACAGAGCTGGACATGACTGTGCAACTAAACAACACACACACACACATATGTATATATACATGTGTATATATATGTATATACAGCTGTTCTATTATTAACTGCGCAGGTATCTTATATTTTTTTCCTTAAAATAGGATTTCAATTCAATAAGCTTCAGAAAAAAATATTCAGGTTTACCTACATATAAATATAAAAGAAAATTAGAGCTTGACAAGGAATTACAATTATAAACTTCTTCCTAACATCCAAAGAGAATACCTAGGCACTTGTTCTTTTCTTATTGACGTCCTACAACTGCTTATGTAGCCAGTTATAAGAGAAACCAAAGCACATTTCTTAGAAAGAAAATAAACCCCAGAACATGGTAATAATATGTGAAAACTCAAAACAGTTTTTAAAATGAACCTGAAAGGGAGTCAGGTGGGTTACCCACATAGTCTTCATCTGTCTATATGAACCAAGGATAAAATTCTTAACAACCTAATTTCAAGAACCTTCCTGTCTACCTCAGAGACATAACATGGAGAGACTGATTCACAAAGTTATCTTGAGTGCTTAAAGAAAATGGTTCTATTAATATATTACCATTATATAATATCCATTGTAATTTTAAAATAAGTTGTACACCCCAATGGCACCATGCTTCTCAAAATACAGAAGTCTGTTTTAGCCATATTATTCATAAAATAATTCCTTTCATAATAGTTTCTCTTTCAGTTGTGCATGATTTTGCTTTACCTTTCCATCGTGTGCTTTACCTTTCCACCTTCTGTCTTTGAATTGTTCTCCTTTCATTTTTAATCACGCATAGCTGCACATTCACTCTCGGTGCTCTAATCTTACTGAAAAACACATGACTTGGTCCTTAAGTGTCAATCAGTTCAGTTTAGTCGCTCAGTCGTGTCCAACTCTTTGCGACCCCACGAATCGCAGCACACCAGGCCTCCCTGTCCATCACCAACTCCCGGAGTTCACTCAAACTCATGTCCATCGAGTCAGTGATGCCATCCAGCCATCTCATCCTCTGTCGTCCCCTTCTCCTCCTGCCTCCAATCCCTCCCAGCATCAGAACTTTTTCCAATGAGTCAACTCTTTGCACGAGGTGGCCAAAGTATTGGGATTTCAGCTTTAGCATCAGTCCTTCCAATGAACACCCAGCACTGATCTCCTTTAGGATGAACTGGTTGTATCATAATGACTCCCAATTCAGGAACAACCCTGAACAGGAGAGGACAAACGACTGGACGACCCTTTCCTCAGGGAAGTTTTAAACCTTGTTCAACACATACCTAGAGGTATATGTACTTGTTGGCACATGACTTCCATAGCTGTTCAAGCTGAACTGTGTTCCCCACAAAAGAGATATTAAAAGTCTTAAGCCCCAGGACCTGTGAATATGACCCTATTTGCAAATCAAGTCTTTGCAGATGTAATCCTGTTAAGATACAGCCACACTGGAATGGGGCAGGCCCTGAATGCAGTATGACTGGTGTCTTCATAAGAAGAGACACACGCACACAGGGAGGAGAACACCACGGAGACACAACACGAGAGGAGAACGTCGTGTGACACCAGAGACAGAAATGAAAGCACACAGTTTTAACTGCAAGCCAGGGATCAGCAGCAAACCATCAGAAGATAAGAAGCAAGTAAGGAACCTCCCCCAGAGCCTTCAGAGGGAGCACAGCCCTGCTGACATTTGATTTCCAACCTAAAGCCTCCAAAGCTGTGAAACAGTACATTTCTGTTGTTTTAAGCCACCAAGCTTGTAATGCTTTGTTATAGAAGTCCTAGAAAACCAGTACAATAATGAAGCATAGCCTTTAGAGAGACTACCTTAAAACCATTCTAATTTACAAAAACAAGTGAAACCAAGTGTTATTTTTAGTGTTTTTATAATAATCATTTGCAATAATGTTGTAGCCACTTGGAATACATCAATATATATTAATATCTTTATTGGGAACTACAGCAGTAAGTGTAATAAAGGATGATGGGAATACTTCAATATTTTTGCTTTAGAAATCTAGAATTTAAACTTATGCCACTGACCTGAATTTCTAAATTTGACTTTCCAAATTCTTGATTTTTGTTCAGATGAATATACTTTGATTGTAAAGTTCCTAAATCCAGCTCAAGGAGTCATGCATACAGAGTAATATCCAAACACTCTAAAGGTCTATAGTAGCTTTGTGGTTTATGTTACACATTGAGCTTACCAGCTGTATAACAGCCATAATTCTCAGTGAATTCGAAAGACATGATTTGAGCAGTCTAAGAGCATTCCTGATAAGCTACATGTTATTAGGCTGATATACTTAGCCCTGTTGATTTCTGAATTTAGGGAAAAGGGGAAGCTGGGGAGGGCATAGGTAATGAATTAACTCATGCATTTATTAATTCAGTCCATAAACAGTTCATGTGCCATGAGCAAGGCAGCAGGGACACCATAGTGAACCAGTAGTAAATAAGATGCTCATGAGCTCTTGGGTCTCACGGTGGGGGATACAGGGACACACAACCCAACTAATAGCACAGTCAAGGATTTAAGTGCAACTGTGCCAGGTGCTGCAAAGGTGCAGAATGCTCCAAGAACAAAAACGGGAGCACATTCCTTGAGAAAGTGAAAGGAGAGTGAGCTCTGAAAGGCTCAGAAGCCTGCAATCTTATGTTCCAAGGGGGTACAGCAAGAGCCTCTGGCAGAGGAAGCCTAATCTAGTCAGGAAAGAGTGAGAAGGTCTGTGTGTCTGGAGAGCTGTGATGAGGGCAGAGGATGGCACGAATGGCAGAACGGCAAGGTAGGCGGGGCCAGACCACACAGGACCTCTAGGTCTGTCCCACACGTCCCCCCACACCCACCAGGTTGCCAACCAGCTTCCAACCCCTCTGCAGCGTGGAAATAGGGATGCTCTTACTTGATCTCGACTCCAAAGTGACCCCCATGCTCCCCACTTCCTGCTGTTCGTGCTTTAGTGTGACAGATATCCCGTGTTGTGTAGTGAATTGTTTCTCTCTAAAAAGATACACTGAAGCCCTAAACCCCAATATCCATTAATGTAATCTTATTTGAAATCAGGGTCTTTTCAGACATAATCAAGTTATATGTGCTCAGTTGCATTCGATTCTTTGGGACTCCATGGACTGTAACCCGCCAGGCTCCTCTGTCCATGGGATTTTCCAAGCAAAAATATTGGAATGGGTTGCTATTTCCTTCCTCAAAGGATCTTCCTGACCCAGGAATCAAATCCAAGTCTCCTGTGTTTCCTGCATTGGTAGGCGGATTCTTTACCATTACGCCACCTGGGAAGCCCAAATCAAGTTAAGATAATACCATACTGAATTAGGGTAGACCCTAATCCAATTAGGGCTTCACAGGTGGCACTAGTGGTAAAGAATGGGCCTGCCAATGCAGGGGACGTAAGAGACACAGGTTTGAGCCCTGGGTCAAGGATCCCCTGGAGAAGGAAATGGCAACCCACCCCAGTATTCTTGCCTGGAAAATCCCATGAACAGAGGAGGCTGGCAGGCTACACCCCATGTTGCAAAGAGTCAGACACAACTGAAGTGACTGAGTGTGCATACACGCTAATCCAGTATGACTGGTGTCTTTACAGGAAGAGGGAAACTTGACACAGACCTAGACACACAGAGGAAGACCATGCGACAATGGAAGCAAGACAGCTGCAAGCCAAGGCACACAGAGGACTGCTGGCAAAATATCAGAAGTTGGGAAGAGGCATTCTCCTCTGTGGACTTCACAGTGAACTTGGCTGGCTCTGCTGACAACTTGACACTGAACTTTTACCTCTGAACTGTGAGATAAGTTTCTGTTGTTTTACATCACCTAGTTCTTAGTATTTTGTTGCAGCAGCCTTAGGAAACTGACACAGATTTTGCTCATGTGTGGGTGGGACCACCATTTGCTTCTGAGTGATGATATATGGCAAAGTGATGGCATGTCACCCCACGATTACATTATGCTATATACGACTGTCTTGCCAGAAGACTCATTCTAGAGACCCTTTCCCAAGCCAGTGATGAAGATGCACGCTGCCATGATCTCTACAAGGAACAAGTCCAAAAGGAACCAAATTCCCCCAACAAGCACATGAGCAGGGAAGCAGATCCTCCCTGAATCAGGCTTCCAGATGAGACCACATCTGACTGACATCCCCACTACAGCTTGGTGAGACCCTCTGCAGAGGACCTGGCTAAACTGGGCCTGGAATTCTGACCCATAGAAATTGTGAGATAATGAATGTATGTTGCTTTAAGCTCTCAGTTTTTCAGTAATTTGTTAGATAGCACAGAAAATGAATATGCCTGCACAGAAGTATAGCAAACCACCTTTGTATTCTCTCTGGGCATGGAAAAGGCTGAAGGCTGACTCTTTTGTGGATGGTTTCACATACTCTCCTGAGGCTCCCAGCACTGGAGACACCTGCAGTTCCCTTGGCGTGAGCACAGGCTTCTTCTCACATCAGGCATTTTTCTGCTACTCCTTCCTTGGGAAGCCAGTGATCGATCACCTCCTGGTTCCCACTGCTACGGTCCCTCCGGCCAGGACCTAGGCCAATGCCATGCCAACACCCTCCCCTGCGGGGCCTACCCCTGGTCACCTGGTAGGCCTAATGATCCTTTGGCCTAACTCTAGGAGGGGGGCCATTCCCAACATGGCAGCCCACTCCTCAGCCCGTCCCTCTGCTTCAGCTTCACTACACAGCAGCCCGAAGCCAACAGCCCCACAGGGTCCCTCCAACGAGAGAATACCACATTAAGCCTGCCCGGAGTCCAGTTCTCGCCAGGCTGGAGGTAAGGAGCAGGGGTGGGGGACAGTCACTGTGTAGCTGATCTCTCTTTGCTGATCTCTCTTCTCTAAATTTTGTAAATGTTTTTGTCTTTAATCTAGTTTAAGAGTCCAAGACTCACAAAATCAACCTGAGCTCTTCCTTTAAAAATTCTGTGCATGGGACCTGTCTCACAATCACTTTGGTGAGTGACATCAGAATGGAGGCAGAAAAAGTGCCCTTTTAACCACCTGTTGCTGTTAGTACTCCCAAGTCATAAAATGAGAAAAGACTAAAATTTAGTGCTAATGTTACTTCTCATTTCTAGCTGACATTTAAAAGAATCAGTGATATTCACATTCTTAGACAACTGTTAAAATGATGAACTCTATTTAAAAATAATTACTCAACACTCTTAAATTGACCTATGTATTACCAGGGCTTCCCTGGTAGCTTAGCTGGTAAAGAATCTGCGTGCAATGCGGGAGACCTGGATTCGATCCCTGGGTTGGGAAGATCCCCTGGAGAAGGAAAAGGCCACCCACTCCAGTATTCTGGCCTAGAGAATTTCATGGGCTCTATGGTCCATGAGGTCACAAAGAATCGGACACGACAGAGTGACTTTCACTTTCACTACAAGCAGAAACTAGGAATGAGGCAGAAGCCAGGGAATCACAGTGCTGTGAAGTATACAAAAGCTCCAGTTATGGGTGGCCAAAGTGCCCTACTTAAAATACAAAGTTTATTCGTGCATTTACTGCATATTTACTGAGCACCTCCTAAGTGACAGATTCTGTTTTATTTAAACTTTTAAAATATTTAACTTTGACATTACTTTTCCAGTTAGCTTTAAAAACAGGGATATGTAAAAGAGAAAAATGTGCATCAGGATAAATCTCAGAAATGCATATAACTCCAGAATTACCTGAAAAAGCATTGCTGTAATATCGAGATAGGGTCTGCATGATGTCTTTTGAGTGTTGGGTCCACGGTGCTATCTTTCTGTAGGTTTTTACACGATGAACAAGTTGGGAACCACCATACTGAAGGGACAGGGTATCCCCATGATCTTCATAGAGTTCCTCAAACAACCTAAGAAGCCCAAGTAAAACACACAAACACTAAAAAATTTCATCCAAAGTATTATACACCTTACTCACTTAGCTACAGATTCAAAACAAGTCTTTTCCTACATGAATTCCTCTGAGCCTTTCTTTTCAAGTAGACTCTTCAACATCTTGGAAGATAAATGCATGTGCAAAATGTATTACATTTTATAGTAATAGTCCAATAAGCAACAAAATCACAGAAAACTCTAAGGGGAAAAAAAAAAAGCAGGGGGACCAAAAAGCATAATCCACCCAAGCCTAGACCAAGGTGGTTCTGCTCTCTTAAAAGACTCCTAACTTTCTGCAGCCTGTCAGCTCAATTTACCTCCCATGACAGAATTTTCTGTTCTCTCTGAATTGCCTTTGGAAGAAAGGACAAGCTCTTGTCACATCAAACCATATTCTTTCCTAGAAATACATGTTTGAAACTTCTGTTTCTTCAAGTGCCTGTTAAGGTTTTTTAATGCAGTGATGGCTGAGATCTGGCCATTTGTAAGCTGAGCACTCTTTTGGACAGAGCCTTTATGACTATCTCAGAGGACTGATAATAGCGATCACTGCATTTCAAGAAACAGTACTTCATGCACTGTCAAGGACCCAGTGGACAGTGAAATAACAGTATTTCTTACCAAAGAACCAATCTTTTATCTATCTTACCTGTTTAAATCAAAATACATGAAGGCATATTACTTTTTTTCCTAACACAGCCTGAGATTTTTTAATTTTTTTTAAAGAAACTCACTAGTTTGGATTTATCTAAAATACAGTGTTTTTTGATAATTAACACGAATAGGAAAACAAACCATGGCAACAACACATAGGGCTTTAATAGAAATAGATGTTACCAAATTTAAATAACGTCTTTTAACAACATAATTTTTGAGAAGCCAAAAGGGGAAATAAGTTCATAAAAGTCCTTTATGATTAATCAAGTTTGCTTTCTGTCATTACCAGCATTTGAAAGGCAAAAAAAATAAGGCTTACCTAACTGCATCTGTATCAAATTGTAGATTCGGTTTGTCAATTAAGCCCAAGGAGTACAGTTGATAAGCCAGAGCACATTTCCCCACCATAAACTGTGCTGTGTTGGTGCGATCCAAACAGTCCACACAGTTGGTTCTAAGAACACCAGTCTAAAGAGAAACACCTTAAATGGTCAGTCATTATTCAGTCACCAAAACTACTTCCATCCTACTCAAGATTTCTTTAAGAAGACAAGCTGCAAGTAGGGTGTTATTCCTGAGCAAATAATGAAGCTTTTTTTTTTTCACTATAAAAGGTTATATTTGCTATTCACAATATTGTTCCAATAGCATCATTATACCTTCTAGTCTATATTTGAATTTTTCTTTAGTTTAACAAGATAAAACAAATAGCTAACATTTTCCACCTGTACCAATTAGTTAAATATGTGCTTTTCCTCCTGGTCTGTCTCCTTCACTGTACAAACCAAAATATTTAGTGGCTGAGGCAGTTTCATTCTTAAAGCATAATTAATATATATAGTGATTATCTGGCTCATTTTCCAAAGTCCTTCAAATTTGTTCTTTACACATTTCTGTTTATGTTTCTATTTCCAATAATTTTATATTATATGAAAAAAAATCTGTGAAAGTTGCTCAGTGTGTCTGACTCTTTGTAACCCCATGGACTATACAGTCCATGGAATTCTCCAGGCCGGAATACTGGAGTGAGTAGCCTTTCCCTTCTCCAGGGGATCTTCCCAACCCAGAGATCAAACCCAGGTCTCCTGCATTGCAGGTGGATTCTTTACTAGCTGAGCCACAAGGGAAGTCCAAGAATACTGGAGTGGGTAGCCTATCCCTTCTCCACTGGGTCTTCTCAACCCAGGAATCGAACCGGGGTCTCCTGCATTGCAGCAGACTCTTTACCAACTGAGCTATCTGGGAAGCCCCCCAAAAAATCTATGGGCCATTACTATTTCAGTCATACATCCTTTCCAAGAGTTAAACACTAGCTGTAAGGCATTAAAACTTGTTCTCAAATGATTAATAATGTTGCATTCAATAAGAAGTATCTCTCTCCATGGTTGCTTTCAGAAAACATCACACACAGTGGATACAAATTCTGTTCATTATTAACACAATGTCATCTATACCTGCAGGCGACCAGTGGGAATCACGCATCCTCCTAGTTCATTCCACCTGTGTTTAAAAATACATGCTTTAATTTTAAAATATTTAATAACATAATCTATATTCATATTTGGTACCAGCTCTTAATTAAGAATGAAAGTAATAGGGCTGAACGCCCCTGAATAATCTGTTGATTCAGTTTACTTTCTCGGGTAAGTGAATTTGCAAATAACAGAGATGGAATGCTACCCATGCTCCCATCAAAGGCAGGCCAGGAAAGGAGCATTTTAACCTGCTCCAGCCCCGCACACTAGCATTTCATCACCCACATTCATCCAAAGTCTCTTGCTTTAAGCCCATTTCCTGTTCAGTCTCTATAGACATGAATAATTGCAGATCAACTTTATAATACAATCTACCAGGCCTGCTCCTTCTCCCCTCGATTTTAGGAGGTTCTACTTCCTCCAGCTTTTCTTCATGGAGCTTTGCTACAGTCCTTTCATTGTTTTTACAAACTTCTTTATTATTTTCCTTCCCACATATTTTCTCCACGCCTTGACCAACGAAGGCATGGGGAAATATTCTAAGTACTACGTAATGATATTAATCTTTTAATTATTTAAAAGAAGGTGCGGTGCAGAAAGAGTTAACACAGCAGGCCTGACTACTACGCTCAGAAAGGCCCACTTACAAGGCTGCCCCTTGGCTGGCGCCGGGAACTTTAATTCCCACTATTCCCAGAACAGACAAGCATGGCTCACGGTGCTTAAGCTGTTTGTAGAAGCAACATGGTTTGCTGAACAGCCTTTCCTTCTGGGAGCCTGAAATTTTGGTAGCTGCCAGGCAGAGCTGCCTGTGGGACCACTTCCAGTAAAAACCCTGGCACCAAGTCTTCAATCATCTCCCCCGGTTGGCAACACTTCACATTTGCTGTCGCAAGTTGCCGGGGGAATTCAACATATTCCGTGTGACTCTAGCAGGAGAGGACTCTGGAAGCGAGTCCCTCATTTCCTCTGGACTTTGTCCCATGTGCTTTCTCCCTTGGCTAATTTTGTTTTGTTTTGCTTGTTCATAATAAATCACAGGCAAGAGGACAACAGTACACTGTGACCCCTGCGTTCTCTTAGGAAATCACTGAGCCTGGGAGGAGTCTTGGGGACCCTGGTCACAGGTGTCCTGAAATTCAAACTATAACAGAAGGATTACTTGCAAAGATGTACACATTAGTAATTGGTTAGGTTTTTTTTTTTTTTCCTTGCTTTTTGCATGTTTTTTATTTACCACCATAGTTAACTTTGTTAACTGAAAATAAAATGCTGGAAATACATAATATTGGTTCCTTAAAGATAAATTAAGCACAGATGCTTGATCTAAAGAAGCTCACAAAGTAGTAATGAAGACAAATTTTGGGGTAAATAACTATAATACAGTGATAAATTTCATTAAAATATTAGTATAGACTGGTCTGACTCTTTGGGACCCCAGGGACTGTAGCCCACCAGCCTCCTCTGTCCACGGGATTTTATAGGCAAGAATACTGGAGTGGATTGCCACTTCCTTCTCCAGATATCTTCCTGACCCAGGGATCAAACCCGGGTTTCCTGCAAGCAGATTCTTTACTCTTTCAGCCACCAAGGAAGCCCCAATGAAGAAAGATCTGTGAGCAAATAACTAATACAGTGACAAATTTCATTAAAATGTTACTATAAATATTAATCTATAGACAGGTACATAAGAAAAAATTTTCCTGCTCCTATTTAATACTGAAACACAGAATTCATTACAGAAAGTTTTATTTTACAGAAATACTTTATGTAACATTTATTCTAAGAAGCAAGAGATTCTGTGGCTTCCATCTCAAGGTATGTAGCTGCCAAGAGAATCTCCCACCCTTATGAACGTACATTCCACAGACACGTGGGCAGGGTGTCATCTCTCCAAAGGAATAGTCATCTATCTTCCAAGGAGTACAAACTGCTCATGTCTAGAATATTTTTTGTCTATAAGAGCTAACTGCTTGATATCTTAGGTTTTAAAACACCATACGTACTTTTCATCTGGCCGCAGAATGCTACAGTAAGAATCGGGGCGGTTTACAAAGAAGCCTGTTTTCTTCACCACGCTTTCTGCAATCACGTTCAGGCGATCTAGAACATTACACAGCTTGCTGAGAGCAAGGAGGAAGAGTAAGAGAAGTGAGAAGGGCCCAACTCTTAACATGCACCTATGTTTATACCCAAAGCCAAGGCTACAGTAATGGTACTTGGGAATGTAATTTTTTAAATCTCTGGTCTGTACTCAATAGGCTCATTGTAAGAATTAATTTCTAGAATGCAAGGTGTACTCAATAACTAGCAAGATTTGGCCCAAGAAGGGCCTGTAACTCAATAGCAACTGTTGACAAGCGTTAAACTTGGCACATGGCATCTCCCAGCAAGAGCTTTTTCCAAAGCCTTTCATTCCCCAAGAGTGGAGTCAGTGAAGTCATGTGAAGACGGCACAATGCTCAGTGCGGCTGTTCGGGAAGAAAACACTGGGAAATAAATTACTATGAATGGCACCAACCAGTAACCAGGCTTATACTCTGGGAAAGTGTGTGTGTGTGTGTGTGTGTGTGTGTGTGTGTGTGTGTGTGTTACTATGAACGGCACCAACCAGTAACCAGGCTTATACTCTGGGAAAGTGTGTGTGTGTGTGTGTGTGTGTGTGTATGTTACTATGAACGGCACCAACCAGTAACCAGGCTTATACTCTGGGAAAGTGTGTGTGTGTGTGTGTGTGTTACTATGAACGGCACCAACCAGTAACCAGGCTTATACTCTGGGAAAGTGTGTGTGTGTGTGTGTGTGTGTGTGTGTGTGTGTGTGTTACTATGAATGGCACCAACCAGTAACCAGGCTTATATTCTGGGAAAGTGTGTGTGTGTGTGTGTGTTATGTTACTATGAACGGCACCAACCAGTAACCAGGCTTATACTCTGGGAAAGTGTGTGTGTGTGTGTGTGTGTGTGTGTGTGTGTTACTATGAACGGCACCAACTGGTAACCAGGCTTATACTCTGGGAAAGTGTGTGTGTGTGTGTGTGTGTGTGTGTGCGCGCGCGCGCGCATGTGCTCACGTGCATGTATCTAACTATGTAAAATGATTCAGAGAAAAGAACAATGAGTCAAGTGCAAAACAACACAGTGACATTAAGCAAACGAGAGAGAGACCTTGATGTGAACCTAGTGTTTGTAGGACGCCCAGCAAATGAGTCAAAGGACAACGCAAGGTTAATGAGAGCTCCTTGGAAGAGATGAGTGTGAATCAGAACCTGATGGTAAGAGAAGTGGGAAAGCACCCTGGGGGGTAGGCAGGAGGAGCGGAGGGAGAGGAAACAAAAGGAACAAAGGGTCCAGAATTGGACCTCGGCTGCACACTGGAGATAGAACCTGCTGGTTAGCTTTGCAGGAGCACAATAGCCCTGGAAATAAAGGAGTTATTACATTCCGGAACCAACCAGATGTTGGGGCTTTCACATTACACCAAGGGGTCTGGGTTTACTATAAACGGTCGGGAGTTAGTGCTGGTTCACCCATGAGTGAGAATGTCTAAAGTGGCGTCTGAGAAAGGAATTAAACAGGGAGATAGAATGAAATAGAAAAGGTAAAACTAACACCTTTGAGGAAAAGCAGCTGAGGAGAGGTGTTCTGAAGTCACTAGGATACTTCAAACAGAATTTGCAAACGGCAAAAACGGTGGGCAAAGAGAATCTGATCAATTAATTTAAGCCCTCTAATTATATACCAGCAGTTAAACAGCCCCTCAAGCAGGTCCACAAAGGAAAATAAGAGTAACTTTATGGGGGAGGTCGCTTCCTGCTATTCTACATCACAAGAAGAGGAAAACCTAACCAGACAAGATGAGCATCTGCTCACCTTTTGGTGTACTTGGCCATGTCCCACGGAATATAAATAATCGTGTGCTCGGGAGGCAAAAACTGGTTGAGGTAGGTCACAGCAGCTACAAGCTCTTCGCTCAGAATTCTTTCATGCTTCCTTTTTTCTCGTTCCTTTTCCAAAAATAAACATCGTCAGTGTTCAAACTGCCTTAAATTGGAGGAACAGACTTTAAACATAACTTTGCCACTAAGGCAAGACAAAAAGATGAAGTGCTAAATAAAAAAAAAAAAAATGAAACCTACCTTATTAAAATTAAATGCTAAGAAATAAATATGCCACTGAATTACAATCAACAGATAATGAGCACTAAAGACTCGAGGAGATCAGATTTCTTCCTCGTAACCTCCTGCAGTCCCAACAAATTCAGCTCATCCTACACAGACCTTTCCTACACTCTCCACACCCCACTGTGGCAAAGGAGAACTCCCCAAAGACCAGAAGAAAGGACCCCCAAGCCCCAGCCAGCTAAGGACCAGACAGAAATCAACCGGGCTTGGATGGATAATCCCCAAACTGGCAGAGTGGAGAGTGTTTTCAACTTGACTCTTCATAACATCCCCTGGAGGTAGCCAAGGCAGCCTTGTCTTCACCTTTTACACTGTGGCTGAATGCACTGAAGCTGAGAGGCATGAATGGGACTACATCTTAGCGGTCCACCTCCTCGCCTGCCTGCTGTGGCTCCGGAGAGACCACAATGTCTCCCATTCAAGGGGGCTGGTGTGTTATTACTCAGCTATGAGCTTGGAGCTCATTCTCTGCCTCCTACCAGCTCATTCTCTGCCTCCTGAATTCCTCATCTATAAAATGGGTAACAGCAGCACCTCCCTTAAAGGATTAATGTGAGGTTTAAAGGAGATGAAACATCGTCATTTCTTATCAGAGCATCTGATGCTTGGTAAGTATTAATACAAAACAGAAGACCATTTGTATTATTATTCTGATCAGGACTTTACTCAGAAACAAACATGCAAACAAAAAGTAACTCAGTAATGGACTATTGCTGGCATCAGGATAGGTCTATGCTGTTTTCAACTTACTTTTCAACTGTCATGAATTTAATTAGATAATCACCAAGGAAACAAAAGAAAAATATCTATTTTGCGTTACTGTATATATCAAATGGAGAAATTAGAGTTGATTAAGACCAGTGATAAATCAGTTTTAGATGAACAAATATTAGCTTATTTTTACATCTGAGAAAATTTAAATTACATACCTGGAATTTTTCTCAAAAGTATTTTAAACCAACTAGAGAAACAAAAAGTTTGTGAATTTTTTATGTCAAATATGACATTTAAGGAGATGCAGAGGTAAGGTTATTTCATCAACTTGGAATCATCTCTATGCAAAGAGCACACTTTATCTGGTCTGCCCAGTGGATTCGTTACTGAATTGTTCAGTCGACTGCCTTTGGGTCACAGACTCGTTTAACAACCAGATGAAAACTTTACGTATGCAAGTGAGTTTGTACATCATTTCAAAGGGTTCAGAGATCCTCCCAATAGCCGTCCAAGGCCCCCAGATTAAAGTCCTCTGATGGATAATGACATCAGACCCTTGGCTGGCTTCCTATTAATCCTGAGCAGCAGCACTGACAGTGTAAGGATTGCTGCAAAATTTCTGTCAAGCAGTGTCTCAAACTTACACACGGTGGGGAAGTGGGTGGGAAGGAGACAGTTCACACACAGGACCAAAGAGAAAAATCAAGAAAGGTATTCCATTTTCTACACTTCATACAGAGGCAAAGAGTGACTATCCCCTGGTATCTATATCCACTTTGACTTGTTAATATGGCCTTCTTCCAAGTGAACTGAATAAACATCTTCTTCTATCCTATGAATAAAGTAACTGATGACAAAAACAATCAAACATTTTTTTTCTATTCTACAAAACAGCAACTTAATCTCCAAAGTATTTTCTCATTATTGTCAGGATTTTTATGACAATGAAATAATAAACAACAATAATTTTAAAATCTATTGGCTGGCATTTAAATATTAAGAAGTAAATGTTCACTTGAGAAATCTGGGCAGGAACACTTTATAACCACATGTATCTGATATTATATTTTGAATCTGCATACTTAATAGAGAAATAGTTTAATTCATACATCACGAATCTCTGTTTAACCATAGCTTTTAACTACACTACAAGGACTCTGTAATATATGAAGAAAATTCACTAACTTAGGTTGACATTTATATTCTAGTGATAACTTTTTAATTTAGTGCTTCAGCAATAATTTATTTCTATACAAACAATATCTTATTACCTATACATTTATTAGAAAATTATTCATGAAGGTTCTTGTTAGTAGAGTTTTGCTTCTTGAATTATTTTATGTTTCTTATAGCTACTGTGTAATATCAGGCTGAGGTTATCGGTCATCCAGCTATTGTCTTATATTATTCTGAGTTGACAGTGAGAGAGATGAAATTTCTGAACTGATGTGAACAAAAATCTAAAAAGTGATGTATTTAATACTTGACTTATTTTACAAAGTCAATCCCTGATTATTATTATATTATATATAATAATATTACAGGAGTTTTGGGTGTTGGCAGTCATCTAATTGAAGCAGACCAGTAATTTCCTAAGCCAAAGAGCGACAAAGGGAGAACTAAAGCTTCCTGCCTCACTGTCCACAGCTCCCCTCCTCATCACCTTCCTCCTGACACACACACACACACACACACACACACTGTATACCACACACAGACACACCCCGCTCCTTTGAACGCGTGCACTTAGTTCTATGGTCCTCTCCCAGCAACTGGCTCACAGTTTGCATCCCTACCCTACGCGCTGCCTCCACTCTGGCTAGGCCCCCATTCCCACCCTCATATCTCCAGCTCAACACAGGTAACTCCTCTGCCCTCACCATTTCTTATCCAGAACCTCTTTTATTTTCAGACAGTTTGTTTTAAACACCCCACCTCACAAGAACCCCAGTCCATGGACAGCTCTGCTTTCTCCACCACCTTCTCCATTATTCACCCTCCTCCAGCTCAGGTTTCATGGTCCGCTTCAATTAGACAACTGCCAACACCCAAAACTCCTATGACCTGTTTTTTACGTCACACCTGTATGGCAAAACTAAATGAACCCAATTATCTACTTCCTCTGTGTGTCTGGGCTTCCCTGATAGCTCAGCTGGTGAAGAATCTGCCTGCAATGCAAGAGACCCCGGTTCGATTCCTGGGTTGAAAAGATCCCCTGGAAAAGGGACAGGCTACCCACTCCAGTATTCTTGCACTTCCCTTGTGGCTCTGCTGGTAGAGAATCCACCTGAAACGTGGGAGACCTGGATTTGATCCCTGGGTTGGGAAGATCCCCTGGAGAAGGAAAAGGCTACCCACTCCAGTATTCTGGCCTGGAGAATTCCATGGACTGTATAGTAAGAGTCGGACATGACTGAGAGAATTTCATTTTCTGTGCTTATACCCATTCACTAGCACTGCCAGGAAAAGTCAGGCAAGAGCACGACAAAAAATCCTGGAATCTGCCACCACCAACCTGGAATTTGCCCTTAGCATTGCCTGGAGGTCTCTGGTCAACCCACCCTCCAACATATATGAAGGCTGTGAAACTTCCACCACCCTCAAACTTCCACTCTGAGCAGGTAACCTTCCCTCTGACAAGTTAAAGCCATCAGGAGGGAACGTAAGTGCATGTGGATGCATATACAATACACACACACACACACCCCCTTATGATTCTGTCCTCCCATTAAAATAACTCCTCCCTCCAGGTTTCAGATTTCCTTTCCTCTCAAGTACATAATGCCCCTGATTATCCCCCCTTCTCTTTCCTGTATTCTCTCCTCTCCTTAAGGATCTCAAAAGGATCCTTCCCAAATACTCTTAAACACATCATTATGATCCCTTCAAGAAACAACAACCAGATGAAAATACCAACTCTTCCACATTTCTCACTAGATGCTTCATTTCTCCAAGAGGATCGGACCAGTCCATCCTAAGGGAAATCAGTCCTGAATATTCATTGGAAGGACTGATGCTGAGGCTGAAGCTCCAATACTTCGGCCACCTGATGGAAAGAACTGACTCACTGGAAAAGACCCTGATGCTGGGTAAGATTGAAGGCAGATGAAGGGAACGACAGAGGATGAGATGGTTGGATGGCATCACCAACTCAATGGACATGAGTTTGAGTGAGCTCCGGGAGTTGGTGATGGACAGGGAAGCCTGGCGTGTTGCAGTCCATTGGGTTAAAGAGTCGGACAGGACAGAGTGACTGAACTGAACTGAGGGAAAAAGTCCTCCTGCAGCTCAGTCCAGGTTACTCAGTGCCCTGGAGCTGGGAACATCAGTGAGCATATTTTCCGTTTTCATCTTACCTGGCGTGTCAACAGCCTTTGCCACGGTCAACTGCTTGCTTCCTTCACCACAAAACACGCCTTCTCTTAGCTGTCAGAGCACAGCACTCACCTGGTTTTCCTCCTACCTTCCCATCTGTCCTTCCTCTGACTCCTTTACAGATTCAGCCTGTTCTACCTGGATATCAGGAGCTGGAGGTTCTCAAGTCAAGACCAGAGGCTCTCCACTCTTCTCTCTCGGTACCCTCGGTTGGGCATCCGCTCCACACCCACATCTTCAAATATCGCCAGGACTCAGATGGGCCATAATATCACATCTCAGCCCCGACCTCTCTCCTGAAATTCCATCTCACACAGCGACCACCTACTTACCATCTCCTTTGACAGGACTCCATCCATCTCAAACCTCAACACATTCAAGCCACACTCACCACCTTCCCTTACAGACAGTCTGTGTTCCCTGGCTCAGTCACTGGCATCACCACCCATTCACCTGAGTGAGCCAGAAACCTGGGGATCAAGTCTCATCCGCCCCCCTCATCTCAGACCCAGCTCATCACTGGCTTTACTGTCTGTGTGCACTCCTCCCCACCTCTGCCATGCCACCCTAGCTGCATCCAGTTACCCCTTTTCTGGATAATTATAACAGCCTATGGGGTCTTCCAACATCGACTTTAGTCTGTACCAATCCATTCATTCTCTACTTGAGATCAGGATAATCTTCTCAAACCAGAAATCTGGTCACCATCTTCTCAACTCTACAAAACCTTTGATGGTTTTGGAAAGTCAAGATAAGACCTGACTCATTAACACACCCTACAAGGCTCTACAAGTCTGTCATAACTACTACTTCAGTCTCTTCTCACAACAGGCTCTCCTGCCTGCATTCTCTGGGACCCAGTCAGAGAGGCCTTTTCTTCCTTAAACGCACCTTACGCCCTCCTGTCCTCTTCAATGAAGGCCTTTTCATTCAGAGGTGTTGCACCGACTCATCACTTCTTCAGGGAAGACTTCTCTCCCACTATAAGCTTTCCCAGCATCATAACCCTGTTTTGGTACCTCTGCATCACTTTACCATCTTCTGTTAGACTGTGAGCCCAGAGAAGGCAGGGACTGTTTTTATGATTGCCTTGGCACAAGGGAAACCTTCAAAACTGTTAAACAGTGGCTTAAATGGACAGAGGATTCCTTGGCTTCTAATTAAATTGAATTATGCTTATTATAATTAATGATCTTGGTTATCCAGGTCATACAGTCAGCAAAAATAAGATTGGGAGCTGACTAGGACTCAGATCATGAGCTCCTTATTGCAAAATTCAGACTTGAAGAAAGTAGGGAAAACCACTAGGCCACTCAAGTATGACCTAAATCAAATCACTTACAGTAGAAGTGACAAATAGATTCAAGGGATTAGATCTGACAGAGTGCCTAAAGAACTATGGACAGAACTACAGACATAAGATTGTATAGGAGGTGGTGACCAAATCCATCACCAAGAAATAGAAATGCAAAAAGGCAAAATGGTTGTCTGAGGAGGTCTTACAAAGAGCTGAGAAAAGAAGAGAAGTGAAAGGCAAAGGAGAAAAAGAAAGATATACCCATCTGAATGCAGAGTTTCAAAGAATAGCAAGGAGAGATATGAAAGTCTTCTTAAGTGAACAATGCAAGTAAAGGAAAACAATAGAATGGGAAAGACCAGCTATCTCTTCAAGAAAATCAGAGATACCAAGGGAACATTTTATGCAAAGATGGGCACAATAAAGGACAAAAACTATGAATAAAATAGAAGCAGAAGATATTAAGAAGAGATGACAAAACACACAGGAAAGCTGTACAAAAAAATTCTTAATGACCTGTAAAACCACAATGGTGTGATCACTCACCTAGAGCCAGACATCCCGGAGTGCAAAGTTAAGCAGGTCTTAGGAAGCATTACTATGAACAAAGCTAGTGGAGGTGATGGAATTCCAGCTGAGTTATTTCAAATCCTAAAAGATGATGCTGTTAAAGTGCTACAGTCAATATGCCAACAAATTTGGAAAATCTGGCAGTGGCCACAGGACTGGAAAAGGTTCATTCTAAACCCAAAGAAGAAAAATGCCAAAGAATGTTCAAACCACACAACTGTACTCATTTAACATGTTAGCAAGGTAATGCTCAAAATCCTTCAAGCTAGGTTTCAACAGTACATGAACCTAGACTTTTCAAATGTACAAGCTGGATTTAGAAAAGGCACAGGAACCAGAGATCAAATTGCCAACATCTGCTGGATCACAGGAAAAATAAGGGAATTCCAGAAAAATATCTACTTCTGCTTTATTGACTATGCCAAAGCCTTTGACTGTGTGGGTCACATCAAACTGTGGGAAATATTAAAGAGATGGGAATACCACACCACCCTGCCTGCCTCCTAAGAAACCGGTATGTAGGTTAAGAAGCAACAGTTAGAACCAATTTCAAACTAGGAAAGGAGTACGTCAAGGCTGTATATTGTCATCCTGCTTATTTAACTTCTTGTCAAAATACATCATGCGAAATGCCAGGCTGAATGAAGCTCAAGCTGTAATCAAGATGGCCAGGAGAAATATCAACAACCTCAGATATGCAAAAGACACCACCCTAATGGCAGAAAGTAAAGAAGAACTAAAGAGCCTCTTGATGAAGGTGAAAGACGAGAGTGAAAAAGCTGACTTAAAACTCAACAGTCTAAACACTAAGGTCATGGCATCTGGTCCCATTACTTCTTGGCAAATAAATGGGGAAAAAAATCAAAACAGTGACAGACTTAATCTTTGGGGGCTCCAAAATCACTGCAGACAGTGACATCAGCCATAAAATTAAAAGATGCTTGTTCCTTGGGAAAAAAGCTATGACAAACCTTGAGAGTGTATTAAAAAGCAGAGACATTACTTTGCTGACAAAGGTCTGTATACTCAAAGCTATGGTTTTTCCAGTAATCATGTATAGATGTGAGAATTGGACCATAAAGAAGGCTGAGCACTGAAAAGTTGATGCTTTTGAACTGTGGTGTTGAAGAAAACTCTTGAGAGTCCCTAGGACAGTAAGGAGATCAAACTAGGAGATCAATCCTAAAGGAAATCAGTCCTGAATATTCATTGGAAGGACTGAAGCTGAAGCTCCAATACTTTGGCCACCTGATATAAAGAGCTGACTTTTGGACAAGACCCTGATGCTGAGAAAGACTGAAGACAGAGAAGGGGGTGACAAAGGATAGATGATTGGATGGTATCACTGACTCAACGGACATGAGTTTGAGCAAACTCTGGGAGACAGTGAAAGACTGGGAAGCCTGGTGCGCTGCAGTCCATGGGGTCACAAAGAGTCAGACATGACAGAACAACAACAACAAATACTTATAAACAACTTGTCAGAATAATCTCAGATACTAGAAGGTGTTGGCCAACTGCCATAGCCATAATAAACAAAACACCTGCTTTTCATACTCCGGGTTTTCCTAGCCTCAGAATGAGATTCCTCCATTTCATTTGGTTGCAATAGACACAGATACAATTTCCTATCTGGTCTCCTACCCTCCACGCCAGGCCTTTGACCTGGCTGCCTACTCATATACACAAGACACGCTGACCAGACAGTGTACTCAGACATGGAAGCACAGAATTATGAGACCAGGTCACCACGCTGTCCACCAGATTCCTGAGCCACAACTGCACCCCAATTTCTGAATCTAGTCCTTAGATCCTATTACCACATATTATCTTGCCCAGCAGATCTTCTGGATTGTCAAGGGAAGTTACTCTATCAAGGCTAGCCTGTGGGTGTTGGATCTCCATGCTTCCTTCTCCCAGATGTCCTGGAAACTGAGGCAGAATTTCATCCATACCTAGCTCACCCCAGGAAATTAGAAGACAGACATGCTCATTTCTCTTTTTCCTAGAAAACCCACCACAGAGTCTCTGAAGTTACCCAGGGAAGAGGCCATGTGGACTCTGAGGCCAAAGGACAGAGGTTCAGACAGTTCAGACACAGTGAGTCGTCATAGCACGATCAACCCACAACCCTCTCCTCCTTTAAAGCAGGCTAGTTAAGCCCCTTCATGTTGTCCAGTGTGATCGAATTTCATAACCAAACAGAGAGCATGTCATACCTTCACTAAATTCAAGACGATGATGGGCGAGCCAAACCTCTGAAGCATCTGGTCAAAGTGAAGGGCAGCCACATGGGCAAATGGATCTGCCTGATCCACTGAGAGGAAAAAACAAATAAGGGCCAGAATGAAAATTATACTGCAAGAATAAAAGCAGCACAGGGTCTTGTTTCACTTTATAATGTTTATAGAAATGTAACTCAATTCATCTTCTGGTAGTTTCATGTCTCAAATTCCTCTTCAGCCCATCATTCTTCATATATTTATTGAATTCGAATGATTCTTACATTTTTGAATATAATTAATTATATTTACATATTTTAAGGAGAAGGCGATGGCACCCCACTCCAGTGCTCTTGCCTGGAAAATCCCACAGATGGAGGAGCCTGGTAGGCTGCAGTCCATGGGGTCGCAGAGAGTCGGACACGACTAAGCAACTTCCTTTTCACTTTTCACTTTCATGCATTGGAGAAGGAAATGGCAACCTACTCCAGTGTTCTTGTCTGGAGAATCCCAGGGATGGGGGAGCTTGGTGGGCTGCCGTCTATGGGGTCACACAGAGTCGGACACAACTGAAGTAACTTAGCAACAGCAACATTATTTTAAAATATTAAGAATTTTCTAGCGGCCAAAACTAAAAATAAATGTATATAAAGTTGTTGCATAAAAAAATCAGTAGTCCTGATTCTAAATTATCTACTTTTCAGTACTGAAACGCCATGCTTTTACGAAATTTCTGTTGGCAGCACTTTACTCTCTAATGTGGGTAAAGGAGAGTTACTACTGAAAAGACTGTTTCACTCACATGTAATAGGTGGCTTAGGCATCATAGTTGAAATGTCCTGTGACCAGTATAAGGGAACTGATCCCCTAACTTGCACGTAAGAAGAATAACTTCCTGCAGTAAAAGACATGACAGAAGCATCGCAGAGCATTTGTTCAGTTTCCACTTCATTTGCAACATCACCCTGGAAAGAAAGGTACATTTACAGACATTTTATATTCTCAGGATTTTTTCAGGGAAAAAAATGTCAAGTACAGAATGAAAACATAATTCCTATTCTTAGGCAATGGCACCCCACCCCAATTCCTATTCTTAGGACATTTTAAAAGAGGTAAGTGCTGATCAATATTTGATGCACATATTAAAAAAGGAAAATCATTAGGATGCAATAAAGGAAGGCAATTAAAAATAGCAGAGAATAGACAAGGGAAAATCAAATTAAATAGCTAATAATACAGATAATAGAGTGCAGAGAAGGAGAGAAAAGGAAAACAATTACAAGATATTACAGGAGATTAGTAAGACCAGTGAAATATAAAAATTCAATTCTGAAGACCAAGGAGGAATGAAAGGACAAAAAGTAAGATTCAAATAAAATGCCTGATGGACACAAGAAAAAAAAACTTGAGACAGCTTTACTTATAAAGTATATGAGGATTTAACAAAGAATAATTTTAGAGGCATTAATAACGTGACTGTTTAATTACCCTTGATATATCCAAAACTACATAACAGAGCCGCAAAACTCTGCTCTTGTCCAGTTGCTCAGTCGTATCCAACTCTTTGTGACCCCATGAACTGCAGCACTCCAGGCCTCCCTGTCCATCACCAGCTCCTGGAGCTTGCACAGACTCACGTCCATTGAGTTGGTGATGTCATCCAACCATCTCATCCTCTGTCGTCCCCTTCTCCTCCTGCCTTCAATCGCTCCCAGCATCAGGGTCTTTTCCGAGTCACTTCTTTGCATCAGGTGGCCAAACTACTAGAGTTTTAGCTTCAGCATCAGTCTTCCAATGAATATGCAGGACTGATTTCTTTTGGGATTGACTGGTTGGATCTTCTTGCAGTCCAGGGGACTCGCAAGGATCTTCTCCAACACCATGGTTCAAAAGCATCAATTCTTCAGCACTCAGCTTTCTTTATAGTTCAACTATCACATACATACACGACTACTGGAAAAACCATAGCTTTGACTATACGGACTTTTCTTGGCAAAATAACATCTCTGCTTTTTAGCACACTATCTAGGTTTGTCATAGCTTTTCTTCCAAGGAGCAAGCATCTCTTAATTTCATGGCTTCAGTCACCATATGCAATGATTTTGGAACCCAAGAAAATAAAGTTTATCACTGTGTCCATTGTTTCCCCATCTATTTGCCATGAAGTGATGGGACCAGATGCTATGATCTTAGTGTTTTGACTGTTGAGTTTTAAGCCAACTTTTTCACTCTCCTCTTTCACTTTCATCAAGAAGCTCTTTAATTCCTCTTTGCTTTCTGCCATAAGGGTGGTGTCATCTGCATATCTGTGGTTATTGATATTTCTCCCACAATCTTGATTTCAGCTTGTGCTTCATCCAGCCCGGCATTTTGCATGATGTACTCTGCATGTAAGTTAAATAAGCAGGGTGACAATATACAGCTTTGATGTACTCTTTTCCCAGTTTGGAACCAGTCCATTGTTCCGTATCTGGTTCTAACTGTTGCTTCTTGATCTGAATACAGGTTTCATAGGAGGCAGGTAAAGAGGTCTGGTATTCCCATCTCTTTAACAATTTTCCACAGTTTGTTGTGATTCACACAAAGGGTTTAGTATAGTCAATGAAGCCGAAATAGATGTTTTCCAGGAATTCTCTTGCTTTTTCTATGATCCAAAGCATGTTGGCAATTTGATATCTGGTTTCACTGCCTTTTCTAAATCCAGCTTGAACATCTGGAAGTTCTTAGTTCATGTACTGTTGAAGCCTTGCTTGGAGCATTTTGAGCATTACTTTGCTAGCGTGTGAAATGAGTGCAATTGTACAGCAGTTGGAATGTTCTTTGGCATTGGGATGAAAACTGATCTTTTTCAGTCCTGGGGCCACCACTGAGTTTTCCTAATTTCTGACATATTGAGTGCAGCACTTTAACAGCATCATCTTTTAGGATTTGAAATAGCTCAGCTCGAATTCCATCACCTTCACTAATTTTGTTCATAGTAATGCTTCTTAAGGCTTACTTGACTTCACACTCTAAGATGTCTGGCTCTAGGTGAGTGATCACACCACTGTGGTTTTCTGGGTCATTAAGACCTCTTTTGGCAATGGTAACCCACTCCAGTACTCTTGCCTGGAAAATCCCATGGATGGAGGAGCCTGGTGGGCTGCAGTCCATGGGGTCACGAAGAGTCGGACACTTATTGAGCGACTTCACTTTCACTTTTCACTTTCATGCATTGGAGAACGAAATGGCAACCCACTCCAGTGTTCTTGCCTGGAGAATCCCAGGGACGGTAGAGCTTGGTGGGCTGCCATCTGTGGGGTCACACAGAGTCAGACACGACTGAAGCAGCTTAGCAGCAGCAGCAAAACCTCTTTTGTATAGTTCTTCTGTGTATTCTTGCCACCTCTTTTTAATATCTTCAGCTTCTGTTAGGTCCATACCGTTTCTGTCCTTTATTGTGCCTATCTTTGCATGAAATGCTCCCTTCGTACCTCTAATTTTCTTGAAGAGATCTCTAGTTTTTCCCATTCTATTGTTTTCCTCTATTTCTTTGCACTATTCACTTATGAAGGCTTTCTTATTTCTCCTTGCAATTCTTTGGAACTCTGCATTCAGATGGGTACATCTTTTTTTCTTAAAGTGACAGTTACAACTATGTTCATTGTTGATATGATTTTAAGAACAAAAGTTGCTATATTAAGGCAGGATCAAAACCCAATGTCTCACTCAGTCTATCTACTCGATCACACATCTGTGTAGGACTCCAGTTGTCTGTTGCAGAAAGAGACGAAACACAAAGCATGCTACATGACCAAAGGCAGAACAGATGAGTATGTTGTTTTTTTTCTAGGGATGAGTGGAAGGAGTCTGTCTTGAGCCAAACTAAAGCATAGGGAAGCAGGTAAAGGGTTTCCAGGCCTTGCTTTACTCAATTTTCTCATCAAGGATGCTTTTCCAAAGAGCGTTCCCCTCCATTTATTCCTTGGGTGGAGATGCTTTGCTATTTTAGTCTCTCCACTAAATATGTACTGCATTTTTAAATCTATTACAGAAATGGCTCATCCTCCAAAACATTAGACATTTTATAACTCCCTAAGGCACTGCATAACGCTAAGATAGCTGATTTTTCAGAACATCTATACATTAGTCATATTCCTCACAAGTTTCAGAGGCTCTAGAGAATTCATTATTCTCTTGATAATGTCCCAAACGGAGATATTTCACTTTCTAAAATTCCACTTTGCTTTATCTGTCACCAGAGCTGAAATAAAAAGTTAAATTGCCAGCAGCAATCTTACCTCACAGTTTGCACCTCTTTTGAGAAAACGGGTCCCGGCGAACTTACTGGATCTTCTAGCTATTAAAGTGACATACACAGGTCGTCCATAGATCAACAGCTCTTAGAAATCTAGTTAAAGCTGTTTAGTGCTCATGACCATCACACCCAACCAAGAGAATCATTCTACGTTAAATATATTTTGTCCATTAGGTTAAGGAACACCAAAAAGCTCCACCCAAGAAATGGAACAGCACAGGGTCTAACTGCTCTTTCGAAGTATGCAGTTATTAAGGCAAAACCGAACCGCACTAAAGAGTGGTTTCCATGAATTTCAGAGGAACTGGTAACTGGATGTAGGGTTATTGGTCAAGGGAAGACCTGTGGTCCCTCCTTGCCGCCAGGTAAGAATGCAAAAGGTACAACTAATCCTTCTTCGTTCTTCAGAGACCATACACCTATCAAAGTGAGCACCTCTCCATTAACAGGGTATTTAAACTATGAAGCAATAGCTAATTCTGAGGGAATGGAGTTAGCATAATACTGTGAGAGCACCCAAATTTGTCACCTAACTGCAAAACTGAACACTGGGAACTGTTTAACCAAAATAAAGTTTCAATTAATATCGTCACCTTAGTTAACTTTCTGAACCTCAGTTTCATCTTCTGTAAAATGGTGTAAGTGCAAAAAAAAAAAAAAAAAGTAACCAATTTTATTAGGTGGTTGGGAAGACTGGGTTAGGTAATATGTGCCTGGCTTGTAGCAAACATTCAATAAATAGCGATGACTGTTACCATCATATAGATTCCAGAATTCATTAAATGCTTGTTAACTGGGAGACTGGATTCATCATTTCAACTAATGAGCTTTAAAATTATAATCTATAGTGCTATTTACTACTTTAAAGAAACAACCATTTATTGTACTTAATACATGCCAGGCCTAAGTTAGCTCTTGAGAAATAAAAGTTTAGAATTAAAGAAACTTCCCTTAGAAACTGTAGCACCTTCTCTTTAGAGTCCTTGGTGGTAGAAACCATGTGTTTTTTCCAGGTTAATTCTACGTTTGGAAAAATATATAGTAATTTGGGGCCAAATCTCATTATTCAGTGAATGATCAAGCAGATAATAACACTCACTGGTTGAAAATGAGTTTACGGTAAAGAGCCATTTTACGTGTAACACGTAAATCTCACCAAATTCATTCCAAAAGTCCTCTGCATCTTCATCTAGCCTCTCCTCACCCTCACTTGCCGCAAAGGAGGCAAAACATGTCCTCTCCAAGGCCAAACTCTCCAACTCTGCCCTCTGACTCCCTGACTCCACTCCTGTCAAATGTCTGGTGCAAGAAAGCACATTATTGGTTAATCACATTCATCCACTCAGTGGTCTCAAAACAACCACTCCTTTAAAGTGTTCACTCTAGGTTTTTAACAAACCTAAGACGCAAGGAAGAATGTCAACCAGAAAGCATGCTAGGTCACAAATGTTCTTCAGGATCTCTAAAAGGGGCAGGAAAGAACTTAACACAACTTCTAAAAAGTAGACATTGCCTTCTTAAGCCTCATAAGAACACATTCAATATACCTAGAAATCAAACAAAACAACAAATGATATTTATAAGATTGATTTGCCAGCTTAACACCAAGCTCAACCTATATCTATTTAATCTGTTATGACTCCTCCCAATCCAGATGTTCATTACATTACGCCTGAACCACTGAAATCTTGTCCTAATGTGTGACCCTGGGTCTAGGGTGGATCAGATGGTAAAGAATCTACCAGCAATGCAGGAGACCCGGGTTTGATCCCTGGGTTGGGAAGATACCCTGCAGAAGGAAATGGCAATCCAGTCCAGTCTTGCCTGGAGAATTCCTTGGACAGAGTAGAGGAGCCTGGAGGGTTACAGTCCACAGGGTCACAAATAGTGGGACATAATGGAGTGACCAACACACTTTGAAAACGGTTACCCACCCAAGCTTCCTAAGTACTAATTTGTATGTTACCCTCTTGAAAAAAACTTTCAAAAATTCTAGCACCAAACCCAAAGTCCTTCATCCGACCACCAAAGTAATCTGGTGACTAGCAGTCTGACTACCCCCAACCCATCTCCTTCCCGCCCCATTGCACCTCCCAGGCATTGTATACACAAACCACAAGTACACTCCCAGAAACTTTTCCATCTCTACACTCACGATGCTTCCCCAACCCACAGTCTCACTGCCAAGGCCTGCTTCTTGATCAAGTCAAGCCAAGTTCAACTCTTCCTATGAGCCTGGCCCCACCTCCCCTCCTGTTAGCGATTCTGCTCCTGCTCTTAGGTGAGAGTGACACTTAATACCTACAGCACGTTCTGGGCCCAGAGCATTTTCTTCCTTGTTATTTACCTGTCTGTAAATCCCATGGACGGAGGGGCCTGGTAGGCTACAGTCCATGGGGTTGCAAAGAGTCGGACACGACTGAGCGACTTCACTTTCACTTTTCACTTTCATGCACTGGAGAAGGAATCGGCAACCCACTCCAGTGTTCTTGCCTGAAGAATCCCAGAGATGGGGGAGCCTCGTGGGCTGCCATCTGTGGGGTCGCACAGAGTCGGACATGACTGAAGCGACTTAGCAGCAGCAGCAGCAGCAGCAGACATAATAGATTTGCATTCCTCTTTGTATTTCAACCACACAGAATGCATAATTGTAATCTATCTGGAGGATACACAGATAATTGTAATGATCTTATAATTCATATACAGCTTTCTACAAATTGTTATAGCATAAATTTAATAATATGTATCTTAATGTTTTAAAAAAGGATACTTGACTGCCCACAGAATCCATGAATAATGTATAGCAGCCAGTCACGATGGACAGTATTTTTTATTATATCTAGAAGTTCACCGTTCCACACGTACTTCATGTAAGGCTCACTAGAGATCCCAAATACACCTGAAAAAATAAGAGTTGGTATCAGGAAGATAAGGAAATTGGTTGACATTCAATTCATTTTTAAGCTCTTAAACTTTTGTTTTTTAATTTCAAAATATCGGATAAATATCACTGCTGTTTTCAGTGGATATAACATCTCATTGCCCAGAACACTGTGCTGCTTCTGTACAAAGTTAAAGAAAAAACACATTTTTCTGATCTGTGAGAGTTTTTAACCTAGAAAAAAGCAAACAACTGGGAAATTAAGGACACATGTACAAATACATGAATGAGGCTGACAGAGAGCAGGAGCAGTGACTAGGAGCATGGCAATGGTGTCACAGTGCTGGGTCCACATCTGAGTTCTGCCTCGCCAGCAGGGTGACAGGCGTGGCCAAGCAGGTCACTTATTTCAGTGCCCCGTTTGCTCACGTGTGCCCTTTTTGTGTGACTGTTGTAAAGGCAAGTTGATAATGCACATGAAATGCTCAGAACAAGTCTCGTGTCTTACTCATAATTGCATAAGTGGTAGTTATTATTTTATCAAGCTTTTTTGATATGATAAAACTAATTTCATTAAGCATCATTTCAGGATATCCAGATAAATTTACTAAATATCAGTAAGTTTTACAAAACTTATATAAAGTACAAAATAAGTATAAAAGTAATGGCTTAAAAGATTGTAACAGTTCTGCTTAGAGACAATCAATACTATTTTTCTTCTCAAAACATGTATGTTAAGAGTGTTTATATAAGGAATCTCCACACTGTTCTCCATAGTGGCTGTACTAGTTTGCATTCCCACAAACAGTGTAAGAGGGTTCCCTTTTCTCCACACCCTCTCTAGCATTTGTTGCTTGTAGACTTTTGGATCTCAGCCATTCTGACTGGCGTGAAATGGTACCTCATAGTGGTTTTGATTTGCATTTCTCTGATAATGAGTGATGTTGAGCATCTTTTCATGTGTTTGTTAGCCATCTGTATGTCTTCTTTGGAGAAATGTCTATTTAGTTCTTTGGCCCATTTTTTGATTGGGTCATTTATTTTTCTGGAATTGAGCTGTAGGAATTGCTTGTATATTTTTGAGATTAGTTGTTTGTCTGTGGCATACACATTGAGGAAACCAGAATTGAAAGAGACACATGTACCCCAATGTTCATCGCAGCACTGTTTATAATAGCCAGGACATGGAAGCAACCTAGATGTCCATCAGCAGACGAATGGATAAGAAAGCTGTGGTACATATACACAATGGAGTATTATTCAGCCATTAAAAAGAATACATTTGAATCAGTTCTAATGAGGTGGATGAAACTGGAGCCTATTATACAGAGTGAAGTAAGCCAGAAAGAAAAACACCAATACAGTATACTAATGCATATATATAGAATTTAGAAAGATGGTAACAATAACCCTGTATACGAGACAGCAAAAGAGATACTGATGTATAGAACAGTCTTTTGGACTCTGGGAGAGGGAGAGGGTGGGATGATTTGGGAGAATGGCATTGAAATATGTATAATATCATATATGAAACGAGTCGCCAGTCCAGGTTTGATACACGACACTGGATGCTTGGAGCTGGTGCACTGGGACGACCCAAAGGGATGGTATGGGGAGGGAGGAGGGAGGAGGGTTCAGGATGGGGAACACAGGTATACCTGTGGCAGATTCATTTTGATATATGGCAAAACCAATACAATATTGTAAAGTTAAATAAAATAAAATTTTTAAAAAAAGAGTGTTTATATATACTATGACAAATACCCTTTGGTTTTATTTATAAAAAGTAAGCCTTCTCTGCGCCTTCAATGACATTACATTGACCATGAATAATGGATAGGAGCCCTGTCTTTGTCACTTACCAGCTCTGTGACCTTTGGCAAGTTACATAACATCTCAGAACCTCAATTTTCTAACCTGTAAAATGATGATACCACTCACCTCAGAGATATAATTCAGATTTTAAAAAAATATAATATATGCAAAGTGACTAACATGCTACCTGACACGTTAGAGACTTTTTAAAAAATGTATTATTTTCCTTTTCTACCTACGCAACTTTTGCCCTGGCTTCCTCTTTCCTATCAGTTTCCCCCTGTGTAGTTGGAGAATAATGCGTCCTTTCCCCACAGAAAAAATATCTATTTTCTAATCACCAGAGCCCGTAAGTTATGTCACGTGGCAAGGAGAAATTAAAGCTGCAGATGGAATTAAGGTTGCTAATGAAGATGGGCAGACTCTTCTGAATTGTCCAAGTGGGCCCACTATAATCACATGGGCATTGTGTGTGAAAGAGGGGAACAGAAATGAGAGTGTCAGAGTGACGTCATGTAGGCAATGCTCGGCCAGCCATTGCTGGCTCTGAAGACGGAAAGGGCAAGGAAGTGGCTTTTTCCTTAGGGTCTCAAGAAAGCAATGCAGCCTTACCAACACTCTAGTCCACCAAGATCTCTTTTGGACTTTTGACTTCTGTAAGATAATAAATGTGTATAGTTTTAAGTCACTGAGTCTGGAAATTTCTTACGGCAGTCATAAAAACCTAATACACAGTTTAGTCATATCTATCAAGTAGAACTGCTTGAGTGATAGTAAAAAGTTAGGTAGCTTTTGGAGTCTTAATTCAGATCTCAGTACAGATATTCAGATTCACATGGGAGATGACGACACACAGTGCATACTTACTAATGCTTTTAGCTTTTCTATCACTAAGCACAATATTTAGAAGAAATGATGTGACAAATACTCAGGTACACATTATCTTACCCTCCACCTGCCTCGAGTGGCACAGATTACAATTCAGATGAACCACAGCAAATTTCTGTGATCTAGATGTTTTGGGGTAGGGAGGGTGCATAGGGTTTTGCTTTAGCTCAAGTGACAGTCAATCTAATAAATGAACAAGAGTCAAAGGCAATTAACAGAGATGGCATTCAGTTGAAGTAAGTCTCAGTCTTCTTAGAGTGGACCAGAACTTCTGGCAAAAGGCTAACAGAGCACAGCCTCTTCCTGAGTGTCCTGCAAGGACAAACCTTCTGGAACTTACCTTCGACCTCTACACCCACATCTTCATCACTGTCACAGAAGTGGCACTGAGGAAGGGACCCAAAGACAACTGACTTTTGGTTTCCACAGTAAGGCCAATTCAGTTAAACTGTCTTAACTTTACATTTGAAGCAATGCCTTCACAACATCGACTCTGGCAATGTCTCTGGCCTTAGAGTGCTAGACAAATCCCTAAATCTAGGGATAAAGGTATATCCATTCTGCTATGTGGCTGGTCAGTCCCAGATCCCCAGGGTCACCCTAGACTAGTCACACACAGGTCCTGCCGTAACCCCACAACAGTCCTGACAGAATCAGGGTGTGTGAGGGACAAGTGAGTCAAGCTGAGAGCAATCAAAGTCAGAACAGCCTCTGACCTTCTGCAAGGGTTCCTCTGGACACTGGCCTTGTGATCTTAACCTCTAGGTCTCGGCCTCCTACTTAGCCTGTATTTATTTGAAAGGAGCATTACACCTACTGAATAGTTTTTTTATGAGGATTAGAGATATGATACATAAATGTCTAAGCTGCAACAGGCAACCCAGGGTAACTTTTTTCTACAATTCAACTCAAACACAATTGGTCTGTATGAAGAAAAATAGGTGGTGGTGTATATTCTTCAATATTTAAAAAGAAAATTCTCCAAAGACTGAAGTTGAAAGTATTCCATAAAAGGTGCATGAAATTTTGCTAGAAAACATCAGCATATAATTTTCTGGTTTGCCCACAAGTGAAATCAATTTGGTGATACATGATCTCTGGACTTCCCTGGTAGCTCAGGTAGTAAACAATCTGTCTGCAATGCAGAAGGCCTGGGTTTAATTCCTGGGTTGGGAAGACCCCCTGGAGAAGGAAATGACATGCCACTCAGATATTCTTGCCTGAAGAATCCCATGGACAGAGGGATTCTCTGTAACCCTGGCAGGCTACAGTCCATGGGGTCGCAAGAGTCGGATGCAACTTAGCGACTAAACCACCACCATGATCTCTATAAAAATGAATTCGTTAAGTTCATATATCTGAAGCAACTTCATGAAAGGACAAAGAGCAAATAGGAAAGGAGAAATATGAAGGAAATGTGACTGAATTTAATGAGATGCCGTTTCATAGATGTCACATTAACATGCTGAAAACCACCTACCGTTTCCACCCTGTGTAATCAATCCTTCATCTTCAAAGATGTCGAAACTCTCCTGGCGAGTCTGGGTGGTTTCTGACTTTAACATCTCCAGGGGCATTCGCAAGACTGTGAGGTTATATTGAAGTGAGTGGGACAAATCATAGCTGTAACTGAGAAGAGAAAGCTTAATAAGAATTAGAAAAGCAAAACATATTTCATAATCTAGGCTCCCAGAAGGAATTAAAATCTATGAACTAAATTAGTTAGCACCTAATTATGAACTGAATTAGTTAGCACCAACAACAGAAGCAATGTTGTTCAAATAAGCACCTTAAACATAGTAAATCATGAATATAATTGGAAATTTAAAAATCATTACATGACTTAGGCATTTGCATAACTAGAAATACACAATAAAATGTTAGTAAACTACATTCACTGATTTGCATATGCACTTTGTGCTTCACACTGAAATTAATCTAACTTCATAGTCTTGTATAACAAAGTCATACTTATATGTATCTGAATGGACTATTAAAAATGCTATAATATCCACTCTAATAGTATTGTACAAGGTCTGTACTCTAGTTTACCTGAATGAAATAATTATATTAATTACTAAAGGTGGCACCATAATTTATTTAGTAATAAAATAAGAATAAGCAAATAACACAAGCCACTAGAGTGAAACATGTTTGAGAAGCATGTCATTAAAAAAATTATAAGTCTGTGCAAATAAAATGTGCACAAAATCAACTTTTATAAGTATCTTAAGCTATATATTTTTAGCACAGAATTTCAGACAGTATCTAGAATTTCTTAAGTTATACAAATTTGAAAGTATTATAGTCATACTTTAAAATGGTTATAATACCTCCTCACACATTATTATTTATTCTTTAGTTTATTAATATAATTTGAAATTGATTTTTATTTAATCTGTTAAATTTAAATCTACCACATTTTCTTGATAGAGCCATTAATTTTATTAGCATCTGATCTCAGAGAGATAAAAACTGTATTAAGAAGTTGGTTTCTCAATCCCATATATAAGAGCATAAAAAAACCTTTGCAATAAACTTAACCAAAGAGGTAAAACATCTATATACTGAAAATTATAAGACATGAATAAAATAAATGAATAAGACACAAATAAATGGAAAGACATCCAGTGTTCACAGAATGAGTGAGAGTCGCTCAGTCGTGTGCAACTCTTTGTGACCCCTATAGTCCATGGAATTCTCCAGGCCAGAATACTAGAGTGGGTAGCCTTTCCCTTCTCCAGGGGATCTTCCCAAGCCAGGGATCGAACCGAGATTTCCCACATTGCAGACAGATTCTTTACTAGCTGAGCCACAAGAGAAACCCAGTGTTCATGAAACAGAAGAATTAATACTGTGTAAATAACCATACTACCCAAAGCCATCTACAGATTCAATACAATCTGTATCAAAATTCCAATTACATTTTCCACAGGAATAGAAAAAAACAATTCTAAAATTTGTATGGAACCACAGAAGATTCCTAACAGTCAAAGCACTCTTAAGAAATAAGAACAAAGCTGAAGGCATCAAACTTCATTACAAAGTTACAGCATCAAAACAGTATGTTACCGAGATAAAAAAGACACCTAGACCAATGGAACACAATTGAGAGCCTGAAATAAAACCACTCAGATACAGTCAACTGATATTTGACCAGGGAGCCAAAAAGATGAATGGAGGAAGGATGGGCTTCCCTGGTGGCTCAGACAGTTAAGAATCTACCTGCAATACAATGCAGGAGACCCAGGTTTGATCCCCGGGTCGGAAAGATCCCCTGGAGAAGGGAATGGCCACCTGTTCCAGTATTCTTGCCTGGAGAATTCCATGAACAGTGTAGCCTGGCGGGCTACAGTCCACGGGGTCTCAAAGAGTTGGACACAACTGAGCAACTGACAACTCCTTTTCCAAAAGACAAATGGAGAAAGGATAGTCTCTTCAATAAATGTGTTAGGAAAACTGGACAACCACCTGCAGAAGAATGAAACTGGACCCCTGTTTTACACCACTCACAAAAATTCACTCAAAATGGATTAAAGACTTAAATGTAAGACCTGAAACTATAAATAAAAGAACACAGGGAAAAGCTCCTTGACATTGGTCTTCACAAATATTATTTTTGGACATGATACCAAAAGTGCAAGCAACAAAAGCAAAAAAAAACAAATGAAACATCAAAATAAAAAGCTTTGCACAGAGAAAGAGTGAGTGAGCAAAATAAAGAGGCAACTTTTTGAATGGGAGGAAATATTCGCAAACCATCTAATTGTTAATGGGCTGACAGCCAAAATACATAAGAAACTCATACAACTCAACAACAAACAAATAATCCAATTTTAAAATGAGTAAACGAATTGAATAGACATTTCTCCAAAGAAGACATATAAATGGCCAATAAATGCATGAAAAGATGCTCACCATCACATTGGGAAATGCAAATCAAGACAACAATGAGATATCGCTTCATACCTATTAGAATGGCTATTATTAAAACAAGAAACGGTAGAGTAGGCAAGGATGTAGAGAAAAGAGAACTCTTTGCACTGCTGGTGGGAACATAAATTGGTGCAGCTATTATGGAAAATAAAATAGTAGCTCCTTAAAAATTAAAAAGCAGAACTACCATTTGATCCAGAAATCCCATTTCTGGTTATATATCCAGAAGAAAAAAGATCACCATCTCCAAGAGCTATCTGCACCCCTATGCTCACTGCAGAATTAATCAAAATACCCAGATGAGGCAACAACCGCAAATGAACAGATTAATAAATTAACAAAGGAACAGATAAATGTAGGGTATATTTAAAAAAATGGTGGTTGCCAGCGGCTGGGGGAAATGGAGAACTATTGGTCAAAGAGTACAAACTCTTAGCCATAAGATAAATAAGATCTGGTTATCTAACTTACAGCATGGTAACTGTAATTAACAATACTGAATTGTATGCTTGAAATGTGTTAAGGGAGTAAATCAAGTGTTATCAGTACACACACACAAAATCACAGCTGTGTGATGGGATGAAGTTGTTAGCACTGTGGAATCATTCTGCGATACGTCCATGTGTCTAGTCATTGCACTGTACCACTTAAACTTACGGACGTCAGTAATATCTCAACAAAGCTGGGGGAGGGGTGAGAAACGGGGCTTTTCCCATTTAAAACAACTGGTTTATCCTAGCTGAATCTTAAGAATGTAATATAACCTTTTTAAAAGTCTTTACCTCATATTTTTTACTTATGGGATAACTTGACAAGAACTCAGTATGAGAATGCAAATGAACCTGAAAACCCTGAAGGAGAAATCACTTCTAACAGCTCAGCTCCACTGAGCTTCAGCAGTACCTCAGAGAGACTATAAACAATTAAGCAATAATGGCTGAAAAGCAAATGATGGAGACAAATACAATGGAAATATACTTTCAATAAACATTCATGGAAGTGAAAATTATTTCTTTAGAAGCCCTTCACTATACTATTGCTATTTAACTTTCTTCAGTTTCACATCATGAACACATAACCCACTCTACATAGTACACGTTTTTATTTCATAAATAAATAAATAACTATATTACGAGTTTAAAAATAAATTTAAAATAATGCAAAGCACCCTAAGAGTACATAATGCCAACAGCTACAACACTCTGGGTCCTCTTAGTCCTATGACCCAAGTCCACTGACATATGCGATTTTGTGTCTACATTTTTTTACCTTGGACATTGTAAGTGACAGAATTTTCCGTGCAGCACAGTAACTTGCTTTATACCTGGCCTACATATTGGTCACTTCAGTGATGGTATAACACTCTCCCAGGATGCTCTGCTATAATTTACTGGCTTATTTTTCAATGCACCATATTTGGGTTGCCCCTGCATCGGTTGGTTTGCTTGTTTGGGCCACGATAGAGAAGCTATCTGTAAAGCCAGTGCCTTTACAAACAGGGACTAATATTTTCCCTCCTGATTTATTTTCTTCAGATATATTTTCATACGTACTTGATGCTACATTCCTCTCCAGGAAAATTATTAATTTACAATGCCAACAACAATATGTTGGTACTGTAACAGTTCTCCCTATTTTGAGTTTAATTTTTACCTAATTTTTACTAGACTATTAACTGAAAACTGTGAAACAGTTATAACTCTATATACAAATTTTTTAAAAATGTATTTATTTTAATTGGAGGATAATTACTTTACAATATTGTGGTGCTTCTTGCCATACATTGACACGAATCAACCACAGGTATACACATGTCCCCCCAACCCTGGATCCCCCTCCCACCTCCCTGTATATAGACAATGCAGATTTAATTTTTGTAATTCAAAAACCACAAAATAAGCCATTACAGTGTATTGAGTAGAGATCCCTGTGCTATACAGTAAGTCCTTATTAGTTGTCTATTTTACATATAATAGCGTGTGTATGTCGATTCCAATCTCCCAATTTATTCCTCTCCTCACTTAACCTTAGCAACATAAGTTTGTTTTCTATATCTGCGACCAATTCTTTGTAATGGCCTATATGGGAAAAGAATCTTAAAAAAAAAAAACAGAGTAGATACATATATCCCCTCTCCCCATACAGCTGACTCACGCTGCTGTACAGCAGAAACTAACACAATATTATAGATCAACTATACTCCAATAAAAATTTTTAAAAATTTGCAGAAATGGACATGATTTTCAGTATTTGTTTTGTTAATGTTTTAGAGTTTGGCCCTTAATTAACTTAACAACTGCGTGTTTATGTGCTCATCTCTAGATTTAGTGCCTTGTGACATTCTCTATTTGGTGTGCTAGATGAAAATGTATATTTGAGAACTGGCAATAAAATTATTTTTAATAGAGTGCTTCTTGACAGTCCTACAGGAGTAATTTAATTTCTTCAATCTTTAATTTGCTCTTCTGTAAAAAATAAAAGATCAGTGTATAATTTTAAATTATTATTGCCACTCTCATTTGAATAAAGGATGCAGGAATTTTAAATTTTCCTGTTTCAGAGATGATGATAATATTGAAAACTTCAGAAGTATAAACATCTTCAAACTCAATAAAAATTACAAAATAAAAGTATTTCTTTAAAATCATAATGTAAACATGATTGTTCATAGTAAGAATAATTACCATTTAATTTATCCATTCAAAATTTCAAAAATTAGATTTTTTAAAGGAGGAATACTTGTATTTATATTATTTCAGATGAAAAGATTTGGCTATTTTTTTAAAAAAAGAATAATCAAAGTACTACTGTGCCCTCTGATTCTCTTTTTACCCTGTAGGAAATAATATAAACATTTAAGAGACTGACAGGAGTAAAACTAAGCTCAAACTTACCTAAAGTAAAAATTGCTGGATAGGTCCACATTTTGGAATATTCGTAGATACCTTAAAAAAATGATTACTAGAGTTAACAATATGATGACTACAGTTACCGCTGCTATGATATATATGAAAGTTAAGAGAGTAGATCCTAAAAGTTCTCATCATAGGGAAAAAAATGTTCTTTTTATTGTGTCTTTATGAGATGATGGATGCTAACTACACCTATTGTGGTCATCATTTCACAATATACATAAGTCAAATCATTATACTGAACACCTTAAACTTACACGGTGGTATATGTCAACTTTATCTCAATAAAACTGGGAAAAAATGACAGTAAGCTACATGAGATAATTTTTTTCAGTTAGTGTAAGACAAAATTCAACTTTATCTGGTAAACTCTTACTTTTGTCTGAAACAAAATTATTTTTTTACCCCACTTCCAAACATCAAGGATAGTGTCACAAAGTTCCAGAAAACCACTATCTAAGAAGGTTTTAAGCAAGAAAACCACCTCACCTTTAAATTCTGGTTCATGTTCTAGAACAACACTATAAAGGTACAAAGTGTAATTAAAACCCAAGCTGCTATCTTCCCTAAAAACTCATAAACATGCCTAACTTTGTTCCATTTTGAGTCTTTACAATATCAAACCAATTCTAGCATTTTCTCTATCAATTTTTTACTTATTATTTATTTATTTAATATAAATTCTCGATCAATTTATTATGCCCAAGTTTCCAATCATTTCCCCAAAAAACTTTTTGAAGCTTTCAAATGCATTTTTCTAAACCATTTACAGTAAGAAGCAGACATGATGACAGTCCTAAATATTATATATCTTAATATTATGCATCTACTATGAACAAGGACAATCTCCTAAATAACCACAATGTCACTATATACTCAAAATTCAACACTGATCAATACCCCCTAGTATATAGTTTATATAAACCATTCCAGTAAAGTCCTTTACAGCTCTGTGCCTGTGTGTGTACACACTGTGCACATATTTTAATCCAAGATCCAACAGAAATTCAAGTGCTGCACTTTGTCACGTTTATTCTAAAATCTTACTCTCTGGTTCTTCCTGTATTTCACGACACTGACATTCCTGAAGGGTCTGGGCCAGCTGTCTTACAGAAAGTCCCACATATGGATTTGTCTGATTATTTTCCTCATGCTTAGATTCAATTTAAATATTTTTAGTAAGAAAACTACACAGGCTATTGGTGCCCTCCCACTGCTTCATATTAAGATGCAAATAATGTCAGTTTTGTCTCATTATTGGTGATGCCAAGTTTGATCATTTGGTTAAGTATGTTTATCATTTTTTCTCTTTGTAAATAATAAAAATATTCACGAAGTACAGTATGTTGAGATATTCATGAAGTACAGTATACCAACAATAACCTCTCACCTAATGGTTTTACCAGCCATTATTGATTCTTGCCCAAATCAATTATCATAATGCAGGCTCTTCAACAGCGCCTGAACAAAAGCTGTAGCATTCTGAGCCAGTATTTACATTTTACATTTATAATCTATTGATTATATTTTGCTTTTCAATAGGTTTACAGATACAAAAACAGCAGTTACCACCAGTACATACCTAGCTTCATCAGGATGACTAATCCGTACAGAGTCATTGGGTATATAGATCATATTTGTATCTTCAATCTTATATACGGCATGACCGCCAATATCTGCCATCTTCCTCCTTTTGGTTATTAACACAATATAATAGCCTTCTAAAAACCTGACGAAACCTACACAACAACAACAAAACAGAAAGATAAATACATCTCCTAAACTTAGCAATGCTTTCAGATACATATTTAAAAGGCAAAAAGACTTTGACGTATTTCCTGCTTTATTATTTCTCTGATTTACAGCCATACAAATTTTCAGCTGTTTTAGAATTATTCTCTAGAAATATTTATCTCACTTAAAAATACTACTGTGAACAATTTGATTATAGGAAGACCGTATGTGTTAAAGTTCAAAACACTAAATTCCCAACCACATACTAGTTACCATACCGTCTTGGTTAAAAATGTTCTGACTCCCAAAACATTTGCTTTGGGAGTTAAAACTAATTTTCTTGGTGGTTGGGGGGAGGAAGAGGGGCACACTTCTGAACCAGCTATGTGAGGAGCTCAGCAGACCCTCTCCCTAGTGACCGGTGAAAATTATAAAAACAAAACACTGAGAGTTTCTGGAAATTCTCTTAATGGCATACAGCAAATGGAGAAACATTTATTCAAAAAAATCTACTAGATCTTGGAAAGACCAGCCAGTCTGTGGCATCCGAACCATAGCTTCCCTCCCTACACGCTTCTCCCAATTCAGTGTGACGGGTGTCTACTCCCAGCAGGTGTCCCCAAAAAGACAGCACCCCCTCTCCACCCCCAGCTCTCAGTCTAGGGCCCTGGTTTCTGCTCAGTAGATGCAGGCCACCAGCGTTTCTCATCCCCTCCAGCTCTGTGCTGCAAATTCTTTATTCCAGGCAAGCACACCTGAAACCGAGGGCTCCTTTCTTCTACCGGTTCCTACTTGTAGAGTGAGGCTCTACCCCAGTACAGATACCGGATCCTGTCACCCCAGCTCACTCACTGCAGGAGTCAGATAATGGTCACACACAGCTGACTTCCTGCCAGAAACAACGGAGGCCAGAAGGCTGTGGGGCAACTTATTCAAAGCACTGAAAGAAAAACTCAGCCAAGGCTCTTACACATACAGCCTAATGTCGTTTCAAAACTAACTCTCCTGTGTGTGCATGTGGGCGTCCCACTTGCACTTGCCCTCTTTCTCTCTCCGAGTGTTGCACTCTATAAAGTCTGAGCTAGAATCCTGGGGCTATAAATTTTTGCTCTAGAATTGGCAAATACCCATAGTCTGTGCCGTGTTATTCTTGGTTGAGATTAGTAACTGAACGTACTAATGTAAATGAGCCAAAATACTTAAGAGAAAGATACCATAAGAATTTTAATGAACCACGTTACTGCTATTAAAATATTTTGGAGAGCCACAAAGCACATTTTTTTAAAAATGTTCATTTGTGCCCCTCCCCACTAGAGGGAAATGGCAATGCACTCCCCAGTATTATGGAGAATTCCACAGATACAGGAGCCTGGTGGGCTACAGTCCATGTGGTCACAAAGAGTCAAACATGACTGAGTTTCCTGTCATGTTTGGCTACTTTCACTTGTAGACTAGCCCAGAATTCCCTGACTAAAGCTAAAGGACATAAAATAGGAAATAAAGCTTAATGTCAATCTCATTTAAAGCAAATTAGGAAGCAGTTATCTTTTAAGAAGGCCAAAACCTACAAAATCAAGGGTCCTGGAAGCAGCATAAAAACCCAGAAAGGGAATCTAATTGAGTTTAAGTAATAAATATTTCCAAGACAAATCAGTTTTCCTTTTGTTCTTGTTATGTATTTTTTACATAAGGAAAAAACCTCTCTGTGATAATTTCCCCCAACCTGCATTCCAATTGAATTTTAATTTTATGTTTTCAATCCTAGACTATTTCATACTACATATCCCTTTATATTTTTAATAAATATACTGTACAAAAGAATACTCTCTACCAGCATAAGTGCCTTTTGCATATTATGAGATTATTTTCTTTTTACTACCAATTGGAAATGTCACTCATTTTTTTTAAAAGGTTCCCATCAAATACAGCCAACAGTTAAAAGGCTTCAGTCTGACAGACCTTTGTCAAAAGTCAGCCTCATCATCATTTTAACACATGAAAAACCAGGACAAGTTTTTTCATCTTCATTCTATGCACTTCTGATCCCAGACCAATTTCCCCAAGTTCTTCCCAGAAGCCTAGACAACGGTCATCATGCAAAAGTGACTTCTTTTTCTCCAAGTAGAGAAGGCTGTGTCGTTTGTGATGGACACCAAGCCGAGTAAATAAAAAGGGGCAGTGTGAGAAGATGGAGTGGTGTGGAGTTCGGGGGGCTGGACAGGATGCCACAAGCTCACCAACAGGGAAGCTTGGGTCTCCGTGTCACTATCTTCAGAGCCTCTCTGCACTCTGACAGAGACGTATCAAAAACCACAAGGGACTGAAGTGACACTCGAATACCAAGTCTATCACGCCCTCACGAGTCGAGGCCCACGTGCCATTGCTGTTTTCCCCTTCTCTTGACTCTGCAATCTGTTTCTAAGGGTGCTGCTTTAAAGAATAACCAAGTCCATCACTTAAGTCTACTATGAAGACACTTACTCTACCACTCCCCTTCAGCCTACTAGCAGCTTACAAGCATATCCTCTCACTGGTGACACAGGCAGAAACGGGACATGTATCAAAAGGAGCTGGACGGTCAGAGTACCGAGAGTGGTAAGGACCACAGGCCTCCGCCCAGACGTCCCAGGACCACATCAAAAACTGGGTGAGAGCGACTAACACTTTTCACTTTCACAGTCTTGTAACCACTGCTGAGGTCAACATAATATTCCCATCACTCCAAAAACACCCCCTCAGGCTCCTCTGATGTCCGTCCACTCTTCCCCAGCACCTGGCACCCACTGATGGACTTTCTGACCCTGCAGATTTGCCTTCTGTAGTGCGTCACAGGCAGAAGCTTAAAAACAAAACAAAACTGGGTGAGCGATGCTCACGACCTATCTGGTGGTCTCCCAAACCTACTGGCTGTCGAGCCACAATGGAACAAGTCACAGATGGGCACCACAGCTACAGGGCAGGCTCCATCCATGTCTGGGGACCAGAGACGGTCCATGAGCTTTCAGCAGCAGTCCATGACAAGAAACGCAAACGAACTGAAAGGGAGGGTTCAGGAACATCAGAGTTCATCATCAACGAGCCTGCCTGGCACAGACAAGACCAGTTTGGATATTATGAACTTATGTGGTGAGTCATATGTGGTCCAGGTTGATGACAAGTTATGCCCTGTAGGCTCTGGGTTGGTCTTGACACATTGTTGGAAAAAAGACTGGTCCTTTACTATAGAAAGTTGAGAAGCATAGTTTTAGATTCTTATAGACTGTGAATTAAATTAACCATGGTAACAGTTCAAAACAGTCCAGCAAAAATACTACTCACATATTGGGCATGCTGAAAAAATTGAGAGAGAAAATACTTCAGCCGCAGAACAGAAGACAACCATTCAAGTCCTTCCACACGTCTTATTCTGACAATCAGACTACATATATTTCCAAGGTAAGTATTTTGTGTTTTGCTATTTCAGTTGCCCTTATTTTACGTTTTGCTATTTCAGTAGCCCTCATTTGTCTAGCCAATACTAGACAAATCATAGCCTTTTATTAAGTGCTTATTTACTCTTCAAAGATTCTAAGCATGGTTGATAGAATAAATAAAGTGCATTTCTATGAAAGTAATAAATGCTTACTTAGTACATTACTGTGTCACTTTACTGGCAAGTCAATTTCACCATCCAAGGAGAGTCTCAAAGGGGCCTTAAATTGTGATAGAAATGTACCACAATATCTAACAACACCAACTAAGAGAAACATGGCAATATCTTCAGTCCTCATCCAAAGTTTATTAATAGCTGTGCATAAAATGAATATTTATTTGGCTATAAACTTAGTTATCTGTGGATTAAAATAAAGCTATGGTTTTACAGTAAGCTTAGTTATCAATAAATTTAAAATGAGGCAAGGAATATTGCTAAAAGCAAATATGCCCAGAACAGTGAAGAATGATCAAAGTACTATTAAGGTAACACAGCACACCATCTGCACGCATCCATGCTAGGGCACTTCAGTCATGTCCAGCTCTCTGCGACCTATGGGCGGTAGCCCACCAGGCTCTTCAGTCCGTGGGATTCTCCAGGCACGAATACTGGAGCGGGTTGCCATGCCCTCCTCCAAGGGATCTTCCTGACCCAGGGATCGAACCCACGTCTCCTACATCCCCTGCACTGGCAGATGGGTTCTTTACCACTAGTGCCACCTGCGAAGCCCAGGAGAGCATCTAGAGGCCACTTAATGTAAAAAGCAAACTGCCCAATACAGCTCCAAAACACCCAAGGGCAGCTATTTTAAAATATAGTTCAACGGGCTTCCCAGGTGGCGTTAGTGGTAAAGAACCCATCTGCCAGTGCAGGAAACATAAGACACCCGGCTTCAATCCCTGGGTCAGGAAGATCCCCTGGAGGAGGGCCTTGCAACCCACTCCAGTATTCTTGCCTGGAGAATCCCATGGACAGAGGAGCCTGGCGGGCCACAGCGCACAGGGTCGCAAAGAGTTAGACACGACGGAAGTAATTTAGCACACACACACACAACTCATCTTCAACTCATTATACTTAATTAGCAAGGAAGGTTCAATTTTGAATATTTAACTCTAATTAGGCATTCAATATTACATATACCTTAGGAAATTTACATTTTCCAAAAGTTGTAATAAAGTATTAGCATTTAAAGAAATAAGTTTAACCTATTAAGTATCTGATTAAGCCTAATGTATTTAAGAAACTTTTTTTATTTGTAGATTGTCTTCTTTGATTAAGAGTTAAGTAACACTTAAAGTAGAATTTAACGTGTATGCAATATATGGAATTGAAACACATGAACTCACTTGACATACAGTAACATGCACATGTTATCCATTAAACACTCATCTATTAAACATGAAACCTCAAGGGATTTGTCAAGACTAAGCAGAAGGTACAGAGAAGGCGCCAGTCCTATGCAGAAGAAACTAACCATACCGACCACTCTCGACCTCCCCTGGCAGCCGCTTAAGACACAAAATGGACCTAAAGGGATTCCACATGAAGGGCTATGAAAGCACATCGAGAAAAACAAACTTCAAACAGCAGAATACACATAATCAAAGTCTTAACAAGTACACATTCACCAAATAGAAAGTGCTAATCAGAAAAATGAACCTAAGAATACAAAACTATATAGCACAAGTCAGTCCATATTAATTTTGTTAACATCTACAGACACCATTCAGTCACCACTCAGTAAATATTAGACAGTTCAGCAGGTTTAAGAAGCAGAAAGATAATTTTGTGTTGGGGGAAAAAAAAAAAAAAAAGACTTGAAATACGGCTATGCCAACAGGGAAGCTAAAACACAACTGCCCTCTGCCTGGCTTCCAAGGCCCCAGGGATCTGGCCTCACCAACCGCTTGCCAGCATTCCAGGACCCGTGGGCATCTTCACGCCGGCGCTTCTGCCATCACCCCTCCTGGAGCTCTCCCCTCCCTTCCCCACATCCATCCAAAGCTTGCTTCTCCTCCAGGGTCCAGCCTGAGTCTTATCTTCTCCAGGAAATCTTTCCTGGCCACTCCAGGTCCAAGTAGTCTACCTCTTATGCAATCTCCAGCATTTACTGTTGACTACACAACTGCGATCCAAATTCCAGTCCTGGAGTTGCTTCCTGGGCCCTGGGTTTTGTACCCCCAGTGCCCCCACCCCGCCCCCGTCCAATCCAATCATCCTAAGACTCCCTGGGACAAGTCCAGGAGCAAAGGTAGGTTTTCTGACCCACTGTCACAAGGGACAACACACCAGAAGAACTGCGGAGCATCTCCCAAACGCCCCACAAGCTGGACTCCTCTAAAGGCCAAGGCCATTTCTATGCTTGTTCACAAATAAGTAAAGGTGTTATAATAGGATGTGGGAAAGAGATTAGGTAAAATTTAAATGAAGAGGCTCAAACCAGAGGAAGACTGAATGTAAAGAGATAAACATCAGGTCTGGACTGTGAAGAGGACTCAGGGTCTCATTTCCTTGAAAGCAATAAAGTGTACAGAGCTACAGTCGGCTGCGTCCAGAAAGCCCTTATCTGAAGCTCCGCGCTGGCCTTGTCAACCGAGGCTGCCTCTCTGCGTCAAAATGGCTTAGATCATCCAGGCGACAGGGGGATGTTTTCTCTCACTGACACAATTTTAAAGAGCAAAGTTTCCGACCGTCTGTGATTTTAGAGAACAAAGTTTCTCTGAGAATAAGAAAGCAGCTGTCGCTCAGAGAAGGGGCTTGTGACACTTTACACTGCAGCATGTCCTTGAGAGAAACGTCTCTAATTTAAAAGCTGGTTTTACCTGTATCTGTTTTTCCAGCTGATGTTTACAAGTCCAAGCCAATGTTCACTTTTTCATTTCTTGACAAGCCAGACTCCTTAGAGGTCCAAACCATAGCTACATTTGTTCATATCCTATACAAAACTGAGCACAGTCCCAGGCATATAGCAGATATTATATAAAGGCTGTTTGATACCTGGTTGATAGATGATTCAGTTTTAAATAACCAAAGACTCAGAAGGTGGGTCACATTTACAAACCTATATAAATGTGAGCCTTGCAAACTATCTTCAAGTAGTCTATATAGGGGAGAAAAAAAAGAGGTTGAAAGAGGGAGCCATCTTTCTTACCTACAACACCAAAAGCTGAAACAGCTCGAAATAACCCCGAGGAGCCTTTCTGTCCCATCTTTGTCCTGTTTCCTAGATCCAAGCGCCCGAGAAGTTCTCGCACTTCTTGTTGAGTATATACATGCTAGAAATAAGCAAATTAATCTATAAGGTTGTGCTTGATTTTTAGATTCATTACTTATTTACCTCTGAAAATTAAAAGTTCCCTACAGCTTTACATCATTAGCTATTTCACAGAGAAGTATATAAAAGTGCAGGACTAAGCTACAATTCTAAAAAGCCAACAAATTTTTTAACATTAGCAGTTAATTAAGGGTGGTTACTGGGTCACACACTGCTGTACTTAAAAGGGATACCAAACCTTATCTTCTGGATCAGAGATTCAGAGGTATGAGGAACCCACAGACAAGTTTCAAGAAATCTATAAACTTCCTAAAATTGTATGCAAAGTTTTGGTTATAAGTGCATATGTATTTTTGTAAGAAGTTTTTTTGTAAGAAGTGCATTTGTATTTTTGTAAGAAGGCCCATAGCTTTTCCTAGATTCTCAGAGAGCTCCAATCAGCCACTCCTACCCACAAGTAAAGCCAAGTATCATTACATTGTATTAATAAATACTGCCAGATGGTATGTGTGTGGGCGAAGGAGGACCATGATACCCAAGAGTATGGGAAGTCACAAAATACAATATATTCAAAATTATTATAACATAGAAATTAGTTTTCCAAAGAGCTTAGTGAAAATGAGTTCCAAACTATAGCTATTGATACCTTTGAAAAACCAGGAATCCACACAGATTCAGAAATATTCAGACAGGAACTTCAACACAGAGTGTTAGCTGCTCTCACCTGAGAGTTAAAATTAACTGTTCAATTCCATCTTACTATATTTCTCTTTTGACTAAAAGCCTCATATTTTTGTGCCACTTGAATTAAGTCTCAACTCTGAATAAGATGACATGTGGATAAGAATAGCTTAACATTTCTCTAGCAAGTCATCAGAAGTGACCCTACCAATCACTTTTAGCAGTATAATAACAAGTCTGCAGTAGAGAAGTCCTTTTTGACTTCAAAGAGCTTCATATTAAAGAAGAAGAAGAAATAATCTCTTCGGTGGCTGCAATATTGAGAGTTATATCAGATCCTTAAAATGGCACCCCTTTAAGAAAATGTGTTCATTATCTTATCCAAAGAGTTTGCTTCGTAAAAAATCAAAATAAAGGGCAAAGTGTAATTCTGGCTAACTTTCTGACTTCAGTAATTTTATAAACCAGATTAGAGATTAAAAATTCTAGCCAACCAGGAAAAACTGTCATTTTTAGATGTATGATTAAAAAAAGTATACATCGCTAGAAGCTGTAAGGATATTTCATATCCGTTAAACAAGAAGTACAAAGGTTTCTGTCTGTATTCAGGTTGTTGAGATACTTACCCTGTCATCAATGATAACCAAATCTTTTGGTTCTGTTCTGTCAATTTTCAAAACACGGTATTTTGTTTCTGCATGATTGCTCCCAACTAGGAAGTATCTCTATAAAGAAAAAGAAATGTCATGAGTTTTTTTAAGACAGCTTGCCTTATACACATTTTATAATAACTTGGGGGTTTTTTTCTCATTAAATACATGAATTAAGTCAGGTTACTTTTTAAAAGAAATATTTCTGTTAAGTACAACTGGCAGATTAAAGAAAGGCTGATTCTAAAAGGTCAACTTTAAAATTGAAATATTCGTCGTGGTGTCATGATTAGCAGTCTGATATTTAAAATGTACCCAGTAACCAGGTCAGATGAATTTAATTATATTTTACAGAGATTAACCTAACTGATTGGGGACTGCTGTTTAAACTTTGCCAGGAAACAGCAGCTCTGGTAAGAATTAGAAAGCTCAACACACAATTAGGAATGCTTAGACAATTATAGCTATTAAAATATTGATATTTTATCAAATAAACCTTTATACATTTTCTGTAGAAGACTAAAAATGACTTTAATATAGCAACTGTAAAAATCAACTGCAAAGTCCCAATAAAAAATTAAAATGAATGCACTTTCTGAAATGGCTTTTTATAGATAAGCTACAGGAAATAATTAATATTCTTTCTTTTCTGAAACACTTCCTTGGAGCATTATACCTGAACACATTAGTCTTCTTAAATGAATACTGAGAATAAAATGAATACTAAAAATGCAGAAAAATAATCATCCTATAGTCAAAGAAAATGCTTTTCAGAAAACCTAAACCAGATGAAAAATTTTTATACTGTGTTTAAGAAAATACGTAAAACTCCATTAGGAAAAATATATTTAAAATATTTTGCTTCAAAAAAGTCCTTTAAAGTGACTCTTTTTCAACACTGCAAAAATTAAGAACACATTGCCACCATCAACTGACATCTAACCATCTCATCAGTCACATAAGACACAGATAGACAAAGCAATTAAATAACAAATAAGATTCTTTAATGGCCAAACTGAAGTATAGGTACTGAGAGCAGGAAAGATTAATATTATGTACTAAAGGTGCAGAAAACCTCAGAGGACTTAGGACTTAAATTGAGCCTTGAAAGTTGGAGAATACTTTTTAAGGTAAGATTTTATAATAGAAGATAGGTATAACAGAAGATACACATGTGCTCAGGCGTGTCCGACTCTTTGTGACCCCATGGACTGCAGCCCACCAGGCTCCTCTGTCCATGAGGATTCTCCAGGCAAGAATACTGGAGTGGGCTGGCATTTCCTACTCCAGGGAATCTTCTGGACTCGAATCTCTCGCGTCTCCTACATTGGCCAGTGGACTCTTTACCACTGTGCCGCTTGGGAAGCCCCATAACAGAAGATGAGAACTTGGTTATATCATTTTAATACTAAAGCTGTAAAAACAGATGAGTTTTTAAATTAAGTATATATCTGTTTACAAAGGTATGATCTAGACTTTCAGATTATACAGAACAAAACTGTATGTTAAAAGATGATAGGTTAGGGACTTCCCTGGCTATCCAGTGGTTAAGACTCTGTGATTCCACTGCAAGGGGCATAGGTTCAATTCCTGGTCAGGGAACTAAGATCCTACATGCCACACAGAGCAACAAAAATAAATAAATAAACACAATTATGTTAATTAAAAAAGAAAAAGATGAAGGGTTAGCCCACACTTAAGGAGAAAACTAACCAAAAAACTGAACCCCTCGTCTTCTAGGGAGAAAGAGAGTCTAGATGAAAGTATCAGTTATCATGAAGAAGAAACAGAGCAATTATAATAAATTAGTAAACTAAAAGAAGACATCCAGTGACCAGGATGCACTGGAGGAGCAGCTGGAAGGGCGGGGACCCAGCGAGAGGGAGGACATCCAAGTTCTCAGGCCGGCCTCAGTGAGTTCCTCCCCAAGACCCCACCCACCACAGAGAGGAAAGTGGGGTCACCAGCCTAGTAAACTCAACCACAGAAGAACGGCCTATAAACTACACATTTGTTAGGAGAAAAGGAAACCGCCTTCTTGAGCACTTGAGGAAAAACAGGTTCCCAGGAAAGGAAATAGTGAGTGCAAAGACTTGAACAGCGAAGAAGTTCACCAAATTTGTTAGAGGAACAAGATTAACGAGAAGATGCTTATGAAACACCTAACACAGTGAAGGGTCCAACACAGAAAAAGGCACTCAGTGAGGGCTACTTTTCTTTGCTTTACTTTTTAAGATATTAGCAAGTCTATGTCATTGTATTTGAGAAAAAGATTTCAAAAAAGAGGAAAAAAGAGAGTGCCCACAGGGAAAAAAGGCACGCACAGGACCAGAATGGAACCAGAGTGGGAAAATACACCAACCTATGAGTAATCAGCCTCTGTCCTCAGGAGAGGAGAGCATGCAAAGTAACCAGCACGAATAGCGTGTATTACCCAGGTCTGAACTGGACAGATGGCAACATATGAAGGGCACTCCGCTCACTCGGGGAAGGTCAGAGCAAGCTGTCCAGACAGGCTGGTGGTGTCCTGATGCTGAGTTTGGCCTTGGAGGATCTCTAGACAGGACTCAATGTTTTGAGCCAAGACAGAGCAAGTAACATCCCTCCCTCCTGCCCCTACCAGAGCACTTTTGCTTATATCTGAAGTCAGCACTTCTGAGCACCCTGCTAAATTTGCTTGGGGCTACTCTATCCCGTTTGCCTATTTTAAGCAACTTTGGAGTCTGACTCTTATGGTTTTTAATTCTAGTCCAGTAGTGCAATCTGTGGAGAAGGCAATGGCACCCCACCCCAGAACTTTTGCCTGGAGAATCCCATGGACAGAGGCGCCTGGTGGGCTGCAGTGAATGGGGTCGCTAAGAGTCGGACACGACTAAGCGACTTCACTTTGACTTTTCACTTTCATGCATTAGAGAAGGAAATGGCAACCCACTCCAGTGTTCTTGCCTGGAGAATCCCAGGGGCAGGGGAGCCTGGTGGGCTGCCATCTATGGGGTCGCACAGAGTCGGACACCACTGAAGTGACTTAGCAGCAGCAGCAGCAGCAGCAGTGCAATCTGGTTCTGCAGGCATTGAGTACATGTTAAATGAAAGAACAATCACTTACCACAGGCTGTTTAATCTGCTGGGTAACTTTCTACAACATTTACACTAAGTCATCTTTCTTGGTTAACTGCACAGGAAGATAGTCCTTCTAAGTCAATCACCTCATGGGACTCTCAAGGCAAGAACACTGGAGTGGGTTACCATTCCCTTCTCCAGGGGATCTTCCCGACACAGGGATCGAACCTGTGCCTCTTGTATTGCAAGTGGATTCTTTACCGCCTGAGCTATATATATCTGAATCACACAGTAAGCCACATCACAGCTTTAAGAGAGGTAAAACTGCTGAGTGGAATTCCTAGAATTTCAACACAGCCTAGGAAATCTAAAGACGAACTGCAGTACGACCATGACTTGGCAGTTTGTAATAAAAAGACTGAATTCCTGGGGTAGGAGTAGACAAATGCACTCTTGGCCTTTGAAACACACACAGGAGAGTGGATCTGCACCCCTCTTATCCAGACCCTTCCGTGAAGTCTTGTACTCCACGAAGCGGAGGAGCCAAGGCAAAAATCCACAGAACTCAGAAGCAGATCGGAGTGGGAAGAAAGAAACGGGAAGCAGTATAACTCCATTAAAGTGGTCTAAGAATCCTGAAAATGTTTTGTGCAGAGTAGAGCGACCTCTTGTGGAAACAGTTATGTGGGGGAAACCCACAGCGCTCAGCAGTGCACAGAATGATGCTCCTGCACTGCCCCCTGGTGGGTGAGTCACAGGCTTTCAGGCCAAATTTTTAAGAGGTAATTTCCAAAAAGGCCTTAATTCTACTTGGTTTGATTAAACACACACACACACACACACACACACACACACACACACACACAATTTCCAAAAAGGCCTTAATTCTACTTGGTTTGATTAAACACACACACACACACACTAGTAGATAGATAGTGAAGTAGTGATAGTAGATAGTAGTGAAGTAGTGAAGTCGCTCAGTCGTGTCCGACTCTGCCACCCCATGGACAGTAGCCCACCAGGCTCCTCTGTCCATGGGATTCTCCAGGCAAGAATACTGGAGTGGGCTGTCATGCTCTCCTCCAGAGCATCGTCCCGACCCAGAGATTGAATCCACATCTCTTAAGTCTCCTGCACTGGCAGGGGGGTTCTTTATGACTAGCGCCACGTGAGAAGCCCGGTATCCTTTCTAGCTAGCTTTAAATAAAAAATTTAAAAAAATATATGGAATCCAATCAAGGATTCTGTATAGCACTTGTAACCAGGCTTTTATAAAATATCTTTTAATCTAGAACAGTCGTCTTGCCTTTACTTTCAAAGACTGTCTTTCAGAACATGTTAAGAGAGCCCACAATTTTAACTATTTTCCTGGCTTCCTATTGACATCACGCATCTGCCCATGCACCAGTGAACGCCTCCTGTGTGCCAGGCACTCGACTAGATACCTAAGGACAACGATACATTGAAGCTATATTTTAGGCACATGCCTTGCTAGTGGATTAGACTGGGGAAAAAAGAAGTAATCAATCCGATTACTTTTGCTTGATGAGCAAATGCTGTGGACAGGGCCCACGAAGGTGGGGTTTGAGGACAAGAGCTTGTGAGTGGTCTTTCTGGGGGCAAGGGGTTGTCTCCACTTAGAGTGGGGGCAAAAAGCCATAGCAGAGCTGGGTGACAAGCAAATGGGTAGCCTTCCAGGCAAAGAGAGAGGAGTGGACGGCTCTGCTCCCCCCGCCAAACACCTCACTAAAATCACAATAAAGTTTTTTATGGTCATTTTCTTAGAAGCCTCAAGGGCAAGAGAAAAAAAGAGAAGCAGACTGTAGAAAAAAGAAAAAAAAAATCATTTGAAACTGAAAAGTACGCCCAAGAAAGAAAGCAGTAGCAAGTCAAGAAGCAATCCAATTTGCACTATAGAACCCCCAAAGGCATGAAAATTTGTTGCAGCTCTTATCTCTGGAGGGAGAAGTGTAAAACTTCGGAAAACTGAAGATTAAAAAGGAGCTAGCACATCCTTCCACGGAGGGAAAAAAAGGCTTCAAGCTAAAGATCAAGAATAGCATAACACTAGAAATTCTCGACAGCAAAACTGAAGGTGGAAGACAGGGACATAATCCCTTCAAATTTTTAAGGGAAAATTAATTTCAATCTTTAACTCCACATTAGGCTTATCAATCAAACCTGAGGACCTAATAAGGGCATTTTCAGATATTGTTGTTGCCGTTCAGTCACTAAGTTGTGTCTGACTCTGCGACCCCATGGACAGAGCATGCCAGGCCCCTCTGACCTCCACTACCTCCTGGAGTGTGCTCAAATTCATGTCCGTTGAGTTGGTGATGCTATCTAACATCTCATCCTCTGCCTCTCTCTTCTCCTTTTGCCTTCAGTCTTTCCCAGAATCAGGGTCTTTTCCAATGAGTTGGCTCATCACATCAGATGGCCAAAGTATCGAAGTTTCAACTTCAGCATCAGTCCTTCCAAGGAATATTCAAGTTTCCTTTTGGATTGATTTCCTTTTGGGTTGATTAGACTGATCTTGCAATCCAAGGGACTCTCAAGAGTCCTCTCTAGCACCACAATTTGAAAGCATCAATTCTTCAGTGCTCAGTTTTTTTTATGGTCCAACTCTCACATCCTTACATGACTACTGGAAAAACCATAGCTTTGACTACACTTACTTTTATCAGCAGTGATAGCTCTGCTTTTCAATACACTAAGTATACCACAGCTATCCTTCTAAGGAGCAAGCGTATTTTATTTTCATGGCTGCAGTCGTCAGCAGTGATTTTGGAGCCCAAGAAAATAAAATCCATCACTGCTTCCACTTTTTCCCTTTCTATCTGCCATCAAGTGATGGGACTGGATGCCATATTCTTAGTTGTTTAAATGTTGAGTTTCAAGCCAGTTTTTTCACTCTCCTCTTTCATCTTCATCAAAAGGCTCTTTAGCTCCTCTTCAATTTGTGATTGCTGCTAAGTCGCTTCAGTCATGTCCGACTCTGTGTGACCCCATAGACGGAAGCCCACCAGGCTCCCCCCGTCCCTGGGATTCTCCAGGCAAGAACACGGGAGTGGGTTGCCATTTCCTTCTCCAATGCATGAAAGTGAAAAGTGAAAGTGAAGTCGCTCAGTTGTGTCCGACTCTTAGCGACCCCATGGACTGCAGCCTACCAGGCTCCTCCATCCATGGGATTTTCCAGGCAAGAGTACTGGAGTGGGGTGCCATTGCCTTCTCTGATTTCTGTGATTAGAGTGGTATTATCTGCATATCTGAGGTTGTTGTTGTGGCAATCTTGATTCCAGCTTGTGATTCATCCAGCCCAGCATTTTACATGATGTACTCTGAACACAGGGTGACAATACATAGCCTTGCCGTACTCTTTTCCCTATTTTCAGCCAGTCAGTATGTCCGGTTCTAACTGCTGCTTCTTGACCTGCATCCTGATTTCTCAGGAGGCAGGTAAGGTGGTCTGGTTTGCCCATCTCTTTAAAAATTTTCCAAAGCTTGTTGCAGTCCACACAGTCAAAGGCTTTACTATATAGCCAATGAAGCAGAAGTAGTTGTTTTTCTGGAATTCTCTTGCTTTCTCCATGATCCAACAAATGATGGCAATTTGATCTCTGGTTCCTCTGCCTCTTTGAAATCCAGCTTGTACATCTGTTTCCAATTCATGCATTGCTGAAACTGAGCTTGAAGGAGTCTGAGCATAACCTTGCTAGTATGTAAAATGAACACAACTGTACAGGAGTTCTTTGGCATTGCACTTTCTTGGGATTGGAATGAAAACTGACCTTTTCCAGCCTGTGGCCACTGCTGTGTTTTCCAAATTTGCTGGCATATGGAGTGCAGCACCTTAACAGCATCATCTTTTAGGTTTTCAGATTTGAACAGCTCGGCTGGAATTCCATCACCTCCACTAGGTTTTTTCACAGTAATGCTTCCTGAGGCCCACCTGACATCCTACTCCATGGTGTCCAGCCCTAGTGAGTGACCACACCATCACAGTTTTCCAGGTCATTAACACCTTTCTATGTGTGTGCAGTTCTGTGTATTCTTGCCACCTCTTTTTAATCTCTTCTGCTTCTGTTAGGTCCTTACTGTTCCACACATCCACGGATTCAAAAAGATTCCTGCTGAGGAACTCTTTCTCATGAAGCAATTGAAGGAGAAGCTCCACCAAAATCAGGGCATAACTTGAGAGAAAAAAAAAATCCAGGATCTGGGAAAGTAAGGAAATCATAGCAGGAGAGGTGATGGGATGGCGGTTGAGGGGGATCCCAGGATGGCGGCTGAGCTGGAGGCCGTGGGGGCAACCAGTCCAGATCTGAGCCACTGCTTCAGGAAGATGAAGCCAGGAAGAATACCTACTGTGTGAATGTGCTGAGAGGGGACTTACACATCTGGAAAGTTGAGCTGAAACCATTATAAATTAGGAATAACGGGATTTTAGGAAGAAGGGAAGGTCATCTCAGGTACCTGCAGTCTGAAGTTCCAATGGGGAAGGTGAAAGAGCAGGTGACCACAGTGCCCAGAAGCAACTGAGAGAAAAAGGGAGCGGGAACTGGGGTGTTCGGGACCTTCATAATCGGGCATGTGTCAGCCGGACTGCCTGAACACAGGCACACTCGTGGATGAAAGGAATCGACTCTGCTGGGGACACGTCTGTGTGTGTCTGTAGATTCGCTGAGGGGCAAAAGGGTTGGCAATAACTGGGGTGGAGAATCAGGACACCAAAAGAAGCTGCCTTAAGATGCCCATGAAGACAGAAAGGCTCTGAGCAGACTTTTCCAAGTTAAGTATCAAGGAAAAGCTTAAAATCTCACCATGCAGCTTTAACAGCAGTGACTTGGTTTAAAGATGAATGTGTTTCTAAAGTATATACATGAACTCCACATGGAATGCAGAAGGTAATCCACTTAACAGGAAATGCAGTTATCTACTAACATTATCATCTTCTTTGATAATGACAGGCTAATTAATCACTCAGTTTTCAGCTGAGGGAAGAAAATCAGCTTTCTTGAAAGAGGAGACATTTTAGGTTGTCCTGACAGCTTTGATTAATGTTAAACTGCACTTGAACTTTCAGAATAAGGGTATTGTTTTTAAAGATCATCACAAAGTCACTTCTCACAATCTTTAGCAGTCTTGCAGGCCTGCCACCTCGCTGATCCCAGCAATCCTACAACCAGTAACCCAGCCCAGGAGGAGAAAGGAGATTCTGACAGTCAGAGGGGTGCTGCCGAGTCCATTCTCCATGGCGTCAGGCTGTGCTGAAGAGGACGCATTACATCCCTTCTGGAAACAAGTGGAAACCTTGTCACCTCCAACCACACGTTCTAAACCGGCCATCATCACCAGGATTCTCTTTCCAGCTTTACATCAACTAGTTCCCAGTTCCAATCTGTGACCCACATCCTGTGATGTCCTCTCCTGTCCTCTAATTCCCAAATCAAGGCTAAGTAAATGAGCTGCATTCCTCACAAAGTGGTTCAGACATACTTAATTCCATTTCATGTGATGGGATGGAAAGAAGGGAGAAGTTACCTTAATCCTTTTAGAACAAGGCAGGACTTGAAATAAACCCAAACATACATACATATACAATAATAATTTTGAGCTAGCAAGAGTAAAAATTATCTTAACAACCATATACACACAAAACACATATGCAGAGACAAAAATCTATCACAGTTCTGTTCAACTATCAGTTTTAAAGTTAACCACTATAATGTCCCTTCCTTTGTTATAAAATGGTCCCTTATTGCAATGGTAAGACCCCAAGGGTATTATGGACAAAGCAAGGACTAGACACTGGAAATCACCTAAGGTAAGCTAGTTTCTTCCCAGAAAATAACAGGTTGGTAAGTCTCCAATGGGAAACTCCTAGTTACACTGGGGTATATGAGCATCAGGGTGAGATATAGCCCAAATTCATCTGCAGGCCTGGTCACAATGAGCTAAAGGAAAAATGAAGGTGCTTAGTGACAAAAAGGGAGAAGGCAATGGCACCCACTCCAGTACTCTTGCCTGGAAAATCCCATGGATGGAGGAGCCTAATAGGCTGCAGTCCATGGGGTCTCGAATAGTCAGATACGACTGAGCGACTTTACTTTCACTTTTCACTTTCATGCATTGGAGAGGGAAATGGCAACCCACTCCAGTGTTCTTGCCTGCAGAGTCCCAGGGATGGGCGAGCCTGGTGGGCTGCCGTCTATGGGGTCGCACAGAGTCGGACACGACTGAAGTGACTTAGCAGCAGCAGCAGTGACAAAAAGAACAGGTAAAATTCTGAAGGGACTAGAACCAGACCTAAAGCATATAATCTATAAACCTATCTCCCTTGCTACCCAAACAGTCCTCAAAGCCCATCGTTAAACACAAGTAACAACACCAACATAAACGTAACCTCAGGAACAGTTCTACCCAGTTACCATTCTAAAGGAAGGCTCAGGACAGGACCCTATCTTGCCCAGTGTGTCTCTTCAATTAGTGCATCTCGTAATGCCTTCCTCACCAAAGAATACACTCCCACCACCCAAAATAAGAATTCCCATCACATTCAGACACTTGCAAACAACAGCTGTGGTCAATCATTGCATCAATGCATATCTAACAAATGAAAGGTAATTAAAAAAAAAGATAATTTAAAAAAATTCAACATATGGCCCACTTTCAAGGAGCCAATATCAACAAGTAGATTTTACTACAACCATTAAAACAAAAAAGAACCCGTGTGATGGTGCACAAAATGCCCCAATCAGGCGGTATGCAAATCCAAACTCCCAGGACTCAACTCACCCAGTCTGACAGGCCATCATCAGTGAGCCTCAGAGAACACCTGGTGGAGAAGGCCTGGGGAAAGGCAGCCTCCTGTGGTGCTGGGGGGAGGGAACCGCTAACAGTCTCTGCACAGAAGAGTGTGCAGGATCTGGAAACGAAAACGAGAGCTACCTGTGACCCTGCATCAAACACTTAAGAGAATATCAGGGGAAAACCAAAATTCAAAAAGAAACATGCTCTAAAGCTGCTGAGGGCCACAGCTGCAATAGCAAAAACCTGGAAACAAAACACAGCGTCCGTCGAGAATGACTTCACAAAGGGGAACCGCTGCATGTCCACCATGCGACGCATCTCAGCCCTGAAATGGAATGAACTAACACCCGTGGCGGCAACCTACATGGAACTAGCTCTAAGCAGGATGAGAGAGGTAACTCAGAACAAAAGTACAGACACCGTATGCTATCACTTAGGTGAAACTGTTAGTTGCTCAGTTGTGTCCGATTCTTTGCAGCCCCAGGCAAGAACACTGGAATGGGTAGCCATTCCCTTCTCCAGAGGATCTTCCCAAGCAAGGGATCGAACCCACTCTATAGGTAGAATATAAAAATTAATATCAAGAAACTTGACTCAAAAGTAACAGATTCACAAGACTAGAAAATAAAATTACATCTAACAAAGGGGAAAGATGCAGGAAAGAGACAAATTAGGAGGCTGAGATTAACAGACTATTACTTATGAATACATAATCAATGAGGAAATAGGTATATGACAGGAGCTCTACTAGACTCTGTGGAGTAACAGCTATGGGAAAGTAACAAGGATCTCTCTATGTATGTATATGTGTAAATGTAAAAGTTCCGTACACATACAACACATTTATCATTTGATGTCGCTATGACTCCAAGCAAAATGACACATTACCAAGAAGTGATGAGACCCAAGCATTGGGGTGTTGCATCTGGCACATTACAGGCTAATTTATACCCCACACAACTTCCACTGAAGCTCTGTTTGCAGAGGAAGTCGAGCTGGGCTGGGCAGAAATGCTGATGCCTTGTGCCCATCTTCTGCAACAGCAACTTAAAAGAAAAGCAACAAGGCAAAATGGGTGTTTGAGGAGGCCTTATAAATAGCTGGAAAAAAAGAGAAGCAAAAGGGAAAGGAGAAAAGGAAAGATATACTCATCTGAATGCAGAGTTCCAAAGAACAGCAAGATCCAATAAGAAAGCCTTCCTAACTGAACAATGCAAAGAAATCGCAGAAAACAATAGAATGGGAAAGACTATAGAGATCTCTTCAAGAAAATTAGAGACATCAAGAGAACATTTCATGCAAAGCTGAGCACAATAAAGGACAGAAATTTTATGGACCTAACAGAAGCAATAGATACTCAGAAGAGGTGGCAGGAATACACGGAACTGTAAAAAAAAAAAAAAAAAAAATGTGTCTTTATGACCCGGATAACCACAATGTTGTGCTCACTCACCTGGAGACAGACATTCTAGAGTATGAAGTCAATTGTCCCTAGGAATCATACTACAAATAGTGGAGTTGATGGAATTCCAGTTGAACTATTTCAAAACCTAAAAGATGATACCGTTAAAGTCCTGTACTCAGTATGCAAGCAAATTTGGGAAACTCAGCAGTGGTCAAAGGACTGGAAAAGTTCAGTTTTCATTCCAATCCCAAAAAAAGGGAATATCAAAGAATGTTCAAACTACCACACAATTGCACTCATTTCACATGCTAGCAAGGTAATACTCAACATCCTTCCATCCAAGATTCAACAATATGTGAACCAAAGACTTCCAGATGTACAAGCTGGATTTAGAAAAGGCAGAGGAACAGACTGCAAATTGACAACATCTCTTGGATCATAGAAAAAGCAAGGGATTCCAGAAAAACATCTACTTCTGCTTCACTGACTATGCTAAAACCTTTGACTGTGTGGATCACAACAAACTGTGGAAAATTCTTAAAGAGATGGGAATGCCAGACCACGTTACCTAACTCCTAAGAAACCTGTATGCAGGTCAAGAAGCAAGAGTTAGAATGAGAAATCAAACAATGGACTAGTTTCAAATTGAGAAAGTAGTACATCAAGGCTGTATACTGTCACCCTGCTTATTGAACTTCTACGCAGAGTACATCATTTGAAATGCCAGGCTGGATAAAGTACAAGCTGAAATCAAGATTGTCAGGAAAAATATCAACAACCTCAGATATGCAGATGACACCACCCTTATGGCAGAAAGCAAAGGGTCACTAAAAATCCTCTTGATGAAGGTGAAAGAGTACAGTGGAAAAAGCTGACTTAAAACTCAACATTCAAAACACTAAAATTATGGCAACTGGTCCCATCACTTCATGGCAAGTAGATGGATGGGGCAAAATGGAAACGGTGACAGACTTTATTTTCTTAGGCTCCAAAATCACTGCAGATGGTGACCTGCCATGAAATTTAAAAATACCTGCTCCTTGGAAGAAAGTCTACAATAAACCTAGACAGCATATCAAAAAGCAGAGATGTCACTTTGCCGACAAAGGTTCATACAGTCAAAGCTATGGATTTTTTAATCCAGTAATCATGTACAGATGTGAGAGTTGGACTATAAGGAAGGCTGAGCACCAAAGAATTGACGCTTTGCAACTCTGGTGCTAGAAAAGACTACTGAGAGTCTCTTGGAAAGCAAGGAGATCACACCAGTCAATTCTAAAAAGGAAATCAACCCTGAATAATCATTAGAAGGATTGAATCTGAAGCTCCAATACATGGCCACCTTATGTAAAGAGCCAACTCATTGAAAAAGACTCTGATGCTGGGAAAGATTGACAGCAGGAGGAAAAGGGGGCAACAGAGGCTGAGGTGGGTTAAATGGCATTATCGACACCATGGACATGAGTTTGAGAAAATTTCAGGTAACAGTGAAGGACAGGGAAGCCTAATGTGCTCAATCCCTAGGTGCAAAGAGTCGGACATGATTGAGTGACTCAGTTCAGTTCAGTTCAGTCGCTCAGTCGTGTCTGACACTTTGCAACCCCACGGACTGCAGCACACCAGGCTTCCCTGTCCATCACCAACTCCCGGAGCTTACTCAAACTCCTGTCCATCCAGTCAGTGATGCCATCCAACCATCTCATCCTCTGTCATCTCCTTCTCCTCCCGCCTTCAATCTTTCCCAGCATCAGAGTCTTTTCAATGAGTCAGTTCTTTGCATCAGGTGGCCAAAGTACTAGAATTTCAGCTTCGGCCTCAATCCTTCCAAGGAATATTCAGGACTGATTTCCTTTAGGATGGACTTGTTTGATCTCCTTGCAGTCTGAGAGACTCTCAAGAGTCTTCTCCAACACCACAGTTCAAAAGCATCAATTCTTCAGCACTCAGCTTTCTTTATAGTCCAACTCTCACATCCATACATGACTACTAGAAAAACCATAGCTTTGACTAGATGGACCTTTGTTGGCAAAGTAATGTCTCTGCTTTCTAATATGCTGTCTAGGTTGGTCATAACTTTTCTTCCAAGGAGCAAGCGTGTTAGAATTTCATGGCTGCAATCACCATCTGCAGTGATTTTCGAGCCCCCCAAAATAAAATCTGTCACTGTTTCCATTGTTTCCCCATCTATTTGTCATGAAATGATGGGACCAGATGCCATGATCTTCGTTTTCTGAATGTTGAGCTTTAAGTCAACTTTTTCACTCTCCTCTTTCACTTTCATCAGGAGGCTCTTTAGTTCTTCTTCACTTTCTGCCATAAGGGTGGTGTCATCTGCATATCTGAGATTATTGATATTTCCCCCAGCAATGTTGATTCCAGCTTGCGCTTCATCCAGCCCGGCATTTCGAATGATGTACGCTGCATAGAAGTTAAATAGCAGGGTGACAATATACAGCCTTGACACAGTCCTTTCATGATTTGGAAGCAGTCTGTTGTTCCATGTACAGTTCTAACTGTTGCTTCTTGACCTACATACAGATTTCTCATGAGGCAGGTTCAGGTGGTCTGGTATTCCCATCTCTTCAAGAATTTTCCACAGTTGGTTCTGATCCACACAGTCAAAGATTTTGGTGTAAGGCAATAAAGCTGAAGTAGATGTTTTTCTGGAACTCTCCCGCTTTTTCGATAATCCAACAGATGTTGGCAATTTGATCTCTGGTTTCTTTGCCTTTTAAAATCTGTGGTTAAGGGGACTAAGATTCACAAGGAGAGTTTGGCTGTAAGATACCTATTATAAAAATTTGCTGCAAGTAAATTTTCTTAAAAAAAAAAAAAACAACTTTGCAAAGGGCAAAATTTCATCAAGACAATAGCAAAAGGTAGATACTACACATTATTTTCTTTAAAAAAGCACATGAATTAATGCAGACAATCACAAACTATGAGAGACACGCAAATCAAGATCACAGTGAGGCATCGCCTCACAGGATTCAGAACAGCCAGCATCAAAATGTCTATAAACAAAAAATACTAGAGTGAAGGTGGAGCAAAGGGGACCTTCTTACATTGCCAGTGGTGTATAAACTGTCAAAGCCAAAACAGACCATAGAATGAAACTGTTTTTCAATGGGAAAAACAGAGTTGCCATACTGGAATGCCATACATTCCAGCAGTCCCCTTCCTAAGAGGACCAGCAAAGACAACCACAATTTTAAAAGAAACTTGCACCCAAATGTGCACCACAGCACCACTTCCAAAAGTCAAGATCCAGAAGTAGGCAAAACGTCCAAAAACAGATGAACGCATAAAGAAGTGGGATGTGTCCACAATGGCACAATACTTAGTTAAGAAAAAGAACGAGACAGTTCTAACTGCAGTAATGTACATGGACCTTGTTGTAAGCATACTGCGTAAAGTAGGTCAGGAAAAAAAAAAGACAAATACCATTATTGTTGAAATCATAAAATTGATACCCATGAACCAAGTGAACAAACAGAAAAGACTCACAAAATTAGAAAACAAATTTAGGGTTACCCAAAAAGGGGAAAGTGGGGGGAAAGCCACAATTAGGGGGTTGATATTAGGAAATCCACAAAAATACATATAAAACAGGTGATAAACAAGGACCCACTGTAGAGCAAGGGAGGTCTACACAACACTCTGTAACACTCCATGTACAAAACCAATACGTGATGAATAGACACATGCAGAACTGGCAAAGATTCTCTACACCTATATTAAACACAACATTTTAAAATAATTTATTCCATAAAAAATAAAAACTATATTATAAAAAATAAATAAATAAGACAAACCCTTTGGGTGTTGTACTGGCACACTGCACAAAAATTTACAACCCAGGAACTTCCATTAAGACTCTGGTTTCTGTAGTAACTACCACTTGGCATGTAGGAACACTGCCGCCATGTGGCCATTTTCAGAAACAGCAACTTTAAAACCAACACTGCTGCTGCTGCTAAGTCGCTTCAGTCGTGTTGGACTCTGTGCGGCCCCACTCCTTACACAAGGGCTTCCAGGCTATGACATAACTAAATGGCCCGAAGAAGGTAATCAAAACAACTTCAACACATGGCCCACTTTCAAGGAGCCAATTTCAACAAGTCACTTTTATTACCACCGTTAAAAAAAATTAAAAGAGCACATGAAACTGTGCAGAAAAATGACTAGTTCTTAGAGACATGCAAAGCAAAACTACAACTGAGGGGTCACCTAATCAAAGTCTGAATGGCCATCATCAAGGAGTCCTCAAAGAATCCACAGTGGAGAGGGCCTGGAGAAAATAACATCCTCCTACGGAGAAGGCAGTGGCACCCCACTCCAGTACTCTTGCCTGGGAAATCCCATGGATGGAGGAGCCTGGTAGGCTGCAGTCCATGGGGTCGCTAAGAGTCGGACACAACTGAGCGACTTCACTTTCACTGTCCACTTTCATGCACTGGAGAAGAAAATGGCAACCCACTCCAGTGTTCTTGCCTGGAGAATCCCAGGGACAGGGGAGCCTGATGGGGTGCCATCTCTGGGGTCACACAGAGTCAGACACGACTGAAGTGACTTAGCAGTAGCAGGGTGCAGGTGAGATGAAACTGTTAACAGCACCTAGACAGAACAGTATACAGCTGTCTTTCAAAAAAAAAAAAAAAAAAAAACTAAAGCTACCAATGATCCACTATTCCCTGGCTTAAGAGAATAACCCAAAAGAACCAGAATTCGAAAAGAAACATGCAGGCAAAGCTGCAGTGGGACACAGGTACAATAGCCAAGATCTGGAAACAAGTGTCCATCAAGGAGAAAGGCATAAAGAGGAACTGCTACATGTCCACCATGGAACATACATCGGAATGAAACACCAAAGGCAGCAACCTCCATGGACCTACTGATAGTTCTAACCATGCTGAGAAAGGTAACTCAGCATAAAAAGACACATATCATATGATAAGACCTATAGGTGGAATCTAAAATTAATACCAAGAAACCAACCGACCAAATAGACTCACAGGAGTCGATAATAAAATTATTGTTAACAAACAGGAAAGATGCAGGGAAGGGATAAATAAGGAAGTAGCAATTAACAAGTAGAAACAATTTCATGTAAGATATATAATTAACAAGGACATAGTATACCAAGAGATCTACTCAACATTTCACAATAAGCTCTATGAGGAAATAATTTGAAGATCAATAGATTCATGTATATGTGGAAGTCTAAAAGATTGTGTACACAACACATAAAACACTGTATATATCAGTGCTACTCCAAGCAAAACTATACATTAAACTGACAAAAAAAAAAAAAGACAAGTGAAAAGACACAAGCTTTGGGGTGTTGCTTCTGGCGCATTCTGCTGCTGCTGCTGCTAAGTCACTTCAGTCGTGTCCGACTCTGCGTGACCCCATAGACGTCAGCCCACCAGGCTTCCCTGTCCCTGGGATTCTCCAGGCAAGAACACTGGAGTGGGTTGCCATTTCCTTCTCCAATGCATGAAAGCGAAAAAGTGAAAGTGAAGTCACTCAGTCGTGTCCGACTCTTAGCGACCCCATGGACTGCAGCCCACCAGGCTCCTCCATCCATGGGATTTTCCAGGCAAGAGTACTGGAGTGGGGTGCCATTGCCTTCTTCGCTGGCGCAGTCTACTGTAATGTAAAACCCCAAACCAGGACTTCCCCTGAGGCTGTTTGCCAGAGTAAGCAGAACTGGGCGGCGAAGATGTGCTGCCACCTTGTGTCTGCTTTATGCAACAGCAACTTGAAAACTACGGCTTCAGGGACTTGGCATTCACCAGGAACGGCTGGGCTATAAAGATACTTGTCCTGAAAAATTACCAGAGGTAAACATTCCAAAAGAAATCTTTTTAAAAAGGCTAGAGTTTCATCAAGCAATAAGAAAAGGCAGATACTACTGACACTATTTTTTAAAAAGCACATGAAGTGATGCACAAAATCACTAACTATTACAGACATGCAAACCAAGATTCCAAAGCAGGATCACCTTGCAGCAGTCAGAACAGCCATCACATGTCTACAAACAATAAATGCTAGAGTGAGGGTGGAGAAAAGGGGACCATTTTATATGCCAGTGGTATTTAAATGGTAACAGTCACAACAGAATGAAATTGTCCTTAAAAGGTAAAAACAGAGCTACCATACATTTCAGAAGTCACACTCCTAAGAGCATATTCAAAGGCCAGCAGAATTCTAAAAGAACCTTGCACCCAAAGTGCACCTTGGCACCATTTTCAATAGACAAGATTTTGGAAACAAGCAAAATCCAAGGATAGATGACTGCGTATAGAAGAAGTGGTACATGCCCAGAATAGCATATTACTCAGTGATGAGAAAATGAGAAAATGCCAACTGCAGCCACATACACGGACCTAGACACAAAAAAAGACAAATTATACTTATCAGTGGCAGCTGAAAATTGATGAAAAAGCCCAGGAACCAACTGATAGAAGAGAAACAGACTCACAAAATTAGAAAACCAAATTCGGATTACCAAAAGGGAAAGGTGGGGTTAGGAATCAGTTAAGAGCTTGTGTAACATTCCACAATAATATGCATAAAATAGGCAATCAACGGGGACCTACAGTAGAGCAAGGGAGGCCTACACACACGCTGAGATAACCTATATGAGACAAGGAGCCAAAGTGAATAAATATATACATAAAAGTGAAAAAGATTCTCTACACACACAGAAACAAAACATTTTTAAAACAACTTACTAAATTAAAAACTAAATTAATAAAAACAAAAGGTGATGAGACACAAGCGTACGGGTGTTTGTCCCGGCACTTGCCACACTTACTCCCCACTCAGGAGCACCACCTTCACTGAGGCTCTGCTTTCTGCAGTGAACAGAGTTGGGCATGAAGAAATCTTGCTCCCTTGTGGCCATTTTCCAAAACAGCAACTTTAAAACCAATTCTTGCATGCATGCATGCTAAGTTGATTGGGTCGTGTCCGACTCTGTGACTCTATGGATCAGAGCCCACCAGGCTCCTCTGTCCCTGGGGTTCTCCAGGCAAGAACACTGCAGTGGATTGCCATGCCCTTCTCCAGAGGATCTTCCCAACCCAGGGTCGGACCCATGTCTCTGACGTCTCCCACACCGACAGGAGGGTTCTTTATCACTAGCACCACCAGGGAAGCCAAACCTAACGCTTAGACTCTGGCAATACACACAAGGACAGCAGAGCTATAAATGACATCTGCTGGCACTCAATGTCCTGAAGACAGAATCGAAAAATTCAACACATGGCCCACTTTCAAGGAGCCAATTTCAACAAGTCAACTTATTACTACTTTAAAAAAAAAGCCACATGAAACGGTGCACAAACTCCAGGTTCTTAGAGACATGCCAATCAAAACTACAAAGAGGGCTCACCTCACCCTAGTCTGAATGGCCATCATCAATGAGTCTTCAAAGAATACATGATAGAGAGACCCTGAAGGAAAGGAAAGCCTCCGAAGGAGCCCACGGGATGAAACTGTTAACAATCCCTACACAGAACAATACGCGGGTGCCTGAAAGGAAAACTAAGCTCCCTTTGAACCAGCAGTCAATGCCTAAAACAATATCCAGGCAAAACCAGAATTCAAAAAGAAATATGCACCCAAATCTTCAGTGGACCACCAGTTACAATAGCTAAGATCTGGAAACAAAGTGTCTGTCCAGATGGATGCATAAAGAGGAACTGCTACATGTCCACCAGGAGCGTGACCTAGGCATGAAATAGAATAACAACAGCAGCAACCCACCTGGACCTGGTTCTAACCACGATAAGAAGGGCAACTACGAAGAAGACAGGTAACACTTAAAGGTATAATCTGAAAATTAATACCAAGAAGCCAATGGACCAAAGAGAAACAGACTCACAAAACTACACAATATTGTTGTTATACAAGGTGAAAGATACAGGGAAGGGATAAATAAGGAAGTTGGGATTAACAAATAGAAACAATTTTTATAAAATACATAATTAACAAGGACACAGGTATACCAAGGGAGGTCTACTCAACATTCTGTAATAACCTCTATAAGAAAAAAATTTGCAGATCTATATATATATATACATATATGTGCAAATGTAAAAGATTGTGTACACATACGACATATACAACACCATATGTCAGTGTTACTCCAGGCAAAACTAAACATCAAATTGACAAAAAAACAAAAGTAATGAGACCCAAGCTTTTGGGGTGTTGCTTCTGGTACACTGCAGTCTAATGTACAGTCCCAACCAGGACTTCCACTGAGGCTGTTTGCCAGAGTAAGCAGCATTGGCATCAAAGAAATGCTGGCACCTTGTGGCCACTTTCTGCAACACCAACTTGAAAACTGTCCTTAAAGGGACTTAATAGTCACAAGGAGGATCAGGCTGTAACATACCTGTCCTCAAAAATTTCCCAGGACTAACTATTAGAAAAGAAATCTTTACAAAGACAGAGTTTCATCAATACATATGAAATGGTAGACACGACTCACAATGTTTGAGAAAGAAAATGAACATGAAATGATGCACATGCTGCTGCTGCTAAGTCACTTCAGTGGTGTCTGACTCTGCGTGACCCCATAGACGTCAGCCCACCAGGCTCTCCTGCCCCTGGGATTCTCCAGGCAAGAAAACGGGAGTGGGTTGCCATTTCCGTCTCCAATGCATGAAAGCGAAAAAGTGAAAGTGAAGTTGCTCAGTCGTGTCCGACTCTTAGCGACCCCATGGACTGCAGCCCACCAGGCTCCTCCATCCATGGGATTTTCCAGGCAAGAGTACTGGAGTGGGGTGCCATTGCCTTCTCCGAATAATCAGGAATTATTAGAGACATGCAAATAAAGATTACATGAGGGAGCACCTCACAGCACTCAGAATGACCATCATCAAAATCCCTACAAACTACAGGTCACGGTGGGGTCAGTGAAAAGGGGACCCTCTTGAATTGCCTGTGGTATGCAAATGGTAAGAGCCACAACAGACCACAGTATGAAACTGTCCTTAAAAGTTAAAAAGCGAGCTACTATACAGTACAGCTGCCCCACTAGTAGGAGCATATTTGAACGTCACTAGAATTCTAAAAGAATCTGGCACCCAAATCTGCAGACAGCACCACTTCCGATAGCCAAGACCTGGAAGCAACCAAGACGTCCAAACTGACTGAATGCAGAAAGAAAAAGGTGTGCGTGTCCACAATGGCACACTGCTCAGCCATGAAACAGTGACACGATGCCAACTCCAGTAACACATGAGGACCTCTCGTAATTATACTGAATGAAGTCAGTAGGGGAAAAAAAAAAAAAAAAAAGACAACGCTTATTGGCAGAAGCTTAAACTCATGCCCATAAACCAACTGACAAAAGAGAAACAGACTCACAAAATTAGAAAACAAAATTAGGGTTCCAGAAGGGAAAGGTATCAATTAGAAGGTGTAGATTAACAAATCCACAATAAAACAGATAAAATAGGTAATCAACAAGGACCTGCTGTAGAGCAAGTGGGGCCTATACAACACTGTGATGACCTATGTGAGAAAAGAACCCAAAGATGAAGACATATATAGAACCGAAAAAGAGTCTCTACACTAACAGAAAATGCAGGATTTTACAGTAACTTTTACATTAAAAAATTAAATTAATAAAAAACTGCACATTTCACACTAATGTACAACTAAGAACACCATTTCCACTATGGCTTGCTTTCTGAGGTAATGCAAAGAAATACAGGAAAACAATAGAATGAAAAAGACTAGAGATCTCTTTAAGAAAATCAGAGATACCAAGGGACACTTCATGCCAAAAAGGGCACAATAAAGGAAACAGTATGGACCCAACAGAAGCAGAAGACAGTAAGAATAGGTGGCAAGAATACATAGAAAAACTATACAAAAAAGATCCTCATGTCCCAGATAATCATGATGATGTGATCACTCACCTAAAGCCAGACATCCCGGAATGCAAGGTCAAGTGGCCTTAGGAAGCATCACAACAAAAGCCTAGTAGAAGTGATGGGATTTCAGCTGAGCTATTTCAAACCCTAAAAGATGATGTGCTGCACTCAATGTGTCAGGAAATTTGGAAAACTCAGCCATAGGACTGGAAAAAGTCAGTTTTCATCCCAATCCCAAAGAAAGGCAATGCCAAAGAATGTTCAAACTACTGCACAATTGCACACATCTCACACACCAGCAAAGTGATGCTCAAAATTCTCCAAGCCAGGCTTCAGCAGTATGTGAATCGTGAACTTCCAGATGCTCAAGATGGATTTAGAAAAACCAGAGATCAAACTGCCAACATCTGTTGGATCATCAAAAAAGCAAGAGAGTTACAGAAAAATATCTACTTCTGCTTCATTGACTACACAAAAACCTCTGACTGTAAGGATGACAACAAACTATGGAAAATTCTTTAAGAGATGGAAATATCAGCCCCCCTTACCTGCCTCCTGAGAAACCTGTGTGCAGGTCAAGAAGCAACAGAAGTGGACATGGAACAACAGACTGGTTCCAAATTGGGAAAGGAGTACATCAAGGCTGTATAGTATCACCTTGCTTATTTGACTTATATTCAGAGCACATCATGCAAAATGCTGGGCTGGATGAAGCACAAACTGGAATCAAGATTGCCAGGAGAAATATCAATAACCTCAGATACACAGATGATACCACCCTTATGGCAGAAAGCAAAGAGGAACTAAAGAACCTCTTGATGAAAGTGAAAGAGGAGAGTGAAAAAGTTGGCTTTAAAGTCAACATTCAAAAAACTAATAACATCATGGTATTCAGTCCCATCATTTCATGGCAAATAGACGGGGAAACAATGGAAACAGTAACAGACTTTATTTTCTCAAGCTATAAAAAAATCACTGTGGACAGTGACTGCCACCATGAAATTAAATGACGCTTGCTCCTTGGAAGAAATGCTATGACAAACTTTGACAGAATATTAAAAAGCAGAGACATCACTTTACCAACAAAGCTGCATATAGGCAAAGCTATAGTTTTTCCAATAAGTCATGTATGGATGTGAGAGTTGGGTCATAAAGAAAACTGAGTGCTGAAGAACTGATGCTTTCAAACTGTGGTGCTATAGAGGCTCTTGAGTCCCTTGGACTGTAAGGAGATCCAACCAGTCAATCCCAAAGGGAATCAACATTGAATATTCATTGGAAGGACTGATGCTGAACCTGAAACTCCATTACTCTGGCCACCTGATATAAAGAGCTGACTCACTGCAAGAGTCCCTGATGCTGGGAAAGACTGAGGGTAGGAGAAGAAGTGGAGAAGGCGATGGCAACCCACTCCAGTACTCTTGCCTAGAAAACCCCATGGATGGAGGAGCCTGGTGGGCTGCAGTCCATGGGGTCGTGAAGAGTCAGATACGACTGAGCGACTTCCCTTTCACTTTTCACTTTCATGCATTGGAGAAGGAAATGGCAACCCACTTCAGTGTTCTTGCCTGGAGAATCCCAGGGACGGGGGAGCCTGGTGGGCTTCCGTCTATGGGGTCACACAGAGTCAGACATGACTGAAGTGACTCAGCAGCAGCAGGAGAAGAAAGGGACAACAGAGGATGAGATGGTTGGATGGCATCACCGACTTGATGGACATGAGTTTGAGCAAACTCTGGGAGATAGCGAAGGACAGGGAAGCCTGGGGTGCTGCAGCCCATGGGGTTACAAAGAGCTGCACACAACTGAGCAACTGAACTGATGGGCTGGCAACATTTATAAGGACAGTAGAGCCGTAAATAACACCTGCTGTCACTAAATATCCTGAAGAAGGTGATCAAAACAAAAATTCAACTAAGAGACTTTCAAGGAGCCAATTTCAACGAGTGAATTTTATTACCAATCTTAAAAAAAAAAAGAGACCTCATGAAATGGGTGAACATATTCACCAGTTGAAAGAGACATGCAAATCAAAACTACAACAATGGCATATCTCGCCACAGTATGAATGAGCATCATCAACAAGTCTTCATACAACACATGGTGGAGAGGGCCTGGAGAAAAGGAAAGCCTCCAAGGTGCGCTGGTGGGAAGAAACTGCAAACAGCCCCTAAACAGAACAGTGTGCAGGTCCTGAAAGGAAAACTAAGCTCCCTATGAGCCAGCAGTCAATGCCTAAGAGAATATCCAGGCAAAATCAGAATTCAAAAAGAAATATGCACCCAAATATGCAGAGCACTACCAGTTACAACAGCTAAGATCTGGAAACAAACTGTCCGTCCACATGAATGCGTAAAGAGGAACGGCTACACGTCCACCAGGAACATGATTCGGTCATGAAACAGAATGAAATAATACCAACTACAGCAACCCACATGGACCTAGTTCTAACCATGCTGGAGGGTTAGTAGCTAAGAAGAAAAAGACTGAGAGCACTTACAGGTGGAATCTAAAAATTAATACCAAGAAACCAATGGACCAAAGAGAAACAGATTCACAAGGCTAGAAAATAAAGTTATCGTTGTAATAGGGGAAAGACATGGGGAAGGGATAAGCAAGAAAGTTGGGATTAACAAATAGAAACAATTTCATATAAAACACATAACCAACAAGAACATACAAATAACAAGGGAGGTATAACCAGTATTCTGTTATAACCTCTATGAGAAAATAATTTGAAAATCAATAGATACACGTATATTTGCAAACGTAAAAGACTGTGTACACATTCTTGCCTGGAGAATCTCCATGGACAGAGAAGCCTAGTGGGCTGCAGTCCGTGGGGTTGCAAAGAGTTGCACATGACTGAGCAACTAAGCACAGCACAACATAACATATACAACGCTGTATGTCGTGTTTCTGCAAGCAAAACTATAAATTAAACTGACAAAAAAAAAAAAAAGAAGTGACAAGACACAAGCTTTGGGGTGTTGCTCCTGACACATTCCAATTTAATTTCCAACCCCAAACCAGGATGTTCACTGAGGTGCTGGTTGCCAAAGTACCTTGCATTGGTACTGGGGAAATGCTGCCACCTTGTGGACGTTTCCAGCAACAGCAACGTTAAAACAAGAAGGGAATAGCTAACCACTCCAGTATCTCTGGAGAATTCCACGGATAGAGGAGCCTGGCAGGCCCCAGTCTATGAGTCAGAGAGAGTCAAAAAGGGCTTACCAACACACACACACACACACAGAGGAAACTGGGCTTCCCTGGTGGCTCAGATGGTAAAGAACTGGCCTGTAGTGCAGGACACCCTGTTTCCACACTTGGTCAGGAAGAACCCCTGGAGAAGGGAATGGCTACCCACACCAATAGTTTTGCCTAAAGAATTCCATCATCAGAGGACTCTGGCAGACTATATAACACAGGATCTCACAGGATGGAACACAACTAAGAGACTAACACTTTCACTTTAAGAGGACTAACATATTCATAAGGATGGCTGGGCTGTAAGACACCAGTCCTCAAGAACTGTCTGGGGTTAAGTATTCTAAAAACAATTTTTTTTTTTTTTTTTACAAAGGGCTGAATTTAATCAGGAAAATATCAAGAGGTAGATACCTCTAGCACTACTTTTTCTAAAAGCACATGAAATGATGCACAAAATCACAAATTATGAGAGACGTGGAAATCACAATCACAGTGCGGGGTCACTTTGCAGGAGTCAAATGGCCTTCATCAGAATGCCCACACACAATACACGCCAGAGTGGGGGTGGAGAAAGGAGGCCGCCTCAGACGCCCGCGGCATACAAACGGCTACCGCCAGAAAAGAGAACAACAGGGAGCCGTCTGTAAAAGGTGAAAACAGAGCTACCATCGATGTCAGAGTCCCGCCCTAACAGGATATTCAAAGACAACCAGAATTCTAAAAGAAATCGGCACCCAAATGTGCACCACAGCAGCACGTACAAGAGCCAAGAGCTAGAAGGAAACAAAATGTCCAAGGACAGCTGAATGCTAAAAAAGTGGTATATGTGCACAATGGCATATTACTCAGTAATGAAAAAGGATAGGACAATACCAACTCATAGGCACCAACATACATGGGCCTAATTGAAATCATACTGTGTGACCAGAGTCAAAAAAGAAAAAAGACAAATGTCACTTAATCTGTGGAATCTGAAAACTGATGCCCATGAACCAACTGAAAAAGAGAAACAGATTCACAAAAGTTGAAAACAAAATCATTGTTCCCAAAAGGGAAACATGGGGGAACAAATTAGCAGGTGGGATTAACAAATCCACAACAATACATATAGAACAGGGAGTAACCAGGACCTGCTGAAGAGGGAGGAGGTGTACACAAGATTCTGTAGTAACCCATATTAAAAAGAAAAATCCCAAAGATAAATAGATACATATAAAACTGAAAAATATTCTCAACACAGCCAAAAAAACAATACATTTTAAAACATTCTATATTAGAAAATAAAAATTAGATTAATAAAATTAACACACTAAGTCATGAGACACAAGCTTAGGGGTGTCTGTGCTGGCACCTTCCACACTAATTTACAGGCCAGGAACACCACTTCCATCACGGCTCTGCTTTCTGTGGTAACTAGAGTTAAGCATGAAGAAATCCTGCTGCCTTGGTGGCCGTTTTCCAAAATAGCAACTTCATAACTCAATGCTTATGGACATGGAATACTCACAAGGACTACAGGACTGTAAATGATACCTCTGTCAATAAATGTTCTGAGGTAGGCAATCAAAGAAAAAAAAATCAACACCTCGTTGACTTTCAAGGAGCCAATTACAACAAGAAGTCCATTTTATTATCATTGTTTAGGGGGAAAAAAGAGCACATAAAATGATGCACAAACTCACCAGTTCTTAGAGACGTGCAAACTCAAAACTACAACGAAGGCTCATATCACCAGCATCTGAATGGCCATCATCAATAAGTCCTCAAAGAATCCATGGTGGAGAGGACCTGGGGAAAGGAAATCCTGCTAGGGGCAGGTGGGATGACATGGGGCACCCTCTCTAGAGAGCAGGATGCGGGTGCCTTTAAAGGAAAACTAGAGCTACCTCTGATCCACAGTCCCGTGCCTATGAGAATACCCCAGGAGAACCAGAATTCAAAGAGAAACATGCCTCCAAAGCTGCACTTTAGCACCAGTTACAAGAGCAGAGACCTGGAAGCCAATGAAGTTTCCATCAAGAGATGAATGCATTAAAGAGGAAGTGGTACATGTCCACAATGGAACAAGACTCAGCCATCAAACAGAAGAAAATAATACCAACTGCGGGAACCCACAGGGACCTAGTTCTAAGCATACTGAGAGATGTTACTCAGGACAAAAGGCAGATATCATATGATATCACTTATAAAAATTAATACTGAGAACCCAACTGACCAAAGACTCCCAACAGTCGAAAATAAAATTATCATTAATCAAGGGGAAAGATGTGGGGAAGGGATAAGGCAATTGGGAATAACAGAAACTACTACATATAAAACACATAATCAACAAGAACTTAAATATACCAGCGAAAGTCTACGCAACATTCTGTAAGAATATGAGAATAATTTGAAGCTCAATAGATATATGTATATGTGTAAACGTAAGAGATTCTGTACACATATAACACACAGAACACCATAAATCACTGTAAATCAAAGCAAAACTATACAGTAAACTAAAAAAAACAAAAAACTAGTGACGAGACCCTAGCTTTGAGGTACTGCTTCTGGACATTCCAATTCAGTATACAACCCTAAACCACGACTTCCACTGAGGCTCTCTTTGTAAAAGTATGCAGTTGGTCTTCGAAGAAATGCCCCACCTTGTGGCCGTTTTTCCACAACAACTTGAAAACCTGTTGCTTAGGGGACAAATATTCAAAAGGATGGCTGGGCTGCCAGCTATCTGTCCTCAAAAAATTTTCAGGAGGTATTTTAAAAGAAATCTTTACCAAGGGCAGAATGTCATCAAGACAATATGAACAGGCAGATACTACTGACATTAGTTTTTAAAAGCACATGAAATGATGCACAAAATCACCAATTACTGGAGACATGCAAATCAAGATTACAATGAGGGATCACCTCCAGGTGGTCGGAGTGGCCATCAACAAAATACTTCACAAACGGTAAGTGCTAGTGTTGGTGGAGAAAAGGGGACCCTCTTATGTTGCTGCTGCTGCTGATGCTAAGTCACTTCAGTCGTGTCCGACTCTGTGCGACCCCATAGACAGAAGCCCACCAGGCTCCCCTGTCCCTGGGATTCTCCAGGCAAGAATACTGGAGTGGGTTGCCATTTCCTTCACATGAAAGTGAAAAGTGAAAGTGAAGTCGCTCAGTCGTGTCTGACTCAGCGACCCCATGGACTGCAGCCCACCAGGCTCCTCCGTCCATGGGATTTTCCAGGCAAGAGTACTGGAGTGGGGTGCCATTGCCTTCTCCGACTTATGTTGCTGCTGCTAAGTCGCTTCAGTCGTGTCCAACTCTGTGCGATCCCATAGACAGCAGCCCACCAGGCTCCCCCATCCATGGGATTTTCCAGGCAAGAGTACTGGGGTGGGGTGCCATTGCCTTCCCTGGACTTATGTTGCTAGTGGTATGTAAATGGTAACAGCCACAATACAGAACGATGAAACCGTAAAAGCAGAGCTACCATGGATTTCACCAGTCCCCACTCCTAACACGGAGAAGGCAATGGCACCCCACTCTAGTACTCTTGCCTGGAGAATCCCAGGGACGGCGGAGTTGGTGGGCTGCCATCTATGGGGTCGCACAGAGTCGGACACGATTGAAGCAACTTAGCAGCAGCAAAGCAGCACTCCTAACAAGATATTTGAAGACAACCAGAACTCTAAAAGGATCTGGCACCCTAATGGGCACTACAGCATCACAGCAAATAGCCAAGACCTGGAACAACTAAATATCCAGGACAGGCCACTGAATAAAGAAGTGGCGCCACATGTCCACAGCGGCAGAAATCTCATCAAGGAAAAAAACACACAATGCCAACTGCAGCAAAATACATGAGCTTGCCGTACTCATACTGAGTGACATCAACTGGGAAAAAGAAAGACAAATATCACCTCTTGGTGGAATCTGAAAATCCAGGCCCATAAACCAACTGACAACAGAACAAAGTTAGAGCTACCAGAGGAAAAGGTGGGGGAAGGTACCAATTAGCAGGTTGGGATTAGCAAATCCACAATAATACATATAAAATAGAATAAAATAACACATAAAATATTACATATAAAACAAAAAATCCAAAACTACCTGCTGTAGGGTAAGAGAGGTCTATTCTACACTCTGTAATAATCCAAATGAGAAAGTAACGCAAAGATGAATAGGTACATATGGAACTGAAAAAGATTCTCTACACCTACCAAAAGACGCTTACTCCTTGGAAGGAAAGTTATGACCAACCTAGATAGCATATTCAAAAGCAGAGACATTACTTTACCAACAAAGGTTCGCCTAGTCAAGGCTATGGTCTTTCCTGTGGTCATGTATGGATGTGAGAGCTGGACTGTGAAGAAGGCTGAGCGCCGAAGAATTGATGCTTTTGAACTGTGGTGTTGGAGAAGACTCTTGAGAGTCCCTTGGACTGCAAGAAGATCCAACCAGTCCATTCTGAAGGAGATCAGCCCTGGGATTTCTTTGGAAGGAATGATGCTAAATCTGAAACTCCGGTATTTTGGCCACCTCATGCGAAGAGTTGACTCATTGGAGAAGACTCTGATGCTGGGAGGGATTGGGGGCAGGAGGAGAAGGGGACGACAGAGGATGAGATGGCTGGATGGCATCACTGACTTGATGGGTGTGAGTCTGAGTGACCTCCGGGAGCTGGTGATGGACAGGGAGGCCTGGCGTGCTGCGGTTCATGGGGTCGCAAAGAGTCGGACACAACTGAGCGACTGATCTGATCTGACACCTACCAAAAACACTTTCTGAAACAACTCACTAAATTAAAAAATTAAATTAATTTAAAAAAACAAGTTTTGAGACACAATACGGGTGTTCCTGCGGGCACGTTAGACACTAATTTACATCCAAGAACACCACTTCCACCAGACTGTGCTTTCTGTTATAACTAGAGTGGGGCATGAAGAAATCATGCCTTCTTGTGTCCATTTCCCCAGGGGGCAACTTTAAAAATCAATGCTTCTATGGGCATACAGCATTCACAAGGACTGCGTGGCTGTAAACTGACACCCGCTGTCACTAAATGTCCTGAAGAAGGTAATCAAAAAAGAAAACTCAATACATGGCCCACTTTAAAGGAGCCAATTTCAACAAGCCAATTTTATTATCACCGTTTAAATTAAAAAAAAAAAAAAGAGCACATGAAATGGTGCACAAATTCGCCAGTTTTCAAGAACCATGCAAACCCAAACTGCAGTGAGGGCTCAGCTCATCCCAATCTGAACGGGCATCATCAAGTCTTCCAAGAATACTGGTGGAAAGGGCCTGGACCAAAGCAGAGCCTGTAAGCCCATGGTGAGATGACACTGGGAAAAGTCCTGACACAGAACTGTATGCAGGTGCCTTTAAAGGAAAACATGAGAATCCTGTGATCCAGAAGTCCCACGCCAAGGGAATATCCGAAGAAGATTTGAAAAAGGAACATGCATCCTAAGCTGCACTGCATCACTAGTTATAACAGCAAAGGCCTGGAGGCAAAGTGTCCACTGAGAATGAATGCATAGAGACAGTTGTACAGGTCCTCCATGGTGCATGACCCACCCGTTAAATACAATGAGAAAACAACAATTACAGCAACCTACATGGAATTACGGAGAAGGCAATGGCACCCCACTCCAGTACTTCTGCCTGGAAAATCCCATGGGTGGAGGAGCCTGGAAGGCTGCAGTCCATGGGGTCGCTGAGGGTCAGACACAACTGAGTGACTTCCCTTTCACTTTTCACTTTCATGCATTGGAGAAGGAAATGGCAACCCACTCCAGTGTTCTTGCCTGGAGAATCCCAGGGACAGGTGAGCCTGGTGGGCTGCCGTCTATGGGGTCACACAGAGTCGGACACGACTGAAGTGACTTAGCAGCAGCAGTAGCACATGGAATTAGTTCTATCCGTACTCAGATGGGTAATCAAAAAAAAAAAAGCCATATTACACGTTATCAGTTATAGGTGGAATTTGAAAAGTAACCAAGAAAATAACTGACCAAAGAAAACAGTCACAAAATAGAAAATAAAATTATCATTAAGAAAGGGGAAAGATGTGGGCAAGGGGTAAATCAGGAAGCTGTAGGAACAAATAGCGGAGAAGGCAATGGCAAGCCACTCCAGTACTCTTGCCTAGAAAATCCCATGGATGGAGGAGCCTGGTAGGCTGCAGTCCATGGGGTCACTATGAGTCTGCTGTGACTAAGCGACTTCACTTTCACTTTTCACTTTCACGCAATGGAGAAGGAAATGGCAACCCACTCCAGTGTTCTTGCCTGGAGAATCTCAGGGATGGCAGAGCCTGGTAAGCTGCTATCGCACAGAGTCGGACACAACTGAAGCGACTTAGCAGCAGCAGCAGCAGGAACACATAGAAATCATTACATATAAAATACATAAGGAAGTTTGGCTTAACAAACAGAAACTATTACCTATAAAAAATATAATCAACAAGGACCTAGGTATACCAAGGGAGGTCAACTCAACATTCTGTAATAACCTCTACGGAAAATAATTTGAAGATCAATAGGTTTAAGTATATGAGTAAATATAAAATTTTCTGCACACATCTGACATTGTGCATCACTGTTACATCCCCAAAAACATAAACATTAAATTAAAAAAAGAAGTCACAAGAAACAAGTTTTGGGGTGCTGCTTCTGGCACACTTCATTCTATTTTCCAACTTCAAACCACCATGTCCACTGAGGCTCTGGTTGCTGGAAAAATGCTGCCGCCGTGTGGTCATATCCTGCAACAGCAACTTGAAAATTTTTAAACTTAAGAGAAGGGAATGGCTACACACACCAGTATTCTTCCCTGGAGAACTTCATGCACAGAGGAGCCTGGTGGGCTACAGTCCATGTGTTGCAAAGAGTAGGACGCGACAGCAACTAACACATACACACAGGAAACTGGGCTTCCTTGGTGGCTCACACAGTCAAGAATCTGTCTGCAACGTGGGAGACTTGGGTTCCACACCTGGATCAGGAAGATCCCATGGAGAAGGGAATGGTTACCCACTCCAATATTCTTGCCTGGAGAATTCCATGGACAGAGGAGCCTGGTGGGCCACAGTCCATGGGATGGCAAAGAGTCAGACACAACTGGGCAACTAACACTTTCACTTTAGGTGGAGAAAAGAGGACACTCTCAAATGCCTGTGATATATAAACAGCCACAGATATAACAATAGGGAACTGACTTTAAAAGGTAAAAACAGAGCTACCATTGACTTCCGAGTCCGATCCTAACAGGAGATTTGAAAACAACCAGATTTTGAAACATGCACCCAGACGGGCACTTACAATAGTCACCTGCTTGGAGCAACTAAAACGTCCAAGGACAGAGGAATGCTAAAGAAGAAGGGGACATGTCCATGATGGCACACTACTCGGTCATGAAAAAGAAGGAACAGATACATGTATATGTATGGCTGAGTCCCTTCGCTGCACACCTGAAACTATCACAAATTGTTCATCGGCTATACCCCAATACAAAATGATTTCGGGTTAAAAATACAAATTAAAATGTTAATAAAATAGAGAAAATTAAAAATAAAATTAGATGTTCAGTTCGAATGCTTAACAAAAGATAAAGAACGAGACAGTGTCTACTAGAGCAACATGGACTTAAGTGTAATCATACTGAGTGACGTCAGTCAAAAACAACAACAAATATCCCTTGTCTGTGGAATCTGGAAATTGATGCCCATGAACCACCTGACAATAGAAAAACAGATTCACAAAACTAGAAAACAAAATCACTGTCACCGGAAGGGAAATGTGAGAGGAGGAATTAGCAGGTGGGACTAACCAATCCACTGTAATGCATATAAAATAGGTAGTCAACGAGGACCTGCGGCTGAGCAAGGGAGGTCTACACGACATTCCACAGGAACCTATATGAAAAAAGAACCCGAACACACATATATATAAAACAGAAAAACATTCTCTACTTCCAACCAACTCAACATTTTAAAACAAATTTCTCCTTTAAAAATAAAAATTAATAAAAAAACAGTAATTAATGAGACATGAAATTAGAGGTGTTTGTGCTGGCACCTTCCACAATAATTTACACCCCAGGAACACCACTACCACTAAAGCTCTGCTTTCTGTAGTAATTGCTGCTGCTGCTAAGTCACTTCAGTTGTGTCTGACTCTGTGCGACCCCATAGACAGAAACCCACCAGGCTCCCACATCCCTGGGATTCTCCAGGCAAGAACACTGGAGTGGGTTGCCATTTCTTTCTCCAATGCATGAAAGTGAAGTTGCTCAGTCGTGTCCAACTCCCAGCGACCCCATGGACTGCAGCCCACCAGGCTCCTCCATCCATGGGATTTTCCAGGCAAGCGTACTGGAGTGGGGTGCCATTGTAACTAGAGTTGGCCAAAGAATTGATGCTTTTAAACTGTGGTGTTGGAGAAGACTTTTGAGAGTCCCTTGGACAACAAGGAGATCAAACAGTCAATCCTAAATGAAATCAGTCCTGAATATTCATTGAAAGAACTGATGCTGAAGCTCCAATACTTTGTCAACCTGATGCAAAGAACTGACTCTGGAAAAGACTCTGATTCTGGGAAAGATTGAAGGCAGGAAGAGAAGGGGATGACAGAGGATGAGATAGTTGGATGGCATCACCAACTCGATGAACATGAATTTGAGCAAGCTCTGGGAGTTGGCGATGGACAGGGAAGCCTGGTGTGCTGCAGTCCATTGGGTCTCAAAGAGTCCAACACAACTGAGCAAATGAACTGAACTGAACTGAAGAGTTGGGCATGAAGAAATCCTGCCCCCTTGTGGCCATTTTCCAAAACAACAACTTCAAAATCAATAACCTATGGGCATGCAATATTCACAAGGACTGCAGGGCTGTAAATACCTCCTGTCACTAAATGTCCTGAAGTAGGTAATCAAAAAAAAAAAAAGAAAAATTTAACTCCTTGTCGACTGTCAAGGAATCAACTTCAATAATTCAATTTATCTCCACTGATAAGAAATAGAAAAGAGCCCATGAAATGGTGCACAAATTCACCAGTTCTTAGAGACATGCAAATCAAAACTACAACAAGGGCTCACATCACCAAAGTCTGAATGGCCATCATCAATAAGTCTTCAAAAAATCCATGGTAAAGAGGACCTGGAAAAAAGGAAAACTTCCTAAGATGCAGGTGGGATAAATGGGCGCACTCTCTTTAGAGAACAGGATGCAGGTGCCTTTAAAGGAAAACTGGAGCTACCTCTGATCCAGCAGTCCCATGCCTATGAGAATATCCAGGGAAAACCAGAATTCAAAGAGAAACATGCCTCCAAAGCTGCACGTTATCACCAGTTACAAGAGCAAAGACCTGGAAGCCAATAAAGTTTCCATCAAGAGATGAATGCATTAGAGTGGAAGCGATACATGTCCACAATGGAATGAGACTCAGCCATGAAACAGAATGATAATACTGAAGCAGCAACCCACATGGACCTAGTTCTAAGCATATAGAGATGTGTTACTCAGAAAAAATGGACAGATATCGTATGATATCACTTATAGGTGAAATCTAAAAATTAATACCAAGAAACCAACTGACCAATGACAGACTCACAACAGTCAAAAATAAAATTATCATTAACCAAGGGAAAAGATGTGGGTAGGAATAAATGAGGAAATTGAGATTAACAACGGAAACTATTACATACAAAATACATAATCAACAAGGACTTAAGTATACCAAGAGAAGTCTAATAAACATTCTGTAATAATTTCTATGAGATAAGAATTTGAGGATCAATAGGGCTTCCCTGGTGGCTCATCTGGTAAAGAATCCGCCTATTGTGCAAGAGACCTGGGTTGGGAAGATCCCCTGGAGAAGTAGAAGGCTGCCCACAACAGTACTCTGGTCTGGAGAATTCCATGGACTGTATAGTTGGACTGTAGAGTTGGACACAACTGAGTGACTTTCACCTTCAGACATATGTATATGTGCAAATGTAAAAGATTCTGTACACATACAACACATAGAACACTGTAAATCACTGTTTATTAAAGTTACTTACACAGTAAACTAAAAAAAAAAAAAGGAGTGACAATACTCAAGCTTTGGGGTGTTGCTTCTGGCACAGTCCAGTCTGATGTGCAACCCCAAAACACAACTTTCACTGAACCTTTGTGTGCAAGAGAAGGCAGAGTTGGCTTTGAAGACAGGTTGCTTTCCTGTGCTGTTTTCCACAAAAACAACCTGAAAACTCTTGCTTAGGGAACTTAATACTCAAAAGGACAGCTGGGCTACAAGATACCTGTCCTCAAAAGTTGTCAGTAAGTATTTAAAAGATATCTTTACAAAGGGCAGAGTGTCATCAACACAATATGAAAAGGCAGAGAGTACTGACACTATTTTGTAAAAAAAAAAAAAAAAAAGCACATGAAATGATGCACAAAATCACCAATTATTGGAGACATGCAAATCTAGATCATAATGAGGGATCACCTCCAAGCAGTGAGAATGACACCATCGAAATGTCTGCAGACAATACATGCTAGACTGGGGATGGAGAAAAGGAACCGTCTTATGTTGCTAATGGTATGTAAATAGTAATGGCCACGACACAGAACGATGAAACTGTAAAAGCAGAGGTACCATATATTCCAGCAGTCCCACTGCTAACAGGATAGTCAAAGACAGCCAGAATTCTTAAAAGAATCTTGCACCCACAATTGAACTACAGCATCATGGCAAACAGCCAAGACCTGGAAGCAACTAAAATGCCCAAAGACAGATGAATGCGTAAGAAGTGGTACCTCTCCACAATGGCGTATTATGCAGTCCAGAAGAAAATGAGACAGAGCCAGCTACAGCAAAATTCATGGAGCTCGTAATTATACTGAGTGACACTGGTCAGAAAAAAAGAGACAAATATCATTTCGCAGTAGAGTCTGAAAATTCATGCCCATAAACTAACTGAAAAAAGAGAACAGATTCACAAAATTAGAAAACAATGAACATTGGGGTACACGTGTCTCTTTCAGTTCTGGTTTCCTCGGTGTGTATGCCCAGCAGTGGGATTGCTGGGTCATATGGCAGTTCTATTTCCAGTTTTTTAAGGAATCTCCATGCTGTTCTCCATAGTGGCTGTACTAGTTTACATTCCCACCAACAGTGTAGGAGGGCTCCCTTTTCTCCACACCCTCTCCAGCATTTATTGCTTGTGGACTTTTGGATAGCAACCATTCTGACTGGCGTGAGATGGTACCTCATTGTGGTTTTGATTTGCATTTCTCTGATAATGAGTGATGTTGAGCATCTTTTCATGTGTTTGTTAGCCATTTGTATGTCTTCTTTGGAGAAATGTCTGTTTAGTTCTTTGGCCCATTTTTTGATTGGGTCATTTATTTTCTGGAATTGAGCTGCAGGAGTTGGTTGTACATTTTTGAGAGTAATTCTTTGTCAGTTGCTTCATTTGCTATTATTTTCTCCCATTCTGAAGGCTGTCTTTTCACCTTGCTTATAGTTCCCTTTGTTGTGCAAAAGCTTTTAATTTTAATTAGGTCCCATTTGTTTATTTTTGCTTTTATTTCCAATATTCTGGGAGGTGGGTCATAGAGGATCCTGCTGTGATGTATGTCAGAGAGTGTTTTGCCTATGTTCTCTAGGAGTTTTAAAGTTTCTGGTCTTACATTTAGATCTTTAATCCATTTTGAGTTTATTTTTGTGTATGGTGTTAGAAAGTGTTCTAGTTTCATTCTTTAACAAGTGGTTGACCACTTGTTAAAGAGATTGTCTTTTCTCCATTGTCTTCTTTGTCAAAGATAAGGTGTGTACCCCAATGTTCATCACAGCACTGTTTACAATAGCCAGGACATGGAAGCAACCTAGATGTTCATCAGCAGACAAATGGATAAGAAAGCTGTGGTACATATACACAATGGAGTATTCCTCAGCCATTAAAAAGAATACATTTGAATCAGTTCTAATGAGGTGGATGAAACTGGAGCCTATTATACAGAGTGAAGCCAGAAAGAAAAACACCAATACAGTATACTAACACACATATATATAGAATTTAGAAAGACAGTAACGATAACCCTGTATGCGAGAGAGCAAAAGAAACACAGATGTATACAAGAGTCTTTTGGACTCTGTGGGAGAAGGAGAGGGTGGGATGATTTGGGAGAATGGCATTGAAATATGTATAATATCACATGTGAAACGAATCACCAGTCCAGGTTCGATGCAGGATACAGGATGCTCAGGGCTGGTGCACTGGGATGACTCAGAGGGATGCTACAAGGAAGGAGGTGGAGTGGGGTTCAGGATGGGGAACACATGTACACCTGTGGCAGATTCATGTTGATGTATGGCAAAACCAATACAACATTGTAAAGTAAAAAAAAAAAAAAAAAGATATTAAATATGTTTTCTGGGATTAAAAAAAAATTAGAAAACAAAATTAGAGTTAACAGAGGGAATGGTGGGTGAAGGTATCGATTAGGAGGTTGGGGTTAACAAATCCACAATAATATATATAAAATAGGTAATCAACAAGGACCTGCTGCTGAGCAAGGGAGGTCAAGACAACACCCTGTAATAACCTACAGAAGAAAAGAACTCAAAGATGAGTAGATACATACAGAACTGAAAAGAATTCTCTACACCTACAAAAAACACTTTACAAAACAACTTACTAAATTACAAACTAAAAATTAAATATATTAAAAAAACAAGTATTGAGACACAGGCTTATGGTTGTTTCTGTTGGCACATTCCCTACAAATTAACACCCAGGAACACCACATCCTCTAGGTTCTGCTTTCTCTAGTTACTAGAGTTGGGAACAAAGAAATCCTGCTTCCTTGAGGCCATTTTCCCAAACAGCAAATTTAAATCAATGCTCTGAGCACACCAGTCACAAAGACTGCACAGCTGTAAATGATGCATGCTGTCACTAGACGTCCTAAAGAAGGTAGTCCAAAAAAAAATCCAATACATGGCCCACCTTCAAGGAGCCAATTTTACAAGACAATTTCATTACCAATGTTAAAAAAACAAAAAAAAAGAGCATAGGAAATGATGCACAAAATTACCAGTTCTTAGAGCTATGCAAATCTAATCTACAACAAGGGCTGATCTCACCAAGTCTAAATGGCCATCATCAAGAAATATTTGAAAAAGGCTGGTGGAAAGGGCTTAGAGAAAAGCACAGCCTTCTAAAGTAATGGTGAGATCAAACTGGTAAGAACAGTTATGCATGAAATAAGAAAGGAAAATAAGAGCAACCCGTAATCCAGCAGTCCCATGCCTAAGGGAATATCTGAAGAAAACCAGAATTTGAACAAGGAACATCCATCCTAAGCTGCACTGCATCACCAGTTACAGCAGCAAAGACTTGGAGGCAAGTGTCCCTCGAGAATGAGTGCGCCAGGAGACCGCTGTCCAGGCCCACGACAGTACACGACTCACCCGCTAAATAGGATTAAAAACAACAAACAAGGTGCAGCATCCTGTATGGGCACAGTTAGCTAAAAAAAAATATACATATCACATGATATCTTACACATGGAATCTAAAACATAACCAAGAAAACAACTGACCAAGAGAAACAGTTATCAAGTAGGAAATAAAATTATCACTTAGAATGGAGAACAATGTGGGGAAGGAGTAAATTTGAGAAACACATAGAAATCGTTATATATAAAATGAGGAAGGAAATTATATATACATGAGGGAGTTTGTATTAACATAGAAACTATTACATTTAAAATATGTAGTCAACCTGGTATACGAAGGGAGGTCAACTCAACATTCTGTAATAACCTGTATGGAAAATAACTTGAAGATCAATAGTTATATATATGTAAATATAAAAGTTTCTGTACACATCTGACATTATACAACATTGTCACACCCCAAAACACTAAACACTGAATTTTTTAAAAAAGATGAGACAAGACACAAGTTTTGGGTGTTGCTTTTGGTATGCTGCTGCTGCTAAGTCACTTCAGTCGTGTCCGACTCTGTGTGACCCCAGAGACGGCAGCCCACCAGGTTCCCCCGTCCCTGGGATTCTCCAGGCAAGAACACTAGAGTGAGTTGCCATTTCCTTCTCCAATGCATTAAAGTGAAAAGTGAAAGTGAAGTCGCTCAGTCGTGTCCGACCCTCAGCGACCCCATGGACTGCAGCCTTCCATGCTCCTCCACCCATGGGATTTTCCAGGCAGAAGTACTGGAGTGGGGTGGCTTTTGGTATATATCAGTCTAATTTCCAACCCCAAACCAAGATGTTTACTGAGGCTCTGGCTGCCAGACTACAGAGTTGGGCTTGGGGAAATGCTGCCACCTTGTGGACGTTGCCCACAACACCAACTACAATCTGTTAAGGAGAAGGGAGTGGCTGGCTACCCACTCCAGTATTCTTGCCTGGGGAATTTCATGCACAGAGGAGCTGGAGAAATCCACTCCATGGGTTGCAAAGAGTCGGACTCATCTGAGCAACTAACACACACCACAGGAAATTGGGTGTCCCTGGTGACTGGGACAGTAAAGAATCTGCCTGAAATGCAGGAGGCCTGGGTTCCACACCCGGGTCAAGGTAGATCCCCTGGAGAAAGAAATGGCTACCCACTCCAATATTCCTGCCTGGAGAATTCTATGGACAGAGGATCCGTGTGGGCTACATTCCAAGGGGTGACCAAGAGTCAGACACAACTGACTGAGTAACACTTTCACTTTAAGGGACTAACAGTCCCAGTGATGGCTGGGCTGTAAGGTATCAGTCCTCAAAAACCCTCGTAGGCAAGTAAGTATTCTAAAAATTTTCCTTACAAAGGGCTGAATTTCATCAAGGCAATATCAAGAGGTAGAATCTACTCACACTATTTTTTTAAAAAAAGCACATGAAATGATGCACAAAAATCACAAATTATTAGAGACCTGGAAATAAAAATTACAATGAGGGATCACACTGCAGTGTCACAACGGCCATCATCAAAATGTCCACAAACAATAAATGCAAGAGGGGGTGAAGAAAAGGGCCTGTGGTAGATAACCTTAACAGGCACCAGAGACAACAATAGGGAACTGTCTTTAAAAAGCAAAAACAGAGTTACCGTCAATGTCACAGCCCCATCCTAAGTGAGCACATTTGAAAACAACCAGATTTCTGTAAGAAGCACGCACCAAACGTGCATTACAGCAGCACCTGCAATCGCCGCCAGCCGGAAGCAACTGAAATGTCCAAGGACAGATGAATGCTAAAGAAGAAGGGGTATGTGTCCATGGTGGCACAATACTCGGTCATGAAAAATAATATGCATGGCTAAGATTCTTCACTGTACACCTGAAACTGTCACAAACTGTTAATCAGTTATATCCCAATACAAAATGCTTTGGGGGTCAAAAAACTAAATAAATAAGTTTTATTTAAATAAATAACATAAAAATAAAATTAGATGTTCTGTTCGAATGCTTAAAAAAAAGAGAATGAGAATGAGACAATGTCTACTGCAGCAACAGATGTGAACCCAGGTCTAATATGCTCAGTGATATCATCAAAAAGGACCTACAATAGAGCAAGGGAGGTCTACACCACACTCTGTAACAACCCTTATGAGAAAAGAAGCCAAAGAGGAATAGATACACATACAGCTGGAAAAGATTCTCTACACAAGTAAAAACATTTGTAAAAATAATAAATTAAAAAACAAAAATTAAATTAATAAAAAAAATATTGAGACACAGCTTATGAGTGTTTGTGCTAGTACATTCCACACGAATTCACACTCAAGAACACCATTCCCACTAGTCTCTGCTTTCTGTAGTAATTAGTTGGGCATAAAGAAATCCTGCCTCCTTGTGGGCTTTTTCCCAAACAGCAACTTTAAAATCAACGCTCATGGGCATACAACATTCACAGACATGTGCAAATGACACCCACTGTCACTAAATGTCCTGAAGAAGGTAATCCAAAAAGTGGATTTATTCAACACATAGCCCACTTTCAAGCAGCCAATTTCAACAAGTCAATTTTATTAACACTTTGGTTTTTTTAAAAAAAAAAAATTTAATTTGCCAGTTTTTAGGGCCATGTAAATCCGTACCACAATGAGGGCTCACCTCATCCCAATCTGAATGGCCATCATCAATAAGTCTTTGAAGAATACTGGTGGAGAGGGCTGGACAAAAGCAGAGCCTGCAAGGCGATGGTGAGATGTCACTGGCAAAAGTCCTGACACAGAACTGTATGCAGGTGCCTTTAAAGGAAAACAAGAGCAACCTATGATCCACAGTCCCATGCCTATGAGAATATCCAGGGAAAACCAGAATTCAAAGAGAAACATGCCCACGCCAAGGGAATATCCGTAAAAAAAAACAGAATTCAAAAAAGGAACATGTATCCAAAGCTGCACTGCATCACCAGTTACAGCAGCAAAGTCCTGCAGGCAAAGTGTCCATCGAGAACGAATGCACAGACAGACAGCAGTGCAGGCCCACGGTGGTACATGACTCACCCATCAAACAGAACGAAAAATACAACTACAGCAACCTACATGCTGAAACTCCAATAATATGGCCACCTGACGTGAAGAACTGACTCAATGGAAAAGACCCTGATGATGGGAAAGACTGAGGGCAGGAGGAGAAGGGGACGACAGAGGATGAGATGGTTGGATGGCATCACTGACTCAATGGACGTGAGTTTGAGCAAGCTCCAGGAGCTGGTGATGGACAGGGAGGCCTGGCGAGCTGCAGTCCATGGGGTCGCAAAGAGTTGGACACGACCGAGTGACTGAACTGAACACAGAAGTAGTTCTAACCATACTCAGAGAGCTAACTCAAAAAAAAGACATATCACATGATATCACTCAAAGGTAGATTCTGAAAATTAACCAAGAAAAACAACCAACCAAAGAGAAACAGTCACAAAATAAAATCATCATTAAAAAAGTGGAAACGGGGAAAGGGTAAACTAGGAAGTTGGTTTAACAAATAAAAACCATTACATGTAAAATACATAAGGATGTTTAGATTAAGAAATAAAAATTATTACATATAAAATATATAATCAATATACCAAGGGAGATCAACCCAGCATTCTGTGATAACCTCTACGGAAAATAATTTGAAAATCAATAGATACATGTATATGTGTAAATATAACAGTTTTGTACACATCCAGCCTTGCACATCACTGTTACACCCAATAAAACCTAAACATTGAATTAGAAAAGAAGAAGTGACAAGACACAAATTTGGGGGTGTTGCTTCTGGCACATTTCGGTCTAATTGCCAACCCCAAATCATGATGTCCACAGAGGCTCTGTTTGCCAGAGAACCGAGTTGCGGTTTGGAAAATGCTGCCGCCTTGTGGCCATATTCCGCAACAGCAACTTGAAAATTGTTACGGAGAAGGGAATGCTACACAATCCAGTGTTCTTACCTGGAGAATTCCATGGACAGTGAAGCCTGGTGGGTTTGAGTCAAAGGGTCACAAAGAGTCGGACACAACTGAGAAACTAACACACTCACACAGGAAACTGGGTTTCCCTGGTGTCTGAAACTGTAAAGGAATGGGCCTGCAAAACGGGAGAGCTGGTTTCCATTACCTGGGTCAGGAAGATCCCATGGAGAAGGGGAAGTGGGAGTGCTACACACTCCATATTCTAGCCTGGAGAATTCCATGGACAGAGGAGCCTGGAGGGCTACGTTACATGGGATTACAAAGAATCGAACACAACTAAGCGACTAACACTTTCACTTTACGAGGACTAACATTCACAAGGATGACTGGACTTAAGATACGAGTCCTCAAAAACTGTCTAGGGTAAGTATTCTAAAAAAAATTTTTTTTTAACAAAGGGCTGTATTTCATAAGACAATATCACAAGGTAGATACTACTCACATGATTTTTTTTTAAAGCACATGAAATGATGCACAAAGTCACAAATTATTAGAGACACAGAAACCAAAACTACAATGAGGAATCACAGTCAAAACTACCATCATCAAAATGTCCACAAACAATGAATACCAGAGTAGGGGTGGAGAAAATGCCAGTGGCATATAAATGGTAACATCCACGAGACAGAACAATAGGGAACTGTCTTTAAAAGGCTGATGTATGGCAAAAACCACCACAGTATTGGAAAGTAACTATCCTCCCATTAAAATAAATTAATTTTTTTAAAAAGGTAAACACAGAGCTACCATAGATTTGAGACTCTGATCCTAATAGGATACTGGAACACAACCAGACTTCTAAAAGAAACTGGCACCCAAACGTGCACTACAGCAGCACTTACAGTAGCCCAAATAATAGTTATTAATAATAACTAATTTAAAAAACAGTAAGTAATGAGACACAAGATTAGGGGTGTTTGTGCTGGCACGTTCCACACTAATTTACACCCAGAAACACCATGACCGCTATGGCTCTGCTTTCTGGTAACTAGTTGGGCATGAAGAAATCCTGCCGCACTGTGGCTGTTTTCCAAAATAGCAAGTTTAAAATCAATGCTTATGGGCATGCAATATTCACAAGAATTGCAGAGTTGTAAATGATAGCCTTCTGTCAATAAATGTCCTGAAGTAGGTAATCCAAAAAAATTCAACTCCAGGTTGACTTTCAGGGGGCCAACTACAAGTCAATTTTATTATCACCATTTAGTTAAAGAAAAGAACACATGAAATGGTGCACAAATTCCCCTCTTCTTAGAGACATGCAAATCAGAAGTACAGTGAAGCCTCACACGGCCATCCTTCAAGGAATCCACAGTGGAGAGGGCCTGGAGAAAAGGAAAACCTAAGATGCAAGTGGGATGAAACTGGCTGCACTCCCTGTAGAGAACAGTATGTGGTGCTTTTTTTTTTTTTTTTTTTTTTTTTTTTTTGTATGTGGTGCTTTTAAAGGAAAACCGGAGCTACCTATAGATCCACAGCCCCATGCCTATGAGAAAATCCAGGGAAAACCAGAATTCAAAACAGAGCATGCATCCAAAGCTGTACTGCATCACCAGCTGTACTGCATCCCAAAGACCTGGGAGCCAACAAAGTTCCCATTGAGAGATGAAAGAATTAAGAAGAAGTGGTACATGTGCACAATGGAACGAGACTCAGCCATGAAACAGAAGGAAATAATACCAATTGCAGGAACCCACAAGGACCTAGTTCTAAGCATACTGAGAGATGTTACTCAGAAAAAACAGATATTTTGCTTAAAGGTAAAATGTAAAAATTAATACCAAGAAACCAACTGACCAAAGACAGACAGACTCACAACAGTCAAAAATAAAATTATCATTACACAAGAGGAAAGACGCTGGGAAGGAATAAATGAGGAAATTGGGATTAATGAATAAAAACTATTACATACAAATACATAATCAACAAGGACTTGAGTATACCAAGAGAAGTCTACTCAACATTCTGTAATAATCTCTATGAGATAAGAATCTGAAGATCAAGTGATATATGTATATGTGCAAATGTAAAACATTCTATACACACAGAACACCGTATATCACTGTTACTCAAAGAAAAACTATACATAACACTAGGGAAAAATAGGAAGCAACAAGATCCAAGCTTTGGGGTGTTGCTTCTGGCACAATCCAGTCCGATATACAACCTTATACCACGACTTCCACTGAGGCTCTGTTTGCGAAAGGAGGCAGAGTTGGGCTTCGAAGAAATGCTGCCGCCTTGTGGCCGTTTGACGCAAAAACAACTTGAAAACTTGCTTAGGGGACGATACTCAAAAGGACTACTGGGCTTCAAGATACCTGTCCTCAAAATTTTCAGTAAGTATTCTAAAAGAAATCTTTACAAAGGGCAACGTGTCATTAATACAATATGAAAAAGCAAGTACTACTGACACTAATTTTTTAAAAACCACATGAAATGATGTACAAAGTCACAAATTATTAGAGACATGCAAATCAGAAGGGATCACCTTCTGGTGTTCAGAATGGCCATCATTAAAATGTCTACAAACAATAAACGCTAGAGTATGGGTGGAGAAAGGGGGATCCTCTTACATTGCTAAGTAAGTAAGTGTTAGTCACTCAGTTGTGCCTGACTCTGTGACCCTACGGACTGTAGCCTGCCAGGCCCCTCTGTCCATGGGATTCTCCAGGAGTATATGAATGATAATGGTACAATACAGAACTATGAAACTGTAAAAACAGAGATACCATATATTTCATCAGTCCCACTCCTAACAGGATATTCATAGACAACCAGAATTCTTAAAACAAACAAAAAACTTGCACCCAAATGTACTCTACAGTACTACTTCCAACAGCCAAGACCTTGAAGCAAGAGACATGTCCAAGGACAGACAAATGCATTAAGAAAGAGTGGTACGTGTCCACAATGGCGTATTACTCGGTCATGAAAAAGAAAGAACAAGCCAATTCCTATCGCAGCAACATGCATGAAAGTAGTTGTCATCATACCGAGTGATGTAAGTCAGAAAAAAAAAAAAAAGACAAATATCACATATTGGTGGGATCTGAATACTGACGCCCATGAACCAACAGACAAGAGAGAAACAGAGCCTCCAAATTAGAATATAAAATTATGGTTACCAGAAGGGAAAGGTGAGGGAAGGTATCAATTGGGAGGTTGGGATTAACAAATCCACAATAACACATATAAAACAGGTAATCAACAAGGACCCACTGTATAGCAAGGGAGTTCTACTCAACACCCTGTTGCTACCTATTTGAGTAAAGAATCTGTATGTTGAACTAAAAAAGATTCTGTACACCTATAATAAACACAACATATTAAATCAACTTTACTGCAGTAAAACATAAAAATTAAAGTGAATTTCAAAAAAGAAGTAGTGAGATCCACTGTACCTGAGTGTGATGAGAAAAACACATTTTGAGTTGTTCCTAGGCATTTTTCAGTATTCTTCCCTGCTCATACCAACAGTGTGGATATTTACATAAACCAGTGAGCTGAGGAGTCCTACCATAAATTCCTGGTTTGCTTTTCCCAGAGCACCTTTTCAAATAGCCACTTAGAGGTAAGCCCCCCAATAAGTTAGTGACCTCCACTCCAACCACCTTAAACGTACTAATGCGTCTGCTCCCCTGCTTTCTACCTCCTGTCTGCATGTGACCTGAGACGGAGGACAGCCCTTCCCCTGGTTCATACTGCTTCCCTGGCCTACACTTCTGAGACATGTAAGTAAGAGACAACAGTCTAAACGTGGTAACATTCTAAGCCAATATTGTTAAGGGATAAACAAAGCTGTGGAATATGTATCCAATGGATGAGTTTCTTTTTCAGTAAGAAAAAGAAACTACTATTACGCACAGCATGGATGAACATCAAAAGACATAACACCAAGCAAAAGACACCAGACTCAAGACAGTGTGTACAATTCTATTCATACAGAATTCTTTAACGGGCGTATCTAATCTAACTTTTAAAAAACAGAATATTAACCGCCAGGAAGGAGGGGACAGAGGAACAGATATGGACGCACAGGCACAGGGCTGTGGTTACACATGTAGGCTTCTGTCCAAATTCTGCAGCTTAGATTTGCGCGTTCAATTTATGTATATTTTAAAGAAAAAGAACCATATAAAATAATATGTGGTGGGTGGGAAGTGGAACAAGTTATAGGTAATAGAGGATGACAGAATGTTGGTCATTTTGGAGCTGGGTGATGGCTAGATGGCAGTTTATTATTCTACTTTGTATTTTCTTGAAATTTCCATAATAAAGCTGAAAACAAAAAACCAAAGACATTATCCATAAGCCCTATGTTTAGCTGATTCATCTGAAATACAATTACTCTGTCAAATTGCTGTGAAAATTTCTAGTCATTTACTCTCAATTTATATATGCAATTTGTTGCCATCCAGTTACACACTCTCTATGCCTGGCACCAGTTACCAGCCCACACCATTCAATGTCCTAACCTTTCTTTGCCTCATTTTTTTCTTCACCAAATAATAATAGTAAAGCAACACTATTTGCCTCAGAAGTTTTATGAGGATTAAATAATGAACTATGTAGAGTGCTTTGACCAGTGTGTGGACTATATAACTCTTCCAAGAGTACTAGCTATTATTCTCATTAATACAACCTGCTACCATTTTTTTAAATTCCTTGAATCTATTTAGTTGCCAGTAACTAAATGACAACTTAAGGGATGCAGAGTTTCCTCTTCTCAGAATGGGAGCCAGCAGAGACATTACTTTGCCAACAAAGGTCTGTCTAGTCAAGGCTATGGCTTTTCCTGTGGTCATGTATGGATGTGAGAGTTGGACTGTGAAGAAAGCTGAGCACCGAACAGTTGATGCTTTTGAACTGTGGTGTTGGAGAAGACTCTTGAGAGTCCCTTGGACTGCAAGGAGATTCAACCAGTCCATTCTGAAGGAGATCAGCTCTGGGTGTTCTTTGGAAGGAATGATGCTAAAGCTGAAACTCCAGTACTTTGGCCACCTCATGTGAAGAGTTGACTCATTGGAAAAGACCCTGATGCTGGGAGGGATTGTGGGCAGGAGGAGAAGGGGACGACAGAGGATGAGATGGCTGGATGGCATCACCGACTCGATGGACGTGAGTCTGAGTGAACTCTGGGAGTTGGTGATGGACAGGGAGGCCTGGCGTGCTGCGATTCACGGGGTCGCAAAGAGTCGGAAACGACTGAGCGACTGAACTGGACTGAAGTTTCTGAGCAGAAAAACCCCATAATATGAATTTTGCTTTAGAAAGAACATTCACATATCAGCCAGTCCTCAGGCATGCTCGGCTTAATGGGCTGAAATTGATGTGTTTTAAACATAATATGTATGTTTCTAACTAGGGACATTGATGAGCATTTGTACAGAGAGCAGAAGCTTTTGTTTCAAAATGATACTTCTGCATGGCTCTCCTCAGGGGGAAAGTATCTGCATACACAGTATATTAGGTAAGTTCATCTTCTGGTCTGGATCTAATCAGATGAAGCAGTCATCAAAACTAACTTAGGGCCAACATTGTTTCTACATTAATGATGACCTCAAACAGACAAGCTTTTACGACCCTGTTATAACCAAGAAAGTGTTAGGATAAGTACCTTCTTATACTCTCCTATCTAATAGAGACAGCCCACGTTCGACTGATGGTGCCCCCATCTTAGGGAACTAGTAACCTAAAAACGAGTCTGCTTATTCTACGAGTAACTATTTTCATGGCGATTCGACGAAATAAAATAAAATGTGTTGGAAAAGTCAAGTGAAAAGCAAAACAATGTTACCCAAACAAATCTTCTGTCTTTAAAGAAAATACGTTTTTCCTTCCTTTCAAATCAAGAGAAATACGTCGCAAGTACAGCGCACGTAATTAACATCAATCTCAGCAATGCTATGCCATGATCAAAAATATTCTCCATACCCCTGCCTGTACTGCAATCAGTGAACCGCAGAACTCTTAAGCCTTTCTGAAAGTTGAAAAGAATTCAGTAACTCGTATAAAGCCCCATTAACAGTTTCTGAGATACCACAAACACCTGTTGCCCGCGTGCTCCGACCCTGGCTTTTTAAGTGGGAATGTTTGCATGCAAAAGCAGTAGTGCCCTGGGTGAGATGACAAGGCGAAGACCGCCCCTACCCCCACTCCCACCCGCAGCCCCGGACACATTCCCCTCTGCGTGGATAAGGGAACTGAGAAAATGGGGGGAGCAAAGGGGGAGAATGCTGTCTCTGCCCCACACCTACTCGGCCGCCATCCTCCCGCCGGCGCCCCACGGCGCGGAGTACTCACAGCTCTAGTCTCGTACAGGACCAGCTTCTGAACCGAGCTGATGATGGGGGCAGCAGCCGCGGGCATGGCTCGAGCTAATCTGGGGCCCCCCACAGCAGGGCACCAGGCCGCGGCCCAAACTGCCGCAGCCTCTGGGCTGCCCCCAAAAGATTCTAATAGGAGACGCCTTAGAAGTTGGATGCCAGGTTCAGCTGGGAAAAACACTGCCTCGACGCTAAATTTATAAGGGAACAGCTAATACGGTTCAGGTGTTTCCGGATCCCTACGCCCCACCTCCAGGCAAGCCCCGCCCCCGTGCGTTTGGGGCGGGGCTGGAGGATTTACCAACCAGAGGTGGTGTAGCTTTCCAGAACCTGCGTGCTGCCGGGGGAGGAAGCAAAGAGCGCCATATTTGATGCTGGCAGGAGGAAAAGTGGGAGGGGAAGAGCGTTGCCTGTTTAGTTGAATTTCTTCCTTCTGTGGTCCTTCTTTTTGGAAAAGTGAATAATCTGGGACTGCTTCTTTTGAAGCGGTTCTCCGAGTTGCGGACAGATTCATTCCCAAGTTGATCTATTTTCCCTGCCTCCTTCCACTTCTGCCCTTATATTCCTGGAAAGCTGTGTTATTTCTCTGAGTGTCTGTTTTTCCCTCCCGTCTCTTTGTTGTCTATTTTAACCCTTAGGAAAATCAACAGAATTCATATTATCCAGAGGGTGTGTGGTTCAGGTAATTTCTTTTAATCACCTAAAGTTGGAAATTTCCAACTTTGTCACATATTTGTTTGTGCCTAAGTTTAACCATTTCTAAATTCTAAAAGTGAATTGCGGAGTGTAACGGTGTAGCAATGGCTTTGGAGTTCTGCGTTAAAAGATTTCTTTCTTTTGATGTACGTGAACATAGACAATGCATGTACCCTCCTTGATCATCACTGTCCATATTTGTGAAAAGGAGTGTATTATAATTATGAATACAAAATTGGGTACAAAAGTGAATATTTAATAAAAAGAGAAAATAAGTCAGTAAATCATAGACCACCCCCCATCCGTAGGTCCCCCAAGAGGCTTTGCGCTCTTCTCTGCCTTGGGTTCCCTCGGCAACCGCTCAACAGATCCCTTGGCAACCGCTCAACAGACAGTCCTGGGAGCTGGCTGCGGCCAACCGGTGGGATCTGCCGGGGTCTGCTGAGGCCAGGTAAGTAGGGGTCGGAATTCACCGCTCAGATGCGTGTTGGTGTCACATGAATGGAATCCCACCTCCTGCGGGGATGCCAAACCAGTGCCTTTTCTTGCAAAACTAAACTGCTGCTGCTAAGTCGCTTCAGTCGTGTCCAACTCTGTGCAACCCCATGGACGGCAGCCCACCAGGCTCTCCCATCCCTGGGATTCTCCAGGCAAGAACACTGGAGTGGGTTGCCATCTCCTTCTCCAATGCAGGAAAGCGAAAAGTGAAAGTGAAGACGCTCAGTCGTGTCCGACTCTTTGCGACCCCATGGACAGCAGCCCACCAGGCTCCTCCATCCATGAGATTTTCCAGGCAAGAGTACTGGAGTGGGGTGCCATTGCCTTCTCTGAAAACTAAACTGGGATCTCCATAAATCCTGCTTTTTAAACCCACTTCCCTTTTCAGGGGATAATGTCTTCATTCCGCAAATATTAACTGAGCACCTACTGTGAGGTGTTAGATGTACTGGAATGGCAGCTAACCTAACCTAGGTAGAAGTGCTAGGTTTCCCAGGAGATGGGCCCCCTGTTAATCGCAGAACTCACTGCTAGAGGATTTTCCAACTGGTAAATGTGTTCCCTTCAGTTGCTCAGTTGTGTCTGACTCTTTGCAACCTCATGGACTGCAACACACCAGACTTCCCTGTCCATCACCAACTCCCAGAGTTTGCTCAAACTCATGTCCATAGAGTCGGTGATGCCATCCAACCATCTCATCCTCTGTCATCCCCTTCTCCTCCTGCCTTCAATCTTTCCTAGCATCAGGGTCTTTCCCAATAAGTCAGTTCTTTGCATCAGGCGGCCAAAGTCTTGGAGCTTCCATTTCAGCATCAGTCATTCCAATGAATATTCAGGACTGATTTCCTTTAGGATTGACAGGTATGATCTCCTTGCAGTCCAAGAGACTCAAGAGTCTTCTCCAACCACCACAGTTCAAAAGCATCAATTCTTCAGTGCTCAGCTTTCTTTATAGTCCAACTCTCACATCCATACATGACTACTGGAAAAACCTCCGTCTAGCTCTAACTAGTTTGGAGAAGGCAATGGCACCCCACTCCAGTACTCTTGCCTGGAAAATCCCACGGATGGAGGAGCCTGGTAGGCTGCAGTCCACGGGGTCGCTAAGAGTCGGACACGACTAAGCGACTTCACTTTCTCTTTTCACTTTCATGCATTGGAGAAGGAAATGGCAACCCACTCCAGTGTTCTTGCCTGGAGAATCCCAGGGACGGGGAAGCCTGGTGGGCTGCCGTCTATGGGGTCACACAGAGTCGGACACGACTGAAGTGACTTAGCATAGCATAGCATAGCATAGCTCTAACTAGACAGACCTTTGTTGGCAAAGTAATGTCTGCTTTTAATATGCTGTCTAGGTTTGTCATAGCTTTTCTTCCAAGGAGCAAGTGTCTTTTAATTTCATGGCTGAAGTCACCACCTGCAGTGATTTTGGAGCCCAAAACAATAAAGTCTGTCACTGTTTCCATTGTTTCCCCATCTACTTGCCATGAAGTTATGGGACTGAATCGGAGAAGGCGATGGCACCCCACTCCAGTACTCTTGCCTAGAAAATCCCATGAACAGAGGAGCCTGGTGGGCTGCAGTCTATGGGGTCGCTGAGGGTCGGACACGACTGAGCAACTTCACTTTCACTTTTCACTTTCATGCATTGGAGAAGGAAATGGCAACCCACTCCAATGTTCTTGCCTGGAGAATCCCAGGGACGGGGGAGCCTGGTGGGCTGCTGTCTATGGGGTCGCATAGAGTCGGACACGACTGAAGTGACTAAGCAGCAGCATGGGACTGGATGCCATGATCTTAATTTTTTGAATGTTGAGTTTTAAGTCAGCTTTTTCACTCTCTTTTTCACCTTCATCAAGAGGCTCTTTAGTTCCTCTTCATTTCTGCATTAGAGTGGTGTCATCTACATACCTGAGGTTGTTGATAATCTTGATTCCAGCTTGTGAGTCATTCAGCCAGGCATTTCCATAGTGTGCTCTGCATATAAGTTAAATAAGCAGGGTAACAGTATACATCCTTGACGTACTCCTTTCCCAATTTTGAACCAGTCCATTGTTCCATGTCCTGTTTTAACTGTTGCTTCTTGACCCACATTTGGGTTTCTCAGGAGTGAGGTAAGATGGTCTGGTATTCCCATCTCTTTAAGAACTTTCAACAGTTTGTTGTGATCTGCACAGCCAAAGGCTTTAACATAGTCAATGAAGCAGAAGTAGGTGTTTTTCTGGAATTCCCTTGCTTTCTCTATGAATAAATGAATGTTGGCAATTTCTTGTTGGCCCCACTGAAAACTGATAGCTTTCCAAAGAGGGATTCCACGCTTGAGTCATGTCCAACTCTTTGCGACCCTACGGACTGCAGCCCACCAGTCTCCTCTGTCCATGGAATTCTCCAGGTGAGAATATTGTAGTGGTTTGCCATGCCCTCCTCCAGGGGATCTTCCCAACCCAGGGATCGAACCCAAGCCTCTTACATCTCCTGCATTGGCAGGCAGGTTCTTTACCACTAGCAGTACCTGGGAAGCCGAAGGTGACAGCTTCCCAAGTCACCCCTTAAATGAATCAGAACAGTATTCCCAAATGTTTTACATGTTGCCTCCAAAAACTAAAGACACTTACAAAATATTACACCTCCCTTTTAGAAGTAGAAGGTGTAAGGTATAGTAACTTGTACTTTACATTGGAGAGAATGTCTCAGAATGTCCCAGACGACTGGCCACTGGCCTTTGAAAACTTCACCAATATATTATAATAGGTTCTTGAGTCTTTAAAGGTTTATCTCCCACTTTTTGCTGCTCATATATCTTATGAGGGCAACTAGAACTGGCTATTTCCTGCTCAACAGGCATGGTATTGTCAATACTGTGGATCAGTAAGACCCCTTTGTACTATATTTGTTACAAAGAGCAGGAGAGTCCTGGGATAAGACTAAATGTCTACTGCTGACTGTTCTATGTAAATACAAACTGCTTCTGACCCTCCTCCTTGGTGTGTATTGAAAAAAATACATTTTCCAGTTGAGTAGCTACATATCAAGTACAAGAAACTGTGTCCCTCTAGAAAAAGGGCTCTGCACAGCAGTTGAAATTAGGGCTGCCCCTTGGTTAAGTTTACAGTGGCCCAATATTATCTGTCATGATCTGTCTGGTTTTTGCAGAAATTCAGACTACAGAATTAAACAGGACTGTGCATCTTTTAAGGGCTTCTCTGGAGGCTCATTGGTAAAGAATTCACTTGCCAATGCAGGAAACATAACTTCAATCCCTGGGTTGGGAAGATCCCCTAAAGAAGGAAATGGCAACCCACTCCAGTATTCTTGCCTGGGAAATCCCATGAATGGAGGAACCTGGTGGGCTACAGTCCATGGGGTCACAAAAGAGTCAGACACAACTGAGCAACTATACAATAACATGCTGCTGCTGCTGCTAAGTCACTTCAGTCGTGTCTGACTCTTCACGACCCCATGGATTGCATTCTACCAGGCTCCTCCACCCATGGGATTTTCCAGGCAAGAGTACTGGAGTAGGTTGCCATTGCCTTCTCCGATACAACAATATGATGCATCTTTTAAACAGTTTGGGGGTAGCACTCTTCCATTTCATTCAGAATGATTTACTATTGTTTATCTTGGCCAGAAGCTAAGGAGTGGATATGCAGTTTCAGGAGTTTGCACTTGCCCTTTTCTACACAGTGGCCCTTACTGTACAGTCTGCATACCCCAGTGAAGGTTTTGCCAGCTGCAGTCCCTGTTATGCACTCAAGAACCATGAAAATAACCACTGAGTGATCCTGCAAACACTTTGGATGCACTGTGAGATAGACTTGAGCCCCATTTATCACTGGTTCTCCATTTGCCCTCATTCTAACAGGAGGCTATGATGGCACTTTGGATCTGCTGGTGTTGATGTCAGCTCAGACCCTGTGTCCTTTAGCTTGTGAAAGAGGAGAATATTCCTATATCCAGAGTGTCTGTTTCTCTGGTTAATGGTTGTAGTTTCTCTTGGAGAAGGGCTGGGGAATCCCTATTATCAGTACTTGTTATGGAGTTTGTAGGCTCCATCCTCAAGGGCTCCTTGCCTTCCCTTCGGTAAATTGCCTCTGGAATCATGAACAAGGAATCATGATTTCCACCGTGGCTACTGACATCAGCCTTTGGTTCATTTGCCCTGTGTCATTTTATTTTATTTTATTTTTTTCTAGAGAGAATATCTGGCTTTATTTTTTTTTCTTTTTTAACTTTACAATATTGTATTGGTTTTGCCGTATATCAACATGAATCTGCCACAGGTATACACGTGTTCCCCATCCTGAACCCTCCTACCTCCTCCATCCCTGTACCATCCCTCTGGGTCGTCCCCGTGCACCAGCCCCAAGCATCCAGTATCCTGCATCGAACCTGGACTGGCAACTCGTTTCATATATGATATTATACATGTTTCAATGCCATTCTCCCAAATCATCCCACCCTCTCCCTCTCCCACAGAGTCCCAAAGACTGTTCTATACATCAGTGTCTCTTATGCTGTCTCGTATACAGGTTACCATCTTTCTAAATTCCATATATATGCATTAGTATACTGTATTGGTGTTTTTCTTTCTGGCTTACTTCACTCTGTATGATAGGCTCCAGTTTCATCCACCTCATTAGAACTGATTCAAATGTATTCTTTTTAATGGCTGAGTAATACTCCATTGTGTATATGTACCACAGCTTTCTTATCCCTTTATCTGCTGATGGACATCTAGGTTGCTTCCATGTCCTGGCTATTGTAAACAGTGCTGCTATGAACATTTGGGTACACGTGTCTCTTTCAATTCTGGATTTCTCAGTGTGGATGCCCAGCAGTGGGATTGCTAGATCGTAAGGCAGTTCTATTCCCAGTTTTTTGAGGAATCTCCATACTGTTTTCCATAGTGGCTGTACTAGTTTGCATTCCCACCAACAGTGTAAGAGGGTTCCCTTTTCTCCACACCCTCTCCAGCATTTATTGTTTGTAGACTTTTGGATCGCAGCCATTCTGACTGGCGTCAAATGGTACCTCATTGTGCCCTGTGTCATTTTAGAAATGTAAGGTAATCAACATTTTCATTGACTGTTTATCTGTCTCACCCCTAGAAAGTCCATGTTTATCAACACTGCCACAGATCTCTGCAAGTCCTGTTTGTTCCCATTTGGGGCTTGCTGCCCAGTATAGTAATTATACCTACTTTGTTTCTGACAGTCAATTGTTACTGTGTGGCCTCTGCTCTTCCAGGCCCTGTCAGCCCCTTTGACATATGAGAAACCAGTATCATAGCAGCCTCTGCTGCTGCTGCTAAGTTGCTTCAGTCGTGTCCGACTCTGTGTGACCTCATAGACGGCAGCCCACCAGACTCCCCTGTCCCTGGGATTCTCCAAGCAAGAACACTGGAGTGGGTTATCATTTCCTTCTGCAATGAATGAAAGTGAAAAGTGAAAGTGAAGTTGCTCAGTCATGTCTGACTCTTAGCAACCCCATGGACTGCAGCCTACTAGGCTCCTCCATCCATGGGATTTTCTAGGCAAGAGCACTGGAGTGGGGTGCCATTGCCTTCTCCACCATAGGAGCTTCTCCCTTACCTTAAATCCTGGCCCCCCAAAAGGACAGCCACCTCTGAGCTTCTTAATGATGACAGTGCCCCCTTACTAGCTCATTCTTTAACATCATAATGAGAAGAGTATACTCTGGCCATCCCAAAGAGTAGAGTTGGCTCATGGTTCTCTGGCCTAACATAAAATATCTATTTAACATGTTACTTCCATTAGTATTTAACACCTTTCTCTATGCCCTGCTAAAGCAGTCTGGCATTTTCACCTCATTTACTATAGTCTATTGGTTTTTTCCAAGCATCAAGTAACTTTACTAGCAGTGAAAATTAGGTGTCCTAGCTAGGATGTTAAACTATGAGTAGTGTGAGAGAGCCCACATATCATTCAACTCCTATCCAGTCTACATTCCCCCTACCTGGCACCCTCAAGATCTTTCCTAGGCATTTTCTCCTGGTTCCTGTTGGTACATCACAGTCAGGCACTGGAGCTCTTTAATTGCATAACTTTCTTCCTGACCAGTGCCTCCAGTTGGGCTTGGCTGACACTTAACCCCAGTTACCGCTCTAGAAGTTATGAGAGAAAATAAAGGTAGACCTTGTAAAGGTCAAGCTTGTTTTCTGAGGTATCTGCCTCAGGTGAGGCAAGGAGAAACTGCTCTTTTCCAGATATGAGAAAACTACTTCTGTTAATGCAGAGCATTTGGTGTTCAAGACTCAAGGTACTTAGACATCCACCTATATATCTCCATCCCAGGCTTTAGGGCCCTGATTTTACTGTATATTATGGAGACTCTTTAATAAATGTATGATCTCTTGAAAACGTTTAGATGCATTTTCCCCCTTACAACTACATTTTATACTAATTTTCATGGTATACTTTTTTCTAATCTTGAAATTTAAGGCCTTTAGTTCATGAAGTTTTCATCTCAATTTTTTAACATATTAGTATTATTTCTTACTACATCTTGTTTCATATTGTCATTTTAAAATAATATTGGTATTTTAAGCCTATTCGAATATTCTTAACTTCCACGGAAAATGTAACCATATCACATTTACCTGGAAGGATATAGTCCCCTCTGGCTTCCCCAGTGACTCAATGGTAAAGAATCTACCTGCAGCGCAGGAGACGCAGGAGATGCGGGTGCAATCCTTGGGTTGGAAAGATCCCCTGGAGACGGAAATGACAACCCACTCCAGTGTTCTTGCCTGGATAATTCCATGGACAGAGGAACCTGGCGGGCTACTGTCCATGGGGTCACAGAGTCAAACACAACTGGAGTGAACTGAGCGCACACACACGCATATATTCCCCTCTAATCCATTTTTCATGGTTCCATGAGCAATTTCCCAGACCACTAGGACAAAGTTTTGGTCCATCTTTCATGGAAAGTCTGCTCATTAAAATATTTTCATAAGGTTTCATGACTTTTCCATAAAGGGCTTGTATATCTTTTGTTCTGTTTAATCCTAATTAAATTATTAGTTTACGTTTTTGCTGCTAAGTCATATTTATCTTTGGTTACACTTTCTAGCTATTTTTGATTTTCAGAAATACAACTGAATTTTGTATAATGATTTTGAATTCAGCAAACTGGACTGTCTTATTAATTCTTAAAATTTATCTGTGGTATATTTGAGTTCTCTATGTAAACAATCATATCATCTGGAAATAATTACAGTTTTGTCTTAAGAATATTTTAAGTATTTAATCATTATATATAATGGTTATCTTTTTGTCATACACTTTACCAATAAAAGAACTTCTATTCTTAGTAGGTAAGAGGTTTATCTCTTAGCGATCATTAAAGGGTAGTGAATTATTTCATACTTCTATTAAGATGATCATATAGTTTTTTCCCTTAAATTTATTTTAATATGAAAATTAATTTTCCCATATTAAACTGTCCTTGAATTCCTGGGGAAACCCAACTTAGGGTAATGATCTTATCTTCTTCATATATTGCTAAATTCAACTTGCTAATACTTTGATTAGGATTTTTAAGAATCTTGTTCATGAATGAAATTGGCATATAATTTCGCTTTTTTGCACTATTCTCTGGTTTAGGTATGGAGGTTATATGAGACCCATAAACTGATGTAAAAAGTCTCTACTTTATCATTTTTCTGAAAGACTGTCTATATAAGACTTGGAGCCCATCAATAAAACCATCTGGTTTCCTTGTGGGAAGACTTATAGTTACTGATTCCGTTTCTTTACTGGTTATAGAACCACTCAAGTTTTTCTCTTTTTCTTAAGAAGCTGATTTTTCCCGTAATGTCAGTTTTGCTTAAGTTTTCAAATTTATTTAGGATAACTTTATGATAGCATCTTATTATCTCTCTGCAGCAGTATTTTCTCTGTTTTGCTTCTTTCTATGTCTAATATTGTTTGATCAAGTAGACAATAAATCAGTAAGAATTATGGAAGACTTAACCAATGAAATTCACAAACTTGATGTCAACATTTAAAGAATATTACATCAAACAAATATAAATCGTTTCTTCTTCTCAAAGATTTAGGGAATTTTTTTGAAATTTATCATGTGCTAGGCCATAAGACAAGACTTGACAACTTTCAGAGAATTATTATAACATGGAGAACATTCTCTGACTATAATGAAAGAAATAAAAAACAAAAACATAGGAAAATCTTAGTTTTGAGATGTGAGAAAACATACCTCTAAAAAACTAATGTCTAATATTGTCTGTGCTTTCTATCTTCTGTTCTTAATCAATCTTGATAGAGTTTTCTATTTGTAAGTCTTTTCAAAATACCACTATTTAGCTTTCTTGACCTTCTTTGTGTAATGTTTATTTTCTAATTTATTAATTTTTAAAATATTTTTCCTATTTTTCTTTTTCTAACTTCTTAAATTGTAAGCTTACATATTTTGTTATATATTAGTTTCATTGTTTTTCAGTTCTACATATTTTCTCATTTCCATTAGGATTTCTTTTAGAACCACTAGTAGGCTCTGCATACATACCCATAGACAAATTTTTATGTGTGTATATATATAGCATTTAATTTGATTTTTTTAAAGTGTCTGCTATTGAGCTTTTTTTGGGTGATTGTGTGTACACTAATTTGACCTTTAATAGAATACACACATCAAAACATACATGTGTGTATTTTTTCCTTAATTTAGTCTTTCAAAGAGACTTTATTTTAGCTGTCTTTTATGTAGCATATATTAGCTTTTGTTTTCTGTCTCAAACTATGAACCAAGTATTGTCTTAATAGATCAGTTTAATTTATTTGCCATTACTGGCAAAACCCATCTCTCAGTGGAGTGGAATGGCTTCTGAGCTTAGTAAATTCACAGAATATTCTAGTTCTCCCCAACCTACCTGCCTATTTCTCCTAAATTAGGCACTTTAACAATCTTACTCTTTCTTACTATAGTGTTTTGTATTATGACTTCTCAAGAGAAGACAGAAAAGCATCCTTTTGCGGATATATTTAATGAAGATGAAGCTGACATAAACTTTATGTTGTCTAAACCTGTTTGCTTTGTTGTATTTGGGAAACCAGTAAGTTATCTCTTCTAACTTATTATTTAATATAATTTAAAAATTTTAAAGTCATAATCTAATGTTACCATATAAGAATGAAAACCACATAATGTGCTAATTTTTTGAGTGTTTTTTAGACTTTCATTGTATGACTCGAACGCTGATATAGTATTGGTTGTAAATTATAACTTTCTCTCCTCTTGTACACTATTTCTGAAAAGGAACCTAGGTTGTATTTATCTTTGCTTTTATATTATGAAAAAATTAACTCATCAAAGCACTGCTCCATGACAATTATTAATAGTATGTGATCCAAACTTATTTCACACTCAATTTTCACATAAAACTTCTGTAAAGTTTGTTGTGAGGCTCTCTGGATATGTGAAGGCAGGACTCTAAAGAGACAAACGGAAGATTCTCCCATCAGTGTCTAAAACTCCTGAGAGGGAATGTGCTTCATCTTTACCTGTGGTTTGTTAGTGGACCTATGTATCAGTTTTCCACAAAACAGGAAGGAACCAAGAATGGCTGTTGTAAGATAGCTTTCCTTCCTAGGCAGTTTTAGTAAGGACCTCTAGATGAGAACTGTTTCAGCCACTGCGCTAGTTGGTAACTACCATTAAAGGGCCTGAGGTGGTTAATATAAAAGCCTCTCTGGAATAGCAGAGTCTTAGGACTGAACCCAATTCTTGACTTGCTTTTCTACAGAGCCTGGGACAGAGTCAAGAAGTGTTTCCAATCACTTTTATTATGTTTCTAAAAACATAGTGGAGTTTTAAAAGTCAACAGTGGAAGCAATTAGATGTAAACATTACTTCATTAAAGTGAGCTTTTATCTTTAAACTATGATACTTTTCAAAGATGTCTATTAAGAAGCAAGTTTTTACTCTTGAAAGTTACTATATGGAAGTCTTTACATTTAGTCATTCACAATCATAAACTTTAGGAAGGAAATAAAATGATGAATCGCAATATTATCACAATGATTTGTATTCAGAATTATAAAATTTAACAATTGAAGAGGGTAATAGCTAGAATACCATTACAGTATTCCTGAAACCTTCCTGGTTTCAGGACTATTTTCTTAATTAAAAAAAAAACTTAAATCACTTCACAAAATGTGACAAGTGGGACAGTTACCAGAGGAAAATGAAGCTATAAATATTTCATACCTAGGGTCTATTCTTTATTTATTGTATGGAAAAAATTTTACTTGATAATATTTATGTAATTGTAGTACCTATTAATATAATCTTTAAAAATTGTGTTTTGTTGGAAAATAGCTATTCTCTTAGGTTTTACATAATGTCTTTCTTTTTAAGGGGGTTGGAAAGACAACATTAGCCCAACAGATAACACAGGCATGGAAATGTATTCGTGTAGAAGGTAAATTTTACCTTTCCTCCCCAATATTTTATTATGAAAACTTTCAAATAAGCATTAAAATGTAAATCATTATACAATAAACACCCATACGCCCATCGACTTACTATCTAGATCAGATCAGATCAGATCAGTCGCTCAGTCGTGTCCGACTCTCTATGATTATTTGCTGTATTTGCTTTATCAGACATCACTACCAACCCTGTTTAATATTATCTTTAAAATAGCATCAAATATGTTTTGCCCTTTTGTTAGTCTTAATTTTGGTCCTAGAATTTAAGATGTTTATGAAACATCTTTGACTCCATTCAACTGCCTCCAGTTCTCTAATTGCATAATTTAGAATGAATGGGGATACATGTGTTGTGGGTATCTCCCTATGAAAGATGAGAAGAGATGGAACTCTCACCAGGACTAAATTATCTTCAATGATTAATTCTATTTTTTATCATTTGTAATTTGCTTTTCATTCTTTGCAGTATATAAGATGGGGATTTGTATCTTTGTACATACATATTCTTTTAATCAATAAAACCATTTATACCTTAATAGAAAAGTAAGCAAAAGAATGAATCTATACTTCATAAAAGTAGAAATAAAAATGGACAAATGTATGAAAAAGAGTTTAACTTTGTTATTATTCAAAGAAATGCTAATGTAAATAATCTGATCCATATTTGCTGAATAGATTGGCAGTGAATCTTTACAGTTTCTGCTATCATTGTTGGTAAGAATGTTCTCAAATGAGCATTTCACATGCTGGTAGTGAAATGGTGATCTGGTACAACTTGGAGGGAGAACAACTTGTTAACATGTAACACAAACACACACAAAACTTTAAAAATGTCCCCCTTTTCTTTATCAAAATAAAATCCACTTGTAGGAAATCTTAAAAAACACCAAACTTATCATAGATTAACAGCAGATAGGGACATCATAGTTTCCTGGGTCCTCCCCTAGGTTTTGCCCCTGTCATTTCTGTCCTAGAATATCTTTCATCATGGGATTAAATATCTCCTCTTAAAAAGGAACCAAATCATTAGAATTTCACTCTCAGGACCCCTTTTTCCTAGATTAATTTCAGAGTTTTATCTATTTTTAACATTTCTGGATGTATAGTTTCCTTTTATACAATCAGTGTGCAAAATTAATGGGTCATAGATATAACTATGCGTGGTTATAAAAGTATCGGGACTAGTGATGCTAATGCTAGTGTACTGCTGCTGCTGCTGCTGCTAAGTTGCTTCAGTCGTGTCCGACTCTGTGCGACCCCATAGACGGCAGCCCACCAGGCTCCCCCGTCCCTGGGATTCTCCAGGCAAGAACACTGGAGTGGGTAATGCTAGTGTATACTTTGTATAATACTTTCTAATTTCCAAATCACTGTCATATACAACCTCATTTTATCTGTATTCCCTGGTATACTACACAGAGCACAAGCATGCAAGGTGCAAAGGTGTTTGGGAAGTTAGCTTACCCAGGATCTTTTAGCTGCGTGAATGTCAGAGAGAATTTGTTTATGGAATACATTCTGCTACCTTGTACTTTAGATAGGCTTAAATGATAAAATGAGTGTAAATGTGCTTTGTAAACTCTAAAAGTGACACAAAGATCAATCTGTGTTACTAGTTAAAAACACACAAATATGTTTCTTACTTGAAAATTCTCAGAACAATTTGTGCTAATATTCTGAATTCATATTTCAGCTTTACCAATTTTGGAAGAACAGATTGCCAGTGACACTGTAACGGGAGCTATGGTAAGTCTAAGTCTCAAAACTGTTATGCTTTCTTTAAAAGCTGTGTATCACATGTACATTATACAGTCATATACAATATCTGTGCTTGTTTTTAGTTGCAGTCAATGCTGATCAGTGGCCAAAGCATTCCAGATGAACTTGTCACAAAGTTAATGTTGGAGAAGCTGAACTCCCCAGAAGTCTCTCACTTTGGTATGTTTATTTTTATACATCAGTGGCTCTCAGAGCAACCTTAAGACTCATGGTTTATCTGAGGCACGAATAATTCCTGGAGTTGCACCTTTTATTTTTTTCCCCTGGCACAGGAATCCCAGAGTCTGAATTCAATTGAGTAACTCTGATAGTTTTATTTGCTTGTTTACTTGTTTTTGTTCTTCAGAATCTACATTTGTTTTCAAATTTTAAGCTTCTGTGATTCAGCCTTCTCTTAGCAACGTGTTACCCAGCAAAAGCATCAATAATCTGCTGTGGCCCTTCATGCAGTGCCGACAGCCTGTGCTAACTGCTTTCCTATTTGCCCTGAGTTTTATTATTAAGCCCTGTCAATGGTTAGGTTTCTCTGCATTAATCCACACTCATAAGACAGAATGGGAACTAGAATGACACCAACTTATCCTCTGGCTCCAGATACTTGCAGGCTTCAGCCTCTATCCAGTCTACCCTCTGACTCTGGACCTGAGAAATCTCTCTGTGCTCAAACAGATGTTGAACTGGGACTTTGGACCTAATTTCCCAAGACAGACTACTTAAGTTCAGAATGACTAAAGGAAAAGGGCAAACTCTATGGCATTTGCTAAAGAAGAAAGAAGAATAAAGATATGTTTGGGATAAAACCATCCACCTGAAAGAGATTTACTGAATGAGAGAAAAAATATAGAGATCTGCTTTATAGTCTCAGTACATTAAGAGAGGGTGCTGTAACTATTAAGAATACAGGGGCACAAATAAAGTGCAGTACAATGAAAATCAATAGTGGAGATAGCAACAGCAGACTTCTCACTGAAGACTATATATATGTGTGTATGTATACATATATAGTTAGTTGCAGTCAATGTTGATCAGTGGCCAGAGATGTAGATGATATATATATATATATATCATCTATATGTAGAAAGATCTATATATACAGAATGAACTATTTAATACATAAATATATTAATATAGCCACATATCATCTCTTTTATTTCATATAGATACACTTTATCTATCCATCCATTTAACTATATACTGATCAGTAATAAAGAGAATGTGTTTAGTCGCCCAGTCATGTCTGACTCTTTGTGACTCCATGGACTGTAGCCTACCAGGCTTCTCTGTGCATGGGGGTTCTCCAGGCAAGAATACTGGAGTGGGTTGCCATTCCCTCCTCCAACAAAGAGAATGAACTTAGGAAAAGCACTCAGAATGAGGAAAGTAAAATGAATAAACAGGTAAAAAAGACAATCACAGAATTCCAGAATAGGTCATTAAATTACCTCAAAAAGTATAATGATTGAAACTGAAGAATATGTATATGAAAGTATATAGGCAAATATCTTTTTGTTTTTTCTTTACTTCACCTTACCTCTTAAGAAAATTTAGAGTGACTTACTCAGTCACAAAAAGATGGCATAAATTGTAAGTACTGGCAAAAAGAGAAAGAAAAAAAGAAACATTAGGAAAATTAAATCTACTCAGCTTGCCATTCACAATGTTCATAAACTTTTTAACTTATTATGGAAAATGTCAAATCAAAGTAGACTGGTATAAAATCCCCCATGTGTCTATCATCCAGCTTCAACAATGACAACTCTTGTCCCGTCTTATTTATTCATACTTCTGACTATACCCCTCCCCCAACCAACTTTGCTTTGAAGCTAATCCATATCATATCATCTGTAAATGTTTTAGTTTGTATCTCAAAAAGATAAGGATTCCTTTAAAATTTATCATATTACCATTATCATACCTAAAAATTAATAATAATTCATCTACTAACCCATCTGATCTACTAACCCATCTGACTCATTGGAGAAGACTCTGATGCTGGGAGGGATTGAGGGCAGGAGGAGAAGGGGACGACAGAGGATGAGATGGCTGGATGGCATCACTGACTTGATGGATGTGAGTCTGAGTGACCTCCGGGAGCTGGTGATGGACAGGGAGGCCTGGCGTGCTGCGGTTCATGGGGTCGCAAAGAGTCGGACACGACTGAGCGACTGATCTGATCTGATCTGATCTGAACCCATCTGTGGTCAAATTTCACCCTGTACCTCGTATATTTTTTTTCTAGGTGGCTCTAGTTTGTTGTTTGTTTGTTTGTTTGAACCAGGATCCAACCAACCAGGTTTCACATATTGCTATTGCTTCATGTGTCACAATTCCCTTTTAATCTATACATTGCCCGTACCTCTGTCTAGCATCGTGTGTTTTTTATGCTGAAGAAACTGGTTATTTGTCTTTGAGTTTCCTAAGCTTCAGAATTTTGCCAGTTACACCCCCTGGTATCATTCAATGTATTCCTGTTTTCCCTAGACTTCTGGTACACTGGTTCTGGTCCTGGGAGCTGGCAGAGGAAAAGTCAGTCGTATAATAATTGTTGAGCCTGAGGGCCATACATCAGCATGCAGGTGCATGGCCTCAGTCTAGGCATGCACAACTGGGCTCATTTAAAGGCTACACAGTGAAGGCAGGATGTCGAGTCCCTTCTACCCAGCCTCCCCTCACCCATCCTACAGCAGCCCCAGAGAAATTGCCTTGGAACCTAGCACTTTGCTAAACACAGTTTGAAACTCTCTGCTAAGCAAGGATTTTTTCTGATGTTTGGTCTTATCCAGCAGCCTGATACATGGTAGAAGCGATATTGAAAGTGAAGGGCTTTCAAAATAGAGATATTAACTTGGATCAAGGGCTGGGTGAGACTGGGTGATTGATGTTTCCAAAATCCCAAAGATGGATATGTGCTGCCAGGAACCCTGCACAGTAAAGTGCGGCCAGATCCAATCAATGTTTTTCTGTACCAGAGCCCTGTTATACTTGGAGCGTCTATCACTATTTAAAAAAAAAAAAAAAAACTTTACATTATCTATTAGTTATAAACCTTTTATTTATAGCCTGTCATGCTGTGTTGGCCTTGAGCCAAAATCAGATTCCGTGAGCTGCATCCTTACCCAAGAGAAAAAGGAAGAGTCAATTCCTGGGTACTCTAAGAAGCCCCTCCCTGCTTTCTCTTTCTATATTCCAGAAAAGATCATTTTCCCAAGTGACTGATGGACAGCCCTGGTCTGGGCAGTCCCTGCCCTGGTGTGTCGTATTGTAGATGGTACTGTAAGTCATTGGTCACCATTCATGTCAGGCTGGCATGAGGTGAGATAACTATCTGGGCCGGCTGGGCACTAAGCTACCCGAATCTCTATCCATGAATCTCTCAACACTTCAGCCTAAGAGCAGTGGCATGCCATCTTCTTTTGTGGGAATACTTTCTTCTTCCCACTGTGCCAGAAAGCAGTGGCAAAGTGATGGTACGGGCCAGTTGGCTTCCCCTGGGCAGTGGTGTGAACAGTCTGAGTTGTCCCTTGGTGGGAGTGATGCAGGCTGGGCATTAGCCTGCCAAGTGCCTATCTTACCTATGATGGTATATGCAGAGCTTCCCAGCAAGGAGGGGTGTGGGGTCTACCATTCATCCATCTTCAAAGCATGGAGTGTAAGGGCTTAGTAATAGCGTCAAGGAAAGGTGGGATGGGATGGTGGAATCCTCACCTATGCTTCCCTCTTTACAACACATCTCTGGGATTAGAGAGGTTGGCGGTGGGTTCAGCCACTCTAAGAAGTATCCCCTTGAGATCTTCCCAGAATTGGATCTAGAGAGCTAAGTTATTCCTCTAAATCTTCAATGGTGAGACAAGCAACATAACTATCTCTGCCACAATTCTTCCATAAATATATTTCTGGGGTCTGGATATGATGGTAACTGGCCACCTCTCAATGGGTAAAACCCCCAAATCCATTGCTCAGAACACTGAGGCAGAACACTAAGAGCCAGACCCCATGGAAACAACCTTCTATTTCTGCTGGTTCCACCTTCCTGCTGGTTCCACCAGGAAAGAGACCAAGTAGGAAATTCATTCAAATATACATGTCTACCCAAGGTTTGGCATGCCTGCAAACAGTCACACTTGGAATGCCTGAGAAGCTCTCTGAGCAGTGGCAGTGGTTGTGGTAATGGGCAGGGTGCTAGAGAGCACTGCAAACGAGTGCCAAGCAGCTTTCTGTCATCCACCTGAGATACACAGAGGGGAGCAGTGCTGGCAGCAGAGGGGATGGGAGGGAGGTCTTATGTAATCCCTGTTGCTTAGAGGGGGAGGGCATGATCTCTGGGGACTGACTGGTCTCTGGACTTATCTGATCAAGACGGGTCAGCTGGGCGAGGGTTGAATTCAGTCTAGGGCTAAGTCCTGCAGTCACCTTCCCCGCAGCACCCCGCACTGCAGTGTGCCAGCCTTCGTGTCCCAGAGGCGGCACTGGTCAGTCTTGACAACCTCACTCCACTAGCTTTTTATAAAATGTGTGCCAAGAATCAAAGCTTAATAACTGTAATCGGTCAGCTCCTCCAAGGAAAAAATATTCTATAAAACAGCAGAAAAATTTGTCAAAGGCCTTTAATTTCCAGTGACAGAGTCAAGACTTTATTCTGTTCTATTAAAAGAAAGGTTTCTCTGCTGTATGGCTCAGGAAACTCAAACAGGAGCTCTATATCAACTTAGAGGAGTGGGATGGGGAGGGAAATGGGAGGGAGGTTCAAAAGGGAGGGAGTATACGTACATCTATGGGTGATTCATGTTGAGGTTTGACAGAAAACAACAAAATTCTCTAAAGCGATTATCCTTCAATTAAAAAATAAATAAATTTTTAAAAAGAGAAAGGTTTCTCAAACAAGAGTGACATATTAAGTAAATATGTTAAGGAAACTAATATGATAATGGTATCAAGGGTGAATTTCAATGAGCAGATACAGGTTTTTGGGTAGGGATGCAAGCCAATAAACATACTAAGCCAAAATCATATTAATAATGTTGTTTCTTAAACTGTATGAGGGTTACATGGGTATTTTTTTACTCTCAATAACATATAAACACTGTATATGTATATTCTATTATACTATGAAATATTAATTCAATAAATAAAAATAATATACCATGCAACCCCTACGATTTACCTTTACCATTCATCATATGAGTTTTCCTAAGATGAGTTAAAGAATTACTGGCATGGAATTTCCTTCTCTAGGCACCTCTTGTGCCTAAAATAAATTGATTTGGAATTTTTAAAGATGTCTTCTCTAGCCCAATAGTTTTATTGCCAGAAAAAGATTATTCATAGTTACACGTCATGTGGCAATAACCTTAACTATTAATTTTAAATGTCAACAGATATTTTAAGATCAGCATTAGTATTCATCAATAAAGAAATGATGCTTTTATAAATAATAATAAACCCACTCTCTCAGATATTGATAATATTATAAAACTTTTAAAACTATATTTCACTCCACAGGCTATATTATCACTGAAATACCATCACTTTCACAGGATGCCATGACTACTCTGCAGCAAATAGAATTAATTAGAAATTTAAAATTGAAACCTGATATTATAATCAATATTAAGGTAAGAATATGTTTTTCTAGTATAGAGTATATAAACATTCTTTTTGATAGTAGTTAAGTTAAAGGAATGTTATTAATTTTTTAAGGAGTTAAGGAAAAATAACTTATGAATCAATTTTAGGGACTGATTTGTATTTTCTCATATCTCCGTTCTTTTGCTCCTGTAGCTCTGTCCACAGGAAATACCTTCTTGTCCCTTCACCAGGCTTAACCATAGTCATTCTTTGAAAGTCAGTTTAGGCATCATCTCTACAGAACATTCCCTGATGACAACCCCCTCCACATTAACACAAACATTAACTGACTCTCATTCCTATGCTCTTTCTCTCTCTCCTTATACCCCACCCTTTACTCACCACAGAAAAGTTAAATATTGTCTGACAACCATTCTTGTTGCTCTTTTCTATCATATTATTAATACTGCATTATATTATAATCATCCATTTTCTTCTAGACTCATGCTTTGCTTGGAGGTGGGAACATGTCTTACTCCTGTAAACATCAACCAGCACAATAAATGGTACCTAATAAGTCTACCAGTTAAATAAAATGAAAGGATGAACAAATGATTCAGATGTAGAAATGTTAATAACATTGCTAGGTTGGTCCCAGTTCTTTCCTTTACCAACTGTAGAACTTGGTAAATCACATTTAGGAGCCTCAATTTCCTCTTCACAAAGATGATACAAAGATAGCTGCCTCATAGGGTTATGGTAAGAATGCAGTGAGGTGAGGATCCCTAGTTTATAAAATGAATGATAGCTATTTATAATAATACCCTGCCTGGTTCCCCAAAGGGTTTGACAACTCAAATAAATCAGATGGTTCTCAGCTCAGGTGCAGGGACTCAGTGGTGTGTTTGGGCCAGCTGTGAGAGACAGATGGTGTACAGTGCTGGGGGTGGTGTCATCTGCAGCCCCAGCCACAGATCATGGTTAGGGGCCAATCAACATCCCTTTGTGATTTTTGGAATGTCACGCATGTGAACATGTATATAATGGAGAAAAGAAAAAAAATCTCAAAGATTTAACTGAAACCAAATATAAAGTCTAGGCCACGGAAGATAGAGAGTGTATAGGAAATTAAGACTTAGTGGAATAAGAATACACAGATATACAGGCAGTAAGGCCCCAAATGCTCACTAAATTTGGGTCATGAATTTGATTCTAAGTTTGATGAGCCAAAGTAGAAGGGGAAATGTGACCAGTTATATAAAATTCACATTGTCCTTGAAAAGATGAGGAATTCCTCAGGAAAAACTAAATGAGAGATATATCTTAACATGGGTTTAATATAAGGATTGTACTGTGTGTAGAAAATGAAGTCCTTAACCCCACTGATATTATAAGTGTGACGGTAGGTGTCCATGGCAGTTCCTATAGGTAGCTGGAGTATAATCACAGGACCTCATGTGAAACAGAACTTCAGTACAGCACACACTTCTCTGATGGTCTAACCTTATTTGGGAATGGAGTCTGGGATTTCTAGACCAGAAGTTTAAGCTTGGGGTCCAAGAACACTTAAGCACCCATGAACCATCTGAAATTATATGCAGATTTTATGTGTATGGGTATTTTCCTCATGCAAAATCTAATGGCATCACCATATTCTAAAGCGATCTGTACTTTAAAAAAAAAAAAAAGCATTAAAGGCCAGTGATCTACTACAGTTATGGTCCTCGGAGTTTATTCCTAGAGCCAACTGCATTAGCAGCACTCAAGAAGCTTGTCAGAAATGCAGATTCTCAGGGAGCAACCCAGAACTACAGACGCTGTAGGGGGTGGCATCCAGCTGTCTGTGTTGAAAAAGTTCTCCAGGTGACACTGATGTTGCTAAAGTTTGAGAACTGCTCTGAGGCACAGCCTCACCCTAAGACTGATAAATCACATCCTATATGTGAGAAGGTCCATCTAGTCAAAGCTAAGGTTTTTCCAGTCGTCATGTATGGATGTGAGAATTGGCCTATAAAGAAAGCTGAGCACCAAAAAATTGATGCTTTTGAACTTGGGTGTTGGAGAAGACTCTTGAGAACCTCTTGGACTGCAAGCAGATCAAATCCTAAAGGAAATCAGTCCTGAATATTCACTGGAAGAACTGATGCTGAAGCTGAAACCCCAATATTTTGGCCACCTGATGTGAAGAACTGACTCACTGGAAAAGCCCCTGATGCTGGGAAAGATTGAAGGCAAGAGGAGAAGGGGACGACAGAGGATGAGTTGGTTGGATGGCATCACCGACTTGATGGACATGAGTTTGAGCAAGCTCCAAGAGTTGGTGATGGACAGGGAAGCCTGGCGTGCTACAGTCCATGGGGTCATGGAATCAGACACGACTGAGTGACTGAACTGAACTGCACTGATACACGAAAACAGGAGACAGATGGAGGCAATAGTCTTTGCCAAGGACCCACAATGTGGGTATTCTAGGTTGCTGAATAAGGGCAAATATGCATATATTTTCTTTTAATTACCAGTATGAGTTGAAATCTTTTGTGTGTGAAAAATTAGCCTAAATAAAAGTTTTGTCTCAATAAATTCCCATCCCATTTCCATATAGAAGTAGTCTGAGGAAATCAGAATATTAGCATGAAAAGTTCTAAAGTTTCTTGCCCCCTTTCTCAAATGTATGGTGCATAAACTGTTGGCATCAGAATCACTGAGGATGTTCATTAAAATGCCTGAGCCTTACTCCAGACTTAATAAATCACAAGGGAAGCAGAAACTTTTATTTATAATCCTCTGTATAGAGTTACACTCTAATGTTTTAAAACTGCTACTAGAGAATGTCATCCAGAGGTTTTTAATCCAGAAAAATACTCAGAGTGGGCTTTACAACCCCAAACCTTAGTTTACCATTAATAATGAGTTACAGAGAGTGGGCTGTGGAGCAGAAGGCTGGTGTAGGTGCCCCTCGTGACACTGTGATCTGATGCTGCCAGAGCAGTCCCTCTCTGATCTGAAAATGGTTTGACTCCTAACATTGTATTACTTCTCTGACAGGGTTAGTTTAAGAACTGAGTAAAATATTATACACATGGAAGCACTTGAAATGAGAAAATCACTCATAGACTGGTTTTGGCCTTTTTTACTATCCAGATTCAGTTTTCTCATTTGCAAATGATAAGGTTAGACTAAACCAGATGACCTTTCAGATCCCATTCATTGATGCTATTTTATGAAATACTTCATCCATAGAGCTGTATATCATAGTAAATACTATAAATATGTGATATATTTTTTTGTTGGAATAATGTGGCTATCCCACCATTTTTGTCCATTCTCAGCCTTTTCAAACGAATCTGACAAAAATCCTCCTGTATACCTCTGCTAACTAAACAGATTTTCTATTCTACTTCTCTAGCTCTTTCTACTGTTATTCTCTCTTTCTTTTATTCTATAGCTTCTGAAACTTTCTCATATATTACTTTTGGGTAAAGAAAAGTGTTGCCATAACATAAAGGTTGTATCTTGTGCCTCTCTTGGCATGTGATGAAATCTGATTCAAAATACCATTTATAGTACTGCATTTGCTCAGGGTTTTGAGGAATTTGAGGGTTAATGTATTGTATAATATATTAACAGGAAGCAAAGGCATACTCAAAATGTTTTGAGTAATGATTAATGTTGTTCCTTAGTGCCCTGACTATGATTTATGCCAAAGAATTTCGGGGCAAAGGCAGCACAGCACTACAGGATACATATACACAAGAGATCAGTGGGACCCTGAGGTCATTGAGAATCGTAGGAAAAAGAAGAAAGAAGCCCAGAAGGAAGGAAAAGGAGAAGAGGAGGGGGAAGAGGAAGAAGAGCAAGAAGAAGAAGAGGTAATATCTGTATACAAGATGCTATACTTCTAAAATTTGCTATAGGGACTTCGCTGGTGGTCCAGTGGTTAAGACTCTGCACTCCCAATGCAGAGAGGGCCAGGTTCAATTCCTGATCAGGGAACTAGATCCCACTTGCCACAGTTAAGACCTGGTGCAGCCAAATAAATTAAAAATTTTAAAAAGAGAAATAAAAAAAGACCTTGCCTGCTATATCGGTTTCATTTTTTTAAATTGCTATAATTAAATGACAGAATATGAATATCCTATACAGAAAATTATATTTTCCTTAAGGTTTGATTTAGTTAGAGGAAACAGCAAAAATATTTCATGTTTTTAAGAACTATTAGATCATAATGTAAAGGTCATGAAGTTTAAGGTCATCCTTCTTGTCAGGATGGAAGTCCCTCCATATCCCGACAGCTAATCTGCTTCATTTCATAGCAACAGAGAGTTACTGGTCACCTGCCATGTGTCAAGCACTATGCAAGCTAGTGTGAAGAGTCAGAGCAACAGAAAACATATGTAATTTGAGGAAGAAGGTAGCCCAGGTAGAATCCAATTTATGAAGTTAACCTCGATTCCGAACTCTGACAAAGAGAGCACATGAAAAGAAATCTATATCCCAATTTCACATATAATAACAATCCTAAAGTCAATACTAGTAACCATAATGCAACAGGACCTCAAAAGAATCTTATACCAGACTTAATGAGGAAAATTTGATACTAAGAGTCAGAAAGATCCAATGAAGAAGGGATAGGCTACCCACTCCAGTATTCTGGGGCATCCCTTCTGTTCAGCTGGTAAAGAATCCACCTGCAATGTGGGAGACCTGAATTGGGAAGATTCCCCTGGAGAAGGGAAAGGCTACCCACTCCAGTATTCTGGCCTAGAAAATTCCATGGACTGTGTAGTCATGGGGTCGCAAAGAGTCTGACATGACTGAGTGACTTTCACTCACTCACTCAAAAAGTTTGTTAATAGGTAATGGGCTGGACTTAGCCCACTGTGGTGAGTGAGATAGGTCATAGCTTGCCAGTCCTTGCTCTATTGAAATATACCTGTGATTTCTATTATAGATTTACTTATTTATAATGTTTAATAATTTTAAATAGTTTCTATAACTTATAAATTATCATGAATAAATACTATTTCTATTAGGGCCTAGACTCAGTTAATTAAGTCTGATGTAATATAGAAAAGGATGCATTGCAAATCATTTGTCTAGTAGAAAAGATAAACCCCAAAGGCAACAGTTTTATTTCCCTGAAGGATGTTAAGCAGGACATCAAACTTTGCACTCTAATTTCAGTGACTATATATACTTCAGTTTTGTCATCCTGCTGTTTCCCTCACTAATGGGTTAAATGAATTTTTGACATTTGTTCTTTCATTTAAGAGCAGATCTTAAAAGTTCTTATCACAAGAAAAAAACTGTATGTATGATGATGAGCTTCCCTGGTGGCTCAGACAATAAAAAATCTGCCTGTAATGCAGAAGACCTGGGTTCGATCCCTGAGTCGGGAAGATCCCCTGGAAAAGGAAATGGCAACTCACTCCGGGATTCTTGCCTGGAATCCCATGGACCGAGGACCCTGGGAGGCTATCATCCAAAGGGTTGCAAAGAGTCAGACACAACTGAAGCGACTTAGCATGCACACATGCATGTATGATGATGGATTTATTAGATTTATTATGATTAATTAGATTAGATTAAGTAGATTTATTAATGCTCATTTCACAGTAAGTACAAATACAGTTGATCCTTGAATATCTCCAGAGTTGGGGCACTGACCCTTTGTGCAGTTGAAAATCCGAGTTAACTTTACAGTCAGCCTTCTATATCCACGGTTCTGCATCCTACCAACCACAGATCATGTAGCACTATGTATTTACTATTGAAAAATATCCTATCAGTGGACCCACACAGTTCAGACTCACATTGCCCAAAGATCAACTGTCTTGAATCATTCTATTGTACACCTGAAACTAATGTAATGTTATATGTCAATTATATCTCAGTTTTAAAAACCTATTAATGTAAGAATGCCCATTTGAAAAATATAAAATAATCTTCCCTGTGTAAATAAGGCATTAGATAAATAACCAGCAACTATTCTAGGTAAATATTTCAAGTAAACCTCATAGTAAATATGAATAAAAATGTGTCATTTTAACATGAATAAAGCATACCATCATAATTAGTATAATAAATATGTGTGTGCTTGCCAAGTCACTTCAGTCGTGTCTGACTCTTTGCAACTTTATGGACTGTAGCCCACCAGGCTCCTCTGTCCATGGGATTCTTCAGGAAAGAATACTAGAGTGGATTGCCATTTCCTCCTCCAGGGGATCTTCCTAACCCAGGGATTGAACCTGCATCTCAGTCTCCTGCATGGGCAAGTGGGTTCTTTACCACTGGCACCACCTGCGAAGCCCAAATATGATGATAATAATGGGGAAATAAATATGATACAAATGCCATTTTTTTCTGTGAACCCTTTCATAACCACCTTCCCCCATCACTCTCCATCCCTTTTCCCCTGCCATCATCTTTCTTCTCAGCTCTTACCACCACAGCCTAACCTGTGATATATCTATTTGTCTATTTGTTTATGCTCTGTCTTCCTCAACTGGGATGTGTGCTGTCTAAGCCCCAAGCCCGTAGTTTTGTTCTCTGTTGTATTTCAAGCTCCTAGAACAGTGTCTGGCACGGGGTAGGCACTTAAGCTTTACTATTAATAAATGAATGAATCAATGAGTGAGTGAGCTACAAGCTCACGTGCTTAGAGAAAATCCAACTTCTTTATTTTGTCTCTAAAAATCTGATGTTATTCCCATACTCTTCCCTACTCATTGGGGGGCAAAAGAAATGAGTAAGTATCCAAGTCAATTTAAAACTTTATTCCATCTGATAAAAGACCTTCAGGGTGTTCAGTCTCTCTAAAATAAAAATCCTATTTCCAATCTCCCCTTTTCCCTGCTTCTTACCCCAAAATGGCATGCAGGTATAGGGAGAGAGGGATATGACTTGCAAATGAAGTAATCATTAGCATAAAGATATTCAACGTAACTTCTTTTCCATTTAGGCATTTATTGCTGAAATGCAGATAGTGGCTGAAGTTCTTCAACACCTCGTTCAGAGACCTGAGGATTATTTGGAAAATATCGAACACATTGTCAACCTTTATAAGGAAATAATTCTTCATCCTTTAGAAGTAAGAAAAAGATATGTTGCTGAAAAAGGAAAGTTGATACTTGTGTTTTGCGTGCATGTGTGCCAAGTTGCTTTGGTTTATATCCAACTCTTCATGACCCCATGGACTGTAGCCCACCAGGCTCCTCTGTCCATGGGATTCTCCAGGCAAGAATAGTGGAATGGGTTGTCATTTCCTCCTCCAGGGGATCTTCCCAACCCAAGGATCAAACCTGTATCTCCTGCATTGCAGGCAGATTCTTTACTGCTCAGCTGCCAGTGAAGCCCTATTTGTGTTTTATCCCCGGTTAAATAGCTTTCACATTTCTTCACCGTGTGTATTATCTGCTTCATTCTCCTCCTCTTGAGCTTGGTAAAATGCTTTCAGAATAAGATTGCATTCCAAAGGCTGTTTCACAGAACAACATTATTTTACTCTTACAAAGCAACAGTGCTGCTAAAAAGTGATAAATTAATTGCCTTTTTCAAAAGTCATTAGGGGAATTTATTTATGGCTGGAGATTGGAAAGTCCATATTAAGGCATTGTTTTGTGAAAGCGTTTTGAATCCAAAATGTATGGGTTTATAAAAATAAATGTACACTTAAGGTGCATCTTTTATTCTGAAAGGAACTATTAATTTAGTTAAATTACAATCTAAAGAAAGCCATCCAAGACTGGTTTCTCTGTGTATCCTAATCAAAGTTGGTTATTTGTAAATATGATAAGGCTATTATATATTGTAATAGAAAACTTATAATTAAAAGAATTAGCATTTAAAAAGGATGATTACTGAAATTATGATTATTGAAAAGCAAATTTTTATGGTTAAAAATCCAGGGCAGACTCTGCCCAATTTATACTGGAGATTTATTCAACAAACATTTATTATATGATATTTGGCCAGATACCATGCTAAGCAATAGAACTACAAAGACAAATGAAAAACAGTCCTCAAATTGCCTCTTCCCCTCTGATGGAGAAATTAAAAGAATTTGTTTCATGGTGTTTTATAATGTTTGTATATTTTTAGAGACAAGTGGATCATTTTCATTTCCATTGTCCACCCCTCAGTGAGATCCAAATTGTTTTATTTTTTTAATTTATTTACAGTATTGTGTTAGTTTAAGATATGCAGCACAGTGATTCAATATTTTTGTTTTCTTATGTATGACTTTGATTCCTCCCTTCTTCCTCTTCTATCCCTGGCCTCTAAACATAGCTTCTTAACGGTAATTTACATGTCTATCTATAACATTCTTTCTCCTTCAACAAAAATATTCCTTGAGCTGCTGGAATTGGGTATGAATAAAGCATAATTAAAATCAGATCCAGAAGATTATAAAATTATATTCATGGATAGGGAGTTGGAAGTGGGAAGCAGAGGTAGCCTGTTCAAGGATAGGGACGCCCAGCATCATCAATGTCCAGTGCAGTGCCCAAAGTCTGGCGAGTGGTAAATGCTTGACAGATGTTCAGGTGAACAAATGATGAGGTCACAAAGGGAAAATAACAGCTTCCATTTCATTACATGTAAATTTCTGGACATAATTTTAAAAACCTTTACTTAAAAGAAAAATATCCACATCGACTCTGATAAAATATTTAAAGCTTTAATATATTGAAAGGTCATAGACTCACAGACATAAAGAATAGACATGGTTGACAAGGGGACAGTGGGTAGAGGAGGGATGGATTGGAAGTTTGGAGTTAGCAGATGCAAATTAGTATTAATATATATAAAATGGATAAATAACAAGGTCCTAATATATAGCACCGGAGAAGGCAATGGCATCCCACTCCAGTACTCTTGCCTGGAAAATCCCATGGACAGAGGAGCCTGGTAGGCTGTAGTCCATGGGGTCACTAAGAGTCGGACACAACTGAGCGATTTCCCTTTCACTTTTCACTTTCATGCATTGGAGAAGGAAATGGCAACCCACTCCAGTGTTCTTGCCTGGAGAATCCCAGGGATGGGGGAGCCTGGTGGGCTTCTGTCTATGGGGTTGCACAGAGTCAGACATGACTGAAGCAACTTAGCCGCAGCAGCAATATATAGCACAGGGAACTATATTCAATATCCTATGATAAACCACAGTGGAAAAGAATTTTTAAAAAAGAATGTATATGTCTATGTATACATATTCAGTTCAGTTCAGTTCCGTCACTCAGTCATCTCCAACTCTTTGCAACCCCATGAACCACAGCACGCCAGGCCTCCCTGTCCATCACTAACTCCCAGAGTCCACCCAAACCCATGTCCATCGAGTCGATGATGCCATCCAACCATCTCATCCTCTGTCGTCCCCTTCTCCTCCTGCCCTCAATCTTTCCCAGTATCAGGGTCTGATGCACAGTTCAAAAGCATCAATTATATACATATACATATATAACAATCACTTTGCTATACAGCAGAAATTAACACAACATTGTAAATCAACTATCCTTCAATTTTTTTTAAATGTAGGGAAAAAAGATCATAGATATGACTTTTCTAAAACCTGTAAGGTCTTACCCTCCAGATGATAAATAGGTAATAAATATGAGCAGACAATTCACAAAAATTAATGACAAAAGAGTAACAAGTCTATAGAAAAATATTCAGTTTTACTGATAATAATTAAATGCTAAAGAAATAGTTCCCCAATTAAATTTTAAAAGATGGACAAGGAATAAGAATTCCTAATTCTAGCAACTACATATGGTAAAGCAAACACTCCCATACCCTGCTGAAAGCAATATAAATTAGTATGGTGGTTTTTAGATAGCTTGCCTGAGAAAAGCACAGAAGTGGAAAATTTCTAGGCCCTGCAGCAAAGCATAGATAAGAATTGACTGCTCAGACAAAAATTTCTAGGCCAAGAACCTAGACTTCAGGTCTAGTGTATAGCTTGCCTTGTATGGTAATTCCAGAGTGCTGATATGTGTGGAGGGAGGTCAGCAAGAGCCTTGAAAGGCAGGAGCCTACAATTCTAGTCTCCTCTGATCTGGCTGAGATGTGGATTCACTTGGGAGGCCAAGACCACCAAAATTCAGTGTTCCTCTAAAAGACATGAGGAAAGCAAGTAGGAGCAAAGTAACTGCATCAGTGTCTGGTTTCTATCCTGCTTCAGGAGTAATCCAAGGCCACGTCTTCATTCTTGCCTGTCTTCAAATCCCAGCTTGACTACTGGTCTGACCCAGTGTTTGTGTCTTTATCCTTAAGAGTCTTCATACCTTTAGACTTAGTATACTAACTTCATTCTGAAGAACCTAGCTTAGGACTTCCCAGGTGGTCTAATGGTTAAGACTTTGAGATTCCACTGCAGAGATTGTAGATTTGATCCCTGGTCAAGGTACTAAGATACCACATGCTATGTGGTAAAGCAAAAAAAAATTTTTTTTAATTTAAGGTAAAAAGACTATTAAATAAAAAGAATCTACTTTAAGGAAAGTATCTGAAATGCAGAAAAGCATGATGTACATGCTTGTTTAGAACATCATAATTTATGGTTGGATTCTTGGATTCTACTAGAAGAATTGATGCTTTTGAACTGTAGTGTTGGAGAAGACTCTTGAGAGCCCCTTGGACTGCAAGGAGATCAAACCAGTCCATTCTAAAGGAAATCAGTCCTAAATATGCATTGGAAGGACTGATGCTAAAGTTGAAACTCCAGTACTTTGGCCACCTGATGCAAAGAACTGACTCATTTGAAAAGACCCTGATGGTGGGAAAGATTGAAGGCAGGAGGAGAAGGAGATAACAGAAGATGACATATTTGGATGGCATCACCAATTCAGTGGAAATGAGTTTGAGTAAACTCCAGGAGTTGGTGATGGACAGGGAGGCCTGGCGTGCTGCTGTCCGTGGGGTTGCAAAGAGTCAGACATGACTGAGTGACTGAACTGAATTTATGGTTAAACAATGCAGGCATAATGGTTCTTCTGTCTAGAAGTAGAGAAACACTTAGAACCTAACCTTGCACAGTATTATGAAAGACAAAATATACTGGACATTTAAGTAGGTGATTTTGTTCAGACTATGGCAACAGGGAAAATATTCACTAATGAAGACTTTGTCAAAGAGAGGGACTAGGGTTTTATGGAGGCAGGTAAATAAGGGTCTTATGGAAACCATGAAAAAAGATGGAGATGGATCTTATCTGAGTCTTTGAGGAAGGGTAGAGGTGGATCTTATCTCTCCACCATCCCTACTTTCTGGGAATGGAAGAAAATTTACAAGAATATTAATATAATCTTGAGATACAGAAAAATCTAATTTAAAGAAGAAAGGAAATCCAGAAACAATGATAACAGATTTCATCATAAATATATTTTATAATACATAAGATACCATAAACAAAGTCAAATGATAAATCATAGCCAGGTAAAACATTTGCAAACCATATGGCAGATAAAGGTTAAAGACTTTCCATGAATGTTAAGGAAAAGAAAGGTCTAACAAAATGCACAGAGGTTATGGTTTAGTAGTTTACAGAGATGGATTTCTAGATACTAAACATCACCCACAGCTAGGGGAATAAAAAATGAAACAAACCAAGCCCATTCTTCACCTAGCAGTTTGGCAGAAATTATTCTATGAATATATGCAGAGAGATGGATGCCCCCAAACATTTCTATTGGCAAAGACTGGCTTCACTGTAGAGAAAAACAGAAGAAACAGAAAGAGCAGAATTCATGGTATGACTAGTTTAGGCTTTTGTAAAAGTTCTCCTGAGCACTGAAAATAACATCCAGTATGTCATGTATATAGCAAATAATTTAGCATTAAAGATTTCTTCATGGTATATGAAGACTGAACTTTTGAGAATGATCCTGAATGATAAGGCTTCTTTTTGATTATCTGAAGGAAGTAATGGCTGAACATGATTCCCAGTATCTCATTGAGCTAGATGGAAATAAGCCCCCAGAGGAGCTGTTCATGGTAAGTGCAATGCTCAGTAAGAATATGTCACAGTTTGGAAAATCAAAAAAGTATTGACTGAATGATACTTATTTTCGTATCAGAAATAGATTTACATTTTGAATACCATTTATTTTTGAAAAATTCATTTTGACGCTTAAAATTTAATATGATATTTATTCATCTGTCCATATTTAAATCAAAAGTACATTTGAATTTAAAACCTCTCTGTGACAAAAAGTATCTTGAAAAAAGGTAAAAGCAGATAAAAGCCATAAACACATGATACAATGCTTAACATTAGTAATAGGGAAATGCAAACCAAAGCTATAAGGAGATATCACTTCAAATCCACTAAGATGGCTAAAATTAAAAAGAAAAAAAAACAGATAATGAATAACAAATGTTGGTGAGGATGTAGAAAAATCAGAACATTCATACACTGTTGTGGTACTGTCATTAAATCATGTCCAACTCTTACAACTCCATGAACTGTAGCCTGCCAGGCTCCTCTGTCCATGGGATTTCCTGGACAAGAATACTGGAGTGGGTTGCCATTTCCTTCTCCAGGGGATCTTCCTAACCTTGGGATCAAACTGGAGTCTCTTGCATTACAGTCTCCTGCACTGCTGAGCCACGAGCAAAGCCCAACATACATAGTTGGTAGGACTGCAAATGGTGGGGCCATTTTGGAAAACAGTTTGGCAGTTCCTCAAAAGGTTAAATATGGAGTTATCTACCATATGACTCGGCAATTTAACTCCTAGGTATATGCCCAAAATAACTGAATACAGGTATTTAAATGAAAGTTTGTATGTGAATATTCAGAGCAGCACTTTTCACAATAGCCAGAAGGCAGAAACAACCCCAATGTCTAACAATTCATGAATGGATAAATAAAATGTATATTCATACAATGGATGTGTTGGTCACTCAGTTGTGTCAGGATGGGAATGGATGGGAATGGGTGAATTTAACTCAGATGACCAGTATATCTACTGCTGTGGGCAAGAATCCCTTAGAAGAAATGGAATAGCCCTCATAGTCAACAAAAGAGTCTGAAACGCAGTACTTGGACGCAATCTCAAAAATGACAGAATGATCTCAGTTTGTTTCCAAGGCAAACCATTCAGTATCACAGTAATCCAAGTCTATGCTCCAACCACTAATGCTGAAGAAGCTGAAGTTGAACAGTTCTATAAAGACATTTAAGATCTTCTAGGGAGAAGGCAATGGCACCCCACTCCAGTACTCTTGCCTGGAAAATCCCATGGACGGAGGAGCCTGGTAGACTGCAGTCCATGGGGTCACTAAGAGTTGGGCACGACTGAGCGACTTCACTTTAACTTTTCTCTTTCATGAATTGGAGAAGGAAATGGCAACCCACTCCTGTGTTCTTGCCTGGAGAATCCCAGGGATGGGGGAGCCTAGTGGGCTGCCATCTATGGGGTTGCACAGAGTTGGACACGACTGAAGCAACTTAGCAGCAGCAGCAGGACTAACACCAAAAAAGATGTCCTTTTCATCACTGGGGATCGGAATGCAAAAGTAGGAAGTCAAGAGATACCTGGAGTAGCAGCTAAGTTTGGCTTTGGAGTACAAAATGAAGCAGAACAAAAGCTAACAGAGATTTGCCAAGAGAATGCACTGGTCATAACAAACACCTTCTCCCAACAACACAAGAGACGACTCTACACATGGACATCACCAGATGGTCAATACCGAAATCAGATTGACTATATTCTTTGCAGCTGAAAATGGAGAAACTCTATACAGTCAGCAAAATAAGACCAGGAGCTGACTGTGGCTTAGATCATGAACTCCTTATTGCAAAAGTCAGACTTATATTGAAGACAGTAGGGAAAAACACTAGGCCATTCAGGTATGATTTAAATCAAATCCCTTATGATTATATAGTGGAAGTGGCAATTACATTCAAGGGATTAGATCTGATAGAGTGTCTGAAGAACTATGGATGGAGGTTCATAACATTGTACAGGAAGCAGTGATCCAAAACTTCCCAAGAAAGAGAAATGCAAAAAGACAAAATGGTTGTCTGAGGAGGCCTTACAAATATCTAAGAAGAGAAGTGAAAGACAAAGAAGAAAAGGAGAGTGATACCCATCTGAATGCAGAGTTCCAAAGAATAGCAAAGAGATAAAGCCTTCCTAACTGAACAATGCAAAGAGAGAGAGGAAAACAATAGGATGGGAAAGACTAGATATCTCTTCAAGAAAACTGAAGATACCAGGGGAATATTTTATGCAAAGACATGTACAATAAAGGACAGAAAAGCTATGGACTTAACGGAAGCAGAAGATATTAAGAGGTGGCAAGAATATACAGAAAAACTATACAAAAAAGATCTTAGTCACCTGGATAACCACAATGGTGTGATCACTTACCTAGAGCCAGACATCCTGGAATGCAAAGTCAAATGGACCTTAGGAAGCATCACTACGAACAAAGCTAGTGGAAGTGATGGAATTCCAGTTGAGCTATTTCACATCCTGAAAGAGGATGCTGTGAAAGTACTGCACTCAATATGCCAGCAAATTTGGAAAACTCAGCAGTGGCCAAAGGACTGGAAAAGGTCAGTTTTCACTCCAATCCCAAAGAAAGGCAATGCCAAAGAATGTTCAAACTACCACACAGTTGTACTCATTTCACATGCTAACAATGTCATGCTCAAAATCCTCCAAGCTAGACTTCAACAGTATGTGAACTGAGAACTTCCATTTGTACAAGCTAGATTTAGAAAAGGCAGAGGAACCAGAAATCAAATTGCAACCATCCATTGGATCATAGAATAAACCAAGAGAATTCCAGAAGAACATGTAATTCTGATTCATTGACTACACTAAAGCCTTTGACTGTGTAGATCACAACAAACTGTGGAAAATTCTGAAAGATGGGAATACCGGACCACTTACCTGCCTCCTGAGAAATCTGTACGCAGGTCAAGAACCAACACTTAGAACCAGACATGAAATTACAGACTGGTTCCAAATTGGGAAAAGTGTATGTCAAGGCTGTATATTGTCACCCTGATTATTTAACTTATAAGCAGAGTACATCATGAGAAATGCTGGGCTGGATGAAACACAAGCTGGAATCAAGATTGCCAGGAGAAATATCAATAACCTCAGATATGCAGATGACACTACCCTTATGGCAGAAAGTGAAGAACTAAAAAGCCTCTTGATGAAAGTGAAAGAGGAGAATGAAAAAGTTGGCTTAAAGCTCAACATTCAGAAAACTAAGATCATGGCATCTGGTCCCATCACTTCATGGCAAATAGATGGGGAACCAGTGGAACAGTGGCTGACTTTATTTTTTTGGGTTCCAAAATCACTGCAGATGGTGATTGCAGCCATGAAATTAAAAGATGCTTACTCCTTGGAAGGAAAGTTGCGACCAACATAGACAGCATATTCAAAACCAGAAACATTACTTTGTCAACAAAGGTCCGTCTAGTCAAGGCTATGGTTTTTTCAGTAGTCATGTATGGATGTGACAGTTGGACTGTGAAGAAGGCTGAGTGCCGAAGAATTGATGCTTTTGAACTGTGGTGTTGGAGAAGACTCCTGAGAGTCCCTTGGACTGCAAGGAGATCCAACCAGTCCATCCTAAAGGAGATCAGTCCTGGGTGTTCATTGGAAGGACTGATGTTGAGGCTGAAACTCCAATACTTTGGCCACCTGATGAGAAGAGCTGATTCATTGGAAAGACCCTGATGCCGGGAAAGATTGAGGGCAGGAGGAGAAGGGGACAACAGATGATGAAATGGTTGGATGGCATCACCGACTCAGTGGACATGAGTTTGGGTGAACTCCGGGAGTTGGTGATGGACAGGGAGGTCTGGCGTGCTGCAGTTCATGGGGTCACAAAGAGTTGGACATGACTGAGTGACTGAACTGAACTGACCAGGGAACTAGATCCTTTATGCCACAACTAAGTGTTAGAATACAGGAACTAAAGATCCCACATGCTGTAAGGAAGACTGAAGATCCCACGTGCCACAACTAAGACCCAGCACAGCCAAATAAATAAAGTATTTTCAAAAAATTCTGGTCCATGATCTCCACCAACTTGCCCCAAATACACTCCTCCCACAGATTTCCCCTCTCAGTAAATGCCACATCCGTCCTTCCAGCTGCCCTTTTTCTCACATCCAACAACCAACCTGTCAGCATACACAGCAGGCTTTTTCTTCTTCAAAATACATTCAGAATTTGACTACTTTTTACAAGCTGGGATATACTTTCCTCAAGGGAAAAGGCAGAAGTTCCAACAGGCCTGGTTGAAATTCACCAAGATTGTTAAGGCCCCAGCTGGCACTGGCACCCTGGTACTTCTGCCTACAGTTCATTGGCCAAACAAGTTACCTGGAGAAGCTCAATACCAATGAACTAAGTATTCTCACATAAAGTAGGGCATTAACAAGGGAAAGGAGGAAAGGATAAATTGTGAACAAATAATACTATCTACCATAGATTGCAATACACCATCAGGACCTTGTCTATCTTACCATCTCTCATCTCAGACTCTGTTTCATAGCCTTCTACATAGTATATTAGTTTCTTAGTGCTTCCATAACAAAGTACCACAAACTAGGTATTTTACAATGACAGATATTTATTACAGTTCTAGAGGCTAGAAGTCTAATATCAAGGTGTTGGCAGAGCTTCACTCCATTCAAAGCCTCTAAGTGGGGATCCATCCTTGCCTCTTCCAGCTTCTGGTAACACCAGGCACCACTTGGCTTGTGTTAGCTAATGCTAACATCTGCTTCCATCTTTACATGGCTGCCTTCTTCCCTCTGCCTGAAGACATCCCGCAGTGTTAGACTTCAAAGGGCATGACTATTTGAGAACCAAAGGGCAGACTCTAGTGGGTTGAATTGTTTCCCCCAAAAAAGATAATATTGAGGAGCTAAACTTCAATACTTATAAGTGTGACCTTATTTGGAAATAGGCTCTTTTCAGATGTAATTAAGTTAAGATGAGGCCACAGTGAATTAGGATGGGCCTTAATCCAATGTGGCTGGCATCCTTTTAAGAGATTTATGAACGCAGGGAGAAAATGGCTCACAACAGAGGCAGAGATTGGAGTGATGCAACTACAAGACAAGCAACACTAAAAATTGCCAGCAATCTACCAGAAGCTAGGAAGAACAAGGAAATATTCTGCTCATGAGCACATGACTTTTCCAAAATATTTGAAATGTTCAAATGCCAATGTATTAAAAAGACTTATTCTTTAAATTTAGACGGTTATGGATCGACTTAAGTATCTAAACCTAAAAAGAGCAGCTGTTATAACCAAACTTCAGAGCACAGAGGAAGATATTAATGACACAATGGAAAATGTAAGTTACCTTTAACTGTTTGAAAGTCTACCCTTTCCCTCTATGTTGTGCCCTTAATTTGTATCCTTTCAAGGTTTAAAAGGGTCTCAGAATACCTTTTATAAAAATAGATTTGATTTTTCAGAAGCTATAATATTGGCACAATATCCTTGTAAACACTAAACAAAAGTTTTGAAACAAAGAAAGACAATAAATCAGAACAATTTAATAAGTATAATAAGAAATAAAGAAACCCAAGTTTAGTTTTAAAAAATCGCAACACCAAAGACATAAGAGCCCTCAATTCTCTAAATATTTGTTCATTCCCTCCATCATTCAACCACTTTTTAAAATAACTACTAAAGTGACATAATGTGGATGTGACGGTCATCAACTTATAAATTGCCAAGTGCTAAAAGAGCCACCAGGACTTTTTAGCTGGAGGACTTAATCTATTCTGGGAAGTTTAGATTTACCTTTTTTAAAAAATAGGAATTAAATAACTAATGCCAGAATAATAAGTAGGTATTATAATTCAAATAAAATGATCTTTAAGGATAGAGGTCATTTTGTTTTCCTATATGTGTAATCCCTAGATTTTAATGGGTGAACATAGCTGGGAATGGGTAACACGAATTGATACTGAAGAGGAGGAAAGGTGGGCCTGATGCACACAGAGGCTCTGTACTGAGCCTCTTCTTCTAGGTCATCATTGAAGGAAAATTTTAAAGTCTTCAGAAAACCTGGAGGTTCTTCCAGCCTGCAGTCCCCGGGGTCTCGGCGTCAGGGAAAGGCCGATGGCATGGAGGAAGATCCAAGCCAGGATAGGGCAGCTCCGGGCACCGCTGCAGCTCCGAGCATGGTGGGCGGCAGGCCACTGTGGCTAGTTCTCAAGTTCTCGCGGGAAAAGAATGAGAATGAGCCTGAGAGGCCCTGGGAGAGTGAACCGCAGGAGAGGAGGCCGCTAGCGAGGGAGAGGGCTAGTGGAGGGTAGCTTCACAAGGAGAAGCCAAATGGGCTTAATCTTTCTCCTCTTTTGGTTCAGCCTCTCCCAAAGGTAAACATCCAGTCTTTTGGCTGAAGTCTTCTGAAGAGGTAGTGGCTGACTAAGTGAAGTGGGGTGCAGCCCTGGCCACTAGAACCTCCTCTTAAAGATTCTCAGCCAGTCCTGTCTTCTGCTCTCCATTCCTCCTCTTCAGTGGTGCCTGCTGTCAGGTCCTGAGCCTTTCTGGAACTGTGCAGTGACTTGACTTGCTTCTTCTTGTCCTCAGCCCATCCTCCATCACCCTCCCTGCCACCACAGACACTGAGCTTTCACTTTGCTCTGACCTCAGTTACCACTAGTCCACCTGCTTTTTAGTTTACAGAAGTATGTAGCTGCAACTGCCCAGCTGTCAGCTCTTCTGGTCTCCTCTCCCCTGTTTCTCTGTCCATTTCTCATGAAATGAACTCTGCTATGATTTTCACAAGGTTTTAGGAAATCAGCAAACCCAAATGCGTGTGTTCAGTCTGCCTTGTTTAACCAGAGGCAGTCCTGATCGTTTTTAAGGCTGTGATATCAAATTCATTTGAAAGCTCATCTTCTCATTGCCCCAATAGATACGTGGCCCAGAGACTTGAGAGGGGAGCATGGTCGGCTACCCAAACACTTTCCCCAAGTTTGGACAGGAAATAGGGATGGTGAGGGAAAAGCAGCTGCTTCCTGACTTAATTGTGTACCAAGGGAAAGGCTACCCACTCCAGTATTCTAGTCTGGAGAATTCCAAGGACTGTATAATCCGTGGGAGTACAAAGAGTCAGACTCAACAGAGTGACTTTCACTTTCAGTCCCTAGCTCATTGTCTGTTGATTCATGGAGAAGGGTGGTAGCCCAGTGTACCCCACTGACAAAGTTCTCAGTCTCCTGCAGCTCGCCTAAGCGTTGTCAGTTTCCTTCAAGTTTAACAGCCTACAACTGGGGACATCCATGCAGGATCCCCACAACCGGCATGCCTCTTTGCTCTCTGTTGCTGCGACAGTAGTTCTTAACTTCTTTGGAGGTGATGAATGGAAGATTAATGAGAGAGACTTTATATTTAAGAAAAATGAAAGAGCTAAGTCAGTACAAATGTGTCTATGGCATCTTACTATTTTAAAACCTAGGTAAATTAACTAAAGTAACTATTTTCAAACCTTTTCAATAAGAATTTTTCAGGCTTTCCTGAAATAGATTATAGAAAACCCTTTATCCACCTTATGCTCATTCTAACCTACAAGAGAAAATACTTGGTAAAATTTAAACAAGGTCTTAAAGCAGAAATGAAAACTATTTATCTAAGTAAATGTTGGACAAGTACAGATCAGATCAGATCAGATCAGATCAGTCGCTCAGTCGTGTCCGACTCTTTGCGACCCCATGAACCGCAGCACGCCAGGCCTCCCTGTCCATCACCAGCTCCCGGAGGTCACCCAGACTCGCATCCATCGAGTCAGTGATGCCATCCAGCCATCTCATCCTCTGTCGTCCCCTTCTCCTCCTGCCCTCAATTCCTCCCAGCATCAGAGTCTTCTCCAATGAGTCAACTCTTCGCATGAGGTGGCCAAAATACTGGAGTTTCAGCTTTAGCATCATTCCTTCTAAAGAAATTCCAGGATTGATCTTCTTCAGAATGGACTGGTTGGATGTCCTTGCAGTCCAAGGGACTCTCAAGAGTCTTCTCCAACACCACAGTTCAAAAGCATCAATTCTTCGGCGCTCAGCCTTCTTCACAGTCCAGCTCTCACATCCATACATGACCACAGGAAAGACCATAGCCTTGACTAGGCGAAACTTTGTTGGTAAAGTAATGTCTCTGCTTTTGAATACGCTATCTAGGTTGGTCATAACTTTCCTTCCAAGGAGCAAGCGTCTTTTAATTTCATGGCTGCAGTCACCATCTGCAGTGATTTTGGAGCCCAGAAAAACAAAGTCTGACACTGTTTCCACTGTTTCCCCATCTATTTCCCATGCAGTGATGGGACCAGATGCCATGATCTTCATTTTCTGAATGTTGAGCTTTAAGCCAACCTTTTCACTCTCCACTTTCACTTTCATCAAGAGGCTTTTTAGCCCCTCTTCACTTTCTGCCATAAGAGTGGTGTCATCTGCATATCTGAGGTTATTGATATGGACAAGTACAGATAGCTGCAATTAAGAAAAAAAAATCCTGCCTTAATTATTTCTTAAATAGTAGAGCATGGTCAAATAGCAAATGAAATAATAATGTGAATTTCAGCAAAACTTATGCCCACATGTTTAATGTTTGTTACTAATAGGATGAGCTGTTCCGTACTCTCGCGTCTTATAAACTTATTGCACCAAGATATAGATGGCAGAGAAGCAGATGGGGACGTACATGTCCTGTGACTTTAAAAGAAGGTAATATTTTTCAAGGATTGCCAGATTTTTCCGTGAGGTAGGTAAGATTTTCAGAATTTAATTTTAAAACTTGCCCATACTTCTTTTCAGTTGTTTATGATAATGACATATTTTTAGTTTTCTAGGTAAAATGTACTGTCTTTCATCAGAAGAAGCATTAAAAACGTTTCTATTGAACCCACGTCCCTATCTTCTTCCACCTATGCCAGCACCACCATTTAAAGTATTCATATTTGGACCTCAGTCTTCAGGGAAAACAACACTTAGCAATTTGCTTGCAAAACATTACAAAGGAAAGGTAACTACTTAGCTGATTTAATTTGCATTTCCCTTATGACTAATGAGGTTCAACATTTTTTATATGTTATTCATGTATTCTCTTTTAGAAGTGTTTGTTCAAGCTTCTTGCTCATTCTTAACTTTTTTGCATCATTATTGGCAGGAGTTCCTTATGTTGTATACATACAAATTTTTTGCTACAGATATTTATAAATATTTTCTACTATTCTGCTTTGTCTTTTCACTTCTTAAATGAAAAATGTATAATTCATTTAAAGTAAGTCATTAAATCCTGCCTAACTAAAGAAGATGGGAATTAGGCTTCACCTTTTGAAGAAAAGAGTATTAAAGGATTTGTGGATATGTTTTAAAACCATCACAGTATGTGTCAGACAAAAGAATTATAATTTTAAAATGTAAAGCATTTTTCAAATCAATATTTTAAAGCCCCAGTAGAAAAAGATAGCAAACAGGCAATTCATGAAATAATTGATTCAAATAGCCATTACACATGAGAAAAGGATTATCACCTTAATAATCAGGGAGAGGCCAAAAAACCCAGAGATATATTATGTCAACCTCACTGTTGAAAAATCACCCAATACTTATGTGTGGCTAGGATTAAGAAAGTACATTCTCATACATTGCTGGTTAGAGTGTAACCATTCTGTATAGCTATTGGACATATCTATAAAATTCTAAAATCTATGCATATCCTTTGAACTATAGATTTTTCTTGAAGAAACTGTCAAAGATATATACATAGCCTAGTTTATAATAGCAAAATCATGTATATCTGAATATGTATTATTGGTACTTTAAATAAGTTGTTAATATTTTTATCTAATATAATAGTTACATTTGTTAAAAATTATAGGGCATATATTCATGCATATTTAATGAATCTAGAAGAATGGTACTGATGAAGCTATTTTCAGGGCAGGAATAGAGATACAGACATAAAGACAAGACTCTGGACACATCAGGGAAAGCAGAGGGTGGGACAAATTGAGAGAGTAGCAGTGAAACATACACATTACCGTATGTAAACTAGTAGCTAATGGGAAGTTCTGTATAACCCAGGGAGCTCAGTGTGGTTCTCTGTGACAGTCTAGAGGGGCAGGATGGGGTAGGGGGTGGTAGGGAGGTTCAAGAGGGAGGGGACATGTGTATACTTAATGGCTGATTCACATAATTGTGTGGCAAAAGTCAATACAATGTTGTATTAATAAAGCAATTATTCCCCAGTTAAAAATAAAATTTTAAAAAATTAATGGATTAATTTAACTGGGTGAATTGGATGGTATATCTCAATAAAGCCGTATTTTTAAGTTAAAAAATGATGGTGTGAAAAAAGTGATGGTCTGAATGTATTTTTATTGGCATAAAATAAAATAATACAAGCATATTGAAGGAAAAGCAAAATGGAATGTAGAAGTATGAAAACATTATTTAAACTTAAAAGGCATATATAGAAATCTAACATCCCAATATTCAGTATTAAGTATAGTATCTACCAAAGGACTTTTATTCAAAAATATGTAGAATTCTAACCTAGTTTTTTAAAAGTTGAACATATGCTTAAAAACATATGGGTAAATGAACTACCAATACACTCATAAAATTGTTAGTGATTAGGGATAGTTAATGGAGAAGGCGATGGCACCCCACTCCAGTACTCTTGCCTGGAAAATCCCATGGACAGAGGAGCCTGGTAGGCTGCAGTCCATGGGGTCACGAAGAGTCGGACATGACTGAGCAACTTCATTTTCACTTTTCACTTTCATGCATTGGAGAAGGAAATGGCAACCCACTCGAGTGTTCTTGCCTGGAGAATCCCAGGGACGGGAGAGCCTGGTGGGCTGCTGTCTTTGGAATCGCACAGAGTCGGACATGACTCAAGCGACTTAGCAGCAGCAGCAGCAGGGATAGTTAAATTTACAATACAATGAGATTTCTCACCAACTAGGAGAAGGCAATGGCACCCCACTCCAGTACTCTTGACTGGAAAATCCCATGGATGGAGGAGCCTGGTGGGCTGCAGTCCATGGGGTCGCACAGAGTTGGACACGACTGAAGCGGCAGCAGCAGCAGCAGCAGGGTGGCTAAAATGTAAAAGATTCACAAAATCAAGCGCTAATGATGAGGTAGAATAACTGCAATTTTAAATACTTTGCTGCTAGGAATATAAACTAGTTTCAGCCACTCTGGAAACAGTTCAGTGGTTTAGTATAAAGTCAAACATACACTTACCATGCTGCTGCTGCTGCTGCTGCTAAGTTGCTTCAGTTGTATCCGACTCTGTGCGACCCCATAGACGGCAGCCCACCAGGCTCCCCCGTCCCTGGGATTCTCCAGGCAAGAATACTGGAGTGGGTTGCCATTTCCTTCTCCAAAGCATGAAAGTGAAAAGTGAAAGTGAAGTCGCTCAGTCATGTCCGACTCCCAGCGACCCCATGGACTGCAGCCTACCAGGCTCCTCCGTCCATGGGATTCTCCAGGCAAGAGTACTGGAGTGGGGTGCCATTGCCTTCTCTGTACACTTATCATGTGACCCAGTAATTCTACTCCTCGCTGTTTATCCAACAGAAATGAAAACATAGGTCCACAAAAAGACTTTCTCACAAGTGTTCATTGTTTCTTTATTTATAATAGCCCAAACTAGAAATAACCCAAACGTCCATGATGAATGAATTAAAAAAATAAAAAAACTATATATTCATACAATGATACTGCTCAAAAACGCAAAGGAATAGATTACTGAGATACATAGTTATATTGTTGAATCTCAAAAACATTTTGCTAAGGGAAAAAAGCTTGGGGAAGATTATATACTGTTTGGTTCCATTTATATTAAATTCTAGAAAAGGCAAAATTTATCTATATTTGGTGGAAAACAAAGTGGTTGCTAAGGGCCATGTATAAAAGATGATGAGGAGACTTTAGGGGGTGATAAAAATGTTCTATATTTTTATTGCAGTGGTTTTTATGTACATATTTGTAAAAATTCATCAAACTCTACTTAAAATGGGTGCCTTTTATTGTATTAGACTATAAATAAAACATTGATGTTTAAAATATATATGTAATTTGAATACATATTACATGATCATATATATATAACATATATACTAGCTTTCTTTGAAAGCTAGTACTTAAAAATCGGTGAATTCTGAAAATAACATACCTCAAGCAGCATTAAGATTTTTGAGATACATAGGTATAGCCGTAGAAATAGATGTTGATGAACAATGTGCTTAGTTTCCAGAGTAACTTGTGCTTATATTGGTTTTCTCAAATATTCTTTGCAGGTAGTTGACTATGACAAAGTGATTCAACCACGTTTTGATAAAGCCCTTGAAATGTTAACCAGAAACACTATAGCTGAGGCCACTGAAGCAGCCATTAAAGTTGTCAAAGAGCGGCTTCTCTTAGAACTACAAGCTAAAAAAGGTGAACTATTTTTTTTTAATGTGTGTTTTAACAGTAGTTAAGCCTGGCTACCTGAGGACACAGTCTTGGTTGGTTTGTCTTGATATCTCTGGCATCTTGCACACTGCAGCCTCAGAATAAGTGGTTGGAGAAATGAATATACATAAACCCGAATCATACACTGAGAAAAAGATTCCAACTCTGGATTTCTAAGGAAAGGAATCATAAAGAGTTTTCAAACTTAGATTTCTTTTCTTTTATGGCTCTGCTTCCCGGGTAGAATTTACACCTTTATTTACACCAGGGGCGATGACAACGACACTTTGTCTGACTCATGGAGTTTGTGTTATTGCTGCTGCTGTTGTTGTTCTAGGCCTCCCTCTGCGTCAGCCTTGAATGTAAGTCAGTGTTTTTATTTGGGAAATATTATTTTCAGATTCAAAATATTATAAATGAAAAAGTCATCGATGAGGAGACAGAAGCACAAGAGGTTAAATGGCGTCCTGAAATTCATCCAGGTGGTGGCTTGGCTAAGACTTGAATATCCTCTATTTGTCAGAATCTGCTATCAGGATTTCACTAACTTCTTACAAACACTAGAAAGCTTCCCATCATTTCCTATGCTTGAAACTATTTAAAGATCAAGGAAACTACTTCTTCTTACATGGCAATATTGAGCTTTTGCTCACAGGTTTTGCCTAATAAATCTGCCTCTCTTCTTTCTCATTAACCTATAATCAAGTAAGAAAGTACAACCTGGTGCCTGAAGGATTACAAAAAAACAACCACAAAAAGACCAGCATTGAAATAATATGCCATCCAAATGATCATGGATCAGTGGTAAAGAATCCGCCTGGAATCCAGGAAACACAGGCGACACAGGTTCAATCCCTGCGTTTGGAAGATCCCCTGGGTTAGGAAACGGCAACAAACTCCAGTATTCTTGCCTGGGTAATCCCATGGGCAGAGGAAACTGGTGGGCTACAGTCCATAGGGTCACAAAGAGTCAGACACAACCGAACGATTGAGCACAGATAATAAAGAATGAATTTATGTGTTTATCATATTATCTTCAGAATTAAGATCAAAATTAAAAAATATTCTTGGACAATTAATAAATATGTGAGGTATCTGGAAATATTGACCCAAACTTCTAAGATGGCTTGTCATTCAATTTTGTATAACAAAAATGAATAATTGATTCAAAAATGAATTTTAATTCAAAATTGAATTTCGAAATGAACTCAAAATTTTGAACTCAAAATTCATTAAAAATGAATAATTGTTAAATTAAAAATGAATTCATTCAAAAATGAGTAATTCTTTCAACAAACACTTGAGCACCTTCTTGTGTTAGATATGGTTCTAAACATTGAGCTACAGAGGTGAACAAGACACTTGAAGCTCCTGTCCTTGAGGTGAAAGTGAAGTGAAAGTCTCTCAGTCGTGTCCGACTCTTTGCGACCCCATGGATAGTCCGTGGGATTCTCCAGGCCAGAATACTGGAGTGGGTAGCCTTTCCATTGTCCAGGGGATCTTCCCAACCCAGGGATCAAACCCAGGTCTTCCTCATTGCAGGCAAATTCTTTACAAGCTGAGCCACCAGGGAAGCGGGTGTGTGTGCCCAGTCCTGTCTGACTCTTTGCAACCGTATGGATTATAGCCTGACAGGCCCCCCTGTCCGTGGGATTTTCCAGGCAAGAATACTGGAGTGGGTTGCCATTCCCTTCTCCAGGAGACCTTCCCAACCCAGAGATCAAACCCAGGTTTCCTGCACTGCAGGCAGATTCTTACCATCTGAGCCACCAGGGAAGCCCCCAGACAATAAGATTCAGTTCAGTTCAGTTCAGTCACTCAGTCGTGTCCAACTCTTTGCAACCCCATGAATTGCAGCACGCCAGGCCTCCCTGTCCATCACCATCTCCTGGAGTTCACTCAAACTCATGTCCATTGAGTCGGCGATGCCATCCAACCATCTCATCCTCTGTCTTTCTTCTCTTCCTTCCCTTCTTTTCCTGCCCCCAATCCCTCCCAGCATCAGAGTCTTTTCCAATGAGTCAACTCTTCGCATGACGTGGCCAAAGTACTGGAGTTTCAGCTTTAGCATCATTCCTTCCAAAGAACACCCAGGGCTGATCTCCTTTAGAATGGACTGGTTGAATCTCCTTGCAGTCCAAGGGACTCTCAAGAGTCTTCTCCAACACCACAGTTCAAAAGCATCAATTCTTCGGTGCTCAGCCTTCTTCACAGTCCAACTCTCACGTCCATACATGACCACTGGAAAAACCATAGCCTTGACTAGACAGAACTTTTTTGGCAAAGTAATGTCTCTGTTTTTCAATATGCTATCTAGGTTGATCATAACTTTTCTTCCAAGGAGTAAGTGTCTTTTAATTTCATGGCTACAGTCACCATCTGCAGTGATTTTGGAGCCCAAAAAGATAAAGTCTGACACGGTTTTCACTGTTTCCCCACCTATTTCCCATGAAGTGATGGAACCAGATGCCATGATCTTCGTTTTCTGAATGTTGAGCTTTAAGCCAACTTTTTCACTCTCCACTTTCACCTTCATCAAGAGGTTTTTAGTTCCTCTTCACTTTCTGCCATAAAGGTGGTGTCATCTGCATATCTGAGGTTATTGATATTTCTCCCAGCAATCTTGATTCCAGCTTGTGCTTCTTCCAGCCCAGCGTTTCTCATAATGTACTCTGCATAGCCCTTCTTAAAATTTTAAAAATTGGATTTTTTTTTTTTTTTGCCAGGGATTTTACTCCAACATATTTTTTAAGAAATTTTGTCAGTGGAAAATATTGAGGCTTTTTAATATAGAAAGTTATATAATGTAATAATACAAAAGATGGCAGCTAACATGGAGCAGGCTTCCAGTGTGCCAAGACTTTTCTATGTTCCTTGTTGACACCCATTATCTTATTTGATGTTGCAACTGTGTTTTTAGTTTAATGATCCTCATTTTTCCCAGTAATAATTGAGACAGGAAGATCAAATGATTCAAACTGAGACAGGGAAAGCAAATGATTCGCAGAAGTCACATTGACTCAGTTAGAACTCACATGCCCAAGTTTGTCCACCTGCCCCCCAGCTACCTTTTCCTAACACAGTCAATTACTATCTTACAGCTCAGTCAACTTCAAAAGACCTTCGAGGAGAATCTGAAAGGAGGGAAAGTGAAGTCCCAACTGGTGAATACAGAAGTGCAGAAGAATTGCAGTCCTCACTTGATGAAGATGGTAAAGAAAATGTTGCTAATGTTATTGGCCAAATCTTTCCTAGTATAAACAGATTAGCTGATGAAGTGTATTATTCTTTCACTGCAGTGTTCACTTTTGAATCCCAAAGAGAAGGCTCTTTAGACGACAATGAAGAAGCCAAAATGAAGTCAGATGATAAAGATGGTAACAAAATGAGCTGCTAATGCCATGCGTGTGGATCTTATTTCCATTTATTTCATATGTTATCATGTTTATATTGAGGTTTAAACTTATCCTCCCCTCACCCTCAAATTGGAAACTTTAGGAGTAAAAAGTTAAGTTTTTCTCTTACAGATTTAAACTGACCAGCTGTAGAACAGAAATTGATCTACTAGAATGAAGGAGAAAACAGAACACAAGTCTAATACTATTGGAACGTTCTCCAAAATTTTTTGAATCTTTCCAAACATATACAATCATTATTGTACAACAATAAATTCTTTCTTAAATGGCACCCCACCCCAATACTCTTGCCTGGAAAATCCCATGGATGGAGGAGCCTGGCAGGCTCCAGTCCGTGGGGTCGCTGAGAGTCGGACATGGCTGAGCGACTTCACTTTCGCTTTTCACTTTCATGCATTGGAGAGGGAAATGGCAACCCACTCCAGTGCTCTTGCCTGGAGAATCCCAGGGACGGAGCCTGGTGGACTGCCGTCTATGGGGTCGCACAGAGTCGGACACGACTGAAGCGACTTAGCAGCAGCAAAAGCTCTCTGCTTCCTTTAATGGATTGGAATCAGAGCATCATAAACCCAGAGTTGTAGCTGTGAAATGTTTATCATTTAGTGCTATTTACCACTCCAGTATTCTTGACTAGAGGATTTCATGGACAGAGGAGCCTAACAGGCTAATTGTCAATGGGGTCACAAAGAGTCAGACGTGACTTATCAACTAACACTTTCACTTTACACCCTTCTAAAACTTTTCCATTTATATTTTAACATAATCAAGAGCATACAAAGTAAACTACTTTTATTTTTTATTTATGTTACATTTAATTATATAATTTCATTAGAAAATAATTTAACCATCATTTAAAATTACTGCATAATTTCTTTATTTAGAGGTATTAGTTTTAACTAGTTCATTACATTGAAAACTTATATTTTTGCTACTAAAAAATTCAAAGAATTTTTTTCCATTGTATTTTTTACATAAAGTTTAGCCTGTATGTTGACACAAATGGAGTTACTAGTTCAATGAGTAAGAAGTAATACAGAGTCAAATTGCTTTGCATAAAGTTTCAATTTATGTTCCCATCAGGAATATGCAAACTATATGTCCTAGGTTGCTCAGTATTTTCTCTTTTTAAATATTATTTTAATTTTTATTTGACTATTTCTGAAGTTTAGTGTTGTGATACTGTGTTAGCCATTTATATTTCTTTTCTGAGGTGACCATTTTTGCCTTTTGCCCATTTTTCTAAATTGTATTAATTATAAGGTTTTAGTATAAATGTTCTGTATTAGTCACTTATTTTTCATATTTTTTTCCGAATTGAGTGGTTTGTCTTTTAAGTCACGTTGCTGACTTTGAGGTAGCAGAGTTTTTCACATTTTCATAGTCAAATAATTACTTTCCATTTGTTAATTTCTTCCATTTACTTTCCGGCTTAAAAGTCTTCCTCTCAACCAGAGATTTTATATATACTTTTTTTTTTTTTAAGTTGGCGCTGCCTCTTTGTTTTCAGCTTTCAATTCCATCTACAGTTTATTGTGTTGTATAATATAGGGCTGATCTTTTTCATTTGGTTCCTCCTCCTGATTCAGACAGATGTGTCTTTGCCTTGTGTTTATTTCAAGCTGAGTAGGAATTGAACTGGGCACTGGCAGAATCATATATGGCATTCCTCCTTTCCCAGCCTGCATGCACACGCACACACACACACTTCGCAGAAGGACCTGGACATTAAAATTTTTGCCAAGTGGCATCTGGGAACCCCATCTCTGCTCTTGGAGAGTTCCCAGCACCAATATGTACACAGAGAGGCCCTCCCCCATACTATCTGTTCCCTCTTTAGGGAAGCCATCCATTGTAGCAACATCATCAGTACCTCTACTCACTGCCAGAGGATCACCAGCACTGCCGGTGTGCCCTGGTAAAAGACAGCCTCTCTCCCCCATGTGTCTGAGATAAGCACAGCTTTTACCTCTTGGAGCAAAAGAGTCTGTTGTGACACCAGGAAGGGAAAATTTTATTTTTTTCCAGTTTATCCATTGGCATCATATGAAAGTGAAATTACTCCTGGTTTTGTTATTTGTATTTTCTACTGCAGATAAATATGTCTACCTATTTGTTTATTATGGTTGTTATTTTAATTTTTTAAGAAATTAGGAGCATTGAGTCCTGGGTCCTTGGGCCCATACCACAATCTTCCTTAGGAATCACCTACACTTTAAGTACTGTTCTTTATGTGTTTAATAGAGTTTTATTTTCAGATGAAATAAGTGAAATGTATACATGTCAAAGGAGTCAGCAAGACTCTAGTCGAGCTCTAAAGAAGGGTTCTAAAAAGGTAAATTATTACTAGAGTGATTTGGTTCTTCAGTTCAGTTCAGTCACTCAATTGTGTCCAACTGTTTTCAACCCCATGAATCGCAGCATGCCAGGCCTCCCTGTCCATCACCAACTCCCGGAGTTTACCCGAATTCATGTTCATGGAGTCGGTGATGCCATCCAGCCATCTCATCCTCTATTGTCCTGCCCCCAATCCCTCCCAGAATCAGGGTCTTTTCCAGTGAGTCAAATCTTCACGTGAGGTGGCCAAAGTATTGGAGTTTCAGCTTCAACATCAGTCCTTCCAATGAACACCCAGGACTGATCTCCTTTAGAATGGACTGATTGGATCTCCTTGCAGTCCAAGGGACTCTCAAGAGTCTTCTCCAACACCACAGTTCAAAAGCATCAATTCTTCGGCGCTCAGCCTTCTTCACAGTCCAGCTCTCACATCCATATATGACCATATGGATGGTCATATATGGACCATAGCCTTGACTGGTCCAGGAGCCTCTGGATCCTTGACTGGAAAAACCATAGCCTTGACTAGATGGACCTTTGTTGGCAAAGTAATGTCTCTGCTTTTTAATATGCTATCTAGGTTGGTCATAACTTTCTTTTTTTAATTTAAATTTATTTATTTTAATTGGAGGCTAATTACTTTACAATATTGTATTGGTTCTGCCACAGATAAGCGTCTTTTAATTGGTTCTCTTAGACTGTGGTAAAAATCACAAATTATTCCTTTAGAATTTTGAAGGATAACCATGGACTTTTTATTTAAAAATCTTATTAATATCCATTTACTCTATCTTAAGTGAAAGTTGCTCAGTTATGTCCAACTCTTTGCGCTGCCACCACCCCCCGCCCCCCCCCCACCACGGACTATACAGTCCATGGAATTTTCTAGGCCAGAATACTGGAGTAGGTAGCCCTTCCCTTCTCCAGGGGATCTTTCCAACCCAGGGATCAAACCGGGATCTTCTGCTTGCAGGCGGATTCTTTACCAACTGAGCTGTCAGGGAAACCTTTACTCTGTCTTAAAGACTACTATAATATGAACAGTTGGACATGCAGGAACACAGATAGAAGAACATGTAATATACTGTTTTCATTAACAAAAATATTGGAAAGATAGGATATCTGTCTTCCTGTTCTGTCATTCCTGGCATGTGGCTACCATAATAATTCACAAGATGGCTGCTAGTGTGCCAGTTATTACAACAATGGGCAAGAAGAGGGAAACGGCAAGAAACAAAAAAATAGCACTCCATCCAGCTGAGTTAAGTCAATTCAGTTCAGTTCAGTCACTCAGTCATGTCCGACTCTTTGCAACCCCATGAACTGCAGCACACTAGGCCTCCCTGTCCATCACCAACACCTGGAGTCCACCCAGACCCATGTCCATTGAGTCGGTGATGCCATCCAACCATCTCATCCTCTGTCATCCCCTTCTCTTCCTGCCCTCAATCTTTCCCAGCATCAGGGTCTTTGCCAGTGAGTTAGTTCTTCTCATCAGGTGGCCAAAGTATTGGAGTTTCAGCTTCAAAATCAGTCCTACCAATGAACACCCAGGACCAGTCTCCTTTAGGATGGACTGATTGGATCTCCTTGTAGTCCAAGGGACTCTCAAGAGTCTTCTCCAACACCACAGTTCAAGAGCATCAGTTCTGTGTTCAGCTTTCTTTACAACTCTCTCATCCATACGTGACTACTGGAAAAACCATAGCCTTGACTAGACGGACCTTTGTTGACAAAGTAATGTCTCTGCTTTTGAATATGCTATCTAGGTTGGTCATAACTTTCCTTCCCAAGGAGTAAGTGTCTTTTAATTTCATGGCTGCAATCACCATCTGCAGTGATTTTGGAGCCCAGAAAAATAAAGTCCAGCCACTGTTCCACTGTTTCCCCATCTATTTGCTGTGAAGTGATGGGACCGGATGCCATGATCTTAGTTTTCTGAATGTTGAGATTTAAAGCCAACTTTTTCACTCACCTCTTTCACTTTCATTGAGAGGCTCTTTAGCTCTTCCTCACTTTCTGCCATAAGGGTGGTGTCATTTGCGTATCTGAGGTTATTGATGTTTTTCCCGGCAGTCTTGATCCAGCTTGTGCTTCTTCCAGCCCAGCATTTCTCATGATGTACTCTGCATAAAAGTTAAATAAGCAGGGTGACAGTATACAGCCCTGATGTACTCTTTTTCTTATTTGGAACCAGTCTGTTGTTCCATGACCAGTTCTAACTGTTGCTTCCTGACCTGCATACAAATTTCTCAAGAGGCAGGTCAGGTGGTCTGGCATTCCCATCTCTTTCAGAATTTTCCACAGTTTATTGTGATCCACACAGTCAAAGGCTTTGGCATAGTCAATAAAGCAGAAATAGATGTTTTTCTGGAACTCTCTTGCTTTTTCAATGATCCAGCAGATGTTGGCAATTTGATCTCTGGTTCCTCTGCCTTTTCTAAAACCAGCTTGAACATCTGGAAGTTCATGGTTCACGTACTGCTGAAGCCTGGCTTGGAGAATTTTGAGCATTACTTTACTAGTGTGTGAGATGAGTGCAATTGTGCGGTAGTTTGAGCATTCTTTGGCATTGCCTTTCTTTGGGATTGGAATGAAAACTGACCTTTTCCAGTCCTGTGGCCACTGCTGAGTTATTCCTCTTTAAAGAGAAAACAACAAGACTCACCCCAAAAAAATTCTTCATGCATTTTATCTACCAGTGAAACTATCAATATAAAGGAAGTTAGGAGATGTAGTGTTTTTAAACAGCTAAGCACATTGCTGACCCTAACAAAATCAGCATTCTGTTACTAAGGGAAAGGAGAACTGGATATTGTGTAAGCAAGTAGTATTCTGTGGCACATTTAGTATTTTTGCCTGGCTATTTCTGCTTCCTCATGTCCCCTTTCCCAGGCTATGGGAAGAGCTTGGGTTCTTACCTCTGACTATCCAGGAATTGCTGGTTTTCTGTATCTCTGAGAACAGACTTCTCACTTCATGACAGGGAGGGCAGAAGGCAGCTGCTCCTCAAAAGTCCTTTGGGATTTTTTCTGCGAGAGGATCAATTAGGCTCTGGTAGGAGACCCTGATGGATGAAGCTCAGAAAGCACCACTGGAAAGGCCGAGGTAGAAGAGTCTGGTGGAGCTGCCAATCTCATGTCCTGTTTGACATGTGGATGAATGTTTATATCATGGTGCAGCCTATAAGCCAGCTCAGCTATGTAAGAAAACATTCAGCACATAGTGAAGCAGGAATCAAGGCTAACACCTGAAAAACCAGCCTATGCCACCTTTTTTTCCCCACCCTCTTGCCCACCTCCTCTCCTTTTATGGTCCCATGTAGTCTCATGAGTACAATTTAGGGCTTCCCTGGTGGCTCAGTGGTAAAGAACCCTTCTGCAAGTGCAGGAGACATGGGTTCAATCTCTGGTCTGGGAAGATCCCACATGCCGCAGAGCAACTAAGCCTGTGAACCACAACTATTGAACCTGTGCTCTAGAGCCCGGGAGATGCAATTAATGAGCTCATGTGCTGCAACTACTGAAGCCCACATGCCCTAGAACCCGTGCTCCACAACAAGAGAAGTCTTCAAAATTAGAGAAAAGCCCCCACTAGAACTCTTCCCCAACTAAAGAAAAGCCCACACAGCAACAAAGACCCAGCACAGCCAACAATAAATAATAAAAACAATTATTATTTGAAAGCATGTATTTTGTTTTCTGACTCATTCTTTAGTTGCCTTTTAGCTTGACACCTGGAAGCCTTTGGTTCCTACCTCTTCTCCCTGGTTTTCTGAGTTTTTACTCCTGCCTGACATGAGTTTTTTCTTGCCTCATATGCTTTCATTCTGATGCACTGGCTTTAAGCCACTATTCTACTATTTTGTGATTCCAGACTTATTTCCTCCCTAGTCCATTTCTTCCTTTTTCTGGCATGTTCAGCAGTAACACAAAGAGCGCTTCCTTGGGTTAGGTATTCATGATCATGTTCTGTTGCAAATAACATTGTCTACTAAAATTATTAAGGACATTAATTTATTGATTTATTTTACTTTAGATGTAAAAGACTATGAGATAGAAGAGGTAACTGCTGATCATCCAGAAGTTCTTTCGATAATAAATGAGACAGTCAAAATGGCAAAGGATATGAACTTTGAACAGCCACATGAAAAAATTGCTGAGATCTTAGATGAAGTTCTCCAAGAGGTAAGAAATCCAGAATTTTTATTTTTATCTCTGATTTCACAGTATCTGAGAAAATGTTAACCTGGTATATGTACAATTACTTTTGAATCCCATATGACAGTGTTGAAATCTATAGCCTTCTAATTCACGTGCATTTTACAGTAACACTGTTAATATGTAATGTACCCTGCTGCTGCTGCTGCTGCTAAGTCGCTTCAGTCGTGTCCGACTCTGTGTGACCCCATAGATGGCAGCCCACCAGGCTCCCCTGTCCCTGGGATTCTCCAGGCAAGAACACTGGAGTAGGTTGCCATTTCCTTCTTCAATGCATGAAAGTGAAAAGTGAAAGTGAAGTCGCTCAGTCATGTCCGACTCTGTGCAACCCCATAGACTGCAGCCCACCAGGCTCCTCCATCCATGGGAGTTCCCAGGCAAGAGTACTGGAGTGGGTTGCCATTGCCTTCTCTGGTAATGTACCCTGCTGCTGCTGCTGCTGCTGCTAAGTCACTTCAGTCGTGTCTAACTCTGTGCGACCCCATAGAGGGCAGCCCACCAGGCTTCCCCATCCCTGGGATTCTCCAGGCAAGAACACTGGAGTGGGTTGCCATTTCCTTCTCCAATGCATGAAAGTGAAAAGTGAAAGTGAAGTCAATCTGTCGTGTCTGACTCTTAGGGACCCCATGGACTGCAGCCTACCAGGCTCCTCTGTCCATGGAATTTTCCAGGCAAGAGTACTGGAGTGGGTTGCCATTGCCTTCTCCACATGCTAGCAAAGTAATGCTCAAAATTCTCCAAGCCAGGCTTCAGCAATACGTGAACTGTGAACTTCCAGATGTTCAAGCTGGTTTTAGAAAAGGCAGAGGAACCAGAGATCAAATTGCCAATATGCTGGATCATCAAAAAAGCTAAAGAGTTCCAGGAAAGCATCTATTTCTGCTTTATTGACTATGCCAAAGCCTTTGACTGTGTGGATCACAATTAACTGTGGAAAATTCTGAAAGAGATGGAAATACCAGACCACTTGACCTGCCTCTTGAGAAATTTGTATGCAGGTCAGGAAGCAACAGTTAGAACTGGACATGGAACAACAGACTGGTTCCAAATAGGAAAAGGAATATGTCAAGGTTGTATATTGTCACCCTGCTTATTTAACTTCTATGCAGAGTACATCATGAGAAACGCTGGGCTGGAAGAAGCACAAGCTGGAATCAAGATTGCTGGGAAAAATATCAATAACCTCAGATATGCAGATGACACCACCCTTATGGCAGAAAGTGAAGAAGAACTAAAGAGCCTCTTGATGAAAGTGAAAGAGGAGAGTGAAAAAGTTGGCTTTAAAGCTCAACGTTCAGAAAACGAAAATCACGGCATCCGGTCCCATCACTTCATGGCAAATAGATGGGGAAACAGTGGAAACAGTGAGACTTTTATTTTCTTAGGCTCCAAAATCACTGCAGATGGTGACTCTAGCCCTGAAATTAAAAGATGCTTACTCTTTGGAAGGAGAGTTATGACCAACCTAAACAGCATATTCAAAAGCAGAGACATTACTTTGTCAACAAAGGTCCATCTAGTCAAGGCTATGGTTTTTCCAGTAGTCACGTATAGATGTGAGAGTTGTAAAGAAAGTTGAGCGCAGAAGAACTAATGCTTTTGAACTGTGGTGTTGGAGAAGACTCTTGAGAGTCCCTTGGACTGCAAGGAGATCCGAAGTCCATCCTAAAGGAGATCAGTCCTGGGTGTTCATTGGAAGGACTGATGTTGAAGCTGAAGCTCCAATACTTTGGCCACCTGATGAGAAAAACTAACTCATTGGCAAAGACCCTGATGCTGGGAAAGATTGAGGGCAGGAGGAGAAAGGGACGACTGAGGATGAGATGGTTGCATGGTATCACCGACTCAATGGACATGAGTTTGGGTATGCTCCGGGAGTTGGTGATGGACAGACAGGCCTGATGTGCTACAGTCCATGGAGTCACAAAGAGTCGGACACGACTGAGGGACGGAACTGAAGTGACAGCATTATAACTTTGTTTACATGCCCATCAATGCCTATTAAATATGGCACCTCAAGGCAAGAATACCAGATCAGTTATCTTTTGCATTCCCTCAGCGTTTCTCAATGCAACTGAACAGAAGCGCCCAATAAATGAGCTTTTATAGTGATCCTTTCTCCCATTTTCCAAACAACAGCCCAAGAAGTTTAAACAAAGATTATTTAAAATTAAGATGGAATTTCTACCTCAAACTATAGATTTCTCTCAATTGCAACTTCCTATTTCTTCAAAGTGTTAATATGGTGTCTACGTTGCTACATTTCTAAGTATGATGTGAAAGTCTCTTAGTCCTCTCAGGACTCTTTGTGACCCCATGGACTCCAGGCCAGAATACTGGGGTGGGGAGCCTTTCCCTTCTCCAGGAGAATCTTCCCAACCCTGGGATCAAACCCCAGGTCTCCCAGATCGCAGGTGGCACTGCAGGCACACTGCAGGCTTATCTAAGTATGATAGTAAGTTTATTAATAAAAGGACTTCTTGACATGAAAAAAGATGGATAAAAATGCTCTGGTTACAAGTGGCTTTTTTAAACTTTTTATTCTGATATACAGTTGTATAGGGCAATGGAAAAATAGAACAGAAAGATTGCTGTGAATCTAAAACCGCTCTAAAGGGAATTCCCTGGCTGTCCAGTGGTTAGGACTCAGCGTTTTCACTGCCAGAGTCCAGGTTCAATCCCTGGTGGGGGAACTAAGATTTCACAAGCTTCACGGCATGGCCAAGAAATGATATTAACTTAAAAAATAAAACTGTTCTAAAAGTAAAGTTTATTTTTAAAAAAAACAGAACTACCACACGAACTAACAAACCTACTTCCAGCTATATATTCAAAAGAATTGAAAGCAAGGTTTTGAAGAGATATCTCACACCCATCTGCATGGCATGTGAACTATAGTTGCCATGCTGTACATTACACTCTCGGTACTTATTTATCTTGTAACTGGAAGTTTATACCTTTTGACCATGCATGTGTGCGTGCTAAGTTGCTTCAGTCATGTCCAACTCTGTGATCCTATGGACTGTAGTCTGCCAGGCTCCTCTGTCCATGGGATTCTCTAGGCAAGAATGCTGGAGTGGGTTGCCATGCCCTCCTCCAGGGGATCTTCCTGACCCAGGGATCAAACCCGCATCTCTTGCGGCTCATGCATTGCCAGTGACTTCTTTACTGCTGAGCCACCAGGGAAGCCCTACCTTTTGACCCTTTCACCCATTTCCCCCCACCTCTTCCTCTGTTTCTGGCAGCCACCAATGGCTTCTCTATGCATTTGGTTTTTCTAGATTCCACAATAAATGAGGTCATATAGTATCTGTCTTTCTCTAACTTATTTCACTTATACTACTTCATTTTAGCTTTTCCCTCCTAATTCTCTGATGTGAAACTTTTCAAAATGTTTAAAATTCTTTTTTTCCCCCAAATGCTCTTCATTCAGATGGAAATTTCAAAAAGCAGATAAATCTGCATAAGCCAAAGGGTTACATTGGTCCTCTCAAGATTTCTTTCCCTTGATTTCTAATATTCTGTGACTTCCTGATTGCATACAGATTTGTTTAAAACCTTCAGAATTGGTGTATTCACAGACCCACATCACTAATCTCCACATTTGTATTGAAGTTGTTATAAGTAGGTGGCAGGTGGGGGGTAGTTTGGCAGAACTCACAAAGCACCTGCAAGATTTGTTTTGAACCAGTTTCTTTCTACAGCTGTTAGTAGACATCTCAGGACCTCTCAGCTCTCACATTAAAGGCTAAAAATCTGAAGGGAAGTAAAGAGCATTGTCACTTAAAAAGGCAGACTGAGCACCGACCTGGTGACTCAAAGAGTAGACCAGGGACCATTGTCATCTGAGACCATGTTAGAAATACAGACTCATGGGCCCTACCCTTGACCTTCTGAATCAGGATCTAGATTCTGTTATACTGAATAAGATATAGCAAGCATGTTTTGTTATATTTATTTAACAGAGGCTTTTGCTTCTTGTTCTTAATGTACAGCTTTAGTGCTTTCAAATTGTTTCTCTTTTAAAATTAAGTGGCTCTTTTTTTTTTCTTCTGAAAGTCAGAAGAACTCAAAAGATACTTGGTTAAGGTCCAGGAAAGTGATATATCAGGGTAACATCCTTGACTTGGGTACCTATGATGGCAATTTCAGTGTGTCATTTTTCACAGGTAGTTGAAGAAAACAAGAATAGGTTTTATGGTGCCCCCAAATATGGAGGATGGATACTGGACAACTGCCCTCTTGTGAAAGAACTCTGGATGGTCTTGGTCGACAAAGGAGTTCTACCCGATTTAGTCATCTGTTTATCAGACACAGAAAACAATGGTTGGTAAATACTTATCATGTCAATTCAGAGTGAAGTTTTTACTGCTGATAATATTTTTAGTTTATATTTTTATGAACTATAAAATGGAAAACTCTCCACCTTCCCTGGGTACAACAAATACCACCCTAGCAGTCCCTTCATGACCTAGAGGTACACAAAAGGAAACATCCAGCCACTGAGTAGGTGGCCACGGATGGTATGCTAGGTCACTGGATTCTCCAATAGATTCTTATTATTCTTTGGGCTGAGCATTTAACAACCCTCATCCCAGTCAGCATTATAACTTCTGAATGAAAATAAGGCTGAAGGCAAAACTATCTATTAATCCTTTTCCCCTCAAATGGGAAATACTAAGTAGATAAAGATAGCAGAAATAAATTTTAATTTCTGTCACTGTGTGTAAAGCTATAGTAATAAAAAATTATGGCATTACCAGAAAAAAATGGCGTAGACCAATCAAACAGAATAAAGAGCCCAGAGATAAACTCACACATATACAGTCAATTAATCTTTGATAAGGGAGTCAAAAATATTGTTATTTTGCATCTTCAGGAAATATATTTGAAAAGAGAATTTCCAGGGGGAGACTGTATTATACTACACTTTATGTTTTAGTTACTTATAGTATGTCAATATATATCTTTTTAAAAGGATTGAAGATGGTCTGAAAAAATCTTGGCTCTATTTAGATAAATACTTAAAGGAAAATATATTTGGATATAGACAGAAACAATTTTTCATTTCTAATTTCCAAAATATATCTCACTATATTTTATAGAGCTTCAAAATTAATATTTCTCTTTATCTGTATTTCAGGAAAATATTTATATAATAGACTGTATTTAGAGAATAAACAAGAAATTGACTCTAAGATTTTAGGAAGATTATTAGATGAACTACTAGAGGAAAGAAAAGAGGAAGAAGCAGCAAGGTAATCTGTCTGGCACAATAAATGAGATCAATTAACCTTTTACAACTGTTAAAAATCTACTTATGATTTATATTTATAAAATGCCTTTAACATCAAAACAGGCCTACTAGCAATATCCAATTCTAATTCTAAGAAAAATAGTAATTTCACAAATATTGCCAGAATCTCTAAAGCATATAGCTGTGGATATTTTCACAGTCCCAAATCAGGTATTCTAAACCAAATGTTTACTTTCAAAAGACATTGTAAAAAAAATGTCCTGGTAGTCCAGAGGCTAAAACTTCGAGCTCCCAATGTAGGGGGCCTGGGTTCGATCCTTGGTTGGGGAACTAGATCTCGTATACCTCAACTAAGAGTTTGAATGTTGCAACTAAGACCCAGTACAGTCAAATAAATAAATATTTTTTTTTAATGAACATAGAGAAAGTATTTATTTTCTATTCTGTTTATCTGTGACTTAATTTTACTAACTAGAATCCACAGGTCAAAGTAATAACATAAAAAGTGAAAATACACTTGTGTCATATGACTTAAATTCAAAGCTTGACTAAGTTCTACATAAGGTAAAGAACAAGACTGCTGCTAAGTGACTCTGTGTGACCCCCTAGATAGCAGCCCACCAGGTTCCCCTGTCCCTGGGTTTCTCCAGGCAAGAATATTGCAGTGGGTTGCCATTGCCTTCTCCTAAGAACAAGACTAGTTATTTATAACTGATAGGTTCAACATCAAATGCTTATTCTTGGGACTTCCTGGTGGTTCAGTGGCTAAGACTCCGAGCTCCCGATATGGAGGATGTCAACTCAATCCCTGGTTGGGTAACTAGATCCCACATGCCACATTAAGACTTGGTGCAGCCAAATAAATAAATTAATTAAACACTTTTAAAAAACTGATCAGAGATGCAATGCAACTTGGTTGGAAAAGAGATAAAATTTATAGGATTTAGAATTACATTTTTGGCCAAATATCTACAGACGTGCTGAGTCTACCTGTTTTCCAGCATCAGTTTCCAAATGTGCTGGTCAAATGCAAGATAATTTCCTTTATCACCATTTGTCTTTGATCTACCCAAGTAGTATATGGAAGTAGCTAGAAACTGGCAGCAAAATTCTTCTTCCTCCTTGTCAGATTTTAGATTCTTAGCAGCAGCAACATATAGTATCCAGGTTTTGGATAAGGAAAGCATCACAAAAGAGCCCTACCTAACTAGAAAAGTAGAAGAATTGCCAGTTCACACACTACCAAGTAGGGAAGCCATGCAGAAACAATGCTCAGTAGTCTCAAAGGTCTGGGTCATGAACAAGAGAACTCAAATTACACTAAGACTTCAGTCTGGATCACAGGGTCACAGGGTTTAGAATATAGTGAGACAACACTTCCTATTAACAAGAAACAGGATTTGTGGTCCAGTGGTTACGAATCTGCCTGCCAGTTCAGGGGACACTGGTTCAATCCCTGGTCTGGGAAGATTCCACATGTCTCAGGGAAACCAAGCCCATGTACCACAACTATAGAATCCACAGTCTAGAGTCTGTGAGCTGCAACTCCTGAAGCCCACACACCCTAAAGCCCATGCTCTGCAACAAGAGAAGCCACCTCAATGTGAGGCTCAAGCACCACAACTAGAGTGTAGCCCCTGCTTGCTACAACTAGAGAAGAGCCGGGGTGCAGCAGCAAAGACACAGCACAGCCAAAAATAAATAAAACAAGGTGCACACTGTTGGGAGGAGAAGTGTAGTGATATATTTGAAGAGAACATGTATAAAGATTTTCAAAGGAAGGGGAAAAGGACACCAAAAGAACACTGAGTATGAGAGAATGACCCACCTACAGAACAGTCTGAAGAAGACTGTCCAGAATGGCCTACTCATATGAATGGGCTCTGCTCCACTTAACTGGTCCCCTGTTGGTGACTGCTCGATAAAGTTTTTTGATACTGTTTTTAAAGATGCAGTCAACATTCTTATACATGTTTCTTTGTGTAATAGTATGCCAATACCTGAGGGCTAAATTCCTAGTTCTTCAACACTAATGAAAATCAGATTCCCTTATCCCAAACCTCTTTAAATTTCATGATTACTTTGTTGAAAAGAAAATAAATTAATTTTCTGAATACAAAGAAAATTTGGAATTTTTCAACTTATTCATACAGAAAAAAATTTAAAGTGTAAAAAATGTGAAATAAAATTTAAAAGCTGTCAGAATGCCACCATCCATAGATAATTACTATTAACAGTTTGATTCATTTTACTCTAGTCTTTTAATCTTCATTTATATACATTTTAAATAAAAAATTTGTATTATACATAGTTTTATATTATACCTTTTTTCACTTAACTCTATGTTGCGAACATTTCTCATTTAATCAGAGGGAAAATGATACAAATTCTCCCAGCTTAGAGTTAGACAATTCTTTATCAATTTTTTCAGGTTTCTTAATTAATAGCCAGAGTTTTTTAAATACAACATTTTAACTTTCCTTACCAAAAAAAAAATCCCCAAAACACACAAAAAATTCTGAAAATTAACTAGCCTCAATATGAGTAAATTAAATGTTTATGTGGTAAAGTAAAAAGTATAGTGAATATTATAAATGACTTATTCTTTATTTTTATCATTATAAGCCTTAAATTCTATGATATTGTAAGATATTTGAATTTCCAAAGATAACTACATTTTGGACCTTTTCATTTCAGAAAAGTCAAGGAAGAGGCATTAAGAATAGAAGAAGAAAATCTAAAACTATTGGAAGCTATGACTGCAAAAGCAAAAGGCAAACACAAGATTATATGATTAATAATGTGTCATTTGATTTTGTATTGTGACTGCAAAGTTGCAGTATTTACAGAGAATTATAAACAGAGTGACCATGTTTCCCAGTTTGCCCATTAGAGTCCAGGTTTATGCCCAGGTTCCTGAAATATTTGTTTGACTCCTTCTCCTTCTCATTGTGTTCCAATTTGGATAATACCCTGTATGATCACAGCAGTAATGAATTCATAAAAAATGGATTCCTGACACAGACATCTATTAATCCACCTTGTAAGAGGGACAGAAGGCAGGACCAGCATGTGCAACATGTCTTTAAATTTTCTAGTAAACACATAAAAAATAAAAGAAACAAATGAAATGAATTACAATCATCCCTCAATATCCATCAGGAATTGGTCCCAGGACTCCTGCAGATACCAAATATTCATGAATTCTTAAGCCCCTTATATAAAATATCATAGTATGTGTGTATAACCTAAACATATTGGCATATACTTTAAATCATCTCTGGATAACTGATCAGATCAGATCAGTCGCTCAGTCATGTCCAACTCTTTGCGACCCCATGAATCACAGCACACCAGGCTTCCCTGTCCATCACCAACTCCCGGAGGTCACTCAGACTCACATCCATCGAGTCAGTGATGCCATCCAGCCATGTCATCCTCTGTCATCCCCTTCTCCTCTTGCCCTCAATCCCTCCCAGCATCAGAGTCTTTTCCAATGAGTCAACTCTTCGCATGACGTGGCCAAAGTACTGGAGTTTCAGCTTTAGCATCATTCTTTCCAAAGAAATCCCAAGGCTGATCTCCTTCAGAATGGACTGAATGCTTGGATCTCCTTGCAGTCCAAGGGACTCTCAAGAGTCTTCTCCAACACCACAGTTCAAAAGCATCAATTCTTCGGCGCTCAGCCTTCTTCACAGTCCAGCTCTCACATCCATACATGACCACAGGAAAAACCATAGCCTTGACTAGACGGACCTTTGTTGGCAAAGTAATGTCTCTGCTTTTGAATATCCTATCTAGGTTGGTCATAACTTTCCTTCCAAGGAGTAAGCGTCTTTTAATTTCATGGCTGCAGTCACCATCTGCAGTGATTTTGGAGCCCCCAAAATAAAGTCTGATACTGTTTCCACTGTTTCCCCATCTATTTCCCATGAAGTGATGGGACCAGATGCCATAATCTTCATTTTCTGAATGTTGAGCTTTAAGCCAACTTTTTCACTCTCCTCTTTCACTTTCTTCAAGAGGCTTTTTAGTTCCTCTTCACTTTCTGCCACAAGGGTGGTGTCATCTGCATATCTGAGGTTATTGACATTTCTCCTGGCAATCTTGATTCCAGTTGTGTTTCTTCCAGTCCAGCATTTCTCATGATGTACTCTGCACAGAAGTTAAATAAACATGGTGACAATATACAGCCTTGACGTACTCCTTTTCCTATTTGGAACCAGTCTGTTGTTCCATGTCCAGTTCTAACTGTTGCTTCCTGACCTGCATACAAATTTCTCAAGAGGCAGGTCAAGTGGTCTGGTATTCCCATCTCTTTCAGAATTTTCCACAGTTTATTGTGATCCACACAGTCAAAGGCTTTGGCATAGTCAATAAAGCAGAAATAGATGTTTTTCTGGAACTCTCTTGCTTTTTCCATGATCCAGCAGATGTTGGCAATTTGATCTCTGGTTCCTCTGCCTTTTCTAAAACCAGCTTGAACATCAGGAAGTTCACGGTTCACGTATTGCTGAAGCCTGGCTTGGAGAATTTTGAGCATTACTTTACTAGCGTGTGAGATGAGTGCAATTATATGGTAGTTTGAGCATTCTTTGGCATTGCCTTTCTTTGGGATTGGGATGAAAACTGACCTTTTCCAGTCCTGTGGCCGCTGCTGAGTTTTCCAAATTTGCTGGCATATTGAGTGCAGCACTTTCACAGCATCATCTTTCAGAATTTGGAATAGCTCAACTGGAATTCCATCACCTCCACTAGCTTTGTTCGTAATGATGCTTTCTAAGGCCCACTTGACTTCACATTCCAGGATGTCTGGCTCTAGGTCAGTGATCACACCATCGTGATTATCTGGGTTGTGAAGCTCTTTTTTGTACAGTTCTTCTGTGTATTCTTGCCACCTCTTCTTAATATCTTCTGCTTCCGTTAGGTCCATACCATTTCTGTCCTTTATTGAGCCCATCTTTGCATGAAATGTTCCTTTGGTATCTCTGATTTTCTTGAAGAGATCCCTAGTCTTTCCCATTCTGTTGTTTTCCTCTGTTTCTTTGCATTGATTGCTGAAGAAGGCTTTCTTATCTCTTCTTGCTATTCTTTGGAACCCTGCATTCAGATGCTTATATCTTTCCTTTTCTCCTTTGCTTTTCACTTCTATTCTTTTCACAGCTATTTGTAAGGCCTCCCCAGACAACCATTTTGCTTTTTTGCATTTCTTTTCCATGGGGATGGTCTTGGTCCCTGTCTCCTGTATAATGTCACGAACCTCAGTCCATAGTTCATCAGACACTCTATCAGATCTAGGCCCTTAAATCTATTTCTCACTTCCACTGTATAATCATAAGTGATTTGATTTAGGTTATACCTGAATGGTATAATGGTTTTCCCTACTTTCTTCAATTTAAGTCTGAATTTGGCAATAAGGAGTTCATGGTCTGAGCCACAGTCAGCTCCTGGTCTTGTTTTTGCTGACTGTACAGAGCTTCTCCATCTTTGGCTGCAAAGAATATAATCGATCTGATTTCGGTGTTGACCATCTGGTGATGTCCATGTATAGAGTCTTCTCTTGTGTTGTTGGAAGAGGGTGTTTGTTATGATTAGTGCATTTTCTTGGCAAAACTCTGTTAGTCTTTGCCCTGCTTCATTCCGTATTCCAAGGCCAAATTTGCCTGTTACTCCAAGTGTTTCTTGACTTCCTACTTTTGCATTCCAGTCCCCATTGAAAAAGCAAGAGAGTTCCAGAAAAACATCTATTTCTGCTTTATTGACTATGCCAAAGCCTTTGACTGTGTAAATCACAATAAACTGTGGAAAATTCTGAGAGAGATGGGAATACCAGACCACCTGATATGCCTCTTGAGAAACCTATATGCAGGTCAGGAAGCAATAGTTAGAACTGGTCATGGAACAACAGACTGGTTCCAAAGGAAAAGGAGTACGTCAAGGCTGTATATTGTCACCATGTTTATTTAACTTCTATGCAGAGTACATCATGAGAAATGCTGGACTGGAGGAAACACAAGCTGAAATCAAGATTGCTGGGAGAAATATCAATAACCTCAGATATGCAGATGATACCACCCTTATGCAGAAAGTGAAGAGGAACTAAAAAGCCTCTTGATGAAAGTGAAAGTGGAGAGTGAAAAGGTTGGCTTAAAGCTCAACATTCAGAAAACGAAGATCATGGCATCTGGTCCCATCACTACGTGGGAAATAGATGGAGAAACAGTGGAAACAGTGTCAGACTTTCTTTTTCTGGGCTCCAAAATCACTGCAGTTGGTGACTGCAGCCATGAAATTAAAAGACGCTTACTCCTTGCAAGGAAAGTTATGACCAACCTAGATCACATATTCAAAAGCAGAGACATTACTTTGCCAACAAAGGTTCGCCTAGTCAAGGCTGTTGTCTTTCCTGTGGTCATGTATGGATGTGAGAGCTGGACTGTGAAGAAGGCTGAGCACCGAAGAATTGATGCTTTTGAACTGTGGTGTTGGAGAAGACTCTTGAGAGTCCCTTGGACTGCAAGGAGATCCAACCAGTCCATTCTGAAGGAGATCAGCCCTGGGATTTCTTTAGAAGGAATGATGCTAAAGCTGAAACTCCAGTATTTTGGCCACCTCATGCGAAGAGTTGACTCATTGGAGAAGACTCTGATGCTGGGAGGGATTGAGGGCAGGAGGAGAAGGGGACGACAGAGGATGAGATGGCTGGATGGCATCACTGACTCGATGAATGTGAGTCTGGGTGACCTCCGGGAGCTGGTGATGGATAGGGAGGCCTGGCGTGCTGCAGTTCATGGGGTCGCAAAGAGTTGGACACGACTGAGCGACTGATGTGATCTGATAATGAAAAAGACATCTTTTTTGGGTGTTAGTTCTAAAAGGTCTTGTAGGTCTTCATAGAACCATTCAACTTCAGCTTCTTCAGCGTTACTCGTTGGGGCATAGACTTGGATTACTGTGACATTGAATGGTTTGCCTTGGGAACGAACAGAGATCATTCTGTCGTTTTTGAGATGGCATCCAAGTACTGCATTTTGGACTCTTTTGTTGACCATGATGGCCACTCCATTTCTTCTGAGGGATTCCTGCCCGCAGTAGTAGATATAATGGTCATCCGAGTTAAATTCACCCATTCCAGTCCATTTGAGTTTGCTGATTCCTAGAATGTCGACATTCACTCTTGCCATCTCTTGTTTGACCACTTCCAATTTGCCTTGATTCATGGACCTGACATTCCAGGTTCCTATGCAATATTGCTCTTCACAGCATTGGACCCTGTTTCCATCACCAGACACATCCACAGCTGGGTATTCTTTTTGCTTTGGCTCCATCCCTTCATTCTTTCTGGAGTTATTTCTCCACTGATCTCCAGTAGCATATTGGGCCCCTACTGACCTGGGGAGTTCCTCTTTCAGTATCCTATCATTTTGCCTTTTCATACTGTTCATGGGGTTCTCAAGGCAAGAATACTGAAGTGGTTTGCCATTCCCTTCTCCAGCGGACCATATCCTGTCAGATCTCTCCACCATGACCGGCCCATCCTGGGTTGCCCCAGGGGCATGGCTTAGTTTCATGAGTTAGACAAGGCTATGGTCCTAGTGTGATTAGATTGACTAGTTTTCTGTGAGTATGGTTTCAGTGTGTTTGCCCTCTAATGCCCTCTTGCAACACCTACCATCTTACTTGGGTTTCTCTTACCTTGGGCGTGGGGAATCTGTTCCCGGCTGCTCCAGCAAAGCACAGCCATCGCACCTTACCCTGGACGAGGGGTCTCTCCTCACCACTGCCCTTCCTGACCTTCAACGTGGGATAGCTCCTCTAGGAGCCACAGCTCCTTGAACGTGGGGTTGGTCCTCCCGGCCACCGCCCCTGGCCTTGGGGCGTGGGGTATCTCCTCCAAGCCGCCCCTGACCTCGGACGCGGGGTAACTCCTCTCGGCCATATATAACTCATAATGCCTAATAAAATGTAAATGCTATGTAAATAGCTGCCAGCAAATTCAAGTTTTGCTTTTTGGAACTTTCTGAAATTTTTTTTGAATATTTTCAATTTGTGTTTGGGTGAATCCATGGGTACAGAACCTGAAGATTCAGAAAACCAACTGTATATTTTATTTAATATACTATATACAAATTATTATTTTAACATAATGCAAATTATGTTAAATTTAACATTGATTAATGCATGTAATCAATGCAAAAATTATTGATATGTTTTTATGTTCAGTTTTTCACACAAAGTTTCTGAAGTCCATTGTGAATTTTACACTCACCGCACATCTCAGTTTGAACTAGCCACATTTCAAGTGCTCAGTAGCCACATGTGGCTTGTGGCTATGTATCATATAGTGAAGGAATAGTCATTCCCTATTAAATGGACATTTGGGCTGTTTCCTGTCTTTTACTGTTATAATATTTGGGACTGCTGTATGCTATGGCATATATTTGGGAATATATTTTATATTCCATTTTAATAGATATAATATAGAGAGACTGTATCTATCTTTTTCATTAAGCATCATGTTCCAGGGATTGTTCCCAATTAAATATCTGCTGACTTAAACTAAATAATTTATTTCTTCTCATTTTTTTTCTATAAGCAGAAGAAGTTGAAGCCGAGGCTTTTGAGGATATTGAAGGTGAGGAGCCTGAACTTCATGAAGGGTCTGAGACCCCTGAGGTTGCTGAGGAGACCAGGGGGTCTTACCCGAGGAGTCTGACATTTTTGAGGCCCCAGAAACAGAACCTGAATCAGGTTAGACTTTTATTAAAAAGTGTGTCCTTAATCCACTGCTGCCTATTGGCATGTTTGTGTGCATGTGTGTGTATGTCTGTTGATGTGGCATAAATTGGAAGCAGGTTGAGATTGCAGAGATGTGGCCCCAGAGAGCAGGAGGTGGCTGAAAGTATGATAAGAAAGCTGAGTGCTCTGCCTGGGTGCTGGCACTCTTGTCAGGGTCTGCTATATAATTTGGGGGGCACAATGTTCAAATATCAGGAAAAAAGACTCATTAAAAGTACAAGAATATAAAGCTCTTTCTTTCCTTCCATGGTCTCTCTTAACTTGCCGTAGTACTTTATGTTTGCTGTTTAAAGTCATTCTAAGAAAAATTAAAATTTTAAGTTCTTAAGCATGAATTTTACCATTCATCTTTATGTTGCCCAATTCCACTTTTAAAAGCAAACCTAAGAAAGGATGTGATGAGATTCCATAGTCATTCATGTCTCTTTAAATGGCATTACCTTCATTCTGCATCTGGAGAAAGTTCTAATTTGAAGGGGAACCATGGTCAGGCCTGTCAGCATCTTCCCATCCCCATATCACTAAGTCACACTTATTCCCACACATTGTGGGCCCTCTTAGAATTCTGTGCTCATGATGGGGTATCAGGAACGCTCATAGGAATGAGATGGCAAAGAATGACAGACAGATCTCTGCTCACAGGCGTGCCCTATTGTCCCGCTGGAGTCCCTTTGGATTTTGCTTACAAAACTCAGTTCAAAGATCAAAATGACAACCAAAGTGCATTAAACAAAGTATGGGGCCATTCCGGGCAAGAGATATAGGACACCCACACAGCTTACACACCCATGAAGCCAGCCCTCAAATGTCCAGTTTGGTGGGTTGGGACAGGGCAAGAAGGAGTCTATAAGGCAACGAAAGTCACTCTCGAGACTGGAGAGTGGACTTAAGCGGCAAGATCGGGCACTTCACCATGGTGGATGCGGGGCTCATAAATGCCTCGAAGCACAATTAGTTTTGAATTACTCCCTCTTCTCTTGAGTATTAAACATTATAGATACTATTGAAAGAGGACCCAACTATTATTTTAGCTAACGTGCAGGACAGTTTGCACAATATTACAGAATGGCTATATACAGATTTTTTCAATATATATGTGTGTGTGTGTGAGACACACAAAACTTGTGTCTCAGAACTAGGAAAGACTAAGGAGTGAGAAGAAAGATAATTAGTCCTTCCTTCCCTGAAACTATCTACACTAGATCTGTACGTAAATCATGTCTTTTATTATCCAGGAAAGCAGTTGTTGGTCTATATATATCTTCAAAAGTGCTATTAGTTGAGATTCTCCTCAGTTTCACCACACCTACACCCACAACTGAGACTCTGGCCACTTTATGGTCTTTTGGAATATCTTTATGGGTATCTCAAGAAATTAAAAGAATGCTCAGGCATTTTTGATGCCATGTGAATAGAAGTTTGAATGATATTTAACAACAGTTATCAGAACTGTATGTATCAATTATTATTTTGGTCAATGTCCTTTTGAGTATTTAAGAATATTCTTCATTTTCTGCCTTATTTTATTATGTATTTTTATGCCTCCCTGGAACCAAGCAGTGGGTTCGTGTGTTTGCAGTGTAGAAAACTAAACTCTGACCACAGATGTCTGCAGCAAAGTAAGGGCTTAGTAGTAGGATGCCAAGCAAGGGAGTGGGAGACAAGCCTGAGATCCACTCCAACTTGGTTTTTGAGTTGGGGACATTTAAGGAGGAGAGGGCTTCCCAGGTGGCACTAGTAGTAAAGAACTCACCTGCCAGTGCAGGGGATGTAAGAGACATGGGTTCAATCCCTGGGTCAGGAAGATCCCCTGGAAGAGAGCGTGGCAAACCACTTCAGTATTCTTGCCTGGAGAATCCCATGGACAGAGGAGCCTGGTGGGCTGCAGTCCATAGGGCTGCAAAGAGTCGGACATGAATGAAGCAACTTAGCTCAGGCACAAAGGGGAAGAACAAAGAATCTGCAATTAATCATCATCCTGTGACACTTCTTAATTGTTGTTTTGGGGGTCAGGATGCCTACTGTTTATCAATCTTTTTATGAGTATCTGGTGATTCATGATCCAGGAATCTGTTAGCTCACCTTGCCCTGGAGAAACAACCTGAGTATGTACCTTAATGATGTTATCTGATTCTGGTTGATTAGTGTTCGCTTAGCACAGAAATGAGGTCAGAGGGGACAAGAAAGGGAATAACGTTTTGAATAAAGAGATTAATCATAAACTCAGCAGGGGAACTCGGTTTTAGGGGAAATCAGTACTTTACCTAATTGGAGAAGGCGCTGGCAACCCACTCCAATACTCTTGCCTGGAAAATCCCATGGACAGAGGAGCCTGGTAGGCTGCAGTCCATGGGGTCGCTAAGAGTTGGACACAACTGAGAGACTTCACTTTCACTTTTCACTTTCATGCATTGGAGAAGGGAAATGGCAACCCATTCTAGTGTTCTTGTCTGGAGAATCCCAGGGACGGGGGAGGCTGGTGGGCTGCCGTCTATGAGGTCGCACAGAGTTGGACGTGACTGACGCAACTTAGCAGCAGCAGTAGTACTTTACCTAATGAAAACTGTATTATCAATTTGACATAGTATACACAATTTAAACTTTTGAAATCTTCTTTGTGCCAAAATTTTCATAAAGGAATAATGTTTTTAAAACTCAAACACTAACTATTAGATATTTTTTTAAGTATCTGAGCCTCCTGAGGATGCTACAGTTGGAGCAGAATTTCCAAAAGGATCCAGAGAGGGCCTGGAAACTAAAGAATTACCTGAAACAGGTTAGATTATAAAATAAAAGTAGTGCATAGAAATGCTTTTCATATTCTCTTACAATTTTAGGCATAAAACCAATTTCCTACTTATTTCTTTCTATGCCAGTTATATGCTAGTTGATGTGTGTTATATTTGTCTAACTTGTTGTATTAAAAGTGTATCTAGCCAACTTATAATAGTTTTTCAACGAATTTTATGTTCTACTTTTATTAACGAAGTTGCCACATGAAATTCATATTATCTAAATAATTTGGATTTTATTTATAAGTAAGAATTCATCTATAGCCAAAACAATGAACAAAGCATAGCTGAAATATGAATTTATAAATGCATATTATTGCTTAGAACTCTAAGTTTATTTCTTTCAAATGTTTAAAAAGTATTATAAATTATTTTGGCAATATAGCTGAAGATATAATGCTTTAAGGCTCTTTTTTCTTTCTTTTAACTTTTACTCAAAAGTTCTACTACCTGAATTTCCGGAAGATGGTTATCCTGATGTTCCTGAAATGGATTCAATTAGAGAGAATGTCAGCTCTTTCTACGCTGCCTGGAGACAGGTGGAAACAGCTATAAGTGACTCTTTTACTCAAATTTTAAACCTGGAGATTGCTAGAAAAACTCCAGAGGAACTACTTCAAAAAGTCGTTGAAATTATGGAAAGTAAGGGCTGCGTAATCATAACATTTATTGTCATAAGCAAGCCATATTATTAAAAGTATTGTGAAAGTTTAAAGCCTATGGTTTATGAAGTAAAACATTCAGTATATCCAGGAATGATATTTAAAATATTTAACAACTGTCCTAGAACACCCATCAGAATAGCCACTGGACACACAGCACTGGCCAAACTGGCCACTTGTCACCTAAAGAATTTGTAAAGGCCTGTTTGCCTACACATGTAAGCTAAGAGACCAGCCCTATAGTTAATTTTCTTAATCTTGCTATTGTAATATGTTCATATGCTTTTATCCTAAAAATGTCTTCCCAACTGTTTGTTTTTGAAAGAACCCTTTCACCATGCTGCTTGGGAGTTAACTATAGAAGATTATGATGAAGAAACAGAAGACTATCAGGCTGAAGCCGATGTCGATGAGGAGCTAGAAGAGGAAGAAGAGGAGGAGGAAGAGGTGGGGGCTTTCCTCCTGCTCACTGCCCGTGGTCACGTCACTGAAAGTGCACATATCCAGAGTGGTAACTGGCACTTCTACACTTCAAGAAAACAAGCAGGGATCTTCAGATTTGTAAACATTTTCAACACATTTTGCCTCCACTCAGCTTCATTTGACCTCTGAAATGCCAGAGCTACTTAGACAGTATGTTACACCCATGAAAAAAGGAAAGAGAAAACTTTAAATTTTTTTTCCATGGAAAAATCTATACGTATTAGAGACAGAAATATTTTATAAATTTAACAGAAGTGGGTGTTTTATGTAAAATACAACAGTGGCATCTTTGAGGGGCTCATGGCATGAAAATGAGTGGTTTTCTCAAAGAGGAACAACTCATTTCAGGCACCAATCTACTCTGTTGGCACCACAATTTTGATAACTATTTTCAAGTGATAGCCTCCTAGTTAAGGCATCTATCAACAATAAAATAGGAAGGGATTCTTTTAATTCTGTTCTTTATCAAGAAAGCAAAATAATAGGTTAGATAAACACTCATTTGTAATTAAGTTGTTGCTTGACTTAAATCCAAATATGTATGTGTCAAACAAAAAATGTTATGGAGTGTGATTCTGCTGATAGCTTTCGATACTTTATCCTAAGAAACTGCTGAGACTCTCAGTCAGGGTGGTTAAAGGGCGTGGGTTTTGTCCCAATAATGTTCAGACTCTCTCTTTTCTTTTGTGACCTGCTCTGGTCTGCAAGAAAATGGTGTCTTTCTTGTACCTGCAAACAGTTCTCAAGCTGTCTGTAATTTTCAAAACTTAAATTTTTAAGTATGGTCTTCATTGATAACATAGTGTCTTTACCTCACTTTTACTCTTCCTAATTTATCATCCCTTCTTCCAGTGTGTGTTAGGCTTCCTGAGAGGGGTGGTTGTTTTCTTTCTTTCTTTTCTTTTCTTTTTTGGCTCAGTGGAGTTCACAAGTCTTGCTGGAGTGCTTTAGGTGACAACATCCTCAAAATTTATGAAGGGCAAACTGACTTTTCTCCCCAGCATTCAGGAGTATAGTGACAGATAGGCCACCTATTCGATGCTGAGGCCTGAGACAATCCCAATTACCTGAATTCCTCATACTTGCCCAGATGCAGGGTCAGGGAGGACTCCTCCCACCCATACAGCTCCTTCTTGGTCTCTTGCAGGCCACAGAGACCACAAAGGGTGGTAGTTGCTGATGCTAACATTCCCCAGGAAATCCACAGATTTCTACAGGGAAAATTCCTCCTAAGACTTGCCATCTCGAAGCTCTGGTCCCTCTGATGCTTGTCTCCAGATACTCATCCAGTCCATAGTGGTGGAGAGTGTTGTACAGTTGTCTGCCCTCAGACGTCCACAGAGGCCAACCACCACCTACTCTAGCAGTTAAACACTGAGGAGGTGGTAGAGAAATGAGGAGAGTCTTTAGAGCACCATCTTCCCAGAATCCCTTGCTCCAAGACGCCCTAATCCTTATCACTGTTACACACATATCTCACATTTTTTTTAACTGAAATTCAAATGTAACTGGTGAGACTTAGTTTTTTATTTGCTAAAAGTCTGGCAACCTTACTTTAAGTGCATTTATTGAAAAACAAGAAAGACTAGAGAAATTAATTAGGCATTCAAGTCAAGAACCTAGAGAAAAAAAAGCATAACAAAATAGACCAAATAAAGTAAAAAGAAGGAAATTAAAGGCCAAAATTAATGAAATAGGAAAAAAAAAAAAAACATTAGGCCTACCTTCAAAAAAAATGAAAAATTGGTTTACTGACAAGAGCAACAAAATAGACAAACCGCTGGCAAATAAAATGAGGTAAAAAGAAGGAGGAGTAAATAACATTTGAAACAGAAATAAGATTTTGAAAGAGGTTCATTTTAAATTACAACTTTATACTAACAAATTTTAAAGTCAAAATACAAAGAATTTTCAAAATACAAATCACTAAAATATGATTAAGATGAAAGATAAAAGCTGGACAAACAAAAATAACTGTAGGGAGTTATAGAGCTTTTCTTGTTGGTTAGGTAAGTCTTATGTTATAAATCTTCCATAGCATGGAAAAATTTCAATACTTCCCAGCTCATTTTGAAGCTTGCATAACCCTGACACAAAAACTGAATGAGTGACACAAGAAAAGTAAAGATTAGTTTTGCACATTTACAGAAAGTTGTTTTTTACATCTTGTTTGGGGGAAGAAAAAAAGGAGTGTTGTAGAATAGTCATGCAAAGTATTATTTCGTTGTTATCTTAAAAAACAATGTATTTGTGCCTAAATTTGTGTCTTTGCATGTAAATGTGTAAGCTATGCTGAGAAAAATGAGTCTGAAAGAATACACATAAAACAATTAAGTGTTAAGACAGTACTGGAAGGGAAAGGTGAGAGGAAATGTTCACTCTTCATGCATTGTGGTTACATTTTGAATATTTTTACAGCGAGCATCCATTGTAAAACACAGGAAATTATTTTTAAAATATACTTTACTTTAAATATAGGGCTTCCCTCATAGCTCAGTTGGGAAAGAATCTGCCTGCAATGCAAGAGACTCCGGTTTGATTCCTGGGTTGGGAAGATCCCCTGGAGAAGGGATAGGCTACCCACTCCGGTATTCCTGGGCTTTTCTTATGGCTCAGCTGGTAAAGAATCTGCCTGCAATACGGGACCTGGGTTTGATCTGGGTTTGATCTCTGTGTTGGTAAGATCCCCTGGAAAAGAGAAAGGCTACCCACTCCAGTATTCTGGCCTGGAAAATTCCATGGATGGGGTTGCAAAGAGTTGGACACAACTGAACAACTTTCACTTTCACTTACTCTAAATACATTGCAAGAGTCCCTAAGGGACTTTACATATGGTTTCTTCATCTATCGCATTTCCAATTGAATAAAATAAAAATTTTCCAAAGTATTTGATTATATATCCACTGAGTAGGAAACAAAGCAAATCCTGAGACATCTTCCATTTTCATTTTCAATGACTAAGAAGTTGTGACCCTGACTCAGCTTTTACTTCTTGGAAATAATTTTATTTTAGAAACTGACTTCACAGTGACCCTGCATCCACACATTACAAGGGTTTTTATTACACATTTGTCTATAAAGGGCTTGGGACACCTTCATTCTCAGTGCTGCTTCATTTTCTTTATAAAATAAAGACACTTGGGGTTTGAACTCAGAGGAATATAAGAAACTTATTTTTCGATGAATTCAAATAGTACAAAAACTGGTCTTTTGTGGATTGTTTTAAAGGGATATTTTTATGGATTAAATACTATTCAAAGATGCATTTTTATAATTCCCTCTTTAGTATTATGAGAACAGTGCATTAATAGTGTTCTCCAAACTTTGAATGATATTTCTAGAATGAAGATATAATTAAGGAGAAGAGAAGGCATTTGGGAGATACAAAGCACTTTTGTCCAGTGGCTCTCAAAGAAAACTTCGTCCTACAACCAGGCACCCCAGAAGAAGCAGCTAAATATCGAGAAAAGATCTATTACTTTTCAAGTCCTGAGGCTAAAGAAAAGTTTTTGGAGCAACCTGAGGAGTATGTGGCTCATGATGAACCGTTAAAGGTGAAAACAATATTCCCATCCTGATGAATGCTCCTGCATCCTTGTTTAGAGACTTGTTACCAGTCTCCACCATTTTACTCAATAGTGAAGTCACCAGTATAATAAAACAGTATGATGACAATATCTAGGTTTTAAGAACAACTTTTTAGAATATAACAATCTAATTATCTATTATATTTCTTCAGTAATACCTTACATCAAACCAACACATATTTTTTTAGCTGAAGTATTTAATAGGAAGTCACAGTTGAATTTATTACTTGTAATTTTATTGGACTTATTTTATTGCCTAATCATTTTGATGTACCATTTTAACATCTAATTTCTTGTTAGACTTTTTTCCTCACAATATTGTGATTTTGCCATTATGGATATGAAATAGTACTTAGGAAATCTTTGGGCATATCATTCTTTCTTTCTCTTAATTATTTTATTAGTATAATTCCCTAGAATGGGATTACAAGATCAAAATTATAAATCACAGTATATTGTCGTGGGGCTTCCCTGGTGTCTCAGCAGTAAAGGATCTGCCTGTCAGTACAGGAGAGATGGGTTTGATGCCTTGGTATGGAAGATACCCTGGAGAATGAAATGGCAACCCACTCCAGTATTGTTGAAAAATTCCATGGACAGAGGAGCCTGACAGGCTACAGACCATGGGGTTGCAAAGAGGTGGGCACGACTCAGCCACTAAACAACATATTGTCAGGACTTTTAATAATACTGATGCCTTGTTAAACAGAACATGTAAAACACAATTTAAACTCTTCTGGATAATTTGGGCCATGTACATGGCTATTGCATATACCTTTAAACTCTTCTCTGACCATTTCCTTCACAAGGACAAAAGGTGATGAGGCTGTGCTTGCTTCCCTCTGCTGCTCAAAATCCATTACTGCCAGCCCCTTTGAGGCTCATTCCATCCAAATATATCACCATCTCCCACTCTTGCTGTCACCTATAAATATCAGAGTCATTGCCCCACATTTACAAAAGATTCATCTGCTCCTTCATCCCAAACCTCATCATTGTTCTTGACCAGCTTGAGCATCAATGGACAGTCCATACACCTAGATCTCTGTGGATTCTCTGGTTTGGGTGCTTCCCTATCTCCCATGGACAGAGGAGCCTGGTGGACTACAGTCCACACAGGTCACAAAGAGTCAGACGTGACTGAGCGACTAACACTTTCACTACTTTCACCTTATCTCCAATACAGAGATTACAGATTTAAGGAAGGCACCGCTAACATTCCTGTATCAGTGGGCTTTTTGTTTGGGAGAGAGGTTTTGGTGGTGGTGGTGGTGGTGTTTTTATCATACTAAGAAAATGTCTTTGCATTCTTCCATAATTAAAACTTTTTAAAAGAAACAAAATTAATTTTATTTTCTTAAATGCCTTTTGGCACTTGATACCAAGATGCTCTGTATTTGTTGATGCTCCCTGAGGATCATGACTGATGCCATGAATCATGTTAATTGGTATCCTAATGTCAAAACATCCTTGAGTTTGTGAAGTGATAATTCAGTCTTAGGGAGTGCAGTTAATAAGCCTAAGGTTTTCTAAATTCTTAAAGCTTCTTCTTCTTCACTGTCCCTCTCTCTACCCCCATCCTTGACTTATCCCCTATTTCAGGCTCCGCCATTAAGAATATGCCTTCTCGGCCCCCATGGCTCTGGCAAAACTGTCTGTGGAAGACAACTGGCAGAAAAATTGGGCATTTTTCATATTCAGTTTGAAGAATTTCTTCAAGAAAAACTAATGCTCAAAACTGAAAAGAAAGTGGGACCTGAATTTGAAGACGATTCTGAGGATGAACAATTTGTAAAACAAGAACTTGAAGAGCTTGCAATTCAGGCCAATGTTACAATTGAGGAAGAAAATACTAAGAAGCTGGTAGGAATATTAATACTTTCTTTGCAGATAATTGTGCTTACTGATGTTACTTTGAGGGAGTAGAATATAAGTAGTATAAAACTCTCTATATAAAATTTCAAAGAAGTAAAAAAAAAAAAAAATAGCCCATAAAAGTAATTTAAGAGTCATCTTCTCAATATGTTAAATACAGACCTTGCTACTCATCTAGAATATAGAGTACTGAGTTTTACATGACTCCAGTGAAAAACAGAAAAGCTTTCCCTGACAAGAGTGTTGTATAGCATTTATTTGGGGCTGTTATTTGATGGACTACCCAGATGGTTCAGTGATAAAGAATCTGCCAGTGCATGAGATGCAGGTTCAATCCCTGCATCAGGAAGATTCTCCTGGAGAAGAAAATGATAACCAACCCCAATATTCTTGCCTAGGAAATCCCATGAACAGAGGAGCCTGGTGGACTATAGTCCATGGAGTTGCAGAGTCCAGCACGACTTAGTGACTAAACAACAATGTTATTTGAGATGTCTGATCTAGATGATAAGATTTCTGTTATTGTGTTCTGTGTTTTCTATTTATTAATAATACTATAAAAAATCTGCCCCCACACCAGTAGAGATCTCAAAATATTAATTTATAATGATTCCTCATAAGAAAGTTTATATGTATCTTTTGTTGTTCTTCAGTCACTCAGTCGTGTCTGACTCTTTGCGACCTCATGGACTGCAGCATGCCAGACTTCCCTGTCCTTCACCATCTCTCGGAGTTTGCTCAAACTCATGTCCATTGAGTCGATGATGCCATCCAACCATTTCATCATCTGTCACCCCTTCTCCTCCTGCCCTCAATGTATCTCTTAGGTGGTTTCTATCTGGGTGTATAGAGAAAGTTCATTATTTTAACTCGCCTTTCAACCATTTCTGATATATCTGAACCCTTTTTTTCCAAATGATCTTCTATAAATGGACACAGGTACAGATTATATTAAATGACTTCCTGCCTAGCCCATCCTTTAATCAGGATCTAGATTGAGTAGTTATAAGATAGGTGACAGAAATCAGTTAACTTTATAAGTGTGTGATATAGATTGACCTTGGTTTTAGTAAAAATGATGAGACAATCAAAATTAGTCCTGCTACTTGCTAATAGCTCCTCTTAACAATAGTAAGTATAATTTCACATCCATCCTAAAGGAAATCAGTCCTGAATATTCACTGAAAGGACTGATGCTGAAGCTGAAACTCCAATATTTGGCCACTTGATCCAAAGAATTGACTTGGAAAAGACCCAGATGATGGGAGATTGAAGGCGGAAGGAGAAGGGGATGACAGAGGATGAGATGGTTGGATGGCATCACCGACTCAACGGACATGTGTTTGAGTAAACTCCAGGGGTTGGTGATGGCCAGGGAGGCCTGACATGCTGCAGTCCATGGAGTCGCAAAGAGTCAGACACAACTGAGTGAATGAATTGAACTGAACTGATATTAAATATTGGTTTAAAGAAAAGAACTCAGATTTTTAAATGCTTACAAACAACAGTAGAAAATGACCTGAGAGAAACAGGTCTTATATTAACTATGCAACATATTACTATTTATTAATATAGAATTTTAAGTTTTGTTTGTTTTATAATTTTTGTTTGTAGCCTCAGGAAGTGCAACTTACAGAAGAAGAAGAAGCAATCAGATTAAACCTAACAGAAAATGAGCCATTGCCCCTTGAAATCCTTGAAGCAATTCTTTCTGAGTGGTGGTTTAAGGAACCGATATGGTATCTTAATTTATATAGAATTTTATACACTTATTGACTTTCATTTGCTTTATTCTTAAAAGTTAAAAATGTAATCCAACATAAAGTTAAGAATTTTCTCCTTTACTCCAATGTAAACTAGTGATTCCACACATTAAAAACATCTAGGAGATTATTTTTAAAATATTGATGCCAGAGGCTCCAAACAATTGAATTAAAATTTAAGATGCAAGGGGGACTTAGGAATTGGAGCCTCCCAGGGGATTATAATGTGTAGTCGTGACTGTGTGTGTGTGCTTAGTGGCTCGGTCATGTCTGACTCTTTGCAACCCTATGGACTGTAGCCCATCAGGCTCCTCTGTCCATGGGATTCTCCAGGCAAGAATACTGGAGTGAGTAGTCATTTCCTTCTTCAGGGCATCTTCCCAAGACCCCTGGCCAGGGATCGATCCCAAGACCAGGGATCGAACCCAGGTCTCCTGCATTGCGGGTAGATTCTTTGCCATCTGAGCCACCAGGGAAGCTCAGTCATGATTAGGAAATACATGTAGTTAAGCATACATCTTGATAAAAAGACTACTGCTAATCATGAAGAACCAATATCCCACGTTAATGATTTTAGTGCTTTTCTACATATGGGAAAATGCAAGAATCTGGGGTCATTGAAATCCTTCCTGAGATATGCAGTCTACTATCTAGGGGCCCATTTATCCAATAGACAGAATGCCACACCCTATTTTTTCATCCTGAATTCTATTCAGGGTGCATTGTCAGTAGGTGACTGCAGTGGGTTGTGATTTAACCCCCATATTACTGGTTGGTGAGCAACACTCTTTGTTTATGTTGCGGTTGTTGTTCACATCACTTAATAGCTGTCCATAGTCTTATACCTTTACGAAAAGCCAGGAACAACTTGACCCCAGACAGAACAAATTTAACAGTTACAGGTCACCAGAATGTAAAACTTTGCCTCAATTTCCTAACTACAATCTCTTATCTTGATACCCACCAGAAGAAAGTGAAATGATATTTACAGTACTGCTAATAGCAAACACGTATATGGAACTTACTATAAGATACTGTTCTTCTATATTGTATTCACATTAATTTCCTTGATCCTTATAACTACCCTATGGGACAGGAACTTTTATTTTCTCATTTTGGAGATAAGGAAACCATATCAATTAGAATTTAAAAAAACTAGCAGGTCCCAGTGCTTCTCTGGTTATTCTCTTTTACTTAGTCCCTGACCTAACTGAGTAAGTGAGATTATTAGTCACTTTAATTTTAATTTCTTATTCCCTAAATTAGATCAATAGTTGAGGTAAACTTACGCATGTTGCTTGCGACAACATAGTCATGGGATGTTCTTCATTAACTTAGCTCCTAATCTTACATCACACACACACACACACACACACACACACACACACACACACACACACAACATATGGATTGAAGAAAAGTAAAAAGTGAAATTCTAAAAGCATAAATAAAATAGCTGAACATTAGCGCTACCATCAAAACTTATTATAATGAAAAGTTTGTAATAGCATGAGAAATTTTAGTATATAATGTTAAACTAAAAAAAGAGGATACACAGTTATTTATGATAGAAAGCTCAACAAATGAAGAATAAACTAGAAAGAAACAAAACAAAATGTCGATAACCTCTTGGATATGAGATTATAGATAATTTTGTCCTTTCCTTATGCTTTTCTTTATTTCTTATTTTCTACCACTCCAGTACTCTTGCCTGGAAAATCCCATGGATGGAGGAGCCTGGTAGGCTGCAGCCCATGGGGTCGCTAAGAGTCGGACACGACTGAGTGACTTCACTTGCACTTTTCACTTTCATGCATTGGAGAAGGAAATGGCAACCCACTCTGGTGTTCTTGCCTGGAGAATCCCAGGGAAGGGGGAGCTGGTGGGCTGCCATCTATGGGGTTGCACAGAGTCAGACATGACTGAAGCGACTTAGCAGCAGCAGCATAGTGAAATATATTGCTTTTATAGTTAGGAAAAAATCAGCACATTTTAAAAAGGCCTCAATCCTAGAGAAAGCTTATTAGTTACTGAGGTATAGCTAATTGCATTACGTTACTGAGATATAATGGTAGAAGTGAAAATGTTGATTCAGAAGAGGGTTTGCCAAGACTTAGCTACTGTATGTGAGAAGCAGGAGGGAGTTGAAGGGTCTCTGAAGTTTGGCCCCTGGCCCCTAGTGAGTCAAAGAAAGAGCCATGTAGAAGGGTAACAGTGAGCATGATTTTTAATAGTATGATGACTATATAACTCCTGAAGGGCAGTCAGATAGAGAAACTAGGCAGTTTGTTGAAAATTCTAAATAAAAATTCAAAAAAGAGCTTGGATGTAGAGGTATGTCATTGACAAAGAAGTGACAACTAGAACAGAAAAGATTTTGCTGAAGGCATCTCTGAATATATAAATATATAAATTTGCCCGTTTAATTAGAAAGGATGCAACATTTCTAAATGCCAGTTAAGAGCTAAAACTATCAAATGTTCTTGAAAACCCTATTCATATGAAGAAGAAAATGTATATTTAAATATAAATAGTTAAACCAAATTTTAGAGAAATAGAATCAGTTCATTCAAAAAGGAACCGAACTAAACCAAGCCAAGTTCTCCAAGCCTGTGTATGTGTTCAGTCACTCATTTGTGTCCAACTCTTTGTGACCCCATGGACTGTGGCCCGCCAAGCTCCTCTGTCCATGGGATTATCCAGGCAAGAATACTGGAGTGGACTGCTATTTCATCCTCTAGGAGATATCCCTGACCCAAGGATTGAACCCATGTTTCCTGCATCTCTGGCATTAGCAAGCAGATTCTTTCCCACTGTGCCACCTGGGAAGCCCTCTCCAAGCCTGATTGTATTATAAATATTCCCTAATGAACATGTGTTAACATTCCAAGTTATTTTCATGATGCTTAAAGTTTTATCATAGTTGGGCAAGTTTGATGATCCTATTTGAATATAATCATCCTACACATACGAGCCACGAAAACATTAATAAGTGTCACTGGTTACAAAAAGAGCGAGGGAAGAGGAACATCATTAGGAGAAAAATGACTAAAAGGATTCTCAATAAAGAGGGGTGGGGGTAGGGAGGCAGCCAAACAAACTCTTTACATAAAGGGTGAAACTGTCATTAGGCTGGGCACTCATCCCAAGCAGAGAACTTACCTTCTCCTTTCCTGTGATCTTCTCACAACTTTTAGTAAGCTTGTATTTAACAGTAATTGTCTGTTAAAAACTGATTGACTACAATTTTATACTATAAATATCAAATATTATAACTTTGATACATTTGGGAGAAGAAGCAGCATGTTTATACAAATAGAAATATTAAAAGAAATAAAAGATACTACAATAAACTATTTAAACTTTTTAAAAATTTCATTGGACATCTAATATAAAGTTGAGATTTAGCAGTACTTTTTTTTTCATTTTTAAATCAATATTTATAATAGAATAGTTTAAGCAAATAAAGTAAGTTATGAAATTTCCACATAGTTCTACAGGTTTTGTATTAGACGGTTTCCCGCGGTATCCAGATGAGGTCCAGTTCCTGGGGGATCATGGGCTTTTCCCAGATGCTGCTGTGTTTATACAAGTTGATGATCAAGATATTTCTGATCGCCTCCTTCCTGTCCAAATTGGAAAGTGGAAAGTGAAACAAAAGAAGAAATTAGAAAGGAAAAAACTCATCAAAGAAATGAAGGCAAAAATCAAGGTATGTATCCATTTGAAAAAGCATGCGGGTAAATGTGTTCAGCAACTATCCAATTTCTAAAGTGACCTTTACAAAAATGTAGTTTTCTAATTTTAATACCACATTCAGTATACAAACTTTTTCATCAAATTTTAACAATTTATCATGAAAGAGTTAAGAATTATTTGAGGCCTTTGTGATTATCTACATGTTAATGCTTCTCTCTTCAAGGCAAATAAAATTAAAGGTAGTGGCTGCACCTCCTTGTACTAGACATGGGAGCACAGTGGACGAGGCAGCAAGTAGAGCAAACCTTGAAACACAAAGTTTTCATCGACTTTTGCTAGCTCTGACACCAACCATCAAGGTCATTTTAGCCCATAGTAAAATAAATCCAGGTATTAGCTTAGAATATCTTTTCCTAAACTGTATTCTGAGAAGTTTCCATAAAATGTTCAAAAGTGTCATAGGGAACCTATGCAATTGCACTCCTAGGAATCTGTCTAACGAAAATGAAAACAGACCATGTAAAAATGTGTTTGTGAAAGTTCACACAGCATTGTTCATGATAGCCAACAACTCAATGTCTATCAACTGATGAATGGATAAACAAAATGTGACAAATATCTAGATAGGTTCCCTTGGGTTACAGCTCAAGGTGGCAACATAGGAGTCTTCTGAACTCAGTCTACTCTGAAAGAAATGCAGAAACTAGCTGGAGAAACTAGTCTAGGAGGAGCTAGATTCCTGCACATTGGGTAAATGAGAAAATACCCACGTCACCTATTAATACATCAAAACAGCTGCTACCTGAAGATCTTAGCTTCCTATCAGTCTATAATGACTGTGATCCTCTGTTTGGGACACTGATAGGTCATGGCACACCCTTAACTGTGGGAGCCACTGAAAACCAAGAAAATGGCTTACACAAGTACAAAGGCTTGAGAGATGGCCAGGACCTCAGGCCAACCTGAGCTGTATTCATCTTCTACACAAGACCCCCAGTCAAGACTGGGAGAGGTGGCTGCTTTATCTAATGTGCAGAAACCAACACATAGAGTCAAAGAAAATGAAGGAACAGAGGAATATATTTTGAACAGAGGAACAAGATAAAACTCTAGAAACAAACCTTACTGAAACAAAGATAAGTGATTTATCTGATATATAGTTAGAAATAATGGTCATAAGTATGCTCACCAACATCAGGAGAACAATGCATAAACAAAGTGAAAACTTCAACAAACAGAAAATAAAAGTACCAAGCAGAAGTCAGAGAGCTGAAGAATATAGTAACCAAACTAAAAAATTCAGCAGAGGGCTTCAATAGCAGACTCTAGACACATAAATCAGTGAAACAGAGTAGAAAGCACAGAAATAATCCCACACATATATTGTCAGTTAATTCATGACAAACTAGTCAAGAATGCACATGGAGAACAGACGGTCTCTTCAATAAATGGCGTTGGGAAAACTGTACAGCCACATGCAGAAGAATAAAACTGGACACCTATCTTATACCATACACAAAAATCTACTCAAAATAGATCAAAGACTTGAAACACAAGCCCTGAAGCCCTAAAACTCCTATAACAAAAAGTGGTAAGCTCCTTCACATCAATCTTGGCAATAACAATAACTTCTTTTATTTGACACCAAAAGCAAAAATAAGTAAGTGGGACTACATCAAACTAAAAAAATCTTCCAAGCAAAAGAAACCATCAACAAAATAAAAGACAGTCTAGGGAATAGGAGAAAGTATTTGCAAATCATATACCTGATAAGGGGTTAAAGTCCAAAATACAAAGAACTCACACCACTCAGTATCAAAAAACCAAACAATTACATGGAACTCTGCTCAGTGTTATGTGGAAGCCTGGATAGGAGGAGGGTTTGGGGGAGGATGGGTACATGTATATGTACAGCTCCATCCCTTTGCTGAAACGGTCACAGCATTGTTAATCAGCTATACACTAATACAAAATAAAAAGTTTAAACAAAAAAAAATTTTTTGAAGTACTTATATAATATTCAATGTATAGTAAGTACTCAATATATGTTCATTTATTCATTCATTGAACACATACTATGGAACACTTGACAAAGCAGACAAAAATTCTGTGTTTGTGGCAATACCATTTCAATGAGAGACAAATAAGTAATTAATAAATTGAAGTATCATATTCAGTTGTAATAAGGGAAATAGAGAAGCTTAAATTGTAGGAAGGGAATAGAGAAGAGGGAGTTGAGAGAGGAAAAGAAAAACAAGCAATCTAATTTTTTAAGTGGGCAGATGAACTGAATAAACATTTTTCCAAAGAAGGCATGACCAACAGAAACATGAAAAGGTGCTCAACATCAGTAATCATAAGATAAATGCAGATCAAAATCACAATGAGATATCACCTCTCACACCTGTTAGGGTGTCTAAATAAAAACAGAGAACAGAGATAAATGCCGATGAGGATGTGGAGAAAAAGGAACCGTTGTACACTGTTGATAGGAATGTCAACTAGTACAGCCACTATGGAAATCAGTGTGGAGGTTCCTCAAGTAATTAAAAAATAGAATTACCATATGATTCAGGAATCCCACTTCTGGGTATATGTATCCAAAGGAAACAAAATCATTATCTCAAAGAGATATCTCTTCTCCCCTGTTCATAGCAGCATTATTCACAATAGTCAAGGTATAGAAACAACCTGTGTCTGTCAACAGATGAATGGACAAAGAAGATGTGGGGTAGGTACATATACAATGGGACATTGTTCAGCCATGGGAAGGAAGGAGATCCTGCCATTTGCAACAACACAGGTGAAGCTTGAGGGCATTATCCCAAGTTAAACAAGCCAGACAGAGAAAGACGAATACTGCAAGCTATCACTTGTATGTGAAATCTGGAAAAAAAAATCAAACTCATAGAAACAAAGTATAAAAGTGGTTGCCATGGGCTGGGGGGTGTGGGAAATGGGGAATGGTTGGTAAGATGATATAAAAAAGTTCAGTTATAATATGAATAAGGCCTGAGGATCTATAACATATAGTCATATAGTCATACTATAGTCAGCACAAAATCAAAAATTGTACTATTTTTTTGTATACAAAAAAATGTATTATTGTATGATAATATTGTACTGTATAATTGAAATTTGGCAAGAGAGTAGAACTTAAATGTTGTCATACACACAGGATAAGTATGTGAGGTGATGGATGTGTTACTTAACCCAAATGGGAGAAGAGTCCTTTCACAATCTATACATATATCAAATCTTTATGACATACACATTAAATATCTCCCATTTTTACAAAGCTGGAAAAATAATAAATAAATATATAGGATATTCATATAATGGAGTAGTACTCAGTATTTGAAAGGAATGAACTATTGATACTCCCTACAAAAGATCATTATGCTAAGTGAAAGAAACCAGGCAAAGAAAATAGTATTATATGTACTCTATGATTCATTCCATTTATATGACATGTCTTGATAGGACTTATTTATAGATCTGGATTGAGTAGAATGAATGGAGCTTTCAAGTCTGGAATTAGGAAGACCAAGATAAGACATGAAAGCAGTGGTAAATTATGTGATGGTCTTTTATGCTGAAGAGAAATTGTTGTGTTCCATGTGGCCATGGGCAAAAGAAACACCATAGGTAGGAGAAAGGTACAGAAAGGTGTGTTTCATTACTAGTAAGACTTTCCAAAATGTCTTACTTTTTAAGTCTTACTCCAAAAAGTCTTAGACCAAAGGCAGTGAGCTACTTATCAAAGGCAGATAAGCATAGACTAAGTAGACATTTGGTAGGGAGAATATAGAAGAAAGCTCTCTAGTGTTAGAGAGCTAATCAGTTAATTCCAATTCTGAGATACAATGACTTAAATTATTGGATTCATTATCACAACTCAATACTCATTAATGTATCACATGTTAAAACCATGAAGATCCTCTTTCACTGCTCAGACACAGTTGTCAAATCCTTTTCATCTTGGACTTAGTTGGAGAAAATCCCTCTAAAGGCATTTCCATCCATCCCTTTGTACCACCACACTAAGACTGTATGCCCCGGAACTAAGATTGCATACCCTGGAACATGGACCTGGTGATCCAGTGGCTAAGACTCCATGCTCCCAATGCAGGGGGCCCAGGTTGGATCTCTGATCAGGGAACTGGAACCCACATGCTACAACTAAAAGTTCACATGTCACAACAAAGATGGAAGATCCTGTATATAGCAACTAAGATCCTGTGAAGCCAAAAAAAAAAAAAAAAAAAAAAAGTATTGCCTGTCCCAGGTCATCCGTAGCCAGCACAAAATCAAAGCAAGCCCAGCTCTGAGTCTTCCAAGAACTATGAAAGTAAGGACGGAGATATGGAGAGACACCAAGCTTCACATTCTGCTGTGTGACATCCTTTGCTTTTCTGCTGCTGATCTCAAGAAAATGGGCCCAACTGTCTGCTAGGCAAGAGGCTCTGTAAACACGAGAATGGAAAAGAAAGCAGAGAGCATACCAAAGTTTGCCCAAATTCATGTGCATTGAATTAATGATGCTATCTAACCATCTCATCCTCTGCTACCCCTTTTTGCCTTAAATCCTTTTACAGATGGCTAGTACCTGCCATATTGGACAGAGCAGCTGTAAAGCAATCAAGCCCCATCCTAGCCATCACATGCCCTAAAATTTGTAAAGCATGTGGAACAGGAAAGAGCAGATTTCTGGAGCTAGTTCATAACGTTATGCATTTGCTCCTTTCTTTTCACACCCACAACTCAGGAAAAAGAGACTGTATTTTTATAGCTTTACAGTTAAAGTACCTATGGTAAAACTTTGGTTTAAAAAAGGAAATAAGAGTTTTTATAATCCTCACCTTCTGAAAAGCTACAGAATCTCTCTGGGATTCATACATGAAATTAATTTGATTTCATTTGATTTTATAACTCTTGAATGTCAAGCAAACATACATTATCTGGGATGTATAGAGAGTAACTGCCAGATAAAAGGAGCAGGATGCTACTTGCCTAGACAAGAGCCCCCAGGGCATGTCTTCAAGGCACCTCTCTGATCTCTGAGTATTTAAAGGGACTGCAATTTCAAGAGTCGTGAACCAATGAGCCCCAAAACCCAAGGGTAGCTGATTAGCTTTCATGTTAACCTTAAGGTCACATCAGAGGACCCATTCATTGTGTTAGAGGCTGCGAAAAAACTAGAGGACTACCCATATACCATATGTGTGAAAGTATCCAAAGTACAAATGCTTTCCTCATGTGCATATGTGGTTTTAGGGTTCTTTAGACAATTACATCTTAATAATATGATGAAAAATTATCAGACATTTTCAACAAATAGCCTCCCTACTTCTCCATGTGCAAAATCCACCTCTCCACCAAAGCAAACAAGTAAGTAATACATTTTGAAAAGGGATTCTAAAGTTTGAAGAAAAACTGACTGATCCCAAATGCCACTTTTACCTCTGGAGGGAAATAGCTGATCAAGAGAGCCAGAGGTCCAAAGATACACATGACATAATTATCATCATCACAATCCTTTCTGTAAAGTATCCTCTGACCAAATATTATTCCCATTTGGGAAAAAAATTAATACATAGAAAGTAATTTTATTATTATCTGTTGACATTTTTAATGCTTCTTTCTTTAACAGGATGATATGATTGCTAAAAGAAGGGCTGAACTTATAACTGAGAGAGAAAAAAGAAGGAAAGGAGGGGTGGTAAGTAAATAAAATTGCTTTTTTCAAAAAATAAAATGGACACATACACACACAAACACCCACACATATATAAAATATATATTTTACATGTATATATAAAATCTCAAGCATGTAAAATGAAAAGATGCACAGTAGTCTTTTTTAATTTTTATTTTATATTGGAGTACAGTTGATTTACAGTGTTACGTTAGCATCAGGTGTACAGCAACGTGATTCAGATATACGTATACATATACCTATTCCTTTTCAGATTCTTTTCCCATATAGTTTATTACAGAGTATTGAGTAGAGTTTCCTGTGCTATATAGTAGGCCCTTGTTGATTATCTATCTTATATATAATAGTATGTATCTGTTAATCCCAACCTCCTAATTTATCCCTCCTCTGCACCTTTCTTCTTTGGTAACCATAAGTTTGTTTTCTAAATCTGTGAGTCTTTTCTGTTTTGTAAAGAAGTTCAGTTGTATCACTTTTTAGATTCTACATATAAATGATATGATATTTATCTTTCTCTGATTTACTTCACTTAGTGTGATAATCTCTAGGTCCATCTATGTTGCTGCAGATGGCCTTATTTCATTCTTTTTTATGACTGAGTAATATTCCACTGTATTTATGTACCGCATTTTCTTTATCCATTCATCTGTTGATAGACAATTAGGTTGCTTCTATGCCTTGGCTATTGTAAATTGTACTGCAGTGAACACTAGGGTACATGTAGCTTTTTTAATTTTGGTTTTCTCCAGCTATATGCCAAGGAGTGGGATTGCTGGGTCATATGGTAGTTCTATTTTTAGCTTTTTAAGGCACCTCCCATAGGCAAAACACTCTCTGACTTACATCACAGCAGGATCCTCTATGACCCACCTCCCAGAATATCGGAAATAAAATAAAAAATGAACAAATGGGACCTAATCAAACTTAAAAGCTTCTGCACAACAAAGGAAACTATAGGCAAGCTGAAAAGACAGCCTACAGAATGGGAGAAAATAATAGCAAATGAAGCAACAGACAAACAACTAATCTCAAAAATATACAAGCAACTTCTACAGCTCAATTCCAGAAAAATAAACGACCCAATCAAAAAATGGGCCAAAGAACTAAATAGACATTTCTCCAAAGAAGATATACAGATGGCTAACAAACACATGAAAAGATGCTCAACATCACTCATTATCAGAGAAATGCAAATCAAAACCACTATGAGGTACCATTACACGCCAGTCAGAATGGCTGCGATCCAAAAATCCACAAGCAATAAATGCTGGAGAGGGTGCGGAGAGAAGGGAACCCTCTTACACTGTTGGTGGGAATGCAAACTAGTACAGCCACTATGGAAAACAGTATGGAGATTCCTCAAAAAACTGGGAATAGAACTGCCTTACGATCTAGCAATCCCACTGCTGGGCATCCACACTGAGAAATCCAGAATTGAAAGAGACACGTGTACCCCAATGTTCATAGCAGCACTGTTTACAATAGCCAGGACGTGGAAGCAACCTAGATGTCCATCCACAGATGAATGGATAAGCAAGCTGTGGTACATATACACAATGGAGTATTACTCAGCCATTAAAAAGAATACATTTGAATCAGTTCTAAAGAGGTGGATGGAACTGGAGCCTATTATACAGAGTGAAGTAAGCCAGAAACAAAAACACAAATACAGTATACTGACACATATATATGGAATTTAGAAAGATGGTAAAAATAACCCTATTTACGAGACAGCAAAAGAGACACTGATGTATAGAACAGACTGTTGGACTCTGGGACCGGGAGAGGGTGGGATGATTGGGAAGAATAGCATTGAAATATGTATAATATCATATCTGAAATGAGTTAGTCCAGGTATGATGCCCTATAACAGATGCCTGGGATTAGAGCACTGGGATGACCTGGAGGGAGGGTGTGGGAAGCGGGGAGGGAGAAGGGTTCAGGATGGGGAACACGTGTATACTGGTGGCGGATCCATCTCGATGTATAGTAAAAGCAATACAATATTGTAAAGTTAAGCAAAAATAAATAAATAAATAAAAATTAAAATTAAAAAAAAAAAAAAAAATAAGGCACCTCCATTTTGTTCTCCATAGTAATCGTACCAATTTACATTCCCACCAACAGTGTAGGAGGGTCCCCTTTTCTCCACACCCTGTCTAGCATTTATTGTTTGTAGACTTTTTGATGATGGCCATTCTGACTGGGGCTTCCCTGGTAGATCAGCTGGTAAAGAATCTGCCTGCAATGCAAGAGACCCCAGTTCAATTCCTGGGTAAGGAAGATCCCCTTTAGAAGGGATAGGCTACCCACTCCAGTATTCTGGGGCTTCCCTCGTAGCTCAGATAGTAAAGAATCTACCTGAAATATGGGAGACCTGGCTTCAATCCCTGGATTGGGAAGATCCCCTGGAAGAGGGCATGGCAACTCACTCCAGTATTCTTGAATGGAGAATCCCCATGGACAGAGGATCCTAGGGGGCTACAGTCCATGGGGTTGCAAAGTCGGATGCGACTAAGCACAGCACAGCACATTCTGACTGATGTGAAGTGATACCTCACTGTAGTTTTGATTTGCATTTCTCTAATAATTAGTGACATTGAGCATCAAAATGATACATAGAAGTCGTGAAGCAAATATTGAGTTTATGTACTAGTACTTAGATTATATATCACTTTTTATTTTTTTACACTTCTGGTATTCTATAACTGCTTACAATGAACTTTTATTATTTTATAATAAGAAAAACGAACACTTTTAAAGGAAAGGAAATCACTAAAGATGTTTAAACAATCTATTACAAAATATAATAATACTACATTAAACTATGTTTCTCATGGATTTTCTTTTGTGCTTTTCACACTTCAGTCCAAGTCACAGTAGTCTGGGAGCATGGGAATAAGGTCTAGACCAAGAGCTTATGAAGTTGTGGTCTTCTCTGGTGGCTCAGATGGTAAAGAATCCGTCTGCAGTGCAGGAGATCCAGGTTTGATCCCTGGGCTGGGAAGATCCCCTGGAGAAGGGCATGGCTACCCATTCTAGTATTCTTGCCTGGAGAATCCCATGGACAGAGGAGCCTGGCGAGCTACAGTCTGTGGGGTTACAAACAGTCAGACATGACTGAGTGACTAACACACACACACACACACACACACACTGTAAAGTTGTGCTGGAGCTAAAATGCTGATTGCATTGAGATAAAGAATGAAATGAGGCAGAGCCTGTGGACAGAGTCACATACTGTGCAGGATGTTCAATACGGTTCTTCTTTTTCATCTGCTGGTTTTTTTAAAAAACAGAAATCTTGAAGATCATGGATTTTGTTTTATTTAAAGAGGAGCTGACCCAAATGCTACAGCCAAGCAACTAACTCGGAGGTGCCAAAGTTAAAGAGGAGGCAGAGTAGACAAGCTTGTTCTGTAAAGGACTTAAAGCTCCTATTTATATAATCAGCTTACCACTGCCCTTGTAACCAAGACAAAAGATAAGATAGCCTCTGTCTTCTTCCATTTCCTTCTGGCTTCAGCACCATTATAATATCTTCTCAGGGCTGACCCTCCTGTAATCTGATTTCCATCTGTACAAAAATAGTCAAGAAATGGAAGGAGAAAAGAGAAATAACAGAAAATATGACTTGCTACATGTGCAACCATGTATCCCCGCTCCCCTCCCTGCCAATATGCTTATGTTGGACTTATATACAGAAGACTGTTGATACAGTAAAACTGTAACTGTAAATCAAAACTATGCAGAAGAATTGAAACAGTCATTTCTTTGTCTAAAATATTTACAACCAAGAGTAAATCTAAAACCATTAGACTGAGAAAGTCATGGCACCATCCAAGGAAAAAGAATCATCCACTTTATTATTTGCCTTGCTCTTCATTCATCCATTCAGCTGCATGCCTGACACTGTATTAGACACTGAAGGATCAGCCTTGAATGAAATTGGCAGAAGTCTCTGGCCTCATTCTCATGCTCATTCCCCAGACAAACATGTTCTAAAGTCTGGTCTGTTCAAGGTGTCATGCTACTGTTTAGGATCAAAGTGACATGCTAATCTGTCATCAAACACAGTTTTAACCACCTTTAGCCCTTAGAAGTCCCTAATTATCAATTGTGTGTGTGTGTGTTTTAGTTATACCTCTGTATTATTTTGTAGTGGTTGCTCTCCAGGTACACATACACCCTTAGCTTTTCACACTCTACTTAGAATCAACATTGTTCAATGTGATACTGTAGAAACCTGTGACTCTACAAGTCCATTTATACCCACCCAACACTGCACGTACCTCCTTTATGCTCCAGCTGCCATGTGTTTTACAACCAAATACATTATAAACTCCTTAAGAAAAAGTTATAGTTTTTGCTTGAAACACACAAATACTTGAAATAAATTAAGAGGAAAATAAATCCTTTCTTACATGTACCCAAATGCTTACCCATTTCTGGGTTTCTTAATTTCTCAACAAACAAATATTTGAAATAAATTAAGAGGAAAATAAATCCTTTCTTACATGTACCCAAATACTTCCCATTTCTGGGTTTCTTCATTTCTCCCTCTAGTCTAATAGAAACCAGGGGGATGGGAAGAAAGTGATCATCTGAGTTGCATTCCTGTGTGTTTTTCTCTGACTGCTTTTAACAGTTTCTCTGTATTTTTGCTTTTCATTGGTTTGATTATATGCCTATGTGTCATTTTCTTCATATATAGTTTGGAGTGTTCACCAAGCTTCTTTAATCTGTAAATTTATGACCCTCACTAAATTTGGGAAGACTTTAGACATTATTTCTTGAGATATTTTTTCTGCCCCATTTGCTCTATATCTTCTTATGAAAGCCAATTACACAGAGGTTAGATCCTTCACTGTTGTTCCATGTTCCTTGAGCTGTTTACACTGTTAGTCTCTTTTTCTCTCTCTTCTCTCTGTTGGAGACTTTCTATGGATCTATCTTTGAATTCACTGATTCTTCCCTGTGTCTTCTCCATTCTACAATTCAGTTCAGTTCCGTTCACTTCAGTCGCTCAGTCGTGTCTGACTCTTTGCGACCCCATGAATCATAGCACGCCAGGCCTCCCTGTCCATTACCAACTCCCGGAATTCACTCAGACTCATGTCCATCGAGTCAGTGATGCCATCCAGCCATCTCATCCTCTGTCGTCCCCTTTTCCTCTGCCCCCAATCCCTCCCAGCATCAGAGTCTTTTCCAGTGAGTCAACTCTTAGCATGAGGTGGCCAAAGTACTGGAGTTTCAGCTTTAGCATCATTCCTTCCAAAGAAATTCCAGGGCTGATCTCCTTCAGAATGGACTGGTTGGATCTCCTTGCAGTCCAAGGGACTCTCAAGAGTCTTCTCCAACACCACAGTTCAAAAGCATCAGTTCTTCGGCGCTCAGCCTTCTTCACAGTCCAACTCTCACATCCATACATCACCACAGGAAAAACCATAGCCTTGACTAGACAGACCTTTGTTGGCAAAGTAATGTCTCTGCTTTTCAATATGCTATCTAGGCTGGTCATAACTTTCCTTCCAAGGAGTAAGCATCTTTTAATTTCATGGCTGCATTCACCATCTGCAGTGATTTTGGAGCCCCCAAAAATAAAGTCTGACACTGTTTCCACTGTTTCCCCCTCTATTTCCCATGAAGTGATGGGACCAGATGCCATGATCTTCGTTTTCTGAATGCTGAGCTTTAAACCAACTTTTTCACTCTCTTTTTTCACTTTCATCATGAGGCTTATTAGTTCCTCTTCACTTTCTGCCATAAGGGTGGTGTCATCCGCATATCTGAGGTTACTGATATTTCTCCTGGCAATCTTGATTCCAGCTTGTGCTTCTTCCAGCCCAGCGTTTCTCATGATGTACTCTGCATAGAAGTTAAATAAGCAGGGTGAAAAAATACAGCCTTGACGTACTCCTTTTCCTATTTGGAACCAGTCTGTTGTTCCATGTCCAGTTCTAACTGTTGCTTCCTGACCTGCATATAGGTTTCTCAAGAGGCAGGTCAAGTGGTCTGGTATTCCCATCTCTTTCAGAATTTTCCACAGTTTATTGTGATCCACACAGTCAAAGGCTTTGGCATAGTCAATAAAGCAGAAATAGATGTTTTTCTGGAACTCTCTTGCTTTTTCCATGATCCAGCAGATGTTGGCAATTTGATCTCTGGTTCCTCTGCCTTTTCTAAAACCAGCTTGAACATCTGGAAGTTCACGGTTCATGTATTAAGCCTACCCAATGTTTTTAAAAACTTCAAATATTGTCGTTTTTATTTCTAAACTTTCAATTTGGTTTGTTTTTATATTTTTTTATTTCCATCATGAAATTTCCTATATTTTCACTTCTTTTTCCTTTTCTTCATTGATCCCAGTGATAATAACTGCGATAAAGTTCTTAATTGGTAACTCTAACACCTGAACTGAGTATTTAATGATTATCTTTCTTATGAGAATGGGTCACATCTCATGAGCCTTTATAGTTTCAGTAATTTTGGACTATATCCTAGAGTTGTGAGTGTTATATTGTGGGGATTCTGGATTCTGTTGTATGCCTTCAAAGAGGGATAGTGTTATTGTTTTAGCAGACAATTAACTTGATGAGACTAAACCTGCAAATTCTGTCATGCCTACAAATGGGCAGCAGTTCCGTTTATACTGTTGTAAACAGCCGATATGTGTGGGGTTTTCAGAGATTAGCCAGAAACTTGGATAATCTTTGTGAACTGATTTGTATATCCTTTGCTCGCTCTCTCAACTCTAAAGTTTTCCCTCACTCTCCAGTCCCCTGGTTGTGGCTCTCTCCCCTGCTTCCTCCAACTGAAAGTGCTGACTCAAAAAGAATTGCACAACATGAGAATTGTGAGTTAAGTTTTATTTAGGGCAAAATGAGGAGAATAGCCTCAGATACTCTGAGAAACTGCCCCAAAGAAGTAAGGGGCAAGGCCAGTATATATGTGATTTTGGTGAAGGGGAAGTACATGCAATCAAGCACATATTTTTACAGAAGATTCTGCTAGTCTCATGGCTACTACTAGTCAAAAGGAGCAGATATCACCATGAAGGATTTTAGTGTTTTTCTAATTATAAGGAGATGCAATAATTGGGCTCATAAAATCATCTCCTAAATATATCTAACTATCTGAAGACCTGTTCTGATAGTTTTTTCCAAAGCATAGAGTGCCTCATTTCTGGTGTTGAAGATCAGCAGCTGTAGCAGCTCATAATTTAATCCTTTTAGAAGTAGATGGTAAGTGCCAAGTCACCTTTTGTAGGTGACAAAAGACAGAGCTTTCTATGACAAACAAGTTGGAAGACCTATTAGGTAGAGCTGGTGAGGTGAGCACAGGTCATCAGAAGCTAAGATGTCCCAGCTTGTAGTGTGGGCTCACCCCACCATACTTCCAGTGTTCCTTAGCAAATCAAATTTCACCATAAAAAAATTGTCAAAATACAAGAAAAAAAAAGTAGTCAGAGAACCAAATGACTTCAAAATTCAAACAAAAAAGAACAAGAACTGAGAAGCATAGTCCCAACACCAAACATCTGTTGTAGTCCCAACAGAAGTCTCTCCTGGGGAGAGAAAAGCCTGGATACAGAGCAAGGAAGGGCCCTTATCCTTTCATTTTTCTCTCAGCCCTTACAAGTCCAAATCCCAGCTGCAGACTCTTTTCAAGGAAGTAGGGTCTCATCAGTTAGAAAGATTCAGTTCAGTCCAGTTCAGTCGCTCAGTCATGTCCGACTCTGCGACCCTATGGACTGCAGCATGCCAGGCTTCCCTGTCCATCACCAACTCCCAGAGCTTGCTCAAACTCATGTCTATTGAGTCAGTGATGCCATCCAACCATCTCATCTTCTGTTGTCCCCTTTTCCTTCTGCCTTCAATCTTTCCCAGCATCGGGGTCTTTTCCAATTAGTCAATTCTTCCCATCAGGTGGCCAAAGTATTGGAGTTTCAGCCTCAGCATGAGTCCTTCCAATGAATATTCAGGACTGATTTCCTTTAGGATGGACTGGCTTGATCTCCTTGCAGTCTAAGGGACTCTCAAGAGTCTTCTCCAACATGGCAGTTCAAACCATCAATTCTTTGGCACTCAGCTTTTTTTATGGTCCAACTCTCATATCCATATATGACTACTAGAAAAACCGTAGCTTTGACTAGACGGACCTTTTTTGGCAAAGTAATGTCTCTGCTTTTTAATATGCTATCTAGATTCGTCATAGCTTTTCTTCCAAAGGGCAAGCATCTTTTAATTTCATTTCTGCAGTCACCATCTGCGGTGATTTTGGAGTCCAAGAAAATAAAGGCTCTCACTGTTTCCATTGTTTCCCCTCTATTTGCCATGAAGTGATGGCATGAAATGATGGGACCAGATGCCATGATCTTAGTTTTCTGAATGTTGAGCTTTAAGCCAACTTTTTCACTCTCCTCTTTCACTTTCGTCAAGAGGCTCTTTAGTTAGAATGATTAGGAAACATCAAATTAATCAGAAGAGTGCAGGCAAGAGATAATGAGAGGGCAAACAGCAGAGCAGGACTAGAAAGGAAGAGAGAGCTTAAGTATTCTGTCCTTGGAAATGCGATGTGCAATGATGGGGAGTGAGGAGCCGAGGTAACTCCCAGGCTTCTGACTGGAAGGGAGTTTTCCAGCTGGGTGGGACAAGGACTACTTCAGGGCAACGTGCCAGGAGACAGTGCAGGAGAATCAATATGATAGGATTCAGTTTTATGCAAATTCAATGATAGCACTTAAAGCCTATACACCACCACTTAGTATCAATATCCTGTCACAGTCTTTAATAATCATTTATCTGTTATTCTTGTGTCCTCAGATAAGCTGCAGCCTCCTCAGGGGCATGTACTATTCTATTAGAACAGTGCTTTATACAAAATGACAATAATATAATAGTTATAATAACATAAGCGACTTCACTTTCACTTTTCACTTTCATGCATTGGAGAAGGAAATGGCAACCCACTCCAGTGTTCTTGCCTGGAGAATCCCAGGGACGGGGGAGCCTGGTGGGCTGCCGTCTATGGGGTCGCACAGAGTCGGATACGACTGAAGCGACATAGCAGCAGCAGCAGGAATAATAGCTATCATTCACATGCTTACCAGACAGTTTTCTAAGGGCTTTGCATGTATGAACTTATTTAACTCTGCCAACAATCATGTGAGGGAGGTCCTTTCGTTATTCCTGTTTTATAGATGAGGAAACTGATCTTGTCCAAGCTAACATAGGTTGGAGTGATTTATACCCTTTGAGTTGCATGGAACTTTGTTGCTGAAGACCATGAAAAGCACGTAATGTTCTGATGACCATAGCATTAAGTGTTAGAAGCTAATATCTTGTCTGTGTATTTATCTAGGGATCACTGTGGTGTTAGTCTTGAAGACATTACATTTCTGGGTACCAGATATTTGAAATTTTACTGTATCAGTTGATGAACGTTGCATACCACACTAACCAATATCCACTTATTCCAGAATATCCCAGATGATTAGTTAGCCATGACATTTGTTTCATATTTCAGTTTTATAACAAAGAGGAATATTTTCTTCCTTAGACTGTTAGAGAAGATGAAGACATGAGTGAGGAAGAACCTGATAACAATGAAGATGATATTGATAACATTCTCGAAGATGAATTTCCAAAAGATGAGGAAGTGATGAGTGAGGAAGAGGAAGAGCAGGAAATTGATGCTCTCGAACGCCTGAGGGGTGAACTTGGAGAAAAATTTGAAACAGATATGAGTAATTTACAAATAATACAGGTTATTACTTTTTCATAATTCAAAAATTAACATGTGAGAAGGAAACAAAAGAAATTTGGTTTATTCCTTGGCTTCTTTTTAACATTTCAAAAGAAGTGTATATTTTTAGGGGTTAAGTCTCTCAGTACCACTTACAATTATAAAAACTAGTTAATAAATCAAGGGCAACACGGAAACCACATAGGGTCAAAAGTTTTAGCTACCACCACAGAGTCACCTGGAAGTTTAAAAGTATTTGTTTTCTAGACTGAAGTAGTCTATGCACTGTGACTGAATACTACCAGCCTCCTTCCCACTAAAAATATTTGGTTTTATGATTTTTCTGATCAGGAAGAATTTGAGAAGTTTTTGATACCAGTAATTCTCATTAATGGATCTCGGAAAATCCACATTGTCCAATACACATTGAATACAAAACTGAAACCACTGGTAGAGAATCGTGCAAGCATTTTTGAGAAATGTTATCCAGTATCATTACGCCTTGCCCAGAAAATGCTCAGCTTTACCTACAAGTATATAAGCTCATTCGGCTACTGGGACCCTGTAAAGGTAATATCAGCAAATGCATCTGAAACTCACGTTACTTCTTTTATTTCTTTTTGAAGTATGTCTAAGAAGAAGACAGCGGATAATTTTTAAAAACTGTAAGCATTATACAGTATTCTTAAATAGCTATAAAAATATGTGTTGTTTTGCCTTTCTGAAGTAGGAGAAGTACTTGAAGGGTTTAAATTCCTTTCATCTATTTCTGTAGAGATAATTCAGATTCAACTTGGTTCTAACTCTGCAGCAGAGGAAGTTCATAGTAGAAATATTTTCAAACTAGACATCTAGTGAGCTGAGCTTCAGCACTAGTTTGCTATCTAGTTTTAGGCAAGCCATTTAAATTCTTTGATTCTGTTTCCTCACCTGTAAAGTGGGAAAATCCCATCAGGCCAACGTGATCAAATGCAAGAATATGAAGTCCTCTGGAAAGTGTGAGATACCAAACAAAATGTGCCTTTAATGTTCATCACAAACTTATTGCCAAGTAGAATATTTTTATGTAGTGTGGACAAACTTATTTGATGTAATTGGAATTCAATGACTTCAAATGTGGGATGATTTTCAAAAAATTTTAAATAAGAACCTTCTAGCTGCTGTTCCAATCCCTGGGACCAGAGCAGTGAACAAAACAGGCAAGGTTCCTTTTGTCAGGGGCTTTATATGATAGCTGGTTTGGAGAGGATGAACAGGCAATACATGAGGAAACAAACAGGTTCTAGTCAGGTTGTCTTAAGTGCTATAAAGACAGTAAAGAAATGCCTTGTAAAGGTACACCGACCCTCTCGACCAGTGCACCTTCTTATTTCCGTCATTGAAGTAGCACAGTAGTACAGTGGAGAAAACATGGCTTCTGGAGTCAGACCGCCTGAGTTGAAAACCACGGCTTCCTAGCTGAGTGACCTTGGACAAATTACTGAACCTCTCTAAGCCATTCCCATTTGCACAATGGGAATAAGAATAGGTCCTCCCTCACAATATTATTACAATTATTAAATCAGTTAGTTATTGGAAAGTGTTTGCAACCGTGCGTGGTTTCTTGTGAGTGCTCAATTAACATAAGCTGTTATTATTAATGGGCTTCCCTTGTGGCTCAGCTGGTAAAGAATCCACCTGCAATGCTGTTATTCATATATGTTCATTACATATTGGTGGTTGAGTCGCTAAGTTGTGTCTGACTCTTGAGAACCCATGGGCTATAGCCTGCTAGGTTTCTTTGTCCATGGGATTCTCCAAGCAAGAATACTGGAGTGGATTGCCATTTCCTTCTCCAGGGGATCTTCCTGACCCAGGAATCGAACCCAGGTCTCCTGTATTGCCGGAGATATGTATATAATATGTATATAAAATTATATAATATACATATTTATGTGTATAAATAATACATATATAAAATATGTATAAGTAGTTCAGTTGGTAAAGAATCCACCTGCAATGCAGGAGGCCCCAGTTCTATTCCTGAGTCAGGAAGATCCCCTGGAGAAGGGATAGGGTATCCACTCCGGTATTCTTGGGCTTCTCTTGTGGCTCAGCTGGTAAAGAATTCACCTGCAATGCAAGAAACCTGGGTTTGATCCCTGGGTTGGAAAGATCACCTGGAGAAAGGAAAAGTTAACCACTCTAGTATTCTGGCCTAGAGAATTCCATGGACTGTATAGTTCATGGGGTTGCAAAGAGTTGGACACAACTGAGCAACTTTCACTTTTACTTAATATGCATGTAAAATAAATTACATGTATGTATGTATAATACATATATTATAATAGTATAAATATAATAGTATAAATACAACATTATAATAACAATATACATAATATATACATAATATAAATATTATATATGTTTTATATATAACATATATAATAACAAAATATACAACAATAGTATAAATTATAACATTATAACAATATACATACAACATTATAATAACAATGTTATTAATATGTGTTACTCTTATTGGTCACTGATAAAAAACATTTTGGAGGAAGGGATCCAAAATAGAGCGATATGTATATTACTTGAAACCTTCTTGGTTGATACTGATACAGTCATTTTCAGTTTTACTTAATTGTGATATTAATATCTTCTTTACCTTAACCATAAGGGTGTCAAGAGAAATCTTTTTAAATATCATGCTAAAATATAGAAACATTATGACAAGTCCCTCAGTAAATAATCAGATAAAGTTAAGCATGTATTAGGATCATTTAGCAGAAAAGGCAATGGCACCCCACTCTAGTACTCTTGCCTGGAAAATCCCATGGACAGAGGAGCCTGGTAGGCTGCAGTCCATGGGGTCGCTAAGAGTCGGACACGACTGAGCAACTTCACTTTCATTTTTCACTTTCATGCATTGCAGAAGGCAATGGCAACCCACTCCAGTGTTCTTGACTGGAAAATCCCAGGGACGGGGGAGCCTGGTGGGCTGCCATCTATGGGGTCGCACAGAGTCAACACGACTGAAGCGACTTAGCAGCAGTAGCAGCAGGATCACTTAGAAAGCTTTTGAAAAATAGTCACACCCTAACTGTTTCTTTGAGATGGGCAAAAGAGGGGAATAAGCAGGCAACGTCCGAACCCTATTCAAGGGCCCATGTCTGAACACAATTAGGACTGCACAAAAATGTCTTGTGAATAAATGAGTGCATGGTCATAGGAAGGCTTTAAGCATATAAATAATCATTTTTCAGGGCTGTTGGGAATCTTTCCAGGTCCTGACAATTTGATGTTTCAGATTTGATGACACCTTGGGTATTCTGACCTATAGAGGAGAAAGATACATGGTAGATATTTTGAGAAATAGCAGAAACCATTGCAAGAATTCATAGTTAATTTGGGAATTTGAAATGGAATCATTCAACTTTCAGCTTTTCTTTTACTACCAAACATAAGAAATAGAGCAGACATTCCCACCCCATCCCTAAGCTTCTTCTTATCCCTAGCACTTACACTCAGGCATGAACATCACTCCAGCCCCAAAATGATGATGCTGATAACTCCATTTACCTGTGACAACTGACCTGGTGTAACACTAGGTGTGTGTGTTAGTCACTCAGTTGTGTCCGACTCTTTGCAACCCCATGGACTGTAGCCCACCAGGCTCCTCTATCCATGGAATACTCTAACTCTAGGGGAGAAGCATATTACCATACCATTGCCCACCTACTCTGTCAAGTCCAGGGATAACTGATGGTGGGCCATCTGATGATATAAAAAAGATATCCATTAATTACCCATTTATCATCATTACCAGTGCAAAGATGTGGGACCAGTGCTTCCTCTCCATTCCATACCAACACATTAGGCTGCTGTTTTGGTGTATTTTTCCCTTTTGTGGCCACTATTCATATTTATGTGAGTGGGATTTTGTCTGTATAAAAATGTAAAAGAGAAGTCAGTGAGATTCATCTGACCAGTATACTCCCAAAGATATCCCAGGACTCCACCTGCCATATTGGGATACCATGCTGCCATATTGGAATACCACATACTTTAGCCTATCCATGCTGTCTTACTGGAATGACATCTTTGGACAGCATATTAGAATTCTGTATTAGTCTGCATATGTTACCATATTGGAATACCACAGCCTTTGTGATTTAGATGACAGAAATGTATTTTCTTACTGCTCTGGAGGCTGGAGTCCAAGATCATGGTGCCAGCAGGGGTGGTTTTTCTGGTGTGTCTCACTGTGGCCATTCCTCACTGCATCCTCAATGCTTTTCCTTTGTGCTCGTGCACTCCTGGTGTCTCTCTTCTAAGGGTCCCAGTTCTCTTAGATTAGAGCCCCATTCTTATAACCTCATTTAACCTTTGTCATCTCTTAAAGGTCCTGTCTCCAAATATAGTCACTTTGAGGGTTAGGGCTTCAAACCATGATTTTAGGAGGGCACATTTCCATACACTACACCACCTTAGGAATGGACCTGTTTGTGAAGATAAATTGGCCCATGAATATATCCAACACCTTTACACTCCTTGGCAGAAACATTCAGTATACACTAAACACATTATAAAGGAAGTAGAACTATAATTCTCAGAAACTGAAACCCATTAAAGAGAAACATTTATTACATGTGAGTGTAAAATAACTTGTTCTTTTTACACAGTTTTTTAATACCAATATTCAATTATAATTTGTTTTCTTGTTCTATAAGAAAGATTTTACAAATTTGTTCTTAGAAATATATTTTGGGGAAATGCTGTTTAAAATAAGGCTAATTTGTTAATTCAGTTGTGTATATATTGCAGCTAAATGAAGGAGAGACCATCAAACCAGTTGAAAATTCAGAGAATCCACTTTATCCTGTAATTCATCGTCAGTATATTTATTTTTTATCTAGTAAGGAAACTAAAGAAAAATTTATGAAGAACCCAATCAAATATATCTGCCAACCCAAACCTAAGCCTACTATCCCCATTAGGATTGCAATTCTGGGGCCTCCAAAATCTGGAAAAACTACAGGTAAGGGTGTGTCTGCCTTTGCTATCCTTAAGCATACAAGAATCTCCTGAAAATGAGAACTATTTTTTTAAAGAAACTATCAAAACTGACTCAGTAAGAGGCAGAACAACTAAACAGACCAATAACCACCAAAGAGAAGGCATTCAAAAATAAAGCCCCACTCCAAAACAGGCCACAATCAAATGGTTTTAGAGGGAAATTATGTCAACCTTTCAAAAATTAAAAATTCAAGATACTTCCTGTGATTTTATAAGCTTTTCCAGAGCAAGGGAAATGAAAGTAAGCTGTCCAAGTTATTTTCAGTGTTTTTAAATTAAGAATATAGTCCATACAATTAAAAAGGTATAAATACAAATTCGTTTTTAAGTCAGTATGACCCTGATATAAAAACTAAACAAAGATAATATAAGAAAAGAAATTACAAAGTAATATTATTTATGCTGCTGCTGCTGCTAAGGCGCTTCAGTCGTGTCCGACTCTGTGCGACCCCATAGATGGAAGCCCACCAGGCTCCCCCGTCCCTGGGATTCTCCAGGCAAGAACACTGGAGTGGGTTGCCATTTCCTTCCCCAATGCATGAAAGTGAAAAGTGAAAGTGAAGTCGCTCAGTCGCGTCCGACTCTTAGCGACCCCATGGACTGGAGCCTACCAGGATCCTCCATCCATGGGATTTTCCAGGCAAAAGTACTGGGGTGGGGTGCCATTGCCTTCCCCCAATATTATTTATAAATATAGTCAAATAACAGTGTATTAAGATTTTATTTGCATAAAAATTATATTTAAAATTTATAAATATAATCTACTGTATTAATAAGTTAAAGAGTGAAAATTCATTATCTTAATCATTGCTGATAAAGGCATTTAGTAAACTATAATGTTTGCATTTTCTATATATTTTTTAAAGCAAATAGTCCAACAATAGGTGAGTGTGGTATTTCAAAATGACATGATAATCACATGACTAGTGGTTAGTCACAATGAGAATATAATGGGAAAGGATAGATAGCGGAAATATTTAAAAGGAAAATAGCAGGACTTAATGACTGATGGCATAGAAAATGAAAGGGAGGGATTAGGTCAAATATTGATTTGTAACCAGAAATAATAAAAGAGAGTTTTGTGTTTTAGCTCTTCAGATGAAAACTGTATTTTAATGTACATTGACATTCAAAATAAGATCCTCCAACACAGCAGAAAGTAACATGTATACAGTACAATCAGATTTCTTGGTCTTTGTCAAAATGGAGGCTAATTTTTCAACAGAATCTCAAATTGTAAAAGTTTGTTTTTATAGCTGAAAAATAATGGGTCTGACCCTAGTGTTTGTGGCAAAGTTGAGATGAAGGCCTCTGCAGCTCTCACAGGGGCATCCCTCCCAGTGGCCCTAACTGTGTCCAGTTAACCTGCATTCCCCATGGGACCAGGTGAGTCTCAATGTCCTCTACACACGCTGTCTCCAGTGTCCTCTATACACCCTGTCTCCAGACCATGATGAGGCAAGGTTTATAGACTCCATCAGAGCACACCTGCATTTAACAGTAACTGGAAACCACTGGGCTTCCCAGGCAGCGCTAGTGGTAAAGAATCTGCCTGCTGATGCAGGAAACATCAGAGATGGGTTCCATCCCCTGGAGGAGGGCATGGCAACCCACCCCAGTATTCTTGCCTGGAGAATCCGCACGGACAGAGGAGCCTGGAGGGCTACAGTCCATAGGATTGCAAAGAGTTAGACACCACTGAGGCAACTGAGCATGCACACACACAGAAGCCTCATCTATGGCCTCACGTAGCAGAAGCAGAGGCTGTGGCTGAGTCCTCTTTCAGCCAGTGGCAACATCTGTGTGCCCTTGGACAAACCATTCCATTTTAGTGGGCTGCACTTCTTTCACCTGTAAAACTGGAATTTCAGTACCCACTCCCCACACTTGATGGAATAGTTGAAAATATCAAATAAAGTCACAGAAGAAATACTGCCTTATAAACTGTAAATTATTAATAAAATGTCAGATACACCACTATCATTTTTAGAAAATAAATTTTAAAAATTACGTCCTAGAGGCTTGAGTGCACTTAATTGTATAGGGTGAGTTTATCCTGATTGCAGCCTGAAGTCATAAGTGTATAGATAGGGAAATGGGTTAACCCAAGGACACAAGAACATTGAATTGTTATTTTGGACATAAAAAGACCAAATATTAATAGTACACACAGGATGCCTTATGAAGCTCTCAAATTTTTTGCTACCTTGTACAGAAGGAAAAAACACTTAAATGGTTTGGTTATGGAAAAGCCTACCATAGTTGTCTCATTAACCAGATCTGTCAGCCACATACCTGAAGTGCTAATAATGACTGACCTTTGAATAGTATTAATTCAATAAAGTGAAGTGAAAGTGTTGGTTGCTCAGCCACGTCCGACTCTTTGCAACTCCACGGACTGTAGCCCACCAGGCTCTTCTGTTCATGGAATTCTCTAGTCAAGAATACTGGAGTGGGTAACCATTCACTTCTCCAGGGGATCTTCGCAACCCAGGGATTGAATCCAGGTCTCCTGCATTGCAGGCAGATTCTTTACCATCTGAGCCACCACCAGAGAAGCCCATTAATTCAATAAAATGTAGCTATTTTAATTTTTGAAATTTCTTTGAGGAATGTGAAGATTAACTTGCTGTTGTTGTCAATTAACTAGAATCTGAAACTAAGGTTAACAGATGGGCTTGTGAAACAGAAGAAGTTTAAAATTTTAATGTTTTTCAGTTGCCAAAAAGATTTCAAGTGAATATGGCTTAAAGCGTTTGTCGATAGGAGATGCTTTGCGTTATGTATTAAACAACCAACCAGACACAGAGCTGGCACTTATGCTAAATTGGCATCTTCATAAAGGAATGACGGCACCTGATGAACTGGCTATTCAGGCCTTAGAATTATCTCTGATGGGAAGTGTATGTAATACCGCAGGGTAAGTGGGGGCCATAGGGGTGGGAGAGAGTGGGAGGGAGTTGATCTTTAAGAAATTACTCATTGGAATTAATTAAAATACCTTAAACAGAGTTTAAAGCTCTTGTAAAGGGTGTGTGATCTGCTTCTCAAAGTCTGGGCACCGATATGGTTGCATATTAATAATTTTCGGTCAGGCTAAAATTCAGCTTAAACACTCACAGGCCAACTTCACTCCCTGCAGCAACTCCTGAGTTGTCCCAAAGTCTCCAGGTTTACACAGTCTATAGGAGACCCATGTGACTTCTATAGCCCAGGAGAACTTCTCACTGCCCAATGGTGTGGCCTTCCCCTTCCCCCAGATGGTACTGGTCCAATGGAGACAGTCTCTCACCAGTCCAATCTCTGCACAGAGTAGCAGCGTACCTCCATTAATGCTGCGTTTGGACAGGAGAGCCCTGTGCTTGAACTGATCTTCAGTTTACACTCCTCTACTCAACCATGACTTCCCCAGCATAGCCACTGGTCACATCCAGTAGAAGTAAGTGTGTTAGTCTCTCAGTCGTGTCGGACTTTTTTGCGACCCCATGGGCTGTAACCCGCCAGGCTCCTCTGTCCATGGAATTTCCCAGGCAAGAATACTGGAGTGGACTGCCATTCCCTTCTCCAGGGAATCTTCCTGACCCAGGGATTTAACCCGGGTCTCCTGCATTGCAGGCAGATTCTGAGCCACCAGGGAAGCCCTCAGGGAAACCACCCAGTAGTAAAAGCCCATAAAACCTAAGGCCCTGCTCTTGAGCTCAGGTCATTGACTTAAAATCTTGCTGAGTCACGCAAGGTTGTTTTCTATCAGGAACCTCCTTGCCCTTCCCTACCACTGGTCCTTAATCAAGTCCATAACAGTTCTAATTCCTGTTATGGTGGGGAGCAGATTCTGGAGTGTCGAATAACCACCCCCACCCACAACCCCATCCCACCAAACCACCCCCCCCATCCCCCCTGCAGAGAAAGTCCTGGGACTTTCTAGCAAATTGAGTTACCTCCTTCCTGAAATTCAACTTTGCATACAAGAGATCTTACTGAGGGCTACTGTGGACTCACAAAAGTTTTATTTCACTTCAATACCAGGACAGTGACTGCCCAGTCAGCCTGAATTTCCCTAATCCCGAGGGCCTCTCAAGTGATCCTTCACAGGACAAAGAAGTTGAGCCATTAAAAAACCAACAATGGCAGCTGCATATATTCTCTAGTTGGCTTTCTGCTGCTGCTGCTAAGTCGCTTCAGTCGTGTCCGACTCTGTGCGACCCCATAGACGGAAGCTCACCAGGCTCCCCGTCCCTGGGATTCTCCAGGCAAGAACACTGGAGTGGGTTGCCATTTCCTCCTCCAATGCATGAAAGTGAAAAGTGACAGTGAAGTCGCTCAGTCGTGTCCGACTCCCAGCGACCCCACGGACTGGAGCCTACCAGGCTCCTCCATCCATGTGATTTTCCAGGCAAAAGTACTGGGGTGGGGTGCCATTGCCTTCCCCTAAGTTGGCTTTCAGGCTCTGTTAATTTATAGTGCTCTCTGCCATGGAATGTAGAACTAGTTAGTGCCTAAGTCTGGAGAGCATCAAGGTAAGATGAACCAGCCCTTCCTGGTGACCAGCAGCCAGCATGCCCAACTTGGCCACCTCGGAGTCAGTTTCCTGACTTAGAAATTTGCAGGTAGCCTTCATTCATCCTGTCAGTTTGCTGATGACACTCTTTAGCTTAGTCTGTTGGACTAACAAATTCTCTATTATTTCTGCCTAGAGGATTGATGGGTTCAGATGGAATGGTTCTCTCCAGAGACCACAGGGCTCTCTCACCAGCTCCTCATCTCCCCTTCTACACCCAGCCTCCTTATAGAATTTTACTACAAAATCAAGTTTAGAACACAGTGTTTCCCATATTTGCTTAATCTCTTGCTAAAATACTATTAATTATGCAGGGATTTTTTTAAACTTTAAACATTTTAATGTACTTAAAATCTTGATTTACAAGACATCTTACACTGACCTTTCTGTACAAAAAATTTTACACAATTTGCTATAAAACTACAATATTAAGATCAGAGTTGGGTAATTCTTCCCATGCCAGGCATTCTATTATAAGGAATGTGAATTAATCTGCTAATTCCTTTACACACTTGATCTACAATCTTTAAGACAAATCTAAGGGTTAAATAGGGCTTCCCCATTGGCTTAACTGATAAAGAATTTGCCTGCCAATGCAGGAGACCCAAGAGACGCAGGTTCAATCTTGATCCTGGGGTTGGGACAATCCCCTGGAGAAATGAATGAGAACTCTCTCACGGACAGTGTAACCTGGCGGGCTACAGTCAACAGGGTCGCAAAGAGTTGGACATGACCAAACATGGGCATACACACACAAGGGTTAAATATCATTATTTCACTATTATATTTAGTATTTACTACTTTACTGAAAGCTGAGGCTCAGAGAGGTCAGACCTGGTTTTAAATTTAAGTCTGTGTGCCTCTGAAACCTATACTCTTTCCACTGTCTCATGCTTAGACTAATGTGCTCTGTGCTGTGACTTAGTTGCTCAGTGTGTCTGACTCTTTGTGACCCCATGGACTATAGCCCACCAGGCTCCACTGTCCATGGGGATTCTCCAGGCAAGAATACTGGAGTAGGTTGCCATGCCCTCCTCCAGGGTATCTTCCCAATCCCGGGATCGAACCCAGGTCTCCTGTATTGCAGACAGATTCTTTACTGTCTGAGCCATCAGAGAAGCCCAATAATACTGGAGTGGGTAGCCTATCCCTTCTCCAGGGGATCTTCCCAGCCCAGGAATCAAACTGGGACCTCTTGCATTGCAGGTGGATTCTTTACCAGCTAAGCTGCCAGCGAAGTCCCTCTTCCCACTGTTTCATGCTTAGAATCAGATCAGATCAGATCAGATCAGTCGCTCAGTCATGTCCGACTCTTTGCGACCCCATGAATCACAGCACGCCAGGCCTGTCTATCACCAACTCCTGGAGGTCACTCAGACTCACATCCATCGAGTCAGTGATGCCATCCAGCCATCTCATCCTCTGTCGTCCCCTTCTCCTCCTGCCCCCAATCCCTCCCAGCATCAGAATCTTCTCCAGTGAGTCAACTCTTCGCATGAGGTGGTCAAAATACTGGAGTTTCAGCTTTAGCATCATTCCTTCCAAAGAAATCCCAGGGCTGATCTCCTTCACAATGGACTGGTTGGATCTTCTTGCAGTCCAAGGGACTCTCAAGAGTCTTCTCCAACACCACAGTTCAAAAGCATCAATTCTTCGGCGCTCAGCCTTCTTCACAGTCCAGCTCTCACATCCATACATGACCACAGGAAAGACCATAGCCTTGACTAGGCGAAACTTTGTTGGTAAAGTAATGTCTCTGCTTTTGAATATGCTATCTAGGTTGGTCATAACTTTCCTTCCAAGGAGTAAGTGTTTTTAATTTCATGGCTGCAGTCACCATCTGCAGTGATTTTGGAGCCCAGAAAAATAAAGTCTGACACTGTTTCCACTGTTTCCCCATCTATTTCCCATGTAGTGATGGGACCAGATGCCATGATCTTCGTTTTCTGAAGGTTGAGCTTTAAGCCAACCTTTTCACTCTCCACTTTCACTTTCATCAAGAGGCTTTTGAGTTCCTCTTCACTTTCTGCTATAAGGGTGGTATCATCTGCATATCTGAGGTTATTGATATTTCTCCCAGCAATCTTGATTCCAACTTGTGTTTCTTCCAGTCCAGCATTTCTCATGATGTACTCTGCATAGAAGTTAAATAAACAGGGTGACAATATACAGCCTTGAAGTACTCCTTTTCCTATTTGGAACCAGTCTGTTGTTCCATGTCCAGTTCTAACTGTTGCTTCCTGACCTGCATACAGATTTCTCAAGAGGCAGGTCAGATGGTCTGGTATTCCCATCTCTTTCAGAATTTTCCACAGTTTCTTGTGATCCACACAGTCAAAGGCTTTGGCATAGTCAATAAAGCAGAAATAGATGTTTTTCTGGAACTCTCTTGCTTTTTCCATGATCCAGCAGATGTTGGCAATTTGATCTCTAGTTCCTCTGCCTTTTCTAAAATCAGCTTGAACATCAGGAAGTTCACGGTTCACATATTGCTGAAGCCTGGCTTGGAGAATTTTGAGCATTACTTTACTAGCGTGCTTAGAATAATAGCACCAATTAAATAACACAAGGTTCAAGGTATTGTGTGTAATATCTCTCAAAGTGCATCAAAATCTAGCTCTATGATGCTAAGTATATGAGTCAGAGCTGTGTCTGTATGTATGCAGCCCTCTTCTGGCTCTTGGGCTGACTGGGATTAAAAATACAGAGATAAAGGGAGTTCTCTGGTGACCTAGTGGTTAGGATTCCAAGCTTTCACTGCCAGGGCCCAGGTTCAGCCCCTGACTGGGGAACTGAGATCCCGCAAGCTGCAAGGTACAGCCCCCTAAAAATACATATGTATATATAAAAGAGGGCAAGGTGACAAGGTAAATCAAGTTACACATAAGGAACGGTATGGGGCTAATCCTAAAGACAGACTTTTTCTGGACGACAGAAAGGAAGGTCTGAGAGTAAAGAAATCCAGAATTTTAATTTTCATGCTTCTCCTTACTAGTGTTGTCATTGATGGATACCCTGTAACTAAGTATCAAGTGAGCCTCTTAGAAGCTAGGTCAATCATCCCCATGATTATCTTTGAGCTGGATGTGCCTTCCAAAGAGATTTTCAGAAGATTGCTCCTGGAAAAAAAACAGGAGTCAAGGTAATGTATGTGATGAAAACAATGATAAAAGAGTGAACATTAATCATCCAGAAGAAGAGGCAGGTTTTTGACAGCTTTTTCCATTCCTTCTCTGTTCCTCTCTTAGTCTGCCTTATCCATTGCACAACAGCTCACAGATTATAGCTGTCAAGAACTCAAGGTACCGCAAAAATATTGGTGAGATTAGGCAATATTATGAAGTACAACATCAGAACTGGTATGTGATTGATGGCTTTCACAGCAAATGGTGGATATGGAATGAAGTCATTAAGAAGGTTAAAATGGTGAATAAATACATGCAGATATATATGGAAAGAATAAAAGCAGGTAAGAAGACCTATAACTCTGAAAACAAAAAAATGTGAATTTTAAGTCTACGCATGCCGGACTCATGTTGCCACAAGTCATTCAACTTGAACATTTGTTCCCTTAATCAGTATTTAATGAGCCTTAGTCAGTATATTAAATGCATATTATTTCCAAGTTATTGTGGGCATGTACATTTGTTCTAATAAATGACTGCCTCTACTCAAGCTGTCATATACTAAATGTCCATGTGAACCTATTACATAAAACAGTACATGGTCTCTCACTAGAAAAGTTGATAGTCTTTGGAATGCCACATAAGAAGTTAGTTTCAAGAATGGCAGTTATATGAGGGGAGGGGTCTGTGGTGTGACACTTGGCAAAGTTTTGTTTTAGGAATCTAGAATTAGTTACTTTGGACTATTTACATAATAAAATTGTATCATTATATGAATGTTGATTCTCTTAAAAAATCTGACTTGAACATAGATTTTTTTAAAATCTATATTTTGAGTCCATGAAAGAAAATGATTGTATACTCCTACAAGTTTCTTCATTTTTCTCCAAAAATACACAAAACAGACAGAAAGTTATCAAAAAAAAAAAAAAAAGCAAAGTTATCTACAACTCATGTCTCTAAAAAGAACGATGACACCAAAGACTTTGTCTGGAGGGGTTTCACAGACATCTGATGACTTTGACTTTGGAAAATAGGAAGAAGGTACTTGGAGGTATGAGGGATCAACAAGACAAAGAGAATATTGTCCAAGGGAAAACGCAGTGAGGATTCTGATCATAATGGCATCATTGAATCTTGATTTGCTTCATTATTTGGTCATCCCCAGTATCTCTGGTTCTGTTTGCCTGCAGATCATAAGGCTTGAAGATAAAAGTGCAAGTGAAAAGAGAAATCAGTTTTAGAAACCCACTCCCAATAAGTTCTAGATAGCATCACACTAGGAAAACATTCCACAGCTGACTTGGAAAGAAAAACTTGTGCCTCATTCATCTTGTTGTTACCCTGCTTCACCCTTCTTGCCTCAGACTTGGTTGCCTGAGAAGAGACTCAGGATGAAAAGTTGTGTGCAGAGTCTTTATCAGGAAGTACTCTCAAAAGTGGGCTTCCCAGCTGGCACAGTGGTAAAGAATCTGCCTGCCAATGTAAGAGTCACAGGAGATGGGGGTTCAATCCCTGGGCTGGGAAGATGCCCTGGAAGAGGAAATGGTGACCCACTCCAGTATTCTTGTCTAGATAATGCCCATGGGCAGAGGAGCCTGCTGGGCTACAGTCCACAGGCTTGCAAAGAATCAGACATGACTGAGCATGCATGCACACTCAGGAGCAGAGTTGGCAGATTAAGCAAATAAAAATATGGGATACCTGGTTAAATGTAAACTTCTCATAAATGACAAATAATTTTTTAGTCTAAGTGTATCCCAAATGTGGTATGAGACATTTTTAATACTAAAAACTGTTCATTGTTTATCAGAAATTCTAACTTAATGGGGCATCCTGTGGTTTATCTGTCAACTCTAATCGGGCGATACACCGAGGCTAGTAGACCTGGCAGAGGGAGACACTAGCCTGCAGTATGGTGGAAACAGAGGCCTTGGTAGGCCCTACAGGGAAGCACTGGAGCTGGGATGGACCTTGAGAATTTCCCAAACTGAGGGGAGAGGCCAGGCTTTATATCCTCCCATTGACTTGTCTAAAGGTCTGGGAGGGAGTATATACTGTAACAGGACCAAGTCCCAGTGCAGCTACGAGCCATCAGCACAGATATTTTCAGCAGCTAGGGGATGGGGGCAATCAGCCCTGACGAGGGATCTGCATGGGGCAGCACAGTATCCACTGTGTTATTCCAGATACACGTGCCTCTGCCTGGAAGAATTTAATTAAAACTGTCCTCCTACTTTTCTGCTTCACCATCTACCTGGTGATCTGCATCTGACTGTTTGAATTTAGTGTTGATTTAGTGACCAATTTATTCTCACTAATGAGATAGAGCAAGGTCAGGGCCAGAAAACCAAAGCTAAACCAAAACCAAAACCTCATTCTGTCCTATTCCAGAAAAAGATACATAGACATTGTCAGATGTCATCAAGAATACCCCAAGAATCAGAAAAAGATATTTGAGTGTCTTTTAAGACTTGAAATGATTTGATTCTAAATGACCCTGTCACAAAACCTATGAGGTGAGGTCAGCACATCTGCGCTAAAGAGCAACACACAATTATAAAACTATAGTGCCATTTAGTATGATATTATAGCGCTATACAATAGTGTATTCTTTACAAATACTATTTTTATACCATAATACTGTGCATTATAGTACTTTAGAATAACAATATTACACCATTATAGCATTGTAGTAGTTTAATATTCTTTGTAGGAAAGAATCATCTTAGCCTTTTCATCTGTATCATATACAATGGATAGAATTGTGGATTAGTTTGTTTATTGCTTCATAAATAAATTATTCCAAAATTTAACAGTTTAAAACAACACATACACACTCCCTCACAATTTCTGTGGGCCAAGAGTCCAGGCACAGTTTAACTGAGTCTTCTGTTTCAGTGTCTCTCGCAAGGCGACAGTCAAGGTGTTGGCCAGGATTAAAGTCTCATCTGAGGGCCCTGCTGGGAAAGAATATACTGTCATACTCATTCATGTGTTGTTGACAAGAGTTGTTCCTTGAGGGTTGTTGGACTGAGGGCCTCAGTTTCTTGCCCGCTGTTGACCAGGGGCCACCTTCAGTGCCTGCCATACAGACCTTTCCAGCATGGCAGCTTGCAAGTGAACAAGACAAAGTGAGAAAGAATGACAAAAAAACAGAAATCATAGTCTTTTGTAACTGTTCTAGTTACCCAAGGCTGCCATAGCAAATTACCGCACACTGGATAACTGAGACAACAGAAATGTATTCTCTCACAGTTCTGGAGGCTAGAGGTCCAAAATTAAGGCACTGGCAGGGCTGTACTCACTCTGAAGGTTCTAGGAGAGACTCTCTTCCATGCCTTTCTCTTCATGTCCAGCACTGCCACCAGGCCTCTGCATCCTTTGGATATAGACACATCACTTCAATCCTAAGGATTCATTTTATGTTTACACTGTCACATAACAAACTCAACTATGATTTATGCTTCATAATTTGAGTTAGTGTTAGATGTTCCTTGGCATAATTTTTTTAAAAAGAAAATTTTCACTGGTGAAAAGAACCTTTAAGAAAATATATCAGGATCAAAATTCACTCATTATAACTAAGATGTATAAAGAGGTAATTTTATTTTCTGTAAAATCTAATATTGCTTTGAAGTCTCCATTCTAGTCGAGTCCTGGTAAGACAACTCAAAATTATCCATTGAATGAACTTGGGCCTTTCTTTTTAAATCTACTCTTTAGGGTAAACCTAGTCATTTTTAGATTAAATGTTTCTTTCTCTTTCTTGGATGCCATCAGGGAACAGGGAGAGGTTTATGTCAGTAACATTGTGTCAACAAACTATATGTACTTCCTGAAATCTATCTCACAGAAAAATTTTAAATATGTAGCAAATTAAGTGGATATGTAGAATGATGCTAAAGCTGAAACTCCAGTATTTTGGCCACGTCATGCGAAGAGTTGACTCATTGGAGAAGACTCTGATGCTGGGAGGGATTGAGGGCAGGAGGAGAAGGGGACGACAGAGGATGAGATGGCTGGATGGCATCACTGACTCGATGGGTGTGAGTCTGGGTGACCTCCGGGAGCTGGTGATGGACAGGGAGGCCTGGTGTGCTGCGGTTCATGGGGTCGCAAAGAGTCGGACACGACTGAGCGACTGATCTGATCTGATCTGATCTGATGTCTATGTATATATAGTATATAACATAAATAGTTTATAATAGCTAAGAATTAAAAACAACCAAAACATTTATCAACATATAATTGATTGAATAATCTATATGTACATTTATACAATGGAATACTATGCATAAACTAAAAGGAATTAGGTAAATCATATAAACTGAAATGGAAAGATGTCAAAGGCTATAACTAACTGATAAAAGCAAGTTGCAGAATAATATTTATAGTATAGTGGCATAAGCATCCTATCTGCAAAAAATATATACCTGTGTGTAAGCAAATGTATAAAAAAATCTGAAAAAGATACAAACTCAACAGTGATTACCTCTCAGGAGGGATGTTGGATTGAGAGGATGGACATGTGAAAAGAAACTTTTGCTCTTTACTCTGGAATTTTACAACGTGTACTCATTGGTATAGTGCTAGCATAATTGAATTTATTTTCATTTTGAAAATTATGGTGTTTTCTGTAAAAATACATATTTATAACAACAGTTAATTTGTTAATAATAGGAAAAGCCGCCTGCATTGACAAGTTATGTATCTCCCCTGAAGAACTGATTTCTCGCCTGGGCGAATTTGGACAGTTCTGCCCTGTCAGCCTGGCAGAATCATATGAATTAGTTGATTGCTCTTCAAATGATTCCTTGGAATTTGCAGCAGAGTTCAGAGGGCACTATTATAAAATGAGTTCTCTAGAGAAATTGAATGTAAGTTTGTTCTTAACTCCAAATATTTACCAAAGAAAGAAAATACCTGTCTTCGAATTCATCAGATAGGAAGGGGTGGGCACAGCTGCGAACACCAGGAGCTGGGGACCAGGGACCCCATTTTCGGAAACTGTGATCCTTGGGTTCAATAAGGCAACTCAGAGGCCAGTCCTAAGACTGCATCCCAAGACATATTCTGGCACAAAGCAGAAGTTCAGGGTTGGTGATGGCCCCTCCACTTGGGTCAGCTTAAGAGGTGGGGGGAGACCCAAGGGCAAGCTCAACCATGGAGGGGATGCTGAGCATCTGAGCTCAGCCCCAGAGTGGGCATCCAGGACATTCCATTCAAAGGTGCAGAAGGGAAGTCAGAGTCAGTAGAAATGACTCCCCTGTGCTTTAAACTTTCTTCTATCACTTTATTCTCCTGGGTACTTTATACTTGTGTTTAATGGAACAGAATATAGATTTGTTCCGGTATTCCACTGACCATAATATGGTGACATAAAAAGATTGTAGTTGAAAACTAATCAGGTGTCTCTGAACATTTTTATTTTCCTCTGAAGAATCTGAATTTTTAAAATCACTTTATAAACAAGACATTACTTTCTTTCTGCTTATTTAAGTGATAATCACAGAATTTTAAAACTAGAAATGTCATTAGAGACCATATACCTGGTCTGCCCCCTCCATTTTACAGTGTGATAACTGAAGCTGGAGAAGCTAACTCACCTGCCAAAGTGCACCCCCTAGTTAGTTATACTGCAGGACAGGTGGACAGCAGGGCAGGGGACTATGCACTCCAGGGTCTGGCACATAGTAAGAGCTCAACAAATGTTTTTCAGTATAGGTAGATGAGTGAGTGAGTGAAAGCATTAAAAGGAGAGAGACTGTAAGTGACATCACTTGCAGGTATTACTGTAAGGAACTTCCAGTCAGGGTAAGAGTGACTGTGGTGCAGAAAGCTCCTCTCAGATGGTTTGCGGGACTGAACGTTGCTGCCAAAAGTGGGAAGAGCAGCAGGAGAGCCTCAGTGGGTTTTTGTTGGCAAAGTATTCCTGTTTCAAACAGTCATGTTGCTGTCATCTTTTTTTAATAGAAATTTTTGGACAATCCAGAATTCTACGTACCTCCGTTAGCACCTCATCCACTTCCACCTACCGACATGATCCCCAAGAGGCTGACACTGTCCGAGCTGAAGAGCCGGTTCCCTAAGTGTGCTGAGCTCCAGGGTTACTGTCCAGTGACTTATCAGGATGGCAGACAAAGGCAAGTCCTCGCCCTTGTGTGAGTACAGGCCGATAGCTCTACTTAGGATAAGTGGTCTATACGACAATCGTAGCATTTTGATCAAAAGGTCACTATTGTTTAACTGGAAAGCATTCTTTTTCTTCCTGGAGCTGCGACGATAGAAAAATAAAATATTTATGACATTTTATTTACATAGTTGTCATTGCTGTTGTTCAGTTGCTAAGTCATGTCTGACTCTTTGTGACCCCATGGACTGCAGCACACCAGGCTTCCCTGTCCTTCACCATCTCTTGGAATTTGCTCAAACTCATGTCCATTGAGCCAGTCATACCATCCAACCATCTTATCCTCTGTCACCCCCTTATCCTCTTACCTTCAGTCTTTCCCAGATGCATATTAATGATACAACACATAGTTGTTTTTGTTTGTTCCTTTGTCTTTCAGATACGAAGCCCTAGTACCTGGTAACATTCACTATGCGTTAGAATATCGTGATCGTATATATATTTGTGAGAGCGGAGAAAAACTTCAGAAATTTTTGAGGTGAGACCATTCACTAAGTCACAAATATTCATTGAATATCTATGTCAAATGCACTACCCTGGGACAGAAAGATATGTGAGTTTACACACACTCATAAACACATACATATATGTACACATATACATACACATAGTTGAAAGGGTGTATGTATATACACCCTTTACCTACTACCACACATTTCTGTTTTTCACAAGAAGTTGGAAAACAAATTTCTTCTTATGTTTATCTGATTTTTAAACTTTTGTGACTGATTCATTTTTTTTGAGGGGGAGACTTCCCCATGGCTCAGAGGGTAAAGCATCAGCCTGCAGTGTGGGAGACCTGGGTTCCATCCCTGGGTCAGGAAGATCCCCTGGAGAAGGAAATGGCAACCCACTCCAGTGTTCTTGCCTGGAGAATTCCACGGATGGAGGAGCCTGGTAGGTTACAGTCCATGGGTTTGCAAAGAGTCAGACACCACTGAGCAACTTCACTTGCACTTCAGTTTTTTCAAAAATGACAATGTGGATCAAATCATAAAGGAAATGAGGAAAGTGAAGTCGCTCAGTCATGTCCAACTCTTTGCGAGCCCATGGACTATAACCTACCAGGCTCTTCCATCCATGGGGCTTTCCAGGCAAGAATACTGGAGTTGGTTGCCATTTCCTTCTCCAGGAGATCTTCCTGACCCAGGGATTGAACCCGGGTCTCCTGCAGTGTAGGCAGATGCTTTACCATCTGAACCACAGGGAAGTCCATCAAATCATACATGCAGCTAGAATTTGTGCAGCGGTTTGTAACCTCTCATGAAATTGTTTGAGGAAATTTAATAGTAAAAAGAGAAGAGACGTTAGTTGCTGAAAGAAATATAGGATTGAAGGAATAAGGTGGTTTTTCTTTTTTTTTTAATCTTCTTTTTTCCAATGGGAAAGGTATGAACATAAGGCAATGGCACCCCACTCCAGTACTCTTGCCTGGAAAATCCCGTGGATGGGGGAGCCTGGAAGGCTGCAATCTGTGGGGTCGCTGAGGGTCGGACACGACTGAGCGACTTCCCTTTCACTTTTCACTTTCATGCATTGGAGAAGGAAATGGCAACCCATTCAGTGTTCTTGCCTGGAGAATCCCAGGGACGGGGGAGCCTGGTGGGCTGCTGTCTATGGGGTCGCACAGAGTCGGACACGACTGAAGTGACTTAGCAGCAGCAGCACATGGGAAGGATCTGATAAAGGAAATGCCATGAAGGCAGAAGAGAGTTATCTCTCTATTGCTATTTAAGATTTCCGGAGACAGGGTGGAGTAGGCATCCAAAGAATATGTGGAGATTGATCTTAGGTGGGAGGTAAGCTCTGCCATGGAGAAAGCAACCTGTGTGTGATTCTGCTTGTGGTGAGCAGCTGAGGACTTTCTATTCTGAAGACTTCTCTTTTTATAGCCTGGCGCCTTGTGTTTGGGGGTGGGGGGTGGGGGGCATCACTGAGAGGGTTACTAGTGTGAGGAGAATTGTATTACAAGATAAAAACAAGGCCAGCATAGGAGTTGCTTCCCTTGTGGCTCAGCTGGTAAAGAATCTGCCTGCAATGCACGAGACCTGGGTTCGATCCTTGAGTTGGGAAGATCCCCTGGACAAGGGAAAGGTTACCCACTCCAGTATTCTGGCCTGGAGAATTCCATGGACTGTATAGTCCATGGGGTTGCAAGAGTCAGACATGACTGAGCAGACTTTCACTTTCACTTTTCATGCAGGAGTTACCTTTGGAATTGAAGTATCTTGTCAGTTCAAAATAAAAGTGTGAGGATAAAAGTATATAAAGAAAGTTTCATATAGGTACTGTGAAAAGCAAGAACATTCAGAAGCGGTGAGCAGGGCTAGGGCCCCAGGTGAAGTTGGTGGTCATGAATTTCTAGGAGCCTTAGTCTTCCTGCTTCTGTATCATTTTCTCCACTCAAGAAAAGTTAGTAATGAACGTTATCTTTTAGTTGCCTCTTACGTATCTATCTTCCTGTGTAAACACAATGAACACATTTGTGATCAACCATTTAACAGATTTGGTATTCGTAGGTCACCACAGAAATACTGGAATCAGAAGCTTCCTTACAAACTTCCCCCATTGAAGGAACCAATGTCTCTCACCAGCCTGCCTTTGCCTGGATATCTGGAACAGGTTCGCTCACATGGGTTTCTCTGTTTAGATATTAGAAGATGACAGCTATCTCTCCTTCAAAAATAATTTTTATTTTGGTAACAATGAAATTAAAGGCAGAGTGTCTTGATTTTAAGCTGCAAATCCACTTTTAACCTATTTTGGTTTTGAGTAGTTGTAAAAATAAAATGTAAGGAAAGTCCCCCTTTTCATAGCTAATTCCCAAATAACTGCACTAAAGTGAAGAGTAGGATTTTAGAAAATTATTTACATTTGACATGTAGTTTGTTTCTTATTTTGAAATTTCAGTGTCTGTAGAACTTTTCTGTAATGTGAAATATGCAAATTCAGTCTCTGAGAGGTTCACCACCCCTGAGTCAGACACGACTTCACTTTCACTTTTCACTCTCATGCATTGGAGAAGGAAATGGCAACCTACTCCAGTGTTCTTGCCTGGAGAATCCCAGGGATGGCGGAGCCTGGTGGGCTGCCGTCTATGGGGTCGCATAGAGTCGGACACAACTGAAGTGACGCAGCAGCAGCAGCAGCAGCCCTCCACCCCACCCCACCCCCCCGCCCCCGCCCCTCACCCCGCTTGGAAGAGTTAAGATGTCACCACAACTGAACCACCAAATACATATTTTGCCCAAAATCTGGATGAAGCTAGCTACTCAAGTCACTCTTATTTCTCTAACAAAGTGTTAGATGTATCAGTCACCAACCACTATTTAAAAGGCCTTTTTAAAAAATTCTATAAAACAGATGCCCAGGGCACAATTTTATATGTTTCTTACAAATTCTTAACCAGTTTTTTTTTTTTTTTTTCATCTCCCCTAGATGGTTAGCTTTTGATCAAGTTTAATATCAAAAGGGAAGAGGACACTCACCCAGAGAAGAGTGTCCTCCTCTTTGCCTGCTTGGGGCCCCAGAATCTTGACTGTAGTGGTAACTGTGTTCTCTGGAGTTCCCGGATAAGTGGCCCAGGGTCCTGGGAGTAGAATTTGGCCAATTCTGAGCAACGGAAGCAGAGATGGACCAAGACAACTAGGTGTCTCCTTCTTTCAACTTTTTTTAAACAAAATGTCAAGCATATAAAAATAGAATTGCATAATGAAACCGATGTATCCATCACCTACCTGGCACTAAGCCAATCAATAGTTTTAAATTTTTCCTATTCAAATGTATTTTGTGTTTCTCTTCTGTAGAGCTAAGTGCCCACTCTAGAACTCTTGCCTGGAAAATCCTATGGATGGGGGAGCCTGGTAGGCTGCAGTCCATGGGGTTGCTAAGAGTTGGACACGACTGAGCGACTTCACTTTCACTTTTCACTTTCATGCATTGGAGAAGGAAATGGCAACCCACTCCAGTGTTCTTGCCTGAAGAATCCCAGGTATGGGGGAGCCTGGTGGGCTGCCGTCTATGGGGTTGCACAGAGACAGACACGACTGAAGTGCCTTAGCAGCAGCAAGTGCTCATTTAACTATCTTTTTAAGCTCCATCCTCAATCCTGAGGAGGCTATGCTATGCTAAGTCACTTCAGTCGTGTCCGACTCTGTGTGACCCCATAGACGGCAGCCCACCAGGCTCCCCCGTCCCTGGGATTCTCCAGGCAAGAACACTGGAGTGGGTTGCCATTTCCTTCTCCAGGCATGAAAGTGAAAAGTGAAAGTGAAGTTGCTCAGTCGTGTCCGACTCTTAGCGACCCCATGGACTGCAGCCCTCCAGGCTCCTCCATTTGAAGCAAAGAATAGCCTCTATCTATTTGCCACAAGAAAAGAAAAACAGACTCAAATTACACATAATTCATTCCCTACCTGCAGGGTATTGCAACTGCTCTAATTAAAGCCATGAATGCAGCGGGATGCTTAAAGCCCAAATTCCCCTTTTTAAGTGTACAGAGATCTGCACTACTTTATATAGCACTTCATCTGAAAGGTATGTCTCTTTTTTTGCTAGAAATGATATACTACTCAGAACTAATTTAGTACTGTGATAAATAGGATTGTCAAACTGGGTTGGTCACTTGCATGCTGTGTGTGTGTGTGTGTGTGTGCTGGTAGCAAATATTTTAGCAAAACTGAGTTTCTAGTTTTTAAAGCAGGTACCATGAGTAACATAACCAGCTCTCAATAATCCACACCGTATTATCCACACCGTAATAATCCACACCGAAGGTGAATAGTGACAATTATGATTTAAAATAGAATAATCCCCAAATCTTATTTGGGATTTAGATATCTTGTCCGTCAAACTGTGCAGCTCAATCACACACATAGTTCTCCTTCTCTTTAATGATGCACTAACCTAACAGAAAACATTCACTGTCCTGTAAAATTTTCTACAGCCTTTAATCCCAATAGTTCTGAATATACAAGAAAAAAATACAAGAAGAAGATGGAGCAGTTTGTGGAGAGATGTGAACTCATTACATACCTGAGTGCCACGATGACCAGGAAATACAAGGAACCTCAGTTTAGAGCCATTGACTTTGATCATAAATTACAGACCTTTCTCTCTCTTAGAAATATAGACCCAGTCAATGGTTAGAATGTTTGCATAAATGCCCAGAATCTTAAGAGTTACCTGAAAGGGATAAAAGGAAATAGATTGAAAATCTGGGCCTCCCTGATGTACTTTTCCCTCCTGAGTGATAGGCCTTGGCTTCTAGACTTCCAATGAATTCAGAGCTCTGCCAGCCAGGAAGGAGTACTCTTCTATAAGCCTAAGTTCTCATGTACTTGTAAAGCTTATTGCTGTTTGCCTGAACTTTGATGCTTCAACAAAAATTATTCCATTTAGAATATTTAGGTAACGTATTTGACTTAATGAATCCTTTGTTCATTTTCCTTTTTTAATATTTTTATTAGAGAAGTCTGTCTCTGTTAAAGAAACTTATGTAGTAAATGTTAGAGAGCTTCAAGAAAAGAATTAACATTGCCATAAATAAAATAGAAATATTGGTTACACTTTTAACTTAAAGAGTTGTTTGTAAACTTTGTGAACCTAAAAATACTTTATCACTTTCCCAACAAAATAAATGGATTTAGAAACAACTAAATGGCTGCTGCTTTTCTTTTTCTCAAGTGTTCAAGGAAACACATTTTATATGTTATTTTGTAGTTAGAAATCACCAGATACTTGAGGATGAATGCTAGAGTCTTTTTATATGACATTATCAAGACATATATGCTAGAGGAAAATTACTACATTGAATTTGGATGAGATTTTAAAAATAAATTATCCATTTTTTGGCAGGCGTATAACAAATCTGGAATGTGAAATAGCAAGATTGGCTCTTTTAAAAAATAAAAAATACAACCATTATCTTATTTAACCTTAGGTAAATCTCAGTTTCTATGAGTTTTTGTTGTTTCTTAATCTCTAAAGTGAATGATTTAGCTTTTTTTTTTCAGCTTTACTAAGGTGAATTGACAAATGAAATTCTATATGTTTAAACTGTACCACATGATTTTGATATAGTTATACATTGTGAAATATTTACCACAATCAAGTTAATTATTAATAACACATCCACCACCTCAAATCATTATTTCAGTGTGTTTCTGTGATTGTGTGTATGTGAGTAATAAGAATACTTAAGAACCAGTCTGTTAGGAAATTTCAGGTATTATTATTACTGTATTCTTAGCTATATTTACCACATTGAACATTAGATTCTCAGAATTTATTCATCTTATAACTGAAAGTTTGTACCCTTTGGTCAATAGCTCCCTATGTGCCCCTTCCCTAGACTCCTTGAAACCACCATTCTACTCTCTGCTTCTATGAGTCTTTTTTTTTTTTCAGATTCCACGTATAAGTGATCAGATCAGATCAGTCGCTCAGTCGTGTCCGACTCTTTGCAACTCCATGAACTGCAGCACGCCAGGCCTCCCTGTCCATTACCAACTCCCGGAGGTCACTCAGACTCACATCCATCGAGTCAGTGATGCCATCCAGCCATCTCATCCTCTGTCGTCCCCTTCTCCTCCTGCCCCCAATCCCTCCCAGCATCAGAGTCTTCTCCAATGAGTCAACTCTTCGCATGACGTGGCCAAAATGCTGGAGTTCCAGCTTTAGCATCATTCCTTCCAAAGAAATCCCAGGGTTGATCTCCTTCAGAATGGACTGGTTGGATCTCCTTGCAGTCCAAGGGACTCTCAAGAGTCTTCTCCAACACCACAGTTCAAAAGCATCAATTCTTCGGTGCTCAGCCTTCTTCACAGTCCAGCTCTCACATCCATACATGACCACAGGAAAGACCATAGCCTTGACTAGGCGAACCTTTGTTGGCAAAGTGATGTCTCTGCTGTATAAGTGATACCATACAGTATTTGTCTTTCTCTGTCTGGCTTTTTTCATTTAGCATAATACCCTTCAAATTCACTCATCTTGTCTTTGATATCTATAATTTCAACATTAATTAAAAACTAGAAGCCTGTTTTAGATTTATTTTATATGATATATTTCATAATAAAACAACTTTTAAACAAAATCTAAATGCCTATTGTCAAACTGAGGATAAACCCCAAAAGCCTTTGAACAGTTACTGATACATACCCGTAGATGGACTGCAAGTAGATCAAACCAGTCAATTCTAAAGGAAATCAGTCCTGAATATTCATTGGAAGGACTGATGCTAAAGATGAAGCTCCAATACTTTGGCCACCTGATGCGAAGAACTGACTCACTGGAAAAGACCCTGATGCTGGGAGGGATTGGAGGCAGGAGGAGAAGAGGACAACAGAGGATGAGATGGCTGGATGGCATCACTGACTCGATGGACATGAGTTTGGGTAAACTCTGGGAGTTGGTGATGGACAGGGAAGCCTGGCATGCTGTGATTCATGACGTCGCAAAGAGTCAGACAGGGCTGAGTGACTGAACTGAACTGATTGCTGGACCATGTACTGTTTTACTGTATTTTTAAAAGCTGTGATGAACTTTTTTTCACCATATTTGGGATTATTAGCCTAAAAAAATTTCTAAGAAACAAAAGTACAGAGTGAAAGGGAATGAATTTAAAAAACTAAAAATATAATGCTGTGCTATGTTATGCTATGCTAAGTCACTTCAGTTGTGTCCGACTCTGTGTGACCCCACAGACAGCAGCCCACGAGGCTTCCCCATCCATGAGATTTTCCAGGCAAGAGTACTGGAGTGGGGGTGCCATTGCCTTATGACAGTAAAAAAGTAATAAAAGTGATGCTCTTGGAAACACTCCTGGAAACATTGTGAATTGTTATTTGGAAGCTAGCTTAGTAATAGAAATTGTGACCTATAATAATAAATGGGAAGAAAGCAGAACCTTTTTACTTTAACTTGAATTAACAGTGATATTGAACATTATTATATATGTTGGTCACCAGTTGTACTTCTTCTGTGAATTTTTTTTCATGCCTTTTGCACTTTAACTCATTGGTTGTTTTTCAATTCTTTTATAAAAATTCTTTATGTAAAATACACACCAATCCTTGTATCTGCAGTAAATAAGTCTGATTTTTAAGGTATGAAAGCTGTTCATCTATATCTTATGATATTGAATCTTTTTATAAGCTCTGGAAATTATTCCATCTTCAGAGATTAAATATTCTAGTATGTTTTCTTCTACTGTTGGTGTATGTGTTTATATTTAATTCTCTAAGCTGCCTAGAATTCATTTCTGGATGTGTTGTGAGCTGTTGTTTTAAATTTTCCAAAAGTCACAGTAGTAAATATGTTTTTTAAAAATATTTTAAGTTTCATATATTTCATTTTATTCTCAGTGCATTTATTGAAAGTTTTCATAAATTCATTGGTTAAGGAGCAGTTCAAGAAGAGGGAAAGAATAAGATATTTTATATATGTATGCCTCAGTCTCACTGTGGGTGATATTTTGTTTTATCTTTTTGGTTTGTTTTGCTTTTACAAATGAAAGTCCGAGTAAAGGTTTATCTACAAAGCCAGAGGACTCTTAACTATGGATGGTTCTGGAATAATTATTAGAAAGGTAACATCTGAATTAAATGGACCTTTCAAAATGGAGATTAAAAAAAAAAATTGAGATTCTAACCAAGAGTCAGGGACTTCCCTCTGTGGTTCAGTAGCTAAGAATCTGCCTGCCAATGCAGGGGACTCAGGTTCAATCACTGGTGTGGGAAGATTCTGGAGCAAAGTGCTGGAGCAAAGCCTGGGTGCCACAACTACTGAGCCTGGGCTCTAGAGCCCATGCTCTGCAACAAGATAAGCCAGCAGAACAAAGAGAGAAGAGTAGCCCCCACTCACTGCAACTAGAGAAAGCCCGAGTACAGCAATGAAGACCCAGCACAGCCAAATAAATAGATAAATTTTTAAAAGAAGCTAATGTGAAAAGGCTACATACCATGTGATTCCAGCTATATGTTCTGAAAAAGGCAAAACTCTGGAGATAGTAAAAAGATTCCCGGCTGGACTCCACAAACCGTGGGGTTTAGAGGCAATTAAGGACAAAGAAACCCAAGTAAGACAGTAGGTCTTGAAAGAGGGCATCAGAGGGCAAATACACTAAAACCGCTCTCACAGAAAACTAGTCAATCTAATCACACAAGGACCACATCCTTGTCTAACACAATGAAATTAAGCCATGCCCGTGGGGCAACCCAGGATGGGCGGGTCATGGTGGAGAGATCTGACAGGGTGTGGTCCACTGGAGAAGGGAATGGCAAACCACTTCAGTATTCTTGCCTTGAGAACCCCATGAACAGTATGAAAAGACAAAATGATAGGATATTGAAAGAGAAACTCCCCAGGTCAGTAGAGACCCAATATGCTACTGGAGATCAGTGGAGAAATAACTCCAGAAAGAATGAAGGGATGGAGCCAAAACAAAAAGAATACCCAGCTGTGGATGTGTCTGGTGATAGAAGCAAAGTCCGATGCTGTAAAGAGCAATACTGCATAGGAACCTGGAATGTCAGGTCCATGAATCAAGGAAAATTGGAAGTGGTCAAACAAGAGATGGCAAGAGTGAATGTTGACATTCTAGGAATTAGCTAACTAAAATGGACTGGAATGGGTGAATTTAACTCAGATGACCATTATATCTACTACTGTGGGCAGGAATCCCTCAGAAGAAATGGACTGGCCATCATGGTCAACAAAAGAGTCCGAAATGCAGTACTTGGATGCAATCTCAAAAATGACAGAATGATCTCTGTTCGTTTCCAAGGCAAACCATTCAATGTCACAGTAATCCAAGTCTATGCCCCAACCAGTAACGCCGAAGAAGCTGAAGTTGAACGGTTCTATGAAGACCTACAAGACCTTTTACAACTAACACCCAAAAAAGATGTCCTTTTCATTATAGGGGACTGGAATGCAAAAGTAGGAAGTCAAGAAACACCTGGAGTAACAGGCAAATTTGGCCTTGGAACACAGAATGAAGCAGGGCAAAGACTAACAGAGTTTTGCCAAGAAAATGCACTGGTCATAGCAAATACCCTCTTCCAACAACACAAGAGAAGACTCTATACATGGACATCACCAGATGGTCAACACCGAAATCAGATCGATTATATTCTTTGCAGCCAAAGATGGAGAAGCTCTATACAATCAGCAAAAACAAGACCAGGAGCTGACTGTGGCTCAGACCATGAACTCCTTATTGCCAAATTCAGACTGAAATTGAAGAAAGTAGGGAAAACTACTAGACCATTCAGGTATGACCTAAATCAAATCCCTTATGATTATACAGTGGAAGTGAGAAATAGATTTAAGGGCCTAGATCTGATAGATAGAGTGCCTGAGGAACTATGGAATGAGGTTCGTGACATTGTACAGGAGGCAGGGATTAAGACCATCCCCATGGAAAAGAAATGCAAAAAAGCAAAATGGCTGTCTGGGGAGGCCTTACAAATAGCTGTGAAAAGAAGAGAAGCGAAAAGCAAAGGAGAAAAGGAAAGATATAAACATCTAAATGCAGAGTTCCAAAGAATAGCAAGAAGAGATAAGAAAGCCTTCTTCAGCAATCAATGCAAAGAAATAGAGGAAAACAACAGAATGGGAAAGACTAGGGATCTCTTCAAGAAAATCAGAGATACCAAAGGAACATTTCATGCAAAGATGGGCACGATAAAGGACAGAGATGGTGTGGACCTAACAGAAGCAGAAGACATTAAGAAGAGGTGGCAGGAATACACAGAAGAACTGTACAAAAAAGAGCTTCACGACCCAGATAATCATGATGATGTGATCACTGACCTAGAGCCAGACATCTTGGAATGTGAAGTCAAATGGGCCTTAGAAAGCATCACTACGAAAAAAGCTAGTGGAGGTGATGGAATTCCAGTGGAGCTATTCCAAGTCCTGAAAGAGGATGCTGTGAAAGTGCTGCACTCAATATGCCAGCAAATTTGGAAAACTCAGCAGCGGCCACAGGATTGGAAAAGGTCAGTTTTCATCCCAATCACAAAGAAAGGCAATGCCAAAGAATGCTCAAACTACTGCACAATTGCACTCATCTCACACGCTAGTAAAGTAATGCTCAAAATTCTCCAAGCCAGGCTTCAGCAATATGTGAACCATGAACTTCCTGATGTTCAAGCTGGTTTTAGAAAAGGCAGAGGAACCAGAGATCAAATTGCCAACATCCGCTGGATCATGGAAAAAGCAAGAGGGTTCCAGAAAAACATCTATTTCTGCTTTATTGACTATGCCAAAGCCTTTGACTGTGTGGATCACAATAAACTATGGAAAATTCTGAAAGAGATGGGAATACCAGACCACCTAATATGCCTCTTAAGAAATCTGTATGCAGGTCAGGAAGCAACAGTTAGAACTGGACATGGAACAACAGACTGGTTCCAAATAGGAAAAGGAGTACGTCAAGGCTGTATATTGTCACCATGTTTATTTAACTTCTATGCAGAGTATATCATGAGAAATGCTGGACTGGAAGAAACACAAGTTGGAATCAAGATTGCTGGGAGAAATATCAATAACCTCAGATATGCAGATGACACGACTCTTATGGCAGAAAGTGAAGAGGGGCTAAAAAGCCTCTTGATGAAAGTGAAAGTGGAGAGTGAAAAGGTTGGCTTAAAGCTCAACATTCAGAAAATGAAGATCATGGCATCTGGTCCCATCACTACATGGGAAATAGATGGGGAAACAGTGGAAACAGAGTCAGACTTTGTTTTTCTGGGCTCCAAAATCACTGCAGATGGTGACTGCAGTCATGAAATTAAAAGATGCTTACTCCTTGGAAGGAAAGTTATGACCAACCTAGATAGCATATTCAAAAGCAGAGATTACTTTACCAACAAAGGTTCGCCTAGTCAAGGCTATGGTCTTTCCTGTGGTCATGTATGGATGTGAGAGCTGGACTGTGAAGAAGGCTGAGCGCCGAAGAATTGATGCTTTTGAACTGTGGTGTTGGAGAAGACTCTTGAGAGTCCCTTGGACTGCAAGGAGATCCAACCAGTCCATTCTGAAGGAGATCAATCCTGGAATTTCTTTGGAAGGAATGATGCTAAAGCTGAAACTCCAGTATTTTGGCCACCTCATGTGAAGAGTTGACTCATTGGAGAAGACTCTGATGCTGGGAGGGATTGAGGGCAGGAGGAGAAGGGGACGACAGAGGATGAGATGGCTGGATGGCATCACTGACTCGATGGGTATGAGTCTGGGTGACCTCCGGGAGCTGGTGATGGACAGGGAGGCCTGGCGTGCTGCGGTTCATGGGGTCGCAAAGAGTCGGACACGACTGAGTGACTGATCTGATCTGATCTGATCTGAAGGACAAAGAGGGAACTTCAAAGAAGGAACTAATTTTAATAAAAACTAGTAAAAAAAAAAAAAAAAGTTTAAAGAGCCAGGAGGTAATTATACCTGCTTTCTCAAAATCTCAGACTAGAGATGGCATGCTGGGATCTGGGAGGGTATGTTGGGTGTCCTAAATTAAAAAGTTAGGTGTTAGTGAAGCATAAATTGAGAGAAAATGCTGAAATAGTTGAGTAGGAGGGGACTGAATTTGAGTGGTGCTTGTAGACCAACCCCACACCCAAGGAGCGATGGCTGTGCAGGTGAGGGGGGTCTAGAGGAGCTATCCCATGTTGAAGGTCAGGAAGGGCAGTGGTGAGGAGAGACCCCTCGTCCAAGGTAAGGAGCAGCAGCTGTGCTTTGCTGGCAGCAACCGTGAAGAGATACCCCACGCCCAAGGTAAGAGAAACCCAAGTAAGACGGTAGCTGTTGCAAGAGGGCATCAGAGGGCAGACACACTGAAACCATACTCACAGAAAACTAGTCAGTCTAATCACACAAGGACCACAGCCTTGTCTAACTCAATGAAACTAAGCCATGCCTGTGGGGCAACCCAAGACGGGCGGGTCATGGTGGAGAGATCTGACAGAATGTGGTCCACTGGAGAAGGGAATGGCAAACCACTTCAGTATTCTTGCCTTGAGAAGCCCATGAACAGTATGAAAAGGCAAAATGATAGGATACTGAAAGAGGAATGCCCCAGGTCAGTAGGTGCCCAATATGCTACTGGAGATTAGTGGAGAAATAACTCCAGAAAGAATGAAGGGATGGAATCATAGGAGTTCCAGAAGAAGAAGACAAAAAGAAAGACCATGAGAAGATACTAGAGGAGATAATAGTTGAAAACTTCCCTAAAATGGGGAAGGAAATAATCACTCAAGTCCAAGAAACCCAGAGAGTCCCATATAGGATAAACCCAAGGCGAAACACCCCAAGACACATATTAATCAAATTAACAAAGATCAAACACAAAGAACGAATATTAAAAGCAGCAAGGGAAAAACAACAAATAACACACAAGGGAATTCCCATAAGGCTAACAGCTGATCTTTCAATAGAAACTCTTCAAGCCAGGAGGGAATGGCAAGACATACTTAAAGTGATGAAAGAAAAGAACCTACAGCCCAGATTATTGTACCCAGCAAGGATCTCATTCAAATATGAAGGAGAAATCAAAACCTTTACAGACAAGCAGAAGCTGAGAGAATTCAGCACCACCAAACCAGCTCTCCAACAAATACTAAAGGACCTTCTCTAGACAGGAAACACAAAAAGGATATATAAATTCAAACCCAAAACAACAAAGTAAATGGCAACGGGATCATATTTATCCATAATTACCTTAAATGTAAATGGGTTGAATGCCCCAACCAAAAGGCAGAGACTGGCTGAATGGATACAAAAACAAGACCCATACATATGTTGTCTACAAGAGACCCACCTCAAAACAGGGGACACATACAGACTGAAAGTGAAGGGCTGGAAAAAGATTTTCCATGCAAATAGGGACCAAAAGAAAGCAGGAGTAGCAATACTCATATCAGATAAAATAGACTTTAAAACAAAAGCTGTGAAAAGAGACAAAGAAGGTCACTACATAATGATCAAAGGATCAATCCAAGAAGAAGATATAACAATTATAAATATATATGCACCCAACATAGGAGCACCACAATATGTAAGACAAATACTAACAAGTATGAAAGGAGAAATAAACAATAACACAATAATAGTGGGAGACTTTAATACCCCACTTACACCAATGGATAGATCAACTAAACAGAAAATTAACAAGGAAACACAAACTTTAAATGATACAATAGACAAGTTAGAACTAATTGATATCTATAGGACATTTCATCCCAAAACAATGAATTTCACCTTTTTCTCAAGTGCACACGGAACCTTCTCCAGGATAGACCACATCCTGGGCCATAAATCTAGCCTTGGTAAGTTCAGAAAAATTGAAATCATTCCAACCATTTTTTCTGACCACAATGCAGTAAGAGTAAATCTCAATAACAGGAGAAAAACTATTAAAAATTCCAACATATGGAGGCTGAACAACACACTCCTGAATAACCAACAAATCACAGAAGAAATCAAAAAAGAAATCAAATTCTGCATAGAAACGAATGAAAATGAAAACACAACAACCCAAAACCTGTGGGACACTGTAAAAGCAGTCCTAAGGGGAAAGTTCATAGCAATTCAGGCATACCTTAAGAAACAAGAAAAAAGCCAAATAAATAACCTAACTCTACACCTAAAGCAACTGGAAAAGGAAGAAATGAAGCACCCCAAGATTAGTAGAAGGAAAGAAATCTTAAAAATTAGGGCAGAAATAAATGCAAAAGAAACAAAAGAGACCATAGCAAAAATCAACAAAGCCAAAAGCTGGTTCTTTGAAAGGGTAAATAAAATTGACAAACCACTAGCCAGACTCATCAAGAAACAAAGGGAGAAAAATCAAATCAATAAAATTAGAAAAGAAAATGGAGAGATCACAACAGACAGCACAGAAATACAAAGGATCATAAGAGACTACTATCAGCAACTATATGGCAATAAAATGGACAATATGGAAGAAATGGACAAATTCTTAGAAAAGTACAACTTTCCAAAACTGGATCAGGAAGAAATAGAAACTCTTAACAGACCCATCACAAGCACGGAAATTGAAACTGTAATCAGAAATCTTCCAGCAAACAAAAGCCCAGGCCCAGACGGCTTCACAGCTGAATTCTACCAAAAATTTAGAGAAGAGCTAACACCTATCCTACTCAAACTGTTCCAGAAAATTGCAGAGGAAGGCAAACTTCCAAACTCATTTTATGAGGCCACCATCACCCTAATTCCAAAACCTGACAAAGATCCCACAAAAAAAGAAAACTACAGACCAATATCACTGATGAACATAGACGCAAAAATCCTTAACAAAATTCTAGCAATCAGAATCCAACAACACATTAAAAAGATCATACACCATGACCAAGTGGGCTTTATCCCAGGAATGCAAGGATTCTTCAATATCCGCAAATCAATCAACGTAATACACCACATTAACAAACTGAAGAATAAAAACCATATGATTATCTCAATAGATGCAGAGAAAGCCTTTGACAAAGTTCAACATCCATTTATGATAAAAACTCTCCAGAAAGCAGGAATAGAAGGAACATACCTCAACATAATAAAAGCTATATATGACAAGCCCACAGCAAACATTATCCTCAATGGTGAAAAACTGAAAGCATTTCCTCTAAAGTCAGGAACAAGACAAGGATGCCCACTTTCACCATTATTATTCAACATTGTTCTGGAAGTTTTGGTCATAGCAATCAGAGCAGAAAAGGAAATAAAAGGAATCCAAATTGGAAAAGAAGAAGTAAAACTCTCACTGTTTGCAGATGACATGATCCTCTACGTAGAAAACCCTAAAGATTCCACCAGAAAGTTACTAGAACTAATCAATGAATACAGTAAAGTTGCAGGATATAAAATTAACACACAGAAATCCCTTGCATTCCTGTACACTAATAACGAGAAAATAGAAAGAGAAATTAAGGAAACAATTCCATTCACCATTGCAATGAAAACAATAAAATACTTAGGAATATATCTTCCTAAAGAATCTAAAGACGTATATTTAGAAAACTATAAAACACTGCTGAAAGAAATTAAAGAGGACACTAATAGATGGAGAAATATACCATGTTCGTGGATTGGTAGAATCAATATAGTGAAAATGAATATACTACCCAAAGCAATTTATAGATTCAATGCAATCCCCATCAAGCTACCAATGGTATTCTTCACAGAGCTAGAACAAATAATCTCTCAATTTGTATGGAAATACAAAAAACCTCGAATAGCCAAAGCTATCTTGAGAAAGAAGAACGGAACTGGAGGAATCAACCTGCCTGACTTCAGGCTCTACTATAAAGCTACAGTCATCAAGACAGTATGGTACTGGCACAAAGACAGAAACATAGATCAATGGAACAAAATAGAAAGTCCAGAGATAAATCCACGCACATATGGTCACCTAATCTTTGACAAAGGCGGCAAGAATATACAATGGATTAGGTTATTTATTTGGCTTTTTTCTTGTTTCTTGAGGTATGCCTGTATTGCTATGAACTTTCCCCTTAGGACTGCTTTTACAGTGTCCCACAGGTTTTGGGTTGTAGTGTTTTCATTTTCATTCGTTTCTATGCAGAATTTGATTTCTTTTTTGATTTCTTCTGTGATTTGTTGGTTATTCAGGAGTGTGTTGTTCAGCCTCCATATGTTGGTCTTTTTAATAGATTTTCTCCTGTTATTGAGATTTACTCTTACTGCATTGTGGTCAGAAAAAATGCTTGGAATGATTTCAATTTTTCTGAACTTACCAAGGCTGGATTTATGGCCCAGGATGTGGTCTATCCTGGAGAAGGACACCTAAAGCAACTAGAAAAGGAAGAAATGAAGCACCCCAAGGTTAGTAGAAGGAAAGAAATCCTAAAAATTAGGGCAGAAATAAATGCAAAAGAAACAAAAGAAACCATAGCAAAAATCTACAAAGCCAAAAGCTGGTTCTTTGAAAGGGTAAATAAAATTGACAAACCACTAGCCAGACTCATCAAGAAACAAAGGGAGAAAAATCAAATCAATAAAATTAGAAATGAAAATGGAGAGATCACAACAGACAGCACAGAAATACAAAGGATCATAAGAGACTACTATCAGCAATTATATGGCAATAAAATGGATAATGTGGAAGAAATGGACAAATTCTTAGAAAAGTACAACTTCCCAAAACTGGATCAGGAAGAAATAGAAAATCTTAACAGACCCATCACAAGCACGGAAATTGAAACTGTAATCAGAAATCTTCCAGCAAACAAAAGCCCAGGTCCAGACGGCTTCACAGCTGAATTCTACCAAAAATTTAGAGAAGAGCTAACACCTATCCTACTCAAACTGTTCCAGAAAATTGCAGAAGAAGGCAAACTTCCAAACTCATTCTATGAGGCCACCATCACCCTAATACCAAAACCTGACAAAGATCCCACAAAAAAAGAAAACTACAGGCCAATATCACTGATGAACATAGATGCAAAAATCCTTAACAAAATTCTAGCAATCAGAATCCAACAACACATTAAAAAGATCATACATCATGACCAAGTGGGCTTTATCCCAGGAATGCAAGGATTCTTCAATATCCGCAAATCAATCAACGTAATACACCACATTAACAAACTGAAGAATAAAAACCATATGATTATCTCAATAGATGCAGAGAAAGCCTTTGACAAAGTTCAACATCCATTTATGATAAAAACTCTCCAGAAAGCAGGAATAGAAGGAACATACCTCAACATAATAAAAGCTATATATGACAAGCCCACAGCAAACATTATCCTCAATGGTGAAAAATTGAAAGCATTTCCTCTAAAGTCAGGAACACGACAAGGATGCCCACTTTCACCATTACTATTCAACATAGTTTTGGAAGTTTTGGCCACAGCAATCAGAGCAGAAAAAGAAATAAAAGGAATCCAAATTGGAAAAGAAGAAGTAAAACTCTCACTATTTGCAGATGACATGATCCTCTACGTAGAAAACCCTAAAGATTCCACCAGAAAATTACTAGAACTGATCAATGAATATGGTAAAGTTGCAGGATATAAAATTAACACACAGAAATCCCTTGCATTCCTGTACACTAATAACGAGAAAATAGAAAGAGAAATTAAGGAAACAATTCCATTCACCATTGCAATGAAAACAATAAAATACTTAGGAATATATATTCCTAAAGAATCTAAAGACCTATATATAGAAAACTATAAAACACTGGTGAAAGAAATCAAAGAGGACACTAATAGATGGAGAAATATACCATGTTCATGGATTGGTAGAATCAATATAGTGAAAATGAATATACTACCCAAAGCAATTTATAGATTCAATGCAATCCCCATCAAGCTACCAACGGTATTCTTCACAGAGCTAGAACAAATAATTTCTCAATTTGTATGGAAATACAAAAAACCTCGAATAGCCAAAGCTATCTTGAGAAAGAAGAACGGAACTGGAGGAATTAACCTGCCTGACTTCAGGCTCTACTACAAAGCCACAGTCATCAAGACAGTATGGTACTGGCACAAGGACAGAAATATAGATCAATGGAACAAAATAGAAAGCCCAGAGATAAATCCACGCACATATGGTCACCTTATCTTTGACAAAGGAGGCAAGAATATACAATGGATTAAAGACAATCTCTTTAACAAGTGGTGCTGGGAAAACTGGTCAAACACTTGTAAAAGAATGAAACTAGAACACTTTCTAACACCATACACAAAAATAAACTCAAAATGGATTAAAGAGCTAAATGTAAGACCAGAAACCATAAAACTCCTAGAGGAAAACATAGGCAAAACACTCTCTGACTTACATCACAGCAGGATCCTCTATGACCCACCTCCCAGAATATTGGAAATAAAATAAAAAATGAACAAATGGGACCTAATCAAACTTAAAAAGCTTCTGCACAACAAAGGAAACTATAAGCAAGGTGAAAAGACAGCCTTCAGAATGGGAGAAAATAATAGCAAATGAAGCAACAGACAAACAACTAATCTCAAAAATATACAAGCAACTTCTACAGCTCAATTCCAGAAAAATAAATGACCCAATCAAAAAATGGGCCAAAGAACTCAATAGACATTTCTCCAAAGAAGACATACAGATGGCTAACAAACACATGAAAAGATGCTCAACATCACTCATTATCAGAGAAATGCAAATCAAAACCACTATGAGATACCATTTCACGCCAATCAGAATGGCTGCTATCCAAAAGTCTACAAGCAATAAATGCTGGAGAGGGTGCAGAGAGAAGGGAACCCTCTTACACTGTTGGTGGGAATGCAAACTAGTACAGCCACTTTGGAGAACAGTATGGAGATTCCTCAAAAAACTGCGAATAGAACTGCCTTATGATCCAGCAATCCCACTGCTGGGCATATACACTGAGAAAACCAGAATTGAAAGAGACACCTGTACCCCAATGTTCATAGCAGCACTGTTTGCAATAGCCAGAACGTGGAAGCAACCTAGATGTCCATCCACAGATGAATGGATAAGCAAGCTGTGGTACATATACACAATGGAGTATTACTCAGCCATTAAAAAGAATACATTTGAATCAGTTCTAAGGAGGTGGATGGAACTGGAGCCTATTATACAGAGTGAAGTAAGCCAGAAACAAAAACACAAATACAGTATACTAACGCATATATATGGAATTTAGAAAGATGGTAAAAAATAACCCTACTTACGAGACAACAAAAGAGACACTGATGTATAGACCAGACTTTTGGACTCTGGGACCAGGAGAGGGTGAGATGATTGGGGAGAATAGCATTGAAATATGTATAATATTATATCTGAAATGTATTAATTGTTCAAACTAAACACTATCATGTTACAATTTGTTCATACTAGATGTTTGTAATGTTTCTGATAATCAATAAAAGAGATTCTTGATAAAAAAAAAAAAAGAATATACAATGGATTAAAGACAATCTTTTTAACAAGTGGTGCTGGGAAAACTGGTTGAACACTTGTAAAAGAATGAAACTAGAACACTGTCTAACACCATACACAAAAATAAACTCAAAATGGATTAAAGAGCTAAATATAAGACCAGAAACCATAAAACTCCTAGAGGAAAACATAGGCAAAACACTCTCTGACTTACATCACAGCAGGATCCTCTATGACCCACCTCCCAGAATATCGGAAATAAAATAAAAAATGAACAAATGGGACCTAATCAAACTTAAAAAGCTTCTGCACAACAAAGGAAACTATAGGCAAGCTGAAAAGACAGCCTTCAGAATGGGAGAAAATAATAGCAAATGAAGCAACAGACAAACAACTAATCTCAAAAATATACAAGCAACTTCTACAGCTCAATTCCAGAAAAATAAACGACCCAATCAAAAAATGGGCCAAAGAACTTAATAGACATTTCTCCAAAGAAGACATACAGATGGCTAACAAACACATGAAAAGATGCTCAACATCACTCATTATCAGAGAAATGCAAATCAAAACCACTATGAGGTACCATTACACGCCAGTCAGAATGGCTGCAATCCAAAAATCCACAAGCAATAAATGCTGGAGAGGGTGCGGAGAGAAGGGAACCCTCTTACACTGTTGGTGGGAATGCAAACTAGTACAGCCACTATGGAAAACAGTATGGAGATTCCTCAAAAAACTGGGAATAGAACTGCCTTATGATCCAGCAATCCCACTGCTGGGCATACACACTGAGAAAACCAGAATTGAAAGAGGCATGTGTACCCCAATGTTCATAGCAGCACTGTTTACAATAGCCAGGACGTGGAAGCAACCTAGATGTCCATCCACAAATGAATGGATAAGCAAGCTGTGGTACATATACACGATGGAGTATTACTCAGCCATTAAAAAGAATACATTTGAATCAGTTCTAATGAGGTGGATGGAACTGGAGCCTATTATACAGAGTGAAGTAAGCCAGAAAGAAAAACACAAATACAGTATACTAACGCATATATATGGAATTTAGAAAGATGGTAACAATCACCCTGCTTATGAGACAGCAAAAGAGACACTGATGTATAGAACAGACTTTTGGACTCTGGGACTGGGAGAGGGTGGGACGATTGGGGAGAATAGCATTGAAATATGTATAATATCATATCTGAAACGAGTCAGTCCAGGTACGATGCCCTATAACAGATGCCTGGGACTGGAGCACTGGGATGACCTGGAGGGATGGTGTGGGAAGGGGGGAGGGAGGAGGGTTCAGGATGGGGAACACGTGTATTCTGGTGGCGGATCCATCTCGATGTATAGCAAAAGTAATACAATATTGTCAAGTTAAGAAAAATTAAAGTAATAATAATAATAATAATAATAAAAAAAAAAGAATGAAGGGATGGAGCCAAAGCAAAAACAATACCCAGCTGTGGTTATGACTGGTGATAGAAGCAAGGTCTGGTGCTATAAGAACAATATTGCATCAGATCAGATCAGTTGCTCAGTCGTATCCGACTCTTTGCGACCCCATGAACCGCAGCACATCAGGCTTCCCTGTCCATCACCAACTCCCGTAGGTCACTCAGACTCACATCCATCGAGTCAGTGATGCCATCCAGCCATCTCATCCTCTGTCGTCCCCTTCTCCTCCCACCCCCAATCCCTCCCAGCATCAGAGTCTTCTCCAATGAGTCAACTCTTCCCATGAGGTGGCCAAAATACTGGAGTTTCAGCTTTAGCATCATTACTTCCAAAGAAATCCCAGGGCTGATCTCCTTCACAATGGACTGGTTGGATCTCCTTGCAGTCCAAGGGACTCTCAAGAGTCTTCTCCAACACCACAGTTCAAAAGCATCAATTCTTTGGCGCTCAGCCTTCTTCACAGTCCAGCTCTCACATCCATACATGACCACAGGAAAGACCATAGCCTTGACTAGGCGAACCTTTGTTGGCAAAGTATTGTCTCTGCTTTTGAATATGCTATCTAGGTTGGTCATAACTTTCCTTCCCAAGGAGTAAGCGTCTTTTAATTTCATCGCTGCAGTCACCATCTGCAGTGATTTTGGAGCCCAGAAAAATAAAGTCTGACACTGTTTCCACTGTTTCTCCATCTATTTCCCATGTAGTGATGGGACCAGATGCCATGATCTTCGTTTTCTGAATGTTGAGCTTTAAGCCAACCTTTTCACTCTTCACCTTCACTTTCATCAAGAGGCTTTTTAGTTCCTCTTCCTTTTCTGCCATAAGGGTGGTGTCATCTGCATATCTGAGGTTATTGATATTTCTCCCAGCAATCTTGATTCCAACTTGTGTTTCTTCCAGTCCAGCATTTCTCATGATGTACTCTGCATAGAAGTTAAATAAACATGGTGACAATATACAGCCTTGACGTACTCCTTTTCCTATTTGGAACCAGTCTGTTGTTCCATGACCAGTTTTAACTGTTGCTTCCTGACCTGCATACAGATTTCTCAAGAGGCAGGTCAGGTGGTCTGGTATTCCCATCTCTTTCAGAATTTTCCACAGTTTATTGTGATCTACACAGTCAAGGCTTTGGCATAGTCAATAAAGCAGAAATAGATGTTTTTCTGGAACTCTCTTGCTTTTTCCATGATCCAGCGGATGTTGGCAATTTGATCTCTGGTTCCTCTGCCTTTTCTAAAACCAGCTTGAACATCAGGAAGTTCACGGTTCACATATTGCTGAAGCCTGGCTTGGAGAATTTTGAGCATTACTTTACTAGTGTGTGAGATGAGTGCAATTGTGTGGTAGTTTGAGCATTCTTTGGCATTGTCAGGTCCATGAATCAAGGCAAATTGGAAGTGGTCAAACAAGAGATGGCAAGCGTGAACGTCAACATTCTAGGTATCAGCGAACTAAAATGGACTGGAATGGGTGAATTTAACTCAGATGACCATTATATCTACTACTGCGGGCAGGAATCCCTCAGAAGAAATGGAGTAGCCATCAGGGTCAACAAAAAAGTCCGAAATGCAGTACTTGGATGCAATCTCAAAAAATGACAGAATGATCTCTGTTTGTTTCCAAGGCAAACCATTCAATATCACAATAATCCAAATCTATGCCCCAACCAGTAATGCTGAAGAAGCTGAAGTTGAATGATTCTATGAAGACCTACAAGACTTTTTAGAACTAACACCCAAAAAAATATGTCCTTTTCATTATGGGGGACTGGACTGCAAAAGTAGGAAGTCAAGAAACACCTGGAGTAACAGGAAAATTTAGCCTTGGAATACAGAATAAAGCAGGCCAAAGACTAATAGAGTTTTGCCAAGAAAATGCACTGGTCATAGCAAACACCCTCTTCCAACAACACAAGAGAAGACTCTACACATGGACATCACCAGATGGTCAACACCAAAATCAGATTGATTATATTCTTTGCAGCCAAAGATGGAGAAGCTCTATACAGTCAACAAAAACAAGACCAGGAGCTGACTGTGGCTCAGATCATGAACTCCTTATTGCCAAATTCAGATTGAAATTGAAGAAAGTAGGGAAAACTACTAGACCATTCAGGTATGACCTAAATCAAATCCCTTATGATTATACAGTGGAAGTGAGAAATAGATTTAAGGGCCTAGATCTGATAGATAGAGTGCCTGAGGAACTATGGACTGAGGTTCGTGACATTGTACAGGAGACAGGGATCAAGACCATCCCCATGGAAAAGAAATGCAAAAAAGCAAAATGGCTGTCTGGGGAGGCCTTACAAATAGCTGTGAAAAAGAAGAGAAGTGAAAAGCAAAGGAGAAAAGGAAAGATATAAGCATCTGAATGCAGAGTTCCAAAGAATAGCAAGGAGAGATAAGAAAGCCTTCCTCAGCGATCAATGCAAAGAAATAGAGGAAAACAACAGAATGGGAAAGACTAGGGATCTCTTCAAGAAAATCAGATACCAGGAACATTTCATTCAAAGATGGGCTCGATAAAGGACAGAAATGGTATGGGCCTAACAGAAGCAGAAGATATTAAGAAGAGGTGGCAAGAATACACAGAAGAACTGTACAAAAAAGATCTTCATGACCCAGATAATAATGATGGTGTGATCACTCACCTAGAGCCAGACATCTTGGAATGTGAAGTCAAGTGGGCCTTAGAACGCATCACTATGAATAAAGCTAGTGGAGGTGATGGAATTCCAGTTGAGCTATTTCAAATCCTGAAAGAGGATGCTGTGAAAGTGCTGCACTCAATATGCCAGCAAATTTGGAAAACTCAGCAGCGGCCACAGGACTGGAAAATGTCAGTTTTCATCCCAATCCCAAAGAAAGGCAATGCCAAAGAATGCTCAAACTACCGCACAATTGCACTCATCTCACACGCTAGTAAAATAATGCTCAAAATTCTCCAAGCCAGGCTTCAGCAATATGTGAACTGTGAACTTCCAGATGTTCAAGCTGGTTTTAGAAAAGGCAGAGGAACCAGAGATCAAATTGCCAACATCCGCTGGATCATCGAAAAAGCAAGAGGTTCCAGAAAAACATCTATTTCTGCTTTATTGACTATGCCAAAGCCTTTAACTGTGTGGATCACAATAAACTGTGGAAAATTCTGAAGGAGATGGGAATACCAGACCACCTGACCTGCCTCTTGAGAAATCTGTATGCAGGTCAGGAAGCAACAGTTAGAACTGGACATGGAACAACAGACTGGTTCCAAATAGGAAAAGGAATACGCCAAGGCTGTATATTGTCACCATGTTTATTTAACTTCTATGCAGAGTACATTATGAGAAATGCTGGACTGGAAGAAACACAATTGGAATCAAGATTGCCAGGAGAAATACCAATAACCTCAGATATGCAGATGATACCACCCTTATGGCAGAAAGTGAAGAGGAACTAAAAAGCCTCTTGATGAAAGTGAAAGTGGAGAGTGAAAAAGTTGGCTTAAAGCTCAACATTCAGAAAACGAAGATCATGGCATCCATTCCCATCACTTCGTGGGAAATAGATGGGTAAACAGTGGAAACAGTGTCAGACTTTATTTTGGGGGGCTCCAAAATCACCGCAGATGGTGAGTGCAGCCATGAAATTAAAAGACACTTACTCCTTGGAAGGAAAGTTATGACTAACCTAGATAGCATATTCAAAAGCAGAGACACTACTTTGCCAACAAAGTAATGTTGGCACCAACAAAGGTCCGTCTAGTCAAAGCTATGGTCTTTCCTGTGGTCATGTATGGATGTGAGAGCTGGACTGTGAAGAAGGCTGAGCGCCGAAGAATTGATGCTTTTGAACTGTGGTGTTGGAGAAGACTCTTGAGAGTCCCTTGGACTGCAAGGAGATCCAAGCAGTCAGTCCATTCTGAAGGAGATCAGCCTTGGGATTTCTTTGGAAGGAATGATGCTAAAGCTGAAACTCCAGTACTTTGGCCACCTCATGTGAAGAGTTGACTCATTGGAAAAGACTCTGATGCTGGGAGGGATTGAGAGCAAGAGGAGAAGGGGACGACAGAGGATGAGATGGTTGGATGGCATCACTGACTCAGGGGACATGAGTCTGAGTGAACTCCGGGAGTTGGTGATGGACAGGGAGGCCTGCCGTGCTGTGATTCAAGGGGTCGCAAAGAGTTGGACACGACTGAGCAACTGAACTGAACTGAACTGAACTGTAGACCATATCCAGAAGCCGGGCCTTTCTCCTAAGCATACATGGGAGCCACAGTGGATTCTATGCAAGGGAGTGACTCCCGTCTTTGGATGTGATTTGCATTTGGGAAGATCTCCTGTATTCCTGTGTATTAGCATGAATAACACTGTAAGTAAGGCTAGCTAGAAACCTTTAATAGTCTACTGAAAAAAGATGTTGAAAGTCTGAATAATAACAATCACGTAAATGACAGCAGACATGAATTAAACCAATAGGCCCATCACATATTTAATCTTGTTTACCCCACAGCCACCCAGTGTTTGCACTGGTGTCAACTTCGACTGCAATGTGGGAGACCTGGGTTCGATCCCTGGGTTGGGAAGATCCCCTAGAGAAGCAAATGCCAACCCACTCTAGTACTCTTGCCTGGAGAATCCCATGGACTGAGGAGCCTGGTGGGCTACAGTCCAAGGGGTCCAAAGAGTCAGACACAACTGAGCGACTTCACTCACTCACTCATTCAAAGAAGGTTGAGAGGATAAGTACAAATAACTTGATCAAGATCACTCAGCACCCAGATCTGTTTGACTGCAGCGTTCTCTTCATTCCCTTGGACTAAGGTATTGGATATTGGTGCTGATGATCACGGTGATAAGGGTGAATGTAAAGGCGTTTTCGTTAATTCCTCAGACATTCGAGACCTGAAAGCCAGTTTGAGCATTCAAAAAGCGGAAAAGACAAAACTGATGAAGGTGTCTGTGCGCAGCTGCTGCTGCTGCTGCTGTCGCTGCAGTCGTGTCCGACTCTGTGCGACCCCATAGACGGCAGCCCACCAGGATCCCTCGTCCCTGGGATTCTCCAGGCAAGAACACTGGAGTGGGTTGTCATTTCCTTCTCCAGTGCATGAAAAGTGAAAGTGAAGTCGCTCAGTCATGTCCGACTCAGCGACCCCATCGACTGCATCCTACCAAGCTAACAGGATATAAAACTTCCCTAACAGCAGAGTGACGACACCATTACCGCCCGTTGATCTCCTCTCACACCAGACACACCCTCCAGGGATCACAGGACCCGCCCCACCCCGCCCCCTGGCACCTCCTTGGATCACGTGGTCCGGCGTGCGTGCAGCAGGATCCCGCGCCGGAGCTTCCGGGTTGGCTGCGACTACGGCGGCGGCGCAGCGACGCCAGCTGCTGGCCGGGCGGAGCTGGAAGCCTGGGCGGGCCCGGCGCTGGCGCGCCCGCCAGGCAGCCAGGGGGGCGGGCGGCGATCCGGACCCTGTCGGGCGTCCAGAGAGGTATGTCCGCCACCAGCCCTCTGTCGGTGGGCGCTGCACCCGTGGGCGTATCGACTCCTCTCCAGCCGGCCGCTCCCGGGTCGGTCCCCAGGGGTCCAGATTTGGAAGTGGGGGGCCTCCCTCGCGGCCGGCTCCCCGCTGGGTGGGCTCTGGGGAATCGCCAGCCTGGCGCCTTGCGCCGCGCGCGGTCGGGCGCCAGGCTGGGCGATCTGTGCCGCCTTTCCAAAGCGAGGGCCAATGCGCCTTACGTTATTGTCCATTGCAGCCACCTCCAAATTTACATCATACCTGTACGTTTTCTTCTCCCTTTCCATTTTTGTTTCACAGACAAAATGGCTCCTAATACGTGAAATCGAGACACCGGAGTTTTCATTCTCGTGTTTGTGCAACTGTGGAAAGTTAGCGCAGTGAAGGACTTTAGAGATAGTTGATCCCAATTCTTTCATTTTACAGAGCAGAAAACAGACCCCGAGAGGTCACGTGGACGTCGGAAGTGCACCCCAGCTGGATAATGGTACAATAGGAATAAAAACCCCAAACTATAAGTTTTTACATAATCTTTTAAAAGTGGTAAAAAAAAATAGCTAACAAAAGTGAATAGTTCCTTTGGACTGGGATTAATCTCGCTAGAGAATGTCTCCCTTTTAAACATTACTTTCTTATTTCAGGCTTAATCCTTCTTGAGCTTCTGAAGAAAATGGCAGAAACATCATCAGAGCCTTCTGGGCAGCTGGTTGTACACTCAGACACACACAGTAACACTGTCCTGGCCAGTTTTGAGGATCAGAGGAAGAAAGGCTTTCTCTGTGACATTACTTTAATCGTGGAGAATGTGCATTTCCGGGCCCACAAAGCCTTGCTTGCTGCCAGCAGTGAATACTTCTCAATGATGTTCGCTGAAGAGGGGGAGATCGGCCAGTCCATTTATATGCTAGAAGGCATGGTTGCGGACACATTTGGTATCCTGCTAGAATTTATCTACACTGGTTGTCTCCAGGCCAGTGAGAAAAGTACAGAACAGATCCTGGCTACTGCCCAGTTCTTAAAAGTCTATGACCTGGTAAAGGCTTACACAGACTTTCAGAATAATCATAGTTCCCCAAAGCCACCGACTTTGAACACAGCTGGTGCTCCAATGGTTGTTATTTCTAATAAGAAAAGTGATCATCCAAAGCGAAAACGGGGAAGACCAAGGAAAGTCAACAGTTTACAGGAAGGGAAGTCAGAACTGGCTGCAGAGGAAGAAATACAGCTGAGAGTGAACAATTCTGTTCAAAACAGACAAAACTTTGTGGTTAAAGAGGGAGACAGTGGTGTACTGAATGAACAGATTCCCGCAAAAGAAATGGAAGACTCTGAGCCGACTTGTGAGCCAGCTAGAGGGGAGGAGATGCCAGTTGAGAAAGATGAGAACTGTGATCCCAAGACCCAGGACTCTGGGCAGGACAGCCAGAGTCGGTGCAGCAAGCGGAGGATTCGGAGGTCTATCAAACTGAAAGATTACAAACTTGTAGGGGATGAAGATGACCAGGGTTCAGCCAAGAGGGTCTGTGGACGGAGAAAGCGCCCCGGTGGGCCTGAGGCCCGTTGTAAAGACTGTGGCAAAGTATTTAAGTACAATCACTTTTTAGCAATCCACCAGAGAAGCCATACAGGTAATTATGCTTTTGCAGCTTATTGGAATGTGTTTTGGAGAAGTAACAGTAATAACAGCTTTCATTTATTGTGCAACATCTACATGATAGGCATTATAACAAAGTATGTGTTACTGCATTGAATTCTCCAAACTGTCTGGTGAAATACAAAATGTTATCCCGATTGTACAGTTGAAGAGACTAGGTTGTAGAAAGCTTAAAGTACTGGCCCAGGGCATCCATGTAGTGATGGAGGTGGGATATGAACATAAGGAACCTGATTCCAGAACCTCTCTTCTTACCTGAAGTTGTTGCTTCAAGGCTTGAATGTTCAGGAAGCAAGCTCTAGCCAAAATTAATCTGCTTTATGATTCTTGAAGCTTCCTCATCTTGACCATAGTTGTGTTTTTGCTCGGATATGTCTGGACAGTTCTCTCACTCAGCCACCTGTCTGTAAATGTTTGCTTTTTGATCCTTCTAGCCCAAGGCTGGCCAATAGACCCTTTTGTGAGGATGGAAATGTTCTGTATCTGTGCTGTTCTTTTTGGTGACCTCTAGCCACTGGTGTATTTTGAGTGCTTGACAAGTGGAGACTATGACTAAGGATCTGAATATTTTAATTAAATAGCCACTATGTTGGACAGTGCAGCCCTAGGCAGAAATCCCTTCTTTGAGCTGTCTCTTTTGTACCTACCTCAGTCTGCTTTGGATCAGGCAGTAGTTATATACCCTTCAGCCTAGTTGTAAGAATAAGTATAGAGTCTGGTACTTAAGACTTCTTGTCATCAAGCAACCTGCTGCCTTAAGACCCAGCAGCATCCAGCACTGTGGTTCTCAACCTGGCCCCACTGATGCCCTGAGGGCGGGGGACTGGAGACGATGGTCAGGGCCAGAGGCCACACCCAACCCCTGCCTTCCTCACCCTCCCGGACCGGCAGGGGGAAAGACAGGCGAGGGGCCCCTGGGACCGACCGAGAGTCTCCCAAGGAGCTTCTAACACTACCAGGGCCTGGGTCTCAGCCCCAGAGCTTCTGGTTTTATTGAGCGGTGGTATTTTTAAAAGCTCCTTGGAGATTTTAAGCACAGAGAGCCTGAGAACCCTGAAGTTGGTTCTTTGAACAAAATGGACACTTAAGACATATTTGCTTGTTTGTAACAGAGGCTAAAGAGTTAAATAGTTCTATAAGATTTTAAGGAAAACAACCTGGAGGCTCTTCCCTTTCCCGCAAGGTGTCCTGCAGTTATACATTGAATCACTTTAGTGTGGGGCTCTTCCATTTGCGTGGATACCAGTGGATCCATACAGTATGGAAACTCATCTTTTAGTTCCAGCAAAATTTCCTGAATGATTTCATAGTAATCCCTGCTCTCTCTTTCTGGAACTCCTCCTATTTGGATGTTGAATCTCCTGGACTCAACCTCTAACTTTATCTTTTCTCTCCTATTTTCCATTACTTTTTGCTCTACTTTCTGAGACATTTCTACTTTATCTTTCAACTTTTATTTTTCTACTTTTTTTTTTTTTTTCACTTCTGGGAACTCTTCGAAATTCTTTTTTTGTTTAAGCAGAATCCTCTTTTTGTTTCACAGTATAATATCTTGCTTTTATGAGCCTCGTAATAACTTTTACTTATTTGTTATTTTTTAACGTTTTCTTCACTCTGGGAAGTGTCTGTTTTCTGCAGGTTGCTTTTTCTCTTCTCTGTTTTGTTATCTATTTCTACTGTGTCTGGTGGTTTGTTTGTTTTTTTTAACTCATATTTAATTATATGTAAGAATGGTTTACTCATAGCTACTTGCAGCTCTGCAGGTGTGGAGAGGGCCTGTAGACATCCTGGCTGATACCTGGCCTCAGGTCCTCAGTTCTTTTACTGCGGGCCCTTTGTGTTCCAGGAAGAGATGCTCCAGCGCTCACCTGGAGCTGTAGGCCTGGCTGCCCGTGTCTGGTGCAGGAGGAGGCAGAAGTTTTGGGGGTAGTCTCATCATCCCAGGTGTAAACTCTGACTTGCTGGCCCCATGGTAGTCCTATTCCACTGCGCTGTGTGACCTCTAACCCAGAGACCCCTAGTCTGGAGATGCTTTTGTCTGATTTACCCTCTTCAAGAACAGTTTCCATCTTCCACTGGGGAGAAGGCCAGTCTCCTGGTTGCATGGAAACTGGATCTGTGGGGGTGGGGGGTGGGCCTGGGGGTCGGGGGGCCTAACTGCCTTTGAAACAGACTGTCATTTATTTCTTCCTCACCCCCATTTTCAGAGGTAACAGATGCCACCAGTTCCTGACCTTGTGAAGGCTCTGTCTTCAGTTAGGTTGTGTATCAGTGCTCCTCGCCGCTGGCATCACACTTGTCTGTTCCCACTTGCAAAATGTTATTGCTGATGTTGTCTCTGCTGCTAATTGTGATTTTCATTTGGGAGGGAACAAAGAGATGTGCAGATTCTTGCTCACACCATGTTTCTGGGGCTCTTCTTCCAGGGGAGCGACCTTTCAAATGTAATGAGTGTGGAAAAGGCTTTGCCCAGAAGCACTCCCTGCAGGTCCACACCCGGATGCACACAGGCGAGCGGCCATATACCTGCACGGTGTGCAGCAAGGCTCTCACCACCAAGCACTCACTGCTGGAGCACATGAGCCTGCACTCAGGTACGGGCCCGCACTCGGGAGCCTGGTGCCACTGGGTGCTCATTCCCGGGGTGGGTATTACCATACTCTAAATGGGCTTTTCTCAGTCTCAGGTCATTCCCCATGTGGTTTCATTTAAAGACAGAATTGTGTATCTCTCAGAGTGTAGTTTAGAGTTCTGCCCAGCCTTGAGCCTTAAACTAACATTTATAAACTGGCTGCTGAAAGTTGAGTGTATAATCAGGATATGTTTAAGCACCAGACTTCAGAATTATTTTACTCTGGACAGTATTGGGGGAACTTTAATTCTTTAGCGCTGCCCTAGTCTCTACCAGGTACTTCCCTTGGTGGTTCAGACGGTAAAGCGTCTGTCTACAGCATGGGAGACCTGGGTTCGATCCCTGGGTCGGGAAGATCCTCTGGAGAAGGAAATGGCAGTCCACTCCAGTACTATTGCCTGGAAAATCCCATGGACAGAGGAGCCTGGTAGGCTACAGTCCATGGGGTCGCAAAGAATCGGACACGACTGAGTGACTTCATTTCTTCACTAGTCTCTACCACCCGTGTTGCCTTACGTGCCTTTGCACATTGATGACTCTGAAGACATTTGGGTTTGTAGACAAGTCACTTGTGTTATTTGTAGAAAATGGGGACCTGGGCCCACTGTGATACTTAATTACTTCATTAGTGAGCATTCTAGTTCGTTATAGTTTTTTGCGTATTTTGTTTTTTATTTGGCAGGACAGAAGTCTTTTACCTGTGATCAGTGTGGAAAATATTTCAGCCAGAAAAGACAACTAAAGAGCCATTACCGAGTTCATACAGGTACAATAAAGAGAGAAAATTTGGATTGGTGGGGGAGAAATGCAAATACAAATTGTTTCTCAATCAGTAGGTTCATGGTAAAAGAGAAGTGAGTTTTTAGGGAAGCAATCTAAATTAGGTGTCCTTGGGTTACTCTTACCACCTTGCAATTTATACTGAATTTTTATATTACAGTTTCTGTGCCACACACAGAAACCCTACAGAATTGGTACCATTCAGGGCGCCACTTGGCTAAGAGGGCACCAGTTGATTGGTTGTTAGTTGTGTCTGGACAGAGGTGTCACCACCCCGTAGCAGTTAGTCCAGGCTTTCTCCAGCCTGGCCCCACCCGTTGTCCTTTTTTTTTCTTTCCTGCCAACTGATGAAAAATGAAGAGGAGATTGGGCGCATCATTTGAGATCAGTTGGCCACAGTCTCACCAGTGCTTTGAGGGAAAAAGATTTACACTTAGGGAGGTGGGGGGGGTCCCACCTTTGTTTGGGAGGCAGTGAGTTGAGATGCATAGGAAAATATTAACTGTTACCAAAATTAATTTAAAAATTGTTGTTGTATTAAAGTACCATATTTAAAGTGATTATTTTTCAGGGAAGTGCTTTAACACAAATCACTGAAGAAATGCAGGGACAGCATATATGCACTGACACTTTTTTTATTGTTGCGACAAGGCCACTCATTACCGGAATGCAACGACTGCCACCGCAAATTCATGGATGTGTCTCAGCTAAAGAAACATCTGCGAACACACACGGGTAAAAGTCCATCTCACCCTTTCTTTCTAGTGTATTTCGTGTTTTCAGGAGAGCAAGAAATGAAATATTCAACCCTTCCTCAGGCTGTGTGTATTGTGAATTGTGTGGGAACTTTATAAGTAGACTACTTTGAAAGCCCACTATCCTGTGTCGCTCTATGCTGTGGGGAAATCACATCTGTGTAGGTTAGCAAGATGAAACATACTTACTGAGCACTATTCATAAATGAAACCTCACTTCATGCCACAGAAAATTGGGTTGGCCAAAAAAGTCCATTTGGGTTTTTCCGTAAGTTACCCAAGGGTGGACTATACAGGAGCCAATGTTTCCTCCACAGAGTTGCTCACCTCCTTTCTTCAGTGTTTACATGTTTGAGGGAGAGAACCACACCTTGCTCTTCCTCTGTGTCCTCCTGACACTTAGGACACAGTGCTCAGGTACACAGTAGGTGCTTGCTAAGTGCTGCATTTAGTCAGTCACACATATTGAGGGCTCAAGTGGTATTGCCTTTGTTCTTTTTTATATTGTGAAACTGTGGGGGTGGTTTTCGCTTTTTGTTTTATGTAGGATGAAACAAACGTTCTCCTGTTTTTTTAGGTGAGAAGCCATTTACGTGTGAGATCTGTGGCAAATCTTTCACAGCAAAGAGTTCTCTTCAGACCCACATCAGGATCCATCGGTAAAGTTTCCCTCATACTTTTCTCGCGTGGCGTTCTCATCCAGCCCTGGCATTCAGCAGGGTGACATCCATTATCTACATAGTGTGTGTTAGTCACTCAGTCATGTCTGACTCTTTGTGACCTCCCCTGGACTACAGATCACCAGGCTCCTCTGTCCATGGGATTCTCCAGGCAAGAATACTGGAGCGGGTTGCCATTTCCTTCTCCAGGGGATCTTCCTGCCTCAAGGATCGAACCTGGGTCTCCTGTATTGCAGGCTGGTTCTTTACCATCTGAGCTATAGAGAAGTCCCAGCCTGTATAGTAATAATTTCCCCAAAATTATTACTCTAGGAGAAATTCCTGGGCAGCTTGTTACTTTGCTTTAAGAAATTCCTCATGCAGGCAAAATTAGAAAAACTGATTCTGACCAGCAAAAATTCGAGTTACTGATGTCATTTGTTGAATTTTTATTTTGGCCTTGGGGGATGATCCAAAACTTAAATCTTCAATCAAAACTAAAGTGGATATATATTTATTTATTTTTGGCTGTGTTGGATCTTTGTTGCTGTGTGAGGGCTTTTCTCTAGTTTTGGTGAGCAGGAGCTACTTTCTGGCAGCAGGAGTTTGGTTGCTCTGAGGCTTGTGGGATCCTCACGGTCCAGGGATCGAACCCCTGTCCCCTGCATTGCAAGGCGAATTGTTAACCACTGGACTACCAAGGAAGCCCCTAAAACTAAATTAAATTTAACTTAATATTTTCTGAAGAAATTTTTTTGTTCATGCAACTTGTTTCCAGAATTGATTTAGTAGTTCCTCTAACACAAATATTCAGGGGCTACTCGTATTTTTAATATTGAAACCAACCATATATATTTTCTTGTTTGGCGTCTAGAATCTAAAAATTGGCTGTGAGAACTAAAAACAAAAAAAGAACTTTTGTGGCATATATTAATATTTACCTTCTTATCTGAAGTACACACTGTGACCATAAAATTTTATCACATCTGACTCAGCCCCACAGCCCCATCCTTAGACATCCTTCCCCTCCCCCATTTTTTTTTTTCCTTCCTTAAGATTAGAAACTGAAGCCCTTGGCAGGTGTGATACTTGCTCCAAGTCCTTAAGTTAGTAAGAAAACCCATGACTTAAGCCTCCAAGTCAGGTTAATTTTCCTCTCCTCTGGACTGCTTCTCCCTAAATAGTCAGGAAGTAGTGAAATCTTTCTGTTTTAAAAATAAAATGTATATTTTCTCACAGAGGAGAAAAGCCATATTCCTGTGCCGTGTGTGGCAAATCCTTCTCTGACTCGAGTGCCAAGAGGAGACACTGCATTCTACACACAGGCAAAAAGCCTTTCACCTGCCCTGAGTGTAACTTACAGTTTGCTCGCTTAGACAACTTGAAGGCTCACTTGAAAATCCACAGCAAAGAGAAACACGTGTCCGATGCCAGCAGTATTTCTGGCAATAATAATGCCGAAGAGGTCAGGAATATTCTTCAGCTACAGCCCTATCAACTCTCTACTTCCGGAGAGCAGGAAATTCAGCTTCTCGTAACCGATTCCGTACATAACATCAATTTCATGCCAGGTCCTAGCCAAGGAATCAGCATCGTCACTGCAGAGAGTTCCCAGAACATGACGGCAGACCAGACTGCAAACCTCACCCTGCTCACGCAGCAGCCAGAGCAACTGCAGAACTTAATTCTTTCAGCTCAACAGGAGCAAACAGAACACATCCAGAGCCTCAATATGATTGAAAGCCAGATGGAGCCCTCACAGACCGAGCCAGTGCACGTCATCACACTCTCCAAGGAGACTTTGGAACATCTGCACGCCCATCAGGAGCAAACAGGGGAGCTGCATTTAGCAAGCGCTTCAGATCCGGCTCAGCACCTGCAGCTGACGCAGGAGCCGGCTCCGCCGCCAGCCACCCACCGTGTGCCCCAGCCCACGTCGCTGAGCCAGGAGCAGAGCTGACCTGTTCACAGGCTTGGCTGCTCTGTCGGTCTCTTCTCCGTCAGCCCGCTGTGACCGGACTGTTTGCTTGAAGTTAGGATTTCTCCAACACTCACTTACGGATTCTTACAGAGAAGCGGTAGCTCTCTAAGCTAGCCAATAGCTTAATGCTTCGCATCCGCGGAGCAGGATGTGTGTATCATGTTCTATATCTAATGTTGTTTTGGACTTAACATTTCGATATTGATGAGTGGTTTTCATTTACTGCATCTCTTAAAGACTTGGGTAACTTTTCTTTGAGGACATTGCGTTAGACTTTTTCTAAGTGAGTATTAAATATTCACATCCATAGATACAGTCTTGCTGATCTTTCTAGTTATATTTTTGATTTTTTAGAACAAATGAAGTCATATGTTGAATTGGGTAAAATGGTTGGTTCCCCTTCTTTATTTGTCTTAGGCAACACAGTTGCTACTACAAGTTGGGGCTGAATGTAACAGATTATGACTTTGGGGACTCTGTCCTTTTAATAACTTCCAATCCCCTAAGACAGAGTAACTTCTCAAAATTTAATCTTTGCGTGTACAGTGGGTTCATCATATCATGTTTAAGATAGATTCAAAGACATAGAAACTAAGTGTCTGTTTTAACTTGAAATTTACAAAAGAGGAGAGCCAGAAGGATAGGATCATTTTTAAAATTCTGAATTCAGCTTTTCTGAAAAGCATAGATTGACATGGTTTTTAAAAGCAGGTTGTTGGAAATTTTAAAGTGTAATTAAGGTATGAAATTGGACAAGATGTTCCATCCCAAATTCTGAACTTTTTGTCACCGTTGATATTAATCTCCATGATGAAGGTAAATTCTTTCTTAATTATCCTGGAGTGCAAAATTCAGTGTAATTTGTGTTAAATATACTGGATTCTAATTGATCTCTCAAAATGTTGATCTGTGTATTGTGTCTGGTAAGTTTTTTGATAGGAACTTATTATAACCTATTTTTATCACAAAGTAGGTTAAATCTCAAAAAATAGACACATAATTTTTTAAAGTAAGTTCTCCTAATTTTAAAAATACTTTTGAGCCTCAGCATCTTAGTAAGCCAGCATTGTCTATAATAGTGTGATTTCAAATAATCGTCAGAAGGTTAAATTATGTTTTTCTTAAGTTTTCCAGCCCAGCCTATTTTATTGAATACTTTGACCACTTTCTCTCAAGTAAACTGGTAGAGGGTTATTGAGAAAAGAAGGTGGGCACTAGTGTATGTAAATTAACAATGTTGATGGAGAGTAGCAGTAATCGCCGCTAAAATTAACAGGATCTTCACATCAGTCACTTCTTTGTTTTAGAGATCTTTGATTTCTACCCGAGTCAAATAAGTTTTTGGAGAAAATTTAGAATTGTTCAGGTTGAGCGAGGATGAAAGTCTTTTTCTAATATATCTACCAAACTATAGTTGTTTTATTGTATATAATTCAAAAATTCTTAAATGATTTATATGTATCAGCCAAAGTATGCTAAATCAGGCCTGACTGAGACAATTTTTATAAATACAGTTATGTCCTAAATACCATTTCAGATTCTTGACTTAGTCATTTAAACTATTTACCTTAACCTTATTGTTAAAATGCATTGTTTTTACCAGCTTTTCAAAGCCTACTGGCCCACATCCTTTTCTCCTGGAGATATGTAATATTAAAGCAGATAAATGCTTACCTACTCATTCTGGGTAGCTGGATAATTATTAATTAATTATTCAGGAGGTATGATCATGATCATATGACTATTTCCAAGTGAAGTTTAACTAGCTTTATGACAGTCTGCCTCTACTCTAAGAGAAAAGTAGCGTGAGCCACATGCATAATTTAAAATTTTCTAGTAGCTACATTAAAAACATGAAAGATGAGATTAATTTTAATAAAATAGCTTATTTAATCTAACATGTGCCAAGTGTTACAGCATATAAATATGAAATATTAAAATATAATCATACTTGACAAATTCTTTTTTCATACTATTGTCTTCAAAATCTGGTGTATTTTACATGGGGACTGCACACTCAGTTTGGATGCTAATTTTCATGACACACTTGGTCTGTTTTTAGGCTTCATACAGTTTACAGTTGAAAACCTAGGTTCACATATCTAGGTTACAGATACAGGTTTTTCCCCAATAACTGAAACAAGTGTGTTTTAAAATTTGTATTAGAATTAATTAAAAATAAAACCTAGTTCCTCAGTCACACTAGCTGCATTGTGAGCGCTTGGTAGCCACCTGTTAGCTAGTGGCTCCTGGAGCACATGTTACCCGTCTCTAGCATGAGAGCCGGGCTCAGCAATAAAAACCTCTTCTGGAAGATTCTGGGTTATTTGACCAGCTGTTAAAGGGAAGTGAGAAAAGGAAAACTTTATAAATCAAGTCTCTCTTCTGTGTCCCCAATACACATTCTGTCCCTTTGAATTAAATCCTTAATTTTAAGGTTTCATTGGTTTTTGTTGTTTTTTTTTTTTTTTTTGGCCAGCCCAGGTGTGGGCACACAGGATAGTAGTTCCCCAATCAGGGATTGAACTCTCCTCTGTTGAAACTCGCCCCTCGCAGTGGGAATATGGAGTCTAAGCCACTGGACCACCAGGAAAGTCCTTGAAATCCTAATTTTAAAATTCAGTGACTGCACCCAAAGGAAATGACATGTACAGAAAAATGTTTCTATTGTCTTTGAAAAGTTGTTGGCTCATTGTTTCACAGCTTATTTTGTATTAAGCTTGTGCAATTGAAATAATTGTTGTAACAAGTACAGAAATACAAATTGCGGTTCTTAGGGACCAGTAGAGAAGTAGTACTAGTAGAAGCCTAGTAAGTCTTCCCTGGTGGCTTAGACAGTTAAGAATCTGCCTGCAATACAGAAGACGTGGGTTCGACCCCTGGGTCAGGAATATCCCCTGGAGGAGGGCATGGCAGTCCACTCTAGTCTTCTTGCCTAGAGAATTCCACGGACAGAGGAGCCTGGTGGGCTACAGTCAGTGGGGTCACAAAGAGTCGGACATGACTGAGTGACTAACACTATAGAACTACAGCAGAATATTACACTTCCAGACTGCTGAAATGACCCTATCAATTTGGAAGGTGAATCTTTGATTTTCTCTCAGTAGGAGGCTAGCCTTGGGAAGACTTGAGCTCTTGCCATCAAAATGAGCTGTCCTTAAGCTTGCCCTTTGTGTTTCTTGAAACTCCTCTTTGTGTCTCTCATCTGTGTTATTTTTCTGCATCTGGTTCTTGTGCTGTGAATGTGAGCAACTGGTCACATGATGCTGAGGGATATGAGAGTCTCATTATAATGCTTACACCTAGGTTTTCATCAGATCAGATCAGTCGCTCAGTCGTGTCCGACTCTTTGCGACCCCATGAATCACAGCACGCCAGGCCTCCCTGTCCATCACCAACTCCCGGAGGTCACTCAGACTCACATCCATCGAGTCAGTGATGCCATCCAGCCATCTCATCCTCTGTCATCCCCTTCTCCTCTTGCCCTCAATCCCTCCCAGCATCAGAGTCTTCTCCAATGAGTCAGCTCTTTGCATGAGGTGGCCAAAGTACTGGAGTTTCAGCTTTAGCACCATTCCTTCCAAAGAAATCCCAGGGCTGATCTCCTTCAGAATGGACTGGTTGGATCTCCTTGCAGTCCAAGGGACTCTCAAGAGTCTTCTCCAACACCACAGTTCAAAAGCATCAATTCGGCGCTCAGCTTTCTTCACAGTCCAACTCTCACATCCATACATGACCACAGGAAAAACCATAGCCTTGACTAGGCGAACCTTTGTTGGCAAAGTAATGTCTCTGCTTTTGAATATGCTATCTAGGTTGGTCATAACTTTCCTTGCAAGGAGTAAGCATCTTTTAATTTCATGGCTGCAATCACCATCTGTAGTGATTTTGGAGCCCAGAAAAATAAAGTCTGACACTGTTTCCACTGTTTCCCCATCTATTTTCTATGAAATGATGGGACCAGATGCCATGATCTTCGTTTTCTGAATGTTGAGCTTTAAGCCAACCTTCTCACTCTCCACTTTCACTTTCATCAAGAGGTTTTAGTTCCTCTTCACTTTCTGCCATAAGGGTGGTGTCATCTGCATATCTGAGGTTATTGATATTTCTCCCAGCAATCTTGATTCCAACTTGTGTTTCTTCCAGTCCAGCATTTCTCATGATGTACTCTGCCTATAAGTTAAATAAACAGGGTGACAATATACAGCCTTGACATACTCCTTTTCCTATTTGGAACCAGTCTATTGTTCCATGTTCAGTTGTAACTGTTGCTTCCTGACCTGTATACAAGTTTCTCAAAGGCAGATCAGGTGGTCTGGTATTCCCATCTCTTTCAGAATTTTCCACAGTTTCTTGTGATCCACACAGTCAAAGGCTTTGGCATAGTCAATAAAGCAGAAATAGATGTTTTTCTGGAACTCTTGCTTTTTCCATGATCCAGCGGATGTTGGCAATTTGATCTCTGGTTCCTCTGCCTTCTCTAAAACCAGCTTGAACATCAGGAAGTTCACGGTTCACATATTGCTGAAGCCTGGCTTGGAGAATTTTGAGCATTACTTTACTAGCGTGTGAGATGAGTGCAATTGTGTGGTAGTTCGAGCATTCTTTGGTATTGCCTTTTTTGGGATTGGAATGAAAGCTGACCTTTTCCAGGTTTTCATAAGCTGGAATAATAACAATATCTGCCACATTGAATCTTTACTGTAGGCCTTGAGCAAAGCCGGTGTTTCAGATCTCTTATCTTAGGGCCTCTGAAACCTTTTCTTTATCAGGGTGCACAGAAGGTCTTACATGGTACCCTTCAGTTAGAGGACTTCAGGCATCTCTGGCCATGATTGGCAAATTAGTTTGCTAGGTAGGGCTGCTATAACAAATACCACAAACTGAGTGGCCTAAATGACAAATTTATTTTCTCACAGTTCCAGAGGCCGAAAGTCTAGTATGAAGGTGTTGGACTGGTGAGGACTGGTGTCTTCTGAGGCCTCCTTGCCATCTTTTCTTCCTTGTGTCTTCACATGCTCTTCCTCTCCGCATTTTTATCTTAATCTCCTTGTAAGGACACTACTCAGATTAGGGCTTACCCTGGTGACCACATTTTACCCTGGTTACCTCATTAAAGGCAGTATCTCCAAATAGTCGCATTTTGATGTATGGGCGTTAGTAACACCTGGCATCTGAAGTAGTGTCTGGGACACACCCATAACCCATTGACGCACAGTCTTATTTTACTTAATTGTCATGACGTTTCTATATTATTACGCCTATTTTACAGAGGAGAACACTGAGGCACCAACAGATGATGCCCATTGCCCAAGGTCACACAGTAAGTGGCAGAACTGGAACTGGGGCACAGGGCTGGCTATTCCCACCGGATGGGCTTAATACCATCAGCCTTTTGAAACATTAAGCTGGGTTTCTCTTTACATATGATCTGCTTCTATGTAGTAGAACCTTATTGACTAGAAGATCTGTTTCTGAAATTTTAGCATACAATCATAAGCTTTTTACATAAAACAATAATAGTAAAAATTAGTCTCTCTCCTACAGAAATGCAGTAACTACCATATTAATAATACTCATGTTGGTATTTTACTACTAAGCTTCAAAGCTTAATCGCAATTTGCCAATTGAATAGAAGTTTCTACTAAAGTGAAAATTAACTAATATGAACTTCTGTGAGTGGGCCCTTTTTTCAGATTTCTGGCTGAGCCTATTTTGTATTTAGGGCAGATTTGCTTTATTTTTGCTAACCTTATAAGTATTAAGGTAAATGTTCATCCTTAGTTTCAAACTAAAATAAGCTTAAGTTCTCAAGAATTTAAAGAAAATGCTTTGTCCTGCTTTTGTAAAGAGTACATCTGGAGGAGTTACCCGCCCCCCACCCCCCACCCCCCCAAAAAAATTGCCTTTGCCTTTTGTACAGCAGGTATAACGGAATGACCTCTAAAAGAAGCTGGAATGTCACTGCGATAGTTTATCTTGCTTTCAAATTCTTTACACATAGTTAAACAACAAACACATGAGTTGACTAGAATATATATATATATCTCATCATTCTCACTGGAAATGTACCACATTAGGAGAAGGCAATGGCACCCCACTCCAGTACTCTTGCCTGGAAAATCCCATGGGTGGAGGTGCCTGATGGGCTGCAGTCCATGGGGTTGCTGGGGGTCGGACACGACTGAGCAACTTCACTTTCACTTTTCACTTTTATCACTGGAGAAGGAAATGGCAACCCACTCCAGTGTTCTTGCCTGGAGAATCCCAGGGACGGGGGAGTGTGGTGGGCTGTCGTCTACGGGGTCACACAGAGTCGGACACAACTGAAGCGACTTAGCATCAGCATCAGCATCAGGAGAGCTTTTGGGCTTCCCTGGTGGCTCAGACAATAAAGAATCTGCCTGCAATGCAGGAGACCTGGGTTCAGTCCCTGGGTGGGGAAGATCTCCTGGACAAGGGAATGGCTACCTACTCTAGTATTCTTGCCTGGAGAATTCCATGGACAGAGGAGCCTGTCCAAGAGTTGGACATGACTGAGTGACTAACACTTTCACTACTTTCATAAGAGGTTTTATACTGAAGCTCATTTGATCACCTTCTCAACATAAAGTGTAGGAACATTAGATAACATTAGGAAGAAATCTTAGCTTTTTTCCTTTATAAGTGAAAAATAGTACTATATCCAGTGTGACATATAGAAAGGGAAAAATTTGAGCAGAGGTCAGGGAAGTTTCTTGGTCTCAGAGCATAGATTTATTGTTTTGAATTTTTTTTTTTTTTTTTTTTTTTTGGCCACACCATGTGGCATGGAGGATCTTAGTTCCCCAGCCATGTGGCATGGAGGATCTTAGTTCCCCAGCCAGGGATTGAAGCCTCATCTCTTGCAATGGAAGCATAAGTCTTAACCACTGGACCACCAGAAAAGTCCCAATTTGTTTTGAATTCTTAATATCCATGATATTGTTAGTCGCTCAGTCTTACCTGACTTTTTGCAACCCCATGGACTGTAGCCTGCCAGGCTTGTCTGTCCATGAAATTCTCCAGGCAAGAATACTGGAATGGGTTGCCATTCCTTTCTCCAGGGGATCTTCTTGACCCAGGGATTGAATCCAGGTCTCCTGCATTGCAGGCAGATTCTTTACCATCTGAGCCACCAGGGAAATCTTATCCATAATATTAGATCATCTAAAATATGGATTTGAAAATATTCCAAAGGAATAGTTTGGCTTTTGTTTTAGTTTGTTTCATCCTTGGATGAAAAGTTAAACTGAAGCTTCCTTAGGCTAAATTAGAGTTATAAACAAGAATGTCTACATTAAAAAAAAAATCTACCTCTTATAGATAATTCTAGTATGATGAAGTGGCTTCTGGACAAATTTCCCTATAATCTTAGTGTCTGAAGTATAAAAGTACTCTCAACAAAAATATGAGAAAGTATTTAAACTGATCCTGAGTCTATTTGTGTTTTTAATCTTTGCCCTTTGTGTTATCTCAGAGTATATGAAATCATCATTGATTTCTGGGGAAAGTATTTGAGTAAAAAGCAGCATATAAAGGATGAGGTTTCAGGGCAGAGTAAGAAAGGATGAGGGACCCAAATTTTCAAGTCACTCACTCTTACCAACCTAAAGAGAAAGCTGGGATTCATTCTTGATGGGCCTCTCCTCACCCTCCACTCCCAATCCATCATCGAGTTATATCAGTTTTACCTCAGACTGTATTTTGAGTCCATCCACTTCTTCCATCCCAACTGCTGCACCATCAGCATATCCTCTTGCTGGTACTCCTGCCTTTCTTCCCCTCCCCTGCCCCCTTTTCTGCTGGAAATAGTGATCCATCTGGGCTCACAGCTCTGCCCTGAGCATCAAGCACAGCGTCTTGTTAAATGCATGAATATTGTGTGCTTAATGCAAATATGATCATTACCTCTGCTCTGCTTATAATCCTTCTGCAGTTTCCGACTGCAGTCAGAATAAAATCCCCAGCCCATCTTCCTCTTGGGTCCCTTCCCCATTCTCACTTCCAGCCACACTATCTTCCTTGCTGTTCCCGAAACACAGCCAGCAACTTCCTGCCTTAGGTTTTGAGGCAGGCAGTTTCTCAGGGCTTGAAAGGTTTCTGCCCCTCCTCTCCGTCTCAGTGTCTGCACATCTGTCAGAATTCACTGCAAGTGTCACTTCCTCACCCTCTAATTCTCTCCTACCCTTTAATCTCAGTCAAGCCAGCTTTCATATCTGTCCACAGCACGCTACACTTTGGACTCAGCTGGTAATTATTTTTACATTAGGAGCTGTGTCTGCTTGGTTAGACGGCAGCTGTGGCTCCTGACCCAGGACTGTGGGTGTGGCGTTTTAATACACTGACCTACAGGTGTAAAGTCATATACAGGATGGCTTAGAACCATCACCTGCAGTATTAGGGATCCAGTTTCTGACTCCAGGTTTAGGAGATAAAAGGATGAGAGGTGAGGTAAGGATGACATTGCAGAAAGACTACATGGTGTAAATTACAGGAAAGGAACTCTGTTTTAATGGCTCAAGTTTTTAACCTAGGCCACTACTCGCATGATTTATTTGCAAAAACAGTAGAATGGGATTCTTTTATTATTTCTTAAAATGTGTATTTATTTTTGGTTGCACTGGGTCTTTGTTGCTACACAGGGACTACTCTCTAGTTGCGGCAGGAAGGGTCTCATTGTGGTGACTTCTGTTGGCAGAGGACAGGCTCTAGGTGCGCAGGCTTCAGGAGTTGCCGCTTGTAGGCTCTAGAGCGCAGGGTCAGTCACGGTGGCCCACAGACTTAGCTGCCCCATGGCATGTGGGATCTTCCCAGACCAGGGATGGAACCATGTCCTCTGAATTGGCAGTCAGATCATTATTCTGTGATCTTTTTTTAAAAACATTTTACCATCTGCCAGTTGGAGAGTCAGATTCTTAACCACTGAACCACCAGGGAAGTCCTGAGATTCTTTTAAAAGTGACTTTTTGTGGAATTCCCTGGCAGTCTAGTGGTTAGGACTCAGCATACCCACCGCTTGGGTTTGATCCCTGGTCAGAGAATTAAGATCCCACAGGCCATGTGCCACATAGCCAATAACAAACACAAAAAACCCAACTGACTTTTCACATATCAGCCACTTATTTGACCCAGTATAAATTAGCCAGTGTGTTTGTGCCAGTATTTTTAGTTTTGTATACACATGTAAAATGGATCACGACTCAATAATGTGGGTCATGACTGTCTTTGAAGAAAGTCTAAAATAGAATTTGTTTTGGGCCTTCTAGACTGTACATTTTTTAGAATCACCAACATTGAGTAATAGGATTTTAGAATCAAAATGGATTGAAAAGGTTCAGTAATTAAAGTGCCTCCATTTAGAGCTGAGACTGAAACATAGTGGTTGGTGACTTTTCAAGGTCGCTTAAGTTCATGTGAAGTAAAGCTGCCATCTGGCCAGATCTTCTAGATTACAAACCATTCCCCATTGCTCTTTGCTCCACCATGTATCTTTCATTAACATAGAGTGAAACTCCAAGTCAGCAGTTATTTTTAAGCACTGATGAAGTCATTATTCTGTGATCTTTTTTTAACGACAAATTTTACCTTCTGCCATTTGGAGAGCCACAAACCCCTATTTGGTTGAGATGCAAGTCATTGAGTCAAGGGCCAGACAGTGCTGGGCCTCTGCTAACCTCAAAGTCAGAGCTGCTGATTATTTACCATCTACTAATGAAAGGGAAATGGAATGATTCTAAAACAGGTAACCCATTCAGAGTGGACTTAGAATCCTTCTGACACAATGTATTTAAATATGGGTGTGTCTCATATTTGGCAAATTGATATCAAGCCAAATGACTAGTCATACTCAAGAGCTAGGATGGGCCCAGCTGGGAGACTACCCTGGTTTCCTGAGCTGGACCTGGCTCAATTCCCTGCCTCTGCCAGCAGAAAGCAGGCATTTCCCCTTCCCTGCTGAGACATCTCAAGCTGGGAGCAGTGTGTATATAGGTCTTACTGGGTCTCAGAGGGTTTCCAGGCAATGCAAAGAGAGAATAAAGAGAAGGGGAGAGCCATAGGGTCCCCAGCTCTTTCCAGTGCCATTCATTGCTCTGTTTTGTGAGTGTTTCCAGTGTAATGGTGTCACTTCCTCTAAACAAGAAACAGTCTCTCAGGGTGCCAGCCTTTCACTTGTCACATTAGATCAACACTGGTGTGGTGTTAGATAGACCTGGGTCCCATACCAGCTCTGCCACTTGCTGTGTAACTTTGCCATGGGTGACCTTCGGTTTCCTTTTCAGTAAAACGGGACATTTGTGATCATAGAGATTAATACTCATAGTAGACGTTTAATAAAGGAAAACTGATGTTTTATTAATATTAACTAGCTGAATGACCTTGAAGAGTGCCTTCACATTCAGCTGCTTCCTCATTGGGAATATGAGGAAGTTGGTACCAAACAGTTCTGTGGGTCCTTTCTCCCAGGCATTCTTGAATATTGGGGAGCCAGCCTCTCATTTACATCCTTCTCATTTCTGCCTGTCTTAGTAGTGGTCCAACACCCCAAGACCTTTTTGCCCTCCCACTTCTGCCGCTGTGGACGCTGCAGATTGCCGAGTTTCCAGGACTTTGCGTCCGTGCCGGATGCCCTCAGCCCGGGTCTAGGTGCAGACTGGTTGCAGGGTAGGTGGACATCGAGCTTGGATCCATCGTGGGGTACCCGGGCCGTGAATCTCCTCGTAGGAGAGGTGTAAAGGACGCAGATGCTTCGGCGCTACCCTACAGCTTCTGCAAACTTCTTGCTCAGTGCGAGCTCCTTCTCCGGCCCAGGGCTCGGAGGCGGCAGCTCAGTAGGTACTGCGCAAGGGCGGGTTGCCTTGCCCGCCTGGGAAGGATAAGCTTTTAGGCGCAGGCTCCGGAATGGTGCCGGAGGCCGCTAGTATGCTGCCGGGCTCCCGGAGCCTCCGCCGCTAGTGTGCTGCCGGGTTCCCGGAGCTTCTGACTCTTGGCTTACGCGACCCGGTTAGGCTGGGCCGGGGTCTCCGGCCCCTAGCCGGAACACTGCGTCTGCGGCGCCACGCCCTTGGGCGCCACCCTGCAGCCGTGGGCGGGCCCCTGGCTGCCCCCAGCCGGGGATCGCCGGCTAATGAGATGTTAATGAGGCTCCAATATAGTCTCTGCCGGCTGAGCTTGCTTGGCCGAAGCCCACGCCCAGCTAGACTCGCCGGTCGGGCGCACCGGCCCGCAGCCCCTCAATCGCGGGTTTTGGTCCGCGCCTCCTCTGCCTCTTCCACCCCCCCCTTCCTCCTCCACCCACCTTCCTCTGTCCCCGCCTCCTAACCCGCCCGGACTGGGACGCCCGCCTGGCAGGAAGAGACCCCTGCGGGTTCCCAAGCCCCCGGGTAAGTTGTCCAGCTGCGCCAAATGTGCGCCCCCCGCCCCGCGGGGTCCTGGGGTGGGGGTAGGGACGCGCCTCCTGGGAAACAGGCTCGAGGCCCTCGTGAATCCCGCCTGGCCCGTCAGGCGCCGTCTCTCTGCGCCTCCGTCCTGCCCAGCCCCTCCCAAACTTTACGGTCCAGAGTGTGAGTACTCCCAACTGCCCGCTGCCCGTGGTCCAGCTCCCTCCATCCTTCTGGACCGCCCTACCGCTCGCACATTCTTTGTCTTGGTGTTTCCAGATTGGGTCGCTCCTCTCCCCACTTCGCTGAGGTCTTCCTCCTTTCCACCTTCCAAGAGAGACCTTTGCTCTTACTGACATTCAGTCCGCCTTGTCCAGGTGACCTATGGCCGTGATTTTAATCTCCTGCCTGGGCCTGGCCTGCGGGGCTCCGGGCTGGGACCGGGGAGGCGACTGATGGGGTCAGGGGGATCAGCTCAAGGGTCTTCCCTGGTCTACGCCACCACCGTCCTTAACTCCCCCGTGGGCAACCACATCCCCGTACCCTCCTGGTCCCAACGTGAGAAAGCTCTGCCACCCCTCAAGTTGGCGTGGGTGCCCGAGCGAGGGAGAAGGGGACAAAGAGAAGCCTTGTCTGGAGAGATTCCTGGGAGAGCGAGCAGGGATGGGGCGGGGTGTCTATGGGAGTGAGAGAAGCTGGGCGGAGCGAATCCTGCTGCCCTGTCGCCCCCCAACTCCCCAACGTTCTTGTGGCCAATGGAGCAGCAGCAAGTCACAGGGGAAGTATTCTGACCACAGTGAGTCAGAAATAGGCCCAGTTAGTTGTTTGTCACCAGACAGATGCAACATCCTGGGGCTGTCTGTTAGGTAGTTTGGTGGTGGGAAGTGGATCCTATGTGGTTAGAGAAGGGGCTTCCCTAGAGGCTCAGTTGGTAAAGAATCTGACTGCAATGCAGGAGACTGGGGGTTTGATCCCTGGGTCAGGAAGATCCCCTGGAGAAGGAAATGGCAAGCCACTCCAGAGTTCTTGCCTGGAGAATCCCATGGACAGAGGAGCCTAGCTGGCTACAGTCCACGACTTAGCGACTAAACCACCACCACCACCTCCTTCTCCCCTTTAAGAGGCAATGGCAAGTGCTAAGGAGGAAAACTTTGCCCCTGGCATAAGACACACCACACCCAACGGCACACTGAGTCCGTTGAGGGTTGCCGGGCACAGGGAGGCATGGGGCGAGATGGGACAGTATGTGTGCCTGGCAGCTGGGGTTGCAGATATTAGATCTGTCCCTGTCTGTACTGCAAGGAAAGCCCATTTCTCTGACACCCTGCCCTCTTCATGTCTGAGAAATTTCCCTGGCCTTCTTGCAGGGCCTCGCTGAAGGCGGGGTAAGAATTGCTGTCCCCCAGGGATGGAGTAGGGCCTGGAGATTCCTGGCTGAGAAGGCTGAGCTGGAGGCTCCCTAGCTTTCTGCAGGCACACTGGGCTCAGGACTGCTGATTTTTCATTTCCAAACTTGGCAGATTTTACTTGAAGTGGAACGGATTGCGGCTGTCTGTGGAGCAGCTGACAGAGAGGAGAGGAGCGCATCTGGGTAGGACTCGGAGCTCCCTGGGGATACCACACTGCCTTATTCTCCTCTTCCTTTTCCCTTCCTCCTTTCTCCAGCCTCTTGCAATCTATTCCTTTCTTCTTTCCAGCAACCACGTGGCTCTGCCCCTCCCCAGGATCCCCTCCCAGGGGTCTCCATGGCCTCACCCACCTCCACCAACCCAGCGCATGCCCACTTTGAGAGCTTCTTGCAGGCCCAGCTGTGCCAGGATGTGTTGAGCAGCTTCCAAGGGCTATGCGGGGCCCTGGGGGTGGAGCCTGGTGGGGGGCTCTCCCAGTACCACAAGATCAAGGCCCAGCTCAACTACTGGAGTGCCAAGTCGCTGTGGGCCAAGCTGGACAAGAGAGCGAGCCAGCCGGTCTACCAGCAGGGCCAGGCCTGCACCAGCACTAAGGTGTGTCTCAGTGCCTGGGGTGGGGCTTGGAGAGTGGGCGGAGTCAGAGGAGGGGTCTCCCGACATGCCTGTGCTGCCTTATGTGTTCCCAGTGCCTGGTGGTGGGTGCGGGACCTTGCGGTCTGCGGGCTGCTGTGGAGCTGGCGATGCTGGGGGCCCGAGTGGTGCTGGTGGAAAAGCGCACCAAGTTCTCTCGCCACAACGTGCTCCACCTCTGGCCCTTCACCATCCACGACCTTCGGGCACTCGGCGCCAAGAAGTTCTATGGGCGCTTCTGCACAGGCTCCCTGGACCACATCAGTGAGCACCGTGTGGTGGCCTGGAGGGGCAGATGAGCCTGGGCCTAGAGACAGGGCAGTAGGGAGGGGTGGGGGGCTGCCGGGCCAGCCCAGGGCAGGGTGGTCAAGATTCACTGCAGTCAGATGGCTCTCAGGACTCAGGTCCCTCACCTGTAAAACGGGCACTTGGACTGAGTGAGCTCTAAGACCTTCTCCAGCCCGGACCAGGTACACACTGGTGTTCAGGGAGGCTGTAGGATCCTGGGGTCCCTCTCGCTAATGTCCTCTCCCTTCCAGGCATCCGGCAACTGCAGCTCCTCTTGTTGAAAGTGGCATTACTGCTGGGGGTGGAAATCCACTGGGGCATCACTTTCACTGGCCTGCAGCCTCCTCCCAAAAAGGGTGAGTACTTCTCTGCTCTTGAGAACCCCCATGTACCAAGGATACCCTGGCCTTGCAAAAGAAAAAGGGTGGGGTTGGGAGTCAGCTGAGTCTCGCTTTCTCACAGCCTGGCCTTTTTCAAACCCCGCTGAGCCTCATTTTGGACTTTTGTAAAATGTGAAGTATTTCTTTCCTCACCTCCTTTCCATGGCTGTTGTGAAGGTATCATTTGATAGTGTGTCACTGCTTTGTAAACCACAAAACCCTTTAAATGTTTATTTCATTGGATTGACCTGGGAATATAGACACCCCTTCAGTTTTCTATATCTTTGTGCCACTCACATCCTCTGCCCCAGGGAGTGGTTGGCGTGCCCAGCTCCAGCCCAGCCCCCCAGCCCAACTGGCCAAGTATGAATTTGATGTCCTCATCTCTGCGGCTGGAGGTAAATTCGTTCCTGAAGGTGAGTGATCCCTTCCCTTGAAGAAGCCAGCATCTTGAGCTCCTCCTGGGCCTTTCTAGGCTGTTATGCCCCTCATCCTCCGGCCACTCCCCACCTGTCCCCACCTCTAGGCTTCACAGTGCGAGAAATGCGCGGCAAACTGGCAATTGGCATCACGGCTAACTTTGTGAACCGGCGCACCGTGGAAGAGACACAGGTGCCCGAGATCAGTGGTGTGGCCAGGATCTACAACCAGAGCTTCTTCCAGAGCCTGCTCAAAGCTACAGGTCAGGGCCCTTCTCACAGGGTTTCCTTTCTGAGTGCCTGACTGTGGCCTAGCTCCCGACTCTCCCTCTTAGACCTGTCCACAGTCCAAAGAATCCCACACTTGTCCATCTCTGTGTTCCTGGCAGCAGAAAACCTGAGCCCTCAGGGAGTCAGCAGGCACAACCGCACTTGGCCACCCAGCATGACAAATCTTAGAAATCTCTTGCCAAATGCATGGGCTTTTGCTTTGTGCTTCTGTACATAGGCTTTAATATAAAAGTGACATAAATTCAAAGCGTAAGTGGTACTTCCACAAGGTGTTCTAGGTTTTCTTTAGCTTCACACTACCACGCCCTTTGGAGTGTACGCATCTCATTTGGAGAAGCCAGGCTGTCCTCTGCAAGCCTGTGACCGTGTGGTTCACGTCTCCCTGCTGCCACTCCACCCAGGTTTCTCTTTGCTCCTCCATCTGCTGGGCCTGAGATAGATGGTCCATGCTGCCACCAGAACTCATGGGTCCCTGTGTAGGGAGGACCCACTGCAGGCTAAGCTGTGATCCCAGCTCAGAGATCAGGCATGTCTGGTGTATTTGGAGAAGTGACACATAATGAGAGGAGACACATCCCCTGCACACTGCCCTGACCCCACAGGCATCGATCTGGAGAATATCGTGTACTACAAGGATGACACCCACTACTTCGTGATGACAGCCAAGAAGCAGTGCCTGCTACGGCTGGGAGTGCTGCATCAGGTGGGGCCCAGGCCCAGGCAGGGAGGGACTGAATGGTGGACCCTGGGAGGTAGGGTCCAGGCCTGGACACGGTCTCCCCCTGGGTGTAGAGGGAGTCCATCCTGTCTGCAGTGGCACTTTCTCTACCTCAATAAGCTCTTCTCGTCTGAGACTTACAAGGCCCCTTGAATCCTATTGTGGGCTCAACACCATCTACTAGTCACAACCCTGCACTCCATGAAGACTAAGCTCCATGAGGGGTTTTGTCTGTCTCCTCCTTGCTGATGATTCCCAGAGTTTAGAATGGTGCCTGCTATGTAGTAAGCACCCTGAAGGTATCTGCTGAATGACTAGTTGAACACCTGTAATGATGCTGGGCCTGGGAGGCAGGATGTTCATGTCTAGTCCCAGCTCAGCCTCCAACTGCTGTGTAATCTGGGGAAGCCCGTTCCTGGGGCCTCAGAATGTGTACCTGAGGGGACAGGATACTGATGGTTCTGATCTGTCGGTCACACAGGACTGGCCCGATACTGAACGGCTGCTGGGCAGCGCCAACGTGGTGCCTGAGGCTTTGCAGCGCTTTGCTCGGGCAGCTGCCGACTTCGCCACCCACGGCAAGCTTGGGAAGCTGGAGTTTGCCCGGGACGCCCACGGGCGGCCGGACGTCTCTGCCTTTGACTTCACAAGCATGATGCGGGCAGAGAGCTCCGCTCGGGTGCAGGAGAGGCACGGCACCCGCCTGCTGCTGGGGCTGGTCGGGGACTGCCTGGTGGAGGTAAGGGCTCAGTGTTCCCTGCCTGGGGAGTGGCTCTCTGGGTTCCACGTAAGGAGACACAGGGATTCCCTGGTTGGGGGAAGAAGGGGCCTCATGGGAAGAGGAGGGAAATAAAAGGTTTACTGTTGTAAAGAGTAGCTGAGGGTGGCCTGGTGGCGTCAGGGGGCCTCCTGCTCGGCCCCCAGGGGCATGTGGGCTCAGATAACCCTGTTGGGGTGGGCCCTCTGTTGGGCTATTACTGAGCTGTTTCTTGTCCTTCTGACCCTGCAGCCCTTCTGGCCCCTGGGCACTGGAGTGGCCCGGGGCTTCTTGGCAGCCTTTGATGCCGCCTGGATGGTGAAGCGGTGGGCAGAGGGTGCTGGGCCCCTAGAGGTGTTGGCAGAGAGGTGAGGCCTGAGTTGGGCGGTGGGGCAGGGCAGGGCTGGATGTGGGACAAGACTCGGGAATAGGTTCAGAGATGCTGAGGGAGTAGGTGGGGGAGTGGATAAAGGAGAATAAGGCAAAGGCCTGGTGGTGGTTGAGGGGTGAGTGCTAACGGTGCCCTCCCTGCTCGTGCCCGTCCCTCACCCTCATCCCCCAGAGAGAGCTTGTACCAGCTCCTGTCACAGACGTCCCCGGAGAACATGCACCGCAACGTGGCGCAGTACGGGCTGGACCCCGCCACCCGCTACCCCAACCTGAACCTCCGGGCTGTGACCCCCAGTCAGGTCAGCACTCCACCCCAGTGCAGCCCTTGCCTCCTGGTCCCTGCAGCCACTGTCCCTCTGGGTGAGCCCCACCCAGGCAGCCCTCCCCGACGGGCTGAGCGGGTGTGTGGTCAGCCCGCCTAGAGACCTGAAAGGGGCTGCCGTAGGTACGAGACCTGTACGACGTGGAGGCCAAGGAGCCTGTGCAGAGGATGAGTGACAAGACAGACTCCGGAAAGGCAGCCACTGGTGAGCAGGCCTCCTCCAGGGGCACGTCTAAAACATTGACCGAACAGTGATGCGTAAGCACCAACAGCAGTTGCAGCCGCTGGCAGCAGGGAGCAGGGTGCTGGAGCCCTGCTGGGTTGGGAGGTGGAGAATGGAGGCGTCCTGGAGAGCACAGGGCAGCGGGCGCTTGGCAGCAGCCATTTGGCAGCCTGTGCGGTATCTCGACACTTTGACCACCGCTGAAACACTGGATGGCAGCCGTGCCTCGCTGTTCTCGGCTGTCCTGCCCCTTCCCACCTGGCAGACCCCAAACCTGCCTCTCCTTTCAGCCTCTGGGCTTCCCTTGCCCCTCAGTTCATAGCCCACTGGCCTCTCTGTGGCTAGCAGTGATTTCACTTTGTTCCCCCAAAAGACTTTTTTTTTCAAATGAGAAAATGGGGATGAAGGAGGTGCTGCTCACTTTCTTAGGCTGGTGCTCAGTCAGGGTGGGTTCCTGCTTCTGCCTCCCATACAGACCCCACAGGCAGCAGCTGGGCTCTCTCTATGGGCTGGGGTGCCCTGGGTACAAGTGCAACCTCCTCTTCCTAGGGGCAGCGGGCTCCCAGGAGGAGCTGCTGCGCTGGTGCCAGGAGCAGACAGCTGGGTACCCAGGTGTCCATGTCACTGACCTGTCTTCCTCCTGGGCTGATGGGCTGGCTCTGTGCGCCCTGGTGCACCGGCTGCGGCCCGCCCTACTGTGAGTCAGAGATTAGGCCTGGGGGTCCCTGATAGACCATCCCTCTCTTCCATGCCTCTGCGCTGCCCACTCCAGGCAGTGTGGAATGGCAGGGGATCACCATGTAGGAGGTGGCACAGCCACTGCATCCCAGCACCATCACTTGCTAATAATCCTGCTCTAGTCCCTTCACCTCCCTAGAGATAGTACTCCTGCCCCTCTGCCCATAAGCATGCATTCAATAGGGAGAGCTTTGTGAGTGGTGGAGGCCCCCCAAGGCCAGAAGGCATTGTAATTGGCTGGGTGATGGTGGGTGTGCAGTGGAGAATAAAAACCCTTCCTGACCTTGCCTCCCTTTGCTGCTGTCTCCCCTTTCCATGGGCTCAAGTTCTGGTCTCCCACTGACCCTTCCCCCTGCTGCCCCATAGGGAACCCTCCGAGCTCCAGGGAATGGGGGCTCTGGAAGCTACTTCTTGGGCGCTGAAGATGGCAGAGCATGAGCTGGGCATCACACCAGTGTTGTCCGCACAGGCGATGGTGGCAGGGAGTGACCCACTGGGCCTCATTGCCTATCTCAGCCACTTCCATAGTGCCTTCAAGAGCATACCACACAACCCAGGTGAGCTGGAAGACAAAGGTGGGACGACAAGGGTGTGTGTGTGTGAGAGAGGGACAGACAGGCAGAGTGAGCAAGAGAGCGCCTTCTAAGGGACATCCTGGGAGAGGTATCCTTTAGCCTTCTGGGCTGGCTCATAGCTCTATTCTGGGGATATAGTGTCGCTCCTGATCTCCACGACTCTCCTCACAGGCTCGGTCAGCCAAGGCTCCCCAGGCACTGCCAGTGCTGTACTATTCCTTGGCAAACTGCAGAGGACCCTGCAACGGACCCGGACACAGGTAGAGAGTTTGGGTGGGGTTGGGCTGGGCAGTGGGGTTCTTGTGGGGGTCCCTGAGGTGAAGAGGATGACATCCAGAGTGGGGGGAAGGGAGAAGTGGGGGCTCAGAGCCCATGCTTAGAATGTAGGGCTTGTTGCAGGAAAATGGGGAGGATGCTGGTGGCAAGAAGCCTCGCCTGGAGGTAAGTGCACCCAGGGGCTGGACAGTCCCTTCCCTGAGGTGCTCTCCCACGTCCTGTCCCCCAGGTCTTGCTTGCTACCCAAGCTCCTGTACCCAACCCCCCATCCAGTCTCACTGCCTTTCCTTCCAGTTCTTTCATCTGCACACATGACTCCCTAACTGACCCTGTCCCTCTACCTCTCGGCCTTTTCAGGTAGAGGCTAAGACCCCAAGTACTGAGGAGCCACCTGTCCCAGAGCCTAATGAACCAATGATACCGCCATCCCAGCAGCAGGATGTGAGCACAGGGGCCCTATCTGCAGGCAAAGGCCTGGGAAGGGCAGGGAGGTGTGTTTCAGGGGAAGGGCCGACCTTGGCTTTGATTCCAGCTGACCTGGGACCTGGGGGTCACTGCAGGCCAGTGCTGAGGATCTGTGTGCACTTTGTGGGCAACACCTCTACATCCTGGAACGCCTCTGTGCTGATGGCCGTTTCTTCCACCGGAGCTGCTTCCGCTGTCATATCTGTGAGGCCACATTATGGCCAGGTGGCTATAGGCAGCACCCAGGAGATGGTGAGTGGGCTTGGGAGGCATTCAGAGGGACTTTGCGTTTGGCCCTACCGGGCAGGAGCTTGAAAGTGGAGAGGAGCCGGGGTGCTGCACATGAGGTAGAAAAACAAGCTGAAGATTACACTTTCTTCTCCCAAGCTCAGTCTTCTCTGTCCTTCAAAGCCCCAAATGTGGGGTTCTGAGAATCCAGGAGGCTGGTAGAAATTCACCAGCAAATGCAGTCTTGTCACCCCCATCTTCCCTGATCCTTGGTCTGCCTACATCTGATGCCTCCTTCCCTCTCCCACCTTCTCAGGATATTTATACTGCCTCCAGCACCTGCCTCAGACAGGCCACAAAGAAGATGGCAGTGATAGAGGTCCTGAGAGTCAGGTAAAAGCTGTGGAAGTGTGTGGTGGGGGTGGTGAGGAGGAGGAAAGGGCTCCCTGGCCCAGCAGAGTGAATGGGGGGAAACTGAATGTCCTCCTCGAGTGTAAACTCCATGATGGCAGAGATCTTTGTCCTGTTTTACTTACTGACGTATTTCAAGTATCCAGAACATTGCCTGACACTGTTCAGTAAATGGCACAAATGGATGAATGCCAGGTCCCACATCTGTCTCAAGGGGCAGCCTCAGCCCATGCTGGGCAGGTCACTGACCAGAACATCTGTTGGCTTTTCTAGGACCTTCCCATGCCGAGTGAGAATAACACGCCATCAAGCCCTGAGACTCCCATGGCCCTCCACCAAGGGACCAGTCCTGTCCCAAACCCCAGCCAGCCTACCCGTCGATTGATCCGCCTCTCCAGCCCAGAACGCCAGCGTTTATCCTCCCTTCATCTCACCCCTGACCCGGAAATGGAGCCGCCACCCAAGCCCCCCCGAAGCTGCTCCGCCTTGGCCCACCAAGCCCTGGAAGCAAGCTTCAAGGGCTGGGGAATGCAAGTCCAGAGCCCTCAGGGTAGCTGCTGGCTCAGGGTGGGGATGGCGTGGGTGGTTTTTGGATTCTTGGACAGGGATGTGGGGCATGGGGAGGGAGGTTGTGGGGATTCCAGCCCATGTCCACATCCTGCTCAGTTCTTGAGGCCATGGAAATGGCAGAAGAGGGTTCCTCCTCCAGTGAAGAGGAAACAGAGGAAGAGGAAGATGTGTCTTTGGACTCAGACATGGAACAGGTGAGTGGGAAGAACGTGGCCACCTATTCTGCCTAAGCCAGCACATCCACTCAACACACGCCTCTCCTCACCCAGGAGAAACCCACAGCACCCAGTCTCTTCTGAGCCCAAATGTCTCCAATGTCTTCTCACCTGGTCTGACTCTTTCATGTCTCTAAGCCTCTAACTTTTCTATCAGAACTTACCCCACTTCCAGTCTAGGGTCTTTGTGGACCTTCTTAAATGGAGCTTCCCCAACCCCTATCCACTGACTGTCACAGTTTCTGTGGAACTTGGCTAAGAACTCAGGCACCATGAACAATTATCCAACGTGGCGTCGGACTCTGCTGCGCCGGGCCAAGGAGGAGGAGATGAAGCGGTTCTGCAAGGCTCAGGTGCGGCCTCAGGGTTCCCAGAGGTTCTGATGGGGTTAGAATCCTGAGACTGGGGATGAGAGCTCCCCTGGGACTCCGTTCTTGAGCAATCATGAGATTCCTGGGCCCCCCATCTTGTACTCCTCAGGCCATCCAGCGGCGACTAAATGAGATCGAGGCTGCTCTAAGGGAGCTGGAGGCCAGGGGCACAGAGCTGGAGCTGGCTTTGAGGAGCCAGAGCAGTGAGTAAAGACAGGGGAGGGATAAAACTAGGAGACCTCTGCCTCCTGGCACTGTGTTCTGCCCCCAGCAACCCCCAAACTGCTAGGTCTGGCTCACAGCAGGCTCTATTCCTCATGCCACAACTCCTATGATCCTGGCTGGAGGCCTGACTGGCCCCCTTTTTCCCTTATCAGGTTCCCCTGAAAAGCAAAAGGCATTATGGGTGGAACAGCTGCTACAGCTCGTTGAGAAGAAAAACAGCCTGGTGGCTGAGGAGGCTGAGCTCATGATCACGTAAGGGGTGTCAGGGTTGGTGAGTGGGGGACAGTGGCATTGAGTCAGGCAGGCCCCAGCCAGGGCTTTGCTCAACCTAGGCATCTGTACCTTTTCTATTCCTGCCCTCCACAGAGTGCAGGAGCTGAACTTGGAGGAGAAACAGTGGCAGCTGGACCAAGAGCTGCGAACCTACATGAACCGGGAAGGTAAGCAGGATGTGGGGAGAGGCTGGTATTTGCACAAGCCTCGTGACTGCAGATACTGCCCAGCAACAGTCCTCCAGTCTGAGTACCTCTGAGGCTGAAATGCCTCCTGAATTGCCTCTTGAACTGAAGGACACCAGAGGATGGGGCTCCAAGCGCCTACTCTGCACCTTCAGTCAGAGCTGCACAACTCAGCTTTTGCACCAGATTTCCTTTAAGAATGATGTTGCAGCTAAACAATACTAGAAAACCATTAGTGTTCATAAGCCAATTTCACAGGGTGGGAAACAGCAGGGGTTGTAGAAGTCACACAGGCCAGGATTAGGGTGTGCCTCTTGTGCCTCTCTGCCGCATCCTCCGTCCTCTAAGCTTCATCTCTTCCCTTCAGAAACCCTAAAGACAGCTGCCGATCGGCAGGCTGAGGACCAGGTCCTGAGGCAGCTACTAGATGTGGTGAACCAGCGAGATGCTCTCATCCGCCTCCAGGAGGAGCGCAGGCTCAGTGAGCTGGCCTCGGAGTCTGGGGTCCAGGGCTAGAAGAGGGCAGGCTGCCTGACTTATCTGCCAGGAAGACCGCCTTACCCCAGGACAGCGCTACCCTGTGTTCATCTGGGCTGCCTGGGAGAGTGCCTCAGTGTTTACAATAAAAAGCTTCTGACATAAACAGGACTTCTGGCTAGCTGCAGGTGTGAGGTGGGGACTGAGCAGGGAGGGCAGATGGGTGGGAGCCCAAAGGTCTACACTGTGACAATCACACCGACCCCTGGCCCCAGTCACTGCCTCTACAAGGAAAAAGGCCAAGCCACAAAAGTGTCAAGCTTTATTGTTCCTCAGCTCTGTCTCTCTCCTGCTGCCCTAGGAGCAGGGCTGGCTGGGACTCTGGGCCCAGGTCCTGGGCCTCTCTTACCCTTCCCAGCACATGCTGAAGCTCGGCCCGGGTCCTACACAAGCCCTTGGCCTCCTGCACGTGGAAGAGGTAGAAGGCACCTGCCCCCAGCACCAGTCCTACGTTGGGGGTCCAGAGCAGTAGAGCAGCTTCCCTGATCCATCCTCCGGCCGCCAGGGCACACAGCAGTGCCAGGAGAAGAAGCCCTAGACCAACTGCATAGCCGGCCAAGGTGGCCCACCAGTGAGCCTGGGCCATGCCCTGGTCCACTTCTGCCCAGGCCTCCCTTAGCACACTGGTCAACGGCGAGCTCTCTGCTGGTCCTACAAGGCAGGAGAGTGGGGAGGCAGAATAACGGTCAGAGTGGAGGGCGTACATGTGGTGCGGAAGGGCCAAAGAAAAGGATGCGAATGACTCACCATGGGTAGGGCTGGGGTTGTGCTGCGGGGGGCTGTGTCTCACACACAGGGTAGCCATCAGGGCCTCATGATCAGAGAAAGGGGGGCCGCTGTAAGGGTCATGGCCTGTAGTAGTTTTGAAAGTCTTACAGGAGATGTATAGCCCAGATACTGCCTAGGAAAAGGGCCAAAGAGAAACTTCTATTTGGAAGTATGTTTCCAGAGAACCAGTTTCTGGCTATCCATTCTCTAGCTGCCAGTGACATAAGACTAGACCAGCTGGACAAAGGATCAGCACAGGCTGGTGAGAGATGAAGAGACACGGTGGGTGCAGCGGGGAGAGGCCTGACCTTATAAAGTACATAGTCGATGCGGATGCCCAAGGGAAATGGCCCCAGCTCCTGGTGCTTGACGTAGCAGTTCTTGGGTACCATTGTACAGCCTTCTTCAGAACCCTAGGTGAAAAGTGGGCTTGAGTGAGGATGCAGGGGAAGGAGGAGGTAAAGAGGCTGAGGGTGTAGGTGGGGAAATAATGAGACAGGTCCTCACCTTGAAGTCCCGAGTCTCCAGATAGGCATCATGCAGCCCGGTCCACTCTTTCAACAGGCGGCAGCCCAGGTCCTTTGGGTGCAAGTTGAGGTCCCCACACAAGAGAACCACATCAGCCTTCTTGGATGTGTGGCTGGAGGAACCAAGATGGTGAGGCAGGAATTCCTTCCTCATCAGTTCTGCCCTAAAAGTGGGACCTTACAGCCACCACTCAGTCCCTCGATCCCACCCTGTTTCCCCTGTTAAGCCCAGGCTCACACACTGGATGAACTGGGCCAGTTCCCAGGCTTGGGCCACGCGATGTGCTAGGTAGATGTCCTTCTGTCGATTGTACTCGGCATGGAGCTGCGCAAGATAGAGGAGACAGTAACAGGTGAGACTCAAGGTCCCAAGGGCAGGTGTAAATCAAGTTTGTCACTTAGTATGGTGCTTGGTAAAACACGTGTGAACTCTGCCTACTGACCTTATGAATCCTGCCTCTACAACTCATCCCAAGGCGACTCCACCAAAGGTGTCCCCTCTCTCCCTCCCAGGACCAGGCTGCCTCTCCCAGCCCTAAGCACTGTGGGCTTCACTCACGTGGGTCACGTAGGCATTGAGCACCAATCCACTTAGATGGAGTATCAGCAGCCCCACAGCCTTCCCACAGAACCAGTCACAATGATGGATCTGCAGGCAGGAGTGGGACAGAACTCAGGGTACTGCCACCCTCTCTCTGCCCATCCCTTGCAGTCCTGGGAAGGTTACCTCCTTTACCACGTGTTAATGGAGGTGGGGGAGGTGGGTGGACGAGTTCGAGATCAGGCTCACCATGTAGGGGTAGCCATTGAGGGTGAAGACATGCTGGGTGAATTCCTGGATTGGGTGTTTGGAGAAGACACAGAGACCACTGCCAATGATGCCACTGAAAGCCAAATCCTGGTTAGCAGTCACAAAAGCAGGGAGAGAAATACCCAGCCCTTTTCCCCTCCCTTGTCTCCCAGCTCTTATCAGCTTTTTTTTCCCCCCTCTCTTTGCAGCTGATGGAAGCTCACAAAGTGTTAGTTGTTTGTGTGGGGTGATAGGACGGCCTGAGAGTAAGTCTGATGAGCTGTAGAGCTAGATTTTCCTCATTCCACCTTCTCCTGCTTCCACACCCAGAGGAGAGAATGCTGGGGAAGAGGAAGCAGGGTGCAGGCACCATAGCGAGGAGGGGCTGGCAGGCCAAGCACCTCAAGGCCTGAAACTAGGCTTCCAGGCCAGTTGGCTGCTCACCTCTTGAAGTAGTGTGCAGCTGGGTAGGTGGGCAACAGCTTCTGTCTCAAGTACTGGAAGTCCTGTTCACTCCACACCTGGGGGAAGGGGTTAAAGATACCTTCCCGGCCCTCCCCTCCGGGAGAGCGCCCCCACCGCCGCTGCCCCTCTGCAGCCCGGTTCCGCACCCCACCTCCTCCAGTAGAGCTAGGTCGAAGCTCTCCATGTTTAGAAAGTCTCCCAGGCGCTTCACGCGGTCGGCGCGATGCTTGCTCAGGTAGGGAATGCCCCTGAGGACGAGAGGCGCAGGTGTTAGGTGACGGCTGCGGGCGCTCGGCGCTCCGGGGCAGTACCGGGGTTGGGGCCAGGGGCCGGCTGTGGAGGTGCGGGTTGCCCCCCGCACCCCGAAGCTGTAGGGCAGGGGAGCGCCGTGGCCCGGATGTGAGGAAGGCCTCCTTCCTCTGGCAGTGCGGGTGCGGGCGGGACGCGGCCCCAGACCCGCGTGAGGGGGCGCACTCACCAGCAGTTGAGGTTAAAGACCCTCAGTCGTAGGGTGAAGTTGGGCTTCATGGCGGGGACACTGGGAGGCGCGGGACGGTTCGGCCTCCAGAGCGACGGCCGCGGCGGAGACACGGGGTGGGCAGCGCTCCTCCCCGGCACTGCGTACAGGTGGCCGGCCGGCTCCCGCGCTCCCCGGAAGGCCGCGGCGCCCAAGTGCACGCGCCTGGGGGCGGATTCTCGCGTTACCCAGGCAACCGGCCGGCGGGGCCCCAATCTGGCGGCGCGCCAACCCGGAAAGGCGCTCTGCGGTGAAGTTTGGCGCTGACCGGAGGCGACGGCCGCGCTGGAGGACCCTGGGCGGTCCCAGAGGGATCCCAGAGGTGGGGGCGGGTGGGGGCTCCCAGATGAGATTCTGGGGAGCGGCGAACCGGACTGAGGCAAGCGGGACGTGGACTCCGCGTTCCTTTTCTCCGAAGCTTGTCCCTGGTGGCGACTGCCTATGAATCCTCTCCCGCCTCTCCGCCGGTTCAACAGCAACAGGCCCAAAATTGAGGAAAGGCCGGGCCTTCGCCGACCGCGCCCGCTCGTCGCCCCGCCCCTCTCCCCGCCCCCTTTTCCCCGCGAGCGGCGGGGGTGGGGCCGCGCGGTGGTTGCCCTGGCGACGCGCAGTGTTTGTGACCCCAGGAGTCTCCGCGCGCAGGCATGGCGAGCCAGCAGCAGTCATTTCCATGCATCTCGCGGTCGCCACCCGAGCAGCCGCTTCAGGTGAAGGTGGTGGGACTTTTCAAGAGTTCCAGCTTTCAGATCGCTAAGAGCGCCGCTGAGGTAACTGCGAAGAAACCGCCAAGTGCGACCCGCTTCCTGGTCTTGCACCACCTGGTGGCGGGGGTCGAGGTTCAGGGAAGGGTTGTCCCGACTGGGGTTGGCTGTCAGAATGGATCGGAGCGTGCAGGTGACAAGTGCCGGTCTAGGCAGGAGTTCCACTTCGAGAAGGGCTGCCTTTAACGGGAGATTCGAGTGAAGGAATCGTTCAGAACCTTGCTGGGAATGGAAGGTGATTCCTATCTATACGTTAACACACATTTTATTCCACATTAATTTTTCACTGAAATGATAGCTTTTGAAACTCCGTGGAAAAAATATTACCATATAACTTCATAAAATACTTAACAAGCAACATTATAATTAATTGAATGTCATTGAAAACACAGTTGATTAGATCTACTATAAATTTATACTAAATTAAAAATATTCTAATCTAAAAAAATATTACCATTAACTAGCTGAATTTTTACAAACTCCTTCCCCAAATGATTTTTGAAAGCTATTCATTCGGGGGGAGTTGTTGTTTTTTCCTTTAAATTTTCTATAGCAGTCACTACATCCCAGTCGAATTATTGCTTAAGGGGTTTCTTAACAAATGACCCCCAAGTGCTCTGGAGAATCCAGACATTTCTTTGTAAACATGCAGAGCATTGTAAAATGAAAAACACTTTAAGGAACTCAGGTCTGCAATGCTGCAACAACACTTCCTATAACCCAAACACAGGAGAAATGTAGAAGTATGTGAAATGTTGAAATGTAAAATTCAGCATGTTTTTGGGGTTTGCTCCCAATATGCTGTTATAAGATTAGGGCAAGCTTCCCTCCTTCAAAACTACACTAGACTACAGGACAAAGCCTTATTAAAGTTTGTATCTCCCAAAGTACCCAGATGGATCAGTTGACACAAAATGTTCCCAAATAGAAGAAATCTAACTTCTTGCCTGCTCCAAGTCCACAGAGTTACAGTTTTGAGTTTATATCAAATCAGGAAATAGTGACTAATGTGTGAAATAGGTGAAGTCTCAAGATGAAGAGAACAAGTGATAAGAAGTCTGTGAAAATAGTCTGTGTTAGCTGGGCTGATGGGATCAGCAAAGTTATATGGCCTACAACTGTATTTAATGAGTTGGAGGGATTTTTTTCTCTTGCTTTTTCTTAGCTCCTTATCTGAAGGAGCATGTTTTCTTCATACTGTAGAGAAGATGTAGGCAGATCTTTTTCTGTAAAGTCCATACATAAAATTGTTAGGCCTTTGAAGCCACAGGCTCTCAGTCATGACTACTCAACTCTGTCCTTGTGCAAAAGCAGCCATAGAAGGTTTGTAAATGAATGGTGGTTTTCCAATAAGATTTTTATTCTGGACAGTGAAATTAGACTTGTATATAATTTCACATGATGTGAAATGATTCTTCTTGTGATTCTTTTTTAACTGTTTAAAAATCTAAAAATTATTCTTAGTTCTCAGGTCTTAGAAAAACAGGCAGTGGTCCAGATTTGGCCTGCTGATCCGCTTGCCCATCCCTGTCAGAGAGGACACTAAGTCAAGAAAACAATGTTTTTATTTCATTAATAATGTTGTTTTTCACCTTCATAAGCTTTTGCTTACTGTAGCTCTATTTGAGTATGAAAATATATCAATGTAAATTCAGTTAGTTCTGTGTTAATAAAGGATCCTTGAATATATTTCCAACATGATCACTTGCAGGCAATCTCCGATACCTAATTAATTGAACTATTTAGATGTATAAAGAGTAGTATTACATAATATAGTCCATTGTAGAACAAATTATGAAGAAAGTATGATTAAGTGTGCTTAATTTGCAAACTCTTGGGCTTATTAGTTATACCAGCTGATCCCTCAGTGAGAAACAGCAGTCATCTTGCATGACTGCCTTAGAGCACAGACACTAGAATTGAGAAAAAGGACACATCAGCTGTTGGTTGGGTACAGTGGTCTAGGAAGGCAATGGCCAGATTGCTGTTGCCCTCTTCTGCTACCCCTGGTCCCAAGGCAGGGTACACTCATGTCCTGGCTTTCTCCCCCTTGGACTATCCGCCCTTAAGGAAATGTGCTAAGCCGGTGTCCCCTTAGACCATGACAGAAGCAGCCAGCTGACACTTTTCCCTGTTGGTTCATTTACTCCTCAGACCTGCTCAGAAAAGTGCTGCCTCAACTGCCTTCTCTTGCTTTATAAGAAGACAAACTATAGCATTAAAAGGAGCATTAACATTTTAAAAACTTTTTTCTTTAAACAGGTATTGTTAACCAGAAAGAATTTTCTCTGATTCATAGACAAAACAAAATACATTAAGTTAATACACGCTCAATATCTAGACCAAAACATATTTAATATTTACTTCTCTTTTCCCCAGAGGCTATAACCACAACCATATCTTTTGGTTATTTTCCATGTCAGTGAATGAAACAATTTTATTTTTTTTAGTTAAAAGTACTCATGGCTCCACTGAGATGTAGTAAGAGTTAATTTAGAGAAAAACTGGTCCTAAAAGAACATGGCAGATCACAAAACTGTTGACATAAACTCATTTGTTCACTTGTTTATGCAGTTGCTATGTGTGGATGGTCTACTATGTACCAAATATTGAGGCCAGTGGGAAACTAAGACATAGTCTTTGCCCTTGAGGAGCTTATTCTCTTCAGATGAGAAACAAATAAGTGTGGCCTGGGGAGGGACTTAATAGAGGTAAGCATAGGGGCCTCTGGGAGCTGGCAAAGGGGCATCTAAGCCAGACTATGTGACTTGGGTGTAAACTGTGTAAAACTTCCTGAAGACTCCATAAAAATCAGGGGGAATGATTTCTACTTTAAAAGAGAATATAGTCTAAAATAATATTCTATTTTGAAACCTAGAGTCTGAAGAATAATTATCCATCCAAATTTGAAGATCCTATAATAATTCCTGTTCAAGAATTTGCATGGCATCAATATCTACAAGAGAAAAAAAGGGTAAAGGATATTTGGGGTATGGGAAATGAGCGGTTTTGCCTGAATTATTTACCTATGCATTGCTTTGGAAAAACAAAAGCAGTAATTTTCATACAAATAGATTTTATTTCTCTAAATTATGCACTTTTCCTAAATTATTTCAGTTATTTTACCAAGCTGATATTAAGAAAAAGTAAAATACTTCCAGGATTTTCTTTTGGAAGGCAAGCAATAAAGGTAAGTCTGACACTGTCAATGCTGCTATTTACTCTTGCTGATGACTACCCCTCTTTCCCTGCATATCACTTAGTCCTACTTCCTGTGACACCCTGGTACTATGGCTTGGCACTCTTTTAGGCCTGAATTCTGGAAGGTTTCAGTGGTGTCCAGCACAGAAACAGCAGGAGAGCATGTGGGGTTCCAGGGGAGCTCTGAGGGCAGGCATCAGCTTCCCACAGGATAACCATGTCCAAATGGGAGCTTCCTTCTCTGCACTCTCCCTGATAACAGTACCCCTTGAGGACCCCAGGCCCTAAGGCTGGCAGAGATTATCCAGAGATGGCAGATTGGTTTCCTCTTGAGTGCCAACCCTAATTAACTGGTAGTGCTGCCTGGAACGTGAGATATGAAGGATTCTAAGGTGGCATCCTGGCTCTGTTACAGCTCGTGTTGGGGGCAGACTGGAATGGATACATCTCCTGGCCCAGTCCTATAGAGAGTCCCAGTCCTGGTTTCCCTGCCCCACCCCATCTCTCAGTGGCTGATGAGACTGCATTTCTCTGGATCAGAGCAGTTTTGAATGTCCTGTGTTTGACTGCACGAGGATGTCCTGTGATTATCATGCAGACTGTGCTGCTTTACCAGATCACTGTCTCCTCAGTCACATGAATAGTGCAAGATAAAGTTAAGAATACCATTTAAGTCTCATACCATTTTCACAGCCACAGTACATTTTCATTGTAATTCAAATAGAAATATAACAAACACTTAGCCTATGGTGCTTATTATATGCCAGGCTCTATTCTAATGACTTCTATAAATATTAACTCTAATCATTACAACAGCTATGGTGACCAATGGTCCTGGTTTGCCCGGATTGGAGGGGTTTCCTGGGATGCACAAATGTCATTGCTAAAGCTGGGATTGTTGTTGATATTCAGTTGTGAAGGCATGTCTGACTCTGTGAACCCCCTGGACTATAGCCTGCCAGGCTTCCCTCTCCTTCACTATCTCCTGGAATTTGTTTGGTCTATTGAGTTGGTGATGCCATCCAACCATCTCATCCTCTGTTGTCCCCTTCTCCTTTCTGCCCTCAATCTTACCCAGAATCAGGGTTTTTCCCAATGAGTTGGCTCTTTGCATCAGGTGGTGGAAGCATTGGGGCTTCAGCTTCAGTATCAGTCCTTCCAATGAATATACAGGTTGATTTAAGCTGGGATGGTCTCAGGCAAACCCAGTTGGGCACTCTAACGTAAAACAATGTTTTTCTTAATTTTTATCATCAAACTTCCTGAAATGCCTATCATACCGTGTTCTCCACATACAAGAGAGCCATGATTTCATGCTTCGAGGTTTGCACCCATTCTCTTCCATATTCCCACCATACTGGGAAGACTGGCGTGGGTTCCATTCTGCAGTTTCTGACCTGTCAGTCTGGGTTGCTGACGTTGAGATGTTTTGTGTTCTCTTCTGCTTTTGTCACGGGGGCTGAAAGAGGCTCCCTAGGTCATTACTGCTGCTGCTTCCCACATACCTTTATCTCCTGTCTTTCTTTTCTCCATCTCCACCCGACCCTCATCTCCTGGATACTTGCCACCTTAACCTCTTCTTCCTCTTGGGTCTTTTGTTCTACAAAGCACTGTCATGGGACTTCCCTGGAGGTCCAGTGACTAAGATTTTGAACTGCCAGTGCAGGGGGCCTGGGTTTGATTCCTGATCAGGGAACTAGATCCCCACGTGCTGCAACAAGAGTTTGTATGCCACAACTAAAGATGCTGCATACCACAATTAAAAGGTCCTGTGTGCTACAACTGAGATGCAGCACAGCCAAATACGTATTTTTTTTAAAAAAAAATTGCACTGTCTTATGTTATACATAGTGCTTCTTAGCACATATGAGGTTAGTCTGAGGTGGCCTTATGCTTTGGCAGAATGTAACGCCAACTCTGAGGGATGGCTTCTGAACCTTCGAGAAGGCCTTTCCCCCACCTCCAAAAAAGGGAGTATCATACATCTTAGTGCTGGGAAGCCCTAGAAACCATCAGGTCCAGCCCGCTATCTTGAGGCAGGTGATGAGGGCTCCTTATATGTAGAAGACACCCAGACAAGGCATGTAATAACCTTCAGCTTCCCAATAAAGTCTATTTGTTCCTGCATTTCTCCTACTAGGCTAACTAAAATATCCACAGTTAAACTTTTCCTCTCCTTTTTCAAGTTTTGTGTCCTGTAAAATGTCAGACCCCTGATACATGTAAACATTCCAGGGAGTACTGACCCAGGCCCTATCTCAGTGACTGACAGTTCAGCATGAACAAGCGAGGAACTGGAAGTGAGCTCCTCCTGAGACAGGAGCCAGGAATGGAGCATGTGGGCAGCTAAAGGCACACCATTCCCCAAACTGGCATTTCTTCAAGTGCAATCTCCAGACCAGTAGCAACAGCATCTCGTGTTCACTTCAATTCAGTCGCTCAACCATGTCTGACTCTTTGCAACCCCATGAACCATGGCATGCCAGGCCTCCCTGTTCATCACCAACTCCTAGAGTCCACCCAAACCCATGTCCATTGAGTCGGTGATGACATCCAACCATCTCATCCTCTGTCATCCCCTTTTCCTCCTGCCCTCAATCTTTCCCAGCATCAGGGTCTTTTCAAATGAGTCAGCTCTTCACATTAGGTGGCCAAAGTATTGGAGTTTCAGCTTCAACATCAGTCCTTCCAATGAACACCCAGGACTGACTCCTTTAGGATGGACTGGTTGGATTTCCTTGCAGTCCAAGGGACTCTCAAGAGTTTTCTCCAACACCACAGTTCAAAAGCATCAATTCTTCAGCTCTCAGCTTTATTTATGGTCCAACTCTCACATCCATACATGACCACTGGAAAAACCACAGCCTGACAGAATGTGGTCCACTGAAGAAGGGAAGGCCAAACCATTACAGTATTCTTGCCTTGAGAACCCCATGAACACTATGAAAAGGCAAAAAGATAGGACACTGAAAGATGAACTCTCCAGGTTGGTAGGTGCCCAATACATGCTACTGGTAATCAGTGGAGAAATAACTCCAGAAAGAATGAAGGGATGGAGCCAAAGCAAAAACAACATCCAGTTGTGGATGGGACTGGTGATAGAAGCAAGGTTTAATGCTGTAAAGAGCAATATTGCATAGGAACCTGGAATGTTAGGTCCATGAATCAAGGCAAATTGGAAGCATCTCATGGGATGCTAGTAAAAAAAAAAAAAAAGGAATCTCAGGCCCTATCCCAGAATCAGAAACTTGGGGTGGGGCTCAGGAATCTATGATTCTGACTGCCCACTAATACTGGAGAACAGCTGTCCCAGATGATGCATGGTTTTGCCAGGACTGGCACTGGGTACTAATAAACCAGATCTCCTCCGAGGTGACAGTACTCAGCAGCCACACACTGAGGTTTAGCACACTGGCCGTCACTGTTGTGTGGATGAAAACACTTACACACTTAATTTTGAAGGGCTTAGGACTTAAAAGTGCTAAAGAAGGTGAGTTCCCTTCCTCATGGCCCCTCATGTGCCCCAGAAACCCTGCTGGCCCTCAGGAGGCATTTCCTCACCTGGTCTGACTTCCCTCCATCAAAAAGCACTCTTTTCCATCCTTGGCATTGAAAACCTTGTCTTATTTAGGACCCCTAACCAAGTATGCGTACAGTAAAATGTGCTCCAGAAATGAAGCTAAAGGACTGCATTTTTTGTTTTTATATTCATATATAACAAGTATGCTATGCACACTGACTTTATTACCAGATTACCATCTATTTTCTAAGATTGTACCATTTTAAAGATTACTTTTAGGTTATTGATTTCAGCACCTTCAGAGTTTTGAAATGTTCTTAAATTCCCTTTGAGAGCAAAATTCTGAAAGATGGCAAAAAATACACTTTTTTAAAGGTTCAGTCCTGGGATTGATTGAAGCTCTGGCTTGTGGGTTTAGCAAGGTTCACTCCCCATCCCCATGCCCCATTAATTTTTTTTTTTTGGCCCTTTTCCTTTACAGGAACTTAAGAATGAAGTCTGGGAATATTCTTCCTATGTGATGTGTTTTATTAATGATAAACTCCTGGGTGATGCACTTGATCTACAGAAATGGGCCCACAAAGTGTGGGATATAGTTGATTTTAAGCCTCCTGCACTTTACGAAGCACTTACTGTGGATTATTCTGCCAAATTCTTAAGAGACACCAAGGCAAGTTACACTAATTTTTTTAAAAAGGAAAACAGTGGAATCTCTGAGCATTTATATTGATTAAGCACTAATTACTGATAAACCTAGCAAAGGGAATATAAAAGAGTAGAGGACTAGGTTAAGTTCTCAATGAACTTGTGATATCTAGTTGCAAAGAACTGGTGGGGTCTGGCTTGGTGGTGTGTAAAGCCAGCCTATCTCACAGCAGGTAGATAGCACAGGCAGAAGAGCATCCCTGTACAAACATTTTGACTGTCCACAAGAAGCTTATGTGCGTTAATTGGCATCTATTTAAAAATATTAAGACCTCCTCCCTCAGGCAAAGTCAAACCTATCCTTTACTCACATTGAGCATGAAATATTTTGATTAGTATGTTGTAACGCCTAAGTGAGAGCTCCTGCACAGAGAGACTGGCAAGTCTGAGAAGAAAGGTGAGGCACAGGCGGCAGGAGGAACAGATGAGCGATGGCCCTGGGGTTTCCAATGGTAGAGGACAGTCATGAAGCTTGAGGTCCAGAGAGCAAGAGACAGACATCAGGTGGAATGGGCAACCTCCATGAGGCTGGTAAATGGATGCAGTTTTGCTCAGGAACCTTGTTGCAGCAACAGCTGCCGCATGCTGAAAATCACATCATGCTCATGGTGGCCTGTGCCTACAGCAAGACCCAGAGCTAGGATCTGAGCCATGTAATGGCAAAGACCTTGTCTCGTTCACCCTTATTCAACCACTGCCTTGAACAGAACCTGAAACATAGGAGGTGCTCAGTGAATATTTTGTTGAATAAACAGCACACTTGCAAAATGCTCTAAACTCTAAGGCGTGGAAAGGAATTTAACATTCATAGCAGTTCATTCCCAAAGGGCCAAGAGTCTCAAAGTACATGGTGTGCTCTGGGGACGGCAGAGGATAGCATGGAGCCCTGAATGAGTGGGAAGGAGGCTGGGGAAATGAGCCTATCAGTCCGGATTCTTGTGCCAACGGTACCAAGCTGTTCTGATTAACTTAAGGAGAAAAAGTATGTACTGAGGGATGTTGATAAATCCACAACTGACAGGAAAGTTGGAGAGCCAGCTTTGGAAAGCAGGCAGGAACCAAGGGAGACCTGGCAGCAGGAAAACATGGCCAGAGTCACGCCCTAGGCAAGTGCAGCCAGGGTGCTGCCATGAGTGCCTGCTGGCCCTTGGGTCTCCCTGCCGCCTTCACTGACCATAAATTCTCTGTTCTCCTTGGGTCTGTGTCGTTCCCCAGAGGTTGAAGGCCCCAGGCAGAAGCACCTGACCAGTCAAGCCCAGGTTATGTGCCCACACCCTGGCTCTCAAATGGTGGGAAAGGAGAGAATGTTCTGCAGAGGCTGGTGCAGGAGTTTCCCAAATAAGAAAGCTGCTTTCCTTTCCTATTTTTTGGTTTAAAAAAAAAAAAAAACAACAACAACAGAAAAACTCCAAAACCAGATCCACTAAGAAAAGATTGAACTTCCTGTCCACTCTTAACTAGGGAGTTAGATTTTTATCTAGAAGAAAGCAGGCCAACAGAACTTTTCATCAGAAGTATGACATAACCTTCTTTGGTGTTTTAGAAAAAAGTTTAGGGCTGAGGCCAAACAGGGTGGAGTAGGGAAAACTTGATGGCAGGGTGGCCATTTGGAAAGCTGCTGGAGTAGTGCGGGCTAGAAATAATGGCAGCCTGAATTAATTAGTGGGTGAGGAAAGAGGACCCAGATTCTAGAGAAAATCCTTGGATTTTCTGCCCAGAGGCTAGATTTTTCATGCTGAGATAAACCCAGGGAGACTTGTTTACTTATGGTTTGGAATAATAGAGTAGATAATTAGATTTGGCTGATAGGTGATATTACCTGTGTTAAAAGTCACTTGCTCTGTTTTCATTAGGATTTCTAAAATTATCTACTCTTGACAACCACATAAAGATAATATATTGATGCCCAGGAAAGTTTAATAATGCCTGAATGGACTCACATTTTAGAAGTCAATCATAACTTCCAATATGTCCTCTTTTTCCTCCTAAACCTGTGAAGCTTACCATATTATGCCTCTTAAAGTTATGATATTCTTTTATAAATAAGAACTTGTAATACAGAAGCAGAGAGGCACAAACATAATCATAATTATTAATAGTATGGATATAAATACTTCATTCCTGGATACCAGGTATTATAATACTATCTTAGTCTTTAATTGAAAAAAGAGCTTGCTGCTGCTGCTGCTAAGTCGCTTCAGTCGTGTCCGACTCTGTGCAACCCCATAGACAGCAGCCCACCAGTCTCCCCCATCCCTGGGATTCTCCAGGCAAGAACACTGAAATGGGTTGCCATTTCCTTCTCCAGTGCATAAAAGTGAAAGTGAGGTCACTCAGTCATGTCCGACTCTTCGCAACCCCATGGACTCCTCCGCCCATGGGATTTTCTAGGCAAGAGTACTGGAGTGGGGTGCCATTGCCTTCTCCGAAAAAAAAAAGAGCTTAGAGCGACATAATGATAGTGATACATTTAAAAGTGATTTCATTTATGCCTCCTAGATTCTTAAGAAATAAGGCAGGGCAAATTATGTACTTGTTAAATCAGGCAGCATTTTTATGTAGGAGAAGGCTGCCTAAGAGTGTGTTCTATTAGATGTGGTTTGCTACCAAAATGAATGCCACTGTGATGGAGAACAGTGTTTTCATTTTGGGTGCCTCTTTGTAGGGCTAGACAAGGGCTCACAAATGTTAGCTGCCTTTACCAGAAAGGATGTCAATTGAAAATAAGAACTTGGGGCGTCTGGGAGTATGAGGTCATGAAAGAGAAGTAAAAGGTACAGCGTCCTCTCTTCCCTACCCCCGGCAGAGTACCCGTGCATACAGTGGCCTTATTTTTCCACTCAGACTGTGGCCTGGCCCTGCTTAGCTAATCTGTGCAGTCTTTGAAAATCCAGAACACACAGTAACCAAATCTATGGGCTCATGTGGATCTTTTTCCAGAATTACTCAGGAAAGAAAAGGCTTCCCAGTCTGCTCTTTTTCCCAAAGGGACTGATCAGTGGCCCTTTCCACACCCAGTCTGTGATGTGGTTGCTATCTAGGTCATGTGTTCTCAGTCTTGTGTAATAGGTTAATGTGACTTACTGCTGCTACTGCTGCTAAGTCACTTCAGTCGTGTCCGACTCTGTGTGACCCCATAGACAGCGGCCCACCAGGCTCCCCCATCCCTGGGATTCTCCAGGCAAGAACACTGGAGTGGGCTGCCATTTCCTTCTCCAGTGACTTACTACTGAAAGCTTTTAAAAAGCATGTTACTTAAGTTATAAAATTGTAGTATAATAAAATGAAACAAACTGTTTAAAGTCATCCGTTTAATTTTGCTGCTACATCATCTATGTTAATGCTGTCAGTCATCTTAACACTGAAAACATTATTATGTTATATTTTTGGTCACTTCTAAAACTTTCTTCCAAAACATTGACCTGCATTGCCTTATTCTCTTTAATTTTAATAGCATAATTTTGTGTTCTTGGACATTTCTATTGATCTTTATCCAATTGGAAGATTGATTTTTGAGGTAAGAGGATTTTGGTGGTGGTTTTTTAATAAGTTGGGGAGAGTATGACTCTATCAAAATGTTTAATCTTTGAAAACTTTTATCTTTATTTTTAGCTATATTCTGATACATGTCCCAAAACATGTAAAAATTTTCAGATCTTGTGCACAGGAAAAGCAGGGTTTTCTCAAAGTGGCATCAAGCTACATTACACAGGTTCCATTTTCCATCGAGTGGTAAGGAATGGCTGGGTACAAGGAGGAGGTGAGTTTTTTTAAACTATTTAAGTTTAAACCTTAAATACAACTTAGTTGCAACATCAAATCTGAATATCCAAACTTCTATTTATTTGCCTCTTTGAAATTCATATAGAATTAGAATATATTTAACATTATATGTTATATAGATATATTTAAAGGATGGTCTAATGATGAATTAAGATATTCATGCTCTTTTTAAAAATTCCATCATTATTAAAATAAATCTAAAGTGTGTTACTAGGAATATTCCAGATTAAAAAGTGATATAAGAAAGTAGGATGGGTAACATTTTTTTAACCAAAAGATAATTTTAAATGCTCACCTAAAAATAAAGTATATAGAAAATACAGTGCTTTTAAGAAACATACTAAAGGTAGGAATTTGAAAACAGAACAAATGAAAAACAGTTTATTTCTCACAAAAGATATTACACTGTTACAACTGAAATAAGATCAAAAGCATTTTGGTCTCCATCTTTGCTTTCTTTCCAGGTCAATCCTTTGGCTTTACACAAAGGAGGTACCTTGATTAGCAACACAAAATTCAATTTTAGAGGCCTTTTAGGAGATATCCCGTAGGGAGCAATCAGGCAGCAATTTAAAAATAATTGGTTTAGTGTGGAAGGAGATTTTCTTGAACTTGATGAAATATGCAAAGGCTTAAATTAATAATGTTTCATTATTTTTCTACAATCTGGAACATTCTCAGGCTGATGAGGAGAAAAATATAGATTTAATCCAAGTATCTTGTATGTAAATCAGCTCTTATATGTAAATCAGCTTCTCCAAAATGAGATATCACCAGTACTGTTTCTAATCCAGTTGTTTTTCTACTTAATATTTATGGTGTGTGCTAAGTCCTGGTAGGCTCCAGTCCATGGGGTCGCTAAGAGTCTGACACGACTGAGCGACTTCACTTTCATGCATTGGAGAAGGAAATGGCAACCCACTCCAGTATTCTTGCCTGGAGAGTCCCAGGGACGGGGGAGCCTGGTGGGCTTCCGTCTATGGGGTCGCACAGAGTCGGACACGACTGAAGCGACTTAGCATAGCATAGCATAGCAAGTCACTTCAATCATGTCTGCCTTTTGCGACCCTATGGACTGTAGCCTGCCAGGCTCCTCTGTCCACAGGATTCTCCAGGCAAGAATACTGGAATGGGCTGCCATGCCCTGCTCCAAGGGATATTCCCAACCCAGGGATCGAACCCATGTCTCTTACATCTCCTGCATGGGCAGGCGGGTTCTTTACCAGTAGCGCCACCTGGAAAGCCTGGTCATATGTCAGTGTGTGTATGTGTGTGCTCAGTGTGTGCACGCTCAGTGTGTGTGTGTGTGTGTGTGTGCGCTCAGTCATGTCTGGCTCTGTGCAACCCTTTGGACTGTAGCCTACCAGGCTCCTCCGTCCATGGGATTTTTCAGGCAAGAGTACTGGAGTGGGGTGCTATTTCCTCCTCTTAGGTGTCTTCCCAACCCAGGGATCGAACCCAAGTCTCCTGCATTACCCTGAGCCACTGGGAAAGCCCATGTCAGTACACATAAATAAATCTAATTTTTATGGGCCCTCTTGAGGATTGTCTTATACTAACAAAAAATGAAAGACAGTCTAAATGTTCACCAATGGGAAATGAATTAAATCAGCATAGCAATGTAATGAAAATTTGTGCTGTGCTGTGCTTAGTTGCTCAGTCATGTCTGACTCTGCAACCCCACGGACTGTAGCCTGCCCGGTGCCTCTGTCCATGGGGATTTTCCAGGAAGAATACTGGAATGGGTTGCTATGCCCTCCCCCAGGGGATCTTTCCAGCCCAGGGATCAAACCCAGGTCTCCCGCATCTGAGCCAACAAGGAAGCCCCTAAAAATTTTATGTGGTTATGTATATTGACATATAAAATGTTTAGGATCTGCCTAGTTTTTCATCCTATTGCTATGCCAACTGAAGTAGTTTCCCGTTGGTGAACATTTTGATTTTTTGTTAGTATAAGATAGTCCTCAAGAGGGCCCACATCCGTGTCTCCTGATACTTGGTTCAGTGTTGTCACTGATCTTCCAGATGTGGTGTTCTGTTTTGTTTTTAGCTAGACCTCCTCTCATCCCTGTGAGCCAGAGCAGGATTTGGGGAAGTGGACCATGATATTTATTTATGTGAAGCAAAATTTCCAAAAAGTGAATAAGTCTCAGTTCATGTTTTCAGATAACAAAGCAATGCTATTTAAGGAGTTGGGAAAAAATTCTGGTTAATAGATTCAGATCCAAACTGACACGTATAAGTTGCACCATGCTGGATAAGGAACTTGTCATCTCTGAGTCAGTTTTCTAATCACAAAATGGGGATAATTACAATATTACAGGATATAGTGAGGATTCAAGGCCATGGTATTTTGAACCGTTAAGCTCCGTAAGCACCCTCCTCCTTCAGATGTCAGATTCTCAGAGGGCTTTGGGTAGCATTTTGGAGTACAGGAACTGACTGTGGTTTGGTGTTGTGCCTTAGGATGCTTCCAAGCACTACTGCTTGCTCGCTGGGACCAAGAGGCCCTACAAAGTCTTCTTCCTCCCTCGACCTCATCTCATCATCTGACCTCTCCCTCTTGCTAATTCCACTCCACACATAGGGCTCCTTGCTGTTCCTGAAGTATATCAAACATATGTATGCCCTGAGGTCTTTCATTGTTTCTTTTGCCAGAGATATGTACACCCAGCTATTCCTCTGCATATCCCCCTGTCTCACCCCCTGACCTCTTTCTGGTTTTTGCTAAGAGCTTATCTCAGGAGGGAATTGCCTGACCACCCTATTCAAAAACTCCCACCTTCCTCTCCATATACATCTCCTCTCCCCTTTCTGGGCTGCTCTCCTGTCCCCTTACCGAGCTTTATTTTTCTTTCTAGAACTTTTCACCACAGGACATACTATTAATACTTCTTTGTTAACTGTCTGTTTCTTTTCAATAGAATGTAAGTTCCATGAGTGCACAGATTTTTATCTATTTCATTCACTGTTACATCCTCAAGTTAGAGAACAGTGCCTAGCATACAGTATTAGTAGATGCTTTTTAAAAGTTTGTTCAAAGAATGAATGAATGAAGATAAACAGGAAGCATACATTCTGTTTGTTTCTAAAGTTGAAGTTAATGAAGATACCAAGTTGTTAAACCACTTTGGCAGGATCCTCTTTGTGGCTCCCACAAGGCTAAGTGCCTTGGGAAGGATCTCTTGAGATTTACCTTAATGTATTTTATCATCATCATGGTCATCAGAATGATAGTGAAAATGATAATGAGAAGATGCATTCCATAAGTGTGTGATGATGCACAATAATAATGGCCACTAATGAAGAAGCATGATACTCTGCCAGTCACCATACATGTGCTCTCCCTCAGTTCGGTTCAGTCACTCAGTCATGTCCAACTCTTTATGACCCATGAATCGCAGCATGCCAGGCCTCCCTGTCCAACACCAACTCCCAGAATTCACTCAGACTCATGTCTATTGAGTCAGAGATGCCATCCAGCCATCTCATCCTCTGTTGTCCCCTTTTCCTCCTGCCCCCAATACCTCCCAGCATCAGAGTCTTTCCCAATGAGTCAACTCTCCGCATGAGGTGGCCAAAGTATTGGAGTTTCAGCTTCAGCATCAGTCCTTCCAATGAACACCCAGGACTGATCTCCTTTAGGATGGACTGGTTGGATCTCCTTGCAGTCCAGGGGACTCTCAGGAGTCTTCTCCAACACCACAGTTCAAAAGCATCAATTCTTCGGCACTCAGCCTTCTTCACAGTCCAACTCTCACATCCATACATGACCACTGGAAAAACCATAGCCTTGACCTTTGTTTGCAAAGTAATGTCTCTGCTTTTGAATATCCTATCTAGGTTGGTCGTAACATTCCTTCCAAGGAGTAAGCGTCTTTTAATTTCATGGCTGAAATCACCATCTGCAGTGATTTTGGACCCCCCAAAATAAAGTCTGACACTGTTTCCACTGTTTCCCCATCTATTTCCCATGAAGTGATGGGACTGGATGCCATGATCTTCGTTTTCTGAATGTTGAACTTTAAGCCAACTTTTTCACTCTCCTCTTTCACTTTCATCAAGAGGCTTTTTAGTTCCTCTTCACTTTCTGCCATAAGGGTAGTGTCATCTGCATATCTAAGGTTATTGATATTTCTACCAGCAATCTTGATTCCAGCTTGTGCTTCTTCCAGCCCAGCGTTTCTCATGATGTACTCTGCATAGAAGTTAAACAAACAGGGTGACAATATACAGCCTTGATGTACTCCTTTTCCTATTTGGAACCAGTCTGTTGTTCCATGTCCAGTTCTAACTGTTGCTTCCTGACCTGCATACAAGTTTCTCAAGAGGCAGGTCAGGTAGTCTGGTATTCCCATCTCTTTCACAATTTTCCACAGTTTGTGATTCACACAAAGGCTTTGGCATAGTCAATAAAGCATAAATAGATGCTTTTCTGGAACTCTCTTGCTTTTCCATGATCCAGCGGATGTTGGCAATTTGATCTCTGGTTCCTCTGCTTTTTCTAAAACCAGCTTGAACATCTGGAAGTTCATGGTTCACATATTGCTGAAGCCTGGCTTGGAGAACTTCGAGCATTACTTTACTAGTGTGTGAGATGAGTGCAATTGTGCAGTAGTTTGAGCATTCTTTGGCATTGCCTTTTTTGGGGATTGGAATGAAAACTGACCTTTTCCAGTCCTGTGGCCACTGCTGAGTTTTCCAAATTTGCTGGCATGTTGAGTGCAGCACTTTCACAGCATCATCTTTTAGGATTTGAAATAGCTCAACTGGAATTCCATCACCTCCACTAGCTTTGTTTGTAGTGATGTTTTCTAAGGCCCCTTGACTTCACATTCCAGGATGTCTGGCTCTAGGTGAGTGATCACACCATCGTGATTATCTGGGTCGTGAAGATCTTTTTTGTACAGTTCTTCTGTGTATTCTTGCCACCTCTTCTTAATATCTTCTGCTTCTGTTAGGTCCATACCATTTCTGTCCTTTATCGAGCCCATCTTTGCATGAAATGTTCCCTTGGTATCTCTAATTTTCTTGAAGAGATCTCTAGTCTTTCCCATTCTGTTGTTTTCCTCTATTTCTCTGCATTGATCGCTGAGGAAGGCTTTCTTATCTCTCCTTGCTATTCTTTGGAACTCTGCATTCAGATGCTTATATCTTTCTTTTTCTCCTTTGCTTTTCGCTTCTCTTCTTTTCACAGCTATTTGTAAGGCCTCCCCAGACAGCCATTTGGTTTTTTGCATTTCTTTTCCATGGGTATGGTCTTGATCTTTGTCTCCTGTACAATGTCATGAACCTCCACCATAGTCCATCAGGCACTCTGTCCATCAGATCTAGTCCTTTAAATGTAGTTCTCACTTCCAGTGTGTAATCATAAGGGATTTGATTTAGGTCACCTGAATGGTATAATGGTTTTCCCTACTTTGTTCAATTTAAGTCTGAATTTGGCAATAAGGAGTTCATGATCTGAGCCACAGTCAGCTCCCAGTCTTGTTTTTGCTGACTGTATAGAGCTTCTCCATCTTTGGCTGCAAAGAATATGATCAATCTGATTTCGGTGTTGACCATCTGGTGATGTCCATGTGTAGTGCTCTCCCTACATGACTGCATTTCACACTCAGAACTACCTGGGAGGCATTTCCCATCATCGCTGTCTATAGCAGATGAGGAAACAGTGTTGGGAAAGGTAACCAACATCAAGATCAAAATCAAAATCATCTGACTTTGACATTTACTTTTAACCACTGTTCTGCATTGCTGAATCTGTTGTCAGAAGTATAGAAGATATCCAGAGCTGAATTCAAAGGGGTGGGTTATGGTCACAAAAAATGTTATATACTGACTGACATGGTGTCGATATAAAATATTCACCTGGGAGATCAGAAGCAAAGGGCAAGAGTAGTGACAAGTGTTGGAGAGAGAAAGCAAGGGAGTGTCACTGGTATTTACATAAGTCAGCAGACAGGGGAATCACCTGGGCAGGTTCACCAAGCAAAGCAAACTCTGGCACAGGAAGGAATTGGTGCTAGAGGACATTCAACTTCTCCAATCCCGGATTTAGCCTGTGGCTACTTCAGCAGTCTTCTGAGAAGCAGGCTTCTGAGAACAGCCCTGGGCTGTGTGGTGAATGGGGTGGGAGTGGCAGGAAGGAAGTATATATCTGGCAGAGTAGGTTGAAGACTTAAGGTTTATCAGTTAACTTTTGAACCAGCTTTATAAGTAGTATAATTTAAATGCTATATGCCCCTTTCCTGCATAAATTCTCTTCACATGCTTGCTGTTGCATCAGATTTCTTTAAATAGCACAGACACTTTTATGATAAAGCACTCATACTGAGTTTAAATGGGCCAGTTCTTCCGCATTTATTTATTGCACATTATTCAAGGAGGCCGTCTAAAGGGCTGAAAGAAGGAAAGGGGCTGATGGGGAGAGCACAGACCTCGGAGACCTCTAGGTTCACTAGAGTTAGCTTTGCTTCTGTTGTAGCTGTGCATAGAGGAGTTTTATAGTAGGATCATTGCCTAAGCCAAAATATGCATATAATGCATATAATGTGAAACAGGTTCTATAAATACCATTTAAAAATCTTCATATTGCAAAGGAACTTCAGTTCTAAAACACCAGATAAATGAGTTATCACTCAGATCAGATCAGTCGCTCAGTCGTGTCCGACTCTCTGCGACCCCATGAACTGCAGCACGCCAGGCCTCCCTGTCCATCACCAGCTCCCGGAGGTCACTCAGACTCGCATCCATCGAGTCAGTGATGCCATCCAGCCATCTCATCCTCTGTCGTCCCCTTGTCCTCCTGCCCTCAATCCCTCCCAGCATCAGAGTCTTCTCCAATGAGTCAACTCTTCGCATGAGGTGGCCAAAATACTGGAGTTTCAGCTTTAGCATCATTCCTTCCAAAGAAATTCCAGGGCTGATCTCCTTCAGAATGGACTGGTTGGATCTTCTTGCAGTCCAAGGGACTCTCAAGAGTCTTCTCCAACACCACAGTTCAAAAGCATCAATTCTTCGGCGCTCAGCCTTCTTCACAGTCCAGCTCTCACATCCATACATGACCACAGGAAAGACCATAGCCTTGACTAGGCGAACCTTTGTTGGCAAAGTAATGTCTCTGCTTTTGAATATGCTATCTAGGTTGGTCATAACTTTCCTTCCAAGGAGTAAGCGTCTTTTAATTTCATGGCTGCAGTCACCATCTGCAGTGATTTTGGAGCCCAGAAAAAGAAAGTCTGACACTGTTTCCACTGTTTCTCCATCTATTTCCCATGTAGTGATGGGACCAGATGCCATGATCTTTGTTTTCTGAATGTTGAGCTTTAAGCCAACCTTTTCACTCTCCACTTTCACTCTCATCAAGAGGCTTTTTAGCCCCTCTTCACTTTCTGCCATAAGGGTGATGTCATCTGCATATCTGAGGTTATTGATATTTCTCCCAGCAATCTTGATTCCAACTTGTGTTTCTTCCAGTCCAGCATTTCTCATGATGTACTCTGTATATAAGTTAAATAAACATGGTGACAATATACAGCCTTGACATACTCCTTTCCCTATTTGGAACCAGTCTGTTGTTCCATGACCAGTTCTAACTGTTCCTTCCTGACCTGCATACAGATTTCTCAAGAGGCAGATCAGGTGGTCTGGTATTCCAGAGTTCCAAAGAATAAAAATTTGAACATTAATTCTTTTTAGAGCATCTATTTTCATTCTTGTGTTAAAAAGACCTCACTGTTCCTGTGTCATCCTCAGCTAAATCTTTCCATTTTTTTTTCTGAAAAGTAAGATCAACTATGGAATAACTTGTGAAATAAGTTGAACCTATATGAACACACTTAAATTCTGGCCACAATTATAATTTAATACTTCACCATTTCAAAGGTTTTACATTAAATTTAGCCTACTTGGGAGTTATGAGGGGAAAAAAAAGGGATCAGGAATGTTAAAGTACTTACAAAATACAAGTGAAATCATTATAGAAGTATTTTCATGGTATAGATACTAAACAATTAGGTCACTTACTCTAGTTATTGTTATAAATGGAATCATAATTTAAAGCATTTTCCCCTGCCATTATCTCTTTTTTAGTTTCAGAATTTTAATGTTTATTTATTGCTATTTCTCAGATATAGTTGCTGGAAAAGGAGATAATGGAGAGTCAATTTATGGACCAACATTTGAAGGTATGTGTCTCTAAATTTTGTCAGTCATATTTTAATTGATTATTCAAATTTAACAGGACTGGACAATTTCACGATCTCAAGTAAGAGAGCGTTTGGAGTGATATACTACAAGGACACATGCCAGAAGCGGGAGTTAGAACTGGGGTGGGTGGGAAGGCGCCCAGTTCAGTTCAGAACAGCTTTGTACTTTCTTTCACTTGCCCCACTGTATTTCTTTAGAATAAGTTTCTAAAATTAGGATTGTAAGGGTAGAAGGGAATTTATATTTTTAAGGCTTGTACTTTGCTATACTCATACTTATAATTGGTACCTGATAACCATCCTGCTAAGATTGCCATTGGGGATCCTGGGAAGATGGTAGTGGTAGTGGCATAGTTTTTTAATTTTTTGAAATCCCAACGTAAAAATAGACAAAAAACTAGATGGGAAAACTCAAGACCAACAACAAATAACACAACAAATACTATGTGTAAGGTATCTACACAAATTTCAAATATAAACAGGTGAGGTCAAACTACCAATAGTCATACAATCTGCATGGTTATCAGCATGGATGTGAGTGAAAGCAGGACATTTCTGTCAGAGCTGAGGATATAAAACCCCACAGTAGGCAAGAGCAGGGTAGTGCATGGGACCCCTCATAAGGCTTGAGGCCAGAGCAGTCAAACTTTTGTGAACTCTCAAAACTGATCTGAAAGCCCTCTATTCCAGGACAGGCCCACACTGAGAAGTACTGGGAATGGAATCAAAATTATGCAGGTATTGGGGTAACAGTGATGAAGAGGGAAAGGGAACAGAGCCAGGAATCCCAGAAACCAAGCTGCCACACATACCAACACACGAAAACAGCACTAGAGGGAGTGTGTGAAGTCCGGAAACTACCTTCCTTCTAAAGCCACACCTCCTTCTAAACACTGAGGGAGACTAATTCTACATAAAAATAAAGTTGCATTAGAAAGCAGCAGAAATTTTCTTGAAAGAAAAAAAAAAAAGGTGCATAGTCACATAACTACAGATAATGAAAGCACCATAGAAGGAAAGCTCACAGGTCAAACTGATTTCAAAATAAGCTAAAAGACATAAAGAAAATGAGGTGACAAGAAAGAACCCGTAAATCAGAATCAGAAAACCTCGGATACGAGGTTGTTTACAGAACTGAATAAAAGAATTAACAATAAAAGAAAATTCCAGAAATGAACAAATTATAAGGAACACAAGACCAAATAAAAACAACTGATATATGTATTAAAAGAAGCAAAAGGCAGAAGGAGAAAAACCTTTTTTAAACCAAAACAAGATGAATAAAGATGAAAAGGATTTACAACAAAGTGATATAGAAAGAAGATCCAGCATACAGATGATAAGTATCCTTAAGGAATTAAACCAATAGAAGGGAATGGAACAGATACTAAGAATCATAATTTTAAAAAGCTTTCCTGAAATAAAGGATCTGATATTCTGTATTTTGTTTGGGTGGTGGTTACACAACTATACCTAACTGTCAAAATGCATCAAACCAAACATCTAAAATATATGCATTTTACTGCATGTTCATACCTCAAGTAAAAATATCTTTTTAAAAACTTGAAACTACTTACTGAAAGAACGGACAGCTACCTGACAATACTGAACCAGAACAACCAACACCAGACATATTTTACTAATATTATTAGATATTAAAGAAAAAGAAAAAAGAATCTTTGGGCAGATAGACAAAAACAGTAAGTGATTTATAAGGGAAAGACAAGTACATTATCATCATATTCTTATGCCAGAAGAAAACAGAGGAATATATTTATAATGCTCAATTAAAATGAAATGTGACCTGGGGGCTTTATATCCAGTCAAACTGCATGTGAATTTTAAAGGGCACACAGAGTTGTCAATATGTAAAACTTCAGGGAATAGTGTTGTCATGGGTCGTTCCTAAGGAATCAGTGACTGCAGAATGAGTTTCATTCAGCCAGATTACAAGAGGGATCCTGACAGAAGAATTGGTGGTGAGCATTAATCATATAATTACTTATAAAACTAAAATCTAATGAGGAATAAAAGGGTGAGAGTATGATATATAATGACTATATGCTTAGTCTAACAATTTTTTAAAAATGAAAGAAATGGGGAGAATATATGCAAAATTTTAAACTACTTTCAGTTAAATTTTACTGGTGATAGTTGTATTATACTGAGACTGTTGTATATACAATGTAGGGAAAAAAATAATTATGAGATATTCAAATTTTATAATTTCCTGTCCTTCAGAGTTAGAATCTTCATTGTGGAAAAAAGGAAATAAGATGAAATATAACAGAGGTTAACAAGTAAAATATTCCATAGTCCTGAATATGAATTGGAAATATCCTGTTAAACTCAAGAAGTATCGTATCTATATCTTAGTTCTGGCCATGGAATTTATCTACAGTGACCAGCCCAGTAGTGATACATTCTCCCAGAATTTAGATTGTTGTTTTGAAATGTCATTTCTTGCTTAAAGAAACCAGGGTCCCCGGAAAACATGGCAGACGTGGAAGCTCATGTTCAGTCATGCTATCATGACCTAGCCAAGAGCACTATTAAAAATTTATTGGGGTCACGGCAAAGGGCTCAGGAGTCAATTCGAAGAGTCTCTCACTGGTCAAAGATGGAGTAATTTGAGTGGTAATTGCAGCTAACTGAAACCCAACAAAGATTTTAAATCCATGAGTTCATAATGATATTGTAAAATAAATCCTACTTGTTTACCTTCAGGGAAATGATAGGAAACGAATTCATTATCTTGAAAACTGATAAATATAGGTAAAAATCAAGCATTTCTCTTGCCTCTCCTATAGGAACTATACTAAATCATAGATAAGGGCAAACATTTTGTTATAAAAGAATTCCAATTAACAGTGAAAAGAAAATTAGAATGTCACCACTTTGCTGCCCCCAGTGAAATAATGGATGTGGGCATTTGCTGCATCAGTATCTACTGCCTTCACAAGAACAGGAACAGACAGACAGTGTGGGCCTTCTGCTGAGAGAACACACTACCAAAGGGATAGAACATGAGCCCGATGAAGCTTTTGGACCCAACATGCATTTGCAAGAAATGCAACCAGTTCTGCTCGTAATATGTTCTTAAAAGATTTCTGTGCTTTGTCAAACCACACAGTAAAAACCACAGGGCTGACTGATGCCATAACTGAGGTAAAAAAAAAAAAAATTCCTCGGTGACATATTAAAAAATAAGTTCGCAATAAAAACAGTAACATAGTTTTGTATGTTTTATGTGGTCAAGAAACACATCAGTGAGATAATAAGGCACCTTACCCTGAAAAGCCCCTGATGTCTGTGGAGGCGGTGTGGGAAGAGCTGCATCTTGTGAGTGATCTGGAGGTGGTGGCAGGAGCATTCTCTGCAGTCAGAGGGAGGCTGTAACTTCAGATGTGGGTGGACGAGACTCACATGCGGTGACCGAGGTGGTTGGTCATGTCTGAGGTGTCTGTGCTCCTGGGCAGCTGGCTCAGTTCAGTGAAAGCCATTTCCTACAGTTACCTGGTGGTTCTCCCAGAGGGAACAGCACATTAAAGCAGGGGTGAGCTTCATCATGCTCAAGTCATTCCCTCCCTCACGTATCAATCAAAGTGAAGCAATATGCATCTTCAACACAAGCATTCACACAGAACTGACAGGACAGGGAACAAGAGAAACCTGCTGAACTGCACCGTGTGCATGCAATCGGCAGACTCCAGCCTGGGAGAAATCCTAAAGGTGAACTAGCTCAGGTTCAGGAACAGATACAGTGCAAGGAAAAGAAAGGGACAGAGAGAAAACCCATGGATTAAGAGAGATTTAAAAGGCATCACAAGTCCGGTAAAATGAGAGAGATTGAACTATAGTGCCTAGGGAGGCATACTTGGATGGTAAAACTCTACGTGTTACATAAAACATTAAGTACATGCTTTTGGAGGGGGAGAGGGACTTGACAAGAGACTCTGGGGAAGGCTGGCAAAGTTCTTTTTCTTGGCCTGAATGGTGTTTAAAAGGGTATTTGCCTTATAATAACCTTAATAATAACTCTAACTATACATTAGTTTTATAAGGCTTTTTGTGTCTATTTTTTAATAGAATGAAAAGGTTTTTAAAAAAAAATAATCATATTGAATCAATGGCCAAAGAGAACAGGAAAAGAGCTAGTTTTCCTTCTAAATTCATGCGGAGACAGCTTTATCAAATGAAATCATGCAAGTGACACCACTCATTTACTTATTTGTTCATATAACTTTAAATTCTTAGGTGCCAACATGGTGCTTAGGACCTTAGGAAACATAGATGTTATGACAAAGTTTCTACCCTTAAGGATTTCAGTGTTTTTGCCCAGACAGATGTTTAAACAGATAAACGTACTGGCATGGTGCCCAGTGCCCTTACAGAGGAAGAAGCCAGTGCATCGGGAAAGAACAACTGCCTGGGAGAGCTGAGGGTGCTGACCAGAGAAGCTCTGAGCTAGGGCTTAAAATAAGACATTGCAAATGAGGAAAGGGCATTTGGGCAGCTTTCCTGAAATCCTTTATCTCTGATCAGGGTCCACCAAACTTCTCCACCCCACAGCCATTATCAGATCTCCCAAACTCTTTCTGCTTGGAAGCGCAGTCCCAGGGTCTTCTGTCCGGGAGATGATCTCTTGGCTCATCTGCTCACTTGTCCCTCTGGACATCCCCACGCCTCCATCCATTCCCCCTTTCGCCCCCATTAGATACTGTGGGGATTTCCTCTCCAGCTGGAGGCCTGGCTCCTCGGGTGCCCAGGGAGCCTGGTTAGGGAAGCTTTCATTCCTCAGTTTGTCTGGCAGTGCAGAATCGGGAATTCAGTACATTGTCAAGTGAAAACAGATGTTCCCAAAGGAAAGATAAATGGCTGAAAGAGAGAATGTGGGGCCAGTATTCAAAACAGCTACAGCATGGGTTCCCTCTTCATGTAGACTCACCCTCCCCTGGCCCCATGGAATGTTAGTTAATACATCGACAGCCAGACTTCCTCCTACATTCTCTCACTGGACCGTTATTTCCATGAGATGCACAGTTAAAACCCAGGGCTTAAAAAGTTATAACCACAAAAATCACTTTTATTAAGCTTAACACAGTGAATTTAAAAAAATGAAATAAATTTTACATGATTGTTTTATAAATTGGTTAGTCTTTAACATGAGGAAAGTCTGTTTTGCTTTATTTTGAATAATTTTTTATTTATTTTTGGCTGTGCTGGGTCTTTGTTGCTGCTTGGGTTTTTCTCTAGTTGCAGCATGAAGGCTTCTCCTTGTGGTGGCTTCTTTGGTTGCAGAGCACAGGCTCTAGAGCATGTGGGCTTCAGTAGGTTGTGGGGCTTAGGCTCAGTAGTCGTGGTTCCTGGGCTCCAGAGCACAGGCTCAGTAGTTGTGGCATGTGGGCTTATTTGTTCCACAACATGTGGGATCTTCCCAGACCAGGGATTGAAGCCGCGTCTCCTGCATTGGCGGGCAGATTGTTGCAGAGCATGGGCTCTAAGCATGCAGGCTTGGGAGTTGCAGTTCATGGGCTCCAGAGCACAGGCTCAGTAGTTGTGGTGCACAGGCCTAGCTTCTCCGCAGCTTGTGGGATCTTCCCGGACCAGGGATTGAAGCTGCGTCTCCTGCATTGGTGGGCAGATTCTTAACCACTGAGCCACCAGGGAAGCCTTGTTTTGCTTTATTTTGAATCACAACTTTTTTTTGTCTTCCCAGATCTTGTTGTGAATGTTAGAAGCTAAATATCAACTCTTCCCCTGCTTTGTATTCCTTGTATAATATCCCTAATCCTTCCCACTCTCAAAGAATTGCTGACTCCATGGCTTGGGCTGACTAGAGAAAAGGCTATTTATGTGAACAGCAGAAGAAAAGAAAGGATATATGTATTTTTAAATAATTTTATTCATTTTGGCTGTGCTGGGTCCTTGATGCTTTGCGAGGGCTTTCTCTAGCTGTGGTGGACAGGGGCTACTCTTCATTGCGGTGAGCAGGCTTCTCACTGCAGTGGTTTCTCTTGTTGCAGAGCATGGGCTCTAAGCATGCAGGCTTCAGCAGTTGCTGCGTGCAGGCTCGGGAGTTGTAGTTCATGGGCTCCAGAGCACAGGCTGAGTAGCTGTGGTGCACGGGCCTAGCTTCTCCGCAGCAATCTTCCAGGACCAGGGACTGAATCTGTGACCCCTGCATTGGCAGGTGGACTCTTAACCACTGCACCACTAGGGAAGTCAGTAATGTATTTAAATACTGGATTATCCTTATTAAGTAGACCAATTTCTTAATATTAGCATGTGCTCTAATTAACAAACAGATACAGCACTTAAAATCCATTTGTCTAGTTCCTAGATCTACTTTAAATAAAAGTAGACATTAACAATTGGAGAAGGAAATGGCAACCCACTCCAGTGTCTTGCCTGGAGAATCCCAGGGACAGAGGAGACTGGTGGGCTGCCATCTATGGGGTCGCACAGAGTCAGACACAACTGACGCGACTTAGCAGCAGCAGTAGCAGGAGCAGACATTGACAAATAGCAGAGCGCCTGATGCACTGTTAATATTCAATAATGCAACTAAAAGTTGTACAAAAGTATTTTTTGGTAGAATTAAGAACTGAAGATAATATGGCTGGGTAGCCACTTAAGGGCTACTTTTTTAAAATTCTGAGATTTATAATATATATATATCAGATCAGATCAGATCAATCGCTCAGTCGTGTCCGACTCTCTGTGACCCCATGAACCGCAGCACGCCAGGCCTCTCTGTCCATCACCAGCTCCCGGAGGTCACCCAGACTCACACCCATCAAGTCAGTGATGCCATCCAGCCATCTCATCCTCTGCTGTCCCCTTCTCCTCCTGCCCTCAATCCCTCCCAGCATCAGAGTCTTCTCCAATGAGTCAACTCTTCGCAGGAGGTGGCCAAAATACTGGAGTTTCAGCTTTAGCATCATTCCTTCCAAAGAAATCCCAGGGCTGATCTCCTTCAGAATGGACTGGTTGGATCTCCTTGTAGTCCAAGGGACTCTCAAGAGTCTTCTCCAACACCACAGTTCAAAAGCATCAATTCTTCGGCGCTCAGCCTTCTTCACAGTCCAGCTCTCACATCCATACATGACCACAGGAAAGACCATAGCCTTGACTAGCCGAACCTTTGTTGGTAAAGTAATGTCTCTGCTTTTGAATATGCTATCTAGGTTGGTCATAACTTTCCTTCCAAGGAGTAAGCATCTTTTAAATAAATTTCATACATACAGTTTAAAACTAATTATAAAGCAACCCCCTATATTACTATCCTTGTCAAGAAAGAACCACCAGCATGCCAGAAGCACCCCATCTGCCCATCCTCATTAATAACTCAATCTCCCTCTTAGAGGTAACCTCTAACCTAACTTTTTCCTTGCTTTTCTTGTTAGTTTTACCACTCATGCATGCGTGCATGCTAAGTCACTTCAGTCGTGTCCAACTCTTTGTGACCCCATGGACTGTAGCCTGCCAGGCTCCTTGGTCCATGGGATTCTCCAATCATTCATGCATAAATCCCTAAATAAAAAATTAAGTTTTTCCTATTTTTGGACTTTATATGAAGTGGACTTGGACCTGCCTTGGGGCTTAGACAGCAAAGAATTGGGCTGTAATGCAGGAAACCCAGGTTCAAGCCCTGGGTGTGGGGGAGGGGGAGCATGGAGTGGGTAAGATCCTCTAGAGAAGGCAATGGCTACCTACTCCAGGATTCTTGCCTGGAGAATTCCATGGACAGAGGACCCTAAGGGCTACAGTCCATGGGGTCCCAAAGAGTTAGACATGACTGAGCAACTAACACTTCACTTCAACCCAGAATATTCACTGAAGGACTGATGCTGAAGATGAGGCTCTAATACTTTGGCTACCTGATGCGAAGAGCGGACTCACTGGAAAGGACTCTGATGCTGGGAAAGATTGAGGGCAGGAGGAGAAGGGGGCAAGAGAGAAAGAGATGGTTGGATGGCATCACTGATCCAGTGGATATGAGTTTGGGCAAATTCCAGAAAACAGAGAAGCACAGGGAAGCCTGGCATGCCGCAGTCCATGGGGCTGCAGAGTCGGACGTGACTTAGCAACTGAGCAACAATGATGAATGGACTCATATGGCAGGTGCTCTTTGTGTCCTTTCCTTTGCTCATCACTGCCTATGAACTTTATGCATGTTGTCTATGGCTGGAATTCTCTCATTTTTTGGTTTAATACTATGAAAATTCTTAAAGATTTTATCCATTCATGTATTGATGAACACTTGGCTTTTTATTCCTAAAGTCATGCATAGAGTCAACATGTTTTAAAATAAATATTTCAGTGCCAAAGAATGTTCTGCCCATGTTCTCTTCTAGGAGTTTTACGGTTTCAGATTTTACATTGAAGTCTTTAATCCATTTGAGTTTATTTTTGTATATAGTTTGAGGGCGTGAGGGTGTATTCTAATCTTGTTTTACATATAGCTGTCCAGTTTTCCCAGCACCACTTATTGAAGAGGTTTTCTTCTCTCCATTATATATTCTTGCCTTCTTTGTCATAGATTAATTGACCATGGATTTATTGTTGGGCTCTTTATTCTGCTCCATTGATCTGTGTGTCTGTTTTTGCACTTGTACCATGGCTGTGTGATTACTGTATGGCAATTTGGGATATTTTGTGGTTCTGTAAAATTGTTGTTCCACAGAACTTTTTCTAGTTCTGTGAAAAATGTCATAGGTATTTTGATAGTTCAGTTCAATCGCTCAGTTGTGTCCGACTCTTTGCGACCCCATGAATCGCAGCATGCCAGGCCTCCCTGTCCATCACCAACTCCCAGAGTTTACCCAAACTCATGTCCATTGAGTCAGTGATGCCATCCAGCCATCTCATCCTCTGTCGTCCCCTTCTCCTCCTGCCCCCAATCCCTCCCAGCATCAGAGGCTTTTCCAATGAGTCAACTCTTCGCATGAGGTGGCCAAAATACTGGAGTTTCAGCTTTAGCATCATTCCCTCCAAAGAAATCCCAGGGCTGATCTCCTTCAGAATGGACTGGTTGGATCTCCTTGCAGTCCAAGGCACTCTCAAGAGTCTTCTCCAACACCACAGTTCAAAAGCATCAATTCTTTGGTGCTCAGCCTTCTTCACAGTCCAGCTCTCACATCCATACATGACCACAGGAAAGACCATAGCCTTGACTAGGCGAACCTTTGTTGGCAAAGTATTGTCTCTGCTTTTGAATATGCTATCTAGGTTGGTCATAACTTTCCTTCCAAGGAGTAAGCGTCTTTTAATTTCATGGCTGCAGTCACCATCTGCAGTGATTTTGGAGCCCAGAAAAATAAAGTCTGACACTGTTTCCACTGTTTCTCCATCTATTTCCCACGTAGTGATGGGACCAGATGCCATGATCTTCGTTTTCTGAATGTTGAGCTTTAAGCCAACCTTTTCACTCTCCACTTTCACTTTCATCAAGAGGCTTTTTAGTTCCTCTTCCTTTTCTGCCATAAGGGTGGTGTCATCTGCATATCTGAGGTTATTGATATTTCTCCCAGCAATCTTGATTCCAACTTGTGTTTCTTCCAGTCCAGCATTTCTCATGATGTACTCTGCATATAAGTTAAATAAACATGGTGACAATATACAGCCTTGACGTACTCCTTTTCCTATTTGGAACCAGTCTGTTGTTCCATGACCAGTTCTAACTGTTGCTTCCTGACCTGCATACAGATTTCTCAAGAGGCAGATCAGGTGGTCTGGTATTCCCATCTCTTTTAGAATTTTCCACAGTTTATTGTGATCTACACAGTCAAAGGCTTTGGCATAGTCAATAAAGCAGAAATAGATGTTTTTCTGGAACTCTCTTGCTTTTTCCATGATCCAGCGGATGTTGGCAATTTGATCTCTGATTCCTCTGCCTTTTCTAAAACCAGCTTGCGATAATCATGATGGTGTGATCACTGACCTAGAGCCAGACATCCTGGAATGTGAAGTCAAGTGGGCCTTAGAAAGCATCACTACTAACAAAGCTAGTGGAGGTGACGGAATTCCAGTGGAGCTATTCCAAATCCTGAAAGATGATGCTGTGAAAGTGCTGCACTCAATATGCCAGCAAATTTGGACAACTCAGCAGTGGCCACAAGATTGGAAAAGGTCAGTTTACATCCCAATCCCAAAGAAAAGCAATGCCAAAGAATGCTTAAACTGGTGCACAGTTGCACTCATCTCACACGCTAGTAAAGTAATGCTCAAAATTCTCCAAGCCAGGCTTCAGCAATATGTGAACCGTGAACTTCCTGATGTTCAAGCAGTGATTTTGGACCCCCCCAAAATAAAGTCTGACACTGTTTCCACTGTTTCCCCATCTATTTCCCATGAAGTGATGGGACCAGATGCCATGATCTTCGTTTTCTGAATGTTGAGCTTTAAGCCAACTTTTTCACTCTCCTCTTTCACTTTCATCAAGAGGCTTTTTAGTTCCTCTTCACTTTCTGCCATAAGGGTGGTGTCATCTGCATATTTGAGGTGATTGATATTCCTCCCGGCAATCTTGATTCCAGCTTGTGCTTCTTCCAGCCCAGGGTTTCTCATGATGTACTCTGCATAGAAGTTAAACAAAGACGGTGACAATATACAGCCTTGACGTACTCCTTTTCCTATTTGGAACCAGTCTGTTGTTCCATGTCCAGTTCTAACTGTTGCTTCCTGACCTGCATATAGGTTTCTCAAGAGACAGGTCGGGTGGTCTGGTATTCCCATCTCTTTCAGAATTGCCCACAGTTTATTGTGATCCACACAGTCAAAGGCTTTGGCATAGACAATAAAGCAGAAATAGATGTTTTTCTGGAACTCTCTTGCTTTTTCGATGATCCAGCGGATGTTGGCAATTTGATCTCTGGTTCCTCTGCCTTTTCTAAAACCAGCTTGAACATCTGGAAGTTCATGGTTCACGTACTGCTGAAGCCTGGCTTGGAGAATTTTGAGCATTACTTTACTATCATGTGAGATGAGTGCAATTACGTGGTAGTTTGAGCATTCTTTGGCATTGCCTTTCTTTGGGATTGGAATGAAAACTGACCTTTTCCAGTGCTGTGGCCGCTGCTGAGTTTTCCAAATTTACTGGCATATTGAGTGCAGCACTTTCACTGCATTAAATCTATAGGCTGCTTTGCATCTTTGTATCTGTTTCCTAAGGCAAAAGAAATGAAAGTAAATAGCCTAATTAAACTTAAAAGTTTTTTTGCACAGCAGTGTAAACCATCTACAAAAATAGACAACCTACTGAATAAAATATTTGCGAATGATATGACTGATACGGGGTTAATATCCAGAACATGTAAACAGTTCATATAATTCAATTTGAAAAAACCCCAAACAACCCTATCAGATGGGTAGAAGACCTTCATAGGCATTTTTCCAAAGATATACAGATGGCCAACAGGCACAGGAAAAGATGCTCTATATCACTAATCATTGGGGCTTCCCTGGTGGCTCAGAAGGCAAAGAATTTGCCTGCAATAAGGGGAGTGAGTTTGATCCCTGGGTCAGGAAGATCCCTTGGAGAAGTGAATGGCTACCCCCTGTATTCCTGCTTAGAGAATTACATGGACAGAGGAGCCTGGCGGGCTACAGTCCATGGGATAGAGAAATATAAATCAAAATGGTTGATTTATTGAGATATCATGTCGCATCACTCAGAATGGCCATAATCAAAAATTCTACAAATAACAAATGTTAGAGAGGGTGAGGAGAAAAAAGAATACTTGCATATTGTTGGTGGGAATGTAGTTGATATAGCCACTATGGAGAACAGTATGGAGGTTCCTTAAAAAACTAAAAATACAACTACAACATGATCCAGCAATTTCACTCCTTGGTATATATCCAGAAAAAAAAAACAAACACTAATTCAGAAAGATATATGTACCCCAGTGTTCAAAGCAGCACTGTTTATAATAGCCAAGCTATGGAAGCAACCTAAGTGTCCATGAACAGATAAATGGATAAAGATGTAGTGTATGTATGTATCTATCTAGCTATCTATATATATACACATAAAGAAATGTAGTATATATATGTGTGTATGTGTTTTTATAGTGTATATGTATGTGTAATATTCCATTTTGAATATTGTAACCATAAAAGTAACCACCATGGATATGGCTTGTTTCGTTGACTTAGCTTTGAAATTTAAAGTAAGAATGGTCAGCAACTTCAGTTTAGAAAAATCTTGACAGTTAATATTCATCTCTCAATACACACTCAGCCATAAAGAAGAATGAAATGCTGTCATTTGCAGCAATGTGGATGGACCTAGAGAGTATTATGCTTAGTGAAATAAGTCAGAGAAAGACAAATACTGTATGTTACCATTTATATATGAATCTAAAACATAATGTGAACAAGTATATATAGCAATACAGAGAGAGACTCATGGCAGAAAACAAACCAGTGGCTACCAGAGAGGAGAGGGAAGCAGGGAGGGACAGGTAGGGTATAGGATTAAGAGATACATACCACTATGTATACAGATGACACGACTCTTATGGCAGAAAGAGAAGAGGGGCTAAAAAGCCTCTTGATGAAAGTGAAAGTGGAGAGTGAAAAGGTTGGCTTAAAGCTCAACATTCAGAAAACGAAGATCATGGCATCTGGTCCCATCACTACATGGGAAATAGATGGAGAAACAGTGGAAACAGTGTCAGACTTTGTTTTTCTGGGCTCCAAAATCACTGCAGATGGTGACTGCAGTCATGAAATTAAAAGACGCTTGCTCCTTGGAAGGAAAGTTATGACCAACCTAGATAGCATATTCAAAAGCAGAGACATTACTTTACCAACAAAGGTTCGGCTAGTCAAGGCTATGGTCTTTCCTGTGGTCATGTATGGATGTGAGAGCTGGACTGTGAAGAAGGCTGAGCGCCGAAGAATTGATGCTTTTGAACTGTGGTGTTGGAGAAGACTCTTGAGAGTCCCTTGGACTGCAAGAAGATCCAACCAGTCCATTCTGAAGGAGATCAATCCTGGAATTTCTTTAGAAGGAATGATGCTAAAGCTGAAACTCCAGTATTTTGGCCACCTCATGCGAAGAGTTGACTCATTGGAGAAGACTCTGATGCTGGGAGGGATTGAGGGCAGGAGGAGAAGGGGACGACAGAGGATGAGATGGCTGGATGGCATCACTGACTCGATGGGTATGAGTCTGGGTGACCTCCGGGAGCTGGTGATGGACAGGGAGGCCTGGCGTGCTGCGGTTCATGGGGTCGCAAAGAGTCGGACACGACTGAGCGACTGATCTGATCTGATCTGATGTATAAAATAAACAACAAGGATATATTATATAGCACAGGGAATTATAGCCATTTTCTTGTAATAACTTCTAATAGAATATAATCTGTAAGAATACCGAATCACTATGCTGCACACCTGAAACTAATATACTTTAAATCAACTATAATTTACTTAAAAATATAAAAAATAATTCATTTAAGCAGCAGTTTAAAAATGGTAAGTGGCACACCTACTTTTATATAACAATAAATGATAATGAACATCTATTATTATTTAAAGATGCTGATAAAATTAGAGCAGTAGGTTTAAAAAACTGATGTTGCAGGATTCAAGTCCAACTTCTACTTGACATTACTGTCTTCAGAAAATTATATGGAAATGCCCCTAAACTGTCTGATTATTCTCTTACCAGAAAGAATGCAAGGCAATTTCCCTAAACCTGGTAAAGTAGTAGTTGCTTTCATTATAAACATCAGAATGAGTTTATATTAAATTCGGAAACTGATTTTCACCAGCAGTTGAATTCTGATTTCTAGTTCAAACAAGGTTACAACCTTTAATGCTTTAAAAGTTCTCCCATAATCACAGAATTTTTGGAAAAATGTTACAACTCTATAAATTTTCTTTCCAACTAATTCCAGATTTTAGGAAAAACTGATCATAATATCTAAAAGCAATGATAAAAATCATTTTGTTAAAACTCTCTGAATCTTTGCTTGGGCAGATTTCTTATGCCATGCCACTTTCTGTGAAATTAATGGGTTACTCTCTATTCCACCAAAATGAATATGGAGTATCAATGTCATTATAAAGATACATTTGCACAATAATACTTTATTTGCATTTCATAAGATTTCAGGTCTTTATTCAGTGTGCAGTTTAACAAGCTAAAAGTAACCACCAGGGGTATGGCTTAATTGTTTGGTTGACTTAGCTTTGAAACTTAAAATAAGAAGAGTCAGCAACTGCAGTTTAGGAAAATCTTGACAGTTAATATTCATCTCTCAATTATCCCCAAAATTTGATATAGTTCCTGAATGAAAACTTTTACTGAATTTCTCTTCTATTACTTCCTTCTGTGCTTTTGAGTTTGGAGGCAAATCTTATTTCATGCTGGAAATGGTTATTCCTGCAAATGGTGGTCTGATAATCACTGTATAATTCTTTTTACTTGTTAAATCTTCTGCTAAAAAGAAATCACTTTCCACAAAATCTTGGTCAATCCATGTAAGGTTTGAGATGAAAATTTACTTAAAGACTACTAACAGTAAGCATAAATTATTTTCCTCATCAATATTTAAGGCCACACATGTGTCAAGTAATATGCTAGGTGGTCCTGGGGATAAAAGGTATGATGTTCCTGCCTTCACAAACAGGAAACAACCTGTGAACAATTACAGGGTATTTTAAAGACTACAATAGAGACCTGTAGAAGATGCTGTGAAAGAAGGCTCTGTCTATGAAAGGTATCTCCAAGGAGGCATTTTTAATAATCACATTGGTAGTTTGAATAAAATATCACTGTCAAAACAATACAAGAATGTTTACTGACTTTAATTCCTAAAAAACATATGCATTTCCTTTTACATTTTTAATTTCAAGTTTGTGCTTTTACATTATCAATTTTCTTACCACACTTGTTTTTAATGATGCTAATGATAAACTAAAGGCAAATGTTTAAATAGTTCTAGTAAGACTTTCTGGCTTATCTTTTTTAACAGCCCAGTTGAGTGAAAGTTATATGAAACAAATAGAATATTTACAATTTGGAATATATTGATAAATATGATTGTGAATCCTTGTAACCAAGCATTCTGTTTGTATTCTGTGTTACAATCAGCCAAGAAAATAAATATTTTAATGACCTACTATGTATTGTCTTTTCTAGATGAAAACTTCTCAGTTCCTCATAATAAAAGGGGAGTTCTTGGAATGGTCAACAAAGGCCGTCACAGCAATGGGTCACAATTCTATATCACACTACAGGCTGCTCCGTATCTAGATAAAAAATATGTGGCTTTTGGGTATGTGCATTTTAAGTTTGTCTATTTAATATTTATATATGTTAAAATGTGGTTCAAAAATATTTGGGTGAGTATTGTACATAGCCCACAAGTAAACTAAAAACAATTAAAAAACAAAAGTAATACAAATACTATCCTGCTGCTGCTAAGTCGCTTCAGTCGTGTCCAACTCTGTGCGACCCCATAGATGGCAGCCCACCAGGTTCCCGGGTCCCTGGGATTCTCCAGGCAAGAACACTGGAGTGGGTTGCCATTTCCTTCTCCAATGCATGAAAGTGAAAAGTGAAAAAGTCGCTCAGTCATGTCCGACTCCTAGCGAACCCCATGGACTGCAGCCTACCAGGCTCCTCCGTCTATGGGATTTCCCAGGCAAGAGTACTGGAGTGGGTTGTCATTGCCTTCTCCAATACAAATACTATAGACAAATATATTTAGAAATAAGTATTTCATAAGAAGCTTGCTTGGAGAAGAAAATGGCAGCCCACTCAAGTATTGTTGCCTGGAAAATTCTGTGGACAGAGGAGCTTGGCAGGCCACAGTCCATGGGGTCACAAAGAGACAGACACAACTGAGCGACTGAACACACCAGAAGCTTGCTATCTATTAAAAACACAGAAACTATTTAGCCATTACAATGTTCTGTGCATCCATTCATCCATCACCCATCCTTCTGTGGATGGATCTTTAGCCTCAAGGATATTGTCAATGAAAGTGGATAATACCATAGCTCTTAATAATGTATATATATTTAGATGCAGAAGTGAGGCAAAGCTATTTAAGCAATTATCCATGAACACTGTGAAGAGAAAGATGACAGTCATCCAAGTTACAAGTAACTTTTTGTTATTGAGCAATTTAAACTGTCCATCACTCAGTCATGTCCATCCAACTCTGAGACCCCACGAACTGTAGCCGGCCAGTGTCCTCCACTCATGGGATTCTCCAGGCAAGAACAGTGGAGTGGGTAGCCATTCGCTTCTCCAGGGGATCTTCCTGACCCAGGGATTGAACCTGGGTCTCCTGCATTGCAGGTAGATTCTTTACCATTTGAACTACCAGGGAAGCCCTTAAAATATAGAAATGTCTCAGGTAATAATTATTAGAATATTATTAGCAAGATGCATATAGGCATGTGGACCTAAAGTGAATGGTGATGATACTATTCATCACTCCTGTGTTTCATATCTCTATTTGATTACTGAAATGAATATAAGTTGAAGCTTATACTTAGTCTTTCCTGAAATGATGTATAAAGTGTCAGAACATTTCTGAATATTTAGATTATTCCAGCTACTCCATAGGGATAATTACTGACCCTTCATTCCAAGGAAAACTTCCAGGCCAATTTTAAGCACAATTATTCCTTCAGGGTAATGTGGATGATATTGCCAGGTTGAAAAAGCATAAAGTATATTTTCAGCCAAAGGAGATTTCTTTAAAGAGGTAATTTTAACAGCTACATAAGCTAAAATAATGCATTTTCCTCCATCTTCCCTGGACTTTTATAAACTATATTCTGATTTTGAAAATGCATTTTTCAGTATTTTTTAAGTCCAAATAATTCTCACAATTTCTTAGATCTTTTAAATATCTTCCTGTCACCTTCTGGTAATGTCACTGCCCTCAACCATATATTGAGATGATTCTTTATATCCTTCTGAAAAGAACCTTTCTCAAACACACACTGACTGTTTTGCAACATTTAATGCCTCTTTCACCATCTCCACCCCCAGATGCATACAGCCTGGAGTTCAGAGTGGCATTTTAGGTCCTGCACCCTCTGGCCCCACATCTTTTTTCAGCCTTCACTGCGGCTGGCCTTCTGACCTATTTATTCAACTAGCATTTTATTAGGCTCCCACCAAATGCTAGTCCCTGTGCTCAGTCCTGAGGAAAGAGTGATGAAACACAATTCCTGCCTTCAGGGAGCCTATAATATGTTAGAAAACCCAACAACTGTGAGACAGTGAGCCGTGAGACACCAAGCCCTGTAAAAAGTGCACAGGAGGGCGGGCAAGGCAATAAATGCCCTCCAGCTCCTTAGTAAAAGCCAACGCAGATCCTTACAGGACAGTAGTGGAGTAGAGGAGTGCTTGGTCTCCTTTTGATGATTGCTTTTCCCATGTGATTCATCTTTGGGGGAATCTCTCCTACTGAATCATTATCACCAACAACACACTGGCTTCAGAGAGGCAGCTGCTCTGTTTTATTGCTCTAGCCTAAGTATAATCTCATTTTTTCCCCCTTGAAGCCTCCAAATAACAGCTGAGTCTGGGCTGAACTATTTAAACAAGACCTTGCAGAAGGTTAAGGGAGAAGCAGAAAAGTAATACCATAGTAGGCAACTAGATAATCCGACAAAATAGAACCAACTCCTTCAGAGATATCCTCCTTCCCTGCTGTGGGGCTGCCTTTAGTGGGAGATGCTTTTTCTTCCCTGTCATCACAGAGCACCCCCAGCTTCATCTGAGCTTCCAGAAGCTCAGACATGGCTGGCTAAGTCCAGAGATATACAGAAATTCCTCTCCTATATGAGACAGACCCTCCATTCAAGCCCTCATTCCTGGTGCATTACCTTGCCTTGTCTTCAGAAGGATAACCCTGGGAATGCCCTTTGGGGAGGCGGTGTCAACCCACAGCTGGTCTGGTTGATGCCCTTGCCCAGTGGTTTCATGGGGAAAGAATATCAAAATACAAGTCCATTCACACAAAGGTAGAAGGGATATTATGTTGGGAATAGTGCTAGGGAGGAATTAATTGCACTATAAGGGACCCCTAAAGTTGGGGGGAGTCACAGAAAGTTTCATGAGAAGGTGAAATGAGGACTGAAAGTCATAGAGAAGTTAGGCAGATAGAGCACAGTGGGAATCAAAATGAGTAAAATCCGTTTTGGAAGCAGTGAAGAGCCTTTGCAGAGGGACGTGAGGAGTAAGGGGAGTATCCTATCTACCAATCACTTAGTCTGGCTAGAGCTTAGTGCCCAGGGGAAACAGAGAGCGCGGTGGCTGGAGAAGATGAGACAGCCAGGGCCCAGCTCTCAAAGGCTGAGGGTGCCATGCTGCTGAGCATGGACCCCCACCTGAAGGGCCTGGGAAGCCATGCAAGAATTTTAAATTAGGAGCAACATGACGAGGTTTCCTTCTGAAAAAGGTATCTTTTTAGCAGAAGTGAGGGATTAATTAGCAAAGGATGAAAATGAAGGGGGAAAGGCCAGTTAACAAGTCATGGTAACAGCAGGCCATGAAGTTTTCATCTAAGGCACTGGCAGTACATATGAGCAGGGGATAAAAGAATACAAATTCAAGAGATATTTGGAACTTAGATTCAACAAGACTTTATGACTATTTAGATGTTGGTGGTGAGGTTATGGGAAAATTCTAGAGCAATGATACCTAATAGAACTTTCCACAGAGATGGAAATATACTAGGATCAGTGCTGCCCAATATGATAGCCCCTGCCATAGAGAGCCACTGAGCAGTTGGAATGTGGCCAGTGCAACTGAGGAACTAAATTTAGTTAAATGTAATCACCACCTGTGACTAGCGGCTACCATACTGGGCAGTGAAGAGCTGGAGGAACTCCGAGGATTTTGGAACTGGTTAGATGGTTGGTGCCATTCACTTAAGCAGAGAATACAAAAAGGAAGATATGGGAGAGAAGACCATGAATTCAAGAGGGACAAGTTATGTTTCAAGGGAAGACAGCTCTATTACAGGCAGGTGGCAACTCCTCAATACCAGAAGTAAGGGATTCAAGCTGGACCAGGGCTGGAGGTGTACATTTGGAAGCTTTCAACATGGCGGCTGAGCTGCAGCCAGACCCAGAGTACCATCCTTCCCAGAACACCCTCTGGGCCTCTGCTTGTCTTGTCACTTTCTACCTTCCTTCAGTCTGCCAAAATCCCATTCAGGGCTTAGGTCAGAAATCCTCACCAACTACCAAAATCAAACTGCTTCCTTGTCCTCCGGCACAGTGTGGACAACTGGAAATAGGGACTGGGCCTCACTTATCTTGTGCCCTGACACCTGGAGAGGTGCATATAGTAGGTGCTCATTCAATGTCTATGAAACCAATTTGGAGAACAGGCTTCACATCCTCTTTGAACAAAGGTGAGTCTGTCCATTTCTTCCCTACTCTCTATCCTGAGAATATACTTATTTTACTGCTCTGTCATGTTTTCTAACTGGGATGGAAAAAATACAGCCCCCACCCCACCCCCCCACCCCCGCCACCAAAAGAAAAAAGAGATGACTAGCATATGGTCAGTGTCAGCACTAACTGTGTCCCGATAAAGGATCATGAAATGGAAATCACACCTTCTCCTCAACCACTGCTTCAACCCAAACCCTGGCAGGGGGCACAGTCGTATGATTAGAGCTGGCTCTCTGGCCCCTGCTGCCTTTTTTTTTTTTTAAGTTGTGAGAACTTTCAGAGTCTAGTTCCAATCAGGGAGTTCTGGCTTGTGGCCACTGAATGAGTACAGAGACTCAAACTAGCGCGGCTTTGGGCTGCCTTTAATTCATGTGTTCAGTGGATGCTGATGAGGTGCCTACTCTGTGCCAGGCACTGAGTAGCACTAAGCAACAGCATGATCTCTGCCCTCAGGGCAGAATCAGAAATTAACTCAGGAAGCACAGAAATAAGTGTCAGATTTATCCCTGATCACTCCTATAAAGAAGGGGAACTTGATATAAGTCGGGTGGGGAAGCAGGGTAGTGTCTAGGAAACATCCCCCAAGGAAGTGATGACTGAGTGAGATCCGAAGGAAGGCCAGGAGGTGACCAGGCAGAGGGAGTGGGAGGCAAGAGCAAAGCAGACAGCTGTGGCAGGAAGGGCACATGGGGTGGCTGAGGTGCTGCAAGCTGGTCCAGCTGGAGCCGAGAGCAAGGGAGCATGCTGCAGGGCGCCCTCGAGGGGAGTGGGGAGGTGGGTGATGGTAAAGACCTTCGATCTTTAGCCTAAGGATAATGGGAGATTATTGAAGTGGGGAGGTGAGACTACATTAGCATTTTTAAAAGTTCACTCTGGGGGCAGTGAGGATAACAGACTGGAAGAGTCCTGGAGCAGGCGTGAAGGAGCGTGACAGAGTACACACATCTAGAGCAATTTAAGATATTTATGACTGAGATTAATTTGTAGCCTTAGCTAAGCTAGACAGGACTCAATTTAAGAATGTAAGGTATACGTGAAACTTGACAATTTTTTTTTTCCATTTTTTTTCTCCAATCTAGGCAATTGATTGAAGGAACAGATGTTCTTCATCATCTAGAATCAGTTCCAACAGAGAATGAAAGACCAATACAAAATTGTGTAATTACCGCCAGTGGACAGTTTTATGCCTAACTTTCATATCGGTATTTTCTGACAGTTTTATTATTATATATCTAATCAGCTGTTTCTAGATTTAATTAAATGGTGCTTGATAAAATTTAATTTGAAAGCTGTGGCAGACGCTGTAGGGTAGCTCTCCAACACCCAATCCCTCCCCATTTTCCTTTCTTATCTAAAGCAAAATACACAATTTTCCAGCTTTCTTTGTGTCAGGAGTAGCCATGGGATACTGTATCGGCCAGTCAGACAGGAGCAGAATGCCAGTGGTCCTGCCCCTTCCCTTCTATCCAGTCTTGAATGCAGAGAGGCTGGCGCCATGAACAAGGCCAAGAGAACAACAAAGATATCAGCTCCAGTTCTCGAGCTGTAAGGACCTACCTATGTCTCGACTTCGGAGAAGGCAATGGCACCCCACTCCAGTACTTTTGCCTAGAAAATCCCATGGACAGAGGAGCCTGCTAGACTGCAGTCCATGGGGTCGCTAGAGTCGGACACGACTGAGCGACTTCACTTTTACTTTTCATTTTCATGCATTGGAGAAGGAAATGGCAACCCACTCCAGTGTTCTTGCCTGGAGAATCCCAGGGATGGGGGAGCCTGGTGGGCTGCCGTCTATGGGGTCGCACAGAGTCGGACACGACTGAAGTGACTTAGCAGCAGCAGCAGCATGTCTCAACTTCTTACTATAGAGACAAATAGACTACTGTTTGTTGGTTGATTTTGTTACTTGTACTTAATGGCCTTGAATCCTAAAACATTTGTAACTATAATAGAATTATGTTGCTGTTTATATTTCTTCCATAAGAAGCTTGGTAAATAATCAAATAGGAGAGGCAACAGAAAAAAATTCATTGTAATATTTGTTTATACATAGCATTCAGAAAAGGGTATATATACACTTTGGATGTTTGTATGAGTAGAAAGCTTGTCTCTGAGTCACACCAACCATGTGAAAGTCAAGGGCCTGAGTTACAGTCCCCATGGTGGTGGATTCCTGAGATGCTCTTGGGATCCAGTTTTATTAGCTGCTCCTTAAGCTAAGAGGTATCAACTAGGGAACTTTTTCAACGCAGGTAGCTGGAACGTATCCTTGAGCCACAGAGTCTCTAAACATGGGACACAGATTCTTGGCATTCACCCAGCTCTCTCCCCAGAGGTTCTTACTTAGTGACCTGAGCACTGGTCACTTGGGAATCACTGCAAGACACAGCAACAAGTCTCGGCCCCCTTCTGCAGTTAGTGCACGCGTGTCTGCATTGGTGGTGGCCACTCTCAGTTTTCACCACCACTGCTGCCACACTGCTGCTGCCCAGAGCCACCACACTTTTCTTGCGCTTAAGTGAAGGTCTGTCTTCCAAGAGCGATCTCTCGATCTTCAGGAGATAGCCCTCTAGTTGACTTGGGTTTTGCCAAAGGGAGGCAGAGGATTAAAAATTTTTTTTAGTTTGAAATGGTTATAGATTCACAGGAAACTGCAAAAATAGAGTGGTCCTGTGTACTGATCACCATTTCCCCAGGAGTCCTACCTTTATGAGTGAAAGATGCTCAGTTGTGTCCGACTCTTTGCGACCTCATGGACTGTAGCCCACCAGGCTCATCTGTCCATGGGATTCTCATGGCAAGAATACTGGAGTGGGTGCCATTTCCTCCTCTAGGGGATCTTCCTGACCCAGGGATTGAACCTGGGTCTCACGCATTGCAGGCAGATTCTTTATCATCTGAGCCACCAGGAAAGCCCATCTTATGTTAAAGTACAATATTAAAACCAGGCAATTGACAGTAGCAGAGTTGTCATTTTCTCCTGTGCAGATCTGCGTGACTGGCACCACAATCAAGACACAGAACTTTTTTAGCACCACAAAGACCTCCCTTGGCTGGCCCTCATAGTTATACCTACTCCTCTGGTTCCCGCCATCCCTAATTCCTGCCAACCAGTATCTATATATCTATCCATCTGTTCATCTGTCTCCCTCCCTCTCTTCCTTCCTAATGACAGCTTCATTGCTACAGTGATATGGTTCCATCCTGGATGGATGAGGTGGCTGAGGAAGAAGTGTACTTGCTGCCTGTGTCACACTATCAATGACCTGGGGGCTGCAGAGTATTACGAACGTGTGTTCTGGAACCAGACAGCCAAAGTTAGAGTCCTGGCTCTGCCCTTCCCTTGCTGCATGAACGTAGGCAAGAACTTCGCTGTCTTTTTTGCCTCGTCTCAAAACAGTAGTACCTACCACACAGGGCTGCTCTCAGGGTTCAGGGAAACAATACTTTGTAGACAGGATCTAGAATACTAACTGCTATGCTCTAAATGCTCAATATATGTATGATTAATAAATTCCTGGTGTATGACCTTCAGAGTGTTGTCAAGGAACTTGCATTTTTACAAAATCCCGCATTGACTGATTAACAGCCAGATCTGGAAAACACTGAAGAGGAGCTATCTCCTTTTCCTCTATTCTGAGGACCTGCACCCTACCTAAGAATCCCAGCTCTTTGTATTTGGAGGGGTTCCTCTGGTCACACTGATGACACCTCGAACAAAGGGGTGCTGAGCTTGCCACAGAGAGTCTCGGCAACTCCTGAAGCATGTGATAAATCAAACTGACGCTTTGCAAAAATCCTGCATTACAAGTATTAGTCATGTAATAAGCAGCAGCAGAACAGTTCTTACTGACAGTGAGAATTAAGCATTTATCTAATATTGTTAATGAACTGGGGTATCGGCATGGACACAAGAAACTATTTTTAGTACAGCTGCAATGTAAAGGTAGAACTCCACTGACCACCTAAAGGAGCAAGTTCACAGTCCCTCTGTCTGCTCTCACTTGCCACTTTCAGGGTGTGTAGAAACTTTAATCAGAAATCTACATATGCAGTGGTTCTTATCATCATCATTTAAAGGTACACGCACTGATACTTCTGTATTAGAATATATTCTATCTTAGAATGATTTATATGTTTAACCATAACATTTGGAGAAACCATTACAAAGGACACAAGCTTATCCAACTAACTCCAAATATAAGACTTTGTTTTAACCAAACTGAAAGATTTTAATTAAATAGAAAGAATTCTAAATTTTTCCAAGTCCACAAATATAAGAGTAAGAGCATTCTGATGATTTATACAAAATGCTAGTTATGCAACCTTGTCCTAATAGCTGATATGGGAAAGGCAAGCACATATGCTGTATCTTACAGCAAACCATGTTGATAAGCAGAGTGTGGTATCTGTTCATTTTGGAGGGGGAGATTTGAGATGTTTAAAATCCTACCCAAAGAACATGCTTTCCCCAACTCCAAACAATGCCAGCTATCTGTTAATGAATGAATACGCTGGCAACCTCAGAATTCCATACTCAAGAGTATTTACATTTTATACATATTTAAAATCAGGTGTGTTTGTTTTAGTCCCAGCTAGTTAGCAAAATGGTGGCCAAATCACTTAACTTTGCATTTTCTTCATTTGTTAAAAGAAGTAAAGAAGCTTGTCAACTCCCCCCTGGCTCTAATACTGTTGTGTTTCCCTGAGTAAATTTACATGATCAATAACAACACTATAATTTACTTTTGGGCTTCAATTTCATTAGTAAAATCGGGGCACATCTCATAACGGCTTGAGGATTGAACTAATTTGTGAAGACGCCTCTAATGATGCTTGACATAAAGCATAAATTCAACGAAAGTTGGTTTCCCTTCTGGAATGTCAACCCACAAAAACCAGAGAAACTGCCACTAACAGAACATTATTATCATTTCAAGAACAACAAATCCCTGTTACACTCAGTGTTAGCTATTCTCACTAACATACGAATTTTCAATTGACTGAATTAATTCAAAGGTGTATCCTCAAAATAAAAATTAATCTCTATCAACCTGTTATATTCTCTCCCTCATGGAAACTCACTTTTTAAACTACTATATTGCTTATACCATCCACTACCCTTCCCAAAATGGAATGACTTAAACTAGCAAATCTAGTCAGTCCATATCTCCAGTAAGTTTTATACATCATACAAAATATTTGTAACAAACTCAGTAGTGACACAACATAAAAGTCTGACACTTGAAAGCAGGCTTTGAAAATGTGTTGAATCATACGTTCTTCAGTGTGTATCAAAATGCTTGAGCCTATTTAAACCACAGGTTCTTGGACCTCACACCAGTTTCTGGTTCAGTGGATTTGGAGTGAGTTGGAGAATTTGCATTAACATGTTCCAGGTGATGCCAATCTGGAGACCACACATTAAGAACCACTGGGGACTTCCCTGGTGGTACAGTGGATAAGAATCTGCCTGCCAAAGCAGGGGACATGGGTTCAATCCCTGCTCCAGGAAGATTCCACTAGCAACTAGGCCCGTGCACCACAACTACTGAGCCAGCACACTTGGAGCCTGTGCTCTGCAACAAGAGAAACCACTGAAATGAGAGACCTGCACACCACAATGAAGAGGAGCCCCTGCTTGCTGCAACTAGAGAAAGCCTGCTCGTAGCAACAAAGACCTGGTGCAACCAAAAATAAAAATTAATTTAGAAAAAGAACCACTGGAATGTATTGAAGTCATAGATACATGAGACTTGGGGCATACAGGTATGCAGAACAAAGATAAAAGTTACTAAAGTGTGACAACAGAAAAGAATGAGAATTCCCTGCTAGTCCAGTGGTTAGGACTCCGGGCTTCTACTGCAGAGGGCCGGGGTTTGATCCCTGGTCAGGGAACTAGGATCCTGCAAGTGGCATGGACAAAAAACCCCAAAACAACACATACACACACACACACACACACACACACAAAGAAAAGAATGAAAAATGTAAGAAACTGATTTCATCAAGGCAGAAGGGAGGTATGCAAACACTGGCCAATCACAAGGGACAGCAACTAGAGGCCTGATGCAGGGTCCCAGAGCTCTTGGCTGGGTTGGAGGTGAGCCCTCCACTGCTGGAGAGGCGATGGGGCCAAGTCTGGGGTTTCAGAGGAGGGGTAGGAGACCCTTGGGCTGCTCAGGGTGGTGCTCTTCACCATTCAGAACAGAATCACTTGAATATTTTTAAGAAGCAGAATATTCATCAGGGTGTGTTGCGACTTAAAAGCAGCACTACAAAATAGGGTTAGTTCAGTTCAGTTGCTCAACTGTGTCTTGACTCTGCGACCCCATGGACCGCAGCACGCCAGGCTTCCCTGTCCATCACCATCTCCCGGAGCTTGCTCAAACTCATGTCCATCAAGTTGGTGATGCCATCCAACCATCTCATCTTCTGTTGTTCCCTTCTCCTCCTGCCTTCAATCATCCCCAGTATCAGGGTCTTTTCCAATGAGTCAGTTTTTTGAAACAGGTGGCCAAAGTACTGGAGCTTTATCTTCAGCATCAGTCCTTCCAATGAATATTCAGGACTGATTTCCTTTACCACTCACTGGTTTGATTAGGAGGAGCACAAAGATGCCTGGGCACAGGAGAAGGTAGCAAGTAATGCTGAGTATCAGAAAGCTGCCTCGGTATAGTTCAGCTTGAACTTTGGGGTTGTTCCTAGATCAGATCAGATCAGATCAGTCGCTCAGTCGTGTCCGACTCTTTGCGACCCCATGAACCGCAGCACGCCAGGCCTCCCTGTCCATCACCAGCTCCCGGAGGTCACTCAGACTCGCATCCATCGAGTCAGTGATGCCATCTAGCCATCTCATCCTCTGTCGTCCCCTTCTCCTCCTGCCCTCAATCCCTCCCAGCATCAGAGTCTTCTCCAATGAGTCAACTCTTCGCATGAGGTGGCCAAAATACTGGAGTTTCAGCTTTAGCATCATTCCTTCTAAAGAAATTCCAGGATTGATCTTCTTCAGAATGGACTGGTTGGATCTTCTTGCAGTCCAAGGGACTCTCAAGAGTCTTCTCCAACACCACAGTTCAAAAGCATCAATTCTTCGGCGCTCAGCCTTCTTCACAGTCCAGCTCTCACATCCATACATGACCACAGGAAAGACCATAGCCTTGACTAGGCGAACCTTTGTTGGTAAAGTAATGTCTCTGCTTTTGAATATGCTATCTAGGTTGGTCATAACTTTCCTTCCAAGGAGCAAGCGTCTTTTAATTTCATGGCTGCAGTCACCATCTGCAGTGATTTTGGAGCCCAGAAAAACAAAGTCTGACACTGTTTCCACTGGGGTTGTTCCTAAGGAATGAGTTATTAACAAGACTTTCTCTGTTTCCTAAAGGACTAAGAGATATAATGGGGAAAATTCTAGCCTGCCCAGGATTTAAAGCAGTATAGAAATAAAAATAAATGCATCTCAAGTGCCAGTCTACAGGGAACCTAGGCTGGGCTCCAAGATCCCTGCACATCCAGTTTTGTACTGTTTGTACCCCAACCTTACATACATTTGTAAAACAAGTAAAAACCTAAACAAAGAAACAAAAACTTCACAACATGTCCTGCTTGATGTAATTTTGTAGAGGATTCACCACTAAGTATTGCAGCCACTCAGGAGGGTAGAATAGTTCTCCATGGGTTAAAATGTAAAGCAGTCTTCTTAGACTTTAATAGGTGTATGTTTTGATCTGCATATGGAACAAAATGCAGATTGTGATTCAGGAGGTTTGAGGTGAGGCTTGACATTCTGCACTTATAACAAGTCTTCAAGGGCTATGAATCGTATAGGTTCATGAGCCACACTTTGAGAAGCAAGAATAAAGTGGTGGTTTGCAACCTAAGATGCAGAATAAAAACATCTGCAGAGCTTTTAACACTCCTGATACCCAAACTTCATTCCGGACGAATTAAATCAGTACCCAGGTATCATTGCTTTTTAAAACTTGCTGGTGGTTCTTGCTGCTACTGCTAAGTCACTTCAGTAGTGTCCGACTCTGTGGGACCCCATAGACTGCAGCCCACGTGCAGCCAAAGTTGAGAACAACTGCTATAAAATGTAATGCTTCCCTATGAAACCCTGGAACAATTATCAAAGCAATATCCACAAAGTGGAGAGCATCTCCAGTATTTTATCACCAACCCTAATCACAGTGTTAACATTAAAAATCTGAATATACAGTTTTAGCTCACTATTAATCTTTGCCTTATTACAATCCTTCTCTAACTTTGTTGAAAGTTAGTTAAGCTTTAAAACATGTTATATATGGCAAAACCAACACAATACTGTAAAGTTAAAAAAAAAAAAAAGACAGAGATGGGATTCTAGATCATGCTTTGGCTCCCAAATCCATTTATTTCCATGTTACCATTTTCCATTAAATAAACATGAATCAAGAGTTTAAAAAAACAAAACAAAACTATAAAAGCCAATAGTATAATATAGCACAGGGAAAGGAAAAAAAAAAACATGTTAAAGCTGTATTATATGCATGTAAATCAATGAAGTTGGAACACTCCCTCACACCATACACAAAAGTAAACTCAAAATGACTTAATGACATGACACCGTAGGACTCTTAGTAGAGAACATAGGCAAAACATTTTCTGACATAAACTGGAGCAATGTTTTCTTAGGTCAGTCTCCCCAAGCAACAGAAATAAAAGCAAAAATAAACAAATGGGACCTAATCAAACATATAAGCTTTCGCACAGCAAAGGGAGTCAGAAACAAAACAAAAAGACAACCTATGAACAGGGAGAAAATATTTGCAAATGAAGCAACTAACGGGCTTAATTTCCAAAATATACGAACAGCTCACACAACTCAATAACAAAAAAAAATGAACAACTGCATCAATAAATGGATAGAAAACCTAAACAGACATTTCCCCAAAGAAGACATACAGATGGACAACAGGTACCTGAAGAGATATTCAACAATGCTATTAGAGAAACACAAATCAAAACTACAATGAGGTATCACTTCATACTGGTCAGGATGACCATTATTAAAGTCTACAAATAGCAGATGCTAGAAAGGGAAAACGGAACTCTCCTACACTGTTGGTGGGAAAGTAAACTGATACAGCCTCCATGGAAATGGTATGGAGGCTCCTTAAAAAACTAAAAATTATAACCGTAAGATTCAGCAATCCTGCTGCTGCTGCTAAGTTGCTTCAGTCGTGTCTGACTCTGCGACCCCATAGACGGCAGCCCACCAGGCTCTGCCGTCCCTGGGATTCTCCAGGCAAGAACACTGTGTATATAACTGCAGAGAACTGTAACTAGAAAAGATACATGTACCCCATTGTTCAGAGCAGCACTATTTACAATAGCCAGAACATGAAAGTAACCTAAATGTCTCCTGACAGAGGAGTGGATAAAGAAGATGTGGTACACAGATGTATTAATACAATGGAATATTACTCAGCCATAAAAAGAATGAAGTAATGCCATTTCCAGCAACATGGATGGACCTAGAAATTATCACACTAAATGAAGTCAGGCAAAGACAAATATCACGTGAGATCATTTACATGTGGAGTCTAAAAAATTGTACAAATGACTTTATTTACAAAATGAACTCACAGACATAGAAAAGAAACTTATGGTTACCAAAGAGGAAGGGGTTTGGGAGGATAAACTGGGAGTATGAGATTAACATATGCACACTACTACCTGTAAAAGAGATAAACAAGAACTTACTGTATAGCACAGCTGCTGCTGCTAAGTCGCTTCAGTCGTGTCCGACTCTGTGTGACCCCATAAATGGCAGCCCACCAGGCCCCTCCGTCCATGGGATTTTCTAGGCAAGAGTACTGGAGTGGGCTGCCATTGCCTTCTCCACTGTATAGCACAGGGAACTATAAAGAATATCTTGTAACAAACTATAATGGAAAAGAATAAAAAACAGATATATATGTATAACTGAATCACTGTGTTCAGTGAAAAAGCACAACACAGTAAATCAATTAGATTTCAATTTTTAAAAATCCTGTATTTTAGATCCCAGTCCTTGATCTGAAAGGGTGAAAAAAACTTTTGAAGTTCTTGATCTAGCTCAACAGATGCTATGTAAAAAAAATTAAAAAGAAAAAAAACTGGTGATGTTTTTCTAGTCTTAATTCAAGAAAGTGAAATGTCCCCCTAAAAACAAAGGACAAGAGGTAAACACTGAGATGGCAACTTGTCAAACAACGGCCTCCAAAGTGAGGTAAACAAGACACTCCATTGAAGAAAAATGTCTCTTTTTTTCTATCCGAAGAAAAGAGAATTTATATTTTTAACTTTAAAAATAATAACGGTTGACTAGTGGCCTTCATTTGCTCTAGAGTCAGGTTATGCGCTAAATAAACACCGTGTGAAGGATATCCTGAGAGAAGAGATACCTTTTTTTGTTTGAAGACGGATGAGACCTCACTTACTTGGCTGTACTCTGACACTTCTTGCCATTGGTTGGATCACTCAAAAACCGAGTTCTTTGTTTACATCCAAGTAAATCTCCAACTACCGTAGTTGATGGAACAAATGTTCATAGTCATGAGGGTACTGATTGGATTTTAGGGTTGGGTTAGGAGAGACTTCAAGTTCAGATTTTTTTTTTAAAGGTGCATATACAGTCTTTTTCGGGGTTTGCATAGCAAAGCAGATCTCAAAAAAGCAACTGATGTCCAATTATTGTAAAGGGTTAATGTTTGTAATTAAAATTAGATGATAAATACAAATAGTTGAAAATAAGAGTTAAATACAGCTTTTATGACCAAACTTTAACCACTTGATATAAGCATGGCTGCACTTGTAAATAGTTTTGTGAGACTGGACATCAGATGGCGCTCATCTCACTAAAAAGCTGAGCCGTGATAGGGATTTTGAAACACAGCCCTGAGGCTAAGCAACTGCGCCTTTCGGTCAAGTCTCTTGAGTCTCGGTGTTTTCACCTGTAAAGTGGGAGTGGGAACACACCGGATGAATCTCCAAGCCATACTGTCTTTGATTCTTCGACTACAAAGGTGGCACCGACTAGCTGTTTCTACCGCTGGCTGAAATCCCTAAGATAAACCAGGGTGGGAAAGCGTGGCAGAAGTAGACGGTGTGCGGCACCAGCAGACTGCTTTCGGTGTTTCAGCCGCTCTCACTACGTGGGCGGCGGAGCACAAACTCCTTAAACACGTGGGGTCTCCATCTCCCTGGGGTGTCCAAACACAAAGTTACTTTCAGCGAAATCGACTTTCAAGGGGTAATGCGCGGGTCCTACGCAGGATACCTATGCAAGCATGCTGGGAACGCCGGAGTACAGTAAAAACTTAACTCTTGCCGGGGTTCTAACCGAAACTCTCGGAAACAACTTCCGCCCAGCGCGAATCCGTCCGGGAAGGCGCCGCCCCAGAGGTCACATGGGGCCTAGCAAGTCTTTCGCGAGGACGCCGTCGCCACATCATGTAGGTTGTTCCATCTGAGTCGAGGTGGGATCCTTCTCTATTGCAGGAACGAGAAAAGCCTGGCCGCGCCCTATATGGCAACCTGAGGGCAAAGAAAAGGGTTTCCTGTATCTTGCCAGTTTCTTCGATTGGCCAATACAGTCGCCTGAGAGAAAACCTTTCCTCGGTTTCCTCTCGGTTCCTCCATTCCCCCTCCTCCCAGAGGATTCCACTTGGTATCGCCGGCGCCCCGCCTTCGCACGCCGCCCTCATGTGACGCCGGCGCGATTCCGCTGGGGGAGTGGAGTCTCGGAGGTGGCGCTGCAGTGGACAGAGGGACGGACGCAGCCTAGGGTGTCCCAGCTTTCGCTCTAACGCCAGCGTGGAGGACGCGATGTCTGGGCTGTCTCGCCCGCTGCTTTTGGCCGTCGGCTGCCTGGCCGCTCTCTGCGTAATCGCAGCGGCTGGGAACACCACCCTGGCCCCGAACGTGACTACAGTCTCATCTCCACCGCCCACCACCACGACAGTCCCGGTGTCACCGACGACTCTCCAGCCGCTGCCGGTCACCACTCCAGCACCAGGTGGGCGCTGGCCCAACGGGCTTTCTGCGCTCGCCCGCCCGCCAGTCGGGCCGAGTCGCCGTCCCTGCGTGTGGTGCGCGGGGCCGGGGCGGGCCGCGGTCCGGCAACATGGCGGCCCGTCCGAGTCCGGCTGGGGCCGGTCCGAGGTGGCCGCGGTTGCAGAGTGCCTTGGTTGGAGGGTTGGTGGGGCCTCGGGGGCGTAGGGTTGTTTGCGACCCCACAGTGTTCCGCGCCGAGGTGTTGTTTAAAAGCGCCTCGTAATCCCCAGCCTCACTTCAGGCTCTGAAGAGGGGACGTGGCTTCCTTCTGCGGTGGCGGCAGTGAGGTCGATTGGAGGGCCAGGCGACCGCCTCCAAAGTTGGCAAAGAGACCCAACTCCCTCTCCCCGAGGTTAGTCGTTTGTGTCCACCCGGGCAACCCAGGTCGTCTTTTCGAAGGGTGGTTTCTCCCGAAGTTGGCGAAAGAAGGAAAGAGACCCTGGGAGACAAAAACACTCGCTGGTGTCTCAGTCCTGGGTCTGAAAAATTTTGCAGGGTATATCTGAAGTTTGAGCATTTAATTAATTAAAACTTTATACTCGGTGCTGTGTGCGAAGGAAGAAAAGTACCTATTTGTGTACCCGGTGTTTCCCATGTATCTCAGTATTTTAGGCTAAACTGGAAGATAAGTTGTGAAACCTAGGAGCTGGATGGAGATAAAGTAATTCCACTAGAACCCTGTGTTTAGAGATTGAAGCTGACATTGCAACCCAGGTCTATCGATTTTTCAGAACCCGATCGGGACATTTTGTTAAGCTCTGACTCCATTTGGGGACTGGTTGAAAAGTACGCTGAGTCTTAACAGCAGAAAAGTCAATGTCATGACAACAGGCGCAACAGAGGGGGAGATAAATTTGAGTTAATAAAGTGAAGACCCTCCCTAGATATTTAAAACTTAAGAGTCCAGTTTGATTGGTTATCCTAGTTAATACTGGGTAAGGAGTAACATATTGACCTAAGAATTGCTGCAGTGTAAGAATTTTTTTCCAGGCTGATATATTTGAAAATATCTTCTCTAGTTTTTGTGTTTTATAGGGGTTTAAATAAAATATATAATGAAAGATTGTAAACATCTTTTAATGAGGAAAGTAAATTGCAGTACAGTACTGGAGATTCTAACCTCACCATTTCCAAGATGATAGAGCAGAATTTGTTTTGTGCTCTTTTGGTAGTTCCTCCTAGAATCTTTTTTTTGGTAGGGTGTGTGTGTGTTTGAAGAGAGGTTTGGAGATAGGTTAATTGTATTTGTGTATTTTGAAATGAGTGCAAAGGAGATGATTAGTCTCTTCTGTGAAGTGGTGGTTGCATAAACTGCAGTCTGAAAGGCAGCAGTTTAGTTCATTGTAAGTAACACATGCTGTGCTAACCAAACATTCATTACAAGCACAAAAGATGTTAAACAACTAGCGTTCTTCAGGTGTGTACAAACCTCTGAACTTATTACTACTTTGCGACTCTCCTCCTACCCAAAAAAAGTACTGTATTTGTTCCAATTTCTGATAAATACTGAAATGCAATTCCTCTTTGCAGAACTCTCTTTTAGGCAGGGGGAAAGCAAATGAGAATATTTTTGGAGGCACCTAGCTTCTAGGAAAATGTGTAGAGCCCAGTTCTATAGTCCGGACACTGAATTGTATGTAGCCTTCTTCAGTGTTCTGTCTCAGAGCCGTTTGGCTTAAATTATTGACAAAGACCATGCTAACTTGTTAAATTTTGTGAATGTAGCCCCCTCCAGGTGAGTTGTCTCTTATCCTCTCATGGAAAACCCCGGAAAGCTTGGATCATTTGTGTTTATGATCTCAAGTTTTTCAGAATAGACATCGTCGGAGCTTGGGTTCAACCTATAATAAATCTTTATTACTATTAAAAATTCCATTTCACATCTGATGTTTGGGGGCGGTGATTTCCCTGTGTGTAGTGTTGGCCTTCTAACAGCCTTTTTTCCAGTATTTTTCTTTTTAAAAATGCCTCAAGAAACTGAGCATCTGAAATTTTTGCTGTGCACAAAGGGGTTGTTTAGATAGGCACCATGAAGTATTGAGTGTTAACACTAGCTTGTGCTTTGTTCCCCCTGAGTTGCCTTCTGGTTTCGTATAATGATTGGAAAGAATTTTTTAGTAAACCACTTTATAGTTTTGTGGGATTTTTTATCTGTCTGGTTTAAAAACACATAAGATCTACCCTCTTAATAGCTTTTTTTAAAGAATATATTTTTGTTCTTTATTTTTGTCTATGCTGGGTCTTCGTTGCTAAGGTGCCAGCTTTTTCTAGTTTCCTCCAGCGGGGGTGACCCCTCTCGATGGGGTGGCTTCTCTTGTTTCTGAGCACAGACTCTAGGTGTGCCTTTCTGATTCAGGGGCTTAGTTGCCCTGAGGCATGTGGGATCCTCCCTGATCAGGGATGGAACCAGTAACCCCAGCATTGCAAAGCAGATTCCAAACCACTGGCCCAACAGGGAAGCCCTCTTAATAGATGTTTAAGTGTACTGTACCATAATAAACTATAAGCACAGATCTCCAGAAGTTTTCATCTTGTTTGAAACTTGTACTCATTGAACAGCAAACATTGTCCCCTCTCCCAGCCCCTGACAACCACCATTTTACGTTCTGCTTCAGACTTTGACTATTTTAGATACTTTATGTAAGTAGAGTCATGCGGTGTTTGTCCTTCTGTGACCAGATAATTTTATTCATCATAATGTCCTCAAGATTCATCCATGTTTTAGTGTATAACAGGATTTCTTTTTTTTTTTTTAATGGCTGAATAATATTCTATTGTGTAGCACATTTTTATCCATTCCTCTGTGAATGAGTTATAAAGTTTTGCCATTTCTCTGAATAAGTCAGTCTGATGGTGTATGCAGTGCTTGCTGTTGTTTAACAAAGATAAGTAGTACAGACTCGGAAAGAGCTACCGATTGATCGATTTTATATATTTTAACTCCCACCCCTAGATATCTGTGGAAGCCGAAACAGTTGTGTTTCCTGTGTTGACGGTAATGCTACCTGCTTTTGGATAGAATGTAAAGGTAAGAATCTTTGGGTTTGCTTTAATTTTGAGAATGCTATATTGTTTTGTTATAACATTTTTAAAAATTGCTGCAAGGTATTCTTGAACATTTGGAAATGTAAAACATTTAGGATGGTGGGCACTGTTTGTTTTGCAAATCAAATACTTTTCCTTTAAAATATCAGTTGCTTAATATTCCCCCTAAAATCTTTTGATGTCTCCCATGCTCCCCCATTTAATTTCTTAGGCTTGATAATTAAGGCTCAATAGCTTTAAAAGGAAGAGAAATTTTAGACCTTTGTGGCTAGGTTAAGTGTACTAGTATACTGAAATTAGCCATGAAAGAAAGTTATGGGATTTTCCCCTGAAAACTGTTGCCCTGAAAAATGTTTGAAACATATTTATCTTCTGCAAATGTAAGATGGTTGGATTTTTTTCTTATTGGTAAAATAATCTATCAGGTTTCCTTTTTATGTAAAGAAAAATCCAAAGCTACATGGTATTAAACTTTGTTATTCTTCATTGAAAAATTTAAGAGTTCTGGAAATTATATCAGTATGTAAGAAAGTTTAAAAACCTCTTAAAAATAAGGAATTAGCCTAAGTTTGAACTAACTTTTCTTTAGGTCATAAAATGGAGTTTAAGAGTGTGCCCCTCCCCTCTTGTATGACAGGATCAGCAAGCTCTGGAGATTGGATGCCTTACCATTGAATATGTTGGGGAAAACTTTCTCTTAACTCTTGCTACACATCTTCCCATCCAGGAAAGCAGTTTTAGAAAGTGTAGAAGACTAAAGCAGAGATCTGGAACAGAGCTGCTGCTCTGGGGCACCTCCCATGTTTACTAAGCCTTTATTAGTTTCTAAGCACTTCTCCCTACTGACTCAGCCCTCTTGTGAATTCTAGCAACCTTCGTTATACCACAGTTCTGAGGTCTGTGTGTTTTTGACTTACCTGTTCAGTATATTCATGTGGATTTTAGAAGGATGTTTGGAGAGATCCTGTGTAGTATTTAAAACAATGGGGAAAATATAGTAATGGAGTATTTGTGAACTTCTAGAGAGTTTGTACTTGAGTTCTATTTTGGGGAGGAACTCTGGAGCATAGTAACAAAGTCAGAGATAACATAAGTGAGTAATTGATATTCTTTTTTTTTTCCTTCATCCCACTCCACCCTCACTCCCCGTAACAGGTAAAAGCTACTGTTCAGATAATTCAACAGCTGGTGATTGCAAGGTGGTGAACACCACAGGATTCTGTTCTGGTAAGTGTTCACTTTGGTATCTGAGAAGAGGAGATGAGGAAGATCATTGCCTTAGGAAACCTTACTTCAATATTTGGTTTGAAGCATTTCCATAATTCTATCTTGTAAGAAATTTGGATCTGAATAGCATATTCATACTCATTGCATAGAAGCTTGATTTAGTCGTTTGGCGGTACATAATGTGGAATGCTATAAGTACAGATATCTGTTCCTCTATTTTTCTTTAACCTCTTCCAGATCCTTACTGAATTTTAGACCCTCTCTATTTGCTGCATTTTACAGGATTGAACAGCATTGTTCTGTCACTCTCTTTATTATGGTACTGGTGGTTATCATAGTCAGCTTAGTTTGTGCTGTGATTAAATGAATCCCTGCTTTATTCATCCGTTTTCTGTATTTTAGTTTGAGAAGCTTGATGGTTAAACCTTTCATCTTTGCCCAGGAAATAGTTAAAATTCCTAGATGAAAGCTGGTTTTCCTAAAAAGATTATAAATTAATGGGAAAGTCAAATTCCTAATTTGGTATATTAATAATTAAATAGAATAAAAGATTTTTCTAGAGTAAGTAACCTTTCAAGTCTACCTGTAACTAGTTTCAGTAGCCATTTCCCCTTCCCTTCCTTCATCCCAACTTGAACTTTCTAACTGAAACTTTGCTTAGTATGAGATCAGTTATACCCTACATAGAGTCCATAATATGGTTTAGGTGGTAAATGAATGAACAGTTTTAGTATTTAATGTAATTATATGATAATATTGCTTAGAAATAAGAGTATAAAATTTTAAAATATGTTAAGGAAAAATTGAATAAGTAATTCTATTCATTTGGCCATCAAGGACACAAAACTCCAAATTAAAGTGGTTTAATTGATAAGATTAATTTGGCTCTCATGTTAAGGAAATCTGGGCTTGAGTGGAGCTCGCAGGCTAGAGTAGCATCTGCAATCATTAGAGACCCAGGCTCTTTCTTTGCTTTTACTGTGTCATTCCTCAGAAATGGCTTTGCCCTTATTGTTCAAGGTGAATGCTCATGTTCTAGCCATCAGAATGGTTTTTCTGCCAACAGGAAGAGGAAAGGAAAGTGAGAGACCTGTGTCTACCTTACAGATGCTTTCTAGCAGTTACACATGGCTACCTAGCTGCAGGGGAGACTAAGAAATGTTTTTGCAGGGGAGGGTGTCACTAAAAATTGTTGCTGTTTCTAAAGAATGGAGGACCAGTATTGGGACAGGAACTGTCTGTCTCCTCCATAGGTGGTACTAAAATGAAAAAATTGTAAAAGTACTCAAATGACTGCAGGTTGGGAAACAGTGTTATAGATTATGATATTTTAGCAGCTTTGATTATGATATTTTAGACAGCTTTGACTTACATGTTTGTTTTTTAAATAGCGCCCACTACCACACCAACGCCAACCAATTCTACAGGTAATACAAGATAATTGACTCTTTCCCTCCTCCTTTGAGGGTTTTTTAAACTTTCGTTGATAAGTAACTTTAGTAATTAATACCTAAAAATCATTAGTTTAATTTTAAAAATGAGTAGACATATTTAGTCTTGGACTGCAATAATTACATTAGTATGTACTGTTTGTGACAGAGACAGAAAACTATGGTGTTTCACATTTATTGAATCTGAACAGATTTGTTGTAGTTTTGTACATTGAGTCTGAAAACTGCGTTTTGTGGATTTTGTAGAACTCTTAAGGAAATACAGAAGCCTAAAGGAAGTTAATTCTTGTCATCCATAGGTACACCAAAATGTCTTCAGTTCTTTCAGAACTAACTATATATATATTTATATATATAGATTCTTAATAAATAGACTTATTCGGAAATTGGTTGATATGCCCATGCACATTTGAATTGCCTTCTTACTGTACACGTAGTTGTATGCACTTTACTCATCTACTCTTAGTTAGATAGATCATCTTTCATTCTCTGTGCAGTGAATATCTTACAGGAAAATACTTGCTGTGAGCTCTGGTAGGATTGATTCAAACAGCATTCTGGGTCAGAGAGTATGATAATCTTAAGGCTCTTAATACTGATTGCTTTCCAGAAACTGGAAAGTTTTTAAACCACACTGTCAACAGCATTCCCTGGTGGCTCAACTGGTAAAGAATCCGCCTGCAATGCAGGAGACCTGGGTTTGAGCCCTGGGTTGAGAAGATCCCTGGAGAAGGGAAAGGCTACACTCCAGTATTCTGGCCTGGAGAATTCCATGGACTGTATAGTCCATGGGGTTGCAAAGGAATTGAACACAACTGAGTGACTGTCACTTCACTTCAACAGCATTAAATATTATCTCCTTGTATAAATTTTTACCAGTTTAATAGAGTAAATAAAACATCTACTCCAGGACAGGTACTGGGTTAGAAGATAGGGATATAGGAACAGAAGTAAGATAGTATTTTGTCTCTTGTAGGAACTATGAAAGGTCAGGAAGCACAGTGTGTCGGGGGATTTGTAGGAAGGTGTGTGTATTGAGTAATATGTGGTGACAACTTCCTGGAGATGTTGACAGACTGAGTCTTGAAGTTACCTGGTAAAGTAAGAGGGGAACTTCCTAAGTAGAGCAGGGCAGACAGCACATGTGAAGGAGAGGTGAAAGAGTGTAACACAATAAAGTCAGGGAATTGCATTTGGAGTATCCAGTAACAAGATGAGAATAAGCACGACAATCAACAGGTCAAGAGCCAGACTGAGAAGTGCCATTGTATGCCTTGCTGGTATGTTTGAACCATGTAGATCATATGATGCGATTTGCATTGTAATAACTTATTCTGTGTAGAGAGGCTTTTGGAAAGAGGCAAGATTGAACACAGATGGGGTATTCTGTTGTGGTAATTCTAGAGAACTGTTTTAAAAAATGAGGGCAACTTCTACAAGTATCTAAAAATTAAACCTCATAGCTTTGTCTTCATTGATTATGTAGTGGGCTTCTAGTGCTTCAGAGATTTAAACCAGTGCAAATTAAAAAATAATTTTTTTGCCATGTTCAGAGGGTGAATAGTGAGACAAATGGCAAATTTGCGAATTTTTTCTCCCAGTGTTGTCAAAATTAGTAATAGTATTTTAGTATTGTAAAGGATTTGATACATGTTTAATTTATAAAGTATATTTTTTTGTGGTTTCACAAAAGGTACAAGCAAGGAAAACTTTGAACAGATTATGAGTCTTAAAATAACTATACCCTCTAATCTAGGAATCTGTATAAGAATCTGTTCTATCAGAGAGGAGATCACATATTTCCCTGTGAGATGTTCATAGCTTGGAGAAATGAAAGATGACCTAACTGTCCAACCAAGAGTGGGACCACAGTGCTTACAATGACAGAGAAAGGAGTACAAATAAGTGTGTGAACATATCATAGTGTTTACTAATGTTTATTGGTAGTATTAATACTGTCTGAAGTCTCTTTTAACATAGTGCTGTAGTTCCTAAAATGTATTTACATTCAAACTTATTCTTCCCATGAGTGTGCATTTCTTTAGAGACACCAGCAGATAATTATTTGAACTCATGTGCTACAGTAGAGGAGAACTTACCCTTGGGCTCTTAACATCATTTAGATGAGGGAAATTAGGGCCTTAGGGCACCTGTTCTTATAAATAAAAATTTTTTGGAACACAGCCATGTGGATTCATCTGCTTGTTGTCTTTGGCTCTCGTGTATTACGCAGTGCACAAAGTCTAAAATGTTTATTGTCTGCCTTGTTTGCCAAACAAGTTTGCCAAACCCCTGAAATGAAGAAGATAAATCTTGATATCTACTTAAAGAAATACTGAATTGTATTTGTTTCTTACTATGACTTACTAAGTTAATGGTTTTTGTCTTAGAAGCAGGATTATTGAGAAAGAACCAATAGTTCTCTCACCTAAATTCTTGCCCACCTGTGTATCTTTTTGCAAACTGTATCCAGGTGTATATATAAATTTTTATACTTAAATATGTACATAGATGCTAACATAGATACAACTTTATGATTGATTAATCTTCTAGAATACACTTCAAAGCTAATGTTTGAATGTGCAGATATGTTAGTAAACCATTAACTGAGATCTGGCCTTTATTCTGTTAAGAAAAAAAAACAACCGGAAGCATGTTGAAGTGGTAGTTATGTTTTTAAAAGATAGATGCTAGATAATTGAGAAATTTAAGTTTTTAATACATTTCATTTGCATTCCAGCTAAAACCACAACTCTGCCTTCCACTACTACAACTTCCACCACAGCTACTACATCAGGTAATTGTGGTTTTTAAAACTAAGCGAGATAGGATGTGTGTGCAGTGTTAGCTTTTACTATTTGTTATCACATTCCAGTTTTATTCTTAAATAGTTAGGAACTGAAATTCATCTCTTAGATTTGGAGAAGACCAAGGTAGTAGGCTGTTAAAGCAGTAAGGATAGGTTTGCTGAGAGTCCTCTAATACATTTTAAAATTGTAATCACATTTGGCATAAAATGTTAGAATTAAATAGTAACGGTTTTCCAAAACTCTTTTAGTACAATCTGTAGGTAAAATCTAATTTCTTAAAAATTAAATACTGATTACTGTTGGAGATTGGTTGTGTGCTGTATTAGACTGTGTCAATTTGAAGATAATATAGTCATCCTTTTTACTTCTAGGTAATACTGAATATTTTGATTCTGTGAATTTTTTTGGCTTTATTAAGATTATTTTTATAATTTGAAAACCTATAATCAAATTTTCATTTACCTTTTATAAATTTATAAAAATGCAAAGTATGAATTTTAAACACAAATATTAATATTTACTCTAGCAATTAACTAAGATATGTAGTCTGAAGAAACTGCAAATTTTAAAAGTGCTTAATATGTTCACAGGGCGTAATGTGCCAAGAGAATAAATTTTCCTTTTCATATTTGAAATTATATATTAGTACCACTGACCACTTGATGTTGGATACAGTGAAGAGTGAGATTGATAAATGGTTGTCTTCCTCAATTAGGAAGCTGTTGACACAAGAGGAAATACTTTATAGAAACACATGACAAAAAGCCTCAGATGAGTCTTGAAATTATCACAGAGGATCATGAGACTTACTGAGTATCTTACTAAGTATTGTTATTTCTTTTATCTCATTTAACCAGGTACAACTAATACCACTTTAACTCCAACTATACAACCTGTGCGGAAGTCTACCTTTGATGCAGCCAGTTTCATTGGAGGAATTGTCCTTGTCTTGGGTGTGCAGGCTGTAATTTTCTTTCTCTATAAATTCTGCAAATCTAAAGAACGAAACTACCACACTCTGTAAAGAGACCCACTAAATTAACAAGGACTGGCGTGTAACTCACTGAAACCAAAATATTACCTTTCAAGATGTCCCACATGGAAGACGCTATTCTAGGATCTTTAATTTTTCAAAGGATGCATATAGGAGCATCACCCTTGAAGAAGAATCAGTTCAGTCACTTTGCTCAACGGGCCTATTTAAAGTACGCTGCATGAGTCCTTGTGGCTGTCTTTCATTTTACATGGCTGCTGCTGTGGGATTGTGTTCTCTCTGCTTGACATGCCAAATGTAACTGTAAGTGATGGAAAACATTGTCCTGCGCAGACAACCTCATGACTCTTTTGGCAATTTAAATGTAGTCTTTTTAAGCCTGAAAGCTGCATTATTTTCATCCTAACTCAGGATGTAGTTTAGTGACCAGAATTGAGAAGAATGTGCCAAATGAGCATCAATCAGGTGGATTTTTGGCTATCGTTTCAAAAGTGGAATAAATTTATAAATTTAGTACCCTTAGAGTAAAATTTTGTGCTTGATAACAGTTATTTTTTTCTACATTAGAAAAAAGATGCCACACAGGGAATTACATTCCAGATTTAAAGAAATGAGAGGATACAAAACATGAAAAGTATAGCAGGTTATTGTTCGTACTTGTAAAGCACCTTATATCATTGAGAAAATAAAGAACAGTGCCTTAAAAGACAGACTGAAAGGTAGACTGTAACTTAAAAAATGCTGGTGATTTGTTCTTTTACGTTAATGAAGGGAAAAGTTGGTCTGAGGATGTAACTGTTGATGTGAGCAGTAGTAAACCTGCTTTTAGATACCATACTGTTAGTATTTAATTGAAAACTTACCTACTTTATTTCAAGCCTGAATAACTTAAATGATGTTCTACAGAGTTGAAAGCCTTCATCTATTGGACCTCCTATCATTTTTCTTATGGCTGTTAAAAAGTATAAAGATAAAGTTGATTTAATTATGTTTTCCTTTGTACTTCAAAAAAGTATCCTAACACTGTTGTACCTTAAAAAGATTTCCACCGAGCTTTTCTGAAAAGTAACTTCTATAAGGCAAGGAAGAAATAAGTTGTTTTAGAATCATTTACTAACTCTTTAGACAGTCATTTTAAGTTTTGAAATAGCAAATGTGAGCAGTATAATTTCAGAAAAAATTTAGTTGATCAGATGACTAAATTTTTATTGATAAATTGCCCTGGATAAACAGATTGAACTTTTTGTTTCTCCTCTCCCAGCCTTTCTTCTTAGTTTCGATTCCTGTTGTAGGAAAAGCATGTGTACTTTTTATTTTTTAGTTTACTCATGAAGCACTAGTTTTTTTCAGGTTGAGGGATATTTCTTCCCTGCCTTTGACACATTGGATTAGTTCAGGGGCTTAAATCAGTTTAAAATGAACTTTTGCTTTTCTAGGTCATTAAGATGTTTTGTTTTTGTTTCTTTAGCCTATAGGGGCCGATTTTAGTACTGGTTTTCAATATTTTATAGTACAAGACAAGTTGCTTTGGTCCATTTCATAAGCCAGAATTCCTTATATTTAGATAATTAAAGGTTCTTAAAATGAAGATTTACTGTTTCTTTGTTACTTGCTGGTACAGCTAAAGTTTGTTTTACTTGCACATTTGTACATATACCTAATGTTTTCAAGTGCCTTAATTGTTTAAAATCTCTGGCTTCAAAGGTTTTTGGGAAAAGGTAGGCTTACCTCACATTTTTGTGTTTCCCTCAGTAGTGATATTCTAGGTACCTCACAAAAATTTTTATTATGGTGCCATGGCTGTTAGCTTTTAGTGATTGGTTTAAGATACAAAATTCAGTTGAAAATACACAGAATTTCCATTCTCCCAAAGGGGTAAAAATTAGCTACAATGGTGTAATTGTCATTTACTTAGATAAGAATACCTTGCCACACATTAATGTTAACGCTATAGCTATTTCTGTGAAAATGTAGCTGATGAAGCCTCTCATCTTCTGTAGTTTTGAATACTGCTCTAACAGAATCATAACATGGAATTAGATTTTACAAGAAGAGCTCTTACAGTGAACTCACAGCCTTTTCCCCTCTTGAGCAGTTTAGTATCTTGAGCCATTAATGATTTGGGTTTTTTTTTTTTAATCCAGAAGATACATAGAAACATTTTCAGATTTTTCACCTGATTTGTTCATGCAGATTGTAGTTCTGTTAAAATCCCATATCTTACCTTACAGATAATTGTTGCACAGGCAGACACTGCTGTATTTAGAAATTTCTATTTCAGTTCATTAAAAACTGCAAAACCAATCTGTATCATGTACCAAACCAATCTAAAATAAATCTACATGTTTATTGGGTTAATCTGCTTTTTTTTTTTTATTAACTGAAATATGTGTTTATATTTTGACTATGAAATTTAATGCTAGTGAATTTACCTTAGTCTTGTAGGAAATGGCTTGTCTACTCAGTGTTTCATTGCTCCTCAAGACCAGCAGATAGTAGCTAAGGGATGTCTTTATCAGTGGAGAACAGAGCCTTAGAAAGGATAGTTGGAGGGAGGACTTGGTTTGTCTTGCTATTGACAAAAAAAGTTGATCTTCCTCAAATAGAAATCATCTACTTATGTGCTAGTTTACCAAGTATTTATGAGAATACCATCTGCTGTTAGATATCTGAAAGCTTTGTTTGTGACTTTCTGCCTTATTCAGATTGCATGTAAAGTAAAATTGGGTTTCTATTCAGAATCTTTGGTATAAATATTTAGTACCAAGCCACATGCTGGTATGTGAAATCTGATTCTGTAGGCCCATGTTTTGGGCAAAATTACGTTCTATATGAAATCGCAGAACTTGGACTAAAGAAAAGAGAATAAACACTCTTCTATCAGCCTTAAAGCCCAGAAGAGTGGATTGAAGACTCCTAGAACATTGCTAAAGACAAACTGTTATTTTGATGAGCAAGGTGTTCACAGTAGATGGGGTGTTTTGGTTTTTTTTAATGTTTTAATGATTAAAGTCCTGTGTATTTACCCATGTAGTTACTATGCCTGTGCTCTTCCTTAATTTGTGTAGATAACATGTTGCTGCTGGTATTCACCTTCTGCCTAAAGGATGTCTTTTAACCTTCAACATTTCTAGTTTTGTTGGTACAGATACTGGTTATGAGTTCTTACAGTTTTTGTGTGCTTTCATTTTTGAATGATTTCATTGGATAGAGTTCTAGGTTGACATTTTTGCTTTTAGTCCTTTAATAATGATGATCCAGCATCTCACATGCATTGTGTCCTATGAGAAATCTCATCTTTATCTTTTGTTCCTCAGTACGTGTCTTTTTTTTCCTCTTGCTTTTACAAGATTTTTCTTCTTATCACTTGTTTTGAGCATTTTGATTGTAATGTGCTATGCTGTAGTCTGTGTGGTCAAAGCTATGGTTTTTCTAGTAGTCATGTATGGATGTGAGAGTTGGACCATAAAGCTGAGGGCTGAAGAATTGATACTTTTGAACTGTGGTGTTGGAGAAGACTCTTAAGAGTCCTTTGAACTGCAAGATCAAACCAGTCCATCCTAAAGGAAATCAGTCCTGAATATTCTTTGGGAGGACTGATGCTGAAGCTGAAACTCCAATACTTTGGCCACCTAATGGGAAGAACTGACTCATTGGAAAAGACCCTGATGCTGGGAAAGGTTGAAGTCAGGAGGAGAAGGGAACAACCGAGGATGAGATGGTTGGAGATGGTTGGATGACATCACCTACTCCATGGACATGAGTTTGGTGATGAACAGGGAAGCCTGGCATGCTGCAGTCCATGGGGTTGCAATGAGTCAGACACGACTGAGCTGAACTGAACTGATGCTGTTTTGTTTCTTATGGTTGAGGTTTGTTGAGTGTCTTGGATTTGTGGTTTTTCATCAGATTGGGAAAACTTTCAGCTATTATTTTTTCAGATATCTTTTTCTGTCCTTCCCATTCTCTGTGTTGGGGACTTCAGTTCCACAGAGGCTGCTAGAAGGTGACTTAAAATGTACCCATGCACTGTTTTGATTTTTTAAAAAATCTTTTTCTACTTCGTGTCAGATTATTACTATCTTTAAATTTACTAATACTTTCTTCTACCATGTTTAATCTATTGTTAATCTTACCTGGAGTCTTTTCACTTCAGATGTCTTCATTTTTAAAAGTTCAGTTTGGGTGTTTTTCATATTTCCACATATTCCAGCTTTATGTTTTGAACATGTAACAATTTTTAACATCTGGGTCAGTTTCTATTGATTTTTTTCTCACTATAAGTCATAACTTTCCCGTTTCTTTGTATGCTTGGTAGTTTGTTATTGCATACCAGATGTAAATTTTAACTTGTTGGGTGCTGGTTATTTTTGTTCTGGGACATAGTTAAATTTCTTGACAGCAGTTGGCTCCTTTCAGATCTTGCTTTTTAAGCTTTGTTAAGAGAGCAGAACATTTGTTCTAGGATTAATTGTTCCCCAGTTCTGCACTGGCTAATTATCTACCCAGTGCTCCCTGGATTAAGAGGCTTTCTGGTCTGGGTTAGTGGAAACAGCCTCTCTATTCCTAGCCTTGTGTGTGTTCCAAGTACTATTTCCTCTAAACCTTCCCCCAGCCTTGGATAGTTGGCTCGTGTACGTGTCCTGACCAATACATTGTTGAATACCTGAGGGGTACCTTCTGCAGGTCTCTGGAGTTCTCCTTTGTGTAGTTCTCCCCTCCCTGCTTCTCTGCCCTGGGAACTCTGTCTGCTTTCATCTCCGTTAACTCTTAGCTCCATCTCCTCAACTCAGGGAAGTCCACTGATTTCTGCCTAGGTGTTATCTTCCTGCATCATGGCTTAGAAATATAAGGCAGTAACCTGGGTTGGTGGTTTCCTTTTTTTTTCAAGGATCACTGTTCTTCGGCTGAAGTCCAATGTGTTGAAAACCACTGTTCAATGTGTTTTGCCTAGTTTTTCATTTGTTTCAGGGTATATCCAGTCTCTTACTTCATCTTGGCCAGACGTAAAAGTTCAAGGTAGTATTTTTAAAGTCTTCATTTATTTAAGTAACAAATACATTCTTTTTTCTTCTTAAACTATTACAGGTAAAGTCTGCTTTGATAATCCCAGCCCCTTCCCCATCTTTGTCCTTCTCCACTTTCCAGAGATAATTATTAGAACTGCTTTGGTGGTAAACTCTCCCCCTCAGCATTTCTACACACACAACTAAATATACCCTTAGAAAATACGTGATGTGGATTTTTATTTTATTATTATCCTGCAACTTTTTTTTCCACTTATTAGCTATGCCAAATTCTTAAATTCTCTGTTGGTATATGTAGTATGACTTGTGTAAGTATCTACCTACTTAAGAACAATTAGGTTGTTTGTAATTTGTAGATTTTACTGTTTTCTAAAGAATGTCTTGGTACCTGCCACCTTGCTTATATGTGTGAATGTTTCTCTAGAGCAAACATAAGTGGACACCTGTGCCCAGGGTTTCCACTTTGAAAATTTTCACACACTGAGACTGCCTTCCATCTCCTACGAGCAGATATCAGAATGTTTTCTTTGTCCTTCTGCTTACTATTACCACTTGTTATTTCATCACTACCCTTGTGCGTCACTACCCTCCTGAGCTTCCATCCACACTTCATTGGAGAAGGTGTGGCCAGGGCTGAATGGCAGAGGGGTTCACTGAAGCTGTGAAGGGGGGTGTAGTGGGGCAGGGGGCTGGAGGGCCCCCTTCACAGGAGGTGCTGTCCCAGTGGCACTCCACCAGGAAACTGCATGCACCACTGGAGTTCAGCACTGCAAAAGGAGCAGGTGCCTGCCTAGGTGAGGAGCCAGAACCCAAGAGAAACCCTTCTTCCTCCAGCACCCTCTACTGACAAAGCTTAACGTACTGCCTGGTGGTAAAGAAGACATGTTGGCAGGGTCCAGATTCATTACTTGATAGAAGATAATTAAGAGTGAATTTACCTGAGAAACCTAAGTGGTATCTTACCTGGTCATGGCTGATTTTTTTAGTTTTGATCTCAGTCATCAACCTTCTTTTGTTTTTTATTTTGTTTCAGAAATAAATTTGCATGTGCATTTAGATATTTTATATAGAAGTTTATGTCTGTAAATATGTTTTTCTGGTCTTTTCTGTTCCATTTATCTATTTATTGATGTTTATTCCTTAACCCAAGATAAATTTTCCTGTCTCAACAAAAAGACTTGGATTAGAACTTTACAAAAATCTGAAGAGGGTTTTACTGTTTGTAGGAAGAATGAAAAGACTTGAGAGAATGGTGTTCTTAAGTGAAACAAAAAGAAATAAGTGCTTTGAAATTTACTTAGATTGGTCTCTGACTTGGTTTTTCACTTGTTAATGAATACTGTCTGGCCAGCAATGCCCTCTCTCTTGGCTCTCCCACCTAATCAGTAATTTTAGAACCCATATTAAGAGGCTGCTGGTTGACTAGAGGCAAGGCCTAGGATGTAGAAATGCAAATCAACTGTTAAAATTTAGGGTCAAATCCTACATCACTTGGGACATTCAACATATAATCATCTTAGTCCTTCCATACTATCTTTACATATGGTAGAATTGAGATAAAAGGCTTAATGGAATTTAGAATCATTTTTATTCATTCAAATGCTCATAGAAATAAAACTTGAAAAAAGGCTATATGATTACCAATCAGGTCTAAATGGGGTTCTGGATGGAGCCGTTTAAACTTCAAAAGCTGGAAGTTGAACAGTATCTGCCACATTGGGTAGGAAGACATGGTCAGTTCTTTTTGTGTGTTTAATAGGTACCTGCAAAATAATTATTAGGTATTACAGCCTTTTTAAAAGATGATGAATAATTATTATAGCATCATTACAAGTGACTTACTACTGAGACCAAGATCATTGGTTCAGTCTGGGTTAGACCATTTAGTGTGCCTTGTCATACATATTTTGCCTTTTGTTTATAAAGGGAACTAGTCAGGGATGAACCCATTAATGGAAAGCCATGTCCAGCTAAGGAAGGAAAGACATCTCATATTTGGAGAAATCAGTAAATTCCTTAATATTATATCATTTATGTTAGTGCAGTGCTCCTTTTAAAAGAAAATCAGTGGTGGTCTTATATTTCAGCCTTCAATAAATTCCTCCCAGTCTATTTATCTGACTGTCTCATAGACCTTGTTTAAGAAGTCAGACCTTAGATAGATTTGAAGAGGTACCAGATGATTCTGTGGCTTTCCTGGACCTCAGGCTTTTTGCTTTGGTCTCTACTATACACAAGCCAATGGGCCCATAAGACAGTTACTTATTTATTACAGTTTATTTATTTAATAGAGTAATGTAGCCAACAATTGGTCTTAGACCATAACCTTCTAAATCTGAAACCTAGTACATCTCCGCTGATGTACTTAGCTCCTTAGCAGCTTTCTCAACCATAAGAGTTGTGATCAGCAACCTGCCCCATAAGCAACATTTGCTTTGGGGAGTGAAGTGGGGATAGAGTAAAGCTTAAAAGTCGTTGTGGTCCCATACAGGTCAACAGAACATCACTTCCTTTTGGAAAGGGCTTTTGCAGAAGCAAATAGACATGTAGTAGAATGTCACCTTTTGGTGAAAGATGACTACACAGAGATTGGTGGGTCAAGCAAAAGGTAGGCATTGATAATGCAGCCCTACTTGGTCAAGGTTCTCAGTTGGGTATGTTCCTGACCTGCTGCTTCCCTCTCTGTGTGTCTCCCTTTAACTGTATGGAAATACTGCAACAACCTTTTGGTCCAATAACTAGACCATTGGCTTCAAAAGAGGCCTTAGGATGGCATATTTTCTGACAGAATGATTGTATTTTTTCCTCAACTTTTCTCAAGGTAAAATGAGAGGAATTCTTAAGTGTGTTGATTAGATATATATACCTCTCTGGAGGGGATTCTGAAAAACAGTGGAGCAAAGAGTGTAATACTTATTAAAATAGCATAGAGAAGGTGGTGAAAGGGGATTCAAAAGGTGTCTTAGAATAAACTAAGAGGTGAAACAGTTAAAAAAAATTCTTCAAATATGTGCTATACTTCAACCTAATCTGTATTCCAAGCATTTCGCACATGTTTTAAGGCTGACTTCTGAAATTATTTCTGCTCTGCCAGGGAATGCAAAGGCTGTGGCCCTGCTAGTTAATTACTGTAGATGATTGGGGAAAAAAAAAAAAATGAGAGAACATGTCCAGGTGTTGTACTGACTTTCACACCCATTTACTGAATTGTAATTGAGTAAGTGCTTTGGGGCTTGTTTCAACATTAGAATTTTATTATTGAGGAGTGATACCATCAAGATGGCAGAATAGGAAACCCTAGACCCTCCTTCCTGCAGGAACATATTGATTCAGCAATAATTCATGGACAGATTCCCTTAGTGAGAAACCCAGAATATTATTTTCTAAGATCCAACCATTGAGATAAGATCTTGATACACAATTTTTTAATGTAAGTTTGAAGTGACCCTAAACCATGATTTCATATTTACATTTTTCACTGTTTCATATACTCAAATTTATCATTACTTACAGTCTTTGGCCTTTGAATCCTTGTTATTTTGCTGCCCATGAGTTGAGTCTTTAAAAGGTGTTGCTGCGTGTATCTAGATGATGTGGAAGCAGAATTCAGGGAGTAGTGAGCTTGGGATATAAGGCCTGTAATGTGAAAAATGTTAAATTATATCTCTGGTTGCAATGTACAGGTCTAGGTTTAATTCATAAAATTTTAGAGCTTAAAATGGGTATCTGATTCAGCTTCATCAGTTTTGAGAAGATATCAAACATGGATAGTGTCTTTTGCCTGAGGGTCTATGACCAAGTGAAAGAGATGATGGGTTACTTGGACCTATGGGTAGAAGTAGGCAGACTGAGATATTCACATTAATAGGACTTGGTAATTAGTTGGGTATGCAGGGTAAGGAAGAATAGCTTTCAGACTTCTGGCTCAAGCAACTGATCAGATTTTATGGTGGATTTTATGCTGATGGCACATATATGCTCAACAAGTCATTGTTCATTGCAAGATCAGGATAGATGGGTGGGAAATATAAATGTGTAGACAGGAAGTAGACAAAGATTAGCTCAAGGCCCCTGAGATGATAGAAGCCCATGGGAAGCTAATCACAGTGATTGTCCCAGGGAGGAAAAGGAACACCTTTTCCATTTTAACAGGAAGGAAGGAGAAGCAGCTGAGTTTAGGTAGGCTGGGGCAAGAAGTAGAGGGAGATCCCATCTGATAGGGGAGGAGGAGGACAGTGTCTGCCGAGACCATGAAGATTTAAAATAGTTCCTGTATTATATAACAACTTTTAATTTTTTAATAACAACTTTTAAAAAAGTATAGTCTATAAAAATACTGAATCATTATGTTGTATATCTGAAGCTAATATGATACTGTAAATCTATAATACTTCAATTAAGAATAAATAAGATAAACTAGTTGCTGTGAAGAGGAGGAGAAAGTGAGCTGACCTTCCCCTCAGCTCCAGGAGAACATGTGAGCTGGGCCTAAGCCCACCAGGCATCTCAGTCTCTGGCTTCAGTAATTTGTTCAAAATTGGTCACATGACCTGAGTCAGCCCAGTCCCCTCTCCATTCCCCACTCCTGCCATGTGAGCTTGAACAGAGGATGGAAGCTACAGAGGTGACAGACATCTTGCTTCCCAAGGGGCTCTACTTCCTGTCTGCTCCCAGCATGCTCAGGGCCCAGAGATGCAGAGAGAAATAAGTCTTCAACAAACAAACCTTTATCAAGCCCACATGAATCAGTGGAACAGAATAGAGAGTCCAGAAACAGACTCACGCATCCATGATCAGTTTAATCTTTGACAAAGAAGGCAAGAATATACATTGGAGAAAAGAGAGTCTCCAATGGGACTCTGCAATGGGAGTCTCCAATGGGACTCTCCAATGGAGTTGTTAGAACATTCCCTCACACCATACACAAAAATAAAATGGCTTAAAGACTTAAATATAAGACATGACACCATAAAACTCCCAGAAGAGAACACAGTCAAACATTCCCTGAAATTGTAGCAATGTTTTCTTAGGTCAGTCTTCCAAGGCAATAGAAATAAAAATAAACCAATAGAACCTAGTCAAACTTTAAGTTTTTGCATAGCAAAAGAAACCATAAAACAGCCGATAAATGGAGAGAAAATATTTGCAAATGATATGATTGATAAGGAAGGGCTTAATTTCCAAAATATAACAGTTCATATACTCAATGACAAAAAACCAACCCAATAAAAAAATGGGCAGAAGACCTAAATAGACATTTCTCCAAAGAAGACATACACATGACCAACAAATACATGAAAAGATGCTCAACATTGTTAATTATCAGAGAAATACAAATCAAAATTACACTGAGGTATTATACTAGTCAGAATGGCCACCATCAAAAAGTCTACAAATAATAAGTGCTGGAGAGGGTATGGAGAAAAGGGAACCCTCTTACACTATTGATGGGAATGTAAATTGGTACAGACACTATGGGAAACAGTATGGAGGATCCTTGAAAAGCCAAAAATAGTTGCCATATGATCCAGCAATTCCACTCCTGGGCATATACACAGAGAAAACTATAATTTGAAAAGATAGCATAGCAGCAGTATTTACAACAGCCAAGACATGAAGGCAATCTAAGAGTTCATCAAAAGATGAGTGGATAAAGAAGATGTGTATATGTATATACATAAAATGAAAGGCTACTGCTGCTGCTAAGTCACTTCAGTCGTGTCTGACTCTGTGTGACCCCATAGACGGCAGCCACCAGGCTCCCCTGTCCCTGGGATTCTCCAGGCAAGAACACTGGCGTGGGTTGCCATTTCCTTCTCCAATGCAGGAAAGTGAAAAGTGCAAGTGAAGTCACCAAGTCGTGTCCGACTCTCAGTGACCCCATGGACTGCAGCCTACCAGGCTCCTCCATCCATGGGATTTTCCAGGCAAGAGTACTGGAGTGGGGTGCCATTGCCTTCTCCAAATGAAAGACTACTCAGTTATTAATAAGATTCTTGCATCTTCCCGTACATAGAGGAACACTAAAATCATTGTTTTTTTGTGACTAGCAGTAATCTTAGGGTGTTCAACTACATGATTTTTTTTCAGCAAAAACTCTAGTAAGCTCTCCAAATAAAACTTAATCACAGCTTTTAGGTTGTGCATTTCTTCTTCAACAGACATGTAGAAAGTCCTGAGCAAACCCCCTCCCATCACTGCAGAAGGGGACAGATGGGGGCTGAGACCTGCGAGTAACTTCTACCTCTGCTTCCTGAAAAAGAGGCTTCTCTTTCATTCCTGCTGCATTCCTAACCTGGTAATTAGGGTTCTCCCCATGTGCCTCCTGCCTGACTCTTGCCCTCCTTTGTAAACACGCAGGTCTTAGAGGACACAGATGGCAGTTTGATTGGACATGTTAACGTGGAGAAGGATTTAAAAGATGTTTGGCTAGGCTGGAGGCATATGGAGGCAGAGGGGAAAAGGAGAAACAGAAAACCCCAGGGAGTCTGTAGAGGATAGTGGGAGATACAGAATCACTCAGGGTGATTGGTCAAAATAGGGCCTTTGGGTGCTCTTGACACTCTTTCTCTTTGGATCTGGGCTTGGGTGGGGGACGCCAGTCCCACTGTTAGGGCCCAGGCCGCAGGCATGGGCAGGGAGGGGATGAGTTAGTGAAGTCACTCAGTCGTGTCGACTCTTTGCGACCCCATGGACTGTAGCCTACCAGGCTCCTCCATCCATGGGATTTTCCAGGCAAGAGTACTGGAGTGGCTTGCCATTTCCTTCTCCAGAAGATCTTCTCGACCCAGGGATTGAACCCAGGTCTCCTGCATTGTAGGCAGAGGCTTTACCATCTGAGCCACCACGGAAGTCACAAGTCTAGCCTTTTTCCTAGAAAACCTAAACTATCTTGACCTTTGAAAATGATCTTTCTGCTTCTGTGAGTGTTTCCTCACATCATCCACACCACTGACAAAAGAAAACACAGATAAAGGAGTACACACATGTATAAAAGTATAATAACAAACATTTACACAATGACCTAGTGTTACTACACTCTGTGGCAGACACACACTGTTACATAGAGTCCTCAGGATTCATCTTTGAGGTAGGTATTTTACAGAGAGGTGAATTAACCTGTCCAGGGTCACACAGCTAGCAGTGACAGAAGCAGGATTTGAACCTTGGCTGTCTTATTTCAAAGTCCATATTGTCAACCACCAGGCTGTGCTATGGAACAGAAAGGAAAGGCCTAGCTGACCTTAACAATAGGCTGATTGTGGCTAATGATATTTTTGATAGACCTAGAAGAGAACTTGGAACTTATTTAGTCCTCATCTTACATGAGAGGAAGCTAGTTTAGAGACATCCCAGGTTCTGGCCTCCGTTCCACTGCTACCCACTGTTGTCCAGAGTGCTGTTTTGACTGTCATTTCCATAGGACTCCTCAAGCCCCTAGGACCCAAAAATCATAATGTGCTTTATGAATAACATCTGAGAAGTGTGGTCACTAGTATCCTGTCAGGAAGGAAGAAATTTTCCTTTAGCCTTCTAGGTTCTTTTGGCTGGTCTAATAATTCAATTGATAATGAGATTAACAGGAGAAAATCACACAACAGTTTAATTTGCCAACATTTGTTGGATTATGGAGAAAGCAAAGAAGTTCCAGAAAACATCTATTTCTGCTTCATTGACTACACTGAAGACTTTGACTGTGTGGATTACAACAAACAATGGAAAATAATATTAGAGACCTTGCCTGTCTCCCGAGAAACCTGCATGCTGGTCACGAAGCAACAGTTAGGACTGGTCATGGAACAGCAGACTGGTTCAAAATTGGGAAGGAGTACTACAAGGTTGTGGGAGAAGGCAATGGCAAACCATTCCAGTACTCTTGCCTGGAAAATCCCATGGATGGAGGAGCCTGGTAGGCTGCAGTCCATGGGGTTACTAAGTTGAACACGACTGAGTGACTTCCCTTTCACTTTTTGCTTTCATGCATTGGAGAAGGAAACAGCAACCTACTCCAGTGTTCTTGCCTGGAGACTCCCAGGGACGGGGGAGCCTGGTGGGCTGCCGTGTATGGGGTCGCACAGAGTCGGACATGACTGAAGTGACTTAGTAACAACAACTTAGCAACAACTACAAGGTTGTATGTTGTCACCCTGCTTAATTAACTTATATGCGGAGTCCATCGTGAGAAACGCCAGGCTGGATGACTCACAAGCTGGAATCAAGATTGCTGGGACAAATATCAACCTCAGAAATGCAGATGATACCACTCTAATGACAGAAAGTGAAGAGGAACTAAAGAGCTTCTTGATGAGGGTGAAAGAGGAGAGTGAAAAAGCTGGCTTAAAACTCAACATTCAGAAAATTAAGATCATGGCAACCAGACCCATCACTTCATGGCAAATAGAAGGGGAAAAAGTGGAAGCAGTGACAGATTTTATTCTTGGATTGCAAAATCATTGCAGATGGTGACTGTGGCCATGAAATTAAACGACATTTTCTCCTTGAAAGAAAAGTTATGACAAACCTAGACAGCATATTAAAAAGCAGAGACATCACTTTGCCAACAAAGGTCTGTCTAGTGAAAGCTATGGTTTTTCCAGTAGTCATGTGTGGATGTGAGAGTTAGACCATAAAGAAGGCTGAGGCTGAAGAACTGATGCTTTCCATTTGTGGTGCTGGAGGACTCGAGAGTCCCTTAAACTGCAGGAGATCTAACCAGTCAGTCCTAAAGGAAATCAACTCTGAATATTGACTGAATGGACTATTGCTGAAGCTTCAATATGTTGGCCATCTGATGTGAAGAACTGACTCACTGGAAAAGACTCTGAAAGATTGAAGGCAAAATGAGAAGGGAGCAGCAGAGGATAAGATGGTTAGATAGCATCACCAAGTCAATAGACATGAATTTGAGCAAACTCCAGGAGATAGTGGAGGACAGAGGAGCCTTCTGGGCTACAATCCATGGGCTCACAGAGAGTCAGACATGACTTAGTGACTGAACAACAAACACATGGGATAGACCTAGGAAAACTGAGCAACTTGGCGGCATTACTGAAGCTTTCAACTAAATGCCATCCTCAGCTAAAGACAGAAGATGTTGAGGATGGGGGAAAGTCAGTTATGAGAGGTTACCAGGAGAAGCAGAGTAAATGAGGGTAACATTGTTTCACAGACTTGTCTTTTCCACAGATAAATTTCTAGAGATTTGGTCATCCTCTTTCTTGTACTGAAGAAAGAGGTGCTCTTAAAACTGTAAACATTTCTTACAAAGGGGCAACTCCCTTCCCATGTCTGCTTTTTCTTAAAAATGATCAGCTTAAAACTTTATGCCAAAGAGACACATTAGGATGGCAAATTCTACTCCTCTATTCTCCTAAGGTGTTGCTGCTGCTGCTACTAAGTCGCTTCAGTCGTGTCCGACTCTGTGCGACCCCATAGACGGAAGCTCACCAGGCTCCCCTGTCCCTGGGATTCTCCAGGCAAGAACACTGGAGTGGGTTGCCATTTCCTTCTCCAATGCATGAAAATGAAAAGTGAAAGTGAAGTCGCTCAGTCGTGTCCGACTCTCAGCGACCCCATGGACTGTAGCCCACCAGGATCCTCCGTCCATGGGATTTTCCAGGCAAAAGTACTGGGGTGGGGTGCCTAATTGCTTCAAAATCTAGTGATATACTCAGTCTTCTTTTGGTGACATATTTCAACTTGAACTAGTTTTTATGACTGAAATCTTTTAATATATCAATACTCCAAGGTGAACTAAAATAGAAAGTTCTAACTGCAAATGAGAATAAAGATTCATTCATTCATTCAACAAATATGAAGCACTCCCTTCATAGCCACTGGAATGTTATCATTAGTCCCCAGGACCCTCCTTCAATCCCCACCCAAGACCCTGGGAACTTATTCTACCCATAGAGGGTATCCTTACCGCCAGGTGAGTTTCTTTGGGTGGAGGATTGCTCAGCATCATTAAGCTGACTTTGTAGCTCTTCTACCCACTGGAAAGCATCCAGCTTCACACTACGCTCATGGGCAAGTCGGCTTCTCACCTGAGTGGAAAAGTGCTTGGGAAGCAGAAATGCTTTTGGGAAGCAGAACTGTTCCATCATTTCACTGTGAAGGGTGGGGTAAGGGGAGTGCCAGGGAGAGTGTGGGTCCAAAGCTATCCCAGGAATAGAAGTTTTCAAAAATCCCTGGTCAGGCTGAACTGAGCCTTATGAAAATCAGGAGCACCAGGAAGGTCAAGAACTTAATCAGCGAGGAACAGAGGCAGCCCTTGGAACACATTATCCTCTTATAATAGAAGTTTACTCACAAAAGTTATCTTTTATCAGAGGAGAAGCGGGGAGGGGAGAGGAACCAGTTCATAGAGGACCTTGTAGGCCAAGCCCCAGTGCCTGTGGGACCCCTGATGGCTTCGAGCAAAGACTTATTCTCTCTCCCAGACCTCTAAGTTCAGCTAATCATCTGCAGGGAGTGCACTGAGCACCAAGTCCAGGCCTAACACAAGGCCCACATCCAGAAGACAGCTTCATGTTTGCTCTCCCCTTGCACCCCTGACCCTGAGTCCCCTAGCCAGGGAGTCTCTATGTCCAAAGTGACTCATCTGCATAGATCACAGGCATTTTTTTCTTTTTAAATTTATTTTTTATCATCTCCTAATTGTTTTCAATTATGAAAAAGTAATAGTGTAACAGGTTGAATAGTGTCTCCCACAGTCATGGACACCTGGAACCTCAAAATGTTACCTTATTTGAAAATAGTTTCTGTAGACGTGATTAAGTTAAGATGAAGTCATCCTGGATTAAAGGGAGGGCCGTAAATTGAATGCTGATGACCTTATAAACAGTGGAGCAAGCACAGACGCACACACAGAGAGATTCAGGGAAGAAGGCCGGATGGAGAGCTGCAGCTGCACACGCAGGGACACCGGGGACTGCGGTCAGCCGCCAGCAGCCAGGGGAGCCATGGAGCAGGTTCTGCCCAAGCCACCTGGAGGGACCCACACCTTGATTTCAGACTCTGACCTCCTGAACTGTGAGAGGATACATTTTTTAATCCTTTTTTGGTCATTTATTTTATAAAATTCCCCCCTTACTGACTTCCTTGAGCACTTAAAACAGTCAACCATTTAACCTTCTGATTTCTGTTTCCTATTATATCTGGGGAATTAATTGACTTATTTATTCAATGAATATGTGTGAAACTCCTGCCCCAGAAAGTGCTGTTTTGTTGGGGTTTTTTTTGTTTTTCCTTTTGTGTTGAATTTCATTCTGTGGTCTCCTTTGTTGGAACTTACATTAGCCCACATGCACATTATTTCCTTTTTTTTGCTGTGGGGTATCTTGATGAAAGTGAAAGTGGAGAGTGAAAAAGTTGGCTTAAAGCTCAACATTCAGAAAATGAAGATCATGGCATCCGGTCCCATCACTTCATGGGAAATAGATGGGGAAACAGTGGAAACAGTGTCAGACTTTATTTTTCTGGGCTCCAAAATCACTGCAGATGGTGACTGCAGCCATGAAATTAAAAGACGCTTACTCCTTGCAAAGAAAGTGATGACCAACCTAGATAGCATATTCAAAAGCAGACACATTACTTTGCCAACAAAGGTTCATCTAGTCAAGGCTATGGTTTTTCCTGTGGTCATGTATGGATGTGAGAGTTGGACTGTGAAGAAGGCTGAGCGCCAAAGAATTGATGCTTGTGAACTGTAGTGTTGGAGAAGACTCTTGAGAGTCCCTTGGACTGCAAGGACATCCAACCAGTCCATTCTGAAGGAGATCAGCCCTGGGATTTCTTTGGAAGGAATGATGCTAAAGCTGAAACTCCAGTACTTTGGCCACCTCATGAGAAGAGATGACTCATTGGAGAAGACTCTGATGCTGGGAGGGATTGGGGGCAAGAGGAGAAGGGGACAACAGAGGATGAGATGGCTGGATGGCATCACTGACTCGATGGACGTGAGTCTCAGTGAACTCTGGGAGTTGGTGTTGGACAGGGAGGCCTGGCATGCTGCAATTCATGGGGTCGCAAAGAGTTGGACACAACTGAGCGACTGATCTGATCTGATCTGGTTTTGAAGAACATGGTCTGGAAACCACTTCAGCCTTTCCTTTTTTATTTCTACAATTCCAGAAACACCATGAATAAAATTCCCTTACAATAATACTTGCTGCTTTTCCAGATTACTTGTCAAGTTTTTCTAAAAGATCCCTCCTAGCTCAAAGATTAGAGCCATGTGGAAATATGCTTTCCAAGTGGGTGACAAAGATGCCACGATTCTGGCCTCATGGCACTCAAGCCATCATCTTTGCTCACAAGCAGCCTGAACAATCACCCAGGTATAGATATTTCCATTTCCCTGCTGTTCCTGGGAGTGACCAAGGTAAGGAACACCGCTGTGGAGGCAAGAGAGGTATGGAGAGGACAACAAGAAGGAAACCACTCTGGCTGGTGTGCCCTGACTTGCTACCTCTCACTGGAGTTACCTGTTGGAGTTCTCTCTGAATTTTCTTCTGCTGCAGCTGGCTCAGTTTAGAAGCCCTCTTGGCATCTTCAGTAAGGAGCTGCAGGTGCTGTTCCTTTTGCTCCACATCCTTTAAGAGCTTTTCCATGCTGGAGGCTTTCATTAAATCCAGCTGCTGCCTGTGGAGAGCTTCCTGGGTCACTCGGTGTTCTAACTCTTTCAGCAATTGTGCCTGTGGCAGGAAACAGCCAAAGGAAATGAGAAAGGCACACGATCTTTCTCAGCAGAGGGAATGAGACGTTGGCCAACACAACTGTCCCCTCAATTAAAACCCAGGGGCAGAATTGTGTGAAGTGTTCCTGGGTTCAGGTACCACCTCCCAGCCATTCTGTCCTGTCTTGTGCCAACCAGCAGCAAGACCCCACAGTCATTCCTACTACAGACTGCATCTGCATGTCACTACACCTTTATCACATGATAGCAACGGAAGGGCTGGACCTGGGGAGAACGTGGTGATGCAGTACGTACAGAGAGTGGGCAAGGGAGGCACTAACGTTGCCTCTGTTTTGACTTCTAAAAAAGCCTGGGAGAAGCCAGGTTGCAGATGGTTAAAAAAGAGCAGTAATAATTTGGTTCTGTTCTGAAATTTTTCTAATCAACAGTTACCAGAAGGTCGATCCTTACTTATAATATTATATTAATAATGAGGATTAATATTTGTAGGGTGACCTCACATAATTATATATCACAATTCACTGGCACACCATAATGAAGGAATTAGGGTCCAAAAGGAACAGATTATATTTTATGTCTTAAAATATGCCCAGGCTGTTTCCTAGGCTGTTATTTAAACTCAGCTCTTATCTCTTTAAACCTAAGGTCTCTGTTTCATTTATGCTCAGAGGGTTGGCACAGTTATTAAGAGCTTTGATTTTAAAAAGCCTTTATTTTGGTGCTAGTTCTTTAGAGCAGCAGTAACTTCTGAAATTAAGATTTAGTGTGGGTCACCAGGAAAGGAACCAAGACTCTCTTCTTGGGGCATAATGCTGATGGCTGGACCACACTCATAGAAAACATGCTTGGAGTATGAACGGAAGGTGTTAGAGGCAGAGACTCAGACCCTTAGACACTCTCTGGGTAAAAAAAAAAAATACTCAGAAACACAGAGAAAGTGAGAGATCAATCTTAGATATGAGCAGTATTCCACCATTTTAGCCAAATATGAATAACAACAAAAGCCTTTTGGCCACTGCCCCTGGTCTCTGGGCTGGAAAGGAGAGAGCAGGGAAGCTGGGGTCCAGGCCATCTTTCTCCAGCAGTGCCGTCCGCTCAGCTTCACACTGTGGCACTCTGGTGACTGCCTCAGGCAGCTCAGTACCGTGTCTCCTGGCCAGAAGTGTTCACAGAGAGGGAGGAAGAGGGCTTCTGAGCTCAGATACCTGATTCTCCTGCTGCCTGCGCATCTTCACACTGTCCGCCTGAGCCCTAGCCAGGGCCTGCCGTACAGCCAATAGCTGTTGACGAAATAAAACCACTTCTCGCTCTGCCATTAGCTTGATGTTCAAACACTCTTTTTTCGTTTGCACAGCTTCCTGTGAACATCCCAAACACAGTAAGGTAGGATATGAGTTTCTTTTCCACATTTTCAGTTTCACAAGCAGTCTCTGAACCATCATCCACCATTCTTTGAAATTTCTGGAAGCGTAGAGCTCCCCGCTGGCCACTGCCTCCTTAATTTCAGTTAAGAACAGTATGACAGATCAGCATAAATAAAATCTTTTGGAAATAGTAAGTCAAAGTTTCCAAACCACTATTGATATGTGCTTTGGTTTCAATTTTCCTTAAAACAGATTTTCAACTTACTGTTAGTGCATTTCCCACCGATAATAATGTTTGAAACTCAAAGCTTTGCAGTGCTTTGACAAAGTTTGCCAACTCCATCTTTTCCCTTTCCTTGTGCTAAACTCTCTGATCTGTCCTCTCATTTGCTTCTTTGCCATTTGCTTTGGGGCAAGAGGAGAATGGGACGACAGAGGATGAGATGGCTGGATGGCATCACCGACTCGATGGATGTGAGTCTAAGTGAACTCCGGGAGTTGGTGATGGACAGGGAGGCCTGGCGTGCTGCAATTCATGGGGTCGCAAAGAGTCAGACTCGACTGAGCAACTGATCTGATCTGGCTCTTTCCTATTCCTCCCCAGGCTCTGATATTGCCAGTTCCCAGGAAATCCGCAACTGTCAGATTCTTTAAGATGGTCCGTCGGTCTTGCTACCTGACACCGGTGCGGCAGCTGCATCCAGGGAGGTCAGTGCCACCCTTCCCCCTGGCTGGGCGGGGCCTCCCTCCCCCAGCGCTCACCTTCTCAACCCTGCTCAGCTGGCCCCGGAAGTGTGCCTGCTGCACCACCAGCCTCCAATGGCCCAGGCTCCTCAGTTTGCGCACGAGGGCAGGCAGGCCGCAGTTGTCCTGCTCCAAAGCCTGCAGCTGCTCCTGCTTAGAAGGCTCAATTTCAGAAAAGGTTGCCCCCAGCACTTTTCTCGGGAAGGACATAAATCCTAACGTCAGAAACATGCCTTCCAGAAGATGAGACAATTGTGCAGTGAGCCCCAGTGCCCTTTAAAAATGCCTGACACACGCTTTCTCTGGGAAACAGAACAGGAATGCAACCCAAGCAAGTGGCAGGGTCAGACGCTAGGATGAAGTGCTGATACCCTACTCTAAGTGAAATCACATACTTTGGCTGGATTTTCTTTCATTTCTTCATCAGGCCTGGCAGAGCCCCACTTTTTCTTTAGGCTTTTCATGTTGTCAATCCCTTCTGTTCTTACTTCACCGATGAGCTCACACACTTTCTGGATCAAATTAAGCTGATTCTCATCCAACTTCTCCTGCAAAATGCAGACTCAGGTTTAGAAAGGGCAGTTGAGGAAGAGTCATTTTGCCTTCTAAAACCCAACTTTAAGGAATGATTTCACATTAAAACGTCATCGACCAAACAATTACTCTATCGGGTATTGTCTGAAAGTGTCGCTTGTGGCCCATTTAGGCCTTTAGTGTTGTCCTCAACCTGCAGGGCTTCATCATCTGCACATCTTAGAGCCTGTGGTTGTCAGACACCAAGGAGGCAGAAGAATGGGATGTCACAGGTGGAAAAGCAAATCACCCTCTCATTCCCCCTCAACCCCCTCAGCACCAGAAACACACACAAAGGGTTACTTGGGAATTTGAACCTAGGGATTTTTGCTATGAGATTTACTCAGCAGAATCTGAGCAGATAAGATACTATCCACGAGCCACTAACAAGGAACTCCATTAAAATAGACACATTAGAGGAAGGAATAGGCCGGCTGCCCTTCCTCTCTAGGCTCCAGCAGAAATCTCATTATCAAACAGTCCGTTCATTCTGAGTGGTTGTGGCTAACAGCTTATGGTGAAACAGCTTGCTCACTGCTTAGTACAACTTGAAGACCCAGCATCCTTGTGTAAGGAGTGACTGTGGGGTGTCCTGTCACATCTGAACCACTTCCCTGGAGAGGAAACGGGAGGTTAGTGCCCGAGAGACACAGCAGAAAGCTTGGCTAGTGATCACACAGCACAAGCTTCACCACCTTATTGGGACCCTGGGATAAAACAGGGATTCCCTACCTCCAGGGGCTTGTGCAACTAGTTGAGCCTGAGAGAAATAGAGAATTTCTTGTCTTGGACTCTGACAGAAGCTAAAAGGAACCTAAGAAATTTTTTAACAATTTCACACCTGAAAGATGGCTTAGTAAATTCTAGTCTTCATTGTCTGCTTACACTTCGCTGCAGTGCCATGCCCGATGCAAGTTGGTTTGGATCCCTTAACATTTGTAAGCACTTGTACTTTATGGACACTTCACAGTAAGAAGCGGTGTTCAATCCTCTCTGGAATAACCAGAGAGGCTCAGTGGAAACTCCTCTCAATGGAACAAGTCCAGGAACCACCCTGGAATCCCCTGGGAGTAGGGAGTGATGGAAGGACCCACATGGGGCTGGCTCTGGGAACACCTGATAGCAGGGAAGGGGGCAGATCTGGGGGACTTGGGGGAGGTATGGCTGTATTGAAATTCTCACTTGTGGGGGAGCTGGACCAGGCTCCATGATGGCCTGTTTTAGGCATGGGTCTCCATCTTACAGCTGCTCAGAAGTCATAAGACAGTGACAGGCTTCCACAGTGCTGTGGGCACATGTGCACCCATCACTCACTCCTTTTCTGAGTGGACCTTTACTGACAGGTCAGCAGTTCCCTGACACTGTATATGCCCAGCTAGTGGGAGTTTTGAGGGTTGTAAAATTTTCAAAAGCTGATTCAAATTCTGAATCTGCCCAGTGAGCTTCTAGGAGGTAGCTGTTGCTACCTACCCTGGGCCTGGCCCAGGGTATTGCCCTGTCCTGTTTTGGATGGTCATTCAGTAGACAAAAGAGTAACATAAAACCATTGGGGTTTGGGAGAAGAACTCCCCCTTGCCTCAACAGCAATCAGATGGTAACAATGCAGTAGAGTGAGGAAAATAGCAAATATCTAAATTATTTAAAATTCAGTGTCTCTTTTGGTAAAATAATGACCACCCATTGCTGACTCACTCTCTTCAGTGAAAGCCTAGAGCTGGAGCATTCTTGGACCCAACAATCTCCTGTCACAAAGCCCACTCTGTCATTGATCCCTCTGTACAGCCACCATGGGAGTCGGGTACACCCGGGTCTCCATGGGACTGTCCAGACATCCCACCCAGGTCACTTACTTTGATGTGCAAACATGTCACAAACAAAGCTTGGACTAATGCTTCATATTCTTCTTGGACTTCTTTTCTAATTTGCTTTTTGAGATTTAGATTCTCCTCCTCCAAATCTGTGAGTCGGGCTCTCAGGGCAGTGATTTCCATGATCATATTGTGACTGAGTTCTGCAACCTAGTGGCAGAAATATTTTTTTCTTAATGGGAACTAATTCGGGAATTCCAAATAGCCACTGCAGAAAGAGTTCTTTGTATATCAAGGTTGAATTGGCATTCTGCTTTGGGCCCAGTGAAGAAGGTGAATGTCTTGTTGTGCAAGTACAGGCAGAAGCAACTAAGGAAGGTTTAAGGGTCCCAGAACAGTCCCAGACACATAGTAGTGCTCAATAAATGGTTGACGAATGAATGAACCCAGAAGAAATGCTACTTAAGCACTTTTCACATGGAGAAAATACTTCAACTGTCTTGGCTTCCATTTCCAAACTGGCCTTCCCTTGACACCTTAGCCTGACTACCTTTTCCTCGGATGGCATGCTGACCTGAGAAGAAAACATCCCCCCACCCACCCCCCACACACAAACAACCAATAACAACAAAAAGAAAAAACAAAGCAATAAAAAATAACAGAGTCAGCAAAAAAACTAAGGGAAAAAAATCTCATTGCTTAAAAAGTACAAACATACTCTTTGGATGTCTCTGCAGGGGACCAGTCATTGACAGGATTTCTACAGGAAGAGGCACAAGAAGATGAGAGCAGCATGTCCCATGTCTCGCTAACTGCTGAGACTGTGGATTCAAAAAATGGAGAAGAAAGCTTTTAGAGTAATAACTGGCCTACCTGACCAGCCTTGTCTTCAGGTGGACTTTGACCTCTTCGTATAATGTCTAATTCCTGAAGAGGAAAAAACAGTGTACCGTCAAACTCAAACATTTATTCAGTACTACATGCTCCAGACTTCTCTTTTTTGTGTTACTGGTGCTTCGTTTTGAGATCCTCAAGCTCCAACGGGAGCCAGGACTGTAGTTGTTGCCCCACTGCACTTTGGGATAGGATCTCATTTTAAGATGGTCTCATCAGTGAGACCACGATGCGCATCCTGAAGACAGCTCACTCAGGGATCCTGGCTTCTTGCTGGACCAGGAACAGCACAAAGTTCCCTGTGTTCACTGAGAGTGGGAAGGTCAGCTAAGGATCTTCTCCAAAGGGCCAGCTGCCTTGTTTTTCACTTCTTATATTCCCCACTGCTGCTGCTGCTAAGTCGCTTCAGTCATGTCCGACTCTGTGCGATCCCATAGATGGCAGCCCACCAGGCTCCTCCATCCCCGGGATTCTCCAGGCAACAACACTGGAGTGGGTTGCCATTTCCTTCTCCAATGCACGAGAGTGAAAAGTGAAAGGGAAGTTGCTCAGTCGTGTCTGACTCTTAGCGACCCCATGGACTGGGGCCTACCAGGCTCCTCCATCCATGGGATTTTCCAGGCAAGAGTAGTGGGGTGGGGTGCCATTGCCTTCCCCAATATTCCCCACTAGAAGCCTCCAAAGCATACAACCCAGTGTTGCTGGGGCCATCACCATCCCAGCTGAGAAGACCAGAGCCCAAGGAAATAGGCCAATAAGAAAAGAAATTTGGAGAGTACCATTTACCCTCAATTCTTACATTAAGAACACCTCTCACATTGTGGAGTCACTCCTGGGCCTCCCTACCCACACCTTCCCTAGTGTATTTCTCATCTGTCTGGGAACATACTTGCTCCTTCTGGCAGAGCTTCTGTCTAACGTGCTCCAATATATGCTCGTAACACATGGAGTAGCTCTCGAAGTTGCTGCGTTCTCTGGCCATCACATCACAACCCAGGGAAAGGAGGCAGGCCTCGAGGTGGTCTTTCCTGAAAGTGACCTGAAAGGAAAAGGGCATCACTCACAACAGCTCCTCCAGGGCAGCGCCACCACACGATTGCTCATGGCACACGTTGCTTTGGCTCACAGACCCACTTCCATTCATCCTCCATAGAAAAACACTGGCGTCAGCCTTGGAAGCTTCTCTTTCAGGTCTGATCCTAACATCCGCAGGGTCAAGGATAAGAGTACAAATGAGACATAAAGAACAGACTTATGGACATGGCTGGGTGGGGGAAGGGAAGGAGAGGGTGGGATGTATGGAGAGTAACATGGAAACATACATTACCATATATAAAATAGATAACCAATGGGAATTTGCTGTATGACTCAGGAAACACAAACCAGGGCTCAGTAACAACATAGAGGGCTGGGATGGGCAGGGAGGTTGGAGGGATGTTCAAGTGGGAGGGGATATAGGTAAACCTATGGCTGATTTCTGTTGATGTTTGGTAGAAACCAACACAATGCTATGCTATGCTATGCTAAGTCACTTCAGTCATGTCCGACTCTGTGTGACCCCATACACGGCAGCCCACCTGGCTTCCCCGTCCCTGGGATTCTCCAGGCAAGAACACTGGAGTGGGTTGCCATTTCCTTCTCCAATGCATGAAAGTGAAAAGTGAAGTCGCTCAGTCGTGTCCGACTCTTCGCGACTCCACGGTCTGCAGCCCACCAGGCTCCTCCATCCGTGAGATTTTCCAGGCAAGAGTACTGGAGTGGGGTGCCATTGCCTTCTCCGATAAAATAGTTAGCCAATGGGAATTTGCTGTATGACTAGGGAAACACAAACCAGGGCTTGGTAACAACATAGAGGGCTGGGAAGGGGAGGGAGGTTGGAGGGATGTTCAAGTGGGAGGGGACATTGGTAAACCTATGGCTGATTTCTGTTGATGTTTGGTAGAAACCAACACAATACTGTAAAGCAATTACTCTTCAATTAAAAAAAAAAAAAGTACAAATGGAGGCTCACATTTCGGATGTCTGCTGCTGCTGCTGCTGGTAAGTCGCTTCAGTCGTGTCTGACTCTGTGCGACCCCATAGACGGAAGCCCACCAGGCTCCCCCGTCCCTGGGATTCTCCAGGCAAGAACACTGGAGTGGGTTGCCATTTCCTTCCCCAATGCATGAAAGTGAAAAGTGAAAGGGAAGTCGCTCAGTCGTGTCCGACTCTTAGCGACCCCATGGACTGGAGCCTACCAGGCTCCTCTGTCCATGGGATTTTCCAGGCAAAAGTACTGGGGTGGGGTGCCATTGCCTTCCCCATTCGGATGTCTAAGTATCTTAAATATTTAATGGTTATAAATAAAACTAACTATTAAACTGAAATGTTTAATTCTTCCACTTTGAAAAACAGACCTTCAAATGACTTGGGAGACCAGGTTTGATTTTATCATTCTTGGACAACTCTGAGTTCAGTGCTGAGATATGGTTACTTGGGGGATAAGTAGGCCCCAACGCATAGTTTACAGTTTGACCCTCGTCGCTCCCTACCTTTGCCCTCATGTCACACTGTGCGACTTGTTGTGGGGAGGGTTGAATATGTGTAAGCAGACACCCCAGCTGTCCCTGCCCTTGCACAGCTGTCCTCGTCTACGCCACAGGCCAGAGTGTATATACAGGTGGTGAGGTCCACTCTCTCTCTGGGGAGGATGATCTGGGGACCAGGCCATGGATTCAGGGCATTCTAGGGCCCAGGTGTCTGGAGCATGGTCCAGAAAGGAAGCCAGGGATCTGAGTGGGTGCATCCCCTTGGCTGTGAGGATTTCCTGTGGGGAACAATGGGGCTGGAGCAGAGCCGGAGGGGCCTCTGAAGTGGGGCATCTGACAGGGGCTCCTCTTGCCTTGGTCAAAGGGCCATAGTGCTCACTCTATAGGATGTCCCATTTCTTCCCTTTCAACACCTTTTTGAAGAAATGGCCATTAAGGAACAGAGAAAAAGTCTACCCCTCCAAGGCAGACTTAGTCTTAGGTTCCAAGAGAAATGGGAGCCAGTATGTGGGCAGTAGGGCAGATCTACCTTACCAGCACCTGCGTGTCCACGGGAGTGCTTGTGTGTCTCTGCATGTCTGTATCAGCCAGTGTGTCTGTGTCCATTTGTGTGTGTGTCTGTATTCACAAGTGCATGTCTGTGTGTGTCTGTACCTCTCTGTGTATGTTTCCACCTGTGAGTATCCATATAGGTCTCTACGTGTCTGTATGTGTCCCTCTCCATGTATCCGTAAGTGTGTTCGTGTGTGTGGGGCCCACTCCAGGATTCAGCCTGCTTACTTGACGCAGTGACTACCTGCGACACCTCCAGTGTCGGGACAGCTCTAGGCTCCCTGGAAGTCTGCTGTAGAAACTAGGTTCCCTTCCATCCTGGGGTGGTTCCCCCGGCTCCACTGATTTGATTATCCTGGTGACACCATCCCATCAGTGCAACCTCCGTGCCATTGACCTCCAGTGAGAGCAGAGACAGGCTTTGCCAGCTGAGTTGTTGAGGCAAATTAACAGAGGTGGCACAGAGTGATAAAACCCAGTACTGATGGAGTGAGGAAAATGGTTTCCTCATCACTGCTGATGGGAGCGGAAATCAGCAAGGTATTCTGGAGGGTGGACTAGCAGCGTTTATGAAAAGATTTACAATATTCATGCTCTTTGACCTAGCAATGCCTCTTCTAGGAATTTATCTTTAGAGAATGATAAAAATTATACACAAAAATATGTTAACAGATGTTCTTTATAGTAGTCCTTCCAACAGAAAAGAAAATTGGAAACAACCTAAAGTGCTTAATAATGGAAAACAGGTTGAATGTGCTCATTCATCTATACAGGGAAATACTAAACAGCCACTAAAAACTGTGCTGTGGATGTATGTTTATTGACAAGCAAACATATTTATAACATACAGTCAAGTACACCATAACAGAAAGCCATATAGAATAATCTTATTTTGTTTAAAAAGTACATGCATTCTAAAAAGTTACAAATAAAGCTTGGAAGGAAAGGCACCAAAATAACAATAGTGTTTATCAATGAGGGTAAGTTAATGAGTGTATTTTCTAATACATATTTCTATTTTCTAGTATCCTCACAAAATGTATATATAATTAAAATAAATATATATAAAATATATGTATTAATAAAACATATATACTAATTAAAAAATAGAATAGCTTTGGTAAAAGTAATCAACTGCAGCAACTTGGCAGGAATGCACTCAAGACACGCAGAATGGAATGTCTTGGAGGATTTTATGAGCTGGAGCCAGGCAGTCAGGGGTGGTGCTCAGCCTCTCTCCCTCACTCTCCAGGGCCTCTTCAAGGGGGTCCCTCAGCTGAAGGGGGTGAGGGCAATTCATCCTGCCCCTGGCAAGTGAGCAGCAGGACAGCCAGAGTCAGCTGCTGCCTCCAAGGCAAAGGACACCAAGATTCCAACCCCTGGATCTTGTCTTCTTTATGGTGACAGGGCCAAGGCTACGTGAATTAGCATCCACAAAGGAAACACTTTTCAGACTGAGTACAATGAAAGCCTGAAGCTTTGAGAAGTCATGAGACTGCACTGGAGGCCAGCAGGGTGTGGCCAGTGTCCTCAGCCAGGTGGGCGGGCCCCAGTGCTTGGACTCAGCCGCAACTGACTCACACCTCTCTGCATACTGGGCAGCAGTGCCAGTGTGCCAACAGGGCCTCCACAGCTCTTCAGCAGGGCACACTTCTCAAACTAACTCTCCATAACCACTGTAGATAAAGGATCCCAAACAAACAGAAATGCAGACTCGAACCACCATGGCCCTCTGCCATCCTCTCTCAGCCAGCATGCTATTTGAACCAGCCCAGGTTAAAGAAGCCTTGGGTGAGTCCGTGTTATACCAAAGAAGTGAGAATAGCCAGGACTCCCCAGAGCATCTCCAGAGGCCAGAGAAATTGTGTTGCTTCCTTTCCTGCAGTGGCTCCACTGAGGCCTTAGGAGCCTGGGCTGAAAGATCAGCTCAAGGGGACGGCACACAGAGGGTGAGTGTGCAGGCAGGGAGAGAGGTAAAGGCCCCGCCAGGGCATCTGCAGTGGGCACTTGGAATGTGGACCATGTGTGAGCGGGGCAGACAGGCAGCCATGGCTGACAGGTGACAGAGAGGTGCAGGGAGACTCCTAGTTCCTGGCAGTCCCTCTCTGCACATGACCTTTGCTTCTGCATATGGTGCCCGGCCTCCCAGAGCAGCAGTGGAGCCGCCAGAGAAACATCTATTGTGGGGCTAGAGCCTACGTGCTTCTCTTGGCACAGTCTTTCTATAAGGTCTCAGAGCAATTTGCTTCTCAAAAGTTTTTCTGCAACTCGTCCCTGCCTTCATTGGTCAGTAAGAGTCAGCTCAGTTTCAAAGTGCAGCACCAAGGGCCTTCATCTGCCAACTTCCCTCCAAGGCAAGCCCCTGGGCTCCATAAGAACCAGAGTGATGACTGTTGGCCTGGTGCCCTCCAGGTGTCACCAACACTTAAACCTGAACTGTGTTGGATGGCATCGGCTGGAAAAGCATCACAGTGTCCCATGGATTCTTCTGGAGACCCAGCCTGGGTGAAGGATAGCAGGTGCCAGGCCTTGTTTGACACTTTGACACTGAGCTGACTCTTAGTGACCAAGGAAGGCAGGGATGAGTTGCAGAACAACTTTTGAGAAGCAAAAGTCCCTGCTGGAACAAACTGTGCTTCTGTAACTGTGCTTCTCATAGCAATCCATCTAACATCAGGCACACACACGGGGTTTTGATGATATTTCTAAAACCTACCTCTGCTGACAAAATGCTTCAGTGACTTGCCACTGACTGTGGGATGAAATCCAAACTCATAAGGCTTACACACAAGGCCATTCAGCATCTGGCTCTGCTTACTTTTACAACGTCCTCCTCTGAACTCTGCTAGAACCCCCTTCCTAGATTGTTGCCTTCCCTCCCCTGCCCTTTTTCATCTGGCCAATCCTGATTTATGCTTTATAACTTGGCTCAAACAATATCTCCTCCAGGAATTCTTCCCTGACTACTTCTCATCCCTCCTCCCGCTATGCTATGCTAAGTCACTTCAGTCGTGTCCAACTCTGTGTGACCCCACAGACGGCAGCCCACCAGGCTTCCCCGTCCCTGGGATTCTCCAGGCAAGAACACTGGAGTGGGTTGCCATTTCCTTCTCCAATGCATGAAAGTGAAAAGAGAAAGTGAAGTCGCTCAGTCATGTCCGACTCTTAGCGACCCCATGGACTGCACCCTACCGGGCTCCTCCGTCCATGGGATTTTCCAGGCAAGAGTACTGGAGTGGGGTGCCATTGCCTTCTCCACTCCTCCCGCTAGCTAGGTTGTGTTCCCCCTTCCCTAAGCTAACACAGCACCCTATTTGTGCCTCTATCAAAGTGCCTAATGTGAAGTACCTTTCCTGGATATCACTGATTCACCTAACTTTTTCTATGTGTTCTTTCAGGGCAAGGACTGTGCTCTTTACATTTATATCTATAATAAAGTGCTTCAAAAAAAAAAGGAGATCCATAAACACTTGCTGAATGAGGGAATGACTTTCAGTATATGAATGAAAATGGTTTTGAAATTCACAAAATAGACTATTTCAGTTCTGATTTCCAAAAAAGGTCAGTCTCTAACTTCAGGCCAGTGTGTTTGGCATAAAATTTGACCAATATATTAGAACTGATTGTGAAAGTCTGGTGTTCTAGAATTTGGAGAAGGAAGCAAAAATCATGAGATACTAACACGGGTTCAAGAATAGTCAGATCAGATTAATCTTTTCCCTGAGGAAATAGAGCAGATGCAATGTATCTGGGTTTCAGCAGGACATCTGAGAAGGTTTCTCATGATGTCCTTTTGGACAAATGGAGAACATGAACTGAGAGACAGGACAATCAGATGAGCTTCTGGTCAGTGCAAGACTGTGCCCAAAGCAACTGTTCAGTGTGGAGGGGACCCAGAGTGGGTAGCACTGCATTGGGACCCATCTGTCATACCTTGTTATTAGAAGCTTGAATGAGGATACTGAAGGTAAGCTGATGTGAACCCAGAGGGTGACAGAGTACACTAGGTGATAAATCCAGATTTTTAAAGATTTCAAGAGGTTCAAAGAGTGAACAAGGCTGAAAAAGAATAAGACTAATAATGTGGCAGCATCAGGATGCCTGAAGGCCTTGTGTGGGCTTCAGGTGGCTGTTAGCCTAATGAGTCATCTATGAAAAAATCCAACACACTCATGGGCGCTAATCAAAGCACAGCACCCTGGACAAGGACACTCTAGGCTGGTGAGACAGCCATGAAATTAGAGGAGCCTGACCAGGAGGGTGGGGCACTCCTATACAGAGATTGTAGGAAAGGAGGCTGGTGTAGTCTGAAGGAAGGAAGGCGGGGCTTGGATTTTCCTTGCACACTAATGTGGTCTGCTCTGCACAGGGGCACCCAGGCCAGGTGACCATGATGCCTCCTTCATTTCCATGTCTGTGTCCCTGATATAGGCTTCACTGCCCAGAGGAAGGGGTAACAATTTGTTACCCACCACCCAGAGAAACACCTGTTTGGGTGTGTCCTCCTGGAGCCCATCCCACATGTAATTTTACAGAAGATTCACACGTGCTCGCAATGGCACCAACTGAACTTCTCTGACTGACTTGCCCTCAGATATTTAAAGGCTTGTTGTGACGGGTTAGAATCATGATTTGTGATGTCCCAAGGACAAGAACTAGGATCCATGGTGGAGATGGTGGGGAGGCCAAATTCAGCTCAGTAAGAGCTGCCAGAAATAGGAGCTGCCAGGAATGGGTGGTGGGGGGTGACACTGAAGGAGAGTGCACTCCCTGACACTACAGAGGATCCAGAAGAGTCTTGAGGCCCACCAGGCACAGATTTTGGAGAGACCTGACATCCTGGACCAGAGAAGGCAATGGCACCCCACTCCAGTACTCTTGCCTGGAAAATCCCATGGACGGAGGAGCCTGGTAGGTTGCAGTCCATGGGGTTGCTAAGAGTCGGGCACGACTGAGCGACTTCACTTTCACTTTTCACTTTCAGGCATTGGGGAAGGAAATGGCAACCCACTCCAGTATTCTTGCCTGGAGAATCCAGGGACGGGCGAGCCTGGTGGGCTGCCGTCTATGGGGTCGCACAGGGTCGGACACGGCTGAAGCGACTTAGCAGCAGCCGCAGCAACATCCTGGACAACCGTCAGCTGATACCAGCCTCATCAGTGCACCCTGGGTTTCAGCTGTTCCTGATGTGGGCTTGCCCTGTTCATTAACACCCATGTTTCTTTCCTAGAAGACCCTTCTTCAATGTTGGGGTGAAGTATATAGATAAAGGACAAGCAGATCTTAAGCCACAAACTTTTTTTTGCTTTTGTCATGGTAAAATATACATGAGATTTGTCGTTTTAGCCATTTTTAAGTGTACAGTTCAGTGGCATTAAATACATTCACACTGTTGTGTGATCAATCTCTAGAACTCTTTCCATGTTGCAAAATGGAAACCCTATACACTGACAAATACCATTCTACTTTCTCTTTGAATCTGACTACATTAGATACCTTGCATAAATGCAAACACACAGCATTTACATTTCTGTGATTGGCTTATTTAACTTAATAGAATGTTTTCCATGGTGAAGCATGTGTAAGAATTTCCTTCCCTTTTAGGAAAGTCATAAAATTTTTTGATTCAAAGATTTTTCTGCACATGCCACACATTAATCACCTCTGTATCTCTGATTGAGAACCACTGACCTACAGAGACCCAGGAGGAAACACTTTACCCCCTCATCAGAATACATAGTATTACACTGGGTATAACTGAAAGCTAAAAGCAAATACATGTAAATCACATGTGAATTCTGAAAGAGTGTATCTCTAACTAACTTTGTGAATTCTCTACAAGTAAGAACAGAAATGCTTATTATAAAATTATGGAGGATATTTGAAGAGCTTCAGTTCAGTTCAGTGGCTCAGTCGTGTCCGACTCTTTTCGACCCCATGAATTGCAGCACACCTGGCCTCCCTGTCCATCACCAACTCCCGGAGTATGCCCAAACTCATGTGCATCAAGTCAGTGATGCCATCCAGCTATATCATCCTCTGTCGTCCCCTTCTCCTCCTGCCCTCAATCCTTCCCAGCATCAGGGTCTTTTCCAATGAGTCAACTCTTCGCATGAGGTGGCCAATGTACTGGAGTTTCAGCTTCAGGATCAGTCCTTCCAATGAACATCTAGGACTGATCTCCTTTAGGATGGACTGACTGGATCTCCCTGCAGTCCAAGGGACTTGCAAGAATCTTCTCCAACACCACAGTTCAAAAGCATCAATTCTTCGGCACTCAGCTTTCTTCACAGTCCAACTCTCACATCCATACATGACCACTGGAAAACCATAGCCTTGACTAGACAGACCTTTGTTGGCAAAGTAATGTCTCTGATTTTTAATATGCTATCTAGGTGGGTCATAACTCTCCTTCCAAGGAGTGAGCGTCTTTTAATTTCATGGCTGCAATCACCATCTGCAGTGATTTTGGAGCCCCCCAAAATAAAGTCTGACACTGTTTCCACTGTTTCCCCATCTATTTCCCATGAAGTGATGGGACCAGATGCCATGATCTTAATTTTCTGAATGTTGAGCTTTAAGCCAATTTTCACTCTCCTCTTTCACTTTCATCAAGAGGCTTTTTAGTTCCTCTTCACTTTCTGCCATAAGGGTGGTGTCATCTGCATATCTGAGGTTATTGACATTTCTCCTGGAAATCTTAATTCCAGTTTGTGCTTCTTCCAGCCCAGCGTTTCTCATGATGTACTCTGCATGTAAGTTAAATAAGCAGGGTGACAATATACAGCCTTGACGTACTCCTTTTCCTATTTGGAACCAGTCTGTTGTTCCATGTCCAGTTCTAACTGTTGCTTCTTGACCTGCATACAAGTTTCTCAAGAGGCAGGTCAGGTGGTCTGGTATTCCCATCTCTTTCAGAATTTTCCACAGTTTATTGTGATCCACACAAAGGCTTTGGCATAGTCAGTAAAGCAGAAATAGATGTTTTTCTGGAACTCTCTTGCTTTTTCCATGATCCAGCGGATGTTGGCAATTTGATCTCTGGTTCCTCTGCCTTTTCTAAAACCACCTTGAACATCGGGAAGGTGTTCAAGGTTCACGTATTGCTGAAGCCTGGCTTGGAGAATTTTGAGCATTACTTTACTAGCGTGTGAGATGAGTGCAATTGTGCACCAGTTTAAGCATTCTTTGGCATTGCTTTTCTTTGGGATTAGAATGAAATCTGACCTTTTCCAATCCTGTGGCCACTGCTGAGTTTTCCAAAGTTGCTGGCATATTGAGTGCAACACTTTCACAGCATCATCTTTCAGGATTTGAAATGGCTCAACTGGAATTCCATCACCTCCACTAGCTTTGTTTGTAGTGATGCTTCCTAAGGCCCACTTGACTTCATATTCCAGGATGTCTGGCTCTAGGTCAGTGATCACACCATTGAGATTATCTGGGTCGTGAAGATCTTTTTTGTACAGTTCTTCTGTGTATTCTTGCCATCTCTTCTTAATATCTTCTGCTTCTGTTAGGTCCATACCATTTCTGTCCTTTATCGAGCCCATCTTTGCATGAAATGTTCCCTTGGTATCTCTGATTTTCCTGAAGAGATCTCTAGTCTTTCCCATTCTGTTGTTTTCCTCTATTTCTTTGCATTGATCACTGAGGAAGGCTTTATTATCTCTCCTTGCTATTCTTTGGAACTCTGCATTCAGATGCTTATATCTTTCTTTTTCTCCTTTGCTTTTCGCTTCTCTTCTTTTCACAGCTATTTGTAAGGCCTCCCCAGACAGCCATTTTGCTTTTTTGCATTTCTTTTCCATGGGTCTGGTCTTGATCCCTGTCTCCTGTACAATGTCATGTACCTCCATCTATAGTTCATCAGGCACTCTATCAGATCTAGTCCCTTAAATCTATTTCTCACTTCCACTGTATAATCATGAGGGATTTGATTTAGGTCATACCTGAATGCTCTACTGATTTTCCCTACTTTCTTCAATTTAAGTCTGAATTTGGCAAAAAGGAGTTCATGATCTGAGCCACAGTCAGCTCCTGGTCTTGTTTTTGCTGACTGTATAGAGCTTCTCCATCTTTGGCTGCAAAGAATATAATCAATCAGATTTCATTGTTGACCATCTGGTGATGTCCATGTGTAGAGTCTTCTCTTGTGTTGTTGGAAGAGGGTGTTTGCTATGACCAGTGCGTTCTTTTGGCTAAACTCTATTAGCCTTTGCTCTGCTTCATTCTGTACTCCAAGGCCAAATTCTGTTACTCCAGTTGTTTCCTGACTCCTACTTTTGCATTCCAGTCCCCTATAATGAAAAGGACATCTTTTGGGGGTGTTAGTTCCAAAAGGTCTTGTAGGTCTTCATAGAACCGTTCAACTTCAGTTTCTTCAGCGTTACTGGTTGGGGCATAGGCTCGGATTACTGTGATATTGAATGGTTTGCCTTGGAAACGAACAGAGATCATTCTGTCATTTTTGAGATTGCATCCGAGTACTGCATTTTGGACTCTTTTGTTGACCATGATGGCTACTCCATTTCTTCTAAGGGATTCCTGCTCATAGTAGTAGATATAATGGTCGTAAATGTGGAGAAAATGTTTCAAAAAACAGCACATTTTGCTAAGACAGGCTTTAAAAATGATTTAATTTCAAAGGAAACTAGATTCATAGCTACTTACTAAACTTTGGTGTAATTTGTTAAAGATCCTAAAAACTCTGTTATGGCCAAATATCTACATATACACTCCCATCCTGCCCTTTCAGTAGATTTTTTGATTTAGAAAGGTACTTTCTGTCAATAGTAAACAGTTCAAAATTCCAAGGACTATATGTATGACTGTTGTATGTATTAACTATATATTATTGTTACATACATATTATATAGAGTTGTTATGAATTCAAATACCGATAAATACATACAAATTATTGATACTGGCTTCCTTTGGGAGAGGAAACTGGAGATGATGGATGGAGTGGAGGACACATGAAAATGCTACCTTTTGGAGCTGTTGTTTTTTTCATATTGTTCATTTAAAAATGTTTTCTAGGTAGCGTTTTCATAGGCTATTTTGTTTTTTTTATTAAATTTTTATACTAAAAAATCAACAACAGGAAATGTTGCTAAAAATAACTCATCCATAAATAAGCTCCAAGGTTATGTGAAAAATTGGCCAAATCTGAAATGAGCCAACATGCATATTATAATTACTCTCCCATCTTAGTTAAAAATCAGTCTTTTTCCAAACTTAAAATGGTAACATGTGATTTCTACTTTGAGTTCAGGCTCAGTTCTCATATCTTCACTTTAGAGGAGTAAGGGAAGCATTAGGAGATGTATTGAAAAGAAAGTCTTTCTCATTTGGGTTTTTTTTTTTTTTTAAAAAAAGCAAATGACACTCTAGAATGACTAATTTTCACCTCATTACCTCTAATCCACCATCCTGGTAATTCTTCAATAATCTCTGTACAAAATTTTCAACTATTTGCGGTCTGATAATTGAAAAGTTTTCTTCCATGACTTGGTGTTTCCAAAGGTCTAGGGAAAGAAACACCAATAATAGTATCAGGAAACATTGAACAACTATTAATAGTTACAAGTTGGCAACTGTCCAAGACACAACACAAGGTGTCATTTCCTAATACACAAAAACTGACCAGTGAGGGAGGGGAGGTGGTGGTTGAGGATACAGGATCCTCCAGATCATGGGAATAAGGATGATCTCTAACAAGATTCCTAAGAAAAGATTTGGAAAACACCTCTGAAGCACAGTGGACAATATTTTGTTACCATAATTATTGACCTTGTATGACATCTGTTTTCATAAAGTCCCTACATGTAACTGAACAATTATTTTGATCTAACACAACTATCAGAAATAAATGAAGAGCTATTATATTTGTCTATTTAAGTACATTTAAGTGTTACAAATTCAAGTAAGTTGAATACAGAGTTAATTTTAAAAGGTCAGGAAATTCAAAAGAAAGCAGAAAGAGTCACAGATTAGAAAGTGTAGAGAGCTGCAGAATATGAACTTTAGCTCCTGTACTGAAGCAGCAACAATGCTGACATACATGTGATAAGTGAAAAAGTGAAAGTCGCTCAGTCATGTCCGACTCTTTGCGACCCCATGGACTATACAGTCCATGGAATTCTCCAGGCCAGAATACTGAAGTGGGTAAGCTTTTCCCTTCTTCAGGGGAATCTTCCCAACCCAGGAATCAAACCCAGGTCTCCTGCATTTGATTCTTTACCAGCTGAGCCATGAAGGAAGGATGTGATAAGGCATATATACAATTATTGAGTAGCATTGTTTAGGATATCAAAAACTTAGAAACAACACACAAACCATGGTATATCCTTCCAATGGGATAGTATGCAACTGTAAAAAAAGAGAAGAGTTTTTCCATGTACTGATGTGAAAAGAATATTCATAGATTGTTAAGTGGAAAATACAAGGTGTAGAACAGTAGATATAAAATCCTATCTTTTATAAGAAAGATACAGTAAATACAATACAGGGAGAGGCCTTCCCCTGAAGCCTATTCAAGGTCATTGCTCCAAAAATTTGGCTTTCTCTGATGTCATCATTTCTCCTGTTTCCCTGGATCCTTCACAACAGCACACATTATTTCTTCAACCTCATAAAAATCTTCCACTTGACCCTGTTTCCCATGTCAGCCTTTGCTTCATTCCTTTGCTCCTTTTTCAGCAAAACTCTCCAAAAGAGATGTCTACACTTATTGTCTGTGACTTCTTTCAAAATCCTTCTTAGACCCGCTCACCCAGCTGTTACCTTCACCATTCCACTGAAAGTGATTCTGTCATAAAAACCAGTGACTTCAACATGGCTAAAACCAGTGTTTTTACTTGAGTTCCAGTAACATTTCACACAACTTTCAACTTCCTCTTGCTTCAGAAACCTCCATCACCAGACGTTGGGGGACCACTCTGTCCTAGTTCTCCTCTACCTCTCTGTTTCTTGTAGGCTCCTTTTTCTGGTTTTCCTTCTACCCCTCAGCCCGACCCAGCTCTTAACATTGAAGTGTCCTAGGACTCAGCCCTTGCTTTGCCTTTATTTTTTTTCTAACTATACTCACCTCCTTGACTATTTCATCTAGTATCATGGCTAAATACCATCTATATGCTGACAACTCTCAAATTTAGATCAAATGCCCACTTGGCATCTCTTCTTGCATGTCTGAAAGGAATTTCAAACTTCACTTGTGCATAATTAAACTTCTGATCTTCTCTCCCTAATTTGCCATCTAAGTAGATGGCAATTCAGTTTTCCCAAATGCTCAGGTCAAAAATCTTGGAGTCATCATGGACTCTTCTCTTTTCTCCAAACCCTATACCCAATCCATCAATGACTTCAAAAATATGCCCAGAATCTTACCACTTAATACTTCCACTGCTCCTAACTTTGATTCACCATCTTCTCTTGCTTGGATTCATAATGCAATAGCCTCAAAACCAACCTCTCCCTTCTCCAGCCTTTTCTTTCCAACATAGCAGAGAAATTCTATTCAAAAATAGGTCAGATCATGCCACTCAAATTCTGGGACAGGCTCCCCATTACATTCAGAGTAAACACTGAAGTCCTCACGAGAGCCTACATGATATTGCCCTTTCATGTTTCCTCTCTGACATCCCCTACCGCTCTCCTTCACTCTCTCCACTGCAGCCACACTTGAGTCTTTGCTGTTCCATACACATGACAGGTATGCTCTGCTTCAGGGCTTTGTATGGGTTGTCTTTCTGTCTGCAATGCTCTTCCTCCAGATACCTCCATAGCTAACTCCTTCACCTTCTTCAATTTCGCTCAAAATGTCACTTTCTCAGTAAAGTCTATCCTGACCTCCCTATTTAAAATGACAATGTGTCCCTTCAAACCACCACACCACCATCCTCCTCACTCCACTATTTTCTTATTTCTTATGTGCCTTGATTATTGCCTGTCTATCCCCTACAAGATGATAAATTCCATGAGAATAAGGATTTTGCTCCATGACAGTTAGGATGTCCTCCCTTATTCACGGTTTTGCTTTCTGCAGTTTTGGTTGCCTGTGGTCAACTCCAGTCTGCAAATACTAGATGGAAAATTGCAGAAATAAACAACTCATACATTTTAAATTGAGCACTGTTTTGAGTATCACAGTGAAATCTCATGCCATCCAGCTATGTTCTGCCCCACCTGGGATCCCCAACCACTAACATAGTCTTCTCCTGGCATCAAAGCATGGACATCACAACAGCTGTATGATCCAGGATCACCCAAAGCAGATGATCCCCCTTCTGATCTATCATCGAAGCTCAATGGAAGCCTGAAGAGTGCTAAAGCACAGTGCTGATGTCACTTTCTCTCGTCACATAGGCATTTCATCATCTCATACCATTACACAAAGAAGGGTGAGAACGGTACACTATTTTGGGAGAGACTACATTCACATAACTTTATTACAACATATTATAATTTTTCAATTTTATTACTATGACTTCCCTGGTGGTTCAGACAGTAAAGTGTCTGCCTACAATGTGGGAGACCTTAATTTCTTACTGTGCTAAACTTATAAATTAAACTTTATCACAGGTATGTATAGAAAAAAACATAGTATACTATATACATACATATATATAGTAAAGACACTACATTTACTGTAGTACAAATATGTATATATATTGGAGCAGGCAATGGCAACCATGGGCTCAGATGGTAAAGAATCTGCCTGCAATGTGGGAGACCTGGGTTCAATCCCTGGGTTGGGAAGATCCACTGGAGGAGGGTATGGCAACCCACTCCAGTATTCTTGCCTGGAGAATTCCATGGATAGAGGAACCTGGCAGGCTACAGTCCATGGGGTTGCAAAGAGTTGGATATGACTGAGTGACCTTCACTTCACTTTACTGTTAATTTCTTACTGTGCTTAACTTATAAATTGAAATTTACCATAGGTATGTACGTATAGCAAAAACATACACTATGTTTACTATAGTATACAATGTATTGGAGCAGGCAATGGCAACCCACTCCTGTATTCTTGCCTGGAGAATCCTATGGACAGAGGAGGCTGGTGGGCTACAGTCCATGAGGTCACAGAGAGTCGCACATGACTGAAGCAACTGAGCATATATACGTGTGTGTGTGTGTGTGTGTGTGTGTGTGTGTGTGTGTAGGGTTTGGTACTATCCCCATTTTCAGGCCTCCTCTAGGGGTGTTCAAACATGCTCTCCACAGAAAACGGGGGACTACTATATGCCCAAAACAGTGCTTAAAATATATAACCTAGAAAATAGCAGGTGCTTAGGAAATAGGTATTGAATAAAAGGATGAATTAGTATATGTATAAAAAGCACTGAAAGGATACATTAAAAACTGAAAAAGATGATTACGTAGCAATGGCAATGAACCTTCTAAATATATGTTTTGTGTCATTTTGAGTTTTGAATCAGGTGAATGCATAATGCATTCTGTTAAAAAAAATAGAATCAAGTTAAATATATGACAGTGCTGCAACAATGAAGTATGTCAACACTCTGACTTCCATGTGGGAGAGCAAAAGTACCTGTGCATGTAATTACGCTGGGTGGGGCCTATTTCCTTGTGCATGGTGCCAGGAGAGTCATTTTTTAAAAAAATTAAGATATAATTGACCTACAACATTGTGTTAGTTCCAGGTTCAAATAGTGATTCAATATTTCTATAGATCACAAAATGATCACCACCATAAGTCTAGTTACTGTCTGTCACCATACACACTAATTACAATATTATGAACTATATTCCCTATGCTGTATATTTCATCCCTGTGACTCATTTATTTTGCAACTGGAAGCTTGTACCTCTTAACTTCCCTCACCTATTCTCTCCTCTTCCCATTCCAGGGGAGTCTTGAAACTAACAGAGACCTATGGCGTCAGAGGTAGGAGCCACGCCCCATTCCTCCACTCCCTTTTCTATTGGGGGTGGGACTGGCCCTCAGCAAGTCCACCCACAGGGCCTCTCCCTGCCTCTGGCTGTTTCTAATTTTAGATGGGATTTCCTACTCATACTTCCATTTTTCTGAAAGGAGACTCAGTACACACAAGAGAAAGCATCCAGCAAAATCCTCCCAGAAATGTGATATAACAGAGCAGGAGCCTCTGGAACTTACATTTACTGTTATTTTTTGGGGGTCCTGGTTTTCAAAATGGGATTCCACATTTCTTCTACAATTGGCTACTTTCCATCATAAACAAATAAATCTGATTTTGTTTTTTTCTTTAGGATAATGACAGTAAATAGACATATTGCCGCTCTCCTAATATAGTTGAACTAGGAAATCCAAAAGAATTAATGTTGTGACTAGAAGTTCATGCTTCTAAGAAGTTTAAGACTTTCACAAATCTAAACTTTTATAGGACAGAGCTCATGTAACGCTTCAGAAATTCTCAGATGAGGAAGTGTGTATAGGGTTTTTCTTCCAGGGTACTCTCCTGGCAGGTCACTGGCTCACAGATAAGCCTGGAGAGGGGCTACACACTTCTACTTTGGAGACCTTCCCCTGCCAAATGCCTACAAAGCTGGTGTGGCGTTTAGCTATGGGCTTAGCTGAGGGAGCAACCCCACGTCCAAGGAGTGGCAGCTGCGCTGCTGCAGGAGGGCCGAGAGGAGCTACTCCATGTTCAAGGTCAGGAAGGGCGACTCGTCCAAGGTAAGGAACAGCGGCTGTGCTTTGATGGAACAGCCGTGAAGAGATACCCCATGTCCAAGGTAAGAGAAACCCAAGTAAGACAGTAGGTGTTGCGAGAGGGCATCAGAGGGCAGACACACTGAAACCATAATCACAGAAAACTAGCTAATCTGATCACACGGACCACAGTCTTGTCTAACTCTGAAACTAAGCCATGCTGTGTGGGGCCACCCAAGACAGACGGATCATGGTGGAGAGGTCTGACAGAATGTGGTCCACTGGAGAAGGGAATGGCAAACCACTTCAGTATTCTTGCCTTGAGAACCCCATGAATAGTATGAGAAGGCAAAATGATAGGATACTGAAAGAGGAACTCCCCAGGTCGGTAAGTGCCCAATATGCTACTGGAGATCAGTGGAGAAATAACACCAGAAAGAATGAAGGGATGGAGCCAAAGCAAAAACAATACTCAGTTGTGGATGTGACTGGTGATAGAAGCAAGGTCCAATGCTGTAAAGAGCAATATTGCATAAGAACCTGGAATGTTAGGTCCATGAATCAAGGCAAATTGGAGGTGGTCAAACAGGAGTTGGCAAGAGTGAACGTCGACATTCTAGGAATCAGTGAACTAAAATGGACTGGAATGGTTGAATTTAACTCAGATGACCATTATATCTACTACTGTGGGCAGGAATCCCTTAGAAGAAATGGAATAGCCATCATGGTCAACAAAAGAATCCAAAATGCAGTACTTGGATGCAGTCTCAAAAACAAGAGAATGATCTCTGCTCATTTCCAGGCAAACCATTCAATATCATGGTAATCCAAGCCTATGCCCCAACCAGTAACACTGAAGAAACTGAAGTTGAACAGTTCTATGAAGACCTACAAGACCTTTTGGAACTAACACCCCAAAAAATGTCCTTTTCATTATAGGGGACTGGAATGCAAAAGTAAGAAGTCAGGAAACACCTGGTCTAATAGGCAGATTTGGCCTGCTGCTGCTGCTAAGTTGCTTCAGTCGTGTCCCACTCTGTGCAACCCCGTAGATGGCAGCCCACCAGGCTTGCCCGTCCCTGGGATTCTCCAGGCAAGAACACTGGAGTGGATTGCCATTTCCTTCTCCAATGCAGGAAAGTGAAAAGTGAAAGTGAAGTCGCTCAGTCGTGTCTGACTCCCAGCGACCCCAGGGACTGCAGCCCACCAGGCTCCTCCATCCATGGGATTTTCCAGGAAAGAGTACTGGAGTGGGTTGCCATTGCCTTCTCTGGGAGTTTTAAGAAGAGGTGGCAAGAATACACAGAAGAACTGTACAAAACAGAGCTTCACAACCCAGATAATCATGATGGTGTGATCACTGACCTAGAGCCAGACATCCTGGAATATGAAGTCAAGTGGGCCTTAGAAAGCATCACTACAAACAAAGCTAGTGGAGGTGATGGAATTCCAGTGGAGCTATTCCAAATCCTGAAAGAGGATGCTGTGAAAGTGCTGCACTCAATATGCCAGCAACTTTGGAAAACTCAGCAGCGGCCACAGGACTGGAAAAGGTCAGTTTTCATTCTAATCCCAAAGAAAAGCAATGCCAAAGAATGCTTAAACTGGTGCACAATTGCACTCATCTCACACGCTAGTAAAGTAATGCTCAAAATTCTCCAAGCCAGGCTTCAGCAATATGTGAACCTTGAACACCTTCCCAATGTTCAAGGTGGTTTTAGAAAAGACAGAGGAACCAGAGATCAAAATGCCAACATCTGCTGGATCATGGCAAAAGCAAGAGAGTTCCAGAAAAATATCTATTTCTGCTTTATTGACTATGCCAAAGCCTTTGACTGTGTGGATCACAATAAACTGTGGAAAATTCTGAAAGAAATGGGAATACCAGACCACCTGAGCTGCCTCTTGAGAAATCTGTACGCAGGTCAGGAAGCCACAGTTAGAACTGGACATGGAACAACAGACTGGTTCCAAATAGGAAAAGGAGTACGTCAAGGCTGTATATTGTCACCCTGCTTATTTAACTTATATGCAGAGTACATCATGAGAAATGCTGGGCTGGAAGAAGCACAAGCTGGAATCAAGATTGCTGGGAGAAATATCAATAACCTCAGATATGCAGATGATACCACCCTTATGGCAGAAAGTGAAGAGGAACTAAAAAGCCTCTTGATGAAAGTGAAAGAGGAGGGAAAAGTTGGCTTAAAGCTTAACATTCAGAAAACTAAGATCATGGCATCTGGTGGATGGGGAAACAGTGGAAACAGTGTCAGACTTTATTTTGGGGGGCTCCAAAATCACAGCAGATGGTGAGTGCAGCCATGAAATTAAAAGAAGCTTACTCCTTGGAAGGAAAGTATGACCAACCTAGATAGCATATTGAAAAGCAGAGACATTACTTTGCCAAGAAAGGTCCGTCTAGTCAAGGCCATGGTTTTTCCTGTGGTCATGTATGGATGTGAGAGTTGGACTGTGAAGAAAGCTGAGCACTGAAGAATTGATGCTTTTGAACTGTGCTATTGGAGAAACTCTTGAGAGTCCCTTGGACTGCAAAGAGATCCAACCAGTCCATCCTAAAGATCAGTCCTGGGTGTTCATTGGAAGGACTGATGTTGAAGCTGAAACTCCAATACTTTGGCCACCTCATGTGAAGAGTTGACTCATTGGAAAAGACTCTGATGCTGGGAGGGATTAGGGGCAGGAGGAGAAGGGGACGACAGAGGATGAGATGGCTGGATGGCATCACCGACTCGATGGACATGAGTTTGGGCAAACTCCGGGAGTTGGTGATGGACAGGGAGGCCTGGCGTGCTGAAATTCATGGGGTCGCAAAGAGTCAGACACGAGACTGAGCAACTGAACTGAACTGAACTAGCTGAGGGGAAAATATTCTATTTACTAAACGTTTGAGAAATCTTCCCAGCATGCTTCTTCCTCCTGAGTTCAAGTTCAGGCATGCATCTGTATCTGTGTGCAGGAGTCAGGGTGAGTAGAACATCCAAGAGAAGCACTTCCTGGCCAGGTGGTGTTTGTGGTCTCCAAATGTGTTTTATTTTTGGTGTGTGTGTGTGGCCATGGCTTCTCTAAGAAGAATTGTGGACGTGGGAGGGAGATAGCATACTCAAGTTCAATTAGGGCTTTTTCTTCCCTTTTACTCTGTTCCCAGGTCATATGACTGAAGAAAACTTTGACTTCCTGGTGGCCAAACCACTTCCCCTCTCTTCTCTGAGCACCCCACCTGCCCTACCCCCCACACAGCCCCCTTCCTCTAGGAAGGGCACCTTGATTTGGCAGCACTTCACTTCTCTAATCCCCAGAGAAGGAATGGCAACCCACTCCAGTATTCTTGCCTGGAGAATCCCATGCACAGAGAAGCCTGATGGGCAACAGTCCACAGGGTTGCAAAGAGTCAGACATGACTAAGCACACCGTCTAGCACTTCTCTAACACGACCACAAACTCACTGTGCCTGAGCAGCCCCTGTGTCCTAAGCCAAGGCAGAACTGAAGGCACACAAGTGCCAACAATCACGGTTGTTTTCTTGACCAGCAGGGTGGTGGTGGTGGGGAGCGGGTAGGTTGAAAGCCTTATTGCTTCAAGCATATGTATGAATTCTGTACTCCTTTGCTTCTCAAAATGCTAAACAGAATACTAGTTCTTTGAGTTGATGAAAGATATTCCCAAGGTTCTGTGGTCATATAAATTCAAAGAACATTTCATGCTCTCTCTGAAGATTCACAATACACAGTAGCACGGTAAAGGCTCTGAGAAGGTGTAGGGTAAGGGGACCTTTCTAACATTATTTACTCTCAGTTTCCCAAACACTTTTTAAAAGCTAATAAAACCCTTACCTTCTTCCCTAACCCCTGCAAGTAGAAATCCTCCTGTCCAAGGCAATCAAGAGTAAGAGTTGGTTGGTCAATCATAAAAAGTCTGTTAAACCAGGGAATGCTTTAAAAATGACATGCACTATCTAAAAAATTTTAAATTAAAAAATTCACAAATATACAAACATTTGTCAGTCTTCTAACATAGACTCTAGGCTTTTTCTTTATATGTGCCCACTCATTGGAATTCTGTACCATAAATCATAATACAAGTGTGTGGTCTACAATTTGTGTGTGTGTGTGTCTGTGTGTTTTGGTTTCTTTTTATGGAGATAAATTTTAAAGACCATGAAACAACCCAAATGCCTGATACTTTGTTTTTTTTAAAGAAGTTTTAGGTTCACAGAATAACTGGACAGTTCAGAGAGTTCCCACAAATCCTCTGCACCCTCACTCAAAACACACAGCCTCCCTGACTATCAACATCCCACACCAGTGGGTACACTTGCTACAACTGATGAACCTACATTGATACAACATTGTCATCCAAAGTCCATAGTGTACGTTATGATTCACTCTTGTGAAACTATGGATTTGACAAATGTAGACTAGCATGTATCCACTATTATAGTATCACACAGAATAGTTTCATGGCCCTAAAAATCCTCTGTGCTCTGTTTATTCCTTCTCCTCTCCTCTCTCAACTGCTATCGACCACTGATCTTTGTACTGGCTCCATAATTTTGTCTCTTCTTGAATGTCACATAGTTGGAATCACACAATACGTAGTCTTTTCAAGTTGACTTCTTTCACTTAATAATATGCATTTAAGTGTCCTTCATGTCTTTTCATGATTTGATAACTCATTTCTTTTTACTGTTTAGTAATATTCCATTGACTGGATGTACCACAATTTATTTCAATTTAGTTTTTATAGAACAGATTTTTCTTTTTGCACTATTTCATTAGTTTACATAATAATTAAATTACTCAAACACAATGACAAGTAAAACTGGCACAAACAGGTTTGGAGCAAACAATGACCAGTGATGCTAGGTAAACATATGCAACCCAAAGGCTGTAATTAGTGAGCACCTTGCTGGCTTGTATTACCAAGACAATGGAAAGATTCAGGTAATCCATGAGTCTGTGGCTGGGAGAACTACTGCATTAACATGTTGAGGAGTTAGTATTCTAGGGCACACTGTTGGGGAAATACTGACTCGGCCCATGTTCTCCCAGATGTTTTGATTGTGCTTCTTTCAAGAAAAGCATTTTTGTTGACTCACCTTTAACATATGTCTGTTTATGTATTCATAACTATCTCCAGTACTATCACTGGCTAATATTGTAAAACATGCTGTACATAGGGTGAGATTCACCAACGGTGAGAGTGAATCTCAATGCACATTCCCAATAGTTTCTTTGACTTAAAAAAATTTTTGTCTGACTTCTTAGATGTGATTAGTTTATCTTTTTAAACCTCATAATGTGACTGACACACAGACTGGTTCCAAATAGGAAAAGGAGTACGTCAAGGCTGTATATTGTCACCATGTTTATTTAACTTATATGCAGAGTACATCATGAGAAATGCTGGACTGGAAGAAACACAAGCTGGAATCAAGATTGCTGGGAGAAATATCAATAACCTCAGATATGCAGATGATACCACCCTTATGGCAGAAAGTGAAGAGAAACTAAAAAGCCTCTTGATGAAAGTGAAAGTAGAGAGTGAAAAGGTTGGCTTAAAGCTCAACATTCAGAAAACGAAGATCATGGCATCTGGTCCCATCACTACATGGGAAATAGATGGAGAAACAGTGGAAACAGTGTCAGACTTTATTTTTCTGGGCTCCAAAATCACTGCAGATGGTGACTGCAGCCATGAAATTAAAAGACGCTTACTCCTTGGAAGGAAAGCTATGACCAACCTAGATAGCATATTCAAAAGCAGAGACATTACTTTGCCAATAAAGGTTCGCCTAGTCAAGGCTATGGTCTTTCCTGTGGTCATGTATGGATGTGAGAGCTGGACTGTGAAGAAAGCTGAGCGCCAAAGAATTGATGCTTTTGAACTGTGGTGTTGGAGAAGACTCTTGAGAGTCCCTTGGACTGCAAGGAGATCCAACCAGTCCATTCTGAAGGAGATCAGCCCTGGGATTTCTTTAGAAGGAATGATGCTAAAGCTGAAACTCCAGTATTTTGGTCACCTCATGCGAAGAGTTGACTCATTGGAGAAGACTCTGATGCTGGGAGGGACTGGGGGCAGGAGGAGAAGGGGACGACAGAGGATGAGATGGCTGGATGGCATCACTGACTCGATGGATGTGAGTCTGAGTGACCTCCAAGAGCTGGTGATGGACAGGAAGGCCTGGCGTGCTACAGTTCATGGGGTCGCAAAGAGTTCGACACGACTGAGCGACTGATCTGATCTGAATGTGACTGAAGATAAGCATGTACTAGGATTAAAACTGTCAACTCTATTATTTCTTATTATTCTCTTGTGGACTGCCTCCCCATGGTCACATTAGGACACCTTACTATAGAGTGTAACATGGATTTCTTATGTATGGACTTAATCTATTTAGAAATTCTAGTATTTTCTTCCCCCATCTCTGGGCTATATGTCTCTACTCTGGAAACTGCTGGTTTTATAACTTCTCAGAGAAATTGAGAAAGTCAATTAAGTTACTTCAATGCCAAAACGTCAAAGATGGGGAATGCAGAGCTTCTTTGAATCAGTGGAGCCTATCTCTCTGTTAAGCAAGCCTGAGGCTAAGCAAGGATGCCTGGGGCTACTTTTGATTGCTCTCATGGGGAACACAAACTACGAAGAACTAGGTGTGGCTGTGACATTTTCAGATGCTCTCAGACAAACTGGAAGCTCATTCAGAAGCTTATAAAAAGATTAAGTTCCATGACAAGGTGGGGAGGAGGGAAGTAAACAGAAATATTCAAGCCTGTGATGTCCCCTGTTCTCAATACTCTCCATTTCCAGCTCCCTCTGGAGAAACCTCTAGCCTCAAGCTAGCCCTGACCACAAAGCGTGATCACTGCATGAAAAAGCAGGCCCTGTTGGAAGCCCCAGTTCACTATGGCTGCTTCCTACTGCTGAGATGAGCAATAGGTGAGTGAGATTTCCAAGGTCTTACCATCTTCCTCTTCTGTGAGACCCAGCCCACAGAGATCTCAGGAAGACAAAGTCGAAGAATATAAAAGCACCCTTGGTACACAGTGGGGACTCCATCACTTGTACTGGGGGACACTCAGCAGAGGAGGAGACCCAGGCCTCTGCACCAAAGCACGCTGAACAGACCCCAAACAAAACCAGCAATAACAAAACACTCTTACTACTGCTGTTTATTTTAAAAATCTTATTGAGTCTGAGTAACCTCCGAGAGCTGGTGATGGATAGGGAGGCCTGGCGTGCTGCAGTTCATGGGGTCGCAAAGAGTCGGACACGACTGAGCGACTGATCTGATCTGATCTGATCTGATTGAGTACAGAATCTGAACAAAACTTTAGAATTGGCCAGTATATTCTAGCCAGAGTTTGGTAATATCAACCTTACCACCATTAAAAATAACTCTACCGCTCCCCTTTGCCTGACTCTCACCAGCTCCTTACTGAAGGCCCTTTCCAAGCACAGCTGACGAGCACCCTGCACAAGGCAACACACAGCACAGCCGCAAAGCAAAGACACTTCCTCCCCTGGGTCCCCACCTGGCCGTCTCATAAGAACCGCGGCCCTAAACCATGCAGATGGTTGCACCTGCTGTATGCTTGTGGATTTTCTCCAAGGACTCAGAAGGAAGCTGCCTAGATGCAGCAAACACAGCATAAACAACAGGGGCTTTGTGTCTTGTTAAATGCTCTGTAACTGGAGCTCAATCACACTTGGCTCTCTGGTGACATTCAGGATACTCAGTTAGTGGGGCTTCCCCTCTTGCCACACAGCCTTTCCCCAAAGTCCTGCTTGCAGAATCCAGTTACTTGAAGCACTGATAAAACCACAGTGTCTTAGTGAGGACAGAGGTTATTAATTAACATTACAATGTCTATGGACCTTATCTCAAAAGGAAACCCTAATTAATTTTGTCCGTCAGACAATTCTCCTTAGCTCAAAAATCGGGGATTTTCCTACAGAATTAGTAGGAGTTAGGAACAGACACTGTAGTTCAGAGAGGACCAGTCACACAATCTATGGTGCCCCATGAAAAATAAAAATTCAGGCTTGTTCAAAACACAGGAAAAAGGTGTTTAGTACCATTAAAGGTACCAAAATATAAAGTGTTTTTCTTTCTTCTGCAGTCTTTCTCTTAACCTGTCACAGTGTTTTTTGTTTTAATGTTGAACTCCCGGGCTTGGGGATGCTGGCAGAGCAAGTGCAACCTTCATAGCCATCAGGGCCCCTGCCCTGTGATGGGGGCATGAATACACATGGTCTACCAGCTACTGGACTGAGGCTTCATGCCCTAGCCAGGGGCAAAGAAGTTAAGCCACGTGTCTCCTCTTCCCACTGGCCCATTGCTCCTATCAGCCATGGATGGGCAACCCCAAGGGTACTGCATCCTCTGCCCTGGGATATTCTAGGTACACAGGGATGGGCAGCAAGCTCACTTTGACTAAGTTGCTCATCAAACACACCACAGTGCTGTCAGTATGGAGTCCCTGAGATGCTGCCAGGTATACATGCCCCACACATGCCCTCACCATGCTCAGGCCCCCACTAGTGTGGGGAGTGGCAGCAACTGCTGGATGGGGATGGTGAGGGGGAGGTTAGTGATGCTGGGGTGTCAGCAGAGGATTGGGCAGAGAACTCCTCCTGGCAAGGTGGGGAGGCAGCAGGAGGTGAGACTGTGAGCCCAGGCACCAAGCCTTTGGTGCTTACTCCATTGGTTCACTGGACATCACTGACAGAATACAAATTCTAGGTTAAAATAAAGTGTGTCAAGATGGCACCAATAGAGCGTTAAACCCCATGTTCCCCTGTGGGAGTCCCATGAGAGTGCACGGGTCACTTGCCCATGAAGTCCTCCTTACTTTGGACCTCAGATGAAAGGAAACAATTTTGATTGCCTTCCCATCCCAAGTACGTGTATTTCTAAGACAGATATTTATATACATTTGCTGCTGCTGCTGCTAAGTCGCTTCAGTCCGACTCTGTGCGACCCCATAGACGGAAGCTCACCAGACTCCCCTGCCCCTGGGATTCTCCAGGCAAGAACACTGGATTGGGTTGCCATTTCCTTCTCCAATGCATGAAAGTGAAAAGTGAAAGTGAAGTCACTCAGTCGTGTCCGACTCTTAGCGACCCCATGGACTGGAGCCTACCAGGCTCCTCCGTCCATGGGATTTTCCAGGCAAAAGTACTGGGGTGGGGTGCCATTATATATAAAAGAAAAAGCTTCATGTATTTCCTCCATTTCAACTTTATTCTTTATTTCAGTTAGGAGTTAATCAGAAGAGACTGAAGTTTACAGATGTTCTCTAAAAGCCCTCTAAGTGAAGAATATATATTCTTCAAAACATGAAAAGTACTCCTTTCTGAGCACAGGTAACTATATTCAATATTTAGTAACAAACTACAACAGAAAACAATCTGATAAAGAATATACATAACTGAATCACCAGATACAACATTGCAAATCAACTATACTTTAATAAAAATTTTTAAAAAGTACTTATTTGAACTCCCCTGGTGGCCCAGTGGTAAAGAACCCACTTGCCAGTGCAGGAGACACGGGTTTGATCCCTCGTCCAAGAAGATCCCACACACTGTGGAGCCACTAAGCCTGTGAGCCGCATTCACTGAGCTCTCTCTCTGGAGCCTACAAGCCGAGACCACTAGAGCTCCTGCAGCAGTGAAGACCCAGGGAAGCCAAAAATAATACAAATAAATAACTTTTAGATACTATTTTCTGTGCATTGCAGTGTTTTTGTTTTTCCATGAATATGGATAGATACATGGATTGCTTTTATACGTAGGAAAAATAATTAAAATGTTATTTTCTAAAGTAATAAACATACTTTACCTGTAGGGAGAGTATGCTGCTCCTTGGACTTTTCTGATACAACCAGTGTTATCTCTCTGTTAACTTTCCTTAATACCTCCTGGATCATATGAATTTCAAGATTTTCCAGAAGTTTCTGAAGCTAGAGTAAACAGTTTGAGAGTCACTCTTCACTATTAGTTTATACTCCAGGCTCTTAAATTCTTACATAAGGGCCTTGGGCTGGGTCCTGTCCTTTAGCTACTCTCTACTGAGGAAGAAGAAAGGATTCTTTTTTTGAGGTTCCCAAGTGGGGTAGAGGCATCTTTTTGGAGACAAATATCTCTTCTTCCTAGCTCATATCTCAATTGATAAAATACAACCCTTTTTTACCAGGTTCTGCTAAATTGCAAAGTGCTCAGTGTCTGAAGTGATCTCTTATGTTTTGGAGTCTCTAAATATGGCCAGGAATTTCATGACCTGTTTTATAAAAAGCACAAAGGTCTGAAACTCAATTTAGATACCAAGGAGGATTTCACAAGAAGATATTAATCCATACACAACCAAGGGAAAACTTTGTTCCAATACCCATGAGCCCTTATTCTACCCTTTATGCTTGCAAAGCCCATGTTTCTCCCTATCAGAGGATCCCTGGTGCTACAGAGGAAGCAGAGTTCATAAGGGTAAGCAATGGTCATGGGACTGGGGTGTGTGTGGAGAAGGGGCGGTGCTGAGTTCTCCTGGATGCTTAGCGGACATGTATCTCTGTACTTACACCCATGCAGCTAGAGTCTTTGTTCCCTGTTACAATAAGCACAGCCAGGGACAGCCTGTGTCCCAGGACCAAAGGGAGCAAACACTTGGAAAAACAACCCCTCCACACATCATCAACACACACCAAACAGACTAGTACATAAATTGTGTTGTCTTATTCTCAGAAAAACAATCGCAGAAGCTATTTTAAATATTCTAGTTCTGTGAGCGTGTGTTGGGGTGAGAGGATACTTGTGTGCTGAACTTTATGTTTAAGATGCTCATGGTTATGTTTTCTGTTGTCTTTTGTGTGGGGGTGTACTTTAATTTGAGGAAAATAAGAATATGAAAACCTAGAATTACTGAACTGAGACATTAAGGTTAGCTATTTGCTTAATCAAAGCCCCACATACCTTTAAACACTTAAGCTTCCTTAGAGTCTGTTCCACAATTTACAAACTCTCAATTTACACTTAACTTCTAGAAGAAAAATACCACTTGGGTATAGCCATAGGTTTACATGCTAATGCCATAAAGCAGATTTTCAAGTTCAAAATAGCTTCTACATACCTGTTGAGTTTTTATTTCCATTTCTGAAGCTCCTTTGGGAGGAAGAATAGACTGACTAGTTATTAAAATTTCTTCAAATTCATCTTCTTTCCCCATCTGCCTAGCTATGGCTTTCATGCTGGGGTAGAGAATATCAGTTCTATTAAAGAAGAGCAACAGAAATTAGCAAACAAACATCTTTTTTCTCTTTTATATTTTCTGACAATTCTTTTCATTCATGTTCTGTTTCCTGTCATCATGCATAAACCTCCCAACTTGTCATAGACACTCACATCAACATCTAAATTCACCATAGTTGCCACTCCCTTAGTCAATATTAAATCCCAAGGCCTTTTCTCATTGGCACATTTAATTTCTTTGTTCTTCAAAATACTGACATGTCTTCTCATTCTCTATTTACCAGGAAAGCTGACTATCATAACTCATAAGACAGACAATTTGGATTAGGCCACCAAAGTGGGCCTTAGGGTCCTCAGTGTGGTCGAGAGTGGTGGGTGGGTGCTTAGTGAATGCTTGTTTGGTAACAGACACATGGCAGAGGGCACCTGCCTTTCCTGCCAGCTAAGGCATCCCAGCCAGCTCCTGAAGCTGAAAAAACAACATGGGCCACAGACCGAACACCTCACACTGCACCATACTGTACCCCAGCTGTGACGCTGAAGCTCTCAGAGACTCATTAGACCTAAGTCCAATGTGGCAGAGAGTGGGGAGGAGGTCACAGCAGCGGCACTCCCTATTCAATACCCACTGGGATCCTACGAGCTACAACACTTAGAGTTAGTACTGAAGGGACACTTCAGAAGCACATGTTTCCAGGGCCACAACTCTGGGTAAATGATATAAAGTGTTGCTCAGTGGAATCCAGTGCTATGCCTGCAGTCTACAGAACTCAGCTTTTCGTGGAAAGCACTGTTGATTGACAGACACACTGCCGAGTTTCCTTGGCGATCAGTGGGGCTAGGTATACCAGATTCAAGGACCAAATGTCACCCTCAGAGCAAGGGCAGGAATCTGCCAGACCCCAGGTTCCACTCCTCCACATGAATTTCCCCCTGAGCAACACTCACCCATAGAGCTCCGAGAACTGTTTGTGGAGAGAGGGAGAGTTGATGTCCTGGACTTGGAGCTTGAGTTGGCCCCAGTGCTCCTTTAGAACTTCCAGTTGCTTCCACAGCACCAGAAATGATCTCAGCAAAGCAAGGGACATCACTGCATCACACGGGCCCCCCAGCAGCTTGGAGGCCTTTGGGCTGCTTTGGAACTGACTTCTGAGTCCTGGGACTCTGGACAAATCTGGCTGAAAGCATTACAGAAATTCTTCCTCATTCATCATAGAGCACTACAAGATAACCTTCTACATGCAGCTCATGCACAGTGAAGTCTTGGAAGAACGACTCTTCAGCCCAGGAGGAATGGTTTACAGGCCAATAGCACATGTAGAACTTAGGGAGGATAAACATCCTTCCTGAACACAGGTAGTATTCAGAAAGGAGAGAAATGTCTCCATTTAAAATTTCTGCTTTATGAACAGAGTCATGAACCGCTGACTTTTAAAACTCTTTTACTTGGGTGCTAACATTTTTATCTGCCTTTGATAAATTGAGCCTTTCATGTTTAGCCTCTGCGTTTTGAAAAGCATTCTTCAACACACTCAAGATTTAACAGCCCATCATGGAAGAGCTATATTATAATCGTAAATTGAAGATTTTATCCATTTTATGGGTAAAGAAATGGAAACTTGGGTTTATCTTATCTCCTATTCCTCCTGCTACTGCTGCTGCTAAATTGCTTCAGTTGTGTCCGACTCTGTGCAACCCCATAGACGGCAGCCCGCCAGGCTCCCCCGTCCCTGGGATTCTCCAGGCAAGAACAGTGGAGTGGGTTGCCATTTCCTTCTCCAATGCATGAAAGTGAAAAGTGAAAGTGAAGTCACTCAGTCGTGTCCAACTCTTAGCGACCTCATGGACTGCAGCCTACCAGGCTCTTCCGTCCATGGGATTTTCCAGGCAAGGGTACTGGAGTGGGGTGCTATTGCCTTCTCCATTCCTCCTTCTGTCCTCTAAAATTTAGGCAGAGAATATGTCACTTGATTTGAATTTATGATTCAATAGAAAATTTTACTTTAAAATCATGATTTGTTCATTCATTCATTGGTGTTTCTTTAAACAACTGTTGGTTGAGGGGCTGCTGTAAGCCTTGGAGGATGTGGAGGGAACAAGGTTTTCAGGTCCCTTATCTCCTTTACATCAGCGATACGAAGGCCAGGGCTACCCAGAGAATGACAGACAAAATGGGGACCTGTATCTCACCCATGGCCTGAAGACAGTATCTCAGTTATAGGGAAAGGAGCTTTCCTTTGTAGACTCGGATCAGAGGACATTCAGGTAACAGCACCTTGGACACTCAAGCTTCCTGGCCATGAACAGGAAGAACCACCACCGGGGTGTAACTGGACCTTAGATCAGTGCTATTAACATATGGGGTGGGGTGGAGGTGAGGCTGCCAGAAAGAGAGTTGGTCAGAAGAACGGATGGACAAGTCCCAGGGGAGAGTGAACTCCTGCCAGTATCTGGCAAGCCCTCCACCTAGTAGTCTACCTCCTCAACAATCAGCTAATGCATGCACTTCTGGATTTATTTCATCCTCAGAAACTTATGCAAATGAAATCTTACTCAGTGACCCAAGATATCCAACAGACCAAGGCCAAGCACTGTGACAAGGAGGAGGCAGCCTACAGGCCACGTAATTGGACCCCTCCACTCAAAAAGCCCCAAGCTCCTGCCACCATTTTAAAAGCCCTGAGCTGGGACTTCCTTGGTCGTCCAGGGTTAAGAGACTGGCTTGCCCTACAGGGAATGCTGGTTCTATCCCCGGTCAGGGAACTAAGACACCACGCGCTGCGGAGCAACAAAGCCTGCATGCCATAGCTAGAGTCCGTGTGCTGCAACAGAAGATCCCACATGACACAGCAAAGATCACGTGAACCAACGCAGCCAAATAAATAAACATTTAAAAAAAGAAAATAAAGGCCCTGAGCTAATCCATCCCCTTTACTTGGGAGTCTCAGAGATGGAAGTCTAAAAGGTCACAGAACCGGTGACACAGCTGGGACAGGAAACCCAGAGTCCTAGGTCATAGGCAGTGTAAATTTCAGTGCTGCCCATTGTCTATGAACATTGAAATGCGATTAAATAGAACCAATCACAAGATAAAACTAATTAAAATAAACAATAATTTTAAAGCAAACGTACCTATTAAGAGAAGTCACCTCTTCCTAAGCTTTGCAGAATGGGTGAAGGGACAGGAGACAGGATGAAGAACAAGGCAGAGGAGGCTAGGAGGTCAGGGAAAGATGATAATCCATCGGAAACAGGGCCAAAAGAGGGAAAATAGAAGGACCAAAGAGCCTAGCACGCTTCTTGGTCTTGGTATTACTTGGTCTATATCCAGTTTTGTAAACGCTCCTTCTAGAAGCACTGACTCTTGTTATGGAATTCATATGGCACATCTAAACACACTTCCTTTTCCACTAATTGGCCTTATATGTACTTGTGACTCAGTTTTAGCCAGTGAGAGACAAGAAAAGTCTATTGGAAGTTGTCTGGAAAAGATTTCCCTCCTTGACAAAAGACAAAGCCCCTTAAGGGGAAAGCTTTTTCACTCCTATCTTCACCATACAAGGATGAGGGAGACATTCTGCTGACACACCCAGGATGGCACAGGTGCCTCCACCAATGTGAACTGCCTCCTTCTAGACTTGCTTTGAGAGATTCATACACTTTGTAGTTTACGTCATGAGTAGTTACTTACAGCAGGTGCATCCTTACTGGCACAGAGGGGCACTGGCCCAAAGGTGGGAGATCAGATAAAGCTTCTAAAAGAGTGTGTGGAAGCTGAAATCTGAATGATAAATAGTTCATCAGATGAAAAAGTAGAGAGTGGGAAGAGAGGGAAGTTTTCCACCAGGGAGGCTGGTTTGCATGAAGGCACTGAGGAGAGAGCATGGTGCGTTTGACAAAACGAAAGAAGCTGAATATGAGGGAGCTCCAGGGCCAGACTGTTAGGCTGGAACCTGGGTTTATTTTCTCTCTTGGCAGATGACTTTAGGCATCTCATCTAACCTTTGTGAGTTAGTTATTCCTATCTATATAATGAGAATAATGATAGTACCTACCTCATGGGAATATTGTGAGAATTAAATTAATAAAGCACTCTGAATAGATCTCAGTCATAGACATTATTAATTAATAATGTTCTATTAATAGTGTTCAGGGCCAACTTATTGACTAGACACAGAAATGCTTAGGGCCCACAAAATGTTTTAATTTCTTTTAAAATCAGAAAGCCTTTGACTGTGTGGATCACAATAAACTGTGGAAACTTCTGAAAGAGATGGGAATACCAGACCACCTGACCTGCCTCTTGAGAAACCTGTATGCAGGTCAGGAAGCAACAGTTAGAACTGGACATGGAACAACAGACTGGTTCCAAATAGGAAAAGGAGTACGTCAAGGCTGTATATTGTCACCCTGCTTATTTAACTTATATGCAGAGTACATCATGAGAAACACTGGGCTGGAAGAAGCACAAACTGGAATCAAGATTGCCCGGAGAAATATCAACAACCTCGATATGCAGATGACACCACCCTTATGGCAGAAAGTGAAGAGGAACTAAAAAGCCTCTTGATGAAAGTGAAAGAGGAGAGTGAAAAAGTTGGCTTAAAGCTCAACATTCAGAAAACGAAGATCATGGCATCTGGTCCCATCACTTCATGGGAAATAGATGGGTAAACAGTGGAAAAGAAACAGTGTCAGACTTTATTTTTTTGGGCTCCATAATCACTGCAGATGGTGACTGCAGCGATGAAATTAAAAGACGCTTACTCCTTGGAAGGAAAATTATGACCAACCTAGATAGCATATTCAAAAGCAGAGACATTACTTTGCCAACAAAGGTCCGTCTAGTCAAGGCTATGATTTTTCCAGTAGTCATGTATGGATGTGAGAGTTGGACTGTGAAGAGAGCTGAGCACCGAAGAATTGATGCTTTTGAACTGTGGTGTTGGAGAAGACTCTTGAGAGTCCCTTGGACTGCAAGGAGATCCAACCAGATCATCCTAAAGGAGACCAGTCCTGGGTGTTCATTGGAAGGACTGATGCTGAGGCTGAAAGTCCAGTACTTTGGCCACCTCATGAGAAGTGTTGACTCATTGGAAAAGATCCTGATGCTGGGAGGGATTGGGGGCAAGAGGAGAAGGGGACGACAGAGGATGAGATGGCTGGATGGCATCACCGACTTGATGCACATGTGTTTGGGCAAACTCCGGGAGTTGGTGATAGACAGGGAGGCCCGCCGTGCTGCAATTCATGGGGTCGCAAAGAGTTGGACACGACTGAGTGACTGATCTGAACTGAAAATCAGAAAAAAGAATGCTTAGTAGAATAAAATGCTATAATTTATGATATTAATATATTTTTCTTTATATTAACACAATTATAAGCTATAACTCTTCACGTTTTTTAATGGAGAAGTGAGCCCTCAAAAGCAAAAGTGATAGAGTCATGGAAGTCAAAATGCAGCCCTGGCAGTGGTAGAAGTGGGCCAGAACCCAATAAATAATATTTTCAGGATTAGCAGAGGTAGGGGAGTTGACAGAGAAATCTGAGAAGGCCTGGCCCATGACATCAGAGGAAGACTGGAGACAGCTGTGCTTTAGAAGATAAAGGGAGACAGGCTTCAAGAAGGACAGACTGTTTCAAATGCTGCTAAGGTGTCAGGTTGGAAGGGGACTGAAACATGTCTATGGGATTCTGTGGCAAGGTCCATGGTGCTCTTGATGACAGCAGTCTCAGTGGTGAGATGAGAAAGAAGGAGAGGGCAGTTTTTAAGGAGTGGATGGAAGGTAAGGACATGGAAATGGCTGGTGCAGAGTTTGACTCTGAAAAGGGGGCTCTTTAAATGGGGCAGTGGCTAGTTTACCCTGTGTCCACACAAGTATCCGTCTGGTTCCAGATACATGGAGAATTGTTTCAAGCTATAATACTAGGGGGACTACAGGCTCCTGGTACCTTATACCAGCTTCAGAGGGACATGTCTGGAGAAGGGAGTGCTTGCCTAGGAGTCCATGAGCTAGCTGAGTGATGAAGACAGGAGCCAGGCTGGAGCTGTTCACCTGGAGCCTCTATCATACCCTTCCAACTCCAGTCCTAAATGTGTGACTCACAAGGAAAAACAGCCAGTTGGAGTATTTGTTCAAACTGGTTTCAACAGACCCCCCAACTCCCCGGCCCCCCGCTCAATGTCTGTTGTACTTCTAAAATTAAAAGAAATTGATATAACATTGATCAGGGATTTACTGTGAGAGAAAGCACTTTGGAGAGAGTCTGACTGGCTACTGCTGCTTCACTGCTGCTTCCGTGTGGCATTACCACAGTCCTGGGACACTGGGAGAGGCTATGGGACAGATGAAGCTCTCTAGTCTATCTCCCAAATAGAAAGGTCCTTCAGTACAACACACCCCTGGTCAAGTATGTAGACTGTTCACCAAGAATACCTGTGTATTTTTGCCTGGTGTGGCTTGCTGTTCTGGGAGACCCTTCATGATCGTATGATGGTTACTCAGAAGAACATCTTCCATTAGCAGTTGCATGCCTGCCAGCTCTCCATGAGCCACCTTGAGGTCACGGCCACTCAGCCCACAGAGGCATAGCTAAAAACAAAAAGGAACAAAACCAAACCAAAACAGCCATTTTGAATACTTCTATGTATCCTTTACATGTGGTCCTGGGGGCAGAAAACTAGGAGTAGTTTTCACTTGTGTTTACAAGCCCCATGCTCTCAATCATTTTAAAAATCCATAAAAATCAGAGTAACATTTTTAGTTCAAAATCCACCTTGAACATATTAGACATTGGCTGTGTATGGAAGTCCAAGTTCCCCAAACGTTATGGTGGTGTCTGTATATGGTTGTATGAATAGTGTGATACACGTACGCACAGGGAAAACACAGGAGAAAAACCAATATGATCTGTAACCATACCCCAAAGTGGGGGACTCTGATTAATATTTTTAAACCATTTTAACTATTTTACTTAAAAAAAACTTTACTTTTGGAAAATTCTGAGCATATGCAAAGGCAAACAGAACAGTTCCCATCACTCAGTCCCCTAAACCACCAACCTATGGCCAGTTCTGCCCATCTTCATCACTCCCCACCTCCACATTATTTTGAAGCAAATGTATCATTGATTTTCATGTTGTTGATAATACTTTTAAAAGTATTTTCTATTAAAAAAAATGAAAGTACAATAATACTTGCTTGAACAATAAGAGGGAAACATACATTTGAAAGAAATTCTCCTTCTGAGTTCTGCTTAAGGAGTTCTCTTTCTACCACTATAGGTGGGTCATGAGTCACACATCTCTGAACTGCCAGTCTGGGAGTTACTCTAAGAGGCCCAGAGAGTGACTGGAAATGGATGACCACTCCCTGAGATCATTATTAGCCAGGAGAATTTCAGCTGATTCAAGTCTGATTCCAGCTGCAAACATGATTTTCTTCTGTCATAAGAACACAAGTTGGCTTAAAGCTCAACATTCAGAAAATGAAGATCATGGCATCTGGTCCCATCACTTCATGGGAAATAGATGGGGAAACAGTGGAAACAGTGTCAGACTTTATTTTTCTGGGCTCCAAAATCACTACAGATGGTGACTGCAGCCATGAAATTAAAAGACGCTTACTCCTTGCAAGGAAAGTGATGACCAACCTAGATAGCATATTCAAAAGCAGAGACATTACTTTGCTAACAAAGGTTCGTCTAGTCAAGGCTATGGTTTTTCCTGTGGTCATGTATGGATGTGAGAGCTGGACTGTGAAGAAGGCTGAGCGCCGAAGAATTGATGCTTTTGAACTGTGGTGTTGGAGAAGACTCTTGAGAGTCCCTTGGACTGCAAGGAGATCCCACCAGTCCATTGTGAAGGAGATCAGCCCTGGGATTTCTTTGGAAAGAATGATGCTAAAGCTGAAACTCCAGTACTTTGGCCACCTCATGAGAAGAGTTGACTCATTGGAAAAGACTCTGATGCTGGGAGGGATTGGGGGCAAGAGGAGAAGGGGATGACAGAGGATGAGATGGCTGGATGGCATCACTGACTCGATGGACGTGAGTCTGGTGAACTCCGGGAGTTGGTGATGGACAGGGAGGCCTGGTGTGCTGCGATTCATGGGGTTACAAAGAGTCGGACACGACTGAGCGACTGAACTGAACTGAAGAACACATGATTCACCTTGCAGCACTGGGTTTATAGCTTCATAATCAAACACCTTGCTTATCTCATATTAATAAATTATTCACCACTGGCTAGAGTATGAAGGATTGGACCTATGGATGCAGTGACATCTGCTTTGCAGTCTGTATTCAGTTCTCTCTGTGACAAGCAGGAAGAACTATCTTACCTGCATGTGATATTCTAGGGTATCTGGGCTGCTACTTGTAACTGGAAATGGTCCTCCATCTTCCAGAAATGTTCTCCAAGGAAACAGCACAAATGCCTAAAAGAATCAAATAATCAATATAATAATGCTGCATAATAATGTCCACAAGTAATAGGCATTTGTATATGAACAAGATGCCTTCATCTGTACACTAAAACATTATGGGATTACTTCTCTATTATATAGAAATAGTTCTTGATGAATAGTCTCTGATGATGCAGAGGAGAGAGTAATAATCTTGTTTTTTAAACTGATTTTTCAGAAAGCAACTAAACATATAGAGGTAATTACAGTTTCAGTGTAAATAGTCAGCACTAGTGTTTGGAAGTCCCAGAACAGTATAAAACCAATGATACATATTTATAATCAAAAAAAGTAAACTTACTCAATTTTTTTCAGTATTACAAACCTTAAATATTTGTCCTTTATGACCACTGTGCTTCAATTCTAGGCAACAACTCAAAACCAATGCTATGACATTACACATGGGCCTCCATCTTTTCCACATCACTGCTCAACAGCCAAGGCATCCCTACTCCCTGGGCCATGACATGCAGCCCAGGATAGAGTGGGCCTGTCCATCTGATCCCATTCTACAGTTTCAGACCTGGTACCGGCTTCAGACAATTCTCAAAGTTGGAGTTGATGCAGATGTCAGGCAGCCAGGATACCTGCAAGTACTTAATGCCAGGCAATGTCCAAAGGCAAGAGGAGCAGGCCCAGTAGTCACAATCCAACCCTGTCTTCAGGTCTTCATGAGGGTCAAGGCTTGGGCCAAGAGTCACTGTCTTATAGCTAGGGAAGGTAGAAGTGTGAGACTTACATGGGGTTGATTCTGGTATTACTTGCCTTAGCTTTGTAACATAAAAACATTAAGTTGGAGGTTTTGGAGTCAAAAGATTCAGGCTTGTGAGGTGATTTTAAAGATATGTCCACAGGGACTTCCCTGGAGGTCCAGTGGTTAAGACTCTGAGTTTCCACTGCAGGGGGCGTGGGTTTGATCCCTGGTTAGAGGACTAAGATTCTGAATGCCATGTAACATGGCAAAAAAAAAAAAAAAATGTGTCCACAAATTCTTTGATTTTGTTTTCACTAAGAGGTGGAGCACCTTGACCTTGACCACAGCCTCATGAGAGATTGTGAGCTGGAACTACCCAACTAAACTGAGCCCAGACTCATGAACTTCAGAAACTATATGAGATAATGAATGTCTATTGTGCTCAGTCAGTTCAGTCGCTCAGTCGTGTCCAGCTCTTTGCAACTCCATGAATCGCAGCATGCCAGACCTCCCTGTCCATCACCGTCTCCCTGAGTTCACTCAGACTCACGTCCATCGAGTCAGTGATGCCATCCAGCCATCTCATCCTCTGTCGTCCCCTTCTCCTCCTGCCCCCAATCCCTCCCAGCATCAGAGTCTTCTCCAATGAGTCAACTCTTCGCATGAGGTGGCCAAAATACTGGAGTTTCAGCTTTAGCATCATTCCTTCCAAAGAAATCCCAGGGCTGATCTCCTTCAGAATGGACTGGTTGGATCTCCTTGCAGTCCAAGGACTGTTAAGAGTCTTCTTCAACAACACAGTTCAAAAGCATCAAATATGCTATATTTGGAGGTAATTTGCTCTGAAGTCATAAAAAGCTAATACAGTTTGTGACCTAGTGTTACCAGGACTGCATAGCAGTCTGATCTCTTTAGTTGTAGCAGGTGGGTAATAGAGTTGGTGCCTAGGAGCAATAATAGTTGCCAGGATTACATTTGATAACACATATTGTTATTGGGCTGTTCAAAACTCAGCTGCTGACCTAATTTATGTATCATAATTGCTATCATTATTATTTATTACATGAAAGAGATTAGGGTGTTGGTTTTGCTACCAGCTGTGAGCAGATAAGCTGTTATCCCAATTAGCCTGTTAAGCAGTTTGTAGATAGAGCTCCTGACTAGAAATAACAGCAAGCGACAGGGGCCCTCTCTACTATATGAGTGAAGGGGAGCTTACCAAGGCCAGTGGGTACTTCGGCATGAAGAGCCTCCTATGCACAATGCACATTTCATTACAAAATGTGCTCTCATCTCAGTACAAAAATAGCTCTCAACACACCTGGCGGCTCTGTGGATCCAGTGGTGGTGGTACGCTGAGCTGGGAAGCAAAAACGCTCTTCACTGGGGAGTTGCTCAGTGATGGCAACCCATGGTACATGCCGTCTGTGACAGACTGGTAGGCAGAAGCATTTCCAGCTGCCAAAAATGTTTGTCTACCAAAACAGGAAAGCAGTCTCATTAAAAGCAGTTACTCAAGTTTCTAAAGCTCAAAACTCTCTTCAAGCCAATTTGTAGCAAGATAACATTTTGAGATGTCAACAGGTTTCTTCTTTGGCAACATCATCCCTCATTCATTTTTCTTTACCACTGCCCTTCACTCTCACAGTTAACAGCTCTCAAGGGAAAGATAGTTATCCTCTAGACCCGTGCTGTCTAACAGGATAAGTTGAGGGGATCCAAAAGGTCCCCAGGACAAAAGGGCTCTTTTAGTTAAATCTTCCATAGACTTGGATCAAGTCATGCATAAACAGACATCAAAAAAGAGATTATCAATGATTGAGGGAGATGTTATCACCGATGGGAGTGAGGCAATCTCTCAGAGATTAACAGATAATCAAGTGTTGAGGAAAGATCTGGGGAGTGCCTAAGACCCCACAAGGCAGTGTCCAAGTGGGGTGCTGAGCAGTAGGCCAACCAGAAGAGATCTAGGGTTGAATAGAGATAGGTGAGGTACCACTCCTCGTCAACTGCTATGATGACTTACAAGCACCCCAGAACTTAGATCACCTCTGAGAAGCATAAAGGAGGAGAAGCTGTTGTATAAGGCCTAAGTTAAGTTCCATTATTAGTGCTGCCTTGACATCTGGTAAAACTGGGAGGGCCTTGAATGACCTAACTACAAGTTTCCCTCCCTATGGAGGGAAGGTCCCCTAGTCAAACATAGGGACCTATGTTTATTTACTTTCCTTATCACAGGGACCAAGTATAATTCCTGCTTATCCAGCCACAAGCAGTGGTTTCCAGTTCCCTGCCAGACCACAAAATTATTTGAATGAACCAAGCACATCCTCCTCTGTGCCTCCAATAGGTACCACATCCTTTTGATACTCAAAGCCTGCCTTTCAAGCCCCTAGCTGTTCACTCTGTTCACAAGTACAAATCTTCTGTGGCCTTGAAGATTCTGTTCTGTTCCAAGGGGAAGAGAATATGCAATGTTCTGTTCCCCTTGCTGTTGTTGTTGCTGTTAAGTAGCTTCAGTTGTGTCTGACTCTATGCAACCCCACAGACGCCAGCCCACCAGGCTCCCCCATCCCTGGGATTCTCCAGGCAAGAACACTGGAGTGGGTTGCCATTTCCTTCTCCAATGCATGAACGTGAAAAGTGAAAGTGAAGTCGTTCAGTCCTGTCCGACTCCCAGCGATCCCATGGACTGCAGCCCACCAGGCTCCTCCATCCATGGGATTTTCCAGGCCAGAGTACTGGAGTGGGGTGCCTTAGCCTTCTCCACTCTGTTACCCTTGGCCATGAGTATATGTAACTAGTAAACTCCTGTTCATCTCATTTGTCCAGTATTTAAAGTTATGTGTTTGGTCATCCCCATAACCTTGGAGCAGAATCCTCCCCTCACCAATAAGGTGACAAGAAGGCATTTAAAACAAAGGTAAAGGGGGATGATCTTGAAGTAATTGATTTTATATCTCAAATTCACCACTTTAAATTCTAAATATGGCTGAATGGCATGGAATTGAAAAAAAGAAGTAGGGGCTTATGAACTTAAGTTCAAAGACAGATAAAGGGAGCGAATACCAGACCACCTGATCTGCCTCTTGAGAAATCTATATGCAGGTCAGGAAGCAACAGTTAGAACTGGTCATGGAACAACAGACTGGTTCCAAATAGGAAAAGGAGTACATCAAGGCTGTATATTGTCACCCTGTTTATTTAACTTATATGCAGAGTACATCATGAGAAATGCTGGACTGGAAGAAACACAAGCTGGAATCAAGATTGCTGGGAGAAATATCAATAACCTCAGATATGCAGATGATACCACCCTTATGGCAGAAAGTGAAGAGGAACTAAAAAGCCTCTTGATGAAAGTGAAAGTGGAGAGTGAAAAGGTTGGCATAAAGCTCAACATTCAGAAAACGAAGATCATGGCATCTGGTCCCATCACTACATGGGAAATAGATGGAGAAACAGTGGAAACAGTGTCAGACTTTATTTTTCTGGGCTCCAAAATCACTGCAGATGGTGACTGCGGCCACGAAATTAAAAGACGCTTACTCCTTGGAAGGAGAGTTATGACCAACGTAGATAGCATATTCAAAAGCAGAGACATCACTTTGCCAACAAAGGTTCGCCTAGTCAAGGCTATGGTCTTTCCTGTGGTCATGTGTGGATGTGAGAGCTGGACTGTGAAGAAGGCTGAGTGCCGAAGAATTGATGCTTTTGAACTGTGGTGTTGGAGAAGACTCTTGAGAGTGCCTTGGACTGCAAGGAGATCCAACCAGTCCATTGTGAAGGAGATCAGCCCTGGGATTTCTTTGGAAGGAATGATGCTAAAGCTGAAACTCCAGTATTTTGGCCACCTCACGCGAAGAGTTGACTCATTGGAGAAGACTCTGATGAAACTCCAGTATTTTGGCCACCTCACACGAAGAGTTGACTCATTGGAGAAGACTCTGATGCTGGGAGGGATTGGGGGCAGGAGGAGAAGGGGACGACAGAGGATGAGATGGCTGGATGGCATCACTGACTCGATGGATGTGAGTCTGAGTGACCTCCGGGAGTTGGTGATGGACAGGGAGGCCTGGCGTGCTGCGATTCATGGGGTCGCAAAGAGTCGGACACGACTGAGCGACTGATCTGATCTGATCTGATCTGAGGGCTAATTAACAGGCAACTAGAGACCAACACGGGCTTCCCTGGTGGCTCAGACAGTACAGAAACTGATGCAATGTGGGAGACCTGGGTTTGATCCCTGGGTTAGGGAGATTCCCCTGGAGGAGGGCATGGCAACCCACTCCAGTATTCTTGCCTGGAGAATTCCAAGGACAGAGGAGCCTGGCATGCTATAGTCCATGGGGTTGCAAAGAGTTAGACAAGACTGAGTGATTAAGAATAGAACAGAGACCACCCCTATAGCCCAAAGCCTGCTGGAATTATGCAAACTAGCAGATCTTAAAATGTTCCCCTGCTCTGCCTTGCCTTTCCAGGCCATGGACTAAGCATTCTTTTTGCTCCTGACCCATGGCCCTGTGCGACGTGGCATGATGGATGTGTCTAGGAACTGAATATAATTTTATTTCCCTGAGTCTCTCCTGTATCTCCTCCTGTGATTGCACTAGATTGATTATCACATAAAAGAACACAGAACAATGACTTGTTCTTTTATCTTGTTAAGTTTGTGCAGAGTTTTAAACTAAGGGCCACAAACAAGCACAATTCTTGGGAGAGTTTTAGAGCCCCAAACACATACTAGGTCTATTAATTTATACATACTTAGAGACTATTAAAAAATCACACAGTTCAGATGTAAATATGACTGCTACTCTAAGTGACAGAATCATAGCATATGATACACTGTCTGGAGAGACCAGAGTCAGTCAAATTCTAGGCATCACCACTGATCAAATCATTGGTTATCCTATTCCCACTTTCTTAATTCTTCAGTCAAGATCACTGTCCTTGGTAGGTCCCACCTCCCCTTTATCAATAGAATTGTTTATTAGGAAGCTGAACAAAATCATGCCATGTAAAGAAAGGAGTTTCAAGATGATACCTAACATTTTTAGCACTATATCCTCTTTTATTTCCTTCCTCTCCATGGACCCCATATTTTCAAAGTTTTTGTTTTCTTTTTTAAACCAAATTAAGCATTCTCCTGTTTTTAACTCAAAGCCACATAAGCACCAAGCCTAAGCTCTGAGTGCAGGAAGAGATAAAAAAATATGATATAAAGGAAAGAACAGGGTTTTGGAGTCTGACAAACTGTGTTAATGTGAGGTCTGCTACAACAAGCATGTGACCCTGGGGCAGTCATGCAACTTCCCTCTATCCCCTCATCTGTAAAGCTGGTAATGTAACTGCTGTCTCGCGGAGTTGGCACAAGGTAAGAGTTCAACCAAAGCACGTTTCCTCTCCTCCTTATCTTACTCATTCTTATGATTCCAGTTTTAAAAAAGAAAGAAATGTGACATTTTCTTTACTGCAAAACTTTTGGACAAATATGTCTTTTTCATCATGCCTTTAGAAATACTGAAAACAGCTTATTGTGATAGCTCACTCAGACCCTCAGTTGGTAAACCCTGGCCTGCACCTTCTGGGCGGGGGGCAGGGGGAGTTTAATCAGTGCAGCTTGCCAGCAGCACTCAAGATAGAGGGAAAGCCATAGGAATGAAAGGTCAATTTGTTGCTTGTGCCAGTGGTACACCTGCCAACTGCCAGCTCCTAATAAAGTCAGATCTTCCCAGAAGCCCACTAAAATACAAATATACATGCCTCACATTCTCCGAACAGTTTTGCCACACTCCAGTTGCCTTACTGTCAACAAGCAGTCAAGGGTTTCCTAGAATGCCAGTCATCTTGTGTGTGAGTCACCCATTGTGTGATCCCAGGTAAACTGGCTCTAGCCACAGGGAGCAGGGAATTCTTGGAGCACGTGCTAGGTTTTTTCCTGGATGCAAGGATATATAAAAGAAAACAAAACCCAAAAAACAGCTGCAAAGTAGTCCTGAGGAGGCCAGGAAAAAGTTGTGGCTCTTCACTTCTCAGACACTGGAGACCAGGACAACATGAGGGCTTCTGTATATCTCCCAGAAATCCCCAGATAACTCTGAAACACACTTTAATATCTGTGTGTTCAGAGACACGTAAACTAGATGAGCATAAAAATAAATTGAAAAATGAAGAGAAAACCAACACAGATTCAAGGACTAAAAGAATTGGTGTTGCTTCTTCAGAGATCCCTTGATATACTCCTAAATACGGCTTATGGCAGGAAGTTAAGGCACCTTTGATTTATTTCCTCAAACTCCTCCTTTTTACAGTAATCACTCTGAACATCAATAACACATTCAGATTAGTGGCATTTTTCAAGGCATATGTTTTATTCCTATAGAGTTCCTCTGAGGAACTTTCTTTTTTTTTCTTCTTTCTTTCCATTCTTGAATTTCAAAGGAATTCAATCCTTTAAATCAGGGAGTGGCAAACTCTTTCTTAAAGGGTTGGATAGTAAATATTTTCAGCTTCATGAAGCATATGATCTCCACTGCAACTATTCAACTCTGTGGTTGTAATGTGAGAGCAGCCAGAGGTTATCCATAAATGAATAGGCAAGGCTGTGTTCCCAAAAAAAAACCCTCCATTTCTGGACACTGAAACTTGAATTCCTCAGAATTTTCTTGTGTCACAAAATACTACTCTTGAATTCCCCCAGCCTCAACCACTTAAACACCAGCCTTAGCCCGCAGGCCTTACAAAATCAAGCAGGGGCCTATGATTCCTAACTTAAACAGATGATATTGATTAAAATCACTGTACCACACAAGCATTTATCTTTGGCACAAATGATTAATTTACCTGAAATTAAACATAAACTCAATTCTCAGGCATTTCTTGCATTGGCTAATAAATAACTCTTACAGGTGGTGGACATGCCCAGAGGTGAATGGCAGGCCTTAGGCAGTGTGATTCTGACACCATTAGAAGACACACCAATTTGCATCAGGTTCTTGCCTGAACTTGGCAACAGAGGTAGAGAGAAACTTTTGTGCTTAGAAACATGTATCCTTCTGGCAACCTAAGCTGGTCTGTACCACAGTGAAGCAGGTGCCAGGTAAAGAGGACTCCACGGGCCACTGTCCTGAGCTATATCTTGCCTCTCCTCTCCTGGTCTATGGAAGTATGCTGCTTTCATTTCAGGTGAGAGTTCCTTCTTTTCAAACTCTGGAGAAGGCTTCAGTTTACATAAGAAAAAAGTTTCCTGGAATAAAAGTCGTATTTACCCAGAGTTGGCGAGCTCTGGGAAGGGCAAGGGAACTTCCCCAAGCTTTCTGTCTCTTTTGGTTATCTAAGGACTTATTGCTAGCAGGTTCAGCACAAAGTATTAATAAAATCCTCAAGTAGAATGACATTGATCTTTCACTTCTCTTTTTCTCCTGCTTCCTGTCTTCTCTTCAGGGTTTCCCTTTCCATCCATCCTGCTGCTGTCTGGCATCCATCCTAGTTCTCAGGCTTTGGAGTCAAATGCTGCTGCTGCTGCTACGTGGCTTCAGTTGTGTCCGACTCTGTGCGACCCCATAGACGGCAGCCCACCAGGTTCCGCTGTCCCTGGGATTCTCCAGGCAAGAACACTGGAGTGGGTTGCTATTTCCTTCTCCAATGCATGAAAGTGAAAAGTGAAAGTGAAGTCGCTCAGTCATCTGAGCGGATGACTAAGTCATCTGAGGTCGGACTAAGTTGCTAAGTCTGACCCTTAGTAACTCCACGGACTGCAGCTCACCAGGCTCTCTGTCCGTGGGATTTTCCAGGCAAGAGTGCTGGAGTGGGGTGCCATTGCCTTCTCCGGGAGTCAAATGCACCTAGGTTCTAATCCTGGTCTGCTGCTTACTAGCTGTGTGACTCCAAACATACACATAACCTGAAGGGCTCTGAAGAAAAAAAGAGTTGGAGGAAATGCTGTAAATGAAGGACTCCTGGTTCCTTCTGAGGTCCTCTGAAAAATATACTGACTATACAATACTGAAACCAGACATAGGACACATGACCCTCCATTCCTGCAGACCGAGTATGCCAGGGCAGAGAAAGCCCCAAAAAGCAATTCCTAGGGGAAGCAGAGCAGTTTCCCTGGGAGAACAGGAGCAAGATGAACTCCATGGAGCTGGAATTCCAAAAGAATTTCTGGCTTATAGTCCTATTTCTTCAGTCTATGTAAATTCCTTACAAATTCTGACTTGAGATTTCAGAGCCCATAGGGCTAATGAATGGCCATCCTGACAATTAGTCAGATCCTTTATATCCTACCTGCCTGACAAAGCTATGGCTCCCAAAACAACCTGTCAATAAAAAACCCAAACAAATAAAAAAACAAATAGCCTGATTTTTTTGTCCTGCTGAATTTGCATTCTAAATCCAGAGTCCTCTAATGCTCAGAGTAAAGAAAAAGCAGAGTAGAAAGAGAAAACATTAGGTTAAGTATAAACTCCACATTTCTATTCTCTGTGGGCACTCATGCCAAATGGTTGGAAATGATTATAATCCACAGATAAGAGTACTGCCCTCCAAGGTCCCCCTCAGTTCCTCTAAATACTCACACTGGGAATTTATCAAATGAAGTTAATTTTGACAATTTAAGAATAAGCAGGGACTCTCATGTCTAACCTCTTCCCTTCCCATATACAACTTATTATTTATACAGTAAACATTGTGATTCTTAATTCAAACTAGTTTTTTCATCAATCATGACTCATTAACCAAATAAACATTCTTTTTGATGCAGAGTATTTAATACCTACAAGGCTAGAGGTAAATTATTTATAAATTTAACTCAGGAAGTCAATTTTGTTGGTTTCAGATGTGCAGTGAAAATTCTGTTCTTCTGAAAGGTAATTAAGGGCTGAAAAAAAAAACTTGGTAGGAAGAATAATCTTCAGCAGTATAAAAAATATGATTTCCCATAAAACAGTCTGTTATGCAAACTAACTACATTGGAATCACATTTAACAAAATCAGGAATATTATTATCTAACAAGAACACAGTCCACCTGGACAGCCTTTGCAGCAGAACACATTTGGTAGCCGCAGTGCTCTGGATCAGGTTGTGCCCTTGACTATTTTAAGCTCATTATCTAATCATGCCAAGAGTGGCCTCCCTCCATGAGCACTCAGAAACACCTGCCCCACAGAATTTACTAGACAGGAATAGCCCTCCAGCCCTTACCGGATGAGGTACCTCACTGCAGCATCAAACTGCAGAAACATAACCTCCCTTTGGAGGAGAAGGACCTGGGACACCAGAGTGGGGTCTTGGGGGCTCTGGAGGCTGTCAATCATTTTCTGCAGCTCTAGAAGTTCAGATCCTAGAAGATAGATGACATTTTAAGTCAAACAGATTGAAACACAGGCTACCCCAGCTACCTTGTGAACCATCATTTCACCTCCAAAGCTAACTTTTTAACTAAATTGAATTCTGTTTGTTTGTTTGTCAGCATACTAATTAAATATTTTGCAATATCAGCAAAGCCTTATGTTTCAGAACCCAAAGCCTGATTTCTCTTTTCTTCCTTCCTTCCTTCTTCCCTCCCTCAGGAATATAGTAACTTGCATTGCTTTTCAGCAGAATAAGAACATACTGCTAAAATTAAGTTTCAAAGTATACAAGGCTATAGACTCTAAATAGATTTAAAAAGAGAAATTACAAGGAATGGAAAAGGTATAGGTCTCAGTAAATCTATTAGGGGCTTGAAATTATTATAAACCAGAGGCCATTTCTTACAGCCCTACCATTCAAATCAACACTGGCATAGACTCATCCTGTCAATGGCTCATGGATTAATGAAGACTCAAGGCCATCCAAGGAGGCAAAAATATGTATACATATATGTATACAGAAACATACATCCTTCTAGGAGATTCACATCATTTCAGGAGTAGATGTGAGAGATCCTAAATAGGCTTATTTCTTGGACCCTTATTCTAAAGGATTTATATGTGTTTTGGATGGAAATTTACTGGTTTGAGTAACCTGGTCTGGGTCTAGATGGCTGTACTAGCAACTCTATTATTGGCTCAGAAAATGAGCCACTCAGAATGGGAAAGCACAGAAAAAAAAAAATCATGGTCCTTAGGGAGCACTGGTAGGGTGGGTGGGCCCTATTTCCAGGTCTACAGAATGTTGGCTGATGTGAAATGCTCATCAGCTCCCTGTGGAGAGAGTAATAGCTTTCTACTTGAGAGGACATCCCTGCTATGCAAAGAGAAGCACTGTGAAAACTGATCATCATCCCTGATTGTAGCCCAAGGCAGAAGTGAGATGGGAGACCTACAAAGCATTTCCAAAGTTAGGCTGTATAAACAGCTCACTCAGACTTGAGCAGCCTTGTATCCTAACTGGCCTGGTACTGGAACTCTTTCTAGTTTCTGGCATGGAAGGCAGGGGACTGAGAACAGGAAGGCTGTCCACGAGAGCCTGATCAGGGAAGAACCAGGTCTGAGAATGGTTGCAAACATGTACTTGCAATACGGGCTCTTGGTTTTAGAAAAGGATGTGAAGTAGCTCACTTGTGTCTGACTCTTTGCAACCCTGTGGACTGTAGCCTACCAGGCTTCTCCCTCCATGGGATTCTCCAGGCAAGAATACTGGAGTGGGTTGCCATTGCCTTCTCCAGGGGATCTTCCCGACCCAGGGATCGAACCTGGGTCTCCCACATTGCAGGCAGACACTTTAACCTCTGAGCCACCAGGGAAGCTCATCCTTAGAAAAGGATAAGCAGTCTAGATTTCATACCCATTTGACATTTTACACATAACAGAAGAATGTTTTGGGGGTATTTTTCCAACCACAAAAGAATTGGGGTCAATCATTAGACTTTTTATGAATCCTTTATAAATCTGATGGTCATATTGGGCTGAAAAAAAACTTCTACCAGAAGAGGAGTCACAGCAAATTGTACAAGAACTCAAAGAATTTTGTGGTGGATGGGAGGAGGGGTAGTTGGTGAGCCTTATTTGTTCAAGGTCTAGTATGCTTGGTCTATAAGCAATACACTCTGTCAGGCTATGCAGTAACCAGGAGAAAAAGTTTATAATCCCCTGAAATGACAATTAAAAAAGAATATAAAGTTGCACATACCCTGTGATTAAAGCTCTGTAAAATGTATTTGAGCAAGGGTTAGAAGTAAAGTAAAATTATTTCACTTGTTAGAATAGTTGGATTATGCGTGATTTTCCACATTATTTCCATTATTATTTATAAAATTCTGTGTGTGCACTTTTACACGGTCACTTCCCAGCAAAACTGTTATGTGCTGGCAGGTGGCATTATCATTAAAATACAGGTACGGAGGAGGGCCTACCTTTTCTTAGTTATGCACTGATAATACTCCTCATTTGGGCCTTTTTCTGTGGGGTCGTACTGCTCAGAGTGAGCAGGGATGGTGGGCATGGGCAGGGAAGGCAGTCTGTCTGTGAGGATGGGGTAGATGGTTCCCATGTGCTCAGGGGGAGCAGGGATGGTGGACACGGGCAGGGAAGAAAGCCTGTCTGTGAGAATGGGGCAGGTGGTTGCATGTGGTCATGGAGAGGGGCGGTGGTGGGGGAAGGAGGAGACTCTCCACTAGGAAACAAGTGAGCCTTTTCTTGTGCCTTTCCACAGGAGGGTTCTGTGTGGGAAATCAGAAAGAGAAGAATCACGGTGGCCCAGCCTCCATGTGAATACTCAAAGCCAGTACCTTTTGTTCCTGAAATCCTAAGTTCGGTGTGTAGTGTCTGAGTTTTTTGGTCTCCTAATCCTTTACAAGGAAATCACAATGTAAACTCCCACATTCTGATTATATCCTCTGCTTCATACTGACTCCAAAGGGAGTTGCTGGCCTTCAGGGAAGGAGAGAATTTTGCAGGGTCGAAGGAACAAGTCCACAGTGTCTAAGAGCTGCTTCCTCTGTCAAGTGGGAGGACCACAGCTGAAATTTGAAGTGTTTCTTTAAAAGAAGTTTTTAAAGTACATACGTCTACCTACGTCCTTTTATCTAACTCCAAATAATTCTGAAACAGCTAAAGGGAGTTGGGTGGGTATGTGAAGAGATCCATCTCATCTTTTCACCTTAGTTCTCCTTGCCTCCTCTGGGAAGCAGGCCAGGAACTAAGCAGCCTAGCCTTTAAAAAAGATGATTATCTTACAGTGGAATTTTTTTTTAGTTCAGTTTGCTTTTTATCTATTTTCAGCAAAGCAAAGTATGTAAAACTTTGTACATTCTCCCTGGAGCACAAATATTTTTACTGGCAACATGACAACATGTAGGTCTCTAATTGCACACCTCGGAAAGCCTGGACCCCCAGATATTTCGATGGTTTCCAGTTCATAAGCATATAAATAGTAAGAAACCAATTGCCTTCCTCCTCAGTTCTAGGTCCTCAACAACTGGGCCTTATTTCCTACTATCCCCCAGGGTCACACTGGTGGGTTCATCCTTCTGGACTGGCCACGTGTAGCCCTGCCTGTTTCCTTTGCCAGCATCCTCTTTTTGTCCTCCTCCAGGACAAGCCCTATTTTTCTCCATGGATTCAAGTGGGGGTAGGTCCCCCCAGATCATCTTCCCTGTGGGCTTCTCCCCTCCCAGCTGCTATAGAACTTCCTATGCAGGGACTTCTTTTGGAAACACAGCTCTGGCTCTTCCTCATGTCCATATAACACCCGTCTCCCCTTCTCGAGGTGGAGGTGGCATTTTTACTGGCCTATCTGCCTATCTTCTTTTCCTCAACTAACATCCAGCTCTACTGAGAGCATTTTAGTTTATTTTCTGAGTAAACCCCTTTTACAACAGTCCCCAGATTAGCAAAAGGAAAGGAGCTAAGAGTGCCTTGGAACTTCTGTAATTTCTTGATGCTTATTGAAGAATTGCTACTAGGCCTGCAGTAATTCTGAGATTTCTCTGCTGGGGCAGCACCAAGCCCATTCCTTCATGCTCCTCTCCTCAGATATAGGCATCAATCTTCTTCCTGGAATAAGTCAGAATCTCCCACAGACACTTCCTTGATGCACTGGCCACAGAGGAATAGATTCAAATTATATCACATTTGTTTTAAGATCACTTAGGTTTAAATAGGCATGTTACCTCATTGTTTTGGCTCTTCTCACACTTTAAAATCCTTGGCTACTATGTTATAATATATTGCTATCAATTAATTAATATTTACATGACTAATGACATAATTTGGTTGGGAGTCAAATTATTAAAATAGTAAGATTAGTTTCACTGCTTTTGATAAACCCAGTTTACTAAGCATCTCAGTGTTTTTATCTCATGTGTTTATCTGAGAAAGATTTCTCAGATAAATGAGTTGGAGTTCCTGGATTAGCAATGGGCAGATAAAATTAAAGCCTCAACTGTTCTTACTACAGGACTACCAACTGGGTCTTGTTAGCTATCTAAGGGCTGTCTGCAAGGCTCTGACCTTTCAGGAAGGCCAGGAGGGGAAAGGGAATGAAAGCAAACTAGTATTTAAAGGGTACTTGTACATCCTTCTAAACTTTTTACAGATTCGAATCCACAGAAAGCTGAGTGCCGAGGAATTGGTGCTTTTGAAGTGTGGTGTTGGAGAAGACTCTTGAGAGTCCCTTGGACTGTAAGGAGATCCAACCACACCATTCTGAAGGAGATCAGCCCTGGGATTTCTTTGGAAGGAATGACGCTAAAGCTGAAACTCCAGTAAACATCTCACCTTCGCATGAGGTGGCTGAAACTTGGCCACCTCATGCAAAGACTTAACTCATTGGAAGAGACTCTGATGCTGGGAGGGATTGGGGGTGGGAGGAGAAGGGGACAACAGAGGATGAGATGGCTGGATGGCATCACTGACTCGATGGACCTGAGTCTGGGTGAACTCCGGGAGTTGGTGATGGACAGGGAGGCCTGGCGTGCTGCGATTCATGGGGTCACAAAGAATTAGACATGACTGAGCAACTGAACTGAACTGAATCCACAGAACAACCTTCTAAGATAGTTATCATCACCCTTATTCTACAGATGACAACAGAGATCCAGAGAGTAAAGAGCCCAGCTTCTAGTAATCCAAGTGACAGAGGCAGGGCAAAACCCCAGGCCCCCCCAATTCTGACTTGGGATACTTTGTGGTTTAGCCAACAAATGTGGAATCAATCAGTTTGGAGACAGTATATGATGGGACTTTCCCTTTGCCATTTTGTCATTTATGAGGAAATATTTTAGTCCTGTCTTTCTGAGCATTCTTGGTAGCTCAGACGATAATGTGTCTACCTGCAATGGGGGAGATCCGGGTTTGATCCCTGGGTCAGGAAGATCCCCTGGAGAAGGAAATGGCAACCCACTCCAGTACTCTTGCCTGGAAAATCCCATGGATGGATAAGCCTGGTAGACTACAGTCCATGGGATCACAAAGAGTTGGACGTGACTGAGCGACTTCTCTCTCTCTCTTTCTGAGCATTAAGGGCTTCACAGTAATTAATTAGATGGGGAAATCCTTGCACAGTGTATATTGTATATGTATATCAACGATTATATTGTTCACTCAAATTTTATTCTTCAACTATGCCTCAATAAAGCTTTAAAAAGTGTCATGGAATTTCAACTGAATATTGAAGGCAATTTTAATCACCTTTAATCACTTACCAATACCCTCAGTTCCTCCCCAGTCACCTCTCAGAGGGTAAGGACTCAGAGGAAATTCAAAACATGCTGGACAATTTCCAAGTTTAGCAAAACTGAAAAGGTAGGCCACAATGTCATGAAGAGGGGCTATCAGCTGCAGAGTTAGCTTTAAGGCTCTAAAAGCTACCTGTGAGTAAAATCAATACAAAGAAATAAGTTTCAAGAAATTCCTAAGGGGACACAAAAATATATGAGCATTGACTAGGGACAATATATTTAAGAATTTTTAAATAAACATTTTCACAGAATAATACATAATAATAGCTATAAGACAGTAACTGAAAAAATGAACAACAAGCTTTTCATGAACTCAGGTTATATATGTCTTTTGACAAGGTAACTCCTGCTGGGGAATTAAAACAATGTGTTTCTCTTTCTTTAAAGCCATTGGTGGCCAAAAACACATCAAAATATGATTGTATTACCAATGATCAACGAATTACAAAGTTCACAAATAAATTCCTAGTAGGGACTCATATTCAGGCAACATTGCCCTAAGGGCTGTTATTTCTTCCTACCTGTAAGGAAAACATAACTACTTATCAACATAGTTTAAACACAAAACTAAAAAACAAACAATGGATCTTAAATATCAACATTCAGCAAAGGAAAAGAGAAAAATTATGACTTAACTGCAGAAAGTAGCAGTTTTATATTTCTTAAAAGCCCTAAAAAAATGCTCATGGTGAATAAATGAAGTAAAGGGTAGTTCTATTTCTAATTTCTTGAGGAATCTCCACACTGTTTTCCATCACGGCTACACCAATTGTCATTCCTACTAACAGTGTGCAAATGTTTCCTTTTCTCCACAACCTCACCAACAGTTGTTCTGTCTTTTTAATAACAGCCATCCTAAGGTTGAGGAGTGTGAGGGTATGAGGTGATATCTCATCACAGTTTTGACTTGCATTTCCCTGTCGGAGAAGGCAATGGCACCCCACTCCAGTACTCTTGCCTGGAAAATCCCATGGACGGAGGAGCCTGGTGGGCTGCAGTCCATGGGGTCACTAAGAGTCAGACACAACTGAGCGACTTCACTTTCACTTTTCACTTTCATGCATTGGAGAAGGAAATGGCAACCCACTCCAGTGTTCTTGCCTGGAGAATCCCAGGGATGGTGGAGCCTGGTGGGCTGCCGTCTATGGGGTCGCACAGAGTCAGACATGACTGATGTGACTTAGCAGCAGCAGCAGCAGCAGGTGGTTAGTGATGTTGAACACCTTTTCATTTATGTGTTGGTCATTAGTGTGTCTCCTTTGGAAAAATGTCTATTCAGGTCCTTTGACCATTTTAAAATCAGATTATAGGTTTAAAAATTTTTTGTTTTGTTTTGTTCTTGCTTTTGCTATTGAATAATATGAGTTCCTTACATATTTTAGGTATATATAGTTTGCAAATATTTTTTCTCATTATGTAGGTTGCCTTCTCCTTCCATTGATTTGTTCCTTTGCCAGCAGAGGTTTTTTAGTTTGATATTATCTCACTTGTTTAGTTTTGCTCTTGTTACCTATGCTTTTGTTGTTGTATCCAAAAAAATCATTGCCAAGACCGGTGTCAAAGAGTTTTTTCCCTGTTTTCCTCTAAGATTTTATAGTTTTCAGTCTTAACAGTTGTCTTTAATCCACCTGAAGTTAATTTTTGTGATTGGTGTAAGATAGGAATCTAGTTTCATTCTGTTGCATGTAAGATTATCATATATGATCCAGCAAACCCACTTCTGGGCATATATCAAAAGAAATAAATCAATATATTAAGGAGATTATCTGCACTTCCATGTAGCATTACTCACAATAGCCAAGATACGGAAACAACCTAAGTGTCCAGTGCATGGCTAAGTGGATAAAGAAAATGTCACACACACAGGAATATTATTCAGACATAAAAAAGAACTGCCATTTACAACCATGGGTAAACTTGAATGACATTATGTTAAGTGAAATAAGCCACAGAGAAAGACACACTGTATGATCTCACTCATATGCGGCATCTAAAAATGAAGGTCGAACGTACAGAAAAGTGGTTACCAGGGGATGGGGGAAATGGTGTGATGTGGTCAAGAGGTACAAACTTTATTCATAAGATAAATAAGTTCTGAGGATCTAATGTACAGCATGGTGACTATAGTTATTAACACTGTATTGTATACTTGAAATTTTGTTAGAGTTGGATAAGCATTCTCACCTCCAAAAAACAAAAGTAACTATGTGAGGTGATGAATGTATTAACTGTGGTAATCATTTTATAATGTATATCCAATCATCATGCTGTACAATTTAAATATATACAATTTTATTTGTTAATTACACCTCAATAAGTATTAGTTGGTAGAAGGAAATGGCAACCCATTCCAGTATTCTTGCCTAAAGAATCCCATGGACAGAGCCTAATGGGCTGCTGTCCATAGGGTCGCACAGAGTCGGACACGACTGAAGCAACTTAGCAGCAGAAGCAACAAGTATTTGTTGCTCAGTCATGTCTGACTCTGCAACCCCATGGACTGTATGTAGCCCGCCAGGCTCCTCTGTCCATGGAATTCTCCAGGCAAGAATACTGGAGTGGCTTGCCATTCCCTTCTCCAGGGCATCTTCCCAACCCAGGGACAGAACCAGGATCTCCTGGATTTTAGGCAGATTCCTTACTATCTGAGCCACCAGGGAAGCCCCACACCTCAAAAAAATTGGGGAGGTGGAAAGGGTGAGAAACCTAGATTGCTAAACAGGTTTTCACTTACAAAGAAAAATCAGAATGTTCGCAAATTGCCATTTTCAACACTGCATTTTATTTAGTTAATACTTGAATGCACTACGTATTTCTGTATCTGTTCTTTTTAATGGTTAACCTTTATCAGTAAATGAGGTACTTAGAGGAACTCCTGAAAAAACAGAAACCAGCTAATTACTGTGATTAAGTGTGATCTCAACCTCTCTTCAGCTTCAGCACATTAGGGTGGGGTTTTCTTGGAGCTGGGGAGGAAATTAAGGTTTAATAAGGAGTCTCAGAAGCTCCATTAGTGTTCAGTAATGACCACAGAGAAGCAGAACTATGAAATAACGAGGCACAAGGGAAATTATAATAAAGCAAGCAAAATACGAGAAGCTGAGAGATTTCAGTTATTAAATGTTCCTGGGGAAAAAAACCCAACAAGAGATATTCTCTGAAACTGTTATGTTTAACTGTGGGACATAAAAACAGCCAGTTTCCATTCTGGCACACATAAAAAAATACAAACCTTTTCTGGCAGAGTTTTGAACATAACCAGCACTTCAGAAGGATGGGGTATGAACCATAAGTTGAGGAAGACTTTCCCATCAGCAGACAGCAAACGCCGCGGCCGGGGCTGAAAACGCCTGCGGTATGAGAGGAGAGATCCGGTAGTACAGTGTTTCTCTCTCTAAAAGGGGCTCCCGGTGTGAACTATTTATACCTCCGCCCTCCAGCCGCAGCGCCAGAGCCCGCATTGCGGTGACACACACATCGAGTGTCTAAGCCCGAGGGCAGCAGGACTCCTTTTCAGGCAGCTCGCAAGGGGACACAGTTATAAATAACTCACCGGGAGAAGAGCAGTTGGGCTGGTTTTAGCCTCAGCTGCGTTGGGAGGAAGGCGTGGGCACAGACGCAGGGAAAGGTGTGATAAGAAAGGAAGCAGAGAGGGCATGAATGGTCAGGGAGGCCTGGCTGCTGCGATTCATGGGGTCGCAAAGAGTCGGACAGGACTGAGCGACTGAACTGAAGGAGGAAACAGACAGAACAGGCCCGTCTTGAAAGCAAGACTCCATCTTGGGCTGGATTATGGACTTTGATCTGTATGCCCAGTATCTATGGAAACCCCATACCAACTGGAAAACCAGACCCCCGGATGGAAGAGCCCCAGGGCTCATACCTAAACTCTACGTCCCCTAAAAGAATACCCTAATTATCTGTGTAACCAAATAGAATCATGAATTCTATTATGCTTATTGGGGTATGAGCACAGGCCTATTGATAATTGTCTACTGTTAACTACGTAGGCCTAAGGCGTTTGTATCATGTTATCTTTGACTGTCTCTTTCTTTTCCTTTGTTCAGACTAGTTTCAGGGAATTTAGGGACGTGGGTTTGGGCGCATACACCTAGGGTATATAAGGTTTTCACAGAAACTGGTTGGGGTCCTTGGCTAAGAGGAGACTCTGCCTTGGGCCGGCCGGTGTAATAAACTGCACTCCACTATCTGCATTGTTCTTCTGAGTGAGTTTGTTTCCCAGAACATGTGGCTACAACACTGACACCATACTGGGGGTGACAATTTTCTCACTTAATTCTTATGACAAACTTGGGACATTCCTATGCTGTTCCTCGTTCACAGAGGAGAAAACGGAGGCCCTACCAGGTTAGAGGATGAGATGGTCGGATGGTATCACAGACTCAATGGACATGAGTTTGAGTAAACTCCTGGAGTTGGTGATGGACAGGGAGGCCTGGCATGCCGCAGTCCATGGGGTCGCAAAAAGCTGGACATGCCTGAGCGACTGTACTGACTGACTGACCGACCAGGTTACAAAGATCTTGCCTAACCAACTCGTAAGAGAAGAAGTTGAGATTTAAGCACAGATTTGTCCAGTTCTAGAATTCAGGCTCCAGAGACGAGCCTCTGTTTTCCTTTCTTCCCTGCCAGATTCCTGTCAAGTTCTCCAGACTCTGGCCCTCTTTTCCTTCCTCCTTCCTATACTGTGCTAAGTCACTTCAGTTGTGTCAGACTCTTTGAGACCCCATGGACTGTAGCCTGCCAGGCTCCAGTGTCCATGGGATTCTCCAGGCAAGAATGCTGGAGTGGGTTGCCATGCCCTCTTCCAGGGGATCTTCCCGACCCAGGGATCAAACCCACATCTCTTAAGTCTCCTGCATTGGTAAGAGGGTTCTTTACCACTAGCTGCCACCTGGGAAGCCCCTCTTCAGATATTGGATTGGCCAAAAAGTTGTTTCAGGTTTACCCATAAGATGTTACAAAAACTTAATGGAAGTTTTTGGCCAACTCAATACTTTATCATTTCTTAGGCACTAGTATAGCAGTTTTTTTGTTACAAACATAATTCATATGTGTCTGGTTTAAGGACTCACACAGCCCAGTTACCTACTACCTGGCCTGGGGTATAGAAAGAACATGGCCAGTTCCTCGGAAGCCCTTACACAGTTCCTTAGTCCCACATTGTTCCACCTTGGCTGGCAGTGCCTCAGACCACCTCAGTCAAAAAAGGCAAGAACTGAACTCCTCACCCTGACCCCGACCCCGATCCTGGGCTTCATCCTGTGTTAAGAGAACCATAACCTCCAAGTCCTCAAAACCAGAACCCAGGGTTTGTAGATGCTTCCTTCTTTACCCCTCAGGTCCTACTGACCCCATAGCTCTCTTGTGCGCAGTTTCCATTCACACTCCATTGTCTATAGCAAGGACTCTCAATGGGAGGGTTTCACCTCCTAGAGAGCATTTTGGAAATCATTGGGGCAGTTTTTGATTGTCATTATTTCTGGGTCCTTAGGAGAAATTCAGATGACCCATTTCATTTCCTAAAATAAAATGTAATTCATTTTAACTGAGGTCTAATGTTTTCCATATCAAACATTCTGAATATGAAACTTAAAATTTTTAAAACTCTACTTGGGTTAGTCTCAAGTCCCAGGATTTTCAGCAGGTAATTTGAAGTTCAGAAACAAAGTATGGTGGTGTTAGCTTGGAGAACTTCTCTTATTTCAGCCACCAAAAAGTCAGATTATCCTGTCCTGAAAGTTAAAGTTAGTCACACAGTTGTGTCCGACTCTTTGCGATCCCATGGACTGTAGCCCACCAGGCTTCTCCGTCCATAGAATTCTCCAGGCAAGAGTACTGGAGTGGGTTGCCATTTCCTTCTCCAGGGGATCTTTCTGACCAGGGATCAAACCCGTATCTCCTGCATTGCAGGCGGATTCTTTACCATCTGAGCTACTAGGGAAGCCCCACCATAGTTTGAAAGTGAAAATGTCCTGTCCTGGAGCGGATCAAAACCAGCTTAATCTCGTCCTATCTCTGTTATTTGTTCAAAGGTGCTCCATAGAAACACTACAATCAACAATGAGAACAGCTGATCACGCAAACTACACTCCCACCAGCACCTTCAGTTCTTTACTTCTTCGTACTTACGGCCCATCTATCTAGCGAAACTCCAACTCTGGATCCCTCTAGCTAGTCTGCTTTCTGCTTCTGGTCACATGTTGCTGAGCACAGCTGGAGGAAATCACACTGCTAAATTTATTGATGCAACAAATAAATGGTTTCCAGTCTGAGCTGTGTCACGCCAGGAAAAATTGGTCTTCTTTCCTTTGATCAGCTCTCATGTCCATTTCCTTTTTTCAGTAACTCCAAATCTTCCTTAAGCCTCATATCAGATTCCTAGCAGCAGATGATGACATGGTCTATTATTTCATAATTGAATCAAAGGGGCTGGAACTGCCTCCACTTCCTGAGGGCTCATTTCCCCCTCCCCATCCTCTCTTTCAAACCAAGGTCCAAGGCAGAGGTACCCACCCAGGGTATGAAGTGCAGATAGGCTCTGCCCTCAAGGATCTTACATTCCAGAGGCAGCTAGACTTGCAAGCATGATGCTGTGATGGATGTGTGGAGGAATGGAAGTATGTGAAAGTGGAGAACATCTAGAATAAGAAGAGTCTGAGACTTGTTGGGAGACCAAGGAAAGAAATTCATAGCTGGTGCCTCTGAGCTGTGATTCATTATCTCCCCCTCCACATCTCTCCTCTTAATGGCATAACCATTCTTCCCCCCTCATTAAAAAAATGTGATAAAATATACATAACATAAAATTACCATTTTAACTGTTTTTAGGTGCACATTTCAGTGGATTAAGTCCATTTACACTGTTGTGCAACCTGCCACCATTTACCTCCAGAAAAAAATTGTTTTCCATCTTCCAAAACTGAAATTCTGTACCCATTAAACAACAGCAAGACTACCATCTTTTTATTCACAGCCAGAGACTCTGGGTAACATCCTAGATTCCTCTTCCTTCTCCTCACTCAGTTCTGCATTAAATCCAGCACCTAGCTGATTTAACCTCCCTAAACATCTCCTGTCTGCGCAGTTTCAGTAGATTCCTAAATGGTCACCAACAATCATCTTGCCCGCCTTCTCCCTGTTTGAAAGTGAAAGTGTTAGTTACTCAGTCATGTTCGACTCTTTGCCAGCCCATGGGCTGTAGCCCACCAGGCTCCACTGTCCACGGAATTCTCCAAGCAAGAATACTGCAGCAGGTTGCCATTTCCATCTCCAGGGGATCTTCCTGACCCAGAGATTGAACCTAGGTCTCCTGCATTGCAGGCAGCTTTACCATCTGAGCTACCAAGGAAGCCTGTTTGTTGAAGGACAAAGAGCAGACTTCTGGAACTTGCCTGTTGCACTATCCATTCTGCTTCCCCAACTCATTCTTATATACCCTGGAACAGGAGCCACGGGGAGGTCCACATGGCAGTCTCATATCATGAGATATGCTATCTCATATCTATGTGGGTCTCCCAGCTTGAATTGAATTTCTTTCCTTGTCCACCTGAAACACTAGTCTTTTTGAGACCCAGGTTTAGTGTACCCCCTTCCCTGAAGCCCACCTACTTCTTCATCCCCACCTCCCTGATCCTTCAGATAATACTGAATGTTTTCTGGTGGGTTCTTTCATTATACTTTAATTTTATTCTTTATCACAATGTTTGGTCATTGTCTATTTCCCCTTGCCTGAAGGGCAAGAACCACTTTTAATTCATTGCTATACAGCTCTTGGCACCAAGGCTACCATGTACCATTGTTCAGTTTGTGCCCTGAGGCAACCAGCAGTAGCTAAAATCCAGCCTATACTTGACTCACCAAACTCTGCACCCTGGCATGGGACTACCCCTGCCCAGAGGAAACAGCACTTTCTTATTCATAAAACAGCCGTGTGGGAGAGTGGTTGATCTGCCTGTCACACAGTAAGGGCTTGAGTATTAGTGTCCCTTCTCTTTGTCCCTTGTTCAATCACCCATCAGCCAACACCACTACTCCTTGCTCCTGGGAGTATGGCCACGTGTCAGCCTAATCTCCAGACTCCAGTCTCCTCTAGAGCCATGAAGGGCAGAGAGCCCTCAAGGGGCATCCTTCTTTCCAGGAGAGCTTCCCCTGGCCCCTCTTCTATTTAGGTTCTGGTTCAGGGGCAGGGTGTCTCTGCTAAAACTAAATAGTATGTTTTAGCCCTTTAAGGATTAAGTAGCATCTTAGAATTTTAAACCTATAGAATATTTGGGACTCTTCTAGTCAAGGAGATGACAAACACAAGCAGGGAGGCCTCCTTTCTCCCTTTCCTTGACCATGGTCACTGCCAATCAATCACAAAAATCTCATAAGCTTGGGGTGTTTTAGAATCCTTAGCAGGAGACTAATATGTTATTGGAATCTACATTTCAAATAAAATATTTCTTATTCTTAATATGACCCAACTCCTTATTTTAGGAATAAGGCAAGAACCTCTATCCATGACCCTCATTCCTCAACTCTGTCCCTTCATCTTTAGCTAATCTTGACCAGAGTCAATGACATATTTACCTTTGCAACTCCAGTATACATATTCAAGAGCAGAGACATCACTTTGCCAACAAAGGTTCGCCTAGTCAAGGCTATGGTCTTTCCTGTGGTCATGTATGGATGAGAGAGCTGGACTGTGAAGAAGGCTGAGCGCCGAAGAATTGATGCTTTTGAACTGTGGTGTTGGAGAAGACTCTTGAGAGTCCCTTGGACTGCAAGGAGATCCAAACAGTCCATTCTGAAGGAGATCAGCCCTGGGATTTCTTTGGAGGGAATGATGCTAAAGCTGAAACTCCAGTATTTTGGCCACTTCATGCGAAGAGTTGACTCATTGGAGAAGACTCTGATGCTGGGAGGGATTGGGGGCAGGAGGAGAAGGGGACGACAGAGGATGAGATGGCTGGATGGCATCACTGACTTGATGGATGTGAGTCGGAGTGACCTCCGAGAGCTGGTGATGGATAGGGAGGCCTGGCGTGCTGCAGTTCATGGGGTCGCAAAGAGTCGGACACAACTGAGCGACTGATCTGATCTGATCTGATACATAGCAAAGTGCTTGATACTAAGTAAGCACTGAACAAACAATGGTTGAATAATCCATGAATGATAAGGGAACAAAAGAGTTGTCTGATACAAGTGGTCTTTCAATTCCCTTCTATCTTTCTGTTCTGTGGTCATATTTATTAAGTATTACCCTTGCTGCTGCTGCTGCTAAGTCGCTTCAGTTGTGTCCGACTCTGTGCGACCCCATAGACGGAAGCCCACCAGGCTCCCCCGTCCCTGGGATTCTCCAGGCAAGAATACTGGAGTGGGTTGCCATTTCCTTCTCCAATGCATGAAAGCGAAAAGTGAAAGTGAAGCTGCTCAGTCGTGTCCGACTCTTAGCGACCCCATGGACTGGAGCCTACTAGGCTCCTCCGTCCATGGGATTTTCCAGGCAAAAGTACTGGGGTGGGGGGCCACTGCCTTCCTACTCAGCACTAAATTCTGTGCCATGCCATAAGGGAAAGAGTAAGGAGGGAGGCTACTTTACCCTATGGGGTGTTTCTGCTCGCTCTTGGAGGCTATGTAACTATGTAATAACACCTTCTTTTCCTTAAAGGAAATGTGGTCACTTACAACAAATGTATGCCAACTCCTCCATCCAAGTGAGTGAACTCTAGGTAGTCTGAATTAAGAACATTTGGAAAACTAGATAAGGCATGCTAAGGAAGTATAGAAGCAGCTCCATTCTTATCACTTAATATCATTTTATACATATATATAAGGTCCGTCTAGTCAAGGCTCTAGTTTTTCCAGTGGTCATGTATGGATGAGAGAGCTGGACTGTGAAGAAGGCTGAGCGCCGAAGAATTGATGCTTTTGAACTGTGGTGTTGGAGAAGACTCTTGAGAGTCCCTTGGACTGCAAGGAGATCCAAACAGTCCATTCTGAAGGAGATCAGCCCTGGGATTTCTTTGGAAGGAATGATGCTAAAGCTGAAACTCCAGTATTTTGGCCACCTCATGCGAAGAGTTGACTCATTGGAAAAGACTCTGATGCTGGGAGGGATTGGGGGCAGGAGGAGAAGGGGACGACAGAGGATGAGATGGCTGGATGGCATCACTGACTTGATGGATGTGAGTCTGAGTGACCTCCGGGAGTTGGTGATGGACAGGGAGGCCTGGCGTGCTGCAATTCATGGGGTCGCAAAGAGACGCGACTGAGCGACTGAACTGAACTGACTGATATATATATATTTCTCTATCAGAGAAGTACAGAAGGACACTGATTTACCCAAAGCACTGAAGTATAGTTTTTTTTTTTCTGAATATTTCTTCTAGTCCACTGAGTAAAATCACAACAGTTCTAGATTATATCTACTTATTTGTTTGCTTATTTTAGATTCAGGCTTATGTAAAAGGGTGTGACTGATGAATATTTCTGGGTACTCCAGGGCAAAACAAAACTTCGTAGATTGAAAAAGCAGTCATACAGCCCATAAACAAAGAACTCCTTCTGTATTCAAATACAAAGATACTCTTATTCTTAGAGTATTAACTCTTTCTTTTGCCCTTCTGGACAGATCAAGGTTAAATACCAAACTTAATAAACCTCTCCCCTGGGAGGAGTGGGGAGGGGATGGGGGAATAACAAGCTCGAAATAAAATTCCACACCTGGGGTCATTCTGGAGGCCATCATTGGAGTCCCTCAACTCCTTCTTTTCTTGTCGTTGTCCCACCATGAAAAAACTATCTCTGATGGTAGGGAAATCATCCAGTAGGGCTCTCAGGCTGTTGCAGTATGCTATGATCTGCCCCCGAAGAGAATAGTGAGACATATGGCGGTTGAACCTGAAAAGTCAGTAGAAGAGATAATGTACAGAGGTAAATTCAAGTTGTTCCATCTCTCAGAAGTTCGCTAAGTCCCTGGAGACTTTTCAAAGAGAATAGAGGACTTCTGTCAAGAAGAAACTTCTGACTTGGTCAGATTGCTATTGCCTGAACACAAATGCATGAACCTCTTCCAAGTGCCTCTTAACTGTCATTTCTGCTGCTGCTTCCTCTGTGTGTCAGAGGACAGTTCAATTTGCTTTCATCCTGGAAACATTACTATGAAAAATATAGTGGAGGTGATAGAATTCCAGCTGAGCTATTTCAAATTCTAAAAGATGATGCTGTTAAAATGCTGCACTCAATATGACAGCAAATTTGGAAAATTTAGCAGTGGCCACAGGACTGGAAAAGGTCAGTTTTCATCCCAATCCCAAAGAAGGGCAATGCCAAAGAATGTTCAAACTACCGCACAATTACACTCATTTCACATGCTAGCAAAATAATGTTCAAAATCCTTCAAGCTAGGCTTCAACAGTATGTGAACTTCCAGATGTACAAGTTGGATTTAGAAAATGCAGAGGAACCAGAGATCAACTTGTCAACATTCACTGGATCATAGAAAAAGCAAGGGGATTCCAGAAAGACAGCTACTTCAGCTTCATTGACTACACTAAAGCCTTTGACTGTGTGGATCACAACAAACTGTGGAAAATTCTTAAAGAGATTGGAATATCAAACTACCTTACCTACCTCCTGAGAAACCTGTATGCAGGTCAAGAAGCAACAGTTAGAACTAGACATGGAACAACAGACTGTCTCAAAACTAGGAAAGGAGTATTTCAAGGCTATACATTGTCACTCTGCTTATTTAACTTACGTGCAGAGTACATCATGAGAAATGCCAGGCTGAATGAAGCTCAAGCTGGAATCAAGATTCCTGGGAGAAATATCAATAACCTCAGATATGCAGATGATACCACCTTGATGGCAGAAAGCAAAGAGGAACTAAAGAGCCTCTTGATAAAGGTGAAAGATAAGAGTGAAAAAGTTGGCTTAAAGCTCAACATTCAAAAAACTAAGATCATGGCATCTGGTCCCATCACTTCATGGCAAATACATGGGGAAACAGTAGAAACAGTGACAGACTATTTTCTTGGGTTCCAAAATCACTGCAGATGGTGACTGCAGCCATGAAATTAAAAGATGCTTGCTCCTTGAAAGAAAAGCTATGACCAACCTAGACAGCATATTAAAAACCAGAGACATCACTTTGCTGACAAAGGTCTGTCTAGTCAAAACTGTGGTTTTTTCAGTAGTCATATATGGATGTAAGAGTTGGATATAAAGGGGGATGAGCACTGAAGAATCCATGCTTTTGAATTGTGGTACTGGAGAAGATTCTTGAGAGTTCCTTGAACAGTATAGAGATCAAACCAGTCAATCCTAAAGGAAATGAACTCTGAATATTAATCGGAAGGACTGATGCTAAAGCTGAAACTTCAATACTTTGGCCACCTGATGCAAAGTATTGCACCTGATGCATCTGACTCATTAGAAAAGACCCTGATGCTGGGAAAGACTGAGGACAGGAGTAGACGGGGACGACAGAGGATGAGATGGTTCGATGGCATCACGGACTCGATGGACATGAGTTTAAGTAAATTCTGGGAGATGGTGAAGGACAGGGAGGCTTGGTGAAGGACTGTGCTGCAGTCCATAGGGTTGCAAAGAGTTGGACATGACTTAGCGTCTAAACAACAACAATAGGACTGTTAAATAGGCTTAAACACAAACCAGCTAATTGTCCAGATTTCTATATAATACTGCTGTTTATTGAGTTCAGAGTCAGAAATCAGAATGTATAGTTTACACATATTATACTCACTTCTGGCAATATTCAACTATAACATCTCTCTTGACTTTCCCAATTTCATCCTGTGATAAAAGAGAATGATAGTTTTCCTATTAGACAATTGGCTATAAGAATTCCCCAAGTTAATACATGTGCACAAACTTATAGCCAACTTAAAGTGGGAGTAGGTCACACAGTTGAGATGTTCTTTCTGAAGGTCAGCCTACTGAGTGGTACTCCCCCTGTGGGTCTTTTCTACTTCTGCACATCTTGTGAGTACACCAAGAATTCAACGCCCTGACTATTCTTTACCTGAACCATTTCTCAGGGTTATGTTCACAGAGAACAGTCTGGTGGGATGAGGTAATGTCTCCCTCCATGAAACAGAGCAAGTTTGCTATAATAGAGGTAGATTCCTAAACTCAGTATTCTTCAACTGTTACACAAAACTGTGTACAACCTCGGCTCCTCCACGTTGCCCCTGTGGGACTTGGGAGGTAAAAGGAAATGACACAAATGTGAGGCTTATGATGCTGGCTCTGTTGTGAGTAACAAAGTTGTTTTTCTCTGACCTAAGAGTCCAGTGTTCTCTGTCAGCATCCTCAGAGCAGTAACAGGCTACATTCTTAGCTTATAAGTAGGCTAAAATCCCAGACCTTGACAAAACTGACAATCATCTTGCCTGAATCCTTTCTAATCTGATAGGCATTGGATATTCCTGAAGGGCAGTTAATGAGCTAATACATTTTCACTTGGTCAGTATTTTTTTAATATTATAAAGAGTAATTTATGTATCAAAGTAATTTACTTAAGTACGTATCAGAAGGAGTCGTTTGCCCACATCATTGCTGAGCAGTAATCTAGAAGCCCTACTACTACTAAGTCACTTCAGTAGTGTCCGATTCTGTGCGACCCCATAGATGGCAGCCCACCAGGCTCCCCTATCCCTGGGATTCTCCAGGCAAGAACACTGGAGCGGGTTGCCATTTCCTTCTCCAATGCATGAAAGTGAAAAGTGAAAGTGAAGTCGCTCAGTCGTGTCCGACTCCCAGCGACCCCATGGACTGCAGCCTACCAGGCTCCTTCATCCATGGGATTTTCTAGGCAAAAGTACTGGAGTGGGGTGCCATTTAGAAGCCCTAGCTTCCATCATATCCAATTTGTAGAACTGAATTAGGTTAATTGAAGTCCTTCCTTTTCAGTCATAAAAGAATAAAGCCTAGAGATTATAAACCTCATCATTTCATTCCCAAATAACTATATATTAGCCTAAGGATTTCCTCATCAAAAAAGTAAAGAATAATGAAATAATATTCATAAAATCAAGCAACACTTTTAATTGACTAAAGGTTTAAGTTTTATGGAGAAGGAAATGGCATCCCAAAGGTTGTTGCTGCTGCTGCTAAGTCGCTTCAGTCGTGTCTGACTCTGTGCAACCACATAGACGGCAGCCCACCAGGCTTCCCCATTCCTGGGATACTCCAGGCAAGAACACTGGAGTGAGTTGCCACTTCCTTCTCCAATGCATGAAAGTGAAGTCTCTCAGTCATGTCCGACTCTTAGCGACCCCATGGACTGCAGCCTACCAGGCTCCTCCGTCCATGGATTTTCCAAAGGTTAAGTTAGTATAAAACCCTTAAATGCAAACATGGTGGTAGTGTCTGAAAAACAGAGTGGTTATGTCAGCAACCTAACAGGTGAATTATAGATGGCAAATGCCCTTGCTCACCTTGTCTAAACCTCCTAAGCACCTGTGGGTCACTCAGGAACCATCAAATGTTTCCAAGTAGGTACTGAAACTCTTTCTGTTTAGAAAGTGACAAAGCATAATGTGCCCTTGGAAAAATGTACATATTTTAAAAAGTAGACTGCAATTAGCTGACTTCCTTTCTATTTCTTATTGAACTCTCTTTTTCAGTTCTTTATATTTTCAATGGTTTTACCCAAATAGGCTGAAAGCAACAGGTTCCAAGTTAAGAATTTCTTACTTGCTCAAATGTAAAAGATGATGAGATCTCTAGGGAGCCTTTCTTACTATACTCACAAAGTTTTTCATTCTGTCAGCCATGGCTTGTTTCCTGAGGAGGAAGGTGTTCAGCATCATGTCCCGCAGCCCCACCTTTTCTAGCTGAATAGACACGAAAGCTTCCGGAGCCCTGACAAGTGAACAGAGGCATGTGAGCCCAAGGCAGGAGATGAGTGCTCATATAAGAGGACAACTTGAGAACTCCCTGACTGACAGGAGCACCTGGGGCTGCAAATTGGGCACTGCAGCAGGAGAGCAGGTAACTCTGCTTCTGTGGTCCTCACCTGCTTCAAGTGTTCCTCTTATATTCACTGGGCATGCTGCTGTGTCACCATCCTTGCTGGGGACCACACTGTACGTAAAGCATGCACCGGCAGTCCCTCCCCACTCCCAAACTTCATAGCCTGGCCCAGTGTTTGTACTCCCAGTGTCCCTTTGTACCTTCCTGGTGTGAACTGTTGGGGTCCCTGGACTGATGTGGCCTTGTAAGGGTCCTCTTGACTAGACACATTGGTCTTAAATCCCCCATTCACACACTGGAAGTGTGGATTTAGGACACTTGAACTCTGGCCATGTGTCAGATTAATGGCATCTTGAGGAGTAGAGAAGCTTTGCCTGTCATTTTCTTTTTCATTCTAAATTTGCCAGGATTAGACTAGAGTGTCATTGGTATGCCTCAGTTATTCAGAGTATTCGTAATTATTACAGAATACAAGCCTCTTTCTTTGTCACAGCGAGACGAGATCAGGATATAACAGGATGTCCCTAGTTTACAGATACGTATCTGCAGAGGCCCTGCCTCTCTGACAGTTACCATTCTATTATTCTAAGCAATGGAAAAACCCTTGGTAGGATAGTGAGGGTAGTTCTGTCCTTTTCTGTTTAAAATAGAAGTGGAAAACTTGGACATGCTCATACTCTTCTTCCTTATGTTCTACCTTCTTTGGAGTTTGAAAAATAGAGAGGGAAGGAGGGGAAGACAGGAAGAGAAAGATAAAGGAAAAGAGGGAGAAGAGAAAAGAGGTTGAAACTGCAAACTGTTGACTCTCCTTCATAGACTGGAGCGTATTAGAAGCTAAGCCTTCTTAGTGTTCATACAATGTTTTCAGATAAGGTCTTAAAAATTTTAACACATGCTGGTCACTCTGGGAGTTTAGGCATCCTTCAATCCCATAATACTTGTATTAAATGACTTAAAAGAGGATACTTTTGTTATTATAAACAACCCCCTACCCCCATGCAGTACCTTTTGGTAGCCTGGAATCTTTTTGAAGGATGAGTAAGGGCATCTGAGACTTTTGGAATTGGGGCTAACAGCTTGCCTTCTATGCCATTCACAATTCTGGAATTTCTTCTTCTGGTTGGACCCACTCCACTGTGATTTCTCAGACCAGAACTTATTTCCTACAATATTTCAAACCAAAGTGAATTAAATTTGCTGAATTTGTAAGTCTTGTGGTACTGACAGTAAAATTATCTAACAGCTATAACTGATCCCAAAGACATGTAAATGGCCTGGTACCCTAGGGGTGAGAGAGTAGAAGGGAGAGAAGAGAAAAATTTGTACAACGAAAGAGTGAGGCACTAAATGTGACTATTTCCAGAACAGAGTTGTGTAAAGTGCTCTCAGAAAAATTTCTCCATCTTACAAGGTGGCTAGATGGAGTGCTTTGTATAGGGGCCTCTCAAGAAATACAGCTGATGAACTGCAGGGTACAAGATCTGAAAAATCATCTCAAGGTGCCATTCTGGTACAACCTAAGCAGATGGAGGTGGGCTGTTTATGCTGTCCTGTACAATGTAATAATGAAGGAGGGAGAGGTGGAAGGATGGTGGGGAAGTGGGGAAGGAAGAGTGGGAAGAAAAAAAGGGAAATCTGTATCTTCCAATATTCCTATTATTTATGGAGGATAAACACAAGTAAAGATAGATGGGATTCTTTTACATTTTTCTAAAATACTAACTAAAAGAAAAACATTAAGCTTTCAAAGGAATGCCCATTCTTTTTCAAAGAAAGAAGGTTTTCCACAGCTGAATTACTGAAGGAAAGGAAAATGAGGCAAAAGAAAAAAAAATCTTGAGTTAAAAAGTCTAAAGTTTCCATCTTGATTTTTCCTGAAGATTCTTGGGCTATCCCAGTCTCCTAAAAATAGTAGAATATACTAGGGGCCTTAGAAAGGATATGAGTGAGCTAAGAGGAAAGAAAACAAGCTCTGTAATCAGAGCCCAGTGCTGACACTCAGCAGGTGATCTTGGCTCTGTCCCTTAACCTATCAGCCTGTTTCTTCACCTGGAAAGAAAGGGTAATGTCCTCCATCTCTGAGGGTTATTCAGTGCATTCCATGAGTCCAGGCTCATTCATCACGTTAGCTTACCACCATGCCCGGACAATCAGATCAGATCAGTCGCTCAGTCGTGTCCAACTCTTTGCGAACCCATGAATCGCAGCACGCCAGGCCTCCCTGTCCATCACCAACTCCTGGAGGTCACTGAGACTCACGTCCATCGAGTCAGTGATGCCATCCAGCCATCTCATCCTCTGTCGTCGCCTTCTCCTCTTGCCCTCAATCCCTCCCAGCATCAGAGTCTTCTCCAATGAGTCAACTCTTGGCATGAGGTGGCCAAAGTACTGGAGTTTCAGCTTTAGCATCATGCCCGGATAATAGAAACTGCTAAATTGAACCCTTAATTTATTGACTCCCCTCCGTGCATCGAAAATCCCAACTATGATGATATTTTGTTTCTATCCTCAATTTTTTTTTCTAGTCCCTTCCTACAAATATGATTACATCTATTTTATTCTTAATTCTCCTACACCCCAAGCTTCTTTTTAAATTTTGATCCAACTTCTTAAAGAGTTATGATGGACTAAATGTTTCTGTCTCCTCATAAATTCTTAGGTTGAAGCCCCAACCCCCAATGTGATGGCATTTAGAAATGGGGCCTTTGGGAGGCAATTAGGATTAGATGATCTCAAAGGGCAGGACCCTAATCTGATAGGGCTGGTAAAGCTGGTATAAGAAGAAGAAGAGACACCAGGACTTTCTTTCTTTCTGCCTGTTAGGACAGTGAGAGTGTGGCCATCTGCAAAGAAGAGAACTGTTACTAGGAACTGACATGCTGGCTCCTTGATCTTGGACTTCTAGCCTCCAGAACTGTGAAAAAATAAATTTCTGTTGTTTAAGCTACCAGTCAATACTACTTTGGTATGGCTTCCCTAGCAGACTAATGCAGAAGCTGTAAATATTCTCTGCTTCTACATTTCTATCATTCTCTTACTTCTCTACTCTGGTAGTCTGGCTTTCACTCCAACCCCATTAGAATAGCTCTCTCAGAGTCGGCAATGAATTTCTGAGAATGTAAAATGACAATTAAGTTCGCAATTTGACAAACATTATCTTTGAACTCTATTATTTCTGTAAAGTTAAAAGGAACACCCCTCCCTCATTCTCCCCCACCCCTGCAAAACCCTCCCCCAAGTAAAAACTCCCTGATCTAAAAAAGAAAAATGTCCCACTGTGATTCCAAATTAACCATTACTGAATTTGTACCCCATGCTATTTTGCTAAATCCAGTTAGACCTTTCCTGAAACAAAGGCTCAGATCTGATAAAAGTTGCAATTCTTTTTTTTTTTTTTTTGGCTACAATATACATGTATATTTCAACCTCTTTTTATCACATGTGTTGATTAGTGCAAGCAATCAGTATACAAAACGCTTCAATCAACACACAAATATTCCTTGTACTGCCCCTTTATAGTAACATTGCACCCCTTACTTCCTTAGCATTCCCTTTTAACTTTACAGAAATAATAGAGTTCAAAGATAATGTTTGTCAAATTGCGAACTTAATTGTCAATGAATCTTAGAAATGAGAAACATTTTAAGGGCTCTTGATGCAGAAAACAAGCCACCAAGAATAACACTATGGTAAGGCAACATTTATTTACACTTCACTTTGTTCTACAAAGAACCTATTTCTACTACAATAAAGTAAAATCAACTTTGAAGAATTAACTTGCAACATTTTTTTAGAGACTAAATTAGAAATTTATGACACTCTTAAGGAAACTATTCAAATAAACTTATAATTTTAAAAACAACAACAACAACAACAACAAAAAAAAATAAAATGGCCTAATTTCAATTCCTGCTCTTCTTGTTCTTCCCTCTACATTTAATTCAACTTCTTCCTCCTCCTCCTCCTAAAATATAATAGCTTTATTTAGGTACAATTGACATTCAGTAAACAACACACAAAGTATACAGTAATTAAAGTATAAAGTAAATTAGATAAGTTTGGACATAAGTGTACAACTGTGAAACCATTACTGCAATAAAAATAAAGACCATAGCCATCCCTCCTACCCAGCCCACTTCCTCAAGCAACCACTGCTCTGCTTTCTCCAACTATAGATTAAAATGCATTTCCTAGAATTTTATATAAATGGAATCATGCAGTTATATATTCTTTTTTTTTTTGGTTTGGTTTCATCCATATTGTTGTATATGTCAACAACTTATTTCTTTGTATTGCTGAGCAATATTCCACTGTAAAATATACCACAATTTATTTATCTATTCACCTGGTGGTGGACATCTGGATTTTTTCCAGCTCTTAGCTGTTTTAAATAAAGCTGCTATAAACATTTACGTATGTCTTTGGACGGACATGTGCTTTCATTTCTCTTAAAAACCTAGGAGTGAAATGGCTGAATCATATGGTAAGTATATGTTTAACTTTCTAAGAAACTGCCAAGCTGTTTTGCAAGGTAACCATTTTGCATTCCTATCAGCAGTGTATGAGTTTCAGATCCTCCGTGTCATGCCAAGACTCAGAATAGTTTAAATTTTAGCCATTCTAGTGGGTATGCAGGAGTTGCTCACTGGAGTTTTAGTTGCATTTCTCTAATAATTAATGTTGTTGAACATTATTTATGTGTTTATCTGTCATCTGCTCATCTTCCTTGGTGACTCATTTCTTCTTGAAATACTCTCCACCTTTGGCCTGGACACAGTAACAATTTTATTACAATTTTATTTTATTACACAGTAATAATTTAGTAACAATTTTATTCTCTGTTTCTTTCCTTCCTTCCTTCCTCCTTTCCCTTCCTTTCCCTTGTTCCCTCTCAATGTCTCCATCATTTATTCTTCCTTACTATATCATTAGACTTCATCCTGTCCCAATCTGTAGAAGAGTATATAAATACACACACACATATATATAAAACTCACATGTATTACTATATATATTCGTGTATTCATATATATATATAGCCCTAGCACCTCTCTACCCCTCCTTGTGCTACGTCTTTTCAGGCTATTACTCTAAATGCCTTCCCACCCCTGTTCTATCTTCCTGTTTGGTGACTTTCACCACTTACTTCCTGGAGGAATCTCAGGAAGTGACTTAAAAGCCTCTCAACCTGGAAAAACCCATTTATATCTGTTTTACATATTGGTATTCTTCATAAGATTAATTGAAGAAAAGATTTCATATGTCAACTGTGCATGAAAACCACAGGTGGGGCCAAGCTGGGCATCCATTTTTTCCTAGTACTCATTTGTCTTTTCATACTATGCTTGAACATCAGAAGATCTTCTCTCTACTCAAAATGATCACATAGTCATCTCTGCCAGTCAAAACACTCATCCTTCAAGTTTTTCCAAATGTCCCCACTCTGTGCTTTCTGGTTCCCCAGATGTGAGCTCTCTTTTTTAAAAAATTCCTTCTATAGCTTGTTGAACCTCTGTTATTCCTTGTATTTAAACCACTTATAAGCCTGTCCCCATTTTATACACCAGATATAATTTCTCTAGTATTCTTGTCTGGAGAATTCCATGGACAGAGAAGCCTAGCAGGCTACAGTCCATGGGGTCACAAAGAGCTGGACATTACTAAGTGACAAACATTTTCATTTTCACTTCATGATTCAGACCTCAGTATTATCTGATGAGCCTAACTTAAAGTAGGTACTGAATTAAGACTTGAGGGGTTGAATTTTTAAAAATCAATATACCTTACTCTATCCCTATTTTCTACTTCAGTATTTTATTTCTATGGGTATTAGTATTTGGCAGTAGAAGTGAAGATTGAATATTCTTGCCATACTTATGAATGTATACTCTTTTATTAATGTAAAGAGTGAAAATAGAGAAATGTGCTAAGGGGTAAAATGTGGTAAGCTGTATAGAATTCATATATCAAGAACATAGATACTGGGAAAGACTGAGGGCAGGAGGAAAAGCAGAAGAGAAGATGAAATGGTTGGATGGCATCACCGACTCTATAGACATGAGTTTGAGCAAACTCTGGGAGATAGTGAAGGACAGGGAAGCCTCGAGTGCTGCAGTCCATGGGGTCACAAAGAGTCGGATATGACTAAGTGACTGAACAACAACAATATAGAATTCATAAGGCTTAGAGAATGTTTAAGACCATCTGGAAAGTTGACTTTCTAAAGTTATATTTAATTTTGCACCTAAATTATATTCACAAGTATATACACATAAGAGAGAACTATATAAAGTTGTTTTTGGAAATGGGGGGAAATCTCTGTGAATTAATTCAGACTGATTTCTAGGATATACTGTTAAGTGGAAAAAAATGCCTTAGAGTATTATATACAGATAAAATCAAAAACCCCTTCATGATAAAATCATCAAAAAGCTATGAATAAAAGTGAATGTCCTCAACTTGGTTAAAAAAAAAAAATTATCTAAGAAAAACCTCATAGCTAACATCATATGTAATGGTTAAAGATTGAAAGCTTTCCTCCTAAGATAAGGAATAAGACAATAATATCCATTCTCACCATTTCTATTCAACCTTGTACTACAGGGTCTAGCTAGGGCAATTGGACAAGAAAAAGTAACAAAAGGCATCCAGAATGAAAAGAGAATGTTAAATTTATCTCTATTTGCAGAAGACATAATCTTTTACATAGAAGATCCTAAGGAATTTACAAGCTTAGCAAGGTTGCAATATAAAATATCAATTGTATTTCTATAAATTAATAATGAACACTGAAAACGAAACTAACAATTCCATTTACAATAATATAAAAATAATAAAATATTTTGGAATTAATTTAACAAGAGAAGTACAGAACCTGTACACTGAAAACTATAAAATATTTTTGAAAGAAATTAAAGAGGACATAAATGAAAAGACTTCCCATGTTCATGGATCAGAAGATTTAATATTGTTAAGATGGTAACAGTATTCAAACTGATTTACAGGTTCAATGCAATCCCTGTCAAAGTCCCAGATGGCTTTATTTTTTCAGAAATTGACAAGCTGATCCTAAAATTCATGTGAAAATGCAAAGGACCTGAAATAGCTAAAGCAATCTTGAAAAAGAAAAAAGTTGGAAGACTTGTACTTAATTTCAAAACTTATCACAACTCTACAGTGATCAAAACACAGTGGTACTGGCATGAAAACAAACATATAGACCAGTGGAATAGAATTAAGAGTCCAGAAATACACTCTTAAACATTTATGGTCTATTGATTTCTGTTAAGGGTGCCAGGTCAATTCCATGGGGAAAGATGAGTCTTTTCAACAAATGGTACTGGGACAGCTGGATTACTACACTCAAAAGAATGAAATTGGATGCCCTATCTCATACTACATATAAAAATTAACTATAAATGAATCATAGACTTGAAAGTAAGAGCTATAACTACAAAACTTTTAGAAGAAAACATAGGAGTAAAATTTTGTGACTTTGGATTAAACAGTGGTTTCTTAAATATTAATATAACACCAAAAGAACAAGTTAAAAAAGAAAAATAGGTAAATTAGACACATCAAAATGAAAAACTTCTGTTTCAAAGAACATCATCAAGAAAGTAAGAAGATGATCTTCATAATAAAAGAATCTATTTGCCAACCATATCGGGGAAGGCAATGGCACCCCACCCCAGTACTCTTGCCTGGAAAATCCCATGGACAGAGGAGCCTGGTGGGCCGCAGTCCATGGGGTTGCTAAGAGTCGGACGCGACTGAGCAACTTCACTTTCACTTTTCATTTTGATGCATTGGAGAAAGAAATGGCAACCCATTCCAGTATTCTTGCCTGGAGAATCCCAGGGACGGGGGAGCCTGATGGGCTGCCGTCTATGGGGTTGTGCAGAGTCGGACACGACTGAAGCGACTTAGCAGCAGCAGCCAACCATATACTTGATAAGGAACTTGTATTCAGAATATGCAAATAACTCTTAAAACTCAGTAACAAAAAAATCCAACTTTATAAAAGGGCAAAGGATTTGAATAGATATTTCTTTAATATATATATACAAATAGCCAATAAGCACATGGAAATATGCTCAATGTCATGTCATAAGTAATTAGAAAAATACAAATCAAAGCCACAATGAGATATCATTTTACCCTATTAGGGTGGCTAAAATTAAAAAGACAATAATAAGTGTTAGGAAACTCAAAACATACATACGTCCTTGGAAAAACTTATACTTAAATGTTCATGGCAGTATTATTATAATAGTCAAAAAGTAAAAACAACCCAAAGTCTGTCGATTGATAAATGGATAAATAAAATGTGGTATATACATATACTAGAATACTATTCATCAGTAAAAAACAAAACAAAAAGAAAATGAAGTACTGGTACATGCTACGACATGGATGAAACTTAAAAACATTGTGCCTAAGTGAAAAAATTCTGACCTAAAAGGCCATATGTTGTATGATTCAATTTATATGAAATGTCTAGAATAGGGAAGTCTACAAAGACAGAAAGTGGATTACTGGTTGCTAGGAGACGAGGAAAGTGGGGGATGCGGATTGACGGCTGGTGGACAAAGGATTTCTTTTTGAGAATGAGGAAATATTCTGGAATTAGATGGTGGTGATGATGGTATGATCCTGTGAATTATATGTTAAATGGGTGAATTTTATGTTATGTGAATTATATCTCAATAACAACTAAAAAGTTCAAGAGAATATATTTTGTGTTACCTTTTGTGACAAAAAGAAGGGCAAATGTATGCTTACTTTTGCAAAAAGAAATACAGGAATGATAAAACAGAAAACAATGGAATCATTTATCTACAAAGGGTAGGAGTGGAGGAACAGGCTATTTTCTGCTGGTTGATTCTAGCTAGTCAATATTACAGGATTACACACAACAGAAAAATTAAAATTATTAGCAAAGCTCTGTAAATTAAGAGACCCAGTAAGAATCTGATCACGTGTTACTATGTATTAGGAAAGGAGAAAGGGAAGGAAAGAGGGAAGGAAAGAAAATAAAAAGATAGGGGGAAATGGTCAAAAAGGGAGAAAGGGAAGGAGGGAAATGGAAGGATGGGAAGAAAGAAAGTAGGGAGGAATGTCAAAGTGAGGGAGGGGAAGGGGGATGGAGGGAGAATGGGGCGGCCTGACAGTAGCCGAAGCATGCCTCAGGCTTCTCTTACAGCTGACCTTGATAGCAGGACAGCTCCCACGGGGTGTGTGATAGAAGGATGCCTGCTGGACAGCCACCATTAAAGCGTTCTTCTGAGTAGCCTGGCATGCTAGGGCCACTTGCATATTTTCCACTCCTGAATGGCACAAGAGCTAAAGGAAGAAAATGTGAAAGTAATTAGCAATTTCTCTCTTACAGAAAGAGGTTAAGTTGAGGGTGGGGATCACCACTCACTCAACACGTAAATACATGGATCAAACTGTTGGATTTGCTGAGACCCTTGCTCCTCAGTGACAGGCCTAAAGCTGGTTTCTCCCTAAGCAGTATTTCATCCCATAAGGGCAGGCTCTAGGCCGAATTGCTCTGTATCTGGACACCATCAGGCTTCCCCAGTTGTCAGATACAGGATGCATAGGCTCTGATGAACTAGCAAACATACGCTCAAAGGCAGGCTCTTGGAAAACTGCCAACATTAGATTAATGTTTAAAACATACACACACAAATACAAACCTGCACATACACATACAGAAGCAAAGAAGTCCATCTGAGTGGCAGGGAAAAATAACACCAGGTTTGAAAATATTGCTGGACTGCCAGGGAAGTCTCAACATGGGTTTCTTTTTAATACCAAGCAGAGGTTATCTCAAGAGGTATTACACGTCAGACAAGGAAAGCCATCATCATTATTTATGAAGGTGGAACCTTTTCTCGTATATGGGGTCAAACTAATATGAATTAAACATTATACTTTTTAAGGAATATGCAAACAAGTTGCTTAATTTTACTTTAGTTTCCTTTTTAGAAAAAAAAAATTATTTACCTTAAGAATGGCTTCCTTTGTATAAAAACTAAATTTGCCAATTTGGTTATCATCCACTTCAGAGATAGCTAAGACAAGAGTAGCAGGAGAATATCTGCAAGAAGAAACATGATGTTGTTTTGATGTGCCATACAGTTAGCCAGGAGATGCCTGTTCTGAAGGGACAGTGACGTGATCAGCTCTGAAATACCAGTAGTAACAGCAAGGACAGATTTTACACAAGACTTAGTATTTCCATCCAAAAGCTGAAAGGCTCCAAGGTCTTTTCAGTCCTTACTGGCCTCAATCTTCTTGCAGTTTGGTTGTGGTAACCATCTGAAATAGACTTTCTGAAATTCTTTTCTCAAGATCACTATTCCTTTGCTCTCTTCCATATTTCCTCTTACCTTCTTGACCTCATTTGCACAGGCCCCTCACTGACTTGGCCCCATTTATTCACTTCCTCTTTCTCTCCCATGGCTCCAACAATCATCTAAATGGTCTTTGCAGCCATATTTCTGCCTTGGGACATGGTCCTTTATTCATAACTATAAGACTTTGTCAAGTAATTGAATATCTAGGAATCTTGGTTTCTTCATCTGTAAATGGAAATATCACCTATCTTAACAGAGATAATATGCATGAATGTGCTTCTCAAAATGTGAGTCACTATGCCCATGGTTGGATGGCATCACTGACTCAATGGACATGAGTTTAAACAAGCTCTGAGAGACAGTGAAGGACAGGGAAGCCTGGCGTGCTGTAGTCCATGAGGTCACAAAGAGTTGGATCTGATTTAGCGACTGAACAATAGTGCTGACTGAACAACAACAATAATGCTCATGTTTGGTATATGTTGTTGCAATGGCACTCCAAAGTGATAACTTGAAGGAATTAACATACATAAAACAAATGCAAATTCAAGATACAAGTTCCTTGGATGTAAAAACCTTCCCTTGGTAATTCAGAAAGTGCTTCAGATCTTGAAGGATCTCTGGGTCATCACTGGGAGGACCAATCACCGCTTGGCCAGGCCACAGAACATTCAGACAGTTTGTGTTGATTGGTTGATTCTGGCTGAACGAAAATATGGCCTATTTTCACAGCAGTGTAAAATAACAGCTCTGGCAGGAGGCCCTTGATGATCTACAGAACAGCTTGGCTCCAGGTTGGAGACCTAGCCTCGTTTGAGGCCCAAATCACACTTTCTGCCTTCAGCTTCTGTGAGATATCTTTGTATCTTTACAATAAATCACCTTCTTGGTTTAGGTTATACGACAGGATTCAGCATGGGGGATTTTGCTTTCAGGGGACAAGTGGCAATGGCTGGAGACATTTTTGATCATCACAAATGAGGGAAAGCATACTGCTGACATCTGGTAGGTAGAGATTGGGGATGTTATTAAACTACCTCTGATGTAAAGAACAGCCCTCTCCAATAAAGAGTTTTCCAACCTCAAATTTCAAATTTCTGAGGTTGAGAAATTCACTCTGTGGTCTTAACCCCTTCATTCCAGCCTATGCTCTCTCCTTTAGCATACTGCTATACTTTGAGCAGGGATACACAATAGCAAAGCAAAGGTGACTTTCCCTCCTTTTGAATCAGCTCTACCTTCCTTGGGGTGGGACTCATACCAGGAATCTCCAGGACAGAGCTAAGACCCTCAGGGGAAGACAGATAAGGAAAGAAGAGGGAGATGAGTTTATCCCTGGTATATGGCAAAGACTGACTTTGTATAGGGGGAAAAAGATTCCCTTCCTCCACTGAGTAGATTCTGGTCTGTTACTAGTAAGAGTGTTTTCTTTTGGGCAATGGGCTAAACCTATGGGGCATGAAAAAGAGGTTTCACTGGTTTGAGTTAGCTTCTTATACTGGTAAACAAAAGAGCCTGACAGAAATATTGCCATACATGTTAGATACACATTGCATTAGAGTTTTGAGCAAACAGTTGCTAAAAACCTTGACTGACTTTTTCCTGGTCCCAGGGAAAGTAAGAGCAGAGACCTGGGCAGGGATCCATGATTCTTGCCCCATCAGACCAACCTTCACACCCCTTTCTATCTGGAAGCAACATGGTTGCCCTGGGCAGTTGCTGAGCCTAAGATTCCACCCATTTGAGCTGTCTAATCTGATTCTTCCATTTTTCAGTTATTCAATGTTTTTAATCCAATTATCTCCCTTGATTGAGATCTTATTTTTTCTCCATCCTATTAAAAGGAAAAGAAAATATTGACATCATGGCAGATAGATTATAAGGGAGAGTTTAGAATGCAATTGCATTTGTGGTGCTGATAGAAACTATTTTTCACTGCCATTCTACTGTTTCATTATTTTTACTTTGACTCTCTCAAGGCTCACCTGTCTACGCAGTCACTGTCCTCCAGCAGAGAGGTTATAAAGACAGGTGGATGGACCACCTTGTCCTTGTGTGATGCAGATTCAAAGTGAACAGGCCTCAGATACAAATGGAACTCTTCAAAACCCATCTCACACGCCAAATCCTTATAGAGACTAAAAGTGAAAAAACAACAACAAAAAAAAGCCAAGAACATTTGCTGTTAATTTCCCTAAAAGGAAAGTAAGTAGTAGGAAAACCAAGCCATCTGAATAAGCACAAAAGCAAAAGTCAAAACAAAAGTAGCCAAGTCTGGTGTGAAATGAATGAGTCACAAGGTTTTGAGTCTGCCCTCAGTTATGATGGTTAAAGATAGTAGTTAAGGTAGGAGGAGATATGCTTGGGCACTTCCCCAACTCTCATTTCCTGCAAGCTGGCTTCTGTCTTCCGAGTGCTCCTGAGGTCACCAGTATTGCTCTCAGTAGAAAGTTGACCATTTTTTCTCAGAGATCCTCGGCGCTGGCCTGTCTGCTCCTTGAACCATTTTGTTCTCCTGAATCCAGGATCTCCATGCTTCTGCCTCATAACCACTCTGTCTTCACTGGCTTCTCCTTTTTTTTTCTTTTTGAAGCAGCCTTCCCCCACCACCCAATGGCAACCCACTCCAGTATTCTTGCCTGGAGAATCCCATGGACAGAGGAGCCTGGCAGGCTATAGTCCATGGGGTTGCAAAGAGTTGGACACGACTGAGAGACTTCACTTGCCCCCACCACCCATGCCATACCATTGGCCTTTTTGGAGACTCTTCAGGACCCTGTGCAGGTCACCCAGATTTCTTGGGAGGGGACCCCCACCAGCTGCTCCCTCAGGCTGTTGATGACACAGTTGCTCATTGCTCTGATGGGCCTCAAAGAGCTGCACCCATCCCATGCCAGGGCCCTGGCTGGGGCGGAGGGTGGGGGGCAAGCACCACTGCCCACATCCCGCCACTGCTGCTGCCACTGGCTTCTCCTCTTTATTTTCAAATTCCTGGTGTTTCCTGGGGTTCCAAACCCAGTCCTCTTCTCACCTTCCGCATGTCCTCCTTGGGAAATCTGTCATTCAACTCTGGGCCATTACCATCTCCCTTTTGTGTAAGAACCTGTGACCCCATCTCTGTCCTCCTTCAACTCTGAGCTCTACCCGCCCATGACTTGCAGCCAGGCTCCATTCAGATGTCGCTGTGGCATTTCAGCCTTATGTGTTTAGAATTCCTTCCTTTCTTCTCTTATCCCCATTTTAACACATTTCTTCATCTTGAGAAGTTGGTACATTAAGGCTGAGTTCAAATGACACCTACATTAGTTTGCTAGGCTGCTGTGAAACAGTACCAAGAACTGGGGGTAGTGGTGCTTAAACAACAGAAATCTGTCTCGGAGGACAGAAGTCCAAGATCAAAGTGTTGCAGAGCTGGTTCCTTTTGAGGGTTCTGAGTGAAGGATCTGTTTTAGGTTCTCTCCTTGTGTTACAGATGTGCATCGCATCCTTATGGCTTCACACAGTTTTCCTTGTGGATACATCTGTGTCCAAAGCAGCTCTTCTTAGAAGGACACCAGATATACTACATAGGAGCCCACTCTAATAACTTCATTTTCTCTGTAAAGACTCTATCTCCAAATAAGGTCACATTCTGAGGTACTAGGGCTTAGGGCTTGAACACTTGAATTGTGGAGGTACACAATCATCCCTAGGCCTTCTGTGGAGCTTTCTCTGATTCACTTAGAAAGAATGAAATACTCCACTTCCTGTGCCTCCATAGTATTTTGTTCATATGATTAGAATATCATATTAAACTTTATTAGGGGTAACTTTTACATTGTGAACTCCCTGAGAACAAGGATCAGAAATTATGAGGAGGTAGTATCATAGTGGTTAATATTATCTTGGCCCATAGTTTGATTTCTGCTTCTACTACTTTCTGGTTATGTGATCTTAGGAAAATTACTTTTCTGAGCCTCTACTTTCTTGGTTGTAAAATGTTTAGAAGCTATCATATCATAAGGACATCATTAATCTATTATAAGAATATTCTGAGAATTAAATGAACTAATACATGGAAAGTTCCCAGTACAGACCCTGGACACAGTAGGACCTAGATCATGATTTATGTTGGATAATTGGACTCTGTGTCTTCAGGGACTCTCATGGGGCAGAACACGAAATTCATATATGTTTGCAACAAATCCTCAAGTTCCATATTTCTCCTGTTTAGGGAACATGTTCACTTAAATGTCTTACCATCCTCTCACGCGCAAAGCAAAAACAGAACTCACCAAGCATTCTCTCCCCCTGCCTGTTGAACATTTCATACTTCCACCAGACCTGGATGCTATCACTGACTCATTCTTTCCTTTCTGAAGGCCCTCCACTGGTTCTTCTCTGCTATTCAACTTTATTATATTTGTACTGGGATTTATTTGTACTGCATTTATTATATTTGAGCACTCAGTATCATTAGGTGCTTGATGAGGGTCAGTCTTCATACCCAATAGGATACTATGGAAAACAACACGGACAGAGCTTTTACATTTAGGGAGCTTACATTAGCAGGAAAACTAATAAACCAACATTAAGCACCTAATTAAAAGGCAATGGCTGAATAGAGAAAAAGCCCAGGTGCTTAGAGGAGAACCAAGACTAGCTGAGTAGTGAGAGAGGCCTGTGGGAGACCTGAGAAGAGAAACAGGGAAGGGAGGTCATCATTTCAGTCATTTAGAAAGCTCACTCTGGCTACTCTGGGAGCACAGATGGGGCAAAGCTTGTGGTAGGACGACCCAGAGTCTATTACCCTCCATGTGGATTGTGAGTCCCCCTACTGACCGTGCCAAGTGTACAGTCTCCAGACTCATCTCTATCAGCCTATGCCGGAGGGTCAGGAGTTCCAAAAGTTTGGAAAACATTTCCAGGAGCAGCATTTGGGAATCTTGGCCTTGGTTCTGTCCTTGGTCTGCTGCAGATTTGAGCGCAAGCAGGCCTGTCTCCACCACAAGAAAGGGATCACCCATCACTTTAGCTGAAAATAGCTGAAAGAAAACACAATATTTTTAAAAATACAAAATAAAGGAAGAAATTTGAACATATTAAGAAAAATATGTCAGAAGCACAGACTCTGGATCCAGAGTTCCTAGGCTTGAGTTCTAGCTCTGGCACTTACAAGCTGTGAGATTTAGGGCAATTCACTCAATTTAACTGTCTCTCAGTTTCATCATCTGTAAAGTGGCAGTAAGGATAATAACAGCACCTCAGTTCAGTTCAGTCGCTCAGTCGTGTCCGACTCTTTGCGACCCCATGAATCGCAGCACGCCAGGCCTCCCTGTCCATCACCAACTCCCAGAGTTTACTCAAACTCATGTCCACCGAGTCAGTGATGCCATCCAGCCATCTCATCCTCTGTCATCCCCTTCTCTTCCTGCCCCCAATCCCTCCCAGCATCAGAGTCTTTTCCAATGAGTCAACTCTTCGCATGAAGTGGCCAAATATTGGAGTTTCAGCTTTAGCATCAATCCTTCCAATGAACACCCAGGACTGATCTCTTTTAGGATGGACTGGTTGGATCTCCTTGCAGTCCAAGGGACTCTCAAGAGTCTTCTCCAACACCACAGTTCAAAGGCATCAATTCTTCAGCACTCAGCTTTCTTCACAGTCCAACTCTCACATCCATACATGACTACTGGAAAAACCGCTTTAATAGGAACTAATAAATCATAACTGTATCATAGGGTTGTTGAGAGGGTTGAGTTAAATACATGCAAAAGTGCTTGGTACATAGCATTTGCTATTATCATTATTACAAATGTTTTAAGCCAAGATAAAGAGAGAAATGACAAAGATGACCTAAATAGAAGTCACTGATATATTTCAAGTATTTTAGTGACCAGTGATAATAAGGATAATTTCTTATAAACTCTAATTGAAGTTTCAAAATCTTCAAGTATTTTCATGTATATTAACTCATTTTTATTTTCACAAGATTCCCATGATTTAGGAATCACAGATACTATTATGTCCATTTTATCAGTTAGGGATCTGAAGCAACACTGAAATTTTTTAAGGTCAGACAACAGTATCAAGAATAAATTTAGTTTTCCTAGTTCCAAGCTGCAGTTCTAAAGTATACCAAGCTGCCTCTTCAGTGCTCCTCTGCTCAAGTCACCCAAGCCTTGGGTGATTTGTGAAGTTACTACATTGTTCTTTAACATCCTCCTGCCTTGGTCACCTCCTCTGCTCTGATATTTTTGCTAGCCTCTAATATACCACTTCCAGCAAGGACCAAGTCTGGGGACCATCTCTAGTCTGTCTTTCCTCGTTTGGCATCCCAAGAGTAGATATACTTATCTACCAAAGGCCTTGCCTATTCAAGGATACAATTTCTAGACAACTGAAGTCTTCCAAAGTGATAAAGAGATTTATTAATTTCCTGCTTGTCTATTGAGCGCAATACCTGCCCCATTTTCTGTCCCAGTACAAAAGATTAATCTGAATATTTATCATTTTTAGGTCTCAATTTGAAAATATTAAAAAAAATAATTTAAACTGTATGGGAAATTCTCTGGTGGTCCAGTGGTTAGGACTCGGTGCTTTCACTACTGAGGGCCTAGGTTCAATCCCTGGTTGGGGAAACTAAGATTCTGAAAGCCATGCAGTGTGACAATCCATCAATCAATAAAAAATAAAACTGTGTGGCATCAATGAGAGATTAGGTAGGTAGCCCAGATTATTCACTACAATTTTAAGAGAACTAAAAATACATTTTAAAAATCTGGTATCATAATTGCTGCTGTTTTAGTCACTAAATCGCATCTGACTCTTTGCAACTCCACGGACTATAGTGCACAAGGCTCCCCTCTCCATGGGATTTCCCAAGCAAGAATACTGAAATGGGTTGCCATTTCCTTCTCAGGGGATCTTCCCGATCCAGGGATCAAACCTGGGTCTCCTGCATTGGTAGGCAGATTCTTTACTATTGAGCCACCAGGGAAACCCTGGTACCATAATACAGTGTGAAAATAATCCTCAATAAATGGTAGTAGGTTACATGGGTAATAATGTGAGGAAAAATTCTGTTATGAGCCATATTTTATACCACATACTCACTCATACACACATACACACACATGCACACACACTCCAGGTAGAATACTAAAAGGAGTTAAATATTTTTGAAATAAAGTAAAAACCTTAAGAAGTTAGAAGTTAGAATAAAGGAAGACAAATACGAAACATCTGAAGGAAGTTTGGCTTTCTGGATTTAGGATAGAAGAAATCACAAAGGAAACGATAAACAGATTTGACTATATGAAAATAAGTTTCTGTTAAAAATTTAAAAGACAAATTGGGGAAAATAGTTGCAGAAAATATTATGGACAAACAATGAAAGTTTTTTAAGAAGCGCTCATGTAAGTGGATAGGAATGATATTAGGATTCCAAGAGAACAATAAACTAAGGGGAAGAATAAAAAATACAGCTCGTATCATGACATTTGGAAGAATATTTAATCTCAACAAAAAGCAAGGAAAGAAAATTAACAGTTTAATGCCACCTTTATATATTATATGCATATATTAGCACAGACATTATATGCTTACACCTAACACTGTAGAGTATTGCAGAACTGGTACCCTTAGACACTATTGGTGGTATTACAGTTTGGCACGATTTTTTGGAAAGTGGTCTGCCAAACATGTATCCAAAGACTTAAATTTTGTTTCAGTAAATCCAATTCCAAGAATCTATCCAAAGGAATTGATTCAAAATATGGTAAAATCTATGAGCATAGAGATGTATCTTATGGAATTTTTAATAATAGTAAAACATTGGAAATTACTTGAATGCCCATCGATAGGGAAATGGTTGGATAAATTATCACTCACTGCTTAAAGGAATTTTGTGGTCATAAAGGTTAAGTGTAAAGACTATTAGCAACATGGAAGAATATATAATATGATGCAACTGAGAAAAACAGGAGATAGTATATGAAGGATATGATTAGAAAGAACTATGTAAAATACATATATAAAGAATACTTGAATTCAGAAAAATAATGATTACAAATGCATTTGAGTGGTTATATTTAGGGTAATTTTCTGTTTTCCTCTTTTGCTAAAACTCTGAATTCTATTTTTTGATCAACTTAAAATTAATTTAAAAGAAAATAAACTTTTTTTTGAACTGGAGAAGATAGGAGGCTGAGATAGACCTGTGGAACAGATATTTTTGGCAGCTGAAGCCTGGACATTTCCTTTATCCTATAGCAAGTACCCACAGAGAGTAAGGTCAAATTAGAAACCCAGGTCGCCTGCATTGCAGGTGGATTCTTTACCAACTGGGCTATCAGGGAAACCCGAGTTAATGGCAGGCCTGAACTTAGTCCTGATCACTGACTCCTCACTCAGTGCTGTCTCTCCTCTACCAGATTTTAGCTCAGGACAAAACAGTACTTTTTAGGAAGAGTCTTAGAAAGAAAACAAAATTAATTTAAAAATATATATTGTTAAACTATAATGATCCAGAAAATACTTTCCCCCTACTTATGTACATTTCCCTTTAAATGATAACTGTAGCAGCACCCCAATAAACTGGAAACGTTGACCAAAATGAACAAAAAAAAGCCATAAAAATGTTGGCAAGCCCTAGGACTATGATCTATCTCTGGCCAAACAGGAGGGGAATAGAGCCAAACAAAAACAAAGCTAAGTAGTAACATCTGGGAGGAAACGTTCTCTTTGCCAAGGACCCACCTAACCCCTTCAGAGAACCTACATCTTTCTGGAGCTGTGCACTGTACCAGGACTCGGGCTTGGCTGGGGTGAGCCACACATCCAGGGCCAGCTGTAGCACATGTCTCTCCAGCAAGGTGAGGGCACTGGCTGATGTGGGCCTGCAAGTGTGGCGGGCCTCCCTGAGGAGGTGCTCGAGGGCGCTGGGGATACAGGAAGCCAGGCCCAGGGAAGGGTGGAACTCCAGCAGATAAATGTTTTTCAAAGCCGAGCTTAATGAAAAGAAACAATTAATTTTACATGAGGAAGAACTTAATCTGTTTCTAGATCTTATCAAGACCAATAAAACACTCTTACAATCCAAGGCATTATAAAAAACTGGAAGCTCAACAGGGCCTTAGAGGCTGTCCAGGGAGCCCATCAGTTTACACAACATGCTTTCTGCTTTAATGTGAACTTCTTTTAAGACATAGTTTACTCTAAAAACCAGTAAGAATAAGATTCATTGTATGTCACATCGTTATGCTGTACACCTTAAATTTATATATGCGTGGGTGCTAAGCTGCTTCAGTTGTGTCCAACTCTTAGCAATGCTATGGACTGTAGCCCACCATGGGATTCTCCAGACAAGAATACTGGAGTGAGTTGCCATGCCTTCCTCCAGGATCTTCCCGACTCAGGGACCGAACATGTATCTCTTATGTCTCCTGCGTTGGCAAGTAGGTTCTTTACCACGAGTGCCACCTGGCAAGCTCAAATTTATACAGTGCTGTATGTCAATTGTATCTCAACAAAATAGAAAAAAAAAAATCTAAAATTGTATATGGAAAACTTGTCAACATTTCATTAGCCAAATATTTGAGAACAAGATGACTTCAAAGTGTCTAAATATTAAACAAATACCTTCCATGACTATTTCTATTTTTCACCTGATTCTTTATCCCTTTTTCTTCCCAAAATGATAATGAAGACGGTTTTTAAGTTCTGTATACAACTATTGGAATCATTCATGTTCGCCATAAAAATGTTATATTTTGTAAATTAATGGGGCCAGAAACAATAAAACACTTGTCTGTGGGTTATTCCTTTGGAAATAAAGGATATAGTATCAGTCAAGTCAAGGGCCTTTCTGTACCTACATAGAACTAAAGCTCCAGACCAGCTTGGAGCTTGTCACCAGCTTCTTGGTTCCTCTGTACCCTCAAAGCCTGGAAAGGCCCGGTGAGGGTGAATCACACTACATATCAAGGAGGTGACCTTATGTACTCTCTCTGGGTGATGTCTGGAAATTCAATCTACTACTTAAAGGGCTGGGGTGGGGGGTCACAAGATGAGTCTGCAGAAACCTTTCTGCTGACAATTGCTAGAAAAAAGAAATTCCTTTTTGAAAAATTTTAAGCACATCCATGTTTCATATATGTTGACTTGTATGGCACCTCTAATAAATCCTTTGACAGCATTTTAAGAGCAACTGGGTTTTTTAGGACTTCTCATGGGAATGAAGATTCTGCACCCAGGGGCATAAGTGTAAATTCTGGCCTCCTATTCCTTATTTGCAAAGTGAATCAATATTGAGTTCACAAAGGAATCCTTCTTCTATGCCTTTTATATTTACTTCTCTCATCACCAAATACTCGAGTGGTGCTTTGTAGAACAGTAGTGTACTTAACAGCATACCCTTAAATTATCCAGAAATTAAATGTAAAATGTCTAAAGACAATACAAACTTACCAGCTATTGTTGATGGAAATGAGTTGTTTGCAAATTATGTTAAGGGGAAGTCCAAATGTATTGCTAGCATCTGTATGGCCTTTTTGCCAAAGCCTCTGGACATACTCACGCTGACACTCTATCTAGAAATGTCACATAAAAGTTAAAATTAGAAAAGTTAAACTTTCCCATGGATGTGAGTTATGAGCCTTGGCATGAAAAGAACAGAACATCAGCCCTTTGCGTATCTTCATTATTTGACTAATTTTCACCCAGACATGAGTTTTAGGGATTCCCTCACACAGAGCCATGGTTGTTTTTTAGTCTGAGGCAAGGATCAGTCAGGAAAAGCAAAGACAACCAGCTTTAGGCAATCTTAAGAGGCACAAGAAAACATCTTTCTATAAAATAATTGACTACAAGGAAAAAATTCTAAGCAGTCCTAAGGAACTGTATTAACTTTTCCCTGGAAGTCATAGACTGTGACTATTTCCTGTAGTGTTCTAGAAATAGTTGCAACCTTTTGAAAAATAAATATAATTTTACACATTTAATGTCTTACAAAGGGGTAGGCTTAGTCCTTTCACTATAGATAAACTGTGATTGAATGAAAATAGGTTGTCAATTCTTTGTGGATCATTAAATGTAATTAGGATTGGAAACCTCCCTTTAAGACTGTAGTTATGCTTGGAATTCAACAATGCAAATAAGCTTACAAATAAACATTGTGTACATGCTGTCCTAGGAAACCCAGATTCTGAATTGGCACTGAAAGGAAAATACAGTTTTCAGTTTTGACCTGTGTTTTCCATCCCCTTCCCACATGGAATCTTAAAAAACCCAAATGTACTCACGTGCTGGTTGAGGATGCCCCTCACCAGCTGCAGGTGAAGCCTCAGGCAGGTGCATTCCTCTCGGTAGGCCTTAATGAAGTAAGGATGACTGAAGTCAAACCTTGGGCACCTGTGCATGATGTCTGTGATCACTTGTGCTAAGGCAAATCTCTCCTCTGGGTCCAATGCATGCTGGTAGGCTTCAAAGTAACTGTCAAGAAGCTGTAAATAAGGTTTATAGTCAGGGGACAGGGCCCAGCAAAGGAAGAGAGGTGAGCTCCCAACCATTTCCATGCTTTGGAAAGCCCCCCACCATCAATAGGAGAGAGACAGCTCTGCACCTCTGGGTATGGGCCCAGGGTGGGCAGCCGCAGCATCAGTGCAGCACAGACTAAGTTAGGGAGGGCGAGGGAAAAAGCACTCATTGCACCTCTGTCCCCTCTTCCTCTGCTCTCTACACATAAAAGGGGAGTAATAACATGAATAATACAACATCTAATAATTATAAGTTCCAATGAGACAGTGCATTCGGTGTCACTTCATCAAATACATTTATCTTCAACACCTTTTCCCACAGACCCACTTTCCTCCTCCTATTTTACTCTATTACCAAAGGTAGGCAAGTAGCCTCCACCCCTCTTCTACATCATCAGCCCCATTTATGACACCTTCTCTTTAATAGCTTGCCTATTTAAGTGTCACATATGTAGAAATGGTGGGGGAGGGGTTAGAATGGCAAGTGGAGGATGCAAGTTCCCTCTAAATATAAAGGCATTTATTCCAGATCAGACTCCACTCGGAAGGGCCTATGTACAGAACTCTTAAGAGCATCCGAGAAGCTTCTGTTTTACTGGAGTTCACAAGTGTTTTCTAAAAACTGAAGAAGGCTTCCCCACACTAACCGGTTGAAGAAACTCAGAAAGATATGCTCTTTATTTTGTTTTTACAGAAATCTGTATGCAGGTCAGGAAGCAATAGTTAGAACTGGACATGGAACAACAGACTGGTTCCAAATAGGAAAAGGAGTACGTCAAGGCTGTATATTGTCACCCTGTTTATTTAACTTATATGCAGAGTACATCATGAGAAACGCTGGACTGGAAGAAACACAAGTTGGAATCAAGATTGCTGGGAGAAATATCAATAACCTCAGATATGCAGATGACACCACCCTTATGGCAGAAAGTGAAGAGGAACTAAAAAGCCTCTTGATGAAAGTGAAAGTGGAGAGTGAAAAGGTTGGCTTAAAGCTCAACATTCAGAAAACGAAGATCTTGGCATCCGGTCCCATCACTTCATGGGAAATAGATGGGGAAACAGTGGAAACAGTGTCAGACTTTATTTTTCTGGGCTCCAAAATCACTGCACATGGTGACTGCAGCCATGAAATTAAAAGACGCTTACTCCTTGGAAGGAAAGTTATGACCAACCTAGATAGCATATTCAAAAGCAGAGACATCACTTTGCCAACAAAGGTTCGCCTAGTCAAGGCTATGGTCTTTCCTGTGGTCATGTATGGATGTGAGAGTTGGACTGTGAAGAAGGCTGAGCGCCGAAGAATTGATGCTTTTGAACTGTGGTGTTGGAGAAGACTCTTGAGACTCCCTTGGACTGCAAGGAAATCCAACCGGTCCATTCTGAAGGAGATCAGCCCTGGGATTTCTTTGGAAGGAATGATGCTAAAGCTGAAACTCCAGTATTTTGGCCACCTCATGCGAAGAGTTGACTCATTGGAAAAGACTCTGATGCTGGGAGGGATTAGGGGCAGGAGGAGAAGGGGACGACAGAGGATGAGATGGCTGGATGGCATCACTGACTCGATGGATGTGAGTCTGGGTGACCTCCGGGAGTTGGTGATGGACAGGGAGCCCTGGCGTGCTGCGATTCATGGGGTCGCAAAGAGTTGGACACGATTGAGCGACTGATCTGATCTGATGTCTTAGGGAATTTCTGTTCTGCATGTAAATTTTATTTGTGTATAATTAGTCACAGTGCTGGAGAAAGCAATGACACCCCACTCCAGAACTCTTGCCTGGAAAATCCCATGGACGGAGGAGCCTGGAAGGCTGCAGTCCATGGGGTTGCTAAGAGTTGGGCACGACTGAGCAACTTCACTTTCACTTTTCACTTTCATGCAGTGGAAAGAGAAATGGCAACCCACTCCAGTGTTCTTGCCTGGAGAATCCCCTGGACAGGGGAGCCTGGTGGGCTGCTGTCTATGGGGTCACACAGAGTTGGACATGACTAAAGTGACTTAGCAGCAGCAGTCATAATGCTAATCAGAAAAAGCTCTTCAGAGTTCACTGGACTGGAATCTCAAACAGATACCTAAGAACTGACATGCAAGAAGTTCTGAATAATGTAGTTACTCTTTTGGGGTTATTTTAAAACTTTCATAGGCCTTAGACACACTTACTTTTGGAAACCCTGTCCCATATTATATCAAATATGTTAAAATTCATATCTTAATCAATTTTTTTGGTAAAAATGTTAAATGATATTTATAATTTTGCTTTTTGCTTTTTTTGTTTGGCTATGAGCAATACATTTTATTAATGATGACTGATTTCTGGGTAGTATGTACTTGAGGATTTTTATGAAGTGAGAAAATCTGATCTATAAATTATTTTCACATGTAATGAGATGTTTCTAAGTACTCAAGGTTTTCACATTTTATGGACATGTCATTTAAGCATTTATTGGTATCTATTTTGTATTTTCCTTTTCATATATCCACGTAATGCATGTTTTCTGTCTCTCAGATAGCACATATATCCAATGGTCCCTGAAAAGCCTTTAGATCCTAAACACTGAGTCTATATCACCTGATGGACAAAATCAACTCTGGCTGAAAGCTTCTGAACTTCTGCTCCCACCAGCCTCACAATGCAATGGATTCCTTTCCTCTGCCCATATAATCCAACATCATCCCTAGAGTTTCAGCTCAACATGCCCCTCCTCAGTCTTCTCTTACCTACTCCTCTAATGCAGGCTTCATGTTTCTGAAAGGCCTCAGCTCCTAGGGTGGCTGTAGCACCAAAGACACAGGTGTGCCCCGTGAGTTCATTTAGTTGACAGCAAGGAATGGATTGTTGAGTCTGCAATTTTTGCTAACCTGATAGCCAAGCACACTTTGAGATGCATTAGAGCATTTTTTGTTTCCTTGGGTAGTGGTCTTCCTGGTGGTTTGAGGCCTGGGAGCCAGCCCATTTCTTAACAAACTAAGGAATTTCCTAAAAGGAGATAGAGAGTACCTTTCATTGTGTAGAGTCCATAGCTAGGAATGAAAGACCAGAAACGAACTGAGAGGGTGTAAGCACTGCTTGAATATAGGTGGCAATAGCTCAGGATGAAGTAAAGGAACCCAAGTGGCAGGAAAAGCCAGGAGTGTCTCCATCTTGCAATAATAACTCCTGAGGCTCCCAAGAAGGCAAACACTTGAGAATCAATAGAAGCCTAAGAATCAAATACTGCCTTAGCAATAGATGTCCAGTGTCTGAAGGCTATTCAATGCTAAGGCTCAAGGAGGGAGAGCCTGGGGCACTTTATTTAGCATCCAGTTTCACAGGATGCACTTTGGGAAACACTGGTCCATGGGAACTTGGGTCAACCTTAGTATACAAAGGATAACACCAGAAGCTAAAAGCTTAGGACACAGAGTATGCTCCACAAGTTAAAAATTCACACACCTCAGAGTGTGAGATGAAGAAAGGTGCAGATCCCTTGTCTTTAAGTGAGCTTCAGGGAAAATGAAGCCAGCAGGGTGATCTAAATGACCTTATTCCATCCACAGAGCTCTCTACTCTAGAATAGCATTCAGTTATTAAATAGCAGACGACAAAGCAGGAACAAAGGAGTGATGGGGTAAGAAGGCTGTCACTCAATAGCCTAGGAGAAGATTAAGAAAGAAACAGTAACTTCCCTAAATCATTCTCAATGAATTTAAACCTTTTTGGCTGGACCAGGGCAATCCCAGGAGCTGGTTTATAGAATTTGTATTGCTGTGACCTGCTTTTGTACAATGAGCCCTATTGTTTGGTTATTTGGCAGGGGAAGATTGTGGGGAGGGTTCTTGCTAGTGATTCCAATCTGGTGATACCAGGTTGCAGAGGCAGGTGCTAAATTGCCATCATCACTTTGTTGTTGGTAGAATTACCAGGTTTAACAAATAAAAATACAGGTCATCTAATTAAATTTTGAATTGCTGATAAACAACCAATACTTTTTTTAGTATGTCACAAATATTGTCATATTTTACCTGGCACCCCCAGTTGTTGAGAAGGAAAATGTGGCTCTTTTTAAATTGACAAGCCTTTTTTCAAGCTTTGCCCTCCACCTTGAAAAGCTCTCAGATGGCCCTTTGCATAATTTTATTATGAATTCTTTCTCATCAGGGGTAGGGCCGTGATCTTTACACCTCACAGGTTCTATTTATTATCTGTTTGCTAACTGGCTCATTTCCATTTGAACTCTGGACTGGCATTTGTCTAAGAAGTCTTCCTAGCCTGTCAAATGTCACCTGTGTATGTCAAGGGCCAACTTGCAGGCAAAATAATGTGTGGTGCACACTGATGGTAGGCATCAAATATTGGAGAAAATAGAAAAGAGCCAGAATGAATAATCTCAAGCCATACTGTGTTTATAGACATTTTTTTAAAACCTAAGCCTCTTTTTATTTCTTGGATTTAAAAAAACTTTTAAAAACAGTACTTTAGGTCAAATGAAAGTGTAAAAGAGAAAATCAGTAACAAGACACATCTTGTCACAGAATTTTCTGCCTCCACCCTTCCCTTTTCTTAGTGCTCTAAACACTAATTCAAATTATCCTGAAAATGCGTCCTCTGGTGGCTGTGGAGAGAATTAGCAGTTGGTATAAATGTCACTTTTGAACTGTGGTGTTAGAGAAGACTCTTGAGAGTCCCTTGGACTGCAAGGAGATCCAACCAGTCCATTCTGAAGGAGATCAGCCCTGGGATTTCTTTAGAAGGACTGATGCTAAAGCTGAAACTTCAATACTTTGGCCACCTCATGTGAAGAGTTGACTCGTTGGAGAAGACTCTGATGCTGGGAGGGACTGGGGGCAAGAGGAGAAGGGGACGACAGAGGATGAGATGGCTGGATGGCATCACTAACTCGATGGACGTGAGTCTCAGTGACCTCCAGGAGTTGATGATGGACAGGGAGGCCTGGCGTGCTGCGATTCATGGGGTCGCAAAGAGCTGGACACAACTGAGCGACTGATCTGATCTTATCTGATCTGAAAAATGTCACTTAGGAACTGGCACAGCTGATGCCTGGCTTTTGAGTGTCTTAATCCATCTAAATTCATACCAGCTCTATTTTTATGAGCAGTTTATATAATATGGTTACTTGAAGGATATAAGGCAATCTAATGTGTTTGAGCAATTTTTAACTTTAGTGATTCCAATATATTTAACAATCAAAAACACCTGAAGACACTTAGCAGTAGAATCAGTACAGGGGAAATGTATTCTAGATAAAAGTCTGGATTATCGATTAAAATTTTGGCAATTTTTGGAATTTTGCAATTTTGACAATTTCTGGAATTCCAGAAATTGATTTGGAAGGCTACATTTTCCAGGTTTGGGCATAGACAAGTCAGTTTCTATAGGGAACTTATTCTCAGGGTAGAAAGGAGGGAGATTGTTTTCAATGGTTGTTTTAAGTTAACATATTTTCATGTACCATAGAAGAAACTAGTAGACAGCCCTGGTAACTTAGCACAGAATGAACACTAGGCCAAAGTGAGGAGAAATTGGTTTGTTTCTTTATTACTCTCTGCCTTTCTGTTCTTCTCTACCATCAAGTCCTCCATAGGAGGCCTGCTGCTGCTGCTGCTGCTGCTGCTGCTAAGTCGCTTCAGTCGTGTCCAACTCTGTGCAACCCCATAGACGGCAGCCTAGAGGCTCCCCCTTCCCTGGGATTCTCTAGGCAAGAACACTGGAGTCGGTTGCCATTTCCTTCTCCAACGCATGAAAGTGAAAAGTGAAAGTGAAGTCGCGCAGTCGTGTCCGACTCTTTGAGACCCCATGGACTGCAGCCTACCAGGCTCCTCCATCTATGGGATTTTCCAGGCAAGAGTACTGGAGTGGGGTGCCATCGCCTTCTCCACCATAGGAGGCCTAGAAGAACTGAAAACAGAGGTGGGGAAAGCACAGAAAAGGGGTACTGCCTACAACTCACATCTGGACCAATAAACATGTCGAGTTTGAGGATTTTGTATTATACTTAATGCAGTCTCTCCAGTTTCTATACTATGAGGCTAAATCTCCCATTTCCTCAGTTGATCACAGTGAGCTTCTAATTGACAGATCAAGTGTCCAGATGCACACTCTAGAGGTCAGTTGTCTTTGGAAAGAGGAACAATTTTCAAAGCTACGGCTTGCACCCTCTAAGTCTAGTCAGTTCTTTTCCCAAACTGGATGATCTACATCTCCATGAGTAACAGACCAGAGGGTAGATGAAATGGTAAAACCCTCTACTAGATAAACAATTCAAAGAAAACATTTCCCTGTCCACATCCTCTTACCACATCACACTGCCCTATGACCTGGTTTCCACCTCTGCTGCTCTTTGAGAGAGTCCTAAAAGCTAACAATGACTGCCTGATGGCTAACCCCACTGTCTGGTTGTTAGGACTCACGTTTCTTCATGTTTCAACTGTTCTCCACACAGGTAATCATCCTCTCCTAATTAAGATTCTTTTCTTTCTGTGAGCTTTCCTAATGTTATCTTTTTCTTTTTGCTGCAGTCTCTTTGGCTACTCCTTGTTCCTCTCATGGATTTTTGTCCCATGACCTTCCCTTTAAATGTAAGTGTTCCCAGGGACCCATTTCAGACATCTCTTTTACTACTCATTTTGATACATTACTATGGTATGACTTCCACCTTTATACCTCAGCTCATAGCTGCTCCTGAACTTCAAACCTATAGCTCCTGTAAAACATTCATGCATACATGCTAAGTTGCTTTAGTTGTGTCCAACTCTATGGGCTGTAGCCTGCCAGGCTCCTCTATTCAAGAGATTCTCTAGGCAAGAATACTGGAGTGGGTTGCCATGCCATCTCCTCCAGGGGATCTCCCCAATCCAAGGCTCGAACCCATGTCTCTCAGGTCTCCTGCATTAGCAGACAGATTCTTTACCACTAGCGCCACCTGGGAAGACATTCACACCTGGGTTTTAGCAAACTCTCCTCACATGCCTTGTGTCCTAGACTCAAAAAAATGTTCCCCTCTAAAGAGGCCCCTCTTCTTTTATTCTGTTTCAGTTGACAGCCTCCTCCCTCAGCCTGAGGAAGTCATTTTAATTCCACCCTCATTCTCTCATGCCAACATCTAGTCTTCAAATCCTGTCATTTCCATTTCTGGAAATCCTTGCCCAACTGCTCTCACCCACCCACATGTGGCCTACCCTTCTAAAGACCATAATAAGGTCTGTCGGTTTGTCTGCATTTAGCAAAGTGAGGCCTGTCCCTGACAGCACAATGAACATGAATGGAATCATCACACATTCTCACTAAAAGCATACACGTCATTAAAGGGCCTAAATTATACAGCCCTCCAACAAATTTCCCTTAAGCTGAAGCCATATCCTTCACATTTTGTTTTTTGTAACAAAGAACCACAGTAAAGAACATAAAATTGATTATATACTTACAACTAGCTAAGATTTTAAAAATAGTTATTCACTTCATTGGGAGTTGCCCTAAAAGACCCATGGGGTTTAAAAATATATATTGGGTTTTATAAGAATGTTTTTAATAGGTGTTTTGTTTTCTAGGCAAAAATACCTGGCGCTTGCTTTCTAGAAGAGTTGCTTCCCAAGTCCACATGTCACACAGCACAGCAAATCTGTCCACACCTGCATGGGTCCATCCCCAGTCCTGGTCAACATGTGACTTGCTGCCCTCTTTGTGACCTGGGAGAGAAAAAGATGAAAATGATTAGAGACAGGCCTCACTACAGAGGTATTCCTAGTAGAAATGGAGCCCTCAGACTGTCAGCTCCCTCTCAGGAACGAAAACACTAAATGGGTAACTGGGACTCCTAAGAATTGGCTAAAGAGACATGGGCAAGACTAGGTAGGTCTTAAGTTCATACTTGCTGACTTCTAGATCAACAGAGGTTTTGTTTTTACTTTTAGTTTTAAAAGACTAATTTTAAAAATATAAACCAAAATTCAGTTAACATGAAAGATTTACTAAAATCTCCTCAAACCTGTAATTTAAAAGCAAAACATACATTTCTCCTCTGTAAAAACAGGTTCCTGGTGGTTTAACAACAAACCTAGTTTAAACTGCTGTATCAATTGATGCCAACCAAGTCAAAAATTTTCAGGGAAATTTCTAAGGTATTTCTTAATTGTGCTAATTACTAACTTAAATCAGTAAGGGTAACCATTGCCATTATTCAGCTAAAATATTTTCCCAATAAAGTACTGTAAGTTTTCACTGTCAGCATTATTATTGCTTAAACTTTTAAGCAGTCTGTTTCAGAATAAAATATTAAAAAGTAAGGGATTTTCAGGTTTAGTGATTATCAAGTATATGATGGGTACTGAACAACAGAAGCGGGGAAGGCAATGGCACCCCACCCCAGTACTCTTGCCTGGAAAATCCCATGGACGGAGGAGCCTGGTAGGCTCCAGTCCATGGGGTCGCTAAGAGTTGGATACCACTGAGCGACTTCACTTTCACTTTTCACTTTCATGCATTGGAGAAAGAAATGGCAACCCACTCCAGTGTTCTTGCCTGGAGAATCCCAGGGACAGAGGAGCCTAGTGGGCTACCGTATATGGGATCGCACAGAGTCAGACACGACTGAAGTGACTTAGCAGCAGAACAACAGAAAGCAATTGGTCAGGAATTTCTCCAGTAGCAGTTGGGAAATCATTTCACAATGAATGACTGTATCCCCACTAGCTCAGTGAGACATGCTCATGTGACTAAGTATTTCAGTCAAAGTAAGTTCTTAGTAGCTAAACACAATCACTTCATATTATAAATTAACATCAGCAAAAATGATGCATTGGTATGTAGGATCACCAATAAAGATAAAAGCTAAAAGTTGAAATTAGGTGCCCTGGAATGTTGGATGCCATCACTGCATCCCATGATTCAGATTCCAAATGGTCTGTGGCAAAGGGAGAACAAAGAATTCAATCTAATACTAAATTAATTCTGTCTGGGATCTGAAAGGTTAACCGTCAAACATTCTTAGAGCAACATTTTATAACAATACGAACATGAATTATCCTTAATTAAAGTCTACATATATTACAAAATAGCACAATCTCGTGCTAAATTTCTCTCTAGGTGTTGCAATTCATCTAGAAACTCTAATTTCTTTCCAAATGGAATATTAATGGCATCATATTATTCCAAAAGGAATATTCTTACCTCATCGATTTCTAAAACTGGATAAATTTGAGTGATGCCAAAAGAAAGAGAGAATACAGATTACAGGTTATTTGATTACCCTGACTAATGATTTCTCCCTCTGGGGCTTGTCTGACATTTTCCTAGCCAGGTCTTCTTGCATACTGGTGGTTTTTTGTTAGGAACTCAGAAATATCTCTGCTTCTAACTGCAGTTTCCCCAAGGCCAATCATTTCTTTTTTTGTCACTTAGGAAAAAAAGTCACTAATTTCACTTGCTTACTTTGCTTCCCTCAGGGCCCTGCACCTAGTACTTAATGCAGAAATGCTACTGGGCAACAAGTAGAGTCTAAACAATAATACAAACTATAACCAAGGTACAGTTTCCAACAAATGGGGGACTTGAGCTGGAAACAAAACTTTATCTTTTCTAGAGTGGTGTGTGTTGGGGAGGTATAAATGCTTATTGAATTTTCCAATACTATCATACATGTGTTTATATTTTGAGGTGGGAGGTGTTAAATAGAGCCCTTAGCGTTTTTTGTTCGTTTGGATAGGTTGACTTTTGTCTGGTTGATTTTTAAAAATCTGACTTCTGACCTTTTTCTCTCTCAATGTAATGGCTGGCCACGAGCAGCAGTTCTGTCTCTAGGTCCTTCAGATCACTCAAGGCTACATCATACATGACATACACTCCTCGCTGGTCCTGGGTGTGGATGTAACCAGCATCCATACTGTAGTAGTCATCCTGGTTCTCCACTTCTGAGAACTCCATGAATTGGATGCTCTGGACCTGGGAAAGAAAGCCAAGCCTGGAAGTTACTAGAACAGGGAAAGCAATATTTTGCCAGCTCAAATGGACAAAATGGCAGGCTTCTGTTCCCACACAGGGCTGTCAGCACGGAGCTGTAGACATGACAAATGTATGAAGAGCTAGCTATAGGTAGGGAAAAAGATAACAACAAAGTATGTCAGGGAAGAGTAGTTCCTAAGATGGATAGATTAACCAGTTGACTAAATTTTATAATTAATTCAGGATTATCTGGGAAAAGGCAGACAATAGAGCCAAGGGATAAAGGTGGTCTCTGAAGCCAGAGTGCCTGTGTTTAGGTCCTGGGGCTTCCCAGGTGGTGCTAGTGGTAAAAGAACCCACCTGCCATTGCAGGAGGTGCAGGAGACATGGGTTCGATTCTTGGGTTGGAAAGATTCCCTGGAGGAGGGCATAGCAATCCACTCCAGTATTCCTTTTCCCTCCCACAGATTTCAAACTATATTAGAAAGCTATAGCAATCAAAGGAGAAGGCAATGGCACCCCACTCCAGTATTCTTGCCTGGAAAAATCCCATGGACGGAGGAGCCTCGTAGGCTTCAGTCCATGGGGCCGCTAAGAGTCAGACACGACTGAGCGACTTCACTTTCTCTTTTCACTTTCATGCATTGGAGAAGGAAATGGCAACCCACTCTGGTGTTCTTGCCTGGAGAATCCCAGGGACGGGGGAGCCTGGTGGGCTGCCGTCTATGGGGTCACACAGAGTCGGACATGACTGAAGTGACTTAGCATACCATAGCATAGTAATCAAAACAGTATGACATTGTCATAAAAAAAATTGGATAAACAAAACAGAATATAGAGCCGAGAAATAAACCAACACATATATGGCCAATTAATTTACCATAAAAGAGGCATTAATATACAATAAGATAAGGACAATCTCTTTAGTTCTTTTTTCCTTATTGGGAGAAATGAAAAGCCACATGCAAAAGTATTAAATTGGACAATTATTTTATGTTATATATAAAAATTTACTCAAAATAGATTAAAGACTTAAATGTAAGACTAGAAACCATAAAATTCTAATAAAAAAACATGTATGGTAAACTCCTCGTTATCACACTTGGCAATATTTTTTACATCTGAATCCAATAGTAATGGGAACAAAATAAATACATGATTTAAAAAAATTTTTTTAATGAAGAATGTGAATTCAGTGAAAAGAACATCTTTTTTTTGACAAGAAATACAATTTATTATTTGCTTGCTTCTCTGAGGGCTCACCACGTGTCATAATACCGATACCACATGATACCCAGATTAAAAGCATGGCTTTGATGGTTGGGTGATAGAAAATTCATCTTCATCATCATGTATGCATGCATGCTCAGTCGTGTGCAACTCTTAGCAACCCCGTGGACTGTAGCCCACTAGGCTCCTCTGTCCATGGGATTCTCCAGGCAAGAATACTTGAGTGGGCTGCCATTCCCATCCATGGCCACTCCAGTATTCTTGCTTGGAGAATCCCATGGACAGAGGAGCCTAGTGGGCTACAGCATTTAGGGTCACAAAGATTCTGACACGATTGAAGCGACTGAGCACACATGCACTCTGCCAGGACCTCACCTTAAGCAAGTCAGTCACTTAGACTTTAGATTCCATTTCTTCATCTATCACACGGGGACAGTGGAGATACTACAAGGTTTGCTGCATATGATATCATATGTGTATGTATGGCCTCACATGTATATGAGGCCCTTGAGATCTATAATCAGCTATTTCTCTTAATCTTATAAATACTTCTAAAATGCATTAACACAATCTCATGACTTGGTGTCCTCCTAAAATTCATGTCCACTTGAAACTTGTGAATGTGACCTTATTTGGAAATAGTCTTTGCAGATGTACACAAGTTAAGATGGGGTCATACTGGATTAAGGTGAGCCTCAATCCAATGACTGGTGTTCTTATAAAAAGAGGAAATTTGGAAACAGACACATAGGAGAGAAGGCCACGTGAAGGCAGAGGCAGAGACTGGAGTAATGCATCTACAAGCCAAGGAGCACCAAGGATTGCTGACAACCACCAGAAGCCAGAGAGGTAACGAGGAATTTCCCCTGGGGCCTTCAGAGACAGCATGGTCCTGCTGACACCTTGATTTTGGACTGTTTCCAGAATTGTAAGAGAATAGATTTCTCTCCCAGCTGTTGTGAGCCACTCACTTTGTGGTACTTTGTTAGGAAACTAACACAAGTTTTGAGTAGTCCAATCATAATTTTATTTTTAGATGACCAAGGGCCTATTGCTTCCTGGGAATCATTATTCTCATAATAACTCTCATAATTTCAAACTCCTCTACCCTGTTCCCCACTCCCAATCTCCAACCTCCCTCAGTCTCAGCTGATGCCCCTCCGCTTGTCCATTCACACACAAACCCACCACGCTTGCCCCACCTCTACTGCTCCCTCTGCACTGTAGGGGCTATTACACTCCCTGTCACTAAGGTCATTCCCTCCTGCTCTGCAGCATCTCTTCTCCTTGGACATCTAATTCATCTCAACCAGAGATTTCCCAACTGACACTGATACATGCTCCTGGCCCTCTTATTTTAAAATATCCTCATACCCTTCCCCAGGTTCCACCTTATGTCCCTCCTTCTCACAGTCCAATCCCTCCTAAAACATCATCTGTCTCCTTCTCCTCACCTCCTACTCCTCACCCATTCCCATCTAGCTCCTGTGTCCATCAAGCCACCCGAACCATTTTTACAAAGACCAACAATGACTATCCAGTAGACTTTCTATAGTCATCTTTATGTAATCTCTCAGGAAGATTTGACATGGTTTAGCATTCCCTGCTTATTGACACACTTTCTGAGCTGGCTTTCTGGGACTCCACATTTTCCTTGCTATCATCAATTTTTCAGCCATTTCTTCTTTATCAGGTCATCAAATAGTGGCTCACACTCAAGCTCCTAGGACTTCCATCTTTTCTTCCAATAGTCCTTCACTTGGAGATTGTACACTTTCACAGCTGAGATAACCATCTTTAGACCATTTGCTCCCCAGTTTATATCTCCAATCCAGACCTCCTAGAATTCCAGACCCACATATCCAATTATCTATTTAGCATCTGTTGCTGGGCACCTCAAAAGCCCCTCAAATTTAACATGATCAAATCATGTGCTCTCCCCCATGAACCTAGGCCACCTCCAGCTTCCCCACTTAGTAAATAGCACCACCACCCACCTACTTCCTCTAGCACGAATCATTCCAGATGTCTCTTTCTATCTCACCCTACATCTCCAATCTATCACTAAGTCCTGTTGATTTTACTTCCTATGTCTCAAATCCATCCAACTGCATCTCCACCACCCACCACCGTAGGCCAAGCTGTCACTATCTGGCAGTAGAACTAGTCTAGCAGCTTCTAAACTGGTTTAGCCTGTTAAATGGTCTGTCCACTTTCCTTCTGGCATGGGCTTATTCTCCCCTCCATTTTATTCACTACCAGCAGAGGAACTTTTAGAAATGGAGCTTAGATTATGTTATCCATTCTCCCTTTAACACCTAAAGCCTCTGATGGCTTCCCATTGCTCATAGTACAAAACAAAACTCCATAAAAGGACCTACAAGAGATAGGACCCTGCCTATCTCTTTCCAGTAGTTTTGAACCAAATGTGATTTTGCCGTCAGAGGACATTTGGCCATGTCTGGAGACTTTTTTGGTTATTATAACTTGGGGGAGGTGCTACTGGCATCTAGGGGGTAGAGGCCAGGGATGCTTCCAAATATTCCACAGTGCACAAGACAGTCTGTCACAATAAAGAATTATCAGGCCCAAAATGTCAATAGTGCCAACGTTGAGAAACCTTGGGTTACTTTTGTTTTGTACCACTTTCTACCTGGATTACTGTGTCCCAGCCATTCATGTATTCTTTTGATTTCCTCTGGGTACCATGCTTCTCTGGCCACAGGTCCTTTGCACAGACTATGTATCCTTTCTTTTTGGAATTGCCAGACATCTGGTGTTCAGTTGCTCAGTCGTGTCCAACTCTTTGCGACCTTATGGACTGCAGCTAACTAGGCTTCCCTGTCCTTCACTATCTCCCAGAGTTTGCTCAAACTCATGTCCATCGAGTTGGTGATGTCATCCAACCATCTTATCCTCTGTCATCCCCTTGTCCTCCTGCCTTTAGTCTTTCTCAGCATCAGGGTCTTTTCCATGAGTCAGTTCTTCATATCAGGTGGCCAAAGTATGGGACTTCAGCTTCAGCATCAGTCCTTCCAATGAATAGTCAGGACTGATTTCCTTTAGAATTGACTACCTTGATCTCCTTGCTATCCAAGGGACTCTCAAGAGTCTTCTCCAGCACCACAATTTGAAGACATCAATTCTTCCACACTCAGGCTTTTCTATTGTCCAGTTCTCACATCCATATATGGCTACTGGAAAACCATAGCTTTGACTATACAGACCTTTGTAGGCAAAGTAATGTCTCTGCTTTTTAATATGCTGTCTAGGCTTGTCATAACTTTTCTTCTAAGAAGCAAGTGTCTTCTAATTTCATGGCTGCAGTCACATTCCACAGTGATTTTGGAACCCAAGAAAATAAAGTCTGTCACTGTTTTCGTTGTTTCCCCATCTATTTGCCACAAAGTGATGGAACTGGATGCCATGATCTTAATTTCTTGAATGTTGAGTTTTAAGCCAGCTTTTTCAGTCTCTTCTTTCACCTTCACCAAGAGGCTCTTTAATTCCTCTTTGCTTTCTGCCACAAGCATGGTATCATCTGCATATCTGAGGTTATTGATATTTCTCCCGGCAATCTTGATTACAGCTTGTGATTTATCCAGCCTGATATTTCACATGATGTACTCTACATGTAAGTTAAATAAGCAGGGTGACAATATACAGCCTTGATGTACTCCTTTCCCAATTTGGAGCCAGTCTGTTGTTCCATGTCTGGTTCTAACTGTTGCTTCTTGACCTGCATACAGGTTTCTCAGGAGGCAGGTAAGGTAGTCTGGTATTCCCATCTCTTGAAGAATTTTCCACAGTTTGTTGTAATCCACACAGGCAAAGGTTTTAGTGTAAGCAATGAAGCAGATTTTTTTTTTTTTTTATTCCCTTGCTTTTTCTATGATTCAAGATATTGGCAATTTGATCTCTGGTTCCTCTGCCTTTTCTTAATCCAGTTTGTACATCTGGAAGTTCTATGTTCATACACTGTTGAAGCCTAGCTTGATGGTATTTGAACATTACTTTGCTACCATGTGAAATGAGTGAAACTGTATGGTAGTTTGAACATTCTTTGGTATTGCTCTTCTTTGGGATTAGAATGAAAACTGATCTTTTCCAGTCCTGTGGCCACTGCTGAGTTTTCCAAATTTGCTGGCATAGTGAGTGCAGCACTTTCACAGCATCTGCTTTTAAGATTTGAAATAGTTCAGCTGGAATTCCATCACCTCCACTAGCTTTGTTTGTAGTGATGCTTCCTAAGGCCCACTTAACTTCGTACTCCAGGATGTCTGGCTCTAGGTGAGTGATCACACCATTTTGGTTCATTAAGACCTTATTGGTATAGTTCTGTGTATTCTTGCCACCTCTTCTTAATATCTTCTGCTTCTATTAGGTCCATACTGTTTCTGTCCTTTATTGTGCCTATCTTGCATGAAATATTCCCTTGTTATCTCTAATTTTCTTGAAGAGATCTCTAGTTCTTCGCATTCTATTGTTTCCCTCTATTTCTTTGCATTGTTAACTTAAAAAGACTTTCTTATGTCTCCTTCTGTTCTCTGGAACTCTGCATTCAGATGGGTATGTCTTTCCTTTTCTCCTTTGTCTTTCACTTCTCTTTTCTCAGCTCTTTGTAAGGCCTCCTCAAAAATCATTTTGCCTTTTTACATTTCTTTTTCTTGGGGATGGTTTTGATCAGTGCCTCCTGTACAATGTTATGAACCTCTGTCCATAATTCTTCAGGCACTCTGTTTACCAGATCTAATCCCTTGAATCTATTTCTAACTTCCACTGAATAATCATAAGGGATTTGATTTAGGTCATATCTGAATGGCCTAGTAGTTTTCACTACGTTCTTCAATTTAAGTCTGAATTTTGCAATACGGAGTTCATGATTTGAGCCACAGTTAGCTCTCAGTCTTGTTTTTGCTGACTATATAGAGATTCTCTATCTTAGGCTACAAAGTATATAATCAGTTTGATTTTGGTATTGACCATCTGGTGATGTCCCTTTGTAGAATTGTCTCTTGTGTTTTTGGAAGAGGGTGTTTGCTATGACCAGCACCTTCTCTGGGTAAAATTCTGTTAGTCTTTGTCCTGCTTCAATTTGTACTCCAAGGCCAAACTTACTTGTCACTCCAGGTATCTCTTGACTTTCTACTTTTGCATTCTAGTCCCCTGTGATGAAAAGAATATCTCTTTTTTGATGTTAGTTCTAGGAGGTCTTGTAGATCTTCATAGAACCATTCAACTTCAGCTTATTCAGCATTATTAGTTGGTGCATAGACTTGGATTACTGTGATATTGAATGGTTTGCCTTTGAAACAAACAAAGATCATTTTGTTGTTTTTGAGATTGCATCCAAGTATTGCATTTTGAACTCTTTTGTTGACTATGAGGGTTATTCCATTTCTTCTAAGGGATTATTCCCACAGTAGTAGACATAATGGTCATTTGAATTAAATTCACCTGTTCTGGTCCATTTTAGTTCACTGATTCCTAAAATGTCAATGTTCACTCTTGCCATCTCCTGTTTGACCACTTCCAATTTACCTTGATTCATGGACCTAACATTCCAGGTTCCTATGCAGTATAGTTCTTTATAGCATCAGACTTACTTTCACCACCAGACACATCCACAACTGGGCACTGTTTCTGCTTTGGCTCAGCCTCTTCATTCCTTCCGGAGCTATTTCTCTGCTCTTCTCCAGGAGCATATTGGACAACTACTGACCTAGGAGGTTCATCTTTCAGTGTCATATCTTTTTGCTTTTTCATACTGTTCATGGGGTTCTCAAGGCAAGAATGCTGGAGTGGTTTGCCATTCCCTTTTCCAGTGGACCACATTTTGTCAGAACTCTCCACCATGTCCTGTCCATCTTGGGTGACCCTACACAGCATGGCTCATAGTTTCATTGAGTTAGGCAAGGTTGTGGTCCATGTGATCGGCTTGGTTAGTTTTCTGTGATTGTGGTTTTCATTCTGTCTCCCCTGTGATGGATGAGGATAAGAGGCTTGTGCAAGCTTCCTGACTGGGGAGGACTGACTGGGGGAAAACTGGGTCTTGTTCTGGTGAGCAAGGCCATGCTCAGTAAATCTTTAACACAATTTTCTGCAGATGGGAGAAGCTGTGTTCCCTCCCTGTAGTTTGGCCTGAGGCCAGACTATGGTAGGGACAATGGCAATGGCGACGTCCTTCAGAAAGACTTATTCCATCATGCTGGGACTCCCAGGACTGTTGCAGTCAGTGCCCTTGACCCCATTCCAGGCTACTGTTGAACAATATCTCTGCCAGAAAATCCCAAGCATACACAGGCAAGTCTGGCTCAGTCTCTTGTGGGGTCACAGCTCCTTTCTCCTGGGTCATGTATGCACAAGATTTTGTTTGTGCCCTCCAAGAGTTTCTGTTTCTCCAGTCCTTGGAAATTCTGTAATCAAATCCTGCTGATCTTCAGAGTCAGATTCCCTGGGAATACTCAGTCCCTTTTCCACATCCCCAAGTTGGGAAGTCTGTTGTGTGGCTTAGAACTTTCACAGCAGCATGAGAACTTCTTTGGTATAACTGTTCTCCAGTTTGTGAGTTGCCCCCCCGCCCCCCCTGGCGCCTCCCCGGTGGTTTTCATATCAGATCAGTTGATCAGTCGCTCAGTCGTGTCTGACTCTTTACGACCCCATGAATCGCAGCACGCCAAGCCTCCCTGTCCATCACCAACTCCCGGAGTTCACTCAGACTCACGTCCATCGAGTCAGTGATGTCATCCAGCCATCTCATCCTCTGTTGTCCCCTTCTCCCTCTGCCCTCAATCCCTCCCAGCATCAGAGTCTTCTCCAATGAGTCAACTCTTCGCATGAGGTGCCCAAAATACTGGAGTTTCAGCTTTAGCATCATTCCTTCCAAAGAAATCCCAGGGCTGATCTCCTTCAGAATGGACTGGTTGGATCTCCTTGTAGTCCAAGGGACTCTCAAGAGTCTTCTCCAACACCACAGTTCAAAAGCATCAATTCTTCGGCGCTCAGCCTTCTTCACAGTCCAGCTCTCACATCCGTACATGACCACAGGAAAAACCATAGCCTTGACTAGATGAACCTTTGTTGGCAAAGTAATGTCTCTGCTTTTGAATATGCTATCTAGGTTGGACATAACTTTCCTTCCAAGGAGTAAGCGTCTTTTAATGTCATGGCTGCAGTCACCATCTGCAGTGATTTTGGAGCCCAGAAAGATAAAGTCTGACGCTGTTTCCACTGTTTCTCCATCTATTTCCCATGAAGTGATGGGACCGGATGCCACGATCTTCGTTTTCTGAATGTTGAGCTTTAAGCCAACTTTTTCACTCTCCTCTTTCACTTTCATCAAGAGGCTTTTTAGTTCCTCTTCACTTTCTGCCATAAGGCCGGTGGCTTTACAGTGGTGCCAACAGTGATCTCCTTTAAGAGGACTTAGGCCACATGATGTGCCTCCCAGGAGGGGAGGCCACATGATGTGCCTCCCACATGCTGTTGCTAGAGCCTCTGTCTCCGTGGCAGACCACTGCTGACTCATGCCTCCACAGGAGACCCTCAAACACTCAAAGACAGGTGTGGCTCCATCGCTTGTGGGGGTCACTGCTCCCTTTCTTTCGTCCTGGTGCACACAAAGTTTTGTTTGTGCCCTCCAAGCATCTTTGGCTGGTATGTGATTGCACCCCTTCTACCATCTTGTTGCAGCTTCCCTTTGCCCTTGGTCATAGGATAGCTGGTCATATGATATAATTGCTAGACATAAGATAGTTCTATTTTTAATTTTTTGAGGAACCACCATACTGTTTTACACAAGCAGTTGTACCATTTTACATTACCACTAACCCTGGTGGCTCAGAGGGTAAAGCATCTGCCTACAATGCGGGAGACCCAGGTTTGATCCCTGGGTCAGGAAGATCCCTGGAGAAGAAAATGGCAACCCACTCCAGTACTCTTGCCTGGAAAATCCCATGGACTGAGAAGCCTGGTAGGCTACAGTCCATGGGGTCACAAAGAGTCAGACAACTGAGCGACTTCACTTTCACTTTCAACAATACACTTTCAAAATACACACATATATATATATGTATTTTTTTCTCAGTTGTTATATTCACGAGTCATTTAAACTATGGAACCAACAGGTCCCAATCTTTTATTCCCTATCTATTCATTCTTATAAAAACTTTGTTCAGTAATCAGTTGTTGGGTAGAATCCATTTATCTATAAATTGTAAGCAGTCATTACATGCTGGCTCTCAGAAGATGTATCATTTACTTTTTGTAGACAGGGCAGATGATTACTTGTGTTAATGGATAATTGGCAGTATCAGAAAGGTGGATAGAATGTACTCTGTGGGCCCTTTCAATACTCTGGCTCTGTATCAGTTTTTATGTCCTGTTTTAAGTACACCAGGTAATTAAATGTTTAAAGTCCCTGAAAAGACTTCTCTTTAATGAGTTGCTCATTCAATTATAGATTTTTAAGTATTCAAGCTGAAACTCAGAAATATTCTAATACGTAAAACTAGAACCATTTCTAAATAATAGTTATGGTTCATAATATTCCATCAAGAAGATATTTATTGTTAAACATTTTTCTGGTAGGTGGTTGCTTTTGGTTTACTTTTTTACTAATCTTTTAGGCAAAAACTTTTTGATAATTAGGAGCTTCCTTTGTCTAGGAGTGCCAAAAGTGAACATATTGTTTTTTTGTGAAGTGATAGGTACCAGTGGAAAACAGAAATACTGCCTGGAAAATTACATGTAACATATAAAAATTAAACAGTTCGCTTAGATTTACATGTTGACTTCTATTGGCATTTAGCTCCTAAAGCCTGTTATGCAAAATGAATTCTTCTCTGAGGAAAAAAAAAGGGACAGTTTAATATGGTATGCTTCACCCACTTTACTGGACAAGACCTTTCTTTCTCAGTGTCCTTGTACAGCACAATTTTCTGAGCTGTTAAAGAAATGGCAACTGGATTAAGTTCTAAAGCTGATGGAAAGCGATAACAGAGTTAAGACACTGACTCTAATGCTACCAGCTATTTAATGGTCTTCCCCGCCACTTTCCGCATACCCAATTCATTGTTTGAGCCCTTTAGATAGACATACATATTTTTCCCTTTCCCTCCCTGTGTCTGAAATGTATGCTTGTGTCCATAGAAGATGAACCTGAAGACCAGATGGCCAAATTACCTTATGTAGAGTTATGGTTCAGTCATTATAATATTTCCTTTTTATTTTAGTTTCTTCCATGGCTATGTAGAAGACCTTCCTTCTAATGCTTTTTGTGTTGTAGAAAGTTGATCCTTCAATATTATTCTTGGAGGAGTGGCAAGAAAAGGAAGGCAATAATTACCTGTTTGGCTAAGGTATAATCTGACCTTTGGGATAATTCATATGCTTTTAAGTCTGCAAATTTACTGATGCCAAGGTAACTATTTGAGTATAGTAGTTATAGGAAAATCGGTGGCCATCATTAACTCTTTTCACTCTACTGGTTTCTGCTATTACTTGTTAACAAAAAGTTTAGGCCTTTTGGAAATGTAGACACACTTCTCTGACTAACTTGCCTTTTTCAAAATCATCTTTTCATTAATTTCAAATAATAAACAGTACTACTACTAATAATAATACTAATACAGTCTAAGAACTCATCAAACTTTGTTGGATGAATGACTCAATCTTTAGGCTCAGTATTTTAAATCTTTTAAACGGAAAACAAAAAATATCTCCTAGTCTCCGCCTCACTTGTAGAGTATAATACTTTATCAAAACTATTTTTTTCTGAATTTGAACAGTATGATAGACTCTGCAAAGCACTTTCATTTACATAGACTTTTTGTGACCTCACAACTATTCTGTTATGAACAGAGTCTTTCTTTGGTTCAACAAACAATTATTAGATACATACTAGGTGAAAGATATATATGCAGCTCTCTATTTGCTTTTTGCCACCTGAACATCTATTAAGAATGGCAAAGTTTCAATGCCCTTAACCAAGAGCCTGATCTTCCCAACAAACTTGCGCTAACCACATCATAGATGATGGCAACTCCAAACTTACAGATATTCAGGCCAAAACTTTGGAATCAACAATGACTTCTCTCATATTCTACATCCCAACAGCCTGGAAGTCATACAGAACCTAACCATTTCTCATCCTGTGTCTTCTCAGATGTAGTGTCTCTAGTTTGATCAATGTAGTAGCTAGTCTCTGCTCAGCCCTTCAATCTATTCCCAATATAGCAGCAAAGATGTTAAAAAAAAAAAAAGTCAAATCACATCACTCTCAAAACTCTCCAAAGGCTCTTCTTCTCACTCAAAGTCCTCAGAATAAGCCACAAAGCCCTGTATAATGTGTTCCAATCTCTCTAACCTCATTTGCTGCACTAAGCTCTTTGCTGTTCCCACAACACTGCTGGACACAGTTCTGCCTCAGGGCCTTCGCACTGGCTCTCCCCTCTGCCTGGCACTCTTCCCCCAGTCAGTCACATGGTCTGCTTCCTGATTTACTTCAGGTCTTTACTCAGATTGTACCTTCTCAGTAAGGCCTTCCTTGATCACGTCCCTTCCACCTGCGATATCCTATCACCAACTTTCTATCCCCTTGTCCTACTTAATTTTTCACCACAGCTTCTATCACCATCTTTACCAGCCCACAAAGGCTAGGTTATTCTGTGACAAATAACCTTAAAGGTCAGTAGTCAACACTTCAAATTAATTTCTAACTCAGGCAGAGCTCACTGCAGGACTAGTTGCTTTCTAGGCTTCTCTCTTCTTGCAGTGACCCAAGGATCTAGGATGTTTCTATTTTGTGGCTTGACACATGCCTTCCACTGGCTGCAGCAGGGGAAGAGAGCTGGAGGGTCGTGGGTCAGCCCTTACATGCTTTGGACTGAAGTGACACAGGTCACTTCTGCTCACAGTCCCCTGGCACCTCCCAACTGCAAGGGCCTAGGATGTCTGGAGAAACCTTGGTGTCAAACCTTTAGCCATTCTACAATGTCACTTATTTATTTAATATCTGTCTCTTTCCATTAAATAGTCCCATAATGGCAAGAATTTGTGACAGTTCTGTTTACTGCGGTATGCCTAGTGCCTAGTATATTTATTGGTCAGAACATTTGTGGAGTATATGAATGGGAGAATGAATGAATGATGGGCTCATGGCCTGTGGGAGTAGATAAGCCAACAGTCTTGGAATGAGTCATATGCTGTAATGTAGGTAGATAAATCAGAGGAAGAAGCACTAAGCTCTGTATAGAGATGTAAGAAAGACTTCTCAGAGAGGTAATTTTTGAATGGACTTGAATAGAGTAAGCCTTTATCAAGGAGGGAGGTGAGGGACAAAAGGGCAGTTATATATAAGACTCAGAGGCATGAAGAGCTCTGCCCCTTCAGAGGAAGGGCAGTCCCAGGTCCATAAGAATGAGGGTATAGGGACAGGAGGGGGGAAATGAGGTCTGAGAGGTTGGCAGGGGCCAGCTTGCACCAAAGCCTTGTAATCTTCACCAAGGGGCTTGGACTTTATCTTGTGAGAATAGAAAAATCCACGAACAGTTCAAGCAAGGGAATAAACATGATTACGTTTGGGCAAAGATCTTGAGAAATTTATAAAGCAATGAGGAGTGCCATTTTCTTATTTAAAATTCTCTCTTCCTCACCAATCTTGAAATTAGTTCCATATCCTGAGGAGAGCCTAGGCTTTCATGGTCTCCTTTTTTCTGCAGCTTCATCTCCTACTACTTGCTTACAACAGTCTCTGATACTGGCATGTCAAATCCAGGCAGATACTGAACATGCCATGAGGTGTCAGGCCTACGTGCCTGAAGAAGCATGCTCAGGGTCAAACAGCCAGGAAAAGCCTGCTGCCTCTCATTCTGGGGCCCTTTCTACTCTGCCACATGCCTAAAGTAGGCACGTGGCAAAGTGCCCATGACAGGCTGTAGGGGCTTTCCTTTTTTGGTATTATCATTGAGCAAATATGTGTTAATACTGGCCTAAGATTTTCCTTGTGGGATCAAACACACTGGGCCCAGGGAAGAGGGTTTCCATCTCATTTGCTTCTTCTTTACCTCTGCTGGCTGCTAAGCCCAAAAATCTTTCTCCAGGTAGCCTTAGCCCTGGCCTGGTAAGATCAAGCCAACAAATTAGCATCTGTTCCTTCCATCCTCTACATGAGAAAGAATCACATAGTTAGTCTGGGCACGCTAGATTAAATGCTGACATGGCCACACACAAGGAGTGCAGCTAAATCATATGGTCCTATTAAAGACCTCGAAGAAAGGCTACCTCCTTGAGTTTCTCACACTAAAGTAGTAGCTGCTGGCAGTTTCTTAAGGGTGATGTTATTCCTACCATTTATGAGACCATAGGAAAGAAATACTGTGTTACCCTTGAGAAACTCCTCCTATAATCAATGGGACAGGATAGGATTTGTCTCCCATCTCCTCCTTCCTTTCCACCCTACCCCATCCTAGAACAAACAAACTGGGAGACAGGCAAGTGGTAAGAAAGATCTTTTTTTAATCTATTAGCAAATAACACACCCAGATGTGGTATAAGACAGGCTGGATATTAGCAAGACAAAAGATGTGTTTGTTTTATGGGTGTGTTTGTTTCAAAAGTGTCTTAACCCTCCTCTCCAGTTCCACTGAGGGACATACTAACTGAACTTGGCTCACCATAAATTAGGATCAAGGGAAGAAGGAAGAAAGGTAAAAGGGAAATCTGTGTACAGTGAGGAGAGGGGAGGGGGAAATTGATAGGGAAGAAGACCAAAAAGAAGAATTTCCCAGTTACTGAGTAAGTTGGACTTGAAATAACTAGGCAGGAAAACTAAGAAAATGTTTTCTAATATCCAGAGCTGAATTATTCAATACAGTAGGCTCTAATCACATGTGGCTATGGAGTACATGAAATGTGGCTTGTCTGAGTTGAGATGTACTATACCTGTACATATGAGCTGCATACTAACAACAGGTTTTGAAGATTTAGTATGAAAAAATATATAATATCTCATCAATGATTTCTTTATATTGATTACATGTTAGAAGGATGATGTTTTAGATACACTGGGTTTAAATAGATTACATTATTAAAATTAATTTCATGTTTCTTATATGTGGCTATTAGAACATTGTATATGACATCTGTGGTTTGTGTTATATTTCTACTAGACAGCACTACTCCAGACTGCATATGAGCAACAGTTGATAATAAGATTTCATATCCTTAATAAAACATGACAATCATAAGTCAGTGGTCATACAAGTTTAAAATATGACCTATTTAGTAGCTAAATAGATATTATTTTTCACATTTGTCAAGCTAGTATCTTTTAAGAAGATAAAAAATTCATATTAAACCCTACCATCAAGAATAAACGTTCTGGAGAGTAAGATGAACATATTGCAAAAGTGTCTACAATATTTCAAGAAAATATATTTTTCAACTTTACTCCCAAAGAAAGGGATTTAACATGAGATTTAATATGATTTTTTTGAGATTATATAAAAATATATCCAAAAGATATCAAAAACACCAAGGGACTAGCAGGTTTAGGAGGGACAGAAGAATTCAATATTTGAATCTTTCAAGTTTTTTTCCTACATTTATTTTTTAATCTTTTTTTTTTTTTTAATTGGGGCTTAGAAAACAGAAAAGAGGCGGGAAAAAAAAAAAAAAAAAACTTCTTGCAATGTCAAGGAGGGTCTTATAAGAATTTCTCTGTAAGGACATGTGGTTCTCTGAAAGGGCTCCTCTTGGTCTGTTCACTATAAAGTGGATAAATCAGTAGCTGAAATGCCTTCCTTCCTATTGTGGTTTCAAGGCCTTCGTGTTCTCTGCCTATGTCCTGCTCTCAAGTGGACACTGTATTTATTGTGGTTAAAAAGCCATTTCCCTTTTCACTGCAATTTTTCAAAAAAGTTATTTTCCCAGAAACTCCCACCTGTTACTTCATCATTTTAACTGATTCCAGGTGCTAAGAAGAAGTGGTTTAGAAGACAAGATAATCATGGGAAAAAAACTGTAACACAATCCTCACCCTGTGCTCAGCAGGTGTCCCGTGGGCATAGTGGTGAGCGCCTAGGCCTTGCGAGGTGCCCATGCCTCCTTTTGCTTTATTTACCCAGGAACTGTCTTCTGAGGTAGGGACCAGGCTCCCTGAAACCAAGGTAAGGCCTGAAGTGTCGATCGTCAGCGTTCGCTCTACAGATCTAAAATAGTTCAGAATTCCTAAGCAGATGCGCTGAAACAAAGAAAGAACAGGGTCATGACCCTGCCTTTGCTGGCCCACCCTACAGAGTGAAACTTACTAGGGTCCCAGAAGTTGGCAGGTCAACCCTACTGCTGAGAGAGGAACACACCACCCTCCAAAAGGCCTGATTTCATGGAAGAATCAGAACAAAGTGTAAAAATGCACATTACTGGAGCAGCAGGAAAGCCCCCTTTACAGACAACCAAACAATTCAGATGCATGCAAGACCATCCACATACCTGCAAGACCATCCACATACCTGCAGCTCCCGGATCCTCAGGTGACGCAAATACAGAAAGGATAAGTAGGTCCCCCTCATCAGGACAGGATCCCTGTCACTGGGCCCAGTCCTGTCATCCAAGCCCAGCAGCTGTAGGGCCACTGCATAACTGTAACTTTAGCAGGCAGGAAACACAGAACAAATGTCTTTTACCTCAAAGTGGTTCAGAAAATTTACATACAGCATACTGAAGTCATTTTATTTAACTTCACAATAGCTACTCTTAAAATCCACTGGGAGGAAAATAATGGCTCTATATGTACAAATTTAAAAGAAATTTCTCTTAGCAATCACTCTCATTAAAAATTCAGTCCTAGGGTGAAACATTAGTTATCTGGTCGGCTGTAACACTACTTTTATTTCAGCCTTAAATATTTTTTAGTTAACTTGTAACTGACATATTAATCATTCAGTTTTTTCCCAGTGTTTAATCCATTTTCTTGAGTCACTATTAAGTGATTTCATTTTACCCTGTCTCTTTCTTCTGCTTCACAGGCTTATTAGCACACTGGCTAAGATTTATTAGTGCTGGGTCATTTTCATCTCGTTGCACAGAAAGGTCATCTTCCATAGTGTTTTCATTCTAGGAAAAAAGTAGCATTAGTTGAATTACATAAACATTTGCAATCTTATTAACAAAATCAAAGTTGGGTTATCACAAAAGTAAATCTCTTGATCCAAGGCATATTTACATGAACATGTAGAAGAGCATTATGATTCACTTCAACCTGACATATGAAAATCTGGGTTTCTAAAATAAATTAGAGGTCACTATTTTTACTATGATTCATTTTATGAAAAGATGACCCACGCATTTGTAGATGTTTGGAACCCTGAAGCTCTCTAACCTAGTCTTATCCCAGACAAGATGACATTTCCAAGCTCCAGGGGGTAGGCTAGGAGCCATAGCTTTTCTCTGATAGGTTTGTGACTCTTTCAGGTTTCTAAAATTACCTAGAATTACACAGGAAGGAATAGAAAGTGATGTCAAGTTACAGTGAATGACTTTGAAGGAATGACTGAACAAACTACAAAAATACTGTTGGACTGGCAGGTTGCTGGGAAGAAAGGAAGGGGGCACAGCAGGCTAGGGTGAGTAAAGACAGAGAGCCCAGCATCCTCCGGGAACAATCAGCTAACCATAGCCCACAGAGACAAACTGCTCAGGAAATGCTGAAAGTCCACAAGTGTATTTCCCCAAGAGAACTGGACACAAAGCAGGTTAGCAGAGGGCTGATGAAAAAGCAGGACGTCACCACCAACTGTGTTCTTTCTCTCTTCCTGGGTAGGTACTTTCTTTGACATTTACTTTACCTTGTATCTGGATCTTCGCCAGAATGGCTGAGTTCATGTATTTTGACAGTTCTGAGATTTCCACTGATTGCAAATCTCATTTTCTCCTGGAAAACTGGCAGGGGCAGTGGAGTGGGAGATAGAGTGGAGGGAATAATTAGGGGGAAAGTAAGCCTATTAAGTATTTCCCATCTGCCCAAATGTCTCTACAGTTTACTTGTGTATACCCACAGAATAAAAAGACTGGAAGGATGATATAGACCAAATGCTAGCAATACTGTTATATTTCGGTGATAAAATAATGGGTGATCTGTATATTCTTCCTTGAACTTTTCTGTATTTTCCAAATTTTCTGTGATAAATACATGTCACTATTGTCATAAGAAAATGTTTCTTTTTAAAATGTTCTACTGAACTTAATGAGGGAAGCCAGTGAAAAGGTGTTTCATGTTTCCATGAACTTCCAATTCAAGTTCAGGGAACATACAACACCACTTCTGTGAGCACACACCACATACTCACACATTATCACTGGAGATGGAGGGGAACAAGAACAGAGATAAGGGAAAATGGCTATCCTCTTCTTCCCTCTTTGGTGTGTCCAGTGAGAAGAAGCAAAAGAAGAAGCAAAGGATACAGTGTTTTTTGACACTTTGCTGCTGGTAAGTCGCTTCAGTCATGTCTGACTCTGTGCAACCCCATAGACGGCAGCCCACCAGGCTCCCCCGTCCCTGGGATTCTCCAGGCAAGAACATTGGAGTGGGCTGCCATTTCTTTCTCCAGTGCATGAAAGTGAAAAGTGAAAATGAAGTCGCTCAGTCGTGTCCGACTCTCAGCGACCCCATGGACTGTAGCCCACCAGGCTCCTCCATCCATGGGATTTTCCAGGCAAGAGTACTGGAGTGGGGTGCCATTGCCTTCTCCACTTTACCATAAAGTTAAAGAACAGTGACCAATTTAAACCATATCTTAGAAATATGATGAGCAGTAGCAGTATTTAATGTCCATACAAAGCCATTTTCATAAACAGTTGTTTGGAGGGAGAATGGCATTGGACACAATGACTTAATTACAGATCTGGGAAGATCCATGCAGGACTAGCTGATTCTTCTTCTGATCAGGACTGCAGTTAAATTAAGTTTTCTTCAAAAGCATATCCAAAAATGCAGTCCATTTGGATCAGAATTATCTCTTTCTAGTTATATACTTTTGTCAATTAACAATGACATGAAATTTTGATATTGTTTCTTTACCTCCCAAACCTAGATCTTTATGTGAATGTCAAATTAGAGTTGTGTTTATAAAGAAAAGAGTGGCCAGTCTTCCATGCTAATATTAAATAAAAGGCCAATTTACACTGTAATAGAAACATGACAAACATTATCAATATTTAGACAAGCATATTCAATGTTAAAATGGATGTGGGAAAACAGGTTTTCTTATAACTTGCTAATTAGGAAAAATGGTATTACCACTTAGGCAGGATTTATGCAAAACTTCAAATGTGCACATTCTGTAACTTAGAAAGTCAGCTTCTAAATATCTATGCAAAAGAGACACATCTCTGCATAGGAGGCATAAACAAGAAAGTTCAGTAACCATGGTTTCTATTAATAATAGGGGGGAAGATTGCAACAAGCATCCATAGAAAGGTGGCTGTGAGATCTATAGTATATAAGAAGATATAGTGCAGCCATTAAAAAGAACAGCATAGACAGGCCTCTAAGACATACTGTTTGGTGAAAAAAGTACATTGCAGAAAAATATCCATAGGGTATGACAGATGGTTCATATAGAAAACTTAAATATAAAATTATACTGTGTATATATACATATATGTATTCTTTAAATAGGGACATATGTAAGGATGAAAATGCATTGAAAAGGCCTGAAGCAATACCAGTATAAACCTGAGGTAGTGATTTAGGGAGCACAAGTACTAGAGTCACCATTAGTTCATTTAGTTTTTACTTTTGCAGTTTAAAGTTGATTTTTTAGAAACTCCTTACAGAGAAAAATGGTAACTTTACAATGAAGAAACCTGGCAAACATTAATAGCTTCACCATATGGTCAGAATGAACATCCCAATGATGTCATGTTGGTGGCGTTTGTCTCTGATATGATGTGATGAGAAGGGCGCTTCACCTCTGAGGTGTTCTTACCCAAAACCTATAATCCCAGTGTAACCACTAAAAAAACATCTGTCAAACTCAAATTAGGAAACATTCTACAGTTTGCCTGGCTAGTACTGCCAAAGACTGTCAAGGTCATGATAAACAAAGACAGACTAAGGAATAGGCACAGACCTGAGGAGACTGGGGAGATGTGACAATCCAATGCCTTGTGGTGCCCTGAGAACTCTTTGTACTTGAAAACTCTTTGTACTGTCTTTGCAACCTTTCTGTAAATCTGCTGCTGCTGCTGCTGCTAAGTCACTTCAGTCCTGTCCAATTCTGTGTGACCCCATAGATGGCAGCCCACCAGGCTCCACCGTCCCTGGGATTCTTCAGGCAAGAACACTGGAGTGGGTTGCCATTTCCTTCTCCAATGCATGAAAGTGAAAAGTGAAAGTGAAGTCACTCAGTCATGTCCGACTCTTAGCGACCCCATGGACTGCAGCCTACCAGGCTCCTCCGTCCATGGGATTTTCTGAGCAAGAGTACTGGAGTGGAGTGCCATTGCCTTCTCCTCTGTAAATCTAAAACTACTCAAAAATTTGAAAAAAAAAAAAAAAAAACACATTAAAAAACTCTCTAAAGAGAGGTTACTGGCCAAGAGTAGTCACTAAGAATTTTTCAAAAACTGTTCTGAAGTTGCTGTACAGTTAGTGCCTGTATTCTCTCAGAACTGTCAAAATGAACAGTACTGTGAGGTTTGCTTTCTTTCATGCAGAAGGGCCTTAAGAAAGTTATTTTTCATAAGATATTAGTGTTCAGAATCAGGATGCTGCTCAGCATATACACACTAAAATTCATACTTGACTGCTGCTGCTGCTGCTAAGTCACTTCAGTCATGTCCGAGTCTGTGCAACCCCAGAGATGGCAGCCCACCAGGCTCCCCTGTCCCTGGGATTCTCCAGGCAAGAACACTGGAGTTGGTTGCCGTTTCTTTCTCCAATGCATGAAAGTGAAAAGTGAAAGTGAAGTTGCTCAGTCGTGTCTGACTCAGCGACCCCGAGGACTGCAGCCTACCAGGCTCCCCCCCCGTCCATGGGATTTTCCAACTTGACTGCTACGTGCTTGCAAAATAGTAACAGAGCTTTAAAATTCATACCCACATTCCCAGTTGCCACCTTTTACTTAATCCTAATTTCATCTCACTAGTATTCAACATTCAGAATGGCAACAACATTACCACTGATGCTCTGATATTGTATAAAGTGCTTGACCAAAGCAGAAATACTGGAGTTCACAAAGTATCACCCACAGGAAAACGTGAAGGAAGGTGGCCGCTGCCTATTGGTTGCTGCCTCAGGATTTACTTTTTAAACCCTGTCCTATTTTCTGTTCCCTACTTGGATACCTCTTTCCCAGCTTGTGTGCATGGCTGATTCCTTGATCATCAAATTTCAGTTCAGATGCACCCTTTTTTGAAAGATCTTGGCTGAACTCCCTACCAGAGGGTGCTCCTCTCTACCCCACTGCCCTCTACTTCTTGGTTTTCTGCATGGCACCCACACATTAGAGATGCAGATTTACTTCTTTGTTCACTTGTTAATTGCATGTTTCATTCTCTAAGCCAGCACAATTTCTGGCACTAAAGCAGTAGCCATGCAATTATTACTGAACAGATGAATAGGCAACTGAAAAACTTATATGACACTAATATGGGTAATTTGTGTGTGTGTGTGTGTGTGTGTGTTGTGTCTCCTCCCATGTTCCACTTCTAGACTCTATAGATATTCTAAGTCTCTTTGGGTCTATATACCATAAATCAGCTTAAAAATACAGCACTCACATTTCTCTTCCTTTGGTCAATTTCAAGAACAATTTTACAAGTCAGTAACTAACCAGAAAAGACCTTTTCATTTGAAAAGACCCTGATGCTGGGAAAGATTGAGGGCAGGAGGAGAAGGGGATGACAGAGGATGAGATGGTTGGATGGTATCACCAACTCAATGGACATGAGTTTGGGTAAACTTCGGGAGTTGGTGATGGACAGGGAGGCATGGTGTGCTGTTGTTCATGGGGTCGCAAAGAGTTAGACACGACTGAGCAACTGAACTGAACTGAACTAGCCAGAAAGTGATATTCTTTCTCTTCTTTCCACCCTCCTTTCATCCTATTGGCCCACAGGAGTTTAGTTTCCTCTGCTCTCATAGCCAAGGAAGAAAATAGATTTGTGGTGATGGCCCTCAGATGTTAATACCAGAACTTCCTGGGTAATTTCATCAGCATCTTTGACTATCAGGATCCTAGGAACAGAGGTCCTGTTCAGAGATACTTGAGCTGACTCTGCCTTCACCCCATGCCCTTTTTCCATACTTCTTGTCTCCTTCCGCACAAGTCTGGTTCAAGAAGCAGAAGAGCCAGATGTTTTCAAAATGTCCCTTTGTTAGTAGAAGGTCTTCTTGAATGCTGACATACCTCAGTGTGAAATGGCAATGGAATATGAACCATGTGGCAAATTTTCCAACTCTGGCAGGATATTAGCTGAGGAGGGGCTCTCACTGGTAGCTGCACACCCTGTTGGGCAATTCAGGGGCCAGGGACAGCCATGATATGGTAGGCTGCATCTCTTCCTGGTCTGTGTGCCCAACTCACTATTCATTAGATTCTCTAGAGTTTCTAGATTGAAAAGGTATAGAAGGTGCGTGTGTGGACATGGGCATGCTTCCGGCCTGTGTTTGCTTACAGTCAACCTGCAACTTATTAGATGCATTTTAGGCTTCACTTTTTCCCCAGCCCACCCCCAGATGGTAGACCATGACAGTGCTTCTTCCTCTAGCATTTTGCTAAACTTCTCTATACCTGTGACTTTATGTGTAATTTTTAGTCACTCTATAATTATCTTTAGGGGTGAAAGTAGTAACTATGCAGAATGGGCTCACTATAAATTTATGCCCTTTTACTTCGACTGGGCTCTGTGAACTACACTGTCATCCTTCTATTTTTTTCTCACTGGTGGTTCTGTGGCCTCCCCATAGTGATACACCTCCTCATGTGTCACTCACACCTTCTACCTTACTAATGCACACCTCTTCCTCCTCTCTCTGAGTGAGGCAGGGCCATTCACAAGCTCCTGTATCTTATCTTTCTGCACCTGAAAATTCTATGTACCTTTCTGCACCTGAAAATTCATTCACCGCAAGGGAAGTGATGCCATTCTCCCTTTTTCAAAATTACTCCTCTGCCTGGTTTCTTCATCTCATTTCCCCAGGGTCATCAGTTTCTCAAATTTACTCTCATGTCTTTCATCTCTTCTCCACTCCTCCTTCCACTCAGACCATAAACACACTGGTATTGTTATCTTAAATAGCAGATGAAATAAAACTCTTTTTATAGAGCAACAAACAAATAATAGCTGATTACAGCTTCAAATATACAGCCTTGATGTACTCTTTTTCCTATTTGGAATCAGTCTGTTGTTCCATGTCCAGTTCTAACTGTTGCTTCCTGACCTGCATATATGTTTCTCAAGAGGCAGGTCAGGTGGTCTGGTATTCCCATCTCTTTCAGAATTGTCCACAGTTTATTGTGATCCACACAGTCAAAGGCTTTGGCATAGTCAAGAAAGCAGAAATAGATGTTTTTCTGGAACTCTCTTGCTTTTTCGATGATCCAGCGGATGTTGGCCATTTGATCTCTGGTTCCTCTGTCTTTTCTAAAACGAGCTTGAACATCAGGAAGTTCACGGTTCATGAATTGCTGAAGCCTGGCTTGGAGAATTTTGAGTATTACTTTACTAGCATGTGAGATGAGTCAATTGTGCAGTAGTTTGAGCATTCTTTGGCATTGCCTTTCCTTGGGATTGGAATGAAAACTGACCTTGGAATTTCCAGTCCTGTGACCGCTGCCAAGTTTTCCAAATTTGCTGGCATATTGAGTGCAGTACTTTCACAGCATCCTCTTTCAGGATTTGAAACAGCTCCACTGGAATTCCATCACCTCCACTAGCTTTGTTCGTAGTGATGCTTTCTAAGGCCCACTTGACTTCACATTCCAGGATGTCTGGCTCTAGGTGAGTGATCACACCATCGTGATTATCTGGGTCATGAAGATCTTTTTTGTACAGTTCTTCTGTGTATTCTTGTCACTTATTAATATCTTCTGCTTCTGTTAGGGCCATACCATTTCTGTCCTTTATTGAGCCCATCTTTGCATGAAATGTTCCCTTGGTGTCTCTAATTTTCTTGAAGAGATCTCTAGTCTTTCCCATTCTGTTGTTTTCCTCTATTTCTTTGCACTGATTCTGAGGAAGGCTTTCTTATCTCTTCTTGCTATTCTTTGGAACTCTGCATTCAGATGCTTATATCTTTCCTCTTCTCCTTTGCTTTTTGCTTCTCTTCTTTTCACAGCTATTTGTAAGCCTCCCCAGACAGCCATTTTGCTTTTTTGCATTTCTTTTCCATGGGGATGGTCTTGATCCCTGTCTCCTGTACAATGTCACGAACCTCATTCCATAGTTCATCAGGCACTCTATCTATCAGATCTAGTCCTTTAAATCTATTTCTCATTTCCACTGTATAATCATAAGGGATTTGATTTAGGTCATACCTGAATGGTCTAGTGGTTTTCACTAGTTTCTTCAATTTAAGTCTGAATTTGGCAATAAGGAGTTCATGATCTGAGCCACAGTCAGCTCCCAGTCTTGTTTTTGCTGACTGTATAGAACTTCTCCATCTTTGGCTGCAAAGAATATAATCGATCTGATTTTGGTGTTGACCATCTGGTGATGTCCACGTGTAGAGTCTTCTCTTGTGTTGTTGGAAGAGGGTGTTTGCTATGACCAGTATGTTCTCTTGGCAAAACTCTATTAGCCTTTGGTGTGCTTCATTCTGTATTCCAAGGCCAAATTTGCCTGTTACTCCAGGTGTTTCTTGACTTACTACTTTTGCATTCTAGTCATGGAACAACAGACTGGTTCCAAATAGGAAAAGGAGTACGTCAAGGCTGTATATTGTCACCCTGCTTATTTAACTTATATGCAGAGTACATCATGAGAAACACTGGGCTGGAAGAAGCACAAGCTGGAATCAAGACTGCCAGGAGAAATATCAATAACCTCAAATACGCAGATGACACCACCCTTATGGCAGAAAGTGAAGAGGAACTAAAAAGCCTCTTGATGAAAGCAAAAGAGGAGAATGAAAAAGTTGGCTTAAAGCTCAACATTCAGAAAATGAAGATCATGGCATCCGGTCCCATCACTTCATGGGAAATAGATGGGGAAACAGTGGAAACAGTGTCAGACTTTATTTTTCTGGGCTCCAAGATCACTGCAGATGGTGACTGCAGCCATGAAATTAAAAGACGCTTACTCCTTAGAAGGAAAGTTATGACCAACGTAGATAGCATATTCAAAAGCAGAGACATTACTTTGCCAACAAAGGTCCATGTAGTCAAGGCTATGGATTTTCCAGTAGTCATGTATGGATGAGAGAGTTGGACTGTGAAGAAAGCTGAGCACCAAAGAATTGATGCTTTTGAACTGCAGTGTTGGAGAAGACTCTTGAGAGTCCCTTGGACTGTAAGGAGATCCAACCAGTCCATTCTAAAGGAGATCAGTCCTGGGTGTTCTTTGGAAGAAATGACGCTAAAGCTGAAACTCCAGTACTTTGGCCACCTCATGTGAAGAGTTGACTCATTGGAAAAGATCTGATGCTGGGAGGGACTGGGGGCAGGAGGAGAAGGGGATGACAGAGGATGAGATTGCTGGATGGCATCACCAGTTCGATGGACGTGAGTTTGAGTGTACTCCGGGAGTCGGTGATGGACATGGAGGCCTGGTGTGCTGCAATTCATGGGGTTGCAGAGTCAGACACAACTGAGCGACTGAACTGAACTGAACAGCTTCAAAAAATCTTATAGCTCTGAGGCACTTTACTCATAGTCCAAAGGTTAAGAATATGCTGTGCGATGCAGGGGACATGGGTTCGATCTCTGGTTCGTGAACTGAGATCTCACATGGCTTGGGGCAACTGAGCCCCAGTGCCATAGCTACAGAGTCTATGCTCTCTGGAGCCTGAATGCTGCAACTAAGACCTGACTCAGCCAAATAAATTTTTAAAAATCTTATAGTTCCATTGCAAAGATAAGTATCCACTAGCTTTGTATAGAAACTTTCCTTCATTGGTAAACTCCATGCCTATCCTATATAGTAGCTATCTATCTGACTTCCCTGCCTCCAATCTTTCCCTCTTTCAATCCAACTGATACCCAGCTGTCACATTAATCCTCCTATGGATTAAGCACAAATTCTTTAGTATGGACTTCTGGGCATTCACAAGGTACCTCTCCTCCCTGTTAAAAAAACTTCTCTTCACTCTATTTCCACATGAATCTTCCACTCAACCCAACTGAGCTTGAACACTCCATATGCAGTATCTCCTCTGCATTGTTGTTCAAGTTTCTCTTCTAGAATAGGCTGCCTACTACCCTCTCCACCACCACTTTCCTAAGCCTCATGCTTCCTTCGGAAAGTGAAAGTAAAATTGCTCAGTCATGTCCGCCTCTTTGTGACCGCATGGACTGTAGCCTACCAGGTTCCACCATCCATGGGATTTTCCAGGCAAAAATACTGGAGTGGGTTGCCGTTTCCTTCTCCAGGAGATCTTCCCAACCCAGGGACTAACCTGGATCTCCTGCACTGTAGGCAGATGCTTTACCATCTGAGCCAGCGGGGAAGTCCCTAGTGGCTCAAAGTAAATTTCTAAGGTCTATAAATAGGTGTGAGTTGAACAGAAAGGCATATTGGTTATTTCTTCCTGTTGTACCTGGTAGAGGTTGATATTGCTATATATTTATAACCAAATCTCCCATATTTGGTCATAGTTGCCCTGAGAAGCCACATGTGTTGATGAGACTAAGGTAGCAAGATTGCTTCCTTAAAGCCAAGCTCAATTTCCTCCTCCTTCAAGAGATTTCCCCCAGTAGAACCAACCCTGTGAAGACCACACTCCCTCTAAACACTCACAATATTTAAAGACAGTGAAAGTGAAAGTGAAGTAGCTCAGCTGTGGTCAACTCTTTGCAACCCCATGGACTGTAGGAAAAGATTTCTCCTACCAGGCTCATCCATGGGATTTTCCAGGTAAGAATACTGGAGTGGGTTGCCATTTCCTTCTCCAGGGGATCTTCCCAACCCAGGGATCAAACCCCAGGTTTCCTGCATTGCGGGCAGATGCTTTACCATCTGAGCCATGTCCAACTCACTAGTATTCAGCACTAGAGGCACAACTCTGCATTGGTACTTATCCATTGAGTATAAACCCTGGTAGCAAGAACACATTGTATTACACTTCTTTATATTCCTCTTTTGGGGGAGGATCTCTAAAAACCTACCAAAGTAATTTTCTAAGGTCTATAAACAGGTGGTGAGTTGAACAGAAAGGCATATCGGTTATTTCTTCCTGTTGTACCTGATAGAGGTTGATGTTGGTATAAATAGTCTCCCAGATTTGGTCATAGTTGCCCTGGGAAGTCACACATCTTAGATGAGATGAAGCCAGCAAGACTGTCTTTGCAGCATGATCCTGGAGCACTTGCATTACTTGCTCAGGATTGGAAATCTTGAGTAGAACACAGAGGAGAAGAGATAGTTGGGAGAAGGGTTATTCCATTCTCAGCAAGAATTTGATCACATACACATGAATAATAAGAAGTCCCAGGTGGGACTTTATTCATTTAAAAAATAACAGTAAACTCAAACATCATATTTCCCTTAGGCATGTTCCTCCACAGAACACTAAATATTCAAATATATCAGATCAGATCAGATCAGTCGCTCAGTTGTGTCCGACTCTTTGCGACCCCATGAATCGCAGCATGCCAGGCCTCCCTGTCCATCACCAACTCCCAGAGGTCACTCAGACTCACATCCATCGAGTCAGTAATGCCATCCAGCCATCTCATCCTCTGTCGTCCCCTTCTCCTCCTGCCCCCAATCCCTCTGTGACAACCCCTGAAACACAGTAGCAAGTAGCACCCCAACACATGTTGTGGCACCAATGAAAAGATAAACTCTCATCACTTTTGGGTTTGTCCACTCCAGTGTTCTTGCCTGGAGAATCCCAGGGATGGGGGAGTCTGGTGGGCTGCCATCTATGGGGTCGCACAGAGTTGGACACGACTGAAGCAACTTAGCAACTCTTAGGAAGTTGCCAGGAGATGGAGGAGGAGGCAGCTGGGTAGTGTGAGAAAGGCACAGGCTCTATAACGTCACAGCCTTGGGCTCATATTCCTGCTGCAATCCTGGCTTTTCATGTAGAGCAGGATAAGAACACTAATGAGGTCTCTCCCAGAATTGCTGCAATGCTTGGCATGTAGTAGATGCTAAATAAATGTTCCTCTAGAGGTAAAAACTCACAGTCCCAGAGCTGAACTTCTACTTCAGTGATACACATATTACTATATTTCAATTATTTTAATACCGCAAGAAACCTTCAAAAATTATTTAGTCCTATCTCTATCAAAATTCCAATGGTTTTTTTTTTTTGGCTAAAGGAGAAAAATTCATCCTAAAATGCAAATGGGATCTCATGTTCAGTCATGTCTGACTCTTTGCAACCCCGTGGACTGTAGCTCGCCAGGTTCCTCTGTCCATGGGACTGTCCTGGCAAGAATACTGGAATGGGTTGCCATTTCCTCCTCCAGGGGATCTTCCTGACAAAGGGACGGAACCTGCATCTCCTGCGGCTCCTGTACTGGCAGGTGGATTCTTTACCACTGAGCCACCTGGGAAGCCCCAAATAGCCAAAACAATTTTGAAAAAGAAAAACAAAGTTGGAAGACTCAAAATCCCTGATTTCAAAATATTACAAAGCTACCTTGGTCAAAATGGCATGGTAATGGTGTACATTGGATATACAGACCAGTGGAATAAAATGGCAAGCTTAGAAATAAACTTCTGAGTGCATAATCAAATGATCTTAGTAAAGGTGCCAGCACCATGCAAAAGAGAAGGAACAAGGGACATATGTATAACTATGACTGATCCATGTTGGTGTATGGCAGAAACCAACACGATACTGTAATTATCCTTCAACTAAAAATAAATAAAGAAAAAAAAGAGAAGGGATAGTCTCTTCAACAAATGGTGCTGGGGAAAAAAATGGATATTTACATACAATATAATGAAGTTGGATCCTTATACCATATATAAAAGTTAACTCAAAATGGATTAAAAAGCTGAACATAAGACCTAAAACTATAAAAGTTTTAATAGAAAATGGGGAAATTTTCATGATATTGAACTTGGCAATGATTTCTTGGATATGACACAAAATGAACAGGCCAAAAAAAGAAATAGACAAACGTGACTCAATCAAACTTAAACAATTCTGTGTATCAAAGGAAAAAATTAACAGAGTGAGAAGGCAATTTAAATAATGAGAGAATAATTTGCAAATAATGTATCTGATAAGGGGGTAATGTCCAGAATATATAAGGAAAACTCCTACAATTCAACCATAAAAAATCAAATAACTCAATCAAAAATCCAGTACAATATTGTAAAGTAAAAATAATAATAATAATTAAAAAATTGAAAAAAATAAAAAATTCTCTTATCTGAAAAAAAAAATAGGCAAAGAACTTCAAGGAAAAAGAAAGAACTTCAAAGGAATTTCTCCAAGTATGATATAAAAATGGCCAAAAATCATAAGAAAAAGTGTTCAAAATTACTAATCATTAGAGAAATTCAAAAAGGAAAAAAAATCACATTGAAACATCACTTCATATCTACTAAGATGACTAATATTAAAAAAAGAAAGAAAATAACAAATGTTAATGAGGATATGGAGAAACTGAACCCTTCTGCACTATTGGTGAGGTTGTAAAATGCTGCAACTACTATGGAAAATACTATGGTGCTTCCTCAAAAAAGTTAAAAATAGAATTATATTACGGTCCAGAAATTCTACTTCTGGGTATATATACAAAAGACCTGAAAGCAGGATTTCAAAGAGCTATTTTCATATCCATGTTAACAGGAGTCTTATTCACAATAGCCACAAGATAAAAGCAACCAAAATGTTCAACAACAAATGAATAGACAAAATGTAGTAGATACATACAAAGAAATATTCAACCTCAAAAAGGAAGGAAATTCTAACAAATTCTGCGAATGAACCTTGAGGATATTATGGAGGGTAAAATAAGCAGTCACAAAAAGACAAATCCTGTATAATTCCATAATAGGTGGTGCCTGGAGTAGTCAAACTCACGGAAACAGAAAGCAGAATGATGGTTACTAGAATTTAGAGGGAGAGAGGAATGAGGAGTAATTATTTAATGGGTAAAGAGTTTCAGTCTGCCAGATGAAAAGAGTTCTGGAGATGGATGTTGGTGATGGCTGTATAAGTTTATGAACTTACTTAATACATCTGAACTGTACACTGAAAAATGGTTAAGACGGAAAATTTCAGGTTATGTATAATTTTACCACAATTTGAGGGAAGAGAAGGAAAAAAAAATATAAAAGGATGCTGTGTAACCCTCACTTCATTTTTGCCTATGTAATTTCTTACAAAATTATAGTACGATATCACAACCTAGATACTGGCATTGAGACAGTCAATATATAGAACAGATTCATCATAAGGATCCTTCATATTACCCATCTATAATTATACTTCATCTCCTTCCCCACCATTCTCTTATTAACCCCTAGAATCCATGAATCTGTTCTCCATTTCTGTAATTCTGTCATTTTAAGAGTTTGCAGGGCTTCCCTGATAGCTCAGTTAATAAAGATTAACTGCAATGCAGGAGACCCCAGTTTGATTCCTAACAGAAGCAGAAGATATTAAGAAAATGTGGCAAGAATACACAGAAGAACTATACAAAAAAGATCTTCATGACCCAGATAACCATGATGGTGTGATCACTCACCTAGAGCCAAACATCCTGGAATGCGAAGTCAAGTGGGCCTTAGGAAGCATCACTACAAACAAAGCTGGTGGAGGTGATGGAATTCCAGTTGAGCTATTTCAAATCCTAAAAGATGATGCTGTAAAGTGCTGCACCCAATATGCCAGCAAATTTGGAAAACTCAGCAGTGGCCACAGGACTGGAAAAGGTCAATTTTCATTCCAATCCCAAAGAAAGGCAATGTAAAGAATGTTCAAACTAGCGCACAATTGCACTCATCTCACATGCTGCTGCTGCTGCTAAGTCGCTTTAGTCGTGTCCAACTCTGTGCGACCCCATAGATGGCAGCCCACCAGGCTTCCCTGTTCCTGGGATTCTCAAGCAAGAACACTGGAGTGGGTTGCCATTTCCTTTTCCAATGCATGAAAGTGAAAAGTGAAAGTGAAGTCGCTCAGTCATGTCCGACTCAGCGACCCCATGGACTGCAGCCTACCAGGCTTCTCCATCCATGGGATTTTCCAGGCAAGAGTACTGGAGTTGGGTGCCATTGCCTTCTCCAATCTCACATGCTAGGAAAGTAATACTCAAAATTCTCCAAGCCAGGCTTCAACAGTACATGAACCGTGAACTTCCAGATGTTCAAGCTGGATTTAGAAAAGGTAGAGGAACCAGAGATCAAATTGCCAACATCCACTGGATCATCAAAGAAACAAGAGAGTTCCAGAAAAACATCTACTTCTGCTTTACTGACTATGCCAAAGCTTTGATTGTGTGGATCACAATAAACTGTGGAAAATTCTTAAAGAGGTGGGAACACCAGACCACCTGACCTGTCTCCTGAGAAACCTATATGCAGGTCAGGAAGCAACAGTTAGAACTGGACATGGAACAACAGACTGGTTCCAAATAGGAAAAGGAGTACGTCAAGGCTGTATATTGTCACCCTGTTTGTTTAACTTACATGCGGAGTACATTATGAGAAATACTGGGCTGGAAGAAGCACAAGTTGGAATCAAGATTGCCTGGAGAAATATCAATAACCTCAGATATCCAGATGACACCATCCTTATGGCAGAAAGTGAAGAGGAACTAAAAAGCCTCTTGATGAAAGTGAAAGAGGAGAGTGAAAAAGTTGGCTTAAAGCTCAACATTCAGAAAATGAAGATCATGGCATCTGGTCCCATCACTGCATGGGAAATAGATGGGGAAACAGTGGAAGCAGTGACAGACTTTATTTTTGGGGGCTCCAAAATCACTGCAGATGGTGATTGCTGCCATGAAATTAAAAGACACTTACTCCTTGGAAGGAAAGTTATGACCAACCTAGATAGCATATTCAAAAGCAGAGACATTACTTTGCCAACAAAGGTCTGTCTAATCAAGGCTATGGTTTTTCCTGTGGTCATGTATGGATGTAAGAGTTGGACTGTGAAGAAAGCTGAGCACTGTGGTGTTGGAGAAGACTCTTGAGAGTCCCTTGGGCTGCAAGGAGATCCAACCAGTCCATTCTAAAGGAGATCGATCAGTCCTGGGTGTTCTTTGGAAGGAATGATGCTAAATCTGAAACTCCAGTACTTAGGCCGCCTCGTGAGAAAAGTTGACTCATTGGAAAAGACTCTGAAGCTGGGAGGGATTGGGGGCAGGAGGAGAAGGGGACGACATAGGATGAGATGGCTGGATGGCATCACTGACTTGATGGATGTGAGTTTGACTGAACTCCAGGAGTTGGTGATGGACAGGGAGGCCTGGTGTGCTGCAATTCATGGGGTCGCAAAGGGTCGGACATGACTGACTGAACTGAACTGAACTGAAAGGACATCCAGGTTGTTTGTAGTTTTTGGTTATTGTGAATAAGGCAGACATAAATGTTCATGAAAAACAAGAAGGAAGGAAATCTGGTCACATGCTACAACATGGATGAACTTGAGGACATTCTAGTAAGTGAAACGAAGCCAGCACAAAAGGACAAATACTGTATATCCTATTTATATGAAGTATCTAAGAGTAGTCTAATTCAGAAACAGAAAGTAGAATGGTGGTTGCTTGGGGCTGGGAGGAAGAGGAAATAGGGAGTCGTTTAGTAGGCAGAGAGTTTCATTTTTGCAAGATGAAAAAGTTCTGGAGATCTACTTCACAACACTGTGAATATACTGAACACTGATGAATCATACACTTAAAAATGGGTAAGATGATACATTTTATGCTATGTGCTTTTTTTTTTTTTTTTTACCATAGTAAAAGTAAGATCATTCAATGTTTAGTCCACTAGTTTGGTTTCACAAATGAGGAAATGAAAACTGAAAGAGGTTATGTGACTAGAGCAATATCACAGAGAGATATTGGTGTGATATCTCTTTAATATCACACCTCTCTTTAACTAGTGTTAAAGCCAACTCTTTTGACAACTGTCACTAATGAAAGCTAACAGGATATAAAATCTCCCAATTAGATTAGACAATTCCAAATAAAGCCTTCATAGTGAATCCACTGGAGAAGGAAATGGCAACCCACTCCAGCGTTCTTGCCTGGAGAATCCCAGAGACAGGGGAGCCTGGTGGGCTGCCGTCTGTGGGGTTGCACAGAGTCGGACATGACTGAAGCGATTTAGCAGCAGCAACAGCAGTGAATCCATGGCTAACATTTTTTAAAACTGGAAAGAGTTCAATTTTCTGAGAACAGAGTTTTATCTACAAGGAAACATGGTTACTTTTTTACCTTCAAAAACTTTGCTTGGAGTTGCATTAATACATCTATTCTTCTCCGTTCTTTTAGTTTGGTGAAAAGCTTCTTTTGCCAAGGATCACATTTTGGCTTAATCTAGTGGACAAACACATACACACAAACTTAAAAATAACAGAATGGTTCTCAATAAAAGTTGCAAATAAAGAGAACCAAGGACTTTCTGAAATGGGATCTGGCCTCAGTGGTAGTTTTCTAGAGCATGTGAAGTCTTGGCAAGGGTCTGTGTGGATTCTCAGATTTGTGGAGGGAGAGGGCAACAGCAGTTCCTGCTGGTACCTGGCCTGAGATGCAGTAGCTCCATCTAGAATGACACAACACCATTTGCTGGCAGAAGGGACCCTAAATCCATCAGTGTTGGGCACTGCACTAACTTTATGGGGCAAGAGAAGTTTGCCCACAAAATCTCCTTGTGGCTCCACATGTAAAACTTCACCTTTCATATTAACAAGCTGTATTTCAAAAATTAGTTCTATGGATGTAAATACTTCAATGTACTCATAACTTTCAAATTTAGATCTAGCTCTAAGCTCCAGCCTGTTATATCCAACTATCTCCTTGATACTTACACTTGAATGGCAAGTATAATAATCTAAAACAGGAAGTCCAGCTTTCCCTACACCAACCACCTATTTGCTCAAGCCCCAGATTTAGGAATAATCTGTGATTTCTCTGCTTTCCTTCCATCTGTCTTTATCACATAAGATGTTTCCTTCATGGCAAGTTGATCCTCGTTATTCATGGATTTTGTATTTTTGGATTTGCCTACTCACTGAAACTTATTTGTCATCCCCAAATCAATACAGAACTTTCCTGGACATTCATGGACATGCCCACAATGGTTGAAAAGTTCAAGTCACCCAACCCCACATTTCCAGCCACATTCCCACATTCCCAAGGTGACATTCACCTATTTACTACTTATTCGAGTGTGTACTATAAACAAATGTTCTTTTTATGGCCTAATTAGTGCCAGGTTTTTATACTTTTTGTGCTTTTCATTAGTAATTTCACTATTTAAAATGGCCTCCAACAGGGGGCTGAAGACCTGTCTAGTGTTCCTAAGTATAGGAAGGCTGTGATGAGTCTTGTAGAAGGACAAGTGTTCAAAAAGCTTCGTTCAGGTATGAGTTATAGTGCTATTGGCCATGAGTTTGATGTTAATGAATCAACAGCATATATTGAATAAAGTCTCTTCAAATAGAAACACATATAAAACTAGTTATGTATTGATCAATTGATGAACCTAACCTTTTATTTCCCCTATGAGCAGTGGTTTAGGATTTGTTAATTCAGTGTTTGTGGCAACTTTACAGAATATAACTACCCACAAACAATGAGAATCAACTGTATTTACCACTATCTCAAATCAACTCATTTAACCTACTCACTTTTGAATAATTGTGAATTGTGTCTCTCCAGCACCAAGGGCCATGTATGACACACAGAATGCAGTCAGTAAACAGTTCTTGACTAAAAAACTGGATTTACACAACTCAAGTATAACTTGAATGTTCTTTATACTTGCCAAGTAGCCCAGGTCACTAACAACAAGAAAAGAGTTCTGACTCAATAGAGATGGGCAAAGGAATATGCGAGAACTTCCAGAAAAGGTAGATCAGCCTGGCTAACAGACTCAAGGCAGGAAGGAGCTGGGGGATGGTGGTACACGAGGCCGGGTTTTCTAAGACGCCTCTCCTAAGTCAGGCAGGCACCTACCCTTGCTCCCAGAGCACAGGTTGCTGAGGGCATTGAGGAGAGAGGATAATAGGCATCTAACAGACCTGATGCTGCCAGGTTGTCTGGCCTCCTTGGAGGACACTCTGTGACATGGCTGACATCATTCACAAGTGACCGTCACCACAGGGCTTCTTACCTTTATAAAGGAAGTCCAGTCGGCTCTCTTTTTCAAGGCCCTACCAGGTCCTGCCAAATCCAAATTTTCCACTTTAGCTATCCCAGCATTATAGTCTGGAAACGTTTGCATTCTCTGTTGCTCCATGAAGATGCTTTGAAATTTTTGGGAAACCTAAACAGGATGGAGAAAAGAGAAGCCCAGGGGGGAAAAATAGTGTCAGGCTGGAGGCAATTTCAAGAACAGGTACTGACTGCTTCTGAAAGAGTCTTGGAGTCAAACTATTTTATACAACATGATTCTGTGACAGTAACAGGACTTAAATGTAAATTCCTGAGGGGCACATGCATTCAGTCAGCCTATTACTATAATCATGTGTGTGTTACTTGTTCTGAATACCTGCTCCAAAGATTGGAAATAATGTAATATATTTATTTATATATATATTTAAATAGACCCTCAATGGGCAGTAGACTGTCTTTCTTTGGGAATACATTCCCTTTTCCTGACCACCTGGTAAATGAGAAAATTTAAGGGTTAGATAAATCCTGCTCCCAGAAGCCTGACCAGGATATTGCTAGAGAGAAGAGTCCAGATGCTGGGACCTGTTAAAACCCCTTACAGTACATCAGTCACACCCCTCACATCTCAGTTCCAGACTGAGGCTTTCTATGATATAACTGCCTACTGCTAAGATGCAGACACTGCGTGCTCCCTTCTCGGGCAGACCGAGGCCTCCCGAGCCTGTGCAAGTGCCTTCATCAGTGCACCAGCCACCTGCCTCACGACTTCCTCAGTGCAAGGAGAGCTTGTGGAGGGAATCTCAAGAATCTACCCCATGGTGATGGTTGCAAAACAATGTGAATGCTCTTACTACCACTTAGCTGTACACTTAGAAATGGTTAACATGGTAAATCTTATGTAAATTTAACTACAGAGAAAGAGAGAGAACCTGACACACACTAGGGCCTGAAGAAAAGTTTCTGGAATGAGCAAGTTCAGTGAGACACAGAGCTAAAGATTCTTCCAGTTAATGCTGGTACTTTTCAGGCTGTGCTATCTAATACTATTGCTCCTAGCCATATGTGGCTATTTAACATTTAAATGCAAATTTATAAAAATTAGATAAAATTTAAAATTTAGTTCCTCATTTACCCTACCCAATGTTTCACAGTCACATGTGACTGACTAGTGGTTACCACATCAGACAGACACAGATCATACCCATCAGTGCACAAAGTTCAATGAGATGGTGCCAGTCTAAGCTAGAGTGGCAAACTTTTTCTTAAAGGGCCAGATGGTAAATATTTTAGACTTTGCAAACCACATGGTCTCTGTTACAACTACTCAATGCTGCAGTTACAGTGTGAAAGCAGCCACAGACAGTACATAAATGAAAGGGCTTGGCTGTATTCCAATAACACTTAACTTTAACAAACACTAGGAGGTGGGCTGCAGGCTGTAGTTTGCTGACCCTGCTCTAGGGCTTTGGAAAACCAAAATAAACACTCTTCCTGTTTATAGAAATTCGTCCTACACACAAAAAATGTGTTGTAATGTGATTATCTTGGGAGTACAATTAGCACTGCACATAATACTGTTACAAGAAAATCAAAAGTGGAAACTCTGTGTGAAGACAAGCTGTTCTTTGGGGAGAAGGCTGCTCTGGGGGAGAGTTCTGCAGCCTCAAGTTCTTTTGTTATCACTGATGATAGTCTACTGTGCTATAACCTATCATTATTTATTTGAACTCTTTTTAACACTATCTTGTTCTGATTCTGGTTTGGGTCTATCATAATACTTGCTGATAATGAATGAGGGTGAGGATACTCACATAGAAGCACTCTCTACTGAAGACAGTGCTGCTACTGATATGAAAAGAAAGACAAAACTAAACATCACTACCTTCAAAGAAACCAGAGGACATGTGATACCACTGGTTCTAGTGAGCTTAAAGAGTCCATGTTACGTAATAAAAGAAATAATCCTAGTAAAATAATGCTGGAACAAATACACATGGATGTGAAACTTCAAGGTAAAAGTAAATGGTGATATAGTAAGTAAGTAAGTTAGTGTTTCCTTCTTACACAAAGGGTGTTCAAAAACATACAGATTTGATCTTCGCCTTTTTGGATTAATCAACATTATTTTTACCTAGCAAATACACATATTTACAAATATTATATACCCAGATCTAGAAAAATATCTTTTTGTTGAAACTCTGGCTAGAAAGTTTATTATTGTAAATTTTAGGTTCTCTATGTAGAATCCTGCTTCCCTGGTGGCTCAGAGGTTAAAGCGTCTGCCTGCAGTGTGGGAGACCTGGGTTCGATCCCTGGGTTGGGAAGATCCCCTGGAGAAGGAAATGGCACCCCACTCCAGTACTGTTGCCTGGAGAATTCCATGGATGGAGGAGCCTGGTGGGCTACAGTCAATGAGGTTGCAAAGAGTCGGACACGACTGAGCGACTTCACTCACTCACTCACTCACTCATGTAGAATCCTATTTTTCCCTTTGAAACAAGTTCTAATATGGCTTTTGATAATATGATTTTTTTATTCAAGGAGGTGCAACACCATGAGATAGCAGACTATGACTGCTTAACTTTAAAAATCACTACACAATATACACTGTATTGAATATAAAGCATTTTGCCAACTGAAGAGCTATTGGTACACTTTCTGAGAATCAAAGGGCTTTAGACACTAGACAACTCCATACTAAAAAAATGCCAAATCTTGGCTATGTTTACATCATCTATTATGGACTACAACCTACCATTTTCTTTAAATTCTTCAGAAAAATAATCCTACAATCCCTCTGGGTTGGATATTCAAGGGTTTCAAAATTCTAACAGATAGAAAGTTCAACTGCTAGTCTAAATCTCACCTGTTACTATTATATTTTATCACTCTAGAAACAATTGCAGCAGTGTGAATATCCAACTTCATGGCAGATACTAGTATTTTCTTTCATGAACACCTATATTTGCATTAAGAAAGAATCCATAAAGTACCAAGGCAAAAAGTTCTGTCTCCTTAGAAGCATCACTCAGCTCTTCCACGTCAAATGAGATACTGAAATGGGAGAGCAGAAGCCTCAGCTGAGGTTTCAGTTCTTCTGTTTCTGTTGTGTGTTGGGGCAGAACGAAAGCAGTTTCTGTTCTCATTGGCCCTGAAAATATCCAAAATCAAAAGCATTAACACCAATGAATACCAGTCTCAGAGAGAAAAAGGAAAGTCCTTTGAGAAAACTGAAGTCAGGGCCTCTTCCATGGATGGTGAGGGCCATTCTGCTCCATGCCCAGCCTTCTCTGCCACAGTCTGTGGACTGCACACACTCAGCCAGGCCTATCTGACAAACTCCTGGTGCTCGTTTTCTGGGGGAGGTAGTTAGGACTCCCCCTTCTCGTAGCCTGCCGGAGAAATCCAACAGACCCTTTGGGGAATGACTTAGTGAGAACAGAACTACCTGTAGTCCTTTGGGGTAGACAAAGAATATGACTTCCAAGTTAACAAACAAATCAGGAGAAGCTGAGAACCTTCACCTCCTTTCACCTGGCTCACTCTTACACATCTCTAAGCACCCAGATTGGACTTTCCATTTGAGATACCTTCTCTGATTCCCCACAACAGGGTTGGCTGCCTCTCCAGGTGCAACTGGTAAATTCATCACTCAGAGTAAAAACCTGATCAGATTTCTAAGTCATCTGTAACATAAGGTAAGGGTAAGAAGACTAATAAATTGATTCAGATAAGGGAAGTCTTTAAAGATCATGTAAAATTAAAAATGAAGGGACTCTGCTCAATGTTATGTGACAGCCTGGATGGGAGGGGGGCTGGGGGGAGAATGGATACATGTATATGTATGGCTAAGTCTCTTCACTGTTCACCTGACACTATCACAACATTGTTAATTGGCTATACCCCAATACAAAATTTTTTTGGTATTTAAAAAAAATAGAAATGAAAAGTTTTTAACTCTGGAGAAAAAAATGAAGGTGACCTTAGTGATCACTTAATCTAAAAGGTTTATTTTGGAGATAAGTAAATTGAGGCCCAAGGAGATGAAATGACTGAAACATGTAGGCTCACAGTGAGGCCACAACAGAATAGGCCTAGAGGCCAGTACTCCCAACTTCAAGTTTATTGCTTTTCCCCCCTCTCTTAATTGTCTAGCTATAAAGATGGAGATAACAATTTCTAAGAGAAGTGTTTGTTGTTTTTTTCCACCAGAAAATATTAGATTAACACTTGTTAATTAAGAAGATAAAACTTTTGGGAATTCCCTGGCAGTCCAGTGGTTAGGATTTGGTACTTTCACCACCAGGGCCCAGGTTTGATCCCTGGTCAGGGAACTAAGATCCTATAGACTGCATGGCATGGCAAATTTTCTTTTTTTAAGATATAATTTTTTGGTACATAGAAAAATTTCAAGCAAGATCAGGTGCACATGTACAAAATCACAATCTTTTCTCCACATTTCCTAAGGGGAAAGAAGACTTCTTACCTGAAACACTGGTATTCATAGAGTCTGGAGATGCAGAACCCTGGATGTCAGGGTCAGTGTCATCAACAGGAACCTCATTTTCCTGACCAACCTCAGGGACTTCGTCAACAGCTACACTCAGAGCTTTGGAGATGGGTAAGTACTGGAGGGCCTACAGAAGGGGACAACCAAGGGGCCACATGTCAATTCAGTTCTCAAAGAAGCTTCCAGACTTTGTTTCAGGAGCAGCTTTTTGGTTTGATAGAGGAGGAAAGAGGTGGAGGTGGGCCTCAGTAATCTGCTCAATCATGAGGCGCTAAATCTGGAGCTAGGGACCTTGTGTTGTCACCAACTCTAAGTGACCTTAACATCCAGGCAGGCCTACCTTGATCAATGACCCAGGATGAGCAGGGCATCATGTGAGGTGCTAGAGATACAAAAATAAGTAAGACATGGACCAAATTCAAAGAGTTCAGAGTTTAGTGGGAGACCAGGACTTATGAGCAGATCATTACTATGCCATGTGAACAGGAGAGAGAAGATTCAGAGGTAGACCCCACAGTGGCTGATTGGGGAAGAGATGATGTCAGGATGATGGCAAGGAGTCATGTTTGGTGGTATCACTAAGATGAGGTGTAGTGGAGTAAGAAAAAATTAGGTGGCAAAACAGCAATCTTTCTAAAACAGAATGTAGTCACATGACTCCGTTCTGATGCTTGTATCTTGCAGTAGGGCCTCTCCTCTGTGACTCTCTTTACTCTGTGATTATACTCATCACATTGTATTTAAGTTGACTATTTACTTGCCCTTTTTCCTATCATCCTGTGACTCACATTTTGTTGCTGCTGTTCAGTCACCAAGTCATGTCCCACTCTTTGTGAACCCATGGGTTACAGCACTCCAGGCCTCCCTGTCCCTCACCATCAGCAAAGATTACATACTCCCACTGGCCCAGGATATGTCCCTGGCATAAATTAGACCCTCACTAGAGGTTGCTGAATTAAAAAAGTCGATCTACATTAGAGAGCATAAATCCAGAACAAGAGGCTGAAAACAAGAAATCATAGAGTGAATACAAAGTAGTGTAACAGAGACATCTTTGGGAAAGCTAAATGGAGTGATTTCATTACAGCAAGTTTCCAAAAGAAAAATAGTTTCAAAGGTCTCAAAGCAAAAAGCTAGTGACCCATTATTTTCCTGTTGTTTGTAAGGCAGATGGAATACAGAAACTGAAAACCCCAAATTAGGTAACAGGTGTGAAGAAAACAATGTCCTAACCATCCTGGGAAGGCAGTGCATTGCCGTATAACATACCTGCACATACTGGTGAATAATCTTGAGTGAGTGTAGGTGACACACTAACCAATTTGTGTAAATAGTCAGGTCTTCCTGTGTCACTAAGTTAGGAGGATTCTTTTTTCCCATAAGGAAGTTTTCTCGTGCAACAGACAATCGATCAGCTCTCTGAAGAGCATCATTGTACTCCTGCATAATGTAGACAACTTGTTTCTGTTTAAGAGAGATGCCAAGACAGAAGTTGATGATTTGCAAGCCTTATTCTTTGTGTCATTTGCTTCTAAGTATAGTGTATTACTGTTTGGGAGCCAAATAAGCTCTTGTAATATTAAAACTCTTTCACATTTTGAATATGACTGATAAGGACAGCAATCAGTCATATTCTCACAACTCTGAAGGAAACTGACCCTAGCAAAGAGTCAGTGCATAAGGAAATTTAGTAACTGGAGTTGGCTTCTTAGATTTTTTAGCTATAGCCTATGAAGAAAAATAAATTTTCTATAATATAAAGCCACCCTCAAATCTCATTCTTAAAAATATTACCATTATCTTCTGCCAAAGGGAGAAATGGCAAGTAAGGGCATCCATTAGTTCCTTTCCCATCTTTAATCACCACTTAAAACATCGACAAGATGTATTGTTTGTGGAGATGTAAACTGGTGCATCTAATGATAATATGAAAACAGTATAGAAATTTCTCAAAAAATTAAAAATAGAACTACCATACTGACAACAGCCACTATGGAGAAAAGTATGGAGATTCCTTTAAAAACTAGGAATAAAAGTACCATATGACCCAGCAATCCCACTACTCGGCATATATCCTGAGAAAACCATAATTTAAAGAGACACATATACCCCAATGTTCATTGCAGCACTATTTACAATAGCCAGGACATGGAAGCAACCTAGATGTTCACTGACAGATGAATGGACAAAGAAGCTGCAGTACATATATGCAACGGAATATTACTCAGCCAATTAAAAAAGGAACAAATTTGAGTCAGTTTAACTGAGGAGGACAAACTTAAAATCTATTATACAGTGTGAACTAAATCAGAAAGAGAAAAACAAATATCATATATTAATGCATATATTTATATACGGAATCTATAAAAATGGTACTGATGAAACTATTTGCAGGGCAGGAATAAAGACAAAAACATAGAGAATGGATTTGTGGACATAGTAGGGGAAGGGGAAGGTGGGATGAATTGAGAGATTAGCACTGAAACATAAATTGCCATGTTTAAAACAGATAGCTACTAGGAAGTTCAGAGAAGGCAATGGCAACCCACTCCAGTACTCTTGCCTGGAAAATCCCATGGACTGGGGAGCCTGGTGGGCTGCAGTCCATGGGATCGCTGGGAGTCGGACAGGACTGAACGACTTCACTTTCACTTTTCACTCTCATGCATTGGAGAAGGAAATGGCAACCCACTCCAGTGTTCTTGCCTGGAGAATCCCAGGGACGGGGGAGCCTGGTGGGCTGGCGTCTATGGGGTCACACAGAGTCGGCCACAACTGAAGCGACTTAGCAGCAGCAGCAGTAGGAAGTTGCTGTATAACGCGGGGAACTCAGTCTGGTGCTCTGGGATGACCTAGAGGAGTGAGATGAGGGGCTGGGAGGAAGGCTCCAGAGGGAGGGGATATATGTATACTTATATCTGATTTTTGTTGTATGCAGAAACCAACACAATATTGTAAAGCAATTATCCTCCAATTAAACATAAAAATTGAAAAAAATAGAACTACCATGTCATCCAGCAATCCCATTTTTGGGTATATATATCAAAGAAAACAAAATCAGTATTTTAAAGCGACATCTGTATTTCAACATTCCATTGCAGCATTATTCATAATAGTCAAGATATGAAAACCTAAGGGTCTGTTGATGGATGAATGGATAAAGAACATGTGGTAAAAATATATATAATGGAATATTATTCAGCCACGAAGAGGAGGGGAATCCTAATATTTGTAATAACATGAATAAATCTGGAGGACATTATGCTAAATTGAATAAGCTAGACAGAGAAAAAGACAAATACTGTGTGGTATCCCTTTTATGTGGAGTCTAAAAAAAAAAAAAATGTCAAACTCAGAGAAGCAGAGAATAGAACAGTGGTAACCAGGGGCTGGGCCTTAGGGGAAAAGGGGAGATGTTGGCCAAAGGGTACACATTTACAGTTTATGTAGTATGAATAAGTCTAGAGATATAATGTACAGGCATGATGACTAAATAAATAATAGCATTGACAAGCTTAATGATCATTTTGTTTCATTATAGAAAACAGCCCATAGATTCTGTTCACGGGCTTCCTACCTTGTAAAAAGGATAAAGTTGCTCCATGATCTTACTGTGATGGCAAAATCTCTTCCACCTAAGCATGTGTAAATATTTACTCTGGGCCAGCTGGGTAATTCTCTCTGTATAATGCTTTAACAACAACAACAACAACAAAAATTAACAAGAATACAATTAGGAAGGAAGGAAGGAGGAGTGTTCTCAGTTGTAACTGACTCTCTGCAACCCAATGGACTGTAGCCCGCCAGGCTCCTCTGTCCATGGGATTCTCCAGGCAAGAATACTGGAGTGGATTGCCATTTCCTCCTCCAGGGGATCTTCCCACCCCAGGGATTGAACCCACGTCTCCTGCACTGGCAGGTGGGTTCTTTACCAACTGCACCATGGGAAGACTGGATTAAACCTTAGGAACAAAAATAATAGAAAAATAAGTTTGGCTGTTTTGGAAGGATCTATCAATACTTTCTACATGAAGATCATAAAATTAAGAAACCTGGCTCAATATACCATTCAAATTTAAACAGGTATTTTGTCAATCCAACAGATTATAATTTCATCTATCAGTTGTTGAAAATTTAACAGTGACATAAAAGCCTATAAAATTATCTAAAGCTAAGCTTAACATTTTTTAAAAAACTGACGTTTATGAATCTAAAGTACAGAGAACATTATAAAGGAGATTATAGCTTTTAACCTTAGATCAAGAATTTTACTTATACTTAAGTGTAGTCAAATAGCCAATTCTTAAAAAATGTTATTTCTGATAAAAAATAATACTGCTATGATGGAATAAGTAGGATCAGATGCGCCCTTCTATCATAAACAATTAGAAAATAGGGCAAATTACACAAGGCAACTGTTTACTGGCATGCAACAACAGGCAATGCAGAACTCTTGTCCTTGAGAGAAAGGAAACAAATGAAATGAGCTCTGGTTTTCTGTCTGAAGAAGGCAGTTTTTGAACTAGAATGGGAAATCAGAGCATGATGGTCTCTCTGAGTCAAGGATAGAGAAATCAAGTTTGGGAAGTTAAGTCAGCTGGAGTTGATAGGGCAGAGTAATGGAGAGGAGAAAGTTATGCAGAAAAAGGGCTCCAGAAACCTACACAGAGATTTCTGAGTTCTTTGCTGACTATTAAGCACTGCATGCAGAGGGTAGAACTCCTTGAGGCTGTGCAAAGAATAGCAAACTAGGGAACTGTAAACTAAACATTTCTCAGAGTTCAAACAGAACTAGAAGATGTTCAACTTTCAATCTGACAGAGTAAAGAGTCCTCACTAAATACCTGGGGCATTTGGCAGAGACACAAAAGGGGTGACAATTTAGTAAGAAGAATAAACTATGTCTGAAGTAAAAGTTACTCTAAACCTGCTCTAGGAAAGCTTCAAGACCAATCCTTGTAAGTGTGAAAATGATCTATAACTTAATTGCCTGCTAAAATGAAGTATAACATCCTTAAAGGAATATTAAAAAAAATCAGCATTCAGCAATGTAAAACTGCAATGCCTAGCCTCTAGGAAAAATTACTAGACATGCAAAGAAGCAGAAAAATATGACCTATAAGACGGAGAAAAATTAATGATGAGAAACAGGCCCAGAAATGGCACCAGTGATGAAATTAGCAAACAAGGACTTTAAAAGAGTTTTTATTACTATGTTCAGTATGTTCAAGAATTGAAAGGAAAATGTGAACATAATAGAGAAATGAAAAATATTTTAAAAAATAAATAGAACTTTTAGAAATGAAGACTACAATATATTAAATGAAAAATTCATTGGATAGGATTAACAGCAGATTAGAACTGGACATGGAACAATGGACTGATTCAAAATTGGGAAAGAAATATATCAAGGCTGTATATTATCACCCTGCTTACTTAACTTATATGAAGATTACATCATGCTAAATGCCAGGTGGGATGAATCACAAGCTGGAATCAAGATTGCCAGGAGAAATATCAACAACCTCAGATATGCAGATGATACCACTCTAATGGCAGAAAGTGAAAAGGAATTAAAGAGCCTCTTAATCAGGGTAAAAGAGGAGAGTGAAAACCTGGCCTAAAACTCAACATTCAGAAAACTAAGATCATGGCATCTGGTCCCATCACTTCATGGCAAACAGATGGGGAAATAATGGAAACAGTGACAGATTTTATTTTTTTTCTGAGCTCCAAAATCACTGCGGATGGTGACTGCCCCCATGAAATTAAAAGATGCTTGCTCCTTGGAAAGAAAGCTATGACAAACCTAGACACACATTAAAAAGCTGAGACATCACTTTGCTATATACATATAGTCAGTGCCATGGTTTTTCCAGTAGTCATGTATGTAGTGAGAATTGGACCATAAAGAAGGCTGAGTGCAGAAGAATTGATGCTTTCAAATCGTGGTGCTGGAGAAGACTCTTGAGAGTCTCTTGGACAGCAAGGAGATCAATCCAGCCAATCCTAAAGGAAATCAGTCCTGAATATTGATTGGAAGGACTGATGCTGAAGCTGAAACTCCAATACTTTGCACATCTGATGGGAAGAGCTGACTCATTGGAAAAGACCATGATGCTGGGAAAGATTTAGGACAGGAGGGGAAGGGGGTGGGCAACAGAGGATGAGATGGTTGGATGGCATCACAGACAAAGGACATGAGTCTGAGCAAACTCAGGAGATAGTGAAGGACAGGGAAGCCTGGCATGCTACAGACCAAGGGGTCACAAAGAGTCAGACAAGACTTAGCAACTGAACAACAATAGGAGCAGCAGCGGATTAGACAGTGAAGAAGAAATGGTTAGTAAACTTGAAGATATAGCAATAGAAACTATACAGAATGAAGCATGGTGGGGGGGAGACAGAAAAATTTAACAGAGCCTCAGTGACTTATGGAAGATATAAAGTGATTTAACATATATGTCTAGGCTTCTCAAGTGATGCTAGTGGTAAAGAACCCACCTGCCAATGCAGGTAGATGTAAGAGACACAGGTGTGATTCCTGGGTTGGGAGGATCCCCTGGTGGAGGGCATGGCAACCCACTCCAGTATTTTTGCCTGGAGAATCCCATGGATGGAGAAGCTTGGCAGGCTGCAGTCAACAGAGTACAGAACAGACAAGACTGAAGCATGCATGAATGAAATGTATACGTCGCTACAGTCCCAAAAGGACAAGTAGGGATATAAAATACATTTGGAGAAATGACAGTTGAAAAAAATTTTAATTGATAAAAATGATAAAATCACAATCCAAGAAGTTCAATCAACTCCAAGCAAGAGAAACACAAAGAAAACCTCATCAAGGAACATCATAATCAAATAGCTTAAAACCATTAAGAGAAAATCTTAAAAGCAACCAGAGAACAAAAGAATAAAAAGTATTAGGAAATGGAAACAATGCAAACCAGAAGACAGTAGAGCAACACATTTAAAGAGATAAAAGGGAAAAAATATTAGCCTAGAATACCATATTGAACAAATATACCTTTCTAAAATGAAGGCAAACAAAGACCTTTTTTTTTTTTTATTCAAACAAATACCAAGAGAATTTGTCCTTGGCACATCTGTTCTACAAGAAATGTTAAATTAAGTTCTTTAGGCAGAAGATAAATGATAACATATGGAAACTTGGATTCTACCAAGCTTTTTCAAAGCTTTTGACCATTTAGTCAAAGTTATGGTTTTTCCAGTAGTCATGTATGGATATGAGAGTTGGACTATAAAGAAAGCTGAGTGTTGAAGAATTGATGCTTTTGAATTGTGGTGTTGGAGAAGACTCGAAAGTCCCTTGGACAGTAAGGAGATCAAACCAGTCAATCCTAAAGGAACTCAGTCCTGTATATTCATTGGAAGGACTGATGCTGAAGCTGAAACTCAATATTTTGGCCACCTGATGCAGAAAAAAAGACCCTGATGCCAGAAAAGATTGAAGGCAGGAGAAGAAGGGGACTGCAGAGGATGAGAGTGGTTGGATAGCATCACTGACTCTATGGACATGAGTTTGAGCAAGCTCCGGGAGTTGGTAATGGACAGGGAAGCCTGGCGTGGTGTGGTCCACAGGGTCGCAAAGAGTTGGACACAACTGAGTGACTGAACTGAACTGAAGCTTTTTCAGCCTCTGCACTATTGATGTTTGGGACTGTGAAGGGGTGGTTCTGTGCATTGCAGGATGTTTAGTAGCATCCCTGGCCTCTACTCACTAGAATCCAGTAGCAACCCACTCCCCTCCCCAGATTGTGACAGCCAAAAATGTCTTGCCGAGCATCTCCAACCTTCACCCTCCCCTCCTCTTCTCTCCCATGAGAAACACTGATACACACAAAGGAATGAAGAGTGCCAGAAATATTAGGGAAAGAGAATCCTGGATGAAAATCATGACATTAGTTTGACTTGCAAACAAAATCTGAATATTTTGTTTCTTTATGATTTACTTATTAGTTAATTGTTAACTTATTACTTATTAGTTAGTTGCTAATAATCTACTTTGTATGCATAGTGAGGTTGTAACTCAAAACACAAGAGTAAAGAACAATGAATTTTTAAAATCTAAACAGTACATGCTTATTATAAATTTTTTAATTTTAGAAAAATTATAAAATTTTAAAAATAATTTCTATTATAAAAAATTTAGAAAATGCATAAAAGCAAAAAAAGGAAATTCATTGTTTGCCATTCAAAGACAGTAATTACTAAGACGTTTTGGCCTATGTCTGCTCTTCAAGTGATTTTTCTGTACACTACATGACCATTATTGTAATATATATACACACATGTTTTTGTTACCTAATATTACATAACACAATAATTCCTTATGCAGAAAATCTTTACAGGCAGAACAATAATCTATCAAATACCATACTGTTTTTCTTAACTCTCCTATGATTAGACATTTAGGCAACTCCAATTTTTTCACTTTTATTATAATGCTGCAATAATGATCTTTATGGAATATCTTCCCCCCACTCCCCATGTTGTGAGTTATTTTCTTAAGAGAAATTTCCAGAAATATCTTCCTTAGGTCAGCCAACAGTTTTTGAGGTCTGCAACTATCTTAGTCAATGTTGTCTTGCTTCCTAATACCAGCACAGGGAGTAACTAGTAGAAACTTTGCCAATTGTTTAGTGGCTGTAACTAAGCTGAACTTAAATGGCATGTTATAGCTGTTGTTCAGTTGCTAAATCGTGTCTGACTCTTTGTGTCCTTATGGACTGCAGCACACCAGGCTGTCCTTCACAGTTTCCCGGAGTTTGGCATGGGTCTCTAGCAAAGAAGAGCATTTATATTAACCAAATTCTGCAAACCATACATATAGAGAATATTGTACCCTGGCCAGAGGACATACCAGAAAGCCAGTTTTGTTCATACATTTCTACTAAATTTCAAATCTCCTTTTGAAATTACAAAACGACTCTTACCTGCAACAGAAGCAAAGGTAAATTTTCAGGAGTGTACTCTCTCCTTAGGCAGCTCTCTAGCTCCCTCTGCATGACATCTGGTTGAATAGCAAGGGACTTTGACTCAGCCACCTGAACCCCGGAGAACAGAGCAAGCAAAGGGAAAGAAGGAAAACAAAACAGTATCTATGACAGAAAATGACATACAATTTCTGATCGCCTTCATATGTTATGCTGTTATACCTAAGATTTCAAATAATTATTTTTAACATCATAAATCAAGGAACTGTAAATTTGAACACTCTACAAAAATCAGATATCTCCGAAGGATTGGCCTTCTCTGGTCCAGCAGTGAGCTGAATGTTTTTTCTTTGTTAACACTGTCAGTAAGATCAGCTGCTTGTTTACAAAAAGTTTTCCTTGTCAAGAGTTTCCAACAATTTAGCAAATCCTAATTCACTGTTGTATTGAAATAGCCCATTGTTTTGCTGCTGCTGCTGCTGCTAAGTCACTTCAGTCGTGTCCAACTCTGTGTGACCCCATAGACGGCAGGCCACCAGGCTCCCCCGTCTCTGGGATTCTCCAGGCAAGAACACTGGAGTGGGTTGCCATTTCCTTCTCCAATGAGCCCATTGTTTTACTCACCTGTAAAGTTTTCTTTAGGGCCAGTTCCCTTTCTCTTCTAAAGTAAGAGATGTCCTTTGGCATTCGAACAGAGCTGCAGAAAATTTTATGCAACAGAAGTTGTAATTATAGAAGCTATTATAAATCAGATTAAAGACTGTTGCTAGTGTTTAGTCGCTAAGTCAAGTCTTACTCTTTGCGATTCCATAGACTGCAGAGCACCATGCTTCCCTGTCCTTCACTATCTCCTGGAGTTTGCTCAAACTCATGTTCATTGCGTCCGTGATGCTATCCAACCATCTCATCCTCTATCACCCACTTCTCCTCCTGCCCTGATCAATCTGCACTCCACAACTGCTCGTTTCTAAATAAATATATTACACTGGATTATTGGTGGCATGTAAAGGCCACAGGCTTCTGTCTTAGTCAGAATCTCTCTTGTGTACACCTCACTCCTGTTAAACCTTAACTTGGGCCAGATGTCCTCTCCTTCTGCTCACAAATACATAGTCTTTCCTTTTACCCCAACTTATCTCTCTAGAAACAAAGACAGTGGTAAGGACGTTTCTTACTCCTACCCACAGTTCCTTCAATAATCTCATTTCTAACAATTACTGTGCTTATCAGACCTCTATCTCATCGATTTTATTTGACACATAAAATCAGTATTATTCAAACAAAATGTTTTTATTTTTGTGTTCTAGCTCAGTTATCTGGAGGGTGAAAATGATCCTTATATATCAAACATGAATTACTTTGGAAATTATTTTAACCAAATTTTCTGCTTCAAAAAATTTATTCATCTCTAGGAAAAACACTGCAGAAGTGCTTGCTTAAGCACCCTCATTGACTGTTGTCCAAGCCTAGCCATGAGGAAGGTATTTGCACCAGGGACTCTGACATAAGGAAGTACAAGCAGCATTGCCCTGGGACCTGATAAGAGGTGGGACCCTGGGTCAGAAAGAGGGAACCAGGGCTTGGCTGCTTTGGGAACATTAAAACCATGGTGCAAATGTTACTGTATTAAGATGGGACTCTTAATACAGACTCTTGCAAACACTGGCAAGGGGACCACAGGAGGCAGTTCTGGAATACATGTGAGAAACGAGATTTGAAGGGGATTGTAGTCAGTAAAGTTCAGATTAATATTGTTCATGTGACCATTTATCAGTCCTCCTTGAATAAGTTTTAAGGGAAGATGAAAATAGATTGTTAGTTTATACACTTGTCAGCAGTTCACCCCACTGGAATCATGGTCCTGTTTCTCAAAGGAACACCGGGCTGACAGTCAGAAGGCCTCTCAATCATGTGGGACTAAGAAATCCATGAGCCAGCTATGTTGAATTCCCAACTGCAGTTGGAATAATGCCTTCTCTTATCTCCTCATGTCTTGGTTTTGATGAAAAAAGATACAAGTTTTGAAAAGGCCTTGAGGGTAAAAGCATGAATAAATTAAAGGTATAACTTCTGTGATTACTGGGTACCTGTATCCTGGCTACAGCCTCACAGAGATGGAAAACCAGTAACCACCTATGCTATGCTATGCTATGCTAAGTCACTTCAGTCGTGTCCGACTCTGTGTGACCCCATAGACGGCACCACCTAGAAAGCTACTAAACAGGCAGTCGGGGAAATAGAAGAAACCCATTCTCTCCCTGCCCTCTTGTCTTCTAATTCTTTGGCATGCTGGGAGTTTGGGTGAGATCCAGGGTTCAGCTCTCTGACCCTCTCTTGCTCAGATCATGCCTTTCCTCTCAGTTAACCCCAAAATGTCTGTGAATGACCTAGAGTTTGATTGCTATCATTGGCAGCATTTACGTATAGAATAGTTCCTAATAGAACATCATTTTGTAGAATTCACTATCAAATACCTCATATTATTTTCGTTTTGAAATTTCTCATCAAAATCAAGGTCAAATTCAGTTAAAATATCACTGGAGAAAATGAGGTTTCATTGACTATGGTTTGTATAATAGCTTCTGGAATCTTAAGACAATGATATGTGTGAGATGGAAGAGTACTTTTTCATTTTCTTTGGTAGCACATTGCCTCTAAATGCCTTGACAATTCTAGAATATAGGAAAGCCTTAAGGGCAGCAGTCATGCCTGAGCTTGAGATGATGCCAAATGTCCAAGTAAAAAGGAGAGGGGGGCTCTGATGGAGATTATAGGTTGTGAGTAGGGGTTGAAGCTCTTGAAGACCATGCCTTCACACTGCCACTATTTACCTGTAAGTTTGATGAGCTGACCCCTGGAGAGTCCATTGTTCTTCTATCTCAGACTTCAGCTCACTCAATTGTGTAGCCAGTTCTTTTTCCAACACCTGGATCCTTTCTGTGGAAGCGATCTTATAAATTTCATCCATGGTTTGCAATTACTAATTTTCTAATCCCTGAAAAAAAGAGCACAAAACTCATGGCTGATTCCCTTAGTGACCATTACTCAGTGTGTGAGACTTTGTCTATCATTGTCCAAGAAATCACGTCAACTCTGTGGAAATGTATGCTTTTGTAATTTGGAGAAACAGCTGGATTAGACTATCATTTATAGTTAATCACTGTTTGGTAAATAGTAGAGAAAATATAGGTTATATCTCCATTGATCATCTTTGTTTAGCCCAGTTCACCTTTAGAAATATCTCTATTCCAGCTTTGATTGTGCTGCTGCTGCTGTTGCTAAGTCGCTTCAGTTGTGTCCGACTCTGTGCGATCCCAGAGATGGCAGCCCACCAGGCTCCCCCGTCCCTGGGATTCTCCAGGCAAGAACACTGGAGTGGGTTGCCATTTCCTTCTCCAATGCATGAAAGTGAAAAGTGAAAGTGAAGTCGCTCAGTCGTGTCCAACTCCTAGCAAGTCCGATTTATTAAATGAGATTGAATCTCCCCTGCCTGACCTCCATTGTCTTCATAAAGGCTTGTGGGGCTTACACACTAAATATTTGAGTGGTGGTCACTTCTACTTTCTATCACTTCTGCTGGAACAAATAATAGGTATGTACAGGATCCCTCCACATGCCTAAAGCATATCTCCATAACTTTTTTGAAGGCATGAGCTTCTGACCAGAGGGAATAGACTGTGGGTGGAGAGCTGTGTAACATGATCATCATCCATGCAACTTTTGGACTCAGAAGAAAATTATGCTTATGTATATGAACGTATTTTCTTAATTTTAAATGCTTATATTTGTCCTATACCTTTTATAAATAAAATAGTTGATGACCGCAACCCCACCATTCCCCACCACCACCCCAGTTCACAGCCTGTCGGATTCAATGCAACTTTATGCTATGCTAAGTCACTTCTGTCGTGTCCGACTCTGTGTGACCCCATAGACGGTAGCCAACCAGGCTCCTCTGTCCCTGGGATTCTCCAGGCAAGAACACTGGAGTGGGTTGCCATTTCCTTCTCCAATGCATGAAAGTGAAAAGTGAAAGTGAAGTCGCTCAGTCATGTCCGACTCTTAGCGACCCCATGGAACTTTATGCTAAGTACTTAATGTCAATATTTTTATTAGCAACACATATTAACTTCATGACCCAGAGTGAGACACATCGATTACAAGAGATTCAGTAGATGACGTGTTTCCTCTGCCACTGCTGCACTCATCTGTCCTGGACAAGGGGGTAAAGTCAATCTTGGGCCACCTTAAAGAAGTTTAAAATCTTTAAATCTTCCTTTTAAGATTTTCATTTTCAGAGGTGTTTCCTCAAGTTAATCTGCTGGATTTTCAAAAAATATTTTTATAAGATATAGAAGTTTTTTTTTGTGTGTGTAGAGGCTACCTTTGGAAGCCTATTTATTCTTTTTATAAATATTATAAATGGAAATGAGCATCGTGTTCAGTCAAGGTTGTGAACCTGCAGAGTTATAAATCTGTCATGTTTGGCACACTGCTGGAGCTCAATAAAATGCACTGTTGTTGTTCTCAGCAAAAGCAAAATGTTATGAAAACTATTTGCCACTTGGCAGTGAGTGTCCTTTCAAGTTGGGCAAACAGTTAAACAGCTGCCTTAACAGCTGCATTCCAACTAGCAGCCAAGAGTGGCAGCAACACAGACTGACATTTTTCTCCCAAAGGGTGGACATTCTGCTTTTATTTTCTGATCCATTTTCAACACTTCACAGCTCAGAAATGAGAACATTTATTCCTGGATAATTTAGCTTGCTACACAGTCAAATACAGCATTCATAAAATTAACATAAGGAGAGGTTGGTCATTGCCAACTGTCCATGAAATGCATCCAATTCAGAGGAATCCACGCCTGCTGAGCACTCATGACTAGTGTTAAAGAGACAAACAACTGTTTGTTCTGGGAGGTGGAAAGGTGGGTTCCTTTTATTGAGCACCTACTCTGTGTGAGGCAGCACTGGGCTCTCATTTAGTCTCAGAAAAGATTCTCAAGAATTGTTTCAATAGTGTTTTTTTAAAAATAAATACATTTAATTAACTATCAATTATAAACAAACCAAAATCCCCTTTATTAACTATGTTTAAAAAGTGATAGAATCTAAGCTGTTAAGAAAAAGATGGTAAGATTAGCTTGAGCAGGGTGTGAGGGTGTTCCGTGCATAAAGTGGGCTTCAAAGCGTTCAGGGATGTTTAGAAGAGAAATACTTAGTAACTTTAGAGTATTATAGGAAAACGTATAATTAATGTCAAAAACTTCGAAGTGACTACAAAAAGAATGAAAATGCAACACAGACCTTCCCAAGCTAGTGGCGCAGGTGGGGGCGGTGAGGGCTAGGAAATGGGTCTTTTAAATCCAATAGAGGGTAGGAAAAGAGAAAAAAGGAGAAAGAAGTATGTAAGAAATGAAGTCAAATATTTTGGTAACTATGATAAATGTAAATCGCTAAAGCCCATCTATCAAAACACATGAATCAGCAGTTTTGAACATTTTTAAAGCCACTAACATTTGGTAATGTGATGTGTACCAAAATAAAACAATGATTTTTATTCTAGCAAATGCCAGAACAGAATTTAAACTGTAAGCAAGTCTCCCCTGTATCACCATGGGGCAATTCAATCTTCTTCATGAAGACCTGCACTCTATAATCTCCCTATGTAAACCACTTCTGATACTTGGTCATCTTTGATCATCAACATATTCTTCCTCTGTACATATGAAATTTCTCTTGTTATACATTATACGCCTTCTGGATCAGTAGGAGTAAGACTATTACAGCAAAAAGTCACAGCCATCAGTAGCTTAAAGAACAAAATTGATTAAATGTGACTAATGTAATGTGTTTGGAAAATGTGTGTAAAGAAATGTGTCTGCTCCTCTTGGACATTCAATGACCCTGATTCCTTCCAAGTCAGTGCCATCATCCCCTAGGCATTGTTCAAACAAACATATTCATGTTTTCTCTTTAGTGTGGCTATAGAACATGACCTTTAGTTGGATGAAGGGACGCAGACAGATATATTTGATGTTCTGAATTGGTTAACCTGCTTCTACTTCTAGTTTGTTGTTGTTGTTCAGTTGCTCAGTCATGTCCAACTCTGAGACCCCATGGACTGCAGCATGCCAGGATTCCCTGTCCTTTGCTATCCCCCAGAGTTTGCTCAAACTCCTGCCCATTGAGTTGATGATGTCATCCAACCACCTCATCCTCTGTCACCTGCTTCTCTTCCTGCCCTCAATCTTTCCCAGCATCAGGATTTTTTCCAGTGAGTTTACCAATAGCTTTGTTTCTTTGGCATCTATTGAGCTGTGCGGAGAAGGCAATGGCACCTCACTCCAGTACTTCTGCCTGGAAAATCCCATGGGTGGAGGAGCCTGGAAGGCTGCAGTCCATGGGGTCGCTGAGGGTCAGACACGACTGAGCGACTTCACTTTCACTTTTCACTTTTATGCCTTGGAGAAGGAAATGGCAGCCCACTTTAGTGTTCTTGCCTGGAGAATCCCAGGGACGGGTGAGCCTGGTGGGCTGCCGTCTATGGGGTCACACAGAGTCGGACACGACTAAAGTGACTTAGCAGCAGCAGCAGCAGCAGCAGAGCTGTGCTGCACTTAGTCACTCAGTTTTTGCAACCCCATGGACTGTAACCTTCCAGGCTTCTCTGTCCATGGGGACTCTCCAGGCAAGAATACTAGAGTAGGTTGCTATGCCCTTCTCCCAACCCAGGGATTGAACCCAGGTCTCCTGCATTGCAGGCAGATTCTTTACCAGCTGAGCCACCAGGGAAGCCCAAGAATACTGGAGTGGGGAGCCTATACCTTCTCCAGGAGATCTTCCTGACCCAAGAATCAAACCGAGGTCTCCTGCATTGCAGGCAGATTCTTTAACAGCTGAGGTACCTATTGAGATTAGCATGTGATTTTATTTTTTAATATGGTGAATTTCACAGATAATCTATTGTTAAAGACAAAACTGTTTTTTTGGAATAAATCCCACTTGGTAATGATCTTTTTTTTTTTTTTTTTAAAGTAAAATGAACTCACTTTGCTACCATGGTGTTCAGGATGTTTGCATTTATGTTAAAGCAGGCTTAAAATTCAAAAACCTAAGATCATGGTACCCAGTCTCATCACTTCAAGGAAAATAGATGGGGAAAAAGTGGAAACGATGACAAATTTTATTTCTATGGGCTGCAAAAATCACTGTGGACGGTGACTGCAGCCATGAAATTAAGATGCTTCCTCTTTGGAAGGAAAGCAATGACAAACCTAGACAGTGTATTAAAGAGCAGAGACATCACTTTGCTGATGAAAGTCTGTATAGTCAAAGCTATGGTTTTTCTAGTAGTCACATATGGATGTGAGAGTTGAACCATTAAGAAGGTTGAGCACCAAAGAATGATGCTTTTGAACTGTGGTGCTGAAGAAGACTCTTGAGAGTCCCTTGGCCTGCAAGATCAAACCAGTCAATCCTAAAGGAAAACAACCCTGAATATTCATTGGAAGGACTGATGCTGAAACTGAAGGTCCAATACTTTGGCTACACAATGCAAAGAGCTGATTCATTGGAAAAGACCCTGATGATTGGAAAGATTGAGGGCAGGAGAAGAAAGGGGCAATAGAGGATGAAATGGTTGGATGCCATCACTGACTCACTGGATGTGAGTTTGAGCAAACTCAGGGAGATAGTGAAGTACAGGAAAGCTTGTCGTGCCACAGTCCACAAGGTGGCAAAGAATTGGACACGACTGAGCAACTGAACAACAACCTCTATATTCCAATATAATTCCTTATTACAGACTACCTTAACCTTAAAATTTTGTTTTCATGCTGTATTCCACTCTAAAGCTAGCAATTTTTTTTTTTGCAGTCTACCTTTTACTATCCAAATGAAAACCTTATGATTTAAGCCATACACCTCCTTCCTATAATTCATGCAAATGTTTAAATACTTCTACATAAAACTCCACAATATATTTCATTCTTGCTACTTTGAAAGTCAGTTATTTTTACCCATGTATTTGTCTTTCCTGTTGCTCTTCTTTCTGGAAGGTCTGTGCTTCCATTCAAGTTCATTTTCCTTTACCCTGAAGAACTTCCTTTAATATTCTTCATAGTGTGGGTCTGCTATTGACGGATTCTCTCAACTTTTATTTGTCTGAATAAGTCTTTATTTTTACTATGATCTCTAAAGGTGTTTTACCTGGATACAAATTTGACAGGTTTTTTTTTTCTTTCAGCACTTTAATGTCTTTTGGCTTCCATAATTTCAGTACAATAGTCATCTGCTTTATTGTTCCTTTGTGATAAAGTAATGTGCCTTGTTTTCTCTTGCTGCTTTTAAGACTTTATCTTTGTCAGCAGTTCAGCTACAATACACTTCTTTACCTAATCCTTTGCATATATCATTGCTGTGTATTAAGGTTCATTGAATTTCTTTAATGTTTGAAATGATGTCTATCACCAGTTTTGGAAATTTATTGACTATTATGTTTTCATATATTGCTTCTACCCCTTTTTCTAATACTTATCCTTCTATGACTTTAATTAATATATGTTTTGCTTCCCCATATTCCATATATCTCTTATACTAGTTTTATTCTTTCCAGTCTTTTTGTCTCTGTGCTTCAGTTTTGTGTATTATCAACATCTGTCCTCAAGTTCACTCTTTGCTCAGTCCAAGCTATTGTTAAAACTATAAATGAATTCTCAATTTTAGCTATTATATTTTTTAAATCTATAATGCATGTTAAATCATTTTTATAGATTCCAATTCTGTCAAAATTATCCATCATTTTATCTATTTTGTCCCATCTTTTCCTTTTCTTCCCTGCACATAAATAATTATTTTAAAAACCTTGCCTGCTAATTCCACTACCTGGATCATCTACAGATCTGCTTTTACCATTTGCATTTTCTCTTATCACTCACATTTTCTTGCCTCTTCTCAAGTCTTGTAATTTATTATATGCCTTATTTTGGGTTTAAAATGAACAAATGGGACTTTTAATGATGTTATTTTCCCTCATAAAGGTTCTCCATTTCCTCTGTTAGATGCATAATTTGAAGGGCTGACCACCTTAATACAACAAGGAACTGAACTAAATTGGTGCTGGATTCCAGTTTTAGACTCAGTCTACCTCTTGCTTTTTTTCTTAAGGTGTAGCTCACGTGGACTTCTGATCGGTAGCTTGGGAGGTCTATTTCCTTTCAATACTTAAACACTATGGGAGATTCAGTCTGCCCTTTGGGAGTTTTGTTTAGCTCATTAGACTCCCACCCCATGTAGCTTGAAAATCTGGCAAAGTCTTAAGAGGAAAATTTATCAAGTGTTCCATGTTGATTTCTGTCATAGAAATTTGTCTTCAAAGCACTGTGGATAGATTTCACCAAGGCTTTGAAGTCCACCTTATTTCTTGGATATGGCCTTCTAAGGCTTCTGACTCATAGTTGGTCATTCCCTTCCTTCTCATGCCTGAAATTCCCTCCTTCAAAAGTTTTGAGCTTAGCCTCCCATTCCATCAAGTTCAATATCTGGCAAAAACTTGAAGAAGAGACCTGTCATATGTTTGATGCAGTCCCTTTTTATTGTTGTTCAGTCTCTCAGTCATGTCCAACTCTTTGCAACCCCTTGGACTCCAGCATGCCAGGCATCCCTGTCCTTCACTATCTCTTGAGTTTTCTCAAACTCATGTCCATTGAGTGGGTGATGCCACTCATCCATCTAACTCCTTTGTTGCCCCATTCTCCTCCTGTTCTCAATCTTTCCCAGCATCAGAGTCTTTTCCAATGAGTTTGCTCTTTGCATCAAGTGGTCAAATTATTGGAGCTTCGGCTTTAGTATAAGTCCTACCAATGAATATTCAGGGTTGATATCCTTTAGGATTGACTGGTTTGATCTCCTTACAGTCCAAGGGATTCTTAAGAGTCTTCCCCAACACCACATTCAAAAGCATCAATTATTTGGTGCTCAGCCTTATTTATGGTCCAACATCTGTACATGACCAATGGAAAAACAATAGCTTTGACTAAATGGACCTTTGTCGGCAAAGTGATGTCTCTGCTTTTTAATACTCTGTCTAGGATTGCCACAGCTTTTCTTCCAAGGAGCAAGCATCTTTTAATTTCATGGCTGCAGTCACCATCCAGTGATTTTGGAGTCCAAGAGAATAAAGTTTGTTATTCTTTTCATTGTTTCCCCATCTATTTGCCATGAAGTGATGGGACTGGATACCATGATCTTTGTTTTTTGAATGTTGAGTTTTGAGCCAGCTTTTTCACTCTCCTCTTTCACTTTCATCAAGAGGTTCTTTAGTTCCTCTTGACTTTCTACCATTAGGGTGGTGTCATCTGCATATCTGAGGTTACTGATATTTCTCCTGGCAATCTTGAATTCAGATTGTGACTCATCCAGCCAGGCATTTCACATGATGTACTCTGCATATAAGTTAAATAAGCAGGGTAACAATATACAGCCTTGATATACTCCTTTCCCAATTTAGAAACCAGTCCATTGTTTCATGTCCAGTTCTAACTGTTGCTTCTTGACCCACTTACAGATTTTACAGGAGGCAGTAAGGTGGTCTGTTATTCCTGTCTCTTTAGTAACTTACCACAGTTTGTTGTGATCCACACAGTCAAAAGCTTTAGTGTAGTATATGAAACAGAACTAAGTATTTTTCTGGAATTTCCTTGCTTTTTCTATGATACAATGGATGTTAGCAATTTGATCTCTGGTTCCTCACCCTTTTCTAAATCCAACTTGTACATCTGGAAGTTCTTGGTTCACATACTGTTGAAGCCTTGTGAAATGAGCACAATTGTATGGTAGTTTGAACATTCTTTGGCATTGCCTTTCTTTAGGATTGGAATGAAACTGACCTTTTCTAGTCCTGTGGCCACTGCTGAGTTTTCCAAATTTGCTGGCATATTGAGTGCAGCACTTTACAGCATCCTCTTTGGGAATTTTAATAGCTCAGTTGGAATTCCATCACCTGCACTAGCTTTGTTCATAGCGATGCTTTCTAAGGCCCACTTGATTGCACACTCCAGGATGTTTGGCTCTAGGTGAGTGACCACACCATCATGGTTATCCAGGTCATTAAGACATTTTTGTATAGTTCTTTTGTGTATTCTTACCACCTCTTCTTAATCTCTTCTGCTTCTGTTAGGTCTATACTCTGTTCTTTAAAGTGCCCATCTTTGCATCAAATGTTCCCTTGGTATCTCTAATTTTCTTGAAGAGATCTCTAGTCTTTCCTATTCTATTGTATCCCTCCATTTATTTGCATGGTTAAGAAGGCTTTCTTAACTCTATCTGCTATTCTCTGCAACTCTGCATTCAGATGGGTATATCTTTCATTTTCTCCTTTGCCTTTTGCTTCTCTTTTCTCAGCTATTTGTAAGGCCTCCTCAAACAACTATTTTGCCTTTTGGCATTTCTTTTTCTAGGGGATAATTTTGATCACTGCCTCCTGTACAATGTTATGAACCTCTGTCCATAGTTCTTCAGGCACTCTATCAGATCTAATCCCCTGAATCTATTTGTCACTTCCACTGTATAATCATAAGGGATTTGATTTTGGTCATAACTGAATGACCTAGTGCTTTTCCCTATTTTTTTCAATATAAGTCTGAATTTTACAATAATGAGCTCACAATCTGAGTGACAGTCAGCTCCAGGTCTTGTTTTTGCTGACTGAATAGAATTTCTCCATCTTTGGTTGCAAAGAATAAATCAATCTGATTTCAATATTGACCATCTGGTGATGTCCATGTGTAGAGTTGACTCTTGCATTGTTGGAAGAGGGTGTTTGCTATGACCAGTGTGTTCTCTTGGCAAAACTCTGTTAGCCTCTGCCCTGCTTCATTTTGTACTCCAAGGCCAAACTTGCCTGTCACTCCAGGTATCTCTTGACTTCCTACTTTTGCATTCCAGTCCCCTGTGATGAAAAGGACATCTTTTTTTTTTTTTTGGTGTTAGTTCCAGAAGGTCTTGTAGGTCTTCATAGTACTTGTAAACTTAAGCGTCTTCAGCATTAGTGGTTGGGGCATAGACTTGGATTACTATGATGTTGAATGGTTGTCCACCAAGATGGTGGGAAAGGACGTGTGCTCATCTTCTCCTGCGAGAACACCAAAATTGCAGCTAGCTGCTAAGCACAATTGACAGGAAAATGCCGGAACCCACCAAAAAAGATACCCCATGTCCAAGGACAAAGAAGAAGCCACAAACAGACGGTAGGAGGGACATAATGCTGTTTAAAATCAAAACACCTGCCAGAGACTCTTAGAGGACACAAACAAAACCTTGTGTGCACTAGGACCCAGGGAAAGGAGCAGTGACCCCCCAACTACAGTCTGAGCCAGACCTGCCTGTGAGTGTTTGAGGGTCTCCTCCAAAGGCATGGTCAGCAGTGGCCTGATGCAGGGACAAGGCCACTGGCAGCAGTGGTCCTGGGAGGTGCAGCATGTGACAAAGTCCTTTGGAGGAAGTCTCCATTAGTCCCATCATAGACCTGCCAGGCTGGCAATCCACAAACGGGAGAACAATTATACCAAAGCAGTTCTCTCACTGTTGTGAAGGTTCTAGGCCCCACAACAGACTTTCCAATCTGGGGAGCCAGCAAAGGGACTGGGAATCCCCATAGAATCTGACTTTGAAGGTCAGCAGGATTTGGTTACAGAATTTCCACAGGACTGGGGAAAAAGAGACTCTTAGAAGAACAAAACCTTGTGTGCACTACAACCCAGGAGAAAGGAGCACTGACCCCATTAAGACTTAGACTTGTCTGTGAGTGGAAGTCTCCAGCAGAGGCACAGGTCCATTGTGCATGGCTCAGGGTCAGGTTCACTGGCAGCAGCATTCTTGGGAGACATGGTGTGTTGGCTAAGTCCTCCTGGAGGAGGCCGCCATTAGGTTTAGCACAGAGACTATAGCCCTTCCATAGAGACTACGTACTGCAGAACTGGGCTGCCTCAGGACAAACTACATGAAGGGAGCCCAAACCCACTCATCAGCAGAAGATTGGATTAAAGATTTGCTGAGGATGGCCTTGCCCACCAGAGCAAGACCCAGTTTTCTCCACAGCCAGTCCCTCTCATCAGGAAGCTTGTACAGCCTCTTATCCACAACCATTATAGGGCAGATGGAATGAAAAACACAATCACAGAAAACTAACCAAAATTATCACATGGTCAACAGCCTCATGTAATTCAGTGAAACTATGGGCCTTGCAGACTAGGGCCACCTAAGACAGATGGGTCACAGTAGAGAGCTCTGACAAAACGTGGTCCACTGGAGAAGGGAATAGCAAACCACTTCAGCATTCTTGCCTTGAGAACTCTATGAATAGTATGAAAAGGCAAAAACATATGACACTGAAAGATGAACCCCCATGTCAGGTGGTCAATATGCCACTGGAGAAGACTGGAGAAATAGCTCCAGAAAGAATGAAGAGGCTGAGCCAAAGCAGAAACGACACCCAGTTGTGCATGTGTCTGCTGCTCAAAGTAAAGTCCAATGCTGCAAAGAACAATATTGTCTAGGAACCTGGAACGTTAGGTCCATGAATCAAGGTAAATTCAGTTCAGTTCAGTTGCTCAGTCATGTCTGACTCTTTGCGACCCCATGGACTGCAGCACGCCAGGCTTCCCTGTCCATCACCAACTCCCGGAGCTTGCTCAAACTCGTCCATAGAGTTGGTGATGCCATCCAACCATCTCATCCTCTGTTGTCCCCTTCTCCTCCTGCCTACAATCTTTCCCAGCATCAGGGTCTTTTCCAATGGGTTAGTTCTTCGCATCAGGTGGCCAAAGTATTGGAGCTTCAGCTTCACCATCAATCCTTACAATGAATATTCAGGACTGGTTTCCTTTCGGATTGACTGGTTGGATCTCCTTGCAGTCCAAGGGACTCTCAAGAGTCTTCTCCAACACCACAGTTCAAAAGCATCAATTCTTCAGTGCTCAGCTTTCTTTATAGTCCAACTCTCACATCCATATATGACTACTGGAAAAACAATAACTTTGGCCAGACGGACCTTTGTTGGCAAAGTAATGTGTCTGCTTTTTAATATGCTATCTATAGGTTGGTCATGGCTTTTCTTCTAAGGAGCAAGCATCTTTTAATTTCACACCTGCAGTCACCATCTGGAGTGATTTTGGAGCCCCCAAAAATGAAGTCTGTCAGTGTTTCCATTGTTTCCCCATATATTGTCATGAAGTGATGGGACTGGATACTATGATCTTAGTTTTCTGAATATGAGTTTTAAGCCAACTTTTTCACTCTCCTCTTTCACTTTCATCAAGAGTCTCTTTAGTTCTTCTTTGCCTTTTGCCATAAGGGTGGTGTCATTTGTGTATCTGAGGTTATTGATATTTCTCCCAGAAATCTTGATTACAGCTTGTGCTTTATCCAGCCTGGCCTTTTGCATAATATACTCTGCATGTAAGTTAGATAAGCAGGGTGACAATATACAACCTTGACAAACACCTTTCCTATTTGGAACCAGGGTAAATTGGAAGTGGTCAAACAGGAGATTACAAGAGTGAACACTGACATTTTAGGAATCAGTGAAGTAAAATGGATTACTATCATGTTGAATGGTTTACCTTGGAAACAAACTGAGATCATTCTGTCATTTTTTTTTTTTTTTTTTTTTTAGTCAAGAATCTCTTTTATTGATTATCAGAAACATTACAAACATCTAGTATGAATAAACTGTAACATGATAGTGTTTAGTTTGAACAATTAATACATTTCAGATATAATATTAAACATATTTCAATGCTATTCTCCCCAATCATCCCACCCTCTCCTGGTCCCAGAGTCCAAAAGTCTGGTCTATACATCAGTGTCTCTTTTGCTGTCTCGTAAATAGGGTTATTTTTACCATCTTTCTAAATTCCATATATATGCGTTAGTATACTGTATTTGTGTTTTTGTTTCTGGCTTACTTCACTCTGTATAATAGGCTCCAGTTCCATCCACCTCCTTAGAACTGATTCAAATGTATTCTTTTTAATGGCTGAGTAATACTCCATTGTGTATATGTACCACAGCTTGCTTATCCATTCATCTGTGGATGGACATCTAGGTTGCTTCCACGTTCTGGCTATTGCAAACAGTGCTGCTATGAACATTGGGGTACACGTGTCTCTTTCAATTCTGGTTTTCTCAGTGTATATGCCCAGCAGTGGGATTGCTGGATCATAAGGCAGTTCTATTCGCAGTTTTTTGAGGAATCTCCATACTGTTCTCCATAGTGGCTGTACTAGTTTGCATTCCCACCAACAGTGCAAGAGGGTTCCCTTCTCTCCGCACCCTCTCCAGCATTTATTGCTTGTGGACTTTTGGATAGCAGCCATTCTGATTGGCGTGAAATGGTATCTCATAGTGGTTTTGATTTGCATTTCTCTGATAATGAGTGATGTTGAGCATCTTGTCATGTGTTTGTTAGCCATCTGTATGTCTTCTTTGGAGAAATGTCTATTGAGTTCTTTGGCCCATTTTTTGATTGGGTCATTTATTTTTCTGGAATTGAGCTGTAGAAGTTGCTTGTATATTTTTGAGATTAGTTGTTTGTCAGTTGCTTCATTTGCTATTATTTTCTCCCATTCTGAAGGCTGTCTTTTCACCTTGCTTATAGTTTCCTTTGTTGTGCAGAAGCTTTTTAAGTTTGATTAGGTCCCATTTGTTCATTTTTGATTTTATTTCCGATATTCTGGGAGGTGGGTCATAGAGGATCCTGCTGTGATGTAAGTCAGAGAGTGTTTTGCCTATGTTTTCCTCTAGGAGTTTTATGGTTTCTGGTCTTACATTTAGATCTTTAATCCATTTGGAGTTTATTTTTGTGTATGGTGTTAGAAAGTGTTCTAGTTTCATTCTTTTACAAGTGGTTGACCAGTTTTCCCAGCACCACTTGTTAAAGAGATTGTCTTTAATCCATTGTATATTCTTGCCTCCTTTGTCAAAGATAAGGTGACCATATGTGCGTGGATTTATCTCTGGGCTTTCTATTTTGTTCCATTGATCAATATTTCTGTCCTTGTGCCAGTACCATACTGTCTTGATGACTGTGGCTTTGTAGTAGAGCCTGAAGTCAGGCAGGTTGATTCCTCCAGTTCCGTTCATCTTTCTCAAGATAGCTTTGGCTATTCGAGGTTTTTTGTATTTCCATACAAATTGAGAAATTATTTGTTCTAGCTCTGTGAAGAATACCGTTGGTAGCTTGATGGGGATTGCATTGAATCTATAAATTGCTTTGGGTAGTATATTCATTTTCACTATATTGATTCTACCAATCCATGAACATGGTATATTTCTCCATCTATTAGTGTCCTCTTTGATTTCTTTCACCAGTGTTTTATAGTTTTCTATATATAGGTCTTTAGATTCTTTAGGAAGATATATTCCTAAGTATTTTATTGTTTTCATTGCAATGGTGAATGGAATTGTTTCCTTAATTTCTCTTTCTATTTTCTCGTTATTAGTGTACAGGAATGCAAGGGATTTCTGTGTGTTAATTTTATATCCTGCAACTTTACCATATTCATTGGTCAGTTCTAGTAATTTTCTGGTGGAATCTTTAGGGTTTTCTACGTAGAGGATCATGTCATCTGCAAATAGTGAGAGTTTTACTTCTTCTTTTCCAATTTGGATTCCTTTTATTTCTTTTTCTGCTCTGATTGCTGTGGCCAAAACTTCCAAAACTATGTTGAATAGTAATGGTGAAAGTGGGCATCCTTGTCTTGTTCCTGACTTTAGAGGAAATGCTTTCAATTTTTCACCATTGAGGATAATGTTTGCTGTGGGCTTGTCATATATAGCTTTTATTATGTTGAGGTATGTTCCTTCTATTCCTGCTTTCTGGAGAGTTTTTATCATAAATGGATGTTGAACTTTGTCAAAGGCTTTCTTTGCATCTATTGAGATAATCATATGGTTTTTATTCTTCAGTTTGTTAATGTGGTGTATTACGTTGATTGATTTGCGGATATTGAAGAATCCTTGCATTCCTGGGATAAAGCCCACTTGGTCATGATGTATGATCTTTTTAATGTGTTGTTGGATTCTGATTGCTAGAATTTTGTTAAGGATTTTTGCATCTATGTTCATCAGTGATATTGGCCTGTAGTTTTCTTTTTTTGTGGGATCTTTGTCAGGTTTTGGTATTAGGGTGATGGTGGCCTCATAGAATGAGTTTGGAAGTTTGCCTTCTTCTGCAATTTTCTGGAACAGTTTGAGTAGGATAGGTGTTAGCTCTTCTCTAAATTTTTGGTACAGTTCAGCTGTGAAGCCGTCTGGACCTGGGCTTTTGTTTGCTGGAAGATTTCTGATTACAGTTTCAATTTCCGTGCTTGTGATGGGTCTGTTAAGAGTTTCTATTTCTTCCTGATCCAGTTTTGGAAAGTTGTACTTTTCTAAGAATTTGTCCATTTCTTCCACATTGTCCATTTTATTGCCATATAATTGCTGTTAGTAGTCTCTTATGATCCTTTGTATTTCTGTGCTGTCTGTTGTGATCTCTCCGTTTTCATTTCTAATTTTATTGATTTGATTTTTCTCCCTTTGTTTCTTGATGAGTCTGGCTAGTGGTTTGTCAATTTTATTTACCCTTTCAAAGAACCAGCTTTTGGCTTGTTGATTTTTGCTATGGTTTCTTTTGTTTCTTTTGCATTTATTTCTGCCCTAATTTTTAGGATTTCTTTCCTTCTACTAACCTTGGGGTGCTTCATTTCTTCCTTTTCCAGTTGCTTTAGGTGTAGAGTTAGGTTATTTATTTGGCTTTTTTCTTGTTTCTTGAGGTATGCCTGTATTGCTATGAACTTTCCCCTTAGGACTGCTTTTACAGTGTCCCACAGGTTTTGGGTTGTAGTGTTTTCATTTTCATTCGTTTCTATGCAGAATTTGATTTCTTTTTTGATTTCTTTTGTGATTTGTTGGTTATTCAGGAGTGTGTTGTTCAGCCTCCATATGTTGGACTTTTTAATAGATTTTCTCCTGTTATTGAGATTTACTCTTACTGCATTGTGGTCAGAAAAAATGCTTGGAATGATTTCAATTTTTCTGAACTTACCAAGGCTAGATTTATGGCCCAGGATGTGGTCTATCCTGGAGAAGGTTCCGTGTGCACTTGAGAAAAAGGTGAAATTCATTGTTTTGGGATGAAATGTCCTATAGATATCAATTAGTTCTAACTGGTCTATTGTATCGTTTAAAGTTTGTGTTTCCTTGTTAATTTTCTGCTTAGTTGATCTATCCATTGGTGTGAGTGGGGTATTAAAGTCTCCCACTATTATTGTGTTATTGTTGATTTCTCCTTTCATACTTGTTAGTATTTGTCTTATATATTGCGGTGCTCCTAAGTTGGGTGCATATATATTTATAATTGTTATATCTTCTTCTTGGATTGATCCTTTGATCATTAGGTAGTGACCTTCTTTGTCTCTTTTCACATCCTTTGTTTTAAAGTCTATTTTATCTGATATGAGTATTGCTACTCCTGCTTTCTTTTGGTCTCTATTTGCGTGGAAAATCTTTTTCCAGCCCTTGACTTTCAGTCTGTATGTGTCCCCTGTTTTGAGGTGGGTTTCTTGTAGACAGCATATGGAGGGGTCTTGTTTTTGTATCCAGTCAGCCAGTCTCTGTCTTTTGGTTGGGGCATTCAACCCATTTACATTTAAGGTAATTAATGATAAATATGATCCCGTTTCCATTTACTTTGTTGTTTTGGGTTTGAATTTATATATCCTTTTTGTGTTTCCTGTCTAGAGAATGTCCTTTAGTATTTGTTGGAGAGCTGGTTTGGTGGTGCTGAATTCTCTCAGCTTTTGCTTGTCTGTAAAGGTTTTGATTTCTCCTTCATATTTGAATGAGATCCTTGCTGGGTACAATAATCTGGGCTGTAGGTTCTTTTCTTTCATCACTTTAAGTATGTCTTGCCATTCCCTCCTGGCTTGGAGAGTTTCTATTGAAAGATCAGCTGTTATCCTTATGGGAATTCCCTTGTGTGTTATTTGTTGTTTTTCCCTTGCTGCTTTTAATATTTGTTCTTTGTGTTTGATCTTTGTTAATTTGATTAGTATGTGTCTTGGGGTGTTTCGTCTTGGGTTTATCCTATTTGGGACTCTCTGGGTTTCTTGGACTTGAGTGATTATTTCCTTCCCCATTTTAGGGAAGTTTTCAACTATTATCTCCTCTAGTATCTTCTCATGGTCTTTCTTTTTGTCTTCTTCTTCTGGGACTCCTATGATTCGAATATTGTAACGTTTAAAATTGTCCTGGAGATCTCTGAGATTGTCCTCATTTCTTTTAATTCGTTTTTCTTTTTTCTCCTCTGATTCCTTTAATTCTGCCATTCTATCTTCTAATTCGCTAATTCTATCTTCTGCCTCTGTTATTCTACTATTTGTTGCCTCCAGAGTGTTTTGGATCTCATTTATTGCATTATTCATTATATATTGACTCTTTTTTATTTCTTCTAGGTCCTTGTTAAATCTTTCTTGCATCTTCTCAATGCTTTTCTCCAGGCTATTTATCCATGATTCCATTTTGCTTTCCAGATTTTGGATTAATTTCACTATCATTATTCAGAATTCTTTATCAGGTAGGTTCGCTATTTCTTCCTCTTTTGTTTGGTTTGGTGGGCAATTATCCTGTTCCTTTACCTGCTGGGAATTCTTCTGTCTCTTCATCTTGTTTAAATTGCTAAGTTTGGGGCGTCTTTACTGTATTCTGGTAGTCTATGGAGTTCTCTTTATTGTGGCGTTTCTGCACTATATGTGGGTTTGTACCGGTGGCTTGTCGAGGTTTCTTGTTTATGGAAGCTTGTATCGGTGTTCTGGTGGGTGGAGCTGGATTTCTTTTCTCTGGGGTGCAGTGGAGTGTCTAGTAGTGAGTTATGAGATGTCTATGATTTTGGGGTCGCTTTGTGTAGACTGTGTATTGGAGCTCAGGGCTGTGTTCTTGTTTTTCTGGAGAATTTGCTTGGTATGTCTTGTCGTGGAACTTGCTGGTCTTTGTGTGATGCTTGGTTTCAGAGTAGGTATGGAGGCTTTTAATGAGCTCCTGTCAATTAATGTTTCGTGGGATCAGGGTATGGACTTAAGCCTCCTGGTTCCAGTTATTGGTCTTATTTTTACAGTAGTCTCAAAAACTTCTTCTTCTATAATGCATTCCACAACTGGACCGCTCAGAGATGTTCACGGAATTATACAGAGAAGGAAAAAGGGAGGAAGGAGACAGAGGTGGTCAGGAGGATAAAAGGAGGGAGTGTGAAGGAGAGAGACAGATCTAGTCAGTAATCAGTAAAGAAAAGAAAAAAGGAAAGGAAAAAAGCAAAGGACAAAAAGGAAAAAAGAAAAGAAAAAAAACAAAACAGGGTCGCAAAAGTTATATCTAAATGTGGAGATTAAAGAAGTACTAGAGGATAAAAAAAATAAAAATAAAAGAATAAAAGAAACAAAACAAAACAAACAACTACAACAACAAAAAAAAATTAAAAGAAAAAAAAGTTTTGTTTTCCTTTTTCCAATTAAAAAATAATAAAAATTAAAAAATATATATATATTAAAAAAAGAAAAGAAAAAAAAAGGGAAATAATGATGGTAAAAATAGTAACAATATATATAAGAGTTTCTCTATTATTGTTGTGGGTTCAGTTCATTTTCGGCTAGTTCCTTGTTCCGGCTTAAATTTCTCAAGATCTATAGGCCCCTTTCTCTGTAGTTGGTCTGTATAGTCCTTTGTTCTGTGCACGGTTAGGCGGTGTTCTGGGCCAAGGCCGACCACTCGTGTGGTCGGCGCTGCACAATCTGGATTGCCGGCCCAAACTACTCCAATTAGGCAGCACTCCAGACAATCAGTCGAATGCAGTCTGCGCTGAGGCCCGCAGAGGGGGAGGGGCCGGCGACGGGAATGGCGGGCGGGTGGGGGAGGGGGTGGCGTGGCCCTCGTGGGAGCCGCCGGCACAGCGGGCAGGGGCACGCCTGCGCGGGAGTGGCCGGCGGGGGAGCGTCCAGTGGGGGAGAGTCCCGCGGGGGAGCGTCCCTTGGGGGACGGTCGGCAGGGGAGCGTCCCGCGTGGGAACGGCCAAGGCATCTCCCTGCCCAGCCCCGGCTCCCCAATGGCAGATGCGGGCGTTTGCAGCGATGCTTCTCCGCTGCGGAAGTTACCGCAGGGCCCGCAGTCTGTGGGTTCTAATTGCTCAACTGTTCTCCTCCCTGTTATGATAGTCTCCGTGTTTCCCAGGTTCGGCGCAGATTCCGCAGGGAGAGTGTTTCCTGGTGTTTGGAAACTTCTCTTTTTAAGACTCCCTTCCCTGGACAGAGGTCCGCCCCTCCCTCTTTGTCTCTCTCTGGCTTCTATATTCTTTCCTACCTCCTTTAGAAGGCAGTGAGTTGCTTTTCTGGGTGTCCGACGTCCTCCGCCAGCACTCCGAAGCTGTTTGTGGAATTTACTCGGCGCTCAGATGTCCCTTTGATGAATTTGTGGAGAAGAAAGCGTATTCCCCGTCCTAATCCTCCGCCATCTTAACCGGAAGTCCTCATTCTGTCATTTTTGAGACTGCACCCAAGTCCTCCATTTTGGACTCTCTTGTTGACTATGAATGGACCCTTATGTTGACTATTGAGGGCTACTCCATTTCTTCTAAGGGATTCTTGTCCATAGTAATAGATATAATGGTATATTAGATATAATAGAACTAAAATGGATGGGAATGGGAGAATTTAATTCAGATGACCATTATATCTATTACTATGGACAAGAATCCCTTAGAAGAAATGCAGTAGCCCTCATAGAGAGTCTGAAATGCAGTACCTGGGTGCAATCTCAAAAATGACAGAATGATCTTGGTTCATTTCCATGGCAAACCATTCAACATCACAGTAACCCAAGCCTATGCCCTTTCTCTAGCAGGAATTTCTCTCTTTACCATGAGACTGCAGATCTTATTCTGCCTTTCTTGGACAGTTCTCCAGTTTCTTTTATACTCTGCTGCTGCTGCTAAGTCATTTCAGTCGTGTCCAACTCTGTGCGACCCCATAGACAGCAGCCCACCAGGCTCCCCCATCCCTGGGATTCTCCAGGCAAGAACACTGGAGTGGGTTGCCATTTCCTTCTCCAATGCATGAAGGTGAAAAGTGAAAGTGAAGTCTCTCAGTCATGTCCGACTCTTAGCAACCCCATGGACTGCAGCCCACTAGGCTCCTCCGTCCATGGGATTTTCCAGGCAGGAGTACTGGAGTGGGGTGCCATTGCCTTCTCCGATTTTATACTCTAGCATTCAGCAAATACCAATTGTTACTTTTCAGAATTTAAATCAAATCTGTCATGTCTGTATCCACGACCTTCAAAAACTCCCCTGGCTTTTCTTTGTTCCAGGAGAGTACCCATGCTAAAAGCAGGGTCACTGTGACCAGAATTGGTAAATGGTCTGAGAAATAAAACAGGGATTGTCAAGCGACCCAGGAAGGCACTTCCCTTTCTGGAATTTTCATTCTTCTAGTTTTCATTGTGTCTATAATTTTCAAATGACTTTAAACATATGACTTTGTAATTTATCTGTTTTAGTGGGAGTGTGGCCTTTCTAAATCTTACCTGAAGTAGAAGTCTCAATACTTACTTGAGAGCAAATGTATTCTGATATTTTCTATCCTATGTCATTAAATCAAATTTTTAGTCACAACCCACTAGAAATCAATGTTAGGAACCACTAATGTATCATAATCTGCATTTTGAGAAAAACTGCTCTAATAGATCTCTGGGAAAAACCAAGATGTCTGGCTGTTTGGAAGAGTTCATCTAATAGATATGGATTACATGGACTTCAATCCTCTTAATATTACATAAATTCTTGAAGTGTAGAATTCTGCATGTATTTTTCTTTGAAGTATGACAAGGTCAGCTTTTGCATAGAATTAGCCTTCTCACTGAAATATTCTGCAAATGTAATTTTGTTCTACCCCTTCTCCAGTCTTTTTTGTCAGGCAAAATCAAATTCTATGATTTGTCTTAGTCATTAGTATTTTAACCGCCTACATTCTAAGTTTCCATTATTTTGTCCACAAGATGACAATTTCTTTCAAGAAAAGAGATCCCTTATATCTAAAGCACCTTCCCTCAAACTTTGGCTTTCCTCTCTGTATTACTCTCTTTCACCTTAAGTAATAATAAATCACCTCAGTACTTGTTCATGAAAGGATTTGTAAGTACAAGAACCAGGCAGAAAGGAAGCATGTGTGGAAGCAAGACTGACAAAATGCTTTGCTGCCATTATCAATAAATTTGTATATCATAATCAGAAAATAAAACAACTTGTACCCTGAGAGAACTAAAATAAGCAAACACAAACACGGTCACTGTGCCTAGTTCAGTTTCGCAAAACAAAAGAATCCTTAGTTTTGTTTATAAGAACTGACTTCCTAATAATAGTAACTTTGGGGACTTTGCTGGCAATCCAGTGGTTGAGACTGTGACTTACAATGCAGGGTGTGCCGGTGTAATCCCTGGTTGGGAAGCTAAGATCCCACATGCTTTGGGACCAAAAAACCCAAAACATTAAATATAGAAGCAATATTGTTACAAATTCTATAAAGACTTTGAAAATGGTCCACATCAAAAAATCTTTAAAAAAAAAAACCTTTTTCACCAACTTTTTGTAATATTGATAGTTGAAGATCTGTGATAATCTTTGTGGCTTTAACAACTGTATGAGAAAATTTCTCTTTTCTACCATGGACCGACTAATTGCAAACTTGGTAATGTTGGTAATTTTGTGGAGTTTTCACCCTCTTTTTTGTGTATTTTAATTTGATGAACCAGTTTTTCTAAAGCTTAAGAGTTCTGGACTTCCCTGATGGTCCAGTGGTTAAGAATTCACATACCAATGCAGCAGATATAGGTTCAATCCCTGGTCCAGGAAGATTCCACATGCCATGGGGCAACTAATCCTGTGTGCCACAACTACTGAGCTCATGCTCCAGAGCTTACACATCGCAGTTACTGAAATCTATGTGCCCTAAAGCCTGTGCTCCACACAAAGACCCAGTACAGACAAAAAAAAAGAAAAGAAAAGAAAAATCCTTGGAGTTTCTTGCAAACTTTTCTTGCAAGTAGACTTTTCTAAATGCTTGTATATGACTATTCCTTTGACAATTCTAGAGGTTCCGTCAAGATTTTATGTATTTATCTACCAGAAGTGTATTCATCAGCCAGAGCCAAGTAAACTGCATTGTCCATGAGGAGCAACTCAAGGGTTCTTTGAGGTATATTTTTTTCTAGTTTTAGGGTGAATCTCCTGTGAGAAAATATTTTTTTTTAATTGAATAATCAGTGAATTACTATACTGAGTTAGTTTCAGGTGTACAGCACAGTGATTCAGTTATACATATGTACATATATTTTCAATTCTTTTCCATTATATGTTTTTACAGGACATTGAATATAGTTCCCTTTGCTATCCTTGTTGCTTATCTATTTTATATATGGTAGTATGTATCTGCTGGGGGCTTCCCAGGTAGCTCAGTGGTAAAGAATCCGCCTGCTAATACAGGAGACACAGAAGGCTCTAGTTCAATCCCTGGGTTGGGAAGATCCCCTGAAGGAGAAATAGGCAACCCACTCCAGAATTCTTGCCTGGAGAATTCCATGGACAGAGTCGCCTGGCAGGCTACAGTCCAGGGGCTACAAAGAGTTGGACACAACTGAGCAACTAACACATAGAAGCACCTCAATATATAAGGGAAATACAGACATAAAAGGCGAAATTGATAGTAAAACAGTAGAAAACTGGACAGCTATGTGTAAAAGAAAGGGATTAGAATATTTCCTAATACCATACACAAAGATAAACTCAAAATGGATTAAAGACCTACATGTAAGACCAGAAACTATAAAACTTTATAGAGGAAAACAGGCAGAACACTCTTTGACATAAATCACAGCAAGATTCTCTATGACCCACCTTCTAGAGTAATGGAAATAAGAGCAAAAATAAACAAGTGAGACCTAATTAAACTTAAAACCTTTTTGCACAGCAAAGGAAACTACAAACAAGGTAAAAAGCCAAGCTTCAGAAAGGGAGAAAATGATAACAAATGGAACAAGTGACAAAGGATTAATTTCCAAAATATACAAGCAGTTCATGCAGCTCAATAAAAGAAAACAAATGATTCAATAAAAAAGTAGGCAGAAGACCTAAACAGACATTTCTTCAAAGAAGATATACAGATGGCTAATAAATACATGAAAAGATGTTCAACATCACTCAGTATTAGAGAAATGCTAATTAAAACTACAATGAGCTATTGCTCAAAATGTCCATTATCAAAAAATATACAAACAATAAATGCCAGAGAGAGGGTGGAGAAAATGGAACCCTCTTGTACTGTTGGTGAGAATGTAAATTGATGCAGCCACTATGGAGAATAGTATGGAGATTCCTTAAAAAACTAGGAATAAAACTACCATACAACCCAGCAATCCCACTACTGGACATATACCCTGAGAAAACCCCAATTCAAAAAGACACATGTACCCCAATGTTCACTGTAGCACTATTCACAATAACTAGCATATGGAAGTAACCTAGATGTCCATTGACAGATGAATGGATAAAGAAGATGTGGTACATACACACAATGACTATTACTCAGCTATAAAAAATAATGCACTGGAGTCAGTCCTAATGAGGTGGTTGAGCCTAGAGCCCATTACAGAGTGAAGTACATCAGAAAGAGAAAAACAAATATTGTATCTTAACACACATATATGGAATCTAGAAAAATGGTACTGATTAACCTACTTGCAGGGCAACACTAGAGATGCAGACATAGAAAATAGACTTGTGGACACAGTGGGGGATGGAGAGGGTGTGATGAATTGAGAGAGCAGCATTGAAACATATACATTACTATACGTAAAATAGATAGCCAGTGGGAATTTGCTGTATGACAGGGAGCTCAAACCTGGTGTTCTGTGACAACCTAGAGGGGTAGGATGGGATGGGACGTGGCAGGGAGGTTCAAAAGGGAGGATACATGTATATACCTACAGCTGATTCACACGGTTGTATGGTAGAAAGCAACACAAGAATGTAAAACTATTATCCTCCAATTAAAAATGAATAAATTTTAAAACATTCAGACAACTAAGATCATGGCATCTTGTCCCATCAATTCATAGCAAAGAGATGAGAAAACAATGGAAATTGGCCTTTTTTTTTGGCTCTAAAATCACTACAGATGGTGACTGCAGCTATGAAATTAAAAGACACATGCTCCTTGAAAGAAAAGCTATGACCAACCTAGACAGCATATTGAAAAACAGAGACAATACTTTGCCAACAAAGGTCCGTCTAGTCAAAGCTATCGTTTTGCCAGTAGTCATGTATGGATGTGAGAGTTGGACCATAAAGAAAGCTGAGCACCAAAGAATTGACACTTTTCAACTGTGGTGTTGGAGAAGACTCGAGAGTTCCTTGGACTTCAAGGAGATCCAACCAGTCTGTCCTAAAGGAGATCAGTTCTGAATAATCATTGGAAGGATGATGCTAAAGCTGAAGCTCTAATACTTTGGCCACCTGATGCAAAGAAATCTTTTCAAGATCCTGATGTTGGCAAAGATTGAAGGCAGGAGGAGAAGGGGACAATAGAAGATGAGATGGCTGGATGGCATCACTAACTCAATGGACATGAGTTTGAGTAAACTCTGGGAGTTGGTGATGGACAGGGAGGCATGGCATCTAAGCAACTGAACTGAACTGAAATTAAAAAAAAAAAAAATCTAGAGACTACTTATTGCCTACTCTGTCCAGAATATACATTTTCTCTCAAGGTGATAGTTAAATAAATCTTCATAACATGATTATGGGTTATTTCAGGAGAAAAAGGGATTTTATTCTTCATCAATTGATCATTGTTGGCTACTACAAATTAATATGAGTCACACTGAGTCTTCTCCAGGCTTCCCTTGTGGCTCAGCTGGTAAAGAATCTGCCTGCAATGTGGGTAACCTGGGTTTGATTCCTCAGTTGGAAGATTCCCTGGAGAAGGAAAAGGCTACCCATTCCAGTATTCTGGCTTGGAGAATTCCATGGACTGTATAGTCCATGGGGTCACAAAGAGTCGGACACAACTGAGCAAATTTCACTTTCACTGAGTCTTCTCCATAGACAGTTTCTGCTTTTTCCTTACATTTGCCTGGTCTGAAGTCCCTATTATGAGCTACAAAGACCAGAAATTGGGTGTTCTGGCAGAAACATGAAAACAGTGAAAGCCTCAGTAAAGACTTTTATCATACACATAACTATTGACTCTACAGGGAGTAGACTACAGAAACAGACTTTTCAGTGTAAGCTGATATCAGGATGACAGACAGATACCTGTCAGACTACCAAAAGATTAGAGTCAGGATTTCTGGGATTCTTTAAATCCAGAAGCAGATGACTTCGTGAAATTGATTGCTTCACCCAAAATCAGAAAAACAAGAATTTTTCACCCAGGACTAAATTAGTTAATTATGACTAATGTCCTATATCTAATGGACATATAAGAAGAATTCCATTCTTTATTTTAAACCCTTATTTGGCCACACTTGTATAAACTGGAATAAAAGACTCTTTAAATGGCATTGTTCTAACAGAGGTTTTGGAATTTTAAAAAAAAATTCGGTGGAAATCTTAATATAGCTTATCAGTAACAGATTGTTCAGTTCAGTTCAGTCGCTCAGTCCTGTCCGACTCTCTTCGATCCCATGGACTGCAGCATGCCAGGCTTCCATTTCCATCACCAACTCCCGGAGCTTGCTCAAACTCATGTCCATAGAGTTGGTGATGCCATCCAACCATCTCATCCTCTATCATCCCCTTCTCCTCCTGCCTTCAATCTTTCCCAGCATGAGGGTCTTTTGCAAATGAGTCAGTTCTTTGCATCAGGTGGCCAACGTATTGGAGTTTCAGCTTCAGCATCAGTCCTTCCAATGAATATTCAGGATTGATTTCCTTTAGGATGGACTGATTGGATTTCCTTGAAGTCCAAGGGACTCTCAAGAGTCTTCTCCAACACCACAGTTCAAAAGCGTCAATTCTTCAGTGTTCAGCCTTCTTTACAGTCCAACTCTCACATCCATACATGACTACTGGAAAAACCATAGCTTTGACTAGAGGGAACTTTGTTGGCAAAGTAATGTCTGCTTTTGAATATGCTATCTAGGTTGGTCATAACTTTTCTTCCAAAGAGCAAATGTCTTTTAATTTCACGGCTGCAATCACCATCTGCAGTGACTGGAGCCCCTCAAAATAAAGTCTGTCACTATTTCCATTGTTTCCCCATCTATTTGCCATGAAGTGATGGAACTAGATGCCATGATCTTTGTTTTCTGAATGTTGAGCTTTAAGCCAACTTTTTCACTCTCCTCTTTCACTTTCATCAAGAGGCTCTTTAGTTCCTCTTCACTTTCTGCCATAAGGGTGGTGTCATCTGCATATCTGAGGTTATTGATATTTCTCCCAGCAATCTTGATTCCAGCTTGTGCTTCTTCCAGTCCAGCGTTTCTCATGATGTACTCTGCATATAAGTTAAATAAGCAGGGTGACAATATACAGCCTTGACGTATTCCTTTTCCTATTTGGAACCAGTCTGCTATTCCATGTCTAGTTCTAACTGTTGCTTCTTGATCTGCATACAGATTTCTGAGGAGGCAGGTGAGGTAGTCTGGTATTCCCATCTCTTTCAGAATTGTCCACAGTTTGTTGTGATCTACACAGTCAAAGACTTTGGCATAGTCAATAAAGCAGAAGTAGATGCTTTTCTGGAACCTTCTTGCTCTTTTGATTATCCAACAGATGATGGCAATTTGATCTCTGGTTCCTCTGCCTTTTCTAAATCCAGCTTGAACATCTGGAAGTTCACTGGTCATGTACTGTTGAAACCTGGCTTGGAGAATTTTGAGCATTACTTTGCTAGTGTGTGAGATGAGTGTAATTGTGTGGTAGCTTGAACATTGTTGCTGCTAAGCTGCTGCTAAGTCGCTTCAGTCGTGTCTGACTCTGTGCGACCCCATAGACGGCAGCCCACCAGGCTCCCCCGTCCCTGGGATTCTCCAGGCAAGAACACTGGAGTGGGTTGCCATTTCCTTCTCCAATGCATGAAAGTGAAAAGTGAAAGGGAAGTCGCTCAGTCATCTCCGACTCTTAGCGACCCCATGGACTGGAGCCTACCAGGCTCCTCCGTCCATGGGATTTTCCAGGCAAGAGTACTGGGGTGGGGTGCCATTGCCTTCCCCGTTGAACACTGTTAGAGAAACATAAATATTACGATTCTGGAGAAGACATATAAAACTACCCCAAAATAGTTTAAATGGTTAAAATTACACAAAATAGCTTTACTTAGCTCCTTTACTTTTCCTGGCCATGTAGCTGTTTTACATTGTTGCTGCTGTTCAGATGCTAAGTTGTGTCCAACTCTTTGCCATTCCATGGACTATAGTGCACATGTTTCCTTGCTATTTTACACAGGTTCAATAAAAAGATTCTCCTTTCTGCAAGGCAGTTATTTAGTAATTGCTTTTGTAACCATGGTCATGCCTCAAATCTCATTAAATTACATACATAAAGCCCATTATTAAACAACAAGGTCCAAGCAACTTGCTTGAGGTGAATTGGATGGTTGTTGGTTTCTTGTCTTCGTATATGAGCTGATAAGAGTGATATTTTACATGTAAAAATAATGAAAACCTTATGAACTTTACAAAGTTTCCAGATAAAGATAACTCCTAAATTTTAGTGTCATGTGACTTTAATTTTTTTAACCAAATTACAAAAAGGTTTTTTGTATATATGTGTGAACTTTCATCACATTTACATAATAAAAACAAAATATCCAAGTAATGATACTGCATTAGAAAATCACTTAACAGATTTATGCAGTCAAAGTCATGCCTTAGGAGGAAATTTGAAGGCAAAATTGACAGTGTAACTAGAGTAAGAAATGCACATCACATTCCAAAGTCAGAAAATGAAATACAACAACTGTGTGTTGTAAAGGATTAACCTTTCACATTCCAAAGAAAGGTTTTACCCTTGCTCAATTCCTGGGAGATAACCTCTAAGACCATGGAACTTTTAGTTTACCTAGGAGCTTCATGCTCTGCAAGACAGTCTACGCTAACAATGTGATTTATGATGGGGCTTTCAGCCATTTGGTACCAGCTTTGGTGGCTCAGACAGAAAAGAATCTGCCGGCAATGCAGCAGTCCCGGGTTCAGTCCTTGGATTGGGAAGATCTCCTGGAGAAGAGAATGGCTACCCACTCCAGTATTCTTGCCTGGAGAATTCCATGGACAGAGGAGTCTGGCAGGCTACAGTCCATGGAATGCAAAGAATTGGACATCACTAAGTGACTATCACTTTCACTTCTTCATAACCTCCAGAGGGACTGGAGACTGAAGGTCAGTCACATGGGCAGTCAGCCATGCTATGTGACCAGCCCATAATAAAAAAATTGGACACCAAAGCTCAGAGGAGCAATACTCCAAGCATATCATACATCATTGCTAGAATTAAGTGCTGTCTGCATGACTTCACTGGAAGACAAGTACTAGTTCATGCCTGGTGTTTCCTGGACTTTGCTGTGCTGTGCTTAGTTGCTCAGTTGTGTCTGACTCTTTGTGACCCCATGGGCTGTACCCCACCAGGCTCCTCTGTTCAGGCTCTTCTTGTTCTCCAGGCAAGAATACTAGAGTGGGTTGCCATGCCCTCCTCCAGGGGAATATTCCCAACCCAGGGATCAAACCCAGGTCTCCTACATTGCAGGTGGATTCTTTACTGTCTGAGCCACCAGAAAAGCCCAAGAATACTGGAGTGGGTGGCCTATCCCTTCTCCAGGGGATCTTCCTGACCTAGGAATTGAACTGGGATCTCCTGAATTGCATGCAGGCAGATTCTTTACCAGCTGAGCTACCAGGGAAGCCCTAGACTTCCTGAACTTTACCTTATGTCCTTTTTTGAGTTGCTGATTTAAATTTGTATGTTTTTGTTGTAATAAACCATAACCATGAGTATAATAGCTTTTATAAGTTCTATGTATTCTTTTAGTGAATCACTGAGCCCAAAGGTGACCTTGGGGACCTTGGAAATTTGCAACCGAGATAAAGTAACATCAGCAAAAACAGTCAATTTGTCTGATTCTTGTTCCCTCAGTAAATGAAACCTTGAGTCTTTCCTATAAGATATTCCCTGATAAAAACAAATATATCCCTGATTTTGGCAATGCCAATGTCTGAAGATATGTGATGATCTTTTTGTGTATGTCATATCCAAAAGCTGTTTTCTACCTTGAAGAGATTAACTGTAAACTTGATGACCTTGGTATATTTGTAAGTTTTTTTTTCTTTCAAATACTTGTCATATCTTTAATTTGTGAAAGCTATCCTTCTATATCTTGGACTCCCTCACAAATCTTGTTGGCATATAAACCCTTTTCCTTTCTAAATGCTTTAATCTCTGAGTGGTTTATGTTTTACTTCAGCCAATGGTAGTTTGTATCAATAATATTTTACTAGACTGGTTAAGAGAATCAAACTCCACTATTTGTGGCATATCCATAGAAATGCTCAGAAGTGGGTCTGAGAATTAGAAATCACAGGAAAACATTCTATTCAAATAGCAAAGGCAAAGCTCTCACTCTGCTTAAGAGCTATACTATAAAAGAACAAAGAGAAAATGACCCTCTCTGAAAATTTACTTAGGCTTAGGTGTCCAATATTTTGCTTAAGAGCTATACTATAAAAGAACAAAGAGAAAATGACCCTCTCTGAAAATTTACTTAGGCTTAGGTGTCCAATATTTAAATCAGACCACAAGAGAGAAGCAGCATATATAATACTGATATAAATTCTTTCAAGTTTATCAAATCAAAGAGTTATATACATAAAATCACAGAATAAGCTTTTAAAAGACAAGTTCATTTTGAAATTAAAATAAAAGTAGAACTTCTTAACCCAGAAATATTTCTTTTAATTCTGATACTGAATTTCCCAGTTTTAAATTTGTGGCTTAGCTTATTTTGGGGAAAATGAAGGTAATAATTTTGTGCTGTGTTCAAGCATTCAATATTTTAAAATATTAATAGTGCTATTCTTTCACATGTATTATTACAAAGTCTGGGGTTAGCTATCTCTGAAAATACATTTTTAAGGTATTAAAGGTAATTTTTCTTTTGCTAGAAATTATAAAACCAAAAATGTTCCATGGAATTCTCAAGAGTGTTTTAAAATTTAATTTTAAATAGGTTTCCTGTGTACCAATAGGATTTATGTTTTAAATAACACACTTGTGAAGTTAAAAGAACCTACAGTGATGAAAAGTGAAATAGTTTCCAATTTAACGAGAAGATTCTGGACAACTGCCTTGTAAACAACAATCTTATATTTCAGGCAAGAAATGATTCACATTCTGTACTAGTTCAGTAATAGATCTTTCTAAGAAATATCCCACAAGTCAATGTACATTTAACTTTAAAGAAAATTAACCAAAGAAAAACTTTCAAGGTTTTTCAAAACTTATCCTAAAATTTACTTGATCAGATTAAGCAAAATTAGGTCAAAAGAATATTTTAGCTATGACTAGAAGGTCTGGCTCACTTTATAATCTTTTCATAAGGACTAAAATCTATTTAACAGTTTAAGCACTTTTAATACTTTGTAGTTTTTTGTGAACAAACTTTTACAAGTGAGTAGAATCCTATTATGAACATCACTCTGATGTTCACTTCCTTATGGCACTTCTTCCTATGTTCTGCTGCTGCTAAGTCGCTTCAGTCGTGTCCGACTCTACACGGACACTACTCTGCTGACCCCACTGACAGCAGCCCACTAGGCTCCTCTGTCCCTGGGATTCTCTAGGCAAGAACACTGGAGTGGGTTGCCACTTCCTTCTCTAATGCATGAAAGTGAAAAGTGAAAGTGTTCTAACCACAGCCAAAAGCTGACACGGCCTGAAGAAACATGTTGAACAGGATATCAAAAGTCACAGAACCACAGCCTCTCAGTTGGCAGTTATTTCATTTAATGAAGCTGTTTTTCAGGTAAGATATTTATATACTCCATTTACTCTTATCAGTTCAGTAAAATGACATGTTGTTAAAGGGTGTCCTGTTGGTAGTACATCAGGTTTCAAACTTTTTTAGTGCTGTTGACTGCTGATGCTCAAACAAATAGGGTTTCTCACAGGATAAATCTTTGCTCATTTCAGATTCAAGACATGCACACAGTTTTTCCTCTCACAAATCTCACTACTTTATACATTTTAAAACTGTCTCAAGCACCTACAGAAAAGATTTTTTTCCTAATCATAAAACCCCTGCTTGGTTAGATTCCACACAGAGGCAGTGACAAGACAGAAACAATGGCTGAGGAATAATTGAGGCCTTTTGTTAAGGAATTCATGGTGAATATATTTATTTGTATCCACATTAGAAAAGTAACACTTCTCTAATGTAGGTTGGCTAGTATTTGAAAAGAGTATTCTATAGACCAGCAAATGTAATGGTATTGACTAAAGTGGGACTTTTACCTGTAGAACATACAAAACAAATTTGAAATGGTATTTCTGGGATCAACAGTAGACTGTCACAAGTCATAGTAGGGAACTTGAGAGTATTCCTATTTTATATTGGCTATCTCACTGTCCTCCACAACATTTTTCAAATTCATCCCCTCTGAACATTTATTAAAAGCTGGCTTTTACTTTTCCAAATAACATTTAGAAATTATAATTTTACATTTTAAATTATAATTTTGCATTTTAAATTATAATTTAGTACTCACAAAATTTCATAAAACAGCACTACCTTCTCTATGTGTGAAGTGCTCTGACAGTTTGAATGCTATTCTATATTATTTTAAAAAATGTTGACAGTGATCCACTAAATTGATTTCACAATCCATTAATAGGATATGATCTACAGTTTAAAAAATACTGACTTGGCCTAAGTGATAAAGAAGATGAAGTATGAGGAAATTGAGAGGGTTAAATTCATAAGGAAAGTGACTGGAAATTATTTGCATAATTCTGTGAAAATCAATAACTGGCCTTTAGTATATACCTGCCACTGTATTATTTTTCGGTTGCAGTCTAAATCCTTATTGTTTGACTTTTGCCCCAATTACTCTCCACTCTCTTCCCATATACATCAGTGTTTCATACCATTCTTTTGACTCATATCTTTGAATTTGGTGCTGGTTATGTGACAGTACGTGTTTGAGACTACTGGGTGGACTGGTTTCCTCAATCAATAAATTATGGAAGATTAAGAATCTGAGACCAATTCTGCCATGAGGAAATAAAGCAGAGGAGAGCCATATATATCAAGATAGAGAATGAAGAAATACAAACAGGCTGACTTCATCTATGAATGGATGAAAACAAAGGTTTGGTAGACAAATATTTTTTGAGCATCTGCTCTGTGCTGATCATTATAACTCTGTGCCACCTACTGTTTTCTTTCTTATATGTTTATGTATGTCTTATCTCTACTAGAAGACTATAAACAACTTAAAGACATAATCCATGTATAATTTCTTTGAATCTTCTATAGTAACTAACACAGTATCCTAGGATCAACAAATTCTTGATTATTAGAGATCAATACTTGCTGAATGAACATGTCAAACACACCAATATACAAGTAAAGAACTACCTTGATTCTCCAATCTCTTCCTCTTAGCATCATAATATCAAAGAAAGCAACATTCTGAGTGCCTGTTGTCTGTGCTCCCCCTCCAAAAAATAATAAAATACTTAAATATTCTTAACTAGTGGTTATGTAAAATATGGTCGCATATCCTTAAAAGATGAAACAGCAGAATAGCTGAACCTGAAGTATGTGCCTGAAACAGCAGTACTTGATCCAATATGCTCATTCCAAATGAGTTCACCAAATAAGGTTAATGTATTTCCACACCATGTAATTATTAAATATTTACTGAGAGGCTACTTATGGGCCAGGTACTATGTTAGGTTCTTGGCTACACTGGTGAGCAAGAAACGATCTTGCCCTCAGGGAGCTTTCAATCTATGGGAAGACAAACAAATGATAACAAGAAAATGTGCAAAGTGCAAAGTCAGAGGAAGTCCCTAGAAAAGGCAGCTAAGCCAGATTTGGGAGCAGGTAGGGATGTGAAGACGCTTAAAGAGGGTTTCTTAGAGGCAGCAGTAAATTGAGATCTGAAGAATTAAGGGAAGCTAGATAAGCAAAATCTAGGCAGAAAGTATGGTGGATAACATCATCAGATCAGATCAGATCAGATCAGTCACTCAGTTGTGTCCGACTCTTTGCGACCCCATGAACCGCAGCACGCCAGGCCTCCCTGTTCATCACCAACTCCTGGAGGTCACTCAGACTCACATCCATCGAGTCAGTGATGCCATCCAGCCATCTCATCCTCTGTCGTCCCCTTCTCCTCTTGCCCCCAATCCCTCCCAGCATCATAGTCTTCTCTAATGAGTCAACTCTTCGCATGAGGTGGCCAAAATACTGGAGTTTCAGCTTTAGCATCATTCTTTCTAAAGAAATCCCAGGGTTGATCTCCTTCAGAATGGACTGGTTGGATCTCCTTGCAGTCCAAGGGACTCTCAAGAGTCTTCTCCAACACCACAGTTCAAAAGCATCAATTCTTCGGCGCTCAGCCTTCTTCACAGTCCAGCTCTCACATCCATACATGACCACAGGAAAGACCATAGCCTTGACTAGGTGAACCTTTGTTGGCAAAGTGATGTCTCTGCTTTTGAATATGCTATCTAGGTTGGTCATAACTTTCCTTGCAAGGAGTAAGCGTCTTTTAATTTCATGGCTGCAGTCACCATCTGCAGTGATTTTGGAGCCCAGAAAAATAAAGTCTGACACTGTTTCCACTGTTTCCCCATCTACTTCCCATGTAGTGATGGGACCAGATGCCATGATCTTCGTTTTCTGAATGTTGAGCTTTATGCCAACCTTTTCACTCTCCACTTTCACTTTCATCAAGAGGCTTTTTAGTTCCTCTTCACTTTCTGCCATAAGGGTGGTATCATCCGCATATCTGAGGTTATTGATATTTCTCCCAGCAATCTTGATTCCAACTTGTGTTTCTTCCAGTTCAGCATTTCTCATGATGTACTCTGCATATAAGTTAAATAAACATGGTGACAATATACAGCCTTGACGTACTCCTTTTCCTATTTGGAACCAGTCTGTTGTTCCATGACCAGTTCTAACTGTTGCTTCCTGACCTGCATACAGATTTCTCAAGAGGCAGATCAGGTGGTCTGGTATTCCCATCTCTTTCAGAATTTTCCACAGTTTATTGTGATCTACACAAAGGCTTTGGCATAGTCAATAAAGCAGAAATAGATGTTTTTCTGGAACTCTCTTGCTTTTTCCATGATCCAGCGGATGTTGGCAATTTGATCTCTGGTTCCTCTGCCTTTTCTAAAACCAGCTTGAACATCAGGAAGTTCACGGTTCACATGTTGCTGAAGCCTGGCTTGGAGAATTTTGAGCATTACTTTACTAGAGTGTGAGATGAGTGCAATTGTGCGGTAGTTTGAGCACTCTGGCATTGCCTTTCTTTGGGATTGGGATGAAAACTGACCTTTTCCAATCTTGTGGCCACTGCTGAGTTTTCCAAATTTGCTGGCATATTGAGTGCAGCACTTTCACAGCATCATCTTTCAGGATTTGGAATAGCTCCACTGGAATTCCATCACCTCCACTAGCTTTGTTCGTAGTGATGCTTTCTAAGGCCCACTTGACTTCACATTCCAGGATGTCTGGCTCTAGGTCAGTGATTACACCATCATGATTATCTGGGTCGTGAAGCTCTTTTTTGTACAGTTCTTCTGTGTATTCTTGCCACCTCTTCTTAATATCTTCTGCTTCTGTTAGGTCCATACCATTTCTGTCGTTTATTGAGACCATCTTTGCATGAAATGTTCCTTTGGTATCTCTCATTTTCTTGAATAGATCCCTAGTCTTTCCCATTCTGTTGTTTTCCTCTATTTCTTTGCATTGATCGTTGAAGAAGGCTTTCTTATCTCTTGCTATTCTTTGGAACTCTGCATTCAGATGTTTATATCTTTCCCTTTCTCCTTTGCTTTTCACTTCTCTTCTTTTCACAGCTATTTGCAAGGCCTCCCCAGACAGCCATTTTACTTTTTTGCATTTCTTTTCCATAGGGATGGTCTTGATCCCTGTCTCCTGTACAATGTCACGAACCTCATTCCATAGTTCATCAGGCACTCTATCTATCAGATCTAGGCCCTTAAATCTATTTCTCACTTCCACTGTATAATCATAAGGGATTTGATTGAGGTCATACCTGAATGGTCTAGTGGTTTTCCCTACTTTCTTCAATTTCAGTCTGAATTTGGCAATAAGGAGTTCATGGTCTGAGCCACAGTCAGCTCCTGGTCTTGTTTTTGCTGATTGTATAGAGCTTCTCCATCTTTGGCTGCAAAGAATATAATCGATCTGATTCCAGTGTTGACCATCTCGTGATGTCCATGTATAGAGTCTTCTCTTGTGTTGTTGGAAGAGGGTATTTGCTATGACCAATGCATTTTCTTGGCAAAACTCTGTTAGTCTTTGCCCTGCTTCATAACATCATACTTATTTTAAAAGATTATTCTAGAAAGCTGATTAAACCATTCAAAGAACTTTATCTGTCTTTCTTTGATAGAAAATTCATAATGCCCAGCATTCTGCCTACAGCCTGGATCCAGTCTCTTAACATTACAAACTGATGAACTGGCATTTATAAGTCTTACATGGTTGAAAAACAGAAACAAAAAATACCTCAGAGCGTAAAGTAACAAGAGATGAATTTACTTCTTTTCTGTTAAAACTGTTAAACAGATATAATACAAGGAATACAACAGATCATGCATATATAATAAAAAATACATTTCTTCAGTGGGGGTGTCCTAGTTTATAATTTTAATAATTGTCTACGGCATCTAATAAGCTTCTGAGAATGCAATGACACTACACTGGTATGGAGAACACTCTCAAAAACCCATCAGGAGGGTTTTCCTGGTGTTTCAGCACTAAAGAATCTGCCTGGCAATGCAGGAGACACAGGTTTGATCCCTGATCTGGGAAGTTTCCACATGCTGTGGAGGAACTAAGCCCAGGCACCTCACAACAACTGAGTTTGTGCTCTAGAGCCCGGGAGCTACAACTACTGATCCACATGCCACAGTTACTGAAGTCCATGTGCCCTAGAGCCCATGCTCTGCAACTGGAGAAGCCCATGCACTGCAACTAGAGAGCAGCCCCCACTTGCTACAGCTAAAAAAAAGCCCTCTCGGCAATGAAAACCCAGCAGAGCAAAAAAAAAAAAACAAACATCAGGAGAGAAAAATCGACCTGATTCTTTACGTAAACACTTCATAGCTATAATCAAAATAAACTGTGGTGTAGACAATATTTTAAAACTTTAGACTTTACCATTTTGCTATAGCTAATTCTCCCTATATAACAAAACACCAAAAAAAAAAAAAGGAGGAAAGTTAAATAAGTACACTGGTTATGAAGAATAAGGCTGAGGTACTGGCAAGGTCTATTTACCAAGAAGTGAATTTATTTTCACACCGGTGACAGTCAATTATTATTTTTATTTATCCTCATTTTACTTTAATTAAAAGGTGCCATGGCACCCATAAAGAGTTTTTTTTTTTTAATCTCAAGATGCTATGCCTTAGATAGGTTTATATTGTTGCACATCTGGGAGTCAGCTTATACTTATCTAAACTTCACATACAATTAAATTAAATGTTCTCTGTAGGTACAGCTTTAGTTACAGATGAATAGAGTTCCAGGAAAACTCCATTAGGAGTTTCACTATTTACACTATACCAACAATGGCAGCTGGTGCATTTTTGGCCACACTGAGCACTCCTTCCATTGCTCATGACCAACCCATCCTTTCCCCCTAGTTTGATACCTCACAAGTCAAGTTTTGATTTACATTTTGATGCCTTTCATGGATTAAGAATACTACTCTACAATTAAAAATTTTTAAAGGAAGAAAGCTTTACACATAACTAAAAAATAAGTTTCAAGCATACCATCCCAGCCAGTTAGCACACTGTATTAAATATTTCCTTTAACCTTGTACTGTTGAAAATAGGACATTTCCCTCCAATCTTCCTATCTTTAGCTACAACTTAATAAAAATGGTTATGTTACCAATGACCCACACAAATACAGTTAATTCAAGATTCCAACTCCTATTTCCAGGATTAGAATAGTCACAATACCTACTGCTTCAAACATTCAAACTTTCTAGTTTCATAGTTGCATCAAAGTTGAGACTTGTCTTGGATAAAAGTTCTAATTTCATTTTTTTCAATTTCTGATTAAATAAAAAACAAGCAAACCTGTATTTAACTTAAGTGAACAAAAATCTATGATATCCTACCGAGTTTCTGCTAGGCAGAGCACAGCTGAGGGGTTGCTACAGCAACTCTTGTACACTGACCATAGACAGCCCCATCCAGGAAGGAAATCGTTTCTCCACCCCCTGAGGAGTCAAAGGCAAGCAGCAGTCTGTGAGCAGAGACACATTTTCAGTTCAGTAATTGTGATGGAGCAACAGGAGACCATTCTTTATCATCTTTCCTAATACATGTCACCCCAACAACCCAAACAAACTTCAAATCAAGTTGCTATGAGTACATATTTCCACATCATGGTAGGATTGTATTCTTTACCCAACCCCCACTAGAAACCTGAGCCAGGGAACAAATCAAAGCAATTTCATCCTAGGCATGTAGAAAAAGAAAAAAAAAAAAAAAAAAGTAAATTTAGAATATTCTCATTTTTATGAAGAGTACCTTTTGGTTCTTGCTTTCAGGCTTTAACTCCTGCAACTCAGGATCTATAATTTTTTTCTCTTTTTGGCTGCTCAGATATAACATTTACTGAGTTTTTATTCAGTGCCAACCCTTCTGCCTGGTGCTTTGACATGTTATTTCATTTAATCTCACAACAACCCTATGAGGTAGGTAGTAATACAATCCCACTTTTACAAATGAGAAACAGAGGTTCTAAAAAGTCATTTGATTGTCTAAACTACTAAGTGGCAGAATCAATATGAACCCAAGTCTCTTATTTCTGAGATCTATGTTTTTTCTACTACACTGCACTGATTTTGCAAGAAAATTCACAATTCTTAGTTAAAATATTCACGTGTTCCTTAAGTGATTTTAATTTTTTATGGTAATTTGTTTTAGTAAAACATTTCCACAAGTAATGACTTCACTACTGGTAAATTAAAAATATTCAGCCACCATCTTAAGTGCATAGAAAACAAAGGCATATCCTGGTGAGTTTTTTGCCAAGTATAAACTATGGCACTCACGTTCTTGAGAAAAGATAAAGTAGAAAAATAGGTAAGGTGATGAAACTGAGTTTAGATGAAGCAGTCTGTGGAACATCTCTTGAGTTGAAGGAGCTGTAAGGGGAGAGGGAGTGAAAGTGGGTGAAGGACAACATTTAAACCAGAGGGACAGAAACGTTTATTTTAGTCATTAGTTACTTTCAAGGACAATTCCAAGTATAAATCTGCCCATTTTCAGTCATATCTCCACTTCAGGTATGGAAAGGTCTTTGGCAAGCACCTCTTCTTCATAAGAATGAATTATAGTTTTTCTCCTTCCCCCACAGACAGCCCACAATTACTCTCTTTCTCCTGCATATACTCTTTGGGATTTCCTAAGAGGATATAAAGACTATCTTTAAAAAAATTGCTTTTCCTAGCTTCCCAAGATCTTGATCTTTTTATTCTTTCATACCTATAGCTTGAATACCCCCCAGCTATAGATAAAGATGTACCTCTAAAACTGTCCCTTTGGAATCACCATTTTTTTAATTGCTATCCTATCTTCTGAGCTCCTCCCTTGTTATGCCTTTTGTGTCAGTCTTCTAGTTCTACTTCAGGTGGTGACTCCAATTCTCTAGTTGCCCCAAAGGATTCTGGTGAGAAACAAAGTAAGTTCAGTAGACTTGTACTAATTTCCACATGTTTCTGGAAAGACAGGTCAACAAATGGAAATTCACTATAAAGCATATATGTACATAGAAATATCTTCAGATCAGATCAGATCAGTCGCTCAGTCATGTCCGACTCTTTGTGACCCTATGAATCACAGCACACCAGGCCTTCCTGTCCATCACCAACTATGGCATCACTAATCAGAGCATAAAAATATAGTTATAAAGGAATCAGATTAAAAAAAAACAAGAGCTAGATTTATAAAAGAGAATGGGAATAGCTGAGAAAGGCTTTCACAGTTGGATTACTGTCATCTAAAAGTTAGTTAACTATGAGTTCCTATTTGTAATTGTCACATTAAAAAATGGACTAAAGGACTCTTCACAAAGCTTTTCCCTTTCCAAAAAAGAAAAACATTCCCCAGCTCTAAAACAAGACAGGGAAGAAGCACAAGAAAAGTTAAAAGGCCTGTCCATACTCTGTTAATTTTGTATTTGTTATTTATAAGCTTCTTAAGGCTACAAGCCTACTAAATGAAGAAGTGGAACGGCACTTATATCTCAAATTCAACTCAATTTTAAATATCATCAGTCTAGTATAATGTTTTAAACTTAGCTTAATGTATCTGCAAAGTGAACAATGTTTCTAAAACATGGTGTGCTGAGGTATTTTAGTCAATAAAAAAGAACAGGAAAGCAATCATTTATTATTTGGGTTTCTTAGGAGGTCATTAGGCATTCATTTAAAAATACTACAGTTTGATACTTTATAGAGGCTAGAAACATAATTCAAAATTTCATAAAGGTATATTAAATTAAAACCACTTTAGACAGTTCAAGATCTCATTGACAAAGTTCATTCAAGATGATAGTTTTGCTTTTGTGTTACTGTTCCCACATAATATCATCTCGTCTCAATTTCATCTGAAGATTATGGACTCGTATTGGACGACAGTTGTTGTTCTTTTGAAAAGAGTTAGTTAGCAAACATTTTCTGGAGTTATTTTTTATATTCTTTGTTCCTTTACAGTTGCTATCTTCTTGCTGAATAGCTGAAGTTTCACTCATCTTTGAATTCTGAACTTTTTGCTGCAGTTTGTGGACCTGGAAAGAAAAAAAATCTAATATTTCAGTCAAAAATATACTTAAAATATACCTTATAATAGAGGATTGGATTGATGGTTTAAAGATTACATGAAATTAGAAAGTTTGGTAAGTCTTTATTTATTGAATCCTTATTGCATGCCTGCTGCCGCTGCTGCTAAGTCACTTCAGTCGTGTCCGACTCTGTGCGATCCCATAGACGGCAGCCCACCAGGCTCTGTCCCTGGAATTCTCCAGGCAAGGATACTGGAGTGGGTCACCATTTCCTCCTCCAATGCATGAAAGTGAAAAGCGAAAATGAAGTCGCTCAGTCGTGTCCGACTCTTAGCTACCTCATGGACTGGAGCCTACCAGGCTCCTCTGTCCATGGGACTTTCCAGGCAAAAGTACTGGGGTGGGGTGCCATTGCCTTCCACTGTGCTATTTATACAGAAACATAATGAATAAAACAATCATTGCTTTCAAGAAGCTTATTGCTCTTATTATTAGAGAAAAAAAAGCATATATGTGACAACTAGAGAATAATTCAAGCCAGAATAACTTTGAGTAGGACAAAAAGAATATGTCTAAGAAGGATAAAGAAGGACAAGCCCGATATGGTCTGGAGAAGCTGAGACAAAGAAATGTTTGTTTTTGTAAGATAAGAAACAGGAAAAATCAGGAGAACATGGAGGAGAGAGAAGGACCTTTCTGGTGACATTAACAACAAAGCAAAAATTTGGTGCTAGGAGTGAACATCAAGTTTATAGAGTCTATATTTTTTCTTTAACGTATTCCTGAATTTAAAGTACTACTGAATGCCAGTTTTGTTTTGTTTTTAAAGGCAAAGGAATAAATAACCTTATCTCATTGAGGAGTTAGTAGTAATGATTGCTGCTGCTGCTGCTGCTGCTAACTCACTTCAGTCGTGTCCGATCCTGTGCGACCCCATAGACGGCAGCCCACCAGGCTCCCCCATCCCTGGGATTCTCCAGGCAAGAACACTGGAGTGGGTTGCCATTTCCTTCTCCAATGCATGAAAGTGAAAGGTGAAAGTGAAGTCGCTCAGTCGTGTCCGACTCTTAGCGACCACATGGACTGGAGCCTACCAGGCTCTTCCATCCATGGGATTTTCCAGGCAAGAGTACTGGGGTGGGGTACCATTGCCTTCCCCCGTAGTAATAATTGGGTTGATGGAATTAAACAAAACAAAATCTATAAACTAGATAAACCCTTTTCTTCCAAGTCTAGTCCATTACTGAATCTTTTAAACAATTATTTATTTTGGCCACATTACATGGCTTGTGGGGTCTCAATTTCCCAATCATGGATGGAACCCATGTACCCTACTGAGGAAGTATGGAATCCTAACCAATGGACTGCCAGGGAATTCCCCACATTACTTAATCTATTTCACTTAAGCACAGCCTGATTTGTAGAGCTGGTCCAGACACTGGCTAAGTATCTGGTGTTCCGTTTACCTAAAAATTCTTAAAAATTTTTACTTCTATAAGCTATTATATATATATAATATATATAAATTATATATATATATAATATTTTTCAAAATATAATTTATGTACATACTGCCTAAATTTAAAAAATATGACTACTCTTCTATTCCTTTCAGGTTTTTCCTATGTAATTCTAAGAAAGTATACAAGTTACATAATTTTCACCCTAACACAATCATACAGAAAGTTTACTTACTATAGCTTTAAAAGCCAGTTAAGTGAAAATGTTTGCTTCAAAATTTCATTTCCTTCTGTCTTTCTTTATTGGCCACAGAGGAATAAAGGAAGTAAAATTCTGCATTCTTTATTACTTTCCTATAAAAGTGGGGAAGGCTTAATTGTGAGGTTAATATATTACCAACTTATATGAATGCTGATTATTCCATTAGCAGATAGCTACAGGATATGACCTGAAGGTTCCTGGAAAGATTCCCTCTGCTTTCTGTTTCAGGAGAATAATAGTCCTAAGAGTGAATTCATTGTCTTGGGATAAAATGTAATATTCCATGATTTTTTTTGTCAAAATATTAAGACTATTATGCCATTCTTAGTTATTATGAATTTATACACAAGGATAGAGTCCTCCTCATTACCTCCACTACAGTGAGCTAAGCATAGGTTCCCAAGGAATGCAACACAACATGGCTTGTTCTGAGAAACTGGAAATAGTGGTTTTAGAGATGGTGTATGCTTTAGACACCTGTTGACATAAGGGGCTTCAGTAAGGCATTAGGAAAGAGAGGGATAAGAGGAAAGAATGCTAAATGGACAGCTGGGAGAGATGTAAAGCAAATTTAGCCTACCTCTTAATTTTCCCAAAGTTACTTCTGAATACATAATTACACTTTCTCTTTTTTCTCCCTTTGGCTGTGCCGTGTGGCTTGTAGGATCTTAGTTCCCTGACCAAGGACTGAACTTGGGCCCCAGCAATGAAAGCATAGAGCTCTAACCAAGGACTGAACCTGGGCCCCAGCAATGAAAGCATAGAGCTCTAACCACTGGATGGCCAGACAATTCCCTATAACTAAATTTCTTTGTTCTCTTTTCTTTATATTATATTAAGAATTATGCAGCAGACCATGTTATTTCAATGTACAGATGACTCTATTTTATCATAAGTCTAAGTGACTCCTATCTATCATCTTTTCACTAAGCCACACATACAGGCCTCAAATTTGGAAGGTCTAGAGAAATGTAACATTGACTCCAGATCTATTATCTTTTTATTAAAATTTTTTACTAAAACTTTCTTACGCTTTCTTGATGCTGCATTAGTTTGGAAATTTGTTCTCCTTTAATTTCCATTTTCTTGACTAAACACTCTAGTTCACATTCTATATCTTCACAGACTGATTGGCTTTCAGTTTCTTTCATTTGATTCAGCAGGTCTTGGTACTCCCTATGAAAGAAAAGCAAGTATCAAGCACTATTACAGTTTATAGTATACAAACTATATATATATATATATATATAATATATATAAACTATATATTAATCTTTGTCACAATTAAACAATATTCTGCTCAATCATAAACTTTAATCAGAGTTAAATATTAACCTTCAAAGACAAGCCTCTTTTTGTAGAGTTATCAAATTAAATCTATGGTAATTATAAACAGGCTCTTATGATTTGAGATTAGATATATTTAGAAATATCTCAGACTTAGGATCTCAAAGAATCTTAAAAAATGTCTGAATTCTTAGTGTTCATAGTTAAATGTAGTAAAATATTCTGATGTCCTTAGCTAGAGGCATTAAGGGACTCTTTTTCATTCCAAGTTTGGATTTCTTAATGTAGAATGTTTGGAAGAATTCCAGCTATTGAAGTATTTGCCTGAGAAATTCCTAGATTTCATGAATGCCTACTCGAAAAAACTACTGCTAATAGAACTAGTTATATCTTCTACAGAGGTCATAGTTCAACTGGTTGGCCACCCAAGTCACATATTTTCTGGAATATTTGTTGAAAAGATATTTAAACTTGAAGCTTAAAATCTGTATCCCATACAGAATCTTTGAAGCATATGAATGCTTCAAACATGCAATGCAGACCAGCCAGAATGGAAAATAAGAAATTGCATTCCTATTTGTCTAATGAAATCATTCACTTAACTGAAAAGATTATAAAAAGCAGAAGGAGCATCTTAGAAAAGCATTTGTGAATTATAATTTAAGGTCACCAGACCCCATTTGTTAGAATGACAGAAATATTTGTCTATCAGTTCAGATCTTGGGAATACAGAAACACTTTAAACAGAAAAAAGTAGTAATCTTCAGATCAAAATAAGTTCAAAAGGCTAAGTAAGGTTTTTATGAATTTGTAAGTGACATTGTTTGAGACTAAGAAGAAAAAAAGATACCTAAATTTGTCTCACTACTTCTTGTGATAAATACTTACATAGTCATTTGGTCCAGCTCATCTTGCATTGCCATCAAAAGTTCAGACAAATTGTGGCAAATAGAAATGGACTTTTCTGAGTCAGAAGGTACAGCTTTACATTGAGAAGTTGTTCTAGAAGGCTTATAGAGACATCTAAGCTCAGTAACTTCAGCAGGTTTCTGAAGGATATGTGGCCCAGAATGTTGCACTGTTTGGAGGCTTTGTGTACTTGCATTGGCAGAATGGCTTGCACTGGCAGACTTTGGGGGAAAAGAAATAGCTGAGAATGATTTGAAATAACTGATGGCATTTAAATAGCACTTATACCAAAGCATGATTTTATCTGAATAAGTATCCTCATTTTTCCCTTCTCACCTTCTCAGCCATAATAGGCAGTGTTCCAAATTTTGAACAATTTTGCTGAGGTGGTCTTCTCTTTAAACATTTAGTTTTCTAAATATTGACAAGGAAAAAGTAAACAAAAAATGTTTTAAAAGAAATTTATCAAATTAACACTATTACACATTAGGATATGCAAGTTACAATGAAATATCACTATACACCTGTTGCTGCTGCTAAGTCACTGAAGTCGTGTCCGACTCTGTGTGACCCCATGGACAGCAGCCCACCAGGCTCCCCCGTCCCTGTGATTCTCCAGGCAAGAACACTGGAGTGGGTTGCCATTTCCTTCTCCAATGCATGAAAGTGAAAAGTGAAAGTGAAGTCGCTCAGTCGTGTCCGACTCTTAGTGACCCCATGGACTGGAGCCTACCAGGCTCCTCCGTCCATGGGATTTTCCAGGCAAAAGTACTGGGGTGGGGTGCCATTGCCTTCCCCAATACACCTGTTCAGATCAGATCAGTCGCTCAGTCATGTCCGACTCTTTGCGACCCCATGAACCGCAGCACGCCAGGCCTCCCTGTCCATCACCAGCTCCCGGAGGTCACTCAGACTCACACCCATCAAGTCAGTGATGCCACCCAGCCATCTCATCCTCTGTCGTCCCCTTCTCCTCCTGCCCTCAATCCCTCCCAGCATCAGAGTCTTCTCCAATGAGTCAACTCTTCACATGAGGTGGCCAAAATACTGGAGTTTCAGCTTTAGCATCATTCCTTCCAAAGAAATTCCAGGATTGATCTCCTTCAGAATGGACTGGTTGCATCTCCTTGCAGTCCAAGGGACTCTCAAGAGTCTTCTCCAACACCACAGTTCAAAAGCATCAATTCTTCGGTGCTCAGCCTTCTTCACAGTCCAGCTCTCACATCCATACATGACCACAGGAAAGACCATAGCCTTGACTAGGCGAACCTTTGTTGGTAAAGTAACGTCTCTGCTTTTGAATATGCTATCTAGGTTGGTCATAACTTTCCTTCCAAGGAGTAAGCGTCTTTTAATTTCATGGCTACAGTCACCATCTGCAGTGATTTTGGAGCCCAGAAAAATAAATTCTGACACTGTTTCCACTGTTTCTCCATCTATTTCCCATGTAGTGATGGGACCAGATGCCATGATCTTCGTTTTCTGAATACTGAGCTTTAAGCCAACCTTTTCACTCTCCACTTTCACTTTCATCAAGAGGCTTTTTAGCCCCTCTTCACTTTCTGCCATAAGAGTGGTGTCATCTGCATATCTGAGGTTGCTGATATTTCTCCCAGCAATCTTGACTCCAACTTGTGTTTCCTCCAGTCCAGCATTTCTCATGATGTACTCTGCATATAAGTTAAATAAACATGGTGACAATATGCAGCCTTGACATACTCCTTTTCCTATTTGGAACCAGTCTGTTGTTCCATGACCAGTTCTAACTGTTGCTTCCTGACCTGCATACAGATTTCTCAAGAGGCAGATCAGGTGGTCTAGTATTCCCATCTCTTTCAGAATTTTCCATAGTTTATTGTGATCTACACAGTCAAAGGCTTTGGCATAGTCAATAAAGCAGAAATAGATGTTTTTCTGGAACTCTCTTGCTTTTTCCATGATCCAGCGGATGTTGGCCATTTGATCTCTGGTTCCTCTGCCTTTTTGAAAACCAGCTTGAACATCAGGAAGTTCACGGTTCACATATTGCTGAAGCCTGGCTTGGAGAATTTTGAGCATTACTTTACAAGCGTGTGAGATGAGTGCAATTGTACGGTAGTTTGAGCACTCTTTGGCATTGCCTTTCTTTGGGATTGGGATGAAAACTGACCTTTTCCAATCTTGTGGCCACTGCTGAGTTTTCCATAATACACCTGTTAGAATGGTTAAAAAAAAAAAAAATGTGACAACACCAAATGCTAACAAGGAAATGGAGAAGCCAGATTGCTCATACACACAAAATAATGCAGCCACTTTGGCAGACAGTTTGGAAGTTTCTTGTAAAATTAAAGATTTATTGATAACTACTCCCAATCCCAAAGAAAGACAATGCCAAAGAATGCTTAAACTACCGCACAATTGCACTCATCTCACACGCTAGTAATGCTCAAAATTCTCCAAGCCAGGCTTCAGCAGTATGTGAACCGTGAACTTCCTGACGTAAAAGCTGGTTTTAGAAAAGGCAGAGGAACCAGAGATCAAATGGCCAACATCCGCTGGATCATCGAGAGAGCAAGAGAGTTCCAGAAAAACATCTATTTCTGCTTTATTGACTATGCCAAAGCCTTTGACTGTGTAGATCACAATAAACTGTGGAAAATTCTGAAAGAGATGGGAATACCAGACCACCTGATCTGCCTCTTGAGAAATCTGTATGCAGGTCAGGAAGCAACAGTTAGAACTGGTCATGGAACAACAGACTGGTTCCAAATAGGAAAAGGAGTACGTCAAGGCTGTATATTGTCACCATGTTTATTTAACTTATATGCAGAGTACATCATGAGAAATGCTGAACTGGAAGAAACACAAGTTGGAATCAAGATTGCTGGGAGAAATATCAACAACCTCAGATATGCAGATGACACCACCCTTATGGCAGAAAGTGAAGAGGAACTAAAAAGCCTCTTGATGAAAGTGAAAGTGGAGAGTGAAAAGGTTGGCTTAAAGCTCAACATTCAGAAAACGAAGATCATGGCATCTCGTCCCATCACTTCATGGGAAATAGATGGGGAAACAGTGGAAACGGTGTCAGACTTTGTTTTTCTGGGCTCCAGATGGTGACTGCAGCCATGAAATTAAAAGATGCTTACTCCTTGCAAGGAAAGTTATGACCAACCTAGATAGCATATTCAAAAGCAGAGACATTACTTTGCCAACAAGGTTCGCCTAGTCAAGGCTATGGTCTTTCCTGTGGTCATGTATGGATGTGAGAGCTGGACTGTGAAGAAGGCTGAGCACCGAAGAATTGATGCTTTTGAACTGTGGTGTTGGAGAAGACTCTTGAGAGTCCCTTGGACTGCAAGGAGATCCAACCAGTCCATTCTGAAGGAGATCAACCCTGGGATTTCTTTGGAAGGAATGATGCTAAAGCTCAAACTCCAGTATTTTGGCCACCTCATGCGAAGAGTTGACTCATTGGAGAAGACTCTGATGCTGGGAGGGATTGGGGGCAGAAGGAGAAGGGGACGACAGAGGATGAGATGGCTGGATGGCATCACTGACTCGATGGATGTGAGTCTGAGTGACCTCCAGGAGTTGGTGATGGACAGGGAGGCCTGGCATGCTGCAGTTCATGGGGTCGCAAAGAGTTGGACACGACTGAGCGACTGATCTGATCTGATCATATGATTCAGAGATTTCACTTTTAGATATTTACCCCAGGAAAATGAAAAATATGTTCACACAAAAACCTGTACACCAAGTTTATAAGTGCTTTATTTGTGATAGCCTAAAACTGAGGCAGCTTCCTTTGTAGCTCTGTCAATAAAAAAGCTGCCTGCAATGCAGGAGATCCAGTTCAATCCTTGGGTTGGGAAGATCCCCTGGAGAAGGAAATGGCAACCCACTCCAAAATTCTTGCCTGGAGAATCCCACGGACAGAGGAACCTGGAGGGCTATAGTCCATGGGGTCGCAAGAGTTGGACACGACTTAAGGGCTCAACTAACACTGCTGCTGCTAAGTCGCTTCCGTAGTGTCCGACTCTGTGCGACCCCATAGACGGCAGCCCACCAGGCTCCCCCGTCCCTGGGATTCTCCAGGCAAGAACACTGGAGTGGGTTGCCATTTCCTTCTCCAATGCATGAAAGTGAAAAGTGAAAGTGAAGTTGCTCAGTTGTGTCCAACTCTTCGCGACCCCATGGACTGCAGCCTACCAGGCTCCTCCATTCATGGGATTTTCCAGGCAAGAGTACTGGAGTGGGGTGCCTAAAACTGAAATCCCATGGACAGAGGAGGAACCTGGTGGGCTATATAGTCCATGGGGTCGCAAAAGAGTGGGACACAACTTAGCAACTAAACAACAACAACAAAACTGAAAACAACCCAAATCTCCTTCATCAGGTAAATGGTTCAACTGTGGTATAACCCTAGCATGGAATACTACAAAGAAACTTTTAAAAATGTGTCAATACTTGGATAGATTGGCTGAGTGAAACAAGCCTCTCAAAAGGCTATGCTGCTGCTGCTGCTGCTAAGTCGCTTCAGTCGTGTCCGACTCTGTGCGACCCCAGAGACGGCAGCCCACCAGGCTCCCCCGTCCCTGGGATTCTCCAGGCAAGAAGACTGGAGTGGGTTGCCATTTCCTTCTCCAGTGCATGAAAGTGAAAAGTGAAAGTGAAGTCGCTCAGTCACGTCTGACTCCCAGCGACCCCATGGACCGCAGCCTACCAGGCTCCTCCATCCATGGGATTTTCCAGGCAAAAGTACTGGGGTGGGGGTGCCATTGCCTTCCCCGCAAAAGGCTATACATTATATGATTACATTTATATAACATTCCTGAAATAAAATTATAGAGATGGTAAACAGATTATAAATTGCTAAGGGTTAGGGAGGATGATGTATAACTATAAAGGGATAACATGAAGGAACCTTATAGTAGTGGAATAGTTCTGTATCTTCATAGTGGTGATGGTTACAAGAATCTACACATGTGATAAAACTGTATATGATCACACAAATATGCATATACATACACAACTAAGTGAACAAAAAACTGTTGAAATCTCCATAAGCTCTGTGTATTGTACCAATTTCAATTTCCTGGACTTTATTATATCTATGAAAGATGTTACCATTGGGGGAAGCTTGTTAAAGATATATGCTGCTGCTGCTAAGTCTCTTCAGCCCACCTGGCTCTGCCGTCCCTGGGATTCTCCAGGCAAGAACACTGGAGTGGGTTGCCATTTCCTTCTCCAATGCATGAAAGTGCAAAGTGAAAGTGAAGTCACTCAGTCGTGTCCGACTCTTAGCGACCCCATGGACTGTGGCCCACCAGGCTCCTCCATCCATGGGATTTTCCAGGCAAGAGTACTGAGAGGGTTGCCATTGCCTTTTCCGAAAGATACACTGTACCTCCCTTTATATTTTTTTTATCACCTCTAATCTATAATTTTTCAAAATAAAAAGTGAAAAACAAGAAAACAAACAAAAAAAGACACGTAGTTAGGATATGGAACAATGGTAACAATGGTAACTGCTGATTGGAACATAAACTGGTCCAGTCACTTTGAACAATATCTTATAAAGCTAAGGTGCATGACACTTATGGCCCAGTATCTCAGAGAAACTCCTGAACACTTACACCATGAGGCATGTACAAGAATGTTCATAACAGTGTTGTTTACAATAACAAAAAGTGAGAAACAAACCAAATGATCACTGAAAGGAGAAGGGAAAAAGAAATTTTTAGTAATAAAAAGCAGTGACCTGTTCATATATGCATCAATTGGAAGAATCTCATAAACTTAAGGTTGAGTGGAAAAAGAAAGCTGCTGAAGAACACAAATACAGTAAGTCCATTTATATAAAGTTCAAGTGTAAACCCAACAAATATATTTCTTATAAATACTTATTTGGCAAAGCAATTTTTTTTAAAACCAGGAGAATGATAAAAACAAAATCAGAATTGTGGTTACTCCTTGGATGGAGGGAATACAATTTAAGAAAGGTACACATTGGGCCTTAACAGTGCTGCTGCTGCTGCTAAGTCACTTCAGTTGTGTCCGACTCTGTGCGACCCCATAGACAGCAGCCCACTAGGCTCCCCCGTCCCTGGAATTCTCCAGGCAAGAACACTGGAGTGGGTTGCCATTTCCTTCTCCAGTGCAGGTAGTGTTCTATTTCTTAAGCTGTGTGGCGAGTACTCCAGTGTTAATGTCATTATTATCCTTCGAGCAGACATTTTTTGTATTATTAGGTTGGCCAGAAAGTTTGTTCAGGTTTTTCAGTAACATTTTATGGAAAAACCCAAACAAACTCTTTGGCCAAACCAATATGTACTCCTCTGTGAATCATTTTTAAAAAGACACTGCTAAGATACATTCTTAAAAGTAAATGATTTCACTATTTTTGTTAGATGGATTGAACTAGGTTGACCAATTGTCTCAATCTGCCCATGATACAGGATCTTTAGTACTAAAACCAGTAAAGTCATAGGCAAACTGGGGTGACTTCGTCACTCTAACACTTTAGCAAGAGAATAATCAATACGCTGAGGATATTCCATTATAAAAAGAAAACAAAATATTCCCAATTTTAAAGGAAAATTTAGATATCTTAACTATCATAAACATTAATTTTTTTAAATTAAAAAATTAAATTGCTTAGAGGTAGAGATATTACAAGTTTGTGAGTCAGTTCTTATTCACTCAGCTTTTCTTGGTGATCTTCGACAATCATTCAAGCTCTGTACCTTAGGAATGATAATTTCAAGTAATAGAAAATGATGATTTGATCAAACTCTATTTTAAGCAGTTAAATTAGAACAAAAGAAATGTAATTTTTTTTTAGTCGCTCTACTGAATGAGATTTCTGACTGATAATTACATCTATTCTTTCAAAAGAATAATGAAAACCTCACAGGACAAGCTTCCATTATCTTGCTTACAATATTCAAACAGTCTGATTCTTTACTTATGCTTACCTTATGCTGTTGTTGGTAACTATCTAAAAGTATAGCTCTAATCATGTCTCTATAAGCCTTCAATGGTTCGCAATGATTTATAGAACAAAAGTTCAACTTCTTAACATGGCATTGAAGATCAGTCATAATCTCACTTCAAGCTATATTTTCAAGTCTCATATGGTACTAGTACTGGACAATTATTTACAGTTTTCATGTAAAAATCAACTATACTCTCAGACTGTAACACACCTCGCCTCATCTCTATCAATATTTACTCATTTTCCAAGTTTGCCTTCACTACTTCTTGTGTGATCTTTTCTCATATTCTTTATGTGTACAGCACCAGAATACTTTGTTTATACCTTTATTAAGTTTTTAGTACACTCTGTCTTATATTTGTATTTTTGTCTGCTTCTCTGTAAATTCCTGTTATCTTTTTAATACCTGTGAAGTGAAATCGCTCAATTGTGTCCGATTCTTTGTGACCCCATAGACAGTAGCCTACCAGGCCCCTCTATACATGGGATTTTCCAGGCAATAGTACTGGAGTGGATTGCCATTTCCTTCTCCAGGGGAATCTTCCCAACCCAGGGCTAGAACCCGGGTCTCTCGCATTCTAGACAGATGCTTTACTCTCTGAGCCACCAGGGAAGTCCTTTTAATACCTAAAGGTACTAGTATCTGGGTTTTTTTTTTTTTTTTTAAGAGACCTCTGTGAGATTCCTGCTTGTCTCTCTGACACTTACTCCATATTCTGGACATAGTTCATTCAACTCGATATGGAATAAGTGTCAGTGAGACAAGCAGGAATCTCACAGAGGTCTCTTAAAAAAACCCAGATACTACCTTCAGCAACATTAGTGCTCCTGTAATCCTTTAAAAGGAAGCATTATTACTTACAGATCTATGAACTTGGAACTTAAGCTAACTGCTTTTATAAAGTGGTTTTGCTGTCAATTATTTTTTCTTTTCTTCCAGGAGCTACCTTTTCTTTCCTTCATTTCTTTTACTTTGTTTTTCCCTGTACCTTATTAAAAAATCTTTTCCACCAGCTCTTCAAAGGATGTCATAAAACATAACTACAAAAACAAATCAGTATTTTTCCACTTGTATAAATTACTTATAGTGATTCTCTAGCTTTGCAGCTTCTTATTGTGGAGATAAGACACAAAACATACTTAAGGACGGAAATAAACTAAAAAAACATAAACGGCATGGGGAAAATATTCTTCATTACTGTAGTTTGCAAATTCTTTGAAAGAAAAAAATCTGTGAAAAATGCAGCCAAACTACTGAATTCTTATTTATGGAATAAACAACTAGCTAAAGCTAATATAATGTTTCCTCCATTATTGTATACACAGGGTGAACCTATGGCAGTGGCCAAATTCACAAATAGCATGCTTGGTTCGTACAGCAAATAGCACATGGAAACACTACATGCATATTGAATAAATAGTAATAATGGTCATCAAAACTATAATTTCAGAATCATAAGATTAAAAGGGACCAACATTTTCTTTACCATTATAAATAAAAAAGTTTAATATAATAAATCCAAAACATCAATTTAACAAAACAAATTATTATTGGTAAAGCTATAAAGTACTCATTCCCCAATCTTTAGGCAAGTCCAAAGGATATTAGCATAAAGAAATAAAGAATTTCTCTAGAGAAATGACTATAGTTTAATTTAACAGAATTTATAATACAATATAATTTAATAGTATATCTTGTCTTTTTATTGTGCATGCATTATATAAAACTGCTTCCAGAATCTATTGTGCTGTATCTATTGTATTGTTTAGTGCTTCTTTTAAAAAGTATCCAAAATACATTTCTTTAACAGTTTAGTACTAGCAATATGTTTGCGTTTCTAGAAAAATTAGAATGCTTATTGTTATTTCACAAATTTAGATGTATTGCCCATTATATGTTCCTTTTGCTTTGGGTGTCAAGCAAACTGAGAGCTAGGTTTTGTGCTCAAATGCTGCTACTTTATTTAACCTAGGTTTTATGGAATTTTCTGTCCTCACACCCCAAACCATTATTACTTGACTTATGTTTTTAGGTCCATTTCATAGAGTTATTTCATGTCTTATATTATAAATATCTTCAAATTCTTTTTAAAAAATGCACAGGTATAATTACTAAAAGGATGAAGAAATAAGCACTAGCAAATAAGAATAAAGTATTTGCATACCTTTGAAGATTTCTTCTTTTCCTTGAAGTGCCTTGGATTTGTTACTGAAGACATTAAAATTCTACTGATTTCAAGTCCAGTTTGAAGCTATAATAGTGAAAAAAACCTTTACTATTACTTGACTTTTAACAAATTTCTTTTTCTTCAGAAACATTATAATGAGGGATCATATATCAGTTAATAAAGATAAAAATGTTTTTTTGAAGAAGAAAAGAAAATCTAAAAATTTATTTTTTTGTGTTAAAGTCACCAAGTCTACTGGTAATTACAATCATTTTCTGTTTATAACAGAATGAATTATTTTATATATCTCAAACTGAAAACAACTGATAGCATGAGTTCTTTCAACTGAGAATATATGCATGTTTCTCAGAATTTCAAAAGAGCAAAAGATCTTTGGCAATACATCCAAGTCTATGAATATACTTGCTGACTTACTGAAATTTCATTATTACAGCAAAAAAAGACAAAACTGATAAGTCAGGAAGCATAAATTAGAGTTCAGAGTAAGGCTTCAGTTAATAAAGTATAATAAAACATATATGATTTTAAAGTGCCAGATGATACAGTGTTCTGTTTACCTGAGAAGCTTTATCTTGAAAGAGCTTACGCTGATGTTCTTCTTCCTTTAGTTTTTCCTCTAAATGTTTAATCTTGTCCTTCAAAAGAATTGAAAAACTGGGATTATTATACAAAAACTAGAGCTAAATATCTTTTATTCCTTTTCCAAATAGAGCCCTCAGGGTCTTGATTCTTAATAGTTTGGTAAATTAAAGCAGAAAGTAAGAAAAAGGAATGGCAAAAGATACTAAGTTTTCCTTGGCTTTCTTCGTATGATTCTTTACCTACTTTATTTAAGAAAGACAAAGGAGAAGCAAAGAATTTATATACATAGGCTCTATTAATGTTCATTAACAAAATCATAATACTGAAAATTTGGGAGGTTTTAAAGGTCTAGAAGGTCAAACAATATAGTCTTGGGTCTCAATGTTTCATTCAAAATATAGACAACTTAGAATAAAAGACTATGCTGTACTTAAGGAAAAGTGAAAGTGAAATCGCTCAGTCATGTCAAACTCTTTGTGACCCCATGGACAGTAGCCTGCCATGCTCCCCTGTCCATGGGATTTTCCAGGTAAGAATACCAGAGTGGGTTGCCATTTCCTTCTCCAGGGGATCTTCCTGACCCAGGGATCTCACTGTAGGCAGACTCTTTACCATCTAAGCCACCAGGGAAGCAAGACTAATATATATGAAACAATATGATTTGACCCAGGTCATGAATATATATGTATAACCTTAAACACAAAAGTATTTCATTGTATATCCATGGTATAGTTTGGAATAGGAAGACAATACTATCTCAAAGGGAGAACTTCCTGAGTGTTCAAAATCTCAAGGAAGGCTTCATAGAGGAAGCAGGAATGGGAGAATCCTATAAAATGGATAGGATTCACTTGGAAAAGGAGAGGGCATTTCAGGATAGGATCTAGAATAGGCGTAACTTACTTGCAAGTGGTCAAAGGCTACCTTTTCAATATCCTTTAGGTAAATCACCTAATAAACGAAAATATTCTACCACTGCAGAAGAAAGTAAAACTACAATTTCACATCAAAAAGCAAACTCATTTATGCTGTGGTCTATAGGCAATAACTCATATCCAGATTACTAAAAGCTATTAATGAAGTTTTACAAATCTAATTTTATTGCATATTCATATACAGGGTAATTACACATAACACTAAAGATTTATTCCTGGTATCACCACTTCAAAGAAATAAGTTGAAGCTTACCTCAGCAGTTTTCTGAGTTGTTGTAAGTTTAAAACATTCTTTTTCTAAGACATCAAGCTTTGCAAGTTTTGCATGAAGCTTCATATGATCCTGTTCTTTTTCCCTTTGAAGCTGGGCCTGGAAAGGAAAAAAACAAAACCTAAATTTGGCAAGTGAAGCCGATTGCTCAAGAATAATACAATTTCTGAGAATTCAAAGCACAACATAAATTGTCATAAGAAACACGTAACAAACATGCACATACTTTAGGTACTTTGAAAACAAAAAAAAACAAGAGAAAATAAAATCCTTTTCAAAAACAAAGAAACTGTGCAAAAAAAGATATTAGATCAATGGAACAAAATCTTCTATGTATCTTTATATAACATTTCTACTATGGAAAACATCATCAGTGAAACATATTAAATAAATAAGGTGTTATCACAAGGTGATCAAACCTACTTATTGACTTACCCTCTCTCTAACTATAACATAGAAAAGCAGCTATAAAAGGACTAAAGCATACAGAGAACTTGAAGAAAAGGAAAGTTATACATATATATTTATTTACTGGTGTTGAGTTGCTAAGTTGTGTCCAACTCTGTGGCACCAAGGACTGTATAAAGACTGCCAGGCCACTCTGTCCATGGGATTTCCTAGGCAAGAATACTGGAATGAATTGCCATTTCCTTCTCCAGGGGATCTTCCTGATCTAGGGATTGAACTTGTGTCTTCTGCACTGGCAGGTAGATTCTTTGTTGCTGAGCCACCAAGGAAGCTCTACACAAATATATGCATACCTACGCATTGTTTTGTAATGGTATTTATTACCACACTAATGCAAGATGTTAATGACAGGGGCAATTGTGAGGGGGCAAGAAGTATATGAGAATTTTCAGTATTATCTGACAAATCTTCTATAAACTTAAAAATGCTCTAAAAAATAGTTTATTAAAAATAAAAAAACTGAAACAACAAATAAATAGAGTTTTGGTGACCTGTGGTCTAACATTCTATTGGAGTTACAGAAGGAGAAGAGAGAGAAGTCAGACAAGAATAATTATTTGAAGGCTAATGCTTAAAAATGTTCCAATTCTGATGAAAAATATTAACTGACAGATTCAAGAATCTAAAATGAATAAACAAAAAATAACCCAAGCAGAATGAATACAAAGAAAACCACATTTGGGCATATTATCAAATGGTTGAAAACCAGTGATAAAAGACAAAAAACAGCCTAAGAAATAACACATAGAGGAATGAAGATAACAATTCTCATTAGAAACTATGAAATCAGGCTTCTCTGGTGGTCCAGTGGTTGAAGATCTGCCTGCCAATGCAGGAGACGTGAGTTCAATCCCTAGTCTAGGAAGATTCCATATGTCACAGAGAAACTAAGTCCATGCACCACAACTACTAAGCCAGTGCTCTACAGCCCAAGAGTCACAACTTCTAAGCCCATGCACTGCAACTACTGAAGCCCGTGCACCCTAGAGCCTGAGCTCTGCAACAAGAGAAGTTATTGCAAAGAGAAGCCCACAGACTACAACTAGAGTAGTTCCCACTCTCCACAACTAGAGAAAGCCTGTGCACAGCAATGAAGACCCAGCACAGCCAAAAGTAAATAAATAAATCTTGGGGGGGGGGGGAATCAACTAGAATTTTATACCCAGTGAAACTATCCTTCAACAATGGTGGTGAAATAAAGCCTTTTCCAGACCAATACACGCTAAGAGAATTCCCAGCATACTTTAAAAAGCATTAGAAATGGTAAAAATATGGATAAATATATATTACTTCTTATTTCTTAATTTTCTTGAAAGGAAAATTGATTATTTAAAGGAGAGCAGAAACAATGTATTGTGAGCTACATAACACACATAGAAATAAAATGTATGAAAACTGTAGCACAAAGGGGGACAAACGGAATCTTTATGCAGTAGGATCTTATATTACATGTGAAATACTTTAATGCTAATTCATGAAGGACTGTAGTAAATTAAGAATACATAACTTTAACCTATACAGTAGCTACTAAATGAGAGAAGGGGAAAAATACCTGGAGAAAGAGAAGTCAGCAAAATGTAAGAAGAAACCACTAGGGAATAGGGAACTTAAAAAATATTTTTGGTTGAAAGAATGAAAAACAAAATGTCAAAACCTGTGGGATGCACGTAAAGCACAGTTTAGAGGGAACTTGATAGTTTTTAATCACAATATATTACATTTAAAAAGAAATAATAAGAGTGAAGTAAGCCAGAAAGAAAAACACAAATACAGTATACTAACGCATATATATGGAATTTAGAAAGACGGTAACAATAACCCTGTTTACCAGACAGCAAAAGAGACACTGATGTATAGAACAGACTTTTGGACTCTGGGAATGGGAGAGGGCGGGATGATTTGGGAGAATAGCATTGAAATATGTATAATATCATATCTGAAACGAGTCGCCAGTCCAGGTACGATGCCTGATAACGGATGCCTGGGGCTGGTGCACTGGGATGACCCAGAGGGATGGTATGGGGAGGGAGGAGGGAGGAGGGTTCAGGATGGGGAGCACGTGTATACTTGTGGCGGATCCATCTCAATGTATGGCAAAAGCAATACAATATTGTAAAGTTAAACAAAATAAAATTTAATTAAAAAAAAAAGAAATAATAAAGTTTTAAAATCAATAATCTAAGTTTCCAACATCCAAAGCTAGGGAAAAAATAGCAAATTAAATCCTACATTAGTAGAAGGAAGGAAATAATAAAGATGAAGTGGAAATTAGTGAAATAGAAAATAAAAGTTTTTATAAAGATTTATTTTTTTAAATCTATAAAATTTATAAAGTGATATATAGGTTGACAGTTTTAAAAAGAGCACAGATACAATTTACTAGTATCAGGAATACAAGAGGGAACATCTCTAAAGTCACAAGAAAAACAGATAATCTGAGCAGCTGAATCTCTGTTATAAATAAACTGAATTTATAATTAAACACTATATATTTAAAGAAAACTTCAGTCCCAGAGAGCATCTATCAAATTTGAACTCTATCAAACATTTAAGGAGGAAATAAAACTATTCTTATACAAGGTCTTTTAGAAAATAGAAGGAATCTTGCCAACTAATTTTATGACATCAAACAAAACCATAATACCAAAATGAGACATTGTGAGAAAAATACAAACCAAGATTGCTTAAGGACGAAGTCACAAAAATTGTTAAGTGAAATCTTTGCAAGCTGAATCAAGCAATATAGAAAAACGATACTACATCAAGATCGATTGGGGCCTATATCAGGAATGCAATGGTGGTTAACATTTGAAAATCAAACAATGTAACTTACCATGTTAACAGAAGAAATGAGAAAAATCATGACCCTTTCACTAGATGTATAAAAAGCAAATCGCACAATCATTCACAGTAAAAGTTTCCAGCAAACTAAGAATAGAAAGTAATTTCTACATTTGATAAGGGATAACTATGAAAAACCTAGAGATAATAGTCTAGTGAAAGACTAGCATCTTTCTCCCAATGATCAGAAACAAAACAAGGATGTCAGTCTTTACTACTTCTAATTAACACTGTACTAGCTGTAATAACCAGTGCAAGAAAGTACAAAAAACAAAAGCCATAAAAATTGGAAAGGGAAAAATAAAACTTTATTTATTCATAGATGACATGATTATGTATATAGAAAATCCCTTGAAAATACTGAGTTCCAGAAATAGACTTGATCTATCTTTGTCAATTGTTGACCAAGGTGCCCAGTCAATTCAATGGGAGAAAAGAAATCTTTTAACAAATGGTGCTGGGACAACTGGGCATCCACATGGAAAAGATTTAACCTTGAATAATTTTTTCTCACTATACAAAAATTAATCCCAGATGGATCATAGAACAAAATGAAAATTAAGACATTTTAGAAGAAAATATTTTAGAAAATACTTTGATAGTTTCTTATAAAAATACACCTACCCTGTGGTTCAGTAATTCTACTATAATTTCTCTTTATCCAAGAGAAATTAAAACATATGGTCACAAAAAAGTTTGTACAAGAATGTTTGAAGTATCTTTACTTACAACACCTCCAAACTGGAAAAAGGTCAAATATCCATCAAATGAAAAATGGATAACCAAATTGTGGCATATCTACATAGTGAAATTCTACACAGCAATAAAAGGAATGAACTACTGATACATGTAACAACATGGATTAATCTAAAAAAACTGTATGTGAAACCAAAGAACCAGACACAAAAAGAACATTTTCTATCATCGAATTTATATGAAGTTCTAGGAGAGGTAAAATTCATCTGAAGTAAAATAAATCAGAATAGTAGTTGCACTGTTGGGAGGTGGGGAGAGAGCAGGGAATAACCTGGCAGAGATATAAGAAAATTTCTGGGGTGATAAAAATGTTCCTTTATTTGGTAGGACTATAGATTACATTAGCATATTCATTTATCAATAATCACTGAACTACTGTATATTGTCACCTTGCTTATTTAACTTATATGCAGAGCATATCATGTGGAATGCCAGGCTGGATGAAGCACAAGCTGGACTCAAGGCTGCAAGGAAAAATATCAATAACCTTAGGTATGCAAATGACACCACCCTTATGGCAGAAAGCAAAGAAGAACTAAAGAGCATCTTGATGAAAGTGAAAGAGGAGAGTGAAAAAGCTGGCTTAAAACGCAACATTCAAAACACTAAGATCTTAGCATCTGGTCCCATCACTTCATAGCAAATAGATGGGGAAAAAGTGGAAACAGTTGACAGATTTTATTCTCCTGGGCTCCAAGATCACTGCAATGGTAACTGCAGCCATGAAATTAAAAGACACTTGCTCCTTGGAAGAAAAGTTATGACCAACCTAGACAGCATAATAAAAAGCAAAGACCTTATTTTGCCAACAAAGGTCTGTCTAGTCAAAACTATGGTTTTTCCAATATTCACGTATGTATGTGAGAGTTGGACCATAAAGAGAGCTGGGCACTGAAGAATTGATGCTTTTGAACTGTGGTATTGGAGAAGACTCTTGAGAGTCCCTTGGACTACAAGAAGATCCAACCAGTCCATCCTAAAGGAGATCAGTCATGGGTGTTCATTGGAAGGACTGATGTTGAAGCTGAAACTCCAATACTTTGGCCACCTCATGTGAAGAGGTGACTCACTGGAAAAGACCCTGATGCTGGAAGGGATTTGGGGCAGGAGAAGGGGATGACAGAGGATGAGATGGCTGGATGGCATCACCAACTCAATGGGCATGAGTTTGAGCAAGCGTCAGGAGTTGGTGAAAGACATGGAAGTCTGGTATGCTGCGATTCATGGGGTCGCAGAGAGTCGGACACAATTGAGCAACTGAACTGAACTGTGATTTCTTTTATTCTGCAAAATGTCTCTTCATAACTTTGCCCATTTTTCTACCACTGCTTTGTACTTTTTATATCTTGCTTAAGAAATCTCTCTTAACTTCAAGGTCATAAAGGCATTATTCTGTGTTTTCTTCTAAAAATTCCAAAGTTAACATATAAGTCTTTAATTCATCTGGAGTTTATTTTTGTGTATGATGTGAGGTAGGGATCCAATTTCTTTCTTTTTCTCTCATATAGATAATCAATTTCCCCCACATATATACTGAAGTCTAGCATTTCAACAATGTTATGCAATGGCATCCTTGTTTTATATTGACTTTTCATATAAGTGGGTCTGACTATACCCTAATCCTTTATTCTGACTGTCAGTCCATACAAATATCATGCTAATTTTGACAGCATCAATATGTCATAGGGCAAGACCTCATCTTATTCTTCTTCAGAATAGCTTGGCTACTTTTGGACCTTTCCTTTTTTTTTTTTTTTTTTTTTTTAGTTTGAACAATTAATACATTTCAGATATAATATTATACATATTTCAATGTAGGACCTTTCCTTTTCATATGAATTTTACAATCAACTCTTCTAGTTCCTTGAGAAACTTATTAAATACTTGGCCCATTAAAATCCAGTATTGACTGGTACTTCTACCCATTTTCAACATAAAGCAAAGATTTTAGAACACTTAAACTGTATTTATCAGTTCTAATTTATGTTACTATTCTCATTAATTTTAATCCTTTATATATAAATATATAAAACATAATTATTGCTATTATATATTTATTTACCTATATATTTACCATCTTCATTGTTCTTCATTCCTTCCTGCATCTCTGACCTTCTATCTAAGATACTCTTCCTTCTGTCTGAATGATACCTTCAGTGTTTCCTTTAGAATGTATCTCCTAGTAACAAACTACCTCAGATTTGGTCAGTCTTAAAATGTCTTCACGTCACCTTTATTTCTGGAGGATATTTTCACCAGGCATTGGACTCTAGACTGACAGTTATTTTCTTTTAATATCTTAATTATAATCAGTTTGTTTTCTTCCAGATTCAGTATTTTCTATTGAGAAGTCAGCTGTCAATTTAATTGTTGTCCTTTTGAACATAACCCTTTTATTTTCCCCAGCAGCTTTTAGGACTTTATTCTTGTCTTATTATTTATTTTACTTCTTTTTATTTTTCCTGCTTTGGTTTTATAGGGTTTCTTAAATCTGTGGTGTGATTATTTTTTAGTCAATTTTTTAACTTCCCAGACATTACATCTTCAAATATTGTTTCTGTCCTATGCTCTCTCTTTTCCTTTTGAAATTCCAATCACACATAAATTTGACCTCACTCTAACTTATGTCTCTTTCTCTCTTTTCTAAACTTACCATTGTTTTATCTCTTCATTGATCTGGATGGTTTCATCTTCTAATTCACTAATTATCTCTTCTGATCTGCTGTTAGATGCACCATTAAGTTCTTAATTCCATTTATTGTATTTTTTACAATATTGTAATTTTTATTTGGTTCCTTCTCAAATCTGCTGTGCCATTTTATGGTTTCTAATATTCTGTTGAAAATTTTGATTCTATTTTCTATCTCCTTGATTATAGCAAGTGTAATTATTTGAAAGTCTGTATCTTCTAGAGCCAGGATCTAGCTGGAGCTAACTTGTAAGAGTGTTTATATATAGTCTGTTAAGTATGCTATTTCTTTTGATAGTGTTTATCTCCTTCTGCCTGGTCATCTTTCATTGCAGTTTCTCACTGTGTAGAAGAAAGGTTTATAGAAATAATTTGAGGACCCTGGGAACATTAGCCATCAAGGATCACTTTAATCCAATTTCAGGGACTAAGATTTTCTAGATTACTCTGATAATCTAGAGCTGAGCTGTAATCTGTCTTGTTTTCCTTTTTGTTCATCATTACAAGGCATTCAGAGCACAGAATATTTATCAGGGTTCCTACCCTTGGCAGATCTTGAACTCTTAACTTTAACTTCTTTAGCCCCATAATGATGGCTTTCAAAAGCACTATTTAGCCGTTCAACTGACTCTTCTGGAATCAAAAGTGTCCTAAAAAGGAAGGGACCCAAAACCAACCACTCTGGAGGTCAACTTCTTTGTATTTAAGTATGCACACACACTTCTGAATTGGTGACCTTTCATCACCTTATTAACTCTCCACGAGTTCTGTGAATTTTCTTTTCTTCCTTTCTTTCCTCCCTCCCTCCCTTCCCTCTTTTCTTTTTTAATATTCTGTCCAGTGTTTGTGTTTCCTCTACAGAAAAGATGGTTCAAATGACTTAGTGTGCATCACTGTAACTGGAAATTTCCTACATATGGCTTTATATCCTATTTAAATTACAATATGACAATTTTCCCATGACATTAAATATTCTTCAAAAACATATTATATTACTATAGAAAATATAGTCACCTGTTGTTCTAGGATCATATTCTTCTCTCGTTCTACATTGAGAACCATTCTCTTTGTATATTCTAGTTGTTTCTCTAGAAGGATGCAACGAGACTGGGCTGAGCTTAACTGCATACTTATATCTATGAAAAGGAAAAAGTAATAATGAATCATATCACAGAGTTATCACAAGACATGAATTATATGAATTCAATCAAAAGTCAGAAGTTCAAAACTTCTTTACTTCTAAATAATGACTCTCCCCAAATTATTAACATAAAATTTGTGAATATCTCATTAATTATATGTAACTAATTTAACACTGACTCATAAAGACCCAGAGAGTATACTTCTGAAAGGGAAGGACGTCAGTGACTTGTGGGATCACAAAAACCTGGCTATTCCTGGGAAATAATATCATCTGGAAAATAGAGGACCTAAGGGAACATTTCATACAAAGATGGGCACAATAAAGGACAGAATGGTAAGGACCTAACAGAAGTAGAAGATATTAAGAATTAAGAAGAGGTGGCAACAATACACAGAAGAACTATACAACAAAGATCTTCATGACCCAGATAATCATTATGGTGTGATCACACACCTAGAGCCAGACATTCTGGAATGCGAGGTCAAGTGGGCCTTAGGAATCATCACCATGAACAAAGCTAGTGGAGGTGATGGAATTCGAATTGAGCTATTTCAAATCCTAAAAGATGTTGTGAAAGTGCTGCACTCAATATGCCAGCAAGTTTGGAAAACTCAGCAGGGGCCATCGGACTGGAAAAGGTCAGTTTTCATTCCAGTCCCAAAGAAGGGCAATGCCAAAGAACACTCAAATTACTGCACAACTGCACTCATCTCACACACTAGCAAAATAATGCTCAAAATTCTCTAAGTGAGGCTTCAACAGTATGTGAACTGTGAACTTCCAGTTGTTCAAGCTGGATTTAGAAAAGGCAGAGGAACCAGAGATCAAATTGCCAACATCCATTGGATCATCAAACAAGCAAGAGAGTTCCAGAAAAACATCTACTTCTGCTTTATTGACTATGCCAAAGCTTTGACTGTGTGGATCACAATAAACTGCAGAAAATTCTTAAGAGATGGGAATACTAGATAGATCATCTGACCTGCCGCCTCAGAAATCTGTATGCAGGTCAAGAAGCAACAGTTAGAACTGGACATGGAACAAGAGACTGGTTCCAAATTGGGAAAGGAGTATGTCAAGGCTGTATAGTATCACCCTGTTTATTTAACTTATATGCAGAGTACATCATGAAAAATGTTGGACTGGATGAAGCACAAGCTGGAAGCACGACTGCCAGGAAAAATATCAATAACCTCAGATGTGCAGATGACACCTCCCTTATGGCAGAAAGTGAAGATGAACTACAGACCCCTTGATGAAAGTGAAAGAGGAAAGTGAAAAAATTGGCTTAAAACTCAACATTCAGAAAACTAAGATCATGGCATCTGGTCCCATCACTTCATGGCAAATAGATGGGGAAACATGGAAACAGTGAGAGACTTTATTTTTCTGGGCTCCAAAATCACTGCAGATGGTGACTGCAGCCATGAAGTTAAAAGACGTTTACTCCTTGGAAGAAAAGCTATGGCTATCCTAGACAGCATATTAAAAAGCAGAGACATTACTTTGCCAACAAAGGTCCATCTAGTCAAAGCTATGGTTTTTCCAGTGGTCATGTATGGATGTGAGAGTTGGACTATAAAGAAAGCTGAGTGCTGAAGAACTGATGCTTTTGAACTGTGGTGTTGGAGAAGACTCTTGAAAGTTCCCTGGACAGCAAGGAAATCCAACCAGTCCATTCTAAAGGAAATCAATCCTGAATATCATTGGAAGGACTGATGCTGAAGCTGAAGCTTCAATACTTTGACCACCTGATGCAAAGAACTGACTCATTTGAAAAGACGCTGATGCTGGGAAAGATTAAGGGCAGGAGGAGAAGGGGACAACAGAGGATGAGATGGTTGGATGGCATTACTGACTCTATGGACATGAGTTTGAGTAAAGTCCCGGAGTTGGTGGTGGATAGGGTAGCCTGGCATGCTGCAGTCCATGGGGTCGCAAAGAGTCAGACACGGCTGAACGACAGAACTGACTGACTGAAAGTCTCTTCCCTAATAACACATTTCTTGTCTTTCAGAAAACTCAGATATATGCATTCTACCATTTCCATTTTCCTTATTTCTCAACTACTGATCACATAGTTAATTCTGTAGGAAGTAAGCAACCTCATTCTAATTCTTTACCTTCCTTGGCTCTTTATTCTACTTTCGTTCACTTACCTCAGGACTTCTTTTTTCTCATCTCTTCTATTTTCAAGTTGAAACACAAACTTGAACCTTGTTTATGAGGGTGATATAGTGTTACGGGGGAAAAAAAGCCACAGTTTTGAAGTGAAATTTATAGAACTTTTGTTCTAAATCTCTAAAACTTGTGTCCATAAGTCCTTTTCCTAATTTCCTCAGAAACCACCTACCTGTCCACTTCTTCCAATTAATCTTTTAAGTTATTTTTACTGTTTTATTTTTATATTGTTTAACTACTAGTATTGCTTTGTATTTTCAAATTTTTAAAAAACTAGTAAAAATAGGAAGCATTTTAATAATATTGAAGGCTAATAATATGATATGATAATAAGATATAATATATATGATAATAATATATAATATATGATATGATAATATATTGCCTTTCCCAAAGAAAGGCAATGCCAAAGAATGCTCAAACTACCGCACAATTGCACTCATCTCACATGCTAGTAAAGTAACGCTTAAAATTCTCCAAGCCAGGCTTCAACAATACGTGAACCGTGAACTTCCAGATGCTCAAGCTGGTTTTAGAAAAGGCAGAGGAACCAGAGATCAAATTGCCAACTTCTGCTGGATCATCAAAAAAGCAAGAGAGTTCCAGAAAAACATCTATTTCTGCTTTATTGACTATGCCAAAGCCTTTGACTGTGTGGATCACAATAAACTGTGGAAAGTTCTTAAAGAGATGGGAATACCAGACCACCTGAGCTGCCTCTTCAGAAATCTGTATGCAGGTCAGGAAGCAACAGTTAGTACTGGACATAGAACAACAGGCTGGTTCCAAATAGGAAAAGGAGTATATTAAGGCTGTATTTTGTCACCCTGTTTATTTAATTTATATGCAGAGTACATCATGAAAAATGCTGGACTGGATGAAGCACAAGCTGGAAGCAAGACTGCTGGGAGAAATATCAATAACCTCAGATATGCAGATGACACCTCCTTTATGGCAAAAAAGTGAAGAAGAACTAAAGAGCCTCTTCATGAAGGTGAAAGAGGAGAGTGAAAAAGTTGGCTTAAAGCTCAACATTTAGAAAACTAAGATCATGGAATCCGGTCCCATCACTTCATGGGAAATAGATGGGGAAACAGTGGAAACAGTGGCTGACTTTATTTTTCCGGGATCCAAAATCACAGAGCAGAGACATTACTTTGCCAACAAAGGTCTGTCTAGTCAAGGCTATGGTTTTTCCAGGAGTCATGTATGGATGTGAGAGTTGGACTATAAAGAAAGCTGAGCGCAGAAGAATTGATACTTTTGAACTGTGGTGTTGGAGAAGACTCTTGAGAGTCCCTTGGACTGCAAGGAGATCCAACCAGTCCATCCTAAAGGAGATCAGTCCTGGGTGTTGACTGGAAAGACTGACGTTGAAGCTGAAATTCCAATACTTTGGACACATGATGCAAAAAGCTGACTCATTGGAAAAGACCCTTATGCTGGGAAAGATTGAGGGGAGGAGGAGGAGGGGACAACAGAGGATGAGATGGCTGGATGGCATCACCAACTCAATGGACATGGATTTGGGTAGACTCTGGGAGTTGGTGATGGACAGTGAGGCCCGGCGTGCTGCGGTTCATGGGGTCACAAAGAGTTGGGCATGACTGAGCAACTGAACTGAACTGAATAATACATGAATTTTGTTGTATTCTGAAAATATTATAATTCCTAAATATGACTTGCCTAAAAACTTAATTTTTCTTTTAATCTCAATAATTTATTAACAGGGATAACAGATAATATACAGGCAACTTTAAAATTATATCCATTCAGTGCAAATATCAAAATATCTGAGAACAAGCTCACAAAGTTTGAATGCATATAAGAACAAAGATATTGAGTAAACCTTCTTAGACTGGACTTTTTATTTTCAAGTTGTAAACTTTGGTAAACTCTTCCTTCTGAGAATTATTGAATTTTCTTACCTTTTTTCTGCTTTATCAGTTCCTCATGTGCCAGATTTCTCTCACTTGTTTCATTCTCTAAGGCCTTTTTATATTGTGCCGCTTCTCTGGAAAGAATGTTCAGGTTATCTTCAGCTTGTGTTCTCTCTAACTCTAAACGATGAATCTTTTCCTGAAGAGTTTTTAATGCTAAAATAAGAGCTGTTGAAAAAATTGTCTTGATATTTTAAGTGAGAATTTTTGAGCACTTATAATCATAGCAGCATATATAAAAGTGAGCAGTATATTTTTGTTACTTAAGTAAAAAAGAAAAAGTAATTTATATTCCTCATAAAAAAGAAAAATGACTAAAATTCTAAAGAGGGACAAATTCTAACATGTCTTATAAAAATAATATATTTATGATTATATTTAGTAATTTTCTAAGTTTGAGATGTGAGAAAGCTAATAATCACATTTCAATTTAACAAAGCAAATATGTTCAAAACATATGCAAAAAAAGGTATATATGTATATATGTGTGTGTGTGTGTATAGAGAGAGGGAGAGAGTGAGAGAGACAGGAGTGTGGGAGAAAGGGAAGAAGAAGGTGAAGAAGGCAGGAAGAGAGGGAGCATGGGAGAAAGGAGGGGAAGTTGGAGGCATACAAGTCTGAGCATGGATAAGGAAAATTAAAATATGCTGTTCACTAATTAACAAGGAAATTTAGGTTTAAAGTTAAAATTTTCTCAGTTCTTGATGTATTCAGTTTCAGTCAAATCACAAACATTTATTGTTTCTTTGTCCAAGATATTATGTTAATTATTAGGACATATGAGGTACAACACTGCTTCTTCGTCAAGAAAAAATTACAATCTAGTGGTTTAACTGATGTCAGGCTTGAAAGATTGTGATATACACGTACTGCTACTGCTGCTAAGTCACATCAGTCGTGTCCAACTCTGTGTGACCCCAGAGACGGCAGCCCACCAGGCTCCCCCGTCCCTGGGATTCTCCAGGCAAGAACACTGGAGTGGCTTGCCATTTCCTTCTCCAATGCATGAGCGTGAAAAGTGAAAGTGAAATCGCTCAGGTGTGTCCGACTCGTCGCAACCCCATGGACTGAAGCCTACCAGGCTCCTCTGTCCATGGGATTTTCCAGGCAGGAGTACTGGAGTGGGGTGCCATTGCCTTCTCCAATGATTATTATTCAGATACATTAATATCTTCATAATTCAGGTAAGCTCGAGTTATAAAATTTTCAAATATTATCTTATATGTTCTTCTCAGTTGCAACTTCAAATTGTAAAACTAGAGATGAATGGAATATAAATAAGTGTTCAAGATTAACTTTCATATAGTTCATATCCAATTAGAAAGATGTTTGTTAGAGATTATTGTTTGATTTGGATTAATATTTCTTGTAGTTGCTTTGTCCACAAAGCTATAGCCTATTTATAATGGCAACCATTATTATAAAAGATTAAAAAAACATGACTATCAGCATCTTAGAAAGTAATGTATATGGTACAGGTATGCCTGGAATCATAAATGTTTTTCTAATTCAATTTTAAGATTCTCCTAAGGCAATGGCACCCAACTCCAGTACTCCTGCCTGGAAAATCCCGTGGATGGAGGGGCCTGGTAGGCTGCAGTCCATGGGGTCGCTAAGAGTCAGACGCAACTGAGTGACTTCACTTTCACTTTTCATTTTCATGCATTGGAGAAGGAAATGGCAACCCACTCCAGTGTTCTTGCCGGGAGAATCCCAGGGATGGGGGAGCCTGGTGGGCTGCCGTCTATGGGGTCACACAGAGTCGGACACGACTGCAGTGACTTAGCAGCAGCAAACTTATATTTTAAAAGTTATAATACTTGTATCTTGTAGTTACTCCAATGAACTGGATTCATGAAGAATTTTTAAGAGTAATTTCGGATATATGCAATTTCTGAATTTAATCCTTGAATAAGATTAAAATCAACTTAATTCTTTAATATTCTAACCATCTTACTCATTAGAAGGATTCTCCAAATCTGACCTTTTATTCTTCAGAATATTTTCCTATTTTTAATGACATTTTAAAGATAAATCTGCAATATGTGCCTAGCTGGTTATATTAATATTCATCTTATAGCAAAGAAGCCAAAATAAAAAATGTTAAGTAACTTAAATTTACAGAAACTTTAAGCAACAGAGTCAAAATTAGCATTTTACTAAGATTACTTAAATACACAATCATCTTATTTTCTACATAAAAATGAAAAGTTTTATATAACATGCTTCCTAATTTCCCTAATTTTAAATACGATTTTTTATTAGCATTACCTTGGGTATTTGGACTACGAAGCATTTTAGAAGATGTAACTTCTAAGTTCACAGAGTAGTGAGTCTGAGATGATTCATCACTCTTAGTGACTGATGGAACACATACTCTTTCTGGAGGTTTAAGATAGCTTCCGACTATACTATGCATTAATTCAGAATCCATTATCTGTAGAGAATAAAGGAAAGACATAGTATAGCATCATTTTTTTCCTATGTGAATAACAAAGATATCAGAAAAAATTCAGGTGGAACTTTTAACATAAATATATAGTCATATACTGTGGAATTGTGTCTTTATAAAGTTTATTATCACAAGTTCAACCATAATACGTTCACCAGTAAAAGAAAAAAATGACGATTTACTCTATAAACAGTATAGACAATTCTGGCTGATTCTCAAAGAGTATATGCTCTGAAGTGAGCATTACATGAGTGGTGTGAATTTGCTGGTTTCTCGCTTGATTGTAAGATCATCATCTGAGCACTCCTCTACAAAGTTTGACTCTAGCATTCAAACATAAAGTACATATTCTAAAAGACAACATAGCTTTGAAACAGAAGCCACTCATATGATTCTCTAGACTCCAATATGACTTCCTAAGGCATTTTTAAGGGTAATTTTGGGTATATGAATTTCTGAATCTAAGCCTTGAATTCTACAACCCTATTTAATGCTGCTGCTGCTGCTGCTGCTAAGTTGCTTCAGTCGTGTCCAACTCTGTGCGATCCCATAGACGGTAGCCCACCAGGCTCCCCTGTCCCTGGGATTCTCCAGGCAAGAACACTGGAGTGGGTTGCCATTTGCTTCTCCAATGCATGAAAGTGAAAAGTGAAAGTGAAGTCGCTCGGGTGTGTCCAACCCTCACCGATCCCATGGACTGCAGCCCTCTAGGCTCCTCCGTCCATGGGATTTTCCAGGCAAGAGTACTGGAGTGGGGTGCTATTGCCTTCTCCACTATTTAATGCACTAGCATTCTAATCAGCTAGTTTAGAAGGATTCTAAATCTAAAAATCTAAAAGAGCTTTATCTTGCCATTTTGAGTTTTTTTTGTATGTTTGCTGGAGAGCCGTTTTAAATATCTTAGCAGGTAATTTTTAAAGTTTCCTAAGTCATTTTATTTTTCTTTCTGTAATTTAAATATTTTAGAAATGTATTATAATAGATTATAGTCAATTTTAATTAATAACCACACTGAAACAGAAAATTGTTTATATACAAAACAATTCACCAGCACAATTTTTAAAAATAATGTTGCTTTAAAATGTAAATTTAGAATTTCTTTATATAAATTAACCTACTTTACTTTTTGAGAACTGCAGATTTTCAGTTTGATTTCACTACCTTCCCAATTCACAAGGCAAGGGAAGACACCTCCATGACTGTGTTTCCTGTGATGGCAAGAAACACACTTCACTCAACAGGGTTTTCTGCTTAGCCACTGCCATGATGTGTTGTCTTCAAGAACATTCTTCATCAGTCTAGATTAGAGGTTATATAGCCTAGGAAGATTTGCCAGAACACTTGATGCTCTTAAATCTTGAAAGGCAATCATTTTTCTATTGTTATCAGCACTGGCTACCATTTACTAAACATGTCTCTGTCTCTCTGGGTTCTTGCTCCTCAGACACTGTCTGCTCCCCATGGGAGACTGCATCTATCTAAACTGTTGCTCCCTCAAAAAATAAGAGAGCAGAGTTAGGTAGAGCCCCAAAGGGCACATGTTCTGAACATGATTGTACATCTTCAGAGAGAAGGATGTGTTTAAAGCTATCAAAAGAACCTTGGAGTTACTTAAGATACTTGATTTAAATCGTTTTCAGCTCCTGTTGAGTCTCTCCAATAATGAAAAGAATAAAATGTTGGATTAGTCACTATACATTGAAGTCCTTGGGAAGAGTGTCTGCTTCCTCTGTCCCAAATATGGTATTATTTTACTAGATGAATTTTTGCATGAATTAAAAAACAATTTCAAATTCAAAGGTTTTAATGTGTATGAAATGATTACTCAGAAGATACCAATAAATTAAAAATTAGACCAAAGTTTATTTAAATTAAGTGTGTAAACACAACTGAAAGTAGGCATAAGCAGAATAAAAACCCACTAGGTTATGATTAAATGAAAAAGGAAACAATAAATGAGAGAAAAGTGCCATGAGTTCTCACAGTACTAGGGGTTCCAGCTTAAGCCTTATAACCTAGTCCTATATTGTAAGCGAGTGCTTAAAAACTGTTGTTCAGTTGCTAAGTCATGTTCGACTCTTCGCAGCCTTCTGGACTATAGCATGCCAGGCTCCTCTGTCTTCCAATACCTCCCTGAGTTTGCTCAAATTCATGTCCATTGAGTCAGTGATGCCATCTAATCATCTCATCCTCTGCCACCTTCTTCTCCTTTGCCTTCAATCTTTCCTAGTATCAGGGTCTTTTGCAATGAGTCACTTCTTCACATCAGGTATCCAAAGTATTGGAGCTTCAGCTTCAGCATCAGTCATTCCTATGAATACTCAGGGTTGATTTCTTTGGGACTGATAGGTTTAATCTCCTTGCTGTCTGAGGGACTCTCAAGAGTCTTTCCCAGCACCACAATTCGAAATAATCAATTCTTAAGTGCTCAGCCTTCTTTATGGTTCAACTCTCAGATCCATACATGACTCTGGAAAAACCACAGTTTAGAACATACAGACTTTTGTCAGCAAAGTGATGCCTCTGCTTTTTAATATGCTATCTAGGTTTGTCATGGTTTTTCTTCCAAGGAACAAGAGTCTTTTAATTTTAATGGCTGCAATCACTGTTTGTGGTGATTTTGGAGCCCAATAAAACCTGTCACTGCTTCCACTTTTTCCGCCTTTCTATTTGCCATGAAGTGATGGGATTGGATGCCATGATCTTAAGGTTGTTTGAATGTTGTTTCAAGCCAGCTTTTTCACTTTCCTCTTTTCATCAAGAGGCTCTTTAGCTCCTCTTCGCTTTCTGCCATTACAGTGGTATCATCTGCATATCTCGGAGAAGGCAATGGCACCCCACTCCAGTACTCTTGCCTGGAAAATCCCACGGACGGAGGAGCCTGGTAGGCTGCAGTCCATGGGGTCACTAAGAGTCAGACATGACTGAGCGACTTCACTTTCTCTTTTCACTTTCATGCATTGGAGAAGGAAATGGCAACCCATTCCAGTGTTCTTGCCTGGAGAATCCCAGGGACGGGGAAGCCTGATGGGCTTCTGTCTATGGGGTCACACAGAGTCGGACACGACTGAAGTGACTTAGCATAGCATAGCATAGCATCTGCATATCTGAGGTTGTTGATATTTCTTCTGGCAATCTTTATTCCAGCTTGTGATGCATCCAGCCTGGCATTTCACTAATGTAGTCTGCATAGAAGTTAGATAAGCAGGATGACAATGTCAGCCTTGTTGTACTCCTTTCCCAATTTGGAATCAGTCAGTTGCTCTATGTCCGGTTTTAACTGTTGTGTTTTGACCTATATACAGATTTCTCAGGAGGCAGTTAAGATGGTCTGGTACTTCCTTCTCTTTAAGAATTTTCCACAGTTTGCTGTGATCCACATAGTTAAAGGTTTAAGCATAGTCAATGAAGCAGAAGTAGACGGTTTTTCTGGAACTCCCTTGCTTTCTCCATGATTCAACAAAATGCTGGCAATTTGATCTCTGGTTCCTCTGCCTTTTCTTAATCCAGCTTGAACATCTGGAAGTTCTCAGTTCACGTACTGCTGAAGCCTAGCTTGAAGGATTTTGAGCATACTCTTGCTAGCATATGAAAAGAGAGCAATTGTATGGCAGTTAGAACATTATTTGGCATTGCTCTTCTTTGGGATTGGAATGAAAATCGACCTTTTCCAATCCTGTGGCCACTGCTGTTTTCCAAATTTTCTGGCATATTGAGTGCAGCACTTTAATAGCATCCTCTTTTAGGATTTGAAATAGTTCAGCTGAAATTCCATCACCTGCACTTGCTTTGTTTGTAGTAATGCTTCCTAAGGCCCATTTGACTTCACACTCCAGGATATCTGGCTCTAGATGAGTGACCATACCATCATGGTTATCCAGGTAATTAAGACATTTTTTGTACAGTTGTTCTGTGTATTCTTGCTATCTCTTCTTAATCTCTTCTGCTTCATTTAAGTCCTTATCGTTTCTGTCCTTTATTGTGCCCATCCTTGCATGAAATGTTCCCTTGATATCTCCAATTTTCTTGAATAGATCTCTGGTCTTTCCCATTCTATTGTTTTCCTCTATTTCTTTGCATTGTTCATTTAAGAAGGCCTTCTTATCTTTCCTTGCTATCCTCTGGAAATCTGCATTCAGTTCAGTATATCTTTCCCTTTCTCCCTTGTCTTTTGCTTCTCTTCTTTTCCTCAGCTATTTGTAAAGCCTCCTCCTTCAATCACTCTGCCTCTGTGCATTTCTTTTTCTTGGAGATGGTTTTGGTCACCATCTCCTATATAATATTATGAACCTCTGTCCATAGTTTTTCAGGCTCTCTTTTTCAGGCAGATTATATCTATCTACCAGATATAATCCCTTGAATCTATTTGTTATCTCCACTGTAATCATAAGGGATTTGATTTAGGTCATACCTTAATGGCCTAGTGGTTTTCCCTACTTTCTTCCATTTAAGTCTGAATTTTGCAATAAGAAGTTCATGATCTGAGCCAGTCAGCTCCAGGTCTTGGTTTTACTGACTGTATAGAGTTCTTCCCTCTTTGGCTGCAAAGAACATAATCAACCTGATTTTGGTATTGACTGAGGTCAACACCGAAATCAGATCGATTATATTCTTTGCAGTCAAAGATGGAGAAGCTCTATACAATCAGCAAAAACAAGACCAGGAGCTGACTGTGGCTCGGACCATGAACTCCTTATTGCCAAATTCAGACTGAAATTGAAGAAAGTAGGGAAAACTACTAGACCATTCAGGTATGACCTAAATCAAATCCCTTATGATTATACAGTGGAAGTGAGAAATAGATTTAAGGGCCTAGATCTGATAGATAGAGTGCCTGATGAACTATGGAATGAGGTTCGTGACATTGTACAGGAGACAGGGATCAAGACCATCCCCATGGAAAAGAAATGCAAAAAAGCAAAATGGCTGTCTGGGGAGGCCTTACAAATAGCTGTGAAAAGAAGAGAAGCGAAAAGCAAAGGAGAAAAGGAAAGATATAAACATCTAAATGCAGAGTTCCAAAGAATAGCAAGAAGAGATAAGAAAGCCTTCTTCAGTGATCAATGCAAAGAAATAGAGGAAAACAACAGAATGGGAAAGACTAGGGACCTCTTCAAGAAAATCAGAGATACCAAAGGAACATTTCATGCAAAGATGGGCACAATAAAAGACAGAGATGGTGTGGACCTAACAGAAGCAGAAGATATTAAGAAGAGGTGGCAAGAATACACAGAAGAACTGTACAAAAAAGAGCTTCAAGACCCAGATAATCATGATGATGTGATCACTGACCTAGAGCCAGACATCTTGGAATGTGAAGTCAAATGGGCCTTAGAGAGCATCACTACGAACAAAGCTAGTGGAGGTGATGGAATTCCAGTGGAGCTATTCCAAGTCCTGAATGATGATGCTGTGAAAGTGCTGCACTCAATATGCCAGCAAATTTGGAAAACTCAGCAGTGGCCACAGGACTGGAAAAGGTCAGTTTTCATCCCAATCTCAAAGAAAGGCAATGCCAAGGAGTGCTCAAACTACCGAACAATTGCACTCATCTCACACGCTAGTAAAGTAATGCTCAAAATTCTCCAAGCCAGGCTTCAGCAATATGTGAACCGTGAACTTCCTGATGTTCAAGCTGGTTTTAGAAAAGGCAGAGGAACTAGAGATCAAATTGCCAACATCCGCTGGATCATGGAAAAAGCAAGAGAATTCCAGAAAAACATCTATTTCTGCTTTATTGACTATGCCAAAGCCTTTGACTGTGTGGATCACAATAAACTATGGAAAATTCTGAAAGAGATGGGAATACCAGACCACCTGATCTGCCTCTTAAGAAATCTGTATGCAGGTCAGGAAGCAACAGTTAGAACTGGTCATGGAACAACAGACTGGTTCCAAATAGGAAAAGGAGTACGTCAAGGCTGCATATTGTCACCATGTTTATTTAACTTATATGCAGAGTACATCATGAGAAATGCTGGACTGGAAGAAACAGAAGTTGGAATCAAGATTGCCGGGAGAAATATCAATAACCTCAGATATGCAGATGACACCACCCTTATGGCAGAAAGTGAAGAGGGGCTAAAAAGCCTCTTGATGAAAGTGAAAGTGGAGAGTGAAAAGGTTGGCTTAAAGCTCAACATTCAGAAAACGAAGATCATGGCATCTGGTCCCATCACTGCATGGGAAATAGATGGGGAAACAGTGGAAACAGTTTCAGACTTTGTTTTTCTGGGCTCCAAAATCACTGCAGATGGTGACTGCAGCCATGAAATTAAAAGACGCTTGCTCCTTGGAAGGAAAGTTATGACCAACCTAGATAGCATATTCAAAAGCAGAGACATTACTTTGCCAACAAAGGTTCGCCTAGTCAAGGCTATGGTCTTTCCTATGGTCATGTATGGATGTGAGAGCTGGACTGTGAAGAAGGCTGAGCGCCGAAGAATTGATGCTTTTGAACTGTGGTGTTGGAGAAGACTCTTGAGAGTCCCTTGGACTGCAAGAAGATCCAACCAGTCCATTCTGAAGGAGATCAATCCTGGAATTTCTTTAGAAGTAATGATGCTAAAGCTGAAACTCCAGTACTTTGGCCACCTCATGCGAAGAGTTGACTCATTGGAGAAGACTCTCATGCTGGGAGGGATTGAGGGCAGGAGGAGAAGGGGACGACAGAGGATGAGCTGGCTGGATGGCATCACTGACTCGATGGATGCGAGTCTGAGTGACCTCCGGGAGCTGGTGATGGACAGGGAGGCCTGGCGTGCTGCGGTTCATGGGGTCGCAAAGAGTCGGACACGACTGAGCGACTGATCTGATCTCTGATCTGATCTGAGGCGGAGGTGTTTGTTATGACCAGTGCATTTTCTTGGCAAAACTCTGTTAGTCTTTGCCCTGCTTCATTCCGTATTCCAAGGCCAAATTTGCCTGTTACTCCAGGTGTTTCTTGACTTCCTACTTTTGCATTCCAGTCCCTTATAATGAAAAGGACATCTTTTTTGGGTGCTAGTTCTAAAATGTCTTGTAGGTCTTCATAGAACCATTCAACTTCAGCTTCTTCAGTGTTACTGGTTGGGGCATAGACTTGGATTACTGTGATATTGAATGGTTTGCCTTGGAAATGAACAGAGATCATTCTGTCGTTTTTGAGACTGCATCCAAGTACTGCATTTCGGACTCTTTTGTTGACCATGATGGCTACTCCATTTCTTCTGAGGGATTCCTGCCCGCAGTAGTAGATATAATGGTCATCTGAGTTAAATTCACCCATTCCAGTTCATTTTAGTGTGCTGATTCCTAGAATGTCGATATAAGCCTTTGACTGTGTGGATCACAATAAACTGTGGAAAATTCTGAAAGAGATTGGAATACCAGACCACATGACCTGCCTCTTGAGAAATTTGTATGCAGGTCAGGAAGCAACAGTTAGAGCTGGACATGGAACAACAGACTGGTTCCAAATAGGAAAAGGAGTATGTCAAGGCTGTATATTGTCACCCTGCTTATTTAACTTATATGCAGAGTACATCATGAGAAACGCTGGACTGGAAGAAACACAAGCTGGAATTAAGACTGCCAGGGGAAATATCAATAACCTCAGATATGCAGATGACACCACCCTTATGGCAGAAAGTGAAGAGGAGCTAAAAAGCCTCTTGATGAAAGTGAAAGAGGAGAGTGAAAAAGTTGGCTTAAAGCTCAACATTCAGAAAATGAAGATCATGGCATCTGGTCCCATCACTACATGGGAAATAGATGGGGAAACAGTGGAAACAGTGTCAGACTTTATTTTTGGGGGCTCCAAAATCATTGCAGATGGTGACTGCAGCCATGAAATTAAAAGACACTTACTCCTTGGAAGGAAAGTTATGACCAACCTAGATAGCATATTCAAAAGCAGAGACATTACTTTGCCAACAAAGGTTCGTCTAGTCAAGGCTATGGTTTTTCCTGTTGTCATGTATGCATGTGAGAGTTGGACTGTGAAGAAGGCTGAGCGCCAAAGAATTGATGCTTTTGAACTGTGGTGTTGGAGAAGACTCTTGAGAGAGTCCCTTGGACTGCAAGGAGATCCAACCAGTCCATTCTGAAGGAGATGAGCCCTGGGATTTCTTTGGAAGGAATGATGCTAAAGCTGAAACTCCAATATTTGGCCACTTCATGCGAAGAGTTGACTCATTGGAAAAGACCCTGATGCTGGGAGGGATTGGGGGCAGGAGGAGAAGGGGACAACAGAGGATGAGATGGCTGATGTCATCACTGACTCGATGGACGTGATTCTGGCTGAACTCCGGGAGTTGGTGACGGACAGGGAGGCCTGGCGTGCTGCAACTCATGGAGTGGCAAAGAGGTGGACACGACTGAGCGACTGAACTGAAGCTGAGGTACCATTGCATAAAGAAACTATCCCCCACATGAAGAATGTGTTAGACACAAATACTTAATTGCAAAGCATTTCACTTGCTCCTAAGGGAGGCAAATGTTCCAAAATGGTCTGTTTAAACAACCAATGTCTATACTTGCTGGTGGCTGACTGTGCCATCATCATTGCATAATCCCAGAGGACTACTAGGGAGACAGCATTTAGGAGGCAATCAGAGATACTACAAGAGGGTCTTGAAACAGAGGACTCTCTGTTTGGCATTTTGCTGGTAATTCTTGGTAATTCACTGGTAATTCTTTCAAGTTTAGATTTTTCTTTAGAGAGACTGGAGAAAGGTCAATAGTTCGTTTCTTTTATCTGGTTTTCTTTGTATATGCATATAGGTTAACTTATCTAAAGAACAAACACAGTAAAGGTTGGCCTAACTTTATTTTATTGTTAATGTATATTATTATACTTTAAAAAGTACTCTTACAACTGAGTAGAAAAATCTGTGGTTAAGGGATCTGCCTTATAGGTTCTCTAATAGATATTACAATCTATTATTTATAATATGTAAAATTAAAGTGTTAAGATAGTGATATAAAAATGAACTGGTCAATGCTATGCTATGCTAAGTCACTTCAGTCGTGTCCGACTCTGTGTGACCCCACAGACGGCAGCCCACCAGGCCTCCCCGTCCCTGGGATTCTCCAGGCAAGAACACTGGAATGGGTTGCCATTTCCTTCTCCAATGCATGAAAGTGAAAAGAGAAAGTGAAGTCTCTCAGTCATGTCCGACTCTTAGCGACCCCATGGACTGCAGCCTACCAGGCTCCTCCGTCCGTGGGATTTTCCAGGCAAGAATACTGGAGTGGGGTGCCATTGCCTTCTCCGAAGAACTGGTCAATAGAAATTAGTAAATCTAAGAACTTCACATAAACACTTCCAGAGGATTCAACAAATGATTCATTTGTTGTTTGTTCAATAAATGATGTTACAAAAAATAGAGGAGGAAATCCAGTTAAACATTTACCTGACTGAACACATCAGTATAAAACTTCAGATACAGTACAGAGTTAATTTTCTTTTATTAAAAAAAAAAAACAACTGGATAGTTAAAATAATCTTAGAAGAGGGTGAGACATTTTATGTGTAAAAGCAGGGAGAAAATAAACATAAAGATGTAAAGCCTACATTAAAATTCATACCACAATATATAGAAATTATGAACAAAATTGAATAAAATTGAAAGACAAAAGGAAAGCAGAATATATTATTTGCAATGCAGCATTCTGTCCAGGAATGTGTTACCTGAATCTTAGTACATCACATAAGCCCCAAATGAAAGACATTCTATTTTTACAAAGGGGGGACTGTTTTCTTAAAAAAATGTCAATGTCATAAAAATGATGACACTTCTAAGTATATATATCCAAAATAATTGAAAGCAGGGTCTCGAATAGATATCTGTATGCCCATATTCATAATAGCATTGTTCTCTATAGTCAAAAGGTGGAAATAATCCAAACATCCATCAATGAATAAACAGATAAACAAAACATATAGACATACAATGGAATACTATTTGGAATTAAAATGAGAGGAAATTCTAACACATGCTAAAACATGGATGAACACTAAGGACATTATGCTAAGTGAAATAAACCAGTCACAGAAAAACAAATACTGTATGATTCCACTTATATTAGGTATCTAGAGTTCAGGTCAGTTCAGTCGCTCAGTCGTGTCCGACTCTTTGCCACCCCATGAATCGCAGCAGGCCAGGCCTCCCTGTCTATCACCAACTCCCGGAGTTCACTCAGACTCATGTGCATTGAGTCAGTGATGCCATCCAGCCATCTCATCCTCTGTCGTCCCCTTCTCCTCCTGCCCTCAATCCCTCCCAGCATCAGAGTCTTTTCCAATGAGTCAGCTCTTTGCATGAGGTGGCCAAAGTACTGGAACTTCAGCTTTAGCATCATTCTTTCTAAAGAAATCCCAGGGCTGATCTCCCTCAGAATGGACTGGTTGGACCTCCTTGCAGTCCAAGGGACTCTCAAGAGTCTTCTCCAACACCACAGTTCAAAAGCATCAATTCTTCTGCGCTCAGCTTTCTTCACAGTCCAAATCTCACATCCGTAAAGGAAACAATAAACTAGATAAAACAAAGACAACCTTCAGAATGGGAGAAAATATGGACAACAAACACATGAAAAGTTGCTCAATATTAGAGAAATGCAAATCGAAAAGACAATGAGGTATCACCTCACACCGACCAAAACGGCTATCGTTAAAAAATCTACCAACAATAAATGCTGGAGAGGATTTGGAGAAAAGGAAACTCTCTCACACTGTTGGTGGAAATGCAAATTGATACAGCCACTATGAAGAACAGTATGGAGATTCCTTATAAAACTACCATATGACCCAACAATCCCACTAAGCATATACTCTCAGGAAACCAGAATTGAAGCAGACACATGTACCCCAATGTTCATTGCAGCACTTTTTACAACAGCTAGGACATGGAAGCAACCTAGATGTCCATCAACAGATGGATATGGAAATTGTGGTACATACATACAGTGGACTATTACTCAACTGTAAGAAAAGAATGCCTTTGAGTCAGTCCTAATGAGGCGGATGAAGCTAGAGCCTATTGTATGGAGTGAAGTAAGTCAGAAAGAGAAACACAAATATTGTATATCAATGCATGCATTTGGAATCTAGAAAGATGAACCTATTTGCAGGGCAGCAATGGAGACACAGACATAGAGAACAGACTTGTGGACACAGCAAGGGAAGATGAGGGTGGGATGAACTGAGAGAAGAGCATGGAAACCTACACATTACCATATATAAAATAGCAAGCAGGAATTTGCTGTGTGACATAGAGAGCTCAACCCAGTGCTCTGTGACAACCTAGAGGGGTGGGATGGAGAGGAAGATGGAAGGGGGATTCAGGAAGGAGGAGACATATGTATACCTATGGCTAATTCATGTTGATGTATGGCAGAAGCCAGCACAATATTGTAAGGCAATTATCTGCCAATTAAAAAAAAGAGAGAGAGAAATAGCTAGTAAGTATATGGGCCAAACCACAAAGGATCTGTATAACACAAAATGAGTTTGTATTTTATAGGATCAGGCAGTGGGGAGGTAAGAAGGGATATAAAGGGGAGCAACATGGTCAGGTTTGTATTCTGACAAGTTTATTCAGACAGCCCTGAGCGGGAAGAAATTACAGACAGACAAATTAAGAGGTTACTGAAGTAAGTAAAATGAAAAAAAATATAAGGCCTGAATGAAGACTGGAGTAAGTGAGATCAACATGAAAGATTCTTGGAAGATACAATCAAAAGGACATAGGAACCAACTAGATATGCGAAATGGAGGAGAGGAAAAAATAAAAAGCACTCTCCAAAATTTTACTTGGGCAAGGAAAAAGATAGTAGTGGCATTAACAGGAATAAGGAATAATATAAAAGGAGATACAAGTCTGATGAAAACAACAAACTCTGTTTTAGATATAGTTGAATTTGAGGTGCTTACAGACAAGAGCTATCCACCAAATGAACTGAAATACAGGTTTGGAGTTTAGGTGAGCAGTCTAGGCTAGATCTAGAGATACAGATTTGGTTATCCATTAGATTACCCAAGGAGAGCATAAAGATTAGCATGTGTGTATGCATGAAAAGGGTTGGCTAAGATTCAATGCCTTTATTCATTAGAGAGCTAATGTTATCTGTCCTCTGTGGTGCCCTTCAGACACGTTGAGGCAAAAATTTTAAAGGTCAAGAATGACAGATTTAGGAGAGAAATGAGTTGAGCTCAAAATGCTGATGACCACCTAGCATTTAGAAGACAAATGAAGAATCAAAGGAGATCAAGGAGGGAGCAAAAATGGAGGGGGCGGGGAGAAGCTGGAGAAAGTAGTAACAAAGTCAAAGTAAGAACAGGTAATTGTTTAGAGTCCACATGTAACATGCTATGCCTTGTAGGAAAAAAAAAAAACAAAACGGCATGGTTTCTGCAGTTGAGTAGTCTGCAATCTCACTTTTGAAAAAAGATGAGTAAGAGACAATGAGAGTAGGGACAAAACACAAGGGGTAAGTTCGCTAGCAGTATATCCAATAAAATTAGTTTGCTTATTAAAATTTTATTGAGCATTCTTCAACTCTATTATCCTAAATGAGTCTAAATAGAAGAAACATTAATACAATACCCAGTTTTTGAAAGAGTGCAAAGCAATGCCAATCTTTTGTAAATTGTAATACAGCATCTAATTGTTATGTGCACAATTAATTCTCATTGCCATGATATAAGTGCTACCTAATTTCCAAGCAAATCTAACAATCTGTAGATTTAAAACATCTAGACTTACAAACATTTTATCTAATAAGTAGAAAGCTAGATTTTTCCTTACCGAATTTGAATACAGAAAGTTTAAAACTTAACAATGTCTGAGATTATGTAAGTGATTAGACTCTCCATCACCTTTACCTGTACTTTATCTTGAATATTCAGTTTGAAGAAATGTTCTTGATTTAATATAAAGTGAATAAAGGATACAAAATTATACAATTATAGCTCGATTTTTATAAAGGACAAAGATAAACATAGATAAAAGACTATAAATATACTAAATAATAGCAAATAATATCCATTACATTATATAATAATAATTGCAAATATATTAAATGTTACTAGAGGGACAACAGATTTTTCTTATTTTGACAGAGGATGAGATGGTTGGATGGCATCACTAACATGATGGACATGAGTTTAAGTAAGCTCCAGGAGCTGGTGATGGACAAGGAAGCCTGGTGTGCTGCAATCCATGGTGTTTGCAGAGTCAGACACAACTAAGCGACTGAACTGAACTGACTGATTTCTACTTTCTTACACATTCTCTACAATAAATAGATATTAGTTTTATAATAAGAAACAAAATTTCCTAGTTTCTTTTTAATTAGATTTCTGAAAAGGTAGAAAACAGCTGAAGACATACAGAATCAATGGTTTATACTGATATTTTTAGAGGCACTTATATCTTTTCATTTTTAAGGGTCTTATGCCTCTTAAATCAACATAAATTTAGGGAAGGCAATTATGTTATTTCTTCTGTGAGTTCCTTCTATGCTCTGCAAGAGGGCACTGTATTCTCAGGACCTAATCCAAAAAATACTTGTAAAATGAATTCCCTGAAACTAGTTTGGTAGGTCAACAACTTTTCCCTACCTTCTTACACTAATGTTTGTCATAGTTAAGCCGAACAATTCTAAAAATACTGCCCTACGTTTAAAAAAAATCACACATTCAGTTCAGTTGCTCAGTCATGTGCAACTCTTTACCTTGGTATATACTTTTGCATACATTGTTTAATTTAATATCATTTTATTTAAGAAATTAAATCATAATTATTTGACTTTTAAAGTATTACTGATATTTCTTTATAAAGTTTTCATTTATAAAAGTGATTTTGAAAGGGTTTCAACATTCTTATGTTTATTATATTTATATGTCGAACTTTGTTTCTAAATCATTTGTCTTCTAAAAAGTTAAGTAACAGAAGCTTCAATTAAATACAGTAGAGAAATCAGAAGAGGGAGCTCTCATGTTCTGTGACATGGCTGAGTCCAACAGGACTCTTCTTTCCTGGCAAGGATTCAGCCAATGAAAAGCCACAGACTCTTGGTTTACTACAGCCCTCCCAACGTCCTTTTCCCCTCTATAAAAGAGTTTTTCCCTTGCCCTGCTGAGACTTGCACAGGGCCCACCACAACTGCAGACTCCAAATTGTAATTTTGTGCTGATGCCAAATAAACCCATTTTTGCTGGAGAAATATCTGGCAGTCTATTTTTTTGGGTCAACACCCTTTAGAATGATTGATGGCAACGTTATTAAATGTATAAAGAATTTAGAAATTGAGTCAACAAATAACGAATTTTAAAGTTAACAGTACTCAGGTTAGTTGCTATAAACCTTCCTTGGCCTTTTTTTTCTCTCCCACAGATTGAGCACACTCAATATTTGGAATTAATTATGGGAGTACCGATTAGTCACACAACCCAAAGGGGAATGAGCTGATGGACAATGATAAATAAATAAAGCTTATCTATTTAATTGCCAAAATTTATTTCAACTAGTTTTAAAAGAAATATTTCTAAAATGTTTAACCTATTTTTCTTCCTTTTAGGCAGAGTATACTCAACACAATTTAACCTTTGGGATGACTTAAGGACACCATGCTGCTGCTAAGTCACTTCAGTCGTGTCCAACTCTGTGCAACCCCATAGATGGCAGCCCACCAGGCTCCCCCATCCCTGGGATTCTCCAGGCAAGAACACTGGAGTGGGTTGCCATTTCCTTCTCCAATGCATGAAAGTGAAAAGTGAAAGTGAAGTTGCTCAGTTGTGTCCAACTCTTCGCAACCCCATGGACTGCAGCCTACCAGGCTCCTCCATCCATGGGATTTTCCAGGCAAAAATACTGGAGTGGTGTGCCATTGCCTTCTCCGAAGGATATCATAATAGCATTTTAATTATGCATGATAATACTTAGAGAATCACATTGATAATTGTTGATTTGCCTGCATTTTTGCTGGAAAGTTCCAGAGTGTTACAGACTTTGCTTTCTGTCTTTTCACCTCTTGCTATCTCTTCCCTTCCTGTAGTTTTATGAACTACTTCATGCAAGTAGAATATCCTTTCCCTAATTACTTTCCCAACCTATAACAAATAAGAAACAATAAAACAATCACATTTCATTTATTAGCCATTCAAAGATGAAAAACATAGTCCTTGGAAGTCCTTAAAACATTAACAGCTTAATTATACTAAAAAGGGTGCCCAGAGGATGGCCATCTAAAAAGTTTGGGGGTTTCAGAGATGGCTTCCTGGAGGATCTAGTTCTTAAACTGAAAAACAAAGGATAAGTAAGGAGGATTTGACAGGCAAAAGAAAGTGAGAAAATGGATAGAGAGGAGGATCAAGTGTACAAGCAAAAGAAACAGCATGGTAATAATAAAAATAATGATATCTTACCTTTATTACTTGAGGGGTTAATTTACTAAAATCCACCTAACAACTCTAATGAGGACAATTATTTTCATTTTAAAGATGAGTAAACTGTGGCACAGAAAAACTGTTTTGTGCAAGGTAACACAACTAAAGTATCAAAGTCAGAACTTGGGCAGCTTGACTCGAAAGCTCACACTTTTAACCATCATGCTTTATTGCTTATTTATCCAAAGTTATGAAATCTAGAGAGAATGTGATATTTTGGGAGAGCTACTACAAGAAATGTTGGAAGATTGCAAATGTGCCTAAGTATTGCAGAAGAGAGGGCAGAAACCAGATCTGAGGAGCCTAGTAAGCCAGGCACAGGTGTTTGGATTTTATCCCATGGGCAATGAGAGTCACCCAGCAGAGGAGTAGCAGTATCACATTGCCTTTGATAAAGATTTCTGAGAGTCAGAACAGAGAAAAACAACCAGAGGTTAGACTTCCAGACAGGAGACTATTCTAGAATGCTATGTGTGAAAATAAAGATCTGAACCAAAGCAACAGAAGTGGGAATAAAAAGAAGGGGACAAATTAGAGATAATTAGGATATGGAATTTACAGAATGTATGACTGGGATGAAGAAAATTAATGATAGGGAGAAATTAAATACAGCTCTAGTCAAAGCAGAAAACAGATTTTGAGGGGTGTCAAGGTTAATATAAAAGGTTAATTTTAGACATGTTTGGAGTGTTTGTCAGACAGTGTATATGTGTGTGTGAGCACATGCTTAGTTGCTCAGTCACATCCAATTCTTTGTGACCCCATGGACTGTAGCCCACCAGGCTCCTCTGTTCTGGCAATTTTCCAGGCAAGAATACTGGAGTGGGTTGCCATTTCCTACTCCAGGGGATCTTCCCAACCCAGGGATCGAATCCATGTTGTTTGTACCTTTTGCACTGGCAGGTGGATTCTTTACCACTGAGCCACCTTGGAAGCCCTCTTTGTAGGACAATAGAAAGAAACTGAAGGGGCTCAGTCGTGTCTGACTCTATGACCCCACGGACTGTAGCCTACCAGGCTTCTCCATCCATGGAATTTTCTAGGCAAGAGTACTGGAGTGGGTTGCCATTTCCTTCTCCAGGGTATCTTCCCGATCCAGGGACTGAACCTGGGTCTCCCGCATTGCAGGCAGACACTTTACTGTCTGAACCACCAGCGAAGCCCTTGTAGGACAAAAACAACATAAAAACAGCTACCACTTACACTGAGCTAATACCAGCCACTGGTCAAAGAAATTTACATATGTTGATCCACAGAATTGCCAACTCAACCCTATAAAGTATTTATGTTAATTTCATTTTCCTTGAGGCAAACTAAGAGGTTAAGTAACTTTGCCAAAGGTTACACAGTTATAAGTGGCTGAGCTGGGACTTAAGCCCAAGTACCCTAGTGTATTCTGCCTTTAATAGAGCCATCAAAGAAGAATGGCTTAGACTAAAGATAGGATTTGAAAGTCATCAGTATACATAGACAGCAGCTCAAGCCATGAATTTTCACTTAGATACAGAGTGTGTAGTTTTTCTCCAAGTATGGTTCTTCAATCACTTAGGTATAAACATCTTGAGGATATTTATAAAATGAGGATTCCAGGGCATCCCCTAGGCCCATGTAAATAATCTCTGGGATAAGATGCAGAAATATGTAATTTTCACTCTCCAATTGATTCTTATGCAAAAATTTGAAGATCACTGATCAGATCAGATCAGATCAGTTGCTCAGTCGTGTCCGACTCTTTGCGACCCCATGAACTGCAGCACGCCAGGCCTCCCTATCCATCACCAGCTCTCGGAGGTCACTCAGACTCACATTCATCGAGTCAGTGATGCCATCCAGCCATCTCATCCTCTGTCGTCCCCTTTTCCTCCTGCCCCCAATCCCTCCCAGCATCAGAGTCTTCTCCAGTGAGTCAACTCTTCCCATGAGGTGGCCAAAATACTGGAGTTTCAGCTTTAGCATCATTCCTTCCAAAGAAATCCCAGGGCTGATCTCTTTCACAATGGACCGGTTGGATTTCCTTGCAGTCCAAGGGACTCTCAAGAGTCTTCTCCAACACCACAGTTCAAAAGCATCAATTCTTCGGCGCTCAGCCTTCTTCACAGTCCAGCTCTCACATCCATACATGACCACAGGAAAGACCATAGCCTTGACTAAGCGAACCTTTGTTGGCAAAGTGATGTCTCTGCTTTTGAATGTGCTATCTAGGTTGGTCATAACTTTCCTTCCAAGGAGTAAGCGTCTTTTAATTTCATGGCTGCAGTCACCATCTGCAGTGATTTTGGAGCCCAGAAAAAATAGGAATGAGCAAAGAACAGAGTAACAATGACATTGAGTTTATTAGAACTATCTCTACAATGAAAGCAAACAATTTCTGAAGAAGTATGCTGCTAAGTTGCTTCAGTCGTGTCCGACTCTGTGCAACCCCATAGATGGCAGCCCACCATCTGTGGGATTCTCCAGGCAAGAATATTGGAGTGGGTTGCCATTTCCTTCTCCAATGCATGAAAGTGAAAAGTGAAAGTGAAGTCGCTCAGTCGTTTCCGACTCTTGGTGACCCCATGGACTGCAGCCTACCAGGCTCCCCTGTCCATGGGATTTTCTGGGCAAGAGTACTGGAGTGGGGTGCCATTGCCTTCTCCACTGAAGAAGTATAGTAAGGGCCTAAGCAAGCATCCAGAGAAGGTAGTGGCAACCCACTCCAGTATTCTTGCCTGGAAAATCCCATGGACGGAGGAGCCTGGTAGGCTGCAGTCCATGGGGTCGCCAAGAGTTGGAAACGACTGAGCAACTTCACTTTCACTTTTCACTTTCATGCATTGGAGAAGGAAATGGCAACCCACTCCAGTATTCTTGCCTAGAGGATCCCAGGGACAGGGGAGCCTGGTGGGCTGCTGTCTATGGGGTCGCATAGAGTCGGACACAACTGAAGCGACTTAGCAGGAAGCAAGCATCTGATGGATTTTTTAAATCAAATCTAAGCTACCATGTATTATAAGATGCACTAGTCTCTTATATACCACAAGAAGAGAAAATAGGAAACCTATCATGGAAAGCCAGAACAACAGAAGAATTAACAAATACAATGTAGAATACATGGAAACTAAAACCACAGTGCAAAAAGAGACAGCAAGAAAACTTACAAGTCTCTACCTTTTAAGTACTGGGCACCAGCTAGAGGGAATTTTATCCAAAGGACAGTTCTTACACAGGTTTATGATTTGAATTCACACTACCAGCAGGATATAAACCAAAAAAACCTGTAACGCTCAAACAGAGAATTTAATTTAAAACGGTCTCAGGTAGCAAGGCAAATGACTGCTAGAGGCAAATACAAGTCCTTTCTGAAGTAATCTGATTTCAATCTAGGACAATAATGACTACAAGATGTACCCCTATTTTGGAAGTGTTTTAAATGTGAAAAAAATATGTTTTAGAATTACAAAAATACAGTAAATGGCATGTAAACCAAGGGCTATTCTGAATACCCAGACACTTTGGGGCGGAGTGTCGGTGGAGTGTCTCTCAAGCATACTTCACACATAATTTCATATAGGTGTTGTTTGTAAAAGAACTACCAAAAAAGATTATTAAAAATTATAAAAAAATCCTTTTCCTCCCCATTGCAGTAAACATTTTTGATCATCTCTTTAAATATAAAAAGTCTCGTCCATAAAAAAATATAAACCAAACACAAACAAAACAACCAACAAGTGAGATCAGACAACTTGTACCCCAGAGTCCATGTAAATGCTTCAACATTCTCTGGAACTTTGAGAACTAGATTGCAAAATTCACCACAGGCCCTGGTAACTGTCCAGACACGACAGGAGGAAGAGAAAACTTTGCTCCTGCCAAGGAAGATGATTTACTGTCCCAGTCCAACACTCGGGGTTCTTTCTTTCACTCACAGGCCACAAACATACTAACTTAATATTTTCATTATATCCAGAATATCCTGGCCCCTTTTAAGAAAAGCTGATCACTTCTCAACAAAGCCACCATGAATAAAAATTTCTTTAGCACTTTCATAATTTTCCAGAAAAGGAGTGTATTCCTGGTTCAGACAATGCACTTTTCATCTTTTCCAAGGGTAGTGTAAAGTAAAATGAAGTTGCTCAGTCGTATCGGACTCTTTGCGACCCCATGGACTGTAGCCTACCAGGTTCCACCATCCGTGGGATTTTCCAGGCAAGAATACTGGAGTGGGGTGCCATTTCCTTCTCCAGGAGATCTTCCTGACCCAGGGATTGAACCCAGGTCTCCCACATGGTAGGCACTGTAGGCAGACGCTTTTACTGTCTGAGCCACCAGGGAAGCCACCAGGGAAGGGTAGTATAAAACACTGCACATTATCACTTTCCATGACTGCTCTGGGATCTTATAAAACGGCAAGTTCACTGAATAGCAAGCACATCATCCAAATAGGTTGTTAGAGGACGAAATGGCTTTAGAGTGAAAGTTAAGCACTAATTGATCACTGTGAGAAGTCCCCAATTCAAATGTGAGAGTTATAAATATACTAATTATATAGCCAAACTGCTGCCTTCTCCCTGCTTTTAGTAGACGAAGGTCCTCAAAATCTATCTCAGAGTGCAATCTATCTAGAGCAACTGATAAAAGAATTCTAATCTGATTCTCACTCTTGCCACTCCCTACCACAGTACTTTCACTAAGGAAAGCTACTTCCTTTCCCAGGAGCAAATGTATACATATAAGTATGTACATGAATACAGGGAAGTTTCCGACATCCCTATCTACAACTTAATATTAACTTTCCCACAGAAAAAAGAGAATAATGGTTTTATATAGTGCCACTACTATTCCAACCATGTCATAAAAATACTGTTTCTACATCTATCTGCTGATATGTGTTTTTGTGTGTGTGTGTATGTGCAGGGATTGTTTCATCCTCAAAACAATCCTCTGAGCCAGAGGCTATTTCTCTCTTTTAATATAAATTTATTTTAACTGGAGGCTAATTACTTTACAATATTGTATTGGTTTTGCCATACATTGACATGAATCTGCCACGGGTGTACATGTGTTCCCCATCTGAAACCCCCTCCCACATCCCTCCATCCCATCCCTCTGGGTCGTCCCAGTGCACCAGCCCCAAGCATCCTGTATCATGCATCAAGCCTGGACTGCGATTCGTTTCACATATGATAATATACATGTTTCATTCTCCAACCCACTCCAGTATTCTTGCCTGGAGGATCCCAGAGATGGCAGAGCCTGGTGGGCTGCTGTCTATGGGATTGCACAGAGTCAGACACGACTGAAGCGACTTAGCATAGCATAATGCCATTCTCCCAAATCACCCCACCCTCGCCCTCTCCCACAGAGTCCAAAAGACTGTTCTATACATCTGTGTCTCTTTTGCTGTCTTGCATACAGGGTTATCATTACCATCTTTCTAAATTCCATATATATGCATTAGTATACTGTATTGGTGTTTTTCTCTCTGGCTTACTTTGCTCTGTATAATAGGCTCCAGTTTCATCCACCTCATTAGAACTGATTCAAATGTATTCTTTTTAATGGCTGAGGAATACTCCACTGTGTATGTGTACCACAGCTTTCTTATCCATTCGTCTGCTGATGGACATCTAGGTTGCTTTCATGTCCTGGCTATTATAAACAGTGCTGCGATGAACACTGGGGTACACGTGTCTCTTTCAATTCTGCTTTTCTCGATGTGTATGCCCAGCAGTGGGATTGCTGGGTCGTATGGCAGTTCTATTTCCAGTTTTTTAAGGAATCTCCACATTGTTCTCCATAGTGGCTGTACTAGTTTGCATTCTCACCAACAGTGTAAGAGGGGTCCCTTTTCTCCACACCCTCTCCAGCATTTATTGCTTGTAGACTTTTGGATAGCAGCCATTCTGACTGGCGTGAAATGGTACCTCATTGTGGTTTTGATTTGCATTTCTCTGATAATGAGTGATGTTGAGCATCTTTTCATGTGTTTGTTAGCCATCTGTATGTCTTCTTTGGAGAAATGTCTGTTTAGTTCTTTGGCCCAGTTTTTGATTGGGTTGTTCATTTTTCTGGAATTGAGCTACAGGGGTTGCTTATGTATTTTTGAGATTAGTTGTTTGTCAGTTGTTTCATTTGCTATTATTTTCTCCCATTCTGAAGGCTGCCTTTTCACCTTGCTTATAGTTTCCTTTGTTGTGCAGAAGCTTTTTAATTTTAATTAGGTCCCATTTATTTTTGCTTTGATTTCCAATATTCTGGGAGGTGGGTCATAGAGGATCCTGCTGTGATTTATGTCAGAGAGTGTTTTGCCTATGTTCTCCTCTAGGAGTTTTATAGTTTCTGGCCTTAAACGTTTAGATCTTTAATCCATTTTGAGTTAATTTTTGTGTATGGTGTTAGAAAGTGTTCTAGTTTCATTCTTTTACAAGTGGTTAACCAGTTTTTCCAGCACCACTTGTTAGAGATTTTTTTCTCCATTGTATATTCTTGCCTCCTTTGTCAAAAATAAGGTGTCCACAGGTGTGTGGACTTATCTCTGGGCTTTCTATTTTGTTCCATTGATCTATATTTCTGTCTTTGTGCCAGTACCATACTGTCTTGATGACTGTGGCTTTGTAGTAGAGCCTGAAGTCAGGCAGGTTGATTCCTCCAGTTCCATTCTTCTTTCTCAAGATTGCTTTGGCTATTTGAGGTTTTTTGTATTTCCATACAAATTGTGAAATTATTTGTTCTAGCTCTGTGAAAAATACAGTTGGTAGCTTGATAGGGATTGCATTGAATCTATAGATTGCTTTGGGTAGTATACTCATTTTCACTATTTTGATTCTTCCGATCCATGAACATGGTATATTTCTCCATCTATTAGTGTCCTCTTTCTTTCTCCAGTGTTTTATAGTTTTCTATATATAGGTCTTTTGTTTCTTTAGTTATATTCCTAAGTATTTTATTCTTCTCATTGCAATGGTGAATATAATTGTTTCCTTAATTTCTCTATTTTCTCATTATTAGTGTATAGGAATGCAAGGGATTTCTGTGTGTTAATTTTATATCCTGCAACTTGACTATATTCATTGATTAGCTCTAGTAATTTTCTGGTGGAGTCTTTAGTGTTTTCTATGTAAAGGATCATGTCATCTGCAAACAGTGAGAGTTTTACTTCTTTTCCAATTTGGATTCCTTTTATTTCTTTTCTGCTCTTTTTGCTGTGGCCAAAACTTCCAAAACTATGTTGAATAGCAGTGGTGAAAGTGGGTACCCTTGTCTTGTTCCTGATTTTAGGGGAAATGCTTTCAATTTTTCACCATTGAGGATAATGTTTGCTGTGAGTTTGTCATATATAGCTTTTATTATGTTGAGGTATGTTCCTTCTATTCCTGCTTTCTGGAGGGAAATGTTTTTTTAAAAAGTAATACTATTCACAGGTAACAAAACTTAAACAGCACAATAGAAAATCTACTCCTGGACCACTGATTCCCAACCACATTTACTGCTTTCCCCTCTCTGAAGATAACTACCAATAACAGATTCTTGAGAACAGAAAGAAAAAAAAATTATTCATATACTTAAGTACTATTCTTTTGGTGACTCTCCTGTCATATACATCAATCAGCAGGAAAGATTCATCATATTCTAGAAGCTTGGCCATCTTTTCAATTACATTATTACTGGTTCATTCCTTACATTGCATCCTTGTTGCTGGTGCTACAGTCTTGGATTTGATGATGATGACTAATTCTTTTCTTAGCCATTTCCCCCTCCATTTCTATGGATCTGAGGACTGAATCTGCATGGTTCTATTAAGGAATATGTAATGGAAAGAGCTCTGGATTGAGTCATAAGTCCTGGATTCTTTACTGTTACTGACACTTAACTACAGGTAATCTTAGTTGTCACTTCCTTTCTCTGAGCTTTGAAAAATATAATGTAAATATACAGTGGTAGAAGTAGCAGTGATAATAAACTCTTTATCATTCTTTTTTTGACGAGTTTCCTGTATTTCTATTTCAGAAATTTTTTTGACTTGTCAGGTTTTCCTTGCCCCTAATTAGCAATGTAATTCCTCTCCCTCGCTAATATATATATGTATGTGTATACACACACACATGCATATATATATATATAGTCTTGACACTAAACTAGTTCTGAGTTCTTAGCACTTTACATTTCTAGAAATATTACTTTTATAGGGACTTCTGTTTATACAATGCATTTCTATTCTCCCTAATGAGCAAAGGTACCTATAACCTGTATTGTTTAATAAGGCATAGTGGCTAAGAGGTTGGTTCTGCAGCAAGACTCTTTGGAGGTGAAACCTGTGTGATCTGAGGTAAGTTTCTTAAATCTTCTATGGTTTCCCCTACCTATAAAATGAGAATAATAAGTCTATATACCTATTTCAGAGAATTATATGTAATAAATCAATACAAAGTTCTTAGAATAGAGCTTGGCTCATAGCAAGCACTCAATAAATGTCATTGATATGTAAAAACCTTTATATTTTGAATATTATATCTAAAATTGCAGCCATGAAATTAAAAGACGCTTACTCTTTGGAAGGAAAGTTATGACCAACCTAGATAGCATATTCAAAAGCAGAGACATTACATTGCCAGCAAAGGTCCATCTAGTCAAGGCTATGGTTTTTCCATTGATCATGTATGGATGTGAGAGTTGGACTGTGAAGAAGGCTGAGCACTGAAGAATTGATGCTTTTGAACTGTGGTGTTGGAGAAGACTCTTGAGAGTCCCTTGGACTGCAAGGAGATCCAACCAGTCCATTCTAAAGGAGATCAGCCCTGGGTGTTCATTGGAAGGAATGATGCTAAAGCTGAAACTCCAATACTTTGGCTACCTCATGCAAAGAGTTGACTCATTGGAAAAGACTCTGATGCTGGGAGGGATTGGGGGCAGGAGGAGAAGGGGATGACAGAGGATGAAATGGCTGGATGGCATCACAGACTCGATGGACATGAGTTTGAGTAAACTCCGGGAGTTGGTGATGGACAGGGAGGCCTGGTATGCTGTGATCCATGGGGTTGCAAAGAGGTGGACACGACTGAGCGACTGAACTGAACTGAATTATCATTGACGTCCATAATGATGCTGAGAAACCACAAAATCCAAAGATCCCTCTTAACTATCAAAACCTAAACTATATCCATCTTATCCTAATATTATGTCATACTATGAAGTTTGCCAACAGGTACTCTATAAATGGTATATAAGATGACTTTTCACAAAGTGAATTTCCCACAATATTTAACTTACTTATAGCAGTAACTTTACAATACTGCTGTACAAACTCGATTTTCATACCTAAAGCCTTCTCTACATTCAGTCCTCCTCAAACAACAATATTACTTTGGGGGTTGTCCTAATATATTTGTTTTTTATTTCTACTCAAGATGATAATTTATTTTTTATCAAGTACTGACTACCGTTTCTCTGAATTTTAAGAGTTCAAATCTACCCAGATGTCCCAAAGGCACCTCAAATTCATATCTGATACTTAGTATATCATAATTCCCCTGAAAACTTTTTCTTTTACGTTTTTAATCTCACTGCTAAGTCACTTCAGTCGTGTCCGACTCTGTGCAACCCCATAGACGGCAGCCCACCAGGCTCCCCTGTCCCTGGAATTCTCCAGGCAAGAATACTGGAGTGGGTTGCCATTTCCTTCTCCATTTTCTTTTACATTTTTAATCTCACTTAATGGTACCATTCTCCCTACCCCTCAACCCTCAAGTCCTGAGGATTTCAACACCTTAAACACTTCTTGAATCATCTATACCATTGCATTCTTACCACCACTAATTAGATGTCTTAGCCTAGGCCTTCATCATTTTTTGCCTGGACTACAATGGCCTCCTAAAGTGATTTCCCTGTCACTGATCTTGTCCCACTAAAGCTATACTCTTCTCTGCCTCTAGAGTGACCTATCTAAAATTATAATCCAGTCATGTCACTTCAGAGAAGGAAATGGCAACCCACTACAATATTCTTGCCTGGGAAATCCCAAAGACAGAGGAGCCTGGTGGGATTGAGTCCATGGGGTTTCAAGAGTCAGACATGACTGAACGATTGAACCACCACCATCACCATGTCACTTCAATGTCTAAAACACTTCAGTGACTCCTCACTGCTTTCAGGATAAAGATCATACATGTTCCAGGGCATATAGGGCCCTCCATTACCCATTCTCTGTCAATCAAGTTCTTTTCTTCTACCTACACTGGGTGAACATATGTTTCTAGTGTTCATATTGTTCTTTTTCCCTAGAATAGTCTTACCTATTATGCAAGACATAGTTTATCAGTTAATCTGTCCATGAGGCTTTCCCTTTGAATACCTATATGCTTAATATATTATATTGAAATTATCTGATTGTGTCCTCCCCATTAAACTGAAAACCAAGAGGACAGGGATCAAGTCTCATTCATCTTTATGACCTTAGTACCTAATTCAATACCTAATAAATGCTTACTAAACTGAAATGAATTAAAAGCCTAAAAGCCATGCAGAGTTTCAAGATAAATCCTACTGACAAGTCATCTCAATATGAGGTAAAAGGACGATGTCTATACCACTGAGACAAAAGAGGGTTTGAATGACTAACAGGAATGCCTGAGTTATTCTTTCAAAAAGCAACACACCTAGGATTGTCTCCTTAGCATCCAGAGCTCAATATTCATAATTCTAGTTCTTTTTCCTATTAGCAAGTTGCAGTATCTTAACCACATCGACTTTTAACCCATATGTCTGAAGTGAACAACTGTTCTAAAGGGCTGAAGTAATCTATTGATGGACAGAGTTGTTGACAGGCTAATCTGTAAAGAGACACCATTAAGCCCTTATGTTTTTTTCAAACTGGACTTGTTGGCACAACTGTTAAGGTCTTAACATGAGAAGTAGCATATGTTATTGAATAACACAGAAGGCAAAAGGATAAAACCAGATTTTCCTGCCTAGCTGAGGTAGAAGCTTAGTTAAGATGTCAAAATACATTTTACTTAAAATGCATCTGTGAAAATTTATATTACCCTCTTCTTAAATTTTCCAATTCTTCATTAGTTTTCAATGTGTATATTTTATTCTAGCTAACTATATATATCATTCTAGCTAACTATAACTATACAGCCAAATGTAGATGTGCTGAGGGTCTCTCAATGTTTCACTAGCAGCCAAAGTACAAGAGGCATAGAGAAGACCCTATTATTATAGCTAAATATAAGATAGCTTCATTGTTCCTAAGAACTTTTCGTGCATCCAAACAGCCTACTCCTGTGACTATGTCTACATAACTCACTTAAGACTCAGATGACTTTTTAGTAAAGCTAATGCTAGGAATCTGCATAATTTTCAGATTTCATTCCACTTCAGTTCTAACATCATTTGCTGAGTGCCTAAATGTGCCAGATTTCGTGCTAGACATGGAGGTAGTAAGAGAAAAAGGTCATAGTCTAAGGGGAAATAAATTCAATGTCTAACCAACATGGGCCTTTGAACTTACTCTAAGCTAGTACGAAGCTGTTGTTCTCGTTCCATTGCTAAATTGTGTCCACCTCTTTGTGACTCAGTGGATCGCTGCACACCAGGCCCTTTTTGCCTTTTCATACTGTTCATGGGGTTCTCCTGACAAGAATACTGGAGTGGTTTGCCATTTTCTCCTCTAATGGACCACATTTTGTCAGAATTCTCCACTATATAGATCCATCCATTTTGGGTAGCTGTACACGGCATGGCTTATATCTTAATTTAATTACCCAAGACCCTTTGTCAGAGAAGGGAAGTACTAAGCTGGCGTCCCACAAAACATGGGGTTGACCCTCCAATGCTGCGCTCATTGTGGTAAATGACCAGGTTTGCCAGTCCAACTCAAATGAGCTCTAAGAGAGACTCAATTTCCTTTAACATGACCAACTTTCATCTTTGAACTAAAAACTTCCTATTGGCTGCAAACTAGATTTCACTGAAAGATATATAAGTGGTGCAGCACAGCAAAACCAAAAGGCACAGCCAAAAGTATCTGCAATGATAAGTTCAATAATTAATAATATCATTCTTAGGTACATGAATATAGCTAACAACTTCTTATAATTACATCATATATAAATCCATTATATTATGCTAGCTGAGAGATTAGAGTATTTGGAAAGAGGTTTGACAAAAAACCAAAAACAATACATAAACTGTTTTATCCCCCTGATTACAAGAGTAATACACTCTCATTCTACAAAATTTGGAAGTCACAGAAGAAAATAACAATCACTATAAACTCTAGCAGTCTAAGACTGTTAAGGTATTTATATACCATTTTGGAGAAGGAAATGGTAGCCCACTCCAGTGTTCTTGCCTGGAGAATCCCAGGGATGGGGGAGCCTGGTGGGCTGCCGTCTATGGGGTCGCACAGGGTCGGACACAACTGAAGCAACTTAGCAGCGGCAGTAGTGGCAATGTATGTTTCAATGCTACTTTCTCAATCTGTCCCACTCTCTCCTGCCACTTCCCTGGTGGCTCAGATGGTAAAGCATCTGCCTGCAATGCAGGAGTCCTGGGTTCAATCCCTGTGTTGGGAAGATCTCCTGGAGACGGAAATGGCAACCCACTCCAGTATTCTTGCCTGGAGAATCCCACGGACGGAGGAGCATGGTGGACTACAGTCCATGGGGTCGCAAAGATTCGGACATGACTGAGCAACTTCACTTTTACTTTGGTATCTGCGGTAGCTCAGACAGTAAAGAACCTGCCTGCATTGCAGGAGACCTGAATTTGATCCTTGGGTTGAGAAAATCCCCTGGAGAAGGAAATGGCAACCCATCCAGTATTCTTGCCTGGAGAATTCCATGGACAGAGAAGCCTAACGGGCAACAGTCCAAGGGGGTCTCAAAAAGTTGAATACAACTGAGCAACTTTCACCTTCTTTGGTATCTATCAAATCAGTTTTTATTATTTTAACCAAAGTTCAGTCAGTTCAGTTGCTCAGTCATGTCCTACACTTTTGAGACCCCATGGACTGCAGTTGGCCACCAGGCTTTCCTGTCCATCACCAATTCCCAGAGCTTGCTCAAACTCATGTCCGTAGAACTGGTGATGCAATCTAACCATCTCATCCTCTGTTGTCCCCTTCTCCTCCTGACTCGAATCTTTCAGCATCCGGGTCTTTTCTATTCAGACAGTTCTTTGCATCAGGTGGCCAAAGTAGTCGAGATTGGCTTCAAGCATCAGTCCTTCAAATGAATATTCAGGATTGATTTCCTTTAGGATGGACTGGTTTGATTTCCTTGCAGTCGAAGGGACTCTCAAGAGCCTTCTCCAACTCCACAGTTCGAAAGCATCAATTCTTTGGTGCTCAGCTTTATAGTCCAACTAGCTTTGACTAGACAAACCTTTGTCGGCAAAGTAATGTCTCTGCTTTTTAATACACTGTTTAGGTTGGTCATAACTTTTCTTCCAAGAGTGTTTTTAAATTTCATGGCTGCAATCACCATCTTTCGTGATTCTGGAGCCCAAGAAAATAAAGTCTCTGTTTCCATTGTTTCCCCATCTATTTGCCATGAAGTGATGGAACCAGAGGCCATGATCTTAGTTTTCTGAATGTTGAGTTTTAAGCCAACTTTTTCACTCTCCTCTTTCACTTTCATCAAGAGGCTCTATAGTTTTTTTTTTTTGCTTTCTGCCATAAGGGTGGTGTCATCTGCATTTTTGAGGTTACTGATCTTTCTCCCAGTAATCTTGATACCAGCTTGTACTTAATCCAGCCTGGCATTTCGAATGATATACTCTGCATATAAGGTAAATCATCTGGGTAACAATATACAGCCTTGACGTACTCCTTTTTCTATTTGTTCCTTGTCCAGTTCTAACTGTTGCTTCTTGACCTGCATTCAGGTTTCTCAGGAGGCAGGTAAGGTGGTCTGGTATTCCTATCTAATAATTTTCCACAGTTTGTTGTTATCCACACAGTCAAAGGCTTTGGTGTAGCTAATAAAGCAGATGTTTTTCTGGAACTCTCTTGCTTTTTCGATGATCCAACAGATGTTGACAATTTGATCTCTGGTTCCCCTGCCTTTTCAAAATACAGCTTGAACAACTGGAAGTTCTCAGTTCATGTACTATTGAAGCCTCACTTGGAGAATTTTGAGCATTACTTTGCCAGTGTGTGAGATGAGTGCAATTGTGCACCAGTTTGAACATTCTTTGGCATTGCCCTTCTTTGGGACTGGAATGAAAATTGACCTTTTCCAGTCCGATGGCCCCTGCTGAGTTTTCCAAACTTGCTGGCATATTGAGTGCAGCACTTTTACAGCATTATCTTTTAGGATTTGAAATAGCTCAATTAGAATTCCATCACCTCCACTAGCTTTGTTCATAGTGATGCTTCCTAAGGTCCACTTGACTTTGCACTCCAAGATGTCTAGCTTGGTGAGTTATCACACCATCGTGGTTATCTGGGTCATGAAGATCTTTTTTTGTATAGTTCTTCTGTGTATTGTTGCCACCTCTTAATATCTTCTGCTTCTGTTAGGTTCATACCATTTCTGTCCTTTACTGTACCCATCTTTGCATGAAATGTTCCCTTCATATCTTTTCTTGAAGAGATCTCTATGCTATGCTATGCTATGCTAAGTCGCTTCAGTCGTGTCCGACTCTGTGCGACCCCATAGATGGAAGCCCACCAGGCTCTCCCGTCCCTGGGATTCTCCAGGCAAGAACACTGGAGTGGGTTGCCATTTCCTTCTCCAATGCATGAAAGTGAAAAGTGAAAGTGAGTCTTTCCCATTCTATTGTATCCCTCTATTTCTTTGCAGTGATCACTGACGAAGGCTTTCTTATCTCTCCTTGCTATTCTTTAGAAGTCTGCATTCAGATGGGTATACCTTTCCATTTCTTCTTTGCCTTTTGCTTCTCTTCTTTTCTCAGCTATTTGTAAGGCCTCCTCAGACAACCATTTTGCCTTTTTGCATTTATTTTTCTTGGGGATGGTTTTAATCACCACCTCCTGTATAATATCACGAACCTCCATCCATAGTTCTTCAGGCACTGTCTATCAGATCTAATCCCTTGAATCTATTTGTTATTTCCATTGTATAAAAGTAAGGGGTTTGATTTAGGTCATACCTGAATGGTCAAGTGGTTTTTCCCACTTTCTTCAATTTAAGTCTGAATTTGGTAATAAAGAGTTCATGATTTGAGCCACAGTCAGCTTCCTGTCTTGTTTCTGATGACTCTATAGAGCTTCTCCATCTTTGGCTACAAAGAATATAATCAACTTGATTTCAGTATTGACCATCTGGTGATGTACATTTATAGAGCTGTTTTTTGTGTTGTTGGAAGAGGGTGTTTACTATGACCAGTGCATTCTCTTGGCAAAACTCAGTGAGCCTTTGCTCTGCTTTATTTTGTATTCCAAGGCCAAACTTGCCTGTTACTCCAGGTATCTCTTGACTTCCTACTTTTGCATTCCAGTCCCCTATGATAAAAGGACATCTATTTTTGGTGTTAGTTCCAGAAGGTCTTGCAGGTCTTCATAGTACCGTTCAGCTTCTTTGGCATTAGTGATTGTGGCACAGACTTGGATTACTTTGATATTGAATGGTTTGCCTTGGAAACAAACAGAGATTGCACCCAAGTACTGCATTTTGGATTCTTTGGTTGACTATGAGAGCTACTCATTTCTTCTAAAGGATTCTTGCCCATAGTAGTGGATATAATGGTCATCTGAATTAAACTCACCCATTCTGGTTCATTTTAGTTCACTGATTCCTAAAATGTTGATGTTGACTCTTGCCGTCTCCTGTTGACCACTTCTAATTTACCTTGATTCAAGGACCTAACATTCCAGGTTCCTACGCAATTGTTCTTTACAGTATCAGACTTTACTTCCATCACCAGTCACATCCACAACTGGGCATTGTTTTTGTTTTGCTTCTGTCTTTTCATTCTTTCTAGAGTTATTTCTCCACTCTTCTCCAGTAGCATATTGGGCACCTACTGACCTGGGGAGAGTTCATCTTTCAGTGTCATATCTTTTTGTCTTTTCATCCTGTTCATGGGGTTCTCAAGGCAAGAATACCGAAGTTGTTTGCCATTCCCTTTTCCAGTGGACCATGTTTTGTCAGAACTCTCCACCATGACCTGTCAGTCTTAGGTAGCCCTACACGGCATAGCTCATAGTTTCATTGAGTTAGAAAGGCTGTGATCCATGTGATGATCACTTTGGTTTGTTCTCTGAGATTGTGGTTTTCATTCTGTCTGCCCTCTGATGGATAAGAGGCTTGTGGAAGCTTCCTGATGGGAGAGACTGACTGTGGGGAATCTGGGTCTTGTTCTGATGGGCAGGACCATGCTCAGTAAATCTTTAATCCAATTTTCTGTTGTTGGGGAGACTGTGTTCCCTCCCTGTAATTTGGCCTGAGGCCAAACTATGGTAGGGGTAATGACAGTAATGGTGACCACCTTCAAAAGGACTTATGCCCGCACTGTTATATTCAGTGCCTCTGACCCCACAGCAGGCCAGTGTTGACTCATGCCTCCGCTGGAGACTCCTGGACACTCACAGGCAAGTCTGGCTCAGTCTCTTGTGAGGACATTGCTCCTTTCTCATGGTGCACCCAAGGTTTTGTTTGTGCCCTCCAAGAGTCCATTTTCCCAGTTCTGTGGAAGTTCTGTAGTCAAATTCCACTGACCTCCAAAGTCAAACTCCCTAGGGGTTCTCAGTCCCTTTGCCAGATCCCCAGGTTGAGAAATCTGTTGTGGGTCCTAGAACTTTCTTAACAGTGTGAGAATTTCTTTGGTATAATTGTTCTGCAGCTTATGGGTCATCTGCTTGGTGGCTCTATGGTGGGACTAATCACGACCTCCTCCAAGAGGACTTATGCCACATGCTGCGTGTGCCAGGTCTGCTGCAGCCAGAGTTCCTGTCCCCGTGGCAAGCCACTGCTGACCCATGCCTCCGCAGGAGACAGTCAAACACTCAAAGGCAGGTCTGGCTCAGTCTCTGTGTAGTCTCTGGGTTCTGTTGTGCACAAGGTTTTGTTTGAGCTCTCCAAGCATCTCTGGCGGGTATGACGTTTGATTCTAAATGCAGATTGCGTAATACAAAATGTTTATGCAAACTGCCTTTCTACTTAATAATATATGATAAATATTTTCTTATATCATTAAATATTCATTTAAAGTATAAATTTTTTTAGTAGCAGTAGATAAATATTTATGTAAACTACCTTCTTTTTTTTCATTAAGATACAGTCTAGAAAATAGTATTAAGTTAAAGACAGTTTTCATGCTTCTGATCAGATCAGATCAGTCGCTCAGTCGTGTCCGACTCTTTGCGACCCCATGAACCGCAGCATGCCAGGCCTCCCTGTCCATCACCAGCTCCCGGAGGTCACTCAGACTCGCATCCATCGAGTCAGTGATGCCATCCAGCCATCTCATCCTCTGTCGTCCCCTTCTCCTCCTGCCCCCAATCCCTCCCAGCATCAGAGTCTTCTCCAATGAGTCAACTCTTCGCATGAGGTGGCCAAAATACTGGAGTTTCAGCTTTAGCATCATTCCTTTTAAAGAAATTTCAGGATTGATCTCCTTCAGAATGGACTGGTTGGATCTTCTTGCAGTCCAAGGGACTCTCAAGAGTCTTCTCCAACACCACAGTTCAAAAGCATCAATTCTTCGGTGCTCAGCCTTCCTCACAGTCCAGCTCTCACATCCATACATGACCACAGGAAAGACCATAGCCTTGACTAGGTGAACCTTTGTTGGTAAAGTAATGTCTCTGCTTTTGAATATGCTATCTAGGTTGGTCATAACTTTCCTTCCAAGGAGTAAGCGTCTTTTAATTTCATGGCTGCAGTCACCATCTGCAGTGATTTTGGAGCCCAGAAAAAGAAAGTCTGACACTGTTTCCACTGTTTCCCCATCTATTTCCCATGTAGTGATGGGACCAGATGCCATGATCTTTGTTTTCTGAATGTTGAGCTTTAAGCCAACCTTTTCACTCTCCACTTTCACTTTCATCAAGAGGCTTTTTAGCCCCTCTTCACTTTCTGCCATAAGAGTGGTGTCATCTGCATATCTGAGGTTATTGATATTTCTCCCGGCAATCTTGATTCCAACTTCTGTTTCTTCCAGTCCAGCATTTCTCATGATGTACTCTGCATATAAGTTAAATAAACATGGTGACAATATGCAGCCTTGACGTACTCCTTTTCCTATTTGGAACCAGTCTGTTGTTCCATGACCAGTTCTAACTGTTGCTTCCTGACCTGCATACAGATTTCTCAAGAGGCAGATCAGGTGGTCTGGTATTCCCATCTCTTTCAGAATTTTCCATAGTTTATTGTGATCCACATGGTCAAAGGCTTTGGCATAGTCAATAAAGCAGAAATAGATGTTTTTCTGGAACTCTCTTGCTTTTTCCATGATCCAGCGGATGTTGGCAATTTGGTCTCTGGTTCCTCTGCCTTTTCTAAAACCGGCTTGAACATCAGGAAGTTCACGGTTCACATATTGCTGAAGCCTGGCTTGGAGAATTTTGAGCATTACTTTACTAGCATGTGAGATGAGTGCAATTGTGCGGTAGTTTGAGCACTCCTTGGCATTGCCTTTCTTTGGGATTGGGATGAAAACTGACCTTTTCCAGTCCTGTGGCCACTGCTGAGTTTTCCAAATTTGCTGGCATATTGAGTGCAGCACTTTCACAGCATCCTCTTTCAGGATTTGAAATAGCTCAACTGGAATTCCATCACCTCCACTAGCTTTGTTTGTAGTGATTCTTTCTAAGGCCCACTTGACTTCACATTCCAGGATGTCTGGCTCTAGGTCAGTGATCACATCATCATGATTATCTTGCTCATGAAGATCTTTTTTGTACAGTTCTTCTGTGTATTCTTGCCACTTCTTCTTAATATCTTCTGCTTCTGTTAGGCCCATACCATTTCTGTACTTTATTGAGCCCATCTTTGCATGAAATGTTCCCTTGGTATCTCTAATTTTCTTGAAGAGATCTCTGCTGCTGCTAAGTCACTTCAGTCGTGTCCGACTCTGTGCGACCCCATAGACGGCAGCCCACCAGGCTCCACTGTCCCTGGGATTCTCCAGGCAAGAATACTGGAGTGGGTTGCCATTTCCTTCTCCAAAGCATGAAAGTAAAAAGTGAAAGTGAAGTCGCTCAGTCGTGTCCGACTCAGCGACCCCATGGACTGGAGCCTACCAGGATCCTCCATCCATGGGATTCTCCAGGCAAAAGTACTGGGGTGGGGTGCCATTGCCTTCCCCAGAAGAGATCTCTAGTCTTTCCCATTCTGTTGTTTGCCTCTATTTCTTTGCACTGATCACTGAGGAAGGCTTTCTTATCTCTTCTTGCTATTCTTTGGAACTCTGCATTCAGATGCTTATATCTTTCCCTTTCTCCTTTGCTTTTCGCTTCTCTTCTTTTCACAGCTATTTGTAAGGCCTACTCAGACAGCCATTTTGCCACAATAAAGGACAGAAATGGTATGGACCTAACATGGCAAAAAATATTAAGAAGAGGTGTGCTTCAGTGAACACTGGGGTACATGTGTATTTTTCAATTCTGGTTTCCTCAGGTTTATATGCCCAGTAGTGGGACTGCTAGATCATACAGTAGTTTTAATCCTAGCTTTTTAAAGTAATCTCCATACTGTTCTCCATAGTGCTTGTATCATTCTGCATTCCCACAAAGAGCACTCTTTCCAGCATTTATTCTTTGTAGATTTTTTGATGATAACCATTCTGACTGGTGTGAGAGGATACCTATAAGTAGACACTGACGAAAGAAATCAAAGGTGACACAAATAGATGGAGAGATATAACATGCTCTTGGATTGGAAGAATCAATATAGTGATAATGACTATACTACCCAAAGCAATCTATAGATTCAATGCAATTGCTTTCAAACTACCAACAGTATTTTTCACAGAACTAGAGCAAGTAGTTTTACAATTTGTATGGAAACACAAAAGACCCCAAATAGCCAAAGCAATTTTGAGAAAGATGAGTGGAACTGGAGGAATCAACCTTCCTGACTTCAGACTGTACTACAAAGGTTCAGTCATCAAGACAGTATGGTACCAGCACAAAACCGGAAATACAGACCAATGGAACAAGATAGAAAGCTCAGAAATAAACCCATATACCTATGGGCATCTTATCTTTGACAAAGGAGGCAAAAATAAACAATGGAGAAAAGACAGTCTCTTCAAGTGGTGCTAGGAAAACTGGTCAACTACATGTAAAAGAATGAAGTTAGAACACTTTCTAACACCATACATGAAAATAAACTTAAAATGGATGAAAGACCTAAATATAGACCAGAAACTACATCTTAGAGAAAGACATAGGCAGAACACTCTCTGACATAAATCACAGCAAGATCCTCTATGACCCACCTCCCAGAGTAATGGAAATAAAAACAAAAATAAACAAATGGAACCTAATTAAACTTAAAAGCTTTTGCACAATGAAGAAAACTATAAGCAAGGTGAAAAGACAACCCTCAGAATGGTAGAAAATAACAGCAAAGGAAACACCTGACAAAGAATTAATCTCTAGAATAAACAAGCAGCTCATGTAGTTCAATACCAGAAAAACAAACAACTCAATCAAAAAGTGGGCAGAAGACCTAAATGGACGTTTCTCCAGAGAAGACTTACAGATGGCTACTAAACACATGAAAATATGCTCAATATCACTCATTATCAGAGAAATGCAAATCAAAACTACAATGAGGCAGGAGGATTCTTTCTCACTGTGCCATCTAGGAAGCCCCTTGGAAATCACCTGGGAATCCCTGGGAAATCCCAAGGGCTGCAAGAGACATGGGTTCAATCCCTGGGTCAGGAAGATCCCCTAGAGTAGGAAATGGCAAACCCACTCCAGTATTCTTGCATGGAAAATTCCATGGACAGAGGAGGTTGGTGCGCTTACAGTCCATGAGGTCGCAAAAAGTCAGATGACTGAGCATGTACACATAGTAAAGCTCATATTGTTGTTATTCAGTCGTATCCAACTCTCTGCAACTTCATGGATTCATAAATACAGATAAATCGAAACTGCTAAACTCAATTCTGCAGAATATTTATAGTCTTTTATAGCATATTCTTCATATCTGTACTAAAAGGCAAAAATCTAAAAATTATCAAGCAATACTCGAAAAGTATTTACAATAATTTACAAAGCCTTCACACATCAAATTTTGTTCTAACAAGTTTAAAAAGTGGCACTACTTTTACTACAGTTATTTTTTAACACATGAAGAAAAAAGCAAGATTAAGTGACTTGTCTAATAAATGGTAAAAACAGTATTCAAATTAGGTCTCCAGACTCTAAATATGGTGCCCTTCCTGTTTCTGTACTGCTTTCAATAAAACATAGAGGATCTAATTTTCTCTATATTTGTCCTCAGATCACAAGTAATATTAACAGATTTATTTTCCTAATGTTATTTATTTGAGCCAATATTAAAGTAAGTTTGCATTCCCTGAGTACCCACACTGATAATGGAGGGGGCAGTAACTAATATAACTGTTGAGAGCAGACAGATGCGAGCTTAAGGTTAACACTTTTCCTTTGTATAAATCCACACACAAACATGTCTGACTGAGTATAATTCAATTTGCAAATTCTTTTCCAAAGAAAACAAACATTTTATCTAACAGAACTATTTTCTCTTCAAATATACCACTATGAAGATAACAACTGAGAAAAATATATCTTTTAAGTAAATTCTATTCTCGCCTTTAAAAAAAAGCACACACATATACTCAAAAATAAATATTTCTTTCCATTTTTCCCTCCTACCCACCAAGCCCCCAACTGCCTCTAACAATTAAATAAAAAAATTAACAACAGATGGTTTAATTGGTGATTTTCAACTTTAACAAAGCCATCGACTGTCATTAATTTAGCATTATCTTTAACATACTTGTTAATTATCAGATCAGATCAGTCGCTCAGTCGTGTCCAACTCTTTGCGACCCCATGAACTGCAGCACGACAGGCCTCCCTATCCATCACCAGCTCTCGGAGGTCACTCAGACCCACATTCATCGAGTCAGTGATGCCATCCAGCTTGTTAATTATAGTCTGTGTAATTTGGACTTGAGTTTGAGTGAACTCTGGGAGTGGTGATGGACAGGGAGGCCTGGTGTGCTGTGATTCATGGGGTCGCAAAGAGTTGGACACGACTGAGCGAGCGATCTGATCTGATAGCTCAACTGGAATTCCATCACGTGAACCAGCTTTGTTTGTAGTAATGGTTCCTGAGGCCCACTTGACATCACACTCCAGGATATCTAGCTCTAGGCCACACCATGATCACTTATGGTTAGCTTTGTAATAATTTCCCAGCTATATTCCAAAGTGTCTCTTCGATTTTGCATTCCCCCAGCAATGAATGAGAGTTTGTCTTCCTTTACATCCTTCTCAGCATTTGGTGTTTGTCATTGTTTTGGATTTTAGCCATTCTAGTAGATAAATAACGATATCTCATTTTAATTTGCAATTCCCTAGTGAAATATGCGGAGAAGGCAATGGCACCCCACTCCAGTACTCTTGCTTGGAAAATCCCATGAACGGAGGGAGTCAAAAAGACGGAGCGACTGAACAACCACTGCTGCTGCTGTAAGTCGCTTCAGTCGTGTCTGACTCTGTGCGACTCCTTAGACGGCAGCCCATCAGGCTCCTCTGTCCCAGGGATTCTCCAGGCAAGAACACTGGAGTGGGTTGCCATTTCCTTCTCCAATGCATGAAAGTGAAAAGTGAAAGTGAAGTCGCTCAGTCGTGTCCGACTCTTAGCGACCCCATGGACTGCAGCCCACCAGGCTCCTCCATCCATGGGATTTTCCAGGCAAGAGTACTGGAGTGGGTTGAACAACCACTGACAACCGTTCAAACGTTGACCTTCCTCTAGAGGAATGACTCAAAAGGTAATTTGTAAACAAACGATTGAATCTTTAAAACATACTAAATTTTGGAGATTCTTTTCATACGGTATCCTTAAGGCCTGCAAAAATTCATATTTAGGAATACCAGGGATTCTTTCCCGTTGAGTTTCATACAAAATGGATTTGACAGCTCTCTTTGAATGCCTGGCTTGGGATGTCATTTCAGCAAGTAAAGTACAGAACACCCCTGCACAATGGCAAACAAAGCCCGCAATTGCACAGGGATACCCAATCCATCACGCGCGAGCCTGCTTGGCAGGACGGAAGCAGAGGCAGCAGCGTGGAGCACCGGTTTCCACAGCATCCCCCTTGTCTCGCCTTACGCCGCACCCTCCGACCCTCAGGATAGCGACCATTCCCAAATTCTCTCCTCGACACGGGAGAAATGGGCACCCGGACTAGTCCTTCCCAACGTAGATTACTCATAGAAGTCCTTGGACTAAAGCTTACAGTCCTAGATGGCTCGGTTTCTAAACTCCCAGAAGAAATGGAGGAAGGGAAAAAATCCTGTCAAGGAAAAGTGGCAGCCAAGCCCACAGTGCTCACCAAGCCGACGCTCTCAGTCAATCCTCGTCAGCGCTAACGGTTGGCTCGCAGGCCGCCAAAGGCAATGTCGCAGTGGCTCTTGGGGGCTGTAGTTTTTGTCGCAAACGAAAGGCGCAGACAGCACCCAAACTACTTTTCCCAGAAGTCAATGCGAGCACGCCCTGCTTCCTTAAATCTGGGGCTTGGCGTAATAAAGACAGCGTTCTTATTTTTAGACTGACCTTAAACTTAGATTCAGGCACTTCCAGGTGTACGTCTGTGCACACTTTCTTTTCCCTGTTTGTGTTGTCTGTGATAGCGTACTTCAACCTCCCCTTTCTTTCTTTTTTTCCCCTTTTTCGGTCCAAAGAAGCCAAACGCCAGAGGATAGAAAACCCTCCCCGGCGCAGATTAAGCGCCTACTAAAGCGCATGCGCCTTGCTTGCTGTCACGCTTGCGTAGCAACAGGCAGCGGTTGGCGGCCGCACGCGGGCTTGGGGTCTGGAGGTAGCCTGTGGGTGGGCGGGGCTTTTTCCAATGGCTTTGCCTCCGCGGGTCGCGTTTACTGGGGCGGGGAAGAGGGCGCAGGGGCAGGGGCGGCTCCTGGTTTGTGCCGGGCGGAGAAAGGGGAGGGGCTGGGGGGTGAGGACCCCATCTTCCCTCCCCGCTCCCGCCCTCTGGGCCGAGCCCCACAGATGAGACTGGGCGAAGGGGCGGGCTCTGCGCCGCGGCCCCGCCGCTCCGCCAGCTTCGCGGCCCAACCCTGCGCTCGGGGATTGCTGGGCTGCCCTGTGCCCGTCTGGCTTGGAGGGCGGTGGGCGAGGACGCAAGGATTGGAACAGAAGCGGCGTATGCCCAGGGCACCCGGAACCGACAGGGCAGGAGACGCTTTTCCTCCAACGCTACCGAGACAGCGGCTGCACAAGGCTGCCGCCCCCCCGGGAGCGTCAGGGTCTCTGGCCGTGGCGGCCAGCGAGCCAGGGTTCGGCAAGCCTTCCCAGCCAGCGCCCGGCCGAGAGGGAGGAGCTGCGGAAGGCGGGGACTGGTGCCGGAGGAGGGGCGGGGTGGGAACGCTCCCGAGAACACCGTGGCTGCACTGACAAAAAACACCGAATGGCTGGAGAGCGTTCAACTGTTACCAGCCTTTTTGGGCAGAGCACGGGTTTGACAGCTCCTCAACGTGAGGATATCCGCTGACCCCGCGGGTCGCAGGAGAACACTTTCCCGACACTGGCTGTGCAGCAAAGCCAGCGCTGTAAGGTTTCAACTTGCCAACTTTTTTTTCCAGTCTCTGGCCAGAAGACTGCCCCTCCGGGTAGAAGGAGAGGGCGAGCTCTATCTTGTAGCTCGAAGAGACGCTTCTGGTTCCAAATGTCACCTAGACGTGTTTTTTCATGACGATTCTAGTTCTCTGATTTCATTCTTGTATTTCTCGTTTTAAAAATATAAAGTGTTTGGGGGGGCATGCTGAAAGTTAACTGAAGACGGCAAAGAAAAAACTCCACGGTTGTCATGGCTGAAAGAGAAAATGAAGTGAGATGGGATGGACTGTGCAGTAGAGATTCAACTACTAGAGAGACAGCTCTGGAAAACATTAGGCAAATCATTGTGAGAAAAACCGAGTGTCTTCGTTTGGTGAAAGAGACACCTTGTCGTCCAGCAGACGGCCTTTCAAATGCGGTTTCTTTGGATGGATTGAATAAGCTTCTTGCTCATCTGCTTATGCTTTCTAAGAGGTGTCCCTTTAAAGATGTGAGAGAGAAAAGTGAGTTTATCCTGAAGAGCGTCCAGGTACGAAAGAGCATTTTAAGTAAAACTGTTTATCTAGTACAGTGACGTTTACTTTGTAATTGCTTCAAGTAAGTTGTTATAATTTGAATTACCTTAAATTTAGAGCGTTCTGTAAAACGTTTAAATTGGGGTTAAAATTGGACAAGGTGAACTAATTTTCAAGTACAGCTAAATAAGTATTGTCTTTCTAGAGAGTTTTAGCAGAAATGCATTCTTCCTGGGAAAAATACGTGAAAATTACAGTTAATTACAAGTAAATACTTGCATTTCTTTACATTCAGTTTTACACGTTGTTGGAAACTGTAGCCAGTATGCTTTTCATATTGTTACAAACAATGTTCTATGTGGAAAGTTTCACGTTTAAAAGCTTCTAAAATGATTAAAGGTATTAAATGTTTCTTAGTCAGCTTGTTCGAGATAACTGGTGAAACAATTTTCTCTTGTTCTTAAAAACAAAACAAAAAACCCCAGAATCTGTTTCCTAAATGCAACCTTTCTTTTCTGAAAGAAAGAATTATATAAATAATAAAAGCCCATGTTGTAAAGGAGCTGACATCTGCAGATTGAAAAATTGGATCCAGGTTGAGTGACTGATAGACTCTTATGGTCAATTACTTAACTAGCTTTCTCTGTGTTTGCCTAAGTTTGATTCTTTTCTTTCTCACATACATTTCTATTTAAGTTGTAAAAGATTAAGAATGTTATAGATTTCCTTCTGCTTGTACATATTCAGTTTACCTTTTTTTATTTGAAGTTTTTTTTTAAGAATAAGGTTTTTTAGAAATTAATGGTCGAGATGCTCTTTGTTTTTCTGTCTAAATTACTCAGTTCACATGTGTTCAAAGTCATGGTACGAGAAGTTTTTTAAATGTATGATTTACTTGGGTATATATATATATATAAACTAAGATGAACAGTTTTTCTATTCTGGTTTGAATTCAGTTTAAAGCAACAAAAAAATAATGTGCATAAAACAACAACTCTTTAAAATCTTGGATATTTCTTTTCACAAACAGTGGAAACAATTGTTACAATTTACATTTATCCAGAGTTACTGCTGCTGCTGCTAAGTCGCTTCAGTCATGTTCGACTCTGTGGGACCCCATAGATGGCAGCCCATCAGGCTCCCCCCAGTCCCTGGGATTCTCCAGGCAAGAACACTGGAGTGGGTTGCCATTTCCTTCTTCAAATCCAGAGTTACTGGAGAGGAATTATTATTCCAGCACTTGAAGTTTACCCTTTTAAGCATCAAGTTGATTCTCTTAGTGACAACAACAACCATTTCTTTTTTCATAATGGGGTCATCATTTTGCATATCAAGTACTTACTGTTGTACAGTTGAGGGTGGAATGTATATATAGGACTCTGTGATCCACTTTGAATTTGTGTGTTCAGTTTTTATAGTTTTCTGTCCCTTCCCTTGCTGTCAGTATTCTTCATTTCAGCCTCTTCTTGAATACTTTATTTTGCTACTTTTAAAAAGTACTAGAATGGGAAACCAGATAGCCAATTTTGTTAAGAGTTAGATTGAAAACTGAAGTAATTAGGCTCTGGAGATTACAAGGTCAAAGGACGGACATAATGGTAAGTAAATGGGTACTGGTATCAACCTGGGCTCAGATTCTCCTCCTTTATTAATATATTGTATAACCTTGAATGAGTTATTTGACCTGTCTTAGCTTGGATTTCCACATCTATAAAAAGGGTATAATAATACAGAGGTGTGTCATTATAGTAAATTAATATTATAAAGGAGATGTAAAATGCCCTATATGTAATGGATGCTCCTGTCCTCTTCCTTATTTTTTAAAAAACATTTATTTATTTGTCTGGGTGGGTCTTCATTGTGGCACTCAGGACCTTCAATCTTCCTTGCAGCCTGTGAGATCTAATTCCCTGAACTGGGATCTAAACCCAGGCCCCCTGCTTTGTGAATGCAGAGTTTTAGCCACTGGACCATCAGGGAAGTCTTTCCTCTCCCCCTTTCATAAATGAAATACATAGAGTATGTGATATGTATTTTAAGACACATTCATTCTGCAAAAGGAATCAAGAATCTCTACTATGAAGTTTTCCTGTCAGTATATACCTTCATTTTCATCTCTGCATCTATTGTACATCATTCCAGCCCCAATTCTAACAGGCACTTTACTTATGTTGGGTTATAATCTCATATTTATGTGTCTGTCTCCCCTAGGAGGGCTATAAGTTCTCACAAGTATTGACTCGGACTTGCAAGCTACTAAATAAATATTGTGTCTTAGTCTGAATAGGTGAAGTTACTATTAATAGGTATGGGATTTTCCATCCCTACATCATTCATTCCTGCCTTCATTCAACAAATGTTAATTGAACCCCTGCTAAATACCATTCTAAGAACTGAGACTCAATGGTAACAATTTTGACATTCTACTGAAGGGAAACTGACCATAAAGAAGTAAACAAATAAACAATGCAATTTTAGATAATATAGGAAGACTTCCCTGAAGAGATGGCATTTAAGCAGGAATGAATCAGTGTTATCTAGGCAAAAATGAGATTATGAGGGAGACATTCCAGATGTAGGGAATAGTATATGTGAAGGCCTCATGGTAAAAGAGATCAAGTGAATTTAGGAGAGGAAAGTAATGCAGTTTGAGGAGAGTGTGAAAGTTTAAATACATGCTTAGGAGTCAGAGCTGACTCCAATACTTTATTAACTCTACAGCCTTTGGTAAGTTACATAATCTCTCCTTGACTCAGTTTTCTTATCTGCACAATGAGGATGAGAATAGTTCCTGCTTAACAATGAGAATAAAATGAAATAATGCTTACAAAGCATAACATTGCTGCTGCTGCTGCCGCTGCCGCTAAGTCTCTTCAGTCGTGTCCGACTCTGTGCGACCCCAGAGACGGCAGCCCACTAGGCTCCCCCATCCCTGGGATTATCCAGGCAAGAACACTGGAGTGAAAACAGTGAAACACTGGATTGCCATTTCCTTCTCCAATGCGTGAAAGTGAAGTCGCTCAGTCATGTCCGACTCTTAGCGACTCCATCCATGGGATTTTCCAGGCAAGAGTACTGTGCCTAGCAAATAAGAAACACCATAAAGCTAGGAATTCTTACTGTTTTTAGGCAGGAGCCAGAGAACAGACCATGTTGAGAGTTACAGACTTCATCCTAGGAACAATGAGAAGCCACTGAGGGGTGCTGAACAAGATGGTGACATGATACATGGTGTATTAGAAGCATCACTTTGGAAGAAATTTGGAGAATGGATTTCAGGGGTCGAGACTGAACGTGCAACAGTAAGAAGGTTGTTCACTGCTGCTGCTGCTGCTGCTGCTAAGTCGCTTCAGTCATGTCCAACTCTGCCACCAGGCTCCGCCATCCCTGGGATTCTCCAGGCAAGAACGCTGGAGTGGGTTGCCATTAGTCCAAAGCAAAAATGGTGGAGTAGGATGTAGTAGACAAAGTGGGAAAAGGTGACTAGGTTTGGGAAGTAGTTAGGAGTTAGAAACCATTGGATATAGTATTAATTGGATATAGGAGATGAAGTAAAATGAAGGTTGGCTCTAAAATTTCTAGCTTAAACTCCTTGGTGAATAGTTAAGTCATTTCAGGAGACAAGAGTGGTAGAAGGTTAATTTAGGGGAGTGATGAGTTCTGTTTTACACAGGTTGAGATTAAGTTGCCTTTGATAAATCTGATTAGAAATAGCTCTTAAAGGGATTTCTGCCCCTGACACCACTGTTCTACTTCTGACATTGATATCTCTCACTTTGCCAGACTTAACCTGTCCTCCACCTTTCTATCCATCCTCTACTTAATTGCAGAGCTCTTTATCTAAAACAGAAATCTGACCATGTTTCTCTCCTGAAAATCCCTTAGGTTAGAATCTAAACTTCTTAATGCCTAGTATCATCTGGTCTGTACTTGATGCTGCACCTGCACTTCTCACACTAGCTTCACAAGGGAAACCCAGTAATGTCATGCTCCATAATACCTTCTGTTGTTCATTAGTAAGCAGCAAAAGCTGAACTGTATTTGCAGCTATTCCTGATGGCGCCCTTAATTGCTATAGGTCATGTTGTCAAGGAGACATGGTAGGATGGATTCAACTCAAAATGATTAAACGTGTAAAAATGGGCACTTTGAGAGGTAGCATTCTCTGTTTGTATTCCTGTTCTCAATTTATTGATTTCAAGTAAACATACTTAAATCTGTTCAACACATTTTTGAGAGCTCTTCTTTGCTAAGCAGTGTACTCAGGAGTGAAAGATCAATTAGATTTATTCCCTGCTTTTGAAGAAGGTCTTCTGTTCTCATAGAAGGAGTTGTGCTGTTTGTTTAAACCTATAATACGTTTTGGATATGCTTGATTCCCTAAGCAAAGAAACGGACTGGCCCCATTATACTAATATAGTCTACCTGTGAGCTATGGTCTTTATGATGCAGGAAATTAAGGGAGAAAATGTGTGTGTATATATTCATCAAAACATCATGAGGTGTATCTGGAATAGCCAAGTACTTTTCCAAGAATAGTCATTTGATCCTTTTCATTTCTGTACCATGACAAAAGAAAACTTAAACTTTCTTATATGTCTGCCAGCAATGAACATTGTCTGAAAGTAACTTGGTTAAGGTAGAAAATTTAGATCATGCAACAGAATATTTGTCTTTGTTATATGGGATGGAGGAGACTTTCATTTAGTGAAGTGATTGTTAGCAGCATCTCCCCACCTGCCCAGGGAGAAATGAAACTTTAACTGTTGGGTATGGTGCATATTTATAGTTGTTAAAGTTGCAGTTGAAGTATCCAATTGGTATCCATTGGGTAATATATAGTTTGTGGGTTTAACAATAGAGGTTAATAAATCTCTTGTTCACATGGTGAGTCTGGAGGTTGGGCTGTTTCAAGCTTGAATGATTCATTAGCTGAACTACATTACCCTTTTGCCTTTTATCATTTTGTTCACCTTTGCTCATTGTAGCAAGGGCTGTCTTAGCTCATGGTTGCAAGGCTGCTACAGCAATTCCAGGCAGCATATGCAGTCATTGAACATTTTCAGCTTAGGAGGAAAAGAGTTTTTTCCTGTATATCTATCAGGGAAGAAAAATTTTCCCCAGAAGCCCTCCAGCAGTGTCAAATACCCTTTACCAAGCCAGTAACTGGCAATGAAACTGGGCATTTATGTTTTTGGTTTGGATTAATCCACATCCAGCCTCTAAGAGCCAGGAGAGCCCCCGTCTTGTGAACAAAGATTCCTGTTCTTGAGGAAAAAGAGGGATGGAAGATAGGTTTAGTTAGAGGCTGTCAATAAAACATATTTAACTAGACAATATATTGCATTGGTCAAGTTATAATTTAGATTCTGTAAAATTAGGAACATAACTAATTTATAATGATACTATGAAATATAACAGATTGGAAACATTCTAGAAACAGATTTGGCCTTTTAAGATGATTTTGTTTTTATTTCTGTTGTACTGCTGTGACTAGTCAAAGTCACACATTTAAGGTAGTCCATCTGAAACATTCACTGCTGACTCTTATGTATCACGGCAGATATGAAAGTGCTCTTTCAGTATCAACACTGAGTTTCTCTCTTCCATATACACTGGTTTTTGGCCTTCCTTACTTTATTGATACACTGAGAACTCAATCCCTTTCCCTCAGAAAGCTTACTGGCTTGCTTCTCTCCTCTGTGCTTCCTCTTATTCCTATCTCTGACCACTTTCTTTGCTTTTGAACGCAGAGGAGAATACTATCTACCCTCAGGTTGTCCGGACTTCTCTGAATGAAAAATGTGAAGAAATTGAAGCAAACCTTAACTTTTTCCCTAAATGGTTTGAAAACAAAGTGAAGAGCCTGTGTTCTTTTTAGCCACTGGCTTACAAGGATGAATAGTAGCTACGCTCTCTACCCTCAGTGTGCTCTTGAAATATATAAATCATCCTGTCCTCTTTCTTTGTTTTGACTTTTAAGAAAGATTGAAACTAACAAGGATTCTTTTTTTTTTAAGTTTTCAGATTTCAAATATTTTATTCCTGTTTTAGTGTCCCAGTATTCTTGCCTGGAGAATCCCAGGGACAGGGGAGCCTGGTGGGCTGCTGTCTATGGGATCGCACAGAGTCGGACACGACTGAAGTGACTTAGCAGCAGCAGCAGTGTCCCAAATGGTCTCTAGCATAGAAACAAAAAGGCAGAATGATTAGTTTTTAGTTGTTTATAAATGGGATATAGTGTTTGGTAGGAAAATGGGATGTTAAATGTTTGCCTATTAGATTTCAACTTAAGGTCTTGGATAGTCTGTATTAGGAGGACTCCCTGAAAAAATAGTTTAGCTTAATTAGAATTATTTTATCTTTAACACTTTGTGCCCTTAAAGTGCTATACAGATGATTCATGGAGTAAAAGACAGCAAATAGATGTGCTGGTCTTTGTTTTAGAGTTACATTAATTTTCTTTTTGGTAAGCCATTAGAAATGTGCAGTATATCTTTTAACTATTTGAGTAGATAATAACTCAGACAGCCAATTTAAAGATTTGTTGAAACTTTGATGTGACAGAAAGTAGCTGCAGACTCTTGGATCTAATGAAGAGTTAGTAATCAGAGCCCTATTTGGTGTTATGTCTTCAGTTCAGGTCAGTTGCTCAGTCGTGTCCAACTCTTTGCGACCCCATGAACCACAGCACTCCAGGCCTCCCTGTCCATCACCAACTCCTGGAGTCCACCCAAACCCGTGTCCATTGAGTCGGTGATGCCATCCAACTGTCTCATCCTCTGTTGTCCCTTTCTCCTCCTGCCCTCCATCTTTCCCAGCATCAGGGTCTTTTCAAATGAGTCAACTCTTCGCATCAGGTGGTCAAAGTATTGAAGTTTCAGCTTCAACATCAGTCTTTCCAATGAACATCCAGGACTGATCTCCTTTAGGATGAACTGGTTGGATCTCCTTGCAGTCCAAAGGACCCTCAAGAGTCTTCTCCAACACCACAATTCAAAAGCATCAATTTTTCAGTGCTCAGCTTTATTTATAGTCCAACTCTCACATCCATACATGACCACCGGAAAAACCATAGCCTTGACTAGATGGACCTTTAATCATAAATAATTTCATATCTAAAAACAGTGTTTATAAGTAGCAAATTAGCAGGTACTGGAGGAACCAGAGACATGGGAAATTTTAGAATTTGTGGAAGGACAGGGAAGATACTGGTGAAGGGAAGGCAGTGCCTAAAATTCATAAAGAGATGAAAGTTACGCTGGACGTATGTCAGTTCGTATGTCCAGCTCGTACTAGCAAGCCTCACCAAAAGTTATAATCTTCTTTGTCACAGTTTCTCAAATCAGTCTGTTTTTTTCACATCATGATAAAATATTTTCTTTTTAATTGAAGTCAGTGGAAAAAAGGATTTACTTTAACCCAGCTTTTCTAGATCATATTTATTACATTAAGAGAGAAAGACCTTAATTAACCTTGATGATATGACCTAGTACTTCAATGACACTGGCACAGTATACTCTGGGGCACCTGAGGATTCTTCAGAATATTTGATGATGGTATTACTGCCTCCTGCTGCTAAGTCGCTTCAGTTGTGTTCAACTCTGTGGGACCCCATAGACGGCAACCCACCAGGCTCCCCTGTCTCTGGGATTCTCCAGGCAAGAACACTGGAGTGGGTTGCCATTTCCTTCTCCAGTGCATTAAAGTGAAAAGTGAAAGTGAAGTCTCTCAGTTGTGTCCGACTCTTCTTGACCCCATGGACTGCAGCCTACCAGGCTCCTCTGTCCATGGGATTTTGCAGGCAAGAGTACTGGAGTGGGGTTCTATCGTCTTCTACGGGTATTACTGCCTACAGTGGGCAAACTGGAAATTTAAGTCACACTATGGCAACATTGGGGCTTCCCTGGTGGCTCAGAGGTAAAGAATCTGCCTGCAATGCAGGAGACCCGGCTTCGATCCCTGGGTCGGGAAGATCCCCTGGAGGAGAGCATGGCTACCCACTCCAGTATACTTGCCTGGAGAATTCCATGGATGGAAGAGTTTGACAGGCTACAGTCCAGAACAGATCAGTCAAATCAGTCGCTCAGTTGTGTCCAACTCTTTGCCACCCCATGAATCGCAGCACGCCAGGCCTCCCTGTCCATCACCAACTCCTGGAGTACACTCAGACTCACGTCCATCGAGTCAGTGATGCCATCCAGCCATCTCATCCTCTGTCGTCCCCTTCTCCTCCTGCCCCCAACCCCTCCCAGCATCAGAGTCTTTTCCAATGAGTCATCTCTTCACATGAGGTGGCCAAAGTATTGGAGTTTCAGTTTTAGCATCATTCCTTCCAAAGTAATCCCAGGGCTGATCTCCTTCAGAATGGACTGGTTGGATCTCCTTGCAGTCCAAGGGACTCTCAAGAGTCTTCTCCAACACCACAGTTCAAAAGCATCAATTCTTAGGCGCTCAGCCTTCTTCACAGTCCAGCTCTCACATCCATACATGACCACAGGAAAGACCATAGCCTTGACTAGACGAACCTTTGTTGGCAAAGTAATGTCTCTGCTTTTGAATATGCTATCTAGGTTGGTCATAACCTTCCTTCCAAGGAGCAAGCGTCTTTTAATTTCATGGCTGCAATCACCGTCTATAGTGATTTTGGAGCCCAGAAAAATAAAGTCAGCCACTGTTTCCACTGTTGCCCCATCTATTTCCCATGAAGTGATGGGACCAGATGCCATGATCTTCGTTTTCTGAATGTTGAGCTTTAAGCCAGCTTTTTCACTCTCCTCTTTCACTTTCATCAAGAGGCTTTTTAGTTCCTCTTCACTTTCTGCCATAAGGGTGGTATCATCTGCATATCTGAGGTTATTGATATTTCTCCCAGCAATCTTGATTCCAACTTGTGTTTCTTCCAGTCCAGCGTTTCTCATGATGTCAGTCTGTTGTTCCATGTCCAGTTCTAACTGTTGCTTCCTGACCTGCATACAAATTTCTCAAGAGGCAGATCAGGTGGTCTGGTATTCCCATCTCTTTCAGAATTTTCCACAGGCTACAGTCCATGGGGTTGTAAAGAATCGGACACGACTTAGTGACTAACACACAAACATGGTGCTTTTTTTCCTGTTGGTTACTGTACCAAGTTAAACTAATGTCATTAAAGATACATTTACCATGACATTTGTGTATAGAATAAAAAGTGGTTTAAAAGATTCCAAGTTTTTTTTTTAATGGTTTTTCACTGAAGATACTTAGGGAGTTTTTGTAGGATGACTGCTAGGACCATTTATTGGATTTTCACAGTAGGCATTTTTATTGCTGAAAGCATGTGCACTACTAATGGACTGTCACCATTTGTGACATGAAAAGTTTATATGAAAAAAACTTGTGAAATTTGGCTGTGAAAGAATTGTCTTCTCATATTCTAATCTCTTATATAATTACTTAAAAGAATCTAAATCAATTGCAATGAAATCTGGAATTACCTTAGGAAAAAATGAGACATTTTTAGTGTTATGCTTTAAATTTTACTCTTTTTTAATTTTAAAAGGGAAAGGTCTTCATAGGTTTATAAATTATTACTTATAAAATTACCTTCAAACTGCTTCCTAAGCTTTTAAACCATACTAAAGGAAAATCAAGTTTATGAAGTGAGTTTTGTTAGTCTTATTACCGAAATAAACTTTCATATATACATATTCATTAAATGAATAGTATTAGTGTTTTAACTTAAATATATGTATGTTTTTTTAAAAAAGTTACCTAGGATAATTTGTCAGTCCTGTGTGTAATGGTTCAGTAAAGTCTAATTAGAATCTTAGTTTACTCTTTCTCTAATTAGAATTTTAGTTTACTGGTAAAAATGAGCATTTACTGTTTTGACACTTCAGTGTTTGACAGGCATTGCACAATCATCTTTAAACTTTACATGATTTCATTTTCTAGCAAGTTGGCAGGTGTTAGCTGTCTATAATTATAACTGAGTAATTTTTCAAATGCTATTCATAGCCTAAACACAGTAAGAAATTCTTCCGATCATGTGATAAAGACCAAGCCTTGCAAAATAGTGGTAGGGTGATATGTTCAGTGGTACTAAAGGACATATTCAAGAGAAGCCTTTCAAAAGTGATTTAATTGATAGGGAGATGGGTTTTCTCAAAAAATAAGATCTCTCAAAGTCATTAATAGTGATTACACCTCACCAAATTAAGGTGTGTCTCTTTTTTCATCTAACAAGTAATGCATAATTTGACAGACTTAAAGGATAAAATCTGTATTCAGTTTTGTTGATGACAGATTGAGTATAAGAAATAGTTGAAATTTGTATTGAGGCAGTATAGATTTTACCATTGAACCTAGGGACTGATTTCTTTTCATGCATAAAGCATGAGTTATTTACTCTGTACCTGCTATATGCCAAGCACTGTGCTTATCTATCTTTTGACATATCAGAGGAAAGGCTGTAAGCTTCTCTTAATTTTAATAATGATTCGACTTTAAAAACAAGGGAAGCTATTGCTTTCTTTTCCTTGATTTTTTTTTTTTCTTATCTTCTATTTTAAATATACAAGAGTTTCACTTTGACCAGAGATACTACTTCAGAAGGTTTAAAGATCGGGGATTTGCTTTACTAGCTATACGCTCATGAATAAATTAACCTCTGTAGTCTGTTTCTTCATCTGTGAACTGACATAATTTTAATAATATGCCTCATGATATGATTATAAAAATTAAAGATCATATTGGTAAAGCATTTTGTTAACTTTAATATACTGTACTAACTTAATTACAAATAAATTTTGAGACTATTCATCTGCAATATGTGGGTAATAACAATACCACTCTCATAGGGTAGTTTCAAGAATTAAGTGAACAGTGAAGTGTGTAGAAGTGGGCCTGGTTCATAGTAAGTGCTCAGTAGATATTGGTGATGGTGAATACTGGTGATAATGAAGGTGAAGATGATGAACTTGATCTAGGTCTTTTAACATGAGTCAAACTCCAAACTGGCCTTACTTTAGGATTATTATATCATATATCCCACTTTTTGTGTTCACATGTATTTACACCTCTAATTGCCTTTTGTATGGTAAATTTTAATACATTAGCTGATTAATGCTGATCTCCACTTTACCCAAGAGTGCTTCTAACCAACCACTGCACACGGTAAGTAGTAGACTTACCCAGAAGCTTGCTTTATGAGTGAGGCAGATCTGTGGCATCCATCCCCTCCTTGGAGTTCTCTCCCTTTCTAGTTTGTCAGCATGGCACCAGTAGGGAGGGGTTGCAGGCAGTTACACGTGTCATCCGGGTGCTTCACTGCCAAGGCCTATACTTTAAGTATCTGTACAACAATAGAAGAGAATGGTCAAAACCATGAGCTTTGGAGTTAGTCAGACCTGGCTGTAAATCCTACTCTGCCAAACTTTGTGACCTTGGGCAAGTTATATAACCTCCTTAAGCCTCAGTTCCTTCACAGAGTTGTGAGGATTAAATGAGGTAACGTGCAATGTTTACTGTAACTCAGTAAGCACTCAGTGAATATTAACTATTAGTCTTCTGATCTGCCCTTACAGTGTGATTGGGGGAGCGGAGATGGGAAATTGAGCCCTCTGGTACCATCTGCCCTTTAGGGGACCAAGTCTCTGGGACACTGAAAGAGTTTTAACCTGCTTTAAGGGCCCTTGGCCCTATAGAATAGCAACTTAGAAGAAATAACACCTCTAGGAACCAAGGTAAGGGTTTTGTGAATGTTGTTTTAGCACTCTTGGAAACTGACTTCTCCCCTGAGATCATGCTTATTTATTATTCCACTTAGGAACATTTGACTTTCCAATGTATCTTCAAGGATATAAAATATAAAAAAGCAAATGGTGGCTTGTTTGCCAGTGCTGTCAGCAAGCAACTGAATCCTCTGTGCCTCGTCCATTCATGCCTGATACTTCAGGCGAGTTTGCTGCAGAGACTGCTTGCCTTGAAGGTCTACTGAGGAGATTAAAGCTGCACCATCAGTGTTCCTGCTCTGCATCCCTCAATGGGAGCCTGAGATATTAACCAAAAAGTCCCCCAGATGATCCTTTCACTCTTGTAGTATAACTGGCCTGGCCTAGAGGGGTCGCTAGGAGTCAGACATGACCGAGCGACTTCACTTTCACTTTTCACTTTAATGCACTGGAGAAGGAAATGGCAACCCACTCCAGTGTTCTTGCCTGGAGAATCCCAGGGACAGGGGAGCCTGGTGGGCTGCCGTCTCTGGGGTCGCACAGAGTTGGACACGACTGAAGCGACTTAGCATAGCATAGCATAGCATAGACAGCTTGATATGATTTTAGAAACAGAGTAACTAAGCAAAGATTACATTGCCCTAAAGATACCAGAAGTAACAAGGCTTGAGGAGATTTTGTACCATGTTTGATTTGAATTTGCTTCATTGGGTGTGGCAGGTGTCTTTCAGGTTCCTGAGCTCCCATACCTGCTCCCCCTACACTCTGCAACACATCGACAAAGTTATCTTTTCTTCAGCAATCTCAATCTTTCTAGTTTTGTAGAATGTATATTTTTGAATGTAATAAGGATAGGCATTCTGTATGTGAAACCTAGTTCTTAACTCTCTTGATATATTCTTAACCCTTTTCATTTAATCTTTACCACACTGTAAGAGTAGGTATAATTATCCCCATTTTATGCATCAGGGAAAAAAAAAAAATCAAGGCTCAGATAAGTTAAATAACTTGCCCAAGATATCATAACTTAGTAAGAAGAAGAGCCAGGTTTCAAACCCAGGCAATGAGACTCCAGAGTCTAGGCTATTCACTGTTATACTGCATTATCTGAATAAAACTTTAATATCAGCTTCCTCATAATGAAGATATATAATATTTTCTTCTCCAGATTATTTTTCCTTCAGGATGAAATGTGAAACCACATTTCTCAGGTATTATTGAATTGCATATCAAATTCTTATTTAAGCCCTGACCCATCTTGAGATTGTATTTGAATCCTGATGAATCTTTGTGTTTCACTGTGGCACATAATTTTAAATTATGTCGTCATTATAAATTTCAACTGATTGCAAGAAGGTGCTAGACTGTGATCTTGGAAATATGATATATAAAAGGCTTATCTTTACATTAAGAGATTACCAAAGAAGATGATTTCTTTAGTGAACTGCCTAAAAGAAAATTTGGTATATTTCCATGGGTAATAGACTCAAGATTAGCTTTGAATGTTAAAAGAGCATTCTCCTAGCTAGTTCATTGTTGCCATGACAGTGCTGGCAGTGCAACTGTTGTAGTAACTCCTTGCAATGATCTTATTTTAGACCCTAATGTTTGCAGTGCTGAACATCCCCTTCCCCGCCCCACAAGTAACTAGTGGAAAAGTACTGGTTTTATAACTGGCTTATGGCTTTGTAGCTGAAAGACTGCACTATTGTGGGCTTAAAAAAAATAGTGTAGGAGTGTTGAGTGTTTTTCCCGTGGATTATAAATGTTTGAAATTTCCCAAAATATGGTATTACATTACATGTCATACAGCAAGTTGTTTACAGCTAAAAAGAAAAGGGGCCTCTATTGTCTTTTTAAGAAATCGAGCACAGATTATATCATGACTTTGAACTCATGTATTAATAGAAATCATTTTTCCATTTGTATGTTTCATGTGCTTATTTTAAAGTCTTTAGACTGTTTTATTTATTTTGGAAAATTATCATTAGAATCATAAAGGATTATGTTTGAATAGTGTAAAAGGTATTTTCTTCTTGTCCTTTCCATAGTTCATCATTTATCTGATTGAATTGGAACATTTTAATCTTGATTTCTCAAATTATGAACTAGAGTTATGAAATGATTTTAAGAAATTACCCAATTTGAACTGTGTACTTAAACTAACATAATTATTTGGGCATTCTTAACTTTGTTGCCTGTAAGTTATAAATTAGATTTTTAAATATTTCATTGATATTTTCTAATTGTAAACCCCATTATAACTATGCTGTTAAGCACAAAATATTTTCAAACTCGTAACCATTTTGTATACTTTTGCATACCCTTTATTAGGTCAGAGTTTTGGTATCTATGGCATGTGCACTAAAAATACAGTATAGCATGATGAAAATAATAATTATGGCAATAAATCTTATCAAAGAAGATGAAAAGTCTAAATATTATACTTCTTTCATTGGTGTGACAATTACTAACAAATGATTACATTTTTTTCCCCTAAATGCTGTATTAAAAGTTTACTTCATCTTCCATAGATGCTGAAAATTTAAACAAATCTTGTGTGATTGGGCCTGTACTGAGTGTTGGAGTATGGGTGTCTGGCAAGCCCTTTTCTTTTTTCATTCTAACATACACATTTCTAAACAAAAACTTGACTCCAAGCTAAACTTGTGTTTGGCTCTTCCATCAGGCAATCAGTATTTTAACTTTTATTTTATTATTATTATTATTATTATTATTAGTTTCTTTAGTGCATTTTATTATTATAAATAAATCCTTAGTGGTGGCTGTTCTGATTAAGATTCTAATTCCAATTTATACCGGTCTTTGGCTCCTTCTTTCAACTTGAAAGTGGTTGTGTAGTCAAATGTGAAGTCAAACCTGTACTACATATTTGTATTGAATACTTTTTATTTTTGGAATGAAACTAAATTATAGTTCTTTTTCCTTTCACAAAATAATTAATAGCAGGATTTTTTTTCTTGAACCTCAGTATACCTCTAGCTGACCTCCCTCTCCATTCAAAGCTGAAATGGAAATACTTTTTTAAAGTAAGAATTCATTTAGAATCTTTCTTTGTGCCTAGCATTGTTATGAGATATAAAGAGAAGTTGAAAACACCACTACTATCAAGAGTTTTGCAGTGATTTGGAGAAAAGCGATTAAGAACAAATCAAGACTTGCACTAAAAATGTTAAATTTTATGAGTGTGTTGACAATAGTGTGACTCTTGGTGGGATTGTATGTGCATAGTAACAATTCCACATCTAAGAAATCATTTGAATTAAGATTTATGTATGATAACTCTATAGTCTCATTTATGATATAAATGTGTTATATTTATGCATTATTATATATAAGTTGGTAACCTAAATATCCAATCACTGTTATTAAATTATGGTGCACTATATAAAGGACTTTAACAGTTATTGAAAGTTGTTTTAGAATGTATAAGAAAATATATACATATATTTAAGTGGAAAAGCAACGTTTAAAATAACAGACTACACACACACACACACACATATATATATATATATTTATAGAGCAGGGAAAACATCAGGAAACCTGCTTGTACTAAAACAATACTGAAAGTCTGGTTCTCTTTTAGAAGTGGAATTGTTGGAGATTTTAATTTTTCTTTTTATAATAATCATTAATAAATACTTAATTTTATTGAGTGCTTACTATATGCCAGCCTTTGTTATAAGCTTTTGGCATACAACATTTGCAAGATTTCAAGTGGGTTACAGGTTTTTAGGAAGCTATCTTCCCCAAACAAAACAAATATACAAATATGGATACCCCGCTTGCTGGGAGATTAGATTAAGTTTCTGATTTATTTAGCTAAGGAAACAGGAACATCTCAAAAGCTAGGCTCTCATTGAGAAGAAGCACTTAGAGCCAGCTTGGGTGTTGCTTTCCCTGCCCCTGGTGCTCCTAAAGGTGGTGCAGCTGCTGGTGAAACTGCCTGTGTCAAACCAAATCCGTGAAACTCACTTTTACTGATTATTGCCTTTTTGTATTTGAAGTTTACATTCGCATTCTGGAAGAATTTTTACAAACTACCAATGCACTTCCCTTGAAGGCCTGTTTCACTACAATATCTAGTTTTGTAGATACAACCATTCTCTGATGTGAGTTTTACATTTTATAGATGAGGAAACAGATTAAGCAACTTAACTCAAGTAGTGAATACTGAGAATCAGGAATTGAAGTGCACTAACCTGTTTTCCTATAGCTTTTTGTTTTTGTTCTTGAGCACACATTACTTTCATATTGGAAAATGACTTAAAATCAATGTGAAAAAATTTTATGACATATAAAGTGTTAAAGCAGTTCAGCACAAGGAAAGATCAGAATGGGTTGGGTCATAAAGACAGCTTAGTGGAGCAAATAAATTTTAATGTAATAATTAACTTTTCTTCTCAGCTTATCTGTTTGTTTACACAAGTACACACTGCTGCTATCCCCAACATGCCCAAACCAAACCTCTCATGACTGGCTGTAACTAATGCTCTGTTGACTGGCTGTAACTAATGCTCTGTTGTTCTTTCTTACAGACTAGGTTTTGGCCTCGTTTTTGTTTCCTTTTTGTGTCTCCCTCCTCCTTTTTTCCTTTTGCTGTCTCTCAGTGCATGTAAGAATATATGACTTTTGTCGAAGCTCCCTCTCACTATACTGTTGGGCATTATAAATAAAACCCCTTTAGCTTGGTAGTTTCCATGTGGTGATACTATCATAATATAAAGACTGAGCTGGCTAAAAGGAGTTGTAAAAATTACATTAACTATGTTTAAAAACTCATTGAAGGAAATAGAACTAAGATCTTAAATATTATCTGATGACCTAACCTTACAGCATAAACTAGAGCTGATATTCAGTCAGTTTGCGCTGGCACAGCAATACTTGTCAAAACACTAAAGTATTTTCGTTCTAGTTGGTAAATAGTAAACAAATTCCAGAAAGCAATAATAGTAATAATATATAGTCAGGATGAGTGTTTGTCTTAGAAAACCACACATGCACCTTAAATTCATAGTCTGGTCACTGAAACATGGAGCTAGGAGTTTTGCTCGGATGTTCTGTTATTTATTTCAGATGTTGAAGGTGCAAAAGCCCTTGGGTAGGAAGGATAGACCAGGCAGGTGAACTGAGGAGAACCTAATCTGTAAACCCACAAAAGAAGTGGCCGGTTGTGCCAAGGGGACAAGCCAGGTGGCTGCCATAAGCCAGCGACAGAGACTCTCAGGGTATAGTCTCAGGTGGGCCTGAGAAGTCTCTTTAACAGCTGAATTAGTTATCTATTGCTTCATAACAAGTTCACATGCTATGGGAAGGATTCAGTTCCTTGAGAGTTGTCAGATTGAGAACCTCAGTTCCTTGCTGGTAATTGACTGGCAGCTTTCTCTGTTCGTTGCCATGTGGGTCTCTCCACTTGCTTCTGCAGAGAGAGCACCTGGGAAGAGCCAGAGACAAGGTACCAGCGAATGAATGCCAGCGTGACAGAAGTCAGTCTTCTGTAACCAAATCTTGGAAGAGACATGCCATCACTTCTACCTTAATCTGTTCATTAGAAGCAAAACCAAGTTCAGCCCATACTCAAGGGGAGCATATTACACAATAGAGTGAATGCCAGGAGATAGGGCACAGATCCTTGGGAGTCATTTTAAAGCAACCTAGCACAACAACTTATCTCCTAAACTAGGTGCTGGGGAGAACTGACCTCCCTGCCTACCATGAAGAGAGTTATGAGTTAGGTTATATGTCCAGGAACATAATTAATGCCTAGAAGAGAGTGCAGTCCAGCAAGTGATAGTGTGAGGCTCTGTGCTCCTCCTCAGTCTTGCAACCAGTCTCCAGATAAAGGAGCCTCACTCCAGGGCCCACCAGGGTTCAGTTGGAGGGGCCCGCCCACCTCTCTCTGGCAGCAGCTTGGTCTTTTTTTCCTCCATCTTCCCCCATGACTCTTCTGACCCTGTTATTCCCATGTGATCCTAGGAAATTCCCTGATTCCCACTCTTTGTCCTAAATATAAAAACAGCATTTATCCAAAAGGTAGAAAGTGGCAGACAGCTTTTTCATCTTTTAATGACTATCTAATAAGTTATGAATCAAATCTCAGCTGTGTCTATGATTTGAGGGGAAAGGGAATTAAAGCCAAAAATACTTATGTTATTGTCCAGTCGCTCAGTCATGTCCAACTCTGCGACCCCATGGATTGCAGCATGCTAGGCTTCCCTGTCCTTCACTGTCTCCTGATTTGCTCAGACTCATGAACATTATTGTGTTGATGATACCATTAACCATCTCATTCTCTGTTGCCCCCTTCTCTTCTTGCCCTCAATCTTTCCCACCATCAAGATCTTTCCCAATGAGTCGGCTCTTTGCAACAGGTAGCCAAAGTATTGGAGCTTCCAGTGAATATTCAGTTTGATTACCTTTGGGATTAATTGTTTTGATCTTACAGTCCATGGGACTGTCAGGAGTCTTCAGCTCCACAGTTTGAAAGCATCAATTCTTCAACGCTCAGCCGAAATGGCAACCCACTCCAGTATTCTTGCCTGGAGATTTCCACGGGCAGAGCCTGGTGGGCTGCAGTCTATGGGGTCACAAAGAGTTGGACACGACTGAGTGACTAACACACCAGCCTTCTTTATGGTCCAGCTTTCACATCTGTACATGGCTACTAGGAAAATCATAGTTTTGAGTATGCTGCTGCTAAGTTGCTTCAGTCATGTCTGACTCTCTGCAACCGCATAGACTACAGCCCACCAGGCTCCCCTGTCCCTGGGATTCTCCAGGCAAGAACACTGGAGTGGATTGCCAGTTCCTTCTCCAGTGCATGGAAGTGAAAAGTGAAAGTGAAGTCACTCAGTCGTGTCCGACTCTTAGTGACCCTATGGACTGCAGCCCACCAGGCTCCTCCATCCATGAGATTTTCCAGGCAAGAGTACTGGAGTGGGGTGCCATTGCCTTCTCCAGATTTGATTATACAGGACCTTTGTCAGCAAAGTGATGTCTCTGCTTTTTAATATGCTGTCTAGGTTTGTCATAACTATTCTCCCAAGGAGCAAGCTTCTTTTAATTTCATGGCTGCAGTTACCATCCATGGTGGTTTTGGAGCCCAAGAAAATAAAATCTGTCACTGTTTCCATTTTTTCCCCATCTGTTTGCCATGAAGTGATGGAACTGGATGCCATGATCTTAGTTTTTTGAATGTTGAGTTTTAAGCTAGCTTTTTCACTCACCACTTTCACCTTTCACCCTCATCAAGAGGCTCTTTAGTACCTCTTCATTTTCTGCCATTAGAGTGATATCATCTGCATAGCTGGGGTCCATGAGATTTCTCCTGGCAATCTTGATTCCAGCTTGGGATTTATCCACCCTGGCTTTTCAAATGATGTACTCTATTATATAAGTTGAATAAGCAGGGTGACAATATACAGCCTTGATGAACGAACTTCTTTCTCAGTTTTGAATCAGTCTGCTGCATGTCTGGTTCTGACTGTTGCTTCTTAACCTGCATACAGCTTTCTCAGAAAACTTTTATGAGCATTCTCAAATTGAATAATAATAATATTGTTATTGAATATTATTTAATTGAATAACAATTATCATTTAATTTAATAACAAACATTATGGCAAACCTAAATTTTTATTCAAATATCCCAAATCCAAATTGGTGTATGCTTTACTATCAATTTTGTAGTTTCTAAGAGAGAAAAGATGAAATAATTTCTTTTTTCATTTTATAAGCCCCAGTTCTTAGATTTTGGCTATTGTAAAACCAGACCAAAATGATTACATAACTGAAAGCAATTAAAAAAAATTGTACTCCACTGAATACAATGTTGAGGCTAGATTTGTTTGTTTTTTTAATTGTAGAGAAATCTTTTAAGTTTAAAAAGATTATAATTTTTCTCATATTTATTTTTTAATATTTTGGCCAAATATTTGCTAAAAATTAAAATATTTTCCATGTATATTTTAAATCAAGGATCAGTTCAGTTCAGTCTCTCATTTGTTTCCGACTCTTTGTGACCCCATGAATTGCAGCACGCCAGGCCTCCCTGTCCACCACCAACTCCCGGAGTTTACCCAAACTCACATCCATCAAGTTGGTGATGCCATCCAGCCATCTCATCCTCTGTCGTCCCCTTCTCCTCCTGCCCCCAATTCCTCCCAGCATCAGAGTCTTTTCCAGTGAGTCAACTCTTCGCATGAGGTGGCCAAAGTATTGGAGTTTCAGCTTCAGCATTAGTCCTTCCAATGAACACCCAGGGCTGATCTCCTTTAGAATGGACTGGTTGGATCTCCTTGCAGACCAAGGAACTCTCAAGAGTCTTCTCCAACACCACAGTTCAAAAGCATCAATTCTTCGGCACTCAGCTTTCTTCACAGTCCAACTCTCATATCCATACATGACCACTGGAAAAACCATAGCCTTGACTAGACAGATCTTTGTTGGCAAAGTAATGTCTCTGCTTTTGAATATGCTATCTAGGTTGGTCATAACTTTCCTTCCAGGGAACAAGCGTCTTTTAATTTCATGGCTGCCATCACCATCTGCAGTGATTTTAGAGCCCCCCAAAATAAAGTCTGCCACTGTTTCCATTGTTTCCCCATCTATTTCCCATCAAGTGATGGGACCAAATGCCATGATCTTCATTTTCTGAATGTTGAGCTTTAAGCCAACTTTTTCACTCTCCTCTTTCACTTTCATCAAGAGGCTTTTTAGTTCCTCTTCACTTTCTGCCATAAGGGTGGTGTCAACTGCATATCTGAGGTTATTGATATTTCTCCTGGCAATTTTGATTCCAGCTTGTGCTTCTTCCAGCCCAGCGTTTCTCATGATGTACTCTGCATATAAGTTAAATAAGCAGGGTGACAATATACAGCCTTGACGTACTCCTTTTCCTATTTGGAACCAGTCTGTTGTTCCATGTCCAGTTTTAACTGTAGCTTCCTGACCTGCATACAGATTTCTCAAGAGGCAGGTCAGGTGGTCTGATATTCCCATCTCTTGAAGAATTTTCCACAGTTTATTGTGATCCACACAGTTGAAGGCTTTGGCATAGTCAATAAAGCAGAAAGCAGAAATAGATTTTTTTCTGGAACTCTCTTGCTTTTTCGATGATCCAGCAGATGTTGGCAATTTGATCTCTAGTTATATGTAAAATCTCCAAATGCTAACAATAGTTACCTCTAGGCTGTGGTTCATACTCTTTTACATTTTTCCAAAATGTTTATGATGGATACTTGTTTCTTCTCATAAGACCAATGAACACATCCCATTGAAAGGAAAATAAGCTCAATGCACCACTCATAGCAGGATGACCTTTATCGTATGTAGAACTTGAGCATACTCTCTGAAGTGTTTCTTCAAATATGGTACATATTAAGTTTTACAGCTTTAATTCTTTAATTTTTCTATAGAAATACCTTTCTTTTAAAGACCTTTGCTGTTGATAAAGCAGATTTTCTTAATGAATTTTGCATTTATAGGGTTTTATGTCTTCCCACTGAAAGTTTACTCTGAATTTTCAGCTTGTTGTAGCTTCTTTGAACACTAGATGGCACTCTCACTCAACTGAAATCCAGCTTATCGATCATATTTTGGTGCTGTGAGCCTTAGAAGAGTTGGATGCGCAACTGAAGAATGCTTGTTTCCCTTTTGTTTTTGGAGGGAGGGAGTTTGGGGAGAAGGGGGAAAATTTTCACATTTAAGTAGCTGAGCTTAAATGGTTCATTTGATTTTTTTTTTTTCATCTATCCAGAAATCACCACGTTGATAATCAGTCCTTCATTCCACAAATATTTATTGAGCACCTGCTGTTTTTAGCACTATTCTAAGCACTATGTACCGGAGAAGGAAGTGGCAACCCTCTCCAGTATTCTTGCCTGGAGAATCCCAGGGACGGGGGAGCCTGGTGGGTCGCCGTCTATGGGGTTGCACAGAGTTAGACTCGACTGAAGTGACTTAGCAGCAGCAAGCATTATTTACATCAATGGGCAAAAGAGATTAAAAAATCTCTAACCTCATATAGCTCACATTCAGTGCTTGGACTGTTTCTTCATGTGCCATTCTAAGTACTGTGCTGTATTCATCCATTACTTCACCCATTTAATAAGAGGAAGCTTAGGCACAAAGAGGTTATCTAACTTGCCCTTATTCACCTGGCTAGTAGTGTACATGGCAAAGCTAGAATTCACATTCAAGCATTGAAGTCTGAAGTTTATTCATCGCAACACTATTCTGACTCCAAAACCAAAGAATATTTTATGATTGATTCTGTTGAATGTAAATAATATAAATTTACCTGTCTGTTTATATTTGTCCTCTGCCCATGGAATTCTTTGGACAAGCACACGGGAGTGGGTAGCCATTCCCTTCTCCAGGGGATCTTCACAACCCAGGGATCAAATCCAGGTCTCCTGAATTGCAGGCGGATTCTTTACCATCTGAGCCACCAGGGAAGCTCATATTTGTTCCTAAGTAAGTACGTGTTAGTTGCTCAGTCGTGCCCAGCTCTTTGCGACCCCATGGACTACAACTCACCAGGCTCCTCTGTCCATGAGATTTTCCAGGCAATGATACTGGAGTGGGTTGCCATTTCCTTCTCCAGGGGATCTTCCCAACCCAGGGATCAAACCCAGGTCTCCTGCACTGCAGGCAGATTCTTTACTGACTGAGCTACAAGGGAAGCCCCCTGTATTTATCCCTGCTGATGCTGCTAAGTTGCTAGATCTATCCAATTCAAATACTATTGCCATTTTTATTGAAAAAACATCGGCTAAATAAAATGCCTATTTTTTTAATGATTCTGTGGCCAAATATCAAAGTATTAATTCTCTTTCAAGATAATAGTGATCAAGTCACAAACACAGCTGGCCTTGTTGAAGCATATATTTAAGCATCTTTATAGATAAGATGGCTGGATGGCATCACTGACTCGATGAATGTGAGTCTGAGTGACCTCCGAGAGCTGGTGATGGATAGGGAGGCCTGGCGTGCTGCAGTTCATGGGGTCGCAAAGAGTCGGACATGACTGAGCGACTGATCTGATCTGATCTGATCTGATAGCTCTATTTACTTTAAACTGTATTGCCATATAATAATTTGGGTATGTTGTATTAATGACAGCTTAATCAGATTTGGATTCAATTATTGTATAATGAAACATGGGGCATCAAGTGACAAAAATTACAACTTCACTATTTGGTTTTATATTTTAGTAGTACTATGTTTATAAAGAAAATAGACTAAGGCCAATAGTACACTATGAGAGTTTCATGATTTGGGGAGGAGTGGGCGAATTTACCTTCCTCTAATAAAAAAAAAGTTTTATGTAACTTAGGATAATTTATAATTATACTTGTATTTCTGAAGGACCAGAGTTGTATTTAACAACATCTTATTGTAAGCCACTAAGTGTAGAGGGAAAGTTAGCCACCACAGAATAAAAATATTGATAACTAATTCATATACAGATAATTGATAGTAAAACTTGTCTTTAGGGAAGTGGAAATAATTAGTTCTTAACAGCTAGTGAGGTGCCTTTTGTTTTTTTGCTGCAAAGCTGTATTAGATTACAAAACTGTAGTTTTTATTTGACTGGGCTTCATGGGTGGTTCAACAGTAAGGAATCTGCCTGAAGTGTGGGAGACTTTTGTTCAATCCCTGGGTAAGGAAGATCCCCTGGAGAAGGAATTGGCAACCCACTCCAGAATTCTTGCCTGGGAAATCCCACGGACAGAGGAGCCTGATGGGCTATAGTACATGAGTTGCAAAAGAGTCGGACACGACCGAGTGACTAATGATAACATGTTTTTGATTGCTAATAATTAGAGTTCACTTTCTTTTAATTAAATGAAATAATTAGTAAAAGAGAATCACTGTTGTTCACCAGGGAATAAGTAGAAGTTTTTGGACAAGAGATTGATTTTGGCAGATGCTCCAGTTTACGGATTCTTAAATTGGGAATTTTGGCTTTTCTAGGGCCCTGTGTGCCCTTTAGATTGAATGCAAAGCTGTGTACACTGATAAGCTTTATTTCTTGGGAGAGAGCCCAAGTTTTATCAGATTTTCAAAGACATTATAACCCTAAAAATTAAGAACTACTGCAAAAACTAAGTGACCCACTGCATATTAAACTTGCTTTTCTTAAACTTTAGAGATAGTTCAAGTGATTGAAATTTGGGAGTTTTAAACCAACAAAGGGAAAATTTTGCTGATTCAATGTTAGCTTATCCCTCTTGGTCTGCTGATCCTTTTGTGGTATATCTGGTGATATTGGTACTTGAGTTACTTATGTTTGTCATAAACTGGGGCAGGCCCACACCTGGCAGTTTAGACATTAAAAGTTCAAGTCTTGCTTCAAGATTAAGATCCAGTGAGCCCAGCTGAGCACAGCAGCGCTGCCAGCCACTAAAATTTGGGGGTTGTGGTGTGGTTTTCCTCAGCAAAAGGAAATAATACATTTCTTCATTAATACAGAAGTTGGAAATAGTCATACTGGCAGGGTCCATATCCTGATTCTTCTAGCTGTTTAACCTTGGACAAGTTACTCAACATCTCAAGCTTTCAGTTTTATTACTAGCAAAATAAGACAATAGTGCCTCATATCAGTGAGATAATAGCACCTTTATCTCTAAGGTACTCAGCATAATGCCTACCTTAGTACTTAGTATGGCAAAAACATTAAATCTATCCTTGTATATGACTCAGTTGTCTAAAATAGTGAGTCTTCTTACCTGCTAGCTCCTTATGTTGATTTTTCTTCTTAGCCCCAAACACTACCTAACATTGTCACTAACTTAAGCTTACTTGATTCTGTCTGCCCTACTAGGTTGTAAGCTCCTTGAAGATGGAGACTTTTTCTTGTTCATTTCTGGGCTCCTTAGGATAGTGCTAGCAAATACAAACAGATGTCCAATATTTGTTGAATGAATAAATGGCTACTATTACTAACTAGCAATGTCTGTCTACCCTCCCATCTGCCTATATCAACTGCAGCTTCAAAATGAGGTAGGTAGACCAGGAGGAATGTTTCTTTTCCTAAACTAGGATAGCTGAAATTATAACTTCAAAAGAAATAGTAATCTCTTTAGGCCCTCTGCTGTGGCCTATAGACCAGTAGCATCTGTGTCATCTAGGAAGTTTTTAGAAATGCAGAATCTCAGGCCTCACCCTAGTTCTTCTGAATCAGATTTGAATTCCCAAGTGACTGTAATGCACATTATAGTCTAAGAAGCACCATGTTGACCATTTTAAGGATTTTGGATTTTATCTGAAAAATAATGGAGAACCCACTACATTTTAGGTTAGAGATTACATTTTCAGATTTGTTATTTAAAATGATCACTCTTGTGTCAAAAACAGTGGTTGTCTTTGGAAAGGGAAACCTTTTGACTGGGGACAGAGTTGGGACTGATGCTTTTTTCAGTGTACCGTTTCCCAGATTCACTCTGATATGGCCAGCACGTAGCCTGCCTACTTTGTCCTCCTATCCCAACCCCACTCTTTTGACTTATACCATGAAGGCTAGACACCTGCCCTCATATCAGGCCCCTATGCACACCACACATATAGCTGCCACTTGCCCACTTCCTGGGCCTAGAGGTGTCCTGATGGGCCCTGTGTTCAGCCAAAAGGAGGACAAGCCATAAAGCCTTGGAAGAGGGCTTAGCCCATTTGGGCAGAGTCCCAGGATTCAAGTACTTGGAGCATGGTCTGGATGAGTATGTATAAGTGTAAGTGTAGTCCCTCTGTGGTGTCCAATTCTTAGCCACCCTGTGGACTGTAGCCCACCAGGCTCCTCTGTCCATAGGATTCTCCAGGCAAGAATACTGGAGTGGGTTGCCATTTCATTCTCCAGGCGATCTTCCCGACCCAGGGATTGAACCTGGGTCTCCCACATCACAGGCAGATGCTTTACGCTCTGAGCCACCAGGGAAGTACTCTTCACCTATTGGAGGGGTGCACCAGAAAGAGGCCTGTGATAAGCCCTCTAAAGTGCAGGGACACCACTGTTTAGGTCTCAAAGATGTAATGCCTTTTTGTACCTTCTATTTTCAATGTATTTTTTAATTTGCATGTATTACCTACATTAAAAGATACATGGGCTCCTATGTGGGAATGGATAAGAGGGGTACAGCAATGGAAGCACAAAAGCCTAGTTAAAAAGCTATTGCAGTGTTTCAGTAATAATTGATACAATGTTTTGGACTAGCGGGCTTCTCTGATAGCTCAGTTAGTAAAGAATCCACCTGCAATGCAGGAGACGCCGGTTTGATTCCTGGGTTGGGAGGATATGCTGGAGAAGGGATAGGCTACCCACTCCAGTATTCTTGGGCTTCCCTTGTGGCTCAGCTGGTAAAGAATCCGCTTGCAATGCGGGAGGCCTGGGTTCGATCCCTGGGTTAGGAGGATCCTCTGGAGAAGGGAAAGGCTACTCACTCCAGTATTCTGGCCTAGAGAATTCCATGGACTATACCCATGGGGCGCAAAAAGTCAGACATGACTGAATGACTTTCACTTGAATTAGCAGGATAGTAATGAAGATGGAGGTTCAACTACTTTTTCATTTGAGTATTTCACTGCTATGTTGCTTAGATTGCATAAACTCAGTATTGTTTTTTCTTCAACAGTATGTGGAACTTAAGCATTTGACCCTTGATTATTTGTGTTTTTACTCTGCCCTCAGGTTTTATTATGGTTCATTAAAATTCTAGACTAAAATCATTTTCACAGAACTGTGGAGATGTTCCATCATTTTCTAGCACCTGGTGTTTATAGTGGAGAAGGCAATGGTACCCCACTCCAGTACTCTTGCCTGGAAAATCCCATGGATGGAGGACCCTGGTAGGCTGCAGTCCATGGGGTTACTACAAGTCAGACACGACTGAGCAACTTCACTTTCACTTTTCACTTTCATGCCTTGGAGAAGGAAATGGCAACCCACTCGTGTTCTTGCCTGGAGAATCCCAGGGACGGGGGAGCCTGGTGGGCTGCCCTCTATGGGGTTGCACAGAGTCGGACACGACTGAAGTGACTTAGCAGCAGCAGCAGCAGTGTTTATAATGAGAAATCTTATGTCAGTCTGAGTCTCATTCTTTTTTAATGACACCTGTTTTTGTTTGTTTTATTTTACCTTTCTCTGGTGACCTTTTCTTTTTTTCCAACTTAAAAAAAAAAACAACTCTTGAACAGATCAATGAATAATATAGTAAATGCCAAGTATCCTTAATTCATAAATTAACATTTTGCCACAGTGCCTTTCTCTAATTTTTTTCTCTCCTTTTGCTGAACTTCTTGAAAGTTACAAGCACTTCTCCTCTAAAATACTTTATCCTATATTTTCTAAGGACAAGGATGTTCAGGGAACTTATGATTTTTTTTTTCATCCTTAGAGTTTTGAAATATTGTTAGTATGTGTTAGAGTGTGTGTGTGTGTGTCTCTCTCTACCTATCTTTTATTATTAATCATTGCAAGGGCTTCCCTTGTGGCTCAGCAGGTAAAGAATCTGCCTGCAATGTGGGAGACCTGGGGTCAGTCCCTGGGTTGGGAAGATCCCCTGGAGAAGGGAAAGGCTACCCACTCAAGTATTCTGGCCTGGAGAATTCCATGGACTGTTCAGTCCATGGGGTCGCAAAGAGTCAGACATGACTGAGTGATGTTCACTTTCACTTTCTCCTTCTTGGTTATATATACCCTCAAGCAAATCTCTCACATGTTAGAGTGTGTGTGTGTGTGTGTGTGTGTCTCTCTCTCTCTACATATCTTTTATTATTAATCTATTGCACTCCATGTCTTTCAATATAAAGATTTGAATCTCAAACTATCCTTTTTCTTCATTATCTCTGTTTTATCTGTCCTTTTGGACCTACTGTTAGGTAAGTATTAGAGCTCCATCTTAATCTTTTCCCATATGTCCCCCCCCACTTTTTTTTGTCTTTTTTACTCTACACCCTGGAGAGTTCCCTCAAATTTGTCTTCCAAATTATAAATTTGCTCTTCAGCCTGGTTCTGTTCTTTAATGCTTCTGCTGATGTGTTTATTCAGTGGTGGTGGTTTAGTCCCTAAGTCATGTCCGACTTTTGCAACCCCATGGACTGTAGCCTGCCAAACTCTTCTGTCAGTGGGATTCTCCAGGCAAGAATACTGAAGTGGGTTGCCATTTCCTTCTCCAGGGGATCTTCAGAATCCAGGAATCAAACCTGAGTCTCCTTAACTGCATGCAGATTCTTTACCAACTGAGCTGCGAGGGAAGCCCTGTTTATTCAGTAGTAATGTTTTTAATTTTCAAGAACTCTTTCTTATTCTCTGATTGTTCCTTTCTCAGAACAACCAATTCTTGTATTATGAATATTTCATTCTCTGTAATCTCTCTAAGGATGCCAGTATAATTTTTAATTAGTTTCTTTTCCTCCCTGCTGAATCGGCCAGGATTCTGGCAGGAAATGATGGCACACTCAGATGGGGTGTCTGAAGAGAATTTAATGAAGGTGTGGGCAGAGTTAAGGGAAACCAACAAGATGATAATCATTTTGAACTAGGTATGAACCTAAAGGGACAATGTCTGGGAGAAGTTACTGGAACTCCATGAAATTTACAGCTATAGGAAAAGTCTCCCTGGCTTAACAGGAGTTGTGGCCTTCAGTAGAGCAGTATATTTATTGCTAGCCCTCAGCCTGGCAGAGAGTAAGTGGAAGAATAAATACCCTGACCTTCTTCCCCCTGCCTTTTAATTTGTTAGTGCCTCTCACTGGAAGAGTGAAATTATAAGCCAAATGGTAAGGGGACCCCAATGATACAGTCCATAGATCAAAGAGATGATTTGGAGAGGCAAATAGAGAATATATGACATGCCTAATTGTATCAGTTTCACGGTGTTTAGGAAGACATCTTGATGGGTGGATTGGGCTGTGAAAAGAGTAGCACTGTGGGCTGATGTGGTGTGGTAGAAGATCAGTCAGTTCAGTTACTCAGTCATGTCCAACTCTTTGCGACCTCATGGACTGCAGCACTCCAGGCTTCCCTGTCCATTACCAACTCCCAGAGCTTACTCAAACTCATGTCCATTTAGTCATTGATGCTATCTACCATCTCTTCCTCTGTTGTCCCCTTCTTCTCCTGCCTTCAATCTTTCCCAGCATCTATCTTTTCCAGTGAGTCAACTCTTCATATCAGATGGCCAAAGTATTGGAGCTTCAGCTTCAGTCCTTCCTTCCAATGAATATTCAGGACTGATTTCCTTTAGGATTGACTGGTTTGATCTCCTTGAAGTCCAAAGGACTCTCAAGAGTCTTCTCCAACACAACAGTTCAAAAGTATCAGTTCTTTATAGTCCAGCTTGCACATCCATACATGACTACTGGAAAAACCATAGCTTTGACTAGATGGACCTGTGTTGGTAAAGTAATGTCTCTGCTTTTTAATATGCTGTCTAGGTTTGTCATAGCTATTCTTCCAAGGAGCAAGCATCTTTTAATTTCATGGCTGAAGTCACCATGTTGATTGGAGCCCCAAAAATGAAATGTGCCACAGTTTCCACTTTTTTACCCATCTACTTGCCATAAAGTGATAGGACCAGATGTCATGATCTTAGTTTTTTGAATGTTGAGTTTTAAGCCAGCTTTTTCACTCTCCTCTTTCATCTTCATGAAGAGACTCTTTAGTTCTTCTTCAGAGTTATATGATATTCTTAATTTTATCTTGTTATGTTTTGGTCTGCTTTTTATTGATTCTGGTAGTTTGGTTGTTCTATGATAGATTTTCTAAGAGTGAACATTTATTATTCCATCATCTTCCAAGAAATCCCACTGGCTTTTTAAAAAATTTTTATTTTAATTGAAGGATAATTATTTTACAATATTCTGATGGTTTTTGCCATGTATCAAAATGAACTGGCCATAGTCATAAATGTGTCCCCTCCCTCCTGAACCTCCCTTCTCACCTCCATCCTCACCCCATCCCTCCAGGTTGTCACAGAGCACCAGCTTTGAGTTCCCTGCATCATACATCAAATTCTCATTGACTTTTTCCCCCCTAAAATTAAATAACTATTTGATAATTTTATTGGGTTTCTAGTCTGCCGCTGGGTTATTTAAGCACTTTGCATCTTTTTTTTTTTTTTTAATTAATGGCTCTTTCAGAGTCCGCTCCAAGATAAATTCATTTTCTTTACATCATATCACACATTCCTGAAAATAGAAGATTATCTAGTTGACTTCTTTGGCTTCATTTTTTATTAAATTTAAAGGCCATCAGATAATCTCAGTGCTATGATACATGTCCAGATCTTAGTTACCAAATTGGTTTAATTTTCCTAAGGGAAATAGAATAGAACCACATATGAATAATACCTATTTTCTTTTTCATCCTATCCCAGAGGATTTCACATGACTTTCTTATCCTCACTACAGGGAAGAAAGAGAAGTAGTAACCTCCACCCCTCCCAAAAACAAAAACAAAACAACAAAAAAACTATAGTAACTAATCTGTGCTTCCTAAACAGGCTTATGCTTGCTTTTCCCTTTATTAGGAAGCTATAGCAAAGGATCTAGGGAGAAAGAGATATGAACAAAAATGGTAGGTTTGTGTCTTTTTATTAATTTACAGATATATTATATTAACCTAAAAATCAAGATATGATATCTAACAAAGTATTACCTGTGAATATGAATATTAGAATTAATTTGAATGCAAAAGCAGAATTTCTAGAGTATTATCTTAGTGTCATAATTTTACTTTCCACTCTGTATATATTAGTAATTCTTTTATCTGTTTGGAAAATATCTCATTCAGAATTTGAGGGGCAATCTCATTTTTAGCTACCTTCGGCTCTTTACCTTACATTAGAGTAAAAAGAGTTCTTATAAGAAACCTTCAGTTTTTTGGTTTTAGACTATATTTATAGGTAGTATTTTTATTATAATAGAAAAAAGGTATTACTATATTTTAAAGAAAATAAATTATATTTTTGTTTTGTTATTAATATTTTTATTTCTTTAATAAATGGGCAGTATTTTGTGATGCTGAGAAAATTACTATCACTCTGTCCACCCATGTCTGAAAGACAAATGTGTGATTCAGAGCCTTTCTACACCTGAGTACACAAGTACTTTATTTTTTGGCTTGTAAGCCTTGTCCCTGTTAAGCCCGGTAACCTTGTTTTTACTTTTTTTCAATTGGAGAAGGAAATGACAATCTACTCCAGTGTTCTTGCCTGGAGAATCCCAGGGAGTGGGGAGCCTGGTGGGCTGCCATCTATGGGGTCGCACAGAGTCGGACACGACTGAAGTGACGCAGCAGCAGCAGCAGTCATCTCATATTACCTTTGAAGCTACTTTAGAAAGAACAACTCTGCTTCACAATTTCCTCCCCTTGTCTCCATGATCATAGAGAAGGGAATGTGTGAGAGGGTCAATTAAATGATTTTAAAAACTTAAGTGAGTTTGTATTTTAGTTATTTATAGCACAGTAGATTACTATTTTTAAATTGAATAATAAAAAGAAACAAGTCTATGAAGATTGAATGAGTAAGTGGAAATAGGAAAAGAAGAAATTACTAAATACCAACATTCTTATAAAGCTGAGAGAGGCAGTATAATAATAACAGTATCAGGGGAAAACAATACTTTTATAAACCTGTAAGAACACTGATAATATTGGATTTGCCAGAAAGTTCTTCAGATTTTTCCATGAGATGGTACAGAAACCCTGAATGAAGTTTTTGGGCAACCCAATAATGATTCTCAAATATGCCTATATAGTTAAGGAATATAAAAATTTATTAAAATTAAGGTAATTGATGTGAAAATTAGAGATAATAGGGAAAGAAAATTTTAAAGGGTTAATTCTCTATTGGTGGGACTGAAAAGGGAGAGAGATTGATATAAGTATAAAATATTAAGTTTGGCAGCTCAGAAAGTTGGTTCAACAACAGAAATTGTTGGGATACATATTAGGGTAACCTACCCAAGTTAATTCATATGTCTTATTCAAAAACACAGTTTCATATGTGAAAGGTAACCTATATGTCACAGTTAATGAAAAAACTAAGAGCATACAGTACTGTTATTGGTAACTATAACAGTTATAACTATAACAGTTATAACTATAACAGTTATAACTGTTATTGGTAACTGTTTTTATATTGTCACAGCATATTTGGTAATCTGAAGGTTTGCAGATGATAGATGGGTGTATAAAGTATAAAAGAGAGGCCAGTTGTTTTGGCTCTGTTACATAAGTAGAGAACAAAGTGTTACTAGTTTATGAACACACAGATTTTGCCAACATTATATTATCAGTGATGCATATTTGTTACATTCGATATACTGTCTATGGTTTTCTTTTTTCCTTTGCTTTCTTTTCCTTTCCTTCTCCTTTTCTTTCTCTCTCTCCCTCTGCCTCCCTCCCTCCTTTCTTCCTTTCCTTCCTCTCTCTCCTTCTAATATTTGATATTCTCTAAGCTTGTTAAAAAACTAGCTGGTTATGATCCATGTTTTGATTTGGTGATTGATGATGGCTTGTGGCTTTCAGATCTTGCCTTTTGTTCTCAAGTACTACATGCTGTCCTTAAATCACTTTTCATTGTGTTATTAATTAGTACATCATGGGCAGAGTATTATCTGCATAGCTGAATCCATGATGCTTTGGGGTCAAGTGTACTACCTCCAAGTATAGCTTTATATAGGGCCTGAATCACCTTTAGGTTTTTTATTGACTCTAAGCATATAATTCAAGAATATAAAGGTATAGCTGTTTAATAATTTGGAATGTTCATAGCCTATAGGAAAAAAGGGGGTTGGGAGAGGAATCCTAAAAGTTTGCAGATATCAAGCCAGTTTAATGACCAGGCTAAATATTAGTTCACAAAGATCCTAAGACTATTTCATGATGATTTGACCATTTGTTGTTAGTTTCCATGTTGTGAATTTCAGTTAATTCTGTGGATACAAAATTATGTACATGGCTCCGTCTTATTTCTTATATTTAATTTAGCATTGATATGAATAGAGTCAAAGGTTGAAAGTTAGGATGAAATACCCACCCCAGTACTTTTGCCTGGAGAATCCCATGGATGGAGGATCCTGGTAGGCTCCAGTCCATGGGGTCGCTAAGAGTCGGACACGACTGAGCGACTTCACTTTCACTTTTCACTTTCATGCATTGGAGAAGGAAATGGCAACCCACTCCAGTATTCTTGCCTGGAGAATCCCAGGGACGGGGGAGCCTGGTGAGCTTCTGTCTATGGGGTCGCACAGAGTCGGACACGACTGAAGTGACTTAGCAGTAGCAGTAGCAGCAGGAGAAAACCTAAAATTCTCAAGGTTTTTTTCCTTTAAAAGTATAACTATTTTCAGGTATTTTTAGATACCAGATGTGAAAGTTTCTTTTTTCCCTTCCATAAAATGCTTTATTTACTTCACAGTATACAATGAATATCTTTCTACACAAATGTCTAAAGCTCCCCTGATAAGGGATTTATAGACTGGAGGGAAGATAATCAGATTAAAAGGTACAACACAAGACTCACCCAATGAAAAGTATATCAAAGGATTAAATCAGCAAAGGTACCCCCAAAAGATGCAAAGGGAAAACAGCAGTGGTCACAGTATTAATCTCAGAGACCTCAGGATTCAAAGATTAGGCAAATGGCAGGAGAGTGAGGAGGCATAGAGTTCCTCGGTAGTAGTTTCCTAAACTTTCTCTTGATAGTTCTCCTCTCCTTCATGAACATTTCCACATCCTCTTCATCCCCTCCCATTCATCATTGTCATTGAACTGCCTGCTGGGAAAGGCCCATGGGGAATTTGGGCAAATAATTGGTCTACTTCCTGCAGCCTACTGGCCTTTCCCCACCCTGGTGGCTCAGCCGGTAAAGCGTCTGCCTACAGTGCGGGAGACCCAGGTTCAATCCCTGGGTCAGAAAGATCCTTTGGAGAAGGAAATGGCAACCCACTCCAGTATTCTTGGCTGGAAAATCCCATGGACGGAGGAGCATGGTAGGCTACAGTCCGTGGGTCGCAAAGAGTCGGACATGACTGAGTGATGACTTCACTTTCTTTCTTTCCGTTAATATTTGTCCTCCACTAGTGTGAGGCTTCATGTAGGTAGAGATCCTGCCAGGTTTTATCATCATCTATTTCTCTATCACTCAGTTTTTGTTGTTGTTCAGTTGCTAACTCATGTTCAATTCTTTGCAACCCCATGGACTGCAACACACTAGGCTTCCCTGTCCTTCACTATCTCCCAGAGTCTGCTCAAACTCCTGTCCTTTGAGTCGTGATACCATCCAACCATCTCATCCTCTTGTCACCCCCTTTCCTCCTTCCCTCAGTCTTTCCCAGCATCAGGGTCTTTTTCAGTGAGTCAGCTCTTCACATCAATCAGGTGGCCAAAGTAGTGAGCTTCCGTATCAGTCCTTCTAATGGAATATTCAGGGTTGATTTCCTTTAGGATTGACTGGTTTGATCTCCTTGCAAGCCAAGGGAGTCTCATGAGTCTTCTTCAGCTCCACGATTCAAAAGCATCTGTTCTTTGGTGCTCAAACTTCTTTATGGTCCAGCTTTCATATCCATAGGTGACTACTGAAAAAACCATAACTTTGACTATAGGGACCTTTGTCGGCAAAGTGATGTCTCTGCTTTTTAATATGCTGTCTAGGTTTGTCATAGCTTTCCTTCCAAGGAGCAAGCGTCTTTTAATTTCATGGCTGCAATCACCATCTGTGGTGATTTTGGAACCCAAGAAAATAAAACCTGTCACTTTTTCCACTGTTTCCCTATCTATTTGCCGTGAATTGATGGGACTGGAAGGAGATCCAACCGGTCCATTCTGAGGGAGATCAGACCTGGGATTTCTTTGGAAGGAATGATGCTCAAGCTGAAACTCCAGTATTTTGGCCACCTCATGCGAAGAGTTGACTCATTGGAGAAGACTCTCATGCTGGGACGGATTGAGGGCAGGAGGAGAAGGGGACGACAGAGGATGAGATGGCTGGATGGCATCACTGACTCGATGAATGTGAGTCTGGGTGACCTCCGAGAGCTGGTGATGGATAGGGAGGCCTGGCGTGCTGCGGTTCATGGGGTCGCAAAGAGTCGGACACGACTGAGCGACTGATCTGATCTGATCTGATGGGACTGGATGCCATGATCTTAGTTTTTTGAATGTTGAGTTTTAAGCTAGCTTTTTCACTCTCCACTTTCACCCTCATCAAGAGGCTCTTTGCTTTCTGCCATTAGGGTGGTATCATCTGCACATTTGAGGTTGTTGATATTTCTGCTGCAGTCTCCATTCCAGCTTGTGATTCATCCAGCCTGACATATCAAATGATGTACTCTGCATATAAGTTAAATAAGCAGGGTGACAATATACAGCCTTGAAGTACTCCTTTCTCAATTTTGAACCAGTCCATTGTTTAATGTCTGGTTCTAACTGTTGCTTCTTGACCTGGATACAGGTTTCCCGAGAGACAGGTAAAGTGGTCTGGTATTCCCATCTCTTTAAGAATTTTCCACAGTTTGTTGTGATCCACACAGTTAGAGGCTTTATCCAGTGAAGCATAAGTAGATGTTTTTCTGGAATTCCCTTGCTTTTTATATCCAATGAATGTTGGCAATTTGATTTCTGGTTCTTCTCCCTTTTCTAAATCCATCACTCATTAGGCACATGCTGCTGCTAAGTCGCTTCAGTCGTGTCCGACTCAGTGCGATCCCATAGACGGCAGCCCACCAGGCTCCTCCGTCCCCGGGATTCTCCAGGCAAGAATACTGGAGTGGGTTGCCAGTTCCTTCTCCAATCCATGAAAGTGAAAAGTGAAAGTGAAGTCGCTCAGTCATGTCCTGCTCTTAGCGACCCCATGGACTGGAGCCTACCAGGATCCTCCGTCCATGGGATTCTCCAGGCAAGAGTACTGGGGTGGGGTGCCATTGCCTTCCCCCCATTAGGCACATAGTAAAAGTTAAATAAATATTTGTTAGATTAATTTAGAAGAGAAAGACAAAGTCAAGTTTACTATGTAGCCCAAAATATTTAGGGTAATTAATTCTGATATATCCGTTTAATTTTTAAAATAATACATTTATGTTTATATTTGAAAGTGTCCAAAATTTTAGAATTTTTATGTTATACATAAATAAAAAGTTCTAAGATTTTAAATTTACTGGAAAAAACAATTTTTGGTTCAAGACTGTTTTTTTTTTCTTATATGACATGTCTTTCAATTATTTAGGTTTAATCTCTGCCTTCAGATGTGGCTCACAAGTCTCTGTGTAACTAGTTGGCTCATTGTCCTTTTTTACTAAGGAAACTTTAAATTAAAAAAATTACTGTTGCTTTGACTTTATATTCATATTTTAAAATCAGTTACACATCTGAGTTGTGAATAATATGTATAAAATATTTAAGAATTGATTGTATTTCAAAGAAAATGTTAACTTTCTATTCATGTTATAGCAGTTTTAATCACATTAAATCAAGGCTCATGTACATTTAGTGAATCAACCATTTAAATTTATTTGAAGTCAGTCTATCCTGATGGAAAAATCAGGAGGGGAAGTTAGTGTATACTTTCCCTTTTGAGACATTGAAAGTGTCTGGCATAAATTTAATGAAGAGGGAAGGAAAAGCATGTGATTATTTTTTATTATCTTGGTCACATGTCTTGGGGGAAAAATTGTTGCCTTCCAATAACAAATTTTCTGAGGTTTACTAAATTTCTCCATGACACAGTTAGTACTGATCTCATTTAATCATAATTTAAATAAGATAATTTAAAGTATTCTATGTAGTTAAAGTAGGATGGAGCATCCAACAGATACTGTACTAACTACAGTCATTAATGGCCTACTTTTTCTGACCTAAAAAGGTAAGGAGGGAATTGTCTTTGTTTCAGGGATTTTCCCTCTGAAAGATATCAGTTCAGTTATTGCTCTTTATTTTCACATGACGCTTATCTAAAATCCTTCTAAAACTCCACAGTACTGAACTAATCCATGGCATCTTCTCCCATAGAAAAAGAAGGTCAGATTTCTCTCACTTCGATTAGAAATTGTGAGGTTTAGGGAATTTCCTGGCTGTCCAGTTGTTAGGACTTCACACTTTCATTGCCAAGGGTCAGGGTTCGATCCCTAGTTAGGGAACTAAGAAATTGTGAAGTTTTATAAACAGGCTCTTTATTAAAAGAACATAGATGTAGATTGGATCTACGAATCAGCAATCCACACATAAAGTGTTAGTATGAAAATGCTATTACAACTTTCCTTATAATACTTCCCTAAAAAGTCTCCTAACTGTTTTAGAATCTATTCCAGGAATAAAAAAAACTCAAAAAATTACACTTTGTTAATATTTTATTTAGTAGTGTGAGCTTTTTCACAAATTAAGTGATATTTACTCCTTAATATAAATGTGCATGTGTGTTGTTGTTGTTCTCTTTTATTAATGTGCAATGCTTAACCGAAACCTAGCTTGGGTGCTTTTAGGCTCAGAACTAAAGGAGTGATTTATAGAAAACCAAAGTAGGTCAAAGAGTACCATGGTAAAGCAAAGGGGAAGTCCCCAAGCTTACTCATATTGTCTTGCCTCTGTTGGAGTTCACTTTCATTGTTTTGGTCTAGATCTGTCTTCCTGTGAATGGAAGAAAAATCAAATTGAAGAAAAATCTCAAAACAGTATCATAAGTAACTTTTTAGAATAATATGTTATTAGTTATTGGCAGGACTGGTGGGGGCGGCATAGGTGGGAATGAAAATTAGAACTGAGTTTAACCCTAAATTTTACAGATCAACAGCAATAGTATGCATAAATAGTTTCTCTAAGTATAATATAAGGAGTGCTGTGTGGGTCTGTGTGGAATGGGAATTATTAATAGTATTTCAAATTTTGCCAGCCTGTTCTGCTTTTTTACATGTTGTAGAAGTGACCATGTTTTAGGGTGAAAGAATCAATCCACTTCATATTAGTTCTGAACATATGCAATTGAATGAACATTCTAGGCAAATCTACTGATCATTGGAATAGCAACTATCACATATCTGTGAAACACTATTTTGTGCCTGCTTTACTTCACTAATCTACTATTGGAACCTAGGAATGTACTTCAGCTAGCTTCAACCATCCTAGAATGCTTTTTACATCTTAGAGTGAAAATGAAATTTTCTTAAAATTAAATTTTAAGAAATTTGGGAAACTAAATTTGGTGTTTCCTCAAATGTAGTATGCTAGTATCTTGTATTATGTTTTCTCTCACAGTAGAAGATTTCTTTTCTGGCTAAATTTCCTTTCTTGGATTCTTCTGCTGCTTTACCTTTTTTAAAGGCAAGAGACCTGTGAAAGCTAAACCTTTTAGAGCTCAGAGTTGTTGAACGTACTTTCTCCCATCCAAGTACTAACCAGGCTTGACCCTGCTTAGCTTCCAAGATCAGACAAGATCGGGCACGTTCAGGGTGGTTGGCCGTAGACGAACTTACTTTCTGTCCTTATACTTGCCAAGAACTGCTGACAACTTAAAAGCTATCATATGAGTGAATACCAGTTGTCTGGTTTTTTAATTTTTGGATAAGCGTGAATCAGGATTTCCTGTAATTTTTCTTCCTCTTCTGGGGCTGTGTTGCCTCTATCTCTGAGCAGTTTTACACTTGGAAAGAAAAAGCAAGGTCACTGGATCTAAATTACTTTTACTTCTGTGCCAGATGAAACTTTCCTTCTGTTATATGTTACAGTTTGGGTATCTTTTGGCATTGAGAGAGAAACTTACATTTGGAAAGGGGAGCGTGGGGGTGTTTAGGAGAGGAGTTTGTTTGTTTGTTTTAGCTTAATCCTCACTTTTTCTGTACTTCTTTCAGGATAGACAGCCAGTCCCTGCTCTTTGGCTGACACATGGTCCTAGAATCCATATGATGAAGCAGAGCATCCTAAGAGAAACCAGTGTTCCTATGGATTATAGAATCTAGCAGTATAGAATCCATTCCTGAATTCTCTGTTTTGAGGTGTAGCTGAATGGATTTTTAAAAAGGATCCATCAAAGGAAAGATTTATTTGAAGATTAGGCATACTACTTAAAGAACTGTAATTACTGCCTAAGTGAAGGGGGTAATTCTAACCATTGCCTTCAGATACGAGGAGTATCTGCCGTTCAGTCTGGATATTTTTTCTGGATCAGGGAATGAACAGCTGGGTTCCAGAAGATAAGAGAAGTATGAACTTCTGAGCAGAGGCATAACTATGAATAAAAGGAACCTCTCTTTGAAAATTATAACTGGGTTTGGGGCAGTGTTGAGTGTGTTGCTTAGGAATGTGTTTGGCTGCAGATAACAGAAAACTTTACCATGTGGCTTAAACAGATGGAGGTCTTCCTCTGTAAGAAATCTTAATTGAAGTAGTTCAGAGCTGATGATCATGCTTAACTGTATTAATGATGACTTTATACCATCCATAGAATGAGGTTTTCATTCTCAAGGTCACCAAATAGCTATTATATTTTCAGACACCGCTATGTTTTTTAATCTCTTGCCACATAACAAATTACCCCAAAGCATATCTTAAAACAACAAACATTTATTATCTCATACAGTTTCTGAGCGTTGAGAATTGAGAGTGGTTTCTCTGGGAGGTTCTGGCTCAGGGTCTCTCATGAGGTTGCAGTCCAGATAACAGCTGAGACTATCATCCAGTTAAGGTTTGGCTGAGCTGGGGATCTGCTTCCAAGCAAACTCACATGACTTTTGGCTGGAGACTTCAATTCCTTACCACATAGACCTCTCCATAGGGCTGCTCATGACTTGGCAGTGGGTTGTGCTGTGTTGTGCTTAGTCACTCAGTCATGTCTGACTCTTTGCGATCCTATGGATTGTAGCCCGCCAGGCTCCTCTGTCCACGGGGATTTTCCAGGCAAGAATACTGGAGTGGGTTGCCATTTCCTTCTCCAATGCGTGAAAGTGAAAGCTACCCCAAGGCAAATGATCCAAAAGGGAAGGGGAGCAGTCTTTTTATAACCTCAACTTGGAAGTGAGATATCATCACTTCTGCCTTATTCTGTTGGTCACACACCCTGATACAGTATGGGAGGGAACTATGCAAAGGTGTGAATAAATAGAAACAGGAATTACCGAAGCTGCCTATTACACATCACAAATATGTTCCTGTCAATAAAAAGTAAAGGAAAGAAGCAATGCTAACAGACATCTATTTGTGTCTCACTGGCCAGAAATGTGTAACAAGTCCTCTCAAGGGAGGCCGAGAAATCAAGTGTTTAGCTCTTAGATCCTCTGTTGTAGAGACAGCCAGGGGAAAAGTGGGTGAGAAATGGAATTTGGGCTAGCCTGATGTCCATTGTCTGCCACTACCAGAGATTTAAAGACTACAATTACTTTTAATTTGTTTGTATTGCCTGTTCTAAGATTTAACAGTTTTCCAGGAGGAGATATAATCAATAAAATTGTGAATAAGTGGCACCCTGAAAAACTTTCTTGAACTTTTTAATTGAGGTATATTTGACATGCTATGCTACTGCTGCTGCTAAGTCGCTTCAGTTGTGTCTGACTCTGCGACCCCGGAGATGGCAGCCCACCAGGTTCCCCTGTCCCTGGGATTCTCCAGGCAGGAACACTGGAGTGGGTTGCCATTGCCTTCTCTGTGACATGCTATAATAATTTCAAATACACAGTGTTACGATTCAGAATTTGCATATATTACAAAATGATCACCACAGTATATTTAGTTAACATTCATCACCATACAAAGTTATAGAATTAAAAATTTTTCTTTTTAATGTAGCGATTCCTTTAATTTTACAGAAATAAAGCTCTTAGTGGTGGCTTGCAACCAGAAAATATCAGCCATTTACTTAATTATCAATCATAATGAAGTTTATTATGAAGAAATTTTAGGTTATTTTCTCTTTTGTATTGTTTTTTATTTGTTTGAACAAAATGTTCTGACATTAAAAGTTCTTAAATTTGAAATTATTCCTGGTGTCTGTATTTTCAGACCTAAAAAGATAAATGTTTCCCTGCAACAAACATCCACTGAGGGCTTATTGTATAGCATATATAATTAGATTAGTAACAAAGTTTTTGGAAAATTTGAAGTAATCTCTGCCAGGCACTGTTTCACTTGGTGCTCTTTTCCTTTTTATTGGTTACTGAATTGGGGGGAACCATTTTGTTGATTGGAATAGCCATGTTTGTATTTCATATATTCTTTCAGTTATTAATACCAATTAAACACCTGAAAAATGCCCTACAACTTGAAAACATGAGAGTAGAATCTGAACTTAACCCGGGGACCCAAGAAGGAGTGGAGAAGAAGGTGGAGGAAGCTGGATGCCAAGTAAATTAAAGGGAGGTTAGGAACAGAGTTATCCTACACTGTTTTACCAGAGACCTATTTTCTCTCTTCAGAAAATAGGCTGTAAAATACACTGTAAAAATCTAATGGATGAATCAAATCTTCATTGTAAAATTTATGGTAAAAGAATTTATTTCAATGAAAGTCATTTCAGGAAATTGAAAAAGCTGACTAAAATCTAACTATCAGTTCAGTTGCTCAGTTGTGTCTGACTCTTTGCCATGGACTGTAGCACTCCAGGCTTCCCTGTCCATCACAGACCTTGCTCAGACTTGTGTCCATCGAGTTGGTGATGCCTTCCAACCATCTCATCCAAATGTAACTGTACTATATAGATAATTGTTCATAGACTTTAGTTGCTTTAGAAAGTATACTCTAGATGAAATTAATTATCATCATAATTAATAAAAGTTCAGAAGATAGAGTCAAAACATTCTGAACCCATGGGATCCAAAGGACTATGTAAATGAATATAACAACTAATCTACATGTTTATGGTGATGACAAAAGATTTATTATCCAAGGGTCAAATTCATTGAAAGTAACATAGTTTCTATATGATATACAATCTTGTTATATTAAGATTGTTGGCATATAAGGAGCCATAAATTTTAAAACTTATCTTGGAAATACCTTTTACATTAACTTTCTCTTTACCCTACTTCCCACAACCTGATGAATAGCTCAGGTTTTTCCAGCCTATTCTCAATGGTATGTTTCCATTTTCATAATCTGGATACCGTCATTTCTTGACCCTATTAAATCTGAAATCTGTGTCAACTTTTCCCTGCTTCTAGCTCAGACTTAGGGCCTCCATATGCCTCTGTATTGAATATCAGCTGATTGACTCTCATCTATTACAACCTAAACCAGACCATTTTCTAGTAGTATCTCTTTATAAAATTCTTTTCTTTAGTTGTACATCAGATGCAGAAGGAAAAAAAACAAACCTCTTTTAAATTTGTCCATATTTTAGTTTATTTTTAAAGGTATTTAAAAGCCTACTTTTGTTCCTAAAGTATTTAGACTTATTGATACAGATATGATAGGTACCAGAAAATATTTTTAAAACTGAGCAGATCTTTGTCCTTCTGTTCCTTCTTTCATTAATCCAGCCTTTGTAAATTTTCTACCCTTAAGTTTTTAAGTTTCAAATAAAAGAAATAAAAATGTCTTATGCCTTCTCATAGCATTTAGGATTGAAGCCACTATTCTTAATGTGGCCCATGAGGGCTTTCACTGCCTGGGTCCTGCCTGTTCTTCCATCAGGGGCTCGTTAGTTGTGGTACATGGGCCCAGATGCTCCACAGCATGTGGAATCTTCCCAGACCAGGGATCAACCTTTGTCCCCTGCACTGGCAAGTGGGTTCCTATCCCACCAGCAGGAAAGTCCCTGCCTATATAAAGTAAATCATTTGACTTCTCCCTGAGACTCAATTTCTTTATCTGTAAAATGGGGGAAAATAATTGACTCATAAGGTATTATGATTATTAAATGAGAAAATGAGAATAAGCCATGTAATGTACTAGTATAGGGCCTAACATTGAATAAAGTACTCAGTAAATGTAGATAAAAGTATTCCCAACCCACCTTCAACTCCCAGTTCCTGATACATACACACATATTACCAAACAGTCTAGGCCAACTCTTTTGCTATTATGTCAATGGCACCCCACTCCAGTACTCTTTGCCTGGAAAATCCCATGGATGGAGGAACCTGGTAGGCTGTGGTCCATGGGGTCGCTAAGAGTCGGACACGACTGAGCGACTTCACTTTCACGCATTGGAGAAGGCAGTGGTGAACCACTCCAGTGTTCTTGCCTGGAGAATCCCAGGGACGGGGGAGCCTGGTGGGCTGCCGTCTCTGGGGTCGCACAGAGTTGGACACGACTGAGCGACTTAGCAGCAGCAGCAGCAGCAAAGACATGTTATGTGCATCTTATTCCTAACACTTAAAGTTCACCACCACTGTATTTTTAAATTCATTTGTTGATTGGTTAATTAACTAGTTTATAAGCTCAATGGGAGCAGTAACTCTAGTTTTGCTTACTATATCCTTATATTACTGTTGTTGTTCAGTCACAAAGTTGTGTCACACTCTTTGCAACCCCACAGACTGTAGCATACCAGACTTCCCAGTCCTTCACTTTCCCAGAGTGTGCTCAAACCCATATCCATTGAGTCAGTGATGCAATCCAACCAACTCATCCTCTGTGGTTCCCTTCTCCTCCTGCCTTCTGTCTTTCTCAGCATCAGGGTCTTTTCCAATGATTCAGCTCTTCACATCAGGTGGCCAAAGTATTGGAGCTTCCTCATTAGTCCTTCCAGTGAATATTCATGATTAATTTCCTTTAGGATTGACTGGCTTGATCTCCTTGCCATCCAAGGGACTCTCAAGAATCTTCTCCAACACCACAGTTCAAAAGCATCAATTCTTTGGTGACCAGCCTTCTTCACAGTCCAACTCTCACATCCATACATGACTACAGGAAAAACCATACCTTTAACTAGATAGACCTTTGTTGGCAAAATAATGTCTCTGCTTTTTAATATGCTGTCTGGGTTTGTCATAGCCTTTCTTCCAAGGAGCAAGCATCTTTTCATTTCATGGCTGCATTTACCATCTGCAATGATTTTGGAGCCCAAGAAAATAAAGTCTGTCCCTGTTTCCATTTTTTCCCCATCTATTTGCCATGAAGCGATAGGACCAGATACCATGAGCCTAGTTTTTTGAATGTTGATTGTTAAGACAGCTCTTTCACTCTCCTCTTTCACTTTGATCAGAGCCTTCTTTAGTTCCTCTTCACTTTCTATCATTAATATGGTATCATATGCATATCTGAGGTTTTTTCCACATCCAGTTGTAACTGTTGCTTCTTGACCTGCTATACAGGTTTCTCAGGAGGCAGGTAAGGTGATCTGGTATTCCCATCTCTTTGAGAATTTTCCATAGTTTGTTTTGAACCACACAGTCAAAGGCTTTAGTGTAGTCAATAAAGCAGAAGTAGATGTTTTTATGGAATTCTCTTGCTTTTTCTGTGATCTAACAGATGTTGGCAATTTGATCTCTGGTTCCTCTGTCCTGTCTGAATCCAGCTTGTTCATGTAGAATTTCTTGGTTCACATACTGTTGAAGCCTAGCTTGAAGGATTTTGAGCATTACTTTGCTAGCATGTGAAATGAGTGAAAATGTTCTTTGGCATTGCCCTTCTTTGGGATTGGAATGAAGAAAACTGACCTTTTCCAGTCCCATGGCCACTGCTGAGTTTTCCAAATTTGCTGACATACTGAGTGCAGACTTTAACAGCATCATCTTTTAGGATTTGAAATAGCTGAGCTGGAATTCCATCACTTCCACTAGCTTTGTTTGTAGTGATGCTTTCTAAGGCCCACTTGACTGCACACTCCAGGTTGTCTGGCTCTAGGTGAGTGATATCACCATCGTGGTTACATGGGTCATTAAGCCCTTTTTTGTACAGTTTCTGTGTATTCTTGCCACCTTGTTTAGGTTCATACTGTTTCTGTCCTTTGTTATGCCCATCTTTGCATGAAATGTTCCCTTGGTATCTCTAGTTTTCTTGGAGAGATGTCTAGTCTTTCCCATTCTATTGTTTTCCTTTATTTCTTTGCATTGTTACTTAAAAAGGCTTTCTTATCTCTCCTTGTTGTTCTTTGGAACTCTGCATTCAGATGGGTACATCTTTCCTTTTCTCCTTTGCCTTTCACTTCTCTCTTCTCAGCTATTTGTAAGGCCTCCTCAGACAACCATTTGGCCTTTTTGCATTTCTTTTTCTTGGGGATGGTTGTGATCACCACCTCCTGTACAATGTTACAAACCTCTGTGCATAGTACTTCAGGCACTCTATCAGATCTAATCTGTTGAGTCTGTGTGTCACTTGCACTGTATAATCATAAGGGATTTGATTTAGGTCATACCTGAATGGTCTAGTGGTTTTCCTTACATTCTTCAATTTAAGTCTGAATTTTGCAGTAAGGAGCTCATGATCTGAGCCAGTCAGCTCCCAGTCTTGTTTTTGCGGACTGTATAGAGCTTCTCCATCTTAAGCTACAAAGAATATAATCAATCTGATTAAGCCAGTAATAAATATTTGTTGAGTGGATGGAACAAATGAAAGAACGAGAGATATATCTTGTCTCCTCTCAAAACAGCATGCTGCTATGTTGCTAAGTCGCTTCAGTCGTGTCCGACTCTGTGCGACCCCATAGACGGAAGCTCACCAGGCTCCCCTGTCCCTGGGATTCTCCAGGCAAGAACACTGGAGTGGGTTGCCATTTCCTTCTCCAATGCATGAAAGTGAAAAGTCAAAGTGAAGTTGCTCAGTCGTGTCCGACTCTTAGCGACCCCACGGACTGGAGCCCACCAGGCTCCTCCGTCCATGGGATTTTCCAGGCAAAAGTACTGGGGTGGGGTGCCATTGCCTTCTAGATGGTAATTTTTCCTGTAGGATAATCTTGCTTTTAAGCCCATATATCACAAAAGTCAACGCCAATGACTAGAGAATAAGCTAGTACCAGTACCTTACATAAAACTTACTTGTCACTAAAAAATGTTTTCTGTTCTTTTTGAATATAATATTTTAAAAATATTCAAGAAGATCCTTGTTTTCATCATTAGAAAAGGCTTACAAAAATGTAAATGTACAATGAAGGCTAGATCAGTTCAGTTCAGTTGTTCAGTTGTGTCCGACTTTCTGTGACTCCATGGACTGCAGCATGCCAGGCCTCCCTGTCCATCACTGACTCCCAGACTCATGTCTATTGAGTTGGTGATGCCATCCAACCATCTCATCCTCTGTTGTCTCCTTCTCCTCCCACCTTTAATCTTTCCCAGCATCAGGGTCTTTTCAAATAAGTCAGTTCTTTGCATGAGGTGGCCAAAGTACTGGAGTTTCAGCTTTAGCATCATTCCTTCCAAAGAAATCCCAGGGCTGATCTCCTTCAGAATGGACTCCTTGGATCTCCTTGCAGTCCAAGGGACTCTCAAGAGTCTTCTCCAGCTCCACAGTTCAAAAGTATCAACTCTTTGACGCTCAGCTTTCTTTATAGTCCACCTCTCACATCAGTATATGACTACTGGAAAAATCATAGCTTTGACTAATCAGACATTTGTTGGTTAAATAATGTCTCTGCTTTTTAATATGCTATCTAGGTTGGTCATAACTTTTCTTCCAGGGAGCAAGCGTCTTTTAATTTCATGGCTGCAATCACCATCTGCAGTGATTTTGGACCCCCCAAAATAAAGTTTGTCACTGTTTCCACTGTTTGCTCATCTACTTGCCATGAAGCGATGGGACTAGATGCCATGATCTTAGTTTTCTGAATGTTGAGTTTTAAGCCAACTTTTTGACTCTCCTCTTTGACTTTTATCAATCAAGAGGCTCTTTAGTTCTTCACTTTCTGCCATAAGGGTGGTGTCATCTGCATATCTAGGTTATTGATATTTCTCTCATCAATCTTGATTCCAGCTTGTGCTTCATCCAGCCCAGCTTTTCTCATGATGTACTCTGCATATAAGTTAAATAAGCAGGTTAACAATATTATAGCCTTGACGTACTCCTTTTCCTATTGGGAACCAGTCTGTTGTTCCATGTTCAGTTCTAACTGTTGCTTCCTGACCTGCATGCAGATTTCTCAAGAGGAAGACTAGATAGATAAGTTTAAATAATGTTTGATCTCAACTCTAAAAATATGCATAGGACAAAGAGCTGAGAGTAAATATATCAGTGTGTTAGCAGCTTTGTTTGAGTGGTAAAATTGTGATCAGTTTTAATAACATATACGTTCATACATAGAGGTAACTTTCTATACTTTCTTACAGCAAAAATGTTAGTTTTACATAAACAAGAGTTATCTTTAAAGCTTTCTTAAATATTTCTGAAATGTGTAGAGGATTACTTTCATTCAGTTGTTTATTCAACAAGTATTTATTGAGTTAGGTACAAAGTACCAAGTACTGTTCTAAGCCAAGTGAATGAGCTTATAATAGAATAAGCAAAAATCTTTGTGGAATTTCCATTCTGATACATTGCAGCTATCTGTGTGGCTTTGGTTTGAAACTTATTTTTCCCACCTTTCCTAAAAACTACTGATATCACATTAGTGATTTATCATTTTCATCCTGTATTCAGCTACAGCATCTATTTCTGCTTTATTGACTATGCCAAAGCCTTTGACTGTGTAGATCACAATAAACTGTGGAAAAATCTGAAAGAGATGGGAATACCAGACCACCTGACCCGCCTCTTGAGAAATCAGTATGCAGGTCAGGAAGCAACAGTTAGAACTGGTCATGGAACAACAGACTGGTTCCAAATAGGAAAAGGAGTACATCAAGGCTGTATATTGTCACCATGTTTATTTAACTTCTATGCAGAGTACATCATGAGAAACGCTGGACTGGAAGAAACACAAGTTGGAATCAAGATTGCTGGGAGAAATATCAATAAGCTCAGATATGCAGATGACACCACCCTTATGGCAGAAAGTGAAGAGGAACTAAAAAGCCTCTTGATGAAAGTGAACGTGGAGAGTGAAAAGGTTGGCTTAAAGCTCAACATTCAGAAAACGAAGATCATGGCATCTGGTCCCATCACTTCATGGGAAATAGATGGGGAAACAGTGGAAACAGTGTCAGACTTTATTTTTCTGGGCTCCCAAATCACTGCAGATGGTGACTGCAGCCATGAAATTAAAAGACGCTTACTCCTTGCAAGGAAAGTTATGACCAACCTAGATAGCATATTCAAAAGCAGAGACATCACTTTGCCAACAGAGGTTCGCCTAGTCAAGGCTATGGTCTTTCCTGTGGTCATGTATGGATGTGAGAGCTGGATTGTGAAGAAGGCTGAGTGCCGAAGAATTGATGCTTTTGAACTGTGGTGTTGGAGAAGACTCTTGAGAGTCCCTTGGACTGCAAGGAGATCCAACCAGTCCATTCTCAAGGAGATCAGCCCTGGGATTTCTTTGGAAGGAATGATGCTAAAGCTGAAACTCCAGTATTTTGGCCACCTCATGCGAAGAGTTGACTCATTGGAGAAGACTCTGATGCTGGGAGGGATTGGGGGCAGGAGGAGAAGGGGACGACAGAGGATGAGATGGCTGGATGGCATCACTGACTCGATGGATGTGAGTCTGAGTGACCTCTGGGAGTTGGTGATGGACAGGGAGGCCTGGCGTGCTGCAGTTCATGGGGTCACAAAGAGTCGGACACAACTGAGCAACTGATCTGATCTGATCTGATTCAGCTACAGAAAAAAAAAAAAAACCATAACTGCAGTTTCTAAACTTTTTGCAATTCTTCAACCCTTGTAATATTTTTCATACTTTGGAATGCTATCTTTGACATAATAATAGTCCTGTGTAAAGTTGATAAGAAGGACCCAATTTAAACATTACTTAAAAGGTTACCTTTTCTCTTTCAAAGAATCCATTCAGTTATTAGCATATACTGTTGCAGTTTATCTGACTTCTTTAATGTTAAAAATAGTCAGCTGATTTGTTATATCATCACTAAAGTAGCACTGAAGTAGCCCCATCATAGTCTCACTCAGTTCAAGTGTTCAGTAAATAAAAAACTATTAAATCTAATTTTCTTTGAAACTTCTTGAAACCCTGCTACTACGTAAAACCAACTTTAAAGCTTCTGATCCAAAAGAATTTTAAACTGTTAAACTAATCTCTGAAATGAATTCCTCTGTTTTTTAACAGGAACTAGTTTGTAAATCAGCTGTTTAGGACTCACCTTATATTTCTGTGTGTAAGAGACAATGGCACCCCACTCCAGTACTCTTGCCTGGAAAATCCCAAGGACGGGGGAGCCCGGTTGGCTCCCGTCTGTGGGGTTGTACAGAGTCGGACACGACTGAGGTGACTTAACAGCATAAGAGGTATTAATACTTGGTGATTAGTTTCAAGGATCAGCTCACACAAAGTGTTCAGCCCATTCTTACTTGAAAAGTTATGATAATTGAATAATTTTTACCATAACAAACTACCGTTTCCATTATTCTTACGGAAATGGATTTTTTGAGGAGCACATCTCCCCTACCCAAGCAATAGAAGCTGTGCTTTTGCTTCTTCCCTGTCCTTTCTAGACTGGGATACAGAGACATGAAAGAGGGTTTGGAAAAGAAGGGAGTCCAGTGGTGAGTGATTATTTGTTGACACTAGTATTTTGTTAATTCCAGATGCTTACTAAAAGAAGATAGCTCTCTTGGAAAGTTGCTTTTCCTGTGGTCAAACTGGAAGACAGAGCATTTACCCTAAGGCCTAGAAACTTTGGTTAAGGGTTGTGTATATCTGCTGTTGGTGATTTGGGAGATGGGAGGAAACTACTACTGTTGCAGGAAGTAGGACCCCTTCCAGGGCTAAAGAGCAGGCAGGCTTTTGTCCAATGCTCAGAAATGAATTGTCTGAGGAGACATGTGCTGACAAAGCAAGAGACTCTATTGGAAAGGGATGCCTAGGCAGAGAGCAGGAGGATAAGGGAACCCAGGAGGACTGCTCTGCCACGTGGCTTGCAGTCTTGGGTTTTATGGTGATGGGGTTAGTTTCCAGGTTGCCTCTGGCCAATCATTCTGACTCAGAGCCCTTCCTTGTGGTGCATGCATTGCTTAGCCAAGACGGATGACAGCAAGAAGGATTCTGGGAAGTGGTAGAACACATGGCATCTCCTTTTGACCTTTCTCAAACTCTTCTGATTGGGGGTGGCTTATTAGTTCCTTGTTCCTTATCTCCTGTCATAAAATAGCTCATGCAAATAGTTACTATTCGTGCCTGGCCAGGGTAGGCAGTTTCAGTCAGTGTTTCACCTACCTCTACTGCTTGCCCCCACTTGCATAAACAGGGTATTTGAAAATTGGAAACTGCTTTGGTATTTGTGTGCCTCCCTTAGGAAGTGAATCTCATCGATCTTTTAGATCATTGCAACTAACTTGATTCCTCTTTGTAGTTTAAACTCTGCTTTTTAATATTTAATGGCTTGCCATACTGTCTCTATTCTTTAGCAAGATGGTAAATCTATGACTCTTTATAATTGAAATGATTTTTTTTTAATCCGTTTGTCTTTTCTAGGCTGGGTATGTATTCATTGCTACCTAAGGTACTGTTGCAGACAGACACCACCTCAGCTAATAGCACAGTTGATCAATTTTTGGGCAGACCAGTTATTACTCTTATTTGGACACATTTAGATTTGAAGTTTCTCCTTTCCACTGGCTGTCTCTAACATGTGATTAGAAAAAGATTGTGACATGCCACAAAACCTGTTGAAAGTTGAAAAAGTAGTTAAGTCAGATGCCTGATAACCAATTTGACTTTGTCACTGACCTGTCCAATATTTTTACTTCACATATAGAGAGGCTTAATGGAGATGCAGACATGGAGAGCAGACTTGTGGACACAGCATGGGAAGGAGAGGGTGGGGCAAATTGAGAGAGTAGCGTGGAAACATGTACATTGCCATATGTAAAATAGATGGCCAGTGGGAATTTTCTGTGACACAGAGAGCTCAACCCAGTATTCTGTGACAACCTAGAGAGGTGGCAGGGGTGGGAGATTGAAGGGAGGTTTAAGGAGGAGGGGTCATATGTACACCTGTGGCAGATTCATATAGATGTGTGGCAGAGACCAGCACAGTATTGTAAAGCAATTATCCTCCAATAAAATTTTTTTAAAAATCAGTTTTTTCCTATACTTACCTTTCTTGCTGTTGTATTTTACAACACTGTTTTATTTATGAATCATCATTTCAAAATTTCATTTAAAGCTGTTGCCTAGGTTTAAAACCAAAGGTCAGACATGTAGTTTTATTTATATATGTACTCTTCTCTGGATATTTATGTTTTTTTAAAAATTTTATATTGAAGTATAGTTGATTAACAGTATTGTTAGTTTCAGGTGTACAGCAGAGTGATTCAGTTATATGTATATATGTATCTATTTTTTTCAAATCCTTTTCCATTTAGGTTATTATAGAATATTGTTCCTGGTGCTATACAGTAGGTCCTTGTTGTCTATTTTAAATATAGCAGTGTGTATAAGTTAATCTCAACTTCTCAATCTACCCCTCACCCCTCATGCTTCCCACTAGTAGCCATAAGTCTATTCTCTGTTAGTCTGTTTCTGTTTTATAAATAAATCCATTGGTATTGTTTTCTTTTTCAGATTTCACATATAAGCAATATCATATATTTGTCTTTCTTCACTTAGTGTGATAATCTCCAGGTCCATCCACGGTGCTTCAAATGGTGTTATTTTCATTCTTTATAATGGCTGAGTAATATTCCATTGTATATCTATACCATATCTTCTTTATTCATTCATCAGTGGACATTTAGGTTGCTTCTATGTCTTGTCTATTGTAAACAGTGGTGAAGTCAACATTGGGGGGCATGAATCCCTTTGAAATAGGTTTTTCTCTGGATATATGCCCAAGAGCGGAATTGCTGGATCTTGTGGGAGCTCTATTTTAGTTTCTTAAGAAACTTCCATACTGTTCTTCAAAGTAACTACCTACTTACATTCCCCTCAACACTGTAGAAGGGTTTCCTTTTCTCTACACCCTAATGATGGCCATTCTGACTGGTGTGAAGTGATACCTCATTGTAGTTTTGATTTGCATTTCTCAAATAGTTAGCAATACTGAGCATCTCTTCATGTTCCTCTTGACCATCTGTATGTATGTCTTCTTTGGAGAAATGTCTATTTAGGTGGTCTTCCCTTTATTTTTTGCTACTGAGTCACATGAACTGTTTGTAAATTTTGGCAATTAATCATTTGTTAGTTGCATCATTTGCAAATATTTTCTCCCATTCTGTGGGTTGTCTTTTCATTTTGTTTATGATTTCCTTTGTTGTACAAAAACCCTTAAGATTAATTTAGTCCTATTTATTTATTTTAGTCTTTATTTCCATTACCCTAGGAGATGGATTGAAAGGGATATTGCTGCAGTTTTACATCAAAGAGTGTTCTGCCTATGTTTTCCTAGTTTTATAGTGTCCAGTCTTATATTTAGGTCTTTAATCCATTTTGAGTGGGGGTTTTTTTGTATGATGTTAAAGAATGTTCCAATTTCATTATTTTACAGGTAACTGTCCAGTTCTCTCAGCACCATTATTGAAGAGAGTGTTCCCTCCATTTGTATGGTCTTGCCTCCTTTGTCATAGATTAATTGACATAAGTGTGTGGGTTTATTTCTGGGCTTTCTATCCTGTCCCATTATCTATGTGTCTGTTTTTGAGCCAATACCATACTGTATTGATGATTGTAGCTTTGTAGCATAGTCTGATGGAGAAGGCAATGGCACCGCACTCCAGTACTCTTGCCTGGAAAATCCCATGGACGGAGGAGCCTGGTAGGCTGCAGTCCATGGGGTTGCTAAGAGTCGGACATTACTGAGCAACTTCACTTTCACTTTTCACTTTCATGCATTGGAGAAGGAAATGGCAACCCACTCCAGTGTTCTTGCCTGGAGAATCCCAGGGACGGGGGAGCCTTGTGGGCTTCCGTCTATGGGGTCGCACAGATTCGAACACAACTGAAGCAACTTAGCAGCAGCAGCATAGTCTGAAGTTGGGGAGCCTGATTCCTCTAGCTCTGTTTTTCTTTCTCAAGGTTACTTTGGCCATTCAGGATTTTAGTGTCTCTGTATAAATTCTTGTATAAATTCTAAGATTGTTTGTTTTAGTTCTGTGAAAAATGCTACTGATAATTTGATAGGCATTGCATCTAATCTGTCAGAGAAGGCAATGGCACCCCACTCCAGTACTCTTGCCTGGAAAATCCCATGGATGGAGGAGCCTGGTAGGCTCCAGTCCATGTGGTCGCTAAGAGTCGGGCAGGACTGAGTGACTTCACTTTCACTTTTCACGTTCATGCATTGGAGAAGGAAATGGCAACCCACTCCAGTGTTCTTGCCTGGAGAATCCCAGGGACAGAGAAGCCTGGTGAGCAGCTGTCTATGGGGTTGCACAGAGTTGGACACGACTGAAGTGACTTAACAGCAGCAGCAGCATCTAATCTGTAGATTGCCTTGGGTAGTATAGTTGTTTTGACAATATTGATTCTTCCATTCCAAGAATATGGCATATCTTTCCATCTGTTTGTATCATCTTTGATTTCTTTCATTAGCATCTTATAGTTTTCAGAGTACCACTCTTTTGTTTCCCTAGGTAGGTTTATTCCTAGGTATTTTATTCTTTTTGATGTGATGGTACATGGGGTTGTCTCTTTAATTTCTATTTCTGATCTTTTGTTTTTAGTATATAGAAATGTAACACATTTCTAGATATTAATTTTGTATCCTGCAACTTTATCAGATTCATTTATGAGCTCTAGTAGTTTTCTGGTACATCTTTAGGATTTTCTATGTATAGAATTATATCATTTGCAAACAATGACAGTTTTACATCTTCTTTCCCAACTTAGATTCTGTTTCTTTTTCTTCTCTGATTGCCATGGTTAGGACTTCCAATCAGATCAGATCAGATCAGTCGCTCAGTTGTGTCCGACTCTTTGTGACCCCATGAATCTCAGCACACCAGGCCTCCCTGTCCATCACCAACTCCCAGAGGTCACTCAGACTCACATGCATCGAGTCAGTGATGCCATCCAGCCATCTCATCCTCTGTCGTCCCTTTCTCCTCCTGCCCCTAATCCCTCCCATCATCAGAGTCTTTTCCAATGAGTCAACTCTTCCCATGAGGTGGCCAAAGTACTGGAGTTTCAGCTTTAGCATCATTCCCTCCAAAGAAATCCCAGGGCTGATCTCCTTCAGAATGGACTGGTTGGATCTCCTTTCAGTCCAAGGGACTCTCTTTCCAAAGGTGTACTGAATAAAAGTGGTGAAAGTGGACATGCTTGTCTTGTTTCTGACTTTAAGGAAATGCTTTCAGCTTTTGATCATTGAGTTTGATATTAGCTATAGGTTTGTCATCAGATCAGATCAGATCAGTTGCTCAGTCGTGTCCGACTCTTTGCGACCCCATGAACCGCAGCACGCCAGGCCTCCCTGTCCATCACCAGCTCCCGGAGGTCACTCAGACTCGCATCCATCGAGTCAGTGATGCCATCCAGCCATCTCATCCTCTGTCGTCCCCTTCTCCTCCTGCCCTCAATCCCTCCCAGCATCAGAGTCTTCTCCAATGAGTCAACTCTTCGCATGAGGTGGCCAAAATACTGGAGTTTCAGCTTTAGCATCATTCCTTCCAAAGAAATTCCAGAATTGATCTCCTTCAGAATGGACTGGTTGGATCTTCTTGCAGTCCAAGGGACTCTCAAGAGTCTTCTCCAACACCACAGTTCAAAAGCATCAATTCTTCGGCGTTCAGCCTTCCTCACAGTCCAGCTCTCACATCCATACATGACCACAGGAAAGACCATAGCCTTGACTAGGCGAACCTTTGTTGGTAAAGTCATGTCTCTGCTTTTGAATATGCTATCTAGGTTGGTCATAACTTTCCTTCCAAGGAGCAAGCGTCTTTTAATTTCATGGCTGCAGTCACCATCTGCAGTGATTTTGGAGCCCAGAAAAACAAAGTCTGACACTGTTTCCACTGTTTCCCCATCTATTTCCCATGTAGTGATGGGACCAGATGCCATGATCTTCGTTTTCTGAATGTTGAGCTTTAAGCCAACCTTTTCACTCTCCACTTTCACTTTCATCAAGAGTTTGTCATATATACTCACTACAGTACTCTGGCCTGGAGAATTCCATGAACTAGTCCATGGGATCACAAAGAGTTGGACATGACGAAGTGACTTTCACTTTCACATTCCTGTTGTCATGTATGGACTTTATTATGTTGAAATATGTTCCCTCTATACCCACTTTCTATGCTATGCTATGCTATGCTAAGTCACTTCAGTTGTGTCCGACTCTGTGTGATCCCATAAACAGCAGCCCACCAGGCTTCCCTGTCCCTGGGATTCTCCAGGCAAGGACACTGGAGTGGGTTGCCATTTCCTTCTCCAATGCATGAAAGTGAAAAGAGAAAGTGAAGTTGCTCAGTCATGTCCGACTCTTAGTGACCCCATGGACTGCAGCCTACCAGGCTCCTCCATCCATGGGATTTTCCAGGCAAGAGTACTGGAGTGGGGTGCCATTGCCTTCTCCATATATTGCCTTCTCCATACCCACTTTCTAGAGAGTTTTTATCATAAATGTGTCTTGAATTTTGTTGAAAGCTTTTTTTTGCATCTAATGAGGTAATAATATGATTTGTATTCCTAATATGGTTGATGTGCTGTCACACTGATTGATTTAGAGATACCAAAAAATCCTTGCATTCCCAGAATAAAATCCCACTTGATCATGGTGTATGATCCTTTTAATGTATTGTTGGATTGAGATTGCTAGTATTTTGTTGAGGATTTTTATGTCTGTGTTCATCAGTGAAATTGGCCTGTAATTTTCTTTTATTGTGGTATCTTTATCTGATTTTGACATCAGGGTGGTGGTGGCCTCATAGAATGAGTTTTAGAGTATTACTTCCTCTGCAAGTTTTTGGAATGGTTTCCAAAGAATAGGTTGGTTGACTCTTCTTTAAATGTTTTATAGAATTTGCTATGAAGCCATCTAGTCCTGGACTTTTGTTGGGAGTTTTTAAATCACAGTATCAATTACATTACTTCTGATTGTTCTGTTCATATTTTCTATTTCTTCATAGTTCTCAGAAGATTATATATTTCTAACGATTAGTCTATTTCTTCCAGGTTGTCCATTTTACTGGCGTATAGCTGCTTGTAGTAGTCTCTTATTATCCTCTGTATTTCTATGGTGTCTGTTGTAACTTCTTTTTTCATTTCTAACTTTATTGATTTGAGCCTATGGTCTTTTTCTCCTGATGAGTCTGTCTAAAGGTTTATGAATTTTTTTAAATCTTTTTAAATAACCAGTTTTTAGTTTCATTGATCTTTTCTTTGGTTTTGTTTGTTTCTATTTCTTTTATTTCTGCTCTGATCTTTATTATTTCTTTCCTCCTACAAACTTTGAATTTTGTTTATTCTTCTTTCTAAAACTGCTTTAGGTGTGAGGTTAGGTTGTTTATTTGTGATTTTTATTGTTTCCTAAGGTAAGATTTTATTAGTATAGACTTCCCAATTAGAACTGCTTTTGCTGTGTCCCATATGTTTTGGATCATTGTGCTTGTGTTTCATTTGTCTCTAGGTATTTTTTATTTCTCCTTTGATTTCTTCAGTGATCCACTGATTGTTTACTAGCATATTGTTTAGCCTCCACATGTATGTGTTGTTTTACAGTGTTTTTCTTGTAGTTGATTTCTAATCTCACGGTGTTATGGTCAGAAAAGATGCTTGATAAGATTTCTGTTTTCTTTAATGACTGGGGCTTGCTTTGTGGCCCAGTATGTGATCTGTTTTAAAGAATGGACATGTGTGCTTCAAAAACTTGTGCATTTGCTGCTCTATAAATATAAGTTATTTATCTATCTTGTCTAATGTGTCATTTAAAGCCTATGTTAACTGATGTTCTTTCTGGATGATCTGTCCATTGATGTAAGTGGGGTGTTAAAGTCCCCCACTATTATTATGCTACTGTCAATTTCTCCTTTTATGGCTCTTAGTATTTTCCTTCTATATTGAGGTGTTCATATGTTGGGTGCATATATATTTACAACTTAGAATTCTCATCTCTTCTTGGATTGATCCCTTGATCACTGTGTAGTGTCCCTCTTTGTCTCTTGAAACAGTCTTTTTTTTAAAGTCTATTTTGCCTGATGTAAGTATTGCTAGCCCAGCTTTCTTTTAATTTCCATTTGCATGGAATACCTTTTTCCATCCCCTCACTTTCAGTGTGTATGTGTCCCTAGATCTGAAATGGATCCCTTGTAGATAGCATATATATAAGTATTATTTTTGTATCTATTCAGCCAGTCTCTGTCTTTTGGTTGGAGCATCTAATCCATTTACATTTAAGGTAATTATTGATATGTGTGTTCTTATTGCCATTCTGTTAATTATTTTGGATTTGCTCCGGTAGGTCTTTTTTTCTTCCTCTTTTGTTGTCTTCTCTTGGTATTTGAAAACTAACTTTAGTGTTGTGTGTGATTTCCTGTGTGTGTATGTGTGTTTGTGTGTGTGTGTATCTGGTTCCTGCCCACTGATGCCTGCCCACTGGTAAGTTGACTTGGATCTTGTCCCTCTGCTGGGCAGGACAGTGCTCAGGAAGACTTTAAGTAGCCTGTCTGCTGTTGCGTATAGCTGTATTTCTGCCCAGTTGGTGGTTTGGCCTGAGGCATCCCAGCACAGGAGCCTGCAGGCTGTTGGGTGAGGCTAGGTCCTAGGGAGAAAAATGGCACCTTCAGGAAGGCTTATGCCAATGAATATTCTCCAGAACTGCCACTGCCAGTCTCTTTGTCTCTGCAGTCAGCCACAGCTGCCCCCTGCCTCTGCAGGAAACCCTCCAACACTGGCAGATAGGTCTGGCCCAGTCTCTTATGTTGTTCAGTTACTAAGTCATGTACAACTCCTTGTGACCCCATGGACTGTAGCATGCCAGGCTTCCCTGTCCTTCACCATCTCCTGGAGTTTGCTCAAATTCATGTCCATTGAGTCAGTGATACCATCCAACCATCTATTTCATCCTCTGTGGCCACCTTCTCCTCCTACCCTCAGTCTTTCCCAGCATCAGGGTCTTTTCTTATGAGGTCAGTGCTTTTTCCCCTGGGTCCTAGTGTGCATGAGACCTTGTGTGCACCCTCCAAAAGTAGAGTTTCTGTTTCCCCCCATCCTGTAGAATTCTTGTGACCAAACCTTGCTTTCACTCTTGTGGGAGAACTTCTATGGTATAATTATTTTCCAGTTTACATGTTGCTCACCTAGTGCGTATTGGATTTGATTTTATCATGATGGCACAGCTCCTACAGTTACATTGTGGTTTCTTCTTTGTCTTTGGATATAAGGCATCTTTTTTGGTTGGTTCCAACATTTTTTTGTCAATGGTTATTCAGCAGTTAGTTGTGATTTTGGTGTTTTCGTAAGGCATGAGCTCATGTCCTTATACTCTGCCATCCTGAGACTTTCTTCCCTTTATGCTTGATTAGATATTAATTACTACGATGGAGTTTTCTTGAAAAAATAAATTAAAAGTTCTTATGTAAGTTAACTTCCTTTCAGTTCTATATTATTAAAATATGTGTTAATATATATAATTGACTTCAAACACTATATATTAAATATTAGTGTATAGTATGTTAATATAAATAATAAATGTCCACTCTCCTCTGTTTCCTGCTCTGCTGTGCCAAGATGTATTCCAAGTTTTACAGAAGTTTTGGCTATCATTCACTTATTCATTCAACCATTCATACATTCTACAGATGTTTGTTGAAAGGCAACTCTGAGAAGTATGCTAAGCAAAAGGAAGAGAAATACTATGTCCTAGCCCCTGTCCTCAAGAGACTAGCTATTTAGTGGAGGAGATAAAATAGTAAACAGTTAAAGTGTTTAAAGTACTCACTCCCTCACTTTTTATAGTTCTCAGCTTCACAAATTAGAGTATTATTGCAGCCTAGGATATGTGGCTATATGTCTGTGGAGTAAATATATGACAAGTTATAACTTGAATCTATTGCCCTGCCTTTATTACATGTAAATTTTGAATTATGTGACCAGTGATGTTGGTTTTATTTTGTGTTTATAGGGTTTACCATTAATAATTAATGCACCTCTTATAGAATACTTCTATTTGTATGTCAACAAATGCAGATTTTTCTCTTATTTAGCCTACAACCCTTTTGGTACACTTGGCAGTTGATTTCCATTGATAGTTCTCTTTCTTAGTGTTTTAAGTTGGAACCTAGTTTGCCTCATGAACATTTAAATTATTATTTTAAGTTTCTCCCAGATGAAGTACTCTCATCTAACATATGCTTGGAATTGTGCCACTTCCAGTCATATGCCAGCTATACCATCCTCTTCAGTATGATATTTCTGTTGCACCTTGTAGTGAAATCTGCATATCTTCTTTCCCACCTAGAATAAATGCAATGTATCTCCCTGGAATTTAAAGTGGGATGGCATTTACAGGGGGAACTAGTCTGAACAAGAGACAGGTAACTTAATTGTTAAGTAATTTTAAACATTATTTTAGGTTAAAAATAAGAATGGCTATATTAGGGACTAAGATACAAAGTTTGACATAAGTAATTATCCTGCTTTAGGCCAACTGCTCCTGGGTTGGTCGAGTTCTCACCCCTAAAAGATTAGAAATGCCTCTGTGGAAAATTTTGAGAGGGTCTTTCTATCTGATGTTATAAACTTGTTGATGTTAAAAGGAAAGGCTAGAGAAGGTAGCTGCCTTTTCAAAGCCTTATTTCTTTGATAGTTGCTACATTTTAACAGCTGTCCTATAGAAGCAGTTCCACTGCTTTGTTGAGTAAATCCAGTGGAGCAGTACTGATGGTGCCCATCTCAAGCTGAATAGGCAAGGTAAGCAGAGGAATGTCTGTGGTAAACTCTTGCACTACCTATGAGCAGGGCCAGTTAGGGGCAGCTAAAGGTTTATTTAAAACAAAAGATGTGGGGAGGCTGTTTATAATGGACATTCTTCTTATCATGGTCTCAGTGAATTTTGAGAACAAAAGTAGTCCATCAGATTTTTTAAAACCTTGTAACTATAACATTTTTTATTTATGTTCCACATTGGATGAATTACTGAATGTTGAGGCACTGGTTTTTCTTTTAGAGCAAAGGATGGGATACACTTTCTTCGATCCATACAGATTCAAAATCAAATTCTCATTTTCACTTAGGGTTTTTCTATATCATGCCTCACATGAATTTATTTAAGAGACATTATTGAGTATTTACTCTGTGTACTGGGAAACAAATAGGCAAAGGCTTCACTCTCAGGGAACTCACAGACAGGTGGGAGAAATGGACAGGTAAAAAGCAATTGCAATACATAGTGGCAAGTGGTCTGAAGGAAGATAAACTCATCTAGGAAAATGACTAAACGTGCTTGACTCCAGAAGTATATGGGTAATAGAGGCGGCTTTGGATGATTGAAAATGAGGGAACTCAAATGAAAAATGGTCAGTGGAAGGGCACAGCCTCAACTAAAGCCTGTCTGAGGATTACCTGGTTGAAGAGGTAGGAGATAGGGTGCTCTCATCAGAGAGATTAGCATGTGCAAAAGCACAGAGTCATGAGAGTTAGCATGATTCAGAAGGCAACTGTATTCCATGGGAGGAATCTGGATCTCATTCTAAAAAGTTAAGGGGGAACCTATGAAGGACTGTAACATCATCAGACCTGCAATTTAGAAAGAGTTTTCCAGGATGGAGATGGCACAAACAATGAGACGAAGGCTGTTGCCATAACAAAAGAGATTGGGGTAGAAGAAGGCAGCCATGGAGTAGTGAGAAGAGGAAACCCCTGAAACAGCTGACAGATATTCATTGGGAAATGTGGGCAGGCCAGTCTGCAAACAGCTGAAATTGGAAAGAATTTTGCTTATTCCCAAAGTAGATGAGTGCAAGAGATTCACTGTAAAAAGAACTGAAGAGGCTGGAACAGCTTTTATGAACTCTTAAAACCAACCTTTCCATGACTTCTTTCTAAGACACGGTCCCCTATTGAAAAACAGTTGCTAGGAGTGGGATAACAATTAAGCAGAATAGGGACAACAGAGATGAAAGGAAAAGAAAGTCTATGAGAGAGGAGAATGGAGTCCCCAAAATTGCAGAGTGCAAGTTGTCACACAACTCAGAAACAACAGAAAATTCCATGTAGTTAGAAAATCTGTTCTGACCCTATCTCATTCAAGCTTATTTCACATAAAAATGAGCAACATACAAAGTTATAAATGAGAATAAGGAGTTGAATATTATCTACAATGAAAGCATACTTGAAAGATTAGTCAAGTACTGTAATCTACTATTTAAAAAAAAAAGACATTAGGAAACAATAAATGAAAGAACAACAAAAATCAGAATTAGAAAAACTCATAGGTGAGGTAATATAACTCTGCAAAAAAAAAAAAAAAATCATTTGAAGTAATGCATTAAACTGGAAAGAACATAAATCCAAATAAATAATACCATAAGAGAAGTAGGTGAAAAATAAGCTTTAAAAATATAAAAGAGATGAAAAAAATTTAAGGATTTTTGCAAACTGACAAATATTAAGAGTAGATAGAAGAGCCAACATACAGATAATAGCCACTAGAAAAAAAATCAGAGGAAGGGGGAAAAATGAGTACTAAAAAGTACAATTCAAGAAAATATTCTTGAAATTGAAAAGAAAGAAGCTACATATTGAAAGAATATATTGCATGCCTAAAAATATTAACCCAGAATGACCATTACCAAGACATAGCCATACTAACTTATAAGGGAAAAGTTACATTATCATCAGACTTTTCAATAGCAATATCAAAAGAAAATAGAGCAGCATATTTAATATATTCTAGGAAAGAAAATGTGAGCCAAGGATTTTCTAACTTTCAAGCATAAACAACAAACATTTTCAGTATTTCAGAGCTGGAACTTCCCTGGTGGTCTAGTGGTTGAGAATCCACTTTGCAGTGCACGGGATGTGGATTTGATCTCTGGTTGGGGAACTAACATCCCACGTGCTGTGGGACAACTAAGCCTGCGTACCGCAACTACTGAGCCCACAGGCTCTGGAATCCACGTGATGCAAGGAAAGATCTTATATGATGCAGTGAAGGTCCCACATGCTGCAGCTAAGACCTGTCACAGCCAAATAAATAAATATGTAAGGGAAAAAAACCTCAGAGAATCTATTTCCTGTGATCACTTCCTATAGAACTACTTAAGAATGAGCTTCAGATTATTAAAATGACCAGAGAGACATCAGCGAGATGTGCCTATTGCTACTAGGGTGTCATTCATTGCTTTTAGGCCCTCTTGGCAGACAGAGCAAGGAAATATATATGTGTGTACACACCTGTGTGTGTGTTAGTCCTGTCTCACTCTTTGTGACCTCATAGACTGTAGCCCACCAGGCTCCTCTGTCTTTGGAATTCTCCAGGCAAGGATACTAGAGTGGGTAGCCATTCCCTTCTTCAGGGGATCTTCTGACCCAGGGATAGAACCCAGGTCTCCTGCACTGCAGACAGATTCTTTACTGTCTGAGCCACCAGGAAAGCCCTATGTATATACATCTATAAATACTTCTGTATATAACCATCTGTATCTGTATTAAGCTAAACATGAGTTTGTAGTGATATTTCTAACTCCAGTCAGTTACCACATGGACCATTCTAGATTTCTGCCCTTATCTGTAATTTCCCTCCTCCAGCAGTGGGACATCTGGCTCACACCAGTCACAATTCATTTACTTATTCAATTGTAGTATATATGTATAGCAGTATAGAATTGTTGACCCATATTATGTGGAAAACAACTTTAGCAATGACAGTACAGTGCTTACATACAATTCCTTTTGCTTTAGTCTTACAGACTCTACTTGTTTTCAAAGTTAATTAGGTTAGCACATTTTTTCCTGTTATTTAAAAAATAATTTCTCAGTGCTGTATTGATAGATTTTGTTATGAAATTTTTAAATAGTTCAGGAATTATGATGTTTAAGGGAGAAGAAATCCCAGTATTCTTAGTTAAGCAATCAATTCTGAACTTATCAGTGCTAGATTATTAAACTATTTTATGTTATTCAGATATTAATTATGGGTCCTATTGTTTTCCCATGACATGAGGAATTTTGTGATTGAACCTTTATTTCTTATGTTCTGAAAGTTTCTACTACATCTTCATTGCCCTCATCATCCCTCTTTTGGATCATTAGTTACTTAGTGGCACAGGTACTTGTATGGGTAAATGCTGGGTTGTCCTTGGAGGGAAGAAATTGTAAAATGTTTGAGACTGTTTTGTTTCTTTTTTTTTTAATATAAATTTATTTATTTTAATTGGAGGCCAATTACTTTACAATATTGTATTGGTTCTGCCATACATCAACATGAATCTGCCACAGGTGTACATGTGTTCCCCATCCTGAACCCCCAAGAGATTTTTAAGTTTCAAATTAAAATGAACACTCTGCAAACTTAGGATATGTTATTTTAAAAAATTTATACTACTTTTCCATTTAGGTGGTTTTAACATTTAATTTATTTATTTTAAATTAATTTTTTATTAAACATTTTAAAAAGTGTTTATTTATTTATGTGGCTGTGTTGGGTCTCAGCTACAGCACCTGGGTGTCTCTCTACTTGTGATGCGCAGGCTCCAGAGCTCACAGGCTCAGTAATTGTGGTAATGGCTTTAGTTGCCCTGTGACTTATGGGAGCTTAGCTCTCTGATCAGGGATTGAACCCTTATCCCCTGCACTGGAAGGCAGACTCTCAACCACTGGACCACCAGGAAAGTCCCCACTTTTTTTAAAATTTATTTTTAAGAACCTAAAATAAAATCAAGGAAGTGATACCAAGGACTTCTGTTTTAATTTAATCATCATAGCAAAACACCTAATGTAATTTGCTGGAGTTGCCTTAAGAGTCCTTGGACAAATGTTTACATGAAGAATAAAGTAGCACTACTAAAGTGATAAATTTGTAATAATTCTTCCTCACTAAGTTGACAGAGAAATCAAAAGTCTGAACATTAAATTCAACCCTTTCATCCTTTCTGAAAACCCATCACAAAAAACCTTCAGTTTAATACCTTTGTGCATAATTAAAGAAGTTCATTTAAGTACAATTAAAAAAGGATATCAAATAAGAGATCTGCCAAATTATTTCTTTTGTGGAAGGGAGAGTTACTTTTGTTGCTAAAATAATTTTCATTAGTCCCATAGCTGCTGCTGCGTCACTTCAGTTGTGTCCAACTCTGTGCGACCCCATAGACAGCAGCCCACGAGGCTCCGTTGTCCCTGGGATTCTCCAGGCAGGAATACTGGAGTGGGTTGCCATTTCCTTCTCCATTGCATGAAAGTGAAAAGTGAAAGTGAAGTTGCTCAGTCGTGTCGGACTCCTAGTGACCCCATGGACTGCAGCCCACCAGGCTCCTCCGTCCATGGGATTTTCCAGGCAAGAGTACTGGAGTGGGGTGCAGTTACCTTCTCCGAGTGCTGTAGCTAAAGACTAGCAATTCAAACAATAATCTCTAATCCCAGAACTGGGGTTTTCATGCTAAAGATAACACCTAGTATCAATTGATCATGTGTTTCCAGTAGTTGTTTTCCTAATCATGGTTCCTAAGTGAGCTCAGCCACATGTGGTACATATGCTTTTGTGAAATCCCAGTCACAGCCATGGTGCAGTGTGTGGCCACAAAATAATCCCTCTCAGTGTGTTTTCTCCTCTCACCCATCCCTGTTTCCTTTGGATTTACTTATTTTTGGCTGTGCTGAGTATTCGTTGATGTGTGTGGGCTTTCTCTAGTTGCAGTGAATGGGGGCTACTCTCTTCTTATTGTGGTGCCTTGTCTTGTTGTGGAGCACTGGTTTTAGGGCACACAAGCTTCAGTAGTTGCCTAAAGCACAGGCTCAGTAGTTGCAGCACATGGGCTTAATTGCTCCGTGGCATATGGAATCTTTCCAGACCAGGGATGGTAACCATGTTCCCTGCATTGGTAGGCAAACTCTTGAATATTGGACCACCAGGGAAGTCCCTGTTTCCTTTTTAGATTTGAAGACATAATAATCCACTTGACTAGTATATCTTCTACAGGAACAATAGTTTAATTAGGAAAAAAGAGGACTGTCAACAAGCTTCTTAAAGAACTGATTCTGTAGCCAAAAGAACTCTTAATAGAAACTTAGTTTGTAAATTTATGAAAATACTTGTTCTCATTTCTGTCAACTTCATTTTGCTCTTTGGGTCAACCAGCTTAGAATCTGTACATGTAAACTGTCTTTATCTAATTTGGTAACAGGATTTTTACTACTAATGATAGGACTATGACCCCTCCACTTCAGACACTTTAGCAGTGGTTAGCTCTCAGCAAGAAGCCAGCACTTGCTGGCAGTACTCAATAGAGAAGCCACAAGACAACACTGTGACTTATAAACTTGATACTTTCATCTCCAAGTTCGATTTTTTAAATTGGACCTCATCTTGAACGGAAAACAGTAAAATATAAAGATTGATGTGTGTGTGTCCTTAGTTGCTCAGTCTTGTCTGACTCTTTGTGACCCCATGGACTGTAGCCCACTAGACTCTTCTGTCCATGGGGATTCTCCAAGCAAGAATACTGGAATAGGTTGCCATGCCCTTCTCCAGGGGATCTTCCCAACCTAGGGATCGAACCCAGGTCTCCCACATTGCAGGCAGATTCTTTACCATCTGAGCCACCAGGGAAGCCCCAGTATATAGATGATACTTTCACACTAATAGCTACTGTGTGCACAAATTCTCTGTAATCTATTATGTTTGAGAATATTGGATATTATGCTTAATAAGCTCTTGCGACTTACAAGCTTTATGCAGCATATGTGCCTATATTCTAAACAGATTTTTGAAGTAGGCAAAATTTACCTTTGACTGTGGTAGATCCACAGTCAAAGGAGTAGATCCTCTGACTACTACTCCTAAGGAGTAGATCCACCCTCCATGAGATCTTTCCTTGTTCACAAAGAACTTGTTCTTTTCTCTGTTGCCCTAATAGGCCATCAAACCCTGGTCTTAAGGAAAGAACTGACTGTTAAAATAGCATTACATCACTCATACATTTAACTTATGTAAATGTAACTATTCTTACTCATCAAAAGAGTTTTCAATGTGAGGCAGAATGTATTTTAATATAAATATCATAGGCAATTCTGCCTAACATTATACTCAGTGAGCATAAGCTGCTGCTGCTGCTGCTGCTAAGTCGCTTCAGTCGTGTCCAAATCTGTGAGACCCCATAGACAGGAGCCCATCAGGCTCTCCCATCCCTGGGATTCTCCAGGCAAGAACGCTGGAGTGGGTTGCCATTTCCTTCTCCAATGCATGAAAGTGAAAAGTGAAGTCACTCAGTCGTGTCCAACTCTTAGCGACCCCATGGACTGTGGCCCACCAGGTTCCTCCATCCATGGGATTTTCCAGGCAAGAGTACTAGAGTGGGGTGCCATTGCCTTCTCTGATAAGCTCCTGAGTGAGTGTTAAATAAAAAGTAGGAATCTGCTATGTTCTTCTTTGGTCTGAGTTCCTGCTCACTTCTTATAGAATGAGCACCTCATCATTCTGAGGGTATTTCAAGTGTATTAAAGACATATCTTTTACACGAGGATTTTTTGATACAAGGTTCCTAAACACAAACGAATGACTCCAGCAGGTGTTGAACCAAATAGTCATCAGCTCTAATGCTGAGGGACACACTGCCTGTTTTGGACTTAGTAAGAAGTGGTTTAATCTGTCTTCAGTCTGGTACCTTCTAAAGAGATTTTCAGTGATAATTTTATATACATGATTTTCATCTTACGTGTCTGTGTAAGGTTTGAGTCCATTATATGGTTTGAGTTTTTTCTTTTGTATGAGTTTTATATTTGCATTTTAATAGAAACTAATAGAACTGATCTGCTTATAGAATTATTAAATCTCAACTAAATATGTAAAAGAAAAATAACTAGATATCATTTTACTGTTTTCATCTTGAGGGAAAAGTTGGGTGACACATTTTTATGTGGTTGGGTTTTTTTTTTTTTTTTTTAATAATAGCACTTATAAAATTACACCAAGTAAGCACTCATTTACTCTATAAAATCCAAAGACCAACCCTGATTTTACACACAGGTGCCTAATTTTTCCCAAAACTATAATATGACAAATACCTCAACATTAAAACTATGTATTTCACCTCTGGTTCTCAATTTTTTCATTTATAGAATGAAAGCATTTGTACTTAGAAACTCTCCAAATTCCAATTCTAGCTTCAGTTTATAATTATTTTACCTCTGAAACCTATGCTTATTATATCAGATGTGGACTAGATGCTGAATACAATTGTGTTGTTAAACAGAGGAGATTTTTAACGTCTTGTAGTACTACAAAATCATCCTCTTGAATTAAGGTTGCCATAACTTTTGGTCTGCAAAGATACCAATTAGTAGAGATTTATAGTTTTTAAAGCCTAATGAGATTTACTGTGTGAAATAAAAACATACTTTTTTCTACTCCCTAAATCCAATTTGAAAGAATAAGAAAAAAAAAAAAACAACTAGATTTTTAAAACTTTTCTGGCCAACATTTGAGCTGAGATTTTCATTGAAAGAATACATTTTTATAGAAAATAGAAGTGCACATCACAGAGTCTTAAATAGCTTGGTTCATAAACAAGGAAACTTGTTTTTCCAAACTTATGTATGGTCCATTGGGGAGGAAAAGACTGTCTTTACTACTTAGAATGTTTTCATGCTTTTTTATGCTGTATCAAGAATATATTAATAACAATCGTTATTTTTTGGCTGCATGTTATGTACAAGGGCCCTGTAGAAAAAGGCAAGGGACCCTGATCAGTAAGAGTCTCCTGACTCAGGTACTAAACAAAAGCCAAAGAAAAATTTAAAGCATCCTATAAGCCTTTTGCTAGTATTTGTGGAACAGTGTTCCTGTTTTTCTCTGTTTCAGATTTGTAATTGTTTCATTATTTTACCATAATTATTTCATGTTAATTTTTATATACTGTAAAAAATTTTATTAGGTTAGAGAGTAAACATATGATACTTTACTAATGGAGAAATAGAATAATATTGCTCAAGTGGAAACAAAAAAGCTAAAATTGTGGTAGCACTTCCTCCAGGTATTTAGCTTAAGCTTAAGCAGAGTTGTCTGAAAAGTTAACAGGAAAAGAAACTACTTGCAAAGTGTTAAAACCACAATCTAAGAAAAAAATTCATAAAGTCGTATTATAGAGTATTAAGAACTAAATGTCACAAACGTGTTTAGTAGTATTTAATAAATATACTTTTCCTCACCTAAGATAACAACAGCAACAAAAAGCACCAAAATCCTAACATTGGTGGCTGAGTTTGGTGTTTTGTTTTTTCATTTTTCTGGAACCATGTGTCCAACAATAGTACTATCTTTATATTACAGGCAAAGAATGATTTTCAGGTTTTCTGTATCTGACAGTGGGGTGACAGTCCTAAGGTAAAATTCATATTAATTATTTGAAACTTTGAACTTATTTTTTCAGTCTGGCGCAAATCCTAAAGACAACCCATAAAAGCCAATTTTAACTGCTTTGTTGCCAGAAGACTCTTGAGAGTCCCTTGGACTGCAAGGAGATCCAACCAGTCCATTCTGAAGGAGATCAGCCCTGGGATTTCTTTGGAAGGAATGATGCTAAAGCTGAAACTCCAGTATTTTAGCCACCTCATGCAAAGAGTTGACTCATTGGAAAAGACTCTGATGCTGGGAGGGATTGGGGGCAGGAGGAGAAGGGGACGACAGAGGATGAGATGGCTGGATGGCATCACTGACTCGATGGACGTTAGTCTGAGTGACCTCCGGGAGTTGGTGATGGACAGGGATGCCTGGCGTGCTGCGATTCATGGGGTCGCAAAGAGTCGGACACGACTGAGCGACTGATCTGATCTGATCTGATTGCCAGACAAAAGAGTTAGTAGCAAAAATGATGTTTACATTCTATTTTAACAGTGTTTGAATGAGCAAATCAAACCTAAATTTTCACTGGGGATTTCAACAGTACTTCCTCCCCATTCTATTGAATCACTTCTTCCCTCAGGAGACCCTGGCAGAAGAAGGTTCCAGTGAGAATTGAGAAGGGGTAGAAGTTCTAAATAGGTTGCTGGGATTGGGAAGCAATAATAGAGAGCCTTTTGAGGATTTCTGAAGGTCTTTGCTCTAGCAATACACACAGCAGATATAATAAGGAGAGCAGTTGCTATGCTCGAAAGGTTCCAGAAGTTTAACAATAAGCTTGTCCCTGTTAATCATTAACACATGAAAGAGGTTGTGAGGGTATATGAAGCCCTATAAAATTCAGTGAATGTGTGTTCCTTTCCCTTCTCCCTTTGCTGTACAGTTACATCTTTTCCTTTGTCCCTGAGAATTCTCCTCCATCCCTCCCTATTTCCTGCTCCCTCTCCATATATATGCTTTCTCCCTATCTTTTACATTTACTTATCTTTTTCACTTTGATCCTTTGTAAAATTTGGGACCATAGAGGTATAATACATAAATAATAAAACAAAGTTCAATCTGCTTTTTAAGATATTGCTTGATTTAGCTCTCTGAAGTCAGGGTCTGTTTTATTCATCAATTAACAGAATACAGTAGATACTCAAAATGTGTTGAGTGGGTAGTGAACAAATAAATGCTTTTTCTGAGGACGGTTCTTTAATGGAGCTGAAATTCTAGGATGACAAGGAAACTAGACTCTATAGTGGATGGAGGTAGACTAAAGGTAGATAAGGAATATAGTAACTGAGAGTGGTGAAAAGAAGGTGGACTTCCACACTAAAGGTCAGGTTAGGAATGGAACAACTGGTAGTGGTGGAGCAACTGAGTGAACTCACTCTCTCTCCCTTTCTAACACCATGGAAATGAACCAAAGGTAATATCTACAGGGGTCCAGGAGTTTACAGAAGGAATAAGAAGAAAAGGGGTATAAAAAGACCAGGCATGTATAAGATGAGAACAAATTTGTTAAGGAAACAAGTGAGTTTAAATCTTGGCTTTCATTTTGTCTGTATTTTTTAGGACTGGATTACATTACATTGCCAGTTTAGAAAATTCAATGTAAAAATACTAATACAAGACAGTTTCTTACTTTCTCATATAAATGAAGGTAGTCCAGGACTGATTTAGAAGCTTCATATAATCATCAGGTGCCCTTTTCATCAGCCTCAAGACATGGCTTCCATCTCTAAGACAGATGTCCAGAATGGCTGCCCCAGCTCTAAAAATCACATCCATGTTCCAGACAGAGGGAGAATTTACCAAGAGGATAAGCATATGCCTCCTCACTTTAGTGACATTTATTGTGCACACTCCATTTTCCTTTATAATCACATTGGCCAAAACTTTCCAACTTAGTCACACCAAGGAAAACTGGATAATTTACTTTTATTCTGAGTGGCAATATACCCAACTAAAGATATGGGTTTTTATTAACCATAGAAGATGCAAAGAATCCACACTAGGAACAACTAGCCATCTCTACCACATTGACCAATGGATTTTCTTAGAAGAATATCAGTAATAAAAGATGGACAAAGAGTTGTTAAAAGAAGCATTGTATTGTTTTTAAAATATAGGTTCTCTTTTTTTAATTTATTATTTATTTTAATTGGAGGCTAATTACATTACAGTATTGTAGTGATTTTTGCCATACATTCATATAAATCAGCCATGGGTATACACGTGTCCCCCATCCTGAACCCTCCACCCACCTCCCTCCCCATCCCATCCTTCAGGGTCATCCCAGTGCACCAGCCCTGAGTGCCCTGTCTCATGCATTGAGCCAGGATTGGCGATCTGTTTTACATATGGTAATATACATGTTTCAATGCTATTCTCTGAAATCAACCCACCCTTGCCTTCTCCCACAAAGTCCAAAAGTCTGTTCTTTACATCTCTGTCTCTCTTGCTGTCTCATATATAGGGTCATCGTTACCATCTTTCTAAATTCCATATATATGTGTTAATATACTATATTGGTGTTTTTCTTTCTGACTTACTTCACTCTGTATAATAGGCTCCGGTTTCATCCACCTCAGAACTGATTGAAATGCATTCTTTTTAATAGCTGAGTAATATTCCATTGTGTATATATACCACAGCTTTCTTATCCATTCATCTGCCAATGGACATCTAGGTTGCTTCCATGTCCTAGCTGTTGTAAACAATGCTGTGATGAACATTGGGGTACACATGTCTCTTTCAATTCTGGTTTCCTCAGTGTGTATGCCCAGCAGTGGGATTGCTGGGTTGTATGGGAGGTTTGTGTCCAGTGTTTTAAGGAATCTCCACACTGTTCTCCATAGTGGCTGTACTAGTTTGCATTCCTACCAACAGTGTAAGAGGGTTCCCTTTTCTCCACACCCTCTCCAGCATTTATTGTTTGTAGACTTTTTAATAGCAGCCATTCTGACCTGTGTGAGATGGTACCTCATTGTGGTTTTGATTTGCATTTCTCTGATAATGAGTGATGTTGAGCATCTTTTCATGTGTTTGTTAGCCATCTATATGTCATCTTTGGAGAAATGTCTGTTTAGCTCTTTGGCCCATTTTTTGATTGGGTTGTTTATTTATCTGGAATTGAGCTGCAGGAGTTGCTTGTATATTTTTGAGATTAATTGTCAGTTGCTTCATTTGCTATTATTTTCTCCCTAGATTTTCTTTTAATGTGTAAAATTGTTGAGGATAGGTTGTGCTTGACGTTAAATTATTTGCAGATATTTAGTAAACGTTGCAATTAGAAGAAACAGCATTACAGATACTAAATTTTAAAAGTGTATCAATACCTAGTAATTTTAATCTTAAATACACATTGTTCTAGCCTAGAACACCAAAAGGAGGAGTAAATTTGAGTATTTCACAAATGCCATGCTAAAAAGTGATTTAATTAATGATTTACATTGAAAAACAAATTTTGGCCACATTGTGCAACATGCAGGATCTTAGTTCCTGAACCAGAGGTTGAACCCATCCCCCCTGCAGTGGAAGCGTGGAATTTTAACCACTGAACCACCAGGAGAGTCCCTTAATTTATATTCTCAGTAAGACAGGGCTGCTGATAGTTATTACTATGTAGTTCTCAAAGCTAATATTTACTGATGACTTACTATTCCAGTCACTGTTATGTGATTTCATGTAATCCTCTGGCCTTCTAAAGTCACTGAAGTATCATTCCCATTATACAGATGAGGACATCAAGGCTAAAAGAGATTTAATTTTTCCTTGGAACCCTGGGTTGTTGGACTCTAATGCCAGTGCTTTTAGTCATTATACTTTACTATTTCTTCTTTATAAATGTTTAATAGTATAATCTGATTGTCATCTTGGAGATCAACCCTGGGATTTCTTTGGAAGGAATGATGCTAAAGCTGAAACACCAGTATTTTGGCCACCTCATGCGAAGAGTTGACTCATTGGAGAAGACTCTGATGCTGGGAGGGATTGGGGGCAGGAGGAGAAGGGGACGACAGAGGATGAGATGGCTGGATGGCATCACTGACTCGATGGATGTGAGTCTGAGTGACCTCCGGGAGTTGGTAATGGACAGGGAGGCCTGGCGTGCTGCAGTTCATGGGGTCACAAAGAGTCGGACACGACTGAGCGACTGATCTGATCTGATCTACATAGAAAAAGATCTCATTTTAAGTATTCTTTTCACTTAATCATACTGCTTTAAGTTCTAAAGATAATTGCAGAGGGATATTATGGAATAAAAACAGCTGGAGGCATTTGTTCATAAGTGAACCATCACAAATAAAAGCCACCTTTGTCTTATATGGTATTTGCTTAGTTATAAAGTGGAAAGAAGCAAAGGTTTCTTTGGAGATATATTTTCTTTCCATAATCCAGTTTTGAGGAGGCGTCATCTTAGGGATGACCCCCTAGGTAAAAATCTGAATTTTTACCTGCTAAAAAATTCAGTTCACATTAGCAGTAAGGATTCAGGCATTACTTTGACTCTTTTCCCTTACTCATAAGTTTAAGGCATTCATAACCAATTTTTAAGATTCTGCCTTCTTGACTTTCAGAATGTTTCCTACATGCATTTCTACCCTCATCATTCTGGCTTATGTGTCAGTTACCCCTTAACTATACTGTTACACTGTCTTCAAGTCTACCTGCCCTTAGCTTCTCCTCACAACTCAGACTATCTTAGAGACTTCTAATCTTCTAACATTGAAGACCAGTCATCTCTTCTCCCTGCTTGACACACTTTTTTATGGTCTCTTGACTTCTTCCCCTCATCTGAATCTATAGCACTACTTATACTTTTAACTAAATTCCACCTTATGTAGTTCTTTATTGGATTATAAAGCTCCTTAAGGCTGGAATTATGTTTCTTTCATCTTAGTATGCTCAGAAATACCTTGTGTGGGTTCTTGCAAAGCACTGTGCTCCCTGTAGAGAGCTGTTAAATTCTTTGCTCCCTTTAAGGCCAAAATGTGGTTTTTAAAAAAAATTACAGCCTGTTTCCCTCTAGCAGTGGTTATAAAAAGTATATCTTCTTCCTACCTTTGTCCTGACCATGATTCAACCCTCCCCTTCCTTGAGGGGTTTAGGTAGATAGAAGAAAAGAAGGCTTGGAATGTCTCTTTTTTTGAGATAGAGGTCATCTTCCAAATTACATTCTTCCTTATTTAAGCATGCCTATACATGTATCTGTCTTTTTACTTGTTCATATAACTTTAAGGATATGTGTGTGTGTTAGTTGCTTAGTTGTGTCCAACTCTTTGCAACCCCATGGACTTGGTAGTTCACTAGGCTCCTCTGTCCATGGGATTCTCCAGACAAGAATACTGGAGTAGGTTGCCATTCCCTTCTCCAAACTTTAGGGATGGTAAGCCCTAAATCTGTTTCTTGATCTTATATCCCTCCTTACTTCCTCTGATTCACTCATTATGGGCCAAAGGACTCAGTGCTGGACAACATGGGTCATTTCTTACCCTTGGAACTTTCGGTTTAATGAGACAGACTGGCTAGCCAACTAGGGACTACAATTCAGAGATAAGCGCTTTAACAAGGGAAATATTTAAGGGAGATATTTTACCCCAGGGGTGGAGGGGTCAGGGAAGGCTTCTCCAAGACAGTGACTTCTAACTTCAGACTAATGGTGAGAAGTGGGCTTGGATTAGAGGGAACAGAATGTAGTCAGAGGTAAGAGCCTGTGCACAAGTCTAGGAATGATCCCTGTGGGCAGACTATGAAGTTTGGTAAAGTTGTAAGGCTGGAGGAAGGGAATGGTTAGTCTCACTACCTCTTCCTTAGATGTGCACAGGTTTCCTTTGCCTGTACTCACTTTGTACGCTTATGAGAGACACTGCTTTCACCACTTTATACCACCACTCAGAAAGCTTTTAGGGCTCCATTATTGCCTTTTGCTTTCTCTTGTTTTCTCTTTCACTGGCTTTGTAGGCTCCCTAAAACTGACCCTAACTTATTTCTCACTTCTTACCAACTCATATCCCTTGCCAGGGACAAGACAGTCTCCTTATAGTCTTCAGGAGTTCATCAAGCTTGTTCTCTACCCTATGCCATTCCCCTCTACCCATCTTTCAAGACTTCACTGACACTCTTCCTGCATATTTCTAGTGTTGGCCTCATTGTTTCTGAGTCTTTATCATCAACTGGATTGTAAGCTCCCTGAGAGCTGGCTCAGAAGCTACATTTTAAACTATTGAGTAAGAGAAAGGAAGGGGCATTGGACCTGAAGTCAGACAGATCCACCTCTGACTCTATCTCTGCCACTTAAAGGTTGGCTGGTTCCTTGTTGGGTAATACAAGAATGCTGCTGCTGCTGCTGCTAAGTCGCTTCAGTCGTGTCCGACTCTGTGCGACCCCATAGATGGAAGCTCACCAGGCTCCCCTGTCCCTGGGATTCTCCAGGCAAGAACACTGGAGTGGGTTGCCATTTCCTTCTCCAGTGCATGAAAGTGAAAAGTGAAAGTGAAGTCGCTCAGTCGTGTCTGACTCCTAGCGACCCCACGGACTGGAGCCCACCAGGCTCCCCTGTCCATGGGATTCTCCAGGCAAAAGTACTGGGGTGGGGTGCCATTGCCTTCCCCGAATACAAGAATAATGAGCTCCATTTCACAAGGTTGTTGTGAGAAATTGCACAAATCACTCCATGTGAAATTTATAGACTATAAGACTCTATATACACTTGCATTTTGTTTCACAGTTCTATAGAGTTATAGTCATTACATAATGTGTGATTTTATGGTTCCTTCCTAGACTTTGGATCTTGAGAATTTCAGACAGTTATTTTTCCTGTGTGACATGAAGGAGTGAAGTGAAAGTCGCTCAGTCATGTCCGACTCTGCGACCCCATGGACTATAGAATCCATGGAGTTCTGGAGAATTACTGGAGGGGGTAGCCTTTCCCTTCTCCAGGGGATCTTCCCAACCCAGGGATCAAACCCAGGTCTCCTGCATTGCAGGTGGATTCTTTATCAGCTGAGCCACAAGGAAAGCCCAAGAATACTGGAGTGGGTAACCTATCCCTTCTCCAGCAGATTCTTCCCGACTCAGGATTCGAACCTAGTCTCCTGCACTGCAGGCGGATTCTTTACCAACTGAGCTATCAGGGAAGCCCAGATATGTCCTTTGTGACAGATTTCTCTCTAATCCAGGTCCTGGTCATTTTTATTTTTTCTCTTTTTCACCTGTTTCCACCCTGTTCTCAAACTTACGGATGAAATCACTTTAGGCAGCCAAGAAAATAGGTTGAGACATGAAAAAGTTCAGTTTCCTAATTTATCAATACACTGATGAAATCTACTGTCTTCTTCCCATAGCATACACTGCATGCATAAGAACCAATTACTTAGCATCCACACCTTTATATGAATGCTCTGGACGTAAAGCACTGCTCAGGCCATTGTGGGCATTCGTAGTCCTAAGTAGTTTTTCTGATATCCCTGCTTCCCCAGAACCCATTATTCTTATTTTTTATTTTTATGCCTCTCCTCAAATGATTCTCAAATCAAAGGGTTCTATCAGTAACTTCTTGTCAGGTACTAAAGCTCAGATTCTGAAGGTTCCAGAGCTAGGGATCTTGTTTATGCTTTTGCAGGACCAAAGAATGAGGAAACTCAAGGAAGTAGACACATGCCTCTGATCCCAAGTGTCAGGGAAAGCTATGGCCAAGTTAAAAGGCCATTTTATTCATTTTTACCTTCCACAATACTAGAGGGAAAGAAGGGACCCAACATACTGATGTTGGTTACCTTACTAAGAGCTTATATTTTCTGTCAGTCTTTGACTATATCTAAGAACTTTACTGAGGGGATTGAAGAAGCTCAGGAAAATAGACTTTAACTGAATACAGATTTATATAGGAAAATAATGAACACTTCCTTCCTTACTAAAAAATCTGCTTATTATTGGGGAGAAGGAGTGTTTCAGTGGGAGAGGGGTGGTGGTATAAAAATGGCAACATTTAAAATTCAGCATTCATGGCATTTTAGGCAATAATTCACCCTCAAGAAAAGTATTTAATAAAGCAGAATCAAACCTGCTGCTCATAAGAATTTTTCTGAAAAGTAAAATTGCCCTGAATCAAGTGCACTTAGTCTGGAGACCACCTTTTTGGTACAATTACTGTATTTTAAACCATGGTTTCATTGTTCCTAATAGTGTCTTTAGTCATGAACAGCTAGCAAAAAAAATCTTCTAGGACATGGAGCTTTGCAATCTTTAGGAAATGTAGCTCTCTGAAATCCCTCATAGAACTCAAGACCATTTTTGCCACTTTAGTCCCCCATTTACTGCTTACATTATTGCACATGTTTTAGAATAAATAATTTTCTTAAGCAGAGAGGATAAAAAGTATCTTGAATTCATCATTTTCATATGCTAAATGTGTTTGAGTAATCATGAAACTGTAAGAATTTTGGATTATCAAGTGAATTTAGACTCTAAATGTATAGACAATGTACATTTTCAAGGTAATCTTCACACCCAGTTCAAAGATGCCTTCTCTCATGCTGCCAATAGGCACCACTGTGCCATTCCAGGGCCATTTTTTCATTTCTTCATCTGCAGAGTTTTTTTAAATATTTTTGGTGGTATTACTTTCTGATACTTTCTGACTTTTTATCTTTGTTCAACATACTGCTTACATGCCCCAGTGTTTTTTCTGTCCCAGGTTCTAGGATTAAGGGAATCATTTTTAATTATTAGATTCTTTGTCCATATGGTATGTGCTGCCCAGTTTTCCATGTGTTATCAACTAATACGGCTTTTTAGGAAGTGCTTTTTTATGACTCAAGGATTTTAAAAGCAAAACTGTGTTACTTAACCCAATCTTATTCCAATTTCTGCCTGCTCTAGTCTCTGGGAGAAAGATCACTTTACTTTTTGCCATATTGAGTTAATGTAGCAGAAAATCATCAAAACAAGACATAGAATGAAAGAAAGTATTTACAACACATATATCAGATAAAGCACTTGTATACAGAGTAAAGAACACTTTCAACTCAGTAACAAGACTCCCAGCCAAATTTTTAAAAAATGAACAAAAAATTTGAACTGACACTTCATGAATGAAGATATATAAATGACCAATAAGCATATGAAATGATGTTCAATATAATTATCCAAGATATGCTAATTAAAACCACAATACATTTTAATTTGCCTTACACATAAGGGCTTCTCAATTGCAGCGCTTGACATTTTGGGCCAAGTAATTCTATGTTGTGAGGGGTTGCCCCGTGTGTTGTTGGATGGTTTGGCAGAATCTTTAGCCTCTCCCAAGTACGTGTCAGTGGCAGCCCATCTACCTACCAGTTGTGAAAACCAAAAATGTATCCAGACATTGTCAAATGTCCTCTAGCCGGGCAAAATCACCCCCAGTTAAGAACCATTGCACTACATCCATTTGATTGAAATGAAAAATATTGACTATGCTAAGGGTTGGTGAAGATGTGAAGCCTCTGGAACTCTCTGGTACACTGCTGGCAGTAATCTAAAAATGATACAACCACTGTGGAAAACAGTTTGGCAATTCCTTGCATCCTCGGTGGCTCAGAGGGTGAAGAATTGCCTGCAGTGCAGGAGACCTGGGTTTGATCCCTGGGTCAGGAAGATCCACTGGAGAAGGGAATGGCAGGCCACTTCAGTATTCTTGCCTGGAGAATCCCATGGACAGAGGAGCCTGGCAGGCTACAGTCCATGGGGTTGCAAAGAGTTGGACACAATTGAGCGACTAACACATGCATGTGCTTATTATATGAGCTGGCCACTCTACTCCACTCTGAAGAAAATGAATACATATATTTATACAAGGCTACTTCAGATCTTTAAGGAATATACTATCCTACTTGGGTGAAAAGCTTTTCATTTCACAGGTTTTTTCTTTGTTGACATATAGTTTCCATACTAAGATCATTTGGCTTACTAGGATCATTTTGCTTCTTTCTGAACCAAAGCTCCTTCAGTGAGGATCTACTGGTGTAGATTCTTACTTTTTTTCTTTAAAATGTGTTTTTTCCATTCACTTTCTTGAAAGATAGTTTCATATGTGAATACAATTCAAGAATGGCCATTTTCTCTCGGTGTTTCAAAGACACTATTTCCCAATTTTCTGACTTCCATTGTTAAAATTAGGTTATTAGTTTAGTTTTTCCTTTGTAGGTAATCTGAATTTTCTCTTGGATAACCTTTAAGATCTTTCCTTTTTCTTGGAATTTTTCAGTTTTACTCTGTCAAAAGATATGTACTTCCTTTCACTTACTCTGCATGTGATTCATTGTGCTTCCTAGAAAAATGAGGATTGGTGTCTTTAATCAGTTCTGGAAAATTCTCAACCATCATCTCTTAGAATATTGCTTTTCTCCTTTAAGAACTCGTTAGATTTATATTAGACCTTCTATTCCATCTTCCATGTTTTTTAATTTTGTCTTTCATATTTTTCATCTCTCTGTGTTATGTACTACATTCTGGAATATTCAGATTTTCTAGTTTATTAATATTTTTCTTCTCATCTATGCTAAATATGCTATTTATCCATTGGATTTTGTTTCAGTTATAAAATCTATATTTAATCCATTTTTAAATCCATCTTTTTTTTATGGTTTATTGTTCCTCACCCATACTTTCCATTTCCTTTAAAGATTTAAAAAATGTATTAAACTGGTATTCTGTATCTATAATTCTAATACCTGAAGTCTTGAAAGTTTGAGTCAGGTGATCATTGTTTCTTCAGACCTCAATAATGTTTTTTTTCCACAGTATGTTTTATTATCATAGGCTCATATTCATTGGAATTTTATCTCCTTCAGACATAATCTGCATTTCTGACTGGAGCCTAGGGGACATAACCAATCCACTTTAACTGAATCCTTGCCTTTTTTGATCATTTGTTTTCAGTCCAGGTAGGTAAAAGGATTTTAGGCCCCAGCTCCTTATGTGTGAGCCACTTTGTGTTTGTAAATTTTCAGGGGAGATTTCATCTCTTAAACCAAGAACAAAAGTTGAAACAGGAAAATTTTCTATTTCTTTTTATAGCTGAGGTGTTTTTCCTAGTTAATGCCTTCAATGATAGTCTAGCCCTTTGAGGTTGGCATTATGATGGGGTCTCTTGCCCACCCTCCAGTTTCCCAAGTCCTAGGCTTTGCCATCTGTTCCCTATATTGCTGCTCTGGGTTACTAGGGATTTATAGCTCCCAGCCTATAAATAATCCCTACCTCCTTGGATTCCTCCTATTGGTCATTTTTTACTTCTGAAGATTTCTGTTACTTTGCCAGTTCAACTATACCTTTTAAATTATATTTCTTACAGAAATATTTGTAGGTGTTTTTTTACAACATGAGAAAGAATCATTATTTTGGAGGTTAGTTATTACCCTAATCTGTCAGAGTGTGGTGCTATTAGAGTTCTTTAAGGCTTAGGTCAGAGTGCACTTTAGTAAATGGCTTGCTACTGTGCTGTCCACATTCTTATTTCTGCTTTTTAGAATTTTTCTGACCATTTCCTTGTGATCAAATGATTGACTATCATTCTTTCTCTGTCAGTTCAAACAGTAGTACTTCCTTCTAAGTTACTGTGGACTTAGAAACTAAATAAGCTAGTTATAATTTTGTACAAAATAAAAATAAATTATCTATAAGGTAAACCAAAGGTTTTCCTCTGAGTGCAGTACATACTCTTTGGTATTAATATATATATTCTGTGGCATCTGTTTAACTTTTTTTTAATTGCTTATTCTAGATTCTCAAGCTTGTAAAAAAAAAGTCAATTCAGGTATAAAGAGATATTACTATATTAATAGTCTATAATAATCACCTATTTGGCCAGAATTATTGATTTTCAAATGTAGAAGAAAATATTTTAAGGGATTAAAATCCCTTAAAATATATATGTGTAAATACATACATAAAATATGTATAGTGAAGTTGCTCAGTCGTGTCCAACTCTTTGCAACCCCTCAGGCTCCTCAGTTCATGGAATTTTCCAGGCAAGAATACTGGAGTGGGTTGCTATTTCCTTCTCCATGGGATCTTCCCGACCCAGGGATCGAACCCAGGTCTCATGCATTGCAGGCAGACGCTGTAACATCTGAGCCACCAGGGAAGTCCAAAATATGTATGTGTATCCACTCGATGGATGCGAGTCTGAGTGACCTCCGGGAGCTGGTGATGGACAGGGAGGCCTGGCGTGCTGCGGTTCATGGGGTCGCAAAGAGTCGGACACGACTGAGCGACTGATCTGATCTGATCTGATCTGATCTGATGTGTAAATAATCACTAGATATAATCCTACTAAATAAATCACTCTGAATTCTATATTTCATTTTTTTTCAGTAGGCAATACGATATTTAGCCACTAAGAAAAGTTACCATATTTTCTTACGTTTGAAGTCCTTTATACTGACTGATGATAATTGTGTGCCAGTTTGTCTTCATTTATGTTTTCCTTTTTCCCTTTTATATAAAATATAATAATGTTTTCTAGATGTTATAGAGCATTTTTATTCTGGCAGTAGCATCAGTGGAGAGTCAGTCTAGATTTCCTGGAAAGGGATGATGTTCTAATGTATTGGGTGGTCACAGAGAGTGGGCTGAACAGTCAGTTATACAAAAAAGATTGCAGAGAAAATAGAACAGGGAAGATAGGAAGAGATGAAGAGGAAAGTTCATGGTCTATTGACCTCTTTCCTAATCGACATGCAATCACTGGAATATTAACAGTGAAAAAATACTAAATCTATGAGACATCATCATGGTATAGTAGAAAGAACATGCCCTTGGAAGCAGACAGACTTAAGTTCTAACCTTCACTCGAGCCCCTTGTTTGCTCTGTAAACTTAGGTATTTAACCTCTTTGTCTCGCAGTTTTTCGTTTCTGAGGGGCATCCCTGGTGGCTCAGTTCAGTTCAGTTGCTCAGTCATGTCCAACTCTTTGTGACCCCATGGACTGCAGCATGTCAGGCCTTGCTGTCCATCACCAACTCCCAGAGTTTAATCAAACACTTGTCCATTGAGTCGATGATGTCATCCAACCATCTCATCCTCTGTCGTCCCCTTTTCCTCCCGCTTTCAGTCTTTCCCAGCATCAGGGTCTTTTCAAATGTCAGCTCTTCGCATCAGGTGGCCAAAGTATTGGAGTTTCAGCTTCAACATCAGTCCTTCCAATGAACGCCCAGGACTGATTTCCTTTAGGATGGACTGATTGGCTCTCCTTGCAATCCAAGGGGCTCTCAAGAGTCTTCTCCAACACCACAGTTCAAAAGCATCAATTCTTTGGTGCTCAGCTTTCTTTATTGTTCAACTCTCACACCTATACATGACTACTGGAAAAAACTATAGCCTTGACTAGACGGACTTTTGTTGGCAAAGTAATGTCTCTGCTTTTGAATATGCTATCTAGGTTGGTCATAACTTTCCTTCCAAGGAGTAAGCGTCTTTTAATTTCATGGCTGCAGTCACCATCTGCAGTGATTTTGGAGCCAAAAGAAAATAAAGTCTGTCACTGTTTCCCATGGTTTCCCCATCTATTTGCCATGAAGTGGTGGGACTGGATGCCATGATCTTAGTTTTCTAAATGTTGAGCTTTAAGCCAACTTTTTCATTCTCCTCTTTCACTTTCATCAAGAGGCTCTTTAGTTCTTCTTCACTTTCTGCCATAAGGGTAGTGTTATCTGCGTATCTGAGGTTATTGATATTTCTCCCAGCAGTCTTGATTCCAGCTTGTGCTTCATCCAGCCTGACATTTCGCATGATGTACTCTGCATATAAGTTAAATAAGCAGAGTGACAATGTACAACCTTGATGTACTCCTTTCCCAATTTTGAACCAGTCCACTGTTCTATATCTGGTTCTAACTGTTGCTTCTTGACCTGCCTACAGCTTTCTCAGAAGGCAAGTCAGGTGGCCTGATATTCCCATCAGCGGATGTTGGCAGTTTGATCTCTGGTTCCTCTGCCCTTTCTAAATCCAGCTTGGACATCTGCAAGTTCTTGGTTCACGTACTGTTTAAGCCTGGCTTGGAGAATTTTGAGCCTTACTTTGCTAGCATGTGAGATGAGTGCAATTGTGCAGTAGTTTGAACATTCTTTGGCATTGCCCTTCTTTGGGATTGGAATGAAAACTGACCTTTTCCAGTCCTGTAGCCACTGCTGAGTTTTCCAAATTTGCTGGCATAGTGAGTGTAGTACTTTAAACAGCATCATCTTTTAGGATTTGAAATAGCTCAACTGGAATTCCATCACCTCCACTAGCTTTGTTTGTAGTGCTACTTCCTAAGGCCTGCTTGACTTCACACTCAGAGATGCCTGGCTCTAGGTGAGTGATCACACCATCATGGTTATCTGGGTCATTTTCTGTATAGTTCTTCTGTGTACTTTTGCCACCTCTTCTTAATGTCTTCTGTTTCTGTTAGGTCCATACCATTTCTGTCCTTTATTGAGCACATCTTTGGATAAAATGTTCCCTTGATATCTCTAATTTTCTTGAAGAGATCTCTAGTCTTTCCCATTCTATTGTTTTCCTCTGTTCTTTAGCAAAACCTAGAGTTAGTCTCCAAATATATTTTAATTTCTCTCTAACTTCCTAGGGATGTATAGAATACAATGAAATATTAAGAAGAAGTATACATATATACATTTTTGACAGCACCCTACACTATTGGTAGGAAATCTCCCTATATATAGTACATGGTAAGTTCAGGAGACAACTGATATGGCAAGTCAAACTGATATATTTAAAGTAATTATCTTTTTAGGGAGCTAAAACTTGCAAATGATTTAAGCAGTACTTAAAAAACAATGAACAAAGTCGTTCTTGAAGATTTTTAGGGAAAATATTAGAAACTGCTTTAGAATACTTTATAAATTTGGCAAGCCAAAAACAGAATGAAGAAAATTCTTCACTATTGTTTCATTGTGTTTTTATGTTTCTACTTCAAGTAACTCTGTCAATTTAAGCAAATACTTAGGTTTGAGCTAAACATTACAATGGTGAAATCTGTAACTCTGAAAAATTTCTTCTAAATCCTCAAACTTTCTTCTCTCAAGGATATGTATTGAGTAATAGAAATGAAAAAATTTTACATAGAATGACACTGTACAATTTGTTGTTTGCTTGCTTGTTTCAAAGATTATATTTGTATGTGGTTGTTTTTAATCATATTTTACATTTTTGGATCTGGACTGCAGCATTTTCTTGTTTGGTAGGTACCCCTCTCGAATCCCCTCATGAAATTTAGAAACAATATTAGGGAACTTAAAAAGAGAAGAATCTTATATATATTCTTACCCTTATCCTCCATCTACAAATAAGAAAGAAAATTTCCCACAAAATTCTATATACTATTACAAATACAAAAATATTTTCAAGATAACTTTAATATATACCGTGGCACAATAAAAATGAAAACGAAATTATCACATTATTAAAATTGGATATATTTTGTTAAAGGTTGATGAAAGGATTTTATCTTTCTTTATGTTACTTTTAACTTAGGACAGTCTAATCTGTTATATAACTTGTCTCTGCTCTGACTCTGTATAATTTAAAAACAAAAAGCACACATTGAAGGTTGGACTTCTTTGGTATCTGGAGTGGTTGAGGCCTTACCTCTTTGTCTGCTTTCTGATTGGCTGAAAACTATTGCTAAGCTTGTTTCTTTGTTCTTTGGGAAAGTCAAAAGTTGAGTGTGACCTATTTGAACCGTATCCTGCTGCTTTTGACTCTGCTTTTGCCTTCCTCCCAATCCATATGCTTTTTTCTGATATTTTTTGAAGTTTAGATTTTTTTAACCCATCAATTTGTAAATTTAGTCTTCTATATTTTAAGGTTTTAAGATTTTAGTTGCACCTTTATAATGCACAAATTACTATGGTTTAATTTTTTAAAATCTGGTTGAATACTTGAAAGTTGAATTTTCTGTCAGAAAGCATATTCTCATTGTAAAGAGTAAATACACTATTTAAAGACCTGCCTGTCACAAACACAAAAGATTAGCTTGGAGATCAATAATATCCTTATTGTTAATAAAAACAATTCCAAAGATCATCATTGAAAAATTTAGTCAGTCAACTTTCTGTGTTTTAGGTTAAAAGCTACTGTTGATCATATTGGCATGTATGTTATTGAAGGATAAGACTGACTTTATTCATGTTTCTGGCGAAGGGCTAGAAGGATTGACAGTCCTTTCAGTTATAGACCAAATCCAGGACAGCTTAAATAAAAGTTGTACTGGAAGACAAGTTTGGTTTTTCATTCAGTAAACAATAATCAAATCATTGTGGTTATAAGAGTCTTTCCTCTAAGGCTCTATTTGGTATTAAGATGGAAATAAGACTTTGAACTAGATTTTCCCTAGCACTCCTTTAGAACCTGCATAAATCCTAGGAACATTCTCTGAACCTTAAAGCCTGACCTAAGCCTTGAATGAACAACATTGGGAGCTACAGACTAGATGGATTTTCTAAACCTACTGGGAGTTCTAGTGAACAGAACAGGAGATGTGGCATGTATATAAAGGTAATATTCACATGTCTGATTTTTTTTTTTGTCAGCATAGTCTTTAGTGAAACAATATTATCAGGATTCTGATTTATATACAATATCTAAAACTGGTATTTTACTAATAAATGATCTCTTTAAAGTTCATATAAGTTACATTATTAAGCTAATTAGTGAGAACAATGAGGCTATCTTATGTTTTAAGCAAATTTGAAATAAAGGGGTTATGGATTATAGTTACAGTATTTCTGTATTTTCTTATATTCATAATATCAGAGAAGTCTATATTCACACAGCAAAGTACCTACATGCTGTGGCAGCCCACTCACTACTATAATTTTACTCATTGAGCAGAGGCAGACAGGCATGAATTTTTTTTAAAGGCAAGAACACACCAACTATACCCTTCCTTGTCACTGACAAATTTATAAGAATGTTCAAATGTATACACACAGAGAAGATGGAAAAAGTTTTATTTACTCCAGTATCTAAATTATTATTTTGATGGTTTCCAGTGCATTTAATGTTTATATATGTTTGTAGGCTACCTTGAGAAAAAAAAAACTCAAATCTAATGTTTCATAATATCTTTAAAGTACTTGCAAGAAATACAATTCTGAAATCACTAGTAATGTACAAAGAAGCCTGGTATAGGAGGAGGCCAGGATCTGGTTAGCTTAAAGCATATAGTTCTTGATAAAATCAGGAATTATATTCACAGAGTAGAACTTTAAAGCTGAAGTAAAGTTTGAGAGCTCGTGAAGTTCAGGAGCCCTTCATTTTAAATTTGAGGAGACTAAAACTAGACGGGTTGTTAAGAAATTGCCGTACCTTCTGGGTTTTTGTTTTTCTTATTTGTTTGGTACCCCGCCCCCTAGAGTTGGACAGTAAAGTAGATGATTCCCTATTTAATGCTCCCTGACAGAATCCCAAGCTATCTGCCAGTCTGTGTGACTTACACAAGAGGTTTAAGTCTAAATAAAATAGATGTCCAATCTCAAATTAATATATTTCTGCTTGCCCATAGATTTAAGAAACTAAATGCATATAGTTGGCATTCAGTAAATATAGATAATAAATGACTGACTACCAAGTGTTTACATAGTATTAAGATTTCTGTTAATTGGTAAAATAACAGCACTGACATCCATACATAAATCTATGCCCAGATATATTTTTTTAATTAAAGATATAATGAGTTTAAAAAGAATACTACCTTCTCCAACTTGTAATGTCTGAATAAAATCCTATTTTTGTATTTCTCAATTATTTGCCAAAAATTAGGAAAATCAGATTTTTCTATCACTACAAATGAAATGATCTTGAATTCTGTTTAAACTTAAACTCATGTAAAAAAAAATAATTTTTAAAGTTGCATTATTATTTTTTTGCGTATTTTTAGCTAAACAGAAAGATAGTAGTAACAAGTGAAAATAAATTTATGTGTGAACTATGATGTCCTGAATGTACTCACACCCTTTGGACAAAGGGAAACGTGGCCCGCAGAGGTGCAGTGAGGGTTTTGGAGGGCAGAAGAACAGATGAGAAAGTACAGTGAAATGCCATTATTTCTGAAACACTTGATAGCATGCAAGTAGTTTGTAGATGTGGCCTTGTACTTTGTGACCAAGTTAAAGATCTACAACTTAATACCCTTTTGAAAAACAGGAGATCTCAGAAGGGGGCAAAGAAAGAAGGTGATTTAAAGGATTAAAGGACCTTCAACTAAAGATTGTCACAAAGGAACTGAGGGTTCTTTGAGCTGTGTTAGAAAAACATATATTATTGAACTCTATTCACTGCTTGGTAGTACTAATCATGGTGAAGGGGCATGAACAGAGAGGTCAGGATAGCTGTTATAAACAAAAAAATAACTTGATTAAAAGATTTAGAACATTGTCATTAGGATTTTGTTTCTTTGAATGAAAATTATCTCTAGTATGAATAAAACATTCAAAATTCAGACATGATTAAGCTGATGACTTACTAATATGCATTTAGCGTAAACTCTTTAACTATGGGTAAATTCAGTTCTATAAAGTCTGTGTGGGCTCAGGATAAGTTGAAGACACTAAGTTTGATTTTATTCTGTTTTGGAAAGACAATTTTTTAATATTATGCCAGACCAATATATTCCTTGGACTTAAAATTATAGGTTACATATTTAAACCAGTTATTGCCTAGTGCCCACAAAGAGAAGCATTTTGAGAATTTAAAAAATATTTTCATATATGTTTTTAGGTAGAGATTAAATCTGGCCCCTCAAATACTACTTTAAATATAACATAAATGCATAGTCTGAGAAATATTTGTACTTGAACATGTCATACATTAAGTATCTTCCATTACTTTTTTTTTTTTTAATTGATATCTTACATTCATAAGTTGAACTCCTAAAAACATATGGGGAAAAGTCCTAACTCTCAATTTCCCACTACACTCACCTTTTTCCTGAACCTTGTCCTATTCCAAGTTAAACCTATTCCTTCTTATTTACCTCAAAACAATGCTGAAAAGTAATTAGCCTCTAAAAGTTGTAATGAATGAATTCTTCCATCTAACTTTGGTATCTCAACTGGCACTTTCTTTCCTGATATTTCACTTTAGGTAAGCCTGTGGATGTTTAAAGCCAGACTTGGGCTTTAAAATGTTCGTAAATTTGTCAAACAATGGTATGAATACAGGCAGTGTCTGACTTGTAAGTACCTGCCTGACTTAACAAGTGAGCCATATGTACCATTGCCCAAATCTTTATAGCCTATATCTTGGCAGTATAGGAGAACAGGAACAGAAAAATTAAAGGAGCTTGGGAATACCTGGGGTTCCTGATGAGAAGAGACAATGAAAAATAGAGTTTGCTTGTTAGAGCTAGAAAGGACAAGCTGATTCCTAAGCAGAGCCTTGCCTGCCTGCCTAAATAGTGACCCCAAAGCTCCCAAGAGTGTTTGTCTGGATGGCCCAAATCTTTTATAATATGAATGTTGAAATTCATTTTTAAGCTTTCTGTTGAGTTAAACTTCTTTTTTAATGGAACCATCTCTGTGGAGTTCATTCATTACATTCTTATTGAAGGTCTACTGTGTGCTGGGCACTAAGACATTGGAAATACAGCAATGAACAAGACAAATATTCTGATATTACATTCTATTGAGACAGACTAAATTAGCATGAAATGTCAGTCCCTCATACAATAATATGTATGAGTTAGTTTAAGAAACCTATTCTCTTTCTAATACCTACCAGTTATTCTAAGAAAAAGAGTGGTAATGTGAGGAGCAGGTTAGGAGATTGGATAGACTCAGGTGAGTTATGTAGTAGGGGAGTTTGGGGTAGGATGAAGTCAGCAAAGGTCTGGGAAGACACTGAGAAATGATAGGGATAGAGAAATAGAAGAAAGCAGCTCTCAAAGACCAAGACCACTGATTCCATGATTGTTTTTTACTTTTCTTTTTTCTTTTTTAAACCAGATCTCACCCTGAGATAACTAGATCTCACAAAAGGGATACATTTTTCTTTCTTCCTACTTTCTTCTCTTGCTATCAGAATCAAGAACTTAGGCTAACACACAATTATTCTAATTTTTAAAATATTCATTAAAAGCAGCAGCCTAGCTTCTGCTGCTTTGGATTCAGACAGACCTAGGTTCTAAACTCAGTCTACTTTTACAACTTTGGATGAATTACAAATATTTTGTTTCTGTTTTACAGATTTTTAAAATAGAAATAATTGTATCTACCTTACATGTGTAAAATCCTTAGTGTCTGATTTTGATCTTATTATCATTAGTCTGGAAAGCCTGACCATGACTTAGCATGCTTATTCTTTTAGGAAAGGGATTTTCTAATTTAAAACTACTGACACTATTTGGAATATTACTTGTTTACAAATATGAGTGCTGGTCTGTTTCTAAAACCCTATATAAAAATTTAAAACTGTTTATTTCTAAAAGAAGAAACCCTCAAGGAGAAAAGAGAGCAAAAATTTGTCAACATTCTCGCTTCTTTATAAGTAACATAATTCTAAAAATTAAATTGAAGAAGTGAAAAAAGTAGAGGACAAATAAGAGAAACGATCTCAATGTACCCAAAACATGCTGTTGAAAGGAAAAAAGTGCTTAGCAGGCAAGCTGTATATAAGAAACAGGAAGATATCAACTAGAGGAGGAAAATCTAGACAAAATTAGTAAGCAGAAGTAATATTATAAACCAGAATTCATTCCAAATAAAAAATGTTTTAAATGACAATAGGGCATTTTTTTCAAGAAGCTTAAACTACATAAATCTAACAAATCCCACTCCCATTCTTAAAGGAGTTGTTTGGTTTTATGGCTGAAATCATTGTTATGTGTGTCTAATCAATTATTAAATATTTCTATTCTGAAGAATAGATCTACATATCTACAGTACTTTAATTCACTTTCAATTTCTTTGGTTAATAAAAAAAACTCAAGGTTTAATACGTGGCCAATGAAAGTGTAATTACACCTTTTGCCCTGACTAGTATTCTATTAAAATATATCTATTCTTTTTCATGAATTGACTATATTTTTAAAAGTCTAATGGGTTTAGGGAAGCCACTTGGTCAAGAGAGCATACAATTTGAGATTTTTCTCCTGAATTTCAAAAACAAGAGTATAAGGCATCATTTCCTTTCTCAAGTGCATGGTGGTTGCATGCTTAGTCATGTCTGACTCTTTGTGACCATGTGGACTACAGCCTACCAGATTCCTCTATCCTTGGGATTTCCTAGGCAAGAATACTTGAGTGGGCTGCCATTTCCTACTCCAGGGGATCTTCTTGACCCAGGGATTGAACCCATGACTCCTCTGTCTCTTGGATTGGCAGGTGGATTTTTTTACCACTGTATCACCTGCGTAGCCCCAAGAGAGACAAATCTACCTTCATCCCTGCACTTTGCGTCATTTCCATTGTTCTTCAGAACACCATCTTGCCACAGTTACCTCAACAATCTTCATAACACATCTTTCTACCTCTAGTTTTGCCTGAACCTTAGCTGAAATGCAAATTTGATGTCATTACACTCTTTAAAACTTTTAGTAACTCCACAGTACTCTTAAGAATGAAATTTATTGTCTTTAATGAATCTTAAGGTCCTTCCTTACTGTTTGACCTAAACTCCATCCATTACTCTCCAAACTCTCTGCTCTAGACACCAGTGAGTGAGTGAGTGAAAGTTGCTCAATTATATCCAGTCTTTGTGACCCCCATGGACTATATAGTCCATGGAATTCTCCAGGCCAGAATACTGGAGTGCGTAGCTGTTCCCTTCTCCAGGGGATCTTCCCAACCCAGGGATCGAACCCAGGTCTCCCACATTGCAAGTGGATTCTTTACCAGCAGAGCCAGCAGGGAAGCCCTCCAGACACCAGTTGTTGGTTGTCGTGTTAGTCGCTCAGTTGTGTCTGATTCTTTGCGACCCCATGGATTGTAGCCCACCAGGCTCCTCTGTTCATGGGATTCTCCAGGCAAGAATACTAGAGTGGGTTGCCATTCCCTACTCCGCCAGACATCAGTGAACTTCCTTTATTCAGCTTCCCTCTCCCCTGCCTCTGGGCCTTTGCACAGTGCTAGTTTCTTTGCTTAGAACTCTGTCTTTACTCTCCCAAACACTCCACCAATTTTCTTTCCAAGGCCTCTCTACTACTACTACTACTAAGTTGCTTCAGTCGTGTCCGACTCTGTGCGACCCCATAGACGGCAGCCCACTAGGCTCCTCTGTCCCTGGGATTCTCCAGGCAAGAATACTGGAGTAGGTTGCCATTTCCTTCTCCAATGCATGAAAGTGAAAAGTGAGAGTGAAGTCGCTCAGTCGTGTCCGACTCTTAGCGACCCCATGGACGAGCCTACCAGGCTCCTCCGTCCATGGGATTTTCCAGGCAAAAGTACTGGGGTGGGGTGCCATTGCCTTCCCCTAAGGCCTCTCTATTAATCCTCTAAGCCGTAACTCAAATATCACTTACTTCAGGGAGCCCATCTTGAACCACCACTCCAATCTGGACTCTAATGCTTCATGGTTCTCTGCTCAGATCAAGTCATTTGACACCACTCTCGTTTTTTACATAGGCGTACCATGGGCTTCCCTAGTGGTTCAGACAGTAAAGCGTCTTATCTGCAATGCAGGAAACCCGGGTTCAATCCCTGGGTTGGGAAGATCCCCTGGAGAAGGAAATGGCAGCCCACTCCAGTATTCTTGCCTGGAAAATCCCATGGACTGCGGAGCCTGGTAGGCTATGGTCCATGAGGTCGTAAAGAGTCGGGCACGACTGAGCGACTTCACTTTCACTTTCACCATCTTGTTCTGGGGCAATTAGCATTGAGATCATTACTGCTAATGTCAAGTGCAAAAACCTCACTTTGATACAGTTGAGTTGGGTAGGTTAACTCCCAACATTTATGTATGTGTGTGCTCAGTCCGTCCAGTTATGTCCAACTCTTTGTGACCCCGTGGACCATAGCCTGCCAGGCTCCTCTGTCATAGAATTTTCCTGGCAAGAATTCTGGAATGGGTTACCCTCCTCCGGGGGATCTTCCAGATCCAGGGATCAAACCTGCTTCTCCTGGTCTCCTGCATTGCCAGGTGGATTCTTTACCATTGAGCCACAAGGAAAGCCCATTTATGTATGTAGGTACATTTTTGGCCATGTCTCATAGCTTGCAGGAGCTTAGTTCCCCAACCAGAGATTGAACACACCTTCTTAGCAGTGAAAGCATGTAGTCCTAACCATGTAACCCACCAGGGAGTGCCCAGAACATTTTTAGAAGAAAGGAGAAATTCAGAATTACTATTACTTCTTGGATTAGATGTCAGGATTCTTCATTGAAGAAATGAAATGTTTAAATAGCAGACTTTGTAAATAGCTGCTAGCCTATAATGATAGCCTGTGGTAAACATCAAAAGCATAGTCCTTTCCAATTACTAATTGGTGTTCAGGAGGTTTATTATGTGCTTAGCACTGGAAGTTCATTACAAGAAGCACCTTCAGTATATCTGGCCAACTCAAGTAGTGAAATCTTTGGAAAATACAAACTTTTTATTAAATGATTTGTAAAAAATCTCAGAAATGAGATCTGCATAATATTTGCAGGTCAATACAGTTGTTGGAACTCTTGGTTAATAGATTTATTTGGAGGCAACCTTTTTATGTTATAGAAGAGAATGACTAATTCAGTTACTGCTCTATCAAAAAGCAAAAATTAGTACTATCTAATGACTTGAAGGGCCTCAATAGGACTGAAATAAAATATATTAAAATTATTTTTCTTTTTATGTAAGGCAGCATCAAAATAAACTGAAATTTTCTTTAAAAAAAAAAAAAAAGGAAATCCTAATGGGAGCTTCCTATTAAATTTCAACATATGTATCTTCAAAATTTATGAAGCATGAAGTATCAGATATGAACATATATATATATATATACATATGAATATATACACATGTAAACACACAGTTTGCAGTTCTAATTTGCATTTAAATGTTTTAAACCATTTTTGCATTGGCTAGATATATGCTTTTCCCTTGCCTCTCATTAAAAAAACAGTAAGGCAAGCCTTTTCCATTTTGCAAATAATATAATTTTAATATCAGACAAGGTTATGCCCTACTAGACAACTAATCCTCACTGCTGTTTTCTTTCCAGAAAATAAAATCACAGCTCAACTCTTCTAGAACCAGAGTCGTCATTTTTCACATACTTCCCTCATTAAGTAGCTTTATCGCTCACAACCCCTACATCAAGCCATTTATGTTTCCAAGTTACTCTGTACAATCAGTTTATCTTGGAGGGTATGTCATATAGCTGCAAACTGGATGATTTTCTGTGTTTACTTTTGCCTGTTTGTGGCTGAGTGGGCATCAGATTATACCCTTTTGTTGTTATTGTTTTGTGGCTCTGCTCAGAGAAAGAGCACTTGGAAGTCTCTTATAGCCTTTTATTCTATGTTAATATTAACCTTCAATTGCTTTTCTTGACCAGATATTTGGGTGCTTCAGCAATTTATAAAAAGTATATGAGAACATATAATCTTATTTATCTGGAGAAGATAAATAAAAAGTAACCATTTTAACCTTCTGCTTTTAAAATGTGACAGTTTAAGAGCTAAAAAAGTAACTCAGTTTTCTCTGAGATATTGTAACCTCTCTTTTAAGACTGAAACTTAATATTCATCTATGAGCCCGGGTTCTGTGTGTCTTATTCATTGACTTAAACTCCACTTGTTTCTGATAGAATGTTCCAACTTTTTTTTTTTTAAAACCTGAGCATGTAAGGTTGAAAATACAAGGCAAACATGCAAAAAGAGATCTAATTTAGGAGTTAATTTATTTTTTTAAAGAAGTTAATGGAGCCCTAAGCCAACAGTTTTGACAGAAGTCTTGAGAGATTTGTGTTTCAGATCCAACAATGTCAGTTGTGTTCCTTTATGATGTGTTTTTTCAAGTTCCTCATCGGGTTTCAGAGAAAAATTCTTTCTTTAGATCCAGGGTACTTATGAGGAAACATTAGAAATTTAAATGCTTTCCAATATACTTGGGAAGAAGAAAATTTAGAGATCTGCTGCCAAGGCTTATTATCTGTGTAGGAGAGTTGATACTTACAGTTTCTACATAGTTTACCAAAAATAATTTTTAACTGAATGTAGGTCATGGTCTCCTGCTTGTTTCTGCATTTTATGGCCCAATCAGCTTTGTTTGGACATTTTTGGAAAGAAAGAAGGGAAATTTCAAGACTTCATAAAATGTGAAGCAAATTTGATTTCCTCCTAGTGGTGTCGGAGTCAGCCTAGAGGTTGGTTGCCCTTTGGCAGGTAATTGGACCTGAACAGGTGGATGGAGGGCAGGCTCTCGGCTGCTGATGCTGGGACAGGGGTACACATTTGCCTTTCACTGAAGCTGCATCTTTCAGCCACACTGTAGGCTCACATCCCAGCAGACCAAGCCCACTAGGGACCAGAGGATTGAGCTCCTTGTGGGGAAGTACGGTCGGTCCCTAGAGATTGTTTTTTGCCGGGCGGCATGGACTGCCCTCGCCAGCGCCCGCCCCTCCGCGCCGAGGAGGCGGGGCGCCGCGGCGCTGAGGGCCCCCAATGGCTATCGCGGCCGCCGATTCAGCTGAGTGACGGCAAGGGCGGGGCCGCGTGGCTTGTTTGTTTGCGCCGCCCCGTCCCGCCCCGCGCCGCCTCGGCAGTCAGCGCTGACTGAGGCTGCAGCTCAGATCCAGGCTGGCCGCCAGCCCAGCGCTCTCCTCCGCGCTGTTGCGGTACCTCTGCGCGTCCGCCACTGTCCCTGAGCCGACATGCGCCTGGCTACAGCCGCGAACGAGGCGTATACCGCGTCTCTGGCCGTCTCGGAGCTGCTGGGCTGCAAGCAGTGTGGTGGGAGCCGCGGCCAGGACGAGGTACCCGGGCGAGGGACCGGGCGAGAGGGCGGGTACCCAGCTGACTGACTGGGCTGCACGGAGTCGCGTCGCTTCTCTGCCCTCGCACCCTAACAGCTTCGGAGAACGCTCCCCAGGGAGGGCACCTCTGGAGCAACCGCCCGGCCGGCGCCCTGCCCAGTGGGGCGTGGCGGGCTGGCCCGTGCCCCTCAGGTGAAGGGGCGGCCAGGGGTGGGTTGGGGGGACGTTTGCCACTGCGAGTCGTCCCCGGGCAGAAAGTGCCACGGCTGGAAGAGAAAGCTGTCTGGATCATTTAAATGGAAGTCTCCAAAACCTAAATAACGTTGTCTTCTGTACAAGTCTCCACAAGTCAGAAACCGAACAAACTCTAGTCCCGAGGTAGAACAGCCTGTGGATTTTTACCCCCTCAACGTCTTGTCAAAACAGATTATTTGGTGACCCCACTCTTTGCCTTTTACTTTAAAAAAGAAAAAAATGCACCTCAGTTTTGCCTAGAATAACTATGTTCTGCCAGCTCTATGACGTTATGCACAGCGTTTACCCTTGTTTATTAACATTTCTTTTGTGTCTGAATTGGCCTTCAGAAAGAGCTATTTAATTGTGACGTTTTGTATTTTTACTAAGTGGTTACAAAGAGGGCACCAGTTGAATATGCTGCGGCATGCAGGATCTAGTTCCCTGATCAGGGATTGAACCCAGGGTCCCTGCATTGAAAGCCCGGAGTCTTAGCCACTGGACCCCCAGGGAAGTCCCGTAGGACCCCAATTCAAAGTTACTAGTACATCTTTAACTCAAATTTTAGCCTTTAATTCAAATGGTAGCAAGAGAGAAAGAGAAATAATAATTAAAATAGAATTGAAATCAGATTGTTTTAAGTATTGACTTAGTTCAAGAAATGTAAATACAAGGTAATTTCTCTGCACTATTGCCCACTAAAATGACTGTTAGTTTTATATGTTTTTTGTAAATGGAGTCAACATTATGAGTATACCACATATATTCAATATAAACGTAAATGAAGAACACTTTCTCCTGAAGGTTATAGAACACCAAACACTTCTGTATTTTAACATTCATGTTTACATAGCGTGCTCCTTGTTTCCAGATAATACAGCAACCTAAAAAGAGTCTCATGACTGTTGCTTTGAAACTTTACTATAGAGGGAAAACGGTTCAAAAGTGTTGAAATAGCATTTACAATTTCTGTTTGCAGGCCATAACAGATCTTTTGTCATTTTGAGAAGTGAGCCTCATGATTGTGCTTGAATCTGTTCTTTCTTAGTGGTATTTGTGTGTAGAATCCTGGTTCTTGCCCAGACCTAGAATCTCTAAATATAGCCATGTAAACTAGAAGATAAAGAGATACATTTTATCTTACACATTGATTACAGAGCCTATGGGATTGTGTTCAGGAGACCAGGCAGCTTTGTGTAGTTGTATTTTATTTTTAAAACGTCCAACATGTGGGAAGATAAATTAGGAAGTAGTGCTTTATAAGAAAACTATTCACTTTACAAAAGAATTAATTACAGAACTCTTTGAAATAGCAAACTTCCACAGTGCCTTTAAGTTAAAACACCTTCTAGAAATGGAACCCTGACTAAAGTGTAGGGCACACATAAGAGCCTAAGTCAGCCCTATAAATCCAGTACTTCGAAGTCAGTTGAGTTTTTATTTTTCTAGGATGTAGTTCATAGAATACCAGACACTGGGAAAAGAGATACCTAAACTTTAAATATTTCTAAATTCCCTATAAGAGTTAGTGACAAATTTAGAGGAAGCATTAGTACATTTTGTTGTAGTACATATTAAGATTTCTTTATAAGGCCTTTGGATTTCTTCATTTCTATTTAAAAATTTCAAATGTCAAAAGGCTAGCACCCAGCTATAGGCAATGATTCTCATAAACAAGGGAGAGTGGGATGGGAACTCTTATTTTTTTAACACAGTATATTTTTGCCTTATTGAAATGTGTTCTAAAAAGAACTGCTTTTGTAATGTTTTACAAATCAAAGTTAGCATCATTGTTGGTATTATCAGTATTAAGACATCTAGATAGTTTTAAAATACACCAGGTGCAGTGAGAAAAAAATAAAATGATTCAAGTTATTACTTTTCAAATGTATAGATGTATAAGCCAGTAAATGCTCTCATTTTGCATTTGTGGCAAATTGTCCATTCCTTTGCTAAAAGATATTTATATAGATTCAAAAGTGTATCTGACAAATTTGAAAAATCTGATTAGAACAATACATTCAGTACATAAACAGATTTACACAGTGAATGTATTACATTCATCAGTCATTCTGTGGTTTTTGTCAACATTTGCTGAGAATTTTCATGTTGTGAAAATTAGTATGTTAGTGTCATACACTGGAGAGGAAACAGATACCACGTCAGAGATTTGCAGAAATGTTGTGATGGCAGAAGCTGTTGCTGTCTCTTTCAAAGATGCTGATTAGGAGGACTGTTGAGAGGAGAACTGTTAGTTCCCATGTTAGATTAACCAGCCACACCTTCACCAAGAACCAGTGAGGTTTTGTGCTGGGATTAGCATATATATCTGCTTCACAAGGTCATTAGCTGTTGGCAACTTCTGCCTCCTTGAATCTAAATTGGCCAAAATTTGTTCTAAATCTGTAATTCAGTTTCTTAGATAAATATGAAGGCACAATTGAAGTAACCTTTAGGAAGTTATGAAAGGTACTTAGTTTGGCTATCCATAAACCAACTATTGAAAACCCATAGTGCCTTTAAAAAAAAAAATCAACACCTGCTAGAAAACAGGGTAGCAACTATTTTGTCATGTGACTAGGAAAAGAAGTGTTTCAAAAGTGAGTTTTCCAGTAAATTGAAACTTTTAACCCTTTACAAGTTGAGAATGCTATTGTATAACAACAGTGGTATCTAAAAGAAACTTTAAGTATCAAAAACTCTTAAAGAAACTCTTGAGAGTAATTAAAGACACCAACTCTAGAAACAAACTTCATGGATGTTTTCAAGATAACTGTCACCTGTTTAGTTTTTCCAGAAGTTAGAAAACAGTTTGTATGCAATGGGAAGCTAGATGGAATCAGTTATCTACTTTCTGATAGAATCTGAATTAGGATAAATTGAGATACAGCTCAGAGCTCATAAAATTCTATTTTACCTAGCACTAGTCTTAAGTAAAATAATGAAATTAGAGTATTGAATATCAGAGACTCCTTTCCATTCCTTTCCTTCAGTTTTTCTTTTCTGTCCCCTGCTTTCCTATTAGACTGATATCTCATCAAGGAATGAATGTGATCTTAACACTGAGAGGTTATTAGCATAAAAAGTCAAAGTCACTCAGTCAAGTCTAGCTCAGTCATGTCCGACTCTTTGTGACTCTGTGGACTGTAGTCCATGGAGTTCTCCAAGCCAGATTACTAGAGTGGGTAGCCTTTCCCTTCTCCAGGGGATCTTTCCCACCCAGGGATCGAACCCAGTATCCTGCACTGCAGGTGGATGCTTTACCAGCTGAGCCACAAGGGAAGCCCGGTTATTAGCATAGTAGGTCTATAATCCATTCCTAAGAATGTTTGCTTTTTCTTAACATCCTGTTTTAAAACAATTTTTCACTCTTAAAAAAAAAAAAATTTGTAAAGGAACTAGGAAGGAAAAGTTTGCCTTGTGAAGGCAAAGAAGAGGGGAAACAGTGATACCAACATAGCTACTAAATTTGGCGATAGGGATAGACTTGCAAACCCCCTTGGCATACCTATAGGAAAAGATTCCATTTCTGAAACATTGATAGGCACTTGCTTAGAATTATAAAGCTACTGTTGTAATATTAATAGTTTGATATATAAACTATCTATTTGGTATAGAAATAAAACCAAAATAATATACTTCAGGCTCTTTGTTTTGAAACCTGTGTACTAACAATCTGATCTTATTTTAAAAAATACACACAATCCACATGCTGCTAATATATGTGGTAAGATCAGATCAGATCAGTCGCTCAGTCGTGTCCGACTCTTTGCAACCCCATGAATTGCAGCATGCCAGGCCTCCTTGTCCATCACCAACTCCTGGAGCTCACTGAGACTCACATCCATCGAGTCAGTGATGCCATCCAGTCATCTCATCCCCTGTCGTCCCCTTCTCCTCCTGCCCCCAATCCCTCCCAGCATCAGAGTCTTTTCCAATGAGTCATCTCTTCGCATGAGGTGGCCAAAGTACTGGAGTTTCAGCTTTAGCATCATTCCTTCCAAAGAAATCCCAGGGCTGATCTCCTTCAGAATGGATTGGTTGGACCTCCTTGCAGTCCAAGGGACTCTCAAGAGTCTTCTCCAACACCACAGTTCAAAAGCATCAATTCTTCGGCGTTCAGCCTTCCTCACAGTCCAGCTCTCACATCCATACATGACCACAGGAAAGACCATAGCCTTGACTAGACGAACCTTTGTTGGCAAAGTAATGTCTCTGCTTTTGAATATGCTATCTAGGTTGGTCATAACTTTCCTTCCAAGGAGTAAGCATCTTTTAATTTCATGGCTGCAGTCACCATCTGTAGTAAGATAAAGTCCTAGAAATCGAATTTCTAATTTTTTTCCTTTCCTCACAAATAGTAATATATGCACTTTGCCTTTTCCCCCGCTACATAATATATCCTAGAGATCTTTTAAAGCCAACTTGTATACAGCTGCTTCGTTCTTTGTAAAGACCTCATGCTGTTCTAGTCTATGGTCATACTAAACTTTATTGAAACAGTCCTCTATTGATGAGCACTTAGGTGGTTTTATATCTTATACAATTGTAAACAGTGTGACAGTGATTATACTTTTACATATGACATTTCAAAAATATGAACATAGGTTGATGTCTAGGATGGAATTGTCAGTTAGGGTATGTAACTTTTAAATTTTGATCAGTATTTCAGATTGCCCTCCTGGAAATTGCAGTAATTTGTACTCCTTATATATTTCTTGATCTTTTTTCCTTACATTTCAAAACAGTCCCATCAGAGATGTATAAGTGTTGAATAGCTATTTCTCCACCCCTTCTCCAACATAGTCTATCATCAAACTTTTTGATCTTAAGCAGTCTTTTAGGTGAAAAATTGTATCTCAGTGTAGTTAAACAGCAGTTGTTTTGTGAAGATTGACCATTTTTTCAAACGTTTATATTTCCTTTTCTTTGAAATGTTCATGTCCTTTGTTCATTTTTTTCTATCAGCTTCTTGGGTTTTCTTAGTGATTTATCATTATGTATTTTTTAAAAAGCCCTTGTCTGTGTGAGTTGCAAACATATTTCCAAGTTTTCTGTTTGTTTAACTTTATATATGTTTATTTTTATGAAAGTATATTTATGTCATCAAACTTATCAGTCTTATATTTTGTGACTTCTGGGTTTTGTTGCATTTTTAGATCTAACTCCACAAGTATTTTCTTCTAATATTGTAATTTTTTTTTTTTTTTACTTACATATGATTTATTGTGAAGTAAAGTATGATTTAAGGTTCCAATTTCACTTTTTTCTGAGTGGGTCTCCAGTTGTATCAATATCATTTTTTGAATAATCCACTTCTCTTCCCTTGAAATGACATCTTTTTGTATACTAAAGTTGTAGGAATAGTGTCTTATGTATAAAATGAATAATAAATTCCTGAAAAGTGGGGTGTGTTGCTAAAATGCATTTTGTTTAAATAAGATAGTAAAGAAATTAAAAAGGGTAAATATTAATTTTAGCCTTGAAATTTTGTCCAGAATATTTTCTTTGAAATGTATGTAATTAGATCAGAAGTTCAGCAGTTAGAAAGGCCAACAGAGTCATCATTTTATATAAATAGCTGCATTTGTGCCAAGATTCTGTATTGAATAGAAGGAATGTGGGTTTTTTCCTTGCATTTATTATAGTATATTAAATTGAGATACATACATAGCTGGACCAGTAAATTTAGTGCCTCCTCAGTAAAGGATACGGTTATTAGACATTACTATCGTCAGTATAAGTCTGTAATTATCAGAGTAAAAAATCACTGACCTCTAATACAAAATTATTTGAAACCTATATAAAATTTTAGTTTGCAAATAGAGCCTACTTCAAGTCTGAATCTCGAGTTCTACTGATTAAGATTCTCTTCGATTTTTTCCTGCCTGCCTAAATCAATTCTGCTCAAAAGGTTTCCATTCACTTGGACCCAATTTCTTGAATTGCTGCCATATGTTCTTCTCTGTCTGCATCATTGAGCCCCCACCCCCGCCCCACACACACCTTTTTTTCTCCTTTAAAAGAAAAGCATCTGGTTTATATCATGAAGGACTTTTGGAAGCAGTAAAGAGAGGGTGGAAATAGTATTTGTATGTAATTATATAAGCAAGAGTTAATATTTAGTTGTTAAAGAAGGTGGGGGTTTGTTTGCCTAGAGACTAAATAGGACATGAACTCAAAAAAAAAAAAAAAAAAGGCTGAATTACATTTTGGTTTTGTTTCTATAAGCATATTACATTGAGGGGAAAGCTGGTATGGTAGATTGTCAGTTTTTGTTAACCATACTACATTGTCACACAAAATACAGAATTCTAGGTTCCCTATGTCAAAGGGTAGAAAACCATTTATTTCTTAATTAGTTGAGCTCAAAAATATAAGTGAAGTCAATGAGATCCTATAAATTAAAATTTTAAGGAAAACTCACAAAGTTAATTTCTCTCAAATTGTTTGACCCAAACACAGAGAAACCGTATCCTGCAGCACTTTCTCTTTTGTGGGTTTAAATAATTTTTATTTTCCATAATATTTCTGTTCTTGTGAAGTATTATTGTAGATGCAATAATTATACTTCTTTCAGTTTAAGACCTCTAGGTAGAGGTTATGACTTTTTCATTTCCTGACAAGATGCACAGGGATTGATATTTTGGTTGGTTGGGTTTTGGATGTATAAACACACTGGTCTTATTTTGTATCACTGTCAATCCACAGGGTTGGCTGCTATGTGCTGAACTTTCTGTCCTAGACTTTCTGCCAAGTACTTTATGCAAAACTCTGGTTTTAGTGAAACAGGTTTTATTGTTTTTAGTCAGAGTCTTATTATAAACTGTTGTCAGTTATGTGATGCAAAAAGAGGAGCTGATATATATATATATATGGTCATGAAAACAAACCACCAAAACAAGCCAGGCTCTGTTCAACTGGTTGTTTTTCTCTCCCATTCCTGTGGCCTCAGTTCATGTTGTTTACTGCTGGAGGCCTGAGATGGTGTAATTTTCTTTTCTAGGAACTTGGAATTAGAATTCCTCGACCACTAGGACACGGACCAAGCAGATTCATCCCAGAAAAGGAGGTATGTTGTTTGTGAAAGTACATAGTGAACTGTATGCTTTTAAGGAAAAGCTTTCATGACCCACATCTTGGCATCTGAACAATTGTTGGTCAACAATATGCTTTACACAGAGTTGATCATTGTTAATCATCATCCTTTGGCAGTGAATCTGTGGGATTAGAAAGCTATTATAGTCCCTTTGATTTCTAGTATTTCATGGCACTTTTCTAACACCCATAATTAGTCAAGCAAAGGCAAGACTTGTTTTTGACCAATGATATGCCACCTGCTTGTATTCAGATGTTATTTAAGTGTGCCCATACGCTGAGTTACTTGGTCTTGGCCAACTCCATAGGCTGGTATCAATGCTAGCTTAGATCTTTAATTCTAAATATATAAATGCTTCTATGCTTAGTTTTCACAAGGATTGTTTACTGTTAGTTAATTTTGGTTCTCTGTAAATTGTGGGAGAGTAGGTGTTGTTAAAAAGAAAGGCATTAGTGTCTGCAAGCTCTGCAAATTTGATAATCTAAATCTGCTTCTTTATCTGGATTCTGGCCAAGCCTACAAGCAGCCTATCTAAATGGCCTTTGTTGTTTCTCCCCTGCTACATGATATGTGACTTTTATTCTTCTATCTTGCAACCAGTTGAGTTAAATTTGTAGAACTATAACCTCCCTTTCTTAAGCCAAATTTAATCTGCTTCTAAATGACACAGAATGCAGTGCATGCATGCTTTATTTCTCTCCCTTCTGTGTGTTCTTTAACATCAATTTACAATTTCTGTAACCATGGTTTTCCTCTCTTTCATACAGATTCTCCAAGTGGGGAGTGAAGACGCACAGATGCATACTTTATTTACAGATTCTTTTGCTGCTTTGGGTCGTTTGGATAATATTACCTTAGTGATGGTTTTTCACCCACAGTATTTAGAAAGTTTCTTAAAAACTCAACACTATCTACTGCAAATGGATGGGCCATTACCCCTTCATTATCGGCACTACATTGGAATAATGGTTTGTAAACATTCAGTGAAAAATTCTTTCTCCCTGCTTTATTAATCTTTTTAAGATATGGTTAATGCTTCAAACACAGGAATAAATACTTGTATTCCAACTTCCACTTGGATTCCTGTTAAGTAGTACCTATTTTTCCTTTCTAAATAATAGGAAAACTAATATGTATTTACACTTCTGTTGAGTCCATGGAAATCTCCAGGCCAGAATACTGGAGCGGGTAGCCTTTCCCTTCTCCAGGGGATCTTCCCAACCCAGGAATTGAACCCAGGTCTCCCGCATTGTGGGCGGATTCTTTACCAACTGAGCCACCAGGAAAGCCCAAGAATACTGGCATGGGTAGCCTTTTCCTTCTTCATCAGATCTTCCCAACCCAGGAATCAAACTGGGATCTCCTGCATTGCAGGTGAATTCTTTACCAGCTGAGCTACCAAGGAAGCCCTTATTGAGCACCATTTTCTACTAAATAAGAAAATAAAGTAGAAAACAAGATTATTTCACTATATATAAATAGTAGTTCAGATTGACATAAGTGGTTTTTACTCATGTTCAATTTATAAATAAGATTCCATTATTTTATGGTTGGCATCTTAATTGAAGTTTCTTCTTAATCAGGTTCTGACAGAAGGTATAAAATTTTTCTAAAATTCAAATACTTTTGTCAAATATTTTTTGTTAATGGGATGTTTTTGAGGTGTTTTCTATAGCATACGTGAATTTTTGAATGTTTATATGAAAACTTCATTCCTATAGTACATGGAAAATTTGAGAACATACTAATCAAAAAATTAACTGTTTTGCACATTGTAAAGAAAAAAGACATGTAGTTGTTCAAGATTTTAATATGTATAGTTAGAATCATCTTTTGTTTTCTCTTAGGCTGCAGCAAGACATCAGTGCTCCTACTTAGTGAATCTCCATGTAAATGATTTCCTTCATGTTGGTGGAGACCCCAAGTGGCTTAATGGTTTAGAGAATGCTCCTCAAAAACTACAGAATTTAGGAGAACTTAACAAAGTGTTAGCCCACAGACCTTGGCTTATTACCAAAGAACATATTGAGGTAAGCAGAGAATATATCCAGGGTATCTTTTTTATTTTAATAGACTATTTTTTAAAGCAATTTCAGGTTTACAGAAAAATGGCACAAGGAGTTCCCATATTCTACACACTTCAACTTTCATCAAGAGGCTTTTCCTCTTCACTTTCTGCCGTAAGGGTGGTGTCATCTGCATATCTGAGGTTATTGATATTTCTCCTGGCAATCTTGATTCCAGCTTGTGCTTCTTCCAGCCCAGTGTTTCTCATGATGTACTCTGCATATAAGTTAAATAAGCAGGGTGACAATATACAGCCTTGATGTACTCCTTTTCCCATTTGGAACCAGTCTGTTGTTCCATGTCCAGTTCTAACTGTTGCTTCTTAACCTGCATATAGGTTTCTCCGGGTTGTTCTACGTCCAGTTTTAACTGTTGCTTCCTGACCTACTTATAGGTTTCTCCAGGAGTTGGTGATGGACAGGGAGGCCTGGCGTGCTGCGATTCATGGGGTCGCAAAGAGTCGGATACGACTGAGCGACTGAACTGACTGACCCACTTCAACCCTCGACCCCCCCCCACACACACATTGTTTCCTTTATTACTAACTTCTAGTATTAGCATAGTACATTTGCTTCAGTTGATGAATTAATAATGTCTGTAATTTACTTTGGGGTTCACTGTTTGTGTTGTACAGTTCTATGGGTTTTGACAAATGCATAATGTCATGTTATCCACCATTATGGTGTCATACAGAATAGTTTCACTTTCCTAAAAATCTCCTATGCTCCCCCTATTCATCTCTCTCCCTTCCCCCTGAAACTGCTACTCCTTTTATTGTCTTTATAGTTTTGCCTTTTCCAGAATGTCATGTAATTGGAGTCATACAGTATATAACCTTTACACACCAGCTTCTTTTATTTGTCACTATGCATTTAAGGTTCCTCCATGACTTGATGGCTCATTTCTTTTTACTGCTGAAAAATACCCCAGTGTGTGGATGTACCACAGTTTGTCCATTCACCTACTTAAGGACATCTTGGTTACTCCCAGTTTTTTGGCAATTATGAATAAAACTTCTACAAACATTCACATGCAGGTTTTTTGATGGACATTAGTTTTCAGCTCAGTTGGGTAAATAACTGGGATTGCTGGATTGTATGGTAAGCTTGTGTTTAGTTTTGTAAGAAACTGTGAAACTGTCTGATGAGGTGACTGTACGTTTGTGTTCCCACCAGCAACGGATGAGCATACTTGTCAGCATACTTGTCACATTCTTGTCAGCATTTGCTGTTGTCAGTGTTCGGATTTTAGCCATTCTGATAGATGAAAAGTGGAGTCTTGTATATCTTTGCAAAATACCATCTTAAACTAGTTTCTTCTGGTTCTATTTATTGAAAGTGTTAAATGCTCATTCATATCCGACTCTTTGTGACCCCATGGATTAGAGCCCGCCAGGTCCTTTTTCCATGGAATTCTCCAGGCAAGAAAACTATAGAGTGGGTAGCCATTCCCTTCTCCCAGAGATCTTCCCGACTCAGGGCTCCAACCCAGGTCTCCTCTATTCCAGGCAGATTCTTTACTGTCTGATAATAAAGATAATAGAATAAAAGTAGATTGACTTTCTCTAAAAGAATCTGCCATGCAGTAGAAATTTTTTAAATTTTATATATTTTTTTATAATTTATTGGCCATTCCACGAGGCTTGTGGGATCCTAGTACCCCAACCAAGGATCAAACCTGTGCTTCCTGCAGTGGAAGTTCAGAGTCCTAACCCCTGAACTGCCAGTGAATTCACTAGAGTATTTTAGATACTTTTATATAGTTGAAGCATCTTATTTTCAAGGAGATATAAGATTTGAATATGATTAATGCAATGTCTGTTATATTGTCTAGTAACATAAAATTATACAATACAATGAAATAAATAATGAAGCAGAATGGAAACAGATTTGTAAGACTTTTAAGTATTGTAGACTTTACCTTGAGCATAATTTTTTAAATAAATATAATTTGATGGTTTAGACATATTCAGAGTCAAGTTGTTCAAATCACTATCTTAAAAATTCCTTGAGGAAGCCTGATATTAAAGAAAAACAGGCATATTTTCCACAGTAGCTTCTACTTTAAACTCAAATTTATTACATTTGGTTTGAGATGTCACACTAACAACATAGTTAATGCGTTCATAATCCATTGTCTGAAACACAGCAACTGCCTTAAACAAAATGTATTCTACTGCATTTTTAAATCAAGATTTCAGATAATCAAAATAATAATGAATTAGTCATTATCAGATTATGTTAAGCTCAATTTTTTAATATATACTCATAAAAATTAGCAAATTCTGAGTTCTACATGCCTCAAATTGTCATTTTATCCTAGTTTTATACAGTAACTAATCCTGTTTTCAATAGATTAAATACCAAGATGAACTATATTCTTTCACCAACACCATACCCCAGTATAAAAATATATTCTCATTTTTCTCCCCAAGGGACTTTTAAAAGCTGAAGAGCATAGCTGGTCCCTTGCAGAACTGGTACATGCAGTAGTTCTACTCACACACTATCATTCTCTTGCCTCGTTCACATTTGGCTGTGGGATCAGTCCAGAGATTCATTGTGATGGTGGCCACACATTCAGACCGCCTTCTGTTAGTAACTACTGCATCTGTGACATTACAAACGGCAATCACAGTGTGGATGAGATGCAGGTCAACTCAGCAGGAAATGTTTCGGTAAGTATCTGTTACAGGATTGTCAGAAAACTAATCACAGTAATTGCTGTTGTATTATTTTTCTACTTGGCTTTTAGGAAAATTTACCCTGTTAAGTCCAAAAAGGTATTAGACCCCCCAGTCTATTCATTCAGCAAGTATTTGACTGCCTCCAAATGCTGAGCATTATAGTGTCTGATGCTAAGGGACATATACAAAATTATATGACTTATATATAATTATAAGATCCTCCAGGAGACTACATTCGAATAACTTCAGGATTGGAAGCCACCAGGATGTGCCAGAGCCAGCTAGTATTGAATGGCTACTGAATGTGAGATGCGGGAAGACTGAGGAAAGAGGAACTTGATGATACAAACTGCCTGCTGCTGATCACATCCCATTCTTCCCTTTTGCACGAAAGAAACAGGCTGTCATCTCAATTGTTTCTCTTTTAGAAGAGTTAATCAGCTTTGATCTGGAATTTCTCCTTTTAAAATACTTCTTCAAGTTTTAACTTCTCACAAATATATATAGAAGTGAATGTAAATATATTAAAATGCTTTTATCTCTATTCCTTCTCTTCTCTGGCATTTGTATTTTCTCAGCTTTGTTATTGCTTGGAAAACATCACAATGAGTTCCATTTTCTATAAGCAAGTTTTAACTCCTATATATGATGTGTCAAAACTCCCTCTGCATTCTTTAGCTGTAGTGAAAGAGCAAGGGTTTATATTTCCAAATAGAAACAACATTACAGCCTTCTCAATACTTCATACAGATTTTCTCAGTTTTATTACTTTAAGACAGATTTGGACAGGTTGAATTTATATGTTTGACTTTAACAAACACTTGAATGTTAACATATGATTTGACTGTTGGCAAGTTATCTACCCTCCCTGACCCCCCATTCTTTCATTTCTAAATAAAGGTCAAACACAAGGTTATTGCAAAATTTAATTGAAATGTCTCTAGAGAGGTAAAAGGCCTAGTACAGTGCTTAGCATTTATTAGGTACTAAATAAGAGGTAGCATTTACATATGGTGAGATTAGCACAGGAAGGAAAATCATTTTCCCAAGGTTGACTGCTGTGCTGTGGTGTGCTGATAAGGCCCAAGACCATCAGTTTCACCCCGCTTTGAGCTATCTGGATTCATGTGAGAGGCCCGCATATGGCCACTGATAATTTATCAAAGTTTAAAGGTTATAAGATGGACTAAGGGTGAGTACGTCAGTTGCTAGGATGCTGAGAATTGGATTCTTTCCCCACCTTTGATTTAGTATGAGGCTAAAGAAGTACTGTTCCTAGTTATCCCTTAATTAAATGAAATAATAGTGAAATAATGTAATTTTTTTAAAAACTTCTCTAGTAGATAAGCTCCCTATTCCCAGGTGTTAAGTATTTTTAGTAATGAATTTTTTAAGGTATGTACATTGTTTTTTAGACATAATACTATCGCACACTTAATAGGCTACTGTATAGTATAAATGTAACTTTTTATATGCATTGGAAAACCAAAAAAATTCTTGACTTGCTTGTTATGATACTCGCTTTATTCTAATGGTTTGGAACTGAACCCACAATATATCTGAGGTATGCCTGTCTATTGACAATATGCCCAGTGTACAATGTTGATGTAAAACCACTTTATATTTTGTATACCTTATTTGTTTCACTAAGCAAGTAAAAGTGTAACTCAGTTCTGTTTTAAACTGACCGTGTTAAATTTTAATTGTTAAAACTTAATGACTAATAATATTACTAACTTTTGAAATAAATATTTAAACATTAGAATATGTTCTTAAAATTTTTTCTATTGTTTTCAATTTTAAAATTTATATCTGTATATATGATAGGCCAAAGTAATTGTTTTTGATTCATTCATGTGCATTAAAGTTGTAAGATCTATTTTTCTTATATTGTATTAAGATGCAAATTCTTATGAGATAGACTTAAAATTTATTCCATATTTGACATATGTAACAACCTTAATTGCACTTTTATTTCAGGTAAGTGATTCCTTCTTTGAGGTTGAAGCCCTCATGGAAAAGATGAAGCAGCTACAGGAATGTCGAGAAGAGGAGGAGGCAAGTCAGGAAGAGATGGCTTCACGTTTTGAAATAGAAAAAAGAGAGAGCATGTTTGTCTTCTCTTCAGGTAAAAGCAAGCATTATATAGTCAACATCTATTATTTCGAAGAAAGAACCCAATTTTTAAAGACAATTTAAATAAGTTTTTCTTATGGGAATACAGTTGATTTACAATGCTGTATTAGTTTCAATTGTACAGCAAAATCAATCTGTTATACATATCACTTTTAGATTCCTTTCCCATACAGGTCAATACAGAGTTTTGAGTAGAATTCCCTGTGCTATGCAGTAGGTCCTTATTAGTTATCTGTTTTATATATAGTAGTGTGATATGTCAATCTCAATCTCCCAATTTATCCCTCCCCCTCCCCCCACCCTACCTACCCCCACCCCCTACCCCGGCTTCATCCCAGACCCTTGGTAACCACAGGTTCTCTACAACTCCACATATAAGCTGTATTGTATGATATTTGTCTTTTTCTTTCTAACCTCACATAATATGGTAATCTGCAGGTCCATTCATGTTGTGGCCAGTGGCATTGTTTCATTCTTTTTTATGGCTGAATAACAGTCCACTGATACATGTACCACATCTCTGTCTACTGCTGTCAGTGGACATTTAGGGTGCTTCCGTGTCTTGGCTATTATAAAAAGTGCTGCTGTAAACACGGGTGTGTGTGTCTTTTTGAATTACGGTTTTCTCTGGACATATACCTAGGAATGGGATTGCTGATCAGATGGTAGCTCTATTTTTAGTTTTTTGAGGAACCTCCATACTGTTATCTGTAGCGACTGTGTGAATTTACATTTCCAACAACAGTTTTGTAAAATTTATTGTCTGTAGATTTTTTGATGATGGCCATTCTAACTGATGTGAGGTGATAACCTCACTGTTGTTTTGATTTGCATTTCTGTAATACTTAGTGATCAGATCAGATCAGTTGCTCAGTCGTGTCCGACTCTTCGCGACCCCATGAACCGCAGCACGCCAGGCCTCCCTGTCCATCACCAGCTCCCGGAGGTCACCCAGACTCACACCCATCAAGTCAGTGATGCCATCCAGCCATCTCATCCTCTGTCGTCCCCTTCTCCTCCTGCCCTCAATCCCTCCCAGCATCAGAGTCTTCTCCAATGAGTCAACTCTTCGCATGAGGTGGCCAAAGTACTGGAGTTACAGCTTTAGCATCATTCCTTCCAAAGAAATTCCAGGATTGATCTCCTTCAGAATGGACTGGTTGGATCTTCTTGCAGTCCAAGGGACTCTCAAGAGTCTTCTCCAACACCACAGTTCAAAAGCATCAATTCTTCAGCGCTCAGCCTTCTTCACAGTCCAGCTCTCACATCCTACTGAATATCTTTTCATGTGCCTATTGGCCATCTATATGTCTTCTTTGGGGAAATGTCTGTTTAGCTCCTCTGCCCATATTTTTTTTTTTTGATTGGGTTGTTTGGTTTTTTAATATTAAGCTGCATAAGCTATTTGTGTTTTGGAGATTAATCCCTTGTCAGTTGCTTCGTTTGCAAATATTTTCTCTCATTCTGTAGGTTGTCATTTTGTTTAGTTTATGGTTTTCTTTGCTGTGCAAAACTTTTAATTCTAATATGTCTTTCCTTTTGGAAAGGCTATTGCATAGGCAGTCCTACTTCCAAAAAAGGAAGTTAAAGTGAAAATAGACTAAGAGCAAGGAAATTTGATTTAGGTCCTAAAATCACTGCTAATAAACTTTGTGAATGTTAAGTCATTTAGCACTGAGCGTTCCTTTTTTTTTTTTTTTTCTTTAAAATGAGAAGGTTGCATTCATAAAGGCCTAATAGTACTTCCAGCTTTAAAATTCTATAATTTGTGAAAAGAAGCTACTGTCATTAGATAACTAACAGCTTAAACCCTTTGTTAGGCCTTTATCAAGTGTAACCTATAGGATTTAATAAATAAACTAGGTAATTTAAAGGAAAAAAGTTATAGTGTCAATATATTTTGACAATAATACAGTAGAACAAAGAGTACATTGGTTTTAATAACCAATTTTCTTAATAGCAAAGAAAAAATCAAATTTGTATAAATGGAGGTTTGATGTTAGCCTGAGGAGAAGTCTTTGATTCTATTTACTTGAAACTAAATAATCTCATCAACTCCTAAACATGAAAATAATCTAAAAAGGCTTAGTGAGCCTCTTTCCTGTATTCATTTCAGAATTGTTTCTAGGACCTTTGAATTGTTAGTGTTAGTGGTTCATTTGTGTCCAACTTTTTGAGATCCCCACAGACTATATAGCCCACCAGGCTCCTCTGTTCATGGAATTTCCTAGGCAAGAATACTGGAGTGGGTAGCCATTCCCTTGTCCAAGGGATCTTCCTGACCCAGGAATCGAACCCAGGTCTCCTGCATTGCAGGCAGATTCTTTACCATCTGAAGCATCAGGGAAGCTGTTAAAGAGATCATTTTACATATTGTATGACATTAATATTCAACTAAAAATAGTCCAAGTGCTAAAGTTTAGAATACAGCTGATTTGTTAGTACCATAAAGATTATTTCAAAAGGGTATTCATACTTGGAGTACATGTTTTAAGTAGAACCTCACATCTATAAACTAGAGAGAGGACACAGAGGAAGAGAGGATCTGTGAAAGAGAGGAATGAAAAGCACAGTAAATGCAACCATGAGTATGTTTTTTAACCTTTATATTCTATTTATTATTAAGCAATTTCTTTATAGTTTTAAGACTTTATTTTAGTTGATATTGGTTACAAAGTATCAGAAAAAGGGTTATCCTATTTTTACTTGTTATAGGTAAAATGAATTTTAACTAGCATCCTGTTTTTGAAAAGCTTTCAGTAGCTTTTTTAAAAAATTATTTCAGATGATGATGAAGTTACACCAGCAAGAGATGTATCACGTCACTTTGAGGATACTAGTTATGGCTATAAGGACTTCTCTAGACATGGAATGCACGTCCCAACATTTCGAGTCCAGGTAAAATCACAACTTGTATGTACATGACTGGTTAGAAATGTCTCAATCTGACTTAAAATTAGAAAGAACTATCTGGATTTGAGAACAGAAAGCATTGCAGAGAGAAATAACTTTTCTGTGTACATGCAGTTCCTTAGATATAAGTTCATAAATCAGTTGCTCAGAATTCAAAACACATTCACCCATAAAACAAAATTACAACAGTGGTTAGGTTCCCAGATGGTATACTGAAACTCAAAGTTCATAATATAACTAAACAGTAAATAGTTGTGTTAGAACCTAGCTAGCATTTATAGCATTGTTTTACAGAGCACCAGTGTTAAAGTGAGGCCATTTCTGTGACAAGAGAAATGTCCTCAACATTTCAGGCATTATGTGTGTGTGGGTAGAAGGAAAGAGGATGAGAAAATCAGAGTGAAACATGTGCTTAAATTAGAACTTTTAGGGACAGCAAATTTGTTTTCTTTTGGGTGAGTTCTTATACATCTCATATAAAATAAGTCATAGTGATTACAATAACCTAATTCCCTGGTAAAATATGAACTCAATGTCATTTGAAGCAATGATAATTTTTGAGAGTTTCAAACTTAAATCTTGAAGAGGATTTTCATATAAAGATATCTTATTCCAAAATTAAATAATGCCCATCTTTTAGAGTAAAGTTTTAGTGAGGTAGGGAGTCAAATTATTGTTGGTAGACCCAGTTTGTTTAGCTCCATAATCATTAACTTTGAAATACACAGTAAAAATTCCCAGTGCAATTCTGTGTATATTGAGTCCGTGGAAACTTAAGGACCTTGTCGTCCTCTAGGATACCAGGCTCCTTCTCTCTTTTTGCTTTTGCAGGAAGCTAAGTGCTTTGCAAATATATTGCAGGAGCAACAATTGCTGTATCTTCTAGTTCCAGAATAAAAGTTGAGGATCATCAATTAGGAAACATTTATCTATTCTATGCTGTAGTTTTCTAAGGCTGCTTCCAATCCATGACTAGACACATAATGCATTTAAAATGTATTTCTTAAACAGTCTGTTATGAGTTGATAGTTCTAACTTTCCCAATTATTGTGAAGAGCTGCTGCTGCTGCTAAATCGCCTCAGTCGTGTCCAACTCTGTGCGACCCCATAGACTGCAGCCCACCAGGCTCCTTCGTCCCTGGGATTCTCCAGGCAAGAACACTGGAGTGGGTTGCCATTTCCTTCTCCAATGCATGAAAGTGAAAAGTGAAAGTGAAGTTGCTCAGTCGTGTCTGGCTCTTAGCGACCCCATGGACTGCAGCCTACCAGGCTCCTCCACCCATGGGATCCTCCACCCATGGGATTTTCCAGGCAAGAGTACTGGAGTGGGGTGCCATTGCCTTCTCCGATTGTGAAGGACTAGTATTAAGTAATAACTTTTAGCGGAATTATGAAAATATTTGGGAACTATGAGATTTTTTTTTCTTGGCTCAAGGAACTAACATTATTTAAGGAGGCAAATTACGCACAGGAAGAATATAGAATATGTTACTTGGTAGTAAAGTTGTGTCATGAAATATAATAAATTACAGTTGGAGAGATCATGTAGACTAGAAAATTTTTTTTGGAGGCAGATTGGGATTTGACAGATTTGAATAGTTTAAAAGCACGAGTATTGTAAGCAGAGATGACTGTAGGCAATAATTGAGCCTAGGTTAAAGGACAAAGTGAGGGAAGGTATCACAAACTGGCTGGGCTGCTGAAAGCTTCAAGCAAAGGATTTTTCTGATTAGTTGGAAGTTACTTTAAAATTGATCAGACTTGGAGGTTTTGACCACAGTGATGGCATGATAGCAAAGAGGTGTTTTAGGAAAACAATATAGGAGCAACATAGAAGTAGAGGCTTATTAAATTTTGTTTGAGATAGAAAAAAGGAAACAGAGATTTAATGTAGGAAAACTAATTAGAAGACTTAACAGAGCTAAGAGGAAGGGGGGTTAGGAGGAAAAAGAATGAGTGATGGATGTGTTGAAATAAAAATTTATAAAATTTGAAGACACTTGAATGCCTGCAGCAATATAAAAGGAGAGTGGCCTCCCAAAATGAGTCATCTCTGTAGGCCGATGGGGAAACAGTGAGATAAAGCAGAATACAAGTGACGTGTGTGTAAGGCAGAGATTCCACTGGTTTTTAAACTTGGTGAGTTGCAAAATTTAACTTTTGCAATTTGCGGTATAGAAATTGAAAACATCAAACTGGAATGCAAATGAAACAGAAAGCTAGGGGTGTTCTAGAAAGGGAGTGGATTTCAACTGCCAGTAGTCTCACTGCACCACAGAGCAATAAACATAGAACTGTATTTGACCACATTTTAATTATTCACATTTGTTCTCTTCTCTGTATTTAGGACTATTGTTGGGAAGACCATGGTTATTCTTTGGTAAATCGTCTTTATCCAGATGTAGGACAGTTGATTGATGAAAAATTTCACATTGCTTACAATCTTACTTATAATACAATGGCAATGCACAAAGATGTTGATACCTCAATGCTCCGACGGGCTATTTGGAACTATATTCACTGCATGTTTGGAATCAGGTTAGTCTGTTTTCTTACGTTTATGAAGAGATATTTTCTTTTAGGGAAATCATTCAGGTGCTTGAAACACATATGCAGATATACATGTTAATATACTCAGAACCATCCCCTCCCCAAGAGCTTATTTTTATGCTTTTTATGCTTCAGAAACTTGACTTTTTGCAGCTTAGTGTGTTTCCTCTTGCCTAGCTAGGCAGGATGAAGGAGAGTTAGGAACAAGAGTTAAACAATAAGCAAGGTTGTCCAGGAGCATGGAGAAAACGGCAAAGTTTGTCTCTAAACATTTATGTGTTTGTATCATTTTTATCTCCTGAGACACTTGTACTTCTGCCTTCGTGGAACTTAGCACTCTTAGACTGCCCTTCTAAAGAGTACCTACTCCCATGATACTTCATAAAATGCAAAACTTTATCAGTATTATGCTATTTACATACACACACTATACACCACCTTCTAACATACACAAACACCCACCAAGGACTATGGTCCTTCCTAATTATTTTAGCTGTAAAGTCAGACTTTTCTCTTGGTTATTCATTTTTTCAGTAGCCAGACTATTGACTTCAGACTCCCGAATGGTTATATTATGGACCAATTTTACAAGAGTTTTCTCCCTTTTCCACTAAAAACCAAATAGGAGACTGAAGATCCTTGGATGTTGTAGAAAGTATTCTCTCCAGTGGGGCAGAGCGGACACTGGTGCCTACGACCATCCTGGCCTAAAGCAGAATGACCTAAGTGTAGACACTGTGAGGCCATTTTAGAGACCAGTTCTTTCCTCATCGGACCCCAAGAACTCCTGCTAACATGAGAAAATATTTATTTATACAAGTAGATTATAATTTATATATCATGGGATATATCAATATTATCTAATTTGTTAATTTCTTAATATCATCAATACTCAAAACTGTTTCCAAAATTTGTTCCTCAGTGTGGTTGCTTATTCATGATTGTAAATATATACTGTTACTTTGCACTAGCAAATTTTTTTTTCATCTCCCTGACTTCTGTATTTCTTACTCCTTTATACTCATTCATCCACCCCCATTTAAACATTGTAAAGCTCTTATTTTAGGGGACAACTGCCTATATAAAGAGGAGAAAAGAATATAACATTTACTATTGATATCTGTACTTCTATAAGAAAACAGACCCTACATCAAAAATATAGTAATTCTCATTGTCTTTTAACAGATACGATGACTATGACTATGGTGAAATTAACCAGCTATTAGATCGTAGCTTTAAAGTTTATATCAAAACTGTTGTTTGCACTCCTGAAAAGGTTACCAAAAGAATGTATGATAGCTTCTGGAGGCAGTTCAAGCACTCTGAGAAGGTATGTACCTGTTGTGTTTACTCTGTAACTTAGCAGTGGTTCTTATTCTCCTTCACCTAATCTAATGGGTCTCCAGCCCTTTCCATCACCTCTACTGACCCAGAGAAGAACATTCCAGAACAGCTGTCTTAGATATGCCTTGGAAGGGAACCTCATTATGATTTAAAGCAGGGGTTCCCAACTTGCAGACCAGGGACTGGTACCTGCTGCCAGATCAGCATGGCATTAGATTAAATGTAACGTGTTTGAATCATCCAGAAATCGGTTTCCAGCGCCAAAAGGTTTAATGTAAAAGAATAATGACAGGGAGAACAGATCTGCTGGCCTGTCTTCAAAGTTCAGGCTTAGGAGAAAGAAGAGAATCCTTTAACCGTCTTTACAGAAATTATTGAATGATGATTTGGCAGGGAAAGTTTATTATTATAACAAACCTTCAAAAAGAGATGTGATCAAATATAAGCTCAAAACATATTTCCAAGAAAGATCAGACAGCTTTTGTTTTGAGAAATTGATACTCTGTTCAACAAACCCAAGACTTGTGTTAAGCTATTCAGTGGTACACATAAAACATTACTTATATTTGGTGTTTATTAAATGTACTGAAACTGATTGTAAATGCTTATAACCATATCTTAAATAATGTTGTATTTTATATTCAGGTTCATGTTAATCTGCTTCTTATAGAAGCTAGGATGCAAGCAGAACTCCTTTATGCTCTGAGAGCCATTACCCGCTATATGACCTGACGCCTTTCCTCCTTTAAAGATGATGGAACGATCAGCAGATATAGTCTACAAGGGGAAGGTACTCAGCCCCAGGACCAATGGTAGATAAAAGAATTCAGAATCCATTGTGCCATGATTCCTTTAGTTTCTGCTATTTTACTGTGGAAACACCACTGCTGGCACAAGCAGTGAGTGCTTGGCAGCTTCAAGTTTAGAGCTGTGAAGAAAGGCTGCTGTTCACAGTATTTTGCTTTTTGACAGTACAAGATGCTGTATAACTTTTAATACAGCAAATAGTATCTCTCCAAATCCTGTTGCTTTTATGTTAAAAAATAAGATAACAAAAATTGGAGCATGCAAAGAATGGGACTTTGATGATGATGATGATGTAAGCTTTTATACATAAAGAATTTTAGATATTGGTGCTGCTATTCCTGCTGGTGGAATGAATAGAGTGGCTGTTCCGGTTAAGCTATTAGTAATAAGGTGAACACTGCTACTATCTGAGCCTACATACGTAAAACTTGTGTGGTTTCAAATTAAACTTACATATATGTGTTAATTTTTTTGCATCTAAAATTACTCACAGCTCGGCAAAGACCATTATGATGGTAACAGCTCATTTTTTTCATATAGTTTTTTTTTTAATTCAGTTATTGGATGATATTAAATTACAGTGGCAAAAGCAATCTTACATGAAAAATGTATAAATTATCTTTTGATATGCTGTTTCCCAAGGCTCTGTGACACTGGAGGGCAGCTGTCCTGTGCGGTGTTTTTTTTTTTCCAGCACCAAAGTTATGGGAAATATTGTGTAGCTGCTGCTCGGTCCCAGGTGCATTCTGCCCCTGCCCACCTCATGGACCCCCTTCAAAGGTTGCGCAGCTCCTTAAATAATAAAGCTGGAAAATATTTTTAGTCAGGTTATCAAATTTGATTTACAAAAAATGCTAACTTTGAAATGCAAACAGGCTTGAAAAATGTATTAAGTACTTTGTATTCTGGAAGCGTGAATTGCTTTTGAAGTCTGTCAGTATTATTAGTATTTTTCAATAAAGAATAATTTTTCTCCAATTTTATTTGCTGTCTCAAAAAGTCATGACTTAACAGTCAGTCACTATTTTCAGTTTCTATTGATTTTCATTAGCTATCACACTTAGATAATTCTGTAGTCAGGTGAGACTATTATTTAAATGGCAGACTCTTGCAGTCATTTTGAGAGCTACAAGAAAAGTTTTATCTTGGATAACTGATACAGTCCCATGCCTTGTTCATTTTGAACTGAGATGTTTTAGAGATAAATTATTAAGAAGTATTAGAAACAGGTTAAATTAGGGAATGACACTGTCAAACAGTTCTAAATTTAATCAAAGCTTTTGTGATAACTGAGCTCAATAAATATTTTGATAAGTAACAAGATAGTGCCTATAAAATTATAGTGTGGGGTGGGAGCTGGGAGGCAGAATTGTGAATGGAGGTGATATAGCTACCTTCATGGCTACATACCCTAGTGAGAAGATAATACTGTCATCTTAGATAAAAACTGCTTTCAATATATTTTATAAAGAAATAAATCAGCCCATTTCTAGTTAGCTTACAATAATATATAAATGGTCTTACCTGTTGAATTTGCATCATGCCTCTGCCCTTTTTTGTCTGCTGCTGGGTTATTTCATCATAGCAATGCAGGTGAATACAACAAGTTTGCATTGGATAAATTTTTACTCATTCTGCTTCTGCTCTTTGTTCTTGGCACTTCCTCTTAAAAATACAAGATTTCTAATAGAAGTTCTAATCAGTAGTAGGATGATCAAGAAAAACTGAGTTTATTACCTTATTCCACTTAGAAAGCATGAGACGAAATGAAAATTTTAATGAATAAGAAAGTATGCTTGTACCTAAAGTAATAAAGGCATGCCTGTGATACAAAGTTGATGTTTCAACACCTCCAATTTAACAGGTGTTTGCTGTTAATGTTTTCGCAAAACTAAACATACAGGGTTTTTAATGTTGCTATTTATCTTTGAAACTGTTTCCAAAATAATTGAAGGTGGTAAAATAGAACATGGGATATCAAAACTTTTCCCTACAAGAGGAATTATTTTTCTTAAATAATCATGAATAGATTTCTAGTTGAGGTTTCCAAGATTCAATTTTTTTAGATCACTTTTTTAGTAAAAATTAAGGAACTTTTTTATTAGGCAATACTTAATTCAGTATCTCTTTAAGAATGAAATTCTAAACAAATTTACCACAGTTATTTAACTCCATATAAATACTGGTGATATTTTTAACTTAGAGGAATACAATCTTAGCTTTTAAATGAATTTTAACAGTTCACCTATTTCAAATTATTTTGATAACAGACCACTGGTAGATAAATAAATAAAACGCATTGGATAAGAATGTTTTCCAGGCACTTTTCACTCATTAAGATACTCTGAAATTTTGTTACATATTTGTGACTAGTGAATATCAAGGGAAAGCAAAAGCAGGTAGATGGGGAGTGACGTTACCTATGATGTACCAGGTCCTTATTCCCAATGGAGGCACTGAGCTAACAACAATATAAGGACCAAATACCTTTGTGAAACTCCAGAAACCACTTGGGAAGCTACAGCTCAGGCAAACATACACCAGGAGGAGGCTGCACCAAAAGGCGTAGGTAAATTTGGGGCATTTTGCTTGTCCTAACCTGGTGTACAGCACGACAGCAATTGAGAGGAAACTCCTAAGTCCCAGCTTCTCCCTCGGAACCAAAAGAAAAAAGGTGAACTTTTGTGTTTGAGGGACTGGATTCTATCTCATCTCACTTGGAGCCCTAGTAGGAGTGGTAGAATGGTTTGGATGCTGGTTGTAGATCACTGAACACAGAAGTGAGCATGGAGGTACATTAGAACAGCAGGGAATCTACAGTTATGTAGGCAGGTGCATGGGATCCAAAAGAATACAGATAGGAATAAAACAGAAATTGGAACAGGAAACTCCTAAGAAGAAACAGAGGCAAGCCTCTTAGGGAAATTAAGACAGCTAAAAGCAGATATTATATCCTGGAATAAAAACATATACACTCATCCAAATAAGATACATCCCTGGAAATGGTAGCTATTTTTCAAATGCCCAAATCACAACAAACTTTGCAAGGTACATATATGTGTGTGTGTGTGTGCACAGGAGAATGTGGCAAAATCTAAAAAACAAAATAAATCCCCAGAAACCAACCCTAACGCAATGTAGGACTCTCGATTACCCCACAAAGAACTTTAGGGATTTTACCTGGCAGTCTAGTAGTTAAGAAATCACCTTCCAATGTAGAAGGTGCATGCTCAATCCCTGGTCGGGGAGCTAAGATTCCACCTACCTCGGGGCCAAGACCCTCTCCCAAAACATAAAACAGAAGCAGTATTGTAACAAATTCAATAAAACCTTAAAAAAAAAAAAAAAGATTTTAAACAACTGTCTTAAAGATGCTCAGTGTAAAAAAAAAAAAAAAATGCTCAGTGTACTAAAGAGAGAGAACAAGATTGACATATCAGGAAAATGATGCATGAACAAAATGAGAATATCACCAAAGAGACAATAAAAATCAGATTCTGGAGCTGAAGAATACAATAACTGAATAAAAAAATTGACAAGAACAGGCAATTTGATCAGATAGAAGAAAGACTTTGGAGAGTTATTATCAATAATAACCTCAGAGGTTATTTAATATTATCAAGTCAGAGATAAAAATGAAAAGATGAGAGCCTAAGGGACTTGTGTTATGACCAACCTAGATAGCATATTCAAAAGCAGAGACATTACTTTGCCAACAAAGATTCGTCTAGTCAAGGCTATGGTTTTTCCTGTGGTCATGTATGGATGTGAGAGCTGGACTGTGAAGAAGGCTGAGCACCGAAGAATTGATGCTTTTGAACTGTGGTGTTGGAGAAGACTCTTGAGAGTCCCTTGGACTGCAAGGAGATCCAACCAGTCCATTCTGAAGGAGATCAGCCCTGGGATTTCTTTGGAAGTAATGATGCTAAAGCTGAAACTCCAGTATTTTGGCCACCTCATGCGAAGAGTTGACTCATTGGAGAAGACTCTGATGCTGGGAGGGATTGGGGGCAGGAGGAGAAGGGGACGACAGAGGATGAGATGGCTGGATGGCATCACTGACTTGATGGATGTGAGTCTGAGTGACCTCCGGGAGTTGGTGATGGACAGAGAGGCCTGGCGTGCTGCAATTCATGGGGTCGCAAAGAGTCGGACACAACTGAGTGACTGATCTGATCTGAAGGGACTTGTGGGGACATAAAGTAGGGAGTGTACAGAGCTGTAAAGGAATGAAGTTTTGTATGTAAATCAACTTATCAAAATAAACATAACTTTAACATTTTTAAACATAATCCCCATGGTAACCACAAAGAAAATCTCTTCAGAATTTACACAAAAAGAAATGAGAAGGAAATCAAATCATGTAACTCCAAAAAGAGTCAATGAAACACAAAGGAGGAAGAGGGGGACTGAGGTACAAAAATGCTACAAATCTTGCAGAAAACAAAATAGCAATAATAAGTCCTTCCCTATTAGTAATTATATCAAATGTAATAAATGGATTGAATCCCCCAGTCAAAAGACTCAGATTGGCTGAATGGATAAAATAAAAAAGAGGATCCAACTCTTTGCTGTCTATAAGAAACTAACTTTAGATCTAAGAACACGTATAGGCTGAGTGTGAAAGGACAGAAAAAGACATTCCATTCAAATAGTAACCAAAAGAGCAGAGGTGGCTATATGAATATCAGAGAAAAGGGTCAATTCACCAGGAAGATAAAACAGTTATAAATATATAGGCATCAAATACTAACACCTAAACATAGGAAGCAAATGTTGATAGAATTGGGGAGAAACAGGTTTGTTGTTGTTTAGTAGCTAGGTCATGTCTGACTTTTTGCAACCCCATGAATTGTAGCCTGCCCAGGCTCCTCTGTCCATTGGATTTCCCAGGTAAGAATACTGGAATGGGTTGGCATGTCCTTTTCCAGGGGATCTTCCTAACCCAAGAATCAAACCCACATCAAACTCCCATCATGCATTGGCAGGCAGATTCTTTACCACTGAGCCACCAGGGAAGCCCAGGAAATAGACAGCCACACAATAATAGTAAGAGATTCAATGTCCACTTCCAAGGACTTCCCTGGTAGTCCAGTGGTTAAGAGTACTCCTTGCAGTGCAGAAAACACAGGTTTGATCCTTGGTTGGGGCACCAAGATCACACATGCCACAGAGCAACTAAGATTGCATGCTGCAGCTACTGAACCCATGCACTCAGGAGCCCATGCACCACAAGTAGAGAGCCCACATGACACAACAAAGATCCTGCATGCTGCAACTAAGACCCAATGCACCCAAATAAATATTTTTAAAAATACTCACTTCCAAAAATGAATAGAACGTAAGATAAATAAGGAAAAAGAGGAACACTACAGACTAGTTGAATCTATCAGATGTATACAGAAAATTCCAACAATAGGATATACAGTCTTCTCAAGGGCACATGGAACATTCTCCAGGATTGCCACATATTAAGCCACAAAACAAGCCTTAACAAATTTTAAAAGACTGAAATCATACAAAGTTTCTTTTCTGATCATAATGGAATGAACCTAACAATCAATTGCAGAAAGAAAAGCTGGAGAGTCCACAAGTATGTAGAAATGAAACAGCATACTCTTAAAAGGCCACTGCAAAGAAGAAATTACAAATGGACTTAGAAAATATCTTGAGATAAAAACACAACATACCAATATTTACAGATGCTGCGCTAAGAGGGAAGTTTATAGCTATAAACTCTTAGACTATAAAAGCAAAGATAATCTCAAATCAACATTGTAACTTTGTCAAGGAACTAAACAGAACAATCCAAACCCAGAACTAGCAGAAGGAAAGAAAGAGCAAAGCAGAGATAAATAAAAAGCATAACAGAAAAAATACAACAAAATTAAGAGTTGTTTGAAAAGATCAACGAAATTGACAAACCTTTAACTGCATTAAGAAAAAAAAATCCGAAATGAAAAATGAGACATTCCCAACCAATATTAAAAAAAAAAAAATAGGATAGAGACTATTATACACTGTACATAGACAAACTGGATAACAGAAACACACAGCCTACCAAGAAGGAATCAGGAAGAAATAGAAAATCTGAAAAGAACTATAACTAGTAAGGAGACTGGAATCAGTAATTAAAAACTCAACAAAGCCCAGGACCAAATGGTTTCACTGAATTATACCAAACATTTAAAGAAAAGTCAACACCAAACTCATCCACAAATTGAAGACAAGGGAACGTTTCTAAACTCATTCTATGAGGTCAACATTATCCTGATAACAAAGCCAAAGCGACTGCAAGAAAACTACAGACCAATATCTATGATGAATATTATTGCAAAAATCCTTAATTCTAGTAAAGAAAACTCAACAGCACATTTAAAAAATGAAGTGGGGGACTTCCCTGGCAGTTCAGTGGTTAAAGAATCTGCCTTCCAATGCAGGGGATGTGGGTTCGATCCCTGGTTGGAGAACTAAGATCCCACATGCTGCAGGGCAACTAAGCCTGCATGCTGCAACTGAGACCCAGTGCAGCCAAAAGTAAATAAATCAATAAAATACTTTTTTTAAAAAATGAAGAGGAATATATTCCTGAAATGCAAGTATATATATTCTGTTTATAAAAATTGATCAGTGTAATATACCACAATAACAGAATGAAGGGTGAGAAAACAAACACATGATCATATCAATTGATATAGAAAAATTATTTGGCATAATTCAGTAGCCTTTTCATCCCACTCCAGTACTCTTGCCTGGAAAATCCCATGGATGGAGGAGCCCGGTAGGCTGCAATCCATGGGGTTGCTAAGAGTCGGACACGACTGAGCGACTTCACTTTCACTTTTCTCTTTCATGCATTGGAGAAGGAGATGGCGACCCACTCCAGTGTTCTTGCCTGGAGAATCCCAGGGACGAGGGAGCCTGGTGGGCTGCTGTCTATGGGGTCACGCAGAGTCAGACACGACTGAAGCGACTTGGCAGTAACAGCAGTAGCCTTTTCATGATTAAAAAAAAAAAAAAAATCTCAACAAACCAAAAGTAGAAGGAAACCATTTCAGTGTAATAAAGGCCCTATGTGAAAAGCACATAGCTAATGTCATACTCTGTGAAAGATAAAATGTTTCCTCTAAGATCAGGAACAAGAGAAAAATACCAACTCTCACCACTCATAGTATACCAGAAGTCCTACCTAAGCAATTAGGCAAGAAAAAGAAAAAATGTCCAAATTAGAAAGGAAATGTAAAATTATATATCTGTATGCAAATGACATGGTCTTACATTAGAAAACCCCAAAGATTCCACACCAAAAAACAAAAGCAAAAAAACCTGTTGGAACCATAAAAGTCAACACAGAAAAATCAGTTGCATTTTTATATACTGCTGCTGCTGATACTACATCACTTCAGTCATGTCTTGACTGAAGGGTGCCATTGCCTTCTCCATTTTTATACACTAACAGCAATCAAGTAAGGAAACTAAGGCAACAGCTCCATTTATAGTAGCATCAAAAAGAATAAAATACTGAGAAATTTAACCAAAGGAGTTGAAAGACCTGACAATGAAAACAACAAAACAAAACTATAAGAAAATAAAAGAAGACACAAACAAATGAGAGACGTCCTGTGTTCATAGACTGGAATACTTCATATTGTTAAGATGTCAATACTACCTAAAGCGGTCTACAAATTCAATGCCTTTTCTCCTGCAGAAATAGAAAAATCCATCCAAAAATTCACATGGGGTCTCAAAAGACTCTACCATAGCCAAAACAATCCTGAATAAAAACAGAGTTGTAAGTCTCACAATGTCCTAATTTCAAAACGTTTTCAAAAGCTACATTATCAAAACAGTATGGTACTTGCATAGACATACACCCAGAAATAAGCCTTCATGATCTTCAATAAGGATGCCTGGACTATTTGATGAGAAAAGAACTGTCTGGGAAAACTAGATATTCACATGCAGAAGAATGAAGTTAGATCTTTATTTTAGAAACATATGCAAAAATTAACTACAATGGATTAAAGACCTAAGTGTAAGAACTAAAACTCTAAAGCTCCTAGAAGAAAAGATAGGCAGCATAGCTTCAGGACACTGGATATGGCAATGATTTATTGGACATAATACCAAAAGGCAAAAGAAAAAATAGACAAATAGAACTACATCAAATTTACTTCAGTGCATCAAATGGCATGAAAGTGAAAGTCACTCAGTCGTGTGCGACTCTTTGCGACCCCAGGGACTATACAGTCCATGGGATTCTCCAGGCCAGAATACTGGAGTGGGTAGCCTTTCCCTTCTCCAAGGGATCTTCCCAAACCAGGGACTGAACCAGGTCTCCTGCATTGCAGGCAGATTCTTTACCAGCTGAGTCACAAGGGAAGCCCAAGAATGAGAAGTGGATAGCCTATCCCTTCTCCAGGGGATGTTCTCGACCCAGGAATTGAACTGGGTCCGGTGCACTGCAGGCGGATTCTTTACCAGTTGAGCTATCAGGGAAGCCCAAAGGGCATGATCAACAGTAAAAAAAAAAAAAAAAAAAAAGTAACCTACAAAATGGGAGAAAATATTTGTTAATCATGTCCCTGATAAAGTCTTAATATCCAAAATATATAAGTAACTCCTTTAAATCAATGACTACCACAAAAAAAAAATCACTTGATTAAAAAATAAATATCTTAGAGTTTTCAGAATATAGGTCTTTTGGCTCCTTAGATAGGTTTATTCCTAGGTACATTATTCTTTTTGATGTGATAGTATATGTAACTGTTTCCTTAACTTGTCTGTTGACTTTCTACCTTTACTATATGTTTGCCTCTACTTGTGAACTTTTCTGTTTCATAATTTTATTGATTTTAGATGTGGTCTTAAAAAAATATTATTTTGCCACACTGGATCTTAGTTGCAGCATGCAGGATCTTCAGTTACAGCATAGAGAATCTTTTAGTTGCAGCATGTGAACTCTTAGTCCCAGCATGTGGGATCTAGTTCCCTGACCAGGGGTTGAACCCAGGTTCCTGGGCACTGGGAGTGCAGAGTGTTAGCCATTGGATCACCAGGGAGGTCCCTTGATGTAACCTCTTCTAGTTAAAGAAGTTCCTCTAGAATTTGTCATAAAGCTGGTTTGGTCATGCTGAATTCTTTAAGCTTTTACTTGTCTGTAAAGCATTTGATTTCTCTGTAACCTCTTATGGAAAAACCCGAATGAGATTTTTGGCTAACCCAATACAAGACCTGTACTCCATAAACAGTAAGATGCTAATGAAAGAAGTTGAAGATGACACAGAGGGAAAGATGTACCATATTCTTGGGTTGGGAGAATCAATATTATAGAATGATTATACTAACCAAGACAATCTATAGATTCAATGCAATCCCTTTCCAATTACCAACAGCATTTTTCACAGAACTAGAACAAAAATTTTTTAATTTCTGTGGAAACACAAAAGACTCCAATAACCAAAGCAATCCTGAGAAAGAAAAATGGAGCTGGAGAAATCACACTCTCTAACTTTAAACTATATTACAAAGCTACATTAATCAAAGCACTGTGGTACTGGCACAAAAACAGACACATAGATCAATGGAACAGAATAGAAAGCCCAGATATAAATGCTAATATCCATAGTAAATTAACATACAACAAAAGAGGCAAGAATATACAATAGAGAAGAGACATTCTCTTCAACAAGTGGTGCTGTGAAAACTGGACAGCTACATGTAAAAAAAAAAAATTTAAAACATTTTTAACACTATAGACAAAAATAAACTCAAAATGGATTAAAGATGTAATGTCAGACCTAAATGTAAGACTTGATACTATAAAATTCCTAGGGGAAAATTGCAGCAATATTTTTTAATCCCTCTCCTACAGTAATGGAAATAAACAAATGGGAAACAGTTAAATTTAAAAACTTTTGCAGAGCAAAGGAAATTATAAACAAAACAAAAAGTTAATCTATGGAATGGGAAAAAATATTTGCAAATGATGTGACAACAAGAGATTAATTTCCAAAATACACAAATAACTCATACAGCTTAATGGCTCAGGAGACTCAAACAGCGCTCTGTATCAACCTAGAGGGGTGGGGTGGGGAGGGAGATGGGAAGGAGTTTCAAAAAGGAGGGGATATATGTAAACCTATGGCTGATTCATGTTGAGGTTTGACAGAAGACAGCAAAATTCTGTAAAGCAATTATTTTGCAATAAAAATAAATAAAATAAACAGCGCAATCTATTTAGAAGCCTTAAATGGACACTTCTCCAAAGAAGACATACAGATGGCCAACAGGCATATGAAAAGATGCTCAACATCACTAATTATTAGAGCAGTTGAAGTCAAAACTAAAGTGAGGTATCACCTCACTCCAATCAGAATGGCCATCATCAAAAAGTGATCAAACGGTAAATGGAGACTGTGTGGAGAAAAGGGAGCACTCCCACACTGTTGGTGGGAATGTTAACTGGTGCGGCCACTATGGAGAACAATATGAATGTTCCTTAAAAAACAAAAAGTAGAATTATCATATGATCCAGCAATCCCACTCCTGGTCACATGTTCAGAGAAAGCTATAATTTGAAAAGATACATTCACCCCAATGTTTACAGCAGCACTACTTAAAATAGCAAAAACATGGAATCAACCTAAGTGTTCACTGACAGATGAATAGATAAAAAAGATGTGGTAATATATACACAATGGGATATTACCAAGTCATAAAAAAATGAAATAATGCCATTTGCAGCAACATGGATGGATCTAGAGATTATCATTTATTATATGTGGAAAGAATCTAAAATAAAAGCATACAAATGAAATTATTTACAAACAGAGTCACAGATATGGAAAGCAAACTTATGGTTGCCAAAGGGGAAAATGGGGTGGAAGAGGGATAAATTAGGAGTTTGGGATTAACATATACACACTACTATATATAAAATATTGGGTTGGCCAAAAGGTACATTTGGATTTTTCCATAGCATCTTACGGAGAAATCCAAATGAACCTTTTGGTCACCCCAATAGATAATCAACAAAGACCTACTGTATAGCATAGGGAACTATACTCAATATTTTATAAAACATATAACAGAAATGCATCTAAAAAATATATGTGTGTGTATCCGAATCACTTTGCTACACACCTGAAACACATTATAAAACCAACTACATTAAAAAATTTTTTTTCATATATTTTTAAAAATAAATAAAAATATAAAAATTTGAAATGGCAAGTGACTTCAATAGGCATTTCTCCAAAGATGATATATAGATGGCCAATAAAAATGTGAAGATACTCAATATCATTACTTATTAGAGAAATGCAAATCAAAACCACTGTGAGATACCATTTCACAACCATTAGAATGGCTACTACCAAAACAACAACAGAAAATAACAAATGCTGGAGAAGATGTAAAGAATGGGAGCCCTTGTGCACTGTTGGTGATGTGAAATGATATAGCCTCTGCAGAAATCAATACAGACATTCCTCAAAAAATTAACAGTAGAACTACTATATCATCCAGTAATTCCATTTCTGGGTATTTATCAAAAGGAACCGAAAGCAGGATCTTGAAGAGGTATTTCAAGAGGACTATGACCCATGTTCATAGTCGCATTATTTACAATAGCCATGAGATTGAAGCAACCCAAATGTCCTGATGAGTTAACAGATGAAAAAATATGATGTAAACATACAAGAAAATGTTATTGAGCCTTAAAAGGAAGCAAATCCCATCACACACCACAACATGGATGAACTTTTAAGACATTATGCTAAGCAAAATAAACCAGTCACAAAATGACAAATGCTGAGGGATCTAAACTAATCAAATCAAATTCATGGAAACAACGTAGGATGGTGGTTGCTAGGGGCTGGAAGGAGGAGGAAAAAAGGAGTTGTTTAATGGGTACAGAGTTTCAGTTTTGCAAGATGAAAAAGTTCTGCAAAGGAAGAACCTTGCAGACAAATATGAGTAAGCTTTACACCACTGAACCATTTAAAAATGGTTAAGATGGTAAATTTTCTCACTGTAATTTTTAAGGTAGGCAGATAGTTCCAATAATAAGGTAGGCAAATAGGCAGAGGAACCAGAGATCAAATTGCCAAAATCCGTTGGATCATCAAAAAAGCAAGAGAGTTCCAGGAAAACACCTACTTCTGCTTTTTTGACTACACCAAAGCCTTTGACTGTGTGGATCACAACAAACTTTAAAAATTCTTTAAGAGATGGGAATACCAAACCACCTGACCTGCCTCCTGAGAAATCTGTAGGCAGGTCAAGAAGCAACAGTTAGAACTGGACATGGAACAACAGACTGGTTCCAAATCGGGAAAGGCTGTATATTGTCACCCTGCTAATCTAACTTCATGTGAGATGTGGAGCTGGATGAAGCACAAGCTGGAATCAAGATCTCAATCAAGATATTGAGAAATATCAATAACCTCAGATACGCAGATGACACCACCCTTATGGCAGAAAGCAAAGAAGAACTAAAGAGGAGAGTGAAAAGGTAGGCTTAAAACTCAACATTCAAAAAACTAAGATCATGGCATCCAGTCCTATCACTTCATGGCAAATAGATGGGGAAACAATGAAAACAGTGAAAGACTTCATTTTCTTGGGCTCCAAAATCACTGCAGATAGTGACTGCAGCCATGAAATTAAAAGACGCTTGCTCCTTGGAAGAAAAGTTATGACCAACCTAGACAGCATATTAAAAAGCAGAGACATTACTCTGCCAACAAAGGTCTGTCTAGTCAAAGCTATGGTTTTTGGTGTTAGAGAAGATTCTTGAGTGTCCCTTGGACAACAAGGAGATCAAACCAGTCAATCCTTAGGAAATCAGTCCTGAATATTCATTGGAAGGACTGATGCTGAAAGTGAAACTCCAATACCTTGGCCACCTGATGCAAAGAACTGATTCATTGGAAAAGACCCTGATGCTGGGAAAGACTGAAGGCAGGAGGAGAAGGGGACGACAGAGGATGAGATGGTTGGATGGTGCCACCGACTCGACCCACATGAGTTTGAGCAAGCTCTGGGAGTTGATGGACAGGGAAGTCTGGCGTGCTATAGTCCATGGGGTTGCAAAGAGTTGGACACAACTGAGCAACTGAAATGAACTGAGATAGTTCCACATGGTCAGCTTGCACATGAGTCTGAGGGAGAGGAGTTTAATATGGAGAACAAATATAATGTTATTCTACTATGAGTTATTATATTAATTATAAATACTGAGGGGGCTCTTTTAGGGGGAAGAGAGTTTTATCTTTTTCACTGGAAGTAGAATATATAGCCTGCTATGGGTAAAAATGGGCTTCCCTGATGGCTCAGAGGTTAAAGCGTCTGCCTGCAATGCAGGAGACCTTGGTTCGATCCCTGGGTTGGGAAGATCCCCTGGAGAAGGAAATGGCAACCCACTCCAGTATTCTTGCCTAGGAAATCCCATGGACGCAGGAGCCTGGTGGCCTACAGTCCATGGGGTCGCAAAGAGTCGGACATGACTGAGCGACTTCACTTCACTTCATGGGTAAAAATACTTAGATCTTCAAATGTTTTTGAGAGGTTAGCCTATCAGACTTTTAAAAAATGTTTCCAGGGACTTCCCAGGTGGTCCAGTGGTTAGGACTCCACACTCCCAATGCAGGGGACATGGGTTGGGAGCTGGATCCCACATGCCACAACTAAGAACCCAGTGCAGCCAAACAAATATTAAAAAAAAAAAAAGAAAAGATTTCAACGGTTGGAGTGAATCTCGTAGCATATACTCATGGATGACAGACTACAGTGAGTGTCTCTAGATGATTTTGCTGAGCCCCAAACTAGAGGAGCCCTTGGAAAGTCTATTTGTTTATGGAAATTTAGGGTTTTTCTAATAGACTTATAAGAGTCTATCTAGTCTCTTAAAAGCCTGCCTTTATCTCATTAGCCTTGGTATCTTGTTAGGGTAAGAGATGAGTTTTTATGTTATTAATGGTTCATCTCTAACCCTACAGAGCAGAGTATCAAATCTACTTTTATTCTGAATCTTTCTTTGGCTAATATAGGATAGCAATGCTTATCTCAATTTCTTTGATGTTGATCATTTATTCGAAGACCAATCTTATCCCACCTATGAAGGGTGGAAAACCATAGTTTATTGAGTACATACTACACATCAGTCAGCATACTGGACAATTTGCCCATTTTTGTTTGTTTGTTCCTAAACTACATGATTACATTGTACACTTAAAGCTAAAAATATTAAGTTACTTGCCCAAAACCTAGGCAGGGGAGAACTAGGATTCAAACTGAGATCTGCCATATACTTCTAGTATATTAGGTCACCTCTATAGTCACAGAGAGTTATAAGTAGAATTGTCTGGTCTACTTTGTTTATTTCAAATAAAAATAAAAAGGGAAAATACTCTCTTTTTCATCTATTTTACTTATTAAATAAAGAGTAGATGGCCCAAAACAGTCTTCTCTAAATTTTTCTTCTTCCCCCTCCTCTCAATATGACAACCAGAAAAATAGTGGTACCTAACCAGAAGACTGTTATTAAAAGCTGCAAGAATTAGTGCAGATGCTTATGTAGTAATGTATTCCTAATAGTGTTGACCACCATTCTTTCTGTACATAAAATCTGTCTTCATTACACAGTTCATTGACTGAACTGACAAGCAATTAAATTCTAGAATTGTGACATCAGGACTTTAAGACTAGAACTAAATTATTCAATAGAGAACAGAATAAAAAGTCATTTACTTAGAAATACCATGAATATATTTTCATCTTAAATTTCTCATAGCAGGAAGCACAACATGTATATTCATTTTTCCACAATACCTGACAAGAAGAAATGCTTATTTATTTTAATACACTAGGACTACTCACTAAAATAAGTACCTGAAAAACTTTGAATATTTGTTAATATTGAAGAAAAAAGTTCATGCTTGTTACCACTTCTTAAGAATGATGGAGACCTGACTTCCTGTTTCTGTTGTTAATCTGCATCATGTTAGAAAGAAGGAATAGGCAGAGGTTCCAGGAAGGTGTGATGATTCTTAATTCGGTTTAGAAGCTGCTGTGCCACCGGTCTGAATTCTGTTTCCCAGTGGAGTTTGTGATAGTTTTTTAGGTCTTGGTCAAAACTCCCATTCAGTGCTAGTTCTTCATCTGCATCAGAAAAATTAAAATACAGCAATTATTTAGAAATGTAATCCTACTGAATGAAGTTTAATTTTTGATGGCATGAGTTAAACTCATCCTGAGTCATCTCTAACTGCAACAAGGCTTTTTTTACAGGAGTAGTTCTTTATAGAAAAAAATTTTAAGTAAGTGTATGATAGTTTCTTAATTAAAAAAATATCCAATCTTGAGGACTTCCCTAGCATTCCAAGTGGGTAAGACTCTGTGCCTCCACTGCAGGGGGCCTGGAGTTGGATCCCTGGTCAGGGAACTAAGATCATGCATAGTGTGTGGCGTGGCGAAAAAAATAATAATAAAAGATAGCAATCTTTCTTAAAAAAAAAAAAAAAACCTAGACTGAATTGAGCTCTTACTTCAATTTATCCCTAATGTTACATCTAACTTTATATCCAAAAGACATATCACAATTTCTCAGAATAAACAAAGTATGAATAGATTATTTCCTTATCTGCACATTAAAAATGTTAATTATTAATTCTTTAATGGTTGACAAATATAAAAGAAGTTAGAAAATCTTTTGGGAAAGTAGTACAGTTGAATTTGACTGAAAATGACTGAAAATCAACTTTGCTCATTTCAGAGCAGCCTGGACAAACTTCTTTGAAAAGATAACACCTCCCTCCCCCTGCCACCTTATGCTCTCCCCAGTAAAAGTGAAAAGTGGAAGACTTTGAGAATCCTAAGGAATATTAGAATCCCAAGTGAATCCATGTATAATGCAGAAAAGCACTTGTTAAAAAAATGCAAAATTGCAACCTTGATTTGTTTCTTAATCCAACAGCACTTTCAATTCTGTAAATATTGTGAAAGTATATCCAACCCAAGTTGGAAGACAAATGGCTACTGAGGTTTCTGCACCGACCCGCCACTGCATTTCTCTCTGTTTACACTGGAACCCATGAGAAGGACTTCAGGAAAATGCACTGGCCTGCCAGTCAGAAGGTTGGCTCTGCCACTTCCTAGGTCTGAGGCTGAGGCAGACTTCTTAAGTGGTAACCACTAAGTCCTAAAGTGACCACAAATATTGCTGCTTGCATAATTTGCAAACTTCTTTCATAAGGCCCACTAAAATCCTACCATCAAATACTTCCTTGGTGCTTACATCAAGTTTCCTACCCTGAATGTTTTCCTTACACACAAAGTGCACTGTGTGTACTTTGGCTCTACTGGTGTTGGTGTCACCACCCAGAATAAGATAAGTCTGGAATCCCAGTTTGTACCTTCCCATCCTCTCCCCCAGCCAACTGGACAGCTATGCAACTCTGAGATAAGTTCTGGGCAGACACAAACAATTCAGCAAAGCTCTCCATGGAGACCCCTGTAAGCAAACCTGACTCTCCCCACCCATTTGATAATCAAGGCCTTGAAAGGAGGAGAATCCAGATGGTGTTTGATGCCTTGAAAGGCCTTCCTATTGGGCTATTTCCAAACTAAAGCGGTCTGTGAGACTCTGAGTGCTCTTGAATTCCTAGATCTACTTCCTGCTCACTCTTCTGCAGATGTTCGGAGTACTAAACTTTTGTTAAAAATGAATTCTCTTTTTTATGCTCTTTTTCCAAAGCAGCTTAGGACTGATGGTTGCCCAGGAAACCTGCAGTCTTTCTCTGTCCAGGACTTTGGCTGGGTTTGATGATTTTAGCCAAGTCACTGTTTTGGTGTCTGGGGTTTCTTAATCTAACATCGAGACTATATTACTCTTCTTGAGGCTCAACGTATAATTAGTTAATCTACACTTGTACCCTATTAATTGTAAATTGGTTAGGCAAGATAACAAAAGTGGCCAATAACTATAGATAAGAGAAAAGCAGTCTCAGGTAGCAAAGTAAATACAGCAAACGCATAAAATATGTCATATTACACTAGGTGTTAAATTTGGAACTTGTATTGCAATGAACAGCAGAGGCTAACCCAAGAAAACCTTAGATCTATGATTTTCAAACTTTTTTTTTCTGTGACCTAGGAAGTCCATATTACATGATGACTATATACACATATTTACATATTTATAAACAAATAACAAATGTTTCATGATAGAATACTTATTTTTTCTACATGTAATATATTCTGATATTCTCTTTGTTTGCTGCTTCATTTTTCAAACTGGTCATAGTATGAAAAGTACTGATTTAGATAACCAGTTATTGTTCAACTTTCTTTGTACACAGCACACTTCCAAACACTAGAATTTTAGGTAAGGTTTTAGAAACGATTAAAACGCAAAAAGGCAGAACACTGAAAGATGAGCCCCCCAGGTCAGTAGGTGTCCAATATGCTACTGGGGAAGGGCAGAGAAATAGCTCCAGAAAAAATGAAGAGGCTGAGCCAAAGCGGAAACAGTGCCCAGCTGTGGCTGTGTCTGGTGGTGAAAATAAAGTCTGATGCTATAAAGAAAAATATTGCATAGGAACCTGAAATGTTAGGTCCATGAATCAAGGTAAATTGGACATGGTCAAGCAGGACATGGCAAGAGTCAATATTGACACTTTAGGAATCAGTGAACTAAAATGGATGGGAATGGGTGAATTTGATTCAGATGACCATTATATATCTACTATTGTGGGCAAGAATCCCTTAGAAGCAAAGGAGTAGCCCTCACAGTCAACAGAAGAGTCTGAACTACAGTACTTGGGAACAATCACAAAAAAGACAGAATGATCTCCATTTGTTTCCAAGGCAAATCATGCAACATCAGTGTAATCCAAGTCTATCTCCCAATCACTAATGCTGAAGAAGTTGAAGTTGAACCATTCTATGAAGACCTATAAGACCTCTTAGAATAAACACCAAAAAAAGATGTCCTTTTCATCATAGGGGACTGGAATGCAAAAAGTAGGAAGTCAAAAGATATCTGGATTAACAGGCAAGTTTGGCCTTGGAGTACAAAATGAAGCAAGGCAAAGGTTAACAAGAGTTTTGCCAACAGAACACACTGGTCATAGCAAACACCCTCATCCAACAACACAAGAGATGACTCTACACATGGACATCACCAGACAGTCAATACTGAAATCAGATCAATTATATTCTTTGCAGCCAAAGATGGAGAAGCTCTATACAGTCAGCAAAAACAAGACCAGGAGCTGACTATGGCTCAGATCATGAACTCTTACTGCAAAATTTAGGCTCAAATTGAAGAAAGTAGAGAAAACCACTAAGCCATTCAGGTATGACCTAAATAAAATCCCTTATGATTACATAATGGAAGCGATGAATAGTTCAAAGGACTAAATCTGGTAGACAAGAGTGCTTGAAGAACTATGGGTGGAGGTTCATATCATTGTACAGGAAGTGATGACTAAAACCATCCCCAAGAAAAATAAATGCAAGAAGGCAAAGTGGTTGTCTGAGGAAGCCTTACAAATAGCTGAGAAAAGAAGTGAAAGGCAAAGGACAAAGGGAAAGATAAACCCAACTGAATGCATAGTTCCAGAGAATAGCAAGGAGATAAGAAAGCATTCTTAAGTGAAAAATGCACAGAAATAGAAGAAAACAATAGAATGGGAAAGACCAAAGATCTCCTCAAGAAAATTAGAGATACCAAGAGAATATTTCATGCAAAGATGGACACTATAAATGAAAGAAATGGCAAGGATTTAACAGAGAGAGTTCCAGAAAAACATCTATTTCTGCTTTATTGACTATGCCAAAGCCTTTGACTGTGTGGATCACAATAAACTGTGGGAAATTCTGAAAGAGATGGGAATATCAGACCACCTGACCTGCCTCTTGAGAAACCTATATGCAGGTCAAGAAGCAACAGTTAGAACTAGACATGGAACAACCAACTGGTTCCAAATGGTAAAAGGAGTACGTCAAGGCTGTATATTGTCACCCTGCTTATTTAACTTCTATGCAGAGTACATCATGAGAAACGCTGGACTGGAAGAAGCACAAGCTGGAATCAAGATTGCTGGGAGAAATATCAATAATCTCAGATATGCAGATGACACCACCCTTATGGCAGAAAGTGAAGAGGAACTAAAGAGCCTCTTGATGAAAGTGAAAGAGGAGAGTGAAAAAGTTGGCTTAAAGCTCAAGATCATGGCATCCAGTCCCATCACTTCATGGGAGATAGATGGGGAAACAGTGGAAACAGTGTCAGACTTTTTTTGAGGGGGGACCCAAAATCACTGCAGATGGTGACTGCAGCCATGAAATTAAAAGACGCTTACTCCTTGGAAGGAAAGTTACGACCAACCTAGATAGCATATTGAAAAGCAGAGACATTATTTTGCCAACAAAGGTCCATCTAGTCAAGGCTATGGTTTTTCCAGTGGTCATGTATGGATGTGAGAGTTGGACTGTGAAGAAAGCTGAGTGCTGAAGAATTGATGCTTTTGAACTGTGGTGTTGGATAAGACTCTGGAAAGTCCCTTGGACTGCAAGGAATCCAACCAGTCCATTCTAAAGGAGATCAGTCCTGGGTGTTCATCAGAAGGACTGATGCTGAAGCTGAAACTTAAGTACTTTGGCCACCTCATGCGAAGAGTTGACCCATTGGGAAAGACCCTGATGCTGGGAGGCATTGGGGGCATGAGGAGAAGGGGATGACAGAGGATGAGATGGCTGGATGGCATCACCAACTCGATGGATATGAGTTTGGGTAAACTCTGGGAGTTGGTGATGGACAGGGAGGCCTGGCATGCCACTATTCGTGGGGTCGCAAAGAGTCGAACACGACTGAGTGACTGAACTGAACTAACAGAAGTAGAAGAGATTAAGAGGAGGTGGCAAGAATACACAGATGATCTGTACAAAAAACGGTCTTACCGACCCGGATAACCACAATCATGTGGTCACTCACCTAGAGCTAGACATCCTGAATGTAAAGTCAAGTGGGCCTTAAGAAGCATTGCTGCTGCTGCTAAGTCGCTTCAGTCGTGTCTGACTCTGTGCGACCCCATAGATGGCAACCCACCAGGCTCCCCTGTCCCTGAGATTCTCCAGGCAAGAGTACTGGAGTGGGGTGCCATTGCCTTCTCCTTAAGAAGCATTCAGTTCAGTTCAGTTGCTCAGTCGTGTCCGACTCTTTGCGACCCCATGAATCGCAGCACACCAGGCCTCCCTGTCCATCACCAACTCCCGGAGTTCACTCAGACTCACATCCATTGAGTCAGTGATGGCATCCAGCCATCTCATCCTCTGTCGTCCCCTTCTCCTCCTGCCCCCAATCCCTCCCAGCATCAGACAAAACCAGGGAGGTGATGGGATCCCAGCTGAGCCATTTCTAATCCTAAAAGATGATGCTGTGAAAGTGCTGCACTCTATGCCAGCAAATTTGGAAAACTCAGCAGTGGCCACAGGACTGGAAAAGGTCAGTTTTCATTGCAATCCCAAAAAAGGCAATGCCAAACAATGTTCAAACTACCATACAGTTGTACTCATTTCACATGCTAACAAGGTAATACTCAAAATCCTTTAAGCTAGGCCTCAACAGTACGTGAACCAAGATCTTCCAGATATACAAGCTGGATTTAGAAAAGGCAGAGGAACCAGAGATCAAATTGCCAACATCTGCTGGATCATAGAAAAAGCAAGGGAATTTAAAAAAAAAAAAAGTCTACTACTGCTTCATTGACTATGCCAAAGCCTTTACCTGTGTGGATCACAACAAACTGGAGAATTCTGAAAGAGATGGGACTACCAGACCACCTAACCTGCCTCCTGAGAAACCTGTATGCATGTTAAGAAGCAACAGTTAGAACTGGGTATGGAGCAGTGGACTGGTTCAAAATTGGGAAAGGAGTACATCATGGGTGTATATTGTCACCCTGCTTATTTAACTTATATACAGAGTATATTATGTGAAATGCCAGGTTGGATGAAGCTCAAGCTGGAATCAAATTTGCCAGGAGAAATATCAACTTCAGATATGCAGATGATAGCACACTAACGGCAGAAAGCAAAGAAGACCTAAGGAGCATCTTGGGGAAGGTGAAAGAGGAGAATGAAAAAGCTGGCTTGAAATCAATATCAAAAAACAAAGATCACGGCAGCTGGTCCTACCTCTTCATGGCAAATAGATGGGGGAAAACGTGGAAACTGTGACAGATTTCATTTTCTTGGGCTCCAAAATCACTGCAGCCGTGAAATTAAAAGATGCTTGCTCCTTCAAAGAAAAACTATGACAAATCTAGACAGCATCTTAAAAAGCAGAGACATCACTTGGCCATCTCAGTATAGTCAAAGCTATGGTTTTTCCAGTAGCAATGTACAGTGTGAGAGTTAGGACCATAAAGAAGGCTGAGTGCCGAAGAACTGATGCTTTTCAACTGTGGTGTTGGAGAAGAGTCTTGAGAGTCCCTTCAACAGCAACAAGGAAATCAAATCAATCAATCTTAAAGGAAATCAACCCTGAATATTCATTGGAAGGAGAGATGCTAAAGCTGAAGCTCCAATACCCTGGCTACCTAATGTGAACAGCTGACTCATTGGAAAAGACCCTGACGCTGGAAAAAACTGAGGGCGGGAGGAGAAGGTGGTGACAGAGGAGGAGATGGTTGGATGGCATCACTGACTCAATGGACATGAGTTTGTGCAAACTCCAGGAGATGGTGAAGGACAGGGAACCTGGTGTGCTGCAGTCCATGGAGTCACAAAGAGTTGGACACAATAGAGTGACTAAACAACAACAAAAGGACTCAAAACAACTCTGTCAGTGACCATTATAACATGGTCTCTACTACAGTGTAAGGATGCTGCACATCACTGCACTCTTTCCTAGCCTACTGGTCAGCACCAGGTAGCTACCAGAGGTTTGATTACTGTTGTAACTTATAAGGCACAGTTCTCACATGTTCTAGAAGCACCTGATGACTCTTTGGCATGAGCATGATGATGTGACCCTCTACTTTGAACGCTGGGGCCCCCTCTATCCCTTATCACATAACCTAGCTTCTAAGTTCCACATATCTTGTTATTGAGTTGCTAACTCATGCTCAACTCTTTGCAACCCGAAGGACTGTAGCCCACCAGGTTCCTCTGTCCATGGGATTTCCCAGGCAAGAATAATGGAGTGGGTTGCCATTTCCTTCTCCAGGGGACTTCCTGACCCAAGGATCGAACCTGTGTCTCCAGCATTGGCAGGAAGATTCTTTACCATTGAGCCACCTAGGGAAGCCCTCCACATACCTGATTAATATAAAATAACCTAGAGTCATTTACGTTCACAATAGCAAACTGTACACACTAATCACCAGTGTATACTGGTGATCACCAGTTGCCAGCAACCCTGAGAGAAGCTCATGGTAGTGTGCCAGGGCATACCACATAAGAACTTCAAGATAAACAGATTGCTTATGAGTTTATGAGAAGTAACTGTAGCACATCAGGAAGTTTTAGACGACATTCTTTTTAAGCCACTTTCCTAAAAGACTGTCAACCTCCCAACCACACCGAGTCCCATTACTTTCTTTTTCCAGCTTCCCATCAAGAAAAAGTTGGGTAACTTACATTGCTATATCAATTGCCTTACCGTGATTTCTAAAAATAGTGCTCACACTACACTGTGGGACTTTTGTGATATAACAGCTCATCCTGTTTTCAAAATGGCCTGTTGTTTTCTTTAACCTATCGCTGTAAAAAAACTGAAATTTAAGTATACTCTCACTCATATATCCATTTCAATTGTTGCCACCCAGCTGGCCGGACACAGCTACAGCCCATGTCAGAAGTAAGGCTCTGAGGTCCACACTGTGGAGAGAAGAGCCAGGAAGTAGCCGGTCCTCACAGCTCATAAGCAGCACTCGTGATCACGTGAGAAGTGCATGCTACACTCTGATGATGACCTGGCTCCCTGGTGGACTGTGTTTATTTTTCTTACCCGTGCCTCCATCCCCTTCCAGGGGTGGGTGGGATGGGGTGGGATAAGGGCATACTATGTAATGGAACAGCAGAAGAACACGGGGCTCAATGTTTACTTTCTGATGAAAAGCTCTGGCTTTGCTACAGTATGATCTAAGGCAAGTCACTTAACCCTCCTAAACATACCTACCTCCACTGTCACCTAGCTGATGACCTTAGATCTTAGAAGGATAGAATGAACATCCTTTTAAAAGTATATAGCACTATTAAAGATACCACTATTGTCAGTGGGAGCGTCGGCGCTGCAGGGCCGTGGGGGTCGTAAATGGGCCAGCTACACAACTTGCTGGAGCAGCCGGGAAGGGATAACCCACGCACAAGGTAAGAGAAACCCAAGTGGGACGGTAGGTGTTGCAGGAGGGCATCAGAGGGCAGACACACTGAAACCATACTCACAGAAAACTAGTCATTCTAATCACACCAGGACCACAGCCTTGTCTAACTCAATGAAACTATGGCATGCCCGTGGGGCAACCCAGGATGGGCGTGTCATGGTGGAGAGATCGGACAGGGTGTGGCTCGCTGGATAAGGGAATGGCAAACCACTTCAGTATTCTTGCCTTGAGAACCCCATGAACAGTATGAAAAGGCAAAATGATAGGATACTGAAAGAGAAACTCCCCAGGTCAGTAGGGGCCCAATATGCTACTGGAGATCAATGGAGAAATAACTCCAGAAATAATGAAGGGATGGAACGAAAGCAAAAAGAATACCCAGCTGTGGATGTGTCTGGTGATAGAAGCAAAGTCCGATGCTGTAAAGAGCAATATTGCATAGGAACCTGGAATGTCAGATCCATGAATCAAGGCAAATTCGAAGTGGTCAAACAAGAGATGGCAAGAGTGAATGTCGACATTCTAGGAATCACCGAACTCAAATGGACTGGAATGGGTGAATTTAACTCAGAGGACCATTCTATCTACTACTGCGGGCAGGAATCCCTCAGAAGAAATGGAGTGGCCATCATGGTCAACAAAAGAGTCCGAAATGCAGTACTTGGATGCAATCTCAAAAACGACAGAATGATCTCTGTTCGTTTCCAAGGAAAACCATTCAGTGTCACAGTAATCCAAGTCTATGCCCTAACCAGTAACGCTGAAGAAGCTGAGGTTGAACAGTTCTATGAAGACCTACAAGACCTTTTAGAACTAACACCCAAAAAGGATGTCCTTTTCATTATAGCGGCCTGGAATGCAAAAGTAGGAAGTCAAGAAACACCTGGAGTAACAGGCAAATTTGGCTTTGGAACACGGAATGAAGCAGGGCAAAGACTAACAGAGTTTTGCCAAGAAAATGCACTAGTCATAGCAAATACCCTCTTCCAACAACACAAGAGAAGCCTCTATACATGGACATCACCAGATGGTCAACACCGAAATCAGATCGATCATATTCTTTGCAGCTAAAGATGGAGAAGCTCTATACAATCAGCAAAAACAAGACCAGGAGCTGACTGTGGCTCAGACCATGAACTCCTTATTGCCAAATTCAGACTGAAATTGAAGAAAGTAGGGAAAACCACTAGACCATTCAGGTATGACCTCAATCAAATCCCTTATGATTATACAGTGGAAGTGAGAAATAGATTTAAGGGCCTAGATCTGATAGATAGAGTGCCTGATGAACTATAGAATGAGGTTCATGACATTGTACAGGAGACAGGGATCAAGACCATCCCCATGGAAAAGAAATGCAAAAAAGCAAAATGGCTGTCTGGGGAGGCCTTACAAATAGCTGTGAAAAGAAGAGAAGCCCAAAGCAAAGGAGAAAAGGAAAGATATAAACATCTGAATGCAGAGTTCCAAAGAATAGCAAGAAGAGATAAGAAAGCCTTCTTCAGCAATCAATGCGAAGAAATAGAGGAAAACAACAGAATGGGAAAGACTAGGGATCTCTTCAAGAAAATCAGAGATACTAAAGGAACATTTCATGCAAAGATGGGCTCGATAAAGGACAGAAATGGTATGGACCTAACAGAAGCAGAAGATATTAAGAAGAAGTGGCAAGAATACACAGAAGAACTGTACAAAAAAGATCTTCACGACCCAGATAATCATGATGGCGTGATCATTCACCTAGAGCCAGACATCCTGGCATGTGAAGTCAAGTGGGCCTTAGAAAGCATCACTACGAACAAAGCTAGTGGAGGTGATGGAATTCCAGTGGAGCTATTCCAAATCCTGAAAGATGATGCTGTGAAAGTGCTGCACTCCATGCCAGCAAATTTGGAAAACTCAGCAGTGGCCACAAGATTGGAAAAGGTCAGTTTTCATCCCAATCCCAAAGAAAGGCAATGCCAAAGAATGCTCAAAGTACCGCACAATTGCACTTATCTCACATGCTAGTAAATGCTCAAAATTCTCCAAGCCAGGATTCAGCAATATGTGAACCGTGAACTTCCTGATGTTCCAGCTGGTTTTAGAAAAGGCAGAGGAACCAGAGATCAAATGGCCAACATCTGCTGGATCATTGAGAGAGCAAGAGAGTTCCAGAAAAACATCTATTTCTGCTTTATTGACTATGCCAAAGCCTTTGACTGTGTAGATCACAATAAACTGTGGAAAATTCTGAAAGAGATGGGAATACCAGACCACCTGATCTGCCTCTTGAGAAATCTGTATGCAGGTCAGGAAGCAACAGTTAGAACTGGTCATGGAACAACAAACTGGTTCCAAATAGGAAAAGGAGTACGTCAAGGCTGTATACTGTCATCATGTTTATTTAACTTATATGCAGAGTACATCATGAGAAACGCTGGACTGGAAGAAACACAAGTTGGAATCAAGATTGCTGGGAGAAATATCAATAACCTCAGATATGCAGATGACACCACCCTTATGGCAGAAAGTGAAGAGGGGCTAAAAAGCCTCTTGATGAAAGTGAAAGTGGAGAGTGAAAAGGTTGGCTTAAAGCTCAACATTCAGAAAACGAAGATCATGGCATCTGGTCCCATCACTGCATGGGAGATAGATGGGGAAACAGTGGAAACAGTGTCAGACTTTATTTTTCTGGGCTCCAAAATCACTGCAGATGGTGACTGCAGCCATGAAATTAAAAGACGCTTACTCCTTGGAAGGAAAGTTATGACCAACCTAGATAGCATATTCAAAAGCAGAGACATTACTTTGCCAACAAAGGTTCGCCTAGTCAAGGCTATGGTCTTTCCTGTGGTCATGTATGGATGTGAGAGCTGGACTGTGAAGAAGGCTGAGCACCGAAGAATTGATGCTTTTGAACTGTGGTGTTGGAGAAGACTCTTGAGAGTCCCTTGGACTGCAAGAAGATCCAACCAGTCCGTTCTGAAGGAGATCAGCCCTGGGATTTCTTTGGAAGGAATGATGCTAAAGCTGAAACTCCAGTATTTTGGCCACCTCATGCGAAGAGTTGACTCATTGGAGAAGACTCTGATGCTGGGAGGGATTGAGGGCAGGAGGAGAAGGGGACGACAGAGGATGAGATGGCTGGATGGCATCACTGATTCGATGGATGTGAGTCTGAGTTACCTCCAGGAGTTGGTGATGGACAGGGAGGCCTGGTGTGCTGCTATTCATGGGGTCACAAAGAGTCGGACACGACTGAGCGACTGATCTGATCTGATTGTCAGTTAATCCACAAGCATCTATCAAGAACCTGCTTTGCCCAAGGCAATATCTTTTCCTTAAAGTGGCTCCGTTGGAGTGGAGAAACAAAAGGTACATAACAATAATACAAAACAAGTTACACAGCTCATGATTAATTGCTATGTAAGCAGTACAGCTTGAGTATGGGCTTGGAAAGCTCATGGGAAGGGCCTGGCAGGACCGGCAGCCTTGGGCCAGGCAGGTAAGAGACCTGGCCAGAGCAAAGGTGCAAGGTTAGGGAAGCATGAAGGGAAGCCCAGTCCTGCTCCAGGGAGGGCTGACGGGGGGAAGAGGCAGGAACAGGCCCATTACAGTCAAGGGCACACCAGGTGCGCTGCCTGCGAGTGAAGCCAGCCATGCCCACATCCCTTCTTAGGTGGTGCCACACGGCCGCACCAGTTTGCCTATATATGGTTGACTGTCCCAGCCTGAGGTGCCAAAAGAAGCCAGAGATAGCCTGCAGTGGAGGCAGCTGCTGCCTGAGGCACGAAAGCCTAGAGCCCAGGAGAATGACTCATGGAACCAGTCACATCTTCTCCCCAAATGGGAGACAGGAAGTCGTGCCAACAGCAGAAGAGACAGAGGCCCACTCACGACAGCACCAAGAAGCAGCCTTGAGACAGCTGGAGCCATGGCCACGCAGGAGCCTAGAGGCAATGATGGGGAGAAAGGCCTTTTTCCTTAAGAGTAGAGACAGAGCACTGCTGGGTCTCAGCAGGGTCGGGTAGATGATGCCTGCTGATGGGCAGCCTTCCACATCCTGAGTGCTGGTCCAGCAGGCTCTGCACAATGCGCATGTTTCCCAGCTTCCTTCTTCCCGGGGCATCCTTCCCTTCAGCTCCTTCTCTAACTAGGGTGGAGTTCTCAGTGCTGCCCAAATAGCAAACTCACCTGTGGAACTTTTTAATGATGCAGATAATTGGCCTCCCCAGAGCTCCTGAATCAGAATTCCTAGGGATGGGGCCAGGACAAGTGTGGTTTTTTTGATTGATTTTTCTTTTCAATTCCATATGTTCTGATTCCAATGTTCTGCCACAGTTGAGAACTGAATTAAAGCAAGTTGAGCGAACTTCTGCTCCGAACAACCCAAGAAAACTTCATGTCCACAGAGCAGAATGTGAACCTCAATGATTTAAAATTGTGCTCATTTTGAGAAGGGAACCCTCCTACACTGTTGGTGGGAATGTAAATTAGCACTGCCACTATGGAGAACAGTATGGAGGTTCCTTAAAAAACTAAACACTGAACTACCATATGACCCCACAATCCCACTCCTAGATATCTATCTGGAGAAAAACATGATTCAAAAGGATACATGAACCCAAATATTCACTGCAGCATTGTTATAATAGCCAAAACATGGAAGCAACCTAAATGTCCGATAGAGGAATGGATAAGGAAGATGTGGTACTTCATATACAATGGAATATTACTCAGCTATTAAAAAGAATGCCATTTGCAGCAATGGCATGGACCTAGCGAGTGTCATACTGAGTGATGTAAGTCAGACACAGGAGAAATACAATATGACATCCCTTATATGTGGAATATAAAAGGAAATGATACAAATTAACTTACTTATAAAACAGAAATATACTCACAGACTTAGAAAATGAACTTCTGGTTGCCGGGGAAGGGACGGTTAGGGACCGTGGGAAGGTCATGTACACACTGCTATATTTAAAACAGATAACCTACAAGAACCTATTGTATAGCTTTCTTTCAAATAGCTCTGGTCTGGAGTTCCTGTTTAATAACATATTGTTACAACAATAGAATTTACCAAGCATTTTCACAACCATGTTTTAAGAACTAGCTGTGTGTCAGGTTCTATGTTAATTTCTTTGTGTAGGTCTGCCTATTGAGAAATCTGTATGCAGGTCAGGAAGCAACAGTTAGAACTGGTCATGGAACAACAGACTGGTTCCAAATAGGAAAAGGAGTATGTCAAGGCTGTATATTGTCATCATGTTTATTTAACTTATATGCAGAGTACATCATGAGAAATGCTGGACTGGAAGAAACACAAGTTGGAATCAAGATTGCTGGGAGAAATATCAATAACCTCAGATATGCAGATGACACCACCCTTATGGCAGAAAGTGAAGAGGGGCTAAAAAGCCTCTTGATGAAAGTGAAAGTGGAGAGTGAAAAGGTTGGCTTAAAGCTCAACATTCAGAAAACGAAGATCATGGCATCTGGTCCCATCACTGCATGGGAAATAGATGGGGAAACAGTGGAAACAGTGTCAGACTTTATTTTTCTGGGCTCCAAAATCACTGCAGATGGTGACTGCAGCCATGAAATTAAAAGACGCTTACTCCTTGGAAGGAAAGTTATGACCAACCTAGATAGCATATTCAAAAGCAGAGACATTACTTTGCCAACAAAGGTTCGCCTAGTCAAGGCTATGGTCTTTCCTGTGGTCATGTATGGATGTGAGAGCTGGACTGTGAAGAAGGCTGAGCACCGAAGAATTGATGCTTTTGAACTGTGGTGTTGGAGAAGACTCTTGAGAGTCCCTTGGACTGCAAGAAGATCCAACCAGTCCGTTCTGAAGGAGATCAGCCCTGGGATTTCTTTGGAAGGAATGATGCTAAAGCTGAAACTCCAGTATTTTGGCCACCTCATGCGAAGAGTTAACTCATTGGAGAAGACTCTGATGCTGGGAGGCATTGAGGGCAGGAGGAGAAGGGGACGACAGAGGATGAGATGGCTGGATGGCATCACTGACTCGATGGATGCGAGTCTGAGTGACCTCCGGGAGCTGGTGATGGACAGGGAGGCCTGGCGTGTTGCAGTTCATGGGGTCACAAAGAGTCGGACACGACTGAGCAACTGATCTGATCTGATCTGATTCATTTATCACCCTAACAACTCTGCAAGTGAAAGTGAAGTCGCTCAGTCATGTCCGACTCTTTGCGACCACATGGACTGTAGCCTACCAGGCTCCTTCATCCATGGGATTTTCCAGGCAAGAATACTAGAATGGATTGCCATTTCTTTCTCCAGGGGATCTTCCCAACCCTGGGATCAAACCCCGATTTCCCACATTGAAGGCAGATGCTTTACCGTCTGAGCCAGCAGGGAAGCCCAACAACTCTGCACAGTGGATGTCAATCATCCCCATCTTAGACATGAGAAGATATACATTCAGAGGTTAATATGCCCTCAGTTAAAACCTTGCATGTGATAAAGTGAGACCTAACTCAGAACTACCTGACTACAGCCTCTAGTCTTCCTGGAATGCTCTCAGGAGGCTTGTTTGATTCTCACAACTCCCTGCAACACAGCACAGATATAACGTCCCCATTTTACAGATGAAAAGACAGGTTCTGAGAGAGTCTTATGTCGAATCACACTATCCCAAAGTGTCAGAATTTGAACTCACAGCCTCTGGGTCACACTGAGCCTTTCTGCATGGCTTTGTTGAGCTAACACAGTGCTTGGGAGATTATAGGCACATCTTCATTTTGAAAATGAAGATTTTCCACTCACTTCTGACCTAAATCACTGCTGTTAGACCTAACCCAGGATGAGGAGAACTATCCTAAAAATAGAAACTTTTGCAATGGAAGACACTCTCATCTTTCCTTTGGTTTGTGTCAGTGATTTCCTACCTTTCAATGTATGTCGGACCACATAGTAATGTCAAATAATTTCACAGACTCTCCCCACATAACACAATCATATATGCATAGGTTCATTAAAAGCATGACTTATTTCGGAGTAGCTTTTAGCCATATTTTCTCAATTACAACAATGTCTATATACTTTTTAAACAACAGCAATACATTTATGCCCAGATCGTCTATTTATGAAGCTTATAGAAAATTCAAAGAAGGGGGGAAAGCCACAAAAGAAATCATGACAGCACCCAATGAGTTAAAAGTCCTCATGTCCCCACTGTATATAAGATTCAGCCTCTTCCAGGTATCTCCAACTTATAATCGTCTTTAACGTCTCTTGTTCCTTATCAAAAAAAAGCTACCCAAAGACCTATCGATCTTTATCCACACAGGTCACAGGACTCATTTTGATAAGATTCACAGATTCACAGTCAGAAGTCTTACCTAAAAATGATGACAGCAGGGCTAAGAGTGTGTTGGCAGCCTCATCTCCAAAACAGGATGAAGCATTGGTGATGTTTTCACTGAAGTTCCACAGCGTTTTGCAAACCAAGCAGGCCAGCTGCCAATCAGTAGGCCCAAAATCTCTTAAACAATCCACTAATCTGAGTGAAAAGTCAAATTGAGAAGTTATTAGCTTAGCATCTTTTTTATATTTTTAACATGATGATTAACTTTCTTTGATACTAAATACACATTTTATATATAATTCAGTGTTATTAAAATAATTTCACATCTACCAATTTAAGTAATTAACAAATTTAAGCAATAACCTACTTCTGAATTATTTTAAGTGTCCAGTGGAATCTAAATCCTCTCTTTAGCCTAGCTAGGCACTTCCAGATGCAGAAATACCTCTGCCTGAGAGAAATGAGGACAGGGGCCTAAGCTCTCCTGTGAATCCTGACAGAGTCAGGACTCCGTGCCTTGAACTTACTTTTTAATGCCGCCTCCTTCTTTTAGGATGACTCGCTTGTCTCTATCCACGGTGAGGTTTAGGAGAACACCACAGGCAGAAAAGCAAATATCCTGATGCTTAGCATCCAGCAGAGCAATCATGAACTTGTGGACTGGAAAAGCAGAGAACAAATTGCAGACCAGTGAAGCACAGGGGCCCCAGCTGTATTTCACTCCACAAATGGCAGAGGGGAACTGGGGAGCAGCACGTGAAACTGGAAACCCTGCTAGGGGATTCAGCCCACTCTTCGTAGGGCTTCCCCACTGCCTAGCGGGGAAAGTGCCTTCACCAACACCCAACACCCATCACTTCAGAACCTGCTCCCCGCCCCCCAGGGTCCCTGTTCCCAGGTACTGCTGTATCCACAGCAGCATCAGCTCTCCCTTCCAGGCAGTGGTAGAGTCCCCGCCCGTGGAGAGGAGGGAACCACCTGCTTCCAATCACACAGGTGCCATTCATTTCATCTCTAACTTCTGGTTGTTCTCTAGGGCTCTTTTGAACCTCCAGCAGGAATTTTCTTAAAATACACAGCCCTGGAAGAGGGGCAGGGGGAGTAGGCTTCAGTGATCTTCCTGGGAAGTCCTCCAAGGCCATAGCTTGTAAGAGAAGACTTGCTCAGACTGCTGGAAACCAGTGCACAGGGAGGCCAGACTTCCAGTGTAGGGGACGTCTGGTATTAGGACAGGCTCCCCCTGCCCCCACCACCTTCCCTTACTCCTAGAAACGGAACTTTTTGTCCTGTTTGCTTATGGGCCCCAGCAGGGGGTGGGGGAGAATGAATGCGTGTGCGCTCCTGTTCTACTGCTCACCTGAGAGGCAGCCACGCCACACTGACCTTGGCCTACTGATGGGTCAGCAGTGGGCTTGGCAAAGGCTGAATCACATATGTTTTTAAGAGTTTAAAGAATATATACCAAAATTTAACAATTATCTCTAGGCAAATTGGAAGTGGTCAAATAAGAGATGGCAAGAGTGAATGTCAACATTCTAGGAATCAGCGAACTCAAATGGACTGGAATGGGTGAATTTAACTCAGATGACCATTTTATCTACCACTGCGGGCAGGAATCCCTCAGAAGAAATGGAGTGGCCATCATGGTCAACAAAAGAGTCCGAAATGCAGTACTTGGATGCAATCTCAAAAACGACAGAATGATCTCTGTTCGTTTCCAAGGCAAACCATTCAATATCACAGTAATCCAAGGCTATGCCCCAACCAGTAACGCTCAAGAAGCTGAAGTTGAACGGTTCTATGAAGACCTACAAGACCTTTTAGAACTAACACCCAAAAAAGATGTCCTTTTCATTATAGGGGACTGGAATGCAAAAGTAGGAAGTCAAGAAACACCTGGAGTAACAGGCAAATTTGGCCTTGGAATACGGAATGAAACAGGGCAAAGACTAACAGAGTTTTTCCAAGAAAATGCACTAGTCATAACAAACACCCTCTTCCAACAACACAAGAGAAAACTCTATACATGGACATCACCAGATGGTCAACACCGAAATCAGATCGATCATATTCTTTGCAGCCAAAAATGGAGAAGCTCTATACAATCAGCAAAAACAAGACCAGGAGCTGACTGTGGCTCAGACCATGAACTCCTTATTGCCAAATTCAGACTGAAATTGAAGAAAGTAGGGAAAACCACTAGACCATTCAGGTATGACCTCAATCAAATCCCTTATGATTATACAGTGGAAGTGAGAAATAGATTTAAGGGCCTAGATCTGATAGATAGAGTGCCTGATGAACTATGGAATGAGGTTCGTGACATTGTACAGGAGACAGGGACCAAGATCATCCCCATGGAAAAGAAATGCAAAAAAGCAAAATGGCTGTCTGGGGAGGCCTTACAAATAGCTGTGAAAAGAAGAGAAGCCAAAAGCAAAGGAGAAAAGGAAAGATATAAACATCTGAATGCAGAGTTCCAAAGAATAGCAAGAAGAGATAAGAAAGCCTTCTTCAGCGATCAATGCGAAGAAATAGAGGAAAACAACAGAATGGGAAAGACTAGGGATCTCTTCGGGGAAGGCAATGGCACCCCACCCCAGTACTTTTGCCTGGAAAATCCCATGGACGGAGGAGCCTAGTAGGCTCCAGTCCATGGGGTCGCTAAGAGTCGGACACGACTGAGCGACTTCACTTTAACTTTTCACTCTCATGCATTGGAGAAGGAAATGGCAACCCACTCCAGTGTTCTTGCCTGGAGAATCCCAGGGACAGGGGAGCCTGGTGGGCTTCCGTCTATGGGGTCGCACAGAGTCGGACACGACTGAAGCGACTTAGCAGCAGCAGCAGCAGGGATCTCTTCAAGAAAATCAGAGATACTAAAGGAACATTTCATGCAAAGATGGGCTCGATAAAGGACAGAAATGGTACGGCCCTAACAGAAGCAGAAGATATTAAGAAGAGGTGGCAAGAATACACAGAAGAACTGTACAAAAAAATCTTCACAACCCAGATAATCACGATGGCGTGATCACTCACCTAGAGCCAGACATCCTGGCATGTGAAGTCAAGTGGGCCTTAGAAAGCATCACTACGAACAAAGCTAGTGGAGGTGATGGAATTCCAGTTGAGCTATTCCAAATCCTGAAAGATGATGCTGTGAAAGCGCTGCACTCAATATGCCAGCAAATTTGGAAAACTCAGCAGTGGCCACAGGACTGGAAAAAGTCAGTGTTCATTCCAATCCCAAAGAAACGCAATGCCAAAGAATGCTCAAACTACTCCACAATTGCACTCATCTCACACACAAATAAAGGAATGCTCAAAATTCTCCAAGCCAGGCTTCAGCAATATGTGAACTGTGAACTTCCTCATGTTCAAGCTGGTTTTAAAAAAGGCAGAGGAACCAGAGATCAAATGGCCAACATCCGCTGGATCATGGACAAAGCAAGAGAGTTCCAGAAAAGCATCTATTTCTGCTTTATTGACTATGCCAAAGCCTTTGACTGTGTAGATCACAATAAACTGTGGAAAATTCTGAAAGAGATGGGAATACCAGACCACCTGATCTGCCTCTTGAGAAATCTGTATGCAGGTCAGGAAGCAACAGTTAGAATTGAACATGGAACAACAGACTGGTTCCAAATAGGAAAAGGAGTACGTCAAGGCTGTATATTGTCACCCTGTTTATTTAACTTATATGCAGAGTACATCATGAGAAATGCTGAACTGGAAGAAACACAAGTTGGAATCAAGATGCCAGGAGAAATATGAATAACCTCAGATATGCAGATGACACCACCCTTATGGCAGAAAATGAAGAGGAACTAAAAAGCCTCTTGATGAAAGTGGAGAGTGAAAAAGTTGGCTTAAAGCTCAACATTCAGAAAACGAGGATCATGGCATCCGGTCCCATCACTTCATGGGAAATAGATGGGGAAACAGTGGAAACAGTGTCAGACTTTATTTTTCTGGGCTCCAAAATCACTGCAGATGGTGACTGCAGCCATGAAATTAAAAGACTCTTACTCCTTGGAAGGAAAGTTATGAGTAACCTAGATAGCATATTCAAAAGCAGAGACATTACTTTGCCAACAAAGATTCGTCTAGTCAAGGCTATGGTCTTTCCTGTGGTCATGTATGGATGTGAGAGTTGGACTGTGAAGAAGGCTGAGTGCCGAAGAATTGATGCTTTTGAACTGTGGTGTTGGAGAAGACTCTTGAGAGTCCCTTGGGCTGCAAGGAGATCCAACCAGTCCATTCTGAAGGAGATCAGCCCTGGGATTTCTTTGGAAGGAATGATGCTAAAGCTGAAACTCCAGTACTTTGGCCACCTCATTCGAAGAGTTGACTCATTGGAAAAGACTCTGATGCTGGGAGGGATTGAGGGCAAGAGGAGAACGGGACGACAGAGGATGAGATGGCTGGATGGCATCACTGACTCGATGGATGTGAGTCTCAGTGAGCTTCAGGAGTTGGTGATGGACAGGGAGGCCTGGTGTGCTGCGATTCATGGGGTCGCAAAGAGTCGGACACAACTGAGTGACTGATCCGATCTGATCTCTGGGGAAGTATTTTTTTTAATCTGTATTATATAAATTTTCTATCACGAACATGAATAATTAGGTATTTTTACTGTTTTTACGTGAGATATTTGAGAAAAATAGTATGTTTAGTATGCACTGTTATGTACCTGCTACACAGTTTAAGAAATAAAACATTACGGATCCAATTTTATATTTGGGGCATCCATTCAAATGTAACTTTGTCTTAAATGTGGAGTTTCTAGTTCCAAATGCATTTATGCCTTATTCCATTAGTGCATGAGTACATTACATAAACAATACCCAGGACCGTTTTGCATGTTTTAATACAATATTAATGGTATTATTTCACATGTGTCCTATTACTACTAGCTTTTTTGCTCCTATAGTATGTGTGTGAGGTTGATGCATGTTGATACACGAACTTCTAGCTCATTTATTTTAACTGCTGTAAAAGTTTGTTGCATGAATATACCATAATATATTTATTCTCTTACCTGTTGATGGACATTTAGGTTGTTCCCATTTTTCACTATTACAAGCAGTACTATAATAGACATTCTAGTACATGAAGGAGCATGTCTTTTGAGTCCATTCCCATGGATGGAAATGATGTGTATAGATTACTCGTTTCACTTAAACACAAACACATATACACACCATCTCAAAACTCAAAAGACCACTCATCAGGGAGAGGGAAACCCTGAGAACACAGCCCAGATCTATCCTGGCATCCTGAGCCAAGAGCCTTACAGACAGATGGAACAGAATGTAAAGCACCGCTTGTCCCAAAGCAGAAACAAGTGTCACATTCTTGTGACCCAAGCTGCGAAACCACTCACTCGTTTATTGCCAAGACGTGACTGCTTTTGAATGTATGTCATTAACTCACCATTTTTCTGTACTATGAAATCGCAGATGTCATGGTCCTGGGAGAGATTTCCAAAAACACGCACAGCCTCCAGGATTCCATCCATGTTGTTACTCACGAGGAGCTTTAAGAGCACTGGGTTTGGTGACCAGAGAAATAAAATCAGTTGATTTAAATTTTAAGTTAAAGGCTATTAGAAACTAGTATCATGCTAAATACTGTAACTTAAAAATTAAAACTGATAATAAAATTCCAACGACAGGGGACATAAGCAAGAACTAAGAAACTAATGTATCCCCATATTCAATTTTCTTAGAATTAAATCAGGCTCTTACATACTTGTACCAGAAGTCAGAAACTATAAATGCCTCTAGTTCTGTGTTTAGTTAATAAACTCAAAACCTTAAATGAACATGCATCTACCCAAACCCAACTCTAAACCTTACATTCAGCAATATATAGCTTTCTGTCTTGAATTATGGAATTCTTCACTTTGTAGTAAGATAAGTTGTTGATAGTTGCTGTAGTGTTGATCACCAGCTCCTCACAATCATCAATTGACTTGGATTCTGAAATAAAGTGAGCATAAGGGTATCAAAGACTCGCTGCAGGGCAGAAGCCACAACCTCCTAACTACAGCCCAGCTGGTGCAGGGACCCGCCGCTGTCCCAGGCAAGGTCTACATGAATGCTGTGGTGTTGCTTTATTTCCCATGACCCTTCCTGCAGGGAAATACCGGGGACCACTCTGGGCCAGCATCTGGAGCACTCTAAGCTCAGTCCCTCTACCCAGGGGTCTGGAAAAGTCAGGCTGACCTAGTCCCTGTATGCAAAGGTGATCAGAGCTGGTATACCCTGACCCAGAACTATCCCAGGGCCTGCACCTTGGGAGTCTGTTCCCCGGACTCTCGACCTCGCAACAGAATGGCCCTGGGGTCATAATCCATCTGTAATTCCTATCAGGGCTGCCTTCCAAAGACGCAGGCTCTGACCGCCACTTACCCTCTCTACCACCACCTAGTCCATCTTACACCTCCTCACTGGCTTCTCTTCTTCGCTTGGCCTCCCTGAGCCTGCCCTCGATGTGCAGACCCTTTAAACGTAGGTCAGACAACGCCACTCATCTCCCCCGGCCCACAGGCCCAACCTGGCTGCCCAGTCCTTACCTCCCGGGCCTTATTTGCTGCTCCAGCCCCAGGTCCCTGATGCCAACCACACCAGTCTTTCCCTCTTTTTGAGCATTTCAGCCTGAGCCTGCCCAAGAACTTTGCACTGCTAGTCCCCTTGTCTGGAATATTCCTTCCTCCAGTTATCCTGGCTCACTCCTCATGTCCTTCTGGCTGCTGCTTAGCTATCACCTTATCTCCTCAGCTACTCTGTATAAAATAGCATTGTTACCCACATCCCCTCCCCTTCTTCCCTATAACACATGGGACCACCTATGTGTTTAATGTCTGTCTTCCAGCTTTAACATGTAAGTTCCATGAGACTAAGGACTTGTTCCTTTCATCATCACATTCTCGGCATCTAGAACAGTGTCTGCACAGAGTGATGCTCAACAGATAATGAGTAAGAACCTGCTGTATACCACAGGAAACTCTACTACACACTCTGTAATGACCTGTATGGGAAAAGAATCTAAAAAGGAATGGATATGGTGAACAGCAGTGAAGAGGCCGGGGTGTCCTCTGCTCCTGAGCCTTCTCCAAATTGGCTCCAGCCTTCCCAAGACCCCCATCCTGGCGACTCCAGCCGGGCCTCTGCCTTGGTGCCCAGGCAGCATGTAGACCAACATCCAACAGCCAGTGAAGGTTTAAACACTCAACAAGGACCAACAGTGGTGCCAGGCATGTCATCTAGCAACGTGGAGAGGCTGAAGGGCATGTCCCAGCTAGTCAGGTCTGACAAAACATGGTCCACTGGAGAACAGAATGGCAAACCACTTCAGTATTCTTGCCTTGAGAACCCCATGAACAGTATGAAAGGGCAAAAAGAACACTGAAAGGTGAGCCCACCTAGGTTGGTAGGTGTCCAACATGCTACTGGGGAAGAGCAGAGAAATAGCTCCACAAAAAGTTTAAGAGGTAGAGCCAAAGCAGAAACAACGCCCAGCTGTGGATGTGTGTAGTGATGGAAGTAAAGTCCGATGCTGTAAAGAACAGTACTGCAGAGGGACCTGGAATGTTAGGTCCATGATTCAAGGCAAATTGGAAGTGGTCAAACAGGAGATGGCAAGAGTGAACATTGACATTTTAGGAATCAGTGAACTAAAATGGATGGGAATGGGCGAATTTAATTCAGATGACCATTATATCTACTACTGTGGGCAAAAATCCCTTAGAAGCAATGGAGTAGCCCTCACAGTCAAAAAAATAGTCTGAAATGCAGTAGCTGGGTACAATCTCAAAAATGAAAAAATGATCTCGGTTCATTTCCAAGGCCAACCATTCAACATGACAGTAATCCAAGTCTATGTCCCAAGCACTAATGCCAAAGAAGCTGAAGTTGAATGATTACATGGAGACTTACAAGACCTCCTAGAACCAACACCAAAAAAAGACATCCTTTTCATTATAGGGGACTGGAATGCAAAAGTAGGGAGTCAAGAGATACCTGGAGTAAAAAGCAAGTTTGGCCTTGGAGTATAAAATAAAGCAGGGCAAAGTCTAACAGAGTCTTGCCAAGAGAACTCATTGGTCATAGCAAACCTTGTTCCAACAACACAAAAGATGACTCTACACGTGGACATCACCAGATGGTCAATATTAAAATCAGATTGATTGTATTCTTTGTAGCTGAAGATGGGGAAGCTCTATACAGTCAGCAAAAACAAGACCTGGAGCTGACTGTGGATCAGATCATGAGCTCCTTATTTTAAAATTTAGGCTCACGTTGAAGAAAGTAGGGAAAACCACTGGGCCATTCAGGTATGACCTAAATCAAATCCCTTATGATTATATAGCTGAGGTGATGAATAAATTCAAGGGACTAGATCTGGTAAACAGAGTGCCTGAAGAACTCTGGAAGGAGGTTCATACCATTGCACAGGAAGGAGATGGTGACTAAAACCATCCCCAAGAAAAAGAAATGCAAGAAAGTAGAGTAGTTGTCTGAGGAGGCCTTACAAATAGCTGAGAAAAGAGAAGTGAAAGGCAAAAGAGAAAGGAAAAGATATAACCATCTGAATCCAGAGTTCCAGAGAATAGCAAAGAGAGATAAGAAAGCTTTCTTAAGTGAACAATGCACAGAAATAGGGGAAAACAATAGAATGGAAAAGACTAGAGTTCTCTTCAAGAAAATTATATACCAAGGGAACATTTCATGCAAAGATGGGCACAATAAAGGACAGAAATAGCAAGGACTTAACAGAAGCAAAAGAGATTAAGAAGAGGTGGCAAGAATACACAGAAGGACTGTACACAAAAGATCTTAATGACCCAGATAACCACAATGGTGTGGTCACTCACATCCTGGAATGTGAGGTCAAGTGGGCCTTAGAAAGTATTATTATGAACACAGCTAGTGGAGGTGATGGGCTTCCAGCTGAGCTATTTCAAATCCTAAAAAATGATGCTGTTAAAGTGCTGCACTCAACATGCCAGCAAATTTAGAAAACTCAGCAGTAGCCACAGGACTGGAAAGGTCCGTTTTCATTCCAATCCCAAAGAAGGGCAATGCCAAAGAATGTTTAAACTATTGCACAACTGTACTCATTTCACACACAAGCAAGGTAATACTCAAAATCCTTCAAGCCAGGCTCCAACAGTATGTGAACTGAGAACTTCCAGATGTCCAAGCTGAATTTAGAACAGACAGAGGAACCAGAGATCAAATTGCCAACATCTGCTGGATCATAGAAAAAGCTAGGGAATTCTAAAAAACATCTACTTCTGCTTCATTGACTATGCTAAAGCCTTTGACTGTGTGGATCACAACAAACTTTAAAAATTCTTAAAGAGATGAGAATACCAGACCACCTTACCTGCCTCCTGATATATCTGTATGCAGGTCAAGAAGCAACAGTTAGAACTGGACATGGAACAACAGTCTGGTTCCAAACGGGAAAAGAGTATGTCAAGGCTATATATTGTCACCCTGCTTATTTAACTTACATGCAGAGTACATCATGCGAAATGCTGGGCTGGATGAAGCAAAGGCTGGAATCAACCCTGAACATTCACTGGAAGAAACTGTGTTGAAGCTGAAGCTCCAAGACCTTGGCTACCTGACATGAAGGGCTGACTCACTGGAAAAGCCCCTGACGCTGGGAAAGGTTGAGGGCAAGTGGAGAAGAGGACAACAGAGGAGGAGGTGGTGGGATGGTGTCACTGTCTCAATGGACAAGAGTCTGAGCAGACTGCAAGAGATAGCAAAGGACAGGGAAGCCTGGTGTGCTGCAGTTCGTGGGGTCGCAAAGAGTGGGACATGACTTAGTGACGGAACAACAACAACATATGTATACCTAATTCACTTTGCTGTACAGCAGAAAGTCACATGACAAAGTCAATTAACTACACTCCAATAAAGATTTTTTAAAAAGTAAGAACTTGAACCTCCCTGGAAAGATCAACTTACAAAACAGAAAGGTGTAGCATTTCAGTGTCTTGGGGGTGGATCAGGATAAAGTTTATATGAAAAATTTTTGAAGCTAGTAATAATAATAATAATAAACTCCATTGTTGTAAAAAAGTAATAAGAGGTTAATGAATGCAAGAATGAGTGAATGAATGAATCCTTTAGCTTAGCAGATAAGACCCTCAGTAATTTTATCCCTGCCTTCCACTCTACCTCCAGACTCATCTCCTGGTGACTTAGGCCACAGTACAGAGAAGGGCGGATGTCGGGGACCAATCAGGAGACTCCTATGCTGTCCAGAAGGCAAAAAGCTGAGGTGGGGGTGATGGCAGAGATGGAGCACAGAGGCCAGGCTGCAAAACTACTTAGGGAGGAAAACAGACAGTACGTGGTGAAGACTGCATTGGGGGATGAGGGAGAACAACCACCCAGGATGACCTCTGGGTTTCTGGATTACAAAACTGGATGGACAGCAATCCCATTTTCTGAATTAATGGGAAGAAGGTCCAGTTGGGGTTAAGGTCATGAGTTAGATCTCTTGGGGTACTTCTGAAGTAGCCACAGTTGATGAGATTAGGTAAGGCAGTGAGGTGGACATACAGGTCTGAAAGAGGAAAAGTCAGGAGTCAGGTTATACTACACTGGCTACAGCAGTCTCTGCCTCTCTTCGGGTGCAGTGCATGGCCCCCTGGGCCTGGAGAACATTCGCCCCCCTCGCTGCCTGGCCATCAGTCATCGCCTGCCTGGGAAGGAGTCACCTCAGTGCCTGTGCATGTCTTGGGCCCTGACTTGCCCACTGGGTTTTACTGGTTAAGTAGTGCCTTTTACCTCTTAAAAAAAAAAAAAAAACTGAATATAATTGATAAACAGTATTATATCAAATGTAGAACACAATGATTCTATGTTTTTATAGATTACACTCCCAAAGGTATTATAAAATAACTGGCTGTAATTCCTGCCCTGTGTGATATATCCTGTTGCCTATCTATTTTATACATCATAGCTTGTGCCTCTTAATCCCATAGTCCTATCTTGCCAGCCCCCTAGCCCCAGACACTTCCCTCTGCCCACTGGTGACCACCAGTTAGTTCTCTATTTCTGTGAGTCTGTTTCCGTTTTGTTGTCTTCATGTGTTTATTTTTTTAGATTCCACAAATAAGTGAAATCAGTACAGTATCTGTTTTTCTCTCCGTCTAACGTATTTCACTTAGCATAATATCCTCCAGGTCCACCCATGATGCTGTGAATAGCAAGATTTCGTTCTTTGTTATAATTAAATAGTAACTTTTATCTCCTGTATGAAGCCAAAGCTCCTCAGGGATAAGAGGGAGGTTGTGAGCTGAGCAGGAAGACTGTGCTAGCTCTTACACTTTCTGATTTAATTATCTCTCCTTTTGGCCTTCTTTTCATTAAAGAGAATGATCTTTTTATAGTCTACTCTATTCAAAGGGAAATTCAGTCATTTGTAACCCTACAGAGAACACACACTGGCCCTTCAGCCAGTGGCCCCTCTGCCCCACCCCAAAGTTGCCAGCATGGGTCCTGTACCTGGTAGAAACTCAAACAATATTTGGAGAAAGCAAGAATAAATGAGATTCTAATTGCCTGTTTTCTTAGTTCAAATACATGAAAGTATTAGTCACTCAGTCGTGCCCAACTCTTTGGGACTCCATAGACTGCAGACCTCCTGGCTCCTCTGCCCACAGGATTTTCCAGGCAAGGATACTGGAGTGGTTTGTCATTCTCTTCTCCAGGGGATCTTCCTGACCCAGATGTGTCCGTCTCCAGAGTATCCTTGCTTGCTTGGCCGTGACTCTGGAGCTGGAATCCTGATTGTCTACCTGCTGGCTGTGTGACTGTGTGCAAGTCATTTAACCTCCTTGGGGCTCAGTTTCCTTGTCTGCAAAGTGGGATAATAATCGCAGCTACATTACTAAGTTTAAATGTGTTAATACATATAAAGGGCTTATAAAACTGTATGGCACATTACAGGTGCTAAATAAACATCTGTGAGATGCATGGACAGGCTATCCAGAAAGATGGCTCTCAAGAAATGACTTGGGTGAGTGTCTAACACTTAGCAAAGAGGAAGTCTCAGCCCCAGTTCCCTCTATCCTGGGACTGATGATGCCAGATCTTGGGTGGTGTCCAAGGATCTGTTTTTTCTCTTGCCTTGGTGGGAGAATTAGTTAGCTTGCCCAGAAAAAGAAGGGTAGCTCTCATGTATCACCACCTAAGAGGTGAGGTCCCACTGTAGGACCTCACGTTTGGGAGCAGGAAGAACATCTGGCATCCGGGACAAGACGGGAGGCATTCACAGCTACCAGGCGTCTACCATGAAGGGCTCCGAGCACTTTACATGCATTTAATCCCACAAAAGTTAATTTTTAATAGTGCTTCTACTCAAATGCACTTACAAGCATTTGTGCTGAGATTAGTCACTCAGTTGTGTCTGACTCTTTGCAACCCCATGGACTCTAGCCTGCCAGGCTCCTTGACCAGCTCCCTTCTCCAGGGATCTGGTCGCTATCCTTCACTGAAGCAGAGATACCAGGTGGGAACCAGCAGAGATCAGCTGAGGGGACTTGGTAGAGCTTAGAGCATTCATCCCTGCAGCTGAGCTGCCAAGGGGAGGGTGGTGTATGATCCTCTATGAAGATAACTTTACCCCTCACCCCCATAAAGCTCTTTGAGGGAGGTCAAATTGTTCCGGAGACAGAAAAGACAAGACAAGACAGAAAAGTCTTGCCCTAATGACTGCCCGCCACCATGGGCCAGGTAGAAGGCTTTCTCCACATGGGCTTAACCTCAGACAGCACTGAGCTCAAAAACAGAGACTGAAGCATTCTCGAATGAGACCACTCACCACCTGCACTGGGGCTGGCCAGGGAGAGGGAGTTCTAAAAAGAAAATGCAGATTCCCAGCTTCCACACCTCACTTGATCAGTCACAGCCTCTAAAGGTGGGGTTTAGAATCTGTGTCTTTCATGAGCTCCCTACAGGATTCTTAAGCACAGTTTTTGAAATGCCAGATTTGAGTTTCATTGGTCACTTTAGAGCAAAAGAAAGAAAGTAGGTTATGCATAAGTACCAGTAACCTCAAGAGAGTATACTGGAGAGACCTCACATGGGAATCCCCCAGTGACAGAGGCAGAGTAGCTACCCTCCCAGAGGACTTGATGATGGAAGTACAGAGGGGACAGGCCCCAGCCCCCTGAGGACTCTAGCCAGGCCCCCTTGGTTAATTAACCCTAGAGTTAAAAGCTCTGGCCCAATCTGCTCTCTGCCTCTTTCTTCTGCCTCCAAAGCATTACTTTCCTAGAATTCAAACTGAAATTATCCACTGTATTATATTTTTAGTTAATAGGTAGAAATGTAATTTCTAAGCTCAGAAAATATATGTAAGACCAGGAACGTTCTCACTTCACATATGAATAATTGCAATAAAATGAAACATGAAGAGCTTTCTTTCCTGACTATCCACAATGATGTGCTCCCAGTCCAGGTATCTGAGGGCAGGTCCTCAGGCTCTCTCCAGGTAGCTACAGTCAGGTGAAGCCATTTGGCCTGCCAACAGATGAGAATTCATCCGGTGGGTTTCAGGCTTCTGCCAGCTCCTCACTAGCCAGAGAGGCTAAAGGTGGTTCTCTGAGCACTGGGTGTCAACATTTAAGGGGCAGAAGAATCACCTGGGGCAGGAGGGGAATTGAAATGCATATTTCAACCCATCCTGCAAGTAAAGCAAGGTAAGACCCAGAAACTAGAAAAGGAATCCTAATGAGCCCCACAGCTGATTCTGAGGCAGTTGGATCCCTGACTTCTGGGTGGAGAAGAACTGATCCTCCAGATGCAGAAAGAAGACAAGGAGATACTAGAATCCAAGTGCTGCAAGGTTTGAAGTTGAAACTCAATTTTTGGAGCAGCTCAATGCAGATTTGCACAGACGGTATAATGTGCAGTTAGCAGCTTGGAAGAGAGTTCTAGACTAATGTGTAGATTTTGAGTTATCACATGGAAGCAATATGTCACAAGGACAGACCTCAGTCAGAATTTAAGAATCTTGGGAATTCTCAGGTGGTCCAGTAGTTAAGAATCCGCCTTTGTGATGCAAGAGGGGCATGGGTTTGATCCTTGGTTGGGGAACTCAAAAAGCCCATATGCTGCAGAGCAACTAAGCCCATGTACCCCAACTACTGAGCCCACGCGCCACGACTAGAGAGTCCGTGCACTGCAACCAAAGATCCCACATGGTGCAATGAAGATTCCATGTGCCACAACTACGACCCAGCACAGCCAAACAGATATTTAAAAATATAAGCATTTAAGAATCTTTAAGATCAGCAACATGTGAGTAACCCTGCCACTTACTAACTCTGTGACTTTTAAAAGTCACTGCATCTCACTGAGCCTGTTTCCTCCTCTGTGAAAAGGCCTAAAATAACAACCCACTCTCGTGTGGCTGCTCACATGAGGGAACAGATGTGAACATGCTTCTTACACTGGGTAGCTGCAATGGCGATCATTTTGTAATGCATAGAAATATAGAATCACTGTGTTGTAATCTGGAACTAACATAGTGTTGTAGTTCAATTATATTTCAAAAAACAAATATAGAAAATAAAAAACAAAAAAACTATGCAGCTCCATAACAAGGGAAGGTAAGGTCAGTTACAACCCCACACACCAAAAGCTGTGCTCTGTTGCTCAGTCCTCTCAGCCTCCACACTCTGTGTGTACTTTGCTATGGGCACTTTTCATAAGCTTTTGTGTATACACCTGATATTCCTCCACGATGTACCCTGTTCCTTGAAAGTAGATACCAACCTACACTTTCTTAAACCTTGTGATGGGTGGAGTGTTTGTGTCCCCTTCAAATTCATATGTTGAAGCTCTAACCCCCAAAGTGACTGTATTTGGTGATAGGGCTGGTGAGATATAAAAGTTAAATGAGGTCATGAGGGTGGGGCCCTCATCCTATACGACTAGTGCTCTGATAAGACGAGGAGGAGACACCAGAGCTCTCTGCCCATCATGTGAGGACACAGTGAGAAGGGGGCCGTCTACAAGCCAGAAAAAGGATTCTCACCAGGTATCCACCCTTCTGGCACCTTGACTGGGATGTCCAGCCTATGGACTGGGAGAAATAGATTTCTATTGTTTAAGCTATCCAATCTGTGGTGTTTTGTTATGGCAATCTGAGCAAACTAAGAAACCTCTTTTTATATGAGCACAGCACTATGTAGTGAGGTTATACAAAGGGCTAAAGTTCAAAGGTTCCCCCAAACATTATTTTCATCAGACATCAAAGCTTCTTTCACAACAACAAAATCTTTCAGTGGTAAGTAGTGGCAAAGCAGATATCTCTGGATGGCAGTTAATTTCCTTGCACACTGGTAGGCGGAAGTGTCCATGGGAAATGACAAGGCCTAAAAAGTGGAAAGCAGGGGTGCTACAGACTGAACTGTGTCCCTCCCAAATTCATATGTTGAAGCCCCCACCTCTAATGCAGCTTTTAGGAGATAATTAGGGTTAGATGAGATCGTAAGGGTGGAGTCCTTTTCTGATAGACTTGGTGGCTTTAGAAGAGGAAGGGAAAGGAAAAATGCAGCCATCTATGAGCCAAGAAGAGAGGCCTCACAGGAACCATGTCAGCACCCTGATCTCAGACTTCCAGTCCCCTGAAGAAAGAAGATAAGTTTCTGTTGTTTGAGTCACAGCCTGTGTTATTTTGTTACGGCATCTAAGCAGATTAAGGCAGGTTTGGGTGCTTAGCAGTAGGGTGCTGCTGTAACAAATACCTAAAAATATGGAGGCAGCTTTGGAACTGATTAATGGGTAGAGGCTGGAGGAGTTCTGAGGGGCATGCTAGAAATATGGATGTTAAAGGTTGTGAAATAAAATTTATATTTTATGGCAAGATAAGAAAAATATAAACATAACTCTTCTCTGGCCTCTCTCTCCTCACTGTGCTCTGTGTATCTGCCAAACCTCTCCCTCAGTAGGAATATCTGCTCAACCATAAAGAGCAACATTCTTCTAGCATCAAGACAAGTCCCTCCTTAAAAGATAATAGTCCTTCTTGACCGTGTAAGGGGTCACATGACACACCAGGATGATGCTTAGATCTGGATAATGTAAACTGTCAATAACACATCATTTGATGTAGAGCCCTCTGTCTCAAAAAAATCTTATACAACTGTGCCTTGATTTCTAACCAACGGAAAAGTTCTCAAGAGCTTTCTGAGATGTTCTTCCTGGGATACAATCCTCAAATTTGGCTTGAATAAAATTTTCCAATTCTTTCTTAGATTCACTGATTAATTTTTCACTGACAAGGTGATTCTGGCAAAGGGTGAAAGACAAGAGAAAGCTGGAGAGAAAGCTTCCATCTTCTTAAAGAACACAGAGTCATGAGTACAATGCTGTTAGAGAAATGGACATTAAAGGCCACTCTGGCAAAGTCTCAGATGGAAAGAAGGAGCTGCAGGAAAGGAGATCCTTGTTATAAAGTGGCAAAGAACTTGGCTGAATTGTATTTTAATGTTTTGTGGAAGGTCTAACTTGCGAGCAATGATACTGGATGTTTAGCTATGATTTCCAAGCAGAGTGTTTAAGGAGACGCTTGGCGCTTCCTGACTGCTTATATTAGCATGTAAGAAGAGAGGGATGGGCTTCCCTGAAAGCTCAGTTGGTAAAGAATCTACCTGCAATGCCAGAGACCCCGGTTCAATCCCTGGATTGGGAAAATCCCCTGGAGAAGGGATAGGCTATCCACTCTAGTATTCTTGGGTTTCCCTTGTGACCCAGTTGGTAAAAAAATCTGCCAGCAATGCTGGAGACCTGAGTTCAATCCCTGGGCTGGGAAGATACCCTGGAGAAGGGAAAGACTACCCACTCCAGTATTCTGGCCTAAAGAATTCCATGGACTGTATAGTCCATGGGATTGTAGACTCAGACACAACTGAGTGACTTAAGGGATGAATTGAAAAAGAAACTTATAACCAACAGGAGCTAGAACTTGAAGACTTGGAAACTTCTCAGCCTGGCCATATTGTAAGAAATAAGAAAGCGTGTAGAGTGGAGGGAACACCACATGTGTGGTTGTCCTATTATCACTCAGTACAGAGTTTGAGAGATTATGTGAGCAGAAGCACTGCCAGTCTGAACTGAAGGGGGCAGAGATAGGACCGAGTAAAGGAAGCTGTCAGACTCCTTGGACTTGACAGGACAGAGTGTGGAGCTATTTAGTTGGGAATATGCACTATTTTGCAAGTAGAGGAGAGAATGACCCCAGCAGTGATTCAGAGATCACCGGGGCCACTGCCTCAGTTTCAGCAAGTCACACTGGTCTTCATCCCAAAGCCTTAAGGGCAAGACTGCCCTGCAGAGCCCTGGTGGCCTAACTCACAGAGCTATGGAGGCAGGGCCACTGCCCCAGTGGGTCTAGAGGGAATGACATGTAACCAAAGAGCATTATTCTCAAGCCTTAAGATCTTATGGAATTCACCTCACTTGGCTTGGGACTTGGTGGGGACACATCACACTTCCCCTTTTCCTTATTTCTCCCTTTTGGAATAGGACCATCTATCTTGTGCTGGTCCTGCCATCCGGCTTTGCATATAACTTGTCTGGTTTCTCAGGTTCAAGCAGGAGAGGAATTGTTCCTTAGGATGTCTCATATCTCACAACTCATGATAGCCAATTTAGATGATATTTAAACGAGATCTGAGACCTTAGACTTCAGAGTTGATGCCGAAGTTAATTAACAACTTTTGAGGCTGTTGAGATGGAATCAAAGTATTCTGCACATGGGAAAACCAGGAATCTGGGGAAGGGGAGATGAGAGGTAGGATATTATCAACTGTATTGTGTCCCTTCCCCTAAATTTATATGTTGAAGCCTTAAACCCTAATGTGATTATTTCTGGAGACAGGACTTTTAGGAGGTCAAGTTAAATGAGATCATAAGGGTGGAGTCTGTACCGGATAGGACTGATGGTCTTACAAGAAGAGAAAGATCATTCTGTCACATGTACCCACATACACTGTGGAAAAGTCACAGGAGAATGAAGCTACCTGCCAGTCAAGAAGAGGGCTCTCACCAGAACAGAATCAGCTGGCACTCTGATCTTAGAATCCTAGCTTCCAGAGCCATGAGATATATGCTTGTGTTGTCTAAGCCACCCAGCCTGCAGTGTTTGTTATGGCAGCTCCAACTGTCTAATACAGGAGAAAAGATGGGACCTAGAGTCTGTAATTGTGGATAATGTAAAAAGCTGAAAAAATAAAAAGACAAATAAACTTTAATTAGGTGGACTAATCCAGGAAAAATCTGGAATTTTAAACTCTGTGGTTAGTTGGCCAATTTTGATAATTTGATTGGCAAGCTTTTTTTTTTTTTTTAATAAAAGTTGTGATATAATTCACATACCATAAAATTCACTCTTTTAAATTGTACAGTTCAGTGGGTTTTAGTAATAATTCTGGTAGCTCAGATGGTAAAGAATCTGCCTGCAATGCAGGAAGCCTGGGTTTAATCCTTGGGTAGGGAAGATAACCTGGAGAAGGAAATGGCAACCCACTCCAGTATTCTTAGCTGGGAAAAACCCATGGACAGAGGAGCCTAACTGGCTATAGTCCATGTGGACACAAGAGTTGGACACGACTTATGATTTCAGTAGGATGTATAACTATTTTTGTTCCTTTTTTAAAAAGCTGGATTACTTTTGAGGCAGTTCTGAACAGAAGACAAATGAATTTCCTGTCACAACTGAGAAGGCTCATTAAAGTGAGCAGGTTGTACTGCTAAAACCCTCAGAACTCCAGTCCATCTAAGGCTGTGTTTCTTACCCAGTGTGGCGAGGAGAAGGCCAACGATGTGTGAGTGGGTGGCAATGGCCGGGCCCACACCTGGGTGGATGGCCAGGTTGGCGAGCACACGTGTCAGTTTGATGAGCACGTCCTCTGCCTGGGCCGGCCTCCGTGCCTTGGGATGCTCATCTCCTTCCCCGCAGCGCTTCCCAGAATGCAGATCCAGTTTGTAGAATGTGTGGAATAAAGACAGCAGAGTTGGGATGCTCCCTTTCTCCTTAGAAAACTGCTCACGAGCCTGGTTATTTTTCGCTGTCAGGTTGCCAAGAATAAAAACAATGCGAACAACTAAATCCTGCAATAAATTAAAGACCAAGAGTTACGAGAGCAAAGAGGCTGGGACAAGTTGTTGGGAAGAGGACAGTATTTAATTAATTCATGATTTAATTAATAGTAAGATGGAACACGTCTAGTTTCTGCTGACTTGTACAATATTTGATTCCCAGGACTGGTGCAAAGTAACAGAGGAGATTAAAAGCATTTGGCAGCAATGAAAGAATAGAAACTGATTGATGCTGTTAGCAAGGTCTATTAACTTCAGATCCTTCATCTGAAATTCAGGCTGGCTTTTTTTTTTTTTTTCCTTCAGAAAAAAATTAGTTGAGTGAGATGACATTACTAACAATGTATTATATAAATCTAAGCCTTGACACAAACAGGTTTCTTGAGCACCGAAATCTTTTCCTAAAAGTTCACCTCCTGCTCAAGCACTGTGTTTCTCAAAATGGGGTGTCTGTCCCATAGGGGCAGTCAGTTTGTGTTACATCAGACTTTCTCAGCCAGGGCACTGCTAATTCTTTGTTATGGGGGGCTGTTTATGTTTAGTGGCACCCCTAACCTCTCTTACTAGATACCAGAAGCACTTCTAACATATCACAACCAAAAATGTTTCAGTGTCCCGTGGGGGCAAAATTGCCCGCAGATGAAAACCACCATTACAGAGTATTTACCACTTTAAAGCAGTATTTGTTTATCTTGAGTAGGGTAGTGGTTACATGGCTGATGCTTTTATAACTGTTTGCTAAATGGTACATATGTGTTTTGTGCACTTTTCTGTATATAAGCTGTTGTTGTTTAGTCACTAAGTTGCATAGGACTCTTTGCGACCCAATGAACCGAACTGTGCAAGGCTCCTCTGTCCATGGGATTTCACAGGCAAGAAGACTGGAGTGTGCTGTCATTTCCTTTTCCAGTATATAAGCTATATTTAATAACAAACGTTTCTTTAAAATCTCAGCTGAGAACAGTTTATGACTGCACAAGAAACAGAAAACAATCGTGCTCTTAATTTGACAACAGTGGGCAGACAGACCAGTTCTGTTGTTAAAGGAACACTTACTGAGGGGCTACAACTAGCCAGGGTGCTGATACTCATTGCGTGGGTGCTGTTTACAGACAAGAAACAGGCTTGGAGAAGCCGCCCTCGTCACAGCCAATGAGGGGTGGAGTTAGGATTTGAACCCCGGATTACCCAGACCTGGAGTCTTTGGTACACTGGTGCCTCCCAAGTGGCTTTATTACCTCCTCCTTTGCCTTGCCTGCTTTCTGAGCAGTAAAGGAATTATCTCCTTTCAAATGCAAATATGAGGAATTCCACAAACCTACCTTATCAGATCTGTAGTTAGCAGCAGCCTTAAGGAATGGGGACAGAGGGCAAATGGCTGGGCCGGTTTTTCTCCAGGTGGGACCTGGGGGATGGGAGCAGCCCCAACACTGCGTGTGGCCTAAAGAGAGTGGAGGATCCTGGACAAAGGGCAAGACACTGGGACTTGCCTGGGTCTGCTCTGCCAATACCAACTTGTTCCTGCTTGTTCTTGAAAACGTTTTCCCTGGCCCTCGTGGAGACGCAGCCAGGCTGCTGCTTGTGCAGCTGTGAACCATTTGCCAACATTAAGAAAGGACAGAGTCTAACACGATGTGTGCTGGTCCAGGAGAGTTCACACCCAGAAAAACCTCAGCTGGGCAGTGTGCAACCCATCATACAGGTGGTCCAGGCAGGGGACTCACTCCTGCCCCCACCACAACTGGAATGCTAATCCTTGGGTACATTTTGAATGCTGGGGTCTAGGAGAATACACACACACACAAACAAGGATGAGGCAAGGTGCTCTGAAGAGTTCACCATCTACTTGAGAAAACAAGGCTAATAATAAGTGGAGAGACTGCAAAGACTGAAAGGGCTAAGGAAGAAACTAGACACCCAAGGGGATTATGGTTCCCAGCTAGAGAGCCAGGCAGCCTGGGTCGCACTTCACTTGGCCCTTCTGTGTCTTGATTAACTCATGTGTAAAATGGGGAAAATACTGTGATGCAAAATTAAATGAGACAAAACAGATAAAGCACAGACTGTAGTGAGTGATGATTCAGGCACTGTTGTGAATCCTTTATTATCAGTAAAATACTAGTAGCGTTAACCTATGTGGGAAAGACCCAGAGGTCTTAGAGGAGTCTAGATAAGAGGACGCTCAGCAAAAAGGGGGTGGCAGTGGGAGAGGTTAGCAAAATTATGACTATGATTTTGAGTTCAATGTTGATAAGTTAATAAAAGCAGATATGTGGTGTGGAGGATAGGTGAGTTGACACTGGGGAAAGGAGCATGTTTTGAGAAAGAATACCTAGGGCAGTCCCTTTCCCGGTCTGGGGTCACTTTGTGTCTGATCACTAGACAGTTCCCTAAAGAAGCTGAAGCAGGTAGGTCTTAAATCTAAACCAAGCTCACAAAGTTGTGTTATAAAACTCCAGTTTCCCTTCACGTGAAACCAGTGGTTACTTCATGTAATTCCCAGTGGGGCAGGCCTCTCCCTGGGCTCTGGAGAGAGAGTACTCTCTCCCTCCCTAGTCACATCCAACAGCAAAGCAGACCATTTTCCAACCAAGACAGAGTCTGTTTCTGAGAACTAGGCTCCTTGAAGGAAAATTCCACTGTGTTTTCTAAACTGAGGAGCAAGAGTTTTTCCCATAAACTCTGATACACAATTTCTGATTAAAGACTCTGCACTAGCCCTACCTCTGAAAATTGTAATAATTACTATTATTACTAATAGTAGTAGCAGCAACTAATATTCTGTGTTTATGATGCACCAATCACTGTTCCAAGCACTTAGGTACACAAATTAACTAATTCTCTGAAGTGATGATTTGCAGTTCCTTAATTGGAACAAAATGTTCCCACAATCCGGATAGCCACCTCCCTCATGCCCTAGGCAGTAGTTATGGCCAACATTTCTAGACTTCCCCGTGTTCCCTGGACTTGCTCTTATTTCCACAAAAGCACATTAAGCAAGACAAGAAAGACATGATCAGTGTTTTTAAATGACTTCTTAAAGCACACAATAAATAGCTGCATTCTGTTGGCTAGATCATCAAGAGAATTAATTTACCTCCGAAGATTTGTCTTCTGAAGGATGCTAGACTATTTGTTCCACCCCTCCCCTCTTGCTAGCTCTGCCACTTCACCTCTACCTCCAATGTTTGTTTTTCTGGTTGGTCTAGCTCAGAAGACTTCTCTGGCCCTGTACCTCCTCCAACTGTCACTGCTAATTTGCTGACCAGATCTCTGGCTGTAGGTAAAAGCAGGTTTCCCCCTAGGTCCTCATTCTTCAAAATTCAAATTTCTACCCACCATCACATTTGGTCCCACCTGGGAAGACTGGGTGCTGCTTTTCCTGCTTGAAAACCTCCCTCAGGCCCTTGCCACTTTTAAAATTCTTTGATTCAAATATTTCTGTGGGTCCTAATATGGCACAGGTTATTAAGCCTGACACAGGGATAAGAAATTCTAGGCTTTAGGGCAGGAAGAGTTAACGCTGCCGCAGTGCCTCTCTCCCTGCCTTCAGATGGAAAAAGGAGGGGGTGGTTCCTGGCAGCAGTGGTGCCAACTGAAGGATGGCATACAGAATCAACAAATGGGCTGGCAGATTGCACTGTGTGCACCACCAAACTTCCAGCAACTGCTATGCTTGCTACTTCTGTCCTCTTTCTCAGGGTTGTCTAAAAAGCATCGTCTTATTTTTCTCCTGTCAACTCTTCTCAAATACGTTCTCCACGAATCTCGAGAGACAATGGAATAGGCCAGAGCAGGAGCAGGCTCACAGGCGGCTGGCTGAGGTGGTGTTTCCTTACTCCCCTGCCAGTGCTTGTCTGGACTCATCGGGAATTCTGAGGGGGATGAGCAAGAGGGCCCCTCAGAGGGGGATGAGCAAGAGGGCCCCTTAGCTCCCCATGGGTGGTCTGTGCTCTGTGAGGTACCCAGCCCCTGAACGGTGTTATCGTGAGATTGTTTATTGTTCCACAGCCCAATCAAGCTCAGGTCTACTAAATATCACTTAATTAAAATCCTATAAAGATTTGAAAAATTACACAAAGGCCGAGATCATCAATTTGCAGAGAAATAACTCGCAAAAAACAATTTCATCATCGTGCCAGCCTCCTTTGAGGTATAGAGCCTCTCCTTTATTCTAAGACAATACCTGAGAACCACCTATAAATAAACACTGTTACAGCCTTTTTGTTAAACTGAACACAAAGTTGCATGTTCAGACCACAACTATGTAGTTTTGAAACAGCAAAATGAAGATGAATCAGGAGAATCTCTCTTTTTTTTTTTTTAGAAGGCAATCTAGTATAACCAGTTCACATCGACTTTCTAATTTTGCTTAAAAAGGAATCAGCCCAGCAACAGCTCTGGCCAACCAGAACTCAGACAGGTTCACGTACTGGATGAAGCCTGACCTCAACTGTGCATCCCAGGTATAGCCGGTAGAAAGCTGAATGTTCTCTTTGGTTTAGCATAAGCTGTGCCCTCATGAGCAAACCTGTTACTCAGTCTGAATAGGCTCCACATGCCTGTAAATCAAATTACTTTAACTGGAACAAAACAAGGAGCAGGACACTGCTGAACAGAGTGGTCTCTGTCAAGTTCCAGCAACGGCCTCTGTGTTGACTGTTATTTTCCATGTGAGAAACACTGGCCTAAAGTCAATGAAGGAGATTTCTCCCTACTCAGAGATGTAGAAACTGAGGCTTGAAGAGGCTTCCTGGCCCCAGAGTCCCACACTGGTAAAGAGAAGAAGCAGGACTCAGACAATCACTTGTGTACTCACAGATGGATTCCCAACCCTCCTCCTCATTCCCATGACCCTCATCTTCCCCCGGCTCAGCCCCAGCGGCATCTTCTATTCTTCCCTCTCAGTCACCAAGCTCCCTCCACTCTGTCCTCTCAGAATCTCCCCTGACTCCCACTTCCCACACCCACTCTGGCTAACCCAGTCTGTAGACTCTTGTCAGAGATCCTTGACGGGCTCCTCCCTCGGTGACCAAGATTAACACCACTTCTAGAAGTGCAGCTCTTACATCACCCCCTTGTTCAAAATCATCCACTGCCTATAAAATGCCAAAGCCAGCATCTAATTACCATCCAGCCCCACGTGACCACTTCTGCCATTACCTCACTTACTCCCCACCCACTGTCCACTCCTCCCTGACTCCACACCCTTCCTACCCACAGAACCTTAAAATAACCCAAGTGCATAATGTTGACCATGGGGAAGGAACCATATCAAGATGTCACAGAAAGAATCAACTATATTCAGCAGGCTCCATTACTTACTTCAGAGAATATTTCTAAGTCAAGGAAAACATTTTAGAAAGATTTTCAAAAATGGGTTGAAAATGAAGGGGTTGTAAATGTGCTCAAAATTGGAACCCTCCTTTAACCAGAAAATTAAACTCATCAAGATGCCCTCTTTAAATTTTGGTTAGAAACTTTTCACACAATCTGGATCTGAGAGCTCAATCAGGATTTGTAATTTGCAACATTTACCCAACTTCCCACCCTCAGACAAAACTCCAGTGTTAATCGAGCTTACAGGTGGCTTGAAGAACAGATAAATTTTACCATTGGGAAGACAGACTGCAGTGCTGCAGAAATGCTAATTAACCCCAGGCTACTGAAAGTGGGTCAACAGTTTGCCCAAGTGCTGAGCCATACAAATCAGAAGAATCTGAGAGCAAAACCAGAATCGAAGTAGACCATCATTTAAAAATCAGAAGAGATTATACGTGATGCTTCCATCCATCTATCCATCCCACCAATATCCCTTTACTGAGCGCCTACTGTATGCTTCTGAACGCAGCTATCACTCAAAAGCACCAGGGCGATGCTAGAATTTCACTGGGCTCTGTTCTTTTTTTTAAGTCAACAGACATAAATCAGGCATTTGGGTTCTGTGCTGAGTCGGAGGGGGTGGGCGGGAAGAGCCAGCTCCACAAGGGCAAAGCAGCAGGAGCTGGAAAGAATGAACAAGCTAAGGGCTTTTTGTGCCGCCCGCCCGGTCAGGGGTGCAGACCAAGGCCAAGGCCGAAAAAAAGGAGTGAGCTCAGCCAAACGCTCACAGCACCCACTGGGAATGTGGCTGCCGAGGGGCTGGGAAGACAGCCACAGGGCGCTCCTGCCAGGCTGGAGGCGGAGGGCGCACGGGGAGCCAAGTCACCATATAAAGGCGCCGGGGAAGGGGTGGAGGCGCCTCCCTCGCCAATCCTCTGTGGCCGCAAAGAGGATGGAGGAGGGGGAGAAAGGTCGCACTATCCTCTGGCCTGCTGCTCGGCTGTGGTTGCACTGAAGAGGAACAGCTCCAAAAGGGCCAATGTTTTTTGCTTTCAGCCCTACGCTCTCCAGACATTCCGAGTCCCGTTTTCAACACCAGGATGCCTGAGCACTCTGAATCAGACAGCGTTCACATGTCTTGAAGACAGCCGCTTGCCCTAGACGAGAGAGGCTCAGCTTAACAAGCAGTACAAGCATGGACATGCTGGGGGATTCCCAGACAGTGTTCTCTGAGGCTGATGATTGCCCTGCATCGGGAAGTTCTGTTTCACAAAAGCAGCACAAGGAACATTCGTATCTAAAAGTGGGGAGGGTTAGACAGATAGCTGTTTAATGGACAGGAGTGATGGGAATGTAGATAAAGGTTATTATTTTTGGGGGGGGGGGGGGTGCTGTGACCTTTGCAAAACATTGCCAGACTTACAAGTCTTATTTGAGGGATTTTACCTGATCTCCTGCCCAGTAGATATTTATAGAAGAAATGGGGGAAAATCCTTCCATGCTATCCCAAAAAAACAAACCCAAACATATTTTGGTGAGCTGCTAAATGTGGCGACGCTGATGTCAGAGGCACCCCTGAGGCAGGTCTGCTTTGCAAGGCTGCCACAGACCCCACTCACGCCTTCCACACTGGGCCCATCTGCTTGCACATTTGGTTGTACCAAATGCAGTTTACACCATAAAGCATACAATATGTGCATAGTTCTTAAATGAGATTTGTCATTTCACTGAATCTCGGTCAGCATTTTAAATAGATGCATTTCTTTGTGCTCTAGTCTAACTTACAAACTGCACCCCGGCTGACTACAGTGCTGTGTTTTGCTCTCAGTTTTCGTGTGTGTGTGGGAACTGAGAGTTACCAGTTAGACCATGGATCCTGGACAAATCAACCTCAGAGACAGACATGAGCCAAAGAAGTTCCCCTTGTTCTCCCTGAGGAAGTCCTTTGTGAGAGCTGGGAGGAGTGGATTCCTTTTCTCTGAGACTGCCGATGCAGCCCTTGGCTTGTACCACAGCCATCATATTCTGACAAGCTCGCGTCACTGAAGGGCTATGGGTAAACAGAGTTGTTGTGAACCCAACCATGCGTTATTTAAAATGAACAAATGGTCCTCAGCTTTGTTGCAAACTTAACAAAGGTTAGATATGGAGATATACTGAAATTTCTCAAAGCAGAAATAAAATTTGGTGGTTGCTTCATTAGCAAATGAATCAAGAACAACTTGTGGCTTGTCTAGCTAACTGAGGATAAGGCATCCTCCCTTCCTCTGCCAGTTCAAGGGTCCCCAGGGCTCACTTTTCCTGAGTAGCCCAGTGTGACCAGTGTCGGAAGCCCCATTCGTGCAATGGCTTGGTCTCAGTGTCATCTGTTTTGACACAAGTCTGGCAGAGAAGTCCCTGGAAGGGTCAAACGGCCCATCTCACTTTCTCAGGCTAAGAAAGTGCTCCTTGGCTACCTCATGCCTCGGCAAAAGGCACAGGGCGGGCGGTTGTCACCACTTACTGGGGAAACCTACACCAACACCTGGCCTGTTTTGGCGATTTGGTTCCTACTTTGTCAGGGAGTTCACTTTCAGCCACATGCCTGAAGATGAAGATTGACCCTGTGTGGCTGCTTTGATTAATCACTTTAAAATCTCTTGAGGATTTGTAGAAACCCCTCCGCTGTCAATTTGGGGGAAAACAATTTGTTTTAAGGGGCCATCTTAAAAATTTACACCACAGATTCCCACACCTGCTCTTCACCTGAGGTGCCTATTAAAAATAGATTCCTGGGCCCTGTCCCAGACCTGAATCAGCCTCTCCCAAAGTGAGGCCTGAGAACCTGTATTTTTAAAACTCCCCAAGTCTAGGAAACAATGATTCAAATCAAGAAAGAATTCGATATCTCACCACTTTAATACCTAGTGTTTTTATATCATGTTAAAAAACTATGAATCCATGTTTCTTTTAAATAATTCTCACAACACAGACAGAAAATAAAGGTGAAAATGCTCTCCCCACCACCTTTCATTATCAACTGACCTAATAACAGACAGATTAAGGACACTCCAACAAGACCAATTTTCATATGCTGAAGTCAGACTTTTCCTTGAAAAGAGATGAATATGAATAAGGTGTGGGAAAAAAAAAAAAAAACAGGAAAAATTTTTTTACTTTTGACATTTTCTCACGTTTTCTTTTTTTCCCTTTAATGGAATGCACCACCAGATGGGGGAGGAAAGATTCCACTTCTCCCAGCAGCCACCAGCTTTGGTGCTACCTGGTTCCAGGCAGCATCTCCCCCTGGTGGATGGGGGAAGCGGCTGGCCACAGTTTCCTGCTAAGCTCCTCACCTGAGTGATCAAAAAACACTCAAAGAGGTGTGTGCAGGTGACAGTGCATTTATCACTAGAGAGGGGTTTTCTTTCTTTTTTTGAAATTTTTGTTTCTATGTTCTCCAAAAATACACTGAGTCATAACACGATTACATTTAAAAATAAGTCCCAGAAAAATGAAATCTCTGCCAATTATCAATGTAGCCTTCAAACTTTTAAGGCAAAGGCAATGCTAACCTCTCAGGACAAACATAAGGGCTGCAGACTGATTGCTGAGTCCCTGGGTGACAGCTCTGTACACTCAGAGACTATAACGGGTCCAAAGTGTGCATGTGTCTATAATCCAAGCTGGCCTTGGAGAAACATTTCCTAGAACTGAAGCAAAAATAGTTCTAGGAAGTAATAATTCCAGTTTAAAAGTTGCTGGACGACTGGGGTACATTTCAAAGATCAGTTCAAAAGTCTCAATGTCCAAGTAAACCTCAGGTGGAGCAAAATCTGAGCCACCGAAGATTAATATACTCACATCAGGACGTGGTGTTCGGTTTCTGTTTCTGGAAATCACTTCTATCTCTCGGGAAAGAGGAAAAACAAATCTTATCCAACTAGTCACCTGGGCCAAAGGGAACAGGAACCTAAGATGCTGTGCTGGTCTGAAGTAATTTAAGATCCAGCATTTCTGTTTTGCTGCTGTGTATGGCAGCCCATCAACAAGAAAAATGTGGGGAAAATTATTATTTCCTCCTCCAAAGTAGGAAGAGGAAAGTAAATATTTAAGGAAGAAGTACCAGAAAAAAAATATATTGTATAATACTTTACAGATTCCAAAGCATTTCACATACACAAAATTCATTCTTTCAGCACTTTTCATGAGTCTGTTACACCAAGAATCATCTCAGGTTTATAAAGACAAAGCCTGTGTCCTTAGGGAATCCCAATAGTGCATAAGGCAGCTACACAAATGATAACCATTTAGAGAATCACAAAAGAAATATTTTCAAAGATCTCTAAAAGCCTTTGGTTAACGATTTTAGGAAGTGGTTGGGACACATAACTATTTCCTTGTAGCCTGAACAATTTCCCTGCTCTTCTAAAGCATTCTGGTTTTGAGGAAAATGTAAAATATATATATTTTTCCTTACTAGAAAATATCAAAGATGATTCAAAACTTGTAATACCTCCTTCTTTTGCATAAGTAAAAGACAATATAAAGTCAAAGTATAATTTATAAAAAGTTAACTTGGCTCTCACAGAAATATAAAATGAACACATTAAAAGAATTACTTATCTCATTAATGAGGGAAGCCAATATAATGGCGAAGTGGGCTCCAAAAACAACTGGGTGTTTACAAACTTTAAAAAGAATGTTAGAGTAAGAATACTAGTTAGAATCATATCTGGCTAATGGCCCTAAGGTAATAAACCATAACTTTGAGGTTATCTTGTCTACCAGAGGAAAAAATGTACAAATTAATGTGTAACTTTATAGTGTCTGGGTTCTAATCAAATAGTAAACAGCAAGTTTAAACAAAGATATATTCTCCTTGGGAATTAAGCCCTATTGGTTAAACAGTGCCCCAATATGACTTTGCCAGAATATACGGGCTCCTATCCCACACTCTAGCTCTAAGTTTTGGATTATTTTTCTTAATAATAGTGAAATAGTTAAGGTTAGAAACATATTGCTTGGGTCCTCAGCTCTGACTGTACTAACTGGGTGTACTAGCTACATTAAAGGGTTTAAAATCATGCACGCAGTATGTAACATTTGGGGAATGGCTTTTTTTCACTCAGTATAGTTGGAGATTTATCCAGGATATAGTATATATAAATAGCTCAGTCCTTTTTTAATGCTGAATAGTATTCCACGGCATAAATATTCCACAGTTTGCTTAGCCATTTATCCAGAGAAGGACATTTGTTTTTTTCTAGTTTTTGACTATTACAAATAGACCTGCTGCTGCTGCTAAGTTGCTACAAACCTTTAAAAAATAAAAATTAAATGATGCACTAATGAGGAAAAAATTGGCTGGTCTTAGAAGGCTTCATAGAGAAAGGAACAGAGCCACACCTTGAATGTGAACTGGCTTTTGAAGATGAGAACAGCTGAGAGAATTTCATCAAAAGTCCCTCAGGCTCTTTTCACTCAGAACCTATTCAAAGCCAATGTTTAGACTCTTTAGGTGTTACTTTTAAGAAGGTTGGTTATGAGGTTCCCCTACTAATTACAAATCATTGCGAAAGACAGGTAATGATTACCAAAGCAAAGTTAATAACAATGGAAAGGGAGAGAGAAATCTACACAAAGATGACACATGCATTTAAAGAAGTCTAGCAATAGACTCATGTTCCCAAAGTAGGACAAATAACCTCTAGAGTAATAATTACTGCTTGTAATATTGACCTTTGGCATCGATAAGAGGAAATTATTTTAATATATTCTAAGAGAGCAAGGAAATATGCAATATATTTGATATGATTTTTACCGCAATGACTAAAATAACTTTAGTGAGGGCTTCCCTGGTGGCTCAGTGGTAAAGAATCTGCCTGCCAAGGCAGGGGACACAGGCTCCGTCCCTGACCTGGGAAGACCCCACACGCCATGGGTGTGCCACAACTACTGAGCTTGGCCAGTGTTCTTGCCTGGAGAATCCCAGGGATGGGGGAGCCTGGTGGGCTGCCGTCTATGGGGTCGCACAGAGTCGGACACGACTGAAGCGACGTAGCAGCAGCAGAGCCTGGAAGCTGCGTCTGCTGAGCCCGCATGCTACAACTACTGACCTGTGCGTCCTAGGGCCCGCACTCAGCAGTTAGAGAAGCTGCCACAACGAGAAGCCCACGTGTTGCATCTGGAGAGCGCCCCTGCTCGGCACAAGTAGTATAAAATGCGAGCAGCAATGAAGGCCCTGCCCGGTCTAAAGTAAATAAATAAAAAATTTTTTTGAAAGTTTAAAAAGGTAATAACTTTGGTGATTAAGGGGATAAATTGCACATTTCCTTGGTAGTTCTAAAAACAACATGCTACTGTACTTACTTTGAAAGATGATCTTTATTCATCTTTGGACCAAAATAATTTTAATAGGTATACAAAATTATAACATAAATCAATAGTGAAAAATATGGCCTTTAAATACCAGTTTTGCTTTATAGATAACTACCAGTCCAAAGTGAAAAGTAATTCAATAAGAAGTGTGGTAAAATTTTATGCCAATTAAACTTTAAGACATTTAGTCCCTTGAACCAGAAAAAGCATACCCTTAACTATACTCACATCTCAAGTATCTCATTATTAACAGACAGATGCCAGAACTTCCTACTTTCTATTAAACACAATCATCATCTAAACTACAATTAGAGAAACAAACAGTTATGTACCAGTAATATACCATAACAAATAGGGCTATTTGTCAGTATTGAACTGATGGGTTTTCTTCTTTTTCAAAAAAATTACAGGTTATGACATAACTTGAAATCAAACTGTTAAAACAGAAATGTTTTCTTTAAATCCACATTTGAAAACATCTTCTCTAGTTACTGTCTAAGTCATCCATGATCAAAACACCACAGTAAAAAAGAAACTATGATGGTAAATTAAAATTAAAACCCATAAAGTAATCCCATAAAACAAAATTACAAAATAAAATCCATAATTAAACCCCTTTATAATATTGAAAAGTTTCTTTTACTGTTACAGCAAACTATCTTTTCTACCCTTTTAATTTTTTCCTTAAAAAAGAAAACCAGAATTAGGAGTTGTCTAAGCTCCTAAGGGGTTAATTCACTTGTCTAAAGATTAGAGTTCTGATAGTATATTTTACCAAAATCTAAATCAGTAAATGCCTAATGGATACTTAAATTAACAACACTGTGAATACTGTAAGGTAATCAAATTCATTCTTCAGCTGACACAGCAAATTCTTATGCCATGAAATCTTTCAAAGTATGTAATTTAGAGAAAATACAAAATACACAGGGGAAAGCATTTGTAGCCCAAATACTCAGAATCAGGAACCTGAGTGCATATCTGTAAATTTTTTAAAAGTGAAATAGAGACATTAACACTTTCAGCAAAGTTTATCATCTTTAAAACTTACAGGTGGTGCCAGTGGTAAAGAATCTGCCTGCCAGTGCAGGAGACTCAGGTTCAATCCCTGGGTCGGGAAGATCCCCTGGAATAGGAAATGCAACCTGCTCCAGTATTCTTGCCTGGAAAATTCCATGGCCAGAGAGGCCTGGCAGGCTACAGTCCTGCCACAAAGACTCAGACATGATTGAGCAACTGAGCACATAAAACATAATGGTGTAATATGAACACAGAAATTTCTCTTTATCAATAGAACCAAAATGAGACTAGCAACCTTTTAATAAATAGCTGATAATAGTGTAAAATATGACAAATTTAGTCATTCTCAGCAGAAGTACTTGGCTAGGTAAGAATAAGTTTAGCGCTATTTGTGGCAAACAGGAATTATATTTTGAGGTGGTTTTGATATGGTTAATATAAACACACACAAAGCTTTATATAAAAACCATTTTAGAATATATATAATTTGATTTTAAACTGGTGATACCTACTATGTAATTTTGAAAATTTATCATACTGGAAATTAATACCTATTTTCATGCATAAACCATCCCCACTAAAGAGTTGATGTCACTTTAATAATTTATAAAGGCAAATAAAACTAGCCTGCATTTAATGACTATTCAAAACTGATAATATCATAAAAATTAATGTTTGTATTAAGTATTATAATTTTATTAAGGGAAAGTCATTTGGGAGTTCTTCCTTTTTTAAAAACAGCTGTTACATTTTTGTCCAATCCATTAAAACCAAATTATTTCCTTTAAATACTTAACCTCGAAATGTCATCTTCTAAATACAACAGTGTCAAAAAATTAGAAAATTTCAGGGCTAGAAGAATCTTCAGAGTATATTCAGTGTAGGGGATCCCAAACTTTAGTTTGCATTAGAAGTCCCTGCAGTTCTTGTTAAAGTGCAGGTGGCTGGGCACATCTGCACCCACCTGGCTCAGTAGGCCTGGGTTGAGACCTGGAAATAACCCGTGTAACCCCACCCCACTCAAAGGTGGCTCCTATAGGAGGCGTCCACAGGGCGCTAGGAGGAACAGCACCCACCCTTCACCCTACATCATGAATCCTTGTACTGCACGCACATCCTTCCGAGGCCATTGCTGCCTCAAATTACTTCCTCTCCACTTCCTCCATGGAACTCTCTGCCTCCTGGGGGCAGCTCGTTACATATCTAATGGAAGGTTCTAAGAGAAAATTATACATTCAAAACACAAAGTCATTCAACGTGGCCTTATTACACAAATACACCAAAGCAAAGACACGCTGAAGAGTTAAATGTATAAAGAACTGACCTGCTTCTTCTGGTATTTGTTTATCAGATTCAAAAACAAGGCATAACATCTGGAATAGCTGGCCAAGGCTACACAGCAATCATGGTAAGAAGTAAGTTTGCTGTAGAAATGTCAAATGTAAAAAATAAAAGTCAGTTTTGTTTTTCAATAAAACTCAAATATACCTAGGGTTGCTTTAAATGCAGACCTTCAAAGCATTGTCCTGTGCATAAAAAGCAGTCTGGAAATACGCTATACACTGGCCCAGAGATGCCTCAGGGAGCTGGTCACCTGCTCTAGATTCCAGGAGCACAGGGTGGGAGCAAGTAAAATTTCAACTTCTTTGAAAAAGAGAAAGCTGAAACCTCTAACGCAGGTGGTGGTGGTTTAGTCATTGAGTTGCATCCGACTCTTGCAACCCCATGGACTGTATCCTGCCAGACTCCTCTGTCCATGGAATTCCCCAGGCAATAATACTGGAGTGGGTTGCCATGCCCTCCTCCAGGGATCTTCCCAACCCAAGAATTGAATCCAGGTCTCCTGCATTGCAGGCAGCTTCTTTATCAACTGAGCTTGTGGTTCAGAAAACACAAGATAAGAAATTTACACAATATCTGGTAAATTTCAATCTGGTAGAGTCAATCTCCTGGAACTTCAGCACAAGCAAATGTTAAACTGCTCAAATATGGTAGGATATTAATATGCCAGGTATATTAATATCAGGCAAAATAGACCTTAAGGCAAAAAACCTTGAAAATAGCTTCAAATTTTCCAAAGTAAGCAAACAAACATAACCCACAAGGTGGAACTCACAAACCTATATCAAATTAATAGATGTTCATAAATCTCTCATTAAGTGACAGAATAATAGAAAAAACATCACTAATATTTTAAAAACTTGATCATGTGCCAGGCCATTAACAAGTCTCAGTAAATTATCAATATTTTAGATCACATTTTAAAGACATACTTTTCGAAATTTAAAAACACATAGCATGGGTCAAAGAAATAAGAAAATAAAAAACCACATATCTGAATAATAACAAAAAATACTACAGATCAAAATTTAGATGTAGCTGCAGCAGTAGAGGAAAATTCATAACCTTAAGAAAGCTGACAGGAAAGGGATTTCTACCCAACACAGAAAGAAATATGTGCTGTGCTTGGTCACTCAGTCGTGTCCGACTCTTTGTGACCCCATGCACTGTAGGCCGCCAGGCTCTTCTGTCCATGGGGATTCTCCAGGCCAGAACACTGGAGTGGGTTGCCATGCCCTCCTCCAGGGGACCTTCCCAATCCAAGGATCAAACCCTGGTCTCCCCCACTGTAGGCAGATTCTTTAGTGTCTCAGCCACCAGGGAAGCCCAGAAGAAAATATAATATATGCAAAAAGAATTGAAGAATTACTAAGGCTAAGAACGAGGAATACAATAGGAAAGAAACTTACAATAAAGTGGTTTGATAAATCTATTGGTTCTTTCCAAAAACTGATAAATTGGCCAAACTTTGGCGAGACTGATCAAGAGAAAGAGAGAAATATCATAAATCTTCAAAATAAGGAATGAAAATCAACATCAAAAGGAAGAGGCAGTGTGTCTTAGCAGTTAACCATGTACATCCTAGAGCCAAACTATCTAGTTTAAATCACAGCTGTGCGACTCTGGGAAAACTACCAAACTTCTCTATCCCTAGCCTCCTCATAGGTACAATGAAGATAATAAGAAGTACCTACCTCTTAAAGCCGTTATAAGGAATAAATGAATTTTAGAAAGTGCTTAGAACACTGCCTGGCACATAGTAGGCACTGCATAAATATTTCTTAAATAAATAATATAAATAAAAGGGGTATAATTAGAGAGGCAACAGAGATTAAAAGAATAACAGACAAGATTGGGCATACACAGACAAGCCACATGTAAAAAAATGAAATTAGATCATTCCTTAACTCCATACACAAAAATAATGGATTAAAGATCTAAATTTCAGACCAGACACTATAAAACTTAGAGGAAAACATAGGCAGAACACTCTCTGACATAAATCACAGCATCATCTTTTTTAATCCAGCTCCCAGAATAATGGAAATAAAAGCAAAACTACACAAATGGGACCTACTTAAATTCAAAAGCTTTTGCATAGCAAAGGAAACAATAAACAAAACAAAAAGACAATCCACAGATTGGGAGAAAATATTTGCAAATGATATGACTGACAAGGGATTAGTCTCCAAAATTTACAGCTTATGACACTTAATATCATCAAAACAAACAGCCCACTCAAAAAATGGGCAGAAGATCTGAACAGACATTTCTCTAAAGGGGACATACGGATGGCAAACAGGCACATGAAACGATGTTCAAAACTGCTAGTTTCCAGAGAAATGCAAACCAAAACTACAGTGAGACATCACCTCACACTGGTCAGACTGGTTATCACAAAAAATACACAAACAACAAATGTTGGAGAGGGTGTGGAGAGAAGGGAACCCTTCTGCACCGTTGGTAGGAATGTGAATCAGTGCATCGACCATGGAGAGCAGTATGGAGGTTCCTTAAGAAACGAAAAATAGAGCTACTGTATGATCCTGCAATCCCACTCCTGGGCATATGTCCAGAGAAAGACATGGCCTGAAAAGATAAATGTACCCCAGTGTTCAAGGCAGCACACTGTTTACAAGACATGCAAACAACCTAAATGTCCATCAACAGAGGAATGGATAAAGAAGGTGTGGTGGGTACACACACACACACACACATACACACACACAGGAATATTATTCAACCATTAAAAAGAATGAAGTAAGGCCATTGGCAGCAACATGGAGGGCTCCCTGGTGGCTCAGCGGTAAAGAATCTGCCTGCAATGCAGGAGACCTGGGTTCAATCCATGGGTTGGGAAGATCCCCTGGGGAAGCGCACAGCAACCCGCTCCAGTGTTCTTGCCTAGAGAATCCCACGGACAGAGGAGCCTGGCACGTTGCAGTCCACAGGGTCGCAGAGTCAGACACGACTGGAGTGACTAAGCAGCAGCAGCATATGTTGACTCTAAAAAGAAACAATACAAAGGAACTTACACAACAGAAAGAGACTCACAGACTTGGAAAACTCATGGATGGGGACAGAAGGGATAGTTAAGGACTTTAGGCAAGTCATGTATACACTGCTATATTTAAACCAACAAAAACCTATTGTACAGCACACGGAACTCTGCTCAATGTTAAGTAGGAGACTGGATGAGAGAGGGGTTTGAGGGAGAAGGGATACATGTATATGTATGGCCGAGACTCTTTCCTGTTCACCTGAAACTATCACAACATTGTTAATCAGCTATATCCCAATACAAAGTGTTTTGGGTATTAAAAATAAAAGGATAACAGAATATTTGGAATGCCCTTATATAGTTTGAAACTTAAATGAATGAATTCTTATAAAAATATAACTATTAGAAACTGAACCAAGTGTAAATAGGATATGACTAGACCATTAAAGAAAGTGAATCAGTTGTCAATGATATTCACACATGCATGCACACACACGTATACACACAACAGGATAAAACAGCTTTTCAAGCAAGTTCTACAGACTTTTCAAGAAGCAGATAAGTTTAATTTTCAGAAATTCTTCTAAAAGAGAGAAAATGTTAGAATATATCCCAGTTAATTTTATGAGGCTGGTATAAACTGGGCATTAAAACCAGACAAGGACAGTAAAAGAAAGGAAATGTATAGGTCAATCTAACTCGTAACTATAAATGAAAAATCCTAAACAAAATATAAGCTGAGCAAACCTAGCAATATATAATGGTTTAACATGAGAAAACCTGTTAATGTAATCTACTACGTTAAAGAATTAAACAAAGAAAATCCATATAATCAAAATATATTCAGGAATCCAAGGAAATTTAAAATCCACTAAAGGGAAAAAATTGTATCTTAACTGTTAAGGGGTATCTACAAAAACCTACAACAAACAATTTCAACTGGCAAAACTACAAAAACATTTCCCTTAAAGTCAGGAGAAAGTCAGCCAGCCTAATACTCTCACAACTTTATACTGGACATCCTATGCAATGCATCCAAGGAACAGGTGAGGACAGGGGCAGAGCTGTAATAATGAGGAAAAAAAGAATACACACACACACACACACACACACACACACACACACACACACACACATATATATATATATATATATATATATCCTTGGTAGCTCAGCTGCTAAAGAATCTGCCTACAATGCATGAGACCTGGGTTTGATTCCTGGGTTGTGATGATCCGCTCCAGTATTCTTGGGCTTCCCTTGTGGCTCAGTTGGTAAAGAAAATGCCTGCAATGTGGGAGACATGGGTTGGACCCTGGGCTGGGAAGATCCCCTGGAGAAGGGAAAGGCTACCCACTTCAGTATTCTGGCCTGGAGAATTCCATGGACGGTATAGTCCATGGGGTTGCAAAGAGTTGGACACAACTGAGTGACTTTCACTTTCAAGCAATGCACCCAAGAAATAGGTAAGGACAGGGACAGAGTTGTAATAATGGCGGGGGGGGGGGGGCGGCGGACAAACTATACTTGTTTGCAAATAATTTGCATAGAACATCCAAGAGAATCTATAGACTCTTAGACCTAATGTTAATCAAGGTGTTCTGGATGCTAAGATTAATAAGCAAACATCAATACTGTTCATATACACTAGCAACACTCATTAGAATTGTTTTCTTAAAAGATGCATTTATAATTGCAGCAAGAGTCATGAAAGGAATACATCCAACAAAAGATGTATTTTTTCTCTGAAAAGACAAAATTTTTTAAGAGCAAATTATAAAATTTTATGAAAAGAATAAACATCACAACTGTTTATGGATGGAAGACTTGATATCACAAAGATGTCAATTCTCTCCACCTCTGTCCCAGTTACCCTAAATATTGAGTATAGTTTCATGAAAAAAAATCCAAAGTTCCTCTCATGGACTTTGTAGCTGATTCTCCAGTTCATGAGGAAGAGAAAATAAAAATTTGGATTTTAAAGGAGAAAAGTGGAGGATTCATCTTATTAACATCTTATAGCAAGACTTAAACTCCTAACAGTAAAAAAACAACGTGTTACTAGTCTGAGGATGGGTCAGACAGAATGTTCAGAAACAGACCTGCAAGTATACGGAAGCTTGCATTCTCCTAAGTAGGCACTCAAAAGCACTGAGAAAAGGATGGGGTATTCAGTGACATGTGGAGGGGAAACTGTCTGTCCACAGGGAAAAAAACTAAACTGGATCTTTACATGCTGCCATACACAGAAATAAACTCTTTATGATTTTATGTGCTTCAAAATGGGACTAATTCAGATCAAATCAGATCAGTCGCTTAGTCGTGTCCGACTCTTTGCGACCCCATGAATCGCAGCACGCCAGGCCTCCCTGTCCATCACCAACTCCCGGAGTTCACTCAGACTCACATCCATCGAGTCAGTGATGCCATCCAGCCATCTCATCCTCTGTCGTCCCGTTCTCCTCTTGCCCCCAATCCCTCCCAGCATCAGAGTCTTTTCCAATGAGTCAACTCTTCACATGAGGTGGCCAAAGTACTGGAGTCTCAGCTTTAGCATCATTCCTTCCAAAAAAATCCCAGGGCTGATCTCCTTCAGAATGGACTGGCTGGATCTCCTTGTACACACAATTAAGGATCCAGATAGGAAAGTACCGTGCTAAAAGGTCAAAGCTGGACTCACACCCTCATGTGGGAGTCAATTACCAATTCAGTCTTCAGGAAATTTTGTATTTCGTTAAACAGCTACAATATTACAGTTCAAGAAAGGCCCAGCTCTCTTGAGAAGGATCATTATGTCAAAACACTGGTGAAGAGCAGTGAAGGGAGAAATGTAAATACATAATTCAGAGACAGTTCTGAAATTTAGTCACATCTTGTTTTGAGGCAGCCTAGATTCAGGTTATCATTGTTTCTGCAGCAAAGTAAGTATAAACATGACTACTGAATGTGTGAGCCAAAGTTCAGCCCAACAACCGCAATAAAATAACCTGCGATTATAAATTAAGTCAGATCAGACTTTCTAAGCAACGGCTCCTCTTTTCTGTCAGAATCCTTAAGCACTGTTTCCAAGTGCACCAGTAGGTTTGCCGGATTTTGTGATACAGCTCTTTATCTCCAATAAGCTGAGAGTTTTCTTTCTTTCTTTTATAAAAACACTAGGATAACTCACAACTTTAAAGTAACTTAAAATCAGTAAGTTTAGAATCACATTAGAAATACGTAAGAAATGAAGTCAATAAAATAAGTTTTAAGTCACTTATTTTAAACGTGGGCCACTAAACTTACCTTTTCTTCTAGGTGACATAAAAAGCAAAAACCAGATTCTTTGCCAGTCACACACACAAATACTAAAGATAACTCCCGAATATAAACATTAGCGTTATTGTAAGGCTGCTTTGTATTCCTCCTCTACCTTACCTGAATATTCTGGCAATGTTGGTACAGACATCCTTGTCACCTATGTGCTGTTCCATCACCGTGCAAAGCTGGGGAAGGGCATTGATGCTTAGCAACTTACTTCTTGCTAGTGGTGAATCAACCAAGTTTCTCAGTGTAGCAGTCATCTAGGGAAAAAAGCATGTTAGTGGCTTTTTTTTTTTTTTTTAAAGAAAACACTAATACAGCAATACTAATCAGTGCAGAAGGACCCACACCGTAAGTTTTGTTACATCAGTAGCTAAACCAAGGCCCCTTTATGCATCACCCATCAAAAAACCTGGGCCTATGTACAAGGAGCAAGAAATGAATACAAAGAAAGCCTACTTTGGTTCAAAAGTAATGAATGAAATATTCCTGTTAAGAAGCAATTAATATACCAAAACCTATAGAAGTCATATGGTAATGAATTGACCCTGTGACATGCCACTTGAGTTCCACAGATCAGAAACTTCTTGTTTCATATTCTTATAAATACCATCAAGTAATAATGCTTCAGCCAAAGGATATTCAAGAATGTTAGTCTCTTTCTCTTCCTAGAGGCAAGAACTGATATCTTGCAAATTTGTCTTGTTTTGTAAAAAACAAAACGTTCAGGAAAACTATGTACTTTAACCCTTGTCTGAAAGTGGAGAAGAGAACAATTTTAAAAATCTATAAAGTGAAAGCTGCTGTTATCTAATAATTTTACATATCCGCAAGGTGTTCTTTCCTCCCGAGGTGGTACAGGCAGGCCACGGGTAAAGGGAGTCAGCTTGGGAGTTGGAGGCCTGGTCAAATTCCAGCTCTGCCCTTCATCGGTTTAGGCTTAGCTAATTAACCTTCGGGGAAGGCAATGGCACCCCACCCCAGTACTTTTGCCCGGAAAATCCCATGGACGGAGGAGCCTAGAAGGCTCCAGTCTGTGGGGTCGCTAAGAGTCGGACACAACTGAGCCACTTCACTTTGACTTTTCACTTTCATGCATTGGAGAAGGAAATGGCAACCCACTCCAGTGTTCTTGCCTGGAGAATCCCAGGGACAGGGGAGCCTGGTGAGCTTCCGTCTATGGGGTCGCACAGAGTCGGACACGACTGAAGCGACTTAGCAGCAGCAGCAGTTAACCTCCCAGAGCACATTATCCTCATCAATAAAGTGGGGATGGTGACAGTCGCCCTGGCATTGCTAGGATTCAATTAGATGAGATGTGTGGCTGGCATTGCCAGTGCCGATTAATTAACAAGAGTTCAAAAATCACAGGTTCCATCCCCACCTTTGTTATGGGTCTTCACATCCAAAACGCAGAAGGAGGGAGATAACTAGCCTTAGACTCAAATAATGGATAGTCAAGTCCCAAGTCTCCCAAATCTTCCTAAATACATGACTGAGGCACTCAGTCATTCTTCAACTCCCCCGTTCCTTGTCTGTGAAAAGGGGATTACAAACTCTGCTCACCAGCCAAGGTTGCGTGTAATAGGTGGAAAAAAAAGGTAACACGGTTTTTGTACACTGTAGAGAATTATGTAAATAAAAAGCATCATTACAGCCATAACAAATGAACTTTAACACTTATTAAGATGACATGTATGTTTGATTAGTTTTCTTTTGTAACAAATTGCAACAACAAAAAATTTTTTAAAAATATAGCCAACTATGTTCTCTCTAAAGCAGAAAACATAAACATAATACTTCAAACAAATGTGTGCAAGTCTTTTGTAGTTGATTCAATTACACAGTGATTCAGTAAATTCTTCCCTGAAAGGTTCAGTATCCAAAACACTGCAGGGGAAACAAACTATTCTAGCATTCCACTTGACCTACCAATGTAGTCTCTTAAGCTAAGGAAGGTTAACAAGCCATTAGAGGCATTCCAAGCCATCACTGCCATAAAATGGAAAATTTCCATCATCTGTCCCCGACTCTATTCTGTCCACCCTCTTCAGAGACAGCCCAGGCACTGGAGCACTGCTGGTTTATGTCAACCCAAAGGATGACTCGCAAGCTTCTCCACTCCTTCATCAAAGAACACAGACACTCGTGCGAATCCTGGCCGGAACCAGACAGGCAGAGACTGCAGCAAGACCCTGCAGCACTGATCCCACCCACTGTGCACACAAACACCCGCTTCCCTGGATCCCGAGGCTTCACAGATCCAGTACCTCAATCTGTTGTCATCTTCTCGTCCCCCCACAGCAGGAGGGACCAGAGCTTTCTTAGGAACTTTTATTTTCTTGTTTTCAAAATCAGTTTTGTTTTTTTTCCCCCTCTCCCTTTCAACCTTTTTCCTCAGTTCATTAGGAAAAGTCAAGACAGTTCAAGGTTCTTTTGCCCCAAACACATAACTTTTACAAATGGCCCAAATTTAAGATGTGACATATCACCTGATTTAAAATCAGTATTACTGCCTGGATCACATTGTATGGAATGGAAGGAGTTGAGCACGATATGATACCTGGGATGTTTCCATATTTCTTGGTTGTGGTGCTACTAGAATCACATGCATGAAACATACACCATGCATTTGAAAAATACATAGTAGTGACGCCTCAGTTCATGACACTACCATCAACACAGCTGCTTAAGTTGCAAAACTCAGAGATATTCCAGAACCCTGCCTTTCTGCTTTCTGTTTCCCTAAGCCCTACTGGCTTTTTGTCCATTGCTCCTACCATACGCTACTTCTTGACTTTTGTCTACAAGGCCTGGTATGGCCTGACTCCGGCCAACCCCTCAAACTTCATCTCATACCACATACCCGGACAAACTGCTTTATTTTAGATTACTTAATATTGTGTTTTATTGTTTTTCTATTTCTCTATATTAGAAGCTTCAGTGAAGGTACACATTTTGCCTTTTCACCATTGTGCCCTCAGGCCCAATTCTAGTGCCTGGTACATAGTCAGTCAGTTCAGTTGCTCAGTCGTGTCCAACTTTTGCGATCCCCTGGACTGCAGCATGTCAGGCTTCCCTGTCCATCACCAACTCCTGGAGCTTGCTCAAACTCATGTTTATTGAGTCGGTGATGCCATCCAACCATCTCATCCTCTGTCATCCCATTCTCCTTTTGCCTCCAATCTTTCTGAGCATAAGGGTCTTTTCCAATGAATCAGTTCTTCACATCAGGTGGCCAAAGTATTGGAGTTTCAGCTTCAGCATCAGTCCTTCCAATGAATATTCAGGACTGATTTCCTTTGCTGCTGCTGCTGCTAAGTCGTTTCAGTAGTGTCCGACTCTGTACAACCCCATAGACGGTAGCCCACCAGGCTCCCCTGTCCCTGGGATTCTCCAGGCAAGAACACTGGAGTGGGTTGCCATTTCCTTCTCCAATGCATGAAAGTGAAGTTGCTCAGTCATGTCCGACTCTTAGCGACCCCATGGACTGCAGCCCACCAGGCTCCTCCATCCATGAGATGATTTCCTTTAGGATTGACTAATTTGATCTCCTTGCAGTCCAAGTGACTCTCAAGAGTACACAGTGGGTCCTCAATAAATATTTCTCGATGGAATGGATTACTGGATTAGTATCTACAAAGGAACCACTGGTATACATAGAAAGGTTAGGATCCAGAAAACCATGAATGAATCAGACAGTATCTCTGAGGGAGATGGATTTTAAGATGATTAATGAGCATCAAAGAATTGATGCTTCCAAACTGTGGTGCTAGAGAAGACTCTTGAGAGTCCCTTGGACTGCAAGATCATCAAACCAATCAATTCTAAAGGAAATCAACCCTGAATATTCATTGGAAGGACTGCTGTTGAAGCTGAAGCTCCAATACTTTGGCCACCTGATGCAAAGAGACAACTCATTTAAAAGGCCCTGATGCTGGGAAAGATTGAGGGCAGGAGGAAATGGGGGAGACAGAGGATGAGATGGTTGACTGGCATCATTGACTCAATGGACACGAATTTGAGCAAACTTCAGGAGATAGTGAAGAACAGTGAAGCCTGGCATGCTGCAGTCCATGGGGTCCAATACTCCAAAGAGTTGGACATGACTTAGTGACTCAACAACAAAAAGGAGCAAAGAAATAAAAAAATAACCGACAAAAGAAAAACAGACTTCCTGGAGGGGCCCTAGTGTATTCCCTTTTCATTTCATCCACGACAGCAGCTCCTTCCTGGGCTCTTAACTCCTCTCTCCCCTTCCGTTTCAACACCTGACTGGTCACCTGTTCCACCTCTTCTTCCCACCTCCAGGGTTACTGGTTCTGTTTAAGCCTACTTTATCTCTTTCCCTAAGTCTGCACCCCCTGAATGGGCTCCTTCCACTCTCTGCCCTGGTGAGCTCACCTCCTACAGCCTCTCTCTGCTGTCAGGGGAAGCATCCTGAAACCCAGACTGTCCTATTCAGACTTCCTCTGATTTCCAGTGGCCTACTGGGTGAAATCCATATCCAAAAGGCTCTTTGCTCTGGAAAGCACCACTCACCCTACCAGGCTCATCTCCTTCATCTCCCTTCCTCCCTGTCCCTGCACATGGGTCATCTTTCAGACTGCACCAAACACAACCTCCTGGTCCTTCCACAGTTCCAAGCCTCTGAATGAACCACTGCCTCTGCAGAATATCCTCCTCCAACACTCTCCTCCGCTCCTTCTCCAATTTGTTCATCTCCTGCTCGGGATTCTGAACCCAGCTCAGGCTCACTTCTCCTCTGTTGAAGGCTTTTCAGTGCTTGATTGTTAACCTTCCTGTTCACGCCTGTTTCACACCTAGACCCCTTACAACTGGTATCAGACACTCTCTCTCCCACTGTGAGCTCCTCTAGGGTCCAAACAGTTTCTTATTCCTCTATCTGGAGGACAATAAATATGCTCATAAATACTGGCTGGATGATACGCAGGAGGAGAAAGGAAGAGGGGATGAGGAGGAGAAAGAAGGAAAGGGGGAAGGAAATGAAGGGACAAGAGAGACAGGAGATGGAAAAGGAGGCTTTTCCCCTTTAAGAAGCCTCTGGCAAGAAAGTGCTGGGATTAGCAGAGGCCTGGTGGTAAACCAGAACTTAAACCCCCACAGGGAGGAGGATCAGGAGGAGGTCGCCCAGCAGATGCCGCAATGAAAGCCCCCCATTTTGAGGAGCTGGCTGTGAGCCAAGGGTCTCACTGTGGGTGGGGCTGGGACTGAATACAGCAGACAGACAAGTGGCTTCTTCTGGGAAAAACATAAAGAGGGCAGTGGGAGGAGAGCCTAGCTAAATACTGTGGTAACACGAAAGGCAAATTCCAAGTCAGCCCACTTAACTCTCAGCCTTGCTCCAACTTTTAACAGAGATATATTCGGGGAAATTGTTAATGGGATGTGTGCTCTGCAGCTGAGTCTGTTTTCCAACTGCCCCCTCACAGGAAAGCCCACACTCTGGGCCTGCCCCGCAGAGCAGGAGTTCAAAGTTCAAGCTCCCCGCTTGGAGAAATACATCCATTTCTTTAAGTTTCTATTCTAGTTTATATTGTTCCTCATTCCACTTAGTGATGTATTTTTCTGTTTTATTGTATATAATCTTTTAAACCATCTCAAATACTTTATGACCAAAACAAAAACAAACAGACAAACCAAAAACCCAAAGTTAAAGTTAGCTGCATACATAGATACTTGTTTAGAATCTAAAGGGCTTACTGGAACAATTCCCAACCTCTTAACGGTCATCTCATCAGGAAATAGTAAACTGAAAAACAAGAGTTTCAATTATTCTTTTTCCCATCTCTTAATGTGCAGCCCCTTGGGACAGACATGCTGGGTCAGAAGGCAGCCAGTGGGAAGAAGGAAAAGGAGAAGAATACGGAACTGGCAATCCACAGAAAGGATGGATAAAAATGTAAGTGTCCTTACTAATTAGCAGTTTTTATTTGATGTCTGGGACAAAAGGGGATCTGAATGCTTGGTATATATCAGGGAAGAAACATTCTAGCGTGATTTTGGTTGCAGATCTACTGCTGAAGCGACTGAGCCACACTCCACAACCTTGTGGTGCTCACTCTTGCTGAGGCCGCTTTTCCTGTGTGTGTGTGTGGTATGTTAGTTGCTCAGTTGTGTCCAGCTCTTGGCGGCCCCCTGGACTGTAGCCCGCCAGGCTCCTCTGGCCATGGGATTCTCCAGGCAAGAATACTGGATCGAGTTGCCATTTCCTACTCCAGGCGATCTTCCCAACCCAGGCGTTGTGGCTCCTGCATTGGCAGGCAGATTCTTGACCACTGAGCCACCTGGGAAGCCCTGGGTTTCCCCAGATGCCTTGATCATTGGAAGACTGGGCCCCACCCTCAATCAGCATCTCCAGGTAAAATGCCTGGTGAGTTTGGCAACGCCATCACATCGCACACTGAATTAGTCAGGTCTCAAAGTTCTCACTGTTAACAATGGGAGACCCATTTTAGAGGGAAAAATTATAACAAGTAGTGATCAGATAATGTATAAGGGCTCAAACGTAAAGCAAAATTAGAATTCAAAAGATTTAGCACTTAAAAAAATCAATTTAGGTACTTTATTATCAATTTCAAATTATGTTTCCAATTATTAATTATTTGAAAAATCTTAGCAAACACATTGAAATCTCTGCCTTAAAGCGTGAGTCCCTTCTGATTTAGATCACTGAACTTAAGAATGATAACGCAGGGTCAGCAGCTGCGGCCCCACCCCCAGCATTCTCTACTGCACTGGGGTGGGCGCACATGGGGAGGGCTGGTTGGTCCCCCTGAACCTGCAGAGAATACTCAATTCACCAGTGGATGACTTCCCTCTTCCTTTGCACTCTCCCGCCATCAGAGTCCTGTCCCCAGGGAACTCAGCAGATTCTGCCCCAGGAGGCATTCAGCCATCAGAGCTGGCCCAGATTAGAGGGGCTTGTAGCTCACAGCCCACCACAGAATTCCCATTTAGGTGCATCAGAAACTTAACAGGCTCTTTGGCTAGGCCAGGAACTTCACCGTCAGTCATGGCATTGTTCCTTGGAGAAATATTTTCCCAATTTCAAAGAAAACATTGGAACATAATGCAATTGAAAATTGTACCACTAACAGTCTGAAACTTATTAAGCTTCCTCTACCAAAACTGACATCAAGATTCATTTTATTTTTATACATTGAATGCTGTCGCGGAAAAAAAAAAATTTGAGCAGCTTTGTTTTTTATAAAGCTATCTTGTGAGCTTGATTGCGTTTGCTTCTAAATTTGTGGACAGCAAAGGTATTCTGAACCCCACTTTTCAGATGAGGAAACTGAAGCTCAAGAAGGCCGCCAGCTCCAGGTAGGTGGGCTTCCAGGACCCCGCCGACTCCTCATCTGTTGTCTCCCCTGCTCCATTTGACTGTCTCCTAAAAGCATTCATTTTATTGCCCAATCATCTGGAATATCCATAACCAAAATCCCTAGAGCTTTATCTCAACTTGACTGCCAACTGCAAAATGGTTCGCTTCCCGCTGATGACGTGAAAGAATAAACACAGCTGCCAGAGACCACAAACAGTGTCAAATGATTCAAGACCAAAGCCACACCATTTTTCCAACCTCAGCAAAACCATCTCCCTCTATTAATGAGAGCATATTCATTTTCTGGATTTGTGCCCAACTGAGACCACATATATGCCAAAACCAGAGCCTCTGTGGTAACCCAAGGAGTTTCATATTGTCTCATATATTAATATGAATAGTACAGTTCTGGCTGAGATAAAAGAAACCAATTATAAGATGCCACTATATACATGAAACTGCTAGTCCCAAATATTCCTAAGCCTTTCACTGGAGTTAAGATACATGTACGTGAAAGTAATACTAGTTCACAATCCTCAGTAACGCTTAGTGCCTGGCTGTGGAGCCTGGATGGCACATTCCTACCATAGGGGTCCTACTTCAGCGGGCAATGATTCTGCCCTCCTCAAATCCTAGCGCCCTCATATTTCGAGACTCTACGTAACGTCTGCCTATGTTTATTATTGTTTTTCCATTCACCACCACTATGTCAGCTGGACTTCCCTGGTGGGTCAGACGGTAAAGAATCTGCCTACAATGCGGGAGACCCAGGTTCGACCTCTGGGTCGGGAAGATCCCCTGGAGAAGGAAATGGCAACCCACTCTAGTACTCTTGCCTGGCAAATCCCACGGACAGAGGAGCCTGGTAGGCTGCAGTCCATGGGGTCACTAGGAGTCGGACACTACTGAGCGACTTCACTTTCACTTTTCACTTTCATGTACTGGAGAAGGAAATGGCAACCCACTCCAGTGTTCTTGCCTGGAGAATCCCAGGGACGGGGGAGGCTGGTGGGCTGCTGTCTAAGGGGTTGCAAAGAGTCATATACGACTGAGCGACTTCACTATCCATCTATCTATCTATGTCAGTTACCTTGATAAAATGAGTAGGCAGCTGATTCTTCCAGTTGTGGCTATTATATGAATCAGTTCAGCAGAAATTTAAACATCTCTAAACTATATAGAATGTCAGATCAGTAAAACAAGGAAAATGAGTCTGAAAAGATAATGTTTTAAGAACTACATAGTAATAACACTGATTTTCAGAATTACCTGAAAGTTAGTGACATTTCTTTATTGCCACAGCTAACAATGTCTACAATGAAGAGCTGAGACTGAGCAGATATGACAGCAACTGAAAAGCAAAGGTTCTCCCCAGAAGCAGGTGGTGTAGGAATACTTATTTCCCACACTTGATGTTCCTTCCTTGTGAGGAGACATCCCTTAGCATAATCTCCTGGTCACCTCACTTCCTGCTTGGCAAGCACAGGTGTTCTGCCCTGCTCCACTGAGGCAGGCGTGGCCTGTGACCAGGTGGGCAAATCTCATTCAGGGGCTCAGGATTAGAAAGCACTCCCTCCTCAGCTATAGACGACAGCCTTCAACTTTCCTCCCCATCTGCCTTAGTCTCTCTTCATTTCCAAATTCAAAGGCCATTAGATGTTTGGGATCCCTGGCTCTCCCCAGATCTTTAGACGTGCCATCCAAGGAGAATCAAAGGGGAACACAAGTTGTTTAAACTTAGTCCCTTCCCAGGAAAGGGAAGAGTAGGCTCTGACTACCCACTCTCTCAGGCCAGATGGCTGAGTGAGTGATCAGTTCCACTACCGGGTATTCCTTTATAGGAAGGAAACCTCATAAGCAGAAGTAGCTCCCCTTCCCACAAACAAATATATCATCAATTAGCAAGGGACTTCCCTAGGGGTCCCTAGTGGTTAGGAATTTGCCTGCCAATGCAGGGGACACAGGTTCGATCCCCAGTCCAGGAAGATTTCACAAACCAAGGAGCCCCTAAGCCTGAGCGCCTAGAGCCTTTGCTCCACAACAAGAGAAGCCACCAAAATGAGAAACCCACAAACCACAACTGGAGAGGACGCCCCGTTCACTGCAACTAGAGGAAGCCTGCATATCGTAACGAAGACCTCGTGTTCCTGCTCAGTCCCTCAGTCATGCCCGACTCTTTCGCGACCCCGTGGACTGTACCCCACCAGGCTCCTCTGTCCATGGAAGTTTACAGGCAAGAAATACTGGACTGGGTCACCATTTCCTCCTCCAGGGGATCTTCCTGACCCAGGGGATCGAACCTGCGTCTCCTGCATTGGTAGGCAGATTTTTTTTACCACTGAGCCACCTGGGAAGCCCAATGAAGACCTACAGCAGCCAAAAATATAAATAAATAATTTAAAAATTGGCAAGCCTAATAACCAAACCAAAGACTGTGACAAAAAGTTTCACCCAATCACAAAAACAATATGCAAATAAGTAATATAGCTAATTGCATTATACCCATATCAGTTTCCTACTTTTAATATTGCCCTATAGTGATGCCCTTCATGGATCACTGCCTTGCCATGGTTAAGGGGCTTGCATAACTTAGTGAAGCTATGAGCCATGCCATGCAGGGCCACTGAAGATGGACCAGTCACAGTGGAGAGTTCTGACAAAACGTGATCCACTGCAGGAGGGAATGGCAAACCACTTGAGTATACTAGCTGTGAGAATCCCATGAATTTGCCTGTATAAAAAGGCAAAACGACATGACACCAAAAGATAAGACCCCTCCGCCCCCCCAACCCCGAGGTCAGAAGGTGTCCAATATGCTACTGTGGAAGGGAGAAGGACAATTGCTAATAGCTCCAGAAAAATGAAGCGGCTGGGCCAAAGTGGAAATGACACTCACTTATGGATATGTCTGAAAGTAAAACTTGATGCTGCAAAGAACCATACTGCGTAGGAACCTGAAAAGTTAGGTCCATGAATCAAGGTAAACTGGACACGGCCAAGCAGGAGATGGCAAGAGTAAACATAAACATCTTAGGAATCAGTGAACTAAAATGGACAGAAACAGGTGAATTTAATTCAAATGACCATTATGTCTACTAATGTGAGCAAGAACCCCCTAGAAGGAATGGAGTAGCCCTCATAATCAACAAGAGTCCAAAATGCAGTACTTGGATGCAATCTCAAAGACGACAGAATGATCCCTGTTCGTTTCCAAGGGAAACCATTCAACATCACAGTAATCCAAGCCTCTGCCCCAAACACTGCTGCCGAAGAAGCTGAAGTTAATCAGTTCTATGAAGACCTAGAAGACCTCCTAGAACAAACACCAAAAAAGATGTCCTATTTATCATACAGGATTGGAATGCTAAAGTAGGAAGTCAGATATCTGGAGTAACAGGCAAGTTTGGCCTTGAAGTACAAAATGAAGCAGGGCAAAGGCTAATAGAATTCTGCCAAGAGAAAGCACTGGTCATAGCAAACACCCTCTTTCAACAACACAAGAGATGACTCTACACATGGACATCACCAGATGGTCAACACGGAAATCAGAATGATTATATTCTTTGCAGCCAAAGATGGAGAAGCTATATACAGTCAGCAAAAACAAGACTGGGAGCTAATTGTGGCTCACATCATCAGCTCCTCATAGCAAAATCCAGGCTTAAACTAAAGAAAGCTGGGGAAACCACTAGGCCAGTCAGTCAAATCCCCTATGAATATACAGTGGAAGTGATAAATAGATTCAAGGGATTAGATCTAGTAAACAGAGTGCCTGAATTATGGACAGAGGTCCATAATACTGCACAGCAGGCAGCAAACAATACCATCCCAAAGAAAAAAAGAAATGCAAGAAGTCAAGGAGGCTTTACAAATAGAGAATTGAAAAGCAAGGGAGAAAGGGAAAGGTACACCCAACTGAATGCAGAATTCCAGAGAATAGCAAGGAGAGACAAGAAGGCCTTCTGCAATGAACAATGCAAAGAAATAAAGGAAAACAGCAGAAAGGGTAAGACTAGACATCTCTTCCAAGAAAATTGGAAATATCAAAGAAACATTTAATCCAAGATGGGCACAATAAAGGACAGAAATGGCAAAGACCTAATAGAAGCAGAAAAGATCAAGAAGAGATGGAAAGAATACACAAAAGAATGTACAAAAAAGACCTTAATGACCCAGATAACTACGACAAAGTGAGAAGTCACGTGGGCCTTAGGAAGCACTGTTGCCAATAAAGCTAGCAGAGGTATGGAATTCCAGTTGAGCTATTTCAAATCCTAAAAGATGATGCTAATAAAGTGCTATATTCAATAGGTCTGCAAATTTGGAAAACCCAGCAGTGGCCACAGGACTGGAAAAGTTAGTTTTCATTCCAATTCCCAGGAAGGGCAGTACTAAAGAATGTTCAAACCACTGGACAATTGCACTTATCTCCACTGCTAGTACGGTTATGCTCAAAATCCTGTGTGCTAGGCTTCAGCATTACATGAACAGAGAATTTCCAGATGTCCAAGCTGGGTTTGGAAAAGGTAGAAGAACAAGAGATCAAACTGCCAACATTCACTGGATCATAGAGAAAGCTCCAATTTCTGATAATAAAAGTATCATTTTCTAAGCCACCCAGGATCAACCTTCGTTTAATTCACTTTCCTTTCCCCCACACTTCAGAGCCAAAGCGGAAGAGAGGGACTGAGAAAGGGTGGGAGGACTGACCTTTCTGAGAAACTTCCACTTAGAAAAAGGATGGATGGAAAACTGGAGGTGTACAGAGCAAGAAGGGGGCAATATTAGAACTTGAAGGACCCTCTGGGAAGAAGCTTGCAGGCTTAGGGGTCAGAGAAACCAGGTGTAAGAAGAGAGAAAGAAATTATGTTATCTGGGGTGGGGCAGGGGCATGCGGGACAGTTCCAGTTTCAAAAATGTGAAATTTGAAGCAGGGAAAGAACATATTTATCTAAGAATTAAACTCAAAATTAAAGAATAAAAGGCTGTAAAGAAGAAAAGATTGGAAATACAGAGGAATCCATAAAAATAGGAACATTAGTTTAAGTCAATCTGGGTTTAATATTTATGCGGTTATTTAGTCACTAAGTCATGTCTGACTCTTCTGCTGACCCCATGGACTGTAGGTCATCAGGTTCCTCTGTCCATGGGATTCGCCACTCAAGAACACTAGAGTGGGTTACCATTTCCTTCTCCAGGGGATCATTCCAACCCAGGGATTGAACCCTAGTCTCCTACATTGGCAGGCAGGTTCCTTATCACTGAGCCACCTGGGAAGCCCAATAGTTATGTTATTTACTTACAAATTACTTAGCTGTAAATGTGAGTACCTTGAGATTTTCCTCAATTACTGTGTCCTCAAGACACAAGAGGACAAATGAGTCACTGGGGGATTGGGGCCTGTTTGTGATTATGACACATACAAGAGACTCTTCCCTGGTGCCCAGAAAGGGGGCAAGATGGAAATCACAACAACCTTCTGATGGAGGTGACTCCAGGAGTTATCCTCAGTTCTTTCCTAATTGTTGGCCCTTACAAGTCCTGCCAGACATTAATGTTTGGCGACTCAGATGTTAAAGAATCTGTCTACAATGCGGGACACCCAGATTCAATCCCTGGGTCATAAAGATCCCCTGGAGAAGGAAGTGGCAACCCACTCCAGTATTCTGTCCTGGAGAATCCCATGACAGAGGAGCCTGGCGGGCTATAGTCCATGGGGTCACAAAGAGTCTGACACAACTGAGGGACGAACACACATGTCAGAAATGAACCTTAACATCTTCTGATAACCCTCTGAGATTAACACTGACAAACCCCTATTTCATCTGTGTTACCTCCCTAGGTGATGCAATTTGCTGCTGGAATCTAGGGGGTCCTAACCTTTCAGCTGGTCTGTATTTCTCTTTTTCCAAGTTTTAAGGAGCTCTCTCAAAACTCTAGCATTCTGGACTTTAGTGATCATGCACAGATTAACTTTCTTTATGCTTATGATTTTTCAGACCAACTCTTGTCTCTTGTTTTGCCAGGATTAACACTTTCACTTGGTGGAAAGTGGTGCTGGCCCCTTTGAATATCAACAGTCATTCTCTCAACCTTCTCAAAATGCTACTAACATCAAGCTTCTGACAGTTTGAACTGAACACATGGGTTCAGTTCAGAGTTTTGTAGAAGAATAGGACATCAGAATACTATTATCTGGACATGGGGATCACCAAAAAGCAGACCCCTACTGGTGTTTTCTTCACCACCCAGAATATACCTGATGCCGAGCAGCCATTGCACAAACACTGGTGAGGTCAGTGTCTCAAAGTCAGGTGTGCAGTGATAAACATATACGTATGTGTATACATATATGTAAGAAATAACACAAAGAAAACTTTAAAAAAATCTCAACACTTCAGTGATTTCCTCTAAGCATCATTAGCCCCTATGCTGTGGAGGAGCTTTTTATCCCTTTCACATCCACTTCTGGCTCTCGCTCCTTTAGCTCCTTTATAATCAGTCTAAAATCTAATAACTACAACAAGGTCTCTTATTTGGGGCTGCTGTGTGTGAGATCTGAATTCTCCCATCTGACCGGACTCCTGACACACTCCCCTCCCATCACATTTCAGTTTTTTGGTCTTTATCCATTTACTGTCTCGTGCACACTCATCTTTCTTTCTGCCGCTCTGATCTCATCTCCCCACGCACAGACCTCCTGCTCTGTGTTACTCCAGGTCCACACTCGACAGCCTGATATTCGAGGCCCGTGACCACAGCCTTGGAATTTCACCTCCCAGGCCTCCCTCACGCCACTCTCTGCTCTGGACAGACCACCTCTTCAGCAGCCCCCAAACACACTTTGTCCCTTTCCCCGGTACCGGTTTCCTACATCCTACACTGCCCTCAGAGTCCATCTTCGGTGCTTTCTACTCACTCAGTGGCCTCCGACAGGGCTGCGCAAGGGCAACAGGAGGCCCCCAGCACTGTGTGAGGTGTGACACATGAAGCTTCACAGCATGAGGCAAAACTACTGAGGTTTTCGGGTTGAAAATCATAAAGGAGAAGAAGTCCTGCCTTTACCTTTTTGCCTTGTGTGTTCTCTCTCGTTTACAGATATTAGTACATTATTTATTTACTTTTTCAGTTGAAAAAAGTTGCTTTCAAAAAATATCTCACGAGCTACAGCTGCCAGTTTCTAAAGCTGGTGTAATCAAACAATGCTACCTGAGGCCAGATCTGTTTGGTTGAATATGCACAGGAGTGAGCTAATAAAAGGCCAGGCAGTGCGACACACTCACTAGAGATTTTCATCTGTTCTTACAGTGAAGTCAAGTTGCTTACATTTTCTCATCCAGATGATACAAAACAGCTTTTCTTTGTCTTAATTAAACACAAGGGAATGCCCAGTCCAGAAAATTCTGCAAATGAAATGGCCTAAAACGATATCTCCCTTCCCCCACATTTGTAAACACACACACACACAATGACAGTGCACAGGGACACACATGGCTCCACGGGAGGAGCGCGTTCTCGGGTGGTGGCAATAACAGGCCCCACTTTCTCCTGCTGGACGGGGATGTGAGTGCTGACTAGGCTCCAGGGAGAGGCCTCGAGCCATGTAGTCCCCACACCCCCATGCCAGACGCCAGGCAGCTGGAGAGGAAGACTGTGGAGACATGGCAGTGCCTGGTGAGGGCTGGGGGGCAGTGTGGACAGAGTTACTACACCCTAGAGGGCTGCATTCCCACCCGGAGGGATGCACGGATGTCTGGAAAAGAAAGGGGCATCTGTCCTAGTGAGTCAGTTTGCTCTTGAGGAGGCTGAAGCAAGCAAAGAGGGAAAGGAGAGGAATGTGGGGAGACATGCACTGCACTGACTGGCATATGCCAGAGGTCCTGGCTCTGGATCTGATGTATTTTGGGTCACGGGGATGTGTGTGTGCTTAGTCACTTCAGTTGTGTTTGACTCTGCAATCCTACGGACCACTGTCCACCAGGCTTCTCTGTCCATGGGATTCTCCAGGCAAGAATACTGCAGTGGGTTGCCACTTCCTCCTCCAGGGGATCTTCCTGACCCAGGGATCGAACCCACATCTCTTATGTCTCCTGCCTTAGCTGGCAGGTTTTTTGTTTTTGTTTTACTACTAGGGCCACCTGGGAAGCCAATTCTTCTTTATACCAACTGATTTTATTTTATTTGTATATTTTTATTATACACTACAGTAATCCAAGTCTATGGTCCCGACCACTGAGGCTGAAGATGACTGGTTCTATGAAGACCTACAACACTTTCTAGAATACCAAAAACAAGATGTCCTTTTCATCTAGGGGATTGGAATGCAAAAGTAGAAAGTCAAGAGATACCTGGAGTAATTGGCAAATTTGGCCTTAGAGTACAAAATGAAGCAGGGTAAAGGCTAACAGAGTTTTGATACGAGAATCCACTGTTCATAGCAAATAGCCTCTTCCACCAACGCAAGAGATGACTCTACACATGAACATCAAGAGATGGTCAATACTGAAATCAGAATGATTATATTTCCTGCAGCCAAAGATGGAGAATCTCTATACAGTCAGTAAAATCAAGATCTGAAGCTGACTATGGCTCAGATCATGAACTCCTTATTGCAAAATTCAAGCTTAAATTGAAGAAAGTAGGGAAAACCACTAGACCATTCAGGTATGACCTAAATCAAATCCCTTATTCAGTGGAGGTGAATAGATTCAAGGGATTAGATCTGGTAGACAGAGTGCCTGAAGAACTATGAATGGAGGTTCATAACACTGTACAGAAGCCAGTGACAAAGACCATCCACAAGAGAAAGAAGTGCAAGAAGGCAAAGCGGTTGTCTGAGGAGGCTTTATAAATAGCTTAGGAAAGAAGAGAAGTGAAAGACAAGGGAAAAAGAAAAAGATATACCCAACTGAATATAGAATTCCAAAGAATAGCAAGGAGAGATAAGAAGGCCTTTTAAAACGAACAATGCAAAGAAACAGAGGAAAACAACAAAATGGGAAAGACTAGAGATCTCTTCAAGAAAATTGGAGATATCAAGAGAGCATTTCATGCAAGGATGGGCATGATAAAGGACAGAAATGGTAAGGACCTAACAGAAGCAGAAGAGATTAAGACGAGGTGGCAAGAATATAGAGAAGAACTACACAAGAAAGGTACTGATGACTTGGATAACCACAGTGGTGTGGTCACTCACCTAAAGCCAGACATCCTCAAGTGTGAAGTCAAGTGGGCCTTAAGAAGCATTACTATGAATAAAGGTAGTGGAGGTGATAGAATTCTAGTTCAGTGATTTCAAATCCTAAAAGATGATGCTCTTCAAGTGCTGCACTCAATATGCCAACAAATTTGGAAAACTCAGCAGTGGCCACAGGGCTGGAAAAGGTCAGTTTTCATTCCAATCCCAAAGAAGGGCAAGGCCAAAGAATGTTCAAACTACTGTATGATTGCACTCTTTTCACATGCTAGCAAGGCTGTGCTTAAAATGCTTCAAGTTAGGCTCCAAGAACTTATAGATGTGTACCAGCTGGGTTTAGAAAAGGTCAGAGGAACCAGAAATCAAATTGCCAACATTCATTGGATCATGGAGAAAGCAACAGAATTCCAGAAAAATAACTACTTTTGCTTCATTGACTATACTAAAGCCACTGACTGTGTGGATCACAACAAACTGTAGCAAATTCTTAAAGAAACAAGAGTACCAAGACACCTTACCGGTCTCCTGAGAAGCCTGTATACAGGTCAAGATGCAATATTTAGAACTAGACACAGAACAACAGACTGGTTCAAAGTTGGGAAAGGAGTACAACACAGCTGTATATTGTCATCCTGCTTATTTAACTTCTATGCAGAATACATCCTGTGAAATTCTGGGCTGGCTGACCCACACGCTGGAATCAAGGTTTCCGGGAGAAATATCAATAACCTCAGATATACAGATGATACCACTCTAATGGCAGAAAACGAAGAGAAACTAAAAAGCAGTGAGTAAACTTTGGGAAATAGATAGCAACATCCAATGGACTCAATGGACATGAATGTGAGAAGACTCTGGGAGATAATGAAGGACAGGAAGCCTGCCTGCTGCAGTCCATGGGGTCACAAAGAGTCTGATACAATTTAGTGACTGAGCAACAATAATTATATATAAATACATTTCTACACTTATTCCTAAATTTATAAATTATATATAAATGTATGTACGTATATTGGAGAAGGCAATGGCACCCTATTCCAGTACTCTTGCTTGGAAAATCCCACGGATGAAGGAGGCTGGTAGGCTGCAGTCCGTGGGGTCGCTAGGAGTCGGACATGACTGAGCGACTTCACTTTCTCTTTTCACTTTCATGCATTGGAGAAGGAAATGGCAACCCACTCCAGTGTTCTTGCCTGGAGAATCCCAGGGACGAGGAAGCCTGGTGGGCTGCCATCTATGGGGTCGCACAGAGTCGGACACGACTAAAGTGACTTAGCATAGCATGTACATATATACAGTTGCCCTCGTATATTGCGCATCTGCAGATTCAGTCAACCACAGATGGTACACTGTATCCACGAATACAAGGTCCAAGTATGTGACCTGACCACCTGTGGACTTTGCTATCTGGGGCAGGTCCTGGATTCAATCCTCTGCAGATACTGAGGGACAACTATATGCTTATGAAAGAGCTTTCTAAAACAAAACAAGAATTCTAGAAGCTTTTATGTAAAAATTAAAAGCAGAGTACCTCAAGAGAAGAATGCTTGAGAATTTGAGGTATAAAATTTTCACCACAGAATATTATGCTGCCAATAAAAAGAATAAAATAAGTCTATAGAGTTTTTACTATGTATTGTTAAATGAAAAAAGAAACATGAATAGCATATTCCATTTTTGAAAACCTATGGGTGTTTTAAAAGGCGCTGAGCACGTGTGTCATGTGGACCTGGAGAAGAAACAAGCAGGAAAGAGGGTGATGCAAAATAAGCACAAGCAGCTGTTAGAATGAAGAAGTTCATGATCAAAAGCAAAAACTATACATATGTAAGTATATATAATACATATGCATGTAAAATGCATGGAAGAATGGTTATTAAAAGTTGGAGGTACATTACTTCAGGGTGAAAATAATTCAGGTGATTTTTGCACTCTTACTTTTTGCATTTTAACAAGAAACATAATTATATAACCAAAATAACTATTTTCATTGAGGGAAAGTTTGAATAACTCAATAACACTGTCAGTATGAAAACGTTTCTTATTTCAGTCTTCCTAGCCAAAAGATGGCAAATCCAATAGAATATTTAATCATTCATAACAGGAGGAGGTTTTTACAGTCTTTTTCAAAATGGAGACAGACCACAAAGTCCAAAATTAATAATCATCATTAACACTTTAAGCATCCTAAAGGCAGGAGATAAAACTAATTTTTAATATGCCTTCCTGAAGGCTTCAGGCACTCAGTCTTTGATCAATCCCTATTAATTGACAAGGACATTTCAAACCTCATAAATTATTACATCAAAGATACTATTAATTGATATTCAAATGTTATTAAAGAGTACAGTCTCAACTAAAGAATGGAGACCTGAAGCAGCTCCAATGAAAGTAATTCGACTATGAGATTTAATCTGCTACAAAAGTAATAAAACTGTGACACACACACATTTTTCCTTCCTGCCCTGGTCATTCTGAATGGATCTGGCTTTGCTACCATCATTCCTGTAGTCTCTGGCCTATGTGTCGTCTACATATCCCCTCAACAGCTGTCCACTCAGTGTCATTAAGTTCTGATCTTTATTGCAGATAAAAGATGCATGACAGGAGCTACCAAGCATCATGGGCAATCTCCTAGACCTGGCTTCAAAACTCTCAAGAGTCAGGGGCTTCCCTGGTGGCTCAGTGGTAAAGAATCCACCTGCTAATGTAGGAGACATGGGTTCAATCCCTGATTCGGGAGGACCCCACATGCCACACAGCAACTAGGCCCATGCGTGCACTGCAACTACTGAGCCTGTGCTCTAGAGCCCTGGAACCACAACTATTGAGCCTCATGCCCTAGAGCTCGTGTTCTGCACCATGAGAGACCTCTGCGATCAAGAGTAGGCCCCACACATCACAACTACAACTAGAGAAAAGCCCGTGCAGCAACCAAGACCGAGCAGTCAAAAATAACAACAAATAAATAAAATTATAAAAAAGAAACTCTAAAAGTTCAAACTCTGCCTGTTAAAATTCTGATTATAAAATGCAGTTGAAGAAGTGCTAAGTATTCATTCTCCAGGCCTGCTCTCTCTGCAGGGTAGTGGCAATAGTTGTCCACAGGCTGGAGACCTGCTAAAGCTTGTGGACAAACGCATGTAAAAAGCCACAGAATAGCCCTTCCAGAGGAAACAGGCACACACAGGGCAGAGGTGGGGCTGGGACTGCCGCCCTGATCCGCGAGGCCAAGCACTCCCACCTGGGTGTGGATAACAGCCCACCTGTTACACCCACCTGGCAGGTAAGTGATATTAGATAACATGAAAACTAATTTTACAAGTCTAACACTTTCAAGTAAAATACTTACTTGGACTAACAAGTGGCCTGAATTAGGCAAACACGTCCCAGATTTCTTGGTGTTCTCGTTTACTTGCTTTATCAGATTCATCAATATTTCAACAGCACCTTTGCCGATCATTTCATGAAGAAATTCTGGATTTCCAGAAATGAATTTGATGGTCCCCATGCAGTACAGGAAAGCTTCGGTGTTAGCTTGCAGGTCTTCACTTCTCAGGACTTCCAATAATGATTCTGTCAAAAAGATGAATTATTACAAATGTATGAGTAGAACCGCTGGAGAGAGAGATTAAAGCACTTGTATGTGAACATCAAATATGATTTGTAAAATGTTAGCCAGGATCCACGTTCAAATGTTTGTTGAGAGTTACTCATAAGGCATAAAGAGGAAAGCTTATGAGACAAATCTCTGTAACACTAATGACAGCAAAAGATGGGATTATTAATATGTAAATAAGAAAGTGTTCTTTTAACTGAATGCCATTCCTAGCCTCTTATTAATATTGGCTAACCTTTATTTTTGGTTAAAAACAGTTTATTACAGAATAACTAAAAATTAAAGTAATTTAAGAGTTAAATTTCAACAAACCTTTAAGAATATACTGGCTGCTGTATGAACAGGAAGTTAATCAAGATAGGAACTTTAAAAACTATCTCAACCATAGAAAAGGATGCTTCAAATATAACATCCGCCCTTCCCTAAGACAAGAGCATCCATCCAAATAACATACAAGTACTAGCTTTTAGGATAATCCAAGCAGCTCTGATAAGGTTATAATTATGCCTATCTCACATTATTTTTCTTAGTGTGATTATCTGTCAGAATCATTATTTTTAATCTATTATTCTCAATGAGTTTATTCAGCATTATACATTTCTTTCAGTACTGGCTTTGTCCCTGTCTGCTGGGATTAAAAAAAAAAAAGATCATTTATCCTTAACAAAAGACTTAGGGTATTTTCCATGTTGTTGCCTTAGATCAACAGTAATAATTCATAAAAGATTTCTCTGTAGGTAACTATTTAAGCATCTTAATTATTTAAGGATATATAAAGAGTTGCACATTGTTAGCTAAGTAGTTAGGATGTATTACAATACCTAACCACATATTTGAAACATTTGAACACACTTTGATGTCAATTTTCTACAGCAGTTATATATGTCTTCCAAGTTAATTATCCCTACCATATCAAAAGATCAAAAATGTCAGTTATGTCAAGTGCTATTAAATGTAATTTTTCAGTAGATCCAAGACCAGGAAATAAATTTTTAAATAGGAAACACTTTGTAAAGTTTCATATTGTTACTACAGGCATTTAAAAAAATAGCAGGGTATCCTCCTAGGCTCCAAAGGATACATTAAGTGAAACATGGAAAACACAGAGAAGGACAGAGAAAAACCAGGCATTACCTAACTTCTGCATATGATAAGAAAATAAAATATTCCAGCTACCATTAATTATAACTGCTCTCCAAACTTTTTCATTCATATTCAGTATAACATTTGCTCAATGGTAGTACTGAATAATACTCACCCAGAATGCTGTCATTTCGAATCAGAGAATCATTCTTCTCACTTCTGCTAATTTTAAATATAAGTTTGCAAACATTAAGAAGATTCTTTCCACTCACTTTAAGCTGCAGAGAAAGAAGTCACATTACCATTGCAGAAGGAAATAAAGACACGCTGTAATTTTTCAACACGAACATCTAATTTAGAAAGTGCAGCAAGAGTGTATCTAAAACATAAAAAGAAGGTCTAAAGAAATCAACTTTCAAAAGATTTGGCCACATATTTGCCAACTATGGTATCTAATTAACTCACTTATAGTAAATATAATATAAATGATATTTAGACTAAGCACATTTTAATGATAAGCATTTATTTCTTATTTCATAAAGCCTCATGCTTATATGCGAAATTATTACTTTTTAAAGAATATTTGAGGAAGAAGAAAGGGCTGACGTTGATAAATTTAATTAAATGGAGTAACTACTTTTCAAAATAAAGGAAGATGAATACTAAAATTTCAGATTAAACTAACTTAGAAAAGAACACATCGTAGAGGTGAAGGACCAAAAAGAAAGGGGAGAAGTACAATTCTACTTATCATTTGTATAAAATAAAATGAAAAAGTAATACTTTTGATTAGATAATACATATGTATTTATTATTTAAGCCTATTTCTGAAATGCTTTGAGATAATCACAAATAACATTCAAAGGTTAAAATTACCTTCTAAATCACAGAAAAATATTCAAGTAAATTAAGCAATAAGGAAGTACACTCTTAAAAAAAAAGTCTAGGAGGACTGAGTCAAATGGTCGAAATGAGCTGCATTTACTACTGCAAAGTAGTAAAAATTAAAATTAAAAATCCTAAATGTCCACTATTTGGGAACAGTTTAATAAACTGGAACATCAATACAATTCATGTTAAGCAGTCACAAAAGTATAATTGAACACTATGCATAAAAAGACATCTATAATCTACTGTAAGATGGAAATACTGTGTGCCTTCATTGCAAGAATGTAAAATATGTTTGTAGGAATGAGGTCATCTGAACAAACATATCTGTGTGAAAAAGATGACATATGGTTCATTATTTTATCACTAAAAAGTATCCTTAAAATTATCTTCTATATTGTTTACTAATGAGTCTTCACTTAGTAAAAAAGACAAAGATAATGGAATTTGTCATTCTGTGTTTGATTCACAAATATTAATGAGCTCTTGTTGTCCACCAGGCACTGTGTTATTCCCTGATGTTGTTCAGTCACCAAGTCGTGTCCAACTCTTTGTGACCCCATGGACTGTAGCCCACCAGGCTCCTCTTTCACGGGATTCTCCAGGCAACAATACTGGAGTGGGCTGCCATTTCCTTCTCCAGCTGTTCCCTGTGGGAAATACCAAGGTGACTGTGCTTGGCCCTGAGCTGGAGAGGAAGGGAGAGATGAGTACTGTCTGTGAAGCATTATCCATTATCTGTCTGCCCCCCGGCTCTGCCCTTTTCATGACATCTCATAGCTAACCCTGCAGATTAGGTTTACTTGTTCCATGTTGCAACCACAGAATCTGCTCCTTAGACGGGTCACGTCATCTCATCTCAGTATCAGCTGAGTATGTATTAGAAATGCATGATCTCAGGTCCCAGAAGCCCTACAGAACCAGAATGTGCCTTTTACAACTTTGCCAGGGGATTGAGTGCACATTCAAGTCTGAGAAGCTCTGTTGTAGAAGCCTCATAAACTGTCACACACGCAGAATGGAAATTTCCTCTGTTCTCAGGATGAAAAGAGGAAATGGAAACTTAAAATTTTTTTAAATGATTATTATTTTTAAATTGTTGTTTAAAAACTCAGAAAAAAAAAGTGACTAGAGAGAAAAAAAAATCTGTATCAAGGGAAATATATTGCCCTTTATATCTGGGAATATACTTTAATCTGCTGGCAGTCTTCCACTACATTATGAGCCTTTGAGGTCAAAACCATGGTTTATTACCCTTTGTGTGTGTGGAAGGTACCCTGTGCTATGTATTCAATCAAATTTGTTGAATAAATGAATGGATACAACCAACCTCACTCCCAAGTCTTACATTTTTAGTAAAAAGTGGCAGAGGACAAATGAACAAAAACACCTAGTGTCAGAGTTTTCATTAAAAAAAAAAAAAAATCCCAACAAACCACCATTTCCAGGCCTGCTGTGAGGTTAGTTACATTCAAAGCAAATTACTATACCTTCTCTTTTGGTAACTGTAAAATTATTACTTTGAGACACAAAAAGACAGAAAAACATTGTATGTGAGGAATGCAGACTACTCTGTGTAAAATACCACTTCCTCCCAAAGCAGGCCATTCTCTTTATTCTGTTCCTCATAGTGCCCATCAGCCCCGTTGGCACTTGAAGTGTTTACTCTGTGTCTCTGCTGCTACATGGTCAGCCTGGAGGGCAGGGGTTATTTTATTCATTTTATTCCCAGTGTCAAGAATCCCTGGTACCAAGTAGGTTCCTGCAGTTGGGGTAGTTTACTTTTATGTTGAACATAGTATTTACTTGATTTAAAGCAAGTTTGGAAAATTAAAGGGAAGTTTAAAAATCACTCATAATACTGCCACTATATATAATCACTGCTGACTTTTCTGTTTGCCCCCTTGTATAGGGTGCTAGATTGTCTTCCTTTTCTGAATATAGTTGCATTCACACATTGCATATATGTCTGTACTATTTTTTTAATGTCATAAAATAGGCAGATACATTTTTGTAAGTTTTTCTGATACAAAAGTTAAAATGAAAGTGGCTGTCTGGCAAAGCCCCACTTAACCAAAAATGCAAGAAACCCGAACTAACAGTATACTCACTGGACTTTTTAAAACTACAAATAACTTTAAATGTTTGAATGATAATAGTCAACTGGTAAAGTCAATATTGGCAGAAAGAAGAGGCTATTACAAAATTTTAGTACTATTTATCTTCAGCTTTTTTGTCAGTTTTTTTCTTTCAACAGCTTTTTATGATGTCTTTTAATTTACATAGAACCCCATCACCAAGGTCTAAGGGAAGCAATGCCTTGCCTGCAGCATTATAGAAGATTCTGGTGGCAGATGGGAAGTTGGACTTGTTGGCCTTGAAGGTTGTTCCTGACCTTGAGGTTCCACAGTCAAGCAGAAGGGATGGCCTACCCACCTCTGCACTCTGGACTGTAGCCTGGAGGAGTCTTGCCCCTGATTCAGCAAGGCGGTCAGTGTCACGGAAAGGGCTTTATCTAAACATGTTTCACTCAGAATCTGTTCACTGCCTGGCAGATCACTTTTGCCCTAAAGTAGTTAAATTGTGCCATGTATATAATTAATTTGAATGGCACCTTTAATGACCAAGATGATATTTTCTCTGCAGAGTATTAACAAATTTATGGCATTTTCTTTCTTTCTTTATTTTTGGCTTGCTACAAAGCACAATGTCTCAGATCCTGATAAGAGACCAAGGCAGTCCCTGGGCAGCTGGCCGCTTGGGTCCTGCCCAGGGCAGCTATACCAAGAGAGCCTTCCAGTCTCACACTGGGGCTCTCCTGGGCCAGGAGGGGCCCCAAATTCAGGGCCAGAGAAGAAACCGAGTAGGCATGCAGTCACCTTTTCATCTCTGCTTATAACTTCTGGCTGTACATCTTCCCTGTGCCTTTTCTTTCTCACTAAAGCTGACTGATCAATTACCACCAATGAGAGGGGATTAAACTACTACTAAAATCACTAGTTCAAAGAAATGTTGCTTTCTGCATCACATATAATATCACCGTTTTTACAAAGAGGGTGAACAGCTAAATAAGAATGTACCCACTCCAAAACTGCAGAGAATATGTAAAGACTTTATGAAAGACTTCGAAATAAGGAGCAGTGGGCACCCTCACTAAACCATCACTAAGTACCAACGCTCACCTTCACCGTGTACTCTAAGATTTTAAATTATATGAATTATGGGTTTTAACATAATAGCTCTTATTTTTCTGAAACCAGGTAAACAAAGCTTCATTCATTTGTTTCAGCGGCTCTCTTAGAACATTCTATAATAATTGTGTCTTATCTTTTGGTTCCAACTGTTTATGGCTATGACCACAAAGGGCTGCACTCAAACAATGATATCATTTTGTTTGAGATAGAGTTTCTATAGAGTTTTATTTGGTGTCTGGCCTTTTCTCTAACACCTCACAGAAGCTTTCTATGACCACCTTTCCGTGACCACAAAGCAGCTGGTTCTCTGTTTCACGCAGCCTCATAAAACACCTGGGCACTATGTCCACAGCCCAAGTTATCTGAAGTTATTTATTAAACCATGTGACAGAAGCACCAAGCGCCCAACAGAAACCATAGGGCAGAAACCACAGTCTGCACTCTCTGATAATGATCTCCAGTCAAGTTACTTGAGTTTCTGTTTTGAATGCGTTTGCCTATTTTTAAGAAAAAAACAAAAAAACAAAAAAAAACCTTGCCACAATCCACGTGTGAACATTTATTTGTTTGAACATTTTCTCTGTACTCAGCCTTATTTCTTTGGTACTTTCTGGTCCGATTCTGGGATGTCAGTTCACCACCTCAATTCTGTTTTCAAGCTTCTAAATGAACACACTGCATTTCTAATCTTCTTTGTAATGTTTTACAAACAAAGCTTTTAACAGAACTTGTATGTGCTACAGTCTGTGAGACCAGAGAAAAGAAAAACTTACTGCTATGATAATTTTTGCAAGTTTAAGGCTCAGCAAATCCGAGCCAATATCCACTAGTTTATAGAGGGTCTTCAGGAGAACACTTCTTCTCTTAAATTTATTTCCAAGCATGTTGCCTTCCTCTAAAGCATGATGAAGTTGTGTGCAAGCAGCACAGACCATTTCAATGTTTTCTTCTGTTGGGGCAAAGAGAGTAAAGCAGAACTTACTCACGGAGGTCAAGTTTCTGAGTGTGTCAAACACAGACTGTATGCAAAACCCCATAATTACCTCCCTGAACATCTTCAAATTCCTGAACTATGTTGTTTTCTTCCCCTTTTCATTTCCATCTATCTGATTTTTTTTTTTCTATTTTGTTGCTCCATTTCCTACCATGTTGACTTCTTTACTAATCAGTTAGCTTATCTAGAACACACAGTCTTTCAGAGACTGTACTGAGGAGGGGAACTCCCGATTTCACTGGCTCTCCTTTATTCCTGCTGCCCGCCACCCACCAGGGCTCTGCTCAGGGCCCTGGAAGCTTCTGCTTTGCATCTCCACCTTCACCCCTCTGTCACACAGTTCCAAGGGCCCAGAATGTTCTCCTTACCTTCATCCCTACTGATTTTGGCCCTTCAAGGCCCTGTTTATGTTCTGGCTCCTCCAGAAAATGTATACAATGCCACATTCAACAAATACTATTATTTTTCACACATATATGTATGCTGTTCATTTCGCATGCTAGTAAGGTTATGCTTAAAATCCTTCAAGCTAGGCTTCAGCAGTATGTGAACCAAGAACTTCCAGATGTACAAGATGGGTTCAGAAAAGACAGAAGAACCAGAGATCAAATTGCCAACATTTGCTGGATCACCGAGAAAGCAAGTGAATTCTACTTCTGCTTCATTGAATACACTAAAGCCTTTGACTGTGTGGAAAATTATTAAAGAGATGGGAATATCAGACCACCTTACCTGTCTCCTGAGAAACCTGTAGGTGGGTCAAGAAGCAACAGTTAGAACTGGACATGGAACAACTGACAGGTTCAAAATTGGGAAAGGAGTACATCAAGGCTGTATTTATTACCCTGCTTATTTAATTTACATGCAGAGTAATCATGTGAAATGCCAGACTGGATGAATCACAAGCTGGAATCAAGACTGCTGGGAGAAATATCAACAACCTCAGATATTCAGATGATACCACTCTAATGGCAGAAAGTGAAGAAGACCTAAAGAGCATCTTGGTGAAGGTGAAAGAGGAGAATGAAAAAGCTGGTTGAAAACTCAACATTCAAAAAAATTAAGATCATGGCATCTGGTCCCATCACTTCATGTAAAATAGATGGGGGAAAAGTGGAAACAGTGACAGAGTTTATTTTCTTGGGCTCCAAAATCACTGCAGATGGTGATCATAGCCATGAAATTAAAAGATGCTTGCTCCTTGAAAGAAAAGCTATGACAAACTTAGATAGCATATTAAAAAGGAGAAATATCACTTTGTTGACAAAGGTCCATACAGTCAAAGTTTGGTTTTTCCAGTAGTCATGTATGGATGTGAGAGTTGGACCCTAAAGAAGGCTGAACATCCAAGAATTGATGCTTCTGAATTGTGGTGCTGGAGAAGACTCTTGAGAGTCCCTTAGACTACAAGATCACATCAGTCAATCCTAAAGGAAATCAACCCTGAATATTCATTGGAAGGACTGATGCTGAAGCTGAAATTTCATACTTGGGCCACCTGATTCAAAGAGCTGACTCACTGGAAAAGATCCTGATGCTGGGAAAGATTGAAGGCAAAAGGATAAGAGGGCAGCAGAGGATGAGGTGGTTACATAGCATCACCAAGTTAATGGACACGAATCTGAGCAAACTCTGGGAGATAATGAAGGATAGGGAAGCCTGTTGTGCTATATAGTTCATGGGGTCACAAAGAGTCAGATATGACTTAGCAACTGAACAACAACAACAAATGCATGCTGTGTTACACGCCCAGTGCTCTCAGAGAGATATGCTGAGTAGGAACTGTGTCTTAGACATCTTTGTACCGACAGTGCACAGTACAGGGAGAATATTGTATTGACAGCCTGTAACACAGTTTAACGCAGATTCACTTTCTATTAATAACACGCCTATTGATGAAAACAATAATCAATATCTTCTTATGAGAATAATGCTCATTATCTGAGTAAAGAAGGCGCAAGTGGAACAAAACTTCAAAATGTCACCATGTCCACCATTATTTGGAGGTGAGTACTAGCAACTTAAGTTAAATGAAAGTTGCTCAGTCATGCCCGACTCTCTGCGACCCCATGGACTATACAGTAAGGCCATGGAATTCTCCACGTCAGAATACAGGAGTGGGTAGTCTTTCTCTTCTGCAGGGGATCTTCCAAACCCAGAGATCCAACCCAGGTCTCCCACATTGCAGGCAGATTCTTTATGAGCTGAACCACAAGGGAAGCCCAAGAATACTGGAGTGGATTGCCTATCCCTTCTCCAGGGGATCTTCCCGACCCAGGAATTGTACCAGGGTCTCTGGTATTGCAGGCGGATTCTTTACCAACAGAGCTATCAGGGAAGCCCCAAGTATTAGCAAAGAAGATAATAAAAAAGTAGATTTTAGTTAGGAAGCAGGGGAGTGCTTCATTTTATAACTGGAATTCTGAGGAAAACAATTTTGGAAAGTGGCAGCGATACCAAAAGTCATGCATGGCAGAAAAGTGGCACACAAAATAGTACATGAGGGGAAATGCAAGGACCCGGGGTATGAGACATCCAGCTGAAAAATATTATCTCTGATAGATTTCGTCACAAAATTTAAAAGTAGGAAACCAATCTTAAATAAATACCATAATGTGCTCTTGAAAGCCCGCATAGAGGAAGTGTGCGCCTGCAGAAGGAAATGACTCAGGCCATTTTTAGCTCTTTTCAACAATAACATCTAAGAAAAAATTTTAAACCTCAATAGCTAAGTAACCTTCCATGCCTTTCAGTTAAGCACTTAAATAAAATGAATTGATGGGAAATGACTGAGACTAACTTTAAATAAAAGGAAAAAAACTGAGTTCTATTGTAAGAAAAATACTTTTGTTTTGTTGTTTCATTCTTCTCTTACTGGCAGTTTCTTCACAAACCCAAGTCCAGGCTGCAGGCTACTCTGTAGACGTCAAGGTATTTTTCTAATACCCCTCCATACACTCTTCAGCCTGTTGGGTTCTACTCAAGAGTAGCTGTTTTAGCTTAAAAGAAATTAAAAAGGAAGGCACCAGGGTCAAATTCTAAACTACTAATCAAAATACCTCTTTCTACTGGTTGGTTTGTTATATCTGCCAGGTAGCCTCAAAAAGACAGCTTGAACCTAAAAGCAATCAAGATCCTCAAGGGACTGAAGCTAGTGGGTGAAAGTTTGATGAATAGTAGAAAGCAAGGTAGACTCTGCAGTAACTTTTCCCCATAAGAGACCTATTAATTACAAAGGGGAAAATAGTAACTTTACATTGAAAAACCATGCAGACACCATGTTCCCCAAGTGATCAAAGTCCACGTCACCAGTAATGGACCAACTCAGCATCCCATGCCTCCTGATAATGATGTACCCGGGAAGGACACAGCACCACTCAGGCTACATGCCTGCCCAAGCGCCTAACCGCCATCAAATGGTGAGAGAGTACCAGATAAACTCAATGTGTGGGGGCAGTCTATGCAGTAACTGGCTTGTGCCCAAGGACATCAAGATCATGAAAGGGACGTGACAAGTAACTGTATTCAGGATTTTCCTTCCCTATGAAAAATTATTAAGATAACTGGCAAAATCTAAATTGGGTTTGTATAGTGTTGTATGGTGATTTCCAGATATGTAATAGAATGCCCTTACTTCTAAAACTACATGCCAGGGTACTTAGGAATACAGGGTGTCATAATGGCAACTTGTTTTCAAATGGTTCGAAAAAGGAGGAAAAATGTGTGTGTGTTGAGTAGGGGGTGTATAGAGAAAAAGAGAGCAAGAGGGAGAGAGGGAGGAAGGGGGAGAAAGAATTATAAAGCAAATATGGTAAAATGTTAGTATTTTTGGAATCTGGGGGAAGAGTATACAGGATTTCTTTGCACTATTCTTGCAACTTTTCTCTAAGTCTGAAATTATGTCACAAAAAAAGCAGTAAAAAAAAGGAGAGAGAAAGAAAAAGGAATCTCAAAGGGTCAAGTAACCTGTGTTGGTTTGAATTTGCAGATGTAGAACCTACGGGTATGGAGGGCCAGCTATACAATACAATTTTATACACAGGACTTGCGTATCCACGGATTTTGGTATACTCAGGGGTCTTAGAACCAATACCCTGTGGCAAAACTGCCACCGTTTGCTGTTTTTCAGTTTGTCTGTGGAAGAGATACCATTCTTCAGCATTTAATCATCCCCTGAGAAGGGATATTCATCTATATTTCTAATGCCAAACTCCTCAATTTTCTCTGTTGTGACAGAGCCCTCAGAATCCTCTTAAAACCCTTCTAGCAGAAGACTTTCTCCAAGACGGGCCTCTGTGTTGCTCGTCACCTGCCCTGCTGTGCTTTCTTCTTTACCACCAAGCACCCCCAGAGAGCCCAGGATGGGTGAGGCCATTTGAACCCTCAAGGAAGTAGGTCTTTTGCACATCTTTCCTGGTGGGCTGGTGGCCAGGACTCATTTACCCTGCTTCTCCTAGGGTTTCTTCCTGTGGCTACCATGCTAGTTTGCTCATCCAAGGGGCACTGGTTCCACAGTTGCTAGTGAGGGCCTCATGTGTGCTGTGGGCCAGGACTGCAGCTCCAGAAGAGCCCATTTCAACTTTAGAAGTGGAATCCCTGAAGAGTGGCAAAGGGGTAGAAAGCAGGAGCAGGGGCGTTTCCCTGCCAAGCTGTCCACAGGTCACCCTGGCAGAGGCCCACGGGTCACAGGCCTTCACTGCTGGGCCATTCCAGAGTTCAAGGGCGGGGCACATCCAAGCCCACTTCTCTGAGTGGCATCCCCGACAACCATGTTCAACCTTTGGAAAACTGGATATACAGCCCTTCCTCAGGAGCCACAGGGTATTGGTTCTAGGACCCCTGAGTACACCAAAATCCGTGGATGCACAAGTCCTCTGTATAAAATGGTATTGTATAGTCGGCCCTCCATATCCATAGGTTCTACATTTGCGAATTCAAACCAACACAGAATAAAGTTCCACTTATAGCTGGTTGAATCCATGGATGTGCAGCCTGAAGCTATGGAGGGCCAACTGTATACACTTGGATCTAGAAAACCATGGGCATACCTGCCAAGGATGTCAATCTGTGAGACTTAGCCAGTGTTTCAGAGGATTGAAATCTATTTTAATTTTGCACTGTTATTCATGAACTACCACTCCAGAGAGTTCAAACTAGCATTTTCTTAGGCAGAAGTAGTGGTAATTTATATTCAAAAGGGAATTGTAGAAGTAGGTTCTCTTGCAGTATTTAAAGTATAATTTTAAAATTAGGTTTATATGTAATATTGAACACATACATTACTGGGTAAATAGATGATTTCACTTGGAAATAACAAGGTGTACTGAAAATATCAGGGCAATGGGGAACATATAAATAACTGCAGATATTTTCAATCTAAAGCTACTTTTTTTTTTACCTTTTTCTAAGTCATGCAAAATGGGTACAATCCTTGTATTCCAAAATACTTCATCTACTTCTATTTCTGTATTCTTTTCTTGCAAGTCAGCTTTTGAGCCTGCAACAGAAAAACAGAACAAGAGAAAGAGCCCTGAAAAAGGAGTTACAACTAGAGCACTGCCAATGAGACTTCGTTATCCATCCCTAAAATTAATAAACTCTGGAATTACATTACACTTTGCCCCCCGCCAACCCAACTAATTCTAATGAGAATTACATGTCTTCTAATCAAATCAAACTCAGTAAAGATCATGTAGAGAAATTATAACTTTAAACTCCGATTGGGACACTGCATAAAGCCTCCAGCTTTCTAAGTGTTGAAATCACTGTCAGTGAGGCACTCTGGAGTTCTGGCTGGTTTCTGTTTGTTTGTTTTTTCTTTTTAAACATATCCCGCTATAACATAAAATAAATAGAAAACTGTAGATATGTAAAGAACAAGGATTTTGAAAATATTTTAATGGAACATTTTCTGAGAGGGAGGCCTGCAGGGACTTTCTCTCCTACAGAAAATAAAATGTTCACATTATTGTGGGGCCAGTGCTTCTCACACCAGTGGTTTTGTGTGCAGCAACAGGAAGCCTGAGCTCTGGGTGCTGACAGACCTCAGTTCAAATCCCAACTCCGTTACTGACGCACTGGGTGACGGGGGTCTGGATTCTTATCCTTTCTGAGCCTCATCAGCAAAACAGAGATTAAAATATTTGCCTTCAGGGTTATGAGAATTCAAAGACACGATATAAGCAAAGCTCTGAGCCCAGTGTCTAGCGTCTAGAAGCACTCAGTCAGCATGGTTTCACTTCCCTGGTTAAAAAAAAACCAATAAAGAGGTCATCCCTGTCTGAAGTGTACAAGGCTGTGTGTTATCACCAGAGAGAGGCAGCCTGAGGAGGCAGCTGTGGACCAGTCAGAACTCCCACAGATGGTGTACTTTAGATCCAGCAGGTCTGCATTTTTGTCACAACACTCTCAGGAGGTCCCCACATTGTCACTGTTTTCCAGATGAAGAGCGGGGGCTCAGGATTATTAAGTAACCTGGCCAAGGTCACAGAGCTCCACAGCATTGCACTTGACCTCCTTGGGGGCTATTTTGCCCTGAAGCAAATCGGCAAACTAAAAGACAACTTTAGGGAGAAATGTCAATAGCATTAGAAAATGCAAATCATGATTACATTTCACACAGGCAAGATCTCAAGGTCTAAAACAAAGACTGTCTCGCCGGGAGTGGCCGGGGTGCTGCTGGGCCAGACACTCAGAAGCAGTGCTAGAGACAAAATCCACAGCCGTCCTCCTCTGAAGGCCTCGCCCTCAGGCCCTCAGGCTTTCCAGGTGACACCAGTGGTAAAGAACCTGCCTGCCAACGTGGGAGACATAAGAGATGCGGGTTCGATCCCTGGGCCAGGAAGATCCCTTGGAGGAGGGCATGGCAACCCCCTCCAGTATTCTTGCCTGGAGAATGCCATGGACTGAGGAGCCTGGCGGGCTATAGCCCATGGATCTCAAAAAGCCAGACATGACTGAAGCGACTTAGCACAGGCACACATGGTGCTTACACCGCTTTGCATATCACTGCCAGCACGGTCTTCTGGGCCAGCACCCTGCAGCAAAACATGTGACTGTAATACACTAAAGAAACAAAAACGAGCACCGGACTCCCACCAGTGCGGGTCAGGCACTGTCACTAAATGAGTTTATACAGTATCTCAGCTCTCAGAGCTCCCGAGGTGTAGGACCTGCAGGAAAAGGATTGCAGACCACCACCTCCATCTTATGGCTCATTACTCTTACAAATCTTCTCTGACACTGATAAATCACGGATACGGATCCTAAAAGTAAACACGACTATTCAAGCTGTATAAACAACATAGTTGCTCATATTCCCAGGTGTCGGACACACTCAAAGTCCAAAGTATGAGAAATAAAATCAACATACATCAAGGCAAGGGGAAAGCCCAGAGATAAGAAGCCAGACAAATAATATAATAGACAATTATCCATGACAAACTTAAACTTATTAGAAATACAGACTTCAATGAGTCCAGATTTCACTGATTTCAGTTGAAATCAGTCGTGTTTTGTTTTTTTTTTTTTACCTTCTATGCGGTATGCTCTCTTAAGCAGAACCACTCTGTGAGAAACCACAATTATCAAACCGTTTTTCAGGACAAACAAAATTGATAACGTGTTCACCCCAGGAAGAGCTGAATTACAGGGGTGAGCCAGAAATCACAGAGCAGTTTGTTTAACCTTTGGAAAGGAAAGGCCCTCACAGGCCCTTCCGAGTGCTTCTGAGACTTGTTTCTTCTCCGAACAGAAGTTAGCCAGACACTGTGGTGTAAGAGTGTGCTTTCAACCCTCTCCCAGGAACCCCCCCCCGTGAGCTGGGGTGTCCAGCCATAGCCTTTCCCCTCATGCACCTCCTCCAACTCTGCTCTCTAAAGAAATCTCGTTTTATACACTAATCCAGCTCCTACCCTAGAAACAGAAGCCTGGAGTCATGTGATCACTTTTTAAGATCACCAGATGATAAATAAATACAGTTTGTCTCAGTCTTGGGCAACAACCTAACATTCTAGAGAGCACTTTCATCTAGGTTCACAGTTTGCTAAATATAAAAATTATGATTCAACAGGAAATTGGGTAAGTCAAGCAGAAATTTCAGCATGTTTTTTGAGGATTTTGCTGTCTCAGTGGTTATAGTTCTTCACCACAGCTCTGAGTTCGGGACACAAAAACTTAACACAATGTTTATTGGCTGCTGTTTTTAGCATGCACATGTAAGATGCTTAGCAACAATGCTGACTGGGAAAGCAGTCTAAGATTTTCCTGACTACTACAGAAATTCCCGCTGGTCACAAAAGTCATTTTATTGATAAGAAATTAGTTTGGAAGATAAGAAAATATTTTTTGAATTATTAGCTTGGTTTCATAAAAGTTCATGTGCACCAAAAAATTATACGGAGAAGGTAATGAACACCTGTGTGTCCACAAATAGTCTGGTCAAATATTAACTGTATTTTCCTTCTCTTCATTTCAAAGAAATAAACATTACAGATATTGTTAATGCCCTCTGTATGCCTCCCCCAACCATCCCCCTCCCCAAGGGTTACCACCAGGCTAAACTGAATGGTTATTTTTATCACATTTACCACATAGATCTGTATCCATAACAACACATGCCTTGTTTTTGCAGCTTAATTTTTTCATGTGATGTTATGCTTATATTCATTTCATTCAATATTATAAATGTACTCCGGTTCATTTTTCTAACTGCTATATCCTATTGCACGAATATATTCTGTAGCATTTCTAGCCTGTGATTATATTGTTACGTATTTCCTCAAACAGTTTAAAGCCTCAAAGGGCTGGTTTGATGTAGCTAATACAGTGTCATTTAAGTAAGCCATGATTTTGACTCCTTTTCAATCAACTTAAGAACTGTGTAAATGTCACATTTTGCAACCTTCCAAATGCTTCTACAAAATAATTTCTGTGCATTCACCTGTGCAGAATTATAAAATCATTTCTGTGTAGACTATAACCTATAGATGCTTGAGGCACTGGAGTCGAGTAAGGGTAAAGTGCTAAGACTGTTGTGAAAATAATAAAAATTTATAAAAATAAATGCTGATGTGTGACCAAGCTGGATAAAGTTCCTGGAAATTTCGGAGTGAGGCAACATCAGACATCTTTAAAGCAAAAGATTATTCTACAAATGGAGATGCTGAGGACAAGATGCTGGGGACCTCTAAGAACACAGGAGCCTCACCTGCTCGGATGTCCAGCCTGCTCTGATCTGGGCTGCGGGAGCTTGAGGAGGCCCTCAGACGCCTCTTCCCCTGGTCTCTGTGGGGAAGATGAATACACACAGCACTCAGCACAAAAGCCAAAGCAGTTCTCTTTCTGTGTCAAGAGCAGGCTAAATACGATATCTGAAGAAACCACAGAGAATTGCTTATGAAATGGAGTTTGGTGCTCTTACTACCTCATTTTAATCAACCTCTGACTTTCAGCTGAGATTTACCTTTCAAAGACAAGTCAGATTTGCCTTACAATATGAAATACAGTTACTAGAAACAACAACAAAATAAATCCAAAGTTTGCTTTGCAAACCAAAAAAAACTGATGAAGGATCTATACCACAAGAGGGCACTGTTACAATAAGAAAGAACTCAGCTGTCCTTGAATCACAAAAGCCGAGCGATCAGGAGACCTCTCTCTCACACTCCGGTGCACACATCCTGCAGGCAAGAAAACTGTTCCCCGTTAGATCAGATGTGCCCAGGAATCACACAGGGGGGTCAGATCTGGAACCCAGGTTTCAAAATGTCCAATTCACTGCTCTTTCCACCAAACTGCCATGTCTCCAATCTCTATTTGAAAATTAATATTCTACGAAAAATATTTAAAGAAATATTTGAAATGTTAAAAAATAGAAAGTAAATTCAGGCAGTCCCCAGATGACAAGTATTTTGTGCTTCAGATGAAAATTTGGTGGCTGGCCGACAGCAGAATTATATGCTTAGGTTTTGTTTGGAAGTTTATATATAATGTAGAAATGGTCTATGAAGGACATAACTTCTCTTTAGCTAGAGCTGATGCTTAAAGTACTTACTTTTAAATATCTGTGCAAAATTCCAAGGTAAAAAAACACAAAACACTGAGAGACTGATTGTGCAAGTTTTATGACAAAATTTCATTTTTATCATCAAATATAATATTTGCCACAAAAATCATAAAGAGTGCACACACATGTGGCCATGGTCAGCCGTAAGCATCCGTATGTCCGTCTGCCCACTGCTCCTGCTCCCACTGGAGTAAGATCCCCAGTGGATGCTCAGTGCTCTGTCTCGGCCCTTGGCCTTGACCGCTGCCCAAGGATTAGTTTCTCCCAGTATCATTTTTCCCGTAAACATTTCCTTTTTTAAAAAACACTGGATTTAACATTTCCTCTTATCGTGCAGTAAAGAAAAGATCAAGTTACTCTTCCCAAAGAGTCTGATTATTTAATACTCCAAAACAATTGCTTTATGTTTATGCATAGCAACAAAACAACAGATCTGGTAGCAAGAAGTCCTGGTCAGTCAGAGAAAGAAATGGGGATGGAATCCTTTTCGTCAACACTCAAGAGCAGAGATCCAAATGGAGATCTCGATGAAGACAGAAATAAAGGAAATCAATCCTATGAAAAGGCACAATACCAAAAGTTTGGCAGGGTGTAAGGCCAAATATGTTCCCAGACTCAGCACTCCTAGAAATGATAAGAAAATCTGAGGACCATAGAGGCAAGCCTTTCTTTTCATCATTGTCCTAACAGCTACTGAAATCAAGCAGGACAGTCTGCACCTAACAGCCTCCCAAGTCCCTGATCCCTCCTCCCTGAGGACATGGTCATGACAAGGCTGCCCCTCTAAATACATTTGTGTGTCCCTACTTGGGGAGATGTTTAAGAAGGGTCCTTCTTATCAACCATCAAACCTTGACAGTGTTGGATCCTACTGGTTCTCAAGAAGAGCTCAGGGTTGAAAGTGAAATTGTTGCTCACTCAGTCCTGTCCAACTCTTTGCAACCCTATGGACTGTAGCCCACCAGGGTCCTCTATCCATGGGATTCTCGGGGCAAGAATACTGGTGTGAGTAGCCATTCCCTCCTCCAGGAGATCTTCCCAACCCAGGGATCGAACCTGGGTCTCCTGCACTGCAGGTAGAGCACAGGGCTGGCCTTGGCATCCGTTAATCCTCTGTGTGATCTTCAGGGTACACAGTGCTTGAGGGGGTGCAGGCTCTGGATCCAAACTACCTGGGATCAAAGGGGTCCAACCCTTGTCTGCCACGTGGCCTGCGTAAGTCACTGAACCTCTTGGTCTTGGTTTCCTTTTCTTAAACTGAGGGCTATGTTTCTACTTAGCACACTGACTGCTGTGTTTGAAGAACTTAATAAATTGTCAGTATTCTTTTGCTCTTTTGTTCTGAGTCAACAAACACTTGTCTGAGCAATCCAGTGGTGGGTGTTACTGTGATAAAGAACATGTAAGGTGTTGCCCAGAAGACGTTCAAAATCTGCTTCAAGGAACCAAAGAAGCTTTTATTTAAATGGAAAGCTCTAATGGAGTCTCTAACCAAATACTAGAATGAGAAATTCAGCAGGTTATAAGGACAAGAAAAGTGCTGAGGATGGAGTGATTACTGAGGGAGACGTGGACCGCCGGGTGGGACTTAAAGCAAGAAGAGTCAAACCAACACATGACAACACTGTTCTCAGGAGGGGAACAGCACGAGAGGAGGTGAGGAGGAGTGGGAGAAGCCTGCTGGGTAGGGCGTGTGGGGGCAGTGACTGCATAGGGCCAGTAATTTAGGATAAGTTTCTGCTGGGAGGTATTGGGAACAGCCACTTGAAACCTTGGGTTGAATAAATAGACCCAATTTGATGGTCAATAGGATCTGCCCGAGGTTCTTAAACAAGGAAATGATGAGATCCGAAGTGACGTGATGACAGTGGTATTTAGGAGACTTGGAGGGAGGTAACAAGGCCTAAGTGACGGTGGGACTGGAGAAGAAGGAACAAATTCAAGAGACTGTAAGTGAAAAGTCAGTAGGATTTGGTGGTTGATTCCAGGCTGAAGAAAGACGAGATGGCAGAAGCTGAGGAACAGGACAGCAGGGCCGCTATACCAGAAGTGGGGAGGAGAAAGAGCAGCACAGTTTGAGGAGTAAAGCAAGTTTGTGTTTTGCCAGGTTGAGTTTCTGATGATAAATGGATCATTGGCAAAGGAGCTCCGTTAAAGGTCAAAGCAATACACCAGGATGAGAAGCATCAGAACAGTGGCTCCAAGACCAGAATCTCAGAACATGGCCTTGTCTCAGTCAGTCAGGGGTAAAGAACAGAAAGGAGAGAAGGAGTTCAAAGGAAGGAGAGAGATAATATATGCTCTCATGTGGTCCAGCATATTGAGAAAGTGAGCATGATTAACAAGTCCAAGAAGATGAGGCTGGAGGAAGAACTGTCCAGTCTGGCGAGGGTGGCTCTAACAGGGTTTCTGTGGCACAGTACAGCGTGTGTCTCACAGAGCACATGAAACAGGGAGGGAGGCATCCAGAAAGAAAGTTTCCTCTCTGCTAAAGAGAAGATTAGGTGGCCTTGTACTCAAAGGAGAACCATCTCGCTGTAATTTCTACCCACTGATCCTGGTTCTTCTAATGAAACAAATCTTCATCCTTCTTCCTCTTGACAATCCTTCAGATATTCAGAATATGTCATGGTCACCACTTCAGTTCATCTCCTATGGCTTAAATCCTATGGTTCTGTGACTTCTTTGGGTAAGTTTTTAACCGAAGCTTTGGTTTCCCTACCTGATATATGTGAAAGGAAAAAGTCAAAGCGTTAGTCTCTCAGTCATGTCCAGCTCTTTGCAACCCCATGGACTGTAGCCCGCCAGGATTCTCTGTCCATGGAATTCTCCAGGCAAGAATACTGGAGTGGGTTGCCATTTCCTTCCCCAGGTGGGTCTTCCTGACTCAGGGATTGAACCCAGGTCTCCTGCACTGCAGGCAGATTCTTTACCGTGGGAGCCACCATATGAGGGGGTGGTAAACGATAGTGCCCCTCAAAGTAAGATCGTTGTGAGGATTAAATGATGTGATGTGGAATCGCTTAGCACAGCTCTGGCACACAACAAGTCCTCAGTAAGTTTTTACTGTTATCATGGCTGTATCAGTGATGTCATTAACAGACTCCAGTCCTTTCATCTGCTCCTCATATGATACGGTTTCAAATCACTTTACCAGCCTGTTCAGTTACTCCAAGTGTCAGTTTGTCTGGATTCCTTTTAAAGTCTGCAACCCAGTGTTGAGCTAAAGGTGTGGCCTGAGGAGCAAAGAGAAGAGGTTCTAAATGACGCAGCCTAAAATTGCATGAACAGTTTTGGTGGTGACATAACTCTTGTCTTGTCTTCCACATGCAGCTAAAGGCAGATTTCCCCATCTACACTGGACTCCTCATTAAATTTCACAGTTATACTTGGCAAAGAGTTCCTGCCTATTAGATGTTTCTAGATCTTGATTCAGTCATCCAGTATAATTGTTCTTCTTCTCAGCTTTCTGTTTCATGCTGTTAAAGACCATAATTAGATTTTTTGGAATATCTTCTGATGTACCAAGAATAAAACAATTCCAGAAAATATTCCTTAAAGCTCTTTTGTGAAATCCTTCTTAAAGCCAGAATAAGCCCATTTCACTGGGATATCTTCATCTACAAATAACAGAAATCTATTTCTGACTTAAATAGTACATGGAATTAATTGGCTCATGTAACCCAAAAGGTGAGTGCCAAGGGTAGGTTTCAGGTGTGGTGTGATCAGGGCTTTGGCTCTCTCTCTTTCTGCAGTTCTCTCAGCTCTGCCCTTCCTCTGCTTTCACCTGTTACCAGGTTGGAGTTCTGAGGAAAGCAGAGTGGGAAAGGCATTCCCAGGACCCTCCTCTGCAGCCCACGTTTCAGAGCGAAAACAAGGTTCTCTCTTCCCAATCATTAACAAGTCCCACCTTTCATTCTGAACCACTAGAACCAAGCTCTGTAGACAACGTAATGCCACATCCTGCCTGGGTTACAACTGCCCATCCACACATCAGTCATATTGGCAGCGTCTACTTCTGGATCATTTATATTCCAAAGAAAGAAAAGTATATTTCTTTAAAGGTCTTCTAAATTTCACATTTTGCTATAATTCAGACAATTCTTCCCATTACTATGACTAAGGTTCTTTAGGCAAGGGTCAACAAACTTTTTCTTAAAGAGCCAGACAGTATGTATTTTATACTTTGTGGGTCAGGTGGCAAAAGAGAAGCTATTATATAGAACTCCCATGACCATTTAAAATGTAATGATTTTTAAATGTAAGGAAAAATTTTTTTCGCCTCAAGGGCTGTAAAAAATATAAACAAAATCGGTGGTTGGCCAGATCTGGCTCTAGGGCTATAGCTTGTTGATTCCTTCTTTGGAGTAATAACTAAAAAAGATATTAAGAAGTAGATAAGTGGGAGGATTTGGAATTAGAGGGGGAATAAACTTCTTCCATTTGGGAAATAATTACATGTGAAAATGGAGAAGAAAATTTTGACAGGTACACATGATAAAAAGAAAATTTAGCAAATTTTGAGCTAACATTTTCCTTGCCCTAAGAAGATGACTTTCCATTTTTAGAACTAGACTCAAGCTGTATAGATTCAAGTCAGGCAGTAAACATCTTAGGCTCTGCAGTCACGCAGTCTCTGTCACAACTACTCAGTTCTGGGGCTGTAGTGTGAAAGCTGCCAGAGACAGTAGGTAAATGAATGGGCGTGGCTGTGTTCCAATAAAACTTTATTTACAAAAACAAGTAGGCTGGATTTGGCCCATGGGCCTTAGTTTGCTGGCCCCTGCTCTGCAGTCTCTTTGGTTTTTTGACTGCAGTTCAAGAATGCCACCACCAAAAGGTGTTGGTCCCTTTATCATGTCTTCATAGCCTGAAACCCCAGACACATAGTTCCCAGACACTAGCACTCTATCTTAATAACTAACACTAAAATAGAATTCTACATAAATGGTTACACAGAAACAGTGAAATTAAAGAATATGATTTTAGAGGAATGGTCATAAGATCAAAATTTTGAGAAAATCCTCCAAGGTTACCATAGCTTTGAGTTGGTGGTCCAAGATTTAAAATATACATTTTCAGAGACTATGCATATGTATACTACTGCACCTTTTTCAATAATCACTAACTGGTTAGGGTTGTTCAGTTGCTCAGATGCATCTGACTCTTTGTGACCCGGTGGACTGTAGCCCGCCAGGCTCCTCTGTCCATAGGATTCTCCAGGCAAGAGTACTGGAGTGGGTTGTCATCTCCTTCTCCAGGGGATCTTCCCAACCCAGAGGCAAGCCTGCATCTCCTGCATTGCAGGTGGATTCTTTACCAGAGTGGTTATTACTCAAGTTCTGTATATAGAAAGTTGATTAGACACTGCTTTGTAGCTAATCACATTAGCTTAACTTAGGCTTAAATTCCCTTAAGAGTGAAAGTCCACAGTTCGATACTCCCCTTCACCTTTTACAGCTCCAGTTTCAAGGGGTCTCACATGAAGAGCCCTGTAGCGTCTCACTATGGCAGCAACGAGTACATCAGCACAGTGGAGAGTTGCTGGCATTTACCCTGTTCCACGGTGTTTCTGAGGAAATGATTGCACATGGTTTTGACGATCTGCTCTCCATTCCCATATCCCAGTGGGCTGCTTCAGCTCACACATTATCATCTTCCCAATGGAACAGCTACAACTGCTCTTCCCTCTCCAATTGTCCTTCATGCAGCTGCCAGCATCACTCCCCTGAAAACCTCTCGGCGCTCCATGTACTAGTCTTTGGCATCAAGACCCATGTGTCCACTACAACAGGCCATCTGCCTTTCTCTGAACCCACCGCCAAGTCAAATCCCCCCGTGGCTTATGCTGCTCCTGTAGCAAAGAACACAGAGCCTTCCCACCCCGCTTTTGAAAATCATCCTCAAGGGGCATCGCAAACCCCACAGACCCCAGGAAACCTTCCCTGATCTCCAAGTCAGAGATAGGTTCTCGCACCTCTAAACTCCCAAGGCCTTTTTTTTCAGTTCTTTCACTCTAGCGTTAATCATCGAACAGTGCTTCTGAAACTTTCGTGTGTATTAGAATCATTTGGATACCTTTTAAAATGCAGATTCTAATTCAGCAGGTCTGAGACCCTGCACTTCTAACAAGCTCCCAGGTGATGCAGATGCTGCTGGTCCAAGAACTGCAGTTGAGCATCAGAGCCTGACACGTCAGGAAGGTCCTCATGCTTGCTTGCTAAGTCACTTCAGTCGTGTCTGACTCTGTGTTGACCCCATAGATGGCAGCCCACCAGGCTCATCCGTCCCTGGGATTCTCCAAGCAAGAACACTGGAGTGGGTTGCCATTTCCTTCTCCAATGCATGAAAGTGAAAAGTGAAAGGCAAGTCGCTCAGTCGTGTCCGACTCCTCGCGACCCCATGGTCTGCAGCCCACCAGGCTCTTCTGTCCATGGGATTTTCCAGGCAAGAATACTGGAGTGGGGTGCCAGCGCCTTCTCTGGAAGGTCCTCATGGATGGGGATTATTTGTGTATCTCCCAACCCCACTAGTCCAGGGCTTTGCTTATCATGAAATCCTTGTCAAATAGATGCCGTCAAAGAAGGTGGGATTCCACAAAATCATTCTGGTCACGTCTGTTTCAAAGGAAACAGTTTCTCAGTCACATTTACTTAGTTTCTTAAAAGAATAATGACTTCATTATGTTTGGAAAAAATGATATATTTATTATTTTTAAGGCCGGGCAATATAACAAGTACAAAGAAAATTTAGAAAATCATCTAGGACCCCACCACCCAGAAATAGTTAATATGTGGCAAACATCATTCCAGACATATTTTGCATATATTCAGATGAAAAGACAGAAGAATGAGGGCAGGTAAAAGATACATATAAATGGGATTTGACACACAGATACTATATGTGTCAATGTAATTAAAAGTATAAATTTTACTTCAATATGACAGAGAAACAGAAACTGGGGTGAAACTGAAGGAATTGTAGAGCTTCAGATGAATGGGTCTTCACAAGAGATATTAGTTTCTAAAAGATCTCTCTAAAGTTAAGAAAAGAAAGAATAAAAAGCATTAGGATGCTGAAATCACTCTTTTAACTACATATTTCAATTTCAGACTGCAGCTACTGACACATCTATTCACTCACACTTTCTCCCAGGTACCAGTTTTGGTTATTTATGCTAATATTACAATCGTTAAGGTTTCTGTTCCATAACCACCATTTTCAGAGTTGTTTAGTTTTAATATGGAAACAAAGTCAATACTCACCATGGCTAATGTTATGATAGCTTCCTCGTTTCTCAGTTCTGAATTTTGACTCATCATTTTGTTGTCAAAGAATTCTCTAGAGAGTGCATGAGTACTATCATCCCCCAATCCATTCACAATGAAAAGGTCTCTCTGTTGCCTTTTAACTGAAGGACAACGTGGCTGGAACTCAGGACTCCATAGGCCTTACTCCACTGTCTTCCAGTACTGAGAGAAACACTAATAAAGCCAGAGGCAGCCAGCCTTTTTCTCCTTCTATGGGACTTGAGTGTTCAGCCTGATCGCCATAGGCGGCCTTCTTGCATTTACCCACTCAATCAGCAATTACTAATGGAGTGTGTTCTACGTACTGGGTACTGTACTAGTGCTGAACACTGTTAGAAATGTCTTAGTGTGGATTATTCCATGTCAAATTTTGTTGGGACATGACGTGTCCTTTTGAGCTTCGGATTTGAATCTCTATTTCAGAACATCATCTTCTATTATGTCAATATTTTTCTTGTTCCCATCGCTTCCATTCTCAGTGGGTTGTTGTGAACATCAAATGAGTTAATATATGTAAATCACTTGGAAGAGTGCCTGGCACTTAGTCAAAGTAAGATGGGGGAAGGGAAGAGAACTCTCCCCTTCAGGAATACAAGCGCCATGCCTCTCATTTCTATCTCAGTCTCTCTAATCATTTTCCTATTTTCTCATTCACTCCTCTATGTTTGATTTCCTCTAGCTTAACCACCATAACTGACTGCATTTTCAGCTGCTTTGACTTCTGATGTGGCTTTTCTCTCCACGTTTATACATTTTTCTTTCTTTTTTAAGAACTGTGAGTGTACTCTCTCTCTTCACGAGATCAAGGACTTAAAATCTCTAATTTGCATTCTTACAAGCCAATGGAGAGCTCTTTTCCCCTTTGTAAAGCTCTCCTTATTCTTGGAGGGCAGTTCCTTTTGTGATCCATGTCCTTCATCTGTCTTTTGTTATGTTCATTACAAAGTTGTGCTCGGGTTCCATGTTCACTCTTGTCCTAGCGTTATTTATCTTGAAACAGAGCCATGGATTTGTTGAAGAATGAAAACAGTCCATGCGGGGCGAGAACTGGGGTGCTCTGTAGCTTCAACTTTTCCCTGAATATCTATCTGAAAAGTCTGTCCTTTTTCTCAACCTGCAGTGTGTGTACAGTATGTAGCAGGTTTCGTGACTCACAGAAAAGCCCCTTCACAGGCTGGGTTCCTTAGGTTCTAATCAAACTCCCTCCTCCATAAACACACAACTGGATGGACCACAGGAAATGAGAGCGTGTCACCCTCAGCTCCATCTCCCCTGTGCTGCTTCACACTTCAGCTCTTTGCACTTTGGCCACACCGCACAGCTTGTGGGATCCTAGTTCTCTGACCAGGGACTGAAACAGGACTCTGAGCAGTGAAAGCATAAGGCCCTAACCACTGGCCAGGGGGTTCCCCACACTCTGGCTCCCGAATGAGGCCTTGACTGCGGCTTCCCCATTCCTCCTGTGGCTTGCTCACATCCTTACCTCTCTTTTCTCTAAAGACTACTGGATACATCTTTCTTAACGGAGAGATTCGCTTTTAGTGAAATTTGTTTCTCACTTTGTCCTTGTCTTTGTCTCTATTTCACAGAGTCTAGCAGGTTAACAAGACTCTTGGTTGCCATATGCCAAGTGACAAAAAACTAAAGTACCATAAGCTGTTCCTGTCAAAGTAAATAAAGGAAGGAAGAAAGGGAAGAAAGAGGAAGGAAGGGAAGAAAGAAGAAAGGAAAGAAGGGCCTGAGAGAGAGAGGGGGGAAAGAGCACAGTGTGGATGTGGTGGCCTCACGCACAGCTGGATTTAGGGGCTTACATGTCATCCTTGAACTTAGTCTCTGTCTCCATTCCTTGGCTCTGCTTGTTTATACGTCACTTCCTGTCAGTCACCCTCCACAGGCAATGAAATAGCCACTGTTGGCTCCAGGACTACGTCATTCTTTACAGCCTGGGAACCTTGAGGAAGAGCGCTTTCCCCAAAGGCTTTGGCAGAAGTCCCAGGGAAGGATTCAATTGGCCTGGCGTAGATCACGTGCCCACCTCCGAACCGACTACTCTCATTTCACAGCTTTTGCTGAGTGCTGGGAGGAGACAGGGGTGAAAGGAGCACAGCTTATAGATTAGAAAACTGAGCCCTTGGAAGCGTTCAGAGGCTTGTCCCAAGAACACAGAGCTGAGGACTTCCCTGATGATGCAGTGGCTAAGACTCTGACCTCCCAAGGCAGCGGGGCTGGGTTCAATTCCTGGTCAGGGAACTAGATCCCATGTGCCTCAACTAAGAGTTCCCATCCGCAGCTAAAGAACCGGTGTGCTGCAATGACAACTTGGCCAGCCAAGTAAATAAATTTAAAAAAAAAAAAAAAACTTTTTTAAAAAAGAACATACAGCTGAATCAGGTGGCTGAGAGAGAACCGATTCTGAACCCACAGACTCTGACCCCCAAAGAGTTCTTAACCCTCCACAACTAACTGCTCTTGGACTTTCCTCCTAAAAATCACATTTCCAAACCACAAGAAGCTGACCAATATTTACACAGAAACTCTTAGAAGGTTTTTAAAAGCAGATGTAGAAAAGGGTTCATCAGATAGAACCACTGGATAGATGATGGAGATACACACACACATATGTATTTTGAAGAAAGCTATTTTCAAAACATAAAGCAAGAGAAGATGGGGTATTGCTGATTGCAGGCCTGCCAAACTTGGAATCCTCGCATGGATACACAGGCTGTCGCTGACTGGCACATGGTTTGAACATGACAGTTCAGTGAGGGCTGGAGAGTGCTTTTCTCGTCTGGAAAGTTAAACAGTGCCCACTTCCCCACCCCCAACCTTGTCTGCAACGATGCCTTGTCTAGCAGGTCCTTTTTCCATCACAACCAACATAAAGTTAAACTCCAGTCCATCTCAGGTCTGAGTTTGTTCTAAATTAAGGGTTTCCCTAAAATCAACACGGTTTCACCGAATTAAACTACTCCTTTCTCTCGCTAGGCATGAAGCACAGGCATGAAGGTGGCGGCTCCCAGGCCAGATCAGCAGCAAAGACCCTGCACGGAGCTTGACCTCTCTTCCTCCGCCCTCTTCTTCTCGGCCCTCAACCCCCTGTCAGCTCCAGTTACGCAATCCCTTTTCTCCCTTCTCCAGCCAGCTCAGCTCACTGACAGGAGTCTTCATTTCCCACTTTCTGGTCTAAACATGAAAACATGTTAATTGAGGGTAGGGCTTTAGCATCAAGACTGGGAATACTCCACTGCGCAGCAAAGATCATTTCTTGGAATTATTTGCTTAAATGTTTACCAGAAACAACCATCTCAAGTATTCCAGATTGATTCACGAATGCAATTAATGAAAGAACTGCTAAGAGTTTCCATTTTCCGGTTTGTTTTAATCCTACTGTATAAAAAAAATTTTTTTTCTGGCACCACCTCAACAAAAATCCCATCCAATGATTAAAGGGGGTAAAGATTCATAAAGCCAAAATGTTACTGGAAATTAAACCTGCCAGGGTGTATGACAAATCCAGGGCAAATACAATTCACTGAACGATGCAAAAGACATCCTAACAAAGCGAAAAGAAAGCAACCAGTGCTGCTGCCCAGCACCTCCTAATTCTGGACCATCAGGAAGAAGTGCCACCAGTCCCTAACTGATTTCTCCCCTGCTGTGTGTGAGATAAACATATGTAACCGAAAATGCCTTGCTGTCCCAGACTGAGGAATAAATACTGAACTCTTGCTAGATTATTCCACAACATTTGAAGGCTTGCAAAAGAAGAAAAGAAAAAACAGCTCTTGTCTGGTTTTTCCTAGTCAACTTTAATTACTGTAAGGATGGGTGCAGCAAGATAAATGTTTCCGTTTCAGTTCAGTGCTGAAAGAAACACAAGTTCTCCTGCTGCCTTTTATGTTTAAGCTCTGAGGTTCACAGCCTATTCTTATTCACCAACTGGAAAAGATTTGTTGCAGTGGCCAGTTTGATGTTTTGTGCTCAACTCCCAAAGTCCCAATTTGAAGTCCTTCTCTTCCACTTAAGGAGACATTTCATTTTTCCTTTAATTTAAAAAAATGTTCTGAATGCAAAGCGACATTACAAGGACTACTTGGTTGCCTAATATAAAGTCTGTGTGTGCAACACTCTTCAGGCTGTGTCAGCAGACAAGGTCAGTTCAGCTAAACTAACCAACTGCCAAGCAGCCAGTAGGGGTGGAGGCAGTATTAAGCACCCGGCATATGTACAAGCCAAAGTCAGACCCAAATCTAAAGTGAGGGCAACAAGCACTTGGTCTTAAAATGGCCCATGGAATTTAATCTTGTTAAGCAAATCATAACTGGGCAGTTGTTCACAATGACCCAATGGAAAATCATAGAAAAATATCTCTGAGTGACCCTGTCCAGTTCAAGACCTCCTGCCTATCTTAGCACCACTACTGGCTGGGACTGGAAACCACAGCCTGCTCTCTTTCCCACCCTGGTTCCCCAGTTATTCAAGGCTTCCTTACGAAAACACCACTATAAGAATTCACAAAGTGAACATTTCTCTACAAATCCTTAATATGGTAGGAAAATTGCTAGAAAACCATATCTAGGAACATGGTGTGAACTTAGGGGTTCTTACACATGTAGGGGCTGGTGAAAGGGTCAACACAGACCGAGGTGGGGGGAAAAAAAAAAAGCCTTCTCCAGGAATGTGGTATGAAACAGAGTAACTCCTGATCATTCATTTTATGAGGGATTAGTAGTGAGGTATTACAGATAAGCGAAATCCACAGGACTCTCCTGTTTTAACTCTAGTTTGCACAATAAATATTTTAATCCAAGTTTCTACTGGAAAATAAGATAAATCAAGTTTGGTGGAGTCCACAAGAGTGAACTAACCTAAAGGGAGGTAGTGAGAAATTCCAGGCCGGGCAAGAATCCCACATAACACAAACAGTATGATCAGTCATCACTCAAGGGCCGGCTGGAGCAGCCCAAATAAAGCAGAGACTTTAGTCTGACAGCCCTATCAAAGCAGCATTTTGGCAGGTACGAATAAATGTTTTCCTGAGGAGTAAAGAGGGAGACGTAAAATCAACCCCATTCAGCCCTGAGAAGAAATCTCTCCTACTCACGCATCATAAATTTAAAATTTGTTTCTATAAAAGGGAAAAATGCAAATCAATCATCTACATAATAGAGAAAACAAACTGGTAAATGATACAGTTGCTCTGACCTGGAAATTAAGTGAAAAGAATACTGACCCTCCACTTCTGAGATGAAATGGCAAGGACATCGCCCCTTGAAACATTTCTTGCTCCGTATTTTTACTGAAGTCTCCATCATATGTTAGCTGAAGTGGATGATGCTTTAAGTGGCCAATGGCCTTTGATTCTGTTAAGTAAATCCCATTTATTTTCACCACAGAGTCCCTTGTCGTAACTGTTTCTTCGGATTCCACTCTCTTTGCTGTAATAACCAAGGAAATGTTTTGTCAAAGCATTTATTTTAGGATTCACCGTCTTTCAATATTTTTTTAATCCAAGAATTTATATATAATTAAAAAATTACATATTACTTATAATTGAGTCTGGAATTATATGGACAAACCTCCCTGAACAGCTTTACTTAGTAACAATATATCAATATTGGCTCATCTAGTGGTAGGCTCCAGTCCATGGCGCCGCTAAGAGTCGGACACGACTGAGCGACTTCACTTTTCACTTTCATGCATTGGAGAAGGAAATGGCAACCCACTCCAGTGTTCTTGCCTGGAGAATCCCAGGGACGGGGGAGCCTGGTGGGCTTCCGTCTATGGGGTCGCACAGAGTCGGACACGACTGAAGCGACTTAGCAGCAGCAGCAGCAGTGTAACAAAAGCATTACACTAAGGCAAGATGTTAACTAATAGCGGAAACGAGGTGGAAGGTGGAGGGTGTGGGAATTCTCTGTACTTCCTACTCACTTTGGCTATAAAATAAAACCGAAAACTGCTCTAAAAAATAAAATCTATTAATAATAAAAAAAAATCTCCCTGAATGCATACAAGACCTCATCATTAATTCAGGCTTGACATCATCAATTCAGCAGGTAAAAAATAATAGATCTTAGCTCTATTAGCTTAGAGTTTTGTTGTTGTTCAGTTGTTCCGTGTCCGACTCTTTGTGGCCCCATGGACTGCAGTATGCCAGGCTTTCCCCGTATTTCACTGTAGGCAAATACTCAAATTTAGGTTTACGAACTACCTAGTCCACATAAATACCTCTGTGTCCCATAGCAATGCTTCTTCCTGGATTTGATCATGCTGGAACTTTTTCATTCAGAAATATCGAGTGTTTTCTTGATGTCAGGCATTGTCCTAAGCACTTGGGGTACATTAGTGACAGAGCAAAGATCCCTGCCCTCACAGAGCTTACATCCTTAGTACACCTGTTTACATAACAGACAATAAGTAACAGACCATAGTAAGTGAAGTATGTAAGAGGGTAGGTGCTATGGGAAAAAACAAAAGCAAAAACGTGGAGAAGGGGAAGAGGGGATTGGGATTGGGAATGGGGGCAGGGAGAAAATTTTAACAGGTGGGCATGGTAGGCAAACCCTTACTGGAGGGGAGGCACCGAGCTGTCAGATGACGAGGGACTGTGTTTCTAGCTCAGGGAACTGGTGGTGCAGACACCCAAAGACAGGACTGTGTCTGCGGCCCTCAGGGGACAGCATAAGTAGCATGTGACAGGGTGGGGAGGAGAAAGGTGGTCAGAGGAGCAGGAGCTGGCTCGTAGGGGCCCATCAGACCATTTCCCAGCAGGGATAGAGGAGGGCACCCAAACACTTGGAAGGCTTTCTCAAGAGAAATGAGTTGCAAAAAAAAAGACGGCCAGTCTCTGAACTGAAACATCTACTGTGTTTACAGTGGCAAGATCCTTAAATTTAAAATATAAAAATATAACACTGCTTCTTCCTCAGCAAATTGACATTAGGAATAGCTGACCCATGATGCTGCTACTCAACTCGAGTTCCTGATAACATATATTTTTCAAAGGGGCAAGGAGGATGAGCTGTTTCTCATACAGAAGTAGTTTTGCAAGCTTTTCCAAAATGACTCAAGGTTTCCTTTTCTGTGCTTGAACCATCAAACCAATAAAAACCCAACAATAACAAAACCACCTCGTCTGCTCCTCTGACTAAGCTCTGTGCTTTCAAAACACTGAATTTTACAGCAGAAAGGAACTTTAAAGATTGGCTAGTCTAGCCTTCATTTTTCAGATGAGAAAACTGAGAACCCAAACGGTGATCAGTCCAAGGTCACAGAGCAGGTTTGAGGAGAGCTAGGATGTATGGCAGGGAGAGGGCAGGCTTGGCATTCTATCAGACTTGGGGTCAGGTACAGGCTGTGGAATGCAGGCAGCTCCCTCAGCTTCTCTCCTCTTTCTCAGTGGTCCCCACGTCTAGGAGACGTGCTGAGAATTAAGTGATCTGGTCTGGTAAAGTGACTTCCATAGAGCTAGCACACTCAACACCCAGAAGTCGTGGTCATTATTATTCATGGAACCCGAGAATCCGGATTGCTACTCCAGGGCTCTCTCCAGAGCACACATCCTTAAACATCTTGAGGACTGAATTACAAAGCACATACTTCGTTTCAGATTACAAAGCATTTTTAGCCTGTCCCTATATTTTAGTATTCGTGTCTTTGACTTGTTCACTCCATAAATATTTATGACGCACGCGCTGCCATGTGCCAGATGTTCAGTGGCTGGTGGTCCAGGGGTGAAGTGAGAAGTCCCAGCCACTATGGAGCTTCTGTTCTAGAGGGGAAAATGCAACCCTACTTGAAGATGGAGGAGCGGCAGCCTCTGTTTTCACAATCGAGGAAGGGGCGGTCAGTTAGCACGACAGCAAAGAGCAGCCGGGGCTCACTCTTAATCCTGCCTGAGGTCCACCATTCGACCGAGCCTGAGTGACGAAGCTCAGGTCCCTCTGGCAAATACATGCAGCACACTTTACTCATTTTGTAGTAGATCATGGGTACATTTCAAAAGGATTCAACAATCAGTAGCTTACCATTAAAATAGGAACTGTCCTGTTTCAGGATATTTCTTTGGCACTTACTGCAGACTACACCCTGTTTCAGGCTCCTGGGCTTCAAACAGAGAAACCCCCTTTTCCACTCAGTATAGTAGGGGAAAACAGAGAGGCAGATCTGTCCAGAGAGAGATGCAGAGCAGTGTGGTCTGCGCCAGGTAAGAAGGAGTGCACGGAGAGTCCTGAGGGGTTGGAGTTGCTCAGGGAAAGATGACAGAGAAGGTGGAGCCTGAGAAGCATTCCAGAGGGTTAGCAGGAGGCACCCCACCACCATCCGCCCAACCAAAAAAAAAAAGTTCTGAGACAAAGGAGCAAAGGTCTGGGATGAGAGCTGGCTTCAAGTGGGTTCAAGCTGGACCATCAAGCTGGGCCCCAGGCTTACAAGGGCCTCACACTTAGCTTAATGCTTTGTTGTTGCCATCGTGAAATTCTAAAGAATTTTTGAACAAAGAGCTCCACATTTTCTAATTTTTCACTGGGTCCAACAAATTACATAGCAGAGCCTGCATGAAGCTCAAAACAGCAGGATGCGTTAGGAGAACTGCAAGGGTTCCATACTGCTAGTGCATGGACCAGGGGCAGGGAGCGAGTGGGCAGGCAAAAGAGAGGACTGAGAAGGGCCTGGAATGTGAGGCTGGGGCGGAGCTGTGCACACTGGAGGGGGAAGACTTCACCTGTGAACCACGAGTCAGTCAACTGCAGCCCCACCAAACCTGGCCTACCACCTGCTTCTATGTAGCACGCAAGCTGAGAATGGCTTTTATATGTCTGGATGATTTATCAAAAAAAAAAAATCAAAAGAATAGTATTTTGTAACATGAAAATTATATGAAACTTCAAACCGTCAGTCTACGGTTGTTTTCCCACTGCATTGGCAGAGTTGAGAAGGTTGACCAGAAGATTCTGAGGCCTGGAAGGTTTAAAATATTCACTTGCTGGCCCTTCACAGAAAAGTTTGCCAACTTCTGTGCTAGGTCACTGTTTCCCAAACTATGTTTTCCAAAGACATAGTCCATAGCCAGGTAGGTCTGGGAAATGCTGGGCTAAAGTAAAACTAAACAGGTGACTTCACCAGATGGCCTTCCCCATCCTGTAATTGCTCACGTGCATGGCAACAGAGCACGGGACCTTTACTCCAAGGAAAAGTTGCATTTTTGCCAAAAGTGTTCCCTGGAACTTAGTTTGGCAACCACTCCTTTAGACACAGCAAGGGCTCTCTGAAGGGTTTTCCGCAAGAAGATGAAGCAATCTGATTTTTATTTGCTTCCTGACCTCTTGTTCCTTATGGCACACTGAGAGAAAGTCAACATTTTTCACAGTCCACCAGGATAGAAGGACAAGTCTGCTGCTCACAGCCATGTCTGGGTAGGTGCTCAGTGTGATCAGGCTCTGACACCTCCCTGGGCCGAGGGATCCAATGCTGACCCACCTGCAACCCCCTAGCAAGCTGAAGGTGGAACAAGACAGGAGTGCTAGATGACCAGGGATAGGGTGAGAGGTGATAAACGTGGCGTGGCATCAGTGGGATAGAGAACACAGACTCCAGGGACATTCAGGAAGCCCATGCAGGATGCCTGTCTGGGATGGCTAAGATACAAGAGCTGTGAGAAGGTGGAACCTGCTCAGAGGTCTCCATCTAGCTCGAATAACTGGAGCAACACGGTCACTTTCAGCCAAAACCTCTATCTGAACAGAAATGATTACACTGCTGGCCCCATGAACATGACTATGCACATCTCTTCTCTCATTTTCCTCAATCAGGAATTCCAAACCTGCCACCACGCCCCCCAACTCTGCTGGGGGAGTTGTCAGCTACTAACGACTTCATACCAGGGGAAGGGACACACCCTCTGGCCCCGTCTGCACAGCAGCCTTTCCAGCCTGTTTCCCAACAAAAGATACCTTTTCTTAAACAATAGGGATTCTGAGACAAGCCCGGGGAGCTCCTGTACAAAGGACAGGGAGTCCAAGCCTGGAGCATTAGAATACTTTTTTAAATTAGGTGATGTGCGCTTTCAAAAAGACAATGACTTTTTACTGCCATTGTTTCCTGGGCGCTGACGCAGACTGCCAGGGTTGGAAAGGGGCAACTGCCCACAGGGTGGATGGAAGAACCCAGACAGAGACACGCTTCAGCCGGTGGGGAAATGTCCACCTCTCCTGGTACCGCCACACTACATGGGAACAGCTCAGCAAGCAGCCCGGTTTTCAAGGGGGAGCCACCAAGAGTTAAATGTGTGTGGCGTTTGGGCTCAGAAGCAAAAACATCGCATAAACAACAGCTCTGCCCTCCTTTTTACGAGAAGCGGTCCCGTTCCTATCTGAGTCTGACCTCACTCTGCACCGTGTGGCTGCCGGAGCCCATCCCCTCTGGACGTGGCTCCCGTAAGTGCCAACCCTTTCTGATGTAACTGGTCTGATGGGGGCCTTGGTGGAGCAACATCTGAAAAGCTCCTCGGTGACTCTGAAAGTGCAGCAACTACTGAGAAACAGAAGCCCAGTGATGTCTCTCCCTTGCTTAAATTCTGTCTTGGCCTCTCACTGCAGCGAGGATAAAGCCCTGGCCACATCCTCCCACTGGCCTGGCCCCAAATGGCCCCGGGACCTCAGTTCCCTCCCCCTTCTGGCCACACAGGCCTCGGGGTCCACCAGCCGAACTTGTACCCCGCTCCAGCCTCATTGCCCCTTCAGCCTGGGCACTGTGCTCACAGATTTTTACCTGGCTGTCTTCTTATCATTATTCACATTTCAACTCAGACACCACCTCTTCAGGGACACCTTCCAGAGCTGACACAATTCCTTCTGCCACAGTCACTCCCGGTCCCACGATCCAGCTTATCTTCTTCCTAGCACTCATCAGAGCCTAATTATCTTATCTCTGGGTTTTCCTGTTTACTGTCTCTCTCCCCTTTGAGGGCGAGACTCTGTTGGCCTAAACTGGTATCTGGCAGCTAGTAGGTGCTCAATAAATAGCCAGCTGCCTATTAGAAAAGAAACAAACGGGCACAGCGAGGTAACACAGAATGCCTAATTACACACTTCTGACAGCATCGAGCGGTGGCCCGCACACCCTGTGTGGCCTGCCTTTTCCTTTCTCCCTGATTCTCTCTCTTCAGCTGTGTCAGGGACCATAGGGACCAGACAGGAGAGTGAGTGCAGTGCGCTGGGGAGACCCGGGAACTGCACATCACACACCAGGCTAATGGGGCTGAGGGCTGCTTGCATAAACAGTCATGCATCTCGAGTCCTCTGTGAGATCTTCCGCGTTTATGCTGGTGACTAGTTAAGAGAAAAGGCTTATATGTCAAACAAGTAGGATGCTTAGGGAGTGGCTTCTACTGTAACTTCTGGGATCGTGCAGAGTGTCTCCTCCCTGTGAGTGTAAACCTGCCTGCTCTTCATCAATCCTTGTCGATGGAAGGACGGCTGGTTCTGTCAGCCCCAGCTAAAGTGGATTTTCAAACTTTCAGGAAATGTATAATATGGTGTAATTTTAGTAATGAGAAATGTATAATATGGTATAAGCCTGATGTATAGTAAATTTATAACATGATACTGAATACACATATGAGGCTGAAGTGAAATCCTTAAAGACACTAACGTTCACTGTCTGCAATGTGCTCTGACGTTTTCCATTCTATTTTATCCTACTTTATATTGTTTTAAATGCTGGTGTGATCCACTAAATTGACCGTCACCCCACTAATGGAGTATTTGCTACAGTCTGTAAAACTCTTAGTATGCTCTGGACAAGGGGTGATTCCAATTACCGGGACATTCCTTAGAATCTGAGGTTTTTAGCTTCTCTGTTTACAGGTTTAAGACACCCGCCAACATTTCTCGGAGAAGGCAATGGCAACCCACTCCAGTACTCTTGCCTGGAAAACCCCAAGGACAGAGGAGCCTGGTAGGCTGCAGTCCATGGGGTTGCGAAGTGTCAGACACGGCTGAACGACTTCACTTTCACTTTTCACGTTCATGCATTGGAGAAGGAAATGGCAGCCCACTCCAGTGTTTTTGCCTGGAGAATCCCAGGGACAGGGGAGCCTGGGTGGGCTGCCATCTATGGGGTCACACAGAGTCGGACATGACTGAAGTGACTTAGCAGCAGCAGCATCCAACATTTCTGGGGCTGTAGGAAAAGTCCCGTTCAAGTTGTGTTTCTAATTTTCACATGGGATCAGAAAGGTATTTTCATGAGTGTACATTATATAAATCTTAAATATGGCTAATGAAATGAACAACTTTTGGAATTCTAATTTAGAAATTACTTCCAGTGTAGGTGAACTCATCCACTAAAAAAACACTTATCCTAAGATTCTTTTTCTACCAAGTAACATTAAAAAAAAAAAACCCTAATATTTAGATATTCTTCATAGACACCCAGAAAAATATACAAATAATGTTTCTTAACCAGCTTTTACACTATACTAAGTCTTAGTTAATGTAAAAAATCACATACACATAGTTCCTGTGTGTAAATTCAAGAAACATGCTTGCCCCCAGGTTTTAAAGTATATTACGTTTTAAAGGTTTTTCTTACACTGAGTGGGAAGAAGGGTCCTGGCTGGCAGAAGAGCTCCCTGGGAGGCCGCCCTGAATAAACGCGCCCGGGCACTGCTTATTCTTCTAATCTTCGCGGGGTCCACTGGGGGTTTAGGAAAGGAAAGGCAGAAATCTTCCACTGTGTCAGGAGATGCTGGAGCTTTCGGTTTCTGGAAAGAGATTTTTTTAAACGACTGGCATGAGTTTCTGTCTTGAATGAGACTCACCACCCAGAGCTGACCCTGACACCTGCAGAGGAGTGCACGGCTTCCGGCAGGGCTTCTCCCCAGCCCCTGATGCTAGATCTCAATGCATCAGGTATATGACACTTCTTCATTGCTTTTGTCAGTTATATTGTATTAAATACTCTACTGTCCTGCTCGGTATATTTAAAAAAAAAAAAAAAAGGTTTACCCATGCCAGCAAACAAATCTAATTAAGAGACTATAAAATACGGTATAGTACATTTAACCTACTTTGTAAATCTTTGTGTTCGGTCTGATTCAGTTCAGAAAACACGTACTGGGCAGCCAAGAACTATGTGGAATATAAATATGACCTTTATATATTTTGGACTACACAGAAGTAGTTTTTAATAATATAAAAGTTTTAAAAATAATTTAGGCTAATAAATCACAAAAGAGCAAGCAGTAATCTTGGACTTATGATATGTATTATTTTCTACATATTAAAAATTCTAAAGGTCCATATAGTAAAAGCTATCGTTTTTCCACTAGTCATGTATGGATGTGAAAGTTGGACCATAAAGAAGGTTGAAAACCAAAGAATTGATGCTTTCGAATTGTGGTGTTGGAGAAGACAAGTCCCTTGGACAGCAAGGAGACCAAACCAGTCAATCCTAAAGGAAATCAACCCTGAATATTCACTGGAAGGACTGATGCTGAAGCTCCAATACTTTGGTATTGATGCAAAGACCCAACTCACTGGAAAAGACTCTGATGCCGGGAAAGCCTGAGGGCAGGAGGAGAAGGGGGGCGACAGAGGATGAGATGGTTGGATGGCATCGCCAACTCAATGGACATGAGTTTGAGCAAACTCCAAGAGATAGTGAAGGACAGGGAAGCCTGGCATGCTGAAGTCCATGGGGTCACAAAGAGTCGAACACAACTGAGTGACTGAACAACAACAACCATTAGAAAAGGGACATTAGTGGCAGAATTCCAATTCCCTAAAGACTTAAACATACCTGCTCCAATCACTATGCCACCCAGAGCACCTTCGGGTCTAACCTCCGGATGCCAGTGACTTCTGACCCAACCTGGGGCCACAACTTCACAGAGGCCTGAACTCCCACTTTTGGTGTTGCCTGGTGGTCCCTCCTTCCTCCCACTCCATCTGGATTATCTGTCTATGAAGGAGTAATCTTATGGCAGCAAATGCTTCCAGCTCTCTAGTCAAAAACAATCAAGTCAAAGTTCCTGAAATCACTTACATAATAAATAAAGTGACTCTCAATCCAACAGATTAATCAACAAATTCTTTTCAAAAATCCAGTGCAAAGTTCAAGTCAGATAATATGGAAAATGGGTGAGCTCATTTATCATATAACACATCATTTCAAACGCTGGTTTTCTCATATACATTAATATGATAGACATCTTTATCAGAGTTCTCTCAAGAAGTTGCTTATTTCAATAATAAGACATTTTTCAAAAAATTTTTACATCCTTCTGTTCATTTGTAACAGTAATCGGTTCAAAAACCAGACCCCTCTAAAAAAAATCAGTTTTATGACTATAGACATATATTCTTCTAAACATAGTTAGAAAAAAACAAATAATCAGCAATAATAGGCAGGATGAATCACTGACTGGGATCAAACCCACTTACTAGTTATGTGAACTTGGGCAGGCCATATACTTCTATGAGCTTGCCCATCTATCACATGGAGTCAGTAGCCCCCTTTTTGCAGGGACACTCAAGTATAGACAAGTCCTGTTACGGAGGCTTGAGAAATGCTAGCTCCCTCCCTATGTAAGCTGCTCACCCTTTATGTATGTACCAAATTTAGTTCCAAGTTACTTTTAAGTCTCAAAAGCTAAGGCCATAGACCCTGATGCAACCTTGCTGGAAAACAGATACTGAATCCAGAGGGGTCTATTTTGAAGGAGACAACACTCACCTGTATGTATAAATTATGTTATATTTAACAGTCCCTTCACTTTTTAGTCTCCTTAATTTGCTGCAAAATATTCATAAGAATGTGACTTAAATCATGAAACTAATAGTAACAACAAATCTAAGAGTATGGTATAGGAAAATAAGTGCTTTACATGTAATTATGAAAGATGAAATACATAAGGATAATCTCAATACTGAATGTCAATTCAAGGTTTTCTTATCTCAAAATGTCTGTGCTCTGGAGGTGCCTTGAATCTGAAAGAGATTGAGAAGTCTGTAAAATAGTAATGCAGATAAAGTAAATGGCTGATTTTACAGATGCTTTAACTATTAGAAGTGTTTGGGGGTACTAAATAAAAGATCTTATAAAACAGAAAATATGGTTTTCCAATGTGAATTTCTACCCAAACAGAATTACCTAATTATATCTGGATGGCAAGATAAATCCCTTTAACTGCTCCTTGATAAAAGGTATCATTTTCCTAGTGAAAAATTAGCCATTGTTTGTATAATAAAAATTAGTTCCATTTTACTACTGACCTTTACTAAATTATTCAAGCCATTTAAACATATATCTCTCTGGACTACTTAAAATATAAAGTGATATTTGTGAAGCATTTTTAATTCTCCAAGGGAAAATGAAGCAAGCCACCAGTTTCTATCACACCAGGTTCTACAAAATGTTCTTTCACCTTGTGGAGCAAAATGGCTGTTTTGAAGCACAACAGTAAAATTTTTTCTTGTAAAATTCACTTTATTTTAGAGTACAGAGAATGCTGCAAGTGGGCTTAAATCTTCACTTTAAAAACTCCACTTCTCTCAAGTTCTGTGCCAAGATACTAGCCAGTGACGGGGGTACAGCGCAAATACTGGGAAAGTCAGAGTTTAAGATCTGTCCTGGGTGAAAAAATTGCTAGAGTCCCTGAAGACTGAAAGACTACTGTCATACGACAACACAATCAAAGAAGACAAAAATGTCTCGGACATTTAAGGCATCTGGCTGTCCTTGACTCTCATCCAAGCATGGGGGGCAAGGGAGCCTTAACCAAGTTCTGACCTAGCTCCTCCAGATTACCAGCTGGGAAGGTGAAGTCCCACTCTACATGAAGACTAGAAAAGGGGGTCCAAGATCTTCAACCTCAGAAAATCACCATGATTTCATTTGTACAGCCACGGCACCCACACACGCACACCCCACCCATCCCCAACCCCTCTTGGAAGTCCCAAAGCGAGTACATATTAAAAATTCCCCCAAGGACATAGCCTTTGGACGTGGCAATTGTAGGTGCATTTCTATTACTATGATTTTCTCCACAGTTCCTCTGGGCTCCTCTGTCACTCTCAGCATGCGACTCACTGCAGTAATGTCACCATTTGTTTCAGAAATAGTGAAAGAAAAAACACTGTTTGACATGCTCATTCTGCACTTACTTACCCTGGATCTCCCCCAGCCCAAAGGGACATATGGGTTCCTAAGTCACTTTCTCTTTCAAATATATATTTAGTTTCGTTCTACTTGTTAAATACTATAAAAGATATGAACACTCCCCTGGTGGCTCAGACAGTAAAGAATCTGCCTGCAATGTGGGAGACCTGGGTTCCATCCCTGGGTTGGGAAGATCCCCTAGAGGAGGGCATCGCTACCCACTCCAAGTATTCTTGCCTGGAGAATCCCCATGGTCAGAGGAGCCTGGAGGGCTATAGTCCATGGGGTCACAAAGAGTCAGATATGACTGAGACTCTAAGCACAGAACAAGATATGAAAACTGGCTGAAACTAATCTATGCTGTGAGAAGTCAGGACAGTGGTTACCCTGGGAAGGTGGTTTCTGAGATGCTGGAAACTACATGTTATTTCCTTTTCAGTGCTGGTTACCTAGTGTGTTGAGTTTGTATAAATTTATGAAGCTGCACTCTTATTATCTGTGTCTTTTCTACAGGTCAATAAAAAGCTTAATAAATATGTGTATGCTCAGTTGCTAAGTCACGTCTGACTCTTTGCAACCCCATGAGTGTAGCTACCCAGATTCCTCTGTCCATGGGATTTCCAAGGCAAGAATACTGGTGTGGCTTGGCACTTCCTTCTCCAGGGGATCCTCCTGATCCAGGGATCTAGCCCGCTTCTCATGTATTGGCAGGCAGGTTCTTTACCACTGAGTCACCAGGGGAGCCCAATTTGGAGCTTAAATAACTAGGTTTTGTAAGTTTCATAAACATAAGGAGAATTCTGTTTTGACAACAGTGATGGAATAACTACCACCACACAACAGCCCCACGTCTCAGAACTGCTGTGAGAAAGGGGAGAGATGCTAAGAGCACGTTGTTTGCGGCTCACCTACATAGTGGGTGTATATAAATGCTCATGGCATACTGCAAACTGCAGTGCTTTCCCTTGACTTGACTTCCCTCGTGGCTCAGACGGTAAAAAGGTCTGCCTACAATGCGGGAGACCTGGCTTCTTTGATCCCTGGGTTGGGCAGATCCCCTGGAGAAGGAAATGGCAACCCACTCCAGTTCTCTTGCCTGGAAAATCTCATGGACGGAGGAGCCTGGTAGGTTACAGTCCACGGGGTCACAAAGAATCGGACATAACCGAGTGACTTCACTTTCTTTCCCTTGACTTATAGGATTACAGGTGCTGATGGGAACCCTGGTGAGTGAGCCAAGCCCAGTGTGCCCTGAGTGTAGACAGTCCACTCCTGCTGAAGGCTGTGGTGGGGGCGGTGAGCACAGGATAGATAGGAGGGGAGAAACAGAGAGAAGGATCAATGTACAAGTGTGAAGAGCTGAGAGGATATGTTAAATGCAGGAACCGGAATGGGCTACTCTTCCCAGGTCCCTCTTCCCTGCCTGACTGCTGGTTGAGGAATTATTGAAAGGCAAACCAGCCCGAGAACATATCCCAGATCAAAAAAGGGCTGAAATTCAACGGCTGAGGTCTTTACAAATTCAGCAACTGCATCCTTAAGTAAGCACCACCCACCTCCACCCTCCAGGGGTCACTACTCCCTTCCCTTTCCCTGGGCTCCCATTGCTCCAGATCTCCTTCTTGCTTGCTAATTTAGTGGTTGCAGCACCAATGGCAACCCACTTCAGTGTTTTTGCCTGGAGAATCCCAGGGGCGGGGGAGCCTGGTGGGCTGACGTCTATGGGGTCACACAAAGTCAGACACGACTGAAGTGACTTAGCAGCAGCAGCAGCAGCAGCACCAAAGAATTCTTTCAAAGGTCATGTGGAAAGGAGGAAAGAAAGTGGAAGGGCAGGTAATTATGAGGTCACTTTCAGAGTTTTTTTTGACTAGGAGCTCCAAAGTTTATTGTTTGAAAGGAAATATGCCCAAGACCCTTACGTAATTCAGTATAACCAAAAGAAAAAATTCAAACTAACAGAGTTACTCCTCGCCTGCTTTGACTTTGCACATAGCACCCAACCATCCTACAGTAAAGGAATTTAATTGCAGTGACCTTAAACAGGGGCAATGCCAATGTTATCTCTGCTTAACAGGGACCAAGTGAACTCTAGAAACTGAGATTTGTAGAAAAGAGTAGGCCCAAATTGAGCGAGTCCTCCAAAATTACAGCAATATTAAAAACAAACCATAGGAGTCAAACGGCAGAACTGTAGAATGGAGAGCCACGTAGCAACAAAGCAGACTGACCACTCAAGGGGCCCTCTTGCTGTAGCTGGTTCAAAAACAAGTGGCTTCCAAGGCTGTAGGTGCAAAAAGACGTGTCAACAATGGTTGACAAACTACTTATTGCACATTGGTTCATGCTTGCTAATTTGGTATCTTAAGAACAAGTACAGTCTTCCTCACAGAGGCATTTTGATGAGTATTTGGGAATAAAAGATGCATTTTGAAACAACTGGGGTCATTTGGATATGGACTGTACATTAAATAACACTACTGAGTAATGTTAACTTTCTGAGCTTTGATGATAGCATTGCAGTTGTGTGGGAGGCTGTCCCTATTCATATGAGATGCACACTTAAATTTTTGTGGATGAAGTCTTATAAGGACTACAACTTCCTTTAAAATAGTTCACCAAAAACAAACATACATACACACAAACATATTCACAAGCATGCACACACATAAACAGTAATAAAAACTGAGAAGCTGCTTGACTGACACACTAATTCCATGGAAGTCTAAGGAGCTGGTATCACCAGGTACTGAAAATCTGCCTGAAAAAAATGTGTCTGAAATAAGGAGAATTGGTTGAAAGTCTGGGTAACTCCTTCCCTCCCAGTTGCAGGCAGTCAGGCTACTGAACCCAGGAACAGATGGGAGGTCTGTTCTCCAGAGAGGGTAAAACAATGTCTCTGGCTAACCAGGCACTGTTGAGGGTTAATGTAAACATAGATATTAATTGGATGTTTATGCAATGAATGCTAGGCATTTGTACCTTCTTCCTCTTGGCTCCTGGGAGTTGGTCTATGGTCAGGCCATTCAAGATGACTGTTCTCTACATCCCCTGCCAGAGTAGCATCTATTTTACCTGCACTCTACTCACATGACAGACCTTCCTACCTACTTGCTCCCTCCAAGCTGGTGACCTTTCTAATCTTTAGATCAGAATATCTCCACCTGATAGTTAATCAAAATGGCAGTGAGGGGCAGCCCTTCTGATGGTTTCCCTGGTAACTAATGAGCCTGGGCTTTCCCAGATGGCGCTGGTGGTAAAGAACCTGCCTGCCAGATCAGGAGATATAAGAGATGCAGGTTTGATCCCTTGATTGGGAGGATCCCTTGGAGGAGGGCATGGCAACCCACTTCAGTATTCTTGCTTGGAGAATCCCATGGACAGAGGAGCCTGGTGGGCTACAGTCCATGGGGTCACAAACAGTGGGAGATGACTGAAGCAACTTAGCATGCATGCAATGAGCCAGGGAAACTGCCCCCTATAACTGATGTCTTTGTTGTTGACTCTGGGCTTTTTCTTTGGTATTAAAGCTGGGCAAGTACAGTCCAATAGTTAGCACTCAGGGTTCATCCTCCAATAAAAACTTTATAGAGCACTGACTAGCTCACAAGGAAAGCCCTAAACAGATATGCTGTTGAGGGCTTTATAAACAACACAGTCCAGTCAAACCCCACTAAATGTAGATTTGGGTAGGTATCAGCTAGGGATTGACCAACCCATTCCACATGCTTCTACTCTCAAATAAGAACAGCCAAATAAGCAGCGTGAGCTATCAGAGGAGAATCTCTGATAAGAAAAAAGAGAGACCAAGACAAACATAAAACTGCAACAGAGACACAGAGGACAGACCCTGTAAAGACACTGGGAGAAGACAGCCATCTGTAAGCCAAGGAGAAAAGCTGCAAGAAAGCACCAGCATAGCCACCTTGATCTTGGACTGCTAATCTCCAAAACTGTGAGAAAATAAATTTCAATTGTTGAAGACACATACATACGCACCACAAAAGCAACAGAAGTTTTAAAAGGACAATTAAAAAACCAATACTACCATTTATATACTAAGAAAAGATGCTACTCTTGAGAGTCCCCTGGACTGCAAGGACTGCAGTCAATCTTAAAGGAATCAACCCTGAATATTCATTGGAAGGACTGATGCTAAAGCTCCAATACTTTGATCACCTGATGCAAAGAGCTGACTCACTGGAAAAGACCCTGATACTGGGAAAGACTGAAGGCAGGAGAAGGGGATGAGGATGAGATGGTTGGATGGCATCACCGACTCAAGGGACATGAGTTTGAGCAAACTCCCAGAAATGGTGAAGGACAGGGAAGCCTGGCGTGCTGCACTCCATGGGGTCGCAAACAACCAGACATGACTAAGCGATTGAACAACAATAAGATGCTACAATCATGAGATAAGAACAGAATACCATTACTAAGAAAAAGATCATTTAGAGGGGGAAAAGCTCTTGGAAATTAAAAATACCATCCTAGAAATGAAAAGGACCCAACAAAAGGATTAGAAGACAAAGTCTCATTCAAAAAATGATGGGAAAAAGAAAAGAGAAAAATAGGAAAACTAAAGTGCAAGTCCAGGAGATCCTACACCTGAGTAATAAATTCCAGAAAGGGCAAACAGAACAGACAAGAGGGGAAAACACATCAAAATAACTGAAGAACATTTCTCAGAGCTGAAGGCCACTAGATTTTACATCGGAAGTGCTCAGTAACAGGACATTTCAGAACACTGGGAACAAAAAGAAAAATCCTACAAACTTCCAAAGAGAAAAAGCAGCAACCAAGGTCTCAAATAATTTATCTCCCATATGTCCTCTCAAGAAGCTGTTGGAGGGAGTACTCTGGTAAAATAAGAGTAAATCAGGACAGAAGAGGACTTGGGACACAGGAAATAGGAAATAGGAAAGCCAGTACTGGAAACAGGAGTGAGCTGTGTGCAACATGCCAGGACAAGTGTTAGAGGAAGGGACTGTGGAAAGTTCTCCAAGGAGATGAATCAAAAAATATCTCATGTGCCTGAATATATGAAGGGAATTTAGGCCTGAAGAATTTAGAACTGAAACAATAACAATATAACACTATTAAAGCAAGACAACTATTAACACCAGGGAAAACAAAAAGTGGTACAGATAAAGAGAAGTAATCATCACCAATCATTAGTTCAAGGTTCAGCTATAAACAGAATTTATACAATCACAGTCAGAAAAAAGGGTTCTAACCAAAATTTTGCTCATCTATAGGGTGAGCGGCAGCGGAGACAGAAACGGTGAATGTGCTGTGAGGAGGTGCTGGAGGCAGACAAGAGTTAAATCTTCCTCTTTCCTACTGGGAAGTCATTAGATAATTCCTCAAGCTTACAAGTCTGAGAGCAGCATGACACTGCATTATTTAAAAATCTAGATGTAAATACCAAAAAAAAAAAAAAAATTGCGCCAATAGAGTTTAAAATGAAAGCCACTGGGGTGTGGAGAATGAAAAATAAGGGGACAGGAGACTGCTGGAGGGTGTTTTATTTTTTGACTCTATGTACATGCGTCTATAATTTATTTGTGTACATAACTATTGAAAATATAATACACATGCATAACTTTAAAAATATTGTGAAACATTCTGTTTGCCAGTTATCATACATTTCTAAAATTCATCTTTGTTATCAAACTATGAGTGCATGCATGCTCAGCTGCTTCAGTCGTGTCTGACTCTTTGCGACCCTAAGGACAGTAGCCTGCCGGCTCCTCTGTCCATGGGATTCTCCAGGCAAGAATACTGGAGTGGGTTGCCATGCCCTCCTCCAGGGATTTTCCCGAACCAGCAATCAAACCTGCATCTCCTGAATTGCAGGCAGATTCTTTATCCACTGAACCACCTGGGAAGCCCTATCAAACTATTGGTGGATAATAATAACAGCATTTCATTAGGTACTAACGATTATATTTGGAAAGACATAAAATAATTTTATTTCATATTAAATTATTAATACATTTAGGTCTATGTGATCATTCTCTTAGAACATAACATGCTGATTCCAAGTACTGTGGCCAATTCTATTTCACGACACCCATGGTAATATAAAGTACTCACAAACTCCAGTGGACTTAGACGTGTGCCAGAGATGGGCCGGGAATCAGAGAACTCAAAACTGGATGCATGGACGCTAGCACAGGAGATGGAACAGAAACATAAGTTTGTGAATAATCATTTCTTTTATTTCTAGTATATACTGCTACTGCTGCTAAGTCGCTTCAGTCGTGTGTGACTCTGTGCAACCCCATAGACGGCAGCCCACTAGGCTCCTCTGTCCCTGGGATTCTCCAGGCAAGAATACTGGAGTGGGTTGCCATTTCCTTCTCCAAGGTGTGAAAGTGAAAAGTGAAAGTGAAGTCGCTCAGTCGTGCCCAACTCTTAGCAACCCCATGGTCTGCAGCCTACCCAGGCTCCTCCGTCCATGGATTTTCCAGGCAAGAATACTGGAGTGGGTTGCCATTGCCTTCTCCCCTAGTATATACTAGTTAACTCTATCCCCACAACAAGTAAAAGCATTCAACACATAAGCCTTGAGGAAGACAGAATTTTTTAAAATCATAGTACTTTAAACATTTTATTAGCAACTCTTCTCTTGCTTTTAGGAGGATTAAAAATAGTGAATAATTCAAAAATGGAATGTATATAGTGATTTTTTTAAAGCTTTGTTCACATGACTTTATAAAGTTGGTATAACAACCATTATTAACCATGTCCAAACACAGCCAACTTCTTGGACCCAAGGTCTGGAATTATCTTTAGAAATCTTGGACAGATATAAGTGATATAATTAGAAGAAGTCAAATTTAGGAAAGCAACTATCCAAACCTAGAATTAAGGGAAAATGTCATCTGGTGACATATACACATTTGAGTGTATAGACAAGAGAAGAGCTAAATACCTGAAGGAGGATGGAGGTCTGTTTTCTGGTGTTCTTGAAGATGCAGGCCCAAATAGTTTTCTTTGGTCTTCCCGTGGTGTAAATGGTCTTTGGGTCCTAACAGTTCGTAAGGCATTTCGTGCTTCACTTATGATTTCTGCACTGGTCTTCTGCTTGGACAGTGAAGGTCGGTAAAATGGATCCAGCTTTTCTAACTTTTTATCGTTTGGAGACAGCATCTTTCCTTTTAAAGTACAATGTTCTTCAGGAAGACACCACACCCTGCATATACAGGGCACAAAATACGAACTATTTTCATCCAGTCATTTAGAAAGGATACACGCTTACAACATCCCTGTACATTAAACTTGAAAAAAAAAAAAATCACAACTTTTAACTAAAAATCGACCAGGCAGTTACACTTCGAAGGTCAGGATGGGAGAAGAGCTTTCAAAGAAATGAAAAAAAAATAGGCTGCTGTGCACAGTCATGCCTTAGGGAATACATGCAATTGAGGGAATGACAAGCAGGGAGGAGACACAGTGTGAAAGTTAAACCTGGAGAGAAAGAAGATAAGTTGTGAAAGACACCCTAGGAAGGGAAAACCATCTCAAGGTCTCCAATCGTTTTAGAGATGGGAGATCCACAGGCAAGGTGGGAGGGGGTTCTGTTAACTGAAGTATGTGGTTCTGCTTAATTGATATTTCCCTTTCTTTCCCACTGTCCTCCACACAAAATGCCAGTATAAGATTAAAGTTAGTCAGATGGGGTCTCTTTCCAAACTATACTAGCTTTTATAACTGTAGAAAGGTTCAGCCTTACATTCACCTATGATATATCTGAATGAGTTGATTCAAACTGCCTTCAATTTGAGTTAATGTCCTACATGAATAAATAACAAAATATCAAATGATCTTCTCCCAAGACACCGCCCTCAGTTAAAGAGGTACAGTCACACACAAGGACCATGAGGATACACATCCCTCTTTTTAAATTTTTCAAAAATTGGGGTATAATTGCTTTACAATGTTGTATTCGTTTCTGCCATACAACAGTGTGAATCAGATATAAGTATACATATATCTCCTCCTCCTTGCACCTCCCTCCCATCCCACCATCCCATCCCTTGAGATTACACATTCTTCTTAAATGCTTGTGTGTCCCACAGAGGCCTGGATAACTTGGCAACACAACTTTGACAGCTTTACACTTTAAATTAGTTGAGATTTTAAAAACTTAATTCTAATTAGTACATGGTATTAAGTATTCATTCATTTAAAATAAAAGAAAAACCAATCTTCTGAAAATTATCTCTAGGGAGACTGAAGTCTGTAAAATTATTCATATATTCCGGTTGCCCAATTTTAGAATAACTTCTGCAAAAAAGAAGGTTTTGTGAAATATATCCAAGGAAACTGAAAACAATCCATTTCTGTAAGTAGAATCAACAGGTGATTCCTTAGACAACCAAAGAGGATTTACTATATTACGATTCTGTACTTTAAGGTGTTACTTAACAACGGGCAACAAGAACATTTGTTTAGTTCTATCCACTCTGAGAGTTTTTGAAGAAAAGAATATAACGATAATTACAAACAATTACTAGATAAGTAATACTATTCTGGAAATTTTCGATATAGGCATTTGAATGTAAGCAAGGTCTCCAGAATTATGTCCATTAGAACAACAAAAACTGACAGTCCTGGTACATTTATTTCTAATATGATATGATAGACACTTTACTAAAAAATATTCAATGCTAATTAAATATATATATATATATACACACAATACCAGTGGAAACGATGTACGTAATGGGTTTAAAAACCTTTTTGTCTGTAAATTTTTACCATCAATTCTAACCCGACTTTCTCCCTTTTCCTCTCCTCTGCAACTCTCACTTCAGCAGTTACACTGTGAGAAACCCTTTCAATAATGTAGTATCTGCACAGTTAACCTATTTTATCAATATTAATATGGTATTAACCAAATCAAACATGGAAATGTTCGATAATGCAAGTGAACTGAGTTAGAAGTCGGTTTGAGGGAGTATTTTCTTTATAATTATTAAATTACAAATTCTTACTAGAGATGGTTTTTGCCAATTTAAAAAACGATCAGTTTGTCTGTTACAATAAAGCATGCCTAAGCCATAACACAGTCAGATCAGATCAGATCAGTTCAGTCGCTCAGTCGTGTCCGACTCTTTGCGACCCCATGAACCGCAGCACGCCAGGCCTCCCTGTCCATCACCAGCTCCCGGAGGTCACCCAGACTCACACCCATCAAGTCAGTGATGCCATCCAGCCATCTCATCCTCTGTCGTCCCCTTCTCCCCTGCCCCCAATCCCTCCCAGCATCAGAGTCTTCTCCAATGAGTCAACTCTTCGCATGAGGTGGCCAAAATACTGGAGTTTCAGCTTTAGCATCATTCCTTCTAAAGAAATTCCAGGATTGATCTCCTTCAGAACGGACTGGTTGGATCTTCTTGCAGTCCAAGGGACTCTCAAGAGTCTTCTCCAACACCACAGTTCAAAAGCATCAATTCTTCGGTGCTCAGCCTTCTTCACAGTCCAGCTCTCACATCCATACATGACCACAGGAAAGACCATAGCCTTGACTAGGCGAACCTTTGTTGGTAAAGTAATGTCTCTGCTTTTGAATATGCTATCTAGGTTGGTCATAACTTTCCTTTCAAGGAGCAAGCGTCTTTTAATTTCATGGCTGCAGTCACCATCTGCAGTGATTTTGGAGCCCAGAAAAACAAAGTCTGACACTGTTTCCACTGTTTCCCCATCTATTTCCCATGCAGTGATGGGACCAGATGCATAACACAGTAGTAGTACAGAAATTTTAACTTTACAAAAATCCTCCTGACAACTGTAACAAATCCATTCAGCCGTTTCCTGTATTTGGATCTCTGGGAATACAGACAGGAATAAACACTGTCTTCATTCTCAAGCAAGGACCACTAATTCTCGTTCAACATGTACTTTAATACCAAGCAGTGTGCTAAGTACTCTCAAGTACATCATCCCATTTAATTCTGTGAGATGGATAAAGTCTTCAGCAATTGCACACATGCACACATGTTCCCAGAGCTGAAGATATTCAAACTCTTACCCACTAGATGGGGTGGTAGAAGGTGGGGCACTCAGAGGCCTCAGGGCCGCAGCTATTTACACACCAATACAGAAACATGCATGTGTCTTCACAAGCAGAATAGACCTCTCAGTGTGAACCAGCTGAGTATCAACCCTGCTTATGCGCACATGCTTTTAATACAAGGTAGAAACTGATGGGGCAAATAAATAAAGATAAACTACCATGTGATTAGGAAAGAGAAAGATTTCTGATTGGGAGGTGTCAGGTAGACTTCCTGGAGGAGACGATGTTTGAGCTGGGTTCTGGAAAATGGTCTGAATTTGAGCAAATGACAATGGCTGACACTGAGGCTGGAATAGAGAAGGAGTTTCTAGCCAAGTCAACGAGTGAGCCACGGCAGAGTATCAAGGATACCCCAGGTGTGTGCTGGATAAGGAGCCCTGGAAATGAAGACTGGAGTTGTAGCAGGGAGAGACCTGAATGGCAGGTCAAGAAAGTAAATAAAAGCTGATAAGCAAATTAAAAGATGTTGTGGCATGAAATGGTGGCAGGGATGGGCAGGATGAAAAAACTAGAAGGGACAAAATCAGGCAGTTTTTATATAACCCAGCTATCTCCTGCTGCTGCTACTGCTAAGTCGCTTCAGTCGTGTCCGACTCTGTGCGACCCCATAGATGGAAGCCCACCAGGTTCCCCCGTCCCTGGGATTCTCCAGGCAAGAACACTGGAGTGGGTTGCCATTTCCTTCTCCAATGCATGAAAGTGAAAAGTGAAAGTGAAGACGCTCAGTCGTGTCTGACCCTCAGCAACCCCATGGACTGCAGCCTTCTAGGCTCCTCCGTCCATGGGATTTTCCAGGCAAGAGTACTGGAGTGGGGTGCCATTGCCTTCTCCTAGAGGTCCTCAGAAAGCTTTCCTGGATCAGCCTCTCCCACCTTCCCAGCCTGTCAGGGGTCTCTCCCGCATACCCCACAAGGTCCCCTGTGGTCTCCTCCCTCACCGGGCTAGCGCTGCCTGCGCACCTGGTGTTGCCCCACCAGACTCGGAGCCTGTTCTTCAGGAGAAGCTCAACTTAAACTTGGCATTTGCGTAATCACTGGACTCCAAATACAGACCCTAGCTAGAAAACATCCAGATGAAGGCTGCATGGCCTCTGAACTGGAGGCATTTGTTATAATGGATTAAGAAAACATATGGGGCTTTATTTCAAGTGGCATCTGATTCTTGATGCTATATGGCCATAGGAGATCAAACCTAACCCCTTTTTGCTTTCTTGCTTTCACTTTGAGTTGCCCAGCATGGAGTAAGACTTGATAAACGTCATGATTAGTGGATGGGGGTATTAAAAGCCTCAAGTATAGGAGTAAAGGTGAAACAGAGGTAAGGAGAGATGAGAACAAGTGGCACCAAGAACATGAGAATCATGAGAAGCAGGATCTGGCATCTGAGAGGGCAGGAAGGGGACAGAGATGACACTGAGTATGCAAACCTTGGGAGGGCAAGGTGACCTTTTAAAAGAAAATAGAAGGAGATGTGGACTACAAAGGGAAAGTGGCAGCTGAGTTCTGTCCTGCATCACTGTCTTGAGTTTATGATGTCCACAGAAATTCTAGGGGATGAACACCACCAGCAGAAGGAAATTTGAAACTGGAGACCTTTTCAAACAAAATATTTCTTATTGGTTAGGGGAAAGGTTGTAAGTCATCATTTTTAAGTTTATACCTAATTATAAACATCTGTCTTTACCTCTGCTGTTAACAGTCATCTGAAATAGAGCCTTCTTGCTAAATGCAACACTGTGCTATCAGGGTGTTTGCAAGAGGAGAAAGACTTGTCATCTCCATATTCTTTTTTTCCTGCATATCAAATACTCAAGACCTTTACCATGATTTTGAATGACTTTTGTGATAATATGAGCATCCAAACCAGCAGTGGTTAAATGCTTAGATGCTGGAGTTAAAGTTCAAATACTCTTAACAATTTGCAGCTGTGTAACCTTGGGCAAAGTTTCTAACGTCTCTAAGCCTCAGTTTCCTCATCTATAAAAAGCATGCTGTAAAGAGTAATTGCCTCATAGGACTGTTTTGAAAATTAAATGATGTAATTAACATAAAGTGGGTCAGTATGGTGACTGGCTCTTAAGAAATGTTAACTACTGTCCCACAGCTATGTGATAAAAGGATACAACAATTAATTTTCTCATGAATGAAAAGTCGCATTTCAAAAAAGAAACTGCAAAAGAAAGGAAATGCCATTTGTTCAGTGTTTTTTTTTTATATATATATTTTAAAGTTTTAAAATGTAAACCACGGTATTCTGCTTTGTGAAAAAAGAATCTTAAGAATTTTACTGACTATAAGCTGTGTCAAAACAATCAGAATTTTATAAATCTACAAAATAAGATATAAATAAGGTGTGGTACTTGCTTTTCTACCACGTAAAATAATTCTAAATAAGGATGAGACAGAAGGTCTGCTGTGATACTGGTAGGAATGGATGATAAAAGACATTATATGTAATATGATATATTTTAACGTATATTGTTATACATACGCGTATTTATTTAAGACCCTATCTGTTGCCTAGAGGAGCCCAGGTACAATTTGTGTGACTGTGGCTGGGTCACTGTCTGCCGAAACAAAGTCCCTTTGTCTATCACTCTCTCATTCAACAAATACTATTGAGTTTCAACTAAGCACCACGCGCTTGGCTAAACCTCAGCGTATAGAAATGAAGACATCCGCGACCCGACCCCGAGAGCAAGCTCTCCCCGATCAAGGGACAGAAAGGCGACGATAGAAGAAGGGGTCCCTGGTGAACCTGCAGGGGAAGCCTCACCTCCCGCGCGGCCAGCGGCTCCCCGACTCCTGGCAATGCCCCCTCCTCCATCGGTCCAGGCCAGAGCAGAGCGCCACTGCATCTTCACCCTACCCGCCCGTCGGCCTGCCAGCCGGCTCCTCCCGGCCGGCCGGCCTGCGTCTCCATGGTAACCGTACACAAACTACTTACTCCGGCGGCTGGGCCGCCTCCCTGCAGAGCCAGGTAGCTGCTGGACAGGCGGAGTGGACCAGAGACTGAGTTGGGAGTGGGCGCAGGGAAGGGGGCTTCCGGCCAGACTCAAAGTACCTTGTGCTTAGCGCTGGAGACAAGTTTAACAACTGCGGAGATTCCGCTCATCCTCCAGTTTTTCCGCCGGCAGCAGCCTCAGCCGCGAAAGGAGAGCAGGCGGGGCTCAGCAGGGTGGGGCTGGGTGAGGACGGACTGACAGGTCCCCCGGCGCCGCTCGGCCACTGGGCCTGCGCAGACCGCCCGGAGCATGCGCAGAAACGCTGAGGCGTGGGCGCAGCGGGCTGAGGAGTGGGAGGAGCGTGGGCGAGGGCCGGAGGCCGGAGAGAGCTCGTCAGGTGCGGCTAGAAAGGGCGCGGGGGACCGCGTGGAAGAGCCGGGGTGGGAAGGCATCAGCTTTCAAATTAGCAATTTACGGAACCACGTTCGTTGAGCCCGTGTGAGATCTCAGCGCCTCTATCAAATAACGGTATGCAGAAAGGGCAACTTAGTGTTTAGGGGTAAGATTCAGGATTTTTTGGTTCAAGTTGAGGTTCAGTGTAATCTTGAACTAGATGCTTAACCCTCCCAGGCTCTCCTCATCTGTAAAACGGAGGGAATAATAGTACCTAGCTAGGTCTTGTGATAGTTGTGAAGACTGAGAAAATAGATTTCAAGTGCTGTGCCTGTGGCAGTCAACGAGTGTTAAACCTGCGATTATTAAGACCTTGTACGGGTGAAGCACTTAAGAGTTTACAAAATGTTTCACTGTGTATTGTCTTTTTGAGCGTCCCTGACACTCTGATGAAGCCACCCCGGCATCCGTATTCACAGGAGAGGAAATATAGGCCCGAGGTCTAGTGAGTGAGAGCGGTAGATTCAAGTCCAGGCCTCAGGTCGGCAGTTTTTGTGCTGTCTGGTGAAAAGAACCCCATTTATGTTTCTGGCTTAAATTCTGTTTTCTCCTGTTAGACCATTCAGCAACACTTTACAGTGTTAAATACAAGTGAGACCATAATCACTCTCCATTCAGGATTGCACCACGGTTTTTAAACATGGGGATTTTTCAGCTAAAGTGTTGTTGTCAACACCGGGAAAATGCCACATCCTTTGGTGCTAAGTATCTTGTAAAGAATAATTAAATTGAAAATATTTGGGGGCACATACTATGTGTAAAGCTTAGTGTTAGGTGGGGGAAATGATATTAACCTAAACTAAAGGAAGCTAAGTGGTCTTCAAAGTACCCAACAGGATTTCACATATAATAAAACAATAAATACTTATTAGTTGATTGGATAGTTTTAGGGCCTAACACAAAGTATTTGCCTTCTTCAGGGCTGAAATCTTTCCCAGCTACTCAGCATGAATTACTGGTTGCTTTCAGTTCCTTCCCATCCCATAGAAATCCAGGGTTGCTCCAGCCCCTTTAGATGGGTCTCAAGAGGTCCCCATACATCTCTTGTCCCTGAGACTCAGAATGAAGGCTCATGTCGCCCCCTCCATGCTGTCCCAGGTTGGAGCTTTAGTTTTCCCTGGACCATCTAACTGCAGTCACTGGGAAGAGCTCTCACTGAGTTTGAGATGAGGGAGGTGGCACCCCTATCCTCCTCTTCAAAGAAATTGTCTCATATATTCTCCCCTCTTCCACTCTCTGACTCCTTACTTTTAGCCTCAGCCTGGTCCCTTAGGGCCAGGGAGTCTGTATGTTTCTTTATAACTTGACCTATTGAGCTTTACCTCACTTTCAGTTTGGAACTAATGATTATACAATTACCATTGCAGTTGAAACTTCAGTTTGAAACCATGTTGTACATCTAATTACTAACTATGGTCTTTGTACCTAGGATCTTGGGCTAAAATAGACCTTGCAAGCACACTGCTGGAACATGAAGCTGGCTGGCTCAGTCAGAAAATGTCTGCCGGGCAAGTCAGAATGATTGAAAAGAATGACAAGGGCAGAATAATAGGCAGCAATTATTTAAAAGCAAGGAAGCTGCCCAGCTTACCTCACTGAGGGACACGACATGGGAAAATATTGCGGATATCATAGCAATGGCCTGGTATACTGACCTGATGGCTGTTTAACAGATTTGACATCGTTAAGCTTGTAAGTGGAATTACTTTAGAAACAAAATTGTTGACATTTCTTATACCTTAGATTAAAGAGGAAAACATTTAGTCTCTGACATTTATAAAGCACTTTATGGTTTCTAAACTGCTTTCATTTGGAGCATTTCCTTTTTATTAATTTAGAGTTTATAATAGGCCTGAGAGGTAGTTGGTTTGGAGATTATCATTCGAATTTGAGAGTAAACACAACTCAGGTTGAAAGAGGGTAAATAACCCACAGTCACACCGCTAGTAAGATCTGAGATCTGGTGTTTTTGATGCCATCCACCACTATACATGAATAAATGTTATTTTTTAGGCAGAGGCCTCTTGTTCAAAGCAGTGAGGAGTACCTCCTAGGCTGTTGACACTGTTAAGATATGCTTCTTATTTTCTCCCCTCTCTTATCTCAGTGTATTTCCTGTATGGGGCTACCAGGAACAAGAATCTTTATGTTCACCTGAAAATGTTGGATTTCTGACTTTGGAGTTAAAGTGAAAATTATATAGGTGGCAGAACAGGTAATAATAAAATTTTACATACCCTAATGATGCAAAAGTATAACAGAATGATAGCTATTTTTAACCACAGATGACCAGTGGGTTTTATAATTTATACTATAGTTTATATTATGTATACTTAATATTTAATATCTATAGCTTATCTTTAAGAGTATATCATTAGACATACTCTTGAAAAGATAAAAGTTAAATAAATACTTCTTTCATGCTTATGATTCCAGTGATTTTTATGACAATAACAAAGATGACTCAGAGAAAAAAAAATTGCTTCTGGCATGGAATAAAAATCACCAGTTTAGAATTCAAATATTCAGTTTGAGATACTTTCTGCTTTTGTCAATATGGAATCTCAGTGCTTTAATTATTTTTATCACATAATTCCTGTGAGGCATTCATCAAATTGATAGCCCATGCAGACTTTAGATATAAATTTAAAGGCACAACTACATCAGAATGCAACTTGGTAAAAATATACAATGCAGTGGAAATTAAGTAATTTCATGAAACTAAATAGACACAAGACAGAGGAAAGGTCCTAAAATGTATTCACTGGAAAAAAAAATGGCATAAGCCAAATGGAGCTCATCTTTTACTGGTGCACCTCAGTCTTACTTGCCTTTGATTACCACACCACCACAAGCACCTGCACCACAGTCTGCAGCAGAGTCAAGTCAGGCATTGCTGGGGATGGTAACGAAGAGGGTCCACTTAATTACTAGGTGATCACAAAGAGTCTCTGACTACCTAGTATTTCATTGGGCAGAAGGGGGTTCTAGTTTTCGGGGATTGAGTTGGGAGTCTTAACTACAGATTGCTTCATCTTAAACAACTGCTGAAGTACCTCTATAGGAGAGACCATCAAAAACCTCCTATTCTTTGTCAGACTCACCTGTGAGGCATTACTGAATGAGATGTCCGTATCTTTTGGAAGCTTTCAGCTGTGAATAACAGGATAACCATCCCCCCGCCCCCCATGAAAAGTAGTATAAATAAATACCAAGGACATTTAGCATTTTATTTCACTATAAATCTCAAAGTGCGCTGTTTCAGGGTTGGCCCTGCAGCTGAGGGGTGGCATTAAGGAATATCAGTCACGTCTTCCCACCTAGTCACAAGACGGTGGAAGCAGCACTGACCTGTGCATCCTCACACAAGCCTCTCGGAGCAGGGAAGAGAGAGGAGAGGCCGAGCCCTTTACACATGCTCTTTACACTGAGAAGGGAAAATTTCCCAGAAGCGCCTCCGCTGTATTCTTCTTGTATTTCATGGGCCAGAACTGTGTCATACCCCCTGGCAGTCTCTGGAAGAGATGAAGAGGATTACTATGACCGTGATTTATTTAGATCAATCAAATTTCATTCCCTGGGGATTGGGGGAGGAGCCCCTCTTCTCTGATGCCACAACCTGAACCAACTGGAGTCTGGTTGAGAAGGGTCAACTGCCATTGGGTAGATGCTGACAGCATCCGCCACAATGTCTGGGTGAACTAATGAAGAATGTCTTCGGATAGGCAAGAAATTCTGAGAACTGCTCATCTAGAACCGAAAGAGTCACACCCAGGCAGGATGCTGTTTGGTGCCAAGTCCTGAAGTGAGACTGTGGTCCCTGGTCTGACTGCTGCCCAATCATGGCTGCCACATTAGAACCACCCAGAGAGCTGCAAATAGCACCTCTGCTCTGCATTCACCCCACTGTTGGTCCAGTTGCCGGGGGAGGAGAGCACAGGGGAAAGGGTTAAGTGTCTTTTGCAGCTGTGGAGAAAGCTGTAACATACAGCCGCCCGCAGGGAGGACCCCAGCCCTGTTGCAGGTCAGAGCTCCTCTGTCCGAGGGCCTCAGCCAGGATTAACAAGAGGCAGAGATGTCACTGGAATCCTTGGCTTCAGAGCAGGAGGAAAAGAGAGGATGCTAATGATGAGATTCACGGATCTGGGATGCTGTCCTTGATATCCCCCGCTCCTGTTACCATGCCTTCTTGGAACTTACCATGCCTTCTTCACCTGGTCACTCTGACCCCACTGCATTCTCCTCCTGCTCCAAGTCCACCCTACAGGCAGCAACCCAAGTGACTCTCACATACCGCAGTCCTGGACGTACCTTTCTCTGACCACAAGCTCTCAATGTCTGCCCATGCATACTTGCATGCGTATACAGTCACGTCCGACTCTTTGAGACCCCATCGATTATAGCCCACTGTTCCTCTGTCCATGAAATTTTCCAGCCAAGGATACTGGAATGGATTGCCATTTCCTCCTCCAGGGGATTTTCTTGCATCTCCTGCTGCTGCTACTGCTGCTAAGTCGCTTCAGTCGTGTCCGACTCTGTCGCCCCTAGAGTCTCCTCTGTCCCTGGGATTCTCCAGGCAAGAACACTGGAGTGGGTTGCCATTTCCTTCTCCAATGCATGAAAGTGAAAAGTGAAAGTGAAGTCGCTCAGTCGTGTCCGACTCTTAGCGACCCCACAGACTGGAGCCTACCAGGCTCCTCTGTCCATGGGATTTTCCAGGCAAAAGTACTGGGGTGGGGTGCCATTGCCTTCCCCGGCATTGGCAGGCTAATTCTTTACCACCGAGCTACCTGGGAAGCTCAGTCTGCCCATTGACCATCAAAGTACATCCCAGATACTCTGGGTTCTGTACTGCAGCCTCTGCTTCTACATTATAATAACTAGGATTTATTTGGGGGTTATAACAGGTTGTGTGCTAAGTGCTTTCATGACTTTAAATGAGCAAATCTTTCAACCCTAAAGTTCTAAAATTATCCTCATTTTACATGCAAGGAAACTGCGGTTTAGTTTCTTTACTTGCCCAGGTCACACAGGTGGTCAAAATGGTGGATCTAGCAGGGACATTGCTGTGGCTTTCTGTACAATATGCCATGGCCCAGGAAGAGGAGGGAAATAGTGTGTATGGGGACAACCAGAGCTGGGGGTGGCCCAGAGGATGGGGTCTGAAGGGACAGGCTATGGGCCCCCAGGCCACGTGGGGAGCAGAGGAAGAGGAGGCTGTGCTGGTCTGGGAGGTGTGGGGAGGGTGGGGGACAGAGGTCACATGAGGGCACCGAGCAGATGAGGTGGTTTGAGGGAGGGCATGAGCAGTGTGCTAGGGTAGTGTAGAAGCCCCAGATGGGAGTCAGGAGGCCTTGCCTCAAATGCCACCCCGACACTCCTGAGCCCTGGCCTGTGAGCACCTTACTGAATAGCTGTGCTTTTCTCATCTGTGGGATGTGCAGGGTGAACTAAATGACTCTTGAGATACAGCCAAGCCCTAGCAGTCCATGGCAGGAGGCTGTGGTCAGAGAGGTGGCTAAGGGTTAGATTTTAGAGGTGGCTCAGTGGTAAAGAATTCACCTGCCAATGCAGGAGATGTGGGTTTGATCCCTGGATCCAGAAGATCCCCTGGAGAAGGGAATGTCAACTTGCTCCAGTATTCTTGCCTGGGAAACCCCATGGACAGAGGAGCCTGGTGGCCTGTAGTCCGTGGGGTTGCAAAAGTGTCAGGCACAACGTAGCGACTAAACAACAACAGTTGTGAGAGCCAGACAGTGAGGTCCAAGGTGTGGCCTGGCTGGTCACCTCCATGGGGAAAGTGAGAGGCCCAAGGAGGCTGGAGGAAGTGCTGACTAGCTGGGGCTAAAGGGAAAGAAGAGCTAGACCTGTGAGATACTTTGTGTCTCAATACTCTTGAGCTGCTAACACCCATGTCCAGGTGTCTCCCCACAGAGCCTGGCAGCCCCAGAGAAGGCTGTGGCCCCGGGACTTGAGGATCTAGGAGAGAGAAACATTTCAGCTCTCTTGGGTGATGATGGCAGTGAGGAGGAGCCCCCAGCCAGCCTGGAGACCCATGGCTTAAAGAAGCTCACCCAGGAGGCTTACTTTGTTGCTTCTTAGGGCTCTCAAATTCAATTTGTTTGATTTTCAAAACAATGTACTTCTGTCCTATTGAGTTACCAGCCCAAGGATATATTATCTTGGCAATATGACAAGAAGGAAAATTTAAATAGAGGGCAAAAAGTTTAATTTAGCTTAATTTTGAATTCATGTAATCAAGGAAATGTAGAGTCCAGTTTTGCTGCTGCTGCTGCTAAGTCGCTTCAGTCATGTCTGACTCTGTGTGACCCCATAGACGGCAGCCCACCAGGCTCCCCCGTCCCTGGGATTCTCCAGGCAAGAACACTGGAGTGGGTTGCCATTTCCTCCTCCAATGCGTGAAAGTAAAAAATCAAAGTGAAATCGTTCAGTCGTATTCAACTCTCAGCAACCCCATGGACTGCAGCCCACCACGCTCCTCCGTCCATGGGATTTTCCAGGCAAAAGTACTGGAGTGGGGTGCCATTGCCTTCTCCAAGTCCAGCTTTAGGTTTCAATATTCAGACAGAAGGATTCCTAGAGGGTCCCAAATTTAGCTGATCATGACTGGGCTGCTGATAGTAATATCTTTAAGAGCTAAAGATGCTAAGGACCTATGTTCATTGAGATGAGAAGAGCCATACAATTCTTTATGCTTTATAATATAATATAATATATATATTATACATATTATAATATAATATTCTTTATTCTTTATAACATAAAATATTATCTACCAAGAATGCAAAGATATTAATAATAGTCATGGGACTTCCCTGGCAGTTCAGTGGCTAAGTCTCTGTGCTCCCAATTCAGGGGGCCGGGTTCCTTTCCTGGTCAGCAAACTAGATCCCACATGCAACAACTTAAAGACCTGCTGCTGCTGCTGCTGCTGCTGCTAAGTCACTTCAGTCGTGTCTGACTCTGTGTGACCCCATAGACAGCAGCCCACCAGGCTCCCCCATCCCTGGGATTCTCCAGGCAAGAACACTGGAGTGGGTTGCCATTTCCTTCTCCAGTGCATGAAAGTGAAAAGCGAAAGCAAAGTCGCTCAGTCGTGTCCGACTCCCAGCGACCCCATGGACTGTAGCCTACCAGGCTCCCCTGTCCATGGGATTTTTCAGGCAAGAGTACTGGGGTGGGGTGCCATTGCCTTCTCCTAAATGATAAGATAAATAAACATTTAAAAATACAACAGAAGCGATAGCCACAAAACAGTGAAAACCTCGTGATAATCACTGTGCACTTGAAAGCACTTTGCATCTGAGCTCCCAGCACTTCACATTTCATAGAGGTAAATACACAACCCCCTGCCCCCTGCCAGAAATTGTGAATAGAAAAATTTCCATCTGAAACTTGAAAATATTGACCTTGCCTGATCAAGAAACTTGAAATTTCAGCACTGAAAGTCTCAGCGAAATTATTCTTTCTGTGTGTTTTCTGTGTTCACACTCAGAGATTGTTAAAACAAATGGTGTATCAATCGGGTTATTTTTTTTCAATTTCATCATGACAGTTCTTGTTAGGGTATGGGTAGAAACAGAAGCTTTTCAGTTTTTGAACCATTTTGATTTTGAGAGCTCAAACTCAACTAAGGGAAGGAATTTTTGGCATAGATGGCAGTGTTCAAAGCATTTTTTATCAGGAGTGGAGACCCCCTGGTTTCTCAAGGCCTCTGCTACTGTCTGCCCGTTGGCTGCAGCTGCGCCAGACACCCCACTGGTCTTACCTTCCTCTGCCCTCTAATTAAGCTGCAGGAGCCAAGCCCCCAGCCAACCATTGCTCATCATACAATGTGCCACCTCCTGTTTCAGCCTAGCACCCAATGCTAAAGATCTGCCAGGCTTTGAGCTAAGTGGCTTAAGTTCTTAGGAAGCCATGTGATTGCATCTTGTACCAGCTGGTCTCCTAAAACAGCTCCAGGCAGAGTGCACTGTAGTTCTCCAGATAGGACCCACTCTGGGGTCATGATTTGCCATGAGGAAAGCTCATCCAACATGGAACTGCATCATTTTATGTCCTCTGAGCCCTCAGTACAAGCCTCCCAGGCCCCAAGAGTCCTTACTCTCAAGAATCTCACCAAAAAGAAAGATTAATGCCTCTGTAGGGAGTTCTTAAAGATGCTTCAAGCCATCTCTTTTTTGGTAATTATTTTTCTCACTGTACGTTACCCTTCCCGTCCACTTGGGTCCCAGAGAGGAGAAGCCCAAGGAGAAGAGAATGGAATTGCATTAGCTAAGCAGGATAGTAAGCACCTGAAAACAGAGGGCTTTTCCTTCTTGCTCACCTTTAGGTATCCTTGATACATGAATGGTAGTCTGTATTGATTTGATCTATAAACATAGATCTATACTGATACAGATCTATATTGTGCATAAAAGTGTTCCATAAATACTTGCTGAATAAATGAACAAGTGAATGTGGGCTTGAGAAGATGATATTCAGGGTCAGTGTCATGATGTAAGACCCATATGTTCCGGGGTATCAGTCCACTGACAGTCACTGCCAGCCCCTGTAGCCCCAATCACCACCAGTCTCTTGCCAGGTACTTCTGGGAGTGCCTATGGCTGTGCTGTCTTACCTGTGCTCGGAAACAAGTCCCATCACACCCTTGATTCACACCATCTCAAGGGCTCCTCGCTGCCCCAGCTGTGGGAGCACTTCCTTTGGGAGAGTGTGGTTTGCCCTCCTGCCCACTCTTGCCAGTCTGGGGTGGGAGTGCTAGGGTGGGCTCTCCTGATTCTGTGCGTACCCCATCTCCAGGCCCTGGAGCAGCACAGCTTCCTCCCAGAGTCTTACTCAGCCATTCACAAGTGGGGCATCCTCACTTCTCACCTGCTTCTCACTCCTGGGGCTCAGAACTAGTCCACGGGCCTGGCTAAGGGTCAGACTCCCCCCCCCCCCCCCGCCCCCCACCGCATCCCTCTCTTTTTCTTGTCTTTCTATTCCTTTTGGCCTCAACAAACTCCTTTCCCATCAGCGTCAGTGTAAGCCAAAGCACTCCTGCCAATCAGCTCCTGCAGGCAGGCACCTGCAGGGGTCACCAGCCTCCCAGATGTAGTCAGCCAAGGCCCGGTGGGAACTACCCAGGAAAGAGCCCTGGGCTTAGGGCCTAGAGTCTGAGGTCAAACCTCACATCTTTCCCCCGACTGCTTTGCAACTTTGGAGAAAGAATCCATGGGAGATTCCTGGGCCTCCCTTTCTGGGTCTATGAACGCAAGTGGGTTCTAGCAGTCTGTGGTACCAGGTAATATTTGAAGAAGACAGTGAAGATAAGAGGCCCAGGAAGGAGACAAAGGTGTGAGAAATCAATGGTTAGCCAGGTGAAGAAGTGAAGTGAAGTTGCTCAGTTGTGTCCAACTCTGTGCGAGCCCGTGGACTGTAGCCTAGCAGGCTCTTCAATCCACGGAATTCTCTAAGCAAGAATACTGGAGTGGGTTGCCATTTCCTTCTCCAGGGGATCTTCCCAATCCAGGGATCGAACCTGGGTCTCCCGCATTACAGGAAGATGCTTTACCGTCTGAGCCACCAGGGAAGCCAGGAGAGGCGGGTAAAGGAGTGTTCCTCTGGGAGGAGACAGTCCACCGCAGAAGATGACAGGGGAAGCTTTGGTATCAAGTGCAGAGACAGAACACACCTCTTAGGTAGGGTTACTTCTTTGGTTCTGTGGTTCCAGGAGCTTCATCAGGATGAAGAGCAGATGTCATCCTTTTGTGCAGTCACACAGGAGATGGCGAGTGAACATTGACATTAAATGAATCAGTGAACTAAAATGAACTAGAATGGGTGAATTTAACTCAGATGACCACTATATCTAATTCCGTGGACAAGAATCCCTTAGAAGAAATGGAATAGGCATCATAGTCAACAATAGAGTCCGAAATGCAGTACTTGGATGCAGTCTCAAAACTGAGAGAATTTCTGTCAGTTTCCAAGGCAAATAATTCAATATCACAGTAATCCAAGTCTATGCCCTGACCAGTAATGCTGAAGAAGCTGAAATTAAATGGTTCTATGATGACCTACAAGACCTTCTAGAACTAACACCCCCCAAAAATGTCCTTTTCATTTTAGGGGACTGGAATGCAAAAGTAGGAAGTCAAGAAATACCTGGAGTAACAGTCAAATTTGGACTTGGAGTACAAAATAAAGGTCAAAGGCTGACAGAGTTTTGCCAAGAGAACACACTGGTCATAGCAAACACCCTCTTTCAACAACACAAGAGAAGACTCTACGCATGGACATCACCAGATGGTCAATACCAAAATCAGATTGATTATACTCTTTGCAACCAAAGATGACGAAGCTCTATACAGTCAGAAAAAAACAAGACTGGGAGCTGACTGTGGCTCAGATCATGAACTCCTTATTGCCAAATTCAGACTTCAGTTGAAGAAAGTAGGGAAAACACTAGACCATTCAGGTATGACCTAAATCAAATCCCTTACGATCATACAGTGGAAGTGAGAAATAGATTCAAGGGATTAGATCTGATAGACAGAGTGCCTGAAGAACTATGGACATTGTACAGGAGGCAGGCATCAAGACCATCCCCAAGAAAAAGATATGCAAAAAAGCAAAATGGTTGTCTGGGGAGGCCTTACAAATAGCTGAGAAAAGAAGAGAAGCAAAAGGCAAAAGAGGAAAGGAAAGATATACCCATTTGAATGCAGAGTCCAAAGAATAGCAAGGAGAGACAAGAAAGCCTTCCTTAGGGATCATTGCAAACAAATAGAGGAAAGCAATAGAATGGGAAAGACTAGAGATCTCTTCAAGAAAATTAGAGTTACAGAGGGAACATTTCATGCATAGATGGGCATAATAAAGGACACAAATGGTATGGACCTAACAGAAGCAGAAGATATTAAAAAGAGGTGGCACGGAAGAACTGTACAAAAAAGATCCTCATGACCCAGACAACTATAATGGTGTGATCACTCACCTAGAGCCAGACATCCTGGAATGTGAAGTCAAGTGGGCCTTAGAAAGCATCACTATGAACAAAGCTAGTGGAGGTGATGGAATTCCAGTTGAGCTATTCCAAATCCTGAAAGATGATGCTGTGAAAGTGATGCACTCAACATGCCAGCAAATATGGAAAACTCAGCAATGGCCCCATGATTGGAAAAGATCAGTTTTCATTCCAATCCCAAAGAAAGGCAATGCCAAAGAATGCTCAAACTACCACACAATTGCATTCATCTCACATGCTAGCAAAGTAATACTCAAAATTGTCCAAGCCAGCCTTCAACAATATGTGAATTGTGAACTTCCTGATGCTCAAGCTGGAATTAGAAAGGGCAGAGGAACCAGAGTTCAAATTGCCAACATCCGTTGGATCATCGAAAAAGCAAGAGAGTTCCCGAAAAACATCTACTTCTGCTTTATTGACTATGCCAAAGCCTTTGACTGTATGGATCACAATAAACTATGGAAAATTCTGAAAGAGAAGGGAATACCAGACCACCTGACCTGCCTCTTGAGAAATCTGTATGTAGGTCAGGAAGCAACAGTTAGAACTGGACATAATGGAACAACAGACTGGTTCCAAATAGGGAAAGGAGTACATCAAGGGTGTATATTGTCACCCTGTTTAGCTTATATGCAAAGTACATCATGGGAAATGCTGGGCTGGATGAAGTACAAGCTGGAATCAAGGAAATATCAATAACTTCAGGTACGCAGATGACACCACCCTTATGGCAGAAAGTGAAGAAGAACTAAAGAGCCTCTTAATGAAAGTGAAAGAGGAGAGTGAAAAAGTTGGCTTAAAGCTCAACATTCTGAAAACTAAGATCATGGCCTCTGGTCCCATCACTTCAGGGCAAATAGATGAGGAAACAATAGAAACAGAGACAGATTTTGTTTTTCTGGGCTCCAAAATCATTGCAGATGGTGACTGCAGCTATGAAATTAAATGATGGTTGTTACTTGGAAGCAATGCTACAACCAACCTAGACAGCATATTAAAAAGCAGAGACATTACTTTGCCAAAAAGGTCCGTCTCAACAAGGCTATGGTTTTTCCAGTGGTCATGTATGGATGTGAGAGTTGGACTGTAAAGAAAGCTGAGCGCTGAAGAATTGATCCTTTTGAACTGTGGTGTTGGAGAAGACTCTTGAGAGTCCCTTGGACTGCAAGAAGATCCAACCAGTTTATCCTAAATGAAATCAATCAGTCCTGAATATTCATTGGAAAGACTGATGCTGAAACTCCAATACTTTGGCCACCTGATGCAAAGAACTAACTCATTGGAAAAGACCCTGACACTGGGAAAGATTGAAGGCAGATGGAGAAGGTGACCAACAGATGATGAGATGGTTGGATGGCATCACTGACTTTATGGACATGAATTTGAGCAAGCTCTGGGAGTTGGTGACGGACAGAGAAGCTTGCCGTACTGCAGTCCATGTGGTCGCAATTAGCTGGACGTGATTGAGCTACTGAACTGAGCAGGGTGGCTGCCCACACTCCTAGTCAAGACTAGTTTTCTTTTGCTTAAGCTTTTGGTGTCATATCCAAGAACCCATTGCCAAATCCAAGGGCATGAAGATTTTTCTCCTCTTTTCTTCTAAGAGTTTTATAATTTTAACTCTTACGTTGTAAAGTCTTTTGTCCACTATGAGTCAATTCTTGTATGGTATGCTGCTGCTGCTGCTGCTAAGTCGCTTCAGTCGTGTCCGACTCTGTGCGACCCCATAGACAGCAGCCCACCAGGCTCCCCTGTCCCTGGGATTCTCCAGGCAAGAATACTGGAGTGGGGTGCCATCGCCTTCTCCGCTTGTATGGTATAGGTAATGGCGAAACTTCATTCTTTTGGTTGTGACTCTCCAAGTTGTTCCAGCTGTTGAAGAGGGGTGAGAGACTTTTGTGAGGCAATAGTACATTGTGTCACGTAAATGTCCTTTGGTCCAGGGCCTAGGGAAACTGAACAGAGATCAGGAAAATGGGCTGTAAGATTCTGAGGGTACAAGCTTACCAGAGAGTGCACAGTGGTTGCCGTAATGCATTAAAGAAACAAATTTCTTTCCTTCTCAGTGAGAATGGCTTCAGCTGACACCCAAAAGGGACATGAAGGTGAGGGCAGCAAGGAAGGCCTGGTGGCTTTGGGGCAAAAGGTTAAACAATGTGGAGGCCGCAGTTGCAGCCTAAGGCCACCAGGGGGCACCAAGTGGGAGCACCTTAAATGGCTACCATGATGCCGTTATCCAGAGGGTCATCTCCTAGAGGAAGAGAAGATTAGAGCATATGGGTTTTAGCATTTCCATTGATGGACACTTGGAGCCAAAAACTATTTTTGTTACTTTTTGTTTATTCTCTCCCAAGATGGCATGGACTTGAAAAGCGAGAGTTAAAATTAATCGCCCTTTCCAAGATCAGATCAGATCACTTGCTCAGTCGTGTCCGACTCTTTTCAACCCCGTGAATCGCAGCACGCCAGGCCTCCCTGTCCATCACCAACTCCCAGAATTCAATCAGACTCACGGCCATCGAGTCAGTGATGCCATCCAGACATCTCATCCTCTGTCGTCCCCTTCTCCTCTTTCCCCCAATCCCTCTCAGCATCAGACTCTTTTCCAATGAGTCAACACTTTGCATGAGGTGGCCAAAGTACTGGAGTTTCAGCTTTAGCATCATTCCTTCCAAAGAAATCCCAGGGCTGATCTCCTTCAGAATGGACTGGTTGGATCTCCTTGCAGTCCAAGGGACTCTCAAGAGTCTTCTCCAACACCACAGTTCAAAAGCATCAATTCTTCGGCACTCAGCCTTCTTCACAGTCCAGCTCTCACATCCATACATGACCACAGGAAAGACCATAGCCTTGACTAGACAAACCTTTGTTGGCAAAGTAATGTCTCTGCTTTTGAATATGCTATCTAGGTTGGTCATAACTTTCCTTCCAAGGAGTAAGCGTCTTTTAATTTCATGGCTGCAGTCACCATCTGTAGTGATTTTGGAGCCCAGAAAAATAAAGTCTGACACTGTTTCCACTGTTTCCCCATCTATTTCCCATGAAGTGATGGGACCAGATGCCATGATCTTCTTTTTCTGAATGTTGAGCTTTAAGCCAACTTTTTCACTCTCCACTTTGACTTTCATCAAGAGGCTTTTTCATTCCTCTTCACTTTCTGCCATAAGGGTGGTATCATCTGCATATCTGAGGTTATTCATACTTCTCTCGGCATCTTGATTCCAGCTTGTGTTTCTTCCAGTCCGGCGTTTCTCATGATGTACTCTGCATATAAGTTAAATAGGCAGGGTGACAATATACAGCCTTGACATACTCCTTTTCCTATTTGGAACCAGTCTGTTGTTCCATGTCCAGTTCTAACTGTTGCTTCCTGACCTGCATACAAATTTCTCAAGAGGCAGATCAGGTGGTCTGGTATTCCCATCTCTTTCAGAATTTTCCACAGTTGATTGTGATTCACACAGTCAAAGGCTTTGGCATAGTCAAGAAAGCAGAAATAGATGTTTTTCTGGAACTCTCTTGCTTTTTCCATGATCCAGCGAATGTTGGCAATTTGATCTCTGGTTCCTCTGCCTTTTCTAAAACCAGCTTGAACATCAGGAAGTTCACGGTTCACATATTGCTGAAGCCTAGCTTGGAGAATTTTCAGCATTACTTTACTAGAGTGTGAGATGAGTGCAATTGTGTGTTAGTTTGAGCATTCTTTGGCATTGCCTCTCTTTGGGATTGGAACGAAAACTGACCTTTTCCAGTCCTGTGGCCACTGCTGAGTTTTCCAAATTTGCTGGCATATTGAGTGCAGCACTTTCACAGCATCATCTTTCAGGATTTGGAATAGCTCCACTGGAATTCCATCACCTCCACTAGCTTTGTTCATAGTGATGCTTTCTAAGGCCCACTTGACTTCACATTCCAGGATGTCTGGCTCTAGGTCAGTGATCACACCATCATGATTATCTGGGTCGTGAAGATCTTTTTTGTACAGTTTTTCTGTGTATTCTTGCCAAAGGGCAGTTCAAAAAAGAACATTCCGTTTTTCAGGACCCCAGCTCTCTGTGAGAAATTCTATACTAGCATTCAAAATGAAGCCATGTTTGCCAAAATGTAAATTTCTTTTAATGGCTAATTTAAAAAAAAAAAAGTGACTGCTTATGTTTGCAGCATAGAAAATAAGAGAAAAAGAGGTATAATTTATCTAAAAAATAGCAGTTCTATTTTGGGGAAGGGATGTTACAGAGAACCAATGTAATTCTGTAATATTAATCTATTTCAAATTTTTCAAATGTCAAAAATGCAGTTTACATTTACTGCCACAAATTCAGTGAACATTTTTCATTATGCACTAAGCAGAAAATTTGAAATTAAATGTTCAGCAATGTTCAAACAAATGAAGAAATCCCCTCCCCCAGGCCATCCTTTGACATAACTAGGACAATCCAATATAATAACCCTCTAAAAGGATTAATTCTGCCTAAAACCGGCTCCTGAAAAAAAAAAACCACATGGCACTTCCTGAAACATTCTTGATAATGTGAGCACCATTATCACATTTACAACCCAGGAGCCTGGTGTTGACTCTGTCTTGGAACATTCTATGATAACACAGAACAAGGGAGTCTTCACAATCAGAGTCACAGGGAAAACTAAATAATAATTAAAACATACAAAATAAAAGCAATAAGGGTGCATTTTGCTTCTATTAAATTAATAGGATATTTTAAACACACGCACTGCTGGCAGTGTGGAGCAAATACGGCTCACGTGTACAGTGCTGATGGCAATGCACGTCGGCAGTGCCAGGCAAAGCCGTTCAAAATCTTCATCTGATTCAGTGATTGGCATTATTCATCGGAAGAACAATATTTCACACCTGCTTAATGCGAAATTATTATAAGAACGTTTGTAAGCTTGGAAGCCTCCTAAATATCTAGTGAAGGTGGTTGATGATTAGGTAAAATGTGAGGTACCCACTTAATGGGGGGATTCCCTCATTGCTTAGTTGGTAAAGAATCTGCCTGCAATGCAAGAGACCAGGGTTCCATTTCTAAGTCGGGAAGATCCTCTGGAAAAGGAAATGGCAAACCACTCCACTATTCTCGCCTGGAGAATCCCATGGACAGAGGAGCCTAACAGGCTACAGTCCGTGGGATCATAAGGGTCGGATACGACTTAGCGACTAAAGCACCCACCTAATGAAAGGCACAGGTATATGCAAATGAGACAGTGTTAAGAGGCACAAGTAGTTCTGTTGAGACAGGGAGAGGGGCAGAATTGTAAATGTAGTTTTTTTCTTCTGCTGTTGAAAGTTTCCTTAATGTTACCATAAATTTATTTGTTGGCTTAATAAAAATGTTAAATAAATTGCAAGCAGAGTTCCTTACCTTCTGGTTATTTGTAAGAGGGGATACAGTCATGCATATGACTGTGTCATGCATCTCTTTTTTCTTAACCTTTTTATTTATGCTTGACTTGACTTGGCTAGACTGGTCTGTGATTTCTTCCACACAGTATTAAGTTACACCTACCCATTAGGCCTGGGGAAGGGCCGTGGGAATTCTCAGAGTATGAAGCCATTTCAAACTGCGTAAAGAGAAAGGCGGTAAGAGCAGATTTCCAGAGGAAAGGTAGTAATCCTGAAGCCATCCCAAGGAGGACAACTGAGAAAGGAAGCCAGGTCTGGCAGCAAGGCACAACTCTTGGGGTGTTGTTCACATGGTATTTTCTGTAAGGGGGGTTGTAGCCCCACAGAATCCAGCCCCCTGGTAATTTGCAGTGCTGACTACCTACTTTTAAAAAAGTATTTATTTATTTGACTGCTCTGAGTCTTAGTTGCAGCATACTGGATCTAGTTCCCTGACCAGGGGTCAAAGCAGAGTCTCCTGCATTTGGAGTGCAAAGTCTTAACCCCTGGACCATCGAAGAAGTCCCCCAATTACCTACTGATGCCCGACTGTAGTAGACATGGTTTTGTGTACCCAACAGCCACTCTTTATTTCTTCCTTGCAGAGTTCCTAGTAATGAACAACAGCACCATCTCAAGCTAGTTTAAGCTAGAAAGGAGTTTATTTATGGACTCAGGGAGCTTATAGGACCCCCATGAGGGCTGGAAAACCAGGCTTGAAGACTATATAACTTGGAACAATACCCAAATTATACTACCAAACTGCTCCAATGGAGATCTGTGGCCACTGCCCACTATAACATGGATATGATGCACGAGATGTTACCACTCAGCTGTTTATAAAAACTGCATTGTCTACCCAAAAAGTTCCCCCATCTTCACTGGAAAAAAGAAACTGCCTGGCCCCTAATTCCTGCCTTTGCTAAGTTCTAAATTCAAGTCTTGTGCAGGTGTATCTAGTTGGTGGAGTCCAGGTAACATACCTGCACCCAAGCTTTCCTGCCAATTGGGAAGGAGAGTTCTGTTTCCATCTGGGACTCATAATGTGTGGAATTTCCCAAATATAAGGAGCCACCAATGCGACAAATGTCCACAAAATTTCACCCAACTTTGTTCAGTTGTCGATTTTACTCTTTGTGGCCACGAGGTTTAGGGAAGGCTGGCCTCATATCTCGATTAAGCCAGTTGTGGCAATGCCATTTTCCTTCATGGTCAGATCAGATCAGATCAGTCGCTCAGTCGTGTCCGACTCTTTGCGACCCCATGAACCGCAGCACGCCAGGCCTCCCTGTCCATCACCAGCTCCCGGAGGTCACTCAGACTCGCATCCATCGAGTCAGTGATGCCATCCAGCCATCTCATCCTCTGTCGTCCCCTTCTCCTCCTGCCCTCAATCCCTCCCAGCATCAGAGTCTTCTCCAATGAGTCAACTCTTCATGGTAACTGGCCCAAAAAGGCACATGACCCAGTTCTGACCAGTGAGGCACAAAAAGACATCTGCCGAGGGCCTTCCAAGAAGGGTTTATTAGCTCTTAAAGAGAGACACAGGGACACAATAAGCCCCTTTTCTGTCTCTGGATGGTGGTATGCGGGGATCTGAACACTGGAACTGCGGCCACTGTACCGTGACTGACACACTTAAAATGACAAAGCAGAAAGGTGGGATTCATCTGGGTCCTTGGTAATATTGCTTAGCCTCTGACTCGACCAAGCCATCCTATCTCAGGATGACTTGCTGTGTGGAATCATCTTTCCTGTATTGTGTGAGACAGGTGAGGCTCTCCATGCAGCCCAAAGGATCCTGAGCGACCCACTCTGTCCACCGCTGCAAGGATGACTGAGGATGACCAGGATCGTAAGACATGGCCATCTTCTTGGACTGGAGGAGCCTGAGGATGTATCAGCGTAGATGAAGTGGACAGGGAACGTATGGCCATGTTAGAAAAGTCCCTTCTGAGCAGCTGCCCCTTCTCAGAAGTGGACCCATCTGTCCCTCACTGCAACAAAACCCTCTTGCCTCTTGTGAATTTCATTTCCTCCAGTATATTCAGGAATTGGAGACACCCTGTCCTGCCACTGAGAAGGCTGAAGGAGTTCCTAAAGGTTCTTCCTGGTAGAAACTTCCTGTCACCACCCCCACCTCCATCCTCCACCCCCAACAGCCAGCGGCAGGCTCATGGCCTCACCTCAGGCAATCAGATTCTTTCTCTCTAGACCTGACCTCTCCAACCAAACGACTCAATGATGGAAAACAGTAGGCATAAATTCATTCCGGAAAACTCTCCCTCCAGCTGTACTATCTGGCCAGGACTGATGAGTCCTTCCCGCTGCCTCGTTGCCCTAAACTGCCCTGGAGGGATATCTGTTCTGTTTCAGAAACCACAGAGTTACCAGGAAACAGAGATTTCAAAACTACCCGAGTTGCCCAGCCAGAGACATTCCAGTGTGCAAGCTTATACTCTTGAAGAACTTCCAAATTAAAACATTATGAAAAGTCAGTTCTACAATGCCATCTTTTCCTCTAAGGATTGCTTCAGTGAATTTATACTGAGATGTTCTTTATACATGAAAGCCATCCTATTTCTTCTTCTTCTGGCCCTCCACCCCCAAATTGGGAGTTTAAATTATGAAATAAAAAGGTTGATATAAACAAGCTGCTAAAATTAAACTCATCCGTAAGTTTACACATGAAGAACTGGTTCATGAAGCATTTCTGTTTATAAATTTCAGGGAATATTGGTATCCTGGATCTTTGCTTGTTGGGAATTTGAGGATAATTATTTGAAATATTTTAAAAAGTATTTCACTTCCTGGAACTGTAATGAGTACCATGTGACATCCAAGGGCAAGAGAAATAAATATTGAGTATGTGGAGGAAAAAGAAAACCATTTTATCTCTTCATTTGCAACATTTTTGCTTACATAAAAAGTTTTAATTGTGGTAAAAGTACATAGTATCCTAACCATTTTTAAGTGTATAATTTAGCAGAATTTTTTTAAAAATAGACAATTTAATACTGGAGTTTATCAAATATATTCTTATACAACTTGCTAACATGAGCAGTTGTTAATTTTCTGATAAAATTAGCCTTCTTTAGTCTGCTCTCTGAGGAAATGTTAGTAATAAAGTTTAATACTGAGACCGCACTACAGTGATGACCTCGCTTCTATTTTTGAACACTGAAACAAATGACAATGATCCAAGAAATAAAGAGAAACACATTCATGAGCAATGCAACTTCTCGTTTTAACCTCCAGCTAATTAAAAATACTAGATAATGTTCAGTGGGTCTTGCTGTAGTCAAAAGGAATTGTATACTAACTATTATATTTTTAAACTTCTACTTTGTAAAATTTCCAACAAGTGAACAGAAAATGAGCCCCCATGTACCCAACCTCCAGCTCGGTACCATTTAATATTAAACAGCTGTTAATATTCTGCCATCTTTGTTTCATCTGTTTTTCTACTCCCCACATACTTAATTACAATTATTATCATTCATTCTTTTAGGTAATTTCTACACAGTAAAATATACAATTTTTCACTGTACAATTGTGGCAAATGAATACTCACACATAATCTACATCCCTATCACAATATAGAACATTTTCATCTCCCCAGTAAGTTCCCTTGTATCTCTTCTTACTCATCCCCCATTCAGAGACAAGCCACTGTTTTTATTTTTTAACTTGTGATTATTTTTGCCTGCTCTAGAACTTCTCATAAATGAAACGATACTCCTTTGGATCTGCCTTCTATTATTCAGCATACTATTTGTGAGACTCATCCCTTTTGCTGAGTAATTCCTTCTTGTTTATTGTTGTGTGGTATCCCATTGTAAGAACACTGGCTCTTACAGTGGAAGAACCACTGTTAGATGGTATCTTACTTTCTGGGTGATGGACAGTGAGTTGCCTCCATCTTCTGCTTGCTTGCTTCACTTCAGTTGTGTCCAATCCTTTGCCCCTATAGACAGTAGCCCCCCAGGCTCCTCTGGCCATGGGATTCTCCAGGCAAGAATACTGGAGTGGGTTGTTATTTCCCAACCCAGGGATCGAACCCACATCTCTTGCATCTTCTACATTGGCAAGCGGGTTCTTTACCACTAGCGCCACCTCAGAAGCCAGCTTTTGGCTGGCTATGAACAGCTAAAAAGCTGCTATGAACAGTCTCAAACAACTGTTTTGTTTGTGTGTGTGTGTGTTTTCATTTCTCTTAGATAAATACCTAGGAATGAAATCACTAAGTCTAAGTATAGCTTGATATTAATGGTATGATACTGTCAAGCCATTTTCCAAAATGGTTGTACCATTTTAAAGTCCCACATATATCCAACTACATACAACAACATATGAGAATTCCAGTTACTCTATATTCTAATTAACATTTAGCTTTATAAATCTTTTAAATTTTAGCCATTCTGATGGATGTATGATGGCATCCTATACCAAACTCTGCATCTGACTCTTTAACCCAGCAAGACTGTGGATTTTTGCTGCCTCTAAGCAGTCCAGAGGTTGGGAAGTTATCAAAAGCAAAAAGCTGCTGCAAATAGCAAATCTTGTCTAGTTTCTCTTAGTTTTTGATTATTCTTTGGTGTTTTCTAATAGTCATTTTTATTAAAAATTTTCCCAACTTTGGGAAGGTGTCCTCAACCAAAATACTGTTACTAGTCAGTTCAGTTCAGTTCAGCCACTCAGTCATGTCAGACTCTTTGCGACCCCATGAATTGCAACACGCCAGGCCTCCCTGTCCATCACCAACTCCCAGAGTTCACTCAAACTCACGTCCATCGAATCAGTGATGCCATCCAGCCATCTCATCCTCTGTCATCCCCTTTTCCTCCTGCCTGCAATCCCTCCCAGCATCACGCTGGATCATGGAAAAAGCAAGAGAGTTCCAGAAAGACATTTATTTCTGCTTTATTGACTATGCCAAAGCCTTTGACTGTGTGGATCACAATAAACTGTAGAAAATTCTGAAAGAGATGGGAATACTAGACCACCCGACCTGCCTCTTGAGAAATCTGTATGCAGTCAGGAAGCAACAGTTAGAACTGGACATGGAACAACAGACTGGTTCCAAATAGGAAAAGGAGTACGTCAAGGCTGTATATTGTCACCCTGCTTATTTAACTTATATGCAGAGTACATCATTAGAACTGCTGGGCTGGAAGAAACACAAGCTGGAATCAAGATTTCCGGGAGAAATATCAATAACCTGAGATATGCAGATGACACCACCCTTATGGCAGAAAGTGAAGAAGAACTGAAGAGCCTCTTAGGAGAGTGAAAAAGTTGGCTTAAAGCTCAACATTCAGAAAACTAAGATCATGACATCTGTTACTATTAGCTATTATTTTTAAATATATTAAAAATATTGGAAATTATTTCTTGAGAAACTAAAAATTAACCCAGATGCCCATAATGAACCTATCTATACGTAGTGAAAAGTAAAGCACGATGTGGGCCTAAATACAAAAAATTGCACAGAATGAACACACACACACACACACACACACACACACACACATACCACACACACACATACATATCTATACATATACATGGGCTTCCCAGGTGGTGCTAGTTGTAAAAAACCCAACTGCCAATGCAGGAGATGTAAGAGATACAGATTCCATCCCTGGGTTGGGAACATCCCCTGGAGGAGGGCACAGCAACCCACTCCAGTATTCTTGTCTGGAAAATCCCATAGACAGAGGAGTCTGGCAGGCTTCAGTCCATAGGGTTGCAAAGAGTGGAACACGACTAAAGTGACTTAGCACGCACACATAAACACACACCCCTCCACTCCCACGCACATGTATCTTCATCCACAAGGTGTTGTCCCTTGACGATTGCTGTTGACAGTTCTGCCCTGACTGACAACTGATGTAGGACAAAGCAGTCCAGGGCAGGTGGGCCATGCCCATCTACCTCTTGAGTGTTAGCAGTGAGTCCTCCACAGGTAGTCCCTTGGCACAGCTAGCCAACCACCAGGCTTATAGCCTTAATTATGGGACAATAACAATCAGAGAGATGTGCATGGAAGTGGGGCAGTAGAGTGATAATGAGCAGACACTGTAAACTGTCCAGAAACAAAGCAACTTCATGCAGGGTGGGAAAAAGATTGCTTTTGAGGACATACAATTTCAAGCATGAAACCAGTTATTTTTCAGGTTTACATTTGACGAAGGGATGAGGGAGGGAGGGTGACTAATAGGAAAAGAGGGAAGAAAAAATGATCCTATTAGGTTCATGTCCAAATTCCCTGAAGTAACTTCTATTGTTATTCCCCTTTATCAATTAAGACAAGCGTAGTGAGGTAACTGTTTAAGTGACTCCAACATGTTTCACCTATCATTAGGGCAACAGTAGTCAGTTTTTAGAAGTTGGAGCTCAAGTTGCTAAATCCTTTGCTTTTGATGGTGATTAAATGGTCACTAAAGGCATGCAAGACATATAAAGAAGGTGTCATTGTTTCAAAAGCTCTAGCTCTGCTTAGCACACACAGTCTGTTAATCAATCAACCCTCTTGTCAGTTAATTCGAGTTTTAAGTGGGTTAAAAAATCACTCTTAAAAAAATACAACCTATTCCTGGGTGGTGTATATATTCATCATGCACATCAATGTATTAATTATTTTACTTGCCTGACTTTCCTCCTAACGGCTATCTGAGAGAGAAGTGTGTCATCTTTCTTTTTTCCCTTTGGAAAAGAAAGAGAGGCAGTTGTGAAGCCAGGGCACTTGGGAGGGGACTCTGGGGAAAGCAGGGCCTTTAGGCAGCAGAGAATATCATGGCTTCTGGAGGGCAGAAAGAGGAAAGATGTTAATTGTCAAGAAGATGTTAAAGACTCTTTTGCCTCTTTGAACTTTTCTGGGGTCTTTTTGGAGACAACCCTCATAAGTCTGATCACCACTGAAAACCCTGCATGCGATGCCAGCGCAGAGAATGAGTTCGTCTCCTTCTGATTTATCTTTCTCATCCTCACTGGGTGGACTCTTGAAATGAATGGGCATTGTGCTTACAGACAGTTGATCCACAGGCTAAACTGAGGGCTCCTCCCTATCCTATGGTTTCACACCCATGTGGCATATGACGGTGGACACCAGAATGACTAACCCCAGTGAAGAAAGCCATAGAGAGGTGGGGTGCAGTATCTGGTATGCAGACACTGAGGAAGCAGCCTTGATATTAAACGCACTGTGAAACCTGTCCATTGTGTTCTCTTCTTTGCCTGCGTCCCCAGGAAACTCAGTCCAAACACAAAAGTTCAAGAATTTCTGACATGCATTTCTGCATCCTAACTTTATCCTTATCTATCTTACTATTCCACTTTTATTTTCCTTTTGCCCTCTCTCTGTTTGGTCTTAGTTTGATATATTGTGCATTTATATAAACTTGACTCAATTCCTTTGGGGAGTAAGGTGGGGGAAATAAATAAATAAGGCCTCTTTAGATTGTCTTTTAATAGCCAGAGTGCACATCATTACTTGGCAAGAAGAGATAGAGCTGTTTGGTGTCCTTTGTCAAATGAGTTATTGAGCAAGGCATGAGTCTTGCTTTTAAGTAGGAAAACAGTTTTTGTATGTGCCCATCTCAAAGCCAAGTCTTTTTCTTCTTTTTGATTCCTTCTTGCTGCTGCTGCTGCTGCTTAAGTCGCTTCAGTCGTGTCCGACTCTGTGCGACCCCATAGACGGAAGCTCACCAGGCTCCCCCGTCCCTGGGATTCTCCAGGCAAGAACACTGGAGTGGGTTGCCATTTCCTTGTCCAATGCATGAAAGTGAAAAGTGAAAGTGAAGTCTCTCAGTCGTGTCCGACTCTTAGCGACCCCATGGACTGGAGCCTACCAGGATCCTCCGTCCATGGGATTTTCCAGGCAAAAGTACTGGGGTGGGGTGCCATTGCCTTCCCCGATTCCTTCCTATTGAGACCCAATTGCTTACTAGTCTTCCTGAAAAAAAAAAAAAAAAAAAAAAATCCTTACTTAATATCTCTCCCCAAGCTTATAAAGGGTCAACTAGGTTTTCTCTAACTTAATGGAAGTTGAAATTAGAGAAAAATTTTAAAATTTGCAGGAGCGTTGTCCTTCAGTTTAAAACAATGAAAGCTTTGCTCTGAAAGTGATTCAGTTTAAAAGTGGGCTTACCTGGTAGGCTGTGGAATTCCTACTGTCTCTGGCTCAAACAATTAGCACAGATAACTCCCACGATTGGTTTTTAGGTACAACTATCTTCATAATATGGTCTTTCCTGTGGTCTGTGGTCTTTCCTGTGGTCGGTGGGCTGGACTGTGGGGCTGAGCGTCGGTGGCTTGCTGTGGTGTTGGGGCTCTGGGTCCCTACTGGCCAGTCCACTGCCCTGTCTGGTGGCTGAGCTGCTCATCCACCGCGGACTCGGACTCTGCGGGGGATGGGGCGGGGGAGGGACGACAGGTGGATGGCTGAGATACTACTCGCGACCAGCGGTGGGCGGGGGCCTGGCGGCGTCATGGGGTCGCGCGACCGACTGAGCACTGATCTGCCCGCACTCCTGGTGATCGGGCCAGGTCGCTAGGGTGATGACCAGGCCCCCTGGTGACTGTGGTGCTGCCTCTCACTCTGCTCCAGTGCCACAGTGAGGTCACTCCCTCCCGCCGCTCAACTACACACCACTCTCTGCCCCCGCTTCCGCTGGCGAGGCAGAGGATGTCCATCCCTGATCGGCCATCTCTTTGATCCCTTTGACTGTGTTCAACTGTGAGTCTGGGGGTGCACCTGATCTCCTCGAGACGTGAGGGGCGAGACTGTCATACACTGTTCCGGTACGTCAAGGCGTATGTCCCCTGATTACTTCAGGTATCATGGCTACTAGAAAAAAGTTGGATCAGATTGCCGGGAGAACCTCATGCAGACCACCCTATGGCGAAGTGAGGGGGCTCCTCTTGTGAAAGTGAAGTGGAGAGTGAGGTTGGCACCAATTGAGTCATGGCATCTGTCCCATCACTACATGGGAAATAGATGGGGAAACAGTGGAAACAGTGTCAGACTATTTTTGGCTCCAATCACTGCAGATGGTGACTGCACCACGCTACTCCTTGGAGGAAAGAGACAACCTAGATGCATATCAAGCAGAGACAATTGGCAACAATTCATCTTCAGGCTATGGTCTTTCCTGTGGTCATGTTGGAGTGAGGCTGACTGTGAAGGGCTGGCGCAGATGAGCTTTTGAACTGTGGTGTTGGAGAGACTCTTGAGAGTCCCTTGGACTGCAGGAGATCCAACCAGTCCATTCTGGGAGATCAGCCCTGGGATTTCTTTGGAGGAAGTGCTAAAGCTGAAGCTCAGTATTTTGGCCACCTCAGCGAAGAGTGACTCTGGAGAAGACTCTGATGCTGGGAGGGATTGGGGGCAGGAGGAGAGGGGACGACAGAGGATGAGATGGCTGGATGGCATCACTGACTCAATGGATGTGGTCTGGGTGACCTCCGGGAGTTGGTGATGGACAGGGAGGCCTGGCGTGCTGCGGTTCATGGGGTTGCAAAGAGTCGGACCACTGAGCGACTGATCTGATCTGATCTTCATAATGTCCTTAATATTTCTGGCCCACCACTAACCAACATATATCTATCATCTTAACTATGTTCAAGATACTATTCGCAGAACTCAGGGGATTGATTGCCTCTGGTGAAGGAAACAGCAACCCACTCCAGTGTTCTTGCCTAGGAAATCCAATGGACAGAGGAGCCAAGTGGGCTACAGTCCATGGGGTAACAAAGGGTCCAACATGACTTGGTGACTGAACCAAGGAATTGCAGAGATAAATAACCCCAGTTCTTGCCCTCTGAGACCCTATGACATGGGGGCTGCGAGATAGTATGTGTGGGAAATAGAAAGATAAGTAAATCCATATATTGCTAGACAAAATGAGAGCAGTGCCATGATGAAGAACATGCATTGTGAATACAGGAGAGGGTCTGCTTTGGCAAGCAAGATGGGCGCTGGCTTCACGGAAGATGGAAGGGGGTTGTGGGGAACAGTGAGAAGAACTGGTGAGGCCCACTGAAACCCATCATATGGATCCTGGAACTCAGGCTCAAGGCTTTTGTCCTCAGTTTTGCAGTAAGGGGGATGGGATGTGGGTACAAAAGAATTTACAACTGGAGAATATGAGAGCAATGACATTTTAATCTCATTTTATTTAGATACCACATACCTCCAGATTAGATTTTGTGGTGGCTTAGGACAAAAACATAAAACTTCTTTAAAAAAAGAAGTGGAATGAAAAGCACAAGTCCCAACTCACACTCCAGCAAACTGATACCAAGCCAGCCTGTTCTTGACCTACCACGGCCTTGTTTGGATTCAACAAATTACCTTCGTAACTCGAATCATGGAGAGAAGTAACCAGAAGTCAGACGACGCGTATGGGAGGGCAGTTCCCCATAGCTCAACATCCTGACATTTTAACCTGTCTGCTCTCATTTCAGCTGTCTGGGTTCACCGCCAACAAGAGTGCAGACGCTGTAATGGTATTGTTACACAGCAAGCTTCCTTTGACTTTACCAAATTTTCCCCCTAACTTGCAACTTTCCTGACAGGACCAAATTCCCCATCAGGAATGGCCCTCTAATTAAATTGCTTCCTTCACTGCTCCAGCCCCTGAAGCTAGGGAAACAATATGTTTCTAATTTCTCTTTGGGGTTCTTATTCTCAAGTCAACCCTTCTGCTCTAGTCATATTATTGATGTGGCATTTTATGTCCCCAAAATACCTCGTGGCCTTTCTAGAAAATAATACCTCTATTAACAAAAAGGATGGTTCCAATGGCATTTCCTTGGCAGACATTTTATTAGTAGAGGGAAAAATGAAATCGGGGGAGAAGAGGAGGTAAGGTATACGAAATAAGGCCAGGAAGGTTAGTAGCAAGAAATCATTAAATATGACCGAAAATGCTGTTACTTATATGAGAATGTATGTGTCTAGGAATCTCGGGTCGGAGAAGGACATGGCAACCCACTCCAGTGTTCTTGCCTGGAGAATCCCAGGGACGGAGGAGCCTGCTGGGCTGCCGTCTATGACGTCGCAAAGAATCGGACACGACTGATGCAACGTGGCAGCAGCAGCAGGAGTCTCGGGGTTAAAGCAGGCAAGACATGGACACATGGGAGAAGATGGGAAGGAGGTGGGGCTGTCTTTAGGGAGGGAGTGAACATGAGAGGCTGGCAAAGAGGCCCAAGTTCCCCGTCTCACTGACTCTCTCGGGGCCAGGCCCCATCCTGCTGGACCTCCCAGGCTGGAGGAAGCAGAGGACTTTCAGGCTCTGGCTCACTATCCAGGGTTCCCTAAAGGCCAGCCTATCACCACCAGGCCTGGGACAATTCCAGGGGCACCTACTGACCCAGGACCATTATCCTGAGAATGAATGGACATCTCCTCCCCTATCTACAGAGACCTGAAATCCTGTTAAAGAGAGAGACAGCCTTTCATTCCAGTTAATGACAGAAGTCTTGAAATGAAAGATTGGCAGGGTAGCACTTTCTATGAAAAGACTGATTACCTTAACCTTCAATATAGCCAAAAGCAGTTACAGGGAACTGGACATTGACCAGAGGTGAGCTATGGAAAAGGAGAGAGAGAGAGAGAGAAAAGCTTGTTAAGTGGAGACTCTGTGATGGAAGATGGACCTGGAAGGCATCTTGACTTTGGGGAGTCACCCTGTTACCCTCAGTGGGCCCAAGACAGCAAATGCTGTGCCCAGGGTTGGCCTAGGGGAGAAGTGCCAGGTCACACAAACTTTCTCTTCTTGGTTACGTAAATTCACCCACTTATTGCAGGTATCAGTGTTTCCAGTAGGCTCTTCATCCTCTCCAGTCATCTGATGGCTGACTGCCATCAGTACAGTGTACATGTACATGTACACTGTACAGTACGTGTACAGTGACAGCGTACATGACTGTGCTGGTCCAGGTACCACAGCCCCAGGGACCCCCAGCTCATCTCTTCACTTTGGTTTTGCCAAAGAAGAAGCAAGTGCACTTGGCCTGCAGGTTGATTTCAAATTTCTTCATCATTTTCCTGAGAGAGGCACCATAACCAGTTCCCTGTTTGCAGATGAAATGAAATTTCTGGGTGCATTCAGCCCTGCCTCCACAAGCTGCCCCCTAGCCCAGAGAGGAAACGACCCCCTTTATTGTAATGTCAACCAATTACTGAGATTGACTTCATCTCCAGGAGATTTGATAACTGAGGTAACATAATATCTGGGCTTCCCTGGTGGCTCAGCCAGGGAAGAATCTGCCTGCAATACAGGAGACCCAGGTTCAATCCCTGGGTTGGGAAAATCCCCTGGAGAAGAAGAATCCCATGGACAGAAGACCCTGGCAGTCCATGTAGTCACAAAGAGTCAGACATGGATGAGCAACTAACATAAACTCTCTGTTCCTAGCAATTCAGCTTTTTTAGATATTCCCCTTTTTTTCCTGGCCCCACTGTGCCTCCTGACCAGGAACTGAACCCAGGCCACAACAGTAAAAGCACCGAGACCTAACAATTAGACCATCAGGGAAGTTCCCCAAATTGCTATTTTTAAAAATGACTTGTTGGTCAAATCAGAGAGTGGTATTTCAGTCACTGAAACATTGATAAACAGACTCAGAAAAAGCAGAAACTGGGCACAGGCTGGGATCCAGCGCTGCATGGGGAAGGGGCAGGGTCTGGGTAAGAATTCTCAGGAAGGAATCCTACCACTTCTGCCTCATTAGCGAAGGACACTTCTGTCCTCTACACACTAGGATCCTCCCTCAGAACAGAGCTGTTTGCTTTACAGAAAATCTCAACGACTGTCAGCACATCCTCTGAGGCGGGTATCCTCCTCCTGGTTAGGCAGCGGTCAAGGCCCTACCCCAAGCCACACCACCGCTAAGTACAAAGCTGAGGCTGAGGCGGGCCTCTGAGACTATGGAATCATGGTGCACACCATGGGGACCGCCCCCATTTGTGCCAGGGCCTGAAGAAGCAGCATGCTGTCTAGGGGGTGGGGGGAGAGGTCTACTCCTATACCCCACCTCCAAGACGCTAAAGGCACAGGCAGAGAGAGGGTCAAGCTTGCTTCTGGAACACCTCTTTGCCCCCCCCCCCCCCCCCCCCCCCCCCACCCCCGGTCCAAGCCAGGAGAGCTGCCAGGGCCCCAATGTGGCCCCCAATTTGCTGCTGTGGGTGGCAGCTTGGCCAGGGCCCTGGGGAGAGAGTGGCAGGGATTCAGGGGGGTCTGTGATGACAGAGAGTGGCAAGGGGAGCCCAGATCCACAGGGAGGGGCCACGGGTCTACAAATAGGCTGAGAAAGAACACACCAGGAATTCATAAGCAACTGAGACCAGTAAAACACCAAACCAGCCTGACCACAGCTTAGGGATCACAGAGAGTGTACACACACATGGACCAGCACAAGGCCAGGGGCCCGTCTCACTCCCAACTGCCATGAGATCTTAAAAGGACTCTGCTGCCACCCGTCCTTCTAAGAGAGGAGCTCTAAGAGATGAGCAGAGAATAGGGATAGGGGTGGGAGCTTGACAGTCGGAGCAACATGGAGACACATCGCCCTAAAGAGAGTGTAGTAATCATTGCATCAAAGTCTAAACTGATTAGACTCAATCTGGCTTCTCTGCACCACCGTCCAGTGGGTAGGAGCCTCACCAGGACCACGACAGATATTAAGTTGCAGTCGTGAGCTCCATGAGCCCATCAGAAGTCCTGCTCCTCACTGCAGTCATGCCCTGGCACTGCCTAGGCTACACTTGGCAACCTCGTCTTATTTATTCTCCATAAAGTACATCACGTGTCTCTCCTAGAGGAGATCTGGTGCCCACCTGGGATTCTGGGTGGGCTGTCAGGCCTTCCCTGGCACCAGGGCCCTGCCGTCTTCAGGATCGGGGTGGATGCAGGGCTCTCTCAGGGTCCTAATGCTCCCCTCTCATCAAGTTATATGTTTAACACATCTTGAGGCACCAGGGCCCGGTGTGTCCCTCTCTACTTGGGTTTCCAGAGCGTGAGGGTAGAGGGTGTAGAGAGCTCTGGCTGGGCTGCTAGGCAGGTAGTTGTAGGAGGCCCAAATCCCCGAGAATTCGAGGCCTGAGGGGGTTCATCTATGCCAATGCTGCCACTTGAACAAACCAGGAAACTGAGGCTGACCTCATCGTAAGGCCCAGACTGAGCCCCAGCGTGGGGCTCTCTGTCCTTGGCAGTCCTCCCCTGGGGTCCAGAGAGGGCATGTGAGGAGGCCGCACAGGAAGGACTAGTGGAGCTGACCTGCTCACCTTCCTTTTTCCTTTGGGCCAGCCTGGAGCATGAGATGCACTTATAGTTCTAGTTTGTTCTTCTCGCCTTCCTAAAGAAAATTTTAAATGAACTTCACAGTGTTAATTAACCTTTCCCACTGTTTGGCGTCACCCTGGTCCCTGTGCTCTGTACTCCCCCAGCAACAAATCACACTGTTTGCCTATTGATTGGCTATAAATCAAACCTTTTACAGCCAATTAAATCATACCAGCGCGACTAGGTTGTCTTTGCAAAGTCAGCATTTTGGACGAGCAGCGTTGTTTCTTCTCCTCTACCAGTTTCAGAGGTGGGTAGAGTTCTCCGTGTGGGGAGTGGGGGATGTTGACCTTGGAGCTGAACAGTGTTTGAGGGTCCAAGCTAAATTTAGTTGGACCCTCCCGGGTGGTTGTTATTCCAGCAACTATGTGGGCTTGCCCAGCTGTATTTTAAGCTGAGACCCAATTTTCCTGTTTGGTTTTATTGTATTCTACAGGACTTTGGTTTAGTTACCAAAAATATAAAGGGTTTTCTTGTGAGCTTTGAAGTAAGTTCAACCAGAGAGAGTGAGAACCATGTGGTACTGACGTGGAGTCATGTGATCTGAAGGGACTTGTCTAGCTAGTGTAGAACATTTTTTGACCCCCTCCCAAGTTAATTGTCTGAGACCAGGCAAGAGGGAAGAGCATGATTGCTAATTTGCACATGCAGAAAGCTTACTATTTTTGTATGTCAACTATACCTCAACAAAACTGAAATTAAAAAAAGAAAGAAAACTTATTATCAAGAAGCTCTTCCCAAATTTTCAAAACCCTGTGCTTAAGTACTAAACCATATACACAATATGCTACCATCTGTGTAAGAAAATAGAAAATATACATTTGCATATGCAAATACGATTTCTGGAAGCATTCACAAGGAACTGCCAATGCTAGTTGTGTCTGGAGAGAAAAACTGGAGGACTGTAGACCAGAAGGGACACGTTAGAATTTTTTCCTGTGTGCACAGGTTACTTACTGTTTTTATGCTTAAAAATGTATTATTTGGCCAATGCATTCTGTATCCATACATGTGACATCACTGCTTCATGATTCGATTATTGCCAGAGCAGTTTGTAACATAGCACCTTCCAATTTGGAAACTCTGGGAAAGAGCAAGCAAAAAGCCACAACTGTTTGAGCAAGTATGTATGTGTGAGTTCATATGGTGCACACACACAGTGACATACATCATATTTTTTTTCACATAATTCCACAGTGTAGGTTTTAAAAACTGAGTGAATGAAAAGGCTGTTTCCAATGTGGAAACAAATATGCCCACATTGTTAATAGTAATTAATTCTGCATAATGGAAATACGGGTCACTGCTATTTTCTTCTCTATATTTGTGGGCACCTAAAAAATATCAACCCAAAGTTTCTACTTAAACGTAGATCTTGACCCTGTGTTAAAAAGCAGTGTCTTAAGTACAGGAAGATGGTAAAGGAATTCCCATGACCACAGTCTCCAAGTGCTAACATTCAGTCTCTTATAAGAAGCATTGGAATTTCTTCTCATTTCACTTATTTGACAGCATTCAGGGATGACTCATATTTGTCCATGTCTTATCCTTAGATCTGCTCATTTCAGTTCAACAAATGCTTATCGAATGAGTGTGATGGGCTGGGTGCTGGGGGATATGAATCACTGCCATTTCTCCCATCTTAAAAAAGAGAAAAGAAAGAAAATACTTTTCTGGACTCATCTTTCTCTCCGCTCCATGCCTCCTACTCTCCTTTGCAGCAAAATTCTCTCCATCAGTTGTCTACACTCTGATTCCTCTCTTTGAACTCTCTTCAAACTCTCTTTTGAACCTCCTTCAGTCAACACCCCTCCCGCCCCCACCCCCATCTCACCACCACATTCTTGTCTGGTCACCTGTGACTTGACCGGCCAAATCCAATGGATGGGCCTTAGTCCTCATTTCAATGCCCTTAGCCCTGTTGTAGTAGCTCCTCTCCCTGGAAACACTCTGGGACACAGCTCACTCCTGCTTCGCCTCCTCCCTTGCCAACCACTCATTCATGCTCCTCTGCTGGTCAGTCTTTTTCTCCCCTGCTGTAAAGTGTGAGGGGCTCCAGGGCTCAGGCTCCAGCCCCCTTTTCTCCCTGCACTTTCTCCTATGTGATCTCATCCATTCTCACAATCAAAGTGCAACTGCTCTGCTGAGAACACACTCACGTATGTATTCATCCTGGGTCACTTCCCTGAACTCCAGTATCTCATAGCCAACCACCTACTGGATATCTAAGCACTTGGGTATCTAAAGGCATCTCAAGATTAGCATGTCTAAAACTGAGCTCCTAAATTCCTACCCAAAACCATTCTCCTGAAGTCTTCCCCTCTCAGCAGCTCCATCCTGTTGCTTATGCCCCAAACCATGGTGCTATCCTTGCTTCTCTCTCTCTCATAGTTAGTTAATTAAGTCACTCAGTCGTGTCTGACTCTTTGTGACCCCATGGACTGCAGCATGCGAGGCTTCCCTGTCTTTCACTGTCTCCCAGATGTTCACTGAGTCAGTGATGCCATCCAAACATCTCATCCTCTGTTGTGTTTTCTCACATGCCACATCAAATTCACAAGTATATTATGTTGACTACACTTGCAAAATACATCAAGGATCCAACCTCTTCTCATCTCCTCCACTGCCACCACTCTAGCCCAAAAGCCCAACACCTATTACTGCCATAACATCCTTAACGTTCTTCCAGCTTCTCCTTTCTCCTTTATCTGTCCATTATCAATACAGGAACAAGACCGGTTAGCTTAAAAAACAAGTCAGATAATGTTATTTACTCCTCCAATCAAACTTCAGGAGCTTCCCATGTCACTTAGAATAAAGGTCAGAGTTCCTCCAATAGTCTGCTGATGAGGCCTCATGTGATCTGCCACCACCTCCTGTCTACCTCTCATCATCTCCCTGAACTTGTCTGCCACTGGCCCCCTTACTCATCCTGCCGCATTGACCTCCTTGCTACTCCTCTACACACAAGTGTGTTCCCACCTCGAGGCCTCTGCCCTCTCTGTTCCCTCTACCTGGATCACACTTCCAGGAGTCAGAGTTCCCAGGCACCTCCTTAAGGTCTTATGCCCGAATATTATGTCCTCAGCAAGGCTTAGCTTGACTTACCCTGTCGAAAATGGCAACACCCAGTGTTCCCTTTCCCCTTCCATGTTTTTCCTCTTTAATACTATAGGATACTCTATTTTACTTACGTTTTTCACCATTAGTACTGTCTACCTCTCAACATAAAACATAAACTACTCGAGGGCAGAGACATTTGAACATTTCTTACTCACTCTGTACCATGTGTTAGTGACTGGTATGTGATAGGTGCTCAATAAATAATTGTGGAATGAGTGCTGTTGGCAAAAATATTTGAACTTGGTCTTGCAGGGACAAGTGGGGATCAGGATGAACCCAAAAGCTCATGTTCCCATTCTACACCTACATATTCGACTAATCACCTCTATTTAGAGGAGTTTTTTTATCTCCATCTCTGATCTTCAAATGCATATTCCCAGTGTCCAATTAATACATCTATGAGAAATTCAGAATGCACATATTCTGAGCTTATACTTCTTTTGTGTTTCTCATCTCAGAAGTAATAGGTCATTAGCTACCATCCTTCCAGCTATTCAGATAAGGAACAGTGATAAATTACACTTGTGTAAATGTGTGTTGAGCATCTTGGGGCATCCAGGAGGCCATGTCCTAGTCACACAGGGCAGTGCACATAGCCCTTTCCTTCAGGGGGCCGAGTTTGGTGTAGTTATCACTGTAATGAAAAAATGTACAGGGTGCTTATGGTTCATTTTTCCAAAGTAGAAGTATCTAGTTTTTATAATTACTAAAATAATGTATGCTCATTATAAACAACTTGATTAAATAAATAAATGAAATAAAAAATAAAAGTCATCTTGAATCTCACATTTGAGAGAGAACTGTTGTTTAACAGTTTGGTGTATATTCCTCCAGACACTTTTCTATATGTATTTAACGATAACTAACAATAGTTTCATATCATAAACTGAACATCATGTAATGTGATTTAAAGTTAACTCTTTTTAAACCATAATCATCCCTCTGAGGTAGGTACTATTATTATTCCCATTTCATAGATAAGGAAACTGAGAGTTAAAGAAGTTGAATAAGATCCCATTGGTTGTCAGATGTCTATAGTCAACCCAGACTGAGTGATGGCTATAGTAGCAGCATCTTTGATAGCTCAGTGTCTGACACTAATGAAGGTTTGTTTCTTGCTTATGCTAATGAGCCATGTCAACCACAGTTGGCTCAGCTCCCTGCTGTCTTCATCCCAGGACCCAGGCTGAAGCCAAAGGAGCACCTCTATGTGGTACTTAGCTAACAACTGGAATACACAGAAAAGAGAACAAAGATGAAGCCAATGACGGCTCTTAAAACATCTATTCAGAAGACACACACCTTGATTTTGCTCTCATTTCATTGGCCAAAGCAGGTCACAGGACCAGCCTGGTATCAATGAACAGAAAAAAATAACCTTCCCCCAGGAAGGCTCAGAAAATATTTTTAATAATAACACAATCCACGGAAAGTACTAAGCTTAGATTTTAATCCAGTCTGCCCTTAGGGCTTAAATGTTCAACTACTATGCACATATATACATATATATTATGTATATATATATTTTAAACCCTAATTCTAAGTACATTGCTGAGTGACCTCTTTTTATGTAGTCTATATTGGACAGTTTGTGCTATTTATTCATATAGACTTAGTTTTCTTTTTTGAAGGCTGTAGAGTTTCACATGCAGTATCCCCCATTCTGCATGCTGAAATCCTCCTCATTCCTCAGGTCCACTCAGAGGCCTCCCCCCTGGAATGAATCTTTGCTTCTTCAGCTTTCTTGTTGCATTTTATTTACACTTCTGCCACATATGTGCCTTGTCTTACAGTTACTTGTATACACATCTGCTTCCTTCACTGGATTTTGAGTACCTTGAAGCAGGAATCGTGTCTATCTAGAGATGAAGATTTTTATCTCTTTGTGCCTGGGCATGCTTGGAGGAGATGAGATAATGTCTGTGGATTTTGCAGTATCATGGAATTATACTCTCTTTCATCTCCATCATTTCATTACCTATACTGATTCTCCTCTATCATTTAAATTTACTGACCTCTTCAGAATTCATGCAGAATTTGTTGGGTAAAGAGGTCTTCATATAGTTTGCCTTCTCGTATTTGTTAAAATTATAGCACCAGTAACAACACTAGGGAAACAAAATGGCAAAGCGATATTAATACATCCCTGCTTACTCCTTAAAGGAAGAGTTTTGCAAAAGAAACACAAACCAAATATAATTGCTCAAAATTCATATCATCATCAAGGTTTCCCCTCCTCGCTCTACAGTTACTAATGAAGGACAGTCCATCTTGAAGAAGAGAGCCGTCGGGACAATGCTGGGGTGGAAGCCTGGAATAATGCTCAAGTGCTAGGAGCACTTGCTCATTATCTTAGAGAGGGTCTTGCCATAAGTACTCAAACATGCAGAATCCTGTCGGGGTTGAAAAGCTCCCTTTCTTGTGCCCAGAATGTTTATTTTTCAAGAGTGGCAAGTTAAAATGGATCCTTAATCTGCATTGCAACTCTGGAGCACCAGACTTGGAAGGAAAGCCCTTCCCTGACACCAAGGGCACGGCCATCTGGAAGAAAAGCCACCCTCTTAAGCAGATCAGCTGCAGGTCCCATAGCACTGGGTGGATTTGCCCGGAAACAGGCATCTCGCCATTATTAACTTACCCCCTTATTAAGAGTAATCAGTGTGTCTTCTCCATCTAATTCTTACTGAGCACCTGTGTAAGTGGCCCGGCATGGCCTCTCCCTGGGAGACCCTAAGGGAAAATGCTGCAAGCCTCTTGTCTACAGGAGGTGCTTTGGAAAAGCAGGAGTGAGCAGGGCTTAGAACAACCAAAACGGACACAATTTTTAGTTGCATGATGTGTGCACAGGTAGATTGTCAAGTCCTGGCTGACAAGAGGTGCTCTCACGAGCCTCACCTCCTTCCTTGTGGCCTGACCCTCTGCCCGAGTCCCCCAGGGGCTTGGCCAGATTTCCGCTCTCACCCTGAAGTCTGATGAGGCTCCTGCTGCAGGGGGGTTGGTCGGGGGGGGGGGGGGGGCGCGTGTTGGAACTGGAGTGTGAAACCAGCTCCCTGCCAGGCCCCGGGGGCCGTTATCACCACTCACCATGCTGCTTCCGTCATGTATCCTGTGCCAGCGCTGTGTCAGGCCCATCTTACATTTTTCAAAATGCCTTTAGCATCATTTCCTGAGCCTGAACATTTTGCTCGTGCTGCAAAACGGCGTCTAAGCTGAGAACCATTTTTGCAAGTCTCACGCTGGGTTATTGGGACCACAGACTTCCAGAGGCGGGAACAAACGCTTTTCTCTTATCAGCGGGTGTGAGTCGGACCAGCTTTCCGGTAAAACCCCAGCAATGTGCAAACCAGAGCCGTTTTGTGCATTTTTATCTAAGTAGAAAGCTGCTCTTCCAGTTGAAAAAAAATCATGTAAGAATTAAGCTCTCCCCATCTCATTTAGTGTCAAATTATTTTCTGCAACCATTCCTCCTTTCTCGAGGCTGAGAGGAAGCAGCTTGGAGGCATGAGGAGTTTGGCTCAGGGCACAGGTAGTGGGTGTGTTCCTCTCTGCTTAGCCTCAGCCCAGCTCTCTGTAAATAATGCAGCCTGACAAGATTCCTCCTCTCCTTTAGCCTTGCTCCTAACCCTTTCAGCTCTGCTTGCTGACATCATCCTGGATGGATTTAAATAGCTAACTGTGCCACATTCTCCTGGATACAGACCACCCGATTGGCCACCTCCCCGGCTGGCCTCTACCTACTGAAAGGCAGAAGGTAGAGTTCTGGGGCCAATGGCTGCCAGAGCTTAACTGCTGCTGGAGTCCAATGGGTTTTCTGTCACTAAGAGGGGGATAAAAGTGGAAGCACCAGAGGTCTGTCCTGTGCGTGGCAATATGTGCATGCCCAGGCAATGAACTGTGTGTTCTGCTAATCTTACTACATCCCGGGCATAAAGGGAAAAGAGTGTGTACATCTTTGGTTCCCTCCTGTTGAACTGCAAGCAGATTATAAAATCAGACTCCGTGGCTAACTGATGGAATAATTTCAGTTCAAAGAAAACAGAAAGAAAGAAAAGATGGATAGAAAATCTCAGAAAACTGAAGTCTTTCCCAAAAGGCTACATCCTTGGAGCAGAGACAGTGCATCAATATCAAGCTGAGTTTAACATCTTTGTGCTTAACAATGAATACTTTATATTATTTTAGTGTTTTCTTAAGTAGTAAGTTAATAGTTAAGCAGTCTGCTGGGCTGTAGTCATCTCCAATAATTCTAGCAAAGAAAAATACTATAATAGAAAACTAAATGAGGAAGGTAAAAGTAAGACTAATGTAACCCACTGGAATTGTATCATTCTAGAATTTTAATTAAGTAATTTTAAAAGCACTGGAGAGCCATCTACACAAATACTAGGCCGAAAGTTATGAGGTTGTGTTTAATACTGCAAAATCATTGTTTGAAGGAAAACTAAAGTCTTAATCCTAAATGTGCAACATGCAAGAAAGTGAACACAGTGGGAGCCAGGGATAGGGCACAGAGAGAACCCTGACTTCCTATTCGGAAAAGCATTATTAAAATCCCTGAAGAAGGTATGAGGTCTATGATACACTATAATGGAAATTATTCCTACACATATGCTTTTACACGGAAATTAAACCAAAATCAATTCAAAAACTAAGAATAAAATTGAAAGCTCATTCCATTGTATACAGCATAAAATTAATCCCTATGAAGTAATTTACTCATACAGCTGGATACTTGAGGTAGACTCTGTGTGGGGGAAATAATCACTTCTTGGCTAATTCAGGTCTCTCGCCAGCCCCCACACTTTGTCAGACTAGGCCTCAGTCTTCTCGCTGTTTAGGGGCAAGCAAGACTTTATTTTTTCTGGGCTCCAAAATCACTGCAGATGGTGATTGCAGCCATGAAATTAAAAGACGCTTACTCCTTGGAAGGAAAGTTATGACCAACCTAGACAGCATATTAAAAAGCAGAGACATTACTTTGCCAACAAAGGTCCTCTAGTCAAGGCTATGGTTTTTCCAGTAGTTATGTGTGGATGTGAGAGTTGGACTATAAAGAAAGCTGAGCACTGAAGAATTGCTGCTTTTGAACTATGGTGTTGGAGAAGACTCTTGAGAGTCCCTTGGACTGCAAGGAGATCCAACCAATCCATCCTAAAGCAGATCAGTTCTGGATGTTCAGGACTGATGCGAAGAGCTGACTCATTGGAAAAGACCCTGATTTGGAGAAAGATTGAGGGCAGGAGAAGGGGATGACAGAGGATAAGATGGTTGGATGGCATCACTGACTCAATGGACATGGGTTTGGGTGAACTCCAGGAGTTGGTGATGAACAGGGAAGCCTGGCATGCTGCCATTTATGGGGTCACAAAGAGTCAGACACAACTGAGCAACTGAACTGAACTGAACACCAAAGTATATTAAGCAACACACTGGTGATGGGTTAGAAACACAATCCACTTTGGACATTGGTGAGGCCACTAGGTACAACACATGTACAATCCTAGCAACACTTGATAGAGGCTTCCAGATCATAAAACAAAATGAGATAACCTTCTCATTCCAAATCATTAGTACATAACCTATGAGTTCGTGACCATACACTTCATTGCTTCCTAAACAGAAGGTGATTTTCCTGGCTGAGATGTAATAATGCTGGGCAGAGTTAGTTACATTCAGTTCAGTTTAGTTCAATTGTTCAGTCATGTCCGACTCTTTGTGATCCCATGGACTGCAGCACACCAGGACTCCCTATCCATCTCCAACTCCTGGAGTTTACCCAAACTCGTGTCCGTTTAGTCGGTGATGCCATCCAACCGTCTCATCCTCTGTCGTCCCCTTCTCCTCTGCCCTCAATCCCTCCCAGCATCAGACTCTTTTCCAATGAGTCAACACTTCATATGAGGTGGCCAAAGAATTGGAATTTCTGCTTCAACATCAGTCCTTCCAATGAACACCAGGACTGATCTCCTTCAGAATGGACTGGTTGGATCTCCTTGCAGTCCAAGGGACTCTCAAGAGTCTTCTCCAACACCATAGTTCAAAAGCAGCAATTCTTTGGTGCTCAGCTTTCTTTACAGTCCAACTCTCAAGTCCAAACATGACTACTGGAAAAGCCATAGCCTTGAATAGATGGACCTTTGTTGGCAAAGTAATGTCTCTGCTTTTTAATATGCTGTCTAGGTTGGTCATAACTTTCCTTCCAAGGAGTAAGCATCTTTTAATTTCATGGCTGCAATCATCATCTGCAGTGATTTTGGGGCCTACCAAAATAAAGTCAGTCACTGTTTCCACTCTTTCCTCATTTATTTGCCATGAATTGTTGGGACCAGAGGCAATGGTCTTAGTTTCCTGACTGTTGAGCTTTAAGCCAACTTTTTCACTCTCCTCTTTCATTTTCATCAAGAGGCTCTTTAGTTCTTCACTTTCTGCCATAAGGGTTGTGTCATCTGCATATCTGAGGTTATTGATATTTCTCCCAGCAATCTTGATTCCAGCTTGGCTTCAATTCCAGCTGGGCTTGATTTCAGCCCAGCTTTTCTCATGATGTACTCTGCATATAAGTTAAATAAGCAGGGTGACAATATACAGCCTTGATGTACTCCTCTCTCTGTTTGGAACCCGTCTGTTGTTCCATGTCCAGTTCTAACTGTTGCTTCCTGCATATAGGTTTCTCAAGAGGCAGATCAGGTGGTCTGGTATTCCCATCTCTTTCAGAATTTTCCATAGTTTATTATGATCCATGCAGTCAAAGGCTTTGACATAGTCGATAAAGCAGAAATAGATGTTTTTCTGGAACTCTCTTGCTTTTTCAATGATCCAGTGGCTGTTGGCCATTTGATCTCTGGTTCCTCTGCCTTTTCTAAATCCAGATTTAACATCTGGAAGTTCACAGTTCACACATTGCTGAAGCCAGGCTTGGAGAATTTTGAGTATTACTTTGCTAGTGTGTGAGATGAGTGCAATTGTGTGGTAGTTTGAGCATTCTTGGGTATTGCCTTTCTTTGGGATTGGAATGGAAACTGACCTTTTCCAGTCCTGTGGCCACTGCTGAGTTTTCCAAATTTGCTGGCATATTGAGTGCAGCACTTTCACAGCATCATCTTTTAGGGTTTGAAATAGCTCAACTGGAATTCCATCACCTCCACTAGCTTTGTTCATAGTGAGGCTTTCTAAGGCCCACTTGACTTCACATTCCAGGATGTCTGGCTCTAGGTGAGTGAGCACACCATTGTGAATATCTGGGTCATGAAAATCTTTTTTGTACAGTTCTTCTGTGTATTCTTGCCACCTCTTCTTAATATCTTCTGCTTCTGTTAGGTCCATACCATTTCTGTCTTATATTGAGCCCATCTTTGCATGAAATGTTCCCTTGATATATCTAATTTTCTTGAAGAGATTTATAGTCTTTGTCATTCTATTATTTTCCTCTATTTATTTGCACTGATCGCTGAGGAAGGCTCTGATCTTTCCTTGCTATTTTTTGGAACTCTGAATTCATCTTTCAGTGTTCTATCTTTTTGCCTTTTCATACTGTTCATGGGGTTCCCAAGGCAAGAATACTGAAGTGGTTTGCCATTCCCTTCTCCAGTGGACCACATTTTGTCAGAACTCTCCACCATGACCCTTCTGTCTTGGGTGGCCCTACACTGCATGGCTTAGTTTCATTGAGTTGGACAAGGCTGTGGTCCATGTGATCAGATTGGCTGAAAAGTTACATTATTCTTTACATTTTTTGGTAGATTTAGATTATCTCACAGCTTTTAAACTGTACATACCATTTGATCCAATAAATCTACTTACATGGATTTATTCTACAGACATGCTTATATAGAACCATTGTTTAAAGTAACAGAAGACTGCAAACAACCTAAAGGTTCTTTAGGCAGAACTGGTACAGATACTATGCTATACCAACACATGGGGGAAACTAAGCTGCCCATCGAAAGAATGGGATAGTACTGACTGTAGTGACACGGAATCATCTCCACAATAAGTTATTAAGCAATGAAAGCAAGAAGAACAGACTGGACAAAATACTGTCGTTGGATTTTTTTTTAAAGATCATAAGGAAAAAAATAATAATAATAAAAATAAAATAAAGATCATAAGGGCATGTAGGGAATCTCTCTGGAAGGCTACACCCCACTTTAACAGCAGTGGCCTCCATGGAGGAATAGGGAGGGTGGGGACAAGAATGAGAGGAATTTGCCTTTAATATCATAACCAGTTGTTTTTTTTTTTCTAGTTTACATCAGCTGTTTTGGGATATAGCATTTGATGAGTTTTAAAGAATGAATGTTATGCTCCTCATATTCTTTGGTTTTGTGCATGTACTACAAAAATTAATTTTAAGTAAAACTATCTGTTTGAGCTGCTGCTGCTGCTGCTGCTAAGTCGCTTCAGTCGTGTCCAACTCTGTGCGATCCCATAGACGGAAGCTCACCAGGCTCCCCCATCCCTGGGATTCTCCAGGCAAGAATACTGGAGTGGGTTGCCATTTCCTTCTCCAATGCATGAAAGTGAAAAGTGAAAGTGAAGTCACTCAGTCGTGTCCAACTCCCAGCGACCCCATGGACTGGAGCCCACCAGGCTCCTCCGTCCATGGGATTCTCCAGGCAAAAGTACTGGGGTGGGGTGCCATTGCCTTCCCCGCTGTTTGAGCTAGATTCTTCAAAAGTTCTATCAGATCAGATCAGATCAGTCGCTCAGTCATGTCCGACTTTGCGACCCCATGAATTGGAGCACGCCAGGCCTCCCTGTCCATCACCAACTCCCAGAGGTCACTCAGACTCACATCCATCGAATCAGTGATGCCATCCAGCCATCTCATCCTCTGTCATCCCCTTCTCTCAATCCCTCTCAGCATCAGAGTCTTCTCTAATGAGTCAACTCTTCGCATGAGGTGGCCAAAGTACTGGAGTTTCAGCTTCAGCATCTTTCCTTCCAAAGAAATCCCAGGGCTGATCTCCTTCAGAATGGACTGGTTGGATCTCCTTGCAGTCCAAGGGACTCTCAAGAGTCTTCTCCAACACCACAGTTCAAAAGCATCAATTCTTCGGTGCTCAGCCTTCTTCACAGTCCAACTCTCACATCCATACATGACCACAGGAAAAACCATAGCCTTGACTAGACGAACCTTTGTTGGCAAAGTAATGTCTCTCTGCTTTTGAATATGCTATCTAGATTGGTCATAACTTTCCTTTCAAGGAGTAAGTGTCTTTTAATTTCATGGCTGCAGTCACCATCTGTAGTGATTTTGGAGCCCAGAAAAATAAAGTCTGACACTGTTTCCACTGTTTCTCCATCTATTTCCCATGAAATGATGGGACCAGATGCCATGATCTTCGTTTTCTGAATGTTGAGCTTTAAGCCAACTTTTTCACTCTCCACTTTCACCTTCATCAAGAGGCTTTTTAGTTCCTCTTCACTTTCTGCCATAAGGGTGGTGTCATCTGCATATCTGAGGTTATTGATATTTCTCCCAGCAATCTTGATTCCAACTTGTGTTTCTTCAGTCCAGCGTTTCTCATGATGTACTCTGCATAGAAGTTAAATAAACAGGGTGACAATATACAGCCTTGATGTACTCCTTTTCCTATTTGGAACCAGTCTGTTGTTCCATGACCAGTTCTAACTGTTGCTTCCTGACCTGCATACAAATTTCTCAAGAGGCAGATCAGGTGGTCTGGTATTCCCATCTCTTTCAGAATTTTCCACAGTTTATTGTGATCTACACAGTCAAAGGCTTTGGCATAGTCAATAAAGCAGAAATAGATGTTTTTCTGGAACTCTCTTGCTTTTTCCATGATCCAGCAGATGTTGGCAATTTGATCTCTGGCTCCTCTGCCTTTTCTAAAACCAGCTTGAACATCAGAAAGTTCACGGTTCACATATTGCTAAAGCCTGGCTTGGAGAATTTTGAGCATTACTTTACCAGCGTGTGAGATGAGTGCAATTGTGTGTTAGTTTGAGCATTCTTTGGCATTGCCTTTCTTTGGGATTGGAACGAAAACTGACCTTTTCCAGTCCTGTGGCCACTGCTGAGTTTTCCAAATTTGCTGGCATATTGAGTGCAGCACTTTCACAGCATCATCTTTCAGGATTTGGAATAGCTCAACTGGAATTCCATCATCTCCACTAGCTTTGTTCATAGTGATGCTTTCTAGGGCCACTTGACTTCATATTCCAGGATGTCTGGCTCTAGGTGAGTGATCACACCATCGTGATTATCTGGGTCGTGAAGATCTTTTTTGTACAGTTCTTCTGTGTATTCTTGCCACCTCTTCTTAATATCTTCTGCTTCTCTTAGGTCCATACCATTTCTGTCCTTTATCGAGCCCATCTTTGCATGAAATGTTCCTTTGGTATCTCTGATTTTCTTGAAGAGATCCCTAGTCTTTCCCATTCTGTTGTTTTCCTCTATTTCTTTGCATTGATCACTGAAGAAGGCTTTTTTGTCTCTTCTTGCTATTCTTTGGAACTCTGCATTCAGATGCTTATATCTTTCCTTTTCTCCTTTGCTTTTCGCTTCTCTTCTTTTCACAGCTATTTGTAAGGCCTCCCCAGACAGCTATTTTGCTTTTTTGCATTTCTTTTCCATGGGGATGGTCTTGATCCCTGTCTCCTGTACAATGTCACGAACCTCATTCCATAGTTCATCAGGGACTCTATCTATCAGATCTAGGCCCTTAAATCTATTTCTCACTTCCACTGTATAATCATAAGGGATTTGATTTAGGTCATACCTGAATGGTCTAGTGGTTTTCCCTACTTTCTTCAACTTCAGTCTGAATTTGGCAATAAGGAGTTCATGGTCTGAGCCACAGTCAGCTCCTGGTCTTGTTTTTGCTGACTGTACAGAGCTTCTCCATCTTTGGCTGCAAAGAATATAATCAGCCTGATTTCGGTGTTGACCATCTGGTGATGTCCATGTATAGAGTCTTCCCTTGTGTTGTTGGAAGAGGGTGTTTGTTATGATTAGTGCATTTTCTTGGCAAAACTCTATTAGTCTTTGCCCTGCTTCATTCCATATTCCAAGGCCAAATTTGCCTGTTACTCCAGGTGTTTCTTGACTTCCTACTTTTGCATTCCAGTCCCCTATAATGAAAAGGACATCTTTTTTGGGTGTTAGTTCTAAAAGGTCTTGTAGGTCTTCATAGAACCGTTCAACTTCAGCTTCTTCAGCGTTACTGGTTGGGGCACAGACTTGGATTACTGTGACATTGAATGGTTTGCCTTGGAAACGAACAGAGATCATTCTGTTGTTTTTGAGATTGCATCCAAGTACTGCATTTCGGACTCTTTTGTTGACCACGATGGCCACTCCATTTCTTCTGAGGGATTCCTGCCCGCAGTAGTAGATATAATGGTCATCTGAGTTAAATTCACCCATTCCAGTCCATTTTAGTTCGCTAATTCCTAGAATGTCGACATTCACTCTTGCCATCTCTTGTTTGACCACTTCCAGTTTGCCTTGATTCATGGACCTGACATTCCAGGTTCCTATGCAATATTGCTCTTTACAGCATCGGACTTTGCTTCTATCACCAGACACATCCACAGCTGGGTATTCTTTTTGCTTTGGCTCCATCCCTTCATTCTTTCTGGAGTTATTTCTCTACTGATCTCCAGTAGCTTATTGGGCCCCTACTGACCTGGGGAGTTTCTCTTTCAGTATCCTATCATTTTGCCTTTTCATACTGCTCATGGGGTTCTCAAGGCAAGAATACTGAAGTGGTTTGCCATTCCCTTCTCCAGCAGACCACATCCTGTCAGATCTCTCCACCATGACCCGCCCATTCTATAGAATAAAGTATTTATACAAGATACTTTCTTTGGTCTATGAACTAGTGGTAGAAGGCAGCCACTTTTTGAGGATCAGTTATTCCTATCTTAAAGATGAATGTCCCACATGGTAGTAATCGCCTGGGCGAAGTATAAAGGCCCAGCCCACGGAGGAGGGATAAGCGGGGAGAGGAGAAGGAAGGTGACCCAGAGAAAAGAGAGCCTGGGGGTTGTTCTCATTCTGAAGAGCCAAAAGGTCCTCCCCCTATGTTATAATCTGAATGACTGAGTCCCCCATGATTCAATTGGTGAAGCCCTAATCACCCCAATGAGATGGTATTAGGAGGTGGGGGCCTTTGGGAGGTGATTAGGTTAGATAAGGTTATGAGGGTGGAGCCCTGGTGATGGAATTAGTGGCCTTAGAAGAAGAAATATCAGAGATTCCTCCTTCCACTGTGCAAGGATACAGTGAGAAAATTGCCATCTCCAAGCCAAGAGGACTTTCACCAGAACCCAAATATGCTGGCACCCAGATCTCAGACCTTCCAGCCTCCAGATCCATGAGAAATACATTCCTGTTGTTTAAGACACCAGTCTATGGCATTCGATTGTGGCCGCACAAACTGACTGATGCCACCTGGTACAGAGGATGAGACTAGAAATCTATTTTATAATCATGATGTCAAAATTTAAGAAAGTTTTAAAAAAAATTTAAGAAGGTCCTTCTGGAATGCTCACTTATGGCCCAATGTTTCCAGACCCCTCTAAAGAAATATAATAATTAGTCCATGTGTTAATGCAAGTTTACCATTCTAACTGTATCTTCCATCAGCTTGGGAGGTGGAATTTTACCTCAAGCGATTTGAAATTTATGATGTCAACTTGGTTGGGGTCCTTTGGCTTTTGCTGTATCAGAAAGGCCCTAGGAGGTATGGGCAACAAAGTTGGGGGACAGGCACAGTCAGGCAAAGGGATGGGAGGGCCACAGCATGGGAACATGGTGTATTAACTCCACCAGAGAGAGGTGGCTAGAGACCAGCTGGGTGTGAGGAAGAAGTTGGAGATGTCTTGCTTGGACTTCATCAGCTTGTTCCCAAACATTATTGTGTCCGTCTCTAGTTGTTTCACATTTATGCAGTCTGTTTCCTGACCTAGAACACAAGCTTCCCTAAGAATCTCTTCTCTTCCACTTCCTCCTCTTTTTATGCCCAAGCCCCGAGCAAGCATGAAGAAATAGGAAGGAAAGAAGGGCAGAGGAAGCAGAACTATTGCCTAAGTGCCAATGAAATTCAGGTAAGTAAAATGTAAGGTAAGTATCAGATCAGATCAGTTGCTCAGTCGTGTCCGACTCTTTGCGACCCCATGAACTGCAGCACGCCAGGCCTCCCTATCCATCACCAGCTCTCGGAGGTCACTCAGACTCACATTCATCGAGTCAGTGATGCCATCCAGCCATCTCATCCTCTGTCGTCCCCTTCTCCTCCTGCCCTCAATCCCTCCCAGCATCAGAGTCTTCTCTAATGAGTCAACTCTTCGCATGAGGTGGCCAAAATACTGGAGTTTCAGCTTTAGCATCATTCCTTCCAAAGAAATCCCAGGGCTGATCTATACAATTGAAATTAAGCAAGAGCTAAAATTTCTGAATTTCAGTTGTTTGACAGTATATCTAGAGGTGTTTTCTACAGTAGACTGGTGGGTAGAAGCATGACTCTAGGAATCACTGAGCAAAGAGGGGGCAGCCCTGCACCTTCACGTTTCACCACGTTCACATGGTGAAGGTAAGATGACTTCCTGGTGGCTGCAGCTCTACCACTGCCCTAGCTGTGCAAGCTTGAGCACCTAACTCCTTGGGCTTCATTTTCCTCAATTATAAAATGGGGCTAAAAGTAACTTCCTCATAGAATTATGGTGAAGACCAAATATAATATATAGTTCAGTTAAGTCGCTCAGTTGTGTCTGACTCTTTGCAACTTCATGCACGCAGCATGCCAGGCTTCCCCCTGTCCATCACCAACTCCTGGAGCTTGCTCAAACTCATGTCTATCGAGTCAGAGATGTCATCCAACCATCTCATCCTCTGTTGTCCCCTTCTCTTCCTCACTTCAATCTTACCCAGCATCAGGGTCTTTTCCAATGAGTCAGATCTTTGCATCAGGTGGCCAAAACATTAGAGTTTCAGCTTCGGCATCAGTCCTTCCAATGAATATTCAGGATTAATTTCCTTTAGGATGGACTGGTTGGATCTCCTTGCAGTCCAAGGGACTCTCAAGAGTCTTCTCCAACACCACAGTTCAAAAGTGTCTATTCTTCAGTGCTCAGCTTTATAGTCCAACTCTCACATCCATACATGACTATTGAAAAAACCATAGCTTTGACTAGTTGGACCTTGCTTGGCAAAGTAATATCTCTGTTTTTTAATATGCTGTCTAGGTTTGTCATAGCTTTTCTTCCAACGAGCAAGCATCTTTTAATTTCATGGCTGTGGTCACCATTTGCAGTAATTTTAGAGCCCAAAAAACTAAAGTCTGTCACTGTTTCCATTGCTTCCCACCATCAATTTGCCATGAAGTGATGGAACTGGATGCCATGATCTTAGTTTTCTGAATGTTAAGTTTTAGCCAATGTTTAGTTTTAAACTTAAAAAGTTTAAGCCAACTTTTTCACTCTCCTCTTTCACTTTCATCAAAAGGCTCTTTAGTTCTTCACTTTCTGCCATAAGAGTGGTGTCATCTGTGTACCTGAAGTTATTTATATTTCTCTTGGCAATCTTGATTCCAGCTTGTGCTTCATCCAGCCTGGCATTTCACATGATATACTCTACATATAAGTTAAATAAGCAGGGTGACAATATACAGCCTTGATGTACTCCTTTTCTGATTTGGAACCAGTCCTTTGTTCCATGTCCAATTCTAACTGTTGCTTCCTGACCTGCATACAGATTTCTCAGGAGGCAGGTAAGGCGTTCTGGTATTCCCATCTCTTGAAGAATTTTCCACAGTTTGCGATGATCCACACAGTTAAAGGCTTTGGTATAGTCAATAAAGCAGAAATAGATGTTTTTCTAGAACTTTCTTGCTTTTTCAATGATCCAGCAGATGTTGGCAATTTGATCTCTGGTCCCTCTGCCTTTTCTAAATCCAGCTTGAACATCTGGAAGTTCACAGTTCATGTATTGTGAAGCCTGGCCTGGAGAATTTTAAGCATTACTTTGCTAGTGTGTGAGATGAGTGCTATTGTGCAGTAGTTTGAACATTTTTTGGCATTGCCTTTCTTTGGGATTGGAACGAAAACTGACCTTTTCCAGTCCTGTGGCCACTGCTGAGTTTTCCAAATTTGCTGGCATATTGAGTGCAGCACTTTCACAGCATCATCTTTTAGGATTAAAAATAGCTCAACTGGAATTTCATCACCTCCACTAGCTTTGTTCATAATGATGCTTCGTAAGATCCACTTGACTTTGCATTCTGGGATGTCTGGCTCTAGGTGAGTGATCACACCATCATGGTTATCTGAGTCATGAAGATCTTTTTTGTATAGTTCTTCTGTGTATTGTTGCTACCTCTTCTTAATATTCTGCTTTTGTTAGGTCCATACTATTTCTGTCCTTTATTGTGCTCATATTTGCATGAAATATTCCCTTGGTATTTCTAATTTTCTTGAAGCAATCTCTAGTCTTTCCCATTCTATTGTTTTCCTCTATTTCTTTGCATTGATCACTGAGGAAGGCCTTCTTATCTCTCCTTGCTGTTCTTTGGAACTCTGCATTCAGATGGGTATATCTTTTCTTTTCTCCTCTGCCTTTCACTTCTCTTTTCTCAGGTATTTTTAAGGCCTCCTCAGACAACCATTTTGCCTTTTTGCATTTCTTTACTTGGAGATGATCTTGATCACTGCCTCCTGTACAATGTCACAAACTGCTGTCCATAGTTCTTCAGGCACTCTGTCTATCAGATCTAATCCCTTGAATCTATTTGCCACTTCTACTGTATAATCATAAGGGATTTGATTTAGATCTTACCTGAATGGTCTAGTGGTTTTCCCTATTTTCTTCAATTTCAGTCTGAATTTTGCAATAAGGAGTTCATGAATGAGCCACAGTCAGCTCCCAGTCTTGTTCTTAATGTATATGCACAAATATATATATTAATATATGTGTGAGCTCAGCATATGATTAGACACATAAGTGTGTGTGCATGTGCTCAGTCATATCTGACTTTTTGTGACCCCATGGACTGCAGCCTGCCAGGCTCCTCTGTCCATGAAAGTTTCCAGCAGGAATACTGGAGCAGGTAGCCATTTCCTTGTCTGGGGGATCTCCCCGACCCAGGGATCGAAACTGTATCTCTTGCATCTCCTGCTTGGCAGGTGGATTCTTTACCACTGTGCTACCTGGGAAGCCCCATCAGGCACACAGGACCATATGGTACATATTAACTATTATAATTATTAATATTGCTAAATTATTTAAGGTTTCCCCACCTTTAATAGATATATATATTTTTTTGCCTCAGAGAACTTTATTTTTTTAAATTTTATTTTATTTAACTTTACAATATTGTATTGGTTTTTCCATACATCAAAATGAACCCGCCACAGGAATACACGTGTTCCCCATCCTGAACCCTCCTCCCTCCTCCCTCCCCATACCATCCCTCTGGGTCATCCCAGTGCACCAGCCCTAGGCATCCGGTATCAGGCATCAAACCTGGACTGGGCGACTCATTTCAAATATGATATTATACATATTTCAATGCCATTCTCTCAAATCATCCCACCCTCTTCCTCTCCCAGAGTCCAAAAGACTGTTCTATACATCAGTATCTCTTTTGCTATCTCGTATACAGGGTTATTGTTCCCCTCTTTATAAATTCCATATATATGCGTTAGTATACTGTATTTGTATTTTTCTTTCTGGCTTACTTCACTCTGTATAATAGGCTCCAGTTTCATCCACCTCCTTAGAACTGATTCAAATGTATTCTTTTTAATGGCTGAGTAATACTCCACTGTGTATATGTACCAGAGCTTTCTTATCCATTCATCTGCTGATGGACATCTAGGTTGCTTCCATGTCCTGGCTATTATAAACAGTGCTGCAATGAACATTGGGGTACACGTGTCTCTTTCAATTCTGGTTTTCTCAGTGTGTATGCCCAGCAGTGGGATTTCTGGATCATAAGGCAGTTCTATTCCCAGTTTTTTGAGGAATCTCCATATTGTTCTCCATAGTGGCTGTACTAGTTTGCATTCCCACCAACAGTGTAAGAGGGTTCCCTTTTCTCCACACCCTCTCCAGCATTTATTGCTTGTGGACTTTTGGATCGCAGCCATTCTGACTGGCGTGAAATGGTACCTCATAGTGGTTTTGATTTGCATTTCTCTGATAATGAGTGATGTTGAGCATCTTTTCATGTGTTTGTTAGCCATCTGTATGTCTTCTTTGGAGAAATGTCTATTTAGTTCTTTGGCCCATTTTTTGATTGGGTCGTTTATTTTTCTGGAATTGAGCTGTAGGAGTTGCTTGTATATTTTTGAGATTAGTTGTTTGTCTGTTGCTTCATTTGCTATTATTTTCTCCCATTCTGAAGGCTGTCTTTTCACCTTGCTTATAGTTTCCTTTGCTGTGCAAAAACTTTTAAGTTTAATTAGGTCCCATTTGTTAATTTTTTATTTTATTTCCAGTATTCTGGGAGGTGGGTCATAGAGGATCCTGCTGTGATGTATGTCAGAGAGTGTTTTGCCTATGTTTTCCTCTAGGAGTATTATGGTTTCTGGTCTTACATTTAGATCTTTAATCCATTTTGAGTTTATTTTTGTGTGTGGTGTTATAAAGTGCTCTAGTTTCATTCTTTTACAAGTGTTTGACTAGTTTTCCCAGCACCACTTGTTAAAGAGATTGTCTTTAGTCCATTGTATATTCCTGCCTCCTTTGTCAAAGATAAGGTGTCCATATGTGCATGGATTTATCTCTGGGCTTTCTATTTTGTTCCATTGATCTATATTTCTGTCTTTGTGCCAGTATTATATTGTCTTGATGACTGTGGCTTTGTAGTAGAGCCTGAAGTCAGGCAAGTTGATTCCTCCAGTTCCATTCTTCTTTCTCAAGATAGCTTTGGCTATTTGAGGTTTTTTGTATTTCCATACAAATTGAGAAATTATTTGTTCTAGCTCTGTGAAGAATACCGTTGGTAGCTTGATGGGGATTGCATTGAATCTATAAATTGCTTTGGGTAGTATACTCATTTTCACTACATTGATTCTGCCAATCCATGAACATGGTATATTTCTCCATCTATTAGTGTCCTCTTTGATTTCTTTCACCAGTGTTTTATAGTTTTCTATATATAGGTCTTTAGTTTCTTTAGATATATCCCTAAGTATTTTATTCTTTTCATTGCAGTGGTGAATGGAATTGTTTCCTTAATTTCTCTTTCTATTTTCTCATTATTAGTGTATAGGAATGCAAGGGATTTCTGTGTGTTGATTTTCTATCCTGCAACTTTACTATATTCATTGATTAGTTCTAGTAATTTTCTGGTAGAGTCTTTAGGGTTTTCTATGTAGAGGATCATGTCATCTGCAAACAGTGAGAGTTTTACTTCTTCTTTTCCAATTTGGATTCCTTTTATTTCTTTTTCTGCTCTGATTGCTGTGGCCAAAATTTCCAAAACTATGCTGAATAGTAATGGTGAAAGTGGGCACCCTTGTCTTGTTCCTGACTTTAGAGGAAATGCTTTCAATTTTTCACCATTGAGGATAATGTTTGCTGTGGGTTTGTCATATATAGCTTTTATTATGTTGAGGTATGTTCCTTCTATTCCTGCTTTCTGGAGAATTTTTATCATAAATGGATGTTGAACTTTGTCAAAAGCTTTCTCTGCATCTATTGATATAATCATATGGTTTTTATTTTTCAATTTGTTAATGTGGTGTGTTACATTGATTGATTTGTGGATATTGAAGAATCCTTGCATTCCTTGGATAAAGCCCACTTGGTTATGGTGTATGATCTTTTTAATGTGTTGTTGGATTATGATTGCTAGAATTTTGTTAAGGATTTTTACATCTATGTTCATCAGTGTTATTGGCCTGTAGTTTTCTTTTTTTGTGGCGTCTTTGTCAGGTTTTGGTATTAGGGTGATGTTGGCCTCACAGAATGAGTTTGGAAGTTTACCTTCCTCTGCAATTTTTTGGAACAGTTTGAGTAGGATAGGTGTTAGCTCTTCTCTAAATTTTTGGTAGAATTCAGCTGTGAAGCCCTCTGGACCTGGGCTTTTGTTTGCTGGAAGATTTCTGATTACAGTTTCAATTTCCGTGCTTGTTTAATAGATATTAACAGCAGGGTTACTATTTTGCCAATGGTTCAAGCATTCTCTGGGCCCTGAGTAATAATGACATGTATGACATGTATAATATGTATAACAGGGGCTAATTGTTTAAATTGATGTTGTTTAATAAAGATGAGTTTTATTCTACATTATGGTGGCTGTACAATCAAGGTCCCTGAAAGATCTGAATATACTACACATATAGGGGTGCTAGTCACTAAAATGTGCTTATAGGAAAAATCCCATTTCCTGCCATAATTATTGCTAGAAAAAGAATTCATTAGAACAGCCTTGTGAAGGCAGTATTTGCCATCACACCATGAGTGCAAGGCAGCCTCAAGTTTTGGAGACACTGAATGCTCCCACTAAAGGCAGCGTAATTCCTGCATTAATATATTATATTCATCCCCTGGACTCATCTATCTAATGTGAATTCAATTTAGTGGATGCTGCCAGACAGAATTAAATATATTAGTTTGAAAAATCACAGAGGAAGTGTGTTTATAGCTGTTGCATTTGATTGAATCAATTTTCTAAATGTTTATCTTTTAAGAGTCCTAGAAATCTTGCTTATAGGGTGTGCCTCCAAGACAGACATTGCGTTCCCATCTGCTTCAAGAAAGAACCCCAGAATGTTTTGTTTTGGGCCTTCAGTAGCTGCCCAAGGGGACTGTTGCAGGAGAGAAGTGCATGAAATACCACTTATCAGACATTTCCACAAGCAATTATTCCATCGCTTACCTGGGTTAATTATTAATCTGTGTATTTTAGGAGATCAAAGTTATAGCAAAGGGGTTATGATGAGACATGCCTAATGAGATCTCAAATACTGAATGGGGATAACTCACGTGATGGCACCAGCTCTAATTAAGATTTTTATGCAGGAAATAATGATAATCCTTTAAGAAGCACCTGCCATTGGCAGACTATGCATAAGGTACTTCACATGCACCTTATCATTTGTTCCTCATGTCAGTGCTGAAGAGTTTATTTTATAGATGATGAAATTAAGATTCAGAGAGACTCAGCAAGGTTAAAATTAGTTGTCCAAGTCCCACATCTAGTTAATGGTGGAGCTGGCATTGGAACTCAAGTCTGTTTGACCCCAAGCATATGCTCTTTGGCATCCTACTGATCCATCAGTTTCAACAGGTAAGAACATGAAATATGTGATTTTTCCCTGCAACATTTTCAGAGATATTCCCTTAGCATAAATCCAAAAAGTTAATAAAATATTTACATTCGAAACATTATAGCCACCTTAGGACAATTCTCTATATTTAAAGGATATATTTGAAAAAGGTATGGTATCTTCTTTATGGAAAAATTTCCCCCAGATGAGTTTTTAAGATTTAATATTCTTTTTGAGGAGAGTTAACTCCTTTTTTTGTAGTAAATAAAAAATCATAACAAAAAAAACTGGAGTATGGATCCGAGAAATATTCAAAATACAATTCAGAATGAGTCTTCATGATGAAAATAATAGAGAATAAAATGAGAAAATATAATATTTAAAGAGGTCTAGAAAGAGATTAGAGAGAATGAAATATTCAAATAGGTAATAGCTGAGAATATTCTAGAATTAAAAAACACAAATTTTCACACTGAAAAAGCATAGCAAATATTGAATAAATAAAATAAATTATCACTAAGATAAACATCACTAAGATACTAAACGGCAGAGGAACCAGAGGTCAAATTGACAATATCTGTTGAAGCATAGAAAAAGCAAGAGAGTTCCAGAAAAATATCTACTTCTGTTTTACTGATTACGCCAAAGCCTTTGACTGTGTAGATTACAACAAACTGTGGAAAACTCTTCAACAGATGGAAATACCAGCCTGCCTTACCTGCCGCCTGAGAAATCTGTATGCAAGTCAAGAAGCAACTGGACATGGAACAAAGGACTGATTCCAAATCGGAAAAGAAGTACATCAAGGCTGTATATTATCACCTTGTTTATTTAACTTCTATCCAGAGTACATCATGTGAAATGCCAGGCTGAATAAAGCACAAGCTGGAATCAAGATTGCTGGGAGAAATATCAATAACCTCAGATATGCAGGTGACATCACCCTTATGGCAGAAAGCAAAGAATTAAAGAGGAGGGTGAAAAAGTCAGCTTAAAACTCAACATTCAGAAAACTAAGATCATGACATCTGGTCCCATCTCTTCATGGCAAATAGATGGGGAAACAATGGAAACAGTGACAGACTTTATTTTTTGGGCAGCAAAATCACTGCAAATGGTGATTGCAGCCATGAAATTAAAAGATGCTTGCTCCTTGGGAAAAAAACTATGACAAACCTAGACAGCATATTAAAAAGCAGAGACATTACTTTGCCAAGCAAGGTCCAGCTCGTCAAAGCTATGGTTTTTCCAGTAGTCATGTATGTATGTGAGAGTTGAACTATAAAGAAAGCTGAGTGCCAAAGAATTAACACTTTTGAACTGTGGTGTTGGAGAAGACTCTTGAGAGTCCCTTGGACTGTAAGGAGATCCAACCAGTCCATCCTAAAGGAAACCAGTCCTGAATATTCATTGGAAAGACTGATGTTGAAGCTGAAACTCCAAGGCTTTGGTTACCTGATGCAAAGAACTGACTCACTGGAAAAGACTCTGACACTGGGAAAGATAGCAGGCAGGAGGAGAAGGGGATGACAGAGGATAAGATGGTTGGATGGCATCACCGACTTGATGGACATGAATTTGAGCAAGCTCCAGGGGTTGGTGATTGGCAGGGAAGCCTGGCATGCTGGAGTCCATGAGTCAGACATGACTGAATGACTGAACTGAACTGAAGATACATATGGGGAAATGGTGGAACTTCAAAACATTAGCAAAATTTAAAATAATCAGTAAAAAACAAACAAACAAAGAAAAAGTCACATTGCTTGACAAGGAACAATTAGGCTGAGAGCTGACATCTCAGCAGCAAAAACTGAGCCAAAATAAAATAGGAATATATCTTAAGAACTGCTAGCCTGTAATTCTATACCAAGTTAAATTATCATTTAAGAAAATAAAGGGCTTCACTGGTGGTCCAGCGGTTAGGAATCCACCTGCAAATACAGAGGACACAGCTTCAGTCCCTCTGGAAGGATCTCACATGCTGCAGAGCAGCTAAGCCCATGCACCACAACTAGTGAGCCTGCACTCTATAGCCTGTGAGCCACAACTACTGAAGTCCTGCCCATGCTCAGCCATAAGAGAAGCTACCTGGTGAGAAGCTGGTGTACCACAATGAAGAGCAGCCCCCACTCTGCAACCAGAGAAAGCCCGCGTGCCACAATGAAGACCCAGCATGGCCATAAATAAAAACAAACAAATAAATCTTAAAAAAGAAAAGAAAGACATTTTCACAGAGGGACTAAGAGAATTTTCCAAATTATGAAAAATTTCACAAATTATGAAAAAACTCCATGAAGATGGGAATAAGAAATATGAACCAATAAGAAAGGATTCAAGAAGCAAACAATTTACAATGAACAGGCTGAATATAACATTAAAAATAATTCCATTTATACTGGCATCAAAAAGAGAAACTACTTAGGGATAAATTTAATAAAAGCATAAAAAAATTACAAAAATTTGAACTCTGAAAACTATAAGATATTCTTAAAGGAAGGTAAAGAATTCCTAAATAAATGGAAAGACAATCCATGCTCATGGGCTTAATATTATTAAGATAACAATAGTTTTTTAACAAATTTATTAGAAGGTAATTGCTTTACAATATTATGCTGGTTTCTGCCATACATCAGCATGAATCAGCCACAGGTACACATATGAAGATGCCAATACTTCTATATTCATCTATAGATTTAATGCAATGCCTATCAAAATCTCAGCTAGGTTTTTCTTTAGAAATTGAGAAGATAGTACTAAAATTCACATGTATGTCCAAGGCATCCAGAATAGCAATCTATGAACAAGAAAAGTAAAGTTGGAGAACACACCCTTCTGGATTTCAAAACTTACTACAAAGTTACAGTTATTTAATGTTTGTTATGTTTCTTCAAAGTAAAGTAAAGAGTAAAGTAAAGTTTCTTCAAAATAAAGAGTAAAGTAATGCTTAAAATTCTCCAAGCCAGGCTTCAGCAATATGTGAACCGTGAACTTCCTGATGTTCAAGCTGGTTTTAGAAAAGGCAGAGGAACCAGAGATCAAATTGCCAACATCCGCTGGATCATCGAAAAAGCAAGAGAGTTCCAGATAAACATCTATTTCTGCTCTATTGACTATGCCAAAGCCTTTGATTGTGTAGATCACAATAAACTGTGGAAAATTCTGAAAGAGATGGGAATACCAGACCACCTACCTGATCTGCCTCTTGAGAAATCTGTATGCAGGTCAGGAAGCAACAGTTAGAACTGGTCATGGAACAACAGACTGGTTCCAAATAGGAAAAGGAGTACATCAAGGCTGTATATTGTCACCATGTTTATTTAACTTATATGCAGAGTACATCATGAGAAACGCTGGACTGGAAGAAACACAAGTTGGAATCAAGATTGCTGGGAGAAATATCAATAACCTCAGATATGCAGATGACACCACTCTTATGGCAGAAAGTGAAGAGGGGCTAAAAAGCCTCTTGATGAGAGTGAAAGTGGAGAGTGAAAAAGTTGGCTTAAAGCTCAACATTCAGAAAACGAAGATCATGGCATCTGGTCCCATCACTACATGGGAAATAGATGGAGAAACAGTGGAAACAGTGTCAGACTTTATTTTTCTGGGCTCCAAAATCACTGCAGATGGTGACTGCAGCCATGAAATTAAAAGACGCTTACTCCTTGGAAGGAAAGTTATGACCAACCTAGATAGCATATTCAAAAGCAGAGAGACATTACTTTGCCAACAAAGGTTCGCCTAGTCAAGGCTATGGTCTTTCCTGTGGTCATGTATGGATGTGAGAGCTGGACTGTGAAGAAGGCTGAGTGCCGAAGAATTGATGCTTTTGAACTGTGTTGTTGGAGAAGACTCTTGAGAGTCCCTTGGACTGCAAGGAGATCCAACCAGTCCATTCTGAAGGAGATCAATCCTGGAATTTCTTTGGAAGGAATGATGCTGAAGCTGAAACTCCAGTATTTTGGCCACCTCATGCGAAAAGTTGACTCATTGGATAAGACTCTGATGCTGGGAGGGATTGGGGGCAGGAGGAGAAGGGGATGACAGAGGATGACATGGCTGGATGGCATCACTGACTTGATGGATGTGAGTCTGAGTGACCTCTGAGAGCTGGTGATGGACAGGGAGGCCTGGCGTGCTGCGGTTCATGGGGTCGCAAAGAGTCGGACACGACTGAGCAACTGATCTGATCTGATGTTTCTTCAATGTGAAGATTTGTGTTTTTTAATTCTAGAATATTCTCAAAACTTATTACAAATGAAGACAGTGTGATACTGGATTAACAATGGACATAGAGATCAATGGAAATCATTCCAAAAATTAACTCTACACTTAAAGTCAATTGATTGTCAACTAGAATGCAAAACATTCAAGGGGAAAGAATAATCTTGGATAACTGGATAGCCATATGTAAAAGAATGAAGTTGACCTCTTCACTGTACACACAAAAATTAGCTCAAAACTATCATAGACCTAAATGTAAAAGCTAAAATTATAAAATTCCTAGAAGGAACATAGGGATACATTTTCATGACCTTGGGTTGTACAAATGGCCAATAAATACATGAAAAGATGTTTAACATCATTAGCCATCAGATCAGATCAGATCAGATCAGTCACTCACTTGTGTCCAACTCTTTGTGACCCCATGAACCGCAGCACGCCAGGCCTCCCTGTCCATCACCAACTCCCAGAGGTCACTCAGACTCACATCCATCGAGTCAGTGATGCCATCCAGTCATCTCATCCTCTGTCGTCCCCTTCTCCTCCTGCCCCCAATCCCTCCCAGCATCAGAGTCTTATCCAATGAGTCAACTCTTCGCATGAGGTGGCCAAAATACTGGAGTTGCAGCTTCAGCATCATTCCTTCCAAAGAAATCCCAGGGCTGATCTCCTTCAGAATGAACTGGTTGGATCTCCTTGCAGTCCAAGGGACTCCCAAGAGTCTTCTCCAACACCACAGTTCAAAAGCATCAATTCTTCGACGCTCAGCCTTCTTCACAGTCCAACTCTCACATCCATACATGACCACAGGAAAAACCATAGCCTTGACCAGGGGAACCTTTGTTGGCAAAGTAATGTCTCTGCTTTTCAATATGCTATCTAGGTTGGTCATAACTTTCCTTCCAAGGAGTAAGCGTCTTTTAATTTCATGGCTGCAGCCACCATCTGCAGTGATTTTGGAGCCCAGAAAAATAAAATCTGACACTGTTTCCACTGTTTCCCCATCTATTTCCCATGCAGTGATGGGACCGGATGCCATGATCTTCGTTTTCTGAATGTTGAGCTTTAAGCCAACCTTTTCACTCTCCACTTTCACTTTCATCAAGAGGCTTTTTAGTTCCTCTTCACTTTCTGCCATAAGGGTGGTGTCATCTGCATATCTGAGGTTATTGATATTTCTCCCAGCAATCTTGATTCCAACTTGTGTTTCTTCCAGTCCAGCGTTTCTCATGATGTACTCTGCATATAAGTTAAATAAACAGGGTGACAATATACAGCCATCAGGAAAATGCAAACCAAAATCACAAGATACCACTTGAAAACATTAATTAAAAGAAGCCAGTCACAAAAGACCATATATAATTCTGTTACTAAGAATGTCCCAAATAGGCAAATCTATGGATAGAGAAAGCAGGATAGCAGTTGCCTAGGGCTGGGAGGATTGGAGGAAAAGGAGGAGTGGCTGCTAATGCATATGAGGTTGATTTTGGAGGTCATGAAAATGTTCTAAAGTTGATTCTGCTGTTGGTGGTTAAACTCTGTGAATATACTAAAAACCATTGCGCTATAAACTTTAAATGAGTGAATTGTACACTATGTGATTTGTATCTCAATATGATGTTTTAAAAAGAAGCAAATGGAAAGTAAAAAATTTGATAAACATTTAGTAAACCTAAACAAGCACTGAATGTCTGAAATAATAGTAACAAAAACACTAACAAGTTTTTAAAAAATGGAGATAAAGGATTAGAAACAATAATATGTGTGAAGAGAAGAAGGATAACTAGAGATGAAGCATCTTAAGGTCAGTGTTTTGTTTGAAAGGATAGTGAAGTGTATTGATTAACCTACAAGACTGTCAAATAATATGCTTGTTAAATTTAACAATAAAGTAGAAATATTATTGCTTGAAAGAAAAAAATGGAGGAAGGTTCAGGATGGGGAACACATGTATACCTGTGGCAGATTCATGTTAATATATGGCAAAACCAATACAATATTGTAATGATAAAAAAAATAAATAAATAAAAATTAAAAAAAGAAAAAATGATAAATTTAATAGAAGTCAGAAAAAGAGAAAAAAAGAACAACATGGTGAGTGGAAAGCATAACATAAGATTAAGAATAAATTCATCATAATAGATAATCACAATAATGTAAATGTGCCAGTTAAAATACTGAATCTCCTAAATTTATTTATTTATTTATTTAAATAAATCCAGCTATAATGTATATACACACACACACATATATGTGTGTGGTGGTTTTTTAAAATTGCATTCTGACTGTTCCTGATAATTAGGATGAAATTTTCCCTTGTCTCGTTCCTGACTTTAAGTGGAATGCTCTTAGCACTTCACTATAAAGAAAAATATTTGTTTAGGATTATGGTAGATACTCTTTTTCAGGTTAAGGAATTTTCCTTCTAATCCTAGTTCACTAACAGAAATTATATTCAGAATATTGAGAGAAAATACTATCAGTTTAGAATTCTATGCACAGTTAAACTATCATTCAAGAATGAGGATAAAATAAAAAATATACCATTTACAATAGTCTAAAAAACTATGAGATACCTAGAAGTAAGTCTAACAAAAGATGTGAAAAACTTCAACGGACAAAACTCTAAAATTTTATTGAAATACATCAGATCAGATCAGATCAGTCGCTCAGTCGTGTCCGACTCTTTGCGACCCCATGAACCGCAGCATGCCAGGCCTCCCTGTCCATCACCAGCTCCCGGAGGTCACCCAGACTCATACCCATCGAGTCAGTGATGCCATCCAGCCATCTCATCCTCTGTCGTCCCCTTCTCCTCCTGCCCTCAATCCCTCCCAGCATCAGAGTCTTATCCAATGAGTCAACTCTTCGCATGAGGTGGCCAAAATACTGGAGTTTCAGCTTTAGCATCATTCCTTCTAAAGAAATTCCAGGGCTGATCTCCTTCAGAATGGACTGGTTGGATCTCCTTGCAGTCCAAGGGACTCTCAAGAGTCTTCTCCAACACCACAGTTCAAAAGCATCAATTCTTCGGCGCTCAGCCTTCTTCACAGTCCAGCTCTCACATCCATACATGACCACAGGAAAGACCATAGCCTTGACTAGGCGAACCTTTGTTGGTAAAGTAATGTCTCTGCTTTTGAATATGCTATCTAGGTTGGTCATAACTTTCCTTCCAAGGAGTAAGCGTCTTTTAATTTCATGGCTGCAGTCACCATCTGCAGTGATTTTGGAGCCCAGAAAAACAAAGTCTGACACTGTTTCCACTGTTTCTCCATCTATTTCCCATGTAGTGATAGGACCGGATGCCATGATCTTCGTTTTCTGAATGTTGAGCTTTAAGCCAACCTTTTCACTCTCCACTTTCACTTTCATCAAGAGGCTTTTTAGCCCCTCTTCACTTTCTGCCATAAGGGTGGTGTCATCTGCATATCTGAGTTTACTGATATTTCTCCCAGCAATCTTGATTCCAACTTGTGTTTCTTCCAGTCCAGCATTTCTCATGATGTACTCTGCATATAAGTTAAATAAACATGGTGACAATATGCAGCCTTGACGTACTCCTTTTCCTATTTGGAACCAGTCTGTTGTTCCATGACCAGTTCTAACTGTTGCTTCCTGACCTGCATACAGATTTCTTAAGAGGCAGATCAGGTGGTCTGGTATTCCCATCTCGTTCAGAATTTTCCATAGTTTATTGTGATCTACACAGTCAAAGGCTTTGGCATAGTCAATAAAGCAGAAATAGATGTTTTTCTGGAACTCTCTTGCTTTTTCCATGATCCAGCGGATGTTGGCAATTTGATCTCTGGTTCCTCTGCCTTTTCTAAAACCAGCTTGAACATCAGGAAGTTCACGGTTCACATATTGCTGAAGCCTGGCTTGGAGGATTTTGAGCATTACTTTACTAGTGTGTGAGATGAGTGCAATTGTTCGGTAGTTTGAGCACTCTTTGGCATTGCCTTTCTTTGGGATTGGGATGAAAACTGACCTTTTCCAGTCTTGTGGCCACTGCTGAGTTTTCCAAATTTGCTGGCGTATTGAGTGCAGCACTTTCACAGCATCATCTTTCAGGACTTGGAATAGCTCCACTGGAATTCCATCACCTCCACTAGCTTTGTTCGTAGTGATGCTTTCTAAGGCCCATTTGACTTCACATTCCAAGATGTCTGGCTCTAGGTCAGTGATCACATCATCATGATGATCTGGGTCTTGAAACTCTTTTTTGTACAGTTCTTCTGTGTATTCCTGCCACCTCTTCTTAATATCTTCTGCTTCTGTTAGGTCCACACAAGGGAATGGCAAACCACTTCAGTATTCTTGCCTTGAGAACCCCATGAACAGTATGAAAAGACAAAATGACAGGATACTGAAAGAGAAACTCCCCAGGTCAGTAGAGGCCCAATATGCTACTGGAGATCAGTGGAGAAATAGCTCCAGAAAGAATGAAGGGACGGAGCCAAAGCAAAAAGAATACCCAGCTGTGGATGTGTCTGGTGATAGAAGCAAAGTCCGATGCTGTAAAGAGCAATACTGCATAGGAACCTGGAATGTCAGGTCCATGAATCAAGGCAAACTGGAAGTGGTCAAACAAGAGATGGCAAGAGTGAATGTTGACATTCTAGGAATTAGCGAACTAAAATGGACTGGAATGGGTGAATTTAACTCAGATGACCATTATATCTACTACTGTGGGCAGGAATCCCTCAGAAGAAATGGAGTGGCCATCATGGTCAACAAAAGAGTCCGAAATGCAGTACTTGGATGCAATCTCAAAAATGACAGAATGATCTCTGTTCGTTTCCAAGGCAAACCATTCAATGTCACAGTAATCCAAATCTATGCCCCAACCAGTAATGCCGAAGAAGCTGAAGTTGAATGGTTCTATGAAGATCTACAAGACCTTTTAGAACTAACACCCAAAAAAGATGTCCTTTTCATTATAGGGGACTGGAATGCAAAAGTAGGAAGTCAAGAAACACCTGGAGTAACAGGCAAATTTGGCCTTGGAACACGGAATGAAGCAGGGCAAAGACTAACAGAGTTTTGCCAAGAAAATGCACTGGTCATAGCAAATACCCTCTTCCAACAACACAAGAGAAGACTCTATACATGGACATCACCAGATGGTCAACACCGAAATCAGATCGATTATATTCTTTGCAGCCAAAGATGGAGAAGCTCTATACAATCAGCAAAAACAAGACCAGGTGCTGACTGTGGCTCAGACCATGAACTCCTTATTGCCAAATTCAGACTTAAATTGAAGAAAGTAGGGAAAACTACTAGACCATTCAGGTATGACCTAAATCAAATCCCTTATGATTCTACAGTGGAAGTGAGAAATAGATTTAAGGGCCTAGATCTGATAGATAGAGTGCCTGATGAACTATGGAATGAGGTTCGTGACATTGTACAGGAGACAGGGATCAAGACAATCCCCATGGAAAAGAAATGCAAAAAAGCAAAATGGCTGTCTGGGGAGGCCTTACAAATAGCTGTGAAAAGAAGAGAAGCAAAAAGCAAAGGAGAAAAGGAAAGATATAAACATCTAAATGCAGAGTTCCAAAGAATAGCAAGAAGAGATAAGAAAGCCTTCTTCAGGGATCAATGCAAAGAAATAGAGGAAAACAACAGAATGGGAAAGACTAGGGATCTCTTCAAGAAAATCAGAGATACCAAAGGAACATTGAAATACATAAAAAATAACAAATAAATGGGGAGATATAACATATTCTTAACAGTACTTAACTGCTACTGCTGCTTAACAGTAGCAGTTTTCCTAAATTTATATCAAAAACTTAATAAATTCTATTAACAATTCTGGGGGAATTTTTTTATTGACCTGTATAAGCAAATCATAAAATCTACTCAGAATCATAGAGGACCAAGAACAGCTGAAACAGTTCTGAAACAAAAAAGGATGCACCCTAGCAGATGGTATCAAGATTTATCACAAAGTTATGGTAAGTATGCAGATGACACCACCCTTATGGCAGAAAGCAAAGAAGAACTAAAGAGCCTCTTGATGAAAGTGAAAGAGGAGAGTGAAAAAGTTGGCTTAAAACTCAACATTCAGAAAATTAAGATCATTGCATCCAGTCCCATCTCTTCATGGCAAATAGATGGGGAAGCAATGGAAACAGTAAGAGACTTTATTTTGGGGGGCTCCAAAATCACTGCAGATGGTGACTGTAGCCATGAAATTAAAAGACACTTGCTCCTTGAAAGAAAAGCTATGATAAACCTAGACAGCATATTAAAAAGCAGAGACATTACTTTACCAACAAAGGTCTGTCTAGTCAAAGCCATGGTTTTTCCAGTAGTCATGTACAGATGTGAGAGTTGGACTATTAAGAAAGCTGAATACTGAAGAACTGATGCTTTTGAACTGTGGTATTGGAGAAGACTCTTGAGAGTCTCTTGGACTGCAAGGAGATCCAACCAGTCCATCCTAAAGGAAATCAGTCCTGAATATTCATTGGAAGGACTGATGCTGAAGCTGAAACTCCAATACTTTGGCCACCTGATGTGAAGAACTAACTCTTTGGAAAAGACTCTGATGCCGGGAAAGATTGAAGGTGGGAGGAGAAGGAGACGACAGAGGATGAGATGGTTGGATGGCATCACCAATGCGGTGTACATGAGTTTGTGTAGGCTCTGGGAGTTGGTGATAGACAGGGAAGCCTGGCGTGCTGCAGTCCATTGAGTCGCAAAGAGTCAAGACACGACTGAGTGACTGAACTGAACTGAACTATGATAATTAAAATACTAGGATATCATCCTTTGGATAAATAAATAGATCCACGGGACAGGTTTCCCAAAGCCAAAACCACTAACATATACAAAGGAATCTGTAATATGACAGAGGTGACTCTACAGATCAGGGGAAAAAGGTTGACTATTTAATAAATGGCCCTGTAACTATTTGCTAACAATATTGTCAAAGGGAAAACAAGATTTATATCTCACAGGCTGCACAAAAGTAAACTTCAGACATGTTAAGGGAAAGCTGTACACATTCAGACAATGGAAACTATATATACCATCCTAGAAGGGTACAAAATGAAAATCATCATGAAAAAGTGATACATTGAACTATATAATTTTAAAACACTTGTCCATGACAAATGACATTAATAACAAAGTAAAAGGGCAAACACAGACCTAGAGAAAAATATTAGCAACCTACATTTCCAACCAAAGATAATTATCCAAATTATAGAATAAGTTCCTAAAAATAAGCAAGCAAGAAGAGAAATTACCAAACAGCAAAAAGGCATAGAATATGAAGGAGCAATTAATAGAAGAAGGCATTCAATGGTCAATAACTCTGACAATACCAACAATACCAGCTGTGAGAATGGAGAAATGAAAAACTTGCATCCATGCCAGGGGAAGTATAAATGATCTAACCACTGCAGAACGCAATTGGGCAAAACCTGGTAAAGTTAATCCATGTATAACCTTGGATTATTTCAACAATTTCACCTTTATGTGTTCAGAAGTTCCTGAGAGATATATGGGCCCAAAGAAATTTAAAAAAAAAAAAAAGAATGTTCTTTTCAGCATTCCAGATAACAGTTAAGAAGTGGAAACAAGCTATTTGACCTTCAGGAGTAAAATGGGAAAATGGGAATTATTTGTACAGTACAACCTTGCACAGCAGTTAACCTGAGTGACCTAGATCTGTATCATCTACACCATTAAAGCTAAAATACATCATGATAAGCTAAAAAGATCCCAAGTAAATATTTATATGTAATACCATTTATATAAAATTTTACGTAAATGACACACTGGCGTGTAGTATTTACCAATACTACACTAAAGATATCAAAATCTTCCTGGTTACGATTCAGTTCTCTAAGGTGGAGAGAGGGGTATCTCCCAACCCAGGTGTTCTAACACTACATGGTCTAAGGGGTCCTTGAATTTACACATCATTAAAGTGGGGAAGGAAATGGCAATCCACTTCAGTATTCTTGCCTGGAGAATCCCATGGACGGAGGAGCCTGGTGGGCTACAGTCCATAGAGTCTCAAGAGTCGGACATGACTGAGCAACTAAAGCACCACCACCACCACAGGTAATGAGAATGACTAGGCCACTGATGAGAATTTAGCACTGTTACGGGTTTATGCACAGAGAGGTCCTAAAGGATATCTGGAGGGTTCTGATATCAACGGCGAGTTCCTCTTCCCTCAGGAACTGATGATAATAACCCTCTACTAGTGGGGCCAAGAGATTGGTTCTGGCTCTGCTTTGTGTCGACTTCTGCAGGTCCTGGGTGGTTCTCCTTTACCCAGCCTGGTCTGTGCTGGGAAATCTCTCTCCTGCTTCAGATAGACCCATTCCTGTGTTTCCTCTGGCACTCACCAGAAACACAGACCTAACACTCCGAGTTTCACCTGATGATTTCTGTAGAAAGTTCTATAGCCCACCTCTGCCTCTTTGATCCATGCCCAGCCCCTATACCTGTGCCTATTCAGGGGGTGGGCTTAACTTTCCTCTAGGGGCTGCAATGCAGGACACAGGGCCTTTAAAACCTCGTTTGGCTTGGGGTCACAGAACAGTATTCCTTTCCAAGTTCCTCCATTAAACACACACACACATTCATATACACATCAACACATGCTTGCATACACATACACATTTATATATACTGTGCGCACATGTGCCCAAACTCACACACACAAAGAAACACACACACATATATTCCACTCCTTTTTCTCCAACAGAAGTCAGGTGGCTTCATTAGTCAAAATCCAATATTATTTAAATATTGTAGGGCAGATCTGCTTTTAGGACAGAATGGGAAGAATAGAATTGGTAATGCAGCCGAACACATCAAATAGCAAAGGACAACTATGAGATACCGTTGGAACCACTATAATACAAGATTTCCTTCTCATACAAGCTGAAGTTCTGTCAGTTTTCTTTTTTCACTTTGGGAGCAGAGTTGATTCAGTTATACTCTCCACTTACCATTACAACATGCGAGGCCCCTCTCTGGCTTCATTTTACTTTGTTTTTTCCTTTGTGCCCAATTCCACTCTCATGTCCCATCCCTCTCACCCCTCACAAGCATCCTCTGTGATGTGCTGGGTGTCTGTTCGATTGTTCTTATATCATAGCTTCTTGGCTAAGATGGCACAGCAAGACGATGCTCGTCTCTGATTCGTTACACCAATTCATTTTTGTTGAGACGCCATAAAATGGTAGGTTTATATGGGAGTGGCATCTGCTGTGGCACCGAGTGGCCGAATGACGCACACGTGCATGGCTATTTATGATGGTGGGGCCAGATGTGCCTATCATATTGCCTTCTTTATACACAGAAATTAGCTCTCAAGATCATACTCTTGTGAGGGGAAAACATTTAAATCAGGAAAATGCTAATTTGCTGGGAACAGGTTGAGAGTTTTTGTCTGTGAGCAGAGAGTGGGGCGACTAGCAGCTCCACGAAGCCTCCTTTCCCTGTGGAGTCTCTCTGGCTGAGACCCGCATGTGGGCTCCCTGGAACCTGGCCCGTAGGTGGCAGTCTCCCTTCATCATTGCTGGACCGCAAACCTCCGGAGGGCAGACTGCCATATCGGGCTCTTTTGCATTTTCCTTGGGGTTTCCTAAGATTGAACATTCCCGCTGCTCAACTTCTCCTCCTCCCCACACGGAGGGCCGAGGGAGTGGAGCTGATGACCAGAGAAACTTTGTCTGCACCCGGCCCAAGTCAGAAGACCCGGTCATGCCCTGCTCCTGGCAGTTGTTTGAGAGTTGTCCTGGAGCCCTCTTGCAGAACTGCTCTGTAAATGACAAGGAGTGCCTTTCTCTCTAAATAGTATAGAAAGTAAAGTCTTGCAATTTGTTGTATTTCTTTGTCATATTTTTAAAAAGCAACCATGTTGATGCAAATCTTTATCCTCTCTGTTTCGTCTTGCCCTCTAGCTCTCTGCCAACACACCCCCACAGATTTGGGGTTAATCTTTAAGAGTAGGTTGCAGCCAGACGTTCTTCCCCCAGTATGCCCCAGGCTTCACTCAGCCCTTCAGAGAGCCTGTTTGACAAGACAGAGAATATGGAGTGTGCGCTCGCAGGAGCGTGAAATCCTCTTGCCCCATCTCCTGCACAGAAAATTCTAGATGGAGGATTCAGAAGAAAACCGAGAGATTAGGAAAAGGTACCACCTTCTCACCTTCCTTCCCCCTCACTCACCCTGCACCCAAGAACGGAGGCAGGTGGAGAATCACCCCAGCCCCAGGCCCTTTTGGGGAAGCCGGCCCAATGGGCTTCTAGTCAGCCAGTACTGTGCATCTTGGCCCGGACTGTTTTTGGAGATGAAGGAAGTTTTAACCATTTGTAAGTGTCAAATTGCCTGAGGATTGTGTCTGCCTGGGATGCCAAGTGGAGTGGTTCATTAGCATTTGTAAAATCTGCCTCAACTGAAACTATAGATCCCAGTACTGGAGTGGGTTTTGTGTATTCCACTTGAATTAGCAAGTATAATACCTTTTTAATCTCATCAACACCTGTGTTCTGAAAGGAAGGGGCTTCCTTGTCTGTGCTGGAAGGAGGATCTCCCTGGTTGTAGGTGTTTCTCCTCCTCAGACTAGAGATCTGGTTAGATGCCCTGTCCCCTCTTCCTTCCCCAGGGGTGAGAGGAGGGCTCAGAGACTGCTGCTTCGGGTAAGAAGATACAGGAAGTCCTGAGGGTTAGTCGGCTTTCCTGAATCAGACAGGGTAGCCGGTGGTTGGCCTATTTTAAAGGGGGGCAGATTCATGTTCCTCCAAAGGACTAGACCCTGGGGTAGGTGGGGTGGAAGGGCTGGTGGAGGTAAGGGTGGTGGACCACATTCATTTATGACACAGGAGAGACAGATTGAAACCAATTTGCAAAGAAGCTGTGAGTAAAAGTGCTGTAAAGAAACAGAAGTTCAGGTTAATTTCTATCTAAATCAAACCTTAGTGGACTGTAATTCCCCATTGCTTTACCATTCTTCATCTTCCACTGATCTTGGAGATGCCTACCAATGTGGGAAATGAACGCGTAAGATCTAAGAACATGCAATCTTTCCTCTCTTTAGATCCTTTTCCTTGAAAAGCTGCCTCAGAATTAGGATTTTTCTTTCCTCATACGTCAAAGAACTGCTTAGTGGCACCACTAATCCTCAAAGCCTATAAAATAAAGCCTTGGCGGGGTATTTAAATTCTGCTTGAACCTGAGCGCGACAGCCTTTCCCACTTCATCTCCCATCACTGATGTGTTATCAGACATATCCCAGTTCTCCTACTATTCCAGGAGTGTTTCCACACCTCCATTGTCTCTGTCCATCCCTCAGCCTGGATGCCCTCTCAACCTACTCCACATAATGGGATCCTACTTATTCCTCAAGGCCTGCCCCCAATCTGACTTCCTTCCTGAAGCTGGGTCCATCTGGAGTGAGTTAACCAGCCCCACCCTGTGCTCTCATGGGTGAACGTCCATCCCATATGTGCACACAGCCTGGTGGGTCAGCAGGCTGTACATGTGTCTGCCTTTCTCCTTCACAACCCTGAGCGTCCTATGAGAGTCGTCCATGTCTCACTGTATCTCCTCTAATACCCAGCCAGACATTGCCCAATGAGTAAAGCTCGACAACAGTTGGTATAATTTGCAGTCCAATCATGTTAGCTTATAAAAATAAACATAAATGTCAGGCCTAATTCTCCACAATTCAATGTAAGAGACCCCATGGATTTACTTTTAACAGAGGAAAATTAGTAATTTAGAACTAGAAATGAATTAGTCAATGAAGAGAAAGGTAAAGAATGCTCAACCTCTCTGGAATTCAAAGACTTGTTTGTGAAAATAAGGAAATGCCATATCTGGCAAATCAAATAGGCAAATTTAGAAGAAATTACAATGGTCATTGTTGCCAGAGTCGCAGTGAGACATACACTGTCAGGGCTGCTGGCAATGCAATAGGTACAGTCTCTCTCAATGTAATTTTATGAAATTTCTCAAGAACCTAACAAAACTTTGTTCACTTTGATCCAGCAACTGCAACAAGAATGTTTTGTAAGATGTTATGTAAAACTGTGATGCGCATGAGGAATTGTGTTTATTAAATTATTTCATTGTAGAAGGCAATGGCACCCCACTCCAGTACTCTTCTTGCCTGGAAAATCCCATGGACAGAGGAGCCTGGTAGGCTACAGTCCATGGGGTCACTAAGAGTCAGACACGACTGAGTGACTTCACTTTCACTTTTCACTTTCATGCATTGGAGAAGGAAATGGCAACCCACTCCAGTGTTCTTGCCTGGAGAATTCCAGGGACAGGGGAGCCTGGTGGACTGCCATCTATGGGGTCGCACAGAGTCTGACACAACTCAAGTGACTTAGCAGCAGCCAGCATAGTATATACACTGAGAAGTTGATAATAACCTAAGTATCTAATAATATGTAAATAGGGCTTCCCTGGAGAAGGCAATGGCACCCCACTCCAGTACCTTGCCTGGAAAATCCCATGGATGGAGGAGCCTGGTAGGCTGTAGTCCATGGGGTCGCTAAGAGTCGGACACGACTGAGCGACTTCCCTTTCACTTTTCACTGTCATGCATTGGAGAAGGAAATGGCAACCCACTCCAGTGTTCTTGCCTGGAGAATCCCAAGGACGGGGGAGCCTGGTGGGCTTCCGTCTCTGGGGTCGCACAGAGTCGGACACGACTGAAGCGACTTAGCAGCAGCAGCAGCAGCAGGGCTTCCCTGGTGGCTCAGTGGTAAAGAATCTGCCTTCAGTGCAGGAGATGTGGGTTTGATCCCTGGGTTGGGAAGATCCCTTGGAGAATGAAATGGCAACCCACTCCAGTATTTTTGCCAGAAAAATTCCATGGACAGTGGAGCCTGGTGGGCTACAGTCTATGGGTCACATGACTTAGTAACTAAGCAACAACAACAACAACAACATGTAAATGGTTCAATAAATATTGGATCTGTATACTAATATGCTGTGCATGAAGATAATTTTTTAAAAATATTTTCTATCATGGGAAATTCATATAATGGAATATTAACTGAAAAAAATAGGACACAACACTGAATATCCATTAAGATCTCAAATGTGATGTTGTATGTATATATCAGTTCAGTTTAGTCGCTCAGTCACATCTGACTCTTTGCAACCCCATGGACTGCAGCAAACCAGGCCTCCCTGTCCATCACCAACTCCCAGAGTTCACTCAGACTTACGTCCATCGAGTCAGTGATGCCATCCAGCCATCTCATCCTCTGTCGTCCCCTTCTCCTCCTGCCCCCAATCCCTCCTAGCATCAGAGACTTTTCCAGTGAGTCAACTCTTCACGTGAGGTGGCCAAAGTACTGGAGTTTCAGCTTTAGCATCATTCCTTCCAAAGAAATCCCAGGGCTGATCTCCTTCAGAATGGACTGGTTGGATCTCTTTGCAGTCCAAGGGACTCTCAAGGGTCTTCTCCAATACCACAGTTCAAAAGCATCAATTCTTCGGTGCTCAGCCTTCTTCACAGTCCAACTCTCACATCCATACATGACCACAGGAAAAACCATAGCCTTGACTAGACGGACCTTTGTTGGCAAAGTAATGTCTCTGCTTTTCAATATGCTATCTAGGTTGTATATATCTAGGTATGTACATATATGTACATATATATGTTCCTATATATGTGTATATAACCTGCGCTATCTAATACAACAGACTCTAGCCACATGAACCCATTGAGCACTTGAAATGTGACTAGTCCAAAGTGAGGGGTGCTATGTGAAATATATATGGGATTTCAAAGACTTAGTAAGAAAAAATAATGTTAACTACTATGTTAATAATTTTTATATTGATTATATATTGAATGATGATATTTTAGACATACTGGGTGAGATAAATTGAATTATTAAAATAAATCTCACTCGTTTCTTTTTACTTTTTAAAATATGGCTTCTAGAAAATGTAAAATTACATATATGACTCACATTCTATTTCTATTGGACAATGCTGTGTTTGGCAATTACATTTTTTTAAAAAGATGAAGAAAATTGCTAACTGAGGTTATCCCTGGGTTTTAGAATTATAGGTGATTTTAGTTTTGTTTTTTAAACTCTTCTGTTACTGTTTTCTCAATGAGCATATATTTCTAGTGTTTTACTTCTCTTGGGGAACTTTCTCCAACCTACCAAACTGGTGTTAGATGCAGACATGACTCTATACTTTTTCTCTGCAGCACTTACTAGAGTTTGAAATTGTATACTGTCTGATCATTTGATTCATGTCAGCCTGCTCGGCAGACCATAGAGTCTACAAGTCTGGGTCCCGTGACTGATTTGCTCATCTTTGCATTCCCAGCTCTTAACGCATAGCATTTAGTAAGTACTTAATAAACACTGGTTGGATAAACTAACGAATGAGTGAATGATTAAGAGAAAAATGTTAAGCAACCATAACCCAATAAATTTTTTAAAATAAGAAAAAATATGAGTATGCAAAAGCAGAAAAGTCCAAGTCATTACAACTGCAAAATCAAAATAAATCATCGTATAAGAGAAGAATTTGTAAACTTCAGTAAAGGGATGGCCAGATAGATTTTGGATCTGCTGCCAGGAGTGCAACTGATCAAGGGCTCTGCCTGCTGCATTCTGCATTCATCCACAGTTCTGAGGCTGCCGTTCCCAGTGCTGCTCCCAGCCAATGACCAGGCAGGTCAGGGACACTAGGGCACACTCATTCCTGTGGGAAGCAGGACACTTCCCATGGGTGGTTTTGGCTCAAGGACTTCCATTGGCCTTGTCAGAACTCCATGCCTTTCCTCTCTTCTCAGGGGTCAGACCTTCATCACCATCTGGGGCTTTCCCTGTTGCCTCTGGCTCCCTCCCCATATTCTCTAATAAGTCACTTGCATGTCTGATTTCATCTTGTGGGTTTGTTTCTCAGAGGATTCAAATAACGCATTTGCTTCCAAAATTTTAAAAAGTATACTATTTACTTTTTTTTTTTTTTTTGCGCAGCAAAGGAAACGAAAAACAAGATGAAAAGACAACCCTTGGGATGGAAGAAAATATTTGCAAGCGAAGCAACTGACAATGGATTAATCTCCAAAATATACAAGAAGCTCACGCAGCTCTTAAAGAAGGCAATGACACCCCACTCCAGTACTCTTGCCTGGAAAATCCCATGGACGGAGGAGCAGTCCCCTGCCAGCCTACCCTGGTAGGCTGCAGTCCCCGGGATCGCTGCAAGTCAGACACGACTGAGCGACTTCACTTTCACTTTCCACTTTTATGCATTGGAGAAGGAAATGGCAACCCACTCCAATGTTCTTGCCTGGAGAGTCACAGGGACGGCAGAGCCTGGTGCGCTGCCGTCTATGGGGTCGCACAGAGTCAGACACGACTGAAGTGATTTAGCAGCAGCGGCGGCAGCAGCATGCAGCTCTATCAAAGAAACTAACAACAGAATCAAAACATGGGTGGAAGACCTAAATAGACATTTCTCCATAGAAGACATACAGATGGCCAACAAGCACATGAAAAGATTCTCAACATTATTCACTGTTAGAGAAAACCAAATCAAAAGTACAGTGAGGTATCACCTCACATTGGTCAGAATGGCCATCAAAAAAAATCTACAAAAAATAAATGCTGGAGAAGATGTGGAGAAAAGAGAACCCTTGGCACTGTTGGTGGGAATGTATATTGATACAAACAGTATGCTGCTGCTGCTAAGTCGCTTCAGTCGTGTCTGACTCTGTGCGACCCCATAGTCGGCAGCCCACCAGGCTCCCCCATCCCTGGGATTCTCCAGGCAAGAACACTGGAGTGGGTTGCCATGTCCTTCTCCAATGCATGAAAGTGAAAAGTGAAAGTGAAGTCGCTCAGTCATGTCCGACTCTTAGCGACCCCATGGACTGCAGCCTACCAGGCTCCTCAGTCCATGGGATTCTCCAGGCAAGAGTACTGGAGTGGTGTGCCATTGCCTTCTCTGACAAACAGTATAGAGTATTTTAAAAAACTAAAAATAAAGCTACCTTATGACCCAGCAATCCCGCTGCTGGGCATGAACACTATGAAAACCATAATTCGAAAGGACAAATTACCCCCATATTCATTGCAGCACTATGTACAATAGCCAGGACATGGGAGTAACCTATAATGTCTATTGACGAATAAATGCATAAAAAAAGATGTAGTACATACATACAATAAAATATTACTCAGCCATAAAAAGGAATGAAAGTGGGTCATTTGTAGAGATGTGGATGGACCTAGAGTCTGTCATACAGAGTGAAGTCAGAAAGAGAAAAACATACATTGTGTATTAAGGCATGGAATATAGAAAAATAATACTGATGAACCTATTTGCAGGGCAGGAATAGAGGTGCAGACATAGAGAATGAGCTTGTGGATGTGTGGGGTGGGGAAGGAGAGGGGATGAGTTGAGAATAGCACTGACATATACACACTAGCATGTGTAAAATAGCTGGTGAGAGCTGCTGTGTAGCACAGGGACCTCAACTTGGGGCCCTGTGATAACCTAGGGCAGTGGGAGGGAGGCTTAAGAGGGAGGGGATATACGCATATATATATAGCGCAAAGTGTTGGACACGACTGAGCGACTGATCTGATCTGATCTGATAGCGGATTCATGTTGTTGTTCAGCAGAAACTAACACAGCATTGTAAAGCAATTATGAATGTGTGTGTGCACTCAGTTACTCAGTAGTGTCAGACTCCCTGTGACCGCATGGACTATAGTCCACCAGGCTCCTCTGTCCTTGGGATTTTCCAGGCAAGAATTCTGGAGTGGATTGCCACTTCCTTCTCCATCGAATCTTCCCCACCCAGGGATCAAATCCACATCTCTTGTTTTCCATATTGGCAGGCAGATTCTTTACCACTGTGCCACCTGGGAAGAACTTGGCATCGTACAAAGCGATTATACTCCAATTTAAAAAAAAATCATTATAATCTATAAATGGTGTTTTATGATAGATTTTAAAGTGATTAAATTATAAATACATATACTATTTACTTTTTCACTGGGCAATACATGTACACAGTACAAAATTCAAAAAGGACAAAATGTAAAAGGTGGGCATATAAGAAAAGGAAGGGATTTTTTTTTTGCATCCTTTTCCTACAGCCACCTGCTTATCTTACAAAATTCCTATTTTTTCCCTAGAAGTTAATCTCTGTTCTGCTCTTCCATATACTTGGTGAAAACAACAGGCCCAAAATGGTGACACTTATGCTAAGCCACATGTCACCAAACTGAGACACCAAATTATTTACAGTCTCAGCCTTTTCTAGAAACAGAATCTTAGACCAGTCAACCAGGAATCACTTGACCAGCACTAGTCAGGCAATCTACCTGAGAGACCCCTGCCATTGCCAGAGGAAAGTGATCTGCAATAACGAATCTAATTTTTGCTAGTATAACTTCCTTGTTCCCACTCTGTTCTGCCTACAAAATCTTACACTTTGCACAGCTCCTCAGAGCTCCTTTCAATCTGCTAGATTAGATGCTGCCTGATTCATCAATCATTGAATAAAGACAATAGGACCTTTAAATTTTGCTCAGATGAATTTTATTTTTTTAACACTATTTATACCTGGTGGCTCAGAGGTTAAAGCGTCTGCCTGCAATGCGGGAGATCTGGGTTTGATCCCCGGGTAGGCAAGATCCCCTGGAGAAGGAAATGGCAACCCACTCCAGTATTCTTGCCTGGGAAATCCCATGGACGGAGGAGCCTGGTGGCCTACAGTCCACGGGGTCGCAAAGAGTCGGACACGACTGAGCGACTTCACTTTCACTTTCATACCATTCTTACATTACTTTTGTGGCATAAGAGTGTGTCTTGACTAGTATTCCATGACTTTATGTATCACATCTTACTCTTGTTATGGTTCCACAGTACTCCCTGTACTTCCACACTGATGAACATCTAAGTATTTACAATCTTTTGCTATGACTATTATCAGATGAGATCAGATCAGATCAGTCGCTCAGTCGTGTCCGACTCTTTGCGACCCCATGAACTGCAGCACGCCAGGCCTCCCTATCCATCACCAGCTCTCGGAGGTCACTCAGACTCACATTCATCGAGTCAGTGATGCCATCCAGCCATCTCATCCTCTGTCGTCCCCTTTTCCTCCTGCCCCCAATCCCTCCCAGCATCAGAGTCTTCTCCAATGAGTCAACTCTTCGCATGAGGTGGCCAAAGTACTGGAGTTTCAGCTTTAGCATCATTCCTTCCAAAGAAATCCCAGGGCTACTGTTGTATTTACAGTCTTTTCATTTATGTACATTCATACATAAATTCCTATGGATAAATTCCTGGAAATGGACTTACAGGATCAGGGTCAAAGATATGCTCCATCTTACTATTGAATTGCTCTCCATAGAGGTTAGACCAATTTATAACCCCATTAGCATGACTTTATGCCCTTGCCAACACAATGTGTTAACTATCTTTTCATCTTTACCAGTCTGACAGTTTAAAAATGTAACTTTGCATTTAGCTGATTATATAAATGAAGCAAAAAAATCTTTTCACACTTTTAAGAACCATTTTATTCCTTTTCTGTGAACTGTCTGTTCATATCCTTTGCTCATTATTCTATTGCTCTTTTAAAATTGCTCTTTTTAAGTTCTTTAGACTTTAGGAATTTTACACTTTGGTTAAGATATCAATCTGCTAGATTTTTCCCAATTAGAATTTGACTAGTCTTTACTTTCCTTTGTGCTATTTTTCTTTTTTGTCAGAAAGAATTTTTTAGATTTAAAATTAGTTGAATTTATCACTCTTCTTTTTAACACTTTTTACACTTTAAGTCACATTTAGAAAGGCCTTCTTCATTTGGAGATTTTTTTGTAAATAATTATTAATTTTTTCCTGAAAATTATCTTTAAAAAAATTCTCCCATTCATGATTTCTTATTCTTTCCTTCCCTTTTTCCTTTCTCCCTTCCTTTTAAACATTTTACTCTTTCATTCCATTATAATTAATTTTGGTATAAGGTACAAGGGATTCATGGAAGAGATTGCTAATATTAACCTAATCCATTTCCTCTTCCTCTTGAGTACAAAACCAGTCTACTTTTGTTTCTTCCCTGGCGTTCACTTTGGTTCAGTTCAGTCGCTCAGTTGTGTCTAGCTCTTTGCGACCCCGTGGACTGTAGCAAACCAGGCCTTCCTGTCCATCACCAACTCCCCAAGTTTACTCAAACTCATGTCCATTGAGTCAGTGATGCCATCCAACCATCTCATCCTCTGTCGTCCCCTTCTCCTCCTGCCCCCAATCCCTCCCAGCATCAAGATCTTTTCAAATGAGTCAGTTCTTCACATCAGGTGACCACTGGAGTTTCAGCTTCAGCATCAGTCCTTCCAATGAACACTCAGGACTGATTTCCTTTAGGATGGACTGGTTGGATCTCCTTGCAGTCCAAGGGACTCTCAAGAGTCTTCTCCAACACCACAGTTCAAAACTATCAGTTCTTCGGCTCTCAGCTTTGTAGTTCAACTCTCATATCCATACATGACTATTGGAAAAACCATAGCTTTAACTGGATGGACCTTTGTTTGCAAAGTAATGTCTCTGCTTTTTAATATGCTGTCTAGGTTGGTAATAACTTTTCTTCCAAGGAGCAAGTGTCTTTTAATTTCATGGCTGCAGTCACCACCTGCAGTGATTTTGGACCCCCCAAAATAAATTCAGTTCTTTGGCACTCAGCTTTCTTCACAGTCCAACTCTCACATCCATACATGACTACTGGAAAAACCATAGCCTTGACTAGACGGACCTTTGTTGGCAAAGTAATGTCTCTGCTTTTGAATATGATGTGGAAGGAATGATGCTAAAGCTGAAACTCCAGTACTTTGGCCACCTCATGCGAAGAGTTGACTCATTAGAAAAGATTCTGATGCTGGGAGGGATTGGGGGCAGGAGGAAAAGGGGACAACAGAGGATGAGATGGCTGGATGGCATCACAGACTCGATGGACGTGAGTTTGAGTGAACTCCGGGAGTTGGCGATGGACAGGGAAGCCTGGCGTGCTGCAATTCATGGGGTCACAAAGATTCGGATACGACTGAGCAACTGAAATGAACTGAACTGAACTGAAAATAAAGTCTGCCACTGTTTTCACTGTTTCCCCATCTATTTGCCATGAAGTGATAGGACCAGATGCCATGATCTTAGTTTTCTGAATGTTGAGCTTTAAGCCAACTTTTTCACTCTCCTCTTTCACTTTCATCAAGAGGCTCTTTAGTTCTCGCTTTCTGCCATAAGGGTGGTGTTATCTGCAAATCTGAGGTTATTGATATTTCTCTTGGCAATCTTGATTCCAGCTTGTGCTTCTTCCAGCACAGCATTTCTCATGATGTACTCTGCATATAAGTTAAATAAGCAGGGTAACAATATACAGCCTTGACGTACTCCTTTTCCTATTTGGAACCAGTCTGTTGTTCCATGTCCAGTTCTAGCTGTTGCTTCCTGACCTGCATACAGATTTCTCAAGAGGCAGGTCAGGTGGTCTGGTATTCTCATCTCTTTCAGAATTTGTCACAGTTTGTGGTGATCCACACAGTCAAAGGCTTTGGCATATGCATGGTCATATGACTGAGTTTTCACACTTCACGAAATGTGAAAGAGTCATGCAACCCTCCTATCCTCTCTCTTTCTCAGTCTTCTTTACCATGGGAAGGCTTTGACAATGAAGAGGGCTACATGGCCCAGATTCTGGGAGGCTTCTAGGAGCTAACAATTCCTGGCTGACAGCCAGAAAGGAAATGAGGTCCTCAATCCTAAAACCAAAAGGAACTAAACTGTCAACAGTTTGAATAAAACTGGAAACAAATTCTTACCCAGTCCATCCTCTAGAAGGGAATACAGCCTCACTGACTTCTGAATTCCAGTTCCACTAGACCCTGAGCTGAGAACCCTGTCACGCTGTCCCTGGGCTTCTGACCTACTAAACTCTGAGCTCATAAATAGGTGTTACTTTAAGCCATTAACTTGGTGGTAATTTGTTTTGTGGCAGTAGAAAATTAATACATCCCTTATATCTTTTTTCCCTCAGATTTTTCTTCTGGTTACTAATTATTTTTTCAAATAAACTATATAATCAGCTTATCTGATTCTAAAATAACATTCCGATAGCAATTTTACTGTCATTGTTTTACGTTTATAGATTAACTTGGGGAGAATTGACATCTTTGCAATGTTGAATGTTCCTATCCAAGAACATAATATGCCTTTCCTTTTTCAAAAGGGTTCATTTGCATTTGAAAGTTTTCTCTTCTTAGTCTTTGCACAATTTCCTTTTAAAGTTATTCTGAACAATTTATTTTTTTGTTCCTGTTGTACATGAGGTCTTTTTTTTCTATCACATTTTAACGGACTATTGTTTCTACGTAATTATTAATTTCCTAATGTTAACTTCATGCCAAACTTTCTAAATACATTTTACTACTATTTAAAATAGATTTTGAGTTGAATCTCTTGGATTCTTCAGGTAAACAATGTTATCTTCAAAAGAATGGTAATTTTACCTCCTACTTCCAAGTTTTTGGACTTCCCTTGTGGCTCAGCTGGTAAGGGAATCTGCCTGCAATGCGAGAGACCTGGGTATGATCCCTGGGTTGGGAAGATCCCCTGGAGATGGGAAAGGCTACCTACTCCAGTATTCTGGCCTGGAGAATTCCATGGGATTGCAAACAGTCTGACACGACTGAGCGACTTTCACTTCACTTTCCAACTTTTATAGCTCTATTTTTTTCTTTAATTATGTCGGCTAGTGTTTCCAATACATTGTGAAAGAATAATGGTAACATACATATTGTTATCAATTTCTTTTATTCTGGATTTTTATATCTTATTCACAGGTAAGATTCAGTCAGTTCACTTGTTCAGTCATGTCCAACTGTTTGCGACCCCATGGACTACAGCACACCAGGCCTTCCTGTCCATCACCAACTCCCAGAGTTTGCTCAAACTCATGTCCATTGAGTCAGTGATGACATCCAACCATCTCATCCTCTGTTGTCACCTTCTCCTCCTGCCTTCAATCTTTCCCAGCATCAGGGTCTTTTCAAATGAGTCAGTTCTTCGCATCAGGTGGCCAAAGCATTGGACTTTCAGCTTCAGCATCAGTCCTTCCAATGAATGTTCAGGACTGATTTTCTTTAGGATGGACTGGTTGGATCTCCTTGCAGTCCAAGGGACTCTCAAGAGTCTTCTCCAACACCACAGTTCAAAAGTGTCGAATTTTTGGAGCTCAGCTTTCTTTACAGTCCAACTCTCACATCCATACATGACTACTGGGAAATAGTAGTCATACTATTCATAGCCTTACTATGAATAGTCATACTATTCATATACATACATAGCCTTAACTAGATGGACCTTTGTTGGCAAAGTAATGTCTCTGCTTTTTAATATGCTGTCTAGGTTGGTCATAACTTTTCTTCCAAGGAGCAAGTGCCTTTTAATTTCATGGCTGCAGTCACCATCTGCAGTGGTTTTTGTGCCCCACCCCCACCCAAAATAAAGTCTGACACTGTTTCCACTGTTTCCCCATCTATTTCCCATGTAGTGATGGGACCAGATGCCATGATCTTCGTTTTCTGAATGCTGAGCTTTAAGCCAACCTTTTCACTCTCCACTTTCACTTTCATCAAGAGGCTTTTTAGTTCCTCTTCACTTTCAGCCATAAGGGTAGTGTCATCTGCATATCTGAGGTTATTGATATTTCTCCCAACCATCTTGATTCCAGCTTGTGTTTCTTCCAGTCCAGCATTTCTCATGATGTACTCTGCATATAGGTTAAATACACATGGTGACAATATACAGCCTTGACGTACTGCTTTTCCTATTTGGAACCAGTCTGTTGTTCCACGTCCAGTTCTAACAGAGACAGCATCACTCCTCACTAAAATATTTCATTTATTTGGTTTTGTTGTTCTTTTACTAACTTTCAGAACTTGATTCTTAATTTATTTTTATTCTTTCTTGCTTAATGATATTAATATTTAGGACTTTGAATTTCTGAGTACTATTTAGCTATATACCATAGGTTCTAATATGTCACATATGTGTTACCATTACTTTGTAGATTTTCTATGCTTTCCACTTTCCTCTTTGATCAAAAAGGAAATGGAGAGTTTAAATTCTCCAAATGATAAAGTTTTTAGATTTGTTATTATTTAAAAAGCAATTTCCAGTTTTATTAAATATTGCCAGAGAATCAGGCAGATGCTATGCTGTCCCTGTAACCTAGTACCAGAAAACATAGAGTGTAATCTTGGCCTTATTCCATTGCCCAACCAGTCGCTACAATTGGTCAACAAAACACTAAGGCCCAGATTCAAGAGGAGGGAATATTCACCCTCCCTCTCAATGGAAGAAGTATCAAAGAATTCACAGATTTGTTTTAAATCCACTACATTTTCACTGCTCATCACTGGGTCTGTCTCTTATCTCTGTCTCTCATTCTCATTTTCTCTGTCTCAAACACATCACAAACAATCACACCCATATTCACAGACTTACATATAGTTGCTTGTGGATACACTAGCTATCAGTATCAGAAACAAAACTATTGTGATAGCTGTTATGGTACTTTGTAAGTAATGACAGCTAAATTGAAAAAAAGTAAAATATGTCGGTTATTAACTAATAGCTAATATAAGATTATTCCATTTCCCTAAATATCCACAAATCATAAGGACAAAATTTTTGAATAAAGTCATACAACATAAAGCCCAGTAAGTTGCCCCCTGGTTTAATTTTCCATGTGCTGGGTGGGCTCCCTGGCTTCATCTATATTGGCTTTTTCCTTAAATCACCCATGGTTTCTTTCCTCCTTGACATAAGGATTATGTATCTTTTGCTAACATTTAGTCTGAAAGGATGCAGTGTTTTCTCTCGCCCTGATCCTATGACTGTTACCTTTGCTGTCCCCACACTAACCTCACACCCATTATTATTGCTTTGTTTCCCCTACACAACACTTGGTTTAGAATGCCAGGCCCCATGAGCTGGTAAGCCATTTCATCCAAGTCTGGAAGGAGTGGGAGGAGCCAGAATCTACAACATGTTGCCATTTGACATGACAGTGAGGTGGCAGCCAAGAGGAGGGTTTGGCATAATCACCCAAATGCAAGTATATTCAATCAACTGGTGATGACCCCATTTAGAGCATCTGATTGAGGGTCCAGGAGGCAGTGGTGTCAACAAAATGTGTGACGGTGCATAATATGCATGTCCCATCCATCCGGTAGCTCCCAAATCTATATCTCCTTTGATGTCTCTCCTCATCCTCAGATCTATGACTCCAAAATGCCCAAATCCTAATTATTTTACCCCTTCTACCAAAACATGCTTCTGAACCACGTACCTTAACCCCGTGATGAGTGTCACCATCCATTTATAACTAAGCCACGAACAAAAAGTTATCATGAATTCTCTTTCATCACTCCTAAATTATCAAATCATCAAAGACTCCATATTTTACTTACTTAATAGCTCTCAGAGTAATATAGTTGTTCCCATCCCATTTGTCATCATCCAGGTACAGGGTTTAAAATGACATCTGACACCTAGTAGTATTGTCATCTCTCAGCTGTATCACTGAAACAGATTTCTAACTGCTCTCTGTCTATATACTTGCTCTCTCTGAGTCACTAACCATTTTGATCTATTTTTCTATAGTTGAGATGTTCTGTTTGAATTACTGTAGTTTTAATATAAGCCTTCATATATGGTAGTGTTCAAAAATGTTTTATCTTCTTCAGTATAGTTTTTACTATTCCTGGCCTTCTGCCTTTCCATATAAATTTTAAAACTAGCTCATCAATTTTCACCAAAATCTGGGCATTTGATTGGAACTGTATTTCATTCTCTCACAGATAATCCCCTACAATCCTGGCTGCCTTGATGTTTCTCCATGCTGTCAGACAACAGTGTTTATAAGTATAGATTTTATGGTTGCTTTTGACAGGAAGATAGTCTGGAATCTGCCACTCCCTGGAGCCAGAAGCAGAAACACTGCAAATCTTCCCAATTTTCTATGAAAAAAGAAATTCCTTAGAAGTTTATATGACAAACCTTGACTCTGACAATAGTTAATATAAAGTTAAAATGTTACTTTGTGAAACTTGATCCATTTGACCACAGTTGAGAAAAGACATACGCTAATTGGGTTATGCAACGACGACCACAAAGTGTTGGCTCCTATAACTGAAGTTTCAGGAAGAAGGTTGTTACAAACAAGATTTTGAATGAAGTTTATCAGGATCCAATTTTACCTCCATCTCTCTGCTCACTTCTTGTTGAATGTTGAAGCCATTCTGAAACAGACTCATGTCCAGATAACTGTCAGCAACTCCCAGAACTACACACTTCCGGGTCCACACCCAGCAGAAAATGGGTCTTTGTCCTAGAGTATTGGGAAAATCGTATTGGCTCTAACTGGATCGCTGCTCATTCCTAAACAAATCACATTGCCTAAGGAAATCTGGTGCAGTGACTAGCTTAGGCCCAGGTCAGGTTTTTTATTCCTGGGCCAGGGGTCAATTTAGCTCCACCAGAGACCCATAGGTTGAGAACAGGGTTAGTGGTAGTTTCCAAGTAGGAATTTAGGTTGTGGTTAGCAGGATAAAAGTGAACAAATGCTTGACAAGTAAAAGGACAAATATCCACCTGCCAAATCCGGTCTCTAAACACACATCATCTGAAGGTACCCGAAAGAACAGTGTCTTCCTGCTCTGGTCCTCCAAGGCTATTTCCAGGATCCTGCTTCTTGGATTATGATCCTACTCACTTCCCACTGCCACCTGCTCTACATCCATCCTCTCCACAAAACACACTGAGCTGTTTTGTCCCTGGCATGTCCCTCCTCATGTGCTCTCTTCTTCCTATCACTCTGAAGTCTTACCAAGCGTTGAGACAGGAGGAGGAGGAGGAGGAGATGGTTTCTATTTCTTCATTGTCTCCATTTTTTGTCTCTCTCTTTACCTCCTCAACAGAGCAAGAGTCAGATGATCAGACTGAGCTTCATCATTCTACCATTTACTGCTATGATTCTGAAAAAGTCACTTCACTACTCTCTCAATTTCCACAACTGCAGACAGAGCTAATGATATATCCACTTCACCTCTTTCCAGGCAATAGCTTTAAAAAGAGTAGTATAAATGAGGGAGAGTAAGAGGGTGACAGGTCTGGAAACTAAGTCCTTTTAAATGACTGTTGAGATTGCGGGTGATGCATCTGCCAGAGAAATCTTAAAACGTGTTGTTTTTTTTTTTTTTTTCCTCAAGCATTTCAGTGATTGTGAAGGCTAAATGAAATATTTTGAAAATGTTTATAGACTCTGAAGCTCTTAAGAGATGCTGAATTGTATTATGGGCCTCATACAGATGATTATGAAGCTCTTATTCCACACCAAGTATTGTTTGTGTGTGTCACTTGTCAAGGGTTTCCACCTAGGGAACAAAAGCACAAAAGTTGCACTGAAGTCCTCTGGCCTAATCCTCTTAAGAGTCATTGAAGCCTCTTTGAATTGATCTAAAGGGAGTCAAGTACCTTTTTAAGACAGAAGGTTCTTTTAGATTTCCTCACTGTTCCTGGTTCTGACAAGCCCACTCAAGTGTTCACTGCTACACACCACTGTTGCCATGCACCACTTGGAGCCAGAGATTTTGTCCAAGATCACAATGCCAGGAAATGGCTGAACAGAGATCTTTCTAGAATCCACTGTCCTTCCACACGGCCAACAAACACAGCACAGTCACAAGGGGCACTGTCAAGTACAAGGCTTCAAAGGCTTTCGAAAAACAGATTTTGACTGCACTCTGCAGGAGGAATAGGACAGTGTCTGAACAAGGGTTGTGTGTGCAGGAATGAGTGGACCAGGAATCAGGAAGATCAGCTCTTAGCCTGGCGGGGGTGCCTAACCCAGGACTGAAGGCATAAGACCAAATGTTTTAATGATCATTGCATTTGCAGAGCCTAGCACAGCAGCTGGCTTCAGGGATGCTCTGTTGAGCTGATGGTTCAGGTGGAAAGGAACAGAAAGACTTTAAGAGGTGGTCTGGAGAGGAGACAGCTAAAATTTGTGACTGGTTGAACATGAGGGATAAACAGTAACTAAGTAAACTCTGATTCGGGTCTGGGGAACTAGCAGACACAGGGACAATTGAGTGAGATGACTAGGAGTTCAGTGAGTGGCTTTAGTTTGAAGTGATGGTAGGTCAGTTGTGAAAATTCTATCAGAGACTTACAACATGAAGTGGTTTCTTAATGAAAAATTTATATGAAATTCTATAGGCTTTTACTATAAAATGTTAAGCCAATAGAATGTCTTATAGAAACTTTTCCTTTCTGTGGAACACAGACCATTAGACAGACCACCTTCCAGTGTTTTCCTTACTAATGAAACTCCACTTTTGACTGAAGCATTAGTGAGCCTGACTCAATATTTTCATATTCCAGTTTCTCTTGCCAGATGACTATGGAACTAAACCTAGCCAATGAGACATAAGTAGAAGGACTTGGACAGACCCCAACCAACTGGTGTGTACATTTTGCTCTTGGACTTTTCCTTTTTTTCCCACTTCCAATATGGACCTGATGGCTGGAGCTCCAGCAGCCTTCTGATGACCACAAGGATGGAAACCATGCTGAAGATGGCAAATGGAAGGAAGCCGAGTTCCTCATGGCACTGTGAAGCCATCATGCCAAGCCCTGGCTGCCACTGTGTAACTTCTATTTAACATAAGAAAGAAAGCCTCTAATTTGTTATGTCTTTGTTTTTCAAGTCTCTATCTGTCAAGGCCAAATGCAATTGCTTTAAAATTGCATTTGTCATTAAAATTATGAAAGATCTTTGCTTTTCTTCCAGAATGAGTTTTAGTCTTTTACAAAAGTAATAAGGCTTTAGTCTTTGATTTAAAATAATGTTTCAACCTTACAAGCATGACCATCATTTACAATATCTGAAAGGCACTTTTGGGAGACTGGTGAAAACAGTTATAAGCATAGCCCATGGCCTACTTGTACGTTTTTTCAAAAAGACTTAGAGAACAGCATGTTTCAAATGCTACAAGTCAAGATTCTAACCCTTGCTCATGACCACTACTCTGCACTTAAAACAACCCACTACTTTTAATCCCAAATAGCCTAATAAATACCAAGAGCATCCTGGTTTTTATAGTGGTGGAATCTGTGAAAATAGATCCGCTGTGAGCAATCTTGTCTCAGGGAGGTCACAGTTGTTGAGGCGAAGGAGGGAGATGCCAGGCACCCACAGCCACATCAGCCTCTCTCTTAGTTATGGTAACTGAACAGGATGTTTTTGTTTGATTGAAAGCACATGTCAGACAACGGCTGCTTCATCTCTGCCCCTCTATCTCAAGCCCAGCTCCAGCCAGCCGCTGACCACGTGACTGGCCAGGCCTAATGCCATTTTCCAGGAGACAGTCTTTGCTTGATCCAGCCCACTTTATACAGGGGTTCCTCCCAGGTCCAGGGTGTGTGGCAAGGACTTTTGGTTTGGGACTATCTCCTGTGGTTGGCTAGGGGCTGTAGTGATTCTTAGAGCAAGGGGCATGGGATAGGGGAGGGTGTCCAAATATGAGGAACAAACAGCAGAGGTGGGCACACCACAGATGCAAAATGCAAAGTCACCCTTCAGGAAAGTTCCTCAGTCAGAATCCCATCTGGTTTCATGCCTGAAGCTGTGGGCTTCATTTCCACAGTGTTCTCAAGCCTAAGAGCTTCATTTTGTCAATCACCTTCACGGATACAGAGTTCATTACTCAGCACCTGAATAGTAGTTCTGTTTGAAAGACAAATTTCTCCAGATTTGTTCAGCTGATCTATTAGGTAACCCAGAAACCTCTAAAGAGAAACAGAAAAGAGAAAAACCTCAACCTTAATTCTGTAGATCCAAAAGGAAAAAAAAAGATACCCCAGTAAAGCCAGACTCACAGAGCTTCCAGCTCATTTGACTTGCTTAGAACAGACTCCCTCCCAAGGGATGAGCCTTTTCTGGAGCTTTCTCAGAATTCCTCCCCTACCCTGAAGTCTTTGCTACTACTTCAATGTCCCCAGGTGGGAAATGGAAATATAACACACTCAAAAACCTTGGCAAAGCAATATTCTGGTCTCCGTGCCTATTCAGAGGAGGGGCAGAGTCTAGAGATGGATCCTAAACTAGAGGAGAGCTTCTACCCATGCCCAAGACAGTGGAAAGCATTGATGAAGGAAGGCCTGAGCATGACCCCAGCTCCTCAAGCAGAGCGAACTTACATTCACAGAGCAAACAGAGTTTGCATCACAGGCATTTTCTCATTTCCCACATCACTGGAGGCATCTCCCAGAGCCAATTCCACACGGGGCAGGAACCCCGCATCAGAAGGTCAGGCTGCTGCACAGCTGATGGGCAGGAACTCACCAATTCGTAAGGCCTCCCACCCCCATTTTTACATCTAAACTCTGCATCCCTCTGATTTTCATTCACTAACCTAGTTCCAGCCCTGCAGCTCTCCATGTAGATTATGCACTTCCGCATCCTCCTGATCATTTAATTATGTGACAACCACTATCATGTCACTCCAGTGAGTATTCTCCTTTACAGGCCATATGAAAATGTTAAACAGTCAGTCATGTCCGACTCTTTGCAACCTTGTGGACTGTAGCCTGCTAGCAGCCCCTAGTCTCCTCTGTCTATAGAATTCTCCAGGCAAAAAAACTGGAGTGGATTGCTATTTCCTTCTCCAGGGGATCTTCCCGAGCTAGGAATGGGACCCAGGTCTCTTGCATTGCAGGTGGATTCTTTACCATCTGATCCTCCAGGGAAGCTCCTTATAGGCCCCTGACATAGACCTTGATTTCTTCTCCACTTACCCTGCCTCCAGCTTGTCAATGACCCTCTTGAAGAGCATTGTTATGGAGGCCTGTGTTCATTTGACTGTGCATGCAAGCTCAAGGTGGTCCTCCTAGGCCCTACACCTCTGTCAATAGAGTCTGTGGTTGTACTAATGTCTTTGTCATCCCCAGTCACACTGAGCCTCTGGTCAACTAAAACTCATAAATCTTCTCCAGTCCAAACATGTGCCTTTCACTTTCTAAGAGTGGGATTGATGTCGATCAATAATGAATGCTGCTCCTGATGCAATTTTTGTTAAACCTGAGGAGAGTTCTGTCCATTTATCTTAGAGGGTCCATCCTGATGTTCCAACTAGTCCCAAGATCTGGAAAACTGATCTGTCATTTGTCATTAGCTACACTCTTCAGCTTTGTGGCAATCACAAGCTTGTGGACATGCTTTGTATTTCGTTGTGTCATCCATGGCTACATTCCAATGGAAGCTGACTGTCTCTACCAAGGGGTGAGCCGAGGTGATAGAATCTATCTAACATGTGGTTTGCCCGGGGTCAGGCAATAGACCTATGCCCTGTGGAACTGGCACTGGAATTCTGGTCTCCTGAAGCCCAGGGTTGAGGTTTCCCCAGAGGGCCATGGGGCAGCTGCATGGGATGCTTTTCTCCCCCAGGTCCTGCCACACCTGCTTTGTGCTCATCAGCCACTCTGCAGGTAGAATCTCCATGTGGTTTTCAGGGTGAGAAATTGTGTTCATTATCTTGTGTTGGCTGACACAAAAGGCCAGAGCTACTGACAAAGTTGCTCTCCATTTGCATTCACTTCTAGACTTCAAGGGTCTCTGATCAAACCCAGCTAGGCCTGCCCCCTCCATGGACTTGCCTATATCACCCAGCCTATATCACCTGGACAGCTCTGACCTAGGCACTAAGACTGGGATCCTAACGCTCATTCCATCATGTTTAATTCTTTTACTTTGAGGCAAGCCATTTCACTTTCCTGAGCCTCAGTTTTCTCATTTAAAATAGAGGACACAGCATCCTTCCTTTCAGGATAAATTTGAGCATCAAAGGAGAGAATGAATATAAAAATTTTTTGAAAACTCTCCAATGCTTTGCAAAGTATATTGTTATTATCAAACGGGTACAGAACTCCAAAATGAGTCAGAACCACTTAAAATTCCTTTTTTAAAGCAGTTCATTGTATCCTAACCTATTTATTCATTTCTTTCTCCTTTTTTTTTTCCTCTTAAATTCCCAGTAAAAACTGAATATTAAGAATGCATGCAGGGAGAGCACTGAATACAAATTAACTATGTAATGTTCTTTAGTCACTTTGGCAGGGAAACGATACACCTATTAAAATACCCCAGGCAGAGCTGGCACGTACTCTGCTGATAACCCCAGCAGAGAATGACCTTGGCACCATTACAAGGGCAATATTTTCAAACGGATGAACTATTCTTGAACAAAGTGTCCAGTGTACTAGGAATAAACAGGCTTTTCATCAACAAAGCTGTGTGTTTGCTGGTTCCAATAACCTTTCCCAGAGACAGTGTCAGAGAGTGGGGAGGAGCAGGAAGCAGCACCTCCAAGCCGCCTGCCCAGTCTTGCTCATCTCTCCTCGAGAATCCTGTGACAGAAAGGGCCTTCAAACCTCCCTCCTCTCTTTTGAAGTTGTCATGATGACTTGTCTGCACTTTTGCACAAGTAGAACCTGGTGCTGTCCACCGCTCTGCTGGGCAGACCTCAGTGAGTGCGTGGCAGGACCCCTGCAGTATCAAATGGGGCCCTGGAGCCTCACGATCAAAGGGGACTCATGTCCGATGTCACCAAGTGTATCTAAGAGGCCAACTCCATCAGGAGGAGACAAGTCTCCCAGGCAGTTCAAAACAGGGTACACGAGAGGCTTTGAAGATAAGATCCTTGTGACAAAATTCACAAGGAGAGCAAGAAAGGACTCTCATTCACCAGGAACAAAGCACACATGTGCCATATGTAAAAGAGACAGCCAGTGGGAATTTGCTGTGACTCAGGGAATTTAAACCAGGACTCGGTAACACCCTAGTGGGATAGGATGGGGAGGGAGGTGGGAGGTTCAAGAGGGAGGGGACATAGGTATACCTATGGGTGGTTCACATTGATGTTTTGCACAAACCAACACAATATTGTAGAGCAATTATCTTTCAATTAAAAATAAATTTAATTATTAAAAAAACTCAACTGGTGAGACTTGCTTCCTCTCTGGGCCCAACAAGGCTGGTCCATCTAGCTATTCATTCTTTCATTCATTTCAGATGTTTTTTTGAGTACCTACTGTACACCTAACATTGTTCTATGTTCTGGGGACACAGAATAAAGAAGATGGTCTGTTCTCCTGACTCTCTGGTAAGAATAGGCAAACAAAAAATAAGTCTATGTCTCGTCTGCCAGGTGGTAAAAAATGCTAAGAGGCATAGGGAGTACAGGGGTGGGTGGGCATAAGTTTATATCAGGGAAGGCCATTGCTAAGAGGCATAGGGAGTACAGGGGTGGGTGGGCATAAGTTTATATCAGGGAAGGCCATGCTGTGAAAGTAAATTTGACTGCAGGTTTAGAGGAAGCACGAGAGTGGGCTGTGACTATCTGGGCAAGCGAGGCAAGAATATGCTTCAAACAGCAAAGAAGATAGTGTTACAAGAGTGGAGCCAGCCAAGGAGAGAGTCAGAAGAGATGAAGTCAGAGAGGTGATGGGGAGCCAATCCATGTGGGGCCTGAGAGCCATTTCAAGGACTTAGGTTTTAATTTTGAGTGATCTGGGGGTAGGGCAAGACTGGGAAAGTAAGATAATATGATTTCTGGGTCTAAAGATCATCCTAGATGTTCTATTGAGAACAGCAAGGAGACAGACAGACTGTGAGCAGCAAGAGAATTAGGAGGATACGGCAAGAGTGTCCGCAAGAGAAGACCACGGTTGCTGGAACCCAGACAGCACCTATGCAAGGGTGAGATGAGGCTCAGGATGTTTTTTAGGTAAGATCTATAGGAACTGATAATAAAGGGATGTGGGAAATAAGGATTAGTCCTTTGTTTTGACTTAAGCACCTGGGAGGACAGAGTTAACATTTTATCAAGAAGGAGAAGATGATGGGTGAAACGTGACTAAAGGCACCAGGAGTCTGGTGTGGGACATGGTGCGTTGGATGAGTGCGTGCATGTGAAGTCACTTCAGTCATGCCTGATTCTTTGCGACCCTATGGACCATATCCCTCCAGGCTCCTCTGTCCTTGGGATTCTTCAGGCAAGGATACTGGAGTGGGTTGCCAGGCCCTCCTCCAGGGGATCTTCCCAACCCAGGGATTGAACCTGTGTCTCTTGTGTCTCCTGCATTGGCAGGTAGGTTCTTTGCCACTAGCACCACCTAGGAAGCCCTATTGAGATGTCTAGTGGATGCCAAGTGGAGATGCCTTGTAGGCAGTTGGATAAGCAAGTCTTGGGTCCAGGCTAGAGATATAAACGTGGGGATCATTATTGTAGAGAAGGGAAGGGACAGTCCATGTCGAAGCACACCCTTGCTCAAATGCCTCAGCCTGAAGGTTCACGATCCCACACCAAGAACTAGTCATCTGGGCTTATTTACACGCACAGATATTGAGAAATGTCAGTTAGTTGTGTTCCAGAAAGAAGAAACAGTTGGGTGACTATATAGCCAGTTTCTGCCAAAATAGCCTTAGCAAGTTCATTTTAGGGGATGGTGGGAGCAAAAGACTGATGGAGGGGATGTTAAGAGAAAGAAGAAAGTAGAGAAATGGGGTGGTAACTAAAGTGGGATTTGGAATCAAGAGATGGTGAGTGTTTTGTATCCAGCCTATATACAGGATGGAATGGAAATTCATCTATCCAAAAGAGGAAAAAGTGCAATGATGCAAAAGAGAGAGGGAACCACCCCAGGGGGATATTCCTGAGCAGGTGAGAGAGAAAGGGTTCTAGCTAAGTGCTTCTTAAATTTCATTGTGCTGAAAAATCACTTGGTGAGACAGTTCCCAGGCTCTACCCAACAAATTCTGATTCAGCAGGTCTGGAGTGGGCTGGAGAATTGATAGTTCTGATCACCTCCCAGGTGATGCTGATGCTGCCAGTCAGGAGCAAGAACCACACTTTGAGTACTGCTGATGGGAGCTTGGGAAATTTACCCCAGTGCCAGCAGGGAAGGCAGAACAGACATGCAGTGATGAGGGTGGGTGGGTGGGTGCGGTGGTGGGAATGTGGAACTTGTCAGTTTATTGTTCTATAATCCCCCTGAACTAGGAAGCAAGGTCATCAGCTGAGAGTGAGCATGGGGGAGGAAGGCTGAGGGTTTGAGAAGGGAGGAGAAAATGGGAAATCATTGTCTTACAGAGTGGGAGAATAATGGTGTAGGGAAATGGGATAGAGGGACCAGGCCAGCACCAAGGTCCCACCTGAAGTTCAACCACAGCCAGTGGCATGCTCAGCCTTGCTGGTGCAGACACAGTGGACAGAGGTAGATTCAGCCAGGCCTCTCTGGTCTTGCCAAGAAGGTGCAATGAAGGAAGAGGTGGAAGGGAGTTGAATGTGTATTAGTGGCCAGGGTGATAATGAGAAACCACATAATCAAAGAGGGTAAGGAGGGCAGTGGGGACTTGTGGGTGACAATGGGGGTGTTGGAGAACATTGAAAGGGTGATAGGTCCATTGATCGTGAATCTCAGTGAGGTGGAAGAACCACTGGACAGAACAGAAGCCTGAACTGGAAGGAGAAAACTATGATGAGAGAGGGTGGAACATTTGAAACTGAAATTACGAAGGGAGTACGACTGTTAGTAATGGCAAGGTCAAGGGCATGGCCAGGGGCATAAGTGGCCAAAATACCATAATGAATCAGTGGAACAAGATAGAAATCCCCCAAATAAACCCACACGCCTATGGTCAATTAAACTATGATGAAGGAGACAAGAATATACAATGGACAAAAAGTCTCTTCAATAAGTAGTGCTGAGAAAACTGGACAGAATGTAAAAGAATGAAATCAAAACATTCTCTAACACCATATACAGAAATAAACTCAAAATGGATCAAAGACCTAAATGTAAGGCCGCGCACTATAAAATTCTTAGAGGAAAACAGGCAAAACACTCTGACATAAATTGTAGCAATATCTTTTTTGCTCCGCCTCCTAGAGTAATGAAAATAAAAGCAGAAATAAACAAACAGGATCTAATTAAACTTAAAAAGCTTTTGCACAGCAAAGGAAACCATAAACAAAACAAAAAGACAACCCACAGAACAGGAGAAAATATTTGCAAATGAACTGAACAACAAAAGGAAACCATAAACAAAACAAAAAGACAACCCACAGAACAGGAGAAAATATTTGCAAATGAACTGAACAACAAGGGCTTAATCTCCAAAATATACAAACAGCTCATGCAGCTCAATATCCAAAAACAAAACCCAACAAAAAATGGGCAGAAGATATAAATAGACATTTCTTCAAAGAAGACATAGAGATGACCAAGAGACATGTGAAAAGATGTTTAATATCACTAATTATCAGAGAAATGCAAATCAAAACTGCAATGAGGTATCACCTCACGCTGGTAAGAGTGACCATCATCAAAGAGTCTACAAATAACAGATACTGGAAAGGATGTGGAGAAAAAGAAACCCTCCTACATTGCTGGCAGGAATGTAAATTGGTATAATCACTGTGGGAGGTTTCTTTAAAAAACTAAAACTAGAACTACTAGATAATCCAGCAATCCCACTCCTGGGCATGTATCTGGAGAAAACTATAATTTGAAAAGATACATGTACCCCTATGTTCATTGCAACACTACTCACAACAGCTAAGACATGGAGGCCGTCTAAACATCCATTGACGGATGAATGGATAAATAAGATGTGGTACATATATATAATGGAACGTTACTCAGCCATAAAAAAGAATAGTCAGGGGAATGTCTTCACCAACTTCCCATGTGCCCCCATCCCCTCCCACCTCCTGCGTCAATAACCTCGAGCAAGAATCCCGATTTTGTCATCCCTCCCCCAGTCACAGGCTTCTGTGAGCAGCCCATGCTGGGGCCTCAGGCCAAGTGCCTTGACTACCAGACCTGCCCCAGCAGTTTCTGAGGAGACCAGCCACGTGCCCAGGGAAGGATGACTGAGCTTCTGCACCTCCAGCCTGGCAGCCAGGGGAGAGTCTTGTCTTTCCTCCTACCTTGGGCAACTCACGCCCTCCACGGACATGCCTGTGTTACCCCCTCTCTGGGGACAGGCCAGGCAGCCTAGAGAGCCACCTTCCCATCTGCAGGACAGATGGGACACCACCTCACAGAATCAAAATGTCGATTAAACCAGAATGTGCTTAAAAACTTCTCGGTGCCATGTTTAATTTTTTTTTAAAAGTCTTAACAGTGAGTACGTGACAGTGCCTATGTCCAGATGCTTTTCTGTTCCTTTCCACACATCATCTCAACTCTTAAGATGCTCAGGTTAGGTCATCTCATTAACATTCCAGAGCAGGGACTTGAACCCACCACTGACAGTCTCAGTGCATGCTCTCAGCTGCTGGTTCACTGCTTCCCTTAACAGACCAAGTTTCTGTCCTGTTCCATCCTAGCGTGCCCTCTCCTAAATCTGCCATCTGGATGACCAACCAGTTAAGGTTTTGAGATATGTGGTCAATTCTAATGAAACTGGTAGAAAATCCTACTTAAAGAGTGTCACTGTCATTTCCTAGTGGCTTCCCAGATGACTCGGTGAGTAAAGAATCTGCTGCAATGCAGGAGACACAGGAGATGTGGGTTCAATCCCTGGATTAGGAAGATCCTCTGGAGAAGGAAATGGCAACCCACTCCAGTATTCTTGCCTGGAAAATTCCATGGACAGAGGAGCCTGGCCAGCTACAGTTCATAGGGTCACAAAGAGTCGAACGTGACTTAGCGACTAAGCAAAAAAGAATGAAAGAATGGCATTTGCAGCAATTTGTATGGACCTAGAGATTATCATACTAAGTCACCCAGAAAAGACAAATATCATGACATCACTTATATGTGGAATCTAATTTTTATAAATGAACTTATTTACAAAACAAAAATAGATTCACAGATTTCAAAAACAGTTTCCAAAGGGGAAATGTAGGGGGGTGAGGTGGGGTGGATAAATTATGAGCTTGGGGTTAAAATACACACACTACAATATATAAAATAGATAACCAACCTGTACCAGATAACCTCCTGTATAGCACAGGGAACCCTACTCAATATTCTGTAATAACTTATATGGAAAAAAAAAATCTGAAGAAGAATGAATATATGTGTATACACACACACACACACACACACACACACACATATATATAACTGAATCATTATGCTGTAGACCTGAAACTAATACAAGGTAAATCAACTATTTACCAATAAAATTTTGAAAAATAAATGAAAGCAGTACTCTATGTGAGATAGACATATAAAAAAATTTTTAAAGATGCCACAAAGGATAAGATCACTGGGAGGAGGAGACGTTGAAGAACTGGGAGACAATATTAGACCACGTTTGTGGATATTGGAATTACCAATGATTATTATCAAGAGTATTTTTGGAAGAGCACTGAGAGCTATTGTTTTCAAACTCTCCTGACAGAATCTAGTGCTCTAACAAGGGGAAGAAGTTCTGAAATGTAAATTCTGGGCCCCCAAGCAAAAATTTCCCCGTGAGTCTCCTTCTAGTGCTAATTGCAGAATAAACAGATGAGCCCCAGGGGCTGCCGGTGAAGAGGCTAAGCCAGCAGAGAGGACTGCTCTAGCTGGCCAGCGCAGGCCTCAAAAGAGCTCAACTTTCCCCAGCTCTTTTCCTGTTTAATCTGAAGAATTCAGAGTGATACACTGTTAACTGGCTATGTGTGTGCTTCTGCTAAGTCGCTTCAGTCGTGTCAGACTCTTTGCAACCCCATGGACTGTAGCCTGCCAGGCTCCTCTGTCCATGGAATTCTCTAGGCAAGAATATTAGAGTGGGTTGCCATGCCCTCCTCCAGGGGATCTTCCTGACCCAGGGATCAAACCCGTGTCACCTGTGGCTTCTGCATTGCAGGCAGATTCTTTGCCACTGAGCCACAGAGGAAACCCCCAATTCAAAATAAAAAAAATTTTTTAAAAGAGTGGTGGGGAGATGTTGAGAACTTGAGGTGATTCATCAGAGCCTGTGAATGCTGGTGATGTCTCCTCATGCATTTTATATGAAACAGGAGGCCGATGGTTTATGACGTCTTGGATTTCATATTTAACTGTTATGCATGTGCTAAGGCAGAAAAGACTAAATACAGACTTCAAATTAGGAGATCTAAAGGGAATATCAAGTCAGCATCAAGGGTGAGCAGAGGAACCAGGAATTAGACTGGCAGACACTTGGCAAGAGGGTGATATCCCTACCAGAGACCCCCTACTCCATCACAGGGGTGTCCCGAGAGGAAATTAGCGGCTTCAATACACGGCGGAGAACAGACATCCTTCACTGGCCTGAGCAGAGCTGAACTTCGAGTCCTCACTGTGTGGGACACACTGAATCCTACTCAGAATTGTGGAGCGGGCTCCTCCCCCCGTGCACTCCATCAGATCCATCCGTCCCTGAGACAGAAAGGGGGCCTGACTCCACGCTGTCCTCTCCATTACCCTCTAAGCCAGGATCCACACACAAAACCCGGCCCCTTCTGCAGTGTAGACACTGCTGCAAAGCAGTGGGGATGGGGGTGGAGGGTGGGGAGGGTGAAAGAATGGCCACGACTCTGGCCACGTATGAATCCCACCTGGGACCTTACACAAGTGTCTGTAGGGCAGGTGGGGTTCACATCCAGAGCTGGCTGTCCTTATCTCCGGGTGACAGGATTGTGGGTGACTTTTCCACTTTCTCATCTGTATTTTCTGAAGGAGTGTGTAGTACTATTGTATGTGGAAAACCCCCAATAAACTTGTTTTGTTGTTTATAAAACACTTAGTTGGATGGTTTGCCTGGACGAGGAACACATCAATCACACGAGCTCACTCCAGGCAAACAGCTAAGGATTCGCCTGGCACACACCTGGGCTCAAGTGTGGCGTATGGCACATGGCAGTGGCAAGTGTAAGAGGTGGTGATTCACTGCTGGCGTCACCTGGCAGGAGCCCTAAAACCCAAGGCTGGAAAAGACAAAGAAGCGAGGAAGGCAGAGCTGCCCTCGGGACGGGGAGGACCCTTAGTGTCCCTCCACCCGGTGATTCTCCATCTGGCCCCAGGCTGTGGGCACTGGGGCATCTTCCTGTGGATCAGCTGCCTTGTGAGCAAAAGGACAAGGTGACACTGCCCAGGCCAGTGTTACAAAGGAGAACGCTGTTTCACCCAGTAGGACAGATGTTTCATTTTTCCCACCTGGTCTGGGTTACCCTGGATGTCACACTGGCTTTGTCCTAAAGGTTGAGGTCAGGTTCAAAGACCCCTGTGTTAGTGACTCTGCCATGTTTGACTCTTTGTGACCGCATGAACTATATAGCCTGCCAGGCTCCTCTGTTCATGGGATTCTCCAGGCAACAATACTGGAGGGGGTTGCCATTCCCTTCACCAGAGGATCTTTCTGACTCAGGGATCAAACACTGGTCTCCCTCATTACAGGCAGATTCTTTACTGTCTGAGCCACCAGGGAAGCCCTCAAAGACCTCTGGTCTAGTAGAAACACACAATGACCTCAGATCCAGGGCAGACCCCAGATAAAATTGTTAAATGAATAAAAGGCACCTTTGGACTTCTCCCTAAAAAACAGCAGCTACTTCTCACCAGGTACCTCACTTTCTAGGGTCCCCTGAGGGTAGCCGCTGCAGTACTCCCCCATTCTGAATCCCAATCCCTCAGGATTCTTATTCGGGAAAAGCTCCCTAAACTGAGGCCCTTGTGCAGAGGCTCAGGTGGTGTAGCCCAACACGTCACACTTCCTGCTGTATCCAAATTATATCTGAACCAGAGCCTTTTTCTAGAAAGACATGGCTTTACCCAAACAAACAATATGCTAATGATAGAAATTTCAGGTTGATTTATAGGGGTGCAAATCAAGGAGAACTGGGGGGATAGGGACAGCATCAGATCAGATCAGATCAGTCGCTCAGTCGTGTCCGACTCTTTGCGACCCCATGAACTGCAGCATGCCAGGCCTCCCTGTCCATCACCAACTCCCGGAGGTCACTCAGACTCACATCCATCAAGTCAGTGATGCCATCCAGCTATCTCATCCTCTGTCGTCCCCTTCTCTTCCTGCCCCCAATGCATCCCAGCATCAGAGTCTTCTCCAATAAGTCAACTCTTTGCATGAGGTGACCAAAATACTGGAGTTTCAGCTTTAGCATCATCCCTTCCAAAGAAATCCCAGGGCTGATCTCCTTCACAATGGACTGGCTGGATCTCCTTGCAGTCCAAGGGACTCTCAAGAGTCTTCTCCAACAGCACAGTTCAAAAGCATCAATTCTTCGGCGCTCAGCCTTCTTCACAGTCCAGCTCTCACATCCATACATGACCACAGGAAAGACCATAGCCCTGACTAGGCGAACCTTTGTTGGCAAAGTAATATCTCTGCTTTTGAATATGCTATCTAGGTTGGTCATAACTTTCCTTCCAAGGAGTAAGCGTCTTTTAATTTCATGGCTGCAGTCACCATCTGCAGTCATTTTGGAGCCCAGAAAAATAAAATCTGACACTGTTTCCACTGTTTCCCCATCTATTTCCCATGTAGTGATGGGACCAGATGCCATGATCTTCGTTTTCTGAATGTTGAGCTTTAAGCCAACCTTTTCACTCTGCACTTTCACTTTCATCAAGAGGCTTTTTAGTTCCTCTTCACTTTCTGCCCTAAGGGTGGTGTCATCTGCATATCTGAGGTTATTGATATTTCTCCCAGCAATCTTGATTCCAACTTGCGTTTCTTCCAGTCCAGCATTTCTCATGATGTACTCTGCATATAAGTTAAATAAACAGGGTGACAATATACAGCCTTGACGTACTCCTTTTCCTATTTGGAACCAGTCTGTTGTTCCATGTCCAGTTCTAACAGGGACAGCATCACTCCTCACTAAAATAACACTTTACTTATTCTGCAATGTGGCTCTGTCAGTAAGAATGTTGAGTTACTGGAAGAGTGCTGCTGCTGCTGCTGCTAAGTCGCTTCAGTCGTGTCCAACTCTGTGCGACCCCATAGACAGCAGCCCAACAGGCTCCCCCATTCCTGGGATTCTCCAGGCAAAAACACTGGAGTGGGTTGCCATTTCCTTCTCCAATGCATGAAATTAGAAAGTGAAAGTGAAGTTGCTCAGTCGTGTGCGACTCTTAGTGACCTCATGGACTGCAGCCTACCAGGCTCCTCTGTCCATGGGATTTTCCAGGCAAGAGTACTGGAGTGGGGTGCCACTGAAGCTACTTTAAATTCTTTATGGAGCAATGAGGAATTTTTAAATGGAAAGAAGAAAGGAGGGAAGAAAAGAGAAATAAAAGGGAAAATAAGGAATTAGTAGAATGAAAGACTGATTCTTAAAACACATTCATGCTCTTTCATTCGATTTTCTCCTTGTCCTTCATGAGGACAAGATGCTATTTAGCCCATGATCCTGTCCTTCAAGTCTTATTTTTAATATATTATTTGCTAGGACATCAGTTCTCAAACTGTGTTCCAGGAAACCCTGGAGGGTATCTTTGAGTCAAAGTTGTTTTCCATTTTAGTGCATTCTTGAGGTCAAAGCTATTTTCATAACAATGCATCAAATAAAATTTGCCTTTTTACTTGATTGAGTTTTCCAGAAGCCACATGATGTGTGATGACATCAATGCATGAAAAAATGCTCTATGTTCCAAAAGGTTTAGGAAATGCTTTTAGACTCTTTTAGAAAATTCACAATGTCCATTGGCATACTGAAGGCCCTGAGAAGTTCTGTGGTAAAAGCAATTCTGTTTAACTTGTTTTAATACAACATTGCACATGTGTTTGACCGTGGAATTTTTTGCTTAGTTGTAGTTTTGGTTGAAGCCTTACTTTAGTACCTCGGACCATCGTGTTTTGGGAAATGTCCCTCTAAAGGTAAGATATCAAGCCAGGAATCCTCTGGCCAAGAATTTATTAGAGATCCTTCCTCTGGAACATAAGTGAGTCAAGACCGCACACTAGTGTGTCAGGACTGTGCAGAGGTCAAGAGCAGAGCCAGACTGCCTGAGTTCACGTTCTGGCTCTGCCAGTAACCAGCTGTGACTTTGGGCAAGTCACTTAACATCTCTGAGCTTTGTACTCCTTATGCATAAAATGAGAAAGATAATATGCACACAACCCTATACATATTTCACAACAACACGTTGCACATAGTGAACTAAACAAGAGTGTGTGTGTGTGTGTGTGTGAGTGTGTGTGTGTGTGTGTGTGTGTGTGTGTGTGTGTACACTCTTGCTATTATCCATTACTATGCCACACTTGCCAGCCTAGGGTCAGGACCTAAAGCTAGTCACAAACTAGTGATGTGCCCTGAGACTCGTCATCTCTCTGCCATGGACTTCGTTTTATCCAAATGTCAAATTAGAAAGTGGGGTGAGGCAGTCTCTGAAGCCCCTTGTGCTGCTGATATTCTCTGATTCCACTCGTTTCTTACAGACTGTGGCGCTAACCTGGAGCACGACTAGAGAAAGAGCACAGAAGGAGAGGGCAGTCTAATAACCCTCAGGTCCTGGGCAGCATCGTCTGGAGATGAAGGGGTCCACAAGATGGGATGGTCAGCCCTTGAGGATGGAGTCCTTCAGTTCCAGAGTGCTGCCTCCCACTGACTCGGCTTCTCACCCGGCACAGGAATGAAGGAGAAAGAAGGTGGGGTTTTATTCCCACCACCTTGACCCCCCACTTATGGCATGACTACCACTTAAAACTGGCTGCTTGAAGACGTAGAGAACAGACTTTTGGACATGGCAGGAGTAGGGGTGGCGGGAAAGGAGAGGGTGGGGCGAATGGAGAGAGCAGCACAGAAACATACACTACCGTATGTAAAACAGCCAGCCAGTGGGAATTTGCTGTATGACTCCAGGAGCTCACACTGCGGTTCTGTGACAACCTAGAAGGGTGGGGTGGGGTGGGAAGTGGGAAGGAGGTTCAAGAAGGATGGGATATATGTATACCTATGGCTAATTCATGTTGATATATGGCAGAAATCAATACAATATTGTGAAGTAATTATCCTTCAATGAAAACTAAATAAATTCATTAAAAAATGGAAAAAAATTGGCTGCTTGAGATGAGGGCCTGGCTACAGAGAGGAACGAGTTCTTCATAAGGCATTAACAGGACACAGGACTTTCAGCTTCTCAGCAGGTTTTTCTGCTCTCTTCTAAAGACCGTCCCTACCACCCCAGCCCCAGGGAAACCTTTTAGACACCTTTGGTTGGTAAGACACAACAGTGACTGCCTCTATAAAAATTCCTCCAGGGTAACTTCACCACCACTGGGAGTGAGGAGAATACCTAAATTTAAAAAACTGAAAATGTCTGTACAAGAAAGAGCTTTGGATTGCTGGCAGCTGTGGACCAAGGTAGAGGCGCCCAACATAATGCTTCAGAGGCTAAATTGGGAACATTCGAATGCTTGGTTTTACTTGTGCTTAAAAAAGCCAGTGGCAGCTCAGCTGCCAGATGTTGGAGAACTTCAACATGTAGCTCGCGGGCATGGACTCGGCGATGCTGTCGCAGGTGACCACGCTTCAAAGGGATATGATGACTTGCTTTCCTAAAACTGCTTCTAGGGAGGGAGCCCAGTGGATTTCATTTTTCACTTTCACTGAAGAAGTTAAATTTGGGAACACCAAAAAGATCTCACTTAACTCAGAGAGTATTGACACCAGGGCTTGTCAGCAAAGGAAGAACTTCTGAGAACAGTGCCTTTATAAGAGCTCAACTCCCTATAACTAGGGCCTTCGAGTATTCACTGAATTATCATTTAATTCAGTGTATCAACCAGAAATTGCTGTTAGTTGCTAGTAATAGGACTGGTTACAGTGACTTAAACACAATGGTCTATTTATTGTTTAATGTGAAATGAAAGTGTGGGTAATTACTGGCATTGGATCAGTGGCTTATGAATCAATTAGAATCAAGAAAATTAGGACCGAGTCTTTGTGATTCTTTTAGTCTCTTCTTTGTAAACTCAATATGGTTCTTGCAGCTCCAGCCATCACATCCACACCCCAAACAAGGCAGGTAGGATGGAAGAGCAAAAAGTCTTTCCCAGAAGTTCCATCCAACAATTTCTGCTTTCATCTTCTACAAAAGAGGCACAAAATCATAGTCCTTTGACTGACTACATGCCACCTGGAATTACATTGTATCTCTGTCTTTAAGAAAGAAAGAGTAGATACCACATAGGAAGTTAGCACTCTCTATATAGGGCTTTCTAGAGAGATGTGGTTAGGCCAGAATGTGCTGCCCAAACTGGTTTTTCTGGGAGAACTTGTTATCTGAAACAGCGGGCATCTAGGGGAGCCTCAGTTTACCCATGAGACTGACTTCCAGACCTCTCTCACTACGAGAGGAGGGGAAGCTAGTTCCCTTAGTTCCCAAAGCAACTTGGTTGGGGAAGAAAAAGAGGAGTCAGAAGACAGGAAAATCTCTGAATAGCAGTGGATTCATTTCTTGGTCAAAGGCAGGGTGCTCAACATTAAGTCTACAAAGGTGAATGGATGTGGACACAGGAGCAACAAGCACTGCTTCCTGATGGAGTAAGGCAGGTAGTGAATGAAGAAAACACGGTTCAGACCCTCCAGAATCTTGTCGTTTAGAAGAGAGAGACAAAACATGTAAACTAGATAATGAAAGAGGTTGCTATAGATTGAATATTTGTGTCTCACCAAAATTCATATGTTGAAACCTAGCTCCTCCAAATGATGGGGCCTCTGAGAGGTGATTAGGTCGTGAAGGTGAATGGGGTTGAATGAATCCCATATGAATGGGATTGGTGCCCTCATAACAAAGACACCAGCCAGCTCCCTCAGCCCTTCTGCCATGAGAGGAGGCAGCAAGAAGACACAGCTGTTTGTGAACCAGGAAGCAGGCCCTCACCTGACACCATATCTTCTGACACCTTGATCTTGGACTTCCCAACCTCCGGAACTGTGGGAAGTAAGTTTCTATTCTTTATACGCTACACAGTCTGTGGTGTTATAGCAGCTTGAACAGACTAAGATAGAGGCTAAGTGGAGTTAGCACCAGGCACAGAGAGGGGGAATGGACATCACCAGCAGGATGCTCCCAAATAAGTCAGAGAAGAGGGGAAAGATGCAAAGGTTGCTGACCAGGTGGGGGAGGGGGAGGTGTCCGGGGAGGGGAAGGGGTGGGTTTTGCTGGCTACACAGTGGGGCTCCATCAACTGGCAAGAGAAGCAGCCCTTGGCCTGAATTCCCAAGGGCCATCATGGATCTCAAATAAGCTGTCATCCCGACATTTCCAGCTCTCCATCCAGCCCCATACAACAAAGAAGAGGAATTTAAGGTCCAACCAAAACTCGAAAAGGAGAGGGAAAACTCACACTGATGTGTAGGGGATGGATTGAAGGTGAGGAAATAGTTTGTTCCGGACTTTCTTCAGATTTGGGAGTGAAAATGGGCTGTGGGAAGAGATATGAAGGGCAGGAGTAGTACAAGAGGAAGACAAATACTGCATGTAATCACTTCTAGAGGAATCTAAACAATAAAACAAGTGAATGAATATAACCAAACAGACTCACATATTAGAGAACAAACCAGAGGTGACCAATGTGAAGAAGGAAGTGGGGAGGGCCAGAGAGGCGGAGGGGACTAAGGTTAAAAACTACTAGGTATAACATAAATAAGCTACAGGGATATATTGTACAACACGGGGAACATAGCCAATATTTTCTAATAATTTTAATGGAGTGTAATCTATAAAAATATTGAACTACTATGTTCTATACCTGTAACTAATCTAATATATTGTAAATCAACTATACTTCAATTTTTTAAAAATTGTGTGTTTCTTTTCACACACACACAAAAAGAGAGTAGCTGGTTTTTTCCTTAAGTCTATGGTTTCCAACTGCTATTCGGCACTTCCAGCAGTTACCATATGTTCACAGATTCTAGAATCACAGTAAACGTCAGGGTGAGCTGCAGTGCAATAATTCCCAGCTTTGTTCACTTTCCAGCACCGCTCCCCCACCCATCAGATCACATAGCTTAAATAATGACTGGCCCTCCCTCCCCTTGCACGTTAAGTGCATGGCTCCTCTCTGCTAATGGCAGCGAGAACAGCCAGTTTTACTCCTGTGGGAGTTAGGAGACGTGCAAACTGACCCTTGAGCTTTGAATGGATCATGAAACCTTCTGTTGCTAAAACTTGCTTTTCCAATGGTCAGACTTTAAAAATAAGTTTTATCCTTAGTAGCCTCTTTTAAATGATCACAGCACACTAAAGCCAAGACTGATTTCACCCTGTCCTGCATCGTGAGAGGCTGATAACCTAGGAAGCAGTTGGAGGAGTGACTCTGGAGAGGGACTATCTGTGTTCAAATCCTGGTTCTGTCACTGATTTGCCCTGTGAAACTGGGCCCAGTATTTAACCAGTCTGTGCCTCGACTTTCTTGTTTGTAAAATGAAGCTAATCGAAGTGCCTGCCTCGTAGCACTGTGAAGATTAAATGAACTGACAAGTGTAAGCGGATTAGAACTGTGCCAGGAACAGATGCCGGTTATTATTATTAAGTAACTAGCCGTGAATGTAATCACGTACTTATTTGCCTTGGTGGCTTCTTAAGGGTTAATCCTTAAGGCTCAAGTCCTGCAGGGCCCTGCAATGGGTTTGCCCACTTAGATGCAGGTAAGGCCTGCTCTTCTGCACACCTCCCCTCCCGCTCCCCTTTGCCCTTCCCACCATCAGCATCTTCCACAACACATGGAGCAGGCCTCCTGGCAAGTTACTGGCTCCTCCGTGTCCAACAGCACAGGAGGGTGGAGGAAAGGTGGAAGGAGGGCACAGACCTGAGGGGCAGAAGTGTCCTCAGCTCAGAGTTCTTTTCTCTTTTCTGCAAACCTGGTACACCTTTGCAGTCTACCTATGATGGTCAATTATCTGTACATCTGTTTGAAAAGCAGCCTGCTCATGGGGGCAGAGGCGAGCAGGCCTGGCCCAGCTCCTTGCAAGAAGGCTAGCACTGATCTCGGGAGCCTTGCCCAATGGTCTGGCCTTGAAGGAGCTGCCAGCTCCCCCGAGAGAGTTGGACCTTTTCCATGTAACAAGATTGACTCAAAAAGAGCAAAGTTGCTCTCAACACCTGCTCACCCTCTCACAGCTCTGAAGGCCAAGAGTGGAACGAGTAATTGCAGACCATGGGCAATGAAAGGAAAAGGAGGAAAAATGTCAGCAGCCCTTAGTTCAGCATCTTCCTCACTGTCCTTTCACGGGAGGAGATCAGTGCAGGACTCACCGCGTCTATCTCTGGGTGGAGAGCTGGGAAATAGCGAAGTGGCTCATAGGGCAGCAGGTGGAATGGGACAGAGGGATCCAGAAAAGCAAACCCAGAAAAAGTCTCCTACTCTGCTGAAGCTAGCTTGAGATGGGTTCCTATGACTTATGCACGTGTGCATGCTCAGTCGCTTCAGTTGGTCGACTCTCTGCGACATATGGGCTGCAGCCCACCAGGCTCCTCTGTCCATGGGGATTCTCCAGGCAAGAATACTGGAGAGGGTTGCCATGACTTTCTCCAAGGAATCTTCCCAACCCAGGGATTGAACCCATATCTCTTATGTCTCCTGCATTGGCAGGTGGGTTCTTTACCCCTAGCACCACCTGGGAAGCCCTCCTATGACCTCTACCCACTCTCATTTGCAAGACATTTTGTGAGAAATGCACAGGGTCCCCTGAGCACAAGCAGAACAGCCTGGTCCCACTTCAGCTGCAGGGTGACTTCTGGGCCCCTGAAGCATCCCACTGGCCCAGCTCCACTCTCTGAGGGACCCCCAGCATCACTGTGGTTCACTTTGCTTGGCCCCAGCTCCCAGCCAGGGCCAGGCTCCACAGGGCTCACAGGACAGGACTCATAGAAAAGGAGGTTCTTAAAATCAAATGCCACCCTTCCATTGACTGATGTAATCAGACCACTAGATTTTGCCATCATGTTTGTAGGGGGCACCTCTCCTGGTGCCTGTCCGCCAACAGGGATGGACAGAGGATGACGTTTATCGGTGTGACCCCTGCCCACACTCACAACTCAGCAGACAAGGCATGATCGCCTGCCCAGGCTGAGCTATAAGTGAGGACGTGAGAGAAAAGCCTGGGCTCATGGTTTAAACAGAGGCATGTAATCACAGGTGCCACGTGGTGACCATATTTGGCCTGCAAGCCGGAGCAACAGAAGTCAGACTGCAGAGACGGAGGGGCGTGAAGACAGATGGACGCGCAGAGGAGCCAGAGGAAGTGAGCTTCCAGCTCTCCAGACCCCATTTCTGCATCCAGGCTCACTCCCTGACCCTGGTTTCTAAGAGATTTCCCAGTATCCTTTCAACTCAGTGCCTTCTGTTTTTTTGTTTTGTTTTGTTTTTGCTCATGTATTAGGTTTTCTATTATGTACATCCAGAACACCTTCCACAAGGGCGGTGATTCACAGTTACTGAAGGCTCACTTGCTATCTTGTTTGGATTTCCCTTTTCACGCTACTCCAAGGAGAAGACATGGGAATCACCATTGACATTTTATGGCCAAAGAACCCCAGGCGACTGGCCAGCCCTCAAGGTCTCCCAGAAAGGGAGGCGGTCTTTGACCCAGACCCCGTGTCGCCTCCACCATGCCTCCTTGACCTTGAAACCATGCCTCCTTGATCTTGAAGTTTCCTCCAGAAAAAGAAACACTGGCTCCAAGGCATAATCAAAGGAGCTGTGCAGCATTCCTAAGCACAGACAGACATTTCCTGGGCGTACAGGAGCTTCAGCTTGATCATTAGTTGTCACAACTTCACTGGCCTCCATCAGCAGAGCTAGCCGTGCCTCTGACTTTGAAAACAAAGGATGCAGAAAAGCAGAGATGCCTCCCACTTATAAAAGTATGTGAAGCCTGTACTCTGACGATATTATTTTAGTATCCATCATACAATACTTTCTAGGAGAAGGCAATGGCACCACACTCTAGCACTCTTGCCTGGGAAATCCCATGGGCAGAGGAGCCTGGTAGGCTGCAGTCTATGGGGTCGTTAGGAGTCAGACACGACTGAGCGACTTCCCTTTCACTTTTCACTTTCATGCATTGGAGAAGGAAATAGCAACTCACTCCAGTGTTCTTGCCTGGAGAATGCTGGGGATGGAGGAGCCTGGTGGTCTGCCGTCCATGGGGTTGCACAGAGTCAGACACGACTGAAGTGACTTAGCAGCAGCAGCAGCAGATTTTACATCTTTCTCCTTTCCTCCAGGGCAGTTGTAAACAAGGGATATATATGTTACATTTCTCCTGCATGCCTTGGTCTAGTCCTTACTCTGACATTCCTAGCCAAAGTAGATTAACTCAGAAGTTGGCAGTCTCTCTTGCTGGCCTGTGTCCATGCTTATACATGTGTGTGTGTGCACACACACACACAACTCATGGATATCAAAAATTTAAAAACCAGCTTAAGACATAAATTCAGATACCATACAAGTCACTTCATTTAAAATGTACAATTCAATGGTTTGGTGGGCTGCAGTCCATGGGGTCGCTAAGAGTCGAACATGACTGAGCGACTTCACTTTCTCTTTTCACTTTCATGCATTGGAGAAGGAAATGGCAACCCACTCCAGTGTTCTTGCCTGGAGAATCCCAGGGACAGGGAAGCCTGGTGGGCTGCCATCTCTGGGGTCACACAGAGTCGGACACGACTGAAGTGACTTAGCATTAGCATAGCATACTATTTTTAAACTGTCGTCAATATGTACGTATAACCTAAAATTTGGAGTTTGAGCAAATTCCGGGAGATAGTGAAGTACAGGGAAGCCTGGTGTGCTGCAGACCATGCGGCCGCAAAGAGTCGGACAGGACTTACTGGCTGAATGACAACAAGTGTACAATTCAGGCATTAATTACATTTGCAACATTGTGCAGTAGTCGTCACGATTTCTAACATTTTGTGCTCTGTCTCCCTCCCTTCCTTCCTGCCTTCTGTTTTTATTTTTTAAGGAGAGAGGGAGAGTCCACCTCTCCTCCAGCCCTGGCTTCCCCAGGTGTGCTAACCCCCCACTGCACTGCTTCACTTTACATTCCACTATTAACCAACAGAGGCCAAGACTTGAAGGCAAGATATTGACTTAAGTGTGAATTTCTGCCTGCTCCTCCCAAGTCCCACAACACAGAGAGAATAACCTGCTTCTGGGAAGTCTCCTGGGTGCCACACTCCCCTGCTCAAGGGCAACTTCTAGAGGTCAGGGCTATGTATCCTCAGGGGCTCAGCAAATGTCTGCAAAGTGGCCTTGGGGCCATGGTGGGCTGTCCTCTGCACTGGCCAAGATGCAAGCACCTCAAGGAATATACACACCTAAGTATCATTCTATTGGTGATGACAATTGAACAATACTCATAAACCATAATTCTTGAGTAACTAATAATTATCAAAGATTATGATTGTACAATATTGAGAAGTATAGAACAAAATACAATTATTGGAGGACAACTGCTCTACCCATGCTTTATTCCTTCATCACTTTTGCTTGCCTATTACTTTGCACATGTCCTAATTGGTGTGAGAAAAGAACCTTCTGGAAATTCAACCTAATCGGGTGCTAACACGGGCTTAGCATTTTCATGTGGTTGCTGGTGGCCAGTGGGGGAAAGTGGGTCCTGATACCATATTAGGTGCCAGATCCTTACTTCTGGGTTCTGCAGGCAGGCAGTGCCCTCTTTCAGAATCCACTCAGAGAGGAAGAGAGGGAGGCAGGAAGGTGGCTTTTCAGAGGAAAGGTGCAGTTCTTAAGCAGAGTCTCAGGGTCTCTGCACAGGAATGACTTATGAACTTGTCTGGAAGGCTCCCAGCGAGCCCTATCTCCTCCACCAAAAGCCATCGTCGGGGATATTGTTACTGTCATTCATCATGCATGTGGACAATCAACAGCCCAGTCTCCTTGTGAGAGTTTTCTATGTAATTAAATGTGCTAGCCTGACACCACCCCTCCCAAAGAAAAGACAATATCTTCTGGATGTAAAATGGCTTTTATTTCATTCCAAGGAGCAGCATGCTGTTGCTAGGTGCCTATTTTTCTGCCTCTCAAATACAAAGTGACTAATGGGGTATATTTCATAAAACATCTGCAAGAATGTAGTTATTCTTATACTTCAGTGCCCTTTAGGATATTATTATCTGCCAACACTCGGACTATGTGCTATTATGCAAATTAGACATAATAAAGGAAGAAGGGAGAGGTTCTTTGCTCCTGAAAAATCATATTTATAAGGTTAATGAGATTTATATATATTACATCAGGGAACTGGGGTTAGAATGTAAGACTTTTTGAAATGTAGTAGTTGGCAACACTAAAGATTTGCTGGTGTTTTTCCCTGCACAAGATCAAAACTTTTCATCTCCGCTGAGGTTTAATGAGATGAAAAAAAAAAATTCCCACAAAGTCAAAACACATAGAATCCAACTTCAAGAACAAGGCAGACATTCTAAGTTGAATGTTTTCAATTAGTAGTGCCAAGAACAGGAGAAGGGTTTTAAAAACACATAATTTTGCATTAAAAAATCAAGTTAAATATTTCAATGAGATATCCATTGAAGCCAGGAAAGTGGGCTCTTTTATTTTTTGGATGAAAGGGAAAATACCAGGAAAATTCAATCTAATAAAAGAAAATAACACATGCACCCCCCAAAAAAAAACTGGAAAAAAATTTATATACATAGGTACATATATGCACACTTTATAGAACTATAGAACTATGAAGTATTCTATAAAAAAACAGGAAAATGTTCTGAACTCAGTCTGGTCAAATAATGGGAAGTTATAATTTAGCAAATATTCTGATTATAGGGAACTGTATCTTAGAGCATATGTCTATTTAGTATTAAAATAGAAACACAACTAAGTTTGTACTTAGCTAAAGAATCAGATATCAGCAAAATACACTCAACACTAAGATAATTCTGATGATTAAGTTATCAGTGATGACTCAAAGGCACTTTAGGATCTTGTAGCACTTGGGACCAATACTACAGACATGAAGTTACAGCTGTCTTTGTAGCTATCATGTGTGAGCCCTGAATAACAGAGCTCCAGTCGATAGGATGTTGGATTAATCAAATGTAGGTGTTCTGGAAAGGTTTTAGGAGGCCAGTAATGGTGGATCTGCCCAGAACACCCAGAAGTGGGTCAGGGCCGGGCCAGTTTTACTCCTTACTGAGTACACATGCACATAATCCTGGGCACGTGGTTCTCCTGGGTGTTTACTGAATAAATATTGTGGATGAATGAATTAGTAGTAGTGAATAACAGAAGGTTAAATTGGAATTTTTCTGTTGAGAACTTTTGCTGAGGCTCAAAGCAGAACTGGGTAACAAGTGGCCCAAAGAGAGATGCAGCTTCCATGTAAGCCTTGTTAGGAGTTGGCCAAAACAAGAGAGACGATAGTGGTATACAGATATGATTTTAGATGGACTACAGGGGGATTCTAATAAGAAGTATTGTGCATTTATTTTCCTTTTCCTCTCATCAGAGTAGGGGAGAGTGCTTCCTCCATCCAAGTGAGGTTGGCTCTAAGAGGCCCATTCAGAGAGTAGGGAAGTCTGCCAAGAGCAGAGATAAAATCTCCTTTCTTGGTGGATGCTAGCTGAACTGCAGGGTCTAGAGACAACAGGTGAGAATTCCTCTCTGGACCACGTGGATCCTGAGACTGGTAGCTGGGCTTTAGTCCTCTTAATAGGACTAGCCAAGGGCCTTGACTGCCACAGGGGGGTGAACCTGGCATTAGATGGCCATATAGGGTATCCCATTGGTTTGAATCTGAAGGGGGGTCCTAAGAGTCAGCCAGAGAGGGTGGGTGGGAATGGGGCAGGTCCAAGGAGCCCATGAAAGTGCCTTACAAGAGAAGGAACCAGTACCCCAAAACTTACACATTCAGAGGACATCAGTGGCTGTGTTACAGCAGACCCCACCAAGTAAAAAGACATTTTTCCTTCTTCCCCTTTTCTCCCTACTCTTCCTCTACCTTGGAGAGTCAGAAGCAGATAGTGAAAGTCAAGAGACAACTCAATAATCAAAGACTGTGCAATCTTTTTGAGCTTGGGTCAATCCTGAGCTGAGGGAAGATGAAATAGCTTTGAATTTGGCAGGAAACAGTTGTAAAATGTATATTGGACTGGGCTTTTTAGTACTTTAACATGAGGACAGTTCATTAATAACCTGAAAGAGACTGAATAGTTCTGGGATCTGCCTGAGATATTGCCCAATGAAAGAAGGTTTGACAGCAATTTGGAAGGGCAGTGATAAGAGAGAGAAAAAGAAGCAATTTCCTGGTTATATCCTACCAAGTCCAGCCCATTTGATCAACTAATTACAGATGAGTGAATGAATGAATGAATGAGTGAAATAATTTCTGTATAATTTAGCTGGCACTATGTCCACCTGTCCAGCGCCCTGTTCAGCTTATCTGCCTCCAGATGACGTCTCAGCTATAGGTAGGGGATCCGTTGAGACCTCTCCCCCAGCTTCAGGGTGTGTCTGGGAAAAGTCACCCTGTTGGTGAGTCAGGGAAGGTTGACTTCTTGCATTCCTGATTTCTCTCCAGTGTACTGTGGCTTGATCACTCATCACCATCTTATCAAACACTATGATTGCTAAGTGTTACTTTGGCCCCAGGAAGAAATGACTCTCAGCAGGCACGTCAGCAAAGTGCCTGGGTGACATCACCCTCTGTTTGGTACAGGACATCTCCACTCCAGGCTGCTCAGGACACTCCCCAGGCAGTAGGCCTGAGAACTTGCTGAGAAGTGTGGGAACCCCTCTGTCCCAGGTCTCTGGGTGTTGCGGGGACCAACCCTGTGCTGGAAGGCTGAACAGTCCCTGCTTTTGCCATCTCTCCCTAGATGAGCACAGCACAGGTTCTTTTGTCAAGGCGCCTGTGAAATGATGTTGACAAGAAGATCCATTCTAACCCTGATCTTTAAGTGCAGGGCTCACAGTAGTCTCCAGGGCATCATCCCCATTTTTCTCTTGTAACTTAATTGCATTGCCCAGAACTGGCTGATCACTGGTCTCTCTCTTCTTCTAGGGCTGGAGTTTCTCATTATTCATGATTCTTCTTTCAGGTACAGAGTAGAGCCTCAAACAGTAAATGAGACTGATTTGCCCTGTGGGTCTCCTGGAGACAGGTGGAGTTAGGGAGAAGACACATCCTCCAGAGGGAGTGGCAGAGGCATAGGTAGGGTGTGGGGGAAGGGCTCGGCCAAAGGTCCACGGTGCAGCAGGAGGACAGGTGAGTACAGGGCAGAGTGACGAGCCTCGAAAAATAAACATGAGTCAAAAGCTAGTTGCCTGGAGGTCAGGGTGCCTTCTCAGGGTACGACTCTTAGTCCAGAGCCCTGGATAGCCATGATGTCACCGCCTGTTTAGTGGCATTTTACAGGTCATCAACTCCCTTTTCACAGCAGCCCAGAGAGAAGATGTTATTCTCTGGTCCAGGGAGGTTAAATGACATTCCTGATGATGCACACCTACTAAAGGAGGAAGTGTGATGACCTCAGATCATGTGATCCCATATCTGTGAGCTTCCCACCCGACCTGATCAAACCCAACTATACAAGAGCATACAGAGAATTTCAGGACCCCTCAGGTGCCCCTTTTAAATAGTTTCAGGGCAGTGTTAGGAGAGATGTTTCTCAGTTTTTATATATACTTTAGAGGTTCCTTCAACTCTGCCCTAGCAGAGCCCACTGGGCCAGGCAGAGCTCTCATTCCCAGGAAGAGCATACACAGTCCCTCTGCCCGGGTCCCAGTGGTGACGCAGGAGCCTGTTGCAGAATCCAGCTCCAGGTTGGGCTCCACAGCTTGTGCTGGGCCTGGACGGGACAGATTGCTGGGATCCGGAAGTGCCTCTGCAGCCAACACACTTGCCGTATGGGAGAGGCTGCCGTGCCAAGGCTGTCATTTTTCGCTCCAAAATGTTGGGTGAGAAGCGAGGCAGGCAGCATCCTCCCCTCGGTGCCTCAGATGTGCAAGCTTCCTTTCTGCTGGTAACACCCAATATATTTCATTCTCTTTGGAGGGTTGTCTTGGCATAAAAAGAGTTCCTGAAATTTGGCATCCTCAGGGGTCTGATTTACAAAGTTGGGACCAGAAGGTGGAATTGCTTTCGAGGTTTTGTTCAGATTCTTAAAAGAGATGCCAAAAGATGTCTTTTTTATGTTCAGTTGGCTTCTTCTTTTAATGTCAATACCAGCTTAATGCTTTTAAGGTAACAAATGGCATGCTGTGATACCTTGCCCAGTTAATTTTTAAAAGGAACTTTAGGGGGAGAGCCTGAAATTACTTTTTGTTTTTTAATGACAAAGCATATTTAGGCAGGCTAAATGTGGCAAAATACAAAGCAAAAAAAAGTAAATATCAGTTCAGAGACTTCTATTTACCAAAACTCATTTTAAAAGCAAGAAGAGACATGAAAGGCAAAAATTCTACGCAAATTCAAATAGTTTCCAAGGAAAATTCCTGTAACCTTGAAGAATAATAAAGGCTCACGGATATATTTGGAATTTCTGAATGGTAGGACTGTTTCCTGAGAGCATTTTAAACATCCCAAGTGAAAAATGAGAACAAGGCCTAAATTGTTTGGTGAAGAGCAAAGAACTCTTCTTTGGTTTGAGAAAAAGAGAGGGGACTCTAAGAGTCAAAAATGCTAGGAGGGTTGGAGTTTCACATAAAATATGATTGACGGTAGCTTTTTGCCAGAAAACTTTTTGCTAGATGCCATATGCAAAAAAAAAAAAAAAAAAAGTATGTTATAATCATTTTTTTAAAGCCCATGTCATGCCATCTTGCATTCTCTAAGCTTTTCCCTTTGCTTTTTAGCCCCGAACAAGGTGTCAGGGTCTGAGCCTCTGCTGAGTGGGACCTGCCAGGTACACTCAGCCAAGCCCTTCTTTTGTCTTTGCAGGATCCTGGGCATCTGCAGCCCCATCCCTGCCCAGATCTGTGTTCATTTCAAGGCAGTGGAGCTTCTTTGCATTGTTTTATATTCTTTCCAGCGTTTCTAAGCCACTCAAACCTCAAAATTGGACATTACACTGAAACCTAATAAGGATGATACCGGGTGGACTGACATACACAACTGCCCTCAAATAGTTTATAATCCTTCAGTGTAGACAGTATCATGTGGTATTCCCACTTCTATTCTGGGGTTATTATAAGAGGTGCAATAATAGCCAGCATTATCTGATGCATGTAACAAAGTCTAAGCACTTTGCAAATGCTAACAGGAGAGCAATTACTTCCATCTGAAAGGAGGGGAGAAGCCCTCATTCAAGCAGCATCAGTGCAAAAGGAACCCTGAGAGATGAATTGAGATTTAGCAGGGAAAGAGAAGCAGGCGGAAAGATCACCGGGGAGCATAGGCCTGGAGCCTGGATGTGCCTGGCACCTTAGGGAACCTCCAGCTCCTCTGGGCCTGGTACCAACATGCAGAGTGGGACCTGGGGCTAAGGGGGAGATTGGGCTGTGCCGTGGGAGGTTTGAGCACTGTGCTAAGGGCTCAGAGTTGATTCTGGAGGTTAAGGAGCATTGGGAGCAAAGAAATTATGAAACTCAGGGGACCTGGGAAGCATCTGAAACTGCATCTATTGCTATGCTCTACATGGTATGCGTGGTGAGTAGGAAGGTGTGTCCATGGCTTTGTCTAGTTTCTCAAAGGATCTCACTATTCTGAAGCTAGGTGTCAGAGCCAGGCTGGAAAAGAGGCTCACTGCCATCTTCTCCCCAGAACCCCCTACCCCACACATCTACAGTCAAGATATAGGCACAAAGGATGCCTCCAGTGCACCCACCCCTGGACAGGAATCACAGTAAAATGGAGACCTGGGGGTGCTGGATCCCTCCTTTGGGACCTCCTTGTGGTATTGCATTTCCGCACTACCTAAGGGGGTTTACACATTTTAATGTCAAATAAGTGGACAACTGTCCAATAACTTCAGCCATGAGGTTCATATTTCTAAGCGTTTCCCCTTTGGAAACATCATCTCAATTGTTTAAAACAAAGCAGCAGACTCTCCACGATTTCCCTGCTCCTCCCATGGCTCAACACCAGACCGCAGCCTCCTGTCTGTCTCTGACCATCACCACTGTCCCCAGCTAGCAACCAACGGAACCCTGCTGGCCTTGTCAACCTTTTATTTAGTGAGAACAAATGTGTCCTTCTCCCCTTCACCCTACTCCTCTCACTCTTTTCCTTGGGGGCCAGGCTGCAAATCTTGTCCTCAGAGCCCTCTGCTCCATAGACCAACAGTACTGATGGAGTTTTCCAGAATGAAGCCCATGTTCTACTTGAGATACATTCTGGCTATTTTACTACAACCATTTTCCACTGTTGGAAATCACACCAGGTTGCTCATGAGAAGGCCTCCATGTCTCGAGCGGTGGGCTGTGGGAAATGGGGAAGAGGCGGCACAGAATCTGGGGAAGGGACAAAGTCAAGGCCCCTTGAAGACTGGAGAGAGATGGGCCTCACGATGGGTGGCTGCTAGGCTGTCAAGGCTGACTTTAGAAGTATGGCGGTTAGGCTCCAATTCAAATAAATACATTAAAAAAAAAATAATAAGTATGGAGGCTCGGAACCTGAACCACCACTCAGAAATGAGTATTTCCTGGATTCAAAGCATGCAAAGTTAACCAACAAGCACATGTTACTATGTGCCAAGCACTGGTCAGATTTAGAGGCTCAGGAGCCTGGAAGTGTCTGCCCCCCTCACCCCCACAGATGTCTTTCCTCCCCACCTGACTGTGATCTTGCAAGGTGCAGGTGCCTGACTCGCTTGTGACCCCACCCCACTGCCCCTTCACTCACAGTCCTGGGTATGGGTCTTGTACATGGTGGACATCAGTGACTGTGTGCTAAAGAGCACTGGCCTGGGCAAATGTTTGTTGAACTCTCCTGATGTACCAGACACTATATCAAGCCCTGAAGACAGACTTAGATAAATAAAGCCCAGTCCCTGCAGTCCAGGGGCTAAATGACCATGGTATATGTGAAGGGAAGAGCTAACATTTAGGTAAAATGACCCAAGACCTAAACAAAGGTAGAAGTAAAACAAATGAATAGGCGTAGAATGAGTCTGGCAAAACTTTGCTTTGATTGGCAGGGCAAAACTGCTCATATTAACTGGACCCAGGGCAAGGAGCTCATCTACTTATTTTCTCCTTGTCTGGTAGAGCCAAAAGAAAGAAAACCACATCTTTGCCCCAGCAGGAGAATGTGCCTGGACACACCCCTTCTTCCCTCTCATCCCATCTCTGCATCTCTGGTAGCCAGACACTCAGAAACACAGAAGGTAGGACACACACCACCATAGTTTAGCTCAGAAACACAGAAGGGTCAGGACAAATACACTGGAAAGAAGAAGATAGGAGGAGGTTGATTTGCAGGGAAGTTTGGAGATAGAACTGCAGGTTTTCAGAACTTTCTAAAAGTTAAACATGTGCACACACATGCACAGACACAATCTATCTACTTACCCTTTATCACCCATGCCCTTTCCTCTTCGCTTTTAAAAGTGAAAATGAAGATACAGATGGCCAAGAAACTCATAAAAGATGCTCAACACTGCTAATTATTAGAGAAATGCAAATCAAAACCACAAAGAGTTATCACCTCACACCAGTCAGAATGTCCCTCATTTAAAAAGTCTACAAACAATAAATGCTGGAGAGGGTGTGCAGAAAGGGGAACCCTCTTACACTGTTGGTGGGAATATAAATTGGTGCAGCCACTATGGAGAACAGTATGGAGATTCCCTAAGAAACTAAAAATATATTTATCATATGATCCAGCAATCCCACTACTGGGCATATATCCAGAGAAAATCAATATTTAAAAAGATACCTGCACCCCTATGCTCACAGCAACACTATTTACAATAGCCAAGACATGGAAACAATGTCCTAAATGTCCATCAACAGATTAATGGAGAAAAAAAAAAGGTGTGGTACATATATACAATGGAACATTACGCAGCCATTAAAAAGAATGAAATAATGCCATTTGTAGCAACATAGATGGACCTGGAGATTATCATAGTGAGTGAAATAAATCAAAGAAAGACAAATATACCATATCACTTCTATATAGCATCTAAAAAAAATGATACAATTGAACTTACTTACAAAACAGAAACAGACTCAGGCTTTGAGAATGGAACTCATGGTCACTAGTGAGGAAGGGTCAGGGGGTAGGGAGAGATTGGGAGTGACATGTACACACTATATTTAAAATATATAACCAACAAGGATGTACGGCAGACAGCACAGAGGATGCTGCTCAATGCTGTAATAACCCAAATAGGAAAAGCATTTGAAAAAGAATGGACATACATATAACCGATTCACTTTGCTGTACACCCGAAACTAACACAACATTTTCAATCAACTATCCTCCAATAAACATTTTTTTTTAATTATTTTAAAAAGAGAAGTAAAAATGAAGAAAACAGAGGGGAACTGAGGCTATTTATGGGGTGAAAGGAATTGGGGCTGGGTCAGAGGTGGAGCTTCCTGTTTTGTTAAACTCTAAACCAAGACCATGGCTCTCTTCTCACCCTCTCCTTGGACTCATACTCTGCACCCCACCCCCTGCTTTGCTCCTCTTATAAAAATCCCTGGTTTCATGAGAAAAATGGAAGAAAACACATATTACAAAATCTGTACAGTCCCATCTAATTTGTGTTTCTTTCTGAGTAACTATCCTCATTCCTACATTCACTGCCCTCCTCCCACACCAAGACTTTCTAATTTTAGAGTTAAGAGCATGGAACTTGACACTGGATATGTTTCCATTTACCATGAAAGGCATGTTTCTTCACAAACAACTGGAGGGCAGGCTTGGAAAACAGGTTTAAAGACCAGACTTGTAGAATTTTGGAATGCAATTCTCTGGAAATGTCCACCAACCAGGCAAGAGGCAGGAAGCATTGAGAACGAATATGTTCTCTGGCTTCTTTCAAGTGAAATGATTTAATTTTAAGACTTTCAATTCATAAAATAGCCTCAGCTAATTTTCCAAGGAAAAATTGGCATATTTTGTTTTCCTTCATTTTTCAAAGAATATTTGGGCCATGAAAAAGAATTTATATGGACTTTCCTTAAAAGACTTAATTGGGTACTGACCCCAGTGCTTTAGGAATGAATATAAAATAGTGAAAGAAGCAAGTTTACTAGGGATAGAAACCTTTTTGTGACGTAGAAATTAGAGATCAGTTCAGCCTTCACAAATAAAAATTAAACCAGAAGAAACCTGTCAGCTTGCTGTAGTCCATTTCTATAATTTTGTAGATTTATAAATTTAGAAGTAGAAATAGCTTCTATTTCTATAGAAGGAAAGGCCAAGTCTTTGACTGTGAAGCTAACATTTTTATATCTCCATGGATGTCCTCTTTACCTAAACTGTACGTCAGTGCCTTTTATTTCCACCTATATAGTCCAATTATCAATATTTTCCTTTAATCATCATTTTATAAGAGGAAGAGTCAGAAATCACTCAATGTAGTTTTAAACATGTCATTTTTTTTTGTTTTTATTTTTTTTTATTGACAGATAATTGCTTTACAGAATTTCATTGTTTTCTGCCAAACCTCAACATGAATCAGCCATAGGTATATACACATCCCCTCCCTCCTGAACCTCCCTCCCATCTCCCTCCCCTTTCTACCCCTCTAGGTTGATATAGAGCCCATGTTTGAGTTTCCTGAGCCACAGAGCAAATTCCCCTCAGCTATCAATTTTACATATGGTAATCAGACACGACTGAGCGACTGAACTGAGCTGAATGTAAGTTTCCATGTTACTCTCTCCATACATCTCACCCTCTCCTCCCCTCTCCCCATGTCCATAAGTCTATTCTCTAGGTCTGTTTCTCCATTGCTGCCCTGTAAATAAATTCTTCAGTGCCATTTTTCTAGATTCTGTATATGTGCATTAGAATATGATATTTATCTTTCTCTTTCTGACTTAGTTCACTCTGTGTAAAAAGGTTCTAGGTTCATCCCCCTCATCAGAACTGACTCAAATGTGTTCCTTTTTATGGCTGGGTAAGCTGAGTGCCAAAAAATTGATGCTTTTGAACTGTGGTGTTGGAGAAGACTCTTGAGAGTCCCTTGGACTGCAAGGAGATCCAACCAGTCCATTCCAAAGGAGATCAGTCCTGGGTGTTCTTTGGAAGGAATGATGCTAAAGCTGAAACTCCAGTACTTAGGCCACCTCATGTGAAGAGTTGACTCACTGGAAAAGACTCTGATGCTGGGATGGATTGGGGGCAGGAGGAAAAGGGGACGACAGAGGATGAGGTGGCTGGATGGCATCACCAACTCGATGGATATGAGTTTGAGTGAACTCCAGGAGTTGGTGATGGACGGGGAGGCCTGGCATGCTGCGATTCATGGGGTCGCAAAGAGTCAGACACGACTGAGTGACTGAACTGAACTGAACTGATTCTGACTGGTGTGAGTTGATATCTCATTGTAGTTTTTATTTGCATTTGTCTAATAATGAGCGATGTTGAACATCTTTTCATAGTGTTAGCCATCTGTGTGTCTTCTTTGGAGAAATGTCTGTTTAGGTCTTTTTCCCACTATTTCATTGGGTTGTTTTTCTGGCATTGAGTTGTATGAGCTGCTTATATATTTTGGAAATTTATCCTTTGTCAGTTGCTTCATTTGCTATTATTTTCTCCCATTCGGAGGGTTGTCTTTTCACCTTGCTTGTAGTTTGCTTTGCTCTACAAAAGCTTTAAGTTTAATCAGGTCTGACTTACTTACTTTTGTTTTTATTTGCATTACCCTAGGAGGTGGGTCATAGAGGATCTTGCTTTGATTTATGTCATCAAGTGTTCTGCTTGTGTTTTCCTCTAAGAGTTGTATAGTTTCTGGTCTTACATTTTGGTCTTTAATCTACTTTGAGTTATCTTTGTGGACATCACCAGATGGTCAATACCAAAATCAGACTGATTATATTCTTTGCAGCCAAAAATGGAGAAGCTCTATTCAGTCAGCAAAAACAAGACCAGGAGTGGACTGTGGCTCAGATCATGAACTCCTTATTGCAAAATTCAGACTTAAATTGAAGAAAATTGGGGAAACCATTAGAGCATTCAGGTATGACCTAAGTCAAATTCCTTATGATTATACAGTGGAAGTGAGAAATAGATTTAAGGGCCTAGATCTGATAGACAGAGTGCCTGATGAACTATGGACGGAGATTTATGACATTGTACAGGAGACAGGGATCAAGACCATCCCCAAGAAAAAGATATGCAAAAAAGCAAAATGGCTGTCTGAGGACGCCTTACAAATAGCTGTGAAAAGAAGAGAAGTGAAAAGCAAAGGAGAAAAGGAAAGATATACCCATTTGAATGCAGAGTTCCAAAGAATAGCAAGGAGAGATAAGAAAGCCTTCTTCAGTGATCAATGCAAAGAAATAGAGGAAAACAATAGAATGGGAAAGACTAGAGATCTCCTCAAGAAAATCAGAGATATCAAAGGAACATTTCATGCAAAGATGGGCATGAAAGGACAGAAATGGTAGGGACCTTACAGAAGCAGAAGATATTAAGAAGAGGTGGCAAGAATACACAGAACTGTACAAAAAAGATCTTCATGACCCAGATAATCACAATGGTGTGGTCACTCACCTAAAGCCAGACATCCTAGAATGTGAAGTCAAGTGGGCCTTAGAAAGCATCACTATGAACAAAGCTAGTGGAGTGATGGAATTCCAGTTGAGCTATTTCAAATCCTGAAAGATGATGCTGTGAAAGTGCTGCACTCAGTATGCCAGCAAATTTGGAAAACTCAGCAGTGGCCACCGGACTGGAAAAGATCAATTTTCATTCCAATCCCAAAGAAAGGCAATGTCAAAGAATGCTCAAACTAGCACACAATTGCACTCATCTCACACACTAGTAAAGTAATGCTCACAATTCTCCAAGCCAGGCCTCAACAATACATGAACCATGAACTTTCAGTTGTTCAAAATGGTTTTAGAAAAGGCAGAGGAACCAGAGATCAAACTGCCAACATCTGCTGGGTCATTGACAAAGCAAGAGAGTTCCAGAAAAACATCTATTCCTGCTTTACTGACTATGCCAAAGCCTTTGACTGTGTGGATCACAATAAACTGTGGAAAATTCTGAAAGAGATGGGAATACCAGACCACCTGATCTGCCTCTTGAGAAATCTGTATGCAGGTCAGGAAGCAACAGTTAGAACTGGACATGGAACAACAGACTGGTTCCAAATAGGAAAAGGAGTACGTCAAGGCTGTATATTGTCACCCTGCTTATTTAACTTATATGCAGAGTACATCATGAGAAACGCTGGACTGGAAGAAGCACAGGCTGGAATCAAGTTTGCCAAGAGAAATATCAATAACCTCAGATATGCAGATGACACCACCCTTATGGCAGAAAGTGAAAAGGAACTAAAAAGCCTCTTGATAAAAGTGAAAGAGGAGAGTGAAAAAGTTGGCTTAAAGCTCAACATTCAGAAGACGAAGATCATGGCATCTGGTCCCATCACTTCATGGCAAATTGATGGGGAAACAGTGGAAGACTTTATTTTGGGGGGCTTCAAAATTACTCTAGATGGTGATTACAGCCATGAAATTAAAAGATGTTTACTCCTTGGAAGGAAAGTTATGACCAACCTAGACAGCATATTAAAAAGCAGAGACATTACTTTGTCAACAAAGGTCTGTCTAGTAAAGTCTATGGTTTTTCCAGTGGTCATGTATGGATGTGAGAGTTGGACTGTGAAGAAGGCTGAGCACTGAAGAATTGATGCTTTTGAACTGTGGTGTTGGAGAAGACTCTTGAGAGTCCCTTGGACTGCAAGGAGATCCAACCAGTTCATCCTAAAAGAGATCAGTCCTAGGTGTTCATTGGAAGGACTGATGTTGAAGTTGGAACTCCAGTACTTTTGCCACCTGATGTGAAGAGCTGACTCATTTGTAAAGACCCTGATGCCAGGAAAGATTAAGGGCAGGAGGAGAAGGAGATGACAGAGCATGAGATGTTTGGATGGCATCACCGACTCAAATGGACATGAGTTTGAGTAAACTCTGGGAGTTGGTGTTGGACAGGGAGGCCTGGAGTGCTGCAGTTCAAGGGGTCACAAAGAGTTGGACACGACTGAGTGACTGAACTAGCTGAACTGATGGTGTTAGGAAGTGTTCTAATTTCATTCTTTTACATGTAACTGTCCAGTTTTCCCAGCACCGTTTATTGAATAGGCTGTCTTTGCAACATTGTATATTCTTGCCTCTTTTGTGAAAAATAAGGTACCCATAGGTGCATGGGTTTATTTCTGGGCTTCTATCTTGTTTCATTGGTCTATATTTCTGTTTTTGTGCCAGTACCATACTGTCTTGATGACTGAAGCTTTGTAGTATAATCTGAAGTCAGGAAGGTTGATTCCTACAGCTCCACTCTTCTTTCCCAAGACTGCTTTGGCTATTTGGGGTCTTTTGTGTTTCCATATGAATTGTGAAATTTTTTGTTCTAGTTCTGTGAAAAATGCCATTGGTAATTTGATAGAGATCACATTAAATCTGTAGATTGCATTTGGTAGTATAGTCATTTTCACAATATTGATTCTTTCTTCCCAGGAACATGGAATATCTCTCCATCTGTTTATGTCATCTTTTATTTCTTTCATCAGTGTCTTGTAATTTTATGTGTACAGTTCTTTTGTCTCCTTAGGTAACTTTATTCCTAGATATTTAATTATTTTTGCAATAGTGAATGGGATAGATTCCTTAATTTCTCTTTCTGATTTTCCATTGTTAGTATATAGAAATGCAAGTGATTTCTGTGTATTGATTTTGTATCCTGAAACTTTGCTAAATTCGCTGATTAGCACTAGTAATTTTCTGATACTATTTTTAGGGTTTTCTATGTACAGTATCATGTCATCTAAAAACAGTGAGAGCTTTACTTCTTATTTTCTGATCTGGATTCCTTTTATTTCTTTTTCTTCTCTGATTGCTGTACCTAGGACTTCCAGAACTATGTTGAATAATAGTGGTGAAAGTGCACACCCTTGTCTTGTTCCTGATCTTAGGGGGAATGCTTTCAGTTTTCACCATTGAGAATAATGTTTGCTGTAGGCTCATCATATATGGCCTTTACTATGTTGAGGTAGGTTCCTTCTTTGCCCATATTTTGAAGAGTTTGAAATGGTATGGACCTAACGGAAGCAGAAGATATTAAGAAGAGGTGGCAAGAATACACAGAAGAACTGTACAAAAGAAGAGCTTCACGACCCAGATAATCATGATGGTGTGATCACTGACCTAGAGCCAGACATCCTGGAATGTGAAGTCAAGTGGGCCTTAGAAAGCATCACTACGAACAAAGCTAGTGGAGGTGATGGAATTCCAGTGGAGCTATTCCAAATCCTGAAAGATGATGCTGTGAAAGTGCTGCACTCAATATGCCAGCAAATCTGGAAAACTCAGCAGTGGCCACAAGATTGGAAAAGGTCAGTTTTCATCCCAATCCCAAAGAAAGGCAATGCCAAAAAGTGCTCAAACTACCGCACAATTGCGCTCATCTCACACACTAGTAAGGTAATGCTCAAAATTCTCCAAGCCAGGCTTCAGCAATATGTAAACCGTGAACTTCCTGATATTCAAGCTGGATTTAGAAAAGGCAGAGGAACCAGAGATCAAATTGCCAACATCTGCTGGATCATCAAAAAAGCAAGAGAGTTCCAGAAAAACATCTATTTCTGCTTTATTGACTATGCCAAAGCCTTTGACTGTGTAGATCACAATAAACTATGGAAAATTCTGAGAGAGATGGGAATACCAGACCACCTGATCTGCCTCTTGAGAAATCTGTATGCAGGTCAGGAAGCAACAGTTAGAACTGGTCATGGATCAACAGACTGGTTCCAAATAGGAAAAGGAGTACGTCAAGGCTGTATATTGTCACCCTGTTTATTTAACTTCTATGCAGAGTACACCATGAGAAACGCTGGACTGGAAGAAACACAAGCTGGAATCAAGATTGCTGGGAGAAATATCAATAACCTCAGATATGCAGATGACACCACCCTTATGGCAGAAAGTGAAGAGGAACTAAAAAGCCTCTTGATGAAAGTGAAAGTGCAGAGTGAAAAGGTTGGCTTAAAGCTCAACATTCAGAAAACGAAGATCATGGCATCTGGTCCCATCACTACATGGGAAATAGATGGAGAAACAGTGGAAACAGTGTCAGACTTTATTTTTCTGGGCTCCAAAATCACTGCAGATGGTGACTGCAGCCATGAAATTAAAAGACGCTTACTCCTTGGAAGGAAAGTTATGACCAACCTAGATAGCATATTCAAAAGCAGAGACATTACTTTGCCAACAAAGGTTAGCCTAGTCAAGGCTATGGTCTTTCCTGTGGTCATGTGTGGATGTGAGAGCTGGACTGTGAAGAAGGCTGAGCGCTGAAGAATAGATGCTTTTGAACTGTGGTGTTGGAGAAGACTCCTGAGAGTCCCTTGGACTGCAAGGAGATCCAACCGGTCCATTCTGAAGGAGATCAGCCCTGGGATTTCTTTGGAAGGAATGATGCTAAAGCTGAAACTCCAGTATTTTGGCCACCTCATGCGAAGAGTTGACTCATTGGAGAAGACTCTGATACTGGGAGGGATTGGGGGCAGGAGGAGAAGGGGACGACAGAGGATGAGATGGCTGGATGGCATCACTGACTCGATGGATGTGAGTCTGAGTGACCTCCGAGAGCTGGTGATGGATAGGGAGGCCTGGCGTGCTGCAGTTCATGGGGTCGCAAAGAGTCGGACACGACTGAGCGACTAATCTGATCTGATCTGATCTGAATCATAAATGGGTGCTGAGTTTTGTCAAAGGCTTTTTCTGCATCTATGAGATTATCTTATGTCTTTTATCTTTCAATTTGTTAATATGATGTATCACATTGATTGATTTGCGTATATTGAAGAATCCTTGAATTCCTGAAATAAACCCAACCTGATAATTGTGTATGCGCTTTTTGATGTGTTGCTGAATTGTTTGCTAAAATTTTGTTGAGGATTTTTGCATCTATGTTCATCAGTGATATTGGCCTGTAGTTTTCTTTTTTTGTGTTGTCTTTCGTTTTGGTATCAGGGTGATGGTGGCCTCATAGAATGAGTTTGGAAGTGTCCCTTCCTGTGAAATTTTTCGAAAGAGTTTTAAAAGGATAGGCATTAGCTCTTCTCTAAATGTGTTTAAATAAAATTCTCCTGTGAAGCCATCTGGTCCTGGGCTTTTGTTTTGGGGGGAGATTTTTGATCGCAGCTTCAATTTCAGTGCTTATAATTGGGTTGTTCATAATTTCTAGTTCTTCCTGGTTCAGTCTTGGAAGATTGAACTTTTCTAGGAATCTGTCCATTTCTTCCAGATTATCCATTTTATTGCCATATAGTTGTTCCTAATAGTCTCTTATAACCCTTTGTATTTCTGCACTGTCTGTTGTAACCTCTCCTTTTTCATTTCTAATTTTGTTGATTTGATTCTTCTCTCTGTTTTTCTTGATGAATCTGGCTAAAGGTTTGTCAATTTCATTTATCTTCTCAAAGAACTAGCTTTTAGTTTTATTTATCTTTACTATTGTTTCTTTCATTTCTTTTTCATTTCTTTCTGCTTGTATCTGTGATTTCTTTCCTTCTACTAATTTTGAGGGTTTTTTGTTCTTCTTTTTCCAGTTGTTTTAGGTGTAAAATTAGGTTATCTATTTGATATTTTTCTTGTTTCTTGAGGTAGGACTGTATTGCTATAAACTTCCCTCTTAGAACTGCTTTTGCTACATCCACAGGTTTTGAGTTGTCATGTTTTCATTGTCATTTATTTCCAGAAATTTTTTGATTTCCCTTTTGACTTCTTCAGTAACCTGTTGGTTATTTAGAAATGTGTTGTTTCATCTCCATGTGTTTTTGTTTCTTACATCTTTTTTCTTATAATTGATATCTAGTCTCATAGCATTGTGGTCAGAGAAGATGCTTGATATGATTTCAATTTTCTTAAATTTACTGAGGTTTGACTTGTGACCCAAGATGTGATCTATCCTGGAGAATGTCCCATGTGCACTTGAAAAGAAGGTGTATTCTTCTGCATTTGGTTGCAATGTCCTGAAGATATCAGTGAGATCCATCTCATCTAATGTATCATGTAAGATTTGTGTTTCCTTCTTATTTTTCAGTTTTGATGATTGGTCCATTGGTGTGAGTGGGGTGTTAAAGTCTCCCTACTATTATTGTGTTACTGCCAATTTATCCTTTTGTCTGTTAGTGTTTGTCCTATGTATTGAGGTGCTCCTATTTTGGGTGCGTAGATATTTACAATTGTTATGTCTTCCTCTTGGATTGAGCCCTTGATCATTATATAGTGTCCTTCCTTATCTCTTGTAATCTTCGTTATTTTAAGGTCTATTTTGTCTGATATGAAGATTGCTACTCCAGCTTTCTTTTGCTTTCCATTTGCATGGACTATACTTTTCCATCCTCTCATTTTCAGTCTCGGTGTGTCTTTAGGTCTGAAGTGGGTTTCTTGTAGACAGCACATATATGAGTCTTGTTTTTGTATCCATTCAGCCAGTCTGTGTCTTTTGCTTGGAGCATTTAATCCATTTACATTTAAAGTAATTATTAATATATATGTTCCTATTGCCATTTTCTTAATTGTTTGGGGTTGATTTTGCAGATCTGTTTCCTTTTCTTGTATTTCTTGACTATATAAGTCCCTTTAACATTTGTTGTAAAACTGCTTTGGTGGTACTGAATTCTCTTAACTTGTGCTTGTCTGAAAAGCTTTTTATTTCTCCATCAATTTTGAAAGAGATCCTTGCTGGGTACAATAACCTTGGTTGTAGATTTTTTTTTTTCCCCTTTTAGTACTTTAAATATATCTTGCCATTCCCTTCTGGCCTGCAGAGTTTCTGCTGAAAGATCAGCTGCTAAGAGTATGGGGTTTCCCTTTTATGTTACTTGTTGCTTCTCCCTTGCTGCTTTTAATATTCTTTGTGTTTAGTCTTTGTTAGCTTGATTAATATGTGTTGCGGCATGTTTCTCTTTAGGTTTATTCCGTGTGGGACTCTTTGTGCATCTTGGAGTTGACTATTTCCTTTTCCATGTTGGGGAAATTTTCAACTATAGTCTTTTCAAAAATTTTCTCATACCCTTTCTTTTTCTCTTCTTCTTCTGAGACCCCTATAATTCAAATGTTGGTGCATTTGATATTGTCGCAGAGGTCTCTAAGACTATCTTTAGCTCTTTTCATTGTTTTTACTTTATTCTGCTCTTCAGAAGTTATTTCCACCATTTTATATTCCAGCTCACTGATTCATTCTTCTGCTTCAGATATTCTGCTATTGATTCCTTCTAAAGCATTTTTAATTTCAGTAACTGTTGTTTGTGTGGTTATTCTTTAACTCTTCTAGGTGTTTGTTAATTGATTCTTGCATTTTCTCCATTTTGTTTTCAAGGTTTTTGATCATCTTTACTATCATTATTCTGAATTCTTTTTTCAGGTAATTTACTTGTTTCTTTTTTCGTGTTTCTAGTTTGTTCCTTCATTGGTGTAGTATTTCTCTGCCTTTTCATTATTATTTTTTTTTAACTTATTGTGTTTGAGGTCTCCTTTTCCCAGGCTTCAAGGTTGAATTATTTCTTCCTTTTGGTTTCTGCCCTCCTAAGATTGGTCCAGTGGTTTGTGTAAACTTCACATAGGGTGAGATTTGTGCTGAGTTTTTGTTTGTTTGTTTTTCTTCTGATGGGCAAGGCTGAGTGAGGTAGTAATCCTGTCTGCTGATGATTTGGATTGTATTTTTGTTTTGTTTGTGATTTAGATGAGGCGTCCTGCACAGGGTGCTACTGGTAGTTGAGTGATGCTGATTGTTGTATTCAGGTGGTTTACTTTGTGTGAATTCTCACTATTTGATACTTCCTAGTTAGTTACGGGTTAGTTACGGAAAATCCCATGGATGGAGGAGCCTGGAAGGCTGCAGTCCATGGGGTCACCAAGGGTTGGACACGACTGAGCGACTTCACTTTCACTTTTCACTTTCATGCATTGGAGAAGGAAATGGCAACCCACTCCAGTGTTCTTGCCTGGAGAATCCCAGGGACGGGGGAGCCTGGTGGGCTGCCGCCTATGGGGTCACACAGAGTTAGACATGACTGAAGCGACTTAGCAGCAGCAGCAGCAGGGTTAGTTCTCTGGTAGTCTAGGGTCTTTGAGTCAGTGCTCCCACTCCAAAGGCTCAGGGCTTGATCTCTTATGTTTTGTAAACAATAATATTGCTGACCTTGGTAGCACTTGGCCTGCATGCCCACTTGGCAGTGGGCCACTTTTGTCTGTCTTAGTATATCAGTAGTCTTTGAAGACTCCTTGCTGCTGCTGCCCAGAGAGAATAAACATGTCTGCAGTCCCCACAGCTCCTTGAGTCTTCTTCTAGCTTCCCTGGTTGCACCTTATCTGCCAAGTGCACTGGTGCATAGCAGCCAAACCATAGCTCCCTCCATCAGTGCTAGAAGGCAGGTGCCACACTGATGACACGTGTGATTTTAAACGGGGCTCCTACTCGTTCAGTGTCTCTGTCACCTGCCTGTGCCCGCCCCCCTACACCTGTCCTCCCAGGAGGATGGCACAGCACCCAGGACACAGGCCCAGGTGTTTGACCTGCTTTTCTTTCCAGTCCAGAGCTGCTACAACCAACAAAGAGCACTTTCTTCTCCTGTGACCAGCTCTTGGGCAAAGCAAAGTCTCCCCAACTCCTCTCTTCTACCTCACCCCTCAAAAACAAGCAAATCAGCAATCAGCTCCCCTTTTAGAGAACTTACTGCTAATTCCTCTGTGGAAATGGACGTCAGGCACTGACAATGATGAGCAGGAAGAAGTTGGGGGATCTCCTCAGCTCTCCAAGTCTCTCCCTGATTAGAGCCTGACATTCTCCTTCTTACATGGCTGGCAGGAGCTTCTTCCAGTCGGTACTGGATACTGAGAAAACCTGTAGAGATTGGAGGCAAAATTAAATTTGATCTAGCTTACCTGCTAGATGAACTGATCAACAGAATTCTTAGCTATTGTGTAGGTACCTACCCAGGATGGCAAACTCTGTGACCTCTCTACCCCATGTCCAAAGCAGACTTGGCTTAACAATCACGACTTCTTTCCTGGTGAGCCTGGATGCCACCCAGAATGCTTTTTAACAAGATGCTAGAGGCAACCACTAGAAACTCTTTGGATTAGGCCTGCCTCTTGAGAAATCTGTATGCAGGTCAGGAAGCAACAGTTAGAACTGGTCATGGAACAACAGACTGGTTCCAAATAGGAAAAGGAGTACGTCAAGGCTGTATATTGTCACCATGTTTATTTAACTTATATGCAGAGTACATCATGAGAAGTGCTGGACTGGAGGAAACACAAGCTGGAATCAAGATTGCTGGGAGAAATATCAATAACCTCAGATATGCAGATGACACCACCCTTATGGCAGAAAGTGAAGAGGAACTAAAAAGCCTCTTGATGAAAGTGAAAGTGGAGAGTGAAAAGGTTGGCTTAAAGCTCAACATTCAGAAAACGAAGATCATGGCATCTGGTCCCATCACTACATGGGAAATAGATGGAGAAACAGTGGAAACAGTGTCAGACTATTTTTCTGGGCTCCAAAATCACTGCAGATGGTGACTGCAGCCATGAAATTAAAAGACGCTTACTCCTTGGAAGGAAAGTTATGACCAACCTAGATAGCATATTCAAAAGCAGAGACATTACTTTGCCAACAAAGGTTCGCCTAGTCAAGGCTATGGTCTTTCCTGTGGTCATGTATGGATGTGAGAGCTGGACTGTGAAGAAGGCTGAGCGCGGAAAAATTGATGCTTTTGAACTGTGGTGTTGGAGAAGACTCTTGAGAGTCCCTTGGACTGCAAGGAGATCCAACCAGTCCATTCTGAAGGAGATCAGCCCTGTTTCTTTGGAAGGACTGATGCTAAAGCTGAAACTCCAGTATTTTGGCCACCTCATGCGAAGAGTTGACTCATTGGAGAAGACTCTGATGCTGGGAGGGATTGAGGGCAGGAGGAGAAGGGGACGACAGAGGATGAGATGGCTGGATGGCATCACTGACTCGATGGATGTGAGTCTGAGTGACCTCCGAGAGCTGGTGATGGATAGGGAGGCCTGGCGTGCTGCAGTTCATGGGGTCGCAAAGAGTCGGACACGACTGAGCAACTGATCTGATCTGATCTGATCTGATGGACTTAGTTGTCATTTCTGTCCCACCCTGTCCCATATCCTGGGTGCTGTGCTGTATCCACCTTGCAGGAATGCTTGGCTTCATCTTCTCTTAAGAACAAGAGAGAAGTATTAGCTTTCTTGACCCTCTCCTCCACTGGGGTGTATCAGGTCTCAGGTTTTTAGCAAATCTCAACATTTACCTAATTAGTTTGTGCATATGAATTAGTCAGGGGCTAACTACATGCCTATCAGAAATTTGAGACATTGGTCTAAACGTAGGCAAAGGAGTTCTTATGTGTGGATGGGACATTTTATTCAAGTTAACGGAGAGGCCAGTGGGCCCACTTTCTGCTAGTTCCTCATCAGAAGGCCTGTGAGCCTGGTGGCTGAGGCTCCTCACAGGTATGAAGAGAAGGAGGAGGTGATTGAGGCAGTGGTTTTCTTCTTGCTCGTGCCCTCCTCTGTGGCCCTTTATGAGGCACTTGGAAGAGTGCACACATCTAGTCTGTTTTCACGCAAACGGCAGGGTTTGGAGAGCTTGGAGAGATTTCCTATGCTGCTTCCTCAGATGTGGGTCTTATTAGCATTGACATACTCTGACAAGCCTACCTTCTTACAATGGTATAAATCATCTGAAGGCAGGGAGCTCTGGCTCTAGGGAGGAGAGCATTTCTGATGTGAACATGGAAATACAGGCGTCCTGTTCACCCAGGCATGTGGTTGCAAGAGGACGTAGAAACAATCTTTCTTTCCCCAAACTGCCCAGCTGCCACTGTGGCACAGATTTGAACCACTGAAGCGTTATTTGGGGGAAATGAAGTCATAACTGGAAAAGGTCAGTTTTCATCCCAATCCCAAAGAAAGGCAATGCCAAAGAATGTTCAAACTACCACACAATTGCACTCATCTCACATGCTAGTAAAGTAATGCTCAAAATTCTCCAAGCCAGGCTTCAGCAATATGTGAACCGTGAAATTCCTGATGTTCAAGCTGGTTTTAGAAAAGGCTGAGGAACCAGAGATCAAATTGCCAACATCCGCTGGATCATGGAAAAAGCAAGAGAGTTCCAGAAAAACATCTATTCCTGCGTTATTGACTATGCCAAAGCCTTTGACTGTGTGGATCACAATGAACTGTGGAAAATTCTGAAAGAGATAGGAATACAGACCACCTGACCTGCTTCTTGAGAAATCTGTATGCAGGTCAGGAAGTAACAGCTAGAACTGGACATGGAACAACAGACTGGTTCCAAATAGGAAAAGGAGTACGTCAAGGCTGTATATTGTCACCCTGCTTATTTAACTTATATGCAGAGTACATCATGAGAAACGCTGGACTGGAAGAAACACAAGTTGGAATCAAGATTGCTGGGAGAAATATCAATAACCTCAGATATGCAGATGACACCACCCTTATGGCAGAAAGTGAAGAGGAACTAAAAAGCCTCTTGATGAAAGTGAAAGTGAAGAGTGAAAAAGTTGGCTTAAAGCTCAACATTCAGAAAACGAAGATCATGGCATCCGGTCCCATCACTTCACGGGAAATAGATGGGAAAACAGTGGAAACAGTGGCAGATTTTATTTTTCTGGGCTCCAAAATCACCAAAGATGGTGACTGCAGCCATGAAATTAAAAGACGCTTGCTCCTTGGAAGGAAAGTTATGACCAACCTAGACAGCATATTCAAAAGCAGAGACGTTACTGTATCAATAAAGGTTCACCTAGTCAAGGCTATGGTTTTTCCTGTGGTCATGTATGGATGTGAGAGTTGGACTGTGAAGAAGGCTGAGCGCTGAAGAATTGATGCTTTTGAACTGTGGTGTTGGAGAAGACTCTTAAGAGTCCCTTGGACTGCAAGGAGATCCAACCAGTCCATTCTGAAGGAGATCAGCCCTGGGATTCTTCAGAAGGAATGATGCTAAAGCTGAAACTCCAGTACTTTGGCCACCTCATGTGAAGAGTTGACTCATTGGAGAAGACTCTGATGCTGGGAGGGATTGGGGGCAAGAGGAGAAGGGGTCGACAGAGGATGAGATGGCTGGATGGCATCACTGACTTGATGGGTGTGAGTCTGGGTGACCTCCGGGAGTTGGTGATGGACAGGGAGGCCTGGCGTGCTGTGGTTCATGGGGTTGCAAAGAGTCGGACACGACTGAGCGACTGATCTGATCTGAAGTCATAACTGAAGGAGAGCGTCACAGATTAGACGGTGTGAATCACACATACATCTCTCTGGCCAGCCTCTGGAGTTGAAGCCCAGGGGGCGTGGTTGCATTATCAAGCATGTGTCCCGTGACAGTGACTCAGGTTCATTGGACTGGCCACCTAGATGCCACGATATTTCTGGAAACTTGGAGCTCCATCGCAGAACATGAATTACTGCTATGAGCCAAACTCTATGCCTCACTTAAATCATAAATCAGCTGGAATGAAGTTAAAAGTCACCACTCATAATGTAAACCTATATCCAGAACTGAAACGTGGTTTTGATTTAAGACATACCATAGTCCTGAGGAGTTCAGACTACTAAGCACCAGGGATCTCTTTATCTGATTAAAGACGAATTATGGGCCTTTGACTGTATATTAGGATCTGGAAGGGAGGGGGGAGGTTGGACTGTTTTGTATTTCTGATAAGTATTTTCATGTTCAAACAGCTAAAAACATTTGCCATTTCAAATTTTCATGCAGCAAAATATACCACATACTGATTTCTGAGGGAATGGTTTAAAAATGAAAAAAAATAAAAATAAAAAACTAAACACACTCCTCTCTTAAGGTAATGCCTGGGCCTGATTCTACATATTTGACGTATTCCAAGTCTTTAATCCTTTTAACTTTTTAAAAATTTCCAGCAAAATATTTACTTAAATGAAAATATCCTAAGGCTTAGGTTCCTGATTCCATATGAAAGAAAGTCCTCGAAGGTTCACTGCCATTTGCCAGGCTGCAATGATTGACGCACACTGTGACTAAAAAGGGCCTCATCTTCCCTGTTTCAGAGCATCAGCTGCCTCCCCCTCCTAAGGCCTTGGTTTTCTGCAGTGACTCACATTCCTTCTCCTCATAGGCCTCTCCCCTTCCTGCAAGTGAGCCTTTGAAATTCCCATTTTAAGGGGTAAAAATAGAAGAAAAAAAAAAGAATTCTGCCAAGACAAAGAGTCCTCTCAGTATATCTTTAACAGGAATACCTTAGCCTTCATTCTGAAGCTCTTGAGAACATAGAACCATTTCAGGGCAACTTTATAAGCACTAGAAACCATTCTTTTTACCTTCCATTCCTAGACACTACTGAGACCTGACTGGCATCTTCCATCTCTCCAGGCTGCATTCTCTGGCTTTTCTGTGTGCTTCTCTGCCAAATGGGTCCTGAGTCTCCAGAAAAGTTGGCTCCTTTTTCCACCCTGGTATATAACAGAAAGAATAGGGAAAAGAGAATTTATTCAAAATGAATCCAGACAGTTCATTCCTGGACCTGGCACTGACTCTCTCTGTGGTATTGAGAAGTTCAGGGCCAGTGTCTCTGGTTTCACTTCCTCATATCACATAGGAGGCACCAAAAGACCTCCAAGGCCCCACCCAGGTCTAGCAGAATAGAATCTACCCTCCCTCGGCAAGCCCTGGAATTGGGCTCCACAGAACTGATCACTTCTAGCTGGGGCCAAGTTGGCTGGTTCTACTCTAAGAATGTGGTGGGAGGGGCAGGGAGAGGGAAGCGCAGAATTACAGAAGTAGGTGGGGCAGTCAGCTTTGCAAAAGGACAGACAGAACAGTAAGGAGGGAGGAAAACAGACACTATGGGCTTCCCTGGTAGCTCAACTGGTAAAGAATCTGCCTGCAGTGCAGGAGACCAGGGTTTGATCCTTGGGTTGGGAGGATTCCCAGGAGAAAGGCGTGGCAACCTACTCTAGTATTTTTGCCTGGAGAATTCCCATGGACAGAGGAACCCGATGGGCTATACCAGTCTACAATCAGTGGGGTCACAAAGAGTTAGACAAGACTAAGCAACTATATATATATATATGCACCCTCTCATTATATGTGACATCTAAAATTACCAAACTCATAGGAACAGAGAACAGATTGGCAATTGCTAAAGGGAAGGGTGTGGAGGTGGGGAAAATGGATGAAGATGGTAAAAAGGTTTTTATAAACTTTCAATTATAAGATGAGTAACTTCTAGGGGTGTATTATACAGCATGGCAACTCTAATTCACAATACTGTATCGTATATTTGAATGTTGATAAGAGTATATTCTAAAAGTTCTCATCACACACACAAAATGTAACTATGTAAGGTGGTAGATGTGTTAACTAACCTTATTTTACAATATATACATATATCAAGTCACTACCTTGTACACCTTAACCTTACATAATGTTGTAAGTCAATTATATCTCAATAAAGCTGGGAAAAAAATAAGGACAGAAATGGGTGCATGGAAAGATGTTCAACATCATTAATCATCAGAGAAGTGCAAATCAAAACCACAAGGAGATATCACCTGAGACTTGTTAGAATGACTGTCATCAAAAAGGACACATAACACATGTTGGTGAGGATGAAGAAGAAAGAAAACCATTGCACATTGTTGGTGGGAATGTTGGTGTAGCGTCTTTGGGAAACAATATTCAGATTCCTCAAAAAACTAAAATTAGACCTACCTATGACCCAGATACCCACGCCCAAGGTAAGAGAAACCCAAGTAAGACGGTAGGTCTTGCAAGAGGGCATCAGAGGGCAAATACACTGAAACCATACTCACAGAAAACTAGTCAATCTAATCACACCAGGACCACACCCTTGTCTAACTCAATGAAATGAAGCCATGCCCGTGGGGCAACCCAGGATGGGCGGGTCATGGTGGAGAGATCTGACAGGGTGTGGTCTGCTGGAGAAGGGAATGGCAAACCACTTCAGTATTGTTGCCTTGAGAACCCTATGAACAGTATGAAAAGGCAAAATGATAGGATACTGAAAGAGAAACTCCCCAGGTCAGTAGGGGCCCAATATGCTACTGGAGATCAGTGGAGAAATAACTCCAGAAAGAATGAAGGGATGGAGCCAAAGCAAAAAGAATACCCAGCTGTGGATGTGTCTGGTGGTAGAAGCAAAGTCCGATGCTGTAAAGAGCACTATTGCATAGGAACCTGGAATGTCAGGTCCATGAATCAAGGCAAATTGGAAGTGGTCAAACAAGAGATGGCAAGAGTGAATGTCGACATTCTAGGAATTAGCTAACTAAAATGGACTGGAATGGGTGAATTTAACTCAGATGACCATCATACCTACTACTGCATGCAGGAATCCCTCAGAAGAAATGGAGTGGTCATTATGGTCAACAAAAGAGTCCGAAATGCAGTACTTGGATGCAATCTCAAAAACGACAGAATGATCTCTGTTCGTTTCCAAGGCAAACCATTCAATGTCACAGTAATCCAAGTCTATGCCCCAACCAGTAACGCTGAAGAAGCTGAAGTTGAACGGTTCTATGAAGACCTACAAGACCTTTTAGAACTAACACCCAAAAAAGATGTCCTTTTCATTATAGGGGACTGGAATGCAAAAGTAGGAAGTCAAAAAACACCTGGAGTAACAGGCAAATTTGGCCTTGGAATACGGAATGAAGCGGGGCAAAGACTAATAGAGTTTTGCCAAGAAAATGCACTGGTCACAGCAAATACCCTCTTCCAACAACACAAGAGAAGACTCTATACATGGACATCACCAGATGGTCAACACCGAAATCAGATCGATTATATTCTTTGCAGCCAAAGATGGAGAAGCTCTATACAATCAGCAAAAACAAGACCAGGAGCTGACTGTGGCTCAGACCATGAACTCCTTATTGCCAAATTCAGACTGAAATTGAACAAAGTAGGGAAAACCACTAGACCATTCAGGTATGACCTCAATCAAATCCCTTATGATTATACAGTGGAAGTGAGACATAGATTTAAGGGCCTAGATCTGATAGATAGAGTGCCTGATGAACTATGGAATGAGGTTCGTGACATTGTACAGGAGACAGGGATCAAGACCATCCCCAGGGAAAAGAAATGCAAAAAAGCAAAATGGCTGTCTGGGGAGGCCTTACAAATAGCTGTGAAAAGAAGAGAAGCAAAAGCAAAGGAGAAAAAGAAAGATATAACCATCTGAATGCAGAGTTCCAAAGAATAGCAAGAAGAGATAAGAAAGCCTTCTTCAGCGATCAATGCAAAGAAATAGAGGAAAACAACAGAATGGGAAAGACTAGGGATCTCTTCAAGAAAATCAGAGATACCAAAGGAATATTTCATGCAAAGATGGTCTCGATAAAGGACAGAAATGGTATGGACATAACGGAAGCAGAAGATATTAAGAAGAGGTGGCAAGAATACACAGAAGAACTGTACAAAAAAGAGCTTCACGACCCAGATAATCATGATGGTGTGATCACTGACCTAGAGCCAGACATCCTGGAATGTGAAGTCAAGTGGGCCTTAGAAAGCATCACTACGAACAAAGCTAGTGGAGGTGATGGAATTCCAGTGGAGCTATTCCAAATCCTGAAAGATGATGCTGTGAAAGTGCTGCACTCAATATGCCAGCAAATCTGGAAAACTCAGCAGTGGCCACAAGATTGGAAAAGGTCAGTTTTCATCCCAATCCCAAAGAAAGGAAATGCCAAAGAATGCTCAAACTACCGAACAATTGCACTCATCTCACACGCTAGTAAAGTAATGCTCAAAATTCTCCAAGCCAGGCTTCAGCAATATGTGAACCGTGAACTTCCAGATGTTCAAGCTGGTTTTAGAAAAGGCAGAGGAACCAAAGATCAAATTGCCAACATCTGCTGGATCATGGAAAAAGCAAGAGAGTTTCAGAAAAACATCTATTTCTGCTTTATTGACTATGCCAAAGCCTTTGACTTTGTAGATCACAATAAAAAATGGAAAATTCTGAAAGAGATGGGAATACTAGACCACCTGATCTGCCTCTTGAGAAATCTATATGCAGGTCAGGAAGCAACAATTAGAACTGGACATGGAACAACAGACTGGTTCGAAATAGGAAAAGGAGTATGTCAAGGCTGTATATTGTCACCCTGTTTATTTAACTTATATGCAGAGTACATCATGAGAAATGCTGGACTGGAAGAAACACAAGTTGGAATCAAGATTGCTGGGAAAAATATCAATAACCTCAGATATGCAGATGATACCACCCTTATGGCAGAAAGTGAAGAGGAACTAAAAAGCCTCTTGATGAAAGTGAAAGTGGAGAGTGAAAAGGTTGGCTTAAAGCTCAACATTCAGAAAACGAAGATCATGGCATCTGGTCCCATCACTACATGGGAAATAGATGGAGAAACAGTGGAAACAGTGTCAGACTTTATTTTTCTGGGCTCCAAAATCACTACAGATGGTGACTGCAGCCATGAAATTAAAAGACGCTTAGTCCTTGGAAGGAAAGTTATGACCAACCTAGATAGCATATTCAAAAGCAGAGACGTTACTTTGCCAACAAAGGTTCGCCTAGTCAAGGCTATGGTCTTTCCTGTGGTCATGTATGGATGTGAGAGCTGGACTGTGAAGAAGGCTGAGCGCCGAAGAATTGATGATTTTGAACTGTGGTGTTGGAGAAGACTCTTGAGAGTCCCTTGGACTGCAAGGAGATCCAACCAGTCCATTCTGAAGGAGATCAGCCCTGGGATTTCCTTGGAAGCAATGATGCTAAAGCTGAAACTCCAGTATTTTGGCCACCTCATGCGAAGAGTTGACTCATTGGAGAAGACTCTGATGCTGGGAGGGATTGGGGGCAGGAGGAGAAGGGGACGACAGAGGATGAGATGGCTGGATGGCATCACTGACTCGATGGATGTGAGTCTGAGTGACCTCCGGGAGTTGGTGATGGACAGGGAGGCCTGGCGTGCTGCGGTTCATGGGGTTGCAAAGAGTCGGACACGACTGAGCGACTGATCTGATCTGATCTGATGACCCAGAAATTCCACTCCTGATCATATATATCTGAAACAAAAGTACTAATTCAGAAAGCTACATGCACCCCAATGTTCATAGCAGGATTATTTATAATAACCAAGATATGGACCTAGATAGCATATTAAAAAGCAGAGATATTACTTTGCCAACAAAGGTCCATCTAATCCAGGCTATGGTTTTTCCAACAGTCATGTATGGATGTGAGAGTTGGACTATAAAGAAAGCTGAGCACAGGAGAATTATGCTTTTGAACTGTGGTGTTGGAGAAGACTCTTGAGAGTCCCTTGGACTGCAAGGAGATCCAACCAGTCCATCCTAAAGGAGATCAGTCCTGAGTGTTCATTGGAAGGACTGATTCTGAAGCTGAAACTCCAATACTTTGACCACCTGATGCGAGGAACTGACTTATTTGAAAAGACCCTGATACTGGGAAAGATTGAAGGTGAGAAGAAAAGGGGACGACAGAGGATGAGATGGTTGGATGGCATCACCAATTCAATGGACATGAGTGTGAGTAAACTCCAAGAGCTGGTGATGGACAGAGACGCCTGGCATGCTGCAGTCCATGGGGGTCACAAAGAGTCAGACACAACTGAGTGACTGAACTGAAGATATGTAAACAACTTTAGTGTTCACCAACAGATGAAAGGATCAAGAAGTTTGTGAACATACAACAGAATACTACTCAGCCATAAAAAAGAATTAAATGCTGCCATTTGCAACAACATGCATGAACTTGGAGGCTATTACACTTAGTGAAATAAGTCAGAGAAAGATAAATACTGTATGATATTACTTGTATGTGGAATAAAACAAACTAGTGACTATAACAAAGAAACAGACTCACAGATATAGAGAACAACTGGTGGTTACCAGTGGGGAGAGAGAAGTGGGAGGAGAGAGATAGGGGTATGCAGTTAAGAAGTACAAACTACTGTGTATAAAACAAGCTACAAGTATATATTGTACAGCACAGGGAATACAGCCAATTTTTTATGCTATGCTATGCTAAGTCACTTCAGTCGTGTCTGACTCTGTACGACCCCATAGACGGCAGCCCACCAGGCTCCCGCATTCCTGGGATTCTCCAGGCAAGAACACTGGAGTGGGTTGCCATTTCCTTCTCCAATGCAGGAAAGTGAAAAGTGAAAGTGAAGTCATTCAGTTGTGTCCGACTCTTAGCGACCTCATGGACTTCAGCCTACCAGGCTCCACCGTCCATGGGATTTTCCAAGCAAGAGTACTGGAGTGGGGTGCCATTGCCTTCTCCGAATTTTTTTTTTTTTTAATAAGTGTAAATGGAGTATGCATGCTTAGTCACCTCAGTCACATCTGACTCCCTGCGACCCCATGGACCATGGCCAGCCAGGCACCTCTGTACATGGGATTCTCCAGGCAAGAATACTGGAGTGGGTTGCCATTTCCTTCTCCAGTGATAAAGTATGAAGTGAGTGAAGTGAAGTCTCTCAGTCGTGTCTGACTCTGTGCGACCCCATGGACTTCAGCCTACCAGGCTCCTCCATCCATGGGATTCTTCAGGCAAAGAGTACTGGAGTGGGTTGCCATTTCCTTCTCCAAATGGAGTATACCCTTTAAAAATTGCGAATCACTGTCACACACCTGACACTTACAGAATACTGTAAATCAACTATACCTCAATTTTTAAGTATGCTATTTAAAAGAAGAAACTGAAAAAAACAATTAAGGATGAACATATATATGGCACTTCACAGTTCAGAGAAGCTTTCACTTACATTGTCTCATTATTCTCATGAGCAGAATTTCTTAAACATAAGAAGTAGATCTGTTTAAAAAAACAATCCCTCAAGCCTCTTATCACTGATTTAAATTATTTCATTATGTTTCTTGACTATATCCAAACTAAATATAAGCTAGATATGAAATTTAATTAAAACCCCTTAAACTTTATGGCACTTAGGTAAGTGTCTGGTTTTGCTGAAACTAAATTGCCAACACCAATTAAATGGTAGATTTAGTGCGGGTCTGTGTTGGCTTCTGCACTTGGCCATAGAAACACTATTGGCAGAGGATGCCTGTGCACTGGGTACATGGTGGGAAATAGCATTAATAACTGCAGAACTTTTTTGCCACTTCAAGATCATCACTTTCATATTAAACCAAAGTTCTGCCAGGAGTGAGCCTTGAAAGCCATCTCTAACTGTGGCCATCCAAGACCTCTGCCTCTTCCACTTAAAGGTTTATGCCTTGCTGGCCAATTCTTGCTGCAAGCTGTTAGATAAAGACCCAGCGTAGAGACACAGATGTGTGTCTGCATGCCTGTGAATGCGGGCTTTGGCTTCTGGCAGGCTTTTCCTGTCACATCCTCTGGGGAGGCCCAAGTCTCCCACCTCACTAGGGGTACTGCCTTCACAGCCTACAGGCCCCAAAGAGCCAGGAGGCACTTGAGACTTGGTGGTCACCCGAACGACCCAGAAGTGGCTCATGTAATTTGGGGGATCATCACTGCAGGACTCTCAGTGCTACATAGACCTGTTGAAAAGTAGTGGTCTGCTATAAGATGTCACATTCTGTATTAAAGCCCTGCTCCTGCTTTTTGATAACTTTCATCTAATCCCAAGTCACCAAACCTCCCCACATGTCAATTTTTTCTCTGAAAGATGAAAACATTAATAACACCTGCTCATCTAATCTTACAGGATTGCTACAGTGCAGTGGTTCTCAAAGTGTGAGCCCCAGAACAGCCCACAAGCAGCACCTGGAAACGAAAAATGCAAATTCTTAGGTCCCACCCCAGACCTACAGAATCGGCACTTGTGGGTTGTGGGCAAGCAATTTGTGTTTGAACAAACCCTCTAGGTAATTCTGATGCCTTCTAGAGTCTGCTAAAAAGAGTGGAGATAGTGAAGGCAAATAGCATCTGCAAACTGCAATGCCTGTGTCCTCACTTTGAGAACCACAAGTCTCCAGAAATGCTGGTGGCTCTCTGCGACCCAGGCTCTCCCTCAGTATTTGTATAACAGTTGTCAGTCGCTCCCAATAAGCATGGAAGGCAGTTAGGTGAGACTAACCTTTCCAGAACAGATCAGAAGGCTGAGAGTCTCCATGGTAGACAAGGGGGACGGAGAAAGGAGACAGGGGTTTGGAACTGCACAGATGGAACGTATTCCAGCTCTTCCACTTACCAGCTACATGACCTTAGGCAAATTACTTAAAGGACATTCTAATGGTGCTAATGACCTCCAAAGGGTTACTGAGATTAAATGACAACAATACATGCCAAGCACTCAGCTCAGTGCATGGCTCATACAGGAATTCAATATATGACACCTATCTTAAGTAACAGGGTGTCCAGGCTGTCTGAGGTTCCCGCCAGGACCAGTCCTCTCTCCCACATTGCTCAAGCTCCTCCCTACCATCCTGTCTCTTGTTATACTCATCATCACCAGCCACACCCTCGCCCTTGCTTCCCTGGAGCTTCCTGACCTTAGACTTAAGACTGCCACCCTAAAGTGTCCCAGAAAGGTTAACCGCCAAGAAAGGAAAGGGGGCATTCCCCAGAATGGCATAGCTGCCTCCAAAGACAGGTCAGGCCATGCTCAGAAACCTGAGAGATGGCAGAAAACCCACGGAGCAAGTCTTTCTCTGCGTCCATCCCCTTCTCTGACCTGGAGGTGTGGCAGGTACAGCCTGAGGTGGGCAGAGTGGACAGGAGCCGACCCACAGCCTTTGTCCATTGTTGACCCCGCCCACCCAGGGTTTATCTCTCAGGTAGCTCCCACCTATCTGCACAGGTTCAGACCTCTGAGATGGGCCATATGAACTCAGCTCATCTTCTCTGGGATGACTCAGGGTCTGACTCAGGACCTCCTGTCCTCCCAGAAAGGACAGGAGGTCAGATGCCTTCCGGTTTAGTAAGGGCATTCCTTGAGGCTGCCTTTTGTCACCCATCCATAGTGGGAATTCTCCTTTTGTGAGCAGGGAGCCACACCCTTCCCCAGAATGGGGGGTGGGGTGGGGTGGGGTGAGGTGGTCTTTCCAGGTGGCACGGAAGCAGGGCTGGTTTCACAATGGCCAGCCCACAGGTAAGGGACCAAGGGCAGGCCTGGCCCCAGCCGCTGAATGGGACACGGCCTCCTGAACCTGCTCGGTCAGCCCTCCCCAGGCCTCCCTCCTGGGCCGCACCTGCTTGGTGCTCCGCCCACAGGATCGGCAAGGGAGGCAGAGGAACGGCAGAAGAGTTGGCTCCATGATGCCTGCAAACCAGCCAGACAGTGCTGGGCCACTCCTGATTCATCCAGCGCTCCCCCGAGAGCCCCAGAGAAGCCAGACCACCATGCGGTGTCCCCCAGTTTGCACACATGCTCACGCAGTGCCTCACTTTTTTTAAACCTACCAGCCACAGAAAAGTAGTATGAACCTTATCTGCAGCTCAGGATGGTTAAGGACGTGTCTGGGTTATATGAGGGTAAAGGAAAGCATTTTCGACTCAATCCCATGAGGTCCAACTCCAAAACCTGTCCATTTTGTACTAAGCCACTGGTTTTTAAGCTTCTTTTGAAAAAAAATTTGAACATTGAAAAAGAACATAAAATTCTATGTTCCTTGCTGTACTATCTTCGCACCTTTCTGTAAGTCTATAATTATTCCAAAATAAAAAGTTTTTTAAAACCTATGTGAGGTCTCAATGTGCAGAATATATCAATGAGATACTATCAGAAATCAAGAGCATGGCTCCCCTTTGGAGGAAAGCACTGAAAAGGAGCACCAGGGGGCTGGAAACATTCTGCTTCTAGAGCAAGGTTGGTTCCACACATGCACAGAGTCTGTAAAATCTCACTGAGCTGCACATTCCGGATAGGTGCACTTTTCTATGTAAATGTTAAAAATCTTTAAAAGTTAAAAATGTATCCAAGTGGAGGTACTCTGGTTGAACAGGAAGAGAGCTTGGGATTTGCTTCTCCCTCCTTTCCCTCAACCCCCTGAACACCCCAGGCTTCTGTGGAATGCAGGTTGGAATCTGTGTCCTGATTCCTGGGTCAGAGGACCGCAACTCTCCAGCGCTGGCTCTGAGCTTGTTGTCCGAGTGCCATTTCCCATTGCTGTTGTTGATGTTTAGTCATTGAGTCATGTCTGACTCTTTTGCGACCCCTTGAACTGTAGCCCACTAGGCTCCTCTGTCCATGGGATTTCCCAGGCAAGAATACTGGAGTGGGTTAGCATTTCCTTTTCCAGGGGATCTTCCCGACCCAGGGATCGAACCAGCATGTCCTGCGTTGGCAGGCAGATTCTTTACCACTGAGCTACCAGGGAAGCCCTGGGAAATGGACATGTCCATTCAAAGGCATGTGAAGAAGAGCATAATCCTGGATATGGAGGAGACCCCAAAAGGATGCTGAGTGATAAAGCAAACAGCAGGCTCTAGGTTTCCCACTTGGATAGGGCAGCCTTACTCTGAAACTGTAACTTAGAGGGAAAGTTCCAAAGAAAACTGGGTTGTTGCCGTTTTAAAAAGGCTTTATGCCTTGAAAGGAACTGGTTCAGACTTACAATCACAGGAGCTGAAAATAATGGCTATTCAATATATTCTGCAAATAAAAAGCACCTGACAATAAAGCAAACAAGCAAACCTCCCTCATGATCTAAGTTGGCCGTGTACTTCATTTCCACTTGATTTGGCTTTTGTGAAGATTTCTAGGTGGATGGTACATGTTTGCTGGGCAATGCTTTAGCAGGTTGTTGTTCCCCCTCATGCTTGGAGGATATGGTTAACATTTGTTCCTTTAATTCACCAAGTTAATTTCCACTGTTACCTGCCCACTACTGTACCTGGAATCAGCAGTAGCTGCCAACACACAGCTAAGGGCAGAAGTTAGCCCAGTGTGAGGTTAATTGGACCAAATTGAAGCCATTACAGCTTAACAGATCTTCTCAGAAGTCTATGGGAGGAATGCTTAAGTGGGCTCCCCCGAGACTTTGGGAAGTTTGGAAATGACCTTGCTCTTGCTGCTGACTGTAGCAGGAGCCCCAGTATTTACATGTCCAACAGTCACTGTCCAGGCTACAGTGGAATGAAGCTGTTGGACAAAGAATCTTTTATGAGCTCCCATATCTAGAAGAGGCTACTTCCTGAGGGGATTGCTGCTGCTGCTGCTGCTGCTAAGTCACTTCAGTCGTGTCCAACTCTGTGCGACCCCATAGACGGAAGCCCACCAGGCTCCCCCGTCCCTGGGATTCTCCAGGCAAGAACACTGGAGTGGGTTGCCATTTCCTTCTCCAATGCAGGAAAGTGAAAAGTGAAAGTGAAGTCATTCAGTCGTGTCCGACTCTTAGCGACCCCACAGACTGCAGCCTACCAGGCTCCTCCGTCCATGGGATTCTCCAGGCAAGAGCACTGGAGTGGGTTGCCATTGCCTTCTCCAGGGCATCTTTCCAGCCCAGGGATTGAACCTGGGTCTCCTGCATTGCAGACAGACACTTTACCGTCTGAGCTAAAACAGTGACTAAGACTAATGACCCAACTGAGTGGGGGAGGGGAGGTGAGGAGAGGAGTGAGGCATGCAGGTGTCAGGGTCTTCTACTTAGCTTTTCTGGGAAGTTCTTTTCTGTTCAATAACAATCCACTTCACTTCAAGGAAAATGGGGGTTTCTTTCACTGAATTTTCAGGCTCAGTGGAAAATTATTTTTTGGTACATCATTTGTCATTGGAGCACCATATTTTCTGTGATGTCTGCCCAGAACACTCTATACCTGAGGACCCCTCCTCTGCAGAATAAAGGCAAGGAGGTTCCAGTTGGTCAAGGGTAAATAGACAGTGGCAGCACACAATTCTTGTTTTAGAAGCCAGCCTGACAGAGACAGCCTTCATCAAAGGGCTCATCTAATAAGGAAGGTAAGAGCGTGGTCTTTCTGTACTTCCAGGACATCTGGCTTGTTGGGTACCATTGTAAAAGGCTTATTTCAACACTGACACACTAGAATCTTCCCAGAAAAGAGTCCAGAGTGGTAACATGTCTGAGAGCAGGGTCAGTTACAGAGAAAGGGCATGTACAGCCCAGGGAATAGAAGACTTATCTGGGGATGGGGTAGTCCCTGGGGGAAGAGCTCTGACCTCAGAGTTATGGTTCTAATGGACTGTTCAAAACCAAACTCCTAGATAGGGTTTCCCCATGCCCCAGTCACAGATCTAAACACGGCACATACCACAGATTCATTTAATGCTCACAACAGTCTTATGGGGGTACTAGCTCACACTATCATCCTTGTTTTACAGATGTAAAAACAAGTTAAGTAACTTGCCCAAAGTCACACAGCTATATATGATAGAATTGGAATTCTAATCCAGCTTTATTACTAAACCAGGGTTTCTCAATCTTGGCACTCTTGACATTTGGGGTTGGGTAATTCTTTGTTGTGGGGGACTGTCCTGTACAATGTAGGATATTTGACAGCATCCTTGATCTCTGTCCACCAGAAGCTAGTATCATCCCTGAGTCATGACAACTAAATGTCTCCAGACATTGCCAAATGTTTCTGGGAGGGCAAAATCCCCCAGTTCAGAACCAGTAAGCAAGAGTCTTTGGGATGGGACAGCTTGTGTCATGCTGGAGATGGTGCCCCCCATGTCCCCTCCAGCTCAATGTGGGGGCCACCAAGGACCTTTCCACCTCAAGACTTTAATGATGACCATCTTAACAGAACAAAGTTCTACAATGGACCTTGTATCTGCCTAGAGAAGTCCTGGCACTTGGGGGTAATTTGCAACATTTCCAATAGTGATCTTTCAGTTCAGTTCAGTTCAGTCACTCAGTCGTGTCTGACTCTTTGCAACCCTATGAGTCGCAGCACACCAGGCCTCCCTGTCCATCACCAACTCTCGGAGTTTACCCAAACTCATGTCCATCTAGTCGGTGATGCCATCCAGCCATCTCATCCTCTGTCGTCCCCTTCTCCTCCTGCCCCCAATCCCTCCCAGCATCAGGGTCTTTTCCAATGAGTCAACTCTTCGCATGAGGTGGCCAAAGTACTGGAGTTTCAGCTTCAGCATCAGTCCTTCCAATGAACACCCAGGACTGATCTCCTTTAGGATGGACTGGTTGGATCTCCTTGCAGTCCAAGGGACTCTCAAGAGTCTTCTCCAACACTACAGTTCAAAAGCATCAATTCTTCGGCACTCAGCTTTCTTCACAGTCCAACTCTCACATCCATACATGATCTTTAACATTTACTAATTTTATTGTCATCTGGCCCTGTGTCTCAAAATGAAGGCCAGGGAGACACAGTTTCAATGCCTGGTCCAAGAAGATTCTACATGCCATGAGCGACTAAGCCCATGTACCACAGCTACTGAGCTTCTGCTCTAGAGCTTGGGAGCCACAGCTACTGAGCCCAATTGTCCTAGAACCCATGCTCCCCAACAAGAGAAGCCACTGCAATGAGAAGCTCATGTGCCAACTAGAGAAAACCCCATGTAGCAACAAAGACCCAACATGGCCAGAAGTATATAATTAATTTTTTTTTAAATGAAGGCCAGAAAGCAATTCTGACTCACTGGGGCAAAAGCTGAGGAAAGGCCTAAATTTTACACAATAAAAAGGCATAAATCCTTATAATAATCCTATTAGGGCAGATATTTTTAAACTTTTTATTTTTATTGGTATGTAGCTGATTAACAATATTGTGATAGTTTCAGGGGAATGACTCAGCCTTACACATACATGTATCCATCTCCCTCAAACTCCCCTCCCATCCAGGCTGCCACGTAACACTGAGCAGAGTGTACTGTGCTATACAGAGGTCTTATAGGTTATCCATTTTATTTATTTTTTTTTTTTGGTTATCCATTTTAAATATAGCAGTGTGTACATGTTGATGGGCTTCCCTGGTAGCTCAGCTGGGAAAGAATCTGCCTGCAATGCAGGGGCTGGATAATTCTTTGTTGTGGGGGACTGTCCTGCACGATGCAGGATATTTAACAGCATCCCTGACCTGCTTTCGATTCCTGGGTAGGAAAGATCCTCTGGAGAAGGGATAGGCTATCCACTCCAGTATTCTTGGGCTTCCCTGGTGGCTCAGATGGTAAAGAATTGCCTGCAATGCAGGAGACTTGGGTCCAATCCCTGGGCTGGGAAGATCCCCTGGAGGAGGGCATGGCCACCCACTTCAGTACTCTTGTCTGGAGAACCCCAGGGACAGAGGCACCTGGTGGACTACAGTCCATAGGGTCTCAATGAGTCAGACACAACTGAGACCAAGCACACAGTCCATGTCAATACTTTTATGCCCACTTTACAGAGAGAAAACTGAGGCTCAGAAAGTTTGGTAACTTAGCCAGAGTCATAGCTGATAATGGAGCCAAGATTTGTAGCCAGATATGTTGATACCAAAATCCAGACACCTTTTTAAGGGACACAGATTAGGACAATCAGAGAGAAGCTCAGACACTCGATGCTTACAGTCACAGACTGGGACAGGAAGAGCCTGAACTGGAGGGCGGGGGTGGGGACAAGGGGCAGGAGACCTGTCGCCTCCGCTGTCCCGGGAGACAAAGTGGTGTCACAGGCTGTGGTGACAGGGCCTGAGGCCAGAGTTGGGGAGCACATTACGGAGGCTCCGTGCTTGGCCCCCCACCCTTGTCCAGCTCAGGCCCTGATCTCTCTCTTGTGGGCCCACCAGACTCCTTAGCCTTCAGCATCTCAGTGGGTAGCCGTGCCTTCCTCTGGGGGATCTTCCTGACCCAGGGATTGAACCTGTGTCTCTTACATCTCCTGCATTGGCAGGCGGGTTCTTTTCCACTGGCACCACACGAGAAGCCTGCCCATGTCAGTCCTCTGCTCTAATCCTCCACTGTTGCCCTCCTCTCAGAGCCAAAGCCCAAACCACCCAAGTCCAGACTCCTGCAACCTCTTGGCCACCTGATCTCATGTCCTCCAACCCCCACGCACCTTCCTTCTAGCTCTTTCTGGAACTCCATGTTCTCTCTTGTATGCCAAGTTCTTCATGTCAAATTAAGGTTTTGAATGAGGTATTTGTGAGTATGTATGTCCCACTGATTTTCTTTCTTGTTTCAGTTCCAGGTGGCCCAGGAGCCTCCTCCCAAGATCAATCTGTGCAGAGCCAGCTCAGTGCCTGCTACACTGTAGGACTCAATCGATTTCTTGCTGAATGTATATTAAACAAGCATATAATGTATGTTCTCATTTAAGTCACTGACGAAAATGCCAAGCAGTGGCAGATGGCTGTCAGCAAATACTGCCCTCTGGGTAACATCACGTCCTTCATCCACACCATCTGGGTCATTCAACCTCCTGACACCATCCACCTACACCTTCATGCAGTCCATACACCTCCGCACCTCCAGGTTCTGTTCACCAGGCACCATGAGAGCCCATAAAGGCCTGCTAAAGTCCCTGCAACAGGTGCCGGCACGCTCCTTGGCTCTCCTACACCAAGAACCGTTTTTAAAAAGAAAATGAGTCTAATTTTCTTGATAGAACTTCCTGCCTTTAATGGTCCTTCTTTAAGTTCTCAAAAGTCCCTCCATTATTGTATTACTTATGATCTGATTCTTAGGAAACTAGGAACAAGCTCTCAACACATGGGCCAGGACGGGTGTGATCTTTTCAACTTTACTAAGGTAATTGACATTCAATAAACTGCAAAAATTAAAATTGCAAAACTTGGTGAGTTTAGGCAAATGTTTATCCCATGAAAGTATCACTTCAGTCAAAATAATGAACACTGATTTCCATCACCCCCAAAAGTTTCTCTCTGCCTCTGTGTCATCTATTCCTTTCTCTACCTCCATCCTGAGGCAGCCACTGATCTTTCTATCGTGACAGCTTAGGGTTCATGTTCAAAAACTTTAAATAAATGAAATCGTATTGTATGTATTTTTAGGAGGAGGTAACTAACTTCTTTCAGTCAGCATTATTTTAAGGTTTGTCCATGTTTGTGCATGTAGTGATTGTTCTTTTTTTTTTTTTGCTAAGAAGCGTACATACCATTATGGGCTTCCCTGGTGGCTCAGACAGTAAAGAATCCACCTGCAATGCAGAAGACCTGGGTTCAACCTGGGCTGGGCAGATCCCTCGGAGGAGGGCATGGCAACCCACTTCAATATTCTTGCTGGGAGAATCCCATGGACAGAGGAGCCTGAAGAGCTACAGTCCATGGGTCACAAAGAGTCGGACACGACTGAGCATCTAAGCATAGCACAGCAGCATACATACCATTATATGTGCTAAGTCACTACAGTCGTGTCCGACTCTGTGCGACCCCATAGACGGCAGCCTACCAGGCTCCACTGTCCCGGGATTCTCCAGGCAAGAACACTGGAGTGGGTTGCCGTTTCCTTCTCCAATGCGTGAAAGTGAAAAGTGAAAGGGAAGTCTCTCAGTCATCTCTGACTCTTAGCGACCCCATGGACTGCAGCCTACTAGGCTCCTCTGTCCATGGGATTTTCCAGGCAAGAGTACTGGAGTGGGGTGCCATTACCATTATATAATATACCACAATTTCTTTATCCATTTACCTATCATGGACATTTGGGTTATTACCCATTTGGAATCATTTCAAATAAGGCTTCTATAGACATTTGCATACAAGCCTTCTGTGAACAGGTTTTCATTTCTCTCATTTATTTTCTCTTTTATTTCTCTACTTGGGAGTAGAATGGCCAGGTCATTTGACAGATGGATATTTAACTTTTTAAGAGAATATGAAACTATTTTTCCAAGTAGTTGCACTTGGCTGTCCTGATTACTGTAGCTATATAATGTCTTAAAATCAGAGTAAGTCCTCCAACTTTTGTTTTTCAAGTTAGCTTTGGTTATTCTATGTCTTTACATCTTAATATACTTTTTAGAATAAACTTGTCCATATTTACAAATGATCTTCCTGGGATTTTGATTTAGAATATGGTGAATCTGTAGATCAATTTAAGGAGAATATTGAGTCTTCCAATCAATGAACACAGTGTAATTTTCCATTTCATTATGTATTTTTAATTTCTCAGTGATGATCTGTAGTTCTCAGCATGGAAGGCTTGAACATTTTTTATTAGTTATATTTTTAACTATTTTAGGTTTTGTGGTACTATTATAAAAGGAAGTGTGCTTTTTTAAATCTCATTTTCAAACTTTTTGCTGCTAGTGTATAAGAATATAATTGATTTTCTTACAATAATTTTGTGTTGTGTAATTTTACTAAATTTACTTATTAGTTCTTATTTTGTGGAGTCTTTAGGATTCTACATATAAGTAATCATAACATCTGTAAGTAGGGACAGTTTTATTGATTCTTTCTTAAATATATTTTTAAATTAATTAATTAATTTTCGACCACACTGGGTCTTTGCTGCTGTGCTCAAATTTCCCTAATTTTGGTGAGTGGGGGTTGCTCTCCAGTTGTGATGTTCCGGCTCCTCACTGCAGTGGCTTCCCTCGCTGAGAGGCATGGGCTCTCGAGCACAGGCTCAGCAGTTGTGCACATAGGCATAGCTGCCCTGTGGCATATGGGATCTTTCTGGGCCAGAGGCCGAATTCATGTCCCCTGCATTGGCAGGGGGATTCTTAGCCACTAGACCACCAGGAAAATCTTATTTGTTCTTTCTTGATCTGTATGCCTTTTATTTCTTTTCATGCCTGATTTCAATAGCTGCTGCTGCTAAGTCACTTCAGTCGTGTCCGACTCTGTGCGACCCCATAGATGGCAGCCCGCCAGGCTCCCCCGTCCCTGGGATTCTCCAGGCAAGAACACTGGAGTGGGTTGCCATTTCCTCTCCAGATTTCAATGGCTAGGACCTCTAATACAACATTGAATAGAAGTGAAAGCAGGCACCCTTGCCTTGTTTCTGACCTTTGGGAGTAAATCTAATCTTTCACCATTAAGTAAGATGTTAGCTATTGGGTTTTCTGTAGATATCATTATGAACTTGAAGTTTCTAGTTGCTGAGGGTTTTTATCATGAATGAGTGCTGCATTTTACCAAATGTTTTTTCTGTGTTGATTAAAGCAATCAGATGATTTTTCCTCCTAATTGTCTTAGTCCATTCATGCTGGTATATCAAAATGCCAGAGTTTGGGTGGCTGTTAAACAGTAGACATTATTTCTCACAGACGGGGGAGCATCCATCTATGGGGTCGCAGAGAGTTGGACACGACTTAAGCGACTTAGCAGCAGCAGCACTGTAGGCTGGGAATTCCAAGATCAAGTCACCAGCAGATGAACGCCTGGTGAGGGCTCACTTTCTGAATCTGTGTATTCCCTGTGTCTTCACATGGAAGAAGGGATTAGAGAGTTCTCTGGGGCCTCTTTTAGAAGGGTACTAATCCTGTTTATGAGGACTCCACCCTTATGACCTCATCCCCTCCCAGAAGCCCCAAATGCTAACACCATCACATTGGGGATTAGGTTTCAACATGTGAGTTGTAGAGAGCCACCGTCCGGTCTATAGCACTAAGACAGATGTAAGTTTATGGAGGTAAGAAAAGGTGTGGCGAATGAAACCATAGAAACCTTCAGGCATCTTGGGGAAGAGGAGTGAAGGTGACAAAAGAATTAGAAAGAATACAAGCCTTTCAGAGAGCCAACCTGGCCTTTGAAACTCAGTTCTACATCTTACTACAAGCAAGTTAACAACTTTAAGTCTCAGTCTTCTCATCTGTAAGAGGAAATGCCTTTCTTGAAAGGTTGTGCTGAGGATTAAAAAGAAAAATATATGCATAGTAAGGAGCATGTATAAACAAGAGATACTCTTGTATATGTTGTTGGATGTGAAACTGGAGGCATTTATCCTTGGGTAAAGACAATGTGCACAACTGTGAGACGAAAACAAACATCCCAACCCAGCTTTGGCTGAGGTGGCAAAAAATGTGTGAATGTCTGGATAAAGGTTTCTCTACTTCCTTCTTGTGTGCCTTGATGATCCTAGCAGATATATTAGATTAAAAAAAAAAATGCATCAAAGATGATGGTGTTTTTTTGGTTAAACCAGAGGCAGGTATCTCTGAATCCAAAAGATTCAGTACCCATCCTTTGCAAGAAGTTAATCTTTTTCAATCATAGGTTAAAAAATTTCTGATGACTAAGTGTATAGTCACAGAAACCCCAATTCTGAATTTCCAGTTCAGTTTAAAATCTATCTCTAAAATTATCACAGCAATTTGTATCATCCAATCCTTGGCTAGGTTACATTAGGAATAGGGTAATTTAATATTTCTCAAAGTGTGTTACATCGAATCTGGGATATAAACAGTGTGACATAAATAGAAGTGTCCATTTTTTAAGTGATCAAATAAATGTGCAAATACCAAGTTTATCATAAACATCCTTTTTAAATCACAGGACTTTAATATGCTAATGTGATATAAACCCCTAAAAGGAATATACAGGCTACAGAGTTTTCCAAACATTTGACTTCAAGACCCTTTCTCAGTTATCCGCCCCCCCGCTCCCCACTTTAGGAAAGCCTGTTGTAGTTTTACTCATGCCTTTGTGGCATCAAATCTTAAAGGTTTTAACATCCTAGTCAAACATTAAAAAAAATATTCAGACATATTTACTCCCTGCAGCCTTCCACAGAGCTCAATGCTTAGTAGGCTATTACTTAGTAGAATTATATTATATTAGAGAGAAGGCAATGGCACCCCACTCCAGTACTCTTGCCTGGAAAATCCCATGGACAGAGGAGCCTGGTGGGCTGCAGTCCATGGGGTCGCTAAGAGTCAGACATGACTGAGTGACTTCACTTTCACTTTTCACTTTCATGCATTGGAGAAGGAAATGGCAACCCACTCCAGTGTTCTTGCCTGGAGAATCCCAGGGACTGCGGAGCCTGGTGGGCTGCCATCTCTGGGGTCGCACAGAGTCGGACACGACTGAAGTGACTTAGCAGCAGCAGAATATATATTGTTAGGTAGTATTATCCCCATTTCATGAATGAGAAGAACATAACGTAGAATGTTAACCTCTTTTACATCCCCCAGCTTAATCATCTCAACATCCCTGTAATGTTGACATCATGGTCTCCATTTTACAGCAGGGGAAGGAAGTTAAATTGCTTGTCCAGGTCACACAGCTAGTGGTAGCGTAAGAAAGGGAGTTCTGTCTTCTGGCACTAGGGTAGCAGGTCACCATGGCTGCCTGCATCCACCTGAGGTGAGCCAGTCACTAAGAGAAAGATGGAGAGAGATGCGGTGCAAGTTCCTCCAGGGGGACGGCACCATGCAGCTGCTGCTGACTCACCCCCACCTCACCGCCCTTCCAGGTGGGCCTTGGAGCACAATGAAGTGCAGGTGGTAAAGAACTCCTGAACAAGAGAGTTTTGTTTTCTGCAGACACCAGATAGCGCCAGGAGATAATCTGGGCTCACAAACATGCCAGCCTGCAGATTTGTAAGGCTTTCTCTGCAGCTCTTGTTGTCGTCAATCCTTTCTTACTGGTGCATTTAGAAAGGAAGTAGGTAGAAATCCTTCACTCAGATGTTCACATGAATGTTCACTACTCTTAGTCCTGAAATTAAAAGACGCTTGCTCTTTGGAAGGAAAGCTATGACAAACCTAGACAGCATATTAAAAAGCTGAGACATCACTTTGCCAGCAAAGGTATGTATAGTCAAAGCTATGGTTTTCCCAATAGTCATGTATAGATATGGGAGTTGGATCATAAAGAAGGCTGAGCGTTGAAGTATTGATGCTTTCAAATTGGGGTGCAAGAGAAGATTCTTGAGAGTCCCTTGGACTGCAAGGAGATCAAACAAGTCAATGCTAAAGAAAATTAACCCTGAATATTCATTAGAAAGATTGATGCTGAAGCTGAAGTCACAATACTCTGATCATATGATGTGACGAGATGACTCATTGGAAAAGACCCTGGTGTTGGGGAAAGACTGAAGGCAAAAGGAGAAGGGGACAGCAGAGGACGAGATGGTTAGATAGCATCAACAACTCAGTGGGTGTGAATCTGAGCAAACTCAGGGAGACAGTGAAGGACAGGGGGGCCTGAAGTGCTGCAGCTCAAGGGGTCACTAATTGGACACAGCTTACTGACTGAGCAACAACCCCTGATCCTGCCCAGTTTTAAGCTGTAGGAGAAGGGAAAGGGAGACAGCCCACGGCTTGAAAATTCAGGAAATCATGGTTAGAGGAGAGTAAGGAAAATGTTAACCTGACATTCAAAATGAAAAGTTGTCATAAGGTGGTTACTCAATTGTATTAATTGGCAAGTAATTGCCAGGGTGTGGGGAGGAAAACACCTCATCACAGGAAGCCGAGTGTAATTTAGTAATCCCACTGAGACATACCGGAGAAGGCGATGGCACCCCACTCCAGTACTCTTGCCTGGAAAATCCCATGGATGGAGGAGCCTGGTAGGCTGCAGTCCATGGGGTTGCTAAGAGTCAGACACGACTGAGCAACTTCACTTTCACTTTTCACTTTCATGCATTGGACAAGGAAATGGCAACCCACTCCAGTGTTCTTGACTGGAGAATCCCAGGGATGGGGAAGCCTATGGCTTCCGTCTATGGGGTCGCACAGACATGACTGAAGCGACTTAGCAGCAGCAGCAGCAGCAGCACTGAGACATACAAACACTGTCCTCAGATGTTTTGAAATCTGACCTTAAATGTAATCTATGGGTGGAGGGGGGAACTCGGGTTTGCCTTTATTTTGAAGATGCTGAACATGGCCACATTATTCCAGGTTTAGATTTGAATATCTTAATGTTGGTCAAGGAGGGGAGGAACTGGCAGGGAGGTGTTAGCTTCCCCACAAAAAAAGATACAGTTTCTTTCTCAGCTGCATAAACGGTTTGATGAATCAGCTAGTAGCTTTTTTTGGTACAATGGTCCATTTATAAAGGCCACGCTGAGTAAGAGAATAAAAGCAGAGATCAAAATGAAAAATTAATTGGTAGAGTATAGAAATGGGCCTGTAAAACAAATAGCACCCCAAATTCAGGTTGGCAGTTTCAGCCTCTGTAGGGTGTCCTGGATCCACTTGGCAATTCAATGAACATGGCAATAAATGAACACAACTTTGTGTAAACCTAAGGTGCTCATTGTTTCATGGGGGCCTCACCATAACCCTTCTGGGCACGGAGAGCCTAGACTTAGAATCCTTAATCTTGGCAGAAATCATCTTTAAACTGGCAAGGGGCATTATGATTCTCTCCTTTTGAGATAATAAGCTGAGACCACTTTTAGAGCTATATCTGGGACTGCTCCAAGAAATCATTTCACTTAATCATCTGAGGCGGTCTATTAAATATTGGCTGTTCTGAAAAAGTGGCCTGCAATCTGCCAATACTGGTGACTTATTAGAATTGATAAAAGACAATCATCTACAGGATAGATATGGATCCCATTAACCCCTCTCTGGCTGTGATGTAAATATTGAACACGGTGACCTGGGGTAATGAGGTGGGGGTTGGGATGGGATCTTCAAATGCCACCAACTATTGATTCCCAGGGAATTGATTTTGTCCTTAGCAAAGCACATAGCAAGATAGGCTCTGTGTCCCTTGTGACAATTTGATGAAAGTCATCTTCTTCTACGCAGGAGGTCATCAGCAAACACTGGGTGGGGGACCTCAGGCTCCAGGGGAAATGTTCAGGGATTCTTCATCCTGAACTGGAGTTGGTGTCCCCTGCTCCACTCCTTAGCTATGGACCTACACAGACTCCCAGCCATGACCAAGCTCAGAAGTGAAACTGAACAGCTTCAACACTCCACTCATAGGTCTTGACTGCCTTTTGGGTTTGTTCAAAGAGTGCTAGAGAGAAAGAAGACTTTGTTGACCAGTGACAGAGTCCCTCCATATACCTAGGCAAGGAAAACACTTCCTAAATCCTTTCTATACTGCCAGGTCATTCCAGAACAATGTCCTCTGAGATGTATATGGGTCATTCTACCTGGACCAAGTTCCGTTGCCTGGGGCAACAGTGTTTTCTGAACCAATATGGGGGCTGGGAGATCTCCAGGTCTGGTGTGTTGCAGTGTAAATGGAGAGTCAGACGAATTGGGGCTGGCTGAGTCTTGGAAGCTGAGGGTCACTGTAACCACATCTCACAGTGTCTCCCCTCCTGGGCCAATATCTGAATGGTACCCAGCTGGCATCTCAACACCCTTCTACAGGGCAGCAGTTTGTTTTAAGGGCAGAATGACTGGAGTTCTGCCACTTTGTGGCACACTTTCAATTATTCATAAGTAAAATCAATGATAAATCAGATCACACTTCACATTAGAGCCTAGATTCCAGTCCACACAAGTGCTTCAGGTTATTTTTAAGAAAATCTAAATATAAAAATTCTTAAAATTGAAGAAAATTATACCATGACCCTAATTTCCCACCTTGCCCACCCCACCCCATGAATTGGGAAAAGACCAGGTTTCTTTGCATTGGGAACAAATCACTCCAACCTAACGTGTCACGTAAGAGCACTGGCTGGGAGACATTGGTTTGAAGTTTTAATAGAGAACTGAAGGACAAAAACAAGGAGGAAAAGAGAAGTAAGAATTATTTGCATTAAGCATTTTCTTTTGGCCTGTCTTATTTCTCTAAAAATCATAGTGTCTCACCCAGCTTTCCATTAAGTCTAACAATTTAAATCTATTTCTAGAAGTCTGAATGGCGGTCTGGTGTGGACTCTGAGAATTCTTTCTATTTAGATTTTCTGAAAATATTTATAACAAGAGTTTTAAAGTTATATTTATTTAGGGCTCTCTAGCAATAAGGAGTGGCTGCTGGAGTAATTTTCAGAGGCCAGAGCTATTCTCACCCCAGAATTCTCTTTCCACTGGCTTCCCACAGTGTGTCTAATGTTTCCCAATACAGTTGTCCAAGAAGTATTTCCAGAAGGCAGGAAGGCATATTAGAAAGATAACAGTATGGAAACACCAAGGACGCCAAATAGCCAAAGCAATCTTGTGAAAGGTAAATGCAGCTGGAAGAATCGGGTTCCCTGACTCAAGACTATACCACAAAGCTATAGTGATCAAAACAGTATGGTTCTGGCACAAAAACAGACATATAGATCAGTAGAACAGGATAGAAAGCCCAGAAATAAACCCACATACCATAGTCAATTAATCCATGACAAAGCAGGCAAGGATACAAAGGAAAAAAAGACAGTCTCTTCAATACATGTTGCTGGGAAAACTGAATAGCTAAATGTAAAAGAATGAAATTAGAATGTTATCTAACACTATGTACAAAAGTAAACTCAAAATGGATTAAGATCTTAATGTTATACCAGATACTATAAAACTCCTACATGAAAGCATAAACAAAAGACTCTGAGATAAATTACAGCAGTTTCTTTTCAGATTCATCTCCTAGGGAAACGAAAATAAAAAGAAACAAATGGGACTTAATCAAGTTTATAAACTTTTGCACAGCAAAAGAAACCATAAATAAAGCAAAGAGACAATCTATGAATTGGGAGAAAATATTTGCAAAGGATGCAACTAATGTGAGCTCAGTTTCCAAAATATACAAACAACTCATATAACTCATATCAAAAACAAACAAACAAACAACCCAATCAAAAAATGGGCAGAAACTATGGAAGATGGTATGGAGATTCCTTAAAAAACTAGGAATAAAACTGCCATACAACCCAGCAATCCCACTCCTAGGCATATACCCTGAGGAAACCAAAGTTGAAAAAGACACATATACCACAGTGCTCATTGCAGCACTATTTACAACAGCTAGAACATGGAAGCAACCTAGATGTTCATTGACAGATTAATGGATAAAGAAGTTGTGGTATGTATACACAATGGAATATTACTTAGCTATAAATAGGAACACATTGAGTTAGTTCTAATGAGGTGGATAAGCCTAGAACCTATTACACAGAGTGAGGTAAGTCAGAAAGAGAAATATAAATATTGTATACTACTGCATATATATGGAAACTAGAAAGATGGTACTGATGAATTTATTTGCAAGGCAGCAATGGATAAACATAGAGAACAGACTTATGGACACGGGGAGAGGGGAAGAGAGGGTGAGGTGTATGGAAAGAGTAACATGGAAACTTGTATTACCATATGTAAAATAGACAGCCAGTGGGAATCTGCTGTATGGCTCAGGAAACTCAAGCAGGGGCTCTGTATCAACCTAGAGGCCTGGGATGGGGAGGGAGATGGGAGGGAGGTTCAGGAGGGAGGGGATATGTATATACCTATGGCTGATTCATGTTGAGGTTTGGCAGAAAACAACAAAATTCTGTAAAGCAATTATCCTTCAATTAAAAAACAAATTAGAAAAAATAATTTTAATGGGCTAAAGATCTAGATAGGTATTTCTCTAAAGAAGACATACAGATGGCCAAAAAGCATATGAAAAGATGTATGACATCACTAATTATTAGAGAAATGCAAATCAAAACTATAATGAGGTACCACTTCACACTGGTAAGAATGGCCATCGCCTAAAAGAGTACAATTAATAAATGCTGGAGAGGGTGTGGAGGAAAAGGAACCCTCCTGCACTGTTGGTGGGAATGTAAATTGGGGTAGCCACTCTGGAGAACTGTATAGAGGACTCTTAAAAAGCTAAAAATAGAGTTATCATATGACTCAGCAATCCCACTCCTGAGCGTATATCTGGAGAAGACAAAAACCCTAACTTGCAAAGATACATGTTCACTGCAGTGCTATTTAAAATAGCCAAGACAGGGAAGCAACCTAAATGTCCATTGACCGATGAATGGATAAAGAAGATGTGGCCTTCCAGGTGGTTATGAAAGTGTAACTTTTGAGTATTGAGGCTAGAATATGTTCTATTCAGCAGGTGTTAGCTTGATTTGTAAGTTTCATGTACTGGGGGCTGTCATTTATCCCACAGCCCCCACACATGTTAAGGGTGTGCCTGGGCCAGAGTGGACTGGTTCTTTAACCACAATTTGGGTTCTCATAGTATGGGATTCTATAGGCAAAAAGGGAAGAGGAGGTGGGCTCAGACCCACAGAAGCTCACAGACCAGGGAAGAGCAAGGGCTCCACAACCAGGCAGAGCAGTAGGGTCGAAGCTTCTGAGTCTGGTGTCTGGAGTCCTCTAGAGGGAACTCCCTTTGGCTTTGCGGGACAGCACTGGTTTTTTATGCTAACATTTATGGAATACAGCAGACATTGTTCTAAACGTATTTCATGTATTGCCACATTTAATCCTCCTATGAGTTGGGTAATATTATTATCCCATTTCACAGATAAGGAAACAGACAAGGAGATGAGGCAACTTGCCCAAGGCACAGCTGGGATTCAGGCTCAGGAATCTCAAGTCATGCCCTTATCCATATCCTATCCTACATCCTACTCTGTGAGAACTCTGTGCGTACCTGGAGAAGACTCTGACCTCCCTACTCCCTCCCTGGACAGAGAGAGAACACTTGTCATTCTCTCACACATTTAAAAAGACAGCTTTTACATCCTCATCTAAGCCTTCTCTTTTCCTGGCTGAACATGACCGCTGTTTTGCTTTTCCTCATGTGGCAGAGCTTCTGCTCTCCTTACTACCCAGCTTGCTCCTCAGTGGGGTCCCTCCATCCTGTTTCATTGTCTCTTTTAAAGTGAGGATCCAGAACTGAAATCCACATTCAAGTTGTCCAAACTGCCCTGTGTGAGCAGAATTAGAAAATCCTTTCTGCCTGTCACGCCTGTAAAAACACAGCGAAAGACAGGGTTAGCTTTGGCGATAGCCAGACCTTGTCTGCAAATATTTGTTGGGCATGAGAGAGCTCTGGCCCTCAAGGAGTGCACAGTCCTGTGAAGGAGGCAGCAGGTGAACTGGCCACTGGAGTGAAATGTGTTGAATGAGGGGGCACAGAGGAGCGAGAACTCTGTGACTGGGTCCTCAGGGTCCCAAGAGGCTCCACTCAGGCGGAGCTGCTGATCTGGGTCTTGAAGAGTGACTAGGAGTCCATCAGGTGATCTAGAGGAGCAGGGAGAGGGGACAGTGCATGCAGAGATGTGGGAGTGTGCAAGAACACAGAACATTCCAGACCCTGTCCAGTGATGGTAGCCAGATCACATATGGATCTGATCCTATCGAAGGATAAAGCACCCTGATGGCAGAGGGGTGAGCTCCTTACCATGGCTTGATTCCTATGAACTCAGTGGAGCTTTCAGTTCACCAAAACCCTGGGTCCTTTTCACCCCATGTCATAGATTTGTTAAACCAAAGTCCAGAACTTTCTACTTACTCTGAATGAGTCTCAAACTATTAGATCCTGCCCATTATTTCAGTCTGCTTATTTCTGCATCCAAATTGCTAATGATCTCTCCCAGTGCTGCATCATCTGCCATTGGTGTTATTGATAAAAATATCCAAAATAGCAGGCTGGGGCCAGAGACTTGGTGCTCACCACTACAGACCTCCTTGGAGTCACCATCGGTCAGCATTCCCCAGGTCACATGTTTAATCAACTAAAAAAAAAAGATAGCACTAAGTCATGTCCAAATCTTCCGATCCCATGGACTATAGCCTGCCAGGCTCCTCTGTCCATGGAATTTTCCAGGCAAGAATACTGGAGTGGGTTGCCATTTCCTTCTCTAGGGGATCTATCTGACCCAGGAATCAAACCCAGGTCTCCCACATTGTAGGTAAATGCTTTACCAACTGAACTATGCACAAAGCCCTTAATCAGCTATGCATTCTTCCAAATAAAAGCATCTCTAGCTCACAGTTGGCCAATTCTGACTATGAGGAAGTCACAGGAGACATTATCAGCTGGCTTGCTGAAATCAGATATATACCACGTCATCAGCACTTCCCTGATCAACCAGCTCAGCAGCCCTATTAGAAGAGGAAGTGAGGTGAGACCTGGTTTGTTTCAAGTGGACCCTGTAGCTCTTTAGGGATCTGTGCTTCCATTGTTAAGGGGTGCAAACCATTTGCTCAGTGGCATACACTGCAGTTTCTCTGGGGCTCCTTTGTACCTGTGGGAATGCAGTATACAGAGTCTAAAGTGTCCTCCTTTTGGAAAACTAGGGGTCTTGCCCGGCCCTGGAGCTCTTCTTCCCTTTACTCTGTCTGTGAAAGATTAACAACAGCCTTGGAGAAAGCTAAGCCCTTTACTCTTTGAAGACTGGGCTGGGGCTGGGTGGGCTGGTTGGGGAAGGGCACTGCAACTCCCTTCCAACCTTCTCCTCCTCCTCGGGCATGTTCTCACCAACCTTGGGTTCCAATCCCAACTTAGCAAGGCTATTTTTTTTTTCCTGAAGATTACTTTTGAAAGAGAAAAGAGCAACAGGGTTTTGGCATTTTATCATCTTCTCTGTGGTGCTTTGTACTGCAGGATAAAGAGTTTAAACTTCATCTGGTAAGTAGAGAAATCACTGGAGAATTTTTGGGGAAAAAAAGAGTGATCTGATCCTATTTTAGGTGAAAGGCTTTAAGATTTTCGACTGTTTCACATCATTACTAACCACTTTTAGCCTCAATGCTGAACACTGGCAGTTGCCTATAAGTGTGATAGGCAGTGCAAAATACACTAGCTAAGGTGGATCATTTTATCTTTAGTGTGAGGGGGAAAGGGGGAAAGGATATAAGTAGGTTTTGGAGTCTGATAGACCTGGATTTAAATACCAGTTCCGTCACTTAAAAGACTGGGGACCTTAAGCAAGCATCTTACCACTTCTAAGCCTCAGTTTTCTCATCTGAAAAATGGGAATAAATAATTGTACCCTCCCCACGGAATGGGTGTGAGGATAGAGATAATGAGTGTAAAGTGCCTAGCTCCACGGACAGAGCAAGTTCAAGAAGCCGTCCTTCACTGGCATCCTTAAGCCTCAGTGTTGCAATTACAAAGTGGTTACCCTGCAGGACTCCCAGGTGCCCCAAGACCAGAGGGTGTGCTCCTGCAGCAGCCCAAAGGGAGTGGGGCTCTGTGGAAGCAGACATGGAGGTGGTGCCTGCTTGCTGCCCAGCTCTGAGCTGGTGATGCCAAGGCCTGGCAGGGCCCCAACCCCTGAGTGACCTGCAGGGGAGGCTGGCACCAAATTCCTAGAGTCCTGATCTACCGTCCCACCCTAATTGGCTCCGCCTGGGTGTGTGTTTTGTCAGGAGTTGCAGGGTTAATGGCTGGAAGAACCGGTTTTAAAACATACCCTCAGGAGTTGGTCTGGGTGACTCTTCAGAGGAGCCTGGATGGGAGGCGCCAGGCCCCAGAACTGGAGTGTGTCCCAGGGCCCCGCCTGAGGTACCCACAGCTTCCTGCACATGTGGCCTGTCACCCCCCACACACCTGGGCTGCCTCCTCCCGCCCGGTGTGGGTGTGCAGAGAAGGAAAATTAAATACTCCTGGGGACATATTGTTGGGGAGGTGCCAGCCGTCCCTCATCCGACTGTCATTCCAAGCTCCAAGGCTGGCCGTCCAGACTTCCAAGCTGAGCAAAATAGCTCTGGATAGCACACAAAGCTACTCCGACTTCTGACCTGGGACCCGCTGGCTCAGGCCATCAGTTTATCCTGGCCAGAAGTAGCCACATTTTCTTTTCACTGAATGCATTTCCATCCAGATGCCCAGTTCTTTACTGCAACATGAATTCTCCCATACTCACCTCAACCCTGTCAAGAAGACTGGAGCTTTCTAAACACCAATACAGCACATTGGACAAAATGCTGAGGGATCCCACTGGATGACTTGTTCAGTCCTCGCCCTATGCCAATGATGGACTATTACTGTGCCCATTTTACAGATGAGGAAACTGAGGTACTTGAGAGCTCAGATACCTTGCTAAAAAAGCTACATACCTAAGCAAGTGGCAGAGTTGGGAATTGAACTCTTGAAAGTCTTCCCTGCTCTGTATTCTATTTCCTCTCCTGTGATAAAAATTTGGGGAATTTGGAGACCTGGCAGGGACAAGTGCCAGTCACTTCACCCAGTTCACTTCCTCTGGTGACCTTGACCTTGTCCAAGTAAAAATAGTCACCAGACTCTCTAGTGACCAGGTTAATTTGGACTTTCAGGACCTTTGGAGGAGGATGTAGGACTTCTCCATCCACCACCCTCACTGCCCCTTACACACACACACAGAGACACACACACACACACACACAGATACACACAGACACACACACACACCTGGCACTCCTCTTCTTGGGTCCAGACAGCAGCAGCCATAGCCCTTGGCCATTGGAAGATTAAGTCTCTTTTTTAAAATATGTTTTAAAAAATATATTATATTATATATGTATGTATGTGTATACACACACACACATACAATTTAGCATCTTAGCCATTTTTCAGTGGAGAGTTCAGCAGTGTTACTATATTAACATTGGTGTGAAACAAATCTCCAGATTGTTTCTAACTTACAAACCTGAAACCATACCCATTAAACAGCAACCGTCCTTTTCCTTCCCTCTTTCCCAGCCTCTGGAAACTACCACGCATCTTCCTCTCTCTCTGAGTTTGACTTTTAGATAACACATATGTAAGTGGAATCATATGGTATTCTGTCTTCTGTGACAGACTTATTTCACTTAGCATGATATCCTCTAGGTTCATCGTGCCGTAGCATGTGACAGGATGTCCTTCCTTCTCAAGGCTGAATGATATTTCATTGTCTGTATAAACCACATTGTGTTTACCCATTCATCTATTGACGGACACCTGGGTGGCTTCCACCTCTTGGTTATTGTGAACAGTGCTGCTGTGAACATGGGTGTGTAAATACCTCTTTGATACTCTGCTTTCAGTTCTTTTAGATATATACCCACAAGGGGGGTTAGTGGATCAGATGGTCGGTCTATTTTTAATTTTTTGAGAACCTCCACATTGTTCTCATAGAAGCTGCACCATTTTACGCTCCTACAGACGGTGCACAAAGTTTACAGTTTCTCCATATCCATGCCAACACTTGTTATTTTCTGGTGTGTGTATGTGGAGACTATCCTGTTGGGTGTGAGGCGTGAAGACTTAACTCTTGAGCATGGAATCCTGCACACACCGACTGGAGGCTTGGACTTCCCGATGCCTGGACTGAGACTCACACGTGACAGCAAGGGCTCTTGTTACATTTTCCTCATGACCAGAGAAGCCAAGTGATTCTTGCTGACTTGCTGAAAAGCCTTGGACGTTACAACTTCGTTTTAGAAAATCCCTGAGGAACTGCCATGGTTCAGTGAACTTTCCTGCATGAGCAGTATTTCAGTGGGTGCTGGGCAGACATTAATGAATGTAAGTTCCCATGCAGGCAGAGATGTTGGTCTTGGTCATCTCTGCATCCCCAGCACTTGGTACATGGAACATGCTCTAAAAGATTTGTTGAATAAACGAAGAAATGGGTAGCTTTCTAAGACTATTGAAAGCAGTCCCTCTGAGCTAGGTGGTCCAGAGTGGTAACCTTTCACAGCCTACCTCTGGTGGCTTACAGACTGTTTTTCATGAAAGCCCCAGCTGCCCCTTCCTCCTTGCTCTAAAGCATTATGCACCTGGCTTCCAGCGCCAGCCCATTCCTGTCACCCCCTGCTCTACAGAATGACTCTGGACTTTGTCATTCTGACAAGGCTGACAGGGAGAGAGTTTTAAAAGTTTAAGAAGGGATGCCTTTGAGGGAGGTTTTGACAGGCAGTGATAAATTGTCAGCTTTGCTTCAAGAAAAACAAAGTCTATCCTATCCTCGCTCCTTGCAGGGAAGATTTTTAAGCATCTCAGCACTTTTCTGTGCAGTAAGATCTAGCAGTCCACCAACCCCACCTCCAGACACAAAGACACTGCAGTGGGAAATGAGAAAGAGGGGGTTTCAAGCTAATACAGATACAACAAAACTTGCTTCCTCCACGATGGTATGAGGAAAGGGCAACAAGTGTGAAGAGAGTTTATGCCTGCCCTGTTGTCACAGTCTGGGGAATTCAGTGAAAGAACCTTTATTGTAGGCCTGGCCTTGTTCTCTGTTCTTGACACATACTAACTCATTTAGGCCTGCCAACAGTCTTGAAGGATGTATATTGATGTCACACCCATTGTACAGATAGGAAAACCAAGCCACTGAAAAATGAGGTCATCTGCCCACAGTCACACAGCCCGTGGGATTTGGGTCCAGATGTGTAGTCCCAGAGTCTGGGCTCTTACCTGTGAACCATGCCAACTGTCTTGAGTCTGTTATCAATTCATTTGCTAATTCAACAACCATTTCTAGAGAGCCTACTACGTGGCGGGGACCATGCCTAGCAACGCAAACACAGGTCTCACCATCCAAGGCTTTCAGTCTAACAAGGACATTTACAGGCATCTAGTCTCTGAAAGGACACCAGGGATAGTGGGAATCCAGACCCACAAATCACCAAACCAAATTCAAATTCATTTCGTGCTCAAGAGAGTCCTGACAGACTACTTTCCAGGAGTTGAAAGTTAACCTTTTTTTTTCTTTTGAAGTAAACAGCAGTAAGTACAAGGGTGTTTTAGATGGTGACTCTGGCCTCGGAAGAGAGACTTTGGAACATCCGGACTGAAAAGGGAGCCACTGATGCTGCTGCACCCTTCGCACAGGGCACACCTACCCATCCAAGAGCCAAGTAATGCCAAGATTTCCTCATGAAAATGCCAAATGAAGTCACGAGAAATATCAACTGATACTAACAGCGGCCAATGAGAGGAGCTAAGAGCTGCCCTTAGCTTCTCTTGGGAGACCAGCCAAGTAGCACTTTCTCAACAACTCAGATAAACCATGGGTTGTGTGTGTGTGCAAATACCCTGCATTCCACAGACATGCTGGGGAAAGGTGGAACACTCGTGTGTCTCTACTTGTGGGGCAGTGGGCAGTTCAGAGCACAGACCTCAGTTTCATCCTGGCCCCACAGCGCAGACAGGCAAATCTCTGCCTCTCCTTCAGCCTGTAAAATGGGACTAATTTCTAATCATGCACCTTCTGCACGGGGTGGAGGTAAGGATGAAGGAGAGAATCCTGTTGAATATTTAGTATGGTGCCTGGCCAGAGAAAAGTACCAGAAGTGTCAGCAAATATTCTCTTATTTATTATCTGCAAATAATTTCACTGACTTTGAAATTCGCGACATGTAAATAAATGCGCTATGAACACTGTATGAAAGTGTTTGTTCTATATTGCTCAAAGTTAAAGCTTTATCCCCATAAGACACGCGGTAGGGCCAAGGCCCATATTTCTTCCCGTTTTCAATCAGGTGGCAAAAGGAGCAGGACCCTCAACGTCCAGTTCAAGGGTTTGTCCAGTGGCTCAAACTTCCTCCCTTCAGCTCTGGCTTCAGTCCACTGCATCTACTCAAAATCAGAGAGTTTTGCCCACCCCACTCATCCTGACTTCCAGGCCCCTCTTAGGTTGGCTTCCCCAGGAAGCAGACTCTTTGGGGTATAAGTAATTTAGCAAGGAAAGGCTCCTAGAGGAAACCAGGAAGGGGAGCAGTACAGGGAAGGAGAGAAGGTCCATCCATGGTGAGGTCTCGGCAGAGCCTCATGGAAGGCAGCTTCAGACTGACCCTGCCGGGCACCTGTGCGTGCACCTGCATCTTCCCTGCCTACAGGGACAGGAACCTGAAACACAGACCAGGGAAGGACAGGCCGCGGGAGTGGCCCGTTCACCATCTCTGCCAGTGACCTATTTGGGGAACCTGGGCTTCCCATTGTCACAGCTTTAGGTTCTGTGGGTCTAGAGAGCCTAATTTCCAGAAGGAAGACACAGAAACGGTCTATTCAACCTGAATCTATGGCAGCCACTTAGTCATTTGGGGGCTTCTCATGTAGAGAGAGCATCAGGCAAAGAAAGAAGCTGCCACACCGGCCCGGGTAATTAACCCTGATCGTTAGGAGGAGGCTCTGTCCTGCTACCACGGGCCAGGCGGGGCTATGTGCAGAACTCAGGGCAACTGGAGGTCACTCCCACGCCCAGGGTTAACTGCAACCCAGCAATCACAGCCGGCATGGCCATGGTAACTGGGGCTCAGACTCTGCACAAATGAAGGGCTGGGTCACCCCATCAGAGGAGCAGCCAGCAGCAGTGCCGGCCAGCCGAGGGTGAGGGCTTGAAAAGGGTTACCTCCAGTTGAGTTGTAACAGTGAGGTCTATGAGTGGTCCAACTAGCCCACCTCTTGTAAGTTTTCCCTATAAATTGTAGCCAGTCTCCATCGTGAAAACTCTGTGATGAAGTGGAGTGACTGCGAATGTGGGATGTGAGTGAACGATGTCTGTTCACTCCAGCAGGTGCTCTCGGATCCCTTCTTGTGGTTTTTGTTTACCCCTGGCTCCAGTGTGCTTAGCTTCCCAGTCCCACCTTTGAAACCAACTGTCAGGTTGGGTTCCCCAAAGCAGGCTCCAGAGCAGGGTTTGTGTGCACATAATGTGAGGCCCCTGAGAGGGGGTGCAGGGTGCAGGACAGGGTCAGGGAAGAGCACGGGCTGGAGCTCATGCAGGGCAACTGGGGCTGACCTGCCACTGGCGCTCCAGGTGTCTTCTATGAGCAGCCAAGGCAGTGCCAGAGAGCCCACGGCCATCCTGCCACACTCGCCACAGAGCTAGTTTTGGAACCAAGGCCTGGGGTGCGCAAGAGGTGGTAAAAAGGGACTGCGGGGAGTATGGACGTAAGCACTGGCATTTTCTGTTACCAGCTTTACTACATAAACGCTTTTTGAGGTGCTTTGCTACCAGTAAGAATGAATTTGGGTTAAAAAAAAAAAAAAATAGAACCAAGGGAACAAACAGTCAGCCTGTTCCAACAGGACCGGAAAACCACATGTGCCCAGCTTGCCTCTAAGGGCTGCGGGAGCAAGGGAGGGCGGATGCACAGTCCTGCTCTCCGGAAGGTCCCCTCTGGCTGCAGAGAGGAGAAGCCACCTGTGGACTTTGCAAGCCACAGCCCAGCAAGCCCCCAGGCAGCCTGTTATTACAGGGCAGAAGGGAAGTACATGCCCCAGGAGATTAGAGACTGGCGAGGTTGCCCTGAACCTGAGAGGTAAAAAAGCAAAGCAAAATAGACAGAGAACTGGCATTGACAAATTCAAGACACAAGTTGTTTCTTCAAATTACACTTCCTTAAGTTTTGCTTGGACTTGGAGTTATTTTCAAGCCAGGCAGGTTTCCAAGAGTCCAAAGCTGTTTTGAGAGCAAGTGCATTCATTGGTTCATTTCTTGTGCCTTTCTTTCAGTACATGTTAATAGAATGCCTGCTCTATAAACAAGCATGGGGCTGTGAAAAAGGAGACATCAGCCCTGTCCTTATGGAGTTTATGGCTTACAAGGGAGACAATCACTACATAAATAACTCATAGGTATGAAAATACAGGTTGTGATGGGCATCTTGGAGGAAAAGTGTAGAATGTCATGAGAGAAAATAATGGGGTGAACTAAATTAACTTCATTTGTCAGGAACGATCCCTCTGAAGAAGTAACCTATAGATTGAGGCCTGAGGATGAGTAGGAGCTAGACTATGGAGGGGAAGGAGGTTGGGCCTTGGTGGACTGGCCTTCCTGGGCAGAAAGAATAGCCTGGAGTTGGGGAAGATAGGGGTTGACCTGAGGATCACACAAACCAGAGCAAGCAAAGTAGAGCATCCCAGATCCCCCAGAGAATCCAACCAGAATCTCCAGCATGTTTCTTCATGTATTCAGTAGGTGTGGGGTTTCAGAAGTGGAAGGGGACCTGGACTGGTGATAAATAAGCATTAGCCTTGAAACCTGCTCTGGTTCGGAGATTTAAATCACACCAAAACAATCAGCCTTTAGATGAAAGACAAGGCAGAGCCGTCTCAGCTTCTAGCACCGCACAATTTCAGGGGGCCCTGTACACGCTGCCACCTTTGTGAAGACGGCCCCCAGGTGTGGGCAGTATGCAGTGCGTGTGGCCATCAAGTGTGTTTAAAACCAGAGCTGTGTGTCTTCCCTGGTAGGCCAGTGGCTGAGATTCCATGCTCCCAGTGCAGGGGGCCTGGGTCAGATCATTCGTTGGGGAACTAGATCCCACATGTCACCACTAAGAGTTCATAGGCTGCGGCTAAAGATTCCATGTGCCTCATCTAAGACCTGGCACAGCCAAGTAAGTAAATAAATAGTTTTAAGGGAAAGTCATTCAGTCGTGTCCGACTCTTTGCAACCCCATGGACTGTATAGTCCATGGGATTCTCCAGGCCAGAATACTAGAGTGGGCAGCCTTTCCCTTCTCCAAGGGATCTTCCTAACCCAGGGATCAAACCCAGGTCTCCCGCATGGCAGGTGGATTCTTTACCAGCTGAGCTATCAGGGAAGAAGTATTTTTTAAAAACAGATTAAAAAATAAAGCCAGAGCAAGTGGGAAAGAAGCTCTCTGGAGAAGTCAGTAAAATAGTTTTATCATTGGGGGAAAAGAAGAAAACCTCATCATTTAAGCAATGAGGTTTTATTTTGTGGAGAAGTTGGAGGCCACTGAGGCAGAACAACAAAATGGAAATGTAATATGCGTTGAGAAGAAGAGTTTTTCTCCTACAACAAAAAGGATTTGTGGAGCTTTCTGCCAGACGGGTAAGACTGAGGAACACAGACAAGGTCCTACCTTCATAGAGCATACAGTCTAGTAGGGAAGGAAAGACACTAGAATAAATAATATAAAAACACACGTGTCCTTGTACATTGAGAAGGAGCATGCAGGAGAGCCCGTGGGCTGGGGTGCTTGGAGGTGTGTGCCAGGTCCGACGTCTGGAGTGTGTCAGGACACCTTCCTTGAGGAAGCAATGTTTCAGCTGTCATCAAAGCAATGATTGAAGGTTAATCAGGCCAAGGAGGTGGAGAGTCAGAGATTCCTAAACCTTTTTGGCCACAGAATCCTTCTATCCCAAGGCATCTTAGCGCACTAGACAAACCTCTCTGTCAGTAGACTAAGGTAACCAGGGCACAATGCTATTTTTCCTTTGAGGACAAAACCAATAGTACAGTGCCTCACACCTGACTTGGTGCTTTTGTATCACTTTAGTTTTACATTTATTTTTAATTGGAATATAATTGCTTTACAATACTGTGTTAGTTTTTGCTGTTACAACAATGTGGATCAGCTACAGCTTCCCACTAGCCATCTATTTTATATGGCATTCATCCCATCCTCCCCTTTCCACACCATGTCCACAAGTCCATTTTCTCATGTCTGCATCTCTATTCTTGCCCTACAAATATGTTAATCAGTGCCATTTTTCGAGATTCCATAATATGCATTAATATACGGTTTGTTTTTCTAACTTACTCAATTCTGTGTGACAGACTCTAGATTCATCCATATCACCACAAATGAGCTGATTTCATTCCTTTGTATGGCTGAGTAATATTTCCCTGTATATACGTACTGTTCAGCTCCCTAGATAACCCTGCCCGGGTGGTTGTGGTATCCCCACCTACAAAGCTCAGACGTGTCGAGTGGCATACCCAGTACCTGCTGTCTCACAGCCAGTGAGGTGCAGACCTGGAATCAAAGCTGGGGACAGCCAGGTCACCAGATCCCAGACTGCTCCCACAGGGGACAAGGTGTTAGTAACTGAATGGTCGTAAGGCTGACGCTTGGATCCTCAGAGCCTTCATCTGCTAGCTGAAAAGCCTGTGTTTCTGAACCAGACCTGCTTCCTCTTAATAACCTAAAAATGGCTGCACTGAATCAGACCCAAGGTCTACATGGCTGTCCTCAGGGAGGTCAACTTTAAAGGCCAGAGCCCTACCCCAAGCATCCTGCTTCTCTTTAATAGCCGGCTATTATGTAAATACCACGCAGATCAAGAAACATAAAGCTACCTGTGCCCCTTACCAATACAACACCTCCTCTCCTTCCTAGAGGTAACCAGTGTTCTGAACTATTCAGACCTAATAATTCTATCGTTACTGTAACAAATTATCACAAACTTAGCTGCTTTAAAATAACATATGTTTATTCTCTTATAGCTCTGGAGAGTAGAAATCCAAAATCAGTCTCACTGGGTTAAAAATCAAGGTGTCTGGGGCTTCCCTGGCTCAGAATCTGCCTGCCAGTACAGGAGACACAGGTTCGGTTTCTGATATGGAAAGATCCCAAATATCTCGGAACAAATAAGCCCACTGATAAGCACCAAAACTATAGAGGTTGTGCTCTATTGGCTGGGAGCTGCAACCATTGAAGCCCCAGTGCTCTCGAGCCTGTGCTCTGCAACAAGAGGAGCCACTGCAATCAGAAGCCTGCACACTGCAGCTAGAGAGTAACCCCCCGTCCACCACACGCAACTAGAGAAAAGCCCAGTCAGCAAAAAAGACTCAGCACAGCCAAAAGTAAATTAACTTTTTAAAAAATCAAGGTGTCTGCATGGCTGGTTCTTTCTGGAGGCTTCTAGGGGAGAATCTCTTTCCTTCTCTTTTGTAGCTTCTAGGGGCCACCTGTACTTCCTGACTTTTGACCTCTTTCCAATGTCTTCAAATTCAACATCGCAGCTCTGACTCTCCTGCTCCCTCTTATTAGGACCCTTATAACTGGACTGAGCTCACCTGGATAATCAAGGATAATCTCCCCATTGCAGAATCCATAATTAAATCACATCTACAAAATCACTTTTTACCATATTAGGTCATATATTCTCAGGTTTGGGGGACTAGGATGTAGATATCTTTGGGGAGGTGGGTGGTGTTAGTTGGCCTACCACAGACCATAATGCTATAGATTCACTTTGCTTGTTTTTAAACTTCATGTAAATAGAATCAAACACTCCTTTAATGATATCTTTTGATTTTAGAAAGCTTTAAATTTTAGAATAACTTATCAATCTTTTGCATTAAGGTTAGCACCTTTGTGTCTCTAAAGAAATAGTTGTTCACCTCAAACAATAAAGATGTCTATATTTCTTCTTGTCGCTATAAATTTTTACCTACACATTTAAACCTATAGTCTGCCTAGAATTAGTTTTAGTGGACAGTGTGAGGTACTTATGAAGGTTCGTTTTTTCCTGATATGTATACCCAAATGACCCAGTATGATTTGGAAAAGATTGCCTTTGCCTCACTGATCTGAATTGCCACTTTTGTCTTAATCTAAGCATCTGATTCACACCATATAACACTGCCTTAATTATTGTAGTCTTTAAAATAAATCCAGACAATCTTTGGATTATCCAATTCTCCAATTCTGTACTTCTTCAAGATTACTTTGGCATTCTTGACCTTTTGCATTGTCATAAATTTTAGAATATGTTTACCAATTTCTTTGAATTTCACTGAGACAATGAAACTGTTGATTATTTGAGAGAGCATCTGTACAATATTGAGCCCTCTAACCACTGAATATTTACTTGGGTTTTCTTTCACTTAACTCAATGGCATGTTATTCTTTTGCACAAAGGTGTTTCACATCTTACATTGGATTTCTTCCTCTAGAGATGCCCTGCTTTCAATGCTCTTATTACAATGCTGTAACATTATTCAAAAATTTCATTTTCTGATTATTTCTGGTATATAGAAATACAATTGATTTTTTACATTGATCTTACCTCCAGCTAGCTTGCTAAATTCTTTTACTAATTTATATAGTCTAATATATTCTTTTGGATCTCCTCCCTATAGTTACATCTATATAATACATATATACACACACATTCATATATATTTCTATATATTATCCATGATGCTGATGAATAATGGCAGTTTTGCTGCTTCCTTTTTCATCCTCATACATTATTTCTTTTTCTTTCCTTACCACACGAGCTACGAACTTCTAGTCCAATGCTGAATAGATGTGATAACTGACATCTTTGTCTCATTTCCAAATTAGGGGGGATCATGCTGTTTGCTATAGGGTTATTTATAGGTACCCCTTAAAAGATTATGAGAGTTCCTTATATTTCTAGTTTGCTAAATTTTTTTTAAAAAATGAATGAATATTGAATTGTATTAAATACTTTTTCTATAACTATTAAGATGATTATAAGATTCCGCCCTTTATTCTGTTCATGCAGTAAATTACATTAATTGAATTTTATTAGCTTTTTATTTTGACATAATCTTAGATTTACAAGAGTTGCAAAACTAGAGTTCTCATGCACTCTGTACGTAGGTGCCCCTAATGCTTGTTTTATGTAACAATAGGACAAGTATCAAAACTCAAGTAATTAACAATGCTACAATACTTTTAATCATCACTTAGGTTCAGTCGCTCAGTTGTGTCCAACTCTTTGTGACCCCATGGACTGCAGCACGCCAGGCCTCCCTGTCCATCACCAACTTCCGGAGTTTACTCAGATTCTTGTCCCTTGAGTTGGTGATCCCAAAGAAAGGCAATGCCAAAGAATGCTCAGACTACCGAACAATTGCACTCATCTCACATGCTAGTAAAGTAATGCTCAAAATTCTCCAACCCAGGCTTCAGCAATATGTGAACCATGAACTTCCTGATGTTCAAGCTGGTTTTAGAAAAGGCAGAGGAACCAGAGATCAAATTGCCAACATCCGCTGGATCATGGAAAAAGCAAGAGAGTTCCAAAAAACATCTGTTTCTGCTTTATTGACTATGTCAAAGCCTTTGACTGTGTGGATCACAATAAACTGTGGAAAATTTTCAAAGAGATGGGAATACCAGACCACCTGACCTGCCTCCTAAGAAATCTGTATGCAGGTCAGGAAGCAACAGTTAGAACTGGACATGGAACAACAAGCTGGTTCCAAATAGGAAAAGGAGTATGTCAAGGCTGTATATTGTCACCCTGCTTATTTAACTTATATGCAGAGTACACCATTAGAAGTGCTGGGCTGGAAGAAGTACAAGCTGGAATCAAGATTGCCGGGAGAGATATCAATAACCTCAGATATGCAGATGACACCACCCTTAAGGCAGAAAGAGGAACTTAAAAGCCTCTTGATGAAAGTGAAAGTGAAGAGTGAAAAAGTTGGCTTAAAGCTCAACCTTCAGAAAACGAAGATCATGGCATCTGGTCCCATCACTTCATGGGAAATAGATGGGGAAACAGTGGAAACAGTGTCAGACTTTATTTTTGGAGGCTCCAAAATCACTTCAGATGGTGACTGCAGCCATGAAATTAAAAAACACTTACTCCTTGGAAGGAAAGTTATGACCAACCTAGATAGCATATTCAAAAGCAGAGACATCACTTTGCCAACAAAGTTCCGTCTAGTCAAGGCTATGGTTTTTCCTGTGGTCATGTATGGATGTGAGAGCTGGACTGTGAAGAAGGCTGAGCTCCGAAGAATTGATGCTTTTGAACTGTGGTGTTGGAGAAGACTCTTGAGAGTCCCTTGGACTGCAAGGAGATCCAACCAGTCCATTCTGAAGGAGATCAGCCCTGGGATTTCTTTGGAAGGAATGATGCTAAAGCTGAAACTCTAGTACTTTGGCTACCTCATGACAAGAGTTGACTCACTGGAAAAGACTCTGATGCTGGGAGGGATTGGGGGCAGGAGGAGAAGGGGACGACAGAGGATGAGATGGCTGGATGGCATCACTGACTTGATGGACGTGAGTCTGAGTGAACTCCGGGAGTTGATGATGGACAGGGAGGCCTGGGGTGCTGCGGTTCATGGGGTTGCAAAGAGTCAGACACGACTGAGCAACTGAACTGAGCTGAGTTGGTGATCCCATCCAACCATCTCACCCTCTGTCATCCCCTGCTCCTCCCACCTTCAATCTTTCCCAGCATCAAGGTCTTTTCACATGATTCAGCTCTTCACATCAGGTGGCCAAAGTATTTGAGTTTCAGCTTCACCATCAGTCCTTCCATTTAATATTCAGGACTGATTTCCTTTAGGATGGACTGGTTGGATCTCCTTGCTGTCCAAGGGACTCTCAAGAGTCTTCTCCAACACCACAGTTCAAAAGCATCAATTCTTTGGCACTCAGATTTCTTTATAGTCCCACTCTCACATCCATACATGACTACTGGAAAAACCATAGCCTTGACTGGATGGACCTTTGTTGACAAAGTAATGTCTCTGCTTTTGAATATGCTATCTAGGTTGGTCATAACTTTCCTTCCAAGGAGTAAGTGTCTTTTAATTTCCTGGCTGCAATCACCATCTGCAGTGATTTTGGAGCCCCAAAAAATAAAGTCTGACACTGTTTCCCCATCTATTTCCCATGAAGTGATGGGACCAGATGCCATGATCTTCATTTTCTGAATGTTGAGCTTTAAGCCAACTTTCTCTCTCCTCTTTCACTTTCATCAAGAGGCTCTTTAGTTCTTCTTCACTTTCTGCCATAAGGGTGGTGTCATCTGCATATCTGAGGTTATTGATATTTCTCCTGGCAATCTTGGTTCCAGCTTGTGTTTCATCCAGCCCAGCACTTTTAATGATGTACTCTGCATATAAGTTAAATAAGCAAGGTGACAATATACAGCCTTGACATACTCCTTTTCCTATTTGGAACCAGTCTGTTGTTCCATGACCAGTTCTAACTGTTGCTTCCTGACCAGCACACAGATTTCTGAGGAGGCAGGTCAGGTGGTCTGGTATTCCCATCTCTTTCAGAATTTTCCATAGTTTATTGTGATCCACACAGTCAAAGGCTTTGGCATAGTCAATAAAGCAGAAATAGATGCTTTTCTGGAACTCTCTTGCTTTTTCCATGATCCAGCGGATGTTGGCAATTTGATCTCTGGTTCCTCTGCCTTTTCTAAATCCAGCTTGAACATCTGGAAGTTCATGGATCACTATTGCTGAAGCCTGGCTTGGAGAATTTTGAGCATTACTTTACTAGCGTGTGAGATGAGTGCAATTGTGGGCTATTTTGAGCATTCTTTGGCATTGCCTTTCTTTGGGATTGGAATGAAAACTGACCTTTTCCAGTCCTGTGGCCACCGCCGAGTTTTCCAAATTTGCTGGCATATTGAGTGCAGCATTTTCACAGTATCATCTTTTAGGATTTGAAATAGCTCCACTGGAATTTCATCATCTCCACTAGTTTTGTTTTTAGTGATGCTTTCTAAGGCCCACTTGACTTCACATTCCAGGATGACTGGCTCTAGGTGAGTGATAATACCATCGTGATTATCTGGGTCGTGAAGATCTTTTTTGTATCATTATTCTGTGTATTCTTGCCACCTCTTAATATCTTCTGCTTCTGTAAGGTCCATATCATTTCTGTCCTTTATTGAGCCCATCTTTGCGTGAAATGTTCCTTTGGTATCTCTAATTTTCTTGAAGTGATCTCTAGTTTGCATGAAATGTTCCTTTGGTATCTCTAATTTTCTTGAAGTGATCTCTAGTCTTTTCCATTCTATTGTTTTCCTCTATTTATTTGCATTGATAACTGAGGAAGGCTTTCTGATCTCTCCTTGCTATTCTTTGGAACTCTGCATTCAGATGCTTATATCTTTCCTTTTCTCCTTTGCCTTTCACTTCTCTTCTTTTCACAGCTATTTGTAAGGCCTCCTCAGACAGCCATTTTGCTTTTTGCATTTTTTTTTCTTGTGTATGCTCTTGATTCCTGTCTCCTGTACAGTGTCACGAATCTCTGTCCATAGTTCATCAGGCACTCTATCAGATCTAGTCCCTTAAATCTATTTCTCACTTCCACTGTATACTCATAAGGGATTTGATTTAGGTCATACCTGAATGGTCTAGTCATTTTTCCTACTTACTTCAATTTAAGGCTGAATTTGGCAATAAGGAGTTCATGATCTGAGCCACAGTCAGCTCCCAGTCTTGTTTTTGCTGACTGTATAGAGTTTTTCCATCTTTGGCTGCAAAGAATATAATCAATCTCATTTTGGTGTTGACCATCTGGTGATGTCCATGTGTAGATTCTTCTCTTGTGTTGTTAGACGAGGGTGTTTGCTATGATCAGTGTGTTCTCTTGGCAAAACTCTATTAGCCTTTGCCCTGCTTCATTCTGTAGTCCAAGGCCAAATTTGCCCATTACTCCAGGTGTTTCTTGACTTCCTACTTTTGCATTCCAGTCCCCTATAATGAATCTTTTTTTGGTGCTAGTTCTAAAACATCTTGTAGGTCTTTATAGACCCATTCAACTTCAGCTTCTTCAGCATTACTGGTCAGGGCATAGACTTATATTACCATGATATTAAATGGTTTGCCCTTGGAAACAAACAGAGATCAATCTGTATTTTTGAGATTGCATCCAAGTACTGCATTTCGGACTCTTTTGTTGACCATGATGGCTACTCCATTTCTTCTAAGGGATTCCTGCCCACAGTAGTAGATATAACGGTCATCTGAGTTAAATTCACCCATTCCAGTCCATTTTAGTTTGCTGATTCCTAAAATATCAACATTCACTCTTGCCATCTCCTGTTTGACCACTTCAAATTTACCTTGACTCATGGACCTAACATTCCTGGTTCCTATGCAATATTGCTCTTTACAGCATTGGACCTTGCTTCCACCACCAGTCACATCCACAACTGGGTATTGTTTTTGCTTTGACTCTGTCTCTTCATCCTTTCTGGAGTTATTTCTCCACTTACCTCCAGTAGCATACTCAGATCAGATCAGATCAGATCAGTCGCTCAGTCGTGTCTGACTCTTTGCGACCCCATGAACCGCAGCACGCCAGGCCTCCCTGTCCATCACCAGCTCCCGGAGGTCACCCAGACTCACACCCATCAAGTCAGTGATGCCATCCAGCCATCTCATCCTCTGTCGTCCCCTTCTCCTCCTGCCCCCAATCCCTCCCAGCATCAGAGTCTTTTCCAGTGAGTCAACTCTTCGCATGAGGTGGCCAAAATACTGGAGTTTCAGCTTTAGCATCATTCCTTCTAAAGAAATTCCAGGATTGATCTCCTTCAGAATGGACTGGTTGGATCTTCTTGCAGTCCAGGGGACTCTCAAGAGTCTTCTCCAACACCACAGTTCAAAAGCATCTATTGGGCACCTACTAACCTGGGGAGTTCATCTTTCAGTGTCCTATCTTTTTGCCTTTTCATACTGTTCATAGGGTTCTCAAGGCAAGAATACTGAAGTGGTTTCCCATTCCCTTCTCCAGTGGATCACATTTTGTCAGAACTCTCCACCATGACCCATCAGTCTTGGGTGGCCCTACACGACATGACTCATAGCTTCACTGAGTTAGACAAGGCTGTGTCCATGTTGATTAGATTGGTTAGTTTTCTGTGATTGTGATTTTCAGTCTGTCTGTACTCTGATGGAAAGGATAAGGGGCTTTTGGAAGCTTCCTGATGGGAGAGACTGACTGAGGGGGAAACTAGGTGTTGTTCTGATGAGCGGGACCATGCTCAGTAAATCTTTAATCCAATTTCCTGTTGATGGGCGGGGCTGTGTACCCTCCCTGCTATTTCAGATCAGATCAGATCAGTCACTCAGTCGTGTCCGACTCTTTGCGACCCCATGAACCGCAGCACGCCAGGCCTCCCTGTCCATCACCAGCTCCCGGAGGTCACCCAGACTCACACCCATCAAGTCAGTGATGCCATCCAGCCATCTCATCCTCTGTCGTCCCCTTCTCCTCCTGCCCTCAATCCCTCCCAGCATCAGAGTCTTCTCCAATGAGTCAACTCTTCGCATGAGGTGGCCAAAATACTGGAGTTTCAGCTTTAGCATCATTCCTTCCAAAGAAATTCCAGGATTGATCTCCTTCAGAATGGACTGGTTGGATCTTCTTGCAGTCCAAGGACTCTCAAGAGTCTTCTCCAACACCACAGTTCAAAAGCATCAATTCTTCGGCGCTCAGCCTTCTTCACAGTCCAGCTCTCACATCCATACATGACTACTGGAAAAACCATAGCCTTGACTAGGTGAACCTTTGTTGATAAAGTAATGTCTCTGCTTTTGAATATGCTATCCAGGTTGGTCATAACTTTCCTTCCAAGGACTAAGCGTCTTTTAATTTCATGGCTGCAGTCACCATCTGCAGTGATTTTGGAGCCCAGAAAAACAAAGTCTGACACTGTTTCCACTGTTTCCCCATCTATTTCCCATGTAGTGATGGGACCAGATGCCATGATCTTCGTTTTCTGAATGTTGAGCTTTAAGCCAACCTTTTCACTCTCCACTTTCACTTTCATCAAGAGGCTTTTTAGCCCCTCTTCACTTTCTGCCATAAGAGTGGTGTCATCTGCATATCTGAGGTTATTGATATTTCTCCCAGCAATCTTGATTCCAACTTGTGTTTCTTCCAGTCCAGCATTTCTCATGATGTACTCTGCATATAAGTTAAATAAACATGGTGACAATATGTACTCCTTTTCCTATTTGGAACCAGTCTGTTGTTCCATGACCAGTTCTAACTGTTGCTTCCTGACCTGCATACAGATTTCTTAAGAGGCAGATCAGGTGGCCTGGTATCTCCATCTCTTTCAGAATTTTCCATAGTTTATTGTGATCTACACAGTCAAAGGCTTTGGCATAGTCAATAAAGCTGAAATAGATGCTTTTCTGGAACTCTCTTGCTTTTTCCATGATCCAGCGGATGTTGGCAATTTGATCTCTGGTTTCTCTGCCTTTTCTAAAACCAGCTTGAACATCAGGAAGTTCACGGTTCACATATTGCTGAAGCCTGGCTTGGAGAATTTTGAGCATTACTTTACTAGAGTGTGAGATGAGTGCAATTGTTCGGTAGTTTGAGCATTCTTTGGCATTGCCTTTCTTTGGGATTGGGATGAAAACTGACCTTTTCCAATCTTGTGGCCACTGCTGAGTTTTCCAAATTTGCTGGCATATTGAGTGCAGCACTTTCACAGCATCATCTTTCAGGACTTGGAATAGCTCCACTGGAATTCCATCACCTCCACTAGCTTTGCTCGTAGTGATGCTTTCTAAGGCCCATTTGACTTCACATTCCAAGATGTCTGGCTCTAGGTCAGTGGTCACATCATCATGATTATCTGGGTCTTGAAGCTCTTTTTTGTACACTTCTTCTGTGTATTCTTGCCACCTCTTCTTAATATCTTCTGCTTCTGTTAGGTCCACACCATCTCTGTCCTTTATCGTGCCCATCTGTGCATGAAATGTTCCTTTGGTATCTCTGATTTTCTTGAAGAGATCCCTAGTCTTTCCCATTCTGTTGTTTTCCTCTATTTCTTTGCATTGATCACTGAAGGAGGCTTTCTTATCTCTTCTTGCTATTCTTTGGAACTCTGCATTTAGATGTTTATATCTTTCCTTTTCTCCTTTGCTTTTCGCTTCTCTTCTTTTCACAGCTATTTGTAAGGCCTCCCCAGACAGCCATTTTGCTTTTTTGCATTTCTTTTCCATGGGGATGGTCTCGATCCCTGTCTCCTGTACAATGTCACGAACCTCATTCCATAGTTCATCAGGCACTCTATCTATCAGATCTAGGCCCTTAAATCTATGTCTCACTTCCACTGTACAATCATAAGGGATTTGATTTAGGTCATACCTGAATGGTCTAGTGGTTTTCCTTCCTTTCTTCAATTTCAGTCTGAATTTGGCAATAAGGAGTTCATGGTCTGAGCCACAGTCAGCACCTGGTCTTGTTTTTGCTGATTGTATAGAGCTTCTCCATCTTTGGCTGCAAAGAATATAATCGATCTGATTTCGGTGTTGACCATCTGGTGATGTCCATGTATAGAGTCTTCTCTTGTGTTGTTGGAAGAGGGTATTTGCTATGACCAGTGCATTTTCTTGGCAAAACTCTGTTAGTCTTTGCCCTGCTTCATTCCGTGTTCCAAGGCCAAATTTGCCTGTTACTCCAGGTGTTTCTTGACTTCCTACTTTTGCATTCCAGTCCCCTATAATGAAAAGGACATCTTTTTTGGGTGTTAGTTCTAAAAGGTCTTGTAGGTCTTCATAGAACCATTCAACTTCAGCTTCTTCGGCGTTACTGGTTGGGGCATAGATTTGGATTACTGTGACATTGAATGGTTTGCCTTGGAAATGAACAGAGATCATTCTGTCATTTTTGAGATTGCATCCAAGTACTGCATTTCAGACTCTTTTGTTGACCATGATGGCCACTCCATTTCTTCTGAGGGATTCCTGCCCACAGTAGCAGATATAATGGTCATCTGAGTTAAATTCACCCATTTCAGTCCATTTTAGTTCACTAATTCCTAGAATGTCGACATTCACTCTTGCCATCTCTTGTTTGACCACTTCCAATTTGCCTTGATTCATGGACCTGACATTCCAGGTTCCTATGCAATAGTGCTCTTTACAGCATCGGACTTTGCTTCTATCACCAGACACATCCACAGCTGGGTATTCTTTTTGTTTTGGCTCCATCCCTTCATTCTTTCTGGAGTTATTTACCTGGGGCCAAACTATGATGGAGGTAATGAAGATAATAGTGACCTCCTTCAAAAGATCCCATGCATGTACCGCTATACTCAGCAGCAAGTAGCGGCTATGCAGCACTGGAGCAGCAAGTGTTGGAGAGGAAATACCCCATGTCCAAGGTCATAGAAACCCCAATAAGACGGTAGGCACTAGAGCGGCTGTGAGGAGATAGCCATGTCCAAGGGCAAAGGAGAAGCCCCAGCGAGATGGTGGGAAGGGCAAATTCACATTTAGAATCAAACCCTATTCCCACCAGAGACGCTCAGAGGGCTCAAACAAACCTTTTGCACACCAGGACCCAGGAACCACGCAGAGACTGAGCCAGAACTGTGTGTGAGCATCTCCTGTGGAGGTGCAGGTCAGCAGTGAACTGCCATAGGGACAGGGGCTCTGGGCGCAGCAGACCTGGGTATGGCGTGAGCCAGGAGGAGGTCATCATTAGTCGCACCATAGAGCTGCCAGAACTTACACAGGACTGGGAAATAGATTCTTGGAGGGTACAGCAGAACCTTGTGCACCTGGAGAAAGGAGCAGTGACCCCACAAGAGACTGACCCAGACTTGCCTGTGCGGGTCCAGGAGTCTCAGTGGAAGCATGGGTCAGTGGTGGCCTGCTGAAGGGTTAGGGGCACTTTTAACTATACCATGTACTTTGTTCAGATTTTATTAGTTTTTCAAATATTTTTCTCTTCCAGGAGCCCATATTAATTACATTTGGTGGTTAAATCTCCTCAGTCCACTCTTACCTTTGACAGTTTCTTACCTTGAGTTTTTGGGAAATATTCTGTACAGATGATCTGCTCTTCCCAATATATCACATCAGGGTATACATAGGAATACATGATATCTGTTATTATTGACAATGTTAACTTTGATCACTTGGTTAAAGTGGTATATGGCAACACAATTAAATTTCGAACATTAAACTTTCCTTATGTTCTTGGAATAAACTCAAAATTGGTTATAATAAATTTTCATATATTTTAGGCTAATATTTTGAATAGGATGCTTGCATTATGTTTGGAAGAGAATTTCATCTGTAATTTTCCTATCCTTTCCTGTAATAAGTTTGTCAGGATTTAGTATCAAGGTTAAGCTGGCTTCATAAAAGTTACTAAGAATTTCCTCTCTAGTCTCTGGAAGAGTCTATGGTTTATGTAAGATTGCTGCTATATTTCTACCCAAAATACTTGAAGTATTCATTGATAAAGTCATCTGGGCATGGAGTTTTCCTTGAGGGCAGGTTTTAAGTTATAGATTCAATATATATAGGACTTTTCTATTTCTGCTTTATTGACTATGCCAAAGCCTTTGACTGTGTGGGATCACAACAAACTGTGGAAAATTCTGAAAGAGATGTGAATACCAGACCGCCTAATCTGCCTCTTGAGAAATCTGTGTGCAGATCAGGAAGCAACAGTTAGAACTGGACATGGAGCAACAGACTGGTTCCAAATAGGAAAAGGAGTACGTCAAGGCTGTATATTGTCACCCTGCTTATTTAACATATATGCAGAGTACGAGAAACGCTGGACTGGAAGAAACACAAGCTGTAATCAAGATGCCGGGAGAAATATCAATAACCTCAGATATGCAGATGATACCACCCTTATGGCAGATAGTGAAGAACTAAAGAGTCTCTTGATGAAAGTGAAAGAGGAGAGTGAAAAAGTTGGCTTAAAGCTCAATATTGAGAAAACGAAGATCATGGCATCTGGTCCCATCACTTCATAGGAAATAGATGGGGAAACAGTGGCAGACTTTATTTTTCTGGGCTCCAAAACATTGCAGATGGTGACTGCAGCCATGAAATAAAAAGACACTTACTCCTTAGAAGGAAAGTTATGACCAACCTAGACAGCATATTCAAAAGCAGAGACATTACTTTGCCAGCAAAGGTCCGTCTAGTCAAGGCTATGGTTTTTCCAGTAATCATTTATGGATGTGAGAGTTGGACTATAAAGAAATCTGAGTGCCAAAGAATTGATGCTTTTGAACTGTGGTGTTGAAGAAGACTCGAGAGTCCCTTGGACAGCAAGGAGATCCAACCAGTCTATCCTAAAGGAAATCAGTCCTGAATATTCATTGGAAGGACTAATGGTGAAGCTGAAACCAATACTTTGGCTGCCTGATGCGAAGAGCTGAGTCACGTGAAAAGACCCTGATGCTGGGAAAGATTGAAGGTGGAGGAGCAGGGGATGACAGAGGGTGAGATATTTGGATGGCATCACCAACTCAATGGACAGGAATTTGAGTAAACTCCAGAAGGTGGTAATGGACAGGGAGGCCTGACATGCTGCAGTCCATGGGGTTGCACGACTGAGCAACTGAACTGAACTCAGATTTCTGTTTTTCGTTGTTTCAGCTTTGGTGCAGTATCTTTTAAGGAATTTATCCATTTTATATTTTCTAATTTATTGGCAGAAACATTTATCATGTCTTGAGATTCTCTTTTATACATCTGTATGATCTGTACTGAGTGTTGCTTTTAATCCCTCATACTAATATATTGTTTATTCTCTTTTTTCCTAATTATTCTTGCCAGAGGTCTATCAATATCACTGATTTTTTGTAGAACGTGCTTTAGGCCTTGTTGGTTCTCTCACTGTACATTTGTTTACTACTTTATTAATATTTTGCCTTTATCTTTACTATGTTCTTCTACATTCTTGGGTTCAGTTTGCTCAGTTTTTCCTCCCTAATTTTTTGAGATAGATTCCTATGTAACTGGTTTTCAGCCTGCCTTCTTTCTTTAATGTATGCTTTTCATATTAGAAATTGCCACCCCAACCCCCAAGCACAGCTTCAATGGAATCCCTTATGGTTTGATTATATACATACTTTGATTACATATAATACATATTATACTATAACTTGGCTAAAATACTTTCTCTTTTTTATCCAAAGATTATTTAGAAGTGTATCACTTAATGGTGCTGTGAAAACTGGACAGCTATATGTAAAAGAATGAAATTAGAACGTTCTCTAATACTATATGCAAAAGTAAACTCAAAATGGATTAAACACCTAAATGTAAGACTGGATACTGTAAAACTCCTCGAGGAAAACAGACAAGACATTCTGTCATAAATCAGAGCAATATTTTTTTGGATCCATCTCCTAGAGTAATGGAAACAAATACAAATAAATGGTTCATAATTAAACTTAAAAGCTTTTGTACAGAAAAGGAGACCATAAACAAAACAAAAAGACAACCTATGCAATGGGAGAAAATATTTCCAAACAATGCAACTGACAAAGGATTAATTTCCAAAATATATTGTTCAGTTGCTAAGTTGTGTCTCACTCTTTGAGACTCCAGGGGCTGTAGCACGCCAGGCTTCCCTGTCTTTCACCATCTCCTGGAGTTTGCTTAGATTCATGTCCACTGAGTCAGTGATGCCACCCAACCATCTCACTCTCTGACGCCCCCTTTTTCTCCTGCCTTTAATCTTTCCCATAATCAGGGTCTTTTCCAATAAGTATGCTTTTTGCATCAGGTGGCTAAAGCACTGGTGGCCAAAATATATAAACAGCTCAAAAAGCTCAATATCAAAAAACCAAATAACCCAATCAAAAAATGTGTGTGTGTGTATTAGTCACTCAGTTGTGTCTGACTCTTTGATCCCATGGACAGTAGCCCACCAGGCTCCTCTGTCCCTGGAATTCTCCAGGCACAAGAATACTGGAGTGTGTTGCCATTCCCTTCTCCAGGGGATCTTCCCCACCCAGTGATCGAACCCAGGTCTTCTGCACTGCAGGCAGATTCTTTACCTTCTGAGCCACCAGGGAAGATCTAAATAAACAAAAAAGTGGGCAGATCTATACGGACATTTCTCCAAAGAAAACATACAAATGGCCAACAGGCATATGAAAAGATGATCAACATCACTAATTTCAGTTAGAGAAATGCAAACCAAAACCCCCATGAGACATGATCTCACAACAGTCAGAATGGCCATTACAGTGAGTCCTCTACATACAAAACTTCAAGCTGTGAACTTTCACAGATGAGAACATGTGTTTACGTGTCCAATCACATAAGTTAGTTCACATATCTGGCATACATTGTCACATGCCTACATCTTCTACAAGTGGTCGAGCTTTTGTGTACTTGGCTGTACAGTACTGTATGTAATACAGTGTCTTTATTTCAGTATCAGGATGTCTGGAAGCAAGAATAAAAGCAGCAGTGATGTAGATGGTGCTGCTAAGAAGCGCCAGCTGTTATAATGTACTATTGTACTTTTCAAGGTTCTATACTGTAAGACTGAAATTTTTAATTTTTTTGTGTTTGATTTTTACGTAGTATTTGTGTAAAAAGTATTATAAACCTATTACAGTATAGTACTATATAGCCAGCTGTGCTATGTGGGTACCTAGGTTAATTTAACTAACAAATTGGACTAATGAATGCACTCTGGGAATAGAACACTTTCATATATAGGGGACTTACCATATTAAAATGTCTATAAATATTACAGTAAGTGCTGAAGATGATGGAGAGAAAGGGAACCCTCTTACGTTGTTGGTGGGAATGTAAATTGGTGAGATCATTATAGAAAACAGTTCTGGATGTTTCTTAAAACAATAAAAGTAGAGTTACCATATGACCAGCAATTCCACTTTTGGGCATATACCCCAAAAAACTCTCTAATTTGAAAATTCTAATTCAAAAATATACATGCACCCCAATGTTCATTACAGCACTATATAAAACAGTGAAGACATGGAAAGTGAAAGTCACAGTCATGTCCCACTCTTTGGCACCCCATGGACCATACAGTCCATGGAACTCTCCAGGCCAGAATACTGGAGTGGGTAGCTGTTCCCCTTCTCCAGGGGATCTTCCTGACCCAGGGATCAAACCCAGGTCTCCCACAGTGCTGGCAGATTCTTTACCAGTTGAGCCACCAGGGAAACCCAAGAATACTGGAATGGGTAGCCTATCCCTTCTCCCGCAGATCTTCCCCACCCAGGAATTGAACCGGGTCTCCTGCACTGCAGGCAGAATCTTTACCAGCTGAGCTACCACGAAAGCCCCTAAGACATGGAAGCAATCTAAATATCCATTTACAGATGAATAGGTAAATATGATGTGGGGGGTGTGTGTGTGTACACACATAATGGAATATTCCTTTTTGCATCTTCTTGATTCCTTCTAGGATTCTTTTCTTTCTACCTGAAAAACTGTTTAGTTTTTTTCTTTGGTGTCTGTTCAGTGAAGTTGCTCACTCGTGTCCGACTCTTTGCGATCCCATGAACTGTAGCCTACCAGGCTCCTCCATCCATGGAATTTTCCAGGCAAAAGTACTGGATTGGATTGCCATTTCCTTCTCCAGGGGTTCTTCCTGACCCGGGGATTGAACCCAGGTCTCCCACATTTCAGGCAGACGCTTTACCTTCTGAGCTACCAGGGAAGCCTTGATGTCTGTTAGCTAGCTATAAATCATCTCAGCTTTTTGTTTGGCTGGAAATGAATTATTTCACTTTTGAATAATACCTAGACATAGAATTCTGGGTTAGCAGTTATTTTCTTTTAACCTTTTAAAGATGTCATTTTATTATTTTGACTTTCAAAGTTTTGGGTGAAAATTGTGTCTCTATATTTTCTTTAGAAAATTTCCTTATTGTGTCTTTATTTTCTTGGGCTCAAAAATCACTGTAGTCATGAAATTAAAAGACGCTTGCTCCTTGGAAGAAAAACTATGACAAACCTAGACAGCATATTAAAAAGAAGAGACATCACTTTGCCAAAAAAAGGTCCATATAGTCAAAGCTACAATTTTTCCTGTGGTCATGTATGGATGTGAGAGTTGGACTATAAAGAAAGCTGAGTGCTGAAGAATTGATGCTTTTGAACTGTGGTGTTGGAGAAGACTCTTGACAGTCCCTTGGACTGCAAGGAGATCCAACCAGTCCATCCTAAAGGAGATCAGTCCTGGGTGTTCATTGGAAGGACTGATGTTGAAGCTGAAACTCCAATACTTTGGCCACCTGATGCAAAGAACTGACTCATTAGAAAAGACCCTGATGCTGGGAAAGATGGAATGTGGGAGAAGGGGACGACAGAGAATGAGATGGTTGAATGGGATCACCGACTCAACAGACATGAGTTTGAGCAAGCTCCTGGAGATGGTAAAGGACAGGGAGGCCTGGCATGCTGCTGTCCATGGGGCCGCAAAGAGTTGGATACAACTGAGCAGCTGAACACCACCAATTGTTACTTAAGCAAAGTATAGCTTTGTTGTTGCTGTTTATTTTGTTTTTTAACACAGGCCACTTCTATAGTTTTTTCTTTGGTTGTTTTCACTATTTTAATATAATGTGCCCAGTGATTACTTTCTTTGTACTTGCCTGCTTAAGGCTTGTAGCACTTTTAGAATCTATGACTTCATGTTTTTTTGGTCAGTTTTTAAATCCTCAGATTATTTTCTCTTCAAATCATTTATGCTACATTGTCTCTCTCCTTTCCTTCCAGGACTCTAATTACTCAAAGTTTACACTGGCTTTCATATGTATCTTAGGCTCTTTTTATAAATGTTTTATCTTGTTATTATAGTGACATCTGCATATTTTCTTCTGGCTTATATTCAAATTTATGAATCATATCTTCAGTTGTGTGTAATCTGCTTTTAAATTCTTCCATTGAGTTTTTAATTTCAGTCCTAGAATTTTTATTTGATTATTTTTAAAAGAGATTCAACATATATGTTTAAGTTATATCCTTTTTCTCTTAGTTTTCAGTTATTTGGTTCTATCTTCTGGCATGCCTGTTTTTTAAATGTGTATACTGTGCATGAAAAATTGTAATGACAATTTGAGGCTCTGGATGGTGTTAGCTTCCTCCAAAGAGGATCTACTTGTTTATGGCAAGCAGATAGCTAGGAGAATATATCCTTAATCAAATTTGATTGAATTGATTCAGATCTGAATTTCAGTCCCTGTGAGTACTAGTCTGTTTTCAGGCTAGCTTTACTACCAGGATTAGACCTTCAAGGTTTCCAGCTGAAAGAGTGGAGCATGTACTAGAACACCTCCTTTTGGAAAGACTTAAATCCCAATTTTTGTTTCCTTAGGCCTGTGAAATTGCCAACAACCCTGCTCAGCTGCTCAGTAGCTCTGTACTTATTCAAAATTACAAATACTTTATGGAGAAATCAGCTGTATATTAAGCTCACTGCTTTGTGTTTCATTTTTCTCTGCCACCTTTGACCTTGTCTTAGTTGCTCTCCAGTGCTTCCAAACAGATAATTCTGAGTTTTTTTTTAAATCTAGGTTTTTTCTTGTTCTCACACGGAGGACTGGCCAACCCCAATAGGGCTGGCCACACAAGCCATTCAGGTTTTTCTATAAGATGTTATGGAAAAACACGAATGAACCTTTTGGCCAACCCAATATGTCTGTAATGTCTGGAAGCAGAAGTCTCCCCCTAAGGAATCTGTAAGTAGTACTGCTCTATTTTATCAACCTTGGTCCTGCCCTTTAGGAACCTTTGCTTTAAAACTCAATCTCAGTTGCTAAAAAAAAAAACAACAACAACAACTCAGGATGACAAAAATAATTGATGCCTTGGATATTGAGTATTATTTTTCAAACAGTATGTTATAATGTCAACAATAATAATAATCAACAATTACTGAATGTTTACTCTGGATTAGGAAGTGTCCTAGGATCTTACATGCAGTAATTTATTAAATGAAAGACAGTGAAATTCTTTATTTAGGGTCCTGTGGTGTGTAGGGAGGGCTTGTACTAGTCTCATCTACTGGATTCCTCATTTAAGAGGCAGCCTCGGGGACTTCCCTGGTGGTCCACTGGCTGGGACTCTGCATTCCCAACTCAGGGGACCCAGATTGATCCCTAATCAGGGAACTAGATCCTACATACTGCCAGGAAGAGTTCACATGCCACAACTAAAAAATCCTACATGTCAGCCACAGCAAAGACTGAAGATCCCTCGTGCCACAACTAAGACTCAGTGCAGCCAAACAGATAAAAAAAGAAGAAGTAGCCACCTCAGGAGTGCTATGGGAGGGGAAGGAAGAGTTGGAAAACATAGGAGCTTCTGTGACTTCATGGGTGAGCATAAGTTTAACCCAACAGCAGTGGCGCTTCCAAGGCTGGTATCTAGATCTTTTTAGAGACATGACAGGTCTCAGCTTCCTCTCACCTATGCCTTCCAGAAACACAAAGGCTGAGATGGCCTTAGATTGATCACAAACAAATCGAGACAGGCTGGGACCCATGGCCCTTTGACCTAGTACTTGCACCTGGACAAACGTTTCCTCAAGCAACAAACTATATGGGACTAAAAATAGCCGTGCGTGTGTGCATTTGGGGCAAATTATGGACACAAGACATAAAGACCAAGAACCCAACTGCCACTTTGAAAAGCTGGGAGCAAAAGCAGCATACTGAGCATACCCCATGCTCACACCACACCAGATGGGCAGGCAAACCACCTAAGTTATACCTCTGGCCTGATCCCTGGACGCAGCCCTACCCTCACCCCATAAGGTACCAGCACATCCCCTCCCCGACCCTGTCAGGAAGCAAGGAAGGTAATGTGTTACTTGACTTCACTCCCCTCCACTGCAGCAGCAGCCCCAGTAAAGCCTTGCCTCAACTTCCTGTCTGGCCTCTTATCAACTTCTACCGACTAGGGAAGGCCAAGAACCCTGTCAGTAACAAGATGATGCCTCCCCATCCTGGTGGTCAGAAGTGCTCCACCATGGAGCTCAGAGACCTCCCATCAAACTCTCTCCCCAGTAAAGTATTAAACACCAATTGTTTAGCTCTTATTGTGAATTAACATGTCCTTTCACCCAAATGCATTTGCGAGTCGTTTGAACCTTACCTTTACCTGATTGTGTCCCCACGAAAGCCAAGGAACAGCACTGTGAGGGGGGCTGGTGGAGAGCCACCTTAGGAGTCAGAAGACCCCTGTCCCCTCTTCCGGTCTCATTAGTTGCGTGGTTTTAGGTAATTTATTTTTCCTTTGTTGCCCTCAACATCCTCATTAAAGAGGTCTCTAAAATCCCTTTCAGCTCTAAAACCTCTTATCTACAAAAAGTAGATGCCAGAAATCACCCTCAGGCACCTACACTCATCCCAATCCCAACCTGACCCAGGAAGTTTTCAACATGACCCACAGGCCCTCGCACCTGCCCTCCCCACCCCCACCCTGCCCATCCCCTCCCCCTCCAGCACGGCCTCCCCCACCACCGCCAACCTCCGAGCCAGGCTCCTGGGGTGCTGGGGTGCTGCTAACGTGGGCCCAGCCTCACTGGTTGCCCCCCTTCTCCCCCTCCTCTCCTGATCCCTGTTTCCTGTCTGGCAGATTTACGATGCAGTTCAAAGAAGGAAGGATGATATAACGCTTTCCTGCTCCCTCCCTCTCCCAACCGACTTAGGCTAACTGGCTAGGGGCCAAGCGGTTTGTTTTCCGCAGCCTTGAGTTTGTAAAAATACTCCAGGCCCCAACCTCCCGCCTGTGACATGGCGTCAGCTCCCAAACCCACCGGTCAGGCCTTCTCTTGTGGGCGGGAAGGAGGCGGCCCTGCGCTAGGCTGGAGTCTAATTAAGTGCTGAGCAAATAAACCATGGGCTTCAATTTTAGCTCTGAAAATAGCTAGGGCCCAGGATTCCTCTCTCTGGCCTGAGCTGTGAGGCTGGTCCCACCACAGTGACCTCCACGGCCTGAGCAGTGGGGTTTGCGAGGAGGGACTGAGAGGAGAGGGGTCTGAGGAGCCCATGGAGGCCCATGGGCACAAAGCCAGTGGGGGAAGCTGACTTCAGGGAGAGGGAGACTCCAGCCTGGGGGTGGGCTACCCTGGCCCTGCCTTTGCACTGTGCTGACGGCCTGCCTGCAGGACGCTCGGGAGTTCTGGGTCCCACCGACTGTCTCTCCGAGCCCCTTGTGGCTAAGAATGCTAAGCTCTGGCCAACACTGAGGTAATTCTCTAGGCAGATCAGAGAGTACACATCACAGTTTCATGCATAGTCAATCCTCTTGGGCAATGAGGACGAGGAAAAACATCAACAAATGAAAACACCAACAGCTGAATGCATTACTGGCTCGGTTAGACTGGCTCCTGAGCATCTTCCTGTCCACCCCTGGCTGGAAGGAGAGAGGGTGGCCTGCTGAGGGGGCAGGCAGGGGACAACTAACCACCCCGTTCCGGGTGAACAAGAGGGTGGGCCGTGAGAACCAGGGCATGTCCAGAGGGTCACTGGCTTTGCCTTCTGGGCACCTCCTCAGTCCTTCATCCCATCCCAGCTCTTCTCACGCGGGGCCCTCGTCGGCTGTCCATCTGCTGATTAGACCGTGGATGGAAGCCCTGCTGTATCTCCTCCCTTCCCCCACTACAGAGGAACCTGGCTTGAAGGCTTTTGTGCCTCTTCAGCCTCCCTGCAACACCTGGGATGAATTGGCTTTGTATTGGCATGGAGCCCTCAGACCTCAGCATCAAAGAGGCAGGGCGTGAAGCCACAATCAAGAACAAGCGAAGTGAGTGGAGGGAATTTGCTTATTTGGATGGTGTCTGCATGTCTGGATGACCCACACGGAAGTAGACCTCCAGTGCCAACAGCAGTTGTGAAGACAAAAGTCACAAGTGCCTCAGACTAAGCCAGTACCCTCTGCTTCTGAGGAATGGTTGGAAGGAAAGGGAAGGAGAAACTCAAAGGAAATCAAACTGCAAGGGCAGGAGTTCAGGCTCTTACCTGGCACTCCTCCGTGAGGGCTTTTCCAGCAGGACAAAATGCCGAGCAGGTATCTGGGGGACACAGGCTCCTTCAGCTCACTCTTGCAGATGCCTTCAGAGGTCCTGCTTCTCTTCAAACACCTTCAGTCACTCCATGAGTGTGTTTGAAGCGGCTCCCACGGCCGCATGTGGCCGTGCAGCAGGGGCACAGCCAGCCACACGAGTAATGACAAGATGGAGGGAACGATTACAGTCGTGTGACCAGTGCTGCACGGAGGAGGGAACCGGGGGGGCCGCGGGAAGACGGGGCACAGGCACCCACGGCCGCCTGGCAGCCAAGGAAGGCTTCCCCGAGAGGGTGAGGGGTGCCCAGGCCTTCTCCAGGCCTGTCCACTGCTTTCCCTTACTTCTCCACTAAGGGCCTGGTCGGGCACCTGGGCCATGGGAGACAAACGGGCAGTCAGAGGACACTCTCCATTCAACAGGGACCTGTTGGCACCCTGTTCTCCCCTTTCCTGCTCCGAGGAGCCTCCTCCAGCCTAGTTGTTCCTAACTCAGCCCTCTCTCTCCTGAGGCTAGACAGCAGGCAACGCTGGAGCAATAATAATAACAGTAATAATAATGGTAATGCGGAGAAGGGGGCAGGGAGGGGAGTGGTGGAGGAGAAAGGCCGCTTTACCTCAAACCCCACCCTGCGGGTTAAGTGTCTCCACCCCCAGCCATGCTTGTGGAGAAGGCAGCTCCGTGTGGCCAGACCAAAGAGTCCCCATTTGGAAGATCCCCTTTCCTAACCACCCTGGCCCAACATCAGTAGCAATATTGCCCCACAAGGAGCAGCGAGCCATTTACTGCAAAAATCACCAGTGTCAGGGCTCAAACACCAAGTTCAGACATGAAGAACTCGCCCTCTGGAGCATAAAACCAAGTTCAGAATGAAGAAAAACAAAATGTCCAGCCCGAGTTTCCTCTGAGGAGACACCGTCGGTGCCCCTCCTCACAGCTGCAAGGCCGCCTTCCCAGGCTGGGCCCTCATTAGGAGCTAATGGGCCCCAGCTGTGCCAGCTTCCAGACTCCTCCTTAACCCCTTGGTTTCCTCCATCACTGCCAGAGGAAAACGAGGCCTTGGAATTTCCGTGCAGGGTTGAGAGCAGAGGGCACCCGCTGCACAGAGTTAGTGGTGTGCACCTTCTATGGTCCCTCCTAAGAAACCAAATAATTAACAAGTACTACCATTTGTGGGGTGCCTCGTATGCCTTTGTGCTGTGCTCAGTCACTTCAGTCAGGTACGACCCTTTGTGACCCTATGGATTAGACTGTAGCCCACCAGGCTCCTCTGTCCATGGGATTCACAGGCAAGGACACTGGAGTGGGTTGCCATGCCCTCCTCCAGGGGATCTTCCCGACCCAGGGATCAAACCTGGGTTTCCTGCATTGCAGGCGGATTATTTTCCATTGAGCCACCAGGAAAGCCCTCGTATGCCTTACCCACTAGGATTATTGGCTCCTCCGGGCTCTCTCATCTTTGCAGACACAGTAGGGGGTAGGAATTATTGCACCCATCTTATGGATGAGAACATTGAGGCCAGCAAAGAGACGTGATTCAAACCCGTTCTGTTGTCTTTCTGCCCACCCTATCACTTGCTCTGAGCAAGAGTTGATTTTCCAACGCGCAGATGAAAGAGATAAAGGCCACTCTCACATTGTCCATCTGTAGAGGTGGTAAAACTCTAAAGCCAGAGAACACTGAGTTGAGAATCTGAAGAACCAGGTTTTCTCCCCAACCGAGGGCCTTTGTTGACTCTGGACAAATACCAGCTTCCTTCAGCTCCCACAACCTTATCTTCAAAATAATGCAAGTGAAAATACCTGCCTTTCTTCCTCATGGGACTGTTGGAAGATCAAATAGATCCAGCTGGGCAAAAGCACTGTAAGCTGTAGGGAAGAAGGATGATGACCTTGGAGGACCTCCCCCAACCCCCAACATTTTTGAGAAGTAGACTCTGAGGCATTCCGTAAGAAGCTGTTATTTTTATGATTTTGGAGAACCAGAGGTTTACTATAACGACAAACTTTAAGTCCTCCCTGGCTGAACCTAGTCTCTGAAAAAGGTGAACCTTGTTTGAGCCACTGTCTTTAACTCACCACCTATCCACCACCTATCACAAACCCAAGTTTGATCCCTGGGTCGGGAAGATCCCCTGAAGGAGAGCATGGCAACCCACTCCAGTGTCCTTGCCTATGAATCCCATGGACAGAGGAGCCTGGTAGGCTACAGTCTAATCCATAGGGTCACAAAGAGTCGTACCTGACTGAAGTGACTGAGCACAGCACAAAGGCATACCACATGGTCACTACATCAGATTTTTCCTCTCCCATGGAAAATAATCAGTTAATTAAGATAATTGGGTTTATCACCAAAACCCAGAAATAACCCAGATGTCTTCCAGTTGGGGAAAGGATAAATGACTCTGGTACATTCATATAAGCAACAAAAGGTGTGAAATACTGTTACCTATCATAAATACTTTATGCCAAGTGAAAGAGGCCAAACTCCAAAGGCTGTGTATTGTATGATTCCATGCAAGTGACATTCTGGGGGAGGCAGAACTACAGAGATGGGACCAGACCAGTGGCCACCAGGGGTAAGTGCTCAGGAAGGGTTTGACCAGAGGGTGCAGGGAGCACAGAGGAGTTCCTGCTGGGGCAATGGAACTGTTCTGTATCTTGATTATGATGGTGGCTACAGGACTCAAAGCACTTGTTAAAACCCACAGAACTGTGTACACAAAAGACTGATTTTATGTAGATAAATTAAAACAGGTTATTAAAAATTAAAAACTAAACCACTGAGATTTTTTACAAAAGGATCATTGAGAAAGTAGAGCAGTTTAGCGGGGAGTCCAGTGGTAGAGTGCACTGTAGTACCCTGCTCTCTAGTAAACAGCGAGGGCCAGGGTATCTAGGGGTCGGGCCATGGGTTCTCTACCTCAAATCGGTAGCAGTGGCCTGGGGATGGTATTAAGAGTCCAGGATCCCACCCCCAGCTGATATGATTCCCCGGATCTAGGGTGAACCTGGGGGTCTCATTCTGAATGAGTTTTCCAGGTTATTTTGGTTCAGGCAGTTAACAGCCCCGACTTGGAGGCCCACTATTAGGCCTTTCTTCATTATTTGAGAACTAAATTGTAGTGTGAGCAGGTCCCCTTGATGCTTTTGTGTTTCCACCAGAAAGCCAGGACGGTTCACCAGTCTCCTGCTCTAAGGGATCTGACATGGGTGGTCACGCAGGGATGTCACGGGGCTGCCCCATGCTGTAACCTGCATCAGTGGCAGGAGGCTCGGCCTCTGGGGCCTGCACCCTGAACATCCTTCCCCACAATCTGCCATCTTAGGGTTTCCCTCACCTCTTGGCAAGTGGTGGCTTTCACCTTAAGAGAATGCTGTTAAGATGAAAATGTGTTACTCTGAAATGCTTTGAGTTTTCTCACGGAAAGAAATCCCCAGTCAGAGGCATGCTCTTCTGGGATGACCAGAATTCTGAGCTCTAGAACCATTCACACAGAAGACGGGAGGCGAACCTGAATCAAGTCCCCATTCCATCACTGATCACTTGTGTGATTCTGGACAAGTCATTTCACTTCTCTGAATCTCAAATACTTACATTCAAATTCCTCAGGGGTAAAGCAGAGCTGATAAGTATACTCTACCGGGAAACGATGGGGTTGAAAGATGCATGCTGAGGCATTTAGAGGAAAATCATTGTGATGGCTGAATATTCAGAAGATTTGGTAAAAAGAAACACACATATGCACACACACACACATATATATCAATGCACACACATACATACACCTGATATATAAGTATATAAAGCAGATATGGCATATGTTAGGCATTGCTGAATCTAAGTGACAGGCATGTGGGTAATCACTTTTTCAAGTTTCCTGTATGTTTTTACATTTTTATAATGAAATCAGGAAGAAGAGATGGCACGTGTCAGACGGTCAGCACAGTGCCTGTCACTCAGGAGGTCCCAGAAGCTTGGAAAGCAGGGGGGCTGAGGACGGCAGGTGGAGGGTAGGAGGGCAAGAGAAGGAGGAAGGCCTAGCGAAGGCTTGCCCACTGCAGGAAGAGCCTGGGGAGAGAAAGAAGCCAGGCAGTGCCCCATCTCGGTGAGGGTGTGGGTGTGAGCACCTCCCTTTGTCCTGCTCCAGAGAATCAGGAGAGGCTCTGCCACGCTCCTTTTCATTTCCTCAGGGTCTGAGAAGAGCCAAGAGCGCATGTTCATGTGCTTCAGGCCCCCTTGGTTGAGGTCCCTTGGGTCTCTGGAGACATATATATATATATATATATATATATATATATATATATATATTATTTCAATTTACAGGCATTCTGAGCCCCCATCCTGTATAAATGTCCCGCTCAACAGCTGTGCTGAGCACCAGAGTGGAAATGAACAAGGTACCAATAACAGAGTGGGTCAGCCAAGCCACGAAGACAGCCTGTGGACCGGGCAGCCTATCCCGTCCCCTGCCGTTCCCGTCAGCCATGGGTGCCCACCCTAGACCACGGCTGGACCTCTTGAGTCTTCCAGATCCAGTGACGTGAGTCCAACCTGGTCGAAGAGGACACATTTGCTTCCTGTTGCTGCTGTGACAAGTCAACATAAGCTTAGTGGCTTAAAATAACACCATTTTATTATCTTGATGATTCTGGAGGTTAGAAGCCCAGTTGGGGTTCATGGGCTGAAGTCAAGCAGGGCTGCATTATCTTCTGGAGGTGCTAGATGAGAATCTGCTTTCTTGCCTTTTTCAGCTTCTGGAGGCTGCCCTCATTCCTTGACTGGTGGCCCTTCATCTTCAAAGCCAGAGGAGTCTTCCTCAGAACACTGTCTCTCTGGTTCCAACTCTTCTATCTCCGTCTACTCCATGTAAGAACACTTGTGATTACATTGGGCAGATAATCTTCTTATTCTGGTTAATTAGCAACCTAAATTCTCCCTTGCCATATAATCTAAGACAGTCACAGTTTCCAGGCTCTGGGACATGGACACCTTTCATTGTTGTTGTTCAGTTGCTCAGCCTTATCTGACTCTTTGCAACCCCACGGACTGCACAACGCCAGGCTTCCCTGTCCTTCATTGTCTCCCAGAATTTGCTTAAACTCATATCCATTGGGCTGGTGATGCCATCCAACCATCTCATCCTCTTTTGCCCTCTTCTCCTCCTGCCCTCAATCTTTCCTAGCATCCAAATCTTTTCCAATGAGTTGGCTCTTCAAATCAGGTGACCAAGTATTGGAGCTTCAGCTTCATCATCAGTCCTTCCAGTGGATATTCAGGCTTGATTTCCTTTAGGATTGACTGGTTTGATCTCTTTGCTGTCCAAGGGACTCTCAAGAGTCTTCTCCAACACCACAGTTCAAAAGCATCAATTCTTTGGCACTCGGCCTTCTTTTATGGTCCAACTCTCACATCTGTATACGACTACTGGAAAAACCATAGCTTTGACTAGACGAATCTTTGTTGGCAAAATGATGTCTCTGCTTTTTAATATGCTGTCCAGATTTGTCATAGCTTTCCTTCCAAGGAGCAAGCATCTTTTAATTTCATGGCTGCAGTTATCATCCACAGTGATTTTGAAGCCCAAGAAAATAAAGTCTCACACTGTTTCCATTTTTTTCCTCATCTATTTGCCATATAGCTATGGGATCAGATGCCATGATCTTAGTTTTCTGAATGTTAAGTTTTAAGCCAGCTTCTTCACTCTCTTCTTTCACCTTCATCAAGAGGCTCCTTAGTTCCTCTTCATTTTCTGCCATTACAGTGGTGTCATCTGCATACCTGAGGTTATTGATATTTCTCCCAGCAATCTTGATTCCAACTTGTGCTTCATCAAGTTGATGAAGCATTTCACATTTCACATGATGTACTCCGCATATAAGTTAAATAAGCAGAGTGACAATATACAGTCTCAATGTACTCCGTTCCTAATTTTGAACCAGTCCATTGTTCCATGTCCAGTTCTAACTTTGCTTCTTGACCTGAATACGGGTTTCTCAGGAGGCAGGTATGGTGGTCAGTATTCCCATCTCTTTAAGACATTTCTTTACAACATTTTTGGGAGCATTATTCTGCCTACTACAGAGGATGCCCCAGGTGGATGAGCATTCTTACCTTTTACATCCGGGAATTTTCAAACTTTAGTATACTTCAGAATAACGGAATGTTTGAAAATGGAAAATGCTTGAAAAGCCAGATTTTTAGCCTCATTGGATTCTGATCCAGTACTTCTGGAATGGATCCAAAGACTCTGAATTTTTAGTAAGCTCCCTCATATTTTTCTGATACGCTTGATACAAGGAGCATATTTCTTTTGTCTTTGGACATGGTATAGTGGCTACATTTTAGCAACCTAATTACAGAATCTATGATCTATGATTTATTGAGCAATTCCAGTGTACTAATAGACATAACTAAGTGCAGCAGGGTCTTACCGTGTACCTGATCTATTCTAAGTGGTCTCCATGCCTGTTCTCCTGTAATCCTCACAATAATAAGCTGAGGTATGGTTATCATTATCATCTCTATTTTGCAAACAAGATGAAGGTACTGGAGTTTAAGTACCTTATCTAAGGCAAAGCACTTGCACAGGCAAATCCAGGTGCCTATCCACCTACCCACTGCCACTTTCTTTTCTAAAGCCCAAGTGGCAGCTCCGCTCCAAGGCTGGAGCTAGCCGGGGTATAGCCAAGGGGTGGGGGTGGGGAGGCCTGAAACTTTCCACTCACTGAGACACAAACACAGCAATTAAAAGCCTCAAACTATCCGGTTAGATACTCTTTAATTCTCCAAACACCCACCAGAGCCACAACAAGGCCAGATGACAGGAAGTGGTCTGTTGAGGAAATTCCATCTTGGCCCATCCTGGAGACAGCAATATCAGAGGGTCTCCTTCTCTCTCTCTCTCATACCCCCACCCCCACCCACACACTTACACACATATACACTTACACACACACACACCCCAGGGGACAGTTTCCCTTTATCCTAGGGCCATGTTCCAGCCTGCTGCCATTTCCTGTACCCTTCAAAGTAGCAGCGATCACTCTGGCCTCCTGTCTGTGTCTGAGAGACCTTCCAGCCAGGCCCCTGTGGGCCCTTGTATCATTTCACTTCTTTAGAACAGAAACTGGAGAGACTCACGTAACACCAGACAGGTTATGGGGCTGACCTCTGTGTAGCGCACATGAACCCCTCTGAGGTGGACACCACAAAACAAGACACTCTCTCCCCTTCCACCTCCTTCATCTCCAGTCCCGCTTCCGCATCCATCCTTTTCGCTTTCTCCATCTTTTCCCCCATCTCCTTAGGATGCACTCTGTACTCTATCTCCCCAGGGTCTTACTGCCTTAAATGTGTGGGAGACAGACTAAGGGATGGTTGCAACCAGAAACTATGAACCTTTAGGCCGCTTTAGACTCTGCCTCAGTTTCCCTTCTGGAAAATGAACGTATGAACATTTGCCAGTTTCCTAACTCAAAACAGTGTCTGTACTTCTGATCTCTGCTTTGTGGTTTGTAAAGCGTGTGCTCAATTTCCAGGTTGGTACTGATGACTTATAAAGTCTGAAGGGTTCATGAAGTATATGGCACAAATGGGGAAACTGGTGCCCAGAGGGAGGGAAATGACTCACTCAAGCATTCAGGGCCTGATCCTGGGCTAGAAACAAGTCTTCCGAGCCAGTCTTGCCATGACATTTGCGTTCTCTGTGACGATGATGATGATTCTATGGTACACAGCACGGAGGACATGAACCACAAGCACGGCTGCTTGCCAACAGATCCTGAAGAACATCAAAGATGAGAGCAGAAAATTCTTACAAGTCGGTTACCTTTTATGTTTAATTACTATGCAATCTAATTATACCGATGGGGTTCATTAATATGTCGAATTGTGTTTTATGTTTTTATATCATAAGAAGCCATCACGCCACGGGGTGTGGGCCAATGGAGTGTGTATGAGAAGAGAGGACTTGAGGCAGGGCTTGCTGCTGACTTGCTGGAGGCACATTGCAGTACTTCCTGGGCGCCTTCTCAGGTCATCCACCTGGCCCCAGACACAGGCAGACTTGTTTCCATTTCACAAATGAGAAGACAGAGGCCCAGAGACATTAAGGGACTCGCCTACCATCATGGAGCTAGTGAACGGCAGACTGGCTCTGATCAACATCTGCCCCATTCCAAACTTGTGCTCCTCCCTGACGCTCTGATGCCAAGTCCCTGCAGAGACAACAAAGGCTCTGTGGTAAAGTGACTGTTTCCTCTTCTGTAAAATTCTGCCCCCTGGTTTCTGCGATCACTAAGGAGGGCCACCCCTCCCCACCCCAGGTGCCAACATGCCTGGTAGGGCAGGAGGAGGCCTCATGTGGCATCTGCCCACAGGAGAGTATCAGAGCTTTTCCTCTGGAGAACAAGTTCCCCCCACATGGGAGGAGGAGCCGGTCAGATCTTTGAGGCACCCCTCCAGCCCCGCCCTTCCCTTCTGGGGACAGCCCTGCCCTGAGAGCTGGAAGTCTTGCCCAGGGGCACTGGTGGGTCAGGACCCCGCTGAGGAGCAGCCCTGCTCGCCCCACGCCCAGCTGGGCTGTTCTCCAGCCGGTTGTGCAATCTTGCTATGAATAGGTCTAGGTGTGTGGTTTGGTGCCAAAGAGACCAGACTTGATTCCTTCGAGTGACAGCTCCCCTCTGGAATCCTGGGAGGTGAGGGAGCACAGCTGTGAGGTCAGGCCACTGGCCTGAGCGGGGTGGTCCGAGCTGGTGGCGTGAGGGGCGGGGCCTGGGGTCAGACGGGCCGGGCAGGCTGGCACTGGGACCGAGCTGGCTGGCCCCGGCACCGAGCTCTTCTCCCTCCTTGGCCATCACCAGGCCACCCGTAGTCTGCCTCCTGAGCCTCTCACATCTTCCACTCCTCACTCTTGCCAGGCCCTCTTTGCCTTGGTGCAGACTTAAAGAAGCTTAGAGGGAAAGGGAAAGACAGACTTGCAAGTTTATTTTTAAAACTTGAAAATTATAAGGCTGTGGGGAACCAGGGATTTCTCATATACTGTTGGTACATTGAATTGGTACATTGCAGGGCAATTTGATCCATTTATCAAAATTGCAAATGTATATGTATTGTTTGCCCCAGAACTGTTTCCACTTTGGGCATTAATTCTACAAAGATTCTTACATGTGTATGTAATGTACGTATAAGTTTGTAACTGCAGGGTTGCTGATAATAAAAAATGTTTGGAAACAAAGTCCAGTGTCTATCAATAGGGGAATGCAGGTTAAATGAATTAGGATACAATGATACAGAAAATCATGCAGCTCTAAAACTGAGGAGGCTTTCTGTGACTGATGTTTCCTCCACGTGTGAGAAAATCATTAACAAAGCAAGATACTGGTCAGTGGCTATAATGTACTTTTTGTGTAATAAAAAAGGTAGATACATATGAAATTCTGGAAGGATATGCAAGAAACTTTGGGTGGGAGGAACTAGGCAGAGAACTAGACAGGGATGGAAAACATTCTGTGTGTGTGCATCTATATGCTTCCTAGATATCAATCATGCAAACACATTACCTTTCAAAAATACAGTGCAACAAGTGAATAAAATTGTGACAAAAAATTCCATAACAATTTGCCAAATCCAATGGACATGTGTCTTTTCGGGCCAAGTCCTGGCATGAGAACACCCTCCTACTTGGGGAATTTCCCAGTGGACACATCTTGGTGAGAGGAAGAGCCCCTTCTCCCCCACAGAAGCGTGAAGTGGCCAAGAACCAGTATCAGCTTATTCACGGCGGCAATAGTTGAGGTTGAGTCTAGTGTCAAGGCCAAAGTGTCCACGACACAGGAATTATCTCAATTTTTGGCTTTTACCTTTTAGTATTTCTCCTCAGCCACAGTTTACACTGGCATATAGTATTTCTGCTTTATGTCAATATAAAAGTTACAACAGCAATAATTACATTTCTAAGAGTGCATCCTGTATAAGCATATAGTTTTTATAATTATTATTTTAATAGGTGCATAAAATTCCTTTGTTCTGATTAGGTAATTCTTATAATGATATTCAAGGTGTTAATAGGAGGAAATTATGGAAATCCAAAATTATGAAGACAAAACTTTGCAAAACTATGAAGACACAACTTTATTCATTTATCAATCAGATTTCTTTTAGATGGTATCATCATCTCCTTATCTCTTTTATTCCCTAACCCTTTCTCCTACTTTATTCGTTATTCCCTCCAGTCTCAGAAATGGCAACCCACTCCAGTATTCTTTCCTGGAGAATTCCATAGACAGAGGAGCCTGGCAGGCCACAGTCCATGGAGTCCCAAGAGTCGGACATGACTTAGCAACCAAACCACTCAGAAAAGAAGTCAAAGCCAGCCTCTTCAGACCTTGGCTCTTTAGAGACCGTATTGATCTTTATAAAAGTAACACACTTCCACTTTGACAAATTAAGAGTATACATGGACAGAGCTGAAAGTCAAAACCCTTGCGTCCACCCCTGGACTGAACCATTATGGAGTTTTCTATGGTTTCTTCCAGATCAGGGCTCGCAGTTTGGTTGGCAAGTTACAGAGGTGCCAAGCCATTGAGCCCTCAGCCTTTGGGCAGCCTGTTTGGCCAGGGGCTGTGAGACACCTGAGACAGCAGCAGCTTTCTCTGTCATCCGGCTCTCTGGTGCATCCTGGTGCCGGTGGGGCGGATGGACGCAGGACTCACGGAGCCGGGCCTGTGCCCGTGCAGGAAAAGCATTGCAAGTTCTCTTCCCTGAGTGGGAGTGGGCATGTTTGTAGTGTGTCTAATAAGTCCTCTGAGAAAGGTAGCAAAAATGACATTTTGGGTCATTATGATGTGATGGACAGTAGGCAGAACTACAGACACAAGACACAATCGAACTTTCTTCAGGTCTTATATATTGCTGAGAGTCTTCCTCTTTTAATGTTTGAATGAAGAAAATTCAAGCGGAAGGACCCCTCTTCTTCCAGCTCCAAAGGTGTCTACTCCTTGGCACCTAGCACCCAACTGTCTCCTTGCTGGCGATGGAAGCAGAGGGAGGAGGGGTCCCCTTCTGGATGATCCTCTCTCCACCTCTGTTCTTCAAGCACACTCCCCTGAGCATGCCCACCACGAGCTGAGCTGAGAGGCACCCAGGGCACCACAGCCGTCTCCTTTTTCCCAAGTCCCAGAGGAGTGGCCGAGGGCCAAGGTCAGGGAACGTCTGGCAGGTAAGTCCTGGCTATGAACTCTACCTTCCTCCACCTCTGACCTGTGTTCCAGCTGTGACGTGAGTGGCTTGGCTGATGCATGTCATGTGCGTGGGATTAGAAGTTTGCCCTCACTCCTCAAACATTTTGAGATCAAATCTGTAAATCGTTAGTGAGATTAACCATTACAAATTCTTCCTTTTCTAAACAAGAAGCTGAAAGCAAGGAGAGCTGGCAACAGTTAGCTCTTTATTTGTCACAGGGGAGCAGACAGATGATACCTTGGAATATAAACTCACAGAAGCCAAGGTCCAGGTCCCGGTTGTCTTGACATCCATCACAGTCTGGCCCCCTGGCACACTTGACATTGACTTAGTGTTGTTCATTTAACTTCAATTCATTTTAGTTGAATTTTTACTTAGCTTGGGGGAACTCTGAGAACCTTGTGATAGCTGGTTTTGGATCTCCATCTTTAATCTTTTGAGAGACAGGATCAAAACTGGAAAGCAATCTCAAATGAAATATCCTTTAGTTGGCTTTGGTCCTAGAAGATGGTGAGGTTTTTACCTTTACAGCAAATTTAAAAAATTGTAAGGACAGACTTACGGAAGCATGTCTCTCCACCAACACAGAACTTATGCCAAAGGCAAACTTTAAAATCTTTCTTACCTACTTGACCTGAATGGAGTCCATCAAGTTGCTTAGGACTTTGAACCCAAAAGCTCAATGATTTTTATGTTTATTAATAGGAAAAACCACAACATGGGCTACTGAGAACAGTTTTGCAATAGGGTGGAGTTCCCCTGAACTTAGCTGTGAGGAAATATTATGCTATGGCCACCAGCAGCCTAAATGCTGTTTGCTGTGTCGGAGGCCACAGTGATGACCGACGACCAGTGTTCATCTGCTGGACTCCTGAGAGCATGACCCCCATAGGGTCAAAACCTCTGATACCCATGGGGGAGATGCAGAGTCCAAATCCCACTACCTGCACAGAAGCTCCCCCAGGGTGAACTGACTTGGCAGGCTGAAAGTGACTCTCCACGACCATGCACAATGCCATAAATCTGCTTTATCAAATTGTCTGGTCGCCTATGGAGGTCAAAGTGGGTCAGAGAAAAAGTCCACAGGATTCATTTAGTTTAGAGATCTCAGGACAGTCTCTTTGCTCTGTGCCTCTCCCACAGGGAGACCTTGAGATAAACCCAGCTTTTTCACTTGTCAGGTTAAAGAGACGGCGATGGAGAACAAACAGTCTCTTGGAGTAAGGTAGAGTGTCATTGATGCTTTATTTACATGCGTCACCATCGCTTTTACAAACTAGATTACGGTTTTAAATGGAATACACAAGGCAATATCTACAAACACCAAGGAAAGTTAAGTACAGCATCTCTATTTCACTTGGAAAGGAGAAGATTCCCAAATCAAACTGGTTTTGATTCTTGAGACAAAAGGTGGTAGAGATATTTCATGGTAACATATGGACAGACAAAATCCTCAGTAAGAATGCAATATGATAGTGTTCGCTTTGAAAGAAAGGATGAGGTGCTTCAAACCAAAGGATCGACTGCATGACTCTTAGGTGTTTGAATACGGCCATGCACCACATTGAGTTCTAGTTTGCATGGGGTATGAGCAAGAAATTGAAACAGATAAGACAGTTTTACAGATAATGTATACAGATTTTTTTTCCATTCATGCAACTTTTTTTCTTAAAAAAAAAAAAAAAAAGTTAAACATGTGAAGCCAAAACATACATTTTTCTTTATTATCAACTTTTTTCTTTTCTGGTCCTCCTTCACATCTGTTTACATTTCCTGTGTACATAATGTGCTAGGACAAGTATATTGAGAGAAGATTGATTGCCAGGCAATGAGATAATTTTAGAGAAATAAGTGACCAGACACACAGCTTTTTTTTTTTTTTTTTTTTTTTAAAGCAGCCGCACAAATATTTCTGGAGTGTGGCAGAGGCCTCGGAACCAATCATTCATCAAAGTAAAATACATACAAATAAAACTAAACAAGAAGAAAATATTTTTATTCATTCAAACTGCATAAAATGTTACCCACTAAAGATCTAGATCAAATATAATACACAGTCACCCCCGGTATCCGAGGGGGATTGGTTGTAGGACTCCATTCCCCCGCCTACACCCGCGAATGCCCAAGTCCCTTATATAAAAAGGCATAGTACAACTGGCCCTCCGGATCCGCGGCTGGCTGACTCTGAGGATGTGGGGCCCGTGTATACTCGGGGCCAGCTGCACTCTTCTCAGTTCCTGGGCTCTGACAGACGGGATTTCACAAGGACTGCTCTCTCCCCTTGCTGCACCCTGCCATCCCTGGTCTCCAGGAGAGGCTGGCTGTTTGTACCTTTTTGCCAGCGACTGAATTTCTACAAAAAAATTTTTGCTTTTCTTAATTTAAAAAAATACGTTATACATAATCAACGTTTACCAAATACACCAAGAAAGAGGAAATCACAGTTCGGACCTGTCAGGATTTTGTTTCTGCTTTTAGAGAGAAAAGGTAACTTATTTTCCTTCACCAGCCCTTGGCATCAGAGCACAAAAACATGGGCTTTCCAAGAGATTCTAATATTCCTTATTCTTTAAGTTGGGGTTCATGAGATAGACTCCCTTCCATCTTTAATAGGTTCAGAAGCTGCCTGAAATGACACCCTGAGACTGGGCATACCTGTCCTGAGTAGTGGGCCATGAGGTCTTCTCAGAGTGGGGAAGCGACACACACAGGGCTGAAACCCAACACCAAACCCTGCCCCCACCCCGCCCCCCCGCCACAGTCCACCAGTACACGTGTGTGCACACTCCACCTGCTAACAGCAAAGACGAACTTCTGAAATCTTAAAAGAATGTGTTTCCGCAATAAAGGGAACTGACCTCAGATTCATTCACAGTTAATAGGATACTCTTGCGTCTGGCGGCCTCATGCCAGGACAGGGAAGGCTTGTGATAAAGCTCTTTTCTAACTTTGGTAAAAGGTTTCTGGTTCTGGAACCCTGAAGGTAATAACAGAACCCCAGAGTTCAGGTCATGTTTTCAACATTGTTACTCTTCTTTCTAAATTTCCCATCAAAAAGTGGAAGGCTCTCTAGAGCAGCTTAATGAGAGGCTAAGGGTAGACTCGGAGAGTTTGCATCAGGAAGCAAACATTAGGACTGTCAGACCCCCGGAGGCTCCTGAGTATTCCACTGAGACGCTCCAGGTCAGAAAACTTCCTGTGAGGGACATGTGAGACTCACAACTTCACATGGTGGCCACTGGTGGCCCTTCCTGAAAGCAGGGTCTTAACAGAAGATGGCACCTCTGCCCTGCCTCATCTGACTGCAGCAGGACCTGGTTAGTCTAAGGGATCCTGGCCTCCAGGTGAGTGGCCAAGGCTGAGAGCAAGGCCGTGTGATCCTGGACAGGCGTAACTATTCCATTCTTGCCCGACCCTTTCTAGCACTGATGCTGGCACCTGACTTTGCCCTGATCTCAGCTGTCCATGATACTCTACATGTAGATGCTGAGTTACTTTTTAAAAAAGAAAAAGTAAAGAAAAGATTCAAAGCCCCCTCCCTCTCCATTTTCCTGATCTGTTCCATGGCTGTCTTGCTCTCACACCCCATCTCTGTCCCTCCCTCAGCTGTTTTCAATTAAATTATAATCTGGTTCTAGGACATTTTGTAAGACATTCTGCCTGAAATCTAACAAACATTGGGGCGGGGCGGGGGGTGGGGAATAAATGAGATGCCACAGGTCTGAAAGGAATTCAACATTTTAAAGTTGAAACACATTTGAGGGTTGCCTTTCTACTCCCAAAGTAGTTTTCACGGTCTAGAAAACTGCAAAGGCAAATAGCTATTTTGTTAGTTTTCTTGTTTATCTGAGCTCAGGAGAGAAAGTCTCAGGGCCCTTGTGTTGGACGCACTTGGGATTCTCTCCTGAATCCGATCCCCCTGGTCCCTCCCCTGTCCCTGACCAAACTGTGTCTCCACCGAGGGCAGCATCACTTGGGAACCCAGAGAGCAGCCCCCTCTCCCTGACAATGGACAGTCCTCATGAACAGTAGACTACCAAAGACCCGAGGAGGGGGCTAGCCTTACTACAGAGGAATATGGTAAGCAAAAGTCCGTCTCACTGAGAAGCAGATTGCGTGAACAGAATACATATTTTCAAAAATTATACATACTTTCAAAATGAAGATTATAAACTTGGAGCAGTTTAGAAAAGGCAATAGGCTACAGGTCTACTATAACCACAAACTGCACAACAATTTACAGATTCAGTAAAAGGCAGGGTGAACTCAACGGGGCCATCACTCAAACATAACAACCTAAGCGAGGTGGGAGAGACAAGTGACAACACCAAATGGAACTTTGATTATGCTAGGAGCTGTTATCACCACCACCGTCACCCCCAGAGGAATCAGGAAGCAAAGATGCACAAGGGGGCCCCTGGTGGCTGGTGGCGGGTGCAGGTGGTCGGGTGGCATGTCTGAGTTGGTGGGGGGTCAGCGTCCACTGCATGGTGCAAGCGTCTGCGAGAACTCATGCAGGGAGGTCTGTGCGGAACTACGAGCCTGGATTCCTAACATCCATGCAGAATGTTCCGTTTTTGTAACTGTACATGATAAAATATATTTATATATTTGTATGCCTAATGCTTTGTACGCAAAGAAAAGAGTCTTCATATACCTTTTTGGAGAAGTATGCATATGTTGTGCCAATCAGAGCATCATTGTCTCAGTTTCATATGTACCAAAGGTGTTCCCAACTACTCTGTCTACCAAAGAGGGCAACTAATATAATCACACTTTCTGGGTTAAACAGAAAGCACCTATACAGCACCATAACTTTTTGAAAAGAAAAAAATGAAATCCATACAAGCAGGAAAAGTGGGAGGGAGGTCAAAACGGCCCTATTTTGTACTTCCATTGAGTCACTTGTATAATTACAACCTAAGCTTATTTATATTAAAAAAAAAAAGAATCAGTTTGTATGCTATTGCCTCTCGTTCATACACATCTACTAGATCAGATTATACAGAGCAAGGCTAAAAGTAATCAAGGGTGTGCATTTAGAAAAGAGTGACTCGGGTTTGTACTTTCCACACATTTTTCACTGCAGGCTTAATGTTTACCTGTAAGTTCACTTCTGCAAAGCAAAACAAGACTACGTTTTTTTTTTTTTCCTTTTCTTTTCTCCTTAAAACTAAATCCATTAGTGGCCTTTGGCAATGAGTGAAGAGCTGAGCAGATTTCTTCTCGAAGAGATCCTAATTTCTAACCAGCGTATGATCACTGTGACTGCAGAGCTGAGGATACTGCCGGGAAACCACAGGCCAGACCCATCTGGCAACTGAGGGCCAGGGCACTGTCCCCCGACCGCCCTGACGCAGGACCGGCACTTGGGGTCAGACGCTGGGCACTCTGTCCCCCAAGCGCCCTGACACAGGACCGGCACTCAGGGTCAGATGCTGGGCACCCTTCAGTTTGCAGATGCGGGGCTCTGTCCTGGGCTGCTGCGCACAGCAAACACTTGTGCCACTGTTGAGTTTTTTTTTAAGAAAAGAATAGTTTTCTACCAAAGTAAAGAAGACAGAAGAACCTCCTCTGCGTAATGTGTTAGTTTGGGGAGTTCTACAGGCTTGGATATCTGTGACACCCAAAGCCAGCGCAGTAGCTGGTACATTTTCTGTTTGTAAATGTGCCCGGGGAAGGATGGTTAACACTTTAACATAAAAAGACTCCAAGTCAATGCATGTGAGAAACTGAGAGTCAAAGGAAAACGAACACAAAACAACGCTTAACACATCCCCTAAACCATCTTGATACTAAAACACCACAGGATGGCCCGCGGGCTGACGGTGTGCTCTGGACGGGGTGGGCGGTGCTGGCAGGGTGCTGTCCTTCGCTGGCAGGTGGCTGTCACCCCGTACAAGGAAGGTTTTGCATACTTTATAGAGAGAGTTCTGTGCGAGGGTAAGTGCTTCACCTGGGGGAAGGGGCCAATAACAGTCTCTGCTGGGGTGGGAAACACGCGGGCTCACAAAGGTGTTAAGCTGTAAACGGTATCACTGTCCACTTGCTGAGAGCAGATTTGGCAAAGGGTTTTCTCGGTAGGTCTTGCGTCAGTTTGAGGGTCTATAGGAGGAGAGAAGAAAACCAGAGACGGTTAAGGACATTCAGACAGCAGCAGCGGGCCCTCTGGTCACACCTCCTGAGCCTCCCTGGTCTCCTCACCCACCACTGGGCTGGGGTGCTCCAAGTCAGGCTGTTTTGCTGCACTAGATTCAAAGGTCTAAAAACCTAAGGACAAAGCCTGAAGATTACTTACCTTACTCCTGTGCTTGATAACAAAATGCTCTCAAGTTCAAATGCATAGAGGAAATGGGGCCATTCACCTGGGGAGGTTAACGAAGCTAGGTAAACCTGTGGTGTCTCAGCGAGCCCTTCCAAGTTACAGAGGGCCAGGCTGCGGATGGGGTTTTACTCCAGATTTTTGGATTGAAGGGCTTCCTGGGACACAGGACTTCCATGCTATAAACCAGAGAAGCTGGTTTAGCTATAGAAGCATAGCTGGTCTGTTTTGGTCACCCCAAACAGACCAGCTTTGCTTCTCTAGTTCTCCCCTGCCGGCTCTGTGGACTAAATAACCTCGCTTACCACCCTTTCCATTGATAGCCCAACACCAGAAGGAGGAAATGGCCACTTTCCACAAATGCTTCATCAGTCTGCACAGATGGCCAGGGGTAATCTTGACTTCCCTCACCAAAAAAACAAGTAATCTCTAAGTAGACTGTCTTGGGAAGTAGACTTTGTCTTGTCTAAGTAGGCTTTGCTTTATATATTAAAAATCTATAGAGGAAATAAAATTATATCACGCACAAATGGCTCAAGAAAACCTCCCAAAGAATACCCTTTTAACAATGAATAACAACATTACTGTTGGCATTATTATTATGCCAAGAAATCTTCAAATCGTAAGTCCTCTCAAAGCATCTGAATTTACACAAGTCTTATCAGACATCATATGACCACCAAGCCAGGAAAAGTTAGAGAATTAAAAAATAAACTTATTATACAGACACACACATATATATTTATCCACACACTCAAGAGATGTAGCTAAGTGAACTGATGTGACAGGCCTCAAGACCACTTGTTTACAGAGACAGTGTCAGCTGTCATGGTTTTAAAAAAAAAAGGCTCTAGGCCAAGAAATGGATAGAAAGGTGGGAGGGAAGTAACATGAACTCTGGATCGTCTCACCAGATAAGGTGAACAAGTAATGAAAAATGCGTCAATAAGCTCCCCCCTCTCTCTCTCACTCATACACACACGTTAGTCACATCTGCTTCTCTCTCTTGACTGGACTGCTTGGCAATCTTCCTTTTCACTACCCCTCAGAAAGACAGCAGGTCTTAGTATTTGTGACATTACACACCCATGGTCATAGCTACCCTTGCTACAGCTCTGAAAAGAAGAGCTTGGGTTGTTTATGAGAGGCAGAGATGATAAAGCAGGAAAAGGCCCCTTCTTTCCATCCCTTCCCCAAGTATTGTTTCCCTGGCTGATGGCTTTATTGGAGGTATTCTCTGCTCTGTAAGGATACTAGATAATAATATCCTGGACTATAAAATAACAGCTTGCTGATTTCAAAGGGAGGAAAGGTCTGATGGGTATCAGCACCTGTGAGGCATTTAGCCTGCTGGAACCGGTGCAGTTCTAGCAGCTCCACCTGGGACCCCTGAGGCCCGAACAGAGAGGGTATGGATATGGTTCTTTGGAAGAGGATTTCATTCTTTCCTTCACGATAACACTTAACAAACCACCATCTAAGATCACTATGCAGTCAGTCATCAGGGGACTCTGGTCCCCAAGTCCAGACCCTGACTTACTGTAAGTGCCAAGAGAGGAGCCGGGAAGTATTACCTAGCCCAAACCCCATCCCCCCGTTCCCTCTGGTGTTAATTACTCAGCCACAGACACCAGTGCATGCTGGGGAGTTGACATACTTCATTCCCCAAGACCAGTGGCAGAGCACGCAATTTGCTCTCATGCTGGCACCGGGTCAACACAGGAGGGAAGAAGCCAGGAGGTACCTCTAAGCCCGTAACGTGGCATCGTTCAAAGCAAAAGAGGGCATCAGCCATCACAATCTCATCCGAGGGTCCACACTAGCAGGGAACTTCATCATTAAGCAGGGGATGTGCTGACCTGCCAGCTTTCCTTCTTGGCAGAATGGGCCTGGGGTCCCTCGTGGCACTCTGTCCTGGCACACCCCTGAGGTCGCAGAGCAAACAGCCTGCGCCTGGAAGTTCAACTGTGAGAGGCCAGGCCCAGGCTGAGGCGGCCCTCACGGAGGACAAACTGAACAGAGAAACCCCGACTCCACAGGATGGAAAGGCAACTTGTTCCTCTGTGGTAGAAGGCAAACAGTTTGTAAAATACTGTGAACACGGAAAGGAAACGTAATCAGCCTTCTAAGAGGAGCGCCAGGATTAGTATTCACGAGGAAGACCTTACAATTACAATTCATCACAAGGAAAGCAGCCCCTCTAAGGCCCCTGCCTTAAGATTTTTTAACCTCTCTCTGGTGGCTCAATGTTTACACATGTTTATCTGACACCATCTAGAAAAATGACTGACTGGAAAAATGAAAGGAGCACAGTAAATCACCGGATTTAAGGATACTTGGTTTGGACACAAATTCCCTGCGTTTGAATGGTGCTCTCACTAGTCTTACGTTCTTTAAAGTGAGATGCTTCAGTTAACTATGAGGTTTACGTGTGTATGTGGATGGCCTTATGAGTCTAAAACCACATCAGATTAAGCAAAACTTCAGGAAGGAAAAGGAAGCCTACAGCTGAAGGGGATTACAGCCATCACTGCAGTTTCTAGGCAGTGGGCCAACTAACAATAAATAGGAAGACGCTGTCCTGTCCCATCCAGGACTTTCATTAACAGGGAGAAAATCTCCGCCCTCTCCCTCCCTGCCCAAGACTAAGTTTGAAATCAGGCTGTTGATGCAAAGAAAATGAAATAGGGAAACCAAATGATGAGGCCCCTTCTAAAAATATCTGTGGATGCTGTCATCTGGTCTCTGGTGAGAGTAAGTCCCTCTATAACCTTGGCATCTGTAGGGAAGACAAGTTTCTAACTAATTATCACCACTAAATCACATGATGTTCTAAGAAAGGGCCACGCCTCCAAAAGACTGTACACAAAACATAACCCCCATCAACTTTAATCTGGGAATAAAACATAAACTGTTCCTGCTGCTGTCCTCCCACAACTAACTCCACTGTGACAAATCCGGATTTCTCAGCAGTGTTTTTATCTTCCTGGCAGAGAGGAGAGGAACAGGGCCCCAATTCCAAATATGACAGGGAACGAAAAAGAACCACAGGGACAAAATTCTCCCATCTGCAAATCCACGCGGGTTAGCCATGCTTTCTTGGCCCAAACTAAAAGATGCTTGGCAGAAAGTCTGCCTGAAACACAAAATTACAGTGAAATACCACTTTCTTTACTCTTTAAACATAAAGATAATTTAAGCCAAACTTGCAACCCCTGGGGCAAGTGGGGGACTACACATAGAACATTTAGGATGGAAAAGAAATGAATCCATGTTTGTTCAATGACATGGAAACTTCAGGTGGATTTCTGCGAACATTCAGAGAATGAATGCTTCTATCTGAGAGCAAAGAAACGCCTGTTGGCCACCATCTCTGCTTCCCCCCAAGGAGGGTCTGAGGGACACCCAATCTATCACAGGCCACAACCATCTGACAGCATCCAAGGCTTCCAATGGTATCACCCCAGGGGAAACAGCAGGGCTTGGGTAAGGTAGCCATGTCTGATGTTGGAGAGTAGAAATGTCAGCAAGTCCTGTGGAGCTCATCTTTATGGCCCAACTACGAAGCAGCTCAAGAAAACACCTAATGGTGTTGAAGCACAGCACTCTGGCTTAATTTGGCAATTTCTTAGTCTCTTCTGGGTTGGAAGAGGGCAGCGCATGAAAACCAACGTGGTGTTCAGGGGCCGCAGAGGCCTGGCTGATTAAAATGCAGCCCTCTGCCTGTGAGGCTGGCTGAAGAGAACCACCCTCCATAGCTGCCTGAGAAGGGGAATTACAGGAGGTGCAGCACTATAAAAATTGTTTGGCAAATGCTATCAACTTGCCATTTTAGACACTGAATAGTTTATGAGGGGAAAGAAAACAGGTATGGAAATTCTGGCCAAATCTATACTCAGTTGAGGAGCCTCCCTAAAGGAAAATCAGGTTTCCAGGAAGGGCAGCCCATATAATACTCCAAAGCTGTGGCTGGCAGAGACCTGGGGGGTTTGGCTCTGCTGACCTCATTCCAGCTTTGCCACCTGATCCGATGGGCCAGGGTCAGTGCCTTGCCTGGCCTGCTCTCCCGATCCAAACATCCAGACGGCTCCTCCAGCCCCACCCACCCCAGGCTGTCCTCTGCTTAACTCCTAAGCCACACCTGGCACCGCATTATATAGTGCCCGGAATGGTTACTTTTTCATACATATTGAATTCCCAGTATACTGAGAGCAGAGCAAAGCCTTCAAATCAAACCACTTACGGACCATCTCATTATCTCAAGAGCACTGTCTTAGACGTGGTATTCACCCACGAAAAGTGTACATTCCAGCAGGGACACATTTTTTTTGATGTCCCAAGCAGCCTGCAAAGCTGAAACAGAGGAGAGGTGCACAATAATTGCTGGCTGAATAAGTGAACGAACATCCTCCTGATACAGCCCTCTCTTCCCTCTGCCAGTTCAAACACTTACCACTCTTTTAAGCCTTACAGCTTCCATGAAGCATTTCAAACCTACACCTGCTAAAAGTTAATCTCTGCTGAATCCAAGCAGAACCTACTGCTTGTGGGACAAGACCTAGAACCTTAGATTAAGTTTCTAAAACTCACATTTCTTGCAAGATGAAACTTCCTAAGGATCAATACAAGGCACAGTTTTAACATCCAAATAATTTAATTTTTATAATAATAAAATTTAAACAGTAAGCATTTAATAAAGAATTTATCTTCTCCCATCCTACTACATCCACTCTTAAGAGTCACGCTACTCTAGCTCTCAAATTGTTGTCACAGCTGAAGAGATTCACCATTTAGAAATAAAAGGGAACTGTAGTTCAGGAGGAAATCTTAGACCCATAAATCATGACCTGAACATCACACTGTTTATGTTTGCTGGGTGTGGGCCCATCCTGTGTGACTCCTCACCACATTCACTGGCCAGAGGGGCTGGGGGGACAAGTGGCAGCGTGCAGCTATCCTGCTGGGCTGGGATGCTGCATCTCCCTTGGAGCCAGGCGTAAGAGTAGCTGCAATGCTCCTGCCCAGCTAAGGGTTCGGCCACCGAGCACCGAACAGAAGGGTCTCCAAAGGCTTCTTTCCCTGCTTTAGCTATGCAGGATTTTGCAGACAATCTAAAATTTTCCAAAAGTGACTCTGAAACTGACCACACAAAATCAGCTATTTTAGTTCCACAAATAGTCCAAACCCCTCATTCACGTCTAAGACATGACAAGGACATGCAGGTAACACAGATGGTGGCCAAGAAGCAGCACCCACGTCAGTTCAGCAGAGGAAGGAAGTGAAGGAGGAACCCAAAGGAGGGTCTCCAGGGTGGCTCCAAGACGGACAAGAGGCAAAGGCCCATCCGTCCTGAGGGCGCCAGTCTGGTGGGAGGACAGATCCAGGAGTCAGGTGGAGCCACAAAGTGGGCGGCCTGGGTGGTCCTCCTGTCCCCTGACCAGCACTGCAGTGGTATGTGCCGGGAGCTGCCCACCTTGGTGCCCCACCCTAGACAGCAGGACAGCCTGAGATGACCAGGGCCGGAGGGAGTGCATTCTGGCCACAGGGCCACCACCACCTAGGGGACATCTCCTACGAGATCTGTCAGTCACACCACATTTTCTGATTACTGGGCTCCACTGCTTTCCAATCATTTCTGAACATACAATTGACTAATGGAAGTTACAATTAATTACAGTGGCATGTACACAAGTAGAGAGCCAGTGGAAATTAAAAGTTCAACCTCAGAACTTCTGGCCTCTTCATGGTCATTAATTTCCATTAAGGAGTCAAACTGAACACTCTACACAGACATGAATACTTTAAAAATGTCATGGTCCAGACTAGTTTCATCAGAGAGAAAGAGAGGAGAGACGAAAGAGGAGAGGAAAAGAGGGAAGGGGAGGGAAGGAGACGGACAGAGAGAGAGAACAGACTGTGGATCAAACCAGGACTTTGCAGTTCAAAGTTTTACCCTTAGAAACACTGGAATTATGCTCTGAGGGCTTCATGACTAAGTATTTCTCGTCCTTTAATAAATGAGTATCATAGATTTTAGCAAGAAAGAGGTTGTTTAAAAAAATCAGAAATCTAGAATTAGAGTAGGGTTCATATCTGTTACTGGGAAAAGAACAAAACACCTGCAGCCTCGTGGCAGCAGCCCTCCCAGCGGAGTGCTTTGGTTCCGGGCTTGGTCCTGCTTTGGTTCCGGGCTTGGTCCTGCTTTGGCTCCGGGCTTGGTCCTGCTTCTCTGGGAGGAAAGCTCCCGGAGGAGAACAGCCCGATTTCTCTGGGTTTTCACTGACCTTAGATTTGGGAGATCTTAATGACACGTCTGACCATATTTCCTGAACCCCAAACTGGGTCACGTTAGCCACAATGGGGGTAAATCCCTAGCTCTTGGGAAGGTGGGGTCCTCGGCCAGGCCCCTAACAGCATCATGCCATTTACTGTGTGGTGATCTTTCTGCTTCCAAGAAGTCCTAGGAGAGCTGGACCAGCTCTTCATTTCTCTATGTGGCTGAGGTGGCCCGGCATGGAGGGGGAAGGTCAGATTTCCAGGCCCCCACCTGACAGGAAGGGGCTCCACTCCGAGGAAGTGGGCAACGGGAGGGTGAGGCTCTCCCTCAGCACAGAGTAGGTATGACAGGCCCCCTAAGGAAAGAAAGCAGAAGGCAGACAGCTAGGATTTCTCAGTTCTTTAAAGATGCTAATGGAACTATGTAAAAAACTTCCCTAATTTACCTATGGCAGGAGGTCCTTCACTAGTGGAAAAAATAGCCTTTGTCAGGGACCCCTAAATTGACAAGTAGGACTTCTAGGGGACATCAAAGGTTTCATACAACAGCAAACTGCTGTACCTTTTTAATGAAAAGAAACCTGATCGATTCTAGTTTACCGAGGAAAGTAACTGCTCTTTGTGCCAACAGTGTTAAGACTGGCTTGGGAGTTTCCTTAATTTTGCATTAACCTCTGGAGCCATTTTAAGTAACAATAAACATCAAGTAACTTTAAAAAATGTTGCCAAAGGATATTAGGTCATCTCACAGGTAGTCCTTTCAAGAGCGTCTGTGGAGTAGGTTTCCATTTTAGTCCCATTTCACAGACAAGCAAACAGACTCAGAGAAATGGAGTGACTTGATTCGACGACACATAGCCAGGAAAATGACAGCCTTCTGCTACAGATTCATAGGTTCTCTGTTGTACCACACAGACATTATTTAACGTGGGATGGGCTGCAGGGAAGGCTTTTTAAATCTGCAGGTCTCTTCAGAGCAGAGCCCTAGGGACAGTGAGCTTGGAGCGGGTGGCTGGCTCACATTCAACTGTGATGATGAACCAATTCTAGAAATCAAACATAAAAGCAAGTATCCTGCAGGGCTTTCAACAGGAACTAGGATCTGGATTTAGTCTGAACTCTGCCCGATCAGCACGGAGCCTATGTTTTTATCCCCCAGCCAAAGACAGGTGAAACAGACCATATGATAACAGAAGAGGACATCTGAAAGCAGGACTGTCCCAGAAAACCAAACATCCAAGGTTGCGACTGCCCAATGGGGCCTTCGCTCCAGTCTCGCATGAAAAGCAGTCTTCCTCCATGACCATGGTCTCTGCCACCACTGCCCCACATCCCCAGCCAGGGATGTACCTTGAGGGGAGACCCTACTTCACCTTCCCCTCTCCACTGTGCCTGGAGAACTGCAGGTACTCTATGAATGAATCCTGTCTAATGAACAGACTTGAGCACCTCCACCAACATGTAGCCTACCCTTTTGCCAGGCAGATAGCTCATTCAAGAGCAGAACCCACTCTGGCTGAGAAAAGCTTGGTATGTGACAGGGTCGAACAAAAAGCTCCAGTAAGAATCAAGAGGGAAAAAAAAGCAAAGAAACATCTACGGCTGATTCATGTTGATGTCTGACAGAAAACAACAAAATTCTGTAAAGCAATTATCCTTCAATTAAAAAATAAATACATTTAAAAAAAAAAAGGCAAAGAATCCCCAGTTCTCAAGAGGCTGCTGACCCCTTTCAGGATTTCTTTAGGGGTTTCCTTAGGATGTTGGTCCTATGGTATTCAAGACGTCGAAAAAACTCGGAGAAGGCAATGGCACCCCACACCAGTACTCTTGCCTGGAAAATCCCATGGACGGTGGAGCCTGGTAGGCTTTAGTTCATGGGGTCACTAAGAGTCGGACACGACTGAGCAACTTCATTTTCACTTTTCACTTTCCTGCACTGGAGAAGGAAATGGCAACCCACTCCAGTGTTCTTGCCTGGAGAATCCCAGGGACGGGGGAGCCTGGTGGGCTGCTGTCTATGGGATTGCACAGAGTCGGACATGACTGAAGTGACTTAGTAATAGTAGTAGTCGTTGAAAAAACTTAGGAAACGATGAAATCTGATCCTAAAAAGTTTATAACATATAGTAAACTTCTAAGGTTCTGAGAAGTCCTACAGGAAACAGTCCTATTTCATTTTATTTCACACAGCATTCCTCAAACATTTGGTCACAGGATCTATTTTCTGCTTAATAACCATGAATATCCTGAGGATCTAGTGTTCTGTGAAACATTTTGAGAAACACCGATCCATGGGACCTCTAAATACCTGAAGTATCCTGAGTTCACAATGCAATGTTTTAATTCATTTTAGTTTTTAAAATTTTAAATTTCAAAACAATATGGAGGATGGAGGAGGCAATATTTTCAAATCAAATGAACACACCAACAAAACCAGGGTGAAGTGGGTCAAGTCTCTTACAAGGGGGGAATCTCCATCTTGGAATGAAAATACAGCTTTAAGACGTGCATCCCCCAAGTCAAGAGGAAAAAGCAGTGTCGGCAAGCATCCTTCTACCAGCCCTGGGCCCAGGTGGATCTCTGACAGGCCAATCTCTCTGGCTACGGCACAGAGGCGGGTCCCAACTCACCACCCCACCACCCCCATCTCTATACAGAAAGGTACGTCTCTGAGAAGCAGGGCCCTGGGGGAAGACTCCACTCATAGGAAACAATATTTATACGAAGTTGAATACTGAGCATTATGAACACTCTGAAAACAAGCACTTAATGGGAACTTGGAGTGTACAAGAAGTTCCAAGAGTAATTCTGGTGATTTTTACTCCACTTCTTTAGCTTCTGCACAAGCTCTATGGCCAGAAGACACCTTCCAAAGGCCATATATACATGCTACTGCTTGAAGGGCCAGGGTCACTCAGGCTCTGTCCCATGCTTAGTAGGCTGGTCAGAAGTGAACAAAGCTGCGCTGAAAACCCAGCAGGCCCAGGAAGAGCAGCCTTAGCGCTGGTGTCACTGCTTTCCAGGGAGAAGGGTATGTGCAAGGAATATACCAGCCTCTGCATAGAAAACCTCTTTCCAGGGCTCTAACTATTTTCTTTCCCTGTTGTCAACACTAGAAAGATCCAGACAGCCATTCTCTCCATGAATGACAGTTCAGACTTCGGGTGTTTTAAAAAGTAAGGATAAAGATCCTTGCAGATGCATAATTCTTGAGGCTGGCACACCATAACCAAAGACTAGACAACAGTTCACAAGTGTAGTAACAGGGCACGTTTTCCATGTAATACACACCATGTGTTGCATTCCCTAATGGGAATATCTATAGCAAGAAAAAATGTCACATAAGGAGCCCTATAATATTGCCTGTATTTTGTTAGAATTAGTCCTAGATGAATATTTAAAGATATAATGGAATCACAGCACTTAAACATTAGTCCAACAAGTATCAAAGACTTGCTCCTTCAGAGAAGTAGCCTAAATTTAAATTCTAAATGACCTCCAACACTGGAGCCTGCTGTTTCTACACTGTTATACCACTGTTTCTTTACATTTCTATATCACTTACCCTTTACTGGGGCCATTTCATGGACAGAATGTTAGGTTTCAGGTTCAAAATTATACATCCTCTGTACCCTTAACATTCTATGATTCTGCTAAAAAATACAACTAGTGAGCATAAGAAAAAAGACACAGACTCACAAATACAGAGAATTAGTGGTTACCAGTGGGGAGAAGAAAGCAGGTAGGGGCCAGAGGGGATTTAGAGGTACAGACTACCAGGTATAAAATAAGCTACAAGGACGTTCCATACTACATGGTGAATACAGCCAGTATTTTATAATAACCATAAATGGAGTATAACCTTTAAAAATCATGAATCATCATATTGTACACCTGTTATATAATACTGTACAGCAACTGAACTTCAATTAAAAAAACAATCTTATTGGTTAAACAAACAAAAAACAGCTCTCTGATTCTGTCCTCTTTTGACAGATGAGAAAGCTGCTATTCTAAGAGGCATCAGTGATGTGGCCAGTTGGCAGAGACAGGAAGAGAACTCTCTCTTCTCCACATGGGCTCTTCCTGGTTAGTATTTTCCAGTCCTTATCATTAAGTTGTTTAAAATGCAACTAAATATGAGGCTGCTCCCTAATGGGGCCTCCAAATGACAAAAGATGTAGATGAACAAAAGAGCATGTGAATTTAGGCATCTTTTGACATCAAAACTACAGTGAAACTGAAGCTGCTTTCCCGTTGAGAAGAGACACAGGACAGTCTCAGGAGGGCTTACTGGAAGCTTAGCCTTGTAGCCAGCAAACTTGCTCACAGACATGCCTGCTGCCAGCCTGTAAGTATGTGCACCAAGCTCCACCAATGCCTAAGAGAAGAAAGTGTCCTTCACACCCCAGTAGCTGGCACTCATAAAAAAGGTACAATTATTTTTTCCTTTTCCAGATAGATCCTTAGGTCAAAGGATTTCACACATGGTCTAAAATGAATGATATGTGTGAAACACCCAGCCTTCTAGAGAAGCATCTCACCACAGCTCTCCAGCAAGATTGTCTGTCAGCTAGACAGACCTGCTCCATTAACTCCACAACCAGACAGCGCCCACTCGGGGTCATGTGACCTTCAGTTAGCAAGGCAGGGAGAGAGTCCAGAGAAATACCACGACTACTGGCTTAAAAAAATAAAAAGTCAAACCAAGAAAGTCATTATAGAACAAGTCTTGGGAAGCTGGGGGTGCTTAATTTTGGAAAAGTGGGTTCTGAGATTATACTCTGAGGCCTGTTTTGTGAATTCAAGAGCATCTTCAATAAAGTGACAGCAACAAGTTAAATGTAAAAGCAAAGGATGCACGTCAGGCCACACGTGACACTGGCTGTTTAGAGGAGCAAATCATTCCAAAGCAAGATGGAAACTCTAAAGCCCTGAAACCAGATGCTCATAGCCCCTCACTGTCTTCCGTACGTTTCTTCTCTTGCTCTGGTCATACTGAGCTGGTTTACTTTCAGTAAAATTTACTTTCAGGTGACTAGTTTTTTTTTACTGAAAAAGCTATATCCTCAAAAAAACTTCCCCCAAAATGTTTTGAGAAAAAGATGACTAATGGCCCTAAGATTCTAATATAATCATAATAAAATGTGTAATCTTAAAAGTAATTATCGAAATTAAGAATGCTTTAAATATATTTTTAAAACTTAAGTATTTAAATCTCCCATAAAATATTTTTATATAATCTTTCAGAATTATGCACGCACGTGCACACACACACACACACACACACACACACACAAAGGAAGGTCTGCTATTCAACCAAAAGGAAAACATACACTTGAAACATCAGGAAAAAATTGCTACCACATTTTCTTCTCTTACTCTTCTCAGTGAACTAGAAAGTAGACTCCTTACAACCAAACCAAAATTAAAACCTACTTGAGAGTCTTGAGAAGCCACAATCACATTCCTCTTCTTAAAGGAAGACAAACTATCCTTCTAAAAGCCAAATATCTAAATTTCTTGAGGCAAGTCTACCAGTCTGAGTTCTGGCAGCAAGAAAGTGTGTCAGCCTACTTAGCTCTGTTGCAGTCTTTTTACCATCTCAAGGGCTATTAAGTGACTGGAAACAGATGTCTGAGTGCCATTAGGGGCCTGCTTCTGCCTGGGAAAGTGGAGAAGCTGAGCAGACATTCCCCTTTCCACAACTACCCATGAGCTGGATGAGCTCACCATAGGAGGCTCCTGTGATTCCTGCACCAGGGCAGAGGGTTAAACAAGGCTCACTTTTTATGGCTTTGAATCTCATTTCTCTTTCACACCACTTAAAGAGTGTTAGTAGCTTGCTGATAGTACCAAAAAAAAAATAAATAACTGAGACACAGAACAGAGCCCCTAAACATGGGAGCATCTGGGGGTGCAAACCTGTTACAGCAGAAGACCCCAGTGCTCTTTCTACTACTTGAAGAGGAGAGCTTAGGAGCAAGCTTGTGTATTACCTGCTACTCTGGCTCCAGTTCAGAGTGCTTTCCATTTTTATTATCTAGCCATGATAATGATAAGAATGATGATGGTTCTAGCCATTCCAGAAACAGAGATTCTGGGTTCAGCTGTGTGACCCTGGGCAGACCACTTAACCTCTCTGGGCTTCCTGCTTACTCATCAGTCAGTGTGTGTACCTAGATACACTGAACATAGCCCACTGCAGACTGCAAAGCACTTTCACACCCTTCAGTATATCAGATTCTAGCAGTAACCCCATGAAGTAACAGGGGCTGTTATCCTCATTTTATAAAACTGGAAACTGAAGCTCAGAGGCTAAGTGACACACTCTAGATGGCAGCCAGAAAGCAAAAGAAGTGGAACTGAGCCCTCGACTTCTGATTCTAATCAAATGCTTTTCTTGCCACATCATGTTGTTGTCTTTTTGGTTCCAAGAGAATTAAAATGCCACAATTTAAAATCTGTCACCATTCACAAATCATGTCACTATTTGGAATCTGACATCATTTATACATTGGGAAAAAGAGGCACATGAGTAAATGCTCCCTCACATAAGAGCTTCTGTTTTCAATTTAATTCTTTTGCTTTTTAAAATTGCTTAGATGCTGAGTGCTAATAAAGATGCTTAGTACTACTAGTGAAAAATCGAACAGATGCTGCTTCTGGTGGAAAGAGTCTAGAAAACACAGCCTACAGTTAAATTAGAAGCACCTACAAATTGTTACTTGTTGGAATAAAAGACATAGAAACCATCGAAGATGGACCATGGCAGTGCTGGACCAGACGGTCTAAGAAAGTCCTCTGGCAGGGTCCTGAACCATGACGTTTGTGTGGCCTAAGGTTCCTTTCTTCCCTGCCCTTCTATCCTCATCCATCCATCCAGTAGGGGGTTCTGTGTCACAGGTTAGCACGGGTGACCAGATACAAAGATACAATGTGTGCGTTGGTTCTACTGGCAGTAAAAGTCCTGAGCTGTCAGCAAACTGTGGAAAGGGCCACCTGACAGCCCTATTTGTTCTGCAGGTACAACCCGGAATGAAGTGGTCGGGAGCCAGGTTACTGCACCATGTAAATAAAGCCAGCGTCCCCCACCACCCGCTCTGCTAATACTGTGCACTGACCTGCTCTGCCCACTTCCCCTTTCCTCAGTGAGCCTTCAGCCTGGCACCCAGCTCTGAGATGAGGCCTGCTTAGCACCAGCGAAGCTCCCCACGTTCAAACCAACAACGTTCTGTGTGGAGATGAGGGAATCAAAGTTAAAATCCAACCCATCAGCATCCATGAGTTCGCTACGGATAATGGACTCCATGTCACATTCCAAGCTCCCGTTGAACATGTCCAGGTCCAAGTCGCTGGGGAACTTCTCGTGGCCCATGACCGGAAGGTTCGCACTGGTTGAGTACAAGGAGGAGCCTGAGAGAGAGTCCGAGAGGGTTTGCATAGACTGGCTGACGGGAGACTGTTGCTGGTGTTTGGCTGACCCGAGGCTGCTGGAGTCGCTCAAGCCCATGTTGCTGACGGAATTCGACAAGGCACGGCTGCCACCGAGAGCGCCCTGGGTTTGGTGCTGGTGGTGGAGCAAGTTCTGATTGACCAAACTCCCCTGGTTAGGCTGGGCGGCAAAGGACATCATTGGGTCACTGCGAAGCATCACGTTCCGGCAGGAGTTCTGGGCGGACACAGCGGTGCTGGCCTGAGACATCAAGGGGTCCGACTGGGTCATCATGACATCGCTGTGGCTGAGTGAGTCCGATGTGAGCAGGTCCTGGAGTGTCTGGTTGCCATAGTGGGACATGGAAGAGAAGGTGGCTGGCTTGTTCTCTTGGATGGTCTGCATGGGAGACTGGCGCAGGGAGTTCAGAGACGAGGGACCAAATACCGCGCTGCTGAAGGAGCTGGTGGGGGAGCCCAGGCCGGAGCCCTTGGTGGTGTATGGGAAGCTGGAGCTGCGCTGCATGAGCCCCCCCGGGGGCGATGGCTGGGATGCAGGGAGTGCGATGTTGTCCAGCAGGTCGTCCATGAGGTTGTCTGCCAGCCCGTCGTTCAGATTCATGGTGCCCGCCATGTCAGTCAGCCGGGGCAGCTCCACGGTGCACGGCTTGCTGACAGAGGGCGACAGGCTGGCCGAGCTGCTATAGAGCATGGGGGACAGCGGTGCATCATCGTCCTGGACGTCGTCCAGCTCCGTGCTCGCCAGGATGGGGGACAGGCGGCCGCTGACTGTGCTGGCATTGGAATTGGTGCGTGAGCGGAAGTCGGTCCACGCATCCAGCTCATCACTGCTGCGGGACGTGGGGCTGCCGGGCCACTTGGAGAGCTGGGAGGGACTGTCGTCTGCTGACTCAGGGGCGGTCTGCAGGGCTGCCTTCTTCTTGGCGGCACGGCCACGGCTCTTGGTGTACTTGTTGCTGTTGTCCATGGAGACAGCTCGCCGCCGGGGAGCCTTGCCACTCTTCCCGCCGTCGGGGTTGATGATCCACCACGAGCTCTTGCCGGTTCCCTCATTCTGGACCCGCATGAACCGGCTGTGCAGCGACAGGTTGTGCCGGATAGAGTTCTGCAGAGAGAGAAGGGACAATGCAGATGAGCAGCCATGGTCCAACTGAGCACCCAGGAAAAACAGTTACTAATCTGACGCAATTTTTAAAGCAGCCTCAATTTCAGAGGCTTTAAAAATAAGGCATTTGCATCAGTCTCCTTGGCTTGGGATTAAATGACAATATTGTAGATGGCGTTTTCATAGTCAGGGTGTGGGAGATGGTTTCATATTCAGGAGATTTGGGGGACTGTAGGACTTCACTGACATTGTTTTTCTTAAATCCCCAGGTTTCATTGTCCTTTCTGTAATCGTACTTCCTTTACTGAAGTTAGCACTTATAATGTATTACCACATCATCTCCCCCTGCCTTTTGCAACAAACTTCCCTGGCTCTCTAAGGGTGATTCATCACCTACAGGGCTATTTTATTCCATTTTGGTCCCTTGCTCCTCTAGTACAGAGGCAGCAGCTACCTTTTCTGAGCCACTTCTATTCAGAACTGGTGTGAATTTTTACCTATTTTTTTCTCTGATTCCATCTCCTCCTGCCACAATTTCACACCTGTCTCACAGACATAAGAAAAAATGGCAGAGTAAGATTTGCTGAGTTGACAGAAGTAAGGCAAGCCTCCCATTCAGAAAAATTCCAGCTAATTTATGCAGACACTCCCTCCTCAAGGCAATGTGATCTGAGCATAGTAAGTTCCTTCCAAAGAGCACAGTATGGAAAGGGGAGGTGGGGGAGAGTAACTTTACAGAGAAGAAACGTGACAGCTCAGCCCGGTGATCAAGGTCAACATCAAAAGGCAAAGTCAGGCTGATGATGTGCACTCAAAACAACGTGATGAAAAAGGCACCCTCCCCTGTGGCCTTCCTTCCAAAACCCATCACCTCATTCTAATTGTGAGAAAAAGAGCAGACAAGTCCCAAATAAGGAACAGTTAAAAATGCTTGTCCAGTTCTCCTCAAAACTGTCAGACGCACAGGGAGCCTAAGAGAAACATGCTGACTAAACACCATGTGGACTCCTGATGGGAGGCTGGACAGAAAAAGCAAAGTATGAGGCAAAAACTAAGAAAGTCGGAATAAAGCACAGACCTCAGTTACTACTAATAATGTATCAACACTGGTTTATCAGTTGGGACGAGTGTACCAAACTGATATCGGACATTAATAACAATAGATGAGACCTGATGTGGATAGCCAACATCAAGAACTTCCTGGGCTAGTCTGGCAACTTCTCTGCAAATCTAAAACCATTCTATATTAAAAGGTTTATTCTTAAAAACAGGAAAGATGCGGGCAAAATATCCTCAAAACCCTAACAATTGCTTCCATCTTGCAAGAATCCTCCTCCTGATTTAGGGAAGCCCAGTTAACAGAGATGACCCTGATCCAGCTCCGTCTCTGTCACCGACCAACCATGAGATCTGAGCAAATCATTTAGTCTATGTCCAACAACTTCAGTTCTCCATCTTCATTACAGCCATAGCATTTGAACCATCCCTCTCTGATAGGGATGACGTACGGATGATATATGATAATATACTTCAAAAGCCAGTCACACTACTAAGTCAGGGTGTTCTTACTGCCATCATAAAACACAGGGTACATGATGGACAGAGCTCATTGCCTGGGGAGGTCTCCTTCTATTCTGTAAAATACCTCGTGTGCTGTGAAAGAGAGGAGCTGATGATGACATCTGCCACATATGGAACAGCACCTGCAGGTCAGATGAGTTTTTATTTGCAAGTTAAAGACAAAAGATATTGCCTGCTGCTGTCTATTAAATGCAAACTATCCTAAAAGTTACCGTAGTTAAAAAAAAAAACTGGCAATCACCAACTGTATTTATGTAGAAGATACAAATACATGTGTTCTACCAGAATGTTTTTAAAACACAGAAAGTCAGTGGGATTTCACCATACATAAATAACCCAAAATACTCAAGAGTGTTTCTGTGTATATGTTCCCATGCAAGGAAGTCCGACAGCTCTGGCTGGGCAATGAGCATCACCAACCATGGGTCATAGCTCGGCATCTCTATGACAGGCGTAAAGACACGTTTGAGAGGACATGCTAAGTATCTGATGAGCCAAATGGTGCCCAGGAGACTATATACCCAGCTTCCCTGTCACTCTTATGGTTTTTTAAAGAATAATGGCATCTCTACTCATGGTTCAGAAATTACATTTCTTTAAAAAGTAAAACACTTTCTCCATAAAGATATGAAGCATGCTCTTAAAACTCACTCCACAGGGTTCAAAAAGCAGGCAAGTGCACGGTGATTCTATTACTGAGTACCCAGGAGACTAGATATATGAACCACAAACTTAAAACTCAAGCTTCTGGTTAGGAAAAAAATAGGCTTCAGTTCCTGAAGCCCTGTGGGGGTCATGTGGACACTGAGTGAACCGCCCCTCCCGTGGCCAGTCCCCGCTGCTCCAGATTTTGGAAAGAGTTCATTCATACCAACACCCAGCAACAACAATGACCAGTCATAAATATCCAGTTATCCACCCTTTAAAAAGCATTTGTGGACAATTTTTTAAATGAATTTTTAGTTTCACCAATTCCAAACCAAGCAGAAAAGAAAATGTTAACCCTTTAGAGACCTCCAAAATGTCCTATATGGATGGTCATCTATTCTACAACTCTAACCCTAACGACGTATGTGTGTAATTTTTTTAAATTATAAGCTACCATTGGTTAGAATTTGGAGAGAGAAGCTAAGCTTCTGTAGGGCCTTGTGATAAAGGGGCTGGAACACCCTCACAGAGGACAGAACCAAGGACTGTCAGACCCGGGCCCTAATTGCCAGGATGAGGAACAGAGCCTGACTGACTACAGGAGTCAGTTCCTGGGCCAGAGCTTTTAGATTCCTCATCTCTAATCTTCCTAACAAATCACAAAGTCGATGTCCTCATCATATATATGAAGCCTCAAACTGAGAGAGATTAAATAACTTAGAGAAGGTCACACAGCTTTAAACTGAAACTTGTTTTTTCAACTCCACTCCAATGCTTTCTCCTAACCTTTCCCAGATCTGTCAACAAATTATACAGAAGTCATCATTTAACATCTCTGAGCTAACATCTAGAGAAAGACATTTAAGAAAGACGAAGGATACAAAGGCATAATCTTATGACTATAATTCTGTGAAATAGGTAAGAGTAATAATTTAGTAGGTCTTTCCTAAAAATGTTTTTAAAGCAAAGTCTTTACAAAGAGTAATCCTATAGCCTGCATTTGCATTTCTTTACTAAGGTGGCCATCATAGCATTCATCCTAAAGAGAGGGCAGTGGTTACCATACAAACCCGTATAAGCTACACTTAGATTCTGAACCAAAACCCAGTTTATTAAATGGATGATCAGCTTCAGTGTCAAATCTTAGTTCAACTCTTGCTTTAGAGGTTACTAATGACAGAATTAGTAACCTCTAAAGCAAGAGTCACAGTTCAGTTCAGTTCAGTTGCAAAGAGTCGGACACGACTGAGCGACTGAACTGAACTGAATGAGAGAATACATTCCCTAAGGCATATCACCTACCCAATACTCAGGATTTTCCTCTAAGACAGTGCAAACAAAAACTGTGTCACAATCAGCCTCATGGTCCCTAGCCTTCCATTTATAAAATCCATAATCTGAAGCAGTGGGGGGACATTGTGACAAAGACCCATCAGTATGGTCCCCCCAGTCCATTTCTAGCTCAAATGCCCCTCACCCTAACAAGGTCAGATATCAGAAATGTAGTCTGCTTTTTTGCCTCACAGGTCATGATTCTAATTACCAGGTTCTCTGACTAAGTTTTGGTGAAACAGGAAAAAGTAAACACAAATGCCAGAGAACGTGTCAGAATTGCAGTGTTTTCCCAACACCTTCCCTGATAATGGAAATTAACGGTGATATAATTTCTGTAAGATTTCAAACTGCCCCTCCCTCACCTCAAACCTAGGAATGAAGAAGTGGAATTTATAAAAAGAAACCAGCCAATTATAAAATCCTTTTATAATGTGTAGTTTAAGTTCTCTAAAGACCTCTTCAGTCGGGGGCTCTAAATTAAATTTCTAATGTATTTTGTGCATGTTAAACTATAAAACTGCTGTTAAAAATATTCTATCCTTTTCCACTAATTCATCTATCATACCAAATAGTCTAAATCTGTAAGATATAACAGTAGTTTGAGGGTTGGGAGCTGACAGAGAAGGAGGAACAGTTTGATAGGACTAGAAAATTTTTCTAGTCACATCTAAACGCACATTTTGGAAAACACTGTGAAGTCCTTAAGGCTAAGGTGATAAGGTAAATATTACCAACCAGGACTCCTGCTGCTAGATCTCAGGCCATTCTGTCATCACATTTGTTTACTAGAAGAGCCAATAAATTACTATAACCCCAACCCCAAACCATGTGGATAGTTCTGGTTATTTAAATCCTCTACTAAAAATTTTTTCTTCCCTGGTAACTCAGACAGTAAGGAATCCGCCTGCAATGCAGGAGACCCAAGTTCAATGGGGAAGCCCCCTGGAGAAGGTAATGGCAGCCCACTCCAGTATTCTTGCCTGGAGAATTCCATGGACAGAGAAGCCTGGCAGGCTACAGTCTATGGAGTCACAGAGAGTTGGACACAACTGAGTGACTAACACACAACACAACTAAGAAATTCAGAGATTAATGAATTACAGTAAACTAAACATTTCTAAGAAGAAACTTGTCAGGGACAAAAATGCATTTCCCCACCCACCCCCAACCAGGGCCCAAAGATGTAGAAAACCCTGAAAGCAGCTGTGGCACAAGTTGTCTGAAGACAGAGCAGAGATTAAGAATACCCTTTGATTCACTTTTTATGTCACTCTTCTCTTTTACAAAGCGATTTATACTGAAGCAAGGCCTACTCTGGGGCAGAAAAAAATAGGTGTAGGTAATTAGTAGCAGAGCTGGCACAGCTGTCCCGAGTGACTGCAGCTGCCACTGGTGGCCTAGCCATTCAAGGAGGGGTGCACAGGTGTGTGAAGCAGGAAGGTGCTGACATTTCACAGTCACGCTGACTGGCCGTGCGGTCCAGAGCCTAAGGTTCCCTTGGCTTGGCCCTCCTTGAAGAAATCAGCATAAAGAGGACTATCCTCATCCGAATTTGGTCATTCTTGTTCTTGCTATAATGAAGACAGTGTTCTACTGCAAGACATGTTTATCCCTAATGCTAAAGTGCACAGCCACTACATTTATGCCAATTGGCTATGAAGATAGATGGACCCCAAACAGATTAGATCAGGTGTCACAGAGAAGCTGCCTGAAACAAGTAAGTATTCCACCAATATGTACAAAGTGGGTAATTCACACATACAATTTTTTAAGGTGGCCAATGGAGGGAGGTAGGCTTCGATGTCAGCCAGGTCAGAGCTAGAATAGTGGCACAGGTGTGTGTCCTGTGACCCTGGACAACTGAGCCAACTTCAGTTGTCCCTTTTATAAAATGAGAAGAAAACCACCCTTTCTAACTCTAGGATCTTTGGGACGATTAAATGAAAGTATGCATGCAAGTTACTCATCCAGTGCCAAGCACAAAAGCAGCTCTCAACTGTCAAGATTCCACACACGGAAGCAGTGACATCACAAACGTTCACTTACTGTTTTCCGAGCATCATATGCTTTAAACCAGAAGGTGAGAGGGCGGCTCCTTCCAGAAAAAGATTTCAAACTTGTAAAAGTATTTCAAAGTGCCATGCCGCTCAGGAGTAGCTGGGTAATTTCCCAACTGTTGCTACCCCGTGTCCGCTCCAACCCTTCCAACCCGTGTTTACCTTGTAAAGACTGTCCACTAACCCAGACACCAGCTGCATGTGCTTCCCCTGGAACACAGAGAGGGTTTTGTCTGGAAGCAACATGTGGTATCAATTTATCTTTCTCAGCAAGGGCAACAAGGAATCCACTGACTTTAAAAATAAAAAGGAGTTGTGTAATTTAACTCTTAAAGGCCTCTACCTTTCTCAGTCACTCCCTTTTTTTGGTTATCTCAAAATAAGTTATGGTTGTCAACTCCCAAGCCAGACCCACTGATGCCCACCAAGCAGACTGTGGGCAGTGCCCTGGTCCTTGTGAGAGACTTCAGTGGGAATGATCTATAAAGGACTGCTTTTAAATCCAATGCTCATCTACGATGCACACAGGACCAGCATTTCAAGTAGGTCTCCTTGCTTTGACTTGTCACTGATAGTTCAGAATGGGACTGCCAAAGACCTGAATTCTAAAATATGTAACTGCTCAACAGTTGACAAAGGTCATGTGAAAAATCCAGTGGAGACCCAGGGAACTGTGCACCACAGCAGAACAAGGCAGAGACAGCTTCGGGAGAGATGCTGGCTTTGACTTTTGATGATAGGCTCTTTCAGAGGCAGTGCTCTGGATGATGCCCTGATTTCTCTTAGGTATCAGTTGTCCACCCTGGCTACCTCTTCCAATCACCTGCAGAGGCTTAAAGCACTCAGTCGTAGAGACTGGTGTGAGTAAGGCTCGGGGAGGCACAGTTTGAAAGCTCCCCAGATTATCAGCTCAGAGCTGAGATGCCCTGGAATTTCCCCCTTACGTTTCTGCTGGCTGAGACTCTAAGCTAAAGATTCCCAGTCTCCCCAGGTCTGATGACACAGCATAGCAGATGTTCTTTAAGTCCAAGTTTCCACCATTTAGAAGATAAGGATGAGAATCGGGCTCACAGATTAAAGTTGTGTTTATATGCAGAGAGTAAAACAGAGAGTTAGAGCAATCTAACAGATCACTGGAGTCCAGATAGCTTTTTTCCTAAAAAAAAAAAAAGGTGGAGGGAGGAGTTGAGAGGGAAGGGTCCTTGACCTTGCACTGCCTTGTGGATGGTCATCCATCCTGCCCTGTGCCACTTCTCCACCAGGCATGGATAAGCATGGACAGAAAAGGGGCAAGAGGACTTTCCCAAAGGTAGGAACTGATACAGGCCACAGAAGGGATGGGCTGGGACTGTAACTGATCCCTGTAATTCTCTCCCTGAATTAGCAATGTAACCTCACATAATCCCTTTTATAAGACTGTCCTTCAAATGAAATGCCAAAGATAGACTGCATAAAAATAACCACTGAAAAGGCCGTACCCCAATCCTGAGATACTTATTAGCGTCCATTGTTAAGAATACATACAGCAAAGTATTACTTAATGAACTCCCATGAGATTCAAAGCACATGACTTTAGGCAGATCATCTCAAGAACATTAACAACCACAGTTTCTCCTTCCTTGACTTCAGGAAAGACTACGTCGGTGCACTTGGTGCAAAGACCCTGGACGGAGGGAGGTGGGGAGTGGACACTGCAAAGGGCCAAGTAGTGCTACCATCTGAGGGAGAAGGGTGAGGGCTGGGCCTTCTTATTAGATAGGAGACACTTAGCTGGCATGCCTCCTTCTACTACATTTTATCAACTTTGGGGCTACTTTGTTCGAAAGCAAGTTCACAAAGTATGACAGCATAAAACAGACTTGAATTCAGAGCTATTATTTCTGACTCTATGGAATACCAACTAGAACAGCCTTTCAGACACAGAAGAAAAACATTCACACAAAGGATTGCATAATCAACCCTGATGTGTGAGACAAGTTCCAGGCTAGTTCCACTCTTACGTTTGTCTAAAACACTAAACGTTTAAGCCATTAAAAGACTTATTTTTAAAAGATGATGTTCTAAAATAAATATTGTTGGGAATTTGTCTGAAGGATTAAATTTCCAGCTAGAAACAAGATTTCCGTTAAATCTGCTGACAATCCTCTATCCATAGAGATCTCCTTGGTAAACGAACATTTGTTTCAAGTTTTCACGCAGTAAGCTCAGGTTCTGGTCCCTCGTTTGGAGGAATAAAATAATTACAACCTGGTGATCAGTAAAACGAACCCATTTCTTACCCAAGACAAATGAGACACATGAAGCTTTCTTGAGAAAGGAAAGGCTTGGCAAACAATTTGCTCTTCCCCCCATTTGAACAAGAAATCCTAGATGGGAAGAAATTTCTCTTAAAGAGCTACTACGCTATTACAGACAGTTTTGTTGGGTTTTCCAGTGTGGGTTTTATTTTCATATTAATTTTTTTTTCATTTAGTGATTTTTTTCAAGCCCTTCCACAGCTGTTTCTGCTCTTGGAGGGCAAGAGGGAACATTCCATTCCTCCCAGCCAAACCTGCACTTCCGGCACACAGAGAACCCTGGCAGCCTTGCACCCTCTGCCCACACCCACTCCCCTCAGCAGCCTCCCTACCCCCAAACCCCTCTGGCTTCCAGCCCCACGTCCTCCTCCCCACCCCCAGGAAGCAGCAATGAATGCATGCAGTCAACGGAAAGACAGTCTCCAGAAAGTAGGTTAAAGCTGCAGCATTTGGCCACCCCTGCCCTCCTGGCTCCAGGTTTCTTCCTGATGTGACTGAATCCCTTCGCCTTCCCACAAGGGGCTCGGCAAACACATGCTACTTAAACTCTCCTCCCTGGTGGCTCAGACGGTAAAGAATTCACCTGCAACACAAGGGACCCAGGTTCAATCCCTGGGTCGGGAAGATCCCCTGGAGAAGAGAATGGCAACTCACTCCAGAATTCTTGCCTGGAGAATCCCATGGATAGTGGAGCCTGGCAAGCTGCAGTCCATGGGGTCACAAAGAGTCAGACATGGCTGAGCAACTAACACACACTTTTAAGACTGTGTAGGACAAGCCACACAAAGTTGATGCTTCAAAGGGTTCAAAACCATGACATAAAAGAACATTCCTGAAACTGACTCTGCAAAGTAGAACAAAGTAGAACAGAAATAGCTTTGTTATTAACAAATTTTTCACTTAAGATTAAAAAAATAAAGCTGCAAGTTTTTTTCAGTTTGAAAATGTATTGTGGGTGAAAATGGAGAGAATAAAAGGGCATTGGAAATACACATCCACAATTCAGGAATACATTGGAGTCTAATCATTTTCATGGCATTATGTAAGTGATCATCAGGGCAGGAAGTTCAGTAAAAGGTAATACTGTGGAAAATGGAGGGCTGTGAAACTCATCTAATAACAAGCAACTTTAACTTTACAGTGAAAGAAACTGAAGACCAAAGAGATACAAGGCATAGCTGAATTCAATCAGCTAGGAGGTGGCAGCCAAGCTGAGACAAACTCGGATCTCCTGGCCTCTAGGTGTTACAGTAACACCACCCAGAAACACCGTTAGTCCCAGTGTATGGATTACCATGACAACTGAAAAGGTGAAGTGAAGTGCATGGAGCACAGAGGATGGATAAGATCTACCATCCGTCCATCCATTCAGCTTCAGTCTGCCTTGCTTTACAACCTGGGGAATAGGTGTCTGTCTCCCTATTACGCTTACTGAACCCTTTACAACCAGATGCCATGTTTTATTACAGCTTTACTGCCTAGCATGGCACTGCCACATTAGCAGGGGCTCAAAAATATTCCTCTAATCAGTGAATTAGTGGGAAGGGGACAGTAGCCACAAAACAGGCCTGAATTTTATGTTAAAATGAAATGTTATAAAAACATGAGACCAATAAATGATCCTCAATATGGAAAATGGAAGGAATCTTCCATTGCAAAATGTGAAATAGCATCAAGGTTTTTCTAAAGTCAACAAGTCTCAGCCTTGAATATAAGCTTCAATTATACAACCAAGTTTCCCAAAACAAGATGACATAGTCTAGTAAGCAGGCTCAAGGTTCTCTGTAATAATATTATGGAGATGGGCAGAAGGATGGTACGTAGGCTATTTGGGGGAGCAAGGGCTTGGGAGAATGGTCTCAGGTCCAGCCAGGGTATAGATGCCTACCCGTCTCTACCCATCTTGGGGTGTTATGGAGCCCCCATTACTTGGTAATGCAGTTGACTGGCTCAGAGCACTCAGAAGCATCCTTGAAACCACAGACAACACACCTAGTTCTAAATCTCCCCCAAGCAAACACAGGGATAACATGAGAAATCCAAAATAGAGTCTACCTCACCTGCAATCTGAAGGAACTTACTGTATTAGTGCCTGCCCAAGCCAAGACTCTGTGCTTCACAAACCCAATCTCATTTTATTTTCATGGAAAGTCCGTCAGGAGGAGATGGGTGCAGAACAGTAACTGTCTATAGGCAGTGGGGCCAGAAATCAAGCCCAAGGCTAACTCCTACAGCAGAGCTCTAACCACTGCACTGTGTGCCCCTCTCCAGGCCCCAAGCTGACTAAAGACAGAGGCACTATTCCAAGTGACCAAGGAGGTTGCAAGACTACACTAACCCGTGTCACCGAATTAAATGTTTTCAGCTCTAAGTTTCTGTACATGGTTCCTAGGACTACGAAAGGAGAGGAAAAGGTGGAAAAAAATCACTAACCATAAAGCATGTGTTGTTGGAACTGGATCATTTTTAGAAATGATCCTTTTTTCTCAGACACTCCTCAAAAGAACACTATGGACATGTTCTTCCTTGACCTGGGATAACTACTTTTAGGGAACGAACAAACTGGATCACTGCCATAAACTTTTGAGTGCCCAGGCCTTCCTCTGTGCCATCACCTGTGACCAATTCAAGCCAGTTTACCTGGTTGTCCTGGGCAGGCCTATCCAGGCCCCCGAGAGCTGGCACCATTCTAAGGTCCTGAAGCCAGAGACATCAGGCAAATGTCAGCTCTACCCGGGACCTTGCTATTACAAGGCTTAATCTGAAACAGGGACTCAGCTCTATACTATTTAAAATATGTAATCAGTTTATTATTGAGCCAGAAATGATTAGCTTGCTTTCAAACTATGTGAATTTTAAAACATGATGTCTTTTGCCTGCCAGCTGACAGCACGATCGGGTTGCTTCTGTTTAGCCTCAATCAAAAACTCTGGTGGAAAACTGCTTTAAGGCTTCATATGCATGCTATTTTATTATTTGTCTTCTGGCATCAAAATCTGCAGAAACAGAAATCACTGACAATGCAAGCACACTAAGAGGGTAGATGTGGAGGTGCTGAGTGGGTGAGCTCAACAGCTTGAGAGTCTGACATCTGAGATCCAGGAAAACTGCCTTTCTCTTCCTAGGGTACAATCCCTCTCTTCACATGGAATTCACTGGCTGTAGCATCATACATACAAACACTGACTGTTTCCAGCTCTTCAGATGGTCTGGTTCAGAAAAAAATGGTTCTTTTCTGTCTTGTTATTTCAAGAGCAATGGATTTCTTTTTGGTAGCTCTGAAATATATGCCAATGTGTGGGCACAGTCACACAGCTACACACGGGCCCACACCCTGGAAAGACTGGGAGGGGTGGAGGCACATTTTTTCAGCTAGGGCAGGAAAAAGTTGGGGCTGGTATTTATAAAACAGACATGTGTGTATGCATCTGGAAGCAGGCTCCCTTCCAAGTGTCAGTGTTAATTATTCTAATAGTCATCAAAAATCAAGGTGTTACTGGTGAAAGCAGAAAAAGGAAGCAAATGCCACATAACAGAGTATCCCTGCTGGCTACTACAAACACAACCACGGATGGACTTTTTCTTTACGGGAATAGAGTACAGCAGTCAACTCCACAAAATGACTCAGGCCTGCACCCCCTCTATCCACTCCACACCCGAGTGAAATTCGGCTAGTGAGGAGTCTCCTGAGGAACTGCTCCCTCTACTTGAGAACCTCACCTGCAAGACCAGCATTTCACAGTACTGGTTTTGCAAGATTTCTTCTTGTTTAAAATCACAGGATGCAAAAGTGGCTGATGACCAATACGATGATGTTGCTAAATACCAAGCGAATCAACCATTTATTCCCAGATACTCCTGGGTGCCAATTACACACACAGATGAGCACCAGCCAGCTTGAAAGTCCACATGAATGATCAAATAAAGATAGGAGATGACATTTCCATGTGCTGAAGAACCAGGCATTCATTCCATTTTTTTTCCTGAAGAAAATACTGATTAAGCCATTTGTATACAAGTGCATTTTAATTTATAATCTAGGATGTTCTCAAGTGTGCAAGCTAACCATTAGCACTACCCCTCAAATTATGATGAATGAAGCAGGCTGAATGTGCATGGGATAAATCAGTTTCTCTGAAAACCATGACACGAATGCAGTATCTTAATACTAATACGTACTAGGCTGTCCCCTCCTCATGTACACTGCTAGGTAAGTTTGAAAGCACTTAAGAAACTGGAAGCAACTAGCGTCAGTGGTGATACTAATCTATCACCCAAAGGGCAGGAGGGATAATATTAATTGGCAAGGACAGTCATACAAGAGACTGAGAGTCTATGGGCCATAACAGACAGTACATGAGTGGTGGAGAGTTGGAGGTGAGGCCACACCTCACCCAGCAGGCATCACGGTGCTCCAGGGCTCCCTGGTCCCCACACGCTTGCTGCCGGTGACTCCAAAGCCGTGCCTGAGGATGCAGGACCCCTGGCTTTACAACCACCTCCTTGGTGAGTCTCATTTGGCAGGTCTGGCCCTCAGATTCTCTCCCCCAACTTCCTGGAGCTCATCACCTGGACTTCCTGGACTTTCCAATTCTTTCCCCTTAGGTTGTTCATTTGCTAATAGGAAATGTGTGTCAGCTCATAGCACAACCAAGCCCTAGGTCTTTCCCTAAGACTTAAGAAATCATCATACATAACAGGGTCCACTGAAACCAATCCCTTTATGTCAAGACAAGGGAGGAAACACACACAAGAACAGATACTGCTGAACCATTCTTAGGTTCAAAGGTAGCTTCTTGTAGCACACTTCAGACTCCGAGGCATTATGTGGAATAATATCACCCCATATTCCCTGTTTCTCCAGCAACATGTTCATCAGGTTCTTCCAAACTGCCGTGACCTAGGGTCTCCCCAAGTAAAAAAGATAGCCAAGTTCTGATGCTAATTTGTGGACAGAACAGGAAATCACATTAAGCTTCTCAATAAGGTTAATGATCCAAGCTGGGAGACAATTCTCCACGGGGTCTCTGCAGGTCTTGCAAGCAAAGTACGAACAGCACTTAGGTCTAGACTATCATTCAAAGATGTCTGTATTTGCATAGTGAACAGCCGTGAAAAACAGTGATGACACTGCAGTCCAGAGCAAAGGACAGATGTGCTGATTGCTCATTACCAAACATTTAGGACCCCCAACTCAGGATTCCTCTTCCATTAACCAAACCCGCTGCATGTACATGCATCAACCTGGACTCATCTGTGTCACTCATTCCCAGGCGATTTGGGAGCAAGGATGGAGCAATGGAAAATATGTGGCTGCTCATGGTGCTTGCTGGGCAACCAGTAATAAATGCTTTGCCTTTGACCCAGGAGTCTCATGTCCAGCAGGGTCAAATCTCAGATCCTTCTAGTTCCTAACAGTCTGCTATTTTAGTTTATGAACTGCTGACATCTCCTTAACTGTACCAGATAAAACTGGGCAATTCATCTCTAGCTAACTTTCTTCTCTACTCCTACATAAATAAGAAGAAACACAGATAATGACATGGAGGAAAATGAGGTCATGAGTAAGAGGCATTTTGAAGGTTCTGATCTGGCTCTGCTGAGGACCCATAAGGCTTTATGGAAGCAAACCTTGACTAGAGGGGGAGGAGCAGGGGCAAAGGAAAAGCCCCTCCTGTGGCCACTGTGCAGTGTTCCGTCTGCATCGGTCACCATCTTTGTCAGCGGCTGCTCAACTGCGGTTTGCACATGAAGAGCAGGGTAAGCAGCAGCTTGGGTCTGTCGCTTTTGCCTTCCTCCTCCACTGAACAAGAGAACAGACCATATTATGTCCTCTAGGTAACATCTGGTGAGTTTCTGCAGTGGCCAGATCTCCATCAGGGAGCCCTGGGCCATTCTCAGAGGGAAGAGGCTTTCCCTAGTCCTTCTGACTTGCCTATGAGCTACCCCAAGTCTCACCCTGATGGGAATACTTTCATGGTCTTTATCTCGCCACAGTGACTGTCGGTGCACCTGTCATGTAGGCAGAAACCTGAGATTCCCTCCTCCTTCTTTGCAAGCTCTTCTACATACATTTGCTTCATTCCTCGGACAGTAGTTAGCAGCTTCAGACCTGCAGAAAGGAAGACGGACTAGGCGGTTCCTGTGAACCAAGAGCAAACACACACACATTTAAACACTCCAAGTTTCCAAAAGAGAGTTAATTTTCTAGCTTACTAACTATGAACCAGGAACCTCTACTATGAAATGTAAAAACCTTGTAAGACTTCATGCTTTTCAGTTTTTAACTACTGATTCAAGTCAGACATGTTCTGATACATAGGAAATTGGTATTTTCTTTTCCCTCCCCTTTCCTCCTGGATAACCTACTTCCATTCTTGGCAAAATGAGGTGTATATTTACTATAGTGTTCACATGCACCTACACGTTCAGAGACTCTGGAATGAGGCTGGGTTGTTGCCACACAGCCAAATAATGTGCCCTTTGAGAAATAATTATCAATTAGAGTGCTATAAAATGGGCCAGCAGTTTTACTCCACTCACACTGTGTGGTATTTTGGCCACCAAACACAACAAGCTTTCTTCGGTTCTCTTTACATCAATCAGAAAATTACATTAATTTGCTCCGATGCTATTTGTGGACATATGTTGCAAGAATGCAGACATCCAGGGGTAAATTAGAGTCAATTCACTCTACTTGGGCAGCAGGTCCCCACACAGGCACTAACATTATACAGGGACCCCAGCCTGGGCTGTAGCAATGGTTCTACAGTAAGGAACTATTAGCAACAACTTGCAAGTAATCAATTTTCAGTGCTTTTGAGTCTAGAGTAGCTGCCAAAAGAATCTGGCAAAAGCCATCATTTCAAAAACACCAATTTAAGCTACAGTAAGGTAGTCTTACTATAGCAAATAGGTTTAATTTTGTCTCTTTAAATCTATATAGGAGGTTGAAAAATAGAAAAAATAAAGGTTTGAAATTTAGATACCACTTGGACATTTTAAGTCTTACAGCTTTTCTATCCTTCTTCCTGACAGCTCTCTTTTATGTGACATTATGTTTGGTGATAATTATTAAAATATTTCCTGGGGGGAAAGACATATAAATATAGGAAGAAGTTATATATAAGTTCTTAACAGAAGAAAAACTGGTTAAAGAGCAAAAGAAGGCACAACTACATCCCTTGTTCTATCCTGACACACGGAAGACTCTTAATACACCCTTCTTGACAGGATAAATGAATTCCCCCCTCATTTTCTCTATTGAAATAATCCATGCTGAATGAGGTTAGCGTCTGTAATGCAATGCAGAAAGTCCAGCATTACAGAGGTAGACACTCTTTTCTCAGGTTCTCCATCTCCAAGGAAATCAAGCTCTTGCATTTAAAGTCACAGTAAATAAAGTATCAGATTTACACAAATTTAAGTCATCTGTGGTAAACTTCAGAAACACTTAGAAATTCAAAATGTGGATATTATTCATTTTACTAGAAATCACACTCATGCTTCAGGTGAAGTATACAATTCAAACTACTGTAACACAGTAGGAAAGATCATTTTATTTTTAATTAAGATTCATGACTTTTTTAAACTGAGGAAAATAAACATTTAAATTGATTTGCAAAAGTATTAAATAGGTACAAACTTAAAAAAATCAGTATCTATTGATATTAAAAATGTATATTACCTTTGACTTAGAAGAACTGATCACTTCTCTTATGTGAAAATAGTTCACTATTAATTTTGGGCTTTTTGTCACATATGGCCAAACTTAATCCTACCTGCGATTCATGGGGTCGCAAAGAGTTGGACACAACTGAGTGACTGAACTGAACTGAACTGAATCCTATCTGATAGACCCAGAAATTCTATTTTTAAGAATTAATCTTACTAATCCTTCTGTACACACACACATTCACTCTCAACTTCTGCATATATTTGATTGATAACAAAATATCATTGATTACAAAATTACACTTATTAATAACAGTAAAAGTCTCAAAGAGATGGGAATACCAGACCACCTGACCTGCCTCTTGAGAAATCTGTATGCAGGTCAGGAAGCAACAGTTAGAACTGGACATGGAACAACAGACTGGTTCCAAATAGGAAAAGGAGTATGTCAAGGCTGTATATTGTCACCCTGCTTATTTAACTTATATGCAGAGTACATCATGAGAAACGGTGGACTGGAAGAAACACAAGCTGGAGTCAAGATGCCAGGAGAAATACCAATAACCTCAGATATGCAGATGGCACCACCCTTATGGCAGAAAGCGAAGAGAACTAAAAAGCCTCTTGATGAAAGTGAAAGAGGAGAGTGAAAAAGTTGGCTTAAAGCTCAACAGTCAGAAAACGAAGATCATGGCATCCAGTCCCATCACTTCAAATAGATGGCAAATAGATGGGGAAACAGTGGAAACAGTGTCAGACTTTATTTTTTTGGGCTCCAAAATCACTGCAGATGGTGATTGCAGCCATGAAATTAAAAGACGCTTGCTCCTTGGAAGAAAAGCTATGACAAACCTAGATAGCATATTCAAAAGCACAGACATTACTTTGCCGACAAAGGTCCATCTAGTCAAAGCTATGGTTTTTCCAGTAGTCACATATGGATGTGAGAGTTGGACCATAAAGATGGCTGAGCACTAAAGAATTGATGCTTTTGAACTGCGGTGTTGGAGAAGACTTTTCAGAGTCCCTTGGACTGCAAGGAGATCCAACCAATCCAACCTAAAGGAAGTCAATCCTGAATATTCATTAGGACTGATGTTGAAACTGAAGCTCCAATACTTTGGCTGCAAAGAGCTGACTCAATGGAAAAGACCCTGATGCTGGCAAAGATTGAAGGCAAGAAGAGAAGGGACAACAGAGAATGAGATGGTTGGATGGCATCACGGATTCAATGGACATGAGTTTGAACAAGTTCCAGGAGATGGTGAAGGACAGGGAAGCCTGGTGTGCTGCAGTCCATGGGGTTGCAAAGAGTCGGACATGACTGAGCGACTGAACAATGAGAGGTTTCTAATCACATCAGGTGGACAGTGCAATAGAAACACCTAGCAAGAATGGTATTTCTGCACCTGTTTCCGATCCACCTTGAGGCATGTGTCATCAGACAATTCACAAGTGTTTTTCAATGAATGACTGCATGTGTGGGACACTGCCACCCTTCAATGGCACAAGGCTGGCAGGGCAAGCACTGATTCTCATGGCCTCGTCTCAAGTTTCAGTAGTTCTGATTCAGAGGCCACTAAGGATAGGGACCCAGCACATTTGCAAGTGGTGAGGCTGTATTTATCGTGAGGCTCTCAACAATTCTTGGTTTGGATTCACCTGGATCTCAAGAGAAAGAACATTTTTGTGGTTTCAGACATAAAAATGAATCATGCAAATTATGGCTGAGAGACATATGGTCTTAGCTTCTAGGAATTAATTTTACAATAACACAATATATAAAGCTATTTCTACTGATCATGGCAATTATGCAGGGCCATACCGTGAACTTCCTGATGTTCAAGCTGGTTTTAGAAAAGGCAGAGGAACCAGAGATCAAATTGCCAACATCCGCTGGATCACAGAAAAAGCAAGAGAGTTCCAGAAAAACATCTATTTCTGCTTTATTGACTATGCCAAAGCCTTGGACTGTGTGGATCACAATAAACTGTGGAAAATTCTGAAAGAGATGGGAATACCACACCACCTGATCTGCCTCTTGAGAAGTATGTATGCAGATCAGGAAGCAATAGTTAGAACTGGACATGGAACAACAGACTGGTTCCAAAGAGGAAAAGGAGTACATCAAGGCTGTATACTGTCACCCTGTTTATTTAACTTCTATGCAGAGTACATCATGAGAAATGCTGGACTGGAAGAAACACAAGTTGGAATCAAGACTGCTGGGAGAAATATCAATAACCTCAGATATGCAGATGACACCACCCTTATGGGAGAAAGTGAAGAGGAACTAAAAAGCTTTTTGATGAAAGTGAAAGTGGAGAGTGAAAAAGTTGGCTTAAAGCTCAACATTCAGAAAACGAAGATCATGGCATCTGGTCCCATCACAACATGGGAAATAGATGGAGAAACAGTGGAAACAGTGTCAGACTTTGTTTTTCTGGGCTCCAAAATCACTGCAGATGACTGCAGCCATGAAATTAAAAGACGCTTACTCCTTGGAAGGAAAGTTATGACCAACCTAGATAGCATATTCAAAAGCAGAGACATTACTTTGCCAACAAAGGTTCGTCTAGTCAAGGCTATGGTTTTTCCAGTAGTCATGTATGGATGTGAGAGTTGGACTGTGAAGAAAACTGAGCGCTGAAGAATTGATGCTTTTGAACTGTGGTGTTGGAGAAGACTCTTGAGAGTCCCTTGGACTGAAAGGAGATCCAACCAGTCCATTCTGAAGGAGATCAGCCCTAGGATTTCTTTGGAAGCAATGATGCTGAAGCTGAAACTCCAGTACTTTGGCCACCTCATGCAGAGTTGACTCATTGGAGAAGACTCTGATGCTGGGAGGGATTGAGGACAAGAGGAGAAGGGGACGACAGAGGATGAGATGGCTGGATGGCATCACTGACTCGATGGATGTGAGTCTCGGTGACCTCCGGGAGCTGGTGATGGACAGGGAGGCCTGGCGTGCTGCGATTCATGGGGATGCAAAGAGTCGGACACAACTGAACAACTGATCTGATCTGATACCTTAGCAATGATTTTCACAAAACTATCACAAATCACATCAACAGCCAGTGAGCAAAGAATATCTACAACACACCATAATATTCTAGCTTGGACATAGGCTTGCTCTTCTGACTCTGGAGCAACATGAAATGAGTAGAAAGTAAGGCAGACACAGTGACATCATCAGTCTCCACTCAAGCCCAGAGCATCAAATCCAAAAAAAAAAAAAAAAAAAAAATCCTATCCAATAAGAAACCAACAATCTCCCATGTGGACATCATGGGATAGCATCCAGTAAGAGTATTAACAGAAAACTCTGTATTCCCATGGAACCAAACAGTGGTCAGCTATTCATCCCTAAAATGAATTTTCAAAAATCAGGAAATGAGTAAACGAAGAAATCTGTCACAAAGCTATTGCAATATTCTGAATAATGAATGCTATACAAGAATAGAAACTTTATTGCATTAAGATACCACATGACTGTCTCAATTTTTCATGTCTAAAGGTTGGATATTGAAAATTGCATCTATGAAGATCTAATAAACAGAGCAGCATTGCAAATGTTTAAGTATGCTGTCTAACTTTATCTATATATAAGACCATGCTGGGGAAAGAGTCTTGAATATTCCCAGTTAGGTTGGTACTATGGGTTGTAGTCATTGACTATTGAAAACAGAGTCATCTCCAGGAGAAGATAAGATTGGTGATTTACTCAGAGGAAAGATTACTTAGTAACTGATATCTCACATGTATTTCACTGATAAATACTAAGCAGTTACTCTCCAAGCCCATGTGGGATGAAAAGAGTTATTTCAGAGTTTAAACTGTCCCTTGCAACATCTTTTAAACTCTTCTTAATATGCTATTGAGTCCATTCCTGGCACTTCATAAATAAAGCTATAAAATCTTGGCTCTGAACGGGTTATCGGGACATCAACACCTCTGCTAGAAGGCAAGGCCACTGGGCCAGGACTATCAACGTCTCTGGTGTCTCCCACACAACTCCTCACACAGGGCTCTGCACTCTTTCCATGAAACTGCAACCACCCTAATTTACAGTCCATGAGGTCACAAGTGTTGGACAAGACTTAGCAATTTAATTTCCCCCTAATTTAAAAAGGGGGAAAAAACCCCCACTGAAATTACAATATATGTTTAATGGACTAATAGCTCTTTTGGAAAGTGATTTTAGCTTTACTATAGAAGCTAAAAATAGTCCTATGTAAGCTAAATTAGTCCTAAGGACTAATGTTTCGTCCTTAGGAATAAATGTCCTACATCAAGCCTCAATTTCCTTTTGCTTCAGGATTTGAGCAACACCCCCAGGCCATTCCATCCTGATCACTTCCCCAGAACTAGCACCTGAAGCTGACTTGAGTCCTCTGATTGTTAACTTTGAGGATGCCATCACTTCAAGATGACCGTGGCTGGAGGTAAAAGAGAAATAAGATCTTCCCTGACGCAGAGGGTGGATCCAGGGTGGCAGAGGCAGGAAGGAATGACGACCAAGGTGCAGCCTCTCCCTCTTCCCTCATGCAGACTGTAGGGGCTGGAGTAGTGGAGGAAGAAGTAGAGGGGCCTCATGCATACACATTCAAACAGGTATTTACTGAGATCCTTTCGAGCACCAGGTGTACAAACCCAGTGAACAAGACACAGCCCCAGTTTCATTCATGGATTTTACAATTCCGTGGGGTAAGGGAGAGATAAGGGAGAGATAATAATTAAAACAAACAAATACATACATAATTACAAGTTGCAAAAAGTGTCCTGAAGGAAAACAAGAGTACCACAAGAGAAAGTAACAGGGTGGGTTGGACGGACCTAAGATTTAGATTGGGAAGTCACAAAAGACCTAAGACCTGGAGGATGAGCAACCAAGCAGTGAAAGTCATCAGGGTCGACGTATTTACCTACAGAAAAAAAAAAGGGAGGAGAATCTGAGATGTTCTCCTTGAAGTCACGCAACGTGAGGTCAGGTAGAGATGAGGACCCAAATGGGGAGGAGCCACCAGACAAGGGGGACCGTGGTGGTCATGACTGTGAGAATGCAGTACTTCCAGAAGACACAGCAGGCACCGCTCAAAGGCGCAGAGAGAGGAGGTGGTGAACACTGTCCAAGAGCTTTGGCAACAAAGAGGCATCACTGGTGGCCTTGGTAACAGCAGTATTGGCATTGCCAGGGGCAGAAGTCAGGGAAGATACCAGCAACCGATAATAAATAATAAGCCATAACCATAAGTCATAATCATAATTAAAAAGGTAATGTTTACTGAGTGTTTATTATGTACTAAGCGCTGTTTTAACAATATCCCCTCAGGGATATGAGAGCACTGACCCCTCAGGAAATCTGCCCAAGACAGCATGCTGTGTGCGGAGGGTCCAGGATAGAACTCCAGGAGTCTGGCTCAAGTCCAAACACTATGCATGGAAGTGGGTGACAGTGAGCAAGGCCCAGGGCCTACGGGTAGGGGCTGGCACAGTCCTGGCCCTGGGGTCGCATGCAAGCCTCTCCCAGCAGAGGACATGGCTAGGCAGACTCTACTGGCTACAGTGGCCACAAGACTGTCCTTCCACCTTGGGAAAATAATGACTGTCTAAGGAAGGGTATGTCTCAGAATATGCACTCTGCAACTTCCCACTATTTGTCCAGTGAGACCCCTAGAAGTTATTTCCACTTAGAGATTCCCTGAAGGGCAATCACAGCTGCAGTCCACACTAAATTCAGGTGTTACTGCCCTGCCGCATGCTGTAACTCAGCAGCTCAGCTCTGGATCACACGCTTTTCATCAGTTGGGTCCCAGAGCCACAGGGTGAGATGGGGCAAAGCAAAGTGAACACACTGGATGTATCCTCTTCCCTTACAGTTTGGTCAGGAAGGAAAATTGAGCCATGAGAAGAAATTGCTGCACTGCTCCTGAGCAGTCCTTTCAATCCATAACCAGGGAAACAAATATAGACACAAAATGAAACAGAGGAGCCACGGGTTTCTTTTGAGGTCTGCTCATTTTCAGGACCTGGCAATCTCATGCTTTCATCTCCACTGAGCATAATTTTTAAGTCCTTGGGAGGATGAGTGCTAGTTCTGAGGTGACCTCAGTGGTCAAAACCAGTGAGCTAGGGTCCTTGGAGGGCCTCTCGAAGCCTTCTCTTCCCCTTGCCCCTTTTCATCCTGTCTGTCTTCAGACAGTTTAACATAGACCAAGTCTAAAAACACCATGCTGGCCCAGGGTAAAGAAGTTACTGGTTGTTTACACAGTAAAATTACGAGCCTGAACAAAAAATAAAACCATCCTCTGTGGAACAGCACCACACACACACAAAAAATGAGGCAAAATAAAATTCCTCATTCAGTAAAGCTTTCGCAGAGATTACCAAAGGCAGGGAATCAAAGAGGCTGGAAGCCTATTTAACATTTTATGAGTGAATCTCCAGGTTAGGAAGTGGAGAACACGTAGAAATTCTTTAGCTAGGAAGTTTAGATGCACTTATCAAATCATGTGAAATATACATTATGTTCTAGAGTCTTACAAATGAACTCCGTCTGTATGCAGAGAACTAAAAACAAGCTGCAACAGTGAAGACTAAAGAGATGAATGAGTCTTGGGGCCAGTAGCTAGACTGCCCGCTACTCAGGGAGGAATCAGACAATCCTTCCACTGACTGTTACAGCAACTGTCCAAAACAAGGCAAGTTCAGAGTTCAAATTCTAGTCTCCGTGAAAGGAGTAAAGTAACTTAGAGTGCAACTCCTGCCATATGCAAATGACTCTAATTTTTCAAAATCTTTGTTATTTGCTAGCCTTGAATTGGCTACAAGTTGTTGAGCCTTTCTGTCTTCAACTTCTCTCAGATTACCTAAGTCATATGTGTATACTCTAAAAAACTAACAACATTAGAAAGGTGAAGCAGCAGAAAACAATCACATACTTGGCCCTTCCAGACACAACCTTGGTAGATTTTGCTACTTATTTTCTATAGTTTTTGTTTACGTGAATGGGAACATCCTGCATGCTATACTGGTGTTTTATCCAAATTGATGTTGAATTTATAACAAACAGAGGCTCTTGTTTATAAGCCCTCTTAAATGTATTTCTTAAAACATCAATGACCTGTATTTTTCTTTATTGAGTTGTACTGCTCTCAAAGTTTGATTTATTAAGGCTTTATATTTCAAGCTTTATATATTCTTGCATTCTTCTTCCCAAATTCCATGCAGAACGTAGACCGTAAGTATGCAGGATGCTCTTCCAGTTGTCCTCCTTGCATAGACAGACCTTAATACAAGGAATGGCATCTGTATTCCAGGTACAATGAAAAGTTTATCCTTGACAAGCAAAACACAAGAGGGATTTGGGCTGTAGGGTGCTATCTGTTCTGTCTGTTTAGGGACCGCTCTAGTCCCCCCACACACAGCACACCCAAGCATGTCCCCACATCTTCGTGTTTCCACGGCTGCTTCTGCACTCCCCAGTCCTCAGGTCCCACCCTGCTACTATGGGGGCAACTGGGCCACCAATAGGAGGAAAAGACCCAAAGATGGATGAGGTGGAATTATCCTTTACATCTGTACTAAGTAGTCATCACAACTCCTGTCTAGTTGATAAGTTAAATGTTACTACTCTCCTGTTAATGCAGGAGAAAATGGCACAAAGAAGTTAAGACAGAATTTTAGAATGGGAAAGGACTTAAGGGATCAACTAACTTAGTGGTGACCAGATTCCTTAGTGGATTCGTGGAGGTTCTGGTTCTTTATGGCTTTAGGCGGGAGAAGTAGACCAACTCAACAATATTTAAAGTGGCAAAGTTCCCAAAACTGATTGCCATTGAAAGCATTTTCAGAAATGTTTTAATAGTGTTCATATGTTTGTTTTTTTGCTATTTATAGTGAAATATATTAAAATAAACCAACAGTTTAAATTCAAAGGCATCAAAAAGGAAACAACATTAATTAAAACCACTGTACCACACTGAAATACTAAGTTTTGTTTCTAATCAGTAGTAACTGGGAGCTCAATACCTAGAACAGTGCCCAGCACATAGCAGGGCCAAATAGGTATTTGTTGGATGAACTTATGAATGAATGAGATCCATCAACTTCATAGAAAAACTCCACATAAAAGAGTAAAATCATTCAAAGCAGTAAGTAGAAAGGAAGTCTGGAAGGCATTCATGAGATGGATGATTAATAAGCAATTGCATATCTACTAGTTGTACACATGAAATTGTGAAGGATCAAAAACTCCAACTGATTAAATATCTTAAATATGCTGCATAATGGATGCCAAAAAGTTTACACAGCTGAAAAGGATGGAAAAAAAAATTAAACATCAGGATAAATGGAACTATATCCACATGAAACTGATGAGGCATATTGTTATGAATTTGTTTAAATATGTGCTTCAGTTCAGTTCAGTCACATCCAACTCTTTGCGACCCCATGAACCGCAGCACGCCAGGCCTCCCTGTCCATCACCAACTCCCAGAGTTCACTCAGACTCACGTCCATCGAGTCGGTGATGCCATCCAGCCATCTCATCCTCTGTCGTCCCCTTCTCCTGCCCCCAATCCCTCCCAGCATCTGAGTCTTTTCCAATGAGTCAGCTCTTCACATGAGGTGGTGGCCAAATATGGCCAAATATGTGCTTAAGTATAGTGTATTGTTTCTAAAGCACTTGGAGACCTAACACATGAGGCCTACACGGGGAAGCACATGGCCAGCTTGGGGTGGGGCAGAGGGTATCTCTGTTTCAGTTCAGCCTGTATGTATTGCTGCTCCAATTACTCTCCTGCCAAAGATGACCTTAATGCTTCCTGCAGCACAGCAAAGCCTTTCAGCAGTTGTGCACGTGTTTTCAAAGCCTCCACCTTTCTTACTAACATGCAGCATCATCTCTACCTTTCACCTACAATGAAAACAACCAGCTTGCTTCCTTCCACAAACCTTTCCAGGAGCCCTGCCTCACCTCCTCCATCCTTCCTTCAAATTCCAGCTTCAAGCTCACTGCCTACAACTAGGCTGGCTCCACCTGATTCATATCACTGCTTGTGCCTGTATCTGGAAGAAGTTACTCCACATTTAAAAGCACAACCAGTGGGTGCTTTGCAGTTTTGAACTCTGTTTCAAAACTGCTTCACAGGTGTATGATCTTCTGTGTGCTGTCTCTTCAAGTAGTTAACCCGAGACACAACCAGTAAGTTTTCTATGCTTCCTGTATCTCAGAGTGACTGACACAGCTTGATGCATGTAGTATGGTGTTCCATCAATACTTAGAAACTAAAATCTCTGGTAAAGATCGATGCTATAGGACGGAGACCACAACATATTGATCATCCAAGTTCTATCCTCTTAAAATTCACTATACTTTTCAGGGAAAGTTAGTCCATACTTAATTCATTCAAATTAAACATTTTTAAAGGTGCCTTAAGTAATTGCTTACTCCTTGGAAGCAAAGTTATGACCAACCTAGAGAGCATATTAAAAAGCAGAGACATTACTTTGCCAACAAAGGTCCGTCTAGTCAAGGCTATGGTTTCTCCAGTGGTCATGTATAGATTTGAGAGTTGGACTGTGAAGAGAGCTGAGCACCGAAGAATTGATGGTTTTGAACTGTGGTGTTGGAGAAGACTCTTGACAGTCCCTTGGACTGCAAGGAGATCCAACCAGTCCATCCTAAAGGAGATCAGTCCTGGGTGTTCACTGGAAGGACTGATGCTGAGGCTGAAACTCCAATACTTTGGCCACCTCATGCGAAGAGTTCACTCATTGGAAAAGACCCTGATGCTGGAAGGGATTGGGGGCAGGAGGAGAAGGGAACGACAGAGGATGAGATGGCTGGATGGCATCACCGACTTGATGGACGTGAGTCTGAGTGAACTCTGGGAGTTGGTGATGGACAGGGAGGCCTGGGGTGCTGCGATTCATGGGGTCGCAGAGTCGGACGCGACTGAGCGACTGAACTGAGGTAATTGCAGTAGCTGGATGGTGGTGGGGGGGGCGGGGGGAGGGAATATTAATCAACCTGGGAACAAACCTAAACCTGCCTAGAACAGGGTCAGGTCCACTTGCCCCTTTCTGAAGGGCCCCTGCCACTGCTGTCACTGAGGGTTGTTGCAGCCATGCTTAAGCAGGATTTTGTGTCAGGGAATGCTTTCTATGTAGTACAATAAGAAATAAGACAGTTTCATCTGGCTTTCTCACATTTCAGTCCAATGCAGTTTTGATTGATAAGCTGAGTATTAACTATTATTTACAATTCCATACATGTTATATATATATGAAAGCTTCTTCAAAAATTCAAAAAGCTAACGCATAGTAGTGTAGACACCAATGGAGTTCCTCATTCCTTCCCCAGAGGGGTCCTGCTGAAGAGATGATGCTTTGCATGGGAAAAGCAGCAGGTTCTGGGCCTCACTGAGGTGGCTGTGAGAGGTCTGAAGGAGGACCCCCTATCTTCAGGCCAGTAGAGCTAAGTGATGCCAGGGCTCCAGGCCTCTGCAATAAGAAAGGATGGATCCCAAAGTGACCTTTCCTCTTGGGCCGTTAATGTGAAAGGTCTCCTGTCTCAGCCTACGTGTCAGAGGGAGCGCAGCCTTCTCACACCCACCTAAGGCCATCTAGATAGTGTGGACCCAGCAATGGGAATGAATTCTAGAAGAACACCCCAGACCAGTTAGCCAAGATAAGGTGAATGTTTCTGGCCTTTTTCCTGCTGTCAATTTGGAATAACTTTAAAGCTGAGAGTAATTACCATTCACTTTTCCTAAAGAGTCCAGACCTCTAATCTAAACCAGTAAATCATCTTTAAAAACAGCAACGCACATCACTGTGCTGGCTCCTCTTGTCTCTCATCTTAACCACACAATTCCTATCAGAAAAGAATTCACAAGTTAACCCAAACTTCCAAACAGGGGACTTGCTAACAGGGCCTCTGGTCTTCCAGATGGGGGTGGCGGGAAGAGGCTGGGAGTCACAGCACTCTTTTCCTCTTCTTCCTCATCTGAATGGAGTCCCAAATAGAATGACCTGAAATGTCAGAGCTGTAAGGGACTTCCAGATTGCTCCTCACCTGAACCCCTCATCTCAAGAGACAGGAGCACCAGCGTGCAGAGAACTGAAGTGACATGCAGAGCCCCCCGCTGCTGATTAAAGGCTTGCCAGGGCACACACCCGAGTTTCCAGGCTCTGACGCCAAGATCTGCTCTTTTCTCTACACCCGTGGTTTTCATATCTTATGTTCAGCAGAAGAATCCTTTCCAACCAAATGAAATGTCAGGCAAACCTTGATTCAAAGAGCAAATAAAAGTGGCAACACTCTGGATCAAGTGGAGTCTAGAAGACCCAGAGGCCCTTCCCACAAGCCTGACTTCACCTTCCCTCAGGCCCCTGCAGCTGCTCTGAGGACCCCAGGGGTCTCCTGGGACTGCATTTGAGGAAGACTGCTCGTATACCCTGCTGTCCTACACAGCGAAAAATGTTGTACGGATGGAGGGGTGGGGTGGGGGTAAATATAAGCACACAAATAATGACACTTCTGAAAATTTAGAAAACAGAACTCAAAGCACGATCTACAAATACAGTAAGTCACATGCGGACTGGAATCTAGGCACGGGAATCACTGCATCCCTGTCTTCTTCCTTCCTGGAAGCAGGCAGGGAGGAACGGAGGTGCCGGTCACATATTGGAAGCAGGCCATGAACCCAGGCCTCAGAACAATTGATCTTCTCCCTGAACTAAGGGCGAGCCTGCCAGGCCAAGAAGGGACACAGCTTAACCCTGCTGTGTGTGCAAAAGCTGACGAGATTGCCATTCCAACAACCAATCAGTAGGAGAACCAGCTTTCTTTCTTTCCGAGATGTCTCATCAAGAGAACCAGTTATTATATTATACACAAAAGATATGCTTTTTTAAAAAAAGTCTCCCTTTTCTTTGTTGTCTCTAAACACTTAAGTCATAGTAACTAACTTATCCCCCATGATGTGGCTCAAACCTTCTCATGAAGGCAACAAGTCAGCATGTTTCAGAAAACAGTGTCGTAGCTAACCGCCTCTCATCCTGACCCCTCACCTCCATCTCTCCTGACTCATGAGGGCCCCCCACCCCTGCTGTGCAGCTGCAGGACGACGGGTGCGCTGGCCACACTGTGAACTGCTGTGTCAGGCAATGAGCCTCTAATAGGGAAGAAAGTACAGCTCAGAACCCCTGCAGCATGGCTCACCACAGGTCTAAAAACACTTCTTGATACAGAGTCATAGCTTTATTATTCTTTTTATTGTGATTTAGTTTCGACAGAAAAAAAAAAGGCTAGAAAAAAAGGTTACACAATATAACAAATACCCATGTATCCACTGCTCAACTTTAACAAATCTTAATATTTTGCCATGTGCATGCTAAGTCACTTCAGTCATGTCTGACTCTTTGAGAGCCTATGGACCATAGCCTGCCAGGCCCCTCTGTCCATGGGATTCTCCAGGCAAGAATACTGGAGTGGGTTGCCATTTCCTTTTCCAGGGGATCTTCCAGATCCAGGGATCAAACCCGTGTCTCTTGCATTTCCTGCACTGGGAAGCAGGTTACAGATACAGATGAAGCACCATGCATCCCCTTGGTTATTTTCCTTCTCTTCCACCCTCCTTGGAAGTAACCACTACCTTAAAGTTAGTATTTATTACTTTTTACAAATGTTTAAATTTTTATTATATAAGTATACATGCACAATAATACATAATATTCTTCGCAGATCTAGAATTTTATATGAATGGCATCACACTGTCGATATTATTATGCAACTTGCATTTTTTTGCTCAATTGTTTTAAAAACCTCTTATGGAGTTTAAAATACATGCAAAAGTAAAAAGAATGTTATAATAAAAACCCCTACCTACTCATCATCCAGCCTCTTGAGCAATCTTATGATATCTAAATATATAGATTATATCTATCCCCAACCCACTCAATCGCCCTGCAGCCCTCCCCCAATTACTCTGAAACAAATCCTATACATGCAAAACTTTTAATGGTCTAGTTTCCATCAGAGCTGGGGTTTTCTTCTAAAGAGAAACCAAAGTAGAAGGGGAAAAAGTCCAAATAAACAACCTGTTTTCAATTACTCTAGGAATTATAGTAGGCCCTTTCTATCTGTACATTCTGCATCTACAGATTCAACCAACCTGGATCAAAAATATTTGGGGAAAAAAATTACAGTAAATTCCAAAAAGCAAAATTTCAATTTGCCACACACCAGCATCTATTTATATAGTGTTTCCATTGTATTCACAACTATTTATATAGCATTTACATTGTATTGGGTATTGTAAGTCATCTAGAGATGATTTAAAGCATATGTGAGGATGTGCCATAAGTCAAAGAAAGAAAGTGAACTCGCTCAGTCATGTCCGACTCTTTGTAACCCCATGGACTGTAGCCTACCAGGCTCCTCTGTCCATGGGATTTTCCAGGCAAGAGTACTGGAATGGGTTGCCATTTCCTTCTCCAGGGGATCTTCCTGACCCGATGTGCCATGGTTATATGCAAATATACCATTTTATATGAGGGACTTGAGTTTCCACAGATTTGGGGAACTTTGGATCTTGGAATTCCCAGGGGTTCTAGAACCAATCCCCTGTAGATTCTGAGGGATGACTATATAACTCAAATAATTAAGCAAATGCACTGAATTGGGTAAAAAAGAATGCCCAGAAGTCAAAGCATAAGCTGCTCCCTTCGTAAGACTATGAGGCCAGGAGAGAAGTCATCCCTCAACGTCTCCAGTGATACTGCCTTCAGCCCCAGCTCAGTCTTATCTCTGAATACTTGAACTGCTCAAGATAATATCCTCTTGTCACCCAGAAAGAAACCCCATCCTCACCTTTCTTTTCTTACTCAATATCTGAACTGCATCTCTAAATAAATTTACATATATACATATATGTTTACCAAGCGCTTTCTTTGTGCCAGGCAATTTTTTTTTTCATGCCTGAAGCTGTACTATTAATCCATTTTACAGATAAGAAAAATGAGCAGAGGAGTTAAATAATCCCCTCAAGGCCAATCAGCTCACAAGTGGAGCCATGTACTGAACCAAGGTGGACTAGGTCCCGGGTCCACGTCACCATTCCCACAGCCTCTTAGCAAAAGGACCAGTTCCCAGTGGAATATAAAGAAGCCACAAGCCTGAACACTTGGAGGTAATCAAAACTCCACCAATAAGTATGTGATAAAAATTGGGAGTAAGTAAGCCAGACTAGAGTAACTGAGCCAGGTTGAAGGCTATCTGTGGACTGCTCTAAGCAACTGGTTCCCAGAGCCATGACACTTAATATTTCCTTTTAAGAGGTCACAATCAAATTGACTTCTGTGAAGGAAAAGAAAAAATAAATAAAATAGTACAAAGGTAGAAAAAAGCCATTCATGAATCAGCTTCCCCCTTCAACTTTACCCTCAACAGCCACTTAAAACAGGGAACTAAAGAAAGAGTAGATCACGCTCTTAATGCCTGAAACACGTGACTGTCCTTCATCCTGAGAATGTGGCCGTGCCGTATCAAAGAGCTCATTGTGCTACATGCACAAAAGGGGGCAGAATTATAATGATCTTAGTACTTGACCTTCATGCAGCAAATGCATCAAAGCCTGCTCCCTAACAATCTCTGGTCATTCATAACAGAGAGTGGTTTGTAAGGAAGAAATGCCACTTTTCTTTTAAGAACAAAGTCCAGAATTTTACTCAGCAGCTTCTTATGATGTGTGTGTGTGTATATACATATCTATAAGTTAAATGCTATGTTGTTTATAAAACAATCTTTTTTAAAAAAAATCAGCAGATAAGGGAAATCCTATTTGCCAATGCAACACACACACACACACACACACACACACACACTCCTCCCTATCTACCCCCTAGTGCCCAAGTCAAAATCCAAAATGGACTGGGATTTTCACTGTGATCATATTGTTTACTTGCAATTTCTAAACAAAAGTAAACATTACTGCACCAACATCTCATTTTATTTATTCAATGAGTATTTATTGAGCACTGTGTTAAATGTTGAAACACAACAGTAAACAAGATACCCTTGAGAACTTTAAATTTGAATATACAGAGCAATATCCTCTTTTGCTTAAGTTCTTGACTTACAAAGCCTCAGTTGAGAGCACATCTTCTAGTTGAAAATTTTACTTTCTTATGGAAAAGAAAAATGTACAAGGGGTGGGGATTTGGTAGAGGCAGATAAGAAGATCATAATATGGTAACAGATATTTTTTCATAGGTTTTACAGAACAGTTCTATAAAGGCCGTATAAACAATTTCAAAGTTCCAGCTTCATTCTCGACAAAGTGTAAACCTCTCCATAGAATCCCCTCAAAAAAAAAACGGAAAGAAGGAAAAGAAATACAAGGATGTTTGCTAGAAAGTTGAAAGCCTTTTACACTGTACTGTTTCTGTGCTCTAAATTTACATGAGTCAGGCAGGAGGAGGTAGAGAAACAGGGCCACTGACACGGCAATCTCATCAAACATGGCAGCAGCCTGCTTTCTTACCGTGAACTTTACTGGCCTTTTGTGTGTCTCACTGACCAGATATGGAAAGTCAGATGCACTGGAAGGCATCTACAGCAAAGTTACAGTGCCTCGAATAAAGCAATGCACAGTGGGTTAGGGAGAGAGAAAAATTACTTTGAAAAGATTTACAGGGAATAAAACTAGCAGTAGAAAAGAGCAGGGACACCATGGGATGGGAGAAAGCATTATGTTTCTGTATTAACTGTTTCAGAGTGCTAAAATTTCAAAGGCTTCTAAGATAATCTCTCTTGATATAAGGCTAACTCTTGACTTCCTGGTCCCAGCTACATTTTACTTATCCTCTGTCATGCTGCTGGTCACTGCCTCCAAAAAGAAATGTGAAGCATCTTTGCAGTCCCCAGAGTGCCTAGTACTGTGTCTAAACCAAGCTTGGGGCTCACTAATAAAAGGTTATCTTTAATTAAGTGAAGGAGGCTTTCTTTCCCTGGTGTGAAGCCACACGAAGGTCACAGCACTACTAAGAAGGCTGAACCTGAATCTGGCCTCTAGAACAAGAGCTAATTTCCAGTTTCAGGAAATTCAGGCGATAGAGGAACAAGATAATGGCACCACAAGAAAGCTGATATATCCAGAATGTGGGACACCATGCAGGACAACTGACCCCGTTTCTGAAACAAGTCAATGGGCTGAAAAAAGAAAGGAGGAAGGGAGGTGGGGGTTGCTTTTGACTTTGAGACATAACATCCAAATGCTACAGGCGGAGCCTGGTTGAACGCTGAGTCCAACAAAATAACTGTTAAAAAAAATTTCTTTAACACAAAAAATATTATTCTAAACTGGGCATTAGATGATACCAATAAAATATAGTAAATGTAACCATGATAATGGCAGCGTGGCTGGGTAAGAATGTCTATATCTTTCCAAGAGTTATCCTGAAGTATGCAGATATGAAATAACTGGCCTAGGAGTGGCGTTAAATTTCTCAAGAAAGAAAAAGGGAAGATTAAGCAAATGAGGCAAAATCTTGATAACTGTTAAGTATGTATCCCATATTTTTGAACATGTTTGACTTTGTCATAATAATTTTTAAATTAAGGAGACTCAGAGGCAGTAATTTAAAATTTTATGCATAAATGAAGCAAATATTTTTAAACCTCTCTGAACCACATTCTCATGCCCATTAGTGAAGTAGTTTAAACTGGCACACCATTCGTAGATCCTCAAACCTAAGACTTCGGGAAGGACGAAAATGGGAGTACAGTTATGTGTGGTCAGATGTTTCCAGGTGTTTGCAGATGAGAGGTGGAAATGACCACATACGTCAGGTCCCTAAAGGAAACAATACTCCATTCATCTGGAGACAGTCTGACAAGCAAAAGTGGCAGTTTCTACCCTTATCAGTCTGTATCATCACTCAGAATTTACGGACTCACCAACATATTCCCAAGTGTATAGTAGATAACACACCAAGGAATGTGTATAAATACAGCTACCATCCTAACTACTTCAGTCTCTGTCGTCTCAAAACCAGAAGACTTAGTTTATTATCATGGACATCAATACTTTCTAAGCTCCACAAATGTAGCTTAAGAAAGCAGTACAATTTAATATATTTTAGAAAGACTACTACTAAAAGTCTAAAATAAGTCTAATATAAGTGCTAGGGCACTTATACTTTGAAAAACACACACACATTCAAAAACCTCTATTCCATGAAAATAAAAGACCCTAAATTTCATGACTATTTTATGCATTCTAATCAATTAAGATCTTCACAACCCAGATAATCACGATGGTGTGATCACTGACCTAGAGCCAGAAGTCCTGGAATGTGAAGTCAAGTGGGCCTTAGAAAGCATCACTAGGAACAAAGCTAGTGGAGGTGATGGAATTCCAGTGGAGCTATTCCAAATCCTGAAAGATGATGCTGTGAAAGTGCTGCACTCAGTATGCCAGAAAATTTGGAAAACTCAGCAGTGGCCACAGGACTGGAAAAGGTCAGTTTTTATTCCAATCCCAAAGAAAGGCAATGCCAAAGAGTGCTCAAACTACCGCACAATTGCACTCATCTCACACGCTAGTAAAGTAATGCTCAAAATTCTCCAAGCCAGGCTTCAGCAATACGTGAACCATGAACTTCCTGATGTTCCAGCTGGTTTTAGAAAAGGCAGAGGAACCAGATATCAAACTGCCAACATCCGCTGGATCATGGAAAAAGCAAGAGAGTTCCAGAAAAACATCTATTTCTGCTTGATTGACTATGCCAAAGCCTTTGACTGTGTGGATCACAATAAACTGTGGAAAATTCTGAAAGAGATGGGAATACCAGACCACCTGACCTGCCTCTTGAGAAATCTGTATGCGGGTCAGGAAGCAACAGTTTAGAACTGGACATGGAACAACAGACTGGTTCCAAAGAGGAAAAGGAGTACGTCAAGGCTGTATATTGTCACCCTGCTTATTTAACTTATACGCAGAGTACATCATGAGAAACGCTGGGCTGGAAGAAGGACAAGCTGGAATCAAGATTGCCAGGAGAAATATCAATAACCTCAGATATGCAGATGACACCACCCTTAGGGCAGAAAGTGAAGAGGAACTAAAAAGCCTCTTGATGAAAGTGAAAGTGGAGAGTGAAAAAGTTGGCTTAAAGCTCAACATTCAGAAAATGAAGATCATGGGATCTGGTCCCATCACTTCAAATAGATGGCAAATAGATGGGGAAACAGTGGAAACAGTGTCAGACTTTATTTTTTTGGGCTCCAAAGTCACTGCAGATGGTGACTGTAGCCATGAAATTAAAATACGCTTACTCCTTGGAAGAAAAGTTATGACCAACCTACACAGCATATTGAAAAGCAGAGACATTACTTTGCCAACAAAGGCCCGTCTAGTCAAGGCTATGGTTTTTCCAGTGGTCATATATGGATGTGAGAGTTGGACTGTGAAGAAAGCTGAGCGCCGAAGAATTGATGAGCGCCGAAGAATTGATGAGCGCCAAAGAATTGATGCTTTTCAACTGTGGTGTTGGAAAAGACTCTTGAGAGTCCCTTGGACTGCGAGGAGATCCAACCAGTCCATTCTGAAGGAGATCAGCCCTGGGGATTTCTTTGGAAGGAATGATGCTAAAGCTGAAACTCCAGTACTTTGGCCACCTCATGCGAAGAGTGGACTCATTGGAGAAGACTCTGATGCTGGGAGAGATTGGGGGCAGGAGGAGAAGGGGATGACAGAGGATGAGATGGCTAGATGGCATCACTGACCCGATGGATGTGAGTCTCAGTGAACTCCGGAAGTTGGTGATGGACAAGGAGGCCTCAGAGATCAGATCAGTCGCTCAGTCGTGTCTGACTCTTTGCGACCCCATGAACTGCAGCACGCCAGGCCTCCCTATCCATCACCAGTTCTCGGAGGTCACTCAGACTCACATTCATCGAGTCACATTCACACCACGCCAAGGAGGCCTGGCGTGCAGCAATTCATGGGGTCTCAAAGAGTCGGACACAACTGAGCGACTGAACTGAACTGATGCTAAACACTTAATATGCATAACCTGGATATAATCCTCAACTGGGATTTTATTTATGAGAAATGGGGGTACAGAAAGGTTATAAAACTTGCTCAAGGTCTTACCAGTAAGTCAGGGAGTTCAGATTGGCACCCCAGGTCTGTCCTAAAGCCCAAACTCTAAACCATGAAACAGTGTTAGGCAAAAAGGATCCTCCAAGCCCCTACCCCAACTGCAAAAGTTCAAAACCTTGTAGAGGTCAGAAGACCACCCACACTCATTCTGTAAAAACCTCTTCATCCACCCAAGGGTCCTCCCACCTCCCACCTCTGCCCACCAGGGTCCAGTGGGCAGGAAGGAGGTCCTTCCCACTCTGTCCCAGGGTAGAGTACTGCTCTACCTCTTCCCTAATTACAAATGGCAAAAAAGCGTGGGTTTAAATGCTTTCAACACTATGGCACCTACTTAGAACCCTGATGGAGCCGCCTTCCTCCTACATGCCCCACCTCATGTCCTGGATAAAGCAAATGGACCAGGGAAGAGTCATGTACCAAGTGACACAACTCCATGGTGAAACACCACTATTCCTCCCACCCAAGCCCTTAGAGTGACATTCCTTTGCAAAGACCACCCAAATGTCCTGTCCCTGCTGGTACTTCTCTTATGTGGGAGAAAAAGACTTAGAAAATGGGCTACTGTGGATTAGCCTTTAGAAAGCTCCTGCTGAGCTCATGCTTTATCTTAGTTAATGCTTAAATATGCAAGTCAGAGACTTCAAGTTCACCAGGGCTTTTGGAGGAGGGGAGAAGAATACACAGAAGTAATCCTGTTAACTTTTCTTGGCATGAGGCAGCCCAATTTAAAAAACACATATTTTGCACCAAAAAGTAGATTCTGAAACCGAAAGAAAAAATAGAGAACAAAAATACATGATAACTTCCCATACCTCTGTGGAGGAAGAACCAAACAAATTTGAACCAAGGGGCAAGTATCAAAGAATAAGACTGAGATGGTTACTGGTGACTGAATACTTGGGTCTCTGCCAAGCTCTGTGCCAGATGATTCATAGACAATTTCTCATTCAACCTTCATAACCCTGTGAAGTTCTTATGAAGAGAGGAAACTGAGACTTAGGGACTCTATCTCCAAGGTAATTATATAGCACTTATTGTGTGCCAGGCTCTTTAAATATGCATATATTGACTCCTTTAATCCTATTGTAAAGGATTAAAGGAGCAAGTGATACTAGTAAGAGATGAGCCATCATACTGAGGGAGTCACAGGCCCAAGGTGATGGAGCTGATAAGTAAAAGGATTTAAACCGAGGCACTCATGTCTCTACCATCTGTGCTCTTGTCACTGAACTATACTGCAAATATACTACCTGGGTTTTTGTTTTACTTTTTTTCTTTTTCTGCTGTTATTTCTCCAACGAGACCGCAAACTCTTTGAGAAGAGGGGGCACTCTTCATATCCTACTCAGCAATCAGTATTATGAACCAGGTAAGGCAGAGTCATCAGTAAACACAGCTGACCCTTGAAAATGTGGGGGACTGGGGGTTTAATCCATGTACAATGTACAGTCGGCTCTCTGCATCCATAGTTCCTCCAAGTTCTCAGATTCAAGCAACTGCAGACTGTATTATACAGCAATGTGAGTGAAGTGAAGTCACTCAGTCATGTCCAACTCTTTGCAACCCCATGGACTGTAGCCTATCAGGCTCCTCCGTCCATGGGATTTTCCAGGCAAGAGTGCTGGAGTGGATTGCCATTTCCTTCTCCAGGGGATCTTCCCGACCCAGGAATCAAACCCAGGTCTCCTTCATTGCAGGCAGATACTTTACCGTCTGAGCCACCAGGGAAGCCATTTACTGGTAAAAAAAAAAAAAAAAACATCTACATATAAGTGGACAAATGCAGTGCCAGCCTGCCTTGTTCACGGGTCAACTGCAATGAGTCTGGTGCAACACAGGGATAGGGCTGACTGCCCCAAAGCCCCCTGACCAGTCTGGGTCCATTTCGAGGTGAAGCACACCTGGTACAGACTGAAAATGGCCTAGCATAAAGGTCAGATTCTTTTACTCCCCATTTCCAATCCATAGGGGGAGCGAATGCACAGCAACTGGACATCTGCTCCTTCCTGCTTCACCCCCCAACCCAATGTCCACAAGAGCCCTCTCTCCTGCCCCAGGAGTGACCTCAGAAGCCACCATCAACCAGCAGGTCAGCAAGCAAGAGGGCATCTACTGACCACTCCTGCCTACAGCATGAAGAACACACTCTGTCCTGACCTTTGGGTGGACCTGTTCCCTTTCTTCCCACTGTCTACACTTACCTGCGGTTGTTATTTCTGGAGTGCCCACCACACACTTGGCTCTCTGTAAGGGGTTGGGGAAAAGGTGAACTAGAGACACACAGTCTTCCCTCATGGAGCTTACCCATCCTCTTCACCTTAAGAAACTCCAAGTTTAGCTCACATGCCATCACCTATGTGAAATCTTTCCCCTTGCTTGAAGTAGCTGGCTGTTAAGAGTTATGTCCGTGTGTTTAAAAATCACCTAAAATCCAAATCAAAATATTGGCATGGCCAGTGGGGGAAAATAAAATACCAAATGAAAGAAAATAAGATTTTACTTAGAAAATCTTAGAAAATAAGGACATTTTACTCAGCAATATGAAGAATATTGCTACTGCTGCTGCTGCTAAGTCGCTTCAGTTGTGTCCGATTCTGTGTGACCCCATAGATGGCAGCCCACCAGGCTCCCCTGTCCCTGGGATTCTCCAGGCAAGAATACTGGAGTGGGTTGCCATTTCCTTCTCCAATGCATGAAGGTGAAAAGTGAAAGTGAAGTCGCTCAGTCATGTCCGACTCTGAGTGACCCCATGGACTGCAGCCTACCGGGCTCCTTCGTCCATGGGATTTTCCACGCAAGAGTACTGGAGTGGGGTGCCATTGCCTTCTCCGATATGAAGAATGGTAAAGGTTAAAAAAAAAAATCCATGAAATCAATGATTCCTGGGAACAACAACAGAAAAATCTGACAAGGCAGAGAACTTTGATCCACAGTAACCCATAAACTGATTTTATCTTGCTCTCCCCTGGCTATCTAGTTCTTCATTTCAAAAATCAATGGCCTGCCTGTGCATCTCAGGAACCAAGTAACACGGATTAAAACAATGAGGCTTGTGCCTTAAGGTAGGTGACAGATATTCCAGAAAACAACCACTGCTTGCTAGGAGGACAAGAGAGCATAGGTATCTGGACTGGCAACATAACCAGTGAGCGGCGACAGCCCAGGAAAGAGAGCTGCCCACAGTCCTTGGAGCGCACGCTGTTAGAAGTGACTTGAACTCTCCCAGGGCCAACTGACACACCTTGTCTACGCGTGCCACAGGACAACACAGGGGATACACCTAAGTGAAGTGTCACAAACTAACGTCTGCTTCCCAGTGCCAAAGAACATGTGAGCAAATTAAAGAGCATGCTGGATACACAGGAATGCTTTCTGGACGGCCAGGGTCACACTGAAGTGCGCACCTACAGCAAACCGCCTCAGACTGCTTCCTCTCCTCAGAGTCTGCTTCAAGCAGATACTTCCCCACCCCAGCCTCACCTCCCCCACACCAGCTGGCTACTGAGCAAGAACTGAAAGGAAAAGCAGATAACTGCACTTATGCAACACACCAGCTGAATTTAGACACAATTCTAAGTAAACCTGCTCTGGTCTCCCTTACAAGCAGGCGAGAGGCAGGGAAAGAAGCCATCACGCACTGAGCACCCGTGCAGGGGAGGCACCACTCCGCATTTCATAACTCCAACACAGAGTATTACCAAACAACTCAGCACAGAGTAATATTATTTCTAATTTCAAGAGAACGTGAATGAGCTCTGGCAAAGTGGGGAGCTCACCTCACCTCACAGCTGGTAGGTGACAGGATGCGGTGGGTCCCAGCTCTGACCCCAAGTCACATCTCCTCTCACTACACCAAAGGTGAGCCACGGGGGAGTCAAGATCTTGCCAGAAGACTTGATACAGACTGTGGAGCTTAGAACTCTTCTCACCACAACCTCCCAGAGTTTCTTTAGTTTTAGAGAAATAATTCTTCTTACTGTTGTATATTCTAGAAGTTAAACTTTATAGGGGAACAATTAATACAGTGAAGACAAGTATCTCAGACCAGACACCAGAATGCACCTTTAACTGAGGTGCTATAAACAACCTAGGATCTTCAGCATAGTTTTCATCAATAAACTTACAGGAAGAAATTGTTATGACTATACAAAAGGGGAGACCACTCACCTAACAACCTAACGAAATTATTACTTCAATCATTATCTTAAGATTGAGCAAACTCACCAAGAAGCATGAAAATATTTAGAAATTGAACTTTTCACAGGAAACTAAACAAAAATTAAGAAAACCGTAACTGCAAATACATGTCAGTTCATTATACATAGTTCTATACACTCTTGATAAATTATAACAAACATCAGATAAAATATTTAATCCTCTACACATGACATGAGTTCAGTGAACACTTTTTCAGTAACTGCAAAAAAATATGATAAACATGAGAAATACCAACACCCATTTCCACTCAGTTGAGGATGTACTTGTGATTTCTTTGACCCTCACTTTTACACACAGAAAAAAAAGTTTTTAAAGAAATTAAAACATCTAAAGCTTTTACCAAAATGCAACACAAACCTTTAACCTTTTACACTTTGATTGCTGCTGCCGCTGGTAAGTCACCTCAGTCTTGTCCGACTCTGCGACACCATAAACAGTAGCCCACCAGGCTCCTCTGTCCCTGCGATTCTCCAGGCAAGAATACTGGAGTGGGTTGCCATTTCCTTCTCCAGTGCATGCACGCATGCTCAGTCACTTCAGTCGTGTCCGACTCTGTGCGACCCCATAGATGGAAGCCCACCAGGCTCCTCTGTCCACAGGATTCTCTAGGCAAGAATACTGGAGTGGGTTATACTTTATTTCCTGCCAAAATAAAGTGGCAATTTAAATTCTTCTCTCCAAGCCCACATACAGGATTTACCCTGCAACTACAAATCTTTTCTAAAAGTACACTCATCCTATACACATAGCTTCATTCCTGCCACTATTTATTAAGTAAGCAACCTACAGGTCTGATAAACTTGATAATTTATCCCTTCACATCTTGAAATATATTTATAAAACCTAATCCCTTCATTTGAACTGCCTTGGATTTGTGCCCAATGAGCTGTAAATCTTCCTAAAGTAAATTGAGAGTTGGTTTTTTTAACCATTGCTATGCTATGCTAAGTCACTTCAGTCGTGTCCAACTCTGTGTGACCTCATAGACGGCAGCCCCCAGGCTCCCCCGTCCCTGGGATTCTCCAGGCAAGAACACTGGAGTGGGTTGCCATTACCATTAGTTACCCTAAAAAAAAAGGTCTCTTCAAAACAAGGAAAGGAGATACACACCCTATGGGCTTCCAAGTTCAGATACAAGTCCCCAGGAGGCACAGGTACAACCTGATCTGGACCTTGCTCTCCAAGCAAGTGAGAGAACTTCTCCCTAGAACATTCCCAAACTATCGAATAGGTTCATAGGAAGAATGAAATTTCCTTGTTCCAATGCCATCAATTCAAATGTCCAATGCTGTACAATCCAAATGTCAAAATCTTGGTGGCATGATGGCTCCTACCTACTCATTAACTTGGTACCTATTTTCACTGAGAAATACAGATTTCTCCATTACTTCAAAATTCACTTAATAAATGAACCAACACTACTTACAGGTTGTTCTCTCTTTCTTAGGGAGGTGGGTAAAAGGAGGAAACTCTTGTATCAACTGTGCCCCAAAGAGGAAACATTAAGAATAGTTAGTATCATGAGAGAAGGAACACTTTTCTTATTAAGACCAGTGTATGAACCCATAGCCAAAGACCTCAGTTTTATTAGCCAATATTCCTTACTCCTTAGTGAATCAGCACAAACTGGCATAAATACTTGATTTGTTACAACTGTGTTTTCTACAAAGGTCAGAAGATTGACCAGGGTATATTCCTTTGCCTTCCTGGAAAAAGGATCTGTAATTTCTTATCGTTAATGACATAAGCAAATACCCAGGAGCAAGAAGTCTGACAAGGTCTGCCCAGGGAGAAAACAGGCTTTTCCACAACTGAAGGGCCAGGCCCAGAGGCCACAATGGGGCTGAGCCAGAGTCTGTCAGTTCTGAGCCTGAGACAATGCTGAGTTGTCCTCAGGGAGGAACCTGGAGGTGGCAAGGTCTCCACCCAAACTGAGGAGGAGAGATATTAAAGAAAGCTTTGCATGTGCAGATAGATTCATGAAAACCTACTCACCACAAGTATCTTTTACTCACCCATAGAATATCCTACAAGTTCCCACCCACACTCACCAATGACCCAGAAACCACGAAAGGAGATCAGCTTATAAGGTCACCAGGAAGACTCCAGAGACACCCAGGGCTCTGCCCTGACCCCTCCTGAGGGTTAGCCTGGGAGCACACAGAATCCTCCTTGAACCGGACACTGGAAGGCATCAGCAGGTTCTGGAAGGCTCCTGAGGCATGCTTTCGTCATATGACAAGCCCAAGATGAGAAGGAGCCATGCCACAGAGCGGAGGTGGGTGCACAGCACCTGCCAGGCTCAGACCTCCTCCTGCGCCTCTCCCTGACCTGGGCAGTGACAGACCCTCCCGCTGCCTCCACTGCAGCTCAGGCAGGGGAACATTTCCAGTTTTTTTGTTTGTTTGTTTTTAAGGCCTACATGATCCTAGGACTCCAGAGAAGCACACTACCGGAAGAATGTCTGAATGGGAGACATGGCACACAGGCGGCCCCAGCTCTCTCACAGACATTTGCAAGATGAGTCACTTCATCTCCATCTGCTGCTGCCACTCCTGCTCAGAGCAAACGAGTGAGGCGAACGGACCCACATGGGATCCCTGGAAACTGAACGAGTGACCATCAGAGCAGCGGGAAAAGGGTGCTCCAGAAAGGCTCCCCTCCATGTCTGTGCAGTTGCAGGGAAAAGAGGAAACAATCAGATACTGGGAAAGGAGGGGAGAGAGATACTGGGGGGAAAAAAAAAAAGGTGGGGGAAAATCAACTCAACTCAACCATGCCCTCGTAACTGTCCCAGGGCAAGGACTCTTTCCCCTGACGTGATCCCAAGCAGCAACTATACTGGACAACACCCCTCTTCCCTCACTCCTCGACCTTCTTCTGGCTGATTCTAGTGGACTCTCAGGAACAGAGTAAAGCTTAAGACAGAAAGTTTCCACTCTCTCAGCTCTCCCGTTCTCCAAGAGGAAATTAAGGAGAGCTGCCTTGATCTCTCCTCAGAGCTTCAGATGCCTCTGCTTCCTCTTCCCGAATCTCCAGACAGAACTTGGAATTCACTCCTCAGTGGCATCAGACCCACGATCATCCCTAATGTCATTATCAACCTGACTGCACGAGCATGAGGCCAAATTCAGGAGAGACCCTCTGAGCATGCCCTGCCATCAGGCATCGCCTGGCTGGCAAGCACCGAATGGCCTGACTTTAGGGAGCTGAAGACCCCTGTTAGGCTTAAGGCAAGGTTTCTCAGCCTTGGCGCCACTGACATTTTGAGCTGGAGGATTCTCTGTGGCAGGGGCTGTCCAGTGCACTGGAGTATGTTTAATGGTCTCCCTGGCCTCTACCCACCAGACTCCAGTAGCAGCCCCTCAGTGGTGACAATCAAAAGTGTCTAAATGTCCCCGAGGGTTACCCCCACCCAACACACACATCCCCTGCTCATGTTGAGAACCACTGGCTTAGGATAATCAGCTCTGAATAGTCTCTCTGTAAATTCCTGTTTTCTTGGAAGACAGACATGAGCTGCTGCAAGCGAACACGACTTCTATGTGCATTAATCTACAGTGAGAGGAGTGCAGCCTGACAAGGACGTGATGGCACTGAGGGCTCGGCCTCTGTAGCAGGGCTGAGCGTGGAGACGGGAATGGAGATGCCGCCAGTAGGAAACACGGTACAAAAAGAAACAGCTGACTCCCCATTTACAGCAGAGACTTGAAGCTGCTTATCCACTACTTGTGAGGGAACAGAACGGAATCCACATCTCCGCCTTACCCACGGAATACAGACTTGACACTGTAGGAACCTCAGAAAGACTGAACCTCACCGAACATCCATGACCAAAGGGTCAAACTGGACCTGGCCAATGAAAGGAAGCCAACAATTCCAACATTTCTGCCTGAGGGCTGTCTCTAGGAGCCCTTGACAAGGGTCCTGGTGTCCACATAGAGAACTGGAACACATGAGACACGAGCCTGTGAAATGGAGTGACTGGTGGCAGCCTCACAGGGATGTGAAATCACACTGAATAAGCAACCAGCAACTCTATTCTAAGAGTTCAAAATAATATACAAAAGGATAAAACATGGTTTCTGCCCTCAAGTTACTGACAATCATGCTCGGAAGAGGGTAATTACACATTCATCATCATCACCATCTTAACCATAACAGCTAAAATTTATTGGAAGTTTATAATCCTAAACTCTATGCAGGTCACTGTATGTCCAGTATCTCTTTTAATCCCTATAATGTACGGAGTATTACTATCCCTATCCTATACCTTTCAACTGAGGTTCAATGTGACAACCTGCCCAAAGTCACAGAGCTGGTAAGTGATGGAGTTGAGTTTTAAATATAGATTCGTTTAACTCCAGACTCATTTTTAACCAATGTGCAATGAATGTTGTGCTAAAGACCACACCACCACAGGAGAGCCAAGGGCCAGCATGCTGGGGTCTGGCAGACCACGGGGATTCTCAAGGAAAGCCAAGGACTGGGGTTGGCAAAGAAGAAAAAAGTTCTTCCAAAGCAAAAAGTTCTTTAAAAATTAGCTCCATGTCTCACAGCAGTCTAATCAGCTATTGGAAATATTACTGTCCACAAGGGAAATCAAAGCCATTCCTTAAAAGGATTTAGAGGTTGGGATGAGGGGGATGTTGCAAGCAGGCACAGCTGAAGGCCAATAGATGCTGGGTTTGCATCCAGGGATAAATATCACCCTTTCTGTTAGGTTTAAAGCTTTTGCATTCTTTGCACAGCCACACCATCGCTCTAGGTCACTGGATCCCCATTCTGTGGAGTCATGGACTCTTCTGAAAGTCGGGTGAATGCTATACACCCACTTCCCAGAAAAACACCCACATACATAGCTTTCTGCATACCATTTTAAGAACACTAAAAAGGCTTTATACTTTACAAGCATATGAGGATATGAATACCTAATTTGGCCCTAGGTTTGGATTTCACTTTTTTCAGGCATTTTCTTCCTAAGCAATCCATCTTCTCCTTCCAGAGCAGGTCTGCACTGGACCAAATCTAGCCAGTGTGGTAAGAGATTCACCCCAGTAGGTTCATTCCCTGTAGTGGCTGAGGTACAGCAGGCACTACACATCCACTTAATTCTTACTCCTGAAGGTTGCCTTGCTAATTGTATTCTGAACGTGACTCCTGACATGGCCTTAAAACTGACCAAGGAAGGCCCTGAAATGGTTCTGATGTCATCTGATGTCTTTGGGACTCACACAAGCATTTAGTCAGCAAGGCAGCAGGCTTGTTCACATGAATAGAAGCTCCACTCTGTCACCCTGATGACTACAGCCTGGATGAATTGCAGCTCCTCATGGTAACTCCAAGTTATTCAGGCAGAGCAAGGACATACAAGCTTGCCATCCAAAATGCTTAATGGCAATTATGCTAGTTTGGTGACTCATTGAGCAGTACAGGATGTGCCCAATTACACACTCTATTTTTTCCCATTCTTATTTCATAAACTCCGATTTCATAAGAACATAGATTCTCCATCCAAACAAAATTATCCTAAGTGAACAACTGAAACACTAGCTATCCTCAAAAGTTTCTTTGGAAGTAGAGATATAAGACATGATTTTAATAAACATTTTAATAGCTTTGGTTGTATCATTCATTCAAACACTGATGAAGTGCCTACACTTGGGATGCTTTGGCAGGTCACAGGTACAGGGAGAATCATTTGCTGAATGTTAGTAATAATAAACACTACGTGATAAAAACACCAGTTAGGCCCTGTATCAAGGAAAACAACTTTTATCAAGTAACATTAATAATTTTAATTTTGTTCTTTCTTATTCTCACCCCAGATTAAAGACTACAACTTGAAATTTTTAGTAGTAAGCTGCCAACAACAGCTGCTTTTGAAAAATAAAAGATTCTTATTATAAACAAATTATTAGTTCTGTCCAAGATAAATAATAACTTGGTGTTCTCGTCCTCAGACTCAGAAACACAGGTTCATAATACAAATGATCCCAGCTCCGCCAGAAAAGCATCATGCCTTCCAACACATACGGCCTCATCCATCTATAAAACACAGTAAAGCACTTCCATGTGTAAAGAAATAAAAGGGTTCTATCTCCAAAACACTGGGAACTTCAGTTTCTAAGGAAAACATCTAGATTCTACATGAAATAAACGGTTCTTTTAAGGAAAAGGACCAAAAAAAAATGTACTGTTAAACACGTTAAGGAAAAATGTTTTACACACAAAAACAAATCAAAAAGGCAACATGAAACCATGCAAGACCTCTAAGACAGGAATCAGTCAATGATACTGTATATTTCTGGGCTCCTATATATAAGCATATATTGACTATGCCAAAGCCTTTGACTGTGTAGATCACAATAAACTATGGAAAATTCTGAAAGAGATGGGAATACCAGACCACCTGATCTGCCTCTTAAGAAATCTGTATGCAGGTCAGGAAGCAACAGTTAGAACTGGTCATGGAACAACAGACTGGTTCCAAATAGGAAAAGGAGTACGTAAAGGCTGCATATTGTCACCATGTTTATTTAACTTATATGCAGAGTACATCATGAGAAATGCTGGACTGGAAGAAACACAAGTTGGAATCAAGATTGCCGGGAGAAATATCAATAACCTCAGATATGCAGATGACACGACTCTTATGGCAGAAAGTGAAGAGGGGCTGAAAAGCCTCTTGATGAAAGTGAAAGTGGAGAGTGAAAAGGTTGGCTTAAAGCTCAACATTCAGAAAACGAAGATCATGGCATCTGGTCCCATCACTACATGGGAAATAGATGGGGAAACAGTGGAAACAGTGTCAGACTTTGTTTTTCTGGGCTCCAAAATCACTGCAGATGGTGACTGCAGCCATGAAATTAAAAGACGCTTGCTCCTTGGAAGGAAAGTTATGACCAACCTAGATAGCATATTCAAAAGCAGAGACATTACTTTACCAACAAAGGTTCGCCTAGTCAAGGCTACGGTCTTTCCTGTGGTCATGTATGGATGTGAGAGCTGGACTGTGAAGAAGGCTGAGCGCCGAAGAATTGATGCTTTTGAACTGTGGTGTTGGAGACGACTCGAGAGTCCCTTGGACTGCAAGGAGATCCAACCAGTCCATTCTGAAGGAGATCAATCCTGGGATTTCTTTGGAAGGAATGATGCTAAAGCTGAAACTCCAGTATTTTGGCCACCTCATGCGAAGAGTTGACTCATTGGAGAAGACTCTGATGCTGGGAGGAATTGAGGGCAGGAGGAGAAGGGGACGACAGAGGATGAGATGGCTGGATGGCATCACTGACTTGATGGGTGTGAGTCTGGGTGACCTCCGGGAGCTGGTGATGGACAGGGAGGCCTGGCGTGCTGCGGTTCATGGGGTCGCGAAGAGTTGGACACGACTGAGCGACTGATCTGATCTGATATATAAGCATGGTCTGTTTTCTGACCCCAAAAATATAATGAAAGGATTTAATTAACTTAAAAATTTAACAGAGAATACTGTTAGAATTGGTTTGGGAAATGAACCATGCTCTTGGGCAAATAATGTTATTTAACAAACCTATGCTAAGAATGATCTGCAGAGATTTCCTATGGCTCTGTGCAACCTTGGTCCTAAAATTTAACCTGTAAGAAACCCAGGCAGGTTTAGGAAATGGGGTCCCAAGAGGGCAGTGACATGTCTCAGCTTGGCAAGTTCAGAAGACTCATTTGTCTGGCTTTGCAACCAAGCTTAAGTGTGGTTTAAGAGTAAGACACGCCAAATTAAAACTAGTAAGGGCCATTAATCACACCCTCGCGACTTCAAATACAGCCATACAACATATGCTTATGTAGGTCTGGTCTTTACTCTTAATCAGAGGTATTAGCTTCCTACTTCAACAGCCTATAGGAGGAACTGTTTCAAAAGTGGGGCAAGCATGGTACAGGCCATTCATTATTTTAAGTAATTAAATAATAAAGATGTGACTATGAAAATTTTGTTATTCTTGGACACAAAAATATGGCTAGTGAAGAAATGAGATCAATTTTACAGCTGAGAATATACCATATTCCACTTCCAGTTTCTCAATATCAAAGCTTAACAGATATATCTAAGAATCCAATTGGTAAACAGAATAGGAAAATTATTTTTATTTTATTTGTTTGGCATATTTCAATTGTTAAGAAGTAGAAATAAGGAAAAGTAATGGACTGTGAAGAAGGCTGAGCGCCAAATAATTGATGCTTTTGAACCGTGGTGTTGGAGAAGACTCTTGAGAGTCCCTTGGACTGCGAGGAGATCCTACCAGTCCATTCTGAAGGAGATCAGCCCTGGGATTTCTTTGGAAGGAATGATGCTAAAGCTGAAAACTCCAGTATTTTGGCTACCTCATGCGAAGAGTTAACTCATTGGCGAAGACGCTGATGCTGGGGGTGGGGGATTGGGGGCAGGAGGAGAAGGGGACGACAGAGGATGAGACGGCTGGATGGCATCACTGACTCGATGGACATGAGTCTCAGTGAGCTCCGGGAGTTGGTGATGGACAGGGAGGCCTGGCGTGCAGCGATTCATGGGGTCGCAAAGAGTCAGATACGACTGAGCGACTGAACTAACTAACTAACTAATGCCTAGCAGAGCACCAAGTACCTGGTGGGTATTTAATAAATATTAACTTGGATGACTAAAAGGGGCAATCACTCAAACAATGACTAGCACACTGAAGATTCAGGGATCTCTTTAAATCACAAATGCCCTAAGTTAGAAAGTGAAGGTACCATTTCTGTGTATAGGCAGAATGCTTTCTGCATTGAAGCCACAGTTATACTTACTCTTTTTCTCCCTAGAACAGGCCCTGCTCTAAACAGTTAATATAGTAGCAGATTTTGGCACAGAAAACACATTTATCATGGACTCAAGCCATGATGGAGTAACAGCTAGAAAACTGACAGACTATATGAAATGATTGTTCTCAGACCCTGGACAACAGGCAGCACAGAACTCAATTCCTGAGAAAAGTGAAACGAGTGAGGCAAGCCCTATGTCTGCCTGAACGTACTGCCAGGAGGCAGTTTCCATGCCACAGAACAGAGAAGCGGGAACTAAGAGGACAGCAGTCACAATGAGCCGAGATCGTATTTGGGGAGGCCAAGATGGCTAGGTTTGGCAGGGCGGCAGAGAAGGTGGGAGGCAGTGCCAAGGTCCCCCAGAGTCAGGCTGAGTTCTGATCCAGGGGAGAGAAGACTCCTATCAGAGACTCTCTCTGACCCATGTGAGAGAAGCTGGGGACAGAAGCACCGGAAAGTAGTTGGTCTAAAAAGCACCAAAGCTCACACAGGGCTAGAAACAGTTCATGTTTCCACCAACAAAAATGGAAATAATTCATTAATAATACACATGGCATCAGATAAAACCTTCAGAAGAATATTACCTTAGTATTGGAGAAAAATCATCCCTAAACTACCAACTGCTCTAGACTCACACTAACAAAGCCTAAAAGCTGGCTTCAAAACAATACAACTAAGTCCCAGCAACTTAACTGCACACCAGAGCAAAGTCCAGCACTACTTAAAGAAGTACAACAAAATTTAGCACCCAAACAATATATAGCTCAGTTGGTAAAGAATCTGCCTGCAAATACAAGAGACCCTGGTTCAATTCCTGGGTCAGGAAGATCCACTGGGGAAGGGTTAGGCTACCCACTCCAGTGTTCTTGGGCTATCCTTGTGACTCAGCTGGTAAAGAATCCGCCTGCAATGAAGGAGACCTAGGTTCAATCTCTGGGTTAGGAAGATCCCCTAGAGAAGGGAAAGGCTGTCCAGTCCAGTATTCTGGCCTGGGGAATTCCATGGACTGTATAGTCCATGGGGTCACAAAGAGTTGGACACAACTGAGCAGCTTTCACTTTTCAAACAATATATGTCTGATATCTAAGCAAAAATCATCAGGCGGGCAAAGGGAGAAGAATTATGTATGACCCATAACCAGGACAAAAATAAATCAATAGGTACAGACCTAGAACAGAAGCCCAAGAATACTGGAGTGGGTAGCCTATCCCTTCTCCAGTTGATCTTCCAGACCCAGGAATCAACCCTGGATTTCCTGTTTTGCAGGCAGATTCTTTACCAGTTGAGCTACTATGGAAGCCCAGAAGTGACAGATGATGGAATTAGCAGACAAGAGCATTAAACAAGTTATTATACTGGTATAGCTTCTTTGGAAAATAGTTTTGCCGTTTCATAAAAAGTTAAACTGGAGCAGGTTACCATTTTCTTCTCTAGTAGATCTTCCCCACCCAGGGAATGAACGTGCATCTCCCGCATTGCAGGCAGATTCTTCACCACTGATCCCTTCTGGAAAGCCAGTGTATTTGGATAAATATAAAAACTTCTTCTTATTTTTAATTTTTAAAAAGATAATGCCTCTTCAAAGCAAAATAACAATAATATATTGTGGGGTTTATAGCATATGTAGAAGTAGGACTAAATAGGAAGGGAGAAAAGGCAGTTTATTGTTTCAAGGATCTTACTTACACCCCATGTAAAGTAGTATATTTGAAGGTTGACTGTAGTCAGTTAAAGATGTACAAACCCTACAGCAACCATTATTAAATAAGAAGGAAGTAAGCAAATAAGACTGGAGATAATAGGGATTCATTTAAACAACAATAACAACTCAACTCAAAAGAAGACAGGCAAGAGGGGAAAGGACATAAAGAACATAAAGGAGAATAGAAAACTAGTAACAAGGTAGCTTAATTAACAAGTCATAATTATATTATAGAAAATGGTCTTTAAAAAAAAAATCTCAAATAAAAAGCAAAGACTGTCAGACTGGAACAGACAACAGCAACAACAACAACAAAAACCAAGACCCATGTACGTGCTATCTACATACATATAAAAATAGATTAAATACAAAGACACAGGTTAAAAGTATAAGGAGGGAAAAAAACTATACCACACAAACACTAATCAAAAGAAAGTTGAAGTAACTGTATTAGTATCAGCTCAAAAAATACTGTGAGGATGAAAAAGGACATTCCATCATAATATAGGAGTCAATGTATCAAGAGAATATAGCAACCTTAAATGTTTATTTGCCAGTAATAGAATTTCAAAATACAAGAAGCAAGAACAGAATTGAAAAATGGAGACAAATCCACAATTACATCTGGATATTTCAAAATTTGCTTCAGAAGAATAAGAGGTCACAAAATGAAGTTGGACATCTTTATCTAACTAGCATTTATAGAACACACCATAGAGCGTATAATGTTCTTTTCAAGTACACATAAAGTATTCTCTAAGAATGCTCATATCCTAGGCCATAAAACAACTCCTGATAAATTTTAAAAGGATTGAAATCACATCAAAATATAAAGCACTTAAGGATAAATTTTACAGAATATGTGTAAGACCTGTACTCTGAGTTTAAAACACTGTTGAGAGAAATTAAAGAAGACTAAATCTAGAACAGCCCAAACAATTTTGAAAAAGAACTAAATTGAAAGGCCTATACTATCTGATTTCAAGACTTATTACAAAGCTATAACGATAAAGACAGTATGGTACTGGTATAAGATATGTACATCAATAACACAGCAAAAAGTCTAGAAATACACTAAAGTGTCAAGTAGCTCAATGGATAAATAAATAATATATTAAAACTAACTCCAAATAGATCAGAAACTTAAAATTAACAGTTAAAACTATGTAGCCTGTTGAAAAAAACATAGGGGGGAAACCATCATGACCTTTGATTAGACAAAAATTTCTTAGGAGAGAAAAAGTACAAAGTGGACTTGACCAAAATTAAAAACCTCTTCTTCAAAAGACACTGTTAGGTAAATGAACAAGCAATCCACAGACAGGGGAAAAAATCACAAATTTTATTTCTGAAGAAAAAATTGTACTGAAAATATATAAGGAACTCTTATAACTGACAAGTATGAAAATACTCTTATTTCTAAAAAAGGACAAAGATCTCAATAGACACTTGGCCAAAGAAGATATATGAATTACAAGGAAACACATGAAAAGATGTTTAACATTACTAATTACACAAATGCAAATAAAAATCTACTATTACACACCGTACATTCTACAAAAGACAAAAGTAAAACAGTAAAATAACTGATAATTACAAATATGGAAAGGATGAAGAACAACTAGAACTCTCATACTTTGCTGGTTTGTTGGTCTGGCAGTTTGGTAGTGTCTTAAAAAGGTGCATACACGATACATAATCTTATGCTGAGCTATTTACCTCAAAGAAATGAAAACATATACTGCAAAAAGACTTGAACATGAACATTTCTAGCAGTTTTATTCATAATAGTAAAAAAAAAAAAAAAAACCTAGAAACAACCCAAATGTCCAATGTCCATCTACTGGTAAATGAATAAAATATTGTGCTATTGACACATTTATGGCCACACTTATGGCAGAAATTGAAGAAGAACTAAAGAGCTTCTTGATGAAAGTGAAAGAGGAGAGTGAAAAAGTTGACTTAAAACTCAACATTCAGAAAATGAAGATCATGGCATCTGGTCCCATTACTTCATGGGAAATAGATGGGGCAACAATGGAAACAGTGGCTGACTTTATTTTGGGGGGCTCTAAAATCACTGCAGATGGTGACTGCAGCCATGACATGAAAAGACACTTGCTCCTTGGAAGAAAAGCTGACAAACCTAGACAGCATATTAAAAAGCAGAGACGTTACTTTGCCGACAAAGGTCCATCTAATCAAAGCTATGGTTTTTCCAGTAGTTGTGTATGGATGTGAGAGTTGGACTATAAAGAAAGCTGAGCACTGAAGACCTGATGCTTTTGAACTGTGGTGTTGGAGAAGACTCTTGAGAGTCCCTTGGACTGCAAGGAGATCCAACTAGTCCATCCTAAAGGAGATCAGTCCTGAATATTCATTGGAAGGACTGACACTGAAGCTGAAACTCTAATACTTTGGCCACCTGATATGAAGAGCTGACTCACTGGAAAAGACCCTGACGCTGGGAAGGACTGAAGGTGGGAAGAGAAGGGGATGACAGAGGATGAGATGGTTGGATGTCATCACCGACTCAATGGACATGAGTTTGAGTAAGCTCTAGGAGTTGGTGATGGACAGGGAAGCCTGGAGTGCTGCAGTCCATGGGGTCGCAAACAGTTGAACATGACTGAGCAACTGAACTGAACTGATTGACATATTTATATAATGGAATATTCATACAATGGAATCAGATCAGATTAGATCAGTCGCTCAGTCGTGTCTGACTCTTTGCGACCCCATGAACCGCAGCACGCCAGGCCTCCCAGTCCACCACCAACTCCCGGAGTTCACTCAGACTCACATCCATCAAGTCAGTGACGCCATCCAGCCATCTCATCTTCTGTCATGCCCTTCTCCTCTTGCCCTCAATCCTTCCCAGCATCAGTCTTTTCCAATGAGTCCACTCTTCGCATGAGGTGGCCAAAATACTGGAGTTTCAGCTTTAGCATCATTCCTTCCAAAGAAATCCTAGGGCTGATCTCCTTCAGAATGGACTGGTTGGATCTCCTTGCAGTCCAAGGGACTCTCAAGAGTCTTATCCAACACCACAGTTCAAAAAGCATCAATTCTTCGGCGCTCAGCCTTCTTCACAGTCCAGCTCTCACATCCATACATGACCACAGGAAAAACCATAGCCTTGACTAGGCGAACCTTTGTTGGCAAAGTAATGTCTCTGCTTTTGAATATGTGATCTAGGTTGGTCATAACCTTTCTTCCAAGGAGGTGAGTCCTTTAATTTCATGGCTGCAGTCACCATCTGCAGTGATTTTGGAGCCCAGAAAAATGAAGTCTGACACTGTTTCCACTGTTTCCCCATCTATTTCCCATGAAATGATGGGACCAGATGCCATGATCTTCGTTTTCTGAATGTTGAGCTTTTGAACCACTGATAAAATTAATCAAATGAATCTTAAATGCACTATGCCAAGTGACTGGAGCTAATACAACGAGTTATATACAGTATGACTGTTTATATAAAATTCCAGAAAAGGCAAAAAGCAGCTCAAATGTAGCTAGGGGCCAGGAGTAGGGGCAAGGAACTGAATGAAAAAGGGCATTAGGGGACTTTTGGGGCGATGAAAATGTCTGAAATGTTTTATACCACAACTAAGGTGTTACACAACTGTGTACACATTTATAAAATCCAAATTTTACACTTAAATTGTTATAGCTTTAATGTATTCAAATTATACAACTCAATATATTTGATTTTTTTCCCCTACAATTTCAAAATAAACCATCTTAGGATTTTTTAAGAGAATTTTTTTCTTTCTTTTTTATTTTTATTTTAAAATTTTATTTAAAATCACACTGAAATTTAAAATACATTGAAACTTTATTTCAGTGTAAAATTATCCAAATACTTCAAACTGTGAGACTATAGAAAAAAATCTTTATCTTCTTTGGGTCACAAATTGGTGGGGATGGGAGGTGGCATTAGACAACAGGAATAAAAAACATGAGTGCAAATAAACCGTGGAGGCTATTCTCCGAATTGTTAAACCATGCATATACGCCCAACCCCCACCCTTATCACTTACATCTACTTGTAAAGGACACAGAATGGGAGTGTATTTCTTTCAAAAGCCAACACACACACACACACACACACACCCCAGTCCTTTATCTATTCTCTTTCCTTCTTTGACTCAGAGCACAAAGATGGAGAGGCTCAGATTATTAGGCTGAGGGGTCCAGTTCCATGCCTCTCGTTTGTACAGGCTTAATAGTGAATCCTCCTCTCAATTCTATTGTGTTTCTTGTGGGGCAAACTTCCCTGTAGCTAGTTTACTGTGAGTTCCTGTTCAGGAATACCATTAGAACCTTTACAATTTACAAGACTCTTAGATGCAGTCTTTTTATTTTAGAATAATAAAAAACAATAATTATAATATTAAAGAATATCAAAATAAAGGGAAAAAACCAAGGGCTCTCCAACAGGGAAATAAAGTATGGATAAAAACAAAAAAAGAAAAGAGAATCTCTTAATGTAGCTAAGTAAATAGTTCATGTGCATATAATCAAATCTGCAAGAAACTCACATAAATGAAGAGGTTATAACAGATTTCAACTTTTTTCTTTTCAAAAGTATACTGTACATATGTGTGTATATATTTTTTTCTCTTTTTATAATAGCAGTTTGTACCTCAAACGCCTCCCCACATGGGCTCTCCATCCTTACCTCCACTGTTAAGCACTAATTTGATCTACCTGTGAATCTGTTTCCTTTTTGTTATATTCACTAGTTTACTTTTTAGATTCCACACATTATATCATATAGTATTTGTCTTTCTGTGTGTGTGTGTATTTTTTAACTGAGGTGCACATCTCCTAAGCCTGATCAAAGGACTCTGGCCTAAGCAACAAGCACCCCTGTGGTCAATAGCCAAGTCCTCCAGGCATGTTACCACCATGTATGTATTTGTGTTGTCAGCCCTAAGCTACAACTGAAGGGCCTGTGACAATGGGTACCACTAAAGGGGAGTGACATGAAGAAACAGGTGAGAAGAACACTGCTTCCAAATTAAGAGGTTGCTTGTTGGTCCACGTGGCTGACCCAGAAACACAAAGACGTCCATCCTAAAGGTGATCCATAGTGTTATTCAGAGAGAGATAACAGTGAGACACAAATTCACTTGTCTACCTGGTACCTTTGCCTCCCTTCTAAACAAGACCACCTTCAATCTCAATACTCTATGTCCATCACCACCTTGAAGGAAGCAGACAAAACAGCCAGTGTTTTGGCTAATGTTAAAACTAAAGAGATCAAGGCCTAGTGCTTTACAACTCTGCCTGGGGTCACTCAGCTACGAAGCAGCTAAACCTGGCTGAGAGCCGAGGCCCTTCGGCACCCGGACAGGTAACACCAGGGTGCTCTCCACGAATGGTGGACACTATCCCCAGTCAGCACCACCAGCCCCACCCTTCCAGGAACAACTCCAGGGTCCTGTCCTGTCTCTAAGCCCTCACTAAAACAAAACCTTTTGGAAGTGACATGACCATTCACGATTCATTTTGGGGGGAAGGCTAAAAATAAAAATAGTAAGGTTCAGAGATAATCCATTTACTCAGCTTACCAGTTACAAACCATTGCTGGTTTATACCAACCATTACAGCAGGCTGATCTTAAAGACATTTAAGAACTAACCTCCAATAACTTTTTCCACATCATGTCCTCTGGTAACTATCCATTTAAATGAAGGCAAAATCTTGAGGTCTGGCGAACACTCATCTGCAGTTGGAGGAAGCACTCTGGCTACCTCGGTGTTAACAGAAAAAAAGCACACTGTACCGCTGAGCATTAACTGCCAAAGCAGCTTGAGGCAGAAACAAATCTGTCCAGGGAATCCAGGGCTAGTTTCCTGACCCTGGGAGAGTAGGGGTAAAGAAAAAGTTAAGCTTTTTAATTTTTTTTTTTTCCACTTTGAGAATAGCATGGTTCTCTTCAAACTTTGGAGAACTGATGATCAGCAATGCTAAATTCTATTTTTTAAAAAGTATCAAGGCCAAAAGAAGAGCTTTTAAATTGTTTTCTGCTTATAAGCACACACTGGAGTGGTTTTCAAATAAATCTCAAGACAGCTAAAAGGAATCCTCAATGGTACACTCTGTTCAGAACCCCTAGAGTTGGCTAGCAGGTAGGATATTTGGTTTCCTGATTTCTGTCAGGATATTTTTGTTTCTGGATTGTGTGTTTGATAGAGAAAATGCAGAAGCACCAGAAAATGGTTAGCTTTTCTTTTTATCCAAGTTCTGAAAAGTTCTTTGAGTAGCCTTCTACTTTGTTCAGACTATGGTCCTAATCTAGTCCATGTTCCATTTCCCTCTGGGGGGAAAAAGATAGTTTTTAGTCAGAATAAGCCTCTTTGGTAGAACTACTTGTAATACCAGAACACAGGTCTGTGATAGCCAATTCTCAATCATTTTTAAGTAGAAGTGTCCATTTATCCATGGATCAAGTTTTCCAAGAGCCTGAACTAAAGATTTCACTCAACTCAAGCATTTTAAAAATAATTCTGAGTATAAAACATATACTTACAATGGAAACAGAGAAGCTCGAGGTGATCTTAAGGCTGACTAGGACTATGCATATGGAATTCTATATTACTCCTGACGAATAGAATGAGGGAACTAGATTAGGACTTTCTACACATATTTCAACTCTGATATTCTATGATCCAAAGGTCCTTGGAAAATGGCAGCAAACAGGATAAACAGGATAAAACTGAAGGCCAGACCTGCCATTGACTCTCAAACTGCTGCGGTGATGAACCAAGACATGGATAATGATCAGATAGTTCTTCCAGGGTAACTCACTGTTAAAGAATATACATTTCAGTGCCTGCCACATAGTAGGCATCAATAAACATTTACTGAGTGAATGAATAAATTTCTTCCTTAACATTAAAGGTAAAGCATCCAAAGAATTTAATCTGTGAGCCATTAAAGGATGCTTATATATTACTACATGTCAGGATGGCAGACAAGTAATACAGGGCCTCCCTTGGGCTTTGGAGACTGAGTAGAATTCATTCATAGTCATCTGGGCATCTGAGTAGAGCAAGACAAACTGGGTTAGAAACAAATGCATCTCACAATCCAATCTTCAAGACATAAAACTTTACCAGGATCAGAAAACCTAGTATTAATGAAACAAGTTTCTGATAAAGGAGTGTAGGAAATGTTACTCTTCCACAGAATTTCAAGTAGTGATTTAATAAAAAAGAACACTTTTATCTCTTGCTGCTGCTGCTGCTAAGTTGCTTCAATCGTATCTGACTCTGTGCGACCCCATAGACGGCAGCCCACCAGGCTCCCTGTCCCTGGGATTCTCCAGGCAAGAACACTGGAGTGGGTTGCCATTTCCTTCTCCAATGCATGAAAGTGAAAAGTGAAAGTGAAGTCGTTCAGTCGTGTCCAACTCTCAGCAACCCCATGGACTGCAGCCTTCCAGGCTCCTCCACCCATGGGATTTTCCAGGCAGAATTATGCCCTTTTGGGTATGAAAGACAAAACATACAAGTTAATCAATTAAAAAGTCCAATTCTAAATTCCATGAGTTTAAGAACCAATGACAATACTTTGCCCCTCAGTATTCGTCTATCTCAGAGGTTCATTTGTTTTTCAAATATAACAAAACAAAAAAACAAGCAAACCCAACATGGACACTTGCTAGTTGAACTAATATTGCCTCTTCAACCTGCTTCTGTTGAGCTATCTTTATGGGACCTGCACCCTGACCCCTGTGCCACAGAGGGCAAGAAAAATGAAAATCACACACATCACAGTGACCAATCAGCCAGCTGTGCAAATCGGCTGGTGTAAAAAGTGATCTAAATACACAGTGTAACCACTTAAAACATAGAGATTGATCACTAAGCCCTTGGTAGGTCTGGCTGATAAAAGCACTGGAAAAAAGTTTCTTGGCTCCCTGGCTTTCTGAACCTGCCTGTTCACAAGGCTGCTTCCTGGGAAGAAGAAGAGTTTTTTAATGGGGTTTCCTTGATCATAGCATGGCAGAACTATGTAGACACATCAAATTTGAGAAAACTTCCCCCACCTCGTTCTCTTATTGGTTTTTGTTCTACTAGCAGTCATGCCACTGTGTGTAAAGAACCCAAAGATTTTGGGTGAGAGGGAGGAAAATCACACTAGTAGAAGCCTGATTACTATGTAGAAAACACCACCCTACCACACAGCGAACCGCCCTTGGGAAGAGGAGCCAGGGTATAGTCCATGGCAGCAAACAAAAAGGGTGATGTACTGTGGGATTAGTTTCAGAAAGAATCCCTCATCTCCAGAGTTTCTGGATTTCTAGGCAAGAGCAGCAATTAGTCATTAACTGAGAAGAACATTACTGACAGCCAAGAAAGAGGCTGTGATCAGACTCCAATCAAAAGTATACAGAATTCTGGTCCTCAAACCCTGAATACCAAACTGTGTTCCCATCCTGCCCCACCTCTCTTTTTTAAGGTGTTTTTTTGTTTTTTGTTTTTTTTTGGTTGCGCTTGTTCTTTGCTGTTTGAGGACTTTCTCTAGTGTGGTGGCCTCTCTGGTTGTGGAGCACAGGCTCTAGGCTCATGGGCTTCAGCAGTTGCAGCACTTAGGCTCAGCAGTTGTGGCTCCCAGGCTCTAGAGTACAGGCTCAATGGTTACAGCACTTAGTTGCTTAGATGCTCCAAGGAATCTTAACCAACCAGGGATCAAATCCGTGACCCCTGCACTGGCAGGTGGATTCTTCTCCACTGTACCACCAGGGAAGTCCCCCACCTCTCTTAAAATTTATACTGTTCTGTTTCAGACTAAAGCTGTCCAGATCAAAGTTTGTTAATGCATAACTGTCTTAATTTACTTATAATTCTTATATTAAAAAATCCAAAACATTCTACCGATGACAATCTACAAAGCGAATTAATTTTCAAGTATCAGATATGTGCATTATAAGATTAAAAAAAACCTTTTTCCTGGTCTTTTGAGTGATGTGAAAGTACCATATTTTACAAAATAATTGTATCTTGTGACTTTTCCATTGAACTTGATTTTCTGTCCTACCTCAACCTCATACTACATTTCCACACTCTCCACCTCAGCCATTCTGGTCAGGCCCCTCATTTTATCTGAGCACGTTATCAAAACTGGAAATACTCCAATATTCCCTGTGCTAAAACAAAAAAGAAAAAAATATATACATTCTTTTTGTAGGGTAATTCTAATCATCCCTGAGCCATATGTGAAATTAAGATAATTCATTCTGAATTCCCACCCTTTTATTTAAGAGTGTCACCTTCGGCAAACTTTTAATTGATCTAAGCCTCTATTTCTTGTTTGAGAAAGGAGTAACTTTCAAAGTGTGTATTAGAAACAGTGTATGTACAGGATCCAGTGTGGTGCCTGATACATTATGTGTACTCAAAAAGAGTAGCAGTACTTAAACAGAAGGATGCTGATAAAGTGTGACTGCAAACTTCACTTATCTCAATTAAAAAGTTTATTTTGGCCTAAGCAATAACTCAAGTTTAAAAATAAAAACTAGGAAAGCCAGGAGGCCATGCCCTTGTAAAACAGTATGAAAAACACCCACAAAACAGAAGCACTTGGCTGTCAGTACCCTTCTCTCTCTTCACTGGGCTGTTACAATCCCCAGGTGAGCCGCCCCACAAGAAAACGGTAGAGGTCTCAAAATCACCACCCTTTCGGGACGTTCAGAAGTAGCGTGTGAGGGCCTCTCCATGGGGATGCACCAGAGCTAGGACAATTCTCCAGATGCTTTAAAGGGGAAAAAAAAAAAAAAGGCCCAAACCAAACAGCAAGAAAGCAACAGCCAAAGAAACCAATATTTAAAGACTTTGGGAACCCTGAAACATCCAGACTGGCTGTTTTCTTTGGCTGAATTCACAGGCTGTTGTTCAATTTCAGTTCAAGCACAGACTCTAAAACTGTAACATTTATTTGTTGTTCAAACACAATAATGAACAATGAATGTGAACTGAATATTCCTTGTTCACAAATAGGTCAATGCCAAATATGATGTACTAATAAATCATGTGAAACCTCCACACTCCAAAACAGTTTTAGAACAGGACTATTCACTCACTTCAGGCAAAGGCATGGCGTGGTTAAATGTTATCCAAATCCAAAAAGAATTTTAAAAAAAATGTCAGGAAGTTCTTCCACATAGTCATCCCAAAGGTATAACAATCCACAAAAATTTGACTTGACACTGAAGGGTCAAAGTAATCCAGTGATTTTCACCTTATTTATTCACCAAGAAACATACTGCTGTCTTTCAGTTCCTCTTTATCACTTATTAAAACCACCATAATTCTAGATTTTCATACACAAAAATTTCCTGAAGTATCTATAAAATAAGTCTTGTTTGTCTAAAATGTACGTTTTTCTCTCCTCTAGCATCTTTTGGGGCTTCTCAGGTAAAGGTAAAGAATATGGCTGCCAGTGCAGGAGATGGAAGAAACCCAAGTTCAGCCCCTGGGCTGGGAAGATCCCCTGGAGAAGGAAATGGCTACCCACTTCAGTATTTGTACCTAGAAAATTCTATGGGCAGAGGAACCTGTTGGGCTACAGTCTAGGGGATTGCAGAGTTGGACACGACTAAGCAACTGAGCACATACAGACACAGCACCTTCTGACTTCCTCAATAAACTAATTTTGCACGACACCGAACTGTCTCCTAATCAACACTCAGATTAGAACTAAACATCATCATTTTAGTCAAAATGGTCTGAAAGTCTGATGCTGCTGTTTACATATGATCAAATGTAAATCATATTCTTTCAGGGTGGCTTTAGTCACCATTCCTAGTAAATTTCATCGGCAAAGATTCTGCTGCTACTGCTAAGTCACTTCAGCTGTGTCCAACTTTGTGCGACCCCATAGATGGAAGCCCACCAGGCTCCCCTGTCCCTGGGATTCTCCAGGCAAGAACACTGGAGTGGGTTGCCATTTCCTTCTCCAATGCATGAAGGTGAAAAGTGAAAGTGAAGTCGCTCAGTCATGTCCTACTCTTCCAGACCCCCTGGACTGCAGCCTACCAGGCTCCACTGTCCATGGGATTTTCCAGGCAAGAGTACTGGAGTGGGGTGCCATTGTCTTCTCCAAAAGATTCTTCTCGGAGTTCTCAGACCTACAGGTATTTCCATGGTCATTACCAAAACACTTCTTTTTAAATTAAAAAATTGTCTATAATGTACCATACCAGAGAAAAATTATTATTTCAAAATAGAACTAAACTCTGAGAGTAAAATAAGTTGATGAATTCCAGAGCCCTCATACTGCCATGAAGGAAAATGATGCTACATATTCAGTCTGGGAAAGGCTAAATTAGCCAACACTCCCCCAGCAGGTCACCCTCTCTCCTCCATTTGGCAGAGACTCCTTCCTGTATTATATATACCTGGAGATAAGAACAACCAACTTGATGTTCAACACTATATTTTCTTTCCTAGGTCAACATGCATATGAATGTTCTAGATACTTAATTTTTTTTTTTTTTAGCCATACCACATGGCTTGTGGGCTCTCAATTCCCCGACCAGGGATTTAACATAGGTCACTATAGTGAAAAGCCCAGAATCCTAACCATTAGGCAACCAGAGAACTCCCACTAGATAAACTGAAGACCACCAATGCTGTAAGAATCGTAAGAAATTGGGAAAAAATGACAATAGAAAGTTTTATCATTCCTTAAAAAGTGAATAGTTTTCATGGATGATACTTTACTTGATTCACTCATTTTGTTACATTCCCTATTAAGTCTTCAGCTATGAACCTGTGTATTAAAATGGCAAAATAGTAAGGATTTTTTATAACTTTAAAAAGAGAAATGCCAGATTCTGCTAGCCTCCTTTATTCATATATTTGTAAGAACAAGGTCTGCCTTCATCATGTCAATTAAGCACTGAACAAATCGGTGGGCAAAATCTCTTCTGAAATTGTCCAACCTTCTGTAAGAGTGACTAGCTATTTTTAGAGGAAAACAATTTTTACTGAAATCAGACTGATTCAGGTTAAATATGGTACCACAGGTTAAGAATAAAACAAATAACTATAGATCTTGAAACACAAAAAGGAGAAAACATCTTACACTGGAAGGAATGTCAGTTTGTCATATTTCAACCAGAAAGTAATTTTGAAACCAAACTTCATTTATATCAGAGAAACAAAAATACATTCCCCAGGTTTTAGTAAATATATATTCTTAACCTTATCTTAATCCTTGAAAATCACTGCCTAGTCACACACAGAGAAATACTAAAACACTTTAGCATGAGAAAGAAAAGTATCTCACCACTCTAAGTTTCATAAAAAGTCTAAACTTAAATCTCATCTCATCTCTAAGAGCTTCAGATGAGCATAACACACAGATCACTATGTTGTTTATATTAACCAGCTTTTATAAAAAGTGATTCACATCTCAAAGGTTTTTTTTTTTTTTTTTTAAGGTCTAGTTCTTCTGGGCCAATATGAGATACAACAGAAAACAACATACAGAAATTCAGAATTCTTTGTATCCATCTTATACCACATTTTCTGAGGTTTTAGCACACTCCCAAATCTCATGCAAAACAAGATCTTGGTGGTATTCTCTGATTCTAGATTTTCTTAGGCAAGCAAGATCGGAAAACCAACAGTTGAGTTGTGCACGTATGCTGCTACTGGGTGGGGTAAGTTAGAAATTTACAAAGATTTATTAAAGTAATAATGCCCTGTGTTGTCAAGGGCATGGAAATGGGCACTGCTGGTGGGAGTCTAGCAGGTTTTTATGAAAGAAAAAAAGAGATACTAGGGGGAAAAGTTTTAAAATTATGCATACTCTGAGGCATCAATTCCACTTCTAGAAATAAAAGATGTGCATAAAGACTTATCTACAACTCTAAAAGACACATGTACCCTAGTGTTCATAGCAGCATTATTTATAATTGCCAAGATATTGAAATAACCTAAGTGTCCGTAATAGACAAATAAATAAAGAAGATATGGTATATATACACAGTGTGGAACAGATATACTTAGCCAAAACAAAACAAAACAAAACAAAATTTTGTCATTTGCAGCAATATGAATGGATTTGGAGGGCGTTACACTATGTGAAAACATGCTATGAAAAACACATTATGCCATCATTAAATGTTATGCCATCATTAAAACTAAGTCATTGGACATTTAGCCCAGAAAATGGAAATTTATGTTCACACAAAAACATCAAAAACATGTACACAAATGTTCATAGCAGCTTTATTCAAAATAGCCCCTAACTGGAAATAACCCAAATATCTAGTCAGCTGATAAATGGATAAATAAAATATGATATATCCAAATAATGGAATACTATTCAGCAATAAACAACAAACTATTGATACACGTAACAACTTCGATAAATCTTCAGGGAATTAGGTTAATGGAAAAAGCCAATTCCGAAAGGTCGTATACTATATCATTCTTGTATACACTGCATTTAAATTACAAAAAGGGAGAACAGATGAGTGGGGCCAGGGGTCAGATGGAGGCAATAAAATGTGTGTATGGCTATAAAAGGGCAACAGGAGGAATCCTAATGATAGCAATGTCCTATAGCTTTAATGTATCAATGTCAGTAACTTCCCTGTGGGTACCAGAATTTTGCGAGATATCACCATTTGGGGAATCTGGGGATGGCATATGGGAATCTCTCTGTATTATTTCTTACAATTGCATGTGAGTCTACAATTATTTCAAAATAAGATGTTTAATTTTTTAATTAAAGTCATTAACAATTGTTAATGATATGGAAAAGTTTCCATAAATCCCACTCCCTTTATGAAAACTGACCAAGACATCAAACCACCAAGTTCCTGAGGCTTATAGGAAAAAACAGGTTTTAAGGCCATAGGTATAATAATACATAATACTAACCAGCCAAACAATAAAAAATAAGCACAATAAAAGGTTAACAATAAACCACAGGATCATAGGTGGTTTTTATTTTCTTCATTTTTGCAATCTGCAGCTTTTACATTTTCATCAGTGAACACAAATATTTTAATAATGAAAAAAATTACTCAGCACCAATTCGGGTTAAGCTAATCCTCCTAGGTAATACAATAAGGTTTGTCAGTAGTCTCTTAAAAGTGAATGACTTTAAAAAATTGCAAATATGTATGGTGATGGATATTAACTAAACTTATTGTGGCTACACTTCAAAATAATATACACATATAAAATCATTACATTGTACACCTAAAACTAATACACTGTTATGTGTCCACTATATCTCAATAAGAAAGAAATAAAAACAAATAAAGTAAATGGCTTACTTCTCAGAAGTCTTGAAAGACAAATATCTGGAGGCAAATGTTGCTGGGCAGCAATTCAATCTTTTGCTGAGGGCTGGTATAGCCAGGTGGATCTTTAAGAAAGAACCATCTATGCAACATCTTTTTGCTGGAATGTGGTTACATTCTGGAAGAAAACTTGAAATGGGACAATCTACATCCACAGTCAAGAATAAATGGGATGGAAAGAAGAGATGGGATTTGTCTGAAGAAAGAGTATAAGCCTTAACAGAAAGAACTATATGGTGGATGTGGAGCAAAGCCTACTTCTCAGATACTTACTCTAAAGCTTTGCTAAGTTTGTAAATCAGAGTTTAATGGACTAAAATTTGTCACTGGCTTGTTCCCACCACCCCCCTTCCAAGGAAGGTGGAAGAGGGTTTTACAAAACTAAGCCCAATGAAATATAGTAAAAAATATTAATACACTCAGGAAAGTCTTCTGTGACAGTTAATCAAGAAAAAAGACCAATTCTGTAGTAGAAAAGACCATCTTTGTAGAAGCACAAAATCCCCATCAAATTTCAGGGCAAGGCATACATCACATAAATGATCATTATGAGAAGCCTTATAAAAGCCCATAATTTTAAAGTATTTATGCTTTTTTAAATTCAATTTATTTATTTATTTAGGCTGTGCTGGGTCTTCACTGCTGCACTGGCTTTTCTCTAGTTGCAGTGTGCAGGCTTCTCACTGCAGTGGCTTCTCCTGTTGCGGAGAAGCCTTATGGCACATGAGATTCAGTAGTTACGGCTCCTGGGTTCTAGAGCACAGGCTCAATAGTTGTGGTGCGTGGGCTTAAACACTCCGCAGCATGTGGAATCTTCTCGGATCAGGGATCAAAGCTATGTCTCCTGCATTGGCAGGTGGATTCTTTACCACTGAGCCATCAGGGAAGCCCTATACTACTTTCTAAATCAAACAGTAGACACCATTCAAAATAGGAAAAATAACTGTATTCAAAACATAAATCTACAAATTCCAGTTGTGCTAAGTACACAGATACTCACATACACACAATTCTAGACATAGCTGAGAGCATACAGATGTACAGAAATAAAATATTTGGGGGAGGGGTCCTAACTTGAATGGAATTTGTAACCTATTGCGTGAAAACTATATATATCTTAATCATGTTGAATTGATTCATGGTGCTTTTCAGGTTTACTATCCTTTTACTTTCTGTATATTCATTCTATTAGTTTTGAGAGTCTGATACTGAAACTTCAATTAAAAATCTTAATTTATCTACATAAAAAAACTACTTCCTATATATAGTGGAATTACATCTAACTTTGTTCTGTATTTTCCAAGTCTCCTGTAAATGTGTTATCATACTTCCATAATTTAAATACTAAAAAAGAGAAAAAAATATTTGGGGGTCCTAAAATAAGCCTAAAATAATACCTAAAAGGATTATACTTTTTATATAAAATTGCCCTGTTTAAAAGAAAATCCCTATTTAAAACGCTTATGTTTTAAAGAACATTCCTAAGCCCTTTTCACTTCAGAGGGTCATTTACTTATTAACTGGAATAACAACAGGGTAAAAGGAAGATGGAAGGCAAGGAATAAACACCCTGCTCTTGCAAAGTTATTCTGATCCAGGAATATACAGACAGATGTCATTCAACTTTCTAATAAACTCATTTTACATCTCAAGTTTCTTATATAATAACTGTTAATAATCTTTCTATTAATTATACCTAAAAAACGAAAAGGAGAGAAAAAGAACATGCACAGAGGAGACTTTGAGAAATCTCTCCCTGGCCATTTTAATGAAAAGCCAAGAGTAAAACCAGTTATCATAACTTCTTTCGATAGAGCAAAGAAGTATCTCTCTCCCTCTTCTCTTGAGAGAGAGGGCCTCTGCCCTAGGTGGAAGTTTTCCAGTCATTACCAGGTTGCAGTGAAATGAACAGAGACTATCAACGATCTTCATCTCGCTATGTAAGTCTGGTTGGCATTCCTGGAAGCCATTTGTCTGCCAAACCAATTCCATGAATGGGAGCCTTTCCAGAACATATTCAGAATTCTTGCCCTAAATCTCTGTTTCCAGGATGGTGAATTTCCAGTAAGTCAATCTCCATAAAATGTGTAACACTCTTCCCCCAGCCCACCCCCAAATCTGGATAGCCCCAAACCTTTGGAATTGTGCTTCTGACTCATGGTGTACTTCACAACTTTGCTCAAGAGTCGGTTCTAGATTTTTTTCTCCTCTTTCCCAGTAGTCCCAGCACAAACAGTTGGTTCAGAGCATGGCCAGTGTGTCTCAGTGGCTTTTTTTTTTGGACATCCTGCTTGCGGTTGCCTTGGTTCAGTTTATCACTCAGCAACTGCTTGGTAATCCCCTGTCATCCCCACCGTGAATGTGCACATCAACAGAGGTGGGGAGCAGATGTGTCAGCAGAACCGAGCCAATCCCTTCCTCCTCTGAAGGCTGAGGTGACATAAGCGAAGATGAAGAAACCACTGAAGAACACAATTCTAGGGCAAAAAGACTGTTTCAAACTGAGAGAAGCAAGGTGGTAGGGGGAGGTCCTTCACTAAACTGGGGGAGACAGAAGACAGGAGGGTCCAGAGGAAGGCAAGAATTAAATCAGAGAGAACCCACATTACTGTATTATTATGAATTGCATGGGAACCAGATCCTTAAAGAGAGACACAAGCCTCACCAAGTATTTGGGAACCTAAAAACTGCACAAAAGAAATTATGTCTCTATTTTTTATTAATTTTTTTTCTTGCTTGCTTTAGCTTGAAGGTTCACAAATTCTAGCTTAGAATTTATGGGTTTGGAAGAGATTATTTAACAAATATGGCTGACTAGAAGTAGTTTCAGCAAAGGAAGAAGACTCACTAACTTAAAAAAAATAAAAATAAAAGCCAAAGCACAGATCCTAATTTTAGAACCTCTTTAGTACTGTAGTAGGTGGCATGTGATGGACTCTGTGATACACCTCAAAAGCCAGGCAGACCTAAGTGCTTATTAAAAATTACAAGAAACATGAAGTTTGTTCCCAAAATAGCTCTCCAGCTACCACACATGGTACGGCTAGACTCAGCCACATACAGGTTTACAGTTGCTACTCTTGCTGCTGCTAAGTCACTTCGGTCGTGTCCAACTCTTAGTGACCCCATGGACTGGAGCCTACCAGGCTCCTCCATTCATGGGACTCTCCAGGCAAGAATACTGGGGTGGGGTGCCATTGCCTTCCCCGACAGGCCTATAGTATGAGCCATCAAAGCGTATTAATACTGCAGAATATGTTTAAAAAAAAACATATCAAAACCATGGGGCACCTAACCAAGTGAATGCTAGGCTCAGGAGACTGATAACACAGGACAACAGGCATAACAGAACCAAAGCGCCCTTTGCCCTGTCAGATCAGATCAGATCAGTCGCTCAGTCGTGTCCGACTCTTTGCGACCCCATGAACCGCAGCACGCCAGGCCTCCCTGTCCATCACCAGCTCCCGGAGGTCACTCAGACTCGCATCCATCGAGTCAGTGATGCCATCCAGCCATCTCATCCTCTGTCGTCCCCTTCTCCTCCTGCCCTCAATCCCTCCCAGCATCAGAGTCTTCTCCAATGAGTCAACTCTTCGCATGAGGTGGCCAAAATACTGGAGTTTCAGCTTTAGCATCATTCCTTCCAAAGAAATTCCAGGATTGATCTCCTTCAGAATGGACTGGTTGGATCTTCTTGCAGTCCAAGGGACTCTCAAGAGTCTTCTCCAACACCACAGTTCAAAAGCATCAATTCTTCGGCGTTCAGCCTTCCTCACAGTCCAGCTCTCACATCCATACATGACCATAGGAAAGACCATAGCCTTGACTAGGCGAACCTTTGTTGGTAAAGTAATGTCTCTGCTTTTGAATATGCTATCTAGGTTGGTCATAACTTTCCTTCCAAGGAGTAAGCGTCTTTTAATTTCATGGCTGCAGTCACCATCTGCAGTGATTTTGGAGCCCAGAAAAACAAAGTCTGACACTGTTTCCACTGTTTCCCCATCTATTTCCCATGCACTGCTGGCTTAAACTTAGCCCGCGGAATCCATAATTTCACATAATCATTATCCAGAATGGTATGAATACCACAAGGCAGCAAGGAGATGTCCTGATCTCATTAAATACATCACAATCATTTTGTTTAAGAAGAAACAATTTGTCTTAAGCTAGCATCCTCACAGCTGAAAAGGAAAATCCCTTTTATACCTGGAAACGTAATTTTGTTCTACCTCCGTGTATTACCTGGTCTCAGACTGGTGGGCTTCTAGATTTAACGGGTGACATCATTTCTGACAGCTCAGCTGGACACTCTCAGGTCTGCTCTCCTTTTTTTTTTCCTGTCCCTGGTAGGAACTCACGCAACTTCTGGGCTGTGTGCCTCTCGACACAGTCCAATGGCGTCATTCACATTCTTACACATCCCTCTTTGGGCCACAGGAAGACACAGCCGCATGGCCTACTTGTGGTCTCACTTAGCTTCTGCCACCTCCACAGTGATATCTTCTAATCTCCGGGGATTTCTTTCTGCTTATTGTGGGTTCAGGATATCATCCACACCTCAGAGAGGACAAGTTTCTCTAACCCGGTATTTCATTTCCTAACGTGTGTTCTGCTGAAAACTGTTTTCTGCAGAAAGCATTCCCTGGACCTAAAACTGGGAGATGCTGGATTAAACTGTGTAAAACAGGTTCTTCACTGCAGGACTCCTCAGGGACATGAGCCAGAAGATATGCATCTTCAAGACTCTAAAGGGTGATGGTATATTAAGCGTTTTCTAAGTTCATCTAACCACAAATCTTTTAAGAAACAATATGTGTGACCATGCTAGGGTTTTAGAGTCTCCCAAACACTCTACAATTTTGCCTCTGGACAGGTGCACGGTGACCTCCTCTTTCCCCTGAATAGTCCTGCTCAGCACTCCTATCTTGGACTCTCACTTCCTGCTTAAACTTTCCCACCCTCTCACAAACAAACATTTTGCTTCCTTGCTTACAAAACATACTTGAGATGTTCATCACTCATCAACTCATAATTCTTCCAAGTAATCTGGACATAGGTTTTTTTCCCCTGTATATCCAAGTCCATATTCTTACTTTTACTTTGAGCAGTATTTTTTTTAATTAGGGAATTAAACAGAAGTCCATGGATGGGATTTAGAGCATAAATAAGCTCCTAAAATTATATGCAAATCACATGCAAAATGTCTTATGTAACCACATTTTTCTGGACATAGGCAGTACAACTCTCTCAAAGGGGTCTGATAATAACACATAAATAAATAATAGCAAAAATTTTATTATAAAAATATTTTCAATGCTATGGGATAATGGAATGGAGAGGAGACATATAGAAAACAGAGCATTTGACCTTTTTGGTAAAATAATACACACTGACAGATTATAAGTTTAGGAAAAATTCTAAAAAGGGAATATTGTAGGAAGGAAAAACAAAATGGTAAGCTTAAACAAAAATGACAGGAGAAAGGAATCAGGGTCTAAAGCAAAGCTGGACAGAATGACAGGGGACCAGGCTGCCACCACTAAAATATTGTACTGGAATACTGAAACATACTATTGTTGCTGTTCAGTCACTCAGTCACATCCGACTCTTTTGTGACTCCTGTGAACTGCAGCACGCCAGACTTCCCTGTCCTTCACCGCTTTCTCAAACTCATGTCTTGAGTAGGTGATGCCATCCAACCATCTCATCCTCTGTCATCCCCTTCTCCTGCCTTCAATCTTTCCCAGCATCAGGGTCTTTTCTAATGAGTTAGCTCTTTGCATCAGGTAGCCAAATGATTGGAGCTTCAAGCCTCATCATCAGTCCTTCCAAAGCAATATCCTATGCTTGACCCTACATATTTTGCAATAATGCAAAATCAATTTCCAACTGAACTATGAAGCTTATCACTAACAAGATAAAGTGGCAGCTTCCCTGATATCTCAGTTGGTAAAGAATCCGCGTGCAATGCAGGAGACCCCAGTTCGATTCCTGGGTTGGGAAGATCCCCTGGAGAGGGATAGGCTACTCACTCCAGTATTCTTGGGTTTCCCTTGTAGCTCAGCTGGTAAAGAATCTGCCTGCAATGCAGGAGACTTGGGTTTGATCCCTGGGTTGGGAAGATCCCATGGAGAAGGGAAAGGCTACCCACTCCAGTATTCTGGCCTGGAGAATTCCATGGACTATATAGTCCATAGGGTCGCAAAGAGTCAGACACGACTGAGCAACTTTCACCTTGGCATGATAACACCAGCAAGGCACTCATAACATGTGGTCTTACAGAGGTCATTATTATTTCATGTGTACACAAAAAGTTCCCTTAGATAACAATTACTATAAACATAAAAACAGCTTTTATTCTAAAGTCTCAGAAACAGGAGACATAGAAGACAGATTCTATAAAGCTTCTGCTTTCATTATGCCTTTCTGTCCTGGAGTAAATAACTAATCTTCAGGAACTACATTAACAAACTTGTCCTCCCCTCTAGAAAGGCATGTTTCTAAGAGAAAACATCGAACAATTTAACACAAACGCATCCCCTGTACCCAATAGCTTTTTGTTGAGTTTTTAAATAATAAAAACATATCCAGTATTTCATATAAAACAGTAACAATGCTTGGGAAGTGAATTCAATATAATAAGCACCAAAGATTTTCTATATCATTAAATTCTGCTCAAGTTGAAGAGTTAGAGCGGTGACAGTTATATTGAAAAGTATTTTCACCCTAACTCCTTATTCAGAAATACTTCCAGTATTCAATCAGCATTCCACAGCACTACCTAAAAACACTATATGTTCACATGTTTCATAAACTCAACAAAAATAAGCAGCAGGCTTTTGACCTTGACAACTTGTGGCTTGACAAAGGTTTGCAAAACACAGCTGCTGGGAGTAGAGGGGAGTAGAAAAGATGGAAGTCATGCCTCTTTAAAAAAATCTCTGCTTGAGAACAACATTAAAATACCAAAGGATAAACCGAACTCTTAGTTCTTGCCAGTGTTGTTTGGGGAACCACCATGAAAATACTCTGGATCACAAACATCTCTGCCAAAATCACGCATTTTCCCTGACACTATAGCCCACTAACCCACATTCTGAAATGGTTTCTATACACAGGAAGGGCGAGACGCCCCACGAAACCGCTCAGGTGAAGCCCATTCTTATCTCACATCACAAGGGCGTCAGGAGGCGGTTTGCAAAGAGCTGGGTTTTTGCCAGTGTCAACAAAACCAGATTTGGGGATGAGGGCCGCTTGTGCCAACCTATCCCAACTCAGTCACTGCGGCAGGACAGCCAGGCCCTGAGGCCACTGGGGCGTGAGGGGGCACGGAAGACCAGGGCCACCACCAGGGACTCAGAGCCCGGCTCTGTCATCTGTATTCTTAAAGAGTTTGCAGCAGGAGAACGAAACCAGCAGGGCCAAGCCCACGGAAGAAGGGCTGTGATAGGGCGGTGGGGGCACAGAGGGAAATGGGGCTGAGGCCGCTCACCTGACCCTAGGGCCAGGAGGCCAGTACCTCGATTCTATTAATAAGAAGCCAGAACTCCAATAACTCTCCTGGAGTTTTCTTTATTTGGCTTTTAACCAGAGGGGCGTTTAGATAAGCTTTAGATTTTCTAACAACTCTCCTGAGAAGGGGAAGGAGGAGGGAGATAGGAATTCTTTCTTCTCTAAAGTTTCATAAACTTCATCTGCTTTATTTTGTGAACAAATAGCTCACACCCATATAAAAATCTCAAGTGGTCCTCATCAACTTGAAATTAATTTACCAACAACTTTTTGGGGAGGGAAAAACCAGAAAGAGGGAAGAGCATCTGCACACAGCTCTGCGCCATCTCTCTGCTCAGCTCTAGTCGTCCTAAGGAAGCCAGTTTACAGAAACACAAGCACACAACCAAAAGATGTCCAAGAGAAATACAGAAAAGAAAAAAAAAAAGTACCTTCCCCACCCCCACCCCCAATTATTTAGCTCTCCTCTGGCACAGCTTACCTTCTGACACAATCTTTTCTCATTCTTTCGAGCTCATCTATTTTAAAACAGTAAGATCTAAAATATCTGCACACCCTATTTCCCAATCAACATCTTTTGATAAACTAGGAAATAAAAGAACATCTTGTTACTATAATGCGTAATCCTCCTTTCTAAGAAAAAACACTTTAACCAATTCCAGCTAACATGATCCATTAAGAGCAAGCCTGTTCTTTCTTAAAGCCTAACTCTGATTATACATGGATTATACATGGAGGACTCGAACTTTAAGAACACACACTCAACAATGTTCCCAATACCTGGACGTTTCAAATTACCCACTAAATTATACATTCCTGAGCATGCATTCACTTCTCTGTGGACACACTAGACAAACAACCTCACTAACTTCTAATGGGATTGAGATTAAAGACCAGGTGCAGGGAGCCTCAGCCATGAAAATGCTGAGGACCATCCTCCACCCCTTACCCACCGAATTACCACCCGTGCAACCATTCTCAATAAATGGCTTCTCAGAGACTCTAAAACCACAACAAATGTGCGCCCCTAGGCCCCAGCTGGGCCAGAAGCGGACTTCACGACATTCTCTTTAAGTATTCACACAGAAGCTGAGGCAGGTGTGAGGAACCATGGCACAATTTTCTGAGGACACACACCCTCTTCACACACACACACACACACACACACACACACACAAGCTGAGGCAGGTGTGAGGAACCATGGCACAATTTTCTGAGGACACACACCCTCTTCACACACACACACGCTTCCACCACACCTCCATTCCAGAGAACCACTAATGCTTAAAAGGCCGCCTACATGAAAAATAATTTCAGGGGAATTTAATACGTGTTCTTGCTGATGACTAACAAGGACTCTAAGTTCCCAAAAGGAAAGAATTTTCTAAAGCTGAAATCACAAAAACAGTGGGCAAGCAGAAGAGATGGGCAGCTTCTTAAGCAGTCATGGAACACAGGAATAAATGAAGAACGTCAAAGCAAAGGGCCAGGCTTACTGTGCTGAAAAACTGGCCAATAGGCACGATTTGTTCCTCGAGCTACACAAATTCCAATCATAGCCTTTCTAAACCTTCTCCTCTTTTTAAATCAATGTTATTGATGTATTATTTACATACCAAAAATGCACTCTTCTTCAGCAGTTAGATGAATTTTGACAAATGTATACACCATTGTAACCACAACAAAGATACAGTTCAATTTTCATCTCCCCAGAAAGTTCCCTCGTGCCCTTTTCGCAGTCAATCTCCTATCCCCGTAGCCCCTGGTAATCACCGATTTGCTTTGTGTCACCATAGGTGAATCTTGCCTTTTCTAGAACTTCATAATAAATGAAATCAAATAGCTTGCACTTTCTGTATGTTTGAAAATCATTCTTTTTTTTTTTAATTAGTGGCTGTTCCTCTTTATTGCTGAGTAACACTCCTTTTGAATCAAGATACTAAAATTATTCAAATTTTTAAAATAAAAAGGCAGCTGTGGTTAACTCTAAAAGGTACATAAAACTTCTTAAAATTTATTTATTTTTTAATTGAAGGATAATTGCTTTACAGAATTTTGTTGTTTTCTGTCAAACCATAAAACTTAAGAATACCATTATTTTCTTCTTTCAAAGTAATTGGAACCTATAAGTAACTGAAGTGTAGATCTCAAAACCTCTGGCTTCAGGAACACAGGTTTGGTTTTGTTTCACCTCCCTACACAAAAACTTGTTCAATTAGATGGAAAGAAAAATGACAACCTGAGATTTTTGTTTACTGCCAGCTCAAGATGATATTTCAAGCTGCTGAAGAACTATGAGGAAACTGTATCCAAGCAAATTTTTATGTGCTGCTTCCTGAATGCCTGACCCAAAAGTGAACTTCGGGGCTATGTTTAATTTAGTTCTCATCCTTCTGCTTCTGCCTGATTATAGTCAGAATTTGGGGTTTCATGCTGACTCCTGAGTTACTTTACCACCAAAAGGATATGATGAGATTGCCTCAAGAAGTCCTGTTTAGAAAATAAACTAAAATATATCACTTAAACTGTGTTCAACCTAACTGCCTTAGAGACCCAGGTTTGATCGCTGGATCAGGAGATCCCCTGGAGAAGGGAACGGCTACCCACTCCAGTATTCTTGCCTGGAGAACTCCATGGACAGAAGAGCCCGGTGGGCTTTTAGTCCTTGGGATCGCAGAGGGTCAGACACGACTGTGGGACTAAGGCACTTTTAACTGTCCAAATCAGGAAGCCTATTACTATTTAGAGGAGAATACAGTTTGGGAAACACTGTTCTAACAGATGCAAAGAACATCCCTAGGAGGGCTGCCCAGCTGTAATGGGTACGGTTGTCCTAAATGTAAATGGATCACCCTTAGCCCCACTGTTGGGTACAATATCAAAACCTGAGGTTCTGACAGAGTTCCCAGTAGTCCCAGCCACACCTGGGCTGGGAATGAGAAACTCTAATGCCCCAGAGGCAAAAGCAGATCTCTGTGTCTCCATCCCCAACTCCCTACTTGCACCTCAAGTAGGTCTTTATATTAATAACAGTCACAGAGGCAGGCAGCAACTTCTTTTAAAGGAAAATCATGGAGTGAGAATTCAGCTTCCTGCCTACTCTGCTTAACCTATTAGCTGGGTGCTGAGTCCACTCCAAATTGTAGGCCTCGATTTCTTCTATCGAAGGAAGAGGCTGGCCTAGAATGAGCTCTGCTACTTCCTCCAGTCTGAAAGCAGTAATAATGTTGGGACTTCCCTGGTGGTCCGGTGGCTGAGACTCCATGCTCCCAATGGCCCCCTGCATGGAACCTGGAACCATCCCTGGTCAGGGAACTAGCTCCCGTATGCTGCAACTAAAGATTCTTCATGCTGCACTAGACCTGGTAGAGACAAAGAAATAAGTCAACGTTTAAAGGAAAAAGACAATAATGCCAAGATTAAGATGAGAAAAGCTGCACAATTTTTGAACCATGACAGAATCTGTAAACATGGCCATTCAAAATTCTGACAGAAACATAAGCCTCAATTCTTCATTCATAATTTTTGGCCATTATAGTCTGTAAATAAGACTTTTGTCTATCTATTATCTCTTTCCTTTCCTCTAAAGTATTAATTACTCTGTCAAAAAAAGGAGGGGGGAGGAGTGTGATTTAAATTAAATCCTATTAATGAGCTGCAGTCTTCACATTTAACTTTATACGTTTATATGCCTGTTTTTGTCTGGAATACTAATGTTTAACAACTTTTATTATGACTTATTGCATAGAAGATGATCTTCTTTGATTAAGAATAAATTTCTAGAGGATGAAAAGTTCCCTGGGAGGAGGGGAATATATATATATATATATAAAACTTGATTTTGCAACAGTTTCAAACATGGGCAACATCTTTTTGCATTTTGATTATTCATGAAGTTGCAAAGGATCACCTAAGCTTGACTAACATTCGGTATGAAACAGTTTATACACTTGCAATTAGAAGGCTGTGTCTTAGAATACACATAAGGCAACAGTGCATAATCCAAAAGCCCCTCAACTTTCCCATCAGAATCTAAGGAAAGCACTCCTTTCCTAAACGTTAGTCACAGGATCCCATGCCGTGCAGACGGCCATGCAGCTCCAGCACGGTCTACCTAGCCTGACTCCTCCTACTGCTCTGAAAGTTCACAGCTGCTAAAGCTAAGGATTCTGTGGGGGCTCGGCTGCAGGGGAGAGAGCCTGTGGGTCTTCTCTGGAATCTGGGGAAGGGGTGTGTAGCCAGGGTATAAAGCCTGCACTCGAAGAACAAAAGCCTGCCTTGCAGATGGAGCGCTTTCCAAGACAGTCAGGAACGGCAGGGCTGAGCGTGCTGGCTGGAGCACTCCTGTGCAGGCTCACAGTCCTTCTTAGTACTTGGTGTCCCAGCCACGAGAGGAAGTAAACAAGGGCCCCGGCTTGTGCATGCGACTATGTGACCCAGGCTGGCCAAGGCCCGGCTGGTCAAAACTCTTGACCCTCCAGGCAAGGGTGCTGACGTCACAGAGCTCCAGAATGTGGGCTGTGTGTGACCAGGAAAAAATTACAAAGGCCAGCTTAAATACAGCCTAGATTTCTCTCCACCATTTAGATTTTCTTCTTTCAAAAACAGTAATTTTCTGAAGAAGTTCAGCAAAGCTGGAACATGGAAAGAGCTACATGTGCAATGGCCCGCAGGAATCGCACCAGGCACCGTGCATGGTGCCACCCCTTCTCCTCAAAATACAGCTCCATCAAACTACCCCAGCCCTACCAGACCCAAATAGGCTTAGCTATTTTATGTTAGGAGAGACCCTCAGATATGTCCATTTTTAACTTCTCTACTGCAGAACCGACATCACAATGTTTACCTAAGAAATATTAAGGAACTGAGATCCTGTCAAGACCTCTCATCAAAAATTGCCCGCATTCCTTCAATCTTACCCATTTTCCAGTCCTACCAGAGCAAACTACCTTTCTGGCTTTCACCCAGTTGCAGAGAATAAACCCAGCAGAGCAGAAAGCATCCTGCAGAGGCACTGCATGCAAGCACAAGGCACCACCAGGCTGGTTTGTTTCTTCAGCCCAGACCACTGCCTCCCCGAGCCAGCAAGACACCACCTCTTCAGTCACCACCAAGACAGTCTCATGTGTCCCAACAGTCAGTTTCTTCTTAGCCTCTGCCTCTTGGGGAGGGAGAAAGCAAGAGGCTGGGAGAGCTGGGTCTGGGTCTCTGCACACACAACTTATTTTGTATAACACGTGCATTCCTATAAAGCTGACTCTAATTGCACTTCTGGAATCTGATTTTTTTAATGTAACAGCTCATTAATTAAACAAATGTAATTGTACAACAACCTCAGTTATGTCTTTTTTTTTAAATCTTGAGTTTTCATACAGTTCAGCTTTAAAAAAATATTATGATACCCAGTCCATGGTCCATGCCAATGAATCAGCATGCTCACAAAAAGAGTAACACATTTCCCCCACAAATGTGGGGGAAAATCACGAGTAGACTTTTTAAAAATATATAGCTCGAAAGCAATTTACTTATCATCTCTACCTTTGCTGAAATTATCAATTTAAAGATTTATTTATTCTTAAATAAAACATCACAGGCAATGCAACTGGTTAGCAGACTGTCACAAGAACTTCAGAGCTTTTGACTCTGTTAAAGTAGCCTTAAGAAGCAGCTTCACTTTTAAATGGGACGTTACACTTAGAAGGCAGGTCCCTTTGGCCTTACTGCAAACAAGAGGTAACAGACAGGCAGCTAGCCTAGTGAAAAGCTGGGGCAGGGGAGAGAATGGGAAGCCCTTCTTCAGCATGTGTCCCAGTTAACTGTGTTCCAGACTAGTAACAGTTTGGAAACACTGGTCTGAGTCATCTCAAAGTGCAGGAATCCTTAAGTTTTCTATAAAAATACTTGTGTGTCCTACGACAGACTTAATGTAACATGAGCAGGCAAAAAGAAAGTTCCAGGTTCTAGAATCAAATGTATTATCCAGCAAGTCAACTAAGTACAGATAACCTCAGAGAGAAATTAAACATTTCGTCAAAGGTTTCTGATGACAATGCAAAAGCAGGCGAGTACATTGTACTTTAAACAATGCCTTGTCTGTTTGCAGGAACATGGACTGGCCTAAAATGGAGGGGAGAAGGAACAAGGACAGCGCCGAGGCCCAGCTTCCACTTCACAGGCAAAAACTGTGGAACTTGTGTGTGTGCTCACGCACATGTGCATGCACACATACATACACATTCATTTTTGTAAGAATTCGCATAATTTGTGTCCTACCGGTGGGCACACAGAGCTCTGAGCGCTGCCGGACACCCCACTCCCATTAGCCCCTGTATCTGATGCCTCCACATGGAACCACAAGACTCCCGTGAGTGGTCTGGGGACCAACTCTGCCCAGAGAAACACAGTCTCAGGGTCCCTTCATAGGTCACCTGGAGGCTGATTCCAGCCCCAAGCAACTGTTATAAGTAACAGGGGCCTCCGACAAAGGAGGGGAAACCAGGAGGTGGAGCAGGCAGGCTAGGTATTCATCCACTGCCACTCAGGAGCCAGCTGGGCTGGGCCCACTGGGTGCACCAAACACCACTGGACCCAGCTGGGGCAGACCCACCCCAAGCTTCAGATTCTTCAGCAACTAAAAAAGGAATCATCTTATTTTCAGGTTTATCCGGAGGATGGTGCTCAATAAACTAACACGCTCTCCTTGGTGAGTTCCTGGCCCTTCCCTGAGACATCATGACAACTAGTCTGGTTTCACAACCCAAATCCTGGTGGAAGCCAGACACCCCACTGCATTGAGCTGAACACCAACTGACCCCTAACATTCCCCTTCTGCTAAGCCCTGGACTTCCTGGTAGACACAATTCCTTATGCAAAGGCATTCACCTTCAGCCACACTGTCTCATTCCTCAGTTTCCCCACCAGCCTCAGTTTCCTGCCCTGGGCTGCTCTGAGACTTTCCCAAAGAACCTGATTCACACTGCTTCTTCTGTGCAAGTCCAAGTTGCTCCCTAGGTCTGGAGCCACACACACCCAACCAAACTCCTGATATGTCAGAAACGGATTTACAAGGCTAGACAGACAAAATACAATGAGGAGAGAATGCTCAGACTGGCTCACGAGAACCAAGTCCCAAATAGGAGCATGTCACCCATTAGACCAGTGTTCTCTTTATGATGTCCTAGGAGGGAAAAGTTCCTCAGTAACAGAAAAGGCCATGTCTCTTCTGTGAAACTGATCTGTTTTTATTTACAGGCAATTACAAATCTGGAAGCTGATCTTACATCCCTCTTCCCTTCAGCTGCTATGAAACTCAAGAGCCAGATCTGTGGGCTAACTCAGCACCTGTCGACTACTGTATTGTCCTCTGGCCTCAGGTTTTATCCCTTCACGCTGCATGTGTCTTTCTCAGTTGCCGCTGTGGTACAGAGGAGCATAAACAAACTTTCATTTGAAATTAACACCTTAAGGGAAAGGTAGTCTATGTTTTTCAGCAGGTTTGAGTCTACCTAGGAACAGCAGACTAATGTCTGTTTTTAGACCAGCAGTAATAAAGCACGGAGTCTGTAAGAATGTGGGATGGAAATGAGGTAGAAGCAAACTCAGGCCTGTGACCCTCACTTCTCTTCCACGTACCCCTGAAGGATGCATGAGGGCAGCAGCCTGAACAAGGGGTACGGATGCCTGGGGCGGCACACCCTACCACTCTGTGCAAGCCAACGTGGGATGATACCATTTCCAGTGCGTATTTAAAGCAGTTTAGATTTTCACTGTAGACTAATAGAATAGTAATAACAATAGCTTTTCCTAAGTCGCCCTTAGAAGCACCCTAATGGGAGGTAAATGGCATTTCTAAAACGGGGAGAGCATGTGGCACACCTTGCAGAGGCTCTCTGTTGTCCTGGCGAAAAGGACACAGCCACTCCCCACCGAAGCACCGAGCAGGGCACAGGGCGCTCCCAGAGAGCAGAGGAGCCATGCATGTGCTGCCAGCGGCTCCAGATCCAACAGTCAGCAACTGGTCCCCAAGCCGGGGGGCCCACAGACCCCGACCCACTCTGAGATTGGTCAAGCTTCGACATAGGCACTTTCAGCAGAATTCAGACTCCAGATGGGAAACCTTTGCTCCATGGGAGCCGGGAAAATTTGACAGCAGAGATCCTTCATGGTGTGGAGACTCGCAGACAGCAATTCCTGGCAGCAAAAGCAAGAGTCAAAGCTGTAGGCTCATGAATTTAACTTCCCGTTCAAAGGGAGCAGCTCTATGACCCTGTGCGGGCTACCAGGTATCAATTTCATCACTAACCAAACAGAATAAAGAGTCCTGCCTTTCACCTCCCATCAGAATGCTTCTGAGACTATTCAGGGCTCCTTAGGAGAAGCTATCATTATTATTATTCTATTAGTCTACAACCTCCTAGGTTTTAGCCAAATGAAAATCTAAACCACTTTTAAAGTACACGTTGGACTCAGTACCATCCGAAATTGGCTCTGCGTCCTAGTAAATTTGAGTTTCCAGATGGCACAATTCTAGATGAAATCATCAAAAGACTACATAAGTGCTGCGTATTATCGTGCGCCTTCCACTCATCAATTCACCCAACGCTCGGCACTTTAGGGGTGAGCTGAGGTACCTCCTTTACAAAAAGCAGACTCAGTTTTCTCTTGGGGCTACACAAACAAATAGCCAAGCCAAAACAAGAGGAAGAACTCCCTCCTCCCCATACCCTGTTATCTGTCAAGCGGGTCAGTGTTCTATCACTTTTCCTTGAGGGCTGCAAAAGTTGTGCAAGAGTTCTTTGATGACTGTAATACTTTTATCAACGAAAGAAAGCGAACTCCAACACACTGCACTGTGAGAAGTTTCATTATCAGAGGTGGAGATAATGAAGGATGGGCAGAAATACACGCCGGGATGCAGAGCTCAGCAAGACTGCCCTCTTTTCCAGGTGAGACAGACTCTGGGCTCAGAGGGGCCTTGCTCAGTGCCGCCTCAGCAGACAAAGGTCAGCATCCTGTGCATATCCCTGTCATTCAGCCAATCAGACACTCACTAAGGCGGTGCCTACTTACTTCTACAACCATCATGGTCATCCACACATCACCCTGTTGGCCGAGTGATAGCAGATGAATGAATAATCATGGCTGCAACTCATCTCCTGTCCCCAAAGGACCGTGTAAGCGCTGGGTAAGACCCTGGCAAGACCCTGGCCCAAGCTGCAGAAGCCAGTACCACTGCCACCAACCTGCTGGGGAGGGACCAGAGCTTCCAAAAACTTGTGTGACTGGAAAATCTTCCGTTCACGTGAGCTTTAGTCAGATAATTTGCTATATTTTTAGTTTACCTTTAAGGCACGTATGGATTCATTCACCACATTAGAAATCCTATTTGCTACAGACCTATAAATAATCAACACCAGGTCTGAGAGTTCCTGGTAACATTAAAAGTAACTAGAAGTGGCACTTTTCCTCTCAATGCCAAAGCCGAAGAAACTGCTTGTTTCAAAGACTACCAAATTTCTCCAGTGCCTACAAGAGCTTAAACATTATCAATCAGACTTTAATAGTTAGAGAAAGCTGCTTCGGGGACTTAATTCTCAATAAAAGACTCCCAAGTCTACCCAAAAGATGTAATGTACAGGCTGCCCGGCACTAAGACCAATGGAACCACGAATATTCCTTGGAGCAATTCGCTGCCAATTAAAACCACTGACCCAGGCAGCAGTACCCACTCCTCCTGCACAAAGTAACTAATTCTTGGAAACATTACATGCAGTGCAACTCTTTCCCATAGTCACACACCTCCAAGTTACAAGCATTTAAGAAAACTTAGGCCCCACCACTCTGGATTACACAGCTGCCACCAGGCCATCATTCTTCAAGGCCCGGAGGTTTATGAGCAGCATTTTGGCTGCCTGAGGGTCTCCCACAGGTGCACTTCCACAGAATGCCTCCACACTGGCTCCATCTTGCTCCTCCCTGAATAACTAGTGTAGGGCTGTCCAAAGTGAGGCATCTGTCCAGGCAGGTATTAGCCGGTGCGCAGACCCTCATGAGATGGTGGGGCAGGTCATCCTCTGTAAAAATGACTGAGCTGACCACTGAGGCAGCTCACAATTAAGAGTGGCTTCCCTGTGTTCTTTGTATCTCTCACCCTCAATTTCCTCCTCCAGAAAATAAACGGAGAGATCAGACAACATCCGAGGCATTCAGTCCTGGAACTCAGAGGTTCCAGCATCAACTCAGCATCAGTTTGTTTCTCAGATTAGTCCTTTCCCTAGAAAATCCCTAAGGAAGCAGGGTCCGGGTGAGATGAACAGGGCGATGTCAGGTACATAAGGCGGGGGTGCCCAGAAGGGTGGTCTAGCTACCAAGAGTCAGGAGTAAAGGGCTGGCAGATGTGGAGTCCGTCACACCTCACACAGGGCTGGAGAATGGAATCAAGGGCTGGACTGATCTACTGCACTGTTGGTTTTTTTGGTTCCTATATGAATATCCAGGAAGAAGGGGAAAACAAAATGTCGAAAGTTCGTCCTGAAAACTCTCTAGTCAAAAAAGAAATAATCCCATTCCATAACATCTTCTGAAGGAGTCAATCACCATCTACATGATGAAAACCTTAACTAGAAGGTATGAGGTTAAATAGGATAAATGCATTATCTTACAAACACCTCCTGTATTTTCTATTTACATGCAAAATGCAAATTTTTCATTTTAAACACTTCTTTTAAAAATATTACTAGTTCTACAATATTGTAAAGTAATTAGCCTCCAATTAAAATACGTAAATAAATTTTAAAAAATACATGACTAGTTCTGACTTCTTACAACTAGATATAAAGACTTCCACGTGACTTCTGGGATGAAAAACTATTTCCCTCCAGCACCTGGGGCTGGGTGTCGTGGCCTTTGTAGCACCTGCTTCCCCTCCACCCCCACTACCAGGAGAAGTCACAGGCCCACTGGGCCTGCCCCTCACATCTGGAAAACAAGATGTTCAGGATGAGCCCTGTGTTTAATCTAAATGAAGCTGGTACACACTTGCTTCTATGGTTAGGAAATAAATGGCCTATACCAAACCAAGAAAGAAAGGTGATTTATCCTTTTTCTTGGGAATGTGTGTGTGTGTATAACTTCACTTAAATCTGCTTTGCAAGCAGTTTGGAGAAAACAGGCAGTCTGGAGAGGTCCCATCCCTAGGCATAGTCACACTCCACAGGAGTGCAAGTCTTACACGGCTTCTGTGCTCACTGTGGATGCTTGTCCACAAATACACACTCAAGTCTGTTCCTCTCAGGTTCTGAAAGAGTGACAAGCCAGGTGTAACACATCTGCCTCAACTTTAATAGAAGATCATGCAAACTCCCTCTCCTTCCTCTTTTAAACCAAACTGAGAGAGATGGTAGGAACAAACAGCCCAGTGAGATCTCAGGCAGTTCTATAAAATCAAAATCCCTAAAGCTTGAATTACTGGCTGTGGAGTTTATTTAGTCAACGCAAAGACATGTTGATAGAGGTATCCCACCTCTATCCCTTCCCAACTGTATGGCGTTGGCTCTATCCATCAGTTTCCCCATCTTAAAGAAGAGCTAATATGTATAAAGCCCACAGCAGTGTCTGGCACATAAATAAGTGTTCAATTAAGAGTAGATTTTAGTTACAGCATGAAAATGATGCATCAACCTAAGGCTATGCCCGCACACATCACATTCATTCACACCAGTACAACTCAAAGATACAATTGTTGGGGGAGGGGGATAAAAACTTTCTAGCTTCACCTGCAACTTCTTCCATAGAAGTCAGGACTCAGGGACCACATCCTCAAAACCAGAGGCCTCCATTACCACCTGGCAGAGGGGATTTCTGAAGAGGGGTTGAGCAGACCAACATCCCTTACTTCCATCTTCAGATCTGGGCCGCTGGAGCTGAAGACTCAGACCCCTCTGGTCCTTGGGTTGGGAGTCACGCCTTCTCCATGGCTGCCAGGCAGTCTTTTTCTTAGGAGCCTGGCTGGCCTGGCTGTTCCTTAAGGCACTGTACTCCTCTATAAATGTATCCTTAATATCAGGTGTTTTCCCCAACACACACCACCACCAGTCCGCTCGCCGAACATGCAGGCATCAGTCCATTCTTTAGGGAAACTAAAATGGAAGTGAACTAACATGTGTCTCTTCATCTGCGAGCAGCAGCTGCTTTGGGAAGCATCCCCAAATGCGGAACACTCAGGTTTCCACCAGCGGACTAATGTGTGACTTCTTTAAAAGGCCTGAGCACTCTCCTGGAGTCCAACTTTGAATGCTGCTCCCGGTGTTAAGGGCACCATATTCAGGACTCTCTGTCCAAACTCTGGCCCCAGACGTAAGCCTCTCAACACAGCGTTCCCCACTGCTGCGTGAATCTTCTGATGTTCCAACAACTGAACCTGCCTTCTTGATACTTCCTAAGAATCCTGGTGAATCTGAGGAGAGTAACTTGCCTGTCCTCCTCATTCCCAAGAAGAAAACCCAGATTACTGTGCCACTAAAGCTCAGCATCCAAGCTGAGTCATCTTGGGTAGAGCTTGATATAGAAAATGGTATCTACTCAACTGCAGAAAAATTTGTAATCCAAACTAACCCTATTTTTTTAATGTGTCAGATATACGAGTATTTCTGAATCTCAGGCAACATGCTGAAGCAGCTGCTAAGCGGTCCTGCAATGAACTTCTAAGACCCGGCCAACCCCCTGTTCTTTGTACTATTTATACTCCTAAAGCCAATAGCTATGTTAGATACAGTTCATCGTGAGGCCCTGTTTAATGGACGACAGAATCCAATGATACTGACAAGCAGCAGTATGGTCTCTACCATAACTTCACCTTGTGGCAGGAGAGGCCGAGCACCATTGAGACTCTGGGCCGAGATCCATGCCTCACCTCTACCTCAGCATGAAAGCAGCATCACTCTTCCCTTCACTTCGCTCGCCCTCTCACACTGATTACACCCAGCACATTTTAATCTTATCTCTCCTCCACATGTCCCATGTCTGTCTGTGGATGAGTCAGGCTGGTGTCTGATGCTGGTCTTAAACTAGGAACATTCCCCAAAGACCAAAACAAATAAGCACGGGAAAAGATCACCAAACAACAAGAATCCAACCTAAACACAGTCCTCTGAACAGCGTATATGCACTAGGGTGAACACGTGTCTTCCTCTGTGCAGCGGAGCGGATTCTTTATTACTGTTGACTGGGGGAGGGGAAAGGACGTCCCCCGTGGTTCAGTGGTAAAGAATGCTCCTGCAAAGCAGGAGCCAAAGGAGATGTGGGTTCGATCCCTGGATCAGGAAGATCCCCTGGAGGAGGAAATGGCAACCCACTTCAGTATTTTTGCCTGGCGAATCCCATGGACAGAGGAGCCTGGCGGGCAACAGTCCATGGGGTCACAAAGAGTCAGATGTGACTGAAGCAACTTGGCAGGAGGTGAGGCAGAGGTTGGTGACCTTGACTCCAAAGAAAGCTACACAGCAAATGAGGATCCATGGAAAGTCTATTCTAGGGCCAAGAACTCTGTGACATCTCCACAGATACCACTGCAAGCTCTCTGTTCATCTTTTTCAACTCTTATCAGGCCTCTGAAGTCAAGATCGCATGAAAAATTTGATTGTTGACTTCTAATCTGGACTCAGCGAATGACTAAAAGCAGTGGTTCTCAAACTTGAGCTTGCAGCAGGATTACTTAGAAGCCTTGTGACAACACAGATTACTGGTCTAGAATATCTGAGTCAGTATGTCTGAGATGAGCCAAGAATATGAATTTCCAAAAAGTTCCTAGGTGATGCTGCCGCTGTTGGTGTGGGGACCGTGCTTTGAGAAGCACTAGCTTAATGCATCAGAACATGGTAGAACCCTCTAGTACATAAGATTAGGCTGCACAAAAGAGGAAGAGTGAGTTTATCTGTCTCAGATTTCAAGAATCATACCATAACTTGAACTAGCACCATCTCTTCTTACAAACTCCCTAACACTTAAAAATTAGTTAAATAGGGTCCAGTGGAGACTAGAAAAACAAATGGGAGCTGGAAAACTTTAAAGAAACCACATTCACTTACACAAAATAAAGTAGAGAAGAAATCCTAGTTAAGCACAGTTTATTAAATAATGATGCCCTTGTCTTAGAAGTCAACTGTTCTCTTAGATCCCAATTTGACAGCACTCCTCCCTTTTTATATGAAATTTTCAGGGAGTAAACTCACCTTGTAACCTCCCCATGGAACAGAGGGTGGAATTAGACCTAAAAGTCATCACTAAATTGGCTGATAACTTTCACAGTTAAAAATCTCTCGTTTTTTCTAAAGCAATGTTCTCAACCCTAACTGCCCACCATAACTACCTGGGAGCTTTAAAAAATATAGATGCCCAGGCCCTACATCGAGAGAGTCTAACCTAAATGGTTTCAGACTGGACCTAGACAGCAGTGTTTTTAAAAGCTCCCTGTGATTCTCAAATACAGCCAAGGCTGAAAACCACTGATGCAGGAGAAAGGTCCCAGAGAGATCATGGGTGATGGGAAAGAGGGAAGAAGGACAGGAAGACCTCTTCAGCAAATGTCTAATGACACAAAACAGGAAAGAATGGGACAGCAGCTGGGAGCAATCAGGACAAGTGAAACTGGGGCTCTTAGATTCAGAGACGGAGCTAAGGCTCAACCCGACACCGGCAGTCTCAGGTTCAAAAAGCAGAAACAGCTAGATAATCCAGGAAGTGCCCTCACTGGTCAAGACAAGGCTGCAGTCCAAAGGAAATACCAGGAAACCCTTTTTTAAAAGGGTACTATTTTTTTCAGAAGAGCTAATGAATAACCGAACTTGAGGCAAAGAGCTTTAACGTCTCACAAGGTTCAACTTTGAAATCATTTGCCTGAAAAAACAATAAAATGTATCCTTGAGCAAAATTAATTTTTTTCCCCAAAAGGGTGGCAAGAGGGAAGAGATGACAGCAGTAACTCTCAGAGCCCACAGTAATCAAAATTATCTCCCCAGTAACCACACTGACAAGCGAGTTTTCAAAGTTGTAAAATCATGTGATGCAAATGATAAAACCAAGATAGAGTTATTTTCTTCTCTTCCTTCTTGACTAAGCACAGAAGCATGAGGTAACAAGCTAGAAAAGACATATGAAAGCTTTATGATCCTGTTTAAGATAGAATGATGAACACAAAACAAAGCATTAGAAGAACGCAGTGTTGCAGGTCAGTGGACACAGAAGGAATTGCAGCTTAGGTAACACAGACAGAAGTCAGGTGAAAAATATCTGTGCTCACAGCAGGACAAACACTAGGAGCCTAGAGAGAAAAGCCCAGATGTTATCCCACTGTGTTAACAGTTCAAACTTATCCATCAATTTAAAGCCCTGATGTGATTAGAAAACCAAGATATGGGAAACATATGCATCTTAAAAACAAGCATGGTAATTTTTGATTAAAACATTCATTTGTGAAGTTATTATGTTAAAAATCAGTTTGGAGGATGGTAGTTGTCACCACCTCAAGCTGCTGTTGTTTAGTCACTCAGTGGTGTCCGACTCTTGATGACCACATGGACTGCAGCCCTCCAGGCTCCTCTATCCATGGAATTTCCCAGGCAAGAATACTGCAGTGGGTTGCCATTTCCTTCTCCAGGGGATCTTCCTGACCCAGGGATTGAAGCTGTGTCTCCTGTATTGGCAGATGGGTTCTTTGTGGCTGAGCACCACGGAGCCCATAACACCACAAGTTAGCTCTCCTAATTTGATACATGGTGCTTTACTTAATTCCTCCAAGTCGCTTCAGTCGTGTTTGACTCTGTGTGACCCCATATATGGCAGGCCACCAGGTTCCCTCGTCCGTGGGATTTTCCAGGCAAGAGTACTGGAGTGGGGTGCCATTGCCTTCTCCAAATTCAGTAATGACTACCCACAAGTTAACTCGGAGCATTCCCCGATATTATGAGATTATCAGAATAAATCCCTCACCTCCTCCCAAAGAACACCTACTAAAAGATGCCTACAATCAGATGCCAGGGAATTCCCCTACAGTCCAGTAGGTAGGACTCCATGCTTTCACTGCTGAGGGCCCGGGGTTCAATCTCTGATAAGGGAACTAAGACCCAGTAAGCTGAGCGGCATAATTGGATGCCAAATTTCACCTTGGTGACTGACACAAAGGTTGACTGTGGTGAAGCCTAACATGTGGCCCAGATCACCTAGACTTCCAGCCTGGAAAAAAAAAGGATCTTTCATGTAAAGGAAGGAGACTAAACAGGACTGATTTAGAAAATTCAGTTCAGCACAGGGCACACATCTATTCAAAGAGGAGGCAGTACGCTTATCTATACTGGACAGGGTTGGAGATAGAAGGCCTGATCGAGGCCACTAATTTCAAGAAACAGCATACTAGCTCACCTAGGAAGCTACCTATCAGGAGCTTAAGAGCCCATCTGTGCTGAAGCAAGCACACTCACACCTGTGTCAGCCAGAAGACAACTCTGAAAGAATTGGGCCCATAACATTTCTAAGGCTCATTCTGGGTTTCTTATATTTGGGGGACATCTCACAAACGATGCCTCCCAAAATAACTGATCATTGTTCTTAAAAAAAATTCACAGGAATGTCTGGGGCTCAGTGTCAATTTTTACTTTAAAAAAAAATTACCTTGCTTAAAATGTAGTCTGTGAGCCATGGTTTATTTATAATCATAGGTATATTCATAAATGGCAAATAAATGCTGTTAATTGGACTGTTCTGACAAATAGTGAATAAAGGCATGTTCCTTCTCATACTACCAGCTGGGGAAAGAAGAAAAAAAAAAAAAACCAAGGTAATATAAACCAAGATGCAAACGTTTGATGGGTGCGATTAACAAGTCCTTGATTGGAAACGAATGCTGACAGAAAACTCCAGACCAGCTATCATACATACACAGTAAAAATTCTAGAAAAAATAAACAGCAAAACTGACTTGTAAATTAGGCTGAATTTTAAAGGAATTTACCAACAAGAAGTTCTAATGGAAAAATGTCGAGAGAGTGTTTTTACTTTATGAAACCATTACAGAATTAGAGGTAAAACCGTATTAAAAAAAAAATTAAAATAGAAGTGAAAATTAAAGAGAGAAAGGAGAGGAAGGTGAGAGAAGGCTTTAAACATCATTCAGCCAAACTTAATGTGAAATATGGAACTGAGGCAATTATTTAGATAATTTATGATGAAGGAACTATCATTTTTTAGAAATTAATTACAACACTTTGAGGGGAAAAAAGCAATTCTAAGATTTGAATTATGTGAATTAATGGCTTAACTCTCCATTTGCTCTTTTTAATGTAATACCAATTTTCAAGGAGACATCTAAGAAGCTGTACTGGATGTAATTCTATGCCCCCCTTCAACTTCAGGTTTATACCCAGAGTTGTATCTTTACAAGTCCACGAGGCCAAGGCCACCTTCTCTGTAACTGCCTTTGGCCCCCACCACGCTCCCCACACCCAGGCCTCACTCAGTTATCAGGCAGAGCCCTTCTGCCTGCTCCACATTTATCACAGGGTTTCAGTCTATCTTTTGGACACTCTCCAGACACTACTCACCTATCTTTACTGTGAAACTGAGAGTTCTAAAATTTTTTCCAACACACACATGGGATTAGTCTTCTGTAAGCCATATTTTATCTCGGGGCCCATGGGTGCTGTATTCCTGTGGCCAATTAATACCATCATTTTAGGTTCTAGTCATACATATTCTACCTTGAAGACAAAAGCAGTAAGTGCCTTAATAAGATAAACCCTTTAACCTGGCCAGCAGCTTGCATTTTGCAAGATTTTGTGTCTGTCTTGCTTTTAAATCTGTTAGTAACTGCATTGGAAAGGGTCAGCCACCTCACAAAATATGCTTAATACCTTTAGTTTTGAGATCTCATTGGGCTTCGACCACACTTCTGCCAGAAACCTTTTATAAATGTCTTTTTTTCCCTGAAATCCATCTTTCTTGGTGGTATTATCTCCATCCACCTACCTACCTGAAGCCTATAGAAGCACAGATATACCCTGTTCTCCCAAGGCAGAAATTTCTGAGAGATAACAGCCCAGCCCTAAAGATTTCCACACACTATGGTATCACTCTATTAGTCCTAAACACTAGTACACTATCTGGCCCATAGTAAACCGTGGTTAAACAGTGGTTTACTAAAGCAGCGTCCAGACAGAAATAGAAATCCCCAAATTAAATTGCTCCACTAAGAGCCCAGGCACTGACTGGATTCTTAAAATTATTCACTCAGGCAAAATCAAGGGCAGGAGCCTAAATCATGGGTCTGTGTCTACTCCCCCTCCAATACTGAGAGGTATCAGTTACCCCAAGAGAGCCACAGTCTAGAAGATAAACATTTAAGACAGCATTCTGAAAGATTTCCATCAGGACTGATGGTAATACAAACAAAGAATGCGGCACACAGTAGCAACTTTTTCAATGGCAGCTATTTAATTTTATTGTTGTACTCACCCCCAGGCAAAGTCCCACCACACTCAGGAGGCAGCAAAGCCTAGCAGAAAATGCTGACGTTCAAAGAACCCTTCCTCTGAATCCCAAGCAATTAAACTTCTCTGAACCATTTTCTTGTCTCTAAATTGGGTTTATACTTAACTGCTTAACATGTAGGATCAATATTAGATGTAAAAAATCTACCGGAGTAATTGGCATATGATGGTGTTCAATAAATCATAGCTACTATTATTATTATTATTATAACTAGGCCTCAGAATATCTTGTGTCAACTCTTTTTATCGTAAAAACCAAACTGTGTTTCCAATTGATTTATAACTCTGGCTCCCTTTTCCCAAAATACTATTTTGAAATATGAGCATAAACAGATGCAATTCTAATTCTGAAATACTTCTGAACAATTCAACCCACACTCCTTCATGGTACCTAGAAAACACTTGTTGCTACTTGAATGAGGACTACCACTCTATGCTCCCTCAGGATGGCTGGGTTTTGCAGACATAAATGCAGAGAGGGGATGGGAGCCTGAAGGCTCGAGTGTTGAGACTTTGAAAGGGCTTGAACCAAGAAGGAGCCAAGGAGACTCCAGAGAGATTCTGATTATCCTCACTGCCACCATGGACGGCAGTGAACCTGATGGGGCTCTATCTTCTCAAGCCTGACTGGGATAGGGAAGAGAGAATTCTTCAACCTTCTCCTTCCGCTAAGGACTCAGGCTGCTCCCTCCCTGAAAGACTGACTTCCGTAGACCAAAGCTCTCAGCTAGACCTTGGCCTTAAACCTCAAGTCCACACTCCCCAAGTACAGCCATTCCACCAACTTTACGAAATAGGCCACAAAGTAGAAACTGAGTAAGCAAAGTGGGAGGCTTAGGGAGTGCACCCAGGATACATGCTAAACGGAGGGCGGAAGGCTCGCTGCAGCAGCTCTCACTGGGAAATCAGAGGAATTTACACCTCCCTTCTGTGCCTCACAGCAGGATGAAGAAGAAATTTAAGTTACCAGAGAGTAGCCTAGGAGTGATTACATTTTAATTTTAATCTAAATGTAACTTTGGAGGGAGAGGGCAAAATGGGTGAAGCGGGTCAAAAGAGACAAACTTCCAATTATAAAATAAGTCAGTCCCGAGGATGCAATATACAGCTTGGTGAATACAGTTAATACCCAGGTATCTGAAAGTTGCTCAGAGAGTAAATATTAAAAAGTTCTCAACAGAAAAAAAAGAAAAAGAAAAAATGTTAACTAGACTTACAGTGATGATCATTTTGCAACATGTATAAATACCAAATCATTATGTTGTACACTTGACACTAATAATGTTATGTCAATTATATCTCAATTTTAAAAATAAAATAAAACCTTATTTTCCTCTTCTACAACCCTTCATGTTCCTCTCTTCCATCCCTGTGCTCCTGTGTGTTTCCTAGGGCTACCATGACAAATTACTACAAAGTTAAAGGCTTCACGGAGAAGGCAATGGCACCCCACTCCAGTACTCTTGCCTGGAAAATCCCACGGATGGAGGAGCCTGGTAGGCTGCAGTCCATGGGGATGCTAAGAGTCGGACATGACTGAGCGACTTCACTTTCTCTCTTCACTTTCATGCATTGGAGAAGGAAATGGCAACCCACTCCAGTGTTCTTGCCTGGAGAATCCCAGGGATGGGGAAGCCTGGTGGGCTGTCGTCTATAGGGTCACACAGAGTCGGACACGACTGAAGTGACTTAGCATAGCACAGCATAGCATAAGGGCTTCAAACAATAAAAATGTATTCTCTCACAGAGCTGGAGGCTACAAGTCCACAATCAAGGTGTGGGCAGCACCATGCTCCCTCTGAAGGCTGCAGCAGAGGGTCCTTCCCGGCCTCTGCCCAGCTTCTGGTGCCCCTAGCAATCTGGTGCTCCTTGGCTTGTGACTGCACTGCTCCACCTTCTGCCGTGGCGTCACGCAGCCTCCTCATAAGGGCACCAGTCACTGGACCTAGGGCCCACATGAAATCGATATGACTCCACCTTAATGTAACTACCTACCTCCAGAAAGATCCTAGTCCCCAAACAAGGTTATGCTCTGAGGTTACAGGTGGACCTTAATGGGGGGGTTGGAGGGGTACTATTCAACCCACTACAGCTCCCAAATTAAAATAAACTGCCACCACCAAAATACGGGGCAATGTGAAGAGTGTGACAAACTATAGAACACAGAACTACAGAATTTTAGATTACAAAACTGCAAAGCTATCATCTCCAGTGGGTCCATGACTGCTAAATCAGAATTAAGAATAATGTAGGTTTTGCCTTTCTTGCACCTACAGGAAAATGACGTCTTGGAAAATATCAAGAGTCTCAATCAAAAGAGCACTAACACACAGAACCCACTGATCTTGACACACTGTGACGCGTGCTATCAGGTACAGATGAACGTTCACACGTTTTCAAGAGTGAAGTACTTCGGCTTCACTGGAAGAGGCTGACTCATGTGGATGTTTGGCAGAAACCAAAAAATGCTGTAAAGCAATTATCTTTCAATTAAAAAATAAATTTAAAAAAAGTGAAGTAGCAAAAATATGTAAAGCAAAGGAGGAAATTTTTGAGTTCAAAGGCTTTAATTATTTGAGGATGGGAATTAGACCATAAGTCTTAGAAGACCAAAGTTCCTTTTTTAAAAAGTTATCTTAGGTTTTTAAACACTCTCTCCTCCAAATTATCCTTTTCTAACAATGACATAAGCCTACACAGAAACACTATATATTACAGATCTTTTTTTTTTTTTGGTGTTTTTAACCAAGGTATTATTTTAGCTATGTGGGGAAAAGAACTTGAGATCAGTTTAAAGACATGTGCACTCCCTCTGCTGGCTCTAAATTTAAAGAAAATTCTCAATGGCTGCAAGAGCCAAGTTATTAATTTCACTAGACATCCGAAACACAGGAAAAAATACGATGTGGATTCTCCCACACATGCACACTCAAAAGTCTTCACAGAAATAAATAAGAAATTACAAAACACGTACTGAGAACTGTCAAAGGCATCTGCTGGAATTATTATGGGTTCACTCCAGAGGAAAGCTAATGTATTTTGTTTGTCTGCGGCAGAGGCCACTTCCCACCTTAGCCTTCCCTGCTACAAGTGAGCCACAGCTTCCTTGCTCTAAGCTCACCTCTCCATTGCAGAATGGGGGTGCATTTGGATACCCAGGCATGGTGAGCCCCCAGAAGCTAAGCTGGCTTCTTCACCACACACAATTATGAGAGGACCAAATGAGTGCAAGTACCACAGGCCACCAGAAAACTTCATCTACTTGACTTTGTACCGTTATCTCATAGTAGGGACTGACATGCTGCAGACAAAAAGTCTCAAGATTAAAATCTCCCAAAAAGGGCCAAGTGAAAATACACATTCTGGGAGGGGGAGGGGGCAGAGAAAGCCCAGCTTGAAGCATACTCCATACATTTGTCTTTCACCAGAAAGGAGTGATATGTCACAATATTCTACAGATGCTTGCTATTTTACTACTTTTTCCAACTGGGGAAGCTGTAATACTGAGAAATGGAAGTCGTTCGATCAAGAATAAAATGGTGAGAGATGCTGAGCCTGTCTGGACACTGACTTGATTAGAATTGGGGTCTTTCATGATAATCAGTAGCCAAAACACTTATTCAGAAAACCATCTCAGAAGAGAGGCAGACTGGCCCTGGACAGGTCCAGCGACTGCTCACTCTCTCTTCTTCCTTCAATTGTGACTTGTATTTACCAATCCATTATGTAAAACTTCAAGTATATCTGAGACTTACATCTGCAAATGCAAATTAAGGACAATTTAATTTTACACCAGAGCTCTGCTTCTGAAGTGGGTATGTAATATTTGGTGACTCTTTCTAGAAGTAATACTGATACTGCATAAAGCAAGGTCCACACACAGAAGGAAAACATGATTTCAACTTTCTCTTCAGGAAAGGTCATCCCAAGATGAGGTTTCTCTCCATTTCTGTGATGGGTAACGACTGGCTCTGATGAAGTTTTCAGGGACTTCTACACTAGGAAACAAGACATTGTAAGAAATGCCTTAGATAGTACAGCACCATTTCATAATTACATGACATCATATCGATACCAACACTAGGAGGTCTGGGCCACCTTCGTAGCTACAAGTATCCAAAAGATTCTACACATGACATCACTGCACTCCTCAGTCACATCATCCCCTTTCAGTATCACTGTCCCAGAACAAGGCTAAGCTCATGGGCTGAGGACAATCGGCCCAAAAGCAGCTCTAAGTTATCAGAAATGTTTTTGTCTGGTAGGTACCTTCCTTGCTTTCAAGGTTCTTACAGTGTTCTTGAGAATATACAGGAGTCACAGAAAAATGACAAAAGGAACAGACAGAAGTCAGGAGGTGGGCAGGGTAGGGCGACGTTGAGAGAATAGGCTTTTCCAGCAAGGTGAGCTGAGAGTGCTGATAGAGAATGCAAAAAGAGAAACACAGCTACTCTCCTGCCAACCGGCCAATCTAGAGGATGGGGGAGGGGAGCAGAGGAGAGAAAATAAAGTAAGAGTTTGCAGAAATGGAGGCACTGGCTCGAACAGCTGTGAAACCACAATGGTTAGCAGCAGACATTACAGAACACTGGTGCCCTGGGCTCACATGGACACATTTAACTCCACCCCTGCTACTTATGGGTCCCTGAGTTAGTCACTCACACGCTCCTGCCTGTTTCCTCACTTGCAAAATGAAGTATTTAGATAATCCTTAAGACTTCATATAGTTTTTAATTTGAGACAAAAAGTCATGCAGACAATTCGACTGCATCAAGGCTCCACATCCACTCCAAGAGGCTGGTCCTATATCGTGGCCCCGCAAGACAGAACTGGGGACCCAAGATGAGTCCAGGGCTACCAGTGTGCTCTAATTCCAGCTTCTTCCCAAAAGATCCAAACTACAGGAGCCATGTGACAGCGGCCCTGCATCTCCAAAGCAAGCTGAAAATTATGACCTGCAGAGAGCTAAAGGCCAGCTCCAAGCCAGGGCCCAGCATCCACTCTGCCATTTGCTGGTGACTTTTCCGCAGAGAGCCGAAGCACTAAGGAAAGCAGAAGTACAGATGGGAAAAAGGCAAAGACAAGGGGCAAGGATGACAAGTTTACAGGGCACAGATTTGCATGTTTGTTTTCTGTCTTCCCCCAAGAGAACACAAACTCCTGTGAACTGGAACCTTATCTGCCTTGTGCTACCACTACATCCCTGGGCCCGGCAGAACGCCCTGCACACTGCATGCCTTTGATAAATATTTGCTGAATGAATGAAATGGCATGAGATGCAAATGAGTAAAAAGGGTTTTCTCTTTTCAGTCTTTTATTCACTCACTGTGCACCAGCTGCATCATCCACTGATACAACCCACCTGCGTATGCCATCCCCAGCTCTTTTTATAGCAGCAGAATGTCCAAGTGGCCCTCAGGGCTCCTCCATTTGTGATAAAGGAAAAGGTGAGGAGAAAAATGAGGAGTCAAAAACAGGATTGAGCCTGTTCCTCACAGACAAGACAAAAGAGTATGAAAACAAAATAAATTTCATTCTCTCCAGCCCAGGGAACCCAAAAACTGATCGGCAAGGGGTAAGCTGGGTATCTCCTCAGAAGGCACTAGCTTAAACAGTCTTATCTTTGCATTTTTATAAAGATCTTTAGATGAACAGTGTCTGCTAGATTTTTGCAAATCAGGTAAACGATTTTTTTAGTGGGACAAGGCTTCTTCACAAATTTTCCAAATAAAAATATCATGCTGGTTTTAAGTAAGCATCATAAGTAGAGTATTAAAAAGTTTAACTACAGATGTTCTTCTATGGTATCATTCCCTTAAAATAGAACCCTCCTAAAAACTAAAAATAAGTCTGCATAGTTTCATTTCATTTTCAAAGAAGGAGATAAACATATCAAAACAAACACTTAACTTCTTTTTAAAAGAGCCTCTCTGCTACATGGGGCTCCAAAGTCTAAAATGGCCAATTTCTTCACCTCATAGGTCGATGACACAGCTTTAAAAAAGAAGAAAAACAGTCCCCCTAGTGTACTGCCACTGTAGAAAGAGGAAGTATGTTAGTTGAGAATCACTGACGAAGACAGTACTGCCGAAGGAAATTACAAAACAGTATTTCAGCAACAGGGGCCAAGCTGAAGACAGATTCCTCCTACAGCACAACCCTAACCGGCCCTTTAGTGAGTTAGTCCAAAAGGTGACTGGGGTCAAAATCAGAGACCAGTATGAAATTATTATGCCTCTGTCGTTTTGAAATTGTTGAAAAAAATATTTTTAAACATCAAAGTTGCAGTTAAAATAACATCTTTTAAAAATACAGTATGGTGAAAAGGAACTGGGTGCATTCATCTAAAGAGCTAGAATTGTAAGGACGTGAGCAAGTATTATGTGGCAGGCCAGCCCTCATCTTTTAACCTTGGGAAGAATCGGTAAGAGGACACATTCTCACATGAAGGAAGACTCGGTCACTTGCAGCAGCAGAAGTCCTCTCACGTTTGTCAAGTTGTAGGAACCACCACAGAAACTCATAGCCGCCTAATGTTATTGTGCCCTGACCCATGGGAAGCACAGATGAGTGGGCGTGTGCAGGATAATCAGTGAAAATGGGCCTCACCAGGTGAACCCTGGAGTTCTAGAGGTCTGCCTGAGACAGGAGGAAACAGAGACCTCACCACCTCAACTATGGGTGCAGTGCAAGTAAGCTTAATCTGAGTTAAAGGAAATGTAACCTTTTCCCCCTTTAACCACATCTGATTATTCATTTCTACTTTAATGCCCGAGGTAAGGGAACCTGCAAGATAGCTATCACCTTTCTCCCTGGCATGGTTTGCATCTGACAAATTCAAGTTAACCAAGAGCTTCCTCCTTTTGTTAAAATACTCCTTTTTTGCCATCTTCCTCACTTCACAGTTCCTAAGTACTCTTCCTGATAGGCACCAGACAGCTTTACAGACACTGTGCTCACTCAGCCTCTACCAATAATCATTCATCTTCCTGAAGCTGAAATAATAACCAAGATTTTTTAGATGGAGAGACAAATATGCTTTTTAGGAAAACAACTTCTACTTATGTAAGACTACCCAGTGCTTAGTACATAACCTTTAGAAAGGATCAATTTAAAGAGAAAAAAACAGTGTGATAAAGATCTCTAGAGCCACAGGCTGCTAATTATCTCTGTACTAACCAGCTGTGTGATCTTAGTAAAGTCATTAACTTGAAGAATCAAGATCTTCACCTATAAAATAAGGGGACTGAACTAGATCAGCAAACCTCACCCTGGCTGTACATTAGAATCACCTAAGAAACTTCAAAAATTAAACAAAAACAACCTCACCAACCAATACACACACATCGGCCCAATTAAATCAGGTTCTCTGGGTACTGGTATTTTTTAAAAGCTCCCAGATAATTCTTACATGCAACCAGAGCTTTGATTCACTGGTCTTGATTCTGATCGCTAAGACCTCTTTTCTAATTCGATCTATGCTCTTAGGGTGATAATTCTAGTTACAAGATCTCATAATACAAAGGCCCAAAAAGCTACAAAAGAAGTAAGGCCTAGACGCTGCATACTATGCCTCTGTGCACACATGACTGGGAGAGGTGAACCTGAATTCTAGACATTTTTAGAAGTTAAAAACCTGAATGTAAAACTCAGAATGAAAGTAGTGTGGTTTAAAAGCACACACCTGCGCTTCCAAATGACTAATCACGATAGGAATCAACTCCTGAAACTTGGATGCATGGAAATAGGTCACAATTAGCTCCTGACCTCTCCCTTTTCCCTCTTTTTCCACCTCCACTAAACCACAAGCACAAAAAAAAAAGCTTGGCTATTACTCATAATCGGAATGTGAAACCAGCAGCCCCAGTTTCAGAGGACCTTTTCCATTATCAAAGATTTGGAAGTTCTTGCATGGCTGCATCTTTTGGTAAAGATCATCTTGCAAAAACTCTAACTCAATTATATCTCTACAGTCTTCAAGGATTAGTTATCATGTGATCATCAGAAATGGACCTGGTGTAAAATTTTAAAGATAAAATATTCATAAAATATTCACCCTGTATTAAACATATGACTGCTGGACAGTTTCAATTTATAATGCTTCATAAGATTTTAGTTAAAGAAAAGTGAGATAGCAGAGAAGGAAAAAACATACCATGAGACCAAAAAGAGTTAAGATACAAAACCATGAAGTTTAAGACTAGGCCCCAAATCTCTATTGCAGATCCTGTAAGCTACATGAAAATATAATTAATTCAGTATCAATTCATGGCTATTTTTGGTAGCCACACTTTCCCACATAAGTCTTAAAAAAAAGTTTCAAATGCCATAAACTGGTATTATCTTTAACCATAAACATGATGCAAGAAATATTATTTGTGGTGTTAAAATTACTCTCATAATCTTAAAAATCATAAAAAAGGTGAAAACCCTTGCTATGTTAACTTTCTAACTAACTTAAAGCTAACTTTTAACTAACAGATTCTCTGCACCAAATCCAAAATATGTAGGACTAAATTTCAAGTGCGAAAAATTTGGAAAAGACTCCACACCCCACCCAATCCATCTTCTTAAATCCCACAAATTCATCCCTTCCTAACACTATACACTGAGATTAACCCTTGCTATCCACTTGAAAACTCAATTTTTAAAAGTATCACATGAGCACTGCTTTGAAACAGAATTCTCATCCTTTTCATAAATATCTTATTATCACACAACTGGCATTCTTTTGCAAAGCAATACAATTGAATCGAACCTAAGATTCATAATAACAGCACTTGCTCAAGGATGAGACAGATTTGTGGAACAATATCAAAGCACTTGTTTTGCTTTTAAAGTATTGAACCCCTTTCCTATACTAGCCATAAAAAATTTTTAAGCATATTTCAAGATTTTTTTAAACCAAATTAAGTCAATGACACTAAATTCTTTAGCGTTTTCATGTACTAGCTCCTCTCCAGTGCTTCAGTTCTCCACCTAAGGTCAACTGTTCTTAGTTTATACACCCACTGGAACCTAGCAAGTACAGGGCTCCCCAAAGACAACAAAGGGACAGAAGGAGGAAGCAACCACCTTTTTAATTAAAAAAAAAAATCCAACTTGTTACTAGAAGCAACTGACAGAAAGATATGTATCTACAGCTGCACAGGGCTCCCTTTAGCCTGGTATGCATTCCTATCTTGGGAGATGGGACCAGGAGGATGAGGTGGAAGAGCAAAGCCGCTGGGTATCAGCGGCCCAGCGGGGGCACAGGAGTTAATCTCCTTGGATGCCCAACTGCAGGAAGTCATTACATCATATGCCTTTCCACACCTCTCTCCCTACCACGTGTCCAGTGCCCCAAGAGGCTGAAAACGAACAGTAGAGAGCCTCTCTTCAGGTTCACTCATAGGTAGAAGCCATTACAGTCCAGCCCTGCCAGCAAACCTCCCTCCCCAAGGCCCAGGTGAAGCGCCAGGCGCCATCCTGCACACCTGGAGCCCCTGCCTCAAACAGCGCCAGAATCCAGACCTCAGCGCGGAAGCAGCAGGTGCAGCGAGTCCTCGCTGAGGCGGAAGGGCTGGCCCGTGCCAGGCCCCAAAGCATTTCAGAAGCTACCTGCTGTAGAGACATCTCTGAAGAACAGAGGTGTGGACACAGGCAAGGAAAGGAAACCGGCCAGGAAAAGGTTTACAACCACCGCTTTTTGTAATGGGATTGATGTGCCTGTGGGAGTGAACACCCACAAGCCCAAAAACTTGGACACAGGGCTCTCATCCAGGTAGTCACAACACACCAGGCTCCCGCGACCGACTGAAAACCACAAATCCACCCTTCCCAAACCCGTTCCCTCACTCCCCCCCGCAGTGGCCTCGCCGCACCCCCACGATGGGGGACTTCTACTACAAAGTTGGCCGCAGACCTACCTTCTCTGCGATGACCCAGGAATCCGGCAATTCACTCCGGTTCGTCTGTCCTTCCCTCGCCGGTGTCCCTCAACCCCTCGCCTCACCTGGCCATGCCTGAGGTTTCCCCAGGAGCCTTCTCTCCCCATCCTGACACCTTCGCGGCCGTCCCCGGTTGCCCCTCCTCCGGGATCACACAGAACCCCCAAAGCCTCACAGCGGAGGCTCTCCCTGCCAACCCCTCTCCCCCGCGCCCACAGGAGCGCTCCGTCGAATCGAAGACGGGCCTCGCACTGCGCAGGAGGCCCGGCGGGTCCGGGCGCCCGCCCCAGGTGGGTACGCACCTTCCAGCCGGCAGAGCTGTTGCTGTCGCCCTTATCCTTGAAGTAGGGCACGCAGCGCACCATCCACTCATAGATCTGGGACAGAGTGAGCCGTTTGTCTGGGGAGCTCTCGATCGCGCGAGTGATCAGGTCGGCGTAGGACAGGTTCCCCCAGGCGTTCCTCCGCGACGAGCATTTCCTCGGCTGCCCAGAGCCCCCAGACGTCCCCGGCTGCGGCGGTGGCAGTGGCTGCTGAGGCTGCAGCGGTGTCTGCGTCCCCCCGCTCAGCGCGCCCGCCGCGGGGGCTGGCCCGCACCCGGGGTCCTGCCCTCCAGGAGCCAGCAGCCGGGCCGAGTCCTCCAGGAGCAACCCAGAGCCCAGCGGGCCGCCCCCGCCGCCGCCGATCGCCATGGCCGAGCCGGCTCTACCGCCACCGTCCTCGTCGTCTTCATCGTCCTCCTCCTCGGGGATCATGGAGTCAGCAGCCGCCTCCCCAGAGGGCTTGGCCGGGCTCCCCTGGAGCTCCGGCCTCTGCAGGGGCCACGTACAGGAGCGCGGCCGGCTCTGGGGCTCGAACTCCGGGTCTAGCTCCACTTCGAGAGGAGAGATCGGGGCCGGGGAGGCCGGCGCCTCTGCCATCTTCGCCGCCCGCCCGCCCGCCCGCGGCTCGGGCTCTCGCGCTCTCCTCTCGCGCCGGGGCGGGGTGCGGCGGGGGAGGGACGGGGGGCGCCGAGAAGGCTCGGGCTCCCAGGCGGCGCCGCCGCCGCCGCTGCTACTGCCGCCGCCTGGGGAAGCACGAGAGGAGAGAGAAGGAGAGTTGGTTATCCCGGGCTGGAACCCAGTCTTCGGCGAGCCCTCGCCCGCCGTCGCCGCTGCCACCGCTTCACGACCGCACCGCGCCCGCCTCCCAGGAGTAGGCAGACCTGGAGACGTGCGTCCCGCGAACCTGGCGCAGCAGACGCCGCCCCCCGACCAGGCCGCTGGGGAGACGGGAGCGAATCGACGGGCTCGCACGGGGCACCCCCTCCCCCGCCGCCGCCGGAGCCGCAGGTCTCTCCTGGGCTAGGTGGCTGGGCGGGGAAGAAGGGGGAGGGGCGGGACGGGGGAGGGGCGCGGGCCGCGCCTTTAAAGCGGGCAGCAGCCGGCGCTGGCGCAGCCCAGTGGCGGTCCGAGCCCGAGTCCGGGCGGGCGGGCGTGCGTTTGTTTATGTTTCGCTCGGGCCCGCTCAAGTGCTTCCCGCGACGCCGCCGCCAAAGTCTGTGGCGTCTTCGGCTCTTCTTCCAGTCCCCGGCCCTGCTGCCTCCGCGGCCCCCTGCCACCCCCTCCCAGCGGAGGTCTCGAGCCTGGGGACGGCGCGCGAAGCTCCCTATTTCCCTCTCCGCCCGCGGGCTGAAAGGGCAAGCGTGGGTCCGAGCGCAAACGGGCCCTTGTCACTTCCAGAAAAAAAGGAGGGCAAGCAGCTCGGTGGATATTTGCAAAGGGTCGAGCCGAGCGGCAACGGCCACTTTAGGGGTTTGTGAGGCTTATTCTCCCACGGGCGTTGTGCCCTACACCCCCTTCCCAGTGAAGAACGGGAGAAGGGGGCAAGTCGGAACGTAAATCTTCCAACAGGTCAGGAAGCACCAAGTCTCCCGGGCCGCCAGAAAGCCCAGACCAGCACGTTCTTCACCTCCTTGCTCCCGCTGCTGCCATCTTGACAGTTTCCCCCCTTCACTCAAGTCCTTTAAAAACACTAGCGGGAGAGAAGAGGGGCGCGCACACCGAGTCACGGGGAGGGAAAAGGGAAGCGCCTGGCCCAGCTCAGAAGCAGATCCGGAGTCGCCGGGAAGGCGGTCGACCCGCTCACAGCTCCGGCGCCTACCTCGGTTCCTTCCCCTCAGGGACGAGGGGGTAGGACGCACAATCCCGCGCGGGCCTGGGGCACGGTGAGGAGGGGGCGCGCAACCTCGGCCGAGGAAAGGCGCTCCGGCCGCCGCCGCAGCCCGCCTGAGAAACCGCCTGTCAGCCTGCGCCCCGCCGCCTTCCACATTCCTCCTCCTCCCTTCCACAAGCAGAGCGGTCGAGGCAGCAACACAAAGTTATAGACACACGCAGGGTGCCTCAACCTAGGCTGACGACGGGCGGGCGGGTCCCCGCCCAGGGGGAGGGCTGGGCGGCGGGCCGGGGTGTGCTCGCGTGCGTGCGTGTGTGTGTGTGTATGTGTGCGTGTGTGTGTGCGCGCGCGCGCGCGCCTGCGCGACCCAGTTCCGCGGGGCTGCAGGCTTGAGTGTTACGGCGCGCGCCGGGGCCGACACTCGGCCGGCTCCTCCTCCCTCCTGGGAGCCTTAACGACAACAAAGCACGGCTCTGGCTCAGGAGACGAGGGAGGGGGGCCAGCAGAGCTCCAAACGCTCAACGAGCGCAGTCGCGTGGCCTCCCAGACTCCAAGCAGGACGCCTGGCACCCTCCCCAGCGACGAAGGGTCCCCGTCGCTCCGCCAAGGCTCTGGGCCCGCCCTGGTGTCCGGTTCCCCATTAGAACCCGACACCAGGTAACACCCGAGATAAGATGCTGACCGCAGGCGGCAAGGGTTACCTCAGCGTGAAAAAACTGGCAAGCGAAGATGTTGGTGTCCTCAGGACTTCGATAAGCTGATGCTCTCAGATCTGATCAGGCACCAGGAGGTTTGCAACTGAGTCTCTAACGTAGGACACTTGACTGCAGTCGTGTTTCATTTTGCATGAATTTCATGGCCAGCGAGGGGGAAGTGTAACTAACTCGGGAGAAAAGCAAATTATTCCATATTCCTAAATGCAAGAACAAATTCTGAACAACTATGAAGAGGAAATAATGAGTCTAATTTTTAAATGACGGCAAAGCAGCTAATTGTGCTTTTTTAAACTTTTTAAAAATAAAGACACTCCTTTGGGTTTAGAAAAACATCTTACATGTCTTTATCCTACGACAGTACCCAAGTCGTTCATTCGTGCGCTAAGAATGCACTTCTTGCAACACACCCCGAGAGTCTATCAATTTTGATTTATAAATATGCCGCCCCATCCTTCCAAGTCACTAGAAGTATCTTAAGCAGTCCAGAGCGGTCTCGGCAACAGCCCCATACACAAAAAGCTCCATCCAGCTCAGCGTAGGCAGGAATGCGCCCATCCACCCGACTCCATGCTCCGGGCTTTGCGCAGGACCCGTCACTCAAGTGACGCGCGGCCCCGCCCCTGCACCAAGCTAGTTCGACGCGTACAAACAGATGATGTCATTGTATCCACAAGCGCGTGACCCGGGATCTCTGCGCCGCATTGCCATTCGCTGCGCCGCTCAATCGTCAAGCCATGCCACGCTCTGACTGGCCGCGGCCACCCGTCTCCAGGCCCCAGACACCCCTCTCCGCCTCCCGCCTCCGCCCCCCCCATCAAATAATAAACAATCGAGTAAAATTCGATGGAAGGGAGGAGAGGACAGAGAGACGGCGAACCCAGAAGCCAATCCTTCGCGTGCTGACGGAAGGGAGAGTTAAAAGAAGGAGGGTTTGAGAGGATCGGGTTGTGAGGGGAAGGAGCAGACCTGAGGCGATGTGTCCCGCCTCGATGAGGTGGCATCAAGGGAGGAAAGTTGGAGAGCACTCTGCGGGGCACGCCTGGTAACGCAGGGGGGCTCTAGGGCCCCGGAGCGGCCAGGCTCGGGACTCTGGGGTGGTGCGCTGCCAGCCGAAGGGGCGGAGATTGGGCCTCGCTAGCGCTGCGCAGGCGGAGCTGGAAGACACGTGCGGGAGGAGGGCGGACGCGCGCAGCTCGGGCTCGCCCTGGGCACGCGGCTCCGGGAGACGCGCGCGCTTGTTTACCAGCGCACGTGGGTGTTATTTTTAAATGGAATGTTGTGCTGGCAGCTCGGATGAGTGGCTGGCGCGTGGGGCTGCCCGCGCATGCTGGGGGACGCGGCGGGGCCGCGCCGCGGCCTCTCTGAGCGCAGCTCACGGGACAGCAAGGCTGTCCCCGCTACCTGCTTCCTTTGCAGACGGCCGCTTGGTCCTGATTGCGAGTTTAGCGCGCTGTTTCGTGAGAGTTTCAAGCCTCTATGGAGACAACGTGTTCTCGCTGCCGAATACTGCCTTTTGTAAACCCGGGCTCGGCTCCCTCATTCACATTCCGGAGCAAAGCCACCTGTTTCTTTTCATCCTGGAGGCCGCGCCGGGCTAGGCTCCGTGGCTACCGGCTCCGGAGCAGATTTCAACACACTTAACTGGCACTAAACACCCTGTCTGTGCCCTGCTTCCTTGCTCCGAATGTCCCCAGTCTATCTGTACCCGTCTCTTGGGTGAACATCTCTGCCCGCGAGCAGCTGCTGTTCGTGTACGGAGGTGGAAGTCTGGATGGAGTAGAGCAGTCTCTGCTTCCTGGGCTTGTTCCTCTGAGTGCGGCCCCTCTCCTCTCATCGTGGGCCTGCCCCGGTGAGAAGCCCTGAGTTTACGTCTGGCTTATAGCCTAGCAGTGTGGAAGGTGTGGTAGAATTTATTACTCTGAGTCTGGTTTTCTGCTTTGCACGAAGAACCAGGAGGCCTCATCACCTAGGCTTTGCCCTGTGGTGCAGCATAAAATCCAAAGAACTTCCAATACAGTTCAGTCGCTCAGTCGTATCCGAGTCTTTGCGACCCCATGAATCGCAGCACCCCAGGCCTCCCTGTCCATCACCAACTCCCAGAGTTCACTCAAACTCAGGTCCATCGAGTCGGTGATGCCATCCAGCCATCTCATCCTCTGTCGTCCCCTTTTCCTCCTGCCCCCAATCCCTCCCAGCATCAGAGTCTTCTCCAGTGAGTCAACTCTTCACATGAGGTGGCCAAAGTACTGGAGTTTCAGCTTTAGCATCATTCCCTCCAAAGAACACCCAGGGCTGATCTCCTTTAGAATGGACTGGTTGGATCTCCTTGCAGTCCAAGGGACTCTCAGGAGTCTTCTCCAGCACCACAGTTCAAAAGCATCAATTCTTCGTCGCTCAGCTTTCTTCACATCACCCCCTTTCTTCTCTAAATCTAGGCAATTCTTTAAGACATAGGAAGAATGTGTTACACTGGCCGGGATCTCGGCCATTAGAATTTCACTAATGAAAACACGTTGAGTGTGTTTTCATTAACAGAATGCATATCCCACGAACCTTCCCCCTAAAATGAAAGAATTAAAGATTCCTAGATTAATTGAGCTCATTGTGACTCTCTCGGTGATTAAAGGGGGGTAGGGACATAATAAAGCTACTTTCCTCAAAAAGCTTTACAGTCATAATTGTGAGGGTGAAACGTTTAAAAGTTCAGTATTTCAAGAGTTTAAAAGTACAAAGCAAATAGAAGAGACTGTACGTACAGTGTTGGGTAAGTTTCTAAATGAGTTGAAGATCAAAACTTCAAATGACAGTGACTGTAAACATACAGACTGGTAAATGTGAATCTACCCAAAGAATTAACACTTGTAATGTGTCCCTATGGGCAAGCCTTTGAAAACTCAGAGTGATTGTTCCCTCTAAGTAAGAAATTGCTTTGACCTTTGTCTCCCCTGAAGGCTTCCTTGGTCCTTCATTTCTTTGTGGTTTAGTATAGGAAAGCTGAATAAGTTATGGTTGTTGATTGGGAAGGAATGCCAACATTACCTTTGCAATAGAATTTTTGGTCAAAAATTTCCCTACTTATTATACCTTGTTTATTTCTACAGATGATTTAAGGTAGTAATTGTCCATTCCAATTTGTAAATTCAATCACTGGAGGAACAAACATTTAAAAAAATTTTTACCTGAATAAGCTAAGTAAATTCACCATCCCAAACACCTAATTCGTGGGGGTTTTGATGGTAGATGCCAGAGTTCTCTGAGGAGTCATGACTAGCACTGGGTCCCTGCCCAGTCCCTCTGCAGCTGGATACTCCCTCTAATGCCAGAGCCCAAACACCAGGGACTGAGCATGCTGCCCATGAGCAAAGTGCTTATTTCCCTCTTGGATTGGCTTCTGTGTCTATTTCAAGAATGAAGACAGGAAACACAAACAATATAGCCTCCAGTCAAATACGTGACCCAGCTAAAAAGAAAGAAAGTAAAAGTGTTAGTCACTCAGTCGTGTCTGACTCTTTTTGACACCATGGACTGTAGCCCACCAGGTTCTTCTGTCCATGGGATTTCCTGGACAAGAATACTGGAGTAGGTTGCCATTTCCTTCCCCAGAGGATCTTCCCAACCCAGGGATTGAACCCAGGTCTCTCGAATTGTAGGCAGACTCTTTACTGACTGAGCAACCAGGAAAGAAAGAAGGAGCCCCTGTGTTCAGGTCTACAGTGGCTTCCCATTCTTTGTCTGACATCTTCATCAGTCCCTCCTCTGCTTCCCCACTTCTCAGCATACTACTCCTTTGGAAAACATACTGAACAGTATGTGCCAAAGAGCTTGAGCTTTGGCTTGTCCTCTGGGGCATCACGGAGAAGGGAGTGGCAACCCACTCCATTACTCTTGCCTGGAAAATCCCATGGACGGAGGAGCCTGGTGGGCTGCAGTCCATGGGGTTGCTAAGAGTCGGACACGACTGAGTGACTTCACTTTCTCTTTTCACTTTCATGCATTGGAGAAGGAAATGGCAAGCCACTCCTCAGTGTTCTTGCCTGGAGAATCCCAGGGATGGGGGAGCCGTCTATGGGGTCGCAAAGAGTCGGACACGACTGAAGTGACTTAGCAGCAGTGACTTCGCAGCTGGGGCATCAGCCCAGGCAGGTTTCACCACCATTCTCTGTAGGAGTCTGGAGCTCTTGTCCTCTCTCCTTCTCTTCTCCCCCTTCAGGTGAGACATACCTTGGCAGAGTCTCCCCTAGGTCATTACAATGACTGTCCTGTGGTTCATTTGGAGGGCAAGTATGTATGTTTTCAGGGAGAAAAAAAGTTGATCCAAAAAATGGTGAAGATTTACCTGAAATGGAATTGCATAGACAAGAGAAAGTGGGAAAGGATTCTCTGTTTCGGTGTTATGAGATAATGATAATAGCTAACATTTGTCACTTAATATGCTCCAAGTCCTGAACTAAGCATTTTATTGTCAGTGTTTAATTTTAACCTCACAAAAACCCTATATGATATGTACAATAGTGCTAAACGGCATGGGGTTTGAGAATTCAAGTTCTGAGGTTTTAAGTCTGATCCTCTTCCCTACCAGTTGTATGACTTTGGGCTGTTATTAATTTTTGAGCCTCAGGTCCTCATTCATAAAATGAGAAGAATACTATCTGAGATTTGGAGTGGGCTAGGTAAAATGAGATGATGAATCTAAAGCATTTAGGATTAGAATCTGAGGAGAAGGGGGCACTTTTTAAGATAATGATGCCAGGCTTCTTGAATCAACTGAATTAGAATCTTTAACAGGAGGCTCTGGCACTGATATTTTTAAAATATTTTCCGGGTAATTCCAAGGCAGTGAAGGTTGAGAAGAGTGAGCTAGAGGTCTGTCTTCTGCACACACCAGTGTTTGCCTTCAGCTGTGACTAATTGGCTTCTGCTTAAGAATGATGACAGAGCCTTAACTAACTCCACACAGGGGGCAGGTTCCCTATGCATAACATCTCGGTTTATCTCTAGAACAACCTACTCAAACAAGGACCACCGCTCTTGTTTTACGGACTTTCCCCAAGATCACAGAGTAAGCAGCAGGCTCAGGATTTGAAATCTGAGGTCTGTCTGAATCCACGGTGTGTGCTCTTCCCCTAACCTTCCACTGTCTCTCTAACAGCATTTCTTTACATGGGCCATTTGGCCTAGAGAAATAAGGCTAGAACTAGATAAGCAAGCATAACCCCAAGCACTAGCCCAACCAGTCCATAGCTGGTGGATATCTGGCCAAATCTGTCCCCCCTCAGGGTGGTTTTTTTTTTTTTTGGCTCTCTCACATATTTTTAAAGTTTGTGAGTCAATGGCCAACATTTAAAAAGATTTCACCTAAAAGCTAGATTTCTAACTCTCCTTGAAAATTCTCATCTGATGTCACTGGCACAATGCCCACACGGCAACAGGAAGCTGGTGCGCCCTTCAGTTCCCCTCTTCCTCATCAGGCCCTCTCTCCTCACTCGGGAGTCCTGACTGGCCTTTAGGTACTCGACTCAGTCACCCTGTCCTGCGTCTTCTTGTGCAGTAGGGAGAGTTAGTTCATTCCAGTGCATGAGGAACAACTGTGCTCATCTCTTCCCAACTCTTTGTTCTGTGAGTTGACCCAGTAGCTTGAAGGCAGCTGCTGTGGGAATATTCAACCACCATAAATGGCAAATGCTCATAATCAAGTCTTCTGTGTTTCTTTCTGAGAGCCAGTTTGCTAGCACACCATTATCCCTATTCCACTTAGCTACTGTCTGGCATTCTGAGGACAGAGATTTGTTCCAAATAAAAGTGAAGGCAACAGAAATACTTGAGAAACTGTACTTCAGCTGTGCTTAGCACCTGGTTATACATTTCTAGCCTTGTTTCTATAGCACTTCAACTTAACGTGGTGGGTAGATAGCCGGAACAGACCACTCGATGAAAACCAAAGCTGGATAAGATTTTAAAATATTTTTTTCAATGAATCATTGAGCTGGAAAGAGAACCACAGAAACCAAAAACAAAGTTCAAGTGGGACTCCTGGGAATTGAGCAAGCTCCTAGGAAATCTGTCAAACAATAGTGTCATAAGTTTTCACACTGTCAAGGTACAGGGGCTGAGAGAAGATAAAGCCTCAGGCTTGTGCAAGATCATGAGCAAAATAAGAAATCTCTCCCAATGTAAATTGATATAGTCACTATGGAAAGGAGTATGGAAGTTCCTCAAAAAATTAAAAATAGAATTACCATATGATCCAGCAATCTCACTTTTAGGTATGCATCCAAAGGAAATGAAATCATTATCTAAAAAAGATATCTGCACCCCTACATCCATTTACAGTAGCCAAGACATGAAAACAAGCTAAGTATCTGTCAACAGATGCATGGGAAATGTGGTATGTATATATCTGTATATATGTATATACACATGCTGCTGCTTCTAAGTCGCTTCAGTCATGTCCAACTCTGTGCAACCTCATAGACAGCAGCCCACCAGGCTTCCCCATCCCTGGGATTCTCCAGGCAAGAACACTGGAGTGGGTTGCCATTTCCTTCTCCAATGCGTGAAAGTGAAGTCGCTCAGTCATGTCTGACTCTTAGCAACCCCATGGACTGCAGCCCACCATGCTCCTCCATCCATGGATTTTCCAGTTAAGAATACTGGAGTGGGTTGCCATTTCCTTCTTCAATGCATGAAAGTGAAAAGTGAAAGTGAAGTAGCTCAGTCGTGTCCGACTCTTAGTGACCCCATGGACTGCAGCCTACCAGGCTCCTCCATCCATGGGATTTTCCAGGCAATCCAGGTTTTCACAAATGGCATAATTTCCCTTTTATGACTGAGTAATATTCCATTATGTGTGTGTGTGTGTGTGTGTGTATATAATGGAATATTACTCAGTCATAAAAAAGGAAATCCTGCCATTTGTGAAAACCTGGATGAACCTTGAGGGCACTACGCTAGGTGAAATGAGTCAGATAGGAAAAAAAAAATTGTATGATCTCATTTGTATGTGTAAACTAAAAAAGCCAAACTCACAGAAACTGAAAGTAGATGGTGGTTGCTATAGGCTGGTGAATGAGGGAAATGGGAAGATGTTAGTCAAAGAGTATAAACTTTTAGTTATAAAATGAGTAAGTTTTGGTGACTATAGTTAACAATACTGTTGTATACATGAAAGTTGCTGAGAGTAAATCTTAAATATTTTCACCACATACAAAAAAAAGTATATGAGGTCATAGATGTGTTAACTAACTTTATTGTGGCAGTCATTTCACAATATATATGTATATCAAATCATGAAAATCTTAAACCTATACAATCTTGTATGTAGGTTATCTCAGTGAATTTGGAAAAAAAATAATTTCATACAAGCTAAAAATGTATATATTAAAAAAGAACTTCACCCATAAAACTGGGACTCCAAAGAGCTAAAGTGAAGGTGCCCATGGAATTGACCTGCAGAAGAGAATCCCTAAAATTTGGTTGTCTTGATTCTGGTGCTGGATGAATTTAAAAAAGATATCTAAATCTTCCTTGCGAGTTCATAACTATGGTGTAGTCTACATGTAAAATTGTGACCCAAATTCATGATACCAGACAATTTTTAAATGTTAATGAATTCAAGTTTGGAGTCCTCCAAACAACTGGCAGAAGCAAACATAATGCCTCTCTGAAGTAATATCTTGAGCCTAGGCCCCAAAGGAGGCAGATAAAGTTTCAGGAGCAAAAGCTCACCATCAGAAAACACAAAACACACAAGAAAGCAAGCCTCCATAAGTAAGAGCAGATGGAAACAACGTGTTGGGTCAAACACATGAAGATTTGGTGTATTGGAATAAGCAGATGCAGAAATCAAGTGTGCTTAATGTATTTCAAGAAATAAAAGAGAAGTTTGAAAATATAAACAAGGAACAAGAGTCTATAAAAAACAACTGAGTAGATCTGAAAGTACTTCTGAAAGTGGCTCACATACTCCATTTTTCATCTTGGGAAAACTTGTGAAGTGAGCATGTGACCATGTCCCCTTGGTATGAAATCTATTTTAAATGACTAGGATTGGCATCTTAAATACAAATTAGTTTGAAACATTGATGTGGTACTTTAAAGAAATCAAGGCCATATGGAACCATTCATTGCTCTTCAGAATGTATGGCATCTCCCTGGGGTAATGTGGCATGTCCACTAACGTGTGAAGTTTTCTGGACTAGTCTGATACTAAATCCCCCTAAATCCCTATGATTTAGGACTCAAGGGATATCAAGTCTGATTTTTGCCTCTGCCAAATCCAGACCTGGAAATGGAGCAAACCTGTAAAGCAGGAAGATGTGAGAGGAAAAACTTTACAGTTCGACAAAGTTTGCAAGCATAATTTAAAGTTCTCAAGCTGACAGGGTGTGAGGCCTGTGTCTATGTTATAGCAAACCCTGGCTGTAACACAGAAAAGTACCACGCAAAGCCACTCCCACAGTCACTGTGAGGATGGCGTATTTGAGCTTGAATGCTATTCATGAACAAATGGTTCAAACATCTTAAGAGAAAGTGTTTCCTTCGTTGGAAGAAATGTTCTCTGAGTTCGGTCCTCTGTGGTGGCCTGTTAGCGTAGGGGCTCTGTGGGACGTGCTCTGGGAACTGGCTCGGCCCACTCCAGGAGATGGAGTTTAAGGCGGGTGACCTGAGAGCACTCAGGTCCTCACCAGGGAAGAAATTCTGGTCAATGGTTCAATCCCCTCTTCTCAGAAGGTAGCTCTTCTCCTCATGTTGGAAAGGGCTCACCGGAAGGTTCCCTGGAGTAGTTCACATTTTTTTCAACACATTTCTCTGCCCTGTTATGGACTACTTGTGCTCATTTCTGGAAGGACAGCTGATGCCACCAAAGCCGGTGACAAAATCACTAAGTGAAACATATGTGAGGAGGAAGTGTCCAGGCCTACAAACAGTGGTTATTTTGTGAAAGCATTAAATCTGAACCTCACAGATTTGCATAGCATTTAGAGTCCTTTTGCTATTTCATTTCTCAAATGTATAATTTGAAGCCTTCATATTTTATCACTTAAAATGGTTTTCATGAAATCTGTATTTGGGAAACAAATAACTAAGCCAAGTGAATAATTCCATAAAAGAACACAACCCCTCCTTTCATAATATATACAAACATCAAATCACTATGTAGCGCACCTAAAGCCCACATAATATTATAGGTCAACTAGATTTCAATTAGAAAAACAAAGAGAACATAAACCCAGGGTACCTATCCTGTATCGGGAACTGACAAAACCCATTACTTTTGGTCAGGCTTTCCTAGTCTCTGTGAAGAGTAAAACTTCCTTTGGAATTCTGGAAGTGGGAATTTTGCCAGCCAATAAAAGGATGAGGTCTAAGCTGGATCTTTTTTTTTTTTTTTCCACTTTTTGTGCCATAAAAACATGTCGTTGACATGAATGGACCTAAAAGAGTATCATACTGAGTGAAGTAAACCAGAGAAAGACAAATATCATATGATATCACTTATATGTGGAATCTTAAAAAATGGTACAAATGGACTTATTTATGAATCAGAAGTAGAGTCATAGATGTAGAAAACAAACTTACAATTACCATGGGAGTAAAGGCAGGGGACAAATTGGGAGATTGGGATTAAAATATCCTATATATAAAATAGATAACTAACAAGGACATACTGTATATAGCCCAGGGAACTCTACTCAATACACTGTGATGACCTATATGGGAAAAGACCTAAAAAAGAGTGGATATGTGTATAACTGATTCATTGTGCTGTACAGCAGAAAGTGACACAACATTGTAAATCAGCGCCACCGCAGGGACTTCCCTCATGGTCCGGTGGCTAAGACTCCACACTCCAAAGCAGGGGGCCTAGGTCCAATCCCTGGCCAGAGAAGTAGATCCCACATGCCGCAACCAAAGATCTCGCCTGCTGCAACTAAGATGGAAGATCCCATGTGCTGTAACTAAGACCCGGCACAGCCAAGCAAATAAATAAAAATGTTTTTAAAGAAATCAATTACACCCCAGTACAAAAAAAAAAAAAAAATTAGATGTTGAAAAGTGAATGGGCTATCATGACAACTGACTGGGAGGGTTGTGACATGGAGCTTTAAGATGGGAGGGATCGTGGGCTGCACAAGAGGCCTTTCTCCAGTGAACAGGCAGTGGAGAGGAGGGCCCAAAAGCTGAGGGAAGGTCAGTGACCCCAGGAACCACTGCCAGCAGGCCCTGAGACCTGCAAATCTCTGGGTTAAGTGGTAAAATCAAGTCTGCTTACCCACTGAGTAGAGAATCAGGCCTGATCTGGGGAAACCAGAGGCAAAAGAATTCCATGAGGCCCAGACTAAAAGAAGTCCCTGTTTTGACCCATTTCCCCTGAAAATACTCCATGTTGTCAATAAATTGTTCTTAAACTAATTGATCCCCTAGTGAAAAATAAGAGTTGCATTCCTGTCTCAATCGTATAAGACTTGTTTGCATACATAGGTTTTAAGTTATTCCCCTCCACTTTTTCATAGTTGTATGTTAACACTGAAATTAGGCCAGACTGAAATTTATCTATCACTGTTACTGAACTTCTGAATCCAAGAAATACTCAGAAGATGAGAATGTTATACCTGGCTTGAAAAATTCCTCCTGGAAATTCTTAATGTGATCCTACTCATGCTACTGCATTCCATCAAATATAAAAATTTACAAACCTTGAATGCCTCAACTTATCCAATATGAATCACAGGTACTTAAAATGTTTTAAAAGACACATTTTTTCTTGTCCTATATCTCTGAGGGTGGTTCTCCCATTTTCTTCAGCATATTTTTTTAATTTACTTTTTGTCGAGAAATCTAACCTGCTTATAGGAAATCACAGACCAGCTGACAGTTTATGCTAACAGTGCAGTTGAATGAGTGGTTACAAAGAGAACACTCATATTAAAAAGAGAAAGTGAGCAAGAACACCCATATAAGTAACACCTGGGTCAAGAAATAAAATATTACTAACACCTTACACATTCCCGGGGTACCCTTCCACATTAAAACCCTCCTCTTCCTGCCTCCAAGTAATCACTCCTAACTTGTGTGGTAATCATTTCTTTGCTGTTCTTCATAGTTTTCCACCTATGTTTGCATCCCTTAACACTATCATTTAGTTTTGCCTGCCTTAAAGAGATGAGAATACCAGACCACCTTACCTGCCTCCTGAGAAATCTGTATGCAGGTCAAGAAGCAACAACTAGAATGAGACGTGGAACAATGGACTGGTTCCAAAATGGGAAAGGAGTACATTAAGGCTGTATATTGTTACCCTGCTTATTTAATTGATATGCAGAATATATCATGTGAAATGCCAGGCTGGATGACTCACAAGCTGGAATCAAGATTGCCAGCAGAAATATCAACAACATTAGATATGCAGATGATACCACCCTAGTGGCAGAAACTGAAGAGGAACTAAAAAGCCTCTTGATGAAGGTGAAAGAGGAGAGTGAAAAAGCTGGTTTAAAACTTAGCATTCAAAAAACTAAGATCACGGCATATGGTCCCATCACTTCATGACAAATAGATGGGGAAACTGGAAACAGTGATAGATTTTATTTTGAGGGGGCTTCAAAATCACTGCAGATAGTGACTACAGCTGTGAAATTAAAAGATGCTTGCTCCTTGGAAGAAAAGCTATGACAAACCTAAACAGTGTATTAAAAAGCAGAGACATTACTTTGCCAGCAAAGGTCCATATAGTCAAAGCTATGGTTTTTCCAGTAGCCATGTATGGATCTGAGAGTTGGACCATAAAGAAGGCTGAGCACCAAAGAACTGATGCTTTCGAGCTGTGGTGTTGGAGAAGACTCTTGAGAGTCCCTTGGACAGCAAGGAGATCAAACCAGTCAATCCTAAAGAAAATTGGTCCTGAATATTCATTGGAAGGACTGATGCTGAAGCTGAAACTCCAATAATTTGGCCACCTGATGCAAAGAACTGATTCACTGGAAAAGACCCTGATGCTGGGAAAGGTTGAAGGCAGGAGGAGAAGGGGACGACAGAGGATGAGATGGTTGGATGGCATCACTGACTTGATGGACATGAGTTTGAGCAAGCTCTGGGAGTTGGTGATGCACAGGGAAGCCTGGCATTCTGTGGTTCATGGGGTCGCAGAGTCGGACAATACTGAGCGACTGAACTGAACTGACCTTCAATGAATGGAATCACACCACATATATTCTTTTATGTCTTGCTTCTCCTTCTTGATATTATGTTTGTAAAGTTCACCCATGGTGCTGTGTGCTGCTGTACTTAACTCATTTTCGTGGCCACATGGTACTCTGTTGTATGAAGAGTTATCTGTCTATAACCTGCATATGTGTGTGCACGCTGAGTCACTTTAGTCATGTCTGACTCTTGGTGACCCTGTGGACTGTAGCCCGCCAGACTCCTCTATCCATGGGATTCTCCAGTCAAAAATACTGGAGTGGGTTGCCATGCCCTTCTCCAGGGAATCTTCCCAACCCAGGGATCGAACCCACATCTCTTGTGTCTCCTGCACTGGCAAGCAGATTCTTTACCACCAGCACCACCTGGGAAGCCATAACCTGTATATAGAGATATCTATATTTATCTATTGTTATGCTGATGGCTAATTGGGTTGCTTCCCGTTTAGGTAACTGGAAACATTGTTGTACTGAGCATTCCTTGCATGTGTGCATGAGCTTAGCATGTACTTAATAGAGAAACTTCTAGGTCAAAGCCATGTGCATTGTCCACTTCATTGAATACGAGACAGTTGTCTAAAGTAGTTGTACAATTTACACTCTCAACCACACTGTATGGACATGGTCCTTCATACACATTCTCACCAGCATTTGGAATCGTTGGATTGTTTAATTTTTTTACTTTCTTTTAGTGACGATGGATTTAAACAATTTAGATTTAGTTAAGACTTGTTGAGCAATTGCAAAAAAGCAATGCCTGAACTGAGAGTTCCTATATATATATTTAATCATCATTAATCGCCATAGTCCTATAAAGGAGATAATGTTCTCTCCATTTCAGAAATGAGCAAACTGAAGCCACAGCGTGGAGTTTCCAAGCTGAGGCCCTGACAGAGCTGGGACTTGAACCCAGTCGGTTTGGTTCACTGTGAAGACCAAGGCCTTCTGATTTTCCCAAGTCTCAATTTCCTCTTCTTTAAAATGAAAGGGCTGACAAGAGAATCTCAGAGGCCTTTCTAGCACTAGCATCTGTGACAGTGTTAATTTCTCCAACAAGAACTTATCCAACATCTTCAGTTTGTACCCTTTTACAAACAAAGCTTTGGGCCCATATTACTGATACTCAGGTAAAATGCCAAGGAACTGTTTTGTTTTGCCTTGTTTCCTGTTAGTTGGTTTTTGTTATATCTTCATGGTTTGCCAACTTCTAACCATTGGATTTAGCTCTTTTCTTTTTTTTTTTTTTTTAAGCAAGGGCCATCTTTGCTGTTTCCCCAATTGATTGTGAGGCCAGGGACTATATCCATCTCATCTTTGTCTCTCCCGCACATGGGAGGCACTCGACAAATGGAGAAGGAAAGGAGAGAGGAAAGACAGGAGAAAGGAAGGCAGGACTGCTCTTTGGAATCTTCCCATACTTCTGATATCACTGTGCACAAAAGTAGTCGATATTTATACTACAGTCCCTGCTCATAGAGCTGCCATTGGTAGCAGACTCTGACCTCTTACTGAATCAGCAAATTATCAGAGATATACAAAATTACATTACTTTTATCAAAGCCTTTTGCAGGTACCTAATGTAATCATAGCCTTGATGAAGGATGCCAAGTGCTCCTGAGTGTAAAGGAGAAGAGAAAAATATTATAATACAGTTACCAGACTCATCTGGCTCCTAACCATAGATAATCTGCCCTGGAGGATCCTTATTTCTGCTGAATTGGCATTACTGTAAAGCAACCTGGTTTCTATCTGCTTATGTTAGTGTGTTTTAGAAATGCTTTTTAGGAAGGTCTAATTTTCTCTACCTGGGTCCAGCTCTGGAGCCTGCCAACTTCCTGGTGACCCTTGGTTTATTATGACTATGTCCCAATTACATCTTCCTCTTGCCACCACGTCCCTAACTCAACTGTGAAATACAAAATTCTTGTTTGCTCAACCATGTTCTCTCATGCTGAGTCAGGGTGCCCTCCTGCACTCACATGACAACCCCTGGAAAAAGAGAGCTATGGACTTCTGGACCTGCGGTGGGGACAGGGGACAAGGGAAAGGGGGAAGGGAGGGGCAGACTTGCCAATCTCAATCTCCCCACCCCCACTCACCAAAGTCTAACCACTTGCTGGTCTGGGAGCATCAAATCAGGCTACTGACTTATTTTTTTCTTTAACCACTTAGCTCTATAGTACCCAGGGAAGGAGGACTAATCTCTGGGTAGAAAGGTGAACTTTTTAAAAAGCATTAAGTATCACAGTGATGACCTTTCAGAGCTGTGTGGCAGTGTGTTTGTACAGCTCAAGAAGTCAGTCTGTCTGCCCCGTGACCCCTGTGTTTTGTCTTGTTTTGTTTGGAGTGTAGTTGCTGTACAATGTTGTGCTAGTTCTTGCTGTTGAGCAAAGTGAATCAGTCATATGTACACATCCACTCTTTTCTAGACTTCCTGAACTCTTTTCTAAAGCACTGGAAAGAGCCTGTAATAGAGCCAGGCTGCCTTCAGGCTAAGTTTCCGTCTACAAGGTTCACCTTTCGCAAGCCTGCTGGGCCTTGGAGAGGTTCTGCAGGAAATCCCCGCTTTCTGTGAGACAGACAGAAAGAACTGTCTCAGCTCTACACCAGGCAATGCCAATTAGGTCTTCAGGTAGGGAACCACTGAGAAATGGGCAGTCCCATCTTACTCTTTTGGCTCCCTTGGAGGCTCAGCGTAGCAGCTGCTGTGTGTCAGGCCCCAGAACTGATGATGGTGCCACTTCCCCTCCCCTCCCCTCACCTCCCTTCTGCCCCTTTCCACCTCCTATCCTCTCCCCTCCCCTCCTGTGCATACATTCTAAGTCGCTTTAGTCGTGTCTGACTCTTTGTGACCACATGAACTGTAGCCCGCCAGGTTCCTCTGTCCATGGGATTCTCCAGGCAAGAATTACTGGAGTGGGTTGCCATGCCCTCCTCCAAGAGATCTTCCCAACCCAGGGATTGAAACCACGTTTGTTATGTCTTCTGCATTGGCGGGCAGGTTCTTTACCACTAGCACCCCCTGGGAAGGCCTGCCCCTCCCCCCATAGTCCCCAGTTATTCAGCAAGGGGACTTTCCAGGTGGAGGGTCCATGTAATTGCCTGCCTTGTCCCAAAGCTCTCAACCTGTCAGTGCTCTGCTAATGCCAGGTCAAAGCCTGTGTGGGCCCAATTTTAAAAACTAGATAATAGATTTCTTAAGGTTAGGGATACATTTCAGTCTTTTACCTCCTGGGTGTACAGGAGCTGTTACTGTGTCTCTGCTAATATCCTCCAAACATTGCCTGAGGTTGAAAAACAGTCTCTCACACGTTCCATGCATTACTATTTCTTGAATGGTATTTAAGTGTCATTGTAAATACTTGTCACTGTGACAAGTTTTTCTCAGTTAATCATTAATCAAGTAGAGCCACAATCATGGGAGAGGCCTTGGCTCCTTTTCACATTCAAAGGGGGCCTCATATACAAAAAGGTTGGGCAAAGATATCGATGGATATTTTTACCTGCCTGGCTGCTGAGTATGCCCTTTCCTGGACCCCTGGCTTCCTATTCTTTTGGGATACCAGCATTTTCTCATCAACAGCGGGGTTCTGCACTTGTGGGCAATGGGCTCAATGTCTTCCATTTATGCCTTGGCTAATTTACAGCTGTTGGCATAGGAAAGATTCAGCTTCAGGGGAAACAGCCCTTTTTAAAAAGAGATGAGCTATACCATAAAGCCCTTAGCATCCATTCTGGGTTTTATAGTCACCATGACCACCTTCATTCTAATCTTGTATATCTTTTAAAAGTTATCAATAGTTGCTGAAAAGTGAATCAGTCATCTTGGGGATGAGATTTGAGCTTAGAACATTTTTCTCCCGAACGGACTGTTTTTCAGAACAATCTTGGGAGGTGAAACTGGGGCTTGACGGTGAGGGTCCCAGTCACTATTCAAGCCCTGTTTGGCCTGGATGAATTCAATGTGAACCCAGGTCTTCTTCATGTCCTGAGCCAATGCCATCCCAATGCTCCTGACACCCTCGCTGCTGCCATCCTTGCTGGAAGCATCCGTGTGATGCTGTTTGACATCAGTCTCTCTGCAGGGGTGGCTGTGGATCCTCACTGACCTCCCTACTGTGGGTGCCCTGCTCTTGCTGCTGCTGGCTACCAGGTCCCCTGGATCCCTGTAAAATGGCCAATGGCAGGTTCCCCTGAGTTCACTCAGTCACAGTGCAGGGCCCCTCAGGCTATGTCCAAGGGCCCAGCAGCTGACCCAGCACTGTTGCAGCCTTCTCCACCCTCCCAGCACATGACCCCACCAATGCCTCCTTGTTCCAAAGTTGTTTTGTATCAATGACATGTCTCCACTTGAATTCTATTTCTCAAGTTCCTTTCATTTGGACCACCAGACTTTCTCCCAATGCCCGATCCAGGAAACACTCCAACTCAAAAAGAGTTTATTCTTAGGCCAAGATTTCTAGGTTCCCGTGAAGCCAGCCAGAGGCTGCTCCGTGGCTGCACTTGGAGAAAACCTGACGCCTTGAGAGATGCTACTCGCCAAGGCCTCAGCACCCTGCCTCCTCCTATAGGGCCTTCATCCTAGTAACTCTGAAGTCTCCAGTTTGTTTTAATTTTCACCTCCCAGCCACCACGTGTAAGATATTTGGAGAGACAGGATGGAAACAGAAAGAACTTTGGTCAAGTCTCAAGAAGAATCTCCTGATTAAAATGAAAACACATAGTGACCCCAGTTACGTTGCTTCTCTTACAGCCTAAGATGCCAAGAAATACCAGTGATGTGTATGAGATAGGATGACGCAGAAAGAAGCCCAAGTTGGCTGACCAGAAATGGGCCAGAGGTGGCTCCCTCCGCTCGCACCTCGAATGCCACAAGGTTCCTCTAAGCCCAGAGACTGCACATTTCCCTGTGAGGACAAGAAGATACCCTGAGAAAAGGGAGAAATTGAACATGAAGGACCAGAAAGCAACCGTTTCTAACTGCCACACATGGTTATGTACAAAATCTGTTCAGATCAGAATTAACGTTTCTTTTCACTTTGGCTGAGCCTGTGAGGGTTTATGAGACAGGAATGACCTTCAGGTGGGGGGAGTTGAGGTTGAGACAATCAGGTGGGGTCCGAACAAGGCTGAAGTCTCAGCCACAGCACCTGCCTCCAAATCCATCCACCCCAGAGTACCCCCAAAAAAGGAAACATCCTTCTTCACTGCCTCTGGCACTTGTCAAGACACACCTATTTCTGGCGAGGGCTTGTCACTGTCTTCCTTAAGTAGACAATGAGGTCAGGATTTAGGGACCATCCCAGGGACCACAGTCATCTGAATCACAGGGCACTTCCCTGTTCCCGGAAGGCTCCGAGAGGGCTGGACGTACACGGTGCCCTGACGCCAGTCTTCCCAGAAAAACACCTTTCACCTGTGGCACTCAGGGCAGTTCTCTTACCTGCTCTGTCACGGCAAGGTAGGCCAGAACCAGGACCCCCACTTTGCAGATGGAGAAAGAGAGGCAGAGAGCGAGAGGAAGAAGCAGAAATGCCTACCCATCCCTTGTGGTTGCCTTCACTATTAAGCTTCACAGAATTCACTTGTTTGGGCCAGCACCTCTTATTGTTTTACAGGGGACTCTACGAAAAAAAGAAAATGATTTCTCTCCTTAGTAATTTACCCAAAATGGGGAGCTGGCCAGGCGCTGGCAGATGATGGTTTCCCTAATGTGGAGCAAGGGCCGCCTTCTGCACAGCCGGGAAGACGCAGGTCTGTGTTCTGTTTACTGGTCTCCTCCTGCCATCTAGTGGCCAAGAGCTGAGTATACATGCAAATTCCAATCATCTCCACTGCACTCCGTCCCTTGCAATCCATACCCTGGAAGGGAGAATCCACTGGACCCTTAATTCATTTACCCCTCAGAATGAAACAGGTGAGAAGAAACTGATTGTCTGACAACATGGTAAAGTTACCAACAGGGAGGCAAAAAACATGAGATGCCAACTTTTAGCAAGTTGATCTCTTGCTGAAATTGGGTAGATAAGGTGCTCCAACTCATCCCATCAACTCAACTTTGTTCTGAAGTGCAAAATTAGCTAGGCTTCAGGACAGACTCTACAAACAAGTCCTAATTTAACCAGCTGGCCCATCAGTGGTATTCCAGAACATTTATGTTTCTGCTGCATAGTTCAGCTAAATTTATTACTCTCTGATTGGGACTTTTCAATTTTCAGTTCAGTTCAGTTGCTCAGTCGTGTCCGACTCTGTGACCCCATGGACTGCAGCACAACAGGCCTCCCTACCCACTGCCAACTCCCGGAGTTTACCGAAACTTGTGTCCATTGAGTCGGTGATGCCATCCCACCATCTCATCCTCTGTTGTCCCCTTTTCCTCCGCCTTCAATCTTTCCCAGGGTCAGGGTCTTTTCCAAAGAGTCAGTTTATTCGCATCAGGTGGCCAGAGTATTGGAGTTTCAGCTTCAACATCAGTCCTCCCAGTGAATATTTAGGACGGATTTCCTTTAGGATGGACTGGTTGGATCTGCTTGCAGTCCAAGGGACTCTCAAGAGTCTTCTCCAACACCACAGTTCAAAAGCATCAATTCTTCAGTGCTCATCAAGTACCAATAAAATAAAAGGAATTTCTTGGCTCCTATAACTAAAAAAAAAAAAAAGAAAGCAAGGGAAACTTCAGGCATGGATTAATTCAGTGGTTCAAGTTGTCTTAGGGTTCTGGGTCCATGTCTGTGTGATTCTTTCCATTCTGACCTCCTCCAAATGTTGCCATCCTCCCCGGGCTGAAGAACTCACTGCAGCAGTGCCAGGTCAGCCCTCATATCTTCAGGCTACAGGGTCCAGATAAAGATAGGATATCTCTTCTAGTAGTACACAGAAAATCCAGGAGGCTTCCTGGTCAGAAGCCCTTGGTAAATAATATTTCTCCTCTCTGTGAGGCAGCCTCATCCCTAAGTCAGTCACAATGCCCAAGGGGAATGGGCTCCTTTGATTGGTGTAAACCAAACAGAGACCACTCTTGGAGCTGGGGTGTGACCAGTCTCATACAGCACACCTGGCTGCCATAAAATGACATGGGTTTTGCCAAAGAAAATGAGACCCTGAATTTTGGTAGAAGAAAAGAAATAGATGCCGGGCCCGGGCCCATACAAGTGTACACACTAATGTGTGGTCTCCAGTGTTTTTCATCATCTACCTCAATCAATAAACATGATACATATTTTGCTACCAATATAGCTTCTACTAATGTAGCAGTATATTGTTCATCATGGAGCAAACATATATTTTTGAAAGCTGAAATAAAATAAAAATTATATAGTTTTATGTTTTATCTATTAACAGGGTTCAAAAAGCTTTTTGCCATCAAGTCTGTGATTGAAAATACCTTACTCTCTTTTTTTAAAATTACAGCTTAATACTTCATGATTCAAAGGCCTAGTCTTAAGTTTATATCTATACTTGGTTTTAATGGCTGTTATAGTAAAACAAAATACTCAAATGATTCAAATTAGAAAAATTATATTAATGGCTACACTTCTTAATTCCTGATACTAGTTTTTTTTTCAATTCCATGCACCATTTACACAAAGTTATTCTCCATCTCCTTGATGCCAAAAGGTTAAAAAAAATGAACCCTTAATTTGGAAGCTCATGAAATTTCATGTTTTATAAGTATACAGATGTGGGAATTTTTATAAGTGACATCATTTTTGGCCACAAATCACATTTTGATGCAATATTCACAGACATGTTCAAAATGTTCTCTTTATAGCAGCAGTTACAGCTGTTGTAAAGCTGCTTCTTTCTCACTCTGATTTTTAAAACATCACTCATTCCTTCAAGGTGCTGATTTTAAAAAATACTCATTAGCAGAAAACTACTAAACTACTTATCACAGGAATGGCTGGCAAATTTAGAACAATTACGTTTTTTTTTCTTTGTCAAAGAAAAATGTTTAACTCTTCTTTAAGTCCAGAAATTCTTTTAAGCACTTTGCCATGAGCAATCCAAAAGCCTCTACGTGGAACAAAAGTTTTTTGTGGCCACATCGACCCTCCACCATTTCATTTACAAAAACTCTGTGAAGATCCTGTTACTGAAAGCTCTTGTCTTTATAAAAGTAACCATGTCAATGACACCCTGGAACACTGAACTGAAGCACGAGGTGACTCACTGCTGGCTGATGGACAAGCACTGTCAAGCCTCAGCGCCGTGCCTGCCACCTCGCCCTGAGGACAAGTCATGTGGCTCTGGGTGCCTGCCAGCAGGCCTTGAGAGGTGCTAAGGGAAAGCCTGGTTGTGAAAAAGAGTACAATAATTTTTATTTCTAAGTTTTTGGCTTGTTTCTAAATTTTAAATATGCTTTCCAACAAAACAGAACTTCCTGTGCTTTCTTCCTGCATCTCTGGGCCTGTCATGTGCCCTGGCAGTGTGTACTCTCCCCAGTTTGGAGACTGCTGTCCTCTGGTAGGACTTCGAGGATGCTAGTCTTGCTGCCATGGATTTCTAAGCTTCTTAGGAACAGGAGTTGGCCTGGACCTTCCTGTACCTCCCAGGAACCCGGCGCAGGGTCGGCTGCTCCATGATGCTGGATGAATGGATGCCAGCATTCTGCCAGCTGGAAGCTCTGGGGTGTGCTGATGCCCATGCAGAGCCAGCTGTGCGGTAGGGCTCAGAGAGGAATAAATCCCAGGCCCTGTTCTTGAGCCTTCCTCATGTACTGGCCTGAGGGATGTATAAACATGGGCTGGCATACAACCCAGGGCAGAATGAAGTAGGAGCTGCTGGAGAAATGCTAGAAAAGGTGTAGGAGAAAGGAGTGAAAGACCCTGTGTTCTTGTTCATTCTCCCTAGAAGGACTGTGAAAGGCTTCCTGGGGGAGGTGGCATTTTGGTCAGTGGTATAGGTTTTTGTATCAGTGAAACAAGGGGAAAGGAGAGAGAGAAGAGGATGAGGTGGCTTCTAGGAAAGTGAAAGTCGCTCATTTGTGTCTGACTCTGCAACTCAATGGACTGTAGCCCACGAGGCTCTTCTGTCCATGGGATTCTCCAGGCAAGAATACTAGAGTGGGTTGCCATTCCCTTCGCCAGCGGATCTTCCCGAACTAGGGATCGAACCCAGGTCTCGCGCATTGCAGGCAGATTCTTCATCATTTGAGCCACCAGGGAAGCCCCTCGTCAACAAGGAGGGCCTGTAGGGAGAAAGTATAGGTGGAGGATGGAGAGCTCACCAGATCACTCTCAAGGACAAACTAAAAAGTTCCACAGGTGGTGGGCTGGGACGCTGTAATAGTACTCCAGATACACTAGGCTTTAATAAAAATGTTTGCCTCATGGGAAGACAGTCATGAGCTGTGGACTCTTCCTCTTCCTCCCACATCAGTTGTGCGGTCCTTAACCTTAGGGTCCCTGCAGTAGCTTCCCTCTGTCCAGAATGCCTTCCCTGGAGGGTCACACGGCTGGTCCCGTGTCATTCAGGGATGCACTCAGATGCACTCAGATCCCTGCTCAGAGGGCTTCTCTGAGCTCCTAATTGAGGGGTGCTCAGGCACTTTCCACATCACCCTTCCTTTTTGTCTCAGCACTAAACACCCTGATGTCTCCTTGTTTATTTTCATGGTGATTTGTTAACAGGTTTCCCCCTCCTGCTCCCCCCACCAACAAGTGCAAGGGTCAGGGCGGCTGGATCACCAAGCACACATGTCGAGTGAGCGGCCTTACCCTCTTAAAATACTTGCTGTAAGGTCATTTTGATGAAATGGACCAACTTAAGATTATCCTAAATCCACTTATGAGGGAAAAAAGAGAAGGGAGGGAGACAGACAGACAGAGGAATATAAAAAAGTGGCAATTGCTCCAGGGCAATCAGATGTATGAGGCTACCAGGAAACTTCAAACTCCTATTCAAATTAATTTCTGTGTTTTATGTACCTCTCAAAGATGCCTTGGGTTACAGAAAAATGTGGTAAAACTAATAAATACATTAAAAAATATTTGGGGTGTGTAAATTCTGAGTATTTGCTTTCTTGGCAAATTTCTTTAGGAACAGTAAAAGTATGGAGTCTTTCTCAATTTCAGTTAACCAGTTTCTCTGAGCGCACTTCTTTGAAGTACAGATTCCCAGGCCCCTCCAGTGGAAGATTCAGATTCATTAAGTTTGGGGTGGGGTCCAATAATCTGTATGAAGCTTCCCAGGTGATTCCGCTGGTGCAATAGGTTTGAGGAACACACAGTATATAAATCATTCTATACCATTATCTAGAAAACAGTATCAGTGGTTCACTCTACTGCTTGAAAGGTCATTTCTGTAAGGGAAACAGTGCTGAAGAACTGTAAGATCTTATTTGAGTGAGTGAGTGAGTGAAAGTCGCTCAGTTGTGTCTGGCTCTTTGTGACCCCAAGGACTATTTGGTCCATGGAATTCTCCAGGTCAGAATACTGGAGTGGGTAGCCGTTCCCTTCTCCAGGGGATCATCCCAACACAGGGATCAAACCCAGGTCTCCTGCATTGCAGGCAGATTCTTTACCAGCTGAGCCACCAGGAAAGCCTGAGATCTTCCTTACAACTTGCTGATTATAATGCTGACACTAAGCCACACTCTCTCTGAACCTGCAGGTACCTCAGGGGCCTCATGGACGGCCGAGGGCCTTTGGCCTAGAGGAGGAGGTCAGTGCAGGGCTTCCATCTCCTTGCAGTTTCAGTGTTACCAGCAGCTGCTCCTGGTCAGGGGGCACCTGGGCCCTGACCTTGTCACCTTCCAGAGAGCAGGCGAGCACTCTGAGCCCTTCCCTTCCCGGGAGACGCTGCTGCATACATCCGTGGAGTGACCTTGACTGTCAGGTTCTTAACGTAGCACCCGTGGGCCCCTCAAGAACCCACGCAGTGGCCTCAAGGGTCTGTGTGCAGAACTTTGGCAGAACTTCGGTTACCGTGAGAGGAGTTTCCTGAGCATTCGTTCTCTGTAGACCCCACAACTCAGCTTAGAGAATGAGGCCATTTTTTTCACAGCATCACAGTGCCAGCTGGCTGTCCCACCCCACAGGGGGAGGTCTGTGCTGGGGCCAGAGTTGGGGGCCTGCCTCTCGCTGCTGCAGAAGAACCAACACACATGGGGACACCTGAGGAGGAGAAGTGCACCTGTCTGCAGGAGGACACCTGAGGCTGAGAAGTGGGCCACCCCAGCCAGAGTCCAGGGCGGGAGTGCAGGGGTGGCCTCCAAGTTCACAGGTGGGTTCCTCAGGCCACCGCTCAGCCTTCAGGGGGACCCGGTGTCCACTCCTCTTCCTCCTCCCAGTGTGGGTTACATCACAGGGGTCCCACCATTAGGGTGTAGGGGTCCCACCCTGAGGATGTAGCTCACCCACACTGGATGTCTGTTTTGCCCCAAACAATGTTACCTCTAGGATTATCTTTGTGCTGCTAAATCTGAGTATGTCAGTACCTCAAAGGTATAAGCAATTACTTTTAATTCTACAGACTGTTATTTTAATCCACAGAAATCAATTGATACTTCTTTAGCAATTGAATTTAATATTCTGCATGCTACAGAATTTGGTAAAAGTATGATAGGTTATTAGAGCAAAACAAGGGGCATGTTTCAATGACGTCAGCAGCTTTCACCCTATGCACCCTGAATCTGGGGTTCCAAAGATGAACCATTGAGTCTGGGAGGATCAAGTTACATCCCAGTCCTCTCTGATCATTCAGAAGAGTAACATTCAAGTCACTGTATCTCCCTCTTCTGAATTTCCAAAATACTCAGTATTTCTCATGGTAGCTGTCACCCTCTTCCCCATGTATCAGAGCTGTGTTTCCACACTCAGTTCATCTCCTGGACAGGAGGGGTGGGTCTTGTCACCCTGCACCCTCTCCCCCAGCACACAACATCTGTGGCTCTGTCCTTTCCTCTGCCTTTTACTAACTTCCTGGCTGACTTAAGTGCTGTCAATGTTCCCAGGACACCTGGGCAAGCTGCCCTCTTGGCACTCCCTACACTAGGCCCGTGTATTGTCTCAGGAGGGCAGCAGCTCAACACGGTGAACGTTTGTCTCATTCACTTCAGTGTGCCAGAGGAGACAGCAAGTAAATGATGAATGTATGAATGATTAGTGAATATCTGTACACGATGTTTAACAGCTTTAATGGGATATAATTCACATACCCTAAAATTCCACCATGCCAAGTGTATACAGTTCGGTAGTTTTTAATATATTCTCAGAATTGTGCAATCATGACCACACTCTCATTTCAGACCCCTGAAATTACCCGTAGAAAAAAACCTGTACCCATCAGCAATTAGTCCTCATTCCTGCCACCACCTCTAGGGCCTGCTTTGTGTCTCTAGGGATTTGCCTATCTGGACATTTCACATACATGGAATCATACAGTATGTTGGCCTTCGTGACTGGCTTCATTTAGCACAATTTGTTCCGGGTCTGTCTATGTTGTAGCATGTACTGATACTCATGTTTTAAATGTTGAATAATAACCCATTGTGCAGATAAACCACATTACGTGTATCAGTTTATCAGCTGGAGGATATTTAGGTTGTTTCCACTTTGGGGCTAACATGGATAATGCCGTCTATGAACATTCATGTACGATTTTTGTGGGGACATATATTTTCATTTCAATTGGGTATATATGATACCTAGGAGTGGAACTGCTGAATTATACGTAACTTTTTTATTTTTAAATATTTAATAATAAATAGTGTTTTTATAATAATATTTATTTATTTTGGCTGTGCTGGGTCTTAGTTGTAGCATACAGGATCTCAGTTCCCTGTTGTTGTTACTGTCCAATCACTAAGTTGTATCCAACTCTTTGTGAGACTATGGACTGCAGCACACCAGGCTTCCCCGTCCTTCATTATCTCCCAGAGTTTGTTCAAACTCATGTCCACTGAGGCGGTGATGCCATCCAACCATCCTATCCTCTGTTGTCCCCTTCTCCTCCTGCCTTCAATCTTTCCTAGCATCAGGCTCTTTTCCAATGAGTCAGCTCTTTGCATCAGGTGTCCAAAGTTTTGGAGCTTCAGCTTCAGCATCAGCCCTTCCAATGAATATGCAAGGTTGATTTCCTTTAGGATGGACTGGTTGGATCTCCTTGCTGTCCAAGGGATTCTCAAGAGTCTTCTCCAGCATCACAGTTCAAAAGCATCAATTCTTCAGCACTCCACCTTCTTGGATGTCCAACTCTCACATCTGCACATGACTACTGGAAAAATCATAACTTGGCTATAATGGACCTTTATCGGCAAAGTGACATCTCTACTTTTTAATACACCGTCTAGGTTTGTCATAGCTTTTCTTCCAAGGAGCAAGTATCTTTTAATTTCATGGCTGCAGTCACTGTCCACAGTGATTTTGGAGCCCCAGAAAATAAAATCTGTTTCCTCTTTTTCCCCATCTATTTGTCATGAAATGATGGGACCAGATGCCATGATTTTAGTTTTTTGAATTCTAAGTTTTAAACCAGCTTTTTCACTCTCCTCTTTCACCTTCATCAAGAGGCTTTTTAGTTCTTCTTAGCTTTCTGCCATAAGGGTAGTTTCTTCTGCATGTCTGAGGTTGTTGGTATTTCTGGTGGCAAGCTTGATTCCAGCTTGTGAATCATCCAGTCCAGCATTTCACATGATGTGCTCTGCATATAAATTAAATAAGCAGGGTAACAGTATACAGCCTTGATGTACTCCTTTCCCAATTTTGAACAGTCCATTGTTCCATGTCCAGTTCTAACTGTTGCTTCTTGACCTGCATACAGATTTCTTAGGAGGCAGTTAAGATGGTCCAGTATTCCCATCTATTTAAGAATTTTCCACAGTTTGTTGTGATCCACATAGTCAAAGGCTTTAGCATAGTCAATGAAGCAGATGTTTTTCTGGAATTCTCTTGCTTTCTCTGTGATCCAACAAATGTTGACAATTTGATCTCTGGTTCCTCTGCCTTTTCTAAATCCAGCTTGTGCATCTGGAAGTTCTCGGTTCACATACTGTTGAAGCCTAGCTTGAAGGATTTTGAGCATTACTTTGCTAGCCTGTGAAATGAGCACAATTCCCTGACCAGGGATCAAACTTAGGCCCCTGCTCCATGGGATCTTGGAGTCTTAACCACTGAACCACCAGGAAAGTCCCTATACAGTAACTTCAAATGTTTAACATGTTGTGAACTGCCAAGCTATTTTCCAAAGCTGCAACCATTTTACATTTTCACCAGCAATTTCTGAGGGTTCCAGTTTTTCCACCTCCTTGCCAACCCTCGTTTTATCTCTCTGATTCTGGCCATCCTAGTGGTATGAAATAGCAGAATACCTAGTGGTATGAAATACCTGCTGCTGCTGCTGCTGCTAAGTCACTTCAGTTGTGTCCGACTCTGTGCGACCCCACAGACAGCAGCCCACCAGGCTTCCCCGTCCCTGGGATTCTCCAGGCAAAAACACTGGAGTGGGTTGCCACTTCCTTCTCCATTGTGTGAAAGTGAAGTCGCTCAGTCGCAACCGACTGGTAGCGGCCCCATGGAATGCAGCCCACCCGGCTCCTCCATCCATGGAATTTTCTAGGCAAGAGTACTGGAGTGGCTTGCCATTGCCTTCTCCGATGAAATACCTAGTGGGATGAAATCACTGTGGTTTTATTTGCAACTCCCTAAGGAATTATTGAACATTTTTTCATGTGTTTATTGGCCACTTATATCTGTACACTATTTAATCAAATTATAAGCAAGACAGCTTCATAGAAAAAGCTTCATAGATGAAGCCCAAAGAGTAGTGGTAAGTTATGGAAGGTTTAGCAACACAACATCTCAAGTACACTCCTGACTCCTCCAGCGCTCTGTTCTTGCCCCCTGGCCCTTCTGTCAGGCCCTCTGGATCCTTCCCCTGGGTGAGTGGAGTGTCCGGATCCCTTATGAGTCAGGATATGCATATGCTCTAGCGCTGCTTGATTTTATGCCTGTTGGCCATCTGTATGTCTTCTTTAGAGAACTATCTAATTGGGCTTCTGCCCTTTTTCGACTGGGTTGTTTGTTTTAATATGGCTATATGAGCTGTTTGTACATTTTGGAAATTAAGTCCTTGTCAGAAGCATCATTTAAAAATATTTCCTCTCAGTCTGTAGATTGTCTTTTCATTTTGTGGACTGGTTTCCTTTGCTGTGCAAATGATTTTAACTTTAATTAGATCCCATTTGTCCCACTCTTGCAGACTTTCTACAAACCCTCACTGCCAATCCCCAAAATGTCTGTTGTCTGCACCTCTCTGGAGGTGTGCTGGAGAAATTCTGATGACTCTGTCCAAAATATTTTCCATTCTTCTGTCTTTTGAGGGACCTCTGGTGCAACAAATTGGGTTGATCATATGTCTCAGTTTAAGACACGTTGACATCATTTGCCCAGGGGAGGCAGCCTTTTTATTTTTACTCTTATCTACCATATTCAACCTCATTTCCTTCCTCCCTTAAGCATCCACTCTAGTGTATGTTGTTTTCCTTTAATCTAGTGCCATAAATATATTTAGATTTTGTGCCTTAGAAAAATATTTAGTGTTATTTTATATGTGGGTTTCCAAACTTGGGGCTTCCCTTGTGGCTCAGCTGGTAAAGAATTCTCCTGCAATGCGGGAGACCTGGGTTTGATCCCTGGGTTGGGAAGATCCCCTGTAGAAGGGAATGGCTGCCCACTTCAGTATTTTGGCCTGGAGAATTCCATGAACTGTATAGTCTGTGGGGTCACAAAGAGTCGGACATGACTGAACAACTTTCAGTTTCACTTTCCAAGCTTGTATTAATGGTGTTGAATCTAATTCTCCCTCAGTGGTGTGTGACTGTTGTCCCTACATAAACACGGTTCACTGCTTCTGATGCTGCAGAGGACTTCCTTGTGGGAAGAGTCCACTTTCCTCAGCAATTCATTCCCCTAGTGACAGACTCCAGGCGGCCTCCAGTTAATCCATCTCTTTGACACTCAGTTTTCTCATCAGACAAAAAGACTGGTGATGATAACACCTGCTTTTACATAATGATTGTGCCAATTGATACTTCAAAGTTTTGCCAATCACTATGTTCCAGGTCTCTGCCATCTAAATGATGCTGTGAGGAGCAACCCTCTTCGATGCCCCCACACCCACATCCTTCCTGTCCTAACCCTCAAGGTCCACAATGGCTCAGTAAACGCGGGCAGACAGGATTAGTACAGGCTTTGGGACTAGAAAACATACTTCCTGGCTGTGCTACCTTGGGCCTCCGTTTCCTCATAGCGGGTAGGGATAATCATACTTTCAGAGAATTACTGTAGATGAAACGAGAGAATAGAAGCGAGTGCTCTGCAAAGTGGGAAGCAATGCTGGGTTAGCCAGTCTGTTATTATTGGGGTGGAGAGGCAGAAGAGTTGGGGGAAGGAGGAAAAGCAAAGGAAGGAAGAAGAGGAACAGGCTCTGGGAGGCAGCAGGCAGGACTTGGTGTGCCAGTGGTCCCAAGCCCCAGGTTCCCTGAGGGTCACAGCAGCAGCCTTGTCTCCCTGGGAAGTGCCCTGGTGCAGTCAGGAGACCCACATAGGCCCACCTCCATGTGGATACTGGCTGTGTGGTCAGGGTTTATCAACCCTGGCTTCACATTAGCATCCCACGCGTTACCAAGTACAGACCAGATCCCCACATCTCACCAATTGCATCTGACTCTCCGGTGTAGGAGGTAGGCCTGGGAACAGCAACTTTGAGAACTCTCCAACTGTGTGATTCTTAGACTTTTTTGCTGTCATTTCTTCTCACTGACCACAAGATGGTGCTCTCTTTCTGGGAAATCTCTGATGTTCACCAAACAATTCATTCTCTTTATTAATCCTGAAAGAATGGGTTTGAAATTAACAATCTTCACAGCATCTCATTAGGCCAGAATTCTATGCCCAAGCTGTCCAGCCGTGTAATGTACATCTCTCCCTTCTGCTAGAGACCATACCGAGTTAGGACTGGTCATCTCTTGTTACAAAGCAGAGTAGGCATTAATTGTTGCTTTCTGATCAAAATCATTACAGTCAATAACGACTAATATTCCTTTAATCTTTTACCATTTGCAAAGTGCTTTTTACCAACTATCCTCAGAATAACTTTATGAAATGGCTATTATTGTTGTCATTTATAGATAAGAAAACCAAGGCTCAAAGCACTAGTTCAACGTTATGAAGCAAAAGCTGGCAGAAACAGATTCAGAGCCCTTCTCACCTACTTGGATAAAGAGAGGTGCATCAGAGAGACCAGCTCTCAATGGACACGGCCCCAACAAGTACAGCCCTGAGAGGAAGCTTCTCAGACAACCTCCGCAGCCTTCCTGAGCGGGTTTGGAAAATGGACAGATAGATGTCCTTCTGGAGTTTCACACTGTCACACACAACAAACAGGTCAGTAGATGATATGTTTGACTGGGTTCAGTGAGGAGATGAGGTGACAAATGTGAAGTTTCTAGTGCAGAGTAATATAGAGGCAGCAGAGACTCAATAAGCAGACAGACTGGATTATTTTAAATTTTCTGTTCCAGGAAAATGAACTGCTGTGCCAATGAGAAAGAAGAATCTGCCTTAAAGAAAAATTTAACAGACTCATGTCCAAAGAAAATAATTTTCTACCAGCCAGTGATGTCTTATGAGGCTAGTGGATCTGAGGAAGGTTATATACAAGATCACAGATTTACTACCAGAGTTTCATAATCGATCAGGAACCCAAATGTCAGGACCCAGGACCCCAAATCCTCGGGGTGTTTTTATCCCAGATGAAGGGGCTGCAACTGTAGGCTCAAGTTACTTGGAGTAAGAAGAATGTTTTCAGGACAGAAGCAGCTACATGAAAGTTTATTAAGTGAGTATTTTGATCACTTTACTGACTCCAGTGTACATCTTAGCAATTCAGTATGTTGTTGGACCCATTTTCTGTACCTCAGCTTCACTGTCTGCAAGTGGTGTAACCACAGAATTATTATAAGGATCAAAATAGTTTATTTATAAAGCACTTAGAACCATGCCTGGCACATAGTAAGCACAATGTGTTTCTTAAATAATGCTAAATAAATAAATGGATATGAGAATGTCCATTTACATATTTTACAAATAAAATTTTAATTTTCCAAGTTTCAAGTAATTTTTAAATTATGTTATTTGCACACCTAAAGGTATAAGAAATATATTCAGAGGGCATAAAATAATGCCTTATGACTAAAACTTGAAATCCCACTGAAAATACATAAATCTGATTAGAATAGTACTAGTCTTTGGAGGCTTGTAAACATCAGATATAGGTTAAAAATTATTTAAGTCTACCATGTCATTATTACTGATGTTAACAGATAAGCCTATCCATTGTCTAAAGAAATACAAGAATAATGCAGTGATCAGATGTTTCTCTCTTTTTAAAATGTGTTCTTCTCCACCTGATTTCTTCTACATTTGGAAATTAGTGGTCATTTGAGAGGCATTTTCCCAACAATAAAAACCCTCAGCATGACCCTTGGTCACCTCTTAAGTGAATGGGAGTGTAACACAGCAACAGTCAGTTCAAACCTCATCTTCAAGTACAAATTAAAAGCAGTTCAAAAAGAGAGACACAGTATCTGCTCTGAGAGATTTCACATGATCCCAGGAAGAAAGACTGGAATGCTGAGATGGCAACTAGGGCAGGACTTGGAAGAAACAACACATATATTGAAATGTTGCTTTCCGACCTAGGAGTCATTTTCCTCTCATTTTGGCATTAATTTCCTTTTTAGTAGAACTACCATATTGTTTCAAGGTAACAGGTTTTCTTGAAGGCTTTTGCTTCTTGTAGGCTCTTTTATGAAACAATTTGTGGAGAGGAGATGGAATAACATGGTACCATTTCCAGCTACCTCCTGATAATCCCTCCTTGTTCCTTCTGGTACTTAGGCCGATATAACAGACCCTTACACTGTCTCCTCATCCCATCCCCACAGACCCCACTCTCAGCAAGCCCCTTCCACCACGGCCTGTCCCACCAGGTCCAGGAAAGGGGGCCTAGAGGGCAGGACAGAAGTGTAGACATGATCTGGGTACTCAGGTGGAACCCGAACTACAGTTTTACCTTGCAGCAACTGTATTTTAAAAGGACTTTAAGTTCTTTAGTACCAAAATTATAAGGCATTTGCACTGAGAACTCCGTAAGCTTCTATACATTTAGCTAGGGCACTAACATCACATTATTGTTTCTATGGAAAAATCTAGTTCTCGTTTCAAATACCTGACTTAAGATGAACTTGTACAACAGAACTTGAGTGGGGGACTATTCACATATACCCACACACTCAGGGACAGCTCCTCTTTCTATCAAGCAGACTGTTCACCAGTCAGTCTGTCTAGCATTCACATTGTCATTTTATTAACGGATAACATATCTGGCAAAAAAAAAAAAAAAACTGTGAAAACAAAAAGCTTAGATTAAAAGACTAAAATGAAATATTTTATACTTACTGAGTACAAAGTAATGGTTCTGTTGTAAATGTATTAAACAAAAAAGAATTACTCTTAAAAGTGATCTTGTTTTTATCAAGGTGGTATGGTAAAAAACATAGCATGTGAGTTTTGTGGTTATAAACTATGAATCTCCAGTCAAGCTGCTTTTCTGAGCCTCAGTTTTCTTGTCTATAAGCAGGGGTGGTTATATTATCTCCTGAGGATTATATTTTTATGCAAGATTTAGAAATTTCTAGCAATCAATCTGGCACAGTGGTTATTTCCTGTCCTTTCTCCCTTGTAACCTGTTTAACATCTTTTTGAACTCACTGTTTCACCTCAATAAAAATATTTTCAAATTGCATTTAATTTTCAGAAGTTTTGATTTAAATGTTTTGCTATTCTTGGGTACCCTACCTATCCATCTGATTGACTTAGGTTAAGGTCCAAAACAGACCAGTATGGGTAGATTATTAACTTATAAATGACATAGTTTCAAGAGTTTACTTATGTTGATAATTGTAATCATTTATTTAAACTGACTCACCTGTGCCTACTCTCCCAAAATACTTAATTTTCACAAGATTTGTGGATTTCAATTCTTTTTCTCTTTTTTTTTTTTCTTGAATAGGGATTTAGACTCTTGTAACAGCCTCACCAAGATCCCTTCTGTGAGTGACAGTTAGCAAAGTCAGGCTGTATTGGAATGAGTCAAGGAATGACTTCCAGGGAGGGCAAAACAGATTTCCTTTAAGTAGATTCCTCAAGCGAACGTTCTTTCCCATTCACTGTCAAGCCCGTCGCTCTGCAGAAGCAGAGGCAAGGGTGGGAGTGACATCTGTGAGCAGAGCAAACACACGAGAGCAGCGGGAAGGAGCTGCGGTCCACGGGGTCTTATGGCCTCAAGTGAGCAGAGTCCATTCTGCTGCTTAGTGTGGTCCAGGGTGCTCCCTCCTGACACTCTCTCACTGGTCCCCATTCCTGGTGCTTGTCTTCTGGGCTGTCAGAGTTGGGGGAATCTGCCTGTTGGTTGAAATTTGACACCCATTTCTTATTCTATGGTTTCATAATACTTGATTTTTTTCAGTCAGCTGTGTGTCCACTGGAGATTAGGTCCTGCCTGCAAAGCTTGAACTCATGGTAAAAAACATACTCTCTGCTGTAAGGAAGCCTAGACTTGGGAGATTTAAAGTAATTTACAACCCCCAACAATCACAGAGATAAGTCCATCAGAAATCTTTTTTGTTTTGAATTGAAATGTAGGGTTTTTTTCTTCCACTCTCATAAAGATGTGTTTCTATCATGCGGCTACCAGGTAGCCAAAAGCTCACAGATGTCCAGACACCCTGCGTTTACGGAGTGTGTGTGTATTCAAGGTTCATTCAGGTAGCTTAATATGAAACCAAAATGCCTGGTCCTACATTCAGCTTCATAAGAGTGCTAATTTTAATTTTGTGGTGTAGAAATAAGGCCAAATAAACAGGCAAAAAGTAGACCTAAAAATGGCTTTAACTTACTTAACCACTACATCTTTGACAGCAATTTTAGATAAAAATGGTCCAGAGGACAAAGTGCATAATTAATGATGAGAAAATGATTCCTTCAAGTCCCATAACAAGAGTTCTCCCTGCAGTAATCATTTGTCCAGAGTTTTGTTCACGCAAAAGTGATGGTTACTTCTTGCTTCTGTCTCCTTCATTCCAGTACTGTTCAGTCTGCATTTCTGTGAGTCGGGAAATTGTGCGCTGAAATGCAAAGATTTCCTCTTCTCCAGTAAACATGGCGAGTCCTTCCGCTGAGTCCTAATTATCAAAAAAATAAAACAACAATCCAGCACCAATTAAAACCTCTGCAACTAAAAATTTAAAGAACTAAGTACAAGTTTAAAAAATACTTTTTGAGCTTAGATTATAAAATATTCTACAAATATTTTTCATTAAATTAGACTAGAGAATCAACTAATTTTACCCAACAATTAGATTAGAGAATCAGCTAATATAAATTAGACTAGACAATCAACTAATTTAAACCAGTAATCAATAAGCAGAACAAATTACCAGGAAGAAAACATTAGATGAATAATTAAAGTTGAAACAACACCCTAATATCCAAATAAGAAAACTTTTGCTCGGATGAAAGTCCTCTACAAAATCTAAAGGAAGGACATGCCAGACAGAAAAGGAATTCTTTCTCAAAAAGTGCATGCCAGAAAGAAGTAACATCAGGACCTCCCTGGTGGCCCACTGGCTAAGACTCCAAGCTCCCACTGCAGGGGGCCCGGGTTCCATCCCCAGTCAGGGAATTAGATCTGTTATGCCAAAACTAAGACCCAGCACAGCCAAATAAATAAAAATAAATACATTTTTTTTTTTTTTAAAAAGAAATAAGCAACAACAAAACCCAGTAGTTTCAGTATACCAATATGCGGCTGAGACACTCCCTTGAAGCTTCACAGTCAGAGCCACGTTCCCAAGGGGAGGCCTGAGGGCTAATCTCTTTTTCCAAACTGGGTGACTAAGAGGTCTTCTGGGGACCTGGAGATTGTGTTTGGGAGTGAGTTTTGGGAAGGTCAGAGCTGTTTTTGCTCTTGAGCTGCTGGGACACTTGATCCTCCCATGTAGGGTTCAGTTGGGGAGCCCTCCGTGAGGCTAGCACATAACCTGAGACTGGTGATTTCAACACAGGCTATAGCCTGTAAGTGAACACTGAATCTTGCCTCTTTCCTTAGGAGTTTGCTATTATACTCTCTCAGAGAAAAGTTCTGCACTCCTAAATCCAAATTACTGACCTACTGTAAAACCGCATGACCCTATAGCCACGTGCCAGGATTTCTTCATGTATTATTGGCCCTAAATGCTGAGCGTACTTTGCCCTATATCTGAACTCTGATCAGAAGAAAAATTCAAAAGCCAATAATTTAAAGAATTTCAGAAACTGAGATGAAGTAGCCCCTTTAAGTATATTCTTCCAAATTGTCAAAAGACATTATTTGAATGCATTGAGAAATGGGATCACAAGCAGCTATGTATTTCTACATGTAGATTTAAAAATCATATTTTGAAAGTTCACTATTTAAATAATTATTGGTCTCATTTTCCCAAACTCCTGAGAATGCATAATTTCAACTCAGGTCAATAAAGAATGGTTTCCTCATTCCAAATGGTCTTTTACCACTGGGGTTGAAAGAACGGGGCTCCCCTCATTGCGGGGGTGAGTGCTTATAGTTTCAAATTTTTTACTAATATTTCAATTGTCTACAGTTGAGAAATATACCCTGTAATATTCATACAGAAAAAGGAAATGCAAAGCCACTTCTGTCTGGAGTGAATCACCAGACCCCCAAGCTCCAGGAGAACTGGGCCAGCATCAGCTGGTTTCTGACAGAGCATCCTCAGAGCCTGGCACCCATAGTTCAGTTCAGTTCAGTTGCTCAGTCGTGTCCAACTCTGCGACCCCATGAATCACAGCACCCCAGGCCTCCCTGTCCATCACCAACTCCCGGAGTTCACTCAAACTCACATCCATCGAGTAGGTGATGCCATCTAGCCATCTCATCCTCTGTCATCCCCCTCTCCTCCTGCCCTCAATTCCTCCCAGCATCAGAGTCTTTTACCAATGAGTCAACTCTTCCCATGAGTGGCCAAAGTACTGGAGTTTCAGCTTTAGCATCATTTCTTCCAAAGAACACCCAGGACTGATCTCCTTTAGAATGGACTGGTGGGATCTCCTTGCAATCCAAGGGACTCTCAAGAGTCTTCTCCAACACCACAGTTCAAAAGCATCAATTCTTAGGCACTCAGCCTTCTTCACAGTCCAACTCTCACATCCATACATGACCACTGGAAAAACCATAGCCTTGACTAGACAAACCTTTGTTGGCAAAGTAATGTCTCTGCTTTTCAATATGCTATCTAGGCTGGTCATAACTTTTCTTCTAAGGTGCTCCACAAATGTCTACAGAATGGGGTTAGGAGATGAATCGTGGATTTCTTTTTAAGCAAAGGGCCTTGTCAGGCACAAAGTCCTAGAACAGCCAGTCCACATGACTGGGTACTGTAGCATGTGCTCTACAGATCCAGCAGATGTGAAGGAGGATATCCAGAAAAGGCAACATGGCATGGCTGAGGGAGTCCAGAACCAGACACGGGCGCCTGGTGGCCAGCTCTGGCCTGCCACTGGTCAGTGGTGTAACTGCAAGCCCCTTAGTCCACCTCCCTGGACTTCGCTTTTATCACGAAGATTCCTTCCACTTTAAGGCTGTAATTCTCTATATTTACTGATGTTGAGGATATGTCTGCTATACTGGCTTTAGAAGCGGCAAATTAGTGGTTAAATCCATACTGCATTCGTTCTTTAAAATGTAGCCATGCATCAAACCAAAACAATTAAGTTGTTTTATAATAAAAAGAGATTATGTTAATATCACCTACCTGGCTCAGCCCCAAATCATCCATCAGTATTCTGCTTTGCTCCAACTCACTGTCATGATGATCATACAAAAATAAGCTTGATATAGGAGCTGATGCAGAGCAAATTATGCGCACCTGAAACAGAAAAAACGAGCAAATGGTGTTACTCCTTACCTTTAACAAGTTGAAGGCAAAAACAAATTTCTCATAAAATAAAAATCTGTTATAACAGGGAGCTTAAGATTTTTGCTTTTAAATGGTTCTAAATATATGTAGCAAAATTGGTACTTGGTGAAAATATACTTTTATGAGCTTACAGAATGCATATTTATAAAGAACAAAGCCTTGAACTCCTCTCTTTCAACCTAAGTAACAGTCTTCACTTCATTTCTCCTTCTACACATTTTCTCCAAGTCTTATCTTTATTTTGGAAAAAAAAATATTTTAAAAGCTTCAATCTATCACATTTTTTCCTGTTTCATTAATCTATTTTTCTAATTAGAGATTTTACCTAAATATCCAAAAGTTACCCTAAAGCGACTAAAATTTTTATTAATCTCCATGTTTTAAAGTCCACAAAAAGAGCATAAGCAAAATGTGGCTGTCAAAATTTCAAAACTGGCAGAACCCATCTATACTGTATCTTCTTCATTAATGAAAAAAAAAATCTTGCATAAATAAGTGAATACAGCATTTCTTTTATTGGGAAGCTTTTTTTTTTTCTATTTCTGGAATATCTCTAAAACGTAAATACACACACCACATAACCTACAGTCAGATAGCCTGGGATCACAGATGTTTCCAAATGTATTTTTGAAACAAAATACTTTTTTTTAGGAAAACCTTTTGACCATTTTCATACTTTATCTAACAGTCTCTTTAAAGTGCTATTTTTAAACTGCACAGTACTTTAAAAATATTCCCACACAGCTCACACTGCCTTCTGAAGTAGGGACAAAGGTTTTAAGGGGGCAGCTCCAGGCCTGGAGAGTCTCAGCTCGTGACACCAGTCCTGATCTCTTCCAGTTCTAAGTCCAGTGGCTTTTCCATTACCTCTGAGGTTGACATTTTCACTTGACTGTGTGAAGCCCATCTCTGTGTGCATCAGAGATGCTCCCCCGATGCACCGTTACCCCTTTGCTGCACATGTGACAGCTAAGTCCAGTGCACTGCTCCCCTAATTACACCCTGAGTTACCAGAACCTGCATTTATACCAGCATCCAGCCAGACATCCTTGAAAATCACTAAGCTTGGCATGAATATTTCTTGATTACATAAGTGTTTGAGTGAATATCCATGTGTAATCACACACCAGAAACTGCTTTCACAACTTAATAAATTTTATGTCCACTAGTTTAAAACATACTCTTCCTGATGTTTCAGGAGATCTGAATTTATTTTCAGGATTCACAGCCATCCTTTTAAAATCATTATTTAAGTAAATTGCTGATATCCATGGACATAGGAGCCTGGTGGGCTACAGTCCATGAGGCTGCAAAGAGTCAGACATGACTGAACACACACGCGCTATCAGTATTTTAAAACAACGTACTGATGTTTGGGACTAGTCTTTCCATATACAAATGACTTTCTACCTCCTCTTATAAATTATTTTAACCACAAATGACACTTTTTTCATTACTTAGATGGAAATGTCCTTATTTCACAGATTTCTATAAATACATTCTAAAACAATGTCTGTTTAATGCTTCCAATTTCTGAAATAAGAATTTCCGCTAGGTTTTAAGAAGAGTATAAACTTTAAATGTGTATTTTAGTTAAAGCAAATGTTAGGAGAGTAATTCTGACATTCCATCATATTGCCAGAAAAGTCTTTTTGTCTAATGAAGAAGTGAAACAGTGTGGGGAGGTAGGATCGGGGCGGGCACTGAGGGGTAGGGATCATAAGCTTTCAAAAATAAGAGTTTATCAATCTGCCACTCTAAGAACCACCTACCAGTGCACCCCTCCCACCTTCTTCTTGAAGCACTGCCCTCTGAAAACATTGCTACCTTTGGGCAATGTATTCCAGACCCCACATAATTATTTCAGAGCAGTCTCTTGATGAGTAATCCAGAAGGAGATAAGTAACAGACCTTGATCCCCAGCCCTGGTGTTCTCAGCTTCCTGCTCACAGGGCCCCCTGAGAACAGGCAGCAGATTCTGATGGCACTCACTGAGGCAGGCTGCCTTTCATGCTCAGGGCGTGTGCTGCCAACGCCCCACTCTGCACGTGGAGCCCAGCCATCACAGCTCAGTGTTTACGAGCAGCACCTGAGGAGCTGGTGAACCACAGGCTCCAGGCCCCGTCCCTGGTCTTCATCTGCTGGTGTGGGGTGGGGTGAGTTCGGGAATCTGGATCTTAAGGAGCTCAGGTGATTCTGGTGCAGCTGGTCCTCAGAAGGACTTCCTCGGCCTGTCCCCAGTTCCCATACAAAGACCAGTGTACTGTCCTCTTGGACACTCTCACAGCACCAAGTGCCCTCTCTCTCCAAGAGAACATCCCACACTCAGTTCTCAGAACATTTACACTCAGTTCTGCACACATTTAATCAGTGTCTCTTCTATACCTGACTATCAGCTCCATGAAGGCAGGCAGCATGCCTGGCTTTGCTTGTCACTGAATTAGCGCTATGCTTGGTGTGAAGATTGCTGAATGAATGAATAAAGGAAACATTAAAAATCTCACCTCTCCCTCCCAGCAGATTCTGGTACTTTCTCCTCCCCTCAAGGTCCCTTCAATTTTAGAATCACTGCTCTATTTCAGTACAAGGAATAAGGAAGGAAAACTGTATCTAACGGTAAAACAATATTTCACTCTTAACTTGAAGTGGTACTTTAACTTTACTGTAAGTACATTTACAGGTGTATATTATTATTAGTGGTTCACTGTTGTTGTCGTTCAGTCGTGTCCAGCTCTTTTCGACCCATGGACTGCAGCACGCCAGGCTCCCCTGTCCTTTACTATCTCCTGGAGCTTTTGCTCAAAGTGATGTCCGTTGAGTCAGTGATGCTAGTGGCTCACCGTCATTGAGAGCGTATGCCGCACAATGTTCTAAGTATTTTACTGCTCATTTCATCCTCACGACAATCTTACGAGGTAAATACCATTATCATCCCCTTTTTCCAAAGAAGGCAATTCAAGCTAAGTTGGTCTTCAAGGTATTCAGCTTGGTCCCAGGATCCACTCCTTAACCACTAGGCAATAATGCCTCTGATGAATGGACAGAGGCTTGGCGACTCATGCTGGTAATAAGATAACTGGGTTTTTCTTGCTTGTTTAGGGACAATGACAGTTACTGGGGTTTCCAAGTCAGAGGGAGAGAAAAATCTAATACTGAGAATGGCCCTTTACATTCATTCATTCATTTTGTTCATTCATTATTTTATCAGTCCAACAACTGATTCATGTGACAAATGTTTACTGAGCACTCTATCTAGGTAAGGCATTGTGCTGTGTGTCGTCACAGACGGAGCACATGATATGTCTAGGTAAATGACCAGATTGGGAATATAGCAGAGCGTCTTATGACGGGGTTTTTAATACAGTATGATTACCATAACTGCCACCACCAACAGTACTTGTGCAGCATCAGCGTGTACCAAGTGCTGTTTTAAAAGATTTACCTGGATTAGTTTATTCTGTGCTCACGATAATTCTCTGAAGTAAATACTACTTCAGAGTAGTATCTTCGGATTGTATGTGACAAAACTGAGGCACAGAGAAGTAAAGTAAGTGGTAGACCAGGATTCCAGCCCAAACAATCTTGCTCCACGATCCAGAATGTTTCGTTCTGAGAAAATGTACCACATCCTTACCTTGAAATCATAAAAGTTATCAATGAGAGTTATGAATCTCCGAGCTTGGGTCCTCTTTGCCAGGGTAAATTGTGGAATGTTTCGTAAAAATACTGTATCAAAATTCTTTGACAGTTCCAAATAGTCACTGGCCCCAAGTGGCTATAATTAAAATGAAATAGAGAACAGAAAATTGAAATAAGTCAATTCTGGTTGAAAATATCTCTTTTCTCGTCATGGTGTGATCTAGGTGTAGCTTTGAGGTAACCTGACCAAACACAGTGGTGTTTTCAGAGCAGGCTGAGGACAGTGTACACCCTACTTAATAGGATATAAACAGAAGGGAAGAGAGAAGACGAGCACATGGTGGGCCGTGAAGAACAATTCCAGCCACCTTAGCTGGCATCCTGTAGGCCCACATCCTAAATCTGGTCTTCATCATTTTATTTCTATGACATGACTTTGCTGCTAAGTCACTTCAGTGTGTCTGACTCTGTCTGACCCCATAGACGGCAGCCCACCAGGCTCCCCTGTCCCTGGGATTCTCCAGGCAAGAACACTGGGGTGGGTTGCCATTTCCTTCTCCAATGCATGAAAGTGAAAAGTGAAAGTGAAGTCGCTCAGTAGTGTCTGACTCTTAGCGACCCCATGGACTGCAGCCCACCAGGCTCCTCCATCCATGGGATTTTCCAGGCAAGAGTACTGGAGTGGGGTGCCATCACCTTCTCCGATGACATGACTTTAAACATGTCCAAATGAATCCTTCCTATGACTCAACTGCAAACTGTCACTACTTGTAAACGCAGGTGTCTTATCACAGCAGCTGAATATTATGTCACCACTTTGAAATAAAGACTATGCTCCAGTGTACAAAAGCATCAGACAATATTTTTTTGTTTAATTTGAAGTACAATTACTGAAATACAATGTAGTGAACACTGCTAACCTGTGCAGGCAATACCAGAGGATTTTCATACAAAAGTAGAGTGAGCCCTCGAGCATAGCTTGGTGCACCTGTTACCTCCCCACACAAGGAGGATGCAACCCTCAGGGTCCACAGAACCATCACAAAGGTGCTGCCTGCAGGTGTAACATGTTTGTTCCTGAAACATGAAGGTAATTCATGACAGTTATGAAAACAATCCACACATTCTCTAGGGTCAGAAACACTCCCAGGAGAGTCACTTCTCATTTTAAGTTGCGTGAGAATGGCTGTACCCTGTGAACAGGAGCCATGAGCAAGGGTCAGGAGAAAGTTTCTGGCTGTGAGAGAATGCAGAGAGACTCAAAGTCCAGGAGCTGCTCTCAGGTCCCTCTGGAAGCTCTCAGATCCCAACAACTGATCCCTGGAACCCAGATAGCTAAGCCTCTTCAACTTCTGGCAGAATTTATCAATACTCCTCCCTGTTTAAGAATGTCTCCCTTGGACTTCCCTCGTGGCTCAGTGGTAAAGAATCTGCCTGCCAGTGCAGGAGACACAGGCTTAATCCCTGATCCAAGAAGATCGCACGTACCGCGGAGCAACTAAGCCCGTGTGCCACAACTACTGAGCCTGTGTTCTAGAGCCTGCGAGCTACAGCTGCAGAAATCCATGTGCCCTAGAGCCTGTGCTCCACAACAAGAGAAGCCATCGCAATGAGAAGCCCACGACAGCAACTAGAGAGTCGCCCCACTCACCACAACTAGAGAAAAGCCTGGCAGCAATAAAGACCAAGTATAGCCAAAAATAAATAAACTAAATAAATACATACTCTAAAAAAAAAAGAATGTCTCTTTCGTTGGGGTGGTCGTTTGCATTAAAACTTCTGCTTTCAGAAATGTAGATACAACTATGTTCCTGGGAGAGTCAGGGAATTGCAAGGAGGGGCAGAGTCATCCTCACCTTAGAGTCCACCCTTTACACCTGGAACTCTCCTAACAACTAGCTGAAATCAACTATACTCAGAAAACTTTTCCTGCAGGTGTGGGGTGGTAACAGTAAATTGGAGAGGGAGGCCTTGGGGAGGTGGTTCCCTCAAGAAAAGCAGCTCTAAGAAGGATGCGCAGCAACTAGAGCCCAGGGGCAGAACACGAGAGGGGGCACAAGGAAGAGCTGATGCCTTGAAACCTGCTTCGAGACGCCCCTTCTCCCCTCTCCTCCACCAACCAGGTAACAAGTGGGGCCAGAGATGACCTTGTGTTTCCCCGTTGCCCTGCGCTGGCTGGACAGTCTTTATCTCTAGACCCAGTGTCTGATCTTAGCTGAGACTCCCCACTCACCTGAGCCACACAAGGGCTCGCACGTGTGTGTGGTGTATGTGTGGTTTAACGCTGCTGTCGAGGCTGACGTGGGCCAGGAGGGTGTGTTAACAGATCAGCTCGGAACAAGAGCTCTACACAGCCTGAGTTTGAATCCTCGGTCTGTCATTTATTAGTGATGTGTCTTTGGCAAGTAACTTCATCTTCCTGTTTCTTAGTTTTCCCATCTGTAAAATGGGAACTGATTCCTATCTCACAGGGTTGTGAGGATTAAACAAAATAATACACGTAAAGCATTTAACACAGCACCTGAAACAGACATTACCACTCAACTCACTTTTGCTTTGCTCACTACCCCTGATTACATCCAAAACCCTAAATCAGCCTTTGTGCATTTTCCTGTCCTCACAGTCACAGCAAAAATCAGATGAGATTGTGAAATCCCATACAATGAAAACAATTCCCGAAGGGGTGAGGGGGAAGGCAAGATACAGTGTCTTCCCAGAAAAAGGAGACCTCTACAATAAGACACTCAAGTTCTCAGGGTGACGCACACTACTTCTTGGGGATCGGTCAGAATTTAGAGTCTCATCTTTTGTAAATCAGAAAGTATATGTAAAAAAAATGTACAGCCTCATTTTAGGTATGCAGTTATATATAATTAAGCTCACTCTTTATGCATGGATATGATTTCTATCAGTATAACTATATGCCCAAGGAAAATCATTATCAGAAGTGCACTGAAGTGCGTAGGGCAGCTGAAAAATCAGAATTCTGCCCACTCAGCTATTTTTACAAATTATATACCTTTGTCAGTAGGCTCTGCATTTGCCATTAGGCTGGCAAATATCCCTTTCCTTCGTATCCCTAAGATAATTATGTGCTCATTCATATAAAGAAAACTAAGCTTAACACAGTTATCTATCTCCTTTGAGAACAATGGTCATTGAGGGGCGGGGAGTTATTGTTTAATGGGTACAGAATTTTAGTTTAGGATGATGCAAAGGTTCTAGAGATGGAGTGTTGTGATGTTTGCACAATATGAGTATAATTAATGCCACTGATCTGTATACTTTAAAAAAAATGATTAAAATGGTATATTTTATGTTATGTATTATTTAACCACAGTCACAAATAGTCTTTAAATAAAGGAGAGCTTATTCATTGCAAAAGAAATTTCAATTTAGGCTATTGAGAAAGTAATATAGCTTTTTTCTTTAAAATCATGAAAAAGAAGAATGAAATGTATTAATCAAAGAAGGATGTCTTTTCCCCAAAGAAATCAGCTCCAGAAAGGTTAAAATTAATTTAAAATATAAAGGTTTTTCTTTTTTTAGTAGGTATTTAAAAGAGTGTGTTTTCTTATTCTAGCTTCAATATTGAAGTGTCTAAGAAATGACACTCAAAAAAGATCCCTAGGATTGAATTTAGGGAGAGATAAGGGTTTCTTATTAATGAGAAACACTATTTTTCATTACTTAAGTTAACAGCTGTGAATGAAAATACCATAGAAACTTTGGAATTATGGTCTGTCAGGTCTAGTATGTGACCTTGAGCAAGTCTTCATCAATGTCTGTTTCCTCATCTGTAAAAGGGGAATTATAACCTGTCTCATAGGTTTGTCCCAAGGATTTGATGGATTGATTGCATATAAAATCTTATAACAATAGTGGCTAATCAATAAATGTTAGTTAAATATTAATTTGGAGAGTTCACATGAGAAGTACTGCACTCAGATACTCAATCATGTCTGACTCTTTATGACCCCATGGACTGTAGCCCACCAGGCTCCACTCTCCATGGAATTCTCCTGGCAAGAATACTAGAGTGGGTTGCCATTTCTTCCTCATGATCTTCCTGACCCAGGGATCAAACTGGAGTCTCCTACGTCCTCTGCATTGGCAGGCGGATTCTTTACCACCAGTGCCACCTGGGAAGTATGAGAAATAAGTAAAATGATTTATGCACTGTATGCTCTTGGCATACCATCAGATCAGATCAGATCAGTCGCTCAGTCATGTCCGACTCTTTGCGACCCCATGAATTGCAGCATACCAGGCCTCCCTGTCCATCACCAACTTCCGGATTTCATTCAGACTCACGTCCATCGAGTCAGTGATGCCATCCAGCCATCTCATCCTCTGTCGTCCCCCTTCTCCTCCTGCCCTCAATCCCTCCCAGCATCAGAGTCTTTTCCAATGAGTCAACTCTTCACATGAGGTGGCCAAAGTATTGGGGTTTCAGCTTCAGCATCATTCCTTCAAAAGAAATCCCAGGGCTGATCTTCTTCAGAATGGACTGGTTGGATCACCTTGCAGTCCAAGGGACTCTCAAGAGTCTTCTCCAACACCACAGTTCAAAAGCATCAACTCTTTGGTGCTCAGCCTTCTTCACAGTCCAAATCTCACATCCATATATGACCACAGGAAAAACCATAGCCTTGACTAGATGGATCTTTGTTGGCAAATTAATGTCTCTGCTTTTGAATATGCTATCTAGGTTGGTCATAACTTTTCTTCCAAGGAGTAAGCATCTTTTAATTTCATGGCTGCAGTCACCATCTGCAGTGATTTTGGAGCCTAGAAAAATAAAGTCTGACACTGTTTCCACTGTTTCCCCATCTATTTCCCATGAAGTGATGGGACCAGATGCCATGATCTTCATTTTCTGAATGTTGAGCTTTAAGCCAACTTTTTCACTCTCCTCTTTCACTTTCATCAAGAGGCTTTCTAGTTCCTCTTCACTTTCTGCCATAAGGGTGGTGTCATCTGCATATCTGAGGTTATTCATATTTCTCCCGGCAATCTTGATTCCAGCTTCTGTTTCTTCCAGTCCGGTGTTTCTCATGATGTACTCTGCATATAAGTTAAATAAACAGGGTGACAATATACAGCCTTGATGTACTCCTTTTCCTATTTGGAACCAGTCTATTGTTCCATGTCCAGTTCTAACTGTTGCTTCCTGACCTGCATACAAATTTCTCAAGAGGCAGATCAGGTGGTCTGGTATTCCCATCTCTTTCAGAATTTTCCACAGTTTATTGTGATCCACACAGTCAAAGGCTTTGGCATAGTCAATAAAGCAGAAATAGATGTTTTTCTGGAACTCTCTTGCTTTTTCCATGATCCAGCGGATGTTGGCAATTTGATCTCTGGTTCCCCTGCCTTTTCTAAAACCAGTTTGAACATCTGGAAGTTCACGGTTCACATATTGCTGAAGCCTGGCTTGGAGAATTTTGAGCATTACTTTACTAGCGTGTGAGATGAGTGCAATTGTGCGGTAGTTTGAGCATTCTTTGGCATTGCCTTTCTTTGGGATTGGAAAGAAAACTGACCTTTTCCAGTCCTGTGGCCACTACTGAGTTTTCCAAATTTGCTGGCATATTGAGTGCAGCACTTTCACAGGATCGTCTTTCAGGATTTGAAACAGCTCAACTGGAATTCCACCACCTCCACTAGCTTTGTTCGTAGTGATGCTTTCTAAGGCCCACTTGACTTTACATTCCAGGATGTCTGGCTCTAGGTGAGTGATCACACCATCGTGATTGTCTGGGTTGTGAAGATCTTTTTTGTATACAATAGACACCTAATAAATAGTACCTATTCTTTTATTAGCTTCCCTGGTGGCTCAGACAGTAAAGAATAGACCTGCAATGTGGGAAACCTGGGTTTAATCCCTGGGTTGGGAAGATCCCCTGGAGGAGGGCATGAAAACCCACTCCAGTATTCTTGCCTGGAGAAATCCCCATGGACAGAGGAGCGTGGTGGGCTACAATTCATGGGCTACAATTTCTTTAGAAGGAATGATGCTGAAGCTGAAACTCCAGTATTTTGGCCACCTCATGCGAAGAGTTGACTCATTGGAGAAGACTCTGATGCTGGGAGGGATTGAGGGCAGGAGGAGAAGGGGACGACAGAGGATGAGATGGCTGGATGGCATCACTGACTTGATGGGTGTGAGTCTGAGTGACCTCCGGGAGCTGGTGATGGACAGGGAGGCCTGGCGTGCTGCGGTTCATGGGGTCGCAAAGAGTCGGACACGACTGAGCGACTGATCTGATCTGATCTGATATGCTATGCTATGCTAAGTCACTTCAGTGGTGTCCGACTCTGTGCGACCCCATAGACAGCAGCCCACCAGGCTCCCTTGTCCCTGGGATTCTCCAGGCAAGAACACTGGAGTGGGTTGCCATTTCCTTCTCTAATGCATGAAAGTGAAAAGAGAAAGTGAAGTCGCTCAGTCATGTCCGACTCCTAGCGACCCCACGGACTGCAGCCTACCAGGCTCCTTCATCCGTGGGATGTTCCAAGCAAGAGTACTGGAGTGGGGTGCCATTGCCTTCTCCGGCCCTAACTATAAGGCTGGTGCAAATTACTGACAAAGAGCCCACCATTATTGGAAGTGGAAGACTTCCCAACACTTCCTGTGTGAACAAAGATTCTTATTCACATAAGATGTTAACTATCTAAAATTTCTCTTCAAATTTTCTTCACATTATCACTAAAGTTTTTTAAATCAGGAACTGCATTTAGCCATTTCCAACATCAAATCTGATTCTTAAAAAGTTACATTCATGGGACTTCCCTGGTGGTCCAATGGTTAAGAATCCACCTGCAAATGCAGGAGACATGGGTTCCATCCCTGATCCAGGAAGAGTCCACATGCCATGGGGCGACAAAGCCAGCATGCCACAACCACTGAGCCTACATGCCGCAACTACTGAAGCCCACACGCCCTAGAGCCTGTGCTCCGCAATAAGAGAAGTCACCTCAATGAGAAGCCTGCATACCGCAACTAGAAAGTAGTCAAGACCCAGAACAGCCCAAAACACATTTCTTTAAAAGTTATGTTCACGGAGGTAACTTTTCTCATTACAAATGTGAAAAGATTTTATCTGAAAGTTTTGTTCAAATTCAGTACTTGAATACTTAAAACATCTTTATAAATTTATTTTTCCCCTCATGATTACATAACATACAGTAGTATAATAAATGTTTTCACCAAACCACATATAGATGCTGCCAAATCATCTTATATAGCCTAGTGTGCCATCAGATCAGATCAGTCGCTCAGTCGTGTCCGACTCTTCTCGACCCCATGAATCACAGCATGCCAGGCCTCCCTGTCCATCACCAACTCCTGGAGGTCACTCAGACTCACATTCATCGAGTCAGTGATGCCATCCAGCCATCTCATCCTCTGTCGTCCCCTTCTCCTCCTGCCCCCAATCCCTCCCAGCATCAGAGTCTTCTCCAATGAATCAACTCTTCGCATTAGGTGGCCAAAATACTGGAGTTTCAGCTTTAGCATCAGTCCTTCCAAAGAAATCCCAGGGCTGATCTCCTTCAGAATGGACTGGTTGGATCTCCTTGCAGTCCAAGGGACTCTCAAGAGTCTTCTCCAACACCACAGTTCAAAAGCATCAATTCTTCGGCACTCAGCCTTCTTCACAGTCCAGCTCTCACACCCATACATGACCACAGGAAAGACCATAGCCTTGACTAGGCGAACCTTTGTTGGCATAAGATCACCAAATGGTTTCATTTTTGATGTGTGACATCTTGATCTCTAGGATTGGTAAACTGATAATAACATTGCCACAGGCCCACTTGTCCCCTCTTTTTTACTAGCATTCATTATTTAAAGGTGTCTGGGGCATTCAAAAAATGATCTTCACGACCCAGATAATCACGATGGTGTGATCACCGACCTAGAGCCAGATATCCTGGAATGTGAAGTCAAGTGGGCCTTAGAAAGCATCACTACGAACAAAGCTAGTGGAGGTGGTGGAATTCCAGTTGAGCTGTTTCAAATCCTGAAAGACGATGCTGTGAAAGTGCTGCACTCAATATGCCAGCAAATTTGGAAAACTCAGTAGTGGCCACAGGACTGGAAAAGGTCAGTTTTCTTTCCAATCCCAAAGAAAGGCAATGCCAAAGAATGCTCAAACTACCGCACAATTGCACTCATCTCACATGCTAGTAAAGTAATGCTCAAAATTCTCCAAGCCAGGCTTCAGCAATATGTGAACCGTGAACTTCCAGATGTTCAAGCTGGTTTTAGAAAAGGCAGAGGAACCAGAGACCAAGTTGCCAACATCCGTTGGATCATCAAAAAAGCAAGAGAGTTCCAGAAAAACATCTATTTCTGCTTTATTGACTATGCCAAAGCCTTTGACTGTGTGGATCACAATAGACTGTGGAAAATTCTGAAAGAGATGGGAATACCAGACCACCTGACCTGCCTCTTGAAAAATTTGTATGCAGGTCAGGAAGCAACAGTTAGAACTGGACATGGAACAACAGACTGGTTCCAAATAGGAAAAGGAGTTCGTCAAGGCTGTATATTGTCACCCTGTTTATTTAACTTATATGCAGAGTACATCATGAGAAACACTGGGCTGGAAGAAGCACAAGCTGGAATCAAGATTGCTGGGAGAAATATCAATAACCTCAGATATGCAGATGACACCACCCTTATGGCAGAAAGTGAAGAGGAACTAAAAAGCCTCTTGATGAAAGTGAAAGAGGAGAGTGAAAAAGTTGGCTCAAAGCTCAACATTCAGAAAATGAAGATCATGGCATCTGGTCCCATCACTTCATGGGAAACAGATGGGGAAACAGTGTCAGACTTTATTTTTCTAGGCTCCAAAATCACTGCAGATGGTGACTGCAGCCATGAAATTAAAAGACGCTTACTCCTTGGAAGGAAAGTTATGACCAACCTAGATAGCATGTTAAAAAGCAGAGATATTACTTTGCCAACAAAGGTCCGTCTAGTCAAGGCTATGGTTTTGCCAGTGGTCATGTATGGATAGAGTTGGGCTGTGAAGAAAGTTGAGTGCCAAAGAATTGATGCTTTTGAACTGTGGTGCTGGAGAAGACTCTTGCAGGTGCATTGGACTACAAGGAGATCCAACCAGTCCATCCTAAAGGAGATCAGTCCTGGGTGTTCATTGGAAGGATTGATGCTGAGGCTGAAACTCCAATACTTTCACCACCTCGTGTGAAGAGCTGACTCATTGGAAAGACTCTGATGCTGGGAGGGATTGAGGGCAGGAGGAGAAGGGGACAACAGAGGATGAGATGGCTGGATGGCCTCACCGACCCGATGCACATGAGTTTGGGTAAACTCCGGGAGTTGGTGATGGACAGGGAGGCCTGGCGTGCTGTGATTCATGGGGTCGCAAAGAGTCGGACATGACTGAGCGAATGAACTGCACTGAACTGCGGCATTCAACTGCATTAACTAAAAAAGTCTCTATACAATTATGATAATTTAAAATTCATTTAAAATGTTTTTGGAGAAATGAAGAATGCCTATGTGGGGTAGTCTGATTACAGTTATGACTCCAGTTATTCTTGCCTCCTGTCCACACCTTTTATATTATGACTTTCTAGTTCTAGTTGAAGACATGGAGTCTATCTGTACAACTCTTCAATCTGGGTGGGCTTGTAATTTATCACAGCCAATAGAACAAGGCAAAAGTGACAAATTTCTAGTTATGAACTTAGGTCTCAAGAGGCTTTGAATGCTTCCACTCACCCTGTTGCAGCACCTTGGCTGGCCTGCTAGAGGATGAATGGACAGAAGGCGAGCCATTTGCCTATAGCCAGCCAGGCCCCTAAAGAGATGAGCAAGCAAGAGCAGCAAGGCTGAGTGTTGATAAGTGAATGCAAAATTGATCAAAATAACTTCCCAGCTCACCTCCCAACTTTCTAGCTGACTAGAGAGTGATAGTAAATGCTTTTTTTTTAAGTCACTGAATTTGGAGGGCAATTTACTGAAATACTACACTTGCTACAGAGAGATTTACTAAGTAAAGCCCATGTTTTAGAAGTCATTAGCAAGTACAGCACATGTAAAAAAAATATGACTTAGCTTTTATAGTGAAAGATAGATTTTACCTTAGTGACAAATATATGTTATCACAGAGTGCCATTTATTTTTATAATCTACTTTGGAATTTTTATGGTAGAGTATAAAACTTATTTCTAAAAATAAAACTTATGATTTACTGTATATAAGAAACAGAAAAAAAGCCATAAAATTATGTGGCATCCTTATACAGATCACAAGATGACAAAGACCCAATTGAATGAAAATAGAGAGCCATAGAGAGAAAAGAAATTGACATGAAAATGGAATTGGGAGGGGAACAAGAACTCATTGCAACAGAACTAAAATTGTAAGAGCACTCCATTAGAAAAATAAATAATTTGAATAGATAGTTCATGGAACAAAAATATATAAGAAGCATAAGGGGCTAATAAGCGAAAAATATACTCAAGCTCAATGGTAGCCATAGAAAGACAAAATAAGAACGATGTATCATTTTCCATACAGCAATTTTGCAAAGAAAAATAAATTACATTGGGACTCCCCTGGTGGTACAGTGATTAAGAATCCACTTGCCAATCCTGCGGACATGGTTTCAGTCCCTGCTCTGCGAAGACTGCACATCCCGTGGAGCAACTAAGCCCATGTGCCACAACTACTGACCCCGCACACCACAGCACTGAAGCCCACGTGCCTAGAGCCTGTGCTCCGCAACAGGAGAAGCCACCACAATGAGAAGCCCTAGCACCACAGCAAAGAGTGGTTCCAGACTGCCACAACTAGATAAAGCTGCATGTAGCAATGAAGACCCAGGGCAACCAAAAATAAAGTTATTTTAAAAAATAAATTATACTACTCAATGCTGGAAGGCATATAATGAGATAGCCATTGCTGCTGGATGGTTAAATCAGTCAGAAAAAAATACTGGATTGTTGGGAGCCGGTTTTTCGATTAGCGCTCCGCCCATGACAAAGGTCATGAGGAAGGAGGCTTGGCAATAATGCAAGGGCGCAAGATCAAGCCTCAGGAGCCCCTTGGAGGTTCTCGAGCATCTATTCCCAAAAAGCTGGAGTCTGCCTACTTTCTGCTTTGTGTTCTCACCTCTGACTTTACGGGGGGCTGTCCCCCACTACCTCTCTCTGAAAAAAGAGTTAACTTAAAGCTTCAGTTAATAAAAATTCCTGGGCATGACAGGAGTGTTTTAACCTACAAACTCTGAAGGTCCTCTAGCCTACCTGACAGGCTTGTCCGGCCACATGTGATTGCTCACAGCCTCCCAACAGTGGGAGGCATGAGATGCCCTTAACCTTCTAAAAACAGGTTCTTTAGAGAAGTTAGAAAACTATTAGTTTAAGTATAGTGGGCTGATTAGAAATTGTATTGGTGAAGGGTTTTTCATTTGTTGAGCCAATGTTTGCTGCTAGGTCTCCACATTGCCTACCCTTACACACATTAATGAATATTTAGAAGAAATAAGTATTAACCTTTGATATTAATCACGTTAGACCTTAGGCTAAGTAAGTTCTTTCTTTAACTAAAACCCACTACACCCTCACCCTATCAGATCAGATCAGTCGCTGAGTCGTGTCCGACTCTTTGCGACCCCATGAACTGCAGCACGCCAGGCCTCCCTATCCATCACCAGCTCTCAGAGGTCACTCAGACTCACATCCATCGAGTCAGTGATGCCATCCAGCCATCTCATCTTCTGTCGTCCCCTTCTCCTCCTGCCCTCAATCCTTCCCAGCATCAGAGTCTTCTCCAATGAGTCAACTCTTCGCATGAGGTGGCCAAAATACTGGAGTTTCAGCTTGAGCATCATTCCTTCCAAAGAAATCCCAGGGCTGATCTCCTTCAGAATGGACTGGTTGGATCTCCTTGCAGTCCAAGGGACTCTCAAGAGTCTTCTCCAACACCACAGTTCAAAAGCATCAATTCTTCAGCGCTCAGCCTTCTTCACAGTCCAGCTCTCACATCCATACATGACCACACCCTATAGGAATGTAAATTTATCTGGTGGAGTCTGTTTTAAGAATAATCACCCCTGGAGAAATAAATGTCCTGGATTGACTGCTGTCACAAGGAGAGGGTCATAAATTGTCAACAGGCCCCCTGGCCAGAAGATGATGTAACACCCCTAAGACCTCTGTATACATTTGTAAGAAGCACCTGACTTTGATAAAAGTCAGGGCTGCTGACCCCACGTGACTTTTGTATAACATCTCAGTGTATAAAAGTAGACCATGGAAAATAAAGAATTGGGATCAGTTCCTGGAAAGACTGGTCTCCCCATGTCGCTCTCTCTCTCAAATTCTGGCTGAGTCTCCATCTGGAGCACAGAACCCACCATGCTTACTAATTATGCCTGGGCTTCTAAGATCAGACTGGGGAGGCCTCAGTGTCTCCTCTCCTTCGGGAGAACGGAAAGACTCCTGCAGCCTATGTAAGTGGTGCAAACTTCTTGTCTTGAAGTTTTATTGGTCCCCCGCGTAAACCAAGCTACTCAGTGTCTTTTCTCCACTGAATTTTCCTACTGAGCTATCCTCGTTCTATTATTCTTTATATCTCTAATTATAACTATTGTGTCCTGACCCCCACCGATGCCATCCTCGCTTCAAAGTCCCTGGATCAGCTGGGGCTGGTCCCCAGCACTGGATTGTATTAAGAGCCTTAAAGAAGTCATGAACTTGACCCTATCATTCTGCTTCTAGAAATCAATCTATAGGAAATACCAAAAATTCAACAAACGGCTATATACAAGGATTATTTTTGACTATGAGAATCAAAAATCAACTTTAAAGTATAACAAACAAGAGAAAGGGCAGATTAATATAATGGAATAATATGTTGCCAACAAATAATGGTGTTTACAAAAAATATTTTATGATGTAGAAACTCACTTATGGTAAAAAGCTAAGTGGAAACAGGACAATGTAAAATTATAATTGTATTCAAAGTATACATGTAGGACAAAGGCTACATAAATATGTAAAAAACACTAATAGTTGCTAACTCTAAATGGTCTGAATGATAGACTTAGAGGGGTTTTTGTAATCCACTATATTTTTTAGTTTTTTCTGTATTTTCTAAAGGGTCTGAGAATATATTATAGCCAAAAAACCATAAAAACAGAATTGGTATAGCAAAACAGTGTTTGTTCAGTTCAGTTCAGTCGCTCAGTCGTGTCTGACTCTGCAACCCCATGAACCGCAGCACGCCAGGCCTCACTGTCCATCACCAACTCCCGGAGTTTACCCAAACCCATGTCCATTGACTTGGTGATGTCATCCAACCATCTCATCCTCTGTCATCCCCTTCTCCTCCTGCTTTCAATCTTTCCCAGCATCAGGGTCTTTTCAAATGAGTCAGCTCTTCGCATGAGGTGGCCAAAGTACTGGAGTTTCAGCTTCAACATCAGTACTTCCAATGAACACCCAGGACTGATCTCCTTTAGCAAGGACTGGTTAGATCTCCTTGCAGTCCAGGGGACTCTCAAGAGTCTTCTCCAACACCACAGGTCAAAAGCATCAATTCTTTGGTGCTCAGCTTTCTTTATAGTCCAACTCCCACATCCACACATGACTACTGGAAAACCATAGCCTTGACTAGACGGACCTTTGTTAGCAAAGTAATGTCTCTGCTTTTTTTGATATCTTTACTAATTCCAAACTTAATACACTCTTTGTTTTTGTTTTTCAGCTATTTAGTCCCCTTCATCTTCCCTGGGCTTCCCTGATAGCTCAGTTGGTAAAGAATCCACCTGCAACGCAGGAGACCGCAGTTTGATTCCTGGGTCAGGAAGATCTGCTGGAGAAGGGATAGGCTACCCACTCCAGCATTCTTGGGCTTCCCTGGTAGCTCAGCTGATAAAGAATCCACCTGCAATGTGGGTTCTATCCCTGGGTTGGGAGGATTCCCCTGGAGAAGAGAAAGGCTACCCACTCCAGTATTCTGGCCTGGAGAATTCCATGGACTGTATAGTGCATGGGGTCACAAAGGGTCTGAAACAACTAAGCTACTTTCACTTCACTTCACTCATCTTCCCTATGTATAAAATATTCAACATAAATGCATATATTAAAGAGCTTGAGGACTCATGATCTATTTAAATCTGCGGTTGCAACTCTCACTTACTCCAGTATATGAGACTGGAGTCCTAAAACTGTTAGTACTGTTGATTTGTGAAAAATACAGTTTGAGCCATGTGGGTCCACTTAAACACAGATTTTTTTTTGGTAGTAAATACTGAAGTGCTACATGATCCATGGTTGGTTGAATCCAAGGGTGCAGGACCTCAGCTGTGGAGGAACAAAGTATACAGGGGGCCAACTATAACTTTCACATGGATCTTCAACTGTGTAGAGGGCCGGCAACCCTATTTCTGTATGCTTCAAGGGTCAACTGTACTGTTTATTCATCTCAGGGTCCCTAGCACCTTGCAAGACCAGGGAACAGAATCTTGCACAATCCAAGACTGCTGAATAAATGAATACACTGTCACCAATTCTTCAAAATCAATTATATTTATGGAAAGTGTCCCTGGGACTCAGTGGTAAAGAAGCTGCCTGCCAATGCAGGAGACACAGGTTTGATCCCGATGCAAGAGAATCCCACATGCCACAGAGCAACTAAACCCATGCGCCATAACTATTGAGCCTTTGCTCCACAAGAGAAGCCACCACAATGAGAAGCCTGAACACGCCCACTAGACAGTAAACCCAATTGACTGCAACTAGAGAAAAGCCCACACACAAAGATGCAGCACAGCCAACAATAAATAAATAAAATTGAAAAAAATTATATTTACTGAATGTTTAAGACATACAAGGAGTTATACTAAGTCCTACAAGGGCTGTGCAAAATACACAGACAACATATTTCTCCACTCTTCTGACTTCACTATGCTATGCTATGCTAAGTCACTTCAGTCGTGTCCGACTCTGTGTGACCCCATAGGCGGCAGCCCACCAGGCTCCCCCATCCCCAGGATTCTCTAGGCAAGAACACTGGAGTGGGTTGCCATTTCCTTCTCCCATGCATTAAAGTGAAAAGAGAAAGTGAAGTCGCTCAGTCATGTCTGACTCTTAGCGACCCCATGGACTGCAGCCTACCAGGCTCCTCCATCCATGGGATTTTCCAGGCAAGAGTACTGGAGTGGGGTGCCATTGCCTTCTCCTTCTGACTTCACTAACATAGCACTAAATTGCATGCACATGATACCTATGGTAGGTGCAAATATTTATAGCTCTTTTCTGCATTAACTGATCTGCCTATGTAAGTAAACCATAGCATAAAACACTGTTTGAAATCATAATTAGTATTATAAATTCATGCATTGTGTCCTGTGAATAAGTAAGGCATATGATTATTTTTGAGTACTAAATGGCACTCTAGTTAGTAGCATCCTTAAGGATGTTATTTTAGCTCAAAATTCAAGTAGCATTACCGAATGAAGATTCTTCTTATGATAGATAATGATGACAGTCTCCATCTTTCTACCTGAGCAATTAAAAAGTTTAATAGTCTTTGATGTGACTGGTTATCTGAATAATTTTCTAAACAAGAACAATTAAAATCCACTTATTCGATGGTTTATGCATTCTCGACTATTGTTGCAAACTCTTTGTTTCTGTGGAAACCTGATGAAAACTTAAAGAACTTAAAATATATAATGAGTTTGCAAAGAGCATTTGTTTTCCTTAATTACCAAGAACATACAGCTGGATTGTATGTAGCATAGCTTTTCTGACAAACTTTTAGGAATAAAAGAGCTTGCCTGCCATCCTCTTTCTCCTGTATGAGAAATGGAACAGCTGTCTGCTTTGGTTTGACTCGGGTACCAGGGGTGGAGTGAGGATTTTCTCAATGCCACACCAATGTGAAAGGCATGAGCATTACCACTGGGCTGCTGTCTGCCCTGCAATGAGCGGTTGATCCACTTCAGCAACAAGAATGAGCTGTCAGCTTGAGTTTCTTTTTTCTCTGCCTGGCTAATGCTTGTTCCACCACCATTATTTCAGCTCAAGTAGGACAATTATTATTTCAAGCACTGTCTACATAATACTGTCCTAAGGGTTACTCTTTATCTGTATAGGCTCCTCTTTATAAATTCCTTGTAGTGATGCCCTGATAGTTCCTCATTAAACAAATATGTGTGGCACCTTGCTTTGTTTACACAGAAATGACAATATCTCAAATCTTAAAAGAGAAGTGCCTTTTAACAGGAAAAAAAATGTTTGAATGGTATTTGGACGACTGTGTCCTTTTCAAAACAAACAAAAAAATATCAAAAGAATTGATGTTAAAATAACTATGTGCACCAAACTAATAAAGATAATAACTAGAAAAACAGCAGTGAAATGTGTACAAATAATTTCTCAAGGTTGGTGATATGGCACCTTATAATATGAGAAATCTTATTAATATGAAGACCATAACATCCAGCCAGGAAATATCTCACCGTTCCAGAAAATACTGTCAACTTGTACACATTCTACTTCAGAAGATGTTCTTTTTGTGCTGAGGAAAAGTCTTACTACTTGATTTATACAGCTTAACAGCAGGAGGTTAGTTCTGCCTAGATCTGCCAGATCTTTGTTAAGCTCTCCAACCCCTCTGGGGCCTCCAGGGTGGCTCAGTGGTAAAGAATCCACCTGTAATGCAGAAGACATGAGTTTGACCCCTCAGTTGGAAAGACCTCTGGCGAAGGAAATGGCAACCCACTCCAGTATTCTTGCCTGGAGAATCCCATGGACAGAGGAGACTGGCAGGCTGCAGTCCAGCGGGTTGCAGAATCGGGCACAACTGAGCACACACACACTATCCCCTCTACGGCCAAATAATAATGGTTAATATAGTATTCTTTTGGAGGGAGTGTCATATTTTTAACAGGGTTTGTAAAAACAATGACTCGACAACAACAACAAAAGTCAAAACGGCACACCAGAGACCAGATTGCACCCTCTCCCCACTTTGACGCATCTAGCTCTGCATATCTAGAAAGACAGAGAAGAGAGAGAGTCGCTCAGTCGTGTCCGACTCTTTGCGACCCCTATCGACTGTAGCCTGCCAGGCTCCTCCGTCCATGGGATTCTCCCAGCAAGAAACTGTCAAAGAGGAATATAATTAATAATGCTGCTGCTGCTGCTAAGTCGCCAAGTCGTGTCCGACTCTGTGCGACCCCATGGACTGCAGCCCACCAGCCCCCAGTCCCTGGGATTCTCAGGCTCCAAATCCTGGCGGTATCTAATTTTGGAGATTCTGGACCTGAAAACTTCTCAAAACACAAACCATATCATATTTGAGTTCCTACAATGTGAAAAGCACTATGCTGGGTTTATTTCTAGGAATTCTTCTAAGTTCAACTGGAGAGTAGAAAACCCCAACAAAATTGGCATTAAAAAATTTGACTTATTGCCTGCAGCATAGAAAACCAAAATGAAAATTATGGAGATAGGTTAAAAATACATTAGAAGAACATTAGGAAGTAGGAAATCATTATCATTAACATCATCATTATTGTTAATAAGCACCACTGAGTGAAAGAATTAATACCACTCCAAGGTAATACATTAAAACTGCAAAGGCATCTCCATAAGATGGTAAGAATTATTGGAATGGATTAATTATACCAACCACCTGGAACTGAGTAAATAGAGACTATAATTTTTAAGCAATTAGTTGGCATCTGACTAAGACATCCAATTGTTTAATAGACATCTAAAATTTGAGACGCATCAAGTTACCCTTTTAGGAATGAGACAACTGGATTTGATCATGCCAACAAAATTAACATCATGAATGAGTTAGTGTAGTTTAGAACCTTCCATTCAGAAAGACCCAAAATATTTCTAGAATTAGAATGTCCTGCCCAGGTACTTCATTCTTAAGTTTTCAATTTAACTGTGCATGATAGAAAGCAGTCTAGAGTCTATACAAAATAGGACTGCTTCTTTGGTTTTTAAGTCTGAGGTAAATGAGTCTTCACAGACCTTGGCTGGCTAATTATCTCCTAGAATCTACCATCACCATAAGATTATTCAACCTGGCTAGACTCTCTAGCTATTTTTCAGGGTATCTAAAGTTTCTGAATGAAGGTAATGAGAGGTTTATGCTTTAGATTTTACAAGAAGCCATGGCAATACTTTGAATTAGTAGGCTTTGTTTATAATGATTACCAGAACTTGTTTATTAGCTTTAAGCCAGTTCTAACCAGACTCTAGAAAAATGGGAACAAGTGAGCTGAACAACGCATTTTATTAGCCTAATAGAAGAAGTGAAGTGAAGTGAAGTCACTCAGTCATGTCCGACTCTTTGCGACCCCATGGACTGTAGCCTACCAGGCTCCTCCGCCCGTGGGATTTTCCAGGCAAGAGTACTGGAGTGGGGTGCCATTTCCTTCTCCAGAGGATCTTCCCAACCCAGGGATTGAACCTGGGTCTCCCACATTGTAGGCAGACACTTTACTGTCTGAGCCACCAGGGAAGCCTCAATAGAAAGCTCATATTCTCCATGTCTGGAACACAGGCAGCAAAACACTTTCCAAAAACATGCTGTATACAAACGTATGCGTGTGTGAATATTTCACTAGTTTCTTTAAGGAGTTTATGGTTGGACGCTATCTAGTTTAACATGGTTCTTTATTTTTCAGTAACCATGTATAATTAATCTTTTAAGATGATAAACAATGAGGAACTTTTAACTGCACAAGCAGCTAGTTCTTTGAAATGCTTAACCTAGGTATTAACAACCCAGCAGACACTGAAAAAAATATTGACAGGGGGAAGAAAACCAGCCCATTGGTTGCTAGAATTATTTCACAAAGTCATTTGTAAAAATAATGCTAACCTTGTCCGAGGTCAGGGGCAGAAGCCAGGAGGACACCATGCCCGAGGGGCGGCAGCCAAGAGGAGCTAGCCCACGTCCGAGGTCAGGGGCGGTGGCAAAGAGGAGCAACCCCACGTCCAAGGAGCGGTGGCTGCACGGGTGCAGGAGGGCCTAGAGGAGCTACTCCACGTTCAAGGTCAGGAGGGGCGGCGGAGGAGATACCCCTCATCCAAGGTAAGGAGCAGCAGCTGCGATTTGCTAGAGCTGCCGTGAAAAGATACCCTACGTCCAAGGTAAGAGAAACCCAAGTAAGATGGTAGGTGTTGCGAGAGGCATCAGAGGGCAGACACACTGAAACCATAACCACAGAAAACTAGTCAATCTAATCACACTAGGACCACAGCCTTATCTAATTCAATGAAACTAAGCCATGCCCTGTGGGGCCACCCAAGAAGGGTGGGTCATGGTGGAGAGGTCTGACAGAATGTGGTCCACTGGAGAAGGGAATGGAAAACCACTTCAGTATTCTTGCCTTGAGAACCCCATGAACAGTATGAAAAGGCAAAATGATAGGATACTGAAATAGGAACTCCCCAGGTCAGTAGGTGCCCAATATGCTACTGGAGATCAGTGGAGAAATAACTCCAGAAAGAATGAAGGGATGGAGCCAAAGCAAAAACAATACCCAGTTGTGGATGTGACTGGTGATAGAAGCAAGGTCCGATGCTGTAAAGAGCAATATCGCATAGGAACCTGGGATGTTAGGTCCATGAATCAAGGCAAATTGGAACTGGTCAAACAGGAGATGGCAAGAGTGAACGTCGATATTCTAGGAATCAGCGAACTAAAATGGACTGGAATGGGTGAATTTAACTCAGATGACCATTATATCTACTACTGCAGGCAGGAATCCCTCAGAAGAAATGGAGTAGCCATCATAATCAACAAAAGAGTCCAAAATGCAGTATTTGGATGCAATCTCAAAAACGACAGAATGATCTCTGTTCGTTTCCAAGGCAAACCATTCAATATCACAGTAATCCAAGTCTATGCCCCAACCAGTAACCGCTGAAGAAGCTGAAGTGGAACAGTTCTACGAAGACCTACAAGACCTTTTAGAACTAACACCCAAAAAAGATGTCCTTTTCATTATAGGGGACTGGAATGCAAAAGTAGGAAGTCAAGAAACACCTGGAGTAAGAGGCAAATTTGGCCTTGGAATATGGAATGAAGCAGGGCAAATGCTAACAGTTTCGCCAAGAGAATTCACTGATCATGGCAAACACCTTCTTCCAAAAACAAAAGAGAAGACTGTACACATGGACATCACTTAGTCAACACCAAAATCAGATTGATTATATTCTTTGCAGCCAAAGATGGAGAAGCTCTATATAGTGAACAAAAACAAGAGAGGGAGCTGACTGTGGCTCAGATCTTGAGCTCTTGATTGCCAAATTCAGACTGAAATTGAAGAAAGTAGGGAAAACCACTAGACCATTCAGGTATGACCTAAATCAAATCCCTTATGATTATACAGTGGAAGTTGAGAAATAGATTTAAGGGCCTAGATCTGATAGATAGAGTGCCTGATGAACTATGGACTGAGGTTCGTGACATTGTACAGGAGACAGGAATCAAGACCATCCCCATGGAAAAGAAATGCAAAAAGCAAAATGGCTGTCTGGGGAGGCCTTACAAATAGCTGTGAAAAGAAGAGAAGCGAAAAGCAAAGGAGAAAAGGAAAGATAAAAGTATCTGAATGCAGAATTCCAAAGAATAGCAAGGAGAGATGAGAAAGCCTTCTTCAGCGATCAATGCAAAGAAATAGAGGAAAACAATAGAATGGGGAAGACTAGAGATCTCTTCAAGAAAATTAGAGATACTAAGGGAACATTTCAGGCAAAGATGGGCTCAATAAAGGACAGAAATGGTATGGACCTAACAGAAGCAGAAGATATTAAGAAGAGGTGGGAAGAATAAACAGAAGAACTGCATAAAAAAGATCTTCACGACCAAGATAATCATGATGATGTGATCACTGACCTAGAGCCAGACATCCTGGATTGTGAAGTCAAGTGGGCCTTAGAAAGCATCACTACGAACAAAGCTAGTGGAGGTGAAGGAATTCCAGTGGAGCTATTTAAAATCCTGAAAGATGATGCTGTGAAAGTGCTGCACTCAATATGCCAGCAAATTTGGAAAACTCAGCAGTGGCCACAGGACTGGAAAAGGTCAGTTTTCATTCCAATCCCAAAGAAAGGCAATGCCAAAGAATGCTCAAACTACTGCACAATTGCACTTATCTCACATGCTAGTAAAATAATGCTCAAAATTCTCCAAGCCAGGCTTCAGCAATACTTGAACCATGAACTTCCAGATGTTCAAGCTGGTTTTATTTATTTATTTTTTCTATTTGCCAAGGTTAAATTTATTTTTATTTAGTTTTTTTTAATTTTATTTTTAAACTTTACAATATTGTATTGGTTTTGCCATATATCGAAATGAATCCGCCACAGGTATACATGTGTTCCCCATCCTGAACCCTCTGGGTTGTCCCAGTGCACCAGCCCCAAGCATCCAGTATAGTGCATCAAACTTGGGCTGGCGACTCGTTTCATATATGTTATTATACATATTTCAATGCCATTCTCCCAAATCATCCCACCCTCTCCCTCTCCCACAGAGTCCAAAAGACTGTTCTATACATCAGTGTCTCTTTTAGAAAAGGCAGAAGAACCAGAGATCAAATTGCCAACATCTGCTGGATCATCAAAAAAGCAAGAGAGTACCAGGAAAACATCTATTTCTGCTTTATTGACTATGCCAAAGCCTTTGACTGTGTGGATCACAATAAATTGTGGAAAATTCTTCAAGAGATGGGAATACTAGACCACCTTACCTGCCTCTTGAGAAACCTATATGCAGGTGAGGAAGCAACAGTTAGAACTGGACATGGAACAACAGACTGGTTCCAAATAGGAAAAGGAGTACATCAAGGCTGTATATTGTCACCCTGCTTATTTAACTTATATGCAGAGTACATCATGAGAAACGCTGGACTGGAAGAAACACAAGCTGGAATCAAGATTTCCAGGAGAAATATCAATAACCTCAGATATGCAGAGTACATCATGAGAAACGCTGAACTGGAAGAAACACAAGCTGGAATCAAGATTTCCAGGAGAAATATCAATAACCTCAGATATGCAGATGACACCACCCTTATGGCAGAAAGTGAAGAAGAACTAAAGAGCCTCTTGATGAAAGTCAAAGAAGAGAGTGAAAAAGTTGGCTTAAAGCTCAGCATTCAGAAAACGAAGATCATGGCATCCGGTCCCATCACTTCATGTGAAATAGATGGGGAAACAGTAGAAACAGTGTCAGACTTTATTTTTGGGGCTCCAAAATCACTGCAGATGGTGACTGCAGCCATGAAATTAAAAGATGCTTACTCCTTGGAAGAAAAGTTATGACCAACCTAGATAGCATATGGAAAAGCAGAGACATTACTTTGCCAACAAAGGTCCATCGAGTCAAGGCTATGGTTTTTCCTGTGGTCATGTATGGATGTGAGAGTTGAACTGTAAAGAAAGCTGAGCACCAAAGAATTGATGCTTTTGAACTGTGGTGTTGGAGAAGACTCTTGAGAGTCCCTTGGACTGCAAGGAGATCCAACCAGTCCATTCTAACGATCAGCCCTGGGTGTTCTTCGGAAGGAATGATGCTAAAGCTGAAACTCCAATACTTTGGCCACCTCATGCAAAGAGCTGACTCATTGGAAAAGACTCTCATGCTGGGAGGGATTGGGGGCAGGAGGAAAAGGGGATGACAGAGCATGAGATGGCTGGATGGCATCACTGACTCGATGGACGTGAGTTTGGGTGAACTCCGGGAGTTGGTGATGGACAGGGAAGCCTGGCGTGCTGCAATTCATGGGGTCGCAAAGAATCGGATATGACTGAGCGACTGAACTGAACTGAAAGACAACCTGTTCTAATTTCCCACTGCAGAAGGCATTTCCTTAGCTAGTTCAAAACAAATGGAAAATTAAACATTATTGGTAATGCCTCAGATATTATATCTGATTGTATAGACTACAGAAGGCAATAAACGTATGTAGCCAAGACTGATACATGTTTCTATCCTTTTCTATTTTTAATATAATGACTTTGTAAGAATGTATATGATAATAATGAAGTGATTAGTAACAATACTACCAAAATAATGGAAAACAGGAGCTGACAAGCTAGTTAATGTAACTGAGCCATCCTGAGCATCCCTCAGTAGAGGGCAGTATTTGCTACATCTGGTGGGAGGAAAGTCTGTGTTATAAATTTCTTTGGCTTTGAGACCTATCCAGAAGAATGTGAAAGATTACTCCCATACGAGGAATATGAGGTTCTATGCCCTTTGCTACTGGTTCCACATGTGAATATGAAATGAAAGGTCAATCAGTGCTAACTTTACCCTTTGCATTTCAGGGGCATGAAAAGTAATATTTAGGACACTAAAAAGCAACTTTGTAAATAACTTGAGAATAACAAAAAGTGTTTTAAATTTGAGAATGATGGCTTTTGAACATGTTAAAAAGTCTAACAAATGAAGAGGCTTTATTTTGCTTTGTGAGCATTCATTGGGAAGAAACTGAATCCTCTTAGAAGTGAATATTATAAAAGCCTAAGCAGAGCAAGCGGAGAAGGCAATGGAAAGCCACTCCACTACTCTTGCCTGGAAAATCCCACGGATGGAGGAGCCTGGTGAGCTGCAGTCCATGGGGTTGCTACGAGTTGGACGTGACTGAGCGACTTCACTTTCACTTTTCACTTTCACACAATGGAGAAGGCAGTGGCAACCCACTCCAGTGTTCTTGCCTGGAGAATCCCAGGGACAGCAGACCTGGTGGGCTGCCGTCTATGGGGTCGCACAGAGTCGGACACGACTGAAGCGACTTAGCAGCAGCAGCAAGCAGAGCAAGAAACATAGATATCAAGAGTTATTTTTCCTTGTACTCTTCTGCTTTTCAAATCATGGAAATATTCAGTGAAAAATGCTAACTTTACATTCTAAGGATATTAAAATGTGAAACAGAGCAAGGTTATATGCCCCTTATACTGCTGGTTACACAAAGGGCCAACTCCTTGAAACTGATTAAAACCAATAGAATTCTTCATTCCATCTTCCTGTCAAAAAGACAACTTTGAATTATCTACTCCCCAAGTTTTTAAAAAAGGTACAACATTCATGAAAGGCTTGAAAGTTAATCTATCCACTTAACATTGAAAACTATTTCTCTAGATCAAATCAAATAATAAAGAGAAAAGCTTAGTTGTAAAGTACTTTTTTAAAATCTCTACAGCACTAGTTTCATTGAGTTGTAATTTGTCATTATGCCCCCAACTTATATATAAGAATCTGCACAATACAAACCTACACTAGTAGCAGGAATGTTGCTGGGAAAACATCCATTTGCACCCTTCAGATGTCCCTCTGTGAAAGGTCCAAGTGCTATGCTGTGCTTTGTTGTGACTCTCTGCGACACCATGAACTGTAGCCCGCCAGGCTCCTCTGTCCATGGGGATTCTCCAGGCAAGAATACTGGAGTGGATTGCTATGCCCTCCTCCTGGGGATCTTCCCAACCCAGGGATCGAAACCAGGTCTCCCACATTACAGGCGGATTTTCTACCATCTGAGCCACAAGGGAAGTCCAAGAATACTGGCATGGGTAGCCTATCTCTTCTCTGGGCAGCCTATCCCTTTTCCAGGGGATCTTCCCGACCCAGGAATCAAACCTGGGTCTCCTGCATTGCAGGTGGATTCTTTACCAGCTGAGCTACCAGGTAAGCCCCATCTTCACTTCTTCTGAAGGACTAACTTGCTTCTATCTTCTCTCTTACTAAATATCCTTTCCTTTCTTTGGCTGAAGAGAGAGTGAGTATTGATTTAATCATTCCATTTTAGGAACTTTGTAGAAGTTTCTGACATGAACTGATAGATACTAACTTTTCCTGTCTTTCAACTTTACTATTCTCTATTTTCTCTTTGCTCTAATTTTTTTAAGTCTATTTAATTCTATTTGTGTGTGTAAGTGGATGTCTGTGTATACATGTATGTACACATACACACAAAATACTTCTTGGAATCAAATAAGATATAAATAAATACACACCCAAATTAACTCTTTTTCTATTTCTTTTTAAAGCTTATTTTGTTATTTATTTTGCTTTTTAAAAGGAGATAAAAGAGAAAGAGGGAAATAAAATGTCAGCAAGAACTTCAGATAATAAACAGCGTGTGCTTGCGCTCTGTCACTCAGTCATGTACGGCTCTTTTTAGACGCCATGGACTGTAGCCCATCAGGCTCCTCTGTCCATGGGGTTTCCCAGGCAAGAATACTGAAGTGGATAGTCATTTCCTTCTCCAGGGGATCTTCCCAACCCAGGGATCAGACCCAGGTCTAGATTCAGATGGTAAACCATCTGAGCTACCAGGGAAGCTCTAAATAAACAGCAGTTCCTCTTAGTTTTATTAGTTAACAAGTATGCACTGAACACCCATCAGTTACATAGTACTAAAAGTAGAGAGCGGTATTCTTAGAGAAGGTGGGTTTTTCAATGGAAAAGGAAATTGTCCGGTGTAGGAAAGTAGAAATCTATTTCATAAATGTGGAATTAAATGGAATTTGGTGAAGGAAGAAGAAGCTTGACGAAAGCAAACCATCGTTGGCCTTAATAAAGCAGTGAAGGAGATTAGAAAATGTATTATAGAGGCTGCAGCAGTCCAGAATGAAGTGAATACTTAAAAATTTGGATTTGTATTAGGACATGACAGAGAATGTAGAGAGTTCAGGGAAGAAGCTGATAATACCAAAATGTATGCAAGATAATTTTTATATCTTCATGTAAATGTGTATAATAATTTGCTGTTTACAGAGTTTCTACATACATTAAAGCTGAACGCTGTAAAATTAGATTAAGATGAGGTGCTTGTTATCTATTAAGACCTTCTACAAAGCAATATCCAAATCCCAAGATGCTACCATCTAGTAAGTTATTTCCATGTTTAAAAATTCTTTAAAAGGGTGGGAAATACTATTGTTCCTACTGAACCTTTGAGTCATCTATGCTAGCACCTTTCTCTGTTTCCTTCAACTGACTCTCATGATAATGTATTTTCCAACCCCACCCCTACATTGCTTCCATTTTCTATGTCAGTTTAGGTGATTTCATTGACCCCCTGAGGCTCCAAATTAACACACCCCTATAAGTATCTTCCAGGTCTATAATTTCCATACTACACTTCCAATCATTTGTAACAGCTGTTCTCTTACCTCTGGTATTTCTGTTAAGCGTCCTGCTGTTCCTCTGGTCATAAGCTGAAAATGTCAGAGCTCTCAGTGACTTGCCTTGGACCTAAGATCCTTCTATATCCAGTCCCACAGATCTCTCTCATATTCATCTGTTCTTTCAATCTATTGTGAAAATTTGGTTTATGTCTCTGGGTGACGGGGCAACTAGGAACTGAAATCCAGTCCACGCTCGGTTTGCTAAGCCATGTACCTTGATGAGGGGAAGCATCCATCAAGAGGAAAGGGCACACTTTTTTCTACATAATGGCATTACTGCTCACTTAGGTCCATGTCCATCTTCAAGGGCAGCTTTATCTAATGCATACAAGGCTCCACATATGGTAGCAGCAGAGCCAATCCTGTATTTCTTTGCCAGATTATCCCATACAGATCTGCTTAAAAAAAAAAAAAATGACTAGTTTGCTTTATGCTGAAGAAAGTTCTTATCCAAACTCTACTACCTGATAACGCAAGCCCCTTTACACTGACTTCAACCCTTCTACCCTGCCTGCATGCACATCACTCTCCCACACGTAAGTTCCAACCAAGACTCTTAAATTTGCTAGATGGAGAATTCCGAATCATCAGTTTTTTTCCTTTCAGCACTTTAAAGATGTTGTTGTACAGTTTTCAGGTTTCCATCGCTTTCAATGAGAAGTTGGTCCTTAATTATATCCTTGTTCCTCTAGCTGCTTTGAAATTTTCTTTATCTTTGATTTTCAACAGTCTGACCATGATGTGCTTAGGAGTGATTTGCTTTGTATCTGCTATCTCAAAGTTTATTTAGCTTCAAGAATCTGTAAAATTACATCTTTTACTAAGTTTCAGCCATTTTTTCTTCAAAAAATTTTTTCTGCTCTACTCTCTCGCCTTTTTCCTTCTGGGATTCCAATGACATATGAGTTAAACCTTTTGATGTAGTTTAAGTCATGAGGCTTTGTTTTAAAAAATCTTTTTCTGTTTTTCAGATGGCATAATTTCTCTTCATTTCCAGACCTCTCTCATGGTCCAGTGGTTAAGAATGCTCCTGTCAATGCAGAGGACACGAGTTCAGTCCCTGGTCCCTGAAGATTTCATATGCTGAGGGGTAAACAATCCCACATGTCTGAAGCTCACTCCCTAGAGCCTGTGTGGAGCCTGTGCTCTACAGGAGACACCACCTCAATGGGAAGCCCGTGCACTGCAACTAGAGAGAAGCCCCTGCTCCCTGCAACTAAAGAAAGCCCGAGCACAACAGCCAAGACCCAGCACAGTCAAAAATGATAAATAAATAGTTTTAAAAACTTCTATTGATCTATCTTTAAGCGTACCTACTCTCTTATCATTTGCAATCTAGTGTTAAGTACATATGGTGAACTTAAAATTTTTTTAGTCTAGAATTTCCAATTTCCAGAAGTCTTAGAATTTTCATTTGGTACTTTTTTTTTAACTTTACAATACTGTATTGGTTTTGCCACATATCAAAGTGAATCTGCCACAGGTATACATGTGTTCCCCATCCTGAACCCTCCTCCCTCCTCCTTCCCCATACCATCCCTCTGGGTCGTCCCAGTGCACCAGCCCCAAACATCCAGTATTGTGCATCGAACCTGGACTGGCGACTCGTTTCATATATAATATTATACATATTTCAATGCCATTCTCCCAAATCATCCCACCCTCTCCCTCTCCCAGAGCCCAAAAGACTGTTCTATACATCAGTGTCTCTTTTGCTGTCTCGTATACAGGGTTATTGTTACCATCTTTCTAAATTCTATATATATGCGTTAGTATACTGTATTGGTGTTTTTCTTTCTGGCTTACTTCACTCTGTATAATAGGCTCCAGTTTCATCCACCTCATTAGAACTGATTCAAATGTATTCTTTTTAATGGCTGAGTAATACTCCATGGTGTATATGTACCACAGCTTTCTTATCCATTCATCTGCTGATGGACATCTAGGTTGCTTCCATGTCCTGGCTGCTATAAACAGTGCTGCAATAAACATTGGGGTACATGTGTCTCTTTCAATTCTGGTTTCCTCAGAGTGTATGCCCAGCAGTGGGACTGCTGGATCATAAGGCAGTTCTATTTCCAGTTTTTTAAGGAATCTCCACACTGTTCTCCATAGTGGCTGTACTAGCTTGCATTCCCACCAACAGTGTAAGAGGATTCCCTTTTCTCCACACCCTCTCTAGCATTTATTGCTTGTAGAGTTTTGGATCGCAGCCATTCTGACTGGCGTGAAATGGTACCTCATAGTGGTTTTGATTTGCATTTCTCTGATAATGAGTGATGTTGAGCATTTTTTCATGTGTTTGTTAGCCATCTGTATGTCTTCTTTGGAGAAATGTCTATTTAGTTCTTTGGCCCATTTTTTGATTGGGTCATTTATTTTTCTGGAATTGAGCTGTAGGAGTTGCTTATATATTTTTGAGATTAGTTGTTTGTCTGTTGCTTCATTTGCTATTATTTTCTCCCATTCTGAAGCCTGTCTTTTCACCTGGCTTATAGTTTCTTTTGTTGTGAAGAAGCTTTTAACTTTAATTATGTCCCATTTGTTTATTTTTGCTTTTATTTCCAATATTCTGGGAGGTGGGTCATAGAGGATCCTGCTGTGATTTATTTCGGAGAGTGTTTTGCCTATGTTCTCCTCTAGGAGTTTTATAGTTTCTGGTCTTACGTTTAGATCTTTAATCCATTTTGAGTTTATTTTTGTGTATGGTGTTAGAAAGTGCTCTAGTTTCATTCTTTTACAAGTGGTTGACCAGTTTTCCCAGCACCACTTGTTAAAGAGATTGTCTTTAATCCATTGTATATTCTTGCCTCCTTTGTCAAAGATAAGGTGTCCATATGTACGTGGATTTATCTCTGGGCTTTCTATATTGTTCCATTGATCTATATTTCTGTCTTTGTGCCAGTACCATTCTGTCTTGATGACTGTGGCTTTGTAGTAGAGCCTGAAGTCAGGCAGGTTGATTCCTCCAGTTCCATTCTTCTTTCTCAAGATAGCTTTGGCTATTCGAAGTTTTTTGTATTTCCATACAAATTGTGAGATTATTTGTTCTAGCTCTGTGAAGAATACCGTTGGTAACTTGATAGGGATTGCATTGAATCTATAGATTGCTTTGGGTAGTATACTCATTTTCATTATATTGATTCTGCCAATCCATGAACATAGTATATTTCTCCATCTATTAGTGTCCTCTTTGATTTCTTTCACCAGTGTTTTATAGTTTTCTATATATAGGTATTCAGTTTCTTTAGGTAGATATATTCCTAAGTATTTTATTCTTTTCATTGCAATGGTGAATGGAATTGTTTCCTTAATTTCTCTATTTTCTCATTTTTAGTGTACAGGAATGCAAGGGATTTCTGTGTGTTGATTTTATATCCTGCAACTTTACTATATTCATTGATTAGTTCTAGTAATTTTCTGCTGGAGTCTTTAGGGTTTTCTATGTAGAGGATCATGTCATCTGCAAACAGTGAGAGTTTTACTTCTTCTTTTCCAATTTGGATTCCTTTTATTTCTTTTTCTGCTCTGATTGCTGTGGCCAAAACTTTCAAAACTGTGTTGAATAGTAATGGTGAAAGTGGGCACCTATGTCTTGTTCCTGACTTGAGAGGAAATGCTTTCAATTTTTCACCATTGAGGATAATGTTTGCTGTGGGTTTATCATATACAGCTTTTATGTTGAGGTATGTTCCTTCTATTCCTGCTTTCTGGAGAGTTTTTATCATAAATGGATGTTGAATTTTGCCAAAGGCTTTCTCTGTATCTACTGAGATAATCATATGGTTTTTATTTTTCAATTTGTTAATATGGTGTATTACACTGATTGATTTGCAGATATTGAAGAATCCTTGCATCCCTGGGATAAAGCCCACTTGGTCATGGTGTATGATCTTTTTAATGTGTTGTTGGATTCTGATTGCTAGAATTTTGTTAATGATTTTTGCATCTATGTTCATCAGTGATATTGGCCTGTAGTTTTCTTTTTTTATCATTTCAGTTTCTCTGTTATGATTTCCTTTTTGTTCATTCAATACCAGTATGTAGCTCTTTCATATTCCTGAGTATAAATATAAAAGCTACTTCAAAATCTTTGCCTATAATTCTAACATCTGTGTCATTTCAGGTTCAGTTTCTGCTGATTACCTTTTTCTCGTTTAAAATGGGTCAGATTTACCTATGTCTAGACACATCTCGGAGAAGGCAATGGCAACCCACTCCAGTACTCTTGCCTGGAAAATCCCATGGACGGAGGAGCCTGGTAGGCTGCAGTCCATGGGGTTGCTAAGAGTCGGACACGAGTGAGAGACTTCACTTTCACTTTTCACTTTCACTTTTCACTTTCATGCATTGGAGAAGGAAATGGCAACCCACTCCAGTATTCTTGCCTGGAGAATCCCAGGGACAGAGGAGCCTAGTGGGCTGCTGTCTATGGGGTCGCACAGAGTCGGACACAACTGAAGCGACTTAGCAGCAGCAGCAGCAGCAGACACATCTAGTAATTTTGTATTATATTCTGAATATTGTGGATGATATGTTGTAGAGACTTGAGATTCTTTTATATTCCAACAAAGTATATTGATTTTGTTGTTGTAGCTATCATGGCACATAATTAATCTGGCTAGTCTCAAACTCCAAACTCTGTCTCCTCTGTGATAGGCAGTGACTAAAAATCTCTGTTCAATTTATTTTTAGCCTTAGTTGCACATATATAGTTTAACCCAGGACTTAGGCACAGTTTATATGAAGAATGTTGGATTCTTTCTCTCATTTCCATAATTTCTCCTCTTATTCTCCAGCTGCTATGGTTGTTCTCCTCTGATACCTCAAGTTAGGAATACTGCAGGTTTCCATCTATTTTTAGAGAGCCCATAAAAAGTCAATTGTGATCTGCTTTCAGGCAAAAAAAAAAAAAAAACTATAAAAATAAGAATTCGTCAGAGTCAATATTTTCTCCATGTGTGGATAGTGTTCCACTTTCTCTCTGCTTTTGGTTGCTCAATAATGCCTTCCAGATAATTATTTTTTAGATTTTGTCCAGAGTGACAGTTGTGATCTATAGGTCGGTTGGTCAGACAGGAGATAGTTTATTATTAGTGGAAGGAGGACCCTCCGGGGTCTTCAAATCTCTAAATATACTGTGAAATTTTCGACCTCTGTGTTTTTCATAGAAGCATAAAACCTCAGAGGAGGAAGAGATCACAAAGTTGCCCTCATGATCCCCCATCCTTAGGAAAAACCAAACAGGCACCCCTTGTGCCCTCCCCCTCCTTTCCTACACCAGCAGTGTCTCCAACCCTGCAGCCTTCAATGCTCAGTCCCTCTCTGACTACCGACAGGAGTCTGGTTGTATAGACCCTATGGGACTAATTAATTACAATCTGCCTCACACGCGATATTCTACTCATATTTTCTCCTCTAAACTAAGTGGTGACTAACTCTTATTCATATGCCTACTGTACCTAGAACTATGCCAGCTTTCCATTAAGTAGAGTAGGTTTCACTTTCCACAATTTCAGTTAACTGTGGTGAACCCCTGGTCTGAAAACATTAAATGGAAAATTCCAGAAATAAACAATTCATAAGTCTTTAAACTGCACATTGTTCTGTGTAGTGTGATGAAATCTTGCACCATCCAGTTCAGAATGTGAATCACATCTTGGTCAAAGGGTATTCCACCCAGTAGTCACTTAGTAGCCATCTCAAGTATCAGATCAATTCTCTGGATATCCCAGTGCTTATGTTGAAGTAGCCCTTATTTTACTTAATAATGGCCCCAAAGTGCAAAAGTAGTGATGTTAATAATTCAGATATACCAAAGAGAAACTGTTAGGTGCTTCCTTTAAATGAAAAGGTAAAAGTTCCTGACTGAATAAGGAATGAAAAAAAATTTTATGCTGAGGTTGCTAAAATCTATGGTAAGAATGAGTTATCTCCTTGCAAAATTGTTAAGGAAAAAGAATTTCATGCTAACTTTGCTGCTGCATCTTAAACTGTAAAAGTAACAGCCATAGCGCATGACAAGTGCCTAGTTAAGATGGAAAAGGCATTATATTTGTACAATAAGATACTTTGAGAGAGAGAGACCATATTCTTAAAACTTTTATCATAGTTTTTGTTGTTTAGTCAATAAGTTGTGTCTGACTCTTTTGCAACCTGGTGGATAATTAACCTATTTTATTATTACTGTTGTTATTGTCTTACTATACCCAATTTATATAAATTAAACTTTATCATTGATATGTATGTGTAGGAAAAACAATTGTATATATAGTATTCATGGTTTCACACACGCACCCACTCTTAATTCCAAGTATTCAATACATTTCAGGATTGGAACATATCCCCCACAGATACAGGGGGACTACTGTACTCAGTGAATATCTATTGAATGACTGGGGGAAAGGGCTATACATATTAATATAAAATGGATAGGACTCTCTCTGCTACTCTGCTTTATTTGAAGATTACTCCAATAACTGGCTTGTTGGCTTATTTATTTAGCAAGTTTCCTTCCTGAAAGGATAACATTCTCAAGAGGAGATATACTATTTGCCTATCCACTAGAACATGCTGGTCAAAGTTATAACCTTTTCTAGAGTTTACTGCCCCATTAGTTTTCCTAAAACATTGTTTAACATACCATGTTCTGCTCAAAACCTCTGCAGGCGACTCTCTGTGAATCAGAGTAAGAAGTTTACAGTCCTCTGCCTGATATTATGGCCAATCTGTCTGGGATTTTCATTCTTACTTCCCTTTTCTCTCCAACATGGCATTCTGCTCTCATTAGGCAAGTATCTTCTCTTCCTCCTGTAACATTGTTGCTTGCCTTCAGATCATCTTTAGTCTGCACATATGAATTCTACTTGTCTATCAAGGTCAAGATCACTTTACTCCTTAAATCTCATGTCTCCTCAGAGCCTTCCTAATTCTTGTCATCCTGACCTCCTGATGTACTCATAATAGGTATTTAAACAGCACAGCTCTTTACAGTAGACTGTTATAGCTGAAAAGAGTAAAAGAAATTAGCTGATCACATCATGCATTTTACAGATGAGGTACAGTACTTGCACCCAGAGAGATTAAGTGACGGAAGGCCACTCAGCTACATAGTATCTGAGTAACAACCGGGATTCATATTTCTTGATTCAGCTAGGCCTCTTTCCACTCTACTGCATTGTCTGGTATTTGATTCATGTTATTTCTCTTATTAAATTGTAAACTCTTTGAAAGAAACGCCTTCCACTCCTTTTATATTCCTTATAACACTGTGGCATATTGATATGGAGGCACTTAAGAAATAGTTGCTGACCACTGAATCATTGTAGCAAACTTGGGAGGGAAACCTTACAAAACATATGCTTTTTGATTAATAAGAGTTAAATAGTACTTGATCCTTGACAACTAACAATGTTGTTCTGGTTCTGTAAGAATGAAGCCACTAGCCATGGTAGTTGCTGACCTTCAACATGCTCTGAAAGGAGTTCAGGGTGGAGATCAGGAAGGAAGCACTCTGTGCTCTGGGAAAACTGGCAGAACAGGCCTTCAGATAGATATTTTTGGGAAAAAATTTTATGAACTGAATTTCTTGCATCTTCTCATACTTAGAAAAGCATGAAAATCATTAACAGAGGCATCTGCTCCTCAAGACTAACAGCAACCTTGGTGTATGCTTAATTGCACATATCTTCTTAGCCAAAATTACATATATACTGACCTAGCCCTTACCTCTTCGGAGCAGTCCCTCAAAGCTATCTGAGAGGCTGTCTCCGGGCTGTAGTCCTCAGGAACTCCCCAAATAAAACTGAACTCACAGCTCTCACATTGTTCTCTTTTTCTAGTTGATACCCTAAAATAGGTGGAAATCTCATAATTTTGTAATACTATCCCTCACTTCTAGCTTTTTTCTCAAAATCTTTTCCCTGACTCAAGAGTATCTTCAAAAGTTATTTTAATAAACAAAACAGTATATTCTAATAATTCTCCTACTTCTTTCTATAAAATATTTACACCTCAAAGTAATAATAGGTCTAGTGAGATGTACCTTACTGAATATTTTAATTAGCAATGTAGGAAGTAATTACTAATTTTGAGTTAACTGATCCAATCTAGGGGAAGGTACTATGAAATATATCAAATTATATACTTTACAATGAGAAACAGAAAAACTCTAAAATTACAAATCAAAGGAATACTTGGTTAAAAATATTTTTGTTAAAAAAAACAAGCCAATTGGAGGTTGGCATTAGGAAAACCACCAGTGTTAAGAGCTCTTTTAAAAAACCAAACAAGTACTTTTAAAGTGTTTTATAGGCACGTTAATTGATTGGCATGCTGCTGCTGCTGCTGCTAAGTTCCTTCAGTCGCGTCCGACTCTGTGCAACCCCATAGACAGCAGCCCACCAGGCTCCCCCATCCCTGGGATTCTCCAGGCAAGAACACTGGAGTGGGTTGCCATTTCCTTCTCCAGGAGATCTTCCCAACCCAGGGATTGAACCCGGGTCTCCTGCATTGTAGGCAGATGCTTTACTGTCTGAGCCACCAATTGATTGGCCTAGATTTTCCTAACCCTTTACCCATCATTTCATTTTCTCCCTAAGAGAGGCTTCAAGCAGCTGTGTCTGAGAAGTCCATGGCCTGAAGAGCTTAAATCTTTTGTTGTCATACTTGCTGCATCAGCTAAGGAGATGTTCTTACTCCAGTCTAGGAACAGGAGCTGAGCAAAACTACTTAGTCTCACAACGTGTCTGTGTGAAAACTTCCCATGTGAAAAAACTAGGAAGGTGCTCTCTCCACCCGGTTTTTCTCCAGTCCTTCAGATTATTTTTACCTCCATTTGTATCATGAAAATGACCACAATTATTCTAAGTGCCCACAGTTTTCTAATTTCTAATCTAGCCCCTTTTAAACGGGCATTTCTCTTAAAGTCTTTTTTCCTTTAAAAGAGTAAACACACACACACAGAACATAACTTTTAACCCAATATATAGTTATTCTCCTAGAAAAGACTTTATCATCAACAATTAGTAAAAACTGATCTTTCAGTCTAAACTTCCAACCTTATAGCAAATTCTTATTCTTTCATTTTTAAAATTTCAGGATAATTATGTAGATTCAGGTTAAAAGTTACTACTATATACCTTAACTTTTTAAATCAAATTATGGTATGGGTCAATTATGAGGTTTTTTTCCAAAAACTTTCCTCATAATCCGGAGGGCCAATATCAAACAGTTGGGTCCAGGTATGTATGTTGAAACTTACCATCTTACTGCATATGTCCTAAATTCCTTCTCATACATTTAATTGCACCCCTCAAACTGGCACAGCAAGGCAAGCAAGGGTTTGTAGGGAGAATTCAGGATTGGATAAATGGTGCTTAGATAAGATGGCTTTCAAGGTGACTTTCAACACCAAGACTATGACTTTTTACCTAAAAGGTCGACTGGGAATGAGGTCAGGGAAACATAAAGGACAGAAAAACCTAAGACTCATTTTTGACATTGGATTTACCTTTCTCCCTACAATAATTTGACCCATTCTCTACTCAGCTCTTTGGAATCTCACTTCTGCCCTACCTTTTCCTATGCTTTAGCCAGACTGCCTTATTCAGACAGAGGTCAGAATATCTGGGGAACAGACACACATGGATCAGCCGTGTTACCAGAATGGTTTTGCTGCCAGGAAGGTAAACGGCCAAGGAGATTCTTGGGCTGCCTCAGCTCTGGTGATTAATGCCCTTATTCCCTGATGCTAATCACCACCACTGGCATCCAAACACCATCAGCCTTGACTCTCAGCCAAACAGTGGAGATAAAAGCTATTCATCCTTTAGTATTTACTGAGAGTGTACCAGGTACACAAACCAGAAGTAGCCCCTATTGAGTGGTTTCATTTGGAATACAACAAATGAAATAGAGACAGAACAAAGAAAGAGAAGGGAAACCTCTTTTAGCAACACTCCCCAAGAGATTCTGTTTGATACAATTTGGTAAGTCTAACAATATACAAATTAATATCACATAATCAAGGCTAATAGACAATTGAAAAGCAAAACACATATTTGATGGATCTCCATTCCTTGAATACTAAGAACCAAAGAAGAAAGTGAATGAACAAAAAGTTGACAGTGAACAACGTATACACCCATGCATATGCATCAACTGATATATTTTTCTGCTCAGACTTTTTGCAAACACACCTGGCCACCTGTCATTATTTTTAAGACAGAAATAACAAACTACTCTTGCAAACAGTTACTTGTGAGCACAGTTATCAGTTGAGGAAACAATTTTCTGCAGGTGTAAAAATTACATTTCTCAATAAGGAAAATTTAGGTATAGTCAGTTCACTCATTAAGCCTTTAGAATTCAGTTTTGGTTTGCTTTCTTTGAATAGAGGGTACTTTCATTTTAGGTTCACAGAAATTTAACTCTAAAGAAAGTAGTTTCCAAACTTTTTGGTTTCAGGACTCCCTAACACTCTTAAAAATTACTGAAGAACCCATGAGCTTATGCAGGTTATATCTCCCAACATTTACTGTATTAGAAATGAAAACTGAGAAAATTCTAAAATATTTATTAATTTATTTAAAATAGCAATGATAAACCTTATATTCAACCTATAAAAATAACAGAAATAAAGCTTTTGTGAAAATAATTATATTTTCTAAAATGAAAATAATTTTGTAAGAGGAATAGCATTGTTTTATACTTTTTGCCCATCTTTTTAATGCCTGGCATGATAGAAGATAGTGGATTCTCATACCTGCTTCTATAGTCAAAATACTGTGACATGTTGCTTTGGTTGAACCAACCGTAGGGTGGTTGAAGAAAATCTAGCCTCACACAAATATGTAGTGGAAAAGGGAAAAGTCTTTTAACAGCCTTATTAGATAAATGTGGATTTTCTTCTTTGCTGCTATATGAAAACTCAATAAGAACTTCCTTCCAAAGAGCTCACTATCGAAAAAGGAGGAAAAGGGTAACTTTATTGTGGAGAAGCCCAACAAACACTACATCAGACAAGTGTGATCAAGGTTAACATCAACAGTGATATATGTATATATGTGTATGTGAAATTGCTCAGTCGTGTCCGACTCTTTGTGACCCCATGGACTGTAGCCTACTAGGCTCCTCCGTCCATAGGATTCTCCAGGCAAGAATACTGGAGTGGGTTGCCATTTCCTTCTCCAGGGGATCTTTCCAACCCAGGGATTGAACCCTGGTCTCCTGCATTGCGGGCAGATGCTTTAACCTCTGAGCCACCAGGGAAGCCCCTTAACATCACTTTTCAACAGTGATAAGTCATGTTAATAATATGTACCTTTGATATGACCTGATGAAAATAACACTTGACCTCTGTGGTCTTCCTCCTGAAGTCCACATTTCCAGTCAAGATAGGAGAAAACACCAGACAAATCTCAATTGACAGACATTCTACAAAATAACTGACCAGTACGCCTCAAAATTGTCAGGGTCATCAAAAACAAGGAAAGTCTGAGAAACTTACAACCAAGAGGAATCTAAGGAGGCACGATGATTAAACATAATGTGGTGCCCTGGATGGGATCCTGGAACAGAAAACGAATACTGGGTAAAAACTAAGGACATCTGAATAATACATGGACTTTAGTTAACAATATCAATATAGGGACTTCCCTGGTCCAATGGTTAAGAACCGGCTTTCCAATGCAGGAGACGCAGGGGTGATTCCTGGTCAGGAAACTAAGATCCCACATGCCACAGGGCAATTAAGCCCAAGCTACATAACTACCGAGACTGTGCACCGTGCAACTGAGACTTGATGCATCTAAATAATAAATGAATAAATAGATAAAAGAATAATAATATCAATATTGGCTCATTAATGACAACAAATATACCATAGTAATGTATGATGTTAATAACAGGGCAAGCTGGGTTTGGGGGTATATGGAAACTCTCTGGATTACCTTCTCAATTTTCCTATAAGTCTAAAACTGTTCTAAAAAATAAGTCTATTCAAAATATTTGTAAAATTTGACAAGAAGTAATTTTTAAAATGACAGTTGTAAAATATGAAACAATATTAGCATATTTTAAAAATTCTGTTATATTAAAAATCCATTAATCTTTCTTGCATTTTAAATGGACCTTCATCATAAGAGTATACATTGGTTATTGGAAAATACTCATTCAAAGAGTTATGGATATCTTCTAAATGTATTTAATTATACAATACCAGAACTTTGTTAATATCACCATCAATCTCATCAGGAAAAAAAAATACTTAAGAATTGGGAAGAGATACTAAGTTCATGGTGGCAGCAACAAGTTTTCCAAAATTCTACTTTTCACTAGTTTGCTCAAATTTTATCATTGGCAACAAATACTGGTAGTTGCTTTCTTAAAGTGAAAGAAGTGAACTTTTTCTTTATTCATTTTCAAGAAAATGTCTGTTAAACACTGTGAGAAAATGTCTGCCAAACCTGAATAACCATAGTCTATCACTTATCCTTCCAAGTGAAAATGGTGTTCCATGAAAAAAGTAGGTAGTTTAGCTAAGAAATCGAACAACTGCACAAATGCTTTTACTAAAGACAACCCTCATATTTGGAATACAGCAGAAGAACTTTAGATATTCTTCCTTCATGACTATGTTCTCAACAGTTGAGACTGAATAATATTAATCATTTTTACTGCTTCTTCAAGGACATTTTAGAGTGGAACTGTAAGTACAGGGGCAATGAAGAATATAACATTGTTTGGTGCCATTGCCTTGATTCATGCTAAAGCACCAGCAGTTTTACCCACCATTGCTTTTGCTCTATTACTGCAAATGTCACCACAATGGAAAAGGCAAACAGTATTCCAGTATTATTTGAGAGAGTTTTGATCTCCAGGACCTTTGAAAGTGTCTCCAGCCCCTAGACTTCTAAGAACCACACTTCAAAAACCACTGATTTAACTAATGATATTTCTGACTTCTCCATTACCCTGTGATTAAGCCAAGACTATGTCAAGGAAAGGAAAGAAAATCCTAAAGTTCATGTTATGTCTGAAGAAATAAATTTGCTCCACTTTCCTTTACCACAGCTCTAATGAGGAGGGAGTGACAGGGAACAAAGATCATTCAAACATATTCTCTTTTACCTTCCCACAGTTCTCCAAGGCAGGGCTTCTCAACTTTTTTCATATCATGATTGGGAGGAAAAAAATGATATTTTTTACTAAGGAGTAAAGGAATGAGGCTACCTAAGGCATGAGGTCCCTGTCTTGAAGGCACACGCCCTAGGTTGCCTTTAGGGGCATGGAGAGGTCAGTAGCTGGGCCTATTCCCAGTAGACATGCCAAGGTATGTGAGTCGGACAGTTCTGCACCAAAGTTCTAACACAGAGGCAGGTCTCTCAGACTAGAGGCTATCTGCTCCCCAGCCAGTTTCATGCTTTACATAAGGCTTAAGGTTTAGCTCAAATGTGGCAATTCACAAAGTACCTGATTGTACTTCATGCTAGAATCAGAATTATACTAAAGATTTGATGTAGAATTTTTCCAGAACAGTATTTCAGATATACTGTAGTGATTAAGAGCACAGAATCTGACTCCTAAACTACTAAGGAGTTCAAGTCTTGGGCTCTGCCACTGACTAGCTATGTGATCTTGGGAAAGTAACTTAATATCTTGGTGCCTCAATTTCTCCACCTATAAATTGGGATAGTAGTACCTACCTGTTGTAAGTATTAAATTAATTAATATATATAATGTACTTAGAATGATGCCTGTACATGATAATGTTTGCTACTATTACTATGAAGGTACTATAGGGTCTCCTAATTGAGACTGTTTCTCTGGGCAGGATAGCGTTGAACAGTAGATTTGCAAAGAATGGGAATCCTACAGACCAAAAGACCAGATGTTAACTTGCAGGATTTCAGATCTGAGGAACTGTGCTTGGAGCTGGGAGGGGTACAGGAGTCCTCTTCCTGCAAAGTATTCAATATCTGAACTGACATAGTTTTTAAGGGTTGCAAAGAAATGCAAAATCATCATACCAAGAAAATACTAACAAACAAACAAACTTTAAAAAGTAGCCCTTCATGAAATAACAAAGATCAGCATGAAAATAAATAAAATACAGCCTACAAAGACAATATAAAAGATCAATAAAACTAGGGACTGGTTCTTTGAAAACACAAAATTCACAAATCTTTAGCTAGATTCACCAAGAGAAAAACAGAGGACTTAAATGAATAAAATCAGAAATTAAAGAGGAGACATTACAACTGATACCACAGAAATACAAGGGATCAAAGAGACTATTATGTGTACACAGCAGTATTATTTACAATAACCAAAACATGGAGACAACCTAAATGTCTGGCTGATGGATGGATAAAGAAAACGTGATCCCTATATATAATGAAATACTGCTGCTGCTGCTAAGTCACTTCAGTTGTGTCCGACTCTGTGCAACCCCATAGACGGCAGCCCACCAGGCTCCCCCATCCCTGGGATTCTCCAGGCAAGAACACTGGAGTGGGTTGCCATTTCCTTCTCCAATGCATGAAAGTGAAAGTGAAGTCGCTCAGTCATGTCCGACTCTTAGCGACCTTACGAACTGCAGCCCACCAGGCTCCTCCGTCCGTGGGATTTTCCAGGCAAGAGTGGGGTGCCATTGCCTTTTCCTACTCAACCATAAAAAGACAGGAAAATAATGCCATTCACAGCAATATGGATACAACCAGAGATTATCACATTAAGTGAAGTCAGTCAGAAAGAGAAAGACAAATACCATATGATATTACTTATATGTGGAATCTAAAATATGGCACAAATAAACATATCCACAAATGACTCACAGACACAGAGAACAGACTTGTGGTTTCCAAGGGGGAGGGGAGAGGGATGGGGAGGACTGAGTGTAGCATTAGCAGATGTAAACTACATAGCGTAGGGAACTATATTCAATATCCTGTGATAAATCATAATGGAAAAGAATATTTTTTAAACGAGACAGCAAAAGAGACACTGATGTATAGAACGGACTTTTGGACTCTGGGAACGGGAGAGGGTGGGATGATTTGGGAGAATATCATATCTGAAACAAGTCGCCAGTCCAGGTACGATGCCTGATAACGGATGCCTGGGGCTGGTGCACTGGGACGACCCAGAGGGATGGTATGGGGAGGGAGGAGGGAGGAGGGTTCAGGATGGGGAACACATGTATACTTGTGGCGGATCCATCTTGATGTATGGCAAAAGCAATACAATATTGTAAAGTTAAGCAAAATAAAATTTAATTAAAAAAAATAAATAAATGTCTATATGTGTTTGAGTCACTTTGCTGTATAGCAGAGATTGGCACAGCATTGTAAATCAACTATACTTCAATTTAAAAATTAAATTAAAAAGAGACTCTTATGAACAATTATACATCAACAAATTTGACAACCTAGAAGAAATGGATAAATTCCTAGAAGCATACAATGTACCAAGACTGAATCATGAAAAAAAAATATATATATAGCAAATTTAGCAGTGAAATTGAATCAAAAATCAAAAACTACCCAAAATCAAAAACCAGACAGTTTCACTGGTAAATTCTATGAAGCATTCAAAGAAGAAGTAATACCAATACTTTCCAAACTTTTCTAAACAATAGAAGAGGTAACAGTTCCAAATTCATTTAACAAGGCTGGCATTATCCTGATACCAAAACCAGATAAGGATGTCATAAGAAAAGAAAATTACAGGCCAATACCCCTGATGGCTTCCCAGGTGACTGGGTGGTAAAGAATCCGCCTGCAATGCAGGAGACACAGGTTCGATCCCTGGGTTGGGAAGATCCCCTAGAGGAGGAAATGCCAATCCATTCTAGTATTCTTGCCAGGATAATCACACGGACAGAGAAACCTGGTGGGCTACAGTCCATGCGGTCACAAAGAATCAGACACAACTGAGCATGCATATCCCTGATGAACACAGATGCAAAAATCTTGAACAAAATACTAGCAAACCAAGTTCAACAGTACATTAAAAGGATCAGACAATATTAAAACGGGATTGGGATTTATTCCAGTTATGCAAGGATGGTTCAACATGTACAAAGTAGTCGATTTGGACATGCTAAATTAACAAAATAAAGGATATAAATCATTTAATGATCTCAAGAGATGCAGTAAAAGCATTTGGACAAAACTTAACATCCATTAATGATAAAAATTTTCAACAAAGTAGATACAGAGGTAATGTACCTCAATATAGTAAAGGTCACATATAATAAGCCCATAGCTAACATTAGACTCTATGGCAAAAAGTTAAGAAGTTTCTCCTCTCAGATCAAGAATAACACAAAGATGCCCACTCTCAGAACTTTCATTCAAATAGTATTGCCAAGTTCTAGCCAGAGCAATTAAGCAAGAAAAAGAAGTAAAAGGCATCCAAATCGAAAGGGAAGAAATAAAACTGTCACTGTGGATGACATGCCATATATTGAACACTCTAAAGATGCCACCAAAAAATTGTTAGAACTAATAAAAAGAATTCAGCAAAATCATGGGATACAAAATCATATACAAAAATTTGTTATGTTTCTATATATTAATAACAAACTATCAGAAAGAGAAATTAAGAAAACAATCTGATTTATAATTGCATCAAAAAGAATAAAATACTTGAGAATAAATTTAACTAAGAAGAGGAAAGACCTATTTGCTAAAAACTACAAGAGATTAATGAAAGAAATTAAAGACGATACAAATAAATGAAAGGACAGTCCATGCTTATGGATCAGAAGAATTAATATTGTCAAAATGTCCACACTACCCAAAGCAAGCTATAGATCCAATGCAATCCCTACCAAAACTCCAATGGTATTTTTCATAAAAATAGAACAAACAATCAAAAAATTTATGTGGAACCAAAGAAGAGCCTGAATACCCAAAGAAATATTGAGAATTTCTCTACGCTATAGGCATTATACTCCCCAATTTCAAACTATATTACAATGCTACAGTAACCAAAACAGTATAATATTTGTATGAAACTAAGTACATAGATTAATGGAACAGAACAGAGAACCCAGAAATAAATCCATGGATATGGTCAATTAGTTAATGACAAAGGAGCCAAGAACATACAATAGGGAAAGGACAGTCTCTTCAATAAATGGTGTGAAAAGTGGACAGATCAGATCAGTCGCTCAGTCATGTCTGACTCTTTGCGACCCCATGAATCGCAGCACGCCAGGCCTCCCTGTCCATCACCAACTCCCGGAGGTCACTGAGACTCACATCCATCTAGTCAGTGATGCCATCCAGCCATCTCATCCTCTGTCGTCCCCTTCTCCTCCTGCCCTCAATCCCTCCCAGCATCAGAGTCTTCTCCAATGAGTCAACTCTTCGCATGAGGTGGCCAAAGTACTGGAGTTTCAGCTTTAGTATCATTCCTTCCAAAGAAATTCCAGGGCTGATCTCCTTCACAATGGGCTGGTTGGATCTCCTTGCAGTCCAAGGGACTCTCAAGAGTCTTCTCCAACACCACAGTTCAAAAGCATCAATTCTTCGGGGCTCAGCCTTCTTCACAGTCCAAATCTCACATCCATACACGACCACAGGAAAAACCATAGCCTTGACTAGATGGACCTTTGTTGGCAAAGTAATGTCTCTGCTTTTGAATATGCTGTCTAGGTTGGTACATGCAAAAGAATGAAACTTGATCACTATCTTACCCCATACACAAAAATTAATTCAAAATGGATTAAAAAATTGAAGATAACACCTGAGACCAAAAACCTCTTGGAAGAAAACATGGGCAGTAAGCTCCTTAACCTAGGCCTTGGTGATGTTTTTTAAATCTAGCATCAAAACCAAAAGCAACAAAATCAAAAATAAAGTGGGAATACATCAGACTAAAAAACTTCTGCACGGTAAAGGAAACCATCAGCAAAATGAAAAGGCAACCTATTGAATGGAAGAAAATTTGCAAACCATACATCTGATAAGGGGTTAATATCCAAAATATATGCAGAACTCATCCAATAGCAAAAAAAAAAAAAAAAAAAAAATATCCAATTTTAAAATGGGCAGGTGATCTAAACAGATATTTTTCCAAAGAAAATATAGATGGCCATCAGATACATAAGATGTGTAATGTCACTAATACTCAGGAAAATACAATTCAAATCCACAGTGAAATATCACCTTATATCAGTTGGAATGGCTAGCATAAAAAAGACAAGAAATAAGTGTTAGTGAGGATGTAGAGAAAAAGGAGCCCTTGAACACTATTAGTGGGAATGTAAATTGGTGCAGATACTATGGAAAACATTATGGAGGTTCCTTGAGAAATTAAAAATAGAACTACCATATGATCCAGCAATTCTACTTCTCAGTATTTATCTGAAGAAAATAAAGACAGTAACTTGAAATTATAATATGCACCACATAACCACTGCAGCATTATTTACAATAGTCTAGACATGGAAACAACCTAAGTGCCAGTCAATGAATGAAAGCAAATGTGGTATACCTACATACTGAAATATTATTCAGCCACAAAAAAGAATGAAATCTTGTCATTTGCAACAACATGGATTGACCTTGAGGGCATTATGCTAAGTGAAGTAAGTCAGAGAGAGAAAGACAAATACTGCATGATCTCACTTATATGTGGAATCTAAAAATGCAAAAACAAAACAAGAAAACAAGCTTACACCTACTGACAGCAGATTGGCGGATGCAAGGGATGGGGCTTGGGGAACGGAAGAAGTGGGTGAAAGAGGTCAAAAGGTACAAACTTTCAGTTATAAAATAAATAATATCATATAATATAAATATATCATAGGGATATAATGTACAGTATGAGAATTATAAATAATAATATTATACTGCATATTTGAAAGTTGCTAGTAGATCTTAAAAATTCTCATCACAAGAAAAAATATTTTTAACTATATAAGGTAATAGGTGTTAACTAGACTTACTAGTGGTCATTTTGCAGTGGTCATTTTGCAGTGTATAAAAGTATTGAAATCATTATGTTGTATACCAGAAACTAATATTTTAGTAGGTCAGTTATATTTCAGTTAAAAAAATATAATCCTTCCTCAAACTTGCATCACAGCTTAATACTAGCTTAATCCAACCTATCATGTTAATATTCAATGTCGGTCATCCAGTCTGATGTAGTAAGTATCCCACAATTACAATATGGATATAAAGCAAATGTATTCAAGCAAAGTCACTGACAAACGAAGATCTAGCCAACTTGAAGAAAGAAAAAACTCAACAAGGACAATGACACCATATGAACTTTAAAAGAAAGTAACTGAAACATTCATGAATTAAACAGGGCTTTCCATGTACTCAAACAACCAAATTATGAAACATAGGATATACTATTTTATCATCCTAAAATTTTGTCAAAAAGATATGCCAAAAAATAAATAGTAATTTGTTCATTGTTTATTTTAGAAATTTAGTTCTTAGTTGCTATTATAATCCATATTTTTGTCAAATAAGATAAAAATAATTATTTTTATATGTTATCTCAGTTTTTCAAGGTAATGTTACATCACTCTTCTTCCTCACGACCCCCATACAGTAGACTATGAAGATTTTAGTCCCTGATTATTGACTTTTTCCTGGTACTAAATATCCTGAAATAATGAGCACATAGGAAAAAAAGAGATAAAAACTCAGTAATTGCTCTAAGAGACCTACCTTCGCCCTACTACCCCAAGACACAATTGATCTGTCCTTCCCTTTCCTCACTAGGTCCCCTTCTATGGAAGTAGGGTAAGCTTCTCAGATATATAAGATTTTTCCCAAGTTTATTTCTTGGGCAAAGTAAGTAAAACTTAAATGGAAACCCTAATAAAATTATGCCTAAAGATATTACGTTATTAGGACCTTGATCCAGAGAAGGCAATGGCACCCCACTCCAGTACTCTTGCCTAGAGAATCCCATGGACGGAGGAGCCTGGTGCTGCAGTCCCTGGGGTCACGAGTCAGACACAACTGAGCAGCTTTGCTTTCAGTTTTCACTTTCATCATTGGAGAAGGAAATGGCACCCCACTCCAGTGTTCTTGCCTGGAGAATCCCAGGGATGGCGGAGCCTGGTGGGCTGCCGTCTATGGGGTCGCACAGAGTTGGATGACTGAAGTGACTTAACAGTAGCAGTAGCAGGACCTTGATGAGATTGACCTAATAGAAGTATGAACAGTCCATATCACCCAGAATGACTTTCATAACCAGACACTGACATTATCAACCTGTCCAAGGATTCTAATTCATCCTAATCATTATGGGTCTTGAAGTGCTTTATTATTGTGATATCATCTGTAGACTGGATTCTTCTCTCTGGGTTGAAAATTACAAATTTAGAAGTAATGAAGTTACTACGTTTTAAGAAAAGTAGCCATAAAATGGCTAGTAGGTATAAAAAATATTTTCTCTTCTCCCTGAAAAGTAATTCCTTTTTAGTTACCTAAAAGTCAAGATAAATCAGAGAGACCAGTTGGAATGATAAATTATACATGACAATGAGGTTTTATGCTTAAAGTTATATTTAATTGACTTTGTTTTTCTTAGGATTTATAATCAACTGAATACTCATTGAGTCCTGAGAATTCCCAGAGCTTTTAAAAGAAAGAATTCATATCTATAATTAATTTTCAATCAATGTCTCTCTCATTTATATGAAAATGTGTGTGTGTATATATATTTTCTCTGTTGGATATACTGTTATATAATATAGATGACATAGTTAAAAAAATTCACTTTCCCTAACCTGACCCAAACAGGTCAGATATTATAACAATAACAGAGGATCCATGAGAACAAGGAATGGAAACTCTTTTACATCATACTTCCTGGATCATGGTAGTATTACATCATCTTCCTTTCTCCACATAGTAACCTCGTATCTTTTTAAAAAAAAAATTTTCTTACGTTTGACTTTTATACAATATCCCTAAAGCCCATTTTAGTTTTGCTTCCAGCTATAGTTGACAGCTCTCTCTGTATTTCTAATTTTGTGTTAGAGCCCTTCTAAGTGTAAAATTTTTGCAAATATCTATAAAAAGCACATGGGCATATATAGATGAGTATTTCTCTTAATGAGACTAATAAACCAGTTCTGACTCAGTAAATTGTATTTTAAAATTTGAAACAGGCACAGAGGAAAATATGAAATATTTTAACATGTGAAAAGGCCACTGAGTCTGAACGTGTCTGGATACTCACTCTCTCACACAGCTCTTCAAATGTGCAGTCGGCAACGGTTCCACAAGCTTTATTCAGCCGCAGCTCTCTGCCTTGCACTTTTAGAATCCTTGGTCTAGTTACTATGGGAACATGAACAAAGACTCAATCTTGTCTGGATAATTACTATAAAATTCATCTCTTACAGATAGGAAATGCATAGCTTGATGAATAATAGCACATGATTCAACACATAAATTAGACAAAATGCTGATACAATGACTGCCACTTGAGCGTGGCATCAACCCATATACAGCAATGGAACTTATTAATTGGTCAGTGGAGATTGGGCATTGTGTTCTAAATGTATTCTCTTTCAAGAGAAATTAACTTACGTACAATCATTTTGTTTCTGAGCCAGCTCATCAAACAACTTATCCATGACAGCCTCCACATCAGCTTCACTTGTGCTACAGTGAAAAGAATAATAGAATATGAAATTAATAACACTTGAAGCCAACATCAAACAGCTGCCTGAGCCTGCTTAGCTTTTTGCCTATAAAAAAAAGAACAGGATGTTATGCTCTAAATACAAACATTAGATTTAGAATACACTTAAAAGCAGAGAATATTAACTCTCAGGTAGATGATTCTGCCTTATTTGCATACACTGAAAGACTTCTGTGCTTCTGGCTGTTTCCAGTAATGAGACGATACAGGCAGAGTAAATCCATTAATACTATGTGTACACAATGAGAAGAAAGGCTTCTGGCTCTCTCTTGCATGCAAAACAAGAACAAACAGACAAGGCAGTCAAGGATCCAGCAAAGTATCCTTTGAAATCTCTACTGAGAGGGTACATGTGAAATTAAATATTGAAGCTGCCTTTTAAAAAAATCAAGTCAAATCACTAACTGAGAGGATCAAACATCCAGAATTAAATTACCAGCTTCAAAATACCAACTTGATCTGCACATCAATAACTTTATCAGACTTCGAATACAAGGACAATTACAGACCACACAGTTTCTCTCAAAAATGTCCTTGTTGGAAATCCAAGAAAACTCTCTTCTTCTGTGATGCCCACCATTGCAGATACTATGAAGTTAGTCTCCTCAAAGAATCCTTTGTATTCTAATTAGAAATCACCATATGGTTTAGGAAACCCACATATACAAATGTGATAATACTATGGCCTTTTTTCTTCTCACTTTTTTTTTACAGAAGGGTTGATAAATTACATCAATAAACTAAAATAACTGGCAGAAGAAATAAATGCTGTTAAAAAAAACTTCAAGTGAAAATGTAAGTTTACTTCGACTCTATGTACAAACTTACACAGGATGACCTGCCAATATGCTTAATTTTGACACACAAATCACTCTTATCTAGGTGTGGAAGCAATTAAACTCAGTTCTGAAATCCATCTTAAAGTCTTATTGAAAACTCATAAATTATTTTTTCTTTACATTAAGCTTAAATGAAACCAAAATAATTTCTTCCTTGAGATAATTGTCAGGTGGCAGGCATTTAACACACAAGCAGCTAATTCTTCAAATGTTCTACAGGAAACGTCTTTAGAATGCCACAAAGCACGCAGTCACTATGAAGAGTTTGGAACTGTCACATTTCAAGTAGTAACCACTCCACCTCAAGGATCTTTAAAACATCATTTGCAATGGTTAGCTTTGCAGGGGAATGCTGTTTGACTTATATAAAGCCTTGTATGATAATTGAATAGAGCTGTATCAAGGTAATAAAAATGACACTACAGAGTGATTATAGAGAGAATAAATAATTTTGAAGGTACAAAGAAATCCTACAAATCAACATAAATGTCAGTGCCCACACCAAGCACATGTATGTTTAGATGGCTTTGCCGACATCATTCACAGGGATTCATTTGGAATCATCTCCACTTTGCAACAGTGGTGGATACACACACAACTGATGGAGAAGGGAGATATTTTTAAAAGGAGATATAAAGAAGAGAGCAATGTCGACAACCCTGGACATCTGCTGGCTTTCAGTAAGTTACCCTGTCCTTATGTTAGGCATCTTACCCAATAAAGAGGGAAAAATGAATTTGGAAAAATAACCAAAATAGAAGACAGTTATGTTTCTAAAGCATACCTGGTAAACAAACAATTTCTTATAAACTTCCTCAGTGGTGATTTTTTTTATTCTGTGCTCAAATATACTATAATATTAAAATATGGCTCACTAGACTTTAGTTAGGCCACATCTGTGAAATATACTATAAGTGATTTCATTTATAGTGAAATTATATGTGAAATGATAAAATTATTTTTATTATAACAGCATTTTATAAGAAATCCATTACATTATAAAAGATTGCTCAGAAGTTACAACACCTAAAATAAAAATTTTTATTGTTATGCTGCTGCTAAGTCGCTTCAGTCATGTCCGACTCTGTGCGACCCCATAGACGGAAGCTCACCAGGCTCCCCCGTCCCTGGGATTCTCCAGGCAAGAACACTGGAGTGGGTTGCCACTTCCTTCTCCAATGCATGAAAGTGAAAAGTGAAAGTGAAGTCGCTCAGTCGTGTCCGACTCTTAGCGACCCCACGGACTGGAGCCTACCAGGCTCCTCCGTCCATGGGATTTTCCAGGCAAAAGTACTGGGGTGGGGAACATTCATAAAAGCAGTTTATGTAAGCTCACAACTGAACATACTGTTATCCACCTAAGGCCAACTTGCACTTGACCTCAGGGAGTAAGTTCTATTGACTTTCTGGATGACGGAAACCGTATCTTCGTATTGTTTAACAGCAGAATGAGCTAGTGTGTGGTTTTGGTTTTATCAGATGTATCTTTACTAATATAAAATAAACATGCAATGAAAGAAATCATTATCAGAAATGAATATATTCATAATTTCTTAACAATAACTTACAAGAAAACACTAGTCTCACATTCTATTCAGACTTCAGATTTCCTTACTTAAGAGGATGCAGCAGTTAGAACTCATCAATTTTTTTAAGAATAAAAAATTAGACAAGTAACAAGAATAATTAAAGTTACCTGTCTCTACAAGCCTAAAAGTTTTACTTAACATTCATGTTCATATATATCTGGTTTAGGCATCTTGAGTATGTTTTGTAATTCTAGTAAATTTGGATGATTCTGAACATTTTCAACGTGTCACACATGGAATAAAAAAAGCTATCATTTGTTGAACAGCTATTATGCAACAATAAGTTTACCTATACCATTCCCACTTGCCATGTAGTATGTATTATTATCACATATTTATTAAAGAGAAAAACAAAACTCAGAGAAATAGGTCATTTTATCTAAGATCTGAATACATAAAATTTTAAATTTTTTGTATAATGGAAAGTATTATAAATAAAATATATAGGCACATTAAACTGGGAAACACAGTGGCAACATTTATGGCATATATTTAATATTTTCAATATATTAAAAGCTCTAACATATGAAAAATTGAATACTCCAATAGGAAAACTGTCAAAGGACCTGAACAGGCAAATGGCATGAAAAAAAATAGCTCAGTGGGCAAAACACATATGTGAAGTGGTTCATTCTTACTAGTGATAAAAATGCAATGTAAAATCATGAGAGACCATTCTTTATCCAAACTGGCAGAGATAAGGAAAAAGATAAAATAGCTGGAACAAGCATAGGTAAGGGGAAAAAGAACCTTCTCATGTACCATAGAATGTAAAATTGGTACAAGAGCTCAAGGCAACCAGATAATATGTAATAAAAGCATTAAAAACATGCATGTCGCACCACCCCGCTATTCCACTCATAGGAATCTCATGTGTAAATAATAATGGTTAATGACTGTAAGGATGTTCACTATGACACTGCTAGCATCAAAAAAAAGTATAAAAGAGGGCTTCTCCCGTGGTATAGTGGCTAACAGTCCACCTAGCAACACAGTGGACACGAGCTGGATCCTTGGTCCAGAAAGATTCCACATGCCGGGGAGCAACTAAGCCCATGCAACACAACTACTGAGCCCACGCTCTACAGCCAGGAGCCGAAACTACTGAACCCACGTGCTGCAACTACAGAAGCCCGTGAGCCCAGAGTCTGTGCTCCACAATAAGAGAAGCCATCAAAGTGAGAAGCCTGAGCACCACAACAAATAGCAGCCTCTACTCATCACAACTAAAGAAAGCCCACACACAGTAAGGGAGACCTAGCCCAACCAAAAATAAATAAATAAATTCTATTTAAAGTGCAAAGAACCTAAATGTCCAACAATGGGGAATCTCAAGTACATTTGGATCCACTTATATAATAGGTCATTATATGCAATTTTCCCCTTTTGTCCTGGAATTGTAATTAAGGCTCACAGTTGATGGGTAGAAGTGCTAAGTACCCCCAAACTGCTATTAAGAACCACCAATAAGGCACCAATAACCAGATTCAGGCTCTTGCCCCTGTGGTTAAATCATGAGAATAACCAGCCCTGAGCACCTCTACCATCCCCTCTATTCCCCACACCATACTGTCTTTAGAAGGAGGGGAAAGAAGATCAGGAATCGCTGGATTTTGTGTCTCGTATTTGTGATAAGAACCTTTCCCCTCCCTTCCCTTTAGGAGAGAAGAGGGTGATTTACTCCCCCAAAACAAGTGATGAGGGAAAGTGATTCTAAGAATATCCTGAGGAAATATAAGGGAGGACTGGAAGAAGGAAAGACTGGCATTGTTTTCGATGAGCAGGACCTTAGTAGACTCAGAAATCAGAAGGTAGGAGGTGAGCCAAGATGAAGCAATTAGTTTCTCACAACAGCCTCTCCCACTCTACCCACCGGCCACTACCACCAACACCAAAGGTCTGGCACTACTAGATACACTCAAAGATACAGGTGAGGGTCAGGCTGGAAACAAGAGCATTGTCTGAAAATAACACCAAGGCAGTTCCTTAGATTCCCTCTTTTCACCTGGACAGCCAGATTCCTGTAACACCTCCACTCCAGTTGAAACCAGTACATTTACTGTCTGGGACAGTTTTAACACTGAGAAAGGTTGAAAGTCACTAAACTGCAATTCTTCAAAGTAAACAACGAAACCAATAGTCCTTACCTCTTCAGCATCCAGAACCCTACCAGTCCAGGAAGCGTCCATCCCAAGAAGTAGACAGAAAGACTGGAGACAACTTACTGGAGGAAACTGAATAGCCAAAAAAATAAAGACCTGCTGATACTGACATTTGGGGGTTCTTCAGTGGAAAACCTGACCTGCTACCTTATTACCCTCTAGTTAAGTCCACCAATCAATAAAACCCCATCTATGTACACAAACTCCTGATCAGCTTCATTCTTAAGGTGAACAGACAACAAAAGCATTTTTAGGCATTTAAGGAAATCCTGTAGTATAAAAGATAAACATCACATAAAGAAATAGAGAAAAGGATCTTGGAGGAAGGGAAGAAAAAAATACATAGACCAAAAGGGGAAAGTTATACTCTAATATGCCTTTTATTTAGGCACTAAGCTAAGTCATTTCAGTCGTGTCCGACTCTGTGCAACCCTATAGATGGCAGCCCACCAGGCTCCCCCGTCCCTGGGATTCTCCAGGCAAGAACACTGGAGTGGGTTGCCATTTCCTTCTCCAATGCATGAAAGTGAAAAGTGAAAGGGAAGTCGCCCAGTCGTGTCTGACTCTCAGTGACCCCATGGACTGCAGCCTTCCAGGCTCCTCCATCCACGGGATTTTCCAAGCAAGAGTACTGGAGTGGGGTGCCATTGCCTTCTGCACTGCATAAATGCTATAAACCAAATGGACAATTAGGGCCTAAGAAAGAGATCTGAATAATGAATGCTAAATAAGTTTAGGGAAATGGTCACCTGAAACTATCAGAACATTGTTAATTGGCTATATCCCAATACAAAATAAAAAGCTAAAAAAAGAGAAATTTAAGGGAAAAGGTTGAAGTAATCTTTCAGAAAATATAGCAGAAATAGAAAAAAGATGGAAAATAAAATAGAAAATTAAAAAATTAGAAGATAAATCCAGAAGGTTCAATATCTAACTGGGAGTCATTCTAAAGTCTGGGGTCGTAGGGGGAATGAAGAATCAAATTATCAAAGAAAAAAGAAAATTAAAATTTCTAGAACTGAAGGACATGATTTTCTAAATTGAAAGAATTCAGTGAATACCAAGCACAAAGAAGGGGAGGAAAAAAACATTCTAAGGCACCTTATCATCAAGTTTCAGGAAAGTAGGAATAAAGAAAAAGTATCCTAAAGAATTTCAAAGGGAAAAACAGGTCAAACATAAAGATCAACACAATATGCTGTTGTGACTTGCATATCAAACTTCACAACAGCAATAATGGAAATGTGAAGATAATGGTATAGTGCCTAGAAGTTTTGAAGGGAATATTCAAATTATGTCAAATTATTCATGCCCAAATTATTAATCAAATCAAATAAGGACATTTTTGGACAGATGAGCCCTCAAAAATATATATTTCCCATGCAGTCTTCCCAGGAAAATAGTGGAAAGTGTGCTCTATCAGAACAGAGAGAAGAGTTATACTGCTTGGAGGATGAAGCTCTGCCCTAGCTGAGTCTCCTGATGATGACGGCTGTAAACTCTGCACAAGGTACAAGAACAGGTAACCTGAAGGCACTGGAAAGTGAACAGAAGCAGGTAGGTTCTAGAAGAAGCCCATCCTTGGGAGAAGGGGGAAATGGCATGCTACTCATTTTTATAGCTTTCAGACTAAAGACAATAAAATCAGTACTGCTCAGGGCAACTAAAATCCCAGTAGAAAACCTACAGTCCTTAAAGCATGAAGAATCAGAGGAGAGTAGCAGGTAATCACAGAGCTGGAAAATCAGGGGGAATTTCAGAAAAAGTGTTTCTAAATTGCCAAAAGATATCAATCTGGAAAATTTCTGAAATCTGTATTTATCACAATACTTCATGTGTCCTCAAATAATGAGTGTCCATAATAACAAACAATGAATCATTTTTTATTATAGGGTTATACTAAAAGTTTCAGCAGTTTTCAATCCAAAAAACTTCATAATAATAATAAATTCATGGCTTATCACTAGTATGAGTCAATATACATACTATGACAAGATTATGTATTTCAATAGTATGAAAATAATCTTTACCTGATAGAATTATGACAGTAGAAAACATTAGAAGGAAATATTAACACAAAATAAATACTAAACAAAATTATTTTAAAATTTAAATACATCAGGAATTTAATATGTGAAAGTCATCATTTTTTAAAGTTTTTATGTTTATTATTTTTAAAGGCTTTTTAAATCCCTCCGTCCATGGGATTTTCCAGGCAAGAGTACTGGAGTGGGGTGCCATTGCCTTCTCCAAAAACACATAGTATTAATTACCAAATCTGATAGTCCTGACCTTTTCTGATTAATAAATATATTCCAGACATAGGAAAATGTCTTTCATTTTGTACCGATATTGATCAAATCAATGACAGTGTGTCCTGAAACATTTTCAACTTGGGTATTAGGATACATATTGCTTCATATAAATTCATTTCCTTTAATAGCAAGTGTCTGGTTTTGTTTACTCAATATTATGTGAGAGTCATCCTTATCAAGGTATGTAGTAGTTTTTTTTTTTTTTTCCTGTACAGTGATATTCTATTGCATTAAAATACCACAATTTATTATTCTACTGTTGATGAGTGTATTAGTCTGCTAGGGCTGCCACAAAAGAATACCACAAACTGGTGGCATAAACAACAGAAATATATTTTATCACAGTTCTGGAGGATGGAAGTCTTAAGATCAAATTGTGGTCAGGTTTCATTTCTTTTGAAGTTCATCTTGGCTTGCACATGGCCATCTCATCGCTATGTCCTCACATGGTCTTTCCTCTGGTGTCTCTTCCTCTTCTCATAGAGAGAGCAGTCCTATGAGATGAGGGTTCCACCCATATGACCTCATGTAATTAATCACCTTCTTAAAGGCCCTACACCAAATACAGTTCCATTTGGGTTAGGACTCCAACTATGAATTTTGGAGGAACAGTTCCTAACAATGAGCATCTGTGTAATTTATAGCTTGGGGCTACTATGAATAGTACTACTGTGAACATTCTAGTATGAACCTTTGGGTAAACTTCTTATACATGTTTGCTGGAGTAAAATTGCTATTCATAGGCTAAATCTGCATTCAGCTTAGTAGATACTACCAGTATCTACTGCAGATACTGCAGCTTTCCAAAGGAGTTGAAGCAATTTATTCCCACACTTACAGTGCACAAAAAGTTCTACTTGTTCCACATCTTTGCCAACACTTGGTGTTCTCCTTATATTCCATTTTAGTGGTTATGGTAGACATATGATAAATAATTTTAATCTAAGTTGCTTCAAATTATTTTTAGAAATGAAATAAAAATATAAATATGATTTAATCATTGCAATAGTTAGCATTTTCTTGGTAAAATGTCATTATGATATACATGAAAATTTTAAAATCTATTCTTAAAACACCTAAGATTGCTTGACTTTTTTTAAGTAGTAAATTTCAAGAATGTAACTTTATTATAAAAATTTCAACCAGAGAAAATGTCTTTAACTTCCAAAAGGGGGGTGGGAGTAAATGCACTTATAATGGAGAAAAACAAGAGTAACAGCAGTGATTCTGCAACTCCAGGACCCTCTTGTCAGTTTTCCAATGAAACTATCTAAAAAGACAGCAGCATTATCTTACACTAAAAATCTATTCTCAGAAATACAGTCATGTCTGTAAAGTTCCCAAAAAGATTAAAGGTCAGCTAGCTTCAAAACGAAACAAAACTAGTGTTTAGAACATACGATACAAGGTTGTCAACAGGTATATTCAGAAAACAAATGTACGAAAACCACACAAGGATATAGACTATATAAAATACAAATAGTGATTAAAATTACTCTCAAATTACAAACATACTTGAAAGTATGCCAGCCTAACCAGTAAAACTGAGGAGGGATGAAGCCTGGTAGTCAAAAGCAGTTGCATGGAAAAGCTACAGCGTAAAGATGCCACTAAATTAAACATAATTTTTTTCACTGTAAAAGGGGAGCTAAATTCAGAATTTTCTTCTGGGGCTATAAGAATATCATGTCACATGGATGGAAGAATGTGTTCTGCTCAGCTTTGTGTAGTTCAATTTTAACCACAGAGGCATATCTTAAAGAAGAGTGACTTGAGTAGCATCAAAATGATCAGGAGAAAATACAGGAAATAAGCTCAGATGCTCTGAATCATATTCCCTTTTCTCTCATAAGGGAAAGCAGGACCATAAGCTCCTACAAGTGAGTAGGGATAAAGAATTTAAGGGACTTCTAATTCTGGATAACTGCCCCATCAGTGGGATGCCTCGGTAGAGTAGATGAGACGCAAAACAGAAAATCTGCTCACAGATAATCAAAAGGTGACTATGGTCAGAGAATTAAGTCATATTTGAAGAAGCAGGGTCACTCTTTTCCAATGTTCTTTCTTGATAGGGGTCGGAGTATGAAGGACCCAAGCAGAGCACAGACTCTTTTTCCTTTGCTCTAAATGCTCTGGGTAAAATCTACCCATTTCATTGCTTCTGTCACTTTTATGCTGGACTCAAGGCAATGGCACCCCACTCCAGCACTCTTGCCTGGAAAATCCCATGGATGGAGGAGCCTGGTAGGCTGCAGTCCATGGGGTCGCTAAGAGTCAGACACGACTGAGCGACTTCCCTTTTACTTTTCACTTTCAAGCATTGGAGAAGGAAATGGCAACCCACTCCAGTGTTCTTGCCTGGAGGATCCCAAGGACGGGGGAGCCTGGTGGGCTTCCGTCTCTGGGGTCGCACAGAGTCGGACACAACTGAAGTGACTTAGCAGCAGCAGCAGAAACTGCAGTAGAGTTTTCTGTCAAGTAAAAACTACTGTGTCTTTAAGTCAGAAAAGCTCTGGAATCGACCACTATTTCATTGCCAGGAAATTTGGCATCAACAACTATAGGAATCCTGGATTAAAAGCCTGACTGCTTCAAAAGTATGAGAATCGTGATTTATTTTTCCACAATAAATTAGTAAACAGAGAGGAAAGTAATCAGTTATCTCAATTTTGAGAAAATTTATATGGCTAAAATCAGGCATTTGACATAAAACTTACACTCAAGAAATAGAGTATGTCTAAAGAGACTTTATTGTTGCTGAATTGTTTGAAATTCTCAACAAAAATTCCAAAACAAGGGGAGGTTTCTAGAAGAGGGTCACACATGAATTTAAATGGAAATTAATTTCTTCAAGAACCTCCTACTTCATTAGGATTGACTCAGAGGAACAGAATGCTACCCACACTTTGCCCCTTTATCCCCCTTTAAAAATCAACAGCTTGTTAAGGTATCAACAAGTAGAATAGAGTTGGCTTTCCTTGGTCCCTCTCTCTTCATGTTCTCTATTCCAGAGAGCCAAAGTTGATTCAACGAGGGAGAAATTTCCCCTTCCTCTTAAGAGTTCTTGTGCCAAACTTCCCTGGCAGTGAGCCTTCTCACTCTACTGATTCCTTGTGCATTCACGCTGTACAGCTCTTTGTGCTCGTACCAAACATAATCTGGGGCTGGAGGCAGGTCTAAGATTAAGTTGGTTTATACTCGCCTTAATATAAAACAGACTTGGTTGCATTTCAAATCCTGTAGGTTTGTTTTACATAACAGAATCAGTTGTTAGGATGGATTTTTGTCCTAGTATTTATCTTCCTCTCAATCACTCAAAGACTTAATTGATTGTGCAGAGATCCATTTCAGTCTCTAAATTTCCCACCCTTCTCAATCACCTGGAGAGTAACTTAACTGGTTCCATTAATCTTGACCTATGTATAATGCAAGCAAGCAGGATCCAGTGCCTTTAACTCTCAAATTCCAGACCTTCAACCCTCCTTCTCAGTCCCACTCTCCATATAAAATTTCTACTAAATCTATATATTATATTGCCCACAAATAAATCAATGGTGTAACATGTAAAACTGCAACTTGGTAGATCCAAAAATAATTATTTTTCTTAAAATTTCAGAAAGGCTAAAATAATTGAACATTTTAAATAACAACAATAAAAACAAAAAGGAAGTTGGAGAATAAAAATCTCTAACTCCTGTTTAAGTGAAGAAGATAGTCACATCCACCTCAGAAAAAGAGGCCAGGGAATTTTAGTAGGTTAAAAAAAAAGGTACACAGCAAAATTAACTAAAGACATCGGACTTTTGCCAGATCAGCTTGACTTAAGTTGAAGATTTTTACTTATAAATCTGATATATTTGAAGATAAAATAACAAGATAAGAATTCTAAGGAAAGTTAGCAACTTTTCCTCTGTACTTTTATATGTGTAAGTATATATATTATCTATGCATGTACATATTGTATATATAGCCTATTTATACTTAGCTAGATGACTACAGTCATACAACTGAACATTTTTGTCAATATGTTTAGCTGGAAATGGTGAGCCAGCTCCAATCTGGTCCTGTCTAGCATGCTGAAAAACAAACACTGTAATATGCTGTTAAGTTACAGTTCAATAAATGGATAGATGATAAAAGGTACGCTGAGCTGACTAATGGAAACTGATACTGAAATACATAGAAGATGGACTTCTTTTGCTGCTGTTTCAAATATTTCAAATATTCAAATTCCAAATCCTTGACATTTTAATTCAGGAGTCCTTAAGTGAATATAAAATTAATTAATAAATTTTAACATACATATAAATTACACCAAATAAGACAATTTTGTGATTTTTGAAAGACATGATAAATGGCCTACCTGACTATAGTACATAAAGTAGAAAAGTGTTACTGTTATATTTTACTAGTATACAGTTGTAAACATTGAGGGCAGGAGGAGAAGGGGACGACAGAGGATGAGATGGTTGAATAGCATCACCAACTCAAGGGACATGAGTTTGGGCAGACTCCGGGAGTTGGTGATGGACAGGGAGGCCTGGCGTACTGTGATTCATGGGGTCATAAAGAGTCGGACACGACTGAGCGACCGAACTGATACAGTTGTAAGCTTGCAATGTCACACAGAGTTACTCATAGATAAAATATCAATAGGAGTTCTTATGACAAAGATACTACTGTGTAAATTACTTTTGAGAATCAATTATCTTTTCCCTACAGGTGGCCTTGGAGTAAAGATTCATTACCATTACTGACATTTTAATTATCAAAACATATAGCAACATACAATACTTCATTTTGAATTTGAGACATTTCAGTTTGAATGAAGCATTATATTTTATATGTTTCATAGAGATAAAAGTTCTTCACTAAAAAATGACCCAAAATATAATGGAAAAATCGATGAAACGATGAAAATGTTACACTAAAAACATATACTTAATGTAAGAGAAATAAGTAAAGGAAAAACAGAGAAACAAAAAGTCATGAAACATACAGAAAATGAAAAGTAAAAGCTGATGCAAATCCAATTATATCAGTAATAACATAATTTGTGGATGAATTAAACAATTTAATCAAAAGGCAAAGATTGGTGGACTGGATAAAAAAGTGAGTTGCAACTATATGCTGTCTATAGAAGATATGCTTTACATTCAAAGATACAAATAAGTTGAAAATAAAAGAATGAATAAAAGATATACCATGAGAAAAGCAACCACTATTAATATCAGACAAAACAGACTTTAAAACAACAAAAATGTGATTAGAAACTAAAAGGAACATTTTATAATGATAAAACTATCAACCCATCAGGATGATATAACAATTATAAATATGTATGTGCCGAGAAACAAAGCCCTCAAAATTCATGAAGCAAAAACTGAAATAACTGAAAGGAGAAATAGACAATGCAACAGTAACAGTTTGGAGACTTCAATATCCAACTTTCAATAGTTGATAGAACAACTAGGGGGAAGATCAACAAGAAATAATAAGACTTGAATACACTATATACAAATTAGACTAACATACAAACACTCCATTCAATAACCAAGAAATATACATTTTTCTCAAATGCACATGAAACATTCTCAAAGAAATATCATATCCTATGCCATAAAACAATTTTTTATTAAAAGGAATTGAAATTATGCAGAGTATTCTCTAGTCACAGTAGAGTGAAATCAGAAACTGGTAACAAAGACATATTTGGAAAATTCAAAAATGTATGGAAAAAAAATAGCACACTCCTAAGTAACCAATGGGTCAAAAAAAGAAATGAAAAGAAAATTAGAAAATACTTTGAAAGAAAGAAAATGAAGACATAATATATCAAACTTATGAGATGCAGCAGAAGTAGTGCTTATGGGTAAATTTATAGCTATAAATGCCTACATAAAAAAGAAGAAAAATCTCAAACTAATAATCTAACTTTCTACCATAAGACTATTAGAAAATTAATCTAAAACAAGTAGAAATAATAAAGATTAGAGTGGAAATTAATGAAGTGAAGAATATAAAAATAATAGAGCAAATAATAAAACCAAAAGTTAATTCTTTGCAAGGTGAATAAAATGGACAACCTTCTAGCTAAGGAAAAGAGTGAAAACTAAAATTACTAAAATCAGGGATGAAAGAGACAACATTACTACCAACCTTAGAGAAATAAAAAAGAATTTAAGGGAATAATAATATTTCTGCTTTATTGACTATGCCAAAGCCTTTGACTGTGTAGATCACAATAAACTGTGGAAAATTCTGAGAGAGATGGGAATACCAGACCACCTGATCTGCCTCTTGAGAAATCTGTATGCAGGTCAGGAAGCAACAGTTAGAACTGGTCATGGAACAACAGACTGGTTCCAAATAGGAAAAGGAGTACGTCAAGGCTGTATATTGTCACCATGTTTATTTAACTTATATGCAGAGTACATCATGAGAAATGTTGGACTGGAGGAAACACAAGCTGGAATCAAGATTGCCGGGAGAAATATCAATAACCTCAGATATGCAGATGATACCACCCTTATGGCAGAAAGTGAAGAGGAACTAAAAAGCCTCTTGATGAAAGTAAAAGTGGAGAGTGAAAAGGTTGGCTTAAAGCTCAACATTCAGAAAGCTAAGATCATGGCATCCGGTCCCATCACTACATGGGAAATAGATGGAGAAACAGTGGAAACAGTGTCAGACTTTCTTTTTCTGGGCTCCAAAATCACTGCAGATGGTGACTGCAGCCATGAAATTAAAAGACGCTTGCTCCTTGGAAGGAAGGTTATGACCAACCTAGATAGCATATTCAAAAGCAGGGACATCACTTTGCCAACAAAGGTTCGCCTAGTCAAGGCTATGGTCTTTCCTGTGGTCATGTATGGATGTGAGAGCTGGACTGTGAAGAAGGCTGAGCGCCGAAGAATTGATGCTTTTGTACTGTGGTGTTGGAGAAGACTCTTGAGAGTCCCTTGGACTGCAAGGAGATCCAATCGGTCCATTCTGAAGGAGATCAGCCCTGGGATTTCTTTGGAAGGAATGATGCTCAAGCTGAAACTCCAGTATTTTGGCCACCTCATGCGAAGAGTTGACTCATTGAAGACTCTGATGCTGGGACGGATTGAGGGCAGGAGGAGAAGGGGACGACAGAGGATGAGATGGCTGGATGGCATCACTGACTCGATGAATGTGAGTCTGAGTGACCTCCGAGAGCTGGTGATGGATAGGGAGGCCTGGCGTGCTGCGGTTCATGGGGTCGCAAAGAGTTGGACACGACTGAGCGACTGATCTGATCTGATCTGATTAACAACTGTACCAACAAAATAGGTAACTTTGATAAATGGGAAAATTCCTAGAAAGACACATATCACTGAAGCTGACTCAAGAAAAAAGATAAAATCTAAATAGAAAAGGAGGGAATTCTTCAAAACTCTTTCTATGAGGCCAGTATTACCTTGACACCAAAATCAGACAAAGACAGTAGTTCAGTTCAGTCGCTCAGTCGTGTCTGACTCTTTGTGACCACGTGAACCACAGCACGCCAGGCCTCCCTGTTCATCACCAACTGTTGGAGTCCACCCTAACCCATGTCCATTGAATCCATGGTGCCATCCAATCATCTCATCCTCTGTCATCCCTTTCTCCTCCTGCCTTCAATCTTTCCCAGCATCAAGGTCTTTTCCAATGAGTCAGCTCTTCGCATCAGGTGGCCAAAGTATTGGAGTTTCAGCTTCAACATCAGTCCTTCCAATGAATACTCAGGACTGAACTCCTTTAGGATGGACTGGTTGGATCTCCCTGAAGCCCAAGGGACTCTCAAGAGTCTTTTCCAACACCATAGTTCAAAAGCATCAATTCTTCAGCACTCAGCTTTCTCACAGTCCAACTCTCACATTCATACATGACCAGTGGAAAAATGTTAACAAAGTAATGTCTCTGCTTTTTAATATGCTGTCTAGGTGAGTCATAACTTTCCTTTCAAGGAGTAAGCGTCTTTTAATTTCATGGCTGCAGTCACCATCTGCAGTGATTGTGGAGCCCAGAAAAATAAAATCTGACACTGTTTCCACTGTTTCCCCATCTATTTCCCATGAAGTGATGGGACCAGATGCCATGATCTTAGCTTTCTGAATGTTGAGCTTTAAGCCAACTTTTTCCACTCTCCTCTTTCACTTTCATCAAGAGGCTTTTGAGTTCCTCTTCACTTTCTGCCATAAGGGTGGTGTCATCTGCATATCTGAGGTTATTGATATTTCTCCTGGCAATCTTGATTCCAGCTTGTGTTTCTTCCAGCCCAGCATTTCTCATGATGTACTCTGCATAGAAGTTAAATAAGCAGGATGACAATATACAGCCTTGAAGTACTCCTTTTCCTATTTGGAACCAGTCTGTTGTTCCATGTCCAGTTCTAACTGTTGCGTCCTGACCTGCATACGGGTTTCTCAAGAGGCAGATCAGGTGGTCTGGTATTCCCATCTCTTTCAGAATTTTCCACAGTTTATTGTGATCCACACAGTCAAAGGATTTGGCATAGTCAAGAAAGCAGAAATAAGTGTTTTTCTGGAACTCTCTTGCTTTTTCAATGATCCAGCGGATGTTGGCAATTTGATCTCTGGTTCCTCTGCCTTTTCTAAAACCAGCTTGAACATCAGGAAGTTCACGGTTCATGTATCGCTGAAGCCTGGCTTGGAGAATTTTGAGCATTACTTTACTAGCATGTGAGACGAGTGCAACTCTGAGGTAGTTTGAGCATTCTTTGGCATTGCCTTTCTTTGGGATTGGAATGAAAACAGACCTTTTCCAGTCCGTGGCCACTGTTGAGTTTTCCAAATTTGCTGGCATATTGAGTGTAGCACTTTCACAGCATCATCTTTCGGGATTTGAAATAGCTGAACTGGAATTCCATCACCTCCACTAGCTTTGTTCGTAGTGATGCTTCCTTAGGCCCACTAGACTTCACATTCCAGGATGTCTGGCTCTAGGTGAGTGACCACACCATTGTGATTATCTGGGTCATCAAGATCTTTTTTGTATAGTTCTTCTGTGTGTTCTTGCTCCCTCTTCTTAATATCTTCTGCTTCTGTTAGGTCCCTACCATTTCTGTCCTTTATTGTGCCCATTTTGCATGAAATGTTCCCTTGGTATCTCTGATTTTCTTGAAGAGATCTCTAGTCTTTCCCATTCTACTGTTTTCCTCTACTTCTTTGCATTGATCGCTGAGGAAGGCTTTCTTATCTTTCCTTGCTATTCTTTGGAACTCTGCATTCAAATGGGTATATTTTTCTTTTTCTCCTTTGCTTTTCACTTCCCTTCTTTTCACAGCTATTTGTAAGGCCTCCTCAGATAGCCATTTTGCTTTTTTGCATTTCTTTTTCTTCGGGACGGTCTTGACTCCTGTCTCCTGTACAATGTCACAAACCTCCATCCATTGTCAAGTTCAGTTCAGTCGCTCAGTCATGTCCGACTCTTTGCGACCCCATGAATCACAGCATGCCAGGCCTCTCTGCCCATCACCAGCTCCCGGAGTTCACTCAGACTCACATCCATCGAGTCAGTGATGCCATCCAGCCATCTCATCCTCTGTCGTCCCCTTCTCCTCTTGCCTCCAATCCCTCCCAGCATCAGAGTCTTTTCCAATGAGTCAACTCTTCGCATGAAGTGGCCAAATACTGGAGTTTCAGCTTTAGCATCATTCCTTCCAAAGAAATCCCGGGGCTGATCTCCTTCACAACGGACTGGTTGGATCTCCTTGCAGTCCAAGGGACTCTCAAGAGTACAGAAAACTACCAACTGATACATCTCATGAATATAAACACAAAAAGTCTCAAAATACTAACAAACTAAACCAGTAATATATATAAAGGATTATACACCATGACTGAGGCTTCACTGGTGGCTCAGATGGTTAAGAATCCACCTACAGTGTGGGAAACCTGGGTTCGATCCATGGGTTGGAAAGATCCCCTGGAGAAGGGCATGGCAACCCACTCCAGTATTCTTGCCTGGAGAACCCCCATGGACAGAGGAGCATGGTGGGCTAGAGTCCATGAGGTTGCAAAGAGTCAGACATGACTAAGCACAGAACATACAACATAACCAAGTGAGATTTATCCCAGAAATGCAAGGTTGATTTAAAATCCAAAAATCAATTAATAAAATATACCACATCAATGGTAAAATGGACAAAAACTACATGATCATATCAATAGAAACAGAAAATGTATTTGACAAAATCCAACTCCCCTTAATGTCAAAACACTCAAAAACTAGGAACAGAAGGCAATGTCCTTAATCTAATAAAGGACATCTGTGAAAAACCCAGAGCTAATAGCATAATTAATGGTGAAATACTGAAGTCTTTTCCCTCAAGTTCAGGAATAAGACAAGGGTGTCCATTCTTTATGACAAAATATACCACTTCTATTCAATATTTTTCCGGAAGGTTCTAGACAGGACATTTAGTCAAGAAAAATAAATAAAAAGGCATTCAGATTGGAAAGGGAAAAGTAAACTGTCTCTATTTCCAGGTGACATGATCTTGTATTTATAAAATTCTAAGGAAGCTACTGGAAAATATTAGAACAAATAAATGAGTTTAGCAAGGCTTCAGGCTATAAGAGCAATATGCAAAAATCAATTACATTCCTAAACCGTACCAGCTATTTGCAAGGCCTCCCCAGACAGCCATTTTGCTTTTTTGCATTTCTTTTCCCTGGGGATGGTCTTGATCCCTGTCTCCTGTACAATGTCACGAACCTCATTCCATAGTTCCTCAGGCACTCTATCTATCAGATCTAGGCCCTTAAATCTATTTCTCACTTCCACTGTATAATCATAAGGGATTTGATTTAGGTCATACCTGAATGGTCTAGTGGTTTTCCCTACTTTCTTCAATTTAAGTCTGAATTTGGCAATAAGGAGTTCATGGTCTGAGCCACAGTCAGCTCCTGGTCTTGTTTTTGCTGATTGTATAGAGCTTCTCCATCTTTGGCTGCAAAGAATATAATCGATCTGATTTCAGTGTTGACCATCTGGTGATGTCCATGTATAAAGTCCTCTCTTGTATTGTTGGAAGAGGGTATTTGCTATGACCAGTGCATTTTCTTGGATCAAGACCATCCCCATGGAAAAGAAATGCAAAAAAGCAAAATGGCTGTCTGGGGAGGCCTTGCAAATAGCTGCAAAAAGAAGAGAAGCGAAAAGCAAAGGAGAAAAGGAAAGATACATACATCTAAATGCAGAGTTCCAAAGAGTAGCAAGAAGAGATAAGAAAGCCTTCTTCAGCGATCAATGCAAAGAAATAGAGGAAAACAACAGAATGGGAAAGACTAAGGATCTATTCAAGAAAATCAGAGATACCAAAGGAACATTTCATGCAAAGATGGGCTCGATAAAGGACAGAAATGGTATGGACCTAACAGAAGCAGAAGATATTAAGAAGAGGTGGCAAGAATACACAGAAGAACTGTGTACAAAAAAGAGCTTCACGACCCAGATAATCATGATGGTGTGATCACTGACCTAGAGCCAGACATCCTGGAATGTGAAGTCAAGTGGGCCTTAGAAAGCATCACTACGAACAAAGCTAGTGGAGGTGATGGAATTCCAGTGGAGCTATTCCAAATCCTGAAAGATGATGCTGTGAAAGTGCTGCACTCAATATGCCAGCAAATTTGGAAAACTCAACAGTGGCCACAAGATTGGAAAAGGTCAGTTTTCATCCCAATCCCAAAGAAAGGCAATGCCAAAGAGTGCTCAAACTACCGCACAATTGCACTCATCTCACACGCTAGTAAAGTAATGCTCAAAATTCTCCAAGCCAGGCTTCAGCAATATCTGAACCGTGAACTTCCTGATGTTCAAGCCGGATTTAGAAAAGGCAGAGGAACCAGAGATCAAATTGCCAACATCCGCTGGATCATCGAAAAAGCAAGAGAGTTCCAGAAAAACATCTATTTCTGCTTTATTGACTATGCCAAAGCCTTTGACTGTGTAGATCACAATAAACTGTGGAAAATTCTGAGAGAGATGGGAATACCAGACCACCTGATCTGCCTCTTGAGAAATCTGTATGCAGGTCAGGAAGCAACAGTTAGATCTGGTCATGGAACAACAGACTGGTTCCAAATAGGAAAAGGAGTACGTCAAGGCTGTATATTGTCACCATGTTTATTTAACTTATATGCAGAGTACATCATGAGAAATGCTGGACTGGAAGAAACACAAGCTGGAATCAAGATTGCCGGGAGAAATATCAATAACCTCAGATATGCAGATGATACCACCCTTATGGCAGAAAGTGAAGAGGAACTAAAAAGCCTCTTGATGAAAGTAAAAGTGGAGAGTGAAAAGGTTGGCTTAAAGCTCAACATTCAGAAAACGAAGATCATGGCATCTGATCCCATCACTACATGGGAAATAGATGGACAAACAGTGGAAATAGTGTCAGACTTTATTTTTCTGGGCTCCAAAATCACTGCAGATGGTGACTGCAGCCATGAAATTAAAAGACGCTTGCTCCTTGGAAGGAAGGTTATGACCAACCTAGATAGCATATTCAAAAGCAGGGACATCACTTTGCCAACAAAGGTTCGCCTAGTCAAGGCTATGGTCTTTCCTGTGGTCATGTATGGATGTGAGAGCTGGACTGTGAAGAAGGCTGAGCGCCGAAGAATTGATGCTTTTGAACTGTGGTGTTGGAGAAGACTCTTGAGAGTCCCTTGGACTGCAAGGAGATCCAACCAGTCTATTCTGAAGGAGATCAGACCTGGGATTTCTTTGGAAGGAATGATGCTCAAGCTGAAACTCCAGTATTTTGGCCACCTCATGCGAAGAGTTGACTCATTGGAGAAGACTCTGATGCTGGGAGGGATTGAGGGCAGGAGGAGAAGGGGACGACAGAGGATGAGATGGCTGGATGGCATCACTGACTCGATGAATGTGAGTCTGAGTGACCTCCGAGAGCTGGTGATGGATAGGGAGGCCTGGCGTACTGCAGTTCATGGGGTCGCAAAGAGTCGGACACGACTGAGCGACTGATCTGATCTGATCTGAAACCGTACCAATGAAGAAACCAAAAATGAAATTAGGAAAACAATTCAATTTATGCCAGTTTCAAAAAGAATAAAATGTTTTTTAATAAATTTACTAAAAGTATTTGCAAATTTTATTCACTGAAAACTTAAAACATTATTGAAAGGAATTAAAGAAGGGGCTTCCCTGGTAGCTCAGATGGTAAAGAATATGCCTGTAATGCAGGAGACTTGGGTTCAGTCCCTAGGTTGGGAAGATCCTCTGGAGAAGGGAATGGCTACCCACTCCAGTACTCTTTCAGTACTGGAAAATTCCACAGACAAGAGGAGCCTGGTGGGCCCCAGTCCATGGGATCACAAAGAGTTAGATACAACTGAGCAACTAACACTTCCACTTCCAAAGAAGACCAAAATTAATGGAAAGATAGCTGTTACGAGTTGAACTGTGTCCTTCAAAAAGATGTTAAAGCACTAGCCCCCAATATCGGTGAATGTGATCTTATTTAGGCTCTTTGCAAATGTAATTAAGTTTAGATGCAGTCTTAGTGGATTAGGGTGGTCTCTAATGTGGTAACTGGTGTCCTTACATAAAGAGGAAATTTGGAAACACACACACATAGGGAAAATATCATATGAAGCTAGAGGCAGAGACTAGAGCAATGCACCTACAAATCAAGAACTTCACCAGAGCCATGGAATAGATTCTCCTTCATACGGCCCAGAAAGAACCAAACTGCCAACACTTTGATTTCAGACTTCTAATCTCCAGAACAAGAGGATAAATTCCTGCTTTCTAAGATATTCAGTTAGGGGTACTTCGTATGACAGCCCTAGGAAACGAATAAAACATTACATGTCCATGGATCAGAAGACTTAATGTTATATCCCCAATGTGATTTACAAATTCAACACAATTCCTATCAAAGTTACAGATGGCTTCTTTGCAGAATTTGACAAGCTGATCCTAAAATTCATATGGAAATCAAAGGCCTCAGAATAGCCAAAACAATCTCTGCTGCTGCTGTTAAGTCGCTTCAGTCGTGTCCGACTCTGTGCGACCCCATAGACAGCAGCCCACTAGGCTCCTCTGTCCCTGGGATTCTACAGGCAAGAATACTGGAGTGGGGTGCCATTTCCTTCTCCAATGCATGAAAGTGAAAAGTGAAACTGAAGTCGCTCAGTTGTGCCCAACTCTTAGAGACCCCATGGACTGCAGCCTACCAGGCTCCTTCATCCTTGGGATTTTCCAGGCAAGAGTACTGGAGTAGGGTGCCATTGCCTTCTCCAAAACAATCTCTAAAACACAACAAAACAAAGTTGGAGGACTCACATTTCCTAATTTCAAAACTTAGAACAAAGTTATGGCAATCAAGACACTGTGGTATCGACAAAGAGTTAGACAAATAGATCAATGGAATACAAATGAGGGACCAGAAATAACCCTTCATGTTTACAGTCAGTCGATTTTCAAAAAGGAGATCAATACAATTCACTAGGGCAAGAACACTCTTTTTAACAACAGTACTAGGGCAACTGAGTATCTTCATGCAACAGAAAGAAGATAGACCACATATAAAAATATATAAAAATATAAAAATAACTTGTTTGCACCACATATAAAAATAACTTGAAATTAACCAAACACACAAATATAAGAGCTAAAAGTATAAAACTCTTAGAAGCAAATATAGGTAAAAATTATTGTGACCCTGGATTAGATAACAGTTTCTCAAATGTGACACACCAAAAGCATAAGCAACAAAAGAAAAAATCAGATTAGATCAGATCAGTTGCTCAGTTGTGTCTGACTCTTCACAACCCCATGAATCACAGCATGCCAGGCCTCCCTATCCATCACCAACTCCCGGAGTTCACTCAGACTCACGTCCATTGAGTCAGTGATGCCATCCAGCCATCTCATCCTCTGTCATCCCCTTCTCCTCTTGCCCCCAATCCCTCCCAGCATCAGAGTCTTCTCCAATGAGTCAACTCTTCGCATGAGGTGGCCAAAATACTGGAGTTTCAGCTTTAGCATCATTCCTTCCAAAGGAATCCCAGGGCTGATCTTCTTCAGAATGGACTGGTTGGATCTCCTTGCAGTCCAAGGGACTCTCAAGAGTCTTCTCCAACACCACAGTTCAAAAGCATCAATTCTTCGGCGCTCAGCCTTCTTCACAGTCCAACTCTCACATCCATATATGATTACAGGAAAAACCATACCCTTGCTAGATGAACCTTTGTTGGCAAAGTAATGTCTCTGCTTTTGAATATGCTATCTAGGTTGGTCATAACTTTTCTTCCAAGGAGTAAGCGTCTTTTAATTTCATGGCTGCAGTCACCATCTGCAGTGATTGTGGAGCCCAGAAAAATAAAGTCTGACACTGTTTCCACTGTTTCCCCATCTATTTCCAATGAAGTGATGGGACCAGATGCCATGATCTTCGTTTTCTGAATGTTGAGCTTTAAGCCAACTTTTTCACTCTCCACTTTCACTTTCATCAAGAGGCTTTTTAGTTCCTCTTCACTTTCTGCCATAAGGGTGGTGTCATCTGCATATCTGAGGTTATTGATATTTCTCCCAGCAATCTTGATTCCAGCTTGTGTTTCTTCCAGTCCAGCATTTCTCATGATGTACTCTGCACAGAAGTTAAATAAACAGGGTGACAATATACACCCTTGACGTACTCCTTTTCCTATTTGGAACCAGTCTGTTGTTCCATGTCCAGTTCTAATTGTTGCTTCCTGACCTGCATACAAATTTCTCAAGAGGCGGATCAGGTGGTCTGGTATTCCCATCTCTTTCAGAATTTTCCACAGTTGATTGTGATCCACACAGTCAAAGGCTTTGGCATAGTCAATAAAGCAGAAATAGATGTTTTTCTGGAACTCTCTTGCTTTTTCCATGATCCAGCGGATGTTCGCAATTTGATCTCTGGTTCCTCTGCCTTTTCTAAAACCAGCTTGAACATCTGGAAGTTCACAGTTCACATAATGTTGAAGCCTGGCTTGGAGAATTTTGAGCATTACTTTAGTAGCGTGTGAAATGAGTGCAATTGTGCGGTAGTTTGAGCATTCTTTGGCATTGCCTTTCTTTGCGATTGGAATGAAAACAGACCTTTTCTAGTTCGTGGCCACTGCTGAGTTTTCCAAATTTGCTGCATATTGAGTGCAAGATAAAAAAATACATTGATCTTAATTAAAATTTTGTGCTTCAAAGACACCATCAGGAAAATTTTTAAAAAACAGAATGTGAGAATATTTGCAAATCATATATCTGACAAGTGACTTGTATCTAGAATAAAGACACTTAAAATTCAATAATAAAAAGACAAATGATCCAATTTAAAAATAGGCAAAGTATGTATAAGAATGAAATTAGAGCAGTTGCTCACATTATATATAAAAACAAACTCAAAATGGATTAAAGACCTAAATGTAAGACCAGATACCATAAAACTCCTCTAAGAAAACATAAGCCAAACACGCTGACATAAATCATGGCAATATTTTTTTGGATCAAGCTCCTAGAGCAAAGGAAACAGAAGTAAAAACAAACAAATGGGACCTAATTAGACTTAAAAACTTTTGCACAGCAAAGGAAATTACTGACAAAATGAAAAGAAATCAATAAAACATTAAGCATAGAGACAATAAAATAAAAGCTATTTCTCTGAGAAGATGAATGGATTAATAAGACTCTCACTAGCATAATCAGAAAAAATAGAGAAAATTTGAACCTTTTTCAAAAAAAACCTTTTTATTGTGGAAAATTTCACACATATACACATAAAGACAACAATAGTATAATAAACCTGATTTAACAATCATGATGTAACACTCAGTACATGGCCACTCTTGTTTCATCTATACCTCCTCTCAATTCTTCCACCCTGGATTATTTTAAAGCACATCTCATACACCGTATTATTTTATTTATTAATATTTTAGTTTATTGGTGAAGGAAATGGTAACCCACTCCAGTATCCTTGCCTGGAAAATCCCATGGACAGAAGAGCCTGGCGGGCTGTACAGTCCATGGGGTCAGACTAAGCGACTAACACACACTTTAGTTTATGACTACGTTGATGACTTAACTAGATAAACCTATATGTTCTGTGTCATAAAGCTAACAATAAAATTTAATCTGTAAACATCAAAAATGTCCCCAACAGTATTCACCCCTTCCCCAGACTTAAGAAATGACCAGATCAACAGCCTGAACCTCATTAAACTAGACAGTTTCTCTAACTGCCAGAGGCAGAAATTCTGCCCTCTGTTCCTCTGAGGAACAGACTTCAGGAAGGCCGAGTCTAGTCTTAACTAAGGACGAGAAACTGAATTTTGATCACACTGATTGACAGTGAACATTCAGGCATGTCCTAGGATTTGTATCTGGTCATTGTACCTGGTGAATGGGCTTCTCTGGTGGCTCAGATGGTAAACAATCCACCTGCAATGCAGGAGACCTGGGTTCGACCCCTGGGTTGGGAAGATCCCCTGGAGGAGGGCGTGGCAACCCACTCCAGTATTCTTGCCTGGAGAATCCCATGGATAGAGGAGCCTGGCAGGCTAAAGTTTATGGTGTCACAAAGAGTCGGACATGACTGAGTGACTAAACAAAACACAACAATACCTGGTGAACAGGCAGTCACATAGCCAGAGTCTAAACCAGTCAATCAAGAATGATAAACATAACCTGCTGGTATCCTCATCCTGATCATGGCAGCTTCATGGGCCAGAAAAACAAACTTTCAATGAGAATATGCTATGTTGTCTTCTGTTTTGCCTAACTGTCTCCATATGGATATGTTTCTATACCTTTGGTGCTAAACAAATTTCTTATTCTTTAAATGTGTGGCATCTTCTCTTCAATACCAATACAGCTCCACTGTGACACCATGCACTAGCATCAGAAGTAAGACTAACTTGAATGTTAAAGACTCTAAAACATGAGAGATATTAGAGACAGTACAGCAGGCCCACGGTTTAGCATCAAACTATAAAAACTTTGTTGTAGGTGACCAGAGATCAAGTGTTCAGTGAAGTTACACACAGAGCCTGCTGCAGGGACATTGGGCAGTCTAGTTCAAGGAAATGAAACAAATCCCAGGCTAAACAGGAGGGGGCTAACTTAGCAATTTTCAAGTTGCTACTGTTTGCAGATATTTCAGAGGTTCTTCAGTGGGAAGTGAAACAGGAAATGATTGGGTTGATATCTGGTGAGAAAAACTAAGAATGAAACTGAAGGTTTCAATGTCTGTGACAGAAACACCTATAATGGTAATGATGGGGGATGGGGAGAAGGCCCCAAGATGCCCTAGAGATTCTGCTGACCCAGAAGGTGGCAACCTTTCAGGCAGAGGACAGATCTCTGTCAAAGTTTTAGGGATGAGAAGATGTGACAATCAAGCTAAGAAAATGCTTTAAATTTTCATCGATAGTTGTCCCGGTTGGGGGCAGGGGAACATGTGCAGGGAATATCAGAGGCAAACAAGTTTTTAATTGCAAGGGAGTAAGTTGCAACATGGATGAATTCCAGTCTTTGTTTTCACAGACCTTTCTTCTAAAACAGAGCTCTAACCTTGAAGCTGTGCATTTTTAGCAGCAATTTTTTTTTTTTTAATGATGCTCGAAGATATATTCTTAGAAGTAATTTCCTATTTGGAATAGATGCTTCCCAAGTGGAAAATTAAGAGCACTTGGGACATGAAGTTTCCATTGATAAAACTATTTAAGAATAAACTCCTTAAAACTGTTCAAAAGATGGATGAATACATGTACTGTATTAGTCAGGTAAAAATATGTGAGTATTTGGTCTGTGCCTGAAGTTGTAACAGATGTGTTGTGCTGTGCTAAGTCGCTTCAGTCGTTTCTGACTCTGCGGCCCTGTGGACCATAGCCCACTAGGCTCCTCTGTCCATGGGATTCTCCAGGCAAGAATATTGGAGTAGGTTGCCATGTCCTCCTCCAGGGGATCTTCCCAACCCAGGGATCAAACTCACATCTCTTATGTCTTCTGCATTGGTATGTGAGTTGTAATATAAAATGTTCATCATTTCAGTATTATTGTAGTTTCCATATATATGGAGCTGAAATGGTCTTGAAACAATTCAGGGGTTAAATAATTGAACAGTAGTCAGAAGTAATTTTGTTGAAGTGGTAGATGACTTTGGCAGATAGGAATCAAGGGAAATAAAGGGAAATTTTATTTCTTTAATAAATAAAGGTTAAAAGTCTGGTAAACATACCCTGTGAAGACAGAGAGTCCTCTCTGAGTCTCCCACTCACCCACATAGCTTGCTTACTGAGTATGCCAAGAATGCAGGGCCTTAACCATCTCAAGGTGTGTTTGTAGCAAGAAGCTTTGAGGGATGAGGCAATATCTCCCTTGAGACAAAAAGTAGTCTTGCTTACTTCTGGCTATAAAGTGGTTCATTCCCCATACTCAGAGTCCCTCTCCTTTAACACAACTCATTCCAAGTGCAGGCATCCATCTGGGCCCTCAGCAAAACTCCTCTTCTCCTCCCTAATGAGACTAGGAAGCGAGAAGGGAACTGACTCAATCAACATGCTATCTGTGCCTAGAGTAATAAAATCCTTTGTCTCTGACACAGGTTTCTTGTGTCTTCTGCCAGCATCCATGAAACAATACAGGCAAAGCTATTACTTCGTAAGTAGGGCGAAATCAAATCCAAAATCAAATCCCAACACCTGCCTCTACCCTTTTTAGTTCAGTTTAAAATATTCCATTGAGGCCATGGCTTCCATGCTGGGGGCAGGGTGTTTGCATGTGAGCATGGTAGAGATATAGTGTTTGAACAGGAACTTTCTTCAACAGATTTAGTCAGAAAAAAAGGACCTGTACTACTCAAATCTTGAGGAAAAGAGACAGAGAAGGAGGGTGAGTCTAAGGTGATCCGATCCCCTCTCTTCAGGAAAACAAAACCCTTCACAGAACTGACAGCAAAATGGTCAGGGGCAGTATCCTATGGACCCCTCAGCAGTGGTGTTTCCTGTCATAAAGGGCAATAAATAACATGGCATATTAAAATCTGTCATAGAGGGGAAATTAATAAATTTTCCTGCAGGAACAAGATAAAATGAAACCTAATTAAATCAGAAATGTTAACATGACCCCAGGAACTTTTCTTTTACTCTCTCATGAAAGAAGTTCTACCCAAAGGCTCCTGTGCAACAATATAAATGAAAACCCTATCATCCCATCTGGGTATCTTTATTCTCCCACTTCTGAGATGACTTTAATTCCTAATTCTTCTCTGGTGCACATATCTGCCTTCCCTCTGAGGTATGCCCCCAGGCTCTCTATTCTTGATTATCAGACTGTGGTAAAGCTCTTTTGATGTTAAATTCATAAATAAATCTACTTTCTTTGAGGATTAAAGAATTTATATATTTTTAAGAAAGCTATTCCAGAGTTTCATGGTAGCCTTTGTACATTCTCGTTTTCTGGACTCTGGGATGTTGTTAGATTCTGACTTTTTTCAGTACACGTTTAAAGTACAAACCTGAATTTCGATGTGTTAGAATTATATTACTTTCATCAGGAAGAGAAAGAGGCAACACAGGGTAGCTCAGAGAAAAAGAGGCTCTGCTGAAGCAAAAGCAGACTTTCCACCTCCTGTAAATTCCACTGAGACCTCTCAAGGACCAAGAAACAAATTTCATGACTTAGACAATCATCTTTAGTGAAGGGATTTCCCTTTAGGAAAATGTTTTAATTCTTCGATACAAGAATATATTTTGTGGGAAAACAGGGAACAAGGATTTGTTGAAAAATAAAAGGAATGGTAATAAATTAATTTCTAAGTACCATACATCAGGCATATTGAGAAATAGGTAGCAAAGCTTCACAGAAATCTTGTGAAGGTCAGAAAAATAAAAGACAGGAAAGCCCAAAGATAAAAGAAATGGAGAGGATAAAGTCCTAGTTAAAGCAGAAAAAAAGTGCTCTAAGAATTTTTCAAAATTATAAAGTACTTTAAAGACAAAGTACTTAAGGGCAGATGAAGAACCTCCTATAATAATCATCAGAATCTGAATAATAAACTGAAATAGTCCCCTTGGTACACTGTAAAGTATGCAATTTTAATTATGTGATTTTTCTAGCTAATTTCTGCTTCAAAAACAGTAAAGTACTTCTGCTTACAAGGTGGCAGAGACGAGAACTTTTCTGAACCTCTCATATGCACGTAGTCATCAAAATTTAAATTAGCAGAAACATGCCTTTGAGTTAAATCACAATTAGCCCTTAAGACAGATCTATTTACTGAGAACCCACTATGTGTCCAACATTACCAGCATATGCTAAACACTCTTTTCATTGGTAAAGCAACTTTTTCCTTTTCAGGTTCTCACAAGTGACATTTTAAAACAAACTATATTTGTTTTCAGCATTAACTACACAAGCTGACTATATCTATTATTATAAATTGCTCCTACTTAGGAGAATGAGCTTCTAGAAGACAAAATATATCCAGCTGTACTTGTGTATATATATTTTACATAGTTATGTATGGAAGTCAATCAACAGAGATAAATACAAACAGATTGTCTGACAAAATAAAACACAATTTTCAGGGAACAGAAATGACACATTTGTCAGAAGATGTCCACAAATAATTAATTACTTTAGCACAATAAAGATATTCTCTTAATACTAGAGTTTCTTATAAGAGGATACTCATTACTTTCTAACCATCTGTCATCACTCCTCCCTAAAAAACTAATTAGGGTTTCCTCCAATCACACATTATAAATCATGCAAATGTAGATGGCAAAAAACACAGTTTAAAGAAGTTAACATTACAACATTTTGTAAAAAATCACAGGCTTCAGAATTAGTCTTTCATGTTCTAATAATTACCCTGCTTATTTTTCTCATCTTTTCCTGATAAATTATTAGATATTAAACTTAAGAACATTAAAATTAAAAAAAAAAAACTTACAGGTAGTAGAGTTTTCCTGCAGCAGGAAGTTCCCTTTTCCGATAATCTATCCCAGAATCTAGCTGGACTGTATTACAGTATTCCTACAATTCAAACATTAAATATCTTTTTAAACAAATGGTTGCTTAGAATTACAATCTTTCTGCTATCCCATTTTTTTAAATTTTTGAAATTTTCCTCAATAAAATAATGTTTAGAATAAAACAATAGAGCTTATGTAAGAATCGTAAATGTTGCAATATAAAACATATATCAAACCAAAAATTATCAGTTTAATAAAATTCAGATTTATAGCATGCTTTCCTGAAACTTTGCTAAAACTGCACTGTCAGAAAATTCCCCAAATAACTGCATTGGATTTTTTAAAATTCTAATTTCCATTACTCTGAAGTGAGAAGCTGGAGGCTATCAGAAAGAATGACTCACAGATCTTAAGCATCACAATGGGAGTCAGTCTAAGAAAGCTGCATCACAACATTAGTAGCCACATATCAAACTGAATGATGATACCAAAGGGATGTTACACGCATACCTGCCCTTCACTTCTAAATGACAGTCACTGCCCTTGTCCCTAAGCTCCCTCTCCAGCCACCCATGTCTTCAGAGTTCTAGCCTGCTGTGGACCCCTTCTTCAACCTGAAGTGATCCTAAGCCCCTACTGTCATCTCCTCACAATCACTCTTTCCTTTCTAGCCTCTGGGGTGCATGCGTGTATGGACACTGCCATACATCACATACACACCCTAAAATTCTTACTATGGAAGCAAATGAACTTTTGCTATATCTATACAGGTCAGTTGACTTTTCTGGAATATATATATATATATATAAAGAGAGATTCACACACATACATACATGTAATACAGACACACACACACACACACACATATATATATATTTAATCATTCTAGTAGAACATGGTAAAGGGTTTTCAGAATAATTCAAGAAACATTTACTGTCTGACCTTTTTGTTTTCGTTTAAAATAAAAATTGCATTACAAAAATTGAGGAGGAAAAATAATATTTTGACAACTTCACTACTTTTACTAATGAAAAACTGCATTTGGAAGCTAAGGTAACTGTGACAGATTATATTTTCCAAAGATAGGTGCAATAATGTCTCCATCCCAACAGATCTTCTAACCACTAAGGTTATTTTGCCAGATTATATTTTACAAAGATGGTTGCGGTAATATCTCCATTCCAACAGACCTTCTAATCATCAAGAAGTCTATGCACCTCACCTGAATCCTGTGGCTATGGAAAAAATGATGCTGTGCAATAATACCTGATGTGACATCTGAGACAGCTTCCTACTTGTTGGCCGGAACACTTGCTCTGGCATCCTAAACTGTCAGATAAGTGCCACCTGCCTGGAGGTAACTAGGAGAGCTTGAAGTTTAGCCTATACAGAGAGGCTTTAAGATGACATGAAGACCAGAGGTGTCTGACCAGTCCCCAGCTGTTCCAGTTGTAGCTGCTAACACAGTGAAGGAGCCAGAATTGTCAGCTGAGCTTTTCTCAAATCCAAGAAACACAGAAATCAGGAGGATAATAAAATATTATTTTAAGCCTCTAAATTTTGCAGTAATTTGTTATGCAGCAATAGGTAAGTCAGAAGAGCACCATCTGGGCACACCTGGGAGGTAGCAACATTCCTGCTCCCTGAAATTACATCCTAGAATGTACTGCTCTGCAAGCACTGCTCATCGTCTGCACTATAGGGAGTAGACTGTACATGGTGGCAGTGAGAATGCATTTCCCCTCCTCCCTTGGGACAGCAGCTAAGGGGCTCAGGGAAGTAAGTTAGGCTGATCAACCATCCATCTGAGACTGATTCAAGGTAAACTGAATCAAGGTAAACTGGAAATGGTCAAACAGGAGATGGCAAGAGTGACATTAACATTTTAAGACATTTAAGACGAACATTAACATTTTAAGAATCAGTGAACTAAAATGGACTGGAATGGGCAGATTTAATTCAGATGACCATTATACCTACTTCTGTGGGCAAGAATCCCTTAGAAGAAATGGAGTAGCCCTCATAGTCAATGAAAAAGTCTGAAATGCAGTACTTGGGTGCAATCTCAAAAATGACAGAATGATCTTATCGCTGTTCATTTCCAGGGTAAACCATTCAATATCACAGTAATCCAAGTCTATGCCCCAACTACTAATGCTGAAGAAGCTGAAGTTAAATGGTTTCATGCAAGACTTTCTACAACTAACACCAAAAAAAAGATGTGCTTTTCATCATAGGGGACTGGAATGCAAAAGTAGGGAGTCAAGGAGTAACAGGCAAGTTTGGCCTTGGTGTACAAAATGAAGCAGGGCCAAGGCTAACAGAGTTTTAACCAAGAGAATACACTGGTCATAAACAATCTCTTCCAACAACACAAGAGATGACTCTACACATGGACATCACCAGATGGTCAATACTGAAATCAGATTGATGATATTCTTTGCAGTGGAAGATGGAGAAGCTCTATATAATCAGTAAAAACAAGACCTGGAGCTGACCGTGGCTCAAATCATGAGCTCCTTATTGCAAAATTCATACTTCAAATGAAGAAACCATTCAGGTATGACCTAAATCAAATCCCTAACTATTATACAGTGGAAGTGACAAACAAATTCAAGGGATTAGATCTGATAGACAGAGTGCCTGAAGAACTATGGTTAGAGGTACATAACATTGTATAGGAGGCAGTGATTAAGACCATCCCCAACAAAAAGAAATGCAAAAAAGCAAAATGGTTGTTTGAGGAGGCCTTACAAATAGCTGAGAAAAGAAGAGAAGCAAAACAAAAAGGAGAAAAGGAAAGATACACTGATCTGAATGCAGAGTTCCTTTGAAAAGCAAGGAGAGAAAAGAAAGCTTTCCTAAGTGATCAATGCAAAGAAATAGAGGAAAACAATAGAATGGGGAAGACTAGAGATAATTTCAAGAAAATGAGAGATGCCAAGGGAACATTTCATGCAAAGATGGACACGATAAAGGACAGAAACAGTATGGACCTAACAGAAGCAGAAGATATTAAGAGAAGAGGGAGCAAGAATACACAGAAGAACTGTACAAAAAAGAACTTAATGACCCAGATAACCACGATGGCGTAATCACTCACCTAGAGCCAGACATCCTGGAATACGAAGTCAAAGGGGGGCTTATGAAGCATCACTACAAACAAAGCTAGTGGAGGTGATAGAATTCCACTAGAGCTATTTTAAATCCTAAAAGAGGATGCTGTGAAAGCGCTGTACCCAACATGCCAGCAAATTTGGAAAACTCAGCAGTGGCCACAGGACTGGAAAAGGTCAGTTTTCATTCCAATCCCAAAGAAAGGCAATGCCAAAGAATGTTCAAAACTACCACACAATTGTACTCATTTCACACACTAGCAAAGTAATGCTCAAAATTATCCAAGCCAGGCTGTAACAGTATGTGAACCAAGAACTTCCAGATGTTCAAGCTGGACTTAAAAAAGGCAGAGGAACCAGAGATCAAATTGCCAACATCTGTCGAGTCACAGAAAAAGCAAGAGAGTTCCAGAAAAACATTTACTTCTGCTTTTTTCACTACACCAAAGCCTTTGACTGTGTGGATCACAAAAAACTGTGGAAAATCCTTCAAGATATGGGAATACCAGACCACCTGATCTGCCTCCTGAGAAATCTGTATGCAGGACAAGAAGCAACAGTTAGAACCAGACATGGAACAACTGACTGGTTCCAAACAGGGAAAGGAGTATGTCAAGGCTGTATATTGTCACCCTGCTTATTTAACGTATATGCAGAGTACATCACGTGAAATGCCGGGCTGGATGAAGCACAAGCTATAATCAAGATTGCTGGGAGAAATATCAATAACCTCAGATATGCAGATGACACCACCCTTATGGCAGAAAGCGAAGAGGAACTGAAGAGCCTCTTGATGAAAATGAAAGAGGAGAGTGAAAAAGTTGGCTTAAAGCTCAACATTCAAAAAACTAAAATCATGGCATCTGGTCCTATCAGTTCACGGCAAATAGATGAGGAAACATTGGAAACAACGACAGACTTTATCTTTTGGGCTCCAAAATCACTGCAGATGGTGACTGCAGCCATGAAATTAAAAGATGCTTGCTCCTTGGAAGAAAAGCTATGACCAACCTAGACAGCATATTAAAAAGCAAAGATATTACTTTGCCAACAAAGGTCTGTCTAGTCAAAGCTATGGTTTTTCCAGTAGTCATGTATGGATGTGAGAGTTGGACCATAAAGAAAGATGAGTGCCAAAAAATTGATGCTTTTGAACTGTGGTGTTGCAGAAGACACTTGAGAGTCCCTTGGACTGCAAAATCAAACCAATCAATCCTAAAGGAAATCAACCCTGAATATTCATTGGAAGGACAGATGCTGAAGCTGAAGCTCCAATACTCTGGCCACCTGATTCGAAGAAATGACTCACTGGAAAAGACCCTGATGCTGCGAAAGATTGAAGGCAAGAGGAGCAGGGGACAACAGAGGATGAGATGGTTGGAGAGCATCACCGACTTGATGGACATGAGTTTGAGCAAGCTCCAGGAGTTGGTGATGGACAGGGAAGCCTGGCATGCTGCAGTCCATGGGGTCACAAAGAGTCAGACACAACTGAGCAACTGAACTGAACTGAACTGAATCAGGTTAGAATAATCCCCAATAAAAGGCCAGGCCTTTAGAGAGCCTACAAAGCTAAGCTTTTGAACTACACGTTTGAACAATCACCTCCGAACCTAACAGTCACAGCACCATGCGATGCTTGGCCTAAGCAGCCACCCACACATCCCTAGCTCATCATTCCAAGTGGTTCTAAACCACCCTCAGGACTCATGCCCTTAACCCATCTCACCAGAAAGAAATACAGCATTGCCTAAATACATGCATTTCACTCTCCCCTTGCCTCAGATGACCTGTAAAAAAAAAACAAGGTATAGCCATACATTTCTCTTTTCCTCAATCTGAGTAATGTAGTAAACCTGCCATAATTTTGGGTTTATGTACTGGGTTTGAACAACTACCCATTACAAAGAAAGAAGGAGATGTACTTGTTCAGGTATACTTCTTTCTCTCTGTCTCTATGAGGGAAATCTGTCCTGGTTTGATAAGGGTCAACTATTCATAATCTACCTGTACAATAGACAATATACTACACAGTGGACCAGAATCTTCATATAAGTGTATCCCCCTAGGTTCTCTATTTCTTTTAAACAACAATTTATCTTATATTACTCAATATTCCTAATTTAGTCAAATATTGTGTTTTTTGGTTTTTTTGCTATTAAAAAAATAAGGCTAATGAAAGTTATACATAAGTTTCAATTTTTCCTTCTGGGTAACTAACTTCTCTCTCATATGAGTGATTAAGCCCTACCAAATGATTGCATTTGTACATTCACTAATCACCACCAAGGAATACCTAATCAGCAGCATAAAAACTATAACCAAAGCCCTTAGATATTAGCTCTTAATTGTCTGAAAAATACTAATACTCAGTTTATATTTTTAAAGAAAAATAAACCTCTAAATTTCTGATTTCATTCATTTAAGTTAGAGTCTTCAGACCACTTTGCAGGAGAGTGGAGGGGGTGAAAACTAAGCTATTTCCAAGTTGAAGATGAATCTAGTCAAAAGGGTATAATCTCTAAGCAATCTCCTAATCCCCAAGGATATTTACAAGACCTGTGACCTCTTATCACCAACCAATTCAAACGCATAAAATTAATCAGCCATCAAACTGAATTTATTTTAAGATGGTTTGTATATTTATGTATACAGAGGACAAATACAATTATACAAGCTAAAAATGCAATTAGGATATTCAAGGAGGAAAAGGAGGGAGGTTAACACCTTGGGAGCATACTCATGAGTCAAAGGCCTTGACTCTGGAAAAGAAAATATACAACTAAAAGGATTGTATTCCAGAGTTTACATTTTCTTCAACATCTATTGTGTGTATTTTTAGCAATTCTGGATAATACTGTTAGAAAAATAGCATCTCACAAAAATAACTTCTTACAGCTTCCAGTCTGGCTTTTCCCTTCCCAGTTAGAACAAAAGAACAATAAATATTGTGGAGAAAAATCTTTTAAAGGTACAATATATTAACCTTGTAAGCAAAAACTGAAATAATAAAGATTTCTGTTTGTTAAATATTCTTTTATTATAAAAGTATTATTGCTTACTCTAGAAAACAGGAAAAAAAAAACCAACCACATAAATCAAAGTTTTATGCTTATCTAAATGATTACATTAATTGGGAATTTAAAGATGAAAAGTATTGGCATTTTTCTTGATAGTATTCAACTGTTAAGTTTTACACAGTTTTAATAAGAAAGCATAAAAGGAAAAAAGGTTGAGACTTTTTCTAGTTCTACAATATAAAATACTGTAATAACTAATATTTATCTTTTTGCTTAATTCTTAAAAAGTTTACATTTTTCAAACCAAAAAGTGACCCATGCTTATTTCAAAAACTTCAAATATCAAACATATAAAAACAGAAAGTTTATCACCTTCTCAGAAAAAAGTATGTGTATAGCTTATATCCTTCAAGTTTTTCCTTTACACACAGAGATGATGATAGACAGAAAGAGAAATTGGGATCATATTAAACACACTTCTAAGCTTAATCCTTTTTGATACCTTAAAAGTTCTATGAGAAATAACTCTTATATTTAAATACTGGAAAGCTATACTGCATACCCTACTATTCTGTTTACTAAAAATACAATTCCATAAATAAATGACAAGTAAGAGTACAAAAAATATGCTGAACCAAAAAAAGGGTGGGAGACTGGGTGGGGATGTCTTTTCAAATTTTATTTATGTTTTTAGGCAGCTATACATCTAAATATATATCCTGAAGCAGCTATACATTCTAAGATAGCTGCCTCAATCTCATTTAAAATACTTATGTGCTACCATTTCAAAGCTTAAGCAATGATATATAAAAATTCAACACACAAACTGCTATACACTTTTAAGCCTTTTGTAATTTAAGTATAACAAATATATAAAAATCTAAAAATAAGCATACAGCTCAATCAAGAATCAGAACAGTACTAGCACTTCTGAGGCCCCCCTAGTATCCTTTTTCACCTTTCCAAATGTAACCAGTATCCTGATTCTAGCGTCATAGAATTTTGCCTGTTTCTGGAGCTTTATATAAAACTGAAATTATACAGTATTCAATATGCATTCTTTTGTGACTGGGCTATTTTATGGTTTATAAGATTTATTCATCCATATGTTTTGTATAGTTGTAGTTTATTGACTGTTGTATCATACCCACAATGTGAATATGCCATGATTTATTGATTCATTCTACTGTTGATGGACATTTGGGCTGTTTCTACTTACTAGCTCTTTCAAATAATGCAGCCACAAACATTCCTGCCCATGATTTTTAGTACATAGGCATATGTGCTCTTGCTGGATATATACTACCCAAAGAGTTAACTACTTGATCATCAGTTCAATTCAGTTCAGTTGCTCAGCTGTGTCTGACTCTTTGTGACCCCATGGACTGCAGCATGCCAGGCCTCCCTGTCCATCACCAACTCCCAGAGGTTACTCAAACTCATGTCCATCAAGCTGGTAATGCCATCCAACTATCTTATCCTCTGTTGTCCCCTTCTCCTCCTGCCTTCAATCTTTCCTAGGATTAGGGTCTTTTCAAATGAGTCAGTTCTTCACATCAGGTGGCCAAAGTATTGGAGTTTCAGCTTCAGTATCAGTCCTTCCAATGAATACTGAGGACTGATTTCCTTTAGGATGGACTGGTTAGATCTCCTTGCAGTCCAAGGGACTCTCTAGAGTATTCTCCAACACCATAGTTCAAAAGCATCATTTCTTCGGCACTCACCTTTCTTTATGGTCCAACTCTCACATCCATACATGACTACTGTAAAAACCATAGCTTTGACTAGATGGACCTTTGTTGGCAAAGTAACATCTCTGCTTTTTAATATGCTGTCTAGGTGGGTCATAGCTTTTCTTCCAAGAAGCAAGCATCTTTCAATTTCATGGCTGCAGTCACCATCTGCAGTGATTTTGGAGCCCAGAAAAATAAAGTCTGACACTGTTTTCACTGTTTCCCCATCTATTTCCCATGAAGTGATGGGACCAGATGCCATGATCTGTGTTTTCTGAACATTGAGCTTTAAGCCAACTTTTTCACTCTCCTCTTTGACTTTCATCAAGAGGCTCTTTAGTTCTTCTTCGCTTTCTGCCATAGGGTGGTGGGTGTCATCTGCATATCTGAGGTTACTGATATTTCTCCCAGCAATCTTAATTCCAGTTTGTGCTTCATCCAGCCCAGCGTTTCTCATGATGTACTCTGCATATAAGTTAAATAAGCAGGGTGACAATATACAGCCTTGATGTACTCCCTTCCCAACTTGGAACCAGTCCATTGTTTCATGTCCCGTTTTAACCGTTGCTTCCTGACCTCCACACAGATTTCTCAGGAGGCAGGTCAGGTGATTTGGTATTCCCATCTCTTGAAGAATTTTCCAGTTTTTTGTGATCCACACAGTCAAAGGCTTTGGTGTAGTTGATAAAGCAGAAGTAGATGTTTTTCTGGAATTCTCTTGCTTTTTCGATGACTCAACAGATGTTGGCAATTTGATCTCTCGTTCCTCTGCCTTTTCTAAAACTAGCTTGAACATCTGGAAGTTCACAGTTCATGTACTGTTGAAGTCTGGCTGGGAGAATTTTGAGCATTACTTTGCTAGCGTGTGAGATGAGTACAATTGTGTGGTAGTTTTGAACATTCTTTGGCATTGCCTTTCTTTGGGATTGGAATGAAAACTGACCTTTTCCAGTCCTGTGGCCACTGCTGAGTTTTCCAAATTTGTTGGCATGTTGGATGCAGCACTTTCACAGCATCCTCTTTTAGGATTTGAAATAGCTCAAGTGGAATTCTATCACCTCCACTAGCTTTGTTTGTAGTGATGCTTCATAAGGCCCCCCTTGACTTCGAATTCCAGGATGTCTGGCTCTAGGTAAGTGATTACATCATTGTGGTTATCTGGGTCATGAAGATCTTTTTTGTATAGTTCTTCTGTGTATTCTTGCCACCTCTTCTTAATATTTTCTGCTTCTGTTAGGTCCATACCATTTCTGTCCTTTATTGTGCACATCTTTGCATGAAATGTTCCCTTGGCATCTCTAATTTTCTTGAAGAGATCTCTAGTCTTTCCCATTCTATTGTTTGGGTAAGAGTATACTCAGCTTTAGAGGATACTGCCAGTTTTCCAAGGTGATTGTGCAACATACACTCCCAATAGTAGTGTACGGGAATTTATGTATTTACTACTGGTATAAAGAAATACAATCAGTTTTTGAATAGTGTCCTTAGATTCAGCAGTTTCAGAAACTCACTTATTGAAGTAATTTTTTGTGTATGATTTTTAGGATTATACTATAGATGGTCCATATATTTCATAAATATACTGCACTGTTTTACTTACAAAAATGTACACCTATCTATAGTTTAATAAGTCCCCTGAAATTCAGTATTTATTTTTAATCAACTTAACAATTATCATTGAATACTAAACGCTGGGCATATCCTTGGTTACTGGAAATACAATAACGAATAAGATATAGCTTTAGCTCTGTCAGTCTGGTAGAATTCACATGTTTTCCTCAAGTTATCATATCTTTCTCCTTCCAATCACAGGCATAATTTTTCAGATTTAGTCTTCTACCAATTGCTTAACTCTGTGATTTTAGCTTGTCACTTAATCTCTCTGAATGTCAGCTTTCTCCTCCATAAAATAAGGAATTGAATCATGATCCCTTTCAGTTTACAATTCTTAATGTTCTTGCTGAAGTTCTCTCAGTTCAGGGCTAAGATCTTCTCTGCTTTTTGAGTTCTGGAGTAGAACCCAGCCCCAGATCACCTCAGCTCCTTTGCTCTTGAACATTTCATGCTCCAAAGTAAATAAAAACTTTTTTTTCCACTGCCCCACTCCTTGTACCCTGGCTATCCCAGTTTCTCTGACACTTAAAACATCCACACCCTGAGGAGAAGGGAACCCTCCTACTCTGTTGGTGGGAATATAAGCTGGTACACCCACTCTGAAGAACGGTATAGAGGTTCCTTAAAAAAACTAGAAGTAGAGCTACCGTATGACCCTGCAATCCTACTCCTGGGCGTATGTCTGGAGAAAAACATGATCTGAAAGGTTACGTGCACCCCAGTGCTCATTGCAGCACTGTTTACAGTAACCAAAATGGAAGCAACCTAAATGTCCATTGACAGAAGAACGGATAAAGAAGATGTGATACATATACTGGGGCTTCCCTGACGGATGGCTCAGTGGGTAAATAATCCACCTGCAATGTAGGAGACATTGGTATATATATGATGCAATATTACTTAACCATTAAGAAGAATGAAATAATGCTATTTGCAGTAACATGGATGGACCCAGAGATTGTCATACTGAGTGAAGGAAGTCAGAAAGAGAAAGATCAATATCATATGATATCACTTATATACAGAATATGAAAAAATGAACAAATTTATATACAAAACAGAAAGAGATTCAAGGACTTAGAAAATAAACTTATGGCTGCCAGGGGGAAGGCACAGTTAGGGAATTTGGGATGGACATGTACACACTACTATATTTAAAACTGATAACCAATAAGGACCTACTGTATGGTACATGGAACTCTGCTCAATGTAATGCAGCAGCCTGAAGAGAAGGGGAGTTTGGAAGAGAATGTATGCAGTATATGTCTGGCTGAGTCCCTTTGCTGTTCACCTGAAACTATCACAACACTGTTAATCAGCTATGCCCCAATATAAAATAAAAAGTTAAAAAAAAAAACCACACCCACACCCTATCACTTCAGCAAGTAAGATCTGTATCTTTCCTTTTTATCCAGCAATTTCAAAATTTCTTTCCCCTGTCAAAAAGCAGGAAAGGAAGACATTTAACGCCTGCAAAGTACCTATTATATGACTCAGTTGTGCCAGGAAACTGACTTGAATTTATCTCATTATAATCCTTACAAAAATCATACATAGAACAAGGTAATCATTTTTATATGCCCATTTTATAGTTAAGGAAATTTATGAGGGAGGTTATTTTTTCTTAAATCACTGTCATGGGTTAAACTGTGTCCCCTGCAAATTCATATGTTAAAATCCTAATCTTAAATGCTCAGAATGTGACTATGCAAGAGATGAGAGTCTTTGAAAGGTGACTGCATTAAAGTGAAGTGTTTGTTGTGACAAGTGGGAAAAAAAAGTGAAGTGTTTATGGTGAGTCCCAATTCAGTATGACTGGTGTCCTTGTAAGAGGAGGACATTAGGACACAGACCTGTGTATGCACAAAGGAAGGACCATGAGAAGACAGCGAAAGAAGACAGCCATCTTCAAGTCAAGGAGAGAAACCTCAGAGGAAATCATCCCCATCAATACCTTGATCTTGGACTTCTAACCTCCAGAACTATGAGAAAATACATTTCTGTGGTTTGAGCCATCCAGGCTGTGGTATTTTGTTATGGTAGCCTTAATCAATACGATCACTAATATTCTTATTCCATTAATAAGTACACAGGAAAGCATTTTCTAAGAGTAAAAAAGGAAAAAAATAATTATGAAATTTATAAAAATGTCAGGGCCGAAATGAAAAAGCACCCCTGAATACACCTGTTTCTAAGCTGAGCTACAAATCTTACCTTTTCTGCAGCTACAGCTGGAAGGGAAAACAGTTTTCCTTATAATTTAAAGAGGTCCAGAGAGGGCACAGAGTCTGCAAATAGCTGACCCAGTTGCTCAGACCCCCAAATCCATGGTCTACCCACCATATCAGGTCTTCCCAGTATGACACACTGCTTTATTAAGCAGTAGCCACAGGATCAGTTTTCTTTCACTTTATACAATTTACAGGATTAATTTTTGCTCCCCAACTCCTCTATCCCTGTCCGACAGTAATTACCTCTGCCCAATATAAATTTCCTAATCGCTCTTCTGGAGGTCCACACTGTATGATTCTATTATGATTTCCTCCAAGTATTTTAGTCCAAAACTGTGTGAGATATATGTACCCTCTACTAAATTCTATACCTTAATGGGTTGTAATACAGTAAATTTCCATTATATAGGACATCTTCTATGTTTAAAGTGTCTGGCCAACTCATAGTCCACTATTTTTATGACCTTTACTTGATCATCTACACCAATGTTGTCTGTCTTGGAAGGTAAACTCCAAGAGTAGGGACTGCCTGCTTAACTAGCTGCATGTACTCACAGGCCCTACAAAGTCGGACTGGAGTCCAATATTGGTGATGATCTCCTATTACGGGAAGAAAAAGGAAAGTACAAACTAACCTTTAATGATGATTCTCTTTCATAAACTACAGATGAAGATTCTGTTCATATTTTTAAAATATCTCAATAAAACTGCCATTAACTCAGTAAAAGTATTTGAGATGTAAATAAGTGGGCCTATATCATCAACATTATCAAAGAGCAAGTGCCAGAGTCCATTCTAAACTCTCTGTATTTAATTATTAATAATATTCTTATTCGTGCCTACCACTCTCAAAAGGAGGCATTCTTCTTCTTCTTCTCATTTTACAGAAGAATAAAGAAATAAAGCACAGAGAAGTTATGAAACTTGCCCGGTGTCAAAGAGCATAAAAGTGGTAGGATTCAACCCAAGCATTTTGGTTGCAGTGTTCATGTTCTTAACTACTTTGCCATACTGACACCTTATGGTATGTTCAAGCAGTCCAGGCTCTTCCTTGGATATACAAAGCAACTGAATATTCACGTAGGCTTACTGGGAAGTTGCAGTACTCTGTTAGCCTGCTGGGGAAAAGTCCTACTTTTGTTGTTCATATGCTAACTGAGTAAGGCCTCTAGTCTTGATGGTTATCTGGAGAAGCAGCTATGTTACAATGAACAGATCTGCTTATCTACATCCAACCTAACTTCATACAAAAATGACACAGGGCAGATTTTTAGAGATTCTGTTCAGCTATATTATATTGTACATAAGAACCTGGAAGTTTCCCTACAATAACTGAGACAATAGAAACAGATTTGTTTCAAGCCTGTAAGTCAGCAACTCCGCATGATTTCTTGTCATTTATTTATAATCTACTGTGTTGCACAAGGGTTAATGTGGCTTCATAGAAACATGGCATGTTACCACTTGTAAATTCAATTTCACCACCTAATTTTCAGGGTTAGCTAATACACAAGTAAAGAGTAATTTGACAAAATCTAACAAAGCTTTAATTGCATAGAACCTTTGATCCAGAAGTTCCATTTATAGGAGTCTAACCTACAGAAACACTGACTCATGTGATTAAACATTTGTAAACAGGTTTTTTAAGCACTATCTGAAAAGCAAATAACTAAAATAAACCTAAGTATACAAAAATAGCAGATTAGTTATAAAAATGACAGTGCAGCCATAATGTGAACTACAAAGCGGCCATTTAAAAGAATAAGATGGAGTAGTATTTGGGATCAAAAGATCTCCAGGATATTTACAGTGGATAAAAGCACAAGTCAGATTAAGATGTAACTATTGTAACCCCACTGATTTACAACAAAACAAAATTGTATATTTAGGTAATATATAGAGATATATATATGTATAAATGCTTGAAAAGATATACTAAATTTTTTCCAGCTTAAAGTGATCTGCTAAGCTGCTAAGTCACTTCAGTCGTGTCCGACTCTGTGTGTGACCACATAGACGGCACCCCTCCGCCGTCCCTGGGATTCTCCAGACAAGAACACTGGAGTGGGCTGCCATTTCCTTCTCCAATACATAAAAGTGAAAAGTGAAAGTGAAGTCATGTCCGAGTCTTTGTGATTCCAAGGGCTGCAGCCTACCAGGCTCCTCCGTCTATGGGATTTCCCAGGCAAGAGTACTGGAGTGGGGTGCCATTGCCTTCTCCATAAAGTGATCTAATTGACATATAAGTTTAAGTTGTATAACTGATACACTTGGTATATTGCAAAAATTACCACAGTAGCATTGGTTAACACCTCCATCACACTACATAACTATCGTTTCTTTTTGTGGTAAGAATATACCTACTCTCTTAGCAACTTTCCAATATATAATACAATACCCTTAACCATAATCACTATATTGTACATTAGTCATCTCATAACTGAAAAGTTTGTACCTTTTAATCAACATTTCCTCATTTCCCCCATCTTCAACCCCCTGGAAAACACCATCTATTCTGTTTCCATCAGTTCAGATTTTTTAGATTCCACACATAAGTGATATTATCTAGTACCTGTCTTTCTCGTCTCTGATTTCACTTAGAATAATGTTCTCAAGATTCATCTATTTTGTCACAAATGGCAGGATTTACTTCTTTCTCATGGCTGAAAAATATTCCTCTGTGTGTGTGTGTGTGTGTGTGTGTGTGTGTGTGAGAGAGAGAGAGAGAGAGACAGACAGCATTTTTATCCATTCACCCACTGATTGAAACTTAGGTTGCTTCTACATTAGAGAGAGAGAGAGACAGACAGCATTTTTATCCATTCACCCACTGATTGAAACTTAGGTTGCTTCTACATTTTCACTACTATGAAAAATGTTGCAAGGAATATGGGGATGCACACATCTCTTGAGAAAATGATTTCATTTCCTCTGAATACATACCCAGAAGTGGGACTGCTGGATAATATGCCAGCTCTATTCTTAATTTTCTGAGCAACTTCCATACTGTTTTCCATAGTGGCTGCAACAATTCACAGCCCCACTGGCAGTACGTGAGGATTCCCTTTTCTCCACATTCTCAACATTTATCACTTATCCTTTTGAGAGCAGCTATTTTAATGGATGAGAGGTGATATATCACTGTCATTTTGATTTCCATTGCCCTGATGTGATTATTGATTTTGAGCATCTTTTCAGATACTGGTTGGCCATTTGTATATCTTCTTTGGAAAAATGTCTATTCAGTTCTTCTGCCCATTTTTACAAGTAGCCTATTAACAGTGTAATACTGGCTTAGTTTTCCCTTCAGATCTGTTAGTATTTGCTTAATATACTTAGTTGCTCCAATACTGCATGCACATGTATTTATGATTGTTTTATCTTGGGATGAATTGATCCTTTTATCATTATAATGATTTTCTTTGCCTCTTATTGAAGCTTTTTTATTTAAAGTCTACTTTGATATACGTATAGCTATCCCTACTCTGGAGAAGGCAATGGCAACCCATTCCAGTACTCTTGCCTGGAAAATTCCATGGACAGAGGAGCCTGGTAGGCTGCTGTCTATGGGGTCGCATAGAGTCGGACACAACTGAGCGACTTCACTTTCACTTTTCATTTTTCATGCATTGGAGAAGGAAATGGCAATCCACTCCAGTGTTCTTGCCTGGAGAATCCCAGGGACGGGGGAGCCTGGTGGGCTGCCGTCTATGGGGTCGCACAGAGTCAGACATGACTGAAGCGCCTTAGCAGCATCCCTACTCTTGGTTTGCACTTGTACTGAATATCTTTTTCAATCTCTTCACCTCAAGCCTATGTGTCCTTAAAGCTCAAGTGAGTCTCATGTAGGCAGCATATAGTTTGGTCTTTTTTTTTTTTTTCCAATCCATCCAGCTACCCTATACGTTTTGACTGGCGAGTTAATCTATTTACATTTAGAGTAGTTATTGATAGAAGAGGATTTATCACTACCATCTTGTTAAGTTTTATAGTGCCCTTTTCCCCTCCTTCCTCTCTAGCTGCCTTCCTTTGCAAACAGATGATTTTACTTAGTGGTATGCTGTAACTCCCTTCTCTTTATTGTCTGTGAACCTACTCTAGGTTTTTGTTTTGTGGTTACCATGAGGCTTACATAAAACATATTATGCATACAGCAGTCTATTTTACATTGATAACAACTCAACTTCAATCACATGCAAAAACTCTACCCTTTTGCTACCCATCTTCATTTCTGATGTCACAACTCACCTATTTTATATTGTATGTCCATTAACAAATTATTGTTGCTGTAGTTATTTTTAATACACTTTCCATTTAACCTTTATCAGATCAGATCAGTCGCTCAGTCATGTCCGACTCTTTGCAACCCCATGAACCGCAGCACGCCAGGCCTCCCTGTCCATCACCAGCTCCCGGAGGTCACTCAGACTCACATCCATCAAGTCAGTGATGCCATCCAGCCATCTCATCCTCTGTCGTCCCCGTCTCCTCCTGCCCTCAATCCCTCCCAGCATCAGAGTCTTCTCCAGTGAGTCAACTCTTCACATGAGGTGGCCAAAATACTGGAGTTTCAGCTTGAGCATCATTCCTTCCAAAGAAATCCCAGGGCTGATCTCCTTCAGAATGGACCAGTTGGATCTCCTTGCAGTCCAAGGGACTCTCAAGAGTCTTCTCCAACACCACAGTTCAAAAGCATCAATTCTTCGGCGCTCAGCCTTCTTCACAGTCCAGCTCTCACATCCATACATGACCACAGGAAAGACCATAGCCTTCACTAGGCGAACCTTTGTTGGTAAAGTAATGTCTCTGCTTTTCAATATGCTATCTAGGTTGGTCATAACTTTCCTTCCAAGGAGCAAGCGTCTTTTAATTTCATGGCTGCAGTCACCATCTGCAGTGATTTTGGAGCCCAGAAAAACAAAGTCTGACACTGTTTCCACTGTTTCTCCATCTATTTCCCATGTAGTGATGGGACCAGATGCCATGATCTTCGTTTTCTGAATGTTGAGCTTTAAGCCAACCTTTTCACTCTCCACTTTCACTCTCATCAAGAGGCTTTTTAGCCCCTCTTCACTTTCTGCCATAAGAGTCGTGTCATCTGCATATCTGATGTTATTGATATTTCTCCCAGCAATCTTGATTCCAACTTGTGTTTCTTCCAGTCCAGCATTTCTCATGATGTACTCTGCATATAAGTTAAATAAACATGGTGACAATATGCAGCCTTGACGTACTCCTTTTCCTATTTGGAACCAGTCTGTTGTTCCATGACCAGTTCTAACTGTTGCTTCCTGACCTGCATACCTAAATCAAATCCCTTATGATTATACAGTGGAAGTGAGAAATAGATTTAAGGGCCTAGATTTGATAGATAGAGTGCCTGATGAACTATAGAATGAGGTTCGTGACATTGTACAGGAGACAGGGATCAAGACCATCCCCATGGAAAAGAAATGCAAAAAAGCAAAATGGCTGTCTGGGGAGGCCTTACAAATAGCTGTGAAAAGAAGAGAAGCGAAAAGCAAAGGAGAAAAGGAAAGATATAAACATCTAAATGCAGAGTTCCAAAGAATAGCAAGAAGAGATAAGAAAGCTTTCTTCAGTGATCAATGCAAAGAAATAGAGGAAAACAATAGAATGGGAAAGACTAGGGATCTCTTCAAGAAAATCAGAGATACCAAAGGAACATTTCATGCAAAGATGGGCTCGATAAAGGACAGAAATGGTATGGACCTAACAGAAGCAGAAGATATTAAGAAGAGGTGGCAAGAATACACAGAAGAAATGTACAAAAAAGAGCTTCACGACCTAGATAATCACGATGGTGTAATCACTGACCTAGAGCCAGACATCCTGGAATGTGAAGTCAAGTGGGCCTTAGAAAGCATCACTACGAACAAAGCTAGTGGAGGTGATGGAATTCCAGTGGAGCTATTCCAAATCCTGAAAGATGATGCTGTGAAAGTGCTGCACTCAATATGCCAGAAAATTTGGAAAACTCAGCAGTAGCCACAAGATTGGAAAAGGTCAGTTTTCATCCCAATCCCAAAGAAAGGCAATGCCAAAGAATGCTCAAACTATCGAACAATTGCACTCATCTCACACGCTAGTAAAGTAATGCTCAAAATTCTCCAAGCCAGGCTTCAGCAATATGTGAACCGTGAACTTCCTGATGTTCAAGCTGGTTTTAGAAAAGGCAGAGGAACCAGAGATCAAATTGCCAACATCCGCTGGATCATGGAAAAAGGAAGAGAGTTCCAGAAAAACATCTATTTCTGCTTTATTTATTTAACCTTTATACTAGAGCTAAATGGCTAACACACCACCTTACAGTATTAGGGTATCCTGAATTTGAATATATACTTATCTTTACCAGTGTGTTGTTTATTTTCATATGTTTCATGTTATTAACTATTTTCCTTTCGTTTCAGTTGAACAATGCTCTTGTTTGAAGAGCATTTCTTGTCAGGCAGTTCTAGCAATAATGTACTACCTGAGCTTCTGGTTGCCAGGGAAAGTTGCTATCTATACTGTATTTCAAAAGGATAACTCTTGGTTGGCCAGTTTTAATTTCAGCACTTTTAAATAAAACACATCCCACTCTCTCCTGGCCTGTAAGGTTTCTGCTAAAAAATCTGCTAATAGCCTTACAGAGGTTCCCCTAATAAGACACAAGTTTCTTTTCTTTTGCAGATTTTAAGATCCTCTCTGACTTTTGACTGTTTTATTGTAAGGTGTCTTGGAGAGGATTTTTTAAGTTGAGATTGTTTGATGATCTAGAAGCTTCATGAATCTGGATATATAAAGCTCTCCCCAGAATTGGGAAGTTCTTAGTCATTATTTCTTTAAATAAACTTTCTACTCCCGTTCCCTCTCTTCTTCTTCTGGAACCCCAATAATTCACAGATTCTTTTGAAGGTATCTCATAGATTATGTAGTCTTTCTTTTCTTTATTCTCCTCCAACTGAATAATTTTAAAGTTCCTGTCTTCAATCTCGCTGATTCTTTTTTCTCCTTTATCAGTTGTATTCCTGAATGTTCTCAATTGCATTTTTTTTCATTTCATTCATTGTATTCTTCAATTTCAAAATTTCTGCTTGATTCTTTTCTATGATTTTTATCTCTTTGTTAAACTTTTCACTTTATGTATTTTTTTCTTGATTTTGTTGAATTATCTTCGTGTGTGTTTTCTTAGAGCTACTGAATTTCCTTAAAACAACTACTTTAAATTCTTTACCTCCATATCTTTGGGATCAGTTATTGGATGATTTCTGTGATCCTTTGGTGTCACACTTCCTTGACTTTTTATGTTCCCTGATGTTTTGTGCTGTCTTCACATTTTAAGTAGCAGTCGTCTCCTCTTAGCCTAATTGATGCTCAGTCGTGTCTGACTCTGTGACCCCACAGACTATACAGACCATAGAACTCTCTAGGCCAAAATACTGGAGTGGGTACCCTTTCCCTTCTCCAGGGGATCTTCCCAACCCAGGGATCGAACCCAGGTCTCCCATATTGCAGGCAGATTCTTCACCAGCTGAGCCACAAGGGCAGTCCAAGAATACTGGAGTGGGTAGCCTATCTCTTCTCCAGTGGAGCAGTTATCTTCTCTGCTGCTGCTGCTGCTAAATCGTTTCAGTCGTGCCCAACTCTGTGTGACCCACAGACGGAAGCCCACCAGGCTCCCCCGTCCCTGGGATTCTCCAGGCAAGAACAATGGAGTGGGTTGCCATTTCCTCCTCCAATGCATGAAAGTGAAAAGTGAAAGTGAAGCCGCTCAGTCGTGTCTGGACTCTTAGAGACCCCATGGACTGCAGCCTATCAGGCTCCTCCATCCATGGGATTTTCCAGGCAAGAGTACTGGAGTGGGATGCCATTGCCTTCTCCAGTCATCTACTCTAGTCTTTACTAATTGCTTTAAGGACAGAAATATCTTCCATCAGCCCTAGTAGAGATGTCGAGGCTTTCTCAGATCTTCTAAGGCTACAGGGCTTCCCTCAAAGCTCAGTTGTTAAAGAATCCGCCTGCAACACAGGAGACCCTGATTTGATTCCTGGGTCAGGAAGATCTGCTGGCAAAGGGACAGGCTACACACTCCAGTATTCTTGGACTTCCCTGTGGCTCAGCTGGTGAAGAATCCACCCGCAATGCAGGAGACCTGGGTTTGATCCCTGGGTTGGGAAGATCCACTGTAGAAGGGAAAGGGAACCCACTCCAGTATTCTGGCCTGGAGAATTTCATAGACTGTATATAGTCCATGAGGTTGCAAAGAGTCAGAAACAACTGAGCAACTTTCACTTCACTCACTACTTGATGATTCTTACTCCCTCTTATGGAATAATTCTTAAGCTTGTATGCCCTCTCTGGATCCTGTAACACACCAAGCCTAGTGCTGACAGCCTCCCTTCTGTTTTTCCAAACATAAGACTAAAGCTCAAATTTATGGTCTCTCCCTGGCCCACATTTTCAGGCTGATTTTCTGAACATGCTCACAAACCATCTGCCAAAGCTCTCTCTCACTAGCACCATTAGGGGCACTCACAGGGCACCAGTCTCAGAGTTGGGGGATGGGATGAGAGGAGGCACATAAAACCCTGGGGGTGACTAGGGCCATGTGAGGGGGATGTGCAGGCAAGGTGCCCCCCATAGCTGGCAGGCAAGCTTCTTAAAGGTGTCCATGAAGCAGTTAGTAGGATCCTCCTTCCTAGGATCCTATCTGCTGCTCTCTCAGCCTCTTCCCATGCTCCAGGCACACAGCTCACATCCAAGATCATCTCTCCTGACCCCAAGCTGTGCTGCCTGCAGCAGAGTGATGTGGATAAAAAGTAAAAGTATTTCTCTTATCCTGTCCAATGAATCCAAAGTCTTATTTGTTTTTGCTCCAACAGTGTGCTGGAACTCCTCCACTAAAAATTTGGACATCCACAAAAGCTCTCCCTTGTCCTTGGGCGATTGTTTAATACAGTGTGTCCAGGGGCTCCCAGAACATGGTCAGGATGGCTGGAGCTAGTTCATGGCCACTGTAGGGTCCACAGCAAAGACCGAGGTCTATATATGTGTTTCCTGACAAATGGGTGGGCAGTGTCCTCCCAGGTCCCTTGGTATATGGTGCTGAATCTCACAAAGTTACTTTTGTCTGTGGATGGATGCCAAATTATTGGCAGTGGAGGGGGGAACATAAACACAAGGTCTCTTATTTAGCCTTGGTGCTGATGTCAATTCTCTACATTCCATTTTTAAGAGTGGTTACTCCTGAGGAGGAAAGTAGTAATGAGGTCAGGGTGGAAGGTGGGAGAAAATGGGGAGAGAGTAGTGAAGGGGGAGATTTCAATATGTAGTATGTATATATATATATATATATATATACACATATATATATATGCTAAGTCACTTCAGTCGTATTCGACTCTGTGCGACTGCATAGACGGAAGCCCATCAGGCTCTGCCATCCCTGGGATTCTCCAGGCAAGAACACTGGAGTGGGTTGCCATTTCCTTCTCCAATGCATCAAAGTGAAAAGTGAAAGTGAAGTCACTCAGTCACGTCTGACTCTTCGCGACCCCATGGACTACAGCCTACCAGGCTCCTCCATCCATGGCATTTTCCAGGCAAGAGTACTGGAGGGGGGTGCCATCGCCTTCTCCGATATATATATATATATACACACACACACATATATATATATATACACACACACACGCTAAACTGATGTTTGGACTTTTTAACTTAACACATTCACTTATCTTTCATGAAATTGTATAAAAGGAAAGATCTTACAGAATTGCATGTATTGTGCCCAAATAGTGGTGCCTGGAAAAAGCTGATAGCTATCTTACTGAAATCATAGCCAATATACATTTCCAGCTTTGTCATAACAAACAGAATTTTAATTAATATTCCATTGTTCTCCCACTATTTACTTTATCCAAGAAAACCAGAGTTCTCATTCTGGAAGTTAAAAAAAGAAAATCATAGAATGACATACAACAGACTAGAAAAAGTCGATGCCTATACCTCTTGAGAATCCTTTTTATAAGCATGTGAAGTGAAAGTCACTCAGTCATGTCTGACTCTTTGCAACCCCATGGACTATGCAGTCCACAGAATTCTCTAGGCCAGAATACTGGAGTGGATAGCCTTTCCCTTTTCCAGGGGATCTTCCCAACTCAGGGATCAAACCCAGGTCTCCTGCATTGCAGGCAAATTCTCTTTACCAGCTGCGCCAGAAGCAATGCTTGCTACCAAATACAAACTGCAGGTCCTATAAGCTTTCATTTTCTCCCAAAAAAAGGAACTGTGTAATACATTCCCAGGTGAACAGGAACTTCCCACTATATATGCAGTTTTGCAAACTCTATTTTTTCAAATTGAATAAATTTATCCACAATATTTTTCCTTCTCCTAAACAAATAATCAGAGGTAAAAAACTTTTCTATCTCAAAATATATAACTGCACTATAAATATGCAAAGTCCATAATGCATACAATTCATCCATACTATAATCACAACTTCCAGAATAATAAGAAAAATGAAACCTCAATAATATATTTCTATTTTCAGAGAGTTCATTATTAAGACTTTTAGTAACCAGGCAGCATTTATAAATATTCTAAACTCTGGTTCTGCTCTTTCCCATTGTATTTGCTCAACTTTTTGTCACTTCACTGTTCATTAGCACTTTTATTTGAAGATGAAAAGAGGAAGGGAAAGAAGAGAAATGCAATCTTTCAGCTTATTTTATCACTGATAAAAGATCTGAAGAGTAAATTTTAAGCTATTAGCTAAAACAATATTGAGATATCACTATATTTATCATTGCATATAACCAAAGTTAGATTAATAAGGTAAATTACACTTTTATAAAGGATAAAAAGTACCTTATTGATAAAAGCAACTGAGTATATAATTAATTCTACCCAATGACAGTAAGATTACAATATATAAATATAATGAATATATAATGCTAATACACACACACACACACACACAGTACGACACAGTTTGGAAGAAAGAACTCTCAATAAAAAGCACGAAACCTAGACTTGGCTCTGCCAGTAGCTGGGTAATCTTAGGCATGAGTCAGTTACCTCCGCTGCACCACAAGGTGATAAGATAAATGTTTCTCCTTCAAACTGACACCCTGTATGTACACACATATACACATACTTCTATTTACAGGCAAGGCTGGTACTCACTAGCTCATACCAGTATGGCATGACTGACTGTTCATAGGCCAGCACCTGTTCTGATTGGTCTGTCAGTGCAGTACCAGTTGTTAAACAGTGTGAATTATCATCCTATTTACTGCTGCTGCTGCTAAGTTGCTTCAGTCGTGTCCGACTCTGTGCAACCCTGTCCCTGGGATTCTCCAGGCAAGAACGCTGGAGTGGGTTGCCATTTCCTTCTCCAATGCATGAAAGTGAAAAGTGAAAGTGAAGTCGCTCAGTCATTTCTGACTCTTAGCAACCCCATGGACTGCAGCCCACCAGGCTCCTCCATCCATGGGATTTTCCAGACAAGAGTCCTGGAGTGGGGTGCCACTGCCTTCTCCCCATCCTATTTACAACCACCCCCAAATTACAAAATGTCTAACACGTACATCCCTGTGTTTGCAGTCTGCCTTTCACACACAGTGAGGATATTCCAAAATTAAATAGGCCCTCCTTCAGATCAGATCAGATAAGTCGCTCAGTCGTGTCTGACTCTTTATGACCCCATGAAGCACAGCACGCCAGGCCTCCCTGTCCATCACCAACTCCCGGAGTTCACTCAGACTCACATCCATCGAGTCAGTGATGCCATCCAGCCATCTCATCCTCTGTCGTCCCCTTCTCCTCCTGCCCTCAATCCCTCCCAGCATCAGAGTCTTCTCCAATGAGTCAACTCTTCGCATGAGGTGGCCAAAATACTGGAGTTTCAGCTTGAGCATCATTCCTTCCAAAGAAATCCCAGAGCTGATCTTCACAATGGACTGGTTGGATCTCCTTGCAGTCCAAGGGACTCTCAAGAGTCTTCTCCAACACCACAGTTCAAAAGCATCAATTCTTCGGTGCTTAGCCTTCTTCACAGTCCAGCTCTCACATCCATACATGACCACAGGAAAAACCATAGCCTTGACTAGGCGAACCTTTGTTGGCAAAGTAATGTCTCTGCTTTTGAATATGTGATCTAGGTTGTTCATAACTTTTCTTCCAAGGAGTAAGCGTTATTTAATTTCATGGCTGCAGTCACCATCTGCAGTGATTTTGGAGCCCAGAAAAATAGAGTCTGACACTGTTTCCACTGTTTCCCCATCTATTTCCCATGAAGTGATGGGACCAGATGCCATGATCTTCGTTTTCTGAATGTTGAGCTTTAAGCCAACTTTTTCATCTCCTCTTTCACTTTCATCAAGAGGCTTTTGAGTTCCTCTTCACTTTCTGCCATAAGGGTGGTGTCATCTGCATATCTGAGGTTATTGATATTTCTCCCAGCAATCTTGATTCCAGCTTGTGCTTCTTCCAGCCCAGCATTTCTCATGATGTACTCTGCACAGAAGTTAAATAAACAGGGTGACAATATACGGCCTTGACATACTCCTTTTCCTATTTGGAACCAGTCTGTTGTTCCATGTTCACTTCTAACTGTTGCTTCTGACCTGCATACAAATTTCTCAAGAGGCAGATCAGGTGGTGTGGCATTCCCATCTCTTTCAGAATTTTCCACAGTTTATTGTGATAACCTCCAGTTAAAATTTAAGAGCACAATTCCTTTCCAACTCCCTTTCTCCTCTCTCAAAAAGAGTTTCTGTACATTTTATGTTCTGTATTTCTCATCTCTCACTACTCATACCTTATTTAGTTCCATGCCAGGTAACTTCCCACATACACTGAAACTATTTTTAGCTTTCCTCCTCTGCTTTCACCTTCTCCCTTCTAAACCTTGGGCAGTTTTCTCAAGAAAGCCTCTACTTCATTCCAATTAGAGCAAGATAATATCATAAGCATGATTATTAAACTAAGAATGATGGTAGTGATACATCCAAATAGAGAAATTAAAAGGCCAAACACACAAAACAAAAAACAAAACACAAAGAAAACAAAACAAATTTTTAAAAAAATTTTAAAGGCAAAACAAAGCACCAGTTTCATCAACCTTCTGAAATTTGTAGACACTTAAAAGGAGTCCATTCAAAATTCACATAAATTTCTATTTCATTCACTCATCCCCCATAATTACCAGCAGTATAGAAGGTAGAAAACTTATTTAGAATTTGTGGCTTTATTTTAATACCCTGTTGTTTTATATAACTGTTAACATTATAATCTCCCAACATACAGTTAAATCATTCTTCATTCATTTTGTACTGTAGCATGATATTTTTCCTATAATTATTTGTTGGTGTTTCCTTGACTAGAATTTGACTGATTTCCTTGATGGCAGGATTCATCTCAGGACAATATTCCTCACTGCAACTCCAGTGACTAAGCACTATTAAGTGCATATCAAAATCTAAATATTGTTATCGTCTATTTTATCTTACAAAGGTGTAATATTTGAGCTTCTTGGGCAATCACACTTCTGTAGACTAGCTAGCTTAGGACTTGAAACTTGCCCAAAGTCAGTGACAGAGCCAGGTTCACAACAGACAGCCTTCTCAATTCATTGTTTTTTCTGTTATATCATGGAAGCCATGTAAATATGTGACATGACTACATGGTTTCATCTACTTCAGTTTTAAGAGTTTTAATAATTTATTTTAGACATTATGCCAGAGTTTATTCAGTTGATGAGCTATATCTTTATAATCTATGAAACCCAGCAATTATTATTCATTCATTATTGGCTGAGGAATACACTAACAGGACTTCCACATGTCTTTAAAAACAAATTACAAAATTTACATTTAATAACCACAAAAACAAATTGAACACTAACCACAGATATTAAGGGTACATTCTAATTACACATTAAGAAGCCTTTTCTGCTAAGTCTAATTTAAGTGCCAATCTACATTTTGTTCTTATTAATTTTATGTTTGTCTGTATATTCATTGTCTCAATAACCTACATATACTATTAACACCAACTTAAAAATGGGAGGTATAGATCAGTTACTACGACCAGTAGTAAATAAATATATAAAGTATTTTGGACCAAGCACCCCTGAAATACTATAATTTTGAGAATGAAGCTAAACTTATTATGGCAGAAAAAGATTCCTTGGATATCTTGAAGGCTTAAAAACTTGGCCAAACTATTGTTCAATATGCACACAGTTTGCATCTTCATGCTCAGATGTTGTTGAAACAGCAGACTTAAAAGAAATAATGTCAATGAATCCTACCAAGCACTATACATGACCTCTGGGGTAATTAGCAATCATTCAAAAGCAACAAGACTAAAATGGTCTATTCTTTATTACTGTCAGCTCTTATCTTGATCAGCATTTTAATAAAGATGGTTCGTTTCTAAGACAGTTTCATGAATCAGTCATAATTACATTCTGACATGCAGTGAATAGTAAAGCAAAACTAAATATCACTTCATCAACCTTTCTAACCTTTATGCAAGTATTAACTGTAAATAATTTTTACACAATCCTACAACAGAAAATCTGCATATTTCTTAGCTTTGTACATACTTTACCCCAAATGAATTTCCTGTGACCTATACCTGAAAAACACAATCAGCCATAATTATCCAGTTTTGTGAGATGTTCAGGTGTTGCCTTTCAGAGTTCAAATCAACTTCAAGTATAAAAGGCTACTTTATCCTACAAATGGCACAATATGCAAAATGGGTTAAGTAGCCAAAGCATCTCAGAGCATTGTGGCTTGAAAGAAGTCTATCCAGAATCAAAATGTCAGAACAAAAATACACTAAAGCAAAGCCGTACTTATAAAAATAGATTCATAGATTACACATTAAGAAATGAATCACTGACAACTACTGCAGAAAATCTTTTAAATAAAATATGTTAAAAGAAACATATTAATTAGAAGGAAATCTAAACACTTAAGTATCTGAAGGGCAAATTTTTTAGAAATACAATTCCAAAAGAGCTGATGGAACAGGGTAAAAATTGATCAGAAATATAAACTTAGAGATACTATTCTGATATTGCAGATAATATGAAAAGTGTTTTAGCCACCCCCACCAAATACATAATTTACACTAGAGTTCTCAAATAGCTAATTTCTCTTTTTGCTGAGGACTAATTTTTTAAAATATTTTAGATAGTCAAAGTAACAGAATTCAACTACCTGAATAAATTGTTATTACATTTTAGATGATTTACTGTCTCAGGTCTTAGAAAAATTGAAAATAAATGCAATGCTTTCCCAAGGATACTTCTTGTGTTTCCAGTAGTGGATATAGAATACCTATACAGAACCAGATTCCCAAACCTGGATTTCCAATAAGTACCTCAAGTTAAGTAAAGTTTATGGTAAATCTACTGAGTGACATTTTTAAACCAAACTGATTTCCATTTAAAAACTTAACTACAGTGAAATAGAAACACAGTTATCGTTTTACTTTGTGTAATTTCAATTTGAAAAGTAAGTTCTTTTGAAAGTCAATCTAAAATCACTATATGTTTTCTCATGCATATTATAAAGAAACCTCACTAGAATGTTACCAATATGAGGCAAAAAGTAATAATAAGCATCTTTTATACATGGAATTAAAAACAAACAAAAAAAATAAGTCTTTAATGTGATAATTTTTGTTTGACTCGTCTATTACGTTTTCTTGAACATTATTCCTTTATCTTATTGGAGGCACAAGCAAAGCAGAGAAAAGAAGTTTTGATTCAAGAAAACAGATTTCCCAGAAAGGAGAAAAAAAAAAATGTGATTAAGATTTAAACAAAAGCTAAAGATGGCTTCCTCTGAGCACTGATGAGGTCTGCTGCTACCTCATTACTAACAACTGAAAACTTGTGATGCATTTTGTTTCAAGGGAATCCAAAAGTCCTAGCTGTAAAGCAGACAGGGGAGTGCGGATCCATTCACTCCTTCTGTATCACCACCATTATGTAAGCAGTATAAAACACTGCCTTTATGCTGCCAAGCCACAATGACTCTTCCTACATCAAAGGGTTTTCACCACTAGGGTTTTTTCTTCAAAATTTATTCAAGCTAAGGGCAGAGAGACAACAATTCATACACGCTAATTACGTCTAATTATCTATTCCCTTTTCTGACCAGCTCCGGCCAGTGTTATTTGCTATCTGGATTTCTCACAACCTCCCTTTGCCCTGTCCATCCAGCCCAACAGTGAAGGCTTTGAAGAAAACAGTCATGGCTTTTTAGAGTTTTCTCAATATAGAGTTCAAGCAAATTAAATAATTATTCTGTTAGTTTTGACACATTTATGCGTTAAATATGAGGACCTCTTGGTTAATTTGGCAAATTCCTCACATCTCTTCATGGTTGGAATCATAGTAACACCCTCTCTTACAGGAGCTTCTCCTCAGGCTTTCTTTTCATGATCTAAATGAAATGTTTATTGGATTAAAGTTCTTCTCTGCAGACCTCCATGGTGGCCTATGACAAAGAGCTTAAAAGTTCTATTAATTGGCTTGAGTTTTCAGGGAGGGGAAAGGGAGAATTTTATTTCACATTACATCACTAGCCAAGAAAATTGCCACATGTAATTAAACTAATTTGTCTTGTGAGTCAAAGAAACAACTAATTCATATTTAAGACACACTTCCCTTAAACCATTTTCGTCATCAAAGAATTGATTTCTTGTAATTTAACCAAAAATAGCTATTTATTATTCTAAGAGAAGAGAATTCAAGACCTAAACAGTACGTGTTTTACATATAAGCAATAGCTTGCTATATTTCAGTTTGATATAAATATGTAGTTATATATATTTTATACATAATTATACAGATACATATATATTTAAATATTTCATGGGAAATCATTATTCTCATTTTATATAAGACATTTATGGGAAATAATATTTTAAAAGGCATACACCCCAAGTTACGTTTACATAGGTAGGCTCAGACTAATAGAAGGTATACATTCTGGTATGAAGATGGACAAGAATTACATTTTAAGTCCTATAACAACAATTTTTATTCTAGATACATATTAATTTCATGGACACAGCACAAAACACTATTACATATAAAGCTTAGTGCTTGTACTGAAGCCAATTTTTAAAAAATATTTTTCCTCAAATATACATAAAATAGGTTTATAAAAACATCTCAGGTAATTTACGTACTTTATTTGCCTCAAACTTGGCAATTATAGGAATATTTTACAAGTCAAACAGTAATTTTAATAACTTAAAATATTAAATACTAAAATTCAAATGAATACTTCAGTGATTTGTAGGGGAAAGCCAAAACTCTTTTCACTTTTGGAGTTCAGTTTACTACGTTTGTTCTGTTTTTTGTTTCTTTCAATCTTAAGTATTAAAAAGCCAACTCATAAGTAAAGACATGATCACACTAACAAAGGGTTAAGCCTTGCTAGGCTGACTCAGGTGACAACACAGTCGAGGTCAGCGGGGCTGACACTGACCTCAAAGGCTGACTCTGGTTATTTAGCCCTATGAAAGCTCCAGTATTGAAAGTGGTAATGAACAAACTGACAAATCAATTTCACCAATGAAATGAAAATTGTGGCAGGAAAAAAACGCAAACATACACTTAGCAAGTCTATAAATCCTAATGCAGGTGGCTGAACAAAGGCTGAACACTGAAGCACTTTATATAAGGGTTATACACAATTTTGCTAGTTTATAACTAGAGATCACACCATGGTAATAGCCTCAAAGAGTTCACAGTAGGTATAAAATCCCTCAGGAAAAATTCCTCAGGAAACAAAAACACAAATGCTAGTACATAGCTAAATTTATTTTAAGTTTTAAATAAAGGATGCATAACAGCTTAGAAACATTAACAACCAAGTAGAAGAAATGAAGTCATTGCTTGAACATTAAACAAATATTATAAAAACTGTAAAAATAATAAAACTATTACTACCTTAGATTACAAAGTATTTTTATGTACTGCATATTTCAACTCAACAAATGTTAAACTAAAGCAGATTATGATGCTTTCCAAAGAGGGAACTCTTCATCAGGAAAGGGAAAATTCACATGTATGAGTGTTAATGTTAGTATCTTGCTTTTTTCTAATTTCTTCATCTGACACTCATCAAAGAGAAAATTATACTGTTGAATCCCTTGTTGGTTATTTTTGATCAACTTACAGTTATCATTTCGATAATCTATTAATCATCTAACTCACTTAATTTTAAACAGAAATAAAAAACTTAAGAAATAGTTTTCTGAAATGTTACTATCAATGAGAGTTAAAGTGCTATATTATTGACAATAGAATCTATTACCATGTGGCAAAAACACTACATTTTTATATTGCATAAGAATATTTCCCAAGGGGAATTATTTTAGATTTGTCCATACTGTTAAATGAAATAAGAAAATCATAAAAAGAAAGTTAATGAAATTCACAGAGAGATTTTTTTTTTTAACTCTAAAAATTATGATAGCATTTATCTCTTTCAGGGCTCATTAAAGAATTTATCAAACAAAATGGGTGATGTGGGTGTAAGTGATGGAGTGAACAGAGAGATTTTTTTTTTAATCCAAACAGAAAACATCCTCCAAAATATGACAGAGTGCAAGATTTGACCAAATGGGAAGAGCAGTGTTTGCCAGGCAATCCATTTATCAAGGAGGCCAATAATATTCTAGATGAAATTAACCCAAGAAACTTTCTTAGGACCAAAATATCAATTGGTTCCCTTTTTCTTTTAACCTCAGTAGTTTCAAATAATGCACGCAATGCAGTGAGATTATGTTCAAATTAAGACATTATTCTTTTTAAATGTATACAACAGAAGACATTCTAACAAAGCTGATATTTCTCAGGTTACCAAATTATTTGAAGCTGATGCTGGACCACTCTCTTGCCTTTAGTTCATCAAGCATTCTCCCTTCAGTCAACTGTTTATCCAGCAAGTTCTCAAAATGTCACCTTCTCCAAGACCTACTAATAAACCTACGCTGACACATGTTTTCCACCACACAAAGCAAATTTATAGAAAACAAGTGCTATTTAGTGTGTTATTTTTAACAGTTGTTTGTCTCTCTGTCCTTTGTATATTGCATAGATTATGCTATGCTATGCTAAGTCACTTCAGTCGTGTCCGACTCTGTGGGACCCCATGGACTGCAGCCCACCAGGCTCCTCTGTCCGTGGGATTTTCCAGGCAAGAGTACTGGAGTGGGGTGCCATTGCCTTCTCCGACTGCATAGATTAGGGGTAAGAAATTCTTTAAAAAGCCAGAGAGTAAACATTTCAGGCTTTAAAGACCATACTTCTCTGCCACAATTACACAACTCTGCAATGACAGTGGGAAAACAGAAATAGACAACATATAAAGAAATGCGCATTAAGCTTTTCAATAAAACTTTATTTACCAAAACAGGCGCAAGCGATATTTGACCACTGTCTGTAGTTTATTAACCCCTGGTACAGATTATCAGTCTACTCTAAAATACTGCAGTACAGAGACTGAGACAGATGTATTTAATTTTATAAACTGGCCACTCCAGTACTCTTGCCTGGAAAATCCCATGGATGGAGGAGCCTGGAAGGCTGCAGTCCATGGGATCACTGAGGGTCAGACATGACTGAGCGACTTCACTTTTACTTTTCACTTTCATGCACTGGAGAAGGAAATGGCAACCTACTCCAGTGTTCTTGCATGGAAAATCCCAGGGATGGGGGAGCCTGGTGGGCTTCCGTCTATGGGGTCGCACAGAGTCGAACACAACTGAAGTGACTTAGCAGTAGCAGCTATGTAAATACCGACAAATGCTTTCACAACTGTATCTGTTCACATACTTAAAAAGAATTACCTAGGTTTTATTAAAATCAAGACAAAGATTCTTCGAGAATAAATCATCAAAATCAGAATATTAAGTGATATGCAGTTTCAAGTAGGCACAATAATCATAATATTAACCATCTTTTTATATAAATAAGGAAATGTTAACTGCCAAAATGTTTTTTTCTTTATACTTACATACAATACAAAACATACTCTGCTTTTATTTTGGGTGAAGGGAATCTGAGTTTTAAATAAAATCCCAAACCTCAAGTAAACAGAACAGTAGTTTCTATTATATGAAAATTCAACGAGCTAAGTACTAAGCACAACATTTCTAATCTATATAATTCTCATGCTTTTCCCATGTGCTTTTTCCTCTAAGTTGAATGCCCTTTCCTGCTTTGTCTGGTAACTAATTTTTCATAACCTGCTCTTTGGAAATACTCCTGACATGTGCCATGTCCTCTACAAAAACTGCTAGTATGGGCTGAGGTCTCTTTTTTTACACTCTGCATTCTGTAGTTAGCTTAATTACAGAAGTTCACACATGAAATGAAAAAAAAAAAAAAAACTTTATTGTCTGATTGTAGATAATACCCAAGACACTATTTAATCAAATTTGGTGACCACCACCAATATATTCTTACCATAATATCTCCATTAATGAGTTATTAATTTTGACTGGTAGGGCAAAATCTTAGTTTGTTCAGGAAACTTTATGAGGATTGCAATTTTTGAATTACCATATATCCAAAAACACACATTTTGGGCTTGGATTTTCGTAACAGTGCAATTGACAAGAGGTACATCTATTCTTTTTCAATTTAGTAAAAACTATTCTACACTATTCCAGAACCAACTTCAGGTGAAAAAGTCTCAGTCCAGCTTGATTTTTTTTTTTCCCATTGGTTCTTCTTCTATATAATTGTAGGATTCTCTATCCTTTAAGTTTAGTTTCATACCATAAAAGCACATTATTCTTCTATTTTATTTTTATGCTTTCTTTTTTAGAAATACAAACTGTGAATATTTGATCTGTTGTCTAGTTTCCATACTAACACCTTCGCTGTAATAGTTTTTCATTTCTAACTATTTTGGCTTCATTTTGTGTGATTTCTTTTCATAAGTCTGATCTCTTTATCGCTGGTTATATTTCCAGTAGTGCTGATTCACTGACTTACTTTTAGTAAGATGCTTTTTAATGGGTCTGCCTTCAGTCTTTTCTTAGCTCTGCCAGCTTATTTTTCATCTAATCTTACAGTTTTTCATCTCTGGTTTCTTATTTCATTGGTACCATAACTTTAGTTTCTTTTAAAATATAGCAAAGTTTTAACTGGAAAAAATCTCCCATTTCCTGGGATAATTCTTCTAAAGCAAGTTTTCATGTGTTCTTACTTGTTTAGTTCATGCCTCCCTCTCCCCCATCTACTCCTAATACTTCCTTCTTATTGCTGCCATTTCATTTTTTTAATAGTCTCTACATGGAACCCATGTTCAGTTCATTTTACCTTCTGCTGATTTCTCAGTTTTGAATATGGGTAGTCTTATTCAGGTCTGCTGATTTTCTAGGAAGGGTGGGTAAAATTTTACTTATACTAAAAAGTTTTTATTATAAAAATAATTCAATATCATTTCAGAAATCTTTGAAAGGTCTAAAACAGATAATTTTAATCATCTATAATCTTATCATTCAGAAAAAAGTTCTGTTTACATTTAGGGATATTTATTTTCAGTATTTTCTATGTATATATATTATTTCCAAGAAGAGTAATAGATATACTTACATTGTATTTTTCCACTTATATTATCCTTGAGCATTATTCTACATTATCACACAATTTTTGAAAATGTCATTCTAAATAACTATACTATATCCCCTCATGTGACTATACTATAATTTACTTAACAAATCCTCTAAACACGGGAGAGAAAGACATCCCCATCACTGTTTTCTTTTTCCTTTGTTTTTACAGTTATTCCATTAATGTTTTTGTATCTATGGAAAAATATGGCTCTGAGTTTCCAAATAACAAAAAGAAAAAAAAAAATTAAGGGTAGGAAAGGAAAGGAATTAAATTCAACCTGGCAAATTTTGTTGCCTATTAGCAATGATATATTAAAATATCACAAAAACTAAGGTTTGGGGTTTAAAAAAATGTACAGCTACAAAGATGTCTGAGAACCTTTTAATCTGTCACATTCTGTGAGCCTTCTCTTTACACTTTGTGTTTTATGCTACATGAAGAAACTATTTTTAGCATCTATTTTTCTTAGCTTCCCTGTTTATATTTTGGTATCTACATACACCACATTACTTTAGATTCCCAGGTGGAGAAAATACTGCAAATCTACCTTCTCCTCAAATGTAAAATAAGTATATAAAGGGGAAAAAATTATTAACAGCATAAATCTTTAAAAAGTACTTTTTCCTACATCTATAAATATCTCAGAGAAATTAAAATCCTCTGGGAGCCTAAAACTGGTCAAGGAAACAGATGTTTGGATAGCACAGGGAATAAAGTTTGGCACTAACAATAGCTCCCACTGAAGTATATTTCAAAAAGATTGTCTGACTACATCTTCAGAATATTTGAAGATAAATGTTTTTACTCCTCCTTCTTGGTAAGAATTTTTGAGTTTTATGTCTTAAAAAAAAATACAGTTCTATCCTTTCTTTGGATATCCTTTTATAGATGGTGAAAAATGTACCTGAGAATTACAGGAATTATATTTGGGCATATGTGCTACTTTCTGATACTTATCACATTCTGCTTTGTGTTAGAGGTATTTGGGTACATAGTATATACTCAACTAGATTATAAATGACTTGTAAGAAACACAACTTACTTAATGATTATATTATCCATTATACCTAATGTAGAACTTGGCACATAGTAGGTTCCCAATAAATATTGGTAGAATGCTTATTAAATAATTACATAAAAATTATTAAAATTAACAGTGAAAAAGGTGGCTACTTTATTCTTAATCATATTGTAATGAAGACTATTTTAAACTCCATGCAGTGATGATACACACAAATATTTAAACTATGTGCCTCAACTTGACATAATTTCATGATAACTTGATGGCAATCACATTTAAATATATTAGAATATTTTTGTAATAATGCTACTCTAAAATAGAAACTTTAATAGCTGGGAAAACATGTTAATGGCCATTAACCAGAAGGAAACAAGGAACATTAAATATTTTTTCAGAAATAAATCTATACGTTCAAACATTCCACTATAATATTTATGAGCAAATCTTAAATTAAAATTCATAAAATGCAAACTATCAAATGTTTCAGCTAGACAATAATTTATACCATATTTTGCAATTTTCCCTGCATACAAATTGATGAATACTATATAAAAAAGATTTCTTTCTTCTTTAGTATCTTTAACTATTACTATAAATATCAAAATAAATTCTACTTGAATGCAAGATCATAATGATCCTGTAAAAGTCTTTGATTACCAATCAATATGATCAGATCAGATCAGATCAGTCGCTCAGTCGTGTCCGACTCTTTGCGACCCCATGAACCGCAGCACGCCAGGCCTCCCTGTCCATCACCAGCTCCCGGAGGTCACCCAGACTCACACCCATCAAGTCAGTGATGCCATTCAGCCATCTCATCCTCTGTCGTCCCCTTCTCCTCCTGCCCTCAATCCCTCCCAGCATCAGAGTCTTCTCCAATATGATATTAGTCACTAAACACAAGTAAGTGATTTTTCTTACCTTCAGGACAGCTATGAATGGGACAAAATTAGCTCTCTGGAGTCCATTTTTATAGAGATCTGAAAGAAAAAAATTAGTATTAGCTTTTCACTTAGCCTAAATCATAATGTTAGGTTCTATTTTAGCCTAGCAAATAAAGCTTTCTACTGATAAAAAAGATAAAGAAGCAAAGGAGAATAAAAATAACCAAAATTCGTCTCTATTTTGGTACTATATAAAATTTATTATGTTCTTAATAATAGAAAAAATTAACAATCATAGAAAGATCAAAAGACCTTTGACCAAATTAGCTTTAAACTATAATAAAATGCAAGCAAAAAATTTGGACAATATCACAAATGATCCTAAATCAATAACTCAACGTAAAAAGATGATCTATTTAAAATTATTAATATATGAACACCTAGATTCTATCAGGAAACAAATTATATGCCCCTTACCCTATCCATAATAAAGGTTCTCAGTACAGAAAACTGTGTAATACAGTGCCATTTAAGAAAACACACCAATAGATAGAACTGTGTATGTATTTGTGTCAAAGTTATATATTTGCCATTAAAGTAAATAACATTGCTGCTGCTGCTGCTGCTAAGTCGCCTCAGTCGTGTCCGACTCTGTGCGACCCCAGAGACGGCAGCCTACCAGGCTCCCCCGTCCCTGGGATTCTCCAGGCAAGAATACTGGAGTGGGTTGCCATTTCCTTCTCCAATGCATGAAAGTGAAAAGTGAAAGTGAAGTTGCTCAGTCATGTCCGACTGCTAGCAACCCCAGAGACTGCAGCCCACCAGGCTCCTCCGTCCATGGGATTTTCCAGGCAAGAGTACTGGAGTGGGGTGCCATTGCCTTCTCCCTAAATAACATTAGGGACACTCTAAAAGAAACTACCTAATGACTTCCTTGGTGGTCCAGTGGTTAAGAATCTGCCTTCCAATGCAGGGTATGCAGGTTCAATCCCTGGTTTGGGAACTAAGATTCCACATACCACAGGGCAACTAAGCCTGCATGCCACAACTAGAGAACCTGCATACTGCAACTAGAGAACCCGCATGCCATAACACTGAGCCCACGTGCTGCAACCACAGAAAAGCCTGTGCGCCACAAAGAGCCTGTGCACTGCAATGAAGACCCAGTGCAGCCAAAATTAAAGGAAAAAAGAAACCACCTAAAGATTAAAACTCCATTCTTAATAGACTATAAATTTAACATAGTTCTATATCATAAACAGGTAGTTTTTACTGTCTTAGAATGTTGCTTTATATATGTGCCACGGTATATGTTCATACACATATCAGATCAGATCAGATCAGTCGCTCAGTCGTGTCCGACTCTTTGCGACCCCATGAATCACAGCACGCCAGGCCTCCCTGTCCATCACCAACTCCCGGAGTTCACTCAGACTCACATCCATCAAGTCAGTGATGCCATCCAGCCATCTCATCCTCTGTCGTCCCCTTCTCCTCCTGCCCCCAACCCCTCCCAGCATCAGAGTCTTCTCCAATGAGTCAACTCTTCGCATGAGGTGGCCAAAATACTGGAGTTTCAGCTTTAGCATCATTCCTTCCAAAGAAATCCCAGGGCTGATCTCCTTCACAATGGACCGGTTGGATCTCCTTGCAGTCCAAGGGACTCTCAAGAGTCTTCTCCAACACCACAATTCAAAAGCATCAATTCTTCGGCGCTCAGCCTTCTTCACAGTCCAGCTCTCACATCCATACATGACCACAGGAAAGACCATAGCCTTGACTAGGCGAACCTTTGTTGGCAAAGTAATGTCTCTGCTTTTGAATATGCTACCTAGGTTGGTCATAACTTTCCTTCCAAGGAGAAAGCATCTTTTAATTTCATGGCTGCAGTCACCATCTGCAGTGATTTTGGCGCCCAGAAAAACAAAGTCTGACACTGTTTCCACTGTTTCTCCATCTATTTCCCATGTAGTGATGGGACCATACACATATACACACACATAAACATACATTATTAAGGACCAGTAAGTAGGAATAAGGAAACAAATTTTAAGCTTTGCATACTTTTTGTTAAAATGGAGACTTGGAATATTTTTTCATAAGGTTGAAATTTTATTGCATATTCCTTTTAGGAAATTCCCTGGCAGTCCAGTGGTTAAGACTCTGTGCTCTCATTGCCGAGGGCCCAAGTTCAATCCCTAGTAGGGGAACTAAGATCCCACAAGCTGCATGGCACAGCCAAAATAAATAAAGCATTCCTTTTAAAAGTCAACTCTATAAAGTAATAAGATTTAAAAAATAAAAAAGTACAAAAATAACAGTAAAGTCTTCCAAATGATAAAAATTACAAGTTAATGTCTCAATTTTCCTTTTTAAGTATTGCATCATAGGCTCCTTTCTATATTTTTTTGTTTAAAGAAAACTTAATAACTAAGATTTCAACTGCCACATTTACTTCTGGAAATAAAACATGGTCATTAGAAAACATTTATTCTCTTTAGAAAAATATTCATCATAACATCATTATAGCAAAGAAAGTATTTACATAAGCTCTTTGGTTAATTAAGGACTATAGGCTTTAAATTCAGTTACATTTAAAATTCTTATTTAGTGATATTACAAAAAGAAAGATAATACTAGCCAGACTGTGAGGATCTCAAAATTCAAAATGAGATCTTTTTTTCCTATATCAATACCTCAAATGAGTAAAATGGGTAAAATGTAGGAAATGGGTTTAAAGTAAGATGTTTTCATAGTCTTCTCTAATTATAAAGTTGCTAGGGAATGTGCATACAAATATTGCTATATGATAGTCTATGGTCATGATTGCCAGTAAGTAGTAAAAATCAAAAATGAAATAATTTTTAAACACACACAATGCTTACAAGCAGCTCTATCAAAACAGCTAGAAACTGTAGCTTTATCTGTAACAGTCAAAAAATGGAAGGAATCCAGATGGCTATAATTAGGTGAATGGACAGATTGTGGCACATCTGCATAGTGAAACAGTACTTAGCAATAAAAAAGACAAACTATTTATGCATACCAAAAAATAGATGGATCTTAAAATAATTATACAGAGTAAAAGAAGTAATACCCTCTACCCCTTAAAAAAGAGTACCAGAATGTGTGATCCCATGAAAAATACAAAAAGCTGACTCATCTATAGCAATACAAAGCAAATCAGTTTTCTCAAGAAGGGACAGATTGGGACAGCAATGGTAGGGAGAGATGAAAAAAGGGAGGAAGAACACTGGGGATGTGATGGAAATGTTAATTATATTGACTGTGGTGTGATTTCACAGATGTATACCTATGTCACTATTATTGTATTGAAAGTGAAAGTGAAGTCGCTCAGTTGTGTCCGACTCTTTGCGACCCTATAGACTGTAGCCCACCAGGCTCCTCCGTCCATGGGATTTTCCAGGCAAGAGTACTGGAGTGGATTGCCATTTCCTTCTCCAGGGGATCTTACCAACCCAGGGCTCGAATCTGGGTCTTCCACATTGTAGACAGACGCTTTATCGTCTGAGCCACCAGGGAAGTCCTCAATTATTGTATTATTATTGTGATATTGTATTATTATTATTATTGTATCCTTTAAAAATGTGCCATTTATTGTATGTCAGTTATGACTTAATAAGCTCTTTGAAAATTTATTAGGGAAAGAAACATATATAACACTAGTGAATATCAAAAAAATGAAATGTTACAGAATTAAAACCAAAATATTACACTAATCAAAGTTTATCTATGTTAAGTAACTTATTGGCTTTTGGTCTTACTCATGAAATCTTTTTGAATGGACATTTAGGGCACACCCTAAGATCTAGTTTCTGGAGGAGGGCAAGGCAACCCACTCCAGTATTCTTGCCTGGAAAATTCCATGGACAGAGGACCCTGGCAGGCCACAATCCACAGGATCACAAAGAGTCGGGACACAACTGAAGCAACTTAGCATGCATTCATTCAAGATGTAGTTTAATAGGCATGCAACGTTCAGAAGGTTAATGGCAATGAGAAATGTAAAGGCCCACTTGTAATATTCCTGATTAAAAGATTTCCACTGAGCAAAATTAAAGTATAATAATAATGCCTTTAAATCTTTGAGATTTAAGTTTTAAAGGTTTAACTTTTTAAAAAATCAGCCTTTAAAAGTATATATAATTCAAATTTCATGATCTGGGAAGTATTTTCTAAACAAAATTCTAAACAGAATTCATTTGGCTTGAAAACCTTTAGGTTTTTATAGGACACTTAAGTGAAAAAGGACTGTACTTATTAAACTGAAGAGTTTTTTGCAATTCAAATATTATGCTAATTATCAATACAATAGATACATCTCTTGAAATGTTATTTAGCTACCAGAATTTTTAATATTTAGTTGTTTAATATTATTTTTCTTAGACATAAAGATTTTATAATACATTTAAATCAATATTTGTCATTATTTACTAAATAGCATTTTAAAATTCAACAGAAGTTCTTGCCTACAATTTTTAAATGATCACTAACCAGAGCTAAATGAGCACTTGGTCATATAAGACGGAGTACTGGAATCATGGGACATTCAGTTTTTGAGAATGGTATAAGGACCTCTACATTCTCCACAGTGAATAACTGTAATAATACTTACAGATGAAATACATGCAAAGAGGACTTTTAAAGTAATTACAAGGATCTACATAAATACTTTGGAGATGCCCACAGACATGTAGATCTTTTCCTTAAAATCCAGTGTCAAAACGACCAGGATGAGTAACACCTATTTATATAAGAAATAGGGGTTTTGAGTAAGAAAAACTTTTAAGATAGGTAATTAAAAGGAGTTTTCCTAAAAATTAACATAGAATACTTATATGATTCTACGGAAGCAGTCTGGTTTACCCTTCCAGGAGATGCTTGTTTTAGTGTAGATTAAAACAGAATGGCATCTTTAGGCCACGCAAGCAGGAAGAGCTACTCGGCTTCTTTTAAAAAATCTAACTGGAGTTCAAATAATATTATACCAAATGTGCAGATATTAGAGTGAATTAAATATGTCTATTTGACGGCATATTACAATTTTATAATCAATTCAACATACATTTGTGTATTCCTATTATTTGCACTGAAATGATTGCTGATGACAAAAAATAAATAAAAGAAGGAACTAGCATCTGCAGAATACCTAGCAGGAGTCAGGCAATTTGCTAGACATTTCACACAAACGATAATCTTAATAATCCTACACAGCAAATATTTCTACCTCCATTTTATAGACAAAGAAACTGACACTAGGATTTTTTTTAAATAATTTGATTTCCAGCTAGTAATTGGTATATCTAGAAATTTCAGAGGAAGATCTTTAATGAGGCTAAAACTGATAGATTTTTTCAGAACCACAGTGTAACCAGTTGGACTTGTTGCAGCTGACAGACACAACCACAGATCATAACCATGATACAGGGTATAAAAGGATACAAGATATAAACATAACATAAAGAATGAGAACTATTCATCTCATCTGGGTTCAAAGGCAGCTTTGCAGGTAACAATGGGACTAGAGTACCTTGGGAAAATAATCAGGGTGCCACCAAGCAGAGAGAAAGGATGGGTATCCCAGGCAGAAGAGTGAGCCCAGCTCATGACTTGACTTTCTTTTCTATACAATCTACTGCTCAAATCCACATTTTCTAACAAGCTTTCCTTGAATACACTATTGCGGGCAGAATTCAAGAGTGGCATTCCATAATGCTAGTTCTGGCCAGCACAGCTTTGTATATACAAACACTGGACACCAGAAAAAAAGGGACAGTTCTCTCTGAAAATAGGAAACATATGCACTTTGTGCCTGTAAAACAGGAAACTTAAGCATGTATGCACAAGGAGGGGGAACCCAAGCAAAGCCTGGCTCAGATTCCCCAACTGAGGAGATGGGTAAGACTCTAGGGAAGAAAAAGTAGCTAGAGTTCACAGGGCCGTTAGTGTACCAGAGAAAAGTGCTAAAGACCTGCTGAGGGTCCCAGCTGAGTCCCCAGGTGAGTACTGATCAACATATGTGTGTGAGGAAGCTACCTAAAGCCAAGAGAAGAATCATTCGAAACTACTCAAGGAAACCATCACTGGGGCGCACACTTGGCTAGGAATAGTGTCTGTCTCTACCAGACAGACTGGAAAACTTCTAAATTTACAGGGTACTGAGCAGAATATTGAGAAGGGATTTATCTCAGTAGCAAGAAAAATTAGTCCTAGACTAAATATGCTCTAGTCCTGCCATACAAAATTTAAAAGCAATAGCTAAAGAATCAAATTGCTTGTAAGAAAGAGAATAGAGCTCAAGAATGTATATAGGGACATAAAAATATCCAATATCCAATCAAGTAAAATTCATATTGTTTGACATCTAATAAAAAACAAAAATTACTGGGAATACAGGGAAACAGGAAAATATGGCCCAGAACAAAAAGAAAAAAATCAGAAAACAGAAACAGACCAAGGAATGACACAGATAATAAATTTAGAAGAAAAGCACATTAAAGCAGTTTTGCTATATTCTATGTGTTCAAGCAACTGCAAGAGCAAGCATATCAAATAAAGACATGGAAAATATATATTTTTTAAACCGAAGAATTTTTCAAGATGGAAACTGTAATATGTGAGACAAAAAATATGCTGGATGGGAATAACAGCAAATTAGATACTGCAGAAGAAAATATTAGTGAGCTTTAGATCATAGCAATAGAAAATAGCCAAAGGAAGCACAGAGAGAAAAAAGAGATACATTACATATAGAGGGATTAGAATGATAGTAACTTCTCACTTGAAACAACACAAGCCAGAACACAGTAGAGCAACATTTTTAAAGGTCAAAAGAAAAGAAACAAATCTGTCAACATATGATTCTACCCGATACAAAAATATCTCCTTAAGTAGGGACTTTCTGTGACATACAAACGCTGAAAGAATTTATTCCCAAAACACCAAAACTGTAAGAAATCGTTTAAAGAAGTCCTCAGGGAGTAAAATAATACTGGGTGGAGCCCTGGCACACATAAAAGAGTAAACAGCACCAGAAATGGCAACTTTGGGCAAATATGAGCCTTTTAAAATATTATCTAAATCCTTTTAAAAGGTAATAATTTAAAGCTAAAATAATAGCAATACATTGTGGGATTTATAACATGGAAGTAAAGTGTATGGAAACAATGGCACAAAGTTTGGAAGGAGAAAAATGGGTATATACTATGGTAAGTTCTTATACTATACCTGAAACAGTCTAATATCACTTGGCGGTAGACTGTGATAAGTTAAGCATATATACTAAAATCTCCAAAGCAAACCATAAAACCTTATATAAAACTCCATAAAAATGAAGGTACAGAGTATATATTCCTTTGTATACTGCTGCTGCTTTAACTCATTCTAACCTTTCTAAAATTTATCCATGTTGTTATGTGCTCATTCCTTCTCATTGCTAGTGTCAATAATGTGTTTAGCAACACAGAGATTTAAAAATCTGAAAGAAAAGTTAGGGTCATCTACACATGTATTGTTGTTGATGATAATTTACCACAAGTATCCTTGGCTAATATTTTGAATGAAAACTGCTTTAGAGAAGTCAGGAAGATGAAATCCTATCCATAAATTCTATGAATAGTTCTATAAATTGAATCCATCTTTTCATTCAAATAATAACTGCCAGCCCCCATTTTAGATATCCTATGACATTTTAAATGCTGCAATTTCCTATAACAGTGATAACTAGGGTCCAAGGAAAAAGCTCCACAGGATCCTTAAAAAAAAAAAAAAAAGAATGAAAGAGAAACAACAAAATGTTATGTAAAATCTTGATTATAAAAATACTACCATCCATATACTTATATATTTACTTTCAGTAGGAGAAGGCAATGGCACCCCACTCCAGTACTCTTGCCTGCAAAATCCCATGGATGGAGGAGCCTGGAGGGCTGCAGTCCATGGGGTCGCTGAGGGTCGGACACGAGTGAGCAACTTCACTTTCACTTTTCACTTTCATGCATTGGAGAAGGAAATGGCAACCCACTCCAGTGTTCTTGCCTGGAGAATCCCAGGGACGGGGGGAGCCTGTTGGGCTGCCATCTATGGGGTCGCACAGAGTCGGACACAACTGAAGTGACTTAGCATATATTAGCATAGGTCAAACACCAATGAAGTAGTTTTTCACACCAGTTTCATTTTATACACAGAATCAATGAATGGAAATATAATGACTGGAGTCTTCAATGAGAAAACAAACCTTAGGTACTTTGGGGAATCTCTGTACACAAAGACGACCCCAAAGCAGTCAGGCAAAAACTAGTGGCAAAGACCTCGACTCTCTGGTTAACTTTTAAAACTATCTATTTCATTATCAACTGTGACAGGCTGAGGCTCAGCCAACCGCTTTCACTTTGGCCCCGAAGGTTGTCTTTGGAGTCTGAAGTGTGTGTGAGTGCTAAGTCTCTTCAGACTCTGTCCGACCCTATGGACTGTAGCCCACCAGGCTCCTCTGTCCATGGGATTCTCCAGGCAAGAATATTGGAGTGGGTTGCCATGCCCTCCTCCAGAGGATCTTCCTGACCCAAGGATTGAACATGCATCTCTAACCCTAACCCTACTACTACTACTACTACTACTACTACGTTGCTCCAGTCGTGTCCGACTCTGTGCGACCCCATGGACTGCAGCCCACCAGGCTTCTCTGTCCATGGGATTCTCCAGGCAAGAACACTGGGGTGGTTTGCCATTTCCTTCTCCAATGCATGAAAGTGGAAAGTGAAAGTGAAGTCGCTCAGTCGTGTCCGACTCTTAGCGACCCCATGGACTAAAGCCTACCAGGCTCCTCCGTCCATGGGATTTTCCAGGCAGCAGTACTGGAGTGGGACCCTAACCCTAGCCAAAACCCTAACCCTAATTTCAGACGTGGAATCAAACCCACATCTCTTATGTCTTGTGAGTTGGCAGGTGGGTTCTTTACCACTAGTACCACCTGGGAAGCCCAGTAGTTGTGTATGGATGTGAGAGTTGGACCATAAAGAAGGCTGAGCGCAAAAGAACTGATGCTTTTGAGTGGTGTTGGAGAAGACTCTTGAGAGTCCCTTGGATTGCAAGGAGATCCAACCAGTTAATTGTAAAGGAAATCGGTCCTAAACATTCACTAAAAGGATGGATGCTGAAGCTGAAGCTCCAATACTTTGGCCACCTGATGCAAAGAACTGACTCATTTGAAAAGACCCTGATTCTGAAGAAGATAGAAAGCAGGAAGAAAAGGGGATGACAGAGGATGAGATGGTTGGATAGCATCACCAACTAGACAGACATGAATTTGACGAAGCTCCGGGAGCTGGTGATGGACAGGGAAACCTCACATGCTGCAGTTCATGGGGTCGCAAAGAGTTGGACACGACTGAGCGACTGAACTGAACTGAGGTTGTCACAAAGCATTGGCTTTGGGTCTCCTGTGACATATAGCAAATTCCCTCTATTTTACATATGATAATGTATATGTTTCAATGCTACTCTCTCAAATCATGCCACCCTCTCCTTCCCTACTGTGTTCAAAAATCTGTTCTTTATGTCTGCATCTCCTTTGCTGTTCTGCAGGTAGGATTATCTGTACTATCTTTCTAGATTCCATTATATATACATTAATATACAATATTTGTCTTTCTTTCTGACTTACGTCACTCTGTATGATAGGCTGTGGGTTCATCCACCTGATCTGAACTGACTCAAACGCATTCCTTTTTACAGCTAAGTAATATTCTATTGTGTATATGCACCACAACTTCTTTATTCATTCATCTGTCAGTGGACATCTAAATTGCTTCCATGTCCTAGCTATTGTAAGAGTGCTGCAATTAACATTGGGGTACTTGTATCTTTTTCAATTATGGTTTTCTCAGGTTATATGCCGGAGAAGGCAATGGCACCCCACTCCAGTACTCTTGCCAGGAAAAGCCCATGGACGGAGGAGCCTGGTGGGCTGCAGTCCATGGGGTTGCTAAGAGTCAGGAACGACTGAGCGACTTTACTTTCATGCATTGGAGAAAGAAATGGCAACCCACTCCAATATTCTTGCCTGGAGAATCCCAGGGACAGAAGAGCCTAGTCGGCTGCCATCTATGGGGTCACAGAGTCGGACACGACTGAAGTGACTTAGCAGTAGCAGCAGCAGCAGCGTATATGCCCAGTAGTAGGACTGCTGGGTCATACAGTAGTTCTATTCCTAGTTTTTTAAGGAATCTCCATACTGGCACTTTCAATTTGCATTCCCACTAATAACACAAGCATAGTCTCTTTCCTCCACACCCTCTCCAGCACCTATTCTTTGTAGATTTTTTGATAACGGCCATTCTGACTGGTATGAGATGATACCTCATTGTAGTTTTGATTTGCATCTCTCTTATAATGAGCAACGTTGAGCATCTCTTCATGTGTTTATTAGCTATCTGTATGTCTTCTTTGGAGAAACATCTGTTTAGGTCTTCCACCTATTTTTTGATTGGGTTGTTTTTCTGGTATTGAGGGGCATGAGATGCTTGTATATTTTGGAGATTAACTGCAGCCATGAAATTAAAAGACGCTTACTCCTTGGAAGGAAAGTTATGACCAACCTAGATAGCATATTCAAAAGCAGAGACATTACTTTACCAACAAAGGTTCGCCTAGTCAAGGCTATGGTCTTTCCTGTGGTCATGTATGGATGTGAGAGCTGGACTGTGAAGAAGGCTGAGCGCCGAAGAATTGATGCTTTTGAACTGTGGTGTTGGAGAAGACTCTTGAGAGTCCCTTGGACTGCAAGGAGATCCAACCGGTCCATTCTGAAGGAGATCAATCCTGGAATTTCTTTAGAAGGAATGATGCTAAAGCTGAAACTCCAGTATTTTGGCCACCTCATGCGAAGAGTTGACTCATTGGAGAAGACTCTGATGCTGGGAGGGATTGAGGGCAGGAGGAGAAGGGGACGACAGAGGATGAGATGGCTGGATGGCATCACTGACTCGATGGATGCGAGTCTGAGTGACCTCCGGGAGCTGGTGATGGACAGGGAGGCCTGGCGTGCTGTGGTTCATGGGGTCGCAAAGAGTCGGACACGACTGAGCAACTGATTTGATCTGATCTGATCTGAACCCTTTATCAGTTGTTTCATTTGCTATTATTTTTTCCGATTCTGAGGGTTGTCTTTTTACCTTGCTTAGTTTCCTTCATTGTGCAAAATCTCTTTAATTAGACCCCATTTGTTTATTTTTGTTATAATTTCCATTACTCTAGGATGCAGGTCATAAAGGATCTTGTGGTGATTTATGTCAGTATTCTGCCTATGCTTTCTTCTAAGAGCTTCTGACCTTACATTTAGGTCTTTAATCCGTTTTGACTTTACTTTTATGTACAGTGTTAGGAATTGTTCTAATTTCATTCTTTTACATGTACATGACCAATTTTCCCAGCACTGCTTATTGAGAGACTGTCTTTTCTCTATTGTGTATTTTTGCCTCCTTTGTCAAAAATAAAGTGCCCACAGGTGCATGGGTTTATCTCCAAGCTTTCTACCTTTTCAATTGGTCTATATTTCTGCTTTTGTGCCAGTATCATATTGTCTTAATGACTGAAGCTTTGTAGTATAGTTTGAAGTCAGGAAAGTTGATTCCTCCAGCTCCATTCTTCTTTCTCAAGATCATTTAGCACTTAATATTTAGGGCTATGATTTAATTATTGTTTTCTTTTTGCTTCTTTTGCTTTTTCTTCATCTTTTCTTTTCTTGCCTTTTTAAAAATTATTTGAAGACATCTTAAAATTACTTTTTGTCAGCTGGCCTTTATTTTTCTTCTTGTTCTAGGGATAACAATATATAAACCTCATTTTATACTGCTTTGCTGTATTAAGCTTTGCAGATATTGCATTTTTTTCAAATTGAAAGTTTGTGGCAACTCTGTGTTGAGCAAGTCTATGAGCACCATATTTCCAACAGCATTTGTCCACTTCATGTCTCTATGTCATATTTTGGTAATTTTCACAATATTTCAAACTTTTCCCTTATTATTATATTTCTTATGGTGATCTACAGTTAGTGACCTTTTATGTTACTGAAAGTAGCACTTTTGCCCCTTTCCTGCTTGTCCATTTCTGCTCCCCTCTATAATTAAAAGAGTCTAATTATAGGAATGAGGTTACTAAGCAATTGAAACTTAACTCCTGATTTAAGCTGTCTTGTCAAATCCGTTGATTCTTTTCCTAGATAAAGAAGAACCAAGCCGTTACAAAATTACTAGCTCTCTACCCCCAACAACCTCTTTAGCAATCCTGCAGGCAGATCATGAAGGTAAGATAATATTTGAAGAGTCAGCCAGTCTGCACTCAATGGAGAATGATGCAGAACCCAACATCCTACTTCAATGATTCACTGAGATTCTCCCCCCGCCACCCCATTTTTCCCTTTAAAAACTGTCATGGCTAAGCAGAATCTTTGGAGTTGGTTTCTGGACATGAGTCTACCTTCTGCCCAGATTAAAGCACCTTTCTTTTCTACTGACACTTGCTTCTCAAATTATTGGCTTCTGAGCAGCAAGCAATCAAACCTGGGTTTCGTTACATTACTATTATAAAAAGATATCAACTCACTAAAGGCTCAGATAATGATTTGCATTTCTTGGCAATAAAATATTTTTAAATTAAGGTGTATATGTTGTTTTTTAGACATAATGCTAATACACATTTTATAGACTAGAGTAGTATAAAAAAAATCTTCAGATGTACTGGGAAGTCAAAAAAATTATGTGATTCACTTTATTGCAGTACTCACTTTATTGCAGTGGTCTAGAACCAAACCATAAAATTCCAGATGTTCAAGCTAGATTTAGAAAAGGCAGAGGAACCAGAGATCAAACTGCCAACATCCGCTGGATCATCGAAAAAGCAAGAGAGTTCCAGGAAAACATCTACATCTGCTTTATCAACTACACCAAAGCCTTTGACTGTGTGGATCACAACAAACTGTGGAAAATTCTTCAAGAGATGGAATATCAGACCACCTGAACTGCCTCCTGAGAAATCTGTATGCAGGTCAAGAAGCAACAATCAGAACTGGATATGGAACAACTGACTGGTTCCAAATCAGGAAAGGAGTACATCAAAGCTGTAAATTGTCACCCTGCTTATTTAACTTATATGCAGAGTACATCATGAGAAATGCTGGGCTGGATGACGCACAAGTTGGAATCAAGATTGCTGGAAGAAATATCAATAACCTCAGATATGCAGATGACACCACCCTTATGGCAGAAAGCAAAGAAGAACTAAAGACCCTCTTGATGAAAGTAAAAGAGGAGAGTGAAAAAGCTGGCTTAAAGTTCAACATTCAGAAAACTAAGAACATGGCATCTGGTCCTATCACTTCATGCAAATAGATGGGGAAACAATGGAAACAGTGACAGACATTTTTAGGGGAGGCTCCAAAATCACTGCAGATGGTGACTGCAGCCATGAAATTAAAAGATGCTTGCTCCTTGGAAGAAAAGCTATGATAAACCTAGACAGCACATTAAAAAGCAGAGACATTACTTTGCCAACAAAAGTCCATCTAGTCAAGGCTATGGCTTTTCCAGTAGTCATGTATGGATGTGAGAGTTGGACTATAAAGAAAGTTGAGCACTGAAGAATTGATGCTTTGGAATTGTAGTGTTGGAGAAGATTCTTGAGAGTCCCTTGGACTGCAAGGAGATCCAATTAGTCCATCCTAAAGGAACTCAGTCCTGAATATTCATTGGAAGGACTGATGCTGAAACTCCAATACTTTGGCCACCTGATGCAAAGAACTGATTCACTGGAAAAGACCCTGATGCTGGGATGGATTGGGGGCAGGAGGAGATGGGGACAACAGAGGATGAGATGGATGAATGGCACCACCAACTCAATGGACATAAGTCTGAGTAAACTCCAGGAGTTGGTGATGGACAGGGAAGCTTGGTGTGCTGCAGTCCATGGAGTCGTGAAGAGTCGGAAACAACTGAGCAACTGAACTGAACTGAGGATCAAACCTGCAATATTTCCAAGCTTACCAGTATCCTTAACTTTTCACACTTAGAATTAATATCATACCACTTCACACAAAAAAATGTAGAAATCTTGCATCCATATAAGTCCATCTGAACACCCCACTTGGTACTATGTGTCACTTGCATCATGTCTACCTACATTATACATCCCACAGATGATGTTATAACATCTCATAAAACAGTTATTTCTATTTTTAGTTCTTTTTAAAATAAAAAGTAGTTACCTATATTTACTCCAATATTTACCACTTCTGATGCTCCTCTTTTCTTCTTGAGGATCCAAATGTCTGTTATCATTTCCTTTCTACCTGTAGGACTTCTTTTAGAATAGCCTGTATTGCATATCTGATGCTAATGAAGTTGTTTAGCTTTCTTTGATATCAGAATATCTTTGTCTTTATTCTTGAAGGAAATTTTTATTTGATATAAAATTCTTAGTTGATAACTTCTTCCCCAGCATTTTAAAGATGTCATTCCACAGTCTCTGGCCTCCACAGTTTCCAATGGAAGTCATCAAGAGCTAATCTTGGTTCCCTGTATTTAACGTCATTTTTCTCTGCTGCTTTCTAGATTTCCTCTTTACCTTAGGCTTTTAGAAATTTGATTACAATGTGTCTAAGCAGTACTTTCTTGTATTTTTCTGCTTGGATTTCACTGAGGTTTTCTTGAATCTGTAAATTTATGTCTTCACCCAAGTTGGAGAAATTTTTGATCATTATTTCTTCAAAAGTTTTTCTACCCATTATCTCTCCTTGCCTTCTGGGATTCCAATTAAAAATATATTAGAAAGCTTGTTATAGCTCCACAAATTCTTAAGTCTCTGTTTCTTTACTTCTGTCATTTTCTATTCTTCTTCACATTGGCTAATTTTAAGTTCTCTCTGGTTCTTTGTCTGTTATCCCCTTTCTGCTATTAAACTCTTGATGTGAATTTTTATTTAAAATACTGTCTTCTTTTAGTTTTAAAATTTAAATTTGGTACTTTTTTATGGTTTATATTTCTCTGCTGACATTCCTTATCCTTTCATTCATTACAAACATATTTTCTTTACCTCATTTCCCCTTAAATTATAGTTACAGTCCTTGCTTTAGTCCTTGTTTGCTAATACCAATATCCAGGGCATATTGGAGTTGTTATCTGCTCATGGCTTTTTCTCTTGAGAATGGGTAATATCTCCTCATTCTTCACCTTTGGATGGTATTCTGGACCTTCTGGATTCTGTTTCTGAAGACTGTTGATATTTTTGTCTTAGCAGGAAATTACCTTGGTTGGACTAAAACTATAAACTCAAATCTAAGCTCAGTACCCTATCCTTAGGAAGCTTCTAGTTTGCCCTGCAACTGTATGGTTCAGAGGCCAGTCAAGGAATTTATACACAGAACTTGAGAACCTGAGGCTATATCAATCTAGTTCTCCCTGGGATTCATTTTTAATCTTCCAGCAGCTATGCGTGCTCTAAATGCTGTAATCTGGTTATTCTAGCCAGAAACAGTGTGGCTTTTCTATCAGAATTTTAGTCATCAAATGCATTGCTAACTTTATCTGCCCTAAAGCTGATAACCATTTTTTAAAAAGAAAGAAAGAAAAAAAAATAAAAGAAAATTATCTTCATTTTGGTTCTCTTCCAAGTTTTGTCTCCCTTCTATAATCTTTCTGGGACCTTCAGATAGTTGTGTTACATATTTTGTTCAGAATGTATTATGGCTGTCTGCAAGAAGGTCTTTTGGTTAGGAGCTTATTCAGCCACACCAGAAAAAGTTTTAGTTTTTAATAGAGGATGTAACCCATTTATATTTCCTGTCATTGACATGCCTGATTGTGTTTCATGCTTTTTATCCTTTTTTTCTGCTGTTTCTTCTGCTTTCTAGCTTTTGCTTTAATAAAGATTTTTACTTTGATCCCTTGTCTTTTCTAGCAATTTGAAAAGTAGAAGGGGTATCTTAAATTCTAATATACTTGACAATATTTATATTATTTTTTTCCTAGTTATCAGTGCCACAAATATTGACACTATCACTTAGGATCTGTAAACTCTCTCTCCAAGGGAAACAAAATTTACAAATAAATAAGCAAGCAGAAACTACAAATATTCTTAACCTCAGTTCACTGTTATGATCAATTTTCTTATTTCCAACACTTCTTTTTAATAAGTTCACATTTTAAGACCTCTTTCTTCCAGAGGACTCACTGACTTTTTTAAAAAAATCTTTTCCTTCTTTATTCTCTTTCTGCACACCGCCAGAGCTTCATAAGTGGTTTTCCTTCATCACTGATTTCATTTTCTAATTCTACACTTCAGTGTTTCTAATACTGATTTTAACTCATTTAATTTAAACCCCTTTATCACATGTAGCTTTTTAAAATTTCATCTGAATTCTTAGTAAAAAGGTTTCAACACATTTGTTTGTCTTCTCTCAGCTTAGATCTTCTATATTACAGCGTCTATGTTTCCCTTATTTTTAAAGAATACAAAAAAATCTTCTAATGCTTGCTTACTTCTCTTTCCTATTGTTCCCATATTAAAGTATTTTCTATTTACATAACCTTGAAAAATGAGTGGTATGACTATCTTCAAGAGCTCCTATAATCTAAGATACATGGTGATTCCTCTTTCCCTATTCACCTAGTCGTTCTTATAATATTTCAGTCTGTACTGTAGTTCAATGTTAAAAAGTGATAACTGACATCCTTGTCTTGTTCATTCTTGTAATAGATATACCACAATGTTTCCAGTAAGCATACTTTTGTCTTTTGAACTGATATACATATATTTGGTATCATATTAAGAAACTCTCCATCTATTTATATGTCATGGTGTGATTACATCAAGATGTTGAATTTTGTCAAGTTGCTCTTTCATGCTTTTATGGAGAACGTCAATGGATTTTTTTCTCCCTACAAGTATTGTATGTGTGTGCTTAGTTGCTCAGTCGTGTCTGACTCTTTGCAACCCCATGGACTGCAGCCTGTCAGGCTCCTCTGTCCATGGGGATTCTCTAGACAAGAATACTGGAGTGGGTTACCATCACCTCCTCCAGGGGATCTTTCCCACCCAGGGATCGAACCTAGGTGTCCCACATTGAAGGCAGATTCTTTACTGTCTGAGCAACCAGGGAAGACCCCCTAGAAATATTAATATGATAAATTACATGAACATGTGTGTGTGTGTGTATGTACCAACTTCCCAGTGATTTCCAGTCTTTTATTTACTACAAACAGATTGGCTTGAGTAAGAACCACACAGTGTTGTTGCCTGATAATCTAAATAACACAGGATTATTCTTGGACATTATAAGGCTATCTATAGTATTTTCATTATAATAAATAGTGAATTAAAAACTAAAAAGTCCAAGAGACTTCCCTGGTGGTCAGGTGGATAAGAATTAGCCTGCCAATGCAGAGGACACAGGTTCAACCCCTGGTCCAAGAAGATTCCACATGCGGTGGAACAACTAAGCCCTGTGCGCCACGACTACTGAGCCCGTGCTCTAGGGCCCGCAAGTCACAACTACTGGGCCTGTGTGCCACAATGGCTGAAGCCCACACACCTAGCGCCTGTGCTCCACTGGGGAAGCCACCACAATGAGATGCCCTTGCACTGCAACGAACAGTAGTAGCCCCAGCTCACTACAACTAGAGAGAGCCCATGTTCAGCAATGAAGACTCAGCAGCAGCAAAAATAAATAAACAAATAAGAAACTAGAAGCCCACAATGCATTCCTCAGTCAACAAGGAATTTTTTTCTTTTAGCACTTTTTGTTTTACTGTCAAAAAGCACAGCCATTTCAACTTGCATATTCTTTTTCTCTACAAAAATATATTCGTATTTTTTATTGAACAATTTCTTAAGTTTAAGTATTAATTTCAATTTAATTAACTTAATCTACCAATCTATTATTAATTTGTTCTTACAGTCTCCATGCATTTAATCTATAGTGTTGCTTTTTCCTACTAGAATATCATGAAATTAACAAAATTTTGTTAGAAAGTGAGTAGCATATATATGATATTTTAATTTTTGTTTCTGGCTCTTCTAATGATCTGAGAGTATCATCTTCAAAATGTAAAAATATGTCAATTTGTACATGAGCATTTGTACATGTACATTTGTATTTACCTAAATGACAAAAATGCTAAATAAATCATTTACTTGAGAGTTTATAAAAGTAAGAAACTGAATATAAACTAACCTAGATATATTTTATCTAAAAACTTCCCAGCAATTTCCTATTCCTGTGGATCCTCTCTGCTTCAAGTTCAAGAATCTTAACCAGATTACCCTAGAAAATGTAAAATAGCACTCCAAATGTTGTGTTACAAATGTTTAAAATGCATTAAACATATTTTGAGCTTACAAGAAAGTAGAAAAATCCATGCAGACCAGTAAACAATGAGGAAGCTAAAAGCCAAAGTAGTAATCATGAGCTGACACTGGTTTGAGATTTTAACAACTATGCGGTGTAGATAATGAGGCCATGGACCTAAGCAAGGCAGGACTTAGAAGTGAGGACTAGAAAAAACAGTGACACACAGGCAGTCACTCTTTGGTACCTTATTCCCTACACCCCTCAAGTATTGCTTCCCTTTCTTTAGTTGTACTGGACTTTCCCAGACTACTACCTCCAGAGCTATTTTCTCTTCCAAGTTCCTAAATTCTGGCCTTCCTTTTACTGGCTAACAATTATTTTCTATTAAAATTAAAGGTTTCTAATCACTTTCTAATCACTTTTTTAAACATGTTATTAAAATTAATAACACATATCTACAAATTGACAATAAAGGTATAACTGTAATTTCTACCAACAACAACCCTTATTCTTAATTGATGCATTCTAATGAGAAATGGAGGGGATAAGATGAATGATGTGGAAGAAAGTTAAGCATAGCAGCTAAATATAACAGAGGTGGGGAAAAATACAGTGTTCTTCCCTACTAGATAGTATCTTCTAGACTTCTAGCCTCCAGATTATTCTGTCTTTATTGAATAAAGGCTCTACCACCTACCCAGTTGTACAAGCCAGAAATTTAGAAATTGTCCTTTCCTTTTCCTCAATACCAACCTATAATCAGGTGATACCCATTTTACTTAACTATTTTTCAAATCTATCTGCTCTGTATCTTATATCAAGTTTTATCAACCTCATATCTATTGATATTTTAGGCTTGATAGCTCTCAGTTTTCGGGGGAGGGGGTATCTCTGTACACCACAGGATGTTTTGGCAGAATTTCTGACTTCTACTATGAGATGCCAGTAGCAGCACCAGCTCCTCCTTACTGCCTGGTGGTGACAACCAAAGATGTCTCCAACATCGCCAAATGGCTCCTGGTTTGCAAAACAGCCCCCAAGATGAGATCACTGCCTTATACCAAGTTATTATCATTTCTTGTCCAGTATATATACCAATAACCTACTAGAGTATCTCCCTGAATCTACCATATTACTGTACCCCATCCTATAACCCATTCTCCATACTATAACTTGAGTGGTATTCCAAATCCAATCCTACCAGTGCCTACTTAAAATAATATAGTGGCTTCCCATTTCTCTTGTAATAAAATCCAAAATCCTTATTACTGCTTTATAACGTCCTACCTCTCATTTCTCCAGATTCATCCTGTACCTCACTGTATACTACTTCCCCTTCATCAGTATATTCCGGCCACATTGGCTATCTTTCAGTTCCTCAAACAGGTCATTCTCTCTCCAATCATTGCGCTTTGCCTCAACCCTCTGCCAAGAAGGTTCTTCTCCCACCTCACATAACACTCTGAGAATAAGCAGAAGCTATTCTGAAAATAATAATAAGTATCCGGGGGCTGTAGATTAAAAGCAGTAACCTAAAGAAAAAGCTGAATGCATTCTGATGGCTGGAAAAAAGGACATACTATATCTGGGATGGGGTAGACAAAGATCAGTGATGACCAACAAGAAGGAAAGATAGAGGACAGTGTGTCAAAAGAGTTACAAAACCTACATTCTAGCCTCTGTTCTGTCATTCACTATCCATGGGATTTCTTTTTAATCTATAAACAGGAAAACTAACTTTTTTGTTGTCCAATTCTGAGGTTTAACACATGTAACCACCAGAACCATTCGGATACAAAACAGTTCCAAACTCCCCCTCAAATTCTCTGGTGGTGGCCTTTTATAGTCAAACACCTTATCACTCCAGGCCCCTGGCAACCACTGACCCATTCTTTGTCCTACACATTTACCCTTTCCTGACAGTCAAACTTAATCTTCCTAAGTCTTGTTTCTTCAGTCATGAAAAAACACACACACACCAGCAGGAGATGGCATATATATATAACATATATACCATCTTCTTTATATTAAAATAGTAAGCTACTTATGATGACTGATTATCTGCCATGGTTAAAAAACCTCGTGTATGCTAAGCATCCCATCTAGGTTCATATTTAGAAAAGGCTTTCTTTAAATTTGTGGCTAATGCCCGACTTTGGAATCCTGTATCTTGGACCTTTAGTCTCCTCCGTAGGGACGGCTCCATCTCAGATTTCTATGTGCTACCTTGGTGGGCCTGTTTACTCCTACAAAGCTATGAGCTCTAGAATGTTCCTAACCTCTCCTGTGGTTGGCCTTCCTCAGTTTACACACTGCAGTAGCTTGAGCAGCCACAGGCAATTTTCTTCTCAGCAGTCCTTGCTTGGGGAGTCATTCCAAGCTTGTTTAAGCACCTTGCTCTTTATGAACACAGCTTATCCTTAATGCCTAAAGGTAATACTGAAGATACTATTAAGTCAACAAGTCGCAGGAGTAGAATCAAGCCTTCTGTCCCCATTGATGATCTAATATGAAAAAACTCATTGCCTTGTCTCATAGGGCTGTTACACTAGTAAATCACAAGAATGAGATACAGAACATTATAAGGATTTTAATAAATGCATCTGAAAAATCATTCATAATTCTCTATAGTATAACAGATTACGTATAACTATAATTGTTTGAATAACTAGATCTTAAGGTATTGATGAACTAATTAATGTTTCCCTAAGATAAGGCATCTAATGGTATAAGAAAGGAGTCTAAACTTGGCCTAACCCTATTTATATATTTTAGTTAATGAACAACTGAAAATATAGAAGCACAATTACTAAGCTTATAAATGTCATAGCTAGTAGGGGTAGCTAAAAATAATGTTAGAATCATACTTCAAAAATATCAACATAAATCAATAATATGGAAAAGCATGGACAAATTAATAAGCTGAAATAGGAAGAAAAAAGAGATGAACTACAAAAATAGAGAAAGAGAGAGACCTAGTTTGACAGCAGCTCACACAGCAATATCTAGGCATATTACTGTGTGAGATTACAAATTCGCTATAATTCATTAACGTGACATGACAATTTTAAAAAAACAGAACAAAAAACTCATACCACTACATTGCTCTTTTCAGGTTCAGTGATGAGCTCCATGTCACTAATTTCAATGATAACTCTCAACCTCATTTTTCACCTCCTAGCAGCATTTATGAATTTGTGAATTAGATTATTAGCTTTTTGTCATTGAATTATGAGCTCTTTATACTGGGTCATATGGCAACTCCAATTTTTTGAGGAACCTCCATACTGTTCTCCATAGTGGCTGTACCAGCTTACATTCCAACCAGCAATGTAGAAGGGTTTTCTTTTTTCCATTCCCTCTCCAGTAGTTATTACTTGTCGACTTTTTAATCAGGGCCATTCTGAGCAGTGTAAGGTGGTACCTTATTGTAGTTTTGATTTGATTTGCTCTAATAATTAGTGATGTTGAACATCTTTTCATATGCCTGTTGGCCATTTGTATGTCTTCTTTGGAGAAATGTCTATTTAGGTCTTCTGTCCATCTTTTGATTGGGTTGTTTAATATTGAGTTGTATGAGCTGTTTGTATAATATATTTTGGAAATTAAGCCCTTGTCAGTCACGTCATCTGCAGATATCTTCTCCCAGTCCATAGGCTACCTTTTTGTTTTATTGATGGTTTCTTTTGCAGTACAAAAGCTTATAAGAAATTGGGTCCAATTTGTTTGTTTTTGCTTTTATTTCTATTGCCTTGGGAGACTGAATGGTACAAGTTATGTTACAGAATGTTTTGTCCACGGAATTTTATGGTGTCATGTCTTACATTTTGAGTGTATTTTTGTATGAGGGTGTGTCCTTAACTTCATTGACTTAGATGTAGATGTCCAGCTTTCCCAACACCGAAAACACTGTCTTTTCTCCATTACATGTTCTTGCCTCCTTTGCTGAACATTGACTGTAGGTATGTGGATTTTATTTTTGGGCTCTCTCTTCTGTTCCATTGATCCATATATCTGTTTTGTTCGGGTACCATGCTGTTCTGATTACTGTAGCTTTGTAGTTGGAGAGGGCAATGGCACCCAACTCCAGTACTCTTGCCTGGAAAATCCCATGGACGGAGGAGTCTGGTGGGCTGCCGTCTATGGGGTCACACAGAGTCGGAAACAACTAAAGCAACTTAGCAGCAGCAGCAGCAGCATTTAACAAAGGTGATCATCCATCTTTTTTGTACCACGTCCCTTTTCCTTGTTCAACATACTCTTGGCTCTCCTACTCATTGGCTGCTCTTACCAGCTTCCTTTAGGACGGATGACTCCCAAATTTCTATCTCCAGTCCAAAGCTTTCCTTGAAATCCAAATTTATATGCATCTGCCTCATAACCACAAACACCCCAGAACCCTACTTCCACCTCCCTTCCCAAATTAGCTTTTCCTATAGTCTTTCCCATTACAATAAACAGCCAAGTTACCCTTCCAATTGCTCAGGTCATAATCTCTGAGCCATTCTTGATCTTTTTTTTAATAACCCACATTCATTCCATCATCAAATCCTTTTGACTGCCTGCAAAACCTGACTGCTCTCACCACCTTCACTGCTCCATCATCTGCCCTCAGGATTGTTACAGTCATCTTCTAAATGGTCTCCCCACTTACAACCTTGAAACCTCACTTCCACAATCTATTCTCAATACTGCAGAGAGAACCTTTAAAAATACACATTTACTCAATATTCATTCTAAGACTATTTACTGAGATCCAATTATGTGCAAGGCATTATTTCAGGTGCTTAAAAAAATATATATATATATATATGAAAAGAAGAGGTAAAAGTTGTTGCCCTCTCAAAGCTTTTGCATCCTGGAAGAGCACAGATAATAAACTATAAATACAGTAACATAAATAAATAAATGAAGTACATGGTAGATCCATAAATGCTACATGAAAAAAATAGCAGGTAAGAAGAAGCGGTGCCAGGGGAAATGGGATGGTTTGTAGATTCAAATGGGAAATGAGTCTAGGTGTCATTGGCAAAATAACCTTTGAGCAAAGACCTGAAAGAGGAAAGGACTTAACCATGCAGATATATGGTATAATAATATTCCAGTCGGATGTTAACATTCAGTTCAGTTCAGTCACTCAGTCGTGTCCGACTCTTTGCGACCCCATGAATCACAGCACGCCAGGCCTCCCTGTCCATCACCAACTCCCGGAGTTTACCCAAACTCATGTCCATCAAGTCGGTGATGCCATCCAGCCGTCTCATCCTCTGTCCTTCTGCCGTCTCATCCCTTCTCCTCCTGCCCACAATCCCTCCCAGCATCAGAGTCTTTTCCAATAAGTCAACTCTTTGCATGAACTGGCCAAAGTATTGGAGTTTCAGCTTTAGCATCAGTCCTTCAAAAGAACACTCAGGACTGATCTCCTTTACAATGGACTGGTTGGATCTCCTTGCAGTCCAAGGGACTCTCAAGAGTCTTCTCCAACACCACAGTTCAAAAGCATCAATTCTTCAGCACTCAGCTTTCTTCACAGCCCAACTTTCACATCCATACATGACCACTGGAAAAACCATAGCCTTGACTAGACGAACTTTTCTTGGCAAAGTAATGTCTCTGCTTTTGAATATGCTATCTAGATTGGTCATAACTTTCCTTCCAAAGAGTAAGTGTCTTTTAATTTCACAGCTGCAGTCACCATCTACAGTGATTTTGGAGCCCCCAAAAATAAAGTCTGACACTGTTTCCACTGTTTCTCCATCTATTTCCCATAAAGTGATGAGACCAGATGTCATGATCTTCATTTTCTGAATGTTGAGCTTTAAGCCAACTTTTTCACTCTCCTCTTTCACTTTCATCTAGAGGCTTTTTAGTTCCTCTTCACTTTCTGCCATAAAGGTGGTGTCATATGCATATCTGAGGTTATTGATATTTCTCCCAGCAATCTTGATTCCAGCTTGTGCTTCTTCCAGCCCAGCATTTCTCATGATGTACTCTGCATAGAAGTTAAATAAGGCTGACAATATACAGCCTTGATGTACTCCTTTTCCTATTTGGAACCAGTCTGTTGTTCCATGTCCAGTTCTAACTGTTGCTTCCTGACCTGCATGTAAGTTTCTCAAGAGGCAGGTCAGGTGGTATATTCCCATCTCTTTCAGAATTTTCCACAGTTTATTGTGATCCACACAGTCAACATTAAGAATACATAAAATACTATTTTTTGGTAGTATTCAACCTTCAATTGACCACATGATGGGCTGAAAGATACAAGATTTTAACTTGCTATTTTTATCTATATTTTCTTATATTTTAATTCTTAAACAATGTCCTAATAAGCCACAAGTGCTTTTTCAGAAATGATAAATGAAGTATCAGAAACCACTTAAGCAGGCAAGCTTTAAGTCTTTTCCCAAGATTCAATTAGGAATTTTTCCTTTAATTTCACTGAGTTTCTTTCATGACCCATAAAGAGCAGTTAGAAAGTATTTTTAATATGCATATTTAATACTCAGAGAAAAACTGCAAGTGCATCAAACATAGGAGATCACCTGGATTTAGCATGCTAAAACATTTTCAAATACAAATATCAACTGACTTTTCAAATTAAGTTAGTTACAAAACTTAGGATAAAACTAAGTCATCAGATTTATTAACATAATAAAATGAGTACAAAATTATGAATTTTTAAAAGCTTATTCATTTCCACCTAATTGGATAAGACTAGCACAATGTTTGTTTTTACCTTCCGGGGGCCTGTTGGATGTTGCCACAACGACGACCCCGTTTTTGAACAGATTTTCAAAAAGCTGTTTCAGAATCATGGCATCAGCAATGTCAGTGACCTATGGACAGCAACACACTTGTTTTATTTTAATCTTACTTCTGCTCTAACAAATTTGCTAATGGCTCATCTTTTTTTTTTAATATGGAAGTGAATTTCAAGAGAAAAATTCTAATTATCATGAAGACAAGAGTAGATAATTAAAAGCATGGAAGACTGTAGTCGGTTAAACTTGACTCTTCTTTTTTGCAAGCCTATCATTTCTACGCAAATTATCAAATGATTCTATGTTAACTTCTTTCATAGAACTACAGGTGGAAAGCACAGATAATTGTCCTAAACATTTAGGAAATCTAACTAATTAGAACTAACATAACCAACTCCCCCCTCACACTCCCCCTCCTACTCCCATTACAGCCTCTCTCCCCAAATAAAGAGGAGAGAGGAAAACAGAGAAAAAAAAAAAAAAACACAGGCTGTTTGAGATTTCTAACACCTTTCTGGCAAAGGTCCCTGAAAAGGTGACTTTAAATGGTCATGGGACTTTAGAAATAAGGACAAGTAGCCTGTGAGACAAAATCAGCTGCTGTTGAAAATAGAATGATATGACATAGATACTATTGTGCAATTGTTGCACAAAACAATTCAACAGATGGCCCATCACAAAAATAAGCAATTTCATTGTTCTTTTTAAGTGCCTTCTATTACTGTCCATGAATAATCAAAAGGCACTGCAGTCATTTCCAGCACAGCCAGCCTCTGCTAACCTTCACAAACACAAATATTCCTTCTACAAAAAAAACCCAAAAACAAAAAAACCAACCTTACAAGAACGGTTAACATGGTGCTGAAAAAAAAAATAGCTTCTGACTAAAACAGAAATAAACAATGCAGATAAAACTATTTCATCTAAGTTACAGAGATACTATGACCACTGATACTTTCTAAGATTATTTTTTTAATCCACAATTAACAAGCAATCTTAATGATAATTTTTTTAAAAAGCTTTTTAAAACCACAAAGAAATACAGAAATTAGGGAGGGAAGGAAGTTGACTTCACAAATAAATATATAGTGAAGGTTGATATTAATTATTGCACCTTACCCTATGAATATAATAACATGGTTTTGGATACTCTCAGTGTAAAAATGTTTTGATCTCCTTTAACAGCACATTTTAGGAAATCTCAATAAAATTTATTTTATATTCACAAAAATATATCACACAATATATATCACACTGTTATTTTTAAACCATGCTAAAGTACACAGAAACTAGTGACATTCTTTCAAATTAGATCAAAATACTAAAAGTGATCGACTAAATGGTTGTAACACAACTAACAACAACCTGGGTGACAAAAGTCTAAATCACTTCTCTCTTTCAGCTGATATCCCACTCAAAAGTTTAATTATTTCCTTCCCACCTGAACAAAACCAAATCAAACCAGGATATGGGAATGTGCAGATCTTTTTTTTTTTTTTTTTTTTTGCTGTCTCAGGCTTTAACTTTAAACCATTAACTAAAAAAACTTAAAAAGACCTAAAGAACTTACAAAGTGGTGATTAAAATGAAAAGGAAAGTGGTACTGATATTATTTAATTTGGAGCTTAGGATCACTGTCAAATTTTACTTCCGCCAAAACACTCACAGAGAAGGCCCTTTTCAAATGCTTAAACACCAGTGGCATTTCTGATGAGAGGATAGAACAAGCTTGCAAATTTTAGAAGCAACTGCACTTTTAAATTGGATTCCCAATACACTGACTTTTAAAAAGAATGGTTACTAATTAAAATCACCCAATTTTAGAGAATAAAAATGATTATTTGACTATCTCACTGATTTTCTTGAAAAAAATTAAAATAGCTTTTGTGCCCTAAGTTTCAGATAAGTGAAGGGACATTTAGCTTATAACACTGTGCAAAGGTTTAAACTGAAAGTTTAAAAAGCAAGCAATAAGGAGTGGTAGTTGAATTATAATTTGTTGTTTTTGTATTACAGAATGTTTTTGCTCTAGCAGAGTAAATTAACTTGGAGAAGCTATGGCTAATTAATAAAGCAGGAGTCACTTGGTGTAGCCGGGTGCCAATGCATACTCTTTTGATCTTGTCCTTGCACTTGTTCAGCTTTGCTGGGGAACAGTAATTTTACAGTATAAGTGAACAGAAGACAATTGGCCACACATTCTTGAAGAGCGAGCTTTTTCATCACCCAGCATTTCATTACCACCAGGAACAAAAGAGAAGGCTACAGATTACCACTAAGGGTAGTCTGCTAATACAGAGTGGAGACATTTCATTAGCATTAAAGAGAAAAGATTTTTTTATGACCTAGAGTTGCTTTCCATCATGACTCACTTAAGTAAAAAAAGAAAAAAAAAAATCTAATGGTTAATTTACATGTGTAAGTACTTGAGTCTCAGTCATCTACTGATTGGTACAGGGCCATGTAATGAGTGACAAACATAAGCATGCATTATTAGTAATTAGTATTAGCACAAAAATAAGCACCTATTTTTTATTAGCAGTTTTTAATAGCTTTCCTGTTTTATAAAAACGGTCAAAACTATTTTTTAAATGATATTGATAGCTTATAGAGGAGAATTTTGCATGATATTCTGCTCATCAGAATTCTATTTTTTTGGACCATATTAGTAAAATATCTATCCAGTGTCCCTAAAAGAAACATGAGAAAATGTTTTTTAAAAATTCAGTCTCCTTCAGTATTCTGATATCTTCAGAACCATAAATGGCTTAATAATAAATATTAATATTCAAAGAGAATATGACGAAGACCCTAAAGAAAACTTTAAGGAAAACCTATTCTTTTATTTCAGTAATTAATAATTAAAACACATAAAAATATTCTATCTAGACAAATCTCTCAAACAAGAACAGTGTATTTGAAAACAGGTAAAACTGAAATACTACACTTGGTAAAACTGACCTTCTGCAAATGTAATCTGAATGCTACCAAAACATAATCTTAAAAAAGCCCTAAATTTAAGAGTAAAGAAACAATATATTATTGTTTTTAAGCAACAATTGTTCCTATTCATCCTCCTATAAAATAAATATATTAATTAACACCATCTAATGGTCAATAATAATTAGTTAAAAATCAAGACCAGTAATAGGATTCAATTTTTAAAGTGAAGTGGTGATTGCAGACACACTGTCATAGAGATTAAAGTGCCTAAAACCTGCGCTAGCAAATCAGCAATGTATGTACTAGGCTTACTAGGCTTGAGGATAATTTCTACACTCTATCATTAAAAGATTTTCTAAAAACCCACCTAGTTCTAGGTCTATATATTTAAACATATAATAAAAGACATATAGCAAAAAGAACATACAACACAGCCTTTATTACTAGTGAATAAGAGCACTGATGATGGATTCAGACTGAGTTACCAGCTCTGTAACCTTGGAAAAGTAACTAAACTTCTCTGACCCTTAATTCTCTCATCAATCCAATAAAGGCAGTAACCACAACTACCCTGCAAAGTCATTATGATGCAGTAAATCCTCAAGAAATGTTCATTATGACTGTTACCTCTGTATGTTAAGTATGTTAGGATAAGACCATATGATTTATATATAACCTTTTAGAATTTTAGCTGTAGATGGAATGATACATTGCATAGCACAGTAGTTAGGAACACAAGTACATAGAAAACACTCAGTAAACAATAGCTAATATTATTACAGCATATACTAATAGAATAAAAGCACCCTAATAAATAAATGGTCATTGAATCCAACAGTTAGTTCACAAAAGATGGATTTAACAGTAAGCAAATATATACAGAAAAGACAAACCATATTATTACTTATACGAATATAATTAAAACAATGAGATCCCATTTCTCACCTATTAGACAAAAATGCTAAGATACTTCAGAACATTGACAGGAAAAAATGCAGGTTGTTATATATGAAGGAAGTGGGCTTAGTTGGGGGACTACTTCAATAACTTCAACAGTTATTAATTGATACTAAGATTTATTCATTCATTTGCTCACTCATTATTATTTGTTCATTCATTTATACTCAAGCACTGTTCTAGACATTTGAGATACATCAATCAGCAAAACAACCTTCGAGTTTACACTCCTGTAGAGAAATATGTATAATAAGTAGTAAACAATAAATAAGTAGATATATGTCAGAGGTAATATATGTTATGGAAAAAAAAGGATAGGGGCTTTAGAAGTGTGGGAGTCAACTGTATTTTTAAACAGGGTATCGGCCTTGTTAAGGGTATAACTAAGCAAAGATCTGAAGAAGTAAGAGAATCATGATGGACATGTAGGGGAGGCCACTCCATGCAGAAAGTGCAAAGGCTTAGCTTGTTTGTTCTAAATTGTACAGACGCTGGGGTCAGAGTGCTGGTGCAGCAATACTCAGAGATATCATTTTATCTTCTTGATTTTTAGAAAAGAAGGACAAGTAGAGACCTGAACTGGCAGTTAACCCAGTTTTGATGTGCTAGAAGGAGCTTTTCTAAGACCAGTGGAAGACAGTCCACAGGATACTGAAATTAGGAAATCTAGGCTCTGCTCAGAGATCAACTCTGCCCTCTTTCTTGTCCTTATATTCTTGCTTTCCCTGGCTTTTCTCCAAAAGGTATATGCAAATACTAGTCTTTTCTTGCATGCAGTGATAAGCTCCAAGGTTCGAGTTTGGTACTGCAGGGAAAACAAAAAAGCAAGACTATTAACATTTTTCATTCTAGGACATTCAGGCCAACTTTGCTCAAGGGAAGAGGGTAAACGCTACCATACTAGCATGCTACCCTGAAATATGGGAGCAAATAAAAGCAATATGGGAGCAATCAAGTTGTTTTTCAGTTTCATTCTGTAGTCTTTCTGCATATTTTTTTCAGAACTCTGGTGAGAAACAAGTATTTGGTTTAAAAACCGCCAATACCTATGGTTCCCTAATTTATGAAGAAAATAGGATTGGAAAAAGTAGGGCACATTCGGTGAGCCTGAAAGTAAGGGTGATAAGGTTAGAGAGGAATCGGGGGCTAGCAGGGGAGCAGGGTTGAGCAAGGGGGATGACACCATCTTGAAAAGTGAAAGTCTTAGTCACTCAGTCGTGTCTGACTGAGTAGCCTGCCAGACTCCTCTGTCCATGGAATTTCTCAGGAAAGAATTCTGGAGTGGGTTGCCATTCCTTTTTCCTGCCTTATAATCCCATCTTATAATATATTCTGTTTTAGAGTTTAAGCCCTTTTAAGTTGGGTTTTCTTTTACCTGCAGCCAAAAGCATCCTAACGTATACCTCTTCTCTTTGCTTTTCTTGGGCTTTGATTCGTCAAGGTAAACCTCCTCCCATTAGAGGTAAGAGATATTAAGGAAGATGATATTTCCTCACATTACTTCTATTCACTCTATCTGTTCTAGATCACAGGAAAATTTTTTTCAATACAGAAGATAAAAGCAAGACATAAATTGAATAGTTCCTTTCTCATCAAAACTCTTGGTAAGAAACAGGAGATTCAGCTAAAGGAAAGGGCTTGTTTATACTTGAGATCCCAGGATGAAATAGTACTGAAAGCACCTCCTGGGAACTGGTGCTGGAAATTGGCCTGAAATTACAGGTTGCTCTGGGAGAGCTCAGCAGCTGTCTGGGGAGGACCCTGGTACTCCTTCCACTAATGTGATTCAGCTACTTCCTAAATCTCTTTGTTCTTGGCTCATTACTAATTGGGAACTTCCCTCTGTACCTTTTAGTTCAAATACACAAGAAAAAATGTATGACTGGCTTAATTACTAGGCCACACCACACAAGTCCACAGGTGTTGACAAGCTTGTAGACTAGCTACTCATAGATCAGATGTCCTGATATGATCCATGTGACTGTGGGACAGATAGGGTCCTATAGAAAGGAATAAGGCTCTTTAAGACAATTGGGGTGAATGAGTAAATGAATGAATGAACCAACTCCAGATAAAGAAGGAGATGACAGACAGCTCCGTCACATTCACTTTCTCTTTGTTAGCAAGCAACATTTTATAAGCAAGGGGTCTGTCTCCCTCTTGATCTCCCCTAATATATAATTTGAAAAATCTTTTCTGTTGCCTTACATTTCATTAACAATACTTGATTCATCCCGATTAATAGTTGCTTTTGTTTCCTTCTTCACAACCATGTATCAATCTTCTAAAGTTTGAACTCAACAGAGAATATCCAGCAATCAGACAGGTTTCTGTTAGGACCTCACTATGAGGATGGCAATATGATTTTCATGGGCCCTTTAACTTTCAGAAGACCTTTCCTCAACTAAAATATAAATTTATTTAAACATATATATAAATATACATCTATATACATATAAATTATATTTTATAACTATGTTGGTATAAACAAATATTGTACAGATACAGACAGATACAGGCTGGACTCACTATTGATATATTCATTTCTTCTCCAAATTATAAAAGAAATTATTTTCATGGGCCCCTTAAAGTATCACGGACCCTCAGTGCTGCACCTGTTGTGCCTAGTGTGTAATCTGGCCTGCTTGGCATAAATCTTCTCAGGATCTTTGCACAACCAGATTTTTATCTTCTCCTAACTTTCCTAAACAGTCCTGTCAATGGTTCTGCCAATTCTTAGTTATTTCCATCACGCAGAATAACTATTCTATTAATTAAGTGAAGTAAGGACACTTTGTAAGCCATGAATTACTTAACAAAGTTTGGGTGATAATATACTTTAAAATTTTTAATTTCAATACCTTTAATCAAAAATTTAATGTGTTGAATACCTGATAACTGTGGCAAAAAAAAAAAAAGGTACTGAGAGTCATGTACCTAAAAGTTTATTTTAAAAAGCTGACACAACACAAGTAACATACAGAAGTAGTGTTTTGTTCATATCACTGGTTTCCCTGTTTCAATAAAACTTCTGTTTCTAAGGGGAAAAAAAGATTTAACTCTGTCGATTCAATTTTATTTAGAGATATTTTGGTTAAAACTCATAATGAGAAACCAAGAGAGATGGCCTTCAGTGATTCATCACTGACTTGTTGAAGGCCACATAACTGTTAACTCAGTGCTATTTTTAGAACTAAATAAGGCCCTCTCTTTCTGTAGTACACTTGTGTACTCAGTGTACCTCTTCAGAGCAGCTGAGGAAAACCTCTTACCATAAGCCTTTCTTCCGAAGACCTTTGTAGTTCAACAATACAAAGGGTGAATGCGAATGCCAGGCTGTCTGAATATGACTGAAGGGAGAAAGAGGTAAAAATTCCTCCTCCCCAGATGGTTCAGTGTAACACCATCCCGGTTAAAAAAATTTCTCCTTTCTCCTCTATCATAAACTGAGACCGTTGTGAGCTGTGTGTATTGAGTTGCTGGAGGAGGCTGACTTGCCTCATTTGGGATAAAGGCATCCTGGCCACAGATCTACCCACTAACTCCCACTGAAGAACAGGAAATAATGCACTACCAATTTAAATGCATAATTTCAGAGAATCTTAAAATTTGAAGAAACTTTAAAATTCAACCAGGGCAATTTCCTCACTTCATTACAAATACATTGTGAGGCTTAGATGAGATGTATGAGTCACCCAGGGCCTGCCTTGAGGTAAAGTAAAAAGTGAAAGTCGCTCAGTCGTGTCTGACTCTTTGAGACCCTCATGGACTATATAGTTCATGGAATTCTCCAAGCCAGAATAATGGAGTGGGTAGCCGTCCCCTTCTCCAGGGGATCTTCCCAACCTACAGATTGAACTCAGGTCTCCGGTACTGCAGGCAGAATCTTTACCAGTTGAGCCACGGGTAGGCATGTAACTAATGTTAGTCTCCTACTCTTGAAAGTTCTCTGGGCCTTTATTCCCGGCAATCACATGGGAGTTTCTGCACTTGGGTCCAAAAATATTTTTTCAAAAGTTTTGGGTGTAATGCCCTGTTTTTAAGCTTATATTCAGTACTCACGGATTTTTCTATTTTCATTCCAATAATCAATTGCATTTATGGTAAGCATCTTAGAAAAAACATTTCAGAACTACCAAAAAGAATAGTCAAATAAGAGAAAATAATTCTTAACCTAGAGTATCTTGTATCATTATTATTATTGTTGCTGTTATTTTTACTACCCCTACTGTTGTAACACTGGGATACAGAAGGATACAGAGGACACAGAATAAGCATAAGACATTGTTTGCCTTGATGCGATAATTGTTCTCATAAGAAATAAAGACCAGGAAATAACGTATTACCAATTTAAATGCACAATTTCAAATCTTAAAACCAGAACAAACTTTAGAATTTTAACTCAACCATTCCCTTCCTTCATCACAGATAAGTGATGAGACTTAAATGAGATGTGTAAATCCCTTATTTTTTACATAACACTTTAAAAAAAAACTTCAAATATCTTTAAAGATATTATTTTGTAATCATAATATTATTTCCCCTATATCATGATGTAGGGGAAATGTGAATCCATTGATTAGAATATGGGGTAGGCAAGCTTCCTACAAAAGGAAGAACAGTAAACATTTTAGGCTTTCCCAGCCATATAGGCTATCTGATGCATTTTTTAAAAATAATTTCATTTATTTATTTATTTTTGGCTGTTCTGGGTCTTTTCTGCTGTGCAGGCCTTTCTCTATTTGTGGTGAGCAGAGGTTATGCTTCATAATAGCGTGCAAACCTCTCATTGAGGTGGCTTCTCTTGTTGAGGGGCACAGGCTCTAGGTGCATGGGCTTCAGTAGCTGATAGTTGAGGTTTCCAGGCTCACAAGCACAGGCTCAATAGCTGTGGGCTTAGTTGCTTCACAGCACGTGGGATCTCCCCAGGCCAGGGACAGAACTTGCCTCTCCTGCACTGGCAGGTGGATTCTTTACCAATGAGCCACCAGGAAAGCCCTCTTTTTCTTTTTTTAAAAAATATAAAAATCTTTCTTTTCTCACCAGCCATACAAAAGTAGATGGGTCAATTTGCCCTGTGTAAGTCATGCTGTGCTGACTCAAGGACTAGATAATAAAATTAAAGTCATAAGAGATAAAGTATTAATTTATAAAAATGGATAAAATCAGGAACAGAATTGAAACACTCACACTTAACTCAGTATACCACTCTACATCTATGAAGCATCTCTACCTTACCTGAAATTCATCAAAACATAAGAGACATGCTTCTTCACTAATTTCTTCAGCTATAGGAGCTATTGGATCGTATGATTTAGCCATGAATCCTGGTTTCCTCTTTGGCAAACTCTGTTTAAGGCGGTGTATTCCTTAAATGGATGAAATTAAACACAAATCAAATATTGTACTAAAAGTACATTTTAGACAACTAAGTACACACTTTTTAAACCTCTAAATGAAACAGCGTGAATATACAAATGAAGTTTAAATTTCACATATAAGCAAATATGATTATTGAGGCTGGTTGCAGTTTCTCTACCTCAAAATAAGTTGTTCGCATATTACTACATCCCCATGGTTGTAAGGACACTCTGTGATCATTTCATCTCCACTCTTCAGCCACTTTGGAGATGACAAAGTGACAGAACAGATGATTAGATGATGGGTGATGGATCAACAGATGGATCTTAGCCCTGAGGACTTCAGGGATGCAGGCACAGGAGGTCACCCTGACCTCTATGTCTGGCACGTCTAATCAGGATGTTCCCTTACTTCCAGCCAGGCCCACTTCATTCACTATATGTTACTAAACGCTGTAAGTATTCAAAGAAAAGTACAATATTCCTGCCCTGAGGAGGTTACAGTATGGCTGGTAAACAAATAATGCAAAGATGAAATAACGTAAGACCACTGACAAGGCAATAAAGCATACATACAAGAACAAACTGAATGCCTGCATGCTAAGGTGACACAGAGGAAAGGGCCTAATCAAGAATACCTTGGTGAGACAGGTGAGGCTTTAACATTTCTTACTGATCCTTAGTAGACAGAGGAAATGTCTGGCCTTCACAGAGTAACCTCTGTTCTCTGATTTGGAAGGAATGAATTTGTCTCTAGGACCAACTCTGGACACATTACTAATTATTTCAATATAGCACAAAACAAATGAAACTAAATAAAATCTTACTTTTAGCAAAAATCTAATTTTTTTAGATTAAGAACTTTAAAATGAGGAAAATTACTTTGCAGTGTTTGGCCACTTAAAAATCACTTCTTTCAGATCATCAACTTACTTTGGTGAACGTCTAGCATGAAACCATGAAAATGAACACGTTTTTTCCTCTTCATTTCCACATAAGCATAAAACATGTCCATCACCATTGTTTTCCCTGTACCTTAAAAAAAAAATACTATTAAACAGTATGTACTGATTGCTCTACCGATTGTTCATTAGCTTTGGGATAATGAACCCACACTCGGCTACTGGAAAACTTAACACTTTGCTACTTTTTATTTTAAAAGCATGTTTATTTCTTATGTTAAACTACCTAAAAATAAAATGTTGATATTATTCTTTTTTGTTAAAATCCTGTTTTTAGGAAATACAACATCTACTTAGCACTCTGGGGACTATTTCCTCCACAGAACTATGTTCATAACTGGCAAGATTTACAGATTATTTATCAGTCAGTATCTCTTCGGAAAGGCACCAGTATAAATAACATAATTATTTTATTATTTAAAATAATAATAAAATAAGTAATGGCCCTTACTTAGCATGAGAAAAAATGTCAGTCACTCAGTCATGTCTGACTCTTTTCAACCCTGTGGACTGTAGCCCACCAGGCTCCTCTGTCCATGGAATTCTCCAGGCAAGAATATTGGAGTGGGTAGCCATTCCCTTCTCCAGGGTAAGTTCCAGACCCGATGATCAAACCTGGGTTTCCAGCATTCTAGGCAGATTCTTTACCATCTGAGCCACCAGGGAAGCCCGTGGAACTGTCTCAGGCACTATGGAAAATTTACCAGTAAAAAATAAGAAAATACAGACTACCATCTAACATAAAAACTGCAAATAAATAATAGCTGTAGATTAGAGCTGGATAATTGACAATACTTTTTTTAAAAGCTGAGAATACAGGCTTTTGAAAGAAATTCAGATACAGATACAGTTAAATTCAGATACAGTTAACCTTTATAATTTAATTATCCAACTTTAATAATTTTAAAGTTAAATAAATACACACACTCTGAAACTTTTAATCACTATGATCACATTACCAATCGAAGAAATCAACAGCCTGAGCATTTAACAAGGCATGCACCGGAAGCCTATTCCCTCACAGAAAGCCCAGAGCTTTGAGGACACTGAAAGTGATCAAGTTCATTTCACACCCAGCATTCCCCAGCAGGCAGGCCAGGGAATGCTGATCTTGTCTCTCATCCTCATGGCTTCCTCTACTATCCCTTGTACACTGTTGGTGGGAATGTAAATTAGTGCAGCAGCTATGGAAAACAGTATGGAGATAGCTTTAAAAACTAAAAATGCAACTACCATATGATCCAGCAATTCTACTCTTGAGCATATATCTGGAAAGAATGAAAACACCAACTTTAAAAGATGCATGCATCCCAATGTTCACAGCAGCACTATTTACAGCAGCCAAGATGTGGAAGCAACCCAACTGCCCATCAGCAGACAACTGGATTAAGAAGATGAGCCCTATGTCACTCCAGATTTTAGCTTGCAGGCACTTTTCAGACTGCTGCACAGAACGAGGGAATCCAAGTAAAATACCCAGGTCTAACTGAGTTGGGCTAAGAGATCAGCATTGTGGGAGTCCAAAATGCAGGTGAAATTTGTGAGGCAAAGTGCCAGAGAGAGAGGCAGTTATATAATGAAAGAGCCCCAGAAACCAACACGTGGGCACTCTTCAGTCTTTCACTGAATAACAGCTGTTCACATGTAAGGTGACACCTCATAACATGAGGCAAAGAAAGCTGTGAGATGAGCCATTTCCAGAGATAGTGATACATACAACTTGAATGATGGTCCACTGAAATATGCTGAGCGAAAAAAGAAAGCCAGTCTTAAAAAATTACAAGCTTTCTTATTTATATAACATTCTTGAAATGACAGAATTTTAGAAATGGAGAACAGATTAGTGGTTGCCAGGATGTAGCAATGGAGGGTGAATAGGTATGGTTATAAAATGACGGGCAATACAAGGAATTCTTGTGGTAATACAATTTTCAGTACCTTAACCAAGGCAGTGGATATACGAACCTACATAGGTGATAAACTGTATAAAAATAAATATACACACCTAAGTGAGTACAGCACAGCTGATGTGGAATTCCCAGAAACAGAGGGCAAAGTGCATTCCCTGCACTATGCCATTTTATATAAGGGACATGAATATTACCAAATTTTTATATCCTCGAGGACTACTGGAAGCAATACCCTGTGGATACCTAGGGATGACTACATAATTAAAACTGGAGAAATCTGAACAGGATCAGTGAATTGAATCAATGTCAATATCCTGGTTTTTATATTTATACTATACTTTTGCAAAATGTTGCCTTAGTGGGGAAATGAGTAAAGTACATAGAGATCTCTCTGCATTACATCTTATAACTCCATCTCAATCTATAATTATCTCAATGAAGTTTTCAATTAAGAAAAATACTTCAAATGAATCAAGCTGGCATGCAAGTAACTTATTTAACTACCTGTCACAGTAAAATTCAACATATAAAAATTAGATAATCCTGGAACCCTCCTATACTGTTCAGTTCAGTTCAGTTCAGTCGCTCAGTCATGTCCAACATTTTGTGACCCCATGGACTGCAGCACCTCAGGCCTCCCTGTCCATCACCAACTCCTGGAGTTTACCCAAATTCATGTCCACTGAGTCGGTGATGCCATTCAACCATCTCATCGTCTGTCATTCCCTTCTCCTCCTACCTTCAATCTTTCCCAGCATCAGAGTCTTTTCAAATGAGTCAGCTCTTCACATCAGGTGGCCAAAGTATTGGAGTTTCAGCTTTAACATCAGTCGTTCCAATGAACACTCAGGACTGATCTCTTTCAGGATGGACTGGTTGCATCTCCTTGCAGTTCAAGGGACTCTCAAGAGTCTTCTCTAACACCACAGTTCAAAAGCATCAATTCTTCGGTGCTCAGCTTTCTTTATAGTCCAACATCCATATATATTCATATTAAACTGAGATGATGAATGGAAACTAAACTTATTTCTGTAAGTTTGAAATAAGTTTAGTTTTGCAATACATTCACTGTATTGTTCAACTTAAGCTTACATATGTCATATACAAATCATAATGTTACATATGAATTACATCTCAATAAAACTAGAAAAACTTGTCAATTAAAAAAAAAATTAGATAATTCTGGAATCCTTCTATACTGTTGGTGGGAATGTAAAGTAGTACAGCCACTATGGAGAATAATATGGAGGTTCCTTAAGAAACTAAAAATAGAATTACCATATGACCCAACAATCCCACTACTGAGCATATCCCCAAAGAAAACAATAATTCAAAAAGATATATGCACCCCAATGTTCACTGCAGCACTATTTATAATAGCCAGGACATGGAAGCAACCTAAATGTCCATCAACTGAGTAATGGATAAAGAAGATGTGATACATATATACAATGGAATGTTATTCAACAATGAAAAAGAACAAAATAATGCCTTTTGCAGAAACTTGGGGGGCCTCAGAGATTATCACACTGAGTGAAGTAAGTCAGACAACAGAAAGACAAATATCATTTGATATTGCTTACATGTGGAATCTTAAAAAAAGGGTATAAGTGAACTTATTTCCAAAACAGAAGTAGAGTCAAAGATATAGAAAACAAACCTAGAGTTACCAGAGGATAAGGAGAGGGGAGGGATAATTGGGAGATTGGGACTGACATATATATACTGTGCATGTGTATTAAGTTGCCTCAGTTATGTCTGACTCTTTGAAACCCTTTGGACTGTAGCCTACCAGGCTCCTCTGTCCATGGGATTCTCCAGGCAAGAATACTGAAGTGGGTTGCCATGCCCTCCTCCAGGGGATCTTCCCAACCCAGGGATCGAACCCAGGTCTCCCACATTACAGGTGGATTCTTTACCACCTGAGCCACCAGGGAAGCCCATATCTATACTATTATATGTAAAACAGAAAACAATTAGAACCGACCGTATAACATAGGGAACCCTACTCAGTACCCTGTAATGGTCTATGTGGGAAAAGAATCTAAAAAGGAGGGGGTGTATATACTGATTCACGCCACTGTACAGCAGAAAGTACCACAACAATGTAAATCAACTAGATTCCTGTTAAAAAACTTTTAAAGATTATATAATTCTCACAATGTTTGAAAAAAAATTTGAAAAAATTCAACACACATTCACAGTAAAAATTCTTAGCAAACTAGAAAAAGAAGCAAACTTCCTTGACTTCATAAAGGACAAATACCAAAAAAACTACAGTGAAAAGATACTCAATAACATTTAAAAAATGCGAATTAAAACTACAATGAGATACTACTTCATATTCATTACAATAGATATTATGAAAACAACAAACAAAAACAGGTTGATAAGGATGTGGAAAAATGGTAAAACTTGTACATTACTGGTGGGAATGTAAAATGGTGCTGTTGCTATGGAAAACAAGATGGCAGTTCCTCAAAAAATTAAACATAAAATGATCAGGTGATTTAGCAATTCCACTTCTGGATATATACAAAACAACTGAAAGTTGGGATTCAGACAATATTTGTACATCAGTGTTTACAGCAGCATTATTCACTAGTCAAAAGATGGGAACAACCCAAACATCCATGAGTAGATGAATGAATAAATTAAACTGGTATAAACAATATGATAGAATATTATTTAGCCTTTAAAAAAAGCATGAAATTCTGACACACACTACAACATGGATGAATCTTGAAGACACTACGCTAGATGAAATGACTCAGAAACAAAAGGATAAGTAAGCATTATACGATTCCACTTATATGAGGTACCTAAAGTAGCAGTGAGTGATCCAAGATCACTGCAGCCATGAAATTAAAAGACTCTTACTCCTTGGAAGGAAAGTTATGACCAACCTAGACAGCATATTAAAAGGCAGAGGACATTACTTTGCCAACAAAGGTCCATATAGGCAAAGCTATGGTTTTTCGGCAGTCATGTATTGGTATGAGAGTTGGACCATAAAGAAAGCTGAGCACCAAAGAATTGATGCTTTTGAACTGAAGTGTTGGAGAAGACTCTTGAGACTCCCTTAGACTGCAAGGAGATCCAACCAGTCCATCCTAAAGGAAATCAATCCTGAATGTTGACTGGAAGAACTGATGTTGAAGCTGGAACTTCAAATCTTTGGCCACGTGATGCGAAGAACTGACTTACTGGAAAAGATCCTAATGCTGGAAAAATTGAAGGTAGGAGGAAATGGGGATGACAGAGGATGAGATAGTTGGGTAGCATCACAGACTCAACGGACATGGGTTTGAGCAAGCTTCAGGAGTTGGTGATGGACAGAGAGTCCTGGTGTGCTGCAGTCCATGGGGGTCACAGGGAGTCGGGACACAACTAAGCGACTAAACTGAAAGTAGTCAAATTCCTAGAGACAGAAGTAGAATGTTGGTTGCCAGGGACTGGGAGGGAGGGGTTATAGAATAGGGTATTATTGTTTAATAGGTACAGAGGTTCAGTTTGGGAAGATGAAAATGTTTGGAGACAAATAGAGGTGATGTCTGTACAAGAATTTCTATGTACTTAAAATGCCTTTGAACCATACAGTTAAAAAGGTTAAAATAGTAAATTTTATATTATATATATGTTGCCACGACAACAACAAAAAACTAATATATTAACACACACACAGATACACATACCTTATAGTCAAAATCATACTTAGAAAAGACTGAACATTTCTCCCTAAAATTTGACACAAGGACACCCACTCTCATGACTTCTATTCAACACTGTACGGCATCCTAGCTAATGAAATGAGGCAAGAAAAAGAACTACTGAACAGAAGACATAGACATTGTAAAGGAAAAAAGTAAATTGCTTTTATTTACAGACATGATTGCATACACAAAAAAATTTTGAAGAAGCTACCAAATAACCACTAGAGTTAATAACTGAGTTTAGCAAAGTCATCAAAATATCAATTAATTCTACATATTAGCACTGATCAACTGGAAATTTGAATGTTAACATACAAAACCTATTGCTAAAGCTTTTGACTGTGTGGATCACAACAAACTGGAAAATTCAAGAGATGGGAATACCAAACTACCTTACCTGCCTCCTGAGAAACCTGTATGCAAGTCAAAAAGCAGCAGTTAGAACCAGACATGGAACAACGGATTGGTTCCAAATAGGGAAAGGAGTACATCAAGTCTATATATTGTCACCCTGCTTATTTAACTTCTATGCAGAGTATATCACATGAAATGCCGGGCTGGACGAAGCACAAGCCAGAATCAAGATTGCCAGGAGAAATATCAATAACCTCAGATATGCAGATGACACCACCCTTATGGCAGAAAGTGAAGACCTAAAGAGCCTTTTGATGAAGGTGAAAGAGGAGAGTGAAAAAACTGGCTTAAAAGTCAACATTCAAAAAATGAAGATCATGGCATCCAGTCCCATCACTTCATGGCAAATGAGAGGGGATAAAGTGGAAACAGTGACAGATTTTATTTTCTTAGGCTCCAAAATCACTGCAGATGGTGACTGCAGCCATGAAATTAAAAGATGCTTGTTCCTTGGAAGAAAAGCTATGATAAACCTAGACAGCATATTAAAAAGCAGCGACATTACTTTGCCAACAAACGTCCTTCTAGTCAAAGCTATGGTTTTTCCAATACTCATGTATGGATGTGAGAGTCGGACCACAAAGAAGGCTGAGTGCTGAAGAACTAATACTTTGGAACTTTGGTGTTGGAGAAGACTCTCGAGAGTCCATTGGATTGTAAGGAGATCAAACTAGTCAATCCCAAAGGAAATCAATCCTGAATATTCATTGGTAGGACTGACGGTGAAGCTGAAACTCCAATACTTTGGCCATCTGATGCAAAGACCTGACTCATTAGAAAAGACTCTGATGCTGGAAAAGATTGAACACAGGAGGAGAAGGGGATGATAGAGGATGAGATGGTGGGATGTGGCATCACCAACTCAACAGACGTCAGTTTGATCAAGCTCTGGAAGATGGTGAAGGACAGGGAAGCCTGGCATGCTGCAGTCCATGGGGTTACAAAAAGTCGGACACAGCTGAACAATGACCAACAACAACCATTTGCAATAGCATTAGAAAACATAAAATACACTGGACACTGGAACAAATTTATCAAAACACATGGCAGACCTCTGTACTACAAACAAAAGAATACCATTGAGAGAAATTAAAGAAAACATTTTAAAATTAAGAAATATACCATGGTGATAGATTGGAATGATTAATATTTTAAGTTATCAATTCTCTGTAGACATTGATCTTTAACATGTCCTTAACATACTCCCAGTCAAAATCTCAGGATCAAGATCTTTTTAAATGAACAAACGAATTCTAAAATGAACATGGAAACACGAAGGCAATAGAATAGCCAAAATAATCTTGAAAAATACAAAATTGGAAGACTCCCATCACACTTCAGTGTGCATCAGTAATGTGCAGGTTATAGGAAATTTTACAGGATAAAGAAGTTTATATGTGTGTGATGTGCACACACCCAAGGATATACTACCACAGGATGTAAAGTAAATTACTAACCGTGAGCCACGTCCAAAAAAGCCATTGCCACAGCTTGTAAACCTTGAGTGAGCAAAGGCTGTGTCTGCTTTCCTTCACCACTACATTTCCAGAAACAACAGATGACCTGGCAAAAGGCAGGTGCTTATTTGTCAAGTAACTGGAAGAATGCTGGGAAAAAGTAGGGAAGAGACCAACACTAAATTTCCCTTAACTCACAATTTTGCTTTGGCATCTGCTGCTACTGCTGCTAAGTCACTTCAGTCGTGTCCGACTCTGTGGCAACCCCATAGACGGCAGCTCACCAGGCTCCTCCATCCCTGGGATTCTCCAGGCAAGAACACTGGAGTGGGTTGCCATTTCCTTCTCCAATGCATGAAAGTGAAAAGTGAAAGTGAAGTCGCTCAGTCATGTCCAACTCTTAGCGACCCCATGGACTGCAGCCTACCAGGCTCCTCCATCCATGGGATTTTCCAGGCAAGAGTACTGGAGTCCCCGGGTGCCACTGCCTTCTCCAGCTTTGGCATCTACAGAATCCTAAATAAAACCTTGTAATTTTCTCAAGATAAGACAATCTTACTAGGGGAGTCATTTATAAAACCTAAACCTCTTGTGTGTGATAAGTCGCTTCAATCATGCCTAACTCTTTGCAACCCTATGGACTGTAGCCCACCAGGCTCCTCTGTTCATGGAACTCTCCAGGCAAGAATACTGGAGAGGGTTGCCATGCCCTTCTCCAGGGGATCATTCCAACCCAGGGATCAAAGCTGCATCTCATATCTCCTGCAATGGCAGGAGGGTTTTTTTTTTTACCACTAGTGCCACCTGCAAGATTGGAAAAGGTCAGTTTTCATCCCAATCCCAAAGAAAGGCAATGCCAAAGAATGCTCAAACTACAGCACAATTGCACTCATCTCACACACTAGTAAAGTAATGCTCAAAATTCTCCAAGCCAGGCTTCAGCAATATGTGAACCGTGAACTTCCTGATGTTCAAGCTGGATTTAGAAAAGGCAGAGGAACCAGAGATCAAATTGCCAACATCCGCTGAATCATGGAAAAAGCGAGAGAGTTCCAGAAAAACATCTATTTCTGCTTTATTGACTATGCCAAAGCCTTTGACTGTGTAGATCACAATAATCTGTGGAAAATTCTGAAAGAGATGCGAATACCAGACCACCTGATCTGCCTCTTGAGAAATTTGTATGCAGGTCAGGAGGCAACAGTTAGAACTGGACATGGAACAACAGACTGGTTCCAAATAGGAAAAGGAGTACGTCAAGGCTGTATATTGTCACCCTGTTTATTTAACTTATATGCAGAGTACATCATGAGAAACGCTGGGCTGGAAGAAACACAAGTTGGAATCAAGATTGCTGGGAGAAATATCAATAACCTCAGATATGCAGATGACACCACCCTTATGGCACAAAGTGAAGAGGAACTAAAAAGCCTCTTGATGAAAGTGAAAATGGAGAGTGAAAAAGTTGGCTTAAAGCTCAACATTCAGAAAACAAAGATCATGGCATCTGGTCCCATCACTACCTGGGAAATAGATGGGGAAACAGTGTCAGACTTTATTTTTGGGGCTCCAAAATCACTGCAGATGCTGACTGCAGCCATGAAATTAAAAGACACTTACTCCTTGGAAGGAAAGCTATGACCAACCTAGATAGCATATTCAAAAGCAGAGACATTACTTTGCCAACAAAGGTTCGCTTAGTCAAGGCTATGGTCTTTCCTGTGGTCATGTATGGATGTGAGAGCTGGACTGTGAAGAAGGCTGAGCGCCGAAGAATTGATGCTTTTGAACTGTGGTGTTGGAGAAGACTCTTGAGAGTCCCTTGGACTGCAAGGAGATCCAACCAGTCCATTCTGAAGGAGATCAGCCCTGGGATTTCTTTGGAAGCAATGATGCTAAAGCTGAAACTCCAGTATTTTGGCCACCTCATGCGAAGAGTTGACTCATTGGAGAAGACTGATGCTGGGAGGGATTGGGGGCAGGAGGAGAAGGGGACGACAGAGGATAAGATGGCTGGATGGCATCACTGACTCAATGGATGTGAGTCTGAGTGACCTCCAGGAGCTGGTGATGGACAGGGAGGCCTGGCGTGCTGCGATTCATGGGGTCGCAAAGAGTCGGACACGACTGAGCGACTGATCTGATCTGATCTGATCTGAGTGCCACCTGGGAAGCCATGTAAACTCTAGTAAGTTCTAACTTTTAAGCCCATAGCTGGGAAGCCAAAAATCATTACTCAAGAGCCTCCTCTAGTGGTGCCCTTTTCACAGGTGACACTCTCCTCCCCCTACACCCCCACAGAAGGAGCTCGAAGTGGTATCTTATTACATCATTGTCTCCCTCTCTGCAGAATTTTGCTTTCCAACTCCTAACCTTAAAACCAGTCTACCTTTCCACTGGTAAAATTACCAGTGTGAAACAAGTGAGGTTAAACCAGGAGACCGCAAAAAAGGGACTTTCTCTTCTAATATATGAGAGAAATCATTAACCCTGTCATCATCACACATTCTGTTAGTCCAGAGCTGAAACCTTGCTGTAAGAAAGCCAGCTGTAGGATAAGAATGAAGCCACAAAATACTATGACTGCAGCTTTTGGTTTTTGCATGAGATATAATAAGCTTTTTGTTAATGAAACATCTCAAGATTGAACCATGACAATATCAATGTTCCTGGGGTTCCCTAGCCTATCTGATCAATTATCTCAACACATCTATGAAGATAAGAGCAAAGTGGAGTGGGTATAACAGAGCCTAAGCCAAGGGCAGGAATAAGGAGAGGAAAAGAGATTGCTATAAAACAGACATCTTTTCCATCAAGTCTCTTTAAAATTGAATACTTGTTTCCCACATCTAAAAAAGAAAAATAACAAAGAATAAGAGCTTGTGAAGACATGCTGAGGCTACTCTCCCAGCCAGCAAGCCCCACAAAAATGAAAATTTGACCTATCTTTTATTATCTATTTTGTAAGAATTCTAAACTAAAGAGTAAAGCCACCAAAATGCTCACCTCACTTCCTGTTTCAGAATTTCTTTCTCTTCCCCTCTCTACATTATGAAGATGTGCATAGCCAAAGATTACCACACATCCAGCCTATGTGAATATACCATGTTATCACATCTTTTCTAATTCTTTCAAACATTCAGATGAATTATGTTTATTGTACCTCCCTTCAATGTATTAGAATATGGTTGTATTTTCAAAACTAAAATCCAACAACCTCCACACTTGTGCTTAATTTTTTTAAGTCCTTTTGCAGAAGTGGAAACTGTTGTGCTTTACTAACCATCTTCATTTATGGTTAAGTGGTTAAAGAAACAGGGGAAACAAAGATTCTGATTTTAGCAATGACTGAACATGAAAGTAAAGGTACAGAAGTAAATGTTCTCCAAAGAGGCAAAAAAATGAGAGATGACTACAGAATGAGATCTCCTAGCGATGGCCAAGGGTACAGACACATAAACCTGATCAAGTACCTGATATAAATTAGATGCTAAGTACTGCAGATGGTGACTGTAGCCATGAAATTAAAAGACGCTTACTCCTTGGAAGGAAAGTTATGACCAACCTAGATAGCATATTCAAAAGCAGAGACATTACTTTGCCAACAAAGGTTCGCCTAGTCAAGGCTATGGTCTTTCCTGTGGTCATGTATGGATGTGAGAGCTGGACTGTGAAGAAGGCTGAGCGCTGAAGAATTGATGCTTTTGAACTGTGGTGTTGGAGAAGACTCTTGAGAGTCCCTTGGACTGCAAGGAGATCCAACCAGTCCATTCTGAAGGAGATCAGCCCTGGGATTTCTTTGGAAGCAATGATGCTAAAGCTGAAACTCCAGTATTTTGGCCACCTCATGCGAAGAGTTGACTCATTGGAGAAGACTCTGATGCTGGGAGGGATTGGGGGCAGGAGGAGAAGGGGACGACAGAGGATGATATGGCTGGATGGCATCACTGACTTGATGGGTGTGAGTCTGAGTGACCTCTGGGAGCTGGTGATGGACAGAGAGGCCTGGCGTGCTGCGGTTCATGGGGTCGCAAAGAGCTGGACACGACTGAGCGACTGATCTGATCTGATCTGAAGCATACATTGGTCTCAGAAATACCAATTAGCTGATGAACAAAGAAAAAGAATAGTTTGAGATTCTTTCACATTTTTTAAATCTACAAGTTTCAAGAACTTAAAAGAGAAAAACAAATATCATATATTTACACGTATATGTGGAATCTAGAAAAATGGCTCAAATGAACCTATCTGCAAAGCAGATATAGAGACGAAGAGACAGAGAACAAACGTGTAGACACCAAGAGGGGAAAGGGTGGATGGCATGAATTGGGAGATTGGGCCTGACATATATACACTTCTGCTGCTGCTGTGGCTAAGTCGCTCAGTCGTGTCCGACTTTTAGCAACCCCATGGACTGCAGCCCACCAGGCTCCTCCATCCTTGGGATTTTCCAGGCAAGAGTACTGGAGTGGGCTGCCATTGCCTTCTCCGATATATACACTACTATGTATAAAACAGAAAACTAAGGAGAACCTACTGCATAGCACAGGAAACTCTTCTCAATGCTCTGCAGTTACAAAGAGGGGATATATGTGTGTGTATGTATAGCTGACTCACTCTCCTATAGAGCAGAAACTAACACAACATTGTAAAGCAGCTAAACTCCAATAAAAATGTTTTTAGTAATTTAGAAAGCAAGATAAAAGAACTTCAAGAATCTCTATCATTCCCTTTTTAAAAACTGAACAATAATCATTTATTAGATTTTCTAAATCTATAAATGTAAAACAGGCATTTAGAGGCATTAATAAACATCAGAGTAAGAGAGAGGACCAAGAAAAGAAAAGAACAGTTTGACCTTTAAGGTGATGTAACTACTTATTCAACTCCTGCTGCTGCTGGGCTGCTGCTAAGTCTATTCAGTCGTGTCCAACTCTGTGCGACCCCATAGACGGCAGCCCACCAGGCTCCCCCGTCCCTGGGATTCTCCAGGCAAGAACACTGGAGTGGGTTGCCATTTCCTTCTCCAATTCAACTCCTATTATCCTAAAATTCTTACTAAGATAATAAACCTCTGCCACCACTTCCTCACAATGAAAATTTGTTATGGCTACAGGAGAGTCTGAGGCTTGTTGATCAGTCAAGGACTAAAACTGATGCAGTCCATGGGGTCGCAAAGAGTCAGACACGACTGAGCGACTGAACTGAACTGAAAACTGATCTCATTACATCAAATATTTTGAGTATGCCAAATAAAGAAGTGATTGGCAAGTCATAAGGCCAGATGACAGAAGAGCCACCTTCATGACATCAGTGAAGGTGGATAACTAGGGAAAGGTGTAGGATTAGAACAAAAGGATTTGATTGAAGGAAAATCGAAACCAGAAAACAGACAACTTCATCAATAATGAAGTCAAGGAAGAAGCAAGACAACTGATTAGGAAAATCTATTACAGAAAGGCTTACCAGGTGGTGCATTCGCCCGCCAATGTAGGAGATGCAAGAGATGTGGGTTCAATCCCTGGGTCAGGAAGATCTCCTGGAGTAGGAAATGGCAACCCACTCCAGTATTCCTGCCTGGAAAATTCCTTGGATAGAGGAGCCTGTCGGGCTACAGTTCACAGGGCTGCAAAGAATCGAACATGACTGAGCACGCCCACATATTAGAGAAACTGACAGTTCACAAAATTTCCAAGAAAATGAGTCTTCATGCCCAATGACTGGAAGTGCGAGAAGGAAATGTTACCACTTATACATTTAGAATGTGCATTCATCAACAGACTGAAGATAACTAAATTAGGGGCAAGAGTTTAGATTATGAGTAGAAGTATTAGTGGAAATTAAAAGTAAAAATGAAAAACTTATTGTTTTAAGTTATTAAGCTGAGTCAAACAGCACTAAGCAATGAGATTCTGATTTATCAAATAACCTATCTAGAGATGATTTCTGTCACTGAGATCGATTCACTTTATGCATTAAATAATGTTTGTACCTAACATGCTAACTAATCATATCTTCAACTGCAGTTACAGCCCATGAGATATAAAAATAAAACCTAAGAAATCTACAATCCTCTCCTCTCCCCTATTTTACCTCATCTCATCCTATTCCTGCTGGTGGTGTGCTGAAAGATAGAAATGGAAGTTTTCTCTGAGTGAAAGCTAGGAAACTTTTTGTTTAGACCACTTAAAACTTATTTTAACACACTTACCCACATCTCCATAAACATACAGGCCCCTTGGAGGTTTGCTCCTTGAAAAAAGCTGCAAATTAAGAAAAAATTATAAATCTCCAATGTGGAAATAAATGAATATCATCATACACATAGTGTTCCTAACCAAGCTATATATAGGAGTGAAACAGGCTACTACACACAGTAAGTACAAAAAACTTGATATAAAAGGCTATGATGCCCCCACTTAGATTTTAACATAGAAGGCAAGAATCAGTAGCTCAGAGCAAAGCTCTGAAGTCACTCAACTTAAGTTTACACCTCCTTCACCATTTACTAACCATGTAATCGTCCCACTCATTAGCAAATGGGCTCCCCAAACAATGACAGACTAGTTCATTCCCAGCAAGCAAGAGATAGAAAGACTTTTTATGGAGAAACTAAATGGTTTCCAGAAAAAAAGGCACTTGTGTGTTGGTTTCTCCCAAAGAAAGAACGGGATCCCTATCAGATCACCTTACAGTAAAGTACGCTAGTCAACAAATCTCTTAAGATGCAGCCTTCAATCAGCTCATTAGTATCTGAAATGACACTAAAATGATTTGACAGCTTAGAATCGATAGAAATTGGAAGAAAAAAAAACTCTCATTACGAAAGTTGGAGACCACAGTAAATACACAGAGGAAACAGAGATTATAGACTGCAAGAGGAAACAGAGATTATAGACTGCAAAAGGAAACTTCAAAATAGAACTGTAACCAGTATAATTAATATGCTGAGGAAAATAAGTTATTAAAACTATAAAGCAAGAATAAAATGCAATTTTTAGTACTTAGAAATTTAACATACAGTACCAGAAATAAAATTCCAGAAATAAAACAAATGGTAACAGTAAAAGACGGAAAATATAAGAAAATTACAGGATTATTTCAGGAGGTTCAAAAGCTAACCAAAAGGAATTCCAGAAAGAGAAAAGTTAAAAAAGAGAGAAGGAAATTACCTAAGATTTTTCTCAGATCTGAAGGATGAAATTTCAAGATGAGGAGGACAGTGTAAGAGTCCAGCACGAGGGAAATAAGACCCATGCCAAGTCACAAGAGCTTCCCAGGTGGTGCTAGTGGCAAAGATCCCGCCTGCCAATGCAGGAGACATAAGAGACTCCAGTTCAATCTCTGGGTTGTGAAGATCCCCTGGAGGTGGGCATGGCAACCCACTCCAGTTTTCTTGCCTGGAGAATCCAATAGACAGAGGAGCCTGGTGGGCTATGGTCCATGAGGTCACAAAGAGTTGGACACAACTGAAGCAATTTAGCTTACTCTCGCTCACCAAGTCATAATCCTGAAATTTCTGACACAAGGAAAATAAAGAAAATCTTACAAACATACAAGGTGGCAGTGGAGGAGGGAGGTGGTAGAGACAAGTCACAAAAAACTGATAAAATCTGAATAAAATTTGAGAGACAATGAAAATGGCAATTGACATTCCATATTTTCAAGGTCTTAAAAAATCCTCCCCAGCAGAAATATGAACACCTAGGCTCCATGAAACACAGAGGATCCTGGGAAGAACACCCTGATAAGAGAGAGAGTTGCTCTAGAACCACCGTGGCACAAGCAGGACAAGAAAGCAATCAAGTACAGACCAAAGCAGGAGGATGAAGGCCTCAAAAAGAAACAAAATGGAACTTCTCTTTGTCTGACATTATTATCAACCCATATTACCATTCTAAATTTTGTTCCACTTAGAAGAGTAACCTTCAAACTCTACGACAGTTCCCTAGACACCTATGTAAAAACCAGGGTGAGCCAGATCCAAGAGAGTACAGAGAGGATAAAAGCAGAAAGGGGGCTTCCCAGGTGGCTCAGCATAAAGAATCCACCTGCCAAAGCAGAAGACGCAGCTTTGATCCCTGGAAGATCCTCTTGAGTAGGAAATGGCAACCCATTCCAGTATTCTTGCCTGGGAAATCCCCGGACAAAGGAGCCTGGTGGGCTACAGTCCATTCGGTGTCAAAGAGTCGGACATGACTTAATGACTAAACAACAACAAAAGCAGAAGGAAGCGAAGGTTATGCCATTTAGCATCACCACAGCAGTAGATAATTTGACAGAGAACATTTGCAAAAGCTAGATTTCAGGATCTTTTATAACACTTTTGTTTTTTAACATGTGGATTCACTCCGGTATGCCTCAGAAACTTCTCTTGCTCTCCTGTCTCTTAGCTTTCTCTATAAATCTAGCCCCTGACTTCATCAGCCCTTTCCAGAAGAACCTTCATCACAGTTTAGGCAAAAGAATCTGCTTTGCTTTGATTCTGCCAACTGGATGTCTTCCCTGTATTCTTCTGCACATCAACTCTCCATCTATTCTTAAATCTCAACAGAAAGAAGAAACTACTCCTGCCAAAACTCTTTAATTTGCCTTGTTTTAATATCTTACATGAACCATTCTTATATATTGGTTATTCTATTTTCAACTTTCCAGAAAAAAACCAGTATGTTCCTCAATAATTTTAAAACAGCTTCAAATTAGAAAACTTATATATAACCTAATAGTCTCTAAGTACATTTTATGTATTTGAAATCTTTTGAAAGCAACTTTCGCAGAAAGTAACTGGTAATGTCACAGCAATTGATTACTTCCTCACAACATATTTTGCTGTGATTCAAACAGATTCAAGGGATTAGATCTGATAGACGGGGTGCCTGAAGAACTATGGATGGAGGTCCATGACATTATACAGAAGGCAGTGATTAAGACCATCCCCAACAAAAAGAAATGCAAAAAGGCAAAATGGTTGTCTGAGGAGGCCTTACAAATAGCTGAGAAAAGAAGAGAAGCTAAAAGCAAAGGAGAAAAGGAAAGATATACCCATTTGAATATACAGTTCCAAAGAATAGGACAGAGAAGAAAGCCTTCCTCAGTGACCATTGCAAAGAAATAGAGGGAAACAACAGAATGGGAAGGACTAGATCTCTTTAAGAAAATTAGAAATACCAAGAGAACATTTCATTCAAAGATGGGCACAATAAAGGACAGAAATGGTATGGACCTAACAGAAGCAGAAGAACTATACAAAAAAAGGTCTTCATGACCCAGATAACCATGATGGTGTGATCACTCACCTAGAGCAAGACATCCTGGAATGTGAAGTCAAGTGGGCCTTAGGAAGCATCACTACAAACAAAGCTAGCGGAGGTGATGGAATTCCACTTGAACTATTTCAAATCCTAAAAGATGATGCTTTTAAAGTGCTGCACTCAGAAAGCCAGAAAATTTGGAAAACTCAGCAGTGGCCATAGAACTGGAAAAGTTCAGTTTTCATTCCAAGAAAGGCAATGCCAAAGAATGTTCAAATTACTGCACAACTGCACTCATCTCACACGCTAGCAAAGTAATGCTCAAAATTCTCCAAGCCAGGCTTCAACAGTACACGAACCATGAACTTTCAGATGTTCAAGCTGGATTTAGAAAAGGCAGAAGAATCAGAGATCAAGTTGCCAACATCTCTTGGATCACCAAAAAAGCAAGAGTTCCAGAAAAACATCTATTTCTGCTTTATTGACTATGCCAAAGCCTTTGACTGTGTGGATCACAATAAACTGGAAAATTCTGAAAAAGATGGGAATACCAGACCACCTGACCTGCCTCTTGAGAAATCTGTATGGAGGTCAGGAAGCAACAGTTAGAACTGGATATGGAACAAAGACTGATTCCAAATAGGAAAAGGAGTATGTCAAGGTTGTATAATGTCACCCTGCTTATTTAACTTATATGCAGAGTATATCATGCGAAATGCCAGGTTGGATAAAGCAGAAGCTAGAATCAAGATTGCCGGGAGAAATATCAATAACCTCAGATACGCAGATGACACATCCTTATGGCAGAAAGCGAAGAACTAAAAAGCCTCTTGATGAAAGTGAAAGAGAAGAGTGAAAAAGTTGATTTAAAACTCAACATTTAGAAAATGAAGATCATGGCATCTGGTCCCATCAGTTCATGGCAAATAGATGGGGAAACAATGGAAACAGTGAGAGACTTTAGTTTTTTGGGCTCCAAAATCACTGCAGATGGTGAATGCAGCCATGAAATTAAGACGCTTACTCCTTGGAAGAAAAGCTACGACCAACCTAGACAGCATATTAAAAAGCAGAGACATTACTTTGTCAACAAAGGTCCATCTAGTCAAAGCTATGGTTTCTAGTAGTCATGTATGGATGTGAGAGTTGAACTATAAAGAAAGCTGAGCGCCGAACAGTTGATGCTTTTGAACTGTGGTCTTGGAGAAGACTCTCTTGAGAATCCCTTGGACTGCAAGATCAAACCAGTCAATCTTAAAGGAAATCAGTCCTGAGTAGTCATTGGAAGGACTGATGCTGAAGCTGAAACTCCAAAGCTGAAACTTTGGCCACCTGATGCAAAGAACTGACTTATTGGAAAAGACCCTGATGCTGGGAAAGATCGAAGGCAGGATAAGAGGATGACAGAGGATGAGATGGTTGCATGGCATCAGTGACTTGATGGACATGAGTTTGAGCAAGCTTCGGGAGTTGGTGATGAACAGCAAAGCCTGGCATGCTGCAGTCCATGGTATCTCAAAGAGTTGGACACAACTGAGCAACTGAACTGAACTGAACTGAACATAATTTGCAGAAATTGTCCAGGGTCTAGTCAGAATATAATCAACATGTGCTGAATCAGTGAAATTCAAGGCAAAAATTTAACAAAGATGAAAGGGGAAAGATGACATGACAAGAACTCAACACTGCTAAAAAACCCCACATATATATGCATACATGTGTTAATACAAATATGTGTGTGTGTGTGTATATATATATATTCACATATATATCTCACTTGGGTCTCTCTTCTGTTTTACCCAAAGTCTATGTATTTTTGAAAAATCAGTTTGCCAAATATACCGCATTATTGGAGTAGGAAATAGCAACCCACTCCAGTATTCTTGCCTGGAGAATCCCATGAACAGAGTAGCCTGGCACGCTACAGTCCATGGGGTTGCAAGAGTCAGACACGACTTAGCAACTAAACCACCACCACCACCATCATACTACATTATATATTACATACATAATTTATATTATATTTAAGGCAACATTTAGAAGATGATAAAGAGGTACCAGATGGTTACAGAGTACCAAGGGAAAAGATTCTCAAACACGTGAAATCACAGATATCTAGTATAGCATAAATACTACTTAAGATGCAGATTTTACTCCAAAGAAAGATTTTACTCCAAAGAAGTTGATAAACACAATGGATAGTCCCCTAATGATAGATATCAGCCATCTAAACTCTATTGATGTGTCTGAGTGACTTCCGGGAGTTGGTGATGGACAGGGAGGCCTGGCGTGCTACGATTCATGGGGTCGCAAAGAGTCGGACACGACTGAGCAACTAATCTGATCTGAATCTGAAACTCTATTATATGCACCAAGTATTTTTACTTGGAGAGGCAAGCTGATTTTCTCCTAATAAAATTTCAGTCTTCCAAAAATTATTGAAATTATTTCAAAGGATTAAAAATCTATATTTTAATGGGAAAGTCAGAGGATTGAATGGAGAACAGTAAAGCTATTTACAAGGCTGTAAAATGGGTCCTAAAGAAGTTTCTCGGAGAAGGCAATGGCACCCCACTCCAGTACTCTTGCCTGCAAAATCCCACGGATGGAGGAGCCTGGTAGGCTGCAGTCCATGGGGTCGCTAAGAGTCGGACATGACTGAGCGACTTCACTTTCTCTTTTCACTTTCATGCCTTGGAGAAGGAAATGGCAACCCACTCCAGTGTTCTTGCCTGGAGAATCCCAGGGACGGGGAAGCCTGGTGGGCTACCATCTATGGGGTCACACAGAGTCGGACAAGACTGAAGTGACTTAGCATAGCAAAGAAGTTTCTAAGTTCTTTATTCATCATAGTGAATTCAGGGAGAGTTAGATTCACACAGTTTCTTAAAAATAACTACACAGGAACCCACATCATTTACATGCTCCTAATTTACATTTTCTCACAATTTATCCTATTTTTCAGGTCCATTAAATTCCCTTTCTCAATGTATTAATTTCCTGTAATGTGTTCTTATGTCTCAGAGCACGCCACCCTGGCCTGGGTCCTAGGTGCTGGGATGTGCCACATGCTCCTGTCCCCAACAAGCCTCGGATGTCCTGCTCTCTACCCCAAGGGGAAACCTTGCTGGCTGGCTGCTAGCTGGGTTCAGCCTCTGGGAGGCACTGCTTGTAGGAGACTGGAGGGAGGGGATGGGGAGAAAGCCTGGTCATTCTCTCCAGCTGCCTCCCTGCTTCCAGGCTGTCTCTAGCAGAGAGGCTTCCCTCCAGAGCTATGAGGTCCTCGTGCCACAGCTCCAGCTCTCTGCAGGCTACTCCTTCACTCCTCCATGCCCTGTTTGCTGCCTTAGGATTGCCCTGACCACAACTCTCTAAGTCATTTCTTGATTCAGTCTTTATTTGAAACTGCTGTGAACAGTTTGCTACCAGAACTCTGATACATGCCCAACCTCTAAAATACACACACTTCACACTAGACAAAAACTTGGAAATCTGAACATAAGTTTCTCAAGTGACCAGCTGTAAAATTTGTCATGTTAACTATATCTTAGGGAATTTGTGAAGGAGGATCATGACACTTTCCCTAATGGGTTTTTGATAGGGATACAATGATACTGTATTATAGACTCTGCAGACAGTAAGCATAAGGATGATGTTGGAAGATGGTGGAAAACTATTGCCTACCTCCACAAGGAAAGAGTAGTAGAGCTGAACTGAAAAGATCTTGGTACACATTCTTATTCTGCTACTTATTAGCTATATGACTCTGGGTAAGCCACATCAACTCTACACCCTGCTGCTTCCTTATCTATTGGATTCAGGGCACAGCACAGGGGAGTTCCCATCCACTGCCCACCTCTGCACGCCTAATCACAAGGCCCACTCACTCACACTGAAGACTGCAAACTTCATGTACTGAGACCCACCTCTAACCAAACCTATGGCCCACAAAAGAAACATCACACCCTTTGACACACCCCTCTCAAAGATCTGAACATTAATGTACATTAATGTATAGATATTTCATATCTGTATAAACTCTACTAAACAAATCAAGAATACATTCAAGAACAGGGAGCACATTTTCAAATACTGTTCATATTCTAAGCAATAGAAGAAATCTCAATATATTCCAAAGAATGACTGTACTCCTACCTAATGGAATAAAATTAAAAATAAATATGGAAGGATAGCTAAAAACAGAAAAAACTCATACTAAGATACTGACTTTCTTTCACATTCCTTCACATTCACCCAGACTTCTGGGATTGCAACTTCATATAGGAGGCTGAAGGAGGGCCAACACAATGCCTTCTGTTTTCTCTTTATAAAGACGTAGACATCTGTTGAAAGTGATGGGGGAAGTGTAGTTTAGCTTGAAGGGAGCTAAGAAGGCTGTTCAGAGACACTGTAAACTAACCAGTGAAATAGATTTGTTGACAAAATGGAGGGGTACTCCTCAGGGCTTTCAGACTCTTCTCAACAATCTTATACAACTGTGCGGCCATCATGTCCTTTAGATGAGAACGGTCCTTCTCCCTGCTCTATCCTCCACAACTAGATGAGGGTTTCAGGGGTAAGTTTATGACTAAGTTCAACCAAGGGGAGTTCTGTTATTCATCTCTAGGTGAAAGAGCTCTTGTCTTCTGGGCAGTACGCTGCGTAGATGGGATGCTACTCTGACATAAGCCAAGCTGAACACAAAGTCAAAATAATCAGGAGGGCAAGATAAAGAAGATCTCCAGGGCTTCCTTGGTGGCTCAGTGGTAAAGAATCCACCTGCCAACATAGGAGGCATGGATTTGATCCCTTGTCTGGGAAGATTCCACATGCCTTGGAGCAACTAAGTCTATGCATGACAACTACTGAGCCTGTGCTCTAGAGCTCAGGAGCCACAACTCCTGAGCCCACATGCCACAGTTACTGAAGCCCATGTGCTCAGAGATCATGCCCCATAATAAGAGAAGCCACCACAATGAGAAGCCCTCACACTGCAACCAAAGGAGCCCCTGCTTGAAATAAGTGTTGCTGAGGATGTAGAGAAAGGGAACCTCATGTGCTGCTGGAATGTACATTGGTACAACCACTGTGGAAAATAGTATGCAGGTTCCTCAAAAAATTAAAAATAGCGCTACCATACTATTTAGCAATTCCACTTCTGGATATTTATCCAAATGAAAACACGAGCTCAAAGAGATATCTACAACTCCCTGTTCATTGCAGCATGAGTTACAATAGCCAAAAAAACGGAAACAACCAAAGTGTTACACACACACACAATGTAAATTATTCAACCATTAAAAAAGAAAGGAATTCTGACATTTGTGACAACACTGATGGACACTGAAGGCATTATGCTAAGAGAAATAAATCAGACAGAGAAAGACAACGTATGAACTCATATGTGGAACCTAAAAAACAACTAAACTCACAGGTAATGAATCAAGAGAGCATCTCAAGTTTAGGAGACTTACTATAAAAAGTAATAGAATACTATAACACTAAATCAAAAGGGAGGATAACAAGAAAAGCAGCTGTCAGAAACAATGTTATTAAAATCTTTTTAAACAATATGACTAAATTGCCAGTCGCCCAACAAGGAAATGTGCTAATGTCACAAGTGTTTGGGGTCCGAGTTGTTATACATTTTGGTGATGACACTCCAAACTACTAAATTTAGTAAAAACTTATGTTTTTAATTTCATATACATGGAAAGCCCACTTTTACACAAAGAATCTTTTAAACATGAGTTTATGTTTTTAAAGTAAATACCTGATAATTATTCTATCAAAATTTTATTAGACAAAGTCAAATGTAAAACATGATTACTAGATTCACATGCAAACACATATTTAAAAGAACATTTGGGGGACAACTGAAGAAATTTAAATATGGGCTTCATATTTAGCCCATATTAATTATTTTATATTATGAAATAAAATACTGGATGCCCAGTTAAATTTGAGTTTCACACTGACATCATATAATGTTGCACGGGACATACATACACTAAAAAACCATTATTTATCTGAAATTCAAGTTTATCTGGACTTTATTTTTATTTGCTAAATTGAGTGACCCTATTTTATATATCACTGCATCAACATTAAGAGAAAATATTTGCTAATGAAGCAAGAAGGGATTAATCTCCAAAATATACAAACAACTCATGGAGCTCAATGTCAAAAAAAAAAAAAAAAGCAAACAATCCAATCAAAAAATGGCGGAGGCGACCCCAGTGATGGCAGCCCACCGGGCTCCTCCATCCCTGTGATTCTCCAGCTGCCAGTGCTGCATGCAGAGGACGCAGGCCTCAGGGCGGTGGAGGGTTTGCCGTATTAAAAAAAAAAAAAATGGTGGAAGACCTAAACAGACATTTCTCCAAAGAAAATATACAGATGGCCAACAAATACATGAAAAGATGCTCGACACTGCTCATTATTAGAGAAATTCAAATCAAAACTACAATGAGAGGGACTTCCTTGGTGGTCCAGTGGCTAAGCCTCCCCTCCCACTGCAGAGGGCCTGGGTTCAACTCCTGGTCAAAGAATTAGATCCTACATGTTGCAGCTAAAGATGCCGCATGCCACAAGGAAAATGGATCAAAGATCCTGAGTGTGACAACTAGGACCTGGCACAGCCAAATATATGTTTAAAAAAAAACTACAATGAGGTACCACATTCTAAGCACCCATCAGAATAGCCATCATCAAAAAGTCTACAAACAATAAGTACTGGCGAGGGTGTAGAGGAAAAGGAACTCTCTTGCATTGTTGGTGGGAATGTAAATTGATGTAGCCACTGTGGACAACAGTATGGAGGTTCCTTACAAAAATAAAAGCAGAACTACCATATAACCCAGCAATCCCACTACTGGGCATATTCCTTGAGAAAATCTAGGCATAATTCAAAATGACACACGTACCTCAATGTTCACTGCAGCACTATTTACAACAGCCAGGACATGGAAACAACCTAAATGTCTAACTGTCTAACAACAGATAAATGGATAAAGAGGATATGGTACAGGGACTTCCTTGGTGGCCCAGTGCTTAGGAATCTGCCTGCCAATGCAAAGGACACAAGTTCCAGTCCCGGTCTGGGAATATTCAACATGCCGGGGAGCAATTAACCCCACAAGCTGCAACTACAGAACCCTGAGCGCCCTAGAGCCCATGCTCCACAACAAGAGAGGCCACCGTAATGAAAAGCCCAAGCACTGCAACTTGAGAGTAGGCCCCATTCCCAGCAACTAGGGAAAGCCTGCACGCAGCAATGAAACCCAGCCCAGGCAAAAATAGAATTAGTTACTTTTTTTTAAAAAAAGAAGATATGGTACATATATACAGTGGAAAATTGCTAGGCAATAAAAAGAAATGAAACTAGATCGTTTATAGAGATGTGGATGGAAGTAGAGTCTGTCATACAGAGTAAAGTAAGTCAAAAAGAGAAAAATAAATGTTGTATATTAATGCATGTATGTGGAATCTAGAAAAATGGTATAGGTGAAACTACTTCCAGGACAGGAGTACAGACACAGATGTAGAGAACAGACATGTGGAGCACACGTAGGGGAAGGGAAGGGTGGGATGAACTGGGAGATTAACATATATACTAACATGTATAAAATAAACAGCTAGTGAGACCTGCTGTATAGCATAGGGAGTTCAGCTCTGTGTTCTGTGAGAACCTGGATGGGTGGGAAGGGAGGTAGAGGGGAAGGGAGGCCCAAGAGGGAGAGAATATATGTATCAGATAAGATCAGATCAGATCAGTCGCTCAGTCGTGTCTGACTCTTTGCGACCCCATGAATCGCAGCACGCCAGGCCTCCCTGTCCATCACCAACTCCTGGAGGTCACTGAGACTCACGTCCATCGAGTCAGTGATGCCATCCAGCCATCTCATCCTCTGTCGTCCCCTTCTCCTCTTGCCCCCAATCCCTCCCAGCATCAGAGTCTTCTCCAAGGAGTCAACTCTTCGCATGAGGTGGCCAAAGTACTGGAGTTTCAGCTTCAGCATCATTCCTTCCAAAGAAATCCCAGGGCTGATCTTCTTCAGAATGGACTGGTTGGATCTCCTTGCAGTCCAAGGGACTCTCAAGAGTCTTCTCCAACACCACAGTTCAAAAGCATCAATTCTTCGGCGCTCAGCCTTCTTCACAGTCCAACTCTCACATCCATACATGACCACTGGAAAAACCATAGCCTTGACTAGACAGACCTTTGTTGGCAAAGTAATGTCTCTGCTTTTCAATATGCTATCTAGGTTGGCCATAACTTTCCTTCCAAGGAGTAAGAGCCTTTTAATTTCATGGCTGCAGTCACCATCGGCAGTGATTTTAGAGCCCAGAAAAATAAATTCTGACACTGTTTCCACTATTTCCCCATCTATTTCCCATGAAGTGATGGGACTGGATGCCATGATCTTCATTTTCTGAATGTTGAGCTTTAAGCCAACTTTTTCACTCTCCTCTTTCACTTTCATCAAGAGGCTTTTTAGTTCCTCTTCACTTTCTGCCATAAGGGTGGTGTCATATGCATATCTGAGGTTATTGATATTTCTCCCAGCAATCTTGATTCCAACTTCTGTTTCTTCCAGTGCAGCATTTCTCATGATGTACTCTGCATATAAGTTAAATAAACAGGGTGACAATATACAGCCTTGACGTACTCCTTTTCCTATTTGGAACCAGTCTGTTGGTCCATGTCCAGTTCTAACTGTTGCCTCCTGACCTACATACAGATTTCTCAAGAGGCAGATCAGGTGGTCTGGTGTTCCCATCTTTTGAAGAATTTTCCACAATTTATTGTGATCCACACAGTCAAAGGCTTTGGCATAGTCAATAAAGGAAAAAAATAGATGTTTTTCTGGAACTCTCTTGCTTTTTCCATGCTCCAGTGCATGTTGGCAATTTGATCTCTGGTTCCTCTGCCTTTTCTCAAACTAGCTTGAACATCAGGAAGTTCACGATTCACATATTGCTGAAGCCTGGCTTGGAGAATTTTGAGCATTACTTTACTAGCGTGTGAGATGAGTGCAATTGTGCGGTAATTTGAGCATTCTTTGGCATTGCCTTTCTTTGGGATTGGAACGAAAACTGACCTTTTCCAGTCCTGTGGCCAATAATGAGTTTTCCAAATTTGCTGGGATATTGAGTGCAGCGCTTTTACAGCATCATCTTTCAGGATTTGGAATAGCTCAACTGGAATTCCATCACCTCCCCTAGCTTTGTTCGTAGTGATGCTTTTACTTGACTTCACATTCCAAGATGTCTGGCTCTAGGTCAGTGATCACACCATTGTGATTATCTGGGTCATGAAGATCTTTTTTGTACAGTTCTTCTGTGTATTCTTGCTACCTCTTCTTAATATCTTCTGCTTCTATAAGGTCCATACCATTTCTGTCCTTTATTGAGCCCATCTTTGCATGAAATGTTCCTTTGGTATCTCTGATTTTCTTGAATAGATCCTTAGTCTTTCCCATTCTGTTGTTTTCCTCTATTTCTTTGCATTGATTGCTGAAGAAGGCTTTCTCATCTCTCCTTGCTATTCTTTGGAACTGTGCATTCAGATGTTTATATCTTCCCTTTTCTCCTTTGCTTTTCACTTCTCTTCTTTTCACAGCTATTTGTAAGGCCTCCCCAGACAGTCATTTTGATTTTTTGCATTTCTTTTCCATGGGGATGGTCTTGATCCCTGTCTCCTGTACAATGGCACGAACCTCATTCCATAGTTCATCAGGCACTCTATCTATCAGATCTAGGCCCTTAAATCTATTTCTCACTTCCACTGTATAATCATAAGGGATTTGATTGAGGTCATACCTGAATGGTCTAGTGGTTTTCCCTACTTTCTTCAATTTCAGTCTGAATTTGGCAATAAGGAGTTCATGGTCTGAGCAACAGTCAGCTCCTGGTCTTTTTTTCGCTGACTGTACAGAGCTTCTCCATCTTTGGCTGCAAAGAATATAATCGATCTGATTTTGGTGTTGACTATCTGGTGATGTCCCTGTATAGAGTCTCCTCTTGTGTTATTCGAAGGGGGTGTTTGTTATGACTAGTGCATTTTCTTGGCAAAACTCTATTAGTCTTTGCCCTGCTTCATTCCATATTCCAAGGCCAAAGTTGCCTGTTACTCCAGGTCTTTCTTGACTTCCTACTTTTGCATTCCAGTCCCCTATAATGAAAACGACATCTTTTTTGGGTGTTAGTTCTAAAAGGTCTTGTAGGTCTTCACAGAACCATTCAACTTCAGCTTCTTCAGCGTTACTGGTTGGGGCATAGACTTGGATTACTGTGATATTGAATGGTTTGCCTTGGAAACGAACAGAGATCATTCTGTCATTTTTGAGATTGCATCCAAGTACTGCATTTCGGACTCTTTTGTTGACCATGATGGCCACTCCATTTCTTCTGAGGGATTCCTGTCTGCAGTGGTAGATATAATGGTCATCTGAGTTAAATTCACCCATTCCAGTCCATTTCAGTTCACTGATTCCTAGAATGTCGACATTCACTCTTGCCATCTCTTGTTTGACCACTTCCAATTTGCCTTGATTCATGGACCTGACTTTCCGGGTTCCTATGCAATATTGCTCTTTACAGCATCGGACCTTGCTTCTATCACCAGTCACATCCACAGCTGGGTATTCTTTTTGCTTTGGCTCCATCCCTTCATTCTTTCTGGAGTTATTTCTCTACTGATCTCCAGTAGCATACTGGGCACCTACTGACCTGGTGAGGTTCTCTTTCAGTATCCTATCATTTTGCCTTTTCATACTGTTCATGGGGTTCTCAAGGCAAGAATACTGAAGTGGTTTGCCATTCCCTTCTCCAGTGGACCACATCCTGTCAGATAGTCTATTCACTTCCTTGTACAGCAGAAACTAACACAATATTATAAAGCAATTATATTCCAATAAAAAAAAAGTTTCTTGGTGTGATAATGCTAATATAGTTATGCAGGGAAAGGTCCTTGTTAGGAGATACATAATGATGTTTTTGGAGGTCAAGTGTTTCGATATTACAACTTATTTTCAGATGATTAGATTAAAGAGAAAATACTGAGAGAAAAAAACCCTAATGTGGCAAAACGTTGACCATTTTAAGTGGTTTTAAGGGTACTGTTGAAATTTTTCAAAATAAAAAGTTGGGTAAAACAAAACGTAAAATTTGTAAAAGTGATTAATTACTGTATTACTTTTACTTTTGAACTAAGTTTTAAATTATTCCAAAAGTATCTACATATTTGCATTTTAGACAATTGCTTTCAAAACTATTCCTTTAACTTCTGCAAGGTAAACATTTGTCATCCATCATTCCAAATATTTTGATTTAATCATTCTAACTTTATCCTTTGTTCCTTATAATATTAAAATTCAAGCATTAAAAATAATCCAAGGTGATTGTCATCAAAGCTGTAAATTAAAATAGCATGTCCTCCACCTTTCTGAGTTACTGTCCACTTGCTAGTCAAGCATAATTTCCATTAGGACAATTAAGATAATAATGGTGGTGCTTTAAAATAAAGAGTTTTCAATTTGTTTAAAATGCAGGAATATTACTTTTCCTGTTTCTCCACACACCCCTCACCATTCCATTATTATCTCCCAAAATGACAGAATCAGAAACAATGATTCCAGCTGGAATGCTGAACATAATTACATCTTTTAAAAACAACCATTATATCATTCTCAACATAAATCACTGTTTGATAAAAGTAGATCACTTCAGGTTTCTAAGAAGACCATTAAAAACTAAAAAACTGAACTATATGTTAGCACCCATAAATTCTCTTTAAATGAAAATCTTTTTTTAAATGCCTTCAGCTGATTTGCAAAAGAACCCTTATAACCTAAAGTACACCAATTTGTTCAGTTTACTAGTATAATTAAGCCTTTAAGTAGCTAAACAACTAGCGGGAGGAGGGTGAGGGGGTGAGTTTAAATCTGTAAAACAACTAGCCTAAGCAATGGCTCAATTTCTGATTACAACAGAATTGCAAGATGCAAATGACTTTTTAATGCTGCATGCATTCAAGTAACAAGCGTTTCTAAGGCTCATTGGAAAAGACTCTGATGCTGGGAAGGATTAGGGGCAGGAGGAGAAGGGGACGACAGAGGATGAGATGGCTGGATGGCATCACTGACTTGATGGACGTGAGTCTGAGTGAACTCCAGGAGTTGGTGATGGACAGGGAGGCCTGGCATGCTGCGATTCATGGGGTCACAAAGTCGGACACAACTAAGCGACTGAACTGAACTGAACTGATACATGTCAGACAAATGAGCTAATTTGTTCAGCAAATCCTTCCAGTTTACTCACTCCTGACCGAATTCAAATTCTGGACTAGCTTAGGTGTGACCTACTCCAAGTCTACCACTTGTTCAGAGGGACATCTAGGACATAAGTATAATTTTCAAACTGACCTGGAGTTTATCAAAAGAAAGATGTGGAAAATATTCCAGTCTGAACCCAGCTGAGGTTCTGAATTTGAGGGATTAAAATGGCCATCCAAGCTTCTCCTGGATTTTCAAAGAACTGGCACTATGGAGGAAATGAGAACACAAACATGTCCACAGAGAAGCAAGTGAATGTAAAACTCACAAAAACACCTATACTCTCACACAGACATAAGGACAGGCTCATGGGCAGCTGACTTCAGAGTCAGCAGAGAAGTATTTTGAGAATCTTCAGTGATTGCTTTGTTATTCATTCAAATCTTTTTTTTTTTTTTTTTTCATTTATTCCAGAGACATGAATTGAACATCGAGCACCTACTTTGTTATCAGGCAGTGAACTAAGTTGTGCAGATCTAGGCAATCCAAAAAACATGACATGGCATGTACTAAAGGATTGTGTGGTCACCAGGTAGGCCATGGAGATGTGCCGTAAGTAAAAGGATGGAGAGACAGGCAGCCTCAACAAAGACCCAGAGGCAAGAGAAGGTCCCTGTCTTGTCTAACAATCTTTAAGTAGCTTGTCACAGCTGGGGACAGCTGATAACAAAGACGGATGAGGCTGGTAAGAGGCAGGGACCAGGCAGGCTCTCAAGAACTATGTAGAACATACTAATGAATTTGTACTTTATCTGGAGGGCACTGGGAAGCCTTAAGCAGGAGAATGGCCCAACCAGGTTATCTCTTATAAATATCATTATTGATACAGCATGGATAATGAGAGGAAACTGAATGGGAGGAAACTGGAGGAAAAGGCAACACTACCTTTATCTGCTCTGCTGACAAGCCACCTCCGGCCAGGTGGCAGCGTGATTCGGAGAGAAATACTTACGGGGACTTCTTGTGGTTCATCAGGGCAAAGTTAACTTAAGGCAGCTCTGTGGTGCTTTTCATTGCCATGAAGGGACTACGGATGCATTGGAGCTATGCTTCATACTTCTGAAAAAGCTACACACGGCTGTCGCACTTTGGCCTGAAATGCACATTCAGTGTTCAGGTCCTAATATCTGCACATCTCCACTGGAGATGACAGCATGGGTTAGAGGTGCTTTTTCTTTACAGTTCCCTCATTTCCAAATAGAGGTTTTCACTCAGCCAAAAACCTTTTACTAAGATATTTCCTATGCTTTGCTGAGTACTTTCTGAGCTCATAATACCCCTTCCTCAGTGTATTTGTAAGAAGCAAATGCTGAACTAGTAGAATTATATTATCAGGGAAAGTTATAATTTCCTTAAAATTATTTTTTAAAATCAACTAACCTGTTGAAATATCCCACAATTACACTTAAAGATACACTTATGGAATATCATAAATAGGCTAAATTGGAGAAAATATTGACCACCTGGTTACTTAGCTTCCAGCTTTATCAAATCTTTATATTTTGACATATTTATTCCAAAATTTAAAAAAACATTAGATACAGTTGATGCCCCCCCGTTTTGTGCCCTTCTTCCTCAGAGTGAACATTTCATTTAAAAGATATGTTCTGATTTACTTATCTTTTTGTGGCTGCTGCTGCTGCTTATTCCCCCAAAACAGACTCTTCTTTGACCATTTTTCTACCAGCTTGATTTTTTTTTCTCTTTTTTGGTAGGAGTTCTTTATATATTCTAGATAACAATCTATAGTCAATTTTTTTTAATTGGAGGATAATTGCTTTACAATATTGTGTTGGTTTCTTGCCATACATAAACACAAATAAGCCATAGGTATACATATGTCACAGAGAAGGCAATGGCACCCCACTCCAGTACTCTTGCCTGGAAAATCCCATGGACGGAGGAGCCTGGTGGGCTGCTGTCTATGGGGTGGCACAGAGTCGGACACGACTGAGCAACTTCACTTTCACTTTTCACTTTCATGCATTGGAGAAGGAAACGGCAACCCACTCCAGTGTTCTTGCCTGGAGAATCCCAGGGACGGGGGAGCCTGGTGGACTGCTGTCTATGGGGTCGCACAGAGTCGAACACGACTGAAGTGACTTAGCAGCAGCAGCAGCAGTGATTATAGGCAGAGAAGGCAATGGCACCCCACTCCAGTACTCTTGCCTGGAAAATTCCATGGACAGAGTAGCCTGGTGGGCTGCTGTCTATGGGGTCGCACAGAGTCGGACACGACTGAGCAACTTCACTTTCACTACACATATGTCAGCTTTCTTTTGAACCTAGCTCCCACCTCCCTAAGTCAATTATTTTTGATGTAAATATTTTCTCCCAGTCTGTGGTCTGCCTTTTAACCTTTCTAGAGTGCTTTTTGTTGACTATAAGTTTTAAATTTTAGTAGGGTCAAATGTATCCAACCTACCTTTATAATTTAAGCTTTCATATCTTGTATAAGCGGGTCTTCCTTTCCCCACAGTTACAAAGATAAATCCTCTATATTTTATTCAAGAAGTTTTAAAGTTTCCCTTTAAATTTAGGACACTGATTCTGTGGAATTTATGTTTATGTTCAGAAAGGTAGATTATCTAATTTTACTTTTCACAAAGATAATCAATTGTGTCATCCCTGTTTGCTGACTAGACCATCTTTTTCCACTGATTTTCAGTGCCAACTCAATGGTATATCAGGTCTCCATGTATTCTATTTTGTTCCACTTGTCTGTTTGTCTATATAATAAGTGATCGGTGAATAGTTCTGTTGACTAGAGGCAGATATATATATAGGAAAGTAACAGAAAATTAGAGTGGAAACCTAGACTAAGTACATTTCTGGTAGAACTGTGAACACTACTAATGGTCTCCCACCACCCTCAAATCCAGTTAGGAGCAGTCATCCATCTATAGCAGGGGTCAGCAAGTTATGGCCTGTGGGCTAAATCCAGCCTGACATCTATTTTTATAAATAAATATTTGTCAAAATACATTTATTTATGTATTGTCCATGGCTACTTTGACTACAATGGCAGAACTGAAGAGCTGTGACAGAGATCATATGGCCCCTAAAACCTAAAAGATTTCCTACATGGTCCTTTACAGAAAATATTCACCAGCCCCTGATCTAAAGACCTGACCAAAATCTCAATGTAGATCCCATGGCTCTAATGCCTCTTTATGGCCTACATAATTCTGCTGCCATAACCAAAGTAGTTCAGTTTTGGCTGACAATGACAATAAAATTCCTATCTTAAGACATTAGGGTTATTCCCCTTTTCTTTCAATTTACTTTAAGGAATTTATAAAAGATATTCTCATCTAGTGAGGGGGTGTGGGGGAGAAATGGATGAAGGCAGTCCCAAAGTACAAACTTCTGGTTATAAGATAAATAACAGGGATATAATGTACAACATGATTAATATAATTAATACTGACACATGTTATATGTGAAAGTTGTTTGGAGAGTGAATCCTGAGAGTTCTTATCACACACACAAAATTTTTTTTCTTTATTTTGTATCTACATGAGATGATGGATGTTCACTAGACTTCAATGGTAATCATTCCACCATGCATGTAAGTCAGGTGATGCTAGTAGTAAAGAACCCACCTGCCAATGCTGGAGACACAAGAGATGCAGGTTTGATGCCTGGGTTGGGAAGATCCCCTGGAGGAGGAAATGGCAAACCACTCCAGTATCCTTGTCTGGAGGATCCCACTGACAGAGGAGCCTGGCAGGCTAGAGTCCATAGCGTCACAAAGAGTCTGACACAACTGAAGCGATTTAGTACCCACATATGCATGTAAGTCAAATCAGTATGGTCTACACCTTAGTTACATAGTGCTATATATCAAATATATCTCAATAAAACTGGAAGAAAAAAACAAAAATAGACATTCTCATCTACACTGACAGCATAATTTTACCTCTGGAACCATGACAAAATTTAAAATGTAATTGAATACATTTGTTAATTATTCTGGAGATGGAAGCAGGCCCATTATATTCTCTTTCTCAAATTTCAGACATAAATGAGTCTTTGGCATGTGTTAAGTTCCCAAAAAACAATGCAGTTTGACTCCCAATCTTGCTTCCTTACAGATAAAGCTGTCATTGGGTTAGGACATAATCTTTTGCTTTGGCTTTCATAAAAATTCGAATCAAAAAATAAATACATTTAAAAATATTTCTGGTCTTTAATAAAGCTGTAGCGATAGATATCTATTCCAAAGTCAATGCTGCTTATTATGTTCTAAAGGCTAAATTACCAGAGAACAGGGAAGCTTTACCTAAATCACGCTGCTCAACCTACTTCACCTATAGGAAATGTCAGTTTTAAGAAAAGGAACAGAGAGAGTAAGGGCTCACTTCCTTAGCTGGAGGAGAGAAGGGAGGAACTGAGGAAAAACCAGCAAACTGGCTAGTCTTGGATAAATAATGAAGGGAGCCAGACAATGGGTCTCCTTCATCTCCCGAGAGAAAAGTCCACAGCATAGCATTCCAGGTATCTAGCTCACGGCTCCCAGGTGTGAGAAGCCAGATCAGAGAAAGCACCAAGACCTTACACCAGCTGAATTCAAGGCAGCGCAGGTCATTTCTACCTGCTACATGCATTGTTCTTAGGAGAGTGAGGAGAGGTATCCAAATTAAAGACCATAATAGGTTGTAAAAGGAAGTCTGAAATAATAATTTCTCATTAGAGAAAAACAAAATTATTTTGTGGAGAGCAGGAGAAAAGGAAAGGAATTTTGACCCCTGCTCCCCTTCCCAGTTCCCAGGTCTCTTTGGCTATGGTGTCTCCTCCCCAGAGATGAAAAAACCTGGCTGCCTATATACCCCTGATTAATGGAAACAGAGATTTTCAGAGCAGCTCCACACTCTGTTTAATTCTTTCCCTCCATGACTCTAGAAATGCTTGATTTGGCTGTGTAAAAGTAATACTAATTATAGTGATTTACATGAACTACTTACCATTTATGCCTAATTACCTCACAGCACAATAACAATTATGCATACATTAAATGTGTCGGATTAACCTGGTTGTAAGTTTTATTTGATAACAAAAGTAAAGTGTTCATAAATGCTCATTCTTCCTAGTTTGTTGCTCACATAGCATGGTCATCTGCTCATAACTTTTTCAAATTTTTACTAGAGAAAACATTGTTACATAGGTAGGTGAAAGCAGCCTAATAGTCTGCCACCAATTCTCCTCACTGATAAATAACTCCAGCATTTTGCGAAGAATGTGCATTTTATTCTAACATTATGACTTATCCTTACAGAACGGTTCTTAGGAGTACAATTTGTTTTAAGTCCACCAGAGTGAATATTTAAACATCTGTACCAAAAACAAAATCAAATCTGCATATATGCTAACTGAAATTCAGTCAGACAAAGACCTCCCTGTATGTTCTCACTTACAGGCATAATTTTACAAGAGCCTAACTCATAGGATGGTGGTTATCAAGAGCTGTGGGTCAAGGGAAATGGTGAAATATTGGTCAAAGGGTACAACCTCCCAACTATAAGATCTAACGTGCAGCATTGTGACTATAATTAATAGTACAGTAGCATATTAATATTTGAAAGTTGTCAGAAGAGTAGATCTTAAATGTTTTCACCACAAAGAGAAACAGTAATTATGCCAGGGGATACGCTGCTGCTGCTGCTGCTACATTACTTCAGTCGTGTCGGATTCTGTTCGACCCCATAGACAGCAGCCCACCAGGCTCCCCCGTCCCTGGGATTCTCCAGGCAAGAACAATGGAGTGGGTTGCCGTTTCCTTCTCCAATGCATGAAAGTGCAAAGTGAAAGTGAAGTAGCTCAGTCATGTCCGACTCTTAGCAGCCCCATGGACTGCAGCCCACCCAGGCTCCTCTGTCCATGGGATTTTCCAGGCAAGAGTATTGGAGTGGGGTGCCATCGCCTTCTCCAATGTCAGGGGATATAAGGGTTAACTAATTTTATTATGGAATCATTTAGCAATGTATTCAGGTATGAATCATCACACTGTACAATTTAAACTTAGATATATTATCTGTCAATAACATCTCAGTAAAGCTGGGGGAAGAATCAAATGTCCATGAAATTGTAAACCCTATTTATGAAAATCAAAAAGTCTACATACTGGGCTTCCCTGGTGGCTCAGTGGTAAAGAATCAGATTGCCAGTGCAGGAGACATGGGTTTGATCCCAGTCCAGAAAGATCCCACATGCTGCAGAGAAACTAAGACCGTACACCATGACCCTTGAGTCTGTGTCCTACAGCCCCGGAACTGCAACTACTGAGCCCTGAGGCCACGTGCCATAACTACTGGAGCCCACATGCCCTAGAACCTGTGCTCTGCGACAAGAGATGCCACCACGATGAGAAGCCTACACACCGCAACTAGAGAGGAGCCCCATCCCACAGTAACCAGAGAACAGCCCACACAGCAACAACGATCCAGCACAGACACAAATAACATTATTTTTTTAAAAAAAGGGATTCTACACTACTAACAAAGTTCTATTGCTGGAAAAATCTAACAGTTTAAATTTTCCTTCTCTGATAATTGGCATGTCAGTATTTTTAGAAGAAATAGTCTTATGGCATCTTTATAATCTTCAAAACTGAAGTTTTACATGTTTTATTCAGACTAAATTTGTTATTTGGGTCTTCTGCAATGCTAAATATTTTGTGGGCTTAAGAAATGACAGGACAAATAAAAAAGATGTTGATCAATCTACTAAATATTCATTCACATATACATTGGGATTAACAAATATAAGTTTTTGCTAGACACATTAGAAACTACCTGACTTGTCAAATTTCCTCCTTACATAAAAATTACACAATAAAACAAGGGCCTCTAGATAGTAAAGTGTTGCATTTACTTACTGCTAAATAGCTGTCTATTTAGAGGCAGATTCAGCATAGCCAATTCATATATCAAAGGTGGAATAAGATACAAAAGTCATGAGAGAAATTTTAACTTTCAGATAACAACAAAAATCTGGTAAGTAAAACATCTTGTCTCCTGGCTAGGGCATATAACAAAGTTGTCATTTTATTTGGAAGACCTCCTGTAATGCAAACTATAATTAAGTATGCGGTACTTAAGCAATCTATGTTTTCCAAACTTCTTACTTCTTGATTCACCCATAAACTTTTGGGAACACAAGAGAAAGAGAAAACGTTGGCCATCAAAAGGGATGATTCATCATTATTTCCCATAACCATTGTGCTGGACTAGCCAACACACCATGGCGCCCAGCCTCCCAGTCCACTTCTGAGGGAAACTGCCCTGCTCACGGGAGCACTGGATAGCACCTTATACAGAGAGCCAATCTTTGTGTTGACTAGAAGCCCCTGGAAAACTGGTGTGAAACTTCTGCCCAAACAGGGATGAAGGGTTTGGATGGCCTCTTAGATTCTTCCTTGGGAACTTAAACCACAGATACAGGAAAAGAAATGAGAAGCTGGTAGGATGAACAGAGCGGGGAAGAGAATGGGGAAAAGGAGCAAAGAGTAAACAGATCACTCTTTATGAATGGCAGGGCACTGGAGAATCAACAGGGACCGCTTCCTACAAGTCATCAGAGCTTTCAGAGCCACTGTGCTCAGTTGCTCAGTTGTGTCTGACTCTTTGCAACCCCATGGACTGTAGCCTGCCAGGCTCCTCTATCCAATGAATTCCCCAGGAAAGAAAATTGGAGTGGGTTGCCATTTCCTCCTCCAGGGAATCTTCCCAACCCAGGGACTGAACCCATGTCTCTTGCATCTTCTGCATTGGCAGGTGGATTTTTTACCACTGCGCCACCTGAGAACGGTGCCAAAAGCTGGTGCCGGCTCTGTGAGGCCTGGCTGAGTGATGGAGATGCCCTTTGTTGCTATTTTCTTTTATAATCTTATTCTACACCTCCATTTCTTTCTCAAGCCTAAATAAATAATACTTTATTATTTTTAACCAAAACATGTTAATACAATGCTGTGTTTTTCCTTACATAAAAGTAAAATTATTTTGTTACATTCTCAAGTGCTTTTTAAAAAGTAAAATTACTTTCAGTAGAACTTATAAATAAAGTACTATTGTTAGAGTTATATTGTTATTGTTATATTGTTATACAGTACCTTTCTTATAAAGACCTTATAATAAAAGGATATTTGTGTTAAGGGGGATAAGTAGTTTGGTCAGTCGATTAAAAGAAAACTAGTTTCTTAGGTTGAACCATAATATCCCTCATAATTCAAGGATGACACCACTGATAACAGAGCTTCTATAGCAGGACAAAGAATGGGAGTTTTTCCTGTTGTTTCAGAATTTCAGCTAAAACTCAAAGCTGAGGACATGAGAAACAGGTCCCCCTATACACTACAGAGAGGCACTAGTTGTATATATGCAGGAATTCCTTAAAAAGAGGCGGGAGGGAATCAAAAAACAGCCCCACAACCAAAGTAATCAAGGTAGAAAATTGTTAGCTGGGTAAAGAATCCTGTGGCATTTCCCCTGGATGAACCAACCTCATGTCAAGTGCAAGAGGTCCCCAAGAGAAACATCCAAACAGATTAGAATTAAGGCAAAATGGGCATCCCCAGCTGGATACTCACATTGAGAAAATCTGCAGACAGCTACCCAAGTAGGGTGTGAAAGAGTTCACAGAAGAACCTGACAGGTATGTGTCCCCAGGAGTACAGGGGCACACAGAACAGACGCTGGTGTTTGCTTCTTAAATCTGCAGAAGTCCAAGGGCAGGAGACTGAAGCTGCCCATGCAGTAGGGTTTGGAGAAAGGAGGTGTGTTACTTGGAGTGGTCTCGGTAGACACCACAAAGGCGACCTGGCTGGAGCTGTCCTGAAAGGACCCCACTGAAGAAGGCTAAGTGCAAGGGCAAGGCCATTCACACCACAAGGCCGAGCTGTGAGATGTTTGTTCCTTAGAGTCATAAGAGGTCGGTCACAGTGACGCAGTGGGGAGGTCTTCACGGGAGTCCTAAAGAACACACACAATGCTCCTCACAGAGAGCTAGCATGTCAGCATCTACCACACAAATCGGCTGGCCACTCAAGACTCTGCTGTTTTACTCTAACCTCTATCCCCTGCATTCTGACCCTAGGGAAGCCAAGCTGGCAGAGGAGAAGGGGAGAGAAAAAAGAACAAGTCACTCCCTCTTCTCTGCTACTGATCCCAGGCCAGGCCTGAGCTAAAGCGAGGGGGAAGCTTTGAATTGCATACAAGTTTTCACTGTAACTGATATTTAGGTATTCTTTTTACTACCTCAGTATGAAGCTATTTGAATCCCCTTGAAGGTAAAAGACAGCTATAGAACATCAAGAGGTCAGAAATGGGGATCCAACAGAGCTTGTTTAAAGGAACTGGAAGGAACTTTTCAAGCTCTTTCATGAGTGTACCCAACTGCATTTAATCCATTTTTAAAATGCTCACACTTTTAACTGTTCCATCTTTAACATGACACAAATCTTACCTTAGAAAAAAGGCCTTCTTCCTCTATCCTGTATCCTTTAAGGTCCTCATGCAGTTTCTGCAGACATTGTATGACTCTTCTTTGATGTTCATCATCCTTTAGCTCACGAGCTTTGATCAGAAAGTCATAGTGGTCCAATGGTCCATGGCAAACAGCTAAAGCTTTTGAATAAGCCTCTGTAGCAGCAGTTGGAGACATACTCTCAGGGGGCTGAACTGAATAGGCTATAAACAAATATATATATATAAGATTTAAGACTTTCTGAAATGAAGGTATTTCATAGTGCTCGATACTGTTTCTTAAAACTTTTAACCAATTACAACTGTACATATTTGAGCAGCTGTTGTAAAAATCATTTTGATGAAAACCATAATATAAAACACATTTTGGGGACTTCTCCAGCGGTCCAGTGATTCAGACTCTGTGTTCCCAAAGCAAGGAGTCTGGTTGGATCCCTGGTTAGGGAACTAGATCTCACATGCTACAACTAAGACTCAGAGCAGCCAGATAAAAAACTTTTTCAAAAACATACCCATTTTGTACAATAAATATCTAAATGATTGACTCAATTTAATAAACCCCAAACTCATAACCTATCACTATAACCCCCTCTTCTAGGAAGCCTTTGTGTGTGTGTTTAGTTACTCAATCATGTTCTACTCTTTGTGACTCCAGGGGCTGTAGGCTCCTCTGTCCATGGGATTCTCCAGGCAAGAATACTGGAGTGGGTTGTCATGCCCTCCTCCAAGAAGATCGTCCCAACCCAGGAACTGAACCCAGGTCTCCCGCATTGCAGGTGGATTCTTTACTGTCTGAATCACCAGGGAAGCCCTCTAAGAAGCCTAACCCCCTCTACAGTGACAGCTTTACCTCTACTCCATTGAATGCTACCAAGGTTCATGGCATCCTTCCCCACAGCAGAGGTGGTACCTTTCTTTGCATTAGGCCTAAATCTGGTTCTTTAATACCAAGGCAGAGACTTAGAGACTAGTCGCAAAGGGTTTTAGATTGCCTCTTCATTCCCTATTCAAAACAACACAGCATTCAGACATTACCATGATCTGCTTACAAGATTCCTTCGCTTTTTCCATTACCTTTAGGTTGAACACAAAGAGCTGAGAGACAAGAGTGTTTCAAAGCAGGGTGTGTTCATCCTTTTTTTAGCCTCTTAAGGAAGAAAACTGATTATCTGTGGTAAGGTCCGGTTTTAACTCCATTCCTTATTTGGGACAGGTTCAAGCTGGTACATTTTTAGGCAAAGATTTTGCAAGGGTATTTTGCCAGAGTTTCTCTGGTTTCATTGAATACCATGTTTCCTTTGTTTCAATAATATGAAAATTACTTAATTTAGGGAAAAAATTAAGTCACAACATTATTTTCATCTTTTTCTAAGAAAGGAAAAAAAATTCTTAAATATACTGTGACTGTTGAGGATAGGGCAGGACTATCCCCTAATAACTGTTCTCCCTTTCTAAATAGGGGTTTTAGCTGGGTACAAGTCAGCCCAGTAAAATATTCCATACCCTGGTCTCTGGCAGCTAGGATGGCCACGTGACCAATGGGATGTAAGCTGAAATGTGTGTGCTCTGCTCCGGAGCACTTAAAGGGAAAGGGCAAATTTCCCTCCTCTCTTTCCCTCCCCTCCCTCTGTCTGGAAAGAAAGTGCCATGGCTGCAGCTGGAAGAGCCAACCTGGCAAGGAGAGGCACACAGAATGCTGAGCAAAGCAGAGCAAAGTTCCCCAACAATGCTGAGCTGCCAAACCAGCTCTGGACCACCTGCCTGGATTTTTATGTAAAATAAACGTCTATCTTGCTTTTCAAGCAGTGTATTTTGGGGTCTCTTTGTTACAGAGGCCTAAATTGTACCCTAACTAATACATGGGGTTTACAGCCTGCAATAGAGAACCAAACTAAGGGTCTCCTGGGATCCTAGACCTCGTAGGACCAAGGACAAGATTTGGGTTCATGCTGAAACTGAAGGCACAGGTTGAGAATTCCGCAGAGGTTTCCAGCAATTTGAGACGTTTACCAGGATGGTATAAGAAACATACTTGCAGTTGGTCCACAGTCCCTGGCACAGAGCTCATAAAATCCTTAGAATTTCCTAAGTGATACAGCATCTTTTGTTATTCATAATAAGCCTCTTTCCATCACACATATGCTAATGAACTCAGGGAAGGTCCTGAAAATAGTCTCAGGACAGGGCTGGTTCCCAGAAAGACCAAGTGTTTAGAAAGTTGGAACTTTCAGTCCCATCCACCAACCTATGTGGGCAAGAAAGGCTGGAGGTTAAACACTATAAACACTCTTGAACAATAAGATTTGGAGAGCATCCAGGATGGTGAACACCTCAAGGGAAGGTGATGTACCCAGAGAGGGCATGGAAGCCCCATCCCTTGCCCCATGCATCCCTTCCATTTGCCTGTTCCTGAGTTGTACGTACCATTTATAACAAACTGATAAACATATTTAAAGTGTTTGTTTCTGAGTTCTATGACCATTACTAGAAAATTATCAAACTTAGCTAATTATCAACCCCCTGAATTTGAATTCAGCCACGCAGAAGGGTGGGAAGCAGGGCAGCACAGTTGCAGCTGGCCTCTGAAGTGGCACATTTTTATGGGATTGGCCCTTTAACATGTGGGAGCTGATGCTACTACCTTCAGGTAGATAGTGTCAGTATCCACTACTGGATACCCAGTAGTGTGAGGATTTGAGATTCTCACAACCAGGGAAAATGCTCTTTTCCACTCCCTGGAATCAACTAATAAAATATCTAAGATAATGCTAATTTCCTTCTCCATCCCCAAACCCCCTCCCCAGACCGCAACCAGATCCTCAGCCAATCAATCATCAGATCAGATCAGTCGCTCAGTCATGTCTGACTCTTTGCGACCCCATGAACCGCAGCACACCAGGCCTCCCTGTCCATCACCAGCTCCCAGAGGCCACTCAGACTCACATCCATCAAGTCAGTGATGCCATCCAGCCATCTCATCCTCTGTCGTCCCCTTCTCCTCCTGCCCTCAATCACTCCCAGCATCAATCATCAATGCTACCCAATTTTCTGTGTGTATATTAGTTGCTCAGTTGTGTCTGACTCTACAACTCCATGGACTGTAGCCCACCAGGCTCCTCTGTCCATGGGATTTTCCAGGCAAGAATACTGGAGTGGGTTGCCATTTCCTTCTCCAGGGATCTTCCCAACCCAGGGATCAAACTCAAGTCTCTCACATTGCAGGCAGACTCTTTACCGTCTGAGCCGTCAGAGAAGCTCTCTACCCAATTTTACATCCTAAAGTCTAATCCATTTCCTCCTCCTCCTTCATATAACCACTCCAGTCAATGCTCTTAATTATCTCTGTCTTGATCTCCCTGCCTCTGGTCATCTCCAACCTCAAATTTATCTTGACCACAATCTCTTAAAAAAATATCTTCCATCAACAACAGAAATGATCCTACTAAAATCCAAATGTGATTTTACCAATATTTGGCTTAAAATTCATCTCATTGTTTAAAGGAGTGATTTTCAAATGTAATTTTAACAGCAGCACTTTTTTTACATACAAAACCTTCCATCGGATCCTAAATTTACTTAACAGAAAAGAAGAAAGGGGTAACAAAGTCCCATCCTCTCCACATCTCCCTCATTCTCACACCTATATCCCTTCATTTCCAAAGTAGCCCCTAAGGCCTCTTCCCCACCTTACAGGATCACATTAAGTGAGAACAGTGCACAGAAAAGCCTTAACACAGCAGGCCTCAGACTGCAGAGCTTAGAAATGCCTGCTTGCAAAAGTGGGACCTTGACTGGGAGCTTGAATTCCCAAAGGGTTCGCCATCAATCCCAGAAATAGTAAGAGTGACTCACTGTGCCTAAATGCTTGTATTATATATAAGCAATATGGTTTATGCTGAACACCGAGTTTCCTTCTACAAGTCTGGAATTTTGACACAGTCTAGGCAGAGGGTGGGCTTCCCAGGTGACACTAGTAGTAAAGAACCCACCTGCCAATGCAGGAGGTATAAGGGATGAAGGTTTAATCCCTGGGTAGGGAGGATCCCCAGACGGAGACCATGGCAACCCATTCCAGTATTCTTACCCATGGCAAGAGGAGCCTGGCGGGCTACAGTCCATAGGGCTACAGAGTCAGACATGACTGAAGCAACTAAGCACACATGCATGGACAGGCAGAGGGTGTGTCCATAACTACCACTCAACCCTAGGCCTTGAGTCTCTAATGAATCTTCCTAATAGACATTTCACCCCTGTTGTCAAAGTTGCTGGAGGTATTAAGCATGTTCTGTTTGACTCCACTGAAAGAAGATGCTTATACGCCTCTAATTTTTTCCCAATCTTTCCCCCAAACGCCTTTTCCCTTTACTGATTGTGCTTTGTATCCTTTCACTATAATAAATGGTAGCCTTGAGTACAACTATATGCTGAGTCCTCTGAGTCTTCTAGTAAATCCCCAGAGGGTAGTCTTAAGAAGATCCCCAACATGCATGGTGTTCTCATTCTGAGGTTCGAGGAATCAATAAACACAGAAAAAGCATTTGACAAAAACTAACACCCTTCATGATAAGAACTCTCAGTAAACCAAGAATAGAAGGAACTTCCTTATCTTGATAAAGAATATCTACAAAAACCCTATAGCTAAAAATATACTTAAGAGTAATAGCCTAGAAGTTTCCCACTAAGATCAAGAACAAGTAAAGGATGTCCCCTCTCTTCACTCCATATCAACACAGCATTAAATAATGCCATAAGACAAGAAGAGGAAATAAAAGGCATGCAGATTGGAAAGGAAGAAATAAAATGTTCTGTTCCCAAATGACATGATTGTCTATATAGAAAACACAAAAGAAACAACAAAATAAGACTCCTAGGACTAACAAGCAATTCCAGTAAGGTTATAAGATACAAGGTTAATATACAAAAGACAATCACTTTCATATATGCCTGCAATGAACAGTGGAATGTAAAATTAAAAACAATAGCATTTAAGGACTTCCCTGGTGGTCCAGTGGCTAAGATTCTCCACTCCCAATAGAGGGAGCCCAGGTTCAATGCCTGGTCATGGAACTAGATCCCCCATGCCACAGCTAAAGATTCCCACATGTCCCAATGTAAAATTAAAGATCTTGTGTGCCACAACTAAGACCAGCACAGCTGAATTAATAAATATTTTTTAAAAAATATCACTTACATTAGCACTCCCAAAAATGAAATACTAAGGTGTAAATTCGGAGAAGGCAATGGCACCCCACTCCAGTACTCTTGCCTGCAAAATCCATGGACAGAGGAGCCTGGTAGGCTGCAGTCCATGGGGTCGCTAAGAGTCAGGAACAACTGAGCGACTTCACTTTGACTTTTCACTTTCATGCATTGGAGAAGGAAATGCGCAACCCACTCCAGTGTTCTTGCCTGGAGAATCCCAGGGACGGGGGAGCCTGGTGGGCTGCCATCTCTGGGGTCGCACAAAGTCGGACACAACTGAAGTGATTTAGCAGCAGCAAGGTGTAAATTAACAAAATATGTAAAAGACTTCTATGCAGAAAACGACAGAACGCTGATGAACAAAATCAAAGAACTTAAAAGTGGAGAAATATTCTATGCTCACAGATAGACTAAATATTGTCAAAATGTCAGTTCTACCCAACTTGATCTACAGATTCAACAGAATCTCAATTAAAATTCTAGCAGGTTATTTTGTGGATACTGACAAAATAATTCTAAAGTTTAAATAAAGAAGCAAGAGAGACCCAAAATAACCAACACAATACCAATAGAGAAGAACAAAATTGGAGGATTGACACTACCCAACTTCAAAATCTACTGTAAAGCTACAATGATCATTATAGCACCGTACTGCCAAAAGAATAGACAAGCAGATCAATAAAACAGAATAGAGAGTCCAGAAATATAGCCACATACATATAGTCAATTAATTTTGACAGAGGAGTAAAGGTAATACAGTAGAGCAAAGATAATCTTTTCAATAAATGATGTGGGGACAACAGCACATCCACATGCAAAAAAGTGAACCTAGACATAGACCTTAGACCTCACAAAAATTCACTCAAATTGCTTCATAGGGGGTCTTCCTTGGTGGTCCAGTGACTAAGACTGCACTCCCAATGCAGGGGGGCCCAGGTTCAATTCCTAGTCAGGGAACTAGATACCACATGCCTCAGTCAAGAGTTCATATGCAGCAACTAAGACCAGGTGCAGCCAAATAAATAAATTTTTTTTTTAAATGCATCATAGGACTAAATGTAAAAAACCAAACTATAAAACTCTTAGAAGATATCACGCAAGAAATAGAGGCAAAACCTAGATGATCTTGGGTACCATTTTAACTTTTTAGAAACAATACCAAACGTACAATTCCTAAGAGAAATCATTAATAAGATAGACTTAATTAAAAACCTTTATTCTGCAAGACAATATCATGGTCTCATAAGAAGACAAGCCACAGACTGGGAGAAAATATTTGCCAAAGACCCATCTGATAAAAGACTATTTCCCAAAACACATAAAGAACTCTAAAAACTCACTAGAAAACAATCTGATTAAAAACTAAAAACTTTAACAGAAACCTCACCGAAGAAGATACACATATGACAAAGAAGCATATGAAAAGATCTCCACATCATATGCCATCACAGAAATGCAAATTAAAAGAACAATTAGATACCACTAACAGTGTCAGACTTTATTTTTTTGGGCTCCAAAATCACTGCAGATGGTGACTGCAGCCATGAAATTAAAAGACGCTTACTCTTTGGAAGGAAAGTTATGACCAACCTAGATAGCATATTCAAAAGCAGAGACATTACTTTGCCAACAAAGGTCCGTCTAGTCAAGGCTATGGTTTTTCCTGTGGTCATGTATGGATGTGAGAGCTGGACTGTGAAGAAAGCTGAGCACCAAAGAATTGATGCTTTTGAACTGTGGTGTTGGAGAAGACTCTTGAGAGTCCCTTGGACAGCAAGGAGATCCAACCAGTCCATTCTGAAGGAGATCAGCCCTGGGATTTCTTTGGAAGGAATGATACTAAAGCTGAAACTCCAGTACTTTGGCCACCTCATGAGAAGAGTTGACTCAATGGAAAATATTCTGATGCTGGGAGTGGTTGGGGGCAGGAGGAGAAGGGGATGACAGAGGATGAGATGGCTGGATGGTATCACTGACTCGATGGATGTGAGTCTAAGTGAACTCCGGGAGTTGGTGATGGACAGGGAGGCCTGGCGTGCTGTGATTCAAGGGGTCACAAAGAGTCGGACACGACTGAGCAACTGAACTGAACTGAAGTGAACATGCCTATGAGAATGGCCAAAATCCAGAACACTGACAAACGCTGGCCAGGATGTGGAGCAATAGGACCTCTCTTTCTTGATGAGCATGCAAAATGGTACAGCCACTTTAAAAGACAATTTGGTGGTTTGTTACAAAACTATACTCTTATCATACAATCCAACAATTATGCTCCTTGGTATTTACCACAGAAGCTGGAAACTTATGTCCACAAAAACCTGCACACATATATTTATAGCGTTTTTATTCATAATTGCCATAACTTAGAAGCAACCAAGATGTCCTTCAGAAGGAGAATGGATAAACTGGCACACCCTGAAAATGGAATATTACTCAGCACTAAAAAGAAATGAGTTTATCAAGCCATGAAAACACACACACACAAAAATGTAAAAGCACGTAACTAAGTGAAAGATCAATTTGAAAAAGCTATATACTGTAAGATCCTATATCCTAATTATACAACATTCTAGAAAAGGCAAAACTGTGAAGATAGTAAAAAGATCAGTAGTAGAAAAAGGAAGCCAGTAGATAGGAAGAAGGTGTGAATAGGCAGAACACAGGATTTTTAGGGTAGTGAAAATACCTTAAAATATACTATACTGATGGATACATGTCATTATACATTTGTGCATGTTCGTAGACTGTACCACACCAAGAGTGAATCCTACTGTAAACTATGGACTTCAGACGATGATGCTGCATCAAATGGAGGTTCATCAACTGTAACAAATGTACTTCTCTGGACAGGATAGTGATAATGAGGACATGCTGAGGGGCAGGCAGGGAGTATATGGCAAATCTCTGTACCTTTCTCTGAATTTTGCTGTGAACCTAAAACTGCTCTTAAAAAAAATAATAGTTTTTTTAAAAAGAAAGAGAAGCAGTCAGGCAAGATGCTCAAGGCTGAACGATTGGCCAGCTTAGGCCTGGATAGCAGTTGTATAAATTGAAACACAAAAGACTTCTCAAAAGCTGCACTAAATTAAATCTGTTACTACATCAGTGTACACAAATTATGTGATGCTGCTGCCATATTATTTTGATTTGTATTAATTTGCCTTATTGTATTCCAAATGGACAGTGGGAAAATGCCATTCTGAAGATCCACACACTAATCCACAAACATAAATGGGAGATTTTAGAGGAAAAAAAAAATCTAAACTGTTTTAATACCTCAATTTTCTACCTTATTTTACTACTCTCTCCTAAACTAAGTTTTAGGAAGATTCTACTATACTCCATAGCCCACCTGCTATAAGATTTAGTCAATATCATGATATTTTAGCATCTGAACAATCTATTATAATTTTATAGACAGTATTCTAACAATTACATCTATTTTTCTCCCTAAGGAAAAAAAATTAGTTTCCCCAGGCCTTAACAGGTTTATTTATTACTTCAGCTACCCCTCCACCAACTTTTTTTTTAATGAACATAAGCTTTAGATTTTACTGTCTTCATAAAAAAATAAAAGATGAAGCTTAGAACTGGACCACTTAGCCCTTTTATCTCCTCCCAGTTCAAAATGCTTGCAGGCCTTAACAGTCAGCACTCTCTACATATGCAGCACTTTCTAGGCTCAATAAATTCAAGCCTCAGCACAATCCCTTTTTGTAATTTTAGCCTTTTTTCCAGAAAAGCAGCTCAGCCTGCCCATCATAGGCTCTCTGCTTCCTGTCATAAGACCACTTTTCCTGGGCATTCAACGAATCCTTGCCCTTCTTGTCCTGTGTCACTTTGTGGGTTTAATGCTTGGCACACTTCTTACAGAAGTCCAGCAAGTTTTAAGAACACAAATCACGTCTGTTTGTTGAGGGGATATTACTGGCAGGAAGAGAAGGGAGTTCCCCAATATTTAAGATTTCATCTTAAAACAGAGATTTAGAACAAAAAAATTTTTAAGTTCGGCACTCTTAATGCTTATGCTAACATGTTCTACTTAAATAATCTCATTGCATTAATAGTACAAACCACAATTACGCTCTTTTGGGGCTTCCCAGGTGGCTCCGTGGTAAAGAATCCACTAGTGCAGGAGAAGCAAGAGGCACGGGTTCAATCCCTGGTCCGAAAGATCCCCTGGAGGAGGGCATGGCAACCCATTCTAATGTTCTTGCCTAGAAAATCCCATGAACAGAGGAGCCTGGCAGGCTACAGTCCATGGGGTCACAAAGAGTAGGACACGACTGAGCGACTGAGCACACAAGCACTGATGCTCTTCTTAATGGCACATAATAACTTACAACCAGAAAGAAGAGTCAATTCGACAGAACAACTGTTGAGAAATTAGGAAAAGGCAAATTGATGCAAACAGCCCTAACAAGAATTTTTATATATACATGGGTCGTTTTTTTGTATTTTTCTAAATAAGGTCTTGACTTAGGGTCATGACAGGCTGGCAGTGAATTGGGGGGGGGGGGGGGTAGATCTGAGAGCTTTCTGAAATTAAAAGTATCTGTGTGTATGTTTGTGCATTTTTCTTGAAGTAAGAGCTCTAAATATACTACAGATTCCTTCAGAATTTCAAACAAGTGAACAAAAACTGGTTAAGAATCACTGTTTTAAAAAGAATTGTCAAAATTTTGAGTTTAAAAGAAAATTCTATTAAGAGTGGCTCACATTTATTGAGCACCTACAGTGTACTAGGGACTAGGTTAAGTAACTTCACATAATTACTTGCTTTGCTCTGCACAATAATCCTATTATACAAATAACTAAAAACACCCATAAATGAATCTGTTCATCGATTCATTCATTCACGTTTCTTGAGAACCAACTATGTAGCTCAGGCACTATTTTTATCACCGGTGAAACTACACTTAGAAACAAATACCTTTCCTTGTGGACACCTCCCTCCAGTCAAGGGGAAGACAGGCAAAAAATTAAATGAAGAAGCAACAAAGGGTCATGTAATGATCAGTATACTGGTGAAAATAAAACTGAGTGATATCCTGGGATCTCTGACCTCCCCAGGGAGCTCAACAAAAGTACAGAATTTTAGGCACCACCTCAGGGGTCTGAACCAAAATTTGCATTTTTAACAAAATATATAGGTGCTTCATATGCACACTGAAGTCTGAGAAGCACTATGCTAGGGAATGATTTAGGACTCCTATAGATTATTAAGAAAAGCCTTCCTGTGGAAGTGACATATGCTATGCTAAGTCACTTCAGTTGTGTCCGACTCTGTGTGACCCCATAGACGGTAGCCTACCAGGCTCCCCTGTCCCTGGGATTCTCCAGGCAAGAACACTGGAGTGGGTTGCCATTTCCTTCTCCAATGCATGAAAGTGAAAAGTGAAAGTGAAGTCGCTCAGTCGTGTCAGACTCTTAGCGACCCCATGGACTGGAGCCTACCAGGCTCCTCCGTCCATGGGATTTTCCAGGCAAGAGTACTGGAGTGGGATGCCATTGCCAAAGCTGACACCTAATATCCGAAGGAGTGGTTCTAAGGAAGAACTAGGAGAACTGCGCAAGAAGGGGAAAGAGCTCTGGCAAAACCTTAAAATGAAAACGGAAATAAGCTTCACATTTTCAAGGAAGGAAGAGAAAGTTTACAAGGTGCAGTATGTTATAAGGTGAAGTTGGAAAGGAGAGGAAGGACCAGATCAAGCAGGGTCTTACAAATCATGGTAAATAGCATGGATTTGATAAGATCAAGTAGAAGAATTTTTCTTTTTCTTTTTTTTTAAAAAAAAAAAAAGGAAGAGAGACCAGTTAGGAAACTCTAACAATAGTACAGTTCAGAGATATCTATGATTTGGACCAGAGAGTTAGTATTGCAGGTTAAGTAAACTGACCAAGATCATAGAGATAATAACAAAAGCAGCAAAAATTGCCAACTGTTTAGTGAGTACTCACTAAGTGCCATGTACTTTTCTCAGTACTTTACACACTTCAAATCATTTAATCTTCACAACTGCCTTTTGACATAGGTACTAACATTATCCCTAACTTAAAGAACCTGAAGTACAAAGGGACTAAGTAAGTAACTTGTCCACGTCCCCACAGCTAGGTAGTGGCAGAGCCGGTATTTGTACCTACAGGTCCAGCAGGGAGGCAGGATGTTATGGTGGAAAGGGCATGGGCTCTGGAGTCATACCCTCCAGATTTATCTCCTGACTCCACCATTTCAACTCTGGATCATAGCAAGTTGGTCACAAGATCACAGTCCTAGCCAATGATGCCTGAGAGGAAGTCAACTTCTGCCAGTGTCTCCTGATGCTCTTCAAAAGATGACTAGGACAGAAACTCATTCCTTCCTGCCTCTGTACTTTTACCTGTGAAGTCAACATACCTGTACTGCTGCAAGTACCTTCAGAACATGAGAGGAAATGCCGCTGACACACTGAGGACAACAATAATCTTGATGTATGTGTGATAGTGAATTTTACGTGTCAACTTGACTGGGCCATGGAGTGCCAATACATTTGGTCAAACACTACTCTAGATGCGGCTGTGAGGGTACTTCTGATAAGCTTAACATTTGAAGCAGTAGACTGCGTAGACTGCTCTCCATTATGTGGAATGGTGTCATCCAATCGGTTGAAGTCCTGAACAGAAGACTGATCTTCCCCTGAGTAAGAGGGAACTTCTTGAGCCTGGATGCCTTTAACCTGTAACATTGGTTTTCTCCCGCCTTTAGACTCAAACTGAAATGTCAGATCTTCCTGGGTCTTAAGCCTACCAGTCTTTGGACTAGAACTACACTATTGGCACTCCTGGTTTTCAGGCCTTTGGACTCAGATGGGAATTAACATCACCGACTCTCCTGGGTCTCCAGGTCTTCAGCATACTAATGTAGATCTTGGCACTTATCAATCTCCATAATTGCACGAGCTTATGATTTCTTATAATAAATCTCTTTCTAAATGTACATACATCCTATTGGTTGTCTCTGAAGAACCTTGACTAAAATATACGTCATAAAGCTTAACTGTGTTTCCATAGAGCTAGAGTAATAATAGCAAAGGGGATGTGTGGTCTCTGTGCTCTTTGGGGCTTTTAAAATAGGAATGAAATTTCAAATTCTACACAAAGTAGATAGTTAAGAAAAATCTTACAGATATTCTTTAGAGACTTAAGCAAAATGGTGGACCAGATTATTTCAACAGAAAGGAAGCATTTTTCTTTCATAAATGTTATTTTATAGGTTTGTTACACCCTTAAGGGTTTTCACTTGGTGTTAAATACTTTTGAGAACCCATCTCCAACTTTATACTCAAAATCAGCAGAGATGTCATTTAATGTGCAGAAATTTTACATACAACTCATCAGTAAAGTGGGTCAGCTCAAAAACATACTAGTGAAGAATTCTCAGCTCAAAAATACCCTGTGATTAAAGAACTGAAGATATGCAAGATAACAAATGATCATACAAATTTAAAGAGTTTTCAAGGTAAAGAAAATTATCTTTTTGCATTATTCCTTCCTAGACAGCTATATGTCCAAAAATAGTCAATAAAATTTTTGATGAGTCTGACTATTTCAAGACATTGCATGTGTTTACTTCACTAGAATTAAGGACGTTGTATAAAATCAACAGATTACTAGAGGTACTTACATAACCCAGAAAAGTCATATGCTTTATGTTCATTTTAACAACTTAAGATTCTCTTTGCAAAGCTTGGATTCATTTGAAAACTTACGAGAAACAGAATCCTGAAAGGTAAACAAAACACTAACAAGTGCCTCCTATGTAGCCAGCGTACACACAGCATGTTCAATATATTATCTTACTTCTCCAAAAAAATCTAAGGTAGGCATTGCTATTCCTTACAAATGAGGGAACCAAAACAACACAAAACGTTAGAAAATGTTAAGTGAATGTTCAAGACAGGAGCTCAAGCTAAACGACCCCAAACCACCAGGATATTGCGCTCATTAAAATCACCATAACACTACAGACAAGTGAAGACTGTCCTCCCAGTTATCGCAGCCAGGCAACAGAAAATCAAAACACAAACCTCTCTCAGGCCCTCTAATTTGAAGTACTCAAGCCTCCTGGAGCAACCATCAACCCACTCCCGGGTTTCCACCCTACTCAGGCCCAGCTAGAGCTCTGACCTGCCTGAACTCTGGGGTCAACCTCCCCCTGCTAATAAACGGTACTCTTCCAAAACCCAGCAGCAGATTTTTTTTTTTTTTACTGAAGTATAGTTGGTTTACAATGCTGTGTTAGTTTTAGCTACAGCAAAGTGATTCAGTTACACACACACACACATATATATATATGCTTTTTTCAGATTTTGTTTCATTACAGGCTATTATAAGATATTGAATATAGTTACCGGTGCCAGATAGTGTTCTTGCCTGGAGAATCCCAGGGACGGGGGAGCCTGGTGGGCTGCCCTCTATGGAGTCGCACAGAGTCAGACACGACTGAAATGACTTAGCAGCAGCAGCCAGATAGTAGGTCCTTGTTGTTTACTCCTGATTTATCACTTCTCTCTCCATTCCTCCTTGGTAACCATAAGTTTTTTTCCTACGTGTATGAATCAGCAGCTTTTTTACTAAAAGCCCAAAGTTGAAATGTTAGAGCAAAGAAATTCCTTTCTATATAAATATAAAAGCTCTTATACTTCACATAACTGGCTCTTAAGAATTCTGACTAACTAGATTAATGTATACCTTTTTGAGTTTTGAGAACCAAGTATTAACATATTTGGCACAAAATGAAGACCTAGCTCTCAAAAACAAAGATGACACAAAGTTAGGAGACAGACCAATGCTGGATCACAGTTGTGATTCAAAATGATGTTGATGTGCCACAAAACGGGATAAAAGTACCAAAAGGTGTAAATAGGTTCAAAAACTTAATTATACTGAAAAGAATTAATTGAAAACCTATTCAGCAGAAGAACTGAATAAGCAACAACAAATAAAGTAGCCATAGAGTATAAAGCTCTGTACTAAAAACTTCAAATACAACCATCTAGACAGACATTGTTCAGTTCAGTTCAGTCGCTCAGTCGTGTCTGACTCTTTGCAACCCCTTGAATCGCAGCACACCAGGCTTCCCTGTCCATCACCAACTCCCAGAGTTCACTCAGACTCACATCCATCGAGTCAGTGATGCCATCCAGCCATCTCATCCTCTGTCGTCCCCTTCTCCTGCCCCCAACCACTCCCAGCATCAGAGTATTTTCCATTGAGTCAACTCTTCACATGAGGTGGCCAAAGTACTGGAGTTTCAGCTTTAGCATCATTCCTTCCAAAGAAATCCCAGGGCTGATCTCCTTCAGTATGGACTGGTTGGATCTCCTTGCAGTCCAAGGGACTCTCAAGAGTCTTCTCCAATACTACAGTTCAAAAGCATCAATTCTTTGGTGCTCAGCGTTCTTCACAGTCCAACTCTCACATCCATACATAACCACTGGAAAAACTATAGCCTTGACTAGACGGATCTTTGTTGGCAAAGTAACGTCTCTGCTTTTGAATATGCTATCTAGGTTGGTCATAACTTTCCTTCCAAGGAGTAAGCGTCTTTTAATTTCATGGCCGCAGCTGCACTCAAAATGCCAACAGGGCACTGGGAGAGATTTAAACAAGTAGATAAACAACTTTAATAAAGTGTGGTACCAAGTAAAAGGAAGAGAAGTATGCTATAAGATTACAGAGCCAAAGCTAGTAACCTAGGTTAAGGAGGTTAAGTAAGGTTACTCAGGAAATGATGTTTCAATTGAGAGCATAAAGAGAAACAGGAGTTAGCCAGGGAAAAATAGAAAAAAGAGAAGGAGGTGCATCAGGCTGAGAGAAGGCGCTGAAATATGAGAGGATGGTACATTAAAGAAAATGAAACAAGTTCAGTACTGAGATAAAATATAAAAGGCACAAGGGGCAAGAATTAAGATACTAGAAAAATAAAAAGAAACCAGGTGACAAGGGCTTTACAATGGTAAATTTAAATTCGAACAGTTTTTTAATTTAATACTGAAGATACCAGGGAGCCACTTATGAGTTTTAAAGAACTTGGTGGCTTAATTATACCTCCTCTGAAGCAAAGGAGAAGGATGCTGTGCTGTGCTGTGCGTAGTTGCTCAGTCGTGTCCGACTCTCTGCGAGCCTATGAACTGTGGCCCCCCGGGCTCCTCTGTCCATGGGGTTCTCCAGGCAAGAATACTGGAGTGGGTTGCCATGCCCTCCTCCAGGGGATCTTCCCAACCCAGGGATCGAACCCAGGTCACCCATATTGCAGGCAGATTCTCTACTGTTTGAGCCAACAGAAAAGCGCAAGGAGAAGGATACTGGAAAACAATTTAACAGCTTTATCCTTCTGACATATTAGCAATGACCTGTTGCAAATACAATAGGGAAAAAAAAAAAGATCCCACTTACAATTAAGATTAAAAAGTCTAAAATAAAGAGTCATATTAACAATCAATCTGTAAGATCTATGTGAAGAGAACTAAATTTTCAAAGGCATAAATGAAGATTTGAAAAACTGGACACAATGTTATGGAAAAGAAAGGAACAACATCATAACACTGTCAGTTCTTCACAAATTAATTTACAGATTAAATACAGTTCCATCAAATTCCAATTCCAATATCTTTAGAAAATCATGAAGATGTGAAGTAATGAGGAGGACCTTATCTACCAGATGAGAAAATAATTATAAAACACTGTGATCCAAAGATCAATGAACAGAATAGATATTCCAAAGCAAGTCTTCATGAAATAACTTAATATAGATAATAAAAAAGGAAAGTATACCAAATTTTATCACTGTTCTTTTATCACCCAACTTGAAATTATTTCTTTGTTATTTATTTTATGTCTGTCTCTCTCAACTAGACTACAAGTCACAAGAGGGAAGATAAAAGTCATTCAGCCTCGTCTGACTCTTTGCAACCCAATGGACTACATAGTCCTTGGAATTCTCCAGGCCAAAATAGTTCAGTGAGTAGCCCTTCCCTTCTCCAGGGGATTTTCCCAACCCAGGGATAGAACTCAGGTCTCCTGCACTGCAGGTGGATTCTTTACCAGCAGGAAAGCCAAAAGAGAAGATATCATGGCTGTTTAACTCACTGTATACCTTGCACCTACAATGCCTGGCATATGACTGGCACACAATAAATATTTGTTGAATAAATGAATTAAGCAATGGAAGCCAAGAGATCATTCAACAAGTGACAGCTAGACAACTAGAACACAATAGAAAAGTTAATTTAGATTATCTCCTCATAGTACATACCAAAATACTTTCCAGATGGCTTTAAAATGTAAATACATTAAAAATTTCAAATCAAAAAAATAAAGTACAGGTGAATATCTTCCTAGTCCAGTGGTCTGCAAACTATGGCCAGCAGGCCAAATGGCTATGCTCATTAGTCTCTTGTCTCTGGCTGTTTTCACAGTACCAGAATTGAGTACAATTGTTCCGAGGTATCCACAGGAGATTGGTTCAAGGAGCCCCTTCATATACCAAAATCCACAAATGCTCAAGTCCCTGATATAAAATGGTACAGTACAATAAATACAGTTGGCCCTCTGCATCCGCAGATGTTCAACTCAAAAATAAGGATGGCCTATTATAGCTGCAACAGAGACCATGGCAGGCAAGGACAAAAGTATTACCTGACCCTTTCCAGAAAAAGGTTGCCAATCCCTGACTTACTCTCCTAACAGGTGTGGACTTTCTAAAACCAATCCTGTCTGGACAATGACAATCATCTGCGAAACTCAGACTTAATGAATCCCAGTTAAATCCCTATAGTAGTGGATCAAAAACATAACCATAAGAGCTAAAATTATAAAATGTTTAGAAGAAAACATCATTGTAAATCTTCATGACCTTGGATTAGGCAATGATTTCCTAGTTATGAGACCAAAAGCAAAAGTAACCAAAGAAAAAATAAATTGGACTTCATCAAAATTAATACTTTTGTATACTAAAGGACATTACCAAGAAAGTGATGATACAACCCACAGAATGGGAGAAAACATTTGCAATCTACAATGACATAATTCATTAAGAAATAGAATCCAACAATTTCACCTATGAGTATTTCTCTGAAGGAAACAAAATCACTATCTCAAAAAAATAACTGTACCCCCATATCCACTGTGTGCATGCATGCTCAGTCATCAAGTCGTGTCCCACTCCTTGTGACCCCATGAACTGTAGCCTGTCAGGCTCCTCTGTCCATTGCTGCTGCTGCTGCTAAGTCACTTCAGTTGTGTCCGAGTCTGTGCGACCCCATGGACAGTAGCCCACCAGGCTCCACCATCCCTGGAATTACCCAGGCGAGAACACTGGAGTGGGTTGCCATTTCCTTCTCCAATGCATGAAAGTGAAAAGTGAAAGTGAAGTCGCTCTGTAAGTGTCTGACTCTTCTCAACCTACCAGGTCACGAACTAATCTCCTGCAGCCTACCAGGCTCCTCCATCCATGGGATTTTCCAGGCAAGAGTACTGGAGTGGGGTGCCATTGCCTTCTCCGTCTGTCCACTGCAGCACTATTTACTAATAGCCAACACATGAAAACAAGTGTAAATCAACATCAGATCAGATCAGATCAGTCGCTCAGTCGTGTCCGACTCTTGCGACCCCATGAACTGCACCACGCCAGGCCTCCCTGTCCATCACCAGCTCCCGGAGGTCACTCAGACTCGCATCCATCGAGTCAGTGATGCCATCCAGCCATCTCATCCTCTGTCGTCCCCTTCTCCTCCTGCCCTCAATCCTTCCCAGCATCAGAGTCTTTTCCAATGAGTCAACTCCTCTCATGAGGTGGCCAAAATACTGGAGTTTCAGCTTTAGCATCATTCCTTCCGAAGAACACCCAGGGCTGATCTCCTTCAGAATGGACTGGTTGGATCTTCTTGCAGTCCAAGGGACTCTCAAGAGTCTTCTCCAACACCACAGTTCAAAAGCATCAATTCTTTGGCGCTCAGCCTTCTTCACAGGCCAGCTCTCACATCCATACATGACCACAGGAAAGACCATAGCCTTGACTAGGCGAACCTTTGTTGGCAAAGTGATGTCTCTGCTTTTCAATATGCTATCTAGGTTGGTCATAACTTTCCTTCCAAGGAGTAAGCGTCTTTTAATTTCATGGCTGCAGTCACCATCTGCAGTGATTTTGGAGCCCAGAAAAATAAATTCTGACACTGTTTCCACTGTTTCTCCATCTATTTCCCATGTAGTGATGGGACCAGATGCCATGATCTTCGTTTTCTGAATGTTGAGCTTTAAGCCAACCTTTTCACTCTCCACTTTCACTCTCATCAAGAGGCTTTTTAGCCCTTCTTCACTTTCTGCCATAAGGGTGGTGTCATCTGCATATCTGAGGTTATTGATATTTCTCCCAGCAATCTTGATTCCAACTTGTGTTTCTTCCAGACCAGCGTTTCTCATGATGTACTCTGCATATAAGTTAAATAAACATGGTGACAATATACAGCCTTGACGTACTCCTTTTCCTATTTGGAACCAGTCTGTGGTTCCATGTCCAGTTCTAACTGTTGCTTCCTGACCTGCATACAGATTTCTCAAGAGGCAGATCAGGTGGTCTGGTATTCCCATCTCCTTCAGAATTTTCCACAGTTTATTGTGATCTACACAGTCAAAGGCTTTGGCATAGTCTATAAAGCAGAAATAGATGTTTTTCTGGAACTCTCTTGCTTTTTCCATGATCCAGCGGATGTTGGCAATTTGATCTCTGGTTCCTCTGCCTTTTCTAAAACCAGCTTGAACATCAGGAAGTTCACGGTTCACATATTGCTGAAGCCTGGCTTGGAGAATTTTGAGCATTACTTTACTAGCGTGTGAGATGAGTGCAATTGTGCGGTAGTTTGAGCATGAAAGGATAAATCAACAGTAACATAAACCAGGGTGTTGACTGCCATTTTGAGTAAAAATACTAACGACTTTAAGGGTACACAATGTGAGCCTTTGAGTACTACAAATGCTCTATTTTTGATTTGGGGTTGTATTTACACAAATCTGTTTATAAAAATTCAGTAGGCTTTACAATTACCGCTTGTGTACTTTTCTAAATGAATTGTATACTTTAATAAGTATACTTAAAAAATAAAAATGAAGTTCACAGTAATTATCTTTCCTGTATTTTCTACTATGCACATGTAGTATTTTTATAATAAAAATAATTTACTTTTAATAGGAAAAAATAACTCATCAAGTATAAACAAAGGAGACCTGTCTTACTAGCCCAAGGAGCCTTAAGGTGAGACATGAATATGACCTGGCCACCAAGTTAATGCAACAGGACACAGAAAAGGTAACCTAAAGTACTGTTCTGGCCAGAAATGTCCAAAGGAATATACTGATATGTGGACCATGTTTTCAGAGTGACATTCAGAAACCATACTGTAGTCTCAAGAAGGGAAGTACTTCAGGGATCTAGAAACCATAAGATTTCATAAGAATGTCATAAGATGTGACTGATAAGACAAGAGATGGTTGACAGTGAGGAGAGAATAACATCCCAGCACTTTGTGTCTAGCATACAGGTGGCACCAAGAAATATTTGCAGAATGAATGAACAGATGAATGGGAGAAATATAAGTCTTTGACGTTTTAAAGGCTGTCAAATGGAATTGGGACAAGGAAATGTGATAAATAAATAAATGACTATATAAATTAATAAGATATACATCATCGGTCTTAACATACTTAGAAAACTGCCATAAGAATAATGAGAACTAGAGTTATATAAGCTGTCCCTGGGGAAAGAGTCAAGATGAATGAGGAGAAGTTACAGAAAAGCTCAAATCTCAGCCTATTAAAGTATTTTCTAGCAATTAGGGCTACCCAAAAATGAACAGAATGCCTCAAAAAGAAACAAGGCAGAAAGTACATTCCCATCTGACATCTGACTACATAACCCAGAGGTCCTCTTCAGCTCTATTATTCTATGATCCTACAAAATGTTATCATCATATCTTGCTGCATAGCAAATAATTAACAACTGGAGTTACTCTGAAAACAGTATCCATAAGCAGTATTCATCTTACTAAATGAAGATATGATACCTAAGTGACTTACCTGCATATTATAAATCAAATTTGAACAGCTTTCTTTGAAACATCATGATGAAAGCAGTAGCTCATATTTTCTAAGACCCTCTAGATATATTCAGAATATCCAGAGAAAAGGTAGTTAAATCCAGGATAACAACAACCATCTTGGTTATCTGTAGAGGCCCTCCACACAATCTTAGAAAAATCAAAACTGCATTTTCTAGAATTCAAAGCATTGAAATCAGACTGAGTCCTTTGCCATTGTTAACATAAGTGAGTCTTTCCCCCAAATCAAAAAGGTTTTAGTAATTATACATAGAGTTGAGTTCGTCCTACTCCTTTTCACTGACTGGAATCCACCACCTCTACCATTTCAATATTACCATTTCAATTACTCCTGGCATAGCCCCACACTTACATAATATTTCTTATGGTTTTCAAAGGACTTTCTCAAACAATAACTTATTTGAGCCTCATAGATGACATTTGAGCCTCATGATGACATGTCAGTTAGGATGACTAATCCCATTCGACAGATGAGAAAAAGGAAATATCAAATTAAATGACTGATTCAGTACCAGAGGATGAAACCAAAATCACAATCTAGTCTTCCCAGGTTACATTTTATTATTCATCAGTTATCCCGTATGTTCATTAGTCCTAAAACAGAACTGATCAGAATTCTTCTAAGTAATAGTTATGGGATAAAAGGACCTTTACTTTTTCACAAAGAGAAAGAAGATTTGTTGCCAAAAAGAACACACGCTTAGTTAAATGAAATCAAAACTATATGAGGAATTTAGATTTCCAGTTTAAAATGTTTACCCAACTGCTGTGAGAAAAATGCACAATCAGGAAAAAAGCACGTTTAATATTTCTAAAGGGTTGGATTAAAATTTCAGCTGTAAACTTCATTACTGTAATTATATTTTTAATGCATATTTATTAAACATCCATTCAAATACTGTGTTCACAATTATTCATGAGTGTTTTGTACATTTGTGTTGATTTTAACAAACTATAAACAGTGGCCACTGACCAGAAATGTTCTCCTACAATGACAGAAGCCCATACTAAGGTCATATGCAGCCCGTTTATGCTCTATTATGGTCTATTCATACCCAAAGAAAAATAATTCAGCTGCCTTTCTGAAAACTGCAATGGTCATCAATGACCCAAAAAGTCAGATTTACCAGTGACACTAAAAGACCTATGTGTGATTCAGTGATGAATAAACAAAGTGCAGAATAGAAGAAAATCAAATCTTAATTAAACTCTTTCTTTAGAAAAACAACATAAGCCATCATCAAGGAATGCATCACAAGATGATTTACTTTATTTATAAATGGCTGATTTAGGGGCTTTAAAAGGGTGCTTTTGATTTAAATAGAAAAATTATGAAAATTGAAACTAAATGCTTGCCAGTTATCATTCTTTTCCTTTAGAAGCTAGTTAATCTTCAATCTGTCAATGTGTGTAACTTTACAAAAGGAAAAAAACAGTACTTTAGATTTCATAACAAATCAGTAAAATACTGCCTAAAAATCTGAATAAAGCTATTCTGAGGTAATTATAGGCATGGCCTAGCATACTGAGTAACTCCTTAATATTCACTCTTTCCAAACACTACTTAATAATGAAATCTAAGGGATCTATTTTCTTTCAAACAATAAAGAAAAATAACATCTATTTGTTATGTTCATTTAAAATTTTTTACACACATATATAAAAGAATTTTCAAATGGAATCTATAGGAGTTATATTTAAGATATAAATTGCATTATGGAGCTTTAAAGTAACTAAGATCTACATGTTCAGGCTTTAAAAATTGCTGAAAACAGGTGTACCTGATCAAGAACATGGACAGATAATGTTGAAAAGTATCTTTGAGGACGAGCTGAATGGAGAGAAGAAATAACGACAAGCAGGACAGTGAAAGAAGGTTATGAAAAAGATTCCAAAGATTAAAGTTTGAGTTACTTCCAGCAGGGTACACACAGAAGTGAGACCTCAACAGAGGACTTTAGGCAAGGAAGACAAAACACAGCAGGAAGAACAGACATATTCAAAAGGCTCTTAAGAGAGAAATTAGAACAAATCTTAGTCACTAGTCAGAGAAAATTATGAGAGGCCTAGGGAAACAGTGTGAGAGATAGTTAAGCTGAGGCTACATAACCTTCTGTCAATTTACAGGGCATATTAGTGTACTGGTGCCAAGGCTGAACTATCAATTTCAAGACCATTGACTATTATTTCTGTAGTACTTTTGTGAAAAGACAAATCCAAAATAGTTAAATCCATTTAACATTCACCATTCACTTAAAGAGAATGAAGATCACGAGGTAAAAAGCAGTGCTAATTTACTGCTCAGATCAGTAGATCAGTAGATCAGTAATCTGTCTCTAGACTTCTAAAGTTTCTTTTGAATGAGTTCCACTCTTAAGTAAGCAAGTAAGTGAAAGTTGCTCAGTCGTGTTTAACTCTTTGAGACCCCATGGACTAAGAGAGTCCATGGAATTCTCTAAGCCAGAATACTGGAGTGGGTAGCCTTTCCCTTCTCCAGGGGATCTTCCCAACCCAGGGATCAAACACAGATCTCCTGCATTGCAGGCAGATTCTTTACCAGCTGAGCCACAAGGGAAGCCCAAGAATACTGGAGTAGGTAGCCTATCCCTTCTCCAGTGAATCTTCCTGACTCAGGAATCAAACTGGGGTCTCCTGCATTGCAGAAGGATTCTTTACCAACTGAGCTATCAAGGTAGCCCTGTTCAAAAGTTCCACTCTTGAATCCATCCTATTTCATCTGCCAACCCTCCACCACAGAATTACATTTAGACACTAGCTATGCCAGGTAGTAACTTCTACTATGCTTTAAAAAAATTAACTGAAAGAAACCTGTTGTTATTTACTCACTTGCTAAGTTGTGTCCGACTCTTTTGCAACCCTATGGACTGCAGCACGCCAGGCTCCTCTGTCCATGGGATTTCCCAGGCAAGAATACTGGAGTGGGTTGCCATTTGCTTCTCCAGAGGATCTTCCCCACCCAGAGATCAAACTCACATCTCCTGCACTGGCAGGTGGAATCTTTACCACTGAGCCACCAGGAAAGCCCAAAGAAACCATTATCATGAAGTTAATCAGTCTCAGGAGGAGGCATGAACATTCTTTTCTAATACAATAATAAATGTTAATGAAAATCCAAGAAATATGAAGTTTCACACAGGGTATTCATCTAATTGGGTAATAAAAGTCCAAAGTCCATTTTCTTAATCACTAATCTATACCACCAATAAATAATACCAACTCAAATGGTTGAGTTCTACTCACAATAATACCTGATAAGGATCTCCAATGTGCGCGTACTAAAAAAGAGATTGTAAGCTAAAGGTAAATATGAATCATCAGTTAACAGAGAGATCTAAAAATATAACACTGAGATGCAGAAGGACAGTATAATAATAAGAAATCACAAAATGTGACTCTCATATTCTCTCACCTCTAGGAAACAAACAATTTCTAAGGCTAGCTTAAGTAAAACAGATATGGTGATTTTACGTTCTAGAAAAAGTAAAAGCACTCTCCTCCATGGTTTCTCTCCTATTACTCCTATGACCTCTCTAACTGCTCCCTGACAAGGTCACATTCTTTTGCTCATAAAATAAGTTTTCCTTAAGAAGTCATTCCTAGTCCTTCCTCCTTTTCATTCTACAAATATTGCCAAGCTAGTTCTTCCATTCTCATGTGTCTCAGCACCTCCTATTTCCTTTCTTAGATGCATATCTCATATTTCCTACAACTAATTAGATTTATTTACCTAGAATTATCACTAACATCTCAAATTTAATATATCCAAAATGGAACCTCCCCTAAAACACCTCTGGCCTTACTTTTTGTTTGTTTAGTTTTCTTTGATAGATGGAACATGATGCCATTAAGTTGCCCAAAGTAGGAAACCCAAATTGACCTTAACTCTGCTATTTCCTTGTCTCCCCCAGAGAGGGTCGATTTACCAACACAGCATCTCTGAACTCCCTCCTTTGCTGCCCTGCTCTCCATTTTTACCAGTAATTCAGGCCCTAAGTCACTCTCCTAGATAATCACCAGGCTTCCAATATTCCCCCATCCAGGCATTCCTGATCTGTTTTTCAGGTGGCCCCAAGGACAAATATTTCCTTCTCAAGAAATATTCAACAAAATCACCCTGAGCCTACATGTTTGTACATTATACAAGACTCTTCTAACCAGAATCTGGCCCACCTGCCAAGCTTCATCTCTACCTACTCCCCCTAAGGAACAATACCTACACCAATAAGAGCCAGTCACAGCTCACTTCTACACTTTTGCTTAAAAGCCCTTCCATTTCCAAGCAAAGCTGCTTTCTTTTTTTTTTTAATTAAATTTTATTGCTTAACTTTACAATATTGTATTGCTATTGCCATACATCAAGATGAATCCGCCACAAGTATACATGTGTTCCCCATCCTGAACCCTCCTCCCTCCTCCCTCCCCATACCATCCCTCTGGGTCATCCCAGTGCGCCAGCCCCAGGCATCCGTTATCAGGCATCGCACCTGGACTGGCGACTCGTTTCAGATATGATATTATACATATTTCAATGCTATTCTCCCAAATCATCCCACCCTCTCCTGTTCCCAGAGTCCAAAAGTCTGTTCTATACATCAGTGTCTCTTTTGCTGTCTTGAAAACAGGGTTATTGTTACCATCTTTCTAAACTCCATATATATGCGTTGCTGCTGCTGCTGCTGCTAAGTTGCTTCAGTCGTGTCCGACTCTGTGTGACCCCATAGACGGCAGCCCGCCAGGCTCCCCCATCCCTGGGATTCTCCAGGCAAAAACACTGGAGTGGGTTGCCATTTCCTTCTCCAGTGCATGAAAGTGAAAAGTCAAAGTGAAGTCACTCAGTCGTGTGCGACCTTCAGTGATCCTATGGACAGCAGCCCTCTAGGCTCCTCCGTCCACGGGATTTCCCAGGCAAGAGTACTGGAGTGGGGTGCCATTGCCTTCTCCATATATGCGTTAGTATACTGTATTTGTGTTTTTCTTTCTGGCTTACTTCACTCTGTATAATAGGCTCCAGTTCCATCCACCTCATTAGAACTGATTCAAATGTATTCTTTTTAATGGCTGAGTAATACTCCATTGTGTGTATATATATGTACCACAGCTTTCTTATCCATTCATCTGTGGATGGACATCTAGGTTGCTTCCAAGTCCTGGCTATTGTAAACAGTGCTGCTATGAACATTGGGGTACATGTGTCTCTTTCAATTCTGGTTTTCTCAGTGTGTATGCCCAGCAGTGGGATTGCTGGATCATAAGGCAGTTCTATTCCCAGTTTTTTGAGGAATCTCCATACTGTTCTCCATAGTGGCTGTATTAGTTTGCATTCCCACCAACAGTGTAAGAGGGTTCCCTTTTCTCCACACCCTCTCCAGCATTTATTGCTTGTGGACTTTTGGATCGCAGCCATTCTGACTGGCGTGTAATGATACCTTATAGTTGTTTTGATTTGCATTTCTCTGATAATGAGTGATGTTGCTTTGTTTTGTGTAGTCCTACAAGACTTCCAATGAGCCTAGATTACATTGGTGTTAATGTCCATCATCTTGCTAAAGAGCTAGTAGAACATAGTGGTTAAGTTTGTGCTTCTGGAGCAAAAATGCCTGGGTTCAAATACCACTAGAGTGGTCAGCCTGTTTATCTACAAAATAGAGATAACAACAACTTCACATAAATAGTACAGGAAACTCTATTCAAAACTCTGTAATAACTTATATGGGAAAAGAATCCGAAAAAGAATGAATACATACGTACAACTGAATCACTTTACACCTGAAACACAATGTTAATCAACTATATTCCAATATAAAATGTAAATTTTTAAAATATAAATGTAAACAGTAAGTAACCCCACCCCCAAAAAAAATCAAGAAAAGGATAGAAAACAAATTTAAATCAGACTCCAAATACTGAATAGCATTAAACTTAAATTTCTTCTTTTACTTAAAGAAGGAGAGGAAGCACTTATACTTACAGTTAAATTGACTTCTACCCTAATTGCATTTTCGTCAAATGTCCACATTCAAAACTGGCTATATCTTAAGTATAGGAGATAGTATGAATTCAGGTTAATAGCATTGGCCTTAGGCTCAGATATAAGTCCAGACATAGCCTTTACTTGAACCCACAAGTTCTGTCACTTAACTAGCCATGTAACTTTTCCAACCTTGGGTTTTTCATCCCCAAAATAAGGGTAATGAGAATTAAATAAGGTAAGGTATGCAGAAAGCAGTTAGCATACTGTATGACCCCGAACAAACATTCAGTAAGTCTCATGTTATTACATTGTTCCTTAAGTCCTAATTTTCATAAATTACGGTACATGCATAAAATGGAATTCTATTTTAACCATTTAAAATATGAGGCAGTTCTACACGTATTGATGTGGAATGACTGAAAAGATATAGTATCAATACATGAAAAAAACATAAGGCTAGAAAAATGTGTATAGTACATTACCACTTCTATTTTTCTTTACCACAGATATTTATAAATATATATGTGGATAGGGAGGCCTGGTGTGCTGCAGTTCATGGGGTCGCAAAGAGTCGGACACGACTGAGCGACTGATCTGATCTGATGTGTATATATATGTACACACACGCACAGATATATATACACACACACAGAATGTCTCTGGAAGAATACATAAGAAACAAGTATCAGTAGTTGCTTCTGGGAAGAAAAACTAAGTGGCTGTGGGACAGGGGTGGAAGAAAGTCAACATTTTACCTAATTCCTTTTTGTACCTTTGAATTTTGTATTGTTTACTTCTAGTGTCTATTCTGCAAAAAAAAAAAAAATTCTAAGTTTATATTATGATAGAAGAAACCTCATGCTACCAAAATATTCCATTAGATAGTAAGTGTGCTAAGCCACTTCAGTCTTGTTCTACTCTTCGCCACCCTATGGGCTGTAGTCTGCCAGGCTGCTCTGTCCATGGGATTCTCAAGGCAAGAATACTGGAATGGGTTGCCATTTCCTTCTCCAGTAATAGGAGGTAGATTAGGCTAAAATTTACAATAAAACCTAAAGGGACTTAATCACAGTTCCAGTATTAATTTCAATTCTATTGTTGATAATAATCAAAGACTGATAGAGTTGTCACTAAATTAGACAATGACAATTTATTGAGATCTATGGGGGAAGTGGCCTGGAGTTTTTTTTTTTTTTTTAAAGAAAGTTATGTGTATGAGGGAACAATAAGAATAACATCACTCAAAAAAAAAACACAAAACATATATATACATAAGGCGCCAAACATTGTGCTAAGTGCTGAGGAAACTGATATCCGGTCCTTGCCTTTGGGTAACCTGCAATTTAGTTGAAGTATATGAACAGAAGTATATGAGCGACGGAACTGAGCTGGACTGATCTGAACAGAGCGGTAAAATCAGCACTCCTGGTGGGCTTGCTTACTTAAAATACAGGTTCATTCATTCATGAACACATAACAATTCGAATGAATGAATGGTGCAAGCCTTGGTGACAAAATACACTTCGCTGAAGCCTCTAGTAACTTGAAAAGTACATGAGAACTCGACCCCTCAATCTGAGAATGTTTGTACACTTCCATTCCCGGAATCCAGAGAGCTCGCGGAGCCTGCAGGTGTCAGAGGCTTGGCTTTTCATTACAGTCCCGGGATACCAGGCTGGAGACCTTGGGACTGCGAATGCGCAGGTTGGAAGAATTCCCAGACCTCAACCCCCACCCCCCACCCCCTCTTGAATCCTTTCAAGCCAGGTACTCCCACACCTGGGCTTACAAAGTCTCAACTGTAACAGCCGGGGTCCGGGGGACAACAAACTCTGAGTCGACCCCTGACCCTCAAAATGAAAAGTCATTCTGGGCTACCTCCCTCAGTGCTTAGTGCTCCTCCTGGAGCAGGCAATAATAGTAGAGCACGAGAGGGTGAAATCCCTCTGGAGGAAACCTCTCGAAAACTGAACCAAAGCGGCAGTATATGGAGCTCGAGAGGGTTGACTGTCCCGAGGCTTCCTGGGTCATAAGCAGTGGGCTCCGCTTACTCCAGACACAGTCACTAACCTTTACAAAGAGGGTTTCCAGGGGCGAAGGCCGAAGGGGTGAGAGCAGCGGCCCAAGCCCTGCACCCAACACATCTCCCTCTCAGCCGGCTCTGCGTTAAGCGCAGGGTAACCAAGGACGACCATGAGGCCGCCATCTTGAGCTCCGTACGAGGGGAGGAAGAGGAAAACTTTATTGAAACCCAGAAAAGAGACGGTAGCACAGACAAACGTAGCCGGGTTCATGGAAGGCTCCGCCCGAGAGAATGAGCTGCGGAAGAACTCGACCTCTAGTAGCGAGGGGCCGGGCTGGCCTCCGATGCCCTTTGGATCCTTCCTGACAAAGCAAATCTGGACTACGACTCCCAGCATGCGCTGCGGCGGCACCGAGGGCGGGGCGGGCAGCTCAAGCCTGGCGACAGGGACAATTGTCCACCTAGAGGCTGCCTCAGAGGATTCCAAAACACTTTCAAGGGGTTAGAACATGATTACAGTTTGTATTCAAACAGCCATCCCTGAGCCTTTTAGGTTAGAGAACCCGACCGAGATTCCAAAATCAAAAGTGCAGGCTCATATTTTAACGAAATATTGATGTTACCTTCCATAAATGGTAGGATTTATTTGCCTCCAGCGTCCAACTCAATTTCAGCAGAGTATCTGAAATGTGCTCCTACCACTTTTGCTTTCTGCATTTTAATACCATAAATTATTTTTGATGTGGCGTACACTCAAATGTTTTTAAAGAACATGGGGAAATGTATGTAACATGGGAAAGCCAATGGCCTAAAATGAATGAGTGGATAGAGTGGCCATGGGACAGTGTATCTAAAGAAGAATTTCTAAGTGATCTGCCCTATTTTGATTAATCAAAAACTGTTTTGAGTGACTATGCTAAATACATTGGGAATACAAACTGCTGACCTGAAGAGTCAGTCAATCCGGTAGGAGGGATAAACACAAGGACAAAATGTTTAACCACCTGTTGTGGAATCAATGAAAGAACACTTTGGTTGGGAAATCAGGAAAGCCTTCTAGAAGCTTTACTTTCAACAGGAAATGAAGACCTTCCAAGAACAAGGAATAGAGTGAGTTAAGGCAGGAAAGAAAATATGGATTACAGGAAGGAGAAAGCCAAGTTTCAAACTACACTATAAAGAATTCCAGAAAGTTAGATTGTTGGTCTACAATAGACCTCCTCACCCATCACAGCCTTGTGGTGGTGAAGGGGCTTGACTAACTCAATGCAGCTATGCGCCAGGCCCTGCAGGGCCACCCAAGAGGGGCCAGTCATAGTGAAGAGTTCTAACAAAATCTTCTACAATAGAAGATTCCAAAGAAACAGGAAAAGAGAGCATGTAGCATGGTATAATATTTTGGAGACTTCTTTACTGACTGTCAAATCATTTATGGAAAAATTACTTTGATTATCTTCCAAAATAGGTTGTCAAATTTTTTTCTATCTTTAATTAGGTCTGAAAGGACAAACTATTCCTGCATGTTTGTTTCATTTAATATCACTAATTTTTGGTGTGGCACTTTGTGAAAGACCTTTTGAAAAAAATTGGACTATTTCTTCCTTGATTTACACATTTATCACACTCAAGACTTTCAGAGAGTGTTTGAGTATCATTTTGTTTGCTCTTGGAAAACTACTGCTTGTCTTGGTCAATGAAATTACCTCTTATTAAAGATTCCAAGTTTAATAATTACAGAAGTGAAATAAGAACTCATGTATAGTTTAATGCCAAACTTCTAGGAAGATTTACAGGAAATTTTCACATGACTGTACAAGTGGACGGAAACATGGCAAATGAATCTTATTGTGTACAAATATAAGGTAACTTATAAATAAATTACATTTTTTGTATTCAAGAGAATTGATAATGATAGAAGACTAATTAAGTAGCCATTGTAAACTATTTTATTAAACATCAATCCCAGGGACTTCCCTGGTGTTCCAGTGGCTAAGACACCACACTCCCAATCCAAGAGGCCTAGGTTCCATCCCTGGTCAGAGAACTAGATCCCACATGCTGCAACTAAGACCTGGCTCAGCCAAATAAATCAATAACTTTTTTTAAATAAACAAAAACATTCCATCACAGATTCTAAAGTTGTAATGCCTCCCTAAAGTCTATGGAAGGAAATACAATTTATTCTGTATCTTTAAAAAAATCAAGATCTGGTTCTTAACTACCTTACGGTCTTCTCACATTGAATGAATGAAGCCCTGTGATTTAAGTTTCTCATTTGTTTTCATGAATCTCCATATATATTATTTTCAAAAAAACTGGAGAATGGATTTCATCTTCCTACTCCCTGTCCCCAACTTTATTTCCTAAGTGTGTTCTGATACTTTTTTAATTAGAAAAAAATAACTACTGGGATTAGCAGATACAAACTACTATATATACATTATATAAACAAGTCCTACTGTGTCACACAGAGAACTATATTCAATATCCTGTAATAAACCATAATGAAAAAGAATATGTATGTATATGTGTGTAACTGAATCATTTTGCTGTATACCAAAAACTAACACATTTGTTCAACTGTACTTCAATTGTAAAAAAAGAATCATGAAAACCAGTAATTGAATATTTCCAGGGCAACTCCAAGAATGTTCCAGGTTTAATACTACATATGTATTCGGTATTTATCATTACAAAAACAAAAAAAAAATGCCATGTGTATGGATATCCAGACTTATGAGAAAAGTTATTTTTAAATCTTGTGTGTGTGTTAGTCGCTCAGTCATGTCCAACTCTTTGCAACCCCGTGGATTGTATGTCGCCTATAGCCTGTCCATGGAATTCTCCAGGCAAGAGTACTGAAATGGGTTGCCATTTCCTCCACCAGGAATCTTCCTGACTCAGGGATTGAACCTGGGTCTTCTGCATTGCAGGCAGATTCTTTACCATCTGAGTCACCAGGGAAGCCAGGTAACTTCTAAATCTTAAAGGTACCTTAAAGATCTGATTTTAACCCAGCCATTTTACATATGGACATGAGTTTGAGTAAGCTCTTGGAGTTGGTGATGGATAGGGAAGCCTGGCATGCTGCAGTCCATAAAGTCACAAAGAGACGGACACTATTGAGCGACTGAACTGAATTTTACATATTGAGACACAATGATCCTAAGAGAGAATATTTACCCAAGATAACACAGGCACCTCTCCTTCTTGAAATTAACTGAACAGTAAAAGAGACTGAAAACTTATTTAATTAGATAGTTCTTCAAATGGTCTTTAAATGAGACCTATATATAGGCAAAAAGTATACTGTGCTATAAGAATTTTGATTGTCACATAGTGATGGTCTTAATCAATCTAGTTTTGTTGTCTGGTTACTTAAATTTGATGCAATGCATATCCAGGCAATCAAATAGACTCAATGTTTTTCAGTTCTATAGATATAGATTGTTTTTTCAGAGGAACTAAAATTAAATTGCAGCTATTCGTCAAGACTCAAAGATGCAATCATAAAGCTATGTGAACTCATTTGTTTATAAGTGTTCGTTCTTGCACCAGGTGACTACACTCAGAATTAGCCATGATTTAGCCTAGACTTCAAAGGAATCAGCTGGTGTTTTATTTTCAAATGGACATTTGGGAAGATTACTTGGATAAATAATTATCCAAGTTTACTGATAATAGAGAAGTTCTCAAGCTAGACTCTCCAGATAAAACTTGAATACCTTTTGGTCATGGGACATATCTAACTCAAGAAGGGTGTCTTCTGCCAAAACCAAGACTAGAGAAAACTAAGGCACCAGCTAAGGAAAGGATCATGAGACCACTAATGTCTATACACACCAATTATAAGGGCCCGATTTTCCCAGCATGTATCTCACTTAGGCCACGTAATTCTCATCAACTTCAAAGGGAGTGATGTGCATCCACAGATCTGAGTTTGCCATATCCAGGGCTTACTCAGCAGGAATACATACTATAATTCATGATACCAGGCCTCATTCTTTAGTCCAAATCAACTCAGCTGGATTTTGAAGCGTTTGTTCTTGGAAATAATCAACTGTCCCTTAAAATATCAAATCCACTTGGCTTTATTTCACATATCAATCCTGTTGATTACTCAAGACAAGCCATAGTTTGAGTTTATAGATTGATATGCAAGACATGTATTTTAGAGCTGCATGCTATACTACTATGTAGTTTTATAATATTAAATTACTAAAATTTATCCTGGAAATGACTTTATGCATAGCAAAGAGAGAAACAAGAGATATGACTTCCTGTGCTTGCTACTCAACAATTTTTTAAAAATATAATTCCATTTATAGGTACTGTTTTTCAGCTTTAATTTGATACTTTAATACCAGGTAAATTATCTTTTTATTTAATTACTTTTATATAATAGCGATCTTGAAAGTCTGAAAAATGATTAAAGGGCATTTTCTAAGAAATAGATTTCTGGACTTAAATTACACAATTTTTCTGCTTATAGTTTTGGTGTTATCTAAGTTATTATTATATTATTACTATTATTAAATAGTTATGAAATGGCAAGTATTTTGAAAATTAATACAAGTATACTCCCATTGTCTTTTTTTGTTGTTGTTTAGCTTCCATCTATGGGGTCGCACAGAGTCGGACACAACTGAAGCGACTTAGCAGCAGCAGCAGCAGCAGCATTTATTAGTTTTGACTCACTCTAGCATGTTATACACATAGCACCTGTGCCCGTTTAGTAAAGAATTTCAGTACAAATCACTCTGAATAGACATCTCTAAGAAGCATTACAATTGTTGCAATATTTTTAGAAACTGAAACAAGGAAATAAACAACTTCAGTAAAAGTGATTTAAATAACAAATAACGTATCTTTATAAACAGCTTATCTCCTTGAGAACAAAGAATAAACAAGGAGACAAGGGTTTTTTTTCCTTCCACTATTAAAGCAGATCACAATATGAATGGGTGAAATGTCATGAATAATTGGAGAAAATCACAGAGTAATCTTCGACAAAAACATCTGATTTATTTAAATTGTCGTTGTTTGTCTTATTAGAACCTTTATTTAACCTTGTTATCCACAAGGCAGTATTCAAGCTGGTTTATCAAAAATATACTCTGGAACTAACGATATTTTAAAATTTTTTACTTTCTCATATGCAGGCTATGGTAATGTAAATCTCCCATGGCAGATGTTTTACTTGGGACCTAATTAACTGACATTACCTTAGACAGAAATGCCTATGAAAACCTAATGTTTTGAATCTAAAATGACAGTAAATAAATCAAGGCTTTGAAACATTCTGTCAGTAGATTTAACCTCAGCTGTATGGTCAAGAGGATCAAGCTTTTGAGTACTTGATTCATTTAGTTAGAACATTGATTGAATATCATCTGTTCACAGACCTAGCCATACACCACCAGTCACTTCTAATCATAGTTTCAAGGCTTCTTCCTATGATTTTCCAGCCACATTGTTTCTTCCTAGATAAGGTCATTTCCAATCTCCTTCACAGATTCTAGGCATTTCAGGGCTTACCACATGTCTGGTACTGTTCTCGTGCTTTACAAATATTAATTCTCAATGCTCATAACCACCTGGTAAGGTAGATACTATTGTTGTCCCCATTTTATACATGAAGAAACAGAGGCACAGGCAGGCAAAGTAACTTTTCTAGGGTTGCTCATCTACTAAGGATTTTGCCCATGTCCTCTACCAAACCCTGACTTAATAGAATATGATTTGCTCATAGTACTGTCTTCAAGTCAGACACGTTTATGTAAAATATAAACTTCTAGATGAGAAATATTTCTAATACAAAAACATATCAGAATGGTGATGTGTAAATCATGCTAGTATTCTGCGTAATGGATAGAAGAGATTAGAGAAAGTAAGGCAGTATGGAGAATTCTGCAGTCTAACCAAACTAAGATATGGCAGGGGGCAGTGAAGAGTAGATGAGAAAGGAGAGAAAAAAGATGACTCACTGTTATAAGCCCAAGTGATTTACAGCAGAAAGGATGTAAATATCAGAGGTATTGCTTAAGAATAAGTGGGATGAGACTGAGTTAGACAGTCAGAGTTTGATTTAGTCAATAGGACAACAAACAGAAATAGCACATGCTTGCCCGGGCGAGTGTGTGTGGGGGTGGGTGGCAAGCACTGTGGCAACATGCCCACGCTCTAGGTTGAGGTAAGTATAGATCTGGGAGCATTGAACAGCTGAGCGGATCAAGCCTTGTTGCAGCAGGACTGCTCAATCTCTCTATCAAAACCAACCCACAAGACTTCCCTGCTGGCCTAGTGGTTACGAATCCACCTGCCAGTGCAGGAGACATGGGCTTGATCCCTGGTCTGTGAAGACCTGACATGCCTGTGCACCTGTGCTCTAGAGCCCAGGAGGGGCGATTCCTGAGCCCAGGTTCTGCAGCTACTAAAGCCCATGAGGCCTAGAGCTCATGCTCCACAACAAAAGAAGCCACTGAAATGAGAAGCCCATGCACACAACTAGAGAGTAGACCACGCTCGTCACACTAAAGAAAAGCTTGTGCAGCAACAAAGACCCAGTGCAATCAAAATAAATAAAACAAAGAAACAAACAAAAAACTTGACAAAATTAAAAAGGAAAGAAAACAATCCACAGGTTCTGGCCGAATACACCTCCTATGAAGATGCATTCCTAAATGTAGTTAGAAGAGTTTACTTCCTTTGCAAACACAACTAGGAACCAAAGCTGATATGCCTGGAGTGTATATTCTGGTGGCAGTGCCTTTCACTAGAATGCTGACACCAATTCACATAGATTTGCCAGGTCTTTCTCCTCCCTATAGGAGTTATGGTGCTGTTTGCTTCCTGAGATTTGGCATCTCACAGATATCCAGTCTGGACAGTCCTCCATTGCTTAATGCAGTACCTTCTTTAGGTCAAACAAAAGAAACAGGGGCAGGGCAATTCACTTCAGTTCAGTCGCTCAGTCGTGCCCGACTCTTTGCTACCCCATGGACTGCAGCAGGCCAGACTTCCCTGTCCACCAACAACTCCCCGACTTTAGTCAAACTCATTTCCATTAAGTTTGTGATGCCATCCAGCCATCTCATCCTCTGTTGTCCCCTTCTCCTCCTGCTCTCAATCTTTCCCAGCATCAGGGTCTTTTCCAATGAGTCAGCTCTTCACATCAGGTGGCCAAAGTATTGGAATTTCAGCTTCAGCAACAGTCCTTCCAAAGAATATTCAGGATTGATTTCCTTTAGGATGGACTGGTTGGATCTCCTTGCTGTCCAAGGGACTCTCAAGAGTCTTCTCCAACACCGCATTTCAAAAGCATCAATTCTTCGACGCTCAGCTTTCTTTATAGTCCAGCTCTCACATCCATACAGGGGCAACTATTTCTCAAATCCATTCTCTTCTCTACATTCCCACTGCTGCCATCTTAGTTCTGCCAGAATGATCTTTCTAAACTAAAAATCAAGTCACTCTCATTCAGTGGTTTCCTTTAGAATGTCTTTAGATAATGCCCAGAACTGTAAACATTGACTGAAATGCCCTCTGGCCTTAGTCCTTGTCATTTTGCTCTTTGATCCAGCAGTACTAACTACCTGTAGCTCCCCAGCAGTGCTTTCCTCTGGGCCTTGGCCTGTGTTTACCTCTATCTCTGGGATGTACCTCCCACACAGAGGCACACCCAAATCACAGATGCTTTGTGTGTCAAACACCAACTTCAAGTCCCATGTTTACTGTTGCTTCCTTCTGAAACTCTTTCTCTACTCCCCTCAAGACTGGGGTATGTGGCTCTCCTCACACTCTACTGGCATGTGCCTATGACCAGACTGAAATATCCTGTAAGTAAAAACTGTATCTTGTTCACCACCTTCCCTCTTCTCCGCCCACAAGCACCTAACACAGCACTTGGTTTACAGCACTTGCTCAGCAACTATTTGTCACATGAATGGCTAGAAGGATTTAAGAGTTCTAAGGGGGACATATCTGTTCAGCTAAGGAGATCACATAATGCCACTGGTTCTGGAAATGACCCTCTCCCTGTTCCACCAACATATCAATACATATGGCATTCTTGAGATTCTCTAGATCCTTGCTATCTGCTATGGTCTGGAGACCAGCAACCATGGCATTTTCTGGAATTTGCCAGAAATGCAAAATCTCAGGCCTCATCCTAGAACTCCTGCATCAGAATCTGTAGTTCTATCCAATCCCCAGGTGAGCTGTTCCTCAATATTAATGATTGAGGAACACTGCTCTGAGTATTGGTGGATCTTTACTCAGAAAGTTCATAATCCATTTTCTTGAGATAATGAATACAAATACCTGGTTCCTACTGTTCCTGCAGCTGAGGACTTGCATATTTTCACCCCAATTTAGGTTTACACTAACCTTGCCTGACCTTACATGGTTGATATCAGTCACACTGTATGAAATTATAGGCTTTCAATTTCAAAAGGAATCCTGTGCCTTTTTATTTTTTTCAGAAGTCAACCACTTGACCAGGGACAGAAATCGCTCATTGTCATGGCTGCTTTTGACTCTTCCAGACATTGGATCCAAAGTTATCTATAAGAGGAGAGTCCCTCCTCACCCAGTAATGGGTCTTATATTCCTGACATCTGAGCAGTCCTCAACCATTGGTTGGTGTACTCAGCATTTGGCTGGGAGCAACCATGGGAAATGTGGACTCAGAGCAAATGCAGTAATGAAATTTCAGTACACAGCAGCTGAGGTCATAGGTTAATTATGGTCCTGAGGCTAGAGATCTGAGAGGCACATTCTTAAGGCTACCACAAAGGGTAAAGACAAGATATAGGGAAAATGGCTTAATTGGTGGAGAAGAACTTGAAAACAGCAAGAGAGGGGGATTCTGATGTTGATACAACCATCTGGGTACTGCCTGGTTTACCAATACAGAAGAGACACTAAATCACACACACACACACACACACACACACACACACACAACAAAACGGAGAATTATGTGTGTGTTGGACAAAACTTTGTCTCAGGATGGGGAATAATATCGCTCAAAGGGTATGCCCAAAACACAACAGATCAACAGGTGCTCACTAACTTGCCTTCTATGAGTCACATTTACTAGGCTTATTTTGCTGAGTGGCTCGCTCCAGCTCTTGCCACTTCTTTTATTTATTTATTTATTTTTTGGTCACGTGGCACACATGGGGGGATCTTAGTTCCCCAACTGTGAATCAAACCATGCCTATTGCAGTGGAAGTGCAGAATCTTAACTACTGAGCTGTCAGGAAAGTTACTTGCCTCTCCTTTAAATGAAATCATGAGTCTGTTCTATACATCAGTGTCTCTTTTGCTGTCTCGTATATAGGGTTATTTTTACCATCTTTCTAAATTCCATATATATGTGTTAGTATACTGTATTTGTGTTTTTGTTTCTGGCTTACTTCACTCTGTATAATAGGCTCCAGTTCCATCCACTTCCTTAGAACTGATTCAAATGTATTCTTTTTAATGGCTGAGTAATACTCCATTGTGTATATGTACCACAGCTTGCTTATCCATTCATCTGTGGATGGACATCTAGGTTGCTTCCACGTCCTGGCTATTGTAAACAGTGCTGCTATGAACATTGGGGTACACGTGTCTCTTTCAATTCTGGATTTCTCAGTGTGTATGCCCAGCAGTGGGATTGCTGGATCATAAGGCAGTTCTATTCCCAGTTTTTTGAGGAATCTCCATACTGTTCTCCATAGTGGCTGTACTAGTTTGCATTCCCACCAACAGTGTAAGAGGGTTCCCTTCTCTCCGCACCCTCTCCAGCATTTATTGCTTGTGGACTTTTGGATCGCAGCCATTCTGACTGGCGTGTAACAGACTTTTGGACTCTGGGACCGGGAGAGGGTGGGATGATTGGGGAGAATAGCATTGAAATATGTATAATATCATATCTGAAACGAGTCAGTCCAGGTACGATGCCCTATAACAGATGCCTGGACTGGAGCACTGGGATGACCTGGAGGGATGGTGTGGGAAGGGGGGAGGGAGGAGGGTTCAGGATGGGGAACACGTGTATACTGGTGGCGGATCCATCTCGATGTATAGTAAAAGCAATACAATATTGTTAAGCAAAATATAAAAAATAAATGAAATCATGAACAAATATACCAAAAAGATCAGTGTGAAGATATGTTCAACTAAAGTACTAGCCTCCCCAAGACCCTAAACTCTTAGTCCAGGGAGCAAACCTGCATTAACCCCTCCCTGATCATGGAAGCAGAAAACTTAACCTTTAAGAGAAGGATAGAGACTATCTGATATGTTCCTAGAAGGGCTTAACATTATCTCCAAGGCTTCTGATTCTCCAACCCCAGCTGGGTGTGCAACAATTCAATTCTGACACTACCTAGAGTTAACACAAACCCTGCAGGTTGAAGACTTAGACCCACAAGACTACAGACACCAGCCTTAAATGGGGTATCTAAGCTACTCGCTTCTGTTTCCTGCCTGAAAAGTGAAAGTATTAGGTACACAGTCATGTCTGATTCTTTGCGAATCCATGGACTATGGCCCACTAGGCTCCTCTGTCTGTAGAACTTTCTAGGCAAGAATACTGAAGTGGATTGCTATTTCCTTCTCCAGAGGATCTTCCTGATCCAGGGACTGAACCTGGATCTCCCGCAACGTGGGCAGATTCCTTGCCATCTGAGCCACCAGGTGCCAAATTGGTTACGAATTTGAGGACTCTCAAGACCCTCTTCTCCCTAAGTTTTGATAATTTGACTAACAGAACTCAGAACAGGAAAAAAAAATACTTTATGTTTAAGCTTACTTTACAGGATTACAGCTCAGGAATAGCCAAATAGAAGAGGTGCACAGGGCAAAGTATGGGGGACGGGGTGCAAGGCTCTTCCTTGCCCTCTCCTGTCTGCCACATTCCCAGGAGTCAGGGGGTGGGGCTGAAAGTTTTAATGTGCTTTGCTTTATTGTGCTTTGCGGATACTGCACTTTTTACAATTGAAGGTTTGTGGCAACTCATTGTGGAGCAAGTCTATCAGTGCTATCTTTCCCACAGCATTATTTTTAAATTAACGTTTGTACATTGTTTTTGGAGACATATTGTTGCAAACAGACTACAGTGTAGTGTAAACATATTTGTATGCATTGGGAAACCTAAAAATTTGTGGGCTTGCTTCTAGAGTAGATAATAACCAAATGGACATAAAACAGAGTAACACAAAGAGAAACTTAATTTTGTATGTACCAGAATCCCATAGAAGCAAGCGACTAGAGCAAGTTGGGCAGTTAAAGCTTATGAGCCATCCTGAGCTAGGGAGTGGGATAGAGGTCTGGGGCTTCCAAAAAGGGAAGGGCAGTAATTCAGAGGACAGTAAGAGACGCAGATGTCTGGCAATTAGGATGTTTGCCTTGCCACAGAGATAGGTCATTCAGACAAAATCTATCTTTGGTAATAGCTCTCTCTGGGCCAAGCCCCCATCTACTTTCTTATAGATAGTGAGGAAAGAGGTACAAGTTTTTCTGAAGTCAGTTGCATCTTGATTATCCTCCATTCAAGATAATCCACATGCCAAAGTGACGTATTTGGGGGTCACACATTCTGCTCCCTTTCAGGGACCAGTTGAATAAATTATGGAACATCATGTAATGAAATACTTTACTGCTATATTAAGTGTGGATCTAGCTCCAAGATATATTGTTAAGTAAAAGAAGGTACAAAAGTGTGTGTATTCTATGATGCCATTTCTGTTAGATAATACATATGTATATAAACACACACACTTTACATGCTAGACTATTTCTGGAAGGACGCAAAGATACGCAGCAAGAAACTGATAACTGTGGCTGTCAATAGAAAGGGGAAGTAGATGGCTGCAGATGGGGACTGGAGGCAGGTGTTTCAATGGATACTCTTAAATGCACTTCGACTTTTGAATCATGTAAATGTTTTATTTCAAATGAACAAACAAATCATAGTGTTTATAAATTCCCTCAATACTAAATCTGAAAATGCCCACATTCTCAAAAGCTGGCAGTGGTCTGGGCATGCCTTACACTCTCAGAAGTTCTGAGGGTGACTCATGTTGTAAGTAGTCTTCAGTGGGGAGGAAGGAAGTACTGAGCTTTGTGGCTTTTACTTTTCTGTGTGCTGCATGAAGTGAGGTTACATGCTGAGAGTTTTAGGAAGAGGGTTGCAAAACATTTTATCTGAGAAGCAAATAAAGTAAGGGATTGCTGAGGCACGTTGAAAGGTCAGCTGAGATTAGAAACCATAAATCTGCAAAGGTGCCAGTCAGCTTAGGATTTTCTTCAGGAATTCTCAGCAGTCTGGGAGCAGACGTTTGGAGGTGGGTCAGGGTGTGAACTAGAAAAATGACTTAAGAGTGGCCAGGATGGCCCTTGAGAAGTTTCCAGGACTTTATTAGGTTTGCCAAAAATTCAGAGTCTGATACTCTGGAGGTCCAGCCACTTGGTTTTATAATTTTCCTCAGAGGTGATCAGGGTTGGGGTAGTGACACAAGTCAAGCTCACAAGATGCTGTTTGATAAGACAGAACCTTAATTTACAAGTTTAAAATGAAAATATAAACTAGCTACACACACAAGGCAGAATTTCCTTTTGCCTGCAAGAAAGTCCTCATAATAAATATTCCTAAAATGTATACAAACCACAAAAGACCCAGAATTACCAAAGCAATGCTGAAAAAAAGGACAAAGCTGGAGGGATAACCCTCTCAGACTTCAAACGATATCTCAAAGCTACAATAATGAAAACAGAGTAGTATTGACACAAAAACAGACAAAAGGATGAGCGGAACATAATAGAATCCAGAAATAAGCCCAAACACATTTCTTTGACAAGAAAGGTAAAAATATACAATGGAGAAAAGACAGTCTCTTCAGCAAATGGTGTTGGGAAAGTTGGACAGTCCCATGTAAACCAGTGATGTTAGAACATGCCCTCACACCATACACAAAAATAAACTCAAAATGACTTAAAGACTTAAATATAAGACGTAACACCAAAAAGCTTCTCTAAGAGAACACAGGCAAAACATTCTGATGTAAATTGTAGCAATACTTTCTAAGATCAATCTCCCAAGGCAAAAGAAATAAAAGTAAAAATAAACAATAGGACCTAATCAAATTTACAAGCTTTTGCACAGCAAAGGAAACCATTAATAAAACAAAAGGACAAACCTACGGAATAGGAGAAAATATATGCAAACGATGCAATAGATAAGTGCTTGATTTCCAATATATACAAAAAGCTCATGCAACTCAATATCAAAAGGAAACAACCCAATCAAAAACTCGGCAGAACACTTAAATAGACATTTCTCAAAAGAAGACATACAGATGGCCAATGAACACATGAGAAGATGTTCATCATTGCTGATTCTTAAAGAAATGCAAGTCAAAACTACAATGAAGTATCAACTCACACAGTCAGAATGGCTATCATCAAAAAGTCTACAAGTAATAAATTTTGGAAAGGGTGTGGAGAAAAGGGAAATTTTCTATACTATTAGTGGGAATATAAATTGGGGCAGCCACTATAGAAAATAGTACAGAAGTTCCTTAAAAAATTAAAAACAGAGCTATCATATGATCTAGCAATCCCACTCCTGGGTATTTATCAGGAAAAGCTGAAAACTCTAACTTTAAAATATATATGCACTCTAGTGTTCATAGCAGCATTGTTTACAACAGTCAAGATATGGAAGCAATCTAAGTGTCCAACAAGAGATGAATGGATAAAGAAGATGTGGTTTGTATATAAAATGGAATATTACTCAACCATAAAAGCATGAAATTTTGTCATTTGCATCAATATGGGTGGACCTAGAGATTATCATATATGTAAGTCAGATCAGATCAGATCAGATCAGTCGCTCAGTCGTGTCCAACTCTTTGCGACCTCATGAACTGCAGCACGCCAGGCCTCCCTGTCCATCACCAACTCCTGGAGGTCACCAAGACTCACATCCATCAAGTCAGTGATGCCATCCAGCCATCTCATCCTCTGTCGTCCCCTTCTCCTCCGGCCCCCAATCCCTCCCAGCATCAGAGTCTTCTCCAATGAGTCAACTCTTCGCATGAGGTGGCCAAAATACTGGAGTTTCAGCTTTAACATCATTCCTTCCAAAGAAATCCCAGGGCTGATCTCCTTCACAATGGACTGGTTGGATCTCCTTGCAGTCCAAAGGACTCTCAAGAGTCTTCTCCAACATCACAGTTCAAAAGCATCAATTCTTCGGCGCTCAGCCTTCTTCACAGTCCAACTCTCACATCCATACATGACCACAGGAAAAACCATAGCCTTGACTAGACAAACCTTTGTTGGCAAAGTAATGTCTCTGCTTTTGAATATGCTATCTAGGTTGGTCATAACTTTCATTCCAAGGAGTAAGCGTCTTTTAATTTCATGGCTGCAGTCACCATCTGCAGTGATTTTGGAGCCCCGAAAAATAAAGTCTGACACTGTTTCCACTGTTTCTCCATCTATTTCCCGTGTAGTGATGGGACCAGATGCCCTGATCTTTGTTTTCTGAATGTTGTACTTTAAGCCAACTTTTTCACTCTCCACTTTCACCTTCATCAAGAGGCTTTTTAGTTCCTCTTCACTTTGTGCCATAAGTGTGGTGTCATCTGCATATCTGAGGTTATTGATATTTCTCCCAGCAATCTTGATTCCAACTTCTGTTTCTTCCAGTCCAGCATTTCTCATGATGTACTCTGCATAGAAGTTAAATAAACAGGGTGACAATATACAGCCTCGACGTACTCCTTTTCCTATTTGGAACCAGTCTGTTGTTCCATGACCAGTTCTAACTGTTGCTTCCTGTCCTGCTTACAGATTTCTCAAGAGGCAGATCAGGTGGTCTGGTATTCCCATTTCTTTCAGAACTTTCCACAGTTAAGACAAATACCACATGATATCACTTATATGTGGAATCTAAAAAAATGATACAAGTGAACTCACAAAACAGAAACACAGAGGAAAAAAAAAGGGAAAGGGTGGGGGAGAGGGATAAATTAACAAATACACACTACTATATATAAAATAGATAAACAACAAGGATTTACTATGTAGCACAGGGAACTATATTTAATATCTTGTAATAATCTAAATGGAAGAGAATCTGAAAAAGAATATATAAAAACACATATATATACATATACATAATATATAATGCAATCACTTTGCTGAACACCTGAAACTAATACATTATAAATCAACTATATTTCAATTCAAAAAATTAAAAAAAAGAAAGTCCTCACAAAAATGAAATTATGATCAGTTGACTGTTCAGTGATCTCTGAATAAACAGGAATGGATGATCTTTGTGACCAGATCTACCTAGCTATGATAAGCTAATACACTACTCAAGGAACACACAGTAATACAGGCAAATTGACATAATTTGTCTAAAATGAACCATTCAGTTCAGTTCAGTTGCTCAGTCGTGTCCAACTCTTTGCGACTCCATGAATTGCAGCACGCCAGGCCTCCCTGTCCATCACCAACTCCCGGAGGTCACTCAGACTCATGTCCATCGAGTCAGTGATGCCATCCAGCCATCTCATCCTCTGTCATCCCCTTCTCCTCCTGCCCCCAATCCCTCCCAGCATCATAGTCTTTTCCAATGAGTCAACTTTCGCATGAGGTGGCCAAAGTACTGGAGTTTCAGCTTTAGCATCATTCCTTCCAAAGAACACCCAGGACTGATCTCCTTTAGAATGGACTGGTTGGATCTCCTTGCAGTCCAAGGCACTCTTAAGAGCCTTCTCCAATGGACCATTAGGAAAACATAAAATTGGTTGTAGTTTTCTGTAATCTAGCCCATGCTTAGATTATGTTTGTGTCTTCTCATCCCTACTCCTTGCTTCAATTACCACCCTTTCTTGAGTTAACAGTGTTAACAGTCTGGTGTATATCCTTTCATACCTAGACTGACAGGCTTTTATTTGTTTACCCAAATTAGATCATACTGCACATATTATTCTTTAATCCTGCTTCCAAAATATCATGGATATTCCTCTTCTAATTCATTTTAAAATTTTTATTTATTTGGCTGTGCTGGGTCTTAGTTGCAGCGTCCCTGACCAGGGATCAAGCCCAATGCCCCTGCATTGAGAGTGTGAAGTCTCAGCCACTGGACCACCAGAGAAGTCCCTCCTCTTCTAACTCTAATAAGTAAAAATAGGTATATTCCAACATCTTAAATAAAAGTAGAAATCTACTCTATTATTTAATTTATATATTACATGTAAATTACATAAAATATTATATACTTTCCCATAGTTTGAATATACTATAATCCAAGCATTTCTAATTCAGGCTGTTTTAAGTTTTCACCACTACAAATAAAGCTGCCATAAACATTCTTGTGGTTACATTCTTAAGTACTATAGTCTCTTGCAGCAAAAGTTGGATTTGGGAATCAAAGTTTCCTAAATATTTTTTCCCAAATATCTTTAATTTTGATAAATATGAGCAAATTGTCTATTTCCCTATAGTCTCCATAACACTGTTTCTGATCTTGGTGTGTTTTTTTTTTTTAGTTATTTATTTGGCTGCACTAGATCTAGTTGTGGCCTGCAGGATCCTTAGTTTCAGCTTATGAAGTCTTAGTTGCAGCATGCGGGATCTAGTTCCCCTACCAGGGTTCCAACCAGGGTCCTCCGTGTTGGGAGTGCAGAGTCTTAACCACTGGACCACCAGGGAAATCCTTGTTTCCCTGTTATTTCCCTGTTACTTTTTATTTTTGCCAATATGCTAGACAGAAAACAGTACTTCATATTTGCTTAGATGAAGATTTGATTCCTGGGTCGGAAAGATCCCCTGGAGGAGGGCATGGCAACCCACTCCAGTATTCTTGCCTGGAGAATCCCATTGTTAGGGGAGCCTGATGGGCTACAGTTCAAGGGGTCCCAAACAGTCAGCCATTACTGAAGCAACTTAGCACGTATGCACATTTATTTGATTAATGAGATTGAGCATACTGTTCTCATTTATTGTCCATTTGAATTTCTTTTCCTAAGAGAACGCAAAAAATAGTGGTTACATATGTAAATACTGGAGCTAGTTTTGCCATTCTGTACTCAAGTTATTTTGCCTTTGTGCCTGAGTTTTCCCATTTTTAAAATGCGGACACTAATAGTACGCACTTTTATGGTTATTATGCAGATTTGATTATTTCATTATCTGAAAAAGTATAAAATAGGACCTATCCACATTCTTTGCCCATTTTTCTATGGGATTCTTTTTCTTATCAATTTATGGAGAGTTCTTTATGGGGATAGTTACAAGTAAGTAATTACCTTGTTACAAATATATTTCCTTCAATTCTTTTATTATAATGTCTTTTAAAAAGTAATTTTTACTACAACTTTATGCACTTAAATGACTACTTTTTCTTTATAGTTTGTTTCCCATGTTGCTTAGGAAGTACTTTTTACTCAAGGTTATACAATTTTTCTCCTAAAATTTCTCTAAACACACACACACATATTAATATTTGAATTGTATCTTGGAATTCCCCGGTGGTCTAATGTTTAGGACTCCATGCTCTCATTGCTGAGGGCCTGGGTTCAATCCCTGGTTGGGGAACTAAGATCCTACAAGCCATGTGGTGAGGCCAAAAAAAAAAAAAAAAAAAAACCCCACCATCAACAATCAGATCAGTTGCTCAGTCGTGTCCGACTCTTTGCGACCCCATGAATCACAGCACGCCAGGCCTCCCTGTCCATCACCAACACCTGGAGTTCACTGAGACTCACGTCCATCGAGTCAGTGATGCCATCCAGCCATCTCATCCTCTGTCGTCCCCTTCTCCTCTTGCCCCCAATCCCTCCCAGCATCAGAGTCTTTTCCAATGAGTCAACTCTTCGCATGAGGTGGCCAAAGTACTGGACTTTCAGCTTTAGCATCATTCCTTCTAAAGAAATCCCAGGGCTGATCTCCTTCAGAATGGACTGGTTGGACCTCCTTGCAGTCCAAGGGGCTCTCAAGAGTCTTCTCCAACACCACAGATCAAAAGCCTTCAGTTCTACAGCGCTCAGCCTTCCTCACAGTCCAACCTTCACATCCATACATGACCACGGGAAAAACCATAGCCTTGACTAGACGTTCAAGCTGGTTTTAGAAAAGTCAGAGGAACCAGAAATCAAATTGCCAACATTCGCTGGATCATAGAAAAAGCAAGAGAGTTCCAGAAAAACATCTATTTCTGCTTTATTGACTATGCCAAAGCCTTTGACTGTGTGGATCACAATAAGCTGTGGAAAATTCTGAAAGAGATGGGAATACCAGACCACCTGATCTGCCTCTTGAGATATTTGTATGCAGGTCAGGAAGCAACAGTTAGAACTGGACATGGAACAACAGACTGGTTTCAATAGGAAAAGGAGTTCGTCAAGGCTGTATATTGTCACCACATTTATTTAACTTCTATGCAGAGTACATCATGAGAAACGCTGGTCTGGAAGAAACACAAGCTGGAATCATGATTGCCGGGAGAAATATCAATAACCTCAGATATGCAGATGACACCACCCTTATGGCAGAAAGTGAAGAGGAACTAAAAAGCCTCTTGATGAAGGTGAAAGTGGAGAGTGAAAAAGTTGGCTTAAAGCTCAACATTCATAAAATGAAGATCATGGCATCCGGTCCCATCACTTCATGGGAAATAGATGTGAGAACAGTGGAAACAGTGTCAGACTTTATTTTTCTGGGCTCCAGAATCACTGGAGATGGTGACTGCAGCCATGAAATTAAAAGACGCTTACTTCTTGGAATGAAAGTTATGACCAACCTAGATAGCATATTCAAAAGCAGAGACATTACTTTGCCAACAAAGGTTTGTCTAGTCAAGGCTATGGTTTTTCCTGTGGTCATGTATGGATGTGAGAGTTGGACTGTGAAGAAGGCTGAGCGCCGAAGAATTGATGCTTTTGAACTGTGGTGTTGGAGAAGACTCTTGAGAGCCCCTTGGACTGCAAGGAGATCCAACCAGTCCATTCTGAAGGAGATCAGCCCTGGAATTTCTTTGGAAGGAATGATGCTAAAGCTGAAAGTCCAGTACTTTGGCCACCTCATGCGAAGAGTTGACTCATTGGAAAAGACTCTGATGCTGGGAGGGATTGGGGGCAGGAGGAGAAGGGGACGACAGAGGATGAGATGGCTGGATGGCATTACTGACTCGATGGATGTGAGTCTGAGTGAACTCTGGGAGTTGGTGATGGACAGGGAGTCCTGGTGTGCTGCGATTCATGGGGTCACAAAGAGTTGGACACGACTGAGCGACTGATCTGATTTGATCTGACTCTTCATAGGTTTTTCTAGGAATGTATTCGTATCGCCTTGAAAAATAAAGATGATTTTTTTCCAGATATTTATCCTGGGAAGCTCTTTAGCTGTGATATGCTGCTATTTTCTGTAGATGCTACTTCACTGCAGGCAATTGTTGCTGCTGCCCAAAGCTACTCTGCCATGGCCTCCAATGAGACAGAAGCTTTCTAAGCAAATATCCCATAATTGCTTTGTTCAAGTGTCATGGATGACAGCACAATAGAGTGGTTCTTGGTCTCTCAGGTCTCACATAGTTCAATTCAAAGAATCATTAAATACATTCTTGAGCTCACTGCTGTAATCATACCTGTCAAGTTTCCCTTTGGTCTCTTGCAACAGAGTAAGTATGCCCTTATTCTGGGAGTCCTGTCAGGGCATACTTACTCTGATATTACTCTCTCTCTCTTGGAGAGATACACTCAAAGAACTTCTCTGACCAACTTAATGAGCTTGTTGGGTCACTTTCATTCACATCACCCAGTATTATCTTCTTTATAGTATTAATCATATTGGTAGATGTATTACTTATTGGTTTATTATTTGTTTACCCAAGATAGACCATATATTAATTCAAAACAATTAACCTGATGAGATCACGGAATTTTAATATCTTTCTCACTCTTTTACCTCTAATATCTAGAGTTGAAAACACCTAGCAGGTCTTCAGTAAATACTTGCTTAATGAATGAATGTTGAGTTTTCCTGAAAAGGATTGACATCATGCTTAAGTAATTTTTTACACCAACTTTTCTGAGCGTTGCTAAAGATGCAGGTAATTTTTCAGTTTAAGGGACAAATAAGATTATTTAAAGTGAATGAGTTTTCTGAAACTCAACATATCAGATCAGATCAGTCGCTCAGTCGTGTCCGACTCTTTGCGACCCCATGAACTGCAGCACGCCAGGCCTCCCTATCCATCACCAGCTCTCGGAGGTCACCCAGACTCACATCCATCGAGTCAGTAATGCCATCCAGCCATCTCATCCTCTGTCATCCCCTTCTCCTCCTGCCCCCAATCCCTCCCAGCATGAGGGATTCTCCAATGAGTCAACTCTTCGCATGAGGTGGCCAAAATACTGGAGTTTCAGCTTTACCATCATTCCTTCCAAAGAAATCCCAGGGCTGATCTCCTTCAGAATGGACTGGTTGGATCTCCTTGCAGTCCAAGGGACTCTCAAGAGTCTTCTCCAACACCACAGTTCAAAAGCATCAATTCTTCGGTGCTCAGCCTTCTTCACAGTCCAGCTCTCACATCCATACATGACCACAGGAAAGACCATAGCCTTGACTAGGCGAACCTTTGTTGGCAAAGTGATGTCTCTGCTTTTGAATATGCTATCTAGGTTGGTCAACATATAAAGAAACGCAAAAAGTGTTATGAGACCGTAACAAGAGAGATAACTCCCCAGGCAGGGATAGACATCTGTCCTTTTACCTCAATGCTCAAAGTCTGCATTTGTCGGAGATTAACTATGATCTACTTAATTGTTTTGTCGTTTTTTCATTTCTGATAAAGGTTATCTGAATTCTACTTCAAATGCTGCAGCAATACGTTTACCACTTTTTTCTTTTAATTTACTGTAACTGTGTGGGAAGTGAAGGGGAAAAGCTGCAGATAACTCGACCATCAGAAACTCAAGGCAAGTTTCAGCTCATATATCTTGTTTTAGAGGACTGATCAGTGTCCCCAAACGGCTTGACCTTACGATACGATCTTATGAAGTAGTTTTTAGACCACTTTACCACAATTTACCAAGCCAGACGCATGTACGGTAAAACTATCAAATTTATGTCAAAAATCACTTGAGGCATTAATTCAAAGTTATCTGGAAAGGCATTTTCAGTGGTTCACAGCGAGACGGTGGCTAAGTTGGCATTGAATTAGCGTAGGCTATTTTGCTCGGGCTGTGGGCAAACCTCCCCTAGCTCGCCATTTAACTTCTGTCCCCGCGTCTTCCAAGGCCGCGAAGATCCACTGCTCCAGGCCGAGGCCGACACGGAAACTGAGCCCATAGCAGCTCTGCCTCAGCCCGGCGGGGGCGCGCTCGCCCGGTGCATTGTGGGCTCTGTAGTCCGGCCGGAACTTGTCCGCACCTACAAGTTCCAAGACTGCGCTTCCCCTCCTCTGCCTAGACCCAGTCCCCTTCCGCGGCTTCCGCTGGGTCTCCCGGGTCTCGGGCGCGAAGTTCCGACAGGTCAGCTGTTTCCCTCCAAGGCACTGGAGGCGGAAGCCGGAGGGACGCGGGGAGGAGCTACGCGCGTGGGGGTGAACGCCCGCTCTACGTGCTCGTTCGCCTTGCGACCGCTGCGCGCGAGCCCGGTGACCCCGCGGCGGGCAGTAGCGGCGGCGGCGGAGGTGTCGGTAGAACGCGGAGGGGGCGGAGGGAGTCCGCGGCGGCGGCGGCGGCGGCTGCAGCAGAGAAATGGCGGAGACCGTGGCGGACACCCGGCGGCTGATCACCAAGCCGCAGAACCTGAATGACGCCTATGGGCCTCCCAGCAACTTCCTCGAGATCGATGTGAGCAACCCGCAGACAGTGGGGGTCGGCCGGGGCCGCTTCACCACCTACGAGATCAGGGTCAAGGTGAGGCCGTCTTTTCCCCCTACGGAGAGACTCCTTCTGTGGTCCCGGCTGTCCATCGCGGACCCTGGAGCGCAGACCCGCAAACGGCCACGGCCGCCCAGGCGGGGCCCCCTGCTGACACGGTGGGGCTGACTGGTCCACGGGCGGGGTCCGGGCCAGGGCCAGTCTTCGTGTAGGGCTTGGATGGGGGCTTGTAGGGTGACCTGAGGCCAGCGCTGGCACTTGAAGAAGGTACTCGGAGAAGAGGGCGTGGGTTGAGCGCCGCTGGCCCCTCAAGCAGCTGATCTGGGAATGACATTTGAGTTGGAAAGGGGTAGATCTTTCGAGAACACAGCCCTTCATCGGGAATGGAGCTATCTGTGACTGAGAAAGAGGGTTTGCGCAAAGTTGAAGCCAATCCGGTTTTCTTTTCCTGGAGACTATTCCCCCCACCACCCCCGAGTTGGCCGAGCCAAGCTGATTCCTCTCAGGCCCTTCCGTGCTACCAAACTCACCTAGATTGCACGCTTTTCTGAACAGAACCTTAAGAAAGTTTACAAAAGCCTGTTAAATTTGGTAGCGCTGAGCCAGGTGAGAATAACGGTGATGGAAAATGATTGACCTTAGTATTTTGAGCCACAATTGTGCTAAAGGCTGAGGAGTGGGAAGTGTTGCCTGCCTGACAATCAAGACTACCACTGCTTTAAGAAAAGCCTGTTCACTTAGGGATCTTGCTCTCCTAATTTCGAGATTTGCACTTCACTGAATGAAAGAATCAGCTGAAGTAGAACCACATTTATAATTTCATAACCAGTATTTGTTGGCAGTAAGTAATTCAGATGATTTGAAAGATGCTAATTGAGTATAGTGCTTCACTCTCACACTCTACTTTAGAATTAAAGAATTTTCCTCATGTATGGAAGTATCTTTAAAAATTAGTTACAGTGAAACAAATCCAGCTGCTAATGACAGTAACAAATTACTAAAAATTAAGCCTAAGAATTTGGTTTATGAGTAATCAAATTTTATGTAACAAGTTACTATTAACATTTAAGTGGAGTAATTTCTCATTAACTTTCTTATTTTTTATGTGGTAAGCTATAACAGAATATACCATCTTAACCATTTTTAACTGTACAGTTTAGTAACGTTCAGTTTATTCACTGTTGTGAAACTTAGACACTTAAAAATAATTTACTTATGTGTTGCTATAAAAAATGTAATAATGGTCCAACTTAAAATATGAAACTAACCTGTTAAATGTTAGGAGTCGCCCTTGTCTCTCTAAGGATGTGTAAAACATGAGTCACAAGCAGTCAGTGAAACTGCAGAATCTGAATTCCAGTGTACCTAAGGAAGCACATAAGGAAGTCACGTAAGCCTAGTGAAAAAAAATGAGGCATTTTTTTCCCCTTAACTTTTGGAATGGTTTTGGGTTGCCTTTAATATATCGCAGGTTGTAACTGAAAAGAACTTTTACTCTCATTCATCAGCATATTTTCCTTTATTTCTTGTGCTACAGCAGAGCTTGGTATTCCTGTTTCTAAACTTCCAGAGCTAGTACTTCCTGTCACACAACTGAAGTGAAATCTCCTGTCTACATTTCCTCATTTAATAACTTTGTGTTTGTCATGCTGAGTTCTTACATAGTAAATGGACTTTAAGTATAATAACAATTTTTTTAAATTCATCTGATTTTTATTATCAAATAGCTTATGTGACACTTTAAATTGTGCTTATTGTATTGTCATTTGTATTTTGAAGAAAGTAATCTTTTTTAAGAGTGATTAATGAGTTAAGGAATTAACAGAGTATACACACCTACACTGGTTTGTTAGATTATGTACACCAGTTTGTTGTGTGTTAGTAACTGTTAAGTCATAAGTGCTTGTGCCTTCTAAGAAAATATAATTGAGTTTCTAATCCTTATGAAATGTCATTGGGGATTCTCTTAATGTAATGTGTTAACTTAAAATGCAGGACACCGTATAGTAAGATATTAGGACTTATTTTAGCAGCATGTGATTTTTGAGAGTAATTAAGGTACAACTGCCAGTGAGATGAATAGGTAAGTCATTTTGTCATTTATTACTACTTTTCTAAACTGTTCCTTCTCTCCCTAGCCCCTGCTGCTTGCCTTCTGCTGTTGAATTTGACATGTGTCAGACCATTTTATGTTCCAAAGTTTGGGCCCTTAAAGTATCCTATGGTTACACTCTAATTTTAGTCTTGAGAAAAATGTTCCATTTTATAGAATCTGATTGAAATTACTGTAATTCACAGAGTAATTTTATCTGGATGGTGGCACTTTAGAATGCAAGTTTCCCAGTCTCCATTTATCTTTTGGTTTGAGGATAGTGTTTAAGACTATTAGGATCTCTTGATTATCTCTATGCTTTTAAAAATAATTGATACAGTATTAATGTTTTTTAAAATCATTCTAATGGTAGTCATAGCAGAGAGCACCATAAATGATTAAAGGATTTGGAAAGCTCAGGTTCTAGAATTATTTTGGCGTATTAAAGAGAAAACTGAAGGGGAAATTCAGTCACTGTTTATGAAGTTTGTGCTATAATGTGGCTTTAATTTTCTGAAGATTTTAAGTTAATTAAGGTGTATTGTACCTAGAGAAAACTGCTTTGAACCAGAGTGAGTTTAAGGATTTTTCTTGAGCTCTGAGTTCAAAGAATAACTGAATAAGGTGCAAATTCTAAGGTCCACTTCCCTTCTGTAAAATAGGTGTGCCAATAATAGTACAGTTGGTTCTTTGTATTTGAGGATGCTGGTTCTGCATATGAGTATTCAACCAACCACAGATCTAAAGTAGTTGGAAAAAAATTCCAGAAAGTCCCCAAAAGCAAAACTTGAATTTGCTGCATACCAGCAGCTATATATATATATAACATATGCATTGTGTGTTAGATATTATAAGTAACCTAGAGATGGTTTAAAGTGAAAGAGAGGATGTGCGTAGGTTATATGCAAATACTAAACCATTTTATATAAGGAACTTGAGCATCTGCAGATTTTAATATGGAGGTGTGTGCGTCCTGGAACCAGATCCCCCATGGATACTGAGAGATGACTGTACCTACCTCAGAGGACTAAATGACATAATACACATAAGTCTCTTTAGCACAGTGATTGGTATATAATAGGCACTCAAAAATTGCTTCTTTCTAAATACAGCTACTTCTAAATTAAAAGTCATTGATTTGCTGACTACATTCTCTACATTAATGTGCAGCAGAGTTACTAAAATCATTTGATTTCCTTATCAAGAAATCTATTTGTGTCATTCCATGTGGGAAGCTGTGATGCCATTCAGAATGTAGTAAATTTCACACTTAAGACCAAAAATATTTAGTAGAAGTCTCCATATTTTAAGGTGAGGGCTTCCTACATGGTTCTAGTGGTAAAGAATCTGCCTGCCAGTGTAGGAGACCCAAGAGACTCAGGTTCAATTCCTGGGCCTGGAAGATCCCTTGGAGTAGGAAATGGCACCCCACTCCAGTATTCTTCCCTGGAAATTCTGTGAGCAGAGGAGTCTGGTGGGCTACAGACCATTGGGGTCACAAAGAGTGAGACACAACTGAGCAACTAAGCACCGAAGCACACACAGACATATTTTAAGGTAGTATGTTTCCTATGATTGTGCTAGTATTGATATTTTTTTTTCAGTTTGAGATCTAATTGACATGTAAAATTGTATTTAAGGTGTACAACATAATTTTTTTTTTTTTTTTTTTGCATTAGAACCTAGATTTTATTTGACATATTATAATATGTGAGTTGCAGTTCTGGGGCACCAAGGATAGGGGTCTTCACACTCTGTTGCAGAGCTGATCTGTTTCCCACCAGGCATGTGAAGCACAGGGATCAGGGGTCGTTTCATAATGAAGCCCTGTCGCAGGCGATACATAAATCGAATTGGTCTTCTTAGTTATGTTTTCCTGATGCCCACAGCAGTTTGACCTCCAAGTGCTGTATTGTCTGGATTTCATGAGAAAGTGTTCATCCAACGCCAAGCACACCAATTGTGCTCAGCATGTTGTGGTTCTGTTTTCCTTTTCCTTTCCTGGCCAGGTATGAATATGTTTCCCATTGATAGAGCTTGTCCTGAAGGATCCCGGACGAGCCCCCAAGATGAAAGGTTGTTGTTGAATCACACAAAGGCACCGGGATTCTTGGCCCCCAGAGGAGAAGAATTCAATCTGAGGCCAGAGACGAGACTTGATTGCTCAGAGCTTTTGTGTAATAAAGTTTTATTAAAGTATAAAGGAGATAGAGAAAGCTTCTGACATAGGCATCAGAAGGGGGCAGAAAGAGTACCCCGGTGTACAACATAATGACTGCTATACACATATACATAAATGATTACCACAGCAATTTTAATTAACATTATCACCTGACATGCTTCTAAAAGTAGCTTTTTTAAGTTGAGGCATATTGAAACATAAAACTGAATAGTAAAGTTTTCTAATAAACCTTGTACAAGAAAGATAATGAAAGTAGCATCTTGACAGTATTTGCCATTCTAAGCTTGTTTTGGTAATTCTTCTTTGGATGAGTCCTCTCATTTTAAATTGAGTCATTAATATTCTCTTCAGAAATAAATTACTTTTTAGACTTTAGTTTTTAGGGTTTATGTGAATTAATTCTTAAAGGGCCAAAATAGTATTTAAAAGAATCAAAGCATTTTGGAGCCGAAGGACATCTGCAGAATCTAGGTAGCTTTATCAATTGACCAGGAAAAGTCTGATATACATCTTTGCTGCCAGCTATGGCTGACCTCCAGGATCTCTATCAGGGAAAGATAGCTTTGAAGAGTCTGTTCTTAACTAACCCATCCCTTAAGGTGTGGGGAGTGAAGCAGTGGCAGTTAAAAAGTAACTCTGTTATATTGTGTTAAGGGATCCTGTTTTATATTGTTCATTTTGGCACATAAGGGAACCAAGACACAGAAAGATGCCTCTTACCCAACGTAAATCATTGATATCTAACTCGAGTCAAAGTCAGGGCTCCCCTGATGGCTCAGACAGTAAAGAATTTGCGTGCAATGAAGGAGATCTGGATTTGAACTCTGGGTCTGAAAAATCCCTTAGAAAAGAAAATGGCTACTGACTCCAGTATTCTTGCCTGGAGAATCCCATGGACAGAGGATCCTGGCAGGCTGCAGTCCATGGGGTTGTAAAGAGTCAGACACCACTGAGCGACTAAGCATGAAGCTCATGTGAGTATCAGAGTCAGGGTTGGATTTGAAGTATTGTGGTCCGCATTCTGTATTGCTTCACAGCTTCAGTTCATTTAAACAATACATTAAAACCTTTTTTATCTACAGCCTGGTGTTGGAGAAGCCTTAAGTGTCTGAACCTTTAGAAGGAAGTCTCAATGTTAGTATCCTTGAGACCTAAGAGTTGACTGTTCATTAATCCACAGTAGATAAGATGCACCCCAGAAAAACAAAACAGCTGAAAAGAACTTACTGTTGAATTCTGTGCTATGATGAAATCATCTGAAGAAAAAGTGTGTTGTCGATTGGCTTGAAATGCTTATAAAAGGCAAGCTTCTTCTCATGTATAAGCTGAAAGGTGAGGGAATTTATCACCTGAGTACCTGTTGTATTCAAGACAGTTTGCTATATATATAATTTGATCTTTGAGTAACCAAGCAGAGCAAATAATATATTTGTTTTGCAAATGTGGAAGCTGAAGTCATTGTTGAGCCTCATCTCTTGTTCCTCCCTAATTCTTATTTTAATTTTGCTGAACTACTTATATCTCCCAAATAAGCTGATTTCTATCCAGGCCTTTGCATACACTTCCTCTTCTGTCTTGCTTTAGCAGCCTTATCTGGTTATCGTTACTTGTCCTGCAGAACTCAGCCTTGCTTTTACCTTTTTAGAGATTTTGCTGATCCCGGGAATCTAGATTGGATTTCCTCCTTGTGTGTCCTTGTAGCCCTTTTAGGATTACATTTATTTGCTTGTATGAGCTTCCCTGATGGCTCACATGGTAATCCTGCAATGCAGGAGACTCAGGTTTAATCCCTGGGTCTGGAAGATGCCCTGCAGAAGGGAATGGCTACCCACTCCAGTATTCTTGCTTGGGGAATTCCATGGACAAAGGAGCGTGGTGAGCTCCAGCCCATGGGGGTTGCAAAGAATTGGACATGACTGAGCAACTTTCACTTTTTTTCCCTTTAATTCCTGTTTCTTCTGTAACCTTCTAGAGGACGGGGACTGTCATGATCACCCTAATTCAACATCTGACATTGTGCTTGACATGTAGTAGATACTTTAGGAATAAATGGATTTTAGGAAGGTTGAGTAACTTGTCCAAAATCACAGCTATTAAATGACAAAACTGGGATTTGAATATAGATTTTCTGATTTTCAGAGGCCATATTTTTTCTTTCACCCTCACTGAACATTCGTTATCACCTGGGGAGCTTTTGAAATCCTTTAGATTCTTTTTTAATTGGGTTAGGGTGGGATTTGGGAAGTGGTAATTTAAAAAGCACCCCAGCAAGGGCACCTTACTGATGTGCAGCAAGGATTATACCTGGTGGCACCAGGCTCTCTGTCTTTTGAGATATGACAGGCAACAGAGAAGTATGAAAAAAAAAAAAAAATGGAGCTGCAGTGGTTGGTAGCCTCAATGGGATTTTTAAAAAGGCAAATTCTAGGGCGGTGGGGGGAGGGAAGGGAGAAAAAGAAGCAGATCCTTACATGTAGCAGAGAGGAAAACCAGTGATATTGGCCAAAGATGAAAACTATTTTTAAAGGGGAGACAATTTAGATACTATCAAAGCATGCCAACAACTTAGCTTTGGGGAAAGAAGAAGCATTTACTACATTCAACCAAACCTGATCTTTTCACCCCTGTCTTATCCCTGTGTAATAATCATGAAAGTAAGCCAGAAATCAGGAAGAGACAAAATTTATATACATTTAAGAAATCTTTGTATTTTAGTAGTATTGCCACTCTGTACCTTTAAAGTGTAAAATCTAGTGCTTAATTTTCAGGTATTTTGGTGATTCCATGAGATTTTTCATCTCACTTTCACAATCATACTTACCAAAAAAAGGATTGAAATGTTATTTTTAGATGCTTTTATGTTTGTACTATAATATGCTGCTTCCATGTAAGCAAAGCCAGCAGTTTTTTGACTATGATATAAGAAAGATGGTGTCCGAGAAAATCAATACTGTAATCCTGGTACTGCTGTTTATGGATTGCTTAGTTCAATGATTTAAAGCTTTCAGCCAAATAAGGTGTTCTTTTAAAGAAATATTTAACTTAGAACCTATGAAATTGGACAGCATAGTAAAATATGACATATGGTCAGTTAAGGTATAGTTTGGACTGTTCTCACAGAGACCTCAAAAACTGAGTTTATTTTTTCATGTGAGGAAGTCTTGAGCAGTCCAGGGCTGGCATTGTGACTTGACTGTGAGCTTCCCGGTATCACATCCACATTCTAGGCAAGGTGAAGGCACATTTCTGGCCCATTGCCACATTTGGCTATAAAGGAAGCTGCGGAATTTAGTCTAGCTGGGCAGCCATGTGAAGAAAGGAGGAACAGACACTGTTCTCTGCTTCCACACAGTGGTAAAGAAGTGATCCGGTCCGTGTTCTAGGGTGTGGCACTGGCAACATTCTCATCTTGTCTTTTTTTGTTTGTTTGTTTGCTGATGACTGAGATTTCAAAGTTTAGAGAAAGTTTATTTGATTTGTAAGAAATAAAATTTGAACTCCTTTTAGTTTTGACATCCTCAAATGTAAGTTGGGTTTTGTTTGTTTTTTTATTTTATTTTTTTTGATGTAAATAAGTTTGATCCCTTCCAGAGAAAATTTTGGTGAGTAGAAAAAGGAGGCAGGCATGAAGACATGGGATGTTCAATAGAAGTATGTCATGGGGTCGAGTTTGGGTTAGAAGTACGGAAAATACACGATTAACTTTTTTTTTTTTTGCCTTCAGTGACTGTTTAAGGCTATGTAGGAGGTTTTCCTTAGGACCAGCGTTTTAGTTGATGACATTGAATAATGGAGTATATTGTTTGAGCCATCTAAATGAGTGAGGTCAGTGTCTCTTACCAGGGAATCCTAGGAAGACAAGATAACTTTAATAAAATTACTTAGTGCCTAACAATACTGGAATGATCACTTTCTAATTCTTTGCTCTCTAGACTTTTATAAATGATGTAGCATCTCTGTTTCCTTGGCTTTCCTAAAATTATTCCACACCTGCCACCTATAGTTTGTTTACTTTCCGTTTTTCCCCTTCCTGTCCTTATGGGTTGAGCTTCTCTGTTCTATAGTAAGTTTGGAAATTCTAATTCATTTAGAGGAACAAAGGAGCCTCAAAGTTCGTTTTCTTACATCTGGTTCTCAATATCTCCTCTTTTGCCATGATATTATGGATCATTTTCATGTGGAAACAAAGATAAAAGTCTTGTTGGCTAGGCATACTTCTGTGTATCACCAGACCTTTGTTTAAATTTACACTCAAAGATTTCCACCATATTATATAACAGAACAGTCTTAAAACACTGATCACTATATAACAGGGATCAGCAGCTATGGGCTTCCCTATTTAATGTTTTATTAGAACACAGCATATCTTTTAACATTTTGTTTACATAGTATTTACAACCACTTTTGCACTGAAAGGACAGAGTTGAATAGTTTCAATAGCCTAAAATATTAACCGTCTTGCCATTTGAGAAAAAGTTGGCCAGTCACTGATCTATATTTTATGTAGCTTTGGAATAGTGGAAAACAAAGCACTTGGAGAATCTTATTTGATTGTAAAGTGTGGTCCTATTCTTGGGTTGCTGAATGAAATAGTAGACGCCATTTTTTCCTTCTAAAGGTCGAGTTTTTGCAAAGACACAATCTAACCTTGTGAGTCATTACATCTACTATTCATATTAAGGCCAACCACAAAGATTTGCAGTTTGTAAAACGAGTTTTCTCGATTGAAGCCTTTTGTAAACATCTTTGAATATCTAGAGAGAGAGAGAGTTGGGGCTGATAAAAACTGTTAGGTAGCTAGTTCATGGTGGTTTAGTTTCAGTTGATAAACCAGTGACAAAACTGAAGGTGGTACCTGACAAAACTAGAGTCTGTTCTAGCCAGGATTGGGGTTTAGATATTTTCTAGCTCAGAATTAATTTTCATACCATATTATCATTTAATGTTTTGTGTTCTTACATGGTAATTCTCTACATGTTATAGCAGTATGCCATTATTAAATGATTAAATTGGTATTAGTTGGATTACTGATGTGGGTAAGTTTAATGTGTGAATTGTAGAAAGGGGTTAAGTTGAAAATTGAGGAACTGTGATATTCTAAAAATGGAACAATATAGTAAATTGATAGAATTTTTCTCTTAGTTTAAAAGGGCAGATGATGTTGATATACTTAAGCTAAAATAAATTGTAGACATTTTCACTTAGATGTTAGATATGGTTCTTATCTGTAATCTGTGTATTTGCCCAGTTTTATTTTCTTAAGAGTCTAATCAGTTTTTTCCTAACTACATTTCTTTTTAGATTCAACTTAACATTTGAGTGGCTTCTGTGGGCCAGTTGTTCTATTGAGCACTTGGAATGCTATGGTTGGATGGCATCACCAACTCAATGGACATGGGTTTGGGTGGACTCCGGGAGTTGGTGATGGAGAGGGAGGCCTGGTGTGCTGCGGTTCATGGGGTCGCAAAGAGTCGGACCCGACTGAGGGACTGAACTTAACTGGAATGCTAAGTTTAAAAAGATGTGGTTGCTGCATTTAGAAGTTCACACCAACCTGAAACAGGACTGGATGTTTTCTTTGATCAGTTTTCCCTAAAACTGTCCAATAAATGAACATTGATGAACCACCTAGTACATGCCAGTCACTGTGTTAATATATGGCTTGCTCTTAAATGCAGGAATCTTATAGACTGGAGGTAAGGAGGTAGGTCAGTTTGATTCTATTCAGTTCTATTTAATGATACTACTTGGTGAAAATAGTCATAATGTACAGTAGGAACCCAAGCCTGCATGCGGGACCAGGGGTGTAAGGGCAGAGAGAATAGCTGTCTTTTCCACTGTCAATGACCTGCCAAAGTCACACAGTATTAATACTGGATTTTGACCACTTTATGCCCTGGGACCTGTTGTTACTGTCTGGCTCAAATGTCTTTCCCTACCTCTTTATTTATGGTTTGTTTTATTTTAAGCATGTTTTGGGCAGTTGCTGTGTCTCAGCTGGTATGGTAGGCACTTTCTTCTATGTTTTCTTTGATGTAGTTTTAGTTATCTGCCTCTTCTTAGAAACTATAATGGCTTTTATTTCCACTTAGAACAGATCATAAAAATAGCCAGGGTCATTCTTATTTAACAGTCATTTCCTGTTATCAGCCTGATCATGCTTTGTGATACAGCCATGAAAGTCTACCTGCTGTTGTCCTCTCCCATCTAACCCAAATGACCTTCTTTATTCCTCCTGCCAAAAGCTCATCCAGATATGTAAACATTGTAGACTGGTTTTTCTCAGTAACCAATATTATGTCAGTTGCATAACTAACCACCCCAACTTAATGACATGCAACAGTGATTTATTTCCTACCATTCTGTGGTCTGGCTGGGCAGTTTCTGTGTGCTCATTTGTGCAACTGTTTTGAGCTGGAGAGTGGCATGTCTGGCTGTCTGTCTCCTGGGGCGCCTCATTCTCTTCCAGATGGCCTCTCATTCTCCAGTAGGCTCTACTGACTTTCTTATATGACAGTCTTAGAATAGCATTCCTAGAGAATGAAGATAGAAAGTTGCAAGACCTCCAAGTTTTAGGCTTAGAAAATTGCTTGTCACTTCTACCACATTCTCTTGCTGAAAGCAAGTCATAGGCTAGTCTAGATTCAGAGGTGGGGAAATAAACTCCACCTCTCAGATGAAAGTAGCTTCAAAGAATTTATGGCAACATTATCTACCATGCATTACTTGTTAGGAATCTTCAAATGTCATAATTGGTGGCACCTGTGGCTTGGGTTATTGTGGGTGCAGAAATAACTCCCCAAAGATTTCTGCTTCCTAATAACTAGAATCTGAATGTGTTAACACATGAGAATGTTACCTTTGGAGATATGATCAAAGGATCATGAGATGGAAAGGTTGTCCCGGATTATCTGGGTGAGTCTAGTATAATCATAAGGTGGGAGAGTTAGTCACAAAAGATGTGACAGTGGACGTAGAGGTTGGAGTGATCTAATCGCTGACTTTGAAGATGGAAGAAAGGACCGTGGGCTGAAGAATGCGAGTAGCCTCCAGAGGCTAGGTAAGACAAGGAAGCATATCCCCTAGACCCTCCAGAAGGAATGCAGCCCTAGTGACATCTTGATTTGTTCCAGTGAGACTCATTTCAAGCTTCTGACCTCCAAAACCATAAGATAATAAATATGTGTTGTTTGAAGCTACTAAACTAGTGGTAATTTGTTAAAGCAGCAGTAGGAAACTAATAACAGTGACATGGCCCTGTCAAGGAAACACAATAGACTCACTCCAAGAGAATGAGAGTCAGTGGGGACTGGGCTCAGCCTGATTCTGAGCCTTGGTTACAGGCCACACAGCCTTATCTTTCTTGTCTCCATCAGAATCTAGCACCATCAGCTCTCATTATCCCTTGCCTTCTAGTCTGCCAAGATGTTTTACCAAAGGCCTAGAAGAACACTTTTTCTCATGGAAAAAATTGAATGTGTTACTTTAATCACCTGTAGAGGATTATTTTTCTAAACTATAGAGAAAATTACTAAAAGACTTGCTTTAGCTGTTCATGTGTAAGTCAGAATTAACAATGCTGCATGACTAGTGTGTTTTTTAAAAAGATTGAGTATAAGAGAAAGAACCGCATAATCTTTGATTCAGTCGTTTGCCCTTGCTGTTGTGATCTAGTGCCTTTGTGTAAGAGAGTGCTAACTTCTGAGACCAGACAAGTAATGTTTTGGGTGATGAATATCTTAGCTTATTAGCTCTTGATTAAAATTTAACTTAGAAAAAATTTCCTACTCTATTGTAAGGTCTTTGACCCTCCATAATTTCAAGCCTAGTCTTAAAAACACTAGTATCTTCCATTCACTGCACACCTTAAGAGAAGAAGTATTTTAACCTTTGCAACTTGTGATTCTAGGCCTCAAAGTCTAAAATATATTTAAGGATTTCAAGCAGTGAATGTATAACTATACAATTTCTTTGAATGTCACATATTTTTTTGTTGTTTCTGTTTTGAGAAGAAACCTGAATCTTAACAAGGCATTCATTCAAAATGAACAAAAACAATCTTTTGAAAACTCCTACGTTGATTTGTGACAGAATAAATTTTTAAAAATCCAATTATGAAGCCCATAAAAATATGTATCAAACATATGGTACCCAGAGTTTCAAGAATGTCAAAGCTAACAGTATTTTAGAAGAATTATAATTATATAGAAACTGATCAAACAAAATTAAGAAAAATTTTATAGGTTGAAGTAGGACATCAGTTATGAATATTATTTAGAATGAGTATGTTCTTCAATTTACTTTCCTCTAGAACTTCTGATATTTTTGTCTAAAACAACTTTAATACAATAGCCATTCACTATATTGGGGTATTTAAAGTTTAAGATTCAAATTATCAGACATTTCTTTGTCCAGTTTCCTTGGCATTGACGTTGACTTGTATGATTTGTCTAGTTGACTATAGTTGATACTGGCCTCACATATACAGGATGGCTCATATATGAAGGGACCAGTGCACTCAGCGCTTTTTAACCTGAGAATTTGTTTTGCTTTTTACCTTTTTGTCCTGTCTCACTGTTTCTGGTTAGTTACTCACAATCTGGTCACTGTTAGCCCTGTGCCAAACTCTAGGTGTAACTGACTTCATACACATCCCATTCTTCATTAAGAATAGATAGATTTTCTTAATCCAACCAACCAAAGGTTAGAGACTTATTTTCTTGATAGGACCTTTTTATTAACTGACTATCATCTGGTTTCAGAGATATCTTAGCAGTTTTTTGATATCAGTATTGCTAGAAAATTAGAAATTTTGATATCAGTATTCTCTGCCGGAGTTCGCAGAGACATTTTGTTGTTTAGTTCATAGTTGCTGTTATTTACTGTTGTTATCTCCTACCCTTGCCCTGACATTGCATTTTGTTTCTCTCTCTCCATCAGTCTCTGTATAGGGCTCACTACTGCTAATCCACCAGCCGAAGACCTGACCCATATCTCATTTTCTTTTTGAGCTTTAACTAATAGGTCTGGCATAGTGTTTTAAGTATTCCTCTCAGTAAGCTAGACTTCTCTCCCATTTGATCTAAACAAATGGGAGAGAATCTAAACTGTCCCAGATGATCTAAACATCTGGGACAGCCTTTCCCAGCCTAGTGTTGGTAGAAGGGAACGGGAGGCAGACTGGAGCAGAGGATGTTGTGGCAGAAGAACAAAACAACCTACTACTGAAGTGCTACTTATGTAGCACCTATGTACATTTCTCTAGAGCTTCTACTAATTTGGGGGGAGGTAATGTTTAATGTATTGTAAGAACACTTGAACTATGAACACGAATTCATGCCTGATTTTACACTACCTACTAATTGAGTGCCTTTGGGCAGTTAACCTCTCTGAACCTTTTGTCCATCCTAAGATGAAAGTGTTAGGATCTTCCTAAAATTAAATGATGTGTGTTACGGACTTTTAAGTACTGTCTTGTTTATTTAATACTAGCTGCTGCTGTCATTATCTGAGAATTGGCTCTAGGTTTTTATTGTACTGTCAAAAAAGAAAAGAGTGCTGATTTCAGTAAAAGATTAGTTTTGTAACATATATATTACCGGATCTGCATTTTTCCCCCCAAGCACTCTGATTTACCCTTCAGATCAGATCAGTCGCTCAGTCGTGTCTAACTCTTTGTGACCCCATGAATTGCAGCACGCCAGGCCTCCCTGTCCATCACCAACTCCCGGAGTTCACTCAGACTCACATCCATCGAGTCAGTGATGCCATCCAGCCATCTCATCCTCTGTCGTCCCCTTCTCCTCCTGCCCCCAATCCCTCCCAGCATCAGAGTCTTTTCCAATGAGTCAACTCTTCTCATGAGGTGGCCAAAGTACTGGACTTTCAGCTTTAGCATCATTCCTTCCAAAGAAATCCCAGGGTTGATCTCCTTCAGAATGGACTGGTTGGATCTCCTTGCAGTCCAAGGGACTCTCAAGAGTCTTCTCCAACACCACAGTTCAAAAGCATCAATTCTTCGGCGCTCAGCTTTCTTCACAGTCCAACTCTCACATCCATACATGACCACGGGAAAAACCATAGCCTTGACTAGACGAACCTTTGTTGGCAAAGTAATGTCTCTGCTTTTGAATATGCTATCTAGGTTGGTCATAATTTTCGGAGTGTGCTTAATGAAAGGTCAAAACTCTTAAGAATCCAGTTACTCATTATTATTTTTTAGAGATTTATTTTTTTCCCCCTGCTGTGCTGGGTCTTTGTTGCCTCACACAGGCTTTCTCTCGTTGGAATGCGCGGGGGCTCCTCTTTGTTGCGGTGCATGGGCTTCTTCTTGCAGCGGCTACACTTGTTGTGGAGCGTGGGCTCTAACCACATGGGCTTCAGTAGTTGCGGCATGTGGGCTCAGTAGTTACAGCACGAGGGCTTTGTTGCTCCACAACATGTGGGATCTTCCGCGACCAGGGATTGAACCTGTGTGCCCTGCACTGGCAGGTTTATTTTTAACCACTAGACCACCAGAGAAGGCCAGGTACTCATATTCTTATAGAATGTATTCTTTTAAACATGGGAGCTTTGTCAGCGGATGGTAGTGAGGGTTGCACAACAAGGAATGTATTTAATGGTGCAGAAGTCCGTACACGTAAAGTGGTAATTTTTATGTTATGTACATTTTACCACAATAAAACATAGAAATGGATAATAGAGGAGGTGGTTGTTGTTTATTTGCTAAGTCATGTCTGACTCTTTTGTGACTCCATACACAGTAGCCCGTCAGGCTGCTCTGTCCATGGGATTTCCCAGCTAAGAAAACTGGAGTGGGTTGCCGTTTCCTTCTCCTGTGGGGGAGGGACAGTTATTAAATTTGTATCTTCTTTCCTTTCAAGTTACCAAAGCCAAGGAAGAAAACATTTCTTTAAGACTTTTTGCCAAGAATCTCAGTTCTTTGGTCTTAAAATCAGTTTTATCTGATACTTACACATTGACTCCAGCATTCTTATGGTTAGTTGTAAGCTGTATGTCATTTCCCATCCTTCCACTTTTAACCTGTTTTTGTTTTTGAATCTTAAGTGTGTCTCTTGTAGAGAGGATATAAGTTTTTTATTCAGTTTGATAATCTGAATAATCTGCCTTTTGATTGGCATATGTAATCCATTTTGTTTTACAATTGTTAAAAATTTTTAATTGAGGTACAGTTCATGTATAATATTATATAAGTTTCAAGAGTACAGCATCAGATCAGATCAAATCAGTCACTCAGTCGTGTCCGACTCTTTGCGACTCCATGAACTGCAGCACGCCAGGCCTCCCTGTCCATCACCAACTCCTGGAGGTCACTCAGACTCATATTCATCGAGTCAGTGATGCCATCCAGCCATCTCATCCTCTGTCGTCCCCTTCTCCTCCTGCCTCCAATCCCTCCCAGCATCAGAGTCTTCTCCAGTGAGTCAACTCTTCGCATGAGGTGGCCAAAGTACTGGACTTTCAGCTTTAGCATCATTCCTTCCAAAGAAATCCCAGGGTTGATCTCCTTCAGAATGGACTGGTTGGATCTCCTTGCAGTCCAAGGGACTCTCAAGAGTCTTCTCCAACACCACAGTTCAAAAGCATCAATTCTTCGGCGCTCAGCCTTCTTCACAGTCCAGCTCTCACATCCATACATGACCATAGGAAAGACCATATAGCCTTAACTAGATGGACCTTTGTTGGCAAAATGATGTCTCTGCTTTTGAATATGCTATCTAGGTTGGTCATAACTTTCCTTCCAAGGAGTAAACGTCTTTTAATTTCATGGCTGCAGTCACCATCTGCAGTGATTTTGGAGCCCAGAAAAATAAAGTCTGACACTGTTTCCACTGTTTCCCCATCTATTTCCCATGTAGTGATGGGACCAGATGCCATGATCTTCGTTTTCTGAATGTTGAGCTTTAAGCCAACCTTTTCACTCTCCACTTTCACTTTCATCAAGAGGCTTTTTAGTTCCTCTTCACTTTGTGCCATAAGGATGGTGTCATCTGCATATCTGAGGTTATTGGTATTTCTCCCAGCAATCTTGATTCCAACTTGTGCTTCTTCCAGCCCAGCATTTCTCATGATGTGCTCTGCACAGAAGTTAAACAAACATGGTGACAATATACAGCCTTGACGTACTCCTTTTCCTATTTGGAACCAGTCTGTTGTTCCATGACCAGTTCTAACTGTTGCTTCCTGACCTGCATACAGTGATTTACAATTTTTAAAGGCCATACTCCATTTATAGTTATTAAAAAGTACTGGCTGCATTCCCTGTGTTATACGATATACCTTTGTAGCTTATTTATTTTATGCACAGTAGTTTACCTCTTAATCCCCATCCCTATTTTGCGCTTCCCTTCTTTTCTCTTCCTACTGGTAACTGCTAGTTTGTTCTCTATCTGTGAGTCTGTTCATTAGTTTTATTTTTTAGATTCTACATATAAATGGTATCATACAGTATTTGTCTTTGTGTGTCTGACTTAATACACTCCGAGTCCATTGTTGTCGAAACTGGCAAACTTTCGTTATTTTTAAATGGCTGAGTAGTATTCCATTGTAATAAACACTTACACACACGTACTTATATACTAAAAACCACATCTTCTTTATCCATTCATCTATTGATGGACACTTAAGTTGCTTCCATAATATGGGAATTGAAAATAATGCTGCTGTGAACATTGGAGGGCTTGCCAGGTGGCTCAGAGTAAAGAACCATCTACCAATGCAAGAGACTCCAGAAATGCAGGTTTGTTCCTTGGGTTGGGAAGATCCCCAGAGTAGGAAATGGCAGCCCGCTCCAGTATTCTTGCCTGGTAAATTCCATAGACAGAGGAGCCTGGCAGGCTACAGTCCATGGGGTCTCAATGAATCAGATAGAATTGAGCCCACTCACCCACATGAGCATTGGGGTGCATGCATCTTTTCAAATTAGTGTTTTCTTCTTTATCTGATATTTACCCAGGAGTGGAATTGCTGGGTCTTACTGTTTTCCACAGTGGCTGCACCAATGTATATCCTCACCAACAGTGTACAAGGGTTCCCTTTTCTTCACATCCTTCCCACCATTTGTTATTTGTGGTCTTTTTGACAATAACCATTCTAACAGGTGTAGGTGATATCTCATTGTGGTTTTAATTTGTGTTACTCTGATAATTAACAGTGTTGGGCATCTTTTCCTGTGCCTATTGGCCTCCTGTGTGTGTCTTTGGGAAAATGTCTGATCAGTTCTTGTTTTTTAATTAGCTGGTTTGTTTTTTTGCTGTCAAGTTGTGTGAGCTTTTTATGTGTTTTTGAGATTAACCCCTTATTGGTCATTTCATTTGCAAGTATTTTCTCCCTAAATCCATTTATTACCAAAAAAACCACACATTTATTTGGTTGTGCCAGGTCTTAGTTGCAGTATGTGGGATCTTCTGTCTTCCTTGCAGTACATGAGTACTTTTAGTTTAGCAACTCTTAGTTGTTGCATATGGGATCTAGTTCCCTCATCAGGGATCAAACCTGGGGCTCCTGCCTTAGGATTGTTGAGTCTTAGCCACTAGACCAGTAGGGAAGTCCCTGCATTTATTGTTAATGAAATCACCAGTATGATGGGTTTATTTCTGCCATTTGATACTTGTTTTCTATGTCTCATGTTTTTCTCTGTTCCTCCTTTACTGCTTTCTGTGTTAGATATTTTCTGTTGTATTGTTTAAATGCCCGAGATTCCTTTTACTTCTTAAAAATTATTGTTAGTGTTTGATATTGAAATTACAGTATGCCTCAGCTTTTCTCAATGTACTTCAGATTAATACCAACTTAATTCCAGTGAAATAGGAACCTTGGTCCAATACACTTTCTCCTTCCTTTGTGCTATTATTGTCATATATATTACATTTGTATATGTTAGAATAGTACAGTTTTATAATTGTTTTAGCCAATTGTTTTTTTAATCAGCTAAGAAGGGAGAAAATTTTATTTTTTATTGTCTTACATGTTTACATATGTAGTTGCCTTTATTTGTTGTTGTTTCATCGCTAAGTCATGTCCAACTTTTTGTGACCTCATGGACTGCAGCACAACAGGCTTCCCTGTCCTTCACCATCTCCTGGAGTTTGCTCACATTCACATCCATTGAGTCAGTGATACTATCTAATAACCATCTCATCCTCTGCCGCCCTCTCCTTTTGCCTTCAATCTTTCCCAGCATCAGGGTCTTTTCCACTGAGTTGGCTCTTTGCCTCAGGTAGCCAAAGTATTACAGCTTTAGCTTGAGCATCAGTCCTTACAATGAAGATTCAGGATTGATTTTCTTTAGGATTGACTGGTTTGATCTTGCTCTCCAGGGGACTCTCAAGAGTCTTCTCCAACACCACAGTTCAAAAGCATCAAGTCTTCGGTGCTCAGCTTTCTTTATGGTCCAACTCTCACATCCGTACATGACTACTGGAAAAACCATAGCCTTGACTAGCTGGACCTTTGTTGGCAAAGTGATGTCTCTGCTTTTTAATATGCTTTCTAAGTGTGTCATAAGTCTCCTTCCAAGGAGCAAGTGTCCTTTAATTTCATGGCTATAGTTACCATCCACAGTGATTTTGGAGCCCAAGAAAATAAAGTCTGTTACTGCTTCCACTTTTTCTTCTTCTAATTGCCATTAAATGATAGGACTGATGCCATGATCTCGTTTTTTGAATCTTGAGTTTTAAGCCAGGTTTTTCACTCTCTTGTTTCATCTTGATCAAGAGGATCTTTAGTTCCCCTTCACTTTGTGCCATCAGGGTGGTGTCATCTTCATATATGAGGTTATTGATACTTCTCCTGGCAATCTTGATTCCAACTTGTGATTCATCCAGCCTGGCATTTTGCATGATGTACTCTGCATGTAAGTTAACAAGATGACAATATATAGCCTTGATGTACTCCTTTCCCAATTTTGAACCAGTCTGTTGTTTGTTCCATGTAAGGTTCTAACTGTTGCTTCTTGTCCTGCATACAGATTTCTCAGGAGACAAGTGGTCTGTTATTCTCATCTCTTTAAGAATTTTCCACAGTTTGTTGTGATGACTTTAGCATTTTCAGTGAAGTAAATGTTTTTCTGAAATTCCCTTGTTTTCTCTATGATCCAGCAAATGTTGGTGGTTTGATCTCTGGTTCCTCTGCCTTTTCTAAATCCATCTTGTACATCTGGAAGTTCTCAGTTCATGTATTGGTGAAGCCTAGCTTTAAAGATTTTGAGCATAACCTTACTTGCATGCTAAATGAGCGGGACCATACTGTAGTTTGAACATTTTTTGGCATTGCCTTTCTTTGGTATTGAAATGAAAACTGATCTTTTCCAGTCTTGTGACCACTGCTGAATTTTCCAAATTGGCTGACATATTGAGTACAGCACTTTAACAGCATCGTGTTTTGGAATTTTAACTAGCTCAGCTAGAATTCCATCACCTCCACTAGCTTTGTTTGTAATAATGCATCCTAAGGCCCACTTGACTTCACACTCCAGGAATGTCTGGCTCTACTTAAGTGACCACATCATCTTGATTATCTGGGTCTTTGAGACCTTTTTTGTATAGTCTTTTGTGTATTCTTCCCAGGGATTGAACCTGGGTTTCCTGCATTGCAGGCAGATTCTTTACTGTCTGAGCCACCAGGGAAGCCCAAGTGCCTTTACTGCTGCTCTTTATTTCTTCATGTGGATCCTAGTTACCATCTGATATCATTTCTTTTTAGCCTGAAAGGCTTTCTTTAGCATTTCTCATAAGGTAGATATGCTTACTATGAATTCTTAGTCTTTGTTCATCTGGGAATGTCTTATTTAATTTTTATATTTGAAGGATAGTTCTGCTGGATGTATTATTTTCCATTCCTGCATTAAAAATTATCATAAATTTATTACCTTAAAATACTACCTTACTGCTGCTGCTGCTGCTGCTAAGTCGCTTCAGTCGTGTCTGACTCTGTGCAACCCCAGAGATGGCAGCCCACCAGGCTCCCCCCGTCCCTGGGATTCTCCAGGCAAGAACACTCGAGTGGGTTGCCATTTCCTTCTCCAATGCATGAAAGCGAAAAGTGAAAGGGAAGTCGCTCAGTCGTGTCCAACTCTTAGCGACCCCATGGACTGGAGCCCACCAGGCTCCCCCCGTCCCTGGGATTCTCCAGGCAAGAACACTGGAGTGGGTTGCCATTTCCTTCTCCAATGCATGAAAGTGAAAAGTTAAAGTGAAGTCGCTCAGTTGTGGGGTGCCATTGCCTTCTCTGACTACCTTACTAGTTTCTGTAAATTAGAGGTCTGGGCATGGCTTAGCTAGGCCCTTTGTTCAGGTTTCAAAAGGCCTACAGTCAAGTTGGTCAACGTTTTGGTCTCATCTGAGGCTTGGGATTCTTTCCAGGCTCACAGTTGACAGAATTCATTTTCTTGCAGGTTATAGAATTTATAGTAGCCTTCTTCTTCAAGCCTAATCAGACTGTCTCTTTGATCTAAGAAGGACTGAAGCCCTCTTTTAAGGGATTCACCTGATTTCAGTCAAACTCACCCCCAAAAAACTCCCTTTTGATGAACTTAAAGTCACAATGATTAGGGACTTTAATTCCATCCACAAAATTCCTTCTCCTTTGTCATAAAATGTAATTTAATCATTGGACTGACAGCCATAGGACTCACTCACATTTAGGAGGAGGTATGTACACCATGGAGTGGAAATATGGGGGGCCATGTCAGAATTCTTTCCACCACACTAAGTACAGAATTATTTGTTCTTGTGTTTGCTTTCAGCATTCTGAATATTCCACTGCTTCCTGGGCCTCATTGTTTCAGGGGAAAGTCAACTGTTAATCTTCATTAGGGGAGGTGGAAGGGATATGATGAGTCATTTTTCTTTCGTTACTTTCAAAATTTTCTGTTCATTTTTGTCTTTCAATATTTTATTTATTTAGAACTGTGCTGGGTCTTCATTGCTGCATTCAGGCTTTTTCTAGTTGCAGAGAGCGGGGGCCACTCTCTGGTTGTGGTTTTCAGACTTCTCATTGCGGTGGCTTTTCTTGTTGTAGTGCGTGGGCTCTAGCCTTGTGGGCTTCAGTAATTGTTGCACATGGGCTCAGTAGTTGTGTCACAAAGGCTTAGTTGCTCCTCCGAGGCTTGTGGGATCTTCCTGAACCAGGGTTCGAACCCATGGCCCCTGCATTGGCAGGCAGATTCTTAACCACTAGACCACTAGGCAGTCTTGTCTTTCAACATTTTGGCCAGTATGTCTGTAAGGTCTCTTTATGTTTCTGCTACTTGGAATTCATTGAGCTTCTTGAATGTCAGATTAAAGATTTTAGTCCAGTTTGGAGAGTCGTAAGCTATTATTTATTCTTTCTTTGTTTTTTTTTTTGTGTGTGTGAGATTCCTATTTTACCTGTGTTGGTATGCTTGATGGAGTCTCACAATAGAAAATCTGGTTGATCTGTCTTCAAATTTGTTATTCTTCTGTCTGCCAGCTCAGATCTGCTGTTGAGCCCCATCAGTGAAATTTTCATTTCAGTTATTGTACTTTTCAGTTCCAGAATTCCAATTTGATTTTTCTTTATAATCTCTTTTTGTTGAGATTCTCTATTTCATTGAGTCATTGTCATCATACTTCAAATTCTGTAAGTATGATTTCCTTTGGTTCTTTAAACGTGTTTGTGGTAGCTGCTTTGAAATCCTTGTCAGCCTAGTCCAAGAACTGAATTCCCTCAGAGACAGTTTCTGTTGACTGTTTTTAACCCCATGTGAGTTATACTTTCTTATTTCTTTGCATGTTTTATCATTTTTTGTTAAACCAAGCATTTTAGATAATGTATTTTCAAGACTGTCAAGTTAGATCACCTCTTGTCTTTCTTCCCAGGGGAGCTTTGTTGCAGTATCTTTTTTTTTTTTTTTTTAAAGGACTCGCCTGCACTAAGTCTGTAGTCTTTGCTGTCGCTGATATTTTTCTTGTGTGTGCCTTTTTTTTTTAAAGCCTGACTTCCTAGGGGGTCACCCTTGGATCAGGACAGCTTTAGTGGTCAGCCAGTGACTGGTCAGAGGTTCTGCATAAACACTTGGAGCTAGTAAGGCTTCTGCCCTTTGATAGTGGATTTGTATGTAGGTTGGGGAATGAATTGAATGTTTAGGCAAGTAACAGGTTTGTTTCAGCTTTTACTTTGTGCCAAGTCTTCTCATGTCCATATCGAGCCTGTATCTCTGAAAGATCTCATATTGGGTCACAGATACATAGATAACTGTGGATCCTCACCAGTTTTTTCTGAGCCTGCATACAGCTTTGTGCAAGCACACAGCCTTTCAGACCTCCAGGGATAAGAGAACTATCAAGGCCTGTCGTTACTGTGCCATTCTCAGGATATCCCTCCTAAATTTCTGGCAAGTCTGCTGATTTGTTTCTTGCCCCAGTCAGTATTGCAACCTTGGGCTGCTGCAGTATTGTTCTTCACCAGAATCACTGTTGTTCGCAACATCACTCCTTTATATGGAACTTTTCTGTTTTCTACATTCTACTTTTAGTCAGTGATCTTCCTTTAGCAGCAGCGGTGCTGGTTCACACAGCTTGCCTCACAGCGGTAGAACTACCATTATGGAGCTAGTGGCCTAAAACACCACCGATTTCCACTGTTCTTACTTGATATTCAGTAGTTTTTCTTCAGTAAATGCTTTTTGATTTGTTACATGTCTTCAGCCAATTTCCAGAGTTCTGATAGGCATGTTTGTTTGTTTGTTTTCCTGAGAGGGTTATTTTGACATGTTTGTCTAGTTTTATATTTGATATTGGGGGTAAAGGGTTTACCAAGCTCATCGCCCTAGCATTTCAGCAGTTCCACCCTTATCTTTTTACATTTTTTGACTGAAAAATAAAAAGCACAGCCTGAAAAAGTTGAGAATCATGTTTCATTCAGCAGACCTGCTGAAGACATAAGCCTAGGAGGCAAACTCTCCGATAGCTCTGAGGGATTGTTCTAAAGAGGCAAGGGAAATACATAGGAGTTTCTGCAACAAATAACCAGGTGCTTGGAACATCAAAATATTACTGTTAATTAAAGAAAAACAGACATCAAATTAATGAATTTAGTACTTTCTATGATGGGAAGTTGTAAGAGTCTGGGCTCAATGAAATCATATCTTTGATATGTACCTTAACTATCTAGGATCAGTATCCTGCTGTTCTCTGTCCTGAGTACCCTCAGGGTGCACAGTGGGGAGGGGGCAGCTTCTGTGACTAATGGCTTGATGGACTCTGTCCTTTGTTTCTGATACTGCAGGAGACATTTATAGTCCCCACTCATTATTACAGGTTTTTTCCCCTTAGTTTGGCATTTTAATTTTTCTTTTATATTGTAATATAGTTGATTTACAATGTTGTATTAATTCACATTATGTTTTAATGTTAATTCATGGGTGCTCAGAAGCACTTTTTGTTGTTGTTCAGTCGCTCAGTCATGTCCAACTCTTTGTGACCCCATGGACTGTAGCACAACAGGCTTCCCTGTCCTTCAGCGTCTCCTGGAGCTTGCTCAACTCATTTCCAGTGAGTTGGTGATGCCATCCAACCATCTCATCCTCTGTTGTCCCCTATCCTCCTGCTGTCAATCTTTCCCAGTACTAGGGTCTTGTCTTGTCTTTTTTAAATTTATTTTTTAATTGAAGGATAATCACTTTACAGAATTTTGTTGTTTTCTGTCCAACCTCAGCAAGAATCAGCCATAGGTATACATATATCCCGTCCCTCTTGAACCTCCCTCCCATCTCCCTCCCTATCCCACCCCTCTAGGATGATACACCTGAGCCATACAGCAAATTCCCATTGTCTATCTGTTTTACTGGATGGCATCACTGACTCAATGGATGTGAGTCTGAGTGACCTCCGGGAGTTGGTGATGGACAGGGAGGCCTGGCGTGCTGCAGTTCATGGGGTCGCAAAGAGTCGGACACGACTGAGCGACTGATCTGATCTGATCTGATCTGAATGTAAGTTTCCATGTTACTCCATACATCTCACCCTCTCCTCCCCTCTCCCTATGTCCATAAGTCTATTCTCTATGTCTGTTTGTCCACTGTTGCCCTGCAAATAAATTCTTTGGTACCATCTTTCTAGGTGCCATATGTATGCGTTGCTGCTGCTAAGTCACTTCAGTTGCGTCTGACTCTGTGTGACCCCATAGACGACAGCCCACCAGGCTCCCCCATCCCTGGGATTCTCCATGCAAGAACACTGGAGTGGGTTGCCATTTCCTTCTCCAATATGTATGCGTTAGTATATGATATAAATTTATCTTTCTCTTTCTGAGTTACTTCACTCTATATAATAGGCTCTAGGTTCATCCACCTCATTAGAACTTACTCAAATGTGTTCCTTTTTATGGCTGAGTAATAGTCCATTGTGTATATGTGCCACAATTTCTTTATCCTTTCATTTGTTGAACTATGAACTATTGTAAATAGTTCAGCATTTGGGTCTTTTCTAATGAGTCAGTTCTTCATATCAGGTAGCCAAAGTATTGGAGCTTCAGCCTCAGTGTCAGCCCTTCTAGTGAATATTCAGGATTGATTTCCTTTTGGGTTGACTGGTTTGATCCTGTTATCGTCCAAGGCACTCTCAAGAGTCTTCTATCACCACAGTTCAAAAGCATCAATTCTTCAATGCTCAGCCTTCTTTATAGTCCAATTCTCCCATCCATACATGACTGCGAAGCATCATAGCTTTGACTAGACAGACCTTTGTCAGCAAAGTAATGTTTCTGCTTTTTAATATGCTGTCTAGGTTGGTCATAGCTTTTCTTCCAAGGACCAAGCATCTTTTAATTTCATGGCTGCAGTCACCATCTGCAGTGATTTTGGAGCCCAAGGAAATAAAGTCTGTCACTGTTTTCCATGAAGTGATGGGTTCAGATGCTGTAATCTTTGTTTTTTGAATGTTAAATTTTAAGCCAGCTTTTCACTCTCCTCTTTCACCTTCATCAGGAGGCTGTTTAGTTCCTCTTCGCTTTCTGGCATAAGGGTTATGTTATCTGCATATCTGAGGTTATTGATATTTCTCCCAGCAATCTTGATTCCAGCTTGTGCTTCTTTCAGCCCAGCATTTCACATGATGTACTCTGCATAGAAGTTAAATAAGCAGGGTGACAATATAGCAGTCCGTTGTTCCGTGTCCAGTTCTAACTGTTGATTCTTGACTTGCATACAGATTTCACAGGAGGCAGGTAAGGTGGTCTGGCATTCCCATCTCTTGAAGAACTTTCCACAGTTTGTTGTGATCCACACAATCCTAGGCTTTAGCATAGTCACTGAAGCAGAAGTAGATGTTTTTCTGGAGTTCTCTTGCTTTTTCTGTGAGCCAGCAGATGTTGGCAATTTGATCTCTGGTTCCTTTGCCTTTTCTAAATCCAGCCTGAACATCTGGAAGTTCTCAGTTCACATACTATTGAAGCCTAGCTTGGAGAATTTTGAGCATTACTTTGCTAGCATGTGAAATGAAGCAGTTTTTATGCAATGCTTAAATATTTTTAAAAGCCTCTTAACCAGGTATTACTTAGCTCCTTGCACAGTACTTGTTGAAATATTTATCTCTTTGCCTACTAATAGACATGAGACCCTGAACAAGTTTCATAACTCCTCTTTTTAAGTTTATTCAGCCATGAAGTGAAACACCAAAGGATTAAATGTGACATGTGACATAGTATTTGCACTACACTAAGTATCTAGTGATGATATGTGTGAAGTAGTAATAGTTCCTGTTTAATTGAGCTAAGTGGAAGTATCTTCTTTTTAAAGATGCTGCTGCTGCTACTAAGTCACTTCAGTCGTGTCTGACTCTGTGCGACCCCATGGGCTGCAACCTACCAGGCTCCTCCGTCCATAGGATTTTCCAGGCAAGAGTACTGGAGTGGGTTGCCATTGCCTTCTCTGAAAGATGCTGCACCTCAGATTTATAGGAGGAAAGTAACTTAACATGGTCACATAGTCATACTGTTGAGTTTCAGAGGTGGTCTTGAGCCCTGGTCTGCTTGATTAATTTATCTGGTTTTGGGTATGGTGTTTTGTTTTGTTTTTTTGGCTGCTTCCGAGAATCAGAAATTGTGTTACAAATTTGTGATTAGCTTCTATTATGTTAAGTCTACAGTCATACAAAGGAAATAACGATTGCATGTGTATTCATATATATGTGCTTCCATTTGGTTCCCCCATTATGTATCATGTCAGGAACTTCCACAACAAAAAGTATCACAACAGTTATTTAGACCTTAAGTCTTTGAGATACAACCTTAATGACTCTAACCTTGAATACCTTAAGTGAGTGGGAAAAACCGGGGACTTTACACTTTTCATCTACATCTAAACTTGAAAACTTCTGATACGTAATAATATAAGCAGTCATGAAAGTATAGATAGAAAAAGTTTCTATTAGCTTTAAGGCCTTTAAGCCTAACAGGGTGTACATACATGTCTTTAGCATAATAGTGTACTCCCCAGAATGAATAGTGTCTTATAGAAACTCCCCCATGGTATCTGCTCTTCTTAATGTCTGCCTCTTAACCCTAACTTATCTTTCTCTGTATAAAATCTGCTAAGTCAGGGACCATGTCCATATATTTAGTCAACATTCATAATTCTCAGTAAATGCTTTGTATTCTTTGTACTTATTAGCATTCAAGGTAGCATCAGTTTAATGATTTATGAGACTTCATAGTCATAATTAATATTTATAAATGTCATGACTTAAAATATATTTGCCATACTTTCAAGTAGGGTTTGGAGGTTAAAGGTGAAAGATCTGGAATGATTTCCTTTTTTTGGAAACTTTACAACACAGCTTGGAAGAGAGGTAAAGGAATGGAAACTGTATGAAGAAAAGGGTACTCTGAAGTGAACCTAAATTATAAGGAAAAGAACCAGAATGCTCTGCTCTCCAGTGCTACCTGAGAAACACTGATTACACCCAACAGTTGAGAAACACTGATTACACCCAACAGTTAACGAGGATCTCTTGGCCAGCAATTTTTTTAAATTATACCAACGTAATTATTAATGTATTGAAACTTTTGATGACAGGTTACAAATTCTTTTGTGACTGTGCTCTTAGCTGTGGTTTATTATGAGGATTCTTCAGTTCAGTTCAGTTGCTCAGTCATGTCCGACTCTTCTCCGACTCCACGACTCTCAGCATGCCAGGCCTCCCTGTCCATCACCAACTCCCGGAGTTCACTCAAACTCATGTCCATCAAGTCTGTGATGCCATCCAACCATCTCATCCTCTGTCGTCCCCTTCTCCTCCTGCCCCCAATCCCTCCCAGCATCAGGGTCTTTTCCAGTGAGTCAACTCTTTGCATGAGGTGGCCAAAGTATTGGAGTTTCAGCTTTAGCATCAGTCCTTTCAAAGAACACCCAGAACTGATCTCCTTTAGGATGGACTGGGACTATCAACAGTCTTCTCCAACACCACATTTCAAAAGCATCAATTCTTCAGCGCTCAGCTTTCTTTGTAGTCCAACTCTGATATCCATACATGACCACTGGAAAAACCATAGCCTTGGCTAGATGGACCTTTGTTGGCAAAGCAATGTCTCTGCTTTTGAATATGCTATCTAGGCTGGTCATAACTTTCCTTCCAAGGAGTAAGCGTCTTTTAATTTCATGGCTGCAATCACCATCTGCAGTGATTATTCTTAGTTACTTACTATTTCTAATAAAAAGATCTTGCATTGATGATTTGAGTACTTTCAGGTTATTAGAACAATCATCATTCTGTGGGCCCTTATGAAAGGAATAAAATATTGTAACGGCACTGCTGTCAGTTTGTAAATGTAAAACACACGTGTGTATAGTGTTTAGTATCATTGTCTAGTTGCTCTTATTACAACTAATTACTCTGCTCTGAATAGAGGAGAAAGGAGTCTATTGCTATGGGGATCATGTCATAGAGAATTAGGACTCATTAAATACCCTTTTACATTTTTTTAAATAGTTTTCTAGGTAATTTTTTGAAGAAACACCTCAGCTTCATTTTTTATAAGTGACAGACTCTTGTACTATCTGTTCCTAGAAGTTTATCAAATTACTGTAGATAAAGCAACTCAATCTTAAATTACAACTGTTATTTTAGAATGTTGCCTTGGGAAATCTTTAGGTTCAGCTCATTGGATCAGCTTAAGTTATGGAGGAACACTTCCTTTGTTGAATAATCCACAATCAGTGGATTTTCTGGAAACTTTAGCTACTTAGAAAATAGTCAAGAACTGATAAGGAAGCAAAAAAGTATAAATAGCAAAGAGTTTTTTAAAAATTAAAGTGTATTCACTTTTTAGGTATCACATGTTTTTGTATGTGAAATACTATGGTCTCGATCTCTTCATGTTTAGCATGATTCTGCCAGTCAGGTTACTGAATCAGTTATCTGTTGCTTTGTAATAAAAACTGTGAAAAGTTGATGTCTTAAAACAACATTAATTTTACCACGGTTCTACAGTTTTGTCAGACCTTAGAAGGAATAGCTCATCTCTGTTCTTGATATCTGCTGGAGCAGCTTGATTGGGGCTGGAGGATTTATTTCTAAGATGACTCAAGTCACTTGACTAGCTGGCACGTTGTTGCTGGCTACCATTTGGAAGATAAGCTGAGGCTATTGATCAAGTCGAGTTTTCTTCCATGTGGATAGTTAGATTTCTAATAGAAAAATGGTGGCTGGGTTCCAAGAGACAGTATCTTTATGAAGAAGTATTCCAAGAGGATGAGTCTTACTGTAATTAATAAATATTTGCTAATATGCCATTGACCAAAGGCAGTCACATGGCCAAGGTGATATGGGAAGGAAATGGCAATTCACTCCAGTATTCTTGCCTGGAAAACCCCATGGACGGAGGGGCCTGGCAGGCTACCATCCATGGGGTTGCAAGAGTCAGACATGACTTAGCTACTTCACCACCACCACAGGAACATATGGAGGATACAGAAAGAAAGATACTGAGAGGCATTATTTATTGTAAACCACCAAAGTAATAGCCTACTCCAGTTGTATACCTTCTCTGTCTATAGCAAAGCAGCCTCTCTGAAGGACATTTGGAAACGTTAACCTTCATAGCTTTTGACCCAGTAATTTTACCGTTAGGGGTTTGTTCTAAGGGAAGTGTCAGTTCTCTCGATCTATACAAAAGCTTCATCTAGCTTTCACCCAGTACATTTTACCCCGGGTCAGATACCTGGTTGATGCTGGAGTTGGGATTTAAAACCAGGTTGTCTGGTTCCAGAGCTGTGTGCTTTAACCATGTCCTATATCTCTCAGGTAGATGATATCTGTATACAATCATGTTAATAATATCAAATGAGAAGCTAGTATTTTTAATAAGAGTAAAATCTGTATATATAAAATCTGAAAGGATATACAATTGTCCCTTAAACAACATGGGTTTGAACTGCATGGATCCTCTTATTTATGGATTTTTTCAATAGTAAATATTACAGGACTACACAATCCATGGTCAGTTGAATCTGTGGATGCAGAACTGCAAAGATGGAGGAACCATGTATACAGAGGACCAGCTATAAATTATACTTGGATTTTCAACTCTCAGGAGGGTCGGTATCCCTAACCTCCAGCATTGTTCAAGGGTCAGTCATGAATTAGAATGACATATCTGCAAATGAGCAGGTACCACTGTTCTTTTTCTTTTATTGGTATGGATATTTCCTATGAGCCTGCCATGCAAACTTAACCTAATACATTCATCTGTATATGTTTTATGTCTGTTTCATTTCTACCCTGATTACTTTAGTGTGGGTTTCCACCCTTTCATCTAAACAGTAATAAGTCTACAATGAATTATAACTGATAAAGATTTTAAGTCTTGGAAAATTACGTTGCTCTCCTCTATCCAACCCCCCAGTTTTATGCTGTAAATATCTCTTAGATCAGATACAGTGGAGGTGAGAAATAGATTTAAGGGCCTAGATCTGATAGATAGAGTGCCTGATGAACTATGGAATGAGGTTCGTGACATTGTACAGGAGACAGGGATCAAGACCATCCCCATGGAAAAGAAATATCTCTTAAGGAGGATTTTTTTTAGATCTCTGTAATCCATATGTGCCTGGTAATGCATACATAGAAGTTGAGAATACACTTACTGAAAAGGGCTTATTTTGTTTTTATTTATTATATTTACTTTTGGCTATGCTAGGTCTTCATAGTTGTGTAGGCTCTCTGTAGGTGTGGTCAGCAGGGGCTTTGTTTTGGTGTGTGGGCTCCTCATTGCTGTGGCTTCTCACTGTGGAGCACGGGCTCCAGGGTACCCAGGCTTCAGTAGTTGTGGTGCAAGGGCTTACTTGCCTTGTGGCATGTGGAATCTTCCTGGATCGAACCCTGTCCCTTGCATTGCCAGGTGGATTCTCGACCACCAGACCACCAGGGAAGTCCAGAGCTTCTTAACTAGTATTCTTTCACTGATTTTCACGTTATAGTTTTATTTTTGGTGACTTTGCATCCCATTTCCATTGTTCTCATAGCGTCAGTTCCAAATCCTTGAGGATGTAAAGTATTGCCCATATCTGTCCTGACTAAACTAGAATCACTGGGAACCATACAGATTCCTAAGCACTCAGTATTCTGTTTCACCTTTAATAAGTCTAGGGCAGTGGTTCTTGACCATGGTTGTATCTTCAGATCAGATCAGTCGCTCAGTCGTGTCCAACTCTTTGCGACCCCATGCATCACAGCACGCCATGCCTCCCTGTCCATCACCAACTCCCGGAGGTCACTCAGACTCACATCCATCGAGTCAGTGATGCCATCCAGCCATCTCATCCTCTGTCGTCCCCTTCTCCTCCTGCCCCCAATCCCTCCCAGCATCAGAGTCTTCTCCAGTGAGTCAACTCTTCGCATGAGGTGGCCAAAATACTGGAGTTTCAGCTTTAGCATCATTCCTTCCAAAGAAATCCCAGGGTTGATCTCCTTCAGAATGGACTGGTTGGATCTCCTTGCAGTCCAAGGGACTCTCAAGAGTCTTCTCCAACACCACAGTTCAAAAGCATCAATTCTTCGGCGCTCAGCCGTCTTCACAGTCCAATTCTCACATCCATACATGACCACAGGAAAGACCATAGCCTTGACTAGGCGAACCTTTGTTGGCAAAGTAATGTTGTATCTTAGAATCACCTAAAAATACTCATGTTTGGAGTCCAACCTATACTAATTTGAGTGAGAGTCTCTAGATGAGGACATTTAAGAGTGTGGGGATGGGAGTGTATTTAAAACCTCTTGAAGTGATTCTTACAATTAGGCAAGTTGGAAAGAGATGGAAAATAATTTTGTACTTTAAAAATTGTTCAAAATAGGTCTTATGCTATTAATAGGGAGTTTTCTTTCAGCAGAAGCTTGTAGGATTATGTAAGTGTTCAAGAACAAATTTTCCTTTACAGTAGAATTATTACTGCACAGTTTCATTAAAGGTTGCTCATTGAAGATCTTGCTTGAGCTCACAAATAAATCTTGTCATTCACAAATGAATATGGACAAAGTAGAAGACATACATGAAATTACTTGGTTTATACATTAAACTAGTCTCAATAATGTCTTCTCTACTGTTTCAGAAATTACACCATAAAGGATACTTCTTTTGAAATAACAGGAAATTGTATCACTGGAAGGCCATGTCCTTATTTAAAAAAAAGAAACTAAACACAATACCTTGGCTTAATGACAATCTACATTTCAAAGGTTCTCCAGACTAAAAGCTTATTCTTTGCTTAAATGACTTCTCCCAAGCCATATTTAGAGTTCATCTAGGTTATAAACCATATCTCCAGTTATTCATGCTGTTCCAGATTGGGTAAAACAAGTATCAAAAGTACTGAAGGGCGAGGTAATAGCTTAAGCACTTCTCAGCTTATCCTTTATCTCTAGATGTAGATATTTGAAGAAATACAGCCTTTTAATGAGAACTGAAGTGAGGCATCCATTTACATCTCTTAGGATTGGTTGAATAGAGTATGGCCTATTGAGTATACTTTTGATGTCGTTGCCAGTCTCTTTTTTCAAATGTACACATGACACTATCTGAAGAAATGCTAGAAACACCTCGTAAACATTTTTCGAATATCTATTGTTAAGCTATATTCAGGTGACCACATTTTGAGGCTTGGTTTTCTGCTTGGCTATCAGTGATAATCAGGTTACATATTGGGTATCTGTGAGCTGCTGACTTTGATAGGTCAGCCTCTGTAAGTGTGTAAGACCTAGCTTTTTGGAGACCAGTAATGTGGCCATTTCCTCTGTTTGAACGTGAAGGGAGCACTTGTTTTAGAGCTCTGTACCATGGTTTCGAAATCTGTTCTGTAGTGTATAATGTCCATTTGAATTCCTGATGGTTTTACCCTATGTGGTTAGTAATACCTTGTGGGAAATGACTAGTAGTTTCTCTTTTATATAAATAGCAGTTTAAGAGTATCAGGCATAGAGGCATCTCTCATAACATTTTATCCTTTGGAGTTTTGTTTTTGGTATGTTATTAGGAAAAGTAAAGAGCAACAGAATAATTTTGAACAGCGTTATGTGTGTTAGTATGTTCGTCACTCAGTGGGGCTGACTCTTTGTGACTCCATGGACTGCAGCCCGCCAGGCTCCTCTGTCTGTGGAGTTCTCCAGAAAGAATACCGGAGTGGGTAGTCATTCCCTTCTCCAGGGGATCTTCCTGACTGAGGGATCAAACCCAGGTCTCATGCATTGCAGGTGGGTTCTTTACCTTCTGAGCCACCAAGGAAGCCCTGAATAGGGTTACTCTTGTTCTTTCCTAGTTTTCTGAATGTCCCAGGTTTCTTACATAATGATGCGTCCATCACCTTTTCATAAGCTACACAGAAGCTTGAGAATTGCCCTGAATTTTGCATAGGATAAGTAACATACCTATGGCTTCATTCTAGCCAAGTAGACTATAAGTCTTAATTTTTCTGAGTCAGCAAATTGCAAACATAATGTACTTACACATCTGTGTGTTCACACTGTATTTGGCAGAATGAGGTTTTCCTGCAGTGAGCCAGTCTCTGTCCTGATGGTTAAAGTCAGGCAGATAACTTCCCCTAAAAGTGAATCTCTAAGAATTCATTCTGTGCTTTGCCTGTTCCGTAGGTTTTAAATTTAGCTGGGTAAATTCCAAATGGCACTAAATTATTTTATGAAAGGTAAGTGCAAGGGAAAAAAAAACCTCAATATAAGAGGGAAAAAACCTCAATGTAAGAGGGAAAAAAAGTAACTTTACATGGGAGAGATCTAACTGACCGCACCTTCACCAAGTGATCAAACAGCAGAACAAGCTGATACTGTGTTCTTTCTGATATGGGGTACTGAGAAGGCTTCAAATTCCTGCCGATAGGAACATTCCTGACAAAGATGAACGACATGGAACTCATCATGAGGAAAAGGACAAACTCAGGGGTATATAATATCTCTCAAATATCTGGCCTGCACTCTTTAAAATTGTCACTGTCTTAAATGGCAAAAGGGCAGGAGGATTGCTCTAGATTGAAGAAGACTTAAAGAGATAACAAGGCATATATAATATACATAAGCTACAGGGATATATTGTATAGCACAAGGAATATAGCCAGTATTTTATAATGACTTTAAAGGGGGTATAATATCTAAAAAATCTTGAATCACTATGTTGTACTTAGTTATAATTAAAACTGTGTTATAGTTAGGGCTTTCCAGGTGGCTCAGTGGTAAAGAATCCACCTGCAGTGCAGGAGACAGAGATGTAGGTTTGATCCCTGGGTTGGGAAGATTGCTTGGAGAAGGAAATGGCAACACTGTTTAGTATTCTTGCCTGGGGAATCCCATGGACAGAGCAGCCTGGTGGGCTATATTTCCTGGGGTCGCAAATGAGTTGGACATGACTTAGTGATTGAGCATACACACATAGTTAAAACCTAGTTAAGACTGTGTTACAGTTTTCCTCAAAAATGTTATTAAATAGTGGTGACATTTAACTAGGATTTGGCTTATAATGATTAACAGAAGAATATTTTTAACGTAGAATAAAATAGTTTTTATAGACTATGGATTCCAAGCACAAATTTAACTTTTTGGGGGGCAAATGATTATAATTCTCTGCTTTTTAAATGTTAGTTTGGGCCACAGCCCTGACATAACTTTAAATTATTGTTAATTTGCAGTTTCTTATATATATGACAATGGTTAATGTAAATATTTATAGGTACCTCTGTCTTTGCTTTGCCCGACAGTCATAACTCCATGAATGGAATTGAGAAGTCTAAGATAGACCAAGGTTACTCAAACTCGGTTTCACTAATACCACATACCTACACAAATAGCTGCCAGGTATGCTTAGTTTATGGTTTTTGCCTAATGATTGGCTTTAGTTTTGCCTGTCTTAGGTCCTGTTCCTCATATGCTGTTATTTCATACAAATGGCTGAGTTTGACACTTATACCTGTTAGGTAAAATGACCTATAGATGGAGGAACATAGTTTCTAGTTTATGCTCAGCTTGAGAAACTAGAGCAACTTTTCTTAAAATTCGAATGTAAGGATGAGAAAATACTAAATCTTGCCTTTTAACAAAAGTTTTAGTCATCTTAACATCTTTAAGTCTGATTTACATTTAATTTCAGAATTCAGCACTTATTTCTCTCTAGATAAATCAGAAGCATTTAAAATGATATCCAAAAGAAAAACTTTAAAGAATTTTTGCTATAATTTGCCTCAGTCTGTCTCTTTCCCATACTCTTCAAGCAGATAAAACTTAAAACTAGCTAGAACCAGCCCTTTTTCTTTCTAAGGAATAATTGACATATCAGTTTCAGGTGTACACCATAATGATTTGATATTTGTATACATTGTAAAAATAAGTCAAGTTAATATCTAGCATTATACATAGTTACTAAAAAAAATAAATAATGCTTTTGTGTGTAATAAGAATGAGCCAACTTTTCATGCTGCCCTTTAGTGTATATGTAGTTAACCTGTTGAATTCGTAGTAACTTCTCTGTTATTTTTTTTTTTTTAAGATATATTCCTGTTCAGAGATGTTTATTAACTCCTGGTGCTCACAGGGAGATACCTTAGCCAGATATTCAGGCTTTCAGTTTTATTTCCCACCATCTCCTATGGTTTAGAATGTACAAGAATTACTTCCTGAATACGCTGTTTTCTTCTCTGCATGTAGTTCATGGTATTTTCATCATTCTCAACTGTCTTGTAGTATGCCTGACATCATATGTTTTAAAAGAATACTGACCAAATCAATTATCAGTTCCTTTATGCTTTTTAAAAAAAATTATACAAATGGTATCATACTATAGATGCTGTTCTGAAACTTCCTATACTTAACACATCTCAAGGAAGCTTCCTGATCAGTCTTGGCTGAGTTACATTTTGTAAAAGCTGTATAATATTTCATTTTATATTTGTAGCAGTTTAATAAGATTTTCAGTTTCTGGGCCTTTTTTTTTTGCTATTATATAAATGTTCAAGTGAATTTCTGTGCACTGATACTCTTTTTGCATATGTGGAAATATTCATAGGATAATTCTTGATGGAATCATTGGCTCAAAAGATAATATGCCTTTAAAAGAGTGATAGATGTGACCAAAACGCCCTTCTTTAAGGTTGTTTTCACTGTTAGCAGTAAGTTTTTTAGATGCCTATCTATCTTCACCATCATTGGGTATTAAAATTGAATACCTGCCTGTCTGATAAATGAAAATGGGATCTTACTGTTTTGACTGTCATTTCTTGTGTGAGTGAAGTTGAACGTTATTGACATAGTTTTTCTAAAGTCTATCAGTTTATTCATCTTTATCTTTCACTAGTTTTTAAGTTCTTTACATTTGAATGAAATTATCTCTTTGTTTTATATTGCAGATATTTGTCTACAGTTTATGGTCTTTCAATTTTGTTTTTGTTTATGGTGTATAGTATTTTTATACTATTTGCTTATAACCAAATATAAGCTTCATAAGGGCCAAGACTGCATCTTACTCATCATTATATTCCCCATCTTATCTAGCACTATGCCCTTTTGTGGATGTTCTTAAACTGTAATAATAGTTGAATCCTTCCAAAACTGTAGGAGAAAAACATTACTCTTTTTTCTCTTTAGAAAACCAAAATACAATATTTTATAAGGGTCAAATAAGTTGAAAGTTACCAATCATGAGCGTTTGTAATTAAAAGTGATAGTTCAGTGGCTTAAACAAAAAAACCTCAGCATCTTTTATTTACATGCTGATCAATTTGAATTGAAAGTCCTTGTGATGATCAAGGAGAAGTTAACAGGCACACTTACCACTCTAAATGTAATGGGCAAATAATAAAATTACTTGATATGACTTTATCAAAACTCTAAAGCAGTCTTCATATAAAGAGAAATAGCCAGCAGAGAAAACTACAGAATTTTCTTAAGCTAACCATGATCCTTTTTTAATATATAATCTTCAATCTATTACCTAGTCATAGAAAGGAGTGGACTTTTTCTCCCTCCCACTACCCATCTATTAAAGTGAATCAGATATAATCATGATTGTGTCAAAAGTTCAAAAGGGAAAATGGAGGAAAAATGAGCTGAATTGGCATTCTTCCCTCAACATTGTACCTGTAAGCTTGATATGTTGTTTCAGAGATTAACTTTATAGACTTCCGTACCCAGAAGTATGAAAATTCTTAGGGAACTCTTTTCACAAGCTTGATCTTAACATACTGAATAAAGAGAGCAGCTAATCCCTTTTGTAAGGTAATTTGAGAGGAGGGAATTCAAAATGTAAAATCTCACCTGCAGAAAACACTCTATTCTGTAAAGGCCTTTCTATCTTTAGACACTTACAAAGACTTCATATTTTAGTGTGGAAGGGTGAACTTGGTTAAAAAGCCAATGGGTGAAATTAGAGAGAAATAATCCAGTGCTTTCTTTCTGGGAATTACCATCTTGCTCTCCAGGGGACCTAATTTTATTCCCTGTGGGTAATGAGAATACCCCTCTTGTACAGCAAGCCAGCATCTCTAAATATAAGCTTGACTTTTAGTATAATAAGAGTCTTGTTAGGTGCAATTTTGCTCTTAGTCATTAATACAATGAACAAATGTTGTGGTTACCTGGGAAAGAAAATTCAAGTGCTTTTAAACCTCTTGTGAGATTTGGTTTCATGCTTGAAATCTATACAGTGTTATGCCCAATAGCATCTGTAGAAGATTCCAAGCTATAAGGTGTACAACATAGAGAAGTTAATACACGTTGGAAAAAATTGAAACCACTACAAAACGGGTTTAAGGTCCTGAATAAAAAGCTTTTCTTTTACTAAATGACACTTACTAAGGCATTAAGTTTAACAAGTGATTGGAATTTTCTTAAGGGGAATTTTACGTGATGATGATGATGTCTCTGTTAAGAAGTCAGTCTTTCCTTCCAGTGGCACTTTTTCTTTTCAGCTTTAATACAGTTTGTAGTTCTACAAGTACAAAGACTGGATAAAGAAAAAAATATAATCTGAGAGTATATAGTATTAAATAGCATTTTCAGTATATTATGGCATTAATTATGTTAGGTCATTTGTACCAACTTTGTGATATGTGCAATTAAAATCTGTTCTTGATTCTTTAAGTTTAGAATTTGACAGAAGTGGTCTTTCTTGTAAAGAACAGTCTTCCATTCCGATGTAACCTTAAAGTACTGGGCATTATGTTTTCAGTTCCTAAAGTTGCCCTCAGTCTGAAAGCTCTGGACCTTATGTGTATGAGTCCTGATTTCCTGTTGATAGTAAGAGCACACTGCACTCTTTCCCTGCTGTTTTTTGGCTTTTTTAAGAAGACCATTAAAAATAATCGTCCTTTATTCTTTTCTTTTATTATGAAACTTCTGATCTAGTCATAATAACAAAATATTTTGTATTTCATTTCAAACTAGTAAAGCTGTTTCCCCTGTAAGCATTGTATACTAAACTGTATAGCAATCAGAGCTGGCTTCATCTCACTCCTGACATTTTTACCACTTACTGAAAATAGAAAAAGTGACCTGTATTTATGTAACTGACCTCAGGAAGAATGACATCCAAAAGCATATGTACAAATGGCATTTAAAAAATTGTATTCTGGTATGGGTAACATACTTTTTAACAGCTAAGCTTTATTAAAGGTAAAATGTCATCTTAATAACTTTTATGATTTTCTTATCTTAAGGTAACTGGGTTTGTCATTTTATCAATTTGACAACAGACCCCCCCCACCCTCAGCTTGTTTAAAATCCCTGTAACATGCTTCAATTTAGGAGTGATTTTTTTTTTTTTTTTGTTTCAGACAAATCTGCCTATTTTCAAGCTAAAGGAATCTACCGTTAGAAGAAGATATAGTGACTTTGAATGGCTTCGAAGTGAACTAGAAAGAGAGAGCAAGGTAAGAATTATTTGTAATGTTACCTTAAAACATTCCAAATTTTAATGTTTAAGACCTCTCGGGAAAATAATCTTGAATAAAATGAGTAAAAGCAATTTTTCCCCCCAAATAGTTTAATTTCATTTTATTTCCAAGGAGATGGGGAAGTGTGTAGTTTTTCCTTAGAACTCTTCCTTTTCGTGTCTACTTCAGTGGCCCACAGAGGCCTTTGCTGACTCACACTTACATGACATTCTTAGAACTTTCTTGCTATTGCTTCCTTCCTTTTTCTTGTCTTCATGTTCACTTTCTCTTCCCACCCTTGGTAAGTTTCTCTTCTCAGTACATTTGCTATTGCATTGTATTTGCAGCTTTGTTTTTTTTTAACTGACTCTACATTTTTTTTTTTTTGTCATCATACATTTATATATAACAGAAGTATCATAAACAAGCACTTAGCTTAATCTGTATGATAGGTGCTAATAATCCTCAGATTCACTTTTTAAATGATGGCCCTGATCTACCAGGTTGCTACCTGCAGTTTTAGAACACTGTTACATATCCTGGTAAGAACTGTCTTCTCTTAAAAGAAAATTTGGTGGCTTTGGCTGCAAAACAGAGAAAACAAAGTCTCATTCTAATGTCTCTTGCTTCAGCCCTATGTCAGAATGACATACCTAGCATGGAGTCTTGAAAAGTACCCTCAGAATGATGAAAAGTACACTCAAAAGACTAGCTTGTGCTTCCTTCTGAAGCATACTAAGATAGAAAAGGAAGGAAATCTTTCTTAACCAGATAAATGTGGCTGGATACAAGAGCAACATATACAAGTCATATGTTATGCTATGCTAAGTCGCTTCAGTCGTGTCCGACTCTATGCGACCCCATAGACGGCAGCCCACCAGGCTTCCCCATCCCTGGGATTCTCCAGGCAAGAATACTGGAGTGGGTTGCCATTTCCTTCTCCAGTGCATGAAAGAGAAAAGTGAAAGTGAAGTCACTCAATCGTGTCCGACTCTGTGTGACCCCATGGACTGCAGCCCACGAGGCTCCTCCGTCCATGGAATTTTCCAGGCAAGAGTACTGGAGTGGGGTGCCATTGCCTTTTCCATACAAGTCATAGCATTCCATCAAAAATGGAAAAATAGTTTTACTTTAAAGAATATCCAAGTATAAAATGTTTCCAAGTAAAACTGAAAGTATAAGGCCCATGTAAAGAAAACCTTAAAACTTCATTGAAAGGCAAAAAGAAGACCTTATAAACAGAAATACTACATTCTTGATTTGGAATATTCACTTCAGAAGATTCATGTACTCTATAAATATTTGCGAGTTCATTCTGTATGTTATGTGAGTTGCAGATAGAGCTGTGAACAAATGCTTACTTTTCTGGCACTTTATTGGGTAAGTCGGGGTGGTGGTGAAAAGGAAACCAGAAAAAAAATAGTAAGATTATATAATATGTCAGGTGGTAATATGCTCTAAAAAAATCTAAGGAAAATAGAGAGCACTTTCACTTTTCACTTTCATGCATTGGAGAAGGAAATGGCAACCCACTCCAGTGTTCTTGCCTGGAGAATCCCAGGGACAGGGAAGCCTGATGGGCTGCCGTCTATGGGGTCACACAGAGTCGGACACGACTGAAGTGACTTAGTAGCAGTAGCAGCAGTAGTCTCATATAGGATGATTAAGGATGATTAAGGGAAGGCCTCACTTAGAGCTGGCATTTTAGCAGTAGACCCAACAGAAATAAGGCAGTATCTCCTAACTTATTTATAAACTTGTGAAATTCTAATAGGAATCTTAATGGAATTCTTTATAAGCCTGCAGATAAGACTTTTAGTATCAGAGAAAGTGCAAGAATAGCCAAAAATTATTTTTACCAGTGATTTAGCCCCTGTAGACATCAGCATATGCTAAGGCTGTAGTAATTAAAACAGTGTAGTATTGCTTTGTTGTTGTTGTTCAGTCACCAAGTCATGTCTGACTCTCTGCAGTCCCACGAACTGCAGCATGCCAGGCTTCCCTGCCCTTCACTATCTCCCTAAGTTTGCTCAAACTCATATCCGTTCAGTCATTGATGCCATCCAGCCATCTCATCCTCTGTCGCCACCTTCTTCTCTTGCCCTGTCTTTCCCAGCATCAGGGTCTTTTCCAATTAGTTGGCTCTTCTCCAATGAGTTGGCTCTTCACATCAGGTAGCCAAAGTATTGGAGCTTAAGCTTTGGTATCAGTCCTTCCAGTGAATATTCAGGGTTGATTTCCTTTAGAATTGACTGGTTGGATCTCCTTGTTGTGCAGGGGAGTCTCAAGAGTCTTCTTCCAGCACCACAATTTGAAAGCATCAATTCTTCAGCATTCAGCCTTTATGGTCCAACTCTCACATCCATACATGACTACTGGAAAAACCATAATTTTGACTATACGGACCTTTGTTGGCAAAGTATTGCTTTAGGGATGAGCAAATAGATTAGCAGAATGTCAGAGAATTGAGAACTGGTCATGTGTTTATTGGAAATTTAGTTCATAACAAAAATAACTTTGTCAATTAGTATAGAAAGGAATTTATATTCAGCAAATAGGGTTGAAACATGTGGCTATTTGGGAATAAAGCTGTATAATTTGCTGTATATAAATTACAGATGGTTTGAATATCTAAATGTACAAAACAAGTTAAGAAAGTTACAAGGAAGAAATTTTTTATGACCATAGAGAGAAGTGTCTTTTCCCCCCAACCTTTATTTGAGATATAATTGACAGATAACATTGTATAAGTTTAAGTTGTATAATACAATGATTTGATACATGTATATCTTATAAAATGATTACCATAATAAGGTTAGTTAATACATCTATCACATCATTGTTTTGTTGGTAGTGGTGGTAACATTCAAACTCTGTTTCTGTTAGCAAATTTTAAGACTATAATACAATCTTGTTAACTGTAGTTACAATGCTATAATAGATCTCTAGAAGACCCCCTGGAGAAGGGCATGGCAGCCCACTCCAGTATTCTTGACTGGAGAATCCCATGGAGAGAGCAGCCTTGTGGGCTACAGTCCATGGGGTCACAGAATTGGACATGACTGAAACGACTTAGGACAGCACAGCACACAGATCTCCAGAACTTAGTCATTCTTTAACTGAAAGGTTGTACCATTCGACCAAAATCTCCCTATTTCCCCTACCCCCCAACCCCTGAAAACCACTAATATATTAGTACTACTCTCTGTTTCTATGAGTTCAACTCTTCTAGATTCCACACAAAAGTGGGATCATATAATATTTGTCTTTTTCTGTCTGATTTATGATAAGTGTCTTGATAGGCTTTTGACTTTGCTTAACATAGTACCTGGAAACGCTGGACTGGAAGAAACACAAGTTGGAATCAAGATTGCTGGGAGAAATATCAATAATCTCAGATATGCAGATGACACCACCCTTATGGCAGAAAGTGAAGAGGAACTAAAAAGCCTCTTGATGGAAGTGAAAGTGGAGAGTGAAAAAGTTGGCTTAAAGCTTAACATTCAGAAAACGAAGATCATGGCATCTGGTCCCATCACTTCATGGGAAATAGATGGGGAAACAGTGGAAACAGTGTCAGACTTTATTTTTCTGGGCTCCAAAATCACTGCAGATGGTGACTGCAGCCATGAAATTAAAAGACGCTTACTCCTTGGAAGGAAAGTTATGACCAACCTAGATAGCATATTCAAAAGCAGAGACGTTACTTTGCCAACAAAGGTTCATCTAGTCAAGGCTATGGTCTTTCCTGTGGTCATGTATGGATGTGAGAGTTGGACTGTGAAGAAGGCTGAGCACCGAAGAATTGATGCTTTTGAACTGTGGTGTTGGAGAAGACTCTTGAGAGTCCCTTGGACTGCAAGGAGATCCAATCAGTCCATTCTGAAGGAGATCAGCCCTGGGATTTCTTTGGAAGGAATGATGCTAAAGCTGAAAGTCCAGTACTTTGGCCACCTCATGAGAAGAGCTGACTCATTGGAGAAGACTCTGATGCTGGGTGGGATTGGGGGCAGAAGAAGAAGGGGACGACAGAGGATGAGATGGCTGGATGGTATTACTGACTCGATGGATGTGAGTCTGGGTGACCTCCGGGAGTTGGTGATGGACAGGGAGGCCTGGCGTGCTGCAGTTCATGGGGTCGCAAAGAGTCGGACACGACTGAGCGACTGATCTGATCTGATCTGAATCTCTCTCTAAGAGAAACACCATACCCATTAGTAATCATTACTGATTTCTCCTCACCCAGCCTTTCACAACCACTAATTTTCTTTCTTTATGGATTTTCCTGTTCTGGGCATTTTGTATAAATGGCATAGAATATGTAGTCTTTTCTGTCTGGCTTTTTTCACTGAGTGTGTTTTCAGGGTTCATCCTGTTGTATTGTTAATCGCTACTTCATTTCTTTATTCTTTTGTATGGATATATCTTTTTTATTTACACATTTATCACTGGCAGACATTTGAGTTTTTCCTGCTTTCTGACTATTGTGAATAATGCTGCTGTGAACATTCATTGATAGGTTTTTGCATGGACTTTTGTTTGTATATCTTGGGTATATAACTCTTGTATCTCTTGGATATGCTCAAAATTCTCCAAGCCAGGCTTCAGCAGTATGTGAACTGTGAACTTCCAGATGTTCAAGCTAGATTTAGAAAAGGCAGAGGAATCAGAGATCAAATTGCCAACATCCGCTAGATCATCGAAAAAGCAAAAGAGTTACAGAAAAACATCTACTTCTGTTTTATTGACTACGCCAAAGCCTTTGACTGTGTGGATCACAACAACCTGTGGAAAATTCTTCAAGAGATGGGAATACCAGACCACGTGACCTGCCTCCTGAGTAATCTGTAGGTAGGTCAAGAAGCAACAGTTAGAACTGGACATGGAACAACAGACTGGTTCCAAATAGGAAAAGGAGTACATCAAGGCTGTATATTGTCACCCTGCTTATTTAACTTATATGCAGAGTACATCATGAGAAATGCTGGGCTGGATGAAGCACAAGCTGGAATCAGGATTGCTGGGAGAAATATCAATAACCTTAAATATGCAGATGACACTACCCTTATGGCAGAAACCAAAGAAGAATTAAAGTGCCTCTTGATAAAAGTGAAAGAGAAGAGTGAAAAAGCTGGCTTAAAACGCAACATTCACAAAACAAAGATCTTGGCATCTGGTCCCATCACTTTGTGGCAAATAGGTGGGGAAACAATGGAAACAGCGAGAGACTATTTTCTTGGGCTCCAAAATCACTGCAGATGGTGACCACAGCCGTAAAATTAAAAGATGCTTGCTCCTTGGAAGAAAAGCTGTGACCAACCTAGACAGCATATTCAAAAGCAGAGACATTACCAACAAAGGTCTAGTCAAAGCTATGGTTTCTCCAGTAGTCATATATGGATGTGAGACTTGGATTATAAAGAAAGCTGAGCGCCGAAGAATTGATGCTTTTGAACTGTGGTGTTTGAGAATACTCTTAAGAGTCTCTTGGACTGCAAGGAGATCCAGCCTGTCAATCCTAAATGAAATCAGCCCTGAATATTCATTGGAAGGACTGATGCTGAAGCTGAAACTCTAATACTTTGGCCACCTGATGCGAAGAACTGACTCACTACAAAAGACCCTGATGCTGGGAAAGATTGAAGGTGGAGAAGAAGGGGTCGACAGAGGATGACATGGTTGGATGGCATCACCGACTCAATGGACGTGAGTTTGAGTGAGCTCCGGAAGTTGGTGATGGACAGGGAAACCTGGTGTGCTGCAGTCCATGGGGTTGCAAACATGCCTGAGCAACTGAACCGATATACTTAGGAGTGGATTTATGGCCATATGATAACTGTTTAACTTTTTAAGGCATTCCCAAACTGTTTTCCAAAGCAGCTACATTTTACCCAACAGTGTATTAAGGTTCCACTTTTCTCCACGTCCTTACCAACATTTATTGTTATTAATTTCTTTATTATAGCTTTCTTAGCATGTATGAAATGATGTCTCCTTGTGGTTTTCATTTTCCTGATGCCTAATGATGATCATCTTTTCAGGTACTTATGTATCAGCCATTATTTTTGTGGAGAAATTTTTTTTTCAGATCCTTTGCCCATTTAATTGAGTTTCTTTTATTATTGAGTTGTATATAGAATATATTAAAAAGAAGCTCTTAGAAGTCTCTTATTATATTTACAATTCGCAAAAATCTTATCCCATCCTGTGGATTGTTTTCACTTGATGATGTCTTTTGAAGCATAGTACTTCACTTTTAACTTTAAATCAGTTTTTTATTTTGGGCATTTAACCTGTGTGAAAGTTGTATTTACATTAGCATATTCTTGAAAGTCCCTTGGACTGCAAAGAGATCAATCCAGTCAATCTTAAGGGAAATCAACCCTGAATATTCATTAGGACTGATGCCCAAGCTGAAGCTCCAATACTTTGGCCACCTGATGCGAAGAGCTGACTCATTACAAAAGACCCTGATTCTGGGAAAGATTGAAGGCAGGAGGAAAAGGGGATGACAAAGGATGAGATGGTTGAATCCCATCACCAACTCAATGGACTCATTGAGTCCATTGGACTCAATAGGTTTGAGCAAGCGCCAGGAGATAGCGAAGGGCAGGGAGGCCTGGCATGCTACAGTCCATGGTGTCGCAAAGAGTTGGACACACAACTGAGCAACTGAACAACAAAATTGCTAAAAACAGTTAATCAAGTTGTTTTATTTATATATTACTACTTCTACTTAAGATCTGTTATACTAGATGAGAAAGTTGGTGACATTTATTGTGTTTATTAGTCATTATGGTTTAATTTTTTAGCTTTTCTTTCAGTATGCTTTCACTATATTATGCTGGCCAGTATCCTCCTGTCCTCATCTTGCCCACATATACATTCATATCATCAGACTCCTGACTTTTTAAACTGGTGTGAGAATTCTAAGTAGATCTTTTCAGACTGCTTAAGCAAAAGTAGTTTGATGTTGAAGTTCTTTGTTAACAAACCACTTATGATTTTTGTAGGTGATTAATCCTGTTGCCTACAACATCCCCATCCAATTCAATGAGTATTTTGAGTATTAGTAAAAGTATATCTCTGTTGATGATAATACACAGTAATCTTTAAATTCCATGCTAAATTCTTCCCTGAATTAACGGTGGTCATGTCTTTAATGCACTAGTTCTAGATTCCTTTTTCTAATAATAGCTTTATAGATATAGATGTTTTTCCCTGCCCATGATATAGCTATTCTGTTGGAGCGCAGCTAGTGGTCATAATCCCTGTTTTTCAGTTGTAGTTGCCTGCAGGTTTCAAATCTTCAGCTTGACAAATGCTTTTATAATATAAGGGAGAGACTTAAGATTGCTAAAGCAAACTTATGATGACAAATCTTTAGATGTCTTAATCACTGGCACCTGGGAAGAGTAGACCTAGGAAGGAATTACAAAGTTTATGTAGGGCATTGGTTTTGTGTTTCTTTTTTACTCTTTGTTTTTTGTGCATGTGTAAGAAGTTGTGTAATCTTTCCCTTTTTTACCTTGTTGAATTATTGTTTTAGGATAGAAACTCTTCATCAAGGGTTTTAGATTTTACCTCTTAGAATATGTATAATTTTATTACTGGTGTTTACTGTTTATATTTTTTCTTGTGTGAATTGTTTGCTTACACCTTTTCTCTGTTTTAATGTAAGATAAGGATTCACCTAAGTGGTTAGTCATTTAACAGATATTTGAACTTCTCTGTATGCCCAGCTTTCCTTAAAATAACCATAAGAAGCCTGAGACAAGGGTCCGTGATTTGAAGGCATTAATAGGATAGATTGGTGGCTCTCCAGGAGGGGTCGTTTTGTCCCCCCGGAAAACATTTGACAGTGTCTGGAGACCATTGTGATTGTCACACCTGTCTGTGTGGAGTGCCTACTGTGACAATCTAGTGGGTAGAGGTCCGGGATGCTGTTGAATAGGTATTCTATGGTGTACAAGAAACCCTTACCCCGGTACATTATCTAGTTCAACATGTTAATAGTGCCATGGTTGAGAAATTCGGGGATAGAGAACCTGACAAACCTGTGAAATAAATAGCTAGGTACAATTTAATTCAGGGGCATCCCAGGTGACTCAATGATAAAGAATCTGCCTGCCAAGCAGGACACACAGGTTCAATCCTTGGGTTGGGAAGATCCCGCAGAGAAGGAAATGGCAACCCAGTCCAGTATTCTTACCTGGGAAATCCCACAGACAGAGGAGCGTTACCATACATGGAGTTGCAAAGTGTCAGACACAACTTAGTGACTAAAGAAATAGCAGCAGCATTTAAACAAATATTTGAGCTCCAGATAATTCCTAGAAGAGGGAGATCAGTCATAAGTTGTCCCTAAAGGAAAGCTAGACTTTGACAGGGAAAATTTGGGATGTTCCTTTATTGTAGAAGAAGAAATGACAGGTCTTTGGGGAAAGGTAGGATAATGGGTTTGGGAGAAAGTTGATGTGTTTCTTAGCCTAGTAATGCTGCTGCTAAGTCGCTTCAGTCGTGTCTGACTCTGTGCCACCCCATAGACGGCAGCCTACCAGGCTCCTCCATCCCTGGGATTCTCCAGGCAAGAACACTGGAGTAGGTTGCCATCTCCTTCTCCAGTGCATGAAAGTGAAAAGTGAAAGTGAAGTCGCTCAGTTGTGTCAGACCCTCAGCGACCCCATGGACTGCAGCCCACCAGGCTCCTCCATCCATGGGATTTTCCAGGCAAGAGTACTGGAGTGGGGTGCCACTACCTTCTCCATAGAAGAGTGGCAACAAGTAGTAATTATTGGTTATTTTGTCATCACCTCAAACACAAGCAGGAAAGATTATATGCAGATAGTGTGAAGTGGAAGAAATTGACTACAGAATTCTTATCTGCCCATGCCAGAAAGAACATTGTTAATATTTTACTTCCTCATTTAATTGGGAGTTCAGATTGATCTCTACACAATTACCATTGTAATAAAGCAGTGTTCTCGCCAAGTGACATCAAAACTGTCTGAGGGGCATGGTGGCCTTTGTTTCTGTGTTGCTTATTGCCTTTGTATACCTGTGCTTTGGTAAGTCCAGGAAAAATGAAAATTAAGCCATTGAGGAGCTTTGGTGTGATGAACTATTCTGGCATTTTGTTTATCTCGCCTCCAAAACACTAAATCATTTTTCAGTGTATTTTTATTGAGTCCCTTTTACTGTATATTTAAACTAGTTTGACAGTAGGATAGCTCTCATGGTGAAGATATACTTTGTCTTCATGTTGTGCTCTACAAATTTTCCCATTTCAGCCAGCATGTTGTTCAAGAACTTTCTTACCATGTTTTAGGTTGTAGTCCCCCCACTCCCTGGGAAGGCATTTTTGCGTCAACTTCCTTTTAGAGGAGATGATGGCATATTTGATGACAATTTCATTGAAGAAAGGAAGCAAGGGTTGGAGCAGTTTATAAACAAGTAAGTGCTTTCTGTTCCTCAAGGTCTAAGAGTGAATAGTGTTCTGAGATTTTTTAGGTGACTGCTAGTAATTTAGATATCAAACTAATACTACTTTTTCCTTTTGGTCATTTTCTAACTTTTTTATATCATTTAAACAAAGTAAAAATATATAACAAATTGAATATCATGTGCTAAATATTAATAAACTTAAGAGTGATATGAGTATCTTTTTGTTGATCTGAATTTTGTATGTTTTTCTTGGTTAATTTATGCCAGTTACATTTAAAATTACAGCATTTAAAAACAGTTTTACTTATGATTCTTTTTGATTTAAGGTATTTTCTAGCATGAACAATGCACTTGCAGTCATTTTGTTCGATTGCAGATGGAAGGTACTATCAGCATGTTTTGTGTAAAAGCTGCCCATTTTACATTTTCATGGCAAAATATATACTTTCGAAAATGTAAAAGATTGTATCATTTATCTTTTACTTTAGAAACTTTTAATAAAATCAACCTCTAGCTTTTTTTATTCCTATTTAAGATACAGTGTTTTGTTTTGTTTTGACTGTACTTCTCAACTTGCTCAATCTTAGTTCCCCAGCGAGGGATTGAACTATTAGTTTCTTCAGCGGTGAAAGCACAGAGTCCTAACCACTGGACCACCAGAGAGTTCTCTAAATATAGCCGTTTTTTAAAAGCCAAAATTATAGGAAGAGTTATGTCTGCAAAGGGCTCACTGTAATTGTGCATTTAACCTTAAGTTTGGCCACATAAAGTCAAATCCTAGAATATACCGTTGTGTGAGCTTATTTATTAGCAGTACTTTTTTATCTAGTAATTTGAAGATCTGTGAGTGGTAAACAGGGAAAGTTACACAAAGCCCTTAACTTTTAGTTATCTGATATAGCACACAACCTTCATTGTCTACTTTCTTTTTGGAAAAGGCAGTGCTAGCTTGGATGTTTTTAAATTCTAAAATAAAGTCTGGTTGCCCAGTCTGATTTTATATTTGTTCTGATAGAAACCTTGAAAAGCAAGCAAAAAAAAAAACAACCCCCAAAACCTTGCACATTTGTGCTTGTTTCTTAGTATTTGGGGATTTTATTGAACTTGTGATCCTATATCTTTTTCTTCTTTAAATTGTATTCTTTGAATCAATAACATTGTTTCACTTTTAACATTAAAATTCATTTAGGTTTCTTATGAATTCACCAACTAATATGTAAAGAAGCTATCTGGGTACATATTGCCAGAGTCAGTGTAAAGCTAGTGATTAAATGTTTTCTAAATTACCCTTAGAGACAGAAGGAAAGCAAATATACAGTTAGTCACTAGACAGACCATGGGCTGTCCAGAGTAACACTGTTACTAAATTGTTCATGTTTCCTAATCTTAAAATGTGTATGTTTGGTCCCCCTCCCCTGCTTTTATAAAAATTGGACTGAACTTGTATTTTTTATTTCTAGGGTTGCTGGTCACCCTCTGGCACAGAATGAACGTTGTCTTCACATGTTTTTACAGGATGAAATTATAGATAAAAGCTATACTCCATCTAAAATAAGACATGCCTGAAATTTCACAAGAAGGGGCAGAAAAAAAAAACAACTTTCCATGACTTAATGATTCATATGCACCAGTGAAGAAGTTCTAACTAACTTTAGCATGCTGCACAAAAAACTGGTATAATATGCCTTCAGTATACTAACACTCATATGCTCAATTTTGTTTTGTTTTGTTTTGGCAGTTGACAAGAAGTTAATTTGCTTTAGTGAAAAATCCCTCATTCCAACCTTTCTATATCTTGCTGTTTTAATGTGGTATATACTCTAGCTTCACAAACCTGTTGCTCCAGTATAACCTGTAGTGTCCTAACTAAACTTACTTGGTCTTACCTGCAGTTTTTTGTGTCTTGTTTGCTTCTTGAACCCAATTAATAGAATATTTCTCTTACCCCTTTTTAATATGTGGCGTCACTTGACCTAATTTATGTGTGGAAGCACTACACATTGGTTTCCAGTACCCTACACGTAAGATACATGCTTGTATGCAGAAAGTATCTCCCTTCAGGCTTGTAATACCTTTCACATGGAAGATCAATGAGGGAAATCTTTATATTCTGTATAAAAACAAAATCAAATTTATATACTAAAATCATTTGTCTAAAAATTTAAGTTGTTTTCAAATAAAAATAAAAATGCATTTCTGATATGCACTGATTGTGTTGCCTCTGGTTTTTCTTTTCTCTCTTCAGAAGGCTTTTCTACTTAACTCACTTGCTGAGAGGGATTATTTACTAATTATATACTTCTCATTCCTGTAACGCCATTCCTCTTTAAACAGTGGTGATATCAAATATTCTACTACCCTTTGAATGGAGGTATTTTCTTCTACACAACAACAACAAAAATGTGATGTACTAGAAAAAGCATTCCTTAAAGCTTATTGGGTCATTATGAAGCACTTTGTGTATTTGGAAAATGCTCTTATAATCTGAAGTCATTCTATTAAAAAATCCTTTTAAGATAAGTCAATAGCATGCCTCCTATTTTTCAGAATTTTCTTCCTAGCTCATCTGAGTGACTTATTTAAACAAACTTAGCAAGAGTGTAATAACATTTTCTTAGCAGATCCATGCTTTCTAATTTGGTTTAGGAAGTGGCACGTTTTCTCCTCTTCTCCTCTAACTAAGGGAGAGGGCCTTGAACAGTGTTCTAGCCTGACTTGTATAACTAGAAAGTGCAGGAAGGATTCCTTGCTGCCTAACTTGTGTTGCATCCAGAATGTGGTCTCTAATTTGAATCTGTATTACATCTGGTGGTTTGGAGACCCATTGTGACCTAGAGTTAAACTCCAAGGTAAGGAAGATTTTCCCTCGCACTCCAGATGTGTCTCCCGTAGAGACAGATCAGTCCATTTCAGAGAAAACCAGCTTCGGCCTTGGCCTAATACCCAGGTTGTCCCCCCAAGCAGATGGGTGTCATAGGAAGAAGTCAGAGCTGCCCTAGTATGTCTTATTATATATGTCACAGTTGCATAATACTGGACATTTCAATTACTGTAAATTAAGGTACAGAATAAATAGCATGTGAATTGTGTTTCACTGAGAGCAGTAAAAGGTGGTCAGTGACATCAAAAGTTTTTGGTATGTAGTAAAATTTAAAGTTTTTGGCATGCAGAACAGAGTTAACAGTAGCTTTGCTAAACTCAGTAATTCCTCCAAAGTATGGGTGATTTTGCCTCCTGGGGAACATTTGGCAATATAGCAAGACTTTGGCTCTCACAACCAGGAAATGCTAGTGGAATCTAGCAGGCAGAAGGTTAAAGATGCTACTAAACTCCGCACAGTGTACACAGGACTGCTTCCCGCAACAACAAAAAATGTCAACAGTGCTAACGTTTCTACTCTGTGTGGAATTCTTTTGATTTTGATCATTTATAGACAAGGGAATAGTGTGATTTAGGATTGGTTGTACTGGCCTTGCTTACTTTATTTATTTATTGGCCTTGCTTACTTTTAATCTCTACAACTTCCTTAAGGCAGGCATGCTTTTAGAAAGTTGAAGGTTTAAAGTTAAGTGAAAGGTGATTTATTCTAGGTAACATGTTTTTACCTAACGTAGGAGGATACATCTCACTGTTGTTTCTTAGAGAACTGAAACAACGGTCTGCATTAAAACAATACCTTTGGACTTCTATAGTGGTACAGTGCTAAGAATCCACCTGCCAATGCAGAAGACACGGGTTCAATCCCTGTTCCCAGAAGATCCCACATGTCGCAGAGCAACTAAGCCTGTGAACCACAACTGTTGAAGCTTGTGTGCCTAGAGACTGTGCTCCACAACAAGAGAAGCCACCACCACAACAAGCCCACACACTGCAACCAAAGTAGCCCCCACTCACCACACCACAACTAGAGAAAGCCCACTCAACAGCAATTAAGACCCAGCACAGCCAAAAATAAAATTTTTTTAAAAGCTCCAAAAACAACTACAGCACCTTTAACCCTATGAACTAAAAGTGCGTGTGCTGTCAACTCAGGTGACACAGAAGGAGTTTCTAGAAGCCCTTAAAGAGTCTTCCTAAAAGAAGGTGAATTGGCAGTGAGTTATGCAGCAAGAGTCTCCAGCTGTGTCCTCTCTTGTCCCAACTTCTGCCAGATGTAGAATTTCAACAGCAGTGGTACTATTGGTAACTTAACAATTGTTGAAGACCAAATGTAAAATCCACAGAACAGCAGTTCCTGAGACATATAAAGGCTTAATGATAGTTAGCCAATGGCAGTGGGAATCACAGATGAAGCATTAGCCACAGCAAATGATACCATTAAGCCCCTGGCAGTTCCTGAATAGGTTTATCTGGTATTTGTTTTCCTGCTGGGCAGTTCTGTTGTGATCCTCAGTAGTGATGACCTCTGGGCTGGATACCAGAGAGCATCTTTTTATTACGTCCTGCTTCTTTTTAACTCAGCCCTCTCATTAAGGGCCATTCCTGTGCTTCAGCTTGCTTTGCCCGTTTTGGGTGAATATAGCCAATGAAAGGATAAGGCTCCTCGCCTGTAAGTCTTTACAGATAAAATATGTTTAAGGTGTGGATGGACAGAGAGCTTAGCACACTGCCTGGTTTATAGGTTAACTGCTCTGAGTGCTCAGTTCAGTCACTCAGTCGTGTCCGACTCTGTGACCCCATGAATCACAGCATGCCAGACCTCCCTGTCCATCACCAACTCCCAGAGTTTACCCAAACTGATGTGCATCGAGTCAGTGATGCCATCCAGCCGTCTCATCCTCTGTAGTCCCCTTCTCCTGCCCCCAATCCCTCCCAGCATCAGGGTCTTTTCCAATGAGTCAGCTCTTCGCATCAGGTGGCCAAAGTATTGGAGTTTCAGCTTTAGCATCAGTCCTTCCAATGAACACCCAGGACTGATCTCCTTTAGGATGGACTGGTTGGATCTTACTGCAGTCCAAGGGACACACAAGAGTCTTCTCCAACACCACAGTTCAAAAGCATCAATTCTTCGGCACTCAGCTTTCTTCACATTCCAACTCTCACATCTGTACATGACTACTGGAAAAACCATCAGATCAGATCAGATCAGATCAGTCGCTCAGTTGTGTCCGACTCTTTGCGACCCCATGAACCTCAGCACGCCAGGCCTCCCTGTCCATCACCAACTCCCGGAGGTCACTCAGACTCAGATTCATTGAGTCAGTGATGCCATCCAGCCATCTCATCCTCTGTCGTCCCCTTCTCCTCCTGCCCCCAATCCCTCCCAGCATCAGAGTCTTCTCCAATGAGTCAACTCTTCTCATGAGGTGGCCAAAATACTGGAGTTTCAGCTTTAGCATCATTCCTTCCAAAGAAATCCCAGGGTTGATCTTCAGAATGGACTGGTTGGATCTCCTTGCAGTCCAAGGGACTCTCAAGAGTCTTCAACACCACAGTTCAAAAGCATCAATTCTTCGGCGCTCAGCCTTCTTCACAGTCCAGCTCTCACATCCATACATGACCACAGGAAAGACCATAGCCTTGACTAGGCAAACCTTTGTTGGCAAAGTGATGTCTCTGCTTTTGAATATGCTATCTAGGTTGGTCATAACTTTCCTTCCAAGGAGTAAGCGTCTTTTAATTTCATGGCTGCGGTCACCATCTGCAGTGATTTTGGAGCCCAGAAAAACAAAGTCTGACACTGTTTCCACTGTTTCCCCATCTATTTCCCGTGAAGTGATGGGACCAGATGTCATGATCTTCGTTTCCTGAATGTTGAGCTTTAAGCCAACCTTTTCACTCTCCACTTTCACTTTCATCAAGAGGCTTTTTAGTTCCTCTTCACTTTGTGCCATAAGGGTGGTGTCGTCTGCATATCTGAGGTTATTGATATTTCTCCCAGCAATCCTGATTCCAGCTTGTGCTTCATCCAGCCCAGCATTTCTCATGTACTCTGCATATAAGTTAAATAAGCAAGTTGACAATATACATCCTTGATGTACTCCTTTTCCTATTTGGAACTAGTCTGTTGTTCCATGTCCAGTTCTAACTGTTGCTTCTTGACCTGCCTACAGATTTCTCAGGAGGCAGGTCACATGGTCTGGTATTCCCATCTCTTGAAGAATTTTCCACAGTTTGTTGTGATCCACACAGTCAAAGGCTTTGGCATAGTCAATAAAACAGAAGTAGATGTTTTTCTGGAACTCTCTTGCTTTTTTGATGATCCAGCAGATGTTGGCAATCTGATTTCTGGTTCCTCTGCCTTTTCTAAAACCAGCTTGAACATCTGGAAGTTCTAGCTGTGATTATTAGAATATACAAATGTTTGGACTGGGAAACAAGTTACAAACTATTTTAGGAGGATAGAGTATGTCTTCCTTGATAGTTCCTTTATGATCTCTGTCATACAACTCCTTATAAAGTAAATAATATTCTCCTTTACAGATGAGAAGACTGAGGCTCTGCAAGCTTAAGTAATATGCCCAAGGTTACCCAGGATGTTATGGCTCTAGATTAACACTAGAAAGATGTCTGCCTCTAAAAGCCATGCCTTGGTGCACTTCTTTCTTAGGACCAGGCCTGTGACTTGGTACCTACCCAGCCTTTATTTAATGCTCAATAGATGTACTGATTGAGTGAAAGGGTGAATTTCTAGTAATATTTCCAGGGTCCTCTAGGATGAGCATGAGTGAATGTGAATTGGTTTTGTTTTTTAGTGTGATTGTAATTGTAGGTATAAAAAGTACTTTGGGGCATGCAGAGGTAACTGATCAGAAGTATCTTATGTTCCTAAACTTAGCTGTGTACCACAATTACTGTCCAGGTTTGTTTTTTTTTTTTTAAGCTTCACAGGTAATTCTGAAATAGCCATGTTTGGGCACTTAGCTAGAAGGCCCTTTGATTTCCTGGAATTTGGTTCGATTTGATCTTAACCTGACTAGATCATCATGAAAAGAAATCAGGAAATTAAGAAAAAGTCAGGACTTATCTTGAGAAATTACTTCTGTAAATCTTGATTTATAGTAAATGAAGTTTGCTTTATTCTGACCTTGCTAAGAAAATAAGACCTTGATTTTGGAGACCAGGACAATTTGTTTAAAAGCCCAAAAGGAAGTTTTCAGGGTGCTGGGTAGCAACTCACCACAGATGCCTTTTAGAATGAGTGACATAAATGGAAGTGACTCAGCAAAATCAAACACCAACACTTAAGCATTTTACATGAGCAAAGTGTAAACATACACAAGAGGTTAACAAAGGCCCTTTTCTCAAGAAACTCAGTCTTGCTACGACACTGTCATGAAAAGACTCACAAGGTACAGACAGAAGACACGGCAAATGTGAGGAGGGAAGGGACACAGGAGTTCAAGTGGAAGGAGGGAAATGGTCATTTAAAATAAATGCCACTTGAGTTTCAGCCCCAAATTGTAAAAAGCTTGAAAATTGGCATCCTTGGCTTCACAACAAGGAAAAGCTCAACAAAGTGAAAAAAATCAATGACCCACCTTATCTTAGGCCCACCCATCAGAGAATGGAGGTTGCAGAGCAAACCTCCACCCTCAGATCTGGAGTGACATGCTCATCTAGACAGACATGGTCAAAATCTGTTTACCTCTGAGCAGGAACTGCTAGTCACAAACTGGTAGGATCACACATAGTGATAATGAATTTGTGGAAGTTGAGTGTGACCTTCCCAGGTGGCACTAGTGGTAAAGAACCCACCTACCAATGCAGGAGGCATAGAGACATGGATTTGATCCCTGGGTTGGAAAGATCCCCTGGAGAATTAAATGGCAACCAACTCCTGTATTCTTGCCTGGAGTATCCCATGGACAGAGGAGCTTGGAGGGCTACAGTCCATAGGGTCGCAAAGAGTCGGACACAACTGAAGCAACTGAACGTGCACAAAGTGTGGTCTAGCATGAGAGTAACTCCTGGAGACTACAGTCTTAGAGGGGCCCCCACATGTACCTAGGCTGTACCTCCAGGAACCCCACCAGATTTCCACAGTGAAGATCAAGACAGATCCCTTATGTCTCTGACAGGAAGAGGAGATGAATAATCAATGTGAAATACCAGAATCTGCTTTGTTACAAAGGCCCGTGCATGTGTGTGCTCAGTAGCTTCAGTTGTGTCCAACTCTTGGGAGCCCGCCAGGCTCCTCTGTCCATAAGATTCTCCAGGCAAGAATACTGGAGTGGGCTGCCATGCCTTCCTCCAAGGATCTTCCTGACCCAGGGATTGAACCTGTGTCTCCTGCATTGCAGGCATTACCGCTGACCAACCAGGAAAGCCCGTTAAAAGGCCTATCCTCCAGGATAAGCCTTTGCCAGAGCCTTATCCCTCCTTGATGAGGGAAGAGCATTCCTCCCACACTTCTAGCCTTCCTATCTTACCTAAAGGAAAAAACATAGTCAACAGAGGTCAAGACTTCAAGGAAATGCTGCAGCCCGAGAAGGGAGGAAACAGGGAAGGGGGAAGCTGTGCCACTGGAGACACCTGTGAAGGCCACAGGCCCGCTGGACACTGGACATCTAGAAACTATAGAATGTGCTCTTGCCTCCCACTGTAGCACCAAACCACACCAGGGCTCCAGTATAACAGTGGATTATAGCTGAAGGCTGCCGGACAGACTCTGAGGAGGAAGGAAACCTAGAGTTAAGAAAGAGAAAAGCATAGAAACAAGTTATTTGAAGCCTCTGATACCTAAAATCAGAGCAAACATTAAACAAGTCCACTCCCTAGCCAGATAATCATAAATCTTAAACAGAGAAGGCCCATTTATTTTGGTTTCTATTATCTAGTGCAACATATGTGGCTTTCAACAAAAAATTCCAAGGTATGCCAAAAAACAAGAAAAAACATTCAGAAGAAAGAAAGCAATCATCAGAACCAGAGTCACATATGATACCAGAGTCAGATATGACATTGGAATTATCAAACAGAATTTAAAATAACTGATTAATATGTTAAAAGTTTTAATGGGGGGGGAATATTCAAGAACAGAAGGGTAATGTAATTAGAGAAGTAGAAACTTTAAGACTCAAAGGAAATACTAGAGATCAAAATCACTGTCATAAAAGTGAAGAATGCCTTTTAATGGGCTCATCAGTAGACTCAACATAAAATAAGTGCATCTTAAGATATGGCTCAGATGGTAAAGTGTCTGCCTGCAATGCGGGAGACCCGGGTTCAATCCCTGGGTCGGGAAGATCCCCTGGAGAAGGAAATGGCAACCCACCCAGTATTCTTGCCTGGAAAATCCCATGGATGGAAGAGCCTGGTAGGCTATAGTCCATGGAGTAGCAAAGAGTTGGACACGACTGAGCGACTTTCTTTCTTTCTTTATATCAGTAGAAACTGCCCAAACTGAAATGCAAAAAGTAAACAACAGATAAACAACAAAACTTCCAAAAACTGTGAGATCATTGCAAAAGGTATAACACATGTGTAACTGGAATACCAGAAAGGACAGAGCAAAATAAATATTTTAAGTTCTAAATGGCTGAGAACTTTCCAAACTTAAAGACAACAAACCACAGATCCAAAAAGCTGAGAAAATACCAAGATAAATTCAAAACAAAACAGCAAAGGCATATCGTATTCTAACTGCAGAAAATCAAAGTGAAAGTGAAAGTCAGTCATGTCCGACACTTTGGGATCCTGTGGACTGTATAGTACTGGAATGGGTAGCTGGTCCCTTCTCCAGGGGATCTTCCCAACCCAGGAATCAAGCCCAGGTCTCCTGCATTGCAGGTGAATTCTTTACCAGGTAAGCCACAAGGGAAGCCCAAAAACACAAGTAGGTAGCCTATCCCTTCTCCAGGGGATATTCCTGACCCAGGAATTGAATCGAGATCTCTTGCATCACAGGTGGATTCTTTACCAAATGAGCTATCAGGGAAGCCTGCAGAAAACCAAAGACCAATAGAAAATCTTGAATGAAGCCAGAGGGAAAGAGTAAGATAAAGGAGCGCTGGTTTGACAGCTTTTGACTGACAAAATTATCGAGGCCAGAGGTGGTGATATTTGATCATACCTGAGTTCTTAACCTGATGTCTGAATTTGGATAGGAAAAAAAGTTGCATCTTTATATTTAGTTTTCTCTAACTGAAATGTAGCATTTTTTCATTATGAAAATAGGAGCAAACCAGAGTAGCAGTTAAGCATAACTTGTGATTGTCACCAATTTAAAAATGCAGATAGGTTATATCACATACAATGCTGCAGACCTTGAAATACTCTGTTTGAAAACTACTGTAGTGATTAGACCCATCCCGAGGTATTATGTAATGTGTTAAAGAAAGGCACGTATTTTTCACAGGTTAAAAAAAATACTTGAATAAATATATTTCAACAAATGGGTTTCTTTTTGTATTCCTATGTGTTTTATGCTTTTATCAACATCTGAGTAGGGATCTTTGGCACTAAAAGGTTAGGAACCCTCGGTATAAAAAATTTGGAACCCTCCTGTCACAGAACATGATTTGGATGCGTTTAAGACTGCATGGCATGGGGTGGGTTCACCTGGTGGCCACACACGAGAGGGAGACTGGGAAACAACCAACCATCGATTGAGAGCTTAGGTTTCAGCCTGGGCTTTTCACATCTATCACCTCACTTAAACCTCAAAATGTTATCCTCATTTTACCAAAAGAAGAGCTGAGACAGTATAAGTAATTTGACCAAGGTCACAGAGCCAGAAAAAAGTAACAGTGGGATACACATCTGGGTCTTTCTGATTCTAAAGCTTGTGCCTGTGCAATGCTGTTTCCCATATGGATTGCTCAGACTGTTGGCAGTCAGGCCAGGGCCCAGACCAGAACATCCTCCCCGACAGCTGGAGCCTCCGGACTCCTGGGCAGCATTGTCCCTTGGGCTCACACGGTTGCCTTGATGCCAGTGTTGTTATCAAAGAGGCCAGTGCAGGCAGAGACTCATTATTGTGATCTAAAAGAAAGCTAAACATTTTAAGAAAATTTGGTTATAAAACTGGAATGGTCATCCCTTTTTGGCACATGTAGACACTGCTGCTTTGTCATTACTTAGCTTTCTCGGTACATTTCCTTTCCTTTCTGGCTAGATTATACTTTAATCCAGTTGTTTTCATGTTCAGTAAATCCAAACCATGTTTAACCGGTTTATTCATGTGAAGAGTCTCTGAGGTGAAGAAAGTTTTGTCTTTTCAACCACACTGGGGATTTGCTGTCTTCTTTCTGCAAAGGGATTTTCCTGGACCTGTAATCTGAACACTTTGACCTGCTGGGGTTTTTTTTTTTTTCCCCCACTATGAGCAAATTTGTTAGGCTTGACCCTTTGTGTGCTGGGGAGCAGAAACAATGGCCTTCTGTGAATATCCTCTCTTGAGGACAGTAGTGACTGAAGTTAGGAATGTTATTCATTTGCTATCACTTCTTCAGAGCCTTGCTGCTTCTGCCCATAGCAGCCACCCCATGTGCCTTGGGTGTACCCTTCAGAATGGACCCACATTCTGTTGGCAGCATTCTAGAGAAGTTTGTTCATGAATATTTTGGAAGTTGACAGTCTGACTTAAACTGAAGTAAACCGGTCTCTCAGACAACAGTCTGTGTTGGTGAAATGACAGGCCCTCATACACAGTGTCTGGCAGGAGGCTAAATTGGCACACCCTTCACGGAAGGCAATTTGGCAATAAGTATCAAAACTATATGCCCAGGAATTTCACTTCCAGGAATTTATCTCACAGACATACTTTCTGTTTTGAGAAGTGATATTTATACAATATAGATATTTTCTCTGTTTATTAATTAAATATCTCAAAACAAGCAACATTGGTTGCCTGGTTGGGTGGACTGGGTGGATGCCCCAAGGATGAGGAGGTGAGAGGAAAAAGCTTTTTTATTTTGGAATAATTTCATATCTACAGAAAAGCTCCAAAGATAATACAAAGAGTTCCTATGTACCCCATCACTCAGTTTCCCCTTATCTTATATGACCAAAATGTTTTGTCAAAATTAAGAAGCCAGCCTTGGTACATTACTATTAACTAAACTCCAAACTGATTTCCACCAGCTTTTCTACTAACATGCTTTCTGTCCCAGGATCCCACCCAGAACACCCAGTACATTTATTTGTCATGTCTCTCAAATCTCTTCTGCTCTGTGACATGTATACATACCCTTTAGAACTTTTTGGATCTGTATCATATGACTATTAACTATTCAAGAATAAGTAAAATTTTTAAATGAACTAGACTCATAAACTCATATGACATTAGACCTATAAGGAATCTTAGAAGCAATTCCATCAAAGCCTCTCATTTCTCAGATGCAGAAAGGGACTTGGCCAAGGCCTCCCCTAACAGCAGACCCAGAGCCCAGTCTAAAAACCAAGAGGTGAGCTGAGGACTAGTAGAAGGCGGATAAGCTTTAAAGTCACTCAGACTTGGCTTCAAATCCCAGCTCTGTATCCTTGGGCCAGTGCTCTCTTTTGTCTGGATTCTTTTGTTCAACATAACGTTTTAAAATTCAGTCATGTTGTGCATGTGTCAGTAATTTGCTTAAAAGACCAAACAAAGGAAAAAACAGTTCTTTAAGGGAGCAGTCATGATTTCTAAGAATTTGTTGAGAAAATGTGTTGGGACTTCCCTCATGGTAAGAGTCCACCTTCCAATGGGATGCAGGTTCAATCCCTGTTCAGGGAGCTAAGATCCCATGTGTTTTGGGCCAACCCAGGTGCCGTAGCTAAGACTCAATGCAGTCAAATCAATAATTTTTTTTTTAAAGAAAATGTGTTTTCCATCCTTGATCTCTGTTTTGCTGTTTGTTTTGTTTTGACCACACTATGCAGCTTACAGGATGTCAGTTCCCTAATCAGGTTCTGAATCTGGGCCATGGCAGTGACAGCCCAGAATCCTAACCACTAGGCAACCACCAAACTAGAGCTCTAGTTCTTATGCAGAAATATGACACCACTGGCCAGACTTTCTTCCCTTCCTAAGAGCATGCAAGCACATTGAGTCTTGGGGTCCCAGTACTGCCGAGGGGGCAGTACTTGGAAGGAGCCCTGGGAGATGAGTGAGAAGAAAAGTGTCCTGATAAACACATTAACTCAGTAGACACATTCCATATTAAGAAGCAGGGGACTTGTCTTTTATGTGGACTGCGAAATTCAGTTTTAGAATGTGCGGAGCTTCTGGGTTCAGAGCAGCGGTGTGATCTGATTATTTTAGGCAGATGCAGCACCTGCCTGTGCTGGGACCACCTGCATCAGGATTGTCAAAATGCAGATGCCCAGGCCCCACCTCACACTTGCTGAATCCCAATCTCAAGAAGTGGGAACCAGGAAACTACATTTTAACATTTTCCATGGGTAACGTTAAACATTTTAACAATATTTCCATGTTGTTCCATATAATATAAACTTATTTTATTAAACATTTGGGTTAATAATTATCCAAAACAGTAAAAGAGGAAAACTATGGCATACTCCAAGTATTAGAATTATTATGCAAGCACCAAAAGGAATTCTGAAGTTTCACAGATACTGCTGCTGCTAAGTCGCTTCAGTCGTGTCCGACTCTGTGTGACCCCATAGACAGAAGCTCACCAGGCTCCCCCGTCCCTGGGATTCTCCAGGCAAGAACACTGGAGTGGGTTGCCATTTCCTTCTCCAATGCATTAAAGTGAAAAGTGAAAGTGATGTCGCTCAGTAGTGTCCGACTCTTAGTGACCTCATGGACTGGAGCCTACCAGGATCTTCCGTCCATGGGATTTTCCAGGCAAAAGTACTGGGGTGGGGTGCCATTGCCTAAGAATGCAATTGATAGAATGTTAAGAGTAGTGTCAGAATGGAGAATATGTTCACTGATTATGTTAAAATATATAGGTGTATATGTAAGAACTAGAAAAAAAGTCAAAAATAAAAATGGTGTAAGGAAGGTGGAATTATAGATAATTTTCCCCTCCAAATTTCTTGTATTACTATCAAATGAAAGTCACTTTTAATGTTATGTTTTATTTAATTCAAAAATTACTACTCCTTCACCTCTGGCCCACCTACATGTATGTATGAGATATTCCTACATGTATGTATGAGATATTCCCCTAGGCACTGTGTGTAGCAGAAACTGAATCAGCCCCCTAATCCTCCCAAGAGGGAAGAGTCTCAGGGCTACCCTGATCACCAGCTCCCAGTATGCAGGAGGAAGCCTGGAGGCAATCTGGGTGGGGTGATGGGGCACAGAGTATGACTGCTCCATGCTCAGTTGCTGCTTATGGGGTTCCAAGGTATCTCTAAGGCTTCCCAGGTGGCACAGTGGTAAAGAATCCACCTTTACCCGGAGGCCTGGGTAAGCAGGAGACGTGGGTTCAATCCCTGGATCGGGAAGATCCCTGGAGGCAACCCACTCTAGTATTCTTGCTTGGAGAATACCATGGACAGAGGAGCTTGGTGGGCTACAGTCCATAGGGTTGCAAAGAGTTAGATACGACTGAGTGACCAAGCACACACAAAAGGTATCTCTAAGCAAGGGTTTTACAGAGGAGGAATGCGTCAATCCCTCAGGCTTGACAGCCTTAACCTCACTTCTGAACTACAGATAATCCTGACCGACTGCTCCTCCCTGACAAAACTCAAGTTGCCCAGTGTATAAAGAATCCACTGATCTTTCCTATTCCTCTCTTCAGAACCTGAAGAGACCTTCCTTTCAACTGCAAAGAGCCTGGGGTAGGCAAGGGGTAGCCTGAAGCACTGCTAGCAAAGAATTGGTTTCCTCCCTTTGATATTCAGGGCAGGTGACGCTGGGAGCTTACTGACCCCTGGGGAGCTGGTCACAAAGAGCTGAAGGAGTCAGTTCAAGGAGGCATAGCCCTTCCCTGAACACCAGCTCTCCCCTCCTCCAGCCTGCTCACCGCCCCTGGATGCCCTGCTCCGAATCACAGGCTGCTGCCAATTACAAAAGCACTCTTAACTCTGTTTCACAGCCCCTTGATTGATAGCACTGGTGAGTGAAATTATAAGCCTTAATGATCACGTTAATTTCTGGGGAAAGGGAAGCGGTCAGAAGAGGTTCTCAATCATAAGCACCACAATCAGCTGGGTGAGTTCAATGACAGGCCAGAGCAGGGATAAAGGGGAAAGAATTAACTTTTTTAAAGGTCACCAGTGCGTAGGGAGAGCGCAACCAGGCATGAGGAACAAGGGACACAGATCATCTGGGAGCCTAAACGTGACTCCAGCCTCAGGTCTCCCAACCAAAGACCACATCAGGGCTTCTCATCCTTAGCTGCACACTGGAATCATTGGGGAGTTTTCAAATACCTGGACCCTGCTTCAGAGATTCCGGTGTACTTGCTCTGGTGTGGATGCAGCCTAGGCCCTGAGCATTTAAAGGCTACCAAAGTGATTCTATGTGCAGCCAAGATTGAAAACTACTTGTCCAAATGAAAGGATTTGGTGAGCAAGTAGTCAAGGTTGAGCACCTTTGGAAATCCAATCAATCTCATTAGTTGGTGCCCCCAAAGAGGAAGGGAAATTAGGTATCATTAAGCCTAGTGCTCCTTTGTACAGATGAAAACACTGATGTGCAGAGAAGTTAACTGACTTGCCTGAGATCACATTGGTCATAACTAGAACCCAAGTAACCCAAGTCTCCTCACCCTGGCCAGCACTGCTTCCACCAGGCTCATGGCTGGGTCAGTGTGAAGATACCCTGGATAACACTTGTGGGACAAGAGCTGGGAGTTGTTCTCCAGCCTTCACAGTGGAGGACCCCAGGCCTCCACTGCCACTTGCTCAGCATCCTGGGACATAACCATTGAAGGACTTTAGAGATACTAGGGCCGCAGACAAAGCCTGACTCCTTGAGGATCAAACCTATGATTTTGACTTCCTCAATACTTGACCCTACTCACAGTTTCCCAGCAGAACATTGCAACACTTTGGTATGTCAGAAAGATGCCCAGGCTATGTGGCAACATCCTGGTTTCTCCATTGGAGAGAAGGCCCTCTGCACACTGCTGACAAGCCCAGCTCAGCAGTGGTAGAAAACTCTGACCACCCTCCCTAATGGTTTATATGCAAGTCAGAAGTATTCAGAGGAAAAAAAAAAACAAAAAACACTTCATGTTCCAAAATGAACTTCAAAAATCTAAAATCGTGATTTAAAAAACAGACTACATTAAAAAAAAAAATAAGCCATTGTCATAGAGGTACTGGAACTACTCAAAGAGAGTTATTATTATTCTTCAGTTTTCATAAATGATTTTTTTTTTTTTTTTTTTTGCACAGTCTCAGTTCCCTGACCAGGGATTGAACTAGGCCACTGTAGTGAAAACCCAGAATCCTAACCACTAGACCATCAGGGATATCCCTCCATAAGTGATTATAAAAAGTTATTGTAAAATGAATGATTTGAAAGTCTTAGAGCAGCTTCTTAGCAGCAGAAAGTGTCTGCCAAGTTCTTTCTATATTTTCATTTATCTAATGTCTCTCAGCCTTCATCATGATATGGGTACTGTCAAAAGTTCATATAAGTGGCCTGGACTGCAAAATTTAGGGAATCAAACTCTAACCATTGGTGCAAAGTGAAACCTACTTCATCAGTCCAGTAGCAGAGGCATATTCATAATTGAAACATATGTATTCTCTGTATTTTTCTAACAGCTTCTGAAGTGTTCATCAAGCCTGTCTGATTAAGCACTTTTAAATTCTGAGCAATGCAATGGGCTCTCTCACACCCTCTTGGCAGGAGTGCAAATTGATGCAATGCTTTTGGAGAGCCATTTGGTTGTATGTATCAAAATTTAAAATGCATACAATCTTTTTGACCCAGAAATACCACTTCTAAGAATTTATCCTACAGAAAAACCCCAAAAGTTCACAGAAGTGTACATAGAAGGATGGCATTTGTAGTTTAATTTATGACAGTAAAAAAACTGCAAGCAACCCAAGTCTACCAATAAGGAATTTGTTGGGTAAACCATAGTGCATACAATGAAGTACTAGGCAGATGGTAACACGAATGAGGTAGAGCCGTATGTATCATCGGGAGAGAAAGCCACACATACACAAGTAACTTGCAGAAAAGTAGACAGTTTCCTTTTTTTTTTTTCCTGCTCTCTACCTTGTTTGTTTTTCCCCCAGTTATATTTAGAAATAATTGACATACATCACTGTATAACTTTAAGTTGCACAGCATGATGGTTTGATTTACATATACTATGAACTGATTACCACAATAGGTTTAGTTAATATCTATCATCTCATAAATAAAAGAAAAAAGCAATTTTTAAATTTATAAATATTATGAGATGAAGACTTAGTACCTCCACCACTCCTCCTTCTTCTCCCCAAAATTTTATCATAGTTTTAGACCAATAATTAGCATTTGTATCATTATAACAATGTGAATATTGTTCCTTATACAGCCTATTAGAATACTGTGATTTTATGTCCTTTCTTTTTATAAAACTGAGATATAATTGTGATATAAACAACACTATGTTAGATACAAGTGCAGAACACAGTGATTTGATATTTCCTTACATTACAAAACAATCTCCACAGAAGCTTTCTATTTTTATATAAATGATTAAAGACAGCAACCCCCATGCTGGTCTCTAGCCAGTGGGTTCAGTTCTTGTGCCCCTAAATTGTACTGAAACCTTGAACTGTAAGTGGTAAACTGGGAATCTCAATTCAGTTTCTAAACATCCTCCGTTCTCTCTCTTTCCCAGAGTCAAAGAACAACTAAAAGTAATTCAAACACAAATGTGAGACTCCATATCTAATTGTCATTGTATGCAAATACTACTTTAAGATGACCCTCCTAGATTTAGAAAAAAAAGTTGTCAAAGGAGCAGCACTGACGTCATCACTTGACTGGGTTCATCTTCTCTTGCTTGTATATTCAAATTGCATATATTGAAATTGCATATCTGGAATTTGTATATTCCAAGACAACTGTGGCACCTCCCCGACAATACCAGCCCTAGAGAATGTCTGCCTTAAAATTCAAGCAAGCAGTTCTTAAAGTATCCAGGCTGCATACAGCAGAGATTCCAAAATCTCGAAAGACATTGCTACTGGATTTTTAATTCTGGGCTTTATCAAATATTGAAAGCGAGGGTTTTGTTCTGTTTTTAAACTATAGTTGATTTATGACAGCCAGGTTTGATTCTTCTTTGTAATGGCAGAGATTCCCCCAAACAAAGGCAATTCCATTGGGAAATCAGTATTTTGTGGCATGTCGCAGGAAACTTACACCCTTTTAACTTTGCTGAGAATATTTCAAATAGGTTAAAGCAGATTAGGACTGAAATAGCTTTTATTACAGGTCAGCGATTCCCTCCTCTTCCATGAGAAGCATACACTCCTGGCCCTCATGAGGTTGGTTTTGGCCATGTGTTTGCATTTGGCTTTGACCTGTGGAAAGTGAATACATGTGATGGGAGCAGCAGCTTTAAATGTGTTTGCATGGTTTGGCTCAGCCCCTTGCACTTTCACATTCTGCTACACAAATAAGTTGCTCTAGAGAAGATGCTAGTCCAGAATGAAGAAACACTGGATCCCATTTGCACCCAAACTGTAGCCAGGTGCCCAGCCCAGCAGTCCCATGAACAAGAAATACAGGTTTGTTGTTGGAAGTAATTCAGCATTATTGAAGTAAAAATTGACTAATACATGGATAAACAGCTTTGAATCCATTGCTATTCTTTATCAAATCTTGTCATTGATCTTATATTTGTTCCCAAGTCTCTTTTGTCTTACAAAATAAACCATTTCAGAAACATTTGAGGGAGGGTCATCTTGGTACCCTTCACCAATCCCACCCATTCCCAAAGGACACCACTATCATACCATACTCATGTTTGTTTTTAACATATGCTATACATTTCTATATCTATAAACATGGTGGAGTATTATTCTGTAGGTTGCAAAACTTTATATAAAAACCAATCTGTATGTATCCTCTGGGATTCACATACCACCACTCCCAACATAATATTCCAGATTTACCCATGTTGTACATCAGCTCTAGTCCATTCACTTTAACTATTGTAACATCATCTGTATTTACTGCAATGTGTCTATTCTCTACAATGTTGAAAAGAACATTCTTGTACACATTTTTTAGTATCTTGCTTTCCTTTAAGAGGAACTTCTCTTTCTCAGTGGAATCAATGGACTAGGAATGGATGGCTGACTGAACTTCCACACATGCTATCTACCAGGTCAATTTAATCAAGAGATGCAAGTATCTCTGCTCCAGACTCTTGCTGGAGATGCTGCTCAGGAGGAGCTCACAGTGCCCATGGTCTTCAGCACCTCGGATTTCCATCACTGGCTTCTGGCTGTGGGACCAGTGCCTTGAGATTTGCTGAGAACATCTCAACTCACTTTCTACTGCTCCTTGCACGTCTTACTCACCAATATGGTTCTTCACACTTTATCTTTTTTATCATTAAATAATTCTTAAGTTCCTGGTCAGGACTGAAATGTTGGCAAGAGAGTTAGAAACAGAGGAGTAAGTGAATGAAGACTCTGTTAATCGGCCTCTTTTTTTCCTCACACAGCAATTTTTCTAACAGATGCAATTACATTTGAAAGCGGCAGAGAATGGAATCTTATGTTTTATTTCTTTATTCATCGTTTTACAAATGGGATTCACTGTAACAAGGAAATTGCCTTTGTGGTTCAGTTCTTCAGGCTGCAGTGCTCTGAGCTTCAGTTTTTACACCAGCTGCCACTGCTACCTTGTCTCTAGTGGATGAGGACCAGCCAGGGATGGAGGCTAAGAAACCAGGCAGAGTTCATTTAAATTCAATATATTTTTTATTCTTTGTAAATACAATGAGTACAACCTTTTAACTTCACAAATCAGTTAATTCCACTTTGTACAAGGAAAGTTTTACTCATCCTATAATAGTCCAAGTGCTGAATATTTTCCCTCAGTGCTAGTACCTAATAAATCAAAATGTGAAAAGTACAGCAGCTATTTTTAAATGTTTGTTTCTACACTTCCATAAGTAGAGATTCATACCAAAGGAGCAGCTTACAGTGTAGGACGAAGTGTGTGTGTGTGCAGTGCAGGCATTCAAAGCTTTACTAGAAACCAGTTTTCTGAAAGGCATTGAAGAGTCTCAGGCTGTTAGCAATGGATCAAGAAGCCTTTTAGCATCCATCTCCTTGAAATTCCTTCTGGTCTCATGTCTCTGTTCATTTACTATCTGGTGTGACTCACTGAAACATGAGTTTGGACCCCCACTGCCTTTGGTTTCAGCACTATGTTAATGGGACAGCGGTCTGCCTCACTCCATCATTCATCTCCACTTTATTTGGTTTTGCTGTTTTTATTCATCCTCCCTCTACTTGGGTTCTTTTAGTAAAGCTCTTCTAGTTTTGAGATGTTATCCAACCTGAAGTCGTGGTGAGAATCTCATTTTCGTCCACCAATTCTTTTGACAAGGTTGCCTGGCCTATGGTACTGAGAAGAAAGAGGAGGAGCGGGGAGGGGAAGGGGAGAAGGAAGGGGAGAGAGAAGAAAAGGGGGAGGAGGAGGAAGCAAGAAAGAGAAAGGAAAAAGATAGAGAAAAAGCAAATCTCACAGCATAAGCTACCCTTCACATATTAATTCAGTTCTGAAGGCCACTTTATGATGCAGAACAATAGAAGGGAAACTTTTGATAAAACTTTTGATTTAAAACCTAACCATTATTTTTAAAATAAATTCTTCAACATAAAATAGTTCTGAAGGCTGCTGTATGATGTTATACACAGAGCTATATTTGGTTACCCAAGTTTATATGCTAAAAGGGAAAAGAAAGTTCTACTTATGTTTCATCTATTGGTAGTTCAGCCTGATCTTCCAGGTAAGAGGCAGAATGGCATGGCCTGTGGCAACCCCAAATTCGGCCCCCTCCCAGGGCATGGCAGCAGTGAGTCCTCTCTGCTCAGGCGGTCCTTCTACACCCTTTTCCTTCCAGGCCGCCCTACCCTGGGTGAGGCAGCAGGTCAGAGCTACTGAAATTGTTTCGTGTCAATTGACATTTCTTTTCTGAAGGCTACACATTCCCAGATTTATGCTTCCTGAAGGGTTTGTTAGTTGAGGTTTGTTCTCCATGGGTAGAAGTTCATCAGATACTGTCCCATCCTGAAAAGTGGGGACTTGGAGAGCTTAGATATCACTGGATTTGTACATATCTGAAAGCAGTCTTGTAATTGGCACATTGCCGATGGTTTTTTTGAAAAACACTTCCTCTATGGTTGATGGGCTAATAGAACGTAAAGCTGGCAAAAGTAACAGGAGTTTTCCAAAGCGACAAGGTTGAGTGGGGTATCTGGAATAGGAGAAGCCATGAAAGCAAGGTAAGATCCATCACGAACAGGCTTAATATCTGTCCTTGAACACACATCATCTTCAGCACAACTTCCTGACAGCCTCTTTAATAACATACTACAGGGTCCTATCCAGGCAGTACTGTCCCTATTCGGCAGGTGGAATAACAGGCACAGAGAACATAATGACGCTGCCAAAAGCACATGGTGACAGTCTCATCATTAGCACAGGCGTTGCATTTTATTTGGGAAAAAAATTTTTTTTAAGAAATATGGTACTCAATTTAGAAGAAATAATAAGATTGCTAGTATAGACACCAACCACTAGTACTGATGTAAAAACTAGTGACAACATCCACATTTTCTGATTCTCAAGACTCCTTCACCAGGCTATTTCCCTCAAATGAAATGGATTCTTTTTCCGAGCAATTATCCAAATTATTATTCAGGCACTATACTTAGTCACTCTCAGGAATAATTCCATCTTTATTACACTGCAAATTAAAGACTAAGCTCTGTTGCATGGCAGTGCCACCCAACTTTCATGTCAATGAAATTGGCATATAATTAAAGATGTGAGAAATTGCTGAACAATTTCCTCTCTTGATGTCCAACATATATCTGTACTCAGATGTGCAAGTTCAGTCTTCTGCTGCTTTTAGATGCCTGTAAGCCACCTCCTCACTGCAGCTCGGATGCTTCTTCAGTCTAAATCAGGTTATCAATACAGGAGGGCTCCAAGCACTGACACAAACCACCCAAAAGACTGACTCAGCCAGGTTCAACTAATGGCCGGCCACAAGTGCTAGAAACTGACAGATATCATATCCTACACAGGAGTTAGGTAACCGAACATTGAGTTTAAATGCCCAATAACCCCTCTCTGCAAACAAAGACCAGGGGAACAACTTTCATGCTTGTCTCTAAGTTTTGAGCACAAGAGAGTCCCTCTCTTTAACCTGATACTAGGCTGACAATTCATTCTGGGCCTCTGAGGATCTCATTTGGCTCTTTCACTGCCCAGCCAGACTACATTTAATGATGTGGAATGGACATGGTGGAGCCTCCCACAGGAGAAAAAACAACAACAACAACAACAACACATAAATCGCATTTGCTCTCCTTGCTGAAAGCATCTCCTATGTTTCCTGGAAAGCAGAGGAAGACCCATGTTTCCCTTTCACCTTGGCCACTTACTTTCTCCAACAGCTCTGTTTCCTTTCCTAGACAGGCAGAGGAGAGAAGCCCCCTGCAGTGGGTGGGAAGCAGTGGCGGCCTAGACAAGCCCCCATCTTGTCTGCAGCAACCACTCCACGTGCTGACATTTCCCTCAGTGAGAAAACACTGGGAAATAATGACAGAAAGGATGGCTTTTGGAGACTTCACAGACAATTAACTCTTGATTTTCTGTGAGTAGATTATCCACTCACCTACTCACCCACTTCTTTTATCCTCTAATTAGGAAGGGGCTGGTTAGTAGTCAACACAAATTAAGTGTTTATTATATGTGGAGTACTGTACTACCCAGAAACAACAACCATGTGTATGTGTGTGTGTGAGAGACAGAGACAGAGAGAAAAAGAAGCTCTCTGACTGCTCAAAATTATTTTGTAGAATATCTAGGCCCCTGACTCCATACATCAGCATACATAACTGGAAGTTTTGTTGTTTCAAGTGTGACTGTTCTGTGTCTGTCACAGATCCATGTATTTGATTGTCAGCTATATAGTTTATTATATATAACTAAATTGTTCATTATTATATATGGTTATTACACATAGTTATGTGTAGTTTGTGTGAAATGCCAATTTCTAGCCCTCTCCTTATGTCCTAGATTATTAGAGAAATCACTTACAGGGCTGTAACAATTAGGTAAGTTTGCAGGTTTAACAATTAATGCACAATTAGCTCAGTTTGCAACATTAACTTTTCATTTAGATTTCAGATTCTTCTAGACAGGAAAGTGCTAGAGGAGAATGTTCACTGACTTGAAGGAGCTAAGAAGTAAGGTATAGTTAGTTTTGTCACATTTATGACTCTAGACATTAATATTAAATTATAGCTATAGCTGATATCATGAAATACAAAGCTCATGTCAAAGTAGATGTGTTCCTTCCCTTAATAATTTCTTTGTTTTGAGGGAAAGGGAGAAGTAGTATACTCATCATTTTTCCAAAATAGACTTCTGTTAATTTGTGGTTTAATGCTCTCGTGCGTGCTAAGTCACTTCAGTCATGTCTGACTCTGTGCAACTCTATAGACTGACTATAGCCCCCCCAGGCTCCTCTGTAATGGGATTCTCTAGGCAAGTATACTGGAGCAGATTGCCATGCCCTCCACGAGGGGGTCTTCCCGACCTAGGGGTAGAACCTACTTCTGTTACATCTCCTGAATTGGCAGGCAGGTTCTTTACCACTAGTACCACCTGGGAAGCCCTTAACTTTCTCAAGTCATCCTAAAAGCAGCTCTCAAAATGTCAGGTTCTCTCAGACTCTCCTTACTCCCTCTCTGGCACCTCCCCTGGCACCTCTACCAGCCCTTTCTCTGGCTCCTGTTGGTCACCCTCTCCCCTGCTGGAATCCAAGGACCAGCTCACCTGTCTTCTCCACCCATCAGACTTTCCAGATTTTTTTCCTACTCCATCCAACTAGAATTCATCTCTCCCACCCCCAACTTTGCTTTTTCTTTTCCCTGGTCTGATGAACACTTCTGCTTACTTCCTGCAATGATAATGGACAGTGCTTTCTCATGTCCCACAGTGTTCATGAGCCACCCTACAAAAGCAAGGACTCAGCAAGGGCTGAATCAATACCTAGTGTCATGTTCTTCCGGTGTGATGTTCTTTATACCTTAAAGACTCTGTATGTCAGAGGTCAGTTATGTTATACAAGTTAGTTTTTAATGGGGGAAAAAGTGCCCAAATTATGTACTGCTCCATTTTATAATTCTGAACAAGTCTTAAGTGCTTACTATATACATTCTAAAATTTAATGTGGATTTTAAATTTTAAAGCCATGGGACTTTAGTTTGGAAAAACATATACACGCACTATCACACATCACAGTTTCAGTGATATTCCATGGACAGGGAACAGTTGTTGTTTTTAAACTCACATTTTACAAATTTATTTGTTTATATACTCCCTCTACTTTCAAGGAAAATCACAACATGCTGGGTTGTAAGGTACATGGTAAGCACTCAATAGATACTGGTTGCTGTCAGCTACTAAAGATCTGCTGTGAACCCTAAAGCTTTCAGGAATAGGAGTTCTGAATGTGACCTTCAACAACTCTGGGACAGGGAACAGTTTTACTTATTAGTATTCAAAAGAGGATTTATAAAGAAATAAGGTGATCTTTCCAGAAGTGGTATCATCCCAAATGAATACAGGTGACTCAGGGTTTCTCTGACCCCCCTTTAGTCACAAAAGTATTAGTGCCCTCTACCCATTTGATATAGTTACTCCCAGCAGAGTGTCTGTGGGTGATGCTGAGATGATAGAGACAGGTTCCCATGGACTTCCCTTCAAGATCAATCTAGAGAATAAAAAAGAATAGCAACTGTATTCTAACCTCAGATCTACTGCAGTCCTAACTTAGTAAACTAGCAAGGTTCCACTGCTCTTTTAAAAGCCTTGCTTTTTTCATATGAAAATGGAAACAGAAGGTCTACAGACCTTGTGGTGGATTTGCTTGTTTGGTGGGCCAGGAGGAGCACTGCCAGAACCCCACTGACTGAGAGTTTCTACAGATAGCTGATGGGTGATACGCATTCACCTAGATGTGTTCAGCTATATTGATGGATCAACTTGTTCATATGGGACAAGAGTAAGGTGTCTGGCAGTGCTTTCACTTTGATAACCTAATTTGATTTGCTTCTCTCCCCTACCCTTAGAAATAGATGAGGGCATAGATTCTAACTAAATTAACTAGCTTGGCAACAGGATAATTAGTCGCAGTGTTTGAACTGGCTTTTTACTGCCTGCTCACACATTCACAATGGAAACAATTTTCTTAAGTACATGTTCAAGGCAAACAAGGGTCACCTGGTATGGATGTAGCTGTTGAGAGTTAGCTGAGCCTCGTCTTGAAGAGCTGCAATGGCGGCAGCATTCCGGAAACTTCTCAGTTCAGAACCACTGTGTGTAGGAACTAGAAATGAAGACCAGGAAATTGTGAGAAGCAGCACAGGAATGCAGATGGGGAAAGCACTCTCTGGAAGTGGATAGTCAACAAGCAGAAAAACATGCAGGTCCAATGGAGTCAGACTAAGAGTATCAGCTCTCTTGAAAGCCATCACCTCTCTTTTGGACTTGGAGATGGATGAGAGTGAGTACATCATGAGAAGCACTGGACTGGATAAAGCACAAGCTGGAATCAAGATTGCCAGGAGAAATATCAATAACCTCAGATATGCAGATGACACCACCCTTATGGCAGAAAGCAAAGAAGAACTAAAGAGCCTCCTGATGAAAGTGAAAGAGGAGAGTGAAAAAGCTGGCTTAAATCTCAACATTCAGAAAACTAAGATCATGGCATTTGGTCCCATCACTTCATGGCAAATAGATGGGGAAACAGTGGAAACAGTGAGAGACTTTATTTTAGGGGGCTCCAAAATCACTGGAGATGGTGACTGCAGCCATGAAATTAAAAGATGCTTACAACTTGGAAGAAAAGTTATGATCAGCCTAGACAGCATATTAAAAAGCAGAGACATTACTTTGCCAACAAAGGTCCAGCTAGTCAAAGCTATGGTTTTTCCAGTAGTCATGTATGGATGTGAGAGTTGGACTATAAAGAAAGCTGAGCGCCAAAGACTTGATGCTTTTCAACTGTGGTGTTAGAGAAGACTCTTGAGAGTCTCATGGACTGCAAGAAGATCCAGCTAGTCCATCCTAAAAGAAATCAGTCCTGAATATTCATTGGAAGGACTGATGGTAAAGCTGAAACTCCAATACTTTGGCCACCTGATGTGAAGAACTGACTCATTTGAAAAGACCCTGATGCTGGGAAAGATTCCAAGTGGGAGCAGAAGGGGAAGACAGGGGATGAGATGGTTGGATGGCATCACCGACTCAATGGACATGAGTTTGAGTGAGCTCTGGGAGTTGGTGATAGATAGGGAGACCTGGGGTACTGCAGTCCATGGGGTCACAAGGGATTGGATACAACTGAACTGAACTGAGATAGTGAGATGGCAAAACTGGAAGAAGAGACAGCAGTTTGTATCTGCTTACCAGCTTTGAAAGTGACGATGCATTTTAGACAGGCAAATTCGGTAGCATCTAACCGGAGTTGTCTAAACCGCGCCACTACCTCCTGTAAAGCCTGTATTTCAGATATGATCTTGTTCAGCTTCTGGGAATCTGTGTTGTCACCATTCATGCCTAGAATAAAAATATGCAATAAATGCTCTAACATGAAGGCATTTTCATGATTTAATATTGATTTTTGACAAAATCCTGCATATCAATATCTATTCAATTGTCACTCTAAGATATCTGATTCTATGTAAACTGGCTATATTGTATGAAAGTTAATATAAAATCTTCTCTTGGATAATAACAAACACAGTAATTTGCATTTAAATAACAATGCAAGCAGTCATGAATACAACAAAACAACATTATTTGCATTTAAATATAGATTTATAAATGACAGGTATACTCTATTGTTCAGCAGGAATTTGTTATTCTTTACATGTTGTTCTTTTTTCAGTAATGTATTTTTATGGTAATTTCTACAACAAAGTCATTAAATTGTGCAATTCTTACCAGATACAGCCAGTAGAGTGTTAGCATCAACCGGAATGGCCCATTGTGCTATTCCTAGAACAAACAGTTCTCTCCAAGCATCTTCCAAAAGCATCAGCTGTCATACAATAGATGTATAATATAATATAGTGTGTAATTTATAAATTTATAAACAATTTCAATATGTAAATTTCTATCATTTTAAAAAGTGTTTTAAATGCCTGTCCTGGTAGTTTTTCCTCTGAATATTTTAGCTTTCCCTTATTTTCTCATATTTTCCTTTCTAAAAGGTGTCTATACTTGCACATGCACTCGAGAGTCAGTAACTCCAATTTCCCCAATTTTGCTTCCCTTGGAAAAGGATTTACCCTTCTTGTCCTTGCATCCATTTGTTCCTGACTACCTATAAACTTCATGGGTGACCCAGGCCCTATGAAATGCCAACAACAGGTCAGCAGGCAGATCCCTCTTATAGAAAATGTTGATATTATCAGGATTGAGGATTCCAGACTAAGCATGCTGATGTGGGCCCCCATCTCCCTGGAGGGTTGAGGGGGCTGAGCTGGGAGAGCGATCACTAATTCCCAAGAGGCGTGCAGGGAAATCAGGGTGTAATTATGTTAATTGGGTTTTGCTGAGTTTACCTCATCTCACTGCCTGATTTTTCTGAGACTCATAAGTGGACAGCATCAAGGTGCTTGTCATTTTCATTCTATTGAAATGTGCTACTGAATATTTAAAATGAAAATCTGGCTCCTTTTCCAAATTAATATACTGGATTCCACTTCACTGCAGTTTGCTTGTTGAAGGGTTTCCACTGAAGGGCTACGTGGTAGATAGTAAGTAAATTTTGTTTGGATTAAGAAGTCTACAAATACTTGTTTTGAGAAAAAATAGCCAACTTACAGACAGACAGACAGACACACACACACACACACACACACACACACACACACAGAGCAAATGATCAGATTCTACAAGTAAATCTGGTCAAAGATAAAAACTAACCATCTTGAAAAATCTCTCCAAAACCAGTAATCCTGGATGATTTATGTGAGAGGATTTCCTTCTGAGTGCTAAGAGCTGAATTGTGAAGGCTTGTAACCAAAATCACAATTAGACCGAAGGGTTTAATTTTCAAAATGCTTTATTTTCAGCTTTATTGCATTAAGTACAGAAAATAATACTTTCAAAATGCAAGGTAAACAATGTCTAATTCTAACCATGTCTGAAAGTCCAGGCCACAAAAGAAAGCATATCCCATGCTAGAAGATTAAATGTTTTGAGCACATTGCCAGGTCTCTCTGTAGGAAACATACTTCATATTAAGGGGCACTATTATGCTTTAATTAGGTATAAAATGAATTAAAGAAACAAATCCTTTGCTTCTGGAACTACTTATTAGCCTTTTGGGAAATTTGTCATTAATTTCCATGAATGTACTAGTAACAGCCAATTTTTGTGAATACTTCATTTTCTTTCTTTCCCTTAAGGATAGAAAAATTATGGCAGAGGCCATTTATGATATTCCTAACAATAAAACTTCTGAGTTTTGGTATGACACAATTTTAACAGCACATAATTTTTTCTCCCTCTTACTGTCATTTACAATCACAGGATTATGCACCAGACCTATTTGTTCACAAAAATCTCTAAAAGCATTTAAAGAATCAAAGGAGCTGTGCAACACACCCTTTAATCCTTCATGCTGATACATCAGTGGCCAAAACTATGAGCATCATAATGAAAAATAAAAGCTGCAAATATAAAATGAGACTAGTTCTCAAAATCTAACCAGGGAATACTCTCATCACCTTCTATTTCTCTCAGTTCCAGTGTTCTTAAGAAAACATTGCTTTATTAACAATTTAAAAAATCATTAAGATTTATGATTTTTAAAATGTGTGATTAAATTTGATGTTCCAATTAAACTAAAAAAGAAAATGATCTTGTATATTTGTTTCTTGCAGTCATATTCAACTTTCCTGAAATAACACAATTACACTTCTTAGTAAGGATTCCATAGCTAGATATTTTGAAGCCATAGCAAGAAGCTAAGAAAAATCACTTTCTCACTGCTGTTAAGAATGGATGCCTGGCTCTGGTGATTTATCCAAGTAGCATTTAGTTTCATAAGCCTAACAACTGTTGCTTCTTTCCCAACCCTCTTCCCCCAAGAGCTCAGTGCCCTCTTGGTCCTACCTGGTCTTGCAAAGATAGCGTGGAGAAAGCTGGCACACTCTTAGCCCACTTGATGCTCATAAATAGAAGTCTGGCAGCTGATTCACACACTGACTCTGTGGCCACTTCATAGAGATACATTGGGGTCCCATTCACTTCATGGGGATACTGGGTGGGGAAGAAAGAGAAAAATCAGGGAGTAAGGAAACAACAGCTCTGCAAGAAGAGCCACTGTTAAAAGTTTTCTAATTAGACCAAGGAAGGAGACAGGAACACCTATAGAGTCTGGGAAATAATAATTATTGGGAGAGGCTCATTCTACTCTTGGGTGGCCTTTTCCATCAAGAGGGGCATGTGGCTTTTCTATCCTCTGCAGCAAATTTTCCTCGGGCTGAGCCACGTGCCAGGCCTGTCTCCCAATTTAGACAAGAGCTTCTTGCATTTGAGTAAATAAAAATAGATGTGGAAAAAAAGTATAAATTAATAGGCATCCCAAACACAAATATGCATATGAGTATTTTTAGAAAGGATTAGTATATTATGGAAATATTTCAATTAGACATCTTAATCATTCACAGAGCATTCCCATTCATAACTGACAACATATTCATAACACTACTTTCCCAAGCTTATTATACACATCAAGGGTAAGAAAGCAATATTAAATATTGTGCATGCGCCCAGGTGTTTGGCTTCCCTGCAGTGTGGGGCTGCAGCTGGACCTTGTCTGGGGGAGATCTGGAGGCCTTCTTGGCCTGGAGTGGGGGATCTTTGTAGGTACCAGCTGAAAGTCTGGAAGGTAGTCCCTAGGGGTACCGTTTGAGGTGGTTCTGGCTGTGGCCCTGCTAGGAGAGGCTCAGTCCTTGTGTAAATTCATGTGACTCAGAAGTGGAGTAAGAAATGAAGCCAGGTTCTTCATACTGTCCTAACAGGGTGAGCTCCACATTTCTCTCTTGCATTAAGGACCTTGTCCAAGAGATTAGATCCCTGCAGTTGCAATTCAAGGTGCTCTTCTGCCAGCTGCAGGCAACTTCTTTCTTCTAAAAACAACTCTGCTCTTCTGTCCTTCAGGAACACTTTAGGCTGCCCTATTAGTTCAGACAGGCTTTCACACTAGAGGTGTTTTCTAAAGGTGGAGGTTCCTGAGATCCACCTCAAATTTGCTGTAAGGGGGAATGGCCCTAGAAGTCCCCAGTTGTAGTCAGCTCAGAGAGTGACTTTACCACACACTGAAGCTTGAGCACCCCAGCTCAAAAGGGGAGAGTGGGAGGTCGAGTGCTCCCCGCAGAGCTCGGCCAAGCACTGAGGACCCCTCCAGGTCTCTCTCCCTAAGTGTTGTTTGAGCTATCCCAGCTGAGAAAGAATGGGCATGCCCCTCTCCGCCCTCCACTCAGAACGGCCTCGGGCCCAGCAAGGCCACTGACCTTGGGCGTGGGCTGAGCCAGGCTCACAAGTGTCTGGCGCTCCGGGGTGGCTGACACGGCGGCCAGCTCCAGGCCGTGGGGATCCAGCTGCGTGACCGCGGTGAAGAATGCCGGCGCAGGCAGTGCGGCGGAGGGGAAGTGAGCGGCCGCTCCGTTCTCTTCCTTGTGTCCACGGAAGTAGAGGGCCACCTGCTTGCGGATGGTGGACGTCCGAGGGCCCCGCTCGTGCTGCACGGCTGCAGAGACACACAGACCGGCGCGCGCCCGAGATCAGAGATGTGGTCATCATACAGACGCTGCCGCGCTCTCTGGCCAACCTGCGCGTCTAGGCAGGCAAGGGCACCCGGGAGGTGAAGAGAAGCGGGGAGAAGGAACACGAGGGTGGAGGGCGCTCTGAGACCGTCTAACCCTTACACTGTTTGCATAAGGAAACTGAAGCGGAGAAGAGCATCCTGGCCCAAAGTGTCACACTAATGGCCGAGCCTCAGGCAAGACTACGTGTGTTCTGTCTGTTCAGGGCTCCTCCGGGCCCAGGCAGGTTGCAGGGAGACCAGAGATCCTCTGGGCAGGAATGGCTAGGTCTCGACCTCAATAGAGTGTAGAGGGAGCATTGCAGGAGACTAGCGTTAGATCCCTGGGTCGGGAACCCACTCCAGTACTCTTGCCTGGGAGATCCCATGGATAGAGGAGCCTGGCAGGACTACAGTCAATCCATGGCGTCGCAAAGGGTAAGACAGGATTGAGCCACTGGGCGCGCGTCTGCGCGCGCGCACACACAACGCGCGCGCGCACACACACACAGCGTCTCTGCACACTTTCCTCAATCAGTCCAACGACCACTCCGCCCACCTCCATCCCCCGCCCTACTTGGAAATACCACTTGGCCTCGGAGGGCCCGGGAGGAAAGAACCCGAGCACGGGCCCGCCGGGGGGATAGGATGAGGGAAAGCCCTCTCAGAATGTGCTGGAGGAAGGCAAGGGAGATGTGACAATTACCACCAACAGTTTAAACAAACACATTAATTCGGGGCAATCTTCCGCTCCGCGAGCTTGACAACTTGTCAATACACAAGTTCAACAGGTTGGACGCTCCCTCCTGCTTCCTGCGCCGCGGAGGAAGTAACTTCCCCAGTGGGAGCTGTATGTACCTCAGGGGGATGCCACCCCACCCAGGCCTTCTTCACGGCAAAGCCCACTCCGCACCCAGTCCTGAGGCCCCGTTCCTCCCTCCTGGCCATGACTCCCGCCTTCTTCCCGCTCCCTTCCCGGCCTGGGGCACCCTGGCCAGGCCACCGCCGGCTACGCACTCTAAGCCCAAGAAGCATCCTGACGACCTAGTTCTTGCTGAGACTTCTGGGAGCTGAAGTCTAGCCTGGGACACCCACTAGAGTAACCTTGTCACTACAGCCCCTTTCTTTAGAACTGAGAGAAGCCCAGATCACCACAACATCCGTCCTGATTTTGTGATCTTGGTAAGTCTACAAACAAGGGCTAGACATTCTGCCTGTTCATGTCTCTGCCCTTCCTCCTTCAACCAGTCTCCTAGTCCATAGGATATTCTCTACCAGAGACATCCAGACAGCAAGACCCTGTGGGAGGCTAACAGGCTTAAGACTGGCCACAAAAGGGCTGCCAGGAGAGGTGAGAAGAGGAATCTGGATGGGAGATCAGAAACGTCACAAGTGTGTCCCCAGCAGAGTGGGGGCCTCAGGAATGCTAGCTTCGTGGGGATGGTTGTGAGGTGCAAGGGCCCCATGAAGGCATGGGCCTTACCCTGGGGAGTTCAGTGGGGTGGGGCTGGGACTCAAGCCCGGAGATGACTAAAGATGACTAAGGCCAATTCCCAGAGTTTGGAAAGAAACGCTCAGGAGATTATTTACATGCATAGGAGTGCCATTATTTTCTGTATACATAATTTACTTACTACTCAACCAACATAAGATGAACTAAGAATAAGTAGATTACCATCTTTGTTCATGTTGACTTCCAAACACTTCTTCAGCCGACACGCCCTGCACTGGTTTCTGTGAGTCTTGTCCACCGGGCAGCCTCCCTGGAACAGAGCGCAGGTGGTCAGCGGCCCCAAGGGCCTTTACAGTGGGGACTAGAAGCCGGCGCTGGGCGGAGGAAAACGCATGGAGGCCGAGTACGGACCCGGCCAAAGGCCGCGAAGCGGCAAGCCTGGGTCCGCAAAACGCAAGGGCCTTGAGCACCCACAGGGCCAGGGGGAAAAAAGGCCTAGGATTCTCAGAGCTACTTCAACAAAACCAGTCCCTGACCCTATGAAAGCAGACAAGAAGGAAAGTCCTGCTCCAAACAGGTGAAGGGTCAGAGCGACTGGACTGCCAGACCCCACTCTGCGGGGAGGAGCTCACGAGGGGGAACTTCCGCCAGGCGCAGTGGTAGTGGAGCAGGGGCGAGACTTTTCAGGACCGAAGACAGCGACCTGCCCGGGTGGCGTGAGGCTTCAGAGCTCTGTACCGAGCCGGCTTGCCTGCCCGGATCCCTGCCACATCTCTCTCCCGCGAACTATTCTTTCAGCTTTCAGCTCTTGAGTCTATCTCTTTCTGTCACTCTCTGGATGAGCCCATTTATCTGTCAGATAAATATTTCATTATTCTCCACTCTCCTGCTTCCTCTCTTGTCTACATGTTCGAAGCCATCCTTATAACCAGCAGGTTGAGAGTTGTTTTATAGACTACCCTCAGCTCAGATTCATAGAAACACAGCCATTCCTGGAAGGTGAGACAGAAGCCAGAGTGGTTAGGAGGGCAAGGCCTACAGATGTGAGGGTGGGAAGGGAAGAGCCCAAGGCCTGGACAAATTCTAGAAATGTCCACAATGTAAATATGGCCTGGAAGATACTGTGATGGACTGTGTGAAAAAATGATAATATGGACTGAGAATATTAGCATGATATCTGAAAAAAATAGAGGTAACTGCTGCTTTAGAAATATTTATCTGAGAAGCATGAGAAAATAAATGTTTTATCCAGTGAAATTTTCTGGGAAAATATTGGTTTCATTAAAAGAGGAAAGTACAGAGAAAATTTCTAATGAAATTTATTCAATGTTAGGTGTTATTACTGAGGGAACATATATATAGATACATAAAGAGTCATATCTACACAGTGAATACATAAGAAGTTTTGGTGCTCTCCTCTGTTTTTATTACATGCTACTGTTACATTTACAGTGGGAAGAAAGATAATAAACGTATTTTTATTTTGTTCTATAACCTCAAAATTCATATACTCTGAATTTGGAGTAAGCATATTTTTCTGAAATACCCCTTAGGAAAAAATTACACACTCAAACCACAGTTTTATGAGATCATACCTCTCTGATTTGAAATATGTTGATTTATTCAAAATAAAGGTAGAGCAGAAGTTCATAACAATTTCTAAACATTATCATTACTGTTAATGATGAATTGGAATGCTCTTTACCTAATCTTAGAATAAAAGAGAAAACAGAAATAATTTTTTTTTCCTAACCGAATTCTTCTGGGCATCTTTGCTGGCTAGTAGCTCAATGTAAAGAAGTTTAAAAAGCTCGATGTAATTAAATGCAATCATATGTCTATCCTCAAATGTCATCCTTCTAGTATTCTGATAAACATACTAGTGCAAAATAGAAGCTTACGTTAGTTCTTACGAGTGCCTTCAAATCAGATCAACTGTATATAAATATCTGGAACCTGAGAGAAAGATGCATACCTCAGTTTGGGCCATTTATTTTCTGTGCAAGAAGAGGACCACCATGCCTGATGAGTCTATTATCACTCCTTTACAAGCACTTGGACTGACATCAATATGTTTGAGTTGACAGCCAACCCCTTTGAAAATATCAAGCATAACATCTGAGATTTTGATTCCCCAATTCTGTACGTTGCATAAAAGATAAAGTGGAGGCCTGCTCAAATCTGATAACCCACAGTAATCCCATATTCCTGTGGAGCTACTGGGATACAGTCCTGGGTATATATAACATGATGTTCAAATGGTGACACGAGAAACTGATACAGAATTATGGACTTAATTAAACAGGTAATAGGGCTGGAGAGTTCAAAATAACTTATCCAAATGCAGTATCTTCTTGTTCTTGTTTCTGTTGATAATCCAAATCTATCAGAACTTGGCATGAGCAGACATAGCTTCAGAAAAAGATAAACAATTCACTAGCAGCAAGCAATATATGTGTAAGTATATCATAGACATTAATACATATACTAATTAGTGAAAATGTTTTTACCATTTTGGTAACCAAAGGATGACTTCTGACCACTGCACTCTCCAGGATCTTCTTGGGAGTGGAGATGGTCATTCTATACTTAGGATCTGTATGCCTGGCCAAGGAGAAGGGCAAGAAAGTGTGGGACCAAAAGGCTGATCTTCTGAGCTGGAAACTGAGTCAGGGGGAGGGGTCTGCTCATTCTTTCTGGGAGTTTTAGCTCACACTTAGCCCATGCCCCTACTCCTGTGTCTCTTTCAGACAGTTCCTGCTCAAGACCAAAATGAAATCAACCAGGCAAGATCCCTTCTAAGCAGAGAAGGAGAAGATATGGGAACCATGGAAAGTCCGCCAGTTACTCTTTCCTTGGGCACCTTCTCTTCTTGCTCACTCTGTCCTTTTCTGACAAGGCTCAACTAAATTTACAAGGGTGCTGAAGGCCCACTGCCCACTGCCAAGCAGCCCTGCTTCTCTGAAACTGAAAGGGCACAGTTCTTCATTCAGCACATCCTGTCTGTCCCAACCGGCCAATACTCACTTTGCATCTCAACCTTGACTGAGATGCCCTGTTCGATTCACTTCTGCCCTGAGACCCAGGTCACAGCATTGAGCTTGGGTGCTGCTAAAAATGGCGATGGGGTGGCAGGCAACATAAAACAGCCCTTTCACCTGCCTGCACTTGTGGTTTAGATTCTAAATTTCCTTGGATCCCCTAGGCTGGCTTTATAGTCAGAGTATGGGCCTTATCCAGTGTAGAAATGTGTCAGAGGATTTAGAAAAAAAGGGCGGGGTGGGGGATTGACAGAGGACATAAAGAGGCACTGGGATTTCAGCTTTCCTCCTTCAAACTCAGTTCTCTTCCCTTACCTCTTCCCACCTTTCCCAAGCAAAAGCGCCACTGAGAGTTGAGGCAGGAAGGAGGGGAGAGGGCAGGAGCGGTCAGGGCCTGGTCTCTCCCTAGCAGTTTGGAAACTCAGAGGAGGCCTTGGCACAAACAAAGGAAGGGGAGGTGGCAGAGGGGAGCCGGGCAGCTCAGCCCTGCTAAGGTACCTGGTTTCCAGATTTGCAGACATACGTCCTATTCCTTCGGATACTTCGTTTGAAAAACCCCGAGCAGCCGTCGCAGGCGTAGACCCCGTAGTGTTTCCCCGAGCTTCGGTCGCCACACACTTTACAGGGAATATCTAAAATACGGCCTGAAATCGCAGGAAAGACAAGGAAGGGGTGGGGGTGTGTGTGGAAGGGGTGAGAGAGAGAGGAGGGCGGAGAAGAAGGAGGAAAGGGGAGAGGGAGAGAGAGATGCTAAGCAATCTGACCTCCGAAGGGATTAGCACCGAAGCTGCGGTAAAAGCAAATAATGAAGTGATTTTATAGCCAAACTTTTTTTCCTTGAGCAAGTGTCAGTTTCCTACAATGAGCATTATTCATGCACCGCTACATGTATTTGGGTCTCCTCTAATCGCCGAGACCCATTTTGGAATAAAAGATTACAGCAGGCCGGGGTGGCAGCGCGGCCCGCTGCTGCCTTTCTGCTCCGCGGAAAGTTTGGCCGCCTCCCTCCCTTGCTCTTGCATTTAACAGAGAAAGTTGTTAGTGAGCGCGCGAGGAGACAAACTTGAAATGTAAAAGGGAAAAGAAGAAAAACAAACACGGCTGGAACCAGGGATGGCAGCTGGAAGGCAATCGAGGTTTCGCTGAGCTGCCGGGCGGTGGTTATTATTAGGATTATTATTGTAATGCTAATACTAGGATTATTAATGATAATAAGGGTAGTGGTAATTGCCCAACTTTCACTTTACCTATTTAAAATAATGCTTGATGGATCGCTTTTGACAATTTCTTTCAGGAAAAAAAAAATTTTTTTTCTCCTCAAAGTAACTAGCACCAAGCTAGGCAAGTAGGGGGAGAGTGTTGTAAGTATGTTGATTTCCTGGCAAGTTAGGGTGGGACAGCACCTCCTCCACTCCCCAGGGTCTTCCTACTTGAAGTCCCATCTCCTCACACTAGATCCTGCATGGGGTCCCTTACTCCCGCTTTTTCACCGCTGTCTGAGGCTGATTTTTAAAAGCCATCTGAGTGGTTTCTCTTGACTGCCCTCCAGCCCCAGTGGCCTTGACAGTCGCTTGAGTCAAGGGAAATCTTCTTGGAATCCCCTCAAGTCTAGGGTGACCGCGGAGCCTGGAGGACTGTTCTGGAGAGGGTAAAATTCAAAAACTCAGAAGGAAAGGGACTATATTTCCATAGGGCTCAAGGGTCCAGCAAGACTGAAGCGGTTCATAGAGAGAAATCCTTCCTCCCACAAACAAAAGGAGTAAATAAAAGGTTAACTTAATACTCTGATAATGATGATGGTGATAGTCAACAATACTACTTAATAATTAACTTCTTTAAATTTAATTTTCCCTTTGCTACTGCTTGGAAGGCCTCTAGTCTGGGCCCGGGCGGCCTCCGGCTTGGTCTGGGTGAAGCTGGCAGCTGGTACCGGGAGCACTTGGATTAGGGACCACTGGAGTGATGGGAGGCGAGGGCGAGGACAACTGGGCCAGGGGAGTAAGGGAAGCGTGGGTGCAGTGCGGGGAAGACACGAGGCCTCAGGGTGGAAACTTGCTAGTGGATTCCGAGGCGTCCAGTGGGCCAGCATCTCCGAGCGCGGCCTTGGAGGAGCTGCAGGGGGTGGGGGCGGGGAGAACGCGGGCGGCAGGGTTGGGGAGGGGGGTTTGGTAACCACCAGGCTCGGCCCGGGCAATTACAACCCCGCCATAGCACCTGCTTATAGAGCCACCAGTGACCCGTCAAAAAGAGTAGCATGGGAATTCGGATGGCGACAAAGGCCGGCGGGGGAGGCGTGCGGCGCGGTGACCACTGCCTCGGCGCCCCGTCTCCCACAGGGTGGGAGGAGAGGTTGTGCTGGGGGGGAGGAGGGAGTTGGAGAGAGCCAGGGGAGGTAACCTCGGGTCTTGTCCCTCACCCCTTCGGGCCTGTCACTGCGCCCAAGGGAACTCAACAGCCGCCCAGCAGCCGCCCTCACTCTGGAAAGCAGTAAACTTGGTCTCCATGTTTTGCAGCCATACTCCTCTGCACAACACGCTGCCTCTGGCTGAGCTGGGGTCCGTATTTGGGGGTCCAGTCATCTTGTCACCCTCTCTACCCTACTCTTCCCGGCGGCACTTTTGATGATGCCAAGATACACGCGAGGGAGGAGCCGCGGTGAGGGTTCTCTTTCCCGCTCCCCATCCAGAAAGGAGGCCAGGGACGGGCATCTCTGGAGAACCCCGATGCGGTGGAGGAAGGACCAGAGGTGCGGGCCACACCTTCGGCCTCCGGGGGCGGGGCTCCTCGCTCCTCTGCCCCCGGGGCCAGCCGTCGCGCCAGGTCGGCCCGGTCCCTGCGCAGACCTCCGGGCCGCGGCTCCCGGGGCACAGCAGAAGCCGGCCCACCAGTCTGGGACGGAGCACAGGAGGGAGGACGAGAAAATTCCGAGGCAGAGCGGGTGCGCGCCTCAGACTCCGCCACCCAGCCACGTTAAGGTGACTTGGGTCACGAGACAAGCTGGTTAACCCCGTTGCAAAGCTCCTCTCATTTAGCAAGTCGAGCGAGCTCCGACGTGAGGCAGGCGGGAGTTTCCTGAGGCTGGAAAACCGTTCTTAACTTCCCTCGCCAGGGGGTCCCCTCGGGGCTTTTTGTGTGTCATAATTGCCTAAAGATATATGGCAGCTTCGATTACTGTAATTACCATCAGAGGCTGTTGAAAGAAGTTAGTCTGGGCTGCAGGGGTGACTGGCCGGGGTCTTGTTACCACCCAGGAGGGGCTCCCGGGTGACATCGCTCTGCTCTCCAGCTGTGAGAATCCGAGCGAGGCTGGGGTTGCAGACCTCGCAGCCTGGCTCAGGTCTGACCTCGCCCGCTGCGAGCCGACCTCCTCGCTCCCGGGGCTCGAGGGCTGCAAGCCTTGGTCTGGCTGCCGCCACCGGTCTGGAGAAGGGCTGCATGCCGCGGCGCCGCGGGCGGGGGCTGCTGTCCTGCGGCCCTGAGAAACCTCTGCGGAGACGTCCGGACCAGTGTCGGCCTTGAGGTTTAGGAGGCCAAGCTTAGGCTCTTCGGAAGCTGGAAAACTCCAGTTTCCCCAGTGGCCCTCTACCTTTTCCCCTAAAAGTCCGAAGGGTCCGCCTGCGTCCTAGGCCATCTGCTGCACGCGGGCGCGGTCCCTAGCGAACCCAGTTCGCGCCCGCCCCTTCTCTCACTTTCGAGGCCTCACTTTTCAAGGCCCCTCAACCCGGGCGACCCTGCACCCTAAGTGGGCAAGGCGCCTTACTTCCAGGGAAAGAGCCAAGGGCCTGTCACAGGGCAAGCAAGAACACCGAAGGGCCTGTCACAGGGCAAGCAAGCACACCGAGGCCTGCCTAGGGCTGTCGGCTTCGGTTTTTGCAATGGAGGCTCGGAATGCACCAAGAAAGCTTTCCTCCTGAGCTTCCTGGGAAGGACAGTCACACGCCAGAACATGGGCCACACAAAAAATATGCGAGTTCGCCTCCTCTCTCAGAGATTCGGACAGCCAGGGTCAGGTAGGCCCGAGGCAAACTGGAAACGTCAGTCCTCCACCAGGGTCGGCTCTGATTCCGGCGCATCTAAGATCCCTTCTCTCCTCTCTCTGCCTTAGTTCCAAACATTTCTCATTTTTTTCTTTTAGTTCACGTTCACTTTACTGTAATCTTTAAAATGGCAGCGCCCAAAACCAAAACAAACGGACAAAGTGAAAACACAACTCACTTCTTGGGAGGGCAGGGAAGAATTGCATCCCACTCAAGTGGGACTTCATTATCAGTCCTCAGAAGTATCTCGGACTCTCCCAACTTTCAAAGACTCGGGATAATAAGGGAGAGTGAGGCGAGGGAGTGTTTGAGGAAATCACAAGCGCCATAAATGCTATAAGCGAAAACAAGGGCGGCGAGAGCACTTGGGGATGTGGGGACTTCGGCAGAGGACACCTCCAGCCATGGGACCCAGAAAACCGCAGCGCCGGGCAACCGGATGGCGGGAACTGAAACGCCCCCACAGAGATCCAGCATTGCGGCCGCGCCGGCCCACCGCCTGCTCTGCCCTGCTCATTCTCGGGTTCCGCAAACACGGTGGACGCAAAAACCCTTGTACATACACTCCGCCCTGCACTTGAGCGTCTAGGGGCGATTAGAGATCGGCGGCGACTTGTTATCCCAAGGGAGAACCTCCAGCTAAGCAAGTTTAAGGAAGGAGAGAAGCGCGCGAAGGGAACAGGCCGCACTCTCCTGCCTCTGCCGAACTCCCGCTCGAAAAGTCCTTGGGATTAGGGATTTGGTCCTCGCCTTGCTAGAGCGGTTCGCCATACTTTAAATTCCCCAGTTATGACCTACGCGGATTTAGGATTAAGGAAAAATGTGACTTTTAAATTGTTTCTGCTTCCCAATTTACAGGATTATTTGAAATAGCTAGAAACGGGGTGCAAAGCATTCCATTCAAAATCCGCTTTGCGCAGAGTTGCTTTTGCGCTCTGGAGCTCGGAGTTTTGAGTGAGCGTGTTATTGTGCCGCCGCCTGGGGCTGCGGCCTAGTTCCCGCCCCCGCCGACTCCCCCTACACTCCCACTTCCCACCTTGCGGCTAAGTGGAGGCAACTCGAGAGGGACTGGTGGGCTGCCTGGGTCGCAACTTTCCCACCATAACAGAGACAGGTGGGGGGTGGGGGTGGAGGGGTCAAGCAATGCAGAGGTAACGAAATCATCCCTCACCACGAAAGGCACTGACTCATAGTATACGGGGAGCTGGGCCAAAGCGCACACACCACTGGAATCCCTCTCCCGGGCTCGGAGCTTCGGAGAGCCGGGCTGGACCTCCCCGGCCACCCTGCGCGCCCGCCCCAGCCTGCGCGCCGGAGCCCCGCTGCGGCCCGATAGGTACCCACTTGTTGATCCGGCCGGCTTGCTCATGCTGGCGGTCCCTGGGCGGAGCGGTTGGTGGGCGCTGCCCGAGTCCCGGCCGGCAACGCCCGCTTCGCCGCCGGGCGCCGCCGCTCTCCAGCCGCCCTCCAGCCTGGGAGGCTCCGGGGCCGGACAGGTGGGTGTTGGTTGCGCGCTGCGCTGCTCTCTGGGCGCTCAGAATTCGTTCCACAGTGGAAATTTAAGCATCCTTAAGTTTCTTCCCGTCTCTTGCAAAACCGCAGCCGCTGGGAATGTTGCTTGGTATGAACACGCGCATGTACGGACAAATGGATAGACGGACAGGCAGATCGAGGGAGAAGGGAGGACAAGCAAGAGAGGGGTATTGAAGAACAGAGATGGAGACACGAAAATGGTCTTTCTACGGAGCAAAAAAAGGGCAAACCCCTCTCTTTCACCGTTCCTGTCTCTCAGTCTTCAATTTCTCCCTCTATTTTAGGCATATGCAGAGTGTGGGCAGATCGCTACAGACCGCTGCTCTTTTACGGAAAGAAGGGAAACGCACAACCGCAGTCTCAGGCAGATGGGCTCCGCGCTGCCCAAATCCGAGCGCGGAGTGGGAAAACTAGATTGCTGGGAAGTCTTCCGAGGGAAAAGGCGGCCAGCTCCCGGTATCAGGGGAGAGCCGAGCACGCAGCGTCAGAGGGTCCCCGAAGTTCATTACCCCGTGACTTTGTGCCTGTCGCTGCGGACTGGGTCCCCTGTAATATCTCCAGAAGCGCTCTGACAGGCAGCCGCGGGGAGGGGAATAGGGCGTCCCTGGCCCACTTAGCTTTTCCCCCAACTCCTGGCGGGGTCTGACGTCAGCCATGTGCGGGGAGGGGATGGAAAGAGGGAGGGGGTTAAATGCTAATGATATTAATGAACCTCCAAGCGGCTCCCAAAGAAAATGCAGGCGCTCTCGGAGCTGAGGAGTTAAGTGTGAATATGGAAGTGTGGCTCTGTGCGGGTGCGTCGTTGAAGATGGTGCTGCTCTTGTAGTAAAAAATGAATTATTATATTCATGGCAAGGGGGAAGGGGAGGGGAGCCGGAGCTTTCTCAAAACGCTTTCCTCCTTCTCTCCAGAGGGCCAGACAGATTCGTGGAAGAACTGGGTGGCTGTGTGTTTGTGTGTGATTATGCACGCCGGATATGGCCATGTGAGTTGGTTCATTCTTGGTCCCGTGCCCCTTCTGTTGGGTAAAACTTGGATCTGGTCCGAGGTGAGTAATTATTCATTTTGAAACTATCTAGGGAAAGTTATCTGCGAGGACGCTGTGTGCGGACTTGGGGCCTGGGATGGGGTTTGCTGGAGGCTCCGAGTTCCCGTGGCCTTCGCGTTGTCTATTTGGGCACCAGCCGCCGGGAGGGTGCTGCCGGCTTGCAGAAGTAAAGCCCATCCTGAGCAGGGCGAAGCTATTTCGCCTCCATTATTTCTGCATTTGCACGGCGGGAGGGTAGAGCTGCTTCCCTCCCTCAGCTAGTCCCCAGCGGACTTCGCTGGCCGGCTCCTCCCCTCAGGGTTCGGGGATTCTGGAGAGCTTCCTCCCCGGCCTTAGGCCCCCACTCCTCCTGCCTGCCTTCCCGCGATTCTTCTGCTCTCTCGTGCCCTGGTTCCTGTTCTGCGCCGGGAGAGCGCACGCCTAGAGAGTGATCCCAGAGCTCTAAGAGATTAATTCTTATTTAAGCTCTCCCAGCAGCTTGAACTTGTCGAACAAGAGTTTGCCAGCCTCACCTCCTGGCGTGGGCTTGGCCGAAGGTCAAGGGTCACACCTCCTGCTCTCTGGCCCTCAGCGCACGCTCTGGGGGAGGTGAACAGATACTAGCACTCCGCAATTCTATCCGACCGCTCCGGATCCCACTTTCTCCAGGCTTTCGATCTGAGTATGTGTGTGCAAGTGAGTGAGTGCGTCCCGTCCTCTCCTCCCCTCCCCGCCCCGCCCCCGGCCTCTGGAGGGAGCAGCAGCTCCTCGGTCCCGGAGGCTCAGGGGCGCTGGCTGTGCGCCCCTGTTCGCTGCCACAGCACGTGACCGCAACTTTCCGCAGAGGCCTGGGCTGGGCCTGGTGCCCCCGCCCGTGTACGCCTCGCAGTACTAGTGCTGCGCAGCCAGCTGGACCCGGGTCTGGGGATACCCAGAAAGAGCAAGAATTATATCTCCTCTGTTTTTCGAAGTAGAAGATCAGGGAAATAACATACAAAACCATAATCCTGAGGGTTTTTTAGGAGACAGGACAGTAAGTCAACATTTTTGACAATCAAGTTGGGCAGACTTGTGCTCAGCTGGCCCTGCCCGAGAAGTAGTACAAACTCAAACTCCGCGCCTAGAAAAAGAAATGATTTCCCGGCGGCATTTCAGAAACGCAGTTACTATCCCAGGCTCTATTTTGGACACTGGGATTATGACTTTCAGAGATACACTTGCCACCACTGCTACCACAACCGCCATCACCACCAAAACACCTGCCATGTGGATGCAAAGAGGGGAACTTAGTTAAAGCTAAAGAACTTTAAAGAGTCCAAACTATTTCGGTCAAAGATGGAGGCTGGCGTGGAAGATTCGGCCCTGCCCGTCTTCAAGGTAGAAGTTTAGTAGTCTGTGACTGGGAGACCTGAACGTCGCTTTGCAGGTGTGGAGGCTTGGAGGTAGGAGGACTGTGGTAGAGGGTCTAAAGACTTATTTCCCTACTCCAGACACTCGCCCTACCTGCTCAGTTGTAGGCAACTAAACTTGTGGAAAATACTCCTGAGGTTCACCAATTGTCTCAAAGTCAAAATGGGAATGTCCCGTCTTTCTCTTGCCACTGGTTTCAATTCACAGGGTGTAAAGAATTCCACTAAATAGAAACACACACACACCATCCAGCTCTGGCAAAAGACACAACGCTCACACACACCCACACCATGTTCGTCCTGTGTTCTGTGCGCCTGGCTGTAATTATCTGCACGCTTTGCATAAATCACAATGCAGTTCTGAAATCATCATGATGACTTTCTGGCATGATTGGTTCGGTGGCAACGGCAGCTACAAGATCCAGGGTAGGCAGGAGGGGCTAGGGCCCCATTGCCCACTAGGTCCAGGAGGAGCCTGGCACCGGAGTGTTCTCTGGCTTCTGCTCACTGGAAGCTGCTGCAGGACACAGGGACCTCGGATCTAAGGTGCAGAAACTTGGAATTCTTGAGGTCGGACCTCAGAGAAGAAAAACTCTGCAAGGTAGGGACTGTTACTTTTCATTTTCGTGTCCATGGGCTCAGGTACTCTGCCTGATTCCTATTATGTGCTGCTGAACATTGGGCGCATGAATGAAGGTGGAAGTTGACTGCAGACTTCCCAAGAAGTAGCTGGAGACACAGCAAGGCTAATCACTGGGAGCCCGGAAAGGGTGGCCCATGGGGGTGGGGGTGGGAGGGGAGGTTGAGGGGGTGTTCAGGCTCTGTCCCAACAAGCTGTGTAAACTTGGGCAAGTGACTAGACCTCTCTGGGCTCCAGGTAATTATCTGTGAAATGATTAAGTCCTGTTCAACATTAACTTTCAAAGATTTTTTTCTGTGAGTCTACAATGAGAAGTGATTGATAAAGGGCAAATGCCATGTCTCAGAAATACCTTTTAACACAGACAAGATATTAACTGTAAGTACGGGTTTATAAAGTTGGCTTGGAAAGGGGTGGTCATACCCCAGAGGTTCTGAAGCATTTCTGACCAGGTCCAAACATAGTTTCTAACTTCCTCTATCCTTTTGTGAGAATGGGGTTCTCAACAAAAGGGAAGCAAAAATCACAGGGAAGACATCTTTTATTACAGGGTTACATTTTTGTCCAGGAGATAAGAAATAAGACCGACCGTGAGAAGGATGATGGAATCTAGGGGTCTCTCTCACCATCCAGCAATCTATCCCATTCATCAAACACTGAGCACCCACTATGTGCCAGAGATTAATGACATGACCTCTTTTTCAAGGAGTCACAGGGAGAGCAGACTCATAAAAGGTGATAAGTGCTTTGGACTGGAGGAAAATACAGGACATTCTGGAAAAATATCCAAGGGACCCTAAATCAGTGTGGAGTTAGGTAGGCTGTCAATGCCCCTTGGAAAACTGGTTATGAGTCAGGGGAATCTACTGCCTCTGAAAAATGTCTTCTACCAAAGCTCACTCTCCTACTAATCCTCCTTCTCACCATTTAAACAGGGAAGCAGAAAAACAGACTCACAGACACAGGAAACAAACTTAGGGAGAGGGATAAATTAGGAATTTGGGATTAATAGATACATGCTACTATATATAAAATAGATAATCAACAAGGACCTACTGTATAGCACAGGGAACTGTATTCAATAATCTTATAGTAATCTGTAATGGAAAAGAATCTGAAAAAATGTTACATATACAGCTGAATCACTTTGCTATACACCTGAAATATTGTAAATCAACTATACTTAGTTTTAAAAATGTTTTAGAACAACAAAAGAAGGGGAGAAGTAGAGTCCTGTGAACTAGATTGCATGAGAGGTGCAGGGGTGCAGGACACCCCTCTAGCATCAGATTATCTGGGCCTGATCCCTAGATCTCCATTCACTTAGCTTCCCCAAAAAATGGTACCATTTTCTCCATTAACTGTCTCTTCCAATATGCTAAATTAAAACAGTAACGAAGAAAGGAAAAGCTTTCCCATCAGCAAGCAGACCTAAAGTTGGTGTGGAACAGACTCCCCTCCCCAGTCAGTGATCAGCCCCCTCTCAGAGGTTATCCTACCTCTAGAGATCCAGCCCTTTAAAATTCCCCTCACCTCATGGACAAGCAGAGTTGAGAAATACCCAGACCTAGAAAACATCTGGCAAAAATCTACAAGTTAAGGTTGACTGAGGTTTGATGTTCAATTTCTAAAAGACACTCTGACACAAGTTTTATTTGTTTACATGAAAGGGAGAGTTGATTTCATTTGTTTCCAAGTCATAATTCAACCTACAGATGGTTATTGCTTCCTAAGTGGATGGGGAATTGGAGAAAAGGTGGGTCATGGAGCAGAGTGTCCAGTACAAAGCAGGTACTCAGTGAAGGCTCAGTAAGTGAATCTCGTCAGGCTTGCTCCTGAGTCTGTTGTGGATCTCTCTACACGTTGTTTGGCTCCTATTAGTTAACTCTACTCATAAACACTGAGAATAATCCAGAAAAGAGACCCAGGTGCTCTAGACTCAACTGGTGCTGAGTTGTAGAGTTTTTCCTTGACATTTTCTAGAACTCTGTTAGCTAACTATCTGTTACTCCTCACTAACAGCACCCCTGCACCCATGCCTCTCTCACACAATCTAGTATTGGTGCTAACAGCAGCAACAGTAAGACAATGCCCTGTGTGATGTGCTCATTTTTTTTCTTAACAAATAACAAATTGGGTCTCTACATTTATTCACACATTCTCTTAGGGTCACATCAGCAGAAGAAATTCAAGTTTAGGGGCAGGCTGAGGATTAGAAGCTTCTCACTGTGCTTTTATATTCATCTTGCCCCAAGAAAAAGTAAATGGAAACATCTTTCTCCCATATTTTACTTTTATTTCCTACATATAATATTTTAGTTGTTTGTATCCTGCTTTGTTGCAGGAAGAATTTATTATGGCTCTCATGTCAAATTGCTTTAAGACCTAGTATCCCTCCCTATAAGATGACACACCTGAAATGTATTTAAAACAGAAACAACCAGAGATGTTACTAGGAACAAAAGAAAAAGGAAATGGTCTTCCCCAGATAGATCAACAGAGAAAAAGCTGCCTCTTTTTTATGTCTGTTTCTTTGCTCCTAGTCGCCAGAGCAAAAAGTTCAGAGGACACGTAAGAGATACCCAGCTTTTCCCTAACACTCTGGCACATACCACTGCTTGATAAATGTGCGCTGTAATAGTGGTCCTGACTGATGGTACTCACAAAGAAAGCTGAGACTGGGTGAGGGACTTGCTTTTGCTTTGCCCCAGCATGGGGAGGATAGGGAGTATGGACAGGTCCTCTAGACTCCAAACCTTGGAAAGAGGTAATTTTTTATCTTCTAAAACAAAATCATGACTAGAGAAACAAGAAAGCAGACTACATCCAGGGAAGATTGGCCACCAAGCCTCCTTCAAGCTCTTAATTTCCTGTGAATTGCACAGTTCAACTTGGCTTCCATTTAGCCCAGAATTATAGAGCATACAAGTTAGAGGCAACCTTGGAGATCAGTACTCATCCAATTTCATCATTTTACAGATGAGGAAACTGAGACCCTTAGAGACAAAGCTTGTCCTAAGTCATTCTTCTAGAGACAAAGACCAATCACAGAACCCAGATTTCCTCTTGCTGAGTCTAATGCTCTTTGAAATATTAATTCCATTGCACTGAGCTACCTCTCATTTCCTAGGAGGGCTTCTAGAAGCTCCAATTAAGGCAGTTTCACTCACAAGAGAAGTAATCAGAATTAAAAGTGTTTTGTGCATCTTGAAGCAATAGTTCAGTATTTCTGGAACTTCAGACTCTTCCACTTAACAGATTTTTCTTCAAACTCTCCCACTGTAAGTACTTAAAATTTACTTGTCCAAATGGACAGAAGACATATGAGGTCTCTTTTTATTCTGCAGAGGGGATGATGTAGGCTACAAGAGGAACTACATAGAGATACTAATTGTAGATGCAGAGAAAAAGGTCAATGATTAGACTGAACAATTAATCACTGAATTTGATCAGTGTGGACTGTCAACCTGGGCCTTTCAGATTTTAAAAACACCTCTCTACTCCCTCCACAGCAGGTTGAGAACCTGCTTTATCCAGATTACACTAGTAGAAACAACTGTTATGTAAAATGGGATAGCCTGGGTTAAATGTCACTAATGTATTTGAGAATAAACTAGAGATTTGATTCTTTATTCAGTCAATAAGTGTATCAGGACCACATATCCATCTCTGCCAATGCAGTGAAAAGCTTACATTCTAGTAGGCTTTGTTTCTAAATGATCTAGTTCACACAGTACTCTGTTGTCCCCCTATTCTAGTAAGTAATTTCAGAATTCACATCACTTACAAAGATGCCGAGTGGCTATTTAGGGAAGTCTGAATCAAAAAAAAAAAAAAAAATCCTCCAAAACAAAACAAACCTCCCCCTCTCGTCTCCCTCCCCCCAACCCCACGTGTTTTGTGCAAGACGGAGTCAACCAGTGGGATTCACAGGAGGTCCCCAAGTCAAATGCTGCAGCTGCGTTTTTAAAAGGGGTTGGATAAACTACAGCCGTTAATAACATCTGTATCTATGCAAGCTAAGATGATGATAGGGGTAATCAGATCTCATGCTTCAGGGCATAAGATGATTGCCTGCTGAGAGGAGGAGGATTTGGCCTTTCAGGTATAGCACTGCACAACCCAGGAGGTAGGCTGCAGACATTTCTCTCAGGCTCTAAAATTTCAGGTGTAATTGACATGATTTTGGAATAGATGAAACATTTGAAATCTACTGTTTTTTTTCAGATGAGGATATTGAATAATGAGATATTTGAAATGCCCACATGTACCATGTTAAACACATATTTCTCTCTCTAAAGATAAGATATAACTATTTAGATGCCTTTTTTGAAGGCTATTTTGACCACCTTTTAGTACAAGGAGATGCTTAATAAAGGCTAAATGACAGTGAGAACAGTGGAGGTAATTCAACTTTAATCCATACATTTATGATTAGCTAAAATAATGTATAATTACTCAAGTATTCATAATAGCACATATTTGGATCCCTAAATATATTTTCTAGTTGGATTAGCAACTATGTTTGGAGTTGCATGTTGGGGGTATACAAGGAATGTATTAATTTTAATGTCCTGATCACTAAAGTAATTTTTAAAACTTAGTATTTGTCTGGAAGTGAGAAAGGAATTACACAAAATAATCTTACCTTTTCCTTTTTTTTGCCAACTGGATTACCTTTTCTTTTGATTTCTATAATATTTTCAAACCCTAGGAGGGGGTATATTTCAGGGTAGTTGTACAGTTTAATCACTTTTGAAAACACTGTGCAAATGTTGAGTAGGGTTAAAGAGCTTTATTTATTTAGACATGTAAACCCATGCTCCAGAACATACAGCATCAGACACTGGTCCACATTGCAAGAGATGTAAAATCTTTTGAAGGAGTTGACTCCTGTTAGAGCCCTTTTAGCATAAAGACATTCTTGCTACTGGCTTTGTCACTATTACTAAACCATTCTACACAGAAGGACTGTTTGAAGGATATGGTTGTTAAATGCAATTTTTAAAATGATGCACATAAACAGTTTTAAGGAGGGGGTGTGTGTGGAAATCCTGCAGCTGTTTGGCTGCAGACAGGCAGGGGAAATTAGTCAGAAGCCCAAAGCATCATAGTTAATAATCATTATTCTGTTGTCTGGGATGTTTGTTTAAATACTATTGACACTGTGTATGTATTGTCATCTTCTCTAAATTGTAGCTCTTAACCACTGAAATCTTGTTAAAGACCACCTAGGGTTTCCTCTGTATGATGCTGAAGTGTGTATTCACCTGATGGATAAACAAAAAACAGATTTTAAAATTTTTTCTCTCATGTGCAACTAGCAGGAAATTTTCTAAAGAAAGAGATTGCCTGAGTACAGTAAAAATAGAAGCTGTAGAGTCCCAACCTTTGTATTTCTCCTCTAGTGATAGAAAATGAACAAACCATCAACTGATTAATACAATTCAGTTCTGCTTAAAATTCACAGAACTGTTTGGTATTTTAAAAGACTCATACTTGCCATTAACTGTGAAGAAATCAGTAACTATTCTTTTCATCAACAGCATGTTGGGTTCCCCCCACCTTTAGATTTTGCTTATTAAGTGAGGTCATTTGGGGGAAGAGTGGCTCTGCTGGGTGGGAAAAAAATCTAACAGCCTGACTCCCAAGTTGAGAGCTCCAGATTACGGCCCATTCAGTACAAAGTGTTTTATATCTTGACTTATGAGGGGACAATAGTCAGTCTTACAAAGGCACCACCTGTGATTTAGCACGGTTGACATCTTTGTTAAGGAGGAGCCTGAGGGCAGAAGAGAAACAACACGTGCGCAATCCGGAACTTGTTACCAAGACCCACCTTCAAGGCTGTTTCAAGTCGTCCCTGAAGTCGAAAGGTTTTATTTTCTTAAAGTTTTTGATTTTTTTTAAAGGTGGTGAGAGGGGAGAGAGGAAATGAATGCTGTACGCGATAACTGACCCAAAGCGCTGGACTTACGACTTGCAAGCGCCAAGCTGTTCCATTTTACAGATGGGTAAATGGAGATCAGTCTTCGAAGTGTCTTGCTCAGCCGGTGCCGGGGATCAGGGACCCCCGAGGGGCTTCGGGCCGCCGGGCTAGGGGCGCCGAGGGCGGCGTGACCGCGGGTGGGACGTCGAGTCTTCGGCCCAACCTTCAGGCCGGTGGCTTTTTGCTTCCTTCCCGAAGGTCGCTTCTGACAAATCTATCTATTTGGGGCAAATTGTCAGTGAGAAACTTCCGCTCGAACTGCCGTGGACAAAACCGGCTGTTTGAAAAGGGTAAATCCCGCGGCCCGGCGAGGCCGAACAATGGGCCGCTGGTGCTGCTGCGGCGGGGGCGGCCGGGCGGGCCGCACAAAGGGCGGATTAATTGGGGCCGCGGCTGAGCGATTCGCGCTAGCTCCACTCAGCCCGCACCGCGGGGCGCCCCATTGACTGGGCCCCGAGCCCCACTTTTCACAAACTCCAAACAAAAGTCAATTTCTTTTTTATAAGGCGGGGGAGGGGGCCGCGGCCAAGATTCTCCTCTTGCTCCTTTGCCTCAGTCTTGCTGCAAGGGTGGGGGGAATGAGTGGGGGGAGACTGGAAGGAGAGGGGCTTGGGGGAGCCGCGGGGTGGGAACGGACGTGGGTGTGGCTGCCGCGTCCCTGTCCCCGCCTCCGCTGCCACCTCCTGGCCGAACCCACCTTCCAGGCAGGACGCTAGATTCCTGCTCAAGGCCTAGCAGCTTCACAAAATGCGGATGAGGTGACAGCAAGGACCCTGTGAGGGTTGAATGCACCAGGTTGGCGGAAGTATTGGCAAGTGGTTTAGGAGGAAGGAAAATAAACGTCCCCTTGGCACCTCGCGTGACCATTCATCAGATTGAACAACTACTGTGGTTCTGATAGAAGGGAGACAAAAATGAGTTTGCCCTCTGTTTACACACAAGTTGGGAAGGCAGATTCCTAAATCAATGAGCAGATGAGGGAGACAGGATACCAGGATGGGGTCCCCAAAGGAAGACTTCACCATCCCTATGTAGTTATGAGGTGGACTTGCCCATGTAATATATGGGAAAAGATATCTAATTACTTTGTAGATACACAGTAGTGCGAGAAGTGGCAGTAATTTAAGAAAACCAAATTATAGGATTAATATTGTCACTGGTCTGAAAAGCACTTATGGAGGAACTAGGAGTTCATCTCTTCTTGTTTCCTTTCAAAATAGGAGTGCAGAAGTCTCTCTGACACAGTCCTAAGCTTGGTTGGCAGTGGTTGCATACAAGTGATTGGTGCATTCTTCTTTGAGGACCAGGTTCTCAAGTGAATCAACAGGAAGGAAGGACTAAGTGCTGGTGTAAGGGAAGCCATTTATTGGGTGAAGGGCTGGCATGTGCTAACAGATGATATCCCAATGTTTTTATTTTATGGGGGAATGCTTCTTGTCTTGAACCTGCAGGTATTTTTGTACTCTGAGTCTGGCTAACTGAAGTCTTAAATGGCTGAGCTTTAGTACAGAAACCCTCCAAAGACATCAGGCTAGGGTACTGGCACAGTGAGAGGGGAGCTCTGAGAATCAGAGGCTGTGAAAATTAAGGGCAAATATTTATCTAAAAATGTCACAACTCTGAATTTCAGTAGTACCTTATGTGCTAATCTCTGGTGGAAATCTAGAATAGCTGTTACTCCACTGTATATTTTGAATTCCCATTTGGAAATCAACATTTTTTCCCCATCAGTTCTCAGTATGATTTTAGTTTATTGATGCTTTTGCAAATTCCAGTCAAATAAATGACAGGATCTTTTGCTTTTTCCATGTCAGCAAAAGTTGAGTGAGTGTGTAAAGACTGTGATAACACATTATTAGGATGAAAAATGAAAATACAAGTGTGAGTCAGTGATAAAACTTCCACATTGAAAGGAATCATTTAACAGCAATGTGTAGGTTTAGACAGAACTGATGACAGGCTCTACTGTCTATTAATAGAGAGCTTATGACCACAGCATCTAAGAATACCCAGCACAACTGCTTATCATTTTTATTTTACCAATGAAGGTCTTCTGAGAAGGGGACACTAAATGATTTTGATAAGATCCACTCCTGAAAGGGGTGACATACTGGCATCAAGTCTTTCCATCACTTACTCTGGTTAGCTTTCAAGGCCTACTCTCTTGAATTATTTTGGAATCACTTTATGTGAACATCATTAGAGGAAAGAATCTCCTGGAAATTTGATTATAATTAAACTCTTTTTTTCTCCTCTTACATTTACTGGCTGAGCAAACACTGCTGGAAAGGATGATGATCTTGGTACTCCCAGGCTTAGGTTGCCAGAAAAGGACAGAAACCTGACTTCTGATAATGGTAGAGCAGATACAAGGTCAGCTTCAGATCTAGAGTATGATAGTCATAAGTCAAAATGAAGGAGCACTTCACCCAAGGATGGACTAGATTTAAATCAATAAGAGAATGAAGCTAAGATCCTAACATATATCTAACATTTGACTGTGACTGTATCATACATATAAAATACTGTATGAATATATCTATACTCAGATGGTAAAGAATCTACCTGCAGTGCAGGAGACCCAGGTTCTATCCCTGTGTTGGAAAGATCCCCTGAAGAAGGGAATGCCAATCCACTCCAGTATTCTTGCCTGGAGAATTCCACGGACAGAGGACTCTGCTGGGCTACAGTCCATGGAGTCACAAAGAGTTGGACATGACTGAGTGACTTCCACCAAAGAATGAAATAAAATGACTGCTCTATCGTAGCAGCACATTAGAAAAAACAATCTCAGTAGTATCTGAAAGGAGACTCCTTTGTGTTTCTTGGATTGCATCTCTTCTCCCTACCAGCACACCAGAAATAATCACCACCTTGAATTGTGTTTTACTCAGTTGCTTGCTTTCTTCATAATTTTACTACTTATGTATGTATCTCTAAATAATGTATGTAAATAATATAATAACATATAACATAGTCTTCAGTGATTTTTTCTCCCAATACTGTGTTTAGTTTTGGTATTAAATGAATTGTACACTCACACAGTATGGTTTCTTCATTCTGTTATGTAGTAATCCATGCCACAGGTACTTGCTCCTCACTACTAGGAATGGACATTTGGCTTCTTCCCTTCCATTTCCCTTTCTCTGTCTCTTATCTCTCAGATTCTCTCTTGTGCATGCCTCCTATATACATATGCTAGAGTTTCTCTAGTATATAAACCCAGGAGTAGAAGTGCTTTCTTATTCAGCCTTATTACCTACTCAAACTGTTTCCCTTAAATGATTCTATTAATTTACATTCCCAGCAGGAGGTGATAAGAGTCACTGTTGCTCCTGGTCCTTTTTACAATCAGTTATGTATTTATGGCTGCACTGTGTCCTCACAGCTGCTCTCAGGCTTCCTCTAGCTGTGGGGAGCAGGGGCTACTCTTTGTTGCAGTGTGGGGGCTTCTTGCTGCAGTGGCTTCTCGTTGTGGAGCATGGGCTCTAGGCATGTGGGCATCAGTAGCTGTGATGCACCGGCCTAGTTGCCCTGTGGCATGTGGAATCTTCCTGGATCAGGAATCCAACCCATGTCCCCTGCATGGGCAGGTGAATTCAAAACCACTGGACCACCAGGGAAGATCCTGCTTCCCATCCTGGTCAAGTTATTATTGGCTTATTTAAAATTTTTGTTATTCATATCAGATAATTATCTCTAGTTTTAATTTGTATTTTTCTGACTACTAATAAGGCTGAACATTTTTCAGGTGTCTGTGGGCCATCTATTTTTTAAAAATTGAAGTGCAGTTGATTTACAATATTATGTTAATTTCAAGTGTACAACAAAGTGATTTAACATATATATATATATATTTCTGATTCTTTTCTATTGCAAGTTATTACAAGATATTTAATATAGTTCCCTGTGCCATACAGTAGGTCCTTGTGCTATTAGCCACTATTTATTTTCAGAAATACCTGTTTATGATGTTTCTCATTTTCCCATTGAGTTTTTTTTTCATTTGAGTCACAGGAGCCCTAAAGTGTATATATATATTTTAAATTAATTAATTAATTATAATTGCAGGCTAATTACTTTACATTATTGTAGAGGTTTTTGCCATACATTGACATGAATCAGCCATGGGGGTACATGTGTTCCCCATCCTGAACCCCCCTCCCATTTACCTCCCCATCCCATCCCTCAGGGTTATCCCAGTGCATCACCCCTGAGCACCCTGTCTCATACACTGAACCTGGGCTGGTGATCTATTTCACATATGATAATATACATGTTTCAATGCTATTCTCTCAAATCATCCCACCCTTGCCTTCTCCCACAGAGTCCAAAAGACTGTTCTTTATATCTGTGTCTCTTTTGATGTCTCGCATATAGGGTCATCATTACCATCTTTCTAATTTTCATATATATGCATTAGTATACTGTATTGGTGTTTTTCTTTCTGACTTACTTCACTCTGTATAATAGGCTCCAGTTTCCTCCACCTCATTAGAACTGATTCAAATGCATTCTTTTTAATGGCTGAGTAATATTTGATTGTGTACATGTACCACAGCTTTCTTATCCATTCGTCTGCTGATGGACATCTAGGTTGCTTCCATGTCCTGGCTATTATAAACAGTGCTGCAATGAACATTGGGGTACATATGTCTCTTTCAGTTCTGGTTTCCTCAGTGTGTATCCCCAGCAGTGGGATTGCTGGTTCACATGGCAGTTCTATTTCCAGTTTATAAAGGAATCTTCATGCTGTTTTCCATAGTGGCTGTACTAGTTTGCATCCCACCAACAGTGTAAAAGGGTTCTCTTTTCTCTGCACCCTCTCCAGCATTTATTGTTTGTAGACTTTTTGATAGCAGCCATTCTGACCAGCATGAGATGGTACCTCATTGTGGTTTTGATTTGCATTTCTCTGATAATGAGGAGCTATCCCACGTTGAAGGTCAGAAGGGACTGCGGTGAGGAGATACCCCTCGTCCAAGGTAAGGAGCAATGGCTGCGCTTTGCTGGGGCAGCCGTGAAAAGATACCCCACACCCAAGGTAAGAGAAACCGAAGTAAGACGGTAGGTGTTGCAAGAGGGCATCAGAGGGCAAACACACTGAAACCATACTCACAGAAACTAGTCAATCTAATCACACTAGGACCACAGCCTTGTCTAACTCAATGAAACTAAGCCATGCCCGTGGGGCAACCCAAGATAGGCGGGTCATGGTGGAGAGATCTGACAGGATGTGGTCCACTGGAGAAGGGAATGGAAAACCACTTCAGTATTCTTGCCTTGAGAACCCCATGAACAGTATGAAAAGGCAAATTGATAGGATACTGAAAGAGAAACTCCCCAGGTCAGTAGGTGCCCAATATACTACTGGAGATCAGTGGAGAAATAACTCCAGAAAGAATGAAGGGATGGAGCCAAAGCAAAAAGAATACCCAGCTGTGGATGTGACTGATGATAGAAGCAAGGTCCGATGCTGTAAAAGAGCAATATTGCATAGGAACCTGGAATGTCAGGTCCATGAATCAAGGCAAATTGGAAATGGTCAAACAAGAGATGGCAAGAGTGAATGTCGACATTCTAGGAATCAGTGAACTGAAATGGACTGGAATGGGTGAATTTAACTCAGATGACCATTATATCTACTACTGCAGGCAGGAATCCCTCAGAAGAAATGGAGTGGCCATCATGGTCAACAAAAGAGTCCGAAATGCAGTACTTGGATGCAATCTCAAAAATGACAGAATGATCTCTGTTCGTTTCCAAGGCAAACCATTCATATCACAGTAATCCAACCAGTAATGCTGAAGAAGCTGAAGTTGAACAGTTCTCTGAAGACCTACAAGACCTTTTAGAACTAACACCCAAAAAAGATGTCCTTTTCATTATAGGTGACTGGAATGCAAAAGAAGGAAGTCAAGAAACACCTGGAGTAACAGGCAAATTTGGCCTTGGAATACGGAATGAAGCAGGGCAAAGACTAATAGAGTTTTGCCAAGAAAATGCACTGGTCATAACAAACACCCTCTTCCAACAACGCAAGAGAAGACTCTATACATGGACATCACAAGATGGTCAACACCAAAATCAGATTGATTATATTCTTTGCAGCCAAAGATGGAGAAGCTCTATACAGTCAGCAGAAACAAGACCAGGAGCTGATTGTGGCTCAGATCATGAACTCCTTATTGCCAAATTCAGATTGAAATTGAAGAAAGTAGGGAAAACCACTAGACCATTCAGGTATGACCTAAATCAAATCCCTTATGATTATACAGTGGAAGTGAGAAATAGATTTAAGGGCCTAGATCTGATAGATAGAGTGCCTGAGGAACTATGGACTGAGGTTCGTGACATTGTACAGGAGACAGGGATCAAGACCATCCCCATGGAAAAGAAATGCAGAAAAGCAAAATGGCTGTCTGGGGAGGCCTTAAATAGCTGAAAAGAAGAGCGAAAAGCAAAGGAGAAAAAGGAAGATATAAACATCTGAATGCAGAGTTCCAAAGAATAGCAAGAAGAGATAAGAAAGCCTTCTTCAGTGATCAATGCAAAGAAATAGAGGAAAACAACAGAATGGGAAAGACTAAGGATCTCTTCAAGAAAATCAGAGATACTAAAGGAACATTTCATGCAAAGATGGGCTCGATAAAGGACAGAAATGGTATGAACCTAACAGAAGCAGAAGATATTAAGAAGAGGTGGCAAGAATACACAGAAGAACTGTACAAAAAAGATCTTCATGACCCAGATAATCATGATGGTGTGATCACTGACCTGGAGCCAGACATCCTGGAATGTGAAGTCAAGTGGGCCTTACAAAGCATCACTATGAACAAAGCTAGTGGAGGTGATGGAATTCCAGTGGAGCTATTCCAGATCCTGAGATGCTGCTGTGAAAGTGCTGCACTCAATATGCCAGCAAATTTGGAAAACTCAGCAGTGGCCACAAGATTGGAAAAGGTCAGTTTTCATTCCAATCCCAAAGAAAGGCAATGCCAAAGAATGCTCAAACTACCGCACAATTGCACTCATCTCACACGCTAGTAAAGTAATGCTCAAAATTCTCCAAGCCAGGCTTCAGCAATATTTGAACCGTGAACTTCCTGATGTTCAAGCTGGTTTTAGAAAAGGCAGAGGAACCAGAGATCAAATTGCCAACATCCGCTGGATCATGGAAAAAGCAAGAGAGTTCCAGAAAAACATCTATTTCTGCTTTATTGACTATGCCAAAGCCTTTGACTATGTGGGTCACAATAAACTGTGGAAAATTCTGAAAGAGATGGGAACACCAGACCACCTGATCTGCCTCTTGAGAAATCTGTATGCAGGTCAGGAAGCAACAGTTAGAACTGGACTTGGAACAACAGACTGGTTCCAAATAGGAAAAGGAGTACGTCAAGGCTGTATATTGTCACCCTGTTTATTTAACTTATATGCAGAGTACATCATGAGAAACACTGGCCTGGAAGAAACACAAGTTGGAATCAAGATTGCTGGGAGAAATATCAATAACCTCAGATATGCAGATGACACCACCCTTATGGCAGAAAGTGAAGAGGAACTCAAAAGCCTCTTGATGAAAGTGAAAGTGGAGAGTGAAAAAGTTGGCTTAAAGCTCAACATTCAGAAAACGAAGATCATGGCATCCGGTCCCATCACTTCATGGGAAATAGATGGGGAAACAGTGGAAACAGTGTCAGACTTTATTTTTCTGGGCTCCAAAATCACTGCAGATGGTGACTGCAGCCATGAAATTAAAAGACGCTTACTCCTTGGAATGAAAGTTATGGCCAACCTTAGACAGCATATTCAAAAGCAGAGACATTACTTTGCCAACAAAGGTTCGTCTAGTCAAGGCTATGGTCTTTCCTGTGGTCATGTATGGATGTGAGAGCTGGACTGTGAAGAAGGCTGAGCACCGAAGAATTGATGCTTTTGAACTGTGGTGTTGGAGAAGACTCTTGAGAGTCCCTTGGACTGCAAGGAGATCCAACCAGTCCATTCTGAAGGAGATCAGCCCTGGGATTTCTTTGGAAGGAATGATGCTAAAGCTGAAACTCCAGTACTTTGGCCACCTCATGCGAAGAGTTGACTCATTGGAGAAGACTCTGATGCTGGGAGGGATTGGGGGCAAGAGAAGAGGACGACAGAGGATGAGATGGCTGGATGGCATCACTGACTAGATGGATGTGAGTCTCAGTGACCTCCGGGAGTTGGTGATGGACAGGGAGGCCTGGCGTGCTGGGATTCATGGGGTCGCCAAGAGTCGGACGCGACTGAGCCACTGATCTGATCTCTGATAATGAGTGACATTGAGCATCTTTTCATGTGTTTGTTAGCCATCTGTATGTCTTCTTTGGAGAAATGTATGTTTAGTTCTTTGGCCCATTTTTTGATTGGGTCATTTATTTTTCTGGAATTGAGCTGCAGGAGCTGCTTGTATATTTTTGAGATTAATTCTTTGTCAGTTGCTTTGTTTGCTATTATTTTCTCCCATTCTGAAGGCTGTCTTTTCACCTTGCTTATAGTTTCCTTCATTGTGCAAAAGCTTTTAAGTTTAATTAGGTCCCATTTGTTTATTTTTGCTTTTATTTCCATTACTTTGGGAGGTGGATCATAGAGGATCCTGCTGTGATTTATGTCAGAGAGTGTTTTGCCTATGTCTTCCTCTAGGAGTTTTATAGTTTCTGGTCTTATGTTTAGATCTTTAATTCATTTTATCTTTGTGTATGGTGTTAGAAAAGTTTCATTCTTTTACAAGTGGTTGAGCAGTTTTCCTAGCACCATTTGTTAAAGATACTGTCTTTTCTCCATTGCATATTCTTGCCTCCTTTGTCAAAGATAAGGTGTCCATAGCCACATGGATTTATCTCTGGGCTTTCTATTTTGTTCCATTGATCTATATTCTGTCTTTGTTCCACTACCATACTGTCTTGATGACTGTAGCTTTATAGCATAATCAGGTTATATAGTCAGGCAGGTTGATTCCTCCAGTTCCATTCTTCTTTCTCAAGACGCTTTGGCTATTAGAAGTTTTTTGTATTTCCATACAAATTGTGAAATTATTTGTTCCAATTCTCTGAAAAATACTGTTGGTAGCTTGATAGGGATTGCACTGAATCTATAGATTGCTTTGAGTAATATACTCATTTTCACTATATTGATTCTTCCGATCCATGAACATGGTATATTTCTCCATCTATTTGTGTCATCTTGATTTCTTTCATCAGTGTTTTATAGTTTTCTATATAGAGGTCTTTTGTTTCTTTAGGTAGATTTATTCTTAAGTATTTTATACTTTTCGTTGCAATGGTGAATGGAATTGTTTCCTTAATTTCTCTGTTTTCTCATTGTTAGTGTATAGGAATGCAAGTGATTTCTGTGTGTTAATTTTATATCCTGCAACTTTACTATATTCATTGATTAGCTCTAGTAATTTTCTGGTGGAGTCTTTAGGGTTTTCTATGTAGAGGATCATGTCATCTGCAAACAGTAAGAGTTTTATTTCTTCTTTTCCAATCTGGATTCCTTTTATTTCATTTTCTTCTCTGATTGCTGTGGCTAAAACTTCTAAAACTATGTTGAATAGTAGTGGTGAGAGTGGGCACTCTTGTCTTGTTCCTGATTTAAGGGGCAATGCTTTCAATTTTTCACCACTGAGGATAATGTTTGCTGTGGGTTTATTATATATGGCTTTTGTTATGTTGAGGAATGTTCCTTCTATGCCTGCTTTCTGGAGGGTTTTTATCATAAATGGATGTTGAATTTTGTCAAAGGCTTTCTCTGCATCTATTGAGATAATCATATGGTTTTTATCTTTCAACTTGTTAATGTGGTGTATCACATTGATTGATTTGTGAATATTGAAGAATCCTTGCATCCCTGGGATAACGCCCACTTCGTCATGATATATGATCTTTTTAATATGTTGTTGGATTCTGTTTGCTAGAATTTTGTTAAGAATTTTTGTATCTATGTTCATCAGTGATATTGGCCTGTAGTTTTCTTTTTTGTGTGGCATCTTTGTCTGGTTTTGGTATTAGGATGATGGTGGCCTCATAGAATGAGTTTGGAAGTGTACCTGCCTCTGCAATTTTCTGGAAGAGTTTGAGTAGAATAGGTGTTAGCTCTTCTCTAAATTTTTCGTAGAATTCAGCTGTGAAGCCGTCTGGTCCTGGACTTTTATCTGCTGGAAATTTCTGACTATATTGTGGATACTAATCCATTGTCTGAATTATAGGAATGGCAAATCTTCTCTCCCCTTTAGTGACTGTCTTTCCATTTGTCTTCTAATGTCTTTTGATGAACCAAAGTTTTAATTTTATGGTGGAATTTATCAATATTTCCCTTCATTGGTTGATGTTTTTGTGTCTTATTTTAGAAAGCCTTCACTACTGCAAGATTGTAATGTGCTTCTGAATTGTTTACCAAAACTTTTATAGCTTCACCTTTCCATATCTAAGTTTTTAATCCAACTGGAATGAATTTTTGTGTACAGTGTGAGGTAAGGGTTCCACAAAATATCTATTTCTGCTTTATTGATTATGCCAAAGCCTTTGACTGTGTGGATCACCACAAACTGTGGAAAATTCTTTAAGAGATGGGAATACCAGACCACCTGACCTGCTTCTTGAGAAATCTGTAGGCAGGTCAGGAAGCAACAGTTAGAACTGGACATGGAACAACAGACTGGTTCCAAATAAGAAAAGGAGTACATCAGGGCTGTATGTTGTCACCCTGCTTATTTAACTTATATGTAGAGTAAGTACATCATGAGAAATGCTGGACTGGATGAAGCATAAGCTAGAATCAGATATGCAGTTGACACCACCCTTATGGCAGAAAGTGAAGAGGAACTAAAGAGCCTCTTGATGAAAGTGAAAGAGGAGAGTGAAAAAGTTGACTTAATGCTCAATATTCAGAAAACTAAGATCATGGCATCTGGTCCCATCACTTCCTGGCAAATAGATGGGGAAACAGTGGAAACAGTGGCAGACTTTATTTTGGGGGGCTCCAAAATCACTGAAGATTGTGACTGCGGCCATGAAATTAAAAGATGGTACAACTTGGAAGAAAAGTTATGACCAACCTAGACAGCAGAGACATCACTTTGCCAACAAAGGTCCATCTAGTCAAAGCTATGGTTTTTCCAGTAGTCATATATGGATGTGACAGTTGGACTATAAGGAAAGTTGAGTGCCGAAGAATTGATGCTTTTGAACTGTGGTGTTGGAGAAGACTCTTGAGAGTCCCTTGAAGTGCAAGGAGATCAAACCAGCCCATCTTAAAGAAATCAGTCCTGAATATTGATTGGAAGGACTGATGTTGAAGCTGAAATTCCAATACTTTGGCTGCCTGGTGCGAAGAACTGACCCATTTGAGAAGACCCTGATGCTGGGAAAGATTGAAGGCAGGAGGAGAGGGGAAAACAGAGGGTGAGATGGTTGGATGGCATCACCGACTCAATGGACATGAGTTTGAGTTGGTGATGGACAGGGAGACCTGGCGTGCTGCAGTCCATGGGGTGGCAAAGAGTTGGACACGACTGAGCAACTGAACTGAACTGCACTGAAGGGCTCAATTTAGGTTTTTTTTTCTTTTTTTTTAACAGTTGTTTAATAAATTTTCTTAGTACTATTACTTTAATCTTTTCTCTGTTTATCTCTAGTGCCGACTCTATTATAAAAGCAAGTCTCTATATATGCCTTGATTTATTTCCAGCTTCCCTATCATAGTTCCTTTACCCCCCTTATTTAGCCCTTTACCAGCATCCTATTTTCTTACTTACCATAGCTTGTATGCTAAGTCTTAATAATCAGGAGGGCAATTCTCCTTACCTTGTACTTTTTCTTAGGGATACCTGGCTACATTTGACCCTTTGTTCTTCCATTTTAATTTCAGAATTAGTTTGTCAAGTTCCAGAAAAAAATATTTCTGGGATTTTCATCAGAATTGGATTTAATCAATATGGGGAGAACTGACATTTTAATGTGTTGAAGCTTCCTACTAATAATCTGTTTTTTATTTAGTCTTCTTTAATGTTTCTTTCAATAAGGTATAATTTTTCTCTATAAATGAGGTGCATAACTTCTATTAGGTTGTATCCAGATTTATTATATTTTTTCTATATAATGGCATTCTTTCACAATTATCTTTTCTTTTTTTTTTTTTTCATTAGAAACAAAGTTTTATTTAAGGTAGACACAACAGTGCAGAACAAAAACACCATTTCACTTTTACGTATAGACACAGTAGTCTTGGTTTTCAGCCTTTCAACTCTCCTTAAATACCAGCATGGTTGAAGGGCGGGGACAGGTGACTTATGTAGAAATATGAAACAGAATGGTTATAATCACCCAAATACAGAGTTTTCAAGGCTCTTGGTTTTTAACAGTCATTTTCTAAGACTAATTTGTTCCCATCGTTCAATCTCTGGGGAATAGAAACCAAACCATTCTTACCAAATGACATAGAAAGAAAAAAAAACAAACACATATTTTTCTTTAAAAGGTTTGAAGAAATGTAGTCATTAAAAAGAATCTAAATTATGCCTGCTGCTGCTGCTGCTAAGTCACTTCAGTCGTGTCCGACTCTGTGCGACCCCATAGATGGCAGCCCATCAGGCTCCACTGTCCCTGGGGTTCTCCAGGCAAGAACACTGGAGTGGGTTGCCATTTCCTTCTCCATATCTTTTCTTATTGATAGATTTCCTGCATGAAAGTATATACTAACTATTGATAGTATCAATAATTCTTATCAATATTTGATAAATTGATAAGTATCAATTCTTATCAATATCAATAATTTCTTATCAATTATTAGAATTGATAAGAAAAATTCTTATCAATTCTAATAATTCACCTATAGTTTCTTTTGAGTTTTCTGTGACTAATAATATTATGTGTAAATAATAGCCTTTTAATCTTTTTTAAAAATCCCTAAACCTTTAACTTAGAAATTTTCTGTTTTTGTCATAGGTTAGGATTTTGAATACAATATTGAATAGCAGTGGTAATGGCAGTAACTTTGCATTTTTGCTGAACTAAAAGGAAGTATATGATTGTGGGTGCACCCAGGTATAGACTTGACATATCTTTTTTTTTCTTGGCTGTGTGGCAAGTAGGATATTAGTTCTCTGATCAGGAAATGGAGTCTTAGCCACTGGACTGCCAGGGTCTCTTGACATTTTCTTGGTGAATTAAGTGGCAACTGTTTTCATTTCTAATAATGCTTTGGTCATAGTTTATTTTCTCTGATATTAATTTTGCCACACTAGCTTTCTTCTGTTAATATTTGGTTTTCCATCCTTTGACATTCAACCTTTCTGTAACTTTATGTTTTAAGAATCTCTTTTAAACAAGTTTGTAATTTTTTAATTCATTCTGATAATCTTTATCACTAAACTGTACATTTACTTATTCATCAGATCAGATCAGATCAGATCAGTTGCTCAGTCATGTCCGACTCTTGGCGACCCCATGAACTGCAGCACGCCAGGCCTCCCTATCCATCACCAGCTCTCGGAGGTCACTCAGACCTACATCCATCGAGTCAGTGATGCCATCCAGCCATCTCATCCTCTGTCGTCCCCTTCTCCTCCTGCCCCCAATCCCTCCCAGCATCAGAGTCTTCTCCAATGAGTCAACTCTTCGCATGAGGTGGCCAAAATACTGGAGTTTCAGCTTTAGCATCATTCCTTCCAAAGAAATCCCAGGGCTGATCTCCTTCAGAATGGACTGGTTGGATCTCCTTACAGTCCAAGGGATTCTCAAGAGTCTTCTCCAACACAGTTCAAAAGCATCAATTCTTCGGCGCTCAGCCTTCTTCACAGTCCAGCTCTCACATCCATACATGACCACAGGAAAGACCATAGCCTTGACTAGGCAAACCTTTGTTGGCAAAGTGATGTCTCTGCTTTTGAATATGCTATCTAGGTTGGTCATAACTTTCCTTCCAAGGAGTAAGCGTCTTTTAATTTCATGGCTGCAGTCACCATCTGCAGTGATTTTGGAGCCCAGAAAAATAAAGTCTGACACTGTTTCCACTGTTTCCCCATCTATTTCCCATGTAGTGATGGGACCAGATGTCATGATCTTCATTTTCTGAATGTTGAGCTTTAAGCCAACCTTTTCACTCTCCACTTTCACTCTCATCAAGAGGCTTTTTAGTTCCTCTTCACTTTCTGCCATAAGGGTGGTGTCATCTGCATATCTGAGGTTATTGATATTTCTCCCGGCAATCTTGATTACAGCTTGTGTTTCCTCCAGTCCAGCATTTCTCATGATGTACTCTGCATATAAGTTAAATAAACATGGTGACAATATACAGCCTTGACGTACTCCTTTTCCTATTTGGAACCAGTCTGTTGTTCCATGACCAGTTCTAACTGTTGCTCCCTGACCTGCATACAGATTTCTCAAGAGGCAGATCAGGTGGTCTGGTATTCCCATCTCTCTCAGAATTTTCCACAGTTTATTGTGATCTACATAGTCAAAGGCTTTGGCATAGTCAATAAAGCAGAAATAGATGTTTTTCTGGAACTCTCTTGCTTTTTCGATGATCCAGCGGATGTTGGCAATTTGACCTCTGGTTCCTCTGCCTTTTCTAAATCCAGCTTGAATTCAGACTGAAACTGAAGAAAGTAGGGAAAACCACTAGACCATTCAGGTATGACCTAAATCAAATCCCTTATGATTACTTATTCATACATTTACATTATTATAAATACTGATATGTGTACTTGGATTTATTACTGTGATCTTTTTGTTGCTTTATATTTCTTTGTTTCTTCTTTTTTTGCTTACTTTGCATTGATTGAGAATTTTTTGTTTGGAACTTATATTCTTTGTGTGTCTATTCTTTTTTTTTTTTCAATTTATTTTTAATTGAGGGAAATTGCTTTATAGTATTGGTTTCTACTATAAACGTGAATCAGTCATAACTATATGTGTGTGTGTGTGTGTGTGTGTGTGTGATCTTCCTTCCCTCCTGAGCCTCCCTCCAACTCCCTCCCCATCTTTCCCCTTTAGGTCATCACAGAGTGCCAGGCTGGGCTCCCTGTTATACAGCAACTTCTCATCAGATATCTGTTTTACACATGGTAGTGTATATATGTCGATGTTCCTTTCTCCATTCGTCCCACGCTCTCCTTCCCCCACTGGGTCCAGTAGTCCATTCTCTTTATCTGAGTCTCTATTCCTTCCCTGCAAATAGGTTCATAAGTGCCATTCTAGATTCCATATATATGTGTTAATATGTGATATTTCTTCTCTGACTGCTGTGGCTAGGACTTCCAATACTATGTTGAATAATAGTGGCGAGAGTGGGCACACTTGTCTTGTTCCTGATCTTAGAGGAAATGCTTTCAGTTTCTCACTGTTGAGAATAAAGTTTGCTGTGGGTTTGTCATATATGGGCTTTATTATGTTGAGATATGTTCTTCTGAGGAACATAACTCTGAGGGTGTCAGAGGATGAGATGGCTGGATGGCATCATGATGCAATGGACCTGAACTTGGGCAAGTTTTGGGAGATGGTGAGAGACAGGGAGGCCTGGTGAACTGTAGACCATCGGGTCACAAAGAGTTGGACACAACTGGGCAACTGCACGACAGCAATGTTCCTTCCATGCCTACTTTCTGGAGAGTTTTCATTATAAATGGGTGTTGAATTTTGCTGAAAGCTTTCTCTGCATCTATTGAGATGATCATATGGTTTTTAATCTCTCAATTTGTTAATATGGTATATCACATTGATTGATTTGCATATATTGAAGAATCCTTGCATCTCTGGTGATACTTTTAATGTATTGTTGGATTGTTTGCTAAAATTTAATTGAGGATTTTTGCACCTATAGTGATACTGGCCTGTAATTTTCTATTTTTGTGATATCTTTGTCTGGTTTTGGTATTAGGGTGATGATGGTCTCTGTGTGTCTGTTCTTTTAGTGGTTGCCTAGATATTTTAATGTTTTCACTTAAAAAGGTTAATCAGTATCTTTCTTCCTCCTAAACAATATGAGGACCTTAGAGATCTTTTCATTGTATCCTTTTGTAGTTTTGGAATCCAGTTCTAATTCATTCCTTTCCCCTCGCAGATTAGAAATTATTAATAAAATCAAATTTATTTAGATTTACCCACATATTTGGCTGTATCTTTTCTGATTATTAATATTTCCTTCTTTCTGGATTACACTCCTTAAACTTTTCCTTGGTGAGGGTCTACCAGGTGTTAAAGTCTCTCAATTTTTGGCTGACTGAAAATATATTTTACACTCATTCTTTGAAGATATTTCACTGGGAATATAATACTTGTTGTTAAGTCGCTCAGTCATGTCTGATTGTTTGTGACCCCATGGACTGCAGCACACCAGGCTTTCCTGTCTTTCACTATCTCTTGGGAGTTCACTCAAACTCATGTCCATTGAGTCAGTGATGTCATCCAACCATCACATCCTCTGTTACCCTCTTCTCCTCTTGCCCTCAATCTTTCCCAGCTTCAGGGTCTTTTTCAGTGAGTTGGCTCTTTGCATCGTGTGGCTAAAGTACTGGAGCTTCAGCTTCAGCGTCAGTCCTTCCAATGAATATTCAGGGTTGATTTTCTTTAGGATAGACTAGTTTGATCTCCTTGCTGTCCAAGGGACTCTCAAGAGTCTTCTTCTGTATCACAGTTCAAAAGCATCAATTCTTTGGGACTCAGCCTTCTTTTGGTTTAACTCTCACATCTGTACACGACTACTGGAAAAACCATAGCTTTGACTATATGGGCCTTTGTCGGCAAAATGATGTCTCTGCTTTTTAATATGCTGTCTAGGTTTATTCATAGTTATTTTCTCTCAGCACACTAATGATGAATCTGCTATTGTGTGTGTGTGTCTGTGCACGCTCATGCTCCTATTGCTTTTTGTTAAAAAGTCAGTATTGGGTCTAACTAAGGCTGCACATTCATAGATGATCTTTCCTTTCTGTCTGCTTTTAAAGTTTCCCTCCCCTTTGGAGTTCTACATTTTTACAGTCATGGAAGCCCTTTGGAATTCCCCATATAGATTTTATTTATCATGCTTGGGATGCACTTGGCTTCCTGAATCTGATCACTGTTGCCTTTAACAATATTGGGAAATTCTCCTCTATTATTATCTCTTTATCTCTTTGGAAATTACTTTCTCCCTACTCTGTTAGATCCTGAATTCTGATAAGGAGTTATAAAACTCTTAATACATCTTTTATAGTTTTTGTCTCTTTGTCTCCTGGACTGTGTTCTGGAAAATGTTTAAATATATTTTCTAGTTCACTGATTCTCTTTTTCATCGGGTCTAAACAGCTGTTTAAAAGTCCCTTTCTTCCATTTAAAAAATTATTTTTCATTTCCTGAAGTACTATTTGGCTCCATATCAGATCTGCTTGGATGTTTTTCTACAATGTCTTATTCCTTTCTAATATTTTCAAGCTCCTCTTTTATTTCATTAATCATATAAAATTTGTATTTGGTCACTGATGTCAATATCTGATGTCTTTGCAGGACCACTTTTGATGTCTGCTGCTTGCTTCTGGTCGTTACCTCATGGTACCACATTTCTTCCTAGGTTTTATGAAGTTTTTCTTCTGTGAGCTTCTCATTTGTCTTGACAGTTTATCTATGGGGATTCTTAAAAGCCAAAGTTGGAGATAGACTGGTGTGGGGGAGATCTGCACTTGCTCTTTCTGGCTGAGTTACTTGGTTGTCCTACCAACGTGGAATCCTTTTATATTGATATACTCAAATTTTATAGTTCCAAACTTTGGGAGGTTATATAGGTGGTATGGATTAGGTAGAAAGGTCTCCTGTGATGGATCTTATTGTGCTTCCAAATTCTTAGGGAAGTTTTTTCTTTCTTTCTGTCCTCCCAGCGTCAACATTAAGATAGGCAAATGTCCTTGGAATAGCATCCCTCTTTGGGACAGGGTTTATTTTTTTAAATTTATCTTTACACTGAGGATGTAGTTCTTTGTATTTTCAACTTATGTAAGGATTCTCCTAACAGATCCCCCACTTTAGGCAATCCCTGACCATCATCTCAGAGTTGACATTGAGGGTCTCCAGAGTCTGATGGAAAGTTTCAGGGTGAAAGCTGCTGGCTTTGGAACTTGTTTATCTATCAGGATTCCTGCTTTAATTCACTTTTTGGGATCTGAAAAAGCCTTCCATTTTGCACAGGCTCAGTAATGTATATAAAAGGCCATTTAAAAAAATATTTTAACAAACATTTTAGTTATTTTAGCTGAGATTATCATTCAGGGTATCTGTATAAGTCATGGTCCTCCAAAGAAAGAGATTATATTTTATCACAGTATAGAATATGTGTATATTTTTTGGGTTGCCCAAAATGTTTGTTCAGGTTTTTCTGTCAGATGTTACGGAAAAACCCAAATGAACTTTTTGGCCAACACAATATATCTATAGAGAGAATCTAAGGAATTGATCCATGAGACTGTGGGAACTGGCAAATCCAAAATTCACAGGGCAGACTGGTAGGCTGGAAATTCCAGCAGGAGTTGATATTACAGTTTTGAGTCCAAAGGCAGGTCTGGATGCAGAATTCCTTCATCTTCAGGGGACCTGTCTTTTCTCTTAGGCCATCAACTGAGTGGATGAGGCTTACCCACATCGTAGAGAGTAATCTGCTTTACTCAGAAATTTACTTTAACCACATCTAAGAAATGCATTTATAGCAATATGTAGACTAGTGTTGGACCAAACAATGTGCACCATAGCCTAGCGAAGTTGCCATGTAAAACTAACTTTTGTAGCATCAAATCCACCAAAGTGCTGGAAACGGAAGCCAGTGGTATAATTTCTGGTGGTGAAATGATAGCACAATCATGGAGCACAATACAATAATGTCATTCTTGGAGGCTTCAATGAAAACAGGTCTAAGGAGACACTGAGCATCATCTTAGGAGGCTGACACGCTACTCTGTTTTCACAGTCTAGTGCTTACTATAAGCCTACAGTGCTTACTATGAGTACTATGAAAGTGAAAGTGTTAGTCATATCTGACTCTTTGTGACCCCATGGCCTATAGCCCTCCAGGCTCCTCTGTCCACAAATTCTCCAAGCAAGAATACTGGAAGTGGTAGCCATTCCCTTCTCCAGGGGTTCTTGTGGTAAATGTGCTTTTCATATAAAACTACAGGAAAAGGAAGACACAATTGTTTTAAGTTCTAGGTCATAATGATGCAGGCTATTATGGAAAGCTATGATATTTACTCAGCCTTGTCAAAATTCAGTAAGTATCTTAAGCTAAAAATAGAAAGTGTGCCAGGCTGAGGAGAGTTACTACTGTTGATACACTGCAGAGGGATAAATACCCATTTTAGATTCTAAAGGGTGTTTTCAGGTGATTAAAAATATACTGTCTATTCTTTTTTAAAGAAGATATTCATGATTTCTTAGAAGCCTAGAAATAGATGAATATGGAAATGCAAAAATCCACAAATTTCCTGTGTGCTTAGTTGCTCAGTTGTGTCCGACTCTTTGAGACCCCATGGACCTGTAGCCTGCCATGCTCCTCTGTCCATGGGGATTCTCCAGGCAAGAATACAGGAGTGGGTTGCTATTCCCTTCTCCAGGGGCTCTTTCCAACCCAGGGATCAAACCTAGATCTCCCTCATTGCAGGTGGATTCTTCACCATCTGAGCTACCAGGAAAGCCCAGCTAACTACATAGAGAATGCTGATGTTTTCTTCACAGTGATTATCAGTAGGTTCACAATGTTTTTCAGGTTTGGAAAAGTTTTCTTTTGTGTGTGTGTGTTCCATTTGAGGATTTGGGGAGTACCTCTAGAAGAAGGTGTGGGAGAGTAGTGTCAACAGTCAGTAGGAAGGAAGGCAAGAGAATCTTGTGCCCCGCGTGCTTCTCTTCCTTGATCTTTCTCTTTTTTTTCTCCCTCTCTGTCACTAAAAATCAACTCTTGCCTCAGCATGAAGTTTTATTGCTTAAAACAGAACAGTCAAAGTCTAAATAAGGAATTTCAAAATATATGCATAGGCAAAAGAGTGAAAGAAAATATGAATAGTGGTTATTTGGATGGTGGAATTATCAATTATTTTCTTCTTTATATTCTTCCACATAAACAAAAACAACTTTATACTCAGAATGTAATTTATCTTTAAATACATAGCACACAGCAAGAACCTAAAATATCTTGAGGAATTTTTATTTTAAACACAAATGGGTTTTCTTTATGCACAGTATATAAGACTAAGCTTTTACACTGTATAAAATCATATTCAAATAAGATATTCCAGTGTCAGAAAACTTGTTTTCATGCTATAAAAATTAAAACTCCCCAAATGGTTATACATTTAGATCATCTGATGCATTTATGTGGGAAGTATCAATATTTTAGATTAATTCCTCCAGAATTTATGAATTTTTTATTAGCAGATTTAAAAAACCTCCTTTGCTAAAACTAAAATATTTTTCCAGCTTCTAATTTAAGCTTGCATTTTGTTTATGAAATATATAGCTTGAAAAGCTGCAGTCTCTAACATTTGTTACCTCTTTCAAATCCTTATAGTTTATATACAGGTTAATTATAGTTGGAGCTCTTAGAATTCCAATTCAGGAGGGAAGTTATTTGTAAAAGCTGTGATTCTTTGAACTGCATGATCATGGGGAGGCCAGAAAGACTGGTTTAGGCAGAGGCTCAAGGTAGTCTCTTCTGGGGAGTAATCACATAAAACAGGAAATGTATAAATCTGTGAACACAGATACATTCATAATTTTCTCTGCAGAGGGTAAATACTGACTGAATTAGAGAGAAAGCAGTATTGGTGGCAAGACCTCCTAGGACTTGACTGAATTTTCTTGAAAAGAAAAAGAAGAATACTAAAAGGTTGGGTAATAAAAAAAAAGTTCTGCATTCCATTGTTCTTCTCTAGAGGGTTATAAGGATGGTGCTCAGTGACCTCTCTGAAATGTCACAAAGAGCAGTGGCATCTGGATTAGGAGAGAAATTAACATGCAGAAGAAACTTCAAAGGCCCTTACACAGATCCAGAAGATTCTTTAAGGTACATGTATATATAAATTGCATGTGTACTGAATTATGTTATACATCCCTAGATAAATATATGGCCTCTTTATTTGGTGGGTGGATGGATATAAAAAGGGATGCTGGGCCACCTGTAGTTCTTAATGTTAAACCTATCTTGTTTAGAAAAACAAATTCAGAATCAAGACCTTAGAATTTCAGAATCAAGACTTTATCACTTTGGTGAGTAACATTAATATACTACTAAAGACTGATGTGATAAAAGAGAAGGGAAGGAAAGTTGAGATGGAGGCACAAAATAAGAAGAGAGAAGAGAAAGGAAGAGAGGAATCAGAAAGGGAGAATTGAATGAAGGGATTAAATTTGGGGGAATTGAGGAATAATCCATCTCCACAGGGCCTCTCTCCCCATGGACTTTTAAGAACCATAGAGAACCCTGTCCATAAACAAGATATAACCTTTCAGCAGAGAAAACATCCAACTTATGTGAGTTTCTTCACACTGAGAGGAAATCTTCTCCCTTGTAGGTGGGTCTTACTGGTAATGAGAAGAAAGGGAAAGGAACTGATACTAGGAATGGTGTGCAAGGGTGAGGTTGCCATCCATTATTTCTGGCCCAGTTTGGTGACAGCTAACTCTGTTACTGCCTGGTATCAGAAGATTCTCCTATTTCTTTGCTACTGTCTGTTCTATTTTTGTGGGGTGAAGAGAAGGTAGTTAAAGGTTGGTATGAATACACAGAATTGATTCTGACAGATTTTCTAACCTCTCCAGCAAATCACTTATTTGCTCATCTTTTCCCCATTTCCCCCTGGCCATTGTATTTTTCTCACAAGGGCAAACAAGATTAATGAAGCATATTGACCTAATGGAAACTTGTGAACATATAAATGATCAAAATCTGGATTGAAACCTAGAAGAATGCACTTAAAAACTATGCACTTTTCATTTTCCCTATGCTTGTCCTCATAATATTTGATGTCACAGCTAGGGAAATGTTTTGCTGCTTGTCTATTGTTTGCCCATGTGTTGTACGATGGAGAGGGTTTGTGTGCTGTAGCAGCAGAAAAGAAGAGTACCTTTGTCCTGAATTTCCTTTTAAAATCCCATTAGCAGGTTATGTGACACTAGATAAATCACTTACCTAAATTTTTTCCTTGGAATGGGAGGAAAAGTTTGGCCTCCAGCACACCCCTACCTACCCCCAAACAATTGTTGACTCAATCTGTATCCTATATGTTAAATTTCACATATGGTGAAAAATATTTCATTCAAATAAGATACATGTTATAAACTGGTTAAGTGAGAAGGGTGAGGGATGAGGGAGACAATTAAAAACTTGTAACAGAGGCTGAAAAATGACCTAAAGTTAACTTAAGGACTCTGGTATTTTAAGTTTAGTGGAGTATATGAAAAATAGTTAAGAAAAATGTTTCAGACTGGATCATTTATAGAAATTCAATAAAATACAACATTCAGAAAACTAAGATCATGGCATCTGGTCCCATTACTTCATGGCAAATAGATGGGGGGAAATGGGAACAGTGCCAGACTTTATTTTCTCGGGCTCCAAAATCACTGTGGACAGTGACTGCAGCCATGAAATTAAAAGACATTTGCTCCTTGGAAGGAAAGCTATGACAAACCTGCTGCTGCTGCTAAGTCACTTCAGTCGTGTCCGACTCTGTGCGACCCCATAGATGGCAGCCCACCAGGCTCCCCCATCCCCGGGATTCTCAAGGCAAGAACACTGGAGTGGGTTGCCATTTCCTTCTCCAATGCATGAAAGTGAAAAGTGAAAGTGAAGTCGCTCAGTCGTGTCCGACTCCCAGCGACCCCATGGACTGTAGCCTACCAGGCTCCTCCATCCATGGGATTCTCCAGGCAAGAGTACTGGAGTGGGGTGCCATTGCCTTCTCCATGACAAACCTAGACAGCATATTAAAAAGCAGAGATATCACTTTGCCGAAAAAGGTCTGTATAGACAAAGCTACAGTTTTTCCAGGCTTGCCTGGTAGCTCAGTCAGTAGAGAATCCACCTGCAATGCAGGAGACATGGGTTCAATCCCTGGGTTGGGAAGATCCCCTGGAGGAGGGCATGGCAACCCACTCCAGGTTCTTGCCTGGAGAAGTGCCCATGGACAAAGGAACTTGGCGGGCTACAGTCCATGGGGTCGCAAAGAGTCGGACACGACTGAGCGACTGAGCACACATAGTTTTTTCCAGTAGTCATGTATGGATGCGAAAATTGAACCACAAAGAAGGCTGAGCATCGAAGACTTGATGCTTTTGAATTGTGGTGATGGAGAAGACTCTTGACAGTGCTTTGTACAGCAAGGAGATCAAACCAGTCAATTCTAAAGGAAATCAACCCTATTCATTAGAAGAACTGATGCTGAAGCTACAATACTTTGGCCACCTGATGCAAAGAGATGACTCACTGGAAAAGACCCTGATGCTGGGAAAGACAGAAGGCAGGAAGAGAAAGGGATGACAGAGGACAAGATGGTTGGATGGCATCACTGACTCAATGGACATGAGTTTGAGCAAACTCCGGGAGATAGTGAAGGACAGGGAAGCCTAGCTTGGTGCAGTCCATGGGGTTGCAAAGAGTTGGACAAGACTGAATGACTGAACAATAGCAAATCTATTATACTTTTGTAAACTTTTTTCATGTACTAATATGCTGTTATAAAATCCTAGGACTGTTGAATCTGAATTTCCAACTATTTTTTGTTGGAAATTACTAATCCTGAAAATTACTAATCCTTTCTTCTTCAATTTCTAAGAACGAATATATACTTAAACAGTATCACTCAAGAATTGCTCATGCCAGCTGATAAGAAATTTCTACATCTTGTGATAAGTGGGCATAAGGTTTCAAAATACAATAACAGTACTAATACTTAAAACAACAATAAAACAAAACAGCAATGACTATCTCTTATTGATGCTTATTATGTCCCAGGAATTCTGCAAAGTTTAAATGAGCTCTCATATCTCATTTAATCCTCACATTCATCCTCTAAAGTAGTTACTGCTCTAGCCCCATTTTGCAGATAAGTGAACAGAGGCCTATTTTAGGAACTAAGCCCAGAATTCTTCAGAAAATGCACCAAGATCCATTCACTTACATATTCTGCAGTGTGTGTGGTCCAGTTGGATGTGCTGGCACCAAGACACAGGAGGGGGACAATGCTTTCATGAAGTTTACAGTTTTCTGGAGGATAGAATCTTCACTCATTTTTGCTTAAATGACTGCAAAAATGCAGCTTTGATTACATAAAAAATAGTCTTTTAACAAATTGGTCATATGTATTTTGAAACTTTCTGTTTCTATGAATTTGCCTATTCTGGACATTTCATATAAGTGAAATCATATACTGTGTGGTATTTTATGTTTGGTTTCTTTCATTTAGCATAATGTTTTCAAGATTCATCTTGTAGTATGCATCAGTATTTCATTTATTTTTATCACCAAATAACACTCTGTAGATGATTTTTTTAATTTACCCATTCATCAGTTGATAGGCATTTGTGCTTTCTTTCCCTTTTGGTTTTTATGAATAATGCTGTTATGAACAGTCCTGTGTATGTTTTTGTGTGAATGTTATATTTTTAATATTCTTGAACGTATATCTAGCAGTAGAATTACCTGGTTATACAATAACTCTATGTTTAACTTTTCGGGGGAATTGCCAAACTATTTTCCAAAGTGGCTGCATCATTTTATTTTCATCAGCAATGTACAATATTTGTTATTGTCCATCTTTTTGCTTATAGCCATTCTAGTGGGTGTGAAGCAGTATCTCATGGTGTTAATTTGCATTTCACTAATGACTAAAGATGTTGAGGGGGCATTTTTATGATTTAAGATAATTTTTGCTAGAGGACTACAAAACAGAACTACTAAAGGAGGTTTTTTTCTTGAGGAGCTTTTACAGGATACTACCTGGGCTTCACACCACTTCAAGTGGTAAAAATATTTACCATGATGGTCTATTAGCATTTGGAATGTAACAGAAAACCAATTCAAAATGGCTTAAACTGTGCAGAAAATTATCCTGTCATTTAACAAGAAGCACAAGGTCAGAGGATTACAGAGTTGTTTAATACAACCACTCAGTACTATTATGGAGCTCCAACTTCCTTTCTCCTATTGTGTCATCCTAGCATGCCCATTATGTCTGCACATTTTGTATTAACAGTAGTAAGATGACTGCAGGAACTCTGGGCAATCCATCTGGACCTAAAAGAGTCTGGTGGAAGAGAAATCTATTTCAGAAACTTTTAGTTGTCTTTTCTTGTATCTCATTGGCGTAGAACTGTATCACATGCCCAAATCTAAACCAATCACAGACAAAAGAAATGAGAATCCCATGTATATAGTTGAATTGAGATTTATTGCCTTACTAAATGGGAATTAAATGGGAATTCTGCTAACAAGGAAGAAAGAAATGGATGGTGGACAGACAGCTGTAACAATATCTTTGTTATATAGCTATGCTACTGCTGCTAAGTCACTTCAGTCGTGTCCGACTCTGTGTGACCCCATAGACGGAAGCCCACCAGGCTTCCCCGTCCCTGGGACTCTCCAGGCAAGAACATTGGATTGGGCTGCCATCTCCTTCTCCAATGCACGAAAGTGAAAAGTGAAAGTGAAGTCACTCAGTCATGCCCGACTCTTCGCGAGCCCATGGACTGCAGCCCACCAGGCTCCTCTGTCCATGGGATTTTCCAGGCAAGAGTACCAGAGTGGGGCAACAACATTATGATGATGAAAAATATTAGGCTGAAACTTGAAACTGCTGCTATTGTACCACTGACACACACTAATTTCATATGTTCAGCCTAATCATTTCCAATACCATTTGACAGAATGGGCTGAGGAATGAGGAGAGGGTAACATTGGTTCTAGGTTTTAGTTTAATCACTAAAAATAGTATAGCTCATAAACCATGAATAACTTAAACTGATTGATACAAGTAAATCAGACTATTGTGAGCAAAAAGAATTTGTGTAATACAGGATTTTATTTGGAAACTCACTGGCAGTCCAGTGGTTGGGACTATGCTTTCACTGCCTTGAGCCAGGGTTCAATCCTCGGTCAGGGAACTAAGATCCTGAAAGCCATGTTGTGCAGCCAAAATAAACAACAGAATAATAACAAAATATTTGACTTCTTTATATGTTTCTTGGCATATCTCAAAGTATTTCCATTATTCTGAGGCCCAAAGCATTTGTCCTCATGTACGTGCTAATGAAGCCCATGAATATTTCATTTATACAGACTTAACAGTTTGTTGAATTTTAATTTTGAACAATTAAATCACAGAATGCATTATTCTGTTTTCATTAAGAAACATTTAAAGATTTCAAAAAGAGAGTGACTGTGTACCTTCCGTTTTAGGGGTCTTTTAATCTAGGCAGACTTTGAGAAATCTAAAATAAGCTATTTAGTATATGGAAATAAATAGGAAGTCTCATGACTGGGCTACCCTTGAATTGTATAGAGCTATGCACAGAGCAGATTAGAAAATGGCAACCTTTCTCTTTTTGACATTTTAAAATTATGTTTTAATTTTTTGAATAGGCAATATATTCACATAGTACAAATTCAAATGATACAAAAGTTATACAGCATTCTCCCTCCCACAGCTGTTCCTCAGCCACTCAGGTCTCCTCTCCCAAGATAACTGCTACTAGAAGAAAATGTTTATGAATATTTAAACCTTGCCTTTCCCTACAAATAGCACAATTTACACCACTGTTCTGCTGCATTTTGTTGTTGCTGTTTTTTACCCAACAGGCTGTTATGAAGACCATTCCAAATTGGCATATAATGAGCATACTCATCTCTTTTTATAGCTGCATAATATTCCACTCAATGGATATATTGTATTTCTTTAACCAGTCCCCTATTAGTGGACATTTAGATAGCTTTCAATATATTATGAACAGTGCTGCAAAGAGTAACTTCTACATATGTCATTTTGTACTTATGCTAGTTATATCTCTAGGGAAGCTTCCTAAAGAGACATTACTACCTCAAAGAAGGTATGTTTTTGTAATATTATAAATAAAGCCAAATTTCTCTCTATTCCAGAGAGGTTATAGCAATTTAAATTCCCACAGCAATGCATGAGAGCACTGTTTTCTCCACAAGTAGCAGCTTTCCAGAAAAGAGATTTCTTAAAGTTACCCGCTACACCTTCAGTCTGGGTGTGTGGGCAGGACAGGATCTTCTTCTCACTTTTAATACAGAAAAAAATGTTATGGTATTACAGGAACTAAAGAATATAACAATGAAATGGGTAAAAATTTGAGGATACATAGGAGAATGAATGGAAAGGCATGATTAAAATATTGACAGTATTTAAAATCTTTATACTGTTCTACAATTAACTCTGGTTCTGTTTGTAATCAGAAAACAATAGTAAAGTCACACTACTGTTGTCCTTGGGTTAGGAATCTCATTCCCTTTAGGCAAAGCCCTCCTTTAAAGGAGCCTTCATTTCAGTTCCACTTTAGGCTGAGCACCTGCTCTTCCCTCAGTGTCTCTGCTGGGCCAGAGATGCCAAGGAACTAGGGCAGAAACCACAACACATCTGCATAGTCTGAAAAAGCTACCAAAATGAAAATTCCAACAAGAACCCTTCTTATATTTTTAAAATTTGTTTTATCAATTCCAATGATCATGGTGAAGTTTCACTTGCTTTCTGGCTTTTCTATGATGGTGGTTTCTGTTTTTCACCAAGACCATTAAATATTCTGAACTTCCAAAGACAATGCTTTCCCAAAAAAAGACCTGCTCATTTGCTAACAGTCTTTGGATCCCCCTGGTAGTCCATACCCAGCCTGGGCAAAGGCAGTAAATTAGAAGCATTTCTTCCAGGAGGTGACTCAGATATCCCAGCCTGGCCCAATGTTGCACTCACTCTGCATACAGACTGAGAGCTGTTGCAGTTGCAATATTCTCTCTAAACTCCTGCTCCTTTGTTGACTTGTAGAGGCTTACATTCCAAAAAAGGTAATTTGAACGTGCTGCTGAATTTAGATGCATTTTGCTAATTTGTTTTTATTATGCATAGAAATATTGGTATAAAAGGTGTTTCAATTATTTTCTAAGGGAGGGACCTATGCATTCTCTGCAGCCACAAAGCTTTTAAATGGAGTTATTTTTCTCAGCCTATAATCGTTCTCCCTTTTAAGTACCCCAGCAGAAAAAGTAAGTTTACTGCTCCTCGCACAATGGGCCTCTTCACTTTTTAGGTTTGGGAGACCTGGGTGACCTACGAAAGTTAATTAGAAGGTTAACAAAGACGAAGACAGAGTCGAATCCATCGCCTCTCCTTCAGCCAAAGATGTCATCCATTAATTAGGGAAATCGTTAAGGTGGCCTTTATAGAATCCATAGAAAGTCTCCTGTTGGCGGTCGACAGTTTTGATCAGATTTTCCTCTCCCCAATAATGCTATCCTTAATAGTACGAAAAGCAGAGGTCTGGGGTGGGGGAGGGGGAAAGGAGGGGGTGGGAAGGATGTGTTTCAGCAACAGTACAGTTAACCAGCCGCTGATTGTGACGGCTTTGATTCTCAGGCTGCGCCGCATTCTTGTTCCATGATGTAATCCTTATTGAACCTGGAAGGCGAGGGAGCGCGAGGGAGGCGGGAGAAGCTTCTGCTCCCGCCTGGAAGCCACAGGAGGCCCTGGGAGTTAGGAGCTCTCCCCCGGGGTGGGCCGCGGTGCCAGACGCTCTGCGGCAGCACCGCGGCTCTAGCCGCCCCGAGGACTAGGGCAGCTCGGGCTGGGCGCGGCTGTCCAGGTCTGGTGGGCTCCCGGACTCTTTGGGTTGCTTTGAGGAGGAAGATTTCTCCCTGTCTCTCTCCCTTCCTGTTGATTCTCTGCAACCAAAACACCAGCTCAACTAAGGAAAAACTTTTGAGTCTCTTCGCCATCTTGAGAACCACAAGGGAAATAGAAAATTCTGCGTATTTGGTGGTGGTTGCATAGTCACGACCTCTCTGCCATCCTGTTTCTTGTCTCCTCTCATGCTTACTTGAACCCAGAATTTGTAATTTAGACAGTAGAGCCTTCAGGGCTTCTGTTTTGGTATTATGTATTTAAGGTGGTGTTAATTCTGAATATGAAATGCCTTTATTTTTTAATATAGAACTTTTGTTTTCTCTACATCTAAACTATTTTTAAGTGTACAATTCAATGGCATTCAGTACATTCACTTTATTGTGTACCTGTCACCACCATCCATCTTCCCCAACTGTCTACACTGTGATACTTATTTTTTAAACTACATTACAGGGTTGGTTCCATGGTTTTCCAAGTTATCAGTAAGTTCTTAAGGAATCGGCATCTTTTAGTCTTCGAAGTTTTTGCATAATTCTTCAGTGGCAAAAGTTGGAACAATACAATGTGGCCCTTGTTTACCATGCAAAACATTTCTATGTACCTCTGTGTCTCTCTGGACTGATATTGAGCAAATACCATACAAAACCTCACCTAGACAGTACATCGCCATTTTGGTTTGCCTTACTTAACGCCACCCCAGAGTGGGTAAGTGTTGCTCAGAGAAGGGAGTGTCACTCTCAGTTCTCAGCATACCAGGCAAAGGACCAAAACTACTATTCTACACATACAAAGTTACTCACACCGAGGCCCTTGTCTTTCTCAGCCAAGGAGAGTTCCTTTCCTCTGTCATCCTCCCAGCTCCTCCCCACACAGGAGGCTAAACTTCATGGCTCAGACCAGGGCCTGGAGCAGCCCCTTTAGTTATCCCTCCCTTCCTGGCTGAAGGCACAGGGCAGGGGAAAAAGAGGGAGGGCAAGTGTCCCCAGCTTTACAGAGGAAATAGTAGTAACTGTCAAACAGCTAAATGATTAAAAGTGCACGGAATAAAAAAACATAAATTATGAAACACAAGCTTTACATGTCTTAGCTCTCTCTGTGTGCTCAGTTGCTTTAGTAGTGCCCAACTCTTTTCCACCCTATGGACTTTAGCCCACTAGGCTCCTCTGTCCATGGGATTCTCCAGGCAAAAAATTAGAGTGGGTTGCCATGCCCTCCTCCAGGGGATCTTCTCAACCCAGGGATCGAACTCCTATCTCCTATATCTCCTGAATTGGCAGGAGGATTCTTTATCACTGGGCCACTGGGGAAGCCCATGTCATAGCTCTGTATGTTATCAACATGAAAATTTAAAATAATACCCCAACACTGAAGCTGCTGTATAGCACAGGTAGCTCAGCTTGGTACTCTATGATGACCTAGGGGGTGGGATGAGGATGGGGTGGGAGAGAGGCTCAAGAGGGAGGGGATATATGTATACTTACAGCTGATTCACACTGTTGTACAATAGAAGCTAACACAACATTGTAAGGCAATTACCGTCCCCATCCAAAGGATCTCTATTCCCACCCCCCAAAGCTTTGTACCTTTGATTTCAGTTTTATTGTAATGTGTACTTAGCATGTTGTTAAATTGCTTCATATTTCTTTGCTGCTATGGTTAGCAATGTATAAAGGACCCTCAACTAATTGAATTAACAGTCTCTTAGTGGCTAGTTGGTGGTGGCTGAGCCACACACATAAAGTGTTCCCACATAAAGTGACTTCTCTGCTTCAAAGATTGCTTGCTGAATCTTCAAAGATTGCTCTGGCCACCTTAACTGCATTTTGAGTCATCAGAGGAGCTTTGAAAATTTCTAAGATGTACCTCAGACCAATTACCTAAGGATTTCTAAGGGTAGGACTATAGAATTTTATGTTTTTAAAGCTCCAACTTGAAGTGGGATTCCAATGTGCACTTATATATCTAAGGTGATTTATGAGGTTGAGAACTGTGATGTTTAATTTTATGTATCAACTTGAATGAGCCAAGGGATGCCCAGATATTTGGTCAGACATTATTCTGGATGTGTCTGTGGGGGTGTTTTGGACTGAAGTAAACATTCAAATCAGTAGCTAAGTAAAGCAGATTGGCTTTCCTAATGTGGGTGGGGCTTATTTATTCAAGTTGAGGACTTGAATAAACAAAAAGAGTAAGAGGGAACACCTCCTACTTGACAGCCTTTGAGCTGGGATATCAGTTTTTTCCTGCCTTTGGACTTGAAATGAAACATCGGTTCTTCTTGGATCTTGAGACCACCAGTTCTTGGACTGGAGCTACAGCTGATTTTTTTTCTTTTTTATAATTTTATTTATTTATTGGCTGTGTTGGGTCTTCATTGCTGTGCAGGCTTTTCTCTAGTTGTGGTGAGCAGGGGCTACTCTCTTAGTTGTGGTGCATGGGCTTCTCATTGCAGTGGCTTCTCGTTGCACAGCATGGGCCGTTTTGTGCGTGAGCTTTAGTAGCTGTGGCATGTGGATTCAATAGCTGCGGCTTCTGGGCTCTAGAGCACAGGCTCATAGCTGTGGTCACAGGCTTAGTTGCTCCACAACATGTAGGATCTTCCTGGATCAGCGATCAAATCCACATCTCCTGCATTGGCAGGCAGACTCTTTACCACTGAACCACCAGGGAAGCCCCTCCCATCCATTCTTGAAGTTGATCTTTCTTGCTGCTGCTGCTGCTGCTAAGTCACTTCAGTCGTGTCCGACTCTGTGTGACCCCATAGATGGAAGCCCACCAGGCTCCCCTGTCCTTGGGATTCTCCAGGCGATAACACTGGAGTGGGTTGCCATTTCCTCCAGTGCATTAAAGTGAAAAGTGAAAGGGAAGTCGCTTAGTCGTGTCCGACTCTTAGCAATCCCATGGACTATAGCCTACCAGGCTCCTCCATCCATGGGATTTTCCAGGCAATAGTACTGGAGTGGGGTGCCATTGCCTTCTCTAGATCTTTCTTGAGAAGTGATCAAATAGCACCTATTGTTGAAGACAGCAATAAAGCCTGATCCTGATACTCCAGCTTTGATTCTGGATCAGTCTTTTGCCTTGAACTGATCAAGAGTCACTTCCTTTAGAATCTTCAAGAGCAAATTTAAATAAGTATGCACTAACATCATCTTCTCTTTCATATCTGCAACCATTTCTGGTAGAGATGTGTTGTGAATATCCATCTCAGGTGCATCTACTATGGCTTTTGCTTTTAAGAAGAAACAGCAGTTTGTCACTGGAAAGGCAGAAGTGACCTCTCAAGGCAGCCAGGGCAGCATAGGTAGAATATAGATGGAAACCAATGGAAATCTCACAGGAACTACAGAGTAAAAGGTTTTAAGTGTTGTCTTTGAGGAAACTTTCAAGGCCAACGAGGAAGGGAGCCTCCTAAACTACATTACTGTGACTCTGTAATGAAACTCCTGGCTTCATTACAGAGAAGCTCCTGGCCCCAGGGGCTCTCAACAGGTCCCAGGGGAGGTGCACAGAGTCAGTGAGCACAGCACAGTACTGTGCATACTGGAACATGGAGCACCTCACTGGTTGCAACCACCACAGCAGTCGTGGGCTGGATGGCATCTCCTCCAGCCCCAGGGCTGAGCAGAGAAGACCCTTTCACCACTTGCATGTCTTACTCCATGGAAGTTGTAAAAGAAGGTTCATCAATTGCCTTCTTATCCCCATCACAAAAGTCACCCCACAGCTGCTTTGCAAAGTGAGAGCAATGCCTCTGCGGCTGAGCTGCCATCCTCTTGCCTATACTTGGTTCTTGAACAAAGCCACTGTTGGGGTGCCGACCCTCAACTCAGTAAAAAAAAAAAAAAAACAACCCAGGCATAACTTTGTACGCTTTGTAACTTTGAAGTTAGTCCTTCATCTGCAAAGCTGCATCTGCAGAATCAACCAACCTTGGATGGTGTAGTAAGTATTTAGTGAAAAAAATCTGCATATAAATGGACTTTTAAAGTTCAAACTGATGTTGTTTAAGGGTTAACTGTACATCATTGGCTCTCCTAGTTCTCAGGCCTTTGAACTTGGACTGCAACTACACCATACACCATTAACTCTTGTGGGTCCAGGTTGCTGACTGCAGATTCTGCGACCTGTCAACCTCCATAACTGTGTGAGACAATTCTTTACAACAAATATATATCTATATAGATATTCATCCTACTGGTTCTGATTCTCCAGAGAACCCTGACAAATATAGATCTTGGTACCATGAAGTGGAATGCTGCTGTAACAAATACCTAAAAATGTGGAAGCTGCTTTGGAACTGGAAAATAGGTGGAGGCCAGAGGAGCTTTGAGGTGCATGCTAATAAAAAGTCTATATTGCCATTAAGGGACTAGTGGTAGAAACATGGATGGTAAAGATGATTCTGGTGAGAGCTCAGAAAGAAAAAAGAGAGCTAGAGAGAAAGCCGCATCTTCTTAGAAAATACTTAGCAGAATGTTTGTAGAAATGTGAATGTTAAAGACTATTCTCATGAAATTTCAAGTAGAAGTGAGGAATAGGTCATTGGAAACTGGAGGAAAGGTGCTCTTTATTATATAGTGGATAAGAACTTGGCTGAATTGTGCTCTAGTGTTTTGTGAAAGATTAAACTTGCCAGCAATGAAACTGGGTATTTAGCAAAGGTGATTTCTAAAGCAAAGTATTGAAGATGTAGCTTTAGTCATCCTTACTGCTTTTAATAAAATACAAGAGGAAAGAGATGAGTTGAAGAAAGAATCTTTAAGCAAAAAGGAACTGGAACTTAAATACTGGAAAATTCTCAAACTATCCATTGCAAAAAAAATGAGGTAGATGTTCTGAAGAGAACTCTAAGGGTGTGGGTGGCTAAATAGCCTTTTAATGAGATTAAGATGAGTATGAACCATAGATCCAATCAGTCATCTCAGCAGATGCCAGAAATAGAGAAATACCACCAGAAATGCTGCTAGCTTCAAGAAAATGGGATAGAATGAAGGAAGGTTGCTAACATGGGCTATCCTTCAAGAAAAGAGAATGATATGAAGGTGATTCAGAGAGCTGCCTAACATAGGCCCAGGGGGCAAGGCTGTTTCCTTCCTGGTTTCAGAACTTGGGGCCCTTGAAAAAAGCCATGGTGGGGGCTCTCACCAGAGAGCTGGAGGAGTAGGGCTGCCCACAGAGCCTTGAGGGTGACACTGCCACCTCAGTGGCCCCGAGGGCAATGCATCAAACCAAAGAGGATTATACCCAAGCCTTTAAGATCTAATGGAATTTCTCTTGCTAGGTTTTAGACTTGCCTCGGACCTGTCACCCTTTCCTTCTTTCCTGTCTCTTCCTTTTGGAACAAGAATGTCTATACTATGCTTGCCTCCCCACTGTATTTTCAACATTTAACTTGTCTGGTTAGGAAAGGAATTTTTCTTTAGGATGAGTCTCACCCATTTCTGATTTAGATGTTATTTAGATTAGACTCTGGACTTTAGAGTTGATGCCAGAATAAATTAAAACCTTAGGGGTTGTAAGGATGGAGTACATGTATTTGCTGCAGTCCATGGGGTTGCTTTCTGGAGTTATTTCTCCACTGATCTCCAGTAGCATATTGGGCCCTTACTGACCTGGGGAGTTTCTCTTTCAGTATCCTATCATTTTGTCTTTTCATACTGTTCATGGGGTTCTCAAGGCAAGAATACTGAAGTGGTTTGCCATTCCCTTCTCCAGCGGACCACACCCTGTCATATCTCTCCACCATGACCCGCCCATCCCAGGTTGCCCCTCGGGCATGGCTTAATTTCATTGAGTTAGACAAGGGTGTGGTCCTTGTGTGATTAGATTGACTAGTTTTCTGTGAGAATGGTTTTAGTGTATTTGCCCTCTGATGCCCTCTTTCAAGACCTACTGTCTTACTTGGGTTTCTCTTACCTCGGGCGTGGGGTATCTCATCCCGGCTGCTCCTGGCTGCTCCCGGCCAGCGAAGCACAGCCATCGCACCTTACCTTGGACGAGGGGTCTCTCCTCACCGTTGCATAGGAACCTGGACGAGGGGTCTCTCCTCATTGCATAGGAACCTGGAATGTCAGGTCCATGAATCAAGGCAAATTGGAAGTGGTCAAACAAGAGATGGCAAGAGTGAATGTCGACATTCTAGGAATTAGCGAACTAAAATGGACTGCAATGGGTGAATTTAACTCGGATGACCATTATATCTACTACTGTGGGCAGGAATCCCTCAGAAGAAATGGAGTGGCCATCATGGTCAACAAAAGAGCCCAAAATGCAGTACTTGGATGCAATCTCAAAAATGACAGAATGATCTCTGTTCGTATCCAAGGCAAACCATTCAATGTCACAGTAATACAAGCCTATGCCCCAACCAGTAACGCCGAAGAAGCTGAAGTTGAAAGGTTCTATGAAGACCTACAAGACCTTTTAGAACTAACACCCAAAAAAGATGTCCTTTTCATTATAGGGGACTGGAATGCAAAAGTAGGAAATCAAGAAACACCTGGAGTAATAGGCAAATTTGGCCTTGGAATACGGAATGAAGCAGGGCAAAGACTAACAGAGTTTTGCCAAGAAAATGCACTGGTCATAGCAAATACCCTCTTCCAACAACACAAGAGAAGACTCTATACATGGACATCACCAGACGGTCAACACCGAAATCAGATCGATTATATTCTTTGCAGCCAAAGATGGAGAAGCTCTATACAATCAGCAAAAACAAGACCAGGAGCTGACTGTGGCTCGGACCATGAACTCCTTATTGCCAAATTCAGACTGAAATTGAAGAAAGTAGGGAAAACTACTAGACCATTCAGGTATGACCTAAATCAAATCCCTTATGATTATACAGTGGAAGTGAGAAATAGATTTAAGGGCCTAGATCTGATAGATAGAGTGCCTGATGAACTATGGAATGAGGTTCGTGACATTGTACAGGAGACAGGGATCAAGACCATCCCCATGGAAAAGAAATGCAAAAAAGCAAAATGGCTGTCTGGGGAGGCCTTACAAATAGCTGTGAAAAGAAGAGAAACGAAAAGCAAAGGAGAAAAGGAAAGATATAAACATCTAAATGCAGAGTTCCAAAGAATAGCAAGAAGAGATAAGAAAGCCTTCTTCAGTGATCAATGCAAAGAAATAGAGGAAAACAACAGAATGGGAAAGACTAGGGATCTCTTCAAGAAAATCAGAGATACCAAAGGAACATTCCATGCAAAGATGGGCACGATAAAGGACAGAGATGGCGTGGACCTAACAGAAGCAGAAGATATTAAGAAGAGATGACAAGAATACACAGAAGAACTATACAAAAAAGAGCTTCACAACCCAGATAATCATGATGGTGTGATTACTGACCTAGAGCCAGACATCTTGGAATGTGAAGTCAAATGGGCCTTGGAAAGCATCACTACGAACAAAGCTAGTGGAGGTGATGGAATTCCAGTGGAACTATTCCAAGTCCTGAAAGATGATGCTGTGAAAGTGCTGCACTCAATATGCCAGCAAATTTGGAAAACTCAGCAGTGGCCACAGGACTGGAAAAGGTCAGTTTTCATTCTAATCCCAAAGAAAGGCAATGCCAAGGAGTGCTCAAACTACCGAACAATTGCACTCATCTCACACGCTAGTAAAGTAATGCTCAAAATTCTCCAAGCCAGGCTTCAGCAATATGTGAACCGTGAACTTCCTGATGTTCAAGCTGGTTTTAGAAAAGGCAGAGGAACCAGAGATCAAATTGCCAACATCCGCTGGATCATCGAAAAAGCAAGAGAGTTCCAGAAAAACATCTACTTCTGCTTTATTGACTAGGCCAAAGCCTTTGACTGTGTGGATCACAATAAACTATGGAAAATTCTTAAAGAGATGGGAATACCAGACCACCTGATCTGCCTCTTAAGAAATCTGTATGCAGGTCAGGAAGCAACAGTTAGAACTGGTCATGGAACAACAGACTGGTTCCAAATAGGAAAAGGAGTACGTCAAGGCTGCATATTGTCACCATGTTTATTTAACTTATATGCAGAGTACATCATGAGAAATGCTGGACTGGAAGAAACACAAGTTGGAATCAAGATTGCCGGGAGAAATATCAATAACCTCAGATATGCAGATGACACCACTCTTATGGCAGAAAGTGAAGAGGGGCTAAAAAGCCTCTTGATGAGAGTGAAAGTGGAGAGTGAAAAGGTTGGCTTAAAGCTCAACATTCAGAAAACGAAGATCATGGCATCTGGTCCCATCACTGCATGGGAAATAGATGGGGAAACAGTGGAAACAGTGTCAGACTTTGTTTTTCTGGGCTCCAAAATCACTGCAGATGGTGACTGCAGCCATGAAATTAAAAGACGCTTACTCCTTGGAAGGAAAGTTATGACCAACCTAGATAGCATATTCAAAAGCAGAGACATCACTTTACCAACAAAGGTTCGCCTAGTCAAGGCTATGGTCTTTCCTGTGGTCATGTATGGATGTGAGAGCTGGACTGTGAGGAAGGCTGAACGCCGAAGAATTGATGCTTTTGAACTGTGGTGTTGGAGAAGACTCTTGAGAGTCCCTTGGACTGCAAGAAGATCCAACCAGTCCATTCTGAAGGAGATCAATCCTGGAATTTCTTTAGAAGGAATGATGCTAAAGCTGAAACTCCAGTATTTTGGCCACCTCATGCAAAGTGTTGACTCATTGGAGAAGACTCTGATGCTGGGAGGGATTGAGGGCAGGAGGAGAAGGGGACGACAGAGGATGAGATGGCTGGATGGCATCACTGACTCGATGGATGCAAGTCTGAGTGACCTCCGGGAGCTGGTGATGGACAGGGAGGCCTGGCGTGCTGCGGTTCATGGGGTCGCAAAGAGTCGGACACGACTGAGCGACTGATCTGATCTGATGGGGTTGCTAAGAGTTGGATATGACTGAGCAACTTCATTTTCACTTTTCACTTCCATGTATTGGAGAAGGAAATGGCAACACACTCCAGTGTTCTTGCCTGGAGAATCCCAAGGACGGGGGAGCCTGGTGGGCTGCCGTCTATGGGGTCACACAGAGTCGGACATGACTGAAGTGACTTAGCAGCAGCAGCAGGGGTCAGAATGTTATGGACTGAATATGCCCCCTCAATTCATATGCTTAAGTCCTAACCCTACAATGTGACTATATTTGGAGATAGGGTTTATTGGGGGTTGACACGGGTTTAATGAGGCCAAAAAGTGGGGCCTTAAATCAATAGGGCTGGCATCCTTATAATAAGAGGAAGCGATACTGGAGCCTTCTCTTCCTCACGTGAGGATGTGCATCTGTACGCTAGGAAGAGAGCTCTCACCAGAAACCAGATTGACCAGTACTTTGATCTTGGGCTTTCCAGCTTCCAAAGCTATAAGAAAATAAATTTCTGTTGTTTGAGTTACACAATCTATAGTATTTTGTTATGGTAGCCTGAGTAGACAAATATAAGGACCATCTAAAGGAGATAGCAATCACTGCCCCCACACATATCCCCTTCTAAAATAATCTACCCTCACCTGCCCCATGGGGTACATGCTCCTGTGTCCTCAGCTTATTGGTCAGGGTGAGCACCTGACTCAGAAGACTCTATCCATGGGCCCCTGAAACATTTCACACATAAACCCCACAGATCAGAGTTTCATTTATGCTCATAAGATCTTCTTTTGCATTGTGATTTCTCTAGGCATAACTCATGTTAGGGTAAGTTACTTGGTCAGATCTTAGCACCTACATGAAAAGCTCATTGTAACTGATTTTGAAACTTGAGGCACTTTCCAAAAAGGACAGGTTTAAAAGGACAGCAGTTAGGATCTTTCAGAAGCAAAGGTCAGAATGTGAGTGTGGGACACCTATAGGAGAGTGGCTAAGAAATAGGTGAGGGTGGGGAGATTGAAGGACACAAGGCACTGCAGTTTTCCCTGGGATGATTCTTTACACCTCACCTCCAATTCGTCTTGAGGGTGGCCTTTGTCATAACTGTCCTAATCAAAGCAAATTTGACTGTAAGTGTTAAAGACCCATTCAAACTTACTTATGTATTGGGGGAGGGGTCGTTATTGAATGGATACAGTGGAAGTCTAGCGGGACTTCTTGGGAAACTGCAGTTATTTCTTCCTCTTTCCCCCACCCTGTTCCTTACCACCAGGCCCTGTGGCTTCTCATGTTAGTTCACCTGGGCCGGTCTACCCACCCTCTCTTACAAAGGCTCTCTCAGCCACCTCAAGGTGGGATGGGCCTGGCCGGGGTTGTCAATCATAAAACATCCACTGAGGAAATTCACGCTGAAAATTTCTGTTCAGATTGTTAGAAATGTCCAAAGATACCTTATTTTGTCTATTTTAAGTCTTAAACAATTAAAGTTTGGATAACAGGCATACTAAGTGAAGTATTATGACTCATTTTCTGATAAAAATTTTGTGTTAACCACAAAATTCTTTTATTAAAAAAAAACCTCTATTGAAAAGTATTTCTAAAATGTTTACTTCCCTCTCTTTTTAAGATAGTGACAATATTTGCTCCCTTTTGGTGATATGTGAATCATAAATTTTAATAGCAGTTCCCATGGAAGAGATCTCAGGGAAAAGTAGAAACAGTACTGAGTTTAGAGAGTCAGAACACTATATTCATCCCAGCTGTATCAGCCAAGGAACCTCAGGCATGTCACTGAGCCTCTCTGAGCCCTGCTTTCCTCATATGAGAAAGTGGAAATGACGGTAGAAATACTTTTCTTTTTATCTGGGGGTAATCACTTTCAATTTATATGTAAAATTAACTTGAAAGTTGAAAGCTTCAACTTTTACCTCTGGTATATAGGACTTGTAATATAAATGTTTGTTGAATGACTTTTACAGTGTGAATGATCTCCATATACAAGGATAGGAAATTGGGTTGAATTTGTGCATGCTGCTGCTGCTAAGTCACTTCGGTTGTGTCCGACTCTGTGCAACCCCACAGACAGCAGCCCACCAGGCTCCCCCGTCCCTGGCATTCTCCAAGCAAGAACACTGGAGTGGGTTGCCATTTCCTTCTCCAATGCAGGAAAGTGAAAAGTGAAAGTGAAGTCGCTCAGTCATGTCTGACCCTCAGTGACCCCATGGCCTGCAGCCTTACAGGCTCCTCCGTCCATGGGAGATTCCAGGCAAGAGTATTGGAGTGGGGTGCCATTGCCTTCTCCAGAATTTGTGCATATTCTAGATCATATTAGGGTTTTGTTGTTTTTTTTTTTTTTGATACCAAATTCCTCATAGGAACTAGTTCTTTTGGCTTTTTTTTTTTTTCCACAAAGTGAAAGTAGGAAAGTAGGAAAACAAATATATAAGTTGAGGGCTCATTCACTGAGTATATGTTTAACTAAGTTGCTACTGTACAACAAAGTCATTAATAGTGTATTCATTTCTTTTAAGCTTATTCAACAAATACTCACCAAGGATATTGGGAACATGTTGTTGAACAGACATGATCCTTGTCCTCATGGAGCTGATAGTCTCATACTTGAAACACTCACACATCAAAAACGCACTAAGGATATACGCTCCATCTCCCCTGGCCTATTTTCTGAGTTCCTGCAAATGTTTCTTTTGACTAGGGCCTAGAACGAGTTGGGGGAAGCAGGACAAACACCAAGGTCCAGCAACTGAGAAGAGGGCTTGGGCTTGAATATAAATCCCACATAATAATTTTTAGATCACTGTCCTTGGCTGAGGTGGGGGAGAAGATTTTTTTCACCAAAGCTGGAACATTGACTATATATAACAGTATCCAAATGTCATGTCTTGTCTCTACTCCAATATACTAACACTATTCCAATAGCTACTCCAATAGCTAACACTATTTGAGAGCCTGTCCAGAGTCAGGCACTGTACTGAACACTTTCCATGTTTTGTCTTTAATCTTCACACCAGCCTTGCAAGATAGATGCTTTCATCATCCTCAGTTTGCTTATGAGGAGACTGCAGCTATAGCAGACATGGCCAAGGTCACAATAGGTGGTTATAACAGAACTAAACCTGTTCTGTCCTACTTGAGTACATACCTTCTTCCTGTCAAACCATGTAGGGCCTTTACTATTTTCTAAACAGAACAGTGGGCTTCCCAGGTAGCATTAGTGGTAAAGAACCTGCCTGCCAATGCAGGAAACGTAAGAGACGTGGGTTCAATCCCTGGGTTGGGAAGATCCCCTGGAGGAGGGCATGGCAAACCACTCCAGTATTCTTGCTTGGAGAATCCCATGGACAGAACAGCCTGGTGGGCTACAGTCCATAGCGTCGCAAAGAGTCAGACACAACGGAAGCAACTTAGCACGCATTCAAACAGAACAGTAAGAAAGCTGTGTTTCTATCCCTTGTCACAAAATACATGTCTCTCAATATAATACATGATAACAACAGCTAATATTAATTGAGCAATTACTATGTGCTGGATACTATCCTATTTATATGTATGAATTTATTCAATCCTCAAAAACCTATGAACCAGTTACTCTTTTTATTAAACTATCTATTATTTTATAGATGAGGAATTGAAACACAGAGATATGAAGCAATTTGTCCATGATAACTCAGCTGATATATGCCAGAGACAGAGTCAGACTCAAGTTGCCTGGGGCCAGAGATTAAAATCTGTCATTTCATCCAAATGAAATACATTATTTTCAATATCTATTACAGTTTCATTAATTGGTGAAATAAAGATCACTAGCATGTGAGGGACCCTTATTCCTTACCTCCCACCCCCATGAGCAGAAGACCCAATTCCATTCATAGTCTGATGGAACATTTTCCTCTGTCATTGTGCAGTGTAAAACTTACTTACACAACTGAATGTTATATCTCTGAGTTTCATCTGCTGTGGAATGGCACATGATAAAAAATGCACCACATATTCTAAGTCTGTGCTTTCTCACTAATTTAGTCTTTTTTCTCAAATGCACAGCATTTCCCATAGACATGAGAGTTCTCTCAAAAAGTTAACAGCACTCTCTGAGAAGAGGAATTGGAGAAGCCCAGGAACATTTTCTTTAGCAGCTCAGGCAAGTGACTGAAAAGTCAAAAATTAATTATTTTATAATATCAGATTTTAGATCTTCCCTCTGACTGACTGACTATTTGGGTAAATTGGGCAGTGGCATAACTGACCAGGCAGCAACCTCAGTGGCTCAGCTAGGAGCGAGGCATAGGCAGAAGGCAGCAGAAAAGTGTTGGGGTATCAGACCGGTGAATTCTCACTTCAGTCTACTAAAAACAATCTCCCTCTTTCTGTATCACAGAGACACACATGAGAGATTTCTGAAGCAGGCTGATGCCCTCAGATATAAACCTAGTTTGTGGCTATGAACCATTAAGGATGCTTGATAACTACTAATTAAGTGAATTAGAAACACAATATATAATTACTGATGTTCTACTTTCCCCCCTGTCTTTGCTGCACCACAGGAAAAAGTTTCCACGGCAATTGGTTTGTATAAGCAAAGACCAAAATTAAATTAAGAGGTCACATGCCAGTAGCAAAGACAAAATCAGGGAAACATTTTCTAATCAGAAACTGCAAAGAAGTTTGGGCCTTTATATAATAGAGAAATTAGGATTGGATAGTGGTATTCTTTCAACCAACTTTTCACAAATATTTCCTGGAGCAGCCCCAAGGACTGAATCCTCATTTAGCCTATTCTTTTTTCAGATATAATTGAATTCACTTGTTTCGGTTTCTGCCTCCCCACCTTCCACCCCGGGCTAAGGGCAGTGCTGCTCTGCTTTCATGTGGCACAAATGCAGTCATAAACCACATTTGAATATCTCTTCTCCAGGTATCAGAGGCTCTATCTAGGTCTTTTCTTCCAAAGCTCCTGTCTTCTCACACCCCAGGGAAATTCCTCTATACCTTCCACTCCCCAAGTGATGCTCAGCAACCCGCCCCCTTCACTACCTTGCACTCCCCAGCCCCAAAAGTTATCCTATGAAAATGAACAACTCCATTAGCTGTGGAGATCATCTGAAAAATATCCTCTGAGAGGATTCTGGTGCAGGAAAATACAAAGAAGCGTCTAGAATCTTTGACTGAAATCACTGACAGTTGTGAGAGGTGACACTAAGCTGAAGGAACATACATTCCATGGGGCAGAGGGATGTTTGCATCAGTAGGAGAAGGAAAGATAGTTCTTGTTGCTGTCTGGGGTCCATGGGAGAGGATTTAACAACACACACATCAGGATGGAGTGAAAAGTCTCTAAAGACATATTCATTCCCACAGCAGGCCTCTGGTTTGGCATCTACTTAGCTCCCCAGACTCACCAGCCATCTCCATGGGAGGGGGAGGACGTGACTAGTCAAACGATTCCCACCACCCCTCTGGATGCCTCTGCAAGCTCCTGGAGTTCTCCCTGGCAGGGTGGCTGGCTGACTTGGCTTCAGAGTTTTATAAATATGAGCTTTTACTCCTGCTCCTTGAAATTAAAAAAAAAAAAATTCAGATGAAGGCACAACAGGGAAAGGTAAGAAACCTATGTCTCTCTCCTCTCTGTTCTTAAATGGTAAGAACATTTAAGTTAAGAGGTAGTTTTTTTAAAAGATATTTCATTTGGATATAGAATCTTAAACAAAAAATTCCCTTTCCTCTTTGAGGATTCTTTTCCACTATGTTTGTCAGAGGCTAAAACTAAGGTGCTTTTGGAACATGAACACACACACATACAAAGCATGCTCACCCCAACACACCAAAGTCTCTGCTCTTTTACTCACATTTCATCCCTGAGGACGTGCAGGCCTCCAGGACAAGAACCACAGTCACTGGGCAGTAAAGTCTGGTGAGCAGCCAGGGGGCTGGTAGGCTCCTTCTGCTCTTGCCATGAGTGGTTCTTTGGCCTGGTTTAGCAGGGTTAAGCGGGGAAGGCAATGGCACCCCACCCCAGTACTTTTGCCTGGAAAATATCATGGACAGAGGATCCTGGTAGGCTCCAGTCCATGGGGTCGCTAAGAGTCGGACACGACTGAGCGACTTCACTTTCATTTTTCACTTTCATGCACTGGAGAAGGAAATGGCAACCCACTCCAGTGTTCTTGCCTGGAGAATCCCAGGGACGGGGGAGCCTGGTGAGCTTCCGTCTATGGGGTCGCACAGAGTCGGACATGACTGAAGCGACTTAGCAGCAGCAGCAGCAGCAGCAGCAGGGTTAAGAATCTGTGTGATTTCGGCATGGCGTCCCAGCATCTAGTTGTCCTGTCTCCAAGTGCAGCCTTCTACATGCAACAAGGGAATTCGGGCTTTTCTGAAACAGGCTTCTGAGAGCAAGAGCAGAGGGAGCCAAGTGTGAAGGGTGTCAGCAGTGGTGACAGGCCCTGGGGGAAGATGTGGGACCAGCTGGGCTCTGAGCCAACAGTAAGAGAAGGGAAGGCTACTCTTAGTCAGAGTAGTTCTTCCAGGATCCCTACTGCTCCTGGACCATCTTTTGTCATTTTAAAGTGGTCTTAAAAGTGGTCTTCACCACTGGTCTTGCCTTGACCCAGGAGAGTGCGCTAATTTTTATTCATTAACATATTACTTTGCAATGAAGTTATTATCATACAAATGGTACTTAGTCCTCATAATCCATGAATAAAGTAGCACTGTCCCCATTTTATTAATGAAGAAACCAAGGCTTCAGAGTGATTTAAGCCACATATTCCCCAAGTTAAGGCTGTAAGTACTGGGAAAGATAAGAAGTCTCCATCTTCTTATTCTTGGTTCTTTCCCTTACATACCTTTAGTCAATAGATAAGTGTATACTTTACTCCTAGCACGGAACGAGTTCAATTAGGTTCTGTTAAGAATTCAAAGACATTGTCACTTGGTTCCTACCACCCTGGCATTTACAACCTGGTTAACCAGAATTAAGAGATAGGAAGGGCTGGGTGATGTGCATTTAATGAGTTATTGGTTCACTTATGTACTAAGGAAATGGTTTTTGAGCCTTAAATATCAGACACTGGGACAGCAGAAGAAGGACACAAAGATGGAAAGAACCCAGTCTCTGTTCTCAAGAAATTCAATCTAGACAAGGGACTTTCACTGCTCAAAGCTGTTCAATGGCTTCCCATTGCTTCCAAAGTAAAATCCCAAATCCTTAATGTGACCCACAAGCTAGGAGATCTGACCTTTGCCCCTCTCTCCACTTACACTGGGCTTCATTAAGTTCCTCAGTCAGGTTAAACCTCCTTCCGTCCTCAAGGGGCTCTGCTCATGAGAGGGCTTCACAGATGTATCTTTTGAGGATGGTTTTGAAGAATAGATAGGAGATTTCCAGGCAGAAACTGATGGAGTATTTTCCAGCTAGAGGAATTTGAGTGGGGAGTGGACTTAGTGGATAAGAGTAGCTGGGGAAAGTTTCATAGAAAAGACAAAATGTTCTTTGTATGTAACTGATATTCAATAACTATCTGTTGAACAGAATTGATTTGAGAAGGCTAGGGGTGGGCAGAGTGTGGTAGGATGAGAGAGCAGAAGAGTGAGAGCAAGACCAAATAAGCAAAGCCCCAGGAGCTGGGAGTACCTGAGTATGATGCAAGGCAAAGGAACCATCTAAGAGGCAGGTTGGGAAGGCAGAGCAGTGAGGTGTGGGAGTGTGCTTGATGGGATGGGAGATCTGAACTCCAGTCACAGCTCAGCTACTTGCTTTGTGACCTTGGACAAGTCACTTCTCTTTTCTTGGCCACAGAACTTGTGATGAAGATAGAGTGAGTAGGTGATTTCTTAACATCTCTTTTCCAGGTAAAATGTGCTCTTTACAGTTCAGGTGGTGACAGAGAGTTGCAGAAGCCAGCTAAGATCCAACACACTGGAAAAAAGAAGGAAATCTTAGGAGGACAGAGAGAGCGCAGGCAGAGTGCTGGCATTAGAGACCTTTATAGCATGCAAGGCTGAGGAGAAAGACTGGAGGCTGGAGGGGAAGCCAGGGTTGTGTGACCTGCCAGGGGAAGCTGCAGCCTGTGACTCCCTGATGTCCCACCAGGACCAAATCAATGAAATCAATGGAATTTTCTATAGCAATCTATTTCTAATTCTTACCTTGATCCACTGTCTAATGTTGGGAGACCAAGCTCACCATCAGAGGAGAAGGCTGCTGTGGCCAGTAAAACTGATGTCCAGGTTCAAAGAGTAGGGAGGAGAGGAAAGAACTGAAGGAGTTTTCCAGACAGTCCAAATGAATGGATAAGTCCCTCACCCAGGTTTTTTTCTCTAGTGACCCCGATTTTGTACCATAGATGTCACTTGTTTCTCTCTCTTTTTTTTCTTTGGTACTTTTGGGGAGGGGGAGCAAGGCAAGGGAGAGGGGAAGAGACTTTTTTTCACAGGAGTCCTCAGAATTACAGTTCGCAAACTATTCAGTAAACTGACCGGCCTCAACCTCCCCTTCAACGGCCTAATCTAAGGGGTGGATCTATGTGTTTTGTTGCTTGTCAGAAACAATTGCTGCGCGGCCCATTACATTTACAGCACGTCGCCCTTTAATTGGTGTAACACGCTGAGGCCTGAAAGGAGGAGAGGCCCACAAAAGCGCCCGTGAATGAGCCTTGACTCACACAAAAACACTCTGCAGAAGTTCAGAGCTGGCCACTAACAAGGAGGTAGGGAGTTAGTTTGAAAAGGGGGTGAAGTTCAGAAATGTGTCACCTTGAGGAGCCTCCCATCAAAGCAATGGTCGCATTGACAAGCTGCAAAGAAAAAAAGTTAAACCTTCAGGGCTACGGACTTGCCTGCTGCATTTATTCTTTTTAAACTTGAGAAGGGGGGTGAGTGGGAGAGGAGAGTCTTTTTCTTCTCTTCCCCACCCTTGTCTCTCTACTCCCCTTATTTACTTCAGAGAACCTTAGAGAAGTCGATGTGAAAAAACATATCTCCCACACCCCTGCTAAGATACACTATTTTTTTTTAATATGTAAAAAAGTCAGAATGAATGTGAGCAGCCTTAGGTTGCTGCTGCTGATTTCAACCTCTGTGGGAACAGTGTTTGCTCTCTGCGTTCCCCCTTCCCCCATTTTCTAAGGCAACTCTCCCAGTCCTGGGGTTTGGAGCCCCTCCGCTTGGGCCTGCCTGCCTGCAGGTCTGGAGACTGCACACTAAGATTCTGTGAGGGTGAGGGCATGCATTCCGGTTCCTCAGTGGAAAGGGGACTGGTGTGAGCCATATCAAAGTATATGGAAGCATCATTCGCACTGGTGTGAGTCCAGCTGATCAGGGTACTGCAGTCGGGAGTTCCGCCCCCTCCTTGGAGAAGGAGGAGACCCAGCTTTCCCTCCTTCTGCCCATAACACCTAGGTAAGATCCTACCCAGACCCAGCCACGCTTTGGTTCCAGTTTGCAAAATAACGTGCCCCAAAAAGAAGAACTAGCGTTCATAGGTCCGAGGTGGAGGTGGGGGACGACGTGGCACCTTCTGTTCCTCTGCCTTCTGTGGTCACCTACTCCTCTAGTGCACCTTTCTGGTTCCAGATGCCCGGCATTTACTCAGTGGCGGTGGTGGGATTGATCTCTCTCAGCACTTCCCCTACACCCTGCCCACTCTGGGGATACCCGACACACAAGTGCCACCAAAGTAGAAGACCCTTAGTCCAGTTACTGGGTGCCCTCGCTTGAGCACCCCAGAGGCACCCTCCTCTGCTCGCCTGTTCCCGCCTTTGTCTGGCGACTGGACCCCCACCCTAGCACTGCTCCTGTGAACCGGCTGCCCTGTGCGAAGGCGGGGGCGCTTTTCAATGCAGCGCCACAGCTCCCTCCAGATTTGTAATCCGCCAAAAAGCCGCTGATTGCTGCAATCGTTACTTTTCATTAAAAAAACTTAGAAGCAATTTGGGAGAACCCTTCTCAATGAATACATTTACCCCCGAACAGTCTTTATTCTCCGCCTCCACTTGATGAGTTTCTCTGGCACGAATCCGTTCTTACAGGCACAGAATGGGCAATCCCTTGATCCCCGTCAATTGTCATCCCGAGTCGGGGCCACTTTGACCGCCAATAGTGGGGAAGTCAGAGCTAATCCTCAGAAGGAATCACGGGAAAAGAAAAGCAACAATAACCAAGTCAAGCGTAAAAAATGAAAGAGAAATCTCTATTATCACTCACTACATTTCCCAGCTATGTACTGAAAAAATCAGCTCGCTTGTCATTCGAGTCAGACACCCACACAAGAATATGGGGTCGTGGTGGGTTGGTAGACTCACACGACGTAAGGAGCGATATTTGAGAGCCAAAGACCTCTCTTCTGCCTCTGCCAAATCCCTCTCACATCCGCCATAACCATTAAATACAGACTGACTTTATTCTGTATGGGGAGGCCCAGGGGTGGGGGGTGAGGGAGCCCCCAGCTGTGCATGGATACAAAAAGGTCCCAGGAGAGAGGAATGGGGGTGTGTGTGGCGTGATGAAGCTAAAGGAATGCACTCCTCTTGGGCACCTCCTGCTTGGGCGGTTGGGCCTCTCCTGCCTGGGTCCAGCCGCCACCTGGGACACCCACTCAACCCTCTCTCCACAGCCACTGCAGCTCCGTGGGTGCTCAGACTTGGAGGCTGGGCAGCTGCATGACACACGCATGCACTGGGTCCACAGGCCACGGGCTCCACGCAGCCTCCAGTCTTCCACAGTAGCTGGGACCCGCAGCACTGTGGGCTGGGGGTGGGGTGTGAGAGTCCCGGGAATCGCTGGAGCAGACACAGAAAGACCTGTGAGAGTGTGCATACACAGCCACTTTCCACGCTGACACCTACAATTATATGACATAGGCCTTGATTCCTTTATGCTGAAGCCAAGTGAGGGGTAAAGTAAAGCGGGGATGCAGGGCAGGATTCCTGGCGCTACTGCAGCGTCTGGGGAGGGGTGGCCCTGTAGCCTCCCGCTACTCTCTCCCTCACTCCCTCTGGAGGGCTGAGGCTGCTCCCTTGCTCACAGATGCAGGGTTGATGGCCAGCACAGGGTTTGGGGGACCTGAATCCCAAAAGAAAGGGCCAGAACATACAGTCCGGCGACCTCTCGGAGCCCACTTCTCTCATGAGGCTGCAAAGCCAGTCCAAGGTGCCTTTCGGCTACTTTCATTTTCCCTGCCCAGGCCCTCCTGGGGGCCAGGTCCTCAGGGACCTCCGGTGATCAAGTGGTGAGGCTGCTTCTCCTGGTTGCTCAGGGCAATAAGGAAGGGCCACATGGGGGATGAAGGTGTTTTTTTCATCATCTCCTTCCTCAGGCCTTAGAGGTGCAGCCTGCCAGCAGCTCCTGTTCCTCCCAGCCACCCACTTCACCCTCAACCCCTTCATCCCACCCCACACCCTGGTCCCCAACATCTAGGCACCCACCCCATGAAGCCTGTTGTAGTTATCTCTCTGAGGAACCTCTCCAGACTTCACTCCCCACGGCACACCACATGCATATCACACACTACATGTGTACACATGACACGCTGCATACCATTAACACATACATTATCACACTTGTGTACACACGCAGAGAGTAACATTCAGGGAGCAACAAGCTTCAGAAACAATCATATTTACACAAGACCTGCACTCACCCACATACATAGTCACACAGACATGCACACATTCCTGCACACCCAGGCACACATGGATCATGCACACTCTTGAAATACCCTTGAGCATCCAGATACTGGCTCTGTCAGAAATGCCAGGTCAGGCAGTGGGTACTAGAGGGAGTCATCCAGATGGGGGTCATGGTCTTTGGCTCTGAGACCCAGGCCTCCTTCAGGATGCTCGCCAGGGCAGATGCCCCAGTCTTCTCACTGGGCCTGTGTGGTGCTCACACCCTTCACCCAGCGTGGGCTGCACCAGAGCTGGGACAGTCCCAGGTGGCCCCACCAATCAGACCAGAGTCCAAGGTGAACACTGGACAGGGAGACTCACCCCAGCACAGCACCAGACACATGCCCATGAGCCCCCTTAAGCGAGTGGCTGAGCTAGCCTCCGTTGTGGTCCTGCGGCCAGGAAGTGGGAAGGACACTGAAGGAGGCTGTCCAACCTGTCTAACCTGCACCCACCCAGGTGAGGCATCCCACCCAGAGAGGATGGCGGCAGGTAGTGATAATCACCATCTATAAAACCAGTGAGAATGAGATGGTTCTGCCCAGCCCCAGATTTACATAAACGTGGAATCTCCGCTTCCACCGAGATCTGGAAAGGGTGCTTGCAGAGAGGGCGACCGACATTCTGCAATCCTAATTAGTGATTTTTGTCCCCTTGTTACCGGGCTCAGCATCTCATGCAAATGAACTCTTCATTTCAGCCACATTACCCCAGTTCCAGAATTAACTGACTCTTATCTTTAATGATATGCCGCTGAAGTTCTCCGAGCTGGCTAGCTTTTTATCTTGATTACTCTAATCAATAAGAAATGATAGAGTAGAATTATAAACTCTATTGGCTTTTAAATGTTGCCGACAAGCCCTCTAGATGCCATTCCCGTTCATTGTTATTTATTAAAATGATCCTCAGCCTAACAGCAGATGCAAATAGAGAAGCGAACAAGCATTAGCCTTGGGAAGAGTCCCAGTTGTTTCTGACTTCACCTCCTACTCCCCAGGGAAGAGTCTTTGCTGTTTAGGCTTGGGAAGATGGAAGCATATTAAAAAAATTTTTTTTAAAGAAAATTGCTCTTTTGGAGGTACAAAAGAAACAGAAAACAAGAAACACTAAATTCCCTACCTCATCCAGACCGATAGTTTTAAAGGCAGAAGCTTTGAAAATGGCACTTTGAAATACAGCAACTCATGCTTTACAAATGAATCAAATCTTTTCTCTCTTGTTTCTCTTCCTACTCCCCACCTTGCTGACTCCTCCCCCCCACAGACTTCTGCATACCAATATCTACAGGCTTATTTTTAAGGATATATGATTTCAGACAGAACTCAAGAAAGGCAATTTCCTCCACTTTTTCTCTTGGGAGAAAAACAGGGCTTAGATTTTCCTGTCTGCAGACAGTATCTTTAACTCCAGCTAGATGGCAGGTGGTGGCTGGTCAAGGTGTCAAAAGCACCTCTAATGGGAAGTTTTAAGGTTCCTATATGTCCAGCATCAGGTGGACTGAGATGTCTCTCCCACTTCAGGCAGCCCATTGCCCATATCCCTCTAAGGTCCAGGACACCACAACTCTCTCAGTCACACCTCCCTCACAGGCCGAATTTGTGCAACACTCTTTCCCAAGAAGCCAAAAAGAGAGTGTAGGGCATTTATTTTCTCCCTCCACTCGTTGAGAGTGAAAAAAAGGAGAAAGTGTATGTTATACGTGACAAACATCCCTCTTCACCCTCGACCAGTGATTAACCCTCCTCTTACTCCCGATCTTGGCTCCAAGTTTGGTCCGGGATGGGGTGTCCTAGGAGGGTCAGGGGCTGCTGAAAACACCAGCTGTCATCACTTATCAGATCATGTACTAATTTACCAGCTTTCATTTAAATCCCCACCTCATAAACCCATTAAGAACCTATTCTGCCCTAAGCACTTTGTCAGGAGCAAGATTCAGGTTCTGAGGCACACAGAACCTTTCCCTAGTTGGCTTGACCCTCTGCCCCCTCTTTGCTTTGTATGAGTTCTAAGAACGGTGACATCCAAAGCTCCAAAAACGCTAGAGCGGTAGGCACACACATTAATTCACACACGCCACAAACTCGGCCTGCCCCTGCCCAGCAACCCCACGGGGCGCACCACCTCTATCTCGACGCGTTTACGCACAGTCCTACTCGCCCGCTGCAGACAGACCGGTCCCCAAGCAGCCGTCCGGCCCCTCCAGCCCGCGTAGCTGTGAAATCTGTCCTGGCCCTCTATCCCCATTCCCCGCACACAGCCCCAGGCGCTGCGCCGCGCCCCGGCCGGGCCAGTTGGGGAAACTGCGCGCTCAATCTCGAAAAGGCGCATCTAGCAATCACAGACGCTCCGAGGAGGGAAGGCGCGCGCGGAAACGAAAGCGGCTGGAACACAAACTCAAGTCCCCCAAGGCCGCGGTCGATCCCCAAGAAGTTGGAAATCCTTGGGTAGGCTAAGCGTGTTTTTTTTTTTTTTTTCCTTTCTTTTTTTAAATGACACGTGGGGGGAAGGGCTGAATGTATCAAAATCATGTAAAATTTCTGTTCTTAGCAACATCCTTGTTATTAGGAATGATGACTAAACCGCCAGGATTATTCTGGACTGTAAGTTATCAAGAGCCCACTAATTTCACATTAAAGCCCATTGACTGCAACGGCGTGATTGAAGGGTTTTTAACAATTAACATAATCAGAAAATGAGCTGAGATAATTTTTATTCAACTCATTACTTTTTAATCATGTATTTCTTTTAATTAATATCTTCTCCGTGAACATAACACAAAGCAGAGCCCAATGCTGGCCCAAGCCAGCCTGTGGGACTGAATTTGACACAACCAAACATTGCACCAGCCGCATTCATCCTATCTCTATTGTGGTATTCGCAAAATAGAAAAATCTTGTCCAAAAGTCACCACGTTGTTTTGCAACACAATATAAAGGGGGGAGGGGCCGAAGCTGCACAAGCCATACGATTTTTAAAATTCTACTTGACTTTTATATTTGGGTGCCTTTTTTGGTTTGCAGCCAGACAGATAGATACAAATGAGAAGGAACAAACAGGAGGAAGAACAAGAAGAGGAAAAGGCTTTTGGAAATGAATGTCCCATAGTGGGTTTTGGCTGCTCCTGCATGCCACCAGGGCCAGCTGGAGGAACCTTAGAAGGCACAGAATTGACATCAGCGTGCCTGCCTCTGGCCTCACCTAGTCTCAGCTGGGCACCTGGGCCTGGCCCAGGCTGTTGGGGCTGAGGTGTTCAGCTTCAGTTCCCCCACCCTAATCAACCTCCTTGGGCCAGACCCAATGGGATTAAATCCTTCTGCTCCCCAGCCCCAATGGCAAGTGGGCAGAACCTGCAGGCCCTTTCTTTTCAGTTAGGATATTGGACTGCTCAAGTATTTGCATTGTAGTGTTGGTGTCTTGACCCCAATGGCCCACAACACTTCCTGGTAAGTACAACCTGGAAGACGTGATCCAACTCAAATGCTCAAATGGGGCAGAAAGTTGGCATTTTGATGGCAAATTGGATTCCAGCCCCCCCCCCCCACCCCACCCCTTGGTGGGCACATCTTGCCTGTGGCCTGACCACTGGATCTCCCAAGCCTACCAAAAAAAGGCTGTTTCTTGACTAAGATCTCTCACCCTGTGGGAGCTGCGTCAGCCTCAGAAAAAAGAAACAAAGCCGACCCCTGGTGGAAGAAAATGAAAGTTAAGACTATAAGGAAGGCTTGTGAGGGCCTCCTGCCGAAACATCTGTACATGGGAGAAGGAAGGGAGAAGGAAGAAAGAGTGGGAAAGGGTAAATAATAAAAAGGAAAATTGGAGAAGGCAGAAAACAGCAGAGATCACATGACAGCAGATGGAATTCAGGTCGAGAGAACTGGGAAGAAGGAGAGACTAAGCCCTTTGGGCCCCTTAGATCAAGTGTGCATCCTTAGTGCCTGTGGCCTGACTGGTGTCGCTGATCAGGCAAGGACCTCTGATTTCTTCTGTTTCTCTCCAGTGAAGGTCAGAAGTTCTATGATTACAGAGGGAAGAAGGAGGTCTCTGTTAGACACTGGCAGCATCTGCCTGCCTGTCTCAGAGAGCACGCAAGTTCCAGAAACTTCCTTCACACTAGACAAAGCACTGCCTCCCACCATCCTAACCTGTCAGTCTTAGCTAAGTGATAGTAACTAAGGCAAAAATTCAACGTACCAAATTCTATCCACTCTGGCAACTGAGAACAACCACTGCTGAGGGGTGTGATGAAGATGCTGTCAGTGGCTGTGTTTCAGTGCATTATAGGAAGACAAATATACATGGTATGCTTATGTCTCTCCAATGCAAGTGCTAAATGTGGGGGAGAGGGAGATGAGGGCAGGCAGACACACAGAGAGCACAGCTGTTCTGAAATCTGCTTTGATTAAAGCAGGTCAGGAGGATCAGTTTGGTGCCCTGGACAGAGGGCAAATTGCCTCTCTTGACAAACCTTAATGAAACAGTTGTAGCACATTTTTGCCAAAGAAACAGACTGCAGAAAACGTAAGAGGTAAGTACATGTTCCCATGAGAACAGACAGCACTATGTCCCAAAGAGTTTTCTCAGTGACAACATATGCTGCTTTTACAGTTTCTCCACTTTGCCTCCCTGGTAGAGCCATCATTGCCTTGGGCCAAATCAGACCCAATGACCTAGGCTTGAGATAAGGGACACCAAGTCAACAAAGAGCCCTGGCAAATGAATTATAATTCCTATGGGCACCCTTGGAACAAAGAGGCAGAGCTGTGGTGACCCCACTTTGGAACAGGGCACTCTCTTCAGACCACTGTATCTTCTCTTTAAAGCTTTCACGAACTCTTGACACATGCATCCTGTTCAGTTTTTCCTGTTCATCAGAGCATCACGACACATTCAGTACGTCCTAGTATTGAAGCCATTGTTCTGAAAACAGCCAGAATGTTTCGTAGCTTCTCTGGCTAACTTCAAAGGTGATTTTTTTTTTTTTACTACTTGGACTCAGTCTGAACACTGTGAAGCAAAGAGCAGAATGTACAATCATTCAGTTCAGTTCAGTCACTCAGTCGTGTCTGACTCTTTGTGACCTCACAGACTGCAGCAGACCAGGCTTCCCTGTCCATCATCAGCTCCTGGAGTTTGCTCAAACTCATGTCCATTGAGTTGGTTATGCCATCCAACTATCTCATCCTCTGTCATCCCCTTCTCCTCCTGCCTTCAATCCTTCCCAGCATCAGTGTCTTCTCCAAGGAGTCAGGTCTTCACATCAGGCGGCCAAAGTATTGGAGTTTCGGCTTCAGCATCAGTCCTTCCAATGAATAGTCAGGACTGATTTCCTTTAGGACTGACTGGTTTGATCTCCCTGAAGTCCAAGGGACTCTCATGAGTCTTCTCCAACACCACAGTTCAAAAGCATCAATTCTTCGGTGCTCAGCTTTATTTATAGTCCAACTCTCACATCCATACATGACTGCTGGAAAAACTATAGCTTTGATCAGACAGACCTTTGTTGGCAGAGTAATGTCTCTGCTTTTAAATAATGCTATCTAGGTTTGTCATAGCTTTCCTTCCAAGGAGCAATCATCTTTTAATTTCATGGCTGCAGTCACCATCTGCAGTGATTTTGGAGCCCAAGAAAATAAAGTCTCTCATTGTTTCCATTGTTTCCACACCTATTTGCCATGAAGTGATGGGACTGGATGCCATGATCTTTGTTTTTTGAATGCTCAGTGTTAAGCCAGTACTTTTACTCTCCTCTTTCATCAAGAGGCTCTTTCTTTAGTTCCTCTTTGCTTTCTGCCATAAGGGTGGTGTCACCTGCCAATCTGAGGTTATTGATGTTTCTCCCAGCAATCTTGATTCCAGCTGTGCTTCATCCAGCCCAGCATTTTGCATGATGTACTCAGCATATAAGTTAAATAAGCATTAAAACAATTCAAGTTTTGAGACAGCCAAACTGCACAATTCAGGCCAAAGTATACACTGAAAGACTGAATTATTTGAATTGTGTAGTCCACTCTGTCACCAGATGATTATATAATTTTGCTTTGCTTTGTGCTCTGTAGATACAAGCTTGCTCTTTAGAAGAATTCTCAGAGCATATAAGGAAGAGCTTAGTACCTTGAATGGTTTGTTGGGATGCCATCATCCCTTTGGTGAAAACTGGAAACCTACTCATACTATATCTAGATTTAAAAAACCCAAATTAACATTCAGCAGAAAACAGAAAACTTGAATAGTATGTCACATTATATAGCATGGATGCTATGCTAAGTCACTTCAGTTGTGTCCGACTCTGTGTGACCCCATAGACGGAAGCCCACCAGGCTCCCCCGTCCCTGGGATTCTCCAGGCAAGAACACTGGAGTGGGTTGCCATTGCCTTCTCCAATGCATGAAAGTGAAAAGTCAAAGTGAAGTCGCTCAGTCGTGTCTGACTCTTAGCGACCCCATGGACTGCAGCCTACCAGGCTCCTCTGTCCATGGGATTTTCCAGGCAAGAGTACTGGAGTGGGGTGCCATTGCCTTCTCCGTTATATAGCATGTCATACTTAAAAAAAATTATTTATTTATTGGCTGTGCTGAGCCTTCGTTGCTGCAGATGGGCTTTCTCTAGTTGCGGAGAGTGGGATCTATTCTTTGTTGCAGTGCATGGGCCTCTCATTGCAGTGGCTTCTCTTGTGGAACACCGGCTCTAGGTGCACAGGCCCAGTAGTTGTGACACTGAGGCTTAGGTGCCCCATGGCAGGTGGAATCTTTTTGAACCAGGGATCGAACATGGCATTCTTTGAACGGGCAGGCAGATTTTCAACCACTGGGCCAGCAGGAAGTCCTAGTACGTCATACTTTTTTTCATAGATTTTATTGTGAAAATTTTTCACCATACACAAGAGTATAATAATTCCCCATGAATCCATCACCCAACTCCAATAAGCATCACATTTGCCTTCTTGCTTCCTATCTCCCTCTTGGTTTGCCTATGGTACTTTAAAGTGAATGCCAGATATTACATATCATTTCACCATTAAATATTTCATTATACATCTCAAAAAATGACATATCGTAGTTACAATGGCAATATCACACTTAAGAAAAATAGTAATTCTCTGTTGCTGCTGCTGCTGCTAAGTCGCGAGTTGTGTCTGACTCTGTGTGACCCCACAGACAGCAGCCCAACAGGCTCCTCTCTCTCTGGGATTCTCCAGGCAAGAATACTGGCGTGGGTTGCCATTTCCTTCTCCAATGCATGAAAGTGAAAAGTGAAAGTGAAGTCGCTCAGTTGTGTCCGACTCTTAGAGACTCCATGGACTGCAGCCCACCAAGCTTCTCTGTCCATGGGAGTTCCTAGGCGAGAGTACTGGAGTGGGGTGCCAGTGCCTTCTCCGAATAATTCTCTAGTATCATATAATATCCAGTCCATACTGAAATTTCTATAATCATTTAAAGAAAAATTGTAATAGTCTGTTTGAATCCAAATGAGATACACTCGTTTTTTGTTGTACAGCTCTTAAACCTTTTAAAAACATTTTTTTTGGTTTGTTTTTGTTATGGCTTTTTAGTCTTTTGAAATCTTTTACTATAGTCTCTCCTATCTCCTGTCCCCTCTTTTCACATGACATTGACTGTTTTTTTTTTTCAAGAAACCAGGTCATCTGTGCTGAGGAATGGAATTTGCCTGCTTGCTTCCTCATGGTATCATTTAGCAGAAATTTCATGTGTCAGTGAAGCAGTTCAACTTGATTTTCTATTTTCTGCATTTTCTGAAGATTAGAAATAAGATCTAAAAATGAATAAATTCAAGTTCTTTTTTTTTTTCTTCCATTGTTTGGGCAAGTATATATTAGAGGTGAATTTCACATTGCACAGAATCAGGAGGCCTACAATGTCTTGTTCTGGTTTGAGTGAAGCTCAGGTTGATAAGTGGAGAAGGCATTGGCATCCCACTCCAGTACTCTTGCCTGGAAACTCCCATGGACGGAGGAACCTGGTGGGCTGCAGTCCATGGGGTCTCTAAGAGTCGGACACGACTGAGCGACTTCACTTTCACTTTTCACTTTCATGCATTGGAGAAGGAAATGGCAATCCACTCCAGTGTTCTTGCCTGGAAAATCCCAGGGATGGAGTAGCCTGGTGGGCTGCCATCTATGGGGTCACACAGAATCGGACATGACTGATGCAACTTAGCAGCAGCAGCAGGTTGATCAGCGTGTTCAGGTGATATCACTCCCTCATTATAAAGTTCCCATTACTCTATAACTTTGAATCAGGGATTTCACTAGGAGAAGCACATCATCCTTTTCAAAGCATATTTCAAGTAAATTATTTCTTTTTACCAGTGATACATATCAATTTTCTTATTGTATAGAGGAGTGACAGAGAAGTCACTTTGGGGGTAACATAGTGCCTTTGGGGCACACACAAATCCAAAATTCAAATCTTCTGATTTCTGACTCCAAATCCTTTTCTATGACAAGAAACATGACAGGCAATAATGCTTCCTGGTGTCCTGCAACTTGAAATCAAAGGAGTATTTAAAAACTGGACTTAAAGAGTCAGTCTTTGACTTAAAAATCTTCATTGGGAATTAATTAGCTTGGATCACTCTGGTCTGGAACACCAGATACAAGAAATTTGATTTGCTTAGTAATGAACATCTGAAAGCCCCTTCATTGTTTGAGTCAACTTTTTGTTTGCATAGTTTTTGACAGATAAACCAAAGGGGATACTCTTCTCAGAAATATTCTGGTCCCCAGAACTGGCTGTTCATAATAAAGGTTGTTTGTGTTTAGCTAAAAGTATCAGAAACACAAATTCCAGGGTCTTGAACAAACAGGATTTTATTTTCCTTACACAATGAGAAGGCCAGAGGTCAGCAGCTGCTTTGCTTTAGTGACTTAATGATTATAGGATAGCTGTTGTCTCTCAGTCTTTTCCGCAGGGTCTCAAGGTGACTGTTGCATGTCCAGTCATTATTTCTGCATTCAAGACAGAAGACGGGAGCTCAAGAAAAGGCCATGCCAGCCACATCTATTCCTGTCAATTAGGGAAACATATGCTTCACCAGAACCCCCCTAGCAGTATTCTTTTGGGTCAGAACTGGGTCATATGGCATCCTAAACTGCTAGAGAGCTGGGAAAGCTGTATCTGGCATTCAAATCTCTATTGTAGAGGCAGCAAGAGAGAGATGGCGGTTGGGCATAAATGAAATGCTGATCCACCTACATCAAGCCCAACCCTCTTTGTTCTCTGACACATATTATCTCCTACATTTTCGTGAAACCAAGTCATTAATTCTGCAGAATGGTAAGGAATAAGAATACCCTTATTTCTGACTTCTTTGACCACAAGGGATAGTAGTCAGACAAATATTGGCTCCACATATGGAATGAAGTTAAGTCAAAGAAAAACATACAGTATACTAAAGTATATATATGGAATCTAGAAAAAAATGGTTCTGATGAACCTATGTGCAGGGAAGGAATGGAGATACAGATGTACAGAATGGACTTATGGATACAGGGAAGGAAGGAGAAAATGGGACAAATTGAGAAGATGGCATTGACATATATACACTACCATATGTAAAGTAGATAGCTAGTGGGAAGCTGCTGTATAACACAGGGAGCCTACCCTGGTGCTCTGCGATGACCTAGACGGGTAAGATGGGGTGGGAGTGGGAAGGAAAGAACAGTTATGACTGATTCACATTGTAGGACAGAAACCAACACAACATTGTTAAACAATTATCCTCCAATTAAAAATTTTTTAAAAAAGATTGGTTCCAATCTCTAGGAGGCAATGAGTACCTTGAGTGCTGAGGTAGATGAAGTTGAATTTTACTAATCTTTGAATTCCATGGTTTGTTTAAGGCTATTAGAGAATTTTAAAGATATCAGACTGGGTTGGAGTGAGAGTAAGAAATACTGGAAGATCTGCAGAGCACAAAACATAAGACAAGGTATCAACAAAAAGTCTACAAACAACAAATGCTGGAGAGGATGTGGAGAAAAGGGAACCCTTGAACACTGTTGGTGGCAATGTAAATTGGTACAGCAACTATGGAAAACAGTATGGTGTGTCCTCAAAAAACTAAAAATGGAACTAACATATGATCCAGCAATTCCACTCCTGGATATATATCTGGAAAAATGAAAACACTAATATGAAAGGATACATACACCCTGGTGTTCACAGCAGCTATTGTGTGAACTATTTATAATAGCCAAGACATGGAGCAACCCAAGTGTCCATCAATAGATGACTGAGGGACATCCCTGGTGGCCCAGCAATTACGACTCTGTGCATCCAAGGCAGGGGATGTGGGTTCAATCCCTGGTCATGGAAATAAGATCCCACATGCTGTACAGTGCAGCCAAAAAATTTAAAAAATAATAATAATTAAAACATAGACAATTGAATTGAGAAAATAGACTATTAGTTATAGAAAATGAAATACTGCCATTTGCGGCAATGTGGATGGACCTAGAGAATATTATGCTTTAGTGGGATAAGTCGGACAGATAAAGACAAATACTATATGATTACACTTATATGTGGAACCTAAAAAAGGTAATACAAAGCAATGTATGTGCATAACAGAAACAGACTCACAGATATGGGAAGGAAACTGTGGTTACCAAAGGGGAGAGGTTGTAATGTGTGTAATCCCAATACTACACAGTATATCCTTGTTGCCTATTTATTTTATATAGAGTAATTTGTATCTGGATGAAGCACAAGCTGGAATCAAGATTGCTGGGAGAAATATCAATAACCTCAGATATGCAGATGACACAACCCTTATGGCAGAAACCAAAGAACTAAAGAGCCCTCTTGATGAAAGTGAAATAGGAGAGTGAAAAAGTAGGCTTAAAACTTTACATTCAGAAAACTAAGATTATGGCATCCGGTCCCATCACTTCATGGCAAATAGATGGAGAAACAATAGAAACATGACAGACTTTATTTTGGGGGGCTTCAAAATCACTGCAGATGGTGATTGCAGCCATGAAATTAAAAGAAAGATGCTTGCTCCTTGGAAGAAAAGCTATGACCAACCTAGACAGCATATTAAAAAGCAGAGACATTACATTGCCAACCAAGGTCCATCTAGTCAAAGCTATGGTTTTTCCAGTTGTCATGTATGGATGGGAGAACTGGACCTCAAAGAAAGCTGAGCACCGAAGAATTAATGCTTTTGAACTGTGGTGTTGGAGAAGACTCATGAGAGTCCCTTGGACTTCAAGGAGATCAAACCAATCAATCCTAAAGGAAATCAGTCCTGAATATTCATTGGAAAGACTGATGTTGAAGCTGAAACTCTAATACTGATGCAAAGAATTGACTCCTTGGAAAAGACCCTGATGCTGGGAAAAATTGAAGGCAGGAGAAGGGGACAACGAGATGAGATGGTTGGATGCTATCACTGACTCAATGGATATGAGTTTGAGCAAGCTCCGGGAGTTGGTGATGAACAGCCTGGTGTGCTGCAATCCATGGGGTTGCAAAGGGTCAGACATGACTGAATGACTGAAACGAACTGAAGATTACTTCAGTCCTTATAATGGAGTATAACCTGCAGAAATACTGAATCACTGTGCTGCACACTTGAAACTAACAAAATAAAATCAACTATACTTCCATTAAAAAAAAAAAGCCAGGGTACTATGAGTCAGAAAGCAGTCCTGACAACAGGAGATTTCCACTATAGAAGGATTTCTAGTTACTTCTGTCCAAAAATGTCTACTACATGTGATTTCTAAATGCTTGAAAATTCCTTCAACAGTGGGAAAAACCTGTAACAATGTTAAAAACTCAAAAAGTTCTGGAAGGGTAACATTAACTTACATTAAAAAAAAAAAAAAAAAAAACTTAAAGAGCCTCCAGTAAAATAATGTCATTCTTATTTAAATAAAGTTCAGATTCTTCATCCCAGGAGCCAAAAGTGGGCAGTCAGCCCTCTTGTTTACTGGTAGTACAGCAGAGATATGGTTAGAACATTAAGAAAAGATTCTACTCAAGGCTAACTAGAAAAAGGGATGATAAATGGAAATAAACACAGTTTGTAAGACAGCATGACCCATGATTAAAGACTCACGCCATCAGTCAGAGAATGCAGGGAGAGAAATCTTTTGGTTTTCCTTCCTCTACCTGGTAGATGCCACTTTGACCTCCATCAGTCAAGCATAAACTTAGTGCTATTTAAACTCCCAGGAATCTAACTTGAGAGAGGCTGTCTCCCTCCTTAGATTCTGACCAGTGTGCTAGTTTTGTGTCTGAACTTTCCAAACTTAGTCAGATGACTGATGTCCCGCCACCCCCACCCCTGCAAATGACCTCCCTCTTCAGGTGAGAAGTGTATTCATAAGACTGAGTTCTGATCTTGACTCTGGCAAGCTCCAGTGGAGTATTCTTCACATTAGAATAGAAGTAAGTTCCAAAATTTATACACAACTGGGGTACAGAAAATCATGGCTGGTGGAGGTGGGGGCATATAACGGGAATGCAGTGTCCACACAAGGGCCAGTATTAGCTTCTCTTGAGTGGAGAAGGACTATATGAACGAGAAGTGAGGGGAAACTACCAAACATGGAAATGAGCAAAAGGGTAACTGTAGGGCCAAAAAATATCTTATGTTTTCCAAACAGGTAGTAAAGAAGTACATTAGTATTTCTTTGTGGGAACTCCAGACCCTTTGTTTCTGAGAACTCCCTAGGAGTCTTACATACTGTCCCTAGAACTAGTCCTGTGGCCATCCTGGGACATCAGCCCTTTTCCTCTGATGTGCTCTAGTAATGTGTCCTATTTTGTCCCAACAAAGTCTCCATTCTGGGCACCGCTCGTCTCTGCACCAGCCTGAATGTGCAAGTGCCCTGAAATATTATCAGGACATACTCCTGGCTCTTCTCCCCTCACAGATAAGTCCCTGATCCTTCCTGAACAGTCACTAATGTTGATGCCTCTGAAGACTCAAGATCTTAACTTTTTACAGACAGCATAATTTAAAAAACTATATCTTTTAATACTTGCTGGTTTAGTTCTTTCAGATCCTTTGCTTAGAAGAAGAGGATTTTAAGGGGCTGGACTTGAGAAGCCAGTCTAAGCCAAATTTCTTATTATGCTCATAATCACTTCTCTACCTATCCCTTTGTCCCTGAACCAAAAGTCAAGCCCTGGCCACAGGAATCCATTATTTCTCAGCAAGCCCTTGGGTTTCTCAAGCTCCAGACTTTAGCAGCTGCCTTCCCACACCCTCACACCTCCAACCCCACCGATGTGCTCAGATGTGTGGATCCCAGAGTTCATCTCTGTTAAGCTTATGCTGGGACCTCTGCTATATGTGTTTTCCGCCTCACTACTTTTCTATTTTTCTGCTGCCAGGTAGGTCTCCAGCACCAATGTCCATATGGTAGAAGGAGCACCCCCAAATGGCTGCTGCCAGTGTCTACATTCCCAGGGTGAGCCGTAGTTGCTTCCTGCCTCTCCAGAAGACTCTTCAAGGTGAGTAAGGAGGTCTGACCCAGGCTCCTCTCAAATCACTGCTTCTGCTCTGGGTCCCAGAGTATGCGAGAGTTAGTGTGTGCCCTTAAGAGTAAAGTCTCTATTCACCCCAGCACTCTAGGACTCCTGAAAGTAAAGCCCACTGGCCTTCAAAGCCAAACGTCTACGGGCTTGTCTTCCTAGTGCAATACTTACTCCCAGCCTGGGGAGCCCAATGTGGGGCTCAGACTTCTCACTCCTTTGGGAGAATCTGCAAAGTAATTATTCTTAAGTTTGTTGGTCAGCCACCTGGGAGTACTGGACTTGACTGAACTGTGAGTCCAGGCTTCCAACCTGTCTTGTTGTGGTTCCTTCTTTAGTTGTAGATCTTTCTTGGTAGATTTCAGTGGTTTGCACTGATAGTTGTTCTGTGGATAGTTGTGATTTTTGGTGTGTCTATGAACTCCTCAGGTGGCCTCAGGGTCTTTCTACTCTGCTACTGTATCTTCTTCATCTTTAAAAAAAAATCTCTGAATAATATGTGACCATATGGATATACCACAAGTTTATCCATTCACTTTTCGTTGCTTCAAATATTTTGCAAATTATGAAAATACTAGTAACATTTGCTGAAATACTGACAGTGGTATAAAAACATATAAATTTGGAATAGGCTGGACATAGATAATTATATAAAATAATGTAGGATAAGGAGGTATAGCAAAAAAATTAAGAGGGAAGGTTTATTAAATAAATGTCATAGACATAACTAGTTGACAATTTGAAAATAGCAAACTGTTTAGGATTTCATCTTACATATTTGGGCTACTTAACAGTTCTCTCACCGTCCATAAGCTGTTTTATAAAAGGATTCTTTCATTCATCAAAATAAAAGGTAAATAGAGGGTAGTGAGTAGTATTAATCCCTTTCCCTGGAAGGGCTGCTGTTTCGTGGACAGTGTGGTACTCAAGTAGACAGAACCTGACCAACATGTTGCTACTGTAGACTAGGTAGGTCCATCGGTAAATAGGAGTGCGTGCATGTGTGACAAGTTGGTTCAGTCACGTCCAACTCTCTGAGCCCCATGGACTTAGCCTGCCAGGCCCCTCTGTCTATGAGATTCTCCAGGCAAGAATACTGGAGTGTGTTGCCGTACCCTCCTCCAGGAGATCTTTCTGACCCAGGGATAGAATCTGAGTCTCTTATGTCTCCTGCATTGACAAGCAGGTTATCACTAATGCCACCTGGGAAGCCCAAACGGGTGCGGCACAAGTCAATTTTGTAGCTTTCCGATGTATTTATATAAGTCCCTAGAGCAGTAACATGTAGGAATGAAGAAACTTATTTTTCTTGTTTCATTTAGGAGAGTTTATGTTTTAGTAACAACTTCAAATCTTGGTGGTTTATAAGAACAAAGATTTATTTATTGCTCATGAATAGCTCAGTTGGTAAAGGATCTGCCTGCAATGCAGGAGACCCAGGTTTGATTCCTGGGTTGGGAAGATCTGCTGGAGAAGGAAATGGCAACCCATTCCAGTATTCTTGCCTGGAAAATCCAATGGGCAGAGGAGCCTGGCAGGCTACAGTCCATGGGATCCAAGAGTCAGACATGACTTAGCAACTAAACCACCAACCATGCTACGCAGCCACTGCAATGAGGCTAGAGGCTTCTGCTTCTTGCTTTTCCATTCTGAGACCCAGGCTAATGGAACAAATTACCTTCTCCAATACTGTCAGTTGCCACAGCCAACAGAAAAAGGACTTTGAAAGGTCTTGTATAAACAGTCAAATGTTGTAGCCCAAAAGAGATCTGCTCAAGATTCATTAGCCAGAATTAGTCACATGGTTCTTTTCAACCACATGCTTTACTAAGCCCACCCCAGCTTTGAGAAGAAAGAAGGGGAACTATATATGTGATAGGTGGTAATTTTAAGAATTTAGTACCAGAAAAGTTTAATCTTCTATAAAGAATAATTATGTTTGTCATTTTCTGATAATGAAAATTTTATAACTACCAATAACAGGTGCCAGGAATTCTACACATTTTTCTTTTACTCCTTATCATAAAAGTAAAGTTGCTACTAGATGGGAACACTGTGGCTTCATGTGGTTAAATAGGTAAATTAGAGGTAAACAGTAAGTGGCAGACCAGGAGTTGAACCTCATGTTGATAGACTAAGTATAGGGCTAAATTTCACAATAGGTCATTTGCTAGCTCCTAAGAGATTCCTTCTTTTTTTTTTCCCAGCTTTAAAAAAATCCTTATATTAATTTTAAGCTTATAAATATTTTTGTGTGTGTTATCTCAAATATTTTTAAGTACCAGGGAAAATTTATAGTATCTCAAAAGTATTTATAGTATCTCAAAAGTATTCATATCTTATATAAATAACTCATACACACTGAAAAAGGAAACATTAAAACTTCAAAAAATCAGTAGGAAAAACCACAGATATTCCCGAAAAAAAGAGAGGGAAATCTGGTTTTATAGAAGGCAAAATATGTTCAAGTGTACTAGTTAATAACAAAAAACCCCACCTATATTAATTTTTTTAATTATCCAATTTTGGCAAGGTTTTGGTATAACTGAGGTACTCATGCATTACATGAATTATTATAAACTGGCAACCCACTCCAGTGTTCTTGCCTGGAGAGTCCCAGGGACGGGGGAGCCTGGTGGGCTGCGGTCTCTGGGGTTGCACAGAGTCAGACACGACTGAAGCAACTTAGCAGCAGCAGCAGCAGCAACAGTTATGTGGGATATAACTGGAACCCACATGAAGATTCACAAAAATGATCACTTTATTTAATTCAACAACTATAAATATTAATCCAAAGGAAAAACTTTAAAGATAGGAAATATTAAATATGTGAAAATGTTTATTACAGTGTTAAAATTGAAAGTGATATGGTGTGGTTACATTATGAAATGTCTACTCAATGAAATATGCTGTCATTGAAAATTATAAGTATGAAGACATTCTGCTTCTGCTGCTAAGTTGCTTCAGTCATGTCCAACTCTGTGCAACCCCACAGACAGCAGCCCACCAGGCTCCCCCATCTCTGGGATTCTCAAGGCAAGAACACTGGAGTGGGTTGCCATTTCCTTCTCCAATGCATGAAAGTGAAAAGTGAAAGTGAAGTCAGTCGTGTCCAACTCTTAGCGACCCCATGGACTGCAGCCTACCAGGATCCTCCGTCCATGGGATTTTCCAGGCAAGAGTACTAGACGTGAAAAATATATATGCTAGATATGTTACATGATTACAAGTACGAAAACATATATATATATATATATATATATATATATATATCATGGCAAAAGAATATATAAAGAATAGTGATAATGGCTGCTCTATAATGTTGAATAATTATTAGCCACTTCCCCCCTTTCCAATATTCATTTAATACCTTTATATGATTTTCACAGTAACTATAGCTTGGAAGAATATTAAGTATACTTCATTGACATGGCCTCTACAATTCACAAACTCTAAGGAATATGCTTTTATTCTGTAAGACACACAGGAAGGTAAGAAAGGTGGCAATCTTAAGGGACTAGGTTGCTTTCATGGAGAAACAGTAGCAAACCAGGACTCACAAGGGTGGGAACACAGGTCCAGAACCAGGAGTTTATACACAAGAACACTGGGTGTGGACAGGCTCCCTCACACTGAATCCGGTCAAGGTGAGATATCATGGGATAGCAGAGGAGAGCTCATGGTCTTTGCTGGTCATTAACTTTCAAAAAGAAGGGAGAAGAGTTAAGCTAAATGTCCTTAGTTCTTAGAAGAATTTAGAACTCTTCTAAAATTCACCAATAAAATAAGTCTCTTTACTTGCTCTGCAGTGAAGTAAGTAAACGGATGGAAAGGCCAGGAGTATTACACTAATTGAGTTCTTTGAACATGGAAAAAAACTGGGGAGTGGAGAATGTATTTGAAAATAAGAACAACTAAAAATAAATGGGATTAGGCATTCAACACCATAAGCTACAAAAAAAAAAAAAAATCCACAGAAAGTAGAGTAAAAGAAAATAAAGATAAAATTAGAAATTAAAATGAAAACAAACAGAAAAATAAAAATATGATTAATAAAACCAAGTGCAGTTTGTTTGAAAAGACCAAAAAGATAGATATACCTTTTATAACATAATTAAGAAAATAAGATAATGGCATTAAGTGAACATTATTAGAAATTTTAAAGGGCAACACAACTACAGAAGTTGTAAATAATTTAAAAATCAGAAACGTTTTATTAATTTTGCTGGTGTGTTTGGGAAAAGATATAATAGTCAATTTTCTAGAAAAATAAAAATCACTAACAGTCAAGAACAAACAGAAAAACTGAATAGAGCAATAATTGTTAAGAAAATTTTATTGGTATAAAAAACTATTCCTCTTTAAAGTATAAGGCTGTTTTAAAATATACTCAGGATTTATTTTAATCAGGTATTAAGACTTTAAGCCACAAAAGTTATTGTCATGAAGGAAGAAGTTTTTATACTTTCAGATCTCTAGAAATAGAAGGCACAACATGCCAAGCAGAGGGGCCACACATGAAAGCAGGCAGGGATGATCAAGAGGCAGAAGGAGCAAGGAGGAAGGTATAGCCAGCTCCTTGATTGTGGTTTTTAGTGGGAAGGAATGGATGGGGCATGGTAGGCAAACTGAGCACATTTAGAACTGGATAGGCTGGCAGTTCTGGCATGCTCTGGGCTATAAGGGGGTAGTTCCTAGTTGTCCAGTTTACTGGCCCTAGGATGATTTACCACTGGGGGATAAAAGTCCCAGACTACAGCACTCGGATAAAAGGAGGGAGATCTAGACTTAGGGTTGTTTGGTTTGCACAACAAAGACATTGTTGTTCAGTCACTAAGTTGTGTTTGACTCTTTGTGATCCCATGGACTGCAGTATGCCAGGCTTCCCTGTCCTTCACTATACGCCAAAGCTCAAACTCCTGTCCATTGAGTTGGTGATGCCATCCAACCATCTCCTCCTCTGTTGCCCCTTTCTCCTCCTGCCCTCAACCTTCCCCAGCATCAGGTTTTTTTCCGCAATGAGTTGGCTGTTTGAATCAGGCGGCCAAAGTACTGGAGCTTCATCATCAGTCCTTCCAATGAATATACAGGGTTGTTTCCTTTAGGATTAACTAGTTTGATCTCCTTGCTGTCCAAGGGACTCCCAAGCAGTCACGAAGTCATGTCTGACTCTTATGAACCCACAGACTAGAGCCCACCAGGCTCCTCCATCCATGAGATTTCCCAGGCAAGAATACTGGAGTGGGTTGCCATTTCCTTCTCCAGGGGATCTTCCCGACCCAGGGGTTGAACCTAGATCTCCTGCACTGCAGCTAGTCTCCTACATTATAGGCAGATTCTTTACCAACTGAGCCACCAGGCAAGCCATCAAGAGTCTTCTCCAGCACCACAATTTGAAAGCATCAATTCTTCAGTTCTCAGCTGTCTTTATGGTTCATCTCTCACCTCTCTACATGTAGACTACTGGAAAAACCATAGCTTTGACTATATGGACCTTTGTCTATAAAGTGATGTTTCTTCTTTTTAATATGCTGTCTATGTTGGTCATAGCTTTCCTTCCAAGGAGCAAACATTTTTTAAAAAATTTATTTATTTTAATAAATACTTTATAATACTTTGTTAATTACTTTACAATATTGTATTGGTTTTGCCATACATCAACATGAATCCACCACGGGTATACACGTGTTCCCCATCCTGAACCCCCCTCCTACCTCCCTCCCCATACCATCCCTCTGGTTCATCCCAGTGCACCAGCCCCAAGCATCCTGTATCATGCATCTAACCTGGACTGATGATGCTTTTTATATATTATATTATACATGTTTCAATGCCATTCTCCCAGATCAACCCACCCTCTACCTCTCCCACAGAGTCCAAAAGAATGTTCTTGAAAGAGGAGCAAGCATCTTTAAATTTCATGGTTGTAGTCACCGTCTGCAGTGATTCTGGAGCCCAAGAAAATAAAATCTATCACTTTTTCATTGTTCCATCTATTTGCCATGAAGTGATGGGACCAGATCCCATGTTCTTAGTTTTTTGAATGCTGAGTTTTAAGCCAGTTTTTTCTCTCTCACCTTCATCAAGAGGCTCTTTAGTTCCTCTTCGCTTTCTGCCATTAGAGTGGCACCAACTGCATATCTGAGGTTGTTGATATTTCTTCCGGCAGTCTTAATTCCAGCTTGGGATTCATCCAGCCCAGCATTTCACCTGATGTACCCTGCAGAAAAGTTCAATAAGCAGGGTGACAATATAGTCTTTTTGTACTCCTTTCCCAGTTTTGAACCAGTCAGTTGCTCTATGTCCAGTTCTAACAGTTGCTTCTTGACCTGCACATAGGTTTCTCAGGAGACAGGTAAGGTGGTCTGGCATTCTCATCTCTAAGAATTTTCCACAGTTTGTTGCGATCCATATAGTCAAAGGCTTTAGCGTAGTCAATAAAGCAGAAGTAGATGTTTTTCCTGAACTCCACTGCTTTCTCTATGATCCGAGAAAGATTGACAATTTGACCTCTGGTTCTTCTGCCTTTTCTAAATCCAGTTTGTACATCTGGAAATTCAGGAACAAAGACATGTTCAAAGGCAAAATTGTTTGTTATCTCTCTGAACAGTCTAGTCCAGGAAGGAGCAGTCCCTCCTCAAGTCTATAAGGCCCCAAGATGTCAAGGCATCATAAAATATCAAAAATTAAAAAAACATGATTAATATACAGGCATAGGTGAGTTATACCAGTCCATGAAAAAAGAAAAATTGTAAACTTTGCAAACTGTCCTAGAAAAAAGGAGAGAGGGAAAGCTACCAAATTCATTTTATGAAGCTGGAATAACCTTGAAACCCAAAGTGAAGTAGAAGAAAATAAAACTTTAATCTCATGAGCACAAATGCAAAATAAATTGAGTGCAAAAATGACAACTTTAGGTAACTATTAATTTAATTGACCATATTAGCATACCAAAGAATAAATATTATATGATTATCTCAAAAGATACATTTTTAAAAAATTTTTATTTTATTTTTTAATTAAATTTTATTTTGCTTAACTTTACAATATTGTATTGCTTTTGCCATACATCGAGATGGATCTTCCATAAGTATACATGTGTTCCCCATCCTGAACCCTCCTCCCTCTTCCCTCCCCATACCATCCCCCTTAAAATCATTTGATAAAATGCAATCCACTCATGACTTTAAATAACCTCTCAGTAAAATATTAATAGAAGAGAATTTCCCTAACCTGATTATTTGGTATCTACTAAAAACATACACAAACAGTATGCTAAGTACTTTAAAACCTCAGAAAAATTCCCTTTTAAAGTTGGGAACAAGATAATACTATATACTATCACTCCTATTATTCAACATTATACAGAGATCCTTGGAAATCCACTGAGATTTAGAGGTTTAAAGATCCAAAATATATGCTTTACTGTTCTTAGTTATGAGCAATAGATACTGTTGACTCTGGCTGATTAAGCAGAAAGAGCTTATTACGAGAATATCTGTCAGCTCACAGAATCATTGGGAGAGTTGAAACACCAGGCTTACGGCTGCATTTCCACAAGAGCCCATAACATGTGGTAGAAACAGTCTGAGAAGAAATTCTCTGCTGCCACCACTGAGCCTCAGACCTTACTGTTGGACCACTGTCACGTCTACTCCTGCAAGCTGACTACAGCTGCTACTCCTGCTGACACCAACGCCACCTCTGCTCTGTCACTGTTGTTACTGTCACTGCTGTCACTACTGGAGTCATTAAATGCCTATTCCTCAGGTGCAAGGAAGGCTGGGAGAGAAGTCTGAAATATTTTAAGCTTCTAAAGAGGAAGAAGTCTTTGTCTTACAACCAGACTCATAATGCAGGGAATTCCTTAAACACAGAAAGGAGCTGAGATGCTGGATGCGCAAAACAAATGACAAATATACACCCTGAAAGAAAAAGTAAAAACTGCTCTTATTTGAAGATGCTACAATAATCTACATGGAAAATTTAAGGTAAATTATAGGCAATCTTGTAAAATTAATGGTGAAATTTATAACATACAAATCAACAGCATTTCTATAAACCAGCAATAAAAAATTAAAAATCTTAACAGGAAAGAAAGATAACATTCACTATATTAAACATACTATAAGGTATCTGGGACTAAATCTAACAAAAGATGTATACTTTTTTACAGAAGAAAACTACAGCATATTATGAAGGATATAAGGAAGGCTTCTTAAAAATGGAGGTAATACTATGTTCTTGTTTGGGAAGACTCAGTTTCAGGATATGTGTAAATTTAAAATAATTCCAATAAAAATCCCACCTGGATTTTTATGCAACTTGAGAATCTGATTAAAATGCAAATGGAAGAACAAATATCTACAAATATTCCAAACAATTCTGAAAAAAAATGAACAAGGAAGTGGGACCTGTTCTTTAAAGTATTTAGTAATTATAAAGTTTTGGCAATTAAGATAGTTTGGTATTAGTTCAGGAATGTTCAAAGAGATCAGCTGAGTGAAACAGAAATTCCAGAAACAGACTCATGCCTTTAAGGGATACTAATCTATGACAGAAGTGATATTTAAAATCAGGGGTGAAAGGACAGACGAGTTAATAAATGAAGTTGGAACTCACTTTCCATACAGAAAATTAAGATCCCTACTTCACAGAAAACAGAAAAGCAAATTTAAAATAGATTAAAGCTCTAAATGTAAAAAACCAAAACTTGTAAACTGCTTGAAGAAAATATAGATAGTATCTTTAGCATTTTGGATCACAGAAGATTTCTTGAACTAGAAACAAAAACCATAAATCATAAAGGCCAAGAACTAATATTTGGTTATATTAAAACTGTTTTTTATAAAACAAAAGGCATATAATCAAAGTGTAATGAAAAGCACAAACAATCCAGTAGGAAGATGGTCATAGTATATGAGCACCAGAGACTGAAAAGACTAAAAAATCCAAATGATTTATCAACATGTGAAAAGATGATCAGCTTTATAGGTAATCAGGAAAAAGAAAACAAGTAAAATAAAAATGAGATAGCATGTATTACCAGCTAAGGGTTGGCATGCAAGCTGGGTAAAGGTAAATCTCTTAAACTACTAGCATAAGTATAAACAGGTATAATCACTTTAGAAGAACAATTTGCAAATATGTAATAATATTTCAATAACTTCTAGGTTTTTAGAAACTCTTGCTTATGTACTAAAAGAGACATATCCAGAGATGCTAATTGTCACTTCATTCATAACACCAAAAAGAAAAAAAAGGAAATGCTAAGTCGCTTCAGTCGTGTTCGACTCTGTGTGACCCCATAGACGGCAGCCCAGCAGGCTCCCCAGTCCCTGGGATTCTCCAGGCAAGAACACTGGAGTGGGTTGCCATTTCCTTCTCCAATGCATGAAAGTAAAAAGTGAAAGTGAAGTCGCTCAGTCATGTCCGACCCTCAGCGACCCCATGGACTGCAGCCTACCAGGCTCCTCCATCCGTGGGATTTTCCAGGCAGAAGTACTGGAGTGGGGTGCCACTGCCTTCTCCAAAAAAAGGAAATAAATGTCCATTAATAGGAAAATGAATGAGTAGAATTTTCAGTAAAATGTGTTAATCCATAGACTGAACACTGAATAGTGGATACAAGGTACTTACTAGATCTAAATAGATCAATGAATCAGATCAGATGAGATCAGTCGCTCAGTCGTGTCCGACTCTTTGCGACCCCATGAATCGCAGCACACCAGGCCTCCCTGTCCATCACCAACTCCCGGAGGTCACTCAGACTCACATCCATCGAGTCAGTGATGCCATCCAGCCATCTCTTCCTCTGTGGTCCCCTTCTCCTCTTAGATGTCAAAAATAAAATATTGAGATAAAAGAGCAAGATGAATAATAATTCACACATTATGAAACCATTTTTGTAAATGAAAACATTTAACATTGTACATATTTAGATATAAAAAATGTTTACTGATAGGTATTTATACAAAAGTATATAGTGAAAAAGTTGGCTTAAAGCTCAACATTCAGAAAACGAAGATCATGGCATCTGGTCCCATCACTTCATGGGAAATAGAGGGGAAACAGTGGAAACAGTGTCAGACTTTATTTTTGGGGGCTCCAAAATCACTGCAGATGGTGACTGCAGCCATGAAATTAAAAGATGCTTACTCCTTGGAAGGAAAGTTATGATCAACCTAGACAGCATATTCAAAAGCAGAGACAACTCATTGTAAAAGACTCTGATGCTGGGATGGATTGGGGGCAGGAGGAGAAGGGGATGACAGAGGATGAGATGGCTGGATGGCATCACTGACTCAATGGATGTGAGTCTCAGTGAACTCCAGGAGCTGGTGATGGACAGGAAGGCCTGGCGTGCTGTGATTCATGGGGTAGCAAAGAGTCAGACATGACTGAGCAACTGAACTGAACTCAACTGATATAATGATTAGCTATTTTAAAGATATACATTTCAGTTCAGTTCAGTTCAGTCGCTCAGTCGTGTCCGACTCTTTGCGACCCCATGAACCGCAGCACGCCAGGCCTCCCTGTCCATCACCAACTCTCGGAGTCCACCCAAACCCATGTTCATTGTGATGCCATCCAACCATCTCATCCTCTGTCATCCCCTTCTCCTCCTGCCCTCAATCCTTCCCAGCATCAGGGTCTTTTCAAATGAGTCAGCTCCTCACATCAGGTGGCCAAAGTATTGGAGTTTCATCTTCAACATCAGTCCTTCCAATGAACACCCAGGGCTGATCTCCTTCAGAATGGACTGGTTGGATCTCCTTGCAGTCCAAGGGACTCTCAAGAGTCTTCTCCAACACCACAGTTCAAAAGCATCAATTCTTTGGCACTCAGCTTTCTTTGTAGTCCAACTCTCACATCTATACATGACCATTGGAAAAACTATAGCCTTGACTAGATGGACCGTCGTTGACAAAGTAATGTCTCCACTTTATAATATGCTGTCTAGGTTGGTCATAACTTTCCTTCCAAGGAATAAGCATATTTTAATTTCATGGCTGCAATCACCATCTGCAGTGATTCTGGAGCCCAGAAAAATAAAGTCTAACACTGTTTCCATTGTTTCTCCATCTATTTGCCATGAAGTGATATACATTAGCCAGCCCCCAAGATGGCTTTCAATGAATCCTGCCTCCTAGACTTCATGCTCTGGTACAATTTCCTCCCCTTAAGCTTGGCCTAGGCTTAGTGACTTGCTTGTGATGAACAGAGTCACTTTCAAGATGAAATATAAAAAACTGTGTGACTTCTCCTTTGTTGGCTCTGGCTCTTCTAGCTTTGATGAAGTAAGTTTCATGTTGTGAGCTGCTCTTGTGGCAAAGATTTGAAGGCAGCCTCTAGCCAAGAGCCAGGAAGGAACTGTAGTTCTCAGTACAATTCTCTAGGAACTGAATCCTGCCAACAACCAGTGAGTGAACCTGGAAGTGGATTCTGCCCCAGTTGAACCTAGGCATGACTGCAGCTCCAGCTGACACTCTATTGGAGGCCTTGTGAAAGATCCTGAGCCTGACGATCCAGCTACACCACACATATCCCTGATATACAGAAACTATGAGGCAATACATGGTGGTGTTTTAAGCCATCAAGTTTTGGGGTAATTTGTTATGAAGCAGTAGATACTAATGGGCTTCCCTGGTGGCTCAGACAATAAAGAATCTGCCTGCAATGCAGGAGACCTGAGTTCAATCCCTGGGTTGGGAAGATCCCCTGGAGAAGGGAATAGCTACCCACTCCAGTATTCTTGCCTAGAGAATTCCATGAACAGAGTGGCCTGGCAGGCTACAGTCCATGGGGTTGCAAAGAGTTGGACACAACTGAGCAACTAACCTTATCATAGATACTAATACTCACACCAAATTAGGAGGGTTATAGCCTGGATTGGGGAGAAAGAAATAGGAGGGAATGGGATTAGAGGAAAAATGAAGGAGAATTTTAAAAATTACTTTTATAAAGATGACTTTAAACAACACAACAGACTGTTAATTGTTAAGATCTGGTTTGTGAATACATGGGTGTTTGGTACATTATTATGTATTTTCTTTATATCTAAAAAAGAATAAATGGTCAGTTCCAGACAATCAAAAAACCTAGGGCTGAGATGCTATCTTCCAGCTGTCTGGATATCAGAAATACACCTTTCGTTTTCAACTTCAGTTCCACAAGGTTCATGGAAACTTTCTTAGGATATTTTTTTAAAGTTATTGTTTCATTTATTCTCTATAGAGCTGTTTGCAAGAGAACGAGCTCATTTAAATTTTAAATTCGAAGTCACCAGATTTCAGGAATGATGACTATAAACAGGAGGAATTAAAAATGGAAGGGGCATTGATTTATTTTTGAAAATTATTTCATGTTATGTTGAAAACTCAGATTCCAAGCACATGCCAAAGAGGTATAATGAGACAAATGTAGTTATCCTACAATTCAGAAAAACTCCTGTCCCATGAGAAAGAAGCACTGGCCTCACTTACAGTTTTGGTCCTTTCTTCTTCTGACCTTAAGATAAACCAACTAAAAATGTTTATTTCACAAGGATATATTAAACTGATGCATGATAAAGTAGCAACTTAAATGATAGGATGGGTCATTTTAATTACATTTGCTACCTACTCACTGTTCCTCACATTATGGTGATATACTATAACTAATCATATATACTTAAATCATTTGGGTCTATAAAAAAGATTATTCATGATAATTTAATAATCATGCAACTTCAAATGTTAGGTTTTAATTTTAAGGATCATTTCTACATTTTACTCCTTTTCTTTGGATTAGCCAGCTATTTTATGAGGGCCATCTTGTGTTCCTCTTGTAGAAAATCCAGTATATCAGTGTTTCTTTCAATTCATAATGAATGGTACAATTAAGATTTAATTAGAAGCACACTAGTACAGGAATTGAAAGCTACTCTGAACCTGTAAATGAAACGTTACACTTTTAAATTGCTCACATGTTGCAACCCAGCCTCTCTAAAAAGCTGCCATATGTAAACTTAATTTGAGATGGAGATTTTTAAAATAACATGATTGCTTGTTACACTGAACCTCTTCCTTGTCATGTGCTCACCAAAAAAGCTCATTTTATCTAAAGAAAGACTCACAGATGCTTCAAGGAAGAAAAGGGGAATTTTCACTACATTTGTTTTAAAAAGAATATCCTGTACAAGCATTTAAGGTTGAGAAGACCTTACACTCAATAATGCATGGCCTACCTACTTCTCCTTGCTTTTCATAGCTTTACAAAGAAGCACATTTGGGAAGTGATTTGTCCATCACATATGAATCAATTTTCAATAAATATGTAGCTTTATATTTATTTTTTGTAGCTTTATATTTAAAACAATGCTTTAAAAAAAAAAACTGTTTCCTGTTAAAATTTGTCTCTTCAATACTGCTTCTAATTCCATCAACTTCTTTTCAAACTTAGATGTATCATTTCTAAGACTGAAGTACAGGGTATATTTAAAGATGATGTTGTGATTATGGGTTTTCTCATCTGAATTAAGATTAATTACTATCCTGAAGGGTAGACTGGAACAGCAACTTAGTGTAGAAGTTTGAATCTTGGTGAGGTGAGAGAGCTGAATTCAAAGCTGCTGAAAGTGACCTACTGACATATCTTGGCTTTAAGAAGAGGAATAGCTTTGTTCCAAAGTAGATTTAGGCAATTATACTAGAGCCAGACATCCTGGAATGTGAAGTCAAGTGGGCCTTAGAAAGCATCACTATGAACAAAGCTAGTAGAGGTGATGGAATTCCAGTTGAGCTATTTCAAATCCTGGAAGACGATGCTGTGAAAGTGATGCACTCAATATGCCAGCAAATTTGGAAAACTCAGCAGTGGCCACAGGACTGCAAAAGGTCAGTTTTCATTCCAATCCCAAAGAAAGGCAATGCCAAAGAATGCTCAAACTACTGCACAATTGCACTCATCTCACATGCTAGTAAAGTAATGCTCAAAATTCTCCAAGCCAGGCTTCAGCAGTACGTGAACCATGAACTTCCAGTTGTTCAAGCTGGTTTTAGAAAAGGCAGAGGAACTAGAGATCAAATTGCCAACATCCGCTGGATCATGGAAAAAGCAAGAGAGTTCCAGAAAAACATCTATTTCTGCTTTATTGACTATGCCAAAGCCTTTGACTGTGTGGAACATAATAAACTGTGGAAAATTCTGAAAGAGATAGGAATACGAGACCACCTGACCTGCCTCTTGAGAAATCTGCATGCAGGTCAGGAAGCAACAGTTAGAACTGGACATGGAACAACAGACTGGTTCCAAATAGGAAAAGGAGTACGTCAAGGCTGTATATTGTCACCCTGCTTATTTAACTTATATGCAGAGTACATCATGAGAAACGCTGGGCTGGAAGAAGCACAAGCTGGAATCAAGACTGCTGGGAGAAATATCAATTATGGCAGAAAGTGAAGAGGGACTCAAAAGCCTCTTGATGAAAGTGAAAGAGGAGAGTGAAAAAGTTGGCTTAAAGCTCAACATTCAGAAAACTAAGATCATGGCATCTGGTCCCATCACTTCATGGGAAATAGATGGAGAAACAGTGGAAACAGTGTTAGACTTTATTTTGGGGGGCTTCAAAATCACTGCAGATGGTGATTGCAGCTATGAAATTAAGATACTTACTCCTTGTGAGGAAAGTTATGACCAACCTAGATAGCATATTCAAAAGCAGAGATATTACTTTGTCAACAAAGGTCCATCTAGTCAGGGCTATGGTTTTTCCAGTGGTCATGTATGGATGTGAGAGTTGGACTGTGAAGAAAGCGGAGTGCCCAAGAATTGATGCTTTTGAACTGTGGTGTTGGAGAAGACTCTTGAGAGTCCCTTGGACTGCAAGGAGATCCAACCAGTCCATTCTAAAGGAGATCAGTCCTGGATGTTCTTTGGAAGGACTGATGCTAAAGCTGAAACTCCAATACTTTGGCCACCTCATGCGAAGAGTTGACTCATAGGAAAAGACTCTGATGCTGGGAGGAATTGGGGGCAGGAGGAGAAGGGGATGACAGAAGATGAGACGGCTGGATGGCATCACAGACTCGATGGACATGAGTTTGGGTGAACTCCGGGAGTTGGTGATGGACAGGGAGGCCTGGCGTGCTGGGATTCATGGGGTCACAAAGAGTCGGACACAACTGAGCGACTGAACTGAACTCAACTGAATGTACAACTGCCTAGGGCTTAAAGGGTTTCTGATAACTTGGATTATAAATAGTTAATATCTTAGCAATTCTTCTTGTCCATTTTGTCCTTACATATGGATCCAGAAGGCCTAATCATGGATAAAGCAGAGAAAAAACCAAGTGCTTACTATTATTATGGAGATGAGGACTTCCTGAAAATCCTCAACATCAAGGTCTTGTTATTCACAGGATGACCTAAAATCCATGTTGTAAAGGCAGATCATTTCTGGAAACAATTTATTACCCACAGGTCTCTGTCATTAAGGCATTATATTCACCTAATCAATATATTTTCTAATAATGGGGTAGATGATATTTTAATATATTTTAAGAGGAAAGTAAAAGGATTTCCAAGAGATCATTATTTTAGAGAGCTGGCTAATTATCTCATGTTTATAGATCTCCAGGAAAGATGACTTTAGTAAACTTGAGCTTTAAATTTCTCTTTCAACAGTCTTTGGAATATAAATAGAATGTTGTTGTTTAGTCACTCATTTGTGTCCAACTCTTTTGCAGCCTCTTGGACTGTAACCTGCCAGGCTCCTCTGTCCATGGGATTTGCAGGCAAGAATACTGGAGAGAGCTGCCATTTCCTTCTCCAGGGGATTTTCCCAACGCATGGATGGAACCGGAGCCTCTTGCTTTGACAGGTGAATGCTTTACCACTGAGCCATCAGGGAGGCCCCCTATAAACAGAACGTGTGTGTGTTAGTCACTCAGTAGTGTCTGACTCTTTGTGACCCCATGGACTGCAGCCCATCAGGCTCCTCTGTCCATGAAATTCTCCAGGTAAGAATCCTGGAGTGGGTTGCCATTTCCTTCTCCAGGGGGTTGTCCTGAACCAGGGATTGAACCCAGGCAGAAGCTTTACTATTTGAGCTACTAGGGAGGCCCGTATAAACAGAATAATAGCAGCCATATAAACATGTATTAAAATCACATCTCTCCAATTATCATAGTGCCTAAAGTGATCATAATGGACAAGCAGTGACTCAGTTGTTTTTATTCTATAAACTGGTGGGTTCCAGCCTGAGATCCCTGGACATCTAGGCGTCCATAATGGAAGAACTGAAGATCCACAAGCTTTTTGCAGTAGTTCATAAAGTTGAAACGAAATCATATACTTACCTGACTCAAATTTCTGGGACTTCCCTGACAATCCACGGGAAGTGGACCCAGAATTTATTTAACCAATTGCTGTATGTGTATATATCAATATGGATGTCGGTATCTGTGCATTAAACCAGAGCTTCAGATCAGCACTGTAAAACAGACTTGCTGCCCTGACTTGATACAATTCCATTATAAAACAGAGAAATTCAATTTTTTTTTTTTCTACCCCACTGGGTCTTCATTGTGTTGTGCAGGCTTCTGTAGTTGTGGCATTTGGGCTCAGTAGTTGTGGTGCATGGGCTTAGCTGCCCCTGGCATGTAGCCTATTCGTTCCCTTGCCAGCAATCAAACTCACGTCCCCTGCACTGGAAAATGGATTCTTTACCACTGGACCCTCAGTGACTTCAGCTATATGAAATACTGCAAAAAGCTTATGGACCTTCAATTCTTCCCTTATGGACTCCTAGATGTCCAGGGATCTTAGACTGGAACCCACTGGTTTATGGGATACAAACAGTTGAGTCACTGCTTGTACATTATGGTCATTTCAGGCTCTATGACAATTGAGTTGAACCCCTGCAAAGCTGACCTGGATAATTAACATACATTTGAATTTGAATATGGCTCAAGATCCAGGAACAAATTTGCTACAGTTAAGTAAATCTCTTTGTATAAGAATTGTTCAAATAATGAGCTATATGTTTTTAAAAACATACTTATGATAAATATTAAAGTGATCCTCAAAAGCCCAATTGCCTCAAAATTCGTTTTACCTAACCTATCTTAATTCTATCCACTTCCTTTTCCACAACATGGACTCCAGTAGGCTACTGTTTCGGGGAAGGCAATGGCACCCCACCCCAGTACTTTTGCCTGGAAAATCCCATGGATGGAGGAGCCTGGGAGGCTACAGTCCATGGGGTCGCTAAGAGTCGGACACGACTGAGCGACTTCACTTTCATTTTTCACTTTTATGCATTGGAGAAGGCAATGGCAACCCACTCCAGTGTTCTTGCCTGGAGAATCCCAGGGACAGGGGAGCCTGGTGAGCTTCTGTCTCTGGGGTTGCACAGAGTCGGACACGACTGAAGCGACTTAGCAGCAGCAGCAGCAGGCTTCTGTTTAAGATCAGTTTTCTATGAGGGAGGGCCTTGCAGTAGATACCTGTTAAGTCTGTCATCCAGCCTCCCTTCTCTGCAGACTTTTAGGGAAGTTGCTCTCATCTACATGGTAACAGGATAGCCTCCAGGCAGCCATGAGTATGAATTATGACCCCAAATTTTTGTCCTGGCTGTAAGTTTGGGCTGAACAGATTCATCCTTAGAAAACTTGAAATTGGGTGTAAAAGATCTGTTCTTTGTGTAGGTTGAAATCTTTAATGCATGAGATATAAAAACTGGAGTTTGTTCAGCCATTTTTTCTACCATGAACACTGGGGTAAAGAGACACAAAGTAGAACAAAGAATGTCTGGTGCACAATTTCAGTCCCATCCTGAGACATGGCCTTGGTTTCATCCTTATATTTTCTACTTTTTGCTTAAGTTGATTGTGTTGGTTTTTGTTTGTTGAAATCAAGAGATCCAACAGACAGGCTATCTTGATGGAAGCCTACTGGTAAGTCTCACGTCACATTATTGCCTCTGTCATATCAGCCAGTGGTTATTCTCAAATGCACAGAGAATCTCTGTCTCTGAAGACCTAGGAATACAATCTAGGTATCCAGGAAAGTCAAAATGAGATCTTAGTTCATATGTGACAAGTCCAAGATTGATTGATTGATTGACTGATTGATTTGCTGTAAAACCAAGTAATTGTTTTAAATAATTGTTATACTCTTTAAAATGTTAGCAGACTAACAAAAGGGAACAGATAGGCCACTATCTCCTTTATGGTATTCAGAAAAATGGGACAGTTTTTCTTGGTGGATAATTTCTTTCTCTAATTTTTGGGAGGAAAAAAAAATGACCCAGTCCCTAGTTTTATTCAAATACAGAAAGCATAGCTCTCTGTTCTTCAAACAAAGTTGAGGTGGACGCAGCTGGAAATAACTGAATAATTAAAATATCAATCAGAACAGGGGAGATTAAATGACTTTACTTCAATAGAGCAATTGGGCAGAATTAGAATTAGAATGAAAATAAAACAGTATACAAAGAGGGAAAGCAAACCATTTAACATTGGCCAGGTCTTCAAGTAAGGGATAATAACAAGTGGTACTAGCTCCAAATGAGGCCATAGGTAAACTGAACAACATCCACTTCTCTGAGACACACATATTCATAACTTTACCTTGTTTGTAACCTTTTTTTCCTCCTGCTTCTATTGTCACGTACATGGTGAATATGACTTAACTTACAAAGAATATTTAAATTTTTATATTTAAAAAGGCATATTGTTTAGAAATACATCTTATTGATTTCTCTAGCAATCTACTTATCCCAGGAAACTTAATGGATAGTAAACAATAAATAATAAAATATACTTTGAAACTGTTAAGAGATACATAAAATCTATAGTATATGATTATTAATAAGAATTGAATAATTAATAAGATTTTTTTAAATGGTACAATCACCTTTCTGTTTATAATTAAGGTATCTATATTAGTTGCTGCTGCTAAGTTGCTTCAGTTGTGTACGACTCTGTGCGACCCCACAGATGGCAGCCCACCAGGCTCCCCCATCCCTGGGATTCTGCAGCCAAGAACATTGGAGTGGGTTGCCATTTCCCTCTCCAATGCATGAAAGTGAAAAGTGAAGGTGAAGTCGCTCAGTCGTGTCCGACCCTTAGTGACCCCATGGACTGCAGCCCTCCAGGTTCCTCTGTCCATGGGATTTTCCAGGCAAGAGTACTGAAGTGGGGTGCCATTGCCTTCTCAATCTATATCAGTTAGGATTCTCCAAAGGAATGGAACCAATAGGAGATACAATATAGATACGTAGATCCAGATATACATGGGGAGGGAGGGGTATTTATTATGAGGAATGACCTCACATGATTTTGGAGGCTGAGAGTTTTTAAGATCTGCAAGGGGAAAGCTGGAGATCTAGAACTGATATATAGGTACAGTCTGAGTCTGAAGGCCTAAGAACCAGGAGAGCCAATGGTATAAGTTCCAGTTTAAAAGCTGGCAGACTCAAGACCCAAAAAGTGCTAATGTTTCAGTTCAAGTCCCAAGACAGGGAAAAAAGTTGATGTCTTGGCTCAAAGCAGTCAGGTAGGATGAGTTCCCTCTTACTCAACTTTTTTATTCTATTTAGGTCTCTGCTTGATTGGATAAGGTTACCCACATTAGGCAGAGCAATCTGCTTTACTCAGGGTACTCATTCAAATGTTGGCTTACCTCAAAACATCCTCACAGACCACCCTGAATAATTTGACTAAATGCTGAACACCCAATGGCCCAGTTAAGCTGACACATAAAATTAACCATCACAAATCTACCCCTTGTAAACTTGGCACTCATGTGCTTCTCCTTAAAACAAGTTTAATATCTAAATAAAGACAATAATGTCATAATTCTACCTATGATGATACAACTATCCTGTATATGGACAGAAACATACTAACCACATCTGCAGAAGAGAAGGTAATATCCTGGAATGGTGTTTATTCTGTTCTTTGATATCACATAACTTAAACTGTATGATGTAAAATTAACAATACTTAAATTCTATGATATAAAACCAAATATTTTATATGATAAAGGAATAAGAGAGGGAAGAAAACAAAGATATTTAAGATACATAAACACATACTCATAACAAAATAAGGAAGAATACTCATGACAATTACATCCTCATTTCTATAACTAGCTTTTTGATCATAGCTGGTATTTATAACTGCCTACTTCCACTGCCAATTCTGTATTCCTTTTGTCTTCAGCAAGCGCATCAGCTGATTATGGTTCTTTACCTGGTGGAGTGACCCAAATCTTTATTCCTGAAGGGTCTGGGGTATTGGTAGTCCTGAATGGATTGGGTTGTTGTAGTTTTCCACTGGCCTTAATCACAGGGTATGGTGATACTAAGGGACCTCCTGTATTTCAGACATATTCTTCTTTACCTTCATGTGAAGCAATAGTGCAGTTTTCCTCTGGTAGTCAGGATCAATCACCCCAGGCAACACAGAAATTTCCTTCTGTGCTTATTGATTAAGATGCATGTGGAGTTCAATTTGGCCAGGCGGCAGCCTTAACTTATAGTTAAATGGAATTATTGTGCTGTCGTCGCCTGTTGTGTTGCCTGGTGGAAACATTCCACCTTTTGCAACTAACACCTCTAGGCTAGCAAAGCACAGAGTTTTGTGGACAGGAAGGAAAAATTTTGCTAATAAGTCACTAGTGTACAGGTTTAGTTGCCCTGTAGCATGTGGAATCTTCCAAGACAAGAGATCTACCTGTGTCTTTTGCATTTGCAGGCAGACTGTTGACCACTGAGCCCCAGGGAAGTCCCACATTCCCCTTTTTTAAAGACACATAAAGACATAGAGAACAGGAGGGAAGAAAACAAAGTAAGAATATTGGAAGCTGGAAAGCAGATGGACTAGACGGCAGAACCAGGAAAACTGAATCCTAAGCCTGCAGTAGGGGAGAAAAAGCAAGAAAATTACATTTTAGAACTCTCAAACAACCCAAGAAATGGGGGACCTCAGGTACCTCTGAAAATGTAGGTGGAGGAGCTAAAAAGATGATTACCTGAAAGTCTGTATACATTGCTGCTGTTGTTCAGTTGCTAAGTTGTGTCCAACTGTTTGTGACCCCATGCACTATATGTAGTACACCAGGCTCCTCTGTCCTTCACTATCTCCCGAAGTTTGCTCAAATTCATGTCCAGTTAGTCAGTGATGCTATCTAATTATTTCATCCTCTGCTGCCCCTTTCTCTTTTTGCCTTCCATCTTTCTTAGGATCAAGGTCTTTTCCAATGAGTCAGCTCTTTGCATCAGGTGGCCAAAGGATTGGTGCTTCACTTCAGCATCAATCTTTTCAATGAATATTCAGGGTTGATTTCCTTTAGGATTGACTGGTTTGATCTTCCTGCTATCCAAGGGACTCTCAAGAGTCTTCTCCAGTACAGAATTTGAAAGCATCAATTCTTTGGTGCTCAGTCTTCGTTATTCTAACACTCACCTCTGGACACGACTACTGGAAAAACCACAGCTTTGACTATTTGAACCTTTGTCAGCAAAGTGATGTCTCTGCTTTTTAATACACTGTCTAGATTTGTTATGGTTTTCCTTTCAAGGAGTGAGTCTTTTTTTAAAATTTCATGGCTGCAGTCACTGGTCCGCAGTGATCTTGGAGCCCAGGAAAATAAAATCTGTCATTGTTTCCACTTTTCCCTCATCTATTTTCTATGAAGTGATGGGACCAGATGCCATGAACTTAGTTTTTTGACCTTTGAGTTTCAAGCCAGCTTTTTCACTCTCCTCTTTCACCTTTATCAAGAGGCTCTTTAATTCTTCTTCACTTTCCACCATTAGAGTGGTACCATTTGCATATCTGAGGTTCTTGATATTTCTCCTGGCAATCTTGATTCCAGCTTGGGATTCATCCAGCCTAGCATTTCACATGATGTACTCTGTATAGAAGTTAAATAAGCAGAATGACAACATACAGCCTTGATGTACTGCTTTCCCAATTTTGAACCAATCTATTGTTCCATATCTGGTTTTAACTGTTGCTTCTTGACCTCCATATAAGTTTCTCAGGAGACAAGTAAAGTGGTCTGGTATTTCCATCTCTTCAAGAATTTTCCACAGTTTGTTGTTATCCACACAGTCAAAGGTTTTAGCATTGTCAATGAAGCAGAAATAGATGTTCTTCTGGAACTCCCTTGCTTTCTTCATGATCCAAAATAGGTTGGAAATTTGATCTCTGGTTCGCCTGCCTCTTTAAAATCAAGCTTGAATGTCTGAAAGTTTTTGGTTCACATACTGCTAAAGCTTAGCTTGAAGGATTTTGAGCATAACCCTGCTAGCATGTGAAATAAGTGCAAATGTACGGTAGTCTGAACACTCTTTGGCACTGCCTTTTTTGAGAATGAAATAAAAACTAACCGTTTCCAGTCCTGTGGCCACAGCTGAGTTTTCCAAATTTGCTGACACATTGAGTGCAACGTTTTAATGGGATCATCTTTTAGAATTTTAAATAGCTCAGCTGGAATTCCATCACCTCTACTAGCTTTGTTTATAGTAATGCTTCCTAAGGCCCACTTGACCTCACACTTCAGTTGTCTGGCTCTAGCTGAGTGACCACACCATCGTGACTATCCCAGTCATTACAACCTTTTTTGTATAGTTCTGTATATTCTTGCCACCTCTTCTTAATCTCCTCTGCTTCTGTTAGGTCCTTACTTATGAGCCTTTATTGTGCACCTCCTTGCATGAAATGTTCCCTTGATACCTCCAGTTTTCTTGAAGAGATCTCTAGTCTTTCCCATTATATTGTTTTCCTCTATTTCTTTGAACTGTTCAAAGAAGGGCTTCTCTTCTTGCTATTCTCTGGAACTTTGCATTCAGTTGGGATACCTTTCCCTTTCTTCCTTGCCTTTCTCTTCTCTTCTTTCCACCCTCCCTACAACTCTGTCTCACCCTGATTTCAGCAGAATACCCCTGAAGTTCTGATCTCTGGAAAAAGTGAAACAGAGGGAGACACAAGAAGCACAAGCATATTTGAGGAAAGGAGCATTTTGCTAAAAATAGGGTAATTAAATAAAGGTTTACTAACAGAATGCAAAGGCTGACAATCTTTTTCCATTGTTGGGATCTCAGAATACTGGCAGCCAGATAGCATATTGGCAGAGTTTTTTTGAATAGTATGATCTGCCCAAGATAAAAGATTTAAAATATTTATGTTTTTGGTTCTTTGTTTTGGATGACCATTTGCACATTACGTTTAGTAGCATTCCTGGTCTCTACACACTAGATACCAGCAGCATTTCTACCACTGTTGTGACAACCAAAAATGTCTCTAGACATTGCCAATTTCCCCAGTAGAGGAAGATTAACTGCCCCTGGAGCTGTGATGACTGAGTGGTTAAGACGTTGGACTCAAAATCCAATGGGGTCTCCCCATGCAGGTTCAAATCCTGCTCACAGCATCTCTGTTCATATAGTGATAGCCACAGTTACACAGCTCTATCCATGAACTTTCATTTAGCTTTGTAGTGCCTTTCTCTTACATATAAGCAGAGAGAGCCAGAGTTCACCAGAAATCCAAAGAAAAATGAAGAAACTAGCAGCTTGGAAGAAACAGGCTATGAGAAAGAAGAAAACTTTTAAAAGCGCATATAGCATCTACAAAAAAAGAACTACTGGAAATTAAAAATGTAGTAGCATAAATTAAAAACTTAGTAGAAGCACTGGAAAACAAAGTTAATGAAATCTCTGGAAATAGGGTAAAAAGACACAGAAATTAAAAAATAGGAGAGGACATAGAAGATAAGAAAATGTAAGTAAAAGCTTAAGGGGATATTAGGAAGCAGCTTAAGTTGCTATAACAGAGAGACTCCAAAATTTAGTGGCTTAAATAGCCGTTTATTTCTCTGTAGCCTAGGGTAGGTAGATGTCTCTGCGTTATGAATCAGCTGGTTCTGTCATACTAAACATGTTGCATCCATATCCATCCCTATATTCAGGCCTGCTGTTTCAGTTGTTAACATTCTCTAACTAGCAGGAAGGAGGTCCATGAAAGTCACAAATTAAATATATAACTCGTAATGTACATGTATCACTTTTGTTCACATCTAGTTGACCCACTCCAGTACTCTTGCCTGAAAAATCCCATGGATGGAGGAGCCAGGTAGGCTGCAGTCCATGAGGTCACGAAGAGTCAGACACGACTGAGCGACTTCACTCTCACTTTTCACTTTCATGCATTGGAGAAGGAAATGGAAACCCACTCCAGTGTTCTTGCCTGGAGAATCCCAGGGACAGGGGAGCCTGGTGGGCTGCCATCTATGGGTCGCACAGAGTCGGACACGACTGAAGCGACTTAGCAGCAGCAGCAGTTATGAGATAGGCTGGGGGAATGTAGTTCTGCCTCTGCAGTCAAAACTCAGGAGAGAGTTATTAAAAGGAAGAAGAGAATGGATATTGAAGGAAGTTGAGCAATTTCCATAAGGTCTAACATCCAAACGAAAGGGCATCCAAAGAGACAGAACCAAAAATATAGCAGGGAGGAAATAAGCAAATAAATATGTATTAAAGTGACCAGGTTTTGCTGGGATAACAAACAATCCTTAAATCTTAGTAGCTTATAAAAAAGGTTTATTTCTTGTTTAAGTTGCATGTCCATCACAAGTCAGTCAGCTAGCGTTTCTGTTCCATGCTTTCTTACTTAGATCAACAGAATTTTCCATCATTTAGGAAAGTGTTAGTCATTGTGATGGCAAGTGGGTGGGGCCCCTGGTAAATCATATACTCATCTCTAAAGCTTCCACTTGTTATTCTTGCTCTCACTTTACTGGCTAAATTCAGTCAAATAGCTAACCTAACTTCAGGTCAGGGCAAACTTCAAGAGCATAGCAAAGTGCAATCTTATGTGCACAGGGAAAAAACTGAAAATATTTAGTGAAAGATATTAATGACTACCACAGCTCACGTAAATAACTGGTTGACTCTCCTTGCAGGCAAAACACACTCATTCCCCCCCACAAGGGAAACAACTCAAGAGGCCCATCTTGTCATTGTATAAAGCTCAAAGTCTAGACTCTTTGTTTGAGTCTAGACTCATTTCTTTGGGTGATAATGTGGTAGTCTCTAAAGCAGGTTTAAATGTGGCTCTTCTGTGTCCAGGGATGTATGAACTAAAAAGCTAACTTATCTTCTTTCATCTACCAATACATGGTGGTGGAACAGGGTAAGTATAAATTTAGAAAGAGGAAGGAAGGAGAAACATAGCAGACAGTAGGCCACTGCAAAAAATGTAATAAAATAGTAGTTTCCAAAATATTTTTTCCTCTAGTAGAACATTTTTTAAAAATGTTATGTGGAATTCAGGTGTATAAAGTAGATCAAAGTAAAATGCTCTGCTTGAAGATTGGAATGCTGCCTGACCTTCACTTACCCTCAACCTAGGGCTACTCTTGAGGAAGCATCATGAAACCTTTGAGGTCATGAAACATAGTGGAAATGAAGTCATCAAAGGATAGCCAGGATTTTTAGGGCAAAGAGGAAGAAAAAATATCAAGGGAAAGGGAGATTATGGACAATAGACTGTAACTTCCAGATAACCCAGTGGAATGATCTGGGAAGGTGCAACTGGGAAAAGGTGCAACCCATGGGAATCTGGGTCAGATGAGAGGATGTATAAGGTGGTATGTTCTCTCCTTTCATCATACTGGTTTAAGCAATGCTCCAGCATAAACTCAACCTTTATGCTACTCTATGCTTTCACCTGAACAGCTGACCATTGCTGAAGAGAACATATAATTAAGCCACTGTTCAGACCTTAAAATTGTGTCCACACATCTCAAATTGGCATTCAATATTGCCTGGTAATTTTGTCACACTTACTTGGTATGTTCACTTTCTCACTATGTAAAGCAATTATTTCACCTTCTTTTTAAGCCTTGAGCTTTTGATACTCCACCCTCTCCAAACAAAATCATCTTTCAATAAATATTTATTGAACATCTATTAACTGTCAAGCATTCTTCTAAGTACTAGAGAGAGAGCAGTGGAACAACAAAAATCCAGTGGATCAAGGAGCCCACCCAAGTGCTCTATGATGACGTAGTGGGGTGGGATGGGGGGTGGGAGGGAGGCTCAAGAGGGAGGGAATATATATATATATACACACACACACACATGCACACACATACATACATGCATACATATTTATGGCTTCCCAGGTTGCTCAGTGGGAAGAATCTACCCGCAGTGCAGGAAACTCAGGAGATGCAGGCTCAACTCCTGGGTCAGGAAGATCCCCTGGAGTGGGGCATGGTGATGCACTTCAGTATTCTTGCCTGGATAATCCCATGGACAGAGGAGCTTTGCAGGCTACACTCATAGGTACAGCTGTGCTACAGCTCAGCACATGGCTGATTTGCATTGTTGTATAGCAGAAACCAACTCAATTTTGTAAAGTAATTATTCTCCAATTTAAAAAATTCCAATGAAAGAAGATAGGAAATAAACAAATATATAGGATTTTGTATAGTATTAAGCGCTATGGAGAAGAATAAAGCCAGTTGGGGAAAGAGCATGCTATTGGGAGTGGCAGATTATGTAGATTTTTCTGGGACGCAGTAAAGACTTTGCCTTTAACACTGAATGAAATGTATAGCCACTGGTAGGATCAAAGTATAAAGGGACATAACCCAACATAAACTTTCAAAGGATCACTTTGCCTGTTATGGTGAGAGGAGACCATAGGGAACAAAGAGTATTAGCAGGGAGACTGGTTATTTGAGTATCTTCTTGGTTTATATCTTTAGTTCCTTGCCCCTGGCACTTCCCCCCATTCCACATGTTTTGAAGGAAAGAACTGTCAAAATACAATTTTCAAAAACAGAAAAACATCTTCTCATGCAAATATAGAATAATGTGTCAAAGCTTTATTAGCTCATTAATGTTTCTTAAAATGAATAAAGCCAATAATAAAAAGAAGGAATATTAGAATTAGGTTGCCAGGTTAGATGCACAACGTGCTAATGTCCCTTGGGGTAATCAGATCATAATCTTTGGGATTATCTTTTCTAGCAGAGAGAAATCTACACATTAATGTGTAACTTAACAGTGTCTGAGCTTTAATTAAATAGTAAAGAGTCAAAGACAGGTTCATTCTCCTAGACTTGAAAATTAAGTAATCCTTGCTTGGGCCTGTTGAACAGTGCCCCAGCATACTGACTATTTTGCTTTACTTCCAAATTTTGGGTAAATTTTCTTAAAAAATTTCCATGAAAACAATTTTTTGAAACATCTCAGATAGTTTTGATTCACATTTTTAACTTACTAGAGGAAACTGGGATGGTGATAAAGTCAATTTCTCCTCTTCTCTGGGTTTATTGCCTTTTTAATTTGATCTCTGTCCTTCGCCATTGCACTAATGTAGGTGAAAGATGCAAAGGGCCTATATTTAGGGCATAGCATTGCTTCAGTCTTTAGGTTTACACTCAGAACCAAGACCTTTTCTTGATATTATTCTGATATTCAAGTGCTACTATGTATATAATCTATGAAAATAATCTTCTTCAACAATCATTAATTAATCAGTGTCTCAATCTCTGATTGACTTATTTTATTTCCAGGGACTCAACTACCACAATGATTTCCAATTCTAAATCTCTAAACCTGGCCACTCTACTATACACCAGATCTGTAATTTAAAATGCTCCCTAGGTATCTCTAAGGGCTTCCCCAAAGGCTCAGTAGTAGGTAAAGAATCCACCTGCAATGCAGGAGACACAGGAGATAACAGGTTCAATCCCTGGGTCAGGAAGATCTCCTGGAGAAGGAAATGCAACCCAGTCAAGTATTCTTGCCTGAAAATCCCATGGACTGAGGAGCCTGGCAAGCTACAGTCCAAAGGGTTACAAAGAGTCAGACACAACTAAGCGGCTAAGCACACACGCACACTGGGTATCTCTATCAGAAGCATCCTGAGCTGGCAATTCCAGTTGATTTCATTGTTTCTATTTCAGTCCAAATGTATTCCACTTCTCCAATATTTCTATTCCATTCCTGTCCACAGTACCACCATTTGCCCAATTAATAAATTTGTAACCTGAGAGTCATCACTGTTTCACACGCCATATCTATCTACATAACCATCAATTCTTGTTCTTCTCTATCATAACTATCTCTTTAATCTAACCCCTTTTCTTTTCCACTTCCACCTCAACCTCCTTTAGGTCTTTACTGTAGTTACTTTAATTATGCTTTAGACTTGGTACTGCAAAAAAAAAATCCACTGCTGTGAGTGTTCTTTTCATAAAATGCCTATATGATTGTCCTGATTAAATATTTTAAAGGTTCCCCATTGCGTACAAGGATAAAACTTGAGCTTTTTAGCAAGTAGGCAGATTGCTTTTAGCACTATCCTCATAATCTTCATCAGTAGCCCTAATAAAGATGAGTTCTAAATAAAAATAGTGCGCTTGCCATGCAAATACAACTTTAAGACAAGTTCTCCAATTTTTCCTTCTGTCTAGATGGCTGCCACTCGCTCCTCCAACAGAGACATTCTAGAGCTGCCACTAGGTGAATTCCTACTCATTCTATAAGATCAGATCAGGTCAGATCAGTCACTCAGTCGTGTCTGACTCTTTTCGACCCCATGAATCGCAGCACGCCAGGCCTCCCTGTCCATCACCAACTCCCGGAGGTCACTCAGACTCACATCCATCGAGTCAGTGATGCCATCCAGCCATCTCATCCTCCGCTGTCCCCTTCTCCTCCTGCCCCCAATCCCTCCCAGCATCAGAGTCTTCTCCAATGAGTTAACTCTTCGCATGAGGTGGCCAAAATACTGGAGTTTCAGCTTGAGCATCATTCCTTCCAAAGAAATCCCAGGGCTGATCTCCTTCAGAATGGACTGGTTGGATCTCCTTGCAGTCTAAGGGACTCTCAAGAGTCTTCTCCAACACCACAGTTCAAAAGCATCAATTCTTTGGCACTCAGCCTTCTTCACAGTCCAGCTCTCACATCCATACATGACCACAGGAAAGACCACAGCCTTGACTAGGCGAACCTTTGTTGGTAAAGTAATGTCTCTGCTTTTGAATATGCTATCTAGGTTGGTCATAACTTTCCTTCCAAGGAGTAAGCGTCTTTTAATTTCATGGCTGCAGTCACCATCTGCAGTGATTTTGGAGCCCAGAAAAATAAAGTCTGACACTGTTTCCACTGTTTCCCCATCTATTTCCCATGTAGTGATGGGACCGGATGCCATGATCTTCGTTTTCTGAATGTTGAGCTTTAAGCCAACCTTTTCACTCTCCACTTTCACTTTCATCAAGAGGCTTTTTAGTTCTTCTTCACTTTCTGTCATAAGGGTGGTATCATCTGCATATCTGAGGTTATTGATATTTCTCCCAGCAATCTTGATTCCAACTTGTGTTTCTTCCAGTCCAGATCAGATCAGATCAGATCAGTCACTCAGTCGTGTCTGACTCTTTGCGACCCCATGAACCGCAGCACGCCAGGCCTCCCTGTCCATCACCAACTCCAGGAGGTCACTCAGACTCACATCCATCAAGTCAGTGATGCCATCCAGCCATCTCATCCTCTGTCGTCCCCTTCTCCTCCTGCCCTCAATCCCTCCCAGCATCAGAGTCTTCTCCAATGAGTCAACTCTTCGCATGAGCTGGCCAAAATACTGGAGTTTCAGCTTTAGCATCATTCCTTCCAAAGAAATCCCAGGGCTGATCTCCTTCAGAATGGACTGGTTGGATCTCCTTGCAGTCCAAGGGACTCTCAAGAGTCTTCTCCAACACCACAGTTCAAAAGCATCAATTCTTCGGCGCTCAGCCTTCTTCACAGTCCAGCTCTCTTCCAGTCCAGCCCCACTCAAAAACTGCCTCCTCTTTGAAAAGGTTTCTGACTCTTCTCCAGTTAGTTCAGTACTTAATGCTCCTAAAACATCTCCACATTACCTCCTTTAATATTTAACTTTACTATACACAATTTGGTTTTATGTTCTATTTTTTGAGAGCACAGTAGTGTTCTAGTGATCTTTGTTTATTCTAGCACCTACCACAATAAACTACTTTTTTTGTTTTGCTTCATTGTCTGTGTCACATATTCTAAGATATGTGAGATAAAAGCAAAATTAATGTAATTCTTAAACTTGTAGGAAGGAATTTCATTTGCATTTATTTATTTATTTTTAAGACAAAAGATTCTGTATTTAAATCAGCAAACTCAAGATTCTTCAAGCCCCAGCCCATGGACAGCAGCCTTCCCTCCCAGGCCCCCTCACCCTCACCCCTTAGCCACAGAAAGGAATGGAAAATGAGAAGCCTGGGGGCCTCTGCCAGGGCAGGCTGCCTCCAAAGTGTGGTGAATGCAGTCCATCTGGGGCTGGGGTGGCGGTTGCCACAGGCCCCTCCCTATAAATTAATTCCCTACAGCCACGGCTATGGGCAAGGCATCCTTGGAGGAGAAGGCCATCAGGCAGCATCCTTGATTCCCAGCTAAGGAATGGATTAGGGCATAGGGCTCAGAGGGAAGAGGCCAGAGAAAAGAGAAGAGGTATGGTATGCAGAGGGGGTCAGACCCCCCCACAATTGTGGTCCCAGGGAAAAAGAGGCCAGTTGGTCCACTTTTGTGGGTTTGGAGAAGGGAATGTATTAGCACAAAGAGGAGGCCACCATCAGGCACCCCTGGAGGAGACAAGCCAGGCCCCCACCCTGGCAGAAAGGAGTGTGAGAGCTCCCAGGGGCTCTCAGGAAATGTCAGTGCTAAAAAACAAACAAACAAACATATACACTAACCATTCATGGAGGGCAGGGGCAAGGCTGCAGAGCAGATCAGAGGATCTGGCGTGGCACTGCATAGTCTGTCATGCCTGCCTGAGAAGCCCTGTGGTTGGTCCCCATCTGTAAGCCAATCACATTCTTGCCCTCCTGCAGTTGGTTGTCTGCAGTTGGAAGTACCAAGGGTTCTCCTTGGATTTCTTGGTAAACCAGTTAGGATCCCCAGAGAAGAGCCCATCATCCCATGCTACCACCAGCCCACCCAGATTCATCAGCGTCCACTGCACACAGGCCATATTCTTTCCTTCCCAGAGGTCCATAGTCTGGGAGATGTCATTGGTGTTGATGCTGCAGCACTTGGCTGCTTGCAGGAACTGGGAGATCTGCTCCATCTGCTTGAAGGCTGTGGCGGAGGCCTGGATCTTCTTCACTGGGACCTGCCCCTCGGGGTACAGCCCATTAATGAGCTCACACAGCACCGTGCCATCCTTGAGCCAGTTCTGGAAGTTCTTGCACCCAGGCTGATGCCGGCTCACATGCTTGCGGCATTGGGTAGTGATCCACTGGATCAGGATTTGCTCCAGGTCTGCATCGTATTGTTTATGAATCTTCTGCTGTACCTCCTGGCTCAGGCTGTACGCAGGTCCACCGTTGGCCATTTCGAAGGGTGGCAGCAGTGGCTAGAGGGGAGGTTCACATGGGTCAGAGAGTTGTGCACTGGAGGTAGGGGCTGCAGCTCGAGTCTGAATTTATTTTCTTTTTAATATTTATCTTTGGCTGTGCTGGATCTTAGTTGTGGTGCACTGGTTCTTTGTTGTGGCATGTGAGCTTCTCTCTAGTTGTAGCACTTGGGCTCAGTAGTTGTGGGACATGGGCTTACTTACCCTGTGGCATGTGAGATCTCAGTTCCTCGACCAGGGGTTGAACCCACATCCCCTGCATTGGAAAGTGGAGTTTTGACCACTGGATCACCAGGTAAGTCCCTTGGGTTTATTTCAAATCTATGGTTATTAATCTTTTGGATCACAGACCCCTATTAAAAAAAAAACTATGATGAAACTTGTAACATTCTACTCAGAAAGATATACACACATGGTAGGATTCACAAATGCCCTGAACCCACTGATACCTGACAAATTAAGAAACTATCTTTTCATTTTTATTAATTTTTTGAGTAAGAATATTTACATGGAACAAAAATTTTAAAGTAATAAACTTTACAATGAATAGACTGTTCTAGCCCTCTTCCCATAATATTCAATTCAATTCCTATTCTATCAAAGTGACCACATTTCATGTATTCTTCTGGAGACAGTCTCTGTATATGAATACAGGAGCATTAAAAATTCTTCTTTCTGACATTTTTTCCATTTATATTGGCAATTATTCCACATTGGGTACCTAAGGTTTCAAATGCACAGAATTTTATTGCATTGCTGTACCCTAATTTTTTTACAATGTATTTTTAGATTTTGAAACAATTTCAAGCTTACAAAAATGTTGGAAGCACAGTACAAATCATTTCTTTCCAGAACCAACTGAAAGTAAGTTGCTGAATCAAAATGACAATGAGATATCACCTCACACCAGTCAGAATGGCTATCAAAAAAAAAAAATCTACAAATGACAAATGCTAGAGAGGGTGTAGAGAAAAGAGAACCCTCCTACACTGTTGGTGGGAATTTAAATTGGCGCAGCCATTATGAAAAACAGTCTGGAAGTTCCTTATAAAAACTAAAAACAGAGCTACTATATGATCCAGCAATCTCACTCCTGGGTATATATCTGGAAAAGATGAAAAACTCTAATTTGAAAAGGTTAGAGGTTGAACTCATCCCAATGTTCACAGCAGCACTATTTACAATAGTGACCACTTACAACAGCCAAAGACATGGAAGCAACCTAAGTGTCCATTGACAGATGAATGGCTAAAGAAGATGTATACAATGGAATTCTACTCAGCCATAAAAAGAATGAAATATTGCCATTTGCAGCAATATGGATAGACCTAGAGAACATCATACTATGTGAAGTAAGTCAGAGAGAAGAAGACAAATATTACATGATATCACTTATATGTGGAATCTAAAAAATAATACAAATGAATGTATATACAAAGCATAAACAGACTCACAGGCATAGAAAACAAAATATGGTTACCAATGGGGAAAGGGAGGGGGGAGAGGGACAAATTAGAAGTATGGGATTAATAGATACACACTACAGTATATAAAATAGGTAAGCAACAGGATTTACTATATAACACAGGAACAATATTTAATATCTTATAATAACCTATAATGGAAAATAATCTGAAAATATATATATGACTGAATCACTTTGCTGTATACTTGAAACTAACACAGTATTTTAAATCAGCTATAACCTCAAAAAAAAAAAAGTAAGTTGCTGACTTGATGTCCTATCACCCCTGAATGCTTTTCTGTGTATTTTATACAAATAAAAACATTTTCTTGCATAGTCACAATACAACTATCAAAATCAGGAAATTAACATTGTACATTACTACCATCTAATTTTCAGATCGCATTCAAATTTCACTAGTTATCCAGACAATTTTTTTTTTTTTAAATGTCAGGTGCAATTCCTCAATCTTTTCTTGACTCATAACACTAGAGATTACAGGCTAGATATTTTGCAGAATGGATGTTAACTTGATTCATATGATATTTTCTCATGATTAGAATAAGTTTATGCATCTTTGGTAGGAATATAATAGAACTGGTGCTATGTTCTGCTAACTGCATTCTATCAGGTGGCATTACAGTTTCTATTTGTTCCATTATGATGATGTTCATGTTGATTATTTGATTAATGTGGAATCTGACAGACTTCTCCACTGTAAAGTTACTCATATTTTCCCATTTATTATCAATATGTGTTTTTAAGCAGATGATTTTGAAAATATGTAAATACTTTAATCCTCATGAAACATTCACCTTATTCATTTATTTAAATGTATCACTATAGGCTCATGGTTTCCTGCTTTATTCAATGGTTTATGACCCATTAACCATTATTATTTTTATCCTCAAATTGTCCCAGATATGGCCAGTGGGAAGCCTGGTTAAACTTGTTTCCATGTGTTCTTTTTTAAAAAAAGTATTTATTTATTTGGTTGTGTTGGGTATTAGTTGTGGCACATGGGGTTTTTGCTTTCGTACATGGACTCTTTCTAGTTGTAGCAAGCAGGCTTGGTTGCCCTATGGCATGTGGGATCTTAGTTCCCTGACCAGGGATGGAACCCATGTCTCCTATATTGTAAGTCAGATTCTTAGCCACTGGACCATGAGTGGAGTCCTCTGTGTGTTCTTGACATGTTCCCATCATTCTTCCAGCACTTCCTTACTTTCTAGTACATAAAGATGATCCAGGCTAAACTTACGCTTTTCCTGCCCCAGTGGTAGAATCAGCTATTTCTGTAAGAATTCTTGATTCCTTTTTGTAGAGAATGACATTTAGAAGCCACAATCTATTTCTATATCTCTATGAATTCCAACCACTGATATTGCTAATTCTATTCCAACACTGGAGAAGGAAATGGCAACCCAATCCAGTATTCTTACTCAGAGAATCCCATGGGCAGTGGAGCCTCATGTGTTATAGTCCATGAGGTTGCAAAGAGTAAGACACGACTAAGCTACTGACCCATTCCAACACTACAGAGTTCATTCTCCCTTCCTATTTGTTTTCTCCCTTTTCCTGTTTGTAACTCCCTTCTTGGACAATAAGAAATCAGACTCCCATTATCCTTAATATATTTACCTATTTGATCAATCCTTCTGAAGGTAAGCAAAATCCCGGTCACTGCTGTACCTTCCCTTACATGGAAACCTTTCTTACCCAACTCAGGATCCAATACCCTGCATCAGGATTCCCCCACCCTCACCATGTCTTCCTCTTCTTACCTGTGTTCCAATATCCCTCTCTGGATTTCTGACATCCCCATCCGACAAACCATAGATGTCTACTTGATCTAATGGCTTTAGGATGGCATTGTTCCAGGAACGGAAATTTGAAATTGAATGGTTTGTCCAGGATTTTCCAGGTGTTTGCGTTGAATGCAGGTTTGTGCTGCATTCCCAGGAACCCCTTCAGCCCTAAGGAAGCCTGGACATTAGCCACCCCAGGAAAATAAGCTGTCTTAATTTTCTCAAAGGTCATCATATAACTTTTAGGTCTTTCTATATATTAGAATTACCACTCAAGAGCTCTTTAGGAACCCTTGTGAATAAATTATTAAACCTCCATGGAAAGAAATATAGCACAATCAACAACATCGTAAATGCACATACTCTCTGGCCCAGCAAGTCTACTGTTAGAAATTTATCTTAAAGGTATATCAACCTTGTATAGATATGATTACCTGCAATATTGTTTTTATTAGTAAAAGGATAAATTAAAGGGGCATTAAAAAAATTATAGACCCTTTCCCATTAGGAACACAGAACAATTATCAGATTGGCTAAAAAGTTTAACAACTCTCAGAAACGGAAAATAACACCATAAAATGAAGGAGCTCCGCAATTCTCAAGGCAAAAACAAAAGCAGGATGACACAAAACAGCCAGGAAATAATTTTTCTACCACATTTGTTAGATACTTGTCATAAAACCGTTTCCTAGGTCATTAGCTAAATTCTTTACGCAGCCCAGTAGTGGTATCAGGACACTTTTCAGAGTGTCCCCAAAGATTGCCTCGGGCTTGCCAGAAACTGGAGAGGAACTTGAGCGGTTTGGTCAGGATTTTCCAGCTTTTTGCACTGGATACAGGTTTGTGTTGCACCCCAGGGACCCCTTCAGTCGCAAGGAAACATGGACAGTAGCCATCCCAGGACCAGGCTACACAGTGAGAAAACGTAGACGGGCGCTGTCCAACAGGGCACCGCTCGCCAGACAGGGCTATTCACATTCAAATTCAGTACGGTTAAAAATTCAGTTCCCGGGTCGCGGTCGCTACAGTACCCGTGCTCAACAGTCACAAGCAGGCTAGTGGCTACCGTATTAGCGCAGATGTAGAATCTTTCCATCACCTCGTTAAGTCTATCGGACAGCGCTGACACAGTTCAGAGTTAAAAACAAGAACAAGTTTGTAAGCCACTAGGCTCCACAATCAAAAACAACCAAGAGACGTTATTACTCTTTCCAAATATCTTGAGGGGAAAAATTATACTAAGAAACACCAAATAAAAAGAAACCTGCAAAGGCACCTGCCAGCAGGCTCCCTCAGCAACTCACTCGTTAATTCCCACGGCGGAGGCCGTCCGTCTTTCTGTGGTACGTAATTTCTCAGACTTGTAGAACTCAGCAAACTCCCAAGGCGGTGGGCAACTGAGGGCAAGACTCCTAAGATTTAACTGTTCAAAGCGGCCGACGCCTGTATTCACAGCACGGGCGAGCCTCGGCTCGGTGTTCCACAGCCGGACGCCGCCCGGGTCTCGCGCGACCCTCAGTCACGCGCTCGTCACCGGCTGGGAGCGCTACGCCGCGCGTGTGTGCGCGCTCCCGCACGCGCGCCAGCCTGCGGCGCGAGCGGCTCTCGGTGGCCAATGGGGCGGGGAGCCGCGCGCCGGGGGCGGGGCCGTGACGCGCGCACCTCGTGACCCTGCTAGCGGCCTGCGCCTGAGGAAGCCGGAAGCGGCTGCTCTCCGCAGCCCCGACTGGAAGTGAAGTGGAGGCAGTTTGCGCCTTGGGGGTTGTGGAACACCGCGATGGACCCGAACCGGACCGTCGAGCGGCGCAGGTCATCATTGCTGCTGATGCGGCTGCTCTTGGTGATGCTGCTGTGGTCGGAGCTGGCTCTGGGCACCTTCTCCGTGGGCAGCAGCCCCCACAGGGTCCTCCACGACCTCCTATCGGAGGAGCAGTTGCTGGAGGTGGAAGACTTGTCCCTGGCTCTGCTGCAGGGCGGAAGGATGGGGCCACTGTCACTACCCCCAGATTTGCCGGATCTGGATCCAGAGTGCCGGGAGCTGCTGCTGGACTTCGCCAACAGCAGTGCTGAGCTGACCGGGTGTCTAGTGCGCGGCGCCCGGCCGGTGCGCCTCTGTCAGACCTGCTACCCACTCTTCCAACAGGTCGCCAACAAGATGGACAACATCAGCCGAGCCGTGGGGGTGGGTAGAAGAGCACACCTGGGACCTCTGGTGTGGATTGTTGGGAAGGGAGGAGGATGTAATGATCGTTAACTCGGGGTGGGGCGGGGGTGGGGGGGCTCCTCAGTTTCCCCATCTGTGAGAAAACGAGGTTGGATTGGGGCAGTGGAGTTAGGGGCATCAGAAAAGTGGGTGATGGTATAGGGCTTGGGGTTTGGATTTTTACCTCCATGGCTGCTGTTGGGCCTCTTTCGGTACATACTTGAAGATAGGTATGACTAGTTGGGGGCTTCTGCACCCCAAACCTACCTTTTCTTCCTTTCCTTCACCCCTTTGCCCCAACTCTGCCACAGCTTCTTCCTTTCTCCACTTGCAGTTCCCAGGAACGACTCTTTCTGAAACCCCAGGTGAAGTGGAGAAACTGCAGTGTGGTGGTGATGAGGAAACTGAACTTTGTAGCCAGACCGTTTCAGATTCACCACTTTCTAGAAGTTTGACCTCAGATTAATTATCTTGGAGTCTTAGTTTCCTCCTCTGTAAAATGGAGAAAAACTGCTGCCAGATGTGACTGTTAAAAGAATAAAAAGAGATAATGCATGAAAGTCCATTTTAGTCATTAATACAGTCTGGAGGCATTTGGCCAGGACACCAGTTCTTCTCTCTTATTAGAGGTGTACTCTGAGCAAGTTATATTCTCTGTGCCTGTTTTCTCCTGTGTAAGATGGAGATAAAAGGAACTCTTAGAAAACAGGCACAGGGACTTACCTGTTGGTCCAGTGGCTAAGCCTTAAAGCTTCTAGTGCAGAGGTCCCAAGTTTGATCACTGCTTAGGAAATAGGATCCCACATGCCGCAATTAAAAGATCCTGCATGCTACAACTAAGACCCGGCACAGCCTAGTAAGGAAATAAATATTTTATAAAAGAAAAAAAAAAAAAAACTGACACATAGTGACAGTTTTCAGTAAATGGGAACTAAAATTTTACAAAATAGTAAAGCTGCTCTCCTGTCTTGGTACTCAGAGCTCTTCTGGTCATGTGGTACCTGCTATGAGGCACTTAATTAAAAGAAAGACACAGAGACATGTCCGTGTTGCTAAGTACCTTATAGGGCTTGGCTTAGGAAAGGATTATTGCCAAGGCTGGTGGGAGTCACGAGGTATGGGCTGGATATCCCTTTTAAAGGAACAACATGAGGAATGACATTGGGATTATGGAGTGGAAAGTTCCTCTTGTACTGAGAAAAAAGTCTCATGAAAATGTGGTTGGAATTATTTCATAAATCATGGTTGATTTGACAGAATTTAGACGTATTTAGACATTGCAACCCCTACTTTGTCAGCCTGATATTACTTGACATAAGTATGCATTTTTATATAAATAGGAAATTTATTTGCATTAAATAAATTCTGTGCTCAGTCTTTCTGTAAAGAGTAAGTTTTCAAGGAACTTTAGGCTTACATGCAATATTTTCGTGCATCCTTCTATTGGGTATAGCCAGGGATATATATGTTTGTGTGTGTGTATACCCCATTATTTTAAAGCACCCAAGACTTGTCCCTTGCTATCATACTATAGCAGGTATGTACGGCATCATAACTGATTTAAGCAGTAAGTGAGTTAGTTGTTCTGTGGTCAGAATGACTGTGAATCGTGTTGCACTGCTTGGCACTTGAGGCAGCAAATACTTTTCTCATTTGTGTAGTTTCTGTGGAATTAAGATGAAGTTAAAAAATTACCCCAAACTCTGGTGGTACAGTGTTATGGGCTTTTGTGGGCCAATTAAGGGCCAATTTGTGTATAAATTTCTACATGAGTTCCCCACTGCCCATGGCAGTGTAAGGGTGGCATGAACTATGTCCTCTGCTTTGTGTCTCAGATTCTACCAGTGACCTGCGTACCTGGCTTGCCTCACTGTTGTGTGAAAGGATCAGAGGAAAGAGATAACAAGAGGCAGAAAGACCCTTTCCCCAATTTATATTTCCTCTCCCAACTCATCCACCCCTTTCCTCAGTAGAGCTGGATGCCATAGCTCAAAAGCATGATTTCTGAAGTTCTGGGGGTATTTCATGGGTTTAGTAGGCTTTTTCAGATGGATGTGGGAATTGAGCCATTATGTGTAAGTAATGAACATATGGAACAATATGTATGAATTTCTTAGGAGTGAACTTAAAATGATCAGTTGTCCTTTGTGTGTGTGCGGCAGGGAGTTTCTGGAGAGTAATGTATTTTCTTTGACTCACATAGACTCAAGTCTTTCATTTAAATCAGTTTAATTACCAAGTACATGCTATTCTTAAATACTGAACAGGTGAAAGGGTACTGAAGGAAAAGGAAGGGATAGTCCAGGCTTTAAACTTAAAATTATCAGTGTAGTTAGGGAAATAAAATTAATCTATATAGAGAAAAATTTTAAAAGGAAAAAACCATCCATGTGAATGTTACAAATTGTACAATAGGATTTTAGAACAAAAGAGTGAATATGCTGGATTAAAGGAGGGAAGAGAGCAAGAGGTGAGGGGTGCTTATCAGAGAAAACCTACAAGCAGAATTTTATCAAGACATTCTTTCTCAACTCTTTAGTGTGAATCCATGTCCATGGATTGATTGAGAGAGGAGGAGAGTGTAAAGAGGAAAAGAATCAATGGTAGAAATTAGCACGCTGTTTCTGTGGTGCAGCAAACTGATTGATTTATCTGTAATAGTTATCTGAAGAGAATTCTATTTTCTAGTCACTTTCTCTTGGAATTAATGGGTCAAGGACTCCATATAGTTTTATTATCTCAAGATAAAGAATACAGTGATTTGTGAAACCTGAATAATGGAATTAATGGATTCCTTCTTACTTGAATCACTTTCTTCTTTTAGTCTAAACTGATAGGAATATAGTTTCACTGAGCTGTTCACCATCATCAGAGTGGTTGCCAAGATGCTTTGCCTCTCCTCCCCCCATTCTGAATTGCTAATCTATATCTTGTTCTACTTGGTTCATTTAAAATTTATATAGGCAGATAGATAGACATATGTTTGCGTGCTAAGTCACTTCAGTTGTATCCGACTATTTGCGACCCTATAGACTATAGTCTGTCAGGCTCCTCTGTCCATGGAGTTCTCCAGGCAAGAATACTAGAGTGGGTTGTCATTTCCTCTTTGAGGGAATCTACTCGCCCCAGGGATCAAACCCACATCTCCTGTGTCAACTGGAGATGACTGCATTGGCAGGCAGGTTCTTTACCACTAGTGCTACCTGGGAAGCCCAGAGAGACATATAGATATGTGTATATATATTTATGAAGGTGCTAGTAATTGAGGATATGTATCTGGAAGTGTTCAATATAATTTTAGTGTAGGTTTACAAATTCTTAGGAATAGAAGGAGGAGATTGGAACACAACATGACATAATATGTCTGTCTTTCATTAGAGATCAGAATGCACTGTTTCTTTGTGGTTTAGTTGCTAAGTCATGCCTGACTGTTGGGACCCAATAGACTGTGGCCCACCAGGCTCCTCTGTCCATGGGATTTCCCAGGTAAGATTACTTGAGTAGGTTGCCATTTCCTTCTCTAGCACTGGTTCTTATTCATTCAGAAAAATTCTTAAATACTTATGATGTGCAGGGTAGTTGTACTTACTAGGGATATAGGTGTGAATGAGAAGAGCTTATAGTCTGATAGAGGAAACAGACATTAAACATCATTGTAATTATTTACTTCAGGTGTGATATAAGTGTTGCAAAGGAAAAAATCCCAGATGCCACCAAAGCATATAACAAGAGTGCTGATCAGGACTCAGGCTGGGAATAGATAGAAGTGGTGAATAGTTAAAGACACCTAAAATTTGAGAACGTGGGAGAATGGGGAGAATATATACATGTCAAGAAGCAGCAGGTGTGAAGACTCTGAGAGTCTGGTGTGTTTAAGGACTAGAAAGAACTCAAAGCACTGTGAGCCAGGAGGAGACTAGTGATTTGAGCCTGAGAAAGTAGGCAGGTGCCAGGTCATGAGCCCCATGCAGTGAAAGTGGCTGGGTTGAATCCAGAAGGATGATCTGTCTATTTCATAGAGTTTTTACAAGGATTTAATGAGCTATACATTTAGGGCATTTAGAACCACTAGGTATTCAAAAGTACATCATCATCATTGGGGTTATTCATCATTTCCCTTCCATTCTCATGGTTGCCACCATCTTTTCATCATATATGAACTATGGAAATAGTCTATTTAGTCTCCTGCCTCACCATACATATTGTGACCCTAGACCTATGCTCTCCAAACTCTGTTTTACAGGCCATCTTCCTCAAACATCTTAAAAAGTTTCCCTGACTTCTCCCTCTACTGCCTCTACTTTCATAGCGGTACCTTCCATTGGCCTCCTGGATACTCCCTGAATACCACATAGTCATTCCTTCTTTCACCCCTTGATCATTTTATTTACTCCGTTTAAAACCTTTTCCCTTTCTTCCCTTTTCCCTGGGCTTCCCAGGTGCCATTAGTGGTAAAGAACCTGTCTGCCAACGTAGGAACATGAGAGATGCGGGTTCGATTCCTGGGTTGGGAAGATCCCCAGGGAAGGGCATGGCAACCCACTCCAGTATTCTTACCTAGAGAATCCCACGGACAGAGTAGCCTGGTGAGCTACAGTCCATGGGTTGCACAGAGTAGGACACGGCAAGCGACTTAGCACACGTGTCATGTGGGATGTTAGTTCCCCAACCATGATTGAATCTGGCTTTGAATGTGGAGTCCTAACCACTGTATTGCCCCTTTCTTAGTATTGGGCTTAGTTCAAATCCTGCTTCCTCCATGAACTCTCCTCATTTCTCCCAACTACATTGATGTCTTCCTCAACTGAACTGTTCCACACACTGACCACTCATACAGGTTATTCTGTATTGACTTTTAAAAATAGCCAATCGTCCACTTACATCCAGTTCCTTCTTAAGTAACAGGTTACACTTAGCCAGCTACACCCACCTAGAGCACTTTTGTTGGCAACAGGTAGCTAGGTGAAATAGTAAATATCAGTTACTTACTGGGTGCCAGACAGTGTGCTAAGTGATTCATCTGTGCTATTTCATTTAATACAGTACCTGTAGGACTCAATGATTATGAAACTGGGCCTCATAGAGTTTACCTCAGCTTTCCGAGATTGCCAGCTAGTAATTCAGGTTTGTCTGACTCTTTAGGCCACACTCTACTTTAATCTGATGGGTAAATTATCACAAAATATTGTTTCATTTTCTTTCCTGAAATTTTCTTCTATAGCTGATATTGCTATGAAAGCAATTCCAGGAAAGGGACTTTTAACATATTATATTCGAGGTTGCATCTTTTAATGAGTTAACAAAACTAAGCCACAGAATGGGTAATCATCCCAAAATGATCTTCAGAGATATTTTAAAGCAAGATTTCTGCTGTTAAGCCCCACTTCCCTCTTTTCTAACCATGGCTGATCAGTTCTTTTCTAGAGCTAGCACACACTCTCATTTATTACTCATCACACTAATTCCTTATCTGTATGTCTCTGGGGAGGTTCTTGAAGGCCCGGTGTTGATGGCATGCCCTATTGCTCTTTGTACCCTCAATACACCAGGATTCTTTTTCAAGAAAATATTTTTTTTATTTATTTGGCTATGTTGGGTCTTAGTTGCAACATGCAAGATCTTTTGTTGCAGTAAATGGACTCTCTAGTTGTATCTTGAGCATGCAGGCTTCAGTAGCAGCCCACAGGCATGTAGGGTCTTAGTTCCCTGATTAGGGATTGAACTGCATTGCAAAGCAGATTCTTAACCTCTGGACCATCAGGGAAAACTTATCCCCAAAACTCCAGGATACTTATAATGCCTAGTAAATAATAGAAGTTAAATAACTTTGAAAGGATGAAGGGTCAGCAAGACTTAACTTTGCTTGTGGAAAAAAGGAAAGGAAATAGATAAGGACCCAGTAATTCAGGAACTTGAATTTATCATTTACATAGTGTAAATCCATTCTTGTGGATTTTAAGATTTTGAGCGAAAACTGCCCAGAAGATGAAACAATGTTTTGTCATCATTTACCCACCAGATTTTTAAAAATGCATAAATAATATATGTTCATTGTAGAAAAATTCAGACAGTGTAAAAGAGGCAAAAAAGACAATGAAAACCCCTCTACTTCCATTATTTAGAGATAGCTACTGCTACATTTTGGTGAACAGCTTTCCAGAATATTTTCCTGTTCATAAGAAGTATATTAATATTATATGTGGGCCTAAGTAGTTGAAGTGGTACCATAGAAGCAAATACTTACTTAAGAAGCAAAGATTTTCTTCCCTTGCAAGTGAACCTGGTACCAATAAATTTTAGCTGCTATTGTTTTATTACAGTTATTAATGATGTCATTATTTGATTATAGCAAACAAAATATTAAATGCTTATAATGCATATGTGCTCCATTGCTCAGTTGTGTCAGACTCTTTGTGACCCCATGAACTATAGCCTGCCAGGCTCCTCTGTCCATGGAATACTCCAGGCAAGAATACTGGAGTGCGTTGCCATTTCCTCCTCCAGGATATCTTCCTGACCCAGGGATCAAACCTGCGTCTCCAGCTTTGACAGGGAGATTCTTTACCACTGAGCCACCTGCTGCTGCTGCTGCTGCTAAGTCACTTCAGTCGTGTCCGACTCTGTGCGACCCCACCGACGGCAGCCCACCAGGCTCCCCCGTCCCTGGGATTCTCCAGGCAAGAACACTGGAGTGGGTTGCCATTTCCTTCTCCAGTGCATGAAAGTGAAAAGTGAAAGTGAAGTCGCTAAGTCGTGTCTGGCTCTTTGCGACCCCATGGACTGCAGCCTACCAGGCTTCTCCATCCACGGGATTTTCCAGGCAAAAGTACTGGAGTGGGGTGCCTTCTCCGGGAAGCCCCCAAAAGCTTATAATAAATATGAATTATTTTTATAAGGTTTTTGGGCCTCGGCTTCCCTGGTGGCTCAGACAGTAAAGTGTCTGCCTACAATGCAGGAGACCCGAGTTCAATCCCTGGGTCAGGAAGATCCTCTGGAGAAGGCAGTGGCAACCCACTCCAGTACTCTTGCCTGGAAAATCCTATGGGCGGAGGAGCCTGGTAGGCTACAGTCTATGGCGCTGCAAAGAGTCGGACACAACTGAGCACCTTCACTTCACTTTTTTGGGCCTCAGGTTGTTGTTTGGAAGAATACTTAGATTGTATTTTTTTCTTTTGTTTGGTTACAGAATTCTTCAGAGAGTCAGAGTTGTGCCAGAAGCCTTTTAATGGCAGATAGAATGCAAATAGTTGTGATTCTGTCTGAGTTTTTTAATTCCACATGGCAGAAGGCAAATTGTGCAAGTAAGTAACTCTTTCACTTTCATTTTTGAAGTCGTATTTCAATAGTATAGATGTCAAATTTTACTTTAGTGACTTTTGAACTCTGAAAATTTTGAATACTCTTTATTACTAAGTTTAAATGAATTGCGATTAGCATCATGGTTTATTATTGAGAACATCTTGGGCAAATACTGAAAGGCAGCAAAGTGTAGCAATTAACAGTGAGCTTTGCAATCAGATCTGAATCTTGTTCTAAGCTCTGCAACTTATTCTATCTTAACCTACTACTGTCAGACCTTGGGCATATAATTTTGCCTCTTGGAGCTTCAGTTTCCTCACCTGTAAATTCATGGTAATATTGGAACCTACTTTACCTGATAGTTTTGAAGATTAAATGAAATAAATTGTGTACAGCTTTTAGCTCAGTACCTGGCATATAGTTACTGTTCATGGAATGTTAATTGCTTAATAATTATGATGTTTATAATAATCTGTTAAATGGTGGTAGGGGGAGGTGGTAACATCAGTTCCAGCAGATTTGCGGGCTTATATGTATTTGTATAATGAAATGAGATTTATTTTCAGGCATTCTTTGGGAAAATTAAAGTTATTATTTCAATTCATAAGTGTTTTTAAAACCAACTATGTATTAGGAAATTCTTGTTTTCCATACCTTATAACTTAGTGAAGAAGAAAGTTAGAGTTACAGTATAACCTAAGGTGACAATAAATGCTATAAAAACATCATAGAGTTCTTGGGAAAATTGAAAAAAACCAGATTGACAAGAATTTGAAGTGACTTCCAGGAGGAGGTACCTTTTGATCCTACACCTTTATGATTGGACATGATTTCAGTAAGTAGAGACAAGAGGAAGGACACTGCAGATAGAGAGGCATCCTGAACAAAGGCACAGAGATATAAAACTAATAGACATTACAGGATGCTGGAAGCACAGTGGGAGATGAACTTGGGAAGGGAAAGTAGGACTTTGACCTATATAGTAGTTTGTCACTTATGCCAACATTTTTCATACTGCTTAGAGCGTCAGCATAGTACTATGAAGTGGTTATATACTGTATTATCTTGGGAACTTATAATACACGTGGAATATTAAAGTCAATGAGGACTATAGGTTAAAAAACTTGTCACATATCACTTAACCTAGCACTTTCTGAATGTTTTTAAACTGTAAAAATCCTTTTTTCTCCTGTGGAACCCCACTGGAAGGGAGAGACCAGTGAGGAAATTTTTACAATGGTTTAGGCAAGAGGCAAAGAAAATGTGAAGCAGAGCATGGACTGTAAAAATAGAAAGGACAGAATGAATTAAAAATCTGTGTACCTGTAAGTCATTAAGGAGTTTAACTTTTCTAAGGACTTTGTCTTTTTGTTTAGTTCATATGAATATGGAAAAAAGACTCCCTGCTAAGTTTCTTTCCTTTGTAGTATGCCATGGATATTGGATATTAACTCTTTTCATTTTGTTTCTATTAACTCAGATTTTCTAGTAATTTGAACAGAGGCTTGGCTGACAGCTAACTTTTTTTTTTAAGGCAAAATCTTTACTTTTTGGAGTAAAACTTTTTAGTGTAAATGTGATTGAACAGTTTGTTTAACATAAACAGAAGAGCTGTTTTTAAGTATTATTAAGCCCTTCACAAAAATCCATTGATAGATGAAGTGAGTGAAGTGAAAGTCTCTCAGTCGTGTCCAACTCTTTGCAACTCCATAGACTATATAGTCCATGGAATTCTCTAGGCCAGAATACTGGAATGGGTAGGCTTTTAATTCTTCAGGGAATCTTCCCAACCCAGGGATCAAACCCAGGCATTGCAGGCAGATTCTTTACTAGCTGAGCCACAAGGGAAGCTCAAGAACACTGGATTGGGTAGCCTATCCCTTCTCCAACAGATCTTCCTGATACAGGAATCAAATTGGGGTCTCCTGCATTGCAGGTAGATTCTTTACCAACTGAACTAAAAAATATGTTAATTGCAAATAATTTAAAATCAGTTCATTAAAATAAATGGGGTATATGTTGGGGTTCACTTCTTTTGACTGATGTTGTTGTTCAGTTGCTAAGTCATCTCTGACTCTTTGTGACCCCATGAACTGCAGCATGCCAGACTTTCCTGTTCTTTACCATTTCCCAGAGTTTGCTCAACTCATTTTCATTGAGTCAGTGATGCCATCCAACCATCTCATCCTCTGTCACCTCCTTCTCCTGTTGCCCTCAATCTTTCCCAACATCAGGGTCTTTTCCAATGAGTTTGCTCTTTGTGTCAGGTGGCCAAAGTATTGGAGCTTCAGCATCAGTCCTTCCAATGAATATTCAGAGTAGATTTCCTTTAAGATTAACTGGTTTGATCTCCTTGCCATCCAAGAGACTCACAAGAGTCTTCTCCAGCACCGCAGTTCAAAAGTATCAATTTTTTGGTGCTCAGCCTTCTTTCTGGTCCAGCTCTCACATTTGTACATGACTACTAGGAAAACCATAGCTTTGACTATACGGACCTTTGTCAGCAAAGTGATGTCTCTGCTTTTTAATATGCTGTCTAGGTTTGTCATAGCTTTCTTTCCAAGGAGCAAGTGTCTTTTAATCTCATGGCTGCAGCCACTGTCTGTAATGATTTTGGAGCCCAAGAAAATAAACAGTATCAGTGTTACTGTTTCCACTTTTTCCCCATCTATTTGTTGTGAAGTGATAGGACTGGATGCCATGATCTTAGTTTTTTGAATGTTGAGTTTTAAGCCAACTTTTTCACTCTTTTCTTTTACCTTCATCAAGAGACTCTTTAGTTCCTTTTTACTTTCTGCAATTAAAGTGGTATCATCTGCATATCTAAGATTGCTAATATTTCTCCCAGAAATCTTGATTCCAGCTTGTGAGTCATCCCAGCATTTTGCATGATGTACTCTGCATACAAGTTAAGTAAGCAGTGTAAAAATATACGGCCTTGATGTACTCCTTTCCCAATTTTGAAGCCATCCGTTGTTCCATGTCCAGTTCTAACTGTTGCTTCTTGTCCTGCATACAGGCTTCTCAGGAGACAGGTAAGGTGGTCTAATATTCCCATTTCTTTAAGAATTTGACCTGATGCTACTTAATTTATATATGTGAGAGGTAAAGCATCTTTTCTTTTTGTAATGAATTTACCAATTCAAAGAAGCTTTCTTCTCTAGTTATTTTCTAAAAAAGGAAAAAAACATTTTGCTGCATATTTACTCAGTATGGCAGGTATAAAACTCTTTAGAATAAATTCTTAGGGTGCCTGTGTTTGCCTTTGTTTTTCTATGAGGCATCCTATCTTGAAAATATTCCTTGATTGAACTTCTGAAGAAAAAATGAAATGTTTACTCCCTAATTAAAATTAATTTGCCCAAAATGTATGGCCAAGCAGGGTGCCGAGAAGTAAGACATCTTTTGGAGAATTATATAGCTAGGTGGGCAGGAAAGAAAGAAAGACTTAATTTTCATTCTACTTACATTTGTATCCTTTGGATTATATACCATATGCATTTAATACTTAAGTCAAAAATACATAAAATTAAAAAAAAACTTGACAGATGGTCCAAATCTGCTGTGATTGTATGTTAGATGTAATTAGAAAGATTGGCTATTTTCTTTTCCCAGATTATGCATCCATAAAAATTGTCTTCCATTCATTGTTTCACATTTTAAAATTTATCATAGTTTATATTCTGTATTTTATATGGAAATAAAATAGTTTTATAAATTTGTACTCCTTAGCAGTTTTCCCTTGGGCAGTCATTCTAAAATAATTATCTTACCTAGAAATGAATAATCTATACCAAATTACCTGGAAACACTTATAATTATGTTCTCTGAAATCTGCTCAATAAAGATATTATGAACATTTTCTGAAAATTTTAAAGAATTGTTCAAAAAACTTTGTAATTTTCACCAAAATTTAACAAGACTTGAGCAACATAGTGTTTTCTTACAAAGTAGTGAGAAAAGAAATTTGAAGAAAGGGAAAAATGAGCTAAAGAAGGTGAGTAATAAGTCAGCAGTTAAATAATATTTCTCAATTTCATAACACTTGGCTCATTTGAACTTCACAGTAAGCCCTGTGAAGTAGAATGAAGGCCCAGAAAGTGTAGAGGAATTACAGATCAAGAGTGTGGGACTAAAATCAAAAGGCTTTAAGAAAAGACTGTATTCATGAGTTAAGGCCTAATTTTGTTTTATTAAGTGCTATTTGATAAATTCATTGCACAGTCTCCATTTTAAGAAATATAGATACATTTTATACCTACAATGGAGAAGGCAATGGCAACCCACTCCAGTACTCTGGCCTGGAAAATCCCATGGATGAAAGAGTCTGGTGGGCTGCAGTCCATTGAGTCGCTAAGAGTCAGACATGACTGAGCAACTTCACTTTCACTTTTCCTTTCATGCATTGGAGAAGGAAATGGCAACCCACTCCAAGTGTTCTTGCCTGGAGAATCCTAGGGACGGGGGGAGCCTGGTGGGCTGCCATCTCTGGGGTCGCACAGAGTCGGACACGACTGAAGCGACTTAGCAGCAGCAGCAGCAGCAGCATACCTACAAAGTTTAATGTTTATGCTATGTACATGTTTGATATTATAGAAAACCTAGTCTTTTACTAAAAATAGAAATGTAAAATATTTTTTTTCCCGTTCTATCATGCTACATAAAATTAAAAGTAGATAATGTGAAAAAAAATGTCTTTAGTAAAGCTGCACATTTTCTAATGTTAATCCTCAGCGATGATCAGTAATCAGGCATCAGGTTCTGAGACAATCACATCTTTAGCAACCAGATCTATTAAACCACTGATTTCGTGAGATCCTCACTCTTATTTTCTTTATAAATGATGCTATAGGCTTCTCTGTGTTTGTGTGTGCGTGTGTGTGTGCGCGTGCACACACACACATACTAAGTCACTCAGTCCTATCTGACTCTTTGTGACGCCATGGACTGTAGTCCACCAGGCTCCTCTCTCTGTCCATGGGATTCTCCAGGCAAGAATACCGGATCAGGGTGCCATTCCCTTCTCCAGGCGATCTTGTGGACTTAGGGATCAAACCCGCGTTTCTTGTGTCTCCTGTATTGGCAGGCAGGTTCTTTACCACTAGTGCCACCTGGGAAGCCCCAGGCTTCTGTTTACTTTGTATTTAACAATCTGTTTGTTACCTATTCAATCATTGTTTGTTTTAAATCTTTGGCCTTTAGAAACAGGTAAAAGAACGAATACAAAGAATATTTACTCTTTTAATAAAATGGAAGAAAGCAATCATGTCACACTATAATTTTAAATGAATTTGTGTCTGATCAGACGTTTGCCTAGGATGTTGTCATTTTGTACTGTAGGAGACCAAATGTGCTATCCCAAAATATGCCTCTTTGGCGTGAGGGTTATTTCAGGCTTATTATTTTGAGAAACAGTAGACACTGTTTCTCAGGAGAAGCTCTGAAAACAGAGTAGAAATAACCATTTTGTTTAGAAATTTATATTTATAAAGGAAATCTCTGTTTATAAGAGTGTCTCCGTCGCTACACCAGGAAGAAAACAATGACTTTAAATCACAAGAAAATCTTGTAAATGGAGAAAGCAGGGACATAAACCTGCATAACCTTGTACTTGCTTATGTTACTTTTCCTAGTTACTTTTCACCACTGACCTCCTCTACACCCATCTTTCTTTGTTTTTACCTGAAGATTATATTCAAGCCTAAATTCTAAACTACCTTTTTGAGTTACTCAATTTCCTTTTGTATCTTCCATGTATATGTGAGATATACAAGTTAACAGACTTCTGTTTGTTTTTCTCCTACTGATCTGACTTTTGTCACAGGGGTCCCAGCTGAGAACTTAGAAGGGTAGAGGGAAAATTACTTTTCCTCCCTCATAGTATATACATAAAAACTGCAATATAAATATTAAAAAATCTAAATTATTTGCCTTTTTATTTAAACACAAAACACTGGTCAGTTTCCTCAGAGTTTGTATAAAATTGTTAAATACAAGCCATGATCCCTTTTATCTCAGTTAACTTGATGTGGTGATCTAGTTATTAAATTTACAAATATAGAGCTGATAAGGGATGCCAGCAATAGAGACCTTTCAGTTCAGTTCGGTTCAGTTCAGTCGCTCAGTCGTGTCCGACTCTTTGTGACCCCATGAATTGCAGCACGCCAGGCCTCCCTGTCCATCACCAACTCCCAGAATTCACTGAGACTCATGTCCATCAAGTCAGTGATGCTATCTAGCCATCTCATCCTCTGTCGTCTCCTTCTCCTCCTGCCCCCAATCCCTCCCAGCATCAGAGTCTTTTCCAATGAGTCAACTCTTCGCATGAGGTGGCCAAAGTACTGGAGTTTCAGCTTTAGCATCATTCCTTCCAAAGAAATCCCAGGGCTAATCTCCTTCAGAATGGACTGGTTGGATCTCCTTGCAGTCCAAGGGACTCTCAAGAGTCTTCTCCAACACCACAGTTCAAAAGCATCAACCTTTAGTGGTAACTAATCTGGAGTCTATTCTGTCTGGCATCTAAAAGATAAAATGGGAAGGAAAAAAATTACAAAGGAAGAGCAAAAATTACTGATGTGTTTTTAAAACTTGCTTTTAACTGAAACTTAAACCAATATGTGATCCATTTTGTAGGCATGTATCTTCTGATATAAAATGACTATTCCTTTTTCATCTTCTATGTTAAGAAAATTGAAACTATAATTACATAGTTTAAAACCTTTCAAAGTTAATTTAAGGGGGTATTAGGGTTTTTAAAAATAACTATTAAAAATATAAACATTTAAAAGAGTAAAAGCTAAAATATTATTTAAAAAATCACCTTTCCTTCTATTTGACCTAGCTGTGGGTTAGGACCTAGTCTTTGCCATTATTACTTGATGAAAGGAAGGCTAGAAACTCAATAAAAGAGAGTGCCATTCTAAAACGACATTGTTAATCTACCATTGTTGTTGTTGTTCAGTCATTAAGTCATGTCCATCTCTTTGCGACCCCATGAACTGCAGCACGCTTTGCTTCCCTGTCCTTCACTGTCTCCCAGAGTTTGCTCAAACTCATGTCCCTTGAGTCAATGACGCTATCTAACCATCTCTATACTCCAATATAAAATAAAAAAATTTTAAAAAGAGTGCCATCCATTACCACTACCATCTATTTTATATTTAGAATTTCTTTGTCTTTGAATGATATTGGTCTTTGTTAGAAATGAGTTTTGGGAAATTAAAATTCAAAAGAAATGTTAATACAGCTCTTCCAATTCACATTACAAATAACATGAAAATTAATTTTTGTGGAGAGTGACTGCCAAGAGGTAAGGAAAATATATCAAGGATTTCTCTTCACAATTTTAAAGCTGTGTATTATTGACATAAGGATGGCCTGGTTATTGAGATCCTTCTTAGTTATCTTATGCATATGACAGTTGGATAATTAGTAGAGTGACCAGATTTGATGAGACCATGACTTGCTTTATGGTAGTGTTTTGGTACTTTGTTATTTTTTTTTTTTTTTCAACTTTTTTGAGATGTAATTGATATGTAACATTGTTTACATTTAAGTTGTACAATGTGTTGATTTGATACAATTACACACTACAGAATGATCACCACCATAGTGTTGGATAACAAACATCTCCATCATGTCACAGGATTACTATTGTGTGTGTGTGTGTGTGAGATAAGAACACTTAAAATTGATTCTCTTAGCAACTTTCAAGTATATAATACAGTATTGCTAACTAAAATCACCATTCTGTACATTAGATCCCCAGAATTTGTCTTGTCGTACAACTGGAGGTTTGCGCCCTTTGACCAACCACTCCCTTTACCCCCACCCACCACCCTTTGATAATCACCATTCTACTCTGTTTCTATGCTTTCAGCTCATGCAAGAATACTGGAGTGGGATGCCATTTCCTTCTCCAGGGGATCTTCTCAACCCAGGATCAAACCCCAGTCTCTGCACTGCAGGGGTCTCCCACATTGCAGACAGATTCTTTACTGCTGAGGCACCAGGGAAGCCCCTTTCAACTCTGAGCTACCAGGGAAGCCCATAGTTGACTATATATGCAGGAAGTTATTTCTGGACTCGCCATTCTGTTCGATTGGTCACCTTTCCCCTGATAGGAGAAAATCTTCCCTAGTTGATAAAACTCCTGGAGAAGAGATTTATGACAATTGAGTTTCTTTTGGAAGCTCTGTCTTTAGGCAGGTAAGGGGGAATTCATAGAAAGCTTATCACTGCATTGGCTATTTTCCAAGTGCCTTTAGCTCAAAATAATGCTTACGGCAGATAAGCCTATTTTAGAAAGGCATATTCTGCCACTCTTCACTTTTTGTCTTGATTCTTTAAAAATCAATAATAAAACTTAATAGTTAACCAGGGTTCCATGCCTGGTCCAGGAAGATGCCACATGCCTCAGAGCAACTAAGCCTGAGCACCGCAACTCCTGAAGCCTGCGTGCCCTAGAGACCATGCTCCAAAATGAAGACTGAGCAGAGCCAAAAATAAATAAATTAATCTTAAAAAAAAAAAAAGTGAACAAGAAAGTCAATTAATTGGAACCCATCTTTCCCATATTTGAGCCAAATGGTAGCATACTAAGCATTAGACTCACATTTATATCTTATAACTTTAGATATCCTATGTTCATACTTAACTTAATTATGTTGTTTAGGTAAAAAGTTGCGATACTTTAATGTTATATTTTCTGTTTTTCAGAATGTTTACCCTGTTTTTCAGAAATTGGTGATTGTCCCTGTTTTTCTCTATAACACTAGTTTTGAAAAACAGCAGAGATCCTTATACAAACTCCTAATAGATGTCAAATTCTTTTATCTGAAGATGGATACATAATTCCTGTGATGATATTTAGTAGGTTGCTATGTAAAGTCTTAACTTGAACCCTTAACACCTTTAAGAATGCCTCTTGAGCTGATGCCTGAGCCCTCACTGAGCTAGAAACTGTGCTAATCTGTCCTTGATGAGGCTTCATTGATTATCTGAGATGAGGGAAATTCATAATGACCACATATAGGACGGAGAATCTCAGTCCATGGGGTTGCTGAGAGTTGGACACAACTGAGCGACTTCGCTTTCACTTTTCACTTTCATACATTGGAGAAGGAAATGGCAACCCACTCCAGTGTTCTTGCCTGGAGAATCCCAGGGACAAGGGAGCCTGGTGAGCTTCTGTCTATGGGGTCGCACAGAGTCGGACACGACTGAAGCGACTTAGCAGCAGCAGCAGTACTTATAGACTGGTTCCAAATAGGAAAAGGAGTATTTCCCATGTATAGTAGTACTACATGGGAAATAGATGGAGAAACAGTGGAAACAGTGTCAGACTTTATTTTTCTGAGCTCCAGGATCACTACAGATGGTGACTGCAGCCATGAAATTAAAAGACGCTTACTCCTTGGAAGGAAAGTTATGACCAACCTAGATAGCATATTCAAAAGCAGAGACATTACTTTGCCAACAAAGGTTCACCTAGTCAAGGCTATGGTTTTTCCAGTGGTCATGTATGGATGTGAGAGTTGGACTGTGAAGAAGGCTGAGCGCTGAAGAATTGATGCTTTTGAACTGTGGTGTTGGAGAAGACTCTTGAGAGTCCCTTGGACTGCAAGGAGATCCAACCAGTCCATTCTGAAGGAGATCAGCCCTGGGATTTCTTTGGAAGGAATGATGCTCAAGCTGAAACTCCAGTATTTTGGCCACCTCATGCGAAGAGTTGACTCATTGGAAAAGACTCTGATGCTGGGAGGGATTGGGGGCAGGAGGAGAAGGGGACGACAGAGGATGAGATGGCTGGATGGCATCACTGACTAGATGGATGTGAGTCTCAGTGAACTCCAGGAGTTGGTAATGGACAGGGAGGCCTGGCGTGCTGCGGTTCATGGGGTCGCAAAGAGTCGGACACGACTGAGCGACTGATCTGATCTGATAGTGCTTATAGGAAGCTTTATTATTACTAATATTTCTTAACTTACTAATTTCTAAACTATATAGCTTCTCACTGCTTGTAACTGTATGTTCCCAATTCTTACAAAAGGATAAAAGGAATTTCACTGGAGTTCCTTTTTTTAGATCAGAAAGTCAGAGCCCTTTAATAATGAAGACATTTTTTAATCTCATTATGTAAGTAAACTCCTTTGTGCTTTATAATATCACTAATGATCACTGAAAGATTTTTGATAGTGCTGTATTAATGCAGTACTTAATAAGATGACCAGTCTATATTAGCTTTTAGTTTAATTTTCAAATTATTTCAAATGAAAAGGAATGGCTGTTAGTAAAATAAGAGGAATTAAGTTCTTTGTTGTTCAGAGAAGCTTATTTTTTTTAATTATTTTTTCTTTTGTTTTTATTTTTCATTATTCTATAAATTACCTTTTTATAAAGAAATTACTTCAATTACATATTTTGTATAGAAGAAATTGCCATTGCTCTCTCTTTTATACGGCAATACAGGTATACACCCAACCCATGTATCATACATGTCCATTGCCATGACATGGCTCATTATATTCAGATGTATAATTGTTGTAGGTGAAATTTTATTCCCTCTACCTCCCTACAAAATGTCAACTACAAAAACTGTAAACCACTTCAATCTTATTAGCCCATATACTAATATTATGCTCCTTTGTAACTGTTTTTATTTATATATACTCTACCTTATGTATAAAAAGATTCAAGGCTACTTTGTGATGATGTTAAACCAAGATTAAGAGAGGCTTATGTTGTTATTTTTTTAAAAGAATTTAGTGTATAAACTTTTTGAAAGCCAATAGAAAGAATAACATTTTTAAATAGTAAAGAAAAAATGGTATAATTGAGATAAACTTAATTAAGAGCCTGACAAGTATATTTTGCATTTTAATAATTTACTAACTTGAGTATGATCCTCAGTATATCATCTTATTTCTCTGGCTGTTTCCTAATTTGTGAAGTGATCCCTCACATTTTCAAATGATAAGGTGAACGATCAGAACAGGACTTACACACTAGAGAAGATAAAGCTGCAGAGAATGTAGAGTTCATCAGCAGGGCCCCAGGTACAGACCAGGTCCTACATTATTGGCCTATGTGAGCAGGTGAATGGAGCGGGATTCCAACTCAGCTTCTGGAGGCAGAAGCACTCTTGTAAACTACCCAAAGGCAATGTCTTTTTCCAGCGTGCATAAAGGAGTCTTAACGTACTAGTTGCCCTGTTCACCAGTTTTAGGCTTTGTCTCAGTTGCCAGCACTGGGCAGTTGAAAGCAACTGCCTGAATCCCTGCATGGTGTAAAATCTATGAGGAAATCTATGGGTGGTGGATGGAGGAGTGGAGGCGTGTATTTATTAATTACCCGTATTAAACTTTAATTTTTTAGAGTTGAAAGGTTGTTGTGTCACGCGAAGACACTGGGATTCTTGGCCCCCAGAGGAGAAGAATTCAATCCGGGGCCAGAGACAAGGCTTGATTGCTCAGAGCTTTTGTGTAATAAAGTTTTATTAAAGTATAAAAGAGATAGAGAAAGCTTCTGACATAGGCATCAGAAGGGGGCAGAAAGAGTACCCCCTTGCTAGTATTAGCAAAGAAGTTATATACTCTAAAGAATGTCTGGAGGTTGTAAAGACCTAATTTACAAATATTTTGTGTTTGTGGTATTTGAAAGTGCAGGCTTAGGAATCAGACCGAGTAACAACTCCTGGTTTTTACTCTCCGTCGTGACCTTGGCAACTTCCTTAATTCCTGTCAGCCTCTGTTCCTTATTTAAAAAGTGTTCCTTATATTAAAAAGTTCTTGCCTCATGGCTTCCCTGGTGGCTCAATGATAAAGAATCCACCTGAAATGCAGGAGACTACCTGCAACAATGTGAGTTCAATCCCTGGCTTGGGAACACTTCCTGAACAAGGAAATGGCAACCCACTGCGGTATTCTCGCCTGAGAAATCCCATGGACAGAGGAGCCTATCAGGCTATAGTCTATGGAGTTGCAAGAGTTGGACATGACTTGGCAACTAAACCACCACCACCACCTTTCCTTATAAGATTGTTGTAAGAATTGAGTGAATGTGTTTAAAGTACAGGCATGGCACTTGGAACATGGCAACTACTCAGTTAACGTTAGCTTTCATTGTAGTGATTGTTGTTTGTAATAGTGAATACATTGCATAGTGTGTCTTATCCTAATATCTGCTCAAGGGGAGGGAAAAAAATTTTTCCCTAGAAAAACCTCCCAAATTTTTTCCCCAAAGAACCTCCCTAGGTTCTTTGATTGGAACACTTTAATTGGACTGGCCAAAGATGGAGTAACAAGAAAAAGCAAACAGAAGCTTATTAACATATGCATTGCATATATACATGTGGGAGCACCCAGTGATGAGGAACTCAAAGGAATGGTTAGAATTTGAGTTTATATATCATGTTAGGCTAATCAGAGGAAAGGGATTTTGGCCTTCTGGATATAGGAGGCAAGTTATAGGGAAGTGACCAGTAAGGTATGGTAAACAGGATTGCTTAGTAAGATCTGTTATATAGATTTAAGTTAGAGCCTTCTCCATTGGGAAGAGTTAGTTGTTATGAGTTCTCCTTTCTCTGGAGAGAAAAACATCTTTACAAATGGAAATTTCCTTTACAAGTGTAAATTTTATTTACAAAATAAAAACTTGAACCCTGTTTTTAGTTTTTCCTGAATCTATTGGTTCTGAAAGTCCTTTAGCTCAGAATAATCCATATGCCAAAAAGGCATATTTTGAGTTGGCATATTCTGGTACTCTTCACTACTTATTCAATCTGTCTCTTATGCATTGATTTCTTTTTGTTTGCATTACCACTTTTCTCCTGGATAGTTCCAACAGCCTTCTATCTGCTCCCAGTTGAAAGATAATAATAGATGGCCCTGAGTGGGTATAATGTACAGCTGTCAGTTGAATTGAAGAGGAACAAGAGTATGGTTGAGTACTAGAGAATAGAAAATATTTTAATATCTCTTGTGGAATAATTGGCAGGGCATCTACAAGGATTGTTTTGTGAATCTGACATTAGTTTGAATTGAGTCCCCTCATTATAACTTCAGAATTTTCTGTAGTAGCGTTCTACAACTACAGTTGGGGATAGAGAAGAGTTGTGTGTGTGCTCAGTCACTCAGTTGTGTCTGACTCTTTGTGACCCCATGGACTGTAGCCCACTGGCTCCTCTGTCCATGGAATTTTCCAGGCAAGAATACTGCAGTGGGTTGTCATTTCCTACTCCAGGGGATCTTCCCAACCCAGGCTTCTGTATTGGCAGGCAGATCCTTTACCACTGCACCACCTGGGAAGATAATGAAGGCTTAAAATATTAATACTTGTGGTTATGTGGAAAGTAAAGAGGACAAGGATTCTAGGAGCGTGAGATTGAAATGGCTGACCATGAGTTATAGGATGTGATGTCAGGCACTTGAACCTAGATCCCAGAGAGTAATCTGAGAGCACAGGGAGAGGATAAGGAATAAGAGCACAAACTGAGGATAAGGAATAGGTTCATCCAAGGAGGGGCAGTAGATAGATACATTGTGCTGTGTTCAAGCATATAAAATAATTCAAAGGATTTAATTTGAGCTAATACTAAGTGAGAGTAGCAAGTTGCAGAGGAATATAATTTATGTGAGATTTTTAGAAAGATATGAAACAATTGTATTTATTTCCAGATGTTATTGTAAGTCCCTGTATGAGTATTTTATGCAAAATTATCACCAGCTTGTTTCTCTGGTCTCCCAACTCACAATAGATTAGAAAGAGCAGATTTTTAAAAATTACCCTCTTTGATGCAATAACTGACCTACTAGTGGAGATGGAAGAGACCCAGAACTACTAAATTTAACACAGAAAAGGATCAAAAAGCATACACATTTAGCTGAAATCAATGCAGATAAATGGTCTTATGCCTGAAGTACTCCTATTAAGGCAGCATTTGATAACTGATATTCATGATTAAGACTTTGCACTGTCAAAAAATCAGTTTCAATTTTATTTGATATATTGTTTTTACAAAGAGAAGAGAGTATGTGATTAAGATTTTCATGAAAATGGTTATGATGTTAACAAAAATATTTCGGGAACTGAAAGGGGTAAGTTTCATGTATTTGGAAAATTCTCTTAACATGTGAAGACACTTCATGCTTGTTTGAACAGAGGTTTACTATAGTGCAAAACGGAAGGTAACAGCTTAAGAGATAAATGACTATATAATTACTGCTTGAGTTATATCAATATGCTTTTTTGGTTTCTTGACAGATTGTTTAACGAACAAAAGTGAAGAATTATCAAATAGCACAGTATACTTCCTCAACCAATTTAATCACACCTTGACCTGCTTTGAGAATAACCTTCAGGTATTTTTATATATGATACTTGAAATGAAAATGCTGTTTTGTCCAAATGAGTAATAAATAATTCCAGTTTTTATAGCACTACTTGTTGATATTTATATACACATAGAGTGTAGAGGTAGACCTGGATTTCTACTAAATCCTTTTATTACTAGCTCTTGGGCAAATCAACAAAACTTCAGTTTTTTAATTTGTAAGGTGGGAATAGTAAGACCTACCCTGACTACCTACCTTCCACTATTTTGTAGTCAGGATCCAATGAGTTAATCAGTATGAACATATTAACTGAAGCATGTGATTGTTTAATTGAAACACAATGTTGTTCTGTCTGACAATAATTTACTTTGACTTTGTTTATGCAATAATGTATTTTGCAGTTCAGTATGATTGTCTATAAGAAGCTTATTCTCTGTCTCAGTGTTTGCTTAAATATAAAGACTCTGTTTAGTAACATAATTTTGAGTTTTGAGTTATAATATAAAAGGTAGCCTTTAAGAAACCAAGTTATTGGGTTTTGTTTTCTCCATCTCTGACCTTTGAATGTTAGTATTAGAGCTTTCCTGGTGGTGGTGAAGGGTGAAACTGAAGTTCTGATAAAGTCCTAGTTTTGGAACTTGCTTTTAATCAAGTAAGTAATCCACAAAAGTAGTTATAAACATGTTTAAGATATAGGTATGTATGATTTTCTCTTTAATAAATGTGATAACAGAATTATGGATTTCCCTGAATATAGTAAAAAACATTTATTAGATGAACATATAGTAGATAAGTATTTCCCAAAATATGTTCTGCAAGCATTTATAGATAGTCCATAAAAAAAGGTTTAGTGTTAATAAAGGTGAGAAATGCTTTATTGCAGGACTGCAGAACTTCAGTGGACAAATGTACATTATGTAAAACTTCAAATGGTAATTACTGTACACAGCATTTACCAAACCTATCTGGGAGCTCTTGGGTTTTAGAAACCAAACAACACTAGTTCTGATACATGTACTTGAGGGAAACTAGCATTTTTCCTGGGATGTTGGTTGCAAATATTTTTATCCTGGTTTGTTGTTTGTCTTTTTATCATGCTTCTTTTTTTGTTGTGAAGAAAATTTAAATTTTCATGTCATTAGATTTATCAAAATTAATGAGTTCAGGATTTTGCATCACACTAGAAGGCCTTTTCCCACTTTGAGATTATTTAAAAATTTTCTCCTATGATTTCTTCTAGGACCTTCAGGATTTTGTTTTATATATTTAAGCATCATTTATCTATTTGAAATTTCTTTTGGTGTAAGATGTGAGGCTTAGAGGCTTCCTTGGTGGCTCAAAGGTAGAGAATCCACCTGCCAACGCAGGAGATGAGGGTTCGATCCCTGGATCGGAAAGATGCCCTGGAGAAGGAAATGGCAACCCACTTCAGTATTCTTGCCTAGGAAATTCCATGGACAGAGGAGCCTAGTGGGCTACATCCATGAGGTCATAAAGAGCTGGACACGACTTAGTGATTGAGCACACACACCGTGAGCCTTAGCTCCAACTTTTTATTCTGATGGCTTCTTGACTGTCAAAACAGGATTTACTAAATAAATTCATGAAATTAATTTTAGAACCAAGTTTAAAAAATCAGTCTTTTTGATATTTTATTATAATTGCATTACATTTTAGATTTATCATTTGGGAAAAATTGACGTTATGATATTGAGCTCTTCTATCTAGGAGTACAGTATATTCACTGTTTTTTTATTGAAATAAAATAGGCAATACAGAATTTACCACATTACAGTTTTTAAGTGTAAAATTAATTGGCATTAAAGTATACTCACATTGTTGTACAACTCCACCACCATCCATCTCCAGAATGTTTCATCTTCTCAAACTGAAACTCGGTACATATTAAGCAATAACTCCCCATCTCCTCCTTCTCTAGCCCCTGGCAGCCACCACTATTCTTTATTTTTTAATGTTCTCTAGCACAGTTTTATCTATTTATTTAAATTTCGTATAGGCCTTATAATGGTTCTTAACTTTATTTCAAGGTTGTTTTTAAGAAATACTTACTTGGCTGTGGCATGTCTTAGTTGTGTCATGCCGATCTTTTGTTGTGGCACACGGCCTCTCTAGTTGTGGCATACAAGCTCCAGAGCACGCAGACTCAGTGGTTAGGATGCACAGGCTTAGTTGTTCTGTGGCATGTGGCATCCTGGTTCCCTGATCAGGGGTCAAACCCACATCCTCGACATTGCAAGGCAGATTCCCAACCACTGGACCACTGGAAAAGTCCCTATTTCAAGGTATTATTACGTAGTGTTTGGTGCCTTTGGGAATTGTATCTTTTCTTCCCCCACTACAGATTTTAACTGGCTATTTTAAAATGTTTTATTTTGGAATGATTTTAGATTTTTATAAAAGTTACAAAGGTAATACAGAAAATTCCTATATACCCTTGACCCAATTTCTTCTGATGTTCACCTTATATTACCATGGTACATTAGTCATAAATAAGAAATGAACACTGGTACATAACTCTTAACTAAATGCCAGACTTCATTCTGATTTCACCAGTTTTCCTACTAATATCCTTTTTCTGTGTCAGGATTCATTCCAGGATAATGCATTGCATTTAGTAATTGGTTACTCCTTAAAATTTCTATCATATATGTAGCTACATTTACTTTCTTACTTTAAATGCTGTACTTATGAGACTTTTTTTCCCTTGAATTTTATTTAGGCTTGTTGAAGGTATGTTTGTATTGGTCTTTTTGAAAACCCACAATTGTCTTTATCAGTTTCTATTTTATTTTTCTTAATGTGTTAATTTATGCTTTTGCAGTGATTAATTCCTCATATATTCCTTTGATTTTGTCATTTTTCTTATTCCTTGAATTGAATGGTTGATTGGTTTATTTATTATCGGGAAGAGGTATGAGCTGGAGCTGTAGATTTAAGTCATCAGGTATAGATAGTATCAAGCCTGGAGACTTGGATGTGAGTGTAGATAGAAGTGATAAAGAGGCCTGAGTTCTGGGCAGTGTTGGTGTTTTATAGGGTGTGTGTGGGGGGGTGGGCAACGCCAGTGTTATATGGGGTGTGTCTTTGCGTGCGCGTGTGTGTGTGTGTGTGTGTGTGTGTTACAGAGGGGAGGGGAACTAGCTAAAGAGATAGGTGGTAGCAGTGAAATTGATGGTATTGGCTGTGGCAGTGGCTTCTGGCTCAACAGTGAGGCAGGGATGTGGGTTTAAGTTCCAGACCAAATCCATCTTATGTCGGTATGTATTTACAGGTAGCTTTTCTGGGAGGCTGGACTGTCTTGGTGGATGTGGAGACTGCTTTTTGTGGATGGCCTTGCAGGCAGGGTGGGGCTATTTTGCCAGCCCCTCACATCTCGAGAGGACAGTGGGTGGTTGCAGGGGCTAGAGGGTCACAAGAGACTGTGTTGCCACCTAGTTTCCCTGGGAATGGTGTGATAGCTGTCGTAGAGCCTTCCCATGAGATGTGCGTGGCATGCCTTTATAATTTACAGTGCTCTTCAGGGGCCTGGGTTTACGGTCTGTTCTTGAGTCTCTTCAGAAAAGAAATCAGGAGACAGGCACATGCTGATGTCATCATCTTCCAAGAATCCTACTTCCTCATTTGTTTCAAACATCACAGGGCTTTTTTATTGTTTGGCTATGCCACCATTTGGGTTGGGAAGATCCCCTGAAAAAGGGCATGCAACCCACTCCAGTATTCTTGCCTGGAGAATCCCATGGACAGAGAAGCCTGGCAGACAACAGTCCATGGGGTCACAAAGAATTAGACATGACTGAGCAACTAAACACAGCGGCACACACATGCCACCATTTAGTCAGTCAGTCTTTATATTGATGGAGACTTTTGTTTGGTTCAGTATTTTACTGTTACAAACAAGGACAGTCCTTTTGGGGTATCAGTTCAGTTCAGTCACTCAGTCATGTCTGACTCTTTGTGACCCCCATGGACTGCAGCATACCAGGCTTCCCTGTCCATCACCAACTCCTGGAGTTTGCTCAGACTCATGTCCATTGAGTCAGTAATGCCATCCAACCATCTCATCCTCTGTTGTTCTCTTCTCCTGCCCTCAGTCTTTCCTAGCATCAGGTCTTTTCCAATGAGTTACTTCTTCCCATCAGGTGGCCAGAGTATTGGAGTTTCAGCTTCAGCATCAGTCCTTCCAATGAATATTCAGGACTGATTTCCTTTAGGATTGACTGGTTGGATCTCCTTGCAGTCCAAGGGACTCTCAAGAGTCTTCTCCAACACCACAGTTCAAAAGCATTAATTCTTTGGTGCTCAGCTTTCTTTATAGTCCAACTGTCACATCCATACATGACTATTGGAAAAACCATAGCTTTGATCAGACAGACCTTTGTCAGCAAAATAATGTCACTGCTTTTTAATATGCTGTCTAGGTTTGTCATAGCTTTTCTTCCAAGGAGTAAGCGTCTTTTAATTTCATGGCTGCAGTCACCATTTGCAGTGATTTTGGAGCCCCCCAAAATAAAGTCTCGTACTGTTTCCACTGTTGCCCCATCTATTTGCCGTGAAATAATGGGACTAGATGCCATGGTCTTCGTTTTTTGAATGTTGAGTTTTAAGCCAGGATTTTCACTTTCATCAAGAGGCTCTTTAGTTCCTAGTCATTTTCTGCCATAAGGTCATCTGTGTATTGAGGTTCTTGATATTTCTCCTGGCAGTCTTGATTCCAGCTTTGTGCTTCATCCAGCCCGGCATTTCGCATGATGTATTCTGCATATAAGTTAAGTAAGCAGGTGACAATATACAGCCTTGACATACTCCTTTCCCAATTTGGAACCAGTGTGTTGTTCCATGTCCATTTCTAACTGTTGCTTCTTGACCTGCATTCAGATTTCGCCCTTGACCCCCAGACTGGCTGGAGCCAGAGGTCTCCAACTGTCTGCTCTCCTGGCCCCGTGTGTTTTTCCAAGGTTCAAGCTATCTTCCCCACTTCTTTGGAGGACTGCCTGTCTGGTTTGTGGTCAGCTGCCTCTGCCCAGCACTCGAGCTCAGATAAACTGCAGTTCCCCCTTTTGGAATTACTCAGAGCAAAGAAAGACCCATAGACAGATGGACATGACAGCCACAAGGTCCTCAGAGGAGGGCGTGCTGGCTTTGGGGTCAGTCATGGTTCTGCTTGCCCTTGGCAGGGCTGGTGGTATTATCCATGTTTATCTGTCTGGTAAATTCCTAGAAGTGAAATTGTAATGTCAAAAGATATGTACATTTTAAGTTTTAATATAAATGACAAAATTATACTCCTCTGTCAAGGCATTAGGCTCAATTTTTGATTGAACATATTTAGCTAAATGTACGTTTGTTCTATGAAAAACAGGCAATGGGCTATTTCTTGTAGCAGAACTGAACAGAGACAGAGTTTCTCTGTCAGATGGTGAGGGTAATGTTGTAGAGGCTCCATCAGCTTGATTTCTTTAACTTTTTTTTTTTTTCTTTCATTCCAGCAGTCAGTTAATGTTATTTCTTCAGGCTCCAAGGTAAAGAATAAATGGAATAGAGAACAAAAATGTGAACTGTTTAGCAAACTTGTTCTTGAAATAATAAGTGTTAGTACTAGAAGTGGAAAAGATTCAGATCCACTAACATTGTGTCTTATACCCATTACCTTCATTTCAGGTTATACAGATCATTGGTATTAGTCCCTTTTTGTTGACTAGAAAGGCCTGGATTGTAAGCCTTGGGGTAAAGAGGGTTGAGGAAGAAATGTACTTTAGGTGCCTTTTCCTTATTCATCAGTAAAGTCCTCTTTGTCTCAATAAAGTAGACTTCAGTGTTCACGTTCAGTGCAGGCAGAGCATACTTTAGGCAATGGCACCCCACTCCAGTACTTTCACCTAGAAAATCCCATGGACGGAGGAGCCTGGTAGGCTGCAGTCCATGGGGTCGCTAGAATCAGACACGACTGAGCGACTTCACTTTCACTTTTCACTTTCCTGCATTGGAGAAGGAAATGGCAACCCACTCTAGTATTCTTGCCCGGAAAATCCCAGGGACGGGGGAGCCTGGTGGGCTGCCGTCTATGGAGTCGCACAGAGTCGGACACGACTGAAGCGACGCAGCAGCAACAGCAGCAGGAATAGATAAGGGCAGATGTATAAATGACAAGATAACTTAGGAAATTTTTGGTATGTAGGTATCATTAATTTGGTGTATGAGCTAGTGTTGTTCTCAGTTAACAGTGGCTAGTGCTGTTGTTTTCAAAATTCAGGGGCAACTAGAAAGTGCCAAAAGTTTTGCTATGTGTTATACATCCGTCTTTATTCCTTGGGACCTGTAATACAGGTAAGGGTATCCCTACTTTATAGGTGATAAAACCAACGCTCACAGTGGTTTAGCAACCTTCCCCACATCACAGCTCAGCACTTTAATGCACTCTATTATTTCTTCTAGGAAATTTAATTAAAATTCAATGTTTAGTGTGTGTATTTAACGTGTATCACATGTGCCTTTGACATTTTAGGGGAGCACACACAGTCTTCAGTTAAGAAATTATTCGGAAGTATGCAAAAACTGTCGTGAAGCATATACAACTCTGAGTAGTCTGTACAGTGAAATGCAAAAAATAAATGAACGTGAAAGCAAGGCTGAATCTGGAACACATTTATGCATTGACGTGGAGGATGCAGTAAGTACTTTGCTTGTGAAACAATATATGTTTTGCAGTGTTGAATATGCCTTCTGTTATTATTAGAATCTGCATATGCTGTCTTCAACCAGAAATAACTAGTTGCTAAGTAGTAAGTTTTAGAATATCCTGATAGGTAAGGCTAAAATGGAAATTAATCAGATACTTCATCTGCAAGTTGATAATTTAGTATATTTGGTACTTTTTATTAAAGTATAGTTGACTTACAATATTAGTTTCAAGTATACTACATAGTCATTTAATATTTTTATTGATTATACTCCATTTATACATTTTGTTTTTTAAATTTGATGATGAGTGTCATTTTCAGAGGTATGGGTATTGTTAAATGTTTGCATTTTAGTTTCTTGTGCACTTGTTACTAATTCAGCAAGTCTCTCGGTTTTGTTATTATGTGTTTCTGAAGCCATTCCTCAATTACTTCCTATCCTCTTGCTTTATTTCTTTGTATCTATGACCATCTGAAAAAGTTTTGTTTCCTTATTTGTAGTCTTTCTCTCTTTACTAAAAAATATAAGCCTCAGGAGACAAGGACTTCATGTCCTCTTTTGTTCACTGTTCAGTTTTCTAGGATAGCACCTGGCAAATAGCAGGCCCTTAGTAACATGTATATATGTTGAATGCTGCTGCTGCTAAGTCACTTCAGTCGTATCCGACTCTGTGTGACCCCGTAGACAGCAGCCCACGAGGCTTCCCCCGTCCCTGGGATTCTCCAGGCAAGAATACTGGAGTGGGTTGCCATTTCCTTCTCCAGTGCATGAAAGTGAAAAGTGAAAGTGAAGGTGCACAGTCGTGTCCTACCCTGAGCGACCCCATGGACTGCAGCCTTCCAGGCTCCTCCATCCATGGGATTTTCCAGGCAGGAGTACTGGAGTGGGGTGCCATTGCCTTCTCCATAGGTTGAATTAAAGTGAAAGTGAAGTCGCCCAGTCGTGTCCGACTCTTAGCGACCCCATGGACTGCAGCCCACCAGGCTCCTCCATCCATGGGATTTTCCAGGCAAAGTTGAATGAATGGTCAGCAAAAACTCTTCTGCATTGAATAGCCTGCCTTTACATGGGATACCACTAGATGGCGATCATGCCTTTTTATGGGAATGTGATACCTGATTATTGAAGTGTTAGAAGAAATTGAAAAATTATTGGCAAAAAGCAGATAATTTGTGGTCAAAATTGGTAAACGTAATGTTTGAGAATGATGAATGTGAATTATAGCAGCTTGAGATAAACATAGTGTATCAGTAATATTTAGAATGGTAAAAAGCACTTAATATGGACGTACCATGGGGATTTTTGTTTGTTACTGCTGTTCCTTGGAGAAGACACTGGCACCCCACTCCAGTACTCTTGCCTGGCAAATCCCGTGGATGGAGGAGCCTGGTAGGCTGCAGTCCATGGGGTCGCCAAGAGTCGGACACGACTGAGCGACTTCCCTTTCACTTTTCACTTTCATGCATTGGAGAAGGAAATGGCAGGCTACTCCATTGTTCTTGCCTGGAAAATCCCAGGGACTGGGGAGCCTGGTGGGCTGCCGTCTATGGGGTCACACAGAGTCGGACACAACTGAAGTGACTTAGCAGCAGCAACAGCTGTTCCTGATGTTTAGAATAGTCAATACTTGGCTTTCTAGTAGGTTCCAAGTAAATAATTAATATCTTTTTAAAAGAGTATAAAATAATTTGTATATTTTTTAAATTTTTATATTCTCTTTAAAAGAAAACTTATCCTCCAATAAAAGAGAATAATCGTCTTTAATTATTTTAATAAATAAGAATAATGAATATTGGTTCTATGACATAAGTTGAATTACAGAAGAAATCAACATGACCAACCTATTCTAGAACATTCATCTTGCAATAAGCAAAAATTACAACAAACTTACAAGGCACCATTTGTAAACTCAATTAAAATTGAGGCAGGAACAGTTTTCTACATTAAATTGGGCAGTTTCCTTATATCATTTAGCCTGTTTGACAGAAATCATGAGCTCAACAAATGCGAGGTACAGCAGCCCCTAAGTGTATTTAAAGCATGCTGTTTGTTAATATTGTCTAATAAGGACTTCGCAGGTGGCACTAGTGGTAGAGAACCCAGCTCCCAATGAAGGAGACAGATACCAGTTCAATCCTGGGTTGAGAAGAACCCTGGAGGAGGGCCTGGCAACCCACTCCAGTGTTCTTGCCTGGAGAATCCCCATGGACAAGAGGAGCCCGGAGGGCTACAGTTGATAGGGTCACAAAGAGTCCGATATGACTGAAGGGACTTAGCACACATGCACACGTTGTCTTAATAAAGTATCTGTGACTCATTAGATACTACCTACTTAAAAAATTACTAGCCGTGAGTATGAATCTTTCATAATATATTAAATAAGAGATTAAGCATTTCATAGATATCATGTCTTGAAGAGAAGCCTTGTGAAAAAGAGATGCCTTATAAAGTTGATTTTTTTATTTCCATTCTAAAAATATTGCAACAAACTCAGTGAGATTACATAGATAACATATGAAAAAAAAATTTTGTTTTTGTGACACTTCCCCCCAATTTTATTGAGGTATATTTGACAAATAAAATTGTTATATATTTAAAGTATACAACATGATGATTTGATCTACACTGTGAAAGAATTCCCAGAGTCAAGTTAACATTTATCACTTCACATAGCTACCCTTTTAAATATTTTTTAATGAACGAAGCACAGTCTAACTATATTTCTATTGATGCAAGTTCTGTGTATGAAGTCTGTGAAAGGTTGAAATTCTTCGGACAGTATTATGAATTTTGAATATGAGATTTTTGTATGGATATAAATTTATACAGTGACTAATTGTGAACCAGCTTATTTCCCTACAAAAAGAAATTGTCCTCAACTGTTAATAATTTTTTAGGGATGTATATTTAGTCTAAATTCTGGGTTCTTATTATTAACAAAATAATTATATGAATTTGAAGACAAATTAAATGAAAAACAGAGTAACAGTATTTGTTATTGTTTCAGATGAATATTACTCGGAAACTTTGGAGTCGAACTTTCAACTGTTCAGTCCTTTGCAGGGACACAGTGCCCGTAATCGCTGTTTCTGTGTTCATTCTCTTTCTACCTGTTGTCTTCTACCTTAGTAGTTTTCTTCACTCAGAGCAAAAGAAACGCAAACTCATCCTACGTAAGTTTCTTTTTACGATTATTCTTTTATTTAGATAAAAACCTGTATTTAAAAAAAAATCTAAGCCTGCTTTAGAAATAGTATATACTCTGAGACCTCAAGGTATATTAGCTTGAAACAGCTGTCTTCTTCAAATTTTACAACTCTGTTCACTAATGGAAGAGATGTGTAAGTTTATAAGTGAGTTTATAATCAAACTTTAATATACAGTATCTTTCAGAAGCTTTAGTTGAGAAAGCTAGATTCCCTGGAATAAAGTTGACAACAACAGAGCAATAGCAACAAAGGCTTTGCAAACCTGAGATAGCCATAATAGGTAAATAAATAGTAGACCACTTTTAGGCCCATTTGCAGAACTACCCATGGCAGAACCACCAGACAAGCAGCAGGTGGTAGGGAGAAACTGTAGCTTGCACAGAGGCTGTTTATGAACAAATTGGAATTGTAGTTGCAAGAAAGTTTATTTGACATATGGCATATACTCGATATGTATTAATTCCTTTCCTTTCTTCCTATCAAATAGGGCAGAGCAGAAAAAGCACTAACTAGAAGGTTTCAACTAGCCAAAGAAAAGTGACTTCCAGGTCTCATATGTTTCTTCTTTATTATCAGAGTGAAATTATGGGCTTATCCCTGAGTAGTTTTAGTATTTCTAAAAGAAGGTATTTTCTGGAGAAAAACATCAGGCTTTTTTTCTCTCAAATATTATTCCTAGTCTAGGAACCTATGATATAAAATTTTTTTCCCTGTAAATCTTTTTCTGGCATTTCTTCATGATTTATCTAACTTCACTTCTAATATATCTGACTTAAAAAAAGAAAAAAAGATTACTTGTAGATCAGTTTGCACAATGCAGAGAGTCTTTATCATGGGTGTATTTAGTAAAGTATCTTGAAGATTGTCAGAATTCTGTAAACATGTCATAACTCAAGTCTTAAAAGCATTTATTTAGAATAATAACAAAACATTGCAGAGACCTCACTGTTGAGAAGCTATTTTTCAGGGCTTTGTGTACCTTTAAAGTTTAGCATTGTATTTGCTTTGCAAATCTATTTAATGCTTCAGGAGACACATACTACTTCTGATCAGTGTCCTTGTTTGATTGGATTAAAGATTTACTGAGCATGGCCCCTATCAGAACAAGACACAGTTTCCCTCTCAATCAGTCTCTCCCATCAGGAAGCTTCCATAAGCCTCTTATCCTTATCCATCAGAGGGTAGACAGAATGAAAACCACAATCACAGAACTCTAATCAAACTGATCACAGGGACTACAGCCTTGTCTAACTCAGTGAAACTATGAGCCATGCCGTGTAGGGCCACCCAAGATGGACGGGTCATGGTGGAGAGTTTTGACAAAACATGGTCCACTGGAGAAGAGAATGGCAAACCACTTCAGTATTCTTGCCTTAAGAACCCTGTGAACAGTATGAAAAGGCAAACAGATAGTACACTGAAGGATGAACTCTCCAGGTCAGTAGGTGCCCAGTATGCTACTAGAGAACAGTGGAAAAATAACTCCAGAAAGAATGAAGAGACAGAGCCAAAGCAAAAACAACACCCAGTTGTGGATGTGACTGGTGATAGAAGTAAAGTCCGATGCTGTAAAGAACAATATTGCATAGGAACCTGGATGTTAGTCCCATGAATCAAGGCAAATTGGAAGTGGTCATACAGGTTGGCTTAAAGCTCAACATTCAGAAAACGAAGATCATGGCATCTGGTCCCATCACTACATGGGAAATAGATGGAAAAACAGTGGAAACAGTGTTAGACTTTATTTTTCTGGGCTCCAAAATCACTGCAGATGGTGACTGCAGCCATGAAATTAAAAGACGCTTACTCCTTGGAAGGAAAGTTATGACCAACCTAGATAGCATATTCAAAAGCAGAGACATCACTTTGCCAACAAAGGTCCGTCTAGTCAAGGCTATGGTCTTTCCTGTGGTCATATATGGATGTGAGAGCTGGACTGTGAAGAAGGCTGAGCGCCAAAGAATTGATGCTTTTGAACTGTGGTGTTGGAGAAGACTCTTGAGAGTCCCTTGGACTGCAAGGAGATCCAACCAGTCCATTCTGAAGGAGATCAGCCCTGAGATTTCTTTGGAAGGAATGACGCTAAAGCTGAGACTCCAGTATTTTGGTCACCTCATGCGAAGAGTTGACTCATTGGAGAAGACTCTGATGCTGGGAGAGATTGGGGGCAGGAGGAGAAGAGGATGACAGAGGATGAGATGGCTGGATGGCATCACTGACTTGATGGGTGTGAGTCTGGGTGACCTCCGAGAGATGGTGATGGACAGGGAGGCCTGGCGTGCTGCAGTTCATGGGGTTGCAAAGAGTCGGACACGACTGAGCGACTGATCTGATCTGATACAGGAGATGGCAAGAATGAACGTCTACATTTTAGGAATCAGTGAACCAAAATGGATTGGAATAGGTGAATTTAACTCAGATGACCATTACATCTACTACTGTGGGCAAGAATGCCTTAGAAGAAATGGAGTAGCGCTCATTGTCAACAAAAGACTCCGAAATGCAGTACTTGGATGCACTCTCAAAAATGACAGAATGATCTCTGTTCATTTCCAAGGGAAACCATTCAGTATCACAGTAATCCAAACCTATGCCCCAACCAGTAATGCTGAAGAAGCTTGAAGGATTCTATGAAGACCTTCAAGACCTGCTAGAACTAACACCCAAAGAAGATGTCCTTTTCATTATAGGGGACTGGAATGCAAAAGTAGGAAGTCAAGAGATACTTGGAGTAACAGGCAAATTTGGCCTTGGAGTATGGAATGAAGCAGGGCAAAGGCTAACAGAGTTTTGCCAAAAGAACTCACTGGTCATGGCAAACATCCTCTTCCAACAACAAAAGAGAAGACTGTACACATGGACATCACTAGTCCATGTGTACAGTCAACACCAAAATCAGATTGATTATATTCTTTGCAGCCAAAGATGGAGAAGCTCTATACAGTCAGCAAAAACAAGACAGGGAGCTGACTGTGGCTCAGATCATGAACTCCTTATTACCAAATTCAGACTTAAATTGAAGAAAGTAGGGAAAACCACTAGACCATTCAGGTATGACCTAAATCAAATCCCTTACATTTATACAATGGAAGTGATAAATAGACTCAAGCAATTAGATCTGATAGAGTGCCTGAAGAACTATGGTCGGAGTTTCATGACATTGTACAGGAGGCAGTGATTAAGACCATCCCTAAGAAAAAGATGTGCAAAAAGGCAAAATGGCTGTCTGAGGAGGCCTTACAAATAACTGAGAAAAGAAGAAAAGTGAAAAGCAAAGGAGAAAAGGCAAGATATAAGCATCTGAATGCAGAGTTCCAAAGAATAGCAAGGAGAGATAAGAAAGCTTTGCTCAGTGGTCAGTGTAAAGAAGTAGAGGAAAACAATAGAATGAGAAAGACTAGAGATCTCTTCAAGAAAATTAGAGATACGAAGGGAACATTTCAGGCAAAGATGGGCTCAATAAAGGACAGAAATGGTATGGACCTAACAGAAGCAGAAGGTATTATGAAGAGGTGGCAAGAATATACAGAAGAACTATACAAAAAAGATCTTCATGACCCAGATAACCATGATGGTGTGATCACTGACCTAGAGCCAGACATCCTGGAATGTGAAGTCAAGTGGGCCTTAGAAAGCATCACCACAAACAAAGGTAGGGGAGGTGATGGAATTCCAGTTGAGCTATTTCAAATCCTGGGAGATGATGTTGTGAAAGTGTTGCATTCAATATGCCAGCACATTTGGAAAACTCAGCAGTGGCCACGGGACTGGAAAAGGTCAGGGTCAGTTTTCATTCCAATCCCAAAGAAAGGCAATGCCAAAGAATGCTCAAACTACCGCACAATTGCACTCCTCTCACACGCTAGCAAAGTAGTGCTCAAAATTCTTCAAGCCAGATCAACAGTACGTGAACCATGAACTTCCAGTTGTTCAAGCTGGTTTTAGAAAAGGCAGAGGAACCAGAGATCAAATTGCCAACATCCACTGGATCATCGAAAAAGCAAGAGTTCCAGAAAAACATCTATTTCTGCTTTATTGACTATGCCAATGCCTTTGACTGTGTGGATCACAACAAACTGTGGAAAATTCTGAAAGAGATGGGGATACCTGACCACTTTACCTGGCTCCTGAGAAATTGTAGGCAGGTCAAGAAACAACAGATAGAACTGGACATGGAACAACAGACTGGTTTCAAATCGGGAAAGGAGTATGTCCAGGCTGTCTATTGTCATCCTGCTTATTTAACTTAATATGCAGAGTACATCATGAGAAATGCCAGGCTAAATGAAGCACTCGAATCAGGATTGCTGGGAGAAATATCAGTAACCTCAGATACGCGGATGACACCAGAGGAACCAAAGAGCCTCTTGGTGACAGTGAAAGAGAAGAGTGGAAAAGTTGGCTTAAAACTCAACATTTAGAAAACAAAGATCATGGCCTCTGGTCCCATCACTTCATGGCAAATAGATGGGGATACAATGGAAACAGTGAGAGACTTTATTTTGGGGGGCTCCAAAATCACTGCAGATGGTGACTGCAGCCGTGAAATTAAAAGATGCTTGCTCCTTTGAAGAAAAGCTATGACCAACCTAGACAGCATATTAAAAAGCAGAGACATTACTTTGCCAACAAAGGTCCATCTGATCAAAGCTATGGTTTTTCCAATAGTCATGTATGGATGTGAGAGTTAGACTCTAAAGAAATCTGAGCACCAAAGAATTAATGCTTTTGAACTGTGGTGTTGGAGAAGACTCTTGAGAGTCCCTTGGACTGCAAGGAGATCCAACCAGTCAAACCTAAAGGAAATCAGTCCTAAATATTCATTGGAAGGATTGATGCTGAAGCTGATACTCCAATACTTTGGCCACCTGATGTGAAGAACTAACTCATTGGAAAAGACCCTGATGCTGGAAAATATTGAAGGTGGGAGGAGAAGGGGATGACAGTGTTTGAGATGGTTGGATGGCATCACCGACTCAATGGACATGAGTTTGAGTAGGCTCCGGGAGTTGGGGATGGACAGGGAGGCCTGGCATGCTGCAGTCCATGGCATCACAAAGATATGGACACGACTGAGCTACTGAACTGAACAGTTAGAGTTCACCTGGTTGTACAAGTCACAAATCTTGTTATCTCTTAATTTCTTTTAATGTCTTTCTATTTTCTTAATTCTTTTTCTTTTATTTCCCCATTCCCATATTCACTTCCCCACTCCTTTAAATTCATCAGCAAATACTGCCAGCCCTATTTCCAAAAATATATCTTAAATATATTGTCCCTTGTCAGCACTAATTCAGGAGTCCCTTGACTGATATCTGTACATTAATTTCTTGACCCCCTACAATCCATTTTCCATATACCAGCTAGAGTGAATTTTTAAACACAAATTTTATCATGCTCCTCTCCCATTTGAAACCCTTCCTGTGTACCTGTTGCACCTAGAATAAAATACAAACTTATTCTAGGCTCTGCTCTCCAAGCTGCATGTGATCTGACTCCCATCTGCCTTCCTAAACTACTTGCATCCACCCTTCTCTGTACTCATGATGCTGTGTGTAGGTTTCTTCTCCTCTCAGACACCAATTTCATTCACACTGCCCTCCTTCCAAGGCTCTTATATTTGCCCTCCCACTTGCCTTGACTGGCTTCTTGTCATCCAGGTCTTAAGTCAAAGATCTAAGAGACCTTTTATGACCAAAGAAGGCCTTCTATGACCATCTCCCCAACCTAAGAATACACCCTTCGTTTAGTTCTTACATATCATCTCTCTTTAACAGCATTCAATTGCTGTTTAAATTAACGTTTCCACTTATTTTCTACCTTATTTGTTTGTCTACCCTGACTCAACTGTAAGTTCCATCAGAAAATGGATTTAGTTTATCTTGCTCACCACTATATCACCAGCATCTAGAAAGTACATCAGTTCAGTTCAGTTTAGTCGCTCAGCTGTGTAGGACTCTTTGCTACCCCATTAACTGCAGCACGCCAGGCCTCCCTGCTGCTGCTGCTGCTAAGTCACTTCAGTCGTGTCCGACTCTGTGTGACCCCATAGACGGCAGCCCACCAGGCTCCCCTGTCCCTGGGATTCTCCAGGCAAAAACACTAGAGTGGGTTGCCATTTCCCTCTCCAATGCATGAAAGTGAAAAGTGAAAGCGAAGCCGCTCAGTCATGTCAGACTCTTAGCGACCCCATGGACTGCAGCCTACCAGGCTCCTCTGTGCATGGGGTTCTGCAGGCAAGAGTACTGGAGTGGGGTGCCATTGCCTTCTCCCCAGGCCTCCCTGTCCATCACCAACTCCCGGAGTTCACTCAGACTCACGTCCATTGAGTCAATGATGCCATCCAGCCATCTCATCCTCTGTTGTCCCCTTCTCCTCCTGCCCCCAATCCCTCCCAGCATCAGAGTCTTTTCCAGTGAGTCAACTCTTCGCATGAGGTGGCCAAAGTACTGGAGTTTCAGCTTTAGCATCATTCCTTCCAAAGAAATCCCAGGGCTGATCTCCTTCACAATGGACTGGTTGGATCTCCTTGCAGTCCAAGGGACTCTCAAGAGTCTTCTCCAACACCACAGTTCAAAAGCATCAATTCTTTGGCGCTCAGCCTTCTTCACAGTCCAGCTCTCACATCCATACATGACCACAGGAAAAACCATAGCCTTGACTAGATCAATCTTTGTTGGCAAAGTAATGTCTCTGCTTTTGAATATGCTATCTAGGTTGGTCATAACTTTCCTTCCAAGGAGTAAGCGTCTTTTAATTTCATGGCTGCAGTCACTATCTGCAGAGATTTTGGTGCCCAAAAAATAAAAGTCTGACACTGTTTCCCCATCTATTTCCCATGAAGTGATGGGACTGGATGCCATGATCTTCGTTTTCTGTATGTTGAGCTTTAAGCCAACTTTTTCACTCTGCACTTTCACTTTCATCAAGAGGCTTTTTAGTTCCTCTTCACTTTCTGCCATTAAGGGTGGGTGTGATCTTCCTATCTGAGGTTATTGATATTTCTCCCGGCAGTCTCGATTCCAGCTTGTGCTTCTTCCAGCCCAGCGTTTCTCATGATGTACTCTGCATATAAGTTAAATAAACAGGGTGACAGTATACAGCCTTGACGTACTCCTTTTCCTATTTGGAACCAGTCTGTTGTTCCATGTCCAGTTCTAACTGTTGCTTCCTGACCTGCATACAAATTTCTCAAGAGGCAGGTCAGGTGGTCTGGTATTCCCATCGCTTTCAGAATTTTCCACAGTTTATTGTGATCTACACAGTCAAAGGCTTTGGCATAGTCAATAAAGCAGAAATAGATGTTTTTCTGGAACTCTCTTGCTTTTTCCATGATCCAGTGGATGTTGGCAATTTGATCTCTGGTTCCTCTGCCTTTTCTAAAACCAGCTTGAACAACTGGAAGTTCATGGTTCACATATTGCTGAAGCCTGGCTTGGAGAATTTTGAGCATTACTTTACTAGCGTGTGAGATGAGTGCAATTTTGCGGTAGTTTGAGCATTCTTTGGCATTGCCTTTCTTTGGGATTGGAATGAAAACTGACCTTTTGCAGTCCCGTGGCCACTGCTGAGTTTTCCAAATGTGCTGGCATATTGAGTGCAGCACTTTCACAGCATCATTTTCCAGGATTTGATATAGCTCAACTGGAATTCCATCACCTCCACTAGCTTTGTTTGTGGTGATGCTTTCTAAGGCCCACTTGACTTCACATTCCAGGATGTCTGGCTCTGGGTCAGTGATCACACCATCGTGATTATCTGGGTCGTGAAGATCTTTTTTGTACAGTTCTTCTGTGTATTCTTGCCACCTCTTCTTAATATCTTCTGCTTCTGTTAGGTCCATACCATTTCTGTCCTTTATTGAGCCCATCTTTGCCTGAAATGTTCCCTTGGTATCTCTAATTTTCTTGAAGAGATCTCTAGTCTTTCCCATTCTGTTGTTTTCCTCTAATTCTTTGCATTGATCACTGAGGAAGGCTGTCTTATCTCTTCTTGCTGTTCTTTGGAACTCTGCATTCAGATGCTTATATCTTGCCTTTTCTCCTTTGCTTTTCACTTCTCTTCTTTTCACAGCTATTTGTAAGGCCTCACCAGACAGCCATTTTGCTTTTTTGCATTTCTTTTCCATAGGGATGGTCTTGATCCCTGTCTCCTGTACAATGTCACAAACCTCAGTCCATAGTTCATCAGGCATTCTATCACATCTAGTCCCTTAAATCTATTTCTCACTTCCACTGTATAATCATAAGGGATTTGATTTAGGTCATACCTGAATGGTATAATGGTTTTCCCTACTTTCTTCAATTTAAGTCTGAATTTGGCAATAAGGAGTTCATGATCTGAGCCACAGTCAGCCACTGGTCTTGTTTTTGTTGACTGTATAGAGCTTCTCTACATGGCCCATAGTAAATGCTCAAAAATATTTGTGTAATAAAAGAACATTATTCTAAAAGTTAGCAGTTCCTAGAGTGTGTTCCTCATACTAGTCCTGTAAAATTCCTTTACATGACCTTCATAAGCTACCTGAACGTTAATTATATCCCCCAAACTTGACAATAGGACCTTTGCATAATACCTGTTAATGTTTTGCAGAAGCATTGTTTCTGAATTAAATGATAAATTTAAGGAAATGTTAGCATAAGCAAATAATTCTTGTGCTATTACTTCATGGAAATTTTAATTTGCTTTTCTTTATGCTACCATTTTATACATTCCCATTCATCAAGTCCTATGGGAATTAGGGATTTAAAAAGGAGCAAGGCACAATAGATGCCCTCAAAAAATATACTGACCATAATCCAATCATCACAACAAATGTAGTAGAAGTGCGTAAAGTGTTGTTGGACTGCAGAGAAAGAGAAGATGCACTCAGAATTAGGGATATTGGAATTTACCATTAAATGGTCCCTGGGGTAGAATTTTGGATGATGTGGAGATTTATCAGATAGAGAATAAGGAAGCAAAGAAGTTACAGATATATGTGGGTGTGTGCCTGCTAAATTGATTCAGTCCTGTCCTACTCTGCACCGCTATGGACTGTAGCCTGCCATGCTCCTGTCCATGGCATTCTCTGGGTAAGAATACTGGAGTGGGTTGCCTTGCTCTCCTCCAGGGGATCTTCCCGACCCAGGGATCAAATGTGCATCTCCTGTGGCTCCTGCATTGTAGGTAGATTCTTTATCACTGAGCCACAGGGTAATGGTTATATGTACTCACTGGTATTGCTACCTGATTGGTTTAATGAATTTGATAATTAGAAACTAGATTATATTAAATAATTTAAATTTTTTTGTTTTTTATTTTTTAACTTTACAATATTGTATTGGTTTTGCCATATATCAAAATGAATCTGCCACAGGTATACATGTGTTCCCCATCCTGAACCCTCCTCCCTCCTCCCTCCCCATACCATCCCTCTGGGTCGTCCCAGTGCACCAGCCCCAAGCATCCAGTATCATCGTGCATCGAACCTGGACTGGCGACTCGTTTCATATATGATATTATACATGTTTCAATGCCATTCTCCCAAATCATCCCACCCTCCCCCTCTCCCACAGAGTCCAAAAGACTGTTCTATACATCAGTGTCTCTTATGCTGTCTCGTATACAGGGTTATTGTTACCATCTTTCTAAATTCCATATATATGCATTCAGATCAGATCAGATCAGTCGCTCAGTCGTGTCCGACTCTTTGCGACCCCATGAACTGCAGCACGCCAGGCCTCCCTGTCCATCACCAGCCCCCGGAGGTCACCCAGACTCGCATCCATCGAGTCAGTGATGCCATCCAGCCATCTCATCCTCTGTCGTCCCCTTCTCCTCCTGCCCTCAATCCCTCCCAGCATCAGAGTCTTCTCCAATGAGTCAACTCTTCGCATGAGGTGGCCAAAATACTGGAGTTTCAGCTTTAGCATCATTCCTTCCAAAGAAATCCCAGGATTGATCTCCTTCAGAATGGACTGGTTGGATCTTCTTGCAGTCCAAGGGACTCTCAAGAGTCTTCTCCAACACCACAGTTCAAAAGCATCAATTCTTCGGTGCTCAGCCTTCTTCACAGTCCAGCTCTCACATCCATACGTGACCACAGGAAAGACCATAGCCTTGACTAGGCGAACCTTTGTTGGTAAAGTAATGTCTCTGCTTTTGAATATGCTATCTAGGTTGGTCATAACTTTCCTTCCAAGGAGCAAGCGTCTTTTAATTTCATGGCTGCAGTCACCATCTGCAGTGATTTTGGAGCCCAGAAAAACAAAGTCTGACACTGTTTCCACTGTTTCCCCATCTATTTCCCATGCAGTGGTGGGACCAGATGCCATGATCTTCGTTTTCTGAATGTTGAGCTTTAAGCCAACCTTTTCACTCTCCACTTTCACTTTCATCAAGAGGCTTTTTAGCCCCTCTTCACTTTCTGCCATAAGAGTGGTGTCATCTGCATATCTGAGGTTATTGATATTTCTCCCGGCAATCTTGATTCCAACTTGTGTTTCTTCCAGTCCAGCATTTCTCATGATGTACTCTGCATATAAGTTAAATAAACATGGTGACAATATGCAGCCTTGATGTACTCCTTTTCCTATTTGGAACCAGTCTGTTGTTCCATGACCAGTTCTAACTGTTGCTTCCTGACCTGCATACAGATTTCTTAAGAGGCAGATCAGGTGGTCTGGTATTCCCATCTCTTTCAGAATTTTCCATAGTTTATTGTGATCCACACAGTCAAAGGCTTTGGCATAGTCAATAAAACAGAAATAGATGTTTTTCTGGAACTCTCTTGCTTTTTCCATGATCCAGCGGATGTTGGCAATTTGATCTCTGGTTCCTCTGCCTTTTCTAAAACCAGCTTGAACATCAGGAAGTTCACGGTTCACATATTGCTGAAGCCTGGCGGAGAATTTTGAGCATTACTTTACTAGCGTGTGAGATGAGTGCAATTGTTTGGTAGTTTGAGCATTCTTTGGCATTGCCTTTCTTTGGGATTGGGATGAAAACTGACCTTTTCCAATCTTGTGGCCACTGCTGAGTTTTCCAAATTTGCTGGCATATTGAGTGTAGCACTTTCACAGCATCATCATTCAGGACTTGGAATAGCTCCACTGGAATTCCATCACCTCCACTAGCTTTGTTCGTAGTGATGCTTTCTAAGGCCCATTTGACTTCACATTCCAAGATGTCTGGCTCTAGGTCAGTGATCACATCATCATGATTATCTAGGTCTTGAAGCTCTTTTTTATACAGTTCTTCTGTGTATTCTTGCCACCTCTTCTTAATATCTTCTGCTTCTGTTAGGTCCACACCATCTCTGTCCTTTATCGTGCCCATCTTTGCATGAAATGTTCCTTTGGTATCTCTGATTTTCTTGAAGAGATCCCTAGTCTTTCCCATTCTGTTGTTTTCCTCTATTTCTTTGCATTGATCACTGAAGAAGGCTTTCTTGTCTCTTCTTGCTATTCTTTGGAACTCTGCATTTAGATGTTTATATCTTTCCTTTTCTCCTTTGCTTTTCGCTTCTCTTCTTTTCACAGCTATTTGTAAGGCCTCCCCAGACAGCCATTTTGCTTTTTTGCATTTCTTTTCCATGGGGATAGTCTTGATCCCTATCTCCTGTACAATGTCACGAACCTCATTCCATAGTTCATCAGGCACTCTATCTATCAGATCTAGGCCCTTAAATCTATTTCTCACTTCCACTGTATAATCATTAGGGATTTGATTTAGGTCATACCTAAATGGTCTAGTGGTTTTCCCTACTTTCTTCAATTTCAATCTGAATTTGGCAAGAAGGAGTTCATGGTCCGAGCCACAGTCAGCTCCTGGTCTTGTTTTTGCTGATTGTATAGAGCTTCTCCATCTTTGGCTGCAAAGAATATAATCGATCTGATTTCGGTGTTGACCATCTGGTGATGTCCATGTATAGAGTCTTCTCTTGTGTTGTTGGAAGAGGGTATTTGCTATGACCAGTGCATTTTCTTGGCAAAACTCTATTAGTCTTTGCCCTGCTTCATTCCGTATTCCAAGGCCAAATTTGCCTGTTACTCCAGGTGTTTCTTGACTTCCTACTTTTGCATTCCAGTCCCCTATAATGAAAAGGACATCTTTTTTGGGTGTTAGTTCTAAAAGGTCTTGTAGGTCTTCATAGAACCTTTCAACTTCAGCTTCTTCGGCGTTACTGGTTGGGGCATAGATTTGGATTACTGTGACATTGAATGGTTTGCCTTGGAAACGAACAGAAATCATTCTGTCATTTTTGAGATTGCATCCAAGTACTGCATTTCGGACTCTTTTGTTGACCATGATGGCCACTCCATTTCTTCTGAGGGATTCCTGCCCACAGTAGTAGATATAATGGTCATCTGAGTTAAATTCACCCATTCCAGTCCATTTTAGTTCGCTAATTCCTAGAATGTCGACATTCACTCTTGCCATCTCTTGTTTGACCACTTCCAATTTGCCTTGATTCATGGACCTGACATTCCAGGTTCCTATGCAATATTGCTCTTTACAGCATCGGACTTTGCTTCTATCACCAGACACACCCACAGCTGGGTATTCTTTTAGTTTTGGCTCCATCCTTTCATTCTTTCTGGAGTTATTTCTCCACTGATCTCCAGTAGCATATTGGGCCCCTACTGACCTGGGGAGTTTCTCTTTCAGTATCCTATCATTCTGTCTTTTCATACTGTTCATGGGGTTCTCAAGGCAAGAATACTGAAGTGGTTTGCCATTCCCTTCTCCAGCGGACCACACCCTGTCATCTCTCTCCACCATGACCCGCCCATCCCAGGTTGCCCCTCCGGCATGGCTTAATCTCACTGAGTTAGACAAGGGTGTGGTCCTTGTGTGATTAGATTGACTAGTTATCTGTGAGAATGGTTTTAGTGTATTTGCCCTCTGATGCCCTCTTTCAAGACCTACTGTCTTACTTGGGTTTCTCTTACCTTGGGCGTGGGGTATCTCATCCCGGCTGCTCCTGGCTGCTCCCGGCCAGCGAAGCACAGCCATCGCACCTTACCTTGGACGAGGGGTCTCTCCTCACCGCCGCCCTTCCTGACCTCGGTCGTGGGGTAGCTCTTCTCGGCCGTGCTTAGTGCGCTGGCCCTCACCGTCGTCCTTCCTCGGCCGTGGGGTAGCTCCTCTCGGCCGCGCTCTTGGTGCGCGACGCAGCCGGCGGGGCGCTCTTGGTGCGCGACGCAGCCGGCGGGGCGCTCTTGGTGCGCGACGCAGCCGGCGGGGCGCTCTTAGTGCGCGGCGACGCAGCCGGCGGGGCGCTCTTAGTGCGCGACGCAGCCGGCGGGGCGCTCTTGGTGCGCGACGCAGCCGGCGGGGCGCTCTTGGTGCGCGGCGCAGCCGGCGGGGCGCTCTTAGTGCGCGACGCGGCCGGCGGGGCGCTCTTGGTGCGCGACGCAGCCGGCGGGGCGCTCTTGGTGCGCGACGCAGCCGGCGGGGCGCTCTTAGTGCGCGGCGCGGCCGGCGGGGCGCTCTTAGTGCGCGGCGCAGCCGGCGGGGCGCTCTTAGTGCGCGACGCAGCCGGCGGGGCGCTCTTAGTGCGCGACGCAGCCGGCGGGGCGCTCTTAGTGGCGCGGCGGGGGGCGGGGGGGGGGGTGCTTCATATAAATAAAAAAATATAATATTTTTTTTTTTTTTTTTCCTTCTTTCTTCCTTTTTAATAAAAAAAAAAAAAAATTTAAAATAATAAAAAAAAAAAATAAAATTTTTTTGATTTAGTTTGCTCCCCAAATCCACTGAAGGCTTAAGAAGGCTTTATCTTAGGTTGTTTTTTAGTTTAAGTTCCTTTTTAAGTTTAGTCTGAAGCCATACACTGGTCTGAGGAAGTCATGTAGTCATTTTGCACTTTAGAGTGGTAGGGGAGACCCTGATAGAAACTAAAATAGTCATTCTCATCCTTGGCCATACATCAAAGTTGTCTGCAAAGCTTTCAAAAAACAAAAAGAAAAAGCACAACCAGATGCCTGAATACCACTGGAAACCTAAATCATAACCTCTGTTCTAGTGTTGAGAACCTCTGAAGTAGAGTGTAAGTTACCTTCACTATGGCATGGTTGTTTTTAATTTCTGGAACATGAGAAACATGTTTAACTATAAGAACAAAACATATTACCTAGCCAATAACCATGATTTTCTCTATTAACTCTAATGACTCAGTCCTGTCAACACCATAATCAAAATTGGTTGTATATATTTTATTAGCCGCCATTTATGTTTGTGCCGTGTGTGTAATATCCAACTCACTTTGCTTTGTAAACTGTTTAAAATTTTTTTAAACATTGTGTTCTTTCATTGAATTCTTTCAAGGAAACTTAGATTTGGATTTCTAGATTAGACTTACAAATATATAATTTTATTATTATACTTTATAGCACTTCCATTTTTTAACTAGAGTACTTTCACTTATATAACATATTTAAGATTGTAAGGTTCAGAATGACATAAATTGTTTTATTTGGTACTGCTTCTAACAAAGTCATGTGCTTCTAGCAAAGTTACATTTTTGAGTTTAGTAGAAAAAATTGATGTAGATTTAATTCTCATAAGATTGAATAGATTCAGATTCAAACATAGAATTAATAGATGAACACTATAGTTTACATAAAATAATGAATTATCATGTTTGGAGAATGAAATTTAAGTTAAAATATAATACTTGTGATTTATGTAGCGAAACGTCTCAAGTCCAGTACAAGCTTTGCAAACATTCAAGAAAATTCCAATTGAAACCTACAGAATGGAGAATCAGCATCTTATCCCATGGATGAATGGTGGAAGACACAGCTTGGTCCAAAAGAAGATAAACTGTGATTTGACAAGTCAAGTTCTTAAGAAATGCAAGGACTTCAGATTTATTTTTAAATAAGAATTTTCAATTTTTCTTTCTTTTTCCACCCCATTTTTAACGGTTTGGATATTTTTAATTTCCAGGCATAGCAATGTTGTCTATTTTAAAGTGTATTTGTTAAAATAACAAAAGATACAAGAACAATCTTTGTTTTGTTTTGTAGACATATTGTTACTGAGACTTCCTGTATTTCCTTGGTTAACATAGTATCTCAAATAGCAAAGTTTTTGAAAACTAACAATTTAAAAAATTAATCAGTTATAGCAAAGACTTTGAAAAAAATGTACTTGCCGAAAAGTAGCAGGTCCAAAGATTAAATTTCTCATCATTGCAGTGTTGTTATCACATATATTTAATATGTCATATATTACAATTAATATGTAATTCCATTTCTAGTTTACTTAAAGTCATTTTTGAAACCACTAATTACAAACCTCCCAAACAATTTTTAGAACTGGGAAGGCACATTACATTTATCTTTGTAAAAAGATTTATGATAACTGGTTTCTTACTTGACTTTTATAAATAGTATTTTACACCTTATTTTTGCCTTTATTTCATAAGTAATTTGAAATCACTGGACTGCTTTATTATATTCAGGGCAAGATGGATTCTTTTTTATACCAGGGATTTGCATTGTGAAATATTAAGTTATTTGGCAATTTATAATTTATTACTATTTTAAATCAAATGTAGCATTGTCACACTGTATTTAAATTGTGATTTTTTTTTTAAATAGGGATTTTCTCTTGGAAGATATGAGGAGTTTTGGAAGAGAGGAAAAGGAGGCGTAAAAAACCCTTTAAGATTCAGAAAATAGGGACCTGAGGGGATGCTCACTCTAAGACTGTCAAATGGTTTATACTACAGGCATGAGTCAGTAGAGTCTGATATAGAATGCAGTTCAGCTAAGATGATGCTTATTTTTTTCTAAATTATTAATATCAAATGAAAGTGATATATGATTAAAATGAAGTCAGATATTTCACAGTTTAAAATGAATTCCTTTTTGGAATGTTTATATAAACCTTTAAAAAAATTCAAAATTGTCCACGTTTTCTTCCCTCAGGTGTTTTAGTGTTTGGTGTTTCATTTGTTAATTCCTTCTCGCCATCTTGGTGGAAATAGGTTTTCTTTCTTCCCTCTTTTTTTTTTTTTTTAGGCTTTGTTTTAAATGTTGAAAATATAAAGGCTGCTCTATATAGAAAGGAGAATTTGCTTAATTGGTACAAGAATCTGAATCCCTTCATATACTGTAAAATGTTCTTATAGAGAGACAAGATAATGTTTTTTATTTTTTTTTTAAATGTTTACCATGAATACAGAGTGAAAGAGAAGGCTCACTCTTGGATGTGTAACATATCCAAAAGCTGTTACAGTTTTTCTAGTCTGCTGTGATCTATTTAAAATGTTCTACTGTTTGTTCTGCTGTTACTGTTCACGCTGCTAATGCTAATAGCACTATCTTGATTTGAAGTATATAGTTGAGGGCCATTGAAAGCAATCCTTCATTAATGCAGATAAAATCAGTTTACATGTGCAAAGTTACAAAATGGCATTTTCGATTCTGTAAGAAGTGACTCTTTGAGCACCTTTTAATATTATGTATTTCTGAAAACCCTGGCTTTTGGATATGGCTGCTAATAAGCACTTTACAAAAGAAAAGGCATCCCTTTAATATTTTTCTGGTTGAGTCATTGCTCTTTAGAAGTAGCATCAGCAATAGAATTCAAAAATAAGTATTAAGCACTATGCTAAAGTATGTAAATATTTCATTTGTAAAGTCATATTGAAAAATTCTTTGCATAGTTCTGAATTCTTAGATTCATAGTATATGTGTGTGTACTGGAATATCTTTAGTTTTTTGGCACTTTGAAATAAAGGAAATAGCTTAAAGAAATTGAAGTGCTGTATTTGATTTTTAAATACTTTTCTTTTTAAAACTTCAGATGTAATTGAACATCACATTTCAATTTTCAGGTACTGAGTTTCAATGTGTACTTCTGAAAGTACATATTGGGACTTCCGTGGTGGTCCAGTGGTTAAGACTCTGTGGTTCCAGTGCAGGGGACACAGTTCAGTCCCTGATCAGGGAACTAAGATTGAACATACTCTGTGGCCAAATTAATTAATTTAAAAAGTACCATCTATCTTATAACTTTGCTGCAAATAAAAATGTACTTTTGGATGAAGATAATTTAGATTTGATAGGTAGAAATAACATCAGCTCTCCCACAGTGTAACTCTAAATCAATAAATAACAGAGTTTAGTTGGTAAATGTTACTTCTGTGGGACACTATTTTCTAATGTTTCACAGATGGGATCTATTTTCTAGTGCATGCAGTGTACTCCCTATAAAGTGAAATGTTTTCCCAGAACGTAGGGGTTAGGGAGCTGACTTTCCTCATACAGTTGAAAATCCACATATAATTCCCCAAACTCAACTTCTAATAGCTCACTGTTGACCAGAAACCTTACTAATAACATAGTCAATTAACACATATTTTGTATGTTTATATGCATTATATGCTGTATTCCTACAATAAGCTACAGAAAAGAAAATGTTATTAAGAAAATCATAAGGAAAGAAAATACATATATAGTACTGTCAATGTAAGTTTATGTCACCTGTTTACAAGATGAATTGTCTGTCAATAATTACATCAATATTGTCTCATATGGTACAAGACACTATAGGTGTTATTTGTATTAGTAAAGAACCTGCATGCTACAACTAAAGATCCCATGTGCCATAACTAAAGACCCAGTATAGCCAGGAGAGTAAATAATGATAAAGAAAAAAATTATAGTGTTTCCAGAAGAAAACATGTAGATAAAAAATTTTGTAACTACAAATGGGAAGATAGGAGATACAGAGGAAACGGTGAGAAGATTTAATTTAATTAAAGTTCCTGAAGCAAAGAAGAGAGAAAAATGGAACAGAAACAATTTTTGAAAAGATAATAGCTGAGAATATTCCAAAACGTGAAAAACATTGTCACACATTAAGAAGTCCACATAGAATTTAAAACAAACCCTCAAACCTAGTCACATTCATAGTAAACGAAAACTAAGGAGAAAATCGTACAAATAGCTAGAGAAAAAAAAGCTTACCTTCAAGAGAGCAGTAATTAAACTCATTGTTGGTTTCTCATGAGAAATAATGAAAGCCAGAAGGCAAACTGAATATTTTCAAAGTGCTAAAAGAAAGTAACTGACAATCTAGAATTCTATGCCCAGCAAAAAGTGCTCTTCAAAATTAAAAGGGGAATAAAGCATATCTGGGCATAAAGGCTGAGAGAATTGTTACAAGCAGGCCTGCATTAAAGGAAATACTAAAGCTAGGTCTTCAGGCAGAAGCAAAATGAACTTAGATGGAAACCCAGTGATGTAAGAAGAATGATGAAAAGGATAAAATCAGATCAGATCAGATCAGTCACTCAGTCGTGTCCGACTCTTTGCGACCCCATGAACTGCAGCACGCCAGGCCTCCCTATCCATCACCAGCTCTCGGAAGTCACTCAGACTCACATCCATCGAGTCAGTGATGCCATCCAGCCATCTCATCCTCTGTCCCCTTCTCCTCCTGCCCTCAATCCCTCCCAGCATCAGAGTCTTCTCCAATGAGTCAGCACTTCGCATGAGGTGGCCAAAATACTGGAGTTTCAGCTTTAGCATCATTCCTTCCAAAGAAATCCCAGGGCTGATCTCCTTCAGAATGGACTGGTTGGGTCTCCTTGCAGTCCAAGGGACTCTCAAGAGTCTTCTCCAACACCACAGTTCAAAAGCATCAATTCTTCAGAGCTCAGCCTTCTTCACAGTCCAGCTCTCACATCCATACATGACCACAGGAAAGACCATAGCCTTGACTAGGCGAAGGATAAAATAGGTATGTCTAAATAATTATTGACTGTATACAACAATAATGCCCTGTGGGATTAAAATATACATAATTAAAACATAACAATGGCATAAAAGTCAAGGTCAGATTCTTGGAGTTAAATGTTTTAAGGTAATTATATTATCTGGAAAATTTCAAGTGGATACTGGTAAATAATTTTGTTTTCTTTAAATTGGACTTAAGGTACATTCTGACTCAGATCCAATTTCACTCCTTTCATGACATCTTTTATGATTTTCTTCTGCTCTTGACTCTTCATATTTAAGAAAGCAGCTTGTCATAAAAGAAAAAATAAGGACTTTAGAATCAGACCTGGGATTAAACTCCTGCTTTTCCCCTTTCTTAGACAATTTATTTCCCCTTCCTTGAACAAGTGGGAGGTACTAATAACATCCACTGGATCATGGAAAAAGCAAGAGAGTTCCAGAAAAACATCTATTTCTGCTTTATTGACTATGCCAAAGCCTTTGACTGTGTAGATCACAATAAACTATGGAAAATTCTGAAAGAGATGGGAATACCAGACCACCTGATCTGCCTCTTAAGAAATCTGTATGCAGGTCAGGAAGCAACAGTTAGAACTGGTCATGGAACAACAGACTGGTTCCAAATAGGAAAAGGAGTACGTCAAGGCTGCATATTGTCACCATGTTTATTTAACTTATATGCAGAGTACATCATGAGAAATGCTGGACTGGAAGAAACACAAGTTGGAATCAAGATTGCTGGAAGAAATATCAATAACCTCAGATATGCAGATGACACGACTCTTATGGCAGAAAGTGAAGAGGGGCTAAAAAGCCTCTTGATGAAAGTGAAAGTGGAGAGTGAAAAGGTTGGCTTAAAGCTCAACATTCAGAAAACGAAGATCATGGCATCTGGTCCCATCACTACATGGGAAATAGATGGGGAAACAGTGGAAACAGTGTCAGACTTTGTTTTTCTGGGCTCCAAAATCACTGCAGATGGTGACTGCAGCCATGAAATTAAAAGATGCTTGCTCCTTGGAAGGAAAGTTATGACCAACCTAGATAACATATTCAAAAGCAGAGACATTTCTTTGCCAACAAAGGTTCGCCTAGTCAAGGCTATGGTCTTTCCTGTGGTCATGTATGGATGTGAGAGCTGGACTGTGAAGAAGGCTGAGTGCCAAAGAATTGATGCTTTTGAACTGTGGTGTTGGAGAAGACTCTTGAGAGTCCCTTGGACTGCAAGGAGATCCAACCAGTCCATTCTGAAGGAGATCAATCCTGGAATTTCTTTAGAAGGAATGATGCTAAAGCTGAAACTCCAGTATTTTGGCCACCTCATGCGAAGAGTTGACTCATTGGAGAAGACTCTGATGCTGGGAGGGATTGAGGGCAGGAGGAGAAGGGGACGACAGAGGATGAGATGGCTGGATGGCATCACTGACTTGATGGGTGTGAGTCTGGGTGACCTCCGGGAGCTGGTGATGGACAGGGAGGCCTGGCGTGCTGCGGTTCATGGGGTCGCGAAGAGTCGGACACGACTGAGCGACTGATCTGATCTGACTAATACTGCCAAGTCGCCCAGTCGTGTCCGACTCTGTGCGACCCCATAGACGGCAACCCACCGGGTCCCCGTCCCTGGGATTCTCCAGGCAAGAACACTGGAGTGGGTTGCCATTTACTGCCCCACATTATTGTGCAAATTACATGAGATTAGATATATGAAGAGCCTACAGTGCAGTGGGCAATACCCCACTGTGGTATTAAGTACTAAGTAGTACTTCATACTGCTTAGTAAATACTAGTCTTTTTCTTTTTGACAGTAATACAAATTGTGGTACACAATTTGGCACTTGATTAGACATCTTCTCACATTGTTTCTTAGGTTTCTTATGTTTGGGATTATTATCTCTCCTCTCCTGACTAGACTAATCTTTTCCAGTTCAAGGACTGTATCCATTTCCTCTTGTACCCGGTCAATGAATGATTTTTGGAGTCAGGGTAACACTTTTTTGAAGAAAGTAAATGGAAAAACACTGTGTTTCCCTGAACTGCACATTGTTTTGTGGCAGATCCACTCAGAAGGGTGTTTGAGACCTTGAAGAAAAGTCCTTCAGCTGCCCTTGAAAAATATAAATGGTGAAAACACAACTATTTAATGGAAAGAGAAAAGTACTATCTTGCCATTCAGGAACCCTCCAGTTTAAGCACTGAAGATTCCAGGCTGGAACCAGTGCCAAGGATCACGGATTGCTGCCCTTAAATCTAGTGTCTCAAGTTGCATACAATACCTTTTCTGGGCAAGAGTTCCATCTGCTTAATCTCTACTAAATGCGTGTATATTAGATCTGACTCTTGAAAAATACCAAGTTAAATCAGACAGTTAAAATAAAACCAACATCATGCCCATAACTGGTTTAATTTATCTTTCCTTTCAGTAATCCCACACATTACCTACTTATTTGCTGTAATGAACATGCCATTCAGCTAAAATAAGATTAACTGCTTAAACCACAGCATTACAGGCAGAGAACATTAATGCTGCTTTGTGTTTCATTGTAAGGTTCAGCAGTTAAACGATATGGTGTTGTCATTTCTTCCTTTGTAATCAAGATGGTTTCACTTAGGATTAGTGCTCCCCAGCCAATTCTCCTGATGGAACATTTGAAGCAGCACATTTCTATGTCTAGGTTACAGCCTGGCAGCAATAGCAACCTTCAGAATCAAACCTGTTGGCCTCATCAGCACTCAAATTACATCACTGTTTGTGAAGCCCCCCTCTGCTCTCACAGTGATGAAAATCTTGCCTGCCATGCAGACTGTGGAAGGAAAATTGGAAGGGGGCTTCACCATGCTTCTGGAAAATAACACTGTGATGACTCAGGTATGATCAGAGTTGAGAAAATTAACCCAAGCGTCCCACAAGTGAATGTACATTTGGCTGTTCTCTGCATCAAGGTCAAATCCCATTTCAACAGATTTTTCTAGACAGTTTCAGCCCCACTTATCTCTCTTTTCTTTGAACTCTAATTGTAATCATAGTTCTCCCTACATAACTTAAAGCTGATTATTTACTGATTTATATAATTCATATCATTGTTCTATAGGGGCTAAGATTATCACTTCAGTTAGACTGCAGGCTCTCAGAAGTCAGAGACTAAAATGGTCCTGACCCCCAAAGAAGGGGCCAGTAATTGCTCCTTGACTGATGGAAATAACCTGTGTGATGTGACCCATTATGACTCTACCTGGATAGTTCAGAGTGGGGACCATCAGCCTCAGCTGAGCCTGCAGGGCATCTCATTCTCATCATGCCTTCTCCTCTAGGGAGCATGTTCCGTTTTCATGGTTCATCAAAAACAAAGGGAGGCAACATGGTGACCAACAGATTTTCTCATCCACTCATTGATTTATTCCTTCAGTAAAAGTTTATTAAGCACCTATTGTGTGCTAGTGGGTTTCCCTGGTATAAAGCATAAAGTGTAGTCGGTAAAGAATCTATCCGCAAGGCAGGAGATGCAGGTTTGATCCCTGGTAGGGAAGATCCCCTGGAGAAGGAAATAGCAACCCACTCTAGTATTCTTGCCTGGAAAATCCCACGGACAGAGAAATCTGGCAGGCTACAGTCCGTGGAGTCACAAGAGTCGGACACGACTGTGCGACAAAACCACTCTCACCATCGTGTGCTAAGTCTCACTTCTCAGCACTCTAAGAACTGAGAAACTTCTTGCTGACTATTTTGAATGAAATGGGGGAAAACAGTTTAAAAGAACTAGAAGAAAACTTCTTTCTTCTCAGACACTTCCCTTCAACCCCAACTTTTAAGCAGGAGCTCACTTCAGTAGAGGTTCCTTTCACCATGTTTATTCACCACTGCTTCCCATTCTTGTCTCTCCTCCTACTTAAATTGCTGTGATGGTTGGGAGGGTTTCTACACTGCCTCCCTCGCTGTGACAATAGCCGGCTATTGAATTTTCTTGTGTGAAACTGGTTTGCTCAGGTCTCTGTTGTGCAGGCTGCACTTGCTATGTTGGATAGGTTCCAGCATGCTCCTCTCGCTAGGATTTAACATGAATCAGGATTCATCAGTGGGCAGGAAGAAGGTGGGGAGGGAAGAGGAAGATTAGGTGGGTTCTGCCCTCTGCATCTGATGAAGTCTTAATCTGTCTTGGATATACCTCCACCCCCAGCCTAATAATTGTTGACCAGGTTTTGACCCTTCCAGGGAAAAACCAGAGCCTCAGTTGCCTGGGAATCATCTGAAGTTGATTGGGGAGTATCAGAACAGCCGCCATCTGAGCTGGACTTCTCAGGAAACCTGAGGTCATACCCTTGACAGCTGTGAGACCAATAGTGATCCACCCTACTTCCTTGCTTTCTTCATTTTCCTACTAGAAATATGGTTATACTAGAAGGATTGATTTAGAATCAAGAGGGATCTTAATCACCTCTATTCCAGGCCTCCTTATTTCTCAGGTGTAGAAATTACAACTAGTCAGAGTGGTTCACACGGGCAGACAGAGCCATAGTGGCAGGGCCAGAGCTGTGACCCAGGTCCCCTGACTCCTGGGGAGGAGCTCTGATAAGCCGTACCTTCTCTCACCATTCCCTTCTCCATTACTCTGTTACCAAGTGTCGCTCATCTATTCCTTCTCTTGACTGACTCACTGTTTTTCTTCTTACAATTTCAAAAGCAAAAACTACCAGTATAAGAAGAAAAACAATAAAAATAAGCAAAATTGGCTCCCTCAACATCCTCCTAAACACTTTTGATTTGTCCATAGTTTGCTAACAAATATTTCTTAGATACCAACTCGCTTAAGCACTCATTTCTTTGAATTTACAGTGGACTCATAGAAGTTAAGTGTATTTCTAATAGAAAGAGCATGTTAATTTTTTTTTCCTTTTTTTTTTTCTCAGTTCAGACTTGTACAAGTGACAGAAATCCAACTCAGACTAGTTTAAGCATTAAAGGAGATTTATTCGATTACATAACTGGGAAGTTCAGGAATTGATCTAGCTTCCGGTTTGATTGGACTGAGGAACTCAAGGGAGATTGCCACCTTCACCCTCTACTCATTTGTCTATATTGTCTTCATTTTTTCCTACTGCGGACAGGTGTTCTTCATGTACACCTTCATGAAAAAAGTATGGCTGCAGGCAGTCCCCATTCACATAGTACTTCCAAAAAGAAAGACCCCATTCTCCTCTGCTGCTGCTACTGCTAAGTCGCTTCAGCCATATCTGACTCTGTGCGACCCCAGAGACGGCAGCCCACCAGGCTCCCCCCGTCCCTGGGATTCTCCAGGCAAGAACAATGGAGTCGGTTGCCATTTCCTTCTCCAATGCATGAAAGTGAAAAGTGAAAGTGAAGTCGCTCAGTCCAACTCTTAGCAACCTCATGGACTGCAGCCTACCAGGCTCCTCTGTCCATGGGATTTTCCAGGCAAGAGTACTGGAGTGGGGAGCCATTGCCTTCTCCGCCTTCTCCTCTAGCTCCAAATTAATCTCAGAAAAGGGCTCTAATTGGCCCAGGCTGGGGCATATTCCTTTCCCTGGACCAATCACTGTGCCCAGGAGAATAAGGTGGGGTGATTGGCTGGGCCTAAGGGTCTATGACTGGCTGCTTCTCCCACTACTTCCCCGCCCTCTCCCATCTGCCTCCCCACCAGTGTATTCAAAGGGCTATGCTAAGTCACTTCAGTCGTGTCCGACTCTGTGTGACCCCATAGACGGCAGCCCACCAGGCTTCCCCGTCCCTGGGATCCTCCAGGCAAGAACACTGGAGTGGGTTGCCATTTCCCTCTCCAATGCATGAAAGTGAAAAGAGAAAGCAAAGTCGCCCAGTCGTGTCCGACTCCCAGCGACCCCATGGACTGCAGCCTACCAGGCTCCTCCGTCCGTGGGATTTTCCAGGCAGAGTCCTACAATTTGGCAGCTTAGCCAGTATCACATGTAACGATAGGGGAGCAACACCCTACAAAAAGAAACTCTTATGAAGAGACAAAATTGGTAGCTTCCTATTTTAAACACCTTCTCCATGAAAACAATCTACTTCTGAGTCCTTCAGAGCAGATCTGAAGCAGATCTGAAGCAGAGCAAGTCCAGTCCCATTGGATACCTCACTTTTCAGTACCACTGACAAGGTCCATTGCAGTATCTGCTTACTGGGTTCAATTCCATTTCTACCTTACTGGGGTTCAATTCCATTTTCTCTCTTTCCTGACCACTTAACACCTCACCAGGGTTAATATCTTTCTATTGCAATTCTGATCTTACCTCCTCATCTACTCAAAAATCTTTGACACTCCAGTCCTATGAATTATGGATGGCCACAGGGCAACAGAATAAACTTGTCAGGCAATTTTCATGGCTGTTAGCTGAATCCAAACCTCAGTAGTCAAAGATAAACCTCAGACCATTATACCAGCCTGTCTCCATCTCCCAGATATGACATGTATTCTGTAATTCTAGTTACAGTCAATGTTATTTTAATCTGGATCTGTGCTCTGAATGTTGGGTGTGTTTGGGTAAGGGCAACAGTCTAAGACAAGGTCTACTGATTGCTTGTGTTTGGAAACTACACTCTGAGCACTCAGAGTTTAAGGTGGGGCAAAATGAGACAGTACAGTTTTCTGGTTTTCTCTTTAAAGAAAAGAAACACTACCTGGAGATAGCCTCAGATGCCAACCTCACTTTTGAAGTCAATCACAAGTTCCAGGTTGTTATTTGTACTTCTGATTGACTGGCTATAACTGAGTCTCCATGACTCTTGTAAATGGCCCAAAGAACTCAGGGAAACACATTGACCAGTTTATCATATAATTAATGATATGGTGGAGGATGTGAATGAATAGCCAGATGAAGAGATACCTAGGAGAGGTCCAGAAGGGCCTGAGTGCAGGAGCTTCTGTCCATGTGTAGCTGGGTTATGTCACCCTCTGAACTTGGAAATTCTTCAACACTCCCACCCCCCCCCCCACCCCCCCATTCTGTGGATTTTAAGGAAGGCTTGGTAACATCAATTATTAACTTGATCTCCAAACCCTTTCCAGCCTTTCCCAGAGGATAAGGTTGGGATTGAAGCTCCAATCTTCTAATTATAGATTGGTCTTTATGGTTACCAGGCCAATTCCGAAGCTGTTCAAGGGCCTACCGAGTTTCCTCATTAGAACAACAAAATTTCTATCACTCAAAATTCCAAGGGCTTTAGGAGCTCTGTGTCAGGAACTGGGGTCACAGACCAAATATTAGAACAAAAGATGCTCCTAGTGCTCTTATCTGGAGAAGGCAATGGCACCCCACTCCAGTACTCTTGCCTGGAAAATCCTGTGGATGGAGGAGCCTGGTAGGCTGCAGTCCATGCAGTCGCTAAGAGTTGAACACGACTGAGCGACTTTACTTCACTTTTCACTTTCATGCACTGGAGAAGGAAATGGCAACCCACTCCAGTGTTCTTGCCTGGAGAATCCCAGGGACAGGGGAGCCTGGTGGGCTGCCGGCTCTGGGGTCTCACAGAGTCGGACACGACTGAAGCAACTTAGCAGCAGCAGTAGTGCTCTTATCACTTAGGAAATTCCAAGGCTTTTAGGAGCTCTGTGCCAGGAACTGGGAGGCAGAGACCCAAACATATTTTCTATTATTTTACAAGGCTGTTTATCTTTCTCCTCTTCCTCCATCCTGCTACTTGGAATATGGCTGTGATGGCTAGGATTCCATTTGGAAAGAAAAGGCAAGGGCCATACACAGCGGAGCCACAAATCTGAGTCCTTGACACCATGGAACCCCCTACCAACTCAGGTCTGACCACTCAGATTTTATGTGAAGAAGGAACAAACTTCCATGCTGCTTAAGCTACTCTTGTTTTGAAGTTTTGGTCATTCACAATTAAGCCAGTACCAACTGATTTAGTATATTTCAGGTGGAGCAGATGAGCAGAAGGATTCTATTCTGTACTAAAGGACAAAGGAATGCGTCATGTCACTCAGGAAGGGGTTAGTGTGTGATAGCTGGGGTGAAGAGGCTGAAAAGTAGACAATCATTTTGATGGGGTTTGTAGGAGTAATGCTACTTCCTAAAAGAAACAGAGGCCAAGGATTTTGAACTCTCTTTTTTTCTCTAATAGTCCTTAATCTTAAGCCAGTGCAAATCCTGTGAGCAATCAATGTCAATATTAAAATAATAATAGTGTTCTATAACATATTTGACTATTAGTTTCACAAATATGAAACATTGAACAATTAATAGAGGGAAAAACATGCATTATCACATAGTTTGATAACTGAAATATAAAGATATATGATAATAAAAAAAGAAGTGCTCCAACTTGTTGACAGGCTTCTTTTAAGCACTGCATTGTGCTAAGTATTTTACAAACATTATCTTGCTTAATCCTAATAATAATTTTATTTGTTAAATGAATTAAATACTCTTTGGCTCCATTTTCTGGATGAGATACTTAACTGATACTTGGAGAGAAAGGTTAAGCATACCCAGAATCCTACAATCAATAAGAACAGATTCCAACACCCATACTCCTAAGCAATACTCTGACTGAAGTTGTGAAGAAATATGTTCTACCAAATCTAGATCTCTTTTAATAATGTTGAAAATGAGTTTCAGTTGGTGTTTCAGTCAGGTTCCCCACAGACAGTTCAATGGAGAGACTATAATAAGAGGTCTACCTCTGGGGGAGCAGGCGCAGTTAAGGAAATGAATGAAGGATATTGAGGCACTCAGAGTCCAGCACCAGCAAGAAGCCATTATTTCTCTTAGGGCTAAAGGGGAAGAAAAAGTGGCCTTGGAGTCTGGCCAGATTTGGAGCTCCCTGAGGGGAGCCATAGTTGTGGAACATCACAGCAATCAAGAGAGACACAGCTACTCAGGAGGGAGGGCAGAGAATAAAGCCTGCCACCTCTCTCCTCCCGCCCTCTCACTGGAAGGGGTCGTCTCCTTGAGCGCAGAGCAGAGCTGGGAAGGACTTTGAATAGGTCTAGAAGGCAAGCAGAGGAATTAAAGGCAGCACAGTCCATCTATGAGCTACAAGAGCTCTGTAATCCAGCCATTGTTCAGACTTTTCTAGAAAACGGACTCTTTTTTTTTTTTTTTAACTTTACAATATTGTATTGGTTTTGCCATACATCAACTCGATGCAGGATACAGGAGAACGGACTCTTTGGGCAGTTCATTGAGGGAAAAATTCCTTAAGACTGAGAGCAGCTCTCAGAGCTCAGTATCCACTCACTTCCTTACTCTGCTTTCAAAAATGACCCTGCTTCAGAAGTCTACAGGGCAGTGTAGGCAGTTCAGTCCTGCAGTTCCTGGGTTCTTTTCCTCCCCATGGTCTCTCTAGTGATTCTTTAGAACAGTCTCAGCCTGTACTGCTGTATTCCTTCATGCCACGGTAAGAGAAGCAGCTGTCAGAGTAAACAGGTGAGTAGATGATGGTCAGACAAAAAGCTGCTTCAATGATTAAGACGTTTCTTGCTGCTGCTGCTAAGTCACTTCAGTCGTGTCCGACTCTGTGCGACCCCATAGACGGCAGCCCACCAGGCTTCCCCGTCCCTGGGATTCTCCAGGCATTGTTCTTGCCCGTGGACAGGCTCCTCTGTCCATGGATTTTCTAGGCAAGAGTATTGCAGTGGGGTGCCATTGCCTTCTCCGAAGACGTTTCTTAGTTGGGCCCAATCTAGTTACTTATTTTCTGAAAATCCATGGGAACCAAAAACTTGTTTTAAACTGCAGTAGGAGAAGGCAATGGCAACCCATTCCAGTACCCTTGCCTGGGAACTCCCATGGGTGGAGGAGCCAGGTAGGCTGTGGTCCATGGGGTCGCTAAGAGTCGGACACGACTGACTGACTTCACTTTCACGCATTGGAGAAGGAAATGGCAACCCACTCCAGTGTTCTTGTCTGGAGAATCCCAGGGACGGGGGAGCCTGGTGGGCTGCCGTCTATGGGGTCACACAGAGTCGGACACGACTGAAGTGACTTAGCAGTAGCAGCAGCAGCAGCAAACACCTCTTAAATGATAAGCAATGATGGGCTAAGGCCCACACCACTATCAGTTGTGTGTATCTCATATTATTCACAAATTTTTTGTTAAAAGAAAGTAAGAGAGGTGCAGGGAATCTGTGAGAAAATATTTTGTGTGATATGCAGGATTCATTGGGGAAGGCAATGGCACCCCACCCCAGTACTTTTGCCTGGAGAATCCCATGGACGGAGGATCCTGGTAGGCTCCAGTCCATGGGGTCGCTAAGAGTCGGACACGACTGAGCAACTTCACTTTCACTTTTCACTTTCATGCATTGGAGAAGGAAATGGCAACCCGCTCCAGTATTCTTGCCTGGAGAATCCCAGGGACGGGGGAGCCTGGTGGGCTTCCGTCTCTGGGGTCGCACAGAGTCGGGCACGACTGCAGCGACTTAGCAGCAGCAGGATTCATGAATCTTTTGACTTCTGAAGAAGGAAAAATTCTAAACTTTGTGGCTTCTTAGAGGATATTTTGCAGGCATTAGCCAGGAAGAAAAAGTGGTATATAAAGAAAAGGAAAAGGCAAATTCTGGTCACTTAAGTCTCTGGAAAGCATGAGTGAGTGAGTGAAACTGCCAGCCTACCATGCAATCTTGTTTTAATGAGAAACAGTCTGAAAAAACTTCAGCAGCCCACCAAGTCCAAACCAGGGCTTTTATAAGCAGATATTGGCACTTTTCCCCGGAGAAGGGAATGGCAACGCACTCTAGTATTCTTTCCTGGCAAATTCCATCGACAGAGGAGCCTGGCAGGCCACAGTCCGTGGGGTCACAAAAGTTGGACACGACTGAGAGCCTTCACTTTCACCTTCATCGCCACTGTGGGGCCACTCGGGAAAAAACCTTTAGGTGAATTATAAAATGGTACCCTTAGGAATTATGAAAATTATGTCATTCTACTTTTCAAATACATGGTGATAAATCCATATTATATATCTGTTTTTGTGGTTAAGTTTAATTTTTAAATTATTTTTAAAATTATATTTTGGTAACTTGTTTTTCTAACTTCATGTCCTTTCACAAAGCAATTTTGTCCTATTTTTCTGTTTGTGATGATCACTTAAGGACTTTTATATTTATGTAAAGTAATAATTCCAGTTCTGGCTTAAGTAGGCAAAAACCCCAAATTAAGAAGAGGATATTTCTTTCTTGCTGAAAAAACATGTATTTCTGGTCCTTATATTTTCACTTGGGCTTTTGCCATGCCACCAGAAAAAGAAAATGAAGCCCTCTGAAAAATGGTGATGTAGATGGGGAATTTCTTTTAGTAAAGAGTGCTTAAGAGGAAAATACAATTACTCATCCCCCTAAAAAAAGGTCTGCAGAATTATAGTCTTCAGAGATGCCACTCTCTCTCTCTCTGGGATTTAATTTAATTTAATATGTACATTAACATATTAAAGGCTCTGAGAATTTCTGCAAGAAAGTTACTGCTTAACATTTGTTTTACTCCTCATTATTTTGCCTTCTACAAAGCTCTATAATTTCTATAACCATTGAAGTTATTAAGAAAAACCAAAAAGGATACTTTGGGGAATGCTATCTTGAGCTGAGGTTTCCCTAACTACAGTGTCTGTGTGTGTGAGTGTTAATCACTTAATCATGTCTGACTCTTTGCAGCCCCATGGAGGGTAACTCACCAGACTCCTCTGTCCATGGAATTTTCCAGGCAAGGATACTGGAGTGGGTTGCCATTCCCTTCTCCAGGGGATCTTCCCGACTCAGGGATTGAACCCCAGTTCCCTGCGTTGTAGGCAGACTCTTTACTGTCTGAGCCACCAGGGAAGCCCCTAACTACAGTATAGCTCACTGTAAAGATTTTTTTGTCAAATTGTTTTGAAATGTTTAAGCTATGGCAGCAAGAGTCTGGTTTCAAGAAAGTTTCTATGGGGACCAAATCTCGACTTTAAGCGGGAGAACTGGCCTGTGGAGTGTGTGCCCAGCACCACCAAGAACAACAACATCTGAGACCCTTGCTCTGTTCTTTGCTCTCTTCACCTGATTTCCTGAGAAGTTCCTGATGTCCTCTGCCTGAACTTTCCTCTTATCTCTTATTTTTGGCCTATTAAAAATCCCCCGGGAAGGGGTGGGGGTGGTGAGATGACATGAAACAAAAAACACTTGATACGCCTCTGGTGTTGGCTCCTGTCCCCCGCTCTCATTCACATCTTTAAATTCTATCTCCTTCCAGTCACTCCAGAAATAATCCAGCCAGATTCAGTTTATCCTCAAGCCCTGGCACTGGATTGCGTCTGCTCACTCAGTCATTGAAGACATATTTCTGTCCCCCTAAGTAAGGCTAGGCAGGCAGTGTGCCAGGCCGTGGGGCTCCTGCAGGGACCCAGACAGACAGGGGCCTGAGCTCACAGAGCTCTTGATCTAAAGACAAAGCTAATGAAGTGGGCTAGTGCCCAGGTCAGGAACCAGGCAGGTCCTGGGTGAGAAAACCAGGTGTTATGAACTATTAAAGAGCAGGGGAATGGATCTTAGTCTTAGCAATTACATTTTATTTAAAACTGTAAATCTTTTTTAAAATAAAATGGTTTTTCTCTCTGGCTGTTTTAATTTTACATGAAAAACAAAGTTGGCTAAAAAAGCATGGTGATTTCTCTCTAAATTAAGCTATCTTATAGGTAATATAACCATAACCAAGTTTACTTTGTGGCTGCATATTCTAATTTCAGTAAAACAAGTAGAGACCAGTTAAAAGCTTCTTCAGGACTGGTTTAACTTAAAACTTTTAAATGCTAAGTGAATGGTAGGTACTCACCTATTTGAGACAAATTTTTTTTTTTTTTCTTATGAAGACCATTTTTAGGCACAAATTCTTTTGAACGGATGACTATGATTTTTTTTAAAGGTGCTTCTCAGGATGGGTTTGGAGCAAACCCCTGGCCTTGGATATTTGAAGAATGAGGTTTCTGGGAATCAGATCAGGAAACCTGGCTTCAAGCAGACAATGGTCTCTTTCTCTTCCTTGCTCTCTGTGATTATGAAATTCTACCTATCCCCACTTCTCCTTTTCCAGACACAGAGACTGGCAGCTTTTTGGAAGCTTCAGCTGTTTCCTGAGCCACGACCCTGCCCCCCATGGGTGTTGGCCTGAGGAACGGGAGGTGAGTGCTGCTCTCGGAGGGGAATAGTGGTCACTTTCACAGACCACTTCAGGTGAGGGATTTTATCCAGCTTTCTAGGTCAAGATGTAGTCAGGAGCAACTCAGGGGAAATTCACCACCAAACTCCAGAGTCCTGGGGGTGTAATGTACAGCATAGTGACTATAGTTAATAATACTGTATTGCATATTTGAAACTTGATAAGAAAATAGATCTCAAAAGTGCCTATCACAAGAAAAAAGTATAACTACATATGATGACAGATGTTAAGTAGATGTGTGGTGATCACTTTGCAACATATATAAATTTCAAATAATTCTATCATACACCTAAAAGATAATATAATGTTATATGTCAATAATATCTGAATTTTAAAAAAATCCCCCACATAAAACCAAACCAAACAACAAACAATGCAACTGCCCCCCACTCCCATTTACCCCACTAGCTTCACTTTTTTTTTTTGATTCTTGAGAGATTTCTTTTTAAAATAATATATCTCTTGCAGGAGTTATAGCTTAATTTAGGAGTTATGGTTTATCAGATAACACGTCCAAAACTGAGATGGTTTCCCATCTTGGTAAATGAGTACCAATGCCCACGCAGTTGCTTAAATTAAAACCACACCCTTTCCTTATTTTCCTTATGCAGTTCATTGCCATTTCTTGTCTGTTTTTCCTCCAGTGTATCTTAAGTCTATCTACTTCACTCCCTTTCTCCTGCACCATCCTAGCCCATGCCTCCCTCACAGCTGGTTGGCAATATCCTCCTTTGAGCCCCTCAGCACCCTGTACCACCCCCTGGCCTTGAGCTGTAATTGCTGTTTACTCACCTGCCAACTTGGAGAAGGCAATGGCAACCTACTCCAGTACTCTTGCCTGGAAAATCCCATGGATGGAGGAGCCTGGTAGGCTGCAGTCCATGGGGTCGCTAAGAGTTGGACACAGCTATGAAATTAAAAGACGCTTACTCCTTGGAAGGAAAGTTATGACCAACCTAGATAGCAGAGTCAAAAGCAGAGACATTACTTTGCCAACAAAGGTTCGCCTAGTCAAGGCTATGGTCTTTCCTGTGGTCATGTATGGATGTGAGAGCTGGACTGTGAAGAAGGCTGAGCACTGAAGAATTGATGCTTTTGAACTGTGCTGTTGGAGAAGACTCTTGAGAGTCCCTTGGACTGCAAGGAGATCCAACCAGTCCATTGTGAAGGAGATCAGCCCTGGGATTTCTTTGGAAGGAATGATGCTAAAGCTGAAACTCCAGTATTTTGGCCACCTCATGCAAAGAGTTGACTCATTGGAGAAGACTGATGCTGGGAGGGATTGGGGGCAGGAGGAGAAGGGGACGACAGAGGATGAGATGGCTGGATGGCATCACTGACTCGATGGATGTGAGTCTGAGTGACCTCCGGGAGTTGGTGATGGACAGGGAGGCCTGGCGTGCTGCAGTTCATGGGGTCGCAAAGAGTCGGACACGACTGAGCAACTGATCTGATCTGATCTGAGCGACTTCACTTTCACTTTTCACTTTCATGCACTGGAGAAGGAAATGGCAACCCACTCCAGTGTTCTTGCCTGGAGAATCCCAGGGACGGGGGAGCCTGGTGGGCTGCCGTCTCTGGGGTCGCACAGAGTCGGACACAACTAACGTGACGTAGCAGCAGTAGCAGCAGCACCTGCCAACTCTCAAATGAGCTCAGGGCCTGGTATGTTGAATAAAGGAGTGAATCTGAGTGACAGTATTTTCTAAGTCACTGCTGAAGACAGGAGGTTTGGAATTCTATCAGGCATACTTAAAGAGAAAATTATTTCTCTAGGTTTGACCTCTGGACACTAAAGAAAAGGCCAACAGATATATTTCAAAGGAGAACTTGACCTGATCTGAATCATGATGAGTTTAGATAGTAAAATATGACAAGCTAGAACCAAGAAACTTTTATAAGGCTCACCTATTGAAGAATTGTCAGGGCTTTTTCCTCATGTTGTTGAAATGCTCGATGCAGTGCATTGCAAAGGGCTGAAGAGACCATTCTGGATAAACTAATAAAAGGGGGAAACTTTTGAATTAAGGTTATTGGAGAAGCCCAGGCAAAATAGAGGTCCCTTTTAACCTTTTGGACTTCAGGGTCAATTTGTCAAGTGAGGAAGGAAAACTACCTTTGTTTTTCTTACATTCTGTTTTTTCTTGCTTCCCTCATCTTTCATTATATTTTCTTCATCCTTCCTCAGAAACATCTCCTCATTTTCTAGGATCACAGCTCTTAGAACTGGGGGGAACTCAAGAGATTCTCTAGTGTCTGGTTTAATAACCCCTGAGGGGAAAACTGAGGCTCAGCAAGTTGAAATGATTTGCCCACAGCAGTCAGAGACCAATTTTTGATTGGTAACCCCTAATTCTTTCTACTGTGTCCTGTTGCCTTGCTTCTTTCTCTAAGAGAATAGTAAGAAGGCTCCCGTGTTGGCAGGAAAAAGTTTATTTTTTTTTATTTTAAGAAAAATAATACAACATGCATTTGTGCTTTCAAAATTTCCTGAGTTAAGAGCTAAACTTATGTAGTAAAATAAAAGAGAATTCCAATTAAATTAGAAAATAAAAATATTTTCTTTAAGTAGAAGTTTATCATGAGAGCTCTGATTTGTTTCTCCAGTTCACTAGTTAGTTGCCAGTGATGCTTAACTTCAAAACTCTGATAATGTCCTTCTAATCATACTCTATGGAGCCATGGGGACCTTTAGCCTTAGACCAATGCAAGAGGCTTAGAACTCTCTCATATGCCTTGCTTGTTTCTTTACTTTCTTTTCACAAATTTTGTTGACTACTTCCCTACTTGTAGATTCTCAGCTGTTTGAAAGGTACTCATTCAAGTGTCTCTTTATTCAGGTGTACCATAAAAAATTAAAGTTGAAACAAAAATTAAATATCAGATAGATTACCCTTAGTAAAAATGTTCCAAGGGAGGGCTGGTCCCAATTCATTAGGATCTATGGCTCATAGGGGTAGACAAAGAATGACTTAAAAGCCTCATAGTATAATGGGGTTTGTAGAGATCCAGACTGCCCGCTTTGTACCCTGCAGAAGAGCCAGTGTACACAAATGGAAAGCTTTCACCAAATGATCTATGAGAGAATCTTGCAGTTAGCCCAGACCCCTCACTTTGTTTAGCCTGCATTATCATCGTGAACTGACCCCTCCTGTTTCACCCAGGCTCATTGCTGACCACTCTCCCCTTGTTCACATGCTCCAGCCCAGCTGTGTTTTATTCTATTCCTCAAATTACATGCGCTGTTCCCGGCTTCCAGGCCCAGCCCATCCTCACGTGTTGCCTTGACTGAGAATGCTCTCCCTTTCTAGAGTGGCTCCTTATCCCCAGGGAAGACTTTCTGAGGCACTTTACCTGAAGCAGGCACCACCTGTACTCACTCAGTCTCCAGCCTATCATCTTATCCATTTCCCTCATAGGAAATGAAAGTGTTAGTCACTCAGTGTGTCTGACTCCTTGTCACCCCATGGTCTGTAACCCGCCAGGCTCCTCTGTCCATGGAATTCTCCAGGCAAGAATACTGGGATGGGTAGCCATTTCCTTCTCCAGGGGATCTTCCAGACCCAGGGATCAAACCTGGGTCTCCTGCATTGCAGGTGGATTCTTTACCATCTAAGCCATAAGGGAAGCCCTTTCCCTCCTAGACCTGTGGGAAATCAGGAAGTTTTTTTTTTTAACTGTCTGTGCCTCTGCTCTTCCCCCCGAAGGTAAGTTATGTAAGAATTTACTTGTTTTATTCACTTCCATATACCCAGCATTTCAGATATCACCTGGCACAGTGTAGATGCTTGATAAACATTTGTTGAATATATGAATAAAACAAGATGAATAAAACAAATAAAATTATTCAATAACAAAATTATTGAATAAAACAAATAAAACAAGATGGGGGATTGTGTATTATTGTTCAAGTAGTGGTGAGCTGTGCAACTATGATGTTAACTGGCTTCAGAATTGCCTGCCAGGAATGAAGTCTCCAAGAACATCAATGTGGGCAGGGAAACACATAGACTCATTGGCCCAAGGCAATTGCTTCTCACTGGAACTTTTCCTAAACTTGGGCTGCATTCTGTCTCTTGTAATGTTTCCCATTACATATCAGTTTAAATTTCTTGATAAGAGAATGTCCAAACAGTACTGTGAGGTTCCAAATAGGTAAGGAAGTCTCCCTCCCTTTCCTGCAGCATCTTGTACTCTAATGGGTTGAAGACATAAGGAGTTTTATCTTTTGTAAGTTGCCCAGACCACAGGATTTTCATTAGTACATGAAGTAGTCTCAGGAGTGTTGTTCTACCATATGAGATTTTGAAATATTTCCTGAATCCTTCACCTTTGAAGCCTAAGATTCTTTGGACTCCACGAAATTGCCCAGTGTTTCAAAACCAATTTTGAATTAAAAAAAAAAAAAAAGAACTGCCCATTACTGAGCTCTTGTTATGTGCTAGATCCTGGGCCTTTTTTACATTGTTTTTTCCTCAAGGTAGTTTCAATTAGATTAAACTCATTTTTACATATGATGATGCTGAGACTTGGGAAAATTCAGTAACTAGTTCAAGGTTACACATCTAGTCAGTGACAACCATGAATCAAATCCAGGTGTTTCTAGTGCCAGAGCCCATGTTCCTTGCACTACACCACAGGCTCTTGTTTCAAATATTCCAGGACCTAGTTTCTAACTTCCTTTCTCTACATATGTTAGAGAACATCTTATAGACACCAGGTAAAAGCCTTGTAGACCCAGGCAGTCTCCTTGACAAAGAGGGCGCAGTCCAGTGGCACACTGTACTAATAGAACCGTTAAATAATGCAAGAGCTCTAAGGATACCTGGAGGACACAGGGCAGAAAGAACACTAAACTCTCAATTACAGATATGATGGACAGAAGAGCCTTAATTGGCTCAGCTTCTGCTCCCACTTTTGTAACTGCCAGAGCCCTTCTGGGTGACACCATTTATCCCCTAGGTCTATTCAGGTTCCCCTCAGTCACCTTGGCAAAGGCATTTTCAGTTCCTAACAGTCACCAAAAAAGTATTCATTGATGGCAAGAGGCTGAGTCTTCCAAGGGGTGTGACTTCCCCAAGGAAAGGCAAGACTGAGTGCTGGTTTTCCACTGGAGCCAAACTTTTTCTCCATCTCAGGAGAGCGATTCCTTTCCTGTCAGCTCCTGTGGATATGGTTTTCATTTTTTTTTTTTTTCTTTCAGATGTTACTGCTTGAAAATTGTGGGTTTTTTTCCAGCTCATTAAGCCTTATAAATATTATGATTTGACAGGTCACATCCCTCAGTCAATTTCCCCTTCATAAACTCTGGGCTGTTTGGACAGTCACAGAAACTAGGCAGGGAGGGTGTAGTTGGCAGGAATGAAGACGTGCTCCCCTCCCTTCCTGCACGTGCTGTCCATCCCATGGCACAGCTCTGCTGGAAAAGTAGACTATGAGGGAGAAAAACTTTTAAGAGTAATTATTATTGTGCTGAGGAAATAAGATTGATTTTCCTTAAAACCACTTCTTTGGAGTATCAGGCATACACCAAACATCTTTCAACCTCTTGAGTTTGAAATGGGTTTGCAGGTACACTTGACAACTGACTTTAAAACAAAGGCTTTTGGAACTAGTCGCTCTTTTCTCTAAATATGTTTTTTAAGAAGGCATATGCTCATGGGGGGAGGAGTGGGATGAGGAACTAGAGAAATAATGGAAAAAAAAAAAAAAAGAGGCGGTGGGGGCGGGGGCGGGGGGGGGGGGATGGGGGAAGGGCCGGAGAGAGGGAGAGTCGAGACAAAGGACACGTGAGATTTAAGTGTTCGGCTTCCTTTTCCCTTTCATTAGTACAAATGATGGGGCTACCCGTGGGTTTCAAATCCACTTAAGCTCTTCTTGGGAGCTGGCGGTGGCCTGAGGCACAGGCTGACTCTCAGAGGAGAACTTGGCAGCAACAGAGGCAGAAGTCAGACAGAAAGGCTCTGACATGTGAGCTGTCAGGTGATGTCAACAACAGCTGACTTATCATAAGGCCTTAGGAGGAAAACCAATGGGAATCTTGTTTCTGAGCGTCCAGGGCTGAGCTCCCTCCCTGCTAGGTGCTTGGAAACAGATCGAATAGCATAATGGAGTGATTTTGTAATCTGTCATAATACCATAAGCCACAGATCCACAGACTTTGACCCCTCACAGGTATAATAAGCTCCTTTGAATAAAGCTGCACATGTTCTCCCTATGGGGAGGGAGGGAGGGCGCCCTTCTTCTAATTACATATCCAAAGCAGATGTTTTGCCTGAGAACAAAGCATTATATTCATTAGCAGCAATCTTATAAACCAGGTTCTTTTTACTAGCCAGTTAACTAATTGACAGTTAAGAATTTGTATTAATAATATACTGCAGCCAGGCATTGCTTAATCTGACAGTTTTATTAAAAATATAGGCGAGCTCTGCAAGCCAGCATGACTGCTAGCCCTTATGTAGGAATCCTGCTTACCCAGGATCTTCACTCGCCCGTAAAACAATACCACAGAGACAGAAAATTCCCAGGTCCAAGTCCAGGAGTCAGCAGAGTCACTCGCTGGGATGGTTTTGTTCTTGCTCCCTTTGTTGACACATTTGAACAAGAGAGTGATTTTGTCCTTGTTTTCTTAAAGTTGTATTGGTGTGATCCACTTCTTCTCCAGATTATCCAGATAGTAAGTTATCCTGACTCTTCCTTTCTGCTTTTCTGTGTTCCACACCCTCTTTCCCACCCCCCCCCCAAATTTATTTATTTGTTTATTTGGCTGCCTTGGATCTAAGTGGCAGCATGTGGGATCTAGTTCCTTGACCAGGGACTGAACCCGGGCCTCCTGCATTGGGAGCACAGTCTTAGCCACTGGACCACCAGAAAAGTCCCCCACACCCTCTTTTGAAAAAATTTACTTTATGGTATAGACAGAACTGCTTCTCAAGTCATTAGCAACTCCATCAAAGGTTGTGTAAGTGAAAATGGATAACCCACAACTGTATAACACAGGGAACTCTGCTCAGTGTAATGTGGGCAGCCTAGATAGGAGGGGTGTCTAGGGGAGGATGGATACATGTATATGTATGGCTGAGTCCCTTTGCTATCCACCTGGATCTATAATAACATTGTTAATCAGCTATACTCCAATATAAACTTAAAAGTGTTTTTTTTTTTTTTAAGTTATGTAAGTGGTGGTAGAGATGGTGAAAGGGAAAATCTATCATCTTACTTCCCTTTCCAGTCTTTGTCTTCAAAATTCTACCCAATTTTCAAGAACCAGCTTAAAGACTTCCTCCTCCACGACATCTTCTCTAACTCCCCTTACTGATGAAAATCAAATAGTTTCCTCTTCTACTCTCCCAGCATTTGCACCAAACCTCTCCTGTGCCCATGACTCACCTGATTCTAACCCCCTCAGGGCAGAATCTGTCCCATCTACACACTCATTCTCTCTCCCAAGATCCCTTGTCTATAGCCAATACTGGCTAGATATGTGCTAGATCAGATAGAAATTCCTCTTGTAGCTCTAATCTCAGTCAGTCTATCAACACTCTTCTGGTCTCTGGTTTTTTTAACTATGTTTAGATTCTAGTCCTCTGTGGCAGGACCTTTAATATTGCTTGTACATCTTCCTGCTTCAGTCTCAGCCACCTTCAGAGGGATCTTTCTAAGATATAAATATGGACATGAGACTCCTCTGCTTAAAATCCTCCCACAGTTCTTCATTCACTCATTCATTCATCCCCCAAATGTTTACAGAGGAGCCTGAACTGTGTGCTATGCACTGTGTTGGGGCTGGGAATTCAGCCGTTAAGAAAAACACTCCAAAATCCTGCACTTGTAGAGCTGACATTCTAGTGGCGGACACAAACAATACATAAACAAGTGAGTATTAATATATCGTATGTCAGATGGTGATAAGTGCTGCAGGGAAAAGAAAACAAGTGAGTGGGGCATCTGGAGCAAGGGGAGGAAGCCCAGCACTATCCTGGCTCAGTCAGGAAAGGCTTCTGTAGGAAGGCTACTGAGTAGGCACTGGGGGAAGTGAGGCAGGGAACCCAGAGGAAACCAGGCCTGGGAAAGCCAGAGGCAGAGGGAACACAGTGTCAGGAAGGCCCTGGGGCTGAAAGGAGCGTGCCAGGAGGGGTGTGCCTCTTCCTCTAAATCCCTCTTCCTCCTCTCCTTTCCCTCCACAGAAATGTTTTGGGTTTTTTGGGTCCCCTTTCTTTGTAACCACATAAGTACTCATGCTACCTCACAGGGCATGTGACAAAAGGATTTGATTGGATAAACACTGACTTGGCTTGGAAACTCAGGAATAAAATTTTATTTGCATTCTTGAACATGTTTTAAAATTTTAAATGAGGGAATTTCATGGAGGTGCAGTGGTTAGGATTCAGCTCTTCCATTGCCAGAATCCAGGTTCAATCCCTGGTAGAGGGACTAAGATCCTGCAAGCTGCATGACATAGCCAAAATAAAATAAAATATCAAATGAATTTAAGACTGCTTTAACTATCCACCAAGTCAGGTTGGGTGTGGTAAGGAATGACATCCTCCAAGTTCAGACTCAGGGAAGCTTTCTTATAGGTCATGGAATAGAAAGATTCATGGACCAAATTAATTAAATTTCCAGAATAATATTGTTTACTGAATCTATTTAAAACATAGGATGGGAAGTGGGGGGACATGGATGGTGTGGGTTGCCCCATCCTAAGGATTGGGGCAAGCAGCATGGAAGGAAGCTCACTCTTCTCCGCTTGTGTTGTAGTTAGGAGCACCAAAGTTGAGTCTGGACAAGGTAGTGGGGGTTAGTAGTAAGATGAGCTACCCTAGAGCTACCCCATGCTTGCTTTATTGGAAAGACACAGGGCAAGTACACACGCACAGAGTCAAAGCATGCCAATCCGTTCACTGAAGCTATGAATTCCATCTGCATTTCTGGGGCAGAGCACACATGGGGCCATAAAGGATATTACTGAGGTGACTGTAAAGTCACCACTTTAGGGATGAAATATCTACCAGCCTAGAGATAGTATAAGCCAGAATGCATGTCTTTCTGTTCTGTCTTTTTAAAATACATAACATATTTTACAAATTACCAATTACTCCCTAATGCTTAGCACATCTTATGAATTCTATGTTTCATAGGCTATTTATTCACTCATGCATACTTATCAGATTCTGAGTTTTCTTTTGCATAAACTTACTCATTTACTATATATGCTGAATCCTTATTATGGGTTTTATCCACCTATGGGTTTTTCTTTCTTCTATAGTACAATTGGATATACTTAAATAACACAGCAAACACATATACCATAGGCTGGAAAAGAGAGATTCTAAAACACCAGTTTAAGTGTATCTGTGCCCTAACGCGATGTCTAAGGGAGGTAATTACACCCAGCAATTTATGCCTCTCACCACCTGCAGTGCATTCCCATGATTGGCTTATTGAAGAGTGTGAGCGTGTTTAAAGGCAAAAGAAAAATGAAAGTCATAAAAACCTCTTGGATCATTAATTATGTAAACCCATGCTGGCTGGTTAATAATCATAATAGTTCATTGGAAATTTTTGTTTCCAGTCATCTTAGTAACTCAGAATCTTTTTTCTTTTCCTACTTACACTCAAAGTTCTAAACTGTTTCCAGAATGGTACTGATCAGCTGAAAGAAAGGAATTTCAGGGGCAGTTGTTTGTTTGTTTACTTATTTTGGAATCACTAATTTTTTGTAAATTGCTTTTTAAAAGTAAACTTTTTTGAGAAATATGCTTTGCATACAATAAAACACACCCATTTTAAGTGTGCCATTTGATGGGTTTTGACAAATATTTACACTTATATAAACACCACCACAATCAAGACACAGAGCATTTCCATCATTCTCCCCAATTTCTTCATTTCCATAGCAGCAGTTTGACACAAAAAGGAAGTTTCCAAAGCACCCATTTTTAAAAGATTTAACTTTAAAAGCCTAATTCTTCCCTTTTTGGGCAAACTGAGATAATTTTGTAAAACATCATTTAGAAATTTCTTTCCAGTAGGTGCTAGACAGTGCTTCAGAGAAAGCAATGGCAACCCACTCCAGAACTCTTGCCTGGAAAATCCCACAAATGGAGGAGCCTGGTAGGCTGCAGTTCATGAGGTTGCACAGAGTCAGACAAGACTGAAGCGACTTAGGCAGCAGCAGCAGACAGCGCTTATCCAACATATTGTTTTTAGTTATTGGTGTCAATTAGGAGTATCAGTTCAGTTCAGTTCAGTCACTCAGTCATGTTTGATTCTTTCCAACCCCATGGATTGCAGCACACCTGGCCTCCTTGTCTATCACCAACTCCTGGAGTTTATACAGACTCGGGTCCATTGAGTTGGTGATGCCATCCAACCATCTCATCCTCTGTTGTCCCCTTCTCCTCCTGCCTACAATCTTTCCCAGCATCAGGGCCTTTTCCAATGAGTCAGTTCTTCACATCAGGTGGTCAAAGTACTGGAGTTTCAGTTTCAGCATCAATCCTTCCAATAAATATTTAGGACTGATTTCCTTTAGGATTGACTGGTTTGATCTCCTTGCAGTCCAAGGGACTCTCAAGAGTCTTCTCCAACACCACAGTTCAAAAGTATCAATTCTTCAGTGCTCAGCTTTCTTTATAGTCCAACTCTCACATCCATCCATGGCTACTGGAAAAACCATAGCTTTGACTAAACGGACCTTTGTTGGCAAAGTAATGCCTCTGCCTTTTAATATACTGTCTGCTAAGTCACTCCAGTCATGTCCGACTCTGTACGACCCCATAGACGGCAGCCCACCAGGCTCCCCCATCCCTGGGATTCTCCAGGCAAGAACACTGGAGTGGGTTGTCATTTCCTTCTCCAATGCAGGAAAGTGAAAAGTGAAAGTGAAGTCGCTCAGTTGTGTCTGACCCTCAGTGACCCCATGGACTGCAGCCTTCCAGGCTCCTCCATCCATGGGATTTTCCAGGCAAGAGTACTGGAGTGGGGTGCCATTGCCTTCTCCGAATATACTGTCTAGGTTGGTAAAAGCAAGAGAGTTCCAGAAAAACATAGGCTTCTGCTTTATTGCTTACTCCTTGGAAGAAAAAGTATGACCAACCTAGACAGTATATTAGTCATACCTTTTCTTCCAAGGAATAAGCAATAAAGCAGAAGCTGATGTTTTTCTGGAACTTTCCTGTTTTTACGATGATCTGATGGATGTTGGCAATTTGATTTCTGGTTCCTCTGCCTTTTCTAAATCCAGCTTGAACATCTGGAAGTTCATGGTTCATGTACTATTGAAGCCTGGCTTGGAGAATTTTGAGCATTACTCTACTAGTGTGTGAGATGAGTGCAATTGTGGAGTAGTTTGAGCATTCTTTGGCATTGCCTGTCTTTGGGATTGGAATGAAAACTGACCTTTTCCAGTCCTGTGGAAAAGATGAGCTGAGTTTTCCAAATTTTCTGGCATATTGAGTCTAACACTTTCACAGCATCATCTTTTAGGTTTTGAAATAGCTCAACTGGAATTCCATCACCTCCACTAGCTTTGTTCATAGTGATGCTTCCTAAGGTCCACTTGACTTAGCATTCCAGGATGTCTGGGAGTGGCAGCTGTGCAGTGCTGGAACAACTTTGAGGAGAATTAGGAGTATTGGTGTTTTAATAATTGGAGTCGGCCTTGCCTTCTGCCCCTATCTTGAGAAATGGTCTGACCACATTTCCAGAGTTACTTGTTCCCACTTCTGGACCCTCAGCCACGGCCAGACAGGATGTGTGACTGCCCTTTAAATGCACCACATTCAACATGCAACACAATACAACCTTTGTGCACTTTCCCATGTGATGTTTCAGCCATGAGAGCCCTTTTCCAGGGGCCAGTTCAGGCCCTGCTTCTTTGAGGAGCCTTTCCCAAGCCACCCAAACTGTTGGAAATCTCCAACAGAGATTGCCTTCTCTCCAGCACATCCACATTGTGCACACTCGAACACATGGTTAGCATCACTAGTTTAGTGACCCTTGTGTGTACCTATCTCCTCCACAACTGGATAGCAGACTGCTCAAAGACAGGGATGACCCACCTTGACCCCAGTGGTGTGCAGTGCCCAGTGAATAGTCACTGAATGACTGTGCACGTGAGACTTTTCTTGGCAGAATATATTCTATTTGAATAGGACCCAAAACACTCCTTGACTCACAACAGATAATTAGATGTCTATGCCATGTTCTAGGGGGAAGGCAATGGCACCCCACCCCAATACTCTTGCCTGGAAAATCCCATGGATGGAGGAGCCTGGCAGGCTCCAGTCCGTGGGGTCGCTAAGAGTTGGACACCACTGAGCGACTTCACTTTCACTTTTCACTTTCATGCATTGGAGAAGGAAATGGCAACCCACTCCAGTGTTCTTGCCTGGAGAATCCCAGGGACGGAGCCTAGTGGGCTGCCGTCTATGGGGTCGCACAGAGTCGGACACGACTGAAGCGACTTAGCAGCAGCAGCAGCAGCAGCCATGTTCTAGCCAACCATCTCAGAGGGACATAGTGGGTATGTTGGGTCCTGCAGTCTACAAAGGAAGCCATACTGCCTTAGGGAAACATGATGTGTGACAATCAAACTTACAGAGTATATAAATTATGCATTTTTTGGAGAGCAGGAAGGAGCTTTCATAAAGGGGAAGGAAGAGGAGAGAAGAGAGAATGTCCATAATTACTTTCCTTACAAATTATTGTTTCACTGTACAGAAAGCAGTCGTCACAGGGTTCCTTGAAAGCTTGATTCCCTTCTCCTTTGCACTCTGGCCGGACTTCCTCCATGCATCTTCTTTCTCTCCAGTTCCAGACTTCTCCTTTCTACTGGGTCCTTCCCCGATGCCATGAACAACTCTAGTTTTCTTTAATTAAAAAGAAAAAAAAATTTATTCTTTCAAGGTCCTTGATCTCCTACAGCTGTGACTATCCCTCCCTCCTTTGCTTCTCATCCAGTTTTCTGAGTCACCTCCATTCATTGTCTTCACTTGCTCTGTGTCTTTTCGGTTCTAAACCTGCCCCAGCCTGGCTTCATTCCAGACCACCTAACTGACATTGCTCTTGCAAAGACCACTGAAGGCAAACAGTTCATTTTCAGCAGCATCTTTGCTTCATTCACAGAGCAGATCATTCTTTCTTCCTCCAGGTTTTCTTCCAATCCTCCCAAAGCTGTCTCAGTGGTTTTTTTTTTTTTTGTACATCTCTTTCTTTATCTGTTATCCTCCAAAATGTAGTCATTACTCAAGATCCTGCCCTTGACCTACTTTTTTTTTTCTTTATATTCCTTTATGTTTCTCTTTCTAATAATATTTGTTACCAAGCTTGTACACCTGTACAATGAGAACACTGGAATCTATTTTTCCAGCTCAGGCCAGATCTCTTCTCCCAAGATTTAAGTGTCTTCTATCAATATTTCAATGTCAACATGCACAAATTCTATTCATGCTATTTTAATAGCATCACTATCTCCTCAATACCCAAGTCAGAAACCTGGACATCATTCTGACTTCTTTCTCCACTTTCCTTCTGCCCCTCATTCATTCTGGCTCCGCTTTAGGTAAACACCACCCCCCGCCCCTACCACCACCAACTTCCCCTGTAATCTGGTCTGGAGTTGAGTTTTACTTGGCCAAGAGTGAATTCCAAAGACAGTGAGTGAGCACAGTGACATTTGGAAGAATTTAAATTAACCCGAAAGATTTTTGCTTCAGACTATGAAGGATTAAATATTGCAGGAATTTCCCTTCAACCATAAACAACTAGAATACCAAGGGGTTGTTTTTTTGTTTTTGTTTTTTCAGGCCAAATATTAGAAACAGTTTCCAGACATGGGACAATGGGTCATGAACTGTAATCCCTGAAAGAAGGGAAAGAAACAAAGAATGAAGAAGAAGAAGGAATCGAAGCAGCCTGATAACCTTACCAAGTTAAAAGAGATCAGAGTTTGGGGAATTTGTGTTGGACAGTGTCGGAGTGGAGGGAGGTAAACAGAAAGAGAACTCTAGAGAGTTCTGTACCCTGGGAACCTTTCAAGGCAGAAAGCTGGGGCAATCATAGGAGTTACCCCATTTGTTTCCTACCTCTCAGGGATCACTGTCCTTCGTTGCCTGATGACCAGTGTTTCATACATTTAATCTAGTTCCTTATTGTTTCAGGTGGGAGAGTAAATCCAGTTCCTTATTGTTTCAGGTGGGAGAGTAAATCCAGTTCCTATTACTCCATCATGGCTGAAAGCAGAAGTCCTAAAGGCTACTCTAGATCTGCCCTAAAAAAGTTTAAAAGAAAACATTGAAAGGATCAAACTCAAATAACTTAGCTAAATGTCAGAACAAAGTCCAAAACCCTTTAACAATACAACAAAATCTAATGTCCAACAAAGTAAAATGCACATTGTCTGTCATTTGCTAAAAATTATCAGCCATACAAAGAAGCAAGAAAATATGACCGTCAAGAGAAAAATCAACAGTAGAGACATTCAGAAATGACAGAGGTAATGGAATTAGCAGACAAAGAACTTAAAAACATCTGTTGTAAACCATATAGGGTGTATTTGACAATGCTTTTGTTTGTTTTTTTTTGACCTTGTTGTGGCTTGGGGGATCTTAGTTCCATGACCAGGGATTAAACCTGGGTCCCTTGCAATGCAACCACAGAGTCCTAATCACTGGACCACCAGGGAAGTCCCTTATATTTGACAATATAAAGGAAAACATAAGCATGATGAGGAGAGATATGAAAGATCTCATTTTAAAAAGAACCAGAGACTTGGATTATAATATTGTTGCTTCCACATGTTTGTTGTTTGACCCAAGAGAATGACCTCCCCTCTCTGGGCTAATGACATCCCTGCTAATACTCTTTTCCTCCAAATTGCTTTTTCATCCCATAAATTCTGTAGTCGAAATATCTACATGTCTCCAGCTCTATTTCCCAGTCATCTCTGCCTAGTTTATGGCAAGTCTCCTATTGTAATCACCAATCTTTTTCTCCCATAATAACCAGAGAGATTTTCCGAAAATAAGAAATGAACCATACCTTTCATGGCCCTAATGATGAAGTCCACAGTTCACACTGCAGACTCCAGGCCCTTCCTGGTCTGGTCCCACCCTTCTTGCTTCTTTGAGCCTTTCTAGAAACCATTCTTTCCTTTCCCTCATGGCTCCACTCCTACCCTTTCATCTTGAGAATTCCTGCCTAGAACATTTCCCCCAGTAATTTTTTCAGTCAATTTCTGATCCTTGATTAAACACCGTTTCCTCAGAGAAGGCTTTCCTGATCACCTGCATCCCTCCCCATGGCTCTCTTAAGTGCTGCTCCTGCTATGTACTCTTATATATTTCTCATTCGATAGTCACGGCACTTATCTCACCATATTATAATCACCTAATTGTCTCTCTCTATCCCAGCCTCTGCGCCTGTTTCCCTGTAGTAGCACAGCACCTAAGCCAGTATCGGGTTCTAAAAAGAATGAAAGAAAGTTTACCCTCCATAATATATTTCAGTTCTGCTCCTTCCAGAGCCCTGCTCTAGGCCATGCCCCTGTAACCCTGCATTCCCCAAATAGCCTCAGATCAGCCTCCCAGTCTGAGGGTCTCTTTCATCTAATCCACCATGCTCACAGCGGCAAGAACCATTGTTCTCAAGCATCATTTTGATCATATCATTTCCCTTCTTAGAAACCTACAATAGCTCCAATTGCCTCTTGAATTAAATTAAAACTCCTAATCATTGGTTTCAAGGGTCTCTACCAATTAGCTGCCTCCCTTCCCCCACACATAGCTGCTGTCATCTTTTCACAGGCCCGTAAGCATGGCTTCTCCTGTGGCCGCAAATCTGCTTCACATCCACCTACCTCCTAAGCCCACCCCTATGGCACTCTCTCCTTCTTTCTTAGCTTTTCCCCCTCTTCTTTCTTTTTCCCTATTATTTTTCCCCAGTTTAAAAATATTGCTCAATAAACATTTTCTTCATGATAGTTTCCTAAATCAGCTCCACATGACTTTGCCCTTTCTCTTATAACTTGTCTTCATGTATGTAGAATATTTGTGCTTATATGTACGTCATTAGCACCCCATGCCCTGTGGCTTCCCCTAACTTATTTTTGATATTGTCTGCGCTTTAGGGTTCAGCAATGTCTTTTCATCCTTCATGACTTACACATGTTCTGTGCCCTAGGTCCTTGTTTATCTTTGCAGTAGTGGTGAAGGGGAGACTGGAAGGTGGGAACTCCTAAAGGAAACCCAATTTCCTTCAGGCTGATGATGCAGTCCTAGCTAAGCAGCAGGTAGTCTGTACTCAGGATCCCTGTCATGGGGGAAATATTAGTGTTGTACAAGGGACAAAAACAAACATTTCTGAGTCCCCATTCTGTGCCAGACACTGTGCTAGGAGCTTTATACACACAGTCTCATGTTTGCCTCCTAATAACTGGCTGAGTTAGGTTGACTTTTCTTGACTTACAAGTACATTCGGAGTCAGAGAGCTATGTATAATCTGTGTTCTCTCTGATAAAAGTCTTTCTAATCTAAAACTCATGCTTGCATTCTCATACAAGGAAGACAGGTTTCTGGAAGAATAGACCTTCTGGTAGAATGCCCCAGAAGGGCACCAAAATCAGGACATGTGCTCTGACAATGCTGTGTCATACAACATATATTGTACAAAGTGGCCTATAGCTTTATTTATGAAGAAGACGCTCACCAAGCCTGCATGGAATGGCTCTGTCGTCCTGTTTGCCTGTCTAGGTCTAGTGAGAAAAGACTCCTCCTATAAATGATTACTTTTAAAATTTTAGTTAAAGATTTATTTAAGAACTTGATGAAAGCCATGGACTCTTTCCCTCCAAAAGATAATAAACATATGACATTTACATACAAATCAGGGTGTTTGCAGACACTTCCTTTCTTACTTCTGGCCTATGTTTATCAAGACCCCAGGTCTACACAGAAAATTACATTTTCTCCTTATGCCTTTCCTACTTTGCATAATCCAGAATCTATTAATGGTAAATGTTTGAGGATTCTGTGTTAATATCATTTATATACATGTTTCAATATATCCTGGAGGACTTCCCTCGTGCTCCAGTGGTTAAGCACCATGCTTCCACTGCAGGGGACTCAGGTTTGATCACTGGTCTGGGGAGGATCTTGCATGTCATGTGGTGTGCCCTCCCTCAGAAAAATTTCAGAAGATAAGCTGCATAAGTGTTTGCTTACTTAACGATGCAAAGGTTGATTTTAAAGTGGAGACCTAAGAGAAAACCTAGAGATTGAAAAGAAGTTACAGAAGGAGCTTTGGGGAAAGTAAACAGGATCCTTCATTCTGGTTGTGCCCATATTCATCTGTGGTCTCCACTGTTCGTTTTAATCCCAACACCTTAATTTCCATATCAGATTCATTGTGATGGGAGATAACATTATCATTTGTTTCAACCTACTTTTTTGAAGCACTGCACCAGAGTCTGCTCTGTTTACAATGGGTAAACTCATTTTCCTAGGAAACTCTTCCCCTCAAGGAGAAAAGAAAAAAATATAAAAACACTGGCATCTTTTGGAATGGCTTTTTGAGGCTGAAGAGTGACATCTTTTGGTGGAAAGATGGAAGGGACTTCTTATTAGGCCACTTTTAACTGAGACATGTAGGAGACCAAGTGTCCATTTCTTCATAGTGTCATGAACCCCCTAAAGTTGTATGTACAGTTTTGGATGTAAACTGTACCTTTTTCTTAAAAAACGATCCAGAGCTTTCACAAGGTCCTCAGAGGGTTCTTTGCTCATGAAAAGTCGGTCCACTGAATTGGGTCTGGGTTTTCTTAAAGTGTTTGGGGTCAGAAGATTACCTGCCGCAGAATCACTGGGGGAAGCTGCTGCTGGGGCTGCTGCTAAGTCGCTTCAGTCGTGTCCGACTCTGTGCGACCCTGTAGACAGAAGCCCACCAGGCTCCCCTGTCCCTGGGATTCCCCAGGCAAGAACACTGGAGTGGGTTGTCCAAGCTACTGAGCATTAAAAACTCAGATTCCTGGGCCCCACCTGCCATCTTCTGAATTAGAATTTCTATGGGAATGATCTGGAACTCTGATTCTTTAACAACTTACCCAGGTGATTTGGTTAAACTTCTGAAATAGCTAGGTTTCAAATGTTCAACATCAACAACAACAGTTACTTCAGTCGTGTCCGATTCTTTGAGACCCCATGAACTGCAGCCCACCAAGCTCCTCTGTCCATGGGGATTCTCCAGGCAAGAATACTGGAGTGGGTTACCATGCCCACCTCCACGGGGTCTTCCTGATCCAGGGATCATACCACATCTCTTGCGTCTCCTGCATTGGCAGGCAGGTTCTTTACCACTAGGGCCACCTGGGACCATCTGTTAGAATAAAACGAACAATTACAATGTAGGGACGTGCTTACATTTACCTAAACAGCTGTGGGTTCAAATGCCAGCTCGGCTACTCACTAGCTACATAACTTTGACAGTTATGAGTCTCTGAACACTAGTTTCCTCATCTGTAAATATGTGGCTAAATCATTCATCTGTCTTGAGATAATATTGCCTAACATGTAGTAGGAGTCCCTAGAATATTATTTGTTGTTCATTGCTTCTCTTAAACATTGAATATTTCCCAAACTCTCCAGGTCTAATTTTTTTCAAGTGCTCTATGAGGCTCTTTTTCATAAAGATATTGTCAATAAACAAAAAGATTCATCATTTTCTATAATGATCCACATGCCATGTATAAAGAGGTTTTGTTATGCCATCAAATATGCCTGAACTGTAAACTATAAACTGAAATTTTGTCTCAATAGACAAATTAGCAATATTCATATTCTGTAGGTTCTACTATATTGCAACTCTCTCTGTGGACTCATAGTGATTTTAGCAAAAGGAAAGCATAAATACCAGAATCTACCAACAAGAACAAAGTCTTTTATGCTTAATAGGCACATAATTGAGAATGCAAGATTTAATGAAGTATCTACTTAGTAGAACATCTCCAGAAGCAAAAGAAAAAATTCCTATTTTTGTAAAAGCAGTTGTAAAATCCTAAGTTTGGTAAGAACACCTTCACCAACCTTCCTCACTCTCATTCCCATGCATACACTGGGTTGTTTTGAGCAGATTCCTTCCTTCTGGTGATTTCGCAGTTCTGATCTACTACAGCTGTATATTTTTAATCACTGGGAAATCATTTACACAAACATTCATTTTTACATACCAGCAGACATATACCCTGGCTTACAGTGTAAGCAGAAAGTCTACAGTAAATACAATGCCTAATAAAAACAACAAACTCTTCTAATTCACTTTCTCATAGAGTTCCCACTTGATTAACTAAAAAAATCTAGGAATTTGTCCCTGGTGCTTCTTTTGAGGCTAGACATTTATTTCAGTTCCTGGTGGAAAAAGACTTGTTTGTTTGGAGCAGAAGAAACTGTGGCTTCATGGAGAATCAGTATTCAAACGGTGGAAAGCAGTGGTCTGCTTATCTTTAAACTTCTCATCTTATTTATCATTCTTCAACCTATTTATCAAAAATCTTGAATAGACTCAGGTTTTGTATTCTTTGATTGCCATCTGCTGGTGGTCCTCTATACTAGAAAATAAAAATTCCCAGGAAAATCGCAACAACCTGGTTATTACTTGATTTGAGTAGTTCTCAAAACCCCAGTGGAGAAGGAAATGGCAACCCACTCCAGTACTCTTGTCTGGATAATACCGGGGACAGAGGAGCCTGGTGGGCTACCATCTATGGGGTCGCACAGAGTTGGACATGACTGAAGTGACTTAGCAGCAGCAACAAAACCCCAAAGAGAAGGGTATTTTTAATGCCCACAGTGATACCAGAGAGTTGTGCGAAGGTTCCAGAGGACACGCCTCTCAGGAATCATGTTGTGTAGTTGTTTCCTGGGAAGATGGTTGCACAGCTACTCACTCTGCAGGGCCAGTGGCTTTAAAAGAAAGAAAGAAAAAGAGAAAAACAAGACTTTATTGTTTAGAGCAGTTTTAGGTTCTCAGTAAAATTGAGTGGAGAATGCAGAATTCCCACATACTCCCTGCCCCCACACATGCACAGCTTCCCCTACTATCAACATCTGGCACCAGAGTGGTACATTTATTACAATCAATGGACTTATATTGACACATCTTTATCTTCTGAAGTGATAAATAGTTTACATTAGGGCTCATTTTCGTATTGGACAATCTATGGATTTTGACAAACGTATGATAACATGTATCCTTATCCACCATTGTAGAATCATACAGAATCATTTCGCTGCCTTAAAAAATCCCCTGTGTTCCATCTGTTCATCCCTCCCTAACCCCTGGCAAACACTGTATCTTTTTACTCAATAGTTTTGCCTTTTCCAGAATGTCACTTAGTTGGAATCATACAGCAGGTAGCCTTTCCAGATTGGCATCTTTCACTTAGTAATATGCAACTGAATTTCCTTCTTGTGTTTTCATGGCTTGATAGCTCTTTTTTAGTATTAGATAATAATCCATTGTGTTGATGTAGAACAGTTTATTTATCCATTCATCTATGGAGTCTTGGTTGCTTTCAAGTTTTGACAAGTTATGAATAAAGCTACTCCAAACATTCACATTCAGGTTTTTGTGTACATGTAAGTGTTCAACTTATTTGGATAAATACCTAGGAGTGCCACTGATGGATGATGGTATGGTTTCTGGCTGCTAATTTTTAAAATGATTATGTAGGTAGTATTGGTCATAAATATTTGTTAAAATCTACTTAACCTTTAGTCCCTAGACCCATGATGGGTTTCAGGTATTCAGAAATCCCACCAAAATAATACACAAACTAAAGGGTAATGTGCATTTTCTGGGGTATGTTTCATTGTTTTCCTCAGACGCTCAAAGGTGCATCAGGAAACAGCTCTCTGGAAACTTAGAAAGGAGTATAGCTGAGGTGCCCACACAGGTAGTATGACAGGCCTATAGTGGTTCTCTTTGCCACCAGACATCCATTACTGGGAGTTTGCCATATTCCTGATATTGTTAGCTCCCACATTAAAAAGAAAATAATAGTAGTAATGCTAAAAACAATATCTGGGTCTTACTAAGAATCTAATTAATAAGTTAAAACTTTACTTAAATAAAGTAATAAAGTTTAACTTGTTACTATATGTCAAGTCTTACAATGATCCTATGTTTAGAAATTATTTTCAGTTTATAAAAATGATGAAGGATCAGAAATATGACATTGCTCAAGTTTGTACAGCTAATTATGAGGCTGAAATTCAAATGCAGGCCTATTCAGATTCCATTCCTGTATAATGAAGACAGTAGATCAAAATTCCTGCCTTTGATGACTTCCATGAGCGAAGACTGAACTGACACCCTCTTCTGGGAGGAGACCTGCTGCTGCTGCTGCTGCTGCTGCTGCTAAGTCACTTCAGTTGAGTCCGACTCTGTGTGACCCCATGGACGGCAGCCCACCAGGCTCCCCCGTCCCTGGGATTCTCCAGGCAAGAACACTGGAGTGGGTTGCCATTTCCTTCTCCAATCAGATCAGATCAGATCAGTCGCTCAGTCGTGTCCGACTCTCTGTGACCCCATGAACTGCAGCACGCCAGGCCTCCCTAACCATCACCAGCTCTCGGAGGTCACTCAGACTCACATTCATCGAGTCAGTGATGCCATCCAGCCATCTCATCCTCTGTCGTCCCCTTTTCCTCCTGCCCCCAATCCCTCCCAGCATCAGAGTCTTCTCCAATGAGTCAACTCTTGGCATGAGGTGGCCAAAATACTGGAGTTTCAGCTTTAGCATCATTCCTTCCAAAGAAATCCCAGGGCTGATCTCCTTCAGAGTGGACCGGTTGGATCTCCTTGCAGTCCAAGGGACTCTCAAGAGTCTTCTCCAACACCACAGTTCAAAAGCATCAATTCTTCGGCACTCAGCCTTCTTCCCAGTCCAGCTCTCACATCCATACATGACCACAGGGAAGACCATAGCCTTGACTAGGCGAACCTTTGTTGGCAAAGTGATGTCTCTGCTTTTGAATATGCTATCTAGGTTGGTCATAACTTTCCTTCCAAGGAGGAAGTGTCTTTTAATTTCATGGCTGCAGTCACCATGGGCAGTGATTTTGGAGCCCAGAAAAATAAAGTCTGACACTGTTTCCACTGTTTCTCCATCTATTTCCCATGTAGTGATGGGACCAGATGCCATGATCTTCGTTTTCTGAATTTTGAGCTTTAAGCCAACCTTTTCACTCTCCACTTTCACTTTCATCAAGAGGCTTTTTAGTTCCTCTTCACTTTCTGCCATAAGGGTGGTATCATCTGCATATCTGAGGTTATTGATATTTCTCCCGGCAATCCTTCTCCAATGCATGAAAGCAAAAAGTGAAAGTGAAGTCATTCAGTCGTGTCCGACTCTTAGCGACCCCGTGGACTGCAGCCTACCAGGCTCCTCCATCCATGGGATTTTCCAGGCAAGAGTACTGAGTGGGGTGTCATTGTCTTCTCCAGAAGGAGACCTAGGGATCCCCAAAGAGAAGGAGAAAACGTCTGAACTAAATCTTTAAGGGCAATAAAGACCTGGCTAGGCAAAGAAGATGGAGGCAGTGATGGAGTTCCATGTAAGAAAGCAGCACTTGCCATGACACAGAACATGAGAATGAGACTGAGTTTAAGTCATACTGACTACATTCCAGCAATGCCTGGCAAAAATAACTTGCCAGCTCTTGGGGCAATAGGACAAAGATCAATCATCTTTGGCCTTAAAGAGAAGAAATTTCAAAAGTGGATCGAAATAGATAAACCAGACCTCACTAAAGTTATAAACCTTTGTGTTTCAAAGGACACCATCAAAAAAGTGAAACGACAACACACAGAATGGGAGAAAATATTTGTTAGTCCTATATGTAAAATGGGACTTGTACCAGAGTAGATAAAGAACTTTTATAACTTAACAGTAAGACAATTCCATTTTAAAAAGGGCAAAAGATTTGGATACATTTGTCTCTAAAGACAACATACAGATGGCATATAAGCGTATGACAAGATGATCGACATCATTAGTCTTTAGTTCAGTTCAGTTACTCAGTTATATCTGACTCTTTTTTTTTAATTAAATTTTATTTTGCTTAACTTTATAATATTGTATTGCTTTTGCCATACATCAAGATGGATCTGCCACAAGTACACATGTGTTCCCCATCCTGAACCCTCCTCCCCCCCATACCATCCCTCTGGGTCGTCCCAGTGCACCAGCCCCAGGCATCCGTTATCAGGCATCATACCTGGACTGGCGACTTGTTTCAGATGTGGTATTATACATATTTCAATGCTATTCTCCCAAATCATCCTGCCCTCTCCCGTTCCCAGAGTCCAAAAGTCTGTTCTATACATCAGTGTCTCTTTTGCTGTCTCGTAAACAGGGTTATTGTTACCATCTTTCTAAATTCCATATATATGTGTTAGTATACTGTATTTGTGTTTTTCTTTCTGGCTTACTTCACTCTGTATAATAGGCTCCAGTTCCATCCACCTCATTAGAACTGATTCAAATGTGTTCTTTTTAATGGCTGAGTAATACTCCATTGTGTATATGTACCACAGCTTTCTTATCCATTCTCTTTGTGACCCATGGATGGCAGCATGCCAGGCTTCCCTGTCCATCACCAACTCCTGGAGTTTACTCAAACTCATGTCCATTGAGTTGGTGATGCCATCTAGTCATCTCATCCCCTATTATCCCCTTCTCCTCCTGCCTTCAATCTTTCCCAGCATCAGGTCTTTTCCAATGAGTTACTTCTTCCCATCAGGTGGCCAAAGTATTGGAGTTTCAGCTCCAACATCAGTCCTTCCAATGAATATTCAGGACTAATCTCCTTTAGGATGGACTGGTTGGATCTCCTTGCAGTCCAGGGGACTCTCAAGAGTCTTCTCCAACACCACAGTTCAAAAGCATCAATTCTTCACCGCTCAGCTTTCTTTATAGTTCAACTCTCATATCCATACATGACTACTGGAAAAACCATAGCCTTGCCTAGATGGACCTTTGTTGTCAAAGTAATGTTTCTGCTTTTCAATATGTTGTCTAGGTTGGTCATAACTTTTCTTCCAAGGAGTAAGTGTCTTTTAATTTCATGGCTGCAGTCACCATCTGCAGTGATTTTGGAGCCCAAGAAAACAGTCTGTCACTGTTTCCATTGTTTCCCCATCTATTCGCCATGAAGTGATGGGACCAGATGCCATGATCTTAGTTTTCTGAATGCTGAGCTTTAAGCCAACTTTTTCACTCTCCTCTTTCATTATCATCAAGAGGTTCTTTAGTTCTTCTTTGCTTTCTGCCATAAGGGTGATGTTATCTGCGTATTTGAGGTTATTGATATTTCTCCTGGCAATCTTGATTCCAGCTTGTGCTTCATCCAGCCCATTTCTCATGATGTACTCTCACTGGGGACATGCAAATAAAAACCATAATCATTTTATGCCCACTAGGATGACTAAAGCAAAAAAAGATGATAATAAATGTGAAGAAATTTTAACCATTACACATTGCTGTGGGATTGTTTCCCGTCCAAACTTATACTGCTTGCCCCACAACAGGCCAATAAATTGAGATATAAGGTGTTTGGGCAAGGAATACTCATCTTATTTGGAAAGCAAGTAGGCTGAGAAGATTGTGGATTGGTATCCTCAAAACCCATCTCCCTGGAGTTAGAATTCAGGCTTCTTTTACACTAAAAGGGGAGGAGGTGTGTGGCTGGTTGTTGCAAACTTCTTAGTGCTGGCCAGACCCCAGAGGGGAATGTAATGATCCTTTGTTCTTGCATATGTCCTTGTAGGTCTGCTAACAAAATTCCTGAAAACCTCCAATAAAATAAATGTTCTCTGTTCCACAACTTTTTATCTCTATATGAATGAAAAGTGTTATACCTTTAACGGCTTGGGAGGCAGAGCCTTGAGAACAGGCTATGATGTGTATTTCAGGCTATAGGCAACATTCCTTTACAGAAGTGCAGGGCCAGCATGACCAAGCACAGGCAACAGAACACAAGGGCTAGAGCTAAAGGACTGGATCCAGTATGGAGTCAGGTTTGTTTTTCTCCATTATAGAACTGTAAATGGGCAGACATTTTGGAAACCAGTTCTTCAAAATGTTAAATATAGAATTACTATGTGATCTAACAATTCCACTCCTAGGTATGTACTCAGGTGAATTAAAAACATGCAACCACACAAAAACCTATACATGACTGCTAATAGCAGTATTATCAAGCCAAATGGTAGAAACAGCCCAACTGTCCATCAACTGATTGTATAAATAAAATGTGGAATGTCCATATACTAGAAATTTTATTCAGCCATAAAAAAGAATGAAGTGCTGGTATAGGCTAAGCATGGGTGAAACTTGGAAACATTCTATGCAAACTGAAAGAAGCCAGTCACAAAAGACCACATGGCACATGATTTTATTTATATGAAATATTCAGAAGAGGCAAATTCACACAGACAGAAAGTAGATTAGTGGTTGCCCCAGGCTGGAGGGAAACGAGGGAGAATGAGGAGTGACTGCTACTGGTACAGGGCTTCTTTTCAAGGTGGTGCAATTTTAATCCTGTCCACCACCTATGAAGGAAAAGGAAATGGCAACCTACCCCAATATTCTTGCCTGGAAAATCCCATAGACAGACGAGCCTGGTGGGCTGCACCCCATGGGGTTGCAAAGAGTTGAATACAACTGAGCAACTAACACACCACCTATGAAGTAGAAACTGCTATTATCCCCATTTTTTTACTGATAAGAAAATTGAAGTAGAGAGAGAGATGGAGCTGGTATTTAAACCCAAGTATTGTCCTTTTATAACAGTTTATAACTTTTCAAAGCTCTTTCATGCAAATAGAATAATATATGCAGAAGTGCTTTGTGGATGATAAAGTACTATGCAAATGAAACTAATTAAACTATTTTAATGTAACCTGATTTGACCTCCATGATATTCCAGCGAGAGAGATAAGGTGTGTAATACTAGATCATTCTGTATACAAAAACAAACACACACAATTGTGAAGTGCAAAGTAAAGTGACTTGGCCAAGGTCACAAAGTTAGTATTTTCAGAACTAGTACCCACATTTTTTAAGTTTTGTGTTTTATCTCTTAGGATGATAAATACTGTAAGTATTTTTCTTGCCAAATGTATTTATAACTATATTAATTATTAGAATTAAAAGCATTTTAGTGCTCATAAATAAATCTTTGAATTATCTCTTCTGTATTTTCAATGCCAGTCACTCCATAGATATCTTCCTGCTCCTCCCCATTTTTCCCCTATTCTCTAATACCTGGACACTGATAGACATTCCAGGAATTGGGGAAGAGCCATCCAGGCTTCAGATTCCTCAAAGCAGGGAAGACACATTCATCCTCTTAGTAGAATGAGACCAGATCATTAGCTTTTAAGACAGAGTCAGAGTGCAGTCACTAGGAGAAAGATGGATGTCTTCAGGGGACTACACAGCATTTGAAAATCACTTTTCAAATTAAAAAAAAAAAAGAAAATAACTCTTCAAAGTGATTAAATGTACTTGAATTTAGATGCTAGGGATTGAAGGAATTAGTTAAACTCCAAAAAAAAAAAAAAAAAAGGTCAGATGAGTGACCCTAAATCTGGTGAAATCCTACACACTTGGGCTACATTTATAGAGCTGTAACAACAATTTGGCTTCCCTAGTGGCTCAGCGGTAAAGAATCCAGCTGCAAAGCAGGAGACCCAGGTTTGATCCCTCAGTTGAGAAGATCCCCTGGAGGAGGAAATGGCAACCCACTCCAGTATTCTTGCCTGGAGAATCCCATGGACGGAGGAGCCTGGCGGGCTATGGTCTGTAGGGTCACACAGAGTGCAACATGACTGAGCACACACGCACACAACAACCATTTATTGAAGATCTACTGTTGCCAGGCATTGCGTTGGGGAACTTTGATTTACTAAGCACACACACACACACACACACACACACACAAAGTTCTTTCCATTTCACAGATGAAATTAAGCCATTTCCCTAAGGTCACATAGGTTGTAAGTAGTAGAGCCAGGATTTAAATTTTAAACTGATTTGGAAGCCCAAGCTCTTACCTTCTATTCTCCCTTGCTTTTCTCCATCTACACTCTAGCTATCTTTTTCAGTTGAACTTTGGCTATCTCAGTTCTGTCTCATCAGTTTTGGTCTGTAATTGTTTCCACCTGTGTTTCCTCAAATACTATTTTTTATGATGTGTAGTGGAGAAGGCAATGGCAGCCCACTCCAGTACTCTTGCCTGGAAAATCCCATGGATGGAGGAGCCTGATGGGCTGCAGTCCACGGGGTGGCTAAGAGTCGGACACGACTGAGCGACTTCACTTTCGCTTTTCACTTTCATGCATTGGAGAAGGAAATGGCAACCCACTCCAGTGTTCTTGCCTGGAGAATCCCAGGGATGGGGGAGCCTGGTGGGCTGCCGTCTATGGGGTCGCACAGAGTCGGACACGACTGAGGCGACTTAGCAGCAGTAGCAGCAGCAGCATGATGTGTAGTAAACTTCATTGTGTCCTGCCTACATGAGAGACACAGTCACCTATCCCTTCTATCTTAGCTTATTTGGTATAGCTGTATATTCTGCTGCTGCTTTTATTTATTGACACTAGATTTTGGGGACGATCTATAGCTTTGCTACTCAGAGTGTAGTTTGAGGTCCAGTAGCATAAGCATCCGGAGAAGGCAATGGCACCCCACTCCAGTACTCTTGCCTGGCAAATCCCATGGACAGAGGAGCCTGGTAGGCTGCAGTCCATGGGGTCGATAAGAGTCAGACACGACTGAACGACTGAACGACTTCACTTTCACTTTTCACTTTCCTGCATTGGAGAAGGAAATGGCAACCCACTCCAGTGTTCTTGCTTGGAGAGTCCCAGGGATGGGGGAGCCTGGTGGGCTGCCGTCTTTGGGGTCGCACACAGTCGGACACGACTGATGCGACTTAGCAGCAGCAGCAGAAGCATCACCTGGGACTTGTTAGAAATGTGGACTCAAAGGTCACACCCTGGACTTACTGAATTAGGACTTTCAATTTATTAAGATTCCCCAAGGGAATGCCTGACCAACTCTTTGTGACCCCATCAATGGTAGCCTGCCAGGCTCCTCTGTTCATGGAATTCTCCAGGCAAGAATACTGGAGTGGGAAGCCATTCCCTTCTTCAGGGGATCTTCCCAACCCAGGCATCGAACCTGGGTTTCTCTCATTGCAGGCAGATTCTTTATCATCCGAGCCATATTGAAATAAATGAATGAGTGGTTAAATGATTCTGAAAAGGAGCACTAGAGAGCTGGAGGAAGGAGCCAGCAAGCAGACTGTCTCCCTTATTCCTGGCTTTTGACCTCCTACTCAGACACAAATTATAGTCAGACATCCAACTAGTACAACATATTTTGTTTCAATAAACTTGACATATGACAGACAAATTAGGAAGTGGTTATTCATTGTACAAAAAGATGACAATGATTTTCTAAGACAGTGTGGCTTCCAGACTAGCAATATCAGCCTCACCTGGGAATTTGTGAGAAATGCAAATTTTCAGACTGCCCTTTACTGCCTGATTCAGAAACTCTGGGGGTGGAGCCCAGCAATCTGCATTTTAATGAGCTTTCTAAGTGATTTTCCTGTAATTGAAATTTGAGAACTACTGTGCCAGAGGATTAAATGAGAAGCTCCCCACCTGATATAAGAATGTGGAAGAACATATTTACTGTTGAAGGAGACCTTATTTGTATTCTATGATTGAGTTTTTCTATGGGGCTTCCTAGATGGCTCAAATGGTAAAAAAACCTGCCTGTAACGCAGGACACCCAGATTCGATCCCTGGGTTGGGAAGATCCCCTGGAGAAGGGCATGGCTCCCCACTCCAGTATTTCTGCCTGGATAATTCCATGGCCAGAGGAGGCTGGTGGGCTACAGTCCATGGGGTTGCAGAGAATTGGACATGACAGAGTGACTAAGAAATGGATCTTCAGAATCTTCCAGATTGTAGTTGTGTTTCTTTAATAAAAGATTTAACACATAAATAAATTACTACTTATACATTTACTATGAATAGATGTATAGGTTACAATAGAAAAATATCACACCACACTGCACATGATGAGGGTTAAGTATTCTTTTATGACACTTCTACTGAGCTATTACGTAAAATATACCTCTTGCTATATGCTATGCTATGCTATGCTAAGTCACTTCAGTCGTGTCCGACTCTGTGTGACCCCACAGACGGCAGCCCACCAGGCTTCCCCGTCCCTGGGATTCTCCAGGCAAGAACACTGGAGCGGTTTGCCATTTCCTTCTCCAGTGCATGAAAGTGAAAAGAGAAAGTGAAGTCGCTCAGTCATGTCCGACTCTTAGCGACCCCATGGACTGCAGCCTACCAGGCTCCTCCATCCGTGGGATTTTCCAGGCAAAAGTACTAGAGTGGGGTGCCATCGCCTTCTCCGCTCTTGCTATAAATAATGGTCAAAAACAATGTGAAAAGCATGGCTGTATATGGCACAAGGTTTGGTAGTTCTCATCCATAGCAATAGGAAAAGAACTGTAATCAGGCACACAAAAGAGTTAATTTTAAGGATCAAATTAGTAATCCTTGCTAAGGGAGAACATTCCTCAGGTTTTAAAAACGCTTTTTATTTCTGTGCTCCTGTCTCAGATTCAAGCACCGAGTTTGATTTCTTTGGTTGGTTGGTTGGTTGTTTTTTCCTGAGTGTCTGGGTTTTAGTGAGATTAGATGAAGGCACCCAGCAAATTATTAAAATCCCTATGCTAGACTACTATTAATACTATGTATGTCAACAACTATTAAAAGCAATTCATTTAGTATTTACATAATGTAGAAATAAGTGAAGATAATCCAAATGAGAACAAACAGTGGTTATTTATTCAGACCTTGCTATACAGCAAGAGATTCTGCCACCATCACTTGAGTTTGGGAGAGACTCAAAGCCAGGCAGGGGAGTGGGGATGCTTTAGAGTAAAAAAACAGAAAGGCTTCAGTGTGCTCTGATGGAGAAGCTGAAGGCAGGATGGCTAGGAGTAGGGTATCCTCCTAGTAAGGCAGCATATTTTACTTGTTGATTCTGATTTGCAAATAGGGGGCAAAACATTGGAAGGCTATTCCTGATGCTCTGGGGCAGTTGCTGAAGACATTGTGTTTTGGCTTTGTAAAGGGTTAGAGTTCTATTGTCAGATACATTTGGCCATTGCCTCCCTATCCAAAAGGCAAAGCAACTATTGAACCAGCAGGGCAAGTTTATTCCTTTATTCAATACTTACAGTCTCTTGCCAACCTGCCCAGTGAACCAAAGATTAAATGACGATTGCATCTAGTCAGCCTGTAGGTCAGTTTCCCTCCCTTGATCTGATTAGTTAACATTGGCAGGGATGGCACACACCAAGCTTCTGGTGAGCTGGAGATGCTTGCTGATGCTGAAACATCCTCATTGGCTACCAGTCAGCTCCAGGATGGCTACACTGAATCTGTGGTAACCTAAGTGAGCCATAAGAGCTAGGGACCCCACAGTGGCCATAACCGTTCACCCCTCTGCAGCCCCGCAACAAAACAGGTCCCCAGTCCAGCTGCCTGCCCTGACTGATTCAGGCTGCCATGTTGCTTTCACTGCTTCTGAAGTTACTCAGGCCATCTCCACTGTGGGTGGGATTGTAACAACTTCAGCAACTCAACAAAGTCAAACATCTAATATTCTCCTTTTTCAACTAAAGATCTCAGCAAGATACCAACTGCAGCACATGAAGTAACGGCGAGAGGATTTCACCATGTAATTGCCCAATTATCATGGACCAATGACATCCTTAGTGACATGTGCACCCTTTCCAAAGTTTGGGATCTTCCAGCTTATAAGGCAGAAATTTTATCTCACCATAGACGATAAAAACACTAAATACTCCCTTTTCCAGCCTCTCTTAAAAATTAGGCTGGCTGTGGCCTGGGCTCCACCAACTGGACAAACCTACATAAACCCTAAACTTCTCTATGCAAATGCAAAAATCCCTTAAGAAATCCCTATTTCTCATTATTATGTCTTCTGATATTTAATAGTGTGTATCAGGAAAATGAAGGAGAAACAAGGGAAGGAAGAAGAGGGAAGAAAGAGTCAATGAGATCTGTTTTAAATGGGAGATTTTTTGACCAGATTTTTCAAGTTTAAACAGAAAGTCCAGTTTCTGAGATTATAACAATTAACATGAATTTACCTAACACCAAAAGACTAGAACATAGAATCTGACAGGTTTAAAAACAGTTAAAAATGGTGCATCAAAAATTTCAATATGACAGTATAAATTATGTATTCATTCATTCAACAAACAAATAATTTAATGTGCACCTTCCATATGCCAGACATTATTTTTCAGGCACCTAGAGTACAAAAGCAAACAAAACAAGATTTTAATTTTATAGAGTTTACATTCTGTGAAGGAAAAAACTTTATAAATAGACAAATTAATATAGAATATATCATCTGGTGACAAAATTGCTGAAGAAAAGTAAAAGTAAATGAGGAAATAGAATATGAAAGAGATCAGGAAAGGCCTAACTGAAGAAGCAATATTTGACCAGAGATCTGAAGGAAGAGGGGAAGGGCCCCACTGGGAGAACTGGGTGAAGAAAATGTGTAAAGGTTTGGAGAACAACAAGACCAGTGTGACTGGAGTGAAATAAGGAAGGGGCAGTGATAGCAATTGGAGAAGGAAATGGCAACCCACTCCAGTGTTCTTGCCTGGAGAATCCCAGGGGTGGGGGAGCCTGGTGGGCTGATGTCTATGGGGTCGCACAGAGTTGGACACGACTGAAGCAACTTAGTAGCAGCAGCAGCAGCAGGAAGACTTTGGGCAATTTTGAACAAAGTTTCATCAGTTTATAGGCTTTAGAAAAATCACACACACACACACACACACGAGCGTGTTTGTATGTAAAATGTGAAATCTGAATAAGATCTATAGATTATGCCAAAGACAATTTTTTGATTTTGATATTGTACTATAGTTTTTATAAGATGTTACCACTGGCTTCAGCAATACATGAACCGTGAACTTCCAGATGTTCAAGCTGGTTTTAGAAAAGGCAGAGGAACCAGAGATCAAATAGCCAACATCCGCTGGATCATCAAAAAAGTAAGAGAGTTTCAGAAAAACATCTATTTTTGCTTTATTGACTATGCCAAAGCCTTTGGCTGTGTGGATCACAATAAACTGTGGAAAATTCTGAAAGAGATGGAAATACCAGACCACCTGACCTGCCTCTTGAAAAATCTGTATGCAGGTCAGGAAGCAACAGTTAGAACTGGTCATGGAACAATAGACTGGTTCCAAATAGGAAAAGGAGTATGTCAAGCCTGTATATTATCACCCTGCTTATTTAACTTATATGCAGAGTACATCATGAGAAACTCTGGACTGGAAGAAGCACAAGCTGGAATCAAGATTGCTGGGAGAAATATCAATAACCTCAGATATGCAGATGACACCACCCTTATGGCAGAAAGTGAAGAGGAACTAAAAAGCCTCTTGATGAAAGTGAAAGAGGAGAGTGAAAAAGTTGGCTTAAAGCTCAACATTCAGAAAACGAAGATCATGGCATCCGGTCCCATCACTTCATGGGAAATAGATGGGAAAACAGTGCAAACAGTGTCAGACTTTATTTTTGGGGGCTCCAAAATCACTTCAGATGGTGACTGCAGCCATGAAATTAAAAGATGCTTATTCCTTGGAAGGAAAGTTATGACCAACCTAGACAGCATATTCAAAAGCAGAGACATTACTTTGCCAACAAAGGTCCGTCTAGTCAAGGCTATGGTTTTTCCTGTGGTCATGTATGGATGTGAGAGTTGGACTGTGAAGAAGGCTGAGCGCCGAAGAATTGATGCTTTTGAACTGTGGTGTTGGAGAAGACTCGAGAGTCCCTTGGACTGCAAGGAGATCCAACCAGTCCATTCTGAAGGATTTCAGCCCTGGGATTTCTTTGGAAGGAATGATGCTAAAGCTGAAACTCCAGTACTTTGGCCACCTCATGGGAAGAGTTGACTCATTGGAAAAGACTCTTGATGCTGGGAGGGACTGGGGGCAGGAGGAGAAGGGGACGACAGAGGATGAGATGGCTGGATGGCATCACTGACTCGATGGATGTGAGTCTGAGTGACCTCCAGGAGTTGGTGATGGACAGGAAGGCCTGGTGTGCTGTGATTCATGGGGTAGTGAAGAGTCGGACACGACTGAGCGACTGAACTAACTAACCACTGGAGGAGACTATCTTGTCTCTACTATTTTTGTAGCTTTTTGTGAATCTATAATTATTTCAAAATAGAAAGTTCAAAGAAGAAAAGGATCCCCGGCTGCTGTGTAGAGAACAGATGTGAGGCAGGACAGAGGTGGGGAATCAGGACTGGAAGTAGGGAGTGAACAGGAAATATAGGGGCCAGCAGAGAGAGGTATGTCAAAGTCTTTTAGGGGACATAACTATTAATATTGAAGAGTGAAAACTATATGGTGGGTAAAGGAAGAAAGAAAAAAGAGTAGAAATGGTGACATGGTTCACCCTCTTGTATACTGTAGGCCCATACTTAAACTATGTTAGTTAGAATCATTTTTCTCTCTCCGTTTTAAGGTATCCAATGGAGATTGCAATGTCTCCCACTTATGAAGTCCTTTAACAAAGCTCATTAAATGGTAATATTGCTAACATGTTGCCTGTAACCTGGACTTAAAAGTATTTTCCCATCTTTGTGATTCCCATTCACAGCCAGACTGGACTTCATGGGATTCTCCAAATGTTCTCTGAACTGATTCTACCTGGATTTTTTCCTTCAATTCCTATTTCAGTTTCAAGGCCTGATTCAATTGCCACCTCTTCTTTGAAGCCTTCTGATTCTCTCTGCCAAAAGAAAGCACTCTTTACTGTGAACTCAGAAATAATTTTATTTGTATATTTCTTAAAGCATTTATCAATTCCTTTCTCCGGTTTTTGTTACTTATTGGAAAAGTATGTCCTTCTCATTAAACTGTAGACAAGTTTCCAGAGGTGAGAAACCCTGTCTCACCTAGCTGCTAGAGAGTAGTCCTTGCTGGCTCCAACTAGAGAAGCCCACACACACAGCAACGAAGGCCCAGCGAAGCCCCCACCAAATGTTTAAAAAAACACAACATTCCTGTGCTCCCCACATTGGCTAATAGTATATGTGAGCTTAATGAATTTTTTTTTAATTTATTTTTAATTGGGGAAAAATTGCTTTACAATGTTGCAGTAGTTTCTGCCATACAGCAACCCAAATAAGCCATTCAATGAATGGTAAATGTTGAATGACTGAATGATATCACTGGGTGATGTTTTCATGTAGTTTACACTTACTTCTGTATATAGCTATTAGCACTTCCAGGAATACTTCTTCCACCTCCAACCCTGGGGCAAACTTACTTAGCATTGCAATGTAAAAGAGTGATACATATTGATTCACAATATGAATATATTCCATTTGGCCTGGTTCTTGAAGTATGTAGGTAATGGAGGAGAAATATTGTTTGAAATGTTCAGAGACAGAGACCACTCTGTGGAAAATTCTTCCACTCATGAGATTTTCAAATTGTATGCAGAGGATTTGGTTGTCATTGGAGCCTTGTCAAAAAGGAAAAATCTCTCTTCAGTTCAGTTCAGTTTAGTTGTTCAGTCATGTCCAACTCTTTGTGACCCCATGAACTGCAGCATGCCAGGCTTCCCTATCCATCGCCAACTCCTGGAGCTTGCTCAAACTCATGTCCATCAAGTTGGTGATGCCATCCATTCATCTCATCCTCTGTTACCCCCTTCTCCTCCTGCCCTCAATCTTTCCCAGCATCAGAGTCTTTTCCAAGGAGTCAACTCTTCACATGAGGTGGCCAAAGTATTGGAGCTTCAGCTTCAGCATCAGTCCTTCCAATAAATAGTCAGGACTGATTTCCTTTAGGATTGACTGGTTGGATCTCCTTGTAGTCCAAGGGACTTCCAAGAGTCTTCTCCAACACCACAGTTCAAAAGCATCAATTCTTTGGTGTGCAGCTTTCCTTATGGTCCAACTCTCACATCCATACATGACTACTGGAAAAACCATAGCTTTGACTAGACAGACCTTGGTTGGCAATGTAATGTCTCTGCTTTTTAATACGCTGTCTATGTTGGTCATAGCTTTTCTTCCAAGGAGCAAGCGTCTTTTAATTTCACGGCTGCAGTCACCATCTGCAGTGATTTTGGAACTCACGAAAATAAAGTCTGTCACTGTTTCCATTGTTTCCCCATCTATTTGCCATAAAGTGATGGGACTAGATGCCATGATCTTCCTTTTTTGAATATTGAGTTTTAAGCTAGCTTTTTCACTCTCCTCTTTCACTTTCATCAAGAGGCTCTTTAGTTTCTCTTCGCTTTATGCCATTAGGGTGGTGTTATCCAAATATCTGAGGTTGATATTTCTCCCTGCATCTTGATTTCAGCTTGTGTTTCATCCAGCCTGGCATTTCGCATGACGTACTCTGCATATAAGTTAAATAAGCAGGGTGACAATATATAACCTTGATGTACTCCTTTTCCAATTTTGAACCTGTCCATTGTTCCATGTCCAGTTCTAACTGTTGCTTCCTAACCTGCATACAGATTTCTCAGAAGGCAGGTAAGGTGGTCTGGTATTTCCATCTCTTTAAGAATTTTCCAGTTTCTCTTTTAGTAGAAATATATACAATATGTAGCTTATACAATTGAAAATGAGTCATATTTTTAAAGATCCTGGAGAAAATCACGCAAAAATAGAATTTATCAGACTTCATTTGTAGAACACAAACCTATAGCAATTATAATTATTACAAATAATAGCTATTTTTAGTAGACTTTATTTTTTTAGAGCAGATTTAGGTTCACAGCAAAACAGAGTGGAAGGTACAGAGATTTCTCATGTGTTTCCTACTCTCCCCCCCAACTCCACCCCCATGCTGTCATGCAAAGCCTCCTCCATTTTCAACGTTCCTCACTAGGGCAGTACATATGTTACAAGTAATGAACCTACCTTGACACATCATCACCATCAAAGTCCATAGTAAATACGAACTTTCTGAGCTAGTGGTAAAGAACCCACCTGCCAATGCAGGAGATGAAAGAGATGCAGGTTTGATCCCTATGTAAGGAAGATCCTCTGGAGGAGGAAATGGCAACCCACTTCAGTATTCTTGTCTGGAGAATCCCAAGGACAGAGAAGCCTGGAAATTTACAGAGCATAGGATAGTGAAGAATCGGACATGACTGAAGAGACTTAGCATATTTATAATAATAATTCTACATATTTTTCTTAATTAATGCTTTCCAATTTTATAAACTTCAGGACCCACAAATATCTGCTTTTCAACAAGGTGATTAATGTTTCCTTTTAGGTTCTAGTCTCTATTGAGAATTATTCTTCTTATGCAAATATACAACCTTGAAATTGCCTGAAGTGATCTCTCCTCTTTATTTCTGGCCACTTTTCCAAATTATATTTCAATCTGGGTGGGAAATTTCATTAAGTGCTTTTTTAAGGCTTACTGTGAGATGTCAATCCTTTTTTTTTTTCATTAAGCAATTCAGATATGTTGGTAATGAATACAATTAATTCGTAACGGAATACTCTAAGTTTGTTGATGCATTGTTGACAACTAGCTTTAGTGCAATAAATTAGCAGCTTTGTAATCATAAAAATAGGGATAGAATAAGAACAATATTGACAAGTCCAACAAACTCATGCAAAGAGAGGAGCCAAAATGCAAACCTGCTCCCAACACTAAAGAAAACCACAGCCTTCAATTTCTTTCTTAACATTGTTTTCATGCTTTCAGAATGGAGCTTCAGTTCAGTTCAGTTGCTCAGTCGTGTCTGACTCTTTGCCACCCCATGGACCGCAGCACTCCAAGCCTCCCTCACACTCACACCCACTCCCAGAGTTTACTCAGACTCATGTCCATTGAGTCGGTGATGCCATCCAACCATCTCATCCTCTTTCGTCCCTTTCTCCTCTTGCCTTCAATCTTTCCCAGCATCAGGGTCTTTTCCAAGGAGTCAGTTCTTATCAGGTGGCCGTGGCCAAAATACTGGAGTTTCAGCTTCAGCATCAGTCCTTCCAATGAATGCTCAGGACTGATTTCCTTCAGGATGGACTGGTTGGATCTCCTTGCAGTTCAAGGGACTCTCAAGAGTCTTCTCCAACACCACAGTTCAAAAGCATCAATTCTTTGGTGCTCAGCTTTCTTTATAGTCCAACTCTCACATCCATACATGACTACTGGAAAAAACATAGCCTTGCCTAGATGGACCTTTGTTGGCAAAGTAATGTCTCTGCTTTTGAATATGCTGTCTAGGTTGGTCATAACTTTTCTTCCAAGGAGCAAGCGTCTTTTAATTTCATGGCTGCAGTCACCATCTGCAGTGATTTTGGAGTCCCCAAAAATAAAATCTGTCGCTGTTTCCCCATCTATTTGCCATGAAGTGATGGGACCAGTTCTATGAATTACCTACAAGACCTTTTAGAACTAACACCCAAAAAAGATGTCCTTTTCATTATAGGGGACTGGAATGCAAAAGTAGGAAGTCAAGAAACACCTGGAGTAACAGGCAAATTTGGCCTTGGAATATGGAATGAAGCAGGGCAAAGACTAACAGAGTTTTGCCAAGAAAATGCACTGGTCATAGCAAACACCCTTTTCCAACAACACAAGAGAAGACTCTATACATGGACATCACCAGATGGTCAACACCACAATCAGATTGATTATGTTCTTTGCAGCCAAAAATGGAGAAGCTCTATACAGTCAACAAAAACAAGACCAAGAGCTGACTGTGGCTCAGATCATGAATTCCTTATTACCAAATTCAGACTTAAATTGAAGAAAGTAGGGAAAACCACTAGAGTATTCAGGTATGACCTAAATAAAACCCCTTATGATTATACAGTGGAAGTGAGAAATAAGATTTAAGGGCCTAGATTTGATAGATAGAGTGCCTGATGAACTATGGACTGAGGTTCGTGACATTGTACAGGAGATAGGGATCAAGACCATCCCCATGGAAAAGAAATGCAAAAAAGCAAAATGGCTGTCTGGGGAGGCCTTACAAATAGCTGTGAAAAGAAGAGAAATGAAAAGCAAAGGAGAAAAGGCAAGATATAAGCATCTGAATGCAGAGTTCCAAAGAATAGCAAAGAGAGACAAGAAAGCCTTCCTCAGCGATCAATGCAAAGAAATAGAGGAAAACAACAGAATGGGAAAGACTAGAGATCTCTTCAATTAGATATACCAAGGGAACATTTCATGCAAAGATGGGCTTGATAAAGGACAGAAATGGCATGGACCTAACAGAAGCAGAAGATATTAAGAAGAGGTGGCAAGAATACACAGAAGAACTGTACAAAAAAGAGCTTCACAACCCAGATAATCACGATGGTGTGATCACTGACCTAGAGCCAGACATCCTGGCATGTGAAGTCAAGTGGGCCTTAGAAAGCATCACTAGGAACAAAGCTAGTGGAGGTGATGGAATTCCAGTTGAGCTATTTCAAATCCTGAAAGATGATGCTGTGAAAGTACTATACTCAATATGCCAGCAAATTTGGAAAACTCAGCAGTGGCCACAGGACTGGAAAAGGTCAGTTTTCATTCCAATCCCAAAGAAAGGCAATGCCACAGAATGCTCAAACTACCGCACAATTGCACTCATCTCACACGCTAGTAGGAGAAGGCAATGGCACCCCACTCCAGTACTTCTGCCTAGAAAATCCCATGGGTGGAGGAGCCTGGAAGGCTGCAGTCCTTGGTGTCGCTGAGGGTCGGACACGACTGAGCGACTTCACTTTCACTTTTCACTTTCATGCATTGGAGAAGGAAATGGCAACCCACTCCAGTGTTCTTGCCTGGAGAATCCCAGGGATGGGGGAGCCTGGTGGGCTGCCGTCTATGGGGTCACACAGAGTCGGACACGAGTGAAGTGACTTAGTAGCAGCAGCAGCACATGCTAGTAAAGTAATGCTCAAAATTCTCCAAGCCAGGCTTCAGCAATATGTGAACCATGAACTTCCTGATGTTCAAGCTGGTTTTAGAAAAGGCAGAGGAACCAGAGATCAAATTGCCAACATCCTCTGGATCATGGAAAAAGCAAGAGAGTTCCAGAAAAACATCTATTTCTGCTTTATTGACTATGCCAAAGCCTTTGACTATGTGGATCACAAGAAACTGTGGAAAATTCTGAAAGAGAAGGGAATAACAGACCACCTGACCTGCCTCTTGAGAAATCTGTATGCAGGTCAGGAAGCAACAGTTAGAACTGGACATGGAACAACAGACTGGTTCCATATAGGAAAAGGAGTATGTCAAGCCTGTATATTGTTACCCTGCTTATTTAACTTATATGCAGAGTACATCATGAGAAACGCTGGGCTGGAAGAAGCACAAGCTGGAATCAAGATTGCCGGGAGAAATATCAATAACCTCAGATATGCAGATGACACCACCCTTATAGCAGAAAGTGAAGAGGAACTAAGGAGCCTCTTGATGAAAGTGAAAGTGGAGAGTGAAAAAGTTGGCTTAAAGCTCAACATTCAGAAAACGAAGATCATGGCATCTGGTCCCATCACTACATGGGAAATAGATGCAGAAACAGTGGAAACAGTGTCAGACTTTATTTTTTGGGGTTCCAAAATCACTGCATATGGTGACTGCAGCCATGAAATTAAAAGATGCTTACTCCTTGGAAGGAAAGTTATGACCAACCTAGATAGCATATTCAAAAGCAGAGACATTACTCTGCCAACAAAGGTCCGTCTAGTCAAGGCTATGGTTTTTCCAGTGGTCATGTATGGATGTGAGAGCTGGACTGTGAAGAGAGCTGGACTGTGAAGAAAGCTGAGCGCAGAAGAATTGATGCTTTTGAACTGTGGTGTTGGAGAAGACTCGAGAGTCCCTTGTACTGCAAGGAGATCCAACCAGTCCATTCTGAAGGATTTCAGCCCTGGGATTTCTTTGGAAGGAATGATGGTAAAGCTGAAACTCCAGTACTTTGGCCATCTCATGCGAAGAGTTGACTCATTGGAAAAGACTCTGATGCTGGGAGGGATTGGGGGCAGGAGGAGAAGGGGACCACAGAGGATGAGATGGCTGGATGGCATCACTGACTCCATGGACGTGAGTCTCAGTGAACTCCGGGAGTTGGTGATGGCCAGGGAGGCCTGGAGTGCTACGATTCATGGAGTCGAAAAGAGTCAGACATGACTTAGTGACTGAACTGAACTGAATTGAACTGATGTGACCAGATGCCATGATCTTAGTTTTTTGAATGTTGAGATTTAAGCCAGCTTTTTCACTCTCCTCTTTCACTTTCATCAAGAGGCCCTTTAGTTCTTCTTCACTTTCTCCCATAAGGATGGTGTCATCTGCATATCTGAGGTTATTGATATTTCTCCTGGCAATCTTGATTCCAGCTTGTGCTTCATCCATTCCAGCATTTCTCATGATGTACTCTACTTACAAGTTAAATAAGCAGGGTGACAATATACAGCCTTGACGTACTCCTTTTCCTATTTGGAACCAGTCTGTTGTTCCATGTCCAGTTCTAACTGTTGCTTCCTGACCTGCATAGAGGTTTCAAGAGGCAGATCAGGTGGTCTGGTGTTCCCATCTCTTTCAGAATTTTCCACAGTTTATTGTGATCCACACAGTCAAAGGCTTTGGCATAGTCAATAAAGAGTGGAGCATAACCCATTCTAATGTCTTTTCAACCCATACTTCCGTTCACATTCTCTCCAAGTATAAGACTGAGGTTTCATTGCACCCTATGGGCCTTAGGAAGCTATGAAATGAAAGGACTGCAATGGGTTAGTACCTTTTACCTTGTCAAAGTTCCAACATGTGGGTCATGCTCTCAAATTTCAACTGGAATAATGTTGAGGAAGCTTTTGTAAATAATGTGTTGTAAAGGGATGTCCCTGGTGGTCCTGTGACTAAGATTCTGTGCTCCCATTGAAGGGGGCCCAGGTTCCATCCCTATTTAGGGAACTAGATCCTACAGGTGGCAACTAAAGATCTCTCATGCTGCAATGAAGATCGAAGATCCCACTGCTGCAACTAAGATCAGCATAGCCAAAAAAATATATATTTTTAAAGTGTTGTACAAATGTTACTTTGTTGATGTTATTGTCATCATAATGCGGATAACTTTTCACCTCTGTGAAACCAAATAATATCCTTCAATTTATATCAGAGGAGATTCAGCTGTTAATGGGGAAAATCCTGACACTGAAATCAAGTAATGAGGTATAATGTTAAAGATTTGCTAAGCTTTGATAGTGAAGGTTATCCTAGAGTGGAGAAGGGGGAAAAGACTGGAAATAATTGCATGTATCTTATTAATTTGGTTCTTTCCAGTCTCTTTGAGGCTAATTACATTAAGCAGAAAATTAAATCATGTTGACTATGGCTACACAAATGTATTTTGGTATGTATGACTTACAAGCATGAATGAGTGAAAGATTCACTCTAAGGAAAAGGCAAATTATTAGGAGGAACCAAAGAACAGCCAGGCTTTTTACATTTGAGAGGAAATATCTACCTAGCAATTAAAATGAATTGGTGAAAATTCTCACCTACAGAATAAATTTACATATCGAGAAAACTTTAAAAATGTCTTTTAACATGTCCTGTAGACTAAAGAAAATGTATTTGTAGCTCTAGTTCAACCATATTCACTGCTATTATATATTTCATTTAAAAGATATCTTGAAAGAAACAATTATCTAAAAACAATTAAAGAAATTAGTCAGAAAATTGTGATTAATTAAAGGTATGATTTAGATTTGCGTTGGAGAATATTTGGGTGACCTGAGTTCATCTATGATGAATAACATTAAGTTCTAAGACAAAGTGAATTTATATCTTTGAAAATAGAAGATACATTTTCAAATCTTTAATCTTTTAATTTGGTAAAAAATTTCATATTTTAGATTGGTCTACTACTACTACGTTGCTCCAGTCGTGTCCGACTCTGTGCAACCCCATGGACTGCAGCCCACCAGGCTTCTCGGTCCATGGGATTCTCCAGGCAAGAACACTGGGGTGGGTTGCCATTTCCTTCTCCAATGCATGAAAGTGGAAAGTGAAAGTGAAGTCGCTCAGTCGTGTCCCACTCTTAGCGACCCCATGGACTGCAGCCTACCAGGCTCCTCCGTCCATGGGATTTTCCAGGCAGAAGTACTGGAGTGGGGTGCCATTGCCTTCTCCGAGTTTAGCAAATAAATGTGATTTGTTCAAAATTTTGTTTCATGATTCCGTTCTGTTCAAACCACTCATATGCATGACCCAAAGCTGCAGCGAATTACTCCTGCAGAAAAAACATCAGAATATTTATCATGAATAATTTATATTGACACTAGGTTATAAAACTGATGTATTATCTTTATACAAATGCTGAGTAAAACCTATAATCAGAGTAATAAAAAACAAACCATTTCAGCAATATTAAAACCTGGGAAAACTTTATTAAATTCAAGAGAAACAAGAGGAACCTCAGGATCCCACCCACTGCAGTTGAGCCAATTTTATGACAAATTTGTTTCTGAAGCAAGGCAAATTGCTTTGGGCATATCAGCATTCGGTAATCACAGTCCTGTTCTGACTTCATAGTCCAATTCTCTTCCCCTCACTTCTGTTCTACTTCTTCCCCTCGAATACAGTCTTTGAAAACTTTATACAGAAAAAAATGAGGATGGGAATACAGAGAATTGATTTTTTGAAATTTCATTTCAAAATGGGTAGGTAGGACATTTGAAAGGGGAGAATGCATGTGCATATAGTCTGTTATGAAGTCATCCCTGATTATGATAAATACTATCTTTGAGGACATGAAATAGAAGATGATACGTGACCAGATTTCTTTTCTAACAATGGAAGGTATATTGAAAGGAGGCTAGTAAATAGAATATACAACCTTAAAGTGAGTTAAAATACAGAGTAATATTTATCACATTGTTTTCCAATTTTCACTATGAAGTGAAGTCTCTCAGTCGTGTCCGACTCTTTGCGACCCCATGGGCTGTATAGCCTAACAGGCTCCTTTGTCCATGGGATTTTCCAGGCAATAGTACTGGAGTGGACTGCCAAACTGCCTTTAATCTTCACAAAAGCTCTGTGAGGTGAGTCGGGTGGGCCTTTCCTTTTGGTCCCCTGAGGGGCGATGCAGATGTTGGGACAGGCCCCGGTCAGGACTGCCTCGGGAAAACAGGCTCATTCGCAGATCAGGGCACCAGCAGTCTCGGCTCCCAGTTTGGCTGACACCAGCTTCTGGGATCTCATAGCCGGCGAACAAAGAGGCTGCAGAGAGCTTCTGCTCCGCCAGCGGCCCCTCCTCCTAGCGCGGATTCCTGCCCACGCTCTGCGCTGGAGTGCCAGTTGCTCTCAGGGGAATGCGAGGGTCGGCGACGAGTTGGTAGTCAGGGGGCTCTGGCTTTGTGGCGTCAGCGTGATCTGAGTTTGAACACCCAAACCTTCTGTTACTGTGCTTGACTGTAGGCAATCTCTCTGAGCCTCATTTTCCTTTATCTGGAGAGTGGGCATGCTTTGATTTATTCCAAGGAATTCGCCGACCATCATTTAAAGCAATAAAGGTCTTTGCCTACCACGTGTGTCGAAGAAAATGCTATGAATATTTTAGCTCTGGGATAGGTCGGTCACCATCTCTACCAGCGTGGGAAATCTCCATCTGCAAAATGGGCGCAACGCAGATTGCGGTTTTTTAAGAGCTAACATCGCTTTGCAAAACGCCCCTAACAAACCCCTCACCGTTCCTCTTCGCAGCTCCCGCTTTGTCCCCACGCCGCCCTATCCTGAGAGACCCTAGTTTCCAAACTGTGGAGGAGCCGATTCGGAACTTAAAGAAACATTATCAAACCAGGGAAACAGAAGAGAGTGTAGGACAGGGTGACGTAGGGATGGAAGACAGGGGAGGCAAGGAAGACTCAGCTCTGCTTCGAATAGGTGCGACCCCGCTCGCAGGCAAGTGAACCGCCCGCGCCCACTGCTCGGCCGGGAAGCCTCGGCTCGGACCCAATAAACAGACCTTCGCGACGTGGAGTGGGACCCTCGGCCAGGAAACGGAAGTGGTGGGGGGGGACGAGAAACTTCAGGGGTAGACGCGGGGCCTCAAAAGAGGGTCTACCAGAGCTCGAGGGGCGGAGCTGAAGCTGAGCGGGCAGGGCTAAGGGCGGGACCTCGCGGAGATCTTCGGCTGCGCGCGCCACGTCTCCTTCAGCGAGCTAGTTGGGGAGAAGCGAGCGGCGAGGGAGGGAAAAACCGAGTGGGGCGGGAGCTCTCTCTTCTCGCGAGAGCTGGAGACGGCAGCGGCAGTGGCGGCGGCGTGTCCCTGAGAGTAGCGTGGGGGCGGGGAGGAGAGGCGGCGGCGCCGGCGTAGGAGCTACGCCACACGGGGCCGGGGAGCTGGGAGCTGGATTGCAGAGCGGGGTCGTGGCGGCGGCGGTGAGAAGAGGGAGGCGGAGGAGGGGGTGCCATGGCGGGGCAGCAGTTCCAGTACGATGACAGCGGGAACACCTTCTTCTACTTCCTCACCTCCTTCGTGGGGCTCATCGTGATTCCGGCCACATACTACCTCTGGCCCCGAGATCAGAATGCCGGTGAGTCCTGCCGGCAGCTGCCCGTGGACCCGCGCAGGCCCCACCGGCCCCTCAGGCCCCTCCGGGCCGCGCCGCTCCGGCCCAGCCCAGCCCAGCCCGCCGCGCACGGGGTGATACCGCCCGCGCGGCCGGGCCTCGCGTCCAAGCGTCCGCCGCCCGCGGGGCCCGGGCTCGGTGGTGTTTCCCTGGGTGTCTCTCTGGGCTCCTCCCACCCCCCTTATTGTCCTCCTCAGGAGTTTCGCTGTGCTCCCTCTTCCCTATTGTTCTGGACTCTCCTTGCAGCAGCGTCCTGTCCCTTTGTCTTCTCTGCCTCGGGTTTTATTGATATTTTTCTTTATGGAGGGAGCAGGATGGGATCGCGAGGATGGGAATTGGAAGGTGAGAGAAGAGTTGGCAAAGGAAGAAGACAAGCGTGCAGGCTCCAGTCTGAGCCGCCAAGCTACGGTCCTCTTTCCCTGACACCCCCGTTTCCCTGTTGCAGCTGTCGTTACAGATGTTTAGGGCACCATCTGAGTTGAGTGGCATGTATAGGACCCCAGCTGAGCTCCCCAACCGCCCCCCACCTCTCCGTGCCTTTCCCTCGTTGCCTTTTCATTTGTTCACTCACATTGTGGGGGTTGGAAGCAATGATGTTATTCTCCTTAGCAAGAATTAGACATTTCTCTATTTCCTTCTCTTCGAAGTTTCCTGTTTATGGCGAAAAAAGCACAAGTATGAAGGAAGGATTAAGTCTTGTAGGTAGATCGGTTGTGAGGTGGTTGGTCCATTTTCTTTCAGTTCTAAATTTTTTCACTTTGAACGACATCGGTGTAGAACACATAATTAAATAGATTCTTGTCAAGGTATTTTATGTTTGGGTAATGTTTAGATTCCATTTGTTGCACTCTTGTTAGGACATATGGCAGGTGATATTCTTAAGACTGATAGAACTGCAAGGCCTTAATAGGTTGTTTATGGAGGTTGCTTATGGTGCTTTAACAGTAACAGGTTTTGAGTATGAACATTTAGGGAAGGTTTTCTGTTTCTCAAGAGCTCTGGTAATTTGAGTGAATAGACTCTCTCAAGTTGGGTGTGTTGGGGGTCTGCGTTGTCCAGGTGATATACTCTACTTTGGGGACATTGTTACCCAGTGAAGCATTGAATCAGCCCAGGTCTTGTTAAGCTTTAAGACTGATTCAGTGCTTTTGGCTGCTTACTGTTTCACAGGAAAATCAAATAAGTTCAAATATTAATATATCATGTTGTATTATTCAAAATTACTACTACAGACCCACACCCTTTATTCAAAATGCTTGAGGACAGATATACCACAGAATTTTTCAGATTTTAGATAATACCTGCCCTAACAAGCCATTAAGGGTCTAAACCATCACTAATAATCAAGCAAATTATTCCAACAGCACTAATAATCAAGCAAATTATTCCAACAGCAGAATATGACTACTTTTTAAGTGAGATGAATAAAGATTTTAAATAGCCTCCTATCAGTACAAGTCACCAAATTATTTTCTTTCAAACATATGTAGGCATATGATGATTTTGAATTTCAGAGTTCTTACGGCAGTCTTGACTTTTCAGGGGTATCTTCTATGTGAAAACATAAAAAGATTTCCTTTGCCAGCAGTTATACAACCTTAAAGTTGAGTTTAATCTTTGTTTAGTTATTTTTTAAAAGATAACACTTTTGGGGGCTTTCAGTTTTCAGGTTGACGGTTGTTTCAGTGTTGCTCTTTTGGAATTGTTGGGCCCATGAGTCCATCTAGAAAGCATGGCGCCATTTCAGGTTTGCAAATCTTGGATTTGAAAATTAGAAGTAGCTTGGTCTTTGCATTGGCATATTTGAGATGTTAGTGGAAGTTACTCTGTTAACATTATTACTGGAATCCCTTTTCTGTTGTTGCTGTTTAGTCCCTAAGTTGCTTCTGACTCTTTTGCGACCCCCATTGACTGTAGCCTGGCAGACTCCTCTGTCCATGGGATTTCACAGGCGAGAATACTGGAATGAGTTGCCATTTCCTTTTCCAGGGGATCTTCCTGATTGGGGGATTGAACCTATGTCTCCTGCATTGGCGGATGGATTCTTTACTGCTGAGCCACCTGGACGGCCCCATTTTGCCTTGACTTTTGTCTGATCTGTTGGGCTAAGTGCACTTATAATTAATACCCCCTTTAAGGGTCCTGTTTATCTTACTCTCTTGGTTGTTTGCACATGGGCTGAATAAGTGACTAAATACTTTTTCTGACCATTACGATAAAAGTTCTATTTGAAGTAATAACATGGAGGGTTTGGATTTCCTTAGTGGTTAAAGAATAGTGGTTCTTAGCCCTGACTCCTTGTTAGAATCATTTGGGGGAACCTCTAAAAACACTTAGACCCATCACCAGGTACTCTGATTTAATTGGTCTGGAGTGAGTGCTGTGTATTGTTTTTTTACAAGGTTGTAAATTGTAGCTAGGTTGAGTTGCTAAGGCAGGTAGTGGTCTTTAGCTGGAATTGTCATTTTGGGAGGTGGCATATTTCTTTTGATATGGTCACTTTGATAAAAACAAAAAAGTCTCTAATGTCTTAGCCTTCTTACCAAGCTAAGAAGCATTTAGAGTAAAACAGTGCTATAAAATAATGTAGTTGAAAGCAGAACATTTTTGTTAAAGTAACTTAAATAGGTTTACAGTGATACTTGATAAGAGAAAATTAATGCTGTAATTATTAGAAATTCAAATAGTCCTGAGAGGACTTCTGTTCTTTTCATAGGTTAAGGATTATAGATCATTTGAATTGAGATAAAATATATCATTACTTTTTCCCAAGTTTGGAGTTTTTTTTTTTTACTCCTTTTCAAAACTAGTTTTGAAACCTGGGTCTGCCAATTACTGTGTTAATCAGAGGCAAGTGATTTAACTTCTCTGTTTTTCAGTGTACTCATTTGTGAAATACAGACGGTAGTTATGTTCCATAGAATTAAATTAATAGAATAGGTATATGTAAAGGGTTTAGAACAGTATCTGGCACATATTGGGGTGTTAGGGCCTGCTGTTTTTGCTGGTTACTTGGACTTTCTGGAACAATTTGATTTGGTACACTCATGTACTCAGATTGTTTGAAAGGATTAATGAAACTTTTTTCAAAAGTTGCATTCCTTTATTCTTTGTTCCTTGCCTTTCAGATATGTACAAGTGATTTAGCTCTCTGACTTGGGAATGTAAGAGTTCACTTTTAGTGCTCAGTAGTAAAGTGAAGAACTCAGAATTTGAAGTTAGAGGTTTTGGGTTTAAGTTTCAGCCTAGTCCCTGATTAGTTGTTTCTGAACTCTCATCCTCATTTTCTAAGGGTAGTAATAATAAACTGCCCTACCTACCAAGAAGTGATGATGAGAAGCAAAGAAATAAATGCATATAAACATGTTTGCTTTAAAACTAAATGCACTGTAGAAATTTGTTCATTTTGCAAGTTATTTATAGAGCATAATGGGCTTCCCTGGTAGCTCAGTGGTAAAGGATCCACCTGCATTGCAGGAGACCTGGGTTTGATCCATGGGTTGGGAAGATCCCCTAGAGGAGGAAATGGCACCCTGCTCCAGTATCTTTGCCAGGAAAATCCCATGGATAGAGGAGCCTGGTGGGCTACAGTCTGTAGGGTTGCAGAATCAGACACGACTAGAGTGACTGAGCACACAAGACTGTGCTAGATGCTGCTTCTAGGTGATAGATCAGGTTTTTAAGGGCTTAAAGCTTTTTCTTAATAAGTTACATATACTCAATGCAAACAAGATCAAAGGGACAGAACAAAAATTGCTTGTAATTCTGTCACCCAAAAACAGTTAAAATATTTTGGTGTGGGCATCTCCTTTGAGATGACTTTAGATGTGTAGTCTCTTATTGGAGGAGATCCCACATCTCCTTCCAGTCTGAGACAGATGATTGTAATCCTCTTGTCAGGCGCTGCAGCTGTTCATTGAATGTTTACTAGCCTCAAGGATGGGAAGTGCTGAATGCACTCACTGTATCACTTTGAGTTAGAGTCAAGTGTTATCCCAATTTTATTAATGAGAAAATAGAGCCAAAGAAGAGCTAACCAACTTGCTTAAAGCCATATTGCTGCTAAGTGGAAGATTGGTTGTGGGACCCAAATTCATCTTATGCCAGAGCTTCTCTTGCTAGCCACTGCCTTGCACTCCCTCTGTAATTAGTATAACACATTATAATAAGTATTAAAATGAGAAGTGGAAAGCGCTGTGTGCAAGGGAGTATATTTTATGAATGTTCATATTCCACTTAAAACATACAGTCTTCCTAAATTTTTAGGTTTTGAAAGGGGTATTAAAGATCTGAAAAGTTTGACTCATTTTAAAATCTAGTCATTGTCTCTGTTCTGTCCAGACAGAAAGGGTACCAGACATGAACACAGACACATTTAAGTTCCACACAGTTGAGGAAAGCAGCTGAAAACTTGGCAGTACAAATTTAGGTTTTATAAATATGGTGACAAACATTGGGATTAGTAAATGCATTACATAAATTGTTTTTATTTAAAGGTCGTCTTGCATTCTTGCTTGATCTTGGAGAACCTGAAAGACAAAGACAGGTTTATTTTCATATCAAATGAAACTTTCAGATGTTCATTCCCTTAATTATACTTTTTGTTCAGAAATTAAGAAGTCCAGACAAATGTATCCAGGCTTCCCGGATGGCTCAGTGGTAAGAGAATCTGCCTGCCAATGCAGGAGATGCAGGTTCAGTCTCTGCATGGGGAAGAGCCCCTGGAAAAGGAAATGGTTACCCACTCCAGTATTCTTGCCTGGAAAATCTGATGGACAGAGAAGCCTGGCAGGCTACAGTCCATGGGGTTGCAAAAGAGATGGACACCACTCAGCGACTAAGCTACAACAACAACAACAAATGTATCCATATTGTACTTGGACTTCTTTGAAAAAAAGTTTCTTGTTACCAGACTTTATTGATAATAAATATATTTACATAATCTCACCATCACATTGTTTGTTTGAAAGACATTATTGTTCATTTTCTTAATAAGTGAAACTAAGTCTCCCTAGAGCCTGAGTTCCTCTGCAGAGTTTATGATTAACTTCCTCCTGCACCTATTCTTTTCAAGAGTGAAGAGTATCAAAGGAATGGGGGACTGAAACCAAGCAGGACCCTGCAGGGCCCTCCCAGGTACAAAAGCCCCTTGGTGTTCCCCATTTCTTGTTCGTAGAAAAAGACTTCAGTCTCCTGGGCCTTCCTTGAGTTCCATAGAGTAGGCATAGGTGGTTACTTAAGTAGGGAAGTGAGTGAATATGCAGAAACAAAGGAAAAGAAATTAAAGAAAAGTAATGACAGGAGTTCATGGGTAAAAAAAGTGCTAGTTCATCCTCAAGGAATATACAGGACAGTCTGAAGGGTCTCTTGGAGTTTTTCTTTTGTAAGACCCACATCCCTGAGGTGACATTGGAAGGTTGATAGTTGAGATTCCTGAAACCACTCTACCTCACCACCCCAATCCGAAGAAAGTCGTGTATCCTGCATCCCTGAAGCCCCCAGAGGTTGCCTTTAAAAACCCTTGGAGTTTGGGTTATGGAGTTTGGGTCTTTTGAGCATGAGCTGCCCCTACTCCTTGCTTGGCATCCACAATAAACACTGTAGTGTCCTTCACCACACCTGGCATCAGTAAATTGGCTTTGCTGTGGTAGGTAGGTGAACCCAAAGTTGGGTCTGGTAACATAAGGTGTTCCTTACATTTTGGAATTACATTTGTGTCAGTATGGATGAAGGAATTTTCTCATGTGTATTCCAGATGTTTTTTGCTATAGATTTTTGCCAGTTTAGTTAAATCTAGTAGTTATTGACTGAGCACTCACTGTTTACCTATATAAAAACAGCTGACAGTACAAAGAGGCATGCAGTGTAAATATAGTCTTTTGTTACAGTTTATAACCTGGATGGGGTGGGAGAATTAGACAAATACAAATTATTAATATATCCAAAACACAACAAAGAAAATGTAAGAAAAGTGAAAATAAGTGCTATGGAAGTTAGCTGGATAAAGTATTTGCATCTAATTGGTGGTGGTCGTCAGTATCTAGAGGTGAGGAAAGTCTCTAGAGTTAGGTTGATTTTGACTGGACTATTAAAGGATAAGGGATTTCCCTGGTGGCTCAGTGGTAAAGAACCCTCCTGCCAGTGCGAAAGACACGTGTTTGGATCCCTTCGCTGGGAAGAACCCTTGGAGAAGTAAATAGCAACCTACTTCAGTATTCTTGCCTGGGAAATCCCATGGACAGAGGAACCTGGCTGGCTATAGTCCAAGGGGTCACAAAACAAAAGAGAAAATTTGTAGTTTTTCTGTTTTTAAGTGTATAGTTCAGTAGCATTGATTAGGTTCACAGTGCGGCACAACCATCACCACTGTTTCCAAAATTTTTCATCATCCTAAATAAACTCTGCCTGTTGAGCAGTAGCTTCTTATTGTCCCTTTCCTTCGGCCCCTGGTAAACTCCATATATATAGACAAAACTATATAAATTTGCCTATTCTAGATATTTTGTATAAGGGGAATCATACAGTATTTGCCTTTTCATGTTTGGCTTATTTCAGTTAGCATAATTTTTCTAGATTCATCCATGTTGTAACATACATCAGAACATAATTCTTTTTTATGGCTGAACAATATTCTGTTGTATGGATATATTCCACATTTTAATTCACTCGTCTATTGATGAACACGTGGGTTATTTCTATTCTTTGTTGTGAGTGATGCTGCAGTGAACATTGTATACAGATCTGTGAGTTCTTATTTTCAGTTCTTTTTGAGTATATTCCTACGGGTGGAAATCCAATTGTCCAAGCAGTATTTACTGAAGAGACTAGACTGTTCATTTTTCACTGAATGAACACAATCTTTTCAAGAATCACTTGGCTGTAGATGTGAGGGTAGTATCTGTTTTTTCGTGGGATGATTTATTGAGCATAGTTTACCAGTGAGGACCTTAGTATTAGAATACCTCTAGGCTGATACCTTAACTTCTTTTCCATCTGTACTTCCTTTGGTGATCTCACCCAGTCTCATGACTTTAGGTATCATCTATGTGACTCATAAAAATTACATTTCCCAGACTTATATTTCCAGTCTAGAACTCTTCTTGAACTCTCCACATTTCTATTAGCATATCTAATAGAGATCTTACTATGCAAAAAACTAATGTGATTTCTGTCCATTCTCCCAACCTTCCTGACCTGTAGTCTTTCCCATTTCAGTTCATCACAACTATTTCTTCAACTGTTCTGGCCAGCAGTCTTGGAGTTTCTCTTGGCTTATCTCTGTCTTATGTGTTGCTTCCAGATGTTAGTGTGTCCTGTTGGCTCTACTTTCAAATTACATCTAGTCTGACCATTTCTAATTGCTTTGCTGCCAGCACTGTCCTGTTTTATGGCCTGGATTATCGTTAGCCTCCAAACTGGTCTCCTTGTGTCCACCCTTGCTCCTTGCAGTCTGTTCTCGAAATAGTAGCACAGCGATCCTTTTTTAACTGAAGCTGGCGCATGTCACTCTTGGACTCAGAACCCTTTAAGGCTCTCCCATCTCAATCTCAATAGAAGCTAAAGTCATAGAGTGGTCTATGAAATCCTTCATGAACTTTTGGACTTCATTTCCTGTTCCTTTCTCTCTTGCTCCTTCCATTCCGGTCAGACCAGCTGCTCCACCGTTCCTAGGGCACGTAAGGCATGCTTCTGTTGAACCTTGTGGTTATTGCTTCCTGTGCCTGGAATGCTTTTCCTCTAGATAGCCTGTTGTGATCTTCCTCATCTCTATTATGGCCTTGCTCAAATGCCATCTTCTTAGTGTTGCCTTCTTTGAGCACCTTATTTTTAATTGTTAAGTTTCTTTCTGCCTGCAAAAAGGCTCTTCCCTTTTTCTGTTTTATTTCTTTTCACAGCACTTATCATCTTCTAATATACTATAAAGTTAATTTTTTTTACTGCTGTCTCCTGAACTGGAATGTATGGTCTGTGAGAGCTGGGACTTTTATATTGTTTTTTGTTGTGTCCTCAGTGTCCAGAAAGATCTGGGCACATAGTAGGTGCTTACCAATATGTACTTAATAAAGGACATTTAATAATGTTCTCTAGATAAAGGAATTCTGTACGTTCTTTACAAATATTTATATAGTGCCTATTATATTCTTGGCAGCTGGAAAGGGGAGGGGTGATTATGTATAAGAAAACAATGTCTGCTTCCAGGAGTTGAGTGCAGATTAATAAAAATTGACTTTATTACTGGCTGCTGAAGAATGGCGGTGCTGTACATGCAAACTGCTGAAAAAGAATGTATAGTCCTACTGCTTTTTTTTTTAGAAGAGAGCTATATACATGTTAAAAACTTTAATAATTCCACCTCTAGGACAAGTGTTCTAAGGATATAGGTCTAAATGGCACCCCACCCCAGTACTTTTGCCTGGAAAATCCCATGGACGGAAGATCCTGGTAGGCTTCAGTCCATAGGGTCTCTAGGAGTCGGACATGACTGAGCGACTTCACTTTCACTTTTCACTTTCATGCATTGGAGGAGGAAATGGCAACCCACTCCAGTGTTCTTGCCTGGAGAATCCCAGGGACGGGGGAGCCTGGTGGGCTGCCGTCTGTGGGGTCGCACAGAGTCGGACACGACTGAAGCGACTTAGCAGCAGCAGCAGCACAGGACTAGAGAAAGATACTGTGATATTGTGACTTAAATATATTTTGGTCATCTGAATGACCAAATATATACTTCTTATATACATTTATGTATAACCTCCTCGCCCTTTCTCCAAACCCTGCTCTATGCATCTCTTCTATTTGTTTGTTCCTGAGTTGTATCCTTTTATAATAAACTGGTAATATAGTAAGTAAAATGTTTCTCTGTGTTCTGTGAGCTGCTTTAGCAAATGAAACCAAAGAAGAGGTTGTTGGAACCCCCAGTCTATTATCTGGACTAATGACTGGCATCTAAAATAGGGGGGCTTGGGTGTACAGTCTTGGGGGACTGAACCCTCAACCCTACAGTCTGGGTAGATAGTGTCAGAGTTGAGTTGAATTCTTGGACACCTAGCTGGTGTTCCCAGAATTGCTCATTGGAGGTACGGAGACTTTCCCCACCCTTGCTTTGGAAATTGTGTCTCAAAGAATACCCTGTATGCCCATAATACCAAAAAATTAGAAACAGTTTATATGTCTAATTATATAGGATGGTAGGTATATTATGGTGTCTTATTGGTAGTCATTAAATATTGTTTACAAGTTTCTAAACGTGGAGATATTTAGAAATTAAAAATTAAAACTTTAGCTTTATGTGTTTGTATCTCTCCATTTGGACATTGGTACATTATACAGTGCTTTCCTTAAATTAGCTTTTGTGTGTCCTGTGTGTCCTGCTGTCTGAGAAGCTCTCCCTTGGGCATCTGCTGCACTGGTAATAGTAGTAGATGTCAGGTTTACTGCTGAAAAGAGGGTTTTGAGGGTCCTTGAGAGTCTTGATTGAGGCAGCCCCACAGCCCTTCAATTGAGGGAAGCATATTGTCCCTAGAAATTAGTTGCTGAAATTTCCTTGTTCACAGAGAAATCTTTCCTGAGTATGTACCATCCACCTTGCCAACTTTCCTTTCTTCCTGCTTCGCAGATGTTCTCCTAAAGAGGACTACAAAGGAAACATATTAAAGTGTTAGTGATTATTATCTGGGTGTTGGAATGGTGAATGTTTTCTTCCTTCTGCTCTTAAGTATGTGCTGAATTTACTATATGGATTTATATTAATGTCTAAAAGCTTATTTAAAGAATCTCTGGCCAGATTGGCTGTGATCTTGAGGAAGACGTTCTCAGTACCTCTTACGTCTACGGGCCCTTTCAGCACAGTGACTTGTTTTTACTTTGGGGTATGTAGTGTTTAAGGTTCCAGTGGGATGTACATCCTTGTGTTTTAAGTTGCCTTTTTTTTTTTTTTTTTCAAAGCTATTGTATCTTTAACAGTATTTGAGTTTCTCTATTTCTTTTTCTCTTGGTTTGTCTTAGAAGTAACCTTTGACTTGGGCTATGGATTATCACTTTAGATAAAGGTGAAAAGAAAATTAGAGCGCTAATAGAGGATTGGATGAAGAGTAAAGCAGCTCACAGGGTAACTGTGTTATTGGCTGATGACATGGCAGGGCAGAGGGCACCCTTTGGTAGGCTCTTGGGTCATGCTAAGGAGAGCATGCTAAGGAGACATAGCATCCTTCTAGAGACACACTTGGAGCACACTGTAGTTTGTTTAGATTTCTCCAGCATCTTGCACCTCTAGTCCAGTTTAAGAAATGTAACTGAATCATTTCTGCAATTGAAACCTCCCATCTTTCCTTAGTCTTATCTTCTGGTTTAGAGACAAATGGCTTATAAAAATGACTGTGTCCTACAGATATGAAGGATGGATGTTTGTTTTTCCTTTAAATCTTGACACTTCTATAGCAAATAGAACTAACACAAATAAAGAACTGGTTTACCATCCTCCCCTGCCTCCATTTTATGTGCTACCTTGCCTTGTCCCACACTCTTGAACACTGAAGTCCTTGCAGTTATTTTATTTGTAGTACTTCTTTTTTTTTTTGTCTGTAAACTTGTGTTTCACCAGACTTTTTTACTAGAGGATCACCTCATCGATTGTTTTTAGCTACTACTTGTTCTTAAATTTCTTGTCATTTTCTGTTTAGGAAATATAAACAGTTCTGGTTAACTTAATGAGAGTAGGGACACAGTGTATTATAGCTGCTTTTGAGAATTGTCAAGGCAATCTAACTATTCTTTGATTAGGAAAGACAGTTAAAATAAAATGATTAAGTGCACAGGCCTATGAATTTAAACCTGGGCGTAAGTCCTGTCTGTATTCTTTATGGTTATTTGCAGTTCCTTTGGTAATCATCTGTAACTTCAGGTAAGTTACTTAACCTCTCTGACACCTCAGGTTTTTGTTTTGTTTTGAAATATAATCATACATATTGTTGTCGATCAGTCGCTAAGTCATGTCCGATTCTTTGGGACCCTGTAAACTGTAGGCCTCCAGACTCCTCTGTCCATGGGATTTCCCAAGCAAGAACACTGGAGTGGGTTGCCATTTCCTTCTCCGGGGGATCTTCCTGACCCAGGGATCCGAACCCGTGACCCCTGCCTTGGCAGGCGAGTTCTTTGACACTGATCCACCAGGGAAGTCTCATGGGATGTTTACAAGTTGCTTATAAGTGAAAGCATAATATTTTAGTTTTAGTAATTTATCAATTTATAATATTTATGTTGCCTTGATAGCACATACAGACATGTACACACATACAGATAAAAGTAGCGTCAGAAATTTTAACATGTAAAAAAAACTTGTGGATGGGTTACACTTTGCTAATGTTCTTTGGCCATGTGTGCCAAAGCATTTAGAGGTAAAGTGTCTTGATGTCTTCAGTTTACTCCAAAAAAATAGGGGAGAGAGAGGGAAAGAAGGAACTAGAGATAAAGCCAAGAGTTGCAAAATATTAATAGTTGGTGAATTTAGGTGAAGGATATTGTTCATTGTAATATTCTTTTAACTCTTCTGAAGGCTTGAAAATTTTCAAAATAAAAATTTGGGAAAAATAGTCACAGGGAATAAAACATTAATTTTAAGAAGGATGTGTCAGTAGTATAAGAAATGACTTACTAGGATAAAAATATATTACAATTAGGATAAAATTATGTGGGGGAGGTAGGATGAAGAGCTTATTCATGAATTTCTGTAAATGGATGATGGTGGGTATGAAATTGCTGTGGTTTTCAGATTTCATTGGTACATCTAAAAGTGATGAAACTTTTATTTTAAAATGTCAACTTATGTTGGAAATGACATCTTTGGCATCTCTTCAAAGGTACAATGAAAATTTTAGATGCCAAATTAGAACTCTATAAGAAGGTACATGATTTTAAATTCTTTTGTAATAAGCAGGCACACAGATTTGAAGATCACATCTGGCTAACATTCTTTTAGCTCTTCAGGTTCTAGGAGTATGGTGCTAAGGGTTCACTCTATACTACAGACTGGCAGATCATTCTGCAGGACAGATGAATGTGACTGTTTTAGTGAAGGCATTGTATAGCTTATGAATCACAATCATAATAACCTGTCCCCAAACCTGTACTATTCCTGTGAACATAGACTTTATGATTACTGAGAGCAATCATCATATGTTGCTCTGTTGTTTTCTAAATCACAGAATTATTTTATGACCTTGCAATTTCCCTTTTCTATAAATGTGAATAATTTCTTTAAACACTTAGGAAGTTTTTCCTGGCCGTGAAACTAGTAATTCTATAAACTAGAAGCTTATACATGAATTTCTTTTTATTCTAAGTGTCTTTAAAAGAAACCGTCTGGAAGGACTTCACTTTTTTTCTTTTCCATTATGGTTACAGGGTGTCGAGTACAGTGCCCTGTGCGGTTACAATAGGACCTAATTGTTTATCCATTCTGTATATAATAGTTTGCATCTGCTGGTCTCCAACTCCCAAGCCAACCCTCCTTGTGGAAAGATTTTACTTTTGATAGTTACTTTGACTTGAGGTCTTATAGAATTTTGGAATGTGTACTACGAATATTTAGTTGTGCTGGATGCCACTGTTACTGTGTCACCTAAACCCCATACTACTTACTGAGTGAATATCCTCCTAAAAGGTTAGGATGTGAATTTTGGATTGAGAGTAAGAAGACAGGGTTCATGTACACATTGTGCAACACTTTGGGGGCTGAGAACCATTTGTACTTTCTCTTGGACAGAAACATCGGGAGAATATCATTCCTTTGAGTAGATCAAGCCATCTGGTTATTAAAGAGACTTCAGCATGTTCTTGTAACATGTTTCCTTGGTTTTATGCTTAAAATGGGAGACTGTGGAGGCTTAATGTAATGAAATACAGATTTAAAAATCTCCAGTGGTGTTTTCAAAAGTGTCCATAATTTAACTGTGAAAATCAGGAAGTTAACATTATTACCATATCATTTTCAGACCTATTCAACTTTTGTCACTTGTCTCAGTGATGTCCTTTTCAGATGATTTGTTTCAGAATCACACATCACATTTAGTTGACATGTTTCTTTCATGTCCTTCAGACTGGAACAGTTCTTCAGTTTCTTCTTGACTTAAGATCTTAGGCCAATTATTTTGTAGAATGGACCCAAAGTTCTGTTGTCTGATGTTTTCTCATGATTTGATTCAGTTTATATATCTTAGAGAAGAATGTCGCAAAACTGTGTTGTTCTCTTTGCGTTCTATCAGACGGCATATAATTGCATTTGTCTCATTGCTGGTGATGTTTACTGACAGCGGATTAAGATGGTGCCCATCAGATTTTTTGTATTAGTTTCCTGTTGTTGCTGTAACAAACCACAACCTCAGTGGCTTAAAACGATACAAATTTATTCTTACATAGTTGGGAAGGGCAGACTTGCCAGGCAGGTTTTACTTGGCTTCTCATGGTGTTGGCAGGGCAGGTTCTTTCTGGAGAGTTTAGAATAGAATCTTACCTTTTCCAGCTTTTGGAGACAGCCTGTATTCTTTGGCTTGTGGCCCCTTCCTCCATCTTTAAAAGGAAGTCACTACAACCTCTGCTCCCAAAGTCACATCATCTTCTCTTTGACCCTCCTGCTTCCTTATTAGGACCCCTGTGATTATATTCAGTTCAGTTCAGTCGCTCAGTCGTGTCCGACTCTTTGCGACCCCATGAATCGCAGCATGCCAGGCCTCCCTGTCCATCACCAACTCCCGGAGGTCACTGAGACTCACATCCATCGAGTCAGTGATGCCATCCAGCCATCCCATCCTCTGTCCTCCCCTTCTCCTGCCCCCAATCCCTCCCAGCATCAGAGTCTTTTCCAATGAGTCAACTCTTCGCATGAGGTGGCCAAAGTACTGGACTTTCAGCTTTAGCATCAGTCCTTCCAAAGAACACCCAGAACTGATCTCCTTTAGAATGGACTGGTTGGATCTCCTTGCAGTCCAAGGGACTCTCAAGAGTCTTCTCCAACACCACAGTTCAAAAGCATCAATTCTTCGGCACTCAGCTTTCTTCACAGTCCAACTCTCACATCCATACATGACCACTGGAAAAACCATAGCCTTGACTAGACAGACCTTTGTTGGCAAAGTAATGTCTCTGCTTTTGATTATGCTATCTAGGTTGGTCATAACTTTCCTTCCAAGGAGTAAGCATCTTTTAATTTCATGGCTGCAGTCACCATCTGCAGTGATTTTGGAGCCCCCCAAAATAAAGTCTGCCACTGTTTCCACTGTTTCCCCATCTATTTCTCATGAAGTGATGAACCAGATGCCATGATCTTCGTTTTCTGAATATTGAGCTTTAAGCCAACTTTTTCACTCTCCACTTTCACCTTCATCAAGAGACTGTTTAGTTCCCTTCACTTTCTGCCACAAGGGTGGTGTCATCTGCATATCTGAGGTTATTGATTTTCTCCCAGCAATCTTGATTCCAGCTTGTGCTTCTTCCAGCCCAGCGTTTCTCATGAACTCTGCATATATGTTAAATAAGCAGCGTGACAATATACAGCCTTGATGTACTCCTTTTCCTATTTGGAACCAGTCTGTTGTTCCATGTCCAGTTCTAACTGTTGCTTCCTGACCTGCATACAGGTTTCTCAAGAGGCAGGTCAGGTGGTCTGGTATTCCCATCTCTTTCAGAATTTTCCACATTTTATTGTGATCCACACAGTCAAAGGCTTTGGCATAGTCAATAAAGCAGAAATAGATGTTTTTCTGGAACTCTCTTGCTTTTTCCATGATCCAGCGGATGTTGGCAATTTGATCTCTGGTTCCTCTGCCTTTTCTAAAACCAGCTTGAACAACTGGAAGTTCATGGTTCACGTACTGCTGAAGCCTGGCTTGGAGAGTTTTGAGCATTACTTTACTAGCGTGTGAGATGAATGCAATTGTGCGGTAGTTTGAGCATTCTTTGGCATTGCCTTTCTTTGGGATTGGAATGAAAACTGACCTTTTGCCGTCCTGTGGCCACTGCTGAGTTTTCCAAATTTGCTGGCACATTGAGTGCAGCACTTTCACAGCATCCTCTTTCAGGATTTGAAATAGCTCAACTGGAATTCCATCACCTCCACTAGCTTTGTTCGTAGTGATGCTTTCTAAGGCCCACTTGACTTCACATTCCAGGATGTCTGGCTCTAGGTGAGTGATCACACCATTGTGATTATCTGGGTCGTGAAGCTCTTTTTTGTATAGTTCTTCTGTGTATTCTTGTCATCTCTTCTTAATATCTTCTGCTTCTGTTAGGTCCATACCACTTCTGTCCTTTATCGAGCCCGTCTTTGCATGAAATGTTCCCTTGGTATCTCTAATTTTTTTGAAGAGATCTCTAGTCTTTCCCATTCTGTTGTTTTTCTCTATTTCTTCGCATTGATCGCTGAGGAAGGCTTTCTTGTCTCTCCTTGCTATTCTTTGGAACTCTGCATTCAGATGCTTATATCTTTCCTTTTCTCCTTTGCTTTTTGCTTCTCTTCTTTTCACAGCTATTGGGACTACCCAAATAATACAGAATAATTTTCCCATCTCAAATGCTTAATTTAGTTACATCTGTGAAGTCCTGTCTGCCATGTGAGATTAATACATTCACTGGATCTGGGTACTAGGATGTGGTAGACATCTTCAGAGGGAGCAGTTATTCAGCATATCACTTCCCCATTGTAAAATCATTCTCTTCATTTTGTAATATTTTGTGGGAAGATACTTGGATCTCTGATTCCTGTTAGTGGAGAATGCTATTTGGAAATCAAGATCTGGGTGCTAGGTGTGTTCACTGCTACTGAGATGTCATTGTTCCTAGGCTCACTTAGTTGAGTTAGGAAAGATGTATGTATGTATGTGTATAGGTCTACATCTGTATTTCTATATTAAAAGATATTAGGTGGTTCATACTGATACCTTCAGTTCCAGTCTTAATACCACAGAGGTCATTTCATGTTTTCTAATCATACATGTAACTCACTTCTCTGACATGAAAAACTGACTCCAGTTGTCCTTACTATATTAACTTACTTGATAAGTCTCCTTGCATATTACAACTCTCCCTTCTGCTACTGTTCCTCCCCCCTTCCTGAATCCCTCTTCATCTTACCTGATTCTGATAACTCTTGCCACATAGCGCTCTCATGGGGATTGTTTCCTCAAAGCATGGTGGTAACAGGGTAGGTAGACTTCTTAGATGACAGCTTTGGAGCATTCTATTATGCAGAGTTCTTTTATTTACTTATCTGGTATCTCGTTTAAGGACTTTGGTTTTGTAGGTGTTTTTTATTTTTCTTGCCATGCCAAGTGGCCTTTGGGGATCTTAGGTCCCTGACCAGAGTTCAGACCTGTGCGCCCAACAGTGGAAGTGCAGTCTTAACTACTGGACCACTAGGGAAGTCTCATCGTTTTTTTTTTTAATATTATGAAAGATGTTTTATTTCATATTAAACAGCTAATGATCTCAGTTTTGTTGGCAACATCCAAAGCATTATAGTGAGGAGCCTGTTGAACATATACCTTCCCTCCATCAGCCCTAATCAGGGTGTTGACCTGGGCCATATCAATGTTGTAGAGCTTCTTTGTAGATGTGATACTTTGTCTTTGATATCCATAATGAACACAAGTGTGTTGCTGTCTTCTGTTGTCTTCAGGACCAACTCCCTGCTCAGGGGGAACTTGATGATGACATAATGATTAAGCTTATTGCTCTTCCAAGGGTAATTGGGCTGCCTTTGGAGTATTGTGGGCCACCCAGAAGGTGGGTAATGTGATCTTCTCTCTTTCTGTGGCTGTGGATGCCTTTTAGCACTGCCTTCTTGGCCTTCCAAGCTTTCATCTTTGGCTTTGGTGTGACATAGGCTTCTTTGCTTTTTGTATGCCGTCTTTATGAAAAGGTAGATTTTTATTTTAAAACTTAATCTAAAACTTTTTTAACTTGGGAGACTTATTTAAACCAAGTGATTGTGGTGAGCTTAGTAAAACAGTATATGGTATGTTGTCTTTGTTGTCTTTAATTCCTTTTAAAATTGAATTGCAGATTTTTCCTGGGGACTAGAATAATGCTTTTGTTACAACTTTTAAATCTGTTTTAATTTCTTATGAGTTTGTGTGACTTTTCTCATATAACTTAATTATTTTTATGCTTGAAGAGTATAATTTCTGCTTGGCTTCCTTAATAAGTGTGTGTTTCAGCTATTTTGCACTTTTTGTTACTTGTATAGCAGAAGAAGGAGGAGAGATTTTTCCTAGAAACTACTGTGTAATTAAGTATTTTGGGTTTAAGTCAGGTTTTAAGTTTTTCAATTAAAAGTTATACCTCATATGAGAAATGATTGCCTGGTAGTTGAATAAAATTTTCCAGATAGATCACTTGTTCTAAGTGGTAGAAAATTGAGCCTATCTTGTGAATTTTTCTTAAAACGTTAAGTAGAGAGTACTTTGAGGAGGACATGGCAACCCACTCCGTATTCTTGCCTGGAGAATCCGCATGGACAGAGGAGCTTGGCGGGCTGCAGTCCATGGGGTCGCAAAGAGTCGGACACGGCTGAGCACCTAAGCACAGCATAGCACAGAGAGTACTTTCATGTTCCAGTGATGTATTAGCATGATAGTGAAGGTTAGTATGGTTTTAACTCTGATTTTGCCTTCACTGTGAAAATGGTTTAACTCTTCCCCTTTTTTTTTCTTTTTTGACAGAGCAAAATCGATTAAAGAATATCAGAAAAGTATATGGAAGATGTATGTGGTACCGTTTACGGTTATTAAAGCCCCAGCCAAATATTATTCCTACAGTAAAGTAAGTAACTGATTTCAATTAAAAGCAAACAAAATATGAGTTGTGTTTACTCTTTGCTAGGTATCATATGAAATAGGGGTATAAGGATGAATGGGCTTCCCAGGTGGCACTGTAGTAAGGAATCCTGCCAATGCAAGAGACACAAGGGAGCTAGGTTCAGTCTTTGGTTGGGAATTGCCTGGAGTAGGAAATGGTACCTCACTCCAGTATTCTTGCCTGAGGAATCCCATGGGCAGAGAGGCCTGGTGGGCCATAGTCCACAGGGTTGCAAAGAGTCAGACACACCTGAGCACATAATGATGAATAAAATCTGTGTCTGTAAAGAAATTGTTACCTTAGTAGGAGTAAGATGTGATTAGTAAATTTGAGAACAGTCTGAAGTGAGTGGTTTAGAAGTTCAAAAGAGAGAGAGGGTACTTCTGACTAGAGGGAGGAGGGGAGAAAGAGAAGTCAAATTTTGAAGGAAGATCCTAAATATCTTGTGTCAGGATTTGAATTTTGTCTCACAGACTATGGAGGAATCTTTAAAAGATTATCAGAAGCATGGAGGTGACATAGTCAAGTTTCCATTTCATAGTGATTGAAGTTTGTTGATGCTAGGATTTTATATGTTACTCATTAGCTTTATATTAACTTTTCAGTTCAGTTTAATTCAGTTCAGTTGCTCAGTCGTGTCCAACTCTTTGCGACCCCATGAATCGCAGCACACCAGGCCTCCCTGTCCATCACCAGTTCCCGGAGTTCACTCAGACTCAGATCCATCGAGTCAGTGACACCATCCAGCCATCTCATCCTCTGTCATCCCCTTCTCCTACTGCCCCAATCCTTCCCAGCATCAGAGTCTTTTCCAATGAGTCAACTCTTCGCATGAGGTGGCCAAAGTACTGGAGTTTGAGCTTTAGCATCATTCCTTCCAAAGAAATCCCAGGGCTGATCTCCTTCACAATGGACTGGTTGGATCTCCTTGCAGTCCAAGGGACTCTCAAGAGTCCATGTAGATGTTTTTGCTTTTTCTCGAATGAGGAAACTGAGAGTAAGAAGATTTGGAAACTTGACTAAGTTCTTGCAGCAAGAAGTGGTAGAGTGAGGATCTGGTTACCCTTTATTTTTGCAAGGCCATCTACATAAATAGGCCATTAGCATGTTTAATCAGAGTAGATGTCTGATTTTTCGAGGCTTTGTTGGTTAGCACCTAGGCTTTGGATCTTCACCCTAAGTCATCAGTTTAGAGGTAACATGAAACTGAGGGAAAGTGAAAGAGCTGCCATTAGTGAAGGACTACTGCTGCTGCTAAGTCACTTCAGTCGTGTCCGACTCTGTACGATCCCATAGACAGCAGCCCACCAGGTTCCCCCATCCCTGGGATTCTCCAGGCAAGAACACTGGAGTGGGTTGCCATTGCCTTCTCCAATGCATGAAAGTGAAAAGTGAAAGTGAAGTCACTCAGTCATGTCCAACTCTTAGGGACCCCATGGACTGCAGCCCACCAGGCTCCTCCATCCATGGTATTTTCCAGGCAAGAGTACTGGAGTGGGGTGCCATTGCCTTCTTCGTCTGAAGGACTTTACCCTGTGAATTACCTGCATATATCTATCTAGTAGATAGGAGGGCAAGACCTAGCAGAGGAAATTAGGAAAAGCAGAACTAGTTATTTTTAAATCTTGGTTTAAATGATGATAGTTTTCAACATATGTGTATTGACTGTTGCTACTGCTAGGTCGCTTCAGTCGTGTCCGACTCTGTGCGATCTCATAGACGGCTGTCCCTGGGATTCTCCAGGCAAGAATACTGGAGTGGGTTGCCATTTCCTTCTCCAATGCATGAAAGTGATAAGTGAAAGTGAAGTTACGCAGTCGTGTCCGACTCTTAGCGACTCCGTGCACTGGAGCTTACCACGCTCCTCCGTCCATGGGATTTTCCAGGCAAGAGTACTGGGGTGGGGTGCCATTGCCTTCCCCGGTGTATTACTTAAGGAGACTTAAATAGTTCCTTTGTAGAGGGAGGGAAATCTTAGCTTTAATGGTGTGAAACTAAAAGGCAAAATAAGTGTTTACAAGAGTAGTTTCATGTTTGCTATGTATTCCTTGCTATTGCTTCTCTTTTTAGATTAAACTTATGAGGCAGCAAGGCAGATACATTGGGCTTTCCAGTTTCTTCTCTTTTGGGCTTTGGTCAACACATTGTGGGTATCTGAACCTCAATTTCAAGGGGAAAAAACCTAATTTTGTGATGTTCTCTTCAGTAATTAGTAAAGATAGTGTTTACAAGAGTAGTTTCATGTTTGCTATGTATTCCTTGCTATTGCTTCTCTTTTTAGATTAAACTTATGAGGCAGCAAGGCAGATACATTGGGCTTTCCAGTTTCTTCTCTTTTGGGCTTTGGTCAACACATTGTGGGTATCTGAACCTCAATTTCAAGGGGAAAAAACCTAATTTTGTGATGTTCTCTTCAGTAATTAGTAAAGATATTTACTTAAATTGAACTTCAGATTATTGGATGTTTAAGTAAGAATTAAATAATACTGGTAAAAATATAAATAAGGTCAGGAGCCATCAAAACTTTTTTTGCTACTTGACCGTGAAGCATTCTTTCAAAATTAAGCAATCATTATCTATTACTTTAATTTCTGGAAGTTGCTTCCAAAATGACTTTTAAGGTATGCTTAAAGAAAAAACACAGGACACTAATTATTGAAGCCACATGTAGGGAAAATGCATGTCTTTTCAGAGAAGCCAAACATGCTTTTAAAAAACTGGACCCAGAGCATGATGTAATCTGTTATGTTTCTTCCTTTGGTCTGGCTCTCAGGAAATCAGAGGATGGTCTTTATTGGTTGTGGTAATTTTCATCACTGGGAATTCTCTCGTCAACCTCTGCTCGTCCCTTTATCCTTTGGCTCAGAGGGCCAGATGCTGCACATAGAGCAGTCTAACATAGGGCGTAGTGTATTTTAGGTATTTTGTTCCTTTTCTCTTCTAACCTTGTTTGCTTTAAAAATTTTACTTTAGTGGTTTTCAGTTTCTCTCTTATCTTTGTTTTTTGAGCTTTGTAGCCTTTTGGGAAAGTTGGCAAAACAAGATGTGGAGTTACTAAGTTTGTGTGGAAGTAAAATATAATTTAAAATGTTCTTCAGCATACTGAGGGTATTAGCAAACTTTGGCTTTGAGTCACAAGTTCCTATTTTAAATTATTTTCTTTATTCAGTCAATAAGTAGTTACTGTGTGCTGTGTATATGTCAAATATTATACTAGGTGCTGATATACTGTGAGTAACAAAATACTGGCGAGTAAACAAATGATGATAATAGTTTAGTAAGAGTTGTAAAGGAGAGTTGGGATGCCATGAAAGAACAGAGGAAGGGCTCTTAACTGGCTTGAGACAGTGAAGGCATTCTTGAGTAAGTGAGGGGTCCTAGTTGAGAGCTGAGACATGGCCAAGAGTTAGGGGTAACAGCCAAGAGCTGCCATGAATTGTTTGTTTATCATCTGTGAAGTGCCTTTTAGATGCTTTACATACCTTTGTTGTTGTTCCTAAGTCAGGTCCGGCTCTTTGCAACCCCACCGACTGCAGCACGCCAGGCTTCCCTGTCCTTCACTATCTCTTGGAGTTTGCTCAAAGAGATGGCATCATTGAGTCAGTGATGCCATCCAACCATCTCATTCTCTGTTGCCCCCTTCTCCTCCTGCCCTCAATCTTTCCCAGCAACAGGGTCTTTTCCAGTGAATCGGCTCTTTGCATCAGGTAGCCAAAGTATTGAAACTTTAGCTTCAGCAGCAGTCCTTCCAATTCAGGGTTGATTTCCTTTAGGATTGACTGGTTTGATCTCCTTGTTGTCCAAAGGACGCTCAAGAGTCTTCTCCAGCACCACAATTTGAAAGCCTCAGTTCTTCAGCACTCAGCCTTCTTTATCGTCCAACTTTCATATCCATACATGACTACTGGAAAAACCATACATTTTCTTCCAAGGAGCAAGCGTCTTTTAATTTCATGGCTGCAGTTGCTGTCTGCAGTGATTTTGGAGCCCAAGAAAATAAAATATGCCACTGCTTACACTCCCCCCCCCATTTGTCATAAAGTGATGGAACCAGATGCCATGAGTTAGTTATTTGAATGTTGAATTTTAAGCCAGCGTTTTCACCTCTCCTCTTTCACCTTTATCAAGAGGCTCTTTAATTCCTCTTCGCTTTCTACCGTTAGAGTGATATCATCTGCGTATCTGAGATTGTTGATATTTCTCCTGGCTATCTTGATTCCAACTTGTGCTTCATCCAGTCCGGCGTTTCACATGATGTACTCTGGTGGCTCAGATGGTAAAGCATCTGCCCTTAGTGTGGGACCCTGGTTTGATCCCTGGGACGGGAAGATCCCCTGGAGAAGGAAATGACAACCCACTCCAGTACTCTTGCCTAGAAAATTCCATGGATGGAGGAGACTGGTGGTCTACAGTCCTTGGAGTCGCAAAGAGTCAGACATGACTGAGTAACTTCACTTTACTCACTTTACTCTGCGTTTAAGTTAAATAAGGAGGGTGACAATATACAGACTTGACAAACTCCTTTAGGAACTCAAAAGCCTCTTGATGAAAGTGAAAGTGGAGAGTGAAAAAGTTGGCTTAAAGCTGAACATTCAGAAAATGAAGATCATGGCATCCTGTCCCATCATTTCATGGGAAATAGATGGGGAAACAGTGGAAACAGTGGCAGAATTTATTTTTGGCGGCTCCAAAATCACTGCATATGGTGACTGCAGCCATGAAATTAAAAGACGCTTACTCCTTGGAAGAAAAGTTACGACCAACCTAGATAGCATATTCACAAGCAGAGACATCACTTTGCCAACAAAGGTTCGTCTAGTCAAGCCTATGGTTTTTCCTGTGGTCATGTATGGATGTGAGAGTTGGACTGTGAAGAAGGCTGAGCGCTGAAGAATTGATGCTTTTGAACTGTGGTGTTGGAGAAGACTCTTGAGAGTCCCTTGGACTGCAAGGAGATCCAACCAGTCCATTCTGAAGGAGATCAGCCCTGGGATTTCTTTGGAGGGAATGATGCTAAAGCTGAAACTCCAGTACTTTGGCCACCTCATGGGAAGAGTTGACTCATTGGAAAAGACTCTGATACTGGGAGGGATTGGGGGCAAGAGGAGAAGGGGATGACAGAGGATGGGATGGCTGGATGGCATCACTGACTCGATGGATGTGAGTCTGAGTGAACTCCGGGAGTTGGTGATGGACAGGGAGGCCTGGCATGCTGCGATTCATGGGGTTGCAAAGAGTCAGACACGACTGAGCAACTGATCTGATCTGAATTTTGAACCAGTCTGTTGTTCCATGTTTGGTTCTATTGCTTCTTGGCCTGTATCTAGGTTTCTCAGGAGGCTAGTAAGGTGGTCTAGTAATTCCCATCTCTTTAAGAAATTTCCACAGTTTGTTGTGATCCAGACAGTCAAACGCTTTTAGCTTAGTCAGTGAAGTGTAAGCAGATGTTTTTCTGGAATTCCCTTGCTTTCTCTGTGATCCAACAAAAGTTGGCAGTTTGATCTCTGGTTCCTCTGCCTTTTTTAAATACAGCTTGTACATCTGGAAGTTCTTGGTTCACATACTATTGAAGCCTAGCTTGAAGGATTTTGAGCATTACCTTGCTAGCATGTGAACGGAGCACAGTTGTGTGATAGTTTGAACATTCTTTGGCATTGTCATTCTTTGGGATTGAAATGAAAATTGACCTTTTTCAGCCCTGTGGACTTTGTTGAGTTTTCCAAATTTGCTGACACATTGAGTGCAGCACTTTAGTGGCATCATCTTTTAGTATGTTAAAAAGCTCAGCTGGAATTCCATTACCTCCACTAGCTTTGTTTGTAGTAATGCTTCCTAAGGCCCACTTGACTTCACACTCCAGGATGTCTGGCTCTAGGTGAGTGACCACACCATCATGGTTATCCAGGTCATTAAGACCTTTTTTGTACAGTTCTGTGTATTCTTGCCACCTCTTCTGCTTCTGTTAGGTCCTTGCTGTTTCTTTGTTTTATTGTGCCCATCTTTGCATGAAACGTTCCTTTGGTGTCTCTAATTTTCTTGAAGAGATTTTTAGTCTTTCCCATTCTGTTTTCCTCTATTTTTTGCATTGTTCACTTAAGAAGGCTTTCTTACCTCTTCTTGCTATTCTCTGGAACTCTGTATTCATTTGGGTGTATCTTTCCCTTTCTTCTTTACATACCTAATCTTATTTAATTCTCATACCCACTCTAGAAATTGGAAACTGAGCTAAACATCTTGCCAAGATCTATTAGGTAATAAGGGGTAAAAGTGGGATTTGACTTAAGGTAGTTTTGTTCCAGAGCCTATCACTGGATAGGCAGGTAAAACTGGAAGTATTCTAGGTACTCTTTGTCTTTGGGCAGGTGGAAAGCAGCTTCCAGTAACCCTTTAATAAGGTTTAGAACATGGATTTGGCCAGGTAGAATGAAATTTGCGTCTGAGGGCTATTTGTGTTTGTTACTCTGAGGTTAGTCAGAACCAAGTATAAAATCCTGTCCACATGCTCAAGGAGTTTTCAATGAGCCAGAGGAAGAGGGTCATGGTTTATGTTTCTCTGTGACTGTAATCATGGTCTTCCTGTTGATCATCTTGACAGTGGTTATGTATTGGATAGATAATTGGAGTTGTCTTGAAGGATGAATACAGTTTGCATATGCAGAAATGAAGAATGGGAATTCTAGGTAGAAAGACCCAGGAGAGCAAAAGCATGATGGTGGAAAAACTTAGGGAACTTTGGGAGGTGGCGATTTATTTTGTTTGAAAAACTAGGATGATAAAAGTAAAGAGGTAGGTAGGAATTGGGCCTGAGAAACTCAATCCAGATAAACATGTTTTAAGCTATGTTTCTATCAAGAGAGCTTAAATGCATGAAATGTTTTCTTTTTGTGTTTGAAAACAGATCACTTTGGTTTGTTTGATTAGGATTCCTATGATTCATTTATGTCTTTGTTTAACAGTTCCTGTCTAATATAACAGATTTTGATACAAAATGTATAAAAAATAAAAATTATTCCATTTCATCACTTAAAGATAAACACCATTAAGATGATTTACCTTTTATGTTTTTATTTATAATAAACTTTCTTTATTTACAAAAAATAGGATTACATTGTACATACAGCTTTGAAATCTGTTTTTCTATTTTAACACTGCAAAGTAGAGAATCTTCCACAGCAAGTATTTTTAGTGTCTAGGTAAATCCCATGGACGTAGGATCCTGGTAGGCTCCAGTCCATGGGGTCGCTAAGAGTCGGACACGACTGAGCGACTTCACTTTCACTTTTTTCACTTTCATGCATTGGAGAAGGAAATGGCAACCCACTCCAGTATTCTTGCCTGGAGAATCCCAGGGACAGGGGAGCCTGGTGAGCTTCCGTCTGTGGGGTTGCACAGAGTTGGACACGACTGAAGCGATGCAGCAGCAGCAGCAGCAGCATTTCTCTATAGATGTACTGTTACTGATCTGTTCAGTACTCTACTGATGGGCATTTATATGTGTTTTCAAGTATTAATTATATCTGTTATCACCCTTATACTTGATAAACTTAGTTTTAGTTTATTTGCTTCTTAATTTCTTGAAGTGGAGTAGATTGATAGTTTAAAAGGTATATAGTTCTTTAGGGCTTTTGATAACCTTATTGCCAGATATTCTGTCAGAGTGTACATTGTATGAGAGTTCCTTTTTTCCTTAGCTTCTCCAACACTGGTAATAATCAATTTTTAAAATATTTTTATTAAATAGAACATACTGAAGTAGAAAGAAATTATTTTCCCCCCAAAACTATATGTTCTTTTATGTCTTTTTTTTTTAACCTGTAGTGCACATCTTTCTATCATGCTCAGTTGTATCTGACTCTTTGTTACCCTTTTGACTGTAGCCCGCCAGGCTCTTCTGTCCATGGGATTTTTCAGGCAAGAGTACTGAAGTGGCTTGCCATTTCCTCCTCCAGGGGATCTTCCCAACCCAGGGATGGAACCTGAGTCTCCCGTGTCTCCTGAATTGCAGGCAAATTCTTTACACATTGAACCATTTGGGAAGCCCATATGTCTTTCTGTATTTGTTAGCTAAAAATGTTCCATTTTGTGGCTTTATCTTGGTTTATTTAATTAGTCTCCTATGAATGATTTAATTAGTTCCCAATAAATGGACATTAAGTTCGTTTCCAATTTTTTACTGTTATGATAAACAAGACTATTTAAGGCCATTTATCTTTGCACAATTGACCAATTATTTTTTGTAGTTTACCTACAAAAAAAGTGTAATTGCGAGGTCAAGAGCAATTCTTTTTTACATTAAATGGTTAACTGAATAGTAAGTATTAATATATTTAATCTAATTTAATGCATCCAGTAAATGAGAGTTGAATTAACTTCTTACTTAAAATTTTGCAAATAGGAACTGAGAGAATATTACATGCCAGGCACTGCTAGATCCTAGAGAATTCAAAGGGGCATAAAGACACTGTCATTGTTGTATCTTACAACCCAGTGATTATAGAATTTAAGTCAATAGCACTAATTTAAGTCAGTGAGACTACTTTAGATTATTCTATGCCTTGGTCTTGCCAAAATGTCTTTAGAATCTAAAGAAAACCCAAAGAGTTGTATTTACTTATATTTCACTTATCTTTTTTTCTCAACAGGAAAATAGTTCTTCTTGCAGGATGGGCATTGTTCTTATTCCTTGCATACAAAGTTTCCAAAACAGACCGAGAATATCAAGAATACAATCCTTATGAAGTATTAAATTTAGATCCCGTAAGTAGTATTTTTATATAATGTATATTAGTTTAATAATCCTTTGAAAATAACATAAGCCCACAGCCTAAAAGAAAGTGAGTTGTGCCTAAAGAAATCAGACTCTGATCAGTTAAAAGACAGTCTATTTTTATTCTAATGCATATATATATATATGTTTTTGAAGCTACAGAGGTCAATTACCATCCTATTAAGATGGTAATTGCTAAAATGTAACAATATTTGGAGATGAGAAGTTAGTATATTTTTAAAAGACATTTCTAAGATTGGTTTAATGCAAAGTTAGAACCAGGAGGTTTATTTATGTTAGTTGGATAGGACCCTGTTTTAGTTGACACTAAGGCAGTATGTTAAGTCTTTATGTCTTGTAAAGAACTGGTAGCTTTTTCATAGAAATTCAGATTAACCCGGAATGTATCTGTTAGGTGACTTTCTTGTTTGTTTTCTTTAACATTTTTTAAAAATTAATTTTTATTGGAGTATAGTCGCTTTACAGTGTTGTTTGTTAGGTGACTTTCTTAATTGAACTTGATTGATGGATCTAAGTAGAAAATTAGTCTTTTAAATTTATCTGTGGCAAGTTAGACCGGAAATGTATGCTAGAGATCATCTAGCATTTTCTTCTGATGGAGGAAATGAGGCCCGGAAAATCTGTGTCTTGTCTGGGGTCCCATAACTTCCTAGTAAACAAGCTGAACCTAGTGCTCTTTCCATCTCTCTCTTTTATTTCTTGTGTCTGCTCAGTAGATGGCTTGATCCAGAGATTCACATAATGCAAAATAAGGAGTGTATTTATCTTCTGGTTTTCTGCTTTGTAGAAGGAAAGTTTGCATACAATCTGAATTTTCTTACTGTGATGATCATGGTCATTAAGGGAGATATTTTAAGTTTTAAAGGTTTGGGGACAATTTAATGCCATAAAAAAAAATCAATGTGAAAGACTGACGAATAGAAATTGAATCTAATTAGGAAACAACTAAGGTAAACTTACTAAGTTACTTAATATTAAAATGTTGTCAATCAGATGAAACCAGTTAGTCTTCAGATTATTTCTTAGAAAAGAGGTTAACCTTTGATTTGAGTTTGTTTTTCAGCCAGAATTAATTAAGATCATTCTTTGATATTTAAAATTCTCTGTCATTTTATTTTATTTAAATGGCATTCATATATTATCAATCTCAAATCATCTATGTGCATGGCATATAGTTAGATGCTCAGTAAAATAAAATATATTGGACAGCATAAATATTTTTACTTAAAAATATGTGAGTGAAATTTATAGGACGATATATAGGATGAAAACTTCATTTTCTGAAAATATTGAGTAGTTCAATATTTTAAGTTCAGAATGGGATGGATTATGTTTTACAGTAGTCTGCTTATTTTTATTAAAAGAAAGCCTTTTCTTTTAGGGGGCAACTGTAGCAGAGATTAAGAAACAGTATCGTTTGCTGTCTCTTAAATATCATCCAGATAAAGGAGGTGATGAAGTTATGTTCATGAGAATAGCAAAAGCTTATGCAGCGTAAGTATTTTAGGACTTGTTATACATTTTTAAGTTTTCTATTGGAATAAGATAGTAATCAGTAAAATAATTATCATATAGTTTTTTCAAGTGTTGACCTCATATGTTGAGTCTTCTATGGAACTTCCTGATAACCCTGCAGGGGTAATTTAGCTAAACCTTAATTTTAAGTAACTCACAGTAGTGCTTTTGCCATGTGAGTTGATTAAGTAGTAAGTGATATGTTAATTGAGCTATTTTCAAAGCATACTGATTAGAAGAGGATATACTAACACTTTGCTTTCATTTCTAGGCTTTTTATTAGGCTAGATCTAGTTCTTTTAAATGAGACAAGCATACAAGCATTATAGCTTGTTTCATTTAAACTATTTAAAGATGAGTTTAATTTTTGGAAAACAGGATAGAATATATAAAATTTAGTTATTTCTTGGGTATTAATATTGCAGGAGATAAAAAGATAGCTGGATTCTTCATGAATTATGGTAGGTATATCCCACACAACCCTTACGTTGAATTAAAGAGTAAAATACAGACAAGATGTTATCTGTTTTTGAGGAAAACTCAGTAATGTACAATTTTGTAAGCTAACTTTAAAAATATAAGTAATAGAATATGCAGATATAATAGCAGGCTGTGAAAGTGGAATATGAATGACAGAAGTTTGGGAAATACTGTCTTATGCATTTTTGTGCCTAATAGAAGTATATTGACTGTGTCTCCTTTCTCCCTACACCCTCCTCCCTCACTCCCATCCATTGCATGTTTTCTGTGTGAATATGTTTCTGTAATAAAGCAGTACTTGCAAGAGCTTCAGAAGTGTGCTCTACATTTTCTTTTCTGTATAGCAGATGTTCTCCAGATTGCACTTTCAGTTGGTGTGTTCTTTCCCCCTTTTTTCAGTGTCTCCTTCATGCCTTTACCTTGGTGCACAAATATCACAATACAATGCCTTAGTTGGTGTCTTCAGGTAATTTAAGAACTGGAGATTTCCAGAGGTCAGATAGCCAAGATTAATTACTATTTTTAATTTTAGTGTTTTTGGTACAGTTATTTTTCCCCCCTTAGTTTTCAGGTATTGTAACATTTTCAAGGTCATGATTTTGTTCTCAGGTTACTGGAAATCTGGCTTTATTATGTATGGTCACTATTCTAAAAAGTACTGAAGAATAATTTATGGCTTTTGGTTTAACTCAGTTACATGATCATGATGTAGAGTGTTTTGTATGTAAAGAGTCTAAAATAGTTAATGGTCTATCCGGCAGATGAAGAAGTAAAATGATTACAGGACCCAGAACTCTTGAGTTATTGTAACTGAGGAGCCTAGTGGGCTGCCATCTATGGGGTCGCACAGAGTCGGACACGACTGAAGCAACTTAGCAGCAGTAGCAGCAGCAGCATACAAATATAACTAGATTAGTTAAAAGGGTACATTTTACTGAATATGTATGTAATAGGTTTGAGTCATTGAATTGAAGCTGCTGTCTTATGTTTAACTCTAGTAGCCTAAGATATGTATTTCAAGCAACTTGTGGAATGTAGTTATAGACTTTGATCTACAAAGTTTTTCAGAATTTGCCTTGGTTATTTAAGCTAGTTTCTCTTCCCTTATTTGCTCATTATAATAAATAAGTGGGTCATTCCTATTTGTTCAGGCCAGATTGTTACTTAAAGGAAAGGAGGTATGGTTATTTTTGAGGAGTTTGGCCAACTTATGAATTGTCTGATTCATTTTTCTGGATACAGTTGGGATTTTGCTTTTGGGTGTAGAACCTGTGTTTAAACTATTTTTTAACACATAGGCAGCATGAATTAACACCCTTAAAACTATTTTAATTTTTACAGCCTATGTTTGCACGTATTCTTACATATGAATACATAACTTAGCTGTGTATAGCCAACTCAGGCCATTCGTATATAATTTAGTGAAGGCATTCTCTGGATTAGGATTTATAATCTGAGGTCCCTGAAACAGTATACAGAATTTATGTGTATTTGTAAATGTGCATTTTTTTTTCCAGGACAAGAGGGGCATAGATTTCATTAGATTTAGATTCCTGATAGGGTTTATGATATAACCTCCCACCCTCAAAGTCAAGGAATATAATCATGTTTAGGAAACTTGACTCTCCTTGAATTAAAAAAAAAATTACGTTAGTACCAGTGGTGTTGTGTGAGCTTATTATATATAAATTATACTGAAATCATACAGCTTCTAAGTTAAGTCTTAGAAATGGTATTATACTGAAGCACTAACAAGAAGCAAAAAATCAGTTGCTTTCTTAAATTGACTTTTTAAAAAAATTGATAATTCCTTTGACTCGCTAAGAGTCTGACACGACTGAGCGACTTCACTTTCACTTTTCACTTTCATGCATTGGAGAAGGAAATGGCAACCCACTCCAGTATTCTTGCCTGGAGAATCCCAGGGACGGGGGAGCCTGGTGAGCTTCCGTCTATGGGGTCGCACAGAGTCGGACACGACTGAAGCGACTTAGCATAGCATAGCATAGCATATACAGACTGGTTACACAACAGTTGTACTTAGCAGCAGTAGCAGCAGCAGCATACAAATATAACTAGATTAGTTAAAAGGGTACATTTTACTGAATATGTATGTAATAGGTTTGAGTCATTGAATTGAAGCTGCTGTCTTATGTTTAACTCTAGTAGCCTAAGGTACGTATTTCAAGCAACTTGTGGAATGTAGTTATAGACTTTCAATTGTTAATGAAATTTTAATCAGATGTGTGTGCAGGTTGAAAAATCAAATGCTTCTTTGATGTGAGTTGTGCTTTATTTGCTAATCTGAGGGCATTGAATAGAGAACAGTTTATGTTCCTGCCATCATTAGAAAGGCAGAAAGGAACGAGATAATTATTTTGGGAAAAAGAATCTGATTAGGAGACAGAAAATTTAAAGAGACAATAGCTAAAGCTCTTGATGAAGTGGACAATTATACAGGGAAACCAAGGCAAACGTTTTTGAGAAATGTCCCTTCCTTAGCGGAAAAGAATCTTAGCACCACTCCTTATTAAATTGCAGTCTAGTAATGCCTTTCCTTGGCTCTTGTATTTTACTGTGGCCTTAGGTCAAATAGTGTAAGTGAAGTGACAGTTGAATAAGGACTAAAGATGTCAAGGTGCTTGTTTTCATAAGTGACCAAATTGATAAGTGTAAAAATACTTTCAAATCATTGAAAAATTTTGCAATTTTATTAAGGTACTTCTGCATTCTTTCTTTCAACTTGGGGCTTTATTAAATAGAAAATACATTGTATCTTAGGTACATATGCTCTGGGAAATAAAAATATGGCTAAAATTCAGTTCAGCTCAGTCGTGTCCGACTCTTTGCGACCCCATGAACTGCAGCATATCAGGCCTCCCTGTCCATTACCAACTCCCAGAGCCTGCTCAACTCATGTTAGTCATGTCAGTGATGCCATCCAGCCATCTCATCCTCTGTCGTCCCCTTCTCCTCCTGCCCCCAATCCCTCCCAGCATCAGTCTGGACTGATTTCCTTTAGGATTGACTGGCTGGATCTCCTTGCAGTCCAAGGGACTCTGAAGAGTCTTACTAACACCACAGTTTAAAAGCATCAATTCTTCGGCGCTTAGCTTTCTTTATAGTCCAACTCTCACATCCATATATGACTACTGGAAAAACCATAGCTTTGACTAGACAGACCTTCACTGGTAAAGTAATGTCACTGCTTTTTAATATGCTGTCTAGGTTTGGCATAGCTTTTCTTCCAAGGAGCAAGTGTCTTTTAATATCATGGCGGCAGTCACCATCTGCAGTTATTTTGGAGCCCCCCAAAATAAAGTCTGTCATTGTTTCCATTGTTTGCCCATCTATTTGCCATGGAGTGATGGGACTGGATGCCATGATCTTCATTTTCTGAATGTTGAGTTTTAAGCCAACTTTTTGACTCTCCTCTTTCACTTTCATCAAGAGGCTCTTTAATTCTTCTTTGGTTTCTGCCATAAGGGTGGTGTCATCTGCATATCTGAGGTTATTGATATTTCTCCTGGCAGTCTTGATTCCAGCTTGTGCTTCATCCAGCCCAGCATTTCTCATGATGTACTCTGCATATAATTTTACAAATAAACAGGTTGACAGTATACGGCCTTGACATACTCCTTTTCCTATTTGGAACCAGTCTGTTGTTCCATGTCTGGTTCTAACTGTTGCTTCTTGTCCTGCATACAGGTTTCTCAGGAGACAGATCAGGAGGTCTGGTATTCCCATCTCTAAGAATTTTCCACAGTTTGTTGTGATCCACACAGTCAAAGGCTTTGGCATAGTCAATAAAGCAAAAGTAGATGTTTTTCTGGAACTCGATGATCCAGAACATTGGCAATTTTGTCTCTGGTTCTTCTGCCTTTTCTAAATCCAGCTTGAACATCTGGGAAGTTCATGGTTCACATGCTGTTGAAGCCTGGCTTGGAGAATTTTGAACATTACTTTGCTAGCATGTGAGATGAGTGTGATTGTGCAATAGTTTGAACATTCTTTGTCATTGTCTTTCTTTGGGATTGGAATGAAAACTGACCTTTTCCAGTCCTGTGGCCACTGCTGAGTTTTCCAAATTAGCTGACATATTGAGTATAGCACTTTAACAAAATCATGTTTTAGGATTTAAAATAGCTGAACTGTAATTCCATCACCTCCACTAGCTTTGTTCATAGTGATGCTTCCTAAGGCCCACTTGACCTTGCATTCCAAGACGTCTGATTCTAGGTCAGTGATCACACCATCATGGTTATCTGGGTCCTGAAGCTCTTTCTATATAGTTCTGTGTACTCTTGCCACCTCTCCTTAACATCTTCTGCTTCTGTTAGGTCCATACCATTTCTGTCCTTTATCGAGCCCATCTTTGCATGAAATGTTCCCTTGATATCTTTAATTTTCTTAAGAAGATCTCTAGTTTTTCCCATTCTATTGTTTTACTCTATTTCTTTGCATTGATCACTGAGCAAGGCTTTCTTACCTCTCCTTACTATTCTTTGGAATTCTGCATTCAAATGGATATATCTTTCCTTTTCTCCTTTGCCTTTAGCTTCTCTTCTTTTTTCAGCTATTTGTAAGGCCTCCTCAGACAAACTTTTTCCCTTTTTGGATTTCTTTTTCTTGGGGATGGTCTTGATCACTGCCTCCTGGACAACGTCATGTTCCTCTGTCCATAGTTCTTCAGGCACTCTATAAGATCTAATCCCTTGAGTCTATTTGCCACTTCCACTGTATAATTGTAAGAGATTTGATTTAGGTCATACCTGAATGGTCTAGTGGTTTTCTCTACATTCTTCAATTTAAGTCTGAATTTTGCAATAAGGAATTTATGATCTGAGCCACAGTCAGCTTCTGGTCTGTTTTTGCTTACTGTATAGAGCTTCTCCATCTTTGGCTAAAATTAGGTTTGAACATAATCTTTTGCCAATAGGTCTGTAAGAATGTCTTCCTTATTATGTTATTGGTCATTTCTGTATGTTTTTGACTGCCTTGTCTCCTTAACAATATTGTAAAGTTTCTGAAGGAAAGAGTTCTTTTAATGTTTTTATTTTTTTAAAAAAATGTCTATGCCGGGGACCTGGAATAAAGCTACTCTTACCCCGTGCCTTGAGCCATTGCCCAGGTCATTTGTTATGTTTACGTATTTTTTAAAAAAAATCACTGTCCCTCTATTGCCTGAGTTAGGAAGCTGTTGCTTTAGCAAGTATTTGCCTAGTCTTCCTGGAAATCGGCTTAGGAGAAAATTGTGATCTCAGCACAGTGCAAATGACCTTTACCACAGCAGTGGAATTTTATAGGTGTTATTTTTTTCTTTGAGAATGTGGTGCAAGTTTTGGAGGGATTATTATTAATTGTGTATTAAGTTTATATTTAAAATATAGGTATATATCATTATTAAAATAAAAGCACGCCCATTGAAAAAAATTTGGGAAATAAGTGAGTGTATAAGATTAAAAAAAGTCATGTCTAATTCCCCCTGCCTCCTTAGAAAATGTAATAGCCTTTAAAGTTTGATCTTCTGTCTTGAACTGGCTAAACTTGAGAACTCTTGGGCCAACTAAGAATTTGTATCTGGGTTCATTAATTAGCATTTTTTGTTAATGCTGAATTCCTTCCTCACCTGTCCCTATTTTTTTTTTCAGATTTCAGAGGGTTTTTCTTGATTCTCTGAAATTATTTCTTTAAGAAATGAGTTGGTTGGTTAATGGAGTTTGTGTAGTTGAGTACTTACTTTTCAGATGTGGTTTTCTAATTTTGCACTTTTGTTCTTTTTATGCTAGTTTAACTGATGAAGAATCCCGGAAAAATTGGGAAGAATTTGGAAATCCAGATGGGCCTCAAGGTGTGGTAAATGATTAAAAAAGTAATGGGGTTAAGGTATTGTGTATATTATGAAAATGTTAGATTTAAAAGAACCTTTTGATTTTCTTAGTTTGTGAATAGAAAAATTACAACCACACAGAGTTAAATGGATACGTAAATTGAACTTCCTTTACTTAATTTTTCTAGAGATTAGTTGAAAAGATAGATCTTTGATTTGATGAGAAGAGTAGTCAGTTTTATTATTCATCATTTCCAGTTCAGTCGCTCAGTCGTGTCCGACTCTTTGCGACCCCATGAATCGCAGCATTCCAGGCCTCCCTGTCCATCACCAACTCCCGGAGTTCACTCAGACTCACGTCCATCGAGTCAGTGATGCCATCTAGCCATCTCATCCTCTGTCATCCCCTTCTCCTACTGTCCCCAATCTCTCCCAGCATCAGAGTCTTTTCCAATGAGTCAACTCTTTGCATGAGGTGGCCAGAGTACTGGAGTTTCAGCTTTAGCGTCGTTCATTTCCAGTTGGTAGTCTATAAAAATAGGATGAAAACTCTGTTTTTTCTTTACTGACTAAACATTTTCCCATTTAGTCATAGTGTTTACATAAACTCAGGATATGTAAATGGATTTAAGTGTTCTGAGAAGAAGGAATTCATGTACTTAGATTTTTTTTTTTCTTTTGGAAAAATTTGAAGTTTCAGATAATAAACCATATCACATCAACTTTTGTGTATGAGACACACATAGTAAGATAATCTTAAAGTTTTTTGAAAGTAACAGGGGAGGTAGAATTTAGGGATATAAATAAATGAAACTGAAAGTGCAGACTCTTCAAAAATACTCTTCCTGTTTTAGCCACAAGCTTTGGAATTGCCCTCCCAGCTTGGATTGTTGACCAGAAAAATTCAATATTGGTGAGTATACTTAATAAGACACATGATAATGTGTTAGATATATCTTGGTAATATAAAGATAACATTACAAAGAAAATTTCAGTATACTGTTTCTAATTTAACTGTGTATTATGGAAACTTTTTACGTAATGGAGAAAAGAATTGGTTCTTATTACATTGCGGTTTGGGGGAGTGTACTCTAGTGTAGTTTTAGAACCTTCAAACTGTGATTTCTTTTGGAGGTAGTTTCATATTGGGTCCTACCCTTGGTTTAGGGAACTACTGTTTCTTATGGTGTTGACATTTATCCCTAAGTAGTACTCAAAATTTAAATTACCTTGTATTCTGCATTTATCCAAGCTAAATTAATTTTAATGTGTCTACCATAATGGTATGTATTCTATATGGTACTTTAAGGGGCAGCAGGATGATCAGACTTCAATCAGCGATGAGAGGCTGTAGCTCTTAAAACGTCAGAGATATTATCTTAACCTGTTGTTTAGGAATTCACTACTTCTTTCTTGAAAATAATTATCTAGGGGCTGTCTTTATTTTATTTTATTTTTTTTAGGGGCTGTCTTTAAAGCAATAATAACCAGTCTGTCATTTGTAACATTTGTTACAATCCTTACAGTCTGTCATTTGTTTTGAAAATGGCTATTTAGTGTCATTTTATGGCTATTTACATGTTTTCTTCCAGAGTATATAGTTGTTGTATATAAGCATGTTGAGGGAATACTAGAGAAGAGAAAGATTGTTAGCTACCAGATTTGGGATTGAGTAGTAGGACAAAAATCATACCAATGGAAATTACCTGCAAACAGCTTTATATGTTCTATTTGATATTGAGGCAAAGAAACCAGGTTCTATCATTTATTTCTGAGGCACTAACTACTTGCTAAGATGTGGATGACCCTTGAACAACAGGGGCTTGAACTGTGTAAAGTGAAAGTGAAAGTCGCTCAGTCGTATCCGACTCTTTGCGACCCCATGGACTACACATCCATGGAATTCTCCAGGCCAGAATACTAGAGTGGGTAGCCTTTCCCTTCTCCAGGGGATCTTCTCCAGCCCAGGGATTGAACCCAGGTCTCCTGCATTGCAGGCTGTTTCTTTACCACTGAGCCACCAGAACTGTGTAGGTCCACTTATATATGATTTTTTTTTCCCCAATAAATATGGGCTACAGCACTCCACAGTCCATGGTTGAATCCATGGATGCAGAGCCACAATTGGAAGGCCAGCTCTAAAGTTATGTGGATTTTCCACTGCAAGGAGGTTGGTCCCCCAGCCCTCACATTACTCAAGGTCAACTGAAGTTGGCTCTCCCTACTCAAGGTCAACTGAAGTTGGCTCTCCCTATCAGCATGTTTCACATCCCTGGATACTCTTTTACCACCAGTTTATATAAAGGACTTGAGCCTCCCTGAATTTTGGTATCCTTGGGGGTTTTTAAACCATTTCCCCTCAGATACCGAGGGATGACTGTATATGCTGCAGATTCCCTATCTGCAAAAAGAAAATAACAATGGTACCTTCATCATAGAGTTTGAAAGTAAGGAGTAAATGAAATACGTAAGATGTGCTTTTAATAGTGCCTCTATGTAAGCCTCAAAATAAGTGTTCATGGATGTTGTAATTTACCTCATGAAGGAATGAATGGTCTTTTTTTCCCTCCTTTTCAATTCAAGGTTTTACTTGTATATGGCTTGGCATTCATGGTTATCCTTCCAGTTGTTGTGGTAAGTTCCAGCTCTTTTTATTAACATTTTTTAGGGAAGAGAGTGGATGGCATGATTTGGGATCTCCTTATAAGATCATAATTTGTGTTAAAACATAATCCATAAGCCATTAATCCTTGAGTTTTAAGAATTTTATATTCAACTATCCTTTAAGGTCTTCTAAAGGTGACATCACTTTAGTATGTTACAATGTGTCTCTTCATGATTCAAAAGTTACACACAGAGATAATACAGATATATTTAGAATTTAAAATGAAAATCTTCTGTCACCACCTCCCCCAATTCCATTTCTCTGTTGGAGATAATCGCTGCTAAGTTTGTTGATTTCCTTTTCAGATCTTTTTCTATGCATTAAATGTATATACGTGTTTTTTATTTTTTTTTAATTAAATTTTATTTTGCTTAACTTTACAATATTGTATTGCTTTTGCCATACATCAAGATGGATCCGCCACAAGTATATATGTGTTCCCCATCCTGAACCCTCCTCCCTCCTCCCTCCCCATACCATCCCTCTGGGTCATCCCAGTGCACCAGCCCCAGGCATCCGTTATCAGGTACCGTACCTAGACTGGCGACTCGTTTCAGACATGATATTATACATATTTCAATGCTGTTCTCCCAAATCATCCCACCCTCTCCCATTCCCAGAGTCCAAAAGACTGTTCTATACATCAGCGTCTCTTTTGCTGTCTCGTAAACAGGGTTATTGTTACCATCTTTCTAAATTCCATATATATATGCGTTAGTATACTGTATTTGTGTTTTTCTTTCTGGCTTACTTCACTCTGTATAATAGGCTCCAGTTCCATCCACCTCATTAGAACTGATTCAAATGTGTTCTTTTTAATGGCTGAGTAATACTCCATTGTGTATATGTACCACAGCTTTCTTATCCATTCATCTGTGGATGGACATCTAGGTTGCTTCCAAGTCCTGGCTATTGTAAACAGTGCTGCTATGAACATTGGGGTACACGTGTCTCTTTCAATTCTGGATTTCTCAGTGTGTATGCCCAGCAGTGGGATTGCTGGATCATAAGGCAGTTCTATTCCCAGTTTTTTGAGGAATCTCCATACTGTTCTCCATAGTGGCTGTACTAGTTTGCATTCCCACCAACAGTGTAAGAGGGTTCCCTTTTCTCCACACCCTCTCCAGCGTTTATTGCTTGTGGACTTTTGGATCGCAGCCATTCTGACCGGCGTGAAATGGTACCTCATAGTGGTTTTGATTTGCGTTTCTCTGATAATGAGTGATGTTGAGCATCTTTTCATGTGTTTGTTATACATGTTTTTTAAAATGTGGTCTTATTATATATTGTCCTGTGACTTTTTTGCTTCATACAGAAATACAACATGTAGAACAACCTCATTTTTAAAAACGACTGCATCAGTTCAGTCAGTTCAGTCATTCAGTCGTGTCTGACTCTTTACGACCCCAAATATAGAGATACCATAATGTTTATGATTTTATTGTTTATTATCTTCTTGACTGGTGGTGTTCTTACTGATCTTAGGGTTCCTATGATCCTGTAGTGAGGCTTACAATTAACCTGTCTTGCTTTCTTCATAGGATTGTTGTGTTAGAATCCAATTGTATGGAATAATGTGAATGAAAGAAGTATATCAACTGTAAAATTGCTCTTACACTTATTTGTCAAACATTTATTGAAGACATGCCATGTGTCAGAAACCAACTTGTTGCTTATAGCAGTAGGTTGTTTCATTCCTGTTTTGTCTATAAACAATTTCTAGTTGAAACTTAAATCTTTAAATCATATATATGTAATGAGATAGGCTGGTATTTAGGCATCATGCAGCATAAATACTCCCCAAATAAATCATTTGAAATTTATAGTAAAGGTATTTGTTCTAAAGAGCAGATATTTTTATTGGTTTATGAACATTTAGAAAATTTGACCATAAACATTCTGCATCAAAGTTAACATTTATTGTGGTTTTCATGTTTTTTTCCTTGTTTAATTTTGTGTCTTAGGGCTCTTGGTGGTATCGCTCAATACGCTATAGTGGAGACCAGATTCTAATACGCACAACACAGATTTATACCTACTTTGTTTATAAAACTCGAAATATGGATATGAAACGTAAGTAAATTTAAGTAACTGTGGTAGAAAGTTATTTTCTGAGTCATTTATGTGGAATTGGTATATGTATTCAATTGGAGAAATTCCATTTTATAGTTTTAGGGATATTCAGTTCGTTATAGCTAAAGCTGGAGGAAGATGCCAGTACCTTTTGTCATATTTCTTGATCTATAGTTCTGTTATTCTCATTCACTCAGCTGTATGTATATGTATATATTTTCCCTTCAGAGATTTTATGGTAAAGCTCCTTGTGGACTAATTCTGTAGTAATTCCAGCTAACATTTCTTGAGTATTTGTTGTTGCCAAGTATTGTGAGGCACTATCATGTATTAACTCATCTAATCTTTGTATGCTCCCATAAATAAGTACTGTTTTTAAGCACATTTTATAGATGAAGAAACTGAGCTCAAGGATACATAGTGAGTGACAGCTGGGATAGAACTCAAGCGGTGTGGCTTCCAAGGCAGTACTTTACACCATACTAATGGTGTAAATAAGTAGAGGTCCTGGGAGTGTTTAAAGAAATATGCCAAAATATTTCATTCCCAGAGGCTTATTTCAGAATTTATTATGACTTAAAAAGTAACATCCTAAATACTTACTTTGATCCCATAAAGCTAACATTGTAAATTTTATCCCTGGAATACTTTATATTACCTTTCAGAATCACTGCTCTGTTGAAACCTTACACATTAAAAAAAAAAAAGGACATAAGTTTAAAATTGTGCTTCATGGGTGGATGCAGTTTTGTTCCAAGGCCTGAGTGGACTTTGTCACATTTTGTGTTTGCAAATTTTATTAACTCTCTTGGTAATGAGAAAGAGATTTATCATATAATCCCAGGATTATATGACTGTGTGAGTTGATTTCATATTTCTGAAGAATGAGCAGGTCTTTTATTTCTGAGGAATGAGTGAATGTTACCCTCCCTTGTGCACATGTACACTCTTCTTTGTGCTGGGTTGAAATATTAATATATAAACATTCTCCCTTATGAAAATATTTCATGTTTGTAACCAGTTTTAATATGTTTTTTGGATCAGTGATCTTGATTTCTGTTTTATTTCTGAGGGTGGTACTTAGCCTTACACAATTCTGTCAGAAAAGCTTTGTTTAGCTTTATTTAATTTTGTTTGGTTAGTTATCATTGGTTTTAGGACTGGCACTATTTATATACCTGTTTTAGGAACCGTTGTTTTCATTCAAACATTTGAGGGTAGTAATAGTAATAGCTCACACACATTACTGTGTTTATGTGTATCAGGCACATATGAAGAAATTGAGGCCCGTAGAGATGTGAAGAATATTGTCTTAGGTCATTCACTTGAAAGCTTCAGGGTTTATGCACTTAACTCCTATACTGTCCTGATTTTTGTGAGAACACTGCATGCATTTCCTGCCATAAGGTGAAGAAAAGAAATGCAAAAAAGCAAAATGGCTGTCTGGGGAGGCCTTACAAATAGCTGTGAAAAGAAGAGAAGCGAAAAGCAAAGGAGAAAAGGAAAGATATAAGCATCTGAATGCAGAGTTCCAAAGAATAGCAAGAAGAGACAAGAAAGCCTTCTTCAGGGATCAATGCGAAGAAATAGAGGAAAACAACAGAATGGGAAAGACTAGGGATCTCTTCAAGAAAATCAGAGATACTAAAGGAACATTTCATGCAAAGATGGGCTTGATAAAGGACAGAAATGGTATGGACCTAACAGAAGCAGAAGATACTAAGAAGAAATGACAAGAATACACAGAAGAACTGTACAAAAAAGATCTTCGCGACCCAGATAATCATGATGGTGTGATCACTGACCTAGAGCCAGACATCCTGGAATGTGAAGTCAAGTGGGCCTTAGAAAGAATCACTACGAACAAAGCTAGTGGAGGTGATGGAATTCCAGTTGAGCTATTCCAAATCCTGAAAGATGATGCTGTGAAAGTGCCGCACTCAATATGCCAGCAAATTTGGAAAACTCAGCAGTGGCCACAGGACTGGAAAAGGTCAGTTTTCATTCCAATCCCAAAGAAAGGCAATGCCAAAGAATGCTCAGACTACCGAACAATTGCACTCATCTCACACGCTAGTAAAGTAATGCTCAAAATTCTCCAAGCCAGGCTTCAGCAATATGTGAACCGTGAACTTCCTGATGTTCAAGCTGGTTTTAGAAAAGGCAGAGGAACCAGAGATCAAATTGCCAACATCCGCTGGATCATGGAAAAAGCAAGAGAGTTCCAGAAAAACATCTATTTCTGCTTTATTGACTATGCCAAAGCCTTTGACTGTGTGGATCACAATCAACGGTGGAAAATTCTGAAAGAGATGGGAATACCAGACCACCTGATCTGCCTCTTGAGAAATTTGTATGCAGGTCAGGAAGCAACAGTTAGAACTGGACATGGAACAACAGACTGGTTCCAAATAGGAAAAGGAGTTGGTCAAGGCTGTATATTGTCACCCTGTTTATTTAACTTATATGCAGAGTACATCATGAGAAACGCTGCACTGGAAGAAACACAAGTTGGAATCAAGATTGCAGGGAGAAATATTAACCTCAGATATGCAGATGACACCACCCTTATGGCAGAAAGTGAAGAGGAACTCAAAAGCCTCTTGATGAAAGTGAAAGTGGAGAGTGAAAAAGTTGGCTTAAAGCTCAACATTCAGAAAACGAAGATCATGGCATCTGGTCCCATCACTTCATGGGAAATAGATGCAGAAACAGTGGAAACAGTGTCAGACTTTATTTTTTTGGGGTTCCAAAATCACTTCAGATGGTGACTGCAGCCATGAAATTGAAAGACGCTTACTCCTTGGAAGGAAAGTTATGACCAACCTAGATAGCATATTCAAAAGCAGAGACATTACTTTGCCAACAAAGGTTCGTCTAGTCAAGGCTATGGTTTTTCCAGTGGTCATGTATGGATGTGAGAGTTGGACTGTGAAGAAGGCTGAGCGCTGAAGAATTGATACTTTTGAACTGTGGTGTTGGAGAAGACTCTTGAGAGTCCCTTGGACTGCAAGGAGATCCAACCAGTCCATTCTGAAGGAGATCAGCCCTGGGATTTCTTTGGAAAGAATCATGCTAAAGCTGAAACCCCAGTACTTTGGCCACCTCATGCGAAGAGTTGATTCATTGAAAGAAGACTCTAATGCTGGGAGGGATTGGGGGCAAGAAGAGAAGGGGACAACAGGATGAGATGGCTGGATGGCATCACTGACTCGATGGATGTGAGTCTGAGTGAACTCCGGGAGTTGGTGATGGACAGGGAGGCCTGGCATGCTGCGGTTCATGGGGTTGCAAAGAATTGGACACGACTGAGTGACTGATCTGATCTGATCTGATAGACTAAGAAAACACTAATATATGTGACCTCAACTCGTGTGTATTTCAAGGAACACTATTCCCACAAAGCCCTCCATGATTCCATAATAAAAATTTTGGTAAATTACAGTATATTTTAGATTACTCTTGGCATTGAGGAGTCATGAAGTGAAGAAACATGAAACCCTTTTAACCCCCTTTTTTCTTAAAGCAGTTAGTAATGTCACATAGAATCCTTGCTGCTGCTGTGTAGCTCAGGGAACCCTACTCAGTGTTCTGTGGTGACCTAAATGGGAAGGAAATCCAAAAAAGAGGGAATATATGTATACGTATAGCTAATTCACTTTGCTAAACAGTAGAAACACGACACTTTTAAGCAGCTATCCTCCAATAAAAATTGATTCTTTTTAAAAAAGAAATTTTATGTGGAACACATGATAACATCTAGAAACCGATGCTATTTGTAGTGATTTTAATGCACCTAGTTGCTTCTGGGTCCTTAATTTGAAGTGTATTTCTATTTACTTGTGATAGGTAATATTACAAACACTTTTTAAAAATGAGATGTTTCTTTTGTTGTGAGAGAAATTTATACCTGTTAATATTGATTTTAGCATTGTGTGTGATTAGAAAACTGCCTCCCTCTAGGATTAATCTGGTATCGTTTGGGGAGGATGATTAAGGGGCAGTAAATTTATTTTTCTTCATATTCCTTTTGTTTTTTTAGGACTTATCATGGTTTTGGCTGGAGCCTCTGAATTTGATCCTCAGTATAATAAAGATGCCACAAGCAGACCAACAGATAATATTTTAATACCTCAGGTTAGGCCTGTCTCCCAAATTCTTTGATAAACATTTAAATATTAAAGTTTATGCTTTATTAAGTATACATTTTTTAAATAATTATTTTATTTTCCCCTAGCTCATCAGAGAAATTGGCAGCATTAATTTAAAGAAGAATGAGCCTCCACTTACCTGTCCTTATAGCCTGAAGGCCAGAGTTCTTTTACTGTCTCATCTTGCTAGAATGAAAATTCCTGAGACTCTTGAAGAAGGTATTTTGATTCTACTGTCTGCAGGGTTTTAGTGGTACAAAAGCGATAGATTTAATTAGGCCTCATGGTGCAGTGTTTTTGTCACTGTTATTTTTTGCTCAATCAGATAATTACTCAAGGACCTTTTAAAAACAAATCTATATGCTACATACATAATTACTTTCACAAATACTTTGAAGGTCTTAGTAAAGTCAAATGATTTGGCAAATGTTAAAATGTTATATTTCAAGATAAGAGAATACTCTATGAAAAATGTCTAGTTAATTGCAGATTATTCAATAATTCCTGATGACTTTTTTAAAAAAAGAATTTGAAGCTTTTTGCGGGGAGAAAAAATGGATTTCACAACAGATATCTCAGTTATCACCACTAGTACCACCACCGTACTCCAGCTGCTGCTGCTGCCGTGTCGCTTCAGTTGTGTCTGGCTCTGTGCGACCCCATAGACGGCAGCCCACCAGGCTCCTCAGTCCCTGGGATTCTCCAGGCAAGAATACTGGAGTGGGCTGCCATTTCCTTCTCCAATGCATGAAAGTGAAGTCGTTCAGTTGTGTCTGACTCTTAGCGACCTCATGGACTGCAGCCCACCAGGCTCCTCCATCCATGGGATTTTCCAGGCAAGAGTACTGGAGTGGATTGCCATTGCCTTCTCCCCATACTCCCGCAGTAGTTACCAATAAAATGTCTGTTTAATCTTTACTTAAAACTTCATCAGTACTTGAAGCCATCTATTCTACTTAAAAAAATAAAGCAGTAGATTAGGACTGTGGTGTCTCCAGGAATGTTGTGAATTTGAGTGTCACCTCTTTTCACTGGTATTATTTCCATTGAAAGTTTTAAAAGAAACTTATTATCCCTAGGGAATAAATTTTCTTTCTGAATGAACCAACCCACCCTCCCCCTGCTTTAAGCCAATAATGCAGTGAAATGCCTTTGAAAACAAGGTCAGATGATGCTCAGTGATTAATGATAGTACCATAGGCTACGTATGATGGAATTAAGGAACATTATTTAGGCGTTGTTTATTGAAGTTGCAAAGTAACTAGTAATTCTGTTCCTAATGTTCTGTACAGATATGAAGCCATCTCCATTTTTACCAATTATGTAAGGAACAGGAAACAAATTTATTTTCGTTTATCAACCCCACTGAATGATCTCAGTGGTTAACTGTTATTGCAGTATAAGTGAAAGAATCTCTCTCCCCTCCTCCTATCCTCTCTCTCCGTTTAGTTGACATTCATTCTCAGTCTTAATCTTTGGACTATCCATAATTATAGAAACATAGATGCATAAGAAGAAAATTTTTGAAGTTCTTCAATTAGTGAGGTTATGATTAAGTTTAAGACTGTTACCAGGAAAAAAGGTAGGGAGTAATTTATAAAGCCAAAAACCATAATATTAAAAGTTTGCCTTTAAAACATCTAATCTGAGCTAGGGTTTTCTGACTGATTTTTTGACATGGTGCTGCTGAGGAGAAACAGTTGTGTTCAGCCTATAAAATTCTGAGGTCATATGAAAAATTTGTTTGACAACTTAAGTTTAGCTTTAGTCTTGGACTACAGGTAATAAAAATGTTTTTGTATAAAAGAAGAATAATTTGTTTCGTGTTTTATTGTTTTGCAGATCAGCAGTTTATGCTGAAAAAGTGCCCTGCCCTACTTCAAGAAATGGTTAATGTAATCTGCCAACTAATAATAATGGCCAGGAGCCGTGAAGGTGAGGAGGAAGCATAATTATGTTGTACTTCTTCTCGCAAGCATATAGTACAGATTATACTTTTAAGATTTATGGGAACCTAATATAGTTCTGTCTTTAAGTTGAATCAGCTTCCCCAGTTTTGCTTATGTTTTTTCTTATTTTTCCTGTATTTTCTATCATGTAAGGTACCACAACTTATGGTTTTTAATTCAGTTTTTTCATTGTTTTATTGTTTATTTTTTTCTTGTTTGCAAAGGTTTAAAATATCCTTTTCTTTCTCTGAATATTTTTAGAATTAGGTTAACAATGAGTTTGAAATAATTCTTTTAAGTGCTGTGATGATTCGTCTGACATGTGTTTTTTGCATGAAGGGAAAAAGAACAAGGGGGTTTATGGTCTGTAATGGAAAGAGACCCTTAAAAAAGGAGGGAGTGGTTGTGTTTTGTTTTTATGGATGATGTCATTTTGTGGCATGACATCAGTATGTTCTTAATACCAATAATATCTTATGATTTACTGATTTGGAAGTGGTGCAAAGAATGTTTCTATTAAAATCAATGGTTGTTGCTGGATAATGTACATTTGACCAAGTTTGTGTATTTTCTGTGTCTTATCCAGTAACTTTTAAAGGAAAGTCAACACTGTGATCATAAAATTTGAGGTGTTAAGAATGTTCACATGGATTTGTGTTTGTTATGAATTGTGTACTCTGAACGTATAAATAGTCCAGCCCTGTTTTTGCTTTTCCTTCTGTTCTTTCTAAGAAAGGGAGTTTCGTGCTCCAACTTTGGCATCCCTTGAAAACTGCATGAAGCTTTCCCAGATGGCTGTGCAAGGCCTTCAGCAATTTAAGTCTCCCCTTCTGCAGCTCCCTCACATTGAAGAAGACAATCTTAGAAGAGTTTCTAATCATAAAAAGGTAATTTGGCACTTTAATATTAGTTTTAAGCAGTTCGTCATGTCACTTAAAGGTAACACGAATGAAAATTTTTCTAGAAGTGGTTTTATGAACATCTTAGATTTACAGTGTCTCAGGCATTCTAAAACTATGCCTCAAGTTATTCTGTTAACACTTTCTTGAATAGGTAGCTGTTTGGTAACATTTTATTAATACTACTGAAATGATCTTACTACTTTGGGGGGTCAAAATTTTAGCAGTTAACACTTTGTTCTTTATGTTTCCAAAAGTAAATGTACTGTGTAAAAATGCACTGTATACTTTTCATTTATTTCATTAATGTCTTAAAGCTTGAGCAGTAGTTTATTGAATATGAACAAAAAAATTCAGCATTCAATATATAAGATCATATAAAGATAATTCTTATTTAGAAATTATAGTCTGTATATAGATTATGAGAATGAATCTTAAGGCACAGCAAAAAATGTGTATAAATGAAAAACCTGAGGAAATAAGGAAAAAATTGAAATTACAATTTTAAACATCACTTTGTATATATTAGAGGACAGAAGATAGGCATTGGACTTGATAGTAGTAAGGTAGAACTAATAAATATATAATAGAAGTTTTTATCTGAGCACTCTTCTCTCAAGTAAGTGTGTTGCTCTTTTAAATTTGATCACATTTAAAGTCATAATTGAAAACTTCGGCATCCAAAAGCAGGCATTTCACATGCCTCATGATCTAATCCCTATCTGTGAAAGTAAAAATTAATAACTGGCACCACATACTCAGAAATTAAAAAACCTTCTCCTTGGTATTCATTTAGCCAGGATTGGTATTACTGCAGTAATAGCTATATTTAGAAAATAACAAGAATGAGAATATTGCATCAGTTCAGTCCAGTCACGGTCCTGTCCGACTCTTTGAGACCCCATGGACTGCAGCACGCCAGGCTTCCCTATCCATCACCAACTCCCGGAGCTTGCTCAAACTCATGTCCATCAAGTTGGTGATGCCATCCAACCATCTCATCCTCTGTCGTCGCCTTCTTTTTGCCTTCAGTCTTTCCCAGCATCAGGGTCTTTTCCAGTGAGTCAGTTCTTTGCATCAGGTGGCCAGTTATTGGAGCTTCAGCTTCAGCATTAGTCCTTCCAATAAATAGTCAGCACTGATCTCCTTGCAGTTCAAGGGACTCTCAAGTCTTTTCCAGCACCACAGTTCAAAAGCATCAGTTCTTTGGCACTCAGCTTTCTTTATGGTCCAACTTTCATATCCATACATGACTATTGGAAAAACCACAGCTTTGACTAGACGGACTTTGTTGGCAAAGTAATGTCTCTGCTTTTTAATATGCTGTCTAGGTTGGTCATAGCTTTTCTTCCAAGGAAGAAGTGTCTTAAATTTTTCTAAAAAATAAAAGAATATTGCATAGTAAAACCTAAAGAGTACACATGTAGCTATATACTTGGAGATAAATTCATATTCTTAAAGGTTTTTATCATTAAAATTAAAAATAGAGGTCTGCAAACTGAACAAATTAAATGACAGTAGTTCCTGCTTGGGTCAAGAGTCTATATGAATGTTACTATTTTTTTCCTCCAACTTTAGTTTTTTCTAATTTAAAAAATAACTGTGTGTTAACTTTGTAATAAAAAATTCTTAAATTTAAATTTCCTTGGAGAAAAAGGCTGTGGAATGCCACTAAAGTTGTATTTTCTTACTTAGAAATGTATATAATTTTAACATTTTTCTAAAAGCTTTTGGATTTTTAGTAAACAAAGTAGTAATTTTCTTTTTATGAAGAGTTTCATGGCTTTAAGATTTATTTTCTGTCTCCTTTTAAATTTAGTTCAAAATTAAAACTATCCAGGATTTGGTGAGTTTAAAAGAATCAGATCGTCACAATCTGTTGCATTTCCTTGAAGATGAAAAATATGAAGAGGTTATGGCTGTCCTTGGAAGTTTCCCATATGTGACTATGGACATAAAGTCACAGGGTAAGTGAGAGGTTTCTTGTTGTTTCCCTGTTGATGGACTGGCTCTTGTTTATATGGCTCAAGGTTCTCAAAACACTTCATTTCATAACTTTTAATTAGACTGTAGAATTGTAGTTTACCTGTCAGATTTGCTGTGATGGAAGATGTAGTGTTAGTAGTTTTGGTTTGAGAATGCTTTTGTTGTATAGTTCAACTTTCAGGAACATCTTAACTTTTCAAATAATGGAAGAGATTTCCAAATGTAATGGAAGATATTTGAAATATGTCTATGGTTAGTATAAAATGGATGCTTAATTTTAAAATTAATTTTTTAAAAACCTAACTTATTTATACATATTAAGCTTTGAAAATCACCACACTCTGTGCCACATTTCATGTGTTTTTCTTGACTTATTTTCATGTCTTCTTGGAGTGGAAAAAGAGAGATTATTTTTCTACTTACATAATTGTCCTATGATTCCCATTTTACAACTGAATATAATATTTTAGAATGGTGACAGAATTAGAGATTATTCTGCTCCGTTCCTTCATTGTGACATTATTCTGAGCTTTGGCATTTACTAAGTTGCTGTTGTTAGAATATTCTTGTGGGACCAAGAATACAAGGATGTGTTAAGAATTGTTCCTGTTTTTAAAGGGCTTGTAGTTTAAGTTCATTTTATTATTAAGACTTTTGGGGATGTGTATAGCAAATGTGTTTTAAAAAAATAAACAATGCAAAAACATTGCAGAAAACATCTTTAAGGTGCTTTTTTCATATAAACTATTTTGAAGTTCTTGCCTTAAAAAATAAGTATTTTTAACATTGCTTAGAATACTAGTTTGGAGGTATTTGATTATACAGGTAAAATCTTGTGAGTATAAAGTTTATACAATTTAATAGAGTGACAGAACCCTCTTTTATATCACTGAGAGAAAGCTATGGTAATCCTCACAATATACTATATTTTAAGACATCTGGACTTGAAACTTGGCAGTGCCAGCATAGCCATTTTGTGGCCTTGGGCATTTTACTTTATTCCTTAATCTCAGTCTCTTTAAAGAAATAATAGTAATGCTTCATAGAGCTAATTTAAGGATTAAATGAGTAAATTGTTGAAGACATCTTCTGGAGAAATTTATATAGAGTAGATAGTAAATTATTTTTTATTTAGTAGCCTTAAAATTTTATATGTTTGAAATACTAAAGTCTCAGATTGATTGGAGAAGGCAATGGCACCCCACTCCAGTACTCTTGCTGGAAAATCCCGTGGAAAGAGGAGCCTGGTTGCTGCAGTCCATAGGGTCGCTAAGAGTCGGACGCGACTGAGCGACTTTACTTTCACTTTTCACTTTTATGCATTGGAGAAGGAAATGGCAACCCACTCCAGTGTTCTTGCCTGGAAAATCCCAGGGATGGCGGAGCCTGGTGGGCTGCCATCTATGGGGTCGACTGAAGTGACTTAGCAGCAGCAGCAGATTGATTTGGATAAATTAAGTTTTGCTGTTTGCCTTGACGTAGAGCTTGATTTTTATTTATTTATTTTTTTATGTCTTACAGTATTGGATGATGAAGATAGCAACAACATCACAGTAGGATCCTTAGTTACAGTTTTGGTTAAATTGACAAGGCAAACAATGGCAGTAAGTAGTCTGTATTTTTATGCTTTGAGAGTTTATATATCTGAGAGTTTAAGATATTTATGTTTATTTTCTCATTTTAAGTTATACATTTTCAAAGTCAAAATTATATAGTTTTGCAAATCTAATTTTGCAGATTCTGTTAGCCATTTTGAAATTTTAATTTTAGATTTTCTCATTTATTTTCACACACACAAAGTTGGAAGATAGATGACTTCTTCAAATGATGATTTGTTAATTCCCTATAAAGCATTATAATGTAATCTGGGTATCTTTCTTAAACTATAAAATGCTATACAGAGATTGATTATTGATTATTGTTGAGAATTTACCTACTCCTTTTTAATCAGTTCTTGAGAGAATTTACTCCCTTTTATTTTTTATTTTAGAAAGTACAGTAAAATAGCTCTTTTCCTAATTATGTAAAAAATTTATGCTATCCAGGAAACAAATTTAGGCAATGCAGAAAAGTATGGGAAGAAATTAAAATCACCTAAAATTCTACCACTCTGAGATCATCAGTTTTGAAGCTCATCCCTTTAGATAGCCTGATGCATGAATACCCACAGAATTAAAATGATGTTGATAACATGGATCCCCTATTTCACCCCTGCTTCCTTAGGAAGCCACCTTATCAGACCCAGATGACCAGAACTCAGTCTTGTGTAAATCCTTTTGTATCTTTCTCCATGCTCATGTTTACTATCTGGACCTTTCAGTGCATATATGTACATGCATATATATGTATGCTGGTACTTTTCTCATTCCTTTTCATTAAATCTAGTCATATGTATGTTTCCTGCATCTTGTTTTTCTCAGTTTCTGTTACATATTTATATTACCTGCCAAGCTAAGCACACCTCCCAAGTTGCAAGTATAGTTGTAACTAATTTTTACTAAACTATATAGTATTTCAGCTCAGTTTTATTGAACCAGTGGTAGATTTTAGCCTATTCTACTCTGAGGTCTATGGGCATCTACAGGAAATATGCTGCATTTAAAACCCATGTCTAAAACCTCTGGTAGAAAAAGGGTATTTTGTAGTTGTTGTTGTTGTGTTAGTTGCTCAGTTGTGTTGGACTCTTTGGAACCCCATGGACTATAGCCTGCCAGGCTCCTCTGTCCATGAAATTCTCCAGGTAAGAATACTGGAGTGGATAGCCATTCTATGATTCACAGTAGGACATCCATTCTATGATTCACAGTCAGATCAGATCATATCAGTCGCTCAGTCGTGTCCGACTCTTCGAGACCCCACGAACTGCAGCACTCCAGGCCTCTCTGTCCATTACCAACTCCCGGAGGTCACTCAGACTCACATCCATCGAGTCAGTGATGCCATCCAGCCATCTCATCCTCTGTCGTCCCCTTCTCCTCCTGCCCCCAATCCCTCCCAGCATCAGAGTCTTCTCCAATGATTCAATTCTTCGCATGAGGTGGCCAAAATACTGGAGTTCAGCTTTAGCATCATTCCTTCCAAAGAAATCCCAGGGCTGATCTCCTTCAGAATGGACTGGTTGGATCTCCTTGCAGTCCAAGGGACTCTCAAGAGTCTTCTCCAACACCACAGTTCAAAAGCATCAATTCTTCGGCGCTCAGCCTTCTTCACAGTCCAGCTCTCACATCCATACATGACCACAGGAAAGACCATAGCCTTGACTAGGCGAACCTTTGTTGGCAAAGTGATGTCTCTGCTTTTGAATATGCTATCTAGGTTGGTCATAACTTTCCTTCCAAGGAGTAAGCGTCTTTTAATTTCATGGCTGCAGTCACCATCTGAAATGATTTTGGAGCCCAGAAAAATAGTCTGACACTGTTTCCACTGTTTCTCCATCTATTTCCCATGTAGTGATGGAACCAGATGCCACGATCTTCGTTTTCTGAATGTTGAGCTTTAAGCCAACCTTTTCACTCTCCACTTTCACTTTCATCAAGAGGCTTTTGAGTTCCTCTTCACTTTCTGCCATAAGGGTGGTGTCATCTGCATATCTGAGGTTATTGATATTTCTCCCAGCAATCTTGATTCCAACTTGTGTTTCCTCCAGTCCAGCATTTCTCATGATGTACTCTGCATATAAGTTAAACAAACATGGTGACAATATACAGCCTTGACGTACTCCTTTTCCTATTTGGAACCAGTCTGTTGTTCCATGTCCAGTTCTAACTGTTGCTTCCTGACCTGCATACAGATTTCTCAAGAGGCAGATCATGTGGTCTGGTATTCCCATCTCTTTCAGAATTTTCCACAGTTTATTGTGATCTACACAGTCAAAGGCTTTGGCATAGTCAATAAAGCAGAAATAGATGTTTTTCTGGAGCTCTCTTGCTTTTTCCATGATCCAGCAGATTGATTCACAGTAGGACATATCAAAACAAAGATACTGATTTTATGGTAGCAAGTGGTAAAGGAAGCATTTGTATATATCATGGACTCTGGATGAGAGGTGCCTCCTGGGAGATGAGGCTGCTCTAAGCTGGTGGCCAGGGTTAGGTTTTGACACTGCCTACGTGCTTTGGAATTCCCAGCCCGAGAAATGAGCACAAAGTTGTCCTTGGGCTGTTGACATTTCCCAGGTAATTGGTAAAGAAAAAGCAGACGTGGCCTGGAGAAAGGGGAAGAATCAAGTATTTATCTTCTAGTATCAATTGTATTTCAATATAATTATTAGAATTCAGCTAATGAAGAAATGAAGCAGAGATGATAGAATTAGCCTAGGTGATGACAAACTTTTTCTCTAAAGGTTCAGTCAGAAAATGTTAATATTTTTGATTTTTACAGGCCATACAGTCTCTGTAGCAATGGCTGAACTCACAAATGGGCATGGTTATATTCTAATAAAAGTTTGTTTAAAAAGCAAAAAATGGGCCATAGTTTGCTGGCCCCTGCATTAGGCCAACAGTTTAGAGCCCAATAGTTATCATCATTTTTCACTTGTTAGCTTTAATAATTCTGGGGAGTTTATGGAACAACTCACTTATCATGTTCTATATAGAGTCGCATTGAATTCTTATTGGATTTCAAATTCTAAATTTATATTGTCTGTACTGATTCAGGATGGATTATTGAGTGGGTGGATATGTCTCGGATATGTAGATTTTCTTGGTGTTCCACTTAGTTATATCTAAGTTATATCAGTTATAATAGCAATATTGCATATAATCATAAATAAACTAATATTGGTCTCATAAAGTTTTGATGTTAGAGTAATATACTGTATTCAGATTTTCATAACTTTAAAATAGTGATGTCTGATTACTGTTAGAATAAAAGTAAAAATTTAAATTATGAAATGACTGACTTTATAGTAATTTTACATATTTTAAGGCATTGCATTTATAAATTTAAATAGAATGTACTTTTCAAAATATACTCAAGACATATGTGAGATATTTCAGAAGGTAACTTCTAAGGTATCCTTTAGTGATGACCAAATTTGCACACATACATCATTTAGTAATTGCTAAAAGCCTCCTGTCTAGCCATGTGTTTGTCCCCACCTCCTGTATTTGTTAGCAGTTAATAAACTTACTGATAAGGCTTCCCTGATCGCTCAGTGGTAAAGAACCCACCTGCCAGTGCAGGAGACGGGTTCGATGCTAGATCCGGGAAGATCCTACATTCTGTGAAGCACCTAATTCTGTGTTCCACAACTATTGAGCCTATGTTCTAGAGCCCAGTAGCCACGACTACTGAGCCCACATGGCACAACTGCTGAAGCCTGTACGCCCTAAAGCCTGTGCTCTGCAACGAGAAGCCACTGCAGTAAGAAGCCTGCACACTGCAGCTAGAGAGTAACCTCTTCTCCACAGAGGAAAGCCTGCACAGCAACAAAACCCAGCACAGCCAAAAATAAATAAACTTACTGATAATGTATATTGAAAGATTGTTTTATATGAAAGTTAAATATAAGTGGAACAACGTTTTTATTTTTCTTGCTCCCTCTACTCTAGGAAGTATTTGAAAAGGAGCAGTCCATCTGTGCTGCAGAGGAACAGCCAGCAGAAGATGGGGTAAAAACTTGAGTTTACCTATCTTTTCTGGTGAAAGAACTGTTTTGTTTAGTCCTCTGACTGGTTTATCTTGCTATGGGAGAATAATTCACTTTACTAAAATATTTTATTAGTTTAGCCATTTCCATCTAAAATTTTCTATGACTCTCAAATGAAACTGTTGCTACAATGTCTGAGTGTGTATGTGTGTTGTGATTTATAGCAGGGTGATACTAACAAGAACAAGACAAAAGGAGGATGGCAACAGAAGAGTAAAGGACCCAAGAAAACTACTAAATCAAAAAAAAAAGAAACCTTTAAAAAAAAAGCCTACACCTGTGCCCTTATCTCAACCAAAGCAGCAGAAACAAAAACAGGCTAACGGAGTCGTTGGGAGTGTAAGTTTACTATCTTATGTGAAGACTATCATTATTATCATCTTTGTTGAGGTCTGAAATACACTAAAATGTTTAACTCTTATATGTACAGCTCCTGAATTTTTATAAATGTATGTACCCTTGATAGCCAGATCAAGATATAAAACCCACCAGCACCCTAGAAGGCTCCCTGGTACCCTTCTTACTCAGTGACCCCTCCATCCACCCCCACTCCCTTCCCCACTATGCTTTTATTACTGTAAATTAGTTTTGCCTATTCTTAAAATGCGTGTAAGTAGAGTCATTTGGCAGCTTTCATTCAACATTGTCTTTGACATTCTTCTGTATTATGTGTAGCAGCAAGTGTGTGTGTGTGTGAGAGAGAGAGAGAGAGAGAGATTCCATTATATGAATATACTACAATTTGTCCTGTGATTGGTAGACATACAGGTTTTTCTAGTTTTTGCCTATTACGAATAAAGGTGTTATGATTTGATACATGTCATTTTGTGGACATCCATTTTTCTTTGATATGTGCCTATTAGTAAAATTGCTGGGTCATAAAATTAGGTGGGTATGTCTAATTAGTTAGGTATGTCTAACTTGCTGAAAAAGCCCATTTTCTAAAGTTGTACCTTGTTATGTTCCTACCAGCAAAATATGAGTCCAGTTGTTCTGCATTCTCACCAGTACTTGGTTTTACCAGTCTTTTTTATTTTAGCCACTGTAATGGATCTGTAGTTGGTATTTCTGTGTGTGGTCATTTTTGTATTTACCTAATGACTAATAGTATTGAACAGCTTTACACATGCCTACTGGCGATTTGGATATCCTCATTTATTTTTGGATTATTTGTCTTCAGACAGCTCTTAGGATTCTTTTATGTTATGTGGATAAGTGTTTCTTTTAACTCTTAATGGAGTTTTAGATGATTCTTTAATAAGTCTGTTTCATCAGTGTTTATGGTTAAGTGCTTTTGTGTCCTGTTTAAGATATCTGCCTATCTCAAGGACACAAGGAGAGGTAGATACTTTGTTTCCTTCTATAAGTATTACTACAGTAATTTACTTGTTATATTTAGCTCTATGATGCATCTTTAATTTTTGTGAATAGTGTCAGATTGGGATTATGGGCCATTTATTTTAGCACCATTTATTGGAAAGCTCTCTGAATTGCAGTCGTAATTTGTTGTAAAATGAGTTACTTTAACTGTATATGTGGAAATCTCTTTATGGGCTCTCCTTCCATTGATTATTTGTCTCTTTTTGTGCCAGTGCCACACTGTCTTAATTCTTGTGGCTTGAAGTCTTAAAATGGAATAATGTAAGTTCTCAAACTCTTATTTTACTTCTTCAAAATTGTCTTGACTACTTTAGGTCCCTTGCATTTTCAGCTAAAATTTTAGAATAATTTTGACAATTTCCACCTCCAAAAAAGCTGCTGGCACTTAGACTGGTCTTGTGTTTAATCTTTGGTGCAATATGGGGAGAATTCACAGGTTAACAATATTGACTGTTTTTATTCGTAATTTTGCTTTATCTTTATTATCTCCCTTACTTTTTCTCAGCAGGGTTTTGTGATTTCTCTTGGCAGAGAATAACACACCTTTCATTAGATTTACTCCTGTGTATTTGATGCTTTCTAGTTCTATTGCAAACAACATTTAAAAAAAGTTGATTCTTCAGTGTTTATTGCTGGTGTATAGAAATACAGTTGCTTTCTAAATATTTACCCTGTATCAAGGGTTCTTGATGAATTGACAATAATTGTAACAATTTTCAGATATGAAAAAAGATTTTTTACATACACAATCATGCCATGTGGGTATGGAAACAGCTTTACTTTAATATTTATGCTGTTTCGTCCTTTCTGCCTTACTGGGACCAGCCAGAACTTGCAGTAGTTGATTTGAAGTGAAGATGGCAGTCACCTTGTCCTATTGGTCTCATGGAAAAAGCATACCTTATTTTACCACTGAGTATGATGTCTAAACTGTTTATCTGGGTTTGATGATACTTTGTTTAGGATCCCTGTATCTATTTTTAGGAGAGAATATCAGTTTGTCATTCTTCTTGTATTATTCTTGCCCAGTTTTGGATTGCATTTATGCTGGCCTCATTAGTTAGAGATTACTCTCTTTTTCCTGGAAGGGTGTGTAAGATTGGATTTGTTTTTTATTTGGAAGAAGTACATAGAGAAGCCATCTGGGTTTGGAGTTTGAAAAGAATTTAGTTAGAGAGTCAGTCTATTTCTTTAACATAGTCTACTTTTTTCCTCATATCAGTTTTAGTAAATTGTGTTTTTCAAGGACTTTGTCTATTTCCTCTAACTTGTCAAATTTATTGACAAAGTTATTCATAACATCCTTATTTTTGATGTCTCATAATATCCTTATTTTTGATGTCTTTTGTATCTGTAGTTTTATATCTTTTATTCCTAATGTTGGTAATTTTATTGTCTCTTTTCCTTTATCGGTCTTGCCTAATTTATGAATTTTATTAATCTTTTTAAAGAACCAACATTTAATCTTGTTTGGGTTTCCCTTTTTCATATCTGGTTTCTCTTTAATTGATTTCTGATCTGTATTATTTGCTTCTGATTTCTTTGCATTTAACTTGCTGTTGTTTTTCTTGCTTCTTGAAATGGACTATTTTGTCTGGGACATTGACTTTCCTTTCTGCATTATGCTATTAGTTACTGAAGATAACATTAAATTCCCAAAGCAGTTCTTTCCTAGAAACTTCTCATTATATTGTATAAAATGTTATATAATTGATGTTTTTGAAAAATGAATCAGCTTAGCCATTGTCATAGTATATTTTGCAAATAGAAATAAAATTTTTTTTTGTTTTATGAGCTATGAAGAATGAATAAAATAACTGACAAATAAGCAAATAAGTCAAACATTAAAGCTCTTCAGCCCGACTCCCACATATTAATATATAAGAATGCTCATAAAAATTTTTTAAAATTCTATATCAATAGTGAAATTGTAGTCTTGAGCCAGTTTAATTATAATGACCATAGATTAGTTTCAGGGACTCAGGATGTATTCACTGAAACATTCAGAACTTTTGTGGTTGCTTTTTCCTTTTAGGAAGCTGCAGTAAAGGAAGATGAAGAAGAAGTTTCTGACAAAGGCAGTGACTCTGAGGAAGAAGAAACCAATAGAGACTCTCAGAGTGAAAAAGATGATGGTAGTGACAGAGACTCTGATAGAGAGCAAGATGAAAAGCAAAATAAGGATGATGAAGCAGTAAGACATAGGTTTAAGTAACTGGAATTATACCTCTGAAGATAGTTTTGGTTTTTGTTGTTGTTTTTCTTTTGCTTGCTTACTTTCTTTGCTTGTTTTAAACAATACTGCTGCTAAGTCGCCTCAGTCGTGTGTGACTCTGTGCGACCCCATGGACTGTAGCCTACCAGGCTCCTCCGTCCATGGGATTTCCCAGACAAGAGTACTGGAGTGGGGTGCCATTGCCTTCTCTGTTTAAACAATACTAGTATATTTTATACTGTTGCATTACTTTCAGACAATGTTTTTGAGAACTGGTAATTGTAATTATGAAGAAAAATTATTTCTGACAAGGACTGGAAATCCTAATTTTCTTAAATCTTATATTGTTAGATAGAATAAGACCTGGGTCTGAGGTGAACTCAGCTTGTTCTCCTAAGGCAGTTTTTTGTGTTGGAGATAACTCTGGAAATATGAGGAAGGAAAGGTGGGTTATGAAATAGGTAGCAGTTACTTGGAAGAGTTTCTCAAAAATTCCAGGCAGTGTTTAGGGTAAAGAAACATTGCTATGGGCTTTAACGTCAAGAGGTTGGTTAGGGGAAAAGCTAATATTTACAGAATGCCACCTTGTTTCAAGAGGTATATAAGACATTTAGGAAAAGGGGAAGTCACTGAGGGATTAAGATGGTAAGGGTATAGGGAATAGAAAAAAATCACATGGCATGAAGTTGCACATGACTTATGAGAAGGCTTCAGAAAATAATATTTGGTGAACAAATAATGGCCCTTAGACACTCACTGCAGATGAACTGTAACTTGATCAGCCAGTTTTGTTTTTTTAATGTTTGTGTTGTTCTTGACTGGGCCATTGGTCTAAAAGTAACTCCTGTGGTTTAGGAATTATAAAGAGATTCCCTGAATAGCCTCTGAAGCAAAAGCAGAGGCTGGGAGAAAAAAGGGGTTGGGGGAGCAAAGAATAAAAGTATAAGGAGATAAAGTACTTGCCTTTGGGACTGGAGAAAAATAAGGATGTCTGTTCTTAGCAGTTGCTGGCCCTTGAGTGTTTTCATACTTTGAGAATTAAGTTGGTTGCCATGAAATTAAAACCTATCAAAGAAATTATTACCTCTCCCTTTCTTTGAGAAGGAGTTGACATATTTCTTTCTGATTATGGCTCAGTGGGTAGGAATCCATCTGCAGTGCAGGAGACACAGTAGATCCCTGGGTTAGGAAGATCCCCTGCAGAAGGGCACGGCAACCCATTCCAGTATTCCTGCTTGGAGAATCCCATGGACAGAGGAGCCTGGCAGGCTGTAGTCCATGGGGTCTCAGGAAAGTTGAACACAACTTTACAACTAAACACAGCATTCTTGCTTTGACAGAAAGTTGACATATTTCTTTGTGATTATATTAGGGTTAGTAGAGGTGACTTCGGGGTTTTGATAAACTGATTTCTTCAGATGACCAAAAATACATTCATTCAGTTGACAAATAATTACACAAATAGCAAATATTAATAGGAATACAAAGCCAAATGTGAAACAGTTTCTGCTCTTGAATGATAGTAGCCTGAAGCGGAAGGCAGACTAGTGAATAAACATTATAGTACAAAAGAGACTATGCACATTGTGCAAGGGGCAGTGATGGCACAAAGACAGGCGTGATCAACTCAGCTCTGAGAGGGTGGTCTGCGGGACCCAGGAGCTCATACTTCAGGCTCCAGGTGCTCCTGAAAAAATAATGAGTAGGAATCTGCCAGGTAGAGAAAAAAGAAAGCAAAAATCCAAGCAAGGTTTAAGAGTGAAGTTAAGTCTAGCAGTTTGAAATGACTAGAATAAAAAGTGAAGAGAGGAAAGCAGTGACAGCAGACTGGAGAGACAGGCTCAGGTCAGGTCATGATTGGAAGTGTAGTTCATGCTAGACAGGTTAGATTTGATTTATGAAAAGAAGCATTGGAAGTTTTGAGCAGGGAAATGATTTGTGGGACTGAACTCTAGTATTTAGCATTGTCAGGAATGCCATCTGGAAGATGGACACTCTTCAAAATGATAAAAAAACATGCTTGATTTCCATTATTTCTAATTTTCACTTTACTAGGAGTGGCAAGAATTACAACAAAGTATTCAGCGAAAGGAGAGAGCACTACTGGAAACCAAATCAAAGATAACACATCCTGTCTATAGTCTTTACTTTCCTGAGGTGAGTTACTCATCCACTGCCTAGTGTTTTCCTTCTTCTAGTCAGATATTTCTTAGTTGTTCTTTATCCTTTCTGTAGCGTGAATTGACTCTTATCATCTATGTAGCATGAGTTGAGTCTTATCCTCTCTGTAGTGTGTACTGACTCAGATGCACTAAATGTGTATTCTCAATATGTCACATTTTTGAAGCATATATTTCAATATGCATTACTTTGAGTAAATGAGTTGTTTAAAAGGAGGATTGTCAACTTTTTAAGTACCTTGTTGTCCTGGCTTCTGTCTCTTCTGTGCCTGGATTTCTGAGGGTTGTACTTACTGATGATTTCTCATTTGCAGTTCAGGCAGTCTTAGTCAGACAAATGCATATTTTGTCTGTGACTTTGTGTGGCTTTTGTGAGTCTCATACTTGTCTCTTACTTCTACCATGTTTTGAATAGGATGAAAATGTTCTTAAATTCTACTCATGGATTTTTTCTGGGGGTCCTATACTGTTCATCTGGAGACACTAGACTTGTTCTGACAATTGCCCTGATCCATGGGAAGAAGGCAAGCCCAGGCCTGAGGGACCCACTGAGTTTAGTGAGAGCTGATCCCCAAGCTCCAGGCCGATCATTGCAATGTTCTTTGCGCCCTTGTGCTTGTTTACTTTGTGGTTGTGGTCTGTTCAGCTTTCGATCTCTTTGATAGGCTGTTTCTTTCAGATGAATTTGAGATCAATTTGAGATCTTGACATATTGCTTTTGCAGATAATTCTCTGTGGCTAGAGGTCAAGGACTATTGCCTCTTAGTTCAGGGAAGCTGTTCCACAGACTGCTTCACAGCTTTGCCACAGAACCTTCTGCTCACCACTTGTGTTTGGCGGGTGATTTCATGTATAAATATGCTTTCTGCTCTAGAATGTCAATCTATAGTTGCTGGGGGCTGCCGAAGGCAAGTTCCTATTGCTAGTAATTTGGCTCTCCTAATAAATGAGTGGCTGTGCACAGACTTTTGTTTTTTTACTTGGAGAGCAGTCAGCCCAGGATTCCATCTTACTATGCACGCTAATCTTCTGGCATGTCCTGAGCTATAGCCCATCTGTTAGGGGCTTTTCGCCCATTGCAGTATAGTCTGCCAACACCAAGGCTCCTGAAATCAAGCGAATAAATTTCATTCATTGATTGGTTTTAAAAGTACCATGGGATGCTGTAAGCTGCATAATTTGTACCCTTATAATAGGCAGCTTCATTTTAGACCATGCTTAGTTAATAGGCAAAGCATTCATTTACTCCTTTAGAACATTTTAGCAGTGAAAGTGCCTTCTTGTAATTTTATCTGCATGGTAAAACATCTCAAAGTGCCCTTTATCAGATAGACTTTATTTGGGATTTTCCTAACTTCCTACCGGTTTACCTTCTCATTTACCTACCTATCCACCACACTAACCACTTATATTACTTAAAGTTTTATGTTAATAATTGACTTAAATGTTATTAAAACTCATATATTTAACAAGCATGGTTGGGAATCCCACACAACAAAAAACCAGTTTTGTTTAAAGTGCAAATAACTCATAGTAGAGACTCTTTTCTACTTTAACCATGTGCATCAAGAGAATCTGGGTGCAATGCCATAGGTTGACAATCACTAGCTTCTTAATGTTTATTTTTCTTAAATGAATCTCGTTTTAATCAAATAGATTTGGGGCAGTGGGAGGCATTCTCTAAATAGAAATAAAGAATAAATGTACATTCTTGAACATGTATGTTCTAGTAATGATGTTTCTGAAAATGAAATGTCAGACTGCTTAAAGATAGAAATGTTTACCTCATTTCATTAATAATCATAACTTTAAAAATTGTTATGGAAATATAGTTGACATACATTGTGTTAGTTTTAGGTGTACCATCTAGTAGTTTGATATTTGCACACATTATGAGATGATCACTACAGTAAGTCTGGTAACTGTTCCCATACAGAGTTACTATAATATTATTGATCATCTTCCTTATGCTGTACATTACATCCCATGACTTATTTATTAGTATAGTTGGAGGTTTGTACTTCCAAATCTCCTTCATTATTTCTCCCGCCACTTCTACCCCTCTCGCATATTTGTTCTCTGTATCTATGAGCCTGTTTTCATCTTACTTTGTTTCATTTTTTAGATTCTACAAATAAGCAAGATTGTGGTATTTTGTCTTTCTCTGACTTCACTTAGCATGATATCCTCTAGGTCCATCCATGTTGCTTCTGATGTCAAGATTTTGATTTCTTATGGCTTGAGTAATATTCCATTGTTCATATGTACCTTCTTTGTCTATTCATCCATCAGTGGACACTTCAGTTGCTTGCATATTTTGAATATTGTAAATAATGATGCAATGAATTGATGTGCACATATCTTTTCAAATTAGTGTCTGCTTTTTTTCCTTGGAGTAAATTGCTAGAAGTAAAATTGCTGAATCATATGGTAGTTTTAGTTTTAATTTTTTGAGGATCTTCCATACTGTTTTCCAGAGTGGTTATATTGATGTAACTCTAATTTTATTGGACTCTGTGTCCTAGGCATTTTAACAGGTATTTTTTTTGTGTATTATCTCAGTTTATCTTCACAACACAACTTGAGGTAAGCATTTATTACTTAACAGAGAAAAAGGGTGAGGTTTCAAGAAGTGAAATAATTGGGTCTGGATGACTTTGAAATAGACATTGGCAGACTACTGCCTGCAGACAAATCTGCCTCCCAGCTTGTTTTGTAAATGAAGTATTATTGTAAATGAAGTTTTATTGGAACAGAGCCACACTCATTCTTTCTGTAATACAATGGCAGAGTTGAGTAGTTACAGCAGAGTTGAGTAGCTACAGCAGACTCTTGGCCCTCTAAATCTGTGGGTTCTGCATCTGCAGACATGGCGGGCCAACTATACCATGACATTTTATGTAACAGACTTAAGCATTCATGAATTTTGGTATTCTGGAGGTGGAGTGGTCCTGGAATCGATCTCCTGTGAGTACAACAGTACTCCACTTTAAGTCTGTTGTGTTTCTGCCCATTTCGTGTGTGCAAAACACATGTAAAAAGACATGTGTACACATGTTGAATGGTTCTATGAAGACCTACAAGACCTTTTAGAACTAACACCCAAAAAAGATGTCCTTTTCATTATAGGGGACTGGATTGCAAAAGTAGGAAGTCAAGAAACACCTGAAGTAACAGGCAAATTTGTCTTTGGAATACGGAAGGAAGCAAGGCAAAGACTAATAGAGTTTTGCCAAGAAAATGCACTGGTCATAACAAACACCCTCTTCCAACAACACAAGAGAAGACTCTATACATGGACATCACCAGATGCTCAACACCAAAATCAGATTGATTATATTCTTTGTAGCCAAAGATGGAGAAGCTCTATACAATCAGCAAAAACAAGACCAGGAGCTGACTGTGACTCAGACCATGAACTCTTTATTGCCAAATTCAGACTGAAATTGAAGAAAGCAGGGAAAACCACTAGACCATTCAGGTATGACCTAAATCAAATCCCTTATGATTGTACAGTGGAAGTGAGAAATAGATTTAAGGGCCTAGATCTGATAGATAGAGTGCCTGATGAGCTATGGAATGAGGTTTGTGACATTGTACAGGAGACAGGGATCAAGACCATCCCCATGGAAAAGAAATGCAAAAAAGCAAAATGGCTGTCTGGGGAGGCCTTACAAATAGCTGTGAAAACAAGAGAAGCGAAAAGCAAAGGAGAAAAGGAAAGATATAAGCATCTGAATGCAGAGTTCCAAAGAATAGCAAGAAGAGATAAGAAAGCCTTCTTCAGCGATCAATGCAAAGAAATAGAGGAAAACAACAGAATGGGAAAGACTAGAGATCTCTTCAAGAAAATCAGAGATACCAAGGGAACATTTCATGCAAAGATGGGCTCGATAAAGGACAGAAATGGTATGGACCTAACAGAAGCAGAAGATATTAAGAAGAGATGACAAGAATACACAGAAGAACTGTACAAAAAAGATCTTCACGACCCAGATAATCACGATGGTGTGATCACTGACCTAGAGCCAGACATCCTGGAATGTGAAGTCAAGTGGGCCTTAGAAAGTATCACTAGGAACAAAGCTAGTGGAGGTGATAGAATTCCAGTTGAACTATTCCAAATCCTGAAAGATGATGCTGTGAAAGTGCTGCACTCAATATGCCAGCAAATTTGGAAAACTCAGCAGTGGCCACAGGACTGGAAAAGGTCAGTTTTCATTCCAATCCCAAAGAAAGGCAATGCCAAAGAATGCTCAAACTACCACACAATTGCACTCATCTCACACGCTAGTAAGTAATTCTTAAAATTCTCCAAGCCAGGCTTCAGCAACACATGAACCGTGAACTTCCTGATGTTTAAGCTGGTTTTAGAAAAGGCAGAGGAACCAGAGATCAAATTGCTAACATCTGCTGGATCATGGAAAAAGCAAGAGAGTTCCAGAAAAACATCTATTTCTGCTTTATTGACTATGCCAAAGCCTTTGACTGTGTAGATCACAATAAACTGTGGAAAATTCTGAAAGATGGAAATACCAGACCACCTGATCTGCCTCTTGAGAAATTTGTATGCAGGTCAGGAAGCAACAGTTAGAACTGGTCATGGAACAACAGACTGGTTCCAAATAGGAAAAGGAGTACGTCAAGGCTGTATACTGTCACCCTGTTTATTTAACTTATATGCAGAGTACATCATGAAAAACGCTGGACTGGAAGAAACACAAGCTGGAATCAAGATTGCAGGGAGAAATATTAACCTCAGATATGCGGATGACACCACCCTTATGACAGAAAGTGAAGAGGAACTAAAAAAGCCTCTTGATGAAGGTGAAAGAGGAGAGTGAAAAAGTTGGCTTAAAGCTCAACATTCAGAAAACAAAGATCATGGCATCTGGTCCCATCACTTCATGGGAAATAGCTGGGGAAACAGTGTCAGACTTTATTTTGGGGGGCTCCAAAATCACTGCAGATGGTGACTGCAGCCATGAAATTAAAAGATGCTTACTCCTTGGAAGGAAAGTTATGATCAACCTAGATCACATATTCAAAAGCAGAGACATTACTTTGCCAACAAAGGTCCATCAAGTCAAGGCTATAGTTTTTCCTGTGGTCATGTATGGATGTGAGGGTTGGACTGTGAAGAAGGCTGAGCGCCGAAGAATTGATGCTTTTGAACTGTGGTGTTGAGGAAGACTCTTGAGAGTCCCTTGGACTGCAAGGAGATCCAACCAGTCCATTCTAAAGGAGATCAGCCTTGGGATTTCTTTGGAAGGATTGATGCTGAAGCTGAAACTCCAGTACTTTGGCTACCTCATGCGAAGAGTTGAATCATTGGAAAAGACTCTGATGCTGGGAGGGATTGGGAGCAAGAGGAGAAGGGGACGACAGAGGATGAGATGGCTGGATGGCATCACTGACTCAATGGACGTGATTCTGAGTGAACTCCGGGAGTGGTGATGGCCAGGGAGGCCCGGAGTGCTGTGACTCATGGGGTCTCAAAGAGTCAGACACAACTGAACAACTGATCTGATCTGATCTGATACACCTATACCTTTTGTTGTAGTAGTCCTAACCCTTAGATTAAGCAGAACTTGAGTTAGTCATCCACTTATAATTTGTTATCCTGTTTATTAATGTTGCATTGCCTTGTAGTTTAAGGCATTTAAACAAAAGCTTTTAGTTGAGAGCTTAGTGTACCATTATTAGGAAGATAATAAACTGTATTTTAATGTCTTAAGATTGAAATAGAAAGCACAAGTGATTTTGTCTTAAAGATATAAACGTTTTTCCTATGAAACTATTTTCAATAAAAAGTTATTTTTTAAAACTTTTCTTGGATAATTGAGACTCTAGTGTTGCTTTGGTTAATTGGATACAGTTTATTTTACTTTTAGCTCTAAAACCTTTTTTAAACCATTTTAGAAAGGTATCTTCCCTATCCCACTCTTAAACAGTTGATGCAAAGTGGATGAATGGATAAAAGTTACTGATCTGTGCTGTGATGCAGTGCTGGTTGCTGACCACACTCAAGTTTGGTGCTCCCAGACTGGTCTTCTATTTTTTTTTTCCCCCTAGATTTTTGTCTCCTGTCAGTGTTTCCTGCTATCACTGTGTACTCTGGTGACAATTTCTTTACTCAGCCCTTTTTATGCTCCTAATTTTTTATGTAGTACAACTGAAAATGCTGAGCTTATTGAAATCGTGTACCGTAAATAGTACAAATAGATTCTTAGAATCTGAGATGCTGTCTTATAAGTAACATGTTTTAATGTATTGATTTCTGATATTGTTAGCATTTAAGTCCCTTCCACTCCTACTTTCTGTCTTTTGCTTATTACTAGGTAAGATTACTAAAATTCTTTGCTAGATGAATTCGTGATAGCTTATACTGTTTTATTTTTTAGCATATCCTTTATCATTTAAGGTTAATCAGGAGTTTTTAAAATATAGAGGTTCATCAGTAGGGTTTAAGGGGCCATTTGAAACCCCAAAATTACATACAAAATTCTTTTGTTAGAGAGTGGCTCTAAGAACAATGTATTCATTCAGTAAATGTTTATTGACAACTATTTTGTACCAACCATGGTGTCTGTGCTGGGGATACAGCAGTGGCTAAAGGGCAGTACAGTTGGCCCTCTGCATCTGTGGGTTTTGCATCCATAGATTTGATCACCTGTGGATTGAAAATGTTGGGGGTGGATTCCAGACAGTCCAAAAAGGCAAACTTGAATTTGCTGGGTATTGGCATAGCAATTACATTATATTAGATATTATAAGTAATCTAATCTAGAGGCTAGGTAAGATATACAGGAGTATGTGCATAGGTTATATGCAAGTACTGCACCAATTTATGTAAGAGATTCCAGCATTCATGGATTTTGGTATCCGCATTGTGGGGGTGAAAGGGGAACTTGTCTGGAATCAGTCCCCCTCAGGCACCAAGGAGTAACCATACCCCTAAAATGAGATAAGGCAGAACTGTATTTCTGTAATTCTTTCTGGCTTTTTATACTCTTCTCTTTTTTTCTTTGCAGGAAAAGCAAGAATGGTGGTGGCTTTATATCGCAGATAGGAAGGAACAGACATTAATATCTATGCCATATCATGTGTGTACACTAAAAGATACGGAAGAGGTAAGTATCCAACAACATTATTTAGATATAGAAAACAGTATAGAAAACCATTTATCATATATGGCTTATTGCATTTTACTGAAAACACATTTTATAACTGTTCTCTGACAACTTTTGGAGGGAGCTCATTGGAAATTAATTATAGAGTATTAAATTGAGGTAGACAACTTGCTGCTGCTGCTACTGCTAAGTCGCTTCAGTCATGCCCGACTCTGTGCGACCCCATAGACGGCAGCCCTCCAGGCTCCCCCGTCCCTGGGATTCTCCAGGCAAGAACACTGGAGTGGGTTGCCATTTCCTTCTCCAACGCATAAAAGTGAAAAGTGAAAGTGAAGTCGCTCAGTAGTGTCCGACTCTTAGCGACCCCATGGACTGCAGCCTACCAGGCTCCTCCGTCCATGGGATTTTCCAGGCAAAAGTACTGGGGTGGGGTTGGTGGTCTTTTAAAACCTTGTTTTCAGCTAGTAGTTTTCACTAATACTTGCCTTACCATATCTCCAGAATTTAGTTATGTTTTACACACGCTTATGAGTTTTATCCTTGTTGGATTAGTGCTCAGAAATTATTGTTTGTATCCTCATTGGATTAGTGCTTTTGTGTTAAAAACAAATGTAAGTACTAGTGGTTCATTTTTTAAAGTGGAATTTTTAATTTTATTGGATTGTCCACTGTAAGTGACGTCACTTAAATAACATTGTGATGAACATATTTTGCCCTTGGATTTCCTTGTTTTTCTTCTTGATTTTTTTACGTTACTATTTGAGAAAGAAGGTTCTGTCTACCTGGACTTGGTGGACAAGAGCAAAGCTTTTGAATTTCAAGAGAGTACTATAATGATGATTTTTTAAATCCCCAAAGTTTTTTCCTACTTTTCTAACCAAGTAGTAAATGTTTAAAGTATTTTATTGTTGTTTGACACTTAATGATAGTGCCAACTTATGAGTATCTCTTTCACAGAGTAATTTTAACATTTTTCAAAATTTAAATTTTACCCATTTTTGAATGGATAATACATTTGCCTAGTTAGTGTTTCAGAAGATAAACAGAAGTGCACATACTGAAATGTATCTTGTATTCCTGTCTCTCAGTCACCCATTCCACTTCCTGGAAACCATCGATATTACCAAATTTTTATGTATTCTTCATGTGATATTGTAGTAAAGTACAAGCATATACATAGGTATATTCTCCCCAGTTTTGCACAAAAAGTAGCATACATCATGTTCTGCATCTTACCTTTTTCTCAGTGATAAAACTTGGAATTTGTACCATATTAATACAGAAAAAAGCTTCATTGTTTGTTTTACAGCTGCATGATATTCTTTTGTGTGGAAGTTTATTTATTCAGTGCTCAGCTCTTTAGTGGACTTACAAGGTGTTTCTTGTCTTTTGCTGCAATGAATAACCTCATATCATTCAAACACATCTATAGGATAAATTCATAGAGGTAGAATTAATGAATTAGAGGCTCTGTACATTGTAATTTTGATAGATATTGTTAAATGTTTATTTCTCCATAGGGAGAAAGAATGGTCAGGTGTAGTATGTTCATTGCCTCTCAGTTTGTGAGATATAGAAAAATGTTGCAGGCATATTATCATGTCCCCGTAGACCATTCATCCATGGTTTTGACCTCTTTCTTTTTCTCTGTGACACCAGCTGAGTGTCCTGTGGTTTAACTCAGTGCTGACACTATTTCCCAGGCAGCTCAGATTAAGGTTCAGTCCCAGAGGACTGCTGTTGCCCCGCTGTCCATCTTTAGATGCCAGTTTCAAGTCCCAGGTTGTCATCTGTACTTCTGATCAACTGGCTGTAAATCATGGTTTTCACTATCCCTTCCTTGGGTTCATTAATTTGCCAGAATGAGTCAAAGAACTCAGGATAACATATTTACCGGTTTATTATGAAAATAGTATGATGAAGTAGATGAATATCCAGATGAAAGAGATACATAGGGCAAGGTATATGAGAAGGGATGTCGAGCTTCCATGCTCTTTCTGAGCAATCCACTCTCCCAGCACTTCTGCATGTTCACCAGTTTGAAAGCTCCCTGAACCCCTTATTTTGGTATTTTTATGGAGGCTTTATCACATAATTGATCATTAACTCAGTTTTCAGCCTCTCTGGAGAATAGGGGTGGGACTAAAAGTTCCAGGCTTCTACTCATGGCTTGGGCTTTCTGGTGATGGTCCTCATCTAGGAGACCAAGAATTGCCTCATTAGAAGAGAACCCATTGTTACCATCCAGGAAATTCCAAGGGATTTGTCAGCTCAGTGTCAGGAACCAGACCCAAAGACCAAATTTTACAACAGAAGATGCTCCTTATGTGCTCGTGTCACTTTGGAATTACAGGGATTTGAGAAGCTCTGTGCCTGTGACTGAGGGCAGAGACATAAATATATATATGTGTGATGAATGTATTTTCTGTTCTCTTAACGTTTGTTCTAGAAATAAGAAAATTTGGCAAGAACTATTCCTGTTTGGTGAAGTCTGTTTTAGTTCAACATTTCATTTATTTTACTTTTATACACAGCTTCATTTCTTCTATCAAGATAGAACTTGGTTGCTTTAAATATGTTCTCTTGAATTCTGGAGATAGAAATTAACCCCATCAATTCTGCCTATTTTTATTTCCTTTTTACATAGTATATATATGACACAAATGTCATATATGTAAATACATTTGTTGTCATTAGAACTTTTGTAACATGTTTTAGGACCTCTTCTGTCATCTGAGTAAGCACTGGCTATTAAATACTCTCTGGTCTAAATATGTTAGGAGGGAGCTATTGTTTCTTCCACTCTTTAAAATACAGATTTTAAGTTCTGATTTATCTTCTAGGTAGAACTGAAGTTTCCTGCACCAGGCAAGCCTGGAAATTATCAATATACAGTGTTCCTGAGATCAGACTCCTATATGGGTTTGGATCAGATTAAACCACTGAAGGTAAGAATAATGACTATTCTGTAAATATGGTGTTCCCTAGAAATTGTCATACTGAGTGAAGTAAGTCAGACACAGAAAAACAAATATCATATGACATTGTTTATATGTGCACACTAAAACAAAACTACAAATGAACTTATTTACAAAACAGAAATAGAGTCACAGATGTAGAAAACAAACTTAGGGTTACTGGGGTGATAAAAGTGAGAGGGCAGGGATAAAAGTGAGGGGGCAGGGATAAATTCGGGGAAGGCAATGGCACCCCACCCCAGTACTCTTTCCTGGAAAATCCCATGGACAGAGGTCCCTGGTGGGCCGCTGTCCATGGGGTCGCTAAGAGTCGGACCCGACTGAGCGACTTCACTTTCACTTTTCACTTTCATGCACTGGAGAAGGAAATGGCAACCCACTCCAGTATTCTTGCCTGGAGAATCCCAGGGACGGGGGAGCCTGGTGGGCTGCTGTCTGTGGGGTCGCACAGAGTCGGACACGACTGAAGCGACTTAGCATCTGCAACAGCAGGGATAAATTGGGAGATTGGGATTGATCATATGCGTAGTGCTATATATGTAAAATAGATACCTAATAAGAACATGCTGTATAGCATAGGGAACTCTACTCAATACTCTGTAATGTCCATATGGGAAAATAATCTTTAAAAAAAAAAGTGGATTTACGTATATGTATAACTGATTCTTTTTGCTATATACCTTGTCAATCAGCTATACTCTAATAATAAAGTTTTTTTGAAAATGAATTTTTTTTTAATCTATGGCGAGTATAGATTTGCATTATTATACTTGTGTGGGAAATAAAAGTTACCACTTCCTCCTTTTTGAGAAATTTTCAAATACCTGAGAAGGAAGGAAGAAGAGAGATACACAGAGAAAAAGAGTGAATCAAACCATGCAAAAAAGTTTTTTATACATTTTTGAGGTAATAAAGGGAACTTAACTTAAAAAAATAAGGTTGTCTATTTGAATAAGTGTATCCTTGGAAGGAAAGTTATGACCAACCTAGATAACATAATCAAAAGCAGAGACATTACTTTACCAACAAAGGTTCGCCTAGTCAAGGCTATGGTCTTTCCTGTGGTCATGTATGGATGTGAGAGCTGGACTGTGAAGAAGGCTGAGTGCCGAAAAATTGATGCTTTTGAACTGTGGTGTTGGAGAAGACTCTTGAGAGTCCCTTGGACTGCAAGGAGATCCAACCAGTCCATTCTGAAGGAGATCAATCCTGGAATTTCTTTGGAAGGAATGATGCTAAAGCTGAAACTCCAGTATTTTGGCCACCTCATGCAAAGAGTTGACTCATTGGACAAGACTCTGATGCTGGGATGGATTGAGGGCAGGAGGAGAAGGGGACGACAGAGGATGAGATGGCTGGATGGCATCACTGACTTGATGGATGTGAGTCTGAGTGACCTCCAGGAGTTGGTAATGGACAGGGAGGCCTGGCGTGCTGCGGTTCATGGGGTCGCAAAGAGTCGGACACGACTGAGCGACTGATCTGATCTGATCTGATTACATCTTAGGGAAGCAGTTCTAGTTTTGAAATGTAGAATAACAGGGAAAGAGGTCCTCCCATACTTTAACGAATACACTTGATGGACTGCTCTCAATAATAAACTTGTGTTAAAGGAGTATGATGATTCAGAACCTTGAGTATAACTTACCAGTGTGATAGGTCGCAAAGAGTTGGACACGACTGAGCAACTGAACTGAACTGAGAGTATGCCATACCTTTATAGGGCCTCACCAGATGGTTTCTCTTTTCTTTAGAAAGACACATGTATTTCATTTTAGAGTATACACTTGTGTGAGTATCATTTGAAGCACATTATCATTGATGTTACCATTTCACTTGTGAAAGTGAAAGTAGTGAAGGTGCTTAGTCATGTCCATTTCTTTGCAACCCTGTGTACTGTGTCTATGGGATTTTCCAGGCAGGAGTACTGGAGTGGGTTGCCATTTCCTTCTCCAGGGGATCTTCCCCACCGAGGGGTCGAACCTGGGTCTCCCACATTGTAGGCAGACGCTTTACCATCTTAGCCACCAGGGAAGTCTCTTGAGCTTTTTATAAAAGGCATGCTATTGTGTTAGAGAGATTGTGCTGAAGAAGTGTTGCACTGTGTACTGGGACTCAACCAACTGAAAGGAGCCAGCAAAGGCATGGCTTTTTTTCCCCATGAGGGCACTGTATTTCTTTCCATTGGCTATAGGATGTTAACTTCATGAGTAGTCTGGAGGCTGCAAATACCTCTTTGGAAATCACACTTGAACTTTTTTTCCCATCCACAGAAGACTTATTAAGAACAGTGTTCCTGCTCAAGAGTCAGAATTATTCATCTTTTATGCTGCAGAATAAATAGTATATAGCTCCTGTAAAATCATACTATTAAACTACACTAGGAACTTAACTATACTAACATGTTACTAGATTCACGTTTTTATTTTGTGGATGAGTATCTGTTCTTAAATGTGTTAAATTTAGAGTTAAAAGATGTAATCTTTTCAAGTGCTGCTGTCAAAGAAAACCTTTTCTTTACCAGATATTTCTTCCATTATTCCTCTCCAGATTTCTAATGTCTGCATTTAATTCTTTTTTCTAGTTGGAAGTTCATGAGGCTAAGCCTGTGCCAGAAAATCACCCACAGTGGGATACAGCAATAGAGGGGGATGAAGACCAGGAGGACAGCGAGGGCTTTGAAGACAGCTTTGAGGAAGAGGAAGAAGAGGAGGAAGATGATGACTAAGCAGGGACCACAATATTTGCACATATTTGCAAATTTTTGCTGTTTTGAAAGTGTATAATAAACCAAAAGCAGTGCAGAACTGATGTTGAGGGAAGTGTTACTAGAAATGGGTGTGTTACTGAGGCAGTGGTGGTGCCTTGGTACAGTCTGAAAGATGCTTAAGGTTTGTGAAAGCCTTTGAGGTATGGGATGGTGCATTTATTTCATCTGCAAATGATAATAAACCCTTTGTTATAACTGTCCAGAAGTGTGGGCTATGTATTATCTGATCATCTGTGGTCCCAGTAAAAGTAAAGGTACATGAAAAACAATCTATAAATGAGTGACCTTTCTTTGTTTAGCTTTAGTTTTAACATTAAAGTATGTGTGATAAACACCACAAATGTTTTAAGTAACATCTGCTCAAGTTTTAATGTCTTAATAAGCTCTATTATTCATTTACTGACATGTTGCAGTGATATACTATTTATAACAGCTCCATTCATAGCTTTAAACATTTTATTTTTGCCTATCTTGGTCATAAGTTGGCATTCTGTCACATTCCACGTAATCTAGAGGGCTACATTTTGGGATTTTCCTTTTCTTAATTGCCCAGAGTTACCAGATAGATTATAAAAATGGCTTTTAATGGCTTAAAACATTTTTAAGCCTCTATTTTAGCAGATCAGTGCAAGATCTAATTCTTTTTATAAGCTATAGATCTAAAAATAATTGTGGGACCATACGTTCTCTGATGTTGGTGATTGTGTTACTAAACCTTTTTAAAAAGGTCACAATAAAAGCTGAAAGGCATTCTTAGCTTTTAATCTACCTGACTCTGTCAGAAGCCTTTTAAGGTAAAATATAACATGCAAGGGAGGCGTTTTTTTGTATTCATTTTGGACTCCTGTCAATAAAATAGAAGTTTGACTCATTTTATGTTTGTAATGGTGTGTGTCTTTTTACTCCCAGAAAGGGATATAATAGGAGAACTCATTCTTTTATTTTTCAACTAAAAATTTAGTAATACTGTCCATGACTGCTAAAGTGACTGCTATTTCTGTATACTATAGAAAAACCTGTGATTGAGGGGAACTTCCCCCTCACACTCTCACACAGTACAGCCTGCAAGGATCATGCTTACAAGGAGTAGAAATGTGTACATGATGAATTATTGAGGTAAAATGAATATTTTTGTTACTAAATATGGAGGAGACATAAGTTTGTATTATAGTACTGATGGTAATAATCCTCCCCTATCAAAATCTCCAAAGATCCAAGTGCTGTCAGAATACTAATTTGTGGCCTTGTTTATTTAAAAGGTTGCCACTTCCCATGCAGAACTACCACTGGTATTTTCTTACTGCAGTAGTTGGAAATAAAATTTGAAACTGACCAAAGCATGAATTCTTTTTTTTTTTTTGGTTCTAAATTTGGGATATAGTATTTCCTATAATATGGTCAAAGCAGATTTTTTTCTCTGGAGCCTCCATTGTCTGTTTTTGTTTTAAAGGTGTTAGTGAGACCCTTCCTTGGCAAACAGGAGTACCACTGATTTGTTTGTGAGGATTTGTTTCATTTTGTAAGTAGAGGGTAGGTTTAATTTTCAGGTGAGGTTTTGCTGGGAAGCTGCTGGTCACCTAAGTGAGGTGGAAGGGAGTGAGCCAGCCAGTAGCATCCAGGGAAAGGAGAGGTTAGAGAAAACTCAGGCGGTGTGAAAATGAGCAAATGAAACAGTGTCGCTACACAATCCTGGCTTTCTTTAAAGACACTTTTCAAGAAAAGTACTTATCTAGTGGCTGTTTTGTCTTAAAGAGGTTTTATAAGTTATTCAAACAACGGGCTTTCTCATTTTTAAGACTAGAGGATGATTTTACAACCTAGTAACTCACCACAATGCTTAAAAAAAAGCCAGCATCACCTCATTAGGAAATTCTACAGGTCTGTGTTGCTTTGCTATTTGTGTGATATATCTGTACTTCGCAACCAATAACACATTTTCCTCCAATGAGTACTTTCAGTAAGCTCTTTCCATATTGCCGTAGTGAAATGACTGAGCTTTCATTTTATCATTCTCTTCTCTCCAGCAAGTCTCTGAACTCTGCATCCCTTCTTTCCTTCTCTTGAGATGTAATAACTAATTTACCCTTGTGTGCACTTAGTCAAATGGAACTTTCATTAAGTGTAGTTTCAATCTGGTCCCATCAAGAAACACTGACATTTTGTCAACAGAATAGATGAACATATAGATGAAAACCATCAGTGTGTGTATGTAAAGTGAAAGTTTTTTTTTTTTTTTAATGAAATTAAGCCACTTAAATTGTGTAGTATTTTTATCTTTTTGAATTGGTGAAGTACCTATTAAAAGGTACTCCTCCAGAGGAGACCATCAGTGAAAGTCTTTCAGTTATAAATTTTTGTTGCACAACTTGATTGAAGCCCTACGTGCATATCTCAATTTCAAAGTCAAGTGTTCATATCCTTTAAAAATTAAAAAAAAAATTTTATTGTGAATTTTTTTTAAAATTAAGGAGCACTTGGAATAAGGTTTGCTGTGTAGAATATAACTGTGTTCTCTTTATCCCAGCTTGCACTGCATGCTGGAGAAGGATGAGCCTGTCTGGCTGCAGGGCTCCCCCGCAATGGGGGAAGCTCAGGTCCTGGGTAGAAGCAGAGCAGGTGGAGCAACGGACTGATGTGGGAAAAGGGAGCAAGGGTGTGAAGGAATATAAAGAGGCTCTGAACATGTTATTCTTGACCACAACATTTATCCAGTCATTTGCTTCAGCCAAGCAAAGACAGATACTGGAGTGGTCTTTAGCAACAATTGTAATTCCAAATGTAATTCCACATCTCATATATTTTTCGAAGAGTTGTTCATTGTTCGCCACCTGTTTACTGAATTTCAGTGTGTCCAGGTCTGTGATCAGACACTGGGGCTATTTTAAAAAAAAGATTTTGTGTTCTTATGGCTCACACGTATTCAGGCAGGCAAATAAATGTATGGCAATTTATTTTAATCCATTTGCCTTCTAATGGTCATTGTTTGGAATGCACTTTTTTGTTTGTTTTTCCACTATAGGCAGAGGAGGTTGTTTTTTTTTTTTTTTTGGTGCTAGCTATTTGTTGGTTTTGAATGTTTCTTTAAAGCTTTTCCTCCCCAATTATTAAACTTTACTGAATCCCCAGTTTAATCTGCTCTATGATAACTGAGGCAGCTATCAGTGAACTCTAATGTGACATTTTACCAGCTGCGCAGTGATTAGTCCAATTATGTCTTAAAAAGTTAGCATCAAGCATCTTCACATTTAAACTTGATGCTCAGGCTATTTTGCAAAACTTAAAAAAGCTGTGATCTTGTACATTTTTCTGTAACTAGCTAAAAATTCAAATCTAGCAATCATTGGCATGCTTTAGGGTTATGGTTTTAGGTGGGGATGTGTACCTCCCAGGAGTATGCAGTAATCAGTCTATTGGGAAAATGTTAAAGTGGTTGTTTGTATTTAATCTCAACCTTTTAAATTTCTATTTTTGTGTGTTTTATAATGTACATAATAATATTGTACAATTGTACACTTCTATTATTTATAAATAAATACATTTATTGGCGTATTAGACATTTTTTTCTGATTTCAATACTTGATCAAATATTTGGATATGCTGCCTTTAAGTGTTGCTGTAGTGCTGTTTAAAGTGTTGATATAGTGCCATTTAAGCAGAAATGAAGGTTTGGGGTTTTAGTACTTAGCATTTGAGTTCACAAGATGATGCTCTTTTGCTAGAGTCGAAGGGTCAGCATTCACTGTGTAGCAAAGTGATTATTTTCTGAGGTGGAACTGAGTAGGTATGGTGACAGTGTTAATAGATGAGCAGAGGGTTCTAAGCAGCTGTTGTCCACAGAATGAACGTGGAACAGGTGAGGGCAGAAGTGCTAGGTGCGGCTTCTAGGGACTGCAGCAAAGTCTGCCCCTCTTTTAGTGATCCCTGCAGTCAGTGGCTGCTACAAACTGCAGGTGAGTGTGAGAAGGGCTGTCCAGTCTTTAGCACTAGATGGTCCAGCACTAACCTGCCAGGCTTGGTATGCAAAGGGAGCTGTGTACCTTTTACCTTCGTGAACACCTGAAGCTTACCTTTTAAAATCTGCGTAACTGCCTCAGTGGATACTACTTTGTTGTTAAGTTGCCAAGTCGTGTCCTCGTCTTTGAGACCCCATGGTCTGTAACCTGCCAGGCTCCTCTGTCCATGGGATTTTCCAGGTAAGAATACTGGAGAGGGTTGCCTTTTCCTTCTCCAGGGGATCTTTCTGACCCAAGTATCAAACACATGTCTCCTGCATTGGCTGGAGGATTCTGTACCGCTGAGCCACCTGGGAAACCCCTGGATACCACAAAGGGTATGAGCAAATTTCAGAAAGAACTTTAAACCAGTTTCCTATAGTTTCTAGCTTGGTTCTGGTAGAGGGTGATGGGTCTATAATTTTCTTTAGCAAAAGAGTGGTTCAGTTTGTGAGACAACCAAAATTAAAGACATGCTGTGTAATTTATTTCTGTCATCACCTTCTAGGCTTACCTCCTTCCCCCTTAGTATTTTCTTTCTTATATATGTCTTTTAATATATTAAACTTCTTGGTTTTCTGGCTTGATCCGTTGAGCCCCTTTGCAGCAAACTCCAGAAGACAATCCACATTTATTAATTGTGCTAGAATTGTATCAGATTGTTTGCCTGAGAGAAGTGGGAAGTCGGGTAGGACAAAGAAATCCTTTTATTGTACGAAATTGGTTTTGGGATGGTAAGTGTCAAAAATCATGAAAGGGTCTGACTCTGTGCAAGCTAACACTCTGTATAGTGTCATGGATGCTAGCAGAAGACAGGAAACCCCCAAGTCAAGAGGCATCACAGACAGCTTCCTGTTGCCTAGTTACTCCTCTGTCCCCCAAGTTCCATGGGGCCAACATAGAGCAACTCAGGTGGACGCTGCATATGCTGAGGAATTTTGAGCTCAAGAAACTTCTCTCAAGTGTATGCAAACATAGCTTCCCAAGAGGGAGGTACTCTTTCTTCCAAGGCTGTTCCTTATGCAAATATAAAAGGATAGTTTGGAACAAAAGCAGTGTGCCTCTGCTCACAAGGTTTGCAGAAACATGAGACAGCTATAGAAAATTGTCTCTCAAAAGTTGGAATTCAAAATATATAGTATATTTACAAAGACATGAGCTTCCCTGATGGTTCAACAGGTAAAGAATCTGCCTGCAATAAAGGAGACACAAGAGACTTGGGTTTGATCCCTGGGTCGGGAAGATTCCCTGGAGGAGGGGATGGCAACCCACTCCAGTATTCTTGCCTGGAGAATCCTCTGGACAGAGGAGCCTGGCGGGCTACAATCCATGGGGTTGCAGAGTCAGACATGACTGAAGTGACTGAGCACATGGAGTACTTATTTTCAAACAATGAGTTCTATTTAGTGAAAATTAGGACCAGTGAGCGGAGAAGGCGATGGCACCCCACTCCGGTACTCTTGTCTGGAAAATCCCAGGGATGGGGGAGCCTGGTGGGCTGCCGTCTCTGGGGTCTCACAGAGTCGGACACGACTGAAGTGACTTAGCGGCAGCAGCAACAGGACCAGTGAGACCATCCTCCTTGACAATAAACCTCTCACAAATGTTTTATTGTCAAAGATAATTTTATGTTACAGTTGAAAACAGTTTACTTAATATGTGTGCCAACTAAAAAGAGGTCCGGAATTTCCCAAATTGAATCCAGAGCAGTGTGACAGTGGGAAAACAAGTGTCTAAAAATGAACCCTATAGTTGTTATGTATTGTAACCATAAAATCTTTTGATAATTGCCTCTATGCCTTTCCCCAAAACCTCAACCTAAAACATGTCCTTCGCCGACACCCATCCACCTTCTCTCCTAAATCACACTTTCCAACAAACTGAAAGTGTGCCTCCAAGTGAGTCTGGATCCTTGTAGAACAGCTGCCCGTCCTTTTTCGTAAAATGCTACCCAAGTCCAAGAAGTCTTTGGAACATCTTTGACTGAAATTAATCAAGAGACCTCGGAAGTATTCTTCTGAACGGTTGTGCTGGCATCTGATCATCCTTTGAAAGAATATTTATTTTTTTTCCTGTGAAAAGTATTTAGAGATGATGCAAATAAATTGAGAGGGTAGTCACATTTGCTGATTATTTCGATGAAAAATTAAGCATGTGACTAAAATTCAAAGGGTGATTTTTAAAAAATCATTTTTATTTAAAGTGCACTGAGGACTCCCAAGGAGGCATTCAGTAATATTACAGGGGTAAGTATAGCCTCCCTCATTTTTAAGAATTAATCCACATCTATATCTTTGTGGAATTAGTCTACTTTATAATCACATCCACAGTGTCTCCAGCTTTTAAATTTCTTGATTCTCGGCCACTTTTCTTGCGATTCCAGTTGCGGACTATGCTGTACATCAACTTTTCAAATTTTTCCAGAAGCCTACAGTTCCTCTTTTTGACATGACAACACATATATGAGTGAGAGAGAGAAAGGGGAACACCGAGGTGCCCCCAGTTGAAGGGAAGCAGGGCCTCCCTTCCAAGTATCGGAGTTGCAGCTCTTCCCACCACCAAGTCCCCATTCAGAACTCCGCAGTTCCTTCACCATCCCGAGAAGATACTGCTCCATCTACCCCACCCCACTCACCAAGTGCTGATCTGGGTCTATTATCATGGAAATTATAAGGATTAATGTGATTTTCAGCAGGGTGCTCTTGAAAATTGGAAATGAAACTAGTGTTATGACTCATAGCATTATTTCTTTATACACTGAGCCCCCACATCTTTCAAGTCTTCTGACTCAATGACAGGATATCACTTTGAGTGTCAGGAATGACACCTCAGGAGCAGCACATTTCAGATGAGCTTAAGTTTGAATTTTGAGTAGAATTGTGACTGTTCCAGTGTGTTGAAAGAATAATTTTTAGAATGAGAAAAAAAAAACAAAACTCATCTCCCTAGGTGTGATTTGTAAAGTTTTCTTTGCATTTAGTACCAGGTACTTAGAATCTGATTGAACCAAATGCCTGCCCACACCTCCCCTCCCTCAACCCCCTCCACAGCCTAATAAAAGAGCCCGGGATATAGGTATGGAAGCAAAATCCATGGATTTTAGTTTTGGCGCTACCTCCATCGGGTGGCATTACAGTGGGGAGTTAATGAGAGCATGAGTGTACATGCCAAGGCCCTGGGAGGCTCCCTGTCCCCAGCTCTGATTCGGAGTAAGTCGCACTCCCATCTGCGCCCACAGAGGGCAGGGCATTGACCTGAGGGAGAGACAAGGAAACGAAGATGCAGGTAAGAGAGGTGACCTGTCACAGTTGGTGACAGACCTGGAGCTGCTTCCAATAGCAGGGCGAGACCCGAAGCCCATCACTGCCCAGGCTTCTCCAAGGGCTGCAGTGCAGGTACCTGAGGTAGAGGGGAGCAGCAGAGGATGTACCAACAGTGGACTGTGGTTTACCGTTCTGGGTGCTTGGGATGCAAAGAGAGCAACACAGGAAAAAAGCAGACAAAGATCCCTGGGGACATTCTAGAAGAGGAGAAAGAATGGACAATAAACAAAATTTATATAGTATCACTGAAGGTGATAGGGCTTCCCAGGTGGCTCAGTGCTAAAGAATCTGTGGCCAGTGCAGGACACTCAGGAGACTCCCATTCAATCCCTGGGTCGGGAAGATCCTCTGGAGAAGGGAATGGCAACTCCCTCCAGTATCCTTGCCTGGAGAATCTCCATGGACAGAGGAGCCTGGCGGGCTACAGTCCATGGGGTCACAAAGAATCGGACACGACTGAGCGTGCACGCACACATTGATGGTGATAAGAGTGATGGGAAAAAGAAAGTAGAGAAAAGCAAAGCAGGCAGATGGAAAACAGGTTTTAATTTTTGTGGTCAAGACAGGTCTCATCTCAAAGCTGACATTTAGGCCAAGGAGCGAAGAAGTTAGCCATGCAGATGTTTGGGTGAAAAGCGTTCTAGTCAGAAGGCGAAGCTGACATATAGGCTGTAAGACAGAAGCAGCTGCAAGCTTGGGGAGCAGCAAGGGGACATCAAAGTGGCTGGAGCAGAGCCAGGGGAGAACACCAGGAGATGAGCTCAGAGAGACGAGGAAGGTCAAGGGCGCAGCAGGAAAGGCCCTGAAGGTTGTTTAAGGACTGTGGTTTCTGCTCTGGGTGAAGGCAGAGCCACTGCTGGGTTTTGAACACAGGAATGACAGGATCTGGCTTCTGTCTTCAAAGGATTCCTCTGGCTATTGTGTTAAAAAAAAAAAAAAAACAAGTGAAGGAGAGAGGGGTTGAAGTAAGACTACCAGTTAGAAGGTTACTGAAGAATTCTCCCTGGAATTTTTACATGTGTTATGAGGCAATGGGTAATATACAGATAGACCTCAGAGACTGCAGCCTCGTTCCAGACCACTGCAGCAAAGCAGGTATCGCAATAAAGTGAGTCACAAAGTTGTTTTTTGTTTGTTTGTTTCCCAGTGCATTTAAAACTTATATTTGCACGATACTATAACAGTGTGCAATAGCATTATGTCTAAAAAAACATAAGTACCTTAATTAAAAATACTTTATTGCTAAAGCACCATCATTTGAGCCTTCAGTGAGTCAATCTTTTTGCAGTAGTAATATCAAAGATTATGTTTACAAATCATCATAACAAATATTATAGAGAAAAAGCTTGAAATATTGTGAGAATTACCAAATTGTGACACAAAGACCTGAAGTAGGCAAATTCTGTAGAAAAATGAGCTTGATAGACTTTCTTGAAACAGAGTTGTCGAAAACTTTCAGTTTATAAAAAAGAAAAAAAGCACAATAAAACTAGGTATGCCTGTATGAAGGAAAGGAAGTGTTAGTTGCTCAGTGATGTCCGACTCTTTACGACCTTATGGACTGTAGCCCTACACCTCTGCCCATGGGATTCTCCGGGCAAGAATACTGGCATGGGTTGCCATTCCCTTCTCCAGGAGATCTTCCTGAGCCAGGGATTGAACCCGTGTCTCCTGCCTTGCAGGCAGGTTCTTTACAGTCTGAGCCACCAGGGAGGCCTCTATGCCTGCATAGCTCTCCCTTTGTCCAAGTTGGGGCTTCTATGGGCTGGCAGCCACGTGGAGGTGGGGTGCAGTGTTTGGATTTGGGATGTGCATATTTTGAAGGTAGAAGGTGCTGATCTCTATAACAGCCATTTCAGTGGAACAATTGGAGACAAAAACCCTATTCACGCAGGCTTGAAATTCCAAATGGGAATTATAACTGCAGTATTGGGACCAGAGCAGATAAGGAGGTCAATGACTCAGAGTGGGAATCCAGAAACAATCCCACATGTGCAGATAGACTGACACACTTAATATATGTGACAGTTTGGCACTGCAGACAATGGGGGAAAGGAAGGCATTTTCAAAGTATGGTGCTGGGACAATAGAAAATGCATTTGGTTAAAAAAAAAAAGATGCAAGTCTTCTGTCTCATGCTTTATACAATAATTAATTCCAGGTTGCATGCATGTAAGTCTAAAATTGAAAGGCAAAACAATGAATGCTTTTGAAATATAGGAGAATTTATTCATGACCTTAGGGTAGGATACAATGAGCATGTCTAAAAAAGAAAATTGAGAAACTGAATTATATCCAAATAAAGGACTTCTGTTCAAAGACGCAATAAAGAAATGAAACAGCAAGCCCCATACTGGGAGAGAGATTTGCCACACATGTATTTGACAAAGGACTTGTATCCATATTAAATAAAAAATGCTGACAAAACTGGTAAGAAAAAAGGCAGATAACTCAATAGGAAAATGGGCAGGCTTAAAAAGACACTTTGTGTCACAGTCTGGGTTCTTCAGAAGCAGACCATGAGAAGGAGTTTGTGGTATGAGATGTTTGTTAAGAATCAAGATGCTTATTGTGAACCAAAGAGGGAAGCAGCAGGTCTGGGAGGAGAAAGGAGCTGAACTTCGAGGCAAGCTCAGCAAAGCCCAGGCTAATCCAGTGGAGGTTGCTCATTGATGTGTCCTGTGTCCCGTGTCAGGTTGATGCAGCTGTACCTTGCTCAGCCAGAGTGTGAGCTTTCCAGGAAGAGCATGACCTTGGACAAGGTGGTTCTCTGCTGTTGAGGCTGACACTGAAGAAGCCGCTGGTTGGAGCCTGTCTGGGGACCACACTTCCTGCTGCTGGGCAGTGAGTCCTTCCTGGAAGAAGGAGCTGAGTACCATGTCTCCATATCTACTACAGTTCACAAAACACTGTATCCTAAGATCCAAAAAAACACACAAAAAGCTGCTCAAACCCTTTAGCCATCAGGGAATGCAAATGAAAACTAAAGTGAGATATCATTACAGACTCACGAAAATGGCAGACGTTGAAGAGATCGAAATGCCAAGTGATATTGACAACTGGAAATCTCATCTACTCCTGATAGGCTTGTAACTTTGTAGATTACTATATAAAACAGTTTGCCATTTGTTATTAAACTTGATGGGGTTTCTCAGGTCGCTCAGGGGTTTCTCAGGTAAAGAATCCATCTACCAATTCAGGAGACTCAGGAGACGCTGGTTCAGTCCCTGAGTGGTGAAGATCCCCTGGAGGAGGAAATGGCACCCCACTCTGGTATTCTTGCCTGGGAAATCCCATGGACAGAGGAGCCTGGCGGGCTCCATAGGGTCCATAGGGTCGCAAAGAGTGGGACACAACTGAACGACTGAGACACCCTGCTCCCCCCAACACACTAAACTTGATATTCGTAGACAGTGACTTAGAAATTACACCTTTAGGAATTTATCCAGCAGAAATGCATGCATATGTGCACCAGTAGGCATGTACAAGAATGTTCACAGAAGCCCTATTCATAATAGTCCCAAACTAGAAGTAACCTAAATATTGATTGACAATAGAATGGATAAATCAAGTTTTCTATGTTTATACAAAGGTTGAGGTGGGCAGCCTCCAAGATGACCCCCAGTGATGCCTGCCTCCTGGTGCTCACACCCTTGGTGGTCCCCTCCCACACTAGACCAGGATGATCTGTGTGATCAACAGCTTACAGCAGCAATGCGTCACTTCTGAGATTAGGTTACACAAAACATTGCAGCTTCCATCTTGGGAGCTCCTTCAATCTCATTTTTTTTTTCTTTCTCTTGGACTGTTTGCTCTGGAGAATCTATGTCATGAGCAGTCCAATGGAGAGGCCTCTGTGGCAACACTCTTGTCAACAGCCATGTTAGTGAAAGTGGAAGAGGATCTTCCAACTCAGACTAAGTCTTCAGTGATTATAGTCTCAGGCAACAGCTTAACTGCAGCTACACGAGACACCCAAAGCCAGAATACCCAGCTAAGCCATAAATGATCCCTGACTTTTAGGAGGTAGGTGATATCATTAATGTTAGTTTCAACCCACTAAATCTTGGGGTAATTTGTTACACAGCAATAGATAACTAGTGCAATGGGGTTTTATAAAGTAATGAAAATAAATGAAATGCAGTCACATTTGTCACCATGGGTGAATTTTACTAATATGATATTGCATGAAAGAAGCCAGGATTGGAATCCATTTTTTTATTATCCTACTGTTAAAGTTCAAAAACCAAGTAAAACTACAGTGTTGAGGGATGCATGCCTAAAAGGCAAAACAATAAAATAAATCAAGCAAGAGTTGGTCATAAAAGTCAGGATGGTGGCTACCTTTGGGGGCAGACAGGGAAGTGGAAGGGGGCCTGAGGAAGGCTTCTGTGCTATTTTAGCAAAGGTATTTGTTTCAAATAAATCATTAAGCAGTATGGTTCTGTTTTTACCTTCCACCCACCCCCCTTTTTTGAATATGTGTTGTATTTCATGATAAAAAAAGGCAAACAGAGAATGGGAGGAGAGAACTAGAGAAAGAGTGCAAGCAACTCTTTAGAGGAATATTGCTACAAAGAGACCACAGGCGGGGGCTGGCTGCGGGGCGGGGGAGGCCAAGACCAAAGAGAGTAGTGGCTGGAAGAGAAATGAAATAACAGTGTGTTTTATGCAGAAGGAAATCATCTACTAGAGAGGAAAAACTTACAAGACAAGAGAGGGGAATTGTTGAATCCAGGTTCTGCAGTAGGTGAGAGGGATGAGCTGGACTGAGCTGGGTGCCAGCCAGATATAGACATCTCTATATCTATGTATTTGAGAGAGAGGAAGACAGACAGGCATTTTAAGGAATTGGTTCAAACAATTGTACAGGCTCAGTTCAGTCAGTTTAGTTCAGTTGCTCAGTTGTGTCTGACTTTGCAGTTCCATGGACTGTAGCATGCCAGGCCTCCCTGTCCATCATCAACTCCCAGAGTTTACTCAAACTCATGTCCATTGAGTCAGTGATGCCATCCAGCCATCTCATCCTCTGTACAGGCTGGGCAGGCCCCAAATCTCTAGGGTGGCTGCTGGCAGACCAGGGAATGGTTGGTACAGTCTTGAGTTCAAAAGCAGTTTGGAGGCAGAATTTCCACCTTCCTTGGGTGGGAATGTCTTCAACAGATTGGATGAGACCCACTCACATTATGGAGGATAATCTATCTTACTCAGAGTCTACTGATTAAACTGGTAATCTCATTTAAAAACTACCTTTACAGCAACATCCAGACCCATGTTTGAAATATGAGAGTCCTTTGGCCCAGCCAAACTGACACATAAAATTACCACTCACTGTGAAGACTTTGACAGTATTTGTCAATTAACTTGCTTGGGGTCGAGAAGGAGGGAGACAGTCAGTCGGCTGCTAGGACTCCTTGCCTTCAGTTTTCACTAGAACGTCTGCCTCCTGATTTTTCTGTCCACTTAGAGAACGTGCACACAGCATTGTGGGAAATGGAGAGGATGGACTCATTATGTGAATCAGGTAAAACAAGGCCCAAGACCTTGATCTTTTTGAGTTTGCAGCAAGAGCCTGAGGATATTATTAATTCTGAGTAAGCAAGATATCCACTTACATCTTTCTTACACTTTGGCAAGTCTTGTGTTTGAAAAGATGGACGCTTCATCACATTTAACGCAAGTTATTCTAAGTGGTGGGGCTAGCAGAGCATTAAGCTAATACCTGCAGAAGTCATGGGCAAAAGAGCTCTCAGAAGTAGTGAGGTTGTTTCTGGGGGACTTTTGACCAGGAGCTCAGTTATTCCCTTGTCTCTGAAGACCCTGAAAGAAGTGCCTTCGGTTGAAAGGGTCACTTTCTTCTGCCCTGTCCCGTGAAGCACTGGCTCCCACAGGACTCTGCCCCTTCAATGCAGGTGTTCAGTGCAGGTGTTCAGATTCAGGCGGGAACGGACTCACGGTGTGCCGCGTGTCCAGCTGCGGCCGCCAGGGGGCGCAAGGAGGCCGAGGAGGAGCCGGGACATCCGGGGCCCCTTCCCGGAGCCGGCGGTCCGAACCTCAGTGGCGGGAACGCCGCTGCGCTCCCGCAGCCCCCATGGTGCTTCACGGCCGCAGGGCAGGCCCCCGCCACTCGCGAGGTCCGGGGGGCCCGGAGTCCCGACCACGAACCTCCTTCCCACTCCCCGGACCGAGCTGCGTCTCCTGGGACCTCTGGAGGCAAAAGGGAGTCACTGTCGCTTTGACTGTTGGTCTCTCGGATGCTAAGGGCTGGCGCCCTGCCCAGAGTCCACCCCCTCCCCGCTGTCCCCAGGACCCAACCGCTGAGCCCCTACCCTGAGGGCCGACAGCTTCCTACGGTCATTGCCTCGGAGGAGTGACCCAGTGAATTTGGGGGTCTTTTGCTAGAGCAGGGAGAAAGTACAAGCACCCCCAGGATAGATACATTCCTTCCGAGCTGTCAGGGGCCTGGCTCTGGGGCCAGAAACAGGGTTGCCAGACTTAGCACTCACGCAAAAGAATGCCAGGTAAATTTGAATTTTTCATAGACAACAGATTATTGTTTTAGGATGTGTGTCTCATGCAATATTTGGTACACATTTATACTGAAATGTATTTAACTATATATTTTTATGTGTTTAGGAAAATATGCTAAATACATTACATAATATGTATAAACATTATTAATAAATATACATGTATCAGGAATATACATTTGGTATACTAAATGTATATGTGTGTATGTGTGTGTGTTTCTTGTTTCTCTGAAATTTGAATTTGACTGAATGTCCTATATTTTTACTGGTAACTAGCCAAGAATGAATTTATGTGGAGGGAGGAAGGGAAAGGTGTAGATGAATGGAAGAATGTGTGATGCTCCCAGCACTCACTCATTTCTGTTCTTTTGAATGTCTTCTTTATCTATATATTTTAAACTCCACTTGTAAAAACCTGTTGTTTTTTTTTTAATACAATTTCTCTCTGTTTTGTTTCCGGTAAACTCAAGTACAGTTTTGTCTGTGACTTTTTCCCCAAGCCATCAGCTTTCTTAACAGATTTTAAAAAGAAACAACCAATCACTTAGATCATGGAATTCAGCTAAAGCTGCTACCCTTTATGTGTATGGAGCCTTTCCTTTTGAGAAGCTTAATGTTTTTATATTGTTCATTTGGTAAGTGGTGTCTGACTGCAACCCCATGAACTGCAGTGCGCCAGGCTTCCCTGTCCTTCACTATCTCCCTGAGTTTGCTTAAACCTATGTCCATTGAGTCAGTGATGCTATCCAACCATCTCATCCTCTGTCGTCCCCTTCCCCTCTTGCCCTCAATCTTTCCCAGCATCAGGATCTTTTCCAGTGAGTCAGCTCTTTGCAGCAGGTGGCCAAAATAAACTTATTTTAATAGGCAAATTTGTGCTTTGTCATTTTGGCAGAGAGGTTTACTTTCTGACTGGAGACCAGGCTGAGTAGGACTGTTGGGTGGGGCAGAAATATGGAATTCATGATGCCACCGGTACACCACCCTGTACAAAGCCTGCTGGAAGCCTCCTGGAGACTTAACTTCTGGATAAGCATTTTACAACCACCATCCAATAGGACACACACACACACCAACAGTCTGTGTGTCTGTTACATTTAGATTTTGGGTCAAAGGACTCAATCCCCTATGAGGGACCTGATCCCTTATAAAATTCCTGATAACACTGCTTGGCCCTTGTTGAGCTTATTTCCTCACTCCACTGTGGAATCCCATCCAAAATAGGACTGACTCGGATCTAGATATGCTCTCCTTGGTCCTGACCTGCTTAGTCTGGGAGGAGAGGAAGTCAAATGTATTAATTTCCCAGGGTTGCTCTAACAAATTACCACAAACCGGGTGGCTTCAACAACTGAAATGTATTGTCTCTGTTCTGGAGGCTAGATTTCTGAAATCAAGCTGTCAGCAAAGTTGGTTCCTTCTGAGAGCTGTGAGGAAAGGATCACTCCAGAGTCTGTCCTTGGCTCGTAGATGGCGTTTCCCCTGGTGTCTCTTCACATTGTCTCCCCTTTATACATGTCTGTCTGTGTCCAAAGACCTTCTTTTTATAGGGATACCAGTTCATTTTGAATTAGAACCCACCCTAATGTCATCACTGAAGAGGGAATGGCAAACCACTTCAGTATTCTTGCTTTGAGAGCCTCATGAACAGTATGAAAAGGCAGAAAGATAGGACACTGAAAGAGGAATTCCCCAGGCCGGTAGGTGCCCAATACGCTACTGGAGATCAGTGGAGAAATAACTCCAGAAAGAATGAAGAAATGGAGCCAAAGCAAAAACAAACCTAGTTGTGGATGTGACTGTTGATGGAAGTAAAGTCTGATGCTGTAAAAAGCAATATTGCATAGGAACCTGGAATGTTAGGTCCATGAATCAAGGCAAATTGGAAGTGGTCAAACAGGAGGTGACAAGAGTGAACATCGACATTCTAGGAATCAGCGAACTCAAATGGACTGGAATGGGTGAATTTAACTCAGATGACCATTATATTTCTACGGTGGACAAGACTCCCTTAGAAGAAATGGAGTATCCATCACAGTTAACAAAAGTCCGAAATGCAGTACTTGGATGCGATCTCAAAAACGACAGAATGATCTCTGTTCATTTCCAAGGCAAACCATTCAATATCACGGTAATCCAAGTCTATGACCTGACCAGTAATGCTGAAGAAGCTGAAGTTGAACAGTCCTATGAAGAACTAAAAGATCTTCTAGAATTAACACCCAAAAGAGATGTCCTTTTCATTATAGGGGACTGGAACGCAAAAGTAGGAAGTCAAGAAATACCTGGAGTAACAGGCAAATTTGGCCTTGGGATACAGAATGAAGCAGGGTAAAGGTTAATAGAGTTTTGCCAAGAGAATGCACTGGTCATAGCAAACTCTCTTCCAACAACACAAGAGAAGACTCTACACATAGACATCACCAGATGGTCAACACTGAAATCAGATTGATTATATTCTTTGCAGTCAAAGATGGAGAAGCTCTATATAGTCAGCAAAAACAAACTGGGAGCTGACTGTGGCTCAGATCATGGACTCCTTATTGCCAGATTCAGACTTAAATTGAAGAAAGTAGGGAAAAGCACTTGACCATTCAGGTATGACCTAAATCAAACCCCTTACGATTATACAGTGGAAGTGACAAATAGATTCAAGGGATTAGATCTGATAGACAGAGTGCCTGAAGAACTATGGACAGAGGTGCATAATATTGTCCAGGAGGCAGTAAGCAAAATCATCCCTAAGAAAAAGAAAAGCAAAAAGGCAAAGTGGTTGTCTGAGGTGGCCTTACAAATAGCTATGAAAAGAAGAGAAGTGGAAGGCAAAGGAGAAAAGGAAAGATATACCCATCTGAATGCAGAGTTCCAAAGAATAGCAAGGAGAGATAAGAAAGCCTTCCTCAGTGATCAATGCAAAGAAATAGAGGAAAACAATAGAATGGAAAAAACTAGAGATCTCTAAGAAAATTAGAGATACCAAGGGAAATTTTCATGCAATGATGGACGCAATAAAGTACAGAAATGGTATGGACCTAACAAGCAGAAGATATTAAAAAGAGGTGGCAAGAATACACAGAAGAACTGTACAAAAAAGATCTTCATGACCCAGATAACCACGATGGTGTGATCACTGACCTAGAGCCAGACAACCTGGAGTACGAAGTCAAGTGGGCCTTAGGAAGCATCACTATGGACAAAGCTAGTGGAGGTGATGGAATTCCAGCTGAGCTATTTCAAATCCTAAAAGATGATGCTGTGGAAGTGCTGCACTCAGTATGCCAGCAAATTTGGAAAACTCAGCAGTGGCCACAGGACTGGAAAAGGTCAGTTTTCATTCCAATCCCAAAGAAAGGCAATGCCAAAGAATGCTCAAGTTACCGCACAGTTGCATTCATCTCACATGCTAACCAAGTAATGCTCAAAATTCTCCAAGCCAGGCTTCAACAGTACGTCAACTGTGAACTTCCAGATGTTCAAGTTGGATTGAGAAAAGGCAGAGGAACCAGAGATCAAATTGCCAACATCCGCTGGATCATGGAAAAAGCAAGAGAGTTTCAGAAAAACATGTACTTCTGCTTTATTGACTATGCCAAAGCCTTTGTGTGGATCACAATAAACTCTGGAAAATTTTTAAGAGATGGAAATACCAGACCACCTGATTTGCCTCCTGAGAAATCTGTTTGCAGGTCAAGAATCAACAGTTAGAACTGGACATGGAACAACAGACTGGTTTCAAATAGGAAAAGGAGTACGTCAAGGCTGTATATTGTCACCCTGCTTATTTAACTTATATGCAGAGTACATCATGAGAAATGCTGGGCTGGAAGAAACACAAGCTGGAATCAAGATTGCTGGGAGAAATATCAATAACCTCAGATATGCAGATAATACCACCCTTGTGGCAGAAAGCAAAGAAGAACTAAAGTTCTTCTTCACTTTAGTTCAAAGTGAAAAAGTCTCTTGATGTAAGTGAAAGAAGAGAGTGAAAAAGTTGGCTTAAAACTCAACATTCAGAAAACTAAGATCATAGTATCCGATCCCATCACTTCATGGCAAATGGATGGGGAAACAATGGAAACAGTACAAGACTTTATTTTTTGGCCACTAGAATCACTGCAGATGGTGACTGCAAGCCATGAAATTAAAAGACACTTGTTCCTTGGAAGAAAAGCTATGACCAAACTAGACAGCATATTAAAAAGCAGAGACAATACCAACAAAGCTATGTCTAGTCAAGGCTATGGTTTTTCCAGTAGTCATGTACAGATGTGAGAGTTGGACTATAAAGAAAGCTGAGCACTAAAGAATTAATGCTTTTGAACTGTGGTGTTGGAGAAGACTCTTGAGAGTTCCTTGGAATGCAAGGAGATCCAATCAGTCAATCCTAATGGAAATCAGTCCTGAATATTCATTGGAAGGACTGATGCTGAAGCTCCAATACTTTGGCCACCTGATGGGAAGAACTGACTCATTTGAAAAGATCCTGATGCTGGGAAAGATTGAAGGTGGGAGGAGAAGAGGATGACAGAGGATGTATAGTTGGATGGCACCACTGACTCAATGGACATGAGTTTTGCCATGTACTTTTGCCTGGAAAATCCCATGGATGGAGGGGCCTGGTAGACTGCAGTCCATGGGGTCGCTAGAGTCAGACACGACTGAGCGACTTCACTTTCACTTTTCACTTTCATGCATTGGAGAAGGAAATGGCAACCCACTCCAGTGTTCTTGCCTGGAGAATCCCAGGGACAGGGAAGCCGGGTGGGCTGCCATCTATGGGGTCGCACAGAGTCGGACACGACTGAAGCGACTTAGCAGCAGCAGCAGCAGCAGGAAAGCCTGGCGTGCTGCAGTCCATGGGATTGTAAAGAGTCGGACACAACTGAGTGACTGAACTGAACTGAACTAATGATGTCACTTTACCCTGATACCTCTGTAAAGACCCTATCTCAAATAAGGTCATGTTCTGAGGAAGTAGGGGTTAGGATTTCAATATATTTTGTTGTGAGGGACATGGTTCAACCTGTGTGTGTTAGTCACTCAGTTGTGTCCAACTCTTTGTGACCCCATGGGCTGTGGCCCACCAGGCTCCTCTGCCCATGGAATTCTCTAGGCAAGAATACTGGAGTGAGTAGCCATTTCCTTCTTCAGGAGATCTTCCCAACCCGGGGATCAAACCCAGGTCTCCTGCTGTGGGCAGATTCTTTACCGTCTGAACCACCAGGAAAGCTTCAGTTCAACCCATAACACCAAGAAAACCCTGATGAATGAAAGTGCAATTCATTGGTACCTGAAAGATGACTCTGGGGGAAGGGCATCCCATCTGGACCTTGATAGTCAGCATTTTGGCTGCCAGGCTGGAGCTGTGGTCATGAAGCTCCCCAAACCCAGGAAGTGCTGGCTTCCTGGGAGAGCCCACTGTTCCCATCAGATGCTTAAACTTGGTCAGAGAAACCAGCTGAGCTCCTGACAGGAGAGGTGCTTTCCTCTCCACAAATGAACCTTTATGTGGTTGAGATGCTCGCCCCAGGGAGGGGGTTCTTGTCTTCCCCAGGACAGAGGCCCACTTGTCTTTTCTCACTGCAGGTGAAAACAGGCAGAGCATCCTCCATGGATTTGTCCAACACACGTGACACCCAAGTTCACTGGGGAACTGGGAATTGGTCCAGGAAAGAAAAAACAAGGGCAGGCATTTGGAGAATTTGAGGTAAAAATTTAATAATGTGTAGTAAATGTTTATCATAATTTGGGTCTCATAAAACTCTGTCTCCCTGGACTGTATGTTCTTACTTGGATCAGATCAGATCAGATCAGATCAGTCGCTCAGTCGTGTCCGACTCTTTGCGACCCCATGAACCGCAGCACGCCAGGCCTCCCTGTCCAACACCAGCTCCCGGAGGTCCCTCAGACTCGCATCCATCGAGTCAGTGATGCCATCCAGCCATCTCATCCTCTGTCGTCCCCTTCTCCTCCTGCCCTCAATCCCTCCCAGCATCAGAGTCTTCTCCAGTGAGTCAACTCTTCGCATGAGGTGGCCAAAATACTGGAGTTTCAGCTTTAGCATCATTCCTTCCAAAGAAATTCCAGGATTGATCTCCTCCAGAATGGACTGGTTGGATCTTCTTGCAGTCCAAGGGACTCTCAAGAGTCTTCTCCAACACCACAGTTCAAAAGCATCAATTCTTCGGCGCTCAGCCTTCTTCACAGTCCAGCTCTCACATCCATACATGACCACAGGAAAGACCATAGCCTTGACTAGGCGAACCTTTGTTGGTAAAGTGATGTCTCTGCTTTTGAATATGCTATCTAGGTTGGTCATAACTTTCCTTCCAAGGAGCAAGCGTCTTTTAATTTCATGGCTGCAGTCACCATCTGCAGTGATTTTGGAGCCCAGAAAAACAAAGTCTGACACTGTTTCCACTGTTTCCCCATCTATTTCCCATGCAGTGATGGGACCAGATGCCATGATCTTCGTTTTCTGAATGTTGAGCTTTAAGCCAACCTTTTCACTCTCCACTTTCACTTTCATCAAGAGGCTTTTTAGCCCCTCTTCACTTTCTGCCATAAGAGTCGTGTCATCTGCATATCTGAGGTTATTGATATTTCTCCCGGCAATCTTGATTCCAACTTGTGTTTCTTCCAGTCCAGCATTTCTCATGATGTACTCTGCATATAAGTTAAATAAACATGGTGACAATATGCAGCCTTGACGTACTCCTTTTCCTATTTGGAACCAGTCTGTTGTTCCATGACCAGTTCTAACTGTTGCTTCCTGACCTGCATACAGATTTCTTAAGAGGCAGATCAGGTGGTCTGGTATTCCCATCTCTTTCAGAATTTTCCATAGTTTATTGTGATCCACACAGTCAAAGGCTTTGGCATAGTCAATAAAGCAGAAATAGATGTTTTTCTGGAACTCTCTTGCTTTTTCGATGATCCAGCGGATGTTGGCAATTTGATCTCTGGTTCCTCTGCCTTTTCTAAAACCAGCTTGAACATCTGGAAGTTCACGGTTCACATATTGCTGAAGCCTGGCTTGGAGAATTTTGAGCATTACTTTACTAGCGTGTGAGATGAGTGCAATTGTTCGGTAGTTTGAGCACTCCTTGGCATTGCCTTTCTTTGGGATTGGGATGAAAACTGACCTTTTCCAATCTTGTGGCCACTGCTGAGTTTTCCAAATTTGCTGGCATATTGAGTGTAGCACTTTCACAGCATCATCATTCAGGACTTGGATGATAGAACTCTAATGCAGTGCTGTGTTCTGTCACATATAATTGAAATCTGAAGATTCAAAACAATGCTTTGCCTTATTCTTCCTGAGTATAGTCACTGTAGAGTTTCAAACTCAGACTTTGGTCACCTTATTGTTCCATAAGATTTTAATATTCTAATTAGTAACAGGAAATCTTTCAGGTAAGTGGGAGAATCCCAGTTCCCCCAGTGATTTATGGAGACAAAAAGAATCCAGTCAATCACTCTGTAGTTTTCAGAGAACCATCACCTGTCCAGTAGCTGTTAAGTTCAGAGTGAAATCAGGCTAATAGCACATGCGGTCTCCCAGCATTATTGGTCCCCCATGAGAGTCTCCAGGCCTCACTAGTGCTAACTTGGTAGTCAGGGCCATCACGTCCTGCCATATTTGGAAAGATTTTTGACAACCCCCTGCCCCCAGGACTAATTTTGAATGGTCCTTTTGGCCAACATGAGATCCATTGTCTCACTATGTTGGGGATATGAATTTTCAATTTCCCTAAAATATTAATGTACTGAAGGTGCAAAGTTTTGACATGTGAATAAATGGGATGGAGAATGGCTTCAGGGAGAAAGTCCCCATTCTGTGACGGCCAGTGCCATTTAGGATTTTGGAGGTAGTTTGGAAAATGAATTGGACTCTGTCCTTAAAAATAAAGTTATTTGGCAAAGTGAGGAAGCCTTGATCCAACAGAGAGCCCTTAACACCCTTCTGTACACCATAGATTTTGGAAGCTATGACTGCTAATCAGTGCCTACAAATCATTTAAATCATCAGTTTCTTGATCCATGGTGAGCACATTAATAATTTTCCTTCATGCATTTTAGGTGAAAAGAGATTTCAGGTGGAAGACTAATTGAATCGCTTGTGTGCACGGGCACTGCGCCCTTTTTCCTGCCTTCCCTCTTGGGCCCCCTCCTTCAATATGTGCCCCATGCTTTTGTGAGTCAGCTCTGCTCCAGGGTACCCACTCACCTTCCCATGAACAACATATGCTTTCTTCCTGTCAGTTCTTCATTTCTTTTTTCTCCTCCTGACACACATTCACACCTGGGTCCCATCACTTAATTGTTCTGTGTCATGGTATACATTTTATCTGTTAATTTTCTTGTCTACCATCTTATCTGCCAGCAGTGCAGGAGACCCCCGTCTACCATCTTACATCTAGCTTTTCTTTAGCAAACACATACTTGTTTTGTTCTGATACTGTGCTCTTGATTGTGTCTTCTTCTCAGTTTGCCATTATTACAGTTTTTCTTTTTTTCTCTTGCTTTGGTTTTTCTCTCCCAGTGGTGAAAGTGAAACTGAAAGTCACTCAGTCCTGTCTGGCTCTTTGCGACCCCATGGTCTTATACAGTCCATGGAATTCTCCAGGCCAGAATACTAGAGTGGGTTGCCATGCCCTGCTCCAGAGGATCTTCCCAACCCAGGGATCAACCCCAGGTCTCCCGCATTGCGCATAGATTCTTAACCAGCTGGGCTACAAGAGAAGCCCAAGAATACTGGAGTGGGTCGCCTATCCCTTCTCCAGCAGATCTTCCCAATCCAGGACTCGAACTGGGGTCTCCTGCATTGCAGGTGGATTCTTTACCAACTGAGCTATGAGGGAAGCCCTCTCCCAGGGGTGTGGAAACCAAATCGCAGGTGCTGAAACTGATCAATATCGCCAGCAGCCCTGCCCTGGCCATACCTCCCAGGCTGTTCACAGTGAGCTCTCTAGTTCTTGCGAGAGCAGGTGTGATCAATCCCCATCCAGCCCCCTCCAGGCTGTTTCCAGAAATTTGGGTGGGTCATTCCCACCTGGCAATATCTTTAGTCTCCTTCCCTGAAGCTGAATGTGCCTACAGGGGTCCTGCTCTTTTCCAGTGCCCCTCTGTAGGGCTTGTGGGGAAACAGCTCAGAAGTCACCTGCAGGGTTGGCGGGCAGAGCAGGCAGGTTGATGAAGAAATTGGTAAAAGAAGTGTATGGTGTATGGGGAGTTGTTCTTCTGGATTATTTTGAATAAGGCACTTCTCTAATGTCTTGTGCTCAAAAGGCATGTTATTAAAGTTGTTAAGATTGCTGCAAAATAGATGCTCCAGGTTTGGTAAAGTCAGTTCTATTTTTTCCTTTTTAAAATTTTGGATTGATGATCTTCTAAAGAGGTACTGGAATGATGTTTCTGACTACTTTTTGAGAGTCTCTAGTCTTCCCCAGGGAATGTAATATGCTTTTTTTCCCCCTCTGACTGTCTTCAAGATTTCCTTTTCATCTTTTATTTTCAGCAGTTTGAAAATGATATATCTATGTATGATGTTTTTGTTTTCTGCTTGATGTTTCTGAGCTTTTGGATTTGTGGTTTGGTGTCTGTTATGGATTTTGAAAAATTCTCAGTTATTAGTTCTTCCAGTATTTCTTCTGCCTCATTCTCTCTCTTCTTCTTGTATTTCAATTGCTATATTAGACCACTTTCAGAGAAGGCAATGGCACCCCACTCCAGTACTCTTGCCTGGAAAATCCCATGGACAGAGGATCCTGGTAGGCTGCAGTCCATGGGGTCGCTAAGAGTTGGACATGACTGAGTGACTTCACTTTCAATTTTCACTTTCCTGCATTGGAGAAGGAAACGGCAACCCACTCCAGTGTTCTTGCCTGGAGAATCCCAGGGACGGGGGAGCCTGGTGGGCTGCCGTCTGTGGGGTCACACAGAGTTGGACACGACTGAAATGACTTAGCAGTAGCAGTAGTTCTTCCAGTATTTCTTCTGCCTCATTCTCTCCCTTCTCCTTGTATTTCAATTGCTGTATTAGACCACTTTACATTGTCTCATTTTAAATTTAAAAACATAGATACATTGTGAGTAAAGGATGAAAAATAAATATGTAAACACTAAATAAAGCTGGAATAGTTATATTAATAGCTGAAAAATTAGACTTTAATATAAGGTATATTGTCAGGGATAAATAGTGATGTTACATAATGATAAAGGGATCAATCCTCTAAGAAGACATAGGAATCCTAAATATGTGTGTATCTAAGGCAGTACTTAAAAAGACATCAGAAAAAGACTACTGGAACTGAAAGGAGAAAGGAAAAAAAAACAATGGAGAAAGAGACTTCAACAATTATAGATGGAGACTTTAAGGACTGATACAAAAAGTAGACAGGAAACAGTAGACAAAGAAGATCTGAATAATATCAATATCAACCTAATTGATGTTTATAGAATACTCAGAAAGAGGAGAAAACACATTTTTCCCCCAACACATTTATTTCCAACAAAATATTCACCAAGGTAGACCATTCAGTGGCTCATAAAGAAAACCTTAACAGGCTTAAAATGGAAACCTCTTCTTGGTTCCCGGAGTTTTGGCTTGTGGGCAGGAGTGGTGGTGCTGCCTACGGAGTGTGTATGGCACCCTTGCTGGGCCAGTGGGATGGAGGGCAGGTGGGCAAGGTTAAAAATACAGGAAATCTCACAAAGTATGTTCTTAAAGTATACTAGAATTAAGCTAGCAATCAGTAACAGTAAGAGATCTGGAAAATTCCCAAATATTTGGCAATTAACACACTTCTCTATAATCTGTGGGCCTCAAGAGGCTAGAGATGTTGGTCTGTTTGTTAAGCTGAGCCAAGAATGGTGCCTGGCACACAGAAGGCACTCATTGCATACTGTTGAGTGGATGAAGGAGTAAGCATTTCCGGTCATTTCACTTATTATAAGTTAAGGGAAGGGCATTCCAAAATTAGGAATCTTTGAGCACCTGATATACCAGACAGCTCAAAAAGTGCCTATTTAGTATAAAATCCCTGTAAAAATAGGGGTGTACTAGACACAGAATGGGTAACGTCAGTTATTCCAGATCAGGACCCCAAAATAGATCCAACACTGTCTCTGTTTTCAAGGAACTCTTTTCTTCTCACTCAGAGATAGGGTTAGAGTCACTGAACTCTGAATCTAGAAAACTAGATGTTCACAAGTGTTTAATTAATTAGTATCTCTCATTCATTTATTCATCATTTAACAAACATTTATGGAGTGCCCACTATGTGACAGGCACTGTTCTAGGCACTACATTGCTCACTGGATCTATCCAAGAAAAAAATTTCCAGTGTCCAACTAGAGAGCAATGGTTGGTATTCTCCTAAAGAATCTGTAACAACACAAAAATTTTTTATTATGTGTAAAAACACCCAGTGTGATTGATTAGATTTACTTTAAAATCTTAAAAATTTTAATTTTATGGTTGGATTTCATTACATATTTTTTAAAAATGCCAACTCTTCTTAGGTGAAAAAAATCATGCTCCTAGGATTTATGAGTTCCTCCACTCTCAGAGGCAGAAGATCAGTGATCTTTTTTCTATTTTAATGGGCATGCTTAAAATTTTTTACTTAATGCTTTTTACAGTTAAACTTATGTATGTATGAATATATGTATATATTGAAAAAGAAATTAAAAAGGGAAACAACTCTGTAAAATTTACATAAAGAATAATTGTTTCCTGTCCCTACTCTCCAGTGACAACAGTGTTTTTGGCTATTGTTTCTGATATTTGCCTAACTTTCTAATTAAACTGCATATAATGCCCTTTCTTGATTATTTTTTTATTTTAATTACAGTCCGTTGACCTCTTTTATCTGAAGATGAAGGTTTAGCTTGAAGACCTCATCACACCTTTTCCTCTTTCTATCCTCCCAATAAAGTTATGGCATAATATTTAGTGAAATCAAGACTTAATATTGTTTTGAAAAACTATATATCATTTGAATTGAATCATGTAATGTACTACAGTTACATTTTCTTTGTCTTTCTCTGACTTAATAATTCTGTCTCTATTAAAAAAAATTTTTTTTCTTGGTTTTCTAAGTACCTATCACAAATTTGCCCGCAAATGATCTGCCAGCACCGATAGTACCTACTAGACATGTGAGACATGTATGGATGTTCCCAGGCTCTCTGAAGAAGGTGGGTGGGGAGGGAAATCGAGACTGGGAGTCAAGAACCCAGGATAAGCTCCAGAACAGCATTTGAATATACAAATCCCGATGTATGGAGGGACAAAGACCACTTGAGAGATTGGACATATATCACTGTAGGAGTGATGGCTCTGAGAAGTGTGGTGCTCCACAACTTCATGGCCCTGATCATATCCCCACTGAAAACGGAAGAGTATGTGATATTGTGGGGAAGACTGTGGTGTTTGTATCCCAGCAACTCACCAAACATCCAGAGTTTAGCAAGGGAGAAATAAAGAAATGGCTAACTTCAGGCAGATTTTTTAGTAAATCCTGGGATATGTATTCCTGATTAGCATTTCTGGGGGGAAGGAGTGGGAGCTTACGCCATACAATGTGTATCATGCTTTGTTTCATGTGAATTGGTTGTACTGAAATACTGATTAACAGATGCCATCACATGTTTGTGGAGTCACCACATCTATCTGGGCGATCAAAATTATTAGTGGAAGAGCTCCTCCCATCCCTGACTAAAGAGATGAATGATGTATGCTGTGGCCGGGGTGGTGCTTGGTGGTCCAGAGACAGTGAGGGTGCCCTCTGTTGTTGGGAAGTCCTGGGTGGAAAGTCCCTAGGTCTTGTGATATGGTTAGAAGTTTCAGTTCAGTTGAGCTCAGTCTCTCAGTCGTGTCCGACTCTTTGTGACCCCATGGACTGCAGCACACCAGGCCTCCCTGTCCATCATCAACTCCCAGAGTTTACCCAAACTTATGCCCATTGAGTCAGTGATGCTATCCAATCATCTCATTCTCTGTCATCCCCTTCTCCTCTCTCCTTCAATCTTTCCCAGCATCAGGGTCTTTTTAAAGACTCAGCTCTGCGCATCAAGTGGCCAAAGTATTGAGTTTCAGCTTCAACATTAGTCCTTCCAATGAACACTCAGGACTGATCTCCTTTAGGACGGACTGGTTGGGTCTCCTTGCAGTCCAAGGGACTCTCAAGAGTCTTCTCCAACACCACAGTTCAAAAGCATCAATTCTTCGGTGCTCAGCTTTCTTTATAGTCCAATTCTCACATCCATACATGACTACTGGAAAAACCATACCTTGACTAGACGAACTTTTGTTGGTAAAGTAATGTCTCTGCTTTTTAATATGCTGTCTAGGTTGGTCATAACTTCCCTGCCAAGGAGTAAGTGTCTTTTAATTTCATGGCTGCAGTCACCATCTGCAGTGATTTTGGAGCCCCCCAAAATAAAGTCTGCCACTGTTTCCCTATCTATTTGCCATGAAGTGATGGGACTGGATGCCATGATCTTAGTTTTCTGTATGTTGAGCTTTAAGTCAACTTTTTCACTTTCCTTTTTCATTTTCATCAAGAGGCTCTTTAGTTCTTCTTCACTTTCTGTCATAAGGGTGGTGTCATCTGCATATCTGAGGTTATTGATATTTCTCCCAGTAATCTTGATTCTAGCTTGTGCTTCATCCAGCCCAGTGTTTCTCATGATGCTTAGAAGTTTAGCATCTGAAAACTGGACTTTACCCAAAGTGGTACCTAAAGTGCAGTTTTATCAGTTAAGTCGTTGATGATGTGGCCTTTGGGTAGGTGAGGGATAAAACTGAGAATAAGGTGACAGGGCCCTCTGACCTACAGGATTCATCCCTGTACCAGTTCCAGATCCATCTGTGTGTCTTTAGAGTACTTCTCCTGCTAAAGTATTTTCAAATGAAAGAGCAACAATATTCCAATTGACATACTTTTCCAAACTAGAATGATTTCTTAAAAGGATGTATAAATCTGCCTTAAGAAATTTATTCTCTGCTTCTAATATACATCTTAAAGCAGGGGAACAAAAATTGCTGCAATCAAATTTTACTTAAGATTATTCATGTCAGCAAAATGGTCTAGGAAGCTCCAAAACCCTTGTTTCCCCCAGAAGACATCCAAATACAATCAAAACCTGGCTACAATAAACTTGCAGAAGGGTGAAGCCAGGAGGGGCGTGTATCTCACTTCTGCAGACCCCTCAAGGGGCATCAGCCTGCCATGTTTCTCCTACACTGCCCCTAATTTCTTCTAGTTTCTTTTAGTTTTTTCTCTCTTATCTTGACAATATCCTTTGATCTTTCTATTTTCCATTTCTACTCTCGTATTTTTAATTCCATAGATCCTCTTTTATCCTTTTAATGTCTTTAAAAAAAATGAAAAACAACCCATTCTTGTGTTAGTGATGCAGTATGCTATATTATGTCATCCAGGACATTAATGGTAGTGAAAAAAAAAATTTTTTTTTTCCTCCCTGAATTTTGTCTGTTTTCTCCAGAAATCATTTCTTCTTGTTTGTTGGTTTTGGTCTCTGCCTTTTATGTTCAAGACTGAAATTTAGTGAAGTTCTTATTTATTTTGGCCACACCACATAACGTGTGGGATCTTAGTTCCCAGACCACAGATCAAACCCCTACCCTCTGCAGTGGAAGTGTGGAGTCTGAACTACTGAGCCGCCAGGGAGTTCGCTGCTGCTGCTACTGCTAAGTCGCTTCAGTTGTGTCTGACTCTGTGCGACCCCAGAGATGGCAGCCCACCAGGCTCCCCTGTCCCTGGGATTCACCAGGCAAGAACACTGGAGTGGGTTGCCATTTCCTTCTCCAATGCATAAAAGTGAAAAGTGAAAGTGAAGTCACCTCAGTCATGTCCAACTCTTAGTGACCCCATGGACTGCAGCCTACCAGGCTCCTCCATCCATGGGATTTCCCAGGCAAGAGTACTGGAGTGGGGTGCCATTGCCTTCTCCGAGGGAGCTCCCTAGTGGTTCTTAAAATGTGACTGGAAGCTTTCTGTGTATGGGCAGCCTTGTCACTGGTGGGGGATCTTGCTGGGCCTTTCACGTAAACCCCACCTGTCCAGGTGTGTAGATCTTTTCTCCCTACAGTGTCCTGCCTGGGGGGGTCTAAGTCTCACTGCAAACAGTCTGATGGCTGAGTAGGGTGAGCTCTGAGGGTCCCGCTGTTAAGGATATGAGTTTTCCTGGATCTGGTTTTGGGTACAGCTCCTCCGCCCTCACGGGGAAGGCAATGGCACCCCACCCCAGTACTTTTGCCTGGAAAATCCCATGGACGGAGGAGCCTGGTAGGCTCCAGTCCGTGGGGTCGCACAGAGTCGGACACGACTGAAGCGACTTAGCAGCAGCAGCAGCCTCCGCCCTCAGCTGGGTTGTGTTGAGGGGCCATCACCAGCAGCACGGGAGTGGGAAGGGATCTAGTCTTCTTGTTCTTAGTCCCCCCTCACTTCCACTTTTGGAGATTCCCAAAGTCTCTAGTTTCAGAGGCTTTCAAGGTGTGAAGTGTGTGCTTCATGGGATCCCTAACTTCAGAATAAACGTTCCAATTTTAGGAGTCCACCAGATCAGTTTCCTCTTGTCCATTGGCCCATCTGCTTTGAAGATTCTACAATTTTGTTACTTTTATCTCCTTTTCCTCCTGTTTCTCAAGTGTATTTGTGTCATTTGGATTCCCTTTTCCTTACTATAGCTATTCATTCATTCTAGGCACTGTTCTAACATCTTGACTTTATATCAGTTCTAACTCATTTAATCCTCACAACAGTAGTGCTATCTCCCATTTTACAGATGAGGGAAGTTAAATAAAGCACAGAGCGGTTGAGTTTCTTGCTAAGAGTACAGATGTGGTCAAGCCAGAATTCTTGCTCTAAGCCACTGAGTATCACATGAAAGTTATATGTTTCTTGTTAAAATTTATTTTCATTTTAGTTTTTGCTATTCCTATCTCTTTTAGTGTTCATATGAATATAACTCCCACAAACTGGGAGAAGATGGGCATCCCTCACTCGAGAGTCTACCAGACTCTTTGGGTTTTGTACTAGCTCAGGATTGTTCCTGGTTTCAATCACTGGAAGGTCAGTAAAGGACCATTCCCTGATGGTGCTGCCATGTCCTGTCACTGCCAAAAGCCAGTAGCTCCTGCATCACCACAGTATCCCTGAGTTCTCACGTGGCTGTTTTCCCGAGGCTTGCCTACAGCCCCCATATGGTTCAAGAGAAGATCCCATCCATTACCTGCAGGCAAGGCCTGGCTTTTATCTCCCATTCCACAACAGACAAACACAGCCGAGGGGCAAACTGCCCAGCTAGCTAAGGTAATCCTAATAGTTCTCAACACTTTCTTCAGACTGTGAGTTTTTCAATCTTGAATATTTCATCTGGCGAGTTGCAATTCCAGGCAACCCTTCCCCTCCAGAAAATCTCTCCTCTTTACTAAAGGATGCAATACGGCTAATTATACACCTAACCTACATGGATCTAGCCCCTTTGCCAGCTGATTGCCTTTCTGTCCCTTAAATTCAGGATTTTCACATCCATGGAAGTCCACAGAGTCCCACCACTTTGGCTTAACAGTTAACTACTTCTCCAGGCTTAATAGTTGCTAAATCCCTTTGGTATTGGCCTCTGGCTTCTCATGTGCTATCTTGGTTTCACTTGCATCAACCGAGGATACAAAACTCAGCCTCATCACCAGTTTCTACAAGAACTTCAACCACATCAAGTGCATCACAATTTCTGTGGTCTTTCCTGGAGATCATGTCTGAGAGTGCTGTAGGGCTGAGGGCCACATGCATAGCGTACAGCATCCTATTGTCTCTTCACCCCCTGCCCCTGCTTTTCTCTTCTCCTACCTCTCCCCTCCCTACCTTTTACTACTCAGTCACTTCTTGCTAGTTATGGTCCTTTAGCACACATTGCAGAACATTGCAATTATTCAATTGTGCAGCTGCCCTCCCCAGGCAGCTACTGTGCCTGGGAGAAAGCAGAATCCATCGCCCGCCTTCTCCAAAGGTGGACTCAAGCCAATCAGCATACACTAGTGGCTGTCATTGGTTCAGGAATGGGGCGTGGACCAGTTCCAGCCAACGAGATGAGAAGGATTCTCTAGGAAAGAAACTTCTTAGCTCCTGCGTGGGAGGTACCTTGAGAAGCTCTCTCTTGTGTTGAATGTGAATGGGGAAATATGTAGCCTGGAAACAAGTGGAAGCCATATTGGGATGCTGAAAGCCATACATGGGATGATTCACACCAGCTCTTTGGTTGTATTGGGCTTCCCTTGTGGCTCAGCTGGTAAAGAATCTGCCTGCAATGCAGGAGACCTGGGTTTGATCCCTGGGTAGGGAAGATCCCTGGAGAAGGGAAAGGCTACTCACTCCAGTATTTTGGCCTAGAGAATTCCATACAGTTCTTGGGGTTGCAAAGAGTCGACACGGTTGAGCAACTTTCACTTTCACTTTTGGTTATATCCTTGAGTTGAGTCAGCTTCACTGAAAACTCACTGGACTCTCTGCCAATGAATGGTCTTTATTTTAAAGCCAATCTGAGTTTTTTTTTTCTGTTAATGTAACTTTACTTCTCTCTTCCTTCTTATTTGCCCCAGATCCAGTTTTCTGGATTCAGCTTCTAACACAAGTGGGCTTGTCAAAGAAATGGCTCATGGTAAAGCTGATTATCCTTATAGAGAACTCATCAACTATTTGCTTCTTATTCACCAACCAGCTGTTTTTAAATCTAAAGACAGTGAAAAAGTTTAGGCTGCATCATCTCATTCAAGTTCTGTTTCAAGGACAATGTTTGTATTCTTGCCCTTTGGTAACTAAAAGTCCCATCTTGGACATCTTCCCTCAAGTAAAGGGAGATGGAGCTTCAGATGATCAATGACTTTATTACAGAAACTGAAACTGCAGGCAACCTACAATAGGCTATTCTCTAAGCGACATTTTTTAAATGTAGTTTCTCTTAGCTGGGCCCCCTGCTATGTCCTTCCTACTATACACACACACACACACACACACCCCTTTCTGTAGAAATTTGGTCTAGAAGCAGTAACTGTTATCAGCTAAATTGCATATATTCCTGTTTTTTTTTTTTTTTTAATTGACGTATACTTGATTTACAATGTTATGTTAGTTTCAGGTGTATAGCACAGTGATTCAGTTATGTGTGTGTGTATATATATATATATATAAATTCTTTTTCAGATTCTTTTTCCTTATAATTTATTATAAAATATTGAGTATAGTTCCCTGTGTTATACAATAGGTCCCTGTGGTTTCAGTTCAGTTCAGCTCTGTTCAGTCGCTAAGTCGTGTCCAACTCTTTGCAACCCCATGAACCGCAGCACGCCATGCCTCCCTGTCCATCACCTGCTCCCAGAGTCCACCCAAACCCACGTCCATTGAGTCGGTGATGCCATCCAACCATCTCATCCTCCGTCATCCCTTCTCCTCCTGCCCTCAATATTTCCCAGCATCAGGGTCTTTTCAAATGAGTCAGCTCTGTGCATCAGGTGGCCAAAGTATTGGAGTTTCAGCTTCAACATCAGTCCTTCCAATGAAGACCCAGGACTGATCTCCTCTAGGATGGACTGGTTGGATCTCCTTGCAGTCCAAGGGACTCTCAAGAGTCTTCTCCAACACCACAGTTCAAAAGCATCAATTCTTGGGTGCTCAGCTTTCTTTATAGTCCAATTCTCACATCCATACATGACCACAGGAAAAACCATAGGCTTGACTAGACGGACCTTTATTGATACAGTAACGTCTCTGCTTTTTAATATGCTGTCTAGGTTGGTCATAACTTTCCTTCCAAGGAGTAAGCGTCTTTTAATTTCATGGCTGCAGTCACCATCTGCAGTGATTTTGGAGCCCAGAAAAATAAAGTCTGCCACTGTTTCCACTGTTTCCCCATCTATTTCCCATGTAGTGATGGGACCAGATGCCATGATCTTCGTTTTCTGAATGTTGAGCTTTAAGCCAACTTTTTCACTCTCCTCTTTCACTTTCATCAAGAGGCTCTTTAATTCTTCTCTTTCTGCCATAAGGGTGGTGTCATCTGCATCTGAGGTTATTGATATTTCTCCTGGCAATCTTGATTCTAGCTTGTGCTTCATCCAATCCAGCATTTCTCATGATGTATTCTGCATAGAAGTTAAATAAGCAGGGTGACAATATACAGCCTTGATGTACTCCTTTTCCTATTTGGAACCAGTCTGTTGTTCCATGTCCAGTTCTAACTGTTGCTTCCTGACCTGCATACAGGTTTCTCAAGAGGCAGGTCAGGTGGTCTGGTATTCCCATCTCTTTCAGAATTTTCTACAGTTTATTGTGATCCACATAGTCAAAGGCTTTGGCATAGTCAATAAAGCAGAAATAGATGTTTTTCTGGAACTCTCTTGCTTTTTCCATGAGCCAGCGGATGTTGGCAATTTGATCTCTGGTTCTTCTGCCTTTTCTAAAACCAGCTTGAACATCTGGAAGTTCACGGTTCACGTATTGCTGAAGCCTGGCTTGGATGATTTATCTATTTCATATATAGTAATATATACATGTTAATCTCAAACTCCTAATTTATCCTTCCTCCTGCCTTTTCCTCTTTGGTAACCATAAATTTGTTTTCTATGTCTGTGGGTCTATTTATGTTTTGTGAGTTCATTTGTATCTTTTTTTTTTAGATTCTACATATAAGTCATATCATAGGATATTTGTCTTTCCCTGTCTGGCATACTTCACTTAGTATGATAACCTCTATATCCATCCATATTCCTGTAAATGGCATTATTTCTTTATATTTGGCTGAGTAATATTTCATTGTGTGTGTGTGTATACACCACATCTTCTTTATCCATTCATCTGTTGATGGACAGTTAGGTTGCTTGCGTGTCTTGGCTATTGTAAATATTGCTGCAATGAATATTGGAGTGTGTGTGTCTTTTCCAGTTAAGATTTTCCCTGGATATATGTCCAGGAGTGGGATTGCAGGATGAAATGGTATATTAATAACTCTATTTTTAGTTTTTTAAAGAACTTTCATATTGTTTACATAGTGGCTGTACCAATTAACATTCCCACCAATAGTGTAGGAGGGTTCCTTTTTCTTCACACCCTCTCCAACATTTATTTGTAGACTTTTTGATGATAGCCATTGTGACTGGAGGGAGGTGATACATCACTGTAGTTTGGATTTGGATTAATCTAATTATTAGTGATGTTGAGCATCTTTTCATATACCTGCTGGCCATCTGTATGTATTCTTTGGAGAAATGTCTAATTTCATCTTTTTTCTATTTTTTGATTGGGTTATTTATTTATTGATTGATATTGAGCTGTATGAGCTGGAATTTCGGAAATTCTGAGCTGTATATATGAGCTGTATATTTTGGAAATTAATCCCTTGTCAGATGCATCATTTGCAAACATTTTCTCCCATTCTATAGGCTATCTTTTCATTTTTTACATAGTTTCCTTTGCTTTGCAAAAGATTTTAAGTTTAATTAGGTCATTTGTTTATTTTTATTTTTTACCTCCATTACTCTATCTAGGAGATGGATCCAAAAAGATATTGCTGTGATTTATATCAAAGAGTATTCTGCCTATGCTTTCCTCTAGGAGTTTTATAGTATCCAGTCTTATGTTTAGGTCTTTAAACCATTTTGAATTTACTTTTGTATATTGTGTTAGAGAATGTTCTAATTTCCTTCTTTTACAAGTAGCTATTCAGTTTTCAGTGGAAGGAATGATGCTAAAGCTGAAATTCCAGTACTTTGGCCACCTCATGTGAAGAGTTGACTCATTGGAAAAGACTCTGATGCTTTGAGGGATTAGGGACAGGAGGAGAAGGGGATGACAGGACGAGATGGCTGGATGGCATCACTGACTCTATGGACGTGAATTTGGGTGAAACTCCGGGAGTTGGTGATGGACAGGGAGGCCTGGCGTGCTGCAATTCATGGGGTCACAAAGAGTCGGTCACGACTGAGTGACTGAACTGAACTGAACTGATTCAGTTTTCCCAGTATCACTTATTGAAGAGACTGTCTTTTCTCCATTGTATATTCTTACTTCCCTTGTTATAATTAATTGACCATAGATGTGTGTGTTTATTTCTGAAATGTCTCTCCTGTTCCATTGATCTATGTTTCTGTTTTCTTGCCAGTACCATACTGTTTTGATTACTGTAGCTTTGAGTATAATCTGAAATCAGGGAGCCTGATTCTTCCAGCTCTGCTTTTCTTTCTCAAGATTGCTTTGGCTATTCAGGTTAAAAAAAGAGAGAATATTGCATACACTCTTTACTTTATTTGAAGTCTCTTTTTCTGTCTTTTTGGAGTATATATACAGATTTCACCGAGGCTCACTTTCTCCAATTCTAGGAGTTTCTCAGCACTCCAACATTGGTTTCTCATATTTAACTTAGGGAAAATATTTTAGGAGGTAAAAGGAAAACTAGAAAATAGCCAAAAGTGTTGGAGAGTAGCTGTATGAATTCTGAATAAAAATTCATCAGTTTCAAACAAACATGGTTCAAAGCAGTAATGATCCCAAGGAGACAGCATTTTCAGAGTATAGAGGAGGCAGGAGATAGGAAATGGAAGTCATCCGTTCAATTTTAACAAATTAAGATTTTTTTTTTTTTTTTCTGATGGCAGATATCCAAAATCAATCCTTTTTGGGGTGGGGAAAAGGAAGGAATTGGGTATAAAGGACTATACTAATATTGATTAAAATTAGGTCACTTTTTTTAACCCCTTATTTCTTTTATTCATTAAGCTTAAAGTATTTGTTGATTTCCTACTACAGACCAGACACATGTTGGGGATTTAGTGGAGAGCAAACCTACTTCCCTGGCAGCTTACAATCTACAAACTAGTGACCACAGAAAAAGCCCTGGCTGTTGTCCCCGCAGCTCTGCTGGCTGTCAGCACAGGCCGTCACTGTACCAACTCTGTTACCAGATGCTGCCCTTGGGATAAGGGTCGCCAGACTTGCTACCACCAAAACTGCCAGGTCCTGAGACAAATATTTCCACTAAGTCAATCCCTGAATATCAGCCAAGGCCACAGGCCCAGAGCCACAAAGTTAGAGGCCCCATCTGAAAGGAACTATGTTTTAGGCCCAGGAGAATTGGAATGAGTCACTTTTTCCTTGAATAGGAGTGATTTTAACTTCATTTGATCACCTTTCCCCCTCCTCAACTCTTTTATCTTTAAAATTTGGCTTTACTAAAACAAGACTACATATTATCAGGTCTAAAAGGACCCCAGAGACTGTGGAAGCTCTTAGGTATGGAAGGATAGGGAGTCTGTCCCTGATTTTGTGTTAGTTGTGAGCACAATGCATGGGCTCAAAGATATGAGGTGATGATGAAGCCAAGTGGGGACAGGAGGATAACCTGAATGAGTTGAGGAGCAGTCTTCAAGCTTAAAGCACTGGCTGAGGCCGTGGCTGAAGGCAACCTACAACCACCAGGCAAAGGATTAATTATTATTTCATTGATGAAAAAGAGTTGAGGTTTAAGATTTATGACAATTATAAGCAAGTATGCTTGCAGATGTGATAAGAAAAAATTATCACTAATCAACTAATTCACATTAAGTTTTTATTACCACAAAAGTAAATCTTCCTTTATAGAAAATATAAAAAAGAAAGATTAAGAAGATAGAAATTACTCATAATCCTATCACCAAGTGATTATCACTATTACTATAGTGATGTATTCAGTATTTGCAAATCGCTGTTTTTCAAAATAAGATTCTATTCTGCATATTCTTTTGTAACTTGTGTTTTTCCATGTCATGGCCTTCAGTGGCATCTTTTTTGGTGATTATGTTGTATATTCTATAGTGTGGACATGTGACTGTTGTTCAGTTACTAAGTCATGTCCAACATTTTGTGACCCCATGGACTATAGCATGCAGGCTCCTCTGTCCTTCACTATTTCCCAGAGTTTGCTCAGATTCATGTCCATTGAGTAGATGATGCTATCCAACCATCTTATCCTCTGCTTCCCCCTTCTCCTTTTGCTGTCAATCTTTCCCAGCATCAGGGTCTTTTCCAACGAGTCAGCTCTTCGCACCAGGTGGCCAGAGTATTGAAGCTTCAGCTTCAGCATCAGTCCTTCCAATAGATATTCAGGGTTGATTTCCTTTTGGATGGACTGGTTGGATCTTCTTGCTGTTCAAGGGACTCTCAAGAGTCTTCTCCTGCACCACAGTTCAAAAGCATCAGTTCTACAGCACTCAGCCTTCTTTATGGTCTAACTCTTACATCCATACATGACTACCGGAAAAACCATAGCTTTGACTATAGGGACCTTTGTCAACAAATGATGTCTCTGTTTTTTAATACTCTGTCTAAATTTGTTATAGTTTTTAGGAGCAAGCGTCTTCATGATACATTAACTTAATCTCTTTTTATTGGTGATTGAGGTTGTTTCCTATTTAACCTCACTACAAAGAGCAGTTTTGCTTTTCATTTCCAAAGATTCCTGCTTGTATAGTTTAAACAAAGATCTGGCCCTGTGGAAGTCAGAGCTTTGAATTGAAGAAGTGGCAGTTTGGAGAAACCAAGAAATCTGGGTCTACAAATTGTTTCTCTTGTCTGACTAATCAAGTTAACCATTTACCTCAACTCCCCCTCTGGCAAAATGTGATCATCAGCTTCATGCCTTCCATAATGCTGAATTTCTTAAATTCTCAGGGACATTTAGGGAAAAGTCTGCTTTGAATAATGTAGAAGCAGTGTCACGGGGCCTCTTGAGCATGGAAAACGGGACTCCTTTTGTTACTTTAGGGATGGAATCTTGGCCTTTAAAACTTCCCTGTTCTTTCTCCATGCTCTCTCCCCCACTGTTACCATCCCAAATTGACAGTTCAAAGCACTAGTTGATCAGATCTTATTCTCATGAAAGAGAGGGTGCTTTTTCCCCCTTGGTAGTCATGGCCATAGCCACGACCGCAACTGAATTCACGTCCAAACCAAAGTAGTAGTCTGTTCCAGACCAGCAGGTAAAGCAATTCATCAGGCTGTAGAACGTTAGGACCATAAGAGACCAGAAAGGTGTTCTAGTCTCCTACTCCCATCCCTACGTTATAGAGAGTGATTTGCCCAGTGTTATTTGGTTAATGGCAGAGCTGAAACAGGAGCAGTGCCAGGAGGCTGTGTGACTGGATGACTAAGTACTGTGTCTTTGGGACAAATAGCCTGGGTTAGTCTTGTATCTAACACTTCTGAGCTATGTACTTGAGGAACTTATTTAAAATCCTCAAGTCTCAGTTTCCTTATCTGTAAAATGGGGGTGATACTCATAATACGTACTTCGTAGGGTTGCTGTAAATGAGATAACATATGAAAAGAACTGGTACATAATATTTCCCTAGTAAATGTTCGTTATTATTATGATAACAAGGGTTGTGTTTTCTATAGCACTGATGCCCTTGTCCAGGACACAGTCTTAGCTCTTTACCTGATTCTTGTGTTGGAACCACAGCTCTCCACCAGCAGCTGACAGAGGAGGATTACTCTTCAGATAGAGGCTACTCTAAGTAGGTTTGTGTTTGGGAGGCCCTAAAATTAGCCTGCTCCCTCTGGACACTTCTTGCTTACCACAAATCCAGTAGCATTTGTATGGAAACAGTGGAGCATGCTGCCTGTGGTCTGAGACAGAAATATAAGCACAGCACCAAAGAAAATTGACAACATGGCACAGCTAAGCATCCTGATCATAGCCCAGGGATGTAGCCCCAGACCTGGAGATACATTAGCTCGGAAGGGCCCCTTTTCTTCCCACAGACTCCTGAGCTTGTCTGCAACCATCCTACCAAATTTCTTTTCTCTTATGTGTTTGGCTTAAATTTTTCTTGGAATTAAAAACATGAACTTAATTACTTAAGACCTATAGTCATGGTTGTGTAAAGAAAGAAATCCCAGTAAAATTACCAATTAAAAAAAATCTAGCTGCCATCTATCTAGTTTTTTAAAGCAAGTCAAGTTTAGTTAATTTCTATTTTAAGCCTCATTATGCGATTTACCTCTGCTACCAATGCCTGTATCCCAGATACCCTTGACTTAAGGACAGGTCTTATGGGCCCCAAGGACCAGAATCACAAACCCTCACAGAGCTGGGTAGGACAACTGAAAATTCCTTTATTTCAGGCACATCCTGCCAAGGCTTTTTCTTCTTTTACTGGATTTGGGAAATAGTCTCGATTATTTAGGAAAATTTTATTTGACTTCTCTGAAGAACCATTTTAAAGTGAAGACTAGTCATCTCAGGCCAACATACTTTGCTGAGCATAGTGTAGGATTATGTTCAAGGCCATGGGCATAAAGTACTACCACTGCTGGCCAAACGGAAATCATCCATTGGGTCCTGTTTTCTTTCCTCCTCCTCTTCCTTTCTCCCTTTAATGAAATAAACTTGTATTAAATGAGTAAAATGAAAAACTACCAAACTTGCCTTTTCCCACACAAAGCAAAACAACAAAATTACATGATTAGGTAAATTAAAGTGGTGAATTTAGTTCTTGCTCAATAAGTACAATGCTTTGATTTCAGAAAAATTTAACTTTTTTCTATGTTTATAATCTGAGCAGGGAGATTTCTTATTTCTTTCTTATGGGACTCTGTATATATATTCAGAAAAACCTCAAGTTGTAATTTCATTTTTTCACTCTCAGTAACTGTTCGAGTTGTGGCCTAAACCTTAATTAGCCCTGGTTGATGTTTGGTCCTGGCTAAATTTGCTTGTTGCTCATCCCCTGGAGTAAGCCTGTGGGTGGTCACATATTTAATGGATGTTTCATTTTGTAGGAAATACTTGGGAATAAAACGTCAGGATGGGGTGAAAGAGGTGGGCAATGGGGAGCCTTGCTCCACTTAACAAAGAAAAGAAGAAAAAGTCCCTTTACCAGCATAAATTGATTTGCCACAGAGAATACAATAGGGCATGGAGGGTGAATAGCAGCCCTTCTCCCATGTGAGGACCATTCCACCCCATGAGGCCCCTATCATATTTATGAGTATAAACCATGTTTACACTTCTGCATTTACACATAGGTCAGGGGCCAGGTCAGTGCCCTGTTTAAAAGAACTAACCATATGCATTGTACATATGACCATGGTATGCTCACCTGTGTAGGCACACTCTTCTGGCAAATGCAGTCTCCTAAACATTGATGTCATTAGAATAATTTTTTTTTTGTTTTATTTGTCCAAGGTCAAACATTCACTCTTTCAGATCACCGGTATCTTATAAGCCCGGTGCTGGCTCACACTGCTGCAGGACTGGGACAAAGAGATGATGTTACAGTCTGGTTTCCATGGCAACAGAGGAGGGGTAATGAAAACCGAAATGTTGGAAACACCCATTCTGACAATTGTAACATAATTCAGGTTATTACAAGGATGTAACTACTAAAGAAGCAGAAGTGTCATTACCTTGCAGCTCGTGTAGGCAAAAAAGCTACACTGCACATTTCTCTAGTTAGGCTGCTAAGAGGAAGGAAACACACATACAGAGACACACACACACACACACACACACACACACACACCTCACACGCCTCGTTTTCTGCATGTAAAATGTGTGTGTTCTTTAAAAGCCAGTGGTTGGCTGGTTTTCCGGACATGATGTGGTTGAAGCTGTCATCGTAATGGAAATTCATTGCTGTAGCTATGGTAAATCGAGTTTTCTGCCTGTGCTGAATGCATTAGTCTAATGAGATGTTTGCAGCCGGAGAGCAGGGCTGCTGGAGACTAACTATGAGCTACTAACACACGGGTGGAAGATTAGCTTTTGCAACACTCGGTTTGCATGTACTGAAAGTCATCTGTCTTCTGAATCAACATTCCCGGCCTGGTAAAGAACCTGATCAGGGCTCTGGTGCACGAACTGTAGGTAAGGGAGATGCACAATCGGTGGGTGTGCCGCTGCCGTGGGATCCTTCTCTTTTCACTATCAGCGTGACAGGTTACCTGGTTCAGATCTCCTGGGTTGCATGTCTACCTTTACAACAACGCACAAGCATCCTGCACTAAAACTGCTGAGGCTGGCAGGTAAACTTTAGTTCCTCCTACTCAGAATACAGTGATGTCTTGGCCAGATCTCAGAGGGGGAGATGTGGTATAGAATTATATAGTTTATCCATTTGGTGCGCATACACTACTTTCACTCTGCATTTGAATATGTAGAGAGTTACTGTTTTTCCCAAATGTGAACTCAAATAATTGGTTTTTTTTTTTTTTGGCATGATGATTTCACTTTTTTTGTTTTTTAATTATAAAAAATTACAATATATCTCAGGATAAAATATATTAGCCTAAAATTTAATGTTTATAATCAATATGTTGTGAACATGCAAGAGTGGTTTTTAACATTGAATTTTGTGTTTTATATCTCAGATGGAATATTTCATATGTCTTTGTGTTGGTTTTTCCTAATTTACCCAGATAGATGAGAATATTTATTGCTAGCTGCTGGTGTTGGTTAGTTTTGGCAAACACACACACACACACACACAAACCCAGGTGATTGTGGAGCATCAGGAACAGTTTACCCAAGTTCGAATACAGAGTCACCTCCTTCCCAGGTGGGGCTTTTTGTGACTTGAATCCAGCAGCATGAAGCTGCCTATCCAGGTTGCTTGCTGAACAGGACAGGACAGTGAATGAGGGTGAGGTGCCAGCTGCAAGGGAATCATTTCATTGATGGTTCAGGTGCAAAGTCAAAAGTTCTTTCCACTACCTGTAGCAGTTTAGGAGAAGAGGCTCTGGATTCTACAATGATACTGACAAGGGTCAAGACAATCAGTAGCTTCCTGAGAAAGTGGCTTTTGGGTTAGTTTCAGAAACTGTGGTATCTCAGAAAGTAATCCAGTCACTTCAGAACCCAGACATTTGTTGTATACTTTGTTTTTCTTCTTTTTCAGAGGAACCATTTTTGAAAACTGAGAAACATAGTTCTTTTTCGTCCTCACGACTTTTTTTTTTTTTTAAAGGCTATTTGGAGTGAAAGCATAAAATAACTTTGAAGGAATTTACAGTGTGGAAAAGTAAACTACCTAGGGTGCAATATTCCTGTGCAGCAATTTTTTTTGTGTGTTGTTTGGTAAAACTAGCCTGAAAAAATGAAGCGGGTATTTGAGCAACAGCACTCAGTGAAGATTACCTAGCAAAGCAGTAATGAATCGTCTAAACTCAAATAAAATGTGAATGTAGAACCTTTGGCTTTAGGGAAGTTGTTTGATGACTTCACAGTCTTTATCTTTCAAACCTATTTGTGACAGATATTTTAAAAAATATGAATGTACTTTCTTTATCTCTGTAAGTTGTGTATGTGGAGAGGCTATGTATTATTTTGGTAAATTTATGTCTGCTTGATTTGTGGAATTATAAGGAAAGTGAAAATTCCACAAATACCCAGTTCTTTTATGTTTAACACGTTTAAATTTCTTCCCTGTGCCACTTAAATTACTTTTATTTTGCTGCCAGCCCCAAACAACAACAATAACAAAAACCTAACAAGTAAATGAACAATAATAGAAAGAAAACAAGAATAAATTGCTTTCGGTCATTTATTTGCTTTTTGTGGTGTGTTTTTGAGGCAAGTGAAACCAGCAAAAGCAGTTTCACTTTCTATAGTTCTTGGTTTCTGGGGTTTGGGGTCGCAGGGGTTCTTCCAGCAGCAGGTAATATAAGCAGTCGAGCTGCTAGAACACAAGCCAGCCCCAGGTACTGTCTCTGCTCTAAAACTTTTGTATTGAAAATTCAAAAAATAATGACTTTTTAAATGTGAAATAATGTTTCCTTATTATAAAAATTCAAGCGATGCCCCAAAGTACAAAGATAGGATTTCTGTTTTTTTTTTTTTTTTAATTTTAAACTTTAATTGATGTGAAAAATCAAAAGCAGAAACCTCTTATATTGTGGCGGCTTTTATGTATTTTTAAATCTCAATTTTGGACCTTAAACACTTCAACAAGTTTAAGGAAACATTGCTGAAGTGCCCTTTAAACAAGGGATGTCCAGAGAGAAATCACCTTTATGCACACGTGAGGAGTTAGATTTTACAGGGTTTGATAGGTTTGTTTACAGTCTGGCGCGGTGGGCGGACACATCACACATGTTCACTCGCTCCTGAGGACGCGGGTCGGGCAGAGATGAGGCGGGGCTCAGAACTGGCACCCTGGGGCCCCTGACAGAGCTCCGCGGGCTGAGGTTCCTCCCCAGGCTTTACCCCTGGAAGCCGCAGCGTCACCCCAACGCCAGGTGGCCCGGCATGCTTACTCCGATCCAGCCGAGCCAGAGAGAACAGGAGACCACACCACCTGGGAACTTAAGAGCCCAGACACCTCCAGTTTCATCCCTGAGGCTTCTCCTCCACCGAGCCTCTGCTTTTATTTGGGGATGGTGTGGGAGTGAAAAGAAAAGAGATGAGGAGAGACTCTTTTCCATCAAATTATCGAAGGGCATATAATTCGGTTTAATATTTTGGAGATGAAGTTTGTAAAAAGCAGCCCCTTTTGGTGTGAGCACATGTGCTTCTTCATTTCCGTGGGCAAATCTGACATTTCTAGGACAGTGCCCCACACACATTTTATGTGAGTGCCCCCTGGACATCTTACTTCTTAATCCTGCAATCTCTCAAAAGGCTTTTTAAAGATTTACACGTTTTTAATGCTTTTGTTGCTTTCAAAGGCAGACAGGTGAGGAGAGGCAAGGGGGATTAAAAACAGCCACTGGGAGAAAAATTAAATGGTTTGGTACCCATATAATATAACAGAAGCCACCACTGTGTCTAGCAAATTACTCTAAATTTTAATTAATGAGTCACAAAAGCCACACCATAAGCTTTAAAAATTACCCCTTTATCAATAAGGTGATAATTAACTTTCTTTGGAATTAGCAATTCTCTCAGCCCCGGGCAGTATGCAGCCTAGTAAATTCTCTGGAAACTTGCCAACTTTTAACAATTGGTCTTTTGGCAGACCTACTGGATTTTAATTCAAATGTCTATTGTGACATTTTCTAACGTGATTCAGAGACCATTAGGATCACCCAAATTGTGGTAAAATTTCTGAAGTTTGAAAGAGTGGCTCACAGTGTTTGGATTGCCTTTGCATCTGTCCCTTTGTCTTTCTTCATTTTCCTTTGCTACCTTTCCCCCGCGGCCCGCCCCCCACCCCCCCGAAAAAAAACCTCTGCATTTGCAAGAACGCCACAAGCTAGTCTCTGCTGTAAATCTCTGCTAGAATCTCTGCTGTAAATCTATGTGGTGAAGCCTGCGTTTGTTGCTACGTACAGACCAAGTTCGAGTGTTTGGCTACGAGCCCACGTGGTTCTAAGTGTTTTTCATTGTTGTTGCGTTCATCTCGGTTTCAGTTCTGGCAAGGGTTCGTTCCTCAATATGTCTACAAACTCTCACCCGCGGTTTGTCCGATGCCGAGATTGACTGAGACTGATGAGAAGAGCTGCAGGCCATTTTCGACGTGCTCAGGGCTGTTTGAAATCGGGCTTATTCTGAGCTATGAGGTTATCGTCTGAGGAGGCAGAGGAGCCCTGAGCAGCCTGCTCTACCGCGAACCCTCCCCTACCACACACACCCGGGGCTGCTGGTCACTTGTGGATGGCATTCAGGGGCAGCCTGAGGAGGGACGCTGCTATCGGGCCACAGAGGCTGGAAGGCAGGTGGTGATGGGTGTAGATTGCTCCTTCCAGGAGTCAGACCTCTCTCTTCACCCTCTGGGTTCTTTAAACATTAGCATCGGTGAGCTGTTATTTCTCTCAGTCAAGAGGGCTGGATAGGACGGGATGCTGGGGACAAAGCTTCCTGCTGGCTTAAGCTAGCAGTTCTGACGCAGTCAAGATCATTCCTCCCTTGGCAGGGTGGGGAATGGAGAGGAACAACCAGCAGAATTTGTGCATTCTGGAATAAATCAGCATTTTTCAATCTGAAGAGGCACTTTGCCACCACCGAGATAAAACACCTCTTGCTTCTTGCAGTGATTACTTCGAGGACTACTATTTTAGCCCAGAAAGGAATTTATTACCCAGTGGCAGTTCTCACTTTGCATTAAGCCGAAAAGTCACTCCACTGAGTCTGTGTGACACCCTAAGTAACCGGAGTGTATTCTGAGATCCACAACGGGGCTTCCCTGGGATTACTGTCGTTACTGTTTGACCAGTTGTGATTTACAGAGAATTGTAGAAACGCTTCTTTACCATCCCACCAGCTCCGACCCATTCTCCCTGAATTTTTATTTGTGGGGAGGCAGGTGTACATTTCTTTGTCATCAGCTGCATTTATTGATTACATAAGTGGAAGCTGGTCCCAGTGTTGCTGCTTCCCCCTCCCCTCTTCATGTTAGTGCTTTTTAGGAAAGATTGCACCCTCCTTTGAGCCCTTTGGGGAAGGGGTTGGGCTGAGGAGTGGTGGCCTTCCTGTCTCCATAGGGCATTCAGCACAGAAGCAGAGGAGTGGAGTTGGCTGTTGTGAGAAAATTAATGTGCCAGGGAAAAATAGTGTCATCACTATACTTTGAAAGGCGGTGATGTTGTCTGGTTAGCTCCATGACTGTGACTCAACTTTTGGGAGCTGAATCTTTAGTAACAAAAGCCTTGCCCTTTTTGTCTCTCTGTGCTGACTATTCTAGAGCAAAAGCCCCAATTCTTTCAAAGCAGAAACATATGGCTGAAATTCATTCTAATGAAATAGACAGCCTTTCATCAAGATGGGCACTAAACTTGGAAGCAAATGCTGATCCGGGCAAAGCAAAGAATTATACGGGTTGGGTCCTAGTCCGTCCCAGGGAAAATAGCACTGAACCAAGGTGAAAACCAGGGAAAGAGCCTGTTTCACCCCTCTTCCAACGAGGACCTGACCATTACCCTCTCTTCCTGTACCCCTTGGTGCAGTTCAGAAAGGATTCAGTAAGAGCCGACAGTAGCTCATGGCTGTCAGCTCACAGAGCTTATGGGTCGTTCGTTTTCTTTGGGAAGGAAAGATTTTCTATGTTCCCTTTCACATTTGTCCACAAGTCATCCTGAGACATGGTTGTTCTGATGAGAACACCAGGGTGGAACGCCAAGGAGTGTGTTTTTCTCTGGTGTCCCGAGCCAGGCCTTGAGCCCTCTTGCTGGACTGACGTTAACACTCAGCGGCCATGTGTCGGGGTCTGCCTTGAATGCAGCCTTTGAGCAGGCCTGGGGCTGGCGTCAGGATTTGAATCCTGTTTTGACAGAGTTTTGGTAAAAGAAAAAAGGAAGAATTGAGAAAAACCCATGGTACAAAACAACTTTAGGGCATTCATGCTTTTTGTTTTGGAGCTAGTAGTTGGAGCTTGTGTTACTTAATTCCTCTGGGTCTAACCATTTCTAAACTATTACAAGCCAGGAGGAATCATTCTCATTCTTTGTGGCCTTCCAGAAAAGAGGCTGACCTCTTTTCTTCACAGCCTTTAGGATTTAGTGCCCTCACTGTTGGGAAATTATGGTGATGTCAAGGTTTAATCAAACCATTAGCTTTTAAGATATGCTCTTTATTCTAAAGTGAATAACTCCTAAATTCACTTTATCCTAAAGTGAATAACTTTATCCGAAAGTGAATAATAAAATGTTGGGTGAGGCATTGGGTTTCTTGATCAGGAAAGAACTCCACTGCTGGAATGCAGCTCTATCATTTTTTAGTCCGGAGAAACCTGTGGTCACTAGTGTGATTCATGCTGTTGACATTGTTGCCTTTGCTGGGGGGGGGGGGGGCTTTGCTGCAAGATTTGGGGGTCAACAGCCATCTGTGCATTCCCACTTCTATTGAGCATTCCCCCTTACAGATGCCAAAAGATACTCAAGCACATTTGATTTCACCACTTTACAATCTCATTTGCAAAAGTGCTTCAAGTGGAAGGAAGGGTGTAGAAAGCTTTAAATTTTGGTGCACATAATTATAAAGCAGAGGAACAGTGGGGAAAAAAATCCATCTGGCTCTAATGCCTGAAATCATCACCTACAGTGTGAAAATATAGCCTTGTTTTGAGTGTTTGCAATGTAATTAATACTAAGTATTTAGCATAAATAATAAGAGCAGACTGTAAGGTGAGACTGTGTTGGTGCCTAATGTGGAAATACTTAATTGGTCCCACAGTGAGAAGCTGTACAACTGTTTTGTGTTAATGAGACTAAGTGAATATAAACTCTTTCCAGGGAATTGAAGTTAGAAACTGAAGTTGGGGTGCAATGTGTGTGGTGATGTGTGGGGGCCAAAGGTACACGATGCTATAAATGGACTGGTCCTTTCTTTCTATTGCCCATCTTTTAGTTATGAAGTCATTTGGCATGAACCCAGTGAAGAATAAAGTACCTAAAATTCTCTGATAGCAGAGTAAAGAAAAAATACATTCAGAAAAGTTTGTCTTTTACACATATTTCCCTGGAAGCAGCCCAAATCTGCTAGGATGAAGTGTGGAGAAATTGAGTTCCTACTAGTTGGCTTGAGACCAGAGTAGTGTAGGATAAACTGGAAGTACAATCAAATCCGCCTGCAATGTAGGAGACCCCAGTTGGATTCCTGGGTTGGGAAGGTCCACTGGAAAAGGAATAGGCTATCCACTCTACTTCTTGGGCTCCCCTGGTGGCTCAAACAGTAAAGAATCCACCTGCAATGCAGGAGACCTGGATTTGATCCCTGACCTGGGAAGATCCCCTGGAGGAATGCATTGCAACCCACTCCAGTACTATTGCCTGGAGAATCCCATGGACAGAGGAGCCTGGCGGGCTACAGTCCATGGGGTCACAAAGAGTCAGTCACAACTAAGCGACTAAGCACAGCACAGCACAGTCATCAAGAAAAAAAAAAAAAAAGATCTGTTTCTCTTGGGCCACTGCTTTTAAGACTATACTTGACATTTCTAAGCCCAAGGAAAAAATATTTCCATGGGACCAAGACTTAGCTGGTCTTTGTAGATTTCCAACAGTGGACAGGGTGGTTTAGGTGGCTTCCTGGACAAAGTTAAGCAGTGACCAGCTGCCCTTTGGTTGAGATTTCAAATATTCTGCTTGTGCACTTGCTAGATTTGGGACAGGATAAGAAGAATTTACACTGAGACTGTGGATTCACTTAAGTCTTAAACCATTTTCTAGCCAGCTCACCCCTCAATGGAAGCTGGAATGTTAAAATAATAGCCTAAATAATGATATTGAGGGAAAAACATCTGACATTTGAAGAGAAGAGTTAAAAGTGAAAACATACTCTGAGAAGTGGTCTCTAAGTGATCACAAGATTCTTTGACTGAATGGGTTTTGAAGGTCTCCCTCCCAGGGTAAGCCTCAGTCTCTTCCCAATATTTCAGAATTTGTTGGGAAGGGTACTTGGGATAATGTACATAAAGTTCAAAGGAGACAGTATATGGAAAAGGGCATTATAAACTGTAAAGTGCTATACAAATAGTAACGTTCTTAGCCTCCTTAATCAATGGAAATTGATCAGAGGCCAGGAAAGAAATTCAGGCAAGGCTTTATTGGGGCCCCTCCTGTAGCAGGAGGGAGCGAGGATAAGTAACAGGTTCCCTTGCTCCCTTGCTTACTCCCTGAGGAGGGCTGAGCTGGTTGCTTATATGCGGTGAGCTGTAGGGGTGTGTCCAGGGGTTGGGCAGAGTGGGGTTTGCCCACCCCTTTGGTGATGTTGTGTTCAGGGGCCATGCACAGTACCCTGCTTTTGCTTCCAGCAGCTTTCTTCTGCTTCCCACTTTTAAGAAGTGGCAGTTGGGTTTTTGTTTTTTTTTTTTTTTGTATCTCGTTGTCCATAATTTGCCTCAACTGCACATGCACATAGCTATTTTTAGTCCCATATAATTTCTTTGTCTTTTGTTGCTCCAAGAGACATTTGTCCAGGTGCAAGCACGAAGCAACGGGTGCCAGGTCCCAGCCTATCCCAGTGGTAAATGCCTGTTTCCATTTATTGAGCACCATATGCTCAGGGGTGTTGAGGAATGCACGAAACATGCTTTATCTCATCTGTTTGATTTAATCCACATAGTAAGTCAGTATGGGAGGGGCTGTTTTTACCTTCATTACACAGATAAGGAAACCAAGGCTTAACTTGTCGTGGGTCACATGGCCACGTGAAGTCTGCTGAGCCTTGCCTTCAGTTTTGAAAAGCTGATGAAGTGTCCGTGTCTCTTCACCATTGAGGGTGAAGAGAAAGAGTTCTTTCGTGCCTTAGTGCCAGCTGCTCCTGCTCAGCCTGGCTGGGCTGCTCCTAGGTCCAGCAGGTTCCAAAAAGGAAATGATTCCCTGGTGTTTCCACTTGGAAAGCCATTTTTGATCCAGAGCAAATTTTTTCTTTCTTTTTTTTTTTTTTTTTTAAAGCAATGGGCTCTTAGGCTTGTCAAACTCAACTCTCATTTTTATTACAAATACTTTTTCACACCCTGTTTACAATCCTGGGCTTCCCTGTGGCTCAGCTGGTAAAGAATCTGCCTGCAATGCAGGAGACCTGGGTTTGATCCCTGGGTTGGGAAGATCCCCTGGAGAAGGGGAAAGGCTAGCCACTCCAGTATTCTGGCCTGGAGAATTCCATGGACAGTATAGTCCATGGGGTTGCAAAGAGTCGGACACGACTGAGAGACTTTCACTTACAGTCCTGAAGTAAATTTCCCAGATGATATAACCTGCCCACATTCATAATTTAAGAAAAGTCAGCATGATGTCACCCGTGAGGTATTACAAAGAGGAATGAAGGCAGCATGACTTGTGATGACTTACAGCGCAGGTGCCTGGCTCTGGATGCTCCACAGCGACGAGATCAGGTGCCTGCCACCTGCCATCTCCAGTGCAGCTGAAACAGTGAGTGGGACTGGGCCCTTGGATAGCACGCGCTCACGCTGCTGCCAGTGACAGGATTTTCCAAAGTGGTAAACAACTCTTGGAATTGTGAACAAAACAGGGAAGAGTCTTTCCTTGATTTATGTACTGATTGAATGCCTGGAAAATATCATAGCCAAATAGAAATACATTATGTTTACATGTACAAGAAGTTAGTTCTAGGTTCAGAAAAATGAGGTCTTCCCTTATGTGACGGTCTGGTATGACACTGCCACCTTATATGGGACAGCTCCGCACACTCAACATCCCTGGTCACCACCCTCCAGTAGTGTTCACCCTGCCCCCAGCTGTGGACCAGGTAAAAGCATCTCCCACACATTTCTAAAATGCCCCTCCACAAGCGGTGTTATCACCACCACCAAGCACCTGGGGGATCAGAGCCTGCCAAGTTGCTGTGCATTTCACTACCTCCTCAAACACTTGATTAATTATGGCTTAGAAAGAAGATGGTGCTGTTTTGCCAGCTCCCTACATGATTACTAAGCAGAGCCATCTCAGGTATCACGGTAGGAATTTGGGGGTAACTGACATTCTGGGAAGATGCTTGCTGGTGAATTTCCTCCAAAAACTGTAGCTTTTAAGCTAAGTGAGAAGGCTCTTTCTATTATGTCTCATTTTCCTTCAGAGTGTGTGTAGGTTTTATGGTAAATACAGTATTTTATAAATACCTTTGTAAAATCATCACTGTTTTCCTGGGTTTGCTTAAGCTCATTAATTCTTACTGATTAAAGTTTTTATTTTTACTAGGTATCCACACAATAACCCTGGAACATATCATTATTCCACTTAACAGACAAGACTCCCCCATGCAACCCTCATACCCGCTGAGATTCAGTGAGGTTAAGCTCAAGGTCACCCAGTCAGTGGTATGCTGCTGCTAAGTCGCTTCAGTCGTGCCTGACTCTGTGCGACCCCATAGACGGAAGCTCACCAGGCTCCCCCATCCCTGGGATTCTCCAGGCAAGAATACTGGAGTGGGTTGCCATTTCCTTCTCCAATGCATGAAAGTGAAAAGTGAAAGTGAAGTCGCTCAGTCGTGTCCGACTCTTAGCGATCCCATGGACTGGAGCCTACCAGGATCCTCCGTCCATGGGATTTTCCAAGCAAAAGTACTGAGTCAGTGGTATATATGGTCTCAAAGCTGACTGTGCCTGACTTCAAACTGATGCCTTTGCTCCAGTGTGACCTGGCTCCTGCCTTCGTTCTGGATACATGATACACTTTTATCCATGATGTGGAAACCTCTTGTCTGAGTACTTTCTCCTTCTTCCGTACACAAGAATGGGGTGAAGGAATACAGATGCACAGATTCTTTGACATTCCTCCCATGGAGCTGTAGGGGTTCATTCCCTCTCTTTGACTCTGGGCTGTCCTAAATGACTTGCTTGGCTTATAGGATGTGACTTCCAGGATAGAGGTAAAGAGCCTCTGGGATTCTTGGAATGCTCACACTTGGAGTGCTGAGATACCACGCAAGAAGCATGACTGCCCCAGGGCTGCCAGGCCACAAGAAGCTCTGGAGACCCTGGAGAATGAGACACCCAAGGGGAGGGTTACATGGAGCCACTAGACATGCGAGTGAAGATGCCATCCTGGCAGTGGATCTTCCTGTCCCAGCCTCCCCAGCTGATGCCTCAAGGATCAGAGACAGATTGCTCAGTTGAGCCTTTCCTAAGTTCCTGACCCACAAAATGATGAGACCTACATAATAAGCCACAAGTAGTTTGGAGTAGTTTTTAAGTGTAGCCACATTAAAGCACATAGTAGTGTCACTCTGTGTGTTGTGCTGTGTGTTGGGCATTATTTTTGGTGCCTAAGAAAGAAGGATTTTCCACTTAAAAAGGAGGGTAAGATTCACTGTAAAATATAGTTGATTTCCATTTGGTAGGAATTGAAATGAGAGAAGTTTGGTCCATGTAGAGTTACCATCAGAAGTATGTGTTTTCAGGGGAGCTATTATTTTAATGTGTGTATTTAATCTTACAGTTAGCTTATATGTTTATATTTTTAATAAAAATGTTTGATTTAAACATCAGTATGACAGGGTTGCATTTTAAAATTCATTTATTTAAATAGGCTGTTTAAAGATTTAGTAGTTATTAGGTAAATATGGTACAGGAGGTATATTATTAGGGTTAACAAGAGCAATAGAACCAAGAGGATAGATAGATAGACTGATTAGAGATAGAGATTTATTATAAGGAATTGGCAGGAAATTCCCTGGTGGTCCAATGGTTAGGACTCGGCTCTTTCACTGCTGTGGCCTGGGTTCAATGCCCAGTTGTGGAACTAAGATTCTGAAAGCCACGCAGCGTGGCTCCCTACCCCTTCCTCCCACTCCCACCTTGGCTCAAATGATTATGGAATCTGAGAAGTTCCATGATCTCTGGTCAACAAGCTATAGACCCAAAAGAGCCAATAGTAGTTCCAGTCTAAAAGCTGGCCAACTTGAGACCTAAGAGGAGCTGATGTTTCAGTTCAAGTCTGAAGGCAGGAAAAACCTGCTGTCCCAGCTCAAAGGCCATCATGCAGGAAGAGTTCCCTCTTACTTAGCCTTTGTGTTGTATTCAGGCCTTCACTACCCACATTAGAGGGAACAAATCTGCTTACTGAGTCTACAGACTCAGATGTTAATCTCATCCAAAATCATCCTCACAGATACACTCAGAATAACATTTGACCAAATTATCTGGTTGTCCTACAGTCCAGTCAAGTTGACACACAAAATTCACCATCACCATAGGAGATGTTCAGACATGACAGACATCGCAAAAGTTGTAGCTAAGGATCTAAAGTTGGCTAAGCACTGTATTGTGCCCTGGGCCATCCCTATTGAAGGTCTGAGAGTTCGGAGCTAAAATTCTTGGTGATATTGCTTAGTTCACCTATAGAGGCTGTGAGACTCTGAATCCTCCCTGTAATGTGCCTTGGAGAAGTTATACTTTGGCTTTCAGAGGAGATTTTAGATCAGAGAATGTCCTTGTTGGTGACTCTTCTTCTGGGGAGATTTGAGCCACCCTTCAGACTTCCAGCTGTCTTCCTGGGAATGGCCATTCCCTGCACCCCACAGCTGGTTGCCCTGTTTTCTGTCGGCACCTCAGGCCACCCCTGCCAGCTCCTGCACAGAATTGTATGTCACAGCCAGCTTGGTCCTCTGGTAAGAGAGTGTCTACCCTGGGAGTCAGGGTCGCTGGATATCCTGTCTCAATATATAATGTGAAGTCTGGCTCAGGGGTGACAAGGAGCTCAGATGTGATGTATACAGTGTGACATCATAGGTGCTATAATAAGTCCATGTCTTATGACCATGATGGGAGTTGGACATTTTCATATGCCCCTCTGGGCTGGGCTTGTTTGGATGATGCTGTGTGACACCATCAATTTCACTTACCTTCTGTCCTCTCTCTGTGAATTTGTGTCCAAGCTGCCCTTGGAGGTGGGATGAAAAGTCCTTAGAACAACATTTTCATCTCTTTGACCTCTTTGACTTAGTTTTATAGCAGAACAGAAAATCAGAGGTAGGTACCTCAATGGCATTGAAGAAGGCACATCTTTTTCTCCAGGTGGGTTCCTTTGACTGGGGGTACTCTGGATAGCCCTCACTCACACAGGGTGCCGTGAATCAGCAGAGCCTATAATCGTCCTCTCCCTGACTTCAGTGTCTGAGAGACAGATGGAACTTTCCACAGTGCATACTGCCCCTCTCAGTAGGACACGAGACATCCTAAGATAATGTCCTGGGAGACATCCTAAGATGCTTTGTGTACCAGTTGGGTGGGGGGAGTCTTAAAGATACAGATTCTACTTAAGTGAAAACTACTAATCTACATTTCATCCCTTTAACTAGATTTTCTTGAACTCTTCAGTGTAGTAGTTCCTTCTTATTCTTGAGAGATTAGCCTGTTGAAAATGAATGATAATTACTGTGACCTGAATTTGACACGGATGTTCAGAGGTATGTGGTTAACAGGCTTTGTGCAAGGATGCACTCTTGCTGCAGTGTCTATGACAGTAGCAGGGTCAAACATCCCAAAAAGGTGTTTTTGTTTTCTTTTTTTTTTTCATCCAGCTTCTCTATTACTCTGGGTAAAATATGTCTCCCACAGATGAGTGTGGAGGTGTGCAGCCAGACCGACAAAGCAGGAGAGAGTCATTGAGGGAGATGTGCAAAAGTAAACTGAATTCTGAATATCACGCAATTGGGCTGATGTGATTTGGAGCAATGTGATGTGTGATGTTTGTTTTCCCCTGACACTGTAATTAATTCAAGGAAGCACTATAGACTGTTAAATTTTAGTAAGCAGATAATAGAGCTGTTCTTTGAAGTAAAATCGGTGGCAACAACCTAGTCGTTTTACAGTCATGTGAATGAAAGACAATTGCAGTTTGTGGAAACTGTCTCCATCAAGTTTGGAGAACTGTCTCCATCCAATGTAGACAACATCAGCAGGGCAGGGCGGCTTGTCTTTGGCGGGGTGTTGCTGTGAACACAAATCACAGAGTTGATGTGTGTGCAGGGAAACGGCCAAGCATTTTTCCCATCTAGCCAAGGAGAGTGCTTAACTTGCTTTTCAGATATTCCAGCCAGTGTCCAACAGGGAATTGTGCTAATAAATATGACAATAACATTGTAATGGGACAAGAAAGGCTGACACAGCATTTGGTTAATTTGTGTTCGGCATTAGCAGGGAGCTTTGCAACCCCTGGGCAATGAAACAGGAGCATACTGGTTGACTGTAGGCATTTTAATTAGAGGTCTTGGGAATATTTCTCTGCTATTGTAGCTGAGTGAAACCTGGCCCCACAAAGTTTACCCAAGGCGGGCTTTCCTCCTTGCCCTCAGCAGCCATTAAAAGGTCTTACCCAAGGCAGGGAGCTGGGGGAAGGGAGGAAAAAGTTTCTATGAAGAGAAGGACTCCTGGTGGGCTGGCGTCCAACACCAATTAGCTACTCAGCTGTCAGCACCCAGAGCCCTCGTTTTAAGCAAGTGGTGGCAAAGATTGACAGAAAGAGCTCGACCCCATGATGGGTCCCCAAGCATTTTTAAAAGGTTCTTTTGACTCTTGCTACCTTTTCATAATTTGGCATAAATACAATGCAAGAATAAAGACATTGTAAATCAAAAGCTGTTAGCGCACATGGCCCCTGAAATTTATGGGTATTAAGTAGAAAAAGCTTAGGAACATTTCACCAAATAATTTTCCAATCCCCTAAGACTCATTTCAATTTCCCTCTTCTCCCTCCCCTGTTGCTGATGCATGTGCTCTGGCTGCCAGCGATTTATCACAGAGGAGCACCTGAGCCCTAAGGTGGGGGAAACCAGTTCTTTGCCATCAGACAAGCTGGGGGATTCTTGTAGGGTGGAGGTCAAAGCTCTGCCCAGCTACCAGCACCATATGGGCAAAGAGCCAGGGAACCAAGAGAAAGATATGGCAGCTGCCCTCAGGTCAGTGATTCGGCCTTGGAGATGCATGAGTCAGAGAGATGAAAAGAGGTGATCTAATCACCTCGGCAGTGGCAGGGCTGGGATTCAAATCCTGGACTGCTTAGACGCCAGTCTTGCATCACAGCCTCAAGTGCGAGGCTGCAGCTGTCCTCTGAGATTTCCCTCAATGACAAGTCACAGTCACACACACAAAATAGATAACCTCCAACCTAATGGAGCAGGGCATTGAGGTACTGACCTGAATGGCTCTCTAAGAGAAAGTACAAGAATTGGGTGAAGGCAGGGAGGCTTCCTGAAGGAGGTCGTCCTTGAAGGGCAGGAGACTCACTTCTGGTGTGAGTGGATCTGACTTTGTCTATCTGAATGGCCAGAGTAAGTTTCTTCTGTGTGTCTCACCGGTCAAGAGGGGTTCAGTAATTTTTTTGTCAAGTTGACTAATTAACTGTTACTAACAAACATAAGTGACAACACCAGTTGGTTTCTACTTCACTACTAGCAGTGAGACTTGGTAGCCACCATCCAGGGCACAGCTGGGTGCTTCTGCCCCTTATGTTGACCTCTGATGGGCCCACTGCTCTGCAGACATGAACACCTGTATCGCAGGTAGCTCTGGAAACAAGGTAAGATGGGTATAATGCTAGCATATTGCCTGGCCACAGGGAGTGTGCAATAAGTTGAAGCTAACGTGTGTCTGTCTTTTAGCACATGGATTTTCAACTGATCCCCTGTTCATTGTCTGTGAGGACAAAGTCTCCTTCTGAGTTGATAGAGGACCCTCCATCAACCCTCTATCAACTCAGTCTGTCCTTCTGAGTTGATAGAGGACCCTCTAAGTTGATAGCTGCTTGGAAGAAGTAGAGAAGGTAGTAGGCCCAGAACTCCCTAGGGTAAATCTTATTTTATTCAATGAGGAAGGAAAAGAAGATGAACTTCTCCTTGGATATTTTTCTGAAGCTAACAGAAATCTATAGATCAAGAACTCATAACCGTGGCCTTCTCCACATGAATCCCTGGACGCTCATGCTCTCTGATCCCCAGCAATCCTGGTTCTCCTCAGAGATAACATTTGTTCATTTCAATGGCATTTTTCCTATTATAATTAAGAATGTTATATTTTAGACACAGGCTAACTTCTCCTCACATCTCCAGTATTCTAGCTATCATGTGCTCTTAGATCTGAGGGCCCATAAAACCGCTCACCATACATGTGAAGCTTTACGTCACTCTTTGCTTAGCTAAGTTGGAAATTTTATAGTTTAGGAGAACACAAAGTCAGGTTGAAAATATGGCTTTGGCTGGGTCTGGGTGTAATTGGGGTTTTCAGGTGTAGTTTGGCAGCTTTCATCTAACAGAAACATCAGGGCTCATAAAATCAGTCCAATGTCAGAGTTTCAAGGTACTCTATTAAATATTCCTGCACCGGCTGCCATCCCTCACTTTTTAGAAAATGAGGGTATGCTAATGGCATGATGTGTTGCTTTAAAGGCCACAATCTCAATTGTTCTGACAATGAGGGAGAAAAAGCATGCTGTTAAAAATAGATGGTATCTGATGTTTTCCCATCCATTCATATTTTAACATGTAATAGCAATTCTACATTTTAGGCACTATTCTGGAATACAAGAAAAAAGTTAAGTCATGGTCCCGGACTTCATGGAGCTGATGATATACTGGAGGGGTCAGCAAGCATTATCTGTAAAGGGCCAAATTGCCAGATGTTTTAGGATGTGGGCCATTTTGTTTGCAGCCCCTCAGTAGTGCCTTCTCCATGCCCCTCAGCTCTCCAGTCCCCCCTCCCTCCCTTCAGCCTGCTGACCCTCACTCCTTACCTTATGCACACCCAGGGTCTCCTCACCCAAAGGACAGCTGGCAGGATCTCCAGCACAGGCTGATTGTGAGGATGAACCAAGGTGACAGTGTAAAGCTCTCACTCAGACCCTGACTGCCCCCTTCCTTCCAGAGGAATCTGAGAAAGTAACATCCCTCCCCTCTCCTAGGTTAGATCATTGACTCATGCCCCACTGCAACCCAAACATCTTCTCCAAGACTGCTATCCATACAGCTCTTTCTCTTAAACGTTCTACTGTCCCTCTGTCCTGTTACACTTTGCCCAGAAACACACTTGCTGCTGCTAAGTCGCTTCAGTTGTGTCCAACTCTGTGTGACCCCATAGACAGCAGCCCACCAGGCTCCCTAGTCCCTGGGATTCTCCAGGCAAGAACACTGGAGTGGGTTGCCATTTCCTTCTCCAGTGCATGAAAGTGAAAAATGAAAGTGAAGTCGTTCAGTCGTGTCCGACTCCTAGTGACCCTATGGTCTACAGCCTACCAGGCTCCTCCATCCATGGGATTTTCTAGGCAAGAGTACTGGAGCGGGGTGCCATCACCTTCTCCGAGAAACACACTTAGGTCTCCTCTATTTAAAGAGAGCTTTAAAGAAGGAGAGTTGAGGCAGAATCCCCTCCAGCCACCATTCTTTTTCTTGTCAGTCCAACTGGTCTCCAGCTACTTTAACTTTCCCTTCATCTCTTTGTTAATTTCTGTTTCTTCCTTATGTTTTCCCCTCTTAAAGACAGAATGAGCTGTAGAAAAGGAGGGCTTTAGAGTCAGGCACACTTTCTGCATCACCGTCTGTAATGTTACAGAGCCTGGGCAACTTACATAGCACCAAGAACCTCACCTACGGAATGGGAACAGCAAGACCTCCCTCATGAAGGGATTTATGAGAATTCAGCAAGGAGATCAGTGAAAGGCACTGCGTCAGCACTTGGCATGTGTCAAGTGCCACTCAATAGATCTCTTTCCCCTCCACCAGCTGCTTAAGGAAGGGCAGGGGCCTCTGTCCTTGGGAGTTTAGGGAAGAGGGGGCTGTTTACTGTTTTCAACAATACCTAATACAGTCTTCTGACTTGGGAAAATAGACCTAGATGATTTTCTTTTATTAATCTTTTCCCCCCATTTTTGTTAAGACTTGGAAGAAAGCAATATAAGATTCAGGTCATGTGAAAATACATAGGTGCCCAGGTTAATTTCATTAAATAGTAAATCTACTCAATATATACACTTATTCAGCATCAGCTATATGTTCATCCCTATGAAAGGCCTGGGGATGAAAAGTTGGCGCTTGCCTGAGAGAAGCTCTCAGTCTGGTTGGAGGTGCAGAGAAGCGAGCCAGGCAAGTCACATGCAGCCATCATTACCAGGCACTGAGAGGTCTGCTGTAGGAGGAGTTCCTACAAAGTGCCATGGGAGTGTAAGAAGAGGGTGATCCTCATTGCTGGACAGGTAGGGAGTCTTGACACAGAAATGACCTAGGAAGCTTCTGGAAGGATGACTTTCAGTGTGCCAGGGCAGAGGTGGGAAGGGATTACACAGGTGAAACAGTGTGTACAAGACAGTCTGTCTGTAGATCAGGGGGAACATGCCTTGGGTCTGGAAGGGAGAGAGACAAAGTGAAAAAGATAGGCTGAAGGTGTGAATCTCACCATGATTTTCCTCTAGAAACAAAGAATTAGCTTCCATATGGAGGGGAAAGCAGACTTCCCCATGTAAATCCAGAGACTGAGCTAGGACCAGGGGACAGAAGTTTCTGGTGGGCAAGGTTCAGCTCAAGATCAAGAAGAATTTGGAATCAGCGTATCTAGCAATGGAGCAGGTTTCTGTAGACCATGTGTAGGCCCACGGCATGTGAGGGCAGCAAATGTGGGGACTGGCTCCTCTGCCAAACATAGGAGGAATTCATAAATGGGATGAGAGGGAGAGATGAACTTGAACTCCACCCTCCCCCAACCCTGCTCAGATGACCGGTGCTGGTGTCGCCTCAGGCTAGGATGAGAGCAGGGCCTCCTCCCAGGTAAGGGCTGTGTGTCCAGCTCAGCTCTGGGTTGCCTCAAGAGCCTCAGTTTTGTCACACTTTTTCTTTTTAAGGGACGAGAAAAAATGGGACAGCTGGATAATATCCTCTGCTAGCAGGAGAAATATGGAGGGCTGGCCAACTTTTAAAATTAAAAGGTTTTATGTGTCTGCATGTGTATACACATATACACAGGTATAAAATATTGTGTTTGGATTCCAATATTAGGTCCTTGGATGCTTCACCAACATATTGCAATTTCAATCTGGCTCCATTTTCTCTGTCTCTTTGTACACCCCTCTGGGTATCCTGCATCTGTAAGGCTGAAATGAAACTTGAGAAGCAGAGCCCTGGACCCCACCTTGCCTTGCCAGGGGTCTGGCCTCAGGCAATGGTGGGCACTCTACCAGGGCTTAACTTTGTAGCAGGCTGTTGAGGGTTATTTATTTATTTTAAACTTTTTTTTTTTTTTTAGTTATACAAGTTGTACACACACATGTTCATGTTTAAAATGAAAATGGGTAAATTGGTACGGAATTCACATAGCTGTGTTCTCCACACAGCAGCCAGAGCAAGTCACATTGCTTCTCTGTCTCGGAAAGGTCTGGTGATTCTGCATCTCAGAGGAAGAACCAACACTCATAAGCAACCTACAGGGTACTACACTCTCTGGCCCCTTATTCTCTCTTTCTCTTCTTCTCCCACCCCTACCCTCAGACTCTCTACACTGAATATCCTGGCCTTCTCACTGTCCTAGTACACCAAGTACATAATTACTGTGGGCTTCTTGCTGTTTTCTCTGCTTGGTATATTCTTCATTCACATATCCTCAGGGCTCACTCTCCAAGTTTGAGGTCTCTGCTCAAATAGACCTTGATGAGACGCTTTCCCAGGCCATCAATATAAAATAGCACCCTAGTTACCATCAGACTTTATTCCCTTTAACCTAACTTATTCTTATAGCATTTATCATTACTTAGCTTATCACATCCCAGGGACGGGGGAGCCTGGTGGGCTGCCGTCTATGGGGTCGCACAGAGTCGGACACGACTGAAGCGACTTAGCAGCAGTAGCAGTAGCAGCTTATCACATATTTGTTTGTTTATTGCCTGTCTCTTCCCACTAGAATATAAATTCCATGACAGCAGTGACCTTTTGTTGTTATTCATACTATTCATACTATTCAAATCCTGTAAGATGACGCTGTGAAAGTGCAGCACTCAATATGCCAGCAAATTTGGAAAACTCAGCAGTGGCCACAGGACTGGAAAAGGTCAGTTTTCATTCCAATCCCAAAGAAAGGCATTGCCAAACAATGCTCAAACTACCGCACAATTGCACTCATCTCACACGCTAGTAAAGTAATGCTCAAAATTCTCCAAGCCAGGCTTCAACAATACATGAACCGTGAACTTCCTGATGTTCAAGCTGGTTTTAGAAAAGGCAGAAGAACCAGAGATCAAATTGTCAACATCCGCTGGATCATTGAAAAAGCAAGAGAGTTCCAGAAAAACATCTATTTCTGCTTTATTGACTATGCCAAAGCCTTTGACTGTGTGTATCTCAATAAACTGTAGAAAATTCTGAAAGAGATGGGAATACCAGACCACCTGACCTGCCCCTTGAGAAACCTGTATGCAGGTCAGGAAGCAACAGTTAGAACTGGACATGGAACAATAGACTGGTTCCAAATAGGAAAAGGAGTACGTCAAGGCTGTATATTGTCACCCTGCTTATTTAACTTATATGCAGAGTACATCATGAGAAATGCCAGGCTGGAGGAAGCACAAGCTGGAATCAAGATTGCCGGGAGAAATATCAATAATCTCAGATAAGCAGCTGATGCCACCCTTATGGCAGAAAGTGAAGAAGAACTAAAGAGCCTCTTGATGAAAGTGAAAGTGCAGAGTGAAAAAGTTGGCTTAAAGCTCAACATTCAGAAAACTAAGATTATGGCATCCAGTCCTATCACTTCCTGGCAATTAGATGGGGAAACAGTGGAAACAGTGGCTGACTTGATTTTTCTGGGCTCCAAAATCACTGCAGATGGTGACTGCAGCCATGAAATTAAAAGACGCTTACTCCTTGGAAGGAAAGTTATGACCAACCTAGATAGCATATTCAAAAGCAGAGACATTACTTTGCCAACCAAGGTCCATCTAGTCAAGGCTATGATTTTTCCAGTAGTCATGTATGGATGTGAGAGCTGGACTGTGAAGAAAGCTGAGTGCTGAAGAATTGATGCTTTTGAACTGTGGTGTTGGAGAAGACTCTTGAGAGTCCCTTGGACTGCAAGGAGATCCAACCAGTCCGTCCTAAAGGAGATCAGTCCTGAGTGTTCATTGGTAGGACTGATGTTGAAGCTAAAACTTCAATACTTTGGCCACCTGATGCACAGAGCTGACTCATTTGAAAATACCCTCATGCTGGGAAAGATTGAGGGCAGGAGGAGAACGGGGATGACATAGGATGAGATGGTTGGATGGCATCACCGACTCGATGGACATGGATTTGGATGGACTCCAGGAGTTGGTGATGGACAGGGAGGCCTGGTGTGCTGCGGTTCATGGGGTCCAAAAAGTCGGACACAACTGAGTGACTGAATTGAACTGAACACTATATTCTTAGGGCTCAGAAGTAGGTGCTCGTACAGTGGTGTATAGTAGGTGCTCAATAAATAGTTGCTGAATAAATGAATGAATTAACAAAGATCATAGTAGAAAGTGAAAGACGTCTTTCTTTACCCACTTATGTGCTCAAACCCATTCCATGCTTGGCATTGTATTAGTATATACTTCTGGAAATTGTCTTTGCATGTGTAAGAACACCTAGAGGCTTCTACTTCCAGTTAGGATGTAAAAACAATGTGAAATATTTTTCATCATGGAAAGCAACAAGAAAAAGCTAGAAAAATAAAATCCAAATTTTTCAATGAGACTAGCAAAAAGTTGAAGGATGCAAAAATACCTTGATGAACTATATCCAGAGAGAAATGAGCCCTTCCTAGGTGTAGCAGAGAACTCTAGCTTCCATACCTAAGGGGTGGCCAGGTATAGGTAGATGTAGAAGTAGAGAGTTTCCTCAAGGAGATGCCTTTGAGCCATCTGGAAGGATGACTTTGAGTGTACCAGGCCAGGAAGGGAGGTGGGGGAAGGGATATGAGGAGTTGAGAATAGTGTGTGCATAGATAGCACTATGTGGGGACCAGAGAAAGTTTGGGTCTATAATGGATTAAGCCTGTAAAAGACAAGGAGTTTATAAGAAAAAAACAATTTTTGGACTTTATATAACAGTGTGTGCTGGTAGGAAGCACTAAAAGACCCCTGGGATCAGTCCAAGGTGTAAACCACACAGCAACTTTAGTAGGAAAGATTTAATATAAAGAATTGCTAAGTAAAAGATAGTTAATTACTGAGAGAGGTAAAGAAGAACTCTAAAGTAGTAACTGCAGAGAACAGTAACTATCCCTAAAGCTGAAGGACAAGTGATTAATGAAGAAACTTAGAAACTCAGAGGAAGAGGCCCCTGTAAGGCTAGGATTTAGACCTCTGCCTGTGGAGACAGTGTGTTGACATGTGTTGGAGAGAGCCTGTTTCTGAACCCAAGAACCATCTTTCGTGCTAGGAGCACTGCCAGGGCCCCTGCATACTGACCCACTTGCCACCATGTAGAAAAATAAAACACTGGAAGAAGAAAAAGTCTTTCTCTTCCAGATTTGCAATGTCTTTCCAATACCGTCTGTTGACAGGGACTAGCATCAAGCCAACTGGCAAAGGCGAAATACAGTCTGTAGAATCCAGCTCTGGTATCATGGAATAGAGCAAAGAAAGACACATTTGTTGCTGGGAAGCAATAAATTAATAAGTGGCACAAAAATATATTCATAAAACCTGCAAAAACCCAAATATCACCATCTCCCCCTTTCTAAATTTTTTGGGACAGCACCAGGGGACGAGTGGCTTGTAGGCAGAGAGAAACCACATAGTTTCAAATATTCTCCTGGGGTTTAAGTTCTGGGGGCTGTACAAGAGTTCAAAGGTAAACAAAAAATCAAGGAAACTGGCTGGAAGCTGGGCAAGTTAATCTGAATAACTTCAGGTAGACTCAGTCTAAATAAAGCTGCACCAGCACCATTGCAACTCAATTCTAAGTAAACCTGAATCGCTACCTGGCAGAGGAAAGGGCTTGCAACCTGGGAAATAAACAAAAGCAGGCTAAAGATTATGTTCCATTCTCCACTATTTTTCTATACACAATTCTCTGAAGCATAACTTTTAAAGAGAGGGAGAGAGAGATGTAAAGAAGCAGAAAAAATGTCACTCATTACTGATAAAAAATATATACAATAGGAACATATTTTTTGATGAACTCAGTATTGATGTTATCAGATAAGTACTGATAATTATATAACTGTTATAAATATGTTAAATAATGTAAGGAAAAGAGAAGGATATTTCAGGAAAGAAATGAAAACTCTGAAATAAAAATAAAAGGAAATGGAAATTCTAGAGCTAAAAAGTAAAATAAAATATAAGATAAAATACAAAAATAAAATATAAGACATAAAATAGAAGACAAATAAATGAAATACAAGACATGCTTGGATGGGGTTAACAACAGATTAGCCATTGAAGAACAAATGATAAGTGAACTTGAACATAACTAAGAAATAAAGCAAACAGCTCAAAATTGAAAGGCAAGGGTAAAATAAAATTTGAAAATTAACACAAAATAAAGTAGGAAAAGAGAAATAAAGGACCAGTAGTAAACAAATAGCAAGATGGTAGACCCAAAGTCAACTCTTTCAATAATTACATTAAATACAAATGGACCAAATACCTCATACATATAGGCAGTAATTTTGTCAGATTGGATAATAAAACAAACCTAGCAAGCTGGCCCCCAGAGACACATTTTAAATATAAAACTGAAGATAGGTTACAAGTAAAAGATTAATAAAATATAAATTGCATGAACATTAATCATAAGAAAGATAGAGTGACTATGTTAATATCAGACAAAGTAGACTTAAAAACAATCAGTTTTATCAGAAATAGAGATACTCATAATGATAAAACAGTCAAATCATCAAGAAGACATTAAAATCTTAAATGTATCTGTACCTCAGCAACAGCCTCAAAGTACAAGATTTGTCAGAACTAAAGGGTCAAATTAACAAATTCATAATTAGAGTTTCAGATTCAATACTGCACATTCAGGTATACTTTGTAGAACAACAAGTATAGAAAAAATTTATAAAAGTATAGAGTATTTGAATAGCATATCAGCCACATTAACCTAATTAATATTTATAGAACACTATACCTTACTGTTTATGTGCAGGGTTATCCTGAGGTGCCAGCTGTTATAAGAAGGCAAGAAAATGAAATTTTTAAACAATTAGAAAGAAATATAATTTTAAATTCACAGACAGCATTGTGTATAAAGAAAATCTAAAGGAATGTACAAAAAAACCTTACTATATTTGGTCATTAGAAGTAGTTTACTAGTAGAATACAGAGTCGTTGTGCAAAAGTCAATTGTACTTCCATACAAAAGTAACAATTGGAAAAAGAACCATTCCAATAGCATCAAAAACCAAAGCATATTTAATGATACATTTAATAAAACATGTGCATGATATCATTATGTATATTTTGGTGTTTGATGCTACTGGAATGATTATTTTTCCAATTATTGCTTTTACATAGAAATACAATTGACTTTTGTACACTGACTATATGTTCTACTAGAAGTAAGCTACTTCTAAATGACCAGATATCTACACCAAAAAACTACAAAAATATTTCCAAGAAAAACCAAAGGAATCATAAGTAAGTGGAGAGATACACTCTGTGTACATGTTATAAGACTCCATATTGATAAAATTTCAATTTTTCCAAAATTGATATATAGATTCAATGCAACCCCAATCAAAATGCTAGCAGAAATTTCCTCGTGGCCTCATGGTTAGGATTCTGGGCTTTTACTGTTGTGGCCTGGATTCAAACCCTGTTCAGGGAACTGAGAACGTGCAAGCCATGCAGCACAGCCAAAAAAAAAAAAAAGCAGGTTTTTTTGTACTTATGTGGAAACTCAAATGTAAATTACAAAATAAACTTGGAAAAGTAAAATGAAGTTGGAGCACTCACATTACCTGATTTTAAAATTTACTATAAAGTTATAGTAACCAAAAGAATTTGACATTGGTACCAGGATAGTCCAGAAATAGACTCAAATTTATACAGTAAATTGATTTTTTACAAATGCACCAAAGCAATTTAATGGAGAGAGAAAACCTTTTGAACTAATTGTTTTGGGGATAACTGAATATCTGTATAGGGGAAGAATGAATTCTGAATCTTATCTCCACACCAAATGCAATTGTTAATTTGATGAATCACAGACCTAAAAGCTATGACCAACCTAGACAGTGTATTAAAAAGCACAGACATTACTTTGCCACCAAGGTCCATCTAGTCAAAGCTATGGCTTTTCCAGTAGTCATGTATGGATGTGAGAGTTGGACTGTGAAGAAAGCTGAGCGCCGAAGGATTGATGCTTTTGAACTGTGGTGTTGGAGAAGACTCTTGAGAGTCCCTTGGACTGCAAGGAGATCCAACCAGTCCATCCTAAAGGAAATCAATCTTGAATATTCATTGGAAGGACTGATGTTGAAGCTGAAACCCCAATACTTTGGCCACCTGATGTGAAGAAGTGAATCACTGGAAAAAACCCTGATACTTGGAAAGATTTAAGGCAAGGAGGAGAAGGGGATGACAGAGGATGAGATGGTTGGATGTCATCACTGACTTGATGGACATAAGTCTGAGTAAGCTCTGGGAGTTGGTGATGGATAGGGAAGCCTGGCGTGCTGCAGTCCATGGGATCGCAGAGTCGGACACAACTGAGCGACTGAACTGAACTGATAGGCCTAACCTGTAATAAGTAGAATCACAAAGCTTCTAAATTAGAAGAAAACAGAATAACTTCATGATCTTGGGGTGAAAAAACATTCCTTGGAGAGGGCACAAAACTCACTAATCAGCTAGAGATTGCTATATTGGACTTCAATGAAAAAAAAAAGACAACCAAAATTTCTGCTCATTAAAATACACTAGTTAAGAGAGTAAATAGGCAAGACTGAGAGAAGTTTTGTAGTACAGGTATTTGACAAAAGACTTGTATCTAAAATATATAAAGAACTCATACAGCTCAATAATAAAAAAGACAACTAATAAAATTCAGGCAAAAGACTTGAACATGTACTTTAAACAAAAGATGCGTGAACAGCCAGTATAAACATGAAAAAGGTGTTCAACATCTCTACTCAAGAGATGAAGATTAAATACCACCCACTAAAATGACTGAAATGAAAGACTGACAGCACAGAAAGTGAGGATATGGACACTCACACTGCTGGTGGAGTGAAGAGGGCACAAACACTGGAAAACTGTTTGGCAGTTCCTTACAAAGCTCAACATAAGCCTATCCCATTAACCAGATAGTCCACTCCTAGGTGGCACCCCACTCCAGTACTCTTGCCTGGAAAATCCCATGGGCGGAGAAGGCTGGTGGGCTGCAGTCCATGGGGTTGCGAAGAGTCGGACACGACTGAGCAACTTCACGTTGACTTTTCACTTTTCATGCATTGGAAAGGGAAATGGCAACCCACTCCAGTGTTCTCGCCTGGAGAATCCCAGGGACAGGGGAGCCTGGTGGGCTGCCATCTCTGGGGTCGCATAGAGTTGGACACGACTGAAGCGACGCAGCAGCAGCAGCAGGTATTTACCTTAGATGATGAAAACATATGCCCACAAAGGACTTGTACATGAATCTTTCCATCAAAGTTGTTCAAAATAGCTTAAAAACAGAAATAACCCAAATATCTGTCAACAGGTGAATGGATTAACAGACTTTGGAATGTTCATACAACAGGGTACTATTCAGCAATAAAAAGAAATGAACTACTGATATATGCAAAAATATACTTAATGAACTAATGAAGCCAGATGCAAAAGAATACATATTGTATAATTCCATTTGTATAAAACTCAAGAACAGAAAAAACTAATCTATGGTGATAGAAATTAGAGCAATGGTTGGCTTTGGAGGAGTGCAATTGACTGGAAAGAGGCATAAAGGAACTTTCTGAGTTGAAGAAAATGTTCTGTATTTTGCTGGGGATATATTAATTACATTGGTATATACATTTGGCAAAACTCATTAAGCTGTACCTTTAAGACCTGTGCATTTCACTGTATATATTTGTATCTCAATTGAAACAGATATTTGTACGTGGGAAATTTAAATTTAAAATGGTAAACTTTACTTGCACAAGTTAGCTTGAATGTAAAAAAATCACGATTAAATTACAAAAAGGGCTATCAGGTTTTCTTCTTCTTCCCAGGCAATATAGGAATAAAAATGCCTTAAAGTATAGCAAAAGACTTCTATAAGAAATTCATATTCTAGTTGACATGCCACAACAGATGGTAAGAGAAAGACAGTGCTTATGCTTAATTGTTTCGTCATGTCCGACTCAGTGGCCCTTTGGACTGTAGCCTGCTAGGCTCCTCTGTTCATGGGATTTTTTAAGGCAAGAATACTGGAGTGGGTGCCATTTCCTTCTCCAGGGGATCTTTCTGACCCAGGAATTGAATCCAAGTCTCCTGTGTCTCCTGCATTGCAGGCAGATTCTTTACCCACTGAACCACCAGGGAAGCCCAAATTGATTTCCCCAAATCAAAGATCAATATATAGTACTTATACTGCTCTGGATAGTGTTCCCCCAAAGTCCATGTCAATGTAGAACTTCAGAACATGATGTTATTGTCGTTAACTAAAATTCCTAGATCTTTTCCACATAGGAAACCTTTCCTGTCAAACCTCTCCTTTACATTTGTAAATTAAGATTTTAAATATTTCATTTTTTAAAGTTTCTATTTCATTGATTTGGTCTACCTGGCTAGAAAAATTTTGAATCTTAACTCTGTAATGTGTAGCATTAGCTGTCCCTCCCAGACTTGTATCATCTGCATTTATTTGATAGGCCTGCTTTCCGGATCCTCATCCATGTCATCAGGGAGAATGTATTAATAACTATTAATAAAACTAGAGACATGTAGCATGCCAATGGAGGCAACTGGCAGATTGGTGTTTTCACTAATTATGCAAGTTGGAACCTGATTAGTTACAATTCAACCCCAAAGTATTATCCTCTGCTCACATTTACTATCTTAATCCATGAAATAATCTTGGGAAATTTTGTCAAAACTTTGTGATATCAAGACAGCCCATGGTTATAGCATTCCTTATTTCCACCTAATCTCTACTTCCCCATCTCACCCCCTTACCCCACCAATGCATCTAGTTAGGTTAACCCTTAAACTTTAAGGGAATTTGCGCTTAGTGAACCAATGTTCCAATGTTAGTGATGATCTCATTCTTTTATAAGAGCTTACCAATTTGTTTAATAATCAGTTCAGTAATGGATTATGCACATCCAGAATTCAAACAGTTTTGAAAATTGGGATAAAATATGCCTCTTTGCTCTTCTAGTACTTCTCTTTCCGTGAGTCCTCAGAGATTTCTAACAGTAGCTCTGAGACCCTATAAATTGTAAATTGTTACTGCCCCAGAGGAAGGGTTTGTCTGAGCCTGGAGAGATTGCGCTCATGAAAGAGATGAACAGTTTTCAATTCTACTGCCCCGGCCCCAGGCAGCCATCCTCTCTCTTAACTCTGTGATCTGTCATCTCCCAGTTTGAAATTCTTCCCCTTCCCATCCTAAACAGAAGCAAATAGTCCCTGAGCTGTTGTTTAAGTTCACTGTCACTTGTGACCTCTCCAGTCTACTTTAAGCAGTAGGCTAATCCCATCCTTGTTCTGAAAAATAAAAGTTGGCCCAGCGGCAGCCCCCTGTACTCTTCAGCACTTTTTGCTCCTCAGCTCCTTCTGTGCTTTGACTCCTGCTGAGACTTGTCTGCCTGCTTCCCGCGGCAAGTATGCAAGGTTCGTCCCAGACCAGGTGCACCTGCCGCTGCAGATACTTTTCCATTTGTAGGCTTGTCCCGATCCCCCTTTGTATCTCCAGAACCTGGCACACATGCTCCGCGCCTAGTAAGTCATAAGTGTTCAATAAATATTCATATAGGTCTGGATTCTCAAAAGATAAATGCTGAAAGCTAATTAAGAATTGATTTAACTGCTGTTGCACAGCCTCAGGAGACCTCTGAGAAGGGGAGAAGATCTGGAAAATTATCCAGGAAGCCCCTGTTTGCTGACTGCTAACCCACTGGAGAGGGGCCAGGATGAAAGTCATTATTTGTTTTCTTTTTTTGACCTTTTCTTTCACAACCCAGCAATAGAAGGCCACAATTGTGTCATTGTGTGCTCTTCTCCCTCCCTTTCTTTTTATGAGTCAATCAAATCATATTTGCTTAGGATTCAGTGCCTGCAGGGCCCCAGGAGGTCACACCAACTTTATCCTGCCCAGGTATAACAATAATAACATCCTTGATTTCTCTCAAATTGTACGCGAGGCTTCCAGACTTTTTGGTCAGACATTTTAAAATGCAACATCTCCCACTTCACCTCCAGCCAGAAGCAAAAAAACCCTGAGAGGTGACATCCCCTTGGGTCTCAGTGGCTAACATCTTATTAACCAGGTGCTGGTAGGGAGAGGTTGTGTCTGGCTCAAGACACAGAGCCTCTCTGAGCCGTCATCTGTGTAGGTTTGACAGACTCTTCATCTGTGTAATGGGGGTACATAATAATACTTGCCTTAAAGGCTCATAGTGAGAATTTAACAAAATAATGTGTGCATGTTCAGATGCTTCTTTCATCCATTTACTGATTCGTCCTCTGTTACCTTGTTCATCCTGTGTGTTGCCATGTGTACCAGGGCCAGCACCTGCAGCATCTCAGGCACAGATGTGAGGGAAGCAGCTTACGGGGACCGGTGGGACCTGGGATCCCATGCTTCATGGGTAGTGTGTCCCAAGGGAAGCAGGAGTTGCTCAGGGAAAACCTGAACCTAAACTTGGCTGTTGTACCATGGACTGGCAGGCCTGTTCTGCAGAGGCTTTGTATTTGTGGTGACCAGCCACCGCTCCTTACCTGGACCCCAAGTGTGTGCTGTGACCGCTTCTCCTTTTCCAGTGACCTGAGAGTGTCATCAGGCTCTGAGCCATCCTGAAAGACTGAGACTGAGAAATTGGCTGTGCTCTGCACACCACAACATGCCAAAGGGGCCCCCTGGAAGGTGGTGTGTGTATAGACCGGATCCTTGCTCACTGGCCCCACCGGCTCCTCCAATAAGCCCCGCAATCAAAGAAGCACACACGGTCCTTGTACACTGGGAAAGCAAAGCTCTGCCAGTGAGCACAGAGGACCAAAATCAGTGTTGAGGGCTGTTGCCATTCATCTCTAAAATACATCTTTCCTTAACTTGCAAAGAGGTGAGGGCTTTGGTTCCTGAGTTGTTTTCGTATTTGTATTCTATTGAGTGATGTATCATGCCTACGTGGAACCAAGGTGTGTATCTTTCTTAGACAACAAATTCTTCAAGGGCAAACATTGAGTTGCTAAGTCTTGAGACAGCTAACAAAGTGTCTTGGATACTTTGGTGTTTTGCAAAGAGTATCATAATGCAGATATGATAATTACACATTTCTGCACTTCAACCTGAACAACTGTATGCCTGAAATTTTGTGTGAAAACATTTGTGTTGAAAGGATGCTGTCTAAAACAGCCCTGTGTGAAATCCTTGAGGAATTCACAACCTTCAAGACTGCTGAGTGGATTCCCACTTCATGAGACATTGATTTAGAGAGTTGTGATTCATCTTATTATTAAAGCTTTAAGAATCTTTCTGAGCAAAGTATTTTAAAGGAATCTAGGCCCACAGTTCACTTATATTACAAAACATAGTCTTGAAAAGAAAGTTTGCTTTGTTGATAAAGATTGAACTAGAAACAACCAAAACACCAAACCACTAGTGCTTTCTTAAAACTAAATGTAAAGTATAAATAGAGAACAAAACAGGAAATCGTGGTTTGCAAAAAAAATGATATAGTTGTAGCTGCCCTAAAAAGTGACTTTCCTTACACTGTAGACTGAGTTCAGAGCCCAAGTGACAGAAATTCACTGGTTCCACCTCCCAGCAGAGATAATGTCTTCCAGTACAAGATGCCCTACTGCTCCTGAAACTATAATAATCCTTTAAAAGTATTTAGATCAGCCCGTGGGTCACAGGCACTGGCCAAATAAGTGTGCTCCTGTATCTCTCCAGTCATCACATGCTCAGTGAGTTGATTGTGTTGCCTAGTGAAACTCCAGTACTTTGGCCACCTCATGCGAAGAGTTGACTCATTGGAAAAGACTCTGATGCTGGGAGGGACTGGGGGCAGGAGGAGAAGGGGACGACAGAGAATGAGATGGCTGGATGGCATCACCGACTCAATGGACATGAGTTTGAGTGAACTCCAGGAACTGGTGATGGACAGGGAGGCCTGACGTGCCATGATTCATGGGGTCACAAAGAGTCGGACACGACTGAGCGACTGAACTGAACGGACCTGAACTGAGTACCACTTAAGCTTTCCCTTTGTGTCAGTGCCATCTGTTTAGAGCCTATAGAGATGTGGAAATGTGTCTTGAAGGGTCAGGTTCACCCCTTGTCCCTCTAGCAAGCTCCATTGCCAGCTCCGGGCATGCTACTCAGGGCTGACCCTGGGAGGCAGCTGAAGGAATTTGTGAATTTGTGAATGCCCACTGAAATGGCTGCTGGTCCAATCAGTCACATCACTGGGATATTAGGTATTTGGTCAGTGTGAATGCACACAACGATGGCACCTGATGAGTGTGGCGCCCACAGGATGGCTTGTGATTTGTGGTCCTTGAAGAGTCCAGGGCACCTGCCCCATCCTACGCCCACATGTTAGTGCAGGTAGCCCTGCTGCTCAGTGGTTGTGGATGGCAGAGCCACTCACTTATTCTTCTCTGGAGTAGGGATTTGTAGATGCGCTAATTTATTTTATTTTTATTTTTGAATAGACACGAAATATAAAAGGTAGAAAAGAGTGTGCAGAGAAAAGTTTCAGTCCCCCTGCTACCAACTTCCAGATGATTGCTGCCATTTTTTTAATACTTCCTGAGATATTTTATGCATATAAAAGTGTATATATTTATCTATGAATATATGTATATGTAAGTATATCTTCCTCACCTACCATATGATAGCAGGCTATCCATGCTACTATCAAAATGAAACATTTATCTTGAAGATTATGTGCTCTTATTTTTCTTAACCACAATTCTGCTGACCACAGCAATGGCAGAAAGCGTTCTATCACCTCCCTCCTCCACACAACCCAGGGGTTTGCAGCTATGCAGAGCTCCAGATATGGCAACAGAAAGACAGACTCCATTCTGTGAGATAGCAGGAAAGATAGGAAATTCCCAAAGGAGTCTTTCTTACAAAGTTCTGCCTGGTCACTAACTGACCTGCCATTCCATGTCTGCCTGTAGGGGTCTAACTAGGAAATCTCATTAGTATTTAATGGCTGGGCATGTCACGCAGGGAAATGGAGGTATAGGGATGGACGTGCCAACTCAGGAGGCCGGACCATTAGCCCCAGTCCCTGCAGTGGTACTACTGTAGGCTAGAGAGGAGGTGGTGATGCTGCAGGCAAGGCCAGGCCACCTTGCAGAGTGTGGGACTGTGTGGGCCTGGGTAGTGGGAGCTGGAGCCTCAGAGCATAGGCGGTTTCTGGCAGAGCCTAGCAAAGCAAAGATGGTGGATGATAGAGCCCTTGGCTTCACCGATGCCATCAGGCACCCTCCAAACTCAGATTGACACCTCCCATTGGGCAAAACCAGCCAGCAGTCAGCTGTCATAGCAACCTTGGAAAGCCACTTTGGATACCAGGCCTCTCATATAAAAAATTGCTGGGCAGTGTGAAGGATGGAACTTGAAGGAGATAGGCCCAGGGCTGGCCCACAGAATCTCCAGAGAGCTATTTTCTGTAAGGATGTCACCTGAAAGGGAAGAAAGGCCTCTCAGTGTGGGGAACTTGATTTTTAAAAAAGAGATGAACATTTGAAACAAGAAGGTATGTTTTGCCAAAAATTTTACTTATGTTTTAGGTTCGAAAGATTCATTAACAAAAGAAATCACTCATCACACAAACAATTTCAATATTTAATAGAGGGATTGTTTGGCTTAATTTGAAAATACAGTCGTTAAAAGAAGAGAAACAGAAACAACAGAAAAGAGTTATAGCGCATATATCACCTCATTGGGTTGACCAACATCCAGACTTAAACAGCGCTGAGAAAGTCCCTTGTTAACAGCAATTGGGAATCCCAACTGGGAAAAGGTTCTGGGCGGTGCATACACCCCATGGGTGAGACTTCAAATTGTAGTTTGGGGGCTCCTGGTTCTAATCCTAGGCTGCATACTGATATTACCATTAGTTTGCAAGCAAAAATGCAGCTCTGATTTTACTTTTTATAATGCTGTTTGTTTCACCTTGTGAATCGTAGGATTTCCTTAGACCCCGGGCAGGGTGGGGAGGCGGGGTTGGCCAGACCTCCGGGGGCCTAAGACTTCCAAGACCCACTCCCTTCCTTTCTTTTTAAAGTGCCACCTGACTTGCTATGCTTGCAGGCATGCACAGAATCTGGTCTGGGTCCAGGCAGATCAGAAGCAGGTCAAAGGCCTGGTCTCCTGCTTCTGAAACCCAAACAAGACTTCTTTCATGTTCATTTCCCCAACAAGGTAGCAGCCAGTGCCTTCTGGGCTTGGCCTCTGCTTTCCCTTGTTCTCTCAAGTACACCTCTTAGGAGCAGCTCTAGGCCAGACACAGTGCTGGAGTTAGAAGCAAATTTCTCTTCTTCCTGTGCTGGCTGACGGGACTGGTGAGACCCAGAAAATAGTTGATTGATTTACTGCCCAGCCAGTAAATAATTTGTCACTCTGTAGTGTACCTGCTTTCAAATGTTCTAATGCTTTCCCTAACCCTGACGATAGGGATTTTGTTTTCCCCACTTTGAGGTGCATATTCTCTCCTCTTGTTTCATGTATCCTTCCTCCTTAAACATATAAATTTTGGCTTTCTATCTCCCTGGTTGCTGTACCCTTACTGCACCCTTACTGGATACAAGGAAGTTTCCAGTATTAGCAAGGAAAGAGCTTTTATAAGTTTGGCCAAGGGTGGAATGGATGTGACTGGTTTTAGACTCTGCCCTCTCAGCCAATGACCAGTTAGTTACAAGGGAGTGGGAAGGCCCTTCACCTACCCAGCAGCAGAGCTGGAAGTTCTGGCTGTGGGCAAGGAGACACTTTTGCCTTGAAGTCTCTATATACTTACTATCTGCATCTAGAATCTACATGTCTGGGGATTGAGGGAATAAGTCCGCACATTGTAACCCCTCTAAAGACATTTAACAGACTCATCACCTAAGAATGTTCTGTTGAACCCACTTTTTACCTGGTTATTATGTGTGACAATTGGGGCTACCCAGACCTTTTTGTTCCTAAGTTGGTTCCTATTTTTCCAGAACAAATTAGTAAAGAACCTGCCTGCCAACACAGGAGATGTGAATTCAGTCCCTGGGTGGGGAAGATCCCCTGGAGAAGGTAATGGCAACCCATTCCAGTATTCTTGCCTGGGAAGTCCCATGGACAGAGGAGCCTGGCAGGCTACAGTCCTTGGCATTGCAAAAGAGTCAGACACAACTTAGTGATTAAATGACAACAACAAAACTCTCCTATACTTATTAAAATCAATAAAAGAAATATAAATTATATTTTATTCTATTCTTTCTTCTATTGCATTAAAAAATTACAGAGTTTAGTGCACCTTAGCTTACTCTTCTGAATATCATAAAGAACTCATCAGAGCAGATCAGTCGCTCAGTCGTGTCCGACTCTTTGCGACCCCATGAACTGCAGCACGCCAGGCCTCCCTGTCCATCACCAACTCCCGGAGGTCACTCAGACTCACATCCATCGAGTCAGTGATGCCATCCAGCCGTCTCATCCTCTGTCGTCCCCTTCTCCTCCTGCCCCCAATCCCTCCCAGCATCAGAGTCTTCTCCAATGAGTCACCTCTTTGCATGAGGTGGCCAAAATACTGGAGTTTCAGCTTTAGTACCATTCCTTCCAAAGAAATCCCAGGGCTGATCTCCTTCAGGATGGACTGGTTGGATCTCCTTGCAGTCCAAGGGACTCTCAAGAGTCTTCTCCAACACAACAGTTCAAAAGCATCAATTTCACAATTGTTCCAATTTACTATTCCACCATTTATTATTGTTGATTCATAAATTGTTACAACTTGCTTCTTTGTCCTCTTAGCAGTCATCCTTGTCTGATAATAATAAGATGTTCCAAGCTAATTCCGACCTTTCTCTGTCCCCCAGATATGGAATCAGCTCTCTAAGGAGTGTTGGTTTTATTTTAAGTGGAAAATAGTATCAGAGAGCAAAAAGTGAGTGCTAGGAGTGAGTCCACATGAGTGTTTTGGCTTCTGTTGGCCTAATTCTTGTGACAGAATTGGGGAAAAAATTGTATCTTAAGGGAATATACTTTTCCATTCAACAGATTATATTGCTGTCCTGCTTCTTATGGTATGAAGCTTTCGTTGACCAGCAAAGTGTTCTATTATATTGATACGTTTCTATCCAAAATTAAAACATCTGAATGCAGAGCTTTGACCCTGACTGTGGGCCATGAGCTTCAGTGAGATGGCAGACTCCACGGTGAACAGCGTTGCCCCAGGTGCCAGGTGCACTCTGTGGGGGCAACGTTGCAGCAGGTGCTTTGAAGTGCAGAATGACAGATGAAAGAAACATAGCCCCTGGCCTCCAGGGGTGCACAGAATCACTTATGTGCATGAAACAATGAGAGAATGATATAAACCGTCACTCAATCAGTGTCTGATGAAACTAGTGGTGCAGGCAATAGGCAGTAAGAAAGCTGAGAGAAGAGAGAGACCAGTACGTAGAAGGGACACTCTCTGAAGCAGAAAGACTTGGGCCACTATGGAGAGCAGCCAAATTTTAGATAGATGGCAAGGCGCATCTTAATTGCTTGAAACCACCTCACATACAGACCTAAACAGCGTGGGGAGCCATGGCTATTAAGGTGCATACTAGGCTGCTGGTAAACGAAAATGACACTAGAAATTCTGGGTTATGGTGAATTCAACTGGTGCCCCAGAACAAGAGAAAATAGGATTCTGGTTGTACTTTTAAAGTGACAGTGAGAAAGAGCGTGACAGTAAGGTCAGGGACCCATCCCATGCAGAAGGAAATAATCTCAAGTCCATTAGGAGGCTAGAGAGCCTTGTAACTACCTCCTCTCAGCACTTCTAGAAACAACAGGCAGCCACTGCCCCTGCCTCCAGTCTGGCTGGCCCATCCCTTCTCCAGGGACCACCAAGCATCCCTGCACATACCTACTCTGTTGCCAGTTCTGTGCGCTTAGCTTCTTCTGCTTGGAAAAGCCAGGCTCCGATGTCACCTTTTCTGTGCTTCTCCTTCCAACCCAGTAAAAAGAATGATTTCTTTCATCCCTTATGTCATTTAATAGGAAACCTTTGTTATACCCTCTACTCCATGTTTTATTGTTGCCTTCTTACTTGCCTGCTTCTCCACAGTGAGTATTTGAGGAGATGTGAATGATTTATTCTCATCATAGGTAATCCAAGTGCCTATGCGTAATACTCGACACTCACTGCATATTCAACAGATATTTGTTGGATAAATTAATAAATGAAAGAGTGAATGAATGAATGGATATATAACACATGCCTCAGGATTGAATTAGGTGACTCAGTGGTTCCATGGGATTGGTGTGTGCTTTGAATTTGGTAATTCCTTGTTCTTTACCTTGATGAAGCACCATTAGCCAGGATCTTGATTTACGTGTATTATATTTGCAAGGTTAACAGGGAAACTTGTCATCCCCAAATTCAAAGACCAGATCTTAGTTTCTCTTGGCTTCAACTATAATATTTCTAGCCAAGCCTTTTTTTTCCCAGGGGGCAGGGTGTAAGATGAAGGAGACTTAGGAAATCAGCAGCAAATCCCTTGATTTAATATGTTGCCAGGGTTTGACAACTACTTAAGGGGTTATAACTTGGAGATTTAGAAACTTGAATGTTAAGTTGTTCTAGGGACAGAATCTTTTAATGTTTACTAAAACTCTTTGCTCCAAGATGGCTCTGATTCTGAAGTGAACAGAGGCCATCTGTATTCACTGAAGTCCTCAAGAGAAAGCAGAGAAATTCAGAGGTGTCATATACACCTTGAGATTTTGACAGTTCTCAAATGATTTATATGATTGGTGTTATCAGATTATGTGTCCAGGGCTCAAATGTCCTTGGACAGCATTTGAGGTCTTCGAAGGTCTTTGGAGATGAATGGAAATCTCTGGGTGGAGAGCAGTAACCTAGGAGCCAACTAGATAGAAGAGCCTGCAGGAGGTGGTATCAAGGTGGGTAAGGGTGGTGAGCTGGTTCTCTTAGGGGCCCAGCAAAGCACCCCGCCCACCATCTGTTTATGGATAGTCTTAGCTCTGAAACAACCTTCTCTGTAATGTTGGTTATAATGTCTTTTTGCCTTTTGTTACAATTTACTTTAGATGCTAAAGCAGTGGCCAGTGAAGTTCTGTGGCTTTGGAGCCCAAACCATTAGAAAACAAGAAAAGAAAAGGCCATCAAAAGAAACAAAAATTTCCAATAGAAACTTTCAGATAATGAGAATTAGTCACTCATTGTTTATTTTTCCCTTTAAACTGTTTTCCTACCTATGGTTTAAAGTTTTCAAACAATGCAGAATGGTACAAAATAGAAAGCAAAAACATCTTTCAGTATTCTTTTGCCCAGACACCACTACTATCAGCATTTTGGATGATTATCTTTCCCAGACCTCTTTATATGCCTAAGCACATGCAGATTTATTTCAATCTGTATATGTAAAAAGGTTATGAATAGAATCATACTATAAATGCTACTTTATAGTCTTAATGCTGCTGCTGCTAAGTCGCTTCAGTCATGTCTAACTCTGTGCGACCCCATAGATGGAAGCTCACCAGGCTCCCCTGTCCCTGGGATTCTCCAGGCAAGAACAGTGGAGTGGGTTGCCATTTCCTTCTCCAATGCATGAAAGTGAAAAGTGAAAGTTAAGTCGCTCAGTCGTGTCCAACTCTTAGCGACCCCATGGACTGGAGCCTATCAGGCTCCTCCGTCCATGGGATTTTCCAGGCAAAAGTACTGGGGTGGGGTGCCATTGCCTTCCCCGATAGTCTTAATAGTCTTAATAGATGCATGTATATATATGTATGTGTGTATTAATACATACACACAAGTATTCCATTTTATGAATGTGAAATAATTTACTAAACTGAGGCTGCTTTGCGAGATATTTTGATTGCTTTCAGTATTTTACTATTATTAATATAAACGATGTTGGAAGAATATCCCTAGCCTTATATTTTTGTTTTTTTCCCCAGATTATCTTCTTAGGACAAATCCTTAGTAGTGATATAGCTAGAATAGGAGCGTGCATGTATAAAGTTTGTAAATGGTGGTGGTTTGGTCACTAAGTTGTGTCTGACTCTTTGTGACCCCATGGACTGTAGTCCACCAGGCTCCTCTGTCCATAGGGTTTTCCAGGCAAGAATACTGGAGTGGGTTGTCATTTCCTCCTCTAGGGAATCTTCCCAACCCAGGGATCAAACCTGGGTCTCCTGCACTGCAGGCAGATTCTTTACCGACTGAGCTACAGCACAGCAATAAAGTTTGTAAGTGATTTTCAAATTGCCCTCCAGAAAAGTTAGCCAATTTCTAACTCTACCAACAATAAATGGAAATGTCCTCTACACTCTCACCAACATATAGTATTGTCAGAGTTATTCACACTTGTCAATCTGATAAATGACAAATGATACCTCAATTTACTTTTTGGGAAATAACCAGTAAAGTTCAGAATCCTTTTCTTTTTTTGTATAATAACTGATCATTTATTTCTCTCTCTTTCTTCCTTCTTTCCACCCCCCTCCTTCTCTTGTTCTTTTCTTTCTTGCCTTCTCTAACATAGCCTGTGCTTTTCGTGAGTTTTCCGTGTCCTTTGCCCATTTTTCCATTGGAGTGTCATTTTCGTTTTAATAATTTAAAAGAGTTCTTTATATTAACCTTCTGTTGGTTCCGTATGTAGCAAATAGTTTCCTCAGATTTTCATTTATTTTCAACCTTCTCCATGATTTTACTTTTCCTGTGTGAAGGCATCTGTGGTCATGTCTGTCAGTCTTTCCATGTCCACTTCCCAAGTTTTCCATCATATTTAGAAAGTCCTTTCCAGTCCCAAGAGTATAAAAGTATTGACTTATATTATCTCCAGCACCTCTTAATATTTCTTTTATTTTTGTATATATTAGTCTTGGATATCTCTAGGATTTATAAATATAGTAAAATTTTATTGGTTTCTAAGTGACCTTTGTCCATAAACCATTTATTGAGCTGTCTACATTGATATGAAATGATCCTAAATTTCAAACAAATGAAAATATAAGTTTAATTTCTGGACTAACATTTCTATGGATCTGATTGCTTATTTCTGTACCCAAACTACTGCCATTTTTACAGTTTTCTCCCATGGACAGCAGTGCCTGTCAGGCTACAGTCCATGGGGTAGCAAAAGAGTCAGATGTGACTTAGTGACTAAACAACAACAAAAAACACATTTTAAAAAACTGAAGGGCAGGTCTGCCCTGAGACTTGTTTTGTCTTTTTTTCCCCCCAAATTAGTTTGGGTTTTTAATGTGATTGCACTTAATTTACAGAATAATTTAGGTAAAAATTATATTTTTAAAATATCCATTTGTCCAATGATAAACTTTTTCTTTATTCAAGTCTTATTTTAGGGTATAAAAAACCTGGTGGCTCAGACAGTAAAGCGTCTGTCTACAATTCAGGAGACCCGGGTTCGATCCCTGGGTTGGGAAGATCCCCTGGAGAAGGAAATGGCAATCCACTCCAGGACTATTGCCTGGAAAATCCCATGCATAGAGGAGCCTGGTAGGCTACAGTCCATGGGGTTGCAAAGAGTCGGACACGACTGAACGACTTCACTTTCTTTCTTTCTTTATAATTTCAAAAACTATTATTTTCATTACATGAATCCTTCAACTCCTTATTAACTCTGTATGAAAAATAGTGAAGGGTCTGAACTTTTACCCTCTGCAAGCAAACAAGTTAGCCCACCCTGGTATCATAGATGTTGGCAGAAAAAAAGATGACTGCTAGGTCAGAGGTATTGCAGGTGGTATAACCCTCACATTCCAATCTGCTTCTTTTGTCCAAGTTCCACTGTGGATGCTTTACATGCAATTGTCACAGCTGAGGAACTCTAAGCTTAGGAAACTCTAATGATAGCTCAAAGTGAGTTTTGTTAACTGATGAAGAATGAGAGGACTAAGCCAGAGCAAGAGGAAAGAGCAATGTAGGCAAAGGGAACTATATGTGCAAAGTCCCTGTGATGGGAGGAAGTTTGGAGACTGTAAATAATGAGAAAAATGACCATCATACTAATTCCATTATCTTCTGGCTAATGGTGCTGAAGATAGCTAGCCTTTTTATTTTTCCCACTGTAAATGATCTGTTTGTTCTGCCTAAATGCTTATAGATTTTTTGCTTTTGAGCGTTTTTTGCTTGTTTTTAGGAATTTTTTGCTGTTCATTCTTAAAGAAAAAATTTTAAGACACATAGAAACTCTTTATGCTTGATGACAGCCTCTTAATATATCTTTGAGTAATTTTGGTTTGCTATTAGTTTTAACCTTATCCTTAAACATTTGATAAATTATGGTTGTCTATCATCCATAGTTACATTTTCCCTGAAACGTTTGCATCTTTTTTGTTTCCACTGTATTCTAATATTGGTACTTTTTTTTAAAAAAAGTATTCATATTTGCTATTCTTACTTTTCTTTGTTCATATCTTGGTTTTGGAAAGGGAGATGTGGGAGACCCTGGACTTTTGACACCATCTTTTCCAGAATGTCTGGATTTGTTACTGAAAGGACCATTTTGTAGATGCTTTCCTCCAGTTCTCTGAAATTATTCCAAGAAGTTATTTTGAGACTCCCCAGTGGTTAAAATAACCTATTTAGTTTTTAAAAATTTCTATCCCATTACTTAAAATTGGATTTGACTCTGTGTTAAAATGGTCTATATTTGTAACAAGGAATTGGGGAACAGCATCTTCCTGACTGATGGATGAAATACAATATGTAATCATTCAGGTGTTTTGTGAATTGAGAGGACTGTGAGAAAACTCTCTCCAAGTATCTCCCCAACCACGGAGGTACTTAGTATTCCACTAAAAATATTTCACTGCTGTTCCATTGGCATGAAGTCTGTTGATCAATTTAGTTACCTGGAACGGTCCTTTGTACTCCTGAGATTGATGTGCTTTCCATAGAAGGACTTGGAAAGCAGCACTGCCGCCGCTAAGTCACTTCAGTCGTATCCGACTCTGTGCGACCCCAGAGATGGCAGCCCACCAGGCTCCCCCATTCCTGGGATTCTCCAGGCAAGAACACTGGAGTGGGTTGCCATTTCCTTCTCCAATGCATGAAAGTGAAAAGTGAAAGTGAAGTCGCTCAGTCGTGTCCGACTCCCAGTGACCCCATGGACTGCAGCCTACCAGGCTCCTCCGTCCATAGAATTTTCCAGGCAAGAGTATTGGAGTGGGGTGCCATTCCAGCACAAATCCTGGCTTTTCCTCCCTCTAGGGAGAGGGAAGTAGAAAAAAAGAATGCAATTTAAAAGATGACAGTTTTTCCTTAGGAAGTTATTTCTGGCATATTGAGAGATTTGGGGATAGTTAAGTGTAATTTTGAGTAATACAAATTCTTAGGGTAAAGTACTAATTAGTTTGTTACCCTTTCTTTAATCTTCAAAACCTATTCAACAAAAGGAGCTTTGTAGGCCTTCTATGGTGGTCCAATGGTTAAGACTTTGCCTTCCAAAGCAGGGGGTGTGGGTTCAATCCCTGGTTGGAGCACTTAAGTATTTTTAATGCTGAGCATAGTAGTACAAGGGGGAAAGGATTTGTACATGGTGAACAGTTACCCATAGTCCCACCATCTTTGCTATTGGCCACTTTATCACCACATAAAATTTTGCAGAGTTGAGATAACTTTTACATGCACTTTGTGGGATGCTTTTTCATTCAACCTCATGTTATTGAAAAGAGTATTGTTAAAGGCTTGTATCTAGCTGATTGTGTTATTCTTTAGATGTATTAACCATTTCCCGATTGCTTGTTATTGGGCTCTGTTCATTTTATTTTTGAGAGTTTGGAAGCTGGATCACGTGAAAATGAACATCTCTGTATGCAAATCTCTGTCTACATTTTGATTGAGGAACATAATCAACTTTAATACAATTGATTTCCTCTATTAAATTTATTTCATGGGGGAAAAAAGGTATAACCATTTGTTACCCAGCCGAAGGGATAGGAGTGAATGTGAGAAAAAACTGGTTGTGTTTATTTAATGCTATTATTATTTCAGTTCAAAGTTTAACTGGGAAATTGAGGCACATAGATAAAACTGTCTCCTTGCTGATGACACTACTGGTTGCTGGGAATCTGTTGTCCTCTTCACCTAGTCAGTATCTTCCCTACTTCACTACAGTCCCATGGAAATTCACTATCCTTGAAATTATTCCAGGAGCCCAAAAGCACTTTAAAAGCTCCAACTAATGCCTGGCTCTCTCCTATTTGGTCTTCCCCTCCCTTAGGGGTAGGTATGGCCAAAATCACCAAACCGGATCCATGTTTGCCTTGCAAACCAAACAAACACTTCTGTTTTGTTTTGCTTTGTGTCTGGACTAATTCTTAGCACCTCTTCTGCCTGTGAGCGATTTGTCACTTCCTTCTGTAAGACTGGCACCAGCAGAAATGCAGTCTCAGAGGATCCCGGGGAGAAAGCGAGGCCGGCCCCCACTTCACTCGACACCTATGAAGATGGCAGTTCATAACATTTATTCTGCTTCAGCTGGTTCTTTACCAGCAGTGAAGATCCCAAAGAAAAGAGGGCGGAAACCCGGGTACAAGGTATGGCTCCATCATCTCCTTTCTCCAAAGTGGGATTGGGCCGGGGCATGGTGCTTGGGCAGACCTCCAGTGCAAAGTGTAATGAAAGGTTGGAAGTTGGGTAAAGACAGGGTGAGAAATAAGTTTTTCTTGGTGAAGAATGCGACAGACGAAGGTTCATTGTTGCAACATGGCACACAATACATGCTGTTGCTGTCGTGTGCATTTTTACAAGTAGAGAAAGCAAATTACACCAGATGGGGAAAGTTGTAAGGCGAGCAGATTTTAGGGTCATAGCTAAACACACGTTATTAAGCTTCGCATCTCAATTAGCGTTTCAGACACTGAGCTTTCCCCTGACTGTTCTTATGAGGGCGGCTCTGAAAGCCACTCTCCAGAACTCATTTGTCATTAATTTTAGTAGAAGCAGATGATGTTCCTGAGACATTTAAATTAATAATGCGAGCAAGCTAGTGTCAAAGGATGTGAAGAATTTTCCCTAACAGAGCCTCAATAAGGGGACTCATCATGAAAACGCAGGGTGTTAATTCATAGTTTCCTGCTTACAAAAGTTGCTGACGTCAAGTTTGGCTACAAGGAGGCACATCAAGCGAAATGAAAATCCTGTTACTCTTTCAAGAATTAATGATTTGGCGAGGCTTGAAGGAGTGGAGAATAAATTCTCTGATGTAACTGAAATCACATAAAACAACTCAAACCCGAGGGAGTGCTTCTCCTCCAAGGTGTTTGTGAAGAGTCTGCTGGAGAAGAAAGACCACTGGGTTGTTTTCCATGAGCCTTTTGGGCATTAGAAAATGAGCTTCAGACGTTTTCCTTTGTCTGTTTTTCTTGAAATAAAGGGCTTATGTTTCCATCTTGAGATCTGAATACTCAAACCAAGATGCAAATTGGCAATTAACTCTCATATATTTAGGAAAATGTATGGAAATTATTTCTGGTCAGCAGAAAGACAAAGCTTCTGGAAGGATCGGTCATGAATTCAACCTCTGTCCCTTTGGCTCTCCGTAGTTCTTCCAACTGCTGGGAAATAGATGCAGTGGGGTAGGGGGAAGGTGACTCAAAGTTTTTTGGGGGTCATTGGTTTTAGTAAAAGAAGCTTTTACTCGGCCAGCTCTTACAGCAAAGTCTTCCATCACTGGTTCTTTTCCTAACAAAGAGAGCTTCCTTTTTCTCATGGACACACCGGTTCCAGAACTGTGTCTCTGAAGCTGGCCCAGGGCAGGTCACTCTGCTCAGCTACGTGTACAGTTGCTGGGGTCTGGGAATGGCACCTGGAAGGCTGGAGCAGGGCAGCCCTTCTGCATGCTAGAGCCAGGGAGTGAATCTAGGAACTGAAGAAACACACAGAAACATTTCTCTCCTATTTGCCCTTTCTCCTGCTCCCCTGGGAGCTATGACCCAAGAAAGAAAATTACCGACAGACACAGCATTTATATGGCCAGGAAAAATGGAAATTCACTCTGTGGATTGAGCCCAACTTTGCAGTTGGGCTCTTGAAAATTCAGGGCAGTTTTCAGTGCTCCCAATGCTCAGAGACAACTCAGGGCAGGAAGGAAGTTTTGGGAACCCTTAGCTGACACACAGCAGGTGGATCTGACTCCCATGCCTCAGAAGATCTCTTTTCTGGGGATAACAGGCCACTGCTCTTCCTTTCGGAGAAGGCACTGGCACCCCACTCCGGTACTCTTGCCTGGAAAATCTCATGGATGGAGGAGCCTGGAATGTTGCAATCCATGGGGTCGCTGAGGGTCAGGCACGACTTAGCGACTTCACTTTCACTTTTCACTTTCATGCATTGGAGAAGGAACTGGCAACCCACTCCAGTGTTCTTGCCTGGAGAATTCCAGGGACGGGGGAGCCTGGTGGGCTGCCGTCTATGGGGTCGCACAGAGTCGAACATGACTGGAGCGACTTAGCAGTAGCAGCAGCAACTCTTTCTTTAGTCCATCTCCCATATGTTTGAGGGAATTGTGGGAATTATTTCAGGCCAGCAGCTTCCAGATAGCTCCCCAAGCCATGGGCTTAATGTTCTAGAAAAACAGCTCCAAACCAGGCTCCAGTCTGCATGAAGTCCTGACCTGTTGATGATGACAGGAGAAAAATATCTAAAAGTCCTCACAGACTAAAGGAACATCTTTTATTCTGAAATATCTGCTTCTTGCTATTTTGTTGTTTAAAGTTTATAAAGTGCCGTATGTTGCAAGGGTTTGGTAATCTGGAAAAAATAATGTCCTTACTTGGCAAAATAAAGAAGTTAGCAACCTGTTAAGTCTCTCCGATTTTATTTTGGCAATTTCTTAGACCCTGAAGTCCCATTTTACCATTAACAAAATGGTTTTAATTGTGGAGAAGTCAACAAGGAAACTGTACAGTTTGATTTCATTTACCAAATGGTCACTCATTTTGGCGATTTTAACTATCTGGAATACAGTTGGGGAGCTAGAGTTGTTAAAAATAAAAACTTCTGAGCAAGTGAAATAAGATATTACTTGATATACCCTTAAAGATCTTGTAGTTTATTACTAAGAAAATGCTTCCAAACCCTCCTTCAGAGTCTATTTACCTTTGTTGTAGACACATTTCTTACAAGCTTGATTATCACAGTTTAATAGCCTTTGATTTAAAGGGGAAGATATTTGGGGAAGATAGCATATACAGCTGGATACTGAAAGTATAATTATATGATTTCATATTAATAATTTAGAACAATAATATTATCAATGTTATAAAATAATAAGTAATATAACTATTATATCAGTACATTATCATGATATATTTATGTTAGCAATATTATCATAAAATGACGAATGTTGAGCCTTTGATAGGCTCTTCCCCAGGAGATTCTGAGGAGGTCTTGTTGTAGCGACTGTATCACTGGTTTGTATTCATTGACATTTACCACTTCCTGCCTAGTGCTGTCCCAAGCGGCTCAGTCAGCCCCCTCTGTGTCCCAGCAGACGTGGAAAATCTCTCAGGTCCAAGTATGAGGACAAGCCTCTCCCTTTGAGACTCAAGCACAGCTGAACACAGGCTGTGACATTTAACCCTTTCTCTGTGTCCTGAGAATAACATGAGTAAATTACAGGCAGAAAAGGAAGAGTCTAACTAGCGGTCAGATGTCAGCGCTCCAGCGTTCATGGGTCAGCCCTCCTCCCAGGGCCCGTCTGGCTATGTCTCTTGGCCTTGGCCTGCGGCTACTTTGCTGGGGCCTACTCACTACTGTGAGAGCATCATTTTATGGCCTTATTCCCCCTTCTCATCCCAGTCAAAGGAAGGAAAAACCTCTTAACATCATAATTTCTCCTTAAGAGCCATGAAAACAACCTTTCTCGTTATCAAATAGAACATTTACACCTCAGTTTGAAGAATCTGCTGTTGATTTAGGTTGTCAGCTTAGAGACTCTCCAAGGCCAACAGGTTGGCTTTCCTTACATTTCATGACTAAGGAGACCATCAAGGTCTTTTTAAAAAGATAAAGAGAGAGGGTCTGCTCCAGGGACAAACCCTAGCTTCCATTCAGTAAACATAGCTGATTATAATGGTTCCACATAGCAGAATTTTAAGCTTCTGTGTCTTTATAATTTAAGCAGGAGAAAAAGTGATGGGTTTTTAAGATAGCCATTTGTCCCCAATACATAATAACAGTAATCAATACTAATAGCAATAATAGTCATAAGTAACACTGAACACTTTCTACATTTGAGTCTCTGAGCTTAAGCACTATATATTTATATATTTCTTGTATATCCTTGATAGTTCAATACTGAGAGGAGTCAGAAAAGTGGCAGGAATTAGGCATGAATTAACCATACCCTGCAGTCTGAAGCCACATAACTGTCAGGTCAGGAGCACTCTAGACCCTCTTTGCATTATTGTTCAGAATAATATTATGTTTCCCGATTCAAAAAAAGAGTAGATTACGTTCTGTTTAACAAGCTGAGGAAAGTGTAACATGTAGAAAGAACATCATCCCCCAAATATTAAAAACAAATTCAGCTGCTGTAACAAAGACTGAAGAACAGTGGCTTAAGGATGATAGCAACTAATTTCTCTCTCATGTTACTGTCTGGGAAGGCCATCTGGGGCTGATTTCATGCCTCGGTGTTGAGGACCCAGGCTTCTGTTATATTGTTGCTTTGCTATCCAAATGGGCTTCCCAAGTGGCACTTAGATGTGAAGAACCCACCTGCCAATGCAAGAGACGTAATAGACGTGGGTTTGATTCCTGGTTCAGGAAGACACTCTGAAGGAGTGCACAGCAACCCACTCCAGTGTTCTCCCATGGACAGGGGAGCCAGGCGGGATGCAGCCCATGGGGTCGCAGGACTGAGGCGACCACAGCCATGCTATCCTCAGACACAGTCTCTACTTCATGCTCTAAGACGGCTCCTCCAGGTCCCACAAGCCGACTAGTCCAGCCAGCAGAATGGGGACAGAGGTAGCGGAGGACACATTGTCCCTCTTTAAGGATGAAAGCTTCAAAATTGCACACAACCCTCATACTTGAACTCACTGGCCAAACTCGCTGAGTCATTTGGCCACACTTAGCTCCACAGGAGGTGACAAAATGTAGTGCTGAGTGACAAGGTGATGAGCTAAAATTCAGAGATCTCATTAATTAATGAAGAAAGGGGCATGGATATTTGGGAAGAACTAGCAATCTCTGCTAAGAATTTAAAGGACAGTCTTCCATTAACTGGAAAATTAACTTTATGAAGAAAGTACTTTTCTAAAGAACATGGGTAAATGCAACATTTGGTTTTGTTCCTCCTTTTTTATTGTCGTCCTTTTCCCCACTGCAAAAGTGTGTGTTCTTGACACTGTAACAAGGATGTCAAATTCCCAAAAATCTCAATTAAGATAATGCTCAAGCTGAAAGTAGAAAGGATTTTATTTCAACAAAATTCTTTAAAGCCTCTTTCTAAAATGTGTTTTCATTATAAACGCTGAATGGGTTTCAACGCTTCTTTGATTATCCAGATCTTGTATTGCCTTGAGAGTCATAGTTATGAACACTAAATGTAGCCTAATAGTATGCAAGGGAAGAATCAACATCTAACTCTTCCTGTGCCTACTTCCTGTCCCTCACCAGCTGATGGTGCCTATGATGTACTACCTGTGGCCATGAGGGAAATGACTACATGGGCACAGGCAGAGGGCATTCCCTTGGGCTGAACAGTGTGCAGCACCTAGGGCAGGGACCGTCTCTCCTGTGGTTTTCCTGTGACACCCCTACTCCCACCCTAGGGCTGAGCAGTGATCAGAGGTGAGGCTCAGCAGTGGGTCAGGGGCAGCGGTACCTGGTGAATGTTTTCTGATCAGCATTTTGAATGTAACTCGGAAATGAATGTTAGTTGGTATTTTCACTTATTTTGAAGAGTAATAGAAATGTAAACAATGAAGTTGTATGTTGAAGTTTCACTCATTCGTCAAGGATGTGATTGACTGCTGAATCGGATACCAGTTGGTGAAAACAAAAACTGTTTTCATGCTGTTCACTGTGTAATGGCTACAGACAAGGCACACTTTAAGTTTAATTTGCATTTTAAGTATTTTCTCCATTACTCTCTTAAACCTGTGAGTCAACAAAACAGTAAATCCAGCCCTATTTGTAGCATTTGCCAATTTCCAAGGTGTAAATATTCCCAACATGGCCAATTTCAAGGCACAAATGTGATGTTCCAGAACGTGGAGCTGGTAAAAGATACTGCAGTATCACTCCTGTAACTGTATTTCCACACAGATGTAGCAGTAAAATAATTATAAAGTGGTGAGTTTTGAGTGTCTTGTTGCCTTTGTTTTCAATGTATTTTATTTAATTAATACTCTGTAAGTACATGCACTTCAGTTTTTAATAATTGCTGTGTTTAAACACAGATATTGCAAACATTTTGCAATATTCCTGAAAATTTAACAATCATATCTTGTGAACTGACATAAGCTGCTCTATCTCACCACTGCTCTGAGCTCTGCTATGCACAGAATGCCTGTAACTGCATGTTCCATGTCCCCCCTCTTATCTGCAGGGCTGACCCCATGCCTGCTGATGCATAGAACTTAGCTGCCTCCCCCATTTCTGTAAGAAACTCAGTCATAGCAATTTACATTCTTTAAAGTGTGTGGTCTCTACTAAAGGTTGTCGGGGTCACAGGACAGAGTGGACACTCCATTAAATATTTCACGTGAATGGATCTGTTCTTCTGAATTCCACTTTAGCCAGTGATGGTTATTTTTGTTTTCCTTTTTCTTCCTTCTGTCTCCTGATAACTCATGGAGTACTGGCTTCATTGTCTCCTCTCCAGATCGCCTCTGTCAGGAGGAATTTAAGTCATTCTCTTCAGTCCCACCCAGACAGAACAGTAGCAGCACCACCACCACCTCCCCCCATGCCCGCCCACCCTGTTGCACTTCACCAGTTTCACTACCTCTCTGGGCCCAGAGGAGAATCTAAACCCAACATAGAGTTGGTGGGAGAAAGTTCCAGCATCCTCATGTTATTCCCATCCCATTTGCTCCCCTGAAAAGCACAAGAGACTAGACCATTACCCTCCCATCTCTGAGCATCCTCTTCTGTCTTCATTATTATGCAGGCAATATATCGTATTGGGGTAATTTTATTTTCCTTGAGAAGTTTGTGCAAAGATTGGTTAACTGGGATCTCAGATTTGACTGAGGGGCATTTTGCCAAAGCAGGTCCCAAGGCCAAAGGATACTGGCCCCTCCATCCTTTGCATGTTTAATCTCTCCCAAGGGCAAGGATAAAAAGGTGTGGGTAGACTCAGACAGGCTGACTCCTCGGAATGGAATTAGGTCATTGGCCACAAACTTCTTGTTGTTGGAGCTGATTTGCATTTCCAACAGGCAAGTTTTTCTAGACTGAAGTCTGAGGTTAAACACGGTGAGGTATTCAGTTTTCCCCAACCCCACTTCCTGCATCGCTGCAAAACCCTGAGGGAGCTTTGTGTGAAGAAATAGAGCGAACCTAAAGGAGCAATGTGTCCCCAGGGAAAGCGATGGGCAGGGACGTGGACAAAGCTATCCTCCAAAGAAGTCAGAGAGGAAAACATGATTAAAAAGTGAAGGGAGGGAAAACATGATTTAAAAAAATAGAACCCAGTATATTAGTTTCCTAAGGCTCCTGTAACAAAATACAACAAACTGGGTGACTTAAAAAATACAAAATGTTACGGAAATTTTATTTATTTTTAATTGAAATATAGTTGATTTACAATGTTGTGTTAGTTTCAGGTATACAGCAAACTGAATCAGTGATATATATATATATGTATTCTTTCACATATAAGAAAATATTTATTCTATATTATATAATATAGTTATAATGTTATATAATAGTATATATTGTAATTGTATATATAATTATATATATCATTATATACTTGTATATATAATATTATATATAATAACATTATATTATAATGTTGCTATTGTGCTTAGTCGTTCAGTCATGCCCAACTCTTTGTGACCCTTTTGGACTGTAACCCACCAGGCTACTCTGTCCATGGGATTTTTCAGGCAGCAATACTGGAGTCGGTTGCCATTTCCTCCTCCAGAAGGCTCAGTAGGTAAAGAATATGCCTGCAGTGCAGGAGACAAAGGAAACACTGGTTCAATCCCTGGGTAGAATTTATGTATATATTGTCTTTCTCTGTCTGACTTACTTCACTTAGTACGATAATCTCTAGGTCCATCCATGTTGCTGCAAAAGGCATTATTTTAATCTGAATAATATTCCATTGGTATATATACCACATCTTCTTTATTCATGTGTTGATGGAACAGTAGAAACTTATTGACTCACTGTTCTGCAGGCTGGAAATCAGATCAGGGTGGGCCAGGTTGGTTCTTTCTGAGGGCTGGTAGGGAGGACCTTTTGTAGGTCTCTCTCCTAGCTTCTGGGGGCCTCAGGTGTTCTTTGACTTGTGGATTGTCTTCCCTCTGTGCATGTTTGTCTCTGTGTCCGAGTTTCCCCCTTTTATAAGGACACAGTCATACTAAATTAGCACCCAATCTAATGAGCTCATCTTAACTTGATCATCTGCAAAGACCCTATTTCCCAATAGGATCACATTCACAGGTGCTGGGGGTTAGGACTCGAACATCTTTTGTGGGGAGACACATTTTAATCCATAGCATTCAGTGTAATAATCTTTATCTTTTAACTAGACATTTAGTCTACTTATATTTAAAGTAATTCTTGAAAAATTTGGGTTTAAATTGATATTTTGTGTATTCTATTTATCCTACTCGTTTTGTTTTCCTTTTACCTGTCTTCCTGCCTTCTTTTGGATTTTTAAGTATATAATCCTTTCTTTTCTACTCCTTGAAGTTTAAGCACTGTGTTTTCTAGTATATTACTACTGATTGCTCTAGAAATTACAGCATGCTTACATAGTAGAGTTTTCTAAAGTTAATCTTACATTTGCTTCTTCCCAGATAATACAAAGACCTTAGAACACTTTTAACTCGATTTATCACCATATTTGAATATTATTGTCAACATACATCTTAATTATTTTTTGTTTTTTAATCCCCTTAAAATAATTATTTTTGTTTTGTAGAGTCATTTTCATTTAGAATCACTTGCTTATTTACCACTCAAAAATTTTTCATTCCTTTTTACATATTATACATCCTACCCTATATCACTTTCCATTTGCCTGTAGTATATCCTTTAGAAGTCTCTTTTATAGATCCTCTAGTGAGGAATTCTCTTAGCTTTTGTTATCTAAAATTACCTTTAGTTCATCTTCACTTTTGGAAAAAAATATTTTTTCTGGGTCTGATTGTAGATTTCTAGGTTTTTATTTCCTTGCAGCATATTGAAGATATTATTTTGTTTATCTCCTGGGGTACATTGTTGTAAAGAACTCAGCTATCCATCTGACTTACTGGAGCATTCACTCCAATAAGGTTTTGTATTTTTAAGCTAATTTTAAGATTTTTTTTTCTTTTTCTTCAACATTCTACAATTTCATCCTGTTGTGTCTACCTATGGATTTCTTTTCTATTTATTGTGTTTAGAATTTGTTGGACCTCATGAATCTGTGTATTAGAATTTTCATCAGCTCTGGAAAATTCTAAGCCATTATCTTTTCAAATGTAACTTCTGTTCCGTTCTTTCTGAAACTCTAATGTTAAAACGTCTATATTTGCCTTGTCTGTTAACCTTCCTTCCCTAGTTTTTATGCATTTATCTACTTTTTAATGAATTTCTTCTGACATATCTTCTGGCTCATTAATTCATTCTTTAGCTATATTTGTTGTTGTTTAGTCGCTAAGCCATGTCCAACTCTTTGTGACCCCATGGAGCCCACCAGACTCCACCATCCATGGGATTTTCCAGGCAAGAACACTGAAGGTGGGATGCCAACCATGTCCATCTCTTTGTGACCCCGTGGACTATAGCCCACCAGGCTCCTCTGTCCATGGGGTTTCCCAGGCAAGAACACTGCAGCAGGTTGTCATTTCCTTCTCCAGGGGACCTTCCTGACCCACAGATTGAAACCATGCCTCCTGCTTGGCAGGTGGATTTTTACCCTTGAGTCACCTGGAAGCTATGTTTAGTATGCTGTTGCTGCTGCTGCTAAGTCGCTTCAGTCGTGTCCGACTCTGTGCAACGCCATAGACGGAAGCCCACCAGGCTCCCTCGTCCCTGGGATTCTCCAGGCAAGAATACTGGAGTGGGTTGCCATTTCCTTCCCCAATGCATGAAAATGAAAAGTGAAAGTGAAGTCGCTCAGTCGTGTCCGACTCTTAGCGACCCCATGGACTGGAGCCTACCAGGATCCTCCGTCCATGGGATTTTCCAGGCAAAAGTACTGGGGTGGGGTGCCATTGCCTGTTAGATCTGTTTATTTAGTTTTTAATTTTAGTCATTGTATAGAAGTTCAATTTGGTTCTTTTGCAGTTTTGCTGTTATTTTTATAGTTTTCTTCTGTTCCCCAGAGATATTTTCGAACTTGTCTTTTTTCAAACTTGTATCTTTATACAGAATATCAGAGTTGCTTTCATGATCTCAGTCTGATAATTGAAATATCTCAAGTATTTCTAGAGTTTGATTGCTGTGTGTTTTTATTGCTCATTCTTGCTTGGTTCCTTGCTTTCTTGTGTGTTTGAGCTGTGTTATTCATTGACTTTGAAAAATTATTTTGGAGATTTCTTTGAGACCTTTCTCCAGTGATGATTTGAGTTTGTTTTTTCAGGTAATCTGGGAGCATTGCCAGATTGGGTAATTTTAAAAAATAACTTCACAGCCTGAAGTTTTCTTGGTGACCCAAGTTTTGTGAATTTGGGCTGCAAACCTATGTGAGCTCTGGCTTGTGGCAATATCTTCCCAGGGATTCTGCACACCCCCTCCCCCTGTGTTAAGGCAACTTTCCTGAGAGTCAGGTACGGGTGTGGTGAAACAGGACAAGTTTACAGCTAGCTGGCTTACTTTTAAACCCTTTGGGTTGAACCCTAGGATCTATGGCAATTCCAAGGCCTAGATTTCACCTGTATTTGGGCCCAATTATTCTTTATATTATATATTGTTAGCCCCTCCTACTTTTACTAATCTTACATTTTATCCATTGTAAGTAGTTGTTTTCAGTTGATCCAAATAACATAGTTTTCTATATTCCCAGAAACAAAGCTCTAAAGAAATTTAGGATGCCAGATTTCTTCTAATCAACACTCAAAACTATGGCATTGACACTGGTTTTATCTCAAACTCTTTGTTTTCAAAAGTGGTCTAATGCAAGGTACATAAATAACATTATGAGTTGAAAGAGAACTTAGAAACCAACAACCTGGACTTCCCTAGAAATCCAGTGGTTAAGACTCCATGCTTCCACGGCAGGGAGCATGAGTTCAGTCTCTGGTCAGGAGAACTAAGATCCCACATGCTGTGTGGTACAGCCAAAAATAAATAAATCAACCCAACAACCCCATCCTCATTTAGGGCTTCCCCGGCAGTGCTAGTGGTAAAGAACCTGCCTGCCAATGCAGGAGACGTAAGAGATGCAAGTTCTATCCCTGGGTTGGGAAGATGCCCTGGAGAAGGGCATGGCAATCCACTCCAGAATTCTTGCCTGGAAAATCCCATGGACAGAGGAGCTTGACAGGCTACAGTCCATAGGGTCGCAACGAGTTGGACACAACTGAAGCGACTTGGCAGGCACACACCCTCATTCGGAGGATGAAGCCCAGAGGTATTGAGTGGTTTCCTCCGAGTCCTGCATGAACGGGGGGCAAGACCGGGATTAGAACTCCAGCCTCTGAGGCCTGTGCTCTCTTCACTCCCCTGCAGTTTGCTGGGCAACATGAAATCGTGTCGGTTCTCAGTGTCTGTTTCCCAGATGAGGAAACGTGGATGCTCAGCTTCTTTTCATGCCTTCTCCCAGAAGTTCTACATAGAACCTATCATGTGGTATTTTGCAGGCTTACTGCTTGAGTAGTAGAGGAGGAATATTTAATCTTAGAGACAAGTGAGTCTTCCTCAAAGTTAACTAAATGAGCAACAAGTAAAATGCTAATGTTTTAAACTAATGTAATAGAAATATATTATCAAAACAAAGTTTATGTGAATAAACCTTAAAGTTATCTTTGCTTTTGCATTTTATCTCTCCCATCATCTTAATTTCAATTCCAAAATACACCTGAATCCAACCAGTTCTTTGTCTTCACTACTTTTACCCTAGTTCAGCCACCTATACCTCTTGCACCACATGTTAACCTCCTCACGAGTGTTCTTTTCTCTATTTTTGTACCCCCCATCTATTCTCTGTATAGCAGCCATACTTTACTTTATAAAATAAAAGCTAGGATGTGTCTTTCTCTGCTTAAAATGCTCTAATTGTTTCCATTCCTCTTAGAATAAAATCCAACACTTTAATCTGACTATATTTATTTACTCAGGGGTCTATAACAAAGTACCACAAACAGTGTGGCTTGAAACAGGAGTTCTGGAGGCTGCTGCTGCTGCTAAGTCGCTTCAGTCGTGTCCGACTCTGTGCGACCCCATAGACGGAAGCTCACCAGGCTCCCCTGTCCCTGGGATTCTCCAGGCAAGAACACTGGAGTGGGTTGCCATTTCCTTCTCCAATGCGTGAAAGTGAAAAGTCAAAGTGAAGTCGCTCAGTCGTGTCCAACTCTTAGCGACCCCACTGACTGGAGCCTACCAGGCTCCTCTGTCCATGGGATTTTCCAGGCAAAAGTACTGGGGTGGGGTGCCATTGCCTTCCCCGGTTCTGGAGGCTAGAAGTCCAAAATTAAGATATTGGCAGGGACATGCTCTCTCTGAAGATTCTAGTGGTTCTGAAGGTTCTTGACTCTTCTGAGCTTCTGGTGGTTGCCTGCAATCCTTGGTGTTTCTTGATTGTAGACCTATTACTTGATAGGTCTTAGGTCTTGACTGTAGACCTATCACTTGATTGTAGACCTATCACTCCAATCTCTGCCTCCATTGCCATATGGCATTCTACCTGTGTGTCTGTGTTCAGATTTCCCTCTTCTTATAAGGACACAAGTCACTGGTATTAAGGCCCACTCTAACCCAGTGTGGCCTCATCTTAACTTGATTACATCTGCAAAGACCCTATTTCCCAGTCAAGTCCCATTCACAGGTACTGGGGCTTAGGACTTGAACATGTCTTCTTGAGGGGGACAGGATTCAGTCTACAACACTGACCTAGAAAGTCCTCATGATTGGGTCCTGACCACCTGGCTAACCCCATCTTACCTCCTTCTGCCTTGCTTACAATCCAGCCACCCTGGCTTCCTTGTACTTTGAAGAAGCCAAGCTTTAGGAGGTTTACACTGACCAATCTGTCTGCTTGGAAAGTTTTTTCCCCATTCTCCCTCTTGTTATTCAGATCTTGAAGTAGGTGTCACTTCCTTATCAGCCTAGCCCAGTTACCGGTTCCCTTTTATCACATCACCATATTCTACCGCTCAGAGTAGTACTTATCACAATGTGGCATTTTTGTTGTGTGTTTCTTGTTTCCTTCTACTGTGGTACTAGCTCATCAAGAACAATGACCTTATCTCCCCCATTCATAGCTGTATCCTCAGCACCTAGAACAGTTCCCTGCACACAGTAGGTGCTCAATGAGTATTTGTTGAGTGAATGACTACCTCATGGAATGAATTTTTTTTCCCTTTTCAGACTTAGCTTAAATGATGCAACTTGGAAAGAGCAGCTCCTGCCTAAGCAATACTTAGGGACCGTTGCAAAATGTATTGGGAACATGTCTCTTAAAGGGGATCATGTGCAAATTGTAAGGTAAGAGGGTGGGTCTTCAAAGATTGGGGAGATGTGGTCCCAAGTGGGTAGGTGTAGAAAATGTAGATGGGTCCTGGGAGGAAGATGGACAGTTCCCTTTCCTGCTGTGGCTACAGGAGCAGGAAACTTGGAACTCATTTGTATTTCTGGAATTTCTAATAATAAAAGTATAATACCAGCAGCAATAATGATAATAAATGTTTACCAGGTTCTCACTTTGCACTAGCCCTGTACTAAATGTTTATACTTCATTCTTACCATCCTTGTGAGAAGGTATCATCCTTACCTTAGAGATGAGAAAAGGCAGACTCTGAAGGCTGAGTAACAAGACTAAGCACAGCGTTAATGAGTGACTGAGTTGGGTTTTGAACCCAGATCCGAAAGCTAGTGCCCCACTGCATGTGCCCACTGGTACCCTGATCTTAATTATTTCTGGCTGTGCTGGGTCTTCTTTGCTGTGTGTGGGCTTTCTCTAGTTGTGGCGGGCGGGGGGTGGGTACTCTCTAGCTGCAGTGCATGGGCTCCTCGTTGTGGTGGCTTCTCTTGTCACCAGAGCACGAGCTCCAGAGTGCACAGCCTTCAGTAGTTATGTCAGTTAGCTGCCCCATGGCATGTGGGACCTTCCCAGGCCAGGGATCCAACTCATGTACCCAGCATTGGCAGGCGAATTCTTAACCACTGGACCACCAAGGAAGTTCCTGAACTCATTTTTAAGTTTTGCTCTGTTGTTTCATCCTCTGCTGATATGCAATGTTAGTCGCTCAATCATATCTACCTGTTTGTGACCCCATGGACTGTAGCTCGTCAGACTCCTCTGTCCACGTAATTCTCCAGGTAAAAATATGGAGTGGGTTGCCATTCCCTTCTCCAGGGGAATCTTCCGGACCCAGGGATCGAAGCCAGGTTTCCTGCATTATGGGCAGATTCTTTACTATCTGAGTCACCAAGGAAGCCTCTACACATGTGTATACTCCCCAGATCATATTGCATATTTTTCATTTACCCACCTCTTGTTGTCAGTCTAACAAATACTGTTTAGTTAGTATATCTGTTTCTGCCACACTTGCATATTTCTAGAAAAATACTTGAATTTTACATTCTGACCCCTTCTCCTTTAGCGTGCCCTGGCCACACATCTCAGTTTGCAAGCAAATCCCTTCCCAGCTGTTGTCAGTGATTTTCTATAGCAAATGTCTTAGAGAAGGTCTTCCACTGAAGACAGCAGGAACAAGAAACACTCCAGGCCCTTACTTTGGATCTGTGAATGGAAAAGAAAGATGAGCCACTCCCAGATTCCCCAGCCCCTTTGAAGGCTCCAGCTGGCAGGGGCTGCCTCTACCCTTCTGCTTCATCCCTTCACTATACTTTAACACAGCAAAGCACAGCCACTGGCAACCAAGCCCTAGATGAGGAATCACCACACCCATTTGATTATGGTTTTGAATTTCAGGTAAAGGTGCCAAAGCTGACAGCATCTGTATGGGGCTGTTGGCTTTGAAGGCCAAAGGTTAGCTCTTGTATGTCAGAGCAAGGCATCCTGGGCAGTAAGATCTTCTTCCAGTCTTATGCTGCCAAGAAAGAGGCCTCTTCTTCTTCCTTTCTATTTGTTTTACCCAGTTTATCCTGCCAGATTCTGTTTTTAAGATTTTTAAAATAAACTATATTTTAGAATAGTTTTAGGTTTAGAGAAGAGTAGCAAAGATACTGGAGAAGGAAACGGCAACCCACTCCAGTGTTCTTGCCTGGAGAATCCCAGGGACGGGGGAGCCTGGTGGGCTGCTGTCTATGGGGTCGCACAGAGTCGGACACGACTGAAACAACTTAGCAACAGCAGCAGCAGTGAATTAATAATAATACATTATTGTTAAATAATATCACTATTTTAATGATATCCATTACTTTTTCCCTGTTCTGTTACAGAATTCATCCAGGATACCTCATCACACATTCAGTCATCATGTCTCCTCTGGGCTGTGAAAGTTTCTTAGACTTTTGTTGTTTCTGATGACATTGGCAGTTTTGAGGAGTATTGGTCATGTATTCTGTAAGGGCTTCCCTGGTGGCTCAGATGGTAAAGAATTTGCCTGCAATGAGGGACGGGGAAGGCAATGGCACCCCACCCCAGTACTTTTGCCTGGAAAATCCCATGGACAGAGGAACCTGGTAGGCTCCAGTCCATGGGGTCGCTAAGAGTCGGACACGACTGAGCGACTTCACTTTCACTTTTCGCTTTCATGCATTGGAGAAGGAAATGGCAGCCCACTCCAGTGTTCTTGCCTGGAGAATCCCAGGGACAGGGGAGCCTGGTGGGCTTCCGTCTGTGGGGTCGCACAGAGTCGGGCACGACTGAAGCGACTTAGCAGCAGCAGCAGCAGCAATGAGGGAGACCTGGGTTTGATCCCTGGGTCGGGAAGATCCCCTGGAGAAGAGAATGGCAACCCACTCCAGTATTCTTGCCTGGAGAATCCCAGGGACAGAGGAAGCTGACAGGCTATAGTCCATGGGGTCGCAGAGAGTCAGACACAACTGAGTGACTAACACTTTCACTTTCATTCTATGAAATATTCTACAATTTGGACTTGTTTGAAGTTTATCCCATGATTAGATTGGGATTATGGGTTTTTGGAAAAGAGGTCTCACAAGTAAGGTGCCATTACCCTCATGTCTTACCAAGGGTGCATGCTATTGACATGGTTTATCACTGTGGATGGCGATGTGGCTCCCCTAAGTGAGGTGGTGTTTGACCAGGTTATCTTCTGTAAAGATACTTTTTTCCCCATTTCCATATTGTCGTCTTTGGAAGGAAGTCACTATGCGTGGCCCACACTCAGGAGTGAGGAGCTATGCTCCACAATAAAATACTTAGAATTGTTATACCTAGGAGATTTGTCTATTCTCCCCATATATTTACTTAGTCATTCATTTATGTGATCCTGGAGTCATGGATATTCACTATAGACTTTTTTTTTTTTTTTACTACTTTCTTTATCTGTTGCTCGTGTTGCTCCTGGTTTGACCATTGAAACTCTTTCAGATGACTCTTGTGTCCCTGTGACCTACCCCTTTCACTGTTTGTGCATGTAGGTGGTTTTTTAGTTTAGTACTTCCCTACTTTCTGGCACAGTAAGATGATCCAGGCTCATCTTGTATGTTTCCTGCCCTAGCCCTAGAATCAGCCATTTCTCCAAGGATACCTGGTTCCTTTGATTGAGGAATGGTATTAGAAATCAAGATAGCAGCATTTTGTTTTATTTTATCCATTAAAAAACAAAATAAGCCATTAAAAAAGAAAGCAGCAATGAAAAGCAGTCTGGAGCAGGGTTGAAACACAGGTCAGCAGTGAAGAGGTGAAGTAACTGACTTACTCATATTTTTAGGGCGGAGAGCTGAAATTAGAAACTTGTCTGTTGAACCGTGGTGCAAAGAGTGATTTGTTGGTATTGATCCATCACTCAGTCATCTCTCTCTTAATCCATAACAGCAAATTCCAGCTCCTCATTTGTGATTTCAAGTGAGCAACGTTCAAGGTGGCTGCTTGTCACTACCAAAGAATGCACTCATCTGCACTCTTAGGCTCCACTGCAGGAAAGAACCCCGAAAAGCATTTGGAAGACCAGCTCCTGCTCTCTTTGCCAGCAGGATCCGTTGCGCTCTGTGAGCAGAAAGCTCAGCAGAGTAGACAGAACTTCAGGGCTGCTCACTGGCTGGCTGGCTGGAAAACCCTGTCGCAGGAACCTCAGGAGCACAGGGGCTCAGGCGGGGAACTGACCCCACCCTGCATCCTGCCCTCAGGAGGCTTACGGGCTTCAACTCTTCACACCTCTGTGTGTCCCACACCCCCTGCCTGACACAGTCATTTCCTGGGTGGCTCCACTGTAAGGACGGGGTGCAGAGCTCAGCTCTGGGTGTGATCCAAACTTGAGTCTTGATCATGAACTCAAATCTGAAGTTCGTAGCAGTGGTTATCTGAGCCCAGGAATGAGCTTGGGAAGGTGTAGGGAGCATCTCCAGATTTTTCACTGATTCCATGGGTTCTCTCTTGCAGCTTAAGTCTCGGGTTCTCATGACTCCTTTAGCCCTGTCTCCTCCACGGAGCACACCGGAGCCCGACCTCAGCTCCATCCCTCAGGATGCAGCCACAGTACCCAGCTTGGCAGCCTCACAGGCTCTCACAGGTAGGTCAGGTGAATGAACTCCAAGGCTGTGATGGCTTGTCCACAAGCCAAAGTTCTTTTGTGAGCTAGTGAGCCACCACCGAGATGGCTCAAATGAAGGATTTAATGTGTGTTAGCTGGACAACACATAGGATGACCAAATTCTCTGAGAACATCTATTTAAATGTCTCACAGCCTGAATTGTTTGCGATTGTTTTTCAATGCATCTTGAATTCAGCTGGTTGCTGCGGGTGGATGGGGACTAGAAAGAGTGGTTGTTGGCCCAGCTTCTTCTCTTCAGAGACAGGTTAATTTTGTACCAATAGCGAGCCTGCTCACCTCAAAGAGTTTCTGTCCCTGTGTTTGTGCTTCCAGATCTCCTAAGGATCCTGATGTCCCCAGTCCCACCTAGTACCAGCCAGTCCAGTCAGGGTTGAGCTCTGCCCAGTCTTTCTGATGGGGTGTCCACCAGTGGACCGACAGTTCCATCCCAAGAGTAACAGCAATAGGATGGTCTCTTTCTCTCTTACACACATTCACACACACACACACACACACACACAGATCCCCCTCATCACAAACCACCCCCAGCCCCATCCCACTTAAATTCCTTGGTGCCCTCCCCCTACTGTTAGATAAAAACCAAACTTTGCAGTAGAAGGCAATGGCACCCCACCCCAGTACTCTTGCCTGGAAAATCCCATGGGTGGAGGAGCCTGGTAGGCTCCAGTCCATGGGGTCGCTAAGAGTTGGACACAACTGAGCCACTTCACTTTCATTTTCACTTTCTTGCATTGGAGAAGGAAATGGCAACCCACTCCAGTGTTCTTGCCTGGAGAATCCCAGGGACAGGGGAGCCTGGTGGGCTGCTGTCTATGGGGTCGCACAGAGTCAGACACAACTGAAGCGACTGAGCAGCAGAGCAGCTACAAGGCCCTGCTCTAGTCTTTAGGGCCCAGCATAGGATCATTGCATATTCTCTCTCCTCTTTCTGGAATGATCTTTCCTCTGGTCACCCTCTCTTGTATCTCAGGTCAGGTAGTGATGGTGGTTTAGTCTCTCGGTCATGTCCAACTCTTGCGACCCCATGGACTGCAGCCCATCAGGCTCCTCTGTCCATGGACTTTTCCAAGCAAGGATATTGGAGTGGGTAGCCATTTAGTACTCCAGGGGATCTTCCCAACTCAAGGATGGAACCCAGGTCTCCCACATTGCAGGCCGATTCTTTACCATCTGAGCCACCAGAGAAGCCCCATCTCAGCTCAGGTACTTCCCTCAAAAAAGCCTTCACTGACTTTCCTGCCAAGGTTCCCAGGAAGAGCTCTTCTAGCCCCTCCCTAGTGTTTTTGCAGCCAAGGTCCCACATCACTTTCTGTAGTTCTCTGAGTAGATCTATCTCCCCTGCAGGGCCCTAAGCTCTCTGAAGCCAGGGATCGTGTAGATTTGGTTCACCATTTTCTCTATAGGGCCTAGCACACTACTGCCTGGCATGAAGGTCCCTTGTCAATTCGGTTTTACTGAATCATCTGGGCTTAGTAGGGGAGAAGGCAACCTGGTAGAGTGAAAGAGCATACAGGTTATGACACCAGAAAGACGTGAGTTCAAATCCCAGTTGCATCACTAATTATACTTTCTGAGCAGCCACTTCACCACTTTTTATCTCAGTTCCTTCATTACCAACAAAATAATAATATTTAGTTCTCAAGTTTATTTTGAGAATTAAACAAGATAAAGTATATACAATGCCTGGACTATATAGTAGCTACTGAGTAAAAACTAATTTTCTTCAACTTTATTACTGTTTAATCCTTCCAAAATTCTTACGGTTTCCTCTTAAAGTCTCTCTTCGACACTCCTCTGCACTAGTGGCCCCCAAGGTAAGATGCTCATACCTGGGCTGGGGACATAGGGAGACATAAGAGGAGTCATTAACCTGTGGAAGAAAATATGATACCTACTATTAATATTTCTTTTTATATCACCCTTTAAATTTTTCTATTTTTTGGTTGCATTTTAAATGTATGCAATACATTAATATGGTTGAGAATGTCTATAACCTATAAATAAATAAACACATTTGGGGACACATGCTCAAAACTTTTTTTACCAGCATGATGTATTTAAAACTGCAGGGAGGATTCCCCTGGTGATCCGGTGGTTAAGAATCCACCTGCCAGTGCAAGGGACACATGTTCAATCCCTGGTCCGGGAAGATCCCACATGACTTGAGGCACCTAAGCCTGTGTGCCGCAACTACTGAACCCATGCTGGAGAGCCCATGCTCCGCAATAAGAGAAGGCACCACAATGGGAAGCCAGTGTGCTGAAACTGGAGGGTAGCCTGCATGCAGCAACAAAGGCCCAGCCAACCAAAAATAAATAAAATTTTAAACAACTGAGTGTTCATTATCCCTGAGATTGTTGATAGAATTCTCTTTAGAACTTCATTGAATATATGGTCTTTGGAGTAATTAGCATCATGTTGACTTTTTTTTTTTTAACTGAAGGTTAACAACAATGATGGCAAATGCCAAACATTATGTATAGCTTGAGAGCTTCTTGAGAGGAGGAGGGAAGGTTTTTGGTTTTTTTTAATGGAAGATAATTGCTTTACAATGTTGTCTTGGTTTCTGCACACAACATGAATCAGCCATACACCTGTTTCTTCCCTCTTGAACCTCTCTCCCACTTCCCACTCCATCCCAACCCTTTAGGTTGTCACTGAGCATCAGGCTGAGCTCCCTGTGTTACATAGCAACTTCCCACCAGCTATCTATTTTACATATGGTAATGCATATGTTTCAGTGCTACTCTCTCAGTTTGCCCAGAGGGAAGATTTTATATGTGTATATTCCCAGCATAGAAATACATTCGTACACATGGTCCATAACTGTCTACGATTCAGATTTGAATACATTGGAGGGGACACACTTGTCTGTCTCTTCCCAATCAGGAGGCTGTCTTGAGAGCAAGCCCTGGCAGTTGGAGGTGGTCAACTCTCTTGTCTCTTTTACTTGTCAAGTTGGGAAGAGTTGGTGCCACTTTGGCCTTTTCAGCTTTCCCAAGGCCAGAGCCAAGGGGACATGGCTGAGGCATCCTGCTCCCGCCCCCCGTCCCCAGCCCCACATACAGGAGCCACTCTAGGCCTGATGTGCTTCCATACTGAGGGCTTTGTGGGTCTGTTTCCACAGTCTGCCTCTACATCAACAAGCAAGCCAATGCAGGGCCGTACCTGGAGAGGAGGAAGGTGCAGCAGCTCCCTGAGCACTTCGGGCCCGAGCGGCCGTCAGCAGTCCTGCAGCAGGCTGTGCAAGCGTGCATCGACTGTGCCCACCAGCAGAAGCTGGTCTTCTCCCCTGGTCAAGCAGGGCTACGGTGGTGAGATGGTGTCAGGTAAGGCCCTGGAATGGGCTGTATGAGGAGGGCAATGCAGGACACCCCGGTTCAATTCCTGGGTTGGGAAGATCCCCTGGAAAAGGGATAGGCTACCCGCTCCAATATTCTTGGGCTTCCTTGGTATATCAGACAGTAAAGAATCCGCCTGCAATGCAGGAGACCCGGGTTTAATCCCTGTGTTGGGAAGATCCCCTGAAGAAGGGCATGGCAACCCACTCCAGTATTCTTGCCTGGAGAATCCCCACAAACAGAGGAGCCTAGCAGGCTGCAGTCCATGAGGTCGCAAAGAGTCAGACACAATTGAGCAACTAAGCATGGCATCCATGGGTATCTCCAAATAGGAAAGCAGCTGAATCAGGCTTGGGAGACTGTGGCCAGGGTCTGTCCCCATCTACTGGGCTCCAGGGGCCTTAAATGAGCCTGTGTGCTTAAATGAGCTCCCCAAAGGGGCTTGAGAAGAAGAGGCTCCCGGACCTGGGTAAGAAGACTAGACGTCTGAACCCTCTCCCTTGACTTTCCCTTTCTCTCATCTCCACTTCCAGCTCATCAATAAATCCTATTATTCTAACGTCAAAATACATTCAGAATGAAGCCACTTTTCATGACCCACAGTAACCACTCTGGTTCTTTCCAAATCTAAGCCAGATCATGCCCCTCCTCTGCTCCAAATACTCAACAGCTCTCATGGCACTCCCAGAAAAAAGCTCACATCCTTACAAGGGCTCCCAGGTCCCATGTGACCTGGCTCTGGTCACTTCCCTCTCTTATTGGGTTCTTTTTTTTTTTTTTTTTTGGTCACTTCTCTTAAGTCCCCCACTTGACTCTGGCCACAGTGGCTTCCTTCTTATATCCTCCAGCCATGCTCCTCCTGCCTCAGGACGTTTGCACCTGCTGTTCTCTCTTTCTGGAATGTTCTTTCTCCAAGTGTCCATGTGACTTTCTCCTAGACTTCCTTCAGATTTATAGTCAAATGCTACCTTCTCAAAAAACCCCTTTCCTGACTACCCTGTCTGACATATCAGCCTTTGTCACTATTTATTCTCCCTTCTTCCATTTCATTCCTTTTTCATAGCACTTGTCACTATGCAGGGAAGTGGGAAAAGTTCATGGTCTCAACCTATCTCACAGGATATGTTTTTGTTTGTATTTAACAAGAGCTCAATCCCACCTCCTATTGCAGCACACTCCTCCAGTTTCCACCCTGACTGAACAGCATCCAGAGGGAGGGGAAGTTGTCACCACAGGCAGAGGCAGACTTCAGAGCTCCTCCCCCTTCAGCTGCTCCCCTGATCGCGACTCTGTCTGTCTTCTCCACGTGTACAGTGGTTGTCACCATTTGCCCTTAAGCCCTTGGGAGCTCCAGACCTTTGCAAGATGCTTTGAATCCAAGAGGACAGCCTGGTGTCTTCTCTGGCCCAGCATCATGGACATAGCCTCCATATACCCAGGCAAAAGGGAGCCAGCTTTCCATTCACAGGGCAGTACAGGTGACCCTGCTGACTGGTTAAGAGAGGATTTGAGAGAGGGGCCTCTAATGTGGCTGTGTCCTGCAAAACCAAAACATGAGTGTTTTACTGGACTCCAGGTCAATCCCCAGGGCTTTGTAGGTGGGGAGATTTTGCAGCACAGCTTCACCAGCTCATCCTGACTCAGCCCTCCTTCTGGAGCTCCTTCTGAGAAGGAAGCTAGGTCTGTCTTGCTGGTAACTGATTAAAACAGAACTTGGCGAGGTCTGGGTGCATGTATCTGACCCAGGGTGACTTCTAAGAGACTCCAGCAGATGTGGGCGGAAGAGAGGAGGAAGAAGAACTGCACCAAGAGGGGCCCAAGAGGGGCCCAAAAGGAGAGTCCCACTGTCAGGCCTCTGAGGGCTCCTTGGGTGTTCTTTCCTGATCTGAGAGCCAGGTTCTTGAACCTGGACTGCTCTCTGAGGTTGAAAGCCTTGTTCTTTTCCTGGCTAAATAGCAGAGCTCAAGACACAGACCAGTGCTCAGAGAAAGCTCTTCCTGCACTCTGCGCCCCTCCCTCTTGAGTGAATCCCACCCAGGTTCTTTGTGGCCCTGCCCTCTGGGCTGGGAGAGCAGACCTCTAACTCTCTGGTCTGCTGCTCAGCCCTTCTGTGGCCTCAGGGGCCTTGGCACTGGCGAGGAGGTTCTGCAGAGCCTGGCACCAACGCCTGAGCAGGCAGAGCCCTGCCAAGTTTCCCTTGGCCAAGGGATTCCCAGAAAGGCCAGAGTGGAGTGCCTGGTCTTGGAGAATACAGTGGCACTGAGGAGCCTCCTCCTTGAGGTTGCGAAGCAGAACAGTGGTTTTCCACATTTCTGGTGGTGATGTGGAAGCCCAGCAAGATGACGATTGCTCCAAGGTGGTTTAGGGAGGGGCTTAAGGGGAAAGACCCAGACTCCTCAACTCTCCACCTAGAACCTGAGCCTTCAGACACTGCTTTTTAAACATCCTCATGGGCACTACGTGTAGAAAATGGTGACACTAGTGTGGGCATCGTGGACCCGAAGAACTCAAACCTCCATGGTTGGGCCTCGGGTCACTCCAGAGGCTGAGGGCCCATGTCCCAGTACCACAGCCCATTCCCAGCACACCTGTTGGGATGCTCTGCCTTAGCCGTGTTCTCCCAGAGGGGTAGCTATTGTGATCTCACATATTACACGTCTGCTTCCAGGAGGTGGGATTTTCCCACTGTGTGAGCTTCCAGGAATCTCTGGGAATGTGGACACACTGATATAAGGCACAGGCCTGATGCCCCAGACCCTCCTGCTGTGTGGTCAGTCTCCATCTCACCTAGTCTTTTAAGGTATGGGAGGTGAGCAGCAGTGCCCACCTCTCCCCAGAAATTACCAGCGTGTCCCAGAGGTCAAGATCATCCTTACTGAGCACCTTGGCAGCTCTTTGCTGACCCTCCCAATCAGAGTCATTATTATGGAGTATTAAAGTGACAGGCAAATGCCCCTTAGAGGCCACAGGAGCTGGAAAAACACTCCAGGCCTTCTCAGTTTCCTCGTCTACACTATGGGATAATAACCTTCTTTCCACTGTCTTCACAGGACAGTCAGACAGCATAAACGAGGTGATAGACATGAAAGCTCTTGTTAAATTATAAAAAGTTACACAAAGAAATGATTCTTTTTATTTCTAATTTGAATGGGTGTGTGTGTATGTGTGAGTTTACACACATACACTGAAATCAAAGTTAGCTCTGGTCGCCCTGTCCCAGCCCTTGCAGTGTGCTAGCCTTTGGGAGCTAGAGTATTAAAGTCCAGGCTGCGTTCCACATGTGCGCACTGAGGGCAGAGCCTGGGGGAGGAGGGGAGCAGAATGTCCTGCTGGGGATCTTCTCATGTGTTCCCCACACTGGAGCTGGTGTGTGAGCTTTACATGACAACAGAGTTTCGTGAGGAGGATTACACAAAGAAACAAGTTCTCAGCTGGAGGAACTGGGTGTTTCTTCAAAATTCTGGTAACCCTAGAGAAATTGAGTGTGATCTAGCATCACTGCGGAGAGAACACTGTTGGAGTTCTTTTATAAAGACTCCTCCCCAGAAGGCTGAATGAACCCTGAACACTGGGTTAGAGTTGGACACCTCAGTATGAACTCAGTTTTATTTGAATATACATATATACCCAGTGGCACAACGAATCTGCTTGCAGTGCAGGAGATGTGCAGGAGACATGGGTTCAATCCCTGGGTCGGGAAGATATCCTGGATGAAGGCATGGCAACCCACTCCAGTATTCTTGCTGGGAAAATCCGGTGGACAGAGGAGCCTGACAGGCTATGGCCCATAGGGTTGCAAAGAGTCAGACACTGCTGAAGGGACTGAACACAGACACGTGTACACACACACACACACATCTAGATACAGACATTTATCAAGACCCACCTTTGATCCAAGTCTGTTTATCTAGAGTTGCTTAAAAAATGAGGGTGTGTCATAGGGATGCAGGAGTTAATCTGCAAGCTCCCAAAAGATAAAAACTGGAATAATTTAGCAACAAAAAACATAGTATTGGACAACCCACAGTACAAAATAAATATATTGAGTCTACACTGATATTAATGAATAAACAAATAAATAGGTGGAGGAGAAGGGACAAGTCTTCCTTATGGAAGAATTTCAGATTATATAGGGATTGTTCCCTCTTCAGGAGGTAGAGCTTAATCCCTCCATTGCCCTTGATTGTGGATAGGACCGTGTGACTTATTTCCCAGGAACAGAATATGAAGAATACAGTGGAGAAACATAGCAAACACTTTCTTGGACTGGAGATGAAGGTTAACATCCCAGGGATGTCATGTGTCTATCTGATGCAAGGAGAAGGGCACTTTGCCTCTGCAGTCTTCCTCCTCAAAAACCCATGTGAAAGTGAGTGTTAGTTGCTCACGTGTGTTGAACTCTTTACGACCCCCTGGAGTGTAGCCCACCAGCCTCCTCTGTCCATGAAATTCTCCAGGCAAGAGTACTGGAGTGGGTTGCCATTCTCTTCTCTAGGGGATCTTCCCAATTCAGGGATGGAACCACAGTCTCCTGCATTGCAAGTGGATTCTTTACTGTCTGAGCCATCAGGGAAGCTCCCCCAAACCCATAACCCCAGTCGAATCATGAGAAAAATGTCAAACCAAATTGAGGAACATTTTACAAAATACGTGATCAGTACTCCTCAAGACTGTCAAGATCAAGAAAAGACTGAGAAACAGTCACAAACCCGAGGATACCAAGCTTACACAATAGGTACAGCCAATGTGATCTCCTGAATGAGATCCTGGAACTGAAATAGGGTGTTAGTGAAAAAACAGGTGAAATCCAAATAAAACTTAGTTAAAAGCACAGCAGAACTGACCACACCAAGACCTGTTCCCCAGGGCTGATGGGCTTGTGGCTTTCTCCAGAGTCCTGCTCTGAGTAGCTGTGTCTGTGCTCTTCCAGTCTCCGCCTCCTTTGATGGGAAGCAGCACTTGCGGAGCCTGCCCGTGGTGAATAGCGTCGGGTACGTCCTCCGCTTCCTCACCAAGCTGTGCCGAAGTCTCCTATGTGACGACCTCTTTAGCCACCAGCCCTTCCCCAGGGGCACCAGCGCCTCCGACAACGCCCCCGAGAGCCAGGAAGGCAGGATGGAGTCAGGTAGGCTTTTGCGGTCTGTCCTCGGGGCAGGTGGTTGCAGGTGTCCCTGCCCTCCCAGGGCAGAGGAGGCTGCCGCTGAGGGGGCTCTTGGGAGCTCTAGGAGCTAGAGGTTCCCTCCTTCTGCTAGAGGTTCATGAGCTGCCCCTCTGGGCATCTGAGGCACAGTGAGAGCCGGCCAGGACCAAGGACACCCTGACGGTCCCCACCCAGGCTGCAGTGGAAGAGGTGACTCCAGCTACTGAGAGCTGACACTGTAACTTTTAGGCCTATGTTATTAGAATGTAGACACAGACCACATCACTTGTCACGAGTGATCTTTTTTCCTCTCTTCTAATAAAGACTCTTGAGCATTTATTCATCATTGTCGAATAATTGAAGGACTACTAACCTAAGTAACAAAGAAATCCTGAAGAAACAAGGGCTAACGAATTGATTGTGTTGGTCCTGTCTGGGGGCCTCAGGTTCCTACCCAGGTCAATAAAAGGTGTAATAGAGTGTCTATCATGGCAGGAATTTGACCTGGCTGTAAATCATATATGTCCTCCAGCGAGACTTAGTGTTTCTCCCTTATCACAGGATGGAAGGTATCCCAGGAGCTGAATGCCTTTTGTACCACCAGCCCCAGAACAGCTCAGTGTAGGGAAGTGGTCGGTGGGAAGGGCAAGGCCATCTGGACAAACTTGCCGCACCACTGTCTGCCCAATAAGGCTAGGTGCCAGTGGGAGCTGCTCATCCCCCACATAGTGGCCCTGAGTTATGGATTTGAAGGCAATGGCACCCCACTCCAGTACTCTTGCCTGGAAAATCCCATGGACAGAGGAGCCTGGTAGGCTGCAGACCATGGGGTCGCTGAGGGTCAGACACGACTGAGCGACTTCCCTTTCACTTTTCCTTTCATGCCTTGGAGAAGGAAATGGCAACCCACTCCAGTGTTCTTGCCTGGAGAATCCCAGGGATGAGGGAGCTTGGTGGACTACCGTCTATGGGGTTGCACAGAGTCGGACACGACTGAAACTACTTAGCAGCAGCAGAACATGAGTCCAGATTCTAGATTTCAGGTTTCAAGGATCAGCAGACATGTTGCCTTTTTTCTTTCTCTGGAACCAGTGTTGTTGATACATAAAGAACACATAGATAGTGAAACTGAAATCTAGCCATTATGTCATTCTGCAAACATTTGCTGACCCTTTTCCTGTTCCAAGTACCTTGTGAGACCCTGTCTTGGAATAAGGCAAATATGTGAGCTTAGGAAGTTTTTGAGGTATTGAGTGACCAGTGTGAATAATGAAAAAACCAATACATTTGCAGTTATGTGTTCACAGACAGGTTTAGAGAGTTCAGCAGAAGGATACTTATCATCAGAGTGGCTATATTTTAAGCCTAGGAGGACATCAGGGAAGATTCTTAGCATAGATTTTTCTCATATAATGTCAAGAATCTTGTCTATAATTTTACTTTAAACTCTCTGAGACCTGGGAAACAGGAAGAAATCTGGCCTTTACAAAGAAAGGTACCTAATTAAATATAGCCTGTGTGAGCAGATGCTCTATACTTCTATGTTTTCTTGATGTCTCTATATGTCTGAACTTGAGAAAGTCTTCTCATGTCTCTGGGCCTCAGTTTCCTGTGTGAAATGAGGGGTTGAGTTGCTCATGTATAACCTTCTGGTTCTGACAGTCTATGAATCTGGCCTCTCCTATAAACCTTGGTTGACTCAGAAACATATTGTAAAGCTAATGTATCTTCCAGTGAATCTTGCAATGAGAACACCAGATGACTGATTTCATTTGACAAACTCTTAAGTCATCGTTACATTGAATAAGCAATGACCTCTGGGACATAATCATAACGTCATACAACTCATGTCTCCCATTCTCCTTGAAATAAATGTCGCCTGTGAGACCACTTATTCCCTGTCCATGGATGAAATTTAGAGCAGATCTCCTGCCTTTCCTGGCTCCTTTCAGAAAACAAAACATTCTTTAGTGAATAGTTAACATCCAGGTCAGTGTGATCATCAAATTTTAAATTTCACTCAAAGATGTAACTACTCCCCATTCCCAGCGCAGCCCTGCTTTGGGCCAGTTGCCTGCAGCAGCAAAGGAAGGTATGGTTGGCTTTTCTTCACCTCCTGCCTAGTCCTGTGTTTTTGCCCCTTCTGTATGGAACTAATGGTGATTCCAAATCCTTCCTGATCAGAGTGAGGGAAGGAGGAGAGAAAAGAGGTAGGAGAGTTTTTGCTTGACTAAGGCAATGGCACCCCACTCCAGTACTATTGCCTTAAAAATCCCACGGACAGAGGAGCCTGGTAGGCTGCAGTCCATGGGGTCGCTAAGAGTCTGACATGACTGAGCGACTTCATTTTCTCTTTTCATTTTCATGCATTGGAGAAGGAAATGGCAACCCACTCCAGTGTTCTTGCCTGGAGAATCCCAGGGACAGGGAAGCCTGGTGGGCTGCCGTCTATGGGGTCACACAGAGTCGGACACGACTGAAGTGAAGCATAGCATAGCAATCACACTGTGAGCTGGCATGAGGCTCCCTGGTTCTGGCGGGTGTTTCAAGCTGATTCTTCATCCTGTGGGCTCTTGCTGTTGTTATTGTTCAGTTGCTAAGTCATGTCCAACTCTTTGTGACCCCATGAACTGCAGCACTCCAGGCTTCCCTGTCCTTCACTGTCTCCCTGAGTTTGCTCAAACTCATGTCCATTGAGTCAGTGATGCCATCCAACCATCTCATCCTGCATTGTTCCCTTCTGCTCTTCCCCTCTATCTGTCCCAGCATCAGAGTCTTTTCCAGTGAGTCAGCTGTTCACATCAGGTACCCCAGGTATTGGAGTTTCAGCTTCAGCATAAGTCTTTCCAATGAATATTCAGGGTTGATTTCCTTTAGGACTGACTGGTTTGATCTCCTTACTGTCCAAGGGACTTTCAAGAGTCTTTTCCGGCACCACAGTTTGAAAGCATCAATTCTTTGGTGCTCAGCCTTCTTTATGGTTCAACTCTCACATACATACATGACTTCTAGAAAAACCATAGCTTTAACTATGGACCTTTGTCGACAAAATGATGTCTCCGCTTTTTAATATACTGTCTAGATTTGTCATAGCTCTTCTTCCAAGGAGGAAGCATCGTCTAATTTTGTGGTTGCAGTCACTATCTGCATTAATTTTGGAGCCCAAGAAAATGAAATCTGACACTGTTTCCATGGGTCCTTTGGAGAGTCCCCATCTTTCATCTGCTCGTTCATTGTCAAAGACAAAGGTAACTCTTCTCTGGCTGATCATTTACAGTTCTTCCCACAGCCTCAAGGCATCTGCAGATAAATCTCTGGCTTCTCTCTCCTGAGGCCCCTTGTGCCTCCAGATAGTCCCATAGGAAGGATCTAAGCTAATCTCACTTCAGATCTGGTGTCTTAGAAACACTCACACATCCTTTGCCCAAACAAACTCAGGGCATGCGGGCTGATCTCTGCACCACCTCTCCTTTGTTCTTCCATCAGACTTTTTTTCTCATGGAAATAAAACAATAATACTTTCTGTCTCTTGAGCTCCAGGGTCAGAGATCAAGCTACTCATAGGGCCACACTGAAGCCCATGGGAACAGGGGACAGTTTTTTCTCCATAATTCATCTTCTATTCAACCTGCTTTTCAGCCTTTGCAGTTGGGTGCGCTGCTGCACGTGGGTGGTCATGTACAGCTATAAAACTGGCTTCCCACCACCTCCATCTCTTTTTGCAAGATTTCCACACTTGACTCTTGTATGGGGAGCCTACTGTCTTGCAGCTTCAGCCAAAACTAAAACTAAAATAGTTTCATTTTAACATCCTGTCCCAGGAACCCCCCTCCAACTTTCCTTAAGTGATCATTGAGGAAACCCTTGCCTTGGTTTCCACCATATTCTCTCCCCTTCCAAACTCACCATGCTGAGTGAAGTTCCTGTCTTTTTCCTGGAAGTAGCCACCTTGTTTCTTCCCTTGACTGGGGCAGGTATTTCTACCTAAAGCTGATTTCCTTCTTAGGTGTCTTGGCTTTGGAAGTAATGACTTCAGTTGTCGTCAAGAACCTTTCCCCAGCCCATGGATGCTTTGAAAAAATGAATTGCTCCAGATCAGCCAACTTTGTGGCAATTGCTCCTTATGCCCTAGGTGTTACAGGACCAAGTGCCGTGTGTTTCATGTGTCCGGGGGCCTCGGGGAGGGTGGAAGAAGCAGCAATGGCATAGTAGGCTCCGATCAGCCCCCTGGCACATGTCTCTCCTACCTGTCTGCGTGGGGCCTAAGATGATACCATTAAAGAGTTTGCCTTTAGAATAAGACATTGCCTCTTTAGGACTGCCTTGTCAAAGTTCCCTTGTGGGCATGCTAAGCCACTTCAGTCATGTCTGATCCTTTGCAACTCTATGGACTGTAGCCTACCAGGCTCCTCTGTCCATGGGATTCTTAAGGCAAGAATACTGAAATGGGTTGCCATGCTCTTCTCCAGGGGACCCTCCTGCCCTAGGAATCAAACTTGAGTCTCTTATGTTTCCTGCATTGGCAGCTGAGTTCTTTACCACTAGTGCCATCTGGGAAGCCCCAAAGTTCCCTTAAAGGATAACATATCAAGTTATTATTACCTTGGATGAGGAATTAGTTTATTACCCACTTTCCCACCATTGTGGCAAGAAAGGCAGGTTCATTTATGAGGGAAGGCTGGAGGTCTTTGTTGACTTAAGGCTTCGTATCCATGTTATTCCTAAACAAGATTATACAGTCTTGAACTCATTTGAACCAGATCCTGCTCTGCCCCACGGTTGTTCATTCAAAGCTGGAGTGTTCCAGGTTTGGTGCCACACAGTTAGAGGGATTGTCAGCATTCATTAGGGTGTTTCCAGAAGACAGTAAATCAGACAGTTAAGAAAATACAAAGCCAGGACACACAAGGAACTGTCACAGAAACTAAGACGTTTGTGGGTTTTTTTTTTTTTTTTTTTTAAAGGACGATTTGGGGAAGAATTGATTTTCTATTCTAGGATGTGACACCAGGTCACATGGATTTGTTCTCTATGGTCCTGAAGATATACTTAATTAACCTCTAAGTCTCGTTACTCAAGTTCTGGTCAGGAGCTCCACCATCACCCGAGAAAGGACAAGCTCAACAGCCCTCCCTCACTCCTTTGCAACAGATCCCAGGTGTTTAAAGACACACTAAAGTTTGAGAAGTATGGGTGTGAGGAGTACTCTCCCAGGTAGAGGACTTGGCAGCTGAATAACAAAGTGGAACTCTCAGAAGATGGCTCCCTTGGGAATTAGGTGGCGCTGACATTGTAAAGATCTTTGAAAAGTCAAAACTGGTTAGAAGTACGTAGATGGAGCTGCTGGGATGGTGTGATCTCCTCGTGACTGGTGACAAAAGCGGATGTCCACTTGTCAGGGCCATCAGGCTGAACTCGGGCATCAAGAGGATGTAAGAGCAAGATGTCCCCTCTGGTCCCTTCCAAGCTGAGAGTCGCAGCTGGGAGTGGCAGAGAACAGCCGCAGACAGTAAGAGGTGAGGGCCCCCAGGAGCCCTGTGGTGGGATCCCCCAGGAGGGAAGATGAGGACACCAAGGTAGAAGGGCTCACAGTGGAGCAGAGAGCATGCTTCTTCCACATCTCTTCCTCAGACCTTTCAAATATAAACTCTCTCAACAAATGACCTTTCTCTTGTGTTCAGGGAAAACCAGCTTCAGACCCACTCAGGTGCCTGAATTCAGCCTGGACCGTGGAGTTCCTGGCTTGAGATTGGGAAGTTCAGTCATTTTCCTCTACGTCTATTAACTGACCGCCAAATATTCATGTTATCGGGTGGAGAGCAGCTCTCTGGGTGCTTTAGGAAAGTGGAAGCAAAAATATGGATTTGATAACATTTTTGGTTCTGGATTTGCATTTGATAACAATTTTACTTTACCTTTGAATGGTGGCTTCCCTGGTGGCTCAGAGGGTAAAGCGTCTGCCTGGAATGTGGGAGACCTGGGTTCAATCCCCGGGTCGGGAAGATCCCCTGGAGAAGGAAATGGCAACCGACTCCAGTAATCTTGCCTGCAAAGTGCTGTGGATGAAGGAGCCTGGTAGGCTACAGTCAATGGGATCACAGAGAGTTGTACATGACTGAGCAACTTCACTTTGAATGTTGGGGAGAAAAGGTCTCAGTTATAAGCAAGCTTTAGCCAGTGCTTCTCCACTTTGACTGTGCCCTGGAACCACCCGGGCATCTTGATGAAATACGGACTCTGGCTCAGGATGGCTGGAGTGGGCTGAGAGCCTGTGTTTCTGACAGGCTCCCAGGGGATGTCCTGTGCCGTTGCTGCTTAGGAACACAAGGAATGAAAAGGTGTGTGCTGACGGAGTCCTGCTCACAGAGGGAAATCTATGTCAGGTTTTCAGTAAAATTGGAGAAGGAAATGGCAACCCACTCCAGTGTTCTTGCCTGGAAAATCCCAGGGACGGGGGAGCCTGGTGGGCTGCCGTCTATGGGGTTGCACAGAGTCGGACACGACTGAAGTGACTTAACCTTAACCTTCAATAAAATACACCTATCTACTCTAGGATGCTGCCGCCCTGTAGGAGCATTGACGCTGAGGATGAGCTGGATGAGATTTCATGGGTGTGAGGGGGCAGAATGGTCAGGCAAAGTGGCACAGGTGAAGATGCAGGTGAGAAAAAGGAGGTTTGCAGTGCTGGGGAAGAAGGTGAAAGAAAGAAAAGAATGATGACTGGCATGTTTCTCAGTGTGGCCCGACCAGCACTGGCAGGAGGGTCTTTGTTGCCTTCCAAGCTTCCCAGAATCCCTAGAAGACCCTAGGGATCCATTCTCTCAGACCCTTGTCTGCACAGCATTCATGGCTCTTAATTCTGCCTTATACTGCTAGAATCCAGGTCCAGACCTCATTTCCCTAGGTAGACTTGAGGGCGGGAATTTGAGGACAGCCTGAAGCACAAGTCTGCAGTAAATATTTTACTGACGCCAATTCAGTGTGACACAACAGAACAAACTGTGCTCACCAAGCGTTGGGGAGATCTTCTTTGGAAACCACAAATGTGATAGCTGAAGTCTTTTGTGAGATCTAATTTAGTGATTGGTTTCCTGCCTTCTGAAGGTTTGACTTGATGGGAACAAATTGTTTACTTTTTGTTGAGTAGCTTTTTTGATACACAAATGGTGAGGGTGGGAGATGAGAAAGGCCATTGATTCTTGACACTTGATGTTTTCTTCCTTGGCTGGTGGTCTTGGAGACAGGCACCAGAAAACTCTTGGAGTAACAGACACGCACAGTACCTTCTGCATACCCAGCATCTAGAAATCGAATCTGCTTCCTTGTTGAACTACAAATTTGTCTAATGTAATAGCTCTACAAAAGAATGACTATCCAGAGAATATTTCTTTCCAAAAGGTTGTTTATTTCTAAAAGGCAATAGAGCGTACCAAGTGGCATGAGTTCTATTATATAGAAACATCCATATGGTCAGACAGCAAATGTTTTCTGAGTTCCCTCTACTTGTGTTGCCTGCAGAGCTGAGGCCACTTGTTCAAAGCCAACCAGAAAGGCAGCAGTGAAGTGGAAACTGAGCCCAGGTCTCCTCCCTGGCCCTTTGCTTTTCTTCCCAAGCCTATTGATAGGGCCCCATTACCCCACACTCACTGAGTGGGGTATATGTCCTGTTTCTTGGCTCAGAAATGTGACCACACAAAATGGATGTTCACAAGTGGCTTGTGGCACCCTTGTGTCACTTCTTCTAGCAAAATTGTAAAAGACAAAACAAACACCAATGCCCACTTAGCAAAATCCAGGCAGAAACTGAACTCTAGGTAAATCAGTTATCTTTTCTCCTTCTGGGTTAATATCTTGGCTGCAAGGAGTGTCTCATCCTTATCCTCGTGCCCTAGTTTCATCATTGCTGGATGACATCCACAGGACAGGCAGAACCTATCATCCTAGACACCAGGAGAACTTCCTCATCCCTACAAAATCCACACAAAGTGGCCTACTCCACCAACACTAGGCATGGTTTGCATGCTCACTCAGTCATGTCCAACTCTTTGTGACTCCATGGACTGTAGGCCACCAGGCTCCTCTGTCCATGGAATTTCCCAGGCAAGAATACTGGAGTGGGTTGCCATTTCCTACTACAGAGGATCCCAACTTAGGGATCAAACCAATGTCTCTTGCATCTCCTGCATTGGCAGGTAGATTCTTTACCACTGAGCCATCTGGGAAGCCCCAGGCATGGTTTAACCCAGTATTTTAAATAATATATGAAATGATCAGGTTTAAAAAAGAGAAATGAAGGAAGGCATGTGCAGGCCAATGATCAGAATGTTGCAGAGCTATGTTCATCCTGCTATAGCCATGGGCTGTGTGAACAAAATGAGTGGTTTGATTTTCAAGCCATGTGTTGAAATTGGAATCATTTGGAAAGAGAAAAGAGTCTCAGTGCCAAGCTCAGTTTTTAGGAATCTTTTAGAGAGTCTTGATGGACACATGAAAAGGAGAATGTCCAGGACTTCTTTGGCAGGCCTGTGCTTAAGACTCTGTACTTTCAATGCAAGAGGCATAGATTCAATCTCCGGTCAAGGAAGTTCCATATGCCACAGGAAAAAAAAAAAAAATAGAATGTCCACAAGTTCTGCAGTAAATACAAAGGCCTTCCTATATTTTTAGACAGATATGTCCAGGAGAAGTCCAGCCAGAGCTCTTACAGCATGGAAGAGGGAGCAATTGCCAGTGTAGAATTCCTGATCTTAATTCTGCTTATATGCCTATATGGGTTCATTTAGGAAAAGCTATTTATTCTATTTTCAATGATATCATTCATGAAAGTATATTGTCTGTACTTTTTAAAACACTGAGCTAAAAGAGAAAAATGTAACCTCTAAGTAAAACACTGGGTTTTGTAGAATCTTAAATAGATTTTTACAATGTTCAGCAATTTATTGAATTCTTTTGCATTGTAAGGCTTAGGTTCTCTTTCAAATCCTATAGATATTGAGGAAGCACAAAGATTCAATAATTATTGGTTAAATGAATGAATGAATGCTCCAATTAAGTTGTTGGAACCTCCCAGGGTATTTTACTTATTTATTTGGCTGCAGCAGGTCTTCGTTGCGACACACGGGATCTTCGAGCTTTGTTGAGGCATACGGTCACTTTTAGTTTTGGCATGTGGGATCTTTAGTTGCAGCAGGCAAACTCTTAGTTAAGCCATGTAGCATCTAGTTCTCTGACCAGCCCCCTGTATTGGTAGCACAGAGTCTTAATCACTGGACCACCAAGTAAGTCACTCAAGGTACTTTCAATATGAGATAAATAACCCAGTATTGAATCATGTTGACCAATTTGATAATATTTTAATGTTAAAATGAAACAAAAAGAAATGAAGATAATGCTCCTCTTTCAAGGTCACAAATGAAGTCATGTTGTGGATTAAAGATACCCAGGACTCGAGGAGCAGAATGATGATGGTTGTAAATCCCTAGTAGGCTTTCTTCTGTTTGGGAGAGCTCCTTCTAAGAGGGAGTAAGGAGGAGAAAAGAGGCTGTCAAAAAAGAGGTGGTGTAGACTCTTTCTTCCCACAAGGCTGGCCTCAGGAATTCTCTAAAAGATACCTCTACCCCAACCCCATGCCTCTCTTCAAATAATGAAGTCTACTGGAAATCTTTTCCTTTGTTCCATGAAGCTAACTGTCCTTCAGGTGACACCCTACCCATTAGTCCCCCATGAGCCACTCTAGAACTGGAAATCATGCTGGGGACATCTGGGTCAGCTGCAGAAGGCCTTCTGCCAGAAGGTCTCTGGCAGGCCTGCTGAAAGAGGCTCCTGCCTGTGATGGAAGAGTATATGAGATGTGGCCATCCCCAAATCTCCAGTGCCCACAGGAGCTGTAACTGGAGACTATCTTTTGGGCTGCTCCTCTGGATCTGTACCCTGAGCCTCTGTGGTGGGTTGTAAGGTAATAGCTGCAGGTTATCCACACCAGTATCTACTGACCGTGTGTTGGAACTATGAATAAAATGACAAACCTTGTCAAGAGGAATTGAAGCAACTTTGGAAACCAGTAGCCATCTAAGATAAACTCCACAGACTTTCTCCTATTAGTGGGTCGTTTCTGGGTCTCAGACATAAGTAGCAAACCTTTTGACTATTGGGGGAAAAAAAAAGAGTCCCAAAAACTTCCTGACAGAGAATTAAATATTCTAATAGCATATACATCCTAACTGCTATTGAATTAATAATTGTAACTTCCAACCTAGATATGCAGAGTCAAGGGGAATGTATTATTCCTTTCCCACCTGTAATATTTATATATTGCTGTGTGACAAATTACCCTAAAATTTAATTTAACATGTATCATCTTACAGTTTCTGTGATCAGGAATTCAGGTGCAGTTTGACTGTGTTCCCCAGCTGTGGGTCTCTCACAAGGTGGCAAGCACCTCAGAGCTTGGCTAAGGAAGGACCCACTCCCTAGCTCATTCATGTGGTTGTGGGCAGGATTCTGCTTCCCACGAGCCATTGGTTCCTTGCCATGTAGGCCCGTCCACAGAGATGCTCAAAACATGGCAGCCTACTTCACCCACTTAAGAAATACTGGAATGCCTTCCTAAAAGTCAGGATGTCCATTTGGAACCAGAATTTATATGGTGTTCTCTATTCCAGGGACTCCAGCATTTTCCTGAGTAAGGGTCACTCTAAGTTTCCCCAGTTTCCTATGAAAGACCCAAAAGTTGTTGAAGAAACAGAGCTTGACGGCAGAAAACCCCCCACTCTCGCCCTCCCCCTCCTCCTGGAAATTCCCAGAAGCCTCCGGGTAGAGGCTTTGGCAAAGCTGCAAAGAAAAGACTACAGAGAGGGAACCTGTTCTCTGGAGACTGAAAGGGTATTCACTGTTCTAAAGTGGCCGACGTTGGGCAAAATTGCCTTTGGGCAAAATTTCTGCGAGAGGAGATCTTAAATCATAAAGAACAAAGTCTCAGGCAAACCAGCAACATTAGAAAGGACTAGCTAGTCCTGAACACTAGTTCAGGTGTCAGGCATTAAAATTACAGTTGGTTTCTGTACATCTCATTAGGGAGGAAAAGTTAAATGTGCTTGAAAGGACCCGAGGGGAGTCATAAGGTTGATTCTGAGGGCTGAGCGATCTGAACTTAGAGACAAGCTTGAAGGGAAGATCTATACTGGCCAGACACCAAGTTAATGGAAAATTTAATTGAGGCGAATGAAAGGCTAAGCCTCATAGGTTGTGGCCCAGTGCCCTTTGAACCAGGAAGGCTGGGACAAGAGGCTGCAGAGGGCCCTGAGGGAAAACACGATGAGCTTATCTGAGCAAGAACAAGGGGCGGGACCAAGCAGGAGAGAAGGAAACCTGCAGACCTCCGCGAGAACCTCAGCGAAAGGTGGCAGGAAGGCAGAGAGGAAATCTGGGGGTTTCTGACACCAGGCAGTCCCTCAGAGGTCCCCCCTAGGTCCCACAGCACCGAGCACGGGCTGGGCACCTGCGGTGCTAGAGAGGAGCGTGCGTGAGGCACCTGGTGGCAGAGACACAGCCACTCAAGGTAGGAAGCCAGGTGTCGGGCTCTGAGCCGGGGAGGGCAGCTGTCCTGGGACCTGCGATTGTTTCCTGGTCCTCCTCCCCACCTCTTTCTGTTTCTCTTTTTGCAGGTCTCTTTCCCTGCTTTTCAGAGCTTACTGGGTGTACTTCTTAGGTGGTGGCACCTGATTAAGCAGAGGGGAATAGTTACCATACAGATAATCAAGAGGCGGTGTAATCAGGTTGACTGTATTACTTCCTCTTCTAATCTGGGGTTCAAGGCTAGGAATACGTGGTGCTGCCATCTCATTGTGCAGCAGAGCCAAGGCATTCACACACGGAGCCCTCTGGACACTGATCCCGTGGTCTGACCTTCCTGCCAGCCTGGGCAGAGTTGTGTGGCCGGCTGGGCTGGGCAGACCTGCTGGCAATCAATCTGCCAGGAGCAGAGATGACTGAAGAAAGGGTTCACTCTGTGCAGCTGTTCCTTCAGCTGGAAAGTTGTGACTGATGTGCGGAAATAAGATGGGGAATGGAGGGTGTGTGTGTGTGTGTGTGTGTGTGTGTGTGTGTGTGTGTGTGTGAGTGTGTGAGAGAGAGAGAGACAGAGAGAGAGAGAGAGAGAGACATAGAGAAGGGGTGGGGAGAGAGAGAACTATTTAGTGCTGGGAAGAACAGGGTCTGAAATGGGTGTAGGGTTATTATTGCATGTAGAGATCCTATTTGAGAATAATTTTGCAGATCGTGGTGTCGCCACTTTTCAAGGCTTTGTTTGGTTAGAGAATCCAAGTTAAGTGCCATTAAAATTCTTTAAATAAATTAAATAGTCCAAGCTCACTTAACTGTGAGCATTTGGGTCTTGTGTCCTACATGAAAATACGTCTGCTACTGCTACTGCTAAGTCGCTTCAGTCGTGTCCAACTCTGTGCGACCCCATAGACAGAAGCTCACCAGGCTCCCCCGTCCCTGGGATTCTCCAGGCAAGAATACTGGAGTGGGTTGCCATTTCCTTCTCCAATGAATGAAAGTGAAAAGTGAAAGTGAAGTCGCTTAGTCGGGTCCGACTCTTAGCGACCCCATGGACTGGAGCCTACCAGGATCCTCCGTCAATGGGATTTTCCAGGCAAAAGTACTGGGGTGGGGTGCCATTGCCTTCCCCGAAAATAGGTCAACACCCCCAAAAGAACTCCCTGGCCACTCCCGCTGCTCTCGGACTTTCTCTCCTGGCTCTTGGCTTTCTCCCTCCTGTCCCTCTGCCTCTTCTTGCTTCTCCTCAGAGGTTCTCCACATTCCAGACACTCAGTTGACCCAGAAATGCAGCAGGCTGGGCCGTGCTGGGTGTTCTGGAAGCTGAGGGTGCAGGGGCATTCCCGCCCCAACGCCGCCCCAGCCTTTGCAGGGGCGCAGGCGGAGGGAGGAGTCCACACTCCTCAGACCCTAGAGCTGTGTTCCCTGAACGAGAAGGCTTAGACCTGGTGCAGATTCAGGAGCAAAGGGGTATCCTTTGAGGCTGAGCAGGTTTGAACTCCTCTGGAGTATTCTTTGGGCTTCCCAGGTGACTCAGTGGTAAAGAATCTGCCTGCCAATGCAGGAGACCTGGGTTTAATCCCTAGGTCGGTAAGATCTCCTGGAGGAGGAAATGACAACCCACTCCAGTATTCTTGCCTGGAGAATTCCATGGACAGCGTAGCCTGGCGGGCTACAGTCTCAGTTCAGTTCAGTTGCTCAGTCACATCCGACTCTGTGACGCTATGGACTGCAGCATGCCAGGCTTCCCTGTCCATCACCAACTCCCAGAGCTTGATCAAACTCATGTCCATGGAGTTGGTGATGCCATCCAACCATCTCATCCCCTTCTCCTCCTGCCTTCAATCTTTCCCAACATCAGGGTCTTTTCCAATGAGTTAGTTCTTCACATCAGGTGGCCAAAGTTATTGGAGCTTCAGCTTCAGCAATCAGTCCATCCAATGAACATTCAGGACTGATTTCCTTTAGGATTGATTGGTTGGATCTCCTTGCAGCCCAAGGGACTCTCAAGTCTTCTCCAACACCACAATTCAAAAGCATCAATTCTTCTACACTCAGCTCTCTTTATAGTCCAACTCTCACATCCATATATGACTACGGGAAGAACCATAGCTTTGACTAAAGATGGACCTTTGTTGGCAAAGTAATGTCTCTGCTTTTTAATATGCTGTCTAGATTGGTCATAGCTTTTCTTCCAAGGAGCAAGCATCTTTTAACTTCACGGCTGCAGTTACCATCTGCAGTGATCTAGGAGCCCAAACAAATAAAGTCTGCCACTGTTTCCACTGTTTCCCCATCTATCTGCCATGAAGTGATGGGACCGGATGCCATGATCTTAGTTTTCTGAATGTTGAGTTTTAAGCCAACTTTTTTACTCTCCTCTTTCACTTTCATCAAGAGGTTCTTTAGTTCTTCTTCACTTTCTGCCATAAGTGTGGTGTCATCTGCGTATCTGAGGTTATTGATATTTCTCCCGGCAATCTTGATTCTAGCTTGTGCTTCATCCAGCCTGACGTTTTGCATGATGTACCCTGCATACAAGTTAAATAAGCAGGGTGATAATATACAGCCTTGTCGTACTCCTTTCTTGATTTGGAACCAGTCTGTTGTTCCATGTCCAGTTCTAACTGTTGCTTCTTGTCCTGCGTACAGTTTTATCAGGAGGCAGGTCAGGTGGTCTGGTATTCCCATCTCCTTAAAAATTTTCCACAGTTTGTTGTGATGCACACAGTTAGAGGCTTTGGTGTAGTCAATAAAGCAGAAGTCTTTCTCATCTTCATTACCTCCACCATAGTTTGGTCTCAGGGCTACAGTCTGTGGGGTTGCAAAGAGTCAGACACAACTGAGCGACTGAGCACGCACAGAGAACGCAGCGTATTCTTTGGCCTAATAGGCAGACTTTATATGTAGCAGCTGGGGGAAACCGTAGTCCGCAGCTAGCCGCGGTGAAAAAGGCACACCAGCCTCCTCTGAAAGTTTCCAAGACACCAAATCCTGAAAATGTGGCAGGCTTCTGTGAGAGCCGTTTGTGCCTGTGCCTTTCTGTTTAAGCACACTCTTGTGATCGTACAAAAGCAGATCAGTCCTTTTCCGGGAGGAAAGACTTAATGATTTACAAGTGGCATCCTTAGTGTCTTGGATAGAGGCAGGGTTTATAGAAGAGAAGTACATCAAGTGCCTCTTGTTCACCCTACTGTGCTGGTGTCCACAGCGATGAAACAGCTTTAACTAGAGGCTGGGTTGCTGCCTCCTGTTTAATGAGAGCTGCCAGGTGACAAGACAACTCATTTCAGATGAGAAGGAATTTTCTCTCTCATCTCATCTGGGAGAAAAGGACCAGGAATGTGTTCATCTGTCAGCCCTCTCGCTTGCCGTGAGTCTGTGTGTGGGAGCCGGATCTTTGTAAGGCACTCTAGCCAGACAATCCCAGGTCTGCTGGCCCCATCTGGTGTTCACTCCCCAGTCATCCACAAAACTGCTTGAAAAATATAGTTCTGTCTCCAAGGATAGGTTTGGTCCTTTTTCTTTTTCAAATAGTCATTTTGTAACAAACAATTCATGAGCCACACTTCATTAAGTTCTTAAACTACTAGAAGTTCTGCTTACCTGTAATTCATCTTCCCTGTATGTTGGATGGCTTAATGGTTTTAAGAGTATAAACTGTATGTATCCAGCAGTCATCTTTTTAACTGAAGCAATAGAAACTGGGGTTAGATATAAGGAAGAAGTTTTAGGCAGTGAGGTTTGTGGCATAATGACCTGTGAGGAGACTGTAAAATCTCTTTGGGGAAGCTTTTAAATGAGAGGCTCAGCTATTTACTTTATTTTCCTCTCCAAACACCACCCCTGCCTGAAGAGAGAATTTGGAGTGAGCTCCAGGTGTTCCTCTGTTAATTTACCACCTTTGTAATTTTTGCTTTGTTTGAGGAAACCTATAGAAGTATTTACTCAAGATATTCCTTTAAATGGATTCATTTCTTTTAACCCTAGCCTTTAGTCATCTCAAGCAGTGATATCTTATCAGTGGAAGCATAGTTTGATGAGTTAATTATATTTTATTGCTGTTTACTAAAATATATGGCATAAAAAGATAACGTTCACCAGTTTTTGTGTCTTCCAAAAAGAAACACGTTCAAATCCTAACTGCAGATACTTGTGAAAGGGACTTTCTTTGGAAATAGGGTCTTTGCAGTAATCAAGTTGTGATGAGGTCACACTGGACTATGGGTGCCAAGCTAATGACTGGTGTCCTTATAAGAAATGTGGACACAGATTCAGACACACAGGGAGAATGCCGTGTGACAACAGAGGCAGCGGTTGGAGTGCTGTGTCTGCAGCCAGGGAACATCATGGGTCGCTGGCTATCACCAGAAGCAGGTAGAGGCAGAGCCTTCGGAGAGCATGACCCTGCCAACACCTTGATTTCAGACTTGTAGCCTCCAGAACTAGGAGAGAATAGATTTCTGTTGTTTGAAGTCACCAGATTTGTGGTAATTTCTGCAGCCTTAGGAAACGAATACACCTAAGTACCACCAAGAATCAGCCCCTGGTGGGCCAGTGGCACACATTTTAACACTTGAGGAAATGTTGGGCAGGGTGCTCAGTGAGGGTCCTTTTCAGTCCTGTGGTTGAAAGATGGTCTTCACTGGATCAGTTATTTTTACCCTCAGGTGTGATGTAAGTGTCAGCATCCCTATTTGTAAAGATGAGGAAAACGCTGTCTTGGTTGGGTTGGAGCAGGTGCATCTCTTCAATTCTGAACGGCACCCTGGTGTGTGTACCTGAGCGTGCTGCTCTCTCCCGGGCTTCCCGGGAGCTGCAGGCTGTGCGGGACCGTGTCTGCGGCTTAGTGATCCGTCTCCACGACTGTCCACCTGACCGCCTTCGGAGTCACTGGCACAGCCTTTGCCAGGTAGAGGGCTATTGTTTGACACTCTCTCAAGTCAGTTTTACTTTATAATGAATTCATTTGGATCATAGCCCAGAAGCTGACTTTTATTACCTTTGATCTCACCCATGGTTGTCAGCAGTTTTTAAACCAATATAGTCCACATTCCCTTGTTCCGCATCTCCACACGTTGTCATAGGAGAGCAATATTCCATCTGCATCTGTATTTTCCAGCCATACTGCAGATTAGTGAATTATCTGCATTTACTACTGTAGATGGTCAGACTTCCATAGGCATATTTAATTTGGATTTGAAATATTTAATAAACAGAATAAAGATTTTAGAGTTTTTCTTTGTCATGCATCTACATGAAGCATTCATATTTAGTTCTTAATAATATGAATTTTAAAGCATCTTCTCTGTAATAGCAGCCTTAGTGCCCAATTGTCCACTTAATAAATATTTACTGAGCACCTTCTGTATGCCAAGTATCATGCCAGACACTATGAGTAGCTTCCTCACATACATCAAAGCACCTGCCACTGGGGACACAGAAAGGATTAGTATCCCAGACTAGGAATACTTTTTGATAAAGGGAATGGAATGGCAGCTTTGCTGCTGACTGGCTAGGAATGTGCTGGCCATAGTAGTAGATTCTCAAAAATGTTTGTCTTCCTCTTCAGCACTCCACTCAAGAAGCAGCCTAGTACGTAGCTTCATAGCCAGCTCCTTCCCGCTGATGTCTTCTGAGCAGGAGGGATGATGAAATGGAGGCCGTCCAGGCAGAGATGCGGGGTTCCAGGTTCCTGCAGACCTCTTGCAGCACTGCATTAGCCACAAAAGACGAGCATGGGGCACACAGGCCTCCCCTCTGCTTCTCACGTCCCTGTCCTAGTGGCCAAAGCAGTGTCAGACTGGACTGCACAGCACTCTCAGGAATCTGTTCACAGCCAAACACAGGGGCCTCTGAGATGTTTTTAAAACCAACTTTATTGAGATATAATTCATGTATCATACAATTCACCCATTTAAATTCAGCAGCTTTAGTATAGTCACAGATTTGTGCAGCTCTCACCTCAGTCAGCTGTAGAACATTTTCCACACCTCAAACACAGCGCACCCATTAGTTAGGACCCCCAGCCCCGTCCAATCCCCAGGTCCTAGGCAACCACTAATCTACTTTTTTGATTCTACATATTTGTCCATCCTGGACATTTCATACAAATGAAATCATTTAATATGTGATGTTCTGTGGCCTGGTTTCTTTACTTACCATAATAGTTCAAGCTTCATTCACACTGTAGCATGGATCAATACTTCTTCCCTTTTAGGCCTGAATAATATTCCGCTGTATGGATATGCCATGTTTTGTTTATCTATTCATCAGTTGATCGTTATTTGGGTTGTTTCCACATTTTGGCTCTTATGAATAGTGGTTCTGTAAACATTCATGTGTAAGTTTTTGTGTAGAAATTTCATTTTTCTTGGAAATTTATATACCTACGAGTAGAATTGCTGGGTCATATGGTGAATGGTTATTTTTAACCATTTGAGAAAGAGCCAGGATGTTTCCAAAGAGGTTGTACCATTTTACATTCCCACCAGCAGTGGGTGAGGGTCCCAGTTTTCTCTGTGTGTGTGTGCTGTTGTGTCTGACTCTTTGCAACCCCATGGACTGCAGCATGCCAGGCTCTTCTGCCCTCCACTATCTTCTGGAGTTTCCTCAAATTCATGTTCATTGACAGTGATGCTATCTAAGCATCTCATCCTCTGCCACCCCTCCTCCCTGCCCACTCCTTTTGCCTTCAATCTTTCCCAACATCAGGGTCTTTTCTAATGAGTCAGCTTTTAACATCCAGTGGCCAAAGTAATGGAACTTCAGCAACAGTTTTTCCAAGGAACATTTAGGGTTGATCTCCTTTAGGATTGACTAGTTGGATCTCCTTAAGGCCATGGCACCCCACTCCAGTACTCTTGTCTGGAAAATCCCACAGACAGAGGAGCCTGGTAGGCTGCAGTCTATGAGGTCGCTAAGAGTCGGATACGACTGAGTGACTTCACTTTCATTTTTCAATTTCATGCATTGGAGAAGGAAATGGCAACCCACTCCAGTGTTCTTGCCTGGAGAATCCCAGGGATGGGGGAGCCTGGTGGGCTGCCGTCTATGGGGTCACACAGAGTTGGACATGACTGAAGTGACTTAGCAGCAGCAGCAGTTGGATCTCCTTACAGTAAAAGGGACTCTCAAGAGTCTTCTCCAGCACCACAACTCAAAAGCATCAATTCTTCAGAGCTCAGCTTTTTTTATGGTCCATCTCTCACATTTGTACACAACTACTGGAAAAACCATAGCTTAAAGTACAATTGATATTTACATATTTTGTATCCTGTAACTCTGCTGAATTCATCTCTTAATTTCAATAGTGTTTTATTGGATTCCTTTGAATTTTCTACATAAACAGTTTTAATTTTTCCTTCCCAAATTAGATGCCTTTTCTTTTCCTTACCTATTTTCCCTGGCTGGAACCTCTAATTCAGTGTTGAATAGAAGTAGCAAGAATAGAGACATCTTTGTGTTGTTCCTGATTTTAGGAGAAAAAGTGTCCCATCTTTCACCGTTAACTATAATGTTAAATGTAGGGGTTTTTGTGGAATGCCCTTTTTTCAGTAGAAGGAAGTTCCCTTCCATTCCTAGTGTGCTGAGTGTTTTTCTCATGAAAAAATGTTGGATTTTGTTAAATGCTTTTTTCTGCATCTATTGAGATAATTGATCTTTGGTTTTCATTCTATCAATGCTGTCAGTTCAGTTCAGTTGCTCATCGTGTCCGACGCTTTGCGACCCCATGAATCGCAGCACGCCAGGCCTCCCTGTCCATCACCAACTCCCGGAGTTCACTCAGACTCACATCCATCGAGTCAGTGATGCCATCCAGCCATCTCATCCTCTGTCATCCCCTTCTCCTCCTGCCCCTAATCCCTCCCAGCATCAGAGTCTTTTCCAATGAGTCAACTCTTCGCATGAGGTGGCCAGAGTACTGGAGTTTCAGCTTCAGTATCAGTCCTTCCAATGTACACCCAAGACTGATCTCCTTTAGGATGGACTGGTTGGATCTCCTTGCAGTCCAAGGGACTCCAAGAGTCTTTTCCAACACCACAGTTCAAAAGCATCAATTCTTTGGTGCTCAGCTTTCTTCACAGTCCAACTCTCACATCCATACATGACTACTGGAAAAACCATAGCCTTGACTAGACAGACCTTTGTTGGCAAAGTAATATCTCTGCTTTTGAATATGCTATCTAGGTTGGTCATAACTTTCCTTCCAAGTAGTAAGCGTCTTTTAATTTCATGGCTGCAATCACCATCTGCAGTGATTTTGAAGCCCAGAAAAATCAAGTCAGCCACTGTTTCCCCATCTATTTGCCATGAAGTGATGGGACCAGATGCCATGATCTTCGTTTTCTGAATGTTGAGCTTTAAGACAAACTTTTTCACTCACCTCTTTCACTTTCATCAAGAGGCTTTTTAGTTCCTCTTCACTTTCTACCATAAGGGTGGTGTCATCTGCGTATCTGAGGTTATTGATATTTCTCCCGGCAATCTTGATTCCAGCTTGTGCTTCCTCCAGCCCAGCGTTTCTCATGATGTACTCTGCATAGAAGTTAAATAAGCAGGGTGACAATATACAGCCTTGACGTACTCCTTTTCCTATTTGGAACCAGTCTGTTGTTCCATGTCCAATTCTAACTGTTGCTTCCTGACCTGCGTATAGGTTTCTCAAGAGGCAGTGGTCTGGTATTCCCATCTCTTTCAGAATTTTCCACAGTTTATTGTGATCAACATAGTCAAAGGCTTTGGCATAGTCAATAAAGCAGAAATAGATGTTTTTCTGGAACTCTCTTGCTTTTTCCACGATCCAGCGGATGTTGGCAATTTGATCTCTGGTTCTTCTGCCTTTTCTAAAACCAGCTTGAACATCTGGAAGCTGTTTATTACATTAATGGACATCATCATATATTACATTAATGGACGATGTCATGTATTACATTAATTGATTTTCAGATGTTAAACCAACCCTGCATCCCTGAAACAAATCCTACTTGATCATGATGTTTAAGTTATTCTGTATGTTATGGATTTGTTTTGCTAGTATATTGTTGAGAATTTTTGTATCCATATTCGTAAGACATAGATCTCTAGTTTTCTTGTGATGTCTTTGTCTAGTTTTGGTATCAGGGAGGGTATTGATGTTCTCATAGAATGAGTTGGGAAATATTCTCTCCTTATGTTAGTCTGCCTGGCTTCCATAATAGAAACCTCATACTTGGTAGCTTTAACTTTATTTTCTCATAGTTCTGGATGTCAGCGGTCTGAGATCCAGCTGTCATCAGGGTTAGTGTCCAGTGGCCCACTCTTCCTGGCTGGTGGACTGCTACTTTCTCTGTGTCCTCACATTGCCTCTTCTCTGTGCGTGTGTATGAAGAGGGAGACTCTCTCATGTCTCTTCCTCTTCTTGTCAGTACTTTCTTTTTAATCAGTACTATTGGGTTGAGGCCCTACCCTTAAGACCTTAATTAACCTCGGCTATCTCATTATGGCCCTCTCTCCAAGTATAGTTACCTGGTGGGGGGGCTAGAGCTTCAACGTATGAACACTTGAGGGGGACACAATACAGTCCATAGCACTCCATTTTTACTTTTTGGAAGACTTTGTGAAAAACTGGTTTTAATATTTCTTTAAATGCTTCCTAGAATTAATTTCTGAAGCCATTTAAGTCTGGTTTGATTACTATTTGATCTCTTTACTTGCTTTATGTCGATTCAGATTGTCTATTTCTGTCAGTTTGTCCATTTCTTCTAATTTACCTAGTTTATTGGCAAGAATTGTAATATTTTTAATAATCCATTTTATTTCTTTGAGATTGGTGTTAATGTCATCTCTTTCATTTCTGAGTTTAGTAATTTGAGTCTTCTTTTTTCTTAGCCAATCTAGCTTAAAAAGTTTGTCAATTTTGTTGATCTTTTCAAAGAGCTAGGCTTTGGTTTCATGATTTTCTCTATTTTTCTGTCCTCTATGTAATTAGCTTCTGCTTCAGTCTTTATTATTTTCTTCCTTGTACTTGCTTTAGGTTTGGTTTGCCCTCCTTTACTCCAGAATTTTATTGAGGAAGATTAGGTTGTTAATTTAAGATTTTTCTTTTTAAATATAAATATTGACAGATATAAATTTGCTCTAGGCACTGCACTGCTTTAGCTGTATTCCATATGCAGTGGTTTTTATTTCTAGGCAAGCTCTATACGCATCCCCATATATGAGAAGACCTGGTAGTTGCCCTAATTAAATCAAGTCTTTATCTTTTAATACCTATATTGTGGGAGTAATCCATACTGGTTTACAGAAGAAGACATCTGGATCTCATGGCCCCAGATGTGCTTACTTATTGCCAGCCTTGGGGGTGTCCATTGGTTTTTCTCTTTTAAAGTCACTTTGGGGATGTCCATATCTGTCTTTATCATGTATGGTATTTGGATGGTTATTGATGGAGTTAGACAGATATGATTTTGTCTAGGGTCAAGAAGAAAAGGAATTGCTAGAATATTTTTCTTCCTCTTTCTATCCCTATAATTTCTCTAGGCCTTGTCTTTTCAAACAAAACAAAACACCCCAGACCATTTGTATAGCTCACAGATAGAGTTCAGCAGGCTGTAAGAGTGAGCTGTAAAAGTGTAGAAAGTCCTGATCTGCTTGGGTGAGGGAGCTGAAGAGGTGGTTGGCAGGCTCTTCAGGTCCTCTTCTCTCTCTGTACTTTGGATGGGCTCTTTCTCTCTTATCTGCAGGGTTTGGGGAGGACCATGGGGCCATCCAGATCATCATTTATGTCCCTAGTTTGTTCACCTTGGTGGAAGGTTAGTGCCCTCACGTATACTGGAACTGAAAGTGTGGGGAGGAAGAGCCGCCACACCTGTACCAGAACGCAGGCCAAAGTTGTTTCTGCTGACTCTGGGACACCGTGACTCTGGCTTGATCTCTCCCAGGAATTTTGGGCCAGGTGAGGAAGGCAGTGGTTATGGGTGAGAGAAGAGGGAGCCGGGAAATTCCAACAAGCTGGCAGAGACTGCTGGAGGAGCAGAGTCATAGAAAGAGAAAGACCTTTGTTTGAATTTTATTTACATGTCATCAGTAACCAAGATGATCCCATTTTCCTTGGAATACAAAGGGTCACATGTCCTACTAAAGTCTGCTTTCTTGGTGAGGCAGGTGTCATTCTGCTGAGAGCTGAGCTACTGGGGTGTATGCCTTGGGGTCCATTCCTTCTCCTCTGTCATCCCCACACACAGTGGCACCCATGCTGCTGGGGAAAGATTTTCAAGACCCAGCACCTGGTGGCCTCTTGACTGCTCTCTAATCTCTGCTTCTCTGCTCTGCCTTCTTGCCTAGCAAAAACAGTCACCACCGAGGAGAGCCTGGTGAACCCTGCGAGCATGAACCGCTACAGCGTGGACCCCTCCTCCCCCACCTTTAGCCACAGGAGCTCCCTGCCTACTTCCTCTTCGCTGTACTGCAAGCGGCAGAACTCTGGAGACGGCCACCTTGGGGGCAGCTCAGCCACCACAGTCGGTGGTCCCCGCACCAGCCCCATGTCCCCGGGAGGCCCCTCGGCACCTGGGCTGCGGCCTCCTGGCTCCAGCCCCAAGAGGAACGGGACCGCTCTTGAAGGAAACAGATGTGGTAATGTAACGCATGATCTGGCTTCCCCATGACCTGACCTCCTGTGCCCTTGCCCTGAGACCACTGAGTAGAGAGGGACTGGGGACTGTGGCTATTTGAACGTGGGAACACAGGGAAATTAGATGTTTCCACAAATCCCTTTGTGGATTTTTGTTGTTCTTGAAGGCAGCTGACTTCAACCTTTGACCACAAGCAAAGACAATGGGGTATGAGAGTAGCCTAAACTGTGGGAATAAGTAGAATCCAAAATGTATAGTGGCTCAACTACAATGGAAGTTTTTATAGTTGGTGTGTGCATCACAATTCAGAGACCCGGGATCATCCGTTTTGTGGCTCTGCTGTCCCCTCTGGCCTCCGTGCCCCGTGCATCTAGCAGGTGGATTGGGTCGGTAACTAGCAGTTTTCGGCCACTGCTGATTAGAAACGTTCCTTCCTTCTGCCTCTTTGCTCCTGTTGTGCTGTGTCTCCTCATCTCTCGTACTTATCCCTTCCATCTCACAGTAGGAGCCAAGCTCTCAGCTTCATTCCCTCTAATTTGAATCCTCTGCAGCCCCAGAAAAGTGGCCTGTCTGAGGCATAGCCTAAATAGTTATATATTGAGCACCTACTATGGGCCAGACACTCTCCACACATTATTTATGACTTTTATGAGTTATAAATGAGCCACCAGGGAAGCCCTATTATTATATCAGGTGTATATTATTATTGTAGGCCTTATTAGATTCGATTTACAGATAAAGCATGTGAAGATCAAGAGGTCAGTCAAGCATTGAGCCAGGATTTGACTTCAGCTGGCTCCAAAGCTGGCTTTCAAAAACTGTGCCTGTGATTTTCACATGCTCACTGGGCTTCAGTGGGTCCCTCTGAGGTTCTAGGGGAAGGCTGGAGGGGATGGGAGCAGACAGGACTCCACCACCACCCTCTGTAACCAGGGCCTCTTCACATTTGCAGAGTGGGGTTCTTCATTTGTGTAGCTTGAACAGAGCTTGTGCAGTTAAACACATGTGGAAACCATAGAGATAAACCATGCTAAACTGAGTGGAGGTAGATTAAAATAGGAGAGAAAATCCTGGCCTCCTTAGCCATTAGTCACCTAGCAGCCAGCTTGGGTGCCGCTGCAGGCTCTCTGGAGGGCTATTAAGTTTTCCCTCTGCCCAAAGAAGTGCTTGGTATTGCTCTGAAATTGCATCCCAAGTGAAAGCAGTTGGTATTAAGAACCCATATTTCTTTAAGAGGGTTTGACCCAAGTCATAAAACTGGAAGGGACCTAGAAATGGATTTTCCCCCATGGTGTTAACCTTAATGGTTTAAACCTACAGAAATCAGAAACTGGTATGAGACTATGTGAGAAGGTAGGTATCAGTGATGGGACAGACAGTCCTCTCTCTCATGTGAATACTTACCCTGGACTACTACAGTCTTGATACATCGCCTCTGCCCATGGACTCAAGGAATGTATTCACAGGACACATTTTCCTGTTTTTTGCTGATACTCAGGTGAAAATCTGAGAGCTCACCTCTGTCTCTCATCCAAGATATAATCGCTAAGAACTAGTAATATAAAGAGGTTTTAGATAACAGGAGATGCTGTAGAATTTCCAACTGCGAAAAGCGTCCAAGCTTCAGAATTGAAGTGACTTCAACATTGTTCTTACCTTACCACTTACATGCTTTCCATGGATTCGAGTTTGAGTCTATAGAGTATGGCCTTGGGTGGTGCACAGAGAATGATTCAGCCAGAAAAAAAAAGGATGGGAACAGCACTCTATGTGGGGCAGGGGGTGAGTGAGTGAAGGTGTAGTAGGGCTTATTCATTCCGAGGAATGAGAAGAGTTTGTGCAGGGACATGGACAGAAATCATGCTGGGAGATCTGGGGTTCAAACCAAGCAGATTGGGCTTGCTTTACTCTGTGGATTTCCGAACAGGGACATGAGATGGTGGCCACAGAACTCAGGAAGACGAATCTATTGGCCACTATGGAATTGACGTATAACAGTAAGAAGACTAGCAGCTACCTTTGATTAATTCTTACTGTTTAATGCTTCACATTATCCCATTTAATCCTCACAGTGTGGTAGGTATTTGACTGTTGAGGCAACTAAGACTCAGAGGGATTTTGGTCAGTCCTGGCCAGCATATACTCATGGAGCACAATATGCTTGTCTAAGGTCTAAGGGTGGAGTCGTGAGCAAGACAGATATGAGCCCTGTTCTCGGACAGTCTCCAATTGCAGAGAGACCAATGGTTAACAAACAAAACTGAGGGGCCCCTTTTGGAAGCTGATGAACTTCCCTTCAGGATGCTTGTTGTCAGACTCCAGCCCAAAGCCACAGAATCACATGATTCTTACAGTACTCTCGAGAAACAGGATGAAGAACCTGAAGCCCATGAAGAATAAGATGATCAGGTCCAGGAAGGGGTTGGAAACCTGGCCACTGGCTCTCATTCACTGTGCTTTGCACACAGACATGCTGATAAGGCTTCAGAGGTGTGAGAATGTAGTGCCTTCGTGTTGCCCAGGAGAGGCTGTGGTTTGAGGGGACCTTGGCGATCCTTCCCAACTCCTCATTTCCCAGCAGAGAATCACAGAGACACTTGCACGGTGGTGGGTGGAGGGGCCTCTGACTCTTGGCTCATTGATCCTTCTCTTCTTTCATCGGATTCTATCGTGTGTCTTCTGAATTATGAGTGAGCAAAAGGAAATTATGCGTGTGCTTGTGGGCATGTGTGAGACAGAGTGATACACAGGCAGCCGCAGGTGGACCAGGCTGTGAAGGTGTCCGGAATTACTTTAGATGGATTCACAGTCATTCCATTCCTGGTGGGTGTGAATTCAGCATTAGAAGGAGCCACCGCCATCTTCATTCTACATCCATTCACAGCTGGGTTTCACTCTGCACATGTCTCCAGCAGCACCCAGGGAACAGATCTGACCATGCACCATCTTCTCTGCACTGGAGAATGCCCCCCTTTCACAAAGGCAATCAGCGAGTGCTTTGCACACTCTGTTCTTTTAAGAACAAGATTTTTTTTCACATCTATCATGTCTGACCACTGTGCAGTCACATCTGCCTAGCCTGGCTATGTCAGCCCAGACCCATGTGTCTTCCTGACAGCCTGACAGCAGCTGGAGGGACTGTGTGGTTATTATCTTTGTGTGAGCATGGCAGAGGCTGGAAAGCTCCCTCTCTCCCTCCTAGAGCTAGTTCACTTTGGATCCTGAGCTGGTCTCTAGGTGAGGCAGCTTCCTGCTACTGTCTGTCTTGCGTGACTCTAAGGCCCTCAGAGAGGAAACACGAAAATGCCCACAGCTAGGACCAGGTGCCGGGGAAGGCAATGGCACCCCACCCCAGTACTTTTGCCTGGAAAATCCCATGGACAGAGGAGCCTGGTAGGCTCCAGTCCATGGGGTCGCTAAGAGTCGGACACGACTGAGCGACTTCACTTTCGCTTTCCACTTTCATACGTTGGAGAAGGAAATGGCAACCCACTCCAGTATTCTTGCCTGGAGAATCCCAGGGACAGGGGAGCCTGGTGGGCTTCTGTCTGTGGGGTCGCACAGAGTCGGACACGACTGAAGCGACTTAGCAGCAGTAGCAGGACCAGGTGCCAGGAGTGGAGCCACTTTCCCTCCACACTCATTGCCTGGAGAGCCTCACCTTAAAGACAAGCCAGACCCCTTGCTCAATCCCATGGCTGTGGCTCACAGAGAAAGCCTTTCCCTGGCCTTGCTCAGAGGACATTAGGCTCCCATGGATGGTGTTGTGAGTCTGTCTGGTGTTTTTCCTTCCTGTCAAACATGGGAAATTAGATTTGACCTCTGCTCTGATCACTCTAAAAATCATTCTTGGCACTGAAGGCTTCCCGCCTTTGTAATCAGAGCATCTATTATCACCCTGATTACTGCCGACACTCCGATGGGGCAGGCTCCAAAGGCAAATGTGATTTCCGTGGTTCCTCCTCCCCTTGTTGAGTGCAGATGTCCTTAAATGCAATGAAATCATCTCTAATAAGCATGCATCCACATTCAGATAGCCCCGGGGTGCATTAACAGTTTCCTGGCAAAATACACCCCCCACCTTATGCCAGATCACCTAAGGGAACACTTCCAGGTCTAACAAGGAAAAGGCAGGGAAAATCTCAAAAAAAAATCCAATTCTCAACCAAACCATTGTATTGAGGATAGACACAGCAATGTGATAATGTACTTTTCTCAGCACCAATGCAGAGCTGTACCCTTCTCAAGCACATTGAAAAGAGGAGGAAAAAAGAGACAGCAGAAAAACCGCTGTACCCTGAGATTAAAGAACATAAATGGAAAGGAAGTCTTCTCAACTACGAACTTAGAATTATTCTGTAGGGAAGCTGCTTCATTGTTCAGAGCCTGAAAATAAAATTAAGGATTGCACACACAAAGCTTTTGTGTAAATTACTAATACTGTTTTTGCGAAGTGTATTGATTTGTTTTACATTCATTGAACCCATATTGCAAATATATTTGGTTGGAGCCATGGAAGAGTTAACAATTATAAACCCTGTAATGAGAGGATTCTGGGTTTCCCAGGTGGCACTAGTGGTAAAGAACCTGCCTACCAATACAGAAGACGTGAGAGACATGGATTCGATCCCTGAGTTGGGAAGATCCTCTGGAGGAGGGCATGGCAACCAACTCTAGTATTCTTGCCTGGAGAATCACGTGGACAGAGAAGTTTGGCTGGCTACCGTCCATGGGGTTGCAAAGAGTCAGACACGATCATGAAGTGACTTAGCATGCACGCATACAATGATTACATTTTTCACCAAACTCTTAACCCAGGACTTGGTACAGAAAAGATGCTCATTAGGTGTCTGTGGATGACTAGGGGGAAGATGAAAAAGATCATCCTCAAGAATTTAAAAGATAACTGGAGGTTACAGACAAGCACATGCATAACGGTAATACTAAGCAGAATGTGGAGAGCATCTTTAAGAGAAGAACAAAGATTTGGGGGTTAAAAGTAGAGGAAGGTGACATCCAGATGGCAGGACATGGAAATTCTGCCTGTGAAGGGATCTACCTGAGCTTTGATGGCTAGTAGAACTTCTTTGGAAAGGAGGAAAGATAAACACCTTAAGAAGAGGTGGCAAGAATACACAGGAGAGCTGTATAAAAAGATCTTCATGACCCAGACAACCACGATGGTGTGATCACTCACCTAGAGCCAGACATCCTGGAATGTGAAGTCAAGGCCGGCCTTAGAAAACATCACTACAGAGCTAGTGGAGTTGATGAAGTTCTAGCTGAGTTATTTCAAATCCTAAAAGATGATGCTGTGAAAGTACTACACTCAGTATGCCAGCAAATTTGGAAAACTCAACAGTGGCCACAGGACTGGAAAAGGTCAGTTTTCATTCCAATCTCAAAGAAGGGCAATGGCAAAGGATGCTCAAACTACCACACAATTGTACTCATTTCACATGCTAGCAAGGTTGTGCTCAATATCCTTAAGCTAGGCTTCAACAGCACATAAACCAAGAATTTCCTGATGTACAAACTGGATTTAGAAAAGGCAGAGGAACCAGAGATCAAATTGCCAACATCCACTGGATCATAGAAAAAGCGAGAGAATTTCAGAAAAACATCTGCTTCATTGACTACACTAAAGCCTTTGACTGTGTGGATCACAACAAACTGTGGAGCATTCTTGAAAAGATGGGACTATCAGACCACCTTACCTGCCTCCTGAGAAATCTGTATGCAGGTCAAGAAGCAGCAGTTAGAACCAGACATGTAACAACAAACTGGTTCAAAATTGGGAAATGACTGTATCAAGACTGTATATTGTCACCCTGCTTATGTAACATATGCAGAGAACATCATGTGAAATGCCATGGATGGATGAATCCCATGCTGTAATCAGCAGGGATGGAAGAGAGGAGATCCCTGTGAAAGGCATCCTTTTAAGAGCTTCAGAATAATTAAATTTGAGGAGCAAATAAAGGACAGGAGAGATGACTGAGGTTTCAGAAGCATGAAGAGGAGGAGATGCTGCTTCTAGGGAAAGAGGATGGATTAGTTTGGGACATACAAAAGAAAAAAAAACACACCACCCCCAAATGTTGCCTAAATACTGACTCCCTACTCTCTTCCTCCTTCACTGATCTTGCACCATTTAATCTGCCCTGGGGGAGAAGCATTTATGCCACAATGGAACTCATGTCCCTGACCAGCATGGACCAGGCACGGGACCAGGCTCCTGTTGTCCAGGAACCCCTCTGGTGGTGAGGTTGGAGTGAGCGCTTTGGCAGAACCGAGGGCTAGGGAGGTGCTCAGTGTGGGTGCAGGGTACAGACCTCTCACAGACAGGGCTTCCAAGACCATGGCAGTAGAGACCCAGGACAAGCACCGAAATGCTCCCTCCATCCTGCCATGTCATCTCAGGGTGATGCCAGTGAAGTCACACAGGACCTGATGTCATTTTGGCATCACAGCACTCCAGAGCCTATCATAATAAGCATTCTCTGGCCACCAAGGCCTGGGTCACAGGAGGTCCGGGGCCCAGGGAGACAGAAGTGGCAGGAGGGGTCTCTGAAGTCTAACATGGGTCAACATTTCCAGTGCTGGAGGAGATCCCTCTTCTGGTGCTCTCCTCTGTATAGATGAGGGGGTGCAGAGCTGCCTCCGGTGCACTTCTAGCCTCACTCGGTTCCAGGAGATCACTCAGGCCACCTTGGACTCAAGGGCCAGGCAAGGGGGCAGGCGGCACCAGGTGGGCATTGAGCCCAAGCCCGCAGCCTCACGGCCTCCCTCTCTGTGCTCTCCCCTCCAGCCTCAAACCCTTCTCCGGACAGGCAGGATGCCCGGCGGCCAAGGAGCAGGAACCCTTCCAGCTGGTCCGTGGAGGATGTGGTCTGGTTCCTGAAAGACGCAGACCCGCAGGCTCTGGGGCCCCATGTGGAGCTCTTCCGGAAGCATGTATGCACCGTGGTGGGCCTTGGGGGTGGGGTTCAGGGAGCTGTGGGGTTGGGGAGTGTCTGCACTACACGCTGGGCGCACCACTCAAGGGAGGCCAGATGGGACCACAGTTTTCTCAGAGCAGAACAGCCACTGAGTCTTGTACCGAAGGCACGTTTGTCCCATCTGGTCCCTCACTTGGCCTTTATCAGGAGTCCTGTTTTCTCGCCCGTCTGTTTGTCTGTGCATTCAGCAAACATTGGTAACACACCTACAATGTGCCAGCAAGCTAACAGTGCCTATTCTTAAGCTGCTTTGAGGATTAAATGAAAAAATGCACAATGCCTGGCTTGAAGATGGCCTTTGGTTAGCAGGCATTTGTATCATTATTTAGGAGATTCTAAAATGTATAAAGATGGTAGATTTTTTTCACTGGTAATGATTCGTATTTTATCTGCCAAGCCTTCTGTGTCATGGTTACAATTGTTGCCGTAACCAGTTACCACAAATGCAGTAACTTAAAACAACAGAAATTTATTATCTTACAATTCCATGGGTCAGAAGTCTGACAGGGGTCTCTCTGAGAGAAGACCATGGTGTTGGTGGGCCTGACATCTTTCTGGAAGCTTTAGGAAGAGTTCATTTCCTTGCCTTTTCAGCATCGAGGTCCACCTTCATTCTTGGCTCCCACCTTCCCGTCCTCATCCTTGGAGCCAACAACATCAAGCTGAGTCCTTCTCAAGCTGCCAGCTCTTTGGTTCTTTATTCTGATTTCTTCCTCCACTTCTGAGGACCCTGTAATTGTATTGTCTCCATCCCTCCCCAATAATCCAGGACACTATTCCTATTTTAAATGCAGCTGGTTAGTAGCTTAATTCCATCTGTAGCCTTAATTCCCAGCTTTCAGGGACTAGGATGTAGACATCTCATGTGAAGGAGAGGGAGCATTCTTCTACCGGTGTTACCATTTTTTTTTCTCCTTATCTTTTATTTTATTTGAAATGAAGATCACAAAAATCATACACTCGGACCTGGAGAGGATTGTCATCTCACCCAACACTCATATTTTATTAGGGATATATTTGACCTCAGGTAACAGTGGGGACTTGAGAGCAAGGACTACAGAGGGATGATGTTTAGACAGATCTGAGTGGGAGGACTCTGGCTTCCTTCCAGCATGAGAGGAGTCAGCAGAAGTCTAGGCAGTGGGTAAAGAGAGAACATTAGGCAATGAGGCCCCTGGGAGGGCTCACAGATGAGCTTTGCCTTGCTACCAAGGACATGGAGTGTGAGTGACACAGAGTAGGTGCTTCTCTGTCTGAACGGCTGGGTGGTTAGAGGAATGGGAGGGGCTGATAACACTTGAAGTTATGTGAGTCCTGTATGTGCCTTTTCTTCCCACCCGAGCACCTAAAATCTCCACCCTCTCTCTCTAGTGATCTGAAAGTAACACTATAGGTGAAGGAGGAAACCCAGCCTTACTAAGTTTGTGAATTCAACATGCAGTCTGGATGGGTTATCATTTTCAGAGACAAATGGGAGCAATTTCAGGACCTCAGAGAATTGGCTTTCCCTTAGTATGTGTTTGTGCTAAACCCTCAGATGAAGCAGGTGCATTTTTTAGTTGTGTGCCACCTAGTATTCTTAACAGTGTCAAAAAGCACCTGAAATCCCTTTTAGATTGTCATTAGCAATTTGATAATCTGTTGAAAGCTGGTGGGCTTGCCAAAAATAGAAACCAGCAATTAGGATGATGAATGGAAGTCAGGGCCTTATACCAGCGCCTGGAATGGAAAGGGAACCACTAGTTTCAGGGTCTCATGAGATGATACTTTGTCTTAGTCAGTTCAGGCTGCTGTAACAAAGTACCGTAGACTGAGTGAACAAAGGCAATTCATTTCTCAGTCCTGGAGGCTGGAAGTCCAAGGTTGCGTTGCCATCAAGGTCGGCTGTCAGTGAGAGCCCTCTTTCAGGTTTTGGACTGCTGTCTTCTCATTTCACGAGGACACTAATCCCATTCAAGAGGGCTCCACCCTCATGGCCTATGCACTTCCCAAACTCACACCTCCAAATACCATCGCTTGAGCATTAGGATTTCAACATATGAACTTGGGAAACAGGTGGGGAGGACACATTCAAGTCCACTGAAGCTTTCTCGCTCCTACAGCCCTAGATTGGATAAAGAGGTAAACATATGCATGGTATTGGGAATATGGCTGGGATTAGGTTAGATTCCTTCTATCAGGAGAGAGCAGGAATATGAAAGATCCAGTGGATCATGACCCCAGGGAGAACGTGGCATGATGAGCACATAGTATTTGTGGGCTTTCATTTATTTTTTTCAAGATACTGCTGTGGGACCAGGAGAATATACATCTAAGTAAATCCATATTCCCTTACTTTACTTCCTGACCACACTCTAACCGTGGCCACTATTTGATTACTTTGACCACCTTCTGGGTTTTCTCTTTTCTCATCCTGTTCCACCAGGAGATTGATGGCAATGCCCTCTTGTTGCTGAAGAGTGACATGATCATGAAATACTTGGGCCTGAAGCTGGGGCCTGCACTGAAACTCTGCTACCATATTGATAAACTGAAGCAAGACAAGTTCTGAAGGTGTTTAAAAGACACAAGCAAAGTCCAGACAGCAGAATCTCCAGACCATCTGCCTTACCAACATCACCACCATCACAAGGACTCTCTTCTGAAAAAGAACCGTCACAAAGACTTGGTCTTTTTTTTTTTTTTTTTTAATAAAACTCATAGTTCTTGACCTTTTAAAAAATTCAACATGGCCCTTTTGAAAGGTTCCTCTGTTTTAATGATTTGCCAAAAAATTACCCAAAAAATGCCCATTATTTTTTAACATTTCTAGTTGGTTCGTTGCTCTTAAGGTAGGTCCTGTTTTTATAATGAGAGTTTGGGGAACTGAAGGCTATCACCCAAGGAGCACCTTGGAGATTTCCAATCATGTGGGAAGAACCTTTGTCTCTGCAGGCTCTGTGGGGATGCCCACCACAGCAGCCCCCTGTCTTTAACTCTGACCTGGAGACCTATCATTGTCAACCTTGCTTGATTCAGCTCTGGAAGCTGTCTTCTGAGGATAAATGCCTCACCTTGCACTATCTGGAAAACTTGAATTCTTTTGCTCTCTGAAAGAGAAGAAGAAGAAAAAAACCTTTTCTATTCCTAGTTATCGGAAGTACTGTGTTGCCCCACTAGGGGGCAGACTGCCAATGTAATTTCAGGACCCTCACTGCCGCAGCCTGATATTCAGTACCCGGCGGATGAATTAGGGTTTCTGGGAACAAGATCTAGCCTACACAGACACAGAGAATTTATTCCACAGTCAGCACCACAGATTGCAATGTGGGAAGAAACCATCTTCTAGAAGGTTCTTGTTCATAACCAGTCATTATCGACTGACTGAGATGCACAAGCAGCAAAGGCAAAAATTTGGAAGCACGTTCTTCCCAGATGGGGTTTTGGAGTCCCTTCCTTTCCAGAGTCCTTACTGAGGTGTCAATGTATTGGCGCACCAGAGACTCTTAGTGACATTTAGCCACAGCGTTTCTTTTAAAAAGAAAAAAGATATCTCAACTAAGCATTGAAATCGGAAGGTGTTGATTTCTAGTTACACTGTGGGATTATATAGTTGTATCTGTGGCTAATTTTAATAATAATGGCATGTACATAGACATGCTATTATTGGGTTTAATTCAATTTACAAATCGGTTTTCCTTTTTCACTCTGGAATAATAGAAAAAAATTGATTTCTACCCCTTTGCAGCTGTGTCCAGGGAAGGGCAGTGAATCCACAATTTACTAGGCAGAAGGGGAACCACATCTCCATTCTTCTGATCTTTAGCTTTCTCTCTTTTCCTGTCTCCTTTTTCCTTCCTCTCTCACTGAATAGGAAACATATCTTCAAAATGAATTCGCCTTTGTCATGGGCATATCCTCTTCTGTAAAAAAAAAGAAAAAGCAATCCATATTGTTGGACATGAGGAGATGAATCTTAGACTTTGTGTTCCCTGGGAGGGGGAGGATCAACAATAACTCCAGACCTCCCTTGGCCCAGTGATTAGAAAAGGCACACCGTCCTCAGGATGCAACCTGGACAGGTGTCTCTCCGGTGAGTAGAGCAGGAGGTGAATGTAGCCTCCCACCCCTCTACTAGGACTTCCCTGGTGTCTCAGTGGTAAAGAACCCACCTACCAATGCAGGAGATGCGGGTTTGATCCCTGGGTTGGAAGATCCTCTAGAGAAGGAAATGGCAACCCACTGCAGTATTCTCGTCTGAAAAATCCAATGGATAAAATCCCTAAGAAACCTCCCATGCCATGCTCTTAGACCCATTTAATGAGTGATATTTGAGGAAGCACATCAGAGCAGAATCTTTTTTAGACACACAAACAGTGACTGACTTAAAGTGCGACAGAGAAGGGACAGAGGAGAATGTAAAGGACAGAGGAGAATGTCCTAAAACTGTCCACGAAGCCGAGCTGGAGTTATCAGGCTGCAGAAGAGCTGAATGTCTGTCGGTCCTGGCCGCTGACTAAACTATCCTGAATCAGGCCTTGGGACAGTGTCTTCAAGATTTTGAAGCAATAAATTGACTCTGTCTCTCTCAGTTTGCTCATCGTGAACTGCTCACAGCTGGTCTGGAATTAAATAGTCTCCCTCAGAAAACCATGAGGAGTGTATATATTCAGAACAGCCAGGATGAAAGCAGTAAGATCCAGAAAAATTCCACCACAACCCAGGTTCCTCACTCCAAACCCGCTGAGACTTGTGGTGCCTCTTCCATCAACATATAGCCGGTAGGCTGCTGCTGTTTAGTCGCTAAGTCATGTCCAGCTCTTTTATGACTCCATGGGCTGTAGCCTGCCAGGCTCCTCTGTCCATGGGAATTCCTAGGCAAGAATACTGGAATAGGCTATTGTTTCCTTCTCCAGGGGGTCTTCCCAACTCAGGGATCAAACCCACATCTCCTGCATTGGCAGGCGGGTTCTTTACTTCTGAGCCACCTGGGAAGCCCTGTACCTCATACAGAAACTTTCAAAACTTTCTACCATTCTATCTAGTGCTTCCCTTGGCACAAAAATACCGACATCAGTGCCGCCAAGTGAAAATCATCCTCAAACAATATCGAGGAGACACTTGGAAGAGTTTTCAGGGGAGAGAGATTTTTCCATCTTGAGAAAATTGGGTCCATGTTCACGTGGATCTGCTCTCACAGAGGTGCTGTCTTATTTTGCTTTAAACTTTAAGCAGGACAGATTGCTGCAGCCATGATATTTAAGGTTTGACTTTTAAAAAATCTCATTACTCTTAAAATGAATGCTGCCACATCAGAGAATAACCCAGGGAGGAAATTCTTCCTTGCCTGTTTTTACACTGAAATGCAATTAGCTGGCCAAATTATTGTCGCCAATCCTGCAATTATAATTAATTTTCACCCTTTTCAAAAATCTTGTCAAACCAGGCAGATAAATAGCTTAGCAAATGTAAAACATGCGGGGCCATCTCCTCTACATGGACCTTAAGGAGTCAGGCCATGTGTGTCGCTCTGATCCAAATAGGAGCTTATTTGGGGGGAGGCCTTGCGCTTGTACAGATGTGGTACTTGTTATTCCATGGCAGTAGCTTCGCTTCAGGTTGTGGTGAATAATGATATAGTTTTGCATAATTTCAAATTAGAGTGTGTGTGCGCGCGGGCGTGTACGTTCATGTTCGAAACATTTCCAATTATACTTGTCTGTTAAACACTTAAAAAAAAATCTGAGACAATTTTATTGCCTAAGGCATTTAAAATATTTTATAAAGCACATTATTCCTTTTGTGAAGATTTTAAGTGAAAGAAGTGCATTTCCTCTGTGTGTGTGTGTGTGTGTGTGTGTGTGTGTGTGTGTGTGTGTTGCGCGCGCGCACGCGTGCAGGCACATGCGTACTTCCTGACAGCGCAGTGGGAAGAGCCTTTGAACGTGGCTGGGAAGGTATCAGCTCTGCATTTGCTATGTTTCTAATGCCTTCCCAGTTCTGTAGCCCTGAGGTAGAACCCGCCGCAGGCAGCAGGGTGCACCCTGGAGGCAGCTGGCGGGCGGTGCTGGGCTTCTGGACCTGCCCGCTGTCAGGCACTGACCGGGCGCACCAAGCCAGCCCAGGCTCTGCTCCCCGTGACTGAGACCACAGGCCTCGCCAGGGAGCCCACTGGGCAGGGAATGAGCATCCTGAGCGCCGGGTACAGTGCCCTCCAGAGCTCCACGCATTCCCATCATTTCCCGGCAGCGGGGCTGTCCGGTATTTTCCTTTACAGCAGGAGAGAGGAATGGGACGCTCCTCAAGAGAAACAAAGAGGAGAGTAAAATACACTGGGAAGGGAAGACTGAGCTGAGGCTGGCGTACGTGAGGAGGAAACTGAGGAGAGGAAGCCAAAAGTGACAGTCTTAGAAAGCAGACACCTCTCTAACCGGCCCAACTCTTTCAGCTACAAGTACCTATTTTTGTATTTATGTGCTGTATGGAATATGGAATATTTCTCTTTTTTAATTAGAATTATTTTTCTTATTACTTTCTGACATTGTTTTAAGGAGAATTTTGTTATAGCTCTGAAGATGATTGGAAATGCCCAGAAGTGACCAGGGACTCAAATTTAGTCATTGTCAGAAGGTCTTGAAAGATGGAGACACTTTGTTTTCTTTCTAAAGAATCAAACAGGTTTCCATCCGTGCGAGAAGGTGAGTCGTGATGCTTGCTCTGACTGGTGCTTTTTCAACTCTTCTCTGATGATGGGCTTAGAGGAGGAGGAGAGACTCATATTTTTTCCTTACACCTCAGATAACAAGACAGAAGATGGGGAAGGAGAGGATGATTTTTGGTTAAGGAGAGGGATGAACACCTGTCTTTGGGCGAGGTTTATTTGTAGTTACTAACACACTCCAAGAATTAACACAGCCCTGTGGTAACCTTGCTGCCTGCCACAGCCCCGGTGGCAGGGGAAGACTGTGCTGAGAAGACGGGGGCTGAGCCCCGCAGATGGTCAGCCACCTAGTGGTACAAAGAGTCCTGCTCCCATCCCGTGACGTCACCCCAGTGGCTCCTCTCACGTGACTCCTGGCCACACTGCCCCAGGAAGAGGGCTGGGAGCCCCCGCTTCCAGGGTGCCCTTCCTTCCAACCTTTATCCTACTCGAAGATGATTCCTTCACGGACAATTGGAAGCTGGATTTTTTTGAAATCTAGCATTTACTTGAAAGAGAATCGTTCTTATTTATTGCCACCAGTTAAATATTATGGAAACATGTCTGCTAACAATTTGCTTTGTGTAATTTGTTCTAATGCTAATAAGCAACAGCTGGGACACTTCCTGTGGTGAATTCCTTTGTGGTTACAGTGGTATTATCGCACACGGACTTCACCAAATCGCTGAACTTGAGAAGAACACTCACTCTGGCTCTCCTAGGCTGCAGGAAATTCCCCTCACTTAGAAGCACTTCTGGGCAAAGCATTTTTTTTTAGAGGAGGGTGTGCTTTTCCTTGACTCTCTGCTTCTGAACAGGGCTGTAGACCTGTGCTCTTCAAGTCCCACCTAGAGAGCCTGGGATTTTCCTCCCTCTCAGCCATGAGCTTGATCTCCTCCAGAGGAAACACAGCCAGCAGAACTAAAGAGTGACACCTTCCTCCAGGTCAGTGCATGGTGCCCAGAGTGAATACAGAGTAAAGAGTGAAAAAGGCAGTGGAAGGTGGTCTACTGTCCACCTCATGTGGGCTGTGCCTTCCCCACTGGGCCACCATCAGCAGATGAGGCCCAAGAAGGGTGGAGATGCATCCGAGAGCCAAGAGCTGCTCAGAGTGGATGAGGTGATGACAGCAGACGGTGTGGGCATCTTCCGTCTCAAGGGTCTAGACGTACCACTCAGACCTTCTCCGGGCGCCGGCCCACCGTTCTCCACTCTGTAGCTCCACCTCATGGCCTGAGCCTCTGTGTTGTTCCCCATATCAGATGCTTGTTGTAAAGGCCAACACAAACGCCTTCTATTGGATCCTACTTTGGAACACAACCAAAGCCTTGCTTCTCCAAGCAGCTCACTATGAAATAGCAGACCCTTGCTGGGTGTCATTTTACAGTAAGCATATGTGACCGGAGGCTACCTCCACCATAAATGTAGCATCCTCAAACCTCAGGTGGGCCCCACCTCCCCCTCCAGTGCTGGAATGCCTTCCCTACACCCCTGAGGAATGGCTCTGCCTGACCACTTCCCATTAGGGGGAGTTCAGTCCCATAGGAAGTGGCTTATTTCTCTGTTGGACAGCTCTGGTTGTGAAAATGTTATTTCTCAGGGAGACACAGATGTCTGTGAATCAGACACAGACATTTGAGACGAAGCCAACTCTGCAATCTTTCTCTTTTCAACGGAGCTTGTCCGTGCAGTAACCACACCTAAAATACAAATTGACATTGGCAAGTAGGCCCCAGCCCCACTATATTAAAGTCGAGGAGCAGACACTGTGTATAAATGGGGGACTTAGATAGGTCATGGCCATCAGATTCATCAGCCCTGTCAGGAAAAACTATCGAAATTCTTGCGGCCTCACACACACAGAAAAGGGTGTCCTGGGAGAATCTTTACTGTAGTTGTAAATCTGGCTGTGGTCACATAAGCATGTGAGTTAGAAAAGATTGCATGAACAAATCTGTAGGTCCATGTTCCTCAATAACTGGAAAAGATGTGGAGGTCCTACCTCTTAATTGTACTCGCTGGTGATATAACAAACTAAGGAAGCTTTAGTTTAGACAAAAACAAGTTGTAATTGATGATAGAAAAGTAAACATGGTCTGTTGTGAATTTAATCAAGAGTGATGGAGTTTATGATGCCAAGCCCAAGTGGGTTTCATGCTTGTATGTGCATGCCCCGGCGACTGTGTATTTGTGAGTTCCTGTGATAAGAGGTGGGAATTGGGGAAGGTATGAGAAGGGATTGCAAAAGGGAGCTTTTGCTTTCTAGAGCATTCTTATTCAGGAGAACTATCGAGCAATGATTTAGAAATCAGATCCCAAACTAACATGTAGATTATGTAGTTTGCTGAGATAAAACTGTAGATAATGGAATGGATTCTCTGAAAATATTTAAAACTTGGTATTTGGAAGAAGTAGCTACCATCCAGCACCTTGCCTTGTGGCACCTGGCATATAAAAGTTACCTCATTAATATTCATCGGCTGAAAGCAGGAATGCTTGACTAGTTTTCATATTTTATTCAAAAAAGCCACTGACTTCCTTTTTGGACACCATATCTTTACTGAAAGGAGAGGTGCTGAAGGGCGGAGGCCAAAAGAAGAGCTGAAGCCTTTCGCTTCCTCTCGTTCGCCAAACGCTCTGGGCGGTCAGCCCCTCAGTGGTGGACTTGCAGCTCACTCCTCTTTTCATCTTAGGATCTCACATTCTCAGTGGCCTCATGTGCTACTCAAAGTATCAGAGAATAACAATAGACTCTTTGCAGCTTTACTATTAAGACGTCTTTTCCTTCCTAGTCCATGATGGCTCTCAGCACTGAGTAGGGTTACCATGGGCCAGTTAATCACTCGAGGACAGTCAGGGTCCCTGGGAGTCAGAGGGCATGTCCGCTGAGCCCTGCACTCCCCGTGCCTTGCAGGTCAGCGGAGCCGACAAGCCCCCCATAAGCCACTCTGTCATCTCTTGGTGGTGGCCCGGTTGGGAAGGCGCACCCTACAGGAGGTGGTAGGAGACCACCTTCTCCTGCCCTTTCACTCTTCACCCGTCTTCACCCCTTGAGAGCTGATTTGGAGAGATCGGGGCTTATTTTTTCTCTCCTACATAGTTACACAGGAACATTGAGAATAGAACTATGTGAATGACTTTATTTTTCCACAACCACATCAAATTTTGGAGTGTTTCACTTTCAAAGAGATCGGCTCAAAAGCCTGAGCATGTGTCCCAAGGATGTTGTCATTGCTTAGAATATTTTTAGTGCATCTCTTTTGGGGTCATCTTTAGAAGCTAGAACACATTCCTGTCAAAGTGGAAAGCCCATTGTCGCACTTGAGGGTGGATTCTTTTTTCTTTCTGGAGTCAAAGGGATTGGGGTCATGTCTGCACAGGAGCACAGCTGATCGACTTGAGATGTCAGTGTGTCTCCATACTCATCTGTTTGTCTTTTCCTCACGTTTCCTTACTGGATGCAGATGGTCTGAACAATAACAGCCACAACTCATTTGTTAACTTGAATATATCAGTATAAGGAGCTGCACCGCAGAGACTGCTTTGGAGGGCAACATCACCTGGATGAACATTCAACATGTTCATTGTAAAACTCGTTTGTAGTTCGCCGCTGTATCTCTAGGCATCATAAGCTCAGGATACTGTGAGTGTCCCTACAACCCCAAATGGCAGGGGAACTGGGAGGAAGAAGCCTTGGGGGACACCTGGACAGCTCACCTCCAGGGGAGAGCCTTCTCCCACTGGTTCTCACCATTCTGGAGGCAGATTATGGTGCAGTGTGAAGAAATGAGCCCTCCGAGTTGCCTCATACCCCATCTCCTCATCTGGAAAAGAAGTGGGATCCAGATGTCCTTCAAAGGCATTTACAGCTATTACTTCCAGCAAAGGCCAGTGGGGCTGTTGGCTCCTCCATATTCTGTTTTTCGATTTCCAGCTTCTGCCTCTCCTCCTGTCTGACCTTGTCTAGATGTTTTCTCATTCTCTTCTCTCACTGGCCCATTGTGGTTGTTCAGTCAGTTGTGTCTGATTCTTTGCAACCCCATGGACTGCAGCATGCCAGGCTTCCCTGTCCATCACCAACTCCCAGAGCTTGCTCAAACTCATGTCCATCGAGGCATTGATGTTATCCAACCATCTCATCCTCTGTCGTCCCCTTCTCCTCCTTCCTTCAATCTTTCCCAGCATCAGGGTCTTTTCCAATGAGTCAGTTCTTCCCATCAGGTTGCCAAAGTATTAGAGTTTCAGCTTCAACATCAGTCCCATGGCTCCTCCTCAAAGCCACTGAAGTATCACTGTGCTATCCTTTCTCATTATTTTTACTTTCCATTTCTTTCTTTCTTCCTGCCTCTGTGTTTCCTTTGTTTCCTCTTTTCTGTTTTTCTCCATTCTATCCGCTTCAGTGCCTTGGGGGGAAAGAGGAGAAATGGAGAGGGAAATAAAGAATTAACAAGTAGCCTCTTCCCTGCCTACCTGGGCCATCCTGGCCCTTGCCTGCCTCCCACCATCCCATCATTAGCCACCTACAACGTTCCTCAGCTCTGTGGTGCTTCCGGCCTGATCTCCACCTGCTCATTCCACTCTTAAGGTCCTGCCCTCTCAGTCTGTCCTTGAGTTTGGGAACAAGAGCCCTGTCCCTTTAATGGCTTCACTCTGTGATTCGCCCTGACATTTCCCTCCCGGGCCTCCTCAGCCTTCACCCAGCATCGGCCCTTGTGCCCAGCCCGTCAGGTGTCCCTCCTCATTCAGCGCAAAGGTCAGAGCCAAGTGACCTGGAGCCGCTAGGACACACACGCCTCTTGAGAAGCATGAATTGTTTCTCCCAGCTGTGCTGGCTCCTGTAGCCTGCATGGAGTCACTCTGCCCTCCAGAAGCAATTCTGGCCATCTTACCATTCTTCATAGAACATGTAGCTTTGTCCAGACCCACTGAGCACGGACTGCACCTCCCAGTGACCAAAGCCAGGTCAGGGTCTCCGTTTAAATGAGGAGGGCGGCCAGGATCAGAGGTGAGGCACAATGACCTACATCAGAAGCACTTCTAGGGTGAGGGTTGTTTTTAGGCATTTTACAGGTCTGCTGAGATGTGTGCAGTGTTAAGGGGCTTGTGTCACAGTAGGGGAAGATGATGACATATTTCCCAAAGGAAAATGTGGTTTCGAGGGGGGAGAAAGACAGCAAAATTCTGGAACAAGGATGCTCTGTTGCTGGCCTTTATCTAACACTGGCACACCTGCTCAAGGTCTTTCTAGAAATCAAACTTGTTTGCCTCCGCAGGAACCGACAGTGTCTCTGTTTAAATGTGAAAGAGTTTGGAGAACTTTGATTTCTTTCATTCTCCACTGTTTACTAAGTCACAGTACTTAATTTTCTGTCATCTTCCAGCTATATCTTGGATCACATGAGGATTTTAAAAAATGAGCTCTTCTTATCTCATCCTCCAGATCTCTTGAAATAGCAGTTGTCTTATATAGTGTATATTTTCATTTTATAATTACTGGTTGATTAGATTATTTCTCTCCTGTATATACATAAAATAATTTTATTACTACAAAGATTTTATACTAAAAGTCCATCTGTAGATAAATTGACTTTTTATTCTATACACGTGAAAACTAAATAAACAGATGAAATAAAATCATTTCATCATAATTGTATTCTGTTGCAAATTTTTCTCCACATTGACAGTGAAAACTTATTAAGGTCGGTTGTAACATCACGAAGCATCGTGAGGCTAAAAGTTTTGTGTTTTACTACTATGCTAGGTTGTGATTATCTGACAAGGCTCTAGGTAGATAATGAGGAATTCTGAGTAAGTGGAAATCTATGTGTACTAAGCTCTCGAGATTGAATGATGATGATTGAAGTGTTATGCCTTTTGTTTGGTAAGTTGAGGGGTTTATATTCAGATTCTTTCTTTCAACTCAGCCTTAGTTAATTTCAATTTCCACCTCCTTATTCTATGTCTGGACCTCAATATGCCAACACGGAACCCTCTGCTCTCTCCACCTGGGAGACTGACTGCAGCTGCTCACTTTGTCTGGTGAAGTTCTGTCTTTAATAAAGGTGCAAATAGGCCATCCCCTCATCTCAGTAAGAAACAGGGTTGACTCCATCCCTTTTCTCTACCTAGATGGTCTCTCCTCCTTTCTAATTAAAGATTGTGAAAGGGTGTATTTACATGGATATTCACATGAGTGCTTGTGATTGAGTTTGTAAATTTGAGGCAAAGTTCATCCAGCATTTGCTGGATGATGGAAGTTTTTGCAGCATTTGCTTGTGCCGAGGCATGTGTGAAAAAAGGGCCGGGTGAGTGTGATGCAGACACTCTAATTACTTGAAAATCCACTGTGCTTTTACTTTTTATGGTTAGAAGCTAATTCTGGAACATTACTTCAACTCCCTGCTTTATTTAGAAGTGTGCAAGGAATGCAGAGCTTTGATTAGGAAATGGTATTGTCTTAGGATCTGGCTTTTTTATTTTTAAAATACTAATGGATCTAAATTTGCAGACCAGAAATCAGTGAATGGAACTCATTGTAATGGGGAACAGTATTTACATTAGACAAAGCAGTAGACTCTTATCACCTGGGGAAAGAGCGGCTCCTTAATTTTTGCTCTGTGCAAGCATGATGCAATCAGTGTTTCCGGACATTGGGACAATCCTCTCACCTCAAAGTGTTCCTGTGTAATTGTGTCACATGATGGGAAATTGTAATAGGCAATTTGGTTCTGTAATTCAGTTTGCAAAGCATGCAAACATAAGATAACTAGGTTAAATGCAATAAGCATTACACTAAGGTACAAAAATGTGGGGAGAAAAGATGCTGTGTCCATAACTTAGAAAGAACATGAATTTTATTCCTCATGTGCCTCAAAGTGTAGATCTTATTAAAGTTATTTATCCTCTTGTTTGATTTCATCATATATTGTCCATACAGATGCATTATCTGTGTATGAACATACATGGTTTTTTACCGCACATATTTACAGTTTTTCTCTTACTTGTAATATGCAGGCTCCAAAGAACCGCATTCAGGAGTGAGTTGATGTGCTTATTTGTTACAGCATACAGTGCAAATGGACCATTTAACAAATAGATTGTGATGCAGGACACCATATCAAAATGTGCTTTAACATTTTCAAAACCTTTTGGTTATCTGTAACTTTTTGCCTTTGACAATTCTTTCATTATTTAGGGGTCTGTTTTTAATGTATTCCCTTAAATGGTCACTACAGGTACACGATAGATATGTACAGTTTCATTACATAAACACTACTGGCCTTAATGATTTTAATATTTTCAGGTGCTTTTTGCCCCCATTTTTAATGCAGTATTTTTTTTTTCTAGCACAGTGTATCATTGACCCAGGACTGATTCAATAAAATTTCTAAATCCTAAGATTCCAAGACAATGCAGTATTTTCTGTTCATGCTGTAAAAAGTATTTCTGTATTTTTAATAAAGAATGGAATTTCTATGAGCCTCTGTATATTTTATCTGATCAACTTTTTAATGTTCATTATTACTACATTAGGACTAGTTCCTGTAAGTGGCTAACAAGGAAAAGTCTTTCAGATGAAGGATGTTGACAGCCAAGACCCCAAAGGCCTGATTCACAGCTGTCAGGAAAGCCACTCCCACCGGCTGCCTGAGGCCCAGCCCCACAACCACACAGGAGGGACTTGTTACAGGAGCCAGCGGGTGTCTGCTGAGTACACTTCCTATCTCCCCGGCCTGCCAATTCCAGCTCATGACTACAGTGGGGCAGCCCCTGGGCAGGGAAGGAAAACTCGATCTGGTCGGAGCCTCAGAGTGAGGGTCCCCCAGGGGTCATCTTAGACCAGGATCTTCTTCCAGGTCAGTAATCAGGGACGAGAGGGCTGCCTCCTGTGACAGACGGGAAGATTAAAATTGCAATGCTTGGACAGCTCCTCAAACAGCGTCCTTTGAATCTGGAATCCTTGTTCCAGGCTGTTTACTCCCATTGGTTGTAGCTGTTTGAGGGTCATGGCTCCTCCTGGTTTTTGATCCAGCCTTCATCCTGAGTGGCCAGTTCCCTGCCCAGAGGCCTCCCACCCATCCCTGGCGCTTTGCAATAATCCTTGACAAGGGCAACGTGGTTCTCAATGAAACAATCCAGGATGGGGGATCCTCTCATGTCAGTGTTCTCTGGGCTGGATAAAGCCAGCAAGAAAGGTTTGAGGACAGCTCTTGGGAAGGGTTGGGGTGCAAACCTCCAAAGCCTTCTCCCACTATCTGCCATGGGTTTGCTTAAAACTTAATAGCCTCTGAAAATATTAACCTTACTGTTTGCCCTGCCTCGAACACTACCATTTTCAAACTCATCTCTCCCTTCTCTCCTCCAGTCCAGGACCAAGCTAGTGGCCTTTCTCACATGTCCACGAGCCCCTGAGCCAAGAAAACCCAGGAACAGAGGTCCTAAGGATCCCTTCCCCGAGCCTGCTCTTCCCCAGTTGTTAGACGAAAGCTCTGAAAACCCACCTTCCATGACTAGTTTTTTTCTTATTTTGTACCAACTCGTAGTATCCTAATTATAAACTGTCCATGTGGAGAAGAAATCCTGAAATAAATGCTATATGCTTTTCTGTCAAATCTGAACATAGATTTGACCAGCTGAACGCTTGCAGACCTGGAAAGGAAGGAGGGAACTTCACGAGGGAGGGATGCATCTTGCCTGGGATTTTAACAGCTACATGATGTTCAGACATCACTGCAGGGCAGGATCAGTGTAGCAGGTGTGCATGGTCAGGTCTGAAGCTGGCGTGTCAGCACGTAAACCCCTGAATGCGTCTACATGCACGCACAGCCCCTGCCTCATTCTCTGTTTCTTAAGGGCCAGAAGATATTGTTAATGAAAAAAATTAATCAGTAGTCAATCTAAGGAAGAAATGGAAAGTTTTTATCCAAGCCAACCTGCATATTATAATCCAGGAAGCTCTGAAGACCGGTCTGTCCATTAAAGGTCAAACAGTTTTTGAGACAAAAGGTTATGCATCCAGTGACATTCTGACAGATTACACAATCCAGAGCTGCACATACAAAGCAGGCAGTGGGTCATCACAGCCCTTTACGAAATGAAGAAGGAATGTCATCCCCTAAGGAGGTCTGGGTAATGCAGATGCACAAACACACCTAAAAGAGAAGGAGGAGACCCAAGCAGGCAGAGAAAATTTTTATTTAAATTTTTGTCTTGCCATAAAAGATGGATTTTATTTCATCAGTAGATTGGACCAGAAGCCACCCCAGCCTGGGTTTTAGTTTTGACTTTCCCACTGACCAGCTGCGGATGTTGGGGAAATGACCTCAACTTTCCAGACCCCAAGGGTGTTAGACTAGCCAAGGTCCACGTTCCCACTCTCACCCTGACCACTCCAGCCGCCCTGAACCGTGGCTTGGTCATAGAAAGACCATGTGTGCCTAGATTCTCCTGTCAAGATCTTGAGAGTCCTGAGCTGGTGGGAAACCCGTGGGGCCCTATAGAAAAGACAGGAGTTTAATTAGCTGGGACAAAGATGACCACCTATGTCAGGGTCTCTCCTTAAGGATCAACAAGGGAAAGTTATTCTTAAGAACAGAATGGAGTTGATTTTTCTCAGACAAGTTACCAGAAAAGAAAATTTCCTGTACACTATGTGAATCACTGTGATTCACATAGTGAGAGAGATACTGCTCCACTGCAGGAAAGTAAAGTACCATCACACTGAGGGCAGACACAGCTTGCCTTCTGATGGCTAAGAACTTCCATTCATTTTAGTGCTCAACATCTTGCACATTTTCCAATTACCCCTTTCATTAAAAAAATCATTTTTTAAGGAAAATTGCTTTTCTCCTTGAACTCTTCACCAAGGTTGATTCAAAAATCCATCTAGGAGTAGCTGGTAACTTATTGTTAACCTTCTAGTGGAAGCAATAAAAAAAAATCTATTGAGAGGCAGGGGCTATTTAAATATTTCCGTAAAACCCCCTGGGATTGGGAGGTGAAGAAGTGGATCTGACAGTAGCTCTGTTGCCGGTTTCAGACTAACAGGTTTGGCAAGGATGTTTTGTTAGCAGCAGTTAATCAGCGAATCCCATTACTTAATAAGGTTATCACTTAGCAAAAGCTGCAAATTACAGTTTCTTTCTCTCCAGGCTGAAGATAACATCCTTGAAATTTTGCATGTACAAGTAGTATCTCGTTAGCAGAAATGGGGTAAACAGAAGCACATTGAAAATGCTGTTTGTGTGCAAATCAGACTGATGCTTTCATCCAAATATTTTATAGTCGTGCTAGCTTGCCACTTCCCTTCTCACCCATTGTTTGGTGCTGGTGTGGAGTGTAAATCAGAAAGAGGTAGGAAGCATCTCCTCTGTTCACCACCAGCTGAACGAAACACACTCTCGAGTCCACTGAGAGAAAATTCACAGGCTTGTGAATTGGCATTGACTTAGCCTGGCTAAGTCAATGCCAATTCCAGGTCGCAGTGCTTATCAGCCTGGAAGGAGACTTGCCAGTGATTTAGTGATCCAGGAGAGCCACTTGGACTCAACAAACCACCTCCATTAACCCCCCTCAGCTCTCACTTCCAGGGCTCTGAGCTCTGTCTCCCTGTCTCCTCACACCTCCCCACCCTTGGCTCTTGCTGATGTTTAAATCCGAGCCTCATCTGCCAAATTTCCTCTGTGTGCATTCATACAGGCTCACCCATCGCTTTCCCCACGGGCCTGGGGAAGGACCAGGTGGTGCTGAAGATGTTGGCGTCTGCTTTGACCTCCTACCAAGATGGCGTCACATCTGTGGATTGGGAGGTGGGGTCCTGGCGAGTGTGTCCTCCAGCTGTTGGGAGGCACTGTGGGATGGAGAGATGGAGGCGAGGGAGCCGTTTCCTCCATGCAAAATGCAGGGTGGGAGCTGCTGCCGGAGCAGGCAGCGGAGACCTTTCAGCCTCATCTCCAGAGGGACATGGTTGTGTCTCAGCCCCTCCCCACACTCACAGATGCAACCCAGCCGACCTGCTATGCCCTCGCCACACTGCTCCACTTTCCAGTTCAGCTATTTTGTTTGGTTGGTTTTTTTCCTTTTGGCTCAAAAACCTCCAGAGGGTATGAATCTGAGAATTTTTCTGGGGCGTGGTGTGTGTGTGTGGGGGGATGTGTTATGTTTACACACGGAGGCTCTCTGCCTCCTTGCATTGTGGATGACGTTCCCTCCCACCCTTTCTCCGTTCACCCACCCCTTCCCACGCATCCTCTGGTCCCCAGCATTTCTTGGCGCTGCATATGATTTCCCCTGGGAGGGACTTTGTGTTTTCTGGCTGAATGACTCTTTACACATCTCCAGTCCAACACTTTCGCCTTTTGGTTGCACCTCTGCATCCTTCCTCCTCTTGGCTCTGGGAGCACTTTTTCTCCGTGTTCTGTTTGCTCCTCTGCCTCCTCTGCCCCCACCCCAGCAAGGCCATCCCTCTGCAAGTCTCACTGCCTTACATTTTCCACCCGCAAACACTCTTCCAAGGGCCTCAGTGACTTGTGAAAATTCCTTCCAAACTTGTCTCCTGGAAACAGGACCGCAGATGAAAGATTTCTTCATTAAAATTAGACACTTTAGAGAGTTATCCAGTAAAGCTCTGAGAGTCCCCTGTGGGCCTCCATCTGCACAGAGCTGGAGAAGGGGGCTGGGCTTTGGGAAAGGCCAGGACCAAGTGCTCTGGGATTCTCCCCCTCCCCTTTTACTGACACAGACTCCCTCTCTCCCCAGACAAGGAGGATTTGAGTCCCGAGGGTTGTCGCCTGGCTTCCTACCCATTGCTCAGCATTGTGACTGCCGCTGAAATCGCTCTTTTGTGAGGTGCCCTGAGGCCCCATGACCCATGGTTCTCTAAGAACTGACTTTGATTTATGACTTGAGAAGCTGGTGGAGGCTCTGGATGTAATTCTAAGCTGTGATTTCTCATTTGGGCTCCTAATGTTTGATTATGCAGCTGGGCGGCGGCCCCTCCAAGAGGCCAGTTCCCGGCATGCAACCCAAGCCTACAGCAACCTCCCAGGCAGGGCCTTAGCAAGCTCGGGGCCTGGGAGGGCAGCTGTGGAGCTCCAGCTGGAGCAGGCCAGGTATGGGCACCCCTCGGTTCCTGCTCAGAGTCGAGGTCAGCCCTGGGTGTTTCACATGAACACGTGGCTGATTCCTCCACCCACCCTGCTCTGTGGGCACCTGGAGGGCCAGATGAGCACACTCCGTGGTGCTCTGTCCTCTGGGAGGCCTTTGTTCTCCATGAGGATCGAGGCTGGTCACTGGGTCTGTTGATCAGACCTCTGTCCTAGGCTAGAACCAGCTCACAAACCCCTGTCCTCAGTCTAGGGGGACCTTTTCCCTTCTCTCAGAGACTATGAATATAAATCTCTCAAAAGCTGTCAAAACACCAAGCACAAGAATGGAGGGAAATTTTGGTTTTTGTCACCTGGCCCACCTGGAGGAAGGCAAGGATAAAGCCTCCTCTCAGTAGAAGCACACGTGCTCACACTCACACACTCGAAATACACTCAACAACTCTTACACATTCACACAGCACTCCCAGCCAATGTGCTCTATCCTTTACTGTAGACCCTCGTGGTGTAACTTTCAAGCAAACTCAGGATTCACATCCCTGCCAGCACACTGAATCCCGTGGCACTGGTGAGTGACCCACGTCAATGGAGTCCTCCTTGTCTGGCTACAGTCTGCTCTCATCAGTCCCACCTCTGTACACTCACAGTCATGTGTGCACTCGCTGCCCTGCCAGCAGACGTTCACCAGGTCCCGGATGACATGGCATGTGAACATGCCCTCCTGAAGCAGGGCTGTGTGTCCTCACTTAGCTCTGCTGAGCCCTGCCCCTGGCAATCCACCTGGAGGCATCCAGGGCCTGGAGTGAGGTCAGGGGGAGGGGGCAGATCTTGAAGAGTCCATGGACTAGCTTGTGAGGCTTCAGAGGAAGACTTTATGTTGTCTCCAGGCAAAGGGAACCCCTCTGTTCAGTGAGAGGGGCTTGCTTCTGCTGACCCGGAGAACTAAGGAAAACTGGGGGGCTGAAGATTCTCAGATGCTTCCAGTCAATGTCTCCATCCCAAATCACAGGGTCCCACTCTGTCACTTTTAGAACAGTGGATTAGCTGCAGGAAACCTCAGGTTGTTCACTTAGTGTCCTTGGCAATTCTACCTCTACCATGATCAGATCTCAGGGCTGATTTTCAGCACAATTTGCACCATGGACACAGGCGATAAGAGTTACAGGTGGCCACAGAGAACCCTGGCTTTCCCAACGTACTCTAAGTTGGCAGTAAAGTATCCCAAGCATTTTTTTTTAATTAACTGTTACAATGCCATCAAAAGCAGCCAGCACCTACTTCAACCCTTACCATTATAATTATCCCATTTCACCAGTCGAGAGCCATGGTCCATGCATAGACCATGTGCTAAGTTCTGTAGTCATGTCTGAGTCTGTGTGACTCTATGGACTGCAGTCTGCCAGGCTCCTCTGTCCATGGGGTTCTTCAGGCAAGAATATTGGAGTGGGTTGCCATGCCCAGGGGATCTTCCTGACCCAGGAATCGAACCATGTCCACCTCCTTTGACAGGCAGGTTCTTTACCACTAGTGCCACCTGGGAAGCCCATGCATAGTCCAAGGGGTCCCAAATTTTGGTGCATACAATAATCGCCTGATGAATTTCAAAAATTCTCGACACCTGGCTTCCACCTAAAGACAGTTTGATTTAATAAGTAAGTGGTAGGGCTCGAGCGGGGGTTGAAAGCTCCCCCACATGATTATAGCATGCAGCAGTTTGGAAACTACTGGCATATCCTGGCACCTTGACTCGCATCTCCCTGCAGTGCTGTGAAAGTATTAGCGTGGCCACTGCATGTCAGGGCATGTCAGGGTTGTTCCCCCGAGCAATGGGGGCCCAGCACTTTCAGACCAGGAGGTAATTCAACTCCTAAATCCATCCTGAGGATCTGTTCTCTAGGGCCACACTGGGAATTGTCTCTGCCCAGAATCCCTAGAAAACAGAGTCTGAGCCAAGGTTAAATGCTAAGACTTTCCTGAGAAATGGGGGAAGCAGAACTGAAGACAAACGGGAAGAGAGCAGGCAAACACATAAGGAGGCGTGTCACCAAGTTGCTCATGGCTTCGCGAGAAAGCAGTTGCTCAGTCCTGCAGCACGTCCGAGGAGAGACCACGTGACACAACCCATCCTCAGACAGTCCCCCCGAGGGGAAGAAGGGAGATGGACTTACTCCACGTCCCATCTTCCACTGGTCCTGGCATGCCAGTTGCCATTTCCAGGTGTGTCTATATGGGCACCAGTGGCCTCCCTCCTCTCGGCAGGTTAGAGGCAGGAACTGAGCGGTTGGCATGTGGGAGGGCACTGTGACAGGTGTGTGCTGCTGCAGAGCACACCACCCTAAGTTAAAACAACAGCACTTTCTACAGGCAAGCATCTTGGGCTGGGTGCCATGGGGTGTTTCCTCTATTGGTCTTGCCAGTGGTTGCTCCATAAGCACAGGCATCCGGTGGCTCACCTGGGCTCACCTGGGGCTGAATGGTCTAGGCGGCTACACTCAGTCATATAGCTGCTTGCTGATGGCAGGGCCTCTCTCTGTACAGGGTCACTCACCCTCAAGGGGGCAGCCTGGGCTTCCCAACACAGCAGGATCGAGCTCTAAGGAGGAGAGACAAGGCTGCGAGGTCTCTTGGGGCTGAGGCTCAGAAGTCACACAAGTCCTTCCTACACATTTTATTAGTCAAAGAAGTCAAGGGCTTCAGGGAAGGGGAGACAGGCCTCTGGATGGGAGGGACAGGACAGGCAAACGGCAATGGGTGTGGCTATGGCAGGGAAGCAATAATTCCCGCCCTCTTTACGAGGAGTGCATGGCAAGCATGCTCACTTCATGCCTGCAAGCCGCCCTGGGCCGAGGGCAGTGGTAGAGACACAGCAGCCACCCAGCTCCAAGATGGAACAGCGCAAGATGTGGTTAGAGCTACTCCAACTCCAGCCCGAATCCAAGGAGAAGGTGCAGACCTGGAGGACTCAAACCTGAATCTCATCTTAGAGAGCGATGTGGTGACATCTAACAAAGTTGAACACGTGTCTATACTACAACAGCAAAATTCCACTTTTACAAATTCTCATGGGTATTCACAAAGAGGCCAAATATATTCATAGCAACATTGCTTGAAATAGCCAAACATTAGAACCAACCTAAAAGCCTATCAACAAGGGAATGGATAAACAAACTCTGATCTATTCATTCAATGGGCTGCTGCTGCTAAGTCACTTCAGTCGTGTCCGACTCTGTGCGACCCCATAGATGGCAGCCCACCAGACTCCCCCGTCCCTGGGATTCTCCAGGCAAGAATACTGGAGTGGGTTGCCATTTCCTTCTCCAATGCATGCATGCTTGCTACAATGGGCTACTATACAGAAACTAAAATAATACAGATGTGTCAACACGAATAAAGCAAGAAATGCAATGGTGAATGCAAAAAAAGAAAGTCGAAGGATATTGATATAATTTGTGTCAATCTTTAAAAATACAAAAATGATACCCTATTGTTTAAATATGTAAATACACATCAGATCAGATCAGATCAGTCGCTCAGTCGTGTCCGACTCTTTGCGACCCCCCATGAACCGCAGCACGCCAGGCCTCCCTGTCCATCACCAGCTCCCGGAGGTCACTCAGACTCGCATCCATCGAGTCAGTGATGCCATCCAGCCATCTCATCCTCTGTCGTCCCCTTCTCCTCCTGCCCTCAATCCCTCCCAGCATCAGAGTCTTCTCCAATGAGTCAACTCTTCGCATGAGGTGGCCAAAATACTGGAGTTTCAGCTTTAGCATCATTCCTTCTAAAGAAATTCCAGGATTGATCTCCTTCAGAATGGACTGGTTGGATCTTCTTGCAGTCCAAGGGACTCTCAAGAGTCTTCTCCAACACCACAGTTCAAAAGCATCAATTCTTCGGCGCTCAGCCTTCTTCACAGTCCAGCTCTCACATCCATACATGACCACAGGAAAGACCATAGCCTTGACTAGGCGAACCTTTGTTGGTAAAGTAATGTCTCTGCTTTTGAATATGCTATCTAGGTTGGTCATAACTTTCCTTCCAAGGAGTAAGCGTCTTTTAATTTCATGGCTGCAGTCACCATCTGCAGTGATTTTGGAGCCCAGAAAAACAAAGTCTGACACTGTTTCCACTGTTTCCCCATCTATTTCCCATGCAGTGATGGGACCAGATGCCATGATCTTCGTTTTTTGAATGTTGAGCTTTAAGCCAACCTTTTCACTCTCCACTTTCACTTTCATCAAGAGGCTTTTTAGCCCCTCTTCACTTTCTGCCATAAGAGTCGTGTCATCTGCATATCTGAGGTTATTGATATTTCTCCCGGCAATCTTGATTCCAACTTCTGTTTCTTCCAGTCCAGCATTTCTCATGATGTACTCTGCATATAAGTTAAATAAACATGGTGACAATATGCAGCCTTGACGTACTCCTTTTCCTATTTGGAACCAGTCTGTTGTTCCATGACCAGTTCTAACTGTTGCTTCCTGACCTGCATACAGATTTCTTAAGAGGCAGATCAGGTGGTCTGGTATTCCCATCTCTTTCAGAATTTTCCATAGTTTATTGTGATCCACACAGTCAAAGGCTTTGGCATAGTCAATAAAGCAGAAATAGATGTTTTTCTGGAACTCTCTTGCTTTTTCCATGATCCAGCGGATGTTGGCAATTTGATCTCTGGTTCCTCTGCCTTTTCGAAAACCAGCTTGGACATCAGGAAGTTCACGGTTCACATATTGCTGAAGCCTGGCTTGGAGAATTTTGAGCATTACTTTACTAGCGTGTGAGATGAGTGCAATTGTGCGGTAGTTTGAGCACTCCTTGGCATTGCCTTTCTTTGGGATTGGGATGAAAACTGACCTTTTCCAATCTTGTGGCCACTGCTGAGTTTTCCAAATTTGCTGGCATATTGAGTGTAGCACTTTCACAGCATCATCATTCAGGACTTGGAATAGCTCCACTGGAATTCCATCACCTCCACTAGCTTTGTTCGTAGTGATGCTTTCTAAGGCCCATTTGACTTCACATTCCAAGATGTCTGGCTCTAGGTCAGTGATCACATCATCATGATTATCTGGGTCTTGAAGCTCTTTTTTGTACAGTTCTTCAATACACATCAGATCAGATCAGATCAGTCGCTCAGTCATGTCCGACTCTTTGCGACCCCCCATGAACCGCAGCACGCCAGGCCTCCCTATCCATCACCAGCTCTCGGAGGTCACCCAGACTCACACCCATCAAGTCAGTGATGCCATCCAGCCATCTCATCCTCTGTCGTCCCCTTCTCCTCCTGCCCTCAATCCCTCCCAGCATCAGAGTCTTCTCCAATGAGTCAACTCTTCGCATGAGGTGGCCAAAATACTGGAGTTTCAGCTTTAGCATCATTCCTTCCAAAGAAATCCCAGGGCTGATCTCCTTCACAATGGACTGGTTGGATCTCCCTGCAGTCCAAGGGACTCTCAAGAGTCTTCTCCAACACCACAGTTCAAAAGCATCAATTCTTCGGCGCTCAGCCTTCTTCACAGTCCAGCTCTCACATCCATACATGACCACAGGAAAGACCATAGCCTTGACCAGGCGAACCTTTGTTGGCAAAGTGATGTCTCTGCTTTTGAATATGCTATCTAGGTTGGTATAGAAAAACACACATGGGAAAGAGACTCAGCCTCAGGAAGGTGGTTATCTCCAGGAGAGAGGAAAGGGTTGGGGGTGGGGAAGGGTATCAAAACTCGGCCACATCGTGTTTACTAAAACAAAAGGTATCTGAAGTAAATATGCAAACGTGTTACACGTGGGCCTTGGCTTCTTGGATTTTTGTACTATTGTCTATACTTAACTGTGATTTGAAATATATCTCAATAAATAAAAGCAAATAGTCTTAAAAGGGACTGAGAGGCCTTAATTCTGGTCTGGGTTCAACTTCTAAACTTACTCTTTGCTAAAACTAAATCTGGAAATATACACCAAAATATAAAGTGAGCTTTCCTCTGGGGTGATGAAATTTTAGATTATCTTCTGTTGTTGTTCAGTTGCTAAGTCGTGTCTGACTCTTTGTGACCCTGTGGACTACAGCATGCTAGGCTTCCCTGTCCTTCACTGTCTCCCAGAGTTTGCTCAAACTCATGTCCATCGAGTCAGTGATGCCATCCAACCATCTCATCCTCTGTCATGCCCTTCTCCTCCTGCCTTCAATCTTTCCCACATCTGGGTCTTTTCTAACCAGTCAGCTCTTTGCATCAGGTGGCCAAAGTATTGGAGCTTCAGCTTCAACATCAGTCCTTCCAATGAATATTCAAGGTTGATTTCCTTTAAGATTGACTGGTTTGATCTCCTTGCTGTCCAAGGGACTTCTCAAGAGTCTTCTCCAGCACCACAATTCAAAAGCATTAATTCTTCAGTGCTCAGCCTTCTTTATGGTCCAACTCTCATATCCATACATGACGACTGAAAAAACCATAGCTCTGACTACACGGAGCTTTGTTGGCAAACTGATGTCTCTGCTATCTTTATTTCCTTAATTTTCATTGCATTTTTAGTATTGTTTTTATTTTTTAATTAATTAATTTTTTAATTGTAGGATAATTGTTTACAGAATTTTGTTGTTTTCTGTCAAACCTCAACATGAATCAGCCATAGGTTTACATATATTCTCTCCCTTTTGAACCTCCCTCCCATCTCCCTCCCCACCCCACACCACTAGGTTGATACAGAGCCCCTGTTTGAGTTTCCTGAGTCATACAGCAAATTCCCATTGGCCATCTATTTTACATATGGTAATGTAAGTTTCCATGTTACTCTCTCCATACCTCTCACCCTCTCCTTGCCTCTCCCCATGTCCATAAGTCTATTCTCTATGTCTGTTTCTCCATTGCTGCCCTGTAAATAAATTCTTCAGTATCATTTTTCTAGATTCTGTATATATGCATTAGAATACAATATTTATCTTTCTCTTTCTGACTTACTTCACTCTATATAATAGCCATGAAATTAAAAGACGCTTACTCCTTGGAAGGAAAGTTATGACCAACCTAGATAGCATATTCAAAAGCAGAGACATTACCTTACCAACAAGGTTCGCCTAGTCAAGGCTATGGTCTTTCCTGTGGTCATGTATGGATGTGAGAGCTGGACTGTGAAGAAGGCTGAGCGCCGAAGAATTGATGCTTTTGAACTGTGGTGTTGGAGAAGACTCTTGAGAGTCCCTTGGACTGCAAGGAGATCCAACCAGTCCATTCTGAAGGAGATCAATCCTGGGATTTCTTTGGAAGGAATGATGCTAAAGCTGAAACTCCAGTATTTTGGCCACCTCATGCGAAGAGTTGACTCATTGGAGAAGACTCTGATGCTGGGAGGGATTGAGGGCAGGAGGAGAAGGGAATGACAGAGGATGAGATGGCTGGATGGCATCACTGACTTGATGTGTGTGAGTCTGGGTGACCTCCGGGAGCTGGTGATGGACAGGGAGGCCTGGCGTGCTGCGGTTCATGGGGGGTCGCAAAGAGTCGGACATGACTGAGCGACTGATCTGATCTGATCTGATATAATAGATTCTAGGTTCATCCACCTCATTAGAACTGACTCAAATGCATTCCTTTTTCAGATCAGATCCGATCAGATCAGTCGCTCAGTCATGTCCGACTCTTTGCGACCCCATGAATCACAGCACGCCAGGTCTCCCTGTCCATCACCAACTCCCGGAGGTCACTCAGACTCACGTCCATCAAATCAGTGATGCCATCCAGCCATCTCATCCTCTGTCGTCCCCTTCTCCTCCTGCCCTCAATCCCTCCCAACATCAGAGTCTTTTCCAATGAGTCAACTCTTCGCATGAGGTGGCCAAAGTACTGGAGTTTCAGCTTGAGCATCATTCCTTCCAAAGAAATCCAGGGCTGATCTCCTTCAGAATGGACTGGTTGAATCTCCCTGCAGTCCAAGGGACTCTCAAGAGTCTTCTCCAACACCACAGTTCAAAAGCATCAATTCTTCGGCACTCAGCCTTCTTCATAGTCCAACTCTCACATCCATACATGACCACAGGAAAAACCATAGCCTTGACCAGACGGACCTTTGTTGGCAAAGTAATATCTCTGCTTTTGAATATGCTATCTAGGTTGGTCATAACTTTCCTTCCAAGGAGTAAGTGTCTTTTAATTTCATGGCTGCAGTCACCATCTGCAGTGATTTTGGAGCCCAGAAAAATAAAGTCTGACACTGTTTCCAAGGTTTCCCCACCTATTTCCCATGAAGTGATGGGACCGGATGCCATGATCTTAGTTTTCTGAATGTTGAGCTTTAAGCCAACTTTTTCACTCTCCACTTTCACCTTCATCAAGAGGCTTTTTAGTTCCTCTTCACTTTCTGCCATAAAGGTGGTGTCATCTACATATCTGAGGTTATTGATATTTCTCCCGGCAATCTTGATTCCAGCTTGTGCTTCTTCCAGCCCAGCGTATCTCATGATGTACTCGATCCTTTTTATGGCCGAGTAATATTCTATTGTGTATATGTACCACAACTTCTTTATCCATTCATCTGACGGTGGACATCTAGGTTGTTCCCATGTTCTAGCTACTGTAAATAGCGCTGCAATGAACATTGGGATACATGTGTCTTCTTCAATTTTGGTTTCCTTAGGATATATGCCTAGGAGTGGGATTGCTGGGTCATATAGTGGTTTTATTCCTAGTTTTCTAAGGAATCTCCATACTATCTTCCATAAGAAAGTGAAGTGAAGTCACTCAGTCATGTCCGACTCTTTGTGATCCCATGGGCAGTAGCCTGCACCAGGCTCCTCTGTCCATGGGATTTTCTAGGCAAGAGTACTGGAATGGGTTGCCGTTTCCTTCTCCAGGGAATCTTCCTGACCCAAGGATCGAACCCAGGTCTCCAGCATTGTAGACAGACGCTTTACCATGTGAGCCACTAGGGAAGTCCCCTATCTTCCATAGGGGCTGTATCAATTTACATTCCCACCAACAGTGCAAGAGTGTTCCCTTTTCTCCACACCCTCTGCAGCATTTATTGTTTGTAGACTTTTTGATGATGGCCATTCTTACTGGTGTGAAGTGATATCTCATTGTAGCTTTCATTTGTATTCCTCTAACAATGAGCAATGTTGGGCATCTTTTCATGGGTCTCTTAGCCATCTCTATGTCTTCTTTGGAGGAATGACTATAAGCAAGGTGAAAAGACAACCCTCAGAATGGGGGGAAATAATAGCAAATGAAGCAACTGACAAAGGATTAATTTCCAAAATAAACAAGCAGCTCATACAACTCAACACCAGTAAAACAAACAACCCAATCAAAAAGTGGGCAAAAGACCTAAACAGACATTCCTCCAAAGAAGACATAGAGATGGCTAACAGACCCATGAAAAGATGCCCAACACTGCTCATTATTAGAGAAATACAAATGAAAGCTACAATGAGATATCACTTCACACCAGTGAGAATGGCCATCATCAAAAAGTCTGCAAACAATAAATGCTGCAGAGGGTGTGGAGAAAAGGGAACACTCTTGCACTCTTGGTGGGAATGTAAATTGATACAGCCAATAGTTTCCTTTGCTGTGCAAAAGCTTTTAAGTTTAATCAGGTCCCACTTGTTTACTTTTGTTTTTATTTCCATTACTCTAGGAGTAATGGAAGTATTTCCATTACTCATAGAGGATCTTGCTTAGATTTATGTCATTGAGTGTTCTGCCTATGTTTTCCTCTAAGAGTTTTATGGTTTGTGGTCTTACATTTAGGTCTTTAATCCATTTTGAGTTTATCTTTGTGTATGGTGTTAGGAAGTGTTCTAATTTCATTCTTTTACATGTAACTATCCAGTTTTCCCAGCACCATTTATTGAAGAGGCTCTCTTTGCAACATTATATATTCTTGCCTCTTTTATCAAAAATAAGGTACCCATAGGTGCATGGGTTTATTTCTGGGCTTTCTGTCTTGTTCCATTGGTCTATATTTCTGATTTTGTGCCAGTACCATACTGTCTTGATGACTGTAGCTTTGTAGTGTAATCTGAAGTCAGGAAGGTTGATTCCTCCAGCTCCATTCTTCTTTCTCAAGACTGCTTTGGCTATTCGGGATCTTTTGTGTTTCCATATGAATTGTGATTTTTTTTTTGTTCTAGTTCTGTGAAAAGTGCCATTGGTAATTTGATAAGGATTACATTGAATCTGTAGATTGCATTTGGTAGTATAGCCATTTTTATAATATTGATTCTTCCTACCCAGGAACATGGAATATCTATCTCTCCATCTGTTTATGTTGTCCTTGATTTCTTTCATTAATGTCTCATAATTTTCTGTGTACAGTTCTTTTGCCTCCTTAGGTAGGTTTATTTCTAGATATTTAATTCTTTTTGTTGCAATGGTGAATGGATTGATTCCTTAATTTTTCTTTCTGGTTTTTCTTTGTTAGTATATTGAAATGCAAGTGATTTCTGTGTATTGATCTTGTATTCTGAAACTTTGCTAAATTCACTGATTAACTCTAGCAATTTTCTGATACTATCTTTAGGGTTTTCTATGTACGGTATCATGTCATCTGCAAACAGTGAGAGCTTTATTTTTCTTTTCCAATCTGGATTCCTTTTATTTCTTTTTTTCTCTGTGATTGCTGTAGCTAGGACTTCCAGAACTATGCTGAATAATAGTGGGGAAAGTGGACACCCTTGTCTTGTTCCTTATCTTAGGGGGAATGCTTTCAGCTTTTCACTATTGAGAATAATGTTTGCTGTATGCTTATCATATATTGCCTTTACTATGCTGAGTTACATTCCTTCTATGCCCATTTTTTGAAGGGTTTTAATCATAAATGTGTGCTGAATTTTGTCAAAGGCTTTTTCTGCATTTATCGAGGTTATCATATGGTTTTTATCATTCAATTTGTTAATATGGTATATCACATCGATTGACCTGCATATATAGAAGAATGCAAGTTGGAATAAACCCAACTTGATCATGGTGTATGAGCTTTTTGATATGTTGCTGAATTCTGTTTGCTAAAATTTTGTTGAGGACTTTTGCATCTATGTTCATCAGTGATATTGGTCTGTAGTTTTCTTTTTTTGTGTTGTCTTTGTCTGGTTTTGGTATCAGGGTGATGGCAGCCTCGCAAAATGAGTTTAGAAGTGTTCCTTCCTCTGCAATTTTTTGAGTTTTAGAAGGATAAGCATTAGCTCTTCTCTAAACGTTTGATTGGCACCCCACTCCAGTACTCTTGCCTGGAAAATCCCATGGATGGAGGAGCCTGGTAGGCGGTAGTCCATGGGGTCGCTAAGAGTCAGACACGACTGAGCGACTTCACTTTCACTTTTCACTTTGATGCATTGGAGAAGGAAATGGCAACCCACTCCAGTGTTCTTGCCTGGAGAATCCCAGGGACAGGGAAGCCTGGTGGGCTTCCGTCTATGGGGTCGCACAGAGTCAGACATGACTGGAGCGACTTAGCAGCAGTAGCAGCAAACGTTTGATAGACTTCTGTGAAGCCATCTGGTCCTGGGCTTTTGTTTTTGGGGAGAGTTTTGATCACAGTTTCAATTTCAGTGCTTGTAATTGGGTCGTTCATAACTTCTATTTCTTCCTGGTTCAATCTTAGAAGATTGAACTTTTCCAAGAATCTGTCCATTTCTTCCAGGTTATCTATTTTATTGCTGTATATTTGTTCATAATAGCCTCTTACAATCCTTTGTAAATTTGCATTGTCTGTTTTAACCTCTCCTTTTTCATTTATAATTTTACTGATTTAATTCTTCTCTTTTTTTTTTCTTGATGAGTTTAGCTAAAGATTTGTCAATTTTGTTTTTCTTCTCAGAGAACCAGCTTTTAGTTTTATTAATCTTTACTATTGTTTCTTTCATTTCTTTTTCATTTATTTCTGCTTGGATCTTTATGTTCCTTCTACTAATTTGGGTTTTTTTTGTTGTTGTTGCTCTTCTTCCAGTTGTTTTAGGTGTAAAGTTAGGTTGCCTATTCGATGTTTTTCTTGTTATTTGAGGTAGGATTGTATTGCTAAAAACTTCCCTCTTAGAACTACTTTTACGGCATCCCAGTATTTTGGCCACCTCATGCGAAGAGTTGACTCATTGGAGAAGACTCTGATGCTGGGAGGGATTGAGGGCAGGAGGAGAAAGGGATGACAGAGGATGAGATGGCTGGATGGCATCACTGACTTGATGGGTATGAGTCTGGGTGACCTCCGGGAGCTGGTGATGGACAGGGAGCCCTGGCGTGCTGCGGTTCATGGGGTCGCAAAGAGTCGGACACGACTGAGCGACTGATCTGATCTGATCTGATCTGATAGGTTTTGAGTTGTTGTGTTTTCATTGTCATTTGTTTCTACAAGTTTTTTAATTTTCCTTTTGATTTCTTCAGCAACCTGTTGGTTATTTAGAAATGTGTTGTTTAATCTCCATGTGTTTGTGTTTCTTACATTTTTTTTTCTTGTAATTGATATCTAGTCTCATAGCATTGTGGTGAGAGAAGATGCTTGATACAATTTCAGTTTTTTTAAGTTTATTGAGGTTTGATTTGTGACCCAAGATGTGGTCTAACCTGGAGAATATTCCATATGCACTTGAGAAGAAAGTGTATTCTTCTGCATTTGGATGGAATGTCCTGAAGATATCAATGAGATCCACCTCGTCTAATGTATCATTTAAGACTTGTGTTTCCTTATTAATTTTCTGTTTTGATGGTCTGTCCATTGGTGTGAGTGGGGTGTTAAAGTCTCCTACTATTATTGTGTTACTGTCAACTTCTCCTTTTATGTATGTTAATGCTTGTCTTACGTATTGAGGTGATCCTATGTTGGGTGCATGCTATGCTATGCTAAGTCATTTCAGTCGTGTCCGACTTTGTGTGACCCCATAGACGGCAGCCCACCAGGCTTCCCCGTCCCTAGGATTCTCCAGGCAAGAACACTGGAGTGGGTTGCCATTTCCTTCTCCAATGCATGAAAGTGAAAAGAGAAAGTGAAGTCGCTCAGTCATGTCTGACTCTTAGTGACCCCAAGGACTGCAGCCTACCAGGCTCCTCCATCCATGGGATTTTCTGGGCAAGAGTACCTGGAGTGGGGTGCAATTGCCTTCTCCTGTTGGGTGCATAGATATTTACAATTGTGATATCTTCCTCTTGGATTCGTCCCTTGATCATTATGTAGTGTCCTTCCTTATCTCTTGTAATCTTCTTTATTTTAAGGTCTATTTTGTCTGATATGAGAATTGATACTCCAGCTTTCTTTTGCTTCCCATTTGCATGGAATATATTTTTTCATCCTCTTACTTTCAGTCTATATGTGTCTTCAGGTCTGAAGTCAGTCTGTATGTGTCTTTAGATCAGTTGCTCAATCATGTCTGATTCTTTGTGACCCGATGGGGGTTTTGTAGACAGCATATATATGGGTCTTGTTTTAGTATCCATTCAGCCAGTCTGTGTCTTTTGGTTGGAGCATTTAATCCATTTACATTTAAATAATTATTTATATATATATGTTCCTATTGCCATTTTCTTCATTGTTTGAGATTGATTTTATAGATCTGTTTTTTTCTTTTGTATTTCTCGAATATATGAGTCCCTTTAATATTTGTTGTAAAGCTGGTTTGGTGGTACTGAATTCTCTTAACTTTTACTTGTCTGAAAAGCCTTTTATTTCTCCATCAATTTTGAATGAGATCCTTGCTGGGTACAGTAATCTTGGTTGTAGATTTTTCCCTTTCAGTGCTTTAAATATATCCTGCCATTCCCTTCTGGCCTGCAGAGTTTCTGCTGAAAGATCAGCTGTTAAGTGTATGGGGTTTCCCTTGTATGTTACTTGTTGCTTCTCCCTTGTTGCTTTTAATATTCTTTCTTTGTGTTTAGTCTTTGCTGGTTTGATTAGTATGTGTTTTGGCATGTTCCTCCTTGGGTTTATCCTATATAGGACTCCTTGTGCCTCTTGGACCTGATTGACTATTTCCTTTTCCATGCTGGAGAAATTTTCAACTATAATCTCTTCAAAAATTTTCTCGTACCCTTTCTTTTTCTCTTCTTCTTCTGGGACCCCTATAATTCAAATGTTGGTGCCTTTGATATTGTCACAGAGGTCTCTGAGCCTATCCTCAGTTCTTTTCATTCTTTTTACCTTATTCTGCTCTTCAGAAGTTATTTCCACCATTTTAGCTCACTGATTCATTTTTCTGCTTCAGACATTTTGCTATTGATTCCTTCTAGAGTATTTTTAATTTCAGTAATTGTGTTGTTTATCTTTGTATGTTTATTCTTTAATTCTTCTAGGCCTTTATTAGTTGATTCTTGCATTTTCTTCATTTTGTTTTCAAGATTTTTGATCATCTTTACCATTATTATTCTGAATTCTTTTTCGGGTAGTTTGCCTATTTCCCCTTCATTTATTTGGACTTCTGTGTTTCTAGTTTGTTCCTTCATTTGTGTAGTATTTCTCTGCCTTTTCTTTTCTTTTTTTTTTTGACCTATTGTGTTTGAGGTCTCCTTTTCCCAGGCTTCAAGGAAAGTTGAATTCTTTCCTTGAAGAAGGTTGGATTCTTTCTTCCTTTCTGGTTTCTGCCCTCCTAAGATTGGTCCAGTGGTTTGTGAGAGCTTCGGATAAGGTGAGATTTGTGCTGAGTTTTTGTTTGTTTGTTTTTCCTCTGGTGGGCAAGGCTGAGTGAGGTGGTAATCCTGTCTGTTGATGATTGGGTTTAATTTTTGTTTTGTTTGTTGTTTAGATAAGGTGTCCTGCACAGGGTGTTACTAGTGGTTGGGTGATGCTGGGTCTTATATTCAGGTTGTTTCATTTGTGTAAGTTCTCATTATTTGATACTCCCTACCCACTCCAGTGTTCTTGCCTGGAGAATCCCAGGGACAGGGAAGCCTGGTGGGCTGCCGTCTATTGGGGTCACACAGAGTCGGACACGACTGAAGTGACTTAGCATAGCATAGCATAGCATAGCATAGGGTTAGTTCTCTGGTAGTCTAGGGTCTTGGAGTCAGTGCTCCCACTCCAAAGGCTCAGAGCTTGATCTCTGGTCAGGGATGAAGATTCAACAAGTGGTTTGTTATGGCATTAAGTGAAATTAAAACAAATATCCAAAAACGAGAGACCAAAGACGAACCCCAGACAAATGGCAGTTACAAAATCAGACAAATAATAATTAAAATGATGGAATATACATGTATACATATACACCCATGAGCAAAGTCAAAACAGTTCAACAAAAATAAAGTACAGTCGATTGACATGGTAAACAAAGGAAATAAAAAATTATATTTACCAGTTAAGAACAAAACTAACTAAAGCACAAACTGGAAATCAAAACTAAAGCAAGGTGCCAAGTGGGAAATAAAGCAATGAATACAAAACTAGCAAATATGGTGAGAGGAAAAGAAAGGAAGAATAGATATGCCAAGTTACATAGAGGTAGATGAAGATTTATTTACATTAAAGATTAACTGCAAGAGGAAAAGAATAGTAGGAAAGGCAAACAAAGGAATAAATGTAGAAAAAATATAATAGGTTTAAAAAATTAAAATTATGTAAAAGAGAAAAAAAAAATGGAAAAAAAGGAAAACTCCACAGAACTGCAAAAGCCCAATGTAGAGGCAGAGATTTATAACAACAATAAAAAGTGTGACTGAAAATAAACATATACACCCATAAGCAAAATCAAAACAGTCCAACAAAAATAAAGTACAATAGATTGATCCAGTGAACAAAGGAAACCAAAAATTATATCTATCAGAACAAAACTAATTAAAGCACAAACTGGAGAACAAAAATAAAGCAAGGTGCCAATTGGGGAATAAAGCAATGAAAATAAAACTAAGGAGGGAGAGGAAAGAAAGAATAGATATGCAAAGTTAAATAGACGTAGATGAAGATTTATATACATTAAAGATTAACTGCAAGGGCAAAAGCACAGTAGGAAAAACAAACAAAAGAATAAATGTAGAAAAAATAATAGTAAGTTTAAAAAATTAAAAAAAAACACAAAAAACAGAAAAGATGTTTTGAAAAAAAGAGAAAACTCCACAGAATTGCAAAAGTCCAACGTAGAGGACAGGTTTATAACAGCAATAAAAAATGTGACTGAGGGGGAAAAAAAGCTCAAAAGGTTAATTGGATGTCATAGTTCCAATAAAATCGACAACTACAACGTGGCAGGGGGTGGGGATGGGGCAGGGGCAGAGAGAAAAAAAAAGAAAAAAAATCCAAAAGATTCTACAGAACAAGTGAAAATATAAGAATAATAAATGTTTTTCTTGAGTCACTGCTGTCAGAGTCCTTTCCCTCACTGGGAGTCACAGTCCACCTCACCTCCCTAGGAAGCCCTCCAACATTGTGCTGATCTCTGGACCTGCTGTGGGGGCAGCTCAGACTCTAATCTGGTCCTACTCCTGTCCACAGCTATCAGAACTAGTGCGTTTTCTTTTGTGGGAGCTCTCAATGACCTTTTATATATTTCATAGACACAGAGTCTGCCTAGCTGATTGTGTGGATTTATTCTGAATCTTGTACAGCTGGTGGGAGGGTTTTAGGTCTCCTTCCTTAGCCACACTGTCCCTGGTGTCAACTGTGGTTTTGTCTCCACCTCTGCATGTGGGTCCTCCACTGGAGTTAGCTCCTGAGGCTGCCCTGGAGGACTTGGGTTTGCCCCTGTGAGGGCCAGGTGTGGAGGTGGTGCAGCTGCTTGGGTCGCAGGGGTTCTGGCAGCACCAGGTACTCAGGGGAGTTGGGGTCTAGGGCAGCAGGAAATACAGTGCTCTAGAAGGGAATGGCAACCAGTATTGGCCAATACGCTCCAGTATTCCTGCCTGGAGAACTCCCCTCCCTGACAGAGAAGCCTGGCAGGCCACACAGTCTACAAGGTTGCAAAGAGTCAGACACGACCAAAGCAACCCTGCACGCATAGATGCAAGACTTTTTTTGCCTGTGGCATCTCTGCCCCAGTGAGAGTTAAGCATGAAGGTGGCACAGATACTTGGCTTATGGGGACCCTGGCGGTGCCAAGTGTGCAGGGACACGGACTTCCTCTGCCGCAGGAGTTATGGCCCTATCAGTCTTTTTTTGAGCCTCTTGTAGCTGGCAATCAGAAGGCCTCTTTGCCCAGTCTTTCTCCATAGCTCTGCCTGTTCAGGCACTTAGAGGGTTCCCTTGCTTGGGGTCCTTCTCTGTTGTTCGGTGTGTCAGGCACATAGAGGAGGCCCCCTGGCTGGGGTCCTACTCTGTAGTTTAGTGTCAGGCACTTGATGGGCCAGCCTGTCTATTGTTCAGCTGCCGATGCTGGTGCGGGAGAGGCTATGGTGATGGCTCCACCCCGCTATGTGTGACTCAGCAGTATCACCTTGCTTCCATGGCTGCCTGGCTTTCCTCCACAGGCATTTCCCCTCACAATTTCCTTCCTCACATCCCCTCGATCCTTCTCTCCGCAGTCAACAGCAGCCCTCACCCTGGGATTGCTCCACAATCCTTAAACCTCAGCTCCCAGACTCTGTACCTTCCAGGGGACCTGCGCCCCTGTCCGGGATATGTATGGCTGCAGCAAGGACTGTCTGATTCTCACTCCATTTAGGCTGCCACAGATTAGCTGTTCCACTCTCAGCCTTAAATGTTTCTCCTCTGACTCCGACAATTGCCCTGCTGTGGGAATCAGACCCCTGCTTCAGTTCCCCCACCAGCAGAGGGGAGGTCCAGTCCTACTAACACTCCTGCTTTCCCCACTAGTTCCTTCGTCCTACCGAGTTTTGCATGGTTCTATATATTCTTTTCGGAGAAGGCAATGGCACCCCACTCCAGTACTCTTGCCTGGAAAATCCCATGGATGGAGGAGCCTGGTGGGCTGCAGTCCATGGGGTCACTAAGAGTCGGACACGACTGAGCAACTTCACTTTCACTTTTTCGCTTTCATGCATTGCAGAAGGAAATGGCAGCCCACTCCAGTTTTCTTGCCTGGAGAATCCCAGGGGCAGGAGAGCCTGGTGGGCTGACGTCTATGGGGTCACGCAGAGTCAGACACGACTGAAGTGACTTAGCAGCAGCAGCAGCAGCATATATTCTTTTCCACTGGTTAGGTACTCCTGTATGCTCTCAGCTGAGATATGTAGGTGTTCTGCATGCATGTCTGTGTCTGAAGGTGTATTCCTGATGTATCCATGGAGAGAGATGTACTCCATGTCCACCTACTCTTCCGCCACCTTCTTCTCTCTCAGTATTGTTTTAATTTATTATCAGAGAAAAGTAAGATGTTTCCAGAACACCTTGTTCTTTGACCTTAGACAAATCACTCAACTTTAAAGCCAAATTATACATCATAAAGAAAAAAAATGAAGGGATACACTACAAAACATCCAACCAGTACGCAAAACTGTCAGGGTCATGAAAAAGAAAGACAAGTGGGAAACTATCATAGACCAGAGGAGGCTAAAGAGACATAGGAATCAAACAGTGTGGTTTCCTGCCTCGGATTCTGGGACAGAAAAAGGACACTAATAGAAGAACTCCTGAAATCTGAATAAAACCTGGAATTTAGTTCCAATCAGTGTGCCAGTTCGGGCTTCTTAGTTTTGACACGGGTACCATGTTCTGTAAGATGCTAACAGTGGGAGGAACTGGGCGGAGGATACAGGAACTCCGCATCCTATCTTTGCAACTTCCTTGTAAACTAAAATTGTCCTGAAATAAAATATTTATGCAAAAAAAATTCTTTTCAAGTCAAGAAGAGCGGTAAAATGACCTCAGAATGCTAATCAGCACTGGAAGAAAACAGAAAGAAATAAAGCATATTTAGGATTAAAAAGGAAAAACTAAAACTGGTATTTATTTGATATGATTGTTTACACAGAAAATTCAAAGCAACAGGCAAATTGTTAGAACTAATAAGGCTTCAATCAACTGTTACACACACAGAGATAATTAGAAGATGTAGATAGTCACTATATGTATATGTATTTATTTTAAAATTGTAGACAAAATACTGTGTCAATATCTGTTGAGCATAGCATAAAGTCTATACCATTATAACCCAAAGAGGCTGAGTTCATGATGAAATAAACATGGTTTTATTTTTATTTTAATTATTAAAGAAACAAAAGTCTTTTTGTTCTCACTGAAATTATTTTTATATTTGAATATGCTTCACTATTTTCTGAAACTCAAAAAAATGTGTGATACAATCATTTAGTTCCGTTCAGTTCAGTCGCTCAGTCATGTCCAGCTGTTTGCGAATCCATGAATCACAGCACGCCAGGCCTCTCTGTCCATCACCAACTCCCGGAGTTTACTTAAACTCATGTCCATTGAGTCAGTGATGCCATTCAATCATCTCATCCTGTCATCCCCTTCTCCTGGCTTCAACCTGTCCCAGCATCAGGGTCTTTTCCAAGAAGTCAGCTCTTCACATCAGGTGGCCAAAGTACTGGAGTTTCAGCTTCAACATCGGTCCTTCCAATGAATATTCAGGATTGATTTTCTTTAGGATGGACTGGTTGGATATCCTTGCAGTCCAGGGGACTCTCAAGAGTCTTCTCCACCACCATAGTTCAAACGCATCAATTCTTTGGTGTTCAGCTTTCTTTATAGTCCAACAATCATTTAAATGTTTCTTAATTCATTTTCTCCAGTATTTTGTTTTAGTGGTTTTTGCAACTAAGGAATATGTCTCATGAAGGAACATAAATCCATAATAATTTCCTTTATTGGCTGTTTTAACTAAATCTCATTCACCAATTATGGAAAGACTTTTTTTAAAATTTGGCTATAGATTTCCATCTTCTCTGATGTCAATCAGTTGTTCTTGCAAAGCAATGAACAGGTTTTTAGAAGAGGTAGCTATTCTGAAAGATACAATTAAAATAGCAATAAAAGCTATAGTTTACTTAGGAATAAATCTACTATACGATGTACAATATCTTTATTAAAAATAAAATTTTTATGCTGAAAGATATAAAGAAGAAATGAAATGAGTGGAAAGATGCACCATGTTCATGCAAGGAAAAATGTTATATCATAAAGATGCCACTTTCCTACAAATTAACGTAGAGCATCAGAGTTTTTCATAGGATATTTCCAGAGTAGTTCATTTCCACGGAGGGACAGGCCACAGCAAAAACTCCACAGAGCAATGACCACTGATGATAGTCTAATCTCTTCTTTGCCACCATCCCAGGGTGATGGGGTCTGGGTCTCAGTCCCCATTCACCCCAATAGGGTGATGAGCAGAGGAGTATCCAGTCCAACCTATGACTGGGTGTGTTTCAACATTGGCTGAGTTCTGTGTTTTTGAAAGAGGAGGAACATAGAAAATTGGTTCCTGCTATTTCTATTGCTCAGGAACCAAAGCCTCTTCAACCCTTGGCTCTGGCCAACTAGGACATAATAAATAACCCCACTAGTGGAAAAAACGCCTTCATTTCATTCCATGAGTTTATAAATCAGTATGTTACTCAGTTATCCCCTGACTTCATCTAATATTTTTCTCCATCACTCCACCATTGGAGAGAGTGTCCTGCAGGAAAAACTTACATTCTGAAATGTGCATTTCATCTTCTTCCAGTATGGAAAAGTAGGCTCACTGGAGGAAGAGGCAGCAGCCACTGCCAGCGCTCTGCTTGGAAACCTGCCACGGAAAGGCATCCAGGAAGAATCTCGCTGGAAGATGACTATCAGGCCAGATCAGGAGTTGACAGCCTGCGGCTCACGCAGGAACTGCAGTGATCCTCTGGGAGAGGAGCTGGCCCCTTGCCCTGCCCGTGTCTGTGCCTCCAGTCCCAAGGAAGCGCTGTGACATGCCTCAGCTCAAAAAACCAACCCCAACAACGACACCCCTGTGTATATGGGACATCACAGTTTGCAAACCATTTTGTCTCCTTTGATCCACAGAACAACCCTGCGACTACTGCCATTTGAAAAAGGAATGTGGCATTTTACAGATGGGAAGCAAACCTAGGCTTCAGATTCACAGCTGGCAAGCAAACAAGCCAAAATTCACGCCTAGATTAAAAATAAATTAAAAAACGGTCCTTACTCTTCTGTCTCCACACTTTGTGCATCACTGCTTTCTGGACGTTTCCTGCCCCCGACGCCCACCTGTCTCCGCCTCTTTAAGCTGTGGTTTGGTCACGAAGCCCCGCAGGGGCCGTGTTACCCCTCTGAAGTGAGAGAGGCCTGTGGTTGGTCCATTGGCAAGACTGAGGGAGGGGTTTTGGTAACTTCGATACATGTTCTTGCTAAAAAGAAAGGCAGTTTCTCAAAAAATTCCTCTCAAAATGAGGAATTTTAAAGAGCAGCCGGCGACATTCTCCGCGTGCTGGGCGATCCTCCTGGACCCGCGCAGAGCAGGCACCTGGCCGGCCCACTGCTGCCACCTTGTGGCCGAGAAACAGAGCGCCCACCCACTTCTCCCTTGGAATCCCATCAAGGAAGGAAGCTAAACAAGGCTAGGGCCGGCGGATCTTTTTCTGTCCTTCCAGGGCTCCCCTGGCAAGCCCCTCCTCTGAACCCCTACTGGCAGGTTTGTTAGGGAGCTGGTGTAACCCTCGGTGGGTGGCTGCAGCGCTTCCTCAGGCCCCGGGGCTGCCCAGCTCCTGACGGAGGGTACGGTGGCTGTCACAGGGCCCTCTAGGTGGCACCTGCTGCCCAAGGCGGTAACCAGCACGCAGGGCGCTCGCCAAGCAACTGACAGATGAAACAAGGATTTGCTCATAAAAATAGGCCTGAACCGGACACCTGAACGCCGGGTCTGCTACTGCAGACCTGAGCATCAGAAGGCGGGCCGAGGACACTGCTGGAAATAGAGTTTGTGACAGACAGCCTGCTAACAGCCACTGAGGCAAGTTTAGAGGCAGAAAGCATCGGGGGCCTTGTTCCACAACTCATATTCTCAGGAGACACTGATAAGCTCTGGAAAAGGGGTGCTTTTCGATACCTGTTTGTACGTCCTTCTAGTGGAGGCATTATATCCGAATGGAGATGCTATCGCTCCTTTAAGATGCGGTGTGCAGTGATTTCTTCAGTCCAGGGTTTGTTTGTTTTTAATATTCCCACCAGTAACCATCCGTGGGGCTGTGATTTGCTTAATAAGAACTTAAGACCGTTCTATCTCAAAGCACCATGACATCCCATTACACTTGGTAGCTTAGAGTCCGGAAGCAGATCATTTCTTCTCTAGCTCTGTGTTTCCCCACCTATGAAATGAAAAGATTGAACAAACCTGTATTTCTTAAAATGTGGTTTGTGAACATGTGTGCATGAGAGTCACGTGGTCTCATTAAAGACCCAGATTTCAAAATGACTGCTCTGGGGTCTGGGTGGGGAGTGGGGAGCGGTCTGCATTTTAATCCATTCTTCAGGTAATTCTTATGTACGAGTGTTTGAGAGGCAGAAAACAAGCTGATGTGGGATCTAAGGCTTATTAAGATCTATATGCACCAAACACTGCCCAGAGCACATCCTTTCCCTCAAAAAGCCCACAGTCCTGTTGGGAACAGAGATGAGTGAACAGAAGGTATGGCAAATGATAACAGATGCTGTGGACGGAGGAGGAGAGAGTGGTAGCAGTCTAGGACATTGCCCCTGAGGGCTTCGAGGTGACTCTGGGGTTGTCCGGAAAGACAGGGTCACCCGGGGCAGACAAGGTGCTGCTGACGGAGGGCGGGAGGGGTGCTGTAGGCCTCGTGAGCAGCATGTGACCTTCTGCCCCATCCTAGGACGGAGTGGGACTGTTAGATCTCTGATGCCCCACCCCTAGGGTGAGGCGGCATCTGTAAGCCGAGAGGGAGACGCTAAGGATTAGCCTGACGTTTTCATTTGATCCAAAAATGGATCCAAAGCTCTGGTAATCTCATCCTCCCCTTCCAAAGCAGTAAGAGGTCAGGTCCTCACGAAGGGAACTGCCCGGGGCGGCCAGCACTGTGTCCGACAAGGCACACACGTGGGCGGGCGTGGGAGCCTCCGCAAAAACTGGCCTAGGGTTTGGGTCAGCACATTCCTTTCTCCATAAAGGATATTTAAAAACCCTAGTCCTTTTCCTCCTTATTTCTCTTTCTCCTGCCCGCCTTTTCCATTCAATTTCCTTGACTATCAATTTCCTTTTGAATTCCCCTGATAAGGAAGCCTGACAGTGCTGCAGTCCATGGGGTCGTGAGGAGTTGGATACGACTTGGTGATGGAACAACACTGTCTAATATTTAAAACTTGACTTTCTGTAACTTTTAGAAAGATGTATAAAAACTCAACCCCATCTTTATTCACCTGCTATGTAGGATCTGATCTATGATGTTCAATCTGCCCTCTGTGCCTCACATGAGTTCTGTCCAGGTTTTCTTACCCAGATGGCCAGTGTCTGGTCTCCTCAGCCTGGTGCGCTTTTGCATGCCCTGAGCAGGAACAAAGCACCTTCCCACCCATATCCTGCTAGTGCTGTGCTGGAGGCTGCTCCTATGGGCTCACAGGAGCTGATTCTTAATTTTCAGGAATTTTCTGAGTCAATTGTTAAATACAAACACTGTTAAAATTTAAATTACACATATTACAATTCAATAAGATGTTAAAAAGTAATTGATGCTCAAAACATACCACTTCCCAATTATTTTCCACCTTATATTATACTATTCTCTCTGCTCTTGGGGTTATTTACACCTACTGTATCTGAATAGTGGAAATACTGCATAATGTGGAGCCTCAGCACAGGTCTTGCCAACTCCGAGTTCAGTGACATCACACTGGTAGCTTGATCATAATGAAAATATTCATGCCACAGAAATCAGCATATGCTAGACCCGAGGGCTTGATTTATTGTTTGCTGATTGTCTAAACTTAGGAAGATGATGGAAAATATTAATATTATATTGAGGATTAAACTCAAAACATGTCCTTTCTATGGCTGTGATATTGCAAATAGCACAAAAGCTTGAAAGAATATCCTCCCCATATTTGAAGGCTACTAGCTGATTTAGGACTTCCCCCAGACGGTAAGCGTCTGTCTACAATGCGGGAGACTTGGGTTCGATCCCTGGAGAGGAAATGGCTCCACTCCAGGACTATTGCCTGGATCCCATGGACAGAGGAGGCAGGTGGCTACAGTCCATGGGGTCGCAAAGTCGGACACGAGGGAAAATATCGTTGCTGTCACTGAAGAATAAGCAAAGTTTCAACTTGTGTCTTTGTGGCTTTACTTTTTGTCTTGTTGGCTAACGTACAAGAAAATACCACTGAACATTTCTTCAGCAATTGCAGCCAGGTACAGGTACAAGAATTCAGCCAAGATCAACAAAAACATCCTGTGAGAATTAACTGGCAATAGGGAATTGGTAACAAAGAGGGTTGTATTATATGATGTGTAAATTGTATGCTAAACATGTTTTATATCAGCAAAAATTTATAAAGCACGTGTGTATTTATGTATATGCACTTGTGTATTTTCCATGGAGCCCAGGGTTAAACACCAGGGCACACTTAATCTTCTCTGAGTGTCATGTCAGTGGAACACAACTCACACGCATCAGGGCAATGAAAGCTTTGTTGGTTCTAATCACCATAGTGGTCACTGGAAGGAGCACTAGATTGAGGTCCCTGAAGACCCATGTTCTCTCCTTGACACTGCCCCTCACTGGCCACCTGCCAATGGCCAAGTCACACAACCTATGTCCACAGCTCAGTTCCCTCAGGTGCAAAGACAGGTGCATTGAATGGCACGAACAGTCAAGTCCATTCCAGGCCTGAAGTGTTATGATTTTATGACTGTGTGAGGACCACATGAGTCTAAATTGCAAGGCTGCAATCCAGGAGAGGTTGGTAGCACAAAACTAAAGATACCCCCATTTATGCTTGAGTGTACAATGTCATCTATGAGATTGCAGGTGTGTTTAAAATGCCTGCATGTGGTTTGGTTAGTATACTTTCAATAGGAATGACATGAATCCAGTCAAAGGGGAGGAGAGAGACATACCCATAAAGAATGTCTTTCTAGGCCTGTCAGTTTGAGATGAAACAGCATAAATCTGCCCGTGTAGATGGGAGTGAGAAAAATGCATTAAATATACTCCTCAGGCAAAGGCACTCTTGTCCTAACTGTCCTCCTCCCCATGCAGCACCAGTAGCCCAGGACCTGAGGAGAGATGCCCACAGAACACAATGATCCAAAACCCAGCCCTTTGGAGCTCCCGTGGTGCCTTTGGAGATTTCACGATGCTGAGCAAGAAATGGTTAAGCAAGACTGTCCTGAGCCCTGCAGCCACCGGCAGGGGAGGGGCACTGATTAATAACTCGAAAGGGAAGTTGGGCCTCCTCCTCTCTGCCCAGTGGGGAAATCCATTTTCAATTTGACCTCAATGAGGAAGTTACACTTCCTGCCAAGAGGAGTGGAGCACAGCCTTCCCATCCCCGCAGAACAGAAGAACCAGAAGACAGAAGGCAGATGGAGAGAGATAGCACCAAGGGCTGAGCAAGCCCAGGAGGGATGGAGCAGGGCACTGATGGACACACACACACCCCCTCCTTGGCAGGACAGGGACGCTCACTCACTGAACTGGAGAACAAAGCTGGGAAAGGAGAAAACTCTCCCAGGTGTGGAACAGGAGTAGCAGGAGACTCAGGAGGTCAGCGACCGTGAAAGAGTCTAGACACACCAGGCCACACCGCCTATAGTTGCCTTAGCAGAGAGTGCGTGGAAAGCAGACCAGAAGTCTACTGGATATTGTCATTATAGCAGCAGCAGCAGCAGTATGTTTTTAAACTAATGTATGATTTTTTAAAAATATATAGATCTTATCCCATTTTTCTGTCTTTATAAAAGCCTAAGTTGAAGAACCCCTCTGGAAATTGCTTCTGATTGACAGCTAGTGCAGGAAGACCCTGACCTCATGGTTAAAGCCCAGCATCTGATGCTTTAGAGTGAGAAGAACCAGGTTAGTGGCCCTGCCCCCTTGATCTTCGTGTGCTGAGATCTTCAGGTCGTCTGTTTCCTCTAGGTGTGAGATACATTTGCACGCTCACACACTCTATCAGCTAAGGTCCAACCAGAGAAACAGAGAGCACCTCAGCACTTACGTTCGCATGCAAGGGAATTCCATGAAGGGGATGGCAAGCTGAGCAGTTAGTCAGGGGGTGGTGAGACCACCCCAAGACAGAGGAACAAAGGGAGGAGGCCACTCAGGCATCTGCCATACTCTGGGCTTTCCAGAGGGGACAGGAGACTCGGCAGAGAGGAAGTTGCTACTGGAAAACCTGCCTGAAGCAGGGGGGCTAGGGTGAGGGGTGGGGAGGAAACCTTTCTCCCGCATTCTCATTGGCTGAACTCAGTCAGAGTCTGATTCCCTCCCATACAGGGCAGAGCAGGGAAACTGAAGGAATGGGCCCAGAGCTAGCACACACTGGATCATTTCATCCTGGAAGTAACCCCGAGTAACTATTATGATTTCTAGATCACGAATGGAGAAAGCAAGCCTCAGAAATGATAAAAACCAACACAGCCAATAGCAGAATAACTGGTGGAGCTGAGACAGAAACTTAGATCTTCCATCTGTCCCCCCACACTCTGTCCACTCTCCTTATTTGGTCCTACAGTGGTGTGAAGGCAGGGCTGTCTATTGAGCCACATGGCATCTCCAAGCCCCTGATGGTAGTGGTCCTTAACCTGCAGCTCGTGCCTGGGCCAGGAGTCACAGTCAGGGCACCACATGGTGCTCTGGCAAGAGGGGAAGCTGCTGTGCGCCAGGACTGCCATCCAGGGAGGGGAGCTCGTCAAGGTCTTGCCCAACCTCCCCAAGCCTCCATGAAAGGGCCCTGTGTGCTCTTCAGAAGGTGGAGCAATGGGCCAGCATGTAGGGTGTGCCAGCTCATTATCGAGCCCTCCTTCTGCTCCCTGGAAGCCCAGCCTGGGTGGGCATTCTGTGTTTCTGATGTCAGATGGCCTGGTTCCATCTTTCACTGGGGCTGGTATTTGGTTGATCCTTCAGGCTCCCATTTGGCTCATAAAACACAAACATCTGCTGGGGTTCTGGTTGGTCTGTGGCAGGCCTCAAGAGTGAAAAGGGGTGGAGAAAAGGTGAGGAGGAGAGAAGAGACCAGGGGAGAGAGGACTAGAGCAGCCTTTCTGGACAAGTTCATAGAAGCTTTATCCAGCCAGAGCCATGGTCAGCCCCCAGGGACAGGAGATGCAAAAGAGAAGATGAAGTTACATGGAGCTTCACTGGAAAGCTTGGGGTTGAGTCTGTGCAGGATTTTCCTCCATTGCTTTGCTTCCTCCAACTGTTCTTTTCTCACCAGTTGGCTATTATTTTCTAACGCATTTTGATAATTACTTTATCAATCAAGAAAGATCAGCAAAAGCCTAAAATTACATCCAAGGGAATGAGTTCCTAGAGCCAACCAATCTTCAGTATTATGATTTTTATATTTAGTTGTTTTTTTTTTTAAACGGAAGTGCTTGGGGAACTGTTTAAAGGCTTGGTACCTCATTCATTTGTGGTTCCCTAGAAGATATTAGCCACCCTCTGCCCTCCTGGCTCTGACCCAGAGGGCCAGAGAAATTAGTTAAGGAAATGCTATCCAAGCAAAATAAACACTCTAAAAAGATTCACTTTCAATTGTATCCTTATTAGAACAACAATTTGCCTTTGATTGCCTTATTAAATTAACAGAGTATTGGGTTGAGGGAAAGCCACTTTTAAAAGGTAAAATGCAGGGAGTCTAGTCTACATCATTGCAACTGCTAAGGAAGAAATAGTGTCAGTTAATGAATAAAACTCATCTTTCAGAAGCCAAAATGTTATCTAGATGTGCCCTGTGACTGGACGTAAACCCAGTGCGGGGTGGGGCCTCAACTTCCGCCTTTATCCTAAATCCTTGACTTTGGAATGAAAAAGTCATTGGGGCCAAGCACCCTTGTGACCAACTGGAAAGGCTTGCATGGCCTGCCCCACCTCACTCAGGCCCTCTCCGGGCTCCTTAACTCTGTGCCCAGCCAGGAGGAGGCCCTTTTCTCTCCCATAGAGAACACTCAGGACTAACATGTTCAGTGATCACTCCTGACAGTCCTTAGCAGGTTCCATAGGGATGGCAGACCTGAAGGAAACCATCCAATTTATAGCTGCTCACGTAAAAGCCATCAGGAGAATCACGAAATGATTCTCCATATGGTGCCCTGAAGCTTCCAAAAACTATACAAGAAAGGGGCTTGGAAGGAATTCTTTCCTCTTCAGAGACAAGGAGGGTCGAAGCCAAGCATCTGTGGCAAGCGAGGAAAGACACTGCTCCCCAACACCCACCCCCACGTGTCCCCAGGGGTGGCCTGGAAGATGGTCTGTGAATCGGCCCCGCACCCGGGGTCACCGACGTGGACTTGTTCGGCTTTTCCATTAACCAAGCTTGTGTTTTCTAGTGTAAATGAACTCTACAGTTACATTGTGTGGAAGCATCGGGACATGGTTTGCCAAATGGAAAAACATTTGGAGGTTGGGAAAAATATCTTGCACATAAATTACTGAAGGCACAGAGAATCTAAAAGAGGGATGAAATCAGAAGCCAAGGAAAAGCCGGGAAGGCGCCAAAATAAAAAACGGAGAGACAGACACACGGAAAGCGATGTAATGATTTCTCTTAATGACCTGCCTTCAGACCAGAGAGGCAAGTTTCTAAGCCATGTTTGAGCCTCATAAAAGCCATGTGCCTGCGTATCGGGAAATATCCTTTAAGTGGCAAGATCAAGCCCCCATTTTTCATCCTTTCTGAGTGGAGCTCTCCATTGATTATGTTAAGTGCTCACCACCGGTAAGAAACACAAAAAGCTTATTGTCTTTGACTGTGGCAAAGGCCAGTTACACACTTGTTAATTTCCTGATTTATGACACTGAGGAGATGAACGGAGGGCAAAGCTTCCTTCTGTCGCTCCCTCTCTGTCCCTGGCTCTCTCCACCTTTGTTTCTGTCTCTCCCTCGCTGTCTCTCTTTTGGTGGTGGTGGTGGAAACTATTAAAACAGAGGCAGATCAGGAAGTTTGTGATAAAGAGAAGCCAGGCTCTCGTCTGACATACAATCTCTCTTGGCTTAACTAAACTTGCTCCTTCAAGGCCTGCCATCAACAGAGTTGGGCTCACGTTTCACCACTAAATCTGAGTCAACAATCTCTAATCTGGACACTGGGTTCGGAATCCAGGCTCAGGTTGCACTTGGAAGCTGACAGCCGGGACGAGAGCTGAGAAAAATACGGCCTTTGTTTCGGGTTTGCTCGTCCCCGCTGAGCTGAGCTGAGGTCATGTGTCGTTTTCTGTCATCAACAAGATAAAAGTTTGCACCTCTCTGGCCCCGAAATGACTCTCCTGCCATTTATATTAAGGCCAAGAAGCTCTCTGCCCTGGGATCGGAGGGCCAAGTGTGTGGAGAGCTGGGGTTTGGAGTCCTTTTCATCTTTCTGACACATGATACCGTGACATAGGCAGCCCTTGCTGGGTTGCTATGCAGATATACAATTTCTGAAAAGTTACACCCAGAAAATGAAAACCCTGGGCTGGATTAGCATTTCACAAAGAACAGGGATAAAATGTGTAGCAGTTAGACTAAAAAGCTAAAAAAAAAAAAAAAAAGTGAATTAAAGTTTCATGAAAACAAACTCTTTTTTAAAAGGATCAATACGTAGAAAAGTATCTTATTGCATTCCTGGCCTCTGGTCCTGAGCCCTAATCCAGCTACCGAACGTGAAGGGGATACTGTGAGGTGTACGGCTGAGCCAGGGAAGGGAGGTCTTGGCGTGGGCTGGGGGCTCCAGTGCTGGGAGAACGTGATCCAGAGGAGCCCTCCTGGGTGCTGTTGTTTTATGAAACTCTGCTTTCTCTGCCTATAATTGTTTTCATTTTTATATGTTGTGATCATCTTTCCCTTTTGTTTAAATAAACCTAGAAAGAAAGGGATAAGAATACCACACGGTCCAAAGCTTGTGGCTAAATATGCTTTGGCACTGACCTTCCCTTTCTTGGTCAAGGTCAAAAGGCATGCCTTCCAGAGCTCATTCACTCCAACACCAGCCTTTCCTAAACAAAAAAAATTTTTTTCAACTACTTCCAATACCAGAAATTATCTTACATGGGACATTTAAATGAAACGTGAGTGAAGTGTTGGCAGGAGAAGTAGGAGAGGAGAAATGAGGAGCGGTTTTTCCTTTTTCTCCCCAAACAGCTGAGGCTTCCTGAGCCGGCCTTGTCCACGCTGCTGGGCAGGTGGTGGCCCGTCTCTGCTGCTTGGACATCCTGGAGGGGCAGGAAATGGAGTAGGAGGTTTCACAGACATAGAGGGTGTGGAGGAGATTTAAGGGACTCAGGGTCCCACAGTGAGGGAGGTGCAGCAGCCAGAATCTACACATTTAACAACTCCTTTGACCCTGAGTGTGCCCTGCGTGACAGGTGTGTGAAGGGAATGCAAAGATGAATTAGCCCCGGTGCTTGCTCCCAGGCTGTTAAAAGGAAGCACACGAGTGGAAATAAGCACAACAAAGAGCTTTGAGTGAATCCCCTTGAGCTTTCCTATTTGCTGGATTGAGAGGCCAGCAGGGTTTGCAGAGAAGAGTTCTCATTCAGGACAGGAATTGATGGGAGGTTAGGTGGAGAAGAGATGGGCAATTAACTTTTTCTATAACTCAGGGAGATGGGAACCACTTCTGTGCTTGTCCACATGACTTCTAGGATTGATGCTCCAGCCACTCTCAAAGATGATGACACACATGAAAGTGTATGATTTGGCCTCAAAATACTCAATTAAATGCTCTTGCGCTCACAAGATGCTTTCAGGCATCCACCCATCCATCTACAAGAGGGAAGCTGAAACGTGAGTGTGCTGGTGAGGCGAGGGCCAGATACCTGACCGCCCAGGTGCAGCAGCAGGCTCTGCCCTTACTTAGCCTTCGTGTGCTTAGCATCCTCATCTGTAAAATGGGAATAATCATAGCAATCACTTCCTAAGGGCTGTTATGAGGCATAAATAAAATAATGCAACCGAAGTGTCATTTAGAACATGTTGGGTAAATGCCCATTAAGATTAATGGCGGGATTTATTCTGATGGGGTTCATTCCCTCTTGGAGGGGGTCACATCTGCTGGTTTGGCCCTACCCTGCAGGTGAGGAATGGGTGAGGAAAGAGAGGGTGATCTCTTTCCAGAGGTCCAGAAGCAAACTAGAATGATGTCATCAGGCACGTGCCCTGTTGGCTGATTCAAATTCGTACTGAGTTGTGACCTGAGTTGACACTGGTATTTCTGCAGCTGTGTTACCATCAAAGAGTGGGGGCTGAGGGCCCAAATCGTGAGTTTCTTCCTTATCAGCTGAGTGACCTGAGCAGATCACTTAATCTCCCTGGACTGTATCTTTCTTATCCAGAAATGAGGATCACACTGACTGTTTAGCATGTGATGGTCTGAGCCCATCTGAGTGACTGTTCTGTGTGGAGTCTGGCACTCGGGGACTTTCAACATTTTTGACCATTTGTGCAGTCAGCTAGCTGACCTCAGATCCAGTGGTCCAGCCCCAAAGTGACGGTGAAGACGGGCTCTAGCCCCCTGCCCACTGGGCAGAGGAACACAGTCCTGTGTGTCCCCGGCAGTCCCATGCTGCTCTCACTTGACACCCCTTCACCATCCAAACAAGAGCTACAGGAGAAAGCCCTGCTTACAGCACCCCGAATCAGAATAAGGGAAATGGAAACCAGCCCCTGGCCCACATGCCCCCTTTCTTCCTGCCGCAGGAAACCTAACACGAGACCAGAGTGCCTTTCTCTTCTCTTCTCTGAGCTGCTGGCCCAGGCTCCTTCCCATCTCCCTCAAACTTTCCCTATGGAAACAGTGACAGTTGTGTTTTTGGTGATGTTCAAAGCCAGGCATCAAGAGAAGTAGATTAGCTTTTCCTCTCTGAACACAATATAGAGGTCAAGGCTATCTGAAGTGCATGGTTTGGGTGCCAAGGCTGGGGCTTCCCAGGTGGCACAGTGGTAAAGCATCTGCCTGCCAATGCAGGAGACGCAGGTTTGATCCCTAAATCGGGAAGATCCCCTGCAGTAGGAAATGGCAACCTGCTCCAGCATTCTTGCCTGGAGAATCCCATGGACAGGGAGCCTGGCGGGCTACAGTCCATGGGGTCGCAAAAAGTCAATTCAGTCACAGCACGACTGAGCAACTGAGCACCCTACCCCCACCACAGACACACACACACACACACACACACACACACACACGACCTGAACTCTGCCTGAACCGCCAGGCATCCTGGGCACTGGTAAGGCTGTTCAGCACTGCACAGAGAGCATGGGCACTGGAGCCCACTGCTGGATTCTGCCTCCATTTGTGGACGGAAGCCTCCTTCATTGTCACGCCTCAGGTTTTTTTGACTGAAATGGGGATGATGGTCAAGCTAGTGTCTCCCTCACAGGGTTGTTATGAGAATTTAGTAGTGAATGTATGCAAAACTGGGGCCTCGCACAAAGGAAACACCCAAGGATGGGAACCAGCCGAGGCTCCTCCTTTCACGAGAACGCCACACACTGATGACAACTGCTCATTCGGTCCACCATGGCGAAGATGGAGAATAAGAGGCCGTTTCTGGGTGATGAAGACGAACTTGCCCATCTATATATGTACCCAAGGGTCAAGGAATGATCTCCAAGGCTTTTGGGGGGAAAATGTGTAACTGTCCCATTGCCTGGAGTCACCGCAGAGCACAGAAGCCTTGGGGCAGCGCTGAGTCTTCTCCCTTTTGTGTCGTGTCTTGCTTTTAAAAGCTGCCTGAAGATGGACTGAACTGCGGGTGCCACCTCCAGTTCAGCACCTCCTCTCTTGAGCCTCAGAAACAAAAAATGAAACTCCAAATGCAGCCTTCCCTTGTCTGCCTCACGGTGGCTCTGGTTTCCAGGGTTCCCTGTCCTCTCCTCCCATTAGGCTTGTAGGAGAAAAGGGCCTCAACTCAGCCAACATTTTCTGTTGCAAGGATGGAGAATAGCTCAAGGATGCCGAGTTAGGAAGGCCAAGGTGCCCTCCCTTGAGGGGCCTGGATGATGTGGGAAGAACAGTGTGAGACGAGGCCTCAGTGCATTTAAACAAGAGCCGTGGGAGCCAGAGGGAGAAATGACCAATTGCCCCTCAGGGAAGCAGGCCTGACTCCACGGAGAGGTGGCACATCAACTAAGCTTTGAAGCGGTTGGCTTGTTCATTGTGGTTACAGATAATAGTAAGAAGGAGGGCTTTCCACATGTGGGGCCTAGGAGACACGAGGCAGGTAAGCCAGGATACGCTTCCTCAAGGACTTCACAGACTCGTAAAGGCATGGCCAGGTGAGTGACTGGACAAACTGAATGTTCTGTGCACTGGACGGAGGTGGGCTTGGAAGGGCCCCAGCCCAGCCGGCAGGGGAGGAAATGGGCCCTGCAGCCTCCCCAGGAATGCGTCCCCAGAGTAGTTGCCAAGTCTTGAAGGGCTACCGATACTGCCGAAAGACAGGGACAGACAGTCAAGGCCAAGGCAGCTCCCTGTGCAAAGACACAGGAGTGGGAGAGAGAGCAGGGATGTCAGGAAACAGTTCCTAATTCTACAGATGGTGTGCAGGTGAGGCTGAGGGCAGGGAGCCAGTGGGGCTGGAAAGGCCAGCAGGGGCCAAAGCGGGGAGGGTTTTGGGTGCCACTCCATAGGCCACAGGGAACCGCTAAAGAGCTGTAAGCAGGGTAGACACATTCCCGGGAGGGACCCTGTGGAAGCTTGTCAAGGAAGCTGAAGCTAAGCTCAAGGGTAGAGGAGGAGCTGGAGAGGGGAGGGAGCAGGTGCAAATCTTGAGTGCCTTTGCCCCTGGGCCCCAGCACTAGCCTTTGGTTGTGCCCTCTGGGCAGCACCAGCTGGCACCTACAGGTCTGCTTGAAGCTCAGGCTGCCCATCCAGTGTCAAGGGAACATCTGCAAAAGGAAGTAGCTTTGCGTAGCTGTGAATCCAGGCTGAAAGTGTACATTCATATAAACCCTAGGAACTTACAGAGAGGTCCTGCTGAGACCAAGAAGTGGTCCATCTTTTCCACAACCCCACCTTCCCACCACGTGTAAGCCACCCAGAGCAGGAGTGGTGAGCTCTGGTCTCTCCTGGGCTACCCTCAGCATCGCATATGGGCGTGTTCAGTGGGCCTTTGCTAACCAACAGGGAATTCACTGCCTAATTTCTCCAAAAGCAGAGTGGCCTCAGCATGTCCACACACCCAACAAGCCGTGGAGTGGGGTAACCATGAACACTCAACTCTCTGGCTTAGTTTCAAATGAGGGCCACTTTAGAACAACAAACTGAATCACTGCCAGGAACTTACAAAACTGCATTACTGCACCACTAAATGACAATTCATGAAGATGTCAACAGTTTTTCTGCATATTAGATGTGCAACCTGGGTTCTGGGGCCAAACTCCTGGGTTTGAATCCCATTCTGTCACTCCCTGGCTGCATGATCTGGGGCGACTACTAAACACACTGAGCTTTTAGATCCTCACATGCAATTAAAAAAAGGGGAGAAATACTAGGACCTTCTGTGAGTAAATGAGGCTAATAATGTACTTGTACTCAACACGTGTTCATAAATGTTGGCATAATTATTTCTATTTCTCTCTATACAGTTTTGATAGCCCAAGAGGATTCTGTATTTCAGGGAACACTGAGATTAAGAGAAGGTAGAGAAAGAGGAAAAGATGTGCTGTCTGATGAGACACCACGGAATCTTTTCTTATTGAAACAAAGGGAGCTTTTGTTTCCTGAAGGGTCAACATGTTTGCTGGACAATCTTGGACTACAGACAAAAGTAGAATCAGTATCCTGGGCGATGGTGCCTACAGCCAAGTCCAGATAAATAATACTATCAGGGATTCTGCACCAGACTGCCCCAGCTGAGTGCCCACCCCTGTACGAACTCGGCTAGGGCTGAGGGATTCCCATGGAGTCATAACCATAAACCCACACTCGGAGCCTCCAAGATCCCTCAGGCTCCACAAGAGAAAGAAACTAGGTCGTCAGAATCCACCCCACGGATGGTTATTTAGAGAAGACTGTTGATGGTGCCTACGTTTTTAATGAATATTTGTTTTTTGACAAGTGAAACCAACTCAGTGGCAGGTCAATTCACTTTTCTAGGCTTCAGTTGTTTTATATATTTATATGTAAAACAAGAGGATTGGGGTAGATCTACACGGATTAGAACTAGGTATTTATGTACTTTCCATCTTAGAAACTTTCTGATGTTTAATTCAGGTACCAAAGCAAAACCAGATTGACTCTCCCCATTCACAAAGCACTCCTGACCTACAGGTGAACTGATGTACTGATGGGAGCGGAGTCCACTGGGCAGTTCTGCTTCTAGCGCACGGCGCTTCCGAGCCTCAGAACCAAACCCTTGGAACCAAACAAATCAGGACTTGGAGAGCCTTTGGGAAGGGACACCCCAGTCTACAGGCCCAAGAGCTCACTCCACATGTGCTGTGTGATGTCAGCAATGGACATGGTGGGAAATCAGACCCCCAAACAGACCAGGTGGGCTCTTGTTTGCAGAGATGCAGGTTGGGAAGGGCCAGCTTCACTCCTTCTATTTCGACATCTTTTAAAACTAGCTTTATGTAAAAAAAAAAAAAAAAAAAAAAATCCCTGGGGGAAAGACATGAACACCTTCTGTAACAAGGAAAATAACAACAAGTCATAATAATGAGAAAAGCAAAATAAGCACATGTCAGTGCATTTTTCTTTCTTAGAGATTTATTTTTGTTTGATGAATCGGACACTGTGTCAGGGAGTGAGGAAACGTTGGGGGCCCCCGCAGGGAAAGGGGTGCCCAGAGGTGGGGCTGCTGCGTCCTGCATGGGCGGGTTTGTGTTGGGGTCGGTTGGTTGGTTTAATCGGTGGCTGGAAGTTTTCCTTTTGTTCACTTTTATAAATCTCTCCCTGGGCTTGCGAGCTTCCCCTCCCTCCCGCCCCCTTACCCTGCCCCCCCACATTTCATTTTTAAAAAGCGAGCTCGCTCGCCAGGTGTGTCCCCCCAAGCTCTCACAGCTCTAATAAATAAGGAGCACCTGTAAGACAGTAGCTTGACTTGTTAAGTGACTCTGTACAAAGGAGGATATAGAAATACAGTATGTACACCGCATCCACGGCCCCGTGGTGCTTCAGGGCCAGCGTGACACCGCCCTGGCCTCACCCGCCCCCTCCTGCTGCCAGCTCAGCGGCCTGTGGGGCGGGGGGCACCTGGACCCCTCCAGAGGGAACAATTGCTTTATTGGAGTTAGTAAACAGATACACTGAATCACAAGGTGATTTGATTTTTTTTCATTTTTTTTGTTTTCTTCTTTTTTTTGGATTTTTTTTTCTTATTTTTTCTTTTTTTTTTCTGTACTCATCAGAATGGGATACTCCACAACTGTCTCACCAACTCAGTGCCAGTACACATGCTCTAGAGGACTTCTGGACTCCCAGCTACAACTGTACAAGTGCACACAAGAAAATCTACCCTGTTATCCTCCACCCACTGATTGAGGATCGAATTGCACATTTCTCTTAACCATGACAGGAGAAAGCAAACAGTGAAACAGAATCATGGGTGAGCTTTCTCACTTTCCCTCCTGTTTTCATTGGTTTGTCCATACCATTCTAATTATCATGAAAGGGCTCTGCGTATAGAGAGATTGCTTCACTGACTTCCTGGATCACCGAAAACCATCAGGGTTGAAATTTCATCCAAGTCTTTCGTGACGCCCAGCAAATATTCCCCCTCGGATTATTTTACACCTTCAGGGCATTTTGGTCTTCAGTTCAACACTCTTGCTCTGTTCCCAAATGGGGCGCTATTTAGGGGAATTTAAAGAGAAAGCTGAGAAGAATAAACATTTACCGAGTTCTCTTGGCATTCAGTCTCTGAAAAACCACAGTATAAACTATTCATGCTGCTTCTTACATCTGTCAAATCGAAAATTAAAAGCCATAAAAGTGTAACACTGAAAATATGGCATTAAAAAGGATAAAGGTGGCCTTTGTAAAAATAACAAGAAAAGTATATTAGCCAATAAAATATTCTAACTCTTCATTTAAAAGTGCATCCTGGGCAGGACAGAGATGAACCTGGAAGCGTTGGGTCTCCAGCATGATCCCTCTCCGCCGTCAAAACGTGAACAGTATAGGTCCAAAACCGTACAATGCAAATCACAACTCTTCGTGTAGCAGCAAAACCACAGCAGTTTTTAAAAAGATTTAAAAAAGATTTTTGTTTTCAAATCCGGATCGTCTTCCAGCCTCACCCTCTGAGCCTTGGAAGATGGGGCGGGGAGAATACCTACATTGGTCCTTGTGGCTTGTTGGTGTTTTGTTGTTGGTTTTTTGTTTTTTTTTTTTAAACCAGGGGCAAAATCCCTAAGTTCCTCTGGGGAGAAGCAGAGATGGTGGCGGCAGGAAGGCTGGGCCCGCTTGGTGGGTCCAAGACGTGCTGGCTTCTCTGGGCTAGAGGCCTCTGAGGGAGAGCTGCTTCCTCTGAGATGCTTAATGACAGGAAGCGGCTTTATTTGCTTGAGTTTTAGCCAGAGGGGGTGGTGAGCGGACCAGCTGGTGTCATTGGATGGCGAGATATGGTTTGCTCTGCGCCCTCTCTCCATGCAAGTTACCCTGTGAGTGCGCGTTCCTAGAAATAGAGGAGAAGGGGTTTGTTAGAATCCACTGGACCAAACCGCCCCCCACCCCCAGGCTGGGGAGAACCCCGGCATGAGTCAGAGCAGCGTGCTCTCCAGCCGGCAGGTCAGACTGGAGAGGAGGCCCCACGACCGGGCGGCACAGCCTGGTTTCCACACAACTTTCATTCACGGTTCTGCGCAGGGTCAGCCCTGCCAGCTTTGTGTGAGGAAATGAAACTCGAGTCGCTTTTTGGAATACCATAATGAGCATGGCGCACCACGCCCTCGCCCAAAGACCACAGCGGCATCCTTTGAGACCCAGCAGCTTTTGCTCTCCACGTTAGTGCACCCTTAACTGGCAGGAGGTCTTTGGAGCTGCTCAAGGGCACCCCCAAAGACAGGCAAGCTCATTAGGGGACTTGGAGCTGCAGACCTCACCCCTGTACCTCATGTAACAGCCACGATGTTTGCTGCAAAGGAGGAAGGCTATAAGATGAACGTTTTAGCATGTGAAAAATTTCTGAGACACCTAGACCTCTCTTCAGGGGTTTCCTACAGGGACTACTGAGCTGGAAGAAGTGTCCCTCTCTGTGGGTCAGCCTGAAAGGTGAGCCACTCACATCCCTTCATATCCAAACCCAGCGCAGGACTCGTCCCAGTGCAGCAGGTATGAAGGACGGTCAACAGCAAAGTGGGGAACGCCCATCCCAACATCCACCACAGATGTCGGGCTCTGCCTCTTTGTCTTTACTGGCTTATTTCATTTGCTACCAGTTTCTTGGCTTAAAATACAACCTCCTGAAGACACTCTGCTGTCACCCCTAGGAAGCAGCCATTTAGAAGTTGGCCAACCAAACTGTGAAGTCCCTGAGGTGTAGGGTAGAGTCTCTTTGGCTCACGTCCCTACACCCAGGGACAAACGTGTTCAGTTCAACACACATTTGTCAAATGAATGGGAGTCAAACAACTCTTGTCCCCCATGTCCCTAAACAGTACTTTCTTTCTCCCTGCCCGTAAATGGAGATGTCAGAAATGTGAATGGGTAGAATTTGGCTAACATGATGTAGTAGCAGAGGGGTCATAAACATCTTTACAACTGTTGAGATTATTCCTAGAACAATGAACAAATAATTTCAGGTGATAGAATGGAGAACTTGAAGGGACCCCAGAGATAATATACACAATTTCCTCATTTTATAGACGAAGAAATAGAGACCACAAAGAGACCTGGAAACGTGCTCGGAGTGTCTGCAGCATGAATTTAGTGCAAGTGTGAAGAGGTCAAAATGCCCACTGGGAGGACTACATCCAAGCTCGTGCTTTGAACCCTGCTATCCAAATCCTGGTGTTAATGGTAACCATAATAATGATCAGCCAAAAAACAAGACTTGAAAATCTGAATGTGCATGACAGGAAATGCCTGAGTTCCCCAAATCACATTAAATCACCAGATCCATGTGCATTTAATATGTATATTAAATAACCAAAGTGAAAATGCAAAACACCACAAATATGCAATGGGAGTGGAATTACAAGGCCATGGAAACCTTTTCATTTGGCATGGTCAGATTTGGAAATGTGGCTATTTATCTCAGAATAAAGAGCTCACTTAAATTTCTTTTCCTCTTATTCTCTCTCTCTCTTCTTTCTCTTTTATTCCTTCCTTTCTCTTTCTTGCTTTCTTTAAGACAATGGTGAAAAGAGGTACCAAAACAAAAACACTAAGAGCCACCATCAAATAAGAGGTCACAAAGGATTGAGACGAGAACTTGGAAACTGATCCAAATGGACAGAGCATAGCTTTTTCTGGGGAGGATTTATTTTTGTGTGAGAAGCACAGCAAGAAACTTGCTGTGAAGGGAGGAAAGCCATCCCTACCTCTGGGCTTGGGACCAAGAGTGACCAAATCTCATAGTCAGAGGGGACCTCTGAATCCTTTCTTTAAAAAGAAAAGAAAAAAAAAAAAAGTGTTTAATGCTTTCTTCCAGTGACTGGGAAACACCACCATTTTGAATTACTCACTCAGGAAGGCTACAACTGCTTTTTCAAGGATATAGCTTTTTTCTTTAATGTGAGCATGATCGCCTCCAAAGGGGAATATGTCTCAAATAAGTCTCCTTAGATTGAAATCGCCTTTGAACAAAGGCCAAACACGGACAGCAATAGCGTGCTTGGAGAAAATCTCCAGGCTTTCATAAGGGACCAGGAAAACGGGATTATAATGAGAGCCATTCTGGAACCTTAACTACAGCGTTTGCCATCCCAAACACTATAATAATCATTATTATTCGCTGGTATCTATTATTGTCTGGTAAATAATATGTGTTTTCCCCCAAAGTTCTAAAGGGTGCAGCTGCACCACACTCTATTTTTTGCAGCCCCACTCCTGCTGCTCGGAAAGCCTCCTCACACCAAGCTTATTTTAATGGCTAAAGGCAAGATCTGTGCCATTTCCTTCCCTCTCCCCACGCACGTGCCGAGTCTAGGACACCCACCCAGGCAGGATGGTGGTGTTGCCGAAGTGCGAGTTGCTCTCAGCGGATGATATTTGAGGAGGGGGTGAACTGAAGGCCTCCTCCTCTGTCCTCCTGGCTCTGGCTGGTCAGGGCAGCCCCTCTGTTGGTGACACAGGAATCAATGAAAATGAAGAACCAAGCTTGGGAGTCACCTTGCTGAGAGCTATTGGCTGGCAAGGTGTGACACTCAAGAGTGGGGAGGGAGTGAGCTTGGGGTTTTACAAAGTGCTTGTGGCAGGAAGTTCCAGGGCCCGAGCCGACCTCTGCCCAGCAGAGACATCATATGGGACAATCTGTCCTGTCTAAATTTCCTGATCTGAGTAAAGGGGAAAGTTCTACAATAAGTGAGACAGAGACGTAGACTATAGTCCAGCACGAACCCTCTGCAGCCGTGTGACCTTGGTTCCTTAACCCCCTGAGCCTGGATTTCCTCTGTGAAATGAAGGTCCGGGTGAGATTTTCTATCTTCCATCTCTCATATTCTGTGACTGTATTTATAGGGTCTTTGGACCGAAGCCATCATCAAGTATGGAAGTACACACTGAGAAGAAAGACTAGTAACGTCTCTACCCTGAAGTCCTAAGTTTTAGAAAAAGTCTCCTTCTTTCCAACTCTCTCTCACACACACACACAGACACACACACTCCTCTCTTAAGGGAAGTGTCTCTTAATGCAAGCAGTTCTGTTTGTGCCTCACGTTTGGGTTTTCCTCTGAATTGGGGGTTTGCTGAAGGCAGGACAGCCCAGGGCCCTGCCACATGGAATGTCTCTCACATACACGCGCGCAGCTCATCCCATGGACCACGCAGGCACCGCGTTTGAAAACCGCTCCGCAGCACATGATCTCCGGCAGGCACACACAGCTGGTGCTCTCAGAACTCCAGGCCCAGCTGCCCCATTGGCCAGAGAAATGCAGTGTCTCCTTCGTGGAGTCACAACTGTATGCCAAGTGCACTGAGCGAGCCTCTGTTCACCAACACTTTCCCTTTTCATGAGGACAGCACTGCTAAGGCCGACTGAGTTACTTTTCCTTTATCACACGAGCACTTTCAGAGCACAATAGAAAACAAAAATAGGCCTGAGTGTTAATAACTTATCTTAACATTGATGCTGTCAGCATACAGTCACTCTCACCTTTCCCTCTTTGCCCTTTACAGCTTAACTATCGGCTCAGTGATAATGAATTCGTCTGCCAATCCAGGAGACTTGGGTTTGATCCCTGGGTCAGGAAGATCCCCTGGAGAAGGAAATGGCCACCCACTCCAGTATTCTTGCCTAGAGAATCCCCATGGACAGAGGAGCCCGGTGGGCTACAGTCCATGGGGTAGCAGAGTCCGACACAACTTAGCAACTAAACAAGGTAGATGCAGGCTGCATTTAAAAGGAAAATTTCTAATTTACACATTCCCAAATGTAAATGTGTAGCCACAGAAAATGCCTTATCCTGTATTCCAATGAAAAGTGTCTTACTCTGTATTTTCAAGATAATCCCTCCATGATATAAGATTCCACCTCTGTGAGGAAGCCTGCCTCCATTAATCTAATCCATTTTCCAAACTTTTATTCTTCTTTGATTCCTTAAATACCTTTGTCATTAGCATAATCAAAATCCTGGAGGTCTGTCCTGTCTTCTAGAATGCATGCTCTCCAGGTCTGTCATATATATTCCCCAGAATCCAAAATCCTGTGGCATCAGCCCTATGATGTGCAAGAGATGCCCACTGCCGGGCTGGCTTGTCTTTGTCCAGTTACCTCGGCCCTGCCATGATGCCACTCACTCGGGCACGTTGGCCCATCACTTATCACAGTTAAATACAGCTATTACGTGCTGGCTTCAGCCATGCTGTTTATCTGTGACAATAATGAGTCCCCAAGGACTGGACTGCTCTCAGGTAGCTGCAGCTATTCTGGGACACTCACAAGGGGAGAGCCCCATGGTCAATGAACAGAGCCGCCTGCACTGGCTGATAAGCCCGGGTGTGACGCCGGATCGTGGTCTCTGCACCAAGCCCATCCCAGACAGGGCTACCGCTTGGGAAGGTTTTGCCAAAAAATGGTTCCCTTTTTCCTCCATCCACCACTGGTTTGTGAAGAGTTCTGAAATGGCTTTTACCAAGCTGGAAACCATTTTAATTTACAAAGTAGATGGCATCTCTTTTCTTAGAGCTTGCTTGCTAATTGATGAAAGTAATTTTAAAACATTGTTTCTAGCATGATTGCTTTGGGAAATAATCCATGATGAGAAGGCTGTGGGACCAATGGTAAGTTCCATCACTGCTGAGCTGCCCACCCCACAGCTCTGATAAGCTAAGGCTCATATTATCTAAAAGAAAAAAAATTAAACCAAACATAAGGCCTTGATTTTCTTTTTTAATAATTTTCCTCCTTTAGCAATATCTCTTACTTTACTCTTTAATCAACAAAAATTCCAACCATATAAGACCCCCAACGGGGATAACTCCATCTTTAATTCTTTGTTTTACAAATTTAAGTTTTGTTTTTCTTTGTTTAGCTGGTTCTATGAGTCAAATGGGCAGAGAAACTTGTTTATTCACACGAGTGGCCACGGCTATCTCTTGCTGACCTCTAAAAGATCCTGGGGGACAAAGAAGCCTGAGCTGCAGAACCCCTCCTGTGCACTGCAAAAGCCTTTCTCTTCTCCCTGGACAATGGATCTTCTTTAGCCACCTCAAGTCCTTTCTACAACCTGAGAGTTTAAGCAAAACAAATTACCCTGTCTCTGGTCCTTTTCTAAAAACAGGCAGGGATTCATGACTAACTGCACACATTTTTACAAATGTGCTGGAGCAAGTGGCTACATCCATCCATGAAAGAGAAAAATAAACAAAGAATTACATGATATAGCTAACATTTTGCAAGAAATTTTGGAAGAAAAGCCTCGATCCCTATGCCCTTGACTTTCGGGACCAGGCTCTTCCTGTTCAGTTTGGGAAAGTTGCAGTGTTTTCAAAGAAAAGAGCCAAATTTTAAGGAGTACTTACTTTATGTCAAGCATTGCACTAGGCACTTTTATATATTTATTTCACTTGAAAACAAGTGTATTTTATATACTGATTTATTGAAACAACAATGCTAATGAAGTATTTATCACTGTCCCCATTTTACAGATGAGGAAACTTTGCCAAGAACTTACTTGCTCAAGGTCACCGGCTAGAAAGGGACAAATCTGAAGTCCAGCTCCTACAACCCCAAAGTCCACGCTCCTCTTGGAGTTCTGCCCCCTAGTCCAGGTTTCATCTCTCCCCTTCCTCCCCATGACAAACAGATGTCAAAGCTGGCAGGGGCCTTAGAGACAAGAACTCCAAGAAATTATTTGACAAGAAATAATAATTGCATTTTCATTCAAGTCCTAGCCAATACACAAACTAGCTGATGTTGGCTCATGCGCCTTCCAAAAAATCTGCCTTGGACACAAAAGTACATGTTTATTGTACTAAGATTGAGTTTGTTATTTATTTATATAATCTGAACATAGGCAGTCTAAGTTTTAAAAAAAAGGAAAGAAAGAAAAGATAAGAAAAAAAACTGAGAGAAAAAGGCAGCTTTATGTGGCAAGTAGCTATTGTCTATGGATCAACAGACTTTAAGATTTTTAGGCTAGGTCTGGGAAAGAGGTCTGACACTTTATTTATTCTTTACAATGAGCCTTTTAGCAGAAAGACAGAAGGAGAAAGAGAGAGAGAAGGGCTTCATATTTAAGGAAACTTCATGTGAAAAATAAGAGCAAGCATACTGATTCCCCACCACCCCCTCCCCAGCAGACAATGAGATGGAGTGTGTGGCTAATAATTGCTTTTCTCCGGCCTTTCCACCCAGATACTCAGGTACAACTTATTTCCTCTCTGAAATCAGCTGCCCGGTGTGAGGAAGCAATGCTGCAGGTGGCAAATGCATGATTCTGGTCTTGGCACCGGGTGTGTAACTCAAGCAGCCCAGGTCGTATCCCGTGTCCCACTGAGGGGAAAGGCAGAGGACTCAGGTTCTAATCCTGGCTGCACCACTCTGTGACCTTGAGCTCTGCGTGCTCTGCGTGTCCCAGTCTCTGCTTATAAAAGTGGAACCAGACATCTTAGGAGGGTTTCTGGAATAGTTTCCCTAACTTCCAAGGTTGGTAGCATGGAAGTGTTTCATGACCTCCCATGACACGTTGAGGGAAGAAGTTATGGGCTGCAGGCATTACCCCGACAATTCTTATAATGAGCACCTACTATATATACGCCAGGAACCTCCTGGGCATTGTACTTCCGTTGTTTACACTAGAGCCCGATAATTCTATGAAGTGGGGTTTATTACCTTCTCTTTTTTTTTTTTTTGTATATAAGACATGCTCAGTGGTTTTGCAGGGACACTCTGAAGCTAGGCTGCCAGTCAGATCCCAGGACTGCCATTTACTGGCTAGTGACTCTGGGTAGGATATTTAACGTCTCTGTGCCTCAGTTTCTTCATCTATAAAATTGGTTTAATAACGAAACCCCAGAGGGTTGTTGTGGACATATAACATCTGGAACACTGCTTACGTCTAAAAAGGCCTCCAGAAATATTAGTTATTACAACTGTTTAGTGAGAAAGATGTAGGCACAACACAGTTATAAAACTTGTCCAAATTCACAGCTGGTAATAAGCAGCATAGCCAGTTTCAGACCCAAGCAGACCTCACTCCAGCCCTGGGCTCCTCTCCCAGGCACGGTAGCTTTTCTGATAAGACAGGAACTCGCTTTCCTGGGTACCGCACATGTACCACACTCTACCTAGGTTTCCTCATCTGTTCTTCCCAGCAATGTGATGAGCTAGGGACTTAGGCTCCAGGACAGAAACCACTTCCTCCCTCAATCATCCGCTCTGCTGGAATCTGAACACAGGCCGGCCCAACCTCAAGGCATAGGCGTGTACCCCTAAACCAGACACTGCCTCCCTTTACTACCGGGAGTCCACTTCACCACAAGGAAAAGTTTCAGAAGGCCTTTGGTCTGGGGAGTTAAAAAGATAAAAGAACATCTCCCACAGTCACCAAACTCTTTTAAAAATACCTGCTGGCCCTGGGGGGATCTGATTCAGCTTCTGTGAAAATCTCTCCCAGTGTCTGACCTTGAGCAAGCCACCCAAGCTTGTGGCTGCTCTTCAGTCCAAAGACAAGAGCTTTGGGCATCACTATGGCCACTGTCCAGGCTCCGCGTCCATCCAGGGACGTCCCTTGCTAGGTGAGCCACTGCCGTCCTTGAGCACCTCAGAGGTGACTGACAGCCTGCACCACGCCCTGCCCCAGCAGCCTAAGGTTCAGAGCAGCCGTGGGCTGGGGGGAGGGGGGTGCTGGGGGGTGGTCAGAAGGGTGGAGCCCTATTTCCATGACAATATGGGCCCTGAACTTCGGGATGTTCTGTCGTCTTGAGGTTTCCTTCCACTGTGTGCCATGAAGCCTTTTAGGCCTACTCTGGGCTCAAAGAAGAGTCCATCCTCCCTGTTCATTGCTACGATGGCTTTTCATACTTAAAACGTGGATGTGGCAGTGCTCATCCTCCCATGTTGCAGGGAGAACGTCCTGTCATGTTTAGAATTCACTGCTGGTAATTAGCCTGTCATCAGAATGCAGGGATCGGCTTCAGCGATGCCAGTCTCTCTCTTGCTTCCTTTCAGTCTGCAAACAGCTGCTAAAGGAATTTTCCTCAAACACAGACCTCCAGCCATTCCTGGCGTTGCCTGATGTTCGGAGCACAAGCTCCACGACCGACTGCTCCACTACCCAGCTGCCCTCGTCTGGCCTCCCTGCTTGCCCTCTCTGCAGCCAGGTCCTCTGCTCCAGTCGGGTGACGGGGACAGCCCTCCCTCATGTGGCTTCTCCTCTTCACCTGCGGCTTTTGACACCCTACTGCCTCCCCTATTCCCCCATTCCCGACTGCCAGTTCATGGCCCTTCTGGGTTTTAGAACCTAACCCGAAATTCACCTGCTGTATGGAGCCCTATCATGGTACCATTAACTACGCCTTTCCTGACCCTCTCTTCTCATTCATGTGCCCATCCTGCCAGCCCCAAACTGGGTACTAAGTTACGACAAAGTGTGAACTGCCTGGGTCCCTGCTCTTGTCAAAGCGCTCTGTCTACAGTATCACATCCATTCGCAGGTTCTGCATGAGGCTTGTAACAGTGACCTTGATTATTTCTTGTCTCTCTCAGGTCCCCGGTTCCTCAAAACAAGTCAAAGACTCCTGCCACGCCCTCTCCCACTTTTTGGCTTTTCTCTTTCTTCCCTCCCCACCTTCCTACCTCCCTCCCTCGCCTCCCTCCCTCCATCCTTCTTTCCTTCCTTCCTTCTAACTCTTAATAACAGCGTCTCCTGCATGGAGTCAGTATTCAAGACAGTTGGTTGAAAACAGGTAAGTTTTACCCTCTAGGGAAATAAATGAAGACTAACTTTGAACCATAATGAGTAAAAGGGGATTGCCTCCCTTTGTTCGGATATGATTAAGAGTTTATTAACTTTTGTGGATTGTGGTATATTAATTAAGTAAAAATTAAGCATTTCAAATACAGGATCTTTAAAAAGTTACTATTCTGTACATCAGACACACACACACACACACACACACACACACGAGCTGAGACAGAGAACAAGCTGATCAGAAGATCAGACAGTGAGAAGTGCTATCAAAATCAGAACCCTGAGCCAGTGACTCTCATCTTCATTTTCAAGGTCATAAGGTTTTTCCACAAAAAAATTTTTCATAGTTTTTCAGTTAGTATTTGGGACTCACATTGCTCAAACCCTGGTGGGTATGAAAATAGACATTCAGTCCCATGCTTATGATGCCATCGTATTAAATGAGAGGAATGGAGGGACCTGGATATATTTTTGGTTTGGCAAATTGTAGAACTATTTTTTTCAAACATTTGGGGTTTGGCTAAAACCAAAACTTATTTTGCCAAGCACTTTGGCCTTAATTTTTAAACCCATGTGTATTTTAAAAGAAATTCAATCTATATGTTTCTGACTCATTTACACTTAACTCATGAAAATGCTGTTTGGTAAGAGCTAGTAGATGTCCAAGCAAGTTTATGAGCCCTTTTAAAGCCTTCTTTTCCCCATTCTTACCAGAAAGTTGTATTTTGCCAGCCATAAAGAGTGTGAGCCCCAGAGGCCTGTGGTCAGTTTGAAATTTATAACTTCTGAAGGTTAAATGGATTTTCAGTTTGGAAAAAGGTTTTTTCTCCCCCTCTCCTCTTTTTCATATTAAGTACTCAAACAGGCTACTTATGATAAAGATGGGATCTTATGTCTCAGTTTCTGATGGCTGAGGGTGAATAGTAAAGAATTCAATCTAACCACCAATAAACTGTCTCTAAGACATGTCAGAGGAACAATATGACACTTTTAAGTTCTTATGGGCACAGATTCCAATCCAACACTCTAATGGAAAGTTTTATTAATTACTCTCAGGATAAAAAAAAGAGGTAGGAATCGACATAATTCAAGTTGAACATTTTACCTTTGGGGGATTTGGTCATTAAAAAAATATCAGAGACAACCAATCCAGTTCATGACTTTTTATACAGTTAAGAAATAAGCTGAATCTACTAAAAACGACATTTGAATCAAAACCAGAAAAGCAAGAAGAACGTGCATGCGTGTTGCAAGGACTACACCCTCTGTCTACTACACGCTCAGTTGATGCTCAGATATCATTCAATTATAGTATTTTAGCAGGAGAAATCTTTTGGATAAAGTACTTAAAAATGGCTTATAAATATTTAAAATAAAAGCATCCAACAAATCATAATGACAAAGTTTTACATTTAACCACATGTGCTCCAAATATCTTGAAATTACTCTAAATATGGGTTTAAAATATCAAAAGGGCTTGTTGATGGGATGCAGAACTTTGCAGAGAAACCTAAACCTGCTCATTCTTGCTCCCACAACACCCAATATGCACAATTTTTAAAGTGTGCATGTGTAGATTTCCTTAGAAAAAGATCATGTTACAGTTCTGAATTTCCAAAACAAGAGTTGAAGGATGAAATATAGGGTTTCCCCTTCTCTCACCAAATGCAGCTCAGCCACGTTGCTTCCAGATAATTTGTTATTGTAGGTTGGCTCAAATTTAAGACAGTAACATTTTAGAAACAGTTGGAGAACTAAGCCAGCTGCAAGGAGGATATCATTACAAATTGAGACACATGTTGTATGGGAATACCATTCATTTTCAATACCAAAAACACGTCTGGGGAAATAAGCCATGCAAATGAGGGAGAGATATACTCTTTAATTGCATCTTTTGGACATGAGGTCAATGTTTTATATCAAACGAGTCCATAAAGTATGTTTCTCCCTTCTGTTCTTCTGTCACATTCTTACTTCCCTTTTTACCCAAAACAAAACACAGCTTGCTATCACAGAAAGACAACAAACCAGAGGTTCAAAGGGGGGAAATGATGAGACAACCAGCATCGTAGCCAAGTCTCTGGATGGAATGAGGCCGGGCAGCGTGAGGCAGCTTTGATTCTCCCAGTCCTGACCCCACACCCGCGTGGCCAGGCAGCCCTGCTCTTGTGTTCCCATCTCCCTGTTCAGACTTGTGCATTGGGTAAAATCACACATTCTTGCTTATGGCCACAGCTTGGTCCTAGAAGCTCAGAGCTAAGGGATCTCAGGGGCAACTTGAGGAGGGTCCAAATTAAGAACGTTTGGTACATGCAGGAGCTTTTCAAAGCATAGGAGATTTATTCCAACGTTTGTTGTTGTCGTCCTTTGCTTCTGCTCTAGTCATTTTCACTAGAATCTTTTAAATGACTCTTGAAATAATTTGCGTGTGTGTGTGTGTGTTTCCCCTCCTTGCTGATGGCCTCATGTTCCCCATCCTGACCCCACCCTGATTTTTCCTCAAGCAGAGTGCTGTGGAAATCCACAGATCTGGAGAAGAACTCTCTGGGGTTAGTATTAAGAGCTAGCATCTGAGATGGCATTTACTCCTTTTTCTTGAGACTAAGACCATGTTAAATGATGCCAGGGCTAAATTGTTTATCTTTTAAAACTAATTTATTTGTTTCTCTTAAATGGATTCCTTTTATGTTTGTGAGGCATTTCAAAAAAGAAAAAAAGTTTACAAATGCAGAATGCATTGCCTTAACATGCATCCACGTATATTTATTTAAACCAGCAACAAAAGAATACAAAACAACTCTGTATGGGAGAGGGTGAAGGAAGATTGAACGGCGGCCACCCTCAGCCGCTGACACAATCCCTTTGACAAGAGAGTCTGGGAAAGGCAGTGTATTGGTGGTGGGGGTGTTCCACAACATGAGGTAAGTGTTTCATGCTGCAGAGTGTTTTGGTCCTCAAACACCTCTGCCCTCCACGATGCTTGTCTGCATGGAGGTAGGTGTAAATGATTGAACCAGGATGCCCAGGCAGTCATTCGAGCCAGCAAGGGAGCGATTCACTGGAAACTAGACGGGGAGCTTATTTCCAGTGCCCTTCTGGGCCATGGCCATGGCTTGTTGATAGCTAGTCGAATGCCTTCACCTTTCCAAGCACACTCTCTCCAGGTGAAGAAGCATGTGCTAAGGAACTACAGGGATTGGTGGCGCTCCCAGACATGGCCACACCAGTACTCTGGTGTTTACCAATCTACCCAATTCTCCAACTCGAACCATTCCACTCCCTTGGCCTTAACAGCAGGGTTAATGGTTTTCCAGTGAAGGACAGCCGCTGCCTACACAGCATAAACTTTGAAAGGCCAAGTGGTGAAGAACCATTGAGCTTGTTCCCTTCCTTGCTTCCCTCTTCTGCTTTCCCCATAGATACTCACAGGTTATTAGTAACTTGAAGAAAGGTCTGTGACCTTTTGCATTCTGTCACTAAGGTAATCTTACTGAGACAAAGCCTACATTATATGGCTGTAACAATGATTTTGCAATATTAGGTCCACAGCAAAAATTGCTAAAAGTAAATTCCAAGTTTTAAGGGAAATTTACAATTAATTCAGCTTCCTCAGAGTAACAAGAAAAACTTCCGCTCAGATACTGCTTGGTGATCACATAAAATAACCCTTCAGATACGTCAGATATGTAAGATACTTTTTTCTGAAGTCAAAAATCTATGAACCGCTCCTCCCAAGAAAATGCCTCCACTCACAGGCACATAAAGCTTTCCACAAAATTCCAGGGGGAGCGGCTGAGGCTGTGCATAGACTAGTTCATGGAGACCAGCTTTGGTCAGGGAGCTGCCACACAGATCAGGAAGTCGGTAGATCGAGTCCATGACTCGTGCCACACTGCCTGACCCTGGAGTCCTCGCTAAAACTCTAGTGCTAAGCATTTCTCTGGCCTCACTCTAGTCCCAGCCCTGTTGAAGGAGGAGGGCTGTGGTATATCTAAAGGAAATAAATACCCGATCACAAATGTCATTTCCTATTCCATCATAATTTGATTGAAATAATATCTAAAATTAGATGCCTGCACATTAAAACCCTCTTTCAATCTCCTTGTCCTAAAAGTTAAAAGAGACCCAGCAATACTAAGCAAGATGTGTCTAAGAGCAGCTTTGACAATTGACACTGTTCATCCATAAGTCTCTCCTTGATCCATAAGTCTCTCCTTGATGAGTCTGCAATGATCATAGCAAGCACTCTCTCCGGTTCTCACCACTCACGTGTGTGCATGACACAGACCTGGCCGTTCCTCACTGCTGGCTCTTTGAACCTCCTGGAGCTAGAGCTGGGCAGCCATCCGCATCCCAACAAACAGGCAGAGCTGCACCACCAGGGATGATGTCGCCAGTGAATATTTCCAGTAACTAAGTACTGCTGCTGCTGCTAAGTCGCTTCAGTCGTGTCCGACTCTGTGCGACCCCATAGTCGGCAGCCCACCAGGCTCCCCCGTCCCTGGGATTCTCCAGGCAAGAACTAAGTACTAGCACAATAAAAATCTCAAGTCTGGCAGAGGATCTGAGCACATCCTATTTGTACTGACTTCCTCTTCTCAGTTGAAGGGTTTCCTCTTTTCCTCGCTTTCATGGTCGGCATCCATAGTAATATTTCGACTGTATGGACTTGACTTTGCAGACAGCTGACTCTCTCAAACTTAGCTGGAGAAACTGAACTGGCAAAAAGTTACCTGTCACCTCCATCCTTTAGGCTTTCCTAATGAGGCGAGTCCCCTGCCCTCTTCTTGAAATAGTCCTTTCTGGGATTGTGGCTCCGTGGTCAGGCTAATAATTAAACTCTAAACTCGTCTAGTCAAGGCTATGGTTTTTCCTGTGGTCATGTATGGATGTGAGAGCTGGACAGTGAAGAAAGCTGAGCACCGAAGAATTGATGCTTTTGAACTGTCGTGTTGGAGAAGACTCTTGAGAGTCCCTTGGACTGCAAGGAGATCCAACCAGTCCATTCTGAAGGAGATCAGCCCTGGGATTTCTTTGGAAGGAATGATGCTAAAGCTGAAACTCCAGTACTTTGGCCACCTCATACGAAGAGTTGACTCATTGGAAAAGACTCTGATGCTGGGAGGGATTGGGGGCAAGAGGAGAAGGGGACGACAGAGAATGAGATGGCTGGATGGCATCACTGACTCGATAGACATGTGTGTGAGTGACCTCCGGGAGTTGGTGATGGACAGGGAGGCCTGGCATGCTGTGATTCATGGGGTCGCAAAGAGTCAGACACGACTGAGCGACTGATCTGATCTGATCTGAAACTCCCAAAAGTCAAAACTACAGCCCCCATCCCTTCTTCAGCTCTCTCAGAGCAAACAAAAAGTGGAAGGAACTCCTGCTGCTGGAGTTAGGGGAACATCTTGGAGTGGGAGCTGGGGACAAGACTCTCAGATTTTCCTTCTGGTCTTAGAAACACATAAGAAATTTGGGAGCCACAAAGGTGAGGAGTTCTTGGTCTTGCCACTCCTTGGGAATGGAAAAAGTGAGGGTGAAAGGGTTACTCACGGTACACATTTTTTCCATTGATTATTTTACTTAAAGAGAAGATGTCATTTCCCTGGAAAATCAAGGAGGTGGGGATATTTTCTTTTGAATAACTTCAAACATTTGCAAATGGTTACTGTGAACTCCACATTGTACCATAAACAAGTGTAAACTGCTGAAATTCAGAAAATGTACAAATACAAACAGCTATCCCCCAAACTCCAAGGCAAAGACAAAGAAAGGAGTATTCCATTTATAAATGGAATTCTTTGTGGAGAGAAGAGTTTGAGAAATGTTTATACATTGTTTTCCTTATTATTTGGAGGGATTTTATTTTCAGCTTACAGAAGCTGCAGAACTGGTATTTGGCATCTTAAAAGTTGAAGATTAAAGGAAGTTTCCAACCTTTTAAAATCTTCAACTAAACTTAATTAGTTCTGCATCTAGGAAAATATCTGCCTATTTAAATCACTTGTAATCATATCAACGAACAAGAATGCATACAGTCAGGTAACCAGGAACAGAAACAGTCAAAAGGAAAAAACAAGACCCTGTGATTGCCGAGAACTAGCAAAAACGATGATTTCTTTGAAGGTAACAAGCAGCTGCCTGGACTACTGATTTCAAGTTATAGTCTGCTTTGAATCTATTTTAAATGACTTTTTAAAAAATAGTCATACTGTATGAAAATGGTGGGCATAGCAAAAAGAATGAAAAACCTGGATGGCAGTCACTGACAGACTCTAGGCCGAGAGATAATACGAGTCACCAACAAGCACAAGGAGAATCACTCACCTCCGCCTCACGTACCCCAACTCAGCCCGGGTTTGGTTTTGGTTTTTAATGCTTCCCCTTTGGCTTTAACTTGTCACCAAACAGTGTTCACTGTCAGGTCACAAAAGTCATGCAGTCCTTTATTTAATGGATGCATTTCCAATTTCTGTAACCATACACGGGCAGGGTTTCTGAAGGCATAGAAGAAAAACAGCACCACATGTGCAGAGAAAATCAGGAAGGGTCAGAGAATGTGAGTGAATTACAGCAGGATGAGACTGTGCTATGAGTTGACATGGAACTATAGACGGCAAGAGGCGATGTGATTTAGAGGGGCAGAGGCGTTCTTCCCCCAGCTTAAATCACTTGCCTTGTCACCCCACTGTAGCTGGCAAAGACTGAGAGTCTCTGGGTTTAGAGAAAAGCTGTAATTTCTTGGGGAAACCCATCATAAAAAAGAACTTTCCAATCTCAGGGGGACTGTAGGCGATTTCGTCACTGCAGCTTCTGAAATTGACTGAAGCCCGGTTAATATTTTTAGTAATGACTCTGATCCATGTACAAGACCCTTGCCTGATTCCTTATTCAGAAATATCTATCATCGAAATAGCCATCATATATTTCATGCTTTTATGTTCTTTTGGCCCCATGCTACTTATGGACTAGTGACACTCTCCTTGACCTGGTCACTTCTCACTTTAGTAATGGTAGTAAAAGTTTTCAGCCTCCTGTTCTTCCTTTAATGTCATTTGAATGAGTGACACTAGAATGTGTTTAAAATTACAGTTCCTGATGCTTTTTTGGCTTTCTAAAGGCCATCACTTTTTTTGTCCTTCATCTTTGCATTACTCACTGCTTCGTCAACCAGATTAAACTACGCTGGTAGAGAAATTAGGGCCATTTTCAACTGAGGTGTCTACCAGAAGGCTGAGACTGTCTTTAGAGAACAGAACTTGCAGATGTAAAGTCAAGGATTGGTGAGCTGAGTTTTAGTATTCTGCTCCTACTGGCAAAGCCATCAAGGAAAAAGGAAGCCTCAAATTATGAGAAACCCTTCTTGCATCACCCATCAAGGTCCCTTTCATGGGCTCCGAGCTTCCCAGGCAAACTCCTGGCTACAAGTCAGGTAGGTGTCCAGGTAAACGTGCTGACTTCGAGGGACAGTGGTTTGGACACATCACATCAAGTGTTCCTGTCCACATCTGTATTTCCTACTGTGAAGTAATGGGTTGGTATTCTCGTTTTTTCATTGTTCTTGCTGAAAAATACAACTGAAAATGCTAAAAACAAACAAAAAACCACTGTCTAAACACTTAAGAGAAGCTGGTGGGTAGGCTTAGTTTTTATCTAGGAAATTTCCCCCAAGACAACTGAGGTGAATAAAAGAATTTCATCAAATAGGGTAACAAAGGGACCAATTAATACCTACAGTGTATTCCCTGGAGTCAGACAGCCTGAATTTGAATCTCAACTTACTAACATGGAAATCTTGGAATCTTGGGCAAGTTACCTAATTTCTACACCTTAGTCTTCTCATCAGTAAAATGAAGACAACTGCCAAATGAATCCTGACCCAAAGAAATACTACTGAAAAATACTTAGAGAATGACCTGCACATACAAATATGAGCAACTTGCCAGACCTCCTTCCTCCCGGCGTACACCACCACCAGACTGAAAGTGCCTTGACGACAGGCGCTGCAACAGATTCACTTTGTCCCCTGCCCCACTCCCCTGACCCCCGCTCCTGGAGAGAGCCGTGCACAAGCTTTGTGCTCAATAAATATTCATTCCCCTGCTTTCCTCTCCATAAAGAGCTGATAAACCTCAGCAGAACATTAGCCTGTTTGCTGTCCTTGTGGACAGAGGAGAGCACCCAGGCTTTGGGTCCAGCAGGCCCGAGTCGAATACCAGTTCCCTCACTTACCAGCTTTGATTTGGGCAACATCTCCAAGCCTCATCTTCATCCTTGTAAATGCAGACAATGCTTATTCCACCAGGACTGGCCGAAGGATCAAATGAGGCCACATCTGGCTACAATAGGCAGCCACACAAGCTCACTGCCCTCCCCCTAACTGAAATTCTGGACTTGTTATTCATGGTTCACTTGGTATTAAGGATTCCTGCCCACCTCCCCTTCAAGGGCAGGGATGTGCACTCTCGCCCACCTCAGTGACTGTTGCCCTTTTCTCTGCCAGAGCCTCCCACTGCTTGGCAAGGTGAGCAGCCCATCAGCTGAGCTGCTGAGTCCCAAAAAGGGGAGAAAGCAAAGCTGGTCAGTGATGCTTGAGGCCTAGCCTGGGGAGTGCTGGTTGGTGACAAATGAAGGAAGAGATCCCAAGAACAGGAGCTGCTCCAACACCTGACGGGGCAAATGGGGCTTCACGGCCTGGGTTCAGTTGGCACAGGCATCTAAGAAGCTTGCAAATGGAATTCCCTGGTTATTGAGCACATTTGGTGAGTTGGGACATTCTGCCAATGCCTGTACCAGCTAGCTCCAGGAAGTGGCTCAGCTCACCTTTTACTACAGTCAGTCTATAATCTCATGACTGAACACGTACAGGTTCCGAGTAATCGTTCGCTCCTTCCTCCCTGCATCCTCCTCTACTTACAGACAGGAGCCTAAGAACAAAAGTGTAATTAGTAGACAGTGTTTCAATTCAGGTCCAAGACTGGGCTTTATCACTAAGTGACCTCAGGCATGGCACTTACTTGCTGTTGACTCAGTTCCCTCAGCTGTAAAATAGGAATTGGATCAAAATGATGGTAGTATGTGACCACACAATGCGTAGTGTACAACACATAACGGAAAACCATGATTGTCAACACAACTCTCTCTCTCTATCCCCTTTGCACGCGTTAGCCTTGTAAGAAGTAAGGAGCAGTGCACTGACTCGTGCAGAGAAGAGCGTCGGTGGACATACAAACCTTTTACTTATTCTGATTTCTAATTCGGAGGCACCTCCTTTTGAGTGGAGGCTCCAGGTCCTCGGGCCCGGCGCTGAGCATGGGCGAGGAGATGATGCAAGGCGCCATGGCAGCCTTCTCCGCGGGTTTTGGCACAGGCTGGATCACGCAGCCCGTCTTGGGCAGCATTCGCAGAGCGTACGCGTGGTCCTCGTCCGCGGGGTTATTAAGGTTCGGGTCTGACTTGTCGCCCCCCGCCAGGGCCTCCTCCCCCATCAACTTTTTGGCCGCCTCCGCGTCCAGGTGGCAGTTGGAAGCACAGTTGTTCTCCTTGACCGACTCCAGCTCGCTCACCGCCGGCTCCTCCGGCGACAATAGCTTCTTGGGGGGCGCGGGAGGCGGCGGTGGCGGCGGCGGCAGCGGCGGCGGCGGGGGCTGCTCAGGCGGCGGCTCCGCGCCCTTGGCGCCCTCGGCGGCGCCCCGCGTGCCGTTCACAATGACATTGCAGGCCGCGGCGGCCTCGGGGCCCGCGGGGGCGCCCGGGCCCGGGTCGCCAGCGGCGGGCGGGCTGCAGTGGCCGTCCCTGCAGCCGCCGCAGGTCCTGCGCTCGGCGGCGCCGGGTTCGCGCTCCGCCTTGACGTGCGCGTGCAGCGCGCGGTGGATCACGTTGTGCAGCCGGGCCCGGTGGCCCACCGTCAGGTCGATGACGCCGTCCTGCGGGCCCTGCAGCACGCCGCCGGGGAAGCCGAGCTGGCCGCCCGCGCCGGGGGGGCTGCCGGCGCGCCGCGTCAGGTCCACCACCTCGCTCCGGCCGTGCTCCGCCGGTGCGGGCGCCAGGCTCAGGGCCTGGCCGGAGCAGCCCGGCGGCGAGTCCGCGGACTTGGACGAGCCCTGCTTGGAGTCCCGGGGGGACAGGGAGTGTCCGCCTGGCTTGCCTCCTGCTGCCGAGGAGTCGCCGGGGGCGCTCGGAATGAAGTTCTCCCCGTTGCTGGAAAACCCGTTGGGGGGCTTGGAATCACTGACATGGGGGACGGGAATGGGAATGGGGATGGGCACGGGCAGGGGCACGATCACGGGGTATGGCACGAGCAAGGTGGGGGGGCGGCACCAGCGGGGCGAGTGACGGCAGCCCGAAATTCATCATCTGGGGCACGGGCATCGGGCCATTTGGCATCATGCTTACCGGCGGGAAGGGGAGACTTGGCAAGGGTGCGCCGGGAGGCGGCGGGGGCAGCAGACCCGGGGGGTTCCCCGGCATGGTGGGGGTGCTCGGGGGGTGGATGTGGGGCGACAGCAGGGGCCGGTGCATGGGGCTGGAGGTGGGGCCCAGGTTCCTGGGGCCGCCTGGCGGGGGCCCGATGCCGGGGAGCATGGGGTTGGACAGGGGGCTGTTGGGGTTGGAGGCGTGGTGCGGCGGGCCGCGGATGAAGGGTGGGCGGAGCTGCTGCATGATCTGTTGTTCCATGAAGATGGGCAGCGGGACCGGGCCGCGGTTGGTCATCACCATGGGAGGGCTGCGAGGCGGGACTCCGAGGGGAGGCCCGATGCTCGCAGGTGGCTGGACGGAGACAGGAGGGATGTTTGGCGTCTCGCTGATGGGCATGGACTTGGGTACTGGCGTAGGGATTTTAGTGACAGAGCAGTTGGCAGTGTCAGATGGAGAGACGGTGGTGGACGCCGATGGGCCAGGGCCTTGGTTTTGGCCAGCTGCAGCCCCCGGGGAGGGGGCCTTCCTGCGAGCATCTGTTAGAGGGATATTCCAAGAGTCTGGAGTGAGCAGCTGCACCCCGGTGCCTTCTGTTTTATTTTCCATGGGAGGGTGTAATGTGCTGCACAGCCCAGCTGGAAGATTGGCCTGTGTCTCTTTGTAGAAAATGTCCATTTTGTACTGATTGAGACATTTCGCACTGCAGAACTGAAGCCTTCTTTCCCCGTCCCCAAAGTCCAGGTATTCTTTTGTGTGTCTTATGTGCTTACACCAGTCACATACCTACAACACAGTAATAAAGAAGAAAAAAGATAAGCAATCTCCTTTGGTAGATAGCATTTCATGTTTTACATAGAGGTTCTTTTCAAACTTTATCATAATTTTTCAACTAGGCGGAAGTGTTTCCTTCTAAAAGGTAAAATTCTTAAATGTTTGTAAAATGACTTCTCTTTGGAAGCCAGAATCACTTTATAAATATTAACTCTTCAGACTAGCAATTACCACCATCTCCTATTTTAAAAAAAGAAAAAGAAACTGTTGTTCCCCTTTAAGCATGACTTAAAGGTGGATTGGACAAAGAGTACCTATACCTGCCCATATATTTTCCACAGTCAAAGAGGCTCATTGTTCATGCAAATCTAGATAGTTTTGGTGAAAAGAATTCTCCCAAAAGTTCAGTGGGCTTTGAAACATAGACCCTTAAAATTCTCCTCACACAAAGTCACTTTACACTACTGACTGTTGGATAATGCAGTTGGAAGGGGTGTGCTGTGTTAACCAATAACACAGAGCACTGAACATCATTATGTCTGGCTTCCAAGGGGAAACTTGGAATTAGTCATGAAGTCTGTGTGAGGTTTAGCTATTCCCAACCTGTGATGTTGCAGCAAGCTAGAATTATTTTTTGAGCTGTTTGCCCACTCTCTCTCAGTAGTCAGAATTTTTGGTGACATTTCTTGGCAGGCAGTCTTATTTAACAACTTTTCAAACACCAGAGAACGTTTTCCAAAAGTTTTTATGGCTTTTCCGCCCTTCAAATCTACTCCTGGCAAAAGAAAGACATCACCAAATTTATTTTAAAGTTGGGCTGCAGAACTAATTAAAGGCTGAGAGCTTTTCCCAATTGGAAATCACTAGACATCAAAGTTCAAAAAATAGTCATTCTCGGCTTCAGAACCCATTACTTTGGAGAAATTATTGTGATTTCATTAACACATTAATTTTGCAACACCATCAGCTCTCACAGATGGTGAAGACATGATCTACAATTCAAATATGACTCTTGTTTGCACAAATGTCTTTCCTTCATATGGCATTTTAAACAAGAATTAATATGAGTAATCTTGCCATAGCTATAAACAGATAAACAGATGTCAAAATTTTCAATAGTTCTTTCAGTGCCTTACTTTTTTGACTGAACATTACACACACAATCTTTCTTTTTTTTTTTTTTTTTTTGGTCATTTCCTCAGCACTCAAGCCATACAGCAGGAGAGGAAGAATTCTGAAACACAATGCAATGGTGAGTTCATTGAATCTGAATCTCTTTTCAGTAAAGCCCTGGTTCCAATATTGCTCTGAACAGAGCCCTGTTTTTGTTGAGAAGGGTGTCTGTTGTTCTGTTGCATGTTGTTTTTTTAACTATGGCAAACTGATAGCATTAAAAATGATAAATTTTAGTAATGATTGGTCACATAAACAATGCAAAAACAACATATGCTGGGCATTTGATTACTCATCTCATTTAACTCTCAGCTTTCTTAGACTGTAAACAGTGGTGGCAGGCTAGTATGTGATTTTAAGTGTACACACTCGTGGCAGATGTGCCTGTATGTGTAAATCCACTCTTTTCCTTCTCACTTTTCCCCCTGATATTGCAGGTAATATATGTGATGGTGCGAGACTGAATAACAAATACTTATTGGCATACATTAGTTTTTTGTTTGGTCTCATATCAAAAAACCCTTTCAAAATGCTTGTTGCAAAAACAAACAAACAAACAAAACAATGCTAAGACACTCCTGTGTTTCATTACAGTGTTTCAAGTTTCTCCAGAATAAAGAGTTGTGTTTTTATTTTTATCACAGTTGAGATGTCTAGTTTACAAATAAGCACAGAATTGCCTCTGATGAGAAGCGACACACACAATCTATCAGACTCTTAAAATTCTCACCTAGATAAAGGCTAAATAAACTATTGAAAATTTGATGGTCATAAGATATTGATTTTAAAACCTGATCATTTTTATAAAATTAATGTATAATGACATGACATTTAAATTCCAATATGAAATAAAGCCACCAGATTCTGTTTCAACATTAGGAATCCATAGAAAGCCTAAAATGAAGCCTAAGTGAAGGATCAAATATAGCTTCTTTAATCATGAACTAAAAAAACATTATCAATGAATTAAACTAATTAAAATAATATATTAAAATTTCTGGCATATTTTTTTTGGATCGTATTTTTTAACCATAAGGGGAAAGAGCTTTCTGAAATCCTTAATTGGTTTTCAAATTGCCAGACTGAATTATTTGCCTCCAGAGGACTCCTATGTTTCCTCAAGCTAAATAAATATTTTCAAGTAGAGTAACAAAAAATAATCTAAATATAACCTAAATGCTCTCCCTTCACTTCCTTCACTTTCAATAATTCACTGATGAATAAGGAATGCTTATAGATCTATCCCAATTATCCAAGGAGAGTTCTCCACCATATTTTATTTATTTCCTCATAAAAGGAATTACAGACATCAAAGTTCGAAGCAGATTCTATTTTATCAGGCTTTCCAGTTAAAGCAAAAGCCTAATGGTTACCTACTTGATTTTCTGCAGCATCCCAAAGGGTTTACATAATATTGTGACAGTTTATGACTATCTCATTTTGGGTAAGGAGTGTGAGTGTGTGTGTACGCTTGTCTTATTACATTTCAATTCTGAACACTGGTCTAAAAACACAGTAAAGCAATCTTTCTGGTGAAGCAAAAAATTATTAGAGGAAAAAAATTGTCACTTAATACATAATGAATCACATCTGTCTTATAGGACACATCGTTTAAGATTGGGTCAATGAATTTATGGCACAAATGGCTATATCATGTGAAGCAATAAAATGCAACACATCATTCATTCTACATCTAACTAATGACACACTTCTCGTAATTAAAGATTTCATCATAAGAGCCTGAGCTGATTACTTAAGATGTAGTAGTTAGGTGAAAATATATACTGTAGATCTTTCTCTTTAATAAAATAACATTTGCATATCCATGAAATACACAGCATGTATCTCATAAGCTATGGTTTTTCTGAATTGTGGTGTTATAGGGTATCCTTCCCGTCTTTTTTCCCACAGACGGATTTAATTTTTTTCTTTTAAACCTTTTGAGGCATTATTTTTTTCCTCATTATGCCAAGAAGTACCAAAATTCCTTCAGATATTTTAGAAGATAAAGAGTAAGAAGTGCAGAGCTCAACTCATTGGGCTCTGGAATGATTTCCCTAATTCTACCCGGCTTTGTTTCTGTTGGAATCTGGCCTCTTTGGTTCCACTTCTCCCCCTAACAGGTCCCAGATTGGATGGAGCTGAGGCTGAAGCTGTTTAACGATGGCAATCTGGGGACCAAACAATCAGCTAATGCGAGGCCTTTGAGCGAGACAGCTGAAATGCTTCGTATCACAAATACATAATGTATCACGTGGAAGACAAAAAGATCACAAAGGAGATAAACAAATGCGTATTCCATTCAACCCTATAACAGCAGTCCTCAAAAAGATTAAATTTACCTTCCTGGGATGTGTCCAATTCTAAACAACAGAATGAACATTTCCTTTAGTCCATTTAGAGTATTTATATTTTGGTGGCTGACTGCCAGGGTAGTACTTATAAGCTCAGTGGCCTGATGGATTCACTCCTTTCCTGTGAAATAAATGTAGCAACCCACACCACTAAACTGCTCAAAAGACACTGCCTCAGCAGAAATATCACTTGCTCGTGATACAAGAAAACTGAAAAGCAGGACTTCTGGTTCCTATAACTCTTTCCATCTTGTATTTCCCCTGGAAAGAAAGAAAGCTATTCATGTTGGCAACTGAGCCTTTATTTTTATATAAACGTCCGAAGTCAAAGCCAAAATATGCCATGAGGTTACCCACATGGGCACAATATATACACTTGGCTGGGCTTAGAAGAAGATTCGGGTAGTGAGGGAGGGGGACAGGGTTCCTAATTAAGACATTAATCAGCTGTCAGCTGTGGGAGTGAAGTTCATCTTCCAGTGGAATCCACCACCACTGCCTTCTGAGTGGTGACTGGCATCAGGCAATATTAAGAAACTCTTGCTGAAATCTTTCTTACTGGGCAAAGACACTTGCAGCAATGGAACAGTAAAAAGATATTAGCAAATCCTGAATACCATCAACAACTTGAAAACAAAACAAAAGCTTCCTGTGCTCCTGACTTTTCATGAATACAGCACTCAGGTAATAGCTCAGAAATTGTAGCTGCTGTAACCAAGACTGGAGCTTGCCATAAGAGGCTGGTTCTCTAGATCTTGGCCTGTTGAACACAGCATTGATCTTGCAGTCCAGGCCAGCTCAAAAAATCATGAGCTCACCTAGGAGTGAAGCCAAGGAGGCTGGAGAGACATGGACAGGGGTGATCACTGTTTTGAAGGGTTTGGGTCTGCTTTACCTATAGATAATCACCTCATAGCATGAATTAAGGACCTTAGACTGATCCTGCCTGAATACCTGCTTTCAGCTCAACCCTGCAGTCCATGGCCCCAGCATCAGCTGTTCCTTTGGATTCAGGCTCTGCCTTTATCAGAGCCCTAATTTGGTACACTTGGGCAGCAGATTGATTTGGAATCAGAAGATATGGGTGTGAGTTTGGGCTCCATCATTTTCCAGCAGCACAGCCTTACAAAAATGCCAGCTTCAGTTTCTTCATCTGTGAAATGGAGCTAGTAGTAGTGATGGGTAATGCTGGTGTAACTGGGCATATCAGTAACCTTTATGGAATATTTTTTCAGTTCCTAACCTGCTTCCCTCATGGCTGTTGATTTCCTAGGAACATCCCATATGTTTAAGTTCAGTTTAACTTAATAGAAGGATGTTTCTATGGCAGCGTGAGGAGGAAAAGGAAGGTTTTCATCCAGGCTTTCCTAGGAGCCTGCGTGTGTTTGACATAGAATGGAGCCTGTCTCTCTCTGGGCAAACACATGCTGAACCTCACAGAGCCAGCTCCATCCTGCCACTCCAGGGGTGACAGAAGGACTATCTGCAGTGACAAGGAACTGGATGACAGACCTGTGTGAGTCCCAGCTGCCCACCCTCCTGGGAAGGCCTTATTCAGTTCCTGCTGAGCCCACTTTTTCTAAGGCCAGTCATTCTCCAGTTCAGGCAAAAGCTTGAAAAAGCAGCACGCTGCATGGAAATGAGTGTTAGAACCATTAAGATGAGTAATTCCTCTTAGGCTCAACTGCTGTTTGAATAGTGGAAGCCATAAACTGTGCTATTCATGTTTTATTAAAAAACAGAACTGATGAACGATCTGCTTGACTCATTACATGGCAGAAACTATCTTCCAAAGGAAGGGCCAGAAGCCACGGTATCACATGCCCTGAAGACAGAATGACCCGAGCCGGCACGGCAGAATGTGTGTGAGGGCGAGCCCCCATGGAGTGGGGCGCCAAACTCTGATGGGGGGGACCAAGTTCACCATTCCAACTTTCCTTGCAAAGTTGGATGACAGTGAAGGAAGGAAGAAGATGACCTAGCCTTAGACGTGCATAGCCACACAGAAATCAGGAGAGGGATTTAGAATGAGCAAAGGCTATTCTTCTGTTGTTGTTTTAAGTCAATTCATGGAGAAGTTCATTCTCAAAACAAACTTTCTGCAGGTTTAGAGTCTAACATGATGGTGTTTGCTATATAGTTCTTTTTGTGTAAGCATCTTATTTGGTTTTTTGTTTGACTTTGCTGTTGGGCTTCTCTCTCTCCAACCCCCGCCCCTATCTCTCGGGCTCTCTCTTCCTCATATAGGATTTGGAACTCAAGAAGAGACTAACAACCATCTTTGTTAGAACTGAACATCTCCCTAGAAAGCTGCCCTGTAGGAACTTTATGCTGCTGCTGCTAAGTCACATCAGTTGAGTCCGACTCTGTGCGATCCCATAGATGGCAGCTCACCAGGCTCCGCCATCTCTGGGATTTTCCAGGCAAGAATGCTACCATGACTCAGTTACTACTTATAAGTTTTCACCTGAATTTCAGAAACCCTGGGCCAGGTCACCAGGGCAGAGCCTTCTCTTTCATACGTGCCATGAGCTCTGAGAGGCAGAGCAGAGATAGGTTTGGTTTTCAGGATCTCAAACCACTGACAAATGGCTTTCAGGATTTCATGATTGCTGACAAATGGCTCCTTACTGACCCAAATCTCTGTTTCTACAGCCAAAGCAAGAGATGGACTCCTGCCCTGTATTCAGTGATGGAGGGTCCATCCCTCCTCACAAACGTATGACTCAGAAGAAGGTGATTTTCCCCTTTGTTCTGACAAGTTCAGTTGCCTAAGCGCATTAGCATATCATCACAAAACTCTCCACTTCATTAAAACTGGATAAACGCTACTTACATCTTCCTAACCCAAGTCATCCAGATGGAAACTGAAAAATTCAAACATTGGAAAATCTGGCCCACCTGATGCCAAATGTTTGCCTCTCTGTTTTTCAGTTCTGCAGCCCTGAGAGGACAGACACAGACATAGTCCAGGAGATCTCAGAGCAATGAAATTCAGCCCTGAGCAGAACCTCAGAGATCATTAGGGACACCCCTCCAGCCTCCAGCTCCTGGTAGGGAAGTACTTAATCATGCTCAGCTCAGGTGCTCAGCTGTAAACTGAGACCATCCATCGAGAAGCACTGCCCAGGAAACACGTGGCCAAGAAAGAACCAGCAAGTGACTGCAGACATGGAAAATGTACCCCCATAAAAGCAGAGAGCCATGTCCTACCCCATCCCCCAGGGAATCGTTGCTGCCATGCCCTGTGACTCGATCTTCTCTCCTTTATATCAACTCCAGATATTCTAATCGTGACCTGCCCTGAAAATTTTGCCATCGCAAATCCTCTTTTACCTCTTTTAATTATTCATTCATTGGACTCCTTGTTTCAGGAGGCACTGAACTGTGAAGCAGTACAGTAAAGAATTAGCACCTGCCCTCAAGAAGCTCAGAATCTATTAACAGACATAGGAAGGACTTCCCTGATGGTCCAGTGGCTGAGGTTCTGTGGTCCCAATGCAGGGGGCCCGGGTTTGATCCCTGCTAAGTTAGAACTGGACATGGAACAACAGACTGGTTCCAAATAGGAAAAGGAGTACGTCAAGGCTGTATATTGTCACCCTGCTTCTTTAACTTATATGCAGAGTACATCATGAGAAACGCTGGGCTGGAAGAAGCACAAGCTGGAATCAAGATTGCCAGGAGAAATATCAGTAACCTCAGACATGCAGATAACACCACCCTTATGGCAGAAAGTAAAGAGGAACTAAAAAGCCTCTTGATGAAAGTGAAAGAGGAGAGTGAAAAAGTTGGCTTAAAGCTCAACATTCAGAAAATGAAGATCATGGCATCTGGTCCCATCACTTCATGGGAAATAGATGGGGAAACAGTGTCAGACTTTATTTTGGGGGCTCCAAAATCACTGCACATGGTGGCTGCAGCCATGAAATTAAAAGACACTCCTTGGAAGAGAAGTTATGACCAACCTAGATAGCATATTCAAAAGCAGAGACGTTACTTGCCAACAAAGGTCCATCTAGTCAAGGCTATGGTTTTTCCTGTGGTCATGTATGGATGTGAGAGTTGGACTGTGAAGAAAGCTGAGCACTGAAGAATTGATGCTTTTGAACTGTCATGTTGGAGAAGACTCATGAGAGTCCCCTGGACTGCAAGAAGATCCAACCAGTCCATTCTGAAGGAGATCAGCCCTGGGATTTCTTTGGAGGGAAGGATGCTGAAGCTTAAACTCCAATACTTTGGCCACCTCATGCGAAGAGTTGACTCATTGGAAAAGACTCTGATTGCTGGGAAGGATTGGGGGCAGGAGGAGAAGGGGATGACAGAGGATGAGATGGCTGGATGGCATCACTGACTCGATGGACATGAGTCTGAGTGAACTCCGGGAATTGGTGATGGACAGGGAGGCCTGGCCTGCTGTGATTCATGGGGTCGCAAAGAGTCAGACACGAATGAGCGACTGAACTGAACTGAAGGGAACTAGATCCACATACCACAACTAGGAGTTCACATGCTGCAACTAAAGATCCTGCATGTTTCAACTAAGACCTGGTGCAGCCAAATAAATATTAAAACAACATCAACAGCAGTCATGGGAGAAATTTGTGTGCCCCACTCCCCAGATTTGTTCTGAATGCAACAGTTTTTAACTAAAAAATAGTCTTAATATTTCACTCTCCTAATATCTAACTCCCCTTTGCTCCTCTACCCCGTAACTCCTCTTTTATCAAATGTATATCAGAATCTTCTTTCAGATATGTATTTATCTTGGTTATTATAAACTTTCCTTGTTTCCAAAATAGATATATGAATCTCTTTTGAAATGTACTTTGATCTCATTTATCATTACTGTTTCCTAAATGCATACTTGAATATTTGAAATTTCATTGTAAGAGCTCTCTCTCTGCCTGAAAAAAACTATATAGAGGGACTCTGGGTTGCACTTGTGTAAAAGGAGAGCCACCAACATGATGTGTTAAAAAGTGAAGTATACTAGTTACCTGGCTTCTTTTTATCTGTGGTCACTCACCTCATTTCTTCCTTCATACAGACTTTTTAGAAAATGCAAAAAGTCATATTTCAATACAAGGCTTTAATTCCACAACACAGCTAATCATACATCAATAATATGACTCTTCTGAAGGATTGTTATTGTTATCTGTGATATTTGAAGCAGTCTCTTTTTTCCCTAGGGATGTTGTTTGTTCTGCCTCCTCACCCACCCGGGCTGTGTCTTGGCATCAGTGATGAAATGCCACAACATTAAGGCTGTGTGCATGCTGGTGGTCCAGGTCAAGGGCACTTGCTGGGCAGAATTCACAGCTCCTCTGGCAATCATGCTCCTCAGCTCCCTCTCTGGCAGCTTCTCGAAGGCTCACAGCTGCTCCTGGTGACTCTCATTTATTTACCAACTATATTCTGACTGCTCAAAATCTGCCAGCTACTTGGCAAAGGGCTTCACCTGCAATGCCTCATTCATCCTAACCCAGGGATTGAACCCAGGTCTCCTGCACTGCAGGCAGATTCTATACTGTCTGAGCCACCAGGGAAGCCAACGCCTCCTTCATCCCAACCCAGAGATCGAACCCAGGCAGATTCTATATCATCTGAGCCACAGGGAAGCCCAATGCCTCATTCAATCCTCTTTTAACAGTTTTGCACATTTCTGTGCTCCTGGGTTCCAGACTGAACCAGCTCCTATCTGTGGGTGCCAGGCTTGCCCATTTCACCCCCTGGTATCCATGGCTGCCCAGTTCTCAGATCTCTCCAGGACACTCCATCGAAAGCTACGGTTTTTATTATCTTGCCTAGTGGAAGCACCAATTTGATGTAACAATAATAGATTATATGAGTAATAAGAGCTTGCATTAAGCACTAGTCACCATGCTAAGCATGTTACTTGAATTACCTCTTTTAATCTCCACAAGTACCTTACCACCTAGATAACTGGGGTTTAGATGGGTTAAATAATTTGCCCAAGATTACCTATGCAGATAAGGGATGGCAGATCCAGATTCTAACTTAGATCAGTCTGGCTCAAAGCTTATACTGCTCCACTATCTCAAGGATTTTTTTGGCATTTTCCTTTAAAACTACAAACTAAAATGACTGACTAATACAGACACACCTCGTTTTATTGCACTTTGCTTTACTGCACTTCTCAGATATTGTTTTTTTTTTAACAAATTGAAGGTTGGTGCCAATCCTGCATCAAGCAAATCTATTGGTGCCTTACTTCCTGCGGTACTTGCTCACTTCATGTCTCTGTGTCACACTGTGGTAATTCTCACAATATTTCTAACTTCATTTTATGTTTGTTATAGTGATCCGTCATCAGTGATTTTTGATGTTACTCTTGGGAAAAGATTAAAACTTGCTGAAGGCTCAGGTGATGGCTAGCATTTTTCAGCAATAAAGTATTTTTTAATTAAGATATGTACATTACTATAGACATAGTGCTATTGCACACATCCTACAGTATAGTGTAAATGTCACTTTTATATGCACTGGGAAACCAAAAAATTCATGTGACTCACTTTATTCCAATATCTGCTTTTATTTTCAGTGACCTCAAACCAAATACACAATATCTCCAAGGTATGTCTGTATTTGATAATAACTTTAGTTTGAAATTTTGGAATCGCAGACATTTAGACCTCTAAGGAACTTCACAGATCAGATCAGATCAGTCGCTCAGTCATGTCCGACTCTTTGCGACCCCATGAACCGCAGCACGCCAGGCCTCCCTGTCCATCACCAGCTCCCGGAGGTCACTCAGACTCGAATCCATCGAGTCAGTGATGCCATCCAGCCATCTCATCCTCTGTCGTCCCCTTCTCCTCCTGCCCTCAATCCCTCCCAGCATCAGAGTCTTCTCCAATGAGTCAACTCTTCGCATGAGGTGGCCAAAATACTGGAGTTTCAGCTTTAGCATCATTCCTTCTAAAGAAATTCCAGGATTGATCTCCTTCAGAATGGACTGGTTGGATCTTCTTGCAGTCCAAGGGACTCTCAAGAGTCTTCTCCAACACCACAGTTCAAAAGCATCAATTCTTCAGTGCTCAGCCTTCTTCACAGTCCAGCTCTCACATCCATACATGACCACAGGAAAGACCATAGCCTTGACTAGGCGAACCTTTGTTGGTAAAGTAATGTCTCTGCTTTTGAATATGCTATCTAGGTTGGTCATAACTTTCCTTCCAAGGAGTAAGCATCTTTTAATTTCATGGCTGCAGTCACCATCTGCAGTGATTTTGGAGCCCAGAAAAACAAAGTCTGACACTGTTTCCACTGTTTCCCCATCTATTTCCCATGTAGTGATGGGACCAGATGCCATGATCTTCGTTTTCTGAATGTTGAGCTTTAAGCCAACCTTTTCACTCTCCACTTTCACTTTCATCAGGAGGCTTTTTAGCCCCTCTTCACTTTCTGCCATAAGAGTGGTGTCATCTGCATATCTGAGGTTATTGATATTTCTCCCGGCAATCTTGATTCCAACTTGTGTTTCTTCCAGTCCAGCATTTCTCATGATGTACTCTGCATATAAGTTAAATAAACATGGTGACAATATACAGCCTTGACGTACTCCTTTTCCTATTTGGAACCAGTCTGTTGTTCCATGACCAGTTCTAACTGTTGCTTCCTGACCTGCATACAGATTTCTTAAGAGGCAGATCAGGTGGTCTGGTATTCCCATCTCTTTCAGAATTTTCCAGGTCAAGCCAAACCTGTGTCCCCCAGGAAGGGTGGGTTTCCTTCTACAGAGATGGTCTTCCAGGTGGCCCTATCTTCCTATGACAGGGTGACCATCCAGCTCCGTCCACATGGCCAGAGAGTTCCAAAGAGGCTGCAAGACTGTGAAGAGCCCTGTGCAGCCTATTTTGTCCTTGGACAGCTTTGAGTGTTAAAAAGTTTAACCATTCAATGTCCCTGTCACTTCCACCCACTGTTAGTAGCTCTGTTCACCGGGGTGTCCTAGCACAGGTCAAAACCTCTTCCAAAGCTCACCTTTCCAAATACTTAAAAAAGAGCCATCATGTTTCCCCCAGGCTTTTGTTTTTAAACCTCCCCAGATCCTGTACCCATTCGCCAGGGACAAGTTCCGAGAGCCCTCCCGTCCTGTCTGTCCTTGCCCCAGGCGTCCACTTCACCTTGGGAACGCCCAGAACAGAATGCAGCCACCTGGCCGCGTCCAGGGCATTCTCCTCTCCCTCTCTCCCATGGAACACCGTAGCTCCACTAATGCCACCCTAGAACACATGTGCTTATGCTAGTTGTATCCCGCTGTTAGTTATTTGCTTTTTCAAAACAAACATTTATTGAATGTCTCTTATGTACGGAGCTTGAAGCTTTCACTGATCTCCTTTAATTCTGACAACAAACTTGTAAAGGAGCTACAGTTTTTCCCATTTTACTTGAAAATGAGGAAACATGAGTTCAAAGAGACGATGTGGTTTCCCTAAGCTCTCACAGCCTACAAAGAATGGAGCTGGGATCCAGATCAGAACTCCCAACCCATCCTCCTTTCACTCCACCATGCTGCTTGCTTCACTCTGAGTTGTTGCTCAACCAAATCCCTTTTCTCTTAAGTGCTCATCAACCACTTGTTTAATGATATATTCAAAGACTTTTGAGGGTAAGCCATGAAGCCGACTGGTCTAGACTTTCAGAAATCAGAAACCCTTTCCCAGTTTTGAAATGTTAGTCCATTTATGTCTTTGAAACCTTTCCTACTCATCATGATAGAAGAGAGGTTATGCAAAAGCTGATATGAAATAATCTACACACTTCCCCCACATGGCAGGGAGAGCTGAATTTGGTGAGTGCAGCAGGTGCTCTCTACCTCTTTGCCCTCAACGTGGGATTCATAGTCCTCTTTATGGAATCTGTTTTACCCTTTCTAGTACAAAGAGCACTGTCTTTCTGGAAACAATGGAAAAAAGAACAAGTAAAAGGTGTCCAGCCTTGCCTTCTCACCCTCTTTTGTTAAACATTTCATCATTTGCTCTGAACACTGATCTCTCTAATTCTACTTTGTGCTTCTTCTATGAGCAGAGCCCTAAAAAGTTCCTTTTATTACCTTGGGCAGTTCCCCCAAGCGTTTATTCCTTCATGCACCCTAGCCTTCCTGACACAATATCCATTTTCAGAATTTCCCACCCTCCATTTCCCCTGCTCACCTGCACAAACTACACTGAGCTTCTGATTTGGCGAACGAAGCAACCTTTCCTTAGATTAAAAATGTCTGCTTTTCTAAATTCTAGGGAACATAGTTGATCACATCCGTGCACATTCCAAGACAGTTGGGCCATTTCCATGCCAAGCAGCTCTCCTCTGTATTAAGCACCATAGTGGTCAAAGTAGGATTCCTCTCACAGCTTCTCTCAGAACTCTCCACGAGGCATGGGAAGAAGGATCAACTCCTGTTTTCTAAGAGACTGATATTCTTAGCAAATATGTAAGTAAACTGCCCTTATCTTGCTTTGTTGCTAATTAATCTGTTTTTAATCTCTACTTCAGGTTTTGTACTCTGCTGCTGCTGCTGCTAAGTCGCTTCAGTCGTGTCTGACTCTTTGCGACCCCATAGATAGCAGCCTACCAGGCTCTGCCATCCCTGGGATTCTCCAGGCAAGAACACTGGAGTGGGTTGCCATTTCCTTCTCCACTGCGTGAAAGTGAAAAGTGAAAGTGAAGTTGCTCAGTCGCGGCCGACTCTTTAGCGACCCCATGGACTGCAGCCTACCAGGCTCCTCCATCCATGGGATTTTCTAGGCAAGAGTACTGGAGTGGCTTGCCATTGCCTTCTCCTTTTGTACTCAGTACCCCCCAAATAATTCTTTGGATGTTTCCTTTTATTTTCTTAAAATTCTCACTGTGAATTTCACCTCAAATGCATGTATTGCCATACAAAGATGTATTTTCCTGAATTTTATCCATCTATTAGCTATGTTGGTGGGATATGGTGTTTTATGTTTTAGTTCTATATGTCAGCTCTCGTCTAGGCATAACCCACCCCCACACACAAGTCTCAGTAGTATCACTGAGATTGTTTTTATCTTTTTGTGCCCACAATCCAGGGTAACTTGGTTCTTCCACTCTCTGCATCAGTAGAGAGATGTCATAAGCCATTGTTTGTTCCTGCTCATGACTTTATTTACTCTTGAAAGGGACTGGCCTCTTTTTCACTATTCCATTCAGCACTATTCACACGTGCTGCCTTCATTGGGTCCAGTTTTACAGGTTTAAAATGGACCTCGCTGGTTTACCTATACTCTTATTTACTCATTATTCTTTTATTAAATCTCAGTTATTAAAAACAAAGAGAAAACTCACTACTGTGAACCTTGCTATGATGTGCACTTCAAAGTCAAAAGCACACCACAAAAATAACACCCAGAAACCCAAATCAACAGTACACTTGACCCCAAATTTTCTCCACTGTGTTTGCAAAGGCTGTGGAGTGTTTGACAGTAACATAATTGCAGTAATGAGGAGGCTTGCCAGCCAGGTTGTGGTCTGAAGCTCATGGATGTTTTAGCCCTAGGCTCAGCTTCAGGCCAGCAACGGTCACCTGGGCCAGAGTCACCGATGGAATCCCTTATGCTCAGTTACACACAAATGTGACATTAATGGTACCTGGTGCACAATGCTACAAATTCAAAAGGCTCAGAGAGCTGAACTCACAAACTTGAGGAACAGAAATAATTTAGGCTGCCTGTTGTCTTGTTTTTTTAGTTAATCAAAGCCGGTGTGAGAGTACCCACTTAGCGACACTTTCTTAGGTGTCTGGCAAGGATGTGTGGGACTCCTTCTGACTTCAGATCCCCACGTTGGTTCCTTTGTCTCTGAAAAGCTTCCTGGATATTTGTGAGCCATCGGCTTGCCTAGTTCTCTTCCATCTTTGTTCCGTGAATGCAGCTATTATGCTGGGCTAACTACTTAGTTGAAAGCCAGCCCTCCACTAATGCTAGATTTGCCACTGAGTATCTCTCTTACACTTCCATCCTCATAAGCAAATCCTGGGTTAGCTCAACCCAGTCTCCCCAAGCAGGATGAATGTCTGAAGTGCTAAACAGTAGACAGCAAGACAACCTGGGACTAAGATGTATTCATATAGGTTTAAACACATTTGTTATCTCTATAACTTCTTTCAAAATTCAAGTGGTATAATAGACACTATCATGATATGACTCACCAGAGGTCTACAAGAGATCAGTAGTCAGGTAACATACCTTATTTTAGATATAGATAAATTAAGACTGCATCGTGCTGTGCTTAGTCACTCAGTAGTGTCCGACTCTTTGTGACCCCATGGACTGCAGCCCGCCAGGCTTCTCTGTCCATGTGGATTCTCCAAGCAAGAATACTGGAATGCGTTGCCATGCTCTTTTTCAGGTAATCTTCCCAACCCAGGGATTGAACCCAGGTCTCCTGCATTGCAGGTGGATTCTTTACTGACTGAGCCACCAGGGAAGCCCACACTAAAACAAGCAATAACTATATATCCATTATTAGTATTTGGGTAAAAGTCCCCACCTCATAAGCCATGGGTAAATAACTACATCATTCTTTGATCAACTCTGAAGAAAGAAAATGAAATGGGAAAGGATCTTGCTATTTGACGCACTGTACAATTGGACTCTTGGCTCCTGAGTGAAAAAAGAAGAGTATGATGCGCTGTCTAATCCAAATCGCCTGTGTAAGGGACCTCAGATCCAGTAAGATACAAAAGAAAGGTGTACAGGAAGGTAATCACAACACCGGAGATGGAGCAGCTCTTCCAGCACTCACACTGTGCATGTACAGAAGTGGGGAGAAACAGGAAAGGGGAGACAGGAGGAGAAAAAGAACTTGCAGGAACTACCTTTGTATCAGAACAGAACCCATTACATGTTGAATGCCTGCTGTGGCCACTGCCTGGATGGTTTCCTGGCCTTAGCAGACTGGACCCAAGGATACCTCAAGACCTGGGGTGGGGCTCTGCCTAATGAGAACAGAATAATCCAACAAGCCAATCAGATCTTCTTCTTTGGGGTTTGGGAATCAAGGTAACCCCAAGAGACTAAGTAGTGGTGGGAACAATGGCTGTGAGCAGAAACACATGGCTGAAAGCCAGAGCACCACGGAAGACAGGCAGTAAGCAGAAGCCCCAGGGCAGTGGAGGTCACGGGGCAGACTGGAGCTAAAAGAACTGGGAGTGGCAGGAGTTGCAAGTCCTCCAAGGATGTGTGCTAGAGCAGGAAGTAATGGTGCCAGCTCCTTGGGGGCAAAAAGACAGTCCAGCCACCAAGTTCTTAGGCCTGTGGGGTCATCTTTGCTGCCAGAACAACTGCCCAGACTCCGTGAGCATGGGCAGCAATGGCTATTTCTGTTTTGTTTCCTTGATCTTCTATACAGTGAGCCTCCAACTTTAGGGAGGCCAAGACTCTAACCCAGCTGTGTATACTTTCTCCGATTTAATCCTGACCACAGCCCTTTTCATTTTCACTTTTTCTCAGCCCTTGTCAGTATTACTCTCTATTAAAAGATGAAGAAAATCTGGGAAGGGGCAGTGACTTCAAAGTCCGTCCTGGGAAGAGGCAGTGACTTCAAAGTCCTTTCTGGCCTGACACTACTTCCTCCTGTGGTTAAGGAGCTCCTTGTGGCCTCATCCCACCAGGAACCCTCTGCTATGGGTGTGAGGTGCACAGGGCAGCCTCAGCCCAGGAAAGCAGGGAGGTGACCCCAGGACAGCCTCTGACACAGCCCTCTCTATACTGGGGCTATTTCTGAGGGTCACCACAGAAAGGAAATGTGACTGCCGTGTCGGGTCCTTGCCTGTTCCTAAATCCACTGCAGCATCCTCCCCCTTGCCCCACTCACTGACCACTCCTACCCGCAACTCTTGCCTACAGGGTGTCCTGAGAAATACCAGGCCCATCAATGCTCTTCCCTAAAAACGGATTTCACGGTCAAATAAGTTTGGGAAAAGTTGCACACCCTATATTCCTCTGGGAGATTCTCAATGCATGTTGCCATATTTAAGCCTCTGAGAAGTTCTACAGAAAAGAAATGTTTAACTTCACTAATTCAGAGTTTCCTCAACTTTCCAAAAATAGAACTTTTCTTTTTTTTTCCCTAGTAGGATCCTGAAGAAAATCACTTTGGAAAATGCTATTGTCATGATTTGGATGCATGTAAGAGCCAGGAAACCTGGGCCTTAGGATTTTTCCTTTGATGAAAGCTTTCCTCTGTGGTACCTTACACTCCAGCACACAGGATAAGGCTTCCCATATGCGAATGTTGTTACCTGAACTGTCAGAGAAGGTGATGGTAATTCCCATGCCTTTGCCCTTATTGGATGTTTGCAGGCTCTGTCTGGCCGGCAATCACGATTTTTCGTCCCTTTACAGCACTTTTCTCAGCCCTACAGCTCCCCGCTCCCCTCCCATCAGCTTCCTGTGCTCACTGAGGCCTGGACCCTATTACATTTCACCCTGTGGTTTCAGCTTCTGCAGTCACTACAAACTCAATTTCTGTCCTCTCAGTTCTGGTTACTCCATACCGCCCGCCAGCCCACAGGATGTCATGAATGCCATTACCTCTCGTATGACCTTCCACACCCTGAAGCTCCACCCAAGAGCATTTTAGGTCACACGACTGCATTTTTCTTGTTATAGATGAATGCATGAGCATCTCCTGAGAACCAGGGTGCCACAAGCAAGAAGCAAACTCACAGAGTACAACAACAAGAAAAACAAATGGCCCATTAGTATTTTCACATTCAGACACATGGTCACATAAGAACCATCCTTATCTGTCCTGCTGAATAAAAATATAAAATCAAGAACTACTACCCCAACCAGCCTTCCAGACACACTGACTTTGAATGGAATTCGACTTGCCCATGAGGTTTATTCTACTCCAAGCCACACTGATCGTGTTATCTTTTCCTCTGGCCATTGTCCACCACAGGTGTCTGGGCAATTCCTCCCTCATCGAGAGTGCGACATGTGTGTCCCAAAGGGCCAGGAGAACTGTGGTCTCCAAAGGAGAATTGGTGGTTAGCTATCCCTGGGCTAAGTTCGTGTTTCTAATCAGACACCTGCATCCTGAAACACACACTTCATGGCCTGATAAACCAGCAGGAGCATGGAGGGCCTCATACTGTGATTTCAAACAGATCACCTACTCTTCCATGTCCTGTTAGTTGGAAGTACCTCAAATTCTTTTCTAAGTCCTGTTAACAATGGGTAGTCATTTTGCCCCAAAATTTGACTTAAATGAAAGGTTGCGACAATTATCTAATGGGAAAGCCCAACATGACCTAAGCTGCCCATACCTGTTTCTAGACACTTTCAGAGAACACAGGCTTGGGCCTGAGGTAGTCAAAATGAGCCGAAGGGTGAGCAGACTCACTGGCTTAATGGAGTTTTTTCGCTGAGCACCAGTGAGACATGAGTTCAGATTAGAATTCCATTATGGGTTTTTAATAATTAAACATTACATGTTTGGAACCTCATTCTTCTGTATTACTTTTTAAATATTAATCTATTTACATCAGCTGGACTTCCTGCAGCTTGACACGCAGTAAACGAGAGTCACGCTGTGAGAGACGACTGTGCTCCTAGCTTGACATCTTTGATGTTCAGTAACAGTAACGTGACACCGACCCTCGGTTCAACCCAACCCTGCACCATAATTACCTGCCTTTTACAACTCAGCTTCATTTTCCAACGCACTCATTATTACGCTGACTTTTTTTAATTAGCAAGAATCCAAATTCGTCCTATTTGGAGAGTTTTATGATGCCCCTTGAGACCTCAGGGGTGGGAGGCATCCTGCCCTCTGCAGAACCAGGGTTGGGAAACGGATGTGAAGGCATGTGAGGGTTTCCTTGGCTACTACCTCACACTGTGATGAGACGCCAGCAGAAAACTCCAAAACCCGGGGCACACATGAAACCTCATTAAGGGCTAACCTTGCTTTGGGCAAGTGCCCTCATGCCAAGAGGACTTTCCCTTGGTGGCCAGTAGACAGGGTTCTCCGGGGCATTCTGTGGCCTTCCTGCCTCCTGTCTCATCAGCTCTGTCACCAGCTCCTCAGGGCCCTCCTCTCTGCTGCTGGGGGTTTTTGACTCTGATATTGGCTGCCTGTCTGTCCTCTCCCAGCTCCAAGGCAGAACATCCTGATGACGGAGACAAGGGCTTCCCAAAAGCCTAAATGCAACAGTGGATGGCCTGAGGCTGGACAATCAGTGGAATTCAGGACTTGAGACCAGGCAGGATGATCAAAGGCTGTCTAAATCCAAGGACAGGGGGAACCTGTGCAGTGAGGGTCCACGACTCCACAGTCTCCAAAGTCGAGGCCATCAGCAGACCCGTGTATCCTCTCAGCCCTCGCAGAGTGTGCCACGGAACGGTCTCCAATTTGGTTTCAATTTATGAATTTTATTCCCTTTTAAGATAAAGCTGACCATGCAGACCAGTGATGGCCTGTTTTAAAGAGTAAAATCCCATTTTATTTCATAAAAAGAGATGCAGGATTCAAAATGGAAAATTACCTGGGAGCTACCTTTGTAATAGAAAAGGAGCACCTCTATTCGGACTGCCCACCTCTGTTACCACAGAAGAAGCTGGAGGTACTGACACCTCAAGAGGTTAAACATAAAGATCTCTAGCAAATGTCAACATATCTTCCTCTGTTTTACCTGTCAGTGTCATGGAATGGCTTATGCAAAATACCTCAATGCAAACATCTCTAATTAGTCTCAGAAGGAAGCCCAGTCCCACACCCTCCAGGCAATGCATGGTGCCCACAATGGCTAGTCCGGGAGGAAGGCTTCGAGTCCCAGACAGTGACTGGTGGTCCAGGAGCTGAGTGCCTCCTGGAAGGCTTGTCTGTACTAGACTTCAGGAAGAACAAGTAGATTTCTAGTGTGTATGGGAAATGCTCTTGGCTCTTGGGGGCTTCTGCAGTGGCTGAGGCCTCCATCTTTCTCAAGCCACTGAGTTCAAATCTCCCTGCAGCAGGCATCTCCTTTTGACCCAGAATTTCAAGGTCCTTTCACTAATCACAGGAACAGATGACTTTCACCTCTTCTTCCTGCCCCTTCAGAGACATCGCTGACAAGCACGTGGAGCAGTCAGATGCCTGCTCCACCCTAGATTCTCCAGAACGCTCCACTGATTCTCACATTCAGATTTTACCCTTGGGAACACACCAACATTTGAATAATTCCTGGATTTGAGAAAAGCAAGTACTTGCTAAAGGTGGACAGAAGTCATTCAGTAGGAGATTGCCCGGTGAGCTTTTTATGTTTATGAGACAGACTAGGAAGCAGAAAAAGCTAAGCATTCTCTGTTTGCCTGATCCCCAGAGACTGTGGTTTCCTCAAGATTATCTCAGCCTTTGTCCCTCTGATTTTCAAGTGACTTGGAAAACACAGGATCATATTCCCAAGAAAATATCTAGAAGCTTTACCAGTCTATTGCTTGGAAGTAGCCCACTAATATTCAGTCTAAACCTTTCTTTGCTTAATTTCATTTCCTCATTCTTACCCTAATGAAACCCCTTGTCTCAAGCTAAATAAATTCCTTCCTTCCTCAGTGTTTATATCCTTTAGATGTCTGAAGACCATGGTCATGCCAACCACCCAATCTTCAGACCTAACATGAGCCAAATGCAATAGGAAGAAGGGTAACACAAACAGTCCCTGTGTTTGCCTCAGACTCCAGCTGGGTCTTCCCTGCTTTGTTAGCTCCCAAGATCCTTACCCATGGAGCGGCTCCATTGTGAGTGTTCCAATTATTAGTCTAAAAAGGGAAATTCCAACAGGTCAGAGCAGTAAACAGTTATCAGAAGGTATTCAAATTGATGCTCCCACTGAATTTATAAACAGGGGACAAAATCCCTGCAGAATAATTACCTCTAAATATTTCAAAAATTTCCATCAGTGATGCTGAGAGACTTTTTTTACGGAAGGATACAAGTTAATCAGTGAAAATGATAGATTATTACCAAACTCCCTTTTGATATTGGTTTTGCATTCCACATATAACAATTCAGCAACTTTCAGAAGTCCAAAGTCATAATGCCTTGAGATGAGCGGGCAGCAGGGTGTCATTTACATTTCACCTTCCAGTCAGCACAGGCAGCCCTGCCATGATATGCTTGGCTGGTCATCTGACTCCACTCAACTGTGATGCTTCTGCCAATGGGGAACTCACTACTTCACAAGGGTGTCCATCCTACTTTTGTTAGCAAACTCTTTCTGATACTGAGAAGAGATCTGTCCTCCTGCAACCCCTACCCATAGGCCTGGCCCTCTACCCCAGAGCCACTCAGCATGGCTATATCCTCTTCCACAAGCTGCCCTGAGTCTACCTGGCAATGCGGTTATACGTGTTCCCTTGGCCTTTTTGTCTAAGCGGAGCATCCTTAGTCACTTCCATTGTCCTTAAGGCATCATGACTTCCAGACTGGCCCAATCCAGGCTGCCTCCATCTCACCTCCATTCCATTTTCAATATATAACACCCAGGGTAAAACAAAACACTCTTCTGAGACTGCCTTCCAGGGATTGCTAGCGCTTAGCTTGCAGGAATCTTCATGGTGTAGTTTTGTTGGAAAGGTCTTCCTTTCCTCTTCCTCAGAAATGACATTCTACCTTTAAAGACTTATTTCTTTAGGTCAAGATGTTACAAATTCCAGGAGTAAAAATCCAAATATCCCCAAAGGGATAATATTTTAAACCACTCACAGCCAGTATAAATTGATTTATTCAGCAATTTTGGACTGTGACCTAGATTCTAATTGCTGGCTTTGTCATTTTCTAGCTATGCAACCACAAGCATATTATTTAACCTCTCTGAATAGGAAGAATAATTAGTTGAGAATAAGGTATTGGGGTCGGCAAATTAAGAAAATAGTCATTGAGGGCTTCCCTGGTGGGCCAGTGATTAAGAATCTGCCTGCCAGTGCAGAGGACACAGGGTCAGCCCCTGGTCTGGGAAGATGCCACATGCCACGAGACAACTAGGCCTGTTTGCCACATGTACTGAAGCCTGTGCATCTACAGTTTATGCTCCGCAATGAGAGAAGCCCCCACGTACTGCAGCTAGGGGAAGCCTGTGCCCAGCAATGAAGACCCAGTGCAGTCAAAAACAAATAAAAACAAAATTTTTTACAGACAGTAGTGATTGAACATTACCCAAGTATCTGTGAACTTACAGCAGATACACTTTTCCTTCTCACTTTCTTTTCTTTCTACTTACCACCTCTACAATTCTCAGAAAAAAAGATGGTAGACTATGTCATCGTTACAGTTAATACCGAGGTCATCAAGGGTAACATAAAACATGTGAGTGAAATTCCAGTCAACAACAAACAGATGGATAGGCATTTTTAATAAATGTTTTTCTGCCATCCTTCTGAAATATTGTGAGGAACCATCCTTGAAGTTAATAAGTCAAAGAGAATCCCTAAATGGGACAGGTATTTTTATTCTGGGATCAGTCTTAGAAGTACCCTTAAGAAATTCTAAATATTGATCCCTGTGTGGAAAAATAAAATGCAAGTAGCCACAGAGTTGACCCCTGACTGGAATGGATAAAGCTGCAGTAGGGAACACTGCTCTGAGTGTTCCCAGTTTCTGCATAAAGACAGCTCTGGGGCTCTGAGCCAGAGCTTCTCCAACTTAGATACACGCCAGAGTCACCTGGTGGTTATGTTAAAACACAGATTCCAGATATCGATAGGCCAGTGTGCGTTGAAGAATTATTCACAGGGGCCAAAGGATGGAAACAATCCAAGTTTCCATCAACAGATGAATGAATAAACAAAACCATGGCGTATGCATATGATGAGATACGATTCAACCATAAACATGAACAAAGTGCCGACACACGGCACACCCTGGATGGACCTTGAAAACACGGTTAGGTGGAAGAAGCCAGACACAAAAGGCCACGTATCCCATGATTCCACTTGTGTGAAACTCACACAGACAGAGTAGATTCGAGATTCTCAGGGGCTGGGGGAAGAGGGAAGAAGGGAGTTATTGCCTAATGATTAAAGAGTTTCTGTCTGGGGTGATGAAAAAGTTTCTCACCCGGAAGAAACAGCACCCCTCATCACTGCTGTTGAGTAGCCTGCCATCAGAGGCTGATGTGACTATCCATGGCACATTCACTTTCATATTCATACTATATATTTGGAAATATATAGTGGTGACACTTGTACAACATTGAGAATGCCACTGAATTACATGGTTAAAATGGCAAATGTCATGTTACGTTATATTTTACGATATTAAAAAATTGTATCCCCACACATTCCATGGCCATGGCCCCAGAGTTTGTGATTCTGGTCTGGAAAGGGGGGGGCCGTCTAAGAATCTGCATTTCTAACCAGCTTCCAGGTGATAACTGGTGCAGCTGGCCTGGGGACCACAGTTTGAAATCACTGCCCCGAGCCCACAATGAGGCTGAGCAACCCTTCAACTTCTCCTGCTCTGCTTTGCTCATCATCTAGAGAAGGTCAAACTTCTCTGCATGTATAGCAATGCCAACCCAGTGCTACTGTTGAGTCACTCAGTCGTGTTTGACCCTTTGTGACCCTCTGGACTGTAGCCCGCCAGGCTCCTCTGTCCATGGAGTTCTCCAAGCAAGAATACTAGAGTGGATTGCCATTTCCTTCTCCAGGGGATCTTCCCAACCCAGGGGTCAAACCTGCTTCTCCAGCACTGGGAGGCAGATTGTTTACCACTGAGCCATCAGGGAAGCCCAATGTCAACTGAGGTTGGGATAATAAAAGCAGCTGCACGCAGGCACACTTGAGGCTCTCAGGGCTGCCCTGTGATTTTCTCCCTCTTTCTCTTCTCACTAAGTTTTGAGCCACCATTTCAGCAGGAATGCCAGTAACTAACACCAACAGCAGCAGAGATAGGAACAAGTCCGAATGGGCAGTAGGCTCATGGAGAAAGCCATCTTCAGGGGCCTCATTCTCAGAGGACTGTCTCCCTCCCCAGTCTAAACTCATCACATTAATGATGAACTATTTTTTAATGGGACTTATTAAAGTCCTTGCTGCCTACGTGTCAAAAGAATTTGTGTGCCAGGCTTCCCGATTCTGACCTGGGCAAGATATTCACACGAGGCATAAAAGATGTAATGCATGTGTCTCGTTTAGGGTCCACTAAACTGCCAAAGAGCTCACATTTCTGAGATTCTCTTTTTTGACATTTTTGGGTTCATCTCAAGTTCACTGGTTTTACCAATGGTATTACTTAACTTCTACAAATTTAATATATTTTTATTCCTGCTCATTTGAGAGCTGTATTTCCACACATGCATGCTTAATTGAGCAAAGTGCACTGGGCATTTTTCCCTACAGAGGTAACGGTGCAGCTTTCTCACCCGGAAGAAACAGCACCCCTCATCACTGCCGTTGAGCAGCCTGCCATCAGAGGCTGATGTGAATATCCATGGCAACACAGGTGAACCCAATGCCCGGCCGTGCGGACCGTGTGGAGCGGGTCCTCCCACCAGGCTGAGGCAAGACGATAGCTTTTACTCAGCAAGCAGATAGTGTTGGTTCTTTTCAATTCACAGGGCTGTCATGTTTAAATATGAAAATGTTGCTTATAGGCAAATGTTAGTGACGGCAGCCTGTGGAGACGATCACGGTTTGCACTCTCACTCGTGCTAAAAATAGGCTCGCTTTCTCTGGATTCCTTCAAATTCCACATCTGCAGGAAGTTTTTGTTGCCGGTGCTGGCCCTTGTCTTTCTTTTCCGAAGATTACTGTTCTTTGGCTCCACCAGGGCCCCCTCCCGAAGGGAGAACGCCATTCAGAAGGATAATAAACACCCCAGGCTCAGACAGTCCCACAAAGGCCTCATGTGGGTTCTCAGTTATTATCACAGGCCCTCGCCTCTGAAGTCTTTAGGGAAGAGGGAATCAAGCAGAATCCAGGGGTAGGATCACTCGACCTTCGGAAGGAAAAGATGGAGCCTGACAGGACGGGCTGGACAGGTTGGGAAGCAGAAGACTCCTGTGTCTGGGGCCCGATCAGCAGCCACACCTGCTCCAGCCAGGCAGACGGCCGGCTCCCTCCCGCATGCTGGAAGAATTTTGTTTTTCAGGTATGATATTCACACTCAGCAAATGGTAACTATGGTAATGATGCATTTTGAGCAAATGTTCAATTTTTCTCAAGACAGTATTCAATAGCCTTTATTATTCCTTCTTTTTCCTGTCCAAGGGTGTGTGTGAGGGAGAGAGAGAGAGAGAGGGAGGAAGGAAAGGGAGAGGGAGGGAAGGGAAGGAGGTAGCCATGGAGAGAGGGAGGGAGAGAGAAATGTTGCCTTAGGTATTTTCAGGACCAGCCAGAAGATATTGCTCGGAACATGACCTAAGTGCCTTCAGATGCCCCTAGTGTTTCACTGCACCCTAGAATTACTGGGGAAGCTTTGCTCGGTCCCCACTCTCAGGGGTTCTGACTCAGCTGGCCTGCAGCGGTTGGGGCCTCTGTCAGGGCTTCGTGGCAACCCCATGGCACCAGGCCCGGCCTCCTGAGCAAAGGCCACAGGTTCACTCATGGATCCTTTGGCGGCTCAGATGTGCCGGGTGCCTCCTTCCCAGACCAGCCTGCCTCACTCCCTGCTGCCTCTGTGGGCCGGCCACCTCTGATACGCCCTAGTGAGGATTCTAGACAGGAGACAGTCAGGAGAGCAGTTATGGCTCCTTCTCCCCGAGAAAGAAAGATGGGCCAGCTCCTCAGTCCTGGCCCAGCTGCCTTGCTCAGTGGCACCCCAGGCAACTCTGGACCCAGTGAGTGCCACTGGAAGGGAAAACCCATCTCATTCCCCTCCCATCTCCAACTAGGAGAGGAGATATGGCTAAGAAGAAGGCTATTTGGGACTTCCCCTGGTAGTTCAGTGCTAAGACTCTGCACTCCCAATACAGGGGTCCCGGGTTCAATTCCTGGTCAGGGAACTATTAGATCTATTAGAACTATTCGATTAGAACTAATAGATTCCACATGTCACAACTGAAGATCTTGCATGTCACAACTAAAAAAGATCAACCTATGCGGCAACAAAGATCAAAGATCTCGTGTGCTGCAAATAAGACCCAATACAGCTAAATAAATATATATATTTTTTAATTATAAAAAAAGCAGGCTTTTTAAATGAATTCCTAAGAATTGATCCCTCTATGGGACCCACTTTTGCTTATGGAAATTGGAGATGAGTGTTTATGGTGGGGGGAATCCTCCTAGAACTGGATCACAAGATTAAGAAGGGGTCAAAGAGCACCAGAGGATGGAGCCCTGAGAAAGCCTGGGGGCAGCATCTAAGATCATGACCCCACGGCCCAGCCCTAACTTACGGTTTTCCTCACAGTTTAGACCTCACCAGGGATAGTGGTCATCTGGTGGGTGCAGGGTTTCCCCACTAGTCCTCCCAGAAACTCTGTCCTCCTCCTTCTACCTGGGATTCCTAATGCCTAATGGAGCCAGTGGGCAAGGTCACCCTGCTGACCAGGGCTGCTAACACTATCTACCACCCCAGGCTGAAAACTCCTTGGGATCCAGCAGAGAGGACATAGGCAATGTATCAACTACCTATGCATTACACACAAATTTTGCATTACAAGCTGATTACCAAGATCTCAGCACTGTGCCCCACGGTTGTTCTATAATTTCTGTCATACACAAAAATCCATGTATTCTTGAGATTTGCTCAGAAATAGGACATGTAGCCTACCAGTATACATCCTGGGTCTTTTCTTGTCTAGAGGAGCTATTCCTACAAAACCCAGTCTCCTTCAGCAGTCTATGTGCTCCTCTCTAGAGTGTCAATCTCTGAGGCAGGGTTGGGTACCCCAGAGGGTGCAAGGACAATCCAGTGAGGGGATGGAAGAAAATATTAGGGCATCTTTTTTTTTTTTTGTAACTGATTGGGCATGTAATCAAAAACCCACAGGTTTTTTGACTTGAGATCATAGGTCTAAGGCACAGTGGGACCTCACTTTTTATGAAACACTGAAAGCAGCAGATCAGGGTATGAATGGCTGCAGGGCAAGGATGATTACTCCTTAGGGTTTCTTTACACTTAGGAGTGTAAAGAACAGATGAAAAGTGATGAATGCCCCTTGTTTCTTAAGGACCTTTTGGATGCCGAATCTAATAGACTCACTTGACTCCCTTTCCCGGATCTGATGTAAGCTTTGTCCTGCCTTGGGACCCCTCTTTGGCACTTTCCCCCTTGCTCAAAGCTCAGGTCACTATAAATCTGATGTTACTTGAGTTTTGATCATGTCTGTCCTAGACTCTTAACTTCTTGAGGGCACGGTCTGTTTCTTAACTCATCTCCTAAAGACTCTGCATACAGTATCTGATGGAGAACACCTGCAAACATAGAACTTTCATTTTAAAAAAGATGACCATGTCATAGTGAGGTCACTGGGCACTAAGTATTTCCCTGATTTCTGATTCCATACCCAGTAAAAACTCAAAAACAGCTTTTAAATTCCCCACCTTATCCCTTAAATTAATTTTGCCTAAAGAATTTTGTGGGTGTGTGATCACTCATGTCCCTTTGCAACCCCACGGAATGAGGCTCCTCTGTCCATGGGATTCTCCAGGCAAGAATACTACAATGGGTTGCCATTTCCTCCTCTAGGGGATCTTTCTGATCCAGGGATAGAACCCACGTCTCCTGAATCTCCTGCAATGCAGGCAGATTCTTTACCGCTGAGCCACTAGTATTTATTATCACTGTAATCTCATTTTTTAAAAGAAAAGAAAAAAGACATTTTAATGCCACACAACTGAAAAACATACGCTCTGAAAGAAAAGATCATCCATCCCCACAAAAGACTGGGACCTTATACCTCCATATAAATTGGCACCTAAACAGCATTCTCATTTTCCCATTTATCATGCCCTAGTCCAGGAATCACCATTTAGATACAACCGAGGTGAAGGGAAGCCACAGCATAATTCCAACCAAGTCACTGACAGCACTCTGCTCCCCTGGACTGCTGAAGAAGAGAGAAGTCCGTTCTCAACAGAACTACGACGTGTGAGGTGTAAGGGGTTTGTCCCACCGTCTCCTTCATCAGTCTGTCTTCCCCTTGGTTATCTATCCTTCTTTCAGGGCCTTGATCCCTGACAAATAAACCCAACATGTCAAACTAAGGCTTTCACCTTGGATAGCCTCAAAACCCAGAGAAAATAACCTCTGATGGTAGAATTTCAGGTGAGTGGGTGGCCATACCTTCCCCTTGAGTAGCCCCTCAAATCACAGCATATTCATGGCTACAAACCAGTCCACCTCTCTCCAGCTGGCCCTGTAAAGATGTCCACAGCTCCAGTTGCTATAAGGATGCTGACTGACACAGAGTCTCTCACATTGGTCAGAGGACAGCATATAATGCTGATACGGTTAATTCTATCATTTGAACTGAAAACAGTGTTATACCCAGAAAATGTGACTGTACTGACTGTACCACGTGTGTATCATCAACAAAAGCTAACCTCAAGCCACACACAGCCCACCTGCACACAAAAGGCTCCTGAACCACACAGGAGCAGCTTCGTCCTGAGCTCTTCAGTACTAAGGTTTTTCTCTTGCATCTTCAGTTTATCAAGTGCTAGCATATGCTTCCTACAGCATGTACCAGGTACTAAATGCTTAAGAAAAATTAGAAGAAAAACTCTTCAATGAAAAAAAAAAAACTATATTCATTAACTTAATTGTTTTCTGCAACAATGCCTGTATTTGACATCAGCAGTAGAACAAGAAGGCCTAGCTGGAGGTGCACCAGTGTTCCTCGGGAATTTCAAGGTAACGGGGCCAGAATACTTTACATCAGGCCTATTCCAGAAATTCCAGGTGGCCATAGACATGATCCTTTAACTGTCCACTTCTTGTTGTGCAATAAATTGTCACCAATTGCCTGAACAAAAAAAATCAGGAAACATGATCTGACCTGTATTTGATCTGCCCTGGTGTGTAAGGCAGACTGGGATGTATAGCTGAGGCCCCAAGTCATCTTGATGATTTATAGTGACAACAGGCAGAACATTGGAAACCAGGTGCCCTGGAAAATGTACAGTAGCTGTATGAATAACATCACCCAGAGCACATCCCCAGGACCGGACTTAAGGTCAAATGCTCACTGGCCCTAATCTCTTGTCACACATGCATTCTTCCCAGTTCCCTTTCTTGGTGTGGACAACAGCCTCTGTCCCCAGACGATGAGAAACCCAAGGCCTCCCAGTCTGTCATGTGTGAAGCTCCCTCACCTGTTCCATGCAGAGAGTGGGGAGGGGAGAGAGGAATGGGAACGGTGCTAAGCCCCAAGTTCAGAGCCACTGTAGACAGTTACTTTGAAGTCATGTGGCAAGGACTGGGACTGTCCCGGCTGTCTTTCCCACTGCACATGTTGCTCTGTCTGAGCAGAGGGAGGCCAGCCAAGCCCAGCCTCTTCTGGTCCTCCAGGCAGAAAACAAGGGCGTAAATCCTGGTGCTGACCACCACCCCCCCACCCATCCTCCACCCTCCCCAGCCTGTGACCCACCCTCCCATCCCACCCTGCGAACCATCTCCCCTAGGATGAGAGGCCACGCAGGAGCCTTCCCTTTCCCTCCAGGGATTAAACAATAAAGCCCAAACTCCAGGCGCCAGAATTCAGTCTGGATTTCAGTTTCCTATCAGAGTCCTCACCTTCTCTTCCTAAATTGGAGCCCTAAGGTTCAGACTTCAAACATGCAAAGGCACTGAAGCAGTGGAGCTGCTTTCCCGTGGAGCTGAGGTCATTCAAAGCTGTGTCTGTCCCCCTCCCACCTACCCTTACCAGTCCCCCAATCTGCTCTTCTAAAGTTTCCCAGCAAGATACTCTCTCAGCTGAGGGGACAAAATTCTAAGTTTTTCAATGGCTGTGAAAGCAGGGGAAGGAGTGTGGGATGTGAATTTTTCAATAAGCTGTGGGCACATGTACTGTGAGGATAAGGGGCCCACTGAGGCAGACTCAAATTTATAGGATAAAAATCCTAACCCAGAGCTTCTCAAAAAACTTTAAGGTACACATGAATCCCCCAGGATCTTGTTAAAATACAGGTTCTGATTCAGGATGGCTGGGTGCAGCCTGAGATTCTGCAATCCTGCCAGGGGCCCAAATGGAATCCAGGCTGCTGGTGGGTGGACATTTTGATAGTCAACTGGGGGAGGGAGGGTGAGCCCACTGTAGGGAAGCATACCTTCTGAACCTCAAACCAGGGCCTATGGGCTGAGGAAACATTTGGGATTGCTTCCTGGAGCCAGAGGCGGTGTGGGAGCAGCAGCAGGAGGCTGAAGCTTCGCACTTCCTGGGACGTTCTCAGAGACTGGGGGTGGAGGTTCTCAAATTCAGCTTCCGAGGACATACTGACTGTAAGCTGGACCAGCTGGAGCTGCTATTGCAATCAAATCACTTTTGTCTTCTCCCAGACCACTGAGGAGAAATGTTAATGCACTAATTTTGCAAATTTATGTTTTTCCCCTATGTATCTTCCTCAGCTTTCATTAGAAGCCTTCAAGACATAGCTATGGCAGGAGAATCTCTAGTAGGAGAAAGGCAGCCAACTGAGCAAGAGGCAGTGACCCCAGAGCTCCACCACCACGGGGGTCCCCCCACTTCAGCCCTGTTGGGCCCGCATAGGTCTGTGAAATGGCAGCTGCCTGGTCTTCAAAGCACAAGCCTCAGCTTCCTTTGACCTGCTTTATTCCCAGTGGAACTTCAAAAAAGATATTACAGTACACAAGATGTGAGAATGAGAGGGAAATGGACTCAGAATACAGGACGCACAAAGGATGCTGGGTGACAGCTAGTCCATTCAGCATAAAAAGTTGAGGGGAATGTGAGCCTGAGGTGTGGACAGGCAGAAAGGTGAGAGAAAGAGGGGAGGAGGGGAAGGTGACTCTGAGCAGGCTGACAGGTGACCGGAACCTGGGGGGAAATGTGGCCAGGGAGAAATTCCTGGGGGCAGGTGGCTGGAAAACTTTTATGAACTGGAATGTCGTATTTAAGCATTTCACAGTCCTGTGATATAAAAGCCCTCGCTGACTCAAACCTTCCGTAAAAGCTGCATGCACATGCACGCCCACATGAGGAGACACACACACACACCACAGTCTGGCTGAGAGAACCTCAAATATCAAACTCACAGGTCCTAAAGTGCTGGCCTGGGTCCAAACGCAGGATCCAACTTCGGGGCCAACTTGGAGGGCGTTATTATACCGCAAATCACTAGGGGGCGCCCTCACAGACATCCACACCGTGGTGAGGGCCAAGAAGAGCAGGTCTATCCCCAGACTTCGCTCTTCTCCGTTTTTAAAGGGAAGGGGATGGGAAGGGGAAATAAGGTGGTAACTGGGTAGGGCTAGAGATGCGGGAAATACGAGCCACCACTCCCTTCAGGTGAGACCCCAGTCTCTTCAGACACGGAGTGACCAGGTCTCCAGAACAAGCTGAGCAGGGAAATCAATTCACAAGGCTGTAACCAACAGCATGCCTGAATAGAAATTACCCAGATTCAGGAGAAAAGGACTTTCTCATCTCACAGACCAAGCCTTCTGTGTCTGCTAGCAAGCTTTCAAAGATGACAAAGTCAACGGGGCAGGCAGCAAAGGAATATGAGTGGGAAACAAGAAACTGTCGGTCCTGCTTAGCTTAATAATGTATTTGTTGAACTGTTTATGACTTTATCTCATAAGTGGATTACAGATGGCAAAAATTACTCCTAGTTCACACAATGGGGATTAAATATGTCAATAATTCATAGTGTTCCCAAGAGTGACACTACTTCCAAATGCTGGGCACCTGAACTCATTTGAGGAGGACCACTGGTTTATGAAAGCAGGTGATAAAGGTGAAATTGGGAAGGCTGTGCAAATCCTGGGGTGTGCAGTTGTCACCCCGAGAGCTAAGGTTCCTGTGTCTGCCTCTGGGTATGACACCACCAACAAAGGATGCCCCCCGCCAATACAGCCCTGAACCCCAGACCAGCAAATAATGACAGTTTCCCAGGGCAATCCAATTTGCTCAATCTAAACTTATCTCCTTACTTTCCAGTCTTTATGGAATTATTACAGGGATTGGGGCTTGGGGGGACTCTTGGCCCCCAAAGCATGAGAGCCACAGGCACCCCCTGCCTCCTGTCCCTGCCTTCCCTTACGGTACCTCCTGTCTCTGGGAGAAGGGGGCTGGTGTGGACAAACCAGCTGGCGCATTTCCCTGGGCATAGAGGCTTCCTTCATGCTCCTATAGCACTTTTTTCAGGCTGCTATTACATGGTACTTAAACTGCTTTTGAGACAGTTTTCCACTGTGTTTTCAAAGCCAGTCCTGGCATGTCTGTAAACATCAGTTCATATTCCTGGAATAAATCTTTTTTTGTGTTCCATCCTACTACCCACAGGGGTACAGATGGCATGTTTTATGTGGTGGCCACTATTTACAACTCAACCCCATGGAGGCCCATGAGATGCCACAAACGGAGCCCACACAGGAAGACGGCCCCTTCGGCAGAGACATTTGTCCCGACAGGCCAGGAGTGCCAGGAAAGGGCACACCCTGAAAGTACACGGGGTGCCTCTGCCACTGACACACATCCTCTGTCCTGGGCCAGCGGGGTCTTGGGCATCCCTCGGAGGTGCACTGAGAGCCACTGCCCAAGTGATGGCGGGGTATGACGGCCAGTGGCTGTAAGTGGGGGAGACAGCACACAAAATGCCCCAACTTGGCTGCAGAGTTAAAACCATCAACAAAGCAAATCCTCCTCTAGCAAGGAGACTCACCACATTTGTTTCCATGTGCGTGAGTATCTGCTAGCTGAAGATCAATGTATCCTCCTTACTATCCTGATGGAAAGCCATTCATCACAACAGAATTGACCATGTCAGTACCTCAGTGAGGAGATGACAGAAGCAGAGGTTTTAATGGAGGAGGAGAGAGGGAAAGAGAAGAACCACTTTACTCTGCAAAATACTCTGACGGAGCCACGGCTGCCTCTGTCTCAGACGAAGATAGCATTTGCCGAAAATGTCAACAGATTGCTTCTTGAGTTGGAGTTGTGCAGACATCAAAAGCTTATTTTAACAGGGCATTTGCTTAAAATCACTTGGTTGGTTTAGGCATTTAGAATGTCTCTGACTATATAATTTGGATTAAGAGGTTCTTGTTGGGTTTTACTGATTTAGCATAAATCAGAAGGACATACTGGAATAGACCCCTTCACATAACCAGAGCCTTTAGGCCATGAACATAGTAAAATTTGCTCTTTGTTTGTGCTGCATTTTTAGGGGGTTCTTTTTTCTTTCTTTCTTTGCCTTTTTTTTTTTTTTTTAATGCGGCTTAGTTGCTATTCGGAGGCTTAGCGCTCCTGCCTGGGGATCAGTTCCAGACTTTGGTTTGATTTGAAACAAGCCAAGCAAATTTGCCTGAATGTGATTTCAAAAGGTTTTCCTATTTCTCTCATCAGGAGGTTGAAGGAAGCTGGGAAGCAAGACACTATTTGAGTTCAAATAATGTCGGCCTGATTTTCTCAAGTATTTAGAACGATTCAGTAGACACGGTTCTGACGGACGACCACCAACCACCGCTGCAGTGACTCTCAGGACTGGGTCTTGACAAGCTTCACTTCAAAAGACAGATTACTCACACTCAGAGATAAATTCTTTTCCCTCCATTTTTACTTTTCTTTGAGTCTTTTTCACTTTCTCCATATCACATTGACTAGATGCGACTCAAAAAGTTAATGGTAATTGGTCTCATCTTAATTTAGCAAAGAGAGAGGAAGAGAGGGAGAGAAATGAGTGTAATTTGCAGAACTCAGTGCAGGTCATTACAGGTGTGTTATATTCGTGTATTCATGAGCCCCCGGGACAGACATGCTGCGATATCCAATAACTTTCTTAATGTGTAATTACACACCATCAGACTATAATTGATTAATTGAAAAGAGAATGTAGGCAGATGTGAGGGCAAGACTTCTGCTGCTCATTAAATGAATATGTCCTTGCTTCTCTTTAATAAGTTAAGTGGAACTACTCAAAAGCAATTAAGTCAGTAGTGAAATTCATTAAATTTTAAGTAATTATTGGTATTAAATTCTGTAATAAAATTCAAGACTTTGCACAGTTCTATTTCAAAAAGAAGTATGATCATTCTATGGGGCCAACTGAGCAGAATGAAGGTTCCGGAAAAAAACTACATCTTGGACTCACTGACATTTTTTATGAAAATCACCTGAGAGAGAGAGGGAGCTGGAAGGAGGGTTATGAGGGTCTCTGGAAGCTTGCTTTGCTTATCATCCTTAGAGCTGGTGTCTCATTTAAACATAGGAAGGTTGTCATGTTTTCAAAGCAATTCTTTCGTTTAAAAATCTTAGTTTAAATAGTTCAAAAAGAATGAAAAATTACATATTTTTAAATCTAATGCCTTGAGAACTACATCTGATACCTTCTCTAGTAGCTAAATTCAGACATATACATGAACATGGAGGTGCTGAATGCAATTTGGAGAAAATTCTTTCCAGGCTCCATTCTCTTATTTGGGAAACAAACATGGATAATGATTGGGGTGGTAGGGAGGATGAGGTATACCATAGTTTAGAGAGGGAGCCCCAGGGAGTTCTCAGAACCCCAAGGTGGCTCCTCCATCTTCTGCCATTATTCATTTTGCCCAAGAAACTGGACAACTCAGAAATGTGTCAGAAAGGCGGTCCACTCAGCCAAGGCTGCGGCATTCCAGACATTCCTGACAACTCCCTAGACACAGGAGAGACCTTGCCGTCTGAGCTGGCTGTGGAAAAGTGCCCAGAGGGAGCCACATGAGGACGGTTTGTTCATTCATTCATACAGCTGGTATTTCTTGAGCACCTATTCAAAGCCTATAGTAAAATGATTTTAGAAATACTTCTGCTTATCTATAGCTATCATCTACCTATACTATAAAGTAAGTATACAAAGAATTTATAAAAAACCATGGGGGATTCTGTGAAAATGCAGCTCACTTACCACCCACCCAAGATGATCACATGCCCTGAACATCACGCGTGTGTGTGTGTGTTGTGTTAGTCGCTTAGTTATGTCCGACTCTTTGCGACCCCGTGGACTGTAGCCCACGAGGCTCCTCTGTCCATGGGATTCTCCAGGCAAGAATACTGGAGTGGGGTGCCATTTCCTTTTCCAGGGATCCTCCCAAAATTGTGCTGACCGAAGGATGGAAGAAATTGATGACATGGGCTTTGAGGAAAGCTTGACTGTGTGTTATGACCAACCTAGATAGCATATTCAAAAGCAGAGACATTACTTTACCAACAAAGGTTCGCCTAGTCAAGGCTATGGTCTTTCCTGTGGTCATGTATGGATGTGAGAGCTGGACTGTGAAGAAGGCTGAGCGCCGAAGAATTGATGCTTTTGAACTGTGGTGTTGGAGAAGACTCTTGAGAGTCCCTTGGACTGCAAGAAGATCCAACCAGTCCATTCTGAAGGAGATCAATCCTGGAATTTCTTTAGAAGGAATGATGCTAAAGCTGAAACTCCAGTATTTTGGCCACCTCATGCGAAGAGTTGACTCATTGGAGAAGACTCTGATGCTGGGAGGGATTGAGGGCAGGAGGAGAAGGGGACGACAGAGGATGAGATGGCTGGATGGCATCACTGACTCGATGGATGCGAGTCTGAGTGACCTCCGGGAGCTGGTGATGGACAGGGAGGCCTGGCGTGCTGCGGTTCATGGGGTCGCAAAGAGTTGGACACGACTGAGCGACTGATCTGATCTGATCTGATCTGACTGTGTGTGGCACATGCATAACGTTCTTTAATTTATGGAAACAGTTAAGAGATGTTAATGCATGGCCAGGATTAAGCCAAAGAGATGTGATGATGACAGCCGCGAATGGAGGAGAACTGACTCCAGAATCTTTGTCTATTTCCAGGTCTCTTGCTCTAACCATCAGCATCCTTACCAGTCCAGTCATTCCTTTCTTGCAATAGAAAACTTAAAATGTAAACCTTTGTATTGTAGTCACTAAAAAAAACCCAAAAGATTCAACCATGTATTTTAAAGTCGTACTTCCAAATCTAAAATTAACTTTATATGGTAAGTTTCACAATCTAAAAAGACATTATTGTACTTTCATTGTTCGCTGGGGCTAATACACTGATGACATGAGGGCCGGTCTAGATGCAAGGCTATGGGGCTGTTGGTTCTGAGAGGTATGGTTCCCATAGTAGGTGTGGTGAGAGGCATTCCCACAGCAGACTGACCAGACACAGAGAGAGTAGTGAGATATGGAATTCTACCATTCCCTGAGGGAGGAGAGAAAGCATATTACATACACTCTCATTCCTGCTGGAAGAAAAATTCCAATCTTCACACACATTGTAATTTTAGAAACCATAACTAATGCTAAAGCTAAATTAGACTAAATAGGTGTATTAGGCTCAGAAAGAAAAAAAAAATCAGGGCCTGTGGAAAGATATTAGGTCTCATTTTCTGTTTGTATGTTTTCTGCTATAACAGGCAATTTATTGTTCCACAGCTCATTTTAATCTTGAATATGACCTTGATAATCTGTGTAGGGTAGAGGCAGCCCAGCAATTTCATAGAGGAATTCTAACCAAGAGAGATGCTCTCCAGCTTTACCATGTTCACTTAATGACGTTTTACTCACATTATTTTGGATTTTTTTCTTTTCTTTTTTACAACTGCATCAAGTCCCCAGTGCATTCCAAACTGTTAAATCAGACCAAAGAAAAACTGATATATCAAATAAGTAAATGCCTAACTGATATATCCTGAAATTTATCAGCATGTGAACAAAGAAGATGCCCAAAGAAGTGGGTGATGGTGTTTACTTCCTAAAGAAAAGTAGAATTTAAATAGTCAGTTAATTAGGAAAATCAGGGAATGTGGAATTATAAGAAATTTTATTTTGGGTTTTAACTAGCAAACCCTCCTTGTGTAAGACTATTTAACCCCAAAACCATTTAATATTAGTCTAATACTCTATCTTAGTAAAGACAGTAAACTCAATAAGATGTTTTTTCTTTATAAAAATCTTGAAAATCTTTAGGGTCATTACTAGAAAAATACCAGTTCTCCTTCTAGAGTCCTGTACATGTGCAAGGTGTAAAAAAGTAAGCTAAATTCACACAATCAAAAACTATATGTTGTAAAAATTTTCTCTTTATTTTTAAAAAGCAAGGAATTGAAATATTCCTGTGAGTTTTATTTATTGGCATTTCCTTCTCTCTCTTGAAAGTTAAATACAAAAAGGGGCGGGGGGGCTTATTCCCTTTACTAGGAACCTTTTACTGAGGCTTATTATATACCAAATACTTTATATATATTATTTCATTTAGCTGTTACAGCCACTCTAAATGGTGTGTACAGCTATTATTTCTGTTTTACAGCTACAGAAACCAACCCTCCCAAGGCCACAAAGCTGGTCACCACCCAGTCAGGTTGGTGTAACTCCAGGGCACATAATCTGCACTGCCTCTGTGCAATTCTCTGAGAGAAGGGGTTCTTACATTCTTGTGAAGGGAGACTCTATGTCTCTTTAATTCAAATTTAAGAGCCTTTTTCCCCCAGTTTGTGTTTTTACAGTGAAATCACACTGATCCCTGAATCATTCTGGATCACAGCTCAGTTTCTTGCTTCTACTTTGCTCTCACTTTTTCCCATTGCACACAACTAGCTACTTACTCAATTATGACTCTTATCCAAAATCTAAATTTATAAGAAAATTGGCTGGAGATGAAATCTTTGCCAGTTATTTATATTAACATGGTCATAAGAACTTGATGACCAATACTTTTGGACAGTCATCTGCAGTCTCTTTCTTGCCTTTCCAGCTGTGAGAAGCATTTGTCTTCATCACGGTGTACCTAGACTTCTATCTGCCTTCTAGAAGCCTCACCGCTCCCATTCTCCAAGGGGTGAAAGCACTGCTTTCATAACTGTGCTTCACTGCTCAGGTTCCTAATACAGATCCCCATAGCCTAAAACACCAAGTGTAAAATTAGCTGCCTTGTTCTCACTGTTTTTATTATCTGACCATAACCTACTGAGTTAACTATTCTCACCACTCACACAATGATGCCAGGCAGTGTCTCAACGGCCCCCCTGTACTCCATGCTCACCTCGCTCCCGTCATTGTACCAACAGCCTTCTCTTCCTCTGTGATACACTTCCTTTCCCCATCTACCCTACAGGAACCAGCCCAGACCCCACATCCCCTGAGGATCTATTCCTGATGACTCCAGCTCACCATCTCTTCCCCATTAAATGAACTTTTACTTCCTTTTTGTACACATAATACTCTAATATGTATTTCTATTCTCTAATCACCATACAATCCCATCTGGCACTTTAATCAACACTGGAAGTTCATTGTTCACACCAGCACAGTTTGCATATAAATGCCTAACGAGAAGGATCCATATCTTATACCATCTTTTAAGTACAGCAATTAGGACAGAGTAGGTACTCAATAAATGCATCTTGATTGGAAGACAAATATCTTCAAAATCTAGGTCATATACAAACCCATAACCACTTACTCATATTAATTCCACTTTCTGGGATGTGTCTATGACACTAAATATTCAGGTTTTTAGAAAAGATTTTAAACATTTATAGATATTGCATTGAATTATATATATATATATATATATTGTTTCATGCAAATTACACAGAAGAAATTAGAGATATAAGGAACTATCCAGACCAAACACACCAGAGAATATATCCCTTGAGAAAAGGACTTTGGGGTTTGAATTATCAAGACCAGTTGTCTCCACTGATGCCACTCAATTTTTAACTTGGATGATTTGATGACAGTCAGACATTGTTTAAAAATAAAAGTGCTAAGGAAAAATGAAAATTTCACTACAATTTTATTTTTCCATGTTACTTATTTTTATGTGTTCATATATAAACATCAAATTATGTTTTGATATTTACATCAAATACTGCATAAATGATTGAGATGTGTTAAATGCCATAGGCTCATAAGCACTTCTGTAATGCTTCAGTCTATTTTCATTTTCTTTTATGTATGTATCGACATTTCTGCATGGGATATATGTTTGCCTCCATATATTGTATTTTGTATGTGTATATACACAATGATATCACATATTGTCAAGATTCAAGCTATCTGGCAAGTATATAAATATTTCTCTAAGCCAAAACTAGTGTTTATACTATTTTTGTCCTAACACAGTTATCAGACAATTTAAAAATTAAAAAACATCACTGTGTGAAATGGCTACATAATGGAGATCCCAAAGTGTTTCATATATGTTAGTAATCAGGATACTCTCCCTGTGAAGGTCTTATCATAGCATATGCTCAATATTTAAATATTGCCTCCCTTCCTATCTCAGGCTCTGACATTTAGAAATGTTTATGTGGTTTTTTTCCCCTTCCGTGTTCACACCAAGAAGAGTATAACAGATTCTGCTGCAATATCAGAATCAGATTCAAATTTTCCATTCAAAGGAAACTAAACTATATTGAGATCTGAACACTATAAAACAGCAGAGTATTTCACACAGTTAAATTTAGGGTATAACTCGGTTGATATCCTGAAGGTGGATTACAGATGCAAAGTGCAGGGAATGTACGTGTCTATGTACTTGTCTCTTCTCTAGACTGGGAACCTCTCTAAGAGATGATGGTGTTGGTGATGAGGATGGGTTAAAAAAAAATCCCAATTTATTTTAAAAACCCATACTTTATTCTAATGAAATCTACACGTTGTTGTATTGAGAAAGTGTGAGAGAGAGAGAAAGCATTGCTTCTCCACCAATGTATTTTCATGGATATTTAAGAGAAATACTGATGGATATACAATCCAACATAGAACATTAAGCAATTTTCTCAATAATTAAGGCAGAAGTACTGCTTATTATTTTAAACCTGATTTACTGAGAGTATGTCTAAACTGGCTCAATATTTCACTTGAAGTTATGAACAAAGCCATCTATCAGCTCCACTGAAGGGCAAGTATACAGCAGTCAAATTCTCAGCCAAGACAACAGGCCCACCCTCCGCTCCACTTTGTCCATGGCCCATGAACAATCCAGACCCAGTCTTAAGCATTTTGTTTTTATCTGAACTAGAACCAGGAGGATATGTTATTTCATGTATTCATCCAACAAATAATTTTTGAGTACCTACTTCCACAGTTCATAGAATCGATATCACCACTGATTGTTAAGATGCTATTCTTTTATACCAGCAGGGAAAAACATTGCCAATTTTTAAAAAATGACAGGTCATCAATTATAACACAAAATCCCATTTCTGAGAGGTAAACATGTTGCGGGGGGGTGGTGCATCATAAAATATGGGGTGGGCAGGCATGGTTGTCAAGGGTACAGTGAGTAAAGACAAAGGTCTTGCCTCGCAGAGTTCTGAGCCAGGGGAGCCTTGTCTGGAATTAAAAGAGGGCATCTCAACTTCTGATTGAATGTGGCTAGGGAGGAGAAGCTAAGAAGAGAGCTCTCCAGGAAAGTCCAATGCCTCAAACCAGAAGAGCAGAAACTGCGCAAAAAACACGGTCACAAAAGGCATTCCAAGCCAAATGCAGTGGGAAAATACATTAAAGACCTTATTTGCAGCTTCACCATGGTCTTCTTTCTTTCTTCTCTCTTAAAATTCCCTCTCACCAGTCCCCCATCACCTCCACATCCCCATCTCCAATGTTTTGCCTCCTTTATTACTCATGTATGTCATTCTTCTCAAGTCCAAATATTTTTTATTCCTTTTCCTTTTGCTCCTAAGAGACTTTGGTTAGCTTGTTCTAGCCACAAACCAGGCATATGACTAAATATGATTAACATTATTTCTGGCTGGTTTCTTGGGCACCTTTATATTGATAATTGATATTCTGTCTGGTTTTCTGTTTGTTTTTTTTATATACCATCTAGAGTTTCTATCAAGCCATCAGAGGTGAATTCTCTTTGGTACTTTAGGTAATTTGTTCAGTCTTAGCAATTAAAACAATGAAGGAAAATGTCACTGACACTTATCTCCAGTATGCTACTTGATGGCCAGAGGTCTTGAAGGCAAGATCAGTTTAAACCTGGTTTACCAGGTTCATCCTAAAGAATACAACTCCACCAAATCAAAAGAGGCCAAGTTTTTTTGAAATGGTTTTACTGATCATAAAAGAATAAAAATCTTCAAAAGAAGATTTAACATTTATCAAATACCATCTATGGCTGTCAGATTTTTTTTTAAAAAAAACCCACTCAAATGCTTATTACACACTGAAAATTATATTTTCTATAGACTACCAAATTTAAAAATATATACTTTGGTTCCTTTCCCTACAATTTAGTACTCAATGGAAATTCTCAAACACTGACATGTCTTTCTGAATAAACTCCCCTTCCTAACATTCCCACAGATGTTCCTTCTGGCTTCAGAATTCTACCAAAGAACTGTTACCATAAAGAAACCAGAAAGAGTGATTCTGGATTGATTGCTTAATTCATCCCACAAACATAGACTGGACCCTTTTTCTCACCCACGGATGGAAGAGTATATCAGACCTGGTTCCCTACCTTGAGAAGCTGGCAGTATTTTGATCTGAGCACAGGTCACAGAGATATGAATCAAATCAGGCTCTGCAACCTCTCACTACATCTCCTCTCATCTCCCAGAGCAAGGAATGTAACATCTCCAAACCGTAATTCCCCCTCTGTGAAATGATAATAACAATGTGTGTGCCATGCTGCGCTAAGTGAATTTATTCATGTCTGACTCTTTGAAACCTTGTGGACTGTATCCCTCCAGGCTCCTCTGTCCATGGGATTCTTCAGGCAAGAATCCTGGAGTAGGTTGCTGTGCCCTTCTCCAGGGGATCTTCCTGACACAGGGAACAAACCTGTGTCTCTCTTACATCTCCTGCATTGATTGGCAGGCGAGTTATTTACCACTAGCGCCATCTGGGAAGCCCTGATAATAACAATATATACTTGCAAAGATACAGAGCATACAGGGTCTCAAAAAGGGTCTGTAAAGACCAAGCACAATGGCACACTGGACCCCACAAAGGATGGTTTCTTGTCTCCTTCCCTTAACAAGCTTATCAGAGGCACATTCATTTGCTATTGTGATACTTCCATGTGTAAATTATATTTTCCTTTGCTTTGCATTTATTTTCTTAATAGTTGCCTATTTTTAAGATTAACAATTGTACTATTAAATGGGAGGGCAAGATGAAGGGGTCTTGGATCCCATAGAATCTTCTTTGATAGTTTTTTTTAAAGCTTAGCTCTAAGAATTATCTGCATGATATACCTTGTTCCTTTCATTGTTCACGAGGAAATCTCATGGCTTTTGCTTGCAAATATTCATACTCAAGACTTTCAGATAATCAATTGCTAGAAAATTCAGTCAATGGTATTCTATGACGTGCTAGTAAGTAGACAACCTTGAAAGAATTAATCATAGTTACAACAACCTCAATGGAATGCCAAGTGTTTGCCAAATACTGTTCTAAGCATCTTGCGGGTATTCATTCATTCAGACCTCACACCAACCCTACCAGACAGATATGACTGTTCTCCTTATTTCACAGACAAGGACATGGTCAGAGAGATATGTTCAGTGACTTGCCCAAGGTCACATAGCCAGTGTGGGGAGTGAAGGAGCTTCCTGAATTTGAACCAAATAGTTCAGTTCAAGAGTCTAAGTTCTTCAACCTAACACCATACTATTTTGGGGAGGTTTTAAATCCTTCTTTGAAAATTACCCTAACATTACAGTACCTTACAAATCAGCAACATTTGCTATGTAGCCAATAGGGATCTGTAGTGTTCTTGCATAAATATGGGCAAGTGAGTGGATGTTCAAGGGTTTCTCTGAAGTTTTATCTTGAATTAAAATATTTAATTTTAAATATTTTATGGGCTTCTACCAACCCAACTGGGAAGAGACTCTAGTAGAGAAGAAAGGCAGGTGCTTCCAGCATCTGCCTTAAGATTTTGCTTAAATTAATGCTACTTTCTAGATCCTTTCTGTTAATAAGACTAAGGCTTACTGAACTTTTACTCAGTATATGTCAGGCATAGTAAGTGCTTCATATACATGATCTCACTTATTCCTGAAAACAAACCAATGAGGCAGGTACTATATTTATCTTCATTGTATTGATAAAAGCACTGAGGCTCAGGGAAACTTGACCAGCTTGCACAGCTGGTATGTCTGCAGAGCAGGGCTGGGACACCCACTCTTAACCTGAAAAACACATGTTCCTCCATGTCTCTTTCAAGAACCACTGTGATGTACTATTCATGTAAGTCAACATGAACACCAAACCATATGCCTCTAATTTTTTTGTGCAATGGCCCCATACCGGTAAAGGCAAAGATCTCCATGCCTTGGAAAAGGGAGCTTGCAGGGGACCAGGGGTCTCCAATTAAATCTCATCCCAAGAAAAGTACCTACACCAGAGTAGAAGCAGGGGAACTCCAGCCTTCCTGCAGCTTCTCTCCCAAAGAAAGAAACTAAAGAGACAGTTAAAGTAGGATTTGCATGGGTGGTAAGTGAGGGAGACAGTCTTTGTGGCAGAGGGTCTTTGTACAGGAGAAGAAAAGGCTCTGAATCACAAGACCATGGCAGTCATGGGAGCCAAAGGGCTAAAAAGAGAAAGAGAGAAGCAGCAGGGCCAGCTGGAAAGAGGGTGAAACAACAGCACAGATGGAAACAGGAATGTGAGGGCAAATAGGACAGCTCAGGCAGAATCCACTCTTCTGCTTGTGTTAAGTCTGGATGGTCTAGATGGAGAGTGTATTGGGGCCACCTCTAGCAGAACTACTCCTTGCTCAGTCTAAGATTGGTCCTCTCCTCTCTAAAAAGTTTTATTTTTCTAAAAACATTAGTTCAGAGAACCCTTCAGAGAACACCAGAATAGCTCTAGACTACAGGGGTCAGGAGCAGGGGTGGTCAGGGAGGGAAAAAAAAAAAAAAGGTTGGATAGGCCAACTCTCTCTAGACAGCAACCAATCCCTGGGGATTTCTGGGTCATTTTACATCTTTGGGGTTTTTACAATGACTATTTTAGGAAATGGGTACACAGCATACTACATACGCACACGTCATATGATATTTTATTTGATGTTATGGGAGTCCAAGTGTGTCACCATGAGTTTTAATTCTCAATGCCTGGGCTGCTCAGATGTAACATCAAAGAAACAGTGTATCAAATCGAGTTGAACCAGGGCATGTATCTGGCTTTGTGCAAGACTAGCAGCATTAAGGGAGGTCTTTGGCCAATTATACCTATTTTGAAAAGCCTATCAAGTTTCATATGAAATGTGGCTATTTCTATCATCCTTTTGGAGGTTCTCATTGAGATTCCATAATCTAGCTAGAAAGTCCTAGCAATAGCTAATATCTGACAGCAATCCAGAATTCCCCCTCACTGCTGTGATGAAGTCAACATGTACTGGTAAGATGGGCTGGGTTGCAAAGAGATTTTAATTTTTTTGCTTGTAGGAATGTATTTCTTACATTTAATTTTAAATTTTGATCACAAATTTTGTCCTATTTTCTTGCCCATGTAAGCTTCAGTTCAGTTCAGTTCAGTCGCTCAGTCATGTCTGACTCTTTGCGACCCCGTGAATCACAGCACACCATGCCTCCCTGTCCATTACCAACTCCCGGAGTTCACTGAAACTCATGTCCATCGAGTCGGTGATGCCATCCAGCCATCTCATCCTCTGTCGTCCCCTTCTCCTCCTGCCTACAATCCCTCCTAGCATCAGGGTCTTTTCCAATGAGTCAACTCTTCGCATGCTACTGCTGCTAAGTCACTTCAGTTGTGTCCAACTCTGTGTGACCCCATAGACGGCAGCCCACCAGGTTCCCCCGTCCCTGGGATTTTCTAGGCAAGAACACTGGAGTGGGTTGCCATTTCCTTCTCCAATACATGAAAGTGAAAGCTAAAAGTGAAGCCGTTCAGTCATGTCCAACCCTCAGCGACTCCATGGACTGCAGCCTTCCAGGCTCCTCTATCCATGGGATTTTCCAGGCAGGAGTACTGGAGTGGGGTGCCATTGCCTTCTCCGACTCTTCGCATGAGGTAAGCTTAAAGAGATCTTATTTTTAAATAAATACATTTAAAACCAGGGGTGTATGCAAACTATTCTATATTGAATGGATAAACAACAAGGTCTTACTGTGTAGTAAAGGGAATTACATTCAATATCCTGTGATAAACCATAATGGAAAATAATATAAAAAAGAATGTATATATACATAACTGAATCACTTTGCTGTACAACATAAACTAATACAACATCGTAAATCAACTATACATCAATTTTTAAAAAGAAAGATAAATAAAACAAAATCCAGGGGTTCAACAGTAAAGAAAATAAAGTCATCACTAGCATTATGGCATGTCTTTCACCTTAAGGGTTTTTAACACTCCATCTGATCATCCAAGCCTCACAGAGTTGTGCTGAGCAGGGAGGGAAGAACGCACTGCATAACCAAGAGTCATTTGTTTTATGTATTCCTAATCCCAAAGCTCCAATTCCCAATTTAATCAGTCTCAATGGATTCTTGCTAGCCAGATAAGCGGTGTGCTAATCTTTACCAAAAAAAAAAAAAAAAAAATGTTAAACCAAACAAAAAAGCATATGTTTCACAATACTTCAGCAGAATAAAAGAGTGGAGTGGGTAGAGGGTAAAGGGGTAGATGAAGCAAGATTAATAGTTGATAACTGTTAGTACATGGACATTTGTTTTATGACTCTCTACTTTTGTATGTTAGGAATTTTCCATAATAATTTTTTAATCCACAAAAGTACTAGGGATTTCTAAAAGTAAAACTACTAAAGTCTAGACTTGATAGGATGGTGTCAGTTATTTGTGTGTGCTTATTCACTCAGTCATGTCCAACTCTTTGCGACCCCATGGACTGTAGCTTGGCAGGCTCCTCTGTCCATGGAATTCTCCAGGCAAGAATACTGGAGTGGGTTTTCATTTCCCTCTCCAGGGAATCATCCTGACCCAGGGATCAAACTCTTGTCTCCTGTGTCTCCTGCATAGCAGGCGGATTCTTTACCCACTTTAACCCAAATATAAGACAGTTATTTAGACCTCTGCAAATGGACCAGCCTGCCAGCTCACTCTGTATCCTTCATGTCCCTCCACTTCAGTCAACTTAATTGCCAACTGAGATGTGAGTTACTTGATCTGAATTTTCCCACCTCCTTGCCTTTGCACATGTTATTTCCCTCTGCTGGGAATGACCCTTATACCCCAGCTCCAACTACAAAAAAATCCAACCCTGGAAGGCCTATATCAAAAGTATCCTTAGTTAAGTCTCTAATTACAACATGTGGGAATAATCTCTTCCTCCTTTGTACTCCAGAACTTTGTTGGTGCCCTCTTGGGCCACAGCTCATTGTGTAACAATAATAATCATGAAATAAAGAAGGAGCATGACCATAGCAGCCAATATGTACTGAAAGTTACTATGTACCAGGCACGTTAAATGTGTCATCACTTTCAATCCTGACAGTACCCTTTGAGGCTATTATTACCTTTTATTATCACATTTTACAGATGAAGATCTGAAATGCAAAGAGGTCCATGAGGCGCAATGGTGATCCAATATGATATGATGTCAGATGTGTCACCATAAATGTTAAGCCTCTGTGCCTATGATCCTTTGATATACCATCAGAGCAATATGGTATAAATCAGACAAAATTCTAACTTCCAGGAAGACCAGAGAGCCCATGTTCCTGATGACTACAATATAAGCTCCTTCAGGGAAGGGACTGTCTTTCTCTATTTCTGTCCCCTACAAACACTGTCAAGCATAATGCCTTATACATAGAAGATGCTCAGTAATGTCTTCTTAACTGAACACTGAATTAACACAGAGCAGTTCTGCCTAGAGGCAACATCCAACTCTTATAGTCCACCTCTCTGCCTCCACAAGGAAATCAGATGGACAAAGCAGCCCATAGAACTGCCCAGCATCTCTCCTCTCCATCAGCTCTATATACAAGGCCACAAAACTAAAATAGTTTTCACCTTCTCCCTACACTGGCATTGTAAATGACCAGAAAGAATTATTTCCTGATGCTATTTCTATTTAGCCTCTCAACTAAGGGGCTTCCCATGTGGCTCAGTGGTAAACAATCTGCCTGCCAATGCAGGAGATGCAACAGATGCTGGTCTGATCCCTGGGAGGATCCCCTGGAGGAGGAAATGGCAATCCCCTCCAGTATTCTTGCCTGGAAAATCCCATGGACAGAGGAGCCTGGTGGGTTACAGTCCATGGGGTCGCAAAGAGTCAGACATGACTTAGAGACTGAGCAGACACCCGTGCACACACATATGTACTCCCAAGTAAGGGCATCTCCCTCTTCCTCTGCAAAACGGCCACTCTCAACAGCCTAAGGAAAAGCCAAAAGGAATCAGACTGTCTAGGTGATGATCCGTAATCTGGAACTAAAGAAGATAGGCTGCTTTCCCCTTCCCCTTTCAGACTTCCTAAACCTAGTTTCTTTCTAACCAAATTACACCACACTGGTTTCTGCATATCTTTGACTATATTTTGACCTTATTCCTGAATACACTGACACTCTCTGTATTCTCTGAACTGCTCCAAAGAACACTTGGGGCTCAGTTCTTACCTAAGGTGCTGCTAGGTCTTACCCAAGGTGGCTTTCAAGAACTGAGCGAGTACTGACTAACAAGAAGGTGTAAGCTCCTGGTATGATCAAGGCCCTCCTCCCATTCTGGATCTTAATCCAACTCCCATCATCAGTATGAGCATTTTAATAGGGGAAATAAGAGGGATTTCCAGTCAATGAGGCAATAATGGTAAAGGGATCAGCAACAGAGTTATAATTTGGGACAAGTGCTGGTCACCAAAGCTGGCTCTAAATGCTGCCTCCTCTGGGCTCTCATAAGCTATGGCTGCTATATTGTTTTTGATTTTTAAAGATTTTTTTTATATGGACCATTTTTAAAGTCTTTATTGGATTTGTTACAATACTGTTTCTGTTTTACGTTTCAGCTTTTCCGCCACAGTGGGTCTTAGCTCCCTGACCAGGGATAGAACCTGCACCCTTGCATTCGAAGGCAAAATCTTAACCACTGGACCACAAGGGAAGTCCCCCATGTTGTCGTATTATTCAGGGAAGGGATATGAATTCCCCACATTGTCTTTTACTGTAAGTTATTTGCTTTGGTCATAAACTTAGACAGACCAGCAAAATACCCTGAGGAGTGTGTGTGTGTGTGTACATCTATTTATGAAGTGGTAGATGGGGCCACAGTGAATTGTGATATAGCAAATAATATGCAAGTTTTATTTTATGTCATTCATCTTGACAGCCTTGCAATTTCAAAACTAATAAGAAAACATAAGGAAACTGCTGCACAATCACCAACCAACGAATCTTGGCCACCAAGCTAAATATCTAGTCATTTGTGTTGTACGTTAAGTGTTAAGGCACATATCATAGTTTGGGGCTTAAATGGGCAAATCAGTACCTACAGGAAATCGACAGTTGCACAGCAAATTCTTCTTTCAGCCAATGCTTTCTTTGTCAGTGCCTTCTGATTACACATACTTGTGCATTCTAGGCATCGCTTCTACTTTGCTTTTGTTTAGGTTACTTACTATTCCTCCTCTTCCAAGAAGCAGAGACTGGGGGTATGGGAAGGAGGGCAGAGACCATCAATGGTCAGTAACAGAGTCAGAGGCTATGTCCTGTCTCCCTGGCCAGGGCACTTTCTGTCAGCAGCTGTGGGCCAGAGGGTTAACCTTCCAGCCATGTGTCCCTGATCACCTGGGAACCCAGAATAATCCATTCCCTCAATGCTTTCTCCCAAGAGCCATCATCATGCCTCAAAGAGCTCCCCCACTTTCTAAACCCATGCCTGTTACAGTGAACTGCACAGGAGGGCAGACTCACCCTAAAGCTAAGAAAAGCCCTCTGGAGTGGGGCTTCCAATCTTCTTTCACAGTCTTTTAAATTTGCCCTAAGCTGCACTAAAAAAACTCCAAGGACTTCCTCTCTTATGAACGAACAAATCTCTTTCACAGAGAAGCATAACTTCTCAGAGATTCATAACCAGCCAAACACCATCGCTTCTCTTGCAGCTGAAAAAAATTACATTTCTCCTTGGAGAAATAAGCTCACTTGTTTTTTCACTCTATTAATTTTTTTCTCTTATCACAAGAAATTATGCTGACCAAAATAAAGTATTTCTAATAGCTACTAGAATGACAAAGATTGCACTGATTTCTTGAAACTACTGCCAACACAATACTGTGTTTAAGCACATCAATGACTAAACATATATTTTCTCTAAAGATAGCTGGAAAAGATGTTCACATGTATGTTTTACTTTCTCCAGTATAAACTGACCACAATCCGGACTCAAGTACATTCGTTTTTCCAGTAAATAGGAAAAAAAGTAAAATATGGCATATTACTATAAACAGTACCTCTAAAAAGAAGTAAGCTATCCCCCAAAGCATTTTAATACCAAAACACAGAATAAATGGCCCCTATGGTCTTCTGCTAGAAAACCAGAGTTACAGAGAGAAACATTAAAATGGAAATAAGTAAAAAGGGTTTCCCCAAACAGGTAACACTGGCAACCCTGGAAGTTTAAGAGCCCTAGGATAAAATACGAGGTGAGTTAAAATTTCAGGAAAAAACTGCATTTATAAGCAGTAAATTTGCCTGTGGATTGATAGGTCAAGGGATGACACACACACTAAATGATGCTACCGTGACCATGCAGACTGTGGAGGGGGAAGGAGTTTCTTACTGTCAACATCTAGCTACTGTGGCTAGAATGAGTAAGAACTGTATTTTCCTCTCTTCTCCTGCTCTTTGGACATTTTATTTTTAATGAATAGTTGGTATCAGAGCTAAGTCCAAAGGCTATTGCATGTGCTATTTCCTAATGTATTCCGCCAAAAAACTAAACAGAAATGAGACTACCTCAGAATATTACAAGTGAGCATCCTCATTCTCTTTCAGTGTTTTCATTTAGTTGGAGCAAATGTTTTGCTTTAATGCAATTGAAAAGAAAAAAACATTTAGGGACAACATAGCTAGATCCCTCATAAAGTTTCATTTTCAAAAGCAGTGTTTGAATCTCTAAATAAATGACAATTCATTCTCTGTTTACTTTAGGTAAACAGAAAATGCATTGCGGAGCACTCGTTTTCAAAAGCTAATCAGGAACATTAGGTCCCAACAGATTCATTTAATAGAAATATAATAGGCATTCCTGCTCTCTTTTCATCTTGTCTCGCTGTAAATGCTAAAATGAACAGCAAATTAACCCTGCGTTGGAACAGAGTCCCTGTCACAGCTGAGATCCTCTCTCTCACGACTTGGAAACATCCCCGCATCCTGTCGCTGCTTTGACTTCTACATAGGAGAGAAAGTGCCTGATTGAGTTTGGCAAGAGAGTGCAGGAATACTTGAATTCTAAAGGGAGTACTGCGTGTCAACTCTGCTATCTTTCCTAGCAGAACAAAATATTACCATGTTGTCGCCTAAAATAGTGTACAATTAGGAAGTCGGAGGAGGGAAGGGGGTGGAATTGTTGTGTTTTTTTTTTCTTTCTCTCTCCAAGCTTACATATATCAACTGTCTTTCTCTGTATTTTTAACTTTACTAGCCATTCTCCAAATGGCTGCTAATCAACTACTATACAGAACAAACTAATAAAGACAGGGCCATCCAAGCTCTATAATCAGATATAAAAGATGTGCAAACAATTTGAGATCTTATACTTCATATTCAGTGATATCAGAATTAGCATTAAGAACTCTATACAGAAAAACTATAATACTTCAAAAATTATGTAATAATGAACAAACCCTTTCAAAAACTGTTTTCACTGTGCTAAAGTAACATTCTAGACTTGTTGTAAGTATGTTATTCTTACAAGTAGTTCGCAGTTATTCTTGAAGGCAAGCCTTGGAGTTTCCTTAGCATAGTGCTGCTGGGGAAAATTTTCAGCATGTCCATCTTCATCTCTAGCCTGAAGGGAAATATAATGGCCTATTTAGGGACTTACAAATAATGGAAGAAAAAAAAGCTAAAAGCATAACAGCTCAGATCATTAAACAAACGGGAATCCAGAAATCACAACATCATTAAGAAATTTGTTTAAATACGCAGTACGCCTTTTAGATATCAAAATTTGGGATTTATTTTTCTTTACATAGTTCAGTTTGAACATGCAAATTCATTGTGGTGTAGTATTTTAAATGACATGAAACAAAACAAAGTCAAATAATTTTGCTGAAAATTACCACCACTTCAGACTTCCAGTGACTTTTTTTTGCACATTTAGGATTATATGACATACATACGTGTTTAAACTTTTTGGCATGCTTAAGCAATCTGTAGATAATGCACTTTAAAAAAATTCTAATAGCAAGGCCATAAGAAAAGCAATTTGCATAGTTATATTTTGCATTGTCATACTATTAGAGAGAAACTGATTCCCCTCAATTTTTAAATAAAGATCTGAAAGGAGCAATGATCTAGTAAGAACAATGATTCTTAAATCAAATGCAGTAAAAATAAAAAAGATTTAATTAAGCTGCATTAAAAGTTACTGGTTATTTTCATCTACACTGTTAATTAAGAAAGCTGAAGTTTAAATGGAGACATTAACAGAACCCATTAGCAATACCCCTTGCATACAGTCTTCCCTTTCTAATCTGCATCAGTTTCTGGTTTGGAGTTGGAGAGAAGAAAGCGGTAGGTGAAAGGAGGCGTGTCCGCAGCGCACTCATTAAACCATCCATTTGGGTGACACTTGCACTCCGCTCTGCTCTCCTCTCATCGCAGCCCTAACTGCTCTCTCTTTCCTGGCCCTTCTGAAATTCACAGCTGAGCTGTCTCCCTCACATATGGCTTGCATATAATTATGCATATTCCATTTTGCACTGCATTAAAATGATGAGCTCCTGGCTCCCTGCCAGCTGATTTTAAAAAGCCCAAGTGAAGTAGGAAAAAGGAGAGAAACACAGGGAGAGCCGCACAGGAAGCAGCAGGTAGTTCTGTCTGCTGTCTCTTTAGATAAAATGTATGTCTGGCGCTGGGGGAACAGCTGAGAACTACCTGTTGTGATGTATGGATTGAGGGGGAGAAAACAACGAGCAGACGTCGCACAGAGCGGGGGCAGCGCCGAGTAGTGTTTCTCTGTTAATGGCGTGAAAACTGCCCTTGACAAGCACCACTCAGAGCTCTCAGCTAGACTAGGGATTGTCATTTTAGAAAGGGATCCCTATTCTGTACATTTTAGAAGGGGCAGCTTGTCTTTAATAAAGGCTTCTGCTATTTCTTGCAGGGAGGGAACTGATGGAATTTGCAAGTGGACTGTCATGGTAGGAATACTGGGATTACAAGAAGTATTTTTGAGATTTACAAATATCTCTGGGATTTTGTACCTTTTACCTGTATCTTCCCTCCCAACCCACCACCAAATCAGAGTAAAATGAAAATGTAGTTGCAGGATTGGACTATGTGTGACAAAGAAAAAAGTGTAGGCGTGCTCATGCCCAATGGCTATCAAGGCACTGGAACCAATGATATTTCTTTCCCCAGCATCAGTCCTACTTTGCAGCTCCATCAGAGAGTAAGCCAATAGAGCCTTAAATGGGGCCCATTTAAGCAGAGTGGATACATAAAAGGCAGCAGTATAAAAAGCGATAAGATGCCAGTGGGTAGCAAACATGTCAGATTCTTCTTAAGTGAATTTTAAGGCACTCTGTAGAGCTACAGGTTTCTTGAAGGCAGAGACCACATCTATTTCATCTTTCTTACCCTGCTACACCCAGCACCTTACTTTCAGTCAGTGCTTAAGCATTTCAGTGATGAAAAAAAACCCATACATGGATAGTAACTAGACCTAAGCACAACTCTGTAGAAAAATGCCACCTCAAAATATGCTAAACTTGGTGGTAGGTTTATTATATTCCTGATGCACTATGATGCAAATGCTTGGAAACATACATTGCATATAGTTTGCAAGGGCTACTATTTACATATATATGTCTATATTCAATATATATGTATTTTGTGTATAAATATTCATAAGGTGGAATATGTTTATTATGCATGTACTATGTATACACATTCATACACACCAGATGCCTGGGGATATTTTCAACATTAGTGGCAAAAATACATTCATTCCACTTACATGTAAGGTGCTCACAATGCTTTTTCTGTTTTTAAAGGACAAAAAAAACCCCATTAAGATTTGAATGTGCTTTGTCAAAGGGGCCACAGATTTTATATAACGCCTCATAAATTATGAGGTTAAATAAAACATCAGGGGAAAAGAAAGGAAAAGGAGGGTTGGAATGATTAGGAGTGGAGAGAGAAAGGCAGAAATTTGCTTCTTTATTAAGCCACGTATTTGCCTCTGCATCACACTCCATGGAGCTTGGAACAGTCTGCCTCTGACAATCAACCTGATTCTTGAGTCTAAGAAATTCCATCCCCCAGCCATTCATTGTGTTTCCACCACATACTGGAGACGGAAAGCACACGACATACCAGGAGACCCAGCACCATCACCCTCATGTGTGTGATGGTGCACTCACGCACCTCACACGGAAGTAATCCCCTTTGTGTTCGCAAGGTTTTTTTTTAATGTAAAAGTTTAAGTTACTTTTACCAGCCTAAGTGAAATTAAGTGAATCCATCTAAGGCGGTAGTTCTCTGCTCTGGCTACACAGTAGAATCATCTGCAGTGTTTTTTAACGTATTGGTGCCTGACCTCCCTTGCCCCCCCGCAACCCCGCCATGTTTCCAAGATTCTGATTTAACTGGGCCTTGACATGGGTGGTTTTTGTTGTTGCTTTAAGCTCTCAGGTAACGGTAATGCACAGGAAGCCCAAGAAGCACTGATATAAGAAGTCTGCCTGGAGGGGAGAATTGAGAGGAGACCCTGAGTGAATTTGGATGGTCTACAGCCAGGCCCCAGGCCCTCTGGAGTGAACAGCTATGCAACACTAGAAAGATCCAGGATGTGGACCCAGCAGTGGGGCTGACTCTGAAGATTTAAGAGATCATATGGCTAGTTGTGGTGGTTTTGTTGCTAAATTGTGTCCGACGCTATTCTACTCCATGGATTTAGCTTGCCAGGCTCCTCTGTCCATGGGGATGTTCCAGGCAAGAATACTGGAGTGGGTTGCCATTTCCTTCTCCAGGGGATCGTCTCCACCCAGGAATCAAATCTGGGTCTCCTGTACTGCAGGCAGATTCTTTACCAACTAAGCTACCAGGGAAGCCCCACATGGCTAGTTGCTTGTAAGCAAAAAAAAAAAAAAAAAAAAAATCCATTTATTTTTAGTTTCTAATGTGACAGTCTTGAAGACCTACTATACCTCATCCTCAAAAAGACCTTCATGAGTCTCACTAACCAAATCAAATAGCTCCCATCTGCCTCTCTTAGCAGAGAAGGCAATGGCACCCCACTCCAGTACTCTTGCCTGGAAAATCCCATGGACGGAGGAGCCTGGTGGGCTGCAGTCCATGGGGTTGCTAGGAGTTGGGCACAACTGAGTGACTTCACTTTCATGCATTGGAGAAGGAAATGGCAACCCACTCCAGTGTTCTTGCCTGGAGAATCTCAGGGACAGGGGAGCCTGGTGGGCTGCTGCCGTCAATGGGGTTGCACAGAGTTGGACATGACTGAAGTGACTTAGCAGCAGCAGCAGCAGCCTCTCTTGGGCCTGACATGATGCACCCTTACACTGGCTGCTGTGACTTCTGTCTTCTCCACTAGACTGCAAGTTTCCTAAGGGCTTCTCACCATTGGATCTTTGGCTCTAGTCACTGACTGGAGCCTGGTAAGTGCTCTGTAGGAACGAGCTTAATTATCATTCCATATCAACTATGGCAACATTAGATAAAACCCACTAGAACTTCCTTACCCTACATGCAGATTCACTTCAGCATGTTTTATAACCTCTTATATATTGAAGCCAGTGCCTTCTGCATCAGTCCCATTTTGGGTGGCAGACAATGACATTCCAAGGTGGGTGGACAGAGGGAACCACTGACCCCTGCAGGGAGGGTGTGCAAACATTGGAGTTTCTCGAAATCACTGCTAATGGTAATAACACAAAGCAGATCGACTTTCAACTGGGTTTATTATTGTTCTTGAGTTCTCTACAGACAGTGCCCCCTCTATTTGTCCATCTCAAGGCAGACCGCTGCCATGGGCTCTTAGTAACTACTGGGGCCACAAGACCCATGTTGGTGTCTGAGTTCATTTTAAAGTGACCAGTTCAGACAGAAGTATGTTGACACGTCATGATGAACTAAGTCTCTCCATTGTCTCATTCTCAACAGCTTTATTCTGACTAATATGCTAGATATTTATGCCAACTATGGGCAAAAGCAAATGGGAAGCTGTTTATCACATTTTACTACAAATGTGATTGTAAGACCAAAGGTGCATTTTTGATCTATTACTCTCAGAAACCTTTACTTCTTGCCATTAAATAGAAGTTCAACTAAACTTCAAAGGGATTTCCCCATCTTGCTGCCAGTCATGCATCTGTTTTCACGCCATGCCTAATATTTGAATAAATCATAGATTATGTGAGAAGGGTTTCTCAGGTGATAGTAGTGGTAAAGAACCCACCTGCAGATACAGGAGACATAAAAGACATGGTTTTGATCCCTGGGTTGCGAAGATCCCCTGGAGGAGGAAATGGCAACCCACTTGAATATTCTTGCCTAGAGAAGTCCGTGGACAGAAGAGTTGGTGGGCTATGGCCCACAGGGTTGCAAAAAGTCGGGACTTAAGAAACTTAGCATGCGCGGATATGAGAAACTTAGACTAATTGCCTCTCTATCTCAAACACCTCTGGCTTAAACAACTTTTTAGTCACCTCTCTTTCCCTGTGAATCATCACTAATTTACTTTTTAAATATTGATTCTTACATATAGCAAACTTAAGTTGTCTTTCAAAGAATCCACTTCTTCCTTTGGTCTAGAGCCTTGGTATCATGTGCAGATCCAAGCAAGGTTAGCATTTTTTCTCCTGTGGAAGACTCCTTTAGAAAACGTGGAACATTCTAAAAACAACTCCACTACCTACCCAGAAAAATGAGATGTCTCCTACTCTATGAAAAGGTTAATACTGTTGCCATTTAAGTGGAAAGAAAAGGCTTCAGAGTTAATACCTGCCTGTGATGAATGGGGTTTTACACTTTCATGTCATTGTGATTTCAGAATTTCTTTTGAAAACAAGAAAAGGTTCTGCCTAGAATCAGAGTTTGGGAGAATGCTGCAGAGCTTCCAGACTTTGCTTTGCAACTTTTCAGCAGATGTAGCACATGTCAGCTCACACATGTGGTGTGGTGACTAGACTTGGGAACATCAAAAATAGTGCATCTCAAAGTTGTGGGAATAAGTTTAGAGATTAAGAGTTGTAGAGCAAAAAGAAATTATATTTTTGTAACTAATTTTTGGAACCAGAAGCCATAGAATATCTTTTCAAAATTCAAGATAAAATAACTCTAACACTTTAGCAAGAGAAATGGAATTTATCATGGGGCGACAACTTTCAAAAACCCTTGGAATTTCATTTTCTGCTATGTCATTTCTGGTCTGTCCTTCCTTTGTTAAATGTCTACACACGCTGTCTTGAGGAAGCTCAGCAAGGAATGATGGCAGCTGCCACACGGCCTTTCAGTGCGCTGTGAACATCCTTGTGAACTTGATGTAAGCATCAGCCCAGTGTCTTCACCTCTCAGTGAAGTACAGCCAGTGCTGGCCCTGGGCTGGAACAGCACACACAGGGAGGCCTCCGGAGTCACCGCCCAATTCCTCATGATTCAAAGTGCATTCCCTTCACCTAGATTCCTGACCCTTACTTCATTTTCCCAGGGCAAAACCAGACTCCATCTCTCCTCCCCGCTTCTCCTGGAAAATCCGCAAGCATCTTGTAAGCCTTCATTCAGATTGTAGCTCCTTTAGGAACCGATCTGAGACCTCTTTCTCTTGGTCTAACCTCTCTGTCCTCTCTATATCCACTCCATCCATTGCACTGTACTATGACCATCTATGTGTTTGCCTTCCCCACGAATTTGTGTGGTCCTGGAGTGCAGAAACTGCGGTCTATTCAGCTGCAAGCTGTAAGAGCCTCATCTAGTTCCTGTCGTACTATAAAGGCCACATAAATGGAGAATGAATGAATGAGTTCCTATCCTATAACCCTACCAACTGGACATTCTGCCCTGCACTGCAGTCCCAGAGGAAGTGTTCTGCCCCTAAACCCAGAAGTACTTGCCATGTTGAGTTTCAGCCTCTGCTGGAGCTCTTTGATCACATCTGCCTCACACTTTGACCTCTCACTATTCCATGCACTTCTGCCCAACACACATCCCTCCCATGTGGTTAGACATCAGGGTCTTAGCTTGCAGATCCAGTACTCAATTTGGACTTTAGCCAATAATCCCTTTCCCCCACATGTTTCTTTCCTCTACCCCCCACCCAGATGGACTTTCACCTAAGAAAAATCAGTCTAGCCTCTGGTCTTTGCCTACAAAACTCTCATCCCCAAAATTCTGTTCCTGGATTAACCAACCTGGTGCCTTGCTCTGTTTTTCTATCTCACCTAGTTACAGTGCCCCAAGTCCATCTGGGACACCTTGGTGTAACTCACCCTGCTTAGGACTCCTGTTTTATCTTCCCAACCAGAATGGGCAGAGGCTGTGCATTAAGTACAAAGGCCCCATGCTCAGCGAGTACCTTGTAGAACAAGCCTATACATATATGTTGAGTGAGCGAGGGATAGTTGCTCAATCATGTCCTACTCTTTGCAACCCCGTGGACTGGTGTAGCCCGCTAGGCTCCTCTGTTCATGGGATTCTCCAGGCAAGAATACTGGAGTGGGTTGCCATTTCCTTCTCCACATATATGTTGAATGGATTCATTAATCCTTCCCCTTTCTTAAGGCAAGGCCCAGAAGTGCGCTTTCTTCACTCTGAACTGCCTACATCTATGTAAGTACATATTCAAGTCACTGAATATCAGATGGTGGATGGGGGGTAGACAGGATTGTGTATGCATGCAGCCTGGGCAGAGAACTTTCTCCTAGCCTGGGGACTCCTACCTGGCCTCAGGCTCCCTGCTCTGCGATATCCCAGGCACCCAGAAACATGGGTGTGTGGAACCAGGCACTCGCTCAACTCAACACTGCTCCTAATCTTTGCATCTGTATCCCCTGCCTTCCCTTTCATTAGCTTGTCACTGAAGACTGACTATGGGATCCTACAGTGACACCCGTCTTACTTTGTTCTTTTAACAAAATGTATTTAAATTCCCACTTAGCTTGTAGGCCAAGGGAGAAGCTGTTTTCCGCAGCAAAGTTCCTCCTAAGTCTCCATCCTCCTCAGCTGGCAAGCAGGGGGCTCTCTCCATCCCTCTTCAGGTTCCTCTGACAACTCACACATCTCTGATGAATGAGATGGACTTATTTGCTGCAGCTATTTTTTCACTCCATACAGATCTTTATATATATCATAAATTTTTAATATCAAATTTGGAGTCTTCAAAGAATAACGGTGACAAACATGCAACACGAAGATAATGGGAATCGAATCATGTTTATGGCCTCCATGAGCATCGTCTTAAACGAAGTCAGGTCAGAGCCACTCAGAGCCGCAAGCGTGTGAGGCTGTGGGGCTGATCTCCTGCCTGATTAATGGCTGCCCTCACTCAGGGGCCTAATGGATTGCATGACAGTTACGGCAACAGATTCCACATCAGCCTGAAATACAGCTACCACGTGGACGAAAATATATCATCCTCCATCCAGCATGCTTTTCAGCTGTGTCTGGAATTATCAGCGCAGTTGCTCAGTGGTTCTGAAATCCCTGTTTCTGCTTTTCATTTTGAAAATCTATTTTCCCTTTATCAAATAGGTGGCCCTTCTGGATTTATCTTGCACTGCTCTTTGTCAGGTCACCTGAGCGTCTTTGTTTGGTAAGAACTGCTTTTTCAAAGTGACCACAGGTAAGACCCAGCAACTGGGGCATGTGGCTCCTTCTTTTCAATTCTCAGCTAAAGCGATACCACTGTTACATCTAGGAAGCTTCTGATTATCCCAGGACCCTTGATCCAGATTCAATGACTGCTCCCCTCCCCCACCTCCGGCCTCTGCCCATCGCTTGCCTTTTGACTTTTCACTGCTTATTTGCTTCTATTACCCTGGGACCCTAGAGGGGAAACAAAAGGCAGGGAAACACAGATAACACCATTTTGCTACCAATTGACCCTTATAAAATGCTCAAATAATTGAGCATTTCGGGTGGTTCTTTTATTCCTGTTCTTTGAAATCACTAGGCAAAGGGTCTGGACCCTGGTCTTTATATATAGCTCTCATGATGGACCTGAGAAATTAGAGAAAATGTGAAACAGGCAAGGACTGGAAGGAGACCTCAGGACCCCACCTGTAAGGCTAGGAAAGGATCCAGATGTTACGGGGGAAATTTACTATCCATAGGAAGTCTCCCCTCAAAACAACCTGGTCTCCAAAGGGAATAAGAAACACACTAGAACCAGACAAAGATACTGCTCTGGATAATATCAGGGATTAATAGGAACAGCTCACATTCCTGCAGCTCTAATGTACTCACCAGACAGCATTCTAAGTACTTGATACATATTAACTGATTTTACATACACACTCACACATACACCATACAAAACCTTAGGAGGTAGGTACTAGCCTCCATTTTTATATGAAGAAACTAGAGCACAGACAGATTACATAGTTTACACAAAGTCACACAGCTAACAAGTGGTAGAATCAAGATTCAAACCTAGGTAGTGTGCCTTCAGGGTGACCACTCGAAACTCTGATGCTCTACCACCTCTCTGCTAGTGACAAAAATAAATCAATACGGAATAACTTGAAAATACTAATGCCATTAATTTTTAAATACGTATTATTTATTATTAAGGGAATTTTAAGTCTTTGGTTTAGCAGTCCAAGATTGAATACACCAAGGAAATTAGAAAATGAGGGTATTTAATGGCAGATACAACTGAAGGGGGAAGGGTGGTCTGCAAAGAGACCAGGAAAAGAAATCTAAGAGCAAACAGGAGACAGTAATTCTCTTGCACAAACTGCAGGAGATGGCACTTCAAAAGCTATAAAATTAACCCTTAAAACAAACCAACCTCTTTAACCAAATTCTTATTAAATAACCTTCAGATGGTTGATCAGGACAGCTAAGTCCATCAATTCCAGAAGGATGCTCCCTGCAGAGTTCACTCAACTATTCAGATCCTTTAGTAATTTCCTTTGTGAATTTCTAAAAGCATTATCAATATTATCATATGATTTTTTATTATAGAAAATGCCATACAAACTATAAAAGATGTTTCTGTGTCTTATCTCATTTACTCCCAGCTCTCTGGGTACATAAGTGCTGCTGCTGCTGCTAAGTCGCTTCAGTTGTGTCCGACTCTGGGCGACCCCATAGACGGCAGCCCACCAGGCTCCCCCATCCCTGGGATTCTCCAGGCAAGAATACTGGAGTGGGTTGCCATTTCCTTCTCCAATGTATGAAAGTGAAAAGTGAAAGTGAAGTCGCTCAGTCGTGTCCGACTCCTAGCAGTTAACATGAGTCAGTTCATCAAAGCAGTGGAATCCCCTGTACAAATTTGTGACACTGAGTCCTTGGACTTGCCTAGAGGATAAATGGGGCCTGGACTGTGGTGATTCTTGAAGGGTGAGCGGTGGGGAGCCAAAGGCCTGGTTCATGGGCCTCTGCTCATTACCACAACCCCGCCCACTACTAGGGACAACTGAGACAGAGCATCGGCAATGCACTCTGATCAGGTTGATGGCTGCTTAGCTCAGTTGGTGGGCATAATATGGTGGGACGATGATGTAAGAAGTGCAGGTCATGGTCCTGGGACAGTTAGCTTGCTCTGTGTCTCCATCCCAGAACACCCTTCTTCGTGACATATGCACACAGATCTTCCAAAGGGTAGATGGATACCAGAAAACATGTGAGAGGATGTGGCTGAATCAGGGCACATCTCTCACTACTTCTGGAAGAAATATCTCAAAGGGCATACCCCAGTGACAGTGGTCATGGAGAGCTATGTGTCATGAACGGAAACAAATGGTCTCTCTGAATTATTCCCTAATTCTGAGGTCAAGAACTATAAGCTCTGAATTAGCAGCAGTATTTGTCAATGACCATGATGTCACAATTGTTATCTGTGATAAAAGTTCAGTGCTCAGACCAATTTAACTTTCTTTTCTCCCACCAGCAGCCAAAGAAATGCCATAATCAATGTCCAGATACAGCAGGGTCACCTACATCTTCTCTGGATGGTTCGTATGCTAAGCTGCAGTCAACCCTGTCCCCTGGGTATCCACTAAGCAGGATGACAGAGGCCCCAAGGCTGATCTCGAAATCACTCTGCACTTTTGTCACTGGTTCCCTACCAGCTTCAACTTTGAGTCCATTTCCATACCACTCCCAGCTCTCCACCCTCACCCTCGGCTCTGGCCTTGCCATGGACCCTCTGACCCATGCACTTGGCCTGCCTGGAGTTTGCTTTCTCTCACAGACTTAGCTGTGGATCCACCACTCTGGTCCTCCACTCGGGACAGACACAGGAGACTTACTCTGGTCACTGCTCTGGCCTGGGACAGCTTTACGGTCAGCATCCAATATGTTATGTCAAGTACAATTTGCCTTAAAGGTAAGCTTTCTTTAGCAAGAAACAGATCTGGAAATTATGCAATGCTTATAAAACTGGCCTGAACATGAAGAAAGATGCGGACTAGGAGGAAAACCCTGGTGTCACTGTGCACTGTCCACACAAATGTTCTGACCAACGTGGAGTGGTGCTGTGATTTACGTGCTGGAGGCAGGCAAAGGAGAAAGGCAGGGTGACCAATCCATTGGCTCTGCCCCCTGGGTCTTTCAGAGCGTGAAGTTGGAATGCGATTGTGAACAGGATGGACCCTGCTGACAGCTTCGATTAGAATCCATGTGCCACTTGACCTGTCACATCAATACAGGCATTATCAGGCTTGGAGCAACAAAGTCTAAATTACCTTGCTTCCAACCCTAGGGCCAATCAGCCTCTCTGAGGACCCAAATACAAAGATGGTGGCACAGAGGCTTCATGAATAATGACCTCTGCTCAAACAATACTCTCTGGAGTCTTAGTTTTAAATCCTAGTCATTCTGTAGATGATAAATGGAGGCAATAAAAGGTGGGGTTGTGTCATGTTTAAATGAGAGAGAGTCATTCTAGCAGAATTTGGTGTTGAGGGAAAGGCTCGTTGAGGCCAACAGCTGAGTATCAGATTGAGACCCATTTTTGGATGACAACTTCAGTGAACACTTGCTCCTCTATCATTATTATCATCCCATGAAGTAGATTTTGGTGACAAAAGACAAAAAATGACTGGGTTTCCACATTCTCTCCTCTTTTTAGAACAAGAGATGAACAGGTGCTCTGCACAGCGAGCAGTCCCCACCTGCCACTCCTGTTTTGCTCTATCTGCCCCACCCCTTACCCAACCATTCTGGTGCCAAAATTCCCAAGCTCTTTCAGTTCCTCTGCACCCTGGTATCTCAATTTCTCAGTGTGATTCTAGATATGAGATGTGGTAGATCTAGATATGGTAGGTATCTCCCAGAGATAATGGAGGTTCCAAGACCACAGACTGGACCCCACTAGAGAGAACATTAACACTTCCATAAACTTCCCACTCAATGACTGCTTCATGGAGCTGTCACCACAAAGGAAGAAAATCCAATATAGAAGTCCTTCTGACAGTAACACAAGACTCAAGTTTGTTCTATGCAAGATACCACGCTAAGAATTTTGCAGACTTCATCTCATCAAAGCCTCTCAGCAAATCCTTATGAGGTCTATATGACCATTACCGCCTCCATTTTGCCAGCAAGGAATCTGAAGTTTAGAGAATGTAAGTGCCTTGTCCAAAGCTAAAGAGCTGATAAAGTCAGAGCTGGGCTCTGAACTCAGGCATCTCGACCCTAAGCACAGGCTCCTGCCCCCACACCACAAGGGGCTCTTCCACATCAGCACAGCCAGCAGCGGAAGCCTGGCTGATGACGAGCAAGAGAAACTGAAGACACTGCCAGGAGGCAGAGAAGTGACAGGTCAGCGTCCCTGTGGCTGCTGGTGGGAGGGGGAGAAACCTTGCCCTCTGGTCTCCCTATTGCATGGTGAAGCACTGGTGCCCAACGTAACTCAAATGGAGGTGTTTGTGGAAGCTGTCCCCCTCCCCACCACCAACAGGAGACTGTGGTCTATTAGACCACAGGCAACATAAGCAACAAAAACACAGACAGAGGCTGAGCAGACCCAAACCCTGAGCCCACCTGAGGCAGCAGCCTTTTCAAGCTTCTGCCCTTGAGGTGTGGGGCAGGGATGGGGAAGAATGGGTGGAGAGCGCGGGGCTGCGGAGCGGACAAGGAAGTGGGAGTGTGCTGGGGGGTCTTGTGCAGCAGCTGGAGAAACTGCTTGGAGATGGGGAAGGATACATCCTTTGAACTTGACAGACCTCTCATTAGGGGGCCTGCTTGTTTTCAAATCTCTCCTATATTTTGGTTTCATTTACACATCCCATGAATTTAAGACTATGGAATTCTGAGAATGGGCGCCCAAATCTCTTCTTGGATTTCAAGATGGATTGAGACATGTTTTCAATGACAAAGGATTCTAAACTCATAAAACTCACCTTGTGGTTCTTGCCTAAGTGTCAAACAGAAAACTGTTATGGTTTGATATGGAAAACAGTAAAAGGGAAATAAGAATGATCACTTGATATATCTATCACTAGTATTAGCTTTCCTTTTTTTTTTTTTTTTTCCTGTTGAGTCACACAGCTTGCAGGATCTTAGTTCCCTGACCAAGGATCAAACCCCAGCCCATAGCAATGAAAGCACCAAGTCCTAACACTGGAGCACCAGGGAATTTCCCCAGCCTCTCCTTGTTAATAAGAACAAGCAGTGTTAACATGCAATCAAGTATTCTAGTGTGATAAAGAAATTTCATTAATTTCTTTGCCTTTGGGGATGACAGACCTTTGCCTCTGGATTATAAAATCTTTAGCCCAACTTCATAAACTATAGGTTACACTACTCCAAATTTCTACCAAACCACTAATACATGGCTATGTGAACCCACAGAAAATGGGTAGCAATGACAGGGGCATTTAAACAATTTTTTCCTTAGGTCTCATTCATTCATTCATTATTTATTGAGCACCTACAACGAAGGATACAAAATGAATGGGATCCAGCCCATTCAACATTCAACACATGTTAATTTTTTAACCTCAATGATAACAACAGAACAAACGATTCCCTGCCAAGGTCTAATCATACACCTTTCCAAGTGTCAAATATCATACATTTATATCCTATTTAAAATTTAAATTTTTAAATAATTGTAAATAAACCACAAAAGTAAGGACTAGAAAATATTCTCATAATTACACAAGAATTATGAGGAAGTGAAAACCAAGGGGAAAAAGAGAAAATTCTTAAAGGCTGAGCACCCCACGTGCCATTTGGCTGAAGATGTTAGTACAGAAAAGGGGTGAGGAGAGCCATTGATGCCTATAATGACCTGAGTTCAATTTCCGGAGCCACCAGTAAAAGCGGGGGATGTTAACATCCAGCTCAAGAATTCATTGCAAGGACTGAATGAGAAAATCCATTACATGTCCCACACAATGTCTGGCTCAGGGTAAGAACTCAATAAATGACAGTTATTTAAATTTTACAAACCCATTGCTTTTCTGGAGAGAAAAACTCAGCTGACTGGAAGGTCATAGGGACTCAATATCTTTTCTTATCATTGAAGTCTTGATTAAAATTAAGTTGCACGCAGTTAAAGGGCATGCTCAGCAGCCAAAGGCAAAGGTGAAGATACTGGTGAAGGTCTGAGGGCTTTTAGAAATGCATAAATACACTCTCTAATCAGGGTCCTAACCCTCTATGCAGCCTAGATACAACAGGCACTTAATGACCTCTTTTCTGCTTTCTGACTACCATAGTGCCCCCTGCAAATTAGGCATCATTTTGTTTTCTCTCTTTATCTCCTCTTATGTTTCATGGGTAACATCTCCATCAAGAAACTTTCCACCCTCACTGGGGAGCTCCCACCCACATAAGCAGCCTAGGGTTGCATGTTGGGGGACTGTTCCATGTTGAATTCCACTGCCTTCACCACACTTCCGTCAAATAACAACCTAGGTTCTATTGTTAATCCCCCTTCTTTGCCATTCACACCATCTCCCTTTACTCCTTATTTTCCCAGCTACTAACTTCATCCTGTATCAACTATGTTTCTAACTCAGTGATAGAAGACACACATATCAGCTGCTTCAATACTCTGCAGAGGCTGGACATATGCTTGTCCGCACAAGCACACCTCCCAAGCCGAATGGCCTCACCAAAGATGGACAGGAGCAGACAAATAAAGGAGAGGGAGAACTTCTGAACAGTCTAATATTTGATTCAGCATTCTCAGTCAATGTGCAAATGAATGGATACTATTTTCTTACTCAAAAAGGGATTTTTTTTTTAAACTGAATGTTGCAACATTTATTAGGTCCTTATTTGTTTTAGAATTAAGTTCAAAATTGTTGCCTTTGAGGTTTTGTTTGTTTGTTTGTTTCTTAATGTGTTTATCCCCATCTTTCTGACACATCACTCCTCCTTTGAAACCCACAGATAGGACCCTACATCACCTGGCAGTCCCCTCACCACAAGTGGGAATCCCCTCCCGCACTTAGTCACCTGTACAATCTGAAACAGCTTTCTTTTTCTGATTTATTTCATCATAAATTAAAATGTTGTGCTTGTACAAAACACTTTCATTTCTTCCCACCCCTGCCCTGTCACAGGAAGCTGCTGTACGGGTACCATATAATGTTTATGCTCATTTGTTTCTTCATATTACATCCTGCCCTCCTGTGCTCTAGAATGTGAGATCTACAAAGATATAATCAGAATGAAATTGTATTAGTTTAGATTAGCATCTGTGGCATCAATTCCTATAAATGATACAGACAAGGCAGTAGCTATAATGCTTGTCTTGTTTCAAGGTAAAAATGAAAAATGACATCTTTGATGGAGAAGGCTCCATGGAGACCTGGGAAGAAATGCAGCCAGTCCCCCTGCTCACAGATAGCTCTCTTCCCCGTCACATGGCTGACAGGTGTGTAATCATGTTCCTTAGTCACAGTTTGTGGGAAAATAACCAATTACCCAATGAATGTGGGTCGAGCCCTTGTGTGACTGTCGTCACCACTGCAAAGCATCTGAAACACGGGCTTGAAGGAGAGTCTCTGTGCTCCTCCCCAGCCAAGGAAGGATGCTCTGCAAACCTGGGAAAGAAGACTCTCCTGCTCCACAAGAATCTGCTAAAATGCAGGACATTTCTCTGCTGGTCGCTGCCCTTAGGATTAAAGCTTCCAACAGGGCCACCAGGGATGGTCAGTGGGGATCTCTCAACATCCCTGTCATTTCCTGTCCTTGGCCTTTCCAGAACATATCAGCTTCACCTCTCATAGAGCACACGTTAGCACAAGGGCTGTCTGCTCACCCAAATTTCCACATGGACAGGGCGAAATCTACCATCAGCCTATCCTTTCCCCTGTGGTGTGCATCACCTTCCCCCAGACACCACAGTGACACAGGACAATGCTAAAACCCAAAGGCCCTGCCATTCCTGGTGTATTCTCCCAGGCAAAGAGTTTCCAATAGACCTCCAGCTCAGGAAAGGTGGGTAGCAACACAGAGAGCCAAGACAGAAGCTGTGTATTGTTCTGTGTTGTGGGCATGGTCAAGAACAGCAAATCATCAGCACTCACAAATAATGTAAACCCAAAAATCACACTTTCGATTGGTCCAAAGGTTATCTGTTAACCTGCTGGGGAAAAAAGCTGGCAAATAACTCATACAAAATCAGTGTAGAAAGTTGAGATAATGATTTAGTTACAACAGATTGATTATAATAACACTGTTATTATGCTTCATCAAATATAATAAACCAACTGCTCCGGCTGCAAGGCCTGTGGGTGGAGGAGCCCTATCTCCCAGACCAGTGGCTGAAGAATTTGAAGGACAGGTGAAAGGCAGTTACTGCCCTGTGGCCTGGTTCCCCAGCTATGAAGAGGTGCTAGTACTTGTTACCCAAATTTGGTTGAATGAGACAATGGTTATGACCTTCATGTAAAACTAACATGGAGAAGAGAGTTTGAGTCATGTGTCCACTGACATCTTTCGGTCAGAAACACTATATGCTTTCAAACAAATAAATTTTCAGTAAAACCAAGGGAGGTGACAACTCAAATTTTAGGCAGCAAATATGAAAGTAAAATACAATGAACCAAAAACTCTCTGAATTGGCTTATTTCAGCTAAAGGAGACAAGGAGATACAAACAGTTGAGTGAAAAGTACAGTTCTTTGATATCTCTCATCTTTTTTTTTCTTATCATGAACGGCGTTCCATTTAAAGATTTACCTATAAAGACCAGACTAATGTTACTTTCCTGTAAAAAGGCCCAACAAGCTATGCTTTGCCTGAGATGAAGAACAATAAACATTTACAGGGAAGAAAAAAAAACATCAGCTGGTTTTCCTCTCACGTCATTCCTCTCCATAACTGATGAGATTTTAACCACAGTCTTATTATCCTCATTAGCATAAGTGCTAATTACACCTCTCCTCTCCTACTGGAAGGGCACCCGGGACCCCACACCAACCTTAACAACGGCAGGCACCCCAGACCCAGGCTGAGGGAAGAGGATGAGGTTAGGGGAGCCGTGTCAAGGTGAATGGAACACAGCGGGACAGAAGAGCTAAAAAGGAAGGGTAAAACTACAGGTGGGTGTTGAAAGCAAGGGTCTTCTTCCAAGCAAAGGGTGAGGCCTGGCACCCCATCCATCGCATGGCGGACGGGGTGTCTCTCCTCCACTTATTCATGTGCTCCTGGCAATTCTGGCAATGGCACCTCGAGTGAAAAGCACACTACTTTGCACATATGGTGGAAAGAATCTTGTGCATCAGTTGAATGCATGCTGTACTACATACACATTCTGTTTTATCTCCGGGCCCAGCCGTGCTGCAAACGCTTGCAAATTGGGAAACCTTCTGTGCAGTAAAAATACGGACAGGAGAAGCTAGACTGTGACTTATAAGATGTGACACTAGCCAAAAAAGCCAAAGTAACTAAAAGTTAAGGCATGCGCTTCACACTCATTACAACAAAAGGCAGCTTCGCAAGGCGAGGACTCAGAGCCTCATTCCTCTTCATCCTGTGGTTTCAGACCCGAAGATGGGCTTCCCTGCCACACACACAGTGCCCCCTGGGGAACCTCTGCCTGGATCCAGAGCTGCTTTCACTCTTGGAATGCTTGAAATTTATATGGAAAAAATGTCAGTGAAATTTCTCAGATCTACCTTGGTAGGGGCTAGTGATGCAATGGTTATTTTTGTCCTCAGTTTTATCCTGAAGTCTTTAGCTGACCATCCTGTCATGGGATGCCGCCGCCCTTAGCCAGTCAATGGCTTCATTTACACTTCCTAAGTGTTTCTAAAAATGGAAATCTGATAGGGCTCAAGATTCAGGACTCCCTGTGTATTGGGGATGTAAAAGGGGCAAAGTGCTGGATGGTTCTGATTCCTCCTTTACCTCTCTTCCTTTCCTGATCGCCCCCCACCACCAACTGAAGTATGATTTCTTAAGATAACTCTTTTCAAATAAATGGATCCTAATGAAGGGGATTGATATAAAAATCCATTCTCCCTTTAAATCAGAGGTCTTCCCTTCTTTCCTATTAGCCTTTTATATACATAGGGAAAAAGTGTGAGAGTGTAAAGATTTCTGTAATAAATGAAGTCAGTTTTTATAGGGGTCAATGCATTAAGGTTTCCATTGCACTTTTTTAGCCTGCTGAGAATGGTAATGTGTCCCTGTTTCACAAATGGAAAATACTGAGGTGTAACTGGGTGATCCAACTGAAGGCATGAAAGAATCATAATACGGGGTTCTTGGCAAGACACTGACAAGGGATAAAAAGGAAAACAGCAGAAGGTACCCAAGGTCATGCCCAATATAGTCCCCACTATCTGCTAGCAGCTCCTCCTCACTCAAGGACATCTCTCTCCCCTCCTAAACCTTTTGTTGGTGCAACATCAGAGGTTGTAAAAGAGCAGTAGGCTTAATAACGCTGAATGTGTTTGTTCCTTTCCTCACCTAATCTGTGTGTAGAATTTGTGATTTCGATTCCATGTTACTCAGAATCTCTCACAAATGTTAGGAGTGACGGAAGTTAACCCCAAACTGGTGGGAAGCTCTGAGTTGCCTGAGGCATGCTTCGGCTTATTTCAGTCAGTTGTTCATTTTCAATATGGTTTTAGTTTGTCAAGTTGCTAGAAACAATAAAATACATATTTAAAAGATTGTGTTTTATAAGGACTCCACAGGCAACTTCGCCGCACTTTCCACTGTTCAGCACTTTGTCCTGCCTTATTCTTTGTTTGGTTCTTGTGGTTGCTTTCTTTCTTCTTCTTTTTTTTTTAATGAGTTGAAATATACAGAAAACAGAAGAAAGTCAATCATTGGAAGTGACTCTTGCCATTTAACTCTAATCTATTAACACAATGTGTGATGAATTATTACTGATATATTTGAAATTCTTAACAGAATCTTCTCAGCAGCATATGTAAACCAAAGGGAAAGAAACATATTACATTTTTGGATAAAACCCCAGGTTCTTAAAATGAACAAGGTCATAAGAGAACCAGCCAGCTGAGTTTAAACATTGCCCCTCTCCACATACATCCACACTAGAGCCAGAAAGGCAGAGGCAAGGGAGATGCTCTGGGCTACTTTCAGAGTATCTCTATAGTTCTCCCCTTCGAACCCTCCAGAGCAAAGGCACATCTTCAGCATCACAGCTCACTCCTGGATGACCAACCACTGTCTACACCACATCCTTCCTCAGTCAAGAGCTCTGCTGTTTCATATCATCAAAATACCTGCATATGTTACTAACTAAATTCTGGGACTGGACTGCATTTTCACACATAGTATATTCAAATCATTAATCAAGGCTCCTCTTAGATGAACTTATTCCAGCATTCTGAATTCACTTTCTTTATCTCATTGGCTATGGGAATTATGGGAAAGAAACACATAAGATCTGGCCCCTTCACTCAAGGAGTTTTCTGCTTGGTTAAGAAGATTAGACCTATATATATATTAAAGGGAGGAAAAATGTGAGAGATTCTTGCTTAAATACATACATACATGCTTGCCAAGGCCATGGGAGAGAGGTATCTTTTGGGGCTGAGGTGGTGAGAAAGAGATGGGATTTAGTTGAGCCCTGGAAAGAGGCTTTCAAGAGGGGTTTTTAGTCATCTTTAAGGATCTGCCCATCTTTTCACACCCAAAGAGCAAGACTAAAGAGGAAGAAAGTACACTCTAGATTTTGGATCAGAACCACAAATTTGGTTATACATGATTAAATCTACTTTTACCATCTTCCTCATGTGCTCCCAGCTATTTCTTATCTGCTTCTAGATGGAGCATTTTTTTTTTTCCTTCCCTCCTTACTACATAAATAGGGGGAAAAGGCTTTTGATCACCCATGATGTCTAGCAAAGTGCTTGACACAGGTCAACACTCAGCAAATGTTGGGCAGCAAACCTGAGATATCAGTCAAGGTGTCAACCCATCACATTCTTTCTAAGAGAGTGTGTACTCTGTTTTGTACCATGTGACCGGCCTTAGCTGAGTGGAGCATGTGACCCAAGGGCAGCCATTAAACAAGGTGCCCAGCAGCCCATGAAATGCCCTGTTGCAAAAAGACGGAGTGATTCCATCAGATTTTTTCTCTCAGGAACAAAAACTAGAACACAGATAGAGACTATAGCAGGTAAGGATGGGAGCTGAACTAAAAAATCACAATATTGAGAGGAGTTGGAGAGGCCATGATGGAGTTGTGCACACTGAAGTAATGAAGACTAAGAACTGTGGGGAAGCAACGAAGTCTGGTTGATAGAAAAACATGAAGCCAACAGCCAGAGAAACTCAGAGATACCAAGAGAGAGGAGGTGGAGAGAAGCCAAGCCCTAAATCTGCCTCGGTTCTCACTGTTTCCTAGTTCCAATTCCAGCTCCCCTTTCCAAACAGCCTGGCTAAAATAGACAAGAACTTCTATCTTCAGTTTAACTCCACTCTCTTTCAAGCGCACCGAGGCTTGTGTTCTTTCTTTCCTTGGTGGAGAGGGGACATGGCTACTGCAAATACAAGGAGCCTCCCAGGGTGACCAAACATGAGGATTCTGCAATACCACACATCTCATCACAAACATCCATCACCTGTTGGGTCCGATGCAGGGGGCGCTGCATTAAACCTTAGGAAAGAGAGTGAGGACGGTTCTGCTTTTGTTTTGCAGGAGAAAACAGCAGTGTTAACACACACAACGAGTTTGCCCATTTTCCTTTGTTACCTGAAATCACCAGTAAATGCGTGGATTAGACAATGCTGTCTGTTTGGTGAAAAGTGGAGTCTGAGTAGATTCTATTTTTTTACGGAAAATCAGCCACTGCCTTTCACCCTTCGGGGCATCTGTCATTTCTAATTTCCGAGAGTGGCAGATGTCAGCTCCCTTAGCAAGGGACAATTTTTAAAATCTGTTTGTACACATAAGCTGACACAACCTGAGCCGAAGCCCACGGGGACACTACAGGATTATGCTTGAAGCAGCTGGAGAACATGGCTTCTAGCGCCTTCTCTGCCCAGGAGGGGCGGGATGAGGCAGGATGCCTTCCTTTCCCAGTTCCCTTCATTTCCATCTCACATATTCCAGCTTATAGTTTTGGAAGGTACAGAGACTGGTCGATTAATCTGAATACTCAGATTAGGTACACTGATTGTTCAGTCTCTGCTACTGCTAAGTTGCTTCAGTCGTGTCCAACTCTGTGCAACCCCATAGATGGCAGCCCACCAGGCTCCCTCATCCCTGGGGTTCTCCAGGCAAGAACACTGGAGTGGGTTGCCATTTCCTTCTCCAATGCATGAAAGTGAAAAGTCAAAGTGAAGTCCCTCAGTCGTGTCTGACTCTTAGCGACCTCATGGACTGCAGCCTACCAGGCTCCTCTGTGCATGGGGTTTTCCAGGTTGGCTCTGCACAAATGCCTAGAGATTAGGTGTATAATCTGGTACCTAACAGAATCTCATTTTTGTTTTCTGTTTCTGTTCAGTTAATATTATGCATGCATTTTACTTATCTCTAGACACCTCCAGTTATAGCCAAAGTCCAAGAAAGTGCTAAGGAGTAAAGAGTTATTCCCTGAACTCTGCCTCCTCTCCTGGGACTCCACCCACTCCATTCCACACCTACCTGGTTCTATTCTTAACCAGGTGACCATATGGAAACAGAGTCATATTTGGTGCCCCCCTCAATACACATGCACACGCACACACGAACACACATCCTTTTCAGTACTCAAACAATCTGAATCAGGGCCTTTGCGCCTGCCTTGTGCTGGGTTTGGAGAAACCAGCATGACAAGGCAGGGAATAAGTAGGGAGAACTCTACCATGGTGGAGACTCTGAAGCAACGTGGCCTCCACCACACAGAACCTGCAAGAGTGGCCTTGTGCAGATAGTCTACAGCAAATCAAAACAGAGGCCAGCTCAATAGGGCCTAACAGAGACTCTGGAAGCAATGGACAGCTAGGTCTTATTTCTGATTATCTATATCCCCTCCTTTGTGCCATTAAATATCACTGAATCCTGAAGAAAAGACTTCTTGAGGTCTCTTGACCCCTCAAATGACAAGGGGACTTCACTTCTTTGTTATAGTAGGATGTGAAATACCACCAGTTGATCCACCCACAGAATCCAAACTGAAGAAAAAAACACGCACAATCTCAAATTTTGTGTTCCCGCCACCCGAACTTCAGCTTTCAAGAGCCGTCTCCTCTTTCTCTCTTGCCCTCTTTATTTTGATTTGCTGCCCTTCCAGGCAGTGATGCTGTTTTCTTTAGCAGACCAAAAGCAGTTTGTTTCTGAGTTAAATGTCACTTCAATATTTCCCCAAGTGAGATGTTTGAACCAGTTTATGAGTTTCCTAAGCAACCGAGAAATGCTGGAAAAATATTTGGTATCTCAGGTCTGAAAGTTGCCTTAAACTTTGGCTCCCTAAGGCAAATGAAACAGATAGATTGAATACTCCAGTCTCACTGAAGTTTCAAGTTAAAAAAATAAAGTATTGGCCTGAAAGCCCAGAAGCTCTAAAATCCAGCCTCCTCAAGCTGTACCATCAGGTTGATGCCCCCAAACAAGGTTGGCATCCTCCAAACACTGCAAAATTCCAGTGATAGTAAGAGACAATGGCGGTACAAATCCAGACTGGAGAAGCCACAGTCAACAACTAATGTGTGAGGAGGGAAGGAAGCTTCCCTAGGCAAACACAGAATTCTGCGGGTAAATTCCCGCGAGAGCCCAGATTATGCCCTGAAGGCTGAGATTTGATTAACCTTCTTGTAGCATGTGTAACGACAAATGTTATTGGTCATAAAATTATCCAGCCCTTATTAAAACACAGCTGCAGCTCTGGGCTCACTGACCTCCTAGGGGAGACATTTCCATAAGACAGCGAGAGACTTTTCGGAAGGAGAGCGCCTTCCTAGCGTCGAAACTACAGGACAGTGTTTTAGACCTTAATGAGGAGTTCTTGAGAGAGACCAGGCTCCCTGGTATTAAAAGCTTTAAGAAATAGAAGGACCAGATTACATCCAGTCTGCTACTTGGTGGGCAGCCAGCCTACGGCTCACAATATGGATACATCTTCTCTTTACAGGGAACGTGCAGAGGCACATTTGCAGACATACCTATCTTACATCCAAATGCCTACTGCTGAGGATGTCTTCATTTCTCTTTGTCTTGATAATCAAAAAAAAAAAAAAAATCTCAGAACTTGAAGGACACTTAAAAACTCTCTGGTCCAACTACTCATCCAGTTCCATGGCTAAGCAGAACTATCAGAAAATGGGAGCGGGTTGGAAGTGTTCCAGAAAGGCTAGGAAATCCTACGGGACATTTCTGAGGGCTAACGCAGCCAACAAAATTGATTCCTCCCAAGAGCTGAAGCTAGTTGGCTCTCCATCTCAAGTTGCGGAGGGAGGGGGCTTCCCTGTGCTTTCCTGAGCCTCCAACATTCATGGCGAGTGTAGCTCTAAGACTCCATCCCAAACCAAAGACCATGGTGAGAAGGGGACCCTCTGCTTTTCTGGGCATATAGGTGAATCCATGAGCAATGCTCTCTTTTGTCTCTGACAAGTTTTTAAACAGCTAGGGATAAACTAAGAACAATGAAAATGCATATTCTTTTCTGTAGTTTGTTCCTCATAATTTATATCCAATTTCTTTTCTTCCACCTGAGCCACTAAACTCACTTTTACTAATGGGGCTTCCTTTGTGAAATTTAAACCTGCTCCTAGAAATCCTTCCCCAGTACAGAGTATTTCCCCAGTTTAATTTCTCCTAAATCAACAATTTATCTGCTGAAAAAAATCAGAACCTGAAAGATTGCAGAGTTGTGTCTCATCAATTTTTTTCTCATTTATGTACATTTTCCAATGATATGCTTTTTTTCAAATGATGTAAAGCTTTTCTCACAAAATTATCCTGGACCCATCAAATTGCTATCATCCATGATCTTGTTTTTCTACCTCATGCATACCATGTTCCTATTAATATTTTATCACTTAAATTTTTTTTGTTATGAATTTTTAAAATATCCACAAAAATAAAGATAACAGAATAGTAAATCTCCAAATTCCCATCTCTTAGTTTCAACAATTATCAAATTGTTATTCCACTTGCTTGATCCACTCTTTCTTTTCTCCTCGAAGAAGCATTTAAAGTAATTCTGAGTCATTGCATCCTTATGAAAGTGTTAGTTGCTCAGCTGTGTCCGACTCTTTGCAACCCCACAGACTGTAGCCCACAAGACCCCTCTGTCCATATTCCTCCAGGCAAGAATACTACAGTGGGTAAGCATTCCTATCTCCAGGAGAACTCCCCCACCCAGGAATCAAACCAGGTCTCTCCTGCATTGCAGGCAGATTATGTACTGTCTGAGCCATCAGCAATATATATTTCATCTATCGATTTTTGAATAATTTTGATATTATTTTCTTTTTGAGATTTTTTTCAGGTTTGGTCTTCATGTAAACCATCACAGAAGGTTTCAGAGGATCTCAGCATCTCAATGTACCATATTCACTGTCTCTGCTTTGGAGAGAGGGTAGGCAGGGGGTAGGGGGAAGGCTTGCCATACAAATAAGAAGACCCTATCATGAAATATGAGATTCTGGCCATCAATTTAAATTTTAAGCAAAGTGGCATACAAAATTACTTGGGGTAGACAAGTGAATGTGCGTAACTATGCCATTCAGTAACCATGAGATAAAATATGCTGTTGCCCATATTCTCATCAAGACAACACGGCACCATGCACTGAATGACCTGCCGGTGTTTAAAGACAGCCTTTCTTTAAAATTTCTTTTATTAACCTCTAAAAGGTTTCCTTTTAATCTACCATCATTAAGTGAAATTCAGTATTTAAGAACCAGGGAGCCATTAAGAAGCAAGCGTGTGATGATTTAATAATATTTTAGTTCAAAGAATACATGATTTTAATGATCTCTTTTGAACACCATAGAATTGCAGACCCTGGAAAGAAATAGAAACGTTTGACACACCGTTCAAGGGGTCTATTTCTCTCTGTTGTTCTTACTTCTTTTTAAACTATCAAGCTGTAATAATTATTCAGTCTAAGCAGCCCCCAGCAAATGAAACAGTCCTTAGACAGCTGTCAAGGCTCAGTCTTCCGGAAGCTTTGATTTTAATGAAACTCATTAAGGAAAGAAATTAACAGAAAATATCATAATTTGTCTTGTTTCAGAAAACTAAACAGAAACAAAGGGCTTCCTAACCTGACAAGGAGTCTGACCAGCCAAGCTCCTTTGTGCTATTCAGAGCTTCCCACCAGGCAGCTCTGCACACGCACAGGACTAGGTTAGAAAAAGTACCTCGTCCCAGAGGAATGGCCCAGCCCAGCCCAGTGACTTGTCTCGGCCTCGTGGAGAAGACCTCCTCAGCCACAGCAGGGTGCTTTTGGAGCCATGCTGTGCAAGCACAGAATATTCAAGGAAATGAAAGTCTATGGCAAATGTAATTCCCATTAAAGGACTCTAGTTGGAGAAACTGTCCACATATCTGGCAGAAAACACTAAGTCCAACTTCCCTCCAACGATGATGAAATTTTAGCTTAGGTTTCTTTCTTTAAAAATAAAAATTATTTTCATGTAAAGCGTATATGAAGTATATACGCTCCCTGCTTTCCCTTTCACAATATCTTCTGGATCAAATGACACTGGAATGTTTTAAAGACTGGCAGAAGCATTCACCTAAACTTCTATCTGGTGGCTCAGACGGTAAAGCGTCTGTCTACAAGACGGGAGACCCGGGTTTGATCCCTGGGTTGGGAAGATCCCTTGGAGAAGGAAATGGCAATCCACTCCAGTACTATTGCCTGGAAAATCCCATGGACAGAGGAGCCTGGTAGGCTACAGTCCATGGGGTCGCAAAGAGTTGGACAGAACTGAGAGACTTCACATTTAGACTTCTATCTACTAGCTAGGACACTCCCAAGGAAGGTGCTGATGACCCTACAATCTAGGCTCAGCACAGCCCTGATTTGTAAATGTTTAGATTGCACATGGATTTACTTGGCATCTTGCGCTCATAGGTCAGATAACCCTGGAGACAACTTCCCAGAGAGAAGGCATAGGAAGCGTTTATGAGACTGAAAGCAAGAATATCATTGACAGCAGGCTCACTGCAAGCACACATTTCTGAAAACAACAAAAACAAAAACTTGAAAAAACGGTTGGGCTTTTCCAGGGATTTAGGTTGTGTGAGCAGAAGACAAGGAGCAGAGCAGAGCACGGACCATGTGCGTGGCACTGCTGCCCCCCGGACAGTGTGCAACCACCTTCGGCCTGATGCACGGACAGTCAAAGGCAACATTGGTGGGGCAAGAGACCCAACCCGGTCACTTACGGGCTGCCTGACCTGAGGAAGCTATTTAACCTCTCTGAGTTTCAGTTGTTCCCTCTTAAGATGAGGACAAAAACACTCTTTCCATCAGGTTGTTGTGAGGAGGCTCATTATCTCACGTAGTGAGAACTTTAAAAACGGGAGAACTATGAGTATCCACAGGTTTATAGACACACACAATAACCCCTGGGGGTCATGAAGGCTCTCAGGGCCAGGATTTGGGGAAAGGATTCTACAAGGAGAGGAACAAAAGAGGAAGGAACTCCTTGTGGGGTGGGCAGAGGTGACACCTGGAGGGAGTGCTGGATAGGTTCCTGCACTTGGCTCACCTCTCAATCTCGTGTTGCAGTGTCTCCTAAGCAGGTCCCCAGGAAACCTCTCAAATGAGCTAGTCCTGAGTTAGTCCTAGCCTTACCATGAGAATCCATTCGGGGGACCCCAGAGAGAGCTGTATAAAGTTTATCTGAACATCACTTGGGATTGGGAAGGTTAGGTAAGGCTCCTGAAATCCTCTTTTTTACAAGCTGGTTGGTAAGATGAAGGCAGGAAGCTGTTAAGAAAATAGAAATCACCAGGCAGACATGAGGGGCGGTGCGGGGGGATGGGGGGATGGGCAGGGGTAGAGGTTCTTTTATGGCACACAGTATTATTTCAACTATCCAAAAGGTTATTTTGAATTAGTTATTTTTTACCTTCTTCTAGGCTCCATTTGCTATACACTGGGGCATCAGACAACCCCCTCCTCACTGCTGCTCTCTTTCCTCATAAGTCTGTAAGTCATTCACTGGTTTGCAATATATATGTCAATTTTTTTCATGCAATATACATGTCAAGTTTATAACAACCTTATGAAAAGAATGTTTTTGTCCTCATCTTAAGAGGGAGGCAACTGCAACTCAGAGAAATTAAACAGCTTCCTCAGGTCAGTCATTCTATGCAATGCATTGAACACTGTGCCTTTTCAAAGGAGAAAAAAATTGACACATATATTGCAAATGAGTCAGTGACTGATGATTGAGATTTCTCCTTTAGATTACAAGAGTTTGTGTTTGCTGCAAGGTACAAACTATGTGTGGACAATATTAAGAGAAAATAATCATATCTATATGTCACCTGAACTTTGGCCAAATCCATATTCTTTCACACAACAATAAATAAAAGTTTTGTATGGTGATACCACTGAATGGCTGATAATAAGATAATTATTCTTACTATTATAAACCTGGGAAGACAGATTTGTTCATCTGCAGGGGTTTTATACAACCCAACGATTCAGGAACAAAGCCATGTGGATAAGCAATCAGGAGAATAAGGACCCCTGACTCTTGGTCCATTTACCTCAGACAAGATTATGCATACCTTGTAGTTCTGTCTTTTCCCAATATTTCCTCTTTTTCTTATTTCATGCCTATTTCTATTGTTTTCTTGGCTAAAATTAATTTCATCTGAGTCTCTTCATCTTCAATCCATTTAGATTATTTGTGCCAAAGGATTTACATATTGAAAAAGAAAAACTACAACGATCAACTAGTTTACCACTTATTCTTAAAGCCTTCTAGGTTAAAAAAATGCAACCAGCACTTGATGGTAAAAATGAAGTTATCTATTGGGTTTCCCTGATAGCTCAGTTGGTAAAGAATCCACCTGCAATGCAGGAAATCCGGGTTTGATTCCTGGGTTGGGAAGATTCCCTGGAGAAGAGAAAGGCTACCCACTCCAGTATTCTGGCCATGTGTCCAAGGGGTTGCAAAGAGACATAACTGAGCGACTTTCACTTTTATTAGCCTAAAAACTGGATTTTTTAACATTTAATTCATCTAATTTGGTAAACAAATTAACATTCCTTTCCATGACCCTATTTCAAAAAGTCTGATCTAGTTTATTGAGTTCATCATTTAGTTCAGACCTAGTTAATTCACTCATTCAATGAATATTTATCAAGATTCTTTTATATGGCTGACACTATTTTAAACACTGGGGATATGCCAGTAAACAAGACAGATAAATTGCTGTCTTCATAAGGTTTTATTATGATGGGAAGTACAGACAATAGATAAATAGACAAATCTATTAAAAATATATGATATCTAGTAGTATTATATGCTATGAAAAGAAAAGCAGTCAAAAGATGTTAATAGTGATGGGGACTGAGGATCTTAATAAATATTTGTTGAATAAAACAACAAGTGCTCAAGTTTTAATATCATTAGAGTAAGTTTAATTTTTTTCTCACCTTCCCTAGTGTGCTATGAATTAGTACATTGGAACAAACATGTAGCCCTGATGTTATGCAGTTTTATTAATATAATTTTGTTTATTAATTTATTTATACACTCTCTCATTCCTGAAAAGATTTATGGTGGAGCTACTATGCAGTTCCACAAACTGCCCTGTCTCTTTACTACTGAAGAACTAGGTGTTTATGAAAATAGAAGAGACACAAACTCATTGCCAAAATATTTCATTTTCTCTCAAGTTGATTTCCTTAACAATTTAAGTGTGTCAGTAAGTACTCAGAACCAAGATTTTCCAGGAAGAACAAATGAAAAGGCAAAAATCAATACAGGCAACAACCACTTCTTATAATCCCAATTTTCATAGAAATTTAACTTTGTGATTTTTTTTCACAATGTGTCAATCTCAGAAGCATATCAGGATTGATCCTGCATTTAGCTTCATGACTTTAAAACGTTCAGATTTCATATTCTGTTCGACATACAGTGAATATTAATAAGACATGGAAAAGTGGAGGCAGAATGAAGGGGGAAATTATTCAAAAATTGTACAGTCACTTTCTGCTTTTCCTCTTTGATAGGAAGGGAGAAGTCTGAATCACACAAGACAAAGGCTAATTTAAAATTTGCAATGGAACATGCTTAACTAATATCCCCTCCATAATCAATCTTGGTCCCTCAAAGTTCCTCTTGGCAGCCTGAATTTAGGGTGATGATGATGACAGGCAAACCCATGCACTGCTGTGAAAACTCAATTCTTGGATAATCAAGTTTTGTCTGTACAAAATGTTAGCAATGTGAAATCTCTTGGCACTCAGTGTCTATCTGTTGAAACATTTTAGAATAACTTTCTGAAAGTTCAACTAATTTTGACCACACCTGATATGCAGCTATAGGAATTAAGACACACTTTGATTTGTGGTTCGTTTTGCCATTCTCAAAAGAGTAGCCGTTAACAGTTTTTAAATGGCTGCGTATTCCATAATTTTTCATAGCTTGAGAAAAAATTTTATATGGAAATAACAGAAACAGCTTCCTGCTGGTAAAAGTAAGCCTATGGTTCACAGAGGCACTAAATATTTTAACTATTTTATTTTAATAATAAAATAGTTAAAATATATTTTTTATTTTTCAAATCACCTCTACTGGAAGTATTTATTAATTATATAGGCAAAAAAAGTTTCATGTTTTCATTTTTCTGTTTATTTCAAAGAAAAAAAAACTTTGTAAAATGTGAAATGCATTTTCTCTCCCTTAATTTTAGCTCTGCTTTGCATTCATACTATGTTTATCTACAAAGTAATCCTTGCACCAGTAACAAAGTGAATGTACCAAGTGCACACAAAATATGTGCAATTAAATAACACAATTGGTGAAGATCAGAGGAAAGGCTAAGTCCAAGCCTGGAGGGACATGACTGTTTTGTAAATGATAAAATGTAATAGAAACATGTCTTCTTATTCTTACTATTGCTACTAGTGACATCCCATCAACTGATTTCCCTTAAGGCTCACTCCATAATAGGTTAGGCCACAGCTCTTTGAGTTACCATGCAGCTTTCTTTTATCAGTCACCTGATTTTCAGAACTGCCAGATGGACACATCTGTTCTGAGGTCTGACTAGATTCTGATTCACCCAGGAAGAAGTAAGTTCAAACAGGCTAGTGCCTACAGCTGCCAAAAGATCCGCCCCAGCTGACTATTTACATACTACCTCTTGTTTGTGTATAATAACCAGGATTCTCCTGCTCAGAGTCAAGGTTTGTGGACGAGACTGTGCCACTAGCTTTGTTAGGCAAAAATTAATGCAGTTGGACTAAATAATTAATTCAGGCCATTCTGTCAAGCCAATTCACAAAGAAAGAGAATTGGGAAACCACACCATTACCTCATTTGGTATTTCTAAATCACGTTCAGTCATTTGTTCTCAGGTGCGATGGATAAGGAGGGTTTCCAGAAAAGTGGCTGAAGTGGAAATCACACTACCGTGAGCACTATGAGAGTTTGAGTAAGCTGATTTGTGTGTATGCGTGTAGAAGTATGGCACTGATATAATAGAAAACCTCTGACTGCATGGAGGTTTTGGAGAGGCCATTATTAGGTCATTCAGCATACCAAGGACAAAGCACTGATATCCTGCATTAGCTTTAGGGTGTGCGTGTTCTGCCTTCTACAAATCCCACTGAGTGGAATCTCTGCACACCATCCTTGACTCAGGACCATCTTAGAACACAGGTCACCTGTGCCCTGTTATAACACCTCTATTACTTTAACAAGCAGAGTTGAGGTCTGGTTTCTCTGATTCGCCACAGAATTCTCAGGTCAAGTGTGAATGCATATTACAGAGCACTCTCTGCATGTATTGTTAAAGCCCTCATTAAAGAACCTCCGAAAGTCTTCCACTGTGCAATTGGAAATGTTTTCAAATCCTCTTATCCCCAACAAAACAAATCCTATTGTTTATGAAATCTGATGTTTGGTAAATTTGATACTGCCTGGCTTATAGGGAAGGAGTATCTTCCAAAACAACCCAAGAGAGTTCTTTAGGGAAAGAAAAGCAAATCATGAGAACCCCCTTCCGTGGTAGGAAGACAATTCTAGGATGTAGAGACACAACAGTGTTGCTAACCAATTACAGTTCTGTCTGGGTCAGGCGCTATCTGTAGCAGAAAGAGGCAAGATGGCAGATGCCCTGGGTTATTTTAATTAATTTAATCATGTGACTAATTGGTCTCTGCTGGGTTTCTGTGGTAACTGCTTCCTAAGTGCTGATGGGCAATTGTGTTAAATGTAGCTTGGAATCCGCACGTAGGGTCCAGGGCCTTGGAGAGCTCACGAGGAGAGCCGTGCAGCTGCGCTCAGAAGATGCCCCGCTGGGCCTCTGATTGTCTGACTGCAGAGCGCTTACAGCTGCAGCAGCCTCTGGAAACGACCTCCCTTTTCTAAAAGAGCACTGCTTACCTACCTTATGTGGGTGAGAACTCACTGCGGATACAGGAAAAGCAGCTGTGATCAAAGGATGCTCAGATTTGGCAGGGAGTTGGAAATTACATGGAGAAAGTTATCTGTTAATAAAGGGACACTAGAATGGGAGGGAGGGAAGGAAAACCCAGGCTACTCTTCTGGGCATCATATGCAGCCCCAGAAGCGGCCATGTGTTGTTCATAGCTGCCCAAATGATACTAATAAGCCATCCTTTTAAATGCCTCCTGGGGTTCATCTTTTTTTTTTCCTGCTCTTACAATGCCATCTCCTCCTTGTCATCAGGAAGGTGCGTGGGAGAACGGGTGGGTGCATGGCCAGTTTTAGAGCACAGTCTACTTTAGACAGATGGAAGGAAAATGACTTCCAAATTTTCTCATGAAGTGGGATATGTTTGTATTTGTGCTATGCATTCTAGCACCTGTGCAGAGAAAAAAAAAGTCATCACAGATTTCCCTCAGAAGGGGGTTTAAAAAAACACACAAAAATCTAACTGCAGTACAAAGCTGCTGGATTTGACCAAGCCCTTCCATCTACAGTCCCAGGCCGGCTCTCAGAACTACAGTTTCTCCCTAGTCCACCCTCCAACCCTGAAGAATGGTCAGTGCTTGGACCATTCCCGTGTCTGCAGAACGGTGGTATGAATGATACTTTTCTCCAGAGTGGGAGTGGCAGACAGAAGCAGGGTGGCACTGCTCTCACCTAACAAATGCCACCGTGACCCACAGAGGCCATTCTGTGTCACGTGTGCTCCAGACTTCTGCAAAGGGACAGCTCCGATGGACTCCGGCCCTGCTTCCCCTCCCCAAATATGAAGGGACATCTTGGTAAATTAAACTAAATAGCCTTCATCTAAACTTTTCACATTGGAGATGAGCATTAAATGGGCTGACAGTTAAATTCCTTTCAAAGTAGCAAGGAGTTCGGTTAAGTACTACAAGGCATCTGACGGGACATCCAGGCATCAAGTGTTATTTAATCCAGCACCTTGCTAAGACTGATGGCTTCCCCACATCTGTTATGTCTCTGCAATGCAGATGGAAGAACCTGTCCATAACATCACCAGTTTTTGTGACTTTAATGACATCCATTCTGAGAAGTATCTGTCTGCTCCAAGTACTGGACTAATTGATGAAAAAAATGTGCCATTTGATTCTCAAGGCCTATAGAAGGAGCATCATCTCTGTCACTAAGGCAGAAATTATCATTTATTATTGTATTGTATTATTAATCGCTCAGTCATATCCAACTCTTTGTGGCCCCACAGACTGTAGTCCGCAAGGCTCCTGTGTCCATAGGATTCTCCAGACAAGAATACTGGAATGGGCCACCATTTCTTTCTCCAAAGAATCTTCCCAATCCAGGAATCAAACCCAGGTCTCCTGCATTGCAGGCAGATTCTTTACCATCTGACCTACAGGGAAGTCCCATTGGACACTTATTCTAAAAATCTGTCTGGGGACATCCAGCAGTAGCAGTCAATCCGCAGTCTGCTTGTATTGTCTCTCATGCTAACGGATTTACCTCTCACCTCCACCTGTTCCAAACCTCTATTCTAGGCTGCATAGGTCAGAAAACCTTTTGTCTTCTATCTCTGGTTTAAGGGAAGCACTCTAAATTTTAGAACAGATGGGGAGCTGAGTTCTCCCACCTCCTGTAATCCTTACTTAGAGCTCTAAACCTGGAATCAAGGGGTCTATGAATTTCAGAAAGTCCATGAAATTATCTGTAAAATCTGTGTGTATGTTTATTCCCTAGAGAAAACATCCACTCTGATGCTTTCTTGAATTACCCAGGAAGGCCATGATTCAAACAAGAGGTTAAGAACCCCTGCCCCAGACAGACTTCTATAGATTTATGTCCCACTCCATCCTCACTCTGTGTCTCATCTAGCTGTGAGTATTGAATTATTTAAATGGGGAAAGCATTCATTGTCATTTCTTCATCAACCTACTAAAAACTAGATTCAACCACTCTTTCCTTGACAGCCAAGTTATCCTCCCAAACAATTTCCCTGGCATTGCCAGCCCTTGTGAGGAATGACCCTCATGTCATGATGAGCTGCGCAGCTCTGGCCTGGGACAGGCCTGGCTGTTGTTTGACTGTGGTGAGAAAACCAGGCCAAACATTGGATAGTCTGGTCATTTAACTCATCACCGTTGGCCCAAGACTCAGAACTACAGTGGAAGCTGTTTGGGAGGCTGCTCCTCCTCCTTCACACCTCTTCTCTGACCTCTCCTCCCTGTCCAATTTCCCTCCATCCCCCTGGCTTTGTTCACCAAGTCACCTCTACCTTCCTTTACTTCATTTTCACCTGATTCAAGAGCTTGGCATAGCATATTTTAAATGTGAGATTTGTTTTCCTTGTCTGATCAGTGTATCCATCACTCTAAGTTCTCCATCAAGGCAAATGTATACTTAAAAACAAATTATAAATGGGACAGCCATAGGCCATTTTAAGGGATACATAGGACAATTAAGACAGTCCATAATGAAAGTTTAGAATAGCTGATAGGAATACTCAATTTAACCTAGTAAAATCGTAGGGTTAAGGTCAGGGAGAATCCAATAGTGAGAACTTGAAGGGTCCCTATTGTGCATGTGTGTGTGCACGCTCAAGTCATGTCCAACTTTGCAACCCCACGGCTCCTCTGTCAATGGGGTTCTCCAGGCAAGCATACTGGACTGTTGCCACTGTCCAGTATGAGGTTGCCATTTCCTTCTCCAGGGGATCTTCCTAACACAGGGATCAAACCCATATTTCTTGCGTCACCTGCATTGGCAGGTGAATTCTTCACCAGCTGAGCTACCAGGGAAGTCCTTAATTATATTTAATACAAATCTATCTATTCATCTATTTTCAAGCTGGGTTCTCAGTCCATTCATGAGATCCAACCAGCAACTTTTTAATGAGATAGTGAAATGAGTGAAGCGCTCAGTCGTGTCCAACTCTTTGCGACCCTGTGGACTGTAGCCCATCAGGCTCCTCTGTCCATGGGATTCTCCAGGCAAGAATACTGGAGTGGGTTGCTATTTCCTTCTCCAGGGGATCTTCCCGACCCAGGGATCGAACCCAGGTCTCCTGCATTGCAGGCAGATGCTTTAACCTCTGAGCCACCTGGGAAGCCCCTTTTAATGAGATAGAACAGAACAAAACAGAAAATATCAGAGTACATCACATAGAAAATTAAATATTGTTTCATGAAACTTTTGTTTTAGTTTTAAATAGATATGCCCTGTTTTGTATAAAGCTTAAACCTTTTTTCACATTGTAACACTTCTAAAATCGTGATGTATCTTACAGTTGCTGTCAGCCAGGTTGCAGTTATAACATAATTATGGGAAAACCTTCTGATGACACTTTCTGGTAAAATCAAGAAACTGCCAGCATCAAAGTGACTTAGATACATGAATATGGTATGAGCTTGTGTGTGTATGTGTGTTTGATGGGGGGAGTGTATACTAAATTACAAAGTGAAATTTATTTCTCACCACAGGTTCATGGAAAATAAAAGCTTGAAAAATAGCATACTAAGCCCTTTCATAAAATTTATATGTGCACTTACTAATACTGATATTCTAATTAGACAGAAGAGCAGTTTCCACTGCTCTTCAGACAACTGCCATTACCACTCTCCGCCCGTGGTGACTTCTGAGACCTCACCCTACTCGCAGTAACTGAGGTATCTGCTCTTCACTACTTGTGCGACCCCTTCTCTTTTCTCGTCTGAACGAGGAAGATGCTGGAGAAGCTTCTCATTTTGAACAGTCCAAGAAGTGTGCAGATACACATGCAACTCTTTACATGTCTGTCCTGAGCCCTATGGGCTGTCTCCTTCCCTGCTTCCTTTCTCTCCTGTAGAAGAAGCTTCCCATAAAACTGAGACAGGATGATGTTAAGTATTCCTATAATGTCTGTAACATTTTTAAAATGTTAAAACATAACGTGGGAATGGTAGTAAGGGTTACACCACTGTGTTTTAACATGTGGCATGTGGAGCTCTCGTTCCTGACTCAGAGCCTTTTTTCCTGCCTTATCATCCTTAGCTTTGTTCCTGGCCATCCCATTTCTTGAATTTACACTTTGGTCTCCATCCTCACATGTGCTCATTCGTGCTGGCCCCTGGGCTGGAGGAGGCCCCATCTGGGCCCCAGTTCTTCTTACCCACATCTGTTTCAGCCCACCTCGTACCATATTATTTGTTTACGTGTCAGTCTCCCCTGTTCAACAATGAGAGCCTTGGAGGCAGAGACCTCTCCTTATTTACCTTTGTCTCCCCAGCTACACAGCACTGCCCAGTGTGCTGTGGATGAAGCATAAGTGGGTAAAGGAATAAAAGTGCTGCATGAGGTCAATTTCCACGCAAGCACAGGCAAACACACACTCAAGCAGACATTCTTCTGAGCAGAAACCACGTCTCAGATTTCTGTGTTCCATGGCACCCAGCCCTGAGACAGGTCCAGCCTTGGAGAACCTAACTGAGCTGCTGGTTCATTCACTGGCCCCACAGACATGATCTGTACCCAAACCCCTGTGCTTCTCTCCAGCCTTTCACTTCCCCAACTGAGGCCAGTATTCTGGCCCGAGCCAAGAGCACTGGGTCCCCCTGTTCCTAGTCTTGCTAGCAGCAGCCCCTGGGGAGGGGCTGAGTGACAGAGGGAGTTATTTCAGGACCCACAACCAAGAAGGAAGCAATGAGCTTCTTCCTGTTCCTGGTGAGAGGAAGCTGGGCCTTCCAGGTGTGGGAGGGAGGAGGCCCATGAGTGCGGGGCTATGTAGGAATGAGTGAGGCCCATGTCCCTACCTCTCACACCCTGCACAGCTGGTTTAAAGCAACATGATTGGTGACTTCCAGGCCCTGGATTCTCTGGAGAACACAGGTGATGGAGGAAAACTGTAATAATCACTTTGATATAGGTTTTAATATATCCTCCTATCTTCCTGCATACACTGGGAGAAAGAAATTGAGATCCACATCACCATTGTCAGCCCCAGACCAAGTATTCAGGTCCTGGCGAGTCAAACATCTCCTCATCTAGAGTTGAATTTCATAGTTATAAAGAATTAAATTTCACTTATATTTCCTGTGATCATGTATGGATGTGAGAGCTGGACTGTGAAGAAAGCTGAGCGCCGAAGAATTGATGCTTTTGAACTGTGGTGTTGGAGAAGACTCTTGAGAGTCCCTTGGACTGCAAGGAGATCCAACCAGTCCCTTCTGAATGAGATCAGCCCTGGGATTTCTTTGGAAGGAATGATGCTAAAGCTGAAAGTCCAGTACTTTGGCCACCTCATGCAAAGAGTTACTCATTGGAAAAGACTCTGATGCTGGAAGGGATTGGAGGCAAGAGGAGAAGGGGACAACAGAGGATGAGATGGCTGGATGGCATCACTGACTCAATGGACATGAGTCTGAGTGAACTCCAGGGAGTTGGTGATGGACAGGGAGGCCTGGTGTGCTGCTATTCATGGGGTCGCAAAGAGTCGGACATGACTGAGTGACTGATCTGATCTGATCTGATATTTAGTAAGTAATAAATGGCTGCATTAGCAATCCCACGGATGGAGGAGCCTGGTGGACTGCAGTCCATGAGGTCGCTAAGAGTTGGACACAACTGAGCAACTTCACTTTGATTTTCCACTTTCATGCATTGGAGAAGGAAATGGCAACCCACTCCAGTGTTCTTGCCTGGAGAATCCCAGGGATGGGGGAGCCTGGTGGGCTGTCGCCTATGGGGGTCACACAGAGTTGGATACGACTGAAGTGACTTAGCATAGCATAGCACAGCATAGAAATGCAGAGGAAGTGAGCAAAATGGCTTGAATGAGGAGGCGACTTCTGCATGTAGGGAATGGAAATGTTAATATCGCCTCTGTTTACTTTGGTGCACTTTAATTTTCTTCTCTCATCACATTTAATACAAAACAATGCCCTAAATGAAACACGATAAGGCCTCTAAACTTTTCACCCAATTCTCCCTGAATTTCTATTTAATTCTGGCTGTCTTGATTTAAGCTTCAATAAATACAAATAATTTCTATGAGCTCCATCCCTGGCCTTGGGAGTATGCCTCTTCATAATTAATTGTCTGGCGTTTATCTGTTTTTAATTCACTTTTTGTGTGCTCAGTTGCTCAGTGGTGTCCGACTCTTTGCAGCCCCAAGGACTGTAGCCCACCAGGGTCCTCTGCCCATGGAATTTTCCAGGCCAGGATACTGAAGTGGGGTGCCATTTCCTACTTGATAGGATCTTCCCAACCCAGGGATTGAACCTGTGTCTCTTGCGTCTTCTGTATTGGCAGGCGGATGCCTTACCACTCTCTAAGTCAACTTTAATACTCTGGAATTTGGGAAGCCAGTACTTTTTTTTTTACTTATTAAACAATTAAGGATATAGAAAAATGAAAATTACATCATTGGTACCTGTTCTCTATGGTGCTAACAGGCTATAGGATTGGGAATTCTTTTTTTTTTTTTTTAATCAGTATTGACTTGCTAATCAGATTCTAAGTTTCACTAGATTTATAGCAGTGATGTCCACTGCCTTCACATTTGCTTCACAAATTCCTCACACTCTGTGTACTCTCGCTGGTACCATTTTAACCAGAAGTGAGAAGTCAAACTAAATCATGGACCTGGGATATGAGTCCACCTTGTCTCCCTTCCATCCAGCTGACATAGTCTAAATCACCCCTACCCTGGAGCATGCCTCATCAGCTGTGTACTGCAACACAAAGGGGAAAATGTTCTCCCAACCCAGAAACTCATCAACTTGAACCCTGAAGCATGACATCTGAATACCTTGCTGCAAGAGCAGAAGCAGCTCACGACTGCTATACACGATCATTAACAACCTGCTTGCATTTCCAGGGCTGCCTCGGTGGGTTAATATATGCACTATGTATTAAACCATCTGCCACGAAGTCTGACCCAGTCTTTCTCCGTGGTGGCCAACTGCAAAGGTTACCTATGAGTGTTAAGAGGCACAGTACACTATCATTACATTTATCTGTACCAATTCTTTGGTTTTATTATTGGTTCTTTTGTCCTCAACAGAATATCTTTTCAGGCTCTTGTGTCCCATATTTGCAAAGCCTAGAGTCTAATGAAAATATATTTAATCCTCTATGTCAACTCTTTTAAAGTTCATCGTTAGCCTTTTATTAAACTCAGGCTAAAGAAGAATGAACTTCACATTTCCTGTGAAGATGGGACAAAACTTGATTATTGGCATATGGTCTCATGTATTTTTGCGCACTTTAAAAACCTGTCTTTAATGCAGCCAAACAAAGATTGTTTTGTTTTGTCTTTAGTCTAGGCAAGGAGCACAACAGAGCTCCCTTCACACAGGACCAAGTTCCCCTCTCTGAAGGTACTGAGAGATAGCCCATATCAAGTAGTATGGAAACGGAAACTTTTCATTCTCTTATGCTAGCTGACAGGCTTCCCTGGTGGCTCAGAGGTAAAGAATCCACCTGCAATGCAGGTGCTGCTGCTGCTGCTGCTGCTAAGTCGCTTCAGTCGTGTCCGACCCTGTGCGACCCCACAGACAGAAGCTCACCAGGCTCCCCTGCCCCTGGGATTCTCCAGGCAAGAACACTGGAGTGGGTTGCCATTTCCTTCTCCAATGCAGGAAAGTGAAAAGTGAAAGTGAAGTCGCTCAGTCGTGTCCGACTCTTAGCGACCCCATGGACTGGAGCCTACCAGGCTCCTCCGTCCATGGGATTTTCCAGGCAAAAGTACTGGGGTGGGGTGCCATTGCCTTCCCCGGCAATGCAGGTGGTCCAGGTTTAATCCCTGACTGCAGAAGGTCCCCTGGAGAAGGGAATGGCAACCCACTCCAGTATTCTTGCCTGGGAAATCCCATGGACAGAGGAGCCTGGTGGGCTACAGTCCATGGGGTCACAAGAGTCAAACACAACTTAGCAATTAAACCACCACCATCATCATGCTAGCCAACAGCTCAGTGAATGGAATTGCATCTGATGTCAGGTTATTATATGTTTGTAGAGCAGAGGTTAGCAGGGGGAGGGGGCAAGGGGGATAGAGATATTTTGCAGATATTCCTCTGTGGTTTTTCAAATGAATGCAATTTAGAGAAAATAACAAACTTCTCCTCCTTCCTAGACATCTACTCCCAAACAAGCAATCAGTATATTAAGTGACACTACTCCTAATATAAACCCCTGAGATGGAATGCTATTAATTTAACCATACTCTGAGGAATATTATCCACTCCCTACCTAGGTTCTTAATCCAAGGCTAGGCTTTATTCCTTGCCTTTGGTTATTTATTTTCCTCAAGGGTCCCTTCAGAGGGAGTCAGCCAAACTCTAAGTGAATTACTTAGATTTTTGAAAATCCAAACTTACCAGACACTTTGCAAGACTATATTTGGTCATTTGTGTGTGTGTGTGTGTTATCACTCAGTTGTGTCCGACTCTTTGTGACCCCATGGGCTGTAGCCAGCCAGGTTCCTCTGGGCATGGAATTCTCCAGGCAAGAATACTGGAGTGGGTAGCCGTTGCCTTCTCCAGGGCATCTTCCCCACCCAGGGATCGAACCAGGGACTCCCACATTGAAGGCGGATTCTTTGCCATCTGGGCCACCAAGGAAGCCCCTTGGTCCTTTTTAGTTAGGTTTATATTGAATGTTAACCCAAAACACAAGTACTATTCTTTCCTCTGGGGAGGTTTCTCAAATGGTAACCCTACAAACTCTGTATTGTTCTGTGATTCTTCAGAATCTGACTTCTCTCAAAATTATGATAACAGAAGATCAGCAACCTAAAGTCTGGGGACTTTCTGTGTATGCATATGCGTACGCCCCTGCGCTGCACATGCAAGGAACACACTGGACGACTGCACCCTTAGGCACTCTGGGGTCCCCCCAGAGAGGCTGCAGGCCCTCCCGCTCAGTGATTTCCCACTTCTCAGGTATGCTTACAATTTTTAATAGCAACATCGCAATTTATTTCCTTCATGAGCTTTGGACCTTCTGATTTACCGCACGTAAGCTTCTCAAATTTGTCTTAGTTGATTTTTCTTGGAGATTCAACTCACCATTTAAGGTGCATCGAATTCCCTACAAAAACTGCTCTGCAGGACAGGGAGGCCACACCCACCTCTCCACACACTACATCTTCTCTCACACTGCTTTCTGACGTCCTAGGCGCACAGCTTCTGGTACCCTAGGTACTTATACACGTTACCTGTTTTTGCCATCTTTGGGTGCTTTCTGAAATGTCGTCCATTCGCCCTCTCCATTTCTCACTGGTCTTTAACATGTCTTCTGAGTTTCCTGAGACAGATTTTTCACTTTTCTAAAGGATGCCTTTTTAGTACTAATAAAACTTTCATACTTGTCTGCTTAATCACGCCAGCTTTACTGTCCCTTTTTTACTTTTTTGTTTTTGGCTCAGAGGTATATGAACCATCTGTGCCTCGAAAACAGTTTGCTTAAATAGCCTCCAGGCAGATTTTATGGTTTTTAAGTTTTTTACTTTAACCTTCAGCCTGCTGTTAGCCATTTTCATCACAGTTTTAAAATCAGCCTCTTTTGGAGACGGCTGTCACTATATGTAGTTTTCAGAAGTTACTGGAACTGAAAAGGGGGACACTGACTCCAGCTGAACTGTACTGGGTTTCCATTCACAGTCGCCTGAGGCAGGTGCAGGCATGGAGGAGCTTGATAAGGGTCACCTTCTCCACCTGGCATCCTGAAGAGTGATGGAGACCCCCTTGATTTAGAATAGCCATGTCCATAACACCCAGTAAGACCCAGGAACATTAAATCTGATTTACCTACCTCCTTTTTATTATTACCACATGTCTATGGCTTTGTCATCCTGATCCTAGCCACTAAATGAAACACAAGGCTGAAACAAAGAATCCAAAGAAAGGGCGGAGATTCCCCACTTCCCGCCACACCACTGTGCCCTGAGAATCGCCCTGTGCTGGCATGCCAGCAGACGAGCTGCTCTGTTTCCACTTTATCAATTTGTGTAGTCTGGGGAGCTGCATGTCAATAAGCAATCCTCTTTGTTGAAATATATCATCACCCAAACTTCCTGTCTGCCCTCACATTAATGTTAATATAGCTCTATGTGCTGTGCTTAGTCGCTCAGTCATGTTCGACTCTCTGCGACCCCATGGACTGTAGCCTGCCAGCCACCTCTGTCCATGGGGATTCTCCAGGCAGGAAGACTGGAGTGGGTTGCTGTGCCCTCCTCCAGGGGAATCTTTCCAACCCAGAGATCAAAACCAGGTCTCCTGCATTGCAGGTGGACTCTTTACCATCTGAGCCACCGGGGAAGCCCAACATAGCTCTACGGTTTCTTTCTATAACAGAACCATACCTCTTTCCACACTCAGTGTCATGGGTAGGGGTGGGAAGGGGTTAGGTTTATTTCCAACCATATCTCTCAGACAATAATGACACTATTGCTCTCTTTCAAATCCGCACATTTTTACCCAATCTTTTCTCTGTTGTCATTGCTGCTTTTCTGATACAGTTGATAACTAAAAACACTCGGGTTCTTAGTCTTATCCCTATTTTGACTATTGCTGCTGCTAAGTCGCTTCAGTCGTGTCTGACTCTGTGCGACCCCATGGACGGAAGCTCACCAGGCTCCCCTGTCCCTGGGATTCTCCAGGCAAGAATACCGGAGTGGGTTGCCATCTCCTTCTCCAATGCATGAAAGTGAAAAGTGAAAGTGAAGTTGCTCAGTCGTGTCCGACTCTTAGCGACCCCATGGACTGGAGCCTACCAGGATTCTCCGTCCATGGGATTTTCCAGGCAAGAGTACTGGGGTGGGGTGCCAATTTTGACTATTATTTATTTACAAATTGCCTCTACCCACAGGAGTTACGCGCTGTCAATATACTCCCTGAAATGAATTAGTACCAATGGGCGAACTCTATAGTTATCAGGTTGAGTGAAGGATCAAAGAAGGCAGAGGCCAGCAGGCAAGTCACGCATTTCTAAAGGTTGGTGGGATGAATAAACAAATGGATGAATGAACACACAAACAAATGGATAGATGAGATTATTGTCCTAGGCAATGTTTATTTGTTCAATTGTTCTCTTGCTTGTAGGTAAAATTCCATTCCTTCCAAAAAAACTTGAAATGAGCAAAGCAGCAGCAACCTAGGACCAGGATTGGAAATCATGCTGCTGTGTCCTCAGCCCAGTGAGTTCTTCCTTCCCCGCTTCCCCTACCTAACACCCCTTCAGATCTCTCAGACTTCAGTTCAAGTACTACTTTCTCAGAGAAGCTTCCAGATCTCCCGACTGGTCAAATCTCCCTATGAGAGGCCCTCACAGCACTGTGCCCACACCGTCATAGCTCTTGCCACAGTGGTAATTTCACAACTGCATTCTTATTTAAACAAATCTCTGTCCCCCACTGGATTATAAGCTTCATGAAGGCAGGAACTAGGGCTTTTACTTATTTATTTTTTGGCCACTGTAGTTCCAATGACTAGCACAGTATCTGGCATGTGGTAGCTACTGAACAAATATTTGTTAGATTGATTCATTAATTAACTAATAACTGTGAATGCTGAAGTCTCCAAGGTCTCTGCTCTTTTGCCCACCTGAACTTGTATTCAGCCTCAGACTAAATCACAATTTGTGTGGACACTCTCCCTTCCCCTTCAGTTTAGCAGACTCAGTTTTCAGCCAGAGAGAGAAGTTTAAATGTATGGGCGAGCAGGCTAACTCTTGATGGGTAACAGCAGCCTCATCCCATCACCATCTAGTCCCAGGCATCTGACTCCCCACATCCAATATGGTCCATGGCCAACATCTCCCAGGCCACTACCCTGATGAAGCCACATGCTGGGTTATCTGCTGTTCTAACTGCACCCTTGTTCCTCTTCCTAAATGAGTATATCTAACAGCTAACTACAGTCCCTTTGTCTTAGCTCTGTGCAATCTCGTGTTCTATAGACGCCAAAAAGAATCAAAAGAGTCAGCACTTTGGTTCTGGCACTAAAACCAGCATTCTAATTATCGGGTTTGTCAAAGCAGCTGGTCCTGGATAGAAGAGGTAGTGCATCTAAGGGCCCTTTGATGAATGTTAACCACATTTTTATCTTTCAGTCCACACACGAGTTTCAGAGTCCTTCCAGATGACAAAAGTTGATAGGCATGACATGGTTGTTGTGTAAAGAATTCAACATCATGAGATCACTTCTCCTTCTCTCTCATGAACATTTGCTGGCACATATCATCAGCCATCACACGGACCTCATCTCTCTTTAAAAAGTGTCCAGATTTTCATTCTGGTAGCTACCCTTCTCCTATGCAGCTTCCCTTGGGCTTTAGAGGAAAATGAGCCCAACTCCATTGTCAGAAGGGATCATCACTGGCTCAAGCTAATTCAAATATCCATTGCTCTGGTCACAGTCCCAAATTCAGGTCTAAGCATGTGACTTCAGCACAGACAATGAGTGTGAATTTCAACATTTTTGCTCAGAACACTAGGCCATATGCATTCTGTCTTCTATTGGATGTGAACGAAGGGACATCTATCCCTGATTGCTGCTAGTAGCCATTCCATGGCCCTGAGGAGCTTGCCTTGGAATATGGTCAACACTCTACCCAGAAGAATATATAAGTGGGAAGAAATGAGACCATGATAAGACCATTGCACTGCAGGATCAACCTACCCTGAAGTATACTCTAGCTTAGGATTCTACAGTTCCATCAGATAAAAGAAGCCTTTCATTTCTTAAATTAGTTTGAGTTGGGTCTTCTGCTACTTGCATTAAAAAATTCTGAAGTGAAGTGAAGTGAAGTCGTTCAGTCGTGCCCGACTCTTTGTGACCCCATGAACAGTAGCCTGCACCAAGCTCCTCTGTCCATGGGATTTTCAAGGCAAGAAGTACTGGAGTGGGTTGCCATTTCCTTCTCCAGGGAATCTTCCCAACCCAGGGATGGAACCCAGGTCTCTCACATTGTAGACAGGCGCTTTACCGTCTGAGCCACCAGGGAAGTCCCACACCCTAAAACTATGCAGTCACCAAATTCAGTCTACTCTTAAAATAAATTGGGCTTCCCTGGTGGCTCAGATGGTAAAGAATCTGCCTGCAGTGCAGGAGACTCAGGTTTGATCCCTGGGTTGGGAAGATCCCCTGGAGAAGGTAATGGCAACCCACTCCAGTATTCTTGCTTGGAGAATCCCATGGACAGAGGAGCCTGGCGGGCTACAGTCCATGGGGTCACAAAGAGTCGGACACGACTGAGTGACTAACACACTTAAAATAAACTTTAAATAATTTTTATTTAAATAAAGTTTAAATAATTTGATCCAAAGATGGTCCCTTCAAAGTTTCCACCTCCTTTTCATCATGCTTCTTTGAGGGGTAGAGCTTGAGAAGGCCTGTATATGTTATATGTCTCCCAGAACAAGACTTGAGTTCCATATGGCACTTGAGCTTGCCTCCTGAGGCCTTAACCTCCCCATTAGGTTGGGAGCAAGCCTTGTCAACCACATAGAAAGAAAACTGCTGTGTCAGAACATTTAACCAACAACATCCATCCTTCATTCATTTCTTCCCACAGTGTGCCCAAAAAAAAGAACAAACGAAAAAGAAACCTAAATTGGTTCAACACACTTTTGCTACTGGGAAATGTTTCATAACTACGAATGAATAATTCAGTGAATACGATATTTTAAATTTTCTATTGCCAGACACACCCAACTTTGAAGGGAATGCTGTTGCCTTTCTTACTCTCAAAATTCCCTTTGCCTCCAGGATCTTAAATCTATTACTTCCTTGATATAGAAATCCAATCAACAACAAAAATCAGATGTCACGCACCCTATTCAACACCTTCCAATAGCTGCCATCATACTTAGAATAAAATCCAAACTATTACCTCTCCAGCCTACATGATCTGGCCACTAACCACCTTGATCATTCAACTGCAGACACAATGGCCTTCTTGCTATTGCTCAAAAATGCCAAAACTGTTCTTGCCTGACCGCTGCCTTTCACTCGCTCCCTCTCTGGAGCCCTCTGCTATAAATGCTTCATGTGACTACCCCATCACTTCATTTTGTCCCTACCCACATTTCACCTCCTCAGAGATAACTTCTGTGACCATCAGGTACAAAATAGTACCTAATCACTATCCATCCCCTCACCCTACATTTTCTTCATAGCATATATCACTACCTGAAATTGTGTTCAATACATACGTATTTTTAACTTGTATATTATCTATCTCCCTTCAAGAATGGACTGTAAGTCCCTCTAAGGCAGGGATTTTTCTCTTGTTCAATGATGTAGCCACTAAGCCTAAAATAGTACCCAGCACATTATAGGAGCTCAATATACTTTTCATTTTATTTTCTAAGAATGAATGGATGAATAAGTAACAAGGTTTTTTTCTTAAGCTTGGCGAAAAACAAACAAAAGAGCAGCAGAGAGGCACTTGCCTCTGGTTAGACAAATCCCCCTTGTTTTTATCTTTTGCCCAGCTTTATCTCACCGACTCCTGGATCTCTGTATCTCTAAAGCATTTGACACCAACAACTTAAATTGCTCCCACTTATGAAACAGGCAATCCTACGGATGATCACAGGAAATGTCAGGGCCTTCAAAGGCTCTTATAGCAAAGAACTGGATGTGCAGGCACAGAACTGCTTTCCATATTATAAATAATATGCAACCTTTCTATCAAAACAGAATACAAGATAACATATGATTTATTGGATCCATATAGAAATCACCAATATATCTTGTGATATTCGCCTGTGAAGAAGACTAGCAGTCTTTATACCTTAAAACTCCTATTACCCATTGAACCCCCCAAATATACTTATTGGGGTAGGAGCCTGCATTAAGAGAGCAGACTCTCTTAAACTCAGTTTAAGTTTTTGTGACAAAAATCGGATGCAAAATCTCATTTGTCATAAAATCTACTATCTCTGTGAGAAAAAAAAATCATTCCAAAGTTGTTTTCTCACAATCAAAAGTGATTAAATACTTTCAAATACCTTTCAGCATATTTAAGAAGGAATTCTCCTACATGCATCCAAAACTCTCTCACAAATCAGTATTTGTGAGAGCACATTTGGAAAAAAAATGCACATCTACTAACTATATTTTCTTCTATTAGAAGATGAGTTAAGCAGAAAATACATTAATATCTGAATTTATAATAGAAGAGGTTAACCCTTAACCATAGCAAACTAATGAGGAATATTTTACCTCAGAAGGATTAATCAGGGCTCTTAACACTGTGCAATTTGACATTTTGAGGACTTAATCAAGAATGAATTTTATTCACCTATTTACTTTTCATCACAGGGATGCCTTTCAAAGCCATCACGTGTTAGAATAAATATAATTCTTGAGCGTAATCATTCTGCCTTAAGAAAAATTTATTTTAAATAATATCTCATAGCTTTTAACGGGGAAGGCAATAGCACCCCACCCCAGTACTTTTGCCTGGAAAATCCCATGGACAGAGGATCCTGGTGGGCTCCAGTCCATGGGGTCGCTGAGAGTCAGACACGACTGAGTGACTTCACTTTCACTTTTCACTTTCATGCATTGGAGAAGGAAATGGCAACCCACTCCAGTATTCTTGCCTGGAGAATTCCAGGGATGGGGGAGCCTGGTGAGCTTCCATCTATGGGGTCGCACAGAGTCGGACACAACTGAAGTGACTTAGCAGCAGCAGCAGCAGCATAGCTTTTAAAAATAGTTCTCACAGAAGTAGCACTACTACACTTATGTCATCTCCAGGCCAAATTCAGCTCAAACATTCAGAAAAGATCAATACAGATGTGGTGAGCTTCAGAGCCTTGACCTGACTAACACTCTGTTAGCCAGGAGACCACAACACAAATTCCGGGAGGTTGTGATTATCAGACACTGGCTTCTATCTATGGCCATTGATTATCTCCATCTTTGCTAAAGACTACAGGAGTTTCATTTAACTAGAGTGCTCAGTAAATTGCAGCAGAGTTCAAGCATCTTTTATGGATTCATTAAACCACTGATCTGCCTTCCAGAGCTTTGTAGTAGGGCCCTGCTCTGGCCCACAGCCTGTGTTTACAGAGAATACAACAGACAGGCATTTGTAACCTCCAAGGGCAGCCTGTCAGGAGACATTAGACTTTACTGTGTGCATGGCCACCCTAAGAGTGGATAGCAACCTAGGGAATTTCCCACTCTCAGTCTGAGCTGCTGGGGCAGAAATCAAGTGGCCCTCTGCTGCAAGATTTTCTTTACTCCATCCTAATCTGTGAGAATAAGAACAAAGAGCAGAGAATCCAAGGAACAAAGAATTGCACGTGGCTTGCCCAGTTCACACTTTTGCTTATGTGTACAAAAGCTATCCAGCGGTACTGAGATGGGAGAGAAATAAAAATAACCACGGGTGTGCCTATAGTTTGCATCTCCTGCATATGGCCCTCTTGGGCGTACTAGGTTTTATGACCAGACATTGCAAAAGTGTATGAGAGAAATTCTGGACTCAAACTACTATCTTAAAATATCTCAAAGCAAGCCACCTGGCCTGTCTTATGCATGCACTTATTTAGACAGTTAACATTTTTAACGAAGCATTTGAATTTACAGAGCATAACTACAATCCTAGGAAAATGCACAATCATCTCTCTTGGTTTCTCCAGACAGTGCACTAAGCACTCTTAGAAACTTCTCCCCCTCCTAGTCGTTACTAGTACGGTTGCATGACACCTTCCTTTTAAAATCATTACAAAGAATAACTCTGAGCTGCATGGAGCTGACGACTGGAGAAGGACATGAAAATGAGCCATTTCTTCAAAAGCTCATTCTTCAGATAAACCTAAACACTGTTAGCAGCAAGGTGAGAAAGTTGACGATGCAAGTGACTGGATCAATAAGGAGAACGCAGGCCCCAAATAACTAAACCCCTTCCTAATCATTTGTTTCCCTGAACTGCCCACTAACCAAACAGACACCGGACGAGGAACTCAGAGCACAAACATTCATCACTCTGCAGCCGCAGCCACGGGAGCACAAGGCAGCTGATGCAATCTGACACTGTGGTTAATGTTAAAAGGGAGTGTGCCTTTGAGATGGATTGGATAATTACCGGCAGTTCAGATGAGAAAAACTTGATTTAAGTGTAAAGCATTAGCTATCACCAGAAGGATGGCCAGAGACTGACTGTCTGAAAATTAACATTCAAGCACCTATGTCAGTAACCCTGTGTATCGCTCTCTGGGTGACAGGATTTGAATCTATGGAAAGTAGCCCCTCTTCCTTCTGCTCATTGAAAAGAAACATTGAATAAAGTATTGGTGCTTGAAGCTATTTGGAGTTTTAATCATCTCTTCATATTTAATCTAAAATATCTAATATTATTCAGAAGCTGACATCTATTCTGGATAATAGTTTAAAATGATTTCTGTTTCCCCACAATATATCAACACGTAGCCCATTCAAAACTATGGGACATGGTTGTTATTCCTTTCCTTAAGTACATGGTTGCGATTCTTTCTTTCTTTTGCTTGCCCCATTCTCTTTGTGTTCTGGGGTCCCTTAGATCAGTGTTTCCCAATTAGTGTTCAAGTGTTCTGATAAACTCAAGATCACATGCCTCTCCCCCAAGCTTCTGATTGATGGCTTCCTAGCGCACTGGATCCTACTTGGCCTGCAGAAGCTCTGCCCTCAGACTCTTTCTGCCTCTCCTCAAGGGTCCAGGCATCACTTTAACCTGATTTGCTTCTTATTTCTCTGGCCAGAATTCTCTTGCTCTACCCCTACCCTGAATGTGTTTCAAAGGACTAACACAGTTCCTCTCCTCTGCTGGTGTTTTTTTCACAGGTTCTTATTTGCAGAATTTCATCAATATTCCATCCCATATTTCAAAATACTAGAGAACAAGAAAACAGGTGGGTTTGTTATTCTTTCCCCCAAAGCTTCCTGAGGACACCTTTGTTGCTGTAACTGAAAAGGAACTAAGCCTTTGGTCTGTGAGTTAAAGTCCTGGGAGGCAGTGGCCACTCTATAGGCAGGCTGTGGGCAGGCTTGCAGCACAGTCTGAAGACAATGCAGGACCAACGCAGACATTCTCCAGGCCGGAGTGCAGCTATACAGTCATAGAGTCTCAACCCCATTAAAACATTGGCACCAAAAAAAAAAAAAATGGCACCCCATAAAAACATGGTGAATCTACAGGAAGAAATCTGGTGCTCCCTAAGAATTCTCGTCAATCAAGAATATTTGCAAACAACTGGCAAAAGCAAGTCCGTGGCCTAAGCTTCAGGCAACTGGGACATTAATTACAGGTAATTCAATGTCCTTCCCTAAACCTTCATGAATGATAGCCATTTTGCAAATTAAATCTTGCAGGTGTTTAAGTGAAAAAAAGTAGACAGGTTAATCACTAGATTAACAAGGCAATTGTTACACATTTCTTCTGCACTATTAGGTTCTATAGTAAGGTCTGAAACTGAGAATCTTCCCCAGGATATATTCAAGTTTAATAAATAGCCCAATAGTCTAAACAAGATGTAACTCCAAATACTATGATGATACATGCTGTGTATCCAGCGATATAGCTTGAAAGTAAAGGAAATGCCTATTATACAATATTCTCCTTATTGAATATTTGTTATTATCACCATGATTGTTATGAAGATCTTATTGATATCATCTGCAAATGTTGTTTCTGTCTATATAACCTTTTTATTTTTAATTCATTTTTATCTCTTATCTTCATAGATATTTTCCCACTATAATCTGTGGAAGAACAGCAATGTTGTGATACTGAAGACGTATTTCCATATATTATCTCAAGTTACAGAAAAATTAGAACAAAGAAGCAAAACTTCGGTGCTATTAGGAATTTGTGTCTATTGCTGAAGTATCAGTGAGACCACTATAAATTTGGTATCTGAACGAGGAAAGAAAACCTCCTTTACGTTGCCTGTGTTAGCCTTTTGTCTTGAATTTTGATTTCTTGCTTGATTTGTAGACATCAGTTTAGACAACAGGATATTTCCCATGCAGAAGGAAAAAGATCAAATACAGGACATTTGTAAATGACTACTATTTGTGGTCTTGTTTGTGACTCTTGTTTTAAGTGGGATAATGGTTACAAGGCATCACTCCCTTAGGAAAGAATATTTTTAAGTGTATGTTATTGTGCAAAGTAAAACTGGTATTAGTTGGACTAAACACTTCAGCATCTCTTACAAAACCACTAAGGAGTCTGCAACTTTCCAACTCCTAGGGAAAACACTAGGCTAGAAATGTTCTCAAGTTCTTCTCTACTTGTGGCCTCAAGAAGGGACTGGGAAAAGAATGAGCTATTAGTTCCCTGAAAAGTCTGCAGTGCATCAAGTAATGAGATTGACATCCCATTGTTCAGCTGATGCCCACAGACTACAGAAGTATTTGTCTTACCCATTGTTTCAAACACTTTGGAGTCAGCAGTCGAGCCTGTTGGGGATAAGGATTCTATGAAATATGATTATGAATCAACACCATACACTTCCTAGAGCCAACATCCTGAAATGTGTAAGCTGGTAGTTGGGCTCCTTAAATGAATACAGCTGTGACTCACAGTTCTCGCAGAAGCATTCTGAAGAAAGCCTACATACTTAGAGCAATCCAAATTACTCTTCAAATTGAATTTTAAGTTGGTTTAAAATTATAACCTACACGCCACAAAGGGTTAACTTGGCTTCCTTCCATCCCCCCTTACTTCACAGCACCAGGGTTTGGAAGAGAGGGATGTGTCATTCTTAACCTATTCCATCAAACAAACACAGAGACCCCAGGAGAAAGGAGTTTTGAGAAGCAAATGAAATTTAAAGAGCCAATTTTCAGCGGGCCTTCATTCTGAGAGTTGGGCTATTTTTGTCCTTGTTTTTTAGCTGAAAATCAGTTCCTGCCTTTATACCCAAGCATTTGTGAAGAGGATGGCAGGGGAAGCACAGGCACAGCTGTCCAATTTACATTCACAAATGCAGGTGTTGCTCAGACACAAAACAGAGGTCAGCTGAATACTGCTCCTAATTAGCTACCTTTTCTACCAGGAATTTTCTTTGTAAAGTTATGCATGCAATTTGGGTTCAACTTAGAGACCATTTTTAGATCCCAGCATGCTATCTACCAAGAAGTGGGCTGTCATTATAAAGCATAATTTACAACATAGTTAATTTTACATGTTTTTTTTTAGATTCTACATTATACCTAAGGCAAAATTCTGTTCTGCATACACATTATTCACTCTGTTTTCCATCCACTTCTCAGTATTTAAAAGTGTAGAATTTAGCCAGAAATTCTTTTATGTAGGAATGGGAGGAATTCTGCCCTCTAAGATTAAGCAGTCCACAATTTTAATAATGAGGACTAAAGACTTTGTTAAATGATACAAGAACAGAAGTAGCTATTTGCTATTGTCTTCAGTGAGGAACACCCTGGGGCTTAGTACAGCAGTTCTTAGAAATGGCAGGATGGAGACTGGTATCTAATACAATCCATTAGGAAACCCAAGCCCTAAATGAAATGACCACAAAATCCTATCAGTTAACAGAAATGCAGCAGCTGTACATGTTTATTGTAATACAATAGGATATTGTTGCAGAGATAACACTCTTGAAATTAAAAAAAAAAAAAAGAATCCAGCAAGCGATGTGACCAGTTTATTTCTCTATCTGAAAAATGAGACCGTCTAGTGCGGCAGAGGTTTGGAATACATAAATAAGCATGAAGATTGCAGAGAAGACAGGTATTGTATGTACACTAATGGGCTGGCGGGGGCGGGGGTGGGGGGTCAGCCCTCAAAGTCACTGGCTAAACTTCAAGTCACTGCCGCTCCCAGGTTTACAGGCTATTCAAAGAACTACCCCAATAACTACTTGCAGGAAGTGAAAAGTAATGGTCTTTCTTCCTTTGCTGATTTTACCTACTAAGTATTCCAAATACTCTTATCTTGGCTCCCAGTTATCCATTTTTCAAAACTGTATGCTATGGAATTTTAAATTCAGTTTGACCTTAAACTTTATAATTATAAATATGTATATGTTGTATATATGATATGTATTATACATATATATTTTATGGACTTTTTTTTTTCAAATTGAATCAGATGCCTTTTATCAAAGGCTTAAAAAGTTGGATCACTGTGCAAAGTGCAACATGTATTACCAGGATTGTGACAAATTTATCTTGCTTGATTTTATTCACTACAGGCAGTCCATCAAGATTCAGACCCATAACCCTTTGGAATCATAGAAAGACAAAACCCCTGTTCTATAGCCATCTTCTGGGATGGAATGCAAAGTATTTTGTTGTGGTAAGTACGGCTTTGAAGATGAAAGCTCTGGGCCCACTCTTGTGATTGTTACCCCAGTGCTCAGCATTCAAAACGGGAGCCCCAGGGTCTCAGAGATCATTTTAATCCCCAAATATTAAAACAAAACGTGTCTCCCATGCGTTGTTCCAACCACCCTCCTCTAAAGCCTCACCAGCCCCTCCCCGTGAGGCCCCTCCCAAGGGAAAGTGAACTGTTGACTGTCCCAAAAGAATTCCAATTTCCTTACTTGTCTCCCTGTTCCAGTGAAGATTATGAGACTAATTTTTAGAGACTGCTACTAAAATTCCACCTCGCTGAATTCTGCAGCCTAATTCTTTTGGCATTATGTTTTTTGGCTGAATGATGTGACCCAAATTTGAAGGAGATAATTTGCTGCAACAGTGCTTCTTGCAATGCAGTGAGCCCCAAATTAGCATTTCAGGATTGCAAATATCAGACTTAAAAAAACAGTAACTGTTTGCTTCAAAGGAGGACAGATTTTGATACTGTATAATGGAAATGCTTAGCAAAATGTGGACGATTTTATGAATTAAGGAAGATTTGCAGATCAATGGAAAATCATCAAGAACTAGCAATTGACTTCAATTATTAGTGGCAGAATGCAATAGCAGTTCTTAAAAGATTAGGAAATTAACTGAGTGTGTATGTTGATTGTAAAAACATCATGCATTCCATTTCCCATCAATGGTGGCTAACACTATTCTAAAAGGACACTTTCAGATCTGAGATGTCTTAAGGCAAAACAAAAAAAGAAACCATAACCATGGCTGTTCCTGTGTTCACCCACCATGCTTTTCACAAACACCTCGCTGTGTGAGCAAGGTTGGTTCACATATTCATTATTTCATCTTCTCTCAATATCAATCAATTTTAATGTAAGGTGTCAAGAAAAACTTGACTTTTTCCTGATTAGAATTTGTGGGTCGGATTTTGGAAAGAGCCAGAGCAACATTCACCTTGCAAACAAGTATAAAGCTGAGTGGACTAAAAGCTTTCTGGCCATGCTTCTGTGGCTAGTTTTTCAGCCTCGACAGGAAATTCCTACCACTTCTCTTCACAGACCCTCGTCTAGTACTCTACTGCCAGAGAGACACTGTCACTTGGGTACCGGCTGCGACCACTGTGTCTTCATCAGATTCATTCACCCTCTCAGAATTCAAACACCAAGACAAGAGAAATTGAAGGACAGGTTACACATTAGAAGGGGGCTCTTTAATCCAGAAGGTTAAGTATGACAGAGAAAGAGAACAGACAAAACAGAAAGAATCAAAGTACGGGGTGCGCAGTGATTTCAGCTAGAAGCTAAGAGGCGCATGCGCACGGGGCGGTGAGGCCTGCACAGGCCGCCTCTCTCTATGGTGCTCTTACCTTATTTCTCTTGAAGTAGGCTCGTCGGCAGGCGGCAAAGCACTTCTCGCTGCAGAAGCTTTTCACCTCACTTCCCATACTCAGGGAATAGCGCTTGATTCCCACTTTCTGGCACCAGGCACACATTATTTGTACATTTGACACATCATCTTCTATAATAAAAGTATAAGAAAAATGTTCACATCAGAAGCAAACATCCCTTCAAACTTAGACACACCCTGAACCTCAGAGAATTACTTGAGGTCTGATCTTAATTTCAGTACCTCACCACTTTCTGACTTAGGAAAATAGGCAGCTCTTGGTGGAAAGACTTAATGCTTTTCTCTCTCTCGTTTTTCTTTCTTTCTTTTTTTGGTTGGCTCCTATGTTTCCAAAAGACATCATTTATTTAAAAACCAAAGCATGACTGCAGAGCCATGAGGGTTCCCAGGGCTTCTTATCCTGGTACAAATGCTTATTCTGCCTGGTTAAACCAGGCTCTGTACTAATGAAGCTTGGAAAGTGACTCCTTTCTTCAAGGTTACTGCTGACAGCCTACAAGATCCATATTGAGTGGGTTGCCCAGTGCTAACCTACAAAAGTGATGTCCCCATGTGAACTGGGACAGTCAGGAGCCAGGCTCAATCTTTCTGTGTTCCCAGTTACTGTTATGTGAAAGGGGGTGTTGTTGACTCTTGCAATATAACGATTTCCGGGTGATATAGGGTCAGTCAAAGAAAGGAAAGGTGTGAGTGGCCAGGCTCTCCAGAAGGAAGGCAGTATCCCAGCTCACTCAGGAGTCTGCTATGAGACAGCCTTTCCCTCACGGCTATCCTTGGGGAGGCGCAGGACTGATTCAAATTCCCCTCCAGGTGATGTGGTTCATGGTCCTTGAATGGAGGAATGGTAATGGGGGGTGTCAGCCATGAGGCCTGAGGTCACTCAGCTGCCCAGATCATTCTCAGCCACTGGTGGTCCTAGTAGCTTCTGTAGCACCTGCTACCCATGTCGTGGGAACACTTAGAATAACGTTAGGTGGTAGACAGATACTTTCAATATTTAAACTATTGTATTTCTTGTCCTTTGTAAGAGAAAAAAAAAAACAAATTTAACTGGCACAACAAGCTCAGAATATCACAAATATTATTGCTTAAGACAAACAAAGGCTTTTAAAGTGAGTCACTTAATAAAATATATTGAGTAAATCATAGTGCAGGTGGTAAGATGCTGTAACAAGATGTGATGGTGATACTCAAATGACTGGAGTCAGGGAAACACTGGGTTATTTACACGGAAAATAGGAGATGATTTCTTAGTGGAAATCTAAGGAATATTTCCTTGCTACCTCCTAGGGGGCTCTCACTGTATCTTACGTTTCCATGGTCATCCCAATTGACCGTGTGTGTGTGTGTGTGTGTGTTTGTGACTGATTGCCACTATTAGCCATACCTCTGCCTCCTTTATGGATTTTTTTGTACTAACTCAAACTCATGCTCCAGACATGGGTGGCAATCATAAAATCCCCAACAAGCTCTGGTATAGTGTTGTCTGATTTCTGAATAAAATCCCCCAAAGACTAATTGCTAAGCAAGGCCTGGTTCATGAATTGTTGATATATTCATGGTTCATAGAGCCTGTCATGCAATCATTCCATTTCCACGGGAAAAGATTTGGTTTGAGGCAGTGTGGTCATCAGCCTGCAAAATTAGAAGCAAACTAATTTGTAGTGCAGTGATATGGCTTTCCCCCCTCCACCCCCCCGCCAAGTGTCATCACTCAGAACTCTGGGTAGCATTTTGTTTACCTTAATGGAATAAGTATTGTCATTGTAATGATCATTTTTATTTCACAAATTACATGTTGTAATTGATTGTTAATTATCAAATGAGACACTATAAAAAAAGAACCTCTGATATTAATCAAACATTTTTTATAAAATAACTTCCTTTAAATGGAGTCATAATATGAATTCAAATGTCATGCAATGACTGTATTTAATAACGTATTCTATTCAAAGAAAGCTTTATTTATATTTTGTATGACTACTAATATGGCACCTGTCTACGTTTTACATGGTATGAAAAATTAACAAGATTCTATAATTTACCTTAGAGTATGGTGGGGTTTTAAAATTAGATGAAAAAGAGTATATGTAGAAAATAATCATCTATCATTACTAAACTAACTAGCACTAATAGTTTCTATTTTTCCAGTTAGCTACTTTAAAATCTTAAATTCCTGAAAAAAAGATGATACAGCAGAATTCTCACAAATGATCCGTTGGCAAAAAGCTTGATTCTGGTGGAATCTGTAAGGAAAAAAAGATTTTACGGGGGAAATTATTTGGCCTCAAAGTTCAACGAGGAGACACCCACTTCCCCAGGAGCCACTTTAGAACATGCATTAGGTTTCCCCTTGCGGTTTCTTCCTTTAAATAGTCTGATTTGGAGGGATGTGGGGGTAGGAAGTGTTTTAGTCCTAGATCTTTAACTATCATAGACTAAAAGCAAGATGACAGAGGGTAAAGAGCAAAGCTATAAGAAGGCTGGGCAGCTGGCCTGAATCCTGGCCTGACCTGAAGGAATGATGCCCAGGGCAAAAAGGCCACTCACAGGTCTGTCTCATATTTGACTCCATCATCACCACACAGTCCTACTTGTCTTTTTTAAAGGAGAGGCAAGGATAGTTTTTTACAATAGAGCTAACAAATAAAAAGTATAATTTTAAAGCAAATTATTTTTATAAATAATTTGTACTACAAAGTAACGATATGAGAAAATGAGACAAAAGAAATTGTGCACTTTTGTATCTGGCAGTTGGAAAACTCTTAGAATGGTACTTAGCATCTGTCTTGTTAAATAATTCAGTATTCTCTTCCATTTTTCATAAAATTGTGTTTCATAAAGGCAAACCCTTTGGAAAACTGCCATCAGATAGCTCCTGTTCTGTCACCAAACTGTTATCAACAGCTAATGCTCCAAAGAAGAGTCAGATAAAGGGATTATTCCAAAAGTTCAAGAAAACATTTTCAGATATCTCAGATGTTCTAGTCTTAATAAAAGTCATTTTTATTAATATATTTAAGAAATAAGAAAGAACTTTGGTTATTAAAATTTAATATTGTCAGCTAAGACTTGACTGAAAATTCTGCCACCAGACATGAGATGGTACCCCATCTTAAACAGCATGTCCTTACCCCTAGAAGATGAGCTTTTCTTAAGTGCTTAACGCCAAAATGCATGTATGCATGCTAAGTCTCTTCAGTCACATTTGACTCTTTGTGACCCTGTGGATTGTAGCCCACCAGACACCTCTGACCATGGGATTCTCTAGGCAAGAATACTGGAATGGGTTGCCATGCCCTCCTCTAGGGGATCTTCCTGACCCAGGGATTGAACCCAGGTCTCCTGAGTCTCCTGCATTGGCAGGTGGGTTCTTTACCACTAGCATCACCTGGGAAACACTAAAGCCAAAAGAATTGGTTCATTTTAACAACCACATCTTTTTCTAAAAATCTGAAACCCAGGAATTGTATGCATGCTTTACATTGGCAAAACAGAAGGCCTCAGCCCTTTAGTCTTTTGAACCTTATCTGCTTTAAAATTTTTAAATTTTAAAAATATTTCTTCAAAGTAAGAAAACCTGATCTTTTATATCTAGGCTAAAATCTGGGCCATTAGAGACAAGATTACCTCAAAAAAAACTCTTGTAACAGATTTTTCCTTTATGGCCATTATTAGCCTGTGTATTTTTCATAATGAACAATGCAGCAACAAATGCAAAATGCTTACAGCTTAAATCACATTTCCATAGTGAATAGTTTATATAACATGATAAATACTTCATATGATAATATCATATAAATATGCATCAGTCAAAAGAGGCATGTTTCAAATTAATCATGAAAAGTTTGTACCACCTCTTTAGGATTTAATTAAGCAAAATGTTTAGGGCATATTCTTTCCAATCTAATGTTCAAAGAGCTATAGAACATTATTCTACTTTATATCCCAGAAGGAGAAATCTAAATTAATTACTCTGAGATAAAATCAAAATTGTATTTATTTATCACAAGGCAGAGAAGTATGAAGTCAAGCATTTCTGGAATGCCTTGCTGAAGTTGAAAAATTGCTTATCTGGGGACTTAAAAATAAGGATGGCCTTGGTCAATGCCATTCTAGAGGCATTTTAATTGGTTATGAACATGCATACTAGCTTACCTGACCAGAGCACAAAGCAAATCAGGAGGGCCTTAATGGACCCCAAGTGATTCACCACCCTTTTGTAACTTTCATGGGAATCTAAGACTGAGAAAACAAATCTAAAAGTATCTGCTGGTGCTGTTTCTCTCCTCCAAAAGTTCCTAGAATGCATATGTCCAGATAATCATTTCAAGACTTGAATTATGTTTGCAACAAGCTGGAAGACAGCTTGAAGTGATCCTTATGTGTTTTCCACACTATGAAATGAAAGCACAGGTAACATTAAAACTATTTGTTGGAGAAGTTACACTTAAGAACAGAATAAATACATGGCCTGGAAAGCAGGCAAGAAACTAAGATTAAAGTTTACTTTCTTTGAAGCCCTTCTTGGAATAACTGAATTTCAAAGACCTTAAGGCAATCTAATTTAAAAGTCTCTAGAGTCCTACAGAAGCTCCTGTACAATTCCTTGTGTTCTAGAAATAAACATAAGGGAGACTAAGAGAAAATCTGGACCACTGAACCAAAAGGAAGATTATTATGGCTAGTAATTATTTCAAATTTAATAGGTGCCAGGCACAGTGCAAAGTTCTTTAAATCCATCATTTAATCTTAATCACAGCTACCACCACCCCCCACCCCCAGGCAGGTAGGTACCAACAGTATCCCCATTATGCAGATGTGGAAAGTGAGGTTTAGAAGCCAAGTAATTTGCTCCAAATCATACAGTCATTACATACTAAAGCCAAGATGAAAACCGGGGCATCTGACTCCAGGGCCCAAGCTCTTGATTACTACACCTTAGAGACCACAGTCTTTCTAAATGGGTGAGATTATACACCATCCACACAGACATCCTTCCAAGAAAAAGACTAAAAGCTGTCACAGATTCTGCTACTTGCACAGCACACTGCTCCATAACACTGCTACTGCTAAGTCACTTCAGTCGTGTCCGACTCTGTGCGACCCCATAAACGGCAGCCCACCAGGCTCCCCCGTCCCTGGGATTCTCCAGGCAAGAACACTGGAGTGGGTTGCCATTTCCTTCTCCAATGCATGAAAGTGAAAAGTCAAAGTGAAGTCGCTCAGTCGTGTCTGACTCCCAGCTACCCCATGGACTGCAGCCCACCAGGCTCCTCCATCCATGGGATTCTCCAAGCAAGAGTACTGGAGTGGGGTGCCATTGCCCTCTCCATAACACACTAATAGACAAAACGGAATCAGAAAGGTCAAAATGTCTTTGAGGAGGCAGCTGAAATGTTAATCGATACTTGTTGGTCGATTTTTTTAAGAAACAAGTTAAAGGCCCACAGTGCAAGCCTATGCTTCTTTATGACAATGAGACTTGGATTTGCTGCAAACATTCTGTCTGCACCTTCAAGGGCCACTTGAACATTAAATGATGAGACAGACCAATATACCTGGGTCTCACGAAGCAGTCATTCTACTCACAGGCAAGCAATACTCTTCCCAGCTTTTTCTTTTGTAAGGAGGGGGATCAGGCGCAGGACATGGATAAGACTAACTTTCCATGTGGGTGAAGTAAGGAACCACTCGTACATGTGTAACTTTGAAGATTCCAATAAGAATATTCTAGCTTCAAAAATTCGGAGAAGGCAATGACACCCCACTCCAGTACTTTTGCCTGGAAAATCCCATGGACGGAGGAGCCTGGTGGGCTGCAGTCCATGGGGTCGCTAAGAGTTGGACACGACTGAGCGACTTCACTTTGACTTTTCACTTTCATGCATTGGAGAAGGAAATGGCAATCCACTCCAGTGTTCTTGCCTGGAGAATCCCAGAGATCAGCCCTGGGATTTTCTTTGGAAGGAATGATGCTAAAGCTGAAACTCCAGTATTTTGGCCACCTCATGCGAAGAGTTAACTCATTGGAAAAGACTCTGATGCTGGGAGGGATTGGGGGAAGGAGGAGAAGGGGACGACAGAGGATGAGATGGCTGGATGGCATCACTGACTCGATGGATGTGAGTCTGAGTGACCTCCGGGAGTTGGTGATGGACAGGGAGGCCTGGCGTGCTGCGATTCATGGGGTTGCAAAGAGTCAGACACGACTGAGTGACTGATCTAATCTGATCTGATGATAAAGTGTGGAGAGAGGGAGACAGAGAACACAGGTGAACGTACTAATACTGCCCCTTCCAGTTGTGCGACATGGGCAAGTCACTCAAAGAATAGTAAATACCCACCTTAACTCTGGCTGTGGTAAGGATCAAACGAGAGAAAGTAGGCACATTCCACATGTAAATGAGACTTCCTTAACATTACTGGCAATTAGAGCCATAAGCTGGAGAATCCCATGGGCAGAGGGGCCTGGCGGGCCACAGTCCATGAGGTTGCAGGGAGTTGGACAGGACTGAGCGACTAAGCCCAGCACAGAGCAATAAGAAAGGGGTAGATGACAGCTGTATGCAGTCTGGGAGGCCCAATGAGTAGGTACCAGCCCCTTCAGTCACATCCCTCCCACACAGTGGATGATATCTATAGACCCAATATCTCTGAATACAAAGAACAACCCAGTAATTGGTTAAATTTCATTAACTCAGACTATTTAAGAATAAAGCCATTAGATTTAATAAAAGCTTCACTTACACTTATTCTTTTTAAAAATTTGTTAAATTAATAGTTGACAAGGTGTTGCCAAATATATCACTGTAGTGCTAGATATTCTGTAATTAATAGATGGGAATTATTTGTAATTATTACATCAACTATCCATACATGGGTGGATCTTTCTACATACTTGAGAAGTTTGCTCTTTTAAAAAGTATATAGTAACAACTGAAAATGTCTGCCACCTTAGTAACCGAACTATCAAAAATTTCCAAAGAATAGAGTCTGAATTAATAAAATTTTATTGCACTTAATTCTCATTAAAAGGAGAGATGCAATTAAATGATAGTGGTTCCATACAATTATGATTTTTTATAGTACCTAAAATAACCCACATTTTTCTTTTGGAAGTAGAATTATCTGAAGTGATTTCAAGATTTAAAATAGTCCACACCCCTTCAAATAGAGTAGTTGTTGTTTAGTCGCTAAGTAGTGTCCAGCTCTTTTGCAACCCTATGATCTTGTAGCCTGCCAGGCTCCTCTGTCCATGGGATTCCCAGGCAGGAATACTGGAGTGGGTTGCCATTTCCTTCTCCAGGAGATCTTCCCAACCTTGGGATCGAACCCATGTCTCCTGCATTGGCAGATGGTTTCTTCACCACTGAGTCACCTGGGACGCCCAAATATAGTACTTAACTCCAAAATAAAATCTAAACTGCTATACATAAACTAAAATTAGGTTCCAGTTTATAAAAGGAAGGGCTTTTCTGGTGTGGAAGGGCCTTTCTGGACTGCTGTGGTACAGTCCATAGGGTTGCAAAGAGCTGGACACAACTGAAGCAACATAGCACACACACATATAAAAGGAATGAGCGTATTATACAAACTGGAGCCTATTATACAGAGTGAAGTAAGCCAGAAACAAAAACACAAATACAGTATACTAACGCATATATATGGAATTTAGAAAGATGGTAAAAATAACCCTATTTACGAGACAGCAAAAGAGACACTGATGTATAGAACAGACTTTTGGACTCTGGGACCGGGAGAGGGTGGGATGATTGGGGAGAATAGCACTGAAATATGTATAATAATATATCTGAAATGTATTAATTGTTCAAACTAATCACTGTCATGTTACAATTTGTTCATATTAGATGTTTGTAATGTTTCTGATAATCAATAAAAAAAAATGAAAAAAATAAAAAAAAAAAACAAAAAAACTCACAAATTATATAATACATATACAAAGCATTATATACATGTTATACAGAATGACAGGAAAAAGATGGAGTCACAGAAGCGTATATGATAACAGATATAAAGAGCTAGCCAATGGGAATTTGCCGTATGACTCAGGGAACTCAGATTGGGACTCTGTAATAACCTAGAGGGTTAGGAACAGGTGGGAGGTAGGAGGGAGATTCAAGAGGGAGGGGACATATGTACACCTATGGTTAATTCATGTTAATGTACGACAGAAATCAAACCAATATTGTAAAGCATTCAACTGATTAAAAATAAATAAATATTAACAAGAAATACACAAAAGATTTTTTAAGTTTGCTAAAATACGTACAAAGTACAAAAAGTTAAAAACTAATAAAATTAATTTTAAATTTTCTAATGGAACTTTTCTAGCTAACTTAAAATTATATATATATGTATATATGGGGATATATATATATATATATGGGGATATATATATGACACATAAACATACATATTTGTCAAAGATATGGCTCCAGAATGAATTAAACACTTACATCCAGGTGCAGGTCCCTGCACTAGGTTACTGGTCAAGAATGCTGAGTTGAACAGGACATGACCCAGCTCCCAAGAGAACAGACCCAAGAAGTCTGTGCCTCATAGTCTAAAACAGGAGAATGTGAGAAGAGAGGGTTCAGAAGCCTGTTAAAGCCCAGAGAACACAGCTTGTGAGTTGGGCCTTGAAGGGGGAGAAAGTTCAAGAGAAGGAGGCACAGGACAGAGGAGCCAGGGAGTGGCAGACATGCTCAAGGACTGGGAGAAGCCCTGCGGTCCCTCAGTTTCCACAACTGTATGAAGAGAAAAGTCAGAGATGAGATTGGGACTGCTGGGGCCTGCATGAAGGATCCCTTAAATATCATCTTGCTCTGGGGTGGAAGGGGCTCCTCCTCATTCCACAGGTAATAAGGAGCTCCCAAATGTTTCTTAAAGGACAGGACAGGATCAGAGATGTGCTGAGAAATGTGACTCCAGCCAGGAGGATCAGAATTCAGAAAGGCTGGACTCTCGTTCCACATCTTAGAAATAGGCAACAGGAGAGCAGGCACCATGACTCGTTCACCTTTGTGTGTTCAGTAAGGAGTACATGTCAATGCTTAGAGTATGTTGAATGAATACATAAAAGCATGGGTGGATGGATGGATGGATGGATGGATGCAGAGGAAAGGAGATGAAGTTCTGAACCTATATAGTAACAGTGCAAATGAAAAGGAAAGGATAGAGTTAAGAGACTTCAACAATCACGAAAATGTAGGAATGTAACTCACCCAAATTCAGAGAATTCATCTCCCTGTGTCTCTAATCAAAGCATATCAGAGGAAAGTCCAAAGAGTTCTTTGTGAAAACTGACTCTGCTGTCAAATTCAAAGTGAATTTGCTTTAGTTCCAGTGTCCCTTCCTTACTCATGTTCCCAACATTTGAAGAAAGAAAGTATTAAGAGGAGAGATCCCATAAAGTCCCAAAGTAGTCATTCCCTCTTGCATACCACGCTTAACCTGAATTCTTAACAAGACGCTACTGAGCACACGTGCCTGCAGCAGCTTAATGTTAACTTAAATACTTTCACTGATGAGCCAGTGAAGGGATGTCTTCTAAGTCTCTTTGAAAACCTCACCTCCACTTCTCAGTACTCACTGTAGAAAGTCTGTCTTTCCTATGTACTCACCCTAAGAAGGAGGAATAAGAAACGAAAAGGGTAGAACTTAAGAGGTAAAAAAAAAAAACCACCCAGAATTCTCGATGCAACATTTTCTAAAATACACCCCCACAGAACACTAATACCATGGGATACTTAGAGCCGTGTTATTTAAAAAAAAAAAAAAAAAAAAGAAACTGCCATGGTCAAATATGTATGGGAAGCATTAGGCCAAACAAAGCTAAACAACAAGCTCTTTACTGTAAGACTTCTGGGTTCTACCAATGTGTCATTAGGGATCTTCAAGAGGGAGACAAGAGTGTGCTGTATTTCACAAATGTGACCACAGACAGGTGTTTTCAGAGAGAATCCACAAGACTGGATTTCCAAGGACATCTGCCTGAGATGTTCTGCAGTCCTGCCCTGTATTAGTGCCGAAGCATGAGCGCTTCTGTGTGGGTCGTTAATTATCTGGAAGGTTTCTTCTCTTCTGCCCAGAATTTGGATCCTCCATTGTCAGGAGCTCTGTCTGCACTGAGCAAAAGGACAAGGCCAGCAGCTGTGAGGCCAGTGCTAGGTGTGTTGAGACATCCACTAGTCCTCAGTAAACACCACCGGTCTGAACAAAGACACCCATGGTCCACCAAGTCCTGTGGTGTCTGTTACACGCATGGTATACGGAGAAGGCGACCCTTTCTACTGTAAAGTCCTACAGAGAAAACGGCAGACATCAATATTAAGTCAATGGGAGAGTAACACCGCTCCTAACAGACTGAATAATTCAGGTTCACTGGGTGGTTGCCATGGACAAGAAACACGATGAAAATCTTGTCCCCCATCCCTGAGTCCTGGATTTGACTCCCTGTCCAACCTCAGGTGCTCTGGGACGATTCTGCTGCAGTGATGGGTTTGCTCTCCTCTGGACCTCTCTTTCTTCTACATGGCTCAAATCCAGGCACCAAATCTCAGCATCTAGCCAACAGATGCACATGATTAGGGACAAGGGAGCAAGGTCAAAAAGTGTGCAACAGCACATGGATCACTTCTGGAAAAGCAATTCCAAGCCCCTGCTCTATACAGAGGGGTATCATCTCCAAAGAAAGACAAATAGCAGCATATTAGGACTAAAGGGCCAAACTGCTTTATACAGGACTTCAGAATAGGAAAAGTATTCCCATTACCCACTATTTATCTAAAGGGCTCATTTCTCCTCCTGAAATCTGTCTGTCCCATTAATTATACTTAATGGGCCTCACAGTGGTTGACAAATCTCCCCAGAGGGGAAACCTTCCTTGTAGACAAAGGATTCATTTATTTACTCAACTTTGTGTCAGACACTCTACTAGGGTCTGAAAATACACTGGCAAACAAGACAGACTCGATCCCAGTCCTCAAGGAGCTTTCCATGGCTGCCCCTAGCATAAAATGCCCACAAGCAGTAGAAAAGGACTGTGGGAAAAGCAAGCCTGCTCCCCAGGGCTCTCTGTCACCACCCAGGGGTCACAGAAGTCAGGCATTCTTGGTGACCACAGAGGGGGTATCGGCAGCCCCAGTGTGACTGACCAGCATGCCATGTTCCACCTCTTGGCATTCCAGGTAGTTCAACCAGGCAGAGTACCTGCTGCAGCTACCATCCTAGGGGAGAGAAACTGGCAGCCTAGAGACCGGGGGTCAGAGGGACATGCGGGGAGGGTAAAGCCTTCGAATCACGCACTGCTGTCATCTCCTCAGCCCCTCCCCTTCCCTCCGTGACCTGAACTGCAAGTTCGGCAACTGAAGAGTGGGAAGAACTTTCACTGAACTAAATTTGTTGAAAGAACCAAGATGAACCTGCTGGAACACTGTCAAAAAGATAATTTACTTCCCTCTTCACCTTCTGATCTTTGAAATATTCGTTTAGATTTCTTGAATGAGAATAATGAGTGATTGCGGGGCTCTCTGGAGGGGCCCCATGCCAATCCGTTTGGAGATATGATGAGCCATCACGTGCCCCCAAACAGCCTGGTGATGGGAAAAGCAGAGGGTCACACCCACTGTAACACTGCAGAGTCCTCTCTTCTCTCTGCATATTCCCGTTGGGCCATATCATCTACGCACTCCTGTGACCCCCGCTACCATCCATAAGATGAAGATTTCTGAATCAGTACAGTTACTACGCAGTTTATATCCAACTGCCTCCCAGCATCTTAACCTGTCACGTCCAAAGCTACATACACACCCCTCCCATTACCTGCCTCTTCAACCTTCCCATAACTTGTTTCCCATCTCAGTTCCTGGCCATCCATGCAGTTACCTGCGAGCAGAAATCTGGTTATCTTTCCTGCCCCTTCCCTCCCTTTCACCTCCTATATTCTGATTAATTATCAGGTCCTCCTAAATATTTTTTACAATATATCTATTCATTCATTCAGTTACTATTTACGCATTCTAATTACGTACCAGGCACTGTCCTAGGCTATACAACACCCATCACCATGGAGTTTACTGCTGTCCATTCCAAAGAAGCCACCAATACCTCTCGCCCATACTACAGGTGGCTTCCCACTTCATTCTCATCTAGCTCATTCCCTCCACTGTGGAAATGAGGAATTCTTCTGAAGCAAATCTGATTAACTGCTTTCACCTGCCCCAAACCCTTCGGTGGCATACCCTGCCCTCAAGGAGTCAAACTGTCTCATGGCTCCCATGCCCAGGACAGCCTCTCAGCTTGTCTACTCTCTGGGCTGTGCCTCCTTTTGTTTACCTTGAGGTGCTCTCTCCTCTGAGCCTTTCAATGTGCTGCTTCCTCCCTCACATATAACCTCAAAATCCTTGGCCGATTCGTATCTTATCTTAAATCTCCTATGGAAGCTCTTCCTGTCCCCAAACCTGATCAGATACAAAAGCACTCTGGACTTCATCATCATCAGACCTGATTGAGTTTTGTTTTTTTTTTTATGTCTGTCCTTTCCACCAAATGTGAGCCAGTTAAGACAGAGATTGTATCTGTCTTGTCCACTAAAAGGAAACATCTGACTTTGGGCATCAGCATAAGGAGAAGAAAAGGCAGAATCCTTACTAGACGTACTTTGTGTAGTTGGATGTCCAGAGTGGGGGCAGGAGGTGGGAGAGGAAACCAAGAACACCCTCTTTGCTAATCACTCAGAATAAAGTTGCCTCAGAAGGAGACACCAGTGAAAAGCCCCCAAACAGAAAGCAATCGTTATTTCCACTCTCCTTGGCCAAGCCCATGAGCTAAGTCTTTTCAATTTAACAGAAACTTTGAGAAGTCAGCATTGAGAATGTCCCTAGAATAATAAGAGTTACCAACTTAACCTCCACTCCTCTCTCTTAACCAAACTTTATTTATACCTTCAAATAATTAATTTCAAATACTTCAGTCAGAGAGAGATCAGTCGCTCAGTCGTGTCCGACTCTTTGAGACCCCATGAACCGCAGCACGCCAGGCCTCCCTGTCCATCACCAGCTCCCGGAGGTCACTCAGACTCACACCCATCAGGTCAGTGATGCCATCCAGCCATCTCATCCTCTGTCGTCCCCTTCTCCTCCTGCCCCCAATCCCTCCCAGCATCAGAGTCTTCTCCAATGAGTCAACTCTTCGCATGAGGTGGCCAAAATACTGGAGTTTCAGCTTTAGCATCATTCCTTCTAAAGAAATTCCAGGATTGATCTCCTTCAGAATGGACTGGTTGGATCTCCTTGCAGTCCAAGGGACTCTCAAGAGTCTTCTCCAACACCACAGTTCAAAAGCATCAATTCTTCGGCGCTCAGCCTTCTTCACAGTCCAGCTCTCACATCCATACATGACCACAGGAAAGACCATAGCCTTGTCTTAATTAATTTCAGAAACACACCTGCCCTCTACAAGCAACGGCAAGGACAGCTGACATTTCCTCTTATTTCCTGTTAGCATCTTAACACCGTAGTGACCTGAGGCAGGGTGTTCTAAAATCCTAGCTTGGTCATACTCCTCAGAAGAGTTTATAAAATGCCAAGAAAAGTTCCAGGCTGCCTCAAGTATCACAGAGGTGAGTGATTTAGAATCCATGTTTAGATGGTATCCTTAATTCTGCAATGAAAGCAACTTGGTGACCTTAAGAAGCAAGCATCACTATGAACAAAGCTAGTGGAGGTGATGGAATTCCAGTGGAGCTATTCCAAATCCTGAAAGATGATGCTGTTAAAGTGCTGCACTCAATATGCCAGCAAATTTGGAAAACTCAGCAGTAGCCACAGGACTGGAAAAGGTCAGTTTTCATCCCAATCCCAAAGAAAGGCAATGCCAAAGAGTGCTCAAACTACCGCACAATTGCACTCATCTCACACGCTAGTAAAGTAATGCTCAAAATTCTCCAAGCCAGGCTTCAGCAATATGTGAACCGTGAACTTCCTGATGTTCAAGCTGGTTTTAGAAAAGGCAGAGGAACCAGAGATCAAATTGCCAACATCCGCTGGATCATGGAAAAAGCAAGAGAGTTCCAGAAAAACATCTATTTCTGCTTTATTGGCTATGCCAAAGCCTTTGACTGTGTGGATCACAATAAACTGTGGAAAATTCTGAAAGAGATGGGAATACCAGACCACCTGATCTGCCTTTTGAGAAATCTGTATGCAGGTCAGGAAGCAACAGTTAGAACTGGTCATGGAACAACAGACTGGTTCCAAATAGGAAAAGGAGTACGTCAAGGCTGCATATTGTCACCATGTTTATTTAACTTATATGCAGAGTACATCATGAGAAATGCTGGACTGGAAGAAACAAGCTGGATTCAAGATTGCCGGGAGAAATATCAATAACCTCAGATATGCAGATGACACCACCCTTATGGCAGAAAGTGAAGAGGAACTAAAAAGCCTCTTGATGAAAGTGAAAGTGGAGAGTGAAAAGGTTGGCTTAAAGCTCAACATTCAGAAAACGAAGATCATGGCATCTGGTCCCATCACTACATGGGAAATAGATGGAGAAACAGTGGAAACAGTGTCAGACTTTATTTTTCTGGGCTCCAAAATCACTGCAGATGGTGACTGCAGCCATGAAATTAAAAGACGCTTACTCCTTGGAAGGAAAGTTATGACCAACCTAGATAGCATATTCAAAAGCAGAGACATCACTTTGCCAACAAAGGTTCGCCTAGTCAAGGCTATGGTCTTTCCTGTGGTCATGTATGGATGTGAGAGCTGGACTGTGAAGAAGGCTGAGCGCCGAAGAATTGATGCTTTTGAACTGTGGTGGTGTTGGAGAAGACTCTTGAGAGTCCCTTGGTCTGCAAGAAGATCCAACCAGTCCATTCTGAAGGAGATCAGCCCTGGGATTTCTTTGGAAGGAATGATGCTAAAGCTGAAACTCCAGTATTTTGGCCACTTCATGCGAAGAGTTGACTCATTGGAGAAGACTCTGATGCTGGGAGGGATTGGGGGCAGGAGGAGAAGGGGACAACAGAGGAGGAGAAGGGGACGACACAGGATGAGATGGCTGGATGGCATCACTGACTCGATGGATGTGAGTCTGAGTGACCTCCGGGAGTTGGTGATGGACAGGGAGGCCTGGCGTACTGCGGTTCATGGGGTCGCAAAGAGTCGGATACGACTGAGCGACTGATCTGATCTGATCTGATCTGAGCCTCCTTTTCCTCATCTGTAAAAGAGGAAATTTCCATAGGTGATCTCCTAGGTTCCTTCTAACTAAAAATCTAGGATTCTAAATTTCTCAAAACAAAGATCCATTTAAAGGAGTGCAGCCAGGGGATAATCTTTTTCCTTTCGTTTCCTTTCTTGAAACTCTCATTTAATTTCTTTCTTTTTTCTCCTTCTGTATGACCACAACTGTTGTCCCTTGCCCTTATAGAAGAGGCTTAGAAAATTCTTTGGCTGATGGGACAATTTTAGAAGTAGAGCTTTCTAAGCTCTCCAATATTTGTGTCACCACAAATCTGGTACCCTCTTTCTAATACTATATTACATTTTCATGTTTCACTTTAAAGAGATAAACATGAATAAAATTGTGACTTTTTATATTATTTTCCATTAATTCCTGACCTTTCAGTGTGAACCTCTATACACACAGTATTTTATCCTGAGTCTTCCCAGAAAACAGAATCTGAGACAAAGATTTGCATGCATGTGCTTTACTGGGCATGTGATTCCAGGGAGACATAGGGGACAAGGGAAATGAACCTGGGGAGCCAAAGAGCCAAAGTAACAATGTAATACTAAGTTGGCCACTATTAAAGGACACTGGTATTCAGTCATAGAGAACATTCTTTGGAGTGTGAAATAAATTTCATAACTCTTTGAAATTAAAAAGTGAAAATGTTAGTTGCTAAGTCGTGTCAGACTCTGTGACCTCATGGACTGTAGCCCACCTGGATCCCCTGTCCATAGAATTCTCCAGGCAAGAATACTGGAGTGGGTTGCCATTCCCTTCTCCAGGGGGTCTTCCCAACCTGGCTGAACCCAGATATCCTGCATTACAGGCAGATTCTTTACCATCTGAGCCACCAAGGAACCAGGGGGGCAAAAGCAGAAATAATTTATTCATCACATCTCATGTCCCATTGACCTAGCATGTCAATCCCTCTATATTTCTGGTTTGCACTTGTGGATGTGCTGCCAAAATGATTTACATGAAGCCCATGCTGCCATATCGGGGAAGTCCCAGAGCAAGAAACAAGAAACATATGCCAGAAGCATGAGGCAAGGCCCTTTCGGAATGCACATGTCTAAGCTGTCAAAGTACCACAGGAGTCACTGTGGAACCAACAAGAGCTGGAGTGGTACACAGGAGGTGTCCCGCACACCAAGCTGCCATCACTGCAGGGCCTGGTTTCTACACCACAGGAGTCACTGTGGGACCGAGGAGCTGGAGTGGTACACAGGAGGTGTCCCGCACACCGAGCTGTCATCACTGCAGGGCCTGGTTTCTACACCACAGGGGTCACTGTGGGACCGAGGAGCTGGAGTAGTACACAGGAGGTGTCCCACACACCGAGCTGCCATCACTGCAGGGCCTGGTTTCTACACCACAGGAGTCACTGTGGGACCGAGGAGCTGGAGTGGTACACAGGAGGTGTCCCACACACCGAGCTGCCATCACTGCAGGGCCTGGTTTCTACACCACAGGAGTCACTGTGGGACCGAGGAGCTGGAGTAGTACACAGGAGGTGTCCCGCACACCGAGCTGCCATCACTGCAGGGCCTGGTTTCTATACCACAGGAGTCACTGTGGGACCGAGGAGCTGGAGTGGTACACAGGAGGTGTCCCACACACCGAGCTGCCATCACTGCAGGGCCTGGTTTCTAATTCTTCTGTGGGACTGTCACGTGCATTGCAGGGTATTTAGCTGCATCCCTGGCCTCTATTCACTCACACCAGTACCATCCCCTCTACCAGCTGTGACAACAAAAAAGATCTCCATATATTGCCTGATGTCCTCCTGGGGGGGGGGGTGTGCAAATTTACCCCCTGATAAGAACCATACTGCTCTAGAGAAATGTGTATCCTATGTCACTTATTCAGTGACCCTTCATTTCTCTCTACTTTACACCATATCAAAAGCAGCTCTCAAGCAAATCACTTTGAGAGATATTTATGTCTCATGCCTGTAACTTAATTTTTAGGCTTCACCATGATATAATTCATGTAAATAGATGATAATTCCTTAATAATAAGGAATGATGAGATTTTAAATACTCAATCTGAGAAAGCTATGAACAGGCTAGACAAAGGATAAAAATGTTAAAGCTACATTCTAGGGCTTAGTTGACAAAATCAAGAGAGGAAGGAGCTATTTTTTTTTTTTAAATCTAGGTCTCTAAGTCAAGGACTCAAGATCTTTTGAGACAAGGGTTTTTCAATCTGAATTTTGTACATGTCATATACACACAATTTCACACTTAACTTCAAGGCCCACGCTCATCCACATAGGCCCATCCAAAGAATTCCTAGGAGACAATGTTAACTACTGTTGCTGAGCATTTGAATCATTTCCAGTTTTTAGCTATTATGAATAAATGCTACCATAAAGATTCTTTCAAATGCTTTTGGCTCTCGCTCTCTCTCTCTCTCTCTCTATGTGTGTGTGTGTGTATGTGTGTAAACTCAGCAATGGCCACAAGATTGGAAAAGGTCAGTTTTCATCCCAATCCCAAAGAAAGGCAATGCCAAAGAGTGCTCAAACTACCGCACAATTGCACTCATCTCACACGCTAGTAAAGTAATGCTCAAAATTCTCCAAGCCAGGCTTCAGCAATATGTGAACCATGAACTTCCTGATGTTCAAGCTGGATTTAGAAAAGGCAGAGGAACCAGAGATCAAATTGCCAATATCCGCTGGATCATTGAAAAAGCAAGAGAGTTCCAGAAAAACATCTATTTCTGATTTATTGACTATGCCAAAGCCTTTGACTGTGTAGATCACAATAAACTGTGGAAAATTCTGAGAGAGATGGGAATACCAGACCACTTGATCTGCCTCTTAAGAAATCTGTATGCAGGTCAGGAAGCAACAGTTAGAACTGGTCATGGAACAACAGACTGGTTCCAAATAGAAAAAGGAGTACGTCAAGGCTGTATATTGTCACCATGTTTGTTTAACTTATATGCAGAGTACATCATGAGAAATGCTGGACTGGAGGAAACACAAGCTGGAATCAAGATTGCTGGGAGAAATATCAATAACCTCAGATATGCAGATGACACCACCCTTATGGCAGAAAGTGAAGAGGAACTAAAAAGCCTCTTGATGAAAGTGAAAGTGGAGAGTGAAAAGGTTGGCTTAAAGCTCAACATTCAGAAAACGAAGATCATGGCATCTGGTCCCATCACTACATGGGAAATAGATGGAGAATCAGTGGAAACCGTGTCAGACTTTGTTTTTCTGGGCTCCAAAATCACTGCAGATGGTGACTGCAGCCATGAAATTAAAAGATGCTTACTCCTTGGAAGGAAAGTTATGACCAACCTAGATAGCATATTCAAAAGCAGAGACATCACTTTGCCAACAAAGGTTCGCCTAGTCAAGGCTATGGTCTTTCCTGTGGTCATGTATGGATGTGAGAGCTGGACTGTGAAGAAGGCTGAGCGCCGAAGAATTGATGCTTTTGAACTGTGGTGGTGTTGGAGAAGACTCTTGAGAGTCCCTTGGACTGCAAGGAGATCCAACCAGTCCATTCTGAAGGAGATCAGCCCTGGGATTTCTTTGGAAGGAATGATGCTAAAGCTGAAACTCCAGTATTTTGGCCACCTCATGCGAAGAGTTGACTCATTGGAGAAGACTCTGATGCTGGGAGGGATTGAGGGCAGGAGGAGAAGGGGACGACAGAGGATGAGATGGCTGGATGGCATCACTGACTCGATGGATGTGAGTCTCGGTGACCTCCGGGAGTTGGTGATGGATAGGGAGGCCTGGCGTGCTGCAGTTCATGGGGTCGCAAAGAGTCGGACACGACTGAGCGACTGATCTGATCTGATCTGATATATACACACACTATGGTGCTGGAGAGGAGAAGGCAGTGGCACCCCACTCCAGTACTCTTGCCTGGAAAATCCCATGGATAGAGGAGACTGGCTGGCTACAGTCCATGGGGTTGCTAAGAGTCAGACGCGACTGAGGGACTGAACTGAACTGAACTGATTCATTGTAATAGTTTACCTGTTCACTGTTGAGGGAGAGAGGTTCTAAACAAAATAGCATTTCTACCTTTAAAATCTTATATTTTTTGATTCTTTTTCTTGTCTTCTTACATTTTCTATGAATTCTAGTATAAAAATTAAACAGAAATGGTGATATGGTTATCTTTATCTGATTCTGGACTTCAAGAGAAAAGCTTTCAGTATTTCACCACTACGTACGATGTTAGCAGGTTTTTGTGGATATTGCTTGTTACATTATGGAAGTTCCATTCTATTCCTACTTTCATAAGAGTTTTTATTGTTGTGTTAAATTTTTATCAACTTTTAAATTTCTGCATTTTTTGAGAATATTCCATGAGCTTTATTTTGTTCTGTCAATTAGTTAATTATATTAGCTAATTTTTAAATTTAAATCAATCTTGCATTCCTAGAAAAAATTCTTTAGTCATGACACATTATCCTACTGTTTATATCACTGACTTTGATTTGCTATGATTTTCTTCAGGATTTTTGAATCATTGTTCATGATAAACAATTTTCCCATGTTAATGTAAACTAATTACATTAAATTATCATTTTTATTTTTAATGCCTTTGTCATGTGATGAGATCAAGGTCATGCTGGGGTCATAAAATGATTTCTATTTCTCTAGGAGAGTTTCTCTAAGTTTGTTTTTATTTTTTTCCTTAAATGGTAGAATTTAACATTGAAGCTATCTAGGTCTAGAATGTCCTTTGTAAAATGATTTAATTATTTACTTTCGTTACTACTCAGGAAATGTAGAATTACTCAGGTTTTCTATTCATTCTTATGCCTGTTTTGATAAATTAAATTTGACATAATGTGACTTCTCTTTGTCAGAAATTTTGGAAAATACTTTTAGTGATCACAACTTATGTATAACATCAAAATGATTAGATTTAATAACATGAGTGATATAATCTTGTTACTTACTCATATTTAACACTTTCTAGCACTTTTTCTCAATTCTATTTTTTATTCATTTTTATTGGAGTATAGTTGATACACAATGTCGTGTTAGTTTCCTCTGTACAGCACAGTCAATCAGTTATACATATATCCACTCTTTTTTAGATTATTTTCCCATACAGGTCATTAAAGAGCATTAAGCAGAGTTCCCTGTGCTATACACAGGTTCTTTAGTCTTCCAGTTTATCCCTCCTTCCCACCTTTTCCCCTTGGTACCCATAAGTTTATTTTCTGCATTTACTTATGACTCTTTCAAAGTAAAAATTAACAATCATTGAAAGTTGCCCTAAGTAGCATAAATCTTCCATCAGTCTTTCAGCTGCTGTAACTATACACAAAGGTAACTGGCTTTAAATATATTCAATCAATTAACAAATATATATTGTGGTGGCAAGAGTACTGGAGTGGGTTGCCATTGTCTTCTCCAGGGGATCTTCCTGACCCAGGGATCGAACCTGGGTCCCCTGCATTATAGGCAGACTCTTTTACCATCTGAGCCACCAGGGAAGTCCATGTTAAAATAGACCCTTTCAAATCATAAAATTATCTAGGTTATTCACTATACAAGTCACAAAGCCAAGATTTTACAAATATAGGGAAATTACAGATTACTTAAATTAACTACATAAATTACAGATTACTTAAATTAACTACATAATTTTTCAGACAAGGAAGCTGAGGCTTAGAGAGGCTAAGTGGCTTATCCAAGGTTAGACAACCAATAAATGGCAGAGCTGACATTAACAATCCGGGTCTCCTGGTTCTTGCGCTGGTAGTTTCTCCACCACATCATGCTAGCATTCAAACTACACATTCCATTTGTCATTAAGAATGACTGAACAGCACTCTAGCTGCAACTACTAAAGCCTGTATGCCTAAAGCCTTGCTGCTCCACAAGATAAGCCACTGCAATGAGAAGCCTCTGTGCACTGCAATCAAGAGTAGCTGCCGCTCACCTCAACTAGAGAAAGCCTGCGTGCAGCAAGGAAGACCCAGCACATTCAATAATAAATTCGTAAAAAAACAACAACAAAAAAATGACTGAACGTGTTGAAATTTGAAAACTTTTCAAGACCCCTTGATTATATTTAAAAAGATCAAACAGGACTCATATCATAGCAGTTAACATTTTAAAGCTTCATTTTGTGTCTTTTTTATCACTTTGAATTTTCAGTGACTATCTTCTAACCTACATTATGTTTCAGATGCCATTTCTCCTTAACTGTACAAACACAACAGTTCCTGAGAATCTGCCTGTAGACTTTCTACTGCTCCACTCTAACTGCCCTTCTACTGTCACCATGTACCCTCCCAATGCTGCTAAAATCATATTATACTTCCCAAAATCAAAGTAGATTAATGTTTTGATTATAGACCAAGTATACTGTTAAGTGCTTGGTGGTCAGGGATGATAAATATATTTGTACCATGTACGTGTGCTTGTGTGTGTGCTAAGTCACTTCAATTGTGTCTGACTCTTTGCAACCCTACGGACTGCAGCCCGCCAGACTCTTCTGTCCATGGGGATTCTCCAGGCAAGAATACTTGAGTGGTTTGCCATGCTCTCAACCAGGGCATCTTTACAACCCCGGGATCGAACCTGTATCTCTTATGTTTCCTGCACTGGCAGGCAAGTTCTTTATCACTAGTGCCACCTGGGAAGCTCCACCATATATATATATATATGTGTATGTGTGTATATATATATAATGTTTCATAATATATATTTATATATAATTTGCATTTATATTGTATGTATCTATATTGTATATATTTATCTTATCTCATACAATATAAAGAACATTCAGTAAATACATTATGGACTAAAAGACTGATACTGTGTTTTCGATAGTCCAGTGGTATGAATATAAGTTAAGGAGATATTGCACCTAAGTTCAGCTAACAGCTTGGCCACTTATTACCTGTGTGACCTCAGACAAGTTGCTTAACTTTTCTGGGTCTCAGTTTCCTCATCTGTAAAACAAAGTTAATAATAGCATCCACAGAGTTGTTCTGAAAATTAGATGAGATAATCTATTAGCACATTGCCTGGCCCATAATAAGTGCTCAGAAAATATTAGCTTGATGAGATTATATCAATACTGTTATTAACTACTAGTACTCTTGCCATTTACCATAATTCCTCCTGTCCTTGTCCTAAGTGGTTTGGAAAACTCTCCAAATCTGAGGGTTCAGTGAACCTCTTCTTTTTGATGAGAAATGTATCTGCTACATAAATAGTAACTCATCCAAATCCCATTAACCATAGGTAATTTTATTTAATAATCATATTTTAAAATTTGGACAAATAAATAAATGGCAAAGCAATTTGTATTAAATCCTGTTTTCTCAATGGCTATTTGGAATACAGCATTCATATGTAAGCCCCAAGAATATTGAGTAACAGATAAAATAAATAATGATCATAATGCAAACCACATTCTGATTCCTACTTCCCTGCAAGTACAGCTCCATGTAAGAATTACAAGAGCCAAAAAGTAACATGCTTATTAACTGTGGGTTACTCAGCTATATACATAGAGCTTAGCAGATCACGTGAATGTTTCCATATTATCCATTAAGCTAATGGTTCCTTAGAGCCCAGTTCTTATAACCCCTAAAGAATTTCAAGATTTGCCTGAAAAAATACATTTCCGTGACTATGGCTGAACACAAATGTGGAAAACTCACTGAAAGCAAACCATCCTGGAAGACAGGAAATGGTCATTGTTTTCCAAGAAAGGCAACACGCTTCTGCACAAAGGAAATCAAACTGGTCTTAGGACTTAATCCCAAGTCCCCCACATAAACCTGCAAGTGCCGTATGGATGGACCCTATGTCTCACCTCACACATGGGAACATACTGGAATAAGAATATGGTCACTTATCACTGAAGGTAAAAGACATGTTATTCAAAACTGCCATATACATGCATCCAGAGAAGTATATTCCCTCCTTTTTTCACATTCATTTTATTTTTAAGGTATTCAGAGATCTAGAGGGATTCCGGACTTGTAACAGGCAAGTTATAAGCCTCCAGAAAAACCTGTCAAAAGACTCAGATCTAAAATTCTGTTTCCTAGATACACAGTGTTTTCTGCAGCCAGGTTCAGTGAAACTTCCACTAGCAAAGTCTCTGCTACCTCATCAGCAAAACAAATCATACTAATCGTTTCACTGATATTTTTAAGTCTTTGGAACAAAATGTTGTTCTTGGGACAAGTCTAAGAGTAAGAGAGAAAAAATCTTGGTTCAAGTTCCACCTGGTTACCTTCACCAGGAGTAGGCAAGGTGGGGAGACCTAACCTTGCCCGACCTCTGCAGACAGCTGATGTCTAGTCAATGTAAATGGAAGTGGAAGTGTTGCTCAGTTGTGTCCAACTTTTTGTGACCCCACGTACTATATAGTACGCCAGGGTACTCTGTCCATGGTATTCTCCAGGCAAGAATATTGAAGTAGCCACTCCCCTCTCCAGGGGATCTTCCTAACCCAGGGATTGAACCCAGGTCTCCTGCATAGCAGGCATATTCTTTACCATCTGAGTCACCTGGTCAATGGAACTGAGTGCTATTACATATGTAAAGCAATAAAGACCAATATAAGGTCTTTGTAAAAAAAATTACTGAATTTAAAATTCATTTTGAATGGCTTTGCTTCAACAGTCAAACTTGCAGGGGAGCAGAGCAGACTTAAGTATTTTGATGGAGACTCACTATTGTACAGCTCTTATAATCCATGCCGAAAGTCCTTTAGTGGTACAACCCTCTCTGAATGAAGTCCCAAAGGGTTGAACCCATATTAAAAATCTCTAATATGAGAAGATTTACAGCAAGGTTACAATGTAATTAACCTGAGTTATCTTTCAAAACTCTTGCTGATATATATTCTGTCACTTCAGACTATGCTTACATTCTGGTTTTTTAAATTAGCAAAGAAGGAGGCTTTCATATTCATTCTAAGTTAAAGGATAAAGGAATGTTTGCATAAAAAGAGTTGGCCAATACTTTCTATTATTTTCTAAAATATTATTCTTATTCTTATAACTATATTCTTACAGCTATTTTTTTAAATGGCTACTCTGTATGGCAAAACCTTACTCTGTCCACTGCAGAAAAGTTTGTGATTTTTATTTAAGGATCATGGTGATTCCCTTCATTTGTTTATAGAGAGGAAAAAAAAAGTAAAAGCAGAGCTATTATTCTGTGTTTATAACAAGTCTATTACCACAGCAACGACTGTGATGTCACAAACCCTACACCAAGGGCCAGATTCTGTCTCCGAGGGGGAAGGGCAGCTTAGCCTCGGGGATCAGTTGAAACTGGATGGAAACATGCAGCCAAAGTGAGGTCAAAGCTTGTGATAATCACCAAGGCATGAGGAGTTCCCCTCCTCAGATGAAAAGGGGTGCAGGAACAGAAAAGCAGTCCCCAAGGCCCAGAAATAAGCTACCCCCACACTTCTGTCTGCAGCTGTGCAAAAGCAGAGTGGAAATCCAAGCGAGTGTGGTATCACCGTGTTCCCGATCACGAGAATTCCACTGGGCCCACTGGCTGCCAAACGTGGATGAGATCCAGTGGTGAGCCTGCCTGAGCACATGAAACACTCTCTGGAACTAGTGCCTGACCAGATGTAGCCTTCTGGTACCTCGGAGCAGAAGCAACTTGCCTCATGATGGCAAGACTTTAAAACCAAGCTGGGGTTTTACTACTATTACTAGGTCACCCAGGCTCACAGAACCACAGATGCTTAGAGCTAGAGAACTTATCAAGTCTCCCAAAAGATGTGGGCTTGAAAAATATAACCTTCTGCAGAAACAAGTTGTATCCCCTGTCATTAAGGAATCTGAACTAGCATATTAACAAGTATTCCTATTCTGATACCGTCTAGGGAAATTCTATATAAATATGCTGAAACAGCAACTTTATATTAAAAATAATATTGGATTAGGAATCAGAAGACTTCAGTACTAGTCTTGACTCAAGTACTTGGAAGCCACCGGACCTTGAGAAAGTCATTTAACTATCTGAGCTTCAGTTCTTTACTTAATGATATCTCAAATGCTATTTCCTGGGGTTGTTATTAAGATCAAAGTAAATAAAATAATAAATTTGAATGAGTTTCATAACTACAGGATTTAATACGAACATAAGGTATTGTGAGCATTTTTACATAGCTAGTTTACAGTATAACAGGAATAATTTGAACACTAATAGTTATTTTCTTTCCAGGAATCCAGAGTACACATTCAGTGCTCATCTTCCTTATCCTGAGAGGTGGACACTTGCATGATACAGTCAACTCTAAATTATTCAGGGCCTGATTATCAAGGGGCCAATTTCTTTCAGCCATTGTATGATTAGTTTCCCTCAGAAATGCCACATTAACCTATATATGGCGAGAAAATGGACAGTGCGTGTCCCTCAACTTATCTTGAATAACAACTCTGGTAAAAATTTTAGCAAAAGGAAGAACTGAAATGATTAACTAGATAGGAGTTTTTGGATAATTGGTGAACTTTACACTTATCTATGGATAAGTACTCAAACCACTGTCACAAAGGCTATGGTCATGGTCAAAAAGGTTGAGACTAACTCAAACAAGATCCTCGCACTTTCTCAGTGAACAACAAAGTAGCCTGTACTATCTTATGTATGTGCAATAGGAATTTGAATATGTCATTCATTCATTTATTCAACAGACCCTGGTGGACTACTATTATGTGACAGAGCTCACCACAGTCCCTGAAAACCCTGCTGTTTTCCTAACCTGTCACTATCCCTTCCTTATGATGTAACAGACAGCACTTTGACAAAGCTTGTAGCCCGACTCCTAGAAACTCTATTCACCTTCCTGTTATCATGAGACTTTTGCCAGTCTTACCCCAACGCAAGGGTCAGCAAACTGTTTTCCCTGAGCCAAACCCCTGTTTGCTGCTCTTTTTGTAAAGTTTTATTAGAACACAACCAGGCCCATTTGTTTATGGCCTGTTTATCTATGGCTGCTCTTCTGCTGCCACAGCAGAGTTCAGTAGCTGTGACAGCACAGTATAGCTCCAAAGCCTTAAATACTATCTGGCCATTGACAAAGCTTTCCCACCCCTGCACTAGATAACATAAGTCAAAATTCATCTCTCCGGTAAGTTTCTGCTTAGGGAATAATAGAGTAAGCTCCTTGAAAGCAGAGAACTTTGTGTACCTTTGTCTTGTCATATGGAACCCTGGAGTAGGATTGGGTCAAGGTTTAGAGCAGATACAGAAAATTAAACATGTCCTCCCCTATATTCTGTTTTCAACAGATGAGTGTCCCAGAATTCCATGGAAGACAGCACAAAACCACTGGTGTTCAGTTACTCTGGCTTTTAATTCCTCAGAGTTTCTACATCTAAGACTTCCAAGGCTCAATTTTTGGCCTCTATCCTTTGCATATTTATTTCCTGATCTGATGTGGAATTAGAGTTAAATAGGAGCTGTGTGCTTGAATTCCACGTGGCTGGCTCAGCAGGAAACTCCAGGGCAGGTTTTTTGGCATGCCAAACTCATGTTAGCCTCAGCTATGCTAATTTCTAGAGCTATTTGCTTTGCTCAAATAAACCTTAGAGGGGAATTTGCATTTGGATGCACACCTTTTTATGCACAAATTATATGCATGATAACTCTAGGGCAGAATAAGGTCTGGAAAAAAAAAAAAAAAAAAAAGAGGCATGGTATGTACTGAATGGTTTCCATGCGGCAAGCACTATGCTGGTCCTTTACATACATTTTCTCATCTCAGGGCCACAACTATCTCAGGTGGTGAAACTGCGACCCCCACTTTATATAGGTGGAAATTACATAGCTTCTCTACACTCACAGACCCGGTAAATGACAAAGTCTAGATTCGAACCCAATCTATCTGAACCTGAAGCCCGTGTTCTTTTCACTTAGTCAGGCTGTTTTACTGGTATCCTCCTCAACATCACCACACACTGAAGCCACTGGACATACATCAAAACAAAGAATCCTACATTTACAAAATTAGTCAATTTTCTCTCCAGTTGTCCTATGCAAAATATATTTTTGACCCTTTAGGAGATAAATTTGGGTCCCTCTGCACCATAAAACAATCAACCAAAGAATAACAGTGGCATTACAAAGACAAACATTACATGAAACAAAAATTATGTTAGTATTTAGTAGACAAACACAATCACAAGTGATTTTGATATGTAAATGGTTTTTCATGACATATGTGAAGACCTCAGTATGAAAGGACACTTTTGCTGCTAAAATGTAATAGGTCAAGTAAGAGAATGTGCCCATACCATGAAGGAAAATGTTAGTAACACTTAGAAGATGGTATAAATATATGTATAATGTAAGCCCAGTAATTTATATCTTACAAACATATTCACTGTTTATGGAAATATAACCAAACACCTATCTTCTCCCCGCCCCCCCAAAAAAATATAAGCGTTACCTTTAGTCAGTTATGATAAGTACCTCTATCAAAATTCATTATTTATCATTGCTTAATTCAACATACAGAAAAATAACCAGCACAGCAATTAAGCATTCTAGCAAAATTCTAACATTTTACAACAAGCCAGATACAATATTACTGAACTTCTTTCTCCATGTGGAACAAAACTGCAACCTAACTTGCAAAATAACATTATGCTCAGCCTATTGCCATCTAGCTTAATACACTGCCATCTAATTTTCTGGAAATATACAAGAACTGATTACATTTTCATCCAAGTAAAATTTGAATCTCCATTTTTCAAAAAGCTCTTAAAGAAAGCTTTCCAGGAATTAGAAACAACCCTGTACGAGATGAGTAACCTGGGTTGTTTCTTAAGTGGATTCAGAAGAAAGGCACGCTGGGGAACAAGCCTGCCACACACACTTTATAAATCGCCCCTTCCTTTGGGAAATGCACCAGGGAGACGTGGTCCTCACTGCACCACACCAAAGAGCTCAACCATGGTTCCTTTTTTTCTTGTTAACCAATCAGTACATATCTTTCTTTTTAAATTAATTTATCCTTTTTAATTTTAAATAGATTTCAGAGAAGGAAAACAACTTTTTTTGTAGCCAGGGGTAGGAAAATTTATTGTCGGTTGAAGGTCAACAGCCTCAGCAGTAGTAGATTGGGGGTATTTGCTTAATAAAGTAATGCTCTTCAAATGATACACTCACATGTCTTAGCTGCAATGTCCCTAAAAGTCTTTTCCAAAATAAATGTAAGCATTTAATAATTATCATAGGGCAATTTAAACAATTTTCTGTAAATCATCATCACTGGAAACCCCAGTAGTGACTTACCTGCCGGCGGCTTTATGAAAGGTGGCGGAATTAAAGGTACAATAATGGGCACATTGCCATGATCCTTCGACCCTGCAGGTGAGTCACTGAGTCCATTTCCTGTGGCAAGCCCTGAATAGCCTGTGCTTATATTGTATGGTGAAATAACACTGTCCTCAGGTAATTTGGGTTTTGGCAAAGAATTTTCTGTAAAAGAAAAAAAAAATCATTCAATATGATGAAAAGACTTACTTTCCTTACAACCGCATTTTCTCAAGTAAAATGATTATGGAATAAATTTTTTTTTCTTGCCAATCTTTAAACACTTTACCAGAACTTAGTCCTGAACCTTTCTCAGCTGTGTTACCGTAAATTTCTTATGGGCTCCTTTATAATTTGCTCCACCATGATAGCTAATATCTCTACTGTACCATAGTGATGAATTTTAGCACTGTAAAAGCCCATAGCAAATTGAGAGGCAATTAACCTTTTACATGTACAAAGTGATATATGGCAGGCATCCCTCTCTGGCTACCAAAGGAGAAGCTTAAAAAGTGCCCCCCTACCATGGTAACCAGGTTTTGATATATTATAAAGTTGAGTGGTAATATAATCAAAAGAACCAATGAGAAAGAAGATGATGATTAGGAAAAAAAAGAACACGAACTGTTATTTCACAGGGTAAACTCATTAAATTAACCTATTAATAGCCATTAAAAATTAACAAAAATGTGGCTTCCCTGTGACTCAGTGATAAAGAATTCGCCTCCCAATGCAGGAGACACGGGTTCAATCCACGGTCCAGGAAGATCCCACACGGCCTTGGAGCAACTTAACCCATGCACCACAACTACTGAGCCTGTGCTCTAGAGCCCAGGAACCACAACTATTGAGCCCACGTATTGGCCTCAACTTGAGAAAAGCCCACACACAGCAACGAAGATACAGCACAGTCAAAAATAAATAAAATAATTTTTACAGATTAACAAAAATGATCATAAAGAAAACTTATAATGATGTGAACTTTGTGAATTTTATCCTCACATATGAACCATTAAAAAAATAAATAAAACACTCAACCATGGAAAACAACTTTTTCCCTTCAGTAGCATATCATGGCATTCTCTCCAAGTTCCCCAGAGGCAAAGATTATTACCTAGACCAAGTATTAAATGAGCTATTAGTTTATAGACTATAAACTCATGACTTGCATTTTTCATTTACAGTGAAATTGATATTATCTCTGTAACATGATATGTACAATTTTGTAGCAAGCTTAACATAAAATTTGTCACATACGTTCAATTCCACATGCCCGCAGGACAGCTCATTTACATTTCGTTGCTTGGCATATAAGAAGGAAAAGCACTATCTTAGAGACTGGAAATAAAGTGCATGAACAGGTAGTGTATGCCAAAAGATTTGGAATGCAATGAAAATACAGATCAAATTGCCAATGATATCACACAATTAGTTTAGCCCACATTTTATTCAAGTTCCCCAAATGGATAGCTTCTTCACATATTCCTCTTCTTTTCTTTGATGAACAAATCTTCAATCCATATTTAGGTTAATTCAATATGCAGAGCAACACCCACCAAGGGTTCTAGGCTTCCCTCATGGGGTATCTGGCATTGCTACCCACCGGGAGAATCAGTGTTAATTCAACTCTGCCAAGCCTCTCATCTCTACTCTCTGGCCAGGCTTCGATGATAATTCCTAAAGAATAATATAGGGTCCAATCATCTACTACTCTCTTACTTTTCTTCTTACCCTATCCAAGGCTGTGGGGATAAGGTGAAAACTTCAAATGGAAAATAGAAGTAGGGCTCTCCTTTAGAATTCTCACCTAAAACTGGGGGGCAAGAAGAGAAATTACCAAATAACCATGATCGTCTCTTGCAGTCTGAAACTTTAAACCTGACATTTCACTTAACAGAAAGCACCAGCCCTTAACAATTGATGTATCAAAGGGTTTAGGAAAGTAGAAGTTAGCAAACACTGTCCCTTTCTCTACCTTTGTGAGCAGGACCGCAGTGCTTAGGATCCCTAGCACTGTCTAGCTAGCCCTCCCATTGCTGGAAGGAAATTAAGCTGTGACTGTTTTTGTTTTATGTTGTGCTCTTATATTCTGCTTATGGGAAAGCACTCCTGGGGATGTACATTTAAATCAACTATTGGCATAATCAACAAAATGAGTCCCAGAGCAACTCAATTCTGGCAGGTTGAGATAGTTTAATCCTTGTTTGCATGAACAAAGGGACATTAAATGTCATTACCTTTGAGAACAGAAATGTGCTGCCGGCTCTCTCCATCTGTAGGATAGCTCCTGAATTCAATATCTTCACCATCTTTCAGTTCAACCTTATCATAGCCATACCAGCCAAGGAGTTCGTTCATGGTGTTTTCTGCAAAGTTCTGAAAGAAAAGCATAGGCTACTTATTATATAATCAATAACTATTTGAAAGAGAATGCATACAGTGAATTCTATTAGCACCACCCTGTGTTCTGCCAGCCTCGCCCTTCCTTCCTTAGAGTCATGTTCATTTTTCAAATCACGTTTGAAAACTGTCATGCATTTAAATCTCAGGATGACGCATCCAATTATGACAGGCCTTCAGACATTTGCAATTTAAAGATAATAAGAAAAAAGGCATTTGTCAGTTTTGCTTAAGAATAGGAAGTCATATTTTGGCATATCCTTCTGCGAAGTCTGTATCTTGAACTAATACAAAAATATTGAAAGGTAAAAGCACGAAAACAGCTAAGAAGAGATTTTGAAACTGAAAACAATCGAGCATTTTGTGGCTCAGATTAATTTAAATTAGAATTGCCTTGTTTCTTAACATGACTCTGATCTCAGATAAAGCAAAATCTCAGCAAAGAAATAATTCCTCGACTGTCAACCACTACCATCCAGGAAGCTGAATAGGCTACAAGGGTTTTCCTTTTTAATTTTACCTTTTGTAACAGTAGTCTTTAAACATCAAAGCATAATTTCCTTTACGAATTCCATTAGTGACAGATTCTTTCTCCATGAAATTAAAGGTCACTATGATTGTCTTCTAACAAATAACATAAAAGCACCAAATAACTTTAAGGTTACTAGTCAGCTCGGATTTTGGATAACACATGAAAACACTTAATGAACTATAAATCAATATACAATCAGCCCTCCGTATCTGCACGTTCCTTATCCACAGATTCAAGTTACCCCTGTGGAAAATATATAGGAAAAAATTTTCAGAAATTTCCAAAAAGCAAAACTTGACTTTGTCATGCAGGCAACTATTTACATAGCACTTATATTGTGCTTACAACTCTTTACCTAGCATTTACATTATATTAGGTATTATAACGGGGAAGGCAATGGCACCCCACCCCAGTACTTTTGCCTGGAAAATCCCATGGACAGAGGAGCCTGGTAGGCTCCAGTCCATGGGGTCGCTGAGAGTCGAACACGACTGAGAGACTTCACTTTCACTTTTCACAGGAAATGGCAACCCACTCCAGTATTCTTGCCTGGAGAATCCCAGGGACAGGGGAGCCTGGTGGGCTACTGTCTGTGGGGTTGCACAGAGTCGGACACGACTGAAGCGACTTAGCAGTAGCAGCAGGTATTATAAACGGGGTAGGCAATGGCACCCCACCCCAGTACTTTTGCCTGGAAAATCCCATGGACGGAGGAGCCTGGTAGGCTCCAGTCCATGGGGTCACTAAGAGTCGGACACGACTGAGCGACTTCACTTTCACTTTTCACTTTCATGCATTGGAGAAGGAAATGGCAATCCACTCCAGTATTCTTGCCTGGAGAATCGCAGGGACGGGGGAGCCTGGTGAGCTTCCGTCTATGAGGTCGCACAGAGTCGGACACGACTGAAGCGACTTAGCAGCAGCAGCAGCAGCAGTAGCAGCAGCAGCAGGTATTATAAATAATCTAGAGATGAGTTAAAGTATATGGCAAGGATACGCATAGGTTATATGAAAATGCTGCACCATTTCACAAAAGGAACTTGAGTACTGAAGAATCTGGTATTCCAGTGTGGAGGTAGGATGCCCTGAAACCAATCCCCTGTGGATTTCGAGGGACAAACTCTATAAATGTAAGGTATTATTATTGTTGTTAGTATAGATGTCAAGCTGTGGAAATAATGGGTAAATAATAGTTGAACAAATTTAAAGCTTATACTACCAGGTGACTATTTTTAATGAACTTAACAAATGCTAGGTCTTAATTCTTGTGTGTGCCTTAACGTATCTCTATCTGAGAAACACAGAGTAGAGAAGGGATTACCCGGGGCTAAGGGGTGGCAGAAATGAGGAGACTGGTCAAAGGGTATAGTACAGAATGGGGTATACTACGGTGATTGTAGCTAAGGACACTATCATACACTTGAATGTTGTTGAGAGAGTTGATTCTACATCTTTTCACTGTAAAAAAGGTAACTATGTTACAGGATAGAGGTGGGAGCTACTATTGTGGTTGTAGTCATTTTACAATATATAAATGTAAGAAAGCAACACATTGTACACCTTAAACTTATACAATGTTTTCTGTCAATTATATCTCAATAAAACCAGAAAAATTAATAGAAGGAAGAATCCTATACCACAGAGTAAGAGCTTAATAAATGTTTGCTGAATGAATTTTTTTCAGTTCAGTTCAGTTGCTCAGTCATGTCCGACTCTTTGCGACCCCATGAACCGCAGCACGCCAGGCCTCCCTGTCCATCACCAACTCCTGGAGTCTACCCAAACCCATATCCATCGAGTCGGTGATGCCATCCCACCATCTCATCCTCTGTTGTCCCCTTCTCCTCCTGCCTTCAATCCCTCCCAGTATCAGGGTCTTTTCCAATGAGTCAGCTCTTCGCATCAGGTGGCCAAAGTATTGGAGTTTCAGCTTCAACATCAGTCCTTACAATGAACACCCAGGACTCATCTCCTTCAGAATGGACAGGTTGGATCTCTTTGCAGTCCAAGGGACTCTCAAGAGTCTTCTCTAACACCACAATTCAAAAGCATCAATTCTAGGGTGCTCAGCTTTCTTTATAGTCCAACTCTCACATCCATACATGACCATTGGAAAAACCATAGCCTTGACTAGATGGACCTTAATTTTTTTAAGGCATCTAAATTTTTTTAAGGCATCTTTATCAAGCAAGACAGCCTGAGCACCCTAGATGGAGTTAGAGAAACTATATATTTTAACCAACTCTGTGACTCAAAGGATCTTTTCTCATTCTCCCTAGAAGCTGTCATTTCTGAATTACAATGGGATGTATAATTTATACCTGAAACAAAGCACCCAGGCTCAACCAGCATGCGCACAGCCTCAACATGCAAGTTCCATGTTCTTTTGAATTTCACTTTAGATTTCAGCAGAGTTGCATAAAAAAGAAAGGATATTACACTACTCGATAAAAAAAAAAAAAACAAAAAACTGGCATTTCAAACCACTTTTTGCTTTAGTACCCACTTGAGCTCAGAGCTCCAAATGGGTCAATCTGTGATGGTACAATGCACAAGCAATTTTTAAAAAATCTAGACAGATTGATTCAGTGTTACCATCCACAAGGCCAACAGTCAGCCATATCAAGCTTTAGTGAGGCATTTATTCTCTCTGATGGCTGGTCGTGTCCACATTAAATAGACATTCCTTTCATGAATGTGCAAAGATGATATGATCGATATGTATAATAAGCTCAGCAACTTCTGGAACACCACTGAGGAGGCTTCAGCTAAACACTGCACTACTCAATCAAAAGACATTCCTAATTGAATGAGGTGTCAGTCTTCCCTAGCTCTCAATTTCTTTCACTGAGCTGAGTGCCTGACTGGAGGATGACAGTCCTAGGCACACAAACAGAGGTCTTCCATCAGGGGTCTGGCAGCAGAAACCTCAAGGATAACAATTATACCTTGCATTAAAAAACAAACCAACAACAAAAACCCCACAATTCCCAACAGTGTTAAAAGCCAAGTTCAAGCCATCCTACTGGTAATGTATACTGTCTGCCTGAATCTCTAAGAGAAATGAGCCAAAAAGATAACTGCTGGCCACCATATCTAATTTTCTAGGTCATTTGTATCCTGGGCGCCTCTCGCTGGTTGTGTCTAACCTCTGAAGTGACACAAAAACTACAGATGCATCATTCATGGAGCAACCTCCCAGTCAAGGATACAGATTTGTTTGTTTCAGTCCAGCTGCAAATCCCTTCAGCCTTTCAGAACCAATCCCAAGGATGGGATCCAGAAGTTTCAAACATTTGGGTAAAAACTGAAATTGCAACTGGATTATTGATAGCCAATTTGTATTATTTGGGCACCTTAACTTTATCACTCAGTTTATGGTTTGTGCTGAAAATTCAGATGCCTCATGGAACAATCAATATGAACGTGATCTATCTCATGATTTTTGAATTACTATAAATGTCAGTGAAAATAAACTCCAAGCATTTCCTTTCTTATCACTGAAAATAAAAAGAAACACCTTAATGTTTAGATATATGATGGCAAAATCAGAAAACAAAAGGTTTATAAAGCCTTGAGCCACAAATCTCAAACCTTTCATAAAAAAGGAACAAGATAAAAGAGAAAATAAACACCAAAGTTTCTTGTAGTATAACTTACAAGAAATAGGTATAACCTCTGTCTTATACACTATACTATACTAAGAAACTGAAGAACCCCAAGGAATAAATAATTTTTAATTTGATTTAGAATTAAAACTTAGAATTTGATGTTAGATATTATATGGGCTCGTTATGGTACTAAACCAAAGGAAATGAAATGGATTTTTGCAGTAATCATCCAAGAAACATAACATATTCTAAGAGAAGTGAATTTAATGTTTATGGTCCATAAGGGTTTTCCATTTTTTCTACCAGAAAATTGAGGTGATAAGAGTTAAGTGCAGACATATTTTTGAGGTAAGGATGTTCAATAAAAGGTCAAGCTACTGTACTGATAGAAATTGTAAATTTGGTTTCCCCCAAAATCTTTACCCAGAATTTCTCATGGAGACTTACAGCAGAAAACTCAAGTACAGTCTCTTAAAGTCCCTTCCAGCACTAAGATTCTGTGAAGTCAAAGAACTACTTACACATGAAACAAAATACATTTCACAAAGAAATATCATAATTACAGTGATCACACATCATAAATTTCACTGAACAGCCACTATCTCAAATATTTTATCATTGTTCCCATACACCATCAAAAGTGCCAGAATTTCAATATTCTGGCACCCAAAACACATTTTGCAGACTGCCTCTCGCCCTTGGAAGTGACACAAAAATCCTCTCTCATACCATGTGGTCCAATTTGGGTTTGGAAAATAGGTCACTATAATTACAATGATAATGTCTAACACTCTTATAGCACTTGACAGTGTTTCCACATCCTTTAACTCTCTTGTTCCTCTCAACAACCCTGCGAGTTAGGTGTTTGGTTTCTACAGTAAACTTTTGGTGAACCTGTGTGACATCCTCATTTTACAACAGAAAATTGGAATATACAGAAGGTAAATGGCAGGCATGAGAGATCACCTAGTAAAGTCAGAACAAAAATATAGATCTTCTGATTCTTATACCCAGACTCTTTCTACTATAAATTCTGTTCAGTCTAATGTGTTAGCAACTCCAAAATAACTACTTCCTTGGTCCAACAAAGGGCTGCAAAGAAATCATATTACAGGATGTCAATTTCATATACAGAGAGCTTTCCAACCAGGACACATCTACCTCTGGTAAACTTGTTTTCTGATTTGGTCATTGATCTCTACTCTCCTTAATTATCTGTACTGTTGGAATAGTGGTTCTTAAAATTCACAATTGAAATTTAATCTTCGCATTTGACAACTTTTTGACATCACATCTGACTCTAATGGCTTTGCACTTTTAATACTTTACCCCCATATCCTTCCTCTCCCTTTCAGATCCCCCTCTCTCATCTCCAGGGTTCCTAAAGAAAGAAGAAAATTCTAATTCTAACATTTAGTCTGAAAGCATGATCTTTTCCTAGAATTAAAAAAAAAAAAAAGGTGGAAATAATAAATAGTAGAAAGACGGGAAAGTTTACTTTTCTTCATTCCTCTGAGTTCTTTCTACGCTGGCAAAATTTACTTTTGTTGGAATTTAATTCCCAGGACATTCATTAGACTTTCTCCTTACTCAACTAGAAATACTGTATGCATGTCAAAGTTCAATCTAAATGGTTTTTAATTGAACATTTTACCAGGTAAACCATAAAGACTTGACTTCAAGTCATTTTGAAAATCATAGTAATTACAAAAATCTCAAAATACCTCTGAAATGAAAGTACTTCAAGGTTTTCAAAGAGGACTAATGACTTTATTTTGAACACACCAATCCAACTTTAAAATATAGGGTGGGCTTCACTGATTTCTTTCATCTCAGGCCTTGCATAACCGAATGTCGATTTGTTTTCAACTTGGTATCCTACCCAAGAAAGCAGAAAGTTTTCGGAAAGCTCCCAATCATTCATTCAAATGAGGGGAAAGCCACATTCTCCCTCTTCTCACAAATATAATTTCCATTTCACTCCAAGTCCTATATCCCTTTCCAGTGCTAGTAAAATATATCCTCCACTGCAAACACACTGTAAGTTATCTGAGGGCAGAAACTTTTTATTTCATTTTATGCCTCTTCCAGCACAATGCCCAGCATTTAGGAGCTAATCAATAAATGTGGATACATCCACAAATATTTTTTTGAATGTGCAATTATAGAAATATGACTTTTCCATATTTTTCTAATGTGTAAATATAGAAACAAAATTCAGGACAAATGATTCTAAAAAAAAATGTGTGAAGGTTTAAAAAACTATAACATCTAATGTTAATGAACATCCTCAAACTATTAGGAATTCAAGTTGATTCATTAAAAGCTGAAGAATTTACATACCCTTTGATTCAGCAATTTTATTTCTAGGTATAAACTATTCTAAGGAAATATGTGCAAAACTATGCATGTTCAGTGTTGTTTTCTTAGACATAATCTAAATACAATCAGAATTTGGTTAAATAAATATAGCTTAGTCATAAAATTACCAAAATGGAATACTATTTTGCCCCTAAAATATTCTGTGGATAAATTTTTACTGCCATGAAAAACTGTTAACACTATATTAAGTTCAAAAAGGAAGGTTAGTACACTATAAGACCATTTTTTAAAAATGTATCATACATAAAAAAGAACATGGAAAGACATACATCAAAATGTTGACAGTAATTGTGTCTGGGTGGGAAAATAATAGCCTTTGTTTTTCTTTTTTTGCTATTTGTATTGCTTATTCTGCTATTTCTGTCATACCTATGAATTATTTTATAAAAATAAAAAAAGTTTTAATTAAAAATTAACACATAGTCTTCTCACAGACACCCATGTCAGTCATATTCATAGTCTTAATGACAGTGAAAAGGATCTGTCAGTTACATTACTTAACTTCAAAACATTCTGACACACATTATCCAAGAAAGTGGAAAAGTGGAGCATATGAGAAATACTTTCAAAGGAAAAGGAAACCCCCAGTCCTGAACAATTTACAAGGTGGGGAAAGAAATGCTAGTATCTCTGCCAGTTAAGGTTATGAATAATAGAATGATAGTTATTTTTGGAAAATATTTTATCTCCCTTTTCACCTCCATAGGTTCTGACTGAGTTGTAAAGTAGATTTCTACTAAGCATCATTGGACTTGCTAATTAAGATTTTTAAAGGGTTGGGGATGACACAGGATGAGATGGTTGGATGGCATCACTGACTCGATGGATGTGAGTTTGAGTAAGCTCCGGGAATTGGTGATGGACAGGGAAACCTGGCGTGCTGCAGTCCACGGGGTCACAAAGAGTCGGACATGACTGAGCAACTGAACTGAACTGAACTGAACTCGAAGGGCTTGGAAGAGGAAGCTGCAGAAGAGAGGCAATTTCTTGTGTAGGAAGTAGGAATTAAACTTAATTAGAAATCAGTTTCTAGCTCTATCTATCCCCCAGATCTGAAAGTTTAAAAAAATTATAACATCCAATGTTAACAAGCACTCTTAGACTGTTGGGAATTCAAGTCGGTTCAACTTGAAGTCATCTCTCTTAACACAGATCTAATGGATCAGTTTCATTTCAAAGGTTTTACCAAGAAGGAGGTAAAATTTAAGTAGTGGAAAAGAAATGTCTACAAACTACCTCCACGCTCATGACTTCACAGGATCAGAAGGCATCTTAAGGAAAAGCCACTCACACAGACGTCTCATTAGAGAATCATTCACACGGATGTCATGAAGAGCTGCCAGATTCATACTCTGTATGCAGACTGCACCCATTGACCCTGTTGTCTGTCCCTGAACCACATGCAGATTCTTGGCCTGAAATCCTTTGAAGAAGGTCACTGAGCTCCATTTGGGTCACTTTGCAGCACTGTTCTCAGCTACGACCCAAGGATTATAACACGGTTCTAAGGGCAGGGGATACATCGAACACTAAAGTCCAGCTCCGACCTGGAGCAGGCTTGAGGAGAAAGTCTTGCTCTCTTACTGATACAGTCTCAATGGGAAGGTTGTATAATTGTCACATGAAACCAAAATGTGTGTGTTTCCACATGTAAAAATCTATGTTGCTTCACTGTCTTGTTGTGACATGGAGTAGACAATGATGTCCCCATGTTTTAATCTGTGGCCAGGACATCAAATGTCCTAAAAAGGTCAAACAAATGTGTGAAATCGTGGAGGCCAGCCCTTGGGCTAACACTTTGGCCGGCATAGCAGGTGTGCAGCTGTGGGCAGCTGTGTCCTACCACAGCTGCAGCACTGGCTTCAAAATCACCAAGACTTGTGACATTGTTTTCCTGTCCATCCCAAAGCCACTGGCCTTAAAGCAGGAGTTCCACAGACATTTAGTTACATAAGAGATATTAGCACCCATCAGTCTACAGATTCGAAAATATACATTCAGCAAATTTCACCCACCTCAGGCTTTCATGTCTGTTTACATGTTTCAATTGGAACCATCAAAAACAAAGTTGCTTTTTTTTTTTTTTTTCATTCTACCCTGGAATATCCCTTTTCTTTTAGGAAAATATTCAATAATCTTATTAGTTTAAGAGTGTAAATGTGGCTGACTTCCCATTCCGCAAAAGGAAATTTTAGACTTCTGAGATTTTTAAAGGATCCACCTTCTACTACTTCTAATAATTTTTTCAAAAGAAAAAGTATAAAGACTCAATAAAAAGAATACTTCCTTAGAAGATATAAAAAGTCTGGTCACCCTAGCAAGATAGTCTATTTCCCTGAACTCTCCATTTTCAAACAGTCACTTGTAGTGTGTATTCACTGATATTTGCCCTTATTGAGGCCCTGTTTTTTGACTTTCCTTTAAAAACTCTGTTACCTCTTGGTTTCTATGAGTCTGTCTTTCACACAAGGAGAGTAGAGCTTGGCTTCTCAGAGCAGTGCTTGGCAAGCACAGAGGCAGGAAACGCAGAAGGGAATGAGTCTGTCAGACTCATTTTCTTCTAGTTCAAATGTTTATTTCAGATTCGGGAGGAAGTGGAGTGGTTCCTTTCCATTTCCTCCTCTCTGGAACCTGTGAGTTGTGTAAGGCTTAGAGAGTCTTGCTCTACCACACATCATCCTCACAGGTTCACAGATGGAGAAAGAGACTCTTCAGAAAACTCCAGGTTTGAACAGAGCAGGATTCATAGCTCTCTCTGCCCTCCCAGGAACTTCTCTTATGGGTTGAGACTAGAGCCTTGAGCAGGACAACTGAGAGCAACGCAGAGGACAAAGCCAGTGGGCTAGGGAACATCCTATACCAGCTCCCAAGGGGCAAGGGCCACGTCCCACCTGACATAAGTTCCCAGCCCTGCCACACAGCACACCCCAGACCACTTCTTAGCCAGGGAGGTCTGACATAATTTGGGAATGCCACAGTGAGATCTGGTCCCAAGCCCACTTCCTAGGTTCCTGAGACTTACTGTTTCTGACATCAGGATGGAGTTTCAGGAGCAAAACTTAAAATATACCTGTTTTAGTAATGAGCTGGTTTCAACCTTAAAACATGCTGACTTTTCCAATCCACATTCTGATATCACTGTTTTATTTTATGACAAGCTATTTAAATTACCACACTCACAAGCTCAACTCTGCAACTTGTTTTATTGTCTATGCAATTAACACAGGTCATTTTTAATGCCAAATGGAGACCATCAGAAACTAAACTAGAAAATCTTATGGTGGGTTTACTACTAAACTCTAACAGATGTGCCTGACTCTAACATTAGGACTGAAGCATAATTTTAGGTACAAATTACTTATTAAGAATATTTATAGACAGAGAACTTCTTCAGCAAAGAACCTAAGACATTTAACACAGCTTATCCTGTAGCTGAGCAATTGATAAGGAAGCCAAACATTGTAAATGCGTTAATTTTGGTTTGTTTAGGAAAGTTTCCAGGGCAGAGTGCATGATCTAATCACATTGGTTTTGTCAAAGTTTTAGAAGATGAAAATCTGACTCATTATCTCTACTCATAACTCAGACTTTTTTGAGCTGTATTACTGTTTGCTAGTCACTAATCATGTTTATGCTCACCAAGATCTCTGCATATAAAATACATACCCTTAAGTGCAACTATATTTACACTTACTCATATATTTACATTTACACATCCAATATTACTTCTAGTTTCTGTATTATGTTCTGGATGAACTCCTGAAACAAATTAACACTTCCATATGTCAAATTTCCTCCTAAGGGCCACTTATTATGATTCATGTGAGCTAACAATATATTGAAGGCATATTACATTAGATACAATCACAATATTCACTTTAGAAACCGAAAGTACTCAAAATATAAATTGAATTGCCACCTGATTGTTTAAAATTCCCTCTATTGGTCACTAACTAAACAAGGCAGACTGACTGTAAGTACAGTAATGTAACAAGTCTTTTTAATTAAGAAAAACCAGGATGAAGTGGGGGAAAGGAAAGATAATGAAACATAGTAAAGATCATAATGAGACAAACATTTCTACTTGAAGATATTTTCACTAGAGGACACTAAAGGCAAGCTATGCCAAGTCATGTACTTTTCACACACAAAATTATATTGTATCAAATTTAAATTTGTTACAACTGCCATGTACATTACACCAGTGATAAGGAAAATGTAACTCAATATCTGATCTAGTGAAACAGCAACCAACATTAGCTTCTAACCACATGAAGACAATCTCCAATGACATTACTGGTGTCAGCTAAACCTCTGCCAGTTTGTCTTCTCCGTCCATTTTTAAATAAATGTGTGACTATCTCAATTAGGAAATCTTGAAGTCTCTACGATGAGGCAGTTTTGGTGCTCATTTTCAGTGCCCTGCATTTGCTGTACTTAAAATAGACACTTGTACCAATGTCCTTTCTATTACCCCAAGGGGAAAAAAAAATCACATACACACCAGTCCTTTTTCTTTCAGCTCACAGAGAAGCAACTTGATCCAAGCAGTGTTGAAACCTGAGTAGGTCACTGTACACCACGATAAAATTCCCTAATCCCTGAGCCAACTCTCCCTAAGGGGGGCCTCCTCCTGATCCTCCACTTCCCAGGCTGACTTTTGCATTCGCTCTCTCCTCTTTCCCCCTTTCATTTCCCCTACCTTCAAGCCTTGATACGTGATCCCCGGTGGGGGCTCAGGTTTCCGTTTTTACAGCTTAGGCCCGGCTAGCTGTATACATTCCTTTCTTTCTGCCGGGCAGTGCTGACTTACCAGAGCTTAGTTTACGCTGGTCCAGATGAAAGCCGTTCAGATGAAGGCAAACACAGCCAGGCAGCTCCAGCGGCACCGATATGAAGCGGCACAAGGCCACATTGTGTTCTCGGTGACATTTTGTTGCACATATTTTTACATAGGGCAATCAACTTGTTGCGTTACTCTACAATTTAGGTTTGGGGAAATGGAGAGGTAGTAATACCAGGAGGTTTGGGGAGGGGCTTTATGGATGTGGTTTTTAATATTAAAAGCAGAAAATACTGATGAGTTCAAGATAATCCACCTTTTGACTTTGAGAAGTCACTTTAAAAATGAGAACTTTGGGCGCTATTATATTAGAAGAATGCTATTGAAGAATTGCTCTAGAAATGGGATTTCATCACTCACTGGCGTGCTGTGCACTGACCTGACTGAAGACTTTGACCTGGGGTCTCTTACACATTGTTCCAAACTAGGGAAAAAATATGGATCCTTCAGGCAATTGAATTATTTGCTGCATAAAACTTCTTATTTAATGCTACTCTGTACTGAAATGACAAGGATTAAAACTTCAAATAGTAGGTGGCGATTTGGAAGAAAAATAACATTTTAAAAAGAGGAAATTCTGTGCACGAAGGTTAATTCCATACTTAGTCCTGCAGCACTGGCTAAAAATTGTGTAATTTTTCCCCTTCACACAATGTTGTTTTTGTTTCTTCCTCACCAGTTCAGACAAACATCTGTTATACTGTAGGACAACTATCTCCCAAACCACGGAGTGCTCCTGCAGCCAGAGTCAACAACGTGAGCCCCAAGCATCGAGCACAGTCAGCCTTTATATCCAGCCGGGATAACATTTCACATGTTTTGATTAAAATTAGCTAATTTGTAATCCTAGAACCTATGAAACTTAAAAGCTGCCATCCATATAGATCACATTAGGCAGAGTGTTTTAAAGGGCCAGTGCACACTGTGATTTCTTGGTGGCTTCACCTCCCTCCTCTTCCTCCAAGCCCAATTTAAAATGAAACAGAAAAGTAATCTGGAAATGCAGGACAGGAGGGAAGGGTGAGTGAGGAAGAATGGTTATCCTAAACTGAATTCCAGCCCCCATGGGAAGACAACTTCTACCGGTATCTTTAAAAAAAAAAAAAAACTATCAATGGAATCAGTGGTGGTTTCCATCACAAGGAATGGCACTGATTTCTAAGGCAAATCTTCCTTAACTCTCCTTGGAGTGAAGCTGCACTGCACGCTTCCAGGTGCTAAGTTCCTCACCCAGAAATCAAAACTCTTATTCCAAAATGTTGATTGCTACAGACATTTTCTGAAAGAAAGGAACACTAACCATACACATCTAGGTACTATATAATAATATATATAGTATTATTATCCATGGGCCCCTTTCAAGGCACTCTCTAGAATATGTTTGTTCTAATCAAGACGATGTCAGACTGCAATAGATTTTACTTAGTTGCTTCCCATTTTCCTCGTTTGTCTTTTAAATATCAACTTAACCAACCCAACCGAGTCAGTGGGCAGTGTTAAGGACTCTATGCAGAAGATGGGGAACACCAAGAGGGCTGCAGAATGAAAACCAAAGTCCTCCCTGAAATCTGCTACTTGCTTGTAACTCACAGAAAGACAAAAATTACAAATAAAACATTAAAAATAAAAATCAAGAGAGACTCGTGAAATCAACACAAACAAAACCCTCACCGGGCAAAAGCTGCAACTTCATGGAAAATAAGTTGGTGGGGGTGAAGGGGGACGAGGGGGGGTCCGGAGCTGAGCGGGGCTCTTGTGCAATCACTCCAACGCGAACAGCTGGAGCGCCATGCTGCCGCGCTCACCACCTCTGGAGCACCGCTGGCCTGGCGGGGAGCCCGGTCTCGCCAACAGGACTCCGGGCCGGCCCTTCCGAACAATGGGCAGGCGCTCTGCGAAGGCCGCCCCTCAGACAGCTATCTTTTCAGCAGGGCTTGCCCGGGTCTGCTCGAACTGGGAAGTGAAGCATGCAAAGGCTGAGAGGGAGGCGGAGGCAACCTAGTGAGAGGAGCTAGCAGGGGCGGGCGAGGCGAACCGGCCGTCAAAAACGGTACCTAGACCCGCGCCACTCGGGCCACAACTCGCCATGGCACTGACAGCCCCTTTACACCGATGCAGCAGGCTACTAGGAAGGGGTACGGAGGAACGGGGAGATGAACTAAGAAGAGGGGGGTGGAATCGAGCGCTCCCGGGGTACCCTTGGCTCGGCGGCTTCCTAACTTTGGAGGGATCCGGGGATGGCTGCCGAAGAAGAGGGGAAAAAAATACCCCACCGACCAGGAAAGCCTCTTCACCATACCCACCCTCAACTTGGGCTCCGGGTCCCCTCCTCCCTGAAACGCACCCGTCTCAAACTGGGGTTTATAAGGTTAAAGAGTCTGTGGCTTCCCGGTCGCCCCTCACCCCCACCCCCATCAAATCCGAGGCAGGCAAATCTCCGGGATGCAGCCCGACAGTTGGCCTCCGTTTTGCACCTGGAGGAGGAGCTGAGTCGTTCAGGGCATCCTACGGAAACTGACAAGCGCTCCTCTTACACCCCCTCCCCCCTCCCCAAAAAATCCATACAACAGCCCAAAGGGAGCTGGCGGAAGAAAGAGCTCAAGCTCTCTGGCCCCGAAGTCCAAAAAATACCTTCATTTCCTCATTGATCTCCCTTTTCACTGGGTGAGCCGGTTTCCTGCTCCTTTTATTTTCCGGAGGTCTCCCTTCTTTCTCCATTTCTGCCATGTTTTTGTGTCTGGTTTCGGTGGAGATGAAATGGCTGCTGCCGCCGCCGGCGGTGGTGGTGGTGGTGGTGGCGGTGGTGGAGGTGGTGCTGATGGTGGCGGTGCTGGCGGAGGTAGCGGTGCTGGCGGGGCCGGGGCCGGGGTTGGGCGCGGGGCTGGGCGGGGGAGGAGGGGAGGCAGGCTCCGGAGAAGCGCGGTCTCTTCTAGCGGCGGAGAACGTCAGTGGCTGTCAGAGGGAAAGGTAGCTCGAGGGGGTCTCGGGGATGCCGCCGCCGCCGCCTCTCCGGCTCCCGCCGCCGCCGCCGCCAACGCCGCCGCTGCCGCCAACGCTGCCGCTGCCGCCGCCGCTGCTTCTGCTGCTCCCGCCGCCGCTCCAGCCGCCAACGCCGCCGCCGGGCTGCATCCTCGGTGCCCCGTGGAGTCGTCAGCCATCTTCCGGCGCTCTGTCCGTCTGCATGGGCGAGGGGGACGAGGGCCCGGCGCGGAGACAGCGGCTCTGGGCGTGCGTGCGTGGATGTGTGTGTGTGTGTGTGTGTGTGTGTGTGTGGATGTGTGTGCGCGCCCGGGAGAGCGCGCCAGCCCAGGCACCCAGCGCCTCCCGCGAGCCGAGCCGGGGGCCGGCGCCGGGAGCAGGGGGCGGGCGGGGGAAAGGTAGCGGGGGGGGGCGCTAGGACAGCCCCAGCTCCCGAGCGGGCGTGGCTTCCACCGTCACAGTAGACGCGGATGCTGCGCGGCTCCGGGGGGCTGCTCGGGGCCGCCGGGCTCATCCGAGGCCGGCCCCGGCGGGACACGGCGCCCCTCGCGGCCGCTACCTCGGTACGACGCTCCCCGGGGGCCCCGCTCCGACCCCGGCCGCCCCCTTCAGCTCCGTGATGAGCTCTCGGGTGGGCTTGGAGTTGGGTTTTGAGCCCGAACTGGAAGCTGCTTAGGAAAAATGAATGGGGTTGCGGGGAGGAGATAGGGCGGTGGGAGGGCGTGGGGACCAGAGTTCGCGTTGATAGAAGGCCGCTTTCCTCCCCCAGCCCAGAAGAAGGCAGACTGAGCTCGCCCCCTCCGGATGGCAAGGTCGGGGTCTCGGGAAAAGGAAACCACAGTCCTGACCTCCCCACAGCTGTCGGGGACAGTGTCGCCTTCTAGGGGCCACCTCAGGGCTCGGGAGGCTGGAGGCCCCTTGGAGATCCCTGCGCTTTGCTCGGCTGGTCCCCAACGCGGCGCGGGTGACGACTGCGCTTGCAAGAAAGCTTTTGCCTCCCAATGAACCACTTAGAAGTAGGACATCTCGGCCTACAGCTCCCTGCTCTTTCTTTTCTTTCTTTTCCCTCCAGTTCTCGCTCACACACACATACACACACACGTGTGTTTGTCTCACTATAAAGTTAACAGCGTTACCCCGTGCGCACCCGTCTCCTGGTGCGCTTGATATAACCCCCCCCCCACACACACACACACCAAGATTAGGTGCCGCTGGGAGTGCAGCGTCCCGCGTGGGGTTCCATTCTTCAGGGACCATGACTACCTGGTCACCCCCGGCGGGACCGTCCCCACCAGCTGGGTGACTCTTTGCCCTCGACTGCCCTGCGCGCATCTTCTCTCCCCAGTCGACCTCGCTCCCCCTGCGCTCGCGCGCCTCCCCTTTGGCCCTCTGCATCCACGCCCGGGGCCAGGCTTGGATGGCGTTTGTCCCTCTTTGGGTCGAGGCAGTGGCCTAAACGGTCTGATGAGTTTTCGGTGAGACACGCAGCTCTAAATCCCTCGTACACGCGGCGGGGGACAAGCTGAGGTTCCCGGCTTCGCTTTCCCGCGCCGCGACACTTCGTAATTACCTGACACAATGCGATATGGGGGTGTCCATTGTTCCATTCAGTGTTATTGTAGAGTGTGCACTGTGAGAGTGGTGGAACTTAAAATTGCACAATTAAAAAAAATTTTTTTTACTAAATTTTTACTAAAAGAATGAATTCGGTGTGCAGGATATGAGTAAGCTTTCCATTAAAATCTCAGTTTGGCCTGTCAAACGAGGCTCATCCTGGGTATTACGCTGCCTAATTTGCATCTTGGCATTGTTTTGTTTTTTTAAAACGTCGAATTAGAGCTCTTTGGGAGCGTACTCGGGAGGACTGAGTACCTCCACGTTGGCTATTTTGCCGTTTAGCATCGTTTTGTTTCGTAAAGGTCAAATTACAGATGCTTGGGCGTGTACCCAGGAGAGCTGAGCACCTCCTTTCGTCTCTTCTCTTCCCTGTCTGGAGAAAGCGAGGAGAAGCCGCACCCAGCTCCGCATGGCTCGTGGATCCCAGGCGAGCCAAGAGGCCAGAGGCAGCGGGGCCAAACCGGGCTCCGCTCCTGCAAGGAGTCCACGCGAAACCCCTTGCCCCCAGGAAAGTTAAAAATCCTGGGGCGGTTATCCCGGACAAGAAAAACTCAAGAGGACCGATGAGGTATTAGGGAGTGCTCTGCAGTACAAGAGTTGGAGATTTTTTACGGTAGCCTCTGGGAGCGTACCCAGGTATACACCGGTGAGCCCAAGTGCTGTGGCCGTCCTCAGGAACCCACAGTGGGACTCAAGACCATCCAGACAGCGAGAATACCGGGAGGAGCCAAAACCTGTTTGCGCTAACCCCCGCCCCCTTCCTGGAACGCTAACACAACATTCTCATTTTTAAATGAGTGTGTGAGAGTGGGTGTATTTCTCAGTGAGAAATAAGCATCCTAATGCCATTGCTGGAAGAGAGAGAAGAAGAAATCTTTTTGATTTTTCAAACTGAATTTCATCCAAAACGTCTGATAAATAGGATGTGGGTTGGAGTTAGTTTTCTCTGTTTTGTCCTCTCAGTTTTTAATAAGAAGTAGTGAGAAAACTTTTTTTTTTTTTACTTTTAAATAACTGTGGAAAGGTATGTTGTAAAGTGTACACAGAAAAAAGCTTTTTGTCTTCTGGAGACATATTTAAGTCCCCTCTGTTTCCTTTGGTGCCAGAACCATTACAATTGATTCACTGTTGTTCAGTTGATATCAAATAACAACTTATATACCCCAAGTCCTAAGATACAGTTTCACAAGTTAAGAATAAAATAAACAGAAAAGGTGAACTGTAGCCCAGAGTTATATTTAGAGGCAGCTACACTTCCTTTAAAGAAAATTACTTGCTCTGCCATAGTTCGGGCATTTAATACAAATAATCATATTAATCAGCCACCTGTTCCTTCACAGGCATATGTCTTCCAGAAAACTGAGGTGAGAACATCAAATTAGAATCCACAGTGCATGTCATCATTGACAGAATGAAAGCTCATAAAGTATGTGTGAGGAGACTTTTAGTCTTGAATAAACCTCAGAGCTTATGATTTTTACATCTTGGCAAAGACAACATGTAGTCAAAGTTGCTCTGTCATGTCTGACTCTTTGTGACCCCATGAACTGCCAGGCTCCTCTGTCCATGAAATTCTCCAGGCAAGTATACTGGAGTGGGTAGCCATTCCCTTCCCCAGGGGATCTTCCCAACCCAGAGATTGAACCCAGGTCACCCCCATTATCTGAGCCACCAGGGAACAGATGAAGATAATTATATAATGGGTTGCTGTTTTATGAATTTGGATATATCATGAGTCCATAATGTTCCCTGGATAACTTCAGACACTCTGTAAGAGTATAACCCAGTGTGGACAGGACAATCTCTTACTTATCTTGGAAGAGCCACCCTTTAGTCTATGAATTACCTTTATGCTTCCCAATCATTAGCGCCCTCTCACACACACACACAGACACTCAAGCACACATCCAAGACAAACCCTGAAAGAAAAAAATTCCCTTTACTAACCCTGCCAGTCACCAAAATAGGCACAAGATTGACCTTTAATTATATTCATTTCTCAGATACATTTTTATGACTTTTACTCTTCAAGGTTGCTCTTAATGTTCATTCTAGCCTGATAAATCCAGAAAATACTTTAGAGAGTAGATAGGAAGTAGACCCCAGTGTGATTTGCCTTCAGCCCTCAACCTCTCAATCTGCTTCTTTGTTATCTCCAAGAACACCTAACTCAGAGGCCTGGTCTTCATGACTTAAAAGAAATTAATAGATATTTGCTGATTGATTAGTATAATATAATAACAAACTTTTGTATATTGTCTAAAATTAATGCTCATTTTGAACAAGCTCTGTAATCTAACCAAATGTGGAGACTAAAATATGTGGGAAAATTACTATGCTGGACACATTATAAGAATTATCTCATCTAATATCCACAGAACCCTATAAGGCAGCATGTACTGTGATCCCCATTTTACAGATGAAGAAACTAAGGCTTGCATAAGCTAAGTTATTAAGTCATAAACTAGTAAGTATTGGGATTTGAATCTATAACTTTCTTTTCAACTCTGGATTTGGAGTTCTTGACACTATGCTAATCTACTTTGACATATTCCTTTTGACAATCTGTATTTTGTATAATCTAAGACCCACATTTTTCAAATTTTAACATCTCTGAAATTGTGACATATCTTATAAGACTTCTTTAAATTATAAGTAACAGCTCCCCCCGCCCCCGCCACGTTGGTATATGAAGAAATCACATATTTTCCAAAACAGTGGTGTATTTGGTTATGGTAGGTTATGCTTCAATATCAAATATCAGAAAATCTAAGAGACTTAAAACAAGATCGGTTTGGGACTTCTCTGGTGGTCCAGTGGTTAAGACTCCACACTCTTTATGTAGGGGGCCCAGGTTCAATCCCTGGTCAGGGAACTAGATACCACATGCCTCAACTAAAGATCCTGCATACCATAACTAAGACTGTGCAGCCAAATTAAAACACACACCACACACACACAGGAGAGGTTTATACTACTTGCTCACACAAAGTTTGCTGAAGATCTGTGTGACTCTCCAGGGGGCACTGCACCTTTGTACCAGTATGTACTTCCTGTAGCTACAAAGCAGAAGGTAAAACCTTGGAGGATCTCACACAGCAATTAAATGCTCCAGTTTAGCAGTGACATAGGTCACTTCTGCCTACAAATCATTGACTAGAACTAGTCACATGGCTCTGCCCAACTGCTAGGGAAGCTGGGAATTGAATCTACCACATTCTCCAAAGGAGTGAAGAGCTGGATATGGGCAAGCATTTATGAAATATGGTCATTAGAATCAGTTAATGTAAATATGATGGATCTATTGTAATAAAAACCAATGAGCAACAGTTGGCCTATGATCTGTTATAGTCCATCATAAGCGCACTTTCAAAATTCATGTTCATGTTTAACTTCAAAGAACAAAATTCAGAATTCTTTAAAAAGAATGTTATGAAGCAGCATAACTATAATTCAGGAAGTCTACAGGTGAGCTTCAGGGCTTTGGAATCTTCTAAAAGGATATACCAAATCATCAGGGCATTTTTTCTGAGGAATGGGTCATTCTCAATTGGGATTCATGATTTATTCATTCCTTTATTCAACAACTATGTGTTGAGAGCCCAGTACATTCCAGGCATGATGTTCTGAGTTCTTGAGATCCAGCAGGAAAGATGACACACAAGTTCCCAAATCTCATTAAGTTTATAATCTGCAAAAGGGACAATAAATAATAATAATATAAGAGACAATTTTAGATCCAAATAGGTGAGAAAAAAGGACTTTGTGATAGGAACTGGAATTGAAAAAACAGGTTGGGGTCTACTTTAGCTAAATAGTCAAGATTAACCTTTAGGAGGGAATATTTGATCTGAAATAGGAAAGATGAGAGGGACTGCCTCTGCAGAGGTCTTATAATCCTTAAGAAAAGTGTCCTGGTTCAAATTCTAAAAGAGCTGAAGAATGCAGTCAGTACACTGGAGACGTTGAAAGTACCTGGAGCATGGAGAGTTGTAAGAGAGGTAGTGAAAAAGGAATGCAGAGGCCTGATGAGCTGGGGCCTGTAGGTAAGGGATGAATAAGAGATCAGAATTTTCTAGGTTTGGAGTCTGAAGGCAGAGGGCAGAGAGTAGAGGTGAATCATGCCTCCTGCCTGAGTTGGAGCTCGGAACAGCACCTGCGCAGCATGGCACAGCCAGACACAGTGGGGGTAGGCACAGTGGCATGCAGGAACTCAGACAGAAGGTTCCGGGGTTGCTATCTATACCCTCCACTCACCATAGTGTGCGTTTCATGTGTGCCTGAGAGTAGAGTAGGTGTGGCTCTGAGAAACTGTAGAATTTTTTTTTTAATTTATACATAATCTTGTATTGGAGTATAGTTGAGTTTCAGTGTTTTATTGGTTTCTAGTGCACAGCTAAGTGACTCATTGTACATATATATAGTCTTTTTCATATTCTTTTCCATTATGGCTTACTATAGGATATTGAATATAGTTCCCCATGCTATACCAGGAGGACCTTGTTGTTTATCTATTTTATATATAGTAGTTTGTATCCGCGGGGAAGGCAATGGCACCCCACCCCAGTACTTTTGCCTGGAAAATCCCATGGACGGAGGATCCTGGTAGGCTCCAGCCCATGGGGTCGCTAAGAGTCGGACACGACTGAGCGACTTCACTTTCATTTTTCACTTTCATGCATTGGAGAAGGAAATGGCAACCCACTCCAGTATTCTTGCCTGGAGAATCCCAGGGACGGGGGAGCCTGGTGAGCTTCTGTCTATGGGGTCGCACAGAGTCAGACACGACTGAAGCGACTTAGCAGCAGCACCAGCAGCAGCAGTTTGTATCCACTAATCCCAAACTCCTAATTTATCTGTCCCCCTTCCCCTGTCTGTGAGTTTGTTTCCATTTTGTGAATAAATTCATTTGTATCATATTTTAGATTCTGCATTCAACTGATATCACAGGGTATTTGTCTTTCTCTTTCTGACTTACTTCACTTAGTCCATCCATGTTGTTACAAATGGCATTATTTCACTTATGGCTGAGTAATATTTTATTGTAGTATGGAATATTATACCACATCCTTCTTTATATATTCATCTGTTGAAGGGCATGTAGGTTGCTTCCATGAGATTACAGAGTCGAAGTAGACCTGCCCCTAAAATGTTTGATCAGAGACTCCGCTAGGGCTTCCACATCACAGGAGGCCAGCTGGAGAGGTGACTGTGGCTGAGGAGTAAATGCTACCCACCCACCCACCCACCTGTCATGTAGATGCCAGCCCAGTGAGAAGAGTGTAGGAGAGGACACGAGAGAAGATTAAATCAGCTGAGATTATCTGGAGGTTTCATTTCCACCTCCTAGCATAGAAGTCTTGTGAAACAGACGTTGGGTTCAGTTATAAAGAAATTAAGTTTCAGTTCAGTTCAGTCAGTTCAGTTCAGTCGCTCAGTCATGTCTGAGTCTGCGACCCCATGAACCGCAGCACGCCAGACCTCCCTGTCCATCACCAACTCCTGGAGTTCACCCAAACCCATGTCCATCGAGTCCGTGATGCCATCCAACATCTCATCCTCTGTCGTCTCCTTCTCCACCTGCCCTCAATCTCTTCCAGCATCAGGGTCTTTTCCAATGAGTCAGCTCTTTGCATCAGGTGGCCAAAGTATTGGAAATTCAGCTTCAGCCTCAGTTCTTCCAATGAACACCCAGGGCTGATCTCCTTTAGGACGGACTGTTTGGATCTCCTTGCAGCCCAAGGGACTCACAAGAGTCTTCTCCAACACCACAATTCAAAAGCATCACCACAATTCATGAGCATTCTGTGCTCATCTTTCTTTATAGTCCAATTCTCACATCCATACATGACTACTGGAAAAACCATAGCCTTGACTAGATGGACCTTTGTTGGCAAAGTAATATCTCTGCTTTTGAGTATGCTGTCTAGGCTGGTCATAACTTTCCTTCCAAGGAGTAAGTGTCTTTTTAATTTCATGGCTGCAGTCACCATCTGCAGTGATTTTGGACCCCCCAAAAATAAAGTCTGACACTGTTTCCACTGTTTCCCCATCTATTTGCCATGAAACGATGGGACCAGATGCCATGATCTTTGTTTTCTGAATGTTGAGCTTTAAGCCAACTTTTTCACTCTGCTCTTTCACTTTCATCAAGAGGCACATTAGTTCTTCTTCACTTTCTGCCATAAGGGTAGTGTCATCTGCGTATCTGAGGTTATTGATATTTCTCCCAGCAATCTTGATTCCGGCTTGTGCTGGAAGACCAGCCCAGTGTTTCTCATGATGTACTCTGCAGAGAAGTTAAATAAGCAGGGTGACAGTATACAGCAGTGATGTACTCCTTTTCCTATTTGGAACCAGTCTGTTGTTCCATGTCCAGTTCTAACTGTTGCTTCCTGACCTGCATATAGGTTTCGCAAGAGGCAGGTCAGGTGGTCTGGTATTCCCATCTCTTTCAGAATTTTCCAGTTTATTGTGATCCACACAGTCAAAGGCTTTGGCATAGTCAATAAAGCAGAAATAGATGTTTTTCTGGAACTCTCTTGCTTTTTCCATGATCCAGCGGATGTTGGCAATTTGATCTCTGGTTCCTCTGCCTTTCTAAATACAGCTTGAACATCTGAAAGTTCATGGTTCACGTATTGCTGAAGCCTGGCTTGGAGAATTTTAAGCATTACTTTATTAGCGTGTGAGATAAGTGCAATTGTGCAGTAGTTTGAGCATTCTTTGGCCTTGCCTTTCTTTGAGATTGGAATGAAAACTGACCTTTTCCAGTCCTGTGGCCACTGCTGGGTTTTACAAATTTGCTGGCATATTGAGTGAAGCACTTTCACAGCGTCATCTTTCACATGTAGCAAATACCCTGAAGTTTTTACATTGATAACTAATAGTTCACACATATATTTTACCCTATAACTCAAATTTACTTTTAAACAATTTTTAAATGAAGTTTTCTGACTCCTGAAGTAAATTTTGTGCATTACCTGCCTGATTATTTACTATCTAAATAGTATCACCCAAACAAGAACTGCTTTCCTTGAGGGTATGGCCTTAATATCATAACAAGACCAACTTAAACATAGAACATTTTCAATAATTATCCCAAATTCTTGTAAATACAAATTTCAACTTAGTATCTGAGTTATCATGAATTGTCATTGCCTTCCCCAATGACATCTGTTGATGAAATCAGATCTTTTCTCTGTATTAGATTTATGTAGATACTAATGTAGATATAATAATATCGTATTTCCTTTAGACAATCAAATGCAATTAAAATGATAAGCCCTCTGACAATCTGATGTTGAGTTGTATCATCAACAATCATGTCTTGAAGTCCTGCTAGAGCCAAGTATTTTGCGCAAATTGTGTCAATTATTTCTCACAAGCACACTCTTAATCTTAAGAGTGTAAATGTTCCCGTTTCACACCTTACAAGACTAAGGCTGAGCTCAAGGTCACAGTAGGAAATGGCTGATCCAGAAAAACATCTTCTGTTGGCCAACTTGCAGACAGGTGAGGTATGCTGCCACCAACTCCACACTCTGCTCTTCTCTGCTCAGCACTTCCATCACTTTTTTGGGGGGAAAGAGAATATGCAGATACAGTAAATAATTCTAACTTCTACTTTATTCTAATTTACACCTGGATGTTATAGGAATTAAAATATCCATGACCAATACTCAACCTTTCAAAAATAACATACTACACTGTAATATTCTCAAACCAAATATGGTATTCAGTGAATGGTTACAGAGAATTGATATCTATGTTTTGACCCACCTCCTTTGAGAAACATTACATGTTGTAAGAAACATTTTTCTTTCACAGAAAAATTGTCTCCAATGTGCTGTTGAGCCATAAGTTGTTTCTTTATTGCATCCCAGAGGGAAGAAGTTGAGTGGAAAAGATTCCACAGTTTAACTATGCGAGGACATTACACATTTCAGTGGAAGAAAAAATTTTTCATCAAAAGCTAAGTAGATAAATTAAAGATGCCATAATAAGTCTTGGGATATATGTAGTGCATTGTTTTTGCTTTGTTTTTTAAATCCATTAAAGTTACTAAATCTGTATACCAGATGCTGAAGTAGGACTCACTCAACTCAGTTTTGCCTTTCCCATCTGAAGTTAGTCTTTAGGGCAGCTGATTGCTTTTGGAGTCTGGAGGTGAGGGAGAGCTGGCAGAGACGGAAGAGAAGAGAGAAGATCCAGGGACAGTGACTGCATGCTGCGCTCCCCGAGGAAGTCTCAGGATGTACAATATGGGAAAGTGCCAAAGTCCTAAGCTGGAAAACAAAGCAAAACCAAACCAAACCCCAGCATGGGGAAATAAAAGGAAGTTCAACACTGAACAGAGTGTGCAAAGGAGCATCTCTTTATGTGAAGAGCAGTAGAGTTTTGTGGCCTGAACACACAATTACATAGAATTCAGTAATACAAAAGCTACTATTTATTGAATGCTTTGTACTAAATAGGACTTTAACAGGTAGTACTGTGCTTAATATCTTAAAGAAATTATTTTATTCGATCCTCTCACAGTTGACACAATTACAGACTGTGTCCCATTTTGCAGATGAGGAAATGGAAACATTAAGCAGTTGCCTACTAAGTGGGCCAACAATCTGACCAGAATCCAGAATTCTTCCTGCCACCTTGCAATACCAATGGTTTTGATGAGGGTTCTTGCTTGCAAGCAACAAAATGAGCTCTGACTATCTAAAGGAAACAAAAATGTTGAAGGAAAGAGGGCTCACAGAATCCAAGAGGCTGGAAGAACAGGCTTGGGAAACAAGGAAGAACCCAGGGCCTAAGGAGGCCAGGCCATAGAAACACTCTATCCAAGATGCCACCATCTCTGCTTCTGCTGCACCACACCTTCTAGAAATGACTACTGGACATCATGCTGACTCTTTGAACTGCTCCAGATGCTCCTCCTTCATCTTGGAGTGCATGGGCCTGTGTGGGAGGGTCCATGGCCCGGCACTGGGGCCCCTGCTCCATATTCCAGGGTGAGGGGAGAGTGAGATTCAGTCTGTTTGGCATGTACAGTGGAAAGTGAGGTCTTATATCCCAAGATCACAGGCAATGAAGAATTCCCCTAAACACAAGGACAGATGGATTTTGACAGCCAAAGGAATGTTATAATGTCCTTCCAGACTACCCACTGTAGCCGCTTTGTAGCAAATCATTCCATTAGGAAAATAAATGTAGGGCTGTTAAAATAATTTTGAAAGGTCAGGCAAAGGTGGAATTATGCAAACATTAAATATTGCAAATCAAAACCTGACTGACCTAGAATTTCATCCTAATAGATTTATTTGCAATCTCTAAATGCAAACTTAAAAAAGACAAATTTGATAACCCATATGCTAAACAGCAATTAATTGGAATGTTTAGGGAATGGAATAGTTCTTGTTAACTTAAATTTCTAACTAAAAGTGATTAAGCCCTTAAAAAGAGCCACAAACCTTTATATTTGAGACCTTGTCACTGCAATTCTTTATAAAGTATTTGGATTGTGAAGATTTTGCAATGCCTCAGAATTACTGATTCCACCATATGTGGTTGTAAAGTGCAGTGGGCGTAGATTGCGCTAAATGTGTATAGATCTCAGGGTATACATTCTATATACATTAGGCAAACTTCTTTTTTTTATTTTAGGCTAATCCTTTTGTAACCTTTTATTAACATTTTTATTTTTAAAAAAAGAATTACTATTTCCTAATGTAAAGGAAGAAATGGCTATATATTCAATTACAAATGTGGAAACATATAGTACCATTTGACCTTGAAAATGTAACAGCCATGAAAGCATCCAATATTAGTTTATTAGCCAAACTTCTGATATGAGTTTGCCTAGGGAGATGGGAGATAAGAAAAAGGGAGACTAATCCTAGTGAAGGATAGAAATGGCAACCATTTGAGTTGGGCCTTGATGGATAATGAGTAGGATATTGACAAGTGAGGGAGGGAGAAGGAGGAGCATCCTAGGCAGGAAGAACAATATGAAGAAAGGTATAAAGGCATGAAAGTGCAAATGGAGCAAAGGGAAGGGGGATAATTCAGTGGGTTTACAATGAATATATTAAAGGGGATCTGTGAGACCACCCCAAAGGTAGGATAGAAACAGATCATCAATGGCTGCAAATGCCATCCTAAAAGAGCTTAAATATTTGCTGAACTATAATCAAAATTATTTTATAATAAGGTATTATATAGGTATTTTTACATCCATTTTACAGATGAATAAACCAAAGCATAAAAATGTTAAGTGACTTGCCTACAGGCATTCGGCTAGGAAGTAACAGAACCAAGATTTAGATTTAGATCTAGCCTGATTCTAGAGCCTAGGATCTTAACTTTCAACCTATGCGATTTTAACAAATCATACTCCAGAAGGCATTATAAAAGGAAATATAAAAGCAGTGGTAATTTTACAGTAATAAATAGGACCTGAGGAAAAGACGTATGCAATATAACAGACTATTTTGAGGTTGTAATCAATAAAGATGATTTTCACATTAGCTTTCATAGCTGCAAGAGGTAGTATTGTAGGAACCCACAGAAGGATGTGGGTTCATTTATTTTTAGATCCCTCCAACCATACAAATATGTTAACATTGCTATGCTATGCTAAGTCACTTCAGTTGTGTCCAACTCTGTGTGACCCATAGACGGCAGCCCACCAGGCTCCACCATCCCTGGGATTCTCCAGGCAAGAACACTGGAGTGGGTCGCCATTTCCTTCTCCAATGCATGAAAGTGAAAAGAGAAAGTGAAGTCGCTCAGTCATGTCTGACTCCCAGCAACCCCATGAACTGCAGCCTACCAGGCTCCTCCGTCCGTGGGATTTTCCAGGCAAGGGTACTGGAGTGGGGTGCCATTGTCTTCTCCTATGTTAACATTATATCTATATAAATACTATCTTTGTTACTTATTTCCTATCTACCTCCTTTGAAAAGGAAATCTCATTTATTCTGGTCATTACAAGTAACCTAATATAAAGGAATTATAAAGTGTCTCCTTGTAAAACACACTTGGGGGCTTCAGTGGTAGTCCTATTAAATCAATATTAAAAATGATGAAATCCAATAAAAACATTAAGTCCAAGTCTTAAGAGGCATGCAAATAGTCTTGTGTAAAAAAAACCCGAGACATGATTATTAAATATGAGAAGCAAGGTGCAAATATCCCCAATAAATCCTTTGGAAATATTTTTAAGAAAGAGACTGTCTCTCTTAGAGTCTGAGACAGATGTAAAAACAGAAGGGAGTTCTGCACCCAGAGGACTTCCAAGATTGAGATGTTGACCAGTCCATTTGGCTTCAGTGTCTTGGAATGACCGCAGACAGGCTGTTTTTTAACTCCCTATGCTTAGTATCAATAACCTCAGATATGCAGATGACACCACCCTTATGGCAGAAAGTGAAGAGGAACTAAAAAGCCTCTTGATGAAAGTGAAAGTGGAGAGTGAAAAAGTTGGCTTAAAGCTCAACATTCAGAAAACAAAGATCATGCATCCAGTCCCATCACTTCATGGCAAATAGATGGGGAAACAGTGGAAACAGTGTCAGACTTTATTTTGGGGGGCTCCAAAATCACTACAGATGGTGACTGCAGCCATGAAATTAAAAGACGCTTACTCCTTGGAAGGCAAGTTATGACCAACCTAGATCACATATTCAAAAGCAGAGACATTACTTTGCCAACAAAGGTTCGCCTAGTCAAGGCTATGGTTTTTCCTGTGGTCATGTATGGATGTGAGAGCTGGACTGTGAAGAAGGCTGAGCACCAAAGAATTGATGCTTTTGAACTGTGGTGTTGGAGAAGACTCTTGAGAGTCCCTTAGACTGCAAGGAGATCCAACCAGTCCATTCTGAAGGAGATCTGCCCTGGGATTTCTTGGGAAGGAATGATGCTAACGTACTTTGGCCATCTGATGCAAAGAGTTAACTCATTGGAGAAGACTCTGATGCTGGGAGGGATTGAGAGCAGGAGGAGAAGGGGACGACAGAGGATGAGATGGCTGGATGGCGTCACTGACTCGATGGATGTGAGTCTCAGTGACCTCCGGGAGTTGGTGATGGACAGGGAGGCCTGGAATGCTGTTATTCATGGGGTCACAAAGAGTCGGACACGACTGAGTGACTGATCTGATCTGATGCTTAGTATGGCACCAGTACTTTAGAAGGATTGTTTTTCTTCTTTCTACAGTAGTACAAGAATCTACTGTCATGAAGTAGACCCTAGGTCAGTGTTACAAGCAAAACCTCCACCTACTATGAGACTCCTACTTCTCACTCTAGCTTTCTCTCCTGTTATCATGACGATTTCAATTTTAAACTGAAGCCGTGGTCCTTCATTTCCCTTTAGAAAAAGTATGAAGCTGAGACACCTTCCAAAATATAAAACCAGATACTTACAACTTAAACTACCCATTTCACATTGTTTGGATCTTAACTTAAATCAACCATGTGAAGACATTCTTGAGACAATTGGAATATTAAGAATTTTGGTCATTTTATTAGGCCCAATTGTAGTTACTTTTTAAAAAAAAAAAAAAAGGAAGTCCTACTTTTTATAAATAAATTCTGAAATATTTTGAGGCAAAATATGATATCCAGGATTTGCTTCAAAATACTCCAGAATTGTTGAGGAGTGAAAAATGTGAATAACTGCCCAAACTGGGTAATAAGCACATATGGTCTCATTATCCTATTTTTTCTACTTTTGTGTAAAGTTTGAAAACTATAATAGAATGTAGTAAAAAGTTAAAAAAAAAAAAAACCCATTTAAAAACACCACAAAAAGACCTCTGTAAGAGAAGTCTAATTCAAAAGAGGGCTTCAACAAGGAATGGGTTTCTATCTAAAATAAAGTTCTAAGCCCTTGCAACATCTTTAGAACAACTCATAACTATAATATTTGCAAGCAAACAGCATTTCAATCATTTTTGCAGTGTATACATGCTTATTCTATGTGGGTAAATTGCATGCTTTGTTCTGGAGTTAAAAACAGCCATTCTCCTAGAAGTATCAGAAACAAAAGTACTTTATATCTATATTGTTTATTGATTTGAAGTTGGGAGGATCTATGGTTGAATAGTGGAGAATGATGATATAACAAGGTTTCTATGTGCTGGGCACTGATCTAAGTACTTTACATTTATGAACTCATGCAAATATTCAAAATTACTCATTAATATAGATAATATTGTTCTTCCCACTTTACTGACGGTAAATGACATAATTTGCCCAGTTTGCACTATTGGTTAATAGCAAAGCTGGGGTTCAAATGCAAGGAATCTGACTCTTGTGTCATGAGCCCTTAATCACCAAGTTCTATCACTCTCCATGGAAAGAGTGTCTTGTAGAGTTGTTTGTTTAGACTTTGGGGAGCTAGTCTGTTTTATTCTTAGAAAAATAAAGTAACTCTTACTCCCTTTGACATCAGCATATTCTTTTTGTTTTGTTATGTACTTCAAACTTATTACTCCCAACATGGTCATACCAGCCCTATAATATCAAACATATTTATTACAGATATTTGTTTATGGCATGATTTCAAAGAAGAGAAAACATCACAGCAAGCTCTTCTGATTTAAAGCAGGGCACTTTTGAGAAAGAGGTTCAATACCGTAGTAGTTGACAATGACATCTCTCTCATGTGGGTGTCAGCTGTTGGGAAATGACCTTACGTGATTTGTCCTAATCACTTATCACTTTCTCTCAGATGGTCTTTTGCGAATTCTTTTCAGCCCAGTAAGTTGATATCATGACTTCCATATTTCCAAGTTTAATAATGCAATCTCTTTCTCGTTCTCCCTCTCATTTAGACACATTATTTGGGAAAGAAGAGTTTTTCAAAGATCTATTTATCTATGTGCCACATCACAATAACCTTTGCATATGATAACTTTAATTTGAGGCTTTTTAATCCATGCAGCATAATTAAGAATTTATTTGAAATACCTATGTTATAACCTGAAATAAACTTGGCAAACTACAATTATCCTGAAGTTTTAGTCCATGAATTCAAATTGGCCTACTCCTGAAGCCTCTCCATCCCAATTCCTGGAGGACTTTTAATAGCTATTTCTAGATAAGAATTAGTTTGAGTGTACATGAGGCTTCGTATTGACTTATTTAATTGACTTGATCATTGAACTTATGAAAAGAATGGCTTGACTGACTTATTTTAGTAAATTTGTGAAAAGTGATTTCTTAGAATTAACTGGCCATACTGATTTGATTGTTTACCCATAGATACATCTATCCTTGAATTTTCCATTTTCCAATTTGAGAAGAAAACTGCTTTTTAAGGCAGAGAAAATATTTTCAGATGAAGTATTTTAGGGGTTATATTTATGACTGCAGAGCAGCATCCTGACAAGATTCCTTGACAACTCTGTAATTTGAAGTTTTCAACCTTTATAATAAATGCAGTATGTCTTAATCCCCTTCTGCCTGATGTTACCTATATATACATTCCATGCAACAAAAGGAGGTTTTTCTCTATATAGAATTCTATTACAATTTCTCTAAAACCTTAGGTAATGTAGTCTGACCTATATATTTATTTAAAAAAAGGAAACAAAGAAAGAAAATAAATAAGGAAATTAGATATGAGAGAGAGAACCAATAAGAAATAATAGGAAAAAAGTTTATATTACAATTTTTTAAGAATAGTGATGCTCAGCCCTGGCTGTATATTAGAATTTCCTGAGGAATATTTGAGAAATACTGATACCTGGTCCTCAACTCCAGAGATATTGATTCAGTTGGTTATGGTGGCTTTTTGGTCTTCATCAGAAATGTTTAAGTGGCAATGAAGAACTAGCTAAACTTGTAGTCATGGAGACATTCTCTGCTCTGGACTTCCTGCTCTGAAAACACAACTCAAATAACTTCTGAACTTGAGTGTGTGATAAAGTGAAGATAGGAATAGAGAATAAAGATCCAGTTCATTCATTCATTATTCAGCTGGCCAACAAATATTTACATAGTGTCTGTTCTTCAGCATACACTGTATTAAGAGTGAGGATGCAATTACAAACAGAACAGTTAAAGAAGAATTATGGGGTCCTCTCTAAAATCTTCCTTGTGGGCTTAGTGTTTCAACCTATGTTAATGTCAAGATCAATTGGGTTGGTTGGACTGGAGAGACAGAGAATGAAATGATAGTAAGAACCAGATTAGTCTACTAGCTAAATTTTCATAATGGAATAAAAACATTGTGATACTTAGCTGGACCTCAGAGATCATCTACTTTTTTTTTTTTTTGCAGATGAGTAATTTTAATCTCAAAAGGTTTAATGACTAACCCATGATCATATAGTGATTAGGTCAGAACTGTATTACTAAGATTGCTAGTCATTTTTAATACTGTCTATGTTCAAGTAAAAACTTCTCAACAGATTTTTTTTTTCCATCCTAAGATCCTTAAAGAAAATTGTCTCCCAGAAAGACCCTTTGTAAAAGAAAAAGACCAGATTCTTCCCCTGCATTGAGCTAATCCTAGTGTGAAATTAACTAGCAGCACTGCTAGTCAGTTCAACATTGCTCCTCTGTAGGGTGGCTCAGATGGTGAAGAATCTGCCTGCAACACAGAAGAGCTGGGTTCGATCCCTGGGTCAGGAAGATCCCCTGGAGGAAGGACTGGCAGCCCATTCCAGTATTCTTGCCTGGAGACCCCATGGACAGAGGAGCCTCGTGGGCTACAATTCATGGGATGGCAAAGAGTTGGACATGACTGAGCGACTAACATTAGGGAGATAAACTAGGAAAAAAGGAAAATAGAGGTCCATTTCCTCCCTGATTACTGTTGCTCTAAGGTAAAATGCTCAGAACATAAGAAGATGTCAAGAAAAGTCTAATGTGAACATGGGAAGGATTTGAGAAGACCTAACAATTAAAATTCACTTTTCACTTTAATGCATTGGAGAAGGAAATGGCAACCGATTCCAGTGTTCTCACCTGGAGAATCCCAGGGACGGGGAAGCCTGGTGGGCTGCCGTCTATGGGGTCACACAGAGTCGGACACGACTGAAGTGACTTAGCAGCAACAGCAACAATTAAACAAAAGCAAAAACTACAATGAAGAATTATATATACTTTACCATATCATCTTTGAAGGTTAAACTGTAAGATGGAAAGGACATTCAGTGATGTGGGAAATGCAGATTTCTACTGTAAAGAGATTTCATTATATACCCATTCATTGGCAATTCAAGAAATTTGACAATGTCAGATGTTGAGAGGGCGTGATCAACTGGATCTCTCATAAATAGCTGGTGGAAGTGTAAACTGGAAAAGCTACTTTGGAAAACTGGCATTATCTATTAAACTTGAATATTCACATACAGTGTGTGTGTGTGTGTGTGTGTGTGTGTGTGTGTGTCTGTCTGAGCAACCCAGTAATTCCAATGGTAGATGTAAACTCTTAACAGGTGAACCTGGAGACATTTGTAAACCTCTTCATGGCAACATTGTTGTAATAGAAAAAAAAAAATCTGGAAGAAATCCAAATGTCCATTGACTGGAGAAGGGATAAAGTGTGGTGTTTTCATCCAGTGGATATTATATAGCAGTCAAAACAAATGAACTGTCTCTATAAACATCAGCATGGGTGAATTGCAGCAAAATAGTTGAATAAATAAAAAAGATCACAGAAAATTACATCTAGCATGTGTGTGTGTGTGTATGTTTGTTACTCCATTGTGTCCAACTGTTTGTGACCGCATGGACTGTAGCCCACCAGATTTCTCTGTCCGTGGAATTCTCCAGGCAAGAACACTGTAATGGGTTTCCCTCTCCAACATCTAGCATGGGGCCACTTTTTTATGCTAAAAATAACCAAATAATACACTTTTAGGAATACACATAGTATTAAACTATGTGTTATAAAAATCATGGGAATGATAAATACCGATTGAAGACAAAGATAACCTTGGATTAAGGAAGAAATGGGAATAGTATGGAAGAAGGTTACATAGTCAGAAATAAGCTATTGTCAATATTCGAGTTCTTGTGCTGACGATGGGGTCACTATATATGTTATACAAAGATTTATAGATAATTGTATTAGTTCTAAATTGTAGCATAACAAACTATCCTATAACTTAGCAACTTAAAAATAGTGATTATTACACATAGTTTCTTGGGTCAGGGATCCAGTGCATCTTGGTTGGGTGGTTTGGTTCAGAGTTTCTCATGAGGTTACAGTCAAGCTGTGAGTCAGAGCTGTAGTCTCCGAAAGAGCTGGAGGATCTGCTTCCAAGATGGCTCATTCACATGGCTTTTGGCATAAGGCTCAGTTCCTTGATCCCTGGGCCTTTTCATAGGACTGCTTGTGACTTGACTTCTTCCACCAGAGCAAATAATGAAAGAGAGACAGAGACAGAGAATATGAGCAATCAAGAGCCCACGAGGGAAGCTGCGCCTGGTCTTCATTGCAGTGTGTGATACCTTTGTTGTGGCATGTGGGATCTTCAATTGGGTCATGGGGAATCTAGTTCCGTGAGCAAGGATCAAATCCAGCCGCCCGCACTGGGAGCACGGAATCTAATCCAGTGGACTGCAGGAAAGTCTCTGCAATGTCTTTCATAAAACTAATAATGAATTAACACATCATCACTTTTGTTGGACTTTACTGATCATTCATACCTACCCTGAGACAAGACGGAAGGGGACCACAGGGAATGACAGGGGTCACTGGATATCATCTTGCAGGGTGCATACCATCACAATAAAACAAAAAAGAGCAGTGCATGGACCAATGATAAAAATGTGTTAAGAAGCAATTATGTGGGAGCTGAGGCTGGAAAATAAAAGAATAAATAAATAAATGCATTCAGTTCTGAAGACAACAGGATATAGGGGAAGGAGTGAGATGAGCTTTAATTCTAGCTCTATCACTTCTCAGCTTTCTGACTTTGGGAGATTCATTTGACTTCCTTGCATTTATAAAAAAGGATATTTACTTGCTGCTTTAAAATTTTTATTATGCAAATATTCAATCATACACAAAATTGAATAACAAATACCATATACTTATCATCCTAAATCAACAACTTTCAAGATTTTGGCATACTTGCTTTGTCTATTTTTCCCCTCTTCAAGTGTCTTAAAGTGAATTCTTGACATTGTGTTTTTCTATATATTCTATATTCTGTGTACTTTAGTATGTAGTATTTTAAAATATGGGCATTTTTCTTATAGATTCACACATAAGATTAACAATAATTCCTTTGGAATATCTAATATATCAAACCTATGACTTGAAATAGAAATAGATGTTTTTCTGGAACTCTCTTGCTTTTTCCATGATCCAGCGGATGTTGGCAATTTGATCTCTGGTTCCTCTGCCTTTTCTAAAACCAGCTTGAACATCAGGAAGTTCACGGTTCACATATTGCTGAAGCCTGGCTTGGAGAATTTTGAGCATTACTTTACTAGCGTGTGAGATGAGTGCAATTGTTCGGTAGTTTGAGCACTCCTTGGCATTGCCTTTCTTTGGGATTGGGATGAAAACTGACCTTTTCCAATCTTGTGGCCACTGCTGAGTTTTCCAAATTTGCTGGCATATTGAGTATAGCACTTTCACAGCATCATCATTCAGGATTTGGAATAGCTCCACTGGAATTCCATCACCTCCACTAGCTTTGTTCGTAGTGATGCTTTCTAAGGCCCATTTGACTTCACATTCCAAGATGTCTGGCTCTAGGTCAGTGATCACATCATCATGATTATCTGGGTCTTGAAGCTCTTTTTTGTACAGTTCTTCTGTGTATTCTTGCCACCTCTTCTTAATATCTTCTGCTTCTGTTAGGTCCACACCATCTCTGTCCTTTATTGTGCCCATCTTTGCATGAAATGTTCCTTTGGTATCTCTGATTTTCTTGAAGAGATCCCTAGTCTTTCCCATTCTGTTGTTTTTCTCTATTTCTTTGCATTGATCACTGAAGAAGGCTTTCTTATCTCTTCTTGCTATTCTTTGGAACTCTGCATTTAAATGTTTATATCTTTCCTTTTCTCCTTTGTTTTTCGCTTCATCTATTTCTGCTTTATTGACTATGCCAAAGCCTTTGACTGTGTGGATCACAATAAACTATGGAAAATTCTGAAAGAGATGGGAATACCAGACCACCTGATCTGCCTCTTAAGAAATCTGTATGCAGGTCAGGAAGCAACAGTTAGAACTGGTCATGGAACAACAGACTGGTTCCAAATAGGAAAAGGAGTACGTCAAGGCTGCATATTGTCACCATGTTTATTTAACTTATATGCAGAGTACATCATGAGAAATGCTGGACTGGAAGAAACACAAGTTGGAATCAAGATTGCCGGGAGAAATATCAATAACCTCAGATATGCAGATGACACCACTCTTATGGCAGAAAGTGAAGAGGGGCTTAAAAGCCTCTTGATGAAAGTGAAAGTGGAGAGTGAAAAGGTTGGCTTAAATCTCAACATTCAGAAAACGAAGATCATGGCATCTGGTCCCATCACTGCATGGGAAATAGATGGGGAAACAGTGGAAACAGTGTCAGACTTTGTTTTTCTGGGCTCCAAAATCACTGCAGATGGTGACTGCAGCCATGAAATTAAAAGACGCTTACTCCTTGAAAGGAAAGTTATGACCAACCTAGATAGCATATTCAAAAGCAGAGACATTACTTTACCAACAAAGGTTCGCCTAGTCAAGGCTATGGTCTTTCCTGTGGTCATGTATGGATGTGAGAGCTGGACTGTGAAGAAGGCTGAGCACTGAAGAATTGATGCTTTTGAACTGTGGTGTTGGAGAAGACTCTTGAGAGTCCCTTGGACTGCAAGAAGATCCAACCAGTCCATTCTGAAGGAGATCAATCCTGGAATTTCTTTAGAAGGAATGATGCTAGAGCTGAAACTCCAGTATTTTGGCCACCTCATGCGAAGAGTTGACTCATTGGAGAAGACTCTGATGCTGGGAGGGATTGAGGGCAGGAGGAGAAGGGGACGACAGAGGATGAGATGGCTGGATGGCATCACTGACTCGATGGATGCGAGTCTGAGTGACCTCCGGGAGCTGGTGATGGACAGGGCGGCCTGGCGTGCTGCGGTTCATGGGGTCGCAAAGAGTCGGACACGACTGAGCGACTGATCTGATCTGATGACTTGAAAGTGTAAGTCACTCAGTTGTGTCTGACTCTTTGCGACCCCATGGAATTCTCTAGGCCAGAATACTGGAGTGGGTAACCTTTCCCTTTTCCACGGGATCTTCCCACCCCAGGGATTGAACCCAGATCTCCCGCATTGCAGGCAGATTCTTTACCAACTGAGCCACAAGGGAAGCCTTGAATTTCTTTAAATGTCTCAAAACTTACTTTTTTATAGTTGTTTTTTCAGAATCAGGATCCAAACAAGGTCCACACATTATACTTGGTTTGGTATGCCCCTTAACTTCCTTGTCTTGTTGAATAAATGCAGTCAGTCAATTGTCTTGTAGAATATTTTACAAGCAGTTTTAGTCTGTTTGCTTCCTTGTGAGTCTGTCTCACTTGTCCAGCTCCCTTCCATGTTTCTAGAAAATTGGAAGTTAGAGCTACAGGCTTGATGAGATTTAGTTTCAACTATTTGGGAAGAGGGCTTCCCAGGTGCCTCAATGGTGAAGAATCCGTCTGCCAGTGTAGGAGACATGGGTTCCATCCCTGGGTTGGGAAGACCCCTGGAGAAGGAAATAGCAACCCATTCCAGTATTCTTGCTTGGGAAATCCCATGGACAGAGGAACTTGGCAGACCACAGTCCATGGGGTCAAAAAAGAGGTCAGACACAACTCAACGACTAAACAACAACATTTAGGCAAGAATGTTTCATAGGTAGTTTTGTGCTTCATAATGTGCCACATCAGGAGGAACATCAGTGTGGACTCCCCACTCCTAGTGATGCTGACATTGGTTAGTGCTTGCAGGTGGTATCAGCATGAGCCTCCATTGTGAAGTTTTCTACCAGCCTCTTGTCTATTGATGACTGTTGCCTGGATCGATTGTTTTATGAAGAATTAAAATATGGTGATTTCCTAATCTTACCTTTTATTCCCCTTCTATTCGATGGAATTGTGTGATAAACTTCCCCCTCACCACCCTGAGCTATTTGGTTACCGCATTAGAAGAGGCAGTTGTTCCCAATATCACATCCTCTCAGTCTGCCTCCTACTACAGCCACCACTGAAGGAACCTGCTTCCTGCAGGTATAACCTGACAGCATCTCTCCCCATATGCACTGCATACATCTCACATTCTGCCCTTGAGTTCCTCTGACTCTGACTCAGGGTGGAACATCTGCTAGCCCTCACAGGGCAGCTTAGAGATGCAAGGGACTGAGGTTCCAAGGGGGAAATGTGTACCAATAGGCAGTGCAAGTTGGTTGATAACTGCTCCTCTCTTGCATCAAGCTGATAATTATGAAGTGTATTCTACATAGCAACTCAAGGAGTCCCCTCAGGCTCAAGGCCTTTTTGCCCACTGTGACTAAGTAATGACTAACTGAAGAACACCCTTGTATTGATGTGCTGTGTTTCACTCTCCTAGTCATCCGTTGCTGTTTCCTGAGATTTCTGTCCAAAATAAACCACCTTAAAGTAGGCCCTTGTCTCAGGTTCAGCTTTCAAGGGGGTAAACCAGGCTAAGACACCACTAAATATAATTCATACAGGGAAGGCAGGATAAATGCTCAATTCTTTCATTATATTGCAAATATTCAGAGTACTACCTTAGCTGTAGCTAATAATAAGCTCTGGGATTTATATGTCATCAATGAATTTCAATCAGTTGTTGTCTTACTCTTTTTAGATGCTCAGATTGTCCTTTTTTCAACCAATGAAACTGTTAGTCGCTTAGTCATGTCAGACTCTATGTGACCCCATGGACTGTAGCCTGCCAGGCTCCTCTGACCATGGGATTCTCCAGGCAAGAATACTGGACTGGGTAGCTATTCCCTTCTTCAGGGGATCTTCCTGACCCAGGGATTGAACCCGGGTCTCCCACACTGCAGACAGATTTTTTACTGTCTCAGCCTCCTTTATGTTGATAGCTTTTCCCCTTTGACTTGTCCCATTAGATTTTACACTTTAATAGCTTCTGGTACAACAAGATGTCCTAGCTGATTATGCACAGTTCTAGCCTCAGACCTGATATCTGTCATTCCTCCAAAGATTGCCCTTTCTTTTAATAGGAAATGATGTATTGAAAGTACATATTATGAGCTAAAGGTGCTCATTGGTACATAATTATCATTACTTCTAGGCTTTTTCAGGGGATAAAGCAAGTAAATGTTTTTCTTCTTCAATAAATGTAAAACTTTTCTTTTGGGGACATAAGAAACTTTTTTTCCCCTGAAAAGTACATAACTTATTTTTTAAAATTTATTTTATTGAAGTATAGTGGATTTACAATATTGTATTAATTTCTGCTGTACAGTGAAGTGATTCAGTTATACACACACACACATTCTTTTCCAGTGTGGTTTATTACAAGATATTGAATATAGTTCCCTGTGCTGTGCAGTAGGACCTTGTTGTTTTTCCATCCTATACATAATAGTTTGCATCTACTGATCCCAAACTCCTACTCCTTCCCTCCCCACCCCACCTTGACAGCTACAAGTGTGTTCTCTATATCTGTGAGTCTGTTTCTAAGAAACATTGTAGAAAAGGAAAAATCATAAGTTTTCCACAGAATTTTCAATTTACTTTTAATCTTACATGGATTCTTTGAAAATCATCCCTAACAACTCTAATATTAGTATTTACTGATAATATACAAGAAAAATTTGAAAGTAATATTTCTACTAGCAATAAGACGCTGAACAAAATTGAAAACTTCTATAAATTATTTACATAATTAGATAAATTTATATAACTAGATAAATTATATATTATATATCCTTTACTTATGGTTATTTGGTTTGTTTCCAATCTTTGTTGTTGTTGTTGTTATTGTTGTTTCCAATCTTTTGTTAACACAAACAATATTGCAGTGCATAAGTCACATATAAATGTGGTTCCTAAAACTTGAAAACAACTGAAGGAAATCACCTAACTGTATATTAAGTTGGTGGCATAATCACACCAAGTAAATTTTATTCGTATAAAGTGACTTATACACAAATGTAACTGCAATATTATTTGTGTTAGCAAAAGATTGGAAACAACAACAACAAAAAAGATTGGAAACAAACCAAATAACCATAAGTAAAGGACTAGTTGAATAAACTGGGGTAGATCCATACAATGAAACACACTATGCAACTCTAAAAAAGATGATCTCTTTACACTGATGTGGAGTGGTCTCCAGAATATACAGTATATAAGTATATGGGCTTCCCTGGTAGCTCAGAGGTTAAAGCGTCTGCCTGCAATGTGGGAGACCTGGGTTTAATCCCTGGGTCGGGAAGATTTCCCTGGAGACGGAAATGGCAACCCACTCCAGTATTCTTCCCTGGAGAATCCCATGGACGTAGTTGCCTGATGGGCTACAGTCCACAGGGTCGCAAAGAGTCAGACACGACTGAGTGACTTCACTTTCACTTTCATGTAAATATATGGGTTTCCCACTTGGTGCTAGTGGTAAAGAACCCGCCTGTCAATGCAGGAGACTTAAGAAACAGGTTCAATCCCTGGGTCTGGAAGATCCCCTGGAGGAGGATTCCATGGCAACCAACTCTAGTGTTCTTGCCTAGGAAATCCCAGATAGAGGAGTCTGGCAGGCTATAGTCTGTAGGGTCACAAAGGGTTGGACACGACTGAAGCGACTTAGTATGCATGCATTTAAATATATATATATAATTTTGCTTCAGTTCACTTCAGTTCAGTCACTCAGTCATGTCTGACTCTTTGCGGCCCCATGAATTGCAGCACGCCAGGCCTCCCTGTCCATCACCAACTCCCAGAGTTCATTCAGACTCACGTCCACCAAGTCCGTGATGCCATCCAACCATCTCATCCTCTGTCATCCCCTTTTCCTCCTGCCCCCAATCCCTCCCAGCATCAGTCTTTTCCAATGAGTCAACTCTTCACATCAGGTGGCCCAAAGTATTGGAGTTTCAGCTTCAGCATCAGTCCTTCCAATGAACACCCAGGACTGATCTCCTTTAGAATGGACTGGTTGGATCTCCTTGCAGTCCAAGGGACTCTCAAGAGTCTTCTCCAACACCACAGTTCAAAAGCATCAATTCTTTGGCAGTCAGCTTTCTTCATAGTCCAACTCTCACATCCATACATGACTACTGGAAAAACCATAGCCTTGACTAGACAAACCTTTGTTGGCAAAGTAATGTCTCTGCTTTTGAATATGCTATCTAGGTTGGTCATAACTTTCCTTCCAAGGAGTAAGAGTCTTTTAATTTCATGGCTGCAATCACCATCTGCAGTGATTTTGGACCCCTCAAAAATAAAGTCTGATACTGTTTCCACTGTTTCCCCATCTATTTATTTGCCATGAAGTGATGGGACCAGATGCCCCATGATCTTAGTTTTCTGAACGTTGAGCTTTAAAGCCAACTTCTTCACTCTCCTCTTTCACTTTCATCAAGAGGCTTTTAGTTCCTCTTCACTTTCTGCCATAAGGGTGGTGTCATCTGCATATCTGAGATTATTGAAATTTCTCCCCGAAATCTTGATTCCAGCTTATGCTTCTTCCAGCCCAGCGTTTCTCATGATGTACTCTGCATATAGATTAAATAAGCAGGGTGACAATATACAGCCTTGACATACTCCTTTTCCTATTTGGAACCAGTTTGTTGTTCCATGTCCAGTTCTAAAATATAGGTTTCTCAAGAGGCAGGTCATATGGTCTGGTATTCCCATCTCTTTCAGAATTTTCCAGTTTATTGTGATCCACACAGTCAAAGGCTTTGACATAGTCACTAAAGCAGAAATAGATGTTTTTCTGGAACTCTCTTGCTTTTTCCATGATCCAGCGGATGTTGGCAATTTGATCTCTGGTTCCTCTGCCTTTTCTAAAACCAGCTTGAACATCAGGAAATTCACGGTTCACATATTGGTGAAGCCTGGATTGGAGAATTTTGAGCATTAATTTACTAGCGTGTGAGATGAGTGCAATTGTGTTGTAATTTTGCTAGGGATGTGAAAGTGCTGCACTCAATATGCCAGCAAATTTGGAAAACTCAGCAGTGGCCACAGGACTGGAAAAGGTCAGTTTTCATTCCAATCCCAAAGAAAGGCAATGCCAAAGAATGCTCAAACTACCGCACAATTGCACTCATCTCACACGCTAATAAAGTAATGCTCAACATTCTCCAAGCCGGGCTTCAGCAATATGTGAACCGTGAACTTCCTGATGTTCAAGCTGGTTTTAGAAAAGGCAGAGGAACCAGAGATCAAATTGCCAACATCCGCTGGATCATGGAAAAAGCAAGAGAGTTCCAGAAAAACATCTATTTCTGCTTTATTGACTATGCCAAAGCCTTTGACTGTGTGGATCACAATAAACTGGAAAATTCTGAAAGAGATGGGAATTGCAGACCACCTGATCTGCCTCTTGAGAAATTTGTATGCAGGTCAGGAAGCAACAGTTAGAACTGGACATGGAACAAAAGACTGGTTCCAAATAGGAAAAGGAGTACGTCAAGGCAGTATATTGTCACCCTGCTTATTTAACTTCTATGCAGAGTACATCATGAGAAATGCTGGACTGGAAGAAACACAAGCTGGAATCAAGATTGCCGGGAGAAATATCAATAACCTCAGATATGCAGATGACACCACCCTTATGGCAGACAGTAAAACGCCTCCTGATGAAAGTGAAAATGGAGAGCGAAAAAGTTAGCTTAAAGCTCAACATTCAGAAAACGAAGATCATGGCATCTGGTCCCATCACTTCATGGCAAATAGATGGGGAAACAGTGGAAACAGTGTCAGACTTTATTTTTCTGGGCTCCAAAATCACTGCAGATGGTGACTGCAGCCATGAAATTAAAAGACGCTTACTCCTTGGAAGGAAAGTTAAGACCAACCTAGATAGCGTATTCAAAAGCAGAGACATTACTTTGCCAACAAAGGTCCATCTAGTCAAGGCTATGGTTTTTCCAGTAGTCATGTATGGATGTGAGAGTTGGACTGTGAAGAAAGCTGACTGCCGAAGAATAGATGCTTTTGAACTGTGGTGTTGGAGAAGACTTTTGAGAGTCCCTTGGACTGCAAAGAGATCCAATCAGTCCATTCTGAAGATCAGCCCTGAGATTTCTTTGGAGGGAATGATGCTGAAGCTGAAACTCCAGTACTTTGGCCACCTCATGCGAAGAGTTGACTCACTGGAAAAGACTCTGATGCTGGGAGGGATTGGGGGCAGGAGGAGAAGGGGACGACAGAGGATGAGATGGCTGGATGGCATCACTGACTCGATGGACGTGAGTTTGAGTGAACTCCGGGAGTTGGTGATGGATAGGGAGGCCTGGCGTGCTGTGATTCATGGGGTCACAAAGATTCGGACACGACTGAGTGACTGATCTGATCTGATCATTTCCCTTCCACAGGTGCTATTTACACAGCGTTTTACATTCTTACTCGCAATATGTGCCATCCCTGTTCTCCAGCCTGCCAACTCAGTAAGTAAGTGGTCAAACTTTTGGAGTTTTGCTAATCTGATTACTTGCCTCCTTTTATTCTGCCCTAAGATATATGCCATACTTTCATCTACTTTTGAAAGAACTCTGTTAGCATAAACAATAGGTGATTGTACTGAGGGTAATGGGAGAGTGGCTATAGTGTCCCTATGTATTTCCACTCACCTAATGGGCGAAGGCAATGGCACCCCACCCCAGTACTTTTGCCTGGAAAATCCCATGGACGGAGGAGCCTGGTAGGCTCCAGTCCATGGGGTCGCTGAGTGGCTTCACTTTCACTTTTCGCTTTCATGCATTGGAGAGGGAAATGGCAACCCACTCCAGTGTTCTTGCCTGGAGAATCCCAGGGACAGGGGAGCCTGGTGAGCTTCTGTCTATGGGGTCGCACAGAGTCGGACACGACTGAAGCAACTTAGCAGCAGCAATCATGGAAATGCCAAAGCCCAAAGCACACACCATCTGTGTTAAGACCTTGTTTTTCCAAAAGCTGGTTTGGGTTTCCAGCCAAAGTAAAGGACAACAAATATGACCTCACTTCTTTCCAAGGTCAGGAGAATGCAGAGAGGACAGAAAGTGAAGTCCACTGGCACTTTACCAGGTTCAGGATCCCGAGAAAGATGAAGGAGGAACTGTGGCCATCTTTTGTCAGGTTTCTGTCTCCAGAACAATCCCAAAGCCAAGGAGGAGCCATCCCTGGGTATGGGTGCTTTCCACAGACTGTGGCATGACTACTATCTCACCTGCAGGGCTGCCTACACCCAGAACCTCTTCTTTTGCCGCTTTGTAGGAGGAGTAAATGTCATGGATAGAAATTTTTTTCTTTCAGCAGCTCCCATTTCTCTATATTCTCATGGGCAATTTTGTCCCCCAGGTCACATTTGGCCAGGTCCTCAGACAAATTTGGTTGTCACAACCTGGAGAGAGGCACTCCTGATATCTAGTGAGTAGAAGCAAAGAATGCTGCCAAACATCTACTATGCACAGGGTAGCCTTCACCTCCCAGCCCCCTGCCTCCCCTAACAAAGCATTATTTGGTCCAAAAAGTCATTAATGCCAAAGTAAGGAACCCTGCCGGGGAAGGCAATGGCACCCCACCCCAATACTTTTGCCTGGAAAATCCCATGGCTGGAGGATCCTGGTAGGCTCCAGTCCATGGGGTCGCTAAGAGTCGGACACGACTGAGCGACTTCACTTTCACTTTTCACTTTGATGCATCGGAGAAGGATCTGGCAACCCACTCCAGTGTTCTTGCCTCGAGAATCCCAGGGACGGGGGAGCCTGGTGAGCTTCCGTCTATGGGGTCGCACAGAGTTGGACATGATTGAAGAGACTTAGCAGCAGCAGCAGCAAGGAACCCTGCTGTATTCTTCCTTTATGTACATATTCACAGACATCCTCAAAGTGACTGTAATCTGTGGCAGGGGAAGGGCAGAGTCACAGGGACTCCCTGTCTTTGCACTTTCAAAAGTCAGTGGAAATTTAGAAATCTCTTTATTCAAACTCTAAGGAGTTATGTATTTATCTGGAAGATTAAATAACAAATACCATTTTAATCTTCTAAAAACAGATAATCATTAGGTATAATGCAACCTTTTAACGGTAAGAATAAAGAAAAGTGCTATTTATTTAAAGTAAATGGGACTGAAAGTCTCATGAATAATCAAAAACTTGGTTAATAGAGTATGACCAGAGAATAATGCACTTGGCTTCTGTGGAGAAATTAAAGTACATGCTGTGAATTGGAATTAAGGAAATTGCATGAAAAGTTAGTCTTAAAGTACCATGATCCTGAGGCAACAGCCTCAGGTGCACAATATATCACATTCAGTCTTTATCTCTCTTCATTTTTTTCATGACTTCTTTCACCTTGGATAACCCAGATGCTCAGACTTTGGAACTTTTGAGAATGGTAAGGTAGCTCACTCTCCACATTCATTTTCATCTAGAACAGATCTAAATTTTATTGCCAAGAGGCTATTATCTCTTTCACACAAATTGTTTTTGAACTTTGGCTTGCCTTATTTATTTACTGGGCATAGACTGTTTTTAATACTTCTGAGCATAATTCATTTACCTAAAATGTACCTCTGAAATTTATGCCTAAACTGAATTTTTGGAAATAAAATTTTTAAATCATAAGGGAAATTTGCCATTCAAAGGGAGTCTGAGGCTAAATCTTTTAAGAGAAAAGCATCTTTTGTGCAAAGCAAATAATAACTCTTTAATTTGCCCGATTTTAAGCCTGAATTTTTTTTAATGTAGCCCAAGTCTTGCCCAGTATTATGCATGATGCTAATTTAAAAAATATCAATCATGAATTTTAAAAGATTTTGAAAATTAAAGAGCATTTTACAAGCTATATTTTAGGGTGTAAAATTCAGTGACACATCTTTATTACTAACAAGGGTTTGTTAATACTTGTTTTGGGTGATGAGAAAGGGAGTAGGATGCTAGGCATACCTGATATAAGAATAGGTAGCATTATAGAGCCACACTGACAGTGAGAAGAGTGGTTGGTAACCTGTTACTTATACAGTGATCTTATGACTAAGAGCATGGATTCAGAAACCAGATTGCCTGGGTATAGTATCCTGCCTAGTGTGGCCTTAGGCAATTTACACTACGTGGCTGTGCCTAAGTTTCCTCATATGAAACACAGAGAATGCCAATATTATTTACTTAATGGGGTTGATTTGAGGATTAAATGAGCTAATACATGAGTTGTAAATGAAAGCACTAGAGTAGATGATAATTATGGATCTGATGGGGAAATTTCAGCTTCTCTGTACATTGGTACTGAATTGAATCTCAGAGACAGTGTTCTGAGGGAAGTAGAAAAGGATAGCTTCATTACTTTGCCAGGCAAAAGGGGGGCGACAGTGGGCTAATGCCCTCAAAACCATGTGTACCAACTTGGAGAAGATAGTGGGACGTTTTATTGTAATTGTTCAAAGAGGGTATGATCAGCTCGTGGACATTCTTCTTTTTTTTTTTTTTAAATTGTGGACATTCTTCTGATGGGTTGGTGGTGAGGTGAGTAGGAGTCAGCATCAACAATCTTCAGGTACAACTGGTCATCTACATGCTTGGGGGCAGCATACCATTGTTAATCTTTAACTTCTTCCACCTGGAGGGGGTTTCAGTGTCTGCAAAATAGCTCTAAGATACTGTTATGTGTATCCATTGATGGGGAAACAAGGCCTTTGCTCTTGACTTTTCTCCCTGGTTTTGTATCCCTTCCCTTCCCTAATTAACAGCTACTTAAATCTGCACATTGGAGCTCAGGGAAGGTCTTGGTTGTTGCTGTTGAGTTGTGTCTGACTCCTTTTGACCCCATGGACTGCAGCACATCAGACTTTCCTGGCCTTCACTATCTCCTGGTGGTGGTGGTGGTTGAGTCACTAAGTCATGTTCAACTCTTGCAATCCCATCTACTGTAGCTGGCCAGGCTTCTTTATCCATGGGATTTTCCAGGCAAGAATACTGGAGTGGTTTGCCATTTCCTTCTCCAGGGGATCTTCCCATCCCAGAGATTGAACCTGGGTCTCCTGCACAGCAGGCAGATTTTTTTACCAACTAAGCTACCAGGGAATGCCACCCACCCATTTCATCCTCTGTTGCCCCTTTTCCTCCTGCCCTCAACCTTTCTCAGCATCAGGTTCTTTTCCAAAGAGTCAGCTCTTTGCATCAGGTAGCCAAAGGATTGGAGCTTCAGCTTCAGTATCAGTCTTTCCGATGAATATTCAAGGTTGATTTCCTTTAGGATTGACTGACTGGTTGGATCTCCCTCCTGTCCAAGGAACTCTTAAGAGTCTTCTCCCGCATCACAATTCAAAAGCATCAATTCTTCAGCATTCAGCCTTCTTAATAATCCGTCTCTCCCATCCGTACATGACTACTGGAAAAAACCATAGCTTTGACTATATGGACCTTTGTCAGTGAAGTGATGTCTGCTTTTTAATATGCTCTCTAGTTTTCATAGCTTTTCTTCCAAGGAGCAAGCATCTTTTAATTTCATGACTGCAATCACCATCTGCAGTGATTTTGGAGCCCAAGAAAATAAAATCTGTCACTATTTCCATTGTTTCCCCGTCTATTTGCCATGAAGTGATGAGATTGGATGCCATGACCTTAATTTTTTGAATGTTGAGTTTTAAGCCATATTTTCACTCTCCTCTTTAACCCTCATCAAGAGGTTCTTCAGTTCCTCTTCACTTTCTGCCATTAGAATGGTATAATCTGCATATCTGAGGTTGATATGTCTCCTGGCAATCTTCATCCCAGTTTGTGCTTTATCCAGCCTGGCATTTCACATGATGTACTCTGCATATAAGTTAATTATGCAGAGTGACAATATATAGCCTCGACATAATCCTTTCCCAATTTTGAACTAGTGCGTTGTGCCATGTCTGGTTCTAATTGGAACTTCTTGATCTGCATACAGGCTTCTCAGGAGGCAAGTAAGGTGGTCTGATATTCCCATCTCTTAAGAATTTTCCACAGTTTGTTGTGATCCACACAGTCAAAGGCTTTAGTGTAGTCAATGAAGCAGATGTTTTTCTGGAATTCCCTTGCTTTTTCTATGATCCAGTGTATGTTGGCAATATGATCTCTGGTTCCTCTGCCTTTTCTAAACCCAGGTTGTACATCTGGAATTTCTCAGTTCATGTACTGCTGAAGACTAGCTTGAAGGATTTTGAGCAAGATCTTGCTAGCATGTGGAATGAGAGCAATTGTACAGTAGTTTGAATATTCTTTGGCATTGCCTTTCTTTGGGGTTGAAATGAAATCTGACTTTTTCCAGTTCTGTGGCCACCGCTGAGTTTTCCAAATTTGTTGACATATTGAGTGCAGCACTTCAATAGAATCTTTTAGGATCTGAAATAGCTCAGCTGGAATTCCATCACCTCCACTAGCTTTGTAATAATGTTTCCTATGAATGAAAACTGTTTCCTATAATTTTAAAAAAATGGGGGACACAAAGGCTTTGTGCCCAGGAGTCCCATAGGGCTCTGCTCTGTATCAGATCCTCCATGGTGAGTGAGTACATCCTTCTAGAAGTGCCTGTCTGCACCCTTTCAGGAGGCACAGCTGGTTCTGCCTGAGCTGCACACAGGGGAACCCAAGGTTCAGTGAAGAGCCAGAAGCAAGCACCCAGGACAGACCCTGGGGAAATAAAAAACAAAAAACACCCTTTCTGCGAGGCCGTGCCACATTTCATAGGTTGGGCACAATGATACGAGAGAGTGCCCTCACGCCCGTTCACTACCACTGCCAGAGTCTCAGGATAGCTTCCCAGAGGAACTGGCGCTTCGGCTCCATCCCTTTCTACCGGGAGGGCTGGGGGCCAGCAAAAGACACTTAGCAGACACCGACCCTGGTTCAGAACACATATTTATGCGTGCCTACTCCGTGGTGGGCACTGGGTATCCCACGATGAATCGGACTCTGCCCAAACTCCAGGGGCTGGGACACCGCTCTCCCATCTCTGTCACCCTCTGCCCTGACAGGCCAGGAAGAGGTGGGAGGAGCTGAGGTTTGCACCCTACCCCGCCTTCCCGGGATCTCCTCCAGAGCCCCGCCCCTCGGGGCGTCCAGGCTGCGCCGCAAAGTAGGGAAAATTCTTTGCAGCAGAACAGCCCGCCTCCGTCTTTACGGCAAGTCGTATTTCACTCCTCTAATATGGCGTTCCCCATTTAGGCAGCGGCCGTGGTTTCTACCATAGATGGACGTGGGCAGTGCTGGGGTGAGGGTGTTGTGTGTGTAACCCAGACTGCGGGATCTGCAGTTAAAGTTCGTTTCTGGTCACGAGTCCAAAAACCCACCCTCCTCTTGAGGGTCAAGAATCGCCGCTTTTTTCTAGTTCCCGCAAGTTCCTCATCTGTCCCTGGCTTGTTCCCCGCGGCACCTCAGGACACCCTCAAGTCCCTGAAACCCTCAAACTATGAGCCTTCGGCAGCTGCTTTTGCGCTTGCCCCGTTATCTTGGGGCCTCGGGTCCCCTGCGTGGCCCCCTCGACACCATCTCTTCGGTGATCTCCTGTCGTGGTCAGTCCTCCAGGTCCCCGGCCCAGTGGAACCAAGTGGTGTCAGAGGCGGAGAAGATCGTGGGCTACCCCACGTCCTTCATGAGCCTCCGTTGCCTGCTGAGCGACGAGCTCAGCAACATCGCTATGCAGGTGCGGAAGCTGGTGGGGACTCAGCACCCTCTGCTTACCACAGTCAGGTGAGCTGCACCTTCGCCCTGACACACACTCACCCGCTCTAGTCCTTTTTCCTGGCCGATACACTTTTCCTGCCTCTCTCAGACTGCCTGTTCATTTCTTTTTACTCCTTAATTTCCTCAGCCTTCCTAGACATTCGGTGTTGTGTCTTAGTCCACTCACCTTAACATACTTTGATTAATATTTGCGATGCAAGAATGAGAACACGTGCGATTTTCGCGTTTTTGCTTCTTAGCTATTGAAGGTGAAGTTGCCTCGGTGATTTCTGGAAACATCGAGTAGGGATGTGGGTTTGAGTCACTTCCTAAAAATGGTCTTTTAAAAGTGGGATAGTTTTATTTTCGGTTCTGCATTATTCAGGAAGTCACCTCTAGAAGAATGGGTTGGGGGGAGATAGGCAATGGCACCCCACCCAAGTACTCTTGCCTGGAAAATCCCATATGGACGGAGGAGCCTGGTAGGCTCCAGTCCATGGGGTCGCTAAGAGTCGGACGCGACTGAGCGACTTCACTTTCACTTTTCACTTTCATGCATTGGAGAAGGAAATGGCAACCCACTCCAGTATTCTTGCCTGGAGAATCCCAGGGACAGAGGAGCCTGGTGGGCTGCCGTCTATGGGATCGCACGGAGTCGGACACGACTGAAGCGACTTAGCAGCAGCAGCAGCAGGCCAAAAGTGCGGCAGTCATTTGCAAATTTGTCTCAGGCTTGAAGTAGGAATTTATCCAGTCAGTATTCATTTTCCCTTGGGGATTTTTATCACTTTATGCTGGACTGCTACTGTGAAACCTGCTTTTAGGACTTTAAGGACCACGATGTTGGGTCCATTTTAAAAAACCCCACCTTTATATTAACAATTGCAAACACATAGAAAAGTTGCAGGAATAAAATTAATAAATAACATACTTTAATTATATTCACCTATTATATACACACACACACACACTATTCATGTATATGTAAATAAAATATATACACACAACAGATGTTTTTCCTGAATCGTTTGTGGTACGTTTCATATGTAATTCCTTTACCCCTAAGTACGTCATTGTGTATTTCTTAAGCATAGGAATATTCTTTACATAACTCTAGTACAATAAGCCTGGTGGGCTGACGTCTATGGGGTCACGCGGAGTCGGACACGACTGAAGTGACAGCAGCAGCAGTACAATAAGCAACTTGCTTGTCCCCTAGGGAACATTTGGCAGTGTATGCAAATGTTACAACTGGGACATGCTGTTGGTGTTTAATAGGTAAGAGGCCAGAGATGTTGTTGAACACCCTGCAGTGCCCAGGGCAGCTCCCTACCGTGAAGAATTAGGTACGCTAAAATGTCAGTAGTACCATTGTAGAGAAATCTTGGACAAAATTATCATTTTTCTTAAATGTTTTCTTAAAGAAAAAGCACAAACTTTGGAAATAATTGGAGGTTCACATGCAGTTGGAAGAAATACTGTAGAGAGGTCCAATGTATCCTTTGCAGTTTTGTCCCACAAGCAGGATGTTGACACTGATACATTTCCATCACTACAAGGATCTCTCATATTGCTCTTTTATAGCTACCCTTACTTCCCTTTCTCTTGCTTTAATTTTTTATGAGACATCTGCTGTTTCTTTGTTACTATAAAAGTTACCAAATAGCAATAGTAGAGAGATTTTATTTCTTGGGCATCATTCCCAGTTATCAGGAATGTCATTTTATGAGTAGGTTAAACTTGTTTTGAAGCCGAAATGTTAGTTCTCCAGAGATTATAGATGGTACACACTCAGGACACACAACATGTATCTTTTAAAGCTTAATAGTGAGAGGAATGAACTTACCACCCAGTTGAAGAAATATAACTTTTATCAATCCTGTTGAAGCTATCTCTATTCACTGGTTTGTCTCCCTGATCCCCACTGAACTGAATTTTGTGTTTATTTTTCCTTTTTAAAGTTGCATGAGTGTTTTCTTAAATAGTAATGTGTCTAATAATGCTCATTTTTAAAATTTATAAATATTGTAGTTTATTGCATGTAGTCCTTTGTGACTTGGTTTTTAAATTTGTCATTGTTTCTAAGATTTATCCCTGTTGTGTTAACTATACTTCGTTAGTTTTTCACTGATGTGTGAGATTCTACTGTGTAAATACCATAGTCTTTCGATCAGCATTTGGGTTGTTTGCAGTTTGTGGTGTTATGAAAAGTACTGCTGTGAATATCCTGAACATGTTTTCTGGTGTACTTGTCTTGAGAGAATAAAGAAGTGTGTACACATGGTGCACACACAGCTTTAGGAGATAATAACAAATTGTTTTCCAAAGTCATTATACCAGTTTACATTCTTACTAGCAGTGTCTGCGGAGAAGGCAATGGCACCCCACTCCAGTACTCTTGCTTGGAAAATCCCACGGACGGAGGAGCCTGGTAGGCTGCAGTCCATGGGGTCGCTAAGGGTCGGACATGACTGAGCGACTTCACTTTCTCTTTTCACTTTCATGCATTAGAGAAGGAAATGGCAACCCACTCCAGTGTTCTTGCCTGGAGAATCCCAGGAATGGGGGAGGCTGGTGGCCTGCCGTCTATGGGGTCACACAGAGTCGGACACGACTGAAGTGACTTAGCATAGCATAGCAGTGTCTGACGGAGAAGGCAATGGCACCCCACTCCAGTACTCTTGCCTGGAAAGTCCCATGGACGAGGAGCCTGGTAGGCTGCAGTCCATGGGGTCGCTGAGGGTCAGACCCGACTCAGCGACTTCACTTTCACTTTTCACTTTCATGCATTGGAGAAGGAAATGGCAACCCACTCCAGTGTTCTTGCCTGGAGAATCCCAGGGATGGGGGAGCCTGGTGGGCTGCCGTCTATGGGGTCGCACAGAGTCAGACACGACTGAAGTGACTTAGCAGCAGCAGCAATGTCTGAGTTCAAGTTACTCTGTGTTCTCACAATACATGAACCATGAAATGTCTTATTTTTTGCCAATCAAATAGTAGGTTTCTCTGTATGTGATGGGCATATGGTAGCGTTAGCAGTGGAGGATGTGGTAGTACAGTGAGCCCTCCAGATCCGTGAGTTCACAACCACAGTTTGAACCAATTGTAGGTTGAAAATATTCAGTGGGGATGTTTCAGAAAGTCCCCCTGAAACGAAACTTGAGTTTGCTGTGCACCAGGAACTATTTTTGTAGCACTAATATTGTATATACAACCATTTACATAGAATTGGCATTGTAAGTAATCTAGAGATGATTTAAAGTATAGGGGAGGATGTACCTTGGATTATACACAGATACTGTGAGGGACTTGAGAATCCTCAGATTTTGATATCCATGGGGGTTCCTGAATCTAATCCCCTTGGACTACGTATTACATTGTGCATATGCATATTGTAGTGTCTATAATAAAGCATTGGCATTAAAAGGGCAGAACCAGAAAAAGCCTTAGAAATGTGCATATTCTGAGAATTGCAGTTCATCTACTTGTCAGAGAATCAGTTGGGGTCTTAGAGCAGACTCCTTCTGAGACCACCAGAGACACTCTAGATGAAAGCTTATAAGACTAATGGCTCTGAAACTTTCCTAATTGTAGCCTCCCCTGCCTGCCTGTCCCTGATCTAATACAGTGAAAGAACTGGAGAAAGTTTCAGCAAAGCTATAGTAACATGTGGATTATTTTGTAAGAAAAAGAGGAGTTAATCTATATGTAGTTTTGTTACATGTTTAAATTCTTTAAACAGTCTAAACTCACAGGCAGTCAGTGAACAAAAACCTTTTGGGGAGGTGATCATGTATACATCTATTTCAGCAAAGAAGCAAGTATTTGATCCATAGGGTAGGCAGATTGTGGTTATTGTAAATTATAGCTAAAAACATGGATTAAGGAGCTATATTGTTTCACATGCTGCACCTTACTTTGTTGAAATCTTGTTGGCAAAGCATTGATAATTAAGACAGAGTGTCTCAGTATGCTAGCCCAAAGGACACAAAGACCCCCATATAGTTAATATAGGTAAGACCATAAAAAATTGAATTTGGTAAATTCTTTTACTTAGTTTCGTTTTACATTTTGAGATTCCATTATTTACTTATATTAATATTATGATCCCTTGGGTCATTTTACTTTTTGGGTAGATAAACACGGTGTATTAGGGATGAATCATATCTGATAGCCCTAAAATTTAGATGTACAGTGACATTTTTTGGCAAACAAGAGGAGAAAAGAAGGAAATCACCATAATTCATTATTCACTACCTTCTCTTTCTTTACCTAAGCTATCTCATCAAGAAGGGAAAGAGTCTAGAACTTACTTTTATAACAGTTTAATTGAGAAGTGAGATTAAATTTAAAATCTTGAGATTTGGTGAGATAATGATCATATTGCTAACAGTAGTGTAGCAATCAATTTTTTTACTCTTGTTCTTCTAGATGTTCTAGTATCTCTGTGTTGTAAGTTCCAATTAGATAAATAATCCTCAGTTCAATGTTTATTAAAGCTTGTGGAGGAGTATAAAGAACTCTATAACATGGACCATGTCCTTTGAGAATAGGCATCATGTTGGACACAAGTATATTTACAGATATCTGACAGAAGGAGATAAATGACTTGTGACTAGTGATTACATTTAGAGACACTAAAGTGACCTGGCGAAAGATAAACACTGTATGATATTTATTATATATGGAATAAAAAAATAATCTAGTGAATATAACAGCAACAACACCACCAACAAAAACAGATTCACAGATATAGAGAACAAACTAGTGGTTACTGGTAGGGAGAGGGAAGTGGGGAGGGGCCAGAAAGGAGTAGGGGATTAAGAGGTATAAACTGCTGCTGCTGCTGCTAAGTCGCTTCAGTCGTGTCCGACTCTGCGACCCCATAGATGGCAGCCACCAGGCTCCCCCGTCCCTGGGATTCTTCAGGCAAGAACACTGGAGTGGGTTGCCATTTCCTTCTCCAATGCATGAAAGTGAAAAGTGAAAGTGAAGTAGCTGAGTCAGGTCCGACCCTCAGCGACCCCATGGACTGCAGCCTACCAGGCTCCTCCGTCCTTGGGATTTTCCAGGCAAGAGTACTGGAGTGGGGTGCCATAGAGAACAAACTAGTGGTTACTGGTAGGGAGAGGGAAGTGGGGAGGGGCCAGAAAGGAGTAGGGGATTAAGAGGTATAAACAACTGGGTATAAATTAAATAAGCTACAAGAATATATTGTATAGCACTAGGAATATACCTAGTATTTTTATAATAATTACGAATGGAGTATAACCTTTAAAAATTATGATTCACTTTGCTGTACACCTGAAATATATACCATTGTACATTAACTGTCCCTCAATAACAAACATAAAAAATAAAGTGGCCTAGAATAGTAGAGAATCTTTCATGAAGAAATTGGGATGTGATGAGAATAGATGGATGAAAACTACATGTGTAGTCTTTTTAGGATGGTGGTAATATATTACAGTTTTTTTCTTCTTGATTCTTTTCATTTTCCTTTCTTCTCCAGGCTGTCATACTTCTTCTATAGGCGTAGTGAGTGAGTGAAAGTTGCTTATTCGTATCCGGCTCTGCGGCCCCACAGACTATACAATCCATGGGATTCTTCAGGGAGGACCTTAAAAGCAACAATAAGCAGTGTGATAAAGTGAATAGTATTAATGGAGCTATAATAGCTAAAGCAATATTGAAAAAACAAAAAGAAAATGGAAGGAGTCCTTCTACCTAATGTTAAGTCTAAGATATATATAGAACTTCATTGATTAACACACTGTGGTATTGGCAGAGGAATAGATAATTGAAATAGAATAGGAAACTCAGAAATAGATCAACACAAATATACCCAAGTTGATTTTTGACAAAGATGCAAAAGCAATTTGATGGAGGGAGAATAGTCTTTTCAATAAATGGTGCTGGAACAGTTTGGAGATTATATAGGCAAGAAAGTAAACCTTGACCTAAACGTCACACCATATTAAAAAAAAAAAAAAAATCTGCATTAAATGGAATTAAATGTGAAATGTAAAACTATCAAATAAACTTAAGAAAACATAGGAGGGGATTTTTGGAATGTGGACTCGGTAAACAGTTTTTAGATGTGAAACCAAAAATGCAGTTCGTTAAAGAAAAAAAAAGATCAATGATTGGATTTCATCAAAATTGAAAACTTTGTTCTGTGAAAAGGCCTTGTTAATAGGTTCAAAAGATTAGCCACAGGGAGAAAACATTTGTAAATCACTTACCTGAAGGACTTGCATCCAGAATGTATAAAGATCGCTCTGAACTCAATGGTAAGAAAACAATTAGAAAATGGGCACAAAGCCTATAAAAACAGAAAATGAGTATATGAAAAGTTGTTGAACAATATTAGCCATTAGAAAAATGTGTGTTAAAACCGTGATGAGATACCGTTGCATACCTGTTAGAATGACTAAAATAAAAAATACAGTATGAAATCTTGGTGAAGATGCAGAGAAACTAGATTTCTCATACATTGCTGATTGTCATTGTTGTTTAGTCATTCACTTCAGTCACTAAATCTTGTCCAACCCTTTTTGACCTCTTTGTGGCACGCCAGGCTTCCCAGTCCATCACCAACTCCAGGAGCTTGCTCAAACTCACATCCATTGAGTAGGTGATGCCATCCAACCATCTCATCCTCTGTTTCCTTCTCTTCGGTCCTTCGGTCTTTCCCAGCATCAGGGTCTTTTCCAACGAGTCACATCATTGCATCAGGCTGTTAGCGTTTCAGCTTCAGCATCAGTCCTTCCAGTGAATATTCAGGACTGATTTCCTTTAGGATTGATTGGTTGGACCTCCTTGTTGTCCACAGGACTCTCAAGAGTCTCCTCCAACACCATAGTTCAAAAGCATCAATTCTTCGGCGCTTAGCTTTCTTTATAGTCCAACTCTCACATCCATACGTGACTACTGGAAAAACCATAGCTTTGATTAGACAGACCTTTGTTGGCAACATAATGTCTCTGCTTTTTAATATGCTGTCTAGGTTGGTCATAACTTTTCTTCCAAGGAGCAAACATCTTTTAATTCCATGGCTGTAGTCATCATCTGCAGTGATTTTGGAGCCCAAAGAAGTAAAGTCTGTCACTGTTTGCACTGTTTCCCCATCTATTTGCCATGTAGTGATAGGACCAGATGCCATGATCTTCGTTTTCTGAATGTTGAGCTTTAAGCCAACTTTTTCACTCTTTCATTTTCATCAAGAGACTCTTTTTAGTTCTTCTTCACTTTCTGCCATAAGGGTGGTGTCATCTGCATATCCGAGGTTATTGATATTTCTCCCAGCAATCTTGATTCTAGCTTGTGTTCCTTCCAGTTCAGCGTTTCTCATGATGTACTCTGCATATAAGTTAAATAAGCAGGGTGACAGTATACAGCCTTGATGTACTCCTTTCCCGATTTGGAACTAGTCTGTTGTTCCGTGTCCAGTTCTAACTGTTGCTTCTTGACCTGTATACAGATTTCTCAGGAGGCAGGTCAGGTGGTCTGCAATTCCCATCTCTTTCAGAATTTTCCACAGTTTGTTGTGATCCAAAGGCAAGTGCAAGTCAAAGCCTTTGGCATAGTCAATAAAGCAGAAATAGATGTTTTTCTGGAACTTGCTTACTTTTTCAATGATCCAACAGATGTTGGCAATTTGATCTCTGGTTCCTCTGCATTTTCTAAATACAGCTTGAACATCTGGAATTTCTCAGTTCATGTACTGCTGAAGCCTGACTTGGAGAATTTTGAGCTAATGTGTGAGATGAGTGCAATTGTGCCATAGTTTGAACATTGTTTGGCATTGCCTTTCTTTGGGATTGGAATGAAAACTGACCTTTTCCAGTCCTGGGGCCACTGCTGAGTTTTCCAAATTTGCTGGCATATTGAATGCAGTACTTTAGCAGCAGCATCTTTTAGGACTTGAAATAGCTCAGCTGAAATAGTTGAAATAGAAACTTGAAATAGTTTAGTCGCTCAGTCATGTCCAGGTCTTTGTGACCCCATGGACTGCAGCATGCCAGGCTTCCCTGTCCTTCACCTGTCCATCTCCTGGAGTTTGCTCAAACTCATGTTCATTGAGTCAGTGATACCATCCAACCATCTCATCCTCTGTCACCCGCTTCTCCTCCTGCCTTCAGTCTTTTGCAGCATCAGAGTGGAAAGTGAAAGTCACTCAGTTGTGTCTGACTCTTTGTGACCCATGGACTATACAGGCCATGGAATTCTCTAGGCCAGAATACTGAAGTGGATCGAACCCAGGTCTCCGGCATTGCAGGTGGATTCTTTAACAGCTGAGTCACAAGGGAAGTCCAAGAATACTGTACTGGGTAGCTTATCCCTTCTCCAGCGGATCTTCCCGACCCAGGAATTCAACCAGGATCTCCTGCATTGCAGGCAGATTCTTTACCAAATGAGCTATCAGGGAAGCCCTTTCCAGCATCAGGGTCTTTTCCAGTGAGTCAGTTCTTCACATCAGGTGGCCAAAGAATTGGAGCTTCAGCTTCAGCATTGGTTCTTCCAGTGAATATTCAAGGTTGATTTCCTTTAGGATTGACTGGTTTGATCTCCTTGCAGTCCAAGGGACTCTCAAGAGTCTTCTCTAGCACCATAGTTTGAACATTGCTGATGGGAATGTAAAAATGTTACAGCCACTCTGGAATACCTGACCTGCCTCTTGAGAAACCTATATGTAGGTCTGCTGCTGCTGCTGCTGCTGCTAAGTCGCTTCAGTCATGTCCGACTCTGTGCGATCCCATAGACGGCAACCCACTAGGCTCCTCTGTCCCTGGGATTCTCCAGGCAAGAATACTGGAGTGGGTTGCCATTTCCTTCTCCAATGCATGAAAGTGAAAAGTGAAAGTGAAGTCGCTCAGTCGTGTCCGACTCTTAGTGACCCCATGGACTGGAGCCTACCAGGCTCCTCCGTCCGTGGGATTTTCCAGGCAAGAGTACTGAGGTGGGGTGCCGTTGCCTTTCCCGGTATGTAGGTCAGGAAGCAACAATTAGAACTGGACATGGAACAACAGACTGGTTCCAAATAGGAAAAGGAGTACGTCAAGGCTATATACTGTCACCCTGCTTATTTAACTTATATGCAGAGTACATCATGAGAAACGCTGGGCTGGAAGAAGCACAAGCTGGAATCAAGATTGCCGGGAGAAATAACAGTAACCTCAGATATGCAGATGACACCACCCTTACGGCAGAAAGTGAAGAACTAAAGAGCCTCTTGATGAAAGTGAAAAAGTAGAGTGAAAAATTGGCTTAAAGCTCAACATTCAAAAAACTACTATCATGGCATCTGGTCCCATCACTTCATGGCATATAGATGGGGAAACAGTGAAAACAGTCTCTGATTTTATTTTTTGGGGGTCTAAAATATCTGCAGATGGTGATTGCAGCCATGAAATTAAAAGATGCTTACTCCTTGGAAGGAAAGTTATGACCAACCTAGAGAGCATATTTAAAAAGCAGAGACATTACATTGCCAACAAAGGTCCATCTAGTCAAGGCTATGGTTTGTCTAGTAGTGATGTATGTTTGTGAGAATTGGACTATAAAGAAAGCTGAGCACCGAGGAATTGATGCTTTTGAACTGCGGCGTTGGAGAAGACCCTTGAGAGTCCCTTGGACTGCAAGGCGATCCAACCAGTCCATCCTAAAGGAGATCAATCCTGGGTGTTTCATTGGAAGGAGTGATGTTGAAGCTGAAACCAATACTTTGGCCACCTGATGTGGAGAACTGACTCATTTGAAAAGACCCTGATGCTGGGAGAGATTGAGGGCAGGAGGAGAAGGGGATGACAGAGGATGAGATGGTTGGATGACATCACTGACTCAATGGATGTGAGTTTGGATAAACTTCCAGAGTTGGTGATGGAGAGGGAGGCCTGGCATGCTGTGGTTCGTGGGATCGCAAAGAGTTGGACACGACTGAGTGACTGGACTGAACTGACTCTGGAATACAGTGTGGCAGTTTTTTATTAAATTAAACATATGCATAACATGCAACCCAGCAATCACACTTGAGCATTTATTCCAGAGAAATAAAAACCTATCAAAACCTATACAGGAATGCTTATAGCAACCTTATTTGTGACAGCTAAGAACTGGAAACAACTCATACCTCACTCAGCGGTGAAATGCTGAACAAACTGTGGTGCATCCGTACAATGAAATAGTTGTTGTTTAGTTGCTAAGTTGTTTCCAACTCTTTGTGACCCCATGGACTGTAGCCCTCCAGACTCCTCTGTTCATGGGATTTCCCACGTAAGAATACTGGATTAGGTTGCAGTTTCCTTCTCCAGAGAATCTTCCTGACCCAGAGATGGAACCCGGGTCTCCTGCATTGCAGGTGGATTTTTTTTAACCACTGAGCCACCTGGGAAGCCCTGGAACTCTATATAGTGGTGGTGTTCAGTCGCTAGATCACATCCAGCTCTTTGTGACCCCATGATCTGCAGCACACCAGTCTCCTCTGTCCTTTACTATCTCCCAGAGTTTGCTCAAATTCAGTGTCCATTGAGTTGATGATGCTATCTAACCATCTCATCCTTTGCCACCCTCTTCTCCTTTTGCCTTCAGTCTTTCCCATCATCAGGGTCTTTTCCATTGAGTAGGCTCTTTTAATCAGGTGGTGGAAGTATGTTATTTTTAAATTTAATTTTATTTATTTTTGGCTGCGCTGGATCTTTGTTGCTATTGCAGGCTTTTTCTAGTTGTGTTGTGCAGAGTCTACTCTAGTTGCAGTGAGCACATAGGCTTCTCATTGCGGTGGCTTCTCCTGTTGTAGAGCACATGCTCTAGGGTGTGCAGGCTTCAGTAGTTGTGGTGCATGGGCTCAGTAGTTGTGGCTCACAGGCTTAGTGGAATCTTTCTGTACCATGGATTGAACCCATGTTCCCTACATTGGCAGGCAGATTCTTTACCACTGGACTACCAGAAAAGTCCCAGTGTTCATTTTTAATTTTGGTGTTATCCTATAGTTGTGTATTGAAGGAAGCTGGGTGAAAGATACATAAGGACTTTATATCCACGAGTTCCACATATATGTGGATTCAGCCAATCATGGATCAAGAATATTTGGGAGAAAAAATTCCAGAAATTTCCAGAAAACAAAACTTGAATTTGCTGAGCCAGGCAACTTTTGATATAACATACATTGTATCTACTACTATTTGCATAATATTTACATGGTATTAGGTATTGTAAGTAATCTGGAGATGATTTGATGTAAACTAGAGGATGTGCATAGGTTATATGTAACTACTACGCCATTTTATATAAGAGACCTGAGCAACACAAATTTTGGGGTCCTGTAACCAATCCCTCTCTGGATACCTAGTGAAGACTGTACTATTTTTACGTCTTTCTGTAAGTCTATAATTATTTTGTTATTTTGAAAAGCTAAAGAAAAAAAAAATCACCTCTAACAGAGAATGAATGGATGGATGGATGGATGAACAAATGAATAACAGTAAGTAACCTGCAGGACAGGCAGCTTACATGTATGTTTTAGTTTCATCTCTGTCAGTAGGTGTCAACAGTGTGACCTTAAGTAAGTTATTCTATCTCTGGGCTTTAATTTCCTAAGCAATGAAATAAGAAGTTTGACTAAATGATTTCCAAAGGTGTTGCCAATTCTGCCTAGTAGAAATTGGTATTGTAACTGAGCACGGTAGCTAAGGGAGCTGTTGTCACTTCTCAGACAGGTAATGATGAGTAGATTGAATGCAGTATGTAATACAAATTTATCGTCCTTTTCCTACTGCTTAAAAATCCTGAAAAGTCAGGGAAAAAAATGTTTTCTTAGAAAAGAATAAAATACTTAGGAATATATCTACCTAAAGAAACTAAAGATCTATATATAGAAAACTATAAAACACTGGTGAAAGAAATCAGAGGAAACTAATAGAGAAATATACTATGTTCATGGATCGGAAGAATCAATATAGTGAAAATGAGTATACTACCCAAAGCAATCTATAGATTCATTGCAATCCCTATCAAGCTACCAATGGTATTTTTCACAGAGCTAGAACAAATAATTTCACTATTTGTATGGAAATACAAAAAACCTCGAATAGCCAAAGCAATCTTGAGAAAGAAGAATGGAACTGGAGGAATCAACCTGCCTGACTTCAGGCTCTACTACAAAGCCACAGTCATCAAGACAGTATGGTACTGGCACAAAGACAGAAATATAGATCAATGGAACAAAATAGAAAGCCCAGAGATAAATCCACGCACATATGGACACCTTATCTTTGACAAAGGAGGCAAGAATATACAATGGAGAAAAGACAATCTCTTTGACAAGTGGTGTTGGGAAAACTGGTCAACCACTTGTAAAAGAATGAAATTAGAACACTGTCTAACACTATACACGAAAGTAAACTCAAAATGGATTAAAGATCTAAACATAAGACCAGAAACTATAAAACTCCTAGAGGGAACATAGGCAAAACACTCCGACATACATCACAGCAGGATCCTCTATGATCCACCTCCCAGAATATTGGAAATAAAAGCAAAAATAAACAAATGGGATGTAATTAAAATTAAAAGCATCTGCACAACAAAAGAAACTATAAGCAAGGTGAAAAGACAGCCTTCAGAATGGGAGAAAATAATAGCAAATGAAGCAACTGACAAACAACTAATCTCAAAAATATATAAGCAACTCCTGCAGCTCAATTCCAGAAAAATAAATGACCCAATCAAAAAATGGGCCAAAGAGCTAAATAGACATTTCTCCAAAGAAGACATACAGATGGCTAACAAACACATGAAAAGATGCTCAACATCACTCATTATCAGAGAAATGCAAATCAAAACCACAATGAGGTACCATTACACGCCAGTCAGAATGGCTGCGATCCAAAAGTCTACAAGCAATAAATGCTGGAGAGGGTGTGGAGAAAAGGGAACCCTCTTATACTGTTGGTGGGAATGCAAAACAAGTACAGGCACTATGGAGAACAGTGTGGAGATTACTTAAAAAACTGAAAATAGAACTGCCATATAGACCTCCGGGAGCTGGTGATGGACAGGGAGGCCTGGCGTGCTGCGGTTCATGGGGTCGCAAAGAGTCGGACACGACTGAGCGACTGATCTGATCTGATCTGATCTGATGACCCAGCAATCCCACTGCTGGGCATACACACTGAGGAAACCAGAATTGAAAGAGACACGTGTACCCCATTGTTCATCGCAGCAGTGTTTATAATAGCCAGGACATGGAAACAACCTAGATGTCCATCAGCAGATGAATGGATAGGAAAGCTGTGTGGTACATGTAGACAATGGAATATTACTCCGCTGTTAAAAAGAGTACATTTGAATCAGTTCTAATGATGTGGAAGAAACTGGAGCCATTTATACAGAGTGAAGTAATCCAGAAAGAAAAACACCAATACAGTATAACTAATGCATATATATGGAATTTATAAAGATGGTAATGATAACCCTGTATGCGAGATAGCAAAAGGGACACAGATGTGTAGAACAGTCTTTTGGACTCTGTGGGAAAGGGAGCAGGGGGTGGGGGATGATTTGGAATTGAAACATGTATAATATCAAATAAGAAACCAATCGCCAGTTCAGGTTAGATGCAGGATACAGGATGCTTGGGGCTGGTGACTGGGATGACCCAGAGGGATGGTATGGGGAGGGAGGTGGGAGGGGGTTCAGGATTGGGAACACGTGTACACCCGTTGCGGATTCATGTTGATGTATGGCAAAACCAATACAATATTGTAAATTCAGTTTAGTTCAGTCACTCAGTCGTGTCCGACTCTTTGCGACCCCATGAATCGCAGCACACCAGGCCTCCCTGTCCATCACCAACTCCCGGAGTTCACTCAGACTCAGGTCCATTGAGTCAGTGATGGCATCCAGCCATCTCATCCTGTCATCCCCTTCTCCTCCTGCCCGCAATCTCTCCCAGCATCAGAGTCTTTTCCAATGAGTCAACTCTTTGCATGAGGTGGCCAAAGTACTGGAGTTTCAGCTTTAGCATCATTCTTGCCAAAGAAATCCCAGGGATGATCTCCTTCAGAATGGACTGGTTGTATCTCCTTGTAGCCCAAGGGACTCTCAAGAGTCTTCTCCAACAAACACCACAGTTCAAAAGCATCAATTCTTTGGCACTCAGCCTTCTTCACAGTCCAGCTCTCACATCCATACATGACCACAGGGAAAACCATAGCCTTGACTAGACGGACCTTTGTTGGCAAAGTAATGTCTCTGCTTTTGAATATGCTATCTAGGTTGGTCATAACTTTGCTTCCAAGGAGTAAGCGTCTTTCAATTTCATGGCTGCAGTCACCATCTGCAGTGATTTTGGAGCCCAGAAAAATAAAGTCTGACACTGTTTCCACTGTTTCCCCATCTATTTGCCATGAAGTGATGGGACCAGATGCCATGATCTTCGTTTTCTGAATGTTGAGCTTTAAGCCAACTTTTTCACTCTCCACTTTCACTTTCATCAAGAGGCTTTTTAGCTTCTCTTCACTTTCTGCCATAAGGGTGGTGTCATCTGCGTATCTGAGGTTATTGATATTTCTCCCAGCAATCTTGATTCCAGCTTGTGTATCTTCCAGCCTAGCGTTCCTCATGATGTACTCTGCATATAAGTTAAATAAGCAGGGTGACAATATACAGCCTTGACATACTCCTTTTCCTATTTGGAACCAGTCTGTTGTTCCATGTCCAGTTCTAACTGTTGCTTCCTGACCTGCATATAGGTTTCTCAAGAGGCAGATCAGGTGTTCTGGTATTCCCATCTCTTTCAGAATTTTCCACAGTTTATTGTGATGCACACAGTCAAAGGCTTTGGCATAGTCAATAAAGCAGAAATAGATGTTTTTCTGGAACTCTCTTGCTTTTTCCATGATCCAGTGGATGTTGGCAATTTGATCTCTGGTTCCTCTACCTTTTCTAAAACCAGCTTGAACATCAGGAAGTTCACGGTTCACATATGGCTGAAGCCTGGCTTGGAGAATTTTGAGAATTACTTTACTAGCATGTGAGATGAGCACAATTGTGTGGTAGTTGGAGCATTCTTTGGCATTGCCTTTCTTTGGGATTGGAATGAAAACTGACCTTTTCCAGTCCTGTGGCCACTGCTGAGTTTTCCAAATTTGCTGGCATATTGAGTGCAGCACTTTCACAGCATCATCTTTCAGGATTTGGAATAGCTCCACTGGAATTCCATCACCTCCACTAGCTTTGTTCATAGTGATGCTTTCTTAGGCCCACTTGACTTCACATTCCAGGATGTCTGGCTCTAGGTCAGTGATCACACCATCATGATTATCTGGGTCGTGAAGATCTTTTTTGTACAGTTCTTTGTATTTTTGCCACCTCTTCTTAATATCTTCTGCTTCTGTTAGGTCCATACCATTTCTGTCCTTTATCGAGCCCATCTTTGCATGAAATGTTCCCTTGGTATCTCTAATTTTCTTGAAGAGATATCTAGTCTTTCCCATTCTGTTGTTTTCCTGTATTTCTTTGCATTGATAGCTCAGGAAGGCTTTCTTATCTCTTCTTGCTATTCTTTGGAACTCTGCATTCAGATGCTTATATCTTTCCTTTTCTCCTTTGCTTTTCGCTTCTCTTCTTTTCACAGCTATTTGTAAGGCCTCCCCAGACAGCCATTTTGCTTTTTTGCATTTCTTTTCCAAGGGGATGGTCTTGATCCCTGTCTCCTGTACAATGTCACGAACCTCATTACATAGTTCATCAGGGACTCTATCTATAGATCTAGTTCCTTAAATCTATTTCTCACTTCCACTGTATAATCATAAGGGATTTGATTTAGGTCATACCTGAATGGTCTCATGGTTTTCCCCGCTTTCTTCAATTTAAGTCTGAATTTGGCAATAAGGAGTTCATGATCTGAGCAACAGTCAGCTCCTTGTCTTGTTTTTGTTGACTGTATAGAGCTTCTCCATCTTTGGCTGCAAAGAATATAATCAGTCTGATTTCGGTGTTGACCATCTGGTGATGTCCATGTGTAGAGTCTTCTCTTGTGTTGTTGGAAGAGGGTGTTTGCTATGACCAGTGCATTCTCTTTGCAAAACTCTATCAGTCTTTGCCCTGCTTCATTCTGTATTCCAAGGCCAAATTTGCCTGTTACTCCAGGTGTTTCTTGACTTCCTACTTTTGCATTCCCCTATAATGAAAATGACATATTTTTTGTGTGTAAATTAAGTAGGCTCTAATTAAAATAAATAAATTTAAATTAAAAAAAAAGAGTAGTTACATAAAAATATTTTCTTAGACTCATAAATCTGACCTGAACTGACTTGAGATCATTCATAGTCGTTCTTTATACAACTTAATGGGAATATTCTTGCATTTTGCTACAGAAATATAAATTTGTTTGATTCCCGGGTGCTGCCATGGATTATTCTGGAGTGCTAGGTGAATTGCACCTTTGTAAACTCAGAAAAATGTTGAATTTTGAAAGACATTCAGTTTCAGGGACTTTGGATGTGATTGTGGACCTTTCGAAGCCAGACAGTGGTATGCAGGGTGGAGGAGAAGTCCACGTATGTATGTAGATGAGTCATGTGGGAGAGGCTGCAGGTCATGATGGTGTATCAGTCTCCATCTTCTCCCAGTGCCACCTGCACCCCATGGCCATTGCCATCTTGCTGTTGTTGTTGCTTAGTCGCCCAGTCATGTCCAACTCTTTTGTGACCCCATGGATTGGGATTATCTGGGCTAGAATACTGGAGTGGGTTGTCATTTGTTTTCTTCTTGGGGTCTTCCCAACCCAGGGATGAAACCCACATCTCTTGCATGGCAGGTGGATTCTTTACCGCTGAACCCACTATTTGTACAAGAAATTAAATGTAATTATCCATTTGTGCAAAATATACATTTTTATATATTTATTTAAAATTTTTAAGTATTTAATTTTTGACTGTGCTGGGTCTTCATTGCTCACAGGTTTTTCTCTAGCTTTGGTGAGCAGGGGCTATTCTGTAGTGGCAGTGCATGGACTTCTCATTGCAGTGGCTTCTCTTGTTGCATAGCATGGGCTCTAGGGCACGTGGGCTCAGGAGTAGTGGCTCCCGGGCTCTGGGGCACAGGCTCAGTAGTTGTGGCGCATGAGCGTAGTTGCTCCAAGGCATGAGGGATCTTCCCTGATCAGGGATCAAACCCAGGTCTCCTGCATTGGCAGTTGGATTCTTACCGCTGAGCCATTGGGGAAGCCCTATATTTTTATTTTTAATCATTTAAATTTCTATAAATTGTATTATTTTTGAGTATTTCTAGCTTTTATGAATTCACTGCATGTGCTATCTGTTGTCAAGAACTTAAAGCTTTTAATAAGAGAAGGCGATGGCACCCCACTCCAGTACTTTTGCCTGGAAAATCCCATGGATGGAGGAGCCTGGTGGGCTGCAGTCCATTGGGTTACGAAGAGTCGGACATGACTGAACGACTTCACTTTCATTTTTCACTTTCATGCATTGGAGAAGGAAATGGCAACCCACTCCAGTGTTCTTGCCTGGAGAATCCCAGGGACGGGGGAACCTGGTGGGCTCCCATCTATGGGGTCACACAGAGTTGGACACGACTGAAGCGACTTAGCAGCAGCAGCAGCTTTTAGGAATTCACTGCATGTGCTATGTATTCTCAAGAACTTTTAATAAACATGGAGGACACTTAATTGTTTGAAAGGTAATGAATAATACTTTTTTTCATGTAGAATTTGTTAAATTTTTGTTATTTAACATAGCTGATTCCATTGTTCAATATGACTTTGTTTTCATTGATTACTCTTGACAGATTTGACTCTTAGGATAAAATTTGTTTAAATGTTTTGTCTTTTTACTGTTGCCTTGAGAAAACTGTGATCTCTATTTCAGGTTTAGATAGATGGGATCAATTTGGTATGCCTCTATTAGAGACAAATTATGACATTTAGTCCCTCTCTTAGAGGGTGTTGATACCTTGGTAGAGACTTTTTGTTCCTGAGTTTACTGCAGTTTCTTACTACTTAAAAAACCTTATTAGTCTTTTCTGCATGGTAAAATTCTTCAGGGCTCTTTGAATTTATTATTGGATATTTAATTTTAGTCTCTTCCATGTTTATGAAAGACCCTTTCTAGACTCAGTTCTGTAATTACTGTACTGAAAGCCTACCTTACTTATGAAGGACTTTTTCTTGGATGACTTGGAGAAAATTATAAATTTTAATTCATTCCACAAATATTTGAGGTGCTCTCGGCATGGATATACAAACAAGAATAAGACATAGTTGCTGCCCTTCAGGAATTCATGAGAGGCAGTATAGTGAGCACGAGCTCTGAAATCAGACTATCCTGACTGCCCCTACCAAGGTAGGGATCTCAGGATTTGTAAAATGAGGATAATAATGGTACATATTAATATGTCTTAGGGTTTTATGAAGAGTAAATCGGCAAATATAGAAGAGTACCTGGAACATAAAAAGTAGTCACAATTTAGCAGTTGTCCTTATTAGAAAGTTTTTTTAGTTGGGATGCATGCAGATAGAGGATATTGAGATAAATTCTGTAGTATGTTTGAGCAATATGCAGAGGGGGAAAAAATCTCTAGAGAAAACTGAAGACTTCCAAAGTTGAGGTGACATATGAATTGGGACATGTTGGATGAGAAGGAAATGACTAAGGCTGGAAAAAATAAGACGTGAGAAGTTGCCTAGCAAAGTGTAGGGAAGTAGTAGTTAGATGTACCCTGAACTTGGGATGGATGAGGCAAAAAGAATAGATTGGAAATGTCTACTTCTTCTAAGCTAGGATAACATGCTGCAAACAGGTCGGAAACTGTATAAAAAATATGAACAACCATATTCTGTTTAGGGTACAGGGAGCACAGGCTTGTGATTTGTGTGAGTGAGAAAACAAATGAGGTGAGAGCTATGATCACTGTAACTTTCTGCTGAGAGGTGCATTCCAAACAGCAGCACAGAGAGAGGAAACTCTAGCAGAGGATGCTGGCACTGCTGAATTGAAAAGATGGATCAGATTTGGGGGAGGCTGAGGCAGCTGGAAATGTGGGACAGAATGCAGAAGAGGAGAGAGCATGCACAGAAAGGCTCCAGAAATCTCAGGTGCCCACTTGAGTCTGTTGCTGAAAACTGAGCAGCACACACACAGGAGGAAGCTCGCTGAGGCTGGAGCGCTGTAAAGCTGCACAACTCTCAGAGTTCTTGGGGAACCAGGAGACCTGCGAGTTGACTGGACTGTGTGGAAAGGACTCTTGGATCAGCTGGACACTCTAGAGAACCTAGAAAAATTATGCTTTAGTAATGGGACAAGAAGTATTCTTAATGCCTACTAATTAATGTTAGCTCAGAGCTAGTAGGTAAAAATCCTCAAGAGGATTGGGTATTTCCCTTTTGCCAACTCTCCATTATCTGGGTAATGGACAGAGATGCATTTGGGCAAAATAATCTTCCAGAAGGGATTTGGCCTCTTATCCAAGAACCGAGGGTCTGGGATTTGACTGAGAGGCCAGGACTGTCTATAGTAGTGCCTCAGATAGGTGTCTGTTCACTAGACCTGGAGTTACTTGTTTTTGTTTATTTAAATCAAAACAGATCTTAGTGGGATGGCTGTTGGTTTGAATTCTTGGGTCTGATCAATTAGAGACAGGGATTTCTGCCTATCACAACAAAACCTGAAAATTACCTAGTATTCCCAATATCCACCTTGCTGCCTCTAAGAGTCACCATGCCCACTTTGCTTCTGGCAGTTAACTGCTTCCACTAGATCCAGCCTTCCCTGAGCTACTACCATCACTTTCTGTGTTCAGGGAGTCCATTTCATTTGTAGTCTCTCCCACCTAAATCCTTAGCCCTTTCTAGAAGTCACTAAAGTGATTAGTAATGATTGTGGGATACCCTTCACTAATCTTTTTCTTGTGTCAAGAGTGAAAATGTTACCCAATTGCAAGTCCGTGTGCCTGATGCACAGTGAAGCAAATCAATACTAAAACATTAGCATTTGGAACAGAGAAAGGTTTATCACAGGTTCATAGATAGAGGTGATGGGTGTCTCATGCCCTAAGAACCCCAAAGTTAGTGAAAGCTTTCAGCAGATCCCTTTAAAAGCAAAAGGTGAGAGATAGGCGTGGTTAGTTGTTGCAGACTTGGTGCCAGATCCTTTGCTCTTGAGGTCAGGTAACGATGTTGCCTTGAAATCTCTACCAAATGAATGTTATTCTCTGTCTTGATAGAAAAGGGCAAGGTCCAAGGCACAACTTTCATTCTCTAAGGTCCCAGTCCTGGCTAAGAGGAGTAGATCTCAGTTGGCAGCTCTGGCAGGGCCAAGTCCCCAAACACCACCCATCCATAGCCAGGCTCCCACACCTTGCCCAGCTGTCATCTCTAAGGGAGCCAGGCACCCAACCTCACTGGCCCTCAGTCTCCTCAGGCTGCCCAAGTTGGGGAGACCAGGTCTCACGGCCTGCAACCCAAGCAGACAACCACTGCTATTATGTCGCAGAGACAGAGATGGGGGAGAGGTTCACTGTTGCCTCAAGGCCTGGGCCAAGACAGTCAAGGACCTTAATTAGGGCTCTGGACCCTGCAGGATGTAGTCCCCAATCTGTTCCCTGGGTTGGCCCAAGGTTGGGTGAGCTGGAGGGCCTCCAGGAGAAGGCCTAAATCTGCCTCTTACTTCACTCTCTACCTGATGACCGTTACACCACTGACTACTGGCTGAATCACTTCTTTAATAGTCCCTCATTGACAGTTACTTGTGGGCAGGGCCCACTGTGGCACTGACCAGTAGCTGAGCAGGACAACCAACAGTTGCTCATGGACAGTTGGTTGCTTGTGGGCAGGGCCCTGAGGACCAATGGCTGAGCAAGACCTGTTGCCTAGTAATGGGGTGTTGAGTAATGAGGCACAGCAACGGGTGCCTGCTAAGGCTGGGCTTATCCTGCTCTTTTACAGAGTCTTCTGGACCCAGTTAAATGAATATGAGTATGAATATGTTAAATGAATAAAAGTTTTGTATAGTTTGAATAAAGAATAGTGGTAAGAGGATAGCATCTTTCCCATGCATGCGTGCTAAGTCACTTCAGACGTGTCCACCTCTTTGCAACCCTATGGGCTGTAGCCTCTCAGGCTGATCTGTCCATGAGATTCTCCAGGCAAAAATACTGGAGTGTGTTGCCATTTCTTCCTCCAGGGGATTTTCCCAACCCAGGGATTGAACCCACATCTCTTACATCTCCTGCATTGACAGGCAGGTTCTTTACCACTAGCACCACTTGGGAAGCCTATCTTTCCCATGGGATTTACTTATTCCAAGATCCGCCCCATACGGTCAGAACCATTTTCATACTGGGCATTGCAATTTAGCTTTGTAATAGCATGTGGCCAGTGCAGCCCTTAGCACACAGAACTTGCCGTGTGCCATTACCTGGACCCCTCCCACAAGCAACCAACTGTCAATGAGTGACTGTTGGTTGTCCTGCTCAGCCATTGGTTGACACCACAGTAGGCCCCTCCCACAAGCAGCCAACTGTCAGTGAGCAGCCATCAGTGGGCCATTCAGCCAACTGACTGTGGAATGGTGGTCATCTGGTATAGAGTGAAGTAAGAGGTGAATCCTGGCCTCCCCTGCAGCCCTCCAGTTCACCTGGCCTCGGGCCAGTGGGTGAGCTGGGAGGCCCAGGGAACAAACTAGTGGCTGTTTCCAGCAGGGCTCCAGAGCCCTCACCAACCTACTGAATGTGGCCCAGGTCTTGAGGCAGCAGTGAACATCTCCCCTGTCCCCACCTATGGGACCTGGTGGGGGCCTGCCACCACCCCGCCTCCACCCCGCTTGAGCGGCCTAAGGAATCTGAGGGCCAGTTGTGTCCTAGGAGCCTGGCTATGGATGGGTGGTGTCTGGGGACTTGGCCCTGAGAGAGCTGCCAAATGAGATATGTCTGTCTTCGCCAGGACCAGGACCTCAGAGAGGGAAAGTTGTGTCTTGGGACCTGGCCGTTTCTTGTCAGAACAGAGAGTAATGTTCATTTGGTGGAGATTTACAGGAATATCATTACCTGACCATGACCTGACCTCAAGACTGACACCAAGAAGTTTGCAACAGCTAACCAGGTCTCTCCCTCACCTTTCCTAGAAAAGGGCTTTGCTGAAGGCTTTTGGAGAGTTTGGGGTTTTTAAGGCATGGGCCATCCATCTCCTTGCACAGCCCTCAATAAACCTTTCTTTGTTCCAAACTCTGACATTTTTGTATTGTTTGGCCGCGCTGAGTGTCAGGCACACAAACTTGCATTTCAGCAATGGTTTCAGTCAAGCACCATCATCTGTCATAGTAACTTAATGCCAATTTGTAATTTTAGTTGTTTAAGAACTATATCCATATAGTGTTTATAATTTTCATATTAATACACATTTAAAGAACATCTTAATAAAAATCATTTAAGGCATACTGGATAGCTAAATTTTTACCCTTTAAAAATATTCCAAATATTGCTCAAAGTTGAGGAATACTGACTAGCCTGTCTTCTTAATTCTGGGCCCAGTTAATAAAGTTGGTTGTAGGTTCTAAAGTGCTATAATACTTAGTTCTTTGTGTTTGAATTTTCATGAATTAGGATTCAGATATCCACATCTCTCTTCTCATGTTCCTCATTACTGCATCACCAAATGCTTTTCATCAATATGTATTCTATAATTGTCCTCGATTCTTTTATAGGATTCAGAATTTTCTGTGTGTGTGTGTGTGTGTGTGTATGTGTGCGCACGCACATGCGTGTGTACATGTTTTACACACCTGGGAGGTTTTTTTCATTACCAACATTTATTTATCTCTTTGGTTTTAAGAGCTTAATGAATGTTTTCCCCAGGAACAGCTACCCTAGAGTAGGTTTTAAAAATGGATACTAGATGTTAACCATTCAGATAGTTGTTTCTGATTTAATCCTTATTCGAAGTTCTAGATACAGATCTTTGGTTTATGGAGTGCAGCTGGATTTGCTTTTCTTCCTGTGACTCACCAGTGTCTTCTCAAAGCCTTTCATTTTTTTCTATTTTTGTGCACTGAAATTTCATTTTAACAAATATTTAAAAATAGCTTTAAAAATTACCGTTCTCTTGGAATCTCCTTGGAAGTTTATTTCGTTTGCTCCAGAGATTTTTTTTTTATTAAGCAAATTGATTTGGTTTTATTTCCAGAATTGTGAGGCTGCAGATACTTCTAGTGAATATTATGTCATATTCTAAAAACTTAGCAGTGTGTTTTGAATGTTTCAAGCATTGGTAATTTGCATAAGCATATTCTTTATAGTGTTTAATAATTACAGGGCTTTGTAACAGGTACTTTCTATATCTTAAATGGTTAAATATCACCAAATAAATGAAATGTATTTTATCCTCAATAATAGTGGCTTCACAAATCTTCAGCAACATTTCTTTGTAACTGTAGGCTGTTTCTTTTATATTACTGTGTATTTAAAAGAATGTCATTTAGTTTCATAGGACTAACAAAGCTTTTATTAAAAACATTTTTATGTAGTTATATTATTTTTATTTATTATTTATTTTTTCATGTGCTTATTATTCCATAGTACCCCTGATTAAAAATAAGCGTGACTATACGACAAAGTGTGCCTGGTATGAATTTATGAGTATGTAGAAAAGAGCCCCAGAAATAAACATCGTGGTCTTGGCTCCAGCATTTTAACCTAACTTTAAAAATACTTATAGATGTACCTGAGCAACTTACGGAAAAATTGAGATGGAGCTTTTCCATCCTCAATGACTTTTACTGTTTCATAGGATATGTTAAAAAAAATAATTTCTTGATATTGAATGCTTGTTAGAATAATATATTCGTTTGTTAAATGGTCAGAGTAATGTATCTTGCCCCATAAAAGGGTAGTTCTGGGAGCTTGATAGTTTAATTTTTCTTGAAACTTTATTGAATTTCTGATTATCTATGTGTCAGTTTTCCAGTCAAGAATTTCTTTTAAATTCCTGGTTGATACTATCCTGCCACCTGTTTCCTGCTTGTTCCACTTTCATTTAGTGGTGGGTTGGGGAATACATATGGATTTTAATTTTAACTTGGAATTTCAAATAAATTTTGTTTAATTACAATGAGAGCATAATATTTTGTAAGGAGCACTGCAGTGAGGGAGGCAGTACTGGCTGAGGTTTAGAGAAGAGCATGGGCTTGTGAGCTAACCAGTACCCAAATTTGAATTCCAGTACTGCCATTTCCTAGCTGTGTGAACTGCAGAATATTTTGAGCCTTGTTACCTGATGCTGAAGCTGAAACTCCAATACTTTGGCCACCTCATGCGAAGAGTTGACTCATTGAAAAAGACCCTGATGCTGGGAGGGATTGGGGGCAGGAGGAGAAGGGGACAGCAGAGATGAGATGGCTGGATGGCATCACCAACTCGATGGACATGAGTTTGAGTGACCTCCGGGAGTTGGTGATGGACAGGGAGGCCTGGTGTGCTGCGATTCATGGGGTTGCAACCAGTCGGACGTGACTGAGCGACTGAACTGAACTGAACCTCATCTGTAAAAGAGATGACATTATTATTATTCACAAGATTGTAATGAGGATTATAGCAGACAACACTGTAAAATATTTAGCTCAAATGCTCTATAAACTTCGCTGCTGTTATTAGCTATTATTTGTGCTTAGTAATCCAAAGAGATATTTCAGATGAAAATGATTTGAAAGGTATACTGCACTATACAAATATAAGGTGGAAGTGGAGTATTATGACTGTTATTATTAGAAACAGCAGTTGAAGCTGTTTAATATAGTGAAAAGAGCATAGTTTTGGAAGCAGATTGACCTGTTCAGACATGGCTTATGTCATTTACCAGTTGCTGTTGGACAGGTTGACTACTCAGAGCTTCAGTTTTCTCATCCCTGAAAATGAAAATAATAATGCCTATCTTGTGGAGTAATGATGATGCCTATCCTGTTTGAGGCTTGAATGAAAGGCCTAGGGGACAACATAGTTTCTTTCCCTGTTTCTAAGTGGAGAATAGGAAATGTCCCTGGCAAAAACAAATATCCTTTCTGAAGCAAAATACAGATTAATTTTGGGTTAGAGTTTATTGCAAGTAAAATAGGATCAACCAGTGGGTTAGGTAGGTAACTAATGGGTTAGGAGGATAAGAAAGTAGGGGTACTGGTTAACCTGTGGCCCTGAAAGATTTTAGAATTTGAAATGGTTTAGTATAAAGAAAGGAGTTCAAGCTAGGAATACAGTTGGCTGCTGTGAGTGTATTATAAACCAGACAGAGTAGAAAATAAGAAGCCAAGGTATCTCTTAGCTGGGAGAGAACACTATATGTCAGGATCTCTTAACTCTAGGTCATTTTAGCAATGAGTAAGGTATTATCTCTCTGTTTCCATTTTTAAAAACTCTTGCCAAGAATAAAGGAGAAACGTCTGGGGAATGATAGATCTCACAAAACTTTCTTTTGGGGTTTAGTAAAGCCTTTGACTGTGTGGATCACAATAAACTGGAAAATTCTGAAAGAGATGGGAATACCAGACCACTTGACCTGCCTCTTGAGAAATCTCTATGCAGGTCAGGAAGCAACAGTTAGAACTGGACATGGAACAACAGACTGGTTCCAAATAGGAAAAGGAGTACATCAAGGCTGTATATTGTCACCCTGCTTATTTGACTTATACGCAGAGTACATCATAAGAAACGCTGGACTGGAAGAAACACAAGCTGGAATCAAGATTTCGGGGAGAAATTTCAATAACCTCAGATACGCAGATGACACCACCCTTATGGCAGAAAGTGAAGAACTAAAAAGCCTCTTGATGAAAGTGAAAGTGGAGAGTGAAAAGTTGGCTTAAAGCTCAACATTCAGAAAACAAAGATCATGGCATCTGGTCCCATCACTTCATGGGAAATAGATGGGGAAACAGTGGAAACAGTGTCAGACTTTATTTTTCTGGGCTCCAAAATCACTGCAGATGGTGATTGCAGCCATGAAATTAAAAGACGCTTACTCCTTGGAAGGAAAGTTGTGTCCAACCTAGATAGCATATTCAAAAGCAGAGACATTACTTTGCCAACAAAGGTTCGTCTAGTCAAGGCTATGGTTTTTCCTGTGATCACGTATGGATGTGAGAGTTGGACTGTGAAGAAGGCTGAGTGCCAAAGAATTGATGCTTTTGAACTGTGGTGTTGGAGAAGACTCTTGAGAGTCCCTTGGACTGCAAGGAGATCCACCCAATCCATTCTGAAGGAGATCAGCTCTGGGATTTCTTTGGAGGGAATGATGCTGAAGCTGAAACTCCAGTACTTTGGCCACCTGATGCGAAGAGTTGACTCATTGGAAAAGACTCTGATGCTGGGAGGGATTGGGGGCAGGAGGAGAAGGGGATGACAGAGGATGCGATGGCTAGATGGCATCACTGACTCTATGGACATGAGTCTCAGTGGACTCTGGGAGTTGGTGATGAACAGGGAGGCCTGGCGTGCTGCAGTTCATGGGGTTGCAAAGAGTTGGACACGACAGAGCAACTGAACTGAACTGAACTGATACTCTTTTCCATGGGTCAATTGACTGCTATCTGTTTAAGCAGTCATTGCTGCTACCGGAGCCATATGAACAGTTAGACTTCACAGTAGTTAGAGTTCTAAGACAAGTTTTTAGATATGGCAGTGCCCCCTCTAGCTTTATGGATTATGAGCAAGGTGTCTAGTTCTAAAAATGCCTATCAAATGTTGACCTCTCACTGGATAGCATTTTGGTAAAGCTTCCTACATGGATAGATCCTACCCTTCTATGATGTGGAGTCAGAGACTCCCCTGTAGCTTCCTGTGTTCTGTAGGATACAGTTTGACCTGTGCATGGCAAAACATCCCTTCCTTCTCTAGTCACTTCTGGCACTCCCCTCTTTCCACCCTAGGCAATAGCCATAGAAGATAAACCAGCTACATTCATATCTGGTTAAGCATTGCTTCACCTTGAGGACTCAAGTGTTAGCTCTTTTGCTAAGCATTCTGTGATTTCTCCAGGTTAGATGTTTTGCTCATCCTCTACCTTTCATTCTCTTCAAAAAATTGGAAGCTATGACACTATTGAGCTTGCATTTTCCATTGTCTTAGTCTGCTGGTGTCAAGTGGTGGCTGCCTTAGACTGGGCATGTACACTTTAAATATATACAATTATATTTGTCAATTATTCCTAAATAAAACTGGGGGGCGGGGAGGATTGGGCCTATGTCCTCCAGTTTACCATTCAAGATTCTCTAGCTACAGCTGGCCACTTCATAGATTAATTGGCCTATCTGGCTCCTTTATTTTGAACCTGTAATTTAGGTATTAGTATTTCTAAGACTGAACTTTTTGAAAGAGATTGTTTTGTCTTTATGTTCATATTGCTTGGCATATGTTTGACACAGAGAACCTTTCCTAACCAGAGGCCTTTTTCTGACCTTTTTGCCTTACTCATCAATTTAATTAGATCATGGGTGTTTATCTTACATATTATTATTCACAGCATAGATTATCATGGTTGAAGATAGTGACCAACTCTGCCTGAAGACAGAGAAGGAAAAATAATGCACTTGAATTGTAGCAGAGTTGATTACAATTAGGTAGAGAAACTTTTTCCTAGCTATTACATTTTTAGGAATGAATTACCATGAGAGGCTGTTGTATCCTTTTATTTTGAAATCTTCCATGGGATTGGCACATACCTTTTTGAAGGCAGAAAAAGCAAAATTAAATTCCTTATGAGTCTAGTGATGTTCAGAATGTCTCAGATAATTTTTACTATATTTAATATATAATATGAAAATATACTAGCTTTAAGACTATAGGTTTAGACAGAATTTGAGAACATATTATAATCAGCAGGTGCACATATTCTGCAAAAAATACGGAATTTGTCATTCCATAATTTGCTCCTCTGTGAAAAACAGCTGCCTCCAAAGAATGCTTCTTCATACTATTGGCAAATTAATTACAAATGCAGGGAGCAGTCTCTGTCTCATATGATTGTAAAAATAATTTAGATGTATGCCATCCACAAACAATTTTTTAAAATAAAGTAGCAATCCTATATCTAAATCCTCATATTTTGACATTACATGTATGAGTGTCATAAGTGTAAATTCTGGGACTTCGAGGCAGAAATACAAGAGCTCATTTAGGATGGAATGGCAAACATTTCTAATTGGGGGGTCCTCATTTTGATTTCTGCCCTCCTGCCTCCACCCTTAACCAAGAACCAAATCAAAACATCTGGAGTTATTTAAGCACTATAAATATTCCTAAAAGAATGGACCCCTAATCATAAAACTTTTCTGGCACAGAATAATTCTCTTGAATAGATAGAAGGCATATGATTGGTAAAAGTATATTTGAATTCATGAAGGCTCCCACAAGTCATGAGTGCAGAGTTTGGGAGCACTGCGGGCTGACACTGATGGAGTTCATATGCTTTTAGAGAAAAGCAATCCTTTAAAATCCATCAGTGCACAAGGGTTATTCCCTCAGCTTTTCCCTTAGATTCTTCCTCAACAAAGGTAGCTTATTTGTTAAATGATGGTTGTTTTACTTTCAAAGACATTTGCCAAAAGTACAAGTTTAGTTTTATTCTCTTTTACAATGTTTAAATAAGTTTTGCTGCAAGCAGAAAACAATGCCCTTCCAAGTTCCTGTCTTCAGCCTCTGTTTTGTGGTTCTGTCCCTATAAATAAAACAGAGGGAAGGGAGGAGGAATATTAGCTAAGACTTGAAGAAAAAATTAGTTAAGGAGTGAACTTGAATAGCTATGATTCCAACCAATATTTATTGACCATCTACTGTGTGTTAAAACATAGTAAAAGAGCTTCCTGTACGTACTCAAGGAATCGGTGTCCTTGAGGAAACTAGTTGTAAACAAATGAGGTTTAAAGTGTGGAAGTCAGGAATAGAGAGTTATTATCATGGTAATTTTGAATAAAAATCAGCAGGATTTTTATTCAAATTCAAATTCTCTATGTGGGAGAATTTTGACTTCATGAGCCAGGGAAAAACTCTTGATGATTTTGACATATTTTAAATCCCCTTAATTCAGGCCTGTAAAATAAAAGCAAAAAGGTGTTTTAAATGTTGGAAGGTCTTAGAGAGTGATGCCCTCTGAGATACTCACTATGAAAGCAGTGATATTTTATTTTTAAGCTTAGACCTTCAAGCAGGTCTAAGCATGAGGGAAAGAACATGCTCAAAGGAGCCATGTGTCTCTACTAGATAAACCTTAGCCTTCAACATGTTAAGACAATAAGTCCTTATAACTACAGAGTATCAAATAAGCTTTCAGATATTCTGAAAGCTTGATACAAATTACCAGAGTAAGAAGGAAAAAAATTTTCTTGGTATCTTCCTTCTTTCTTGTCCTTAGTACTAGAGTGCTTCTGTATTTCTTAAGATCATTAAGGAAGATGTTATTATCATTATTGTCATTGTAGTCTCTTTCCCCTTTTCCCTGTCTTTCCTTTGCTACATTATAGAGTACACTTATCAGTATGTTTTAATATCTATTTAAAAATATCTAAATCTGTACTCATTGCCATTTACAATTAGATATAAGTAGAGATGTAGACATTATCAACTTCATGGGGAATGGACATAAACAGTCCTTAGGTTGCATGGACCATATTTGCTCAAGTTTTGCTTGTTTTTGGAATAGAAATGAAGGACATCTTTCCAGGAACCTGGCAGAATCATAGCAAAAAAGCAAATGTTGCTGTACTGGACAGGATGGTTTTATTTCTTCTGTGACACTAAAAACATCAAGTAGGTTTCAGGATTATAATATATAAAAATCTCTAGTTGAAAGCACCTTCTTTAGTATGTGTTGTTTGATTTTAAATGTTTTTCATTTTTATATAAAATGAGACAGTATAACAGATGACACCACCCTTATGGCAGAAAGTGAAGAAGAACCAAAGGGCCTCTTGATGAAAGTGAAAGAGGAGAATGAAAAAGTTGGCTTAAAGCTCAACATTCAGAAAACTAAGATCATGGCATCCAGTCCCATCACTTCATGGCAAATAGATAGGGAAACATTGGAAACAGTGTCAGACTTTATTTTTCTGGGTTCCAAATTCACTGCAGATGGTGATTGCAGCCATAAAATTAAAAGACTCTTACTCCTTGGAAGGAAAATTATGACCAACCTAGACAGCATGTTAAAAAACAGAGACATTACTTCGTCAACAAAGGTCTGTCTAGTCAAGGCTATGGTTTTTCCTGTGGTCATGTATGGGTGTAGAGGTGGACTATAAAAGCTGAGCACCGAAGAATTGATGCTTTTGAACTGTGGCTTTGGAGAAGACTCTTGAGAGTCCCTTGGACTGCAGGGAGATCAAGTCAGTCCATCCTAAAGGAAATCAATCCTGAAGATTCATTGGAAGAACTGATGGTGTATTTTGCCCAGATTCCTGATCCCCAGACTGAGAGAGTAAATCTCTCACAGTACTGCAAAAGCACGAAGGAGTTTATTTCTAGCTGGAGCTAGGGCTCAAGTCTCATCCAATGCAGTGGAGTTCCAACAAGAGCCCCGAGCTCTGGGTTACATGTCTTATATAGGGCAAGACTGCTACCCTACAAGTTTCTGCTTGCAGATTAGTTGTTCACTGGGGATTGGCTGTTTGCTTTGGCGCACACGGGGAACAGTCAGTCTCAAACACAACCATCTGCATAAGTGTGCGGATATTTTCACGGGGTTTTCTAGGGCAGTTCCCTGTAACTGAGGCTGGGCTTTTTCAAAAGCAAAACCTAAGTATATCGATACCTAGGCCTGGTGTTCGAGGCCTGTCACAGCTGTGCTCTGGTCCTTACAGCTGAAGCTGAAACTCTAATACATTGGCCATCTGATGCAAAGAACTGACTCATTTGAAAAGACCCTGATTCTGGGAAAGATTGAAGGCAGGAGGAGAAGGGGGCAAAGAGAATGAGATGGTTGGATGGCATCACCAACTTGATGAACATGAATTTGAGCTAGCTACTGGAGTTGGTGATGGACAGGGAGGTCTGGTGTGCTGCAGTCTATGGGTCACAAAAAGTCGGACACAACTGAGCAACTGAACTGAAGTGAATGATGATTTTGAGCATTTTCTCATGTGCTAATTTGCTATCTTAATATCTTGTGGTAAAGTGTCTCTTTGGGTCTTTCTGCCCGTATTCAAATAGATCGTTTTCCTTTTGATTAAAAAAAAAAGTTTTATTTATTTATTTTTGGCTGTCCGAGTCTTTGTTGCTGTGAGGGCTTTGCTCTAGTTGCAGTGAGCGAGGGCTCCTCTTCACTGCAGTGTGAACGAAAGCTTCTCACTGCAGTGGCTTTTCTTTTGGAGCATGTGCTTGAGGGAACGTTGGACTCAATAGTTGTGGTTCCTGAGCTCTAGAGCACAGGCTCAATAGTTGTGGCACATGAGCTCAGTTCCTTCATGGTATGTGGGAACTTCCCGGACTGTGGATGTAACCTGTGTCTCCTGTATTGGCAGGCAGATTCTTTACCATTGAACCACCAGGGAAGCTCATACTGTTTTCTTGTTTAGTTTGGAGAGTCCTTTATACACTATGGATACAAAATCCTTTGGCTTTGCAAATTCTTTGCAAATATTTTCTCCGAGTCTGTGGCTCATCTTTTTATCTTGTTAACGGGGTCTTTCACAAAGTAAACATTTTTAATAAAGTTCAATTATTGATTTTCTTTTCTTTTATGGATCAAGTTTTTGACGTGATGTTTAAAACTCTTTTCCTAGTCCTGGGTCCAAAAGATAGTCTTCTGTTTCTTTTAAAAGCTTTGTAGTTTCATTTTTTATGTTTAAATTTGTGATTCATTTTGCACATGCTTTTGTATATACCTTAAGCTTGAAGTCAAGGTTCATTTTTGTCTATAGATGTCTGATTATTCCAAGATGATTTGTTGAAAAGATTCTCTTTCCTCCATTGAAATGTTTTTGCATCTTGATAAATAATCAGTTGATGCATTAGCATTGATCCATTTCTGGGTTACCTGTTCCATTGATCTATGTTTCTCTTCCTTTACCAGTACCACACTGTATTGATTACAGTGACCATATAGTAAGACTTTACATCAGATAGAGTGATTTTTCCTGCTTTTCTTTTTTTGTAAATTTGTTTTCAAATAAGTTTGTCTGTTGTTGCTCAGTCACTCAGTCAGGACCAACTCTTTGTGACCCCATGGACTGTAGCCTGCCAGGCTTTTCTGTCCATGGAATTTTTCCAGGCAAGAATACTGGAGCGAGTTGCTGTTTCCTACTCCAGGGGATCTTCCTGACCCAGGGATTGAACCCAAGTCTCTTGGGTCTTATGCCTTGACAGGCAGATTCTTTACCACTAGCACCACGTGGGAAGCCTCAAGCTTGTTGTGGTTATGGTGGCGACAGCAAAACCTGGTACCTCCTCTTGCCAGTGGGTGGAACTGACTCTGACTGAGGCCAGGAGGAGGTGAGGTGATAGTGCTCTGTTGGGGTGAGGTTTTGAACATTCAGTTGAGCCCAGGGTGGGAAGGAGAATTTTTAGGAAATATAGATGCTAGTACTTTGGCCACCTCATGCGAAGAGTTGACTCATTGGAAAAGACTCTGATGCTGGGAGGGATTGGGGGCAGGAGGAGAAGGGGACGACAGAGGATGAGATGGCTGGATGGCATCACTGACTCAATGGACATGAGTCTGAGTGAACTCCAGGAGTTGGTGATGGACAGGGAGGCCTGGCGTGCTGCGATTCGTGGGGTTGCAAAGGGTCGGACACGACTGAGTGACTGAACGGAACTGAACTGAATGTTAAACAGTGGAAACAGTGTCACACTATTTTTGGGGGCTCCAAAATCACTGCAGATGGTGATTGCAGCCATGAAATTAAAAGACACTTACTTCTTGGAAGAAAAGTTATGACCAACCTAGATAGCATATTCAAAAGCAGAGACATTACTTTGCCAACAAAGGTCCATCTAGTCAAGGCTATGGTCTTTCCTGTGGTCATGTATGGATGTGAGAGCTGGACTGTGAAGAAGGCTGAGCGCCGAAGAATTGATGCTTTTGAACTGTGGTGTTGGAGAAGACTCTTGAGAGTCCCTTGGACTGCAAGGAGATCCAACCAGTCCATTCTGAAGGAGATCAGCCCTGGGATTTCTTTGGAGGGAATGATGCTGAAGCTGAAACTCCAGTATTTTGGCCACCTCATGTGAAGAGTTGACTCATTGGAGAAGACTCTGATGCTGGGAGGGATTGGGGGCAAGAGGAGAAGGGGACGACAGAGGATCAGATGGCTGGATGGCATCACTGACTCGATGGACATGAGTTTGAGTGAACTCCAGGAGTTGGTGATGGACAGGGAGGCCTGGCGTGCTGCAGTTCATGGGGTCGCAAAGAGTCGGACAAGACTGAGTGACTGAACTGAACTGAACTGAATGTTAACAGATACATGGCATCATTTAATATTATTTTTGTAGAAGATTTTCCTTTAATGATATCAATTCAAGACTATTTTGTAGTGTTTAGAATGGCATTATCCTGCTTGAAAGCAAAGTAGTATATGGCTAAGTACTCAAGGATCTTTCTGTTGTTGTTTTCATTTTATCCACTGTTGTCAGGGACTTGGTTTTAGGTTTCTACAGCAACCGCAGTCTGGACTACATAATACCAACACTTTGTGCGCATGTGGTGTTAACTCTGATGCCTTCTACGCTACATGTGGCAGGGTTGCAGTTGCTATGGAGGTCAACCTTTGACATGCTTGGTTGATAATGATGTTTCTCACATATGGATATTGCTGCTACGAGTTGACCAAGAGATGTGTAAGACTTTGCCAGTGATTTCTCTAGCTGAGAATATTGATCTCAGATTTTATTTATTTGTTTTAGTCTTTGTTGCCTTACATGGGCATTCTCTAGTTGTGGTGAGTGGGGGCTACTCTTCTTTGCAGCGCATGGGCTTGTTGTGGAGCATAGGCTTTAGGCATGTGGGCTTCAGTAGTTGCAGCACATGAGCTTGATATTGCAGCTCACAAGCTTAGTAGTTGTGGCACATGGGCTGAGTTGCTCACTGTTACATGGAATCCTGGATGAGGGATCCACCTGTGTCCCCCTGCATTGGCAGGCAAATTCCTATCCACAGCGCCACCAGGGAAGTCCTTCAGTCTCAAATTTTAAAACTCCTAAGTTATGCATTTGCTCACAAACATACTAAAGTATGTGTGTTTTATCTTATTTTTTTAATGTATAAGCTTGCTACTTGGAAAATTGAGGGGAAATACAGTTTTAAAGAGTACACTGTAAGTAGAATTTGACAGACTTGGATAATCTATACTATTTTTAAAACATTTCACAAAAAATCGAAGACTAAATATCTTACATGCTGCTGCTGCTGCTAAGTCGCTTCAGTCGTGTCCGACTCTGTGCGACCCCATAGACGGAAGCTCACCAGGCTCCCCCGTCCCTGGGATTCTCCAGGCAAGAACACTGGAGTGGGTTGCCATTTCCTTCTCCAATGCATGAAAGAGAAAAATGAAAGTGAAGTCGCTCAGTCGTGTCCGACTCTTAGCGACCCCATGGACTGGAGCCTACCAGGATCCTCCATCCATGGGATTTTCCAGGCAAAAGTACTGGGGTGGGGTGCCATTGCTTCCCCGAAATTACATAGTTTTAGTAATAATAAAATCAGTTGTTAATAGAAAAGTGAGGGAAGAACAATTTTTCTTACAGATTGCTCTTATTTAAATATGAGGCCTCGAGGTAATAGCTAATAAGAAACTTTTTCTTGGAGTACAGTATCTCTAAAGAGCTATTAGCCCTTTGAAGTCCACAAATGAAAACCATTGAGGAGGAAGAGGAAGTGACTTTATTTTTTCTTTTCCTTTGACAGTATCAGTTCAACTAGACACAGCTCTCCATCTTAAATTTAAGACAAGTTATCATTGAGTATTTTCATTTTCAGAATTATTGAAAGAAATGTAGTTTTAAGTAGGTGAACATTCCTGTTTTGAGTTAGGGAAACTTGTCATTCATGAGAGGATATATAAAAACATTAATTCTCAACCCTGGCCACACAGTAGTTTTTAGGACATTTAAAAAGTACTGATGTTTGAGCCTAAAACAGTTAAATCAGAATCTCTGGGAATGAGAAGAAAGCATGGCATTCATATTCTTTTTTTTTTCTTAAAGCTGATTATTTGATATAGGCATACTCGTACTTTCCAGATATCCCAAATGGAAGGTTTATGGAAACCCTGTGTTGAACAAATCTTCTCAGCACCATTTTTCCAATAACGTTTGTTCACTTTGCATCTCTGTGTCACATTTTGATAATTCTTGCAGTATTTCAAACTTTTTCATTATTATTTTTATGGTAATCTGTGACCAGTGAGCTCTGATGTTGCTATTGTAAAAAGATTATGACTTGCTAAAGGATCAGGTGATGGTTAGCATTTTGTAGCAATAAAGTGTTATTTAATTAAGGTATGTACATTGTTTCCACCTTATGCTGTTACACACTTAGTAGAATAAGTATAGTGTAAACATAACTTTAACATAACTTTTATATACACTGAGAAGCCAAGAAATTTGTATGACTTGCTTTTTTGCACTATTCACTTTATTGTGATGATTTGGAACTGAATCTGCAGTATCTCCGAGGTGTGCCTATACTGATATGCAACCAGAGTTGAGAACTACTGCAGCAGAGTAAGTTTTTCATCTATAATCTTAATTTTAGCTAAAGTTGTATATTAGGATGCATCAATAGAAGTAATTTGAACACTGCAGAAAGTTTAGAAAGGGCAACCTTACCGTCTATTAGTTTTCTGTTGTTGTAACAGATTACCACAAATTTATTGGCTTAAAATAACACAAGTTTATTATCTGACTTTTTGAAGGTCAGAAGTCAGCAATGAATATCATGGGGATAAAATCAAGGTGTCAGCAGAACTGAATTCCTTCTGGAGACTAGGGCGAATCCATTCCTTATCTTTTCTAACTTCTAGAGGCTGCCCATTTTCTTCAACTGTGGTTGTAGTCCATCATTCCAACCTGTGCCTCTGTTGTGATGTCTCTTTTTCAGAGTAACTCTTCTGAATGCCTCTTATAAGGACTCTTGTGTTGGGCCTATCCAGATAATCTAGGACAATCTCCTCATCTCAAAATCCTTAACTTAATCACATCTGTAGAGTTCTTGTTGCCATGTAAAATAGCAGTCACAGGTTTTAGGCATTAGGACCTGAACATCTTTGGATGGTGGTATTAGGGGGAGGGGCAGTTATTCAGTGTATCATACCAGCTTAACATGATTATAACTTTGGTGTTTTCCTTCCTAGTCTTTAATATGCATATGTTTAATTTAAATGTGATCACCTTACATATAGTTTTCTAGCCTTTTCTACTTAGTTTATCATAATATCACTTAAAATGGCCACACAATATTCCATCTATGATTATACCATATTTTACATTGTATCTTTATTGTCAGATTTTTGTTGTTTCAGATTTTTATTACTGATATAGATGAAAGTGTGATAAATATTTTTGTTTATTAGTTTCCATGATGTGGGAATACAGAACTAAAACATAAACATTTTTATACCGCCAAATTCAAAATGCCTAATTGTATTTTTAAAGAGTTCTAATCAACTTATTACAAGAAATAATTACAATGTATGAGAGCTGACTCACTGGAAAAGATCCTGATGCTGGGAAGGATTGAAGGCAGGAGGAGAAGGGGGCAGCAGAGGATGAGATGGTTGAATGGCATCATTGGCTTGATGAACATGAGTTTGAGCAAACTCCAAGAGATAGTGAAGGGAAGCCTGGTGTGCTGCTGTCCATGGGGTCACAAAGTGTTGGACATGACTTAACAACATGACTGTACAACAGTGTGAGAGTACAAATGTTGCTGTATTTTTGCCAATATTGGTCATTATAGTTTTTAAAAAGGACTTTTTATTAATTAGATATATAGAAAAATGTTGCCCTGATTCTCCAATGCATGAAAGTGAAAAGTGAAAGTGAAGTCGCTCAGTCGTATCCGACTGTTAGCGACCCCATGGACTGGAGCCTACCAGGCTCCTCCATCCATGGGATTTTCCAGGCAACAGTACTGGGGTGGGGTGCCATTGCCTTCCCCGAAATTTAATTTACTTGAAATTATTTTTTATGTTTCTGTTTATTAGTTTCTCTTTGTCTTGTTCATTTATTTCTTATGGTCTGAGTTTCTTATTATTAATACTTTTGTGGTTTTTATACAGTGGATTTATTTTATGTGCTACAAATGCTTTTTAAACACATTTTAAAATTTTAGATGTTCCTATATGTTGTTTCCTTTGTGATTTTTCTGTGCTTAAGTTTTTCTATCTAGCAGAGAGGTTTGTGGTAAATATTCAGTCTTATTTTCTTTGACTTCTTTCATGATTTAGTCACTGCCCTCAGTGAATTGTCAGCAAGCTAAGAAGTTTGGAGACTTATGAGTCCAAACTTACTGTATGACTTACTGTATGAAAGCAAGTAGCAAGTTAATTTGGTTCCATTCACATAATTTATCAAAATTGGAGACAAAATTCTAAAAGGGGTAGAGTAGAATCTAGCAATTTTAGTGCATTCCTAAGATGTTTATTGCCCTTTGCTGAAAGGTTTACTCACCATGCTTGTCATGTTGTGTTTTCATGCAGATAATTGAGAATTATAGTGAGCTATCTTAGTCCATGATAAACAGACAGAATGCACTTTAATTACATTCTAATTTATTATCTGGTGAAAGTACCTTGCTAACAAATCAACCCGGATATGACTTATTGGATAGCCTTTGCACTTAGAGGGATAATCAGTCTGTAATCATAAACAACATGAACCGTTCATCTTCTAGATTGCTATTATATTTATTACCCTCAAATGCCTATGCCCAGTTTCTTTCCTGTTTGTTTCCCATTTCATGGCTCATGTACCCCCACTCAGCCTGCTGTAAGTTGGTGGAATCCTGTGCTTACAAATTCTTTTTTTTGAAATAAGGTTTAGGCACATGCCTGGGAGGGAATTCTGTCACTTTACTATAGGGATAGAATGCATTCCCCCCAGTAACAGTAAATAAACTGTCACCATAATATACTAATATGTGATTTATTCCTTGTTGCCCTGGTAAAAACTAGCAGTTCTAATTCTATAAAGAAATAAAAACTGTGCCCCCTAGAAAAGCCATCACATCCTTTAATATCCTCTATTACTGCCCACTAGTTTCAAAAAAGAGATACGCAGATTAAACTGAAACAGCTCCTGTTTCTTTTGAGTCAGGCTTATGTAGGAAATTGGTATTAGGGAGTAGATTTTACCAAGTGAATGCATTCTCTGATGCAGTACCTTCTTAAATTCTACCACTTAAGGCTGATGGCAGGATGAACAGCCAATGGCACTAGTTCCCAGAATAATTTAGAAGTTTATTATTAGTTCCACAGAATAATTTAGAAGCATTACATTTCCTTAGTTGACCCAAATATATTTGAATGCCACCATGTTAGGGTGACCACCCTTATGGCAGAAAGTGAAGAGGAACTAAAAAGCCTTTTGATGAAAGTGAAAGTGGAGAGTGAAAAAGTTGGCTTAAAGCTCAACATTCAGAAAACGAAGATCATGGCATCTGGTCCCATCACTTCATGGGAAATAGATGGGGAAACAGTGGAAACAGTGTCAGACTTTATTTTTTTGGGCTCCAAAATCACTACAGATGGTGACTACAGCCATGAAATTAAAAGACGCTTACTCCTTGGAAGGAAAGTTATGACCAACCTAGATAGCATATTCAAAAGCAGAGACATTACTTTGCCAACAAAGGTCC